>CM046874.1:626944944-631944944 GCA_025667525.1 Glebionis coronaria | reverse complement strand
TTCTTCCTAATGGGGTCTTCACGTTCTGATGTGTACTTCGGTTCACGTATCGGGTTCTATCACACCTTCACAATGAGTATTATACCTTGCTTTAATCTCTTAACATCTTGATCCATGGTCTCAACTTCAATTTCCCAACTTATTCCTACGGTTATCAACACATCCCTCCTCACAGCTTCTCATGGTCAACAAGTGATTCCTAATCTACACCATCTCTTCCGTAGCCTCTCGAATCATTTCAAGTCCATTCAACTGACCTTTTTCCTACTTCATTCTATCCAACTGGCGATCTATATTTTCCTCATTATAATTCCTCAAAGGCTGCAGTTTCAATGCTACCATGGTAAATGTCGTTGTACAAAGATACCACCATGGCAAGTGTCGGTCTCAACAGCTATCAAAATCAATCACACATGCTCGGAGCACGTCTTCCAACGTTCGAATCGTCCTTTCACTTAGTACATCATCTCATAAAAACAATTACTCACAAAATAAAATCGCACGGGTCACACATAACCCCATCGAAAACGTTCAGAATATACAAGACGAAGTAATTAATACTAATCATACAAAATCACCTTAATCGTAATATTATGTACATACAAACCTATTTCGTCAAAAACGAATTCATCGATACGGTAATCATTCGATGTATACATAACTCTCTCGAAGACATCACAATCCAATCAAACACAAAAGCCATTATGAAACACATACAATCACATTACGATATGTTTGCAACATAGCCAAACCATGCCAAATCAATCAGTTCAATCAAGTTAACTCATGCTTGCTAATCAGCCAAGCCATGATAAAATAAGAAATGTTGACATATTTCTCGGATGAGTCCAGTCAAAAGAAAATTGCAAGTTTAAGAAGGTTCACGGCTTGCCAGCTATGGATGCATATCCAAAAGAAAGAAAATACAAACATATGCCATCGCAGGGTGCTCACACACGGATCCATACCTAAAATATATATATATATATATATATATATATATATATATATATATATATATATATATATATATATATATATATATATATATATATATATATATATATATATATATATAGGTAAGAGTTATATGCAGAACCCATTTAAGTTGTAGAACTATGTAGAACTATTAAAATAAATTTTAACCATTAGATGAGTTTGATCAAAGGTTAAGATTAATAGTGCCAAAAGTGCAACTAAACAAAAGATATGGGTGTTCTTTTAGATATAAACAAATAACTGAAAGGGTATAATAGGTATCACACTTTTATTTATTTTTATCGTTAATTCATATTTTTGTCTCTCTATTAATTGTGTCAGATCTGAAAAACTCATTTTGCTATTGCTTTCTCTCCCACCCCAAACCCTAGTTAGCCGCACCACAAACCAACATAAATCTAAACAAACTGATCTCACTGACACCACTACAATAGACAATCCATATCAATTAAAGTGTGTAGAGACCACCGAAACCATTACCGCTGCGATATATGGTTTGATACGATCGCAACAAATCAAACTGATTTTTGGACACCACTGCAATAGACAGCCTCGTATCATTACCTCCGTGAGGGATGGTTTGATTCGATCGCATTTGTGTTATTTACGGTTGCGACTTGGCGAGATCCATGTTCGGATCTGAAAAATATTGGTTTACTTCATCAATGTTCTGTTGCTACAAACATGTCTCATCCAGTAAATTGAACGTATCCATCTTTCAATTTCTTATAGTAGTTTGTTATTTAGTTTTTTAATCTTGATGCCACATTGATTTTTTTTTGCAATAATGATTATTAATTGGAGAATAAATGGTGATAAATGCAAAAGAACAAAGTCTCCTCATTTTGAACGAGCCACATGGTAGTATGATTTTTCTGGTATGCATTTATTGTTCCAAGATTGTTTGATTACCTTTTTCAGATGTGCATTTAGTGTTCCAAGATTGTTAAGGTAAAAAATTTAATAAGAAAACTTTTTATATATCGTGTAAAGTTATTAGAATATGAGCAAATAGGGTGGTTATTGTATACATTTTCAAAATAATAAAACTTATAATCATGTATGAATGTTAGATTACTTTTGTAATTGGTTGTGTTTTTTATGGTTGTGTTTGCATAAAGCTTTGTGTAAATTAATATCGTCGATTTGTTTTCCTGAATCATTATGATGTTTCATTGTAGTTTTTGTTCTATAGAAGTCAAGGTTGCTCAAAGATTACTTTTATAACTGAGAGTTCAATACAGTTCTTTTAATACGCTTATACATGTACTCACCAATGTAACATTGATGGCGTGCATTGATGTTTTCAGTCGTGGACATATGTTTTTAGAATGCGTGCATTAATGTTTTCAGTTTAGACATACTTTTTTTGAAAAGTGCATTGATGTTTTAGTCTAAAACATATCTTTTTTAGAATGCGTGCATTGATGGTGCTTTCGATTTTATTTTATCAACTAGTTTAAAAATTAATTTAGCATTGCATTATTAGATCTAATAAGTCTATTTGTTTTTTCAGTGAGAGTGGCTCAATCATAAGGACATGTATGACGAAGATGATCGACATGTGCAATTATGTTCTCGAATGGCGTGCGCTTATGTTCTCGAAGAGTGCATGTATGTTTCTGAAAGAGTGCACCCATATTTTTGAATAAACTATGCATCTATTTTTATGAAGTTACATTTGTATTTCAATTGTACTTTGCTTTGTATTATTTTTGTGTATGATATTTATGTTCTTATTTTGTAATAAATTTAGAAGTTACATGTATGTGTTTATGTTTTTTATTATGAATATTAAGGATATGTACACTAAAACATATATGCAATTAATATTTCAAACTAAATAATTTTGGTGTCCAAACTAATTAAAACATATGTAAATTTACGATATAAATAAAACATATATGCACTTTATTTTTTCTTAGAACATCAATGTTAGAAAAAAAAATAAAGAAAAAAAAATTGAAATTCCAAAATTCAAGAAATTTATAAAACGGTTTTTAATAAAAAAATTCAAAAACAAATTGAAAATGCATTTTACTATTTTACCCTTTTGAATTAAATAAAAAGATTTAATAATACTAATTTCTTATTGGTCTAGAATAGTTCTGCATAGTTCTACACCTAAAATGAGTTCTGCATATAACTCGTCCCTATATATATATATATATATATATATATATATATATATATATATATATATATATATATATATATATATATATATATATATATATATATATATATATATATAAATAATACAAGGACACCATCTCATCTTCCATCCCAAACGTGGTTAAAATCTCGATAAGCATCATCGTTCACAGTAAAAAAAATATATATTACATGGCACGTGTTCTCCATGATTGGACGTCATTGGACAATGTCGTCTCAAGTTCTCACAACTTTCGATCACTCGACTAGATCACATACAACATAAAAACATAAAAGACAAGGGTTCACCATAAAAACATCAACTATGTTTATCCGTCGTTTAACCATCGACAATCAAGGATGGTTGAGTTAAGCAAAGAGGATTCCTCACTTAAATAAACGAAGACGGCAATGGAATTGTCTTCCAATTACCGATGCACAGTTCGTAAACTTCAACATTTTATCGCGTGTCGTTTGACATATCAAAAGAACAAGAAAAGATAATAAAGGTACGATGTATTTGATGTAAGAGAAGTCTTCGTTATTTCCCTCGGAGTTACTTGAACTCGGATTTCCTCTACTTCGGCATTTTTCTGTTTTTGTTTAAAATTTCTTCTCAGTGTCGGTACGAGCTCCTTTGGTATTTCATCAACACCCTCGTGATTCCGATGGAATTCGCACGTTACTTACAATACATAAAAACATGTTCCATAATTACTCGGTCTCGGTGACTTACTAACTTAACGCCAAACAAAAAGAAAAGATTTCAAAGAACACAAGAAAATTCAAAAATTTTCTTTAGGAATCAATGAGAATACGATTACTTGAATAAGGATCCACCATTTTTAAAAACGTTCTCATCCAAACATTTATCAAAACACTACAAGTTTCAAGATGACCAATTTGTTTGACACGATAGTGCCCTTCCTAAACTATGCATAATTAGCTAGATCATGCATACTTAAGGATCAAGCAACAACAACCAACAAAACAGGACTCTTCCCGAATTATGCATAGTTAGCTAAGCTGTGCATAATTGAGGATCGAGTGACGACACAAACATTATTATTACACACCAAATATGACTATGAAAGTTTTCGACCTATACTTCCAAAATAATTAAATTATTTGAAATGAAATTTGAAATGGGAAAATATTGTTACTATCGTTTTAAGAAACATATCAAACATTTTTCGTCCACTTTGGAAACATACTTTTGCTTTGCCTTTTTAAGAGAAAATAAATATATAAATAAATAAATAAATCGACACCATTCGCATTTGGTTGAACGAACCATTTGACACACTCATACATATTTTCAAAATAAACTATTCACAAAATAACGGTAAGGTGGTTCATGATTAAAGATCATTGCAAGCACAACAAGTAATAAAACAAAAATCAATGAGATCGAACGAGGTAAACGAGCAATATAATTTCCAACTAAAATTTAACTACATTAGAAATGAAAATACTTCAAATATATGACAAAAGTCTCGGGATAACAACAGCGATCTACGAATACATAGAGTAAAAAAAATTGAATATCAACACAAGCGTCAAAAATAAAACAACGATCATAATTCCCATCGTCTCGAGTTGCACACATATTCCACCAAGGGTATACGGGGAGAGGAGAATAATCACTTGGTCGAATAGGAACAATTTCACCAGGAAGATCGTGTTCTTTCACCTCTACAATTTGGTAAAGCGGCTTCGCCTCCTCGCTTTTGTTCAATATAAATAAATAACCAATTTAATGAAGATTTATAGCATCATTCAAGTAAATATAGAATTGTAGGTTCCGTTAACCGAAAGAGGAAAAGTCACAACGTCCATGAAGAGGACAAAAATACACCGGGTGACATACTCTCATTATCAAGTAATAGTGAAGTAGCGATTCAAAAATAAATATAATAATAATGGTTTCATACCATAGACAATATTAAAATGAACAGTCATCTGACTACTCAAGTTTAGATGCAGACCTACAAAATCAAAGAAGGGATGTCGTACGATCAGACCATCGCGACTCAAAACATTACGTCTTAAGAAAATAATACAAGTATGTGTGTGTTGTGTAATCCATTTGCATTTTCTAATTAATGTTACCTTGTACATTATAAAACGATCATTTGCATATTTTTAATTTGGGTTACACCATTAAAGAATTTATACCTTTCATTTTTCAATCTTCACAAAGTTTTTATTTCTAGAAGAATTTCAATCTCTAGGAAATTATTAACATTAATAGATGCGGTGACTCGATTATCATAACTGATAAAATCATTAGGTTTGAAATTATCAATACTTGTGTCAAAATCCCATTAATATCCATATCTTAAGTACCACAAACGTACATAGTAAGAATTTTCAAAGTTTCACGTTATTATTATTACGACTTGTCTTATTACGTATATACAAGTATCCAACATGACTCAAAGTAGTCCAATTAACTCTTAAAATTAACCTTGACTTCTTTGTATACAAATGTCTTTCTTAAAACTGATTTGTTAAATCATATTCATGCAATTCGACTCAAATGCTAAAGAGGTTTCACGTAGTATTATCTCGGATACTTACTGATTTTAGTCGACACTCGAATCTCAATAACAATAATAAAATAAATAATCAAAGTGCTTATTTCAATTATTTCCAAAATATATAAAATTCAACTTTTAATCCTTAGCCCATTATCAAACGATTTTAAAATTAACACATGTCTCAGCGGAATAAAATAACGTTCCATTAACATTTAATAATTTGTTTCAAGCATTATAATTTCTCACTTAAAGTGTACATTCCGATGTTGTCCCAATTTATTTACTACAACGAGTGACAAGTTCTAGTTTATACCAATGCATATAACATGACCTTATGATTAAAATAAAACCAATTTTTCAAAGTCTCTAGCTCCAAAACACATGACCAATTTTTCTACTCGTGTTCTATATTACAAATTATGCCAATGTTTGCTATATTGACCCGAAAATTAATTCATACCAAGCCCAATGCTACATATACTCAATAGTCATATCGTTAATTTTATTAATAACTCCCTTTTCAAATTAAATTTAGCAAATTTTGACAGTTCCATCACAAGCTCTTAGTATCAAATTATTAATATATGAAAACAAGGATTTTTTTTTACGAGTAATATAAATTACTTATTATTATTTACAAACCAAAGTTAAAAGAAAAAAAATAATTTCACTTTATCCATTTATTCTCTATAAAAATTCTACTTTGTTACAAGACACACCGTACGTCATTTTTATCCAAAAGTTTTATTCACCATTTATTTAATATGTAAAACACTTTATGTTTAAATCATTTAATTAACAAAATGTAATTCTTATTTAAATCGCACAAATGCCGGACCTCGTCATGTATAACATCGAATTCAAAATAATGAAATAACAAAAATAAAATGAAATAAACGAAGCGAGAATACGTATGTCAACTAAGTGGTGTTATCGGCCTCGGATGAGTCTCGATATCGTACTCAAATAAAATTAACACAAAACATCCAAACTTCAAGCTATCTCGCTTGATCACAACGCTAGTCTATTTTTAAAATGCATTTTTAGATTCAAGTAAAATGGTAAACAACGATTAAATGATGACGCGCCTCAACCACGTTTCATAATATACACACGTAATGGTTGCTAAAACGTACGCATAATTGATTATACTTCGGCTATGTTATAGTTACGCGAACCAATATGTCAAACCCATAAGGGATAAAAGAAATACAGTAATACGTTAGTAATTTACGTTCCAAAAGGAGATGTCCCAAAATGACACATCAAGGTGCGATAACGACAATCGAGATCAATCTAGTCGATACACAATATGTTACGAATAATTATTTACGTATCTAGAGTATCAAACGAGGTTCACACTCGGTTATTCGATTAATAAATTAATTATCAAGATTGATAATTATCGGTAAGGCCGAATTCTCAAAAAAACCGCATTGTAAAATGTACGACAATCACGCAAGGACCATTGCTTCACGTGCAATGCCTAAAAATACCATAGTTTATACATACTTATACATACAATCATTCCTACATACACATAGGATTACAACGTAGTGTTGCCATGTAATGCAATGTAGCCCGTATGCCAATTACATGCAACATATAAGATAATCTTACAAGAATTTGCAAATTACGATGATAAGTACTCACGTACACAACAATATATCTCAATATATATAATAGTATTTACTTACTAAATACTAGGGAATTCATATTAGTTTGAGGGATACATCTAAAATATAAAGCAATGCTAAAGAAATCTTACTGGAGCCATGCAGGATAGTTGTGTGCTTGGACAATTTTTAACGACACCAAAAGTTATAGTTTAGGGTTTTTCAAAATGACCTAGTTCTCTATAACTCATGGCTCTGATACCAATCTATAACACCCCCAAATCATATGCGCAGCGAAACTACAACATTTGGGTGTTAGACAGTTATCATCACACATAAGCTATTTCGAACGACTCAAAGAGACGTAGAAATTTAAACATAATTTAAAGATTGTTTAAAACAACAAAGTCTACTGTTTTCCAAACCCCATAGATAATACAAAACAGAGTCGCGTTTTGGTCCCCATTGAATCTCAACCCAAAAGTACATTTTCGTTCACATGACATAATATAAAATATTTAAATGCTAAAAGGGAGGAAAAACAAAGTAGACTGCCAAGCCACAACAACTTCCATCCTCGCATGCTCTGCTGCTATCAATCTTGGTTACTTGAAACACATGCTTAAAACCGTTAACACAAAGGTTGAGCGAATCTATAGGTTTATCAAATCATAAGTTGAACATAAGTATTAAAACCAATCATGACCATTCAATAGCGTTGTCGTACTCACAATCTATTATTCAAGGATATTATCTTTAGCAATAGCTAATAATTGTGTTTAAGCTCGTGACACTAATCCGTTAACTCAATCACCCGCGTACATAGACCGGCATGATTTAAGTGAAACCAGTGCCCCTTCTAAAGGCATTAGTTGTAATTATACCTTATTTCTTATCACAAGTTATCCGTCCGCAGAGGGTACTCAACGTACTAGCTCTCGTCTCGGATCCCATAGTACTATCAATTGTATAAGCGGCTATCTCCAACCCACACAAGGGCAAGACAATAGTTAATAGTTCACGAATTTAGGGACTTTTACAACTAGGTACTCAACACAATTTAAGGCAACATTCGGGTCCAACAAGCATTCATGACTTATGTTCTTTTTCATTTAAATAGCATGCATCCCCCTTGCGGGTAAAAACGTTTGAAATAAGTAAAAGTGAGGCTATAGACTCACCTGACGTAGTAGTAGTGGTTCTAGCGAAGACGTAACGAGAAATGTCACCGACGACGTGGATGCCCGAGAAAATCTAACACTTGACCTAAAAATCAAGGTACGTAAACCAAATCAATACTCCGTGTACATTATTATACTAAAACACACTCATATAAAAGCACTTAATGCTTATGAAAACTCACGCCAAAACCAAACAAGTAGTTGCTACTAGACTTATACTATTTATCTATGTAATTAAAGTTGCTTCCCATTTTATAATTTTGCCGGTACTTACCAAAAGTACGGGCTGTTTTCTATGACTTAACCATTTTTATAAATTACAAGAAAATTCACACAAATACCTCATGACCTGTATAAAACCCATATTTAATCCCATAAAAAGTTTTCACTTCTATGACTCGTTTCATAACACATTACTAGACATACACATTTTTGGACTGATTTTGCAATTTGACTATGTTGGACTTGTTTGATCCATTTAAAATACACCATTGACCAATCCAAAACCTAAGTATAAAAATAGACTCACAAATGCAGGTTTGGAACCAAAAATCAACTTTCAATCAGTTAGCAAACTCTATATATGGTCCCCGGGATTTGACCCAAAACCAAACACAAATTCGGATTGTGTTGATTCTCATCTCCCGGTACACGAACTTTCAAAATATCATAACTTTTGACTCGTTTGGAGTCGTAAGCTCTACCTTATACCAAAACGAAGCTAAGACAAAGCTCTACAACTCTATCCTATGTTTATGACCTGCTTACAAAGTTAAACCCACGAAAATAAGCCCTAAACCATCTGGTCTAAAATCACCCTTCCAAAATCATTCCAAAACTTGTTTCCAATCCATTCAGTCATTACCTAAACCTATGATAACCACTTGTGATCATACCCAATCATCCAAACAGCCTATAACAATATGAAAATCGAATCCTCATCAAAACCTAAAGCCTAAATCATACATGCAATTAGTGTAAATCATTTAAAACATCACAAACATGATTCTAAACATAACCCACAACACATAAGCATCAAAATCATCAAGCCACCACCAAACCCATTTGGCCGTGGGTTTGGTGTAGCCAAAACACCCAAGAAAACAGCCCCTCCAACTTGTTTTATTGAAGATTTAACATTATAAACACATGAATTAAACTTGTATGCCATTTAATTATATCAAAATCCGTTTTTGAATAATCATAATTTTGGAAAAATCAAGTTGTTGCATGTTTGTTTTTGTTGATGGGATTTACTTACAAGATGATTATAAAGGATGGTCTTTGATTAGATTTGTCAAAAACCTAAAAAAAATGATGATGGTGGTGGTGGTTGTGTGGTGGGTGGCCGGCGGCCTAGAGAGAAAAAGAAAGAGTTGATGTTTTTTCAAAATGAAGTGCGTGTATGTCCTTGTTCCTTTTTGTAAAAATGGAGGGACCCAAGTGGTAATTTTTGCTTTATTTTGTCCTTACTAATAAACGACCATTTAAAGAGCGGGATTTTAGCTAAATGACGGGGTTTGAAAATTTACGGGAGTCGGGGGTCGTCCCGAACACTCGAAAATACTTTTAAATGGTTCAAACGCACACAAAACGAATATACACATGGTTCCGACTCGACTTAACACGTAATAAAAATAAAATCTCGAAAAACTCAAATATCGATCAATCGATAACAAAAGATAAATTTTGGGCATCCGTCGGTATCGTAGTCGTCATCGGTTCTTCTTAAACCGTCAAATGTTAAAATTACGACCGTAAACGTTGGTTTCAACTTAAACCGTCAAATATATAACAAACGAAATTTCTTAAAAATTTCAAAAATATTCTTAAAATAGGATTAAATAAATGACGCTGGGCTCGGGATATCACATCCACAAGTGAGCCACAACTTAAGAGAGATGCTCATACTGAACTACTCTTGAGACAATAACTTAGCATCGTATGGCACATTCACGGGTATCACACAGGGTTAGACAGAATCACAATCTTATTAAGATTGGGATTCGCCCTAAAGTATAAGATATATACTAACCATAATTAGAAGATAACAATCAAGCTAATTATGGTGGTTATCCTATACTTGGGGCCGAAGAAAACAGTGGGCCCATTAGGGTTTCACTGCCTATATAAGGAACCCCCAAGGGTTCCACAAAGGTATTACATTCTACATACTCTAAACTCACATCCGATTCTTAAACCCTAACCGATTACTTACTCTCACGCTGGAGTCTAATCGTGGGATACATTCCCAAGGTAAACCTAACGTGTGTTGCTTTAGTGTGCGGGATCTCAACAAGACAATTCACTTGGTGCAAGAGCCGGAGCCCAGCCAACCCGAATTAAGCCTAATTCGGGTCTAGCAAGGATCATCCAACTTTTGTATCAACATTTATTTTTATAAAATGAATTTATTTGGTTAAAAATGATGAAATAAAATATAATGGATAGTGATCGGTTCCAAATGAAAAAAAAGGTTTGTTATGATAAGGAGGGGGAGTTTAGAATGAAAGTGTTAGGTGGCGTGACATCTCATGAGACCTAAATAAAAAAGAAAACACTCTTCATGACACTTGGTGCTCTAAAATATATACTTTTCATCTATGACACCTCCTTTTTATTGCGAGCTCAACCTTTGTTTTATCTTTTTCGTTTTCAGTTGCCACATTGAGTGTTTGTATTTATTTGAAGTTATGTTTACATTTTTTAAGAAATACATTAACTAAGTATTTAAAGGTAAAGTCATTATTTGAAGTTATGTTTAATTTTTTTAAGAAAAACATTAACTAAGTATTTAAAGGTAAAGTCAGGATTTTAAAAGGTGTGTTTTTATAGCGTCAAACCGTGAAATGTGGCCTCATGTTAAAAAATAGATCTTGTTGCTAGTTATAGGCGTGGGCAAAGCTTGAAAAGGTGAGCAAAAGCATGAGTTTTTTTTATAGGCTTAAGTTATTTTCAAATATTTAAGATTTTGGCTTGCATTTACTAATATATTTAATTAGAGCTTAAACTTAATACTGTTTATAACTCATATTATTATAAATATAATATAAATTACGCTTTAAAAGCGCGGTGCCACTATATTTTACGCATAAGTTCAAAGCCTAAGCCTAGTCATGCTCATGCCAATGCATTACGTCTCACGCTATGTATGTAGGGAAAACTATATACTTTTATTAAAATTACAAATTACAATGAATAAAGTAAACATAAAATAATAATGATACTTGAATGAAAGCAGTAACTGGTTTTGGAATGAGGCTCGCGTTTAACACGATTCTCTAAAAACAGATTCGCCGTCTGTTTCCCAGGGTACAACGTCCAAAGCTATTGTACAGCTGGACTAGACAAACTTGTCTGAAAAATCACGAAAGCCTTGCGTGTTTTTGATCGATGAACTACTGGAATAATTCTGGTGATGGAGCTGTGTTTTTTTTCTCTGTGTCTAAAATCGAATGAGACAGATTCATTATATAGTGAAAATTTATCTTGGTGAACAAGACAAAATATTCCATTTTGTATAAAATATTTTGTTAGATATAAACTGATTTACAAATCTGTTATTTCTATAACACGATTTGTATATCAATTATAAACACAAAGTTATTATGTTAAGACTTATTCAGTAAGTTTAAATCTATTCCTAAAATAGATTACAAAATTTTCTAGAATGGAAATGAGACCTGAATTGGTAGGAAAAAGATAGGCGTGTAGGCGAACTTTCGGAGCCGTATTTGTGTCCGCACGTCACTCGAGCTCGCACAAGTTCATTAGCTTCAAACTCATTTTGACCCAGAAATCTCATTTTCTGCACCCCTTGAGCGCGCGTACGTTGGCGTTGGAGTAAAACCAATCAAAGAGATTTTGAAGGTGAATATCATGATTCCTGATGTGGGACAATTTCATTTCCCAAAATTTGTTTTTCACGTGCCTCATTTTGAGACATGATATCTCATTTATAGTAATTCTATTTTGGACATATTTTAGCTCATTGTGAAACTCTTTTCAAAGAGAACGAAAAGCTAATAATTGCTAAAATATATATAACGTATACATTATAAAATTATGTCCAAACATAGCAGAAAATCACTTTACAAATTCAACTTTTCCAACGATCTATTTCTATCTAATTATTCACGTATTATCGGAGCTTAATTATTTCAAAACGAGCGAATCATAAAACTAGTTTGAAAACCTTTTACAAAACAAACTATTTTTAGAAGTGAGTTTCTTCGTTTACCCTCTTCCGCGCGTCCATCTATTTATTCTTCTCAAAATTTGAAACTTCAAATAATCAAACACACTCATTCGTGTTGAAAGAACTCTAGAATATCACTTGATCTTCGATATTACTTCTCTATTTTTTTGGGCTAATTTTGAAAGAGGACTAAAAGAGACTTGACACCAAAAAAAGGACCTTTCAAAATAAAATTAGATAATTAACCCTATTCGACTTATTCGACCTTCATATTTTGTTGACACATGTCATTTGTGCTAATGATTAGCTAATGATTGGTTTATACTAGTATGACCCACCTAGTACATGCAAGTAAAAATGTGTAAGTGTACTTGTTATTCGATCATAAGTCAAATCAATTATTCGACACGTACATTTTGGAATAAAATATTAATTTTTACTAAATGATACCAAATAGTTTTGGTATTCGACTTTGACCTATATTTTATTCGACTCGTACTTTTTAATAATAATAAAAAAACTTTTTCCCAAATATATCCTCTAGTTCTTCGACTTGTACTATTATATTATACGACCCTTACTTTTTATTAATAAAAAATTAAAAACATTTTCTCAAATAAATCCTTTTTTATTCCTTTGGGTTAACACAAGACCCATTCTTTCTCCTGAAGATAAACCCCTATTATTCCTCCTCCTATTTCTGTTCTTGCTGCTGAAGATGAGGGTAGGGTTCAGGTATATGTGGTTCTTCTGGTGTATGGAGTCGTGATGCTCAGCGCCATCTGCCAAACTATTGCGTTAGTTTCTTCATCTTTTTTCTGTGAGTATAATGTTTGTAGAATTCATTTATCTATACTATCGGTAAATTTGGCGAACTAAGGTGGACTTAGAGCTGCTAAGTTAGGTGTACCTCTGTTGGATAGTTTAGTTTTATCATATTGCGGGCTACGTGTTTGATGAAATGTTTCAGTGAAATTTATTGTTGTTTATTATGTGATTGATCACCAAATATTTGATGAAATGTTCCAGTGAAGTTTACTGATTTTAGCTAATATGCGCACAATCTATCTGATGAAATGTTTTTGTTGCGTTTTATGGATATAGCTACGCGTTCTAGCTGTTTGATGATGGTGGTCTCTGATCTCGATGATATATTTGTTCCGTTGCCAGATGATCTTTTGGTCAACTTGTCCGAACCTAGATCTGTGGTTGATGCATTTTTAGATAGTTTGCCTTCAATGTTTCAAGATAACGTGAATGTGGAATCTACGTTTGGGCCAGCCCTAAAAGCAGCTTACATGGTTATGGTTAGTTTATTCAGCTTTACACCACTCTAATTAATAAAAACCCTAATTTGTGGCATCATGACTATCACACTCTTGTATGATGCAGTGTTCTTATGATGTTGATAATTGTGATATGCATGTATATTTAGCACGGGTGGGGCAATTTTTACCCTTTTGGCTCAAGCAAGCCAAATTAAAAAAACGAGCTTAAGTCTTTTTTATGCATAGAACCTCCTAAATATGCTACTCTCAGATTCGGATTATTATTCTAATACTTTATTTATTTTTGTAATCATAGTTAACTAATTGAGTTATATGTTTTTCAAAAAGAACTGGCAACAAAGTCATTGGGGATTAACCAAACGTGACGCGGACCTTCTTTCTTTTTATAAAAAAATGACCCCGTTTGAACCCGTCAACTAGCCTGCTTGACCACCTGTCCATCCTGCCACTTCTAATATATAGTTGGATATCTGGAGCTATTGATAGTTGTGTACACATCTTTGAAATTGGTATTTTTGTTTTATGCAGAGTCCACTAGGAGGGAAGTTGTAAATTTTCCAGAGTACTCTTCCAACACTTGGTGTTGGTCGGTTAAGGTTGCGGGGTGATGATATTTGTGCGTATGGAACTGATAAGGAGAATTCTTTGAGGACCCCAGAAGACCCATTTTATAAACAGATGGCTGCTGATTTTACTAAGTTTCAGGTGGCAGTGAATGTTTATGCGTTCAGTGACAAGTATACTGATATAGCTTCGCTAGGTATGCACTGATATGAACTTCATTAGTTATACAAAATACGCATAGCTGGAAATTGAAGCTTACCATAGATCAATATACGTGCTTCCTTTTTCAATATATCAATAGTTAATTTGTTAATTATGATTACTAAAATCACAGTATACCTACGATACTATTATAAATATTCTATATTAATAGGTGGTGAATAATATGTTGGGAATAAATTAAGGCCAGATCACTTGAGCGCTGACAAGAGTAAAACAAGCGTTGACAAGAGCAAAACAAGCGCTGACAGCTCAAGCGTTGACAAGACAAAGTCAAGCGTTGATACATTGAAGATAAGCACTGATGGGAAGATATACTCTACGCGTTTATTTTATTTTAGATTACTTCTAGTAAAGATAGGAACAACAATGTATTTTCTATATTTATCTTTACCTAGAATAGCTGATACGTAGATTATTGTACAAGGCTTCTTATGTCTATAAAAGAAGACCTTTAGGTTAATGTTACAGATATAAGTTTTCGTTTGTAAACTACTTTCATTGTAATCATTCTTTGATATCATTAATCAAACTGAAAGTTTGTTTATATCATTGTGTGTTCTTGTTTAAGTGTTAATTCCGCATAACACTTAGATTATCATAAGAATATACAAAGGTTTCTCTAAGTGTATTACTTGATCTAATCTCGTATACATAAAGCTAAATCGATCTAAGTTTGGAATCAACAAGTGGTATCAGAGCTTGTTGAGGAACTTTTGATCTTAAAGAACACAAGAACCCTAAAAATCACCAAAACCCTAATTTTCTCAAAAACTCTAACAACATCATGTCAGAAACAATAACCTCCTCCTCCTTACCTTTACCAAACATCAAGATTCCCATGCTTGATGCAACCAACTTTGAATTGTGGAAATTCAATTTTGAACAATATCTAGGGATCTATGACTACACACTCTGGGAGATCATTGAATATGGAAACACATTCGATAAAGCCCAAAAGATCGCTGATGCTATTACTCAAAGATCAGCTGTTGCTGGATGTTCTGAAGAAGATAAGAAAGAAAAACTTGAAGATGGTAGAGCTGTGTCTGCTGATAACATAGCAAAGAAAAGGGTTGACATGAAAACCCTAAATATTCTGAAACTCTCGTTGGGACAAGAGAACCAGCATAAATATAGAGGTTATGATTCTGCTAAGCAGCTTTGGGCAGCTCTTGAAGTTGCATATGGTGGTAATGCAGATACTAGGGAAGAAAAGAAGAAACAACTTATGCATGATTATGCTGTTTTTAAAGCACAACCCAATGAGAAGCTGAGTAGTGTGAGAAGCAGATTGCTTGACATTACAAGCAAATTGTCCTTCATGGGGACACAAGTTGGTGATGTTGACATCAATGCTACTTTTCTTAAAAGTCTTGGTGAGGTATGGAAGATTGAGGCAAGATATATTCTTGCCAATAATACTTACAAAAGTTCCACGTTTGATGACATCTACAACAAACTAAGACTGTTGGAAGATGAAACTCTTTTAGAACATGGAAGCAAGTCTACCAACAGCAACATGGCCTTTTTCTCTCATAGTGAAGGTCAATTCAATCAGAAGGACTCTTACATGCATCCAGTTACTGGATCATCATGTGTCAGCGCTGGAACAAGTCCTGTCAACGTCTCCTTTTCAGACGCTAACACATTCAAAAGTGACTCCCCAAGAGTTAAACCTGCTGGTTTGGATTTGGATACTGTATGTGCTTATATTGCTTCTTTGCCCAATGGTTCAGTGATTACATATGAGGACCTTGAGCAGATAAGTGATGAACACTTGGAAGAGATGGACATTAAGTGGAACATGGCTCTTGCTAGTATAAGAGCAAACAGGTGGAACAGAAGGTTTAAGAAGAAGATGACCTTCAATGCAAAAGACACAGCTGGATTTGATAAATCCAAAGTTGAATGCTACAACTGTCATCGTATGGGGCACTTCAAATGCAGATCTCCTAGAAGATCTGATGCTGGTAAACCCTCAAGTCAAGTTGTTAAAGCTCAGGATTCCAAAGCCATGGTTGCAGTTCAAGGAATTGATGGTATGGGATGGGATTGGAGCTATCTAGCTAAGAATGTTGAAGAGGATAAATCTTTGGTTGCTGAGGTTGAAGAAGAAGAGCATGTTGAATATGCTCTCATGGCACACTCCTCCTCTTCATCTGATAATGAGGTATACAATGATGCTTTTTGTAGTAAAGGTTGCAGGTTAAACACTGAGAAACTTAACAAAGAGGTGTTAAGATTATTAAGTGATGTGAGTACTGAAAAGTGCAAATTGTCTAATTAGCAACTAGCTCTCACTCAAACTAAGAAAACTGTTTCTGAATACAAGAAAATGGAATTTGACTTAAAAGATAAAATAATTATCTTAAAACATGAGTTAAATGCTAGTATGGATATTAGAAACATCATGGAAAGGGTTAATGGTGAGTTACAAGCTAAGCTAGATGAGGCCATTAAGAATAAAGACAATGTTGGCCTTAAAATTCAAAGATTTGACAGAGCCACTCAAACCCTAGGAGACTGTGTGAGTAAACAAAGAGATCCTAAGGACATGATTGGGATTGGGATGAATGATTACTCTATGGTTCCACCACCAGCTGGTGACTTCTATGGTGTTCAACAAAAGGACCTATCTTGGACTGGTTTGCCATAATTCCAAGAGGAGGAGTTCATTCCTCCACTAAGAGTTGTCACTCCAGTTGAAGAGTACCAACAAAAGTTGACTGATCTGAATAAATGGAAGAAAGCGAACCCTATTTTGTTTGTTAAGGGTGGCTTGCTATGTGAAAGTCCCAATGAGTCAACACCTATTAAGGTTACTAACCCAATCACTAGTAAAGCTGTTGATCTTGGCTCCAACACTGATAGAAAACCTAGCATTAAGTATGCAGAGATGTATAGGAATACTAGGTCACCCAAGAGCCAAGTTAGCAATAATGGAATAGGATTCTTCTCTTCTAGACCTAAAATTGTGTCTAGAAAAGCTTGTTAC
Organism: Glebionis coronaria; assembly: GCA_025667525.1. Lineage (NCBI taxonomy): Eukaryota > Viridiplantae > Streptophyta > Magnoliopsida > Asterales > Asteraceae > Glebionis > Glebionis coronaria. Next base: position 631,927,183 of record CM046874.1, on the reverse strand, counting down.
ACTTGTGGTAGCTTTTCACACTTGGCTTACAAGTGTGTCAACGCTCCCAAAGCCAGCGCTGACAGGAATAATTTCAGCGCTGACAGGAACAAAGTCAATGTTGTTAGAAAGTCAAACGTTGTCAGACCCAAACCCCATGTGCAGCAAAGTCCACAAGTTGTTAGACTTTCCCCATTCTTCACTAGAGGGTCTAACACTCATGGACAAAGGCCATTTCAAAAGACAAACACCTGGTCTAATAGGCAATGGGTTTCTATAGCAAACCCTAGATTCAACACTGACAAGGGTAATCTCAGCATTGAAAAGACCAATTCCAACGCTGACAGAAACGTGACCAGACCTAAATATTTGCATCCACAGGGTAAGGGGTCTAAAGCTTCTTCAAGCTTAACATGGAGACCCAAGAAAGATCCAAACCCTAATGATAATGGGATTTCAATGACCTGCAACAGATTTAATTACATTTCAAAGGTCATTACAAAACCTATTGGGGTTAACTGGGTATTTCATCCTAAGAAGGATGAGAATGGGGTTGTTGTAAGAACTAAGTTTGTTCTTATTGAACAACCAAATGAATCCAAGTCTTCTAAGGCTTTGGTTCCCAAAGAAAACTAATTTGTTTTCTTTATGTGCAGGGCATTCAAAAACAGGTTAATGATTATGGATATTGGGATAGTGGATGTTCAAGGCACATGACATGGAAGGAAGATTACTTAACTAACTTCACTCCCATTAAGGATGGTGATAAGGTTTACTTTGGAGGCGGATATGGTACTATCACAGGCAAAGGAACCCTTCTCACCAAGAACTTGCGTTTTGAAAACATATTTTTGGTAAAAGAGCTTGATTACAATCTTTTTAGTGTATCACAAGTTTGTGATAACAAAAATAAAGTTCTGTTTACTGATACTGAGTGTTTGGTGTTAAGCAAGGATTATAAGATCCCTGATGAGAAATATATTGAGTATAGAACACCTAGGCATAAAGACATATACAATGTGAATCTGAATGGGATTAAAATGAATAATAATATGTCTTGTTTTTATGCTAAAGCTTCAGTAGATGAGAGTAATTTGTGGCACATGAGACTAGGGCACATAAATTTTAAAAACATAAATAGGCTTGTGAGACTTGGCTTGGTTGATGGTTTGCCTGAGAAGGCCTTCCACAATGACCACTCTTGTATTGCATGTCTTAAAGGCAAGCAGCACAAGGTCTCATTCAAGTCCAAACAGGTGCATACTAGTTCTAGACCTCTTCATTTGCTTTATATGGACCTCTTTGGTCCAACCAATATAGAAAGTTTGAATGGCAAGTCATATTGCTTTGTGATAACAGATGATTTTTCTAGGTTTACTTGGACATTCTTTCTAGCTATGAAGAGTGACACAGCTGATATTCTAATTGATTTTATCACTCAGATTGAGAAAAAGACTGGCAATGATGTTAAAATGCTTAGGAGTGATAATGGTGGTGAATTTAGGAATAAGAAGCTAGATGATTTATGTGCCAGGAAAGGAATTACCAGGCAATTTAGTATTGCTAGAACCCCACAGCAAAATGGGGTTGCTGAGAGGAAAAATAGAACCCTAATTGAAGCAGCCAGAACAATGTTGGCTGATGCTCATTTTCCTATAGCCTTTTGGGCTAAGGCTGTTAATACAGCTTGTTATGTTCAAAATAGAGCATTGGTTAACAAAACTCAGAACAAAACACCTTATGAGTTACTTTGGGGAAGAAAACCTAATATTGGTTTTCTCAGACCTTTTGGTTGTCATGTAGTAGTTTTAGATACTAGTGATGCCTTAGGGAAATTTAGTGCAAAAGGTGATGAGGGCTACTTCATGGGGTATTCAGTGCAGAGCAAGGGATATAGGGTTTATCTTAAAGAAGAAAAACGTATACTTGAAAGAGTACATGTTAGGTTTTTAGAAAATAAACCTAGTGATCCTGAAAGTGGTCCTAATTGGTTGTTTGACTTGGAACCTTTATCTAGAACTTTAAATTATATGCCTGTCACTAATCCAGACATTATGAAGGTATCTTAAAATGTTGTGGAGGAACAAGTTGTTGATGTTTCAGGTACAGAGGTTCATGAAAAGGTTGGATCACAAGCAGAAGAGACATCTCCTATACAAGAATATGTTACAATTCCCATTTGGACAAATGCTTTTGCTGCTGCTGCTGCTGGAAAAGATAATGATGGTCTCCAAGTCCCACCAGATACAAACATGCATGGTCCTTCAGGCGCTGACAAAGGCAAATCTAGCGCTGACAAGACCAATTCTGACGTTGATGGTTTAGACGTTGACAACAACAGTTCAAGCGTTGTTAGCCCAAGCGCTGACAAACAAGGTTCAGGCGTTGACAACACTTCTGCACATCTTTTCTCTTCCATTTTTGAACAAGGTGAACCTTCTAATATATATGAAGAGGTTCATCCTTATGTTGATGTAAGAGAGTCTGATGAAGAAGATATTGGCAACATGAAGAATGAGGTTGAGGACACCAGACTTTTTGAAGGAGGAGTTCTCACTTCCACTATGAAGAATCACCCCACTTCTCAAATCATTGGTGATATTATGACTCCAGTTCATACCAGAAGATCTCATCAAGGTCTTGGTGGATTTATTGCCAATATACACAAGAAGGTTGATACCCCTCTTGTGCAAGCATGTTTGTTTGCCTGTTTTCTATCACAACGAGAACCCAATAAAATATTTAATGCTCTCAAAGAACCAAGTTAGGTGGAAGCAATGCAGGATGAGCTTCACCAATTTGCAATTCAGGATGTTTGGGAGCTGGTTGATTGTCCCAGATATGTCAGACCTATTGGGACAAGATGGGTTATAAGGAACAAGAGAGATGAAAGAGGTATTGTGGTCAGAAACAAGGCAAGGTTAGTGGCTTAGGGATATACACAAGAGGACGGGATAGACTATGAGGAAGTCTTTGCACCAGTTGCAAGGATTGAAGCTATAAGGATCTTTCTCGCCTATGCATCCTGCATGGGTTTCACTGTCTATCAAATGGATGTCAAGAGTGCCTTCCTCTATGGAACTATTGTTAAGGAGGTGTATGTGATGCAGCCTCCAGGTTTTGAGGATCCAGAGAATCTAGATAAAGTGTATAGAGTCAAGAAGGCTATGTATGGACTTCATCAAGCCCCAAGAGCATGGTATGGTACTCTGTCTACCTATTTGGTGGACAATGGATTCAAGAGGGGCACCATAGATCAGACACTATTTATAAAGAAGAAAGGCAAGGATGTGTTTCTTGTCCAGGTCTATGTTGATGATATCATTTTTGGGTCTACTGATCCAAAGATGAGTGAGGATTTCTCCAAGCTTATGACAGACAAATTCAAGATGAGTGCTATGGGGGAGATGAACTTCTTTCTTGGTTTACAAGTTCAGCAGAAAGAAGATGGTATCTTCATCTCCCAGGATAAATATGTGGCTGAGATCTTGAAGAAGTTTGGCTTTTCTCCACATGAAAAGAGGGCTACTACTCCTATGGATAGAGAACACCCTTGGGGAAAGATTGGAGATGGAAAAGATGTTGATGTCAGGCACTATAGATCCATGATTGGATCCTTGATGTATCTTACAGCCTCCAGACCTGACATCATGTTTGTTGTGTGTGCTTGTGTACGCCATCAAGTGACTCCCAAATAATGTCACCTTTATGCTGTGAAGAGGATCTTTAGGTACCTAAGATGCTATCCCAGTCTTGGTTTGTGGTACCCAAAGGATTCACCATTGGAGCTAATTGCATATTCAGATAGTGACTATGGAGGTGATAAATTTGATAGGAAATCCACAACTGGTGAATGTCAGTTTCTTGGGAGCAGGTTGATATCTTGGCAATGCAAGAAACAAACAGTGGTGGCTAATTCTACAACTGAAGCTGAGTATGTGGCTGCAGCTGCTGGTTGTGGACAAGTTTTGTGGATTCAGAACCAGCTGTTGGACTATGGGTATAATTTCATGCATACCAAGATATTTGTTGACAATAACAGCACTTTATGCATCATTAAGAATCCTGTACATCATTCTAAAACTAAACACATAGAAATTAGACACCATTTTATAAGAGATTGTTTTGAAAAAGGTTTAATACAACCAGATAGGGTTGACACTGAGGAAAATGTGTCAGATTTACTAACTAAACCTTTTGATGCTGGGAGGTTTCAATACTTGGTAACAAGTATTGGAATGGTCAATCTCACATAATATGTGTTTTAAAGTCTTTTTGTAAAAGTATGTACAGGATGATCATTGTTATTAGTTTTATTGATGATTTAGATTTTCCACTATATTTTTCTAACACTGACAAAGGTTACTTGAACGCTGATAAGTGTTTTTGTAACGTTGTCAGCAATATAATTGTCTAACACTGACAAAGCTTCCCTCAACGCTGTCATGTGTTATCGGGGCGTTGTCAGCAACAATGTTAGTTTTGTGGTTTTCAATCTGAATGTGCAGATGGTGTTAGCAGTATACCATTGGATACAGAGTTGCTTATGGATCAATGGAGAAGCATTTGGACAAGTTTTTATTTATGGATGATGGTTGGAATTTTTAATTCCTATCTTGACATAAATTTTTATGCATGTTTTTAGCAACTTATGTATCATAGTTTAAGGGGAGGTTTTAGGAACCTTTAAGATGTTTGGGTATCCATATGATACTCTTATCACAATTCTAGATTGTGTCCACAGGTGAGTATGAGTTAGTTTTACTAAATCATGAGGCACTGTAGCATGCAAAGTTGATATACTATGCATGCTGCCAAGACATTTTTGGCCTAAAATTGGTTGCGGTCTGTTGGGAGACTTGGGAATAATTTTGTTATGGGATTTACCTGGGAGTAACAAGGAATTTTATAAGGTAACTTGGTTGTTAAGAGTTTTGGTTATCAAGGGACACTAGAGGACTGTTATGTCTATCTTGCTTAAGCAAGTGTGCATAACTGGACAGTGCTTGTCGCCCTATAATAATTATCAGCTTTTTGGTTATCTTCTCTAAATATAAATTACTTTGTTAAGGTCATTTTTCATTTTTAAACATTTTTTTTGGACGCTGACAAGTATATTTCCAAGTGTTGTTGTGACCAATTTAGACGTTGACATGGCTATAGGCAAACGTTGACAAGATTATAGCCGTTGGGCGTTGATAGGTTATTTTTTACCGTTGACACTCAATGGGTCCTACCCAGTTGTTACTTTTTGACATATTTTTAGGCCGTAATTTTGGGAGTTGATAGCCTTAATTTAATGCATGAGATAAACTTATACTTTTTCAATATTTTCATGATTGTGTTTTTGAAAATACTTGCCTATTTTTGGGCCAATCACATGCATTTTCTTCTCCTATAAATTTGGCTCCTATTTTTAAACAGGGTATCTATACTTCTTGTCTAACACAACTTTCTCTTATCAACTTCATCTTCATCAATCAATTTTAACAGCTTTCAACAATGGCACCAAAGTTTAAACCATCAGAATTGGAATTGGGGTTCAGAACTCAACACAACATGATCGCGTATCTTGAACCTGATGATGCTCTGTTTCCTCAATACACACAAATGGTGGCGTATTTGAACGCATCTCCTCTTAGGTATGCTCTTTCTCATGCACCACTCATTCCAGTCACACATATTAAACAGTTTTGGAACACTGTCAGTTCCTCAACAGTTAATAGAGTGACTACATTGACTTCTATTGTTCATGGGAGACCTTGGGTGGTTACTGAGGCTTTGGTACGCCAAGCCTTGCATCTTGATGATGCTGATGGTATAGCCACCCTTCCCATTAATGAAATAGAACAAGGACTAAGGGCTTTGGGATATCCTTTTCCTGATGAAGGTACTCTAAACAAGTATCATAAACAGGAGTTTCCCCCAGCCTGGAAGTACCTCATACATGTCCTCCTTCAATGTTTGAGTCCCAAATGCACTACACACAATGAGATCAATAGATCTATTGCTAGTGCTATTGTGTGTATTGCAACTGGACAAAAATTTAATTATTCTAAAATGATTTTTGAGGGCATGTGTAAAAACAAGGGGAACAAAATGACTTTAGCTTATCCCTGATTTTTACAAATGGTTTTTGATGTTCAAGGATACTGCACAAGGGATCATAATGATTTTTATGAGATCCCTGTGCAAAAGAAAGCTATTTTTATGAAGATGAACTCACCACCCCATCGTGACCTACCCTTAACCCAAGCTATGCTTGCTGTCATTGCAGCAGCTCAACCCCAACCAGACCCCCAACCACAAATTGACCCAATTCCTGAACCCTTACCTTCCCCTGAACATATGCAACTTGACCAACAACCCTTCAACGCTGACACATTAAATGTTGGCGTTGATGTGCCTATTTCCAACGTTGACACACAACCTTCACAAACCCAAACACCCCTTAATCAACCCACATCTACCCAATCTTCCACACCATCTTCCACACCCCCTGAATATAGGTTGATGAAACGCCAAAGGACTACTAGAGTGTTCTCCTCTGGTGGTCCTAGCCATGTAGCAGAGAGAACCACCACCACAAGTGTGGCTGGTGACATGGATGAGGCTGGGACTATTGGTTCTGGCTTAGAAGCTGGCCAAGGCAGTCCCACCATCATTAAGTCCTCATCCATGCCCAATGAATCTGACTTGGGAGGTCAAATTCCCATTTTAGAAGAGGGCAGACTGAAACCAATGACTCTTATGGAATTGACGGCAGTCTGCATGAGCTTGCAAAAGCAAAATGCAGACTAAGTACAAGTTGTCAGCTCACAAGGTCTTGAACTCAAGCAATTGCGGAAGAGGATTGTTATTTTGGAGACTGCAAGTGCAAGGAGAGGTATGGAGGAGTCTTCCAAAGGGGAGGAAGATTCAATAAATCTGAGTGATAAGGGCAGCCATGATGGTCAATCTTTGGATGTTGCTGAGGCCCTTACAAGTTTGAAGAAACAAATAGGTTTTGATACGTCCTTAGTCTCTCCTACCAAATTGAATTTATCATTTACAGCCATGTTGGAGGAAATTGCAAAAGGCGCTGAGGCAGGAAATTTGGGCATTGACAAGGAGAATTTGGACGCTGACAGAAATATTTTGGGCGCTGACACAACAAAATTGGACGTTGACAGACCTGCACATGAGGGTGATGTATCCCAGTCATCATCCATCGTCAAGGAGGTTTCTTCACAAGTATCACCATCTACCTTACCAACAATTGGTCCATTAGATAAGGGTAATGGTATTATGGTAGAAGAGATTGTTCCAAAGGATGCAGCTCAAGTTGAGTTTGATAGAAGATTGGCTGCACAAATCATGAAACAAGATAGAAAGGAGGTGAAAGAGTCACCATTTGTTGTTACTTCAGAAGAAGGAAGTGATGGAGCTAGCTCAGATTCAAGTGTTATGATTATAGAACCAGAAAGACTTGAGTATGGAGATGAGTTGGCCAAGGAGAAATTGAGAGAGTTGAAATTGCAGGTTGACTATGATATGCCAGAGGTGGTTCAAATGTATAATGCTTGGGAAGAAAGATGTATGGAGAATCCACACTTGACTGTTTCAGATCAAATATGGTGTTTGGAGATTCTCCTCAGAGTTCAAAAGGATTGCCAGATTATTTTGAAGCACAAGGCAAGTAATATTCTCTCAGAGTTGAAAAGGGATAGAAGGGAGCTATACTGCATGTTGCTCAGATGTCATGGAGTAGGATGGACTTATCAGAATTTGAGGGCATTGACATTTGATGAGTTGGAATGCAAGGCTTATCCCATTTGGGTGAGAGTGCAGGAAGCAAACACTCTCAGACTTCTTTCTGATGAAAGGAAAGAAGAACTTGCAGAAGAAATGGAACTCAAGAAAGCTATGTTTGTTCCCAGACCAGTGAAAAAGGGAGTTTCTCTTGAGTTTCCCAAAGATATGGATCCATTGTATCCAAGTGAAGCTGTCATAAGAAAGAGCCTCAAGCTCTCACCATTAGAAGCTTCAGACATGGTCCAAGTGTTACCTCTAGATTTCAGGAATCCAATTGTGAGCTATGAAGAAGATGAATGTGGATTCTGGAAGATTGGCAGATATGGAAAAGAGGTACACACTTTTACCACTCTCATATCTTTGTTTGCAAGTTGTGATAGAGAAGACTTGGTAGACCTATGGAGGTTGCTAGAGACCAAGTATGAGGCTGAAGCACCAACTTCAGCTAATGGAATAAAGTTGTGGTCCACATTCAAGAGAATGTGTGGACCAAAAGATGAGGATCCTGCTATTTGGAAGGATCTTGAAGATGACCTCAGTGATCTTCAATGGAGTTTATATTCAGCTGCTGGTGTTTACCATTTGAGCTCTACAAAGTTTGCTGAGTATCTACTTGTGGATGGTCAGTATTTCATATCCAAGGCTATCTTGGAGAAGATGAAGAACACTCAGCTGGAAATTGATTATTCAAGTGACGTGGCAAAGGACTTGATCAGATTTATTTATTACCAATATGAGAAGGTTTGTAAGATTCCTCCTAGTCCTTAATGCTTATTCAAAAACTTGATCATAAGAGTGGATATCAAGTTTAGGGGAGGATTGTTGGGAATAAATTAAGGCCAGATCACTTGAGCGCTGACAAGAGTAAAACAAGCGTTGACAAGAGCAAAACAAGCGCTGACAGCTCAAGCATTGACAAGACAAAGTCAAGCGTTGATACATTGAAGATAAGCACTGATGGGAAGATATACTCTACGCGTTTATTGTATTTTAGATTACTTCTAGTAAAGATAGGAACAACAATGTATTTTCTATATTTATCTTTACCTAGAATAGCTGATACGTAGATTATTATACAAGGCTTCTTATGTCTATAAAAGAAGACCTTTAGGTTAATGTTACAGATATAAGTTTTCGTTTGTAAACTACTTTCATTGTAATCATTCTTTGATATCATTAATCAAAGTGAAAGTTTGTTTATATCATTGTGTGTTCTTATTTAAGTGTTAATTCCGCATAACACTTAGATTATCATAAGCATATACAAAGGTTTCTCTAAGTGTATTACTTGATCTAATCTCGTATACATAAAGCTAAATCGATCTAAGTTTGGGATCAGCATAATATTTTTTTGTTGCTGTCCATTTAGGTACGTTGGCGAAATATACAGGTGGTCAAGTGTATTAATATCTAAGCTTTCATTCTGCCATCCACAAAGACAAACTGAGACATGAGTTGGCTAGAGACCTCACTAGAGAAACTGTTTGGGAAGCTGTTATGCGTATCAGATGTGGAAAAGGTTATGTGACATCCGTCAATTTTTCATCTTTATTTTTCCATGTATTTATTTAATGTGAGCTTTGAACCTTGTGGATTTAACAAATTGAGAAGTTATCTCATATTTATGAAGTATCCTCATTTGTTTACTAATGTAGTGTCGACTTAAATTATATTACTTGTTTTGCTTTGCGGACAAAGCCCTCTTTAGGGAGAGCGAATGTAACAATTTGAATTTTCGCGTCCTATTATTATAATGGAGACGTGCACACGTGTAAACGTTTTATGTATTAATGGTTTGCGTCGGTTATGAATGTTTACTAAACCTTCGAGAATACACGTATCCATCCTTGCTTAAGTTTTATTGTTGAGATTGTATTATGTTGTTCACGTTGTTAAGCTTATACGCGTCTAAAACTTAAGTCATTTTGATAAAAACCCTTTGTGTGCCGAGTGTCATGTTCATTCACCCTTAATGGGTCGAGTACTACTAACTAAATGGACCGAGTATTATCAACCTTAATGGGACGGACAGCCCACTAAGACCCTTGTTGGGCCAAATATGTATGAACTGAACAGAAACCAAAAAATGAGTAAACTTAAGAAATTTAAACTTGCATTTCAAACCCTGGAAAACACACTCAGTCAACAACAATCAATGCCCAAAACCTGGAAATTTTATAAAATGTCCAATCACCATATCAAGACAACACACATGCCAAAAATACCTTATATGGGTATATCACAAGACCTCCAAAATCGGATTAGGACTAACCCTATGCCTAAGGTACCAAGTTAAATAAGGATCACATTTACAAGCCTTAAGCACAAAACAAAACACATCCACAATCCAAGTATTACAAAGTATGTTCCTGCTTGCATCCAAGCAGTTTTAATTACAAGCTTGGGTAAAATATAAAGTGTAGTAGCAAGGCCTTGAACCAGCCGAGCCAAATCCCCCATCCTGTCCGAAAACACCAAGCCGAAAATCCTTCCCTCATTGTGAGTCTTTTACCCACCTTTCTTTTATTTTTTGCATACATTTAGTTGTGCTTGTCATTTCAAAAACAACCTGCGAAAACAAACCAAACTAGTTAGTCTTTTAAAACCATTCGGATTAAGCAATAAAATATAATAATAATAGTATTGTGATGTCCATTTGGACTATTGAACCCATGACCCAAACCCCCCCTTTCTGACCGAGACCCTCTTGTGCGTTTTCTTTATTGACCATATTTTGTTTAAGACTAATACTGTTGATAACAGTAGCAAATAAAAACCCCATTTGAAACCTTCATTAATCTGCCAAAACCCTAACTTATTCTAAAATCAGTTCTAACATAAAATTAACACAATTTATCTCATAAAAATTCTAATTAATCTTAATTAAACTCGCGGGTATAAAAACCCCCAATTATATAAAAACCCTAATTTTCGAAACTTATTTTTGTTTGATAATTAACATCGAGTGATGTATAAAAACACTAGTTAATTATAATGAAACACAAGATTAAAGAAGCCCCCAATATTTCCGAAACCCTAAATTTTATAATTTGATTTTACTTTGTAATTGATACAAATCAATACTCAGAAACACTAATTAATCAGAATAGAACACAAGATTTAGAAAATCCTCAATTAATTAGAAACCCTAATTGGGTTATAATTGACCCCCTGGTTATATTTTAATGAATCAAACGTTTTAAACCCTTTTGACTTCGAAAAGTTATAAAATGAGATTTCATTTAAACATTGGGAGAAGAAAGTAGAGAACTTATCTTGGAAACATAAACCCCCACCGAATCACCATTGAAGAACTCGAGTGAACTAAAGATTTGATGTGAGTGGTGAAACACACATCACGCAGCCGATTCATAACTATATAAATGGATTGGATTTGCTAGAAAACTATGTTGATTTATTATCTTGAGGATGAATCTCGCACCATTCTTGTTATTGGAGAGAGAAGGAGATGAAAAATAAACTGATCCATATGTGTGTGTCAGCTGGGGAAATAAAAGAAGCGTAAATCACAAAGTTAAATTACACATAGTTTGTATCGCCCCACTCCATGGGCTTAGTACTTGAATGAATTTGTAAAGTGGGCCGAGTAGATTGTAAGGCTGGAATGTTTGGGAGAGTAATCGGGCCTAAAGCCCCAAATGTATTAACTTGCTAAAAACATGCTATTAAATATCGGGTACCATCGGCCCATTTGGTTAAACAACTTCGTTAATTTCATCGAAACAATTTGTCATGTTTATTTAAACAAGATTACACGTCAAGCACAACTAGGATGTCATGCATGCTTTCAGTATTATTTGTCATTTTTGTGACACAAACTTTATACTTAACTAGGTCGCGGATAACGTGATCGTATTCTCGAGCTACATTTACATTTCCATCACTTTGCTTATTTAACGAGGTGAGTTTATAGCCCCACTTTTTAACTGCTTTTACTGCTTTTTGGGGTGAGACATTGCTTGATTTAACGTATGAACACAAGTGCATTTACTGATTTATATACTAGTCTAAGTCCCACTAAAAACCCAGTTGCTTTGGCCCATGAATCGTGAACCGTTAATTACTTTGTGTAAGCGCGAATGTTATGGATAGATCTATCGGGGTTGACGCCCCTGTCCGTCTTGGTCCAACAGGGGACAAGCGGGCACAGTTTCATTTGAGTCTGAGATAGGATGTCGTGGGTTTAGGCATCCAGTTGGGCTACATTTATATGATTATACTGCCGGTGTTGTTAACGCTTCGGTGTCACGAGCTTAGACTGTAATAAATGCTTTTATGATGACTTTGTATTTGTTATATTGTCATCACGTTTGGGAAAAATCTTGTGGTTCATTAAACACTTCAAATTAACTAAACCTATGAACTCACCAACTTTATGTTGACGCTTTAGCAATGTTTTTCTCAGGTATTAAGAATGAAGATGCTATGTGAGGTCTCATGCACTGCCGTCATTTCTATTGAAAATAAAGATCATTTGTACTATTTGGAAACTATGTTTTTGTATCTATGACCAGATTTATGCTTCCGCACTATGTTAAAACTCTTTATTTTATCAAATGCAAGTGATCAATTTTCCAAACGTCTCATTTAGAGGTCGTTCTTTGTAACTGTGTCTATGATAATCATGACGTCACCACTCCCTTGTTGCCATTATACTCTGATATTTTGTGAGTGTGACAGATTGGTATCAGAGCCATGGTTATAGAGAACTAGGTTGCATTTAGTAACTCTAGACTATAACTGTTATGTGTTTAGTTGATTATCATACGGATTGTAAGTATTAAGTATATATATATACATGGATATATATATATATATATGTAATGAAAATTTTTTATTGGAGTCGAGTGATTCAACATTATATAATATATGATAAATGGGATACATGTGATTTAACAATTACGAGATATAATTACATGGGGTACATGTGCAACAACAAAATCTTAGTTATGTTACATGGGATACATGTGGTTTGAACAATGATTGCTGTATGTTATGTCGATGTCCCTTTCACGGACTAATTATATGAGATATTTACACACATCTATTCTGTTTATGTTACAGCGATGTCTTCTTCTGATGATTCAGCGTCTTCAGGGGCATACCACAACCGCAGTTCACAGTCGACTGTCAGTTCATCGATGGGATTACCTAGAGGATCACCATCAGGATATCCGTGGTACCGGATGACTTCAGATGATGAGACTGAGAGAGAGACTGAGGAGGGTTACCATTCACCGATCCATATCCCAGATGCACCAGCGGATGACGTACTTAGCCTAGAAGGCGGAGGAGAGGACAACCTAGCCGCTGATGTGGTGCAGTCACCAGGGCAGGCATCGGTCACTAGGGGCGAATCAATGGAAGATACTGAGGATGATGATACGGAGTTCACCGATGGAGAAGGTGAACCCATGGAGGTCACAGACACTGAGGACCCACCTGCTACGTATGCTGCTACTCCTGAGGCTTCCATCGCAATCATCTCCTTGTCTTCGTCTGAAGACGAAGGGGAAAGGGCAGACATCTCTACCCTAGCACCCGACACTCTGCCTTTCTACTATGTTAGGCGACGTCTCCGGGGGAGAGCCGCCCGACCACCACCTTCACCTTACCGACCCCTCATACCTTTCTCTGCCACTGACAGGCGTGCAGCCCGCACATCTGCCAGTCCTGCCCCAGAGGCGTCACCACCACCACCACCACCGCTGGAGACTGTACCTGCTGTGTATAAGGAGATGCTTGTCGATGTTGGTATCTCTACTGGACCGAGAGCTGTGACCCTTATTCCTAGGAGAGCTACATCAACAGTTGTGATGCTTGGAGCAGCGGATGGATGTGTGACAACCCGTTTGAATAGGTTGGAGGATGCTGTGGAGACTTTGGGTGAGGAGTATGAGGAGATGCAGGATAAGCTGGAGGCATTGACAAAGAAGAGTCCAGTTGAGGATGAGACGACATTGACGGTTTGTGTGACCCGTCTTCGAGGACAGCTCCATACTGTTCTCGACCTGATGGACACAATATCGAATGCTCGCCTCAAGGAGATCGAGAGCCTGATGACCCGTTGGGGAGTGGAGCCACAGGTTGAGGTAGGTGGACTAGAGGCACCTGTTGAGGACCCTATTGCTGACCTTAGAGGGCAGGTTTAGGGCCGCTTGCCATGATACCGAGGTCAGACTTAGGGATGCCCAGGCTCGCGAGGACTTGGTTGAGAGGAGGCTGACAGAGATTGAGAGAGCACTTCACCAGCGTCGTGAGGGTACTAGTTAGACTTACCATGTACTGTTGACTCATTGTTGTACGACCACTAAGCTATGAGGTTTATCTCAGCTAGTTGGCATTTTCCATTTTTCCTTATTATGTATGTCGGATTGTGATGTATTTCAAAACATTTCTATGGATGTTAGGTTATGACATTATCTTATTTGGGTTACAAAATTTGTGCGATCATCATATATTGTTTATTATACCGTTGAGCATTTCATAATTGTATTGTGCGTGCCATGAATGTTATGTCTGGCAAAACTCATTGTCTTGTTTACCTTTTAGATTATGGCACCAGTTAGAAGATCTGAGACACATAATCCACCAGCTGCTACCGGTGGGATTGACCCAGTCATGCTCAGTCAAATGATCGCGGAACGGGTGGCTGAGGCACTCGCAGCAGCTGAAGCGATCCGTACAGCGAGCACGCAAGAGGAGACAAACCAAGGGGCTACTGTTGCCAATGCGCGGACCTGCACCTACAAGGAATTCCGTGCGGTTACACAAGTGAGTTTCCGTGGTACTGAAGGTGCAGTAGGTTTGACTAGATGGTTTGAGAAGTTGGAATCTTAATTTGGGATTAGCAATGTTGCTGAAGCTGATAAGGTGAAGTTTGCATCAAGCACATTGGTGGATAGTGCTTTGACTTGGTGGAATATCTATGCTCGTGCAGTAACCATTGATGTTGCCCAAGCAACACCTTGGAGTGAGTTCAAAGCTATGTTTGTTAGGAAGTATTGCCCATGAAATGAAGTCAAGCAAATGGAGGTTGAGCTATGGAACTTGAAAGTCAAGGGTACCGCTCTTACTGCTTACAATCAGCGCTTTCAAGAGCTAGTCTTGTTGTGTCCCGAAATGGTGCCCAACGATGACCGATTGTTGAAGCGATACATTGAGGGCTTACCTTTGAGCATCAAGGGGAATGTGACTTCATCAAAGCCAAATGACTTGCATGAGGCAATCGATATGGCTCAGAGTTTGATGTACCAAGTGGTGCAAGAGTTGGGGGAGAATACTGGAGACAAGAGGAAGTGGTCTGGCAATCACTACAACAACAATAACAACAACAACAACAACACTAATAACTACAGTCAAAACAAGCGTCAAGAGGTGGCTAGAGTGTTTACTGCTGGGCAAAGTAATGCTGGAAACTATGTTGGAATATTTCCTTTCTGTGGAAAGTGTGGCCGACACCACGAGGGAACATGTCCCCCTACATGCTACAACTGTGGAAAGGCTAGACATAAGGCAAAGGAGTGTCGAGCACCACCCCGTCCTGCTAACCAAAGAGGACCGGGAACTCAAGGTGGTCAAGGAGCGAATGTTACTTGTTTTGGGTGTGGAGAGAATTGGCATTACAAGAATAAGTGTCCAAGCAGTGGGAACCAAGGTCGTGGTAATCAAATTTGAGGCAACCAAAACCACAACCAAGTGAACCAGAAGCAGAACCAGGGGAATCGGGGAGGAAATAACCGAGCCACAACCAGTGCCCCAAGTGGATTCACGGCACCTAGCAAGGTGTATCATTTGTGTGCTGAGGCTGCGGTGCAAGACAACAATGTTGTGACTGGTACGTTCCTAGTCAATAACAACTATGCTTCAGTACTATTTGATTCTGGTGCGGATAGGAGTTTTGTGTCATCTGCATTTAGTGAACGCCTAAATATCACCCCTACTGCGTTAGATATTAAGTATAATGTAGAACTAGCCGATGGGAAGTCAGTGACCACCGATGCTATTCTGAAAGGATGTAGTCTAAGGTTACAAGATCGTTCGTTCAGTATCGACTTACTCCCCATATAATTGGGAAGTTTTGATGTCATCATTGGAATGGATTGGATGTCGAAGCATCACGCGGAAATTGTATGTCATGAGAAGTGCGTCCGTATTCCTTATGGAAACGATGTACTAATCATACAAGGCGAAAGAAGTGGAGTGAAGAATAGATCGAGACTGGAAGTCATCTCATGTATTAGAACCCAAAGATACATTGAGAAGGGATGTCCAGTGTTCTTGGTTCAAGTAACGCGAAAGGAGGAAGAAGAAGATCATGAGAAGAAGGTTGAAGATGTACCGATCGTTAGAGATTTTCCAGACGTATTCCCAGAAGACTTACCGGGGCTACCACCAACACGACAAGTGGAGTTTCACATAGAGCTTACACCAGGAGCCGCACCTGTCGCTAGAGCCCCATACCGCTTAGCACCAGCAGAGATGAAAGAGCTAGCTGAACAACTAAAGGAACTTTCTGGCAAGGGTTTCATTAGGCCGAGTTCCTCACCTTGGGGAGCACCGGTCCTATTCGTCAAAAAGAAAGATGGATCCTTTAGGATGTGTATTGATTACCGAGAGTTGAATAAGCTGACGATAAAGAACCGCTACCCATTGCCAAGAATTGACGATCTTTTCGACCAACTGCAAGGATCTAGCATATACTCGAAGATTGATTTAAGGTCGGGATATCATCAGCTAAGGGTTAGAGAAGAAGACGTCCACAAGACGGCTTTTAGAACCCGGTACGGATACTACGAGTTCCAAGTTATGCCTTTTGGTTTGACGAACGCACCCGCGGTATTCATGGATCTCATGAACCGAGTTTGCAAACCATGCTTGGACAAGTTTGTGATTGTATTTATCGATGATATTCTCATCTACTCTCGTAATGAAGAAGAACACAAAGAGCATTTGAAGACCATACTAGAGCTGCTGAGGAAGGAGAAGTTATATGCAAATTTTTCCAAATGTGAGTTTTGGATAAACACGGTGCAATTCCTTGGGCATGTAATCGATAGCAGTGGTATTCACGTTGATCCTGCTAAGATCAAGGCTGTGAAAGATTGGGCGACTCCTACAACACCCACGGAGATCCGCCAATTTTTAGGTCTTGCTGGTTACTATAGGAGATTCATTGAGGGTTTCTCCAAGATAGCTAAACCAATGATGGAGTTAACTCAAAAGGACAAGAAGTTTGAGTGGAAAGAGGATCAAGATTTGGCATTCCAAACATTAAAGCAGATGTTGTGTGAAGCACCTATACTAGCCCTACCCGAGGGTAATGAAGACTTTGTAGTATATTGTGATGCATCCATAAAAGGGTTGGGTGCGGTGTTGATGCAAAGGACTAAGGTCATTGCTTATGCGTCAAGACAACTAAAAGTGTACGAGAAGAACTACACAACTCATGATCTAGAGTTAGGAGCAGTGGTGTTTGCCCTGATGATTTGGAGACACTACCTTTATGGTACAAAGTGTGTTGTATTCACTGATCATAAAAGTCTACAACACATCTTGAATCAAAAAGAACTCAACATGAGACAACGACGTTGGCTAGAGTTGCTCAGTGATTACGATTGTGAGATCCGTTATCACCCGGGCAAGGCAAATGTCGTAGCTTACGCTTTAAGTCGAAAGGAGAGAATTCTTAGAGTGAAAGCCTTGGTGATGACCATTGGCTTAGATCTTCCATCCTTAATTCTCAAGGCTCAGAAGGAGGCAGTCGAGGAGGAAATTCTCAAGACTGAAGATGTTGAAGGCATGATAAAGAAGTTAGAAGCTCGCTCAGATGGGACATTATGCCTTGATAATAGGAGTTGGTTACCGTGCCATGGTGACCTACGACCTTTGATTATGCATGAGTCGCATAAGTCAAAATACTCCATGTAACACCCCCACAATTGCTATGCGCAGCGGAACTACAACAATGGGTGCTACACAGTATTCATTGCACACAAGATATATCAAACGACGCTAAAAAGACGTCAACTTAAAACTTGAATTTAAAATTGTTAGATGATACATGTCCACAGTTTTTCCAACCCCAAATAGTTCACAGAGTTTAGCGTTTTCGGTCCCCATGGATCTCAACCCAAGAATTTCAGTTTACAACCACATGACATTAAACTTAAAAATTGTTTAAGTAGAAAAGGAGGGAAAAACAAGCGGACTCCAAGCCGTACACACAACATCCATCCCATGCATGCTCCATCCTACCCTCAGCGGTTACCTGAAACACATGCCAAAATTTTGGTCAACGAAAACGTTGAGTGGAATTCATAGGTTTTTCAATCCATTTGAACGTATATAAAATAAAAACCATTCGTGATCATTTATAGTCTTGTCGATCAAACAAACTATAATCAGGATACTGACAATTGTGTTTAAGCTCATGACACTAATCCGTTAACTCAATCACCCGCGTAATAAATACCGGCGTGATTCAGATGAAACCAGTGCCCGTTCTAAAGGCATCAGTTGCAATTATACCTTATTTCTCATACAAAATAATCTACCGCAGAACTTACTAAAAGTACAGCTTCTCGGCTAGCATTGGGTCGTTAACCCCGTAGTACTACAAATTGCATAAGCGGCTATTTCCCCCTACTCGAGGGCAGGACAATAGTTAATAGTTCATGATTTTAGGGACTTTTGCAACTTTGGTACTCAACACAATTTCTAAGGCAACTTTCGGGTCTAACAATCATTCATGATATACGTTCCTTTTAAAAACTAGCATGCATTTCCCTCGCGGGTAAAAAAATTTGAAATAAATATAAGCGAGGCTATAAATTCACACCTTATATCTTAAGTAGTCGGTAGTTCGTGGGATGATCACTGACGACGAAACGGATGCCCGGTTAATTCAACACCTATCACAAATAACGCGTAATGAGTAATCTCATTTTAAATACTTACGGTACTGTATAAAATACATATATACTAGTCACTTAGGACAAGTATAACTCACGCCAAAAACAAAAACAACAAGTATCACTCATTTTATACCATTCGTTCTCATTACTTATGTTGTCCATTTTTACTCATTCTCGCCGGTACTCGACTAAAGTACGGGCTGTTTTACCTTATTTAACCACACTTATAAAATTTGACAAAATTCTCAAAAATCCTATAAGACCTGTAGATAACATGTTTTTTTTAGCCCAATAAAAGTTTTTACTTTTACGACCCGTTACGCAACATTTTTCCAACACTACATTTTACGGGCTGAAATTGCACTTCGACCAATTTTGACCTCTTTGACCTATATGAAATGCACATTTGACTTCGTTGACTCCTAAGTCAACTTATAGACTCATTTTTACAGGTTTGGGACCAAATTTTGACCCTTGACCATTTACCAATTTATATTTGTGACCCTCGGGATTTGACTAAAACTTTACGTAAATTCGGATTACGAAAGTCCTCGTCTCCCGGTACTCGATCTTTAAAACCTCATAACTTTTAGCTCGTTTTGAGTCACGGGCTCTACCTTATACCAAATTAAAGCTAGGAAGACCCTCTATAACTAAATTTAGTTTTCAAGTCCTGGAAGAAAAATCATTTTTATGAAATGGACCTAAAGTTTCTGCCTAAAAATGACCATACCAAAAACACACTTAGGCTCGATTCCAAACCTTCTAACCACCACTAAACATCATCCTAAGCCTTCCCAAACATATCCTAACACCAAATTTCAGTCCTAACCCTATTGATCAACCAATCTCAAAATCAAAAATTCAAAGAAATGGACATGCAACTAAATAAACCTATGTAAAACATCCTAAAACAATAAACCAAACATAAGAACAACACTCAAAATCAACAACCACCATGGCTCCCCAAACACCCCTTGTGCCGTGGGGTTTGGGTGCCCCAATCACCACAACCAAATTGATTTTGGTGGGTTTTCTTGGTGTTTATGCATCCATTACTCATAAAATCAACATGCATTAGCACATTTAGCCACAAAAACGAATTTGGATCATCTTGAAAAATCTTGGAAAATTTTTGTTAGTGCATGTGGGATTTGAGCACATAGAAATGTAGGGAATGACCAAATTAGATGTGGTCTAACCTTAGTTTTTATGAAAATCAAGTGGAAAAAGATTTTTGGTGGATTTCTTGGTGTTCTTGGGGTGTCCGTCGGCTAGAGAGAGCAAGGAGGGAGAGAGAGTTTAAATTTTGGTGAAAATATTGTATGTGTTTGTGTTTGTGTGATTTTTGGCCTTTTTGGTGGGTTGGGATGGGCCTTTTTGCAATATTTGATTTCTTTTGGCCTTAAATGGAAAACGTCCTCAAAACTTTGCGGTTTCGACTCATTTGTCAATTTTGAAAATTTTACGGGAGTCGGAAATCTTCCCGAACGCTCCAAAATATTTTTGGGATACTTTAAATGTACTCAGAAGGCTATAAAACTCACCCGACTCAACTTAACACGAACCGTATATAAAATTCTCGAAAAATTACATTATCGATAAATCGTCAAAAATTATATGAAATTGGGCATCCCTCGGGATCGTAATCGTCATCGTCCTTCTTAAAACGTCAATCGTAAAAATTATAACCTCGAACCTCGGTTCTAACCAAAATACTTATAAATATAGAAATTAAAATTTATTAAAAATTTCAAAAATTAGCGTAATTTAGGGTATCGTTAATGACCTCGATTCTAGGGTGTCACATCCACCCCTCCTTAAAGAGAGCGACGTCCCGGCGCTCGCCTCTTCTTGTACTCACATTTCGTGCTACTGGAACAGATGAGGATACCTTTCCTTGAAAAAGTCCTCACGTTCCCAGGTGTATTCCGGTCCACGCTTAGAATTCCATCGGACCTTCACAATAGGAATCCTACTACGCTTCAACCGCTTGACCTCCCGGTCCATAATTTCCACAGGTTCTTCCACAAAGTGCATTTTGTCGTCTAGTCGAATCTCATCCAAAGGAATCACCAATTCCTTGTCCGCCAAACTCTTCTTCAGGTTCGATACGTGAAACGTGTCATGAATAGCACTAAGCTCGGTCGGCAATTCTAACTTGTACGCTACTGGTCCAATTCGTTCAACGATCTTAAACGGTCCAATATACCTCGGACTCAACTTTCCCTTCTTCCCAAAACGAATTACACCCTTCCACGGCGATACCTTGAGCATAACCATATCTCCAACTTCAAACTCCAACGGTTTCCTTCGGTTATCGGCATAACTCTTCTGTCGGCTTCTCGCAGCAAGTAGTCGGTTCTTGATCTGCACAATCTTCTCTGTCGTTTCTAAAACCATTTCGGGTCCAGTCAATTGACTTTCCCCTACTTCACTCCAACACACAGGCGATCTACACTTCCTTCCATACAATGCTTCGAACGGTGCTGCCTTGATGCTCGCATGATAACTATTATTGTACGAAAATTCCACCAGAGGCAAGTGGCGTTCCCAACTTCCTCCAAAATCAATCACGCATGCTCGGAGCATGTCCTCCATCGTTTGAATAGTTCGTTTACTCTGGCCGTCAGTTTCCGGGTGATAAGCCGTGCTTAAACTTAGTTCAGTGCCCATCGCACGTTGAAGCGATTTCCAAAATTCCGACGTAAATCTACTGTCGCGATCCGAAATGATCGATAACGGCACTCCATGTCTACAGACGATCTCCTTCACGTATACGCTGGCGAGTCTTTCCATGCTGTCCGTCTTCTTCATAGGTAAGAAATGAGCAGATTTCGTCAACCTATCCACAATTACCCATATCATATCACATCCACTAGGAGTCCTAGGTAAACCCGTCACGAAATCCATTGCGATTTTCTCCCATTTCCATTCTGGGATTTCTGGTTGTACCAACAATCCAGATGGTTTCTTATGTTCTGCCTGAACCTTCGCGCAAGTCAAACACTTACTAACGTAACGAGCAATATCCGCCTTCATATTCGGCCACCAATAAACTTTCTTCAGATCGTGGTACATCTTATCCGATCCAGGATGTATCGAATACTTCGACTTATGCGACTCATTCATAACCAATTCTCGAACTCCAGGCCTTCCTTCCTCAGATGAACACAATGGTAACCAAATCCGATTCTCAAAATATCTCAGTCCGTCTGACCTAATCACGAAAAGAGGTTTCAACATTCGTCCCAAGTTCTCGGCTTCAACATTCCCTTTCATTAGTCCTCTCTCCTGAGCCTTCAGTATAGCTTCGGTTAAGTCAACGCTCTCAGTCATCACTAAAGCTCTAACCCTCAAAGGTTTCTCCTGTTCTTTCCTACTCAGTGCATCCGCTACAACATTCGCCTTGCCAGGGTGGTAGCGAATTTCGCAGTCATAATCACTTAGTAGTTCAACCCATCGTCTTTGTCGCATATTCAACTCCTTTTGATCTAAAATGTGCTGCAAACTCTTGTGGTCAGTGAATACAACACACTTTGTCCCATACAGATAGTGCCTCCACAATTTCAACGCAAAAACTACCGCTCCTAATTCCAAATCGTGCGTCGTGTAGTTCTCCTCATTCTTCCTTAGTTGCCTCGACGCGTAAGCTATCACCTTTTCACGTTGCATTAATACCGCTCCATAACCTTTACGAGACGCATCACAATACACTACGAAGTCTTCGGTTCCTTCAGGCAATGACAAAATCGGTGCGGAACATAACTTATCCTTGAGCGTTTCGAAAGCAAGCTCTTCCTCATTTCCCCATTCGTACACCCTATTCTTTTCGGTAAGCCTCGTCAATGGTTTTGCAATCAAAGAAAATCCTTCGATAAACCTTCGATAATACCCCGCTAAACCCAGAAATTGTCGAACTTCAGTCGGCGTCGTCGGTGCTGACCATTCCCTGATTGCTTCTATCTTGGCAGGATCTACACGAACTCCCTCACTATCAATCACATGACCTAGAAACAGCACTGATTCCAACCAAAACTCACACTTAGAGAATTTTGCATACAGCTTCTCCTTCCTTAACAACTCCAAAATCTTTCTCAGGTGCTTCTCGTGCTCCTCCTTACTTTTAGAGTAAATAAGTATATCATCGATGAAAACAATAACAAACTTATCTAGATACGGCTTGCACACGCGATTCATAAGGTCCATGAATACAGCAGGCGCGTTCGTCAACCCAAACGGCATCACTCGAAATTCAAAGTGTCCATACCGCGTACGAAAGGCAGTTACAGGAATATCCTCCTCTCTTACACGCAGTTGATGATACCCTGATCTTAAATCGATCTTTGAGTATACACTGGAACCTTGCAATTGATCGAACAAATCATCAATCCTCGGCAATGGGTACCGATTCTTAACCGTCAGCTTATTGAGTTCCCTATAGTCAATACACATTCGAAACGAACCATCTTTCTTCTTTACGAACAACACTGGCGCTCCCCAAGGTGATGAGCTTGGCCTAATAAATCCTTTGTCCATCAATTCCTTCAATTGATCCGATAACTCATTTAACTCAGATGGTGCTAAGCGATAAGGTGCACGTGCAACCGGCGCAGCTCCTGGCACTAAATCAATTCGAAACTCGACCTCACGGTTAGGCGGTAAACCTGGCAACTCGTCTGGAAAAACGTCCGGATACTCGCAAATAACTGGTACCTCTTCAATCCTTGCCTCTAAATCACCATCACTCGAAACCTGTGCCAAAAACACATCGCATCCGCTCTCTACGTACTTCATCATTTTCAAACACGAAATCACCTTCAAACGAGAAGTGCATTCGTCTCCCTTTATCGTCAAAACCTTGTTCCTCAACGGAATCTGAACCAATCTCTCGCCACAGACGATCATAGCACTGTGCGCCATTAGCCAATCCATTCCCACAATCACGTCAAACGATCCTAGCTCTATAGGCATCAAGTCGATTTTAAAAGCGTAATTTCCTGACTTCAAGGTACACCCTTTCAGTATAGAATTCGTACTAACAATTTTTCCATCGGCTAACTCAACGTTATAACTAGTCGTTAACAACACCGGTTTTCTATCGATATGACGACTAAATCTAACATCTACAAAACTCTTGTCGGAGCCAGAATCAAACAAAATACTAGCATAACAAGCGTCTAGCAAAAACGTACCGGTAACCACATTTGGTCCCTGTGGTTTATCAGCAGTTCCCACTTGATACACAGCAGCCGCATTATTACCTCCCCGCCTGTTTCCTGCCTTCGGGCAATTCGCTTGCACATGCCCTCTTTCTCCACAACTATAACATCCTCTCATCCTGATAGCATTAGCCCCAGTGGCTACTCCTCCCGTTCGACAACCAGATGTCCTATGACATGCCTTTCCACACTTGCCGCATGCAGGCGGGCAATTTCCAACATGGTACAAATTGCACTTACCACAATGGGGGTTCACTTTCACACTTCTAGGGTTCGTCACTGCCCTCATCCCTTCGTTCCTTCTCTGATTAAACTGTTGATTACGGTTTGGCCCATGGTTGTTTCGATTTCCACCTCGGTTCTGGCCTTGGGATTGATTGCCTTGTGCCGCTTCCCATTTCCTTTTGTTGCCCTCAGCAATGTAGTTCTGCTTGTCCTGAAGCTTAACGTCCATCAAAGCGTGAGCCATTTGAACCGCTTCATCAAACGTTCCAGGTTTTGACGAAGTTGTTTCACCTTTGATATTGCTAGATAAACCCTTAATATACTGCTTCATTTTCTTGGCATCATTGGCAAATATGTCCGGACACAAAAGACTTAACTCATTGAATCTCCTGGTGTAAGCAGCTATATCGTTGTTCTTCAAGGTTAAATGCCTCAACTCATCCTCCAATTGCCCCAATTCCTCCTCTGGGCAAAACTTCTTAGTCAACAAAGCTTTGGTCGCATTCCACGTCCTTGCATTCGCTACAGCCAATCCAACCGTAGCTACCTGGGTATTCCACCAACTTAACGCATCATCAAGAAACGTAGCAGCTGCAAACTTCACTTTATCCGCTTCTGCACAACCACTGATTTCAAACGTGCTTTCAACCTTTTCCAACCATCGTCTAAGTTCTAAAGCTCCACCCGTTCCACGGAACTGCGTGGGACCGCACTTCATAAAACTAGAATAGGTACACACCCTCGGGGCTTGCTGTCTCCCCGCGTTCCTTCCCTGGTCCTGATTTCTCCCAGCTCGGTCCGCTTCCAACGCATTTGCTATAGCTTCCTGAATCATGGTGTTAACACGATCGGCAGTCAACTTTGGAGGCATGGTGTTATCGAATATCTCTTTCTGCAAGACAAGGAAAATAGAAAAACAATGTAAGTATACATATCAAGTTTCCCAGACATAATATACATACAACGACACATCACTGCGGAGTTACTAATATCATCAATTCACACCACAAAAGATCAAATTTAAGACATATCACAGATCATGAAAGGTAACATAGATTGTATTGATAGTTAACCAAAATCGTGACAAGTATTGCCACTACAATCGTTCACCATAAAAATTCAAGTACTTGAGTTTCTCGTCATAATACCATCATACAAAGGTCTAAAATAGTTCTATTACAATGATCAAAGAAAATACAAAACAAGTAACTAGGCATGTGGTGATCCACACGGCCTCTTGGATGGCGGCTCGTCGTCGTCTTCCTCGGTTTCCTCATCACTAACGTCCTCATCCACATCATTCACTTTTCTCTTTCCCTTATCATCTGGCCCACATTCCATTTCCTTTTTCGTCCCTGACGTGGATCCACACTCAATCACTACCTGACCTCCCATCGTAATACAAGCACCTCCAGCAGGCGGCTGAATCATGAAGTCATTCGCCTCCATCTCCAAATCGTCCACGAATCTCCAATCCGGGGGCAATGAATCTCTCACACGATGCTCCCAACTCTGCATCCTCGACAACCTCACCTGATCCTCCCTAACACGGTCAAGACTAGCACTTAAATTCGCAACCATTGATCTTAAACTGTTGATGTCACTTTTGTTCACATTCCTGTCATACTCAATTCTTGCAGTCCTTTCCAACAGTCTTTGATCCGCCTTTTCATTCTCGTCGAATCTACTGACCACTCTTGATTCCACTACATACCTCATGCACATCGATCCTTCCAAACCTCTCACCGTCCGTCGTACGTCATGATAAATCCTCGGTCCGGGACAGCAAATTCTTGGGATGCCTTGATGAAGAGAATTTGCGCTCATTGCACCTTCGGCTCTTCTGGGGATATCTGGTACACCAACCAGATGGGAAGTACGCATAGGCATGGGGCAAGTAGTTCTCCTTTGGTCGGGGTCCTGGGCTTGTACATCGTTCGTCTCAGCTTGTCCTTCAGTTGCTGTTCCAACACTTCCCCCTTCGTGACCTACGACGTAATCGTTTCCATTATCGTTAGGCGGTACCTCGGCCATTCCTGCAATAACAGCGAATTTCGGAGGGTACATAAGTAATTATACAATAGTTATAAATATATGCATGCAAATGCAATGCAAAGGTGGTACATATGCCCGAAATGTAATAATATGATGCTCATGCATGATTAATACAAAAATTACGATGTCAGATGTTTCACGTAAAATTCAACGTCTACATATAGTAATTCCATACTTATGTAATAATTACCCACATATATACTTCACTCAAAAGTATACGTCAAATGCCATAAATACAACAATAAATCTTACCGGAGCCATGCAGGATAGTTGTGTGCGCTTGGACCCTTTCTTACGACACCAAAAGTTATAGTTTAGGATTTTCAAAAACGACCTAGTTCTCTATAACTCGTGGCTCTGATTACCAATCTGTAACACCCCCACAATTGCTATGCGCAGCGGAACTACAACAATGGGTGCTACACAGTATTCATTGCACACAAGATATATCAAACGACGCTAAAAAGACGTCAACTTAAAACTTGAATTTAAAATTGTTAGATGATACATGTCCACAGTTTTTCCAACCCCAAATAGTTCACAGAGTTTAGCGTTTTCGGTCCCCATGGATCTCAACCCAAGAATTTCAGTTTACAACCACATGACATTAAACTTAAAAATTGTTTAAGTAGAAAAGGAGGGAAAAACAAGCGGACTCCAAGCCGTACACACAACATCCATCCCATGCATGCTCCATCCTACCCTCAGCGGTTACCTGAAACACATGCCAAAATTTTGGTCAACGAAAACGTTGAGTGGAATTCATAGGTTTTTCAATCCATTTGAACGTATATAAAATAAAAACCATTCGTGATCATTTATAGTCTTGTCGATCAAACAAACTATAATCAGGATACTGACAATTGTGTTTAAGCTCATGACACTAATCCGTTAACTCAATCACCCGCGTAATAAATACCGGCGTGATTCAGATGAAACCAGTGCCCCTTCTAAAGGCATCAGTTGCAATTATACCTTATTTCTCATACAAAATAATCTACCGCAGAACTTACTAAAAGTACAGCTTCTCGGCTAGCATTGGGTCGTTAACCCCGTAGTACTACAAATTGCATAAGCGGCTATTTCCCCCTACTCGAGGGCAGGACAATAGTTAATAGTTCATGATTTTAGGGACTTTTGCAACTTTGGTACTCAACACAATTTCTAAGGCAACTTTCGGGTCTAACAATCATTCATGATATACGTTCCTTTTAAAAACTAGCATGCATTTCCCTCGCGGGTAAAACAATTTGAAATAAATATAAGCGAGGCTATAAATTCACACCTTATATCTTAAGTAGTCGGTAGTTCGAGGGATGATCACTGACGACGAAACGGATGCCCGGTTAATTCAACACCTATCACAAATAACGCGTAATGAGTAATCTCATTTTAAATACTTACGGTACTGTATAAAATACATATATACTAGTCACTTAGGACAAGTATAACTCACGCCAAAAACAAAAACAACAAGTATCACTCATTTTATACCATTCGTTCTCATTACTTATGTTGTCCATTTTTACTCATTCTCGCCGGTACTCGACTAAAGTACGGGCTGTTTTACCTTATTTAACCACACTTATAAAATTTGACAAAATTCTCAAAAATCCTATAAGACCTGTAGATAACATGTTTTTTTTAGCCCAATAAAAGTTTTTACTTTTACGACCCGTTACGCAACATTTTTCCAACACTACATTTTACGGGCTGAAATTGCACTTCGACCAATTTTGACCTCTTTGACCTATATGAAATGCACATTTGACTTCGTTGACTCCTAAGTCAACTTATAGACTCATTTTTACAGGTTTGGGACCAAATTTTGACCCTTGACCATTTACCAATTTATTTTTGTGACCCTCGGGATTTGACTAAAACTTTACGTAAATTCGGATTACGAAAGTCCTCGTCTCCCGGTACTCGATCTTTAAAACCTCATAACTTTTAGCTCGTTTTGAGTCACGGGCTCTACCTTATACCAAATTAAAGCTAGGAAGACCCTCTATAACTACATTTAGTTTTCAAGTCCTGGAAGAAAAATCATTTTTATGAAATGGACCTAAAGTTTCTGCCTAAAAATGACCATACCAAAAACACACTTAGGCTCGATTCCAAACCTTCTAACCACCACTAAACATCATCCTAAGCCTTCCCAAACATATCCTAACACCAAATTTCAGTCCTACCCCTATTGATCAACCAATCTCAAAATCAAAAATTCAAAGAAATGAACATGCAACTAAATAAACCTATGTAAAACATCCTAAAACAATAAACCAAACATAAGAACAACACTCAAAATCAACAACCACCATGGCTCCCCAAACACCCCTTGTGCCGTGGGGTTTGGGTGCCCCAATCACCACAACCAAATTGATTTTGGTGGGTTTTCTTGGTGTTTATGCATCAATTACTCATAAAATCAACATGCATTAGCACATTTAGCCACAAAAACGAATTTGGATCATCTTGAAAAATCTTGGAAAATTTTTGTTAGTGCATGTGGGATTTGAGCACATAGAAATGTAGGGAATGACCAAATTAGATGTGGTCTAACCTTAGTTTTTATGAAAATCAAGTGGAAAAAGATTTTTGGTGGATTTCTTGGTGTTCTTGGGGTGTCCGTCGGCTAGAGAGAGCAAGGAGGGAGAGAGAGTTTAAATTTTGGTGAAAATATTGTATGTGTTTGTGTTTGTGTGATTTTTGGCCTTTTTGGTGGGTTGGGAGGGGCCTTTTTGCAATATTTGATTTCTTTTGGCCTTAAATGGAAAACGTCCTCAAAACTTTGCGGTTTCGACTCATTTGTCAATTTTGAAAATTTTACGGGAGTCGGAAATCTTCCCGAACGCTCCAAAATATTTTTGGGATACTTTAAATGTACTCGGAAGGCTATAAAACTCACCCGACTCAACTTAACACGAACCGTATATAAAATTCTCGAAAAATTACATTATCGATAAATCGTCAAAAATTATATGAAATTGGGCATCCCTCGGGATCGTAATCGTCATCGTCCTTCTTAAAACGTCAATCGTAAAAATTATAACCTCGAACCTCGGTTCTAACCAAAATACTTATAAATATAGAAATTAAAATTTATTAAAAATTTCAAAAATTAGCGTAATTTAGGGTATCGTTAATGACCTCGATTCTAGGGTGTCACACTCCATACATCCGGGATCTGACAAGATGTATCATGACCTTAAGATGTTGTATTGGTGGTCGAACATGAAGGCGGACATTGCTACATATGTTGGCAAGTGCTTGACTTGTGCCAAGGTCAAGGCCGAACACATGAAACCGTCAGGATTATTGGTCCAACCCGAACTGCCAGAATGGAAGTGGGAAAGGATCACTATGGATTTCATTACAAAGCTACCTAAAACCTCAGCTGGATTTGACACTATTTGGGTCATCGTCGACCGACTCACCAAATCGGCTCACTTCATACCAATCAAGGAGACAGATGGAATGGATAAGTTAGCAAGAACATACTTAGAGGAAGTAGTCACGAGGCATGGTGTGCCTGTGTCTATAATCTCTGACCGAGATAGCCGATTTACATCACAGTTTTGGAAATCGTTGCAGAAAGCGTTAGGAACGCAGTTGGATATGAGCACTGCGTATCATCCCCAAACTGACGGTCAAAGTGAAAGGACCATTCAAACCCTAGAAGATATGCTGAGAGCTTGTGTGATCGACTTTGGAAATAGATGGGATAGGCACCTGCCTCTGGTGGAGTTCTCATACAACAATAGTTATCACACTAGCATTAAGGCAGCACCGTTCGAAGCATTGTATGGTAGAAAGTGTCGTTCACCCGTGTGTTGGGCAGAGGTTGGTGAGGCCCAACTCACTGGACCCGAGATCATACATGAGACTACTGAGAAGATCTTTACGATCAAGAGCCGTATGCAAGCCGCAAGAGATCGACAAAAGAGTTATGCTGACATGAGACGCAAACCCCTTGAGTTTGAGGTTGGCAATAGAGTCATGTTGAAGGTCTCACCTTGGAAGGGTGTGATTCGCTTTGGAAAGCGTGGAAATTTGAATCCTCGTTACATTGGACCATTCAAGATTATAGAGAGGATTGGCCCCGTGGCCTATCGTTTGGAGTTAACTCAAGAACTTAGCCGAGTGCATAATGTGTTCCACATTTGCAATCTGAAGAAATGCTTATCCGACGAGACACTCGTTATTCCTTTAGAAGAGATCCAACTCGACGACAAACTCAACTTCGTAGAAGAACCGGTGGAGGTCATGGACCGTCAGGTCAAACAGCTCAAGCAAAGTCGTATACCTATCGTGAAAATCCGTTGGAATGCACGTAGAGGTCCAGAATACACGTGGGAAAGTGAAGACCAATTCAAGAGCAAGTATCCTCATCTTTTCGCTAATCACCCTACTACAACGACGTCTTGATTTCGTGACGAAATCTCTAAAACATAGGGATACTGTGACATCCGTCAATTTTTCATCTTTATTTTTCCATGTATTTATTTAATGTGAGCTTTGAACCTTGTGGATTTAACAAATTGAGAAGTTATCTCATATTTATGAAGTATCCTCATTTGTTTACTAATGTAGTGTCGACTTAAATTATAGTACTTGTTTTGCTTTGCGGACAAAGCCCTCTTTAGGGAGAGCGAATGTAACAATTTGAATTTTCGCGTCCTATTATTATAATGGAGACGAGCACACGTGTAAACGTTTTATGTATTAACGGTTTGCGCCGGTTATGAATGTTTACTAAACCTTCTAGAATACACGTATCCATCCTTGCTTAAGTTGTATTGTTGAGATTGTATTATGTTGTTCACGTTGTTAAGCTTATACGCGTCTAAAACTTAAGTCATTTTGATAAAACCCTTTGTGTGCCGAGTGTCATGTTCATTCACCCTTAATGGGTCGAGTACTACTAACTAAATGGACCGAGTATTATCAAACTTAATGGGACGGACAGCCCACTAAGACCCTTGTTGGGCCAAATATGTATGAACTGAACAGAAACCAAAAAATGAGTAAACTTAAGAAATTTAAACTTGCATTTCAAAACCTGGAAAACACACTCAGTCAACAACAGTCAATGCCCAAAACCTGGAAATTTTATAAAATGTCCACTCACCATATCAAGACAACACACATGCCAAAAATACCTTATATGGGTATATCACAAGACCTCCAAAATCGGATTAGGACTAACCCTATGCCTAAGGTACCAAGTTAAATAAGGATCACATTTACAAGCCTTAAGCACAAAACAAAACACATCCACAATCCAAGTATTACAAAGTCTGTTCCTGCTTGCATCCAAGCAGTTTTAATTACAAGCTTGGGTAAAATATAAAGTGTAGTAGCAAGGCCTTGAACCAGCCGAGCCAAATCCCCCATCCTGTCCGAACACACCAAGCCGAAAATCCTTCCCTCATTGTGAGTCTTTTACCCACCTTTCTTTTATTTTCTGCATACATTTAGTTGTGCTTGTCATTTTAAAAACAACCTGCGAAAACAAACCAAACTAGTTAGTCTTTTAAAACCATTCGGATTAAGCAATAAAATATAATAATAATAGTATTGTGATGTCCATTTGGACTATTGAACCCATGACCCAAACCCCCCCCCCCCCCCCCTTTCTGACCGAGACCCTCTTGTGCGTTTTCTTTATTGACCATATTTTGTTTAAGATTAATACTGTTGATAACAGTAGCAAATAAAAACCCCATTTGAAACCTTCATTAATCTGCCAAAACCCTAACTTATTCTAAAATCAGTTCTAACATAAAATTAACACAATTTATCTCATAAAAATGCTAATTAATCTTAATTAAACTCGCGGGTATAAAAACCCCCAATTATATAAAAACCTTAATTTTCGAAACTTATTTTTGTTTGATAATTAACATCGAGTGATGTATAAAAACACTAGTTAATTATAATGAAACACAAGATTAAAGAAACCCCCAATATTTCCGAAACCCTAAATTTTATAATTTGATTTTACTATGTAATTGATACAAATCAATACTCAGAAACACTAATTAATTAGAATAGAACACAAGATTTAGAAAATCCTCAATTAATTAGAAACCCTAATTGGGTTATAGTTGACCCCCTGGTTATATTTTAATGAATCAAACGTTTTAAACCCTTTTGACTTCGAAAAGTTATAAAATGAGATTTCATTTAAACATTGGGAGAAGAAAGTAGAGAACTTATCTTGGAAACATAAACCCCCACCGAATCACCATTGAAGAACTCGAGTGAACTAAAGATTTGATGTGAGTGGTGAAACACACATCACGCAGCCGATTCATAACTATATAAATGGATTGGATTTGCTAGAAAACTATGTTGATTTATTATCTTGAGGATGAATCTCGCACCATTCTTGTTATTGGAGAGAGAAGGAGATGAAAA
This sequence comes from Glebionis coronaria, assembly GCA_025667525.1. Classification (NCBI taxonomy): domain Eukaryota; kingdom Viridiplantae; phylum Streptophyta; class Magnoliopsida; order Asterales; family Asteraceae; genus Glebionis; species Glebionis coronaria. The sequence goes on along the minus strand of CM046874.1, from coordinate 631,894,548 downwards.
ATAAACTGATCCATATGTGTGTGTCGGCTGGGGAAATAAAAGAAGCGTAAATCACAAAGTTAAATTACACATAGTTTGTATCACCCCACTCCATGGGCTTAGGACTTGAATGAATTTGTAAAGTGGGTCGAGTAGATTGTAAGGCTGGAATGTTTGGGAGAGTAATCGGGCCTAAAGCCCCAAATGTATTAACTTGCTAAAAACATGCTATTAAATATCGGGTACCATCGGCCCATTTGGTTAAACAACTTCGTTAATTTCATCGAAACAATTTGTCATGTTTATTTAAACAAGATTACACGTCAAGCACAACTAGGATGTCATGCATGCTTTCAGTATTATTTGTCATTTTCGTGACACAAACTTTATACTTAACTAGGTCGCGGATAACGTGATCGTATTCTCGAGCTACATTTGCATTTCCATCACTTTGCTTATTTAACGAGGTGAGTTTATAGCCCCACTTTTTAACTGCTTTTACTGATTTTTGGGGTGAGACATTGCTTGATTTAACGTATGAACACAAGTGCATTTACTGATTTATATACTAGTCTAAGTCCCAATAAAAACCCAGTTGCTTTGGCCCGTGAATCGTGAACCGTTAATTACTTTGTGTAAGCGCGAATGTTATGGATAGATCTATCGGGGTTGACGCCCCTGTCCGTCTTGGTCCAACAGGGGACAAGCGGGCACAGTTTCATTTGAGTCTGAGATAGGATGTCGTGGGTTTAGGCATCCAGTTGGGCTACATTTATATTATTATACTGCCGGTGTTGTTAACGCTTCGGTGTCACGAGCTTAGACTGTAATAAATGCTTTTATGATGACTTTGTATTTGTTATATTGTCATCACGTTTGGGAAAAATCTTGTGGTTCATTAAACACTTCAAATTAACTAAACCTATGAACTCACCAACTTTATGTTGACGCTTTAGCAATGTTTTTCTCAGGTATTAAGAATGAAGATGCTATGTGAGGTCTCATGCACTCCCGTCATTTCTATTGAAAATAAAGATCATTTGTACTATTTGGAAACTATGTTTTTGTATCTGTGACCAGTTTTATGCTTCCGCACTATGTTAAAACTCTTTATTTTATCAAATGCAAGTGATCAATTTTCCGAACGTCTCATTTAGAGGTCGTTCTTTGTAACTGTGTGTATGATAATCATGACATCACCACTCCCTTGTTGCCATTATACTCTGATATTTTGGGAGTGTGACAGGTTAGTCTTTTTTGCTTTAAGACTACTTAAAATTGCTACTTGCGAGTTCTTGCTTCTAATGGGCGTTGATCGGTATGACACTTGCGCAACCCGACGGAAAAATGAAGAATGGTAGGAACCAACAACATGCTATTTATAAGCGATTTAGTACTGGTTTGGTTTTTAGAATCTGTTTGGTTTAAACTTGGGGTCTTTTATGAGTCAGGATGAAATCAGAAGAAAAATTAAAATAAGAAGGATAAGAATTAAATATAGTCGCACATTCGAGGTGCACAGACTTGAATTAGATGCATCTCTATTCAATTAGATGCACCATAATGTATTTTCTAGCTAAAGAATAGACGCACATACATATATTAGATGCATTTCATCATATCGGATAAATCATATGTATAATTCATCTGCATGTCAAATGTGGTTCTAGTGTTACTTTGCATCTTTTTCACTTCAAATCACTTTTGAAAAGATAAGAGACACCTCTAAATGAATAAAGATGCATTTAATTTTCAAGTCGATGCATCTTAAATTTGTGGTTACCTATACTTCTCATCCTTCCCGTTTTAAGTTTCCTTCTCACCAGATCCTTAACTGATCTTTTATATGAAAAATGGTAACTACAAACAACCTTTTCAAATTTTAACAAGAAAATTTAGATAAAAAGTGTGGGGTTCAACAACTGGTTTTTGTAAATATCACGAATTTTTTTTGAAGACTTTGGAACCGATAGTTGGATCGAGAAGACCCATTTTGTAAGGTTGATTTGGCAGGTAATTGTTCTTGTTTTAGTTTCCCAATAGAATTCTAATATTCGAAAATGTGACTGTAGGAGTGCGATTTACTTCCTACCATGGGAATTTTATGTTAAGATCTACTGATCTGTTAGCACTTCCGCTGTTGACTGTGACAAAACTTATGCAATGCAGTTTGCTCTTGAAGAGACGTTGCTCACAACTCAGATTGTGTATTTTCAAGTTGCCCTATTGTATCCTTTACTTCTTTTAGAAAATTTCCTATTTTTTGGTCGCAGTTCTCTAATTTTGTTCACATGTGATCTTCATCATGTGATTTTTTGGCACTTTCTTTTAACAATAATAATAACCAGTCTTATGAACATCTATAATCATTGGGCTAATTGCATAGAGGCTGCCGAACTTCTACAAAAGTTTAGTCAAGGCATATACTTATCTGATAACCTGTCAACTTGCTAATATCTTTACCACATCGGTAACATTTGTCTGTGTTAATATTTTTTTTAAAACGACACCTGAAAACCAGTTAGCTTATGCAATTACCTTTGTTAAGCAAATTGCGAACATGAATATTTTTTGTGGTCTTAAAGAAGTTGGTTATCAAAACAAAAATCAAACCAACGTTTGTTACGTTTTTATGCAAGTAGCCCATTGTTATATGGCTGTATGATTGCCAATTCAGGCACGCCCATCACCTGCATATATTTTTCCAACTATGTATTTACTTTTCAGTAGTTTTGATGTATACTTAACAATAAAAAAGACACACATTATCTTCTGGTGAAAGGCGAATTAGAGTGCACACAACTGCAGCATCAATAGTTGCGGATTTAGGAGAGATGTATCGCCAGGACTTCCCTAATTCCAAATCAATGTCCGTTGTTGCTGGATCATATGGCTACATTGCTTTTGGACAGAATATTGCGACCTGAAGGGACTGTTATATTTATAGATGAAGCAGAAATGATTGGAAAAATCAAAAGTATAGCAGAACGTATGAGATGGAATACAAAGACTGTTGAAGATGAAAGTGGATCACTCAATACAGAAACAACGCTTGTTGCTGTCAAGAGCTATTGGACCGGTGAGGTTAACAAATATCTAAACGAGACGAAGTCTAAGTAGCAAGTGTATTGTTTGTAGGAAGAATGTGTTAACTTCAGTTAATAATGTATTGTATTAGCATAGATTCACCCGGTTTAACAATTCAATATATAAAACTTGCTAGTTCTTATTCCATGTATATCTATGATTACATAATCGCACATTTCTTAGTTAGATTCAAGGTTGAAGACTTCAACGGTTCAACCCCACATTTGGCCTAGTCGAAATCGGAATGTTCCTCTTGTCCCCCAAACTACCTGTAATTGACCCGACAACGCATAAGTATTTGAGCGGATGCATCACCTTTAATGTTTAACAAACATAGTGAGATCAAACAAATGTATAGTTGACATAAATAACCATAATGGTAACAACATTCACAAAAGCAAGCCACGGTGAGGATATAAAGATTTCCAGATCAGTTTGTTTCCATTAAAATGGAAGTAATAACCATTCACTGTGTAGGATTATACAAAAGGAGTTTGTGGGTAAAAGGGGTTTGTGGGGAAAAGATTTTAATTATTTTAAAAAGTACAAGTCGAATAAGTAAATTGTACAAGTCGAATAACAAAAGGATCTATTTGGGAGAAAGTTTTTATATTTTTTATTAATTAAAAATACGGGTCGAATAATATTTAAGTTAAAGTCGAATAACATAATAATTGAAACTTGATTTATTAATAAAATTATTTTATTCAAAAAATACGGGTCGAATAATCGAGGTGACTGGTAGTCGAATAACAAGTACACTTACACATAGTGTACTTGTATGTACTTGAGTAGTTCCCACATGTACTATCTTATGATTAGAGAAAATGCCAAGTGTCACCGGTCGAATAGGTCGAATAGGTGGAATATGTTAATTGGCTAATTGATACTTACTTGAACTCTTTTTTAGGTGGTCATGCTTTTGGTCCTCTTTCTAAATTAGTTTTTTTTTTAAATAAAATCTTACAAATTAGTTTCCAACGAAGAAAGCGCACATCTTTTGTACGCGGACACTACCAAAAGAAGTAAAATATTTACTCGTGCTTTTTACAGTAGTTGTTTATTTTGGAAAGTAGTACTCCCTTTGCCCCTGATATTATTGTTCACAATTTTGTTTATAATATTTTATTTTAATTATCTATTATATAAATAGATAAAAAAATTACTATTTATTTTAAAATTATTATAATAAACTTTCAAAAAAAATATTAATTGATTATTTATAAGTAAAAATGTTATTTTGTTAAAAAGGTAAAAGAACAAATAGCATTTCTTTCGTAAAAAAATTATCATTTCTGATAAAAAAACATATATCTTAAGAAAAATGCTTATTATAAATTTCTTTTTATTATTTTTGACATAGTTTCTCAATTAAATAATTAATTAAAATCTATTTTAAATTTTGTAATACAAATCTTAAAAAAGAGTTATATATATTAAACTTGATCAAATTTATTTTTCAATTTATATTAATAGATAATTAAATTGAAACATTTTAAAAAGAAAGAAACATGAACAACAAAAATAAGAGGTAAAGAGTAACAAACGTCTTTTTTATATAAGATAAAGACTAACAAATGTGTTTTTTATATGAGATAAACACTGACAAATGGGTTTTTCTTATACTTTATATTTGTTGTCGGAAAAAAATAAATTTAAGAGGAAACTCATACGAAGTTGTAGAATACAGCGTGTTGAATAATACGTACAACAACCAACCGCCCACTTGATAAACAAACAAGTAAGTCTTTGTTTTGTTTCACACGCTAAAACACACACAAAAACACACACTTGTTTCAATGAAGTTCAACAACACGGACAAACATTCCGACGGTCAACCGGGGACCGGACCGTCTTCTGCTCACCTGATATTCAGTCCTTCGTTTTTCCTTGAGCACCAATCTAGCTTCTCAACTACAAGTATGTTGTACTCTTCTAGTAGGGTTTTTCAACTTTGATCAACCTAGTATTATTGTTTGTTTATTATGTATCTGTTTGTGGTTAAATGAAGGTACGGAAGACGGGGAAATGGAGAAGAACAGTACAACGAAGAAACTTCACCGGACAACAAGAAATAGTTTTGCTTATAGAGTTCGAGATCACGGTAACTTTTTTTCTGGACATTTTTATTTATTTATTTAGTAAATAATGTAGTATTGTTTTTTATGGAGAAATGATAGAATCACAAAATATCTACCAACAAAATTTATAAAATGAGGTGCCATGATTGTTATTGGCTTCAAATATTACTTAGTTGACTATTTGATACTGTTGAGAAGATGAATAACAACAACATTAACATTCAGTTGGTCACCAAATATAACCTTGAGATCTCGGGTTCGTTCAATTGGATGCTCGAATCACTAACTACTAGTAACTTGTGGTTCAAAAAACAAAAGAATACAAAAACATTAGTGATTTAATGATTTTTAACTGATGTAAGCTCCAAAGTTAAGAGCTAGTTACTTATTGTTGAATAATTGTATAGAAGATAAACAGTTACTAGTACGATTTTACAAACTAAGTGATTCTAAACTTCTAGTGTAATATTTAGCTGCTCAAAATGATATTAAATAAAAAAAAAATGCGCTTGATTTGTCAAATGTGAGTTCCCTGATTGCCAGATCTGTTTAGAGATTTAAAGTTGAGACAGGTAGATTGTTTATGCTGATTTGCAGTGAAAATATTACTAGTGGCTGGCTTTTATTCAGTAATAAAATTATATTGATGTTTTTGGCTTGCTAGTTCTAACTCTTAGATGGCTGTTAAGTACAAGTTGTTGTTGATAAATTACTTGAATTGTAGCGCTGCTTTTTATTGATAGTCATTTGATTATACTATACATTATTGCATCACGTAAAAATTGTACATTTTGGTCGTGGATTTGAAAGTTTTATGTCGTTTCGAGAATGATTTGTTGGCAAGATAATTATAAATAAATACATTGATTTTCATTTTTAGTTTATATTAGAATACATGATTTCGTACCTGAAAATGATCTTCACTGAAGTGTAATTTACTTAATTTTCATATTTGTTACGCTGCAGTGAAAATGGGGCCAAAGTTATCAGAAACGGTTAAGGGGAAGCTACGATTAGGAGCGAGAATCATACAAAAAGGAGGTCGGGAAAACATATTCAAGGAAGTATTTGGAGAGAACCAGGGTGAAAAGTTGTTGAAAGCTTCTCAATGTTACTTATCAACAACTGCAGGTCCAATTGTTGGGATACTTTTCATCTCTACTCAAAAAGTTGCTTTCTGTAGTGACAGATCCATCACTTTGCGCTCACCCAACGGGGACCTCATTCGAAAGCCTTATAAGGTACTTTTAACACATTCTCTTGTCCCACTTTTTTAGCAAACTTTTTAAATGAACTTAATTTCGTGTAATGTGAACAATGACAACTAGATTTGTGTCTATAAACTTTAACTTAAAGGTTGTTATATTCTTTAGAAAATAATACCAGTTTTGAACTTGGGTATTTGTAAAGTTCAAACCTTTTCAGTTTGTTTTGATTACTAATAGACCAAAGTCGGTTGTTATCTTTTATAATAATCGTAATTAAAATCGGTTTGTTCATGATTGCCTATAGCTTTAAACTTTTTGTTTCATAGTATAACTTCATTTGTGAAATCGCAACAAAAAATATCCAAATTGACAATTTCTTTTGATTGTAACCCCTGAACATGTCACTTATTTTATGCTACCTGGTTACTTTGCTTAAAAGTTGCCAATTGTTTCGTTTGTTCTTTTGTATTTGTCAAGTTTGGTCATTGTTCGTAACAAAGTGACATTATTATCCAACCGTTACGCTTGTAAAGATACAAAAACACCACTAAAGTTGCGATCTGTGTCGCTAAACTTGGCATGTCTTTAGAAACATTTACTGTACCTTGTTACTGGTATTTGGTTAAAAAAAAAGTTGCCCTAAGTTAATGTCATTTGTGTTGTTTGGTGTAGGTAGTGATCCCAACAAACAAGATAAAAGAAGCGAATGAGAGCGAGAATGTGGAGAACCCATCACAGAAGTACATACAAATAGTCACGGATGATAGCTTCGAGTTCTGGTTTATGGGGTTTGTACGCTACGAGAAAGCGTTTCACAATCTTAGAAAGGCACTTTCGTTCGTCTCAAATTAGCAAAACCCTCCATGCCACAAGTTGTACAAATTTATGTTAGCTTTGTTTCATATTTGCATTTAGTAGTCTTTTGTTCTTGGGAAATTTGGTGGGTTTTTTTCCCCTTTTTTTAATAAAAATTGTACCTACGAAACTCATTTTGTTCCATTATTTAATTGTTATCATCTTGATCCTTGTCTTGTCTTTTTCACCTTTTTTTCACACGCAAAAATTCAAAAGAAACAAAAATACTTGATCTTTTCGTCCGAATTTTATTGTTCATATTTTCTTTTTCTGATGTTCCACCTTAGTTATTTATAGGGTGAAAACAAGTCGAGCCGAGCTTGAGTTCGTCAGAGCTCGAGTTCTGCTCGTTTAAGTTTACAAAGCTCGAGTTCGAGTTTGGTCCGTGGTATGTTCGACAAGTTCGGGCTCGGTTTGTTTATACTAGGAATGAGCATGGTACCGGTACCGTACCGATCCCGTACCGAATTAGTGGTACCGAATTTTTCCTGAACATAAATTAATGGTACCGGTACCGTACCGAACGGGATTCGGATATCGGTACCGGTACCGAGAAATCGGGAATTTCCCGTTTTTTTCCGGGAATTTCCCGATTTGGTACCGGTCCCATACCGAAATGTAAAAATAAACTTTATACGATTTCGAAATGTAAAAATAAAACTTGGTTCAAGCTCGGTTTGTAAATATCTAAATTATGCTCGTTAATAAGCTTGTTATTAAGCTCGTATATAAAACATCAGACTCGTTTAGGCTCACGAGCCCAAACGAGCTTTGTACGTAAAGTTCGAGCTCGAGCTCGTTTAAGCTCGACTCGTTCAAGCTTCGTTTGTTCAAATTTTTTATCAATCTAATTTCAACCTTTTAATGAATAGCTCAGCTCGTTTTCAGCTTTAGAGGCCAGGGAATCATGGCGCCGTGGGGTGCCAAACCCACGGCGCGAGTGACGTGACCACTCCCCTGCATGGAAAAAATCGCGGCGTGGGTATAATCACGTCGCGTGAGATATTTTTTTTAATAGCACACAATCATTATCAACGGTTGCTTGAAGAAGAGAATCGTCCAAGACTATCTCGGACCCCAGTCAACCGTGACCGAGAAGGTGCTGAGGAACGGCTCATGAACGATTATTTCGTTGAGAATAGCAGGTATCCTTTGGTTAAGTTTCGTGAAAGATTTCGAATGAGCCGAAGACTATTTTCAAAAATAGTTAACGGCATAAAAAATTATCAGGCCGATCCTCTTCCTGCACATTTTAATTATTTTACTTCTCGACCCGATGCTACGGGTCGAATGAGTATTAGTGCTATTATGAAGTGCACAATGGCTATACGTCAATTGGCATACGGCAACACGCCGGATGCATTTGATGAATATTTACAAATTGCTAATCGAACCGGACGTGAGTGTCTAATGTATTTTAATATGTGTGTTATTGACTTGTATATGGCCAAGTATTTAAGAAAACCAACTCCGGCCGATGTTGATCAAATATATGATCTAAATCTTACGAAACATGGTTTTCCGGGGATGCTTGGCAGCATTGATTGTATGCACTAGGAATGGAAAAAGTTTCCAGTTGCGTGGCATGGACAATACGCTGGTGGTTATAAAAGATACCCTACTTTGATGCTTGAAGCTGTTGCTTCGCAAGATCTGTGGATTTGACATGCGTTTTTTGGGATGGCAGGTGCGAATAACGATATTAATGTTTTAGATAATTCTCCGTTATTTGATGACCTTCTAAATGACGAAGCACCGGTAAAACCGTATACGGTTAACGGAGTTCAGTATCAAAATGGGTATTACTTAGCGGATGGTATTTACCCACAATGGGCGAGTTTCGTGAAGTCTTTCACGGTTGCAACTGACGCCAAACATGCTCACTTCAAAAGGCGTCAAGAAGGTGCACGGAAAGATGTTGAACGTGCATTTGGTGTTCTCCAAGGACGTTGGGGAATACTACGTCAACCAACATGCGCGTATGAAGTAAACACCTTACGGCGACTCATGTATACGTGCATCATACTTCATAACATGATTTTGAAATATCAAGGTATGCAGGTTTTAGATTGGAACCAAAATTACGTTAACCCGACAAGGAATATGCAACGAACATGGGTTGAACGATGTGAAGTTTACCGCCGAAAAAACAAAGAACTAGGTGACCGACAAACCCATCAAAGTCTTCAACAAAACCTTATAGATCATATCTGGAATCAAATTGACCACGGAGATGAAAATGCATATGAAGATGAAGAAAACTAAACAGCGGGTCGTATGATTTTTTAATTTTCGTATGTATTTTTAATTTTCGTATGTTTTTTTAATTTTCGTATGTCTTTTTTTATTACGTTCGTTTTATTTTAAAAGTATTGTAATGTTGGTTATGTTTAATGAAATATTTAAGTTTGTTTAGGGGTGTTTTGTAAAATTCTGAAAAACTGGAAATCACTTAGGGTGATGACTCCCCTGTTTTTTTCATATGAGTGAGTGAGTGAGTTTTGCTGACGTGACACCCCAAAACACACCCACTCCAAGCCATGACTCCCTGCCCTCTTAGAATAGCCATCAGTGTCTATTAAATGACTTCAACTAACACACTACGGAGTATTAGATTTATCATTACTTAGTTCACGGGCTATGTTGAAGTGTGTACTCAAATAATTAGTTATATAAACAAAGCCAATTTTATCATTTCATAATAATTTAATTTGTTCATTTAAGCTTGTAATTACTAACATTGTTTATAGGAGTTAATATAATAGAGTGATAAACTTAATCAATTATTACAACTTTCATGTTATATCGTACCTTTTTTTAATGATCATGGTCTTTTAGTTCAATAATGATTAAGTCATTTATATATCATTTTAATTGACATAACATGACGAATATGAATAAGTTGTCGAATGAATCTAGAAAGCAAACAGGTATACCAGCCTGGCTAATTAAATAATCTATTTATTGAGTGACAAGTGGGTCAAAGTGGAAAATTATTGGCCAATCTGTCACGAGTCAAGGCCGGCGTGTGTCAACTGTCAAATAAGCTTGATTTTTTTATGGGTTGATGTCGAAAAGTAATCCATCTTTATATTCTCCGGAAAATCTCCCAAAAGTTTTAAATAGGCATGAAAGTTTCGACTTCGTGCATCTCTTTTTGACGCCTACTATCCCCATTGACTTGCTTTTGAGGCTGGACAAAATGGCGATGAGTTTTCTGTTGGAATTTAAAAAAAAAACTTTTATTATATTAACACATTAATAATCATGAGTACGCAGCGGAATTTAAGATTACGTATAGACAAGTAATTAACATAAACGATAAAGAAACCCGTACCTTTTAGCGATGGATTAAACACTGTTACAAAACATAATATCACAGACAAGACAGATCTTTACACCCAACCAACCACACCTTGGTGTAATTTATTATAAATCAAGGTTTAAAACAGAAAGATAAAGATTAGTCCCCAAACGGGTGCTAATCGAACGATTACAATAGAAATGGTGAGAACGTCTCAACTAGGTTGATCCGTTCTCCCTGACAATACAAGAGATCACTCAAACACTCAGCTATACAAGATGAAACATCAAACTCCCAGGTCAAACCTCCATGGATGAGATGAGAGAGAGAAAGAGAGCTGCGCACACACACAAATATGTGTGTTGTGTATGTGATGAATGAAACCCTAGTCAATGACTAGGGTGAAATACTCCTTTTGGTCAAAGAGTCACAACGGCTTCAAAGCCCACCAAGAAATAAGGCCAAGGCCCAAAGGCGAAGCTCAAGCCAAAATGCAAGAAACCTGAAAATAATAAACACAAACCAAAAATATAACACAATACCAAAGTTAAGTGCACCCTTTGGTAGATTGACAAACCAACACCCTTCCTCAATCTGACAAAGGAGAGAGCACAAAGTTAGACACCAAACATGTTTACCAGCCTAAGTTGCTTGCATAATTTCAGGTGTTGATGAATGCCATGAGCTTAGTAAAGATGTCAGCAGTTTGATCAAGAGAGGCAACCTTGATGGTGTTGATAACACCATCCTGAACCTTTTCCCTTACCAAATGAACATCAACTTCAAAATGTTTAGTCCTCTCGTAAAAGACAAGATTGGCAGCAATTTGAATAGCTGAACTGCTATCACAATAACGATCAACAGGAAACAAGGATTTAATCTTTAGATCACTAAGCAAGTTAGTGATCCAAATAACCTCACAAGTGGCACTTGACATACACCTATACTCAGCCTCAGCTGAGGATCTGGATACTGTGGGTTGCTTCTTGCTCTTCCAAGAGACAAGAGACCTTCCAAGAAAAACACAGTATCCAGACACAAACTTCCTGGTTTTAAGACATTTGGCCCAATCAGCATCAGTGAAACAGGACACCTTTAAAGAGGTATCCTTGTAGAACTGAATACCAATACCAGGAGAGTTATTGAGGTATCTAATAACCCTTAAGGCTATTTTAAGATGAGACTGAAGGGGTGCATGCATGTGTTGGCTAAGGCAATGAACAACATAAGATATATCAGGTCTGGTATGGGTTAAGTAAATAAGTCTCCCAAGTAATCTTTGATACTAAAAAACATTTAACAGAAATTTATCATCCTTGCTTTCATCAACAACCAAAACACAATTTTCAGGTAAATGGGTTGCTACAGGTTTAGCTGCAAGCAAACCAAACTCATGTATGAGCTCAAGACAATACTTCCTTTGGGTCATGCAGATCCTATTGGAGTTTTCAAGAACCTCAATACCTAAGAAATACCTCATAATGCCAAGGTCTTTAATCATGAATTTGGTTTTCAGAAAGCATTTAAATGATTCAATTTCTTCAATGCAGTTACGAGTAATGATAAAATCATCAACATAAACAAGAAGAGCAATAAACATGTTACCATTCTGTTTAGTGTAAAGAGAGTAATCAAATTTACTTTGGCAAAAGCCATGCTTAACCAAGACAGTGGTAAGTTTAGCATTCCACTGCCCTGGGGCTTGCTTGAGACCATACAAAGCTTTATTAAGCTTACACACCTTACCTTTATCCTTGCAATTGAACCCCACAGGAAGAGTCATGTAAATGTCCTCATCAAGATCACCATACAAGAAAGCATTGTTAACATCAAGTTGAAAAAGAGGCCAATCATTAGAGACAACAATACCGACAAGACACCTAACAGTAACCATTTTGACAACAGGACTGAAAGTCTCATCAAAATCAATGCCTTCCCTTTGACTATAACCTTTCACAACAACTCTAGCTTTAAACTTGTCAACAAGACCAGAAGACTTGTATTTAATCTTATAGATCCATTTATTTTTAATGGCCTTTCTATTAGTAGGTAAATCACATAAGGTCCAAGTATTATTCCTTAAAAGGGCTTCAATTTCATTGTTCATAGCCTCAACCCACCTACTATCTTTCACAGCTTCATAGCAGGTGGATGGTTCAACAGATTCGTTAAGAGTGGTAGCAAAACAAAAGTTTGTGGTATTCAACTTAGAATAATTAACATGCTTCTCAATACCATACTTGAGTTTACTATCAAGAATAAAATCATTAAGCTTAGCAGGCAGCTTAGTGGGTCTACTAGACTTTCTAACAGGTTGCTCCTCTTCTATAGACTGGTCCCCAATATGATCAATGAAATAATTAGAAGAATTTTCATTTTCAAAGTTGCCCTCAGAGCAGGTTTGCACATTTTCACCTATGGTGGTTGTAGGGTTCTCCTCTTGATGATCCTCAACGGCATCATCAGTAGTAGGGTGAACCCTACCATCCAAACCAGGTGATGCTCTCTTATCATCATTGGGACTTGTATTTGTTTGGTTATTAAAAAATGTTAAGAGATCAACATCACTTGTAACAACTACATCAGTTGAGTCCTTTTCACTATTATTTTTCATTTTGAAAGGAAAAACAGTTTCATAGAATTTCACATCCCTAGAGAAAAGAATTCTTCTATTATCCAAGCTAAACAGTTTATAAGCCTTTTTAACAGAAGAATAACCAATGAGAACACATTTCTCAGACCTAGGTGTGAGTTTGTCACTATTATTCAAACAAGTAGAAAAACACAGACATCTAAAACATTTCAAATGAGAGAGATTTGGTTTTTTGCTAAAAAGCAATTCATAGGGGGACCTACCATTTAAGACAGAAGAGGGGAGCCTGTTGATCAAATAAACAGCAGTTAAAATACATTCAGACCAAAAATTGATAGGAATCCCACCCTGAAACATAAGACTCCTAGCAACATTGAGCAGGTGTCTATGTTTCCTTTCAGCAATCCCATTTTGCTGAGGGGTATGAGCACAAGAGGTCTGATGTATGATACCCAAAGAAGAGAGCATAATGTGAACTTTGTTATTGACAAATTCAGTCCCATTATCAGATCTGAAAATTTTAACTTTGGTATCAAACTGAGTTTTAACAAGATTAATAAATTGAGTTAACCATTCAAACACTTCATCCTTAGATTTCAAAAGGTAGGTCCACATAGCTCTAGAGTAAATCCACAATAGTAAGGAAGTATCTATACCCTTCATTACTAGGAACCTTGTAAGGGCCCCACAAGTCCAAGTGAACAAGGTCACCAAGTTTACTGGACTTGTGATCACTCAAGGGAAAGGGTTCCCTTGTTTGTTTAGCCCTGTGACAAGTTTCACAAACAGATAGGGAGGTGTTTTTAGAAAGTTTGAGGTCAATTTTGAGGGCATTGAGAACTTGATCAGAGGGATGACCAAGTCTACAATGCCAGATATCCTTAGAGGTATTAAAGGTCATAGCAGTATTAATAGTACCAAGGATTTTAGTCTTAAGGTCATCAAACAAGTAGAGCCCCCCAGATTTACTACCAGTCCCGAGGGTAGTCCCCTTGGCCAAGTCCTGAATGTAACATTTATCCTCATCAAAGCCAACAAACAATTTACTATCCTTAATAAGTTTGTTAACAGACATCAAGCTAATACAATAACCAGGAACAACCAACACATCATGAAGAACAACATTGTTAGAAAGTTTGAGGTCACCAATGTGACTTATATTGGCAACAGTGCCATTGGGGTGACTAAAAGAGATGTTGAGGTTGGAAATATCAACAACATTGAACATACCCACTGTGGAAGTGGTAAGATGTTGGTTAGCCCCAGAATCAATAATCCACCCCAAAGTAATAGTTTTAACAAGAAATTTAGAGTTCCCACAAAAGAACTTAGAAAAATTCACATTGAACCAAACATTAGCATTAAAGAAGGAAATTCTACCTGCCATGTTAGACTGAGTGTTGCCAGAGGAATCATTGATCAAGTTGAGAAGCTTCTGCATTTGTTCAGTGGTGAAAGAGTTTGGAGAATTACAAATGGAAGCTTGTTTTTCTCCAGTTTTGATATCACAATTTGCATTAAAGTTGGGTTTAAAAACAGTTTGCCTTTGATTATTACCCCCCCCCCCCTTTTTTACATAACCAGCAGGATAACCAATCAATTCAAAACATCTATCAACATTATGGCCAATTTTATTGCAATGAGTGCACAAAAGATTAGGGTTAGGACCCCTAAAGTTTTTAGACCCATTTCCCTTGTTAGGGGTTCTATTAGAAACATTGGAAGTGTTTCTCCTATTTTGATTAAAGGTCTTAGCAGCAAAGGAAGTAGCATTCAATTTTTCCTGTGCATGATCAGAGTTATCAGGAACACCCCTATGGGATTCCTCTCTAGATACAGTGACATAAGCTTCCTTAACATCAGGGAGTGGATCCTTGGTGAGAAGAGCAGTCCTAACAGGCTGATAACAGTCATCAAGCCCCATAAGAAACTGCATAAGCCTCATGATTTGCTGATGCAAAGCTAATTCAGTGCTAGCAGAACAAGAACATTTAACAGCACAAACACATTTAGGAATCTTAGAAATAGCATCAAACTCTCTCCATAGAGAGTTTAACCTATGATAATAATCAGATATAGAACTACCCCTTGTTTAACAGACCCAATCTTTTGAAGCAAATTAGAAACAATGGAACCATCAACCTTGTCGTAAGTTTCATTAAGCTCTTTCCAGACATTAGCAGCAATTTCAGAATAAACAAGACCCATATAAACATCACTAGAAACCACATTCATAATCTAAGTAAGAACCATAGCATTGCATCTATCCCATTGAGCACACAACACTTCATCAGTATAAGACTCTTAAGCAAGACCCATCAACAAAAGCAAATTTGTTCCTATCTTGTAAAGCAAGTCTCATAGCATTGTTCCACATCCTATAGTTCTCAGTCCCCAACAGCTTGAAAGGGACAAGGACAGAGCTGCTATTATCACTATTATGAATGTGAAGTGGGTTTCCAGCATCCAAATTGCTGATGAGAGCAACAAGATTGGTGGTGGTCTCAGGGAAGCCCTCACCACCACCATTCCCTACACCATCATTGGGTTGTTGAGGAGGAGCACCACTAGCACTCATAACTCACACACAGAGAGAGCAAGAAAACACCGAAAGCAAAAAGCAGAAAACAAACCAAACAGATAAACCAAGGTAGGAAAAATAAAGCATGTTACAAAACATAATATCACAGAAAAGACATATCTTTACACCCAACCAACCACCCCTTGGTGTAATTTATTATAAATCAAGGTTTAAAACAGAAAGATAAAGATTAGTCCCCAAACGGGTGCTAATCGAACGATTACAATAGAAATGGTAAGAACGTCCCAACTAGGTTGATCCGTTCTCCCTCACAATACAAGAGATCACTCAAACACTCAACTATACAAGATGAAACATCAAACTCCTAGGTCAAACCTCCATGGATGAGATGAGAGAGAGAAAGAGAGTTGCGCGCACACACAGATATGTGTGTTGTGTATGTGATGAATGAAACCCTAGTCAATGACTAGGGTGAAATACTCCTTTTGGTCAAAGAGTCACAACGGCTTCAAAGCCCACCAAGAAATAAGGCCAAGGCCCAAAGGCGAAGCTGAAGCCCAAATGCAAGAAACCTGAAAATAATAAACACAAACCAAAAATATAACACAATACCAAAGTTAAGTGCACCCTTTGGTAGATTGACAAACCAACAAACACCTTTATCGAACCACCAATATAAACAAAAACCCAAAGATCAAACAATAATCTCTCTAAGGATACGCACATAATACGTTATAGCAAACAATTAAATATGCTAGTACAAATCGTAATAAAGCTAATCAATATTTATAAAAACAAATAAAACCAAAACTAACAAACAAATTTGTTAATTTGATCGCACTAATAAAACCAAGAGTGAATTACATAAATCGTCCCTGTGGTTTATCGAATCCTACAAGATTAGTCCCTAAGTTTTTTTTCCATCATGATTAGTCCTCGTAGTTTCTTTTTCATACATATTCAGTACACCCATCAATATTTATAATTAATTACCCAAAAATATGAAGGGTATTTTGGTCTTTTTCAAAAAATATTTTTTGAAAAACTTTTTCGAACATTTTATTCCCAGAATTTGTTTTTTATATTTCGAAAATATTTTTTTTATAAAATTCGATAATCTTTTTTTTAATTCGAAAATCTTTTTTTTAATTCGAAATCTATTTTTTAGAAAAATACAAAATTTTTCTTTTTTAATTCGAAAATTTTTATATTTCGAATTTTATTAAAAAAAGATTTTCGAAAAATAAAAATTCGAAAATTTTAATTCGAATTTTTTTTAATTCGAAAAATAAAAATTCGAAAATCTTTTTTTATAAAATTCGAAAATCTTTTTTTAATTCAAAAATATTTTTTTTTATAAAAATTCGAAAATCTTTTTTTTTATAAAAATTCGAAAATCTTTTTTTTTTTAATTCGAAAAATAAAAATTCGAAAATCTTTCTTTTTAATTCGAAAATCTTTTTTTTAATTCGAAAATCTTTTTTTTAATTCGAAAATCTTTTTTTTTATAAAAAATCGAAAATTTTTTTTTAATTCGAAAATCTTTTTTTTAATTCGAAAATCTTTTTTTATAAAAATTTGAAAATCTTTTTTTTTAATTCGAAAATCTTTTATTTTTAATCCGAAAATCTTTTTTTATAAAAATTCGAAAATCTTTTTTTTTAATTCGAAAATCTTTTTTTTATAGAAATTCGAAAATATTTTTTTTAAAAAAATTCGGAAATCTTCTTTTTTTAAATTCGAAAATCTTTTTTTTTTAATTCGAAAATCTTTTTTTTTAATTCGAAAATCTTTTTTTTTATAAAAATTCGAAAATCTTTTTTTTTAATTCGAAAATCTTTTTTTTATAAAATTCGAAAAATAAAAACTTTCGAATTTAAAAAAGATTTTCGAATTAAAAAAAAAGATTTTCGAATTTTTATAAAAAAAAAAGATTTTCGAAGTAAAAAAAAAGATTTTCGAAAAAATATTTTCGAAATACAAAAACAAATTCTGGGAAAAAAAGTTCGAAAAAGTTTTTCAAAAAATATTTTTTGAAAAAGACCAAAATACCCCTCATATTTTTGGGTAATTAATTATAAATATTGATGGGTGTACTGAATATGTATGAAAAAGAAACCACGAGGACTAATCATGATGGAAAAAAACTGAGGGACTAATCTTGTAGGATTCGATAAACCACAGGGACGATTTATGTAATTCACTCTAAAACCAAAGTTGACAATCGCACTTGAGTTTCGTCATAGTATATCTCAAATCCCCTTTTAGTTTCTGCTGTATATATATCATTAATAATGAGACTATCCCAATATATATATATATATATATATATATATATATATATATATATATATATATATATATATATATATATATATATATATATATATATATATATATATATATATATATATATATATATATATATATATATATATATATATATATATATATATATAATGTGCATCTATGTCTCTCCTAATCAAATTAGGATAACAAAACGTAACTGAAAACCAAAAGGTATTATTCCATGTTTTTCTTTATTTGTTTTGTATACAAACTTTTATAATTAACGTTTAATTATTGTTTGTAAAATCTCCGTTAACTAACTAATTAATTAACGTTTGCAATAGCTTATCACTAATTAATATATTACACATAATATATTAACGTATAATTGTTTTACGTATTAACGCGTGTGTCTCCTTAGGCTCGGGACAACTTTCGGACATATATTATTTACGTGTACATATTCCTTCAGCTCCCACTTGGACATGTACAATAATATAATATAATAACATTGGTTAGCGTCTAGCAACACGCCAATGCTCCCGAAAACTCTCGAGTGTAGTTTTCCATAAAGTACATTTAAATGACTTAAACATTTACAATCCCTTTGTTTCTCAAATGCCATGTTAATAATGGATATGGATCATAGTCATTCCATTTTAACTATTCTGTTTCTCGCATTATATAATTAATATAGATTACCAATATAATCGAGACATATCTAGATTACCATTGGGTATGGCCATACAAACATCTAATTAATTAACGAGGGGCTCAGTAGCATGATTCTTCAATCCTAGTTGAATGAACAAATTCTATCTTGACTACACGTGTCTCCTACATGCTTCAAGATACAAATGATTATAGTCTTTATTACTACCTTATTTAGGATAGCGTTAGAACTATAGCAAAAAGTACCATCCACATATATAAGACCTGCTTGCATCTCAAGTCAAAGGATTTAGTAATGTAAATCATTTACAAGTTTCACTTAAAGACGCCGATCCATAAAGTGATTGACTTGTTAGTAGGAGATGTCCAATATACAACTTTTGGATATCGTATGAGTTGGTGAACCGTTCTTGCATATTCTACGAATATTAACATCTCTCATATATGTCTTAATTTAATTATATTCCCATATAATTAATCGACATAGACAATTTAGAATAACATATTATTCAAGGATTTAAACATGCAAAAATAGGACCAATAAATATTAAAGAAAACGAATATATCCAATACTTCAATTCATAAAATAAATATTGTTTAACAATATCCTTTATCCAAATACTAAAACAGATTACATGAAACTACTAGCAGGACGAAGTCCCATGCTTCTAGCATGTTGAGTAAGCTTTTTACCAGGTAAATCCTTCGTAAAAGGATCTGCTAGATTATTATTTGTATAAACTTTAACTAGATCTATCTCACCCAATTCGATACATTCTCTAACATTTGATAGTGTCTGGCGCCTCTCTGAACTCCCGGTTCGTTAGCTAAGATGATTGCACTTGAATTGTCACAATACATCTTTATAGGTTCTTCATTGGTAGGAACTACGCCAAGTTCACCAATAAACTTCCTCATCCAAACAGCTTCCTTTGCAGCTTTAGAAGCAGCAATGTATTCAGCTTCTGTGGCAGATTGTGTAGTAGTACTTTGTTTGGAGCTCTTCCATACTACTGCGCCTTCCTTCAAAACGAAAACATACCTAGTTTGAGATTTAGTGTCATCTATATCGGTTTCAAATCCAGCATCACAATAACAATTAACTTGCAGCTCAGTAGCTTCAGGATTTCCACCATAAACCAAAAACGTGTCCTTAGTATGTCTTAAATACTTAAGAATATTTTTCACAGTAGTCCAGTGACTTTCGCCTGGATTTTGCTGAAATCGGCTTGTAATATTTTGCGCAAACGCAACATCAGGTCTTGTGCATCTTACAACATACATAATAGAACCTACAGCCGAAGCATAAGGAACATTTTGCATACGCTTCATCTCTTCAGATGTAGTAGCACCTTGTGTTTTATTTAAGTCAGTGTGCACTTGCATAGGAATGAGACCACGCTTGGAATTATCCATTCTATACTTCTTCAAGATCTTGTCAAGATATGCATTTTGACTTAGTCCAATTAAACGCTTCGATCTATCTCTATAGATTTTGATTCCAAGAATAAATGCCGCTTCCCTAAATCTTTCATAGAAAAACACTTCCCAAGATAGGTCTTTACCTCTTGTAAACTTGGAATATGATTTCCCATAATGATTATGTCATCAACATACACGATTAGGAAAACAACATTACTCCCACTAGCTTTTTGATATACACATGGCTCATCTAGATTTTGATCAAAACCAAACTTTTTGATTTCTTCATCAAATCTTTTATTCCAGCTTCTTATGCTTGCTTAAGTCCATAAATGGATCTTTGAAGCCTACATACTTTTCTGGGATACTTAGGATCAACAAAACCTTCCGGTTGTTGCATATAGATTTCTTCTTCTAAGTAACCATTCAAGAACGCGGGTTTTACATCCATTTGCCATATCTCATAGTCATAGTACACTGCTATAGCTATGAGAATCCTAATAGCTCTCAAATCTGCAACAGGAGAAAAGGTTTCCTCATAGTCAACACCATAAGTTTGTGTAAACCCCTTTGCTACAAACCGAGCTTTATAGGTGTGTACAATGCCATCCATGTCCGTCTTATTCTTGTAAATCCACTTACCCTTCACGACCTTCGCGTTGGGTGGTAAATCTACAAGTCTCCAGACTTGATTATCATACATAGATTGCATTTCCGCATTCATAGCAACAATCCACTTATCAGATTCAGAATCTAATATTGCATCTCTATAGTTAGTGGGCTCATTAAGATCCCCTAAACTATGTTCCTCGACTTCTACATTTAGACAGAATCTTTCAGGTGCTTTGATTGTTCTTTTTTATTTACGAATGGGGACAAGATCCTCTTCTTGAGTTACATCAGGTGCAAGACTTTCTTCCTCAATTGGATGTTCGCTAGTAGTTTTAGAAGGTAAAATATCTTCATCCTGTAGTTCTACAATCCTCCCACTCTCTTTTTGAACTATGAGATTCTTTTCAAAGAAATCTGCATACCTCTCAACAACTATTTTGTTTTCAGGTGGGTAGTAGAAATAGTAACCCATAGTTTCCTTAGGGTTACCTATGAAGACACACTTAACCGATCTTGATTGAAGTTTTTCAGGCGTGTGACGTTTCACATGTGCCTCACAACCCCAGACCTTTAAGTAAGACAAGTTAGGAACTTTTCCATGCCATAGTTCATATCGAGTCTTGTCAACCTTCTTGGTTGGAACCATATTGAGAATGCGTGCAACAGTCTCTAGAGCATAATCCCAAAAGGATAGTGGCAAAGTAGAAAGACTCGTCATTGATTGAACCATGTTTAGCAAAGTTCGATTTCTCCTCTCTGAAACACCATTGTGTTGTGGTGTGTAACGAGGAGTCAGCTGTTGGACAATTCCACTAGCCTTTAGATAATCTTTTAATTCTTGACTAATATATTCACCACCACGATCCGATCGAATGGCTTTAATAGTCTTCCCGAGTTGATTTTCTACTTCATTTTTAAATACCTTGAATGTTTCAAAGACTTCATGTTTATGTTTAAGTAAATACACATAACCATAACGACTATAATCATCAGTAAAGGTAATGAAGTATGTAGCACCTTGCTTTGACACATGTCTAAGTGGACCACATACATCAGTATGGATTAATCCAAGTAGATCTTTCACCTTCTCCGGTTTATGCGAAAATGATTTCCTTGTCATCTTGCCAGATATACAAGAAACGCATTGATCAAACGGTTCACTATCCGTTGAGTTTAAAAGTCCATCATGTTGCAACTTTTCAATTCGCTTCTTGCTAATATGAGCAAGTAGACAATGCCAAAGATAAGTTGAATCTAAACTTGCTTTAGATTTCTTATTGCTAATTGAATACATTGAATTCACAATTTGCAAAGTATGATCATGCATATCAATTTCATAAATACCATTAACACGGATACAATTAAAATAAATCATATCATTAAAAGAAACGGTCATACCAGAATCCGTAAATTTATGAATAAATCCTTTATCATGCAAACAAGAAACTGAAACAACACCTCTAGTTATAGTAGGTGCATAATGACAATCATTCAAAACAAGAATTAAACTATTAGGTAAAACTAAGTCAAAACTTCCAATAGCTTCTACTTCAGCACGTACGCCGTTTCCAACATACAAGTAGACAGCACCTTGCTTCAGCTTCTTTGCTCCTCTAAGTCCCTGTTTTGTGTTACAAATGTTAGTACCACAACCAGTGTGATACACCCAGGAATTTTTAGAACAATCAAATAATTCAGTAGTATAAATACCTGAAGAAGTGGACGATCCAACTTGCTTCTTCTTTTTCATCAACTCAGCTAGATAAACAGGACAATTCATCTTCTAATGTCCAACCTCTTTGTAGTGGTGACATGTGGATTCTTTTGCCGGATGCTCTTTCTTATAAGGTTGAGGCTTTTAGGTTTAGGAGGATAATAATTTTTAGGACCCTTATCCTTACCTTTACCTTTAGCCTTACCTCCTTGCAGTTTGTACTTATGGATCCTACCACCTTGGATCCCCATCACTCGTGGTGTAGAAGAAGATGCAGCATTTTGTTAATGCAATAATGACTAAAAACTTTACTTGCATTTTTCGGTCTCGCTTAGTTTTGATTACGACAATATGTAAAAACAAGCATTTACGAAAACAACGAAAAACGAATTCTTGAGTTCAAGTATTTTTCATTTTACCCATTTTCACTTAAGGTATGGATAAACAAGTACTAACCTTAATCAAGTGATCAAGTGATTTAATCTTTTCTTAAAACTCACTTTTTATTAAATGTGACAAGTTTTTATTAAACTTTATTTTTAAGAAAATATTTTATTAAATTAATTATTTGAAATTTGAAAATGGCATATTCTTATTCTGTTAAGAATATTCTTTCAGGATATTTATATACCCAGATAAGACCTCCACCACTAAAGGACAAAAAGGAGCGGAGTCTAGTCCTGCGGTACCTTAGCGCCTAGGCGGTACCTTATCGATAAGGTACCGCGGGCTATGATAGGTACCGCGGGCAGATATAGCCGTTGGCTCCTTTATCCTTTAAATAGTGGACCATTCTCAGCTTTTCACCTCACCTCTTTTGCACATTTATTTCCAGATTCAAACCCCTTCTTTAATCACTCAAATCTTTGATCATTTGTTTGATTATCACTTATTTAAGAAGTGAATCTTGTTCTTCCATCCCTTCCTCTCCAAGTGCAAAGAGAAGAGCACTATCCTAGTGAAGTGTTGAGTCCACCAACAAAGATCCATTGAAGATCAATTTTTATATACTTGTAGTTGTGTCATAGTTGTGAAGATCCAAGTAGTTGTGTCTATTTGGAAGTTGTGTATGTACTAAGTATAGTTGTGTAGATTGGTCCTAGCTACGATTAGGGCTCGAATTTTAGCTTAGAGTCGGAAATTGGTTAAGCAACGTGTACGGTTTTCTCCACCATAAGGAGCTTGTTGTGTAGTGAACTCTCGAGTAAGGAGTACTCGAGGAGTGGAGTAGGAACGAGGAGTGAGCTTCATTGCCGAACCACTATAAATCCTTGGTGTTCGGTTTGATCTTTCTTTACCCTTAACTCTTTACATTCCTTATTCTTTTTGCATATACATGTGTTAATATTAGATTAGCTACACTATCATTCTTTATTCTTTGTGGATATATTTTTGTTAGTATTAGTTTAGCTACACTATCATTGTTCATATTTGTGCATAAGAAGATTTCACATATTTCCTCAAGCCTAAGTTTTTTGAAAAAGGATTTTTGGAAACCATATTTTTAACAAGTAAATTATAAGAAACTATTCAACCCCCCCTTCTAGTTTCTACAATTGGTATCAGAGCGGGTTGCTCAATAATTTTTAAAGTATATTGTATTTTAAAACTTGAATCGATCTATGGATTCCAACAAGTACCTAGAAGGGCAATCTATGCAAAGACCACCACTTTTTGAAACTGATAGTTTTATTTATTGGAAAAATAGATTTGAAACTTATATGAAATCAAAAGATTTAGATCTTTGGCATGTTATTACCAATGGTGATTTTTTACCCTTTCAATTTAATGAAGTTTCTAAAACAAAAGAATTAGTCACTTTTGACAAAGCTAATGATGATACTAAAAAGAAACTTTCAAAAAATAATGAGGCTAAAATGGTGATTTATAATGCTTTGCCTAAGAAAGAGTATGAAAGAATTTCTATGTGTGAAACCGCTAAAGATATTTGAAACACTCTTTTAGTAACCCACCAAGGTAATAGCCAAGTCAAAGAAAGTAAAATCGATCTTCTTGTCCAACAATATGAACAATTTGTCATCTTAGAAGATGAAACTATTGATAGTGCATTTGCTAGGTTTAACACCATTATTACTAGTCTAAAAGCACTTGATGAAGGTTTTTCTAGCAAGAACAATGTTAGGAAGTTTCTAAGGGCCTTACATCCAAAGTGGAGAGCAAAAGTCACGGCTATTGAAGAGTCGAAAGATCTCTCAACTTTATCACTCGATGAACTCATAGGAAACTTGAAGGTTCATGAGATGATAATTTTGAAGGGCTCGGAATTAGTAAAAACCAAGAGTGAAAGGAAATCTCTTGCACTTAAAGCCAAGAAGGCACAAAGTGACCATGATAGTTCCTCGGAAAGTGATGACGAGGAGTATGCATTGGCGGTGAGAGATTTCAAGAAGTTCTTCAAGAGACGAGGTCAACACGTTAGGCAACCAAACTATGACAAGAAACCATTGTCAAAGAATCGGTTTGTCAACAAAGAAAAAGGTGATAGGAGTTGCTTTAGATGTGGTGATCCAAATTACTTCATTGGTGATTGTCCAAAGCCCGCTCGTGATAAGAACCACACGGCATTCGTTAGTGGCGCTTGGAGCGATAGCGGTGAAGATGATGATGACAACCCCAAAGAGGAGAAATGTCTTATGGCTCACACTTCTAAAGAGGTACATTCCGAAACCAAATATTATAACAATGATAGTTCCACTTTAGATGATATTGAATTTGAAGGCAAATATGATAGCTTACACAAACTTAGTCTTAAATTCATAGAAAAGAATAAAACCTTAAAATCAACCAAAACTAAGCTTGAAAATGAGATCAATGAACTTAGGGAGAAATTGGCTAAACTTGAGAAAAACAAAGAGGTTGATTTAGGTTGCTTAAGTTGTGAGAAACTTAGATTAGAGAATGATGATCTCAAGAGCACCTCCATTAAATTGGAAAAGTTCATGAAAGGTACTAGTGCTCTTGATGATATGTTAAACAAAGAAGTTCATTCTAAGGAAAAACTTGGTCTAGGTTTTAACTCAAATGAAGCCTCAACTAGTGAACCAAAACAAGTCAGGTTTTCACAGAAAACACCTTCTGGACGCGGTTCCACATTGTATGGCGCGGTTCCTTATCACTATGGAATCGCGGCCATAGATAAGGTACCGCAGACAGAAGTTGATTTTTGTGAAAACTCTGAACTTTCTGAAAAATCTAAGTTAAATGAAAAACCAAAGCATCTTACTGTTAATAAGGTTCAGTTACCCATACTTGAAGACAATACTATTAGTAAGTTCTATAAGCCGTTAAGTAAACCTCTCATGGGAAATAGAAGTTTATCTAGACTATCTTCTACTCCACCTAGAGTACGGAATGAGTCTAAGCCAAGAAGTAGAACGACAACGCCTACAAGAGATAATCAAAACAACTCACGACCTAGAAGTAAAACTCCAACACCTAGAAAGAATAATAATAACTCTAAACCTAGATCAAACACACCTAGGAGAAGTAATGAACAACAAAATGGTTACATGAATTACTACCCTCCTCCATTTTGTTCTCCATGGGGAATCCCCACCTCATTCATACATCCCAACCAAATGCAAGGGATGTTTGGAACTAACAATTTTGGACCCATGAGATATTGGGGACCAAATGTTTGATCTTGTGTATTGTTACCTAGATATGCTTGGGAATTGATTTGGAGCCCGATGAGTGGATTAAGGATAGTGGATGTTCTAAACACATGACGGGTAATCGAAGTTTGTTCTCGCATTAAAAAGCATATGATGGAGGTAACGTCACATTCGCTAGTAGTCTACGTGGTAATATCATTGGCAAAGGTACGGTTTCTCTTGACTCCATGACCATTGAAAATGTTGAGCATGTAGATAACTTAGGTTTTAACCTTTTAAGTATAGGTCAAATTTGTGATAATAAGTGTAAGGTCATCTTTTCGGAACATGACAGTGAAATCGTAAAAGATGGAAAAGTCATTGGAAAAGGTGTTAGAAAGCATGGGCTTTATGTCATGAAGGTTAATAAGAAGTCAAAAGACAACATATGTCTTGCGACTATAGATGATAGCTCTACTCTTTGGCATAGGAGATTAGGTCACGCTAATATGCGTTTAATTTAATCTTTAGTCTCTAAGGAGTTGGTAAGACACCTCCCCAAGATTAAGTTTGATAGTCACTTTTGTGATGCTTGCAAAGTTAGAAAGCAAGTTAACTCAAGTCACAAAGCCAAGAATTTGGCTTCGACCTCTCGGTGCTTAGAGCTCCTACATATGGATCTCTTTGGACCTTCCTCCATACGGAGTTATGGAGGTAACCTTTATACCCTAGTTATAGTTGACGACTATTCTAGATTCACTTGGACTAGATTTTTGGCATCTAAGAATGAAGCTTTCGATCACTTCGAAATCTTTAGTCGGAGAATTCAAAATCAACTAGGATGTTCAATTGTTTCTATTAGGACGGATCATGGTAGGGAATTTGATAATGAAGTGCAATTTGGTGCGTTTTGTGAAGCTCATGGTATTACCCATAACTTCTCGGCTCCTCGCACTCCACAATCAAACGTGGTAGTTGAAAGGAAGAATATGACTCTCCAAGAGATGAGTAGGACGATGTTAAACGAGCAATCTTTGCCTCAAAAGTTTTGGTGCAATGTCGTAGATACATCGACTTATATTCTCAACCGAATTCTTATTCGACCTTTCCTAGGAAAGACCCCCTATGAGATTCTTAAAGGTAAGAAACCCTCATTAGAATACTTTAGGGTGTTTGGAAGCAAGTGCTTTATCCTCAACACCAAAGACTACCTTACCAAGTTTGACCCAAAGTCTTACGAAGGTATCCTTTTAGGTTATTCCCAAACTAGTAAGGCCTACATAGTCCTAAATAGAACCTCAGGGGTTATTGAAGAATCACTCAACGTAACCTTTGATGAAACCCCTCCTTCACCCAAGACACCACCATTGGTTGATGATGACTTGGATGAATTAGAAGTAGTTAAAGCCAAAGAGGTTAGAAAAATAGGAGTTGAAGACCTTAGTGTTGAAAAGGAATTAAACATTAAGGAGTCTAGGGATCATACTCTCAATAATGTCATTGGTGACTTAAATCAAAGGACCCTAAGATCTCAAGTCCAAAACCAAAGCAACTTCTTTTGTTTTGTCTCCTTGATTGAACCTAAGAATGTTAAAGAAGCTTTGACGGATGAGAGTTGGGTCATTGCGATGCAAGAAGAATTGAATCAATTCGTTGCCAATGATGTTTGGGAACTTGTTCCTCCACCTAGAAGTTCTACCATTATAGGAACCAAATGGGTATTTAGGAATAAGCTAGATGAGAATGGTGTTGTGTCTCGTAACAAGGCTAGACTTGTAGCTCAAGGCTATAATCAACAAGAAGGGATTGATTATGACGAGACATATGCACCGGTAGCTAGATTAGAATCAATTAGAATCCTTTTAGCCTACGCTTGTGCCTTAGATATTAAGCTTCAACAAATGGATGTAAAGAGTGCATTTCTTAACGGTTTGATCAATGAGGAGGTATATGTGGCTCAACCTCCCGGCTTCATTGATTTTGAGAAACCGGACCATGTTTACAAGCTTAAGAAAGCACTTTATGGACTCAAACAAGCACCCAAAGCTTGGTATGATAGACTTAAAGCGTTTCTTGTTAAACATGAGTATACCATGGGTATGGTAGACAATACACTCTTTACAAAGAAGAAAGGTTCTCACCTCATAATCGTACAAATATATGTTGATGACATTATATTTGGCTCAACTTGTCAAGAATTGTGTGGTGACTTTGCCAAAATCATGCATGATGAGTTTGAAATGAGTATGATGGGAGAAATTAACTTCTTCTTAGGACTCCAAATTAAACAAATGGACGATGGTATTTTCTTTAGTCAATCTAAGTACGCTAAAGAAATGATAAAGAAATTTGGATTAGAAGAATCTAGACCAATGAAGACCCCTATGGCCTCGGATACTAAACTCACCGTAGATGATGATTGTGAGTCGGTAGACAACACC
The DNA here is from genome assembly GCA_025667525.1 of Glebionis coronaria. Lineage (NCBI taxonomy): Eukaryota > Viridiplantae > Streptophyta > Magnoliopsida > Asterales > Asteraceae > Glebionis > Glebionis coronaria. The sequence continues at coordinate 631,866,135 of CM046874.1, read as the reverse complement.
AAATATAGAGGTATGATTGGTAGTTTGTTGTACCTAACGGCAAGTCGACCGAATATCGTGTTTAGTGTTTGCCTTTGTGCTCGCTTCCAAGAGGCTCCCAAAACCTCTCACCTTGAAGCGGTTAAGCGTATATTCCGATACATTAAAGGCACTATACATTTAGGATTATGGTATCCTAAAGGGACCGGCGTAGAAACCATTGTCTACGCGGACTCGGATCATGCGGGAGACTATGTGGACCAGAAAAGCACTAGTGGAGTTTGTACCTTCATGGGTTGTTGTTTAACTTTTTGGTTCTCCAAGAAACAAACCGCTCTTGCGATATCCACCACGGAAGCCGAGTATGTGAGTGCCGGTAAAGCATGCCAACAAGCTCTATGGATGAAGCAAGCTCTTGTTGATTACGGGATTTCTCTTGATGATGTTCCCATCATGTGCGATAATAAAGGCGCTATAGACCTAAGCAAGAATCCCGTGCAACATTCGCGAACCAAACACATAGAAATTAGACACCATTTCCTTAGAGATAATGTTCAAAAGGGGAACATTACTATCGAAAAGGTGCCCTCCGAGGACAACTTAGCCGATATCTTCACTAAGCCACTTAAGAGGGAACCTTTTTATTACTTGCGTCTAGGTCTAGGATTAATGGAACATCTTCCTTAAATTCTTTTCTTCTTGTGTGTCTTCTCTTACCACCTTGAGTCCTTGAGTCTTTTAAGATTCTTTTGAAAAATCTTCTCATCTCCTTTTCAAAACTCTCAAAGTCTCTTTCGAAAACGGTTGAGAAACTCGTTTGACATTGTTAATTCAATCTAAAAATGATTTTTCATAGATTCTAGCTATTAATATAGAGCTTACATAATTCATATGTATGATTTTCTCAAACATAGCAAGAACAAGATTGAATCATGGAGGATCATTTTGTCATAAGGTCTTGTCTTACACACCTCCTACATTGATTTTTTTATCAATATATTTTGTTCAAATCTCTATTTGGTAAGTTTGAATATACTTTCCTTGTCTATCTTAGCTTTTAAGCACATCCCTATGATAAGTTAGACTAGAAAAATAAGATTTGCTGAAAAATCTTTCTCCAAACACCAAACCCTGCTTCTGCAGGCGGTTCCATAAGTGAGCCGCGGTACCTTATTGATAAGGTACCGCCACCATAGATAAGGAACCGCCTACAGTGTCCTTCCTTTTCGGGTTTTTGTCTGAAACTCCAGATTTGCTCCAACCTTTTTGAGAATCTTTGTTTCAAACCCTTTGACCACCCCAAAAATACCCTAAGCCTTCCCTATTTAAACCATAAGCATTTTGCATTCTTCACATCCAAAATGTCTTATTCTCCAAATAAAAGCCTTGAATCTCCTCCATTTTCTCCAATTGCTTTCAATCCAAACCCACCCAAGAACACTCTTAATCACATTTCTCCTACCAAGAATGTTGATTGTGGAACTTCCTTTCTTCCACCACCACCCTTTAGTGTTCTTCCTCCTTCTCATGATAATGTCATGCACCATGGAACATATTGTCATTGTTGTCAATATCAACATCTTGCTATGGCACACATCTATGAGGAGTTGAGCTACATTAAGAGTCTCTTAATCAAGCCTCCTCTTCATTTTGATTATGAGATCTCCAACAAGCCACCACCACCACCCTCCGCTATTACCTTGTCTTTCATATAAGCATTGGTTGCTTATCCTCAAGACACCAAATTCAAGCAAATCTTAGAATTCTAGAATAACTAGGATTAGATTTATGCTTTTGGCTTGTTTCCTTTTTTTTCATACTTCCTTGTATGATGTTTCTTTAGTAACCTATCTTGGATCTTTGTCTTTGTGTTTTCTTCTCTTTTATTTTTTTTTGTGACCTATTGCTATATATTGTTGGTTGTTTCTTTTGTTCAACTAACCCTTCTATGTAGCTTGTCACCATATCTCGATTCCCCGGTGCCCCAAGCTAGGGGAGTAAGCACCAAGGGGGAGTCTTTGCAAAGTCGTTTCTTCAACACCGGCTTACGCAACCTTTTTGCTTCGACAAAGGGGGAGAAATGAATAAACTCGTCTTCGAAAATCTTGTTTTTTATGTGATTGAGTTTATGTATTGTCGGAATCAAAAAGGGGGAGATTGTTAATGCAATAATGACTAAAAACGTTACTTGCATTTTTCGGTCTCGCTTAGTTTTGATTACGACAATATGTAAAAACAAGCATTTACGAAAACAACGAAAAACGAATTCTTGAGTTCAAGTATTTTTCATTTTACCCATTTTCACTTAAGGTATGGATAAACAAGTACTAACCTTAACAAGTGATCAAGTGATTTAATCTTTTCTTAAAACTCACTTTTTATTAAATGTGACAAGTTTTTATTAAACTTTATTTTTAAGAAAATGTTTTATTAAATTAATTATTTGAAATTTGAAAATGGCATATTCTTATTCTGTTAAGAATATTCTTTCAGGATATTTTTATACCCAGATAAGACCTCCACCACTAAAGGAAAAAAAGGAGCGGAGTCTAGTCCGGCGGTACCTTAGCGCCTAGGCGGTACCTTATCGATAAGGTACCGCGGGCTATGATGAGGTACCGCGGGAAGATATAGCCGTTGGCTCCTTTATCCTTTAAATAGTGGACCATTCTCAGCTTTTCACCTCACCTCTTTTGCACATTTATTTCCAGATTCAAACCCCTTCTTTAATAACTCAAATCTTTGATCATTTGTTTGATTATTACTTGTTTAAGAAGTGAATCTTGTTCTTCCATCCCTTCCTCTCCAAGTGCAAAGAGAAGAACACTCTCCTAGTGAAGTGTTGAGTCCACCACCAAAGATCCATTGAAGATCAATTTTTATATACTTGTAGTTGTGTCATAGTTGTGAAGATCCAAGTATGTGTCTGTTTGGAAGTTGTGTATGTACTATGTATAGTTGTGTAGATTGGTCCTAGCTACGATTAGGGCTCGACTTTTAGCTTAGAGTCGGAAATTGGTTAAGCAACGTGTACGGTTTTCTCCACCATAAGGAGCTTGTTGTGTAGTGAACTCTCGAGTAAGGAGTACTCGAGGAGTGGAGTAGGAACGAGGAGTGAGCTTCGTTGCCGAACCACTATAAATCCTTGGTGTTCGGTTTGATCTTTCTTTACCCTTAACTCTTTACATTCCTTATTCTTTTTGCATATACATGTGTTAATATTAGATTAGCTACACTATCATTCTTTATTCTTTGTGGATATATTTTTGTTAGTATTAGTTTAGCTACACTATCACTGTTCATATTTGTGCATAAGAAGATTTTACATATTTCCTCAAGCCTAAGTTTTTTAAAAAAGGATTTTTGGAAACCATATTTTTAACAAGTAAATTATAAGAAACTATTCAACCCCCCTTCTAGTTTCTACACATTTGACTTCTTGTTCTTCTTAACTCCTTTCTCAAATTCAATAAGCAAAGAATGAACTTCACTAAATGTCTTCCCCATGCTTTGCATATTGTAATTTTGCACAAAGCCCTCAAAATCACTTGAAAGTGAATTGAGGATCAAGCTGACAGAGACAGCTTCTAAAAGAACATAGTTGAGAGTTGCCAAATGATCCAAATAGCTTTTCATCAATAGAACATAATCGCTAACAGATTGACCCTCTTCCTGCTTGCATGAATGGAGAGTGTGTACTAACTCTTGTAGTTCGACACCAGGAGGCTTTCCATACATCTTTTGGAGCTCAGTTATCATGTCCTTAGGACTTTTGTATTCAAATTGCTGATAAAGCTATGGAGACATAGTTCCAAGCATTAAACAAGCAACTTCATTATGACGATCATAAAGAGCATTCCATTCTACTAATTGTTCATTAGTAGCATTAGCACCAGGATGGTCAGGCAAAGGATTGTCATACACATCCTCTAGTTTCTCCACACGCACAACTAGTTTGAGCGCGCGTAACCACTCATTGAAGTTAGGACCAGTAAGTTGTTGCTTCTCAAGCATCGACCTGAAAGCCGAACTGTTTTGTTTGGTTTGGGCATTATTCATTGCCATCTACAAATAAACAAAGTTCAATAATTTAGTATTTTCGATAATACTTCTTTTATAGAAAATTAAATACCCATTTTTATAAATAAACAATTAATTTCCTAAAAGCTAGAATCCACCAAGACATACCACCACCGCATCAGTTGATCTGCTAGTGATGATGATATTCAAGGGGTAATTGACGTTCAATAATTGCATCCAATACATCTTCTAGAATTATGGGACTCAACTTTATATATATCACTTGTGACAATTCAAAAGTCAAAAAGCGAGCATGTTTATCCCATCTATTACCACGAGTTAAGGTCTCACCTATCTTAACTTGCTTAAGTCGTCCAACTAAAAACCGTGATTATATAGCACCGACGTCTCACAATCGAGTGTATTATATCATCTTGGGTTACAAAATCACCACACTCTCACGTATGGTGAAAGAGTAAATGCAAGTGCTTTTACACGTTGGATGACAAATAAACTTATTTCAAAGGGTATAAATTTTGACAATTCAAAAACATGTACAAAGAAGCATGCAACATCTTTTGTATCATGGTAATTTATAAAATTTACTCAATTCGTTAATTATAAACATCACTTATTTAACTTACAATTCAATTGTATAAATAGTGATATCATAAAGATTGACGATTCAACATGTATTCTATTTAAAGAAGTTTAATTTTATCACGGGAAAATATTAAAGAATGATTAAAATCATTCAAACCCTAGACCATTTGCGGCTTCCTAAATAGTATGCAAGATAAGGAGACTACAAATAGTCAGGTATTATAGGGCAATGGTATCTACAAGACCCAAGTCTTGATGAGTCTTCCCGAACCTTAGCCTTGCAACTAGATAGTACTTTTGCAAATTACGTCATTAATAAAATTTTACAACTTTAAAATAGAAAACAAATTATAAACTTGATTCTTGCTAATCACGTCGTGAGTTAGATGTAAAACCATGTAAGGGCGACTCGTTTGTTGCCACATATGATTGTGCAAGAACAAGATTATAATAAATCAAATTTCATATAGTTTTAGTCCGGTTTAATTTTATTTTTCAAAAAACCCTTTGCTTGAACCATGATACATAACAATAATAATCAAAAGCAAAACAAATAAACATTAACTTAAAACATATACCCAATTAACTAATAATCACATACTTCATGCATACCACATCAATCATGACTTCAATTAAAATAATTAATCAAGAACACATGATCCATGGTAAACTTGCATGATTCCCATGGATCGAACCATAAATTTAACAATTAACAACGTGATAAATAACGACTAATTAACAATTAACAATATATTTATCAACAAAAATTACATACAACTTAGGGTTTGTCTAATTAATTTTATTAACCCTAATTAGGGTTTATGAAAAACTAATCATCAAATAAAATAATTCAATAAGTTTACACAATTTTATCTCTTTCGTTATTTTTAATGTAATTAAAAGCTATACGAACGGCTCGTGATGCCACTGTTGGAATTTATAAAAAACCTTTTATCATATTAACACATTAATATCCACGAATACGCAGCGGAATTTAGGATCACGTATAGAAAAGTAATTAAGATAAACGATAAAGAAACCCATACCTTTTAGCGATGGATTAAACACCTTTATCGAACCACCAATATAAACGAAAACCCAAAGATCAAACAATGATCTCTCTAAGGATACGCACACAATATGTTATAGCAAACAATTAAGTATGCTAGTACAAATCGTGATAAAGCTAATCAATATTTGTAAAAACAAATAAAACCAAAACTAACAAACAAATTTGTTAATTTGATCGCACTAATAAAACCAAAGTTGACAATCGCACTTTAGTTTGGTCATAGTATATCTCAAATCACCTTTTAGTTTCTGCCGTATATATATCATTAATAATGAGACTATCCCAATATATATATAATGTGCATCTATGTCTCTCCTAATCAAATTACAAAACGTAACTGAAAACCAAAAGGTATTATTCCATGTTTTTCTTTATTTGTTTTGTATACAAACTTTTAACGTTTAATTATTGTTTGTAAAATCTTCGTTAACTAACTAATTAATTAACGTTTGCAATAGCTTATCACTAATTAATATATTACACATAATATATTAACGTATAATTGTTTTACGTATTAACGCGTGCGTCTCCTTAGTCTCGGGACAACTTCCGGACATATATTATTTACGTGTACATATTCCTTCATTTTCATCGTGAGTGATAAACTCACGCGTGAATTGTCACTCCGAACAAAAAACTCACACATGAGTTGGTGTTAGACTGGTAGCATTCACCTCGGTGGGATATCGTTTATGTTTTGTGTTTATACTATTCGACTATCACAAATGGTCAAATCATTTAAAAAGTTTCAATCAAAATTTTTTGCTATAAATTTATATCACAACCTAACATTTTGTTTCACACTTTCAACCATCTAACACCTAAATCTCTACTTCATTTCCTTCAAAATATGTATCAAAACACAAGACGTCAATGAACCTACAACCCAAACTCCCCGACAACACTCGAGGGGACGTTTAATCTTGAAAATCCATCTCCGAACGTAAACCTTTTATGTCCACAAGCGTTCTATGCACACAACCCTTATCAAAACCCACCGTACTGTAATCCGACACCGGATACGTATCAAAATCAAGCTTACCAACAACCTTAACCAAACGCGTACCCTTTAGCCAATACTCAACAAATGCGTTTCACGACATGGCATCAAACCCGGGTTCGTTTCCGTTTACGAACCTCGACTACATCTCATAAACCCAAGTTGGTGGTGGTTCTTCGTCACAACCGGAAAATCCGGCCATGTATTCGTGAATCCATTTCCAAACGAATACTTTTACACACCCAAATACTCGCTTTCTTTTCAACATACCAAATCTTTGAAATGTGGAGAAACAAAGCGAGGAAAGGAAAATGATCGGTAACGTCTAACAGCACGAACCACGATGCTTTGGCTAGTTGATGGTATCCGAGATAGGTTTGCAAACTGAGCGTGTTATCGGATTGCAGAATGAAGAACGCCAAGCTTTCATAGAGCTTAAGAAACAAGAGACGTAACCCCGTGCTAAAGAGTTGGCAATAGCAAAACAAGCAACGACAAGAGGACATCAACTTTTATGTGCAACCATACGATCATTGAACTGGGGATGCACAGGCTGTTGTGGATTGGCAACGAGCTCAAATTATAATGATATATGATTTGCCATTTTAGGTTTTATTTGTTTATGGTATCGTTTTTAAATTTTCGATGTACTCATTTTTTCGTTGAATCGTTTTTAATGTTCGAATAAAAAATATTTACATTTGCGTTTAATTTACGTTTTTAATTTACGAATTAAAGTAATTAAGAAAAAAAAATAAGTATGACGTGGCGATGAGTTTCTCACCACCAGTAAGGTTGAAAGGTAGGTTGGGTAAGTAGAGAGAGAAAGTCGAGATAACGCCGACGTAACGGTAGTGAGTTCCTTGACCACTTCATCTAGCCTAATGAACTAGCCTCACGTAATAAACAATAGCAAAGTAGTTGCAATCAAAACGATAATCTATTATTCATAGTACTCCTTCAGATGTTAATTTGGCATGTTTTAGTACAAATAGTCAAACAACAATAACAATTTACCCGATTCCGTTAGAGCCGATATGAAAAAGTCACTTAATGTTGTCTTTCATAAAGTATATAAGATGATATTACCCTACTTACCTCTTGATATGTTCTCGGATAGTATTGAGATATCACACAACTTTTAGTGAATATTTGCTTTTTAAAAAGTAGACAATAAAAGATGAGAGATATATTTATCTTTAAACTTGATTTATTTATTCTTAAATAAAAAATTTGATATATATAACTGATGTTGATGTATGTGGTGGATAGTATATGTGATAATTAAGATACGTTATAGGGTAAATTAGAAAATTACCTTTAGGAAAAAGTAATAGACTAAAATTATCAGAGACGGATTTAATTAAACACTAAGATGAACCAAGTTCGTTGTACACGAAGATCGAGTGAATTTGAGACGTTTTGTTTTGATTTGGACAATTGATTCGAATTGGTTTTCGGTTTTTAAAACTAAAATTAATTCTACCAAATTAAAACCTAAGTGCATGAATCGTTCCCCGTTTAATCTAAAAATATTATTTAAAATTAACACTACTTAAAAATTTAAACTATTTAAAAGTTTTATTTAATAAAAACTTATTTAATTAATATACTTTTACACTATTTTAAAAATCTTTAAAAACTATTTTACTTCTAAAAATTAATTAAATCTAATTTAAAATTAACTTTTACTTTAACAAACTAAATCTACTTAAACAAAAATTATTTAAAAACAAATTTAATTAAAACTTAACTAATTAACTTCCTAAAACTTTTAAAACATTTTTTTTTATTTTTTTTATTTATTATTTGAAAACATTAATAAAGAAAATTAAAATGATTTAAAATGTAAATTAAAGTAAAATAGAGTATTTAAACTAAACAAATACAGCTAATTTTAACTAAGCTATATTAATTACTTAATACGTATTATAACTAAAACAGTGAGCTAGCACAAGTGGTTAACGCGTTGGGTGTGTGACAAGGAGGTCACGGGTTCAAGTCCCGTAAGGGACATTTTTGGTGATATTTATTTTTGGACAATGAAAATTTAAAATCAAAGCCACAGGAATGACTTTTTGAAAGTAAAAAAACTTGGAACTGATAGGAATCAGTTTTGAGTAATCAGATCAGTTGAATCTGATTTCACATGCTACACATCAATACCACAAATAACTCAGAAAAAAACAGGTAAACAAATTGAGCAACATGACCAGTAATCAGCAAATCATAACATCATAGATGCACAGAATCAATATAGATCAGTAACAGATTAATATCAAACTCTATAGCTCATCAGGTCGTCCAATATTTCGAAGCATCAGACGAATTCACAGACAATCTTAAATGAAATAAAACTACAATAGAATCTAATAGATCAGTTTAATAACAAAGATAAAACAGGATAGGAGATATCAGCTATGGCAGCAATCTATATAAACAAAAGAAAACACCTCAGCAATCTATATCAATTAACACACAAACAATGCAGTTTATTAAAAACCCAATTTCAACAGCTTAATATGAATGCAATCTATAACATAACACAACTTATAACCTTCAAACGAAATCAAACCACAACACGTAAGCTACTAACGAGATTCAGTAAATCAATAATCACATAGCCTAACAGACTGATATAAATCAGAACAAAATCATCAGACTTATTAATCAAAATGCAGCAAACTTATATCAAAATAAGCAGATTCATTAAAACTTGAACTAAATACAAATTAAACTATTAACTTAGAAAACAAACCGATCCTAACCTTTTTGAGAACCGTTGAGCAGAAGGTTGGCGCTGAACCACCTTAGACTAATCGACACCATTATTAAACCATCTAACCGAACCACGAACACCATATCGTCACCATTACTCGAACCACCTTCAATCGAACCATCATAACCAAACATTCAGACCAGCAATGCTTTTTAAATCTAACAGTAGGTTAGAACTTTTTATCCCAATCTCACTTAATCAATCATATAAACTACTCAATCAAGCTTATATGAATGATTAACAATTGCTTATATCAATTTATAATATTAGATTATGCAGGAAAATTAAATCAGTAAATAAAAACATGATGAAGAAGAATAACCAAACTGAAAATAAATTTTATTAATCTCAAATCAATATTACAATATTTGAAAATTAAATCTACAAATTCTAACTACAAATTGACATAATAACTTTTATAGAAAGAAAGGGATATCGATTACAATAATTTTGTGGGTTTTTATAGGCAAACCCAAGGCCTTCTTGAGGTGAGTTTGAAGAGAAACCCTCATCTTGACCGTCCAAAGTCGTCCTTCTCTCTCTTTGATTGATCTTGTGGCTGTAAATAGCCAACTAGCACACGGATCACCAACGTGGCATCCGAGTGTGCTAGTTGTGCTAGTTTGGTGATGATGTGGCCTTTTATTATTGGAGGATTTGCTGTCACAGCCAATCATAGTAGGGAAGATAAGCCACGTCACTCCATCTTCTCTAGTCCGAAAAAGTGGGGGATTTATTTCCCTCGTGTGAATCACACGAATCCAATAAACCCCCAAAAATTATTGGGTAATTTTGTGCATAGGTGAATTAGGGTTTGGTGAAATAGTAGTGTCTGGTTATTTTGGGGGTGAGGTGAGAAGATAGATGCATAGTTATTATCGAAATAAATAAATGTGTGGTGGAAAAGTGAGTTAAAACGTGTGTGAATATTTTTTTGAGGTAAACGTTGACTATGAAATTGGTTTTTATAAAACTTTCGTCTCTTCTTATTCCTTGGGCCTTGATCCAAATTATATATCTATTTAATCCATCTCATGTTTTGGTTGGGTTTTATGGACCCAAAACATATACTTAAACCATCCGTCCATTTAACATGAGCCTTGATATTGGGCTTTGAACCAACAGTTAAGTAGTACCCAAATACTAATGGGCTTTTAGGCCCATTAGCTAATGTGGGACCCACTTGGCCAAAATCTTTCATTTAATATTAAATCCACTAAAACGGACTTGTTTTTTGCTTCCTCGATCTTTTTCTTCAAACTCGTGTCGTTTTTGCCGATTTTCGTGAACTTGGTACCTACACACACGAAACAAACAAAAACACATATACAAGGATATTTTCACGTTAAATATGCAATTTATGTCCGTTTATTGATATAAAAGATATGAGTAATTTCACTCATATCAAACTCCCCCTTGCTAAGCAATTGCCGTGTCCTCACGCAATGATAAAATAAAACACTAACTACACCATTATTCAACTTCTTGACACTTTATTTTGCAAAGACATAATGTATTGCTTTCATTATTTGAAAAATAACTTTTAGGATCATAAAACTCAAATAGATTCATCGTCCTTGACTTTTCACTTTTCCATGCCAAGTTTAAAAACAAGATCATTGTCAATCATAAGCCCCAAAATTAAACCAACTCATACAAGTAATTTGTGTTAAACTCAATCTCCTATTATTCCTAATTGAATCTCTAGATTTTATTTGTCATTCACCTAAAGGCTCATTGGACTTTATTTGATATTTATTAGTCCAAAAATGAAGGCAAGAATGGTGTAAACTCAACACTCAAAACCTAACCTCGACTTCAAAAACCGTTGTCACTAAAGAAAGCCCACATCAAGGATAACTTAACACGATTTGAGGGATAAATCCCCGGACCCAAAATTTGGCTAATAGGACTACTTAAAAGCAACAATAAAACCTCCAAAGTTAATTATGACCTTATTAATGGAGTTAGCAACAATCACATCATAACACCTTGTGGCTCTTTAAGATGCAATTGTGCTCCTTATTTAAAATCCACACCCGAAGGCTCCTTGGACAAAAATAAGGGAATTGACATTCACCTTCCCACCTTATGGCTCATGATGATGAAGCATTTTTTATTAAACACGTCCCCTTTCCATACACGCTAAGGCTCTAATGACAAGGTTAGTGCTACATGACTCCCACCCGAAGGCTCCTAGAGAACATGTTTTTATTTATTCTTCTTTATTAATATGATATGTATAGTAAGCCAAATTTCCGCAATCTCATGATGAAAAGTCCATGACGCTGACACCCTTAAATTGTTCTCACTTTAATTACAAGGGAAGAAAAAGAAGGAGTTACGAGTTAAGATATCAAGCCTAAACCGCTAAAAACTTCATTTATTAAGCAATTATTACTCAAGCGTGGAAAATAAATACGAGGAGATTAAATCAAACACAAAAATACTTACACAAAGAAGAATTAACCTTAGAAACTTATGATTAAACTCTATCATCTCTTGTTCTCCATATTGTAAAATTTCAAAAATGTGAAATCAATGGATACTTAGCCTATTAAATCAAAGTTTTGGGTTTTCAAGTCATCTATAGGATCTTGCATCTTCTTATACTTTTTCAAGTTTTAGAATTTACGTTTTAAAGTTCCCTTGATAAACAACTTTCTAGGATCAATTATAGGAACTTGCGAAAAGTTCTTGTTCTTAACCCGTATGAGTTAAGACTTTCATGTTTTAAAGTTCCCTATATAAAAGCCTAGCAAAACTTAATTCAAACACGTTAAGGAAAAGCTAAGTTAAAAACCGAGTCGAGTCAAAAACTATTTTTATTTTCACCAACGGAAAGCCTACATTTGTGTCAAAAGCACTTATTTTCTTTATTAAAAGTTAAAAATAACACTAAAAATTTAAAATTTTATGAAAAACGAGAAAAACGATTACATTTAGACACGACAAAAGCAATTGCAAGCGATTATATCGTTTGACTCCCCCATGCTAAAACCAAACATTGTCCTCAATGTTTCTTAGCTCAAGAGTAACACCCCCTTGCTAAAACACGAAGAGTCTAATGCAAAATCCTAACATGGTAAGAGCACGCAAATCAATAAGCCGTTTATTAATTATGCCTCAAGATAAAACTTTAGTCGATAAAAATCAAAGGACAAAGAGTGTGCCCTTTTTTGGCAATCAAAGAATGGAAGATCAAGTGGACCGACAAAAACCAAACACTAGAGTATTCAATGATTAGGGTCATACCTAAGATTCACAACACAACAAAACACGAACAAGAGCTTGAAAGATCAAGCCTTATTAGTGTTAGAAAATAGAAAGAAGATAGAATGTATGGGACTCCCCCACAAGGCACCTCGTTTTTGTTAACCGAGTCATGAGCCAAAATTTGATGTTGATGTATGTGGTGGATAGTATATGTGATAATTAAGATACGTTATAGGGTAAATTAGAAAATTACCTTTAGAAAAAAGTAATAGACTAAAATTACCAATGACAGATTTAATTAAACACTAAGATGAACCAAGTTCATTGTACACGAAGATCGAGTGAATTTGAGACGTTTTGTTTCGATTTGGACAATTGATTCGAATGGTTTTCGGTTATTAAAACTAAAATTAATTCTACCAAATTAAAACCTAAGTGCAAGAATCGTTCCCCGTTTAATCTAAAAATATTATTTAAAATTAACACTACTTAAAAATTTAAACTATTTAAAATTTTTATTTAATAAAAACTTATTTAATTAAAATAATTCTACACTATTTTAAAAATCTTTAAAAACTATTTTACTTCTAAAAATTAATTAAATCTAATTTAAAATTAACTTTTACTTTAACAACTAAATCTACTTAAACAAAAATTATTTAAAAATAAATTTAATTAAAACTTAACTAATTAACTTCCTAAAATTTTTAAAACATTTTTTTTATTTGTTTTATTTATTATTTGAAAACATTAATAAAGATAATTAAAATGATTTAAAATGTAAATTAAAGTAAAATAGAGTATTTAAACTAAACAAATTATGACAGCTAATTTTAACTAAGCTATATTAATCACTTAATACGTATTATAACTAAAACAGTGAGCTAGCACAAGTGGTTAACGCGTTGGGTGTGTGACAAGGAGGTCACGGGTTCAAGTCCCGTAAGGGACATTTTTGGTGATATTTATTTTTGGACAATGATGTTAGCCCTATATTTTATATAGTCGAACAAGAATGTAATAGGTCATCTTAGTCGTTAATGGTCTTGTATTGTAATAGGTTAGTCGGGAAAACCGGGCTTGGACTTTAAGCTAATATTGTATAAGTTAGGGGCGTAAGCCCAAAACAAAGCCAAGCCCGGCCCAAGTCATTTAAACCCACGGCCCAACAAGCCAAGGTATATATACCCTCTTCCATGTGTGGAAGAGGGTGTTGGTTCATTTTACTTTCTCTCTCCAGTAAACATTAACCTTCCAAAATTCTCTCTTGTTTCTCTCTCTACTTTTCTTCTCTTTCTCTCTCTAAATATCTCTTCTAAATCTTATGTTATGGATTGAATGGGATTAACATTTGGTATCAAGAGCCTATAGTGGATAGGTGACTGAAGATTCGTGTGTGGTGTTCTTGATTTTTTCGTGGCTATTTTGATCTATATCTCACGTCCCAAATTTTTTTTTTTTGTGTTTTTCTTGGTCTATTCTTGATACAAATCATCTACATACTAGTAGTAGTGATTTGGGTATCTTGTTTTGGCTAAAACACAAGTCTTTTGGATCAAAAGTTGCGAAATTTCTTGTTTTTTCTACATTCCGAAATTCAAGCAAGGTTACCATCGGAAAGTACAAAGTGTGAGGCTCGATCGCAATAATCCAAGGATTCTACTTTGTGATCACCCTGATTTCGATACCTTATTCCGACGAGATATTCCGATCGTACATTGCGATCTGGGATTCCGACGGTTTCAAGGGATATTGAGTCGTTACTCTGTCCAATTTGTTCTAGCCATATTGCGATCTACACATTCCGACAGAACATTCCGATCTAACATTGCGACAGTGCATTGCGATAGAACATTCCGATCTAACATTGCGACAGTGCATTGCGATAGAACATTCCGATCTAGACATTCCGACAGGTATTCCGATAGGACATTCCGACAGGTATTCCGATAGGACATTCCGACAAGTATTCTGATGGACATTCCGACATGTATTCCGATGGATATTTTATTTGAGTAATTTTTACACTTAGACACTATCTAGACTAGTTTCGGAACATAGTTTACACGAAGATTAAAAAAAAAAAATTTAAAATATTTAGGTCAAGTAAAATCAAATTTTTTCCCTACTAGTTTTTGGCTATTTCTAACTTAAATTCAAAATTTGGCGATACAAAATTTTTCGGCTTACCATTTTGTCAGACTGAGGAATTTATTGTCGGACTGAGATTTTTTTTTTTTTGAATTTTCGGAATTTCAATTTTAACCACACATCATCACAACAAATCCACTAAAATCTGCAATTCATCCACAAGTATTCACCATGTCTAACAACAACATCAATATTGCAACTGCTAATCAAATTCGTTTTGAACAAGGTGGCAACGGTAATCCACGTGTGCTCACTGCCGGTTGCTACGTTCAATGGAGATCTCGTTTTCTCAGATTTCTCGACGGAAAAGAAAACCGAACTGCTCTTCGTCACTGCCTTGAGAATCCACCTCCAGTTTTTGAATTCAGACCAATTACAACACAGGCAGAGGATGGTACTTCATCAACTATACGAGCTATGGAGGATTTTGACACATGTTCTGCTGAGAAATAGAAACTCCTCCAAGCTGAAGCTGATGCTATAAACTTCATACTCACTGGAATTGATAACGATATCTATTCCACAGTTGATGCATGTCCTAATGCTATAGAAATGTGGAATGCAATTCATCGATTGAAGCAAGGTGAGTCGATCAATGTTCAAGATCTCGAGACTAATATACTTTGGGAGTTTGGAAAATTCAAATCTGAAGATGGTGAATCCATTGACTCATATTACTCGAGATTCTACAAAATGATGAATGAGCTTGTCAGAAATCAGTGCACCATCTCCAATCATCATGCCAATGTTCAGTTTCTACTTCAACTCAAACCGGAATGGCAAAGGTTTGTGACTTTGGTTAAACAAAGGGAAGATATCAAGACCATCTCCTATCACAAACTCTACGATATCTTAAAACAACATCAGAATGAAGTGAATGAACTAAGGGCTGAAAAGGCAGAACGGTCTTCTAATTCTATTGCTTTTGTGGCTGCTACTTCAACAAAACCCGTTCCCCGTCAACAACCACCTACTCATTCCTCAAAGTCATCAAGCTCATCCACCAAACCTCTAGCTGCTGCTAAACACAAAGCAAAAGCAATTGTCCCTACTCCACCTCCAAAGTATGACACCGAGTCAGATGGAGACAGTGATGATGAACAAACTTCAAGGGACAAGAAGATTGAAGAACTCATGTCTTTACTCACCACAACTTATAAGAAGATCTACAAACCTACCAACAACAACCTCATATCATCATCCAATGCTAGACATAAGGAAGTTGATCATGCACCTAGGTATGATCGTGATGCTAGGTATGATAATCAGAGGATGCTGAATCAAGTTGGGGCTAGGGATACTGTAGGCACTCCGGTTGTGCAGAAGACTGGGATTCAATGCTTCAACTGCAAGGGATTTGGGCACATGGCTAGGGAATGCAAGAAACTAAAACGGGTTAAGGACTCAGGCTATCACAAGGAAAATATGTTGTTGTGTAAGAAAGAAGAAGCAGGAATTACACTAACAACAGATGAAGTTGACTGGCGTGATGACACTGATGATGAAGCCGATGATCAAGAGTTAGAGGCACATTATGTGTACATGGCAAAGATTCAAGAAGTGATCCCAGAGACTGATGATACTTCTGGACCCATCTATGATTATGAGCCACTTGAAAAGGTACCATCACATGATAACTATAATGTGTTTGCTAATGAAAGACGGCATCCTGAGCAACCCGAAAGCATCAATGACACATATGTAATGGACACGGAGGATAGTAATATCTCTACGGATTCACAGCATATGAGTAATGATGACGGAAAAGCTATTCAGGATACTGACTCGGATGAGGACCGTGATTTGCTTGCGTCTATTATTGACTCTTTAAAACGTGAAATTGATGAAAACAAAGAAGCTAATAAACGTTTGAAGCAAGCAAACGCATCCTTAGCAGGGGAGATAGTGTAAAACCCGCATGCTTTTACCATGAATAGTGCCCTTAAGATCATACGTCCTAGATTAAAACTTACCTTATTTAGTATTGATCACATTCATGTGCTAATAGCCAAGCAAGTGCATACGTGTATGACATGATAAGTATCGATTACGTACGAACTCATGATAAACAGTTAATAAATATGTCACGTGAACATAATTAAATCATGATCACCATTTAAAATACGAACTAAAATAATTACGTAAATACATATAATATAATTACGAGCGTTAAGATTACGATAAACTACATGATAAAATAAACAGAAACACTTTAAACACGAACACGTTTAACCACGAACGAACACGAAACATCGGGACACGAGAAAAGGTACGGGTACCCCATGTGGGGCCCCATACCCATGGCAAACATAACCATAATGGGCTTAGCCCATTGACTTTTACATGAAAGGGGGGTTATGGTAACTTTTCATTTCATTTTTACATTTCATGAAAAATATTCATTTAACCTAAAAAGGTTTCTCTCCTCCTCCTTGCCCTCTCTTTGTGCCGCCACCCCTAAGACCACCAAAGGTGGTTGTTGATTGATCTTGATCACAAAAATCATTGCTATAAACCGTGTCTGTTCATCCTCTTTCAAGCTACGTATTGGTATATCATTCTAAACCTTTCTTTTCAATTCTTTTTAATCTTTAATTATTTTCATGAACATGTATATTTATTTTTGTTAAAACATGATAATTAAACATAGATCTAACATGTTTTGGGGTTAATTAAAATCAAAGAATGATATATGAGGGTGTTTGTTTTTTGCCGCCTAGTATAACCAACCCGAGGGGGGGTTCGGTTTGTTTTTAGCCGACCACCACCAAGACCATTTTTTCTTGGTTGGTGCATGTGGGACCCACGGCAGCAAGGGGACACTAGTACCCTGAGTTGGCTCGGGGTACGGTGTCGAGTTCATGCCCGATTCATGGTTCGTTGGTTAAATCATGATTTATGCTACATGTTAATATTATGAATTATGAACTTAGGATATAAATTAATTAATAACATGAGATATTAATTAAACCATGACTTAGGTTATTTTTAATTATTAATTTAGCATGATATTAATTTAACCTAAGTATTTTTATGTTATAAGTTATAATTAATTAATTATGTAAAACATGCTTATAATTAATTAATTTAGACATGACTTAGGTTATATTATTAATACATATTAATATACATTTTAACCTAAGTAATTTATTCCATTTTAATTAAAACATGTTATACTTAATTAAAATGCTTAACCTATAGTTTAATTAAAATGCATGAAATAATAATTAAACTATACACTATATCATATGACTTAAGAAATAAGCTTATAAACACTTAGACTTATATTTTAGCTTATGCAACCAGCTTAATTCTAGTTATGGAAACTTCTATTTATAGGAACTTAGTTAAATAAGGCAACTAATCTATTAATAGAAACCTTCTATATATGGAAATCTATCTATTTCAGGCAGCTAATCTAATCATGGAAACCTTCTATATATGGAAACTTATTTAATTAAGGCAGCTGATCTATTTTTGGAAACTTTCTATTTTTAGAAACTAATCTATTTTAAGCAGTGAATTCTATTTTTGGAAACTTTCTATTTTAGGAAACCTTCTATTTTTGGAAACTTTCTATTTTTGGAAACTTTCTATTTTTGGAAACTTTCTATTTTTGGAAACTTTCTATTTTTGGAAACTTTCTATTTTTGGAAACTTTCTATTTTTGGAAACCTGCTATTTTTGGAAAGTTACTTATTATTACACAGTAAGTATAATAATACATGAATTACTAGTAATACTTTATCAGATTAATCAGAGTACAAGGTAAACACAGATAGGGCTTTAAACAGTAAACCATGACCTAAAACATACAAAGTAAGCTAAGATGAGACATAAAACCCAGTACGTAATCAGTGATTCGATACGTATACACGTGTGTATTCATGTAGCATTAGTGATCCAGAAGTAGGAGTCTTTCTTCCGTTCATTCACTGGACTTGAGGTACGGATTCCCGTCCTTTCAGTATGGACATTCTTTCCTTATTAGGATTTCCCCGTATGCAGCCAACTGTTTTCCCAAGTATTTGTTTTATTGTTTTGAACTGCTTATGTTTAATTAGCATAATCTATAGCCATATACAAGCATGACCAGTTTCACCTAGTTATGGAGGTACCATAACCATAACATTGGAGGCACCAATGTTATGACTTCCCCACGGCGGAGTGATTGCTCGTGGCGTCCCTTTCAGTTTTGGCCATATTATTATATCATGTGGGGCGTATGGGTGCATCCTAGTTACATGTTTTATTCAGTATTTCATGGTGAATGTGGTGTGTGCCTTACACCCTTCACAAGGAGTTGATCCCTCCTACCCAGACAAGTATATTAATTAGAGGCATCCCCTCTAATCAGCATGATGAGGTCACCCCTCCAAGTATTCATGCACGTGACCTTTTCATGACCTATATGGGCTATGGTATATGTATGTTAAAACAGTTTTCATAAGATAAACATAAGGCTTTTCAAACTATAAAACCAGTTTTCTCAATACTTAACCAGTCTACTCAGAACTTAGTCTTCCGCTGTTATATGTTACATGCTTATCCTATTTCATGCTATATTGTATATCCGTGCACTGAGCGTTTTGCTCAGCCGTTACTTTCCTTTCCATGTCCCAAAACGGCATGTACCTAAGACTCGAGCATTTGGAGGACATGCATAGGATGGAAGCTGCCATAGACTTCTTCTCCTGTTTCCTTCATATATTTATGCTTGTTTAGTCTTTCATTCAGTTCATTTACTTTGTTATGTTTTGGCTTATGTTTGGGAACCGATGTTTGATTCCGGTTTTCCCTATGGTCATGTATGTTTAGCTACATATTACCTTGCATGCTTTGATGACACGCCATGATTACGCGTGACATTCCATTTATCAGAATGGGGTGTTACAATTATGGTATCAGAGCCAAGGCTTCGACCTGTAGGATCTAAAACTCGACCTGTGACTAGTGGGTAGTCACCAGGAGCTTCCTAAGCCAACGTTTGTTATTCCACGTATTGATGTTTTCAGCACATTGTTGTTTTAACCATGATTTTTTCAGCACCTTGAGGTTTTAACCTTGACGTTTTCATCGATATTGTTTTACTAATATGGATGGACAACCGTCATTCATATTTAGTTATGTGTCATTGTTTCATGCATAATGTTCCTCGTGAACTGTGGCTATGTGGACTGAACCCCAGTAGTTCATAATTAGTCACATAAAATTTTTCTGATAAGTTTTGACAGATAAGTTTCATTTATTCATGTTTCATGTATCATTGTTGCAGGGATTATGACTAAGTAATGGTTGGTACAGGACTGGCCCTATTTAGTCGCATGTGCTTTTATCGAAACTTTTAACTTTGGGACCGACCCATAGGCGTCCCCTCGCCATGTCTTTTGTTTTGGGACCGACCCATAGGCGTCCCCTCGCACATATAAAAGGTTTTTATAAACTACATTACGCATTCATGCACTGTTTTCATGCATAAAATTTTTCTCATGATTTATTGGCATAAAATTTTTTTCATGTCCCCTCATAAGTTACTATGTTTTTTTATGTCAAGTATGTTTTCATACTGTCATGGTTAACTTCGGTTTCATGCTGAATATGTTATACACTCCTTTATGATAGATCGTTTTATGTTCCTTCATGATAATTCCATTTTCATGTTGATTACGTCTTACGCCTCTTTTGTTATTTATGCTTTCACGCAAGACATTGTTGGATTTCATTGAATTCTGCTTTCATGATTGTCATGGTTGGTTTTCATTGATCATGCTGTCAGGCAAATCATCGTTGAATTTTGTGTAACCACACTTTAGCGTTTCTCTATGCAACCAGAATGATGTCTATGCTAATACTGCCAGGTTATCATGGTGGTTTTCCTAACTGTTTAACCGATATACTTTCCTTAAATCATGATAAATGATCGACCCCATACCGATCATTTCATGTGTATTCCACGTGTACTCTACGTACCGTATTCCATGTATATTACATGTACCTAAATCCATGTGTATTTCATTTGTAATACTTCACGAATATTCGCTAGTCGATTCTGAATCATCTCAGGCGTATTTTCAATTGCTGATATTCTACTAGATTGCTGATGCCGCTCATAACTTGGAGATGTTACTAAAGGTTGATACTGCTGACGTTCGGAGACGCTACGAGATGCGGATGTTGTTCACAACCTAGAGATCCTACGAGACGAAGACAAAGGCGTCAGAGTAAAGCTATTGGATGAGAAGATACTTCACCATCAGACGATTTTATCAATCATTGTCCCTAATTCTTAGTTACATGTCACACGTCATTCGGCTGTCATTTCAGCCATATGAGTGTAAACCGGTACCAGCCGGCCACTCAGCTGAATAGTTACATGAATCACGGTCATGAGAATGACCATCATGGAACTGACAGACAGGACGATAGTAACCACTACTATGACAGCAACTATCCTAGAAATCACAAGCGAGGCTCCAGCCGCGGACGTGATCAGACATACAAAGGATCAGTAGTCCAACCGATCCGCCAGGTCTGGCATAATAACCTAATATTGTAGTTCTATTATTTTACGTCTCGAGACGCATGTCAAGACATCAGTCAAGACACATGTCTCACGTATACTTTCTGAGGACACATGTCAAGATACCAGTCAAGACATATGTCATGCTTATAGTTCCATGACACGAGTCAATACACATGACTCACGTCCAACTATGGAACATTTCTAAGAAATTCAGGGTAGCCTCCAAGGGTATATCCATTTTGTTGTGCCATGTATTAATCAGGCCACAAGAATTTCAATACCATTATTGGCGCATCAGTGAGAACTGTCACGTTGCCGATGTCACTTTCATTTCTTTCACCAGACTTCATATATTCATGACCATGAAGGACGCCTTTCGTATTCCCACGTATACGAAGGTTTTCCTTCAGCTTAATGATGAGATCCAAGCTGCAAACGCATTTCCTCGGACAGACACAAGTTGAATTTTATCCTAATTATGGACTATGAACATCACACCATGCTACGATTCATAATTATGTACAGTAATGTTCAGGCTCCTGAATACTTTCAGCTTGATTTTCCATCGGAAAATCTGTGCAAATTATCTATGCTTACAAGCATGTGCATTGTTAGCCATGGTCGCTAAAAATTTCTAGCTGTCAGTAAGACACGACCACTTAACTCTTTTACGCATAGCCAGTTGATTATTCCAAAGTCTTCCTATACATTCCAGGAGAACCTACAAGGAGAAGGATGGTACCATGAGATTATGTGTCGACTACCGTCGACTTAAACAAATCACCATTCATGACCGTTATTCTCCTCCACGTATTGACGACATGTCCAATCAACCGTATAGTGTTAATCACTTTTCCAAGATCGAACTCATGAACAAGTTGCCAATAGTGACGGGTGAAAGAGCAGGACATGTCCATGACTGCTATTCGTGCACGACTCGGTCATACTAGATTTATGATTTTGGATTAGTCTCATCAATGCTCCAACAGCATTATGGACTTAATAAATTGTGTTTCCATGAACTCCTAAACAAATTCATCAACATTTTCATTGAGGATAACCTGATTTCATTTAAGCCTAGAGAAGAACAGGAAGACCATATTTGCACTATGTTGCAAATTCTTGACAAGAGAAATTTTACCCTAGAAAATTTTCCAATATCAATTCTATTTCATTACAGTGACACGCTGAATCACATGGGTTCCTACGTTTAATCTTACCATGACTCTGCTTATGCGTAAAGGAGAGAACCCTACACTATATTAGGTGTTCTAGGAAATCCTACGCTAGGAGAAGTCTGATTCAAAGACTCAGAGTTTCGCAACCTTCTATGTATCAAGTTTCTACGAAGCAGGATACAGCTACGTCCATATCTATGTACCTGACATACCAACAGGCTAAGATAGGACACCAACAAACTGGGATGTTTCATCATCTGAAATTGTGAACTAAAATGGGGCAAGATCTACACGGATTTTAGTTACCATATTAATGAAAACTTAGAAGAAGCATGATGCTATCTGGGTTATTGCAAACAGTTGATCAAGTCTGCAGAATCATTACATCCGCAAGGATTGTAGAACCGACAGATTGATCGGACATGTTCCAGCCAAGGCTCATCCGACCACTTGGTAATCCCGCAGCTATCGGGTCAGACAAAGATTCCCAATTGTACTCCTAAATTACTTCACGTCTTCATTCTGATTCCACGACTTGCTTTCGCGCTCACGTTCATGACACTATTCACGTTCATGATCGTATCTGGGCTTACGATTTTACATTCATTTCGTTCTGGGAAGTTTTGCAAGAACTTGAGAGACCAGACCCAAGTTTAGTATAACTCTCCATCATCAGATAGACGTTTCACGTCATATTCCACGTCTCACCTTGTAGCGTTTGGCGTTACCGCCATTGTATTCTATGATCACGATATGTTTCACATGTCATGTTCATTCCACGTTCCTCATATCATGATCAAGATATGTTACACGTATCATGGATCACGATATGTTTACTCATACTACACTCGCCATATCTCCACGTAGCACGTTCAAAATTTTTTCACGTATCACGTTCAAAATCTTTCACGTACTACGTTTCTTTATGTCTCGCGCATCATTTCTAATTATCAGTTAAGTCAGATTGTCTTACATCGTAACGTTTCAGTTACCCTAGCACGTTAACTCTTATTTTCCTCGATCCAATTTAGGGGATCTACCTTCCGTTGATAACCAAGAATTTCTTTGTATTCCAAGTCAAGGTCAGGAGGACCAAGATTTATCATTTGTGTCAACATCTTCTGAAGGAACCGTTCCAAGAGGGAGGCCACTTGGAAACGGACAAGTTCATCCGGACTTTTATCCGTTTTTCTCATCAATTAGATATGTCCTTTCAGTCACGTCATGTTCCATGTCCTTTCAAGACATGTCACGTTCCACGTTCCTTCTACCATGTCACATGTACGTTCATTAATCTTACATACCCTCTCGGTTTGATTCGGGTATGTTTCTCTTTCAGTTACGTTATCTATAATTCGGGGACGAATTATTCTTTTTAGGGGGGAAGAATTGTAAAACCCGCATGCTTTTACCATGAATAGTGCCCTTAAGATCGTACGTCCTAGATTAAAACTTACCTTATTTAGTATTGATCACATTCATGTGCTAATAGTCAAGCAAGTGCATACGTGTATGACATGATAAGTATCGATTACGTACGAACTCATGATAAACAGTTAATAAATATGTCACGTGAACATAATTAAATCATGATCACCATTTAAAATACGAACTAAAATAATTACGTAAATACATATAATATAATTACGAGCGTTAAGATTACGATAAACTACATGATAAAATAAACAGAAACACTTTAAACACGAACACGTTTAACCACGAACGAACACGAAACATCGGGACACGAGAAAAGGTACGGGTACCCCATGTGGGGCCCCATACCCACGGCACACATAACCATAATGGGCTTAGCCCATTGACTTTTACATGAAAGGGGGGTTATGGTAACTTTTCATTTCATTTTTACATTTCATGAAAAATATTCATTTAACCTAAAAAAGTTTCTCTCCTCCTCCTTGCCCTCTCTTTGTGCCGCCACCCCTAAGACCACCAAAGGTGGTTGTTGATTGATCTTGATCACAAAAATCATTGCTATAAACCGTGTTTGTTCATCCTCTTTCAAGCTACGTATTGGTATATCATTCTAAACCTTTCTTTTCAATTCTTTTTAATCTTTAATTATTTTCATGAACATGTATATTTATTTTTGTTAAAACATGATAATTAAACATAGATCTAACATGTTTTGGGGTTAATTAAAATCAAAGAATGATATATGAGGGTGTTTGTTTTTAGCCGCCTAGTATAACCAACCCGAGGGGGGGTTCGGTTTGTTTTTAGCCGACCACCACCAAGACCATTTTGGTCTTGGTTGGTGCATGTGGGACCCACGGCAGCAAGGGGACACTAGTACCCCGAGTTGGCTCGGGGTACGGTGTCGAGTTCATGCCCGATTCATGGTTCGTTGGTTATATCATGATTTATGCTACATGTTAATATTATGAATTATGAACTTAGGATATAAATTAATTAATAACATGAGATATTAATTAAACCATGACTTAGGTTATTTTTAATTATTAATTTAGCATAATATTAATTTAACCTAAGTATTTTTATGTTATAAGTTATAATTAATTAATTATTTAAAACATGCTTATAATTAATTAATTTAGACATGACTTAGGTTATATTATTAATACATATTAATATACATTTTAACCTAAGTAATTTATTCCATTTTAATTAAAACATGTTATACTTAATTAAAATGCTTAACCTATAGTTTAATTAAAATGCATGAAATAATAATTAAACTATACACTATATCATATGACTTAAGAAATAAGCTTATAAACACTTAGACTTATATTTTAGCTTATGCAACCAGCTTAATTCTAATTATGGAAACTTCTATTTATAGGAACTTAATTAAATAAGGCAACTAATCTATTAATAGAAACCTTCTATATATGGAAATCTATCTATTTCAGGCAGCTAATCTAATCATGGAAACCTTCTATATATGGAAACTTATTTAATTAAGGCAGCTGATCTATTTTTGGAAACTTTCTATTTTTAGAAACTAATCTATTTTAAGCAGTGAATTCTATTTTTGGAAACTTTCTATTTTTGGAAACTTTCTATTTTTGGTAACTTTCTATTTTTGGAAACTTTCTATTTTTGGAAACTTTCTATTTTTGGAAACCTGCTATTTTTGGAAAGTTACTTATTATTACACAGTAAGTATAATAATACATGAATTACCAGTAATACTTTATCAGATTAATCAGAGTACAAGGTAAACACAGATAGGGCTTTAAACAGTAAACCATGACCTAAAACATACAAAGTAAGCTAACATGAGACATAAAACCCAGTACGTAATCAGTGATTCGATACTTATACACGTGTGTATTCATGTAGCATTAGTGATCCAGAAGTAGGAGTCTTTCTTCCGTTCATTCACTGGACTTGAGGTACGGATTCCCGTCCTTTCAGTATGGACATTCTTTCCTTATTAGGATTTCCCCGTATGCAGCCAACTGTTTTCCCAAGTATTTGTTTTATTGTTTTGAACTGCTTATGTTTAATTAGCATAATCTATAGCCATATACAAGCATGACCAGTTTTACCTAGTTATGGAGGTACCATAACCATAACATTGGAGGCACCAATGTTATGACTTCCCCACGGCGGAGTGATTGCTCGTGGCGTCCCTTTCAGTTTTGGCCATATTATTATATCATGTGGGGCGTATGGGTGCATCCTAGTTACATGTTTTATTCAGTATTTCATGGTGAATGTGGTGTGTGCCTTACACCCTTCACAAGGAGTTGATCCCTCCTACCCAGACCAGTATATTAATTAGAGGCATCCCCTCTAATCAGCATGATGAGGTCACCCCTCCAAGAATTCATGCACGTGACCTTTTCATGACCTATATGGGCTATGGTATATGTATGTTAAAACAGTTTTCATAAGATAAACATAAGGCTTTTCAAACTATAAAACCAGTTTTCTCAATACTTAACCAGTCTACTCAAAACTTAGTCTTCCGCTGTTATATGTTACATGCTTATTCTATTTCATGCTATATTGTATATCCGTGCACTGAGTGTTTTGCTCAGCCGTTACTTTCCTTTCCATGTCCCAAAACGGCATGTACCCAAGACTCGAGCATTTGGAGGACATGCATAGGATGGAAGCTGCCATAGACTTCTTCTCCTGTTTCCTTCATATATTTATGCTTGTTTAGTCTTTCATTCAGTTCGTTTACTTTGTTATGTTTTGTCTTATGTTTGGGAACCGATGTTTGATTCCGGTTTTCCCTATGGTCATGTATGTTTTGCTACATATTACCTTGCATGCTTTGATGACACGCCATGATTACGCGTGACATTCCATTTATCAGAATGGGGTGTTACAGATAGACAGGCTTAAAGAGTGTGATTATGTAAAAGAAGCTGATCGACGGGTTGCAATAACTAATGGTTTGGTATATGAACGTAGGGTGCTCAACGAACAATATTGTTCCGAAGTAACACACGAAATTCATATGTCAAAACAGAAGATATCGGAACTTGAAGAACAACTGCTGCTACATAAACTCCAAATCACTGAATTAGAGTCGGTTAACAAAGAACAAACTGAGCTTTATAAAACTCATGAAGAAAATGATATTGAAAAAATTCTTGCTTTGGAAAAGAGAGTCGACACGTTAAACAACATTGTTTACAAAACCGGTGAGTCTATTCAAACTATGAATATGCTCAATAGAAATATGAAAACGAGTTTTGTCAAGCCTGAATATCTCAAGAAAGTTCAAAGTACCAAGCCTGCTCTTTATAATATCGGTTGTTATGTTGATAATCTTGCTCTTATGCTTTCCCCTGACTGCGACGAAATCATTCGTCAACAAGAAGAAAGTCGATCAAACTTAAGTGATTTAATAAACTTTCTGATTCTGATAATTATATTAAGTTTGTTCCTCAAAAAGAACTTTCTAAAGAACAAAAGATGTATAATAGTGTTCCACCACCAAGTGATGAACCCCAAAAGAAAGTTTCTTTAAAAAGGAGTTTCAAAAAGCAATCAATTTTGTTAGAAAAACAAATTTCGGATGAAAAACGTAAATGGGATGAGAAAAGAAAAAGTGTTCAGCAATTTGAGTTTATAAAACAAGGGGTTTTAAATTTGTACAAAGGTGTCGTCGACTATGAAAAAGTTTCTAGGGATGCCATTTGGAATATTAAACCTAACCCACAAGTAGAATTCGTCATTCAACAATGCATTGTTCCAACAATTGATGATCTTTCAAAAAATGTGGAAAAGTTTTATAATGCTCTCACCGAGGAAATGTTAACTGATTTAAGCTATGTCAAATCTCTTGAAGATGAAGTTGACTTTCTTCAAATTAAATTAAGGACACAAGAACACCAACTTTCTAACGAAATTGATCGACTTTCTAAGGAATATTTTAATGCTGACCATATGAATGCTATACTTGGTGTGTATACCGATCTTGATCAATATTGTCATGTAGCATGTCTAGTGTCAGAATCGGACGAGAAATGTCGCAATCTTGAATTAGAGCTTTCGAAATAAATTCAGTCATATAACAAACTTTCGAAAAGTTTTTCTCAACTTGCGAAACACTCCATTTCTCTTGAACTTGCTTTACAAAAAGGTGAAAAATCTCATAATCATAAAAAGTGTCAAGAACTGTTAGCTTCTTCGTTTCGTCTACTAAATGAAAAAGATTTCGAAATAAATGATTTGAAAGCTCAGCTAAAAGAAAGGGACATAGCCATAAGTGAGTTACAGAAACTCATTGAGAAAATCAAAGGAAAGTCTGTTTTGGGTAAACCATCCGTCATTCGTCAACCAAATGCGGTTAAATTCCCTAAATCATCTATTTTGGGACAATCCCCACAGACTTTGCCTAAGATAGGAAATGATAAGAGCACAAATGTGATAGCACCAGGAATGTATAAGATTAACACTAAGCCCACTCAAACTGGAACATCGCGGTTATCTGAGAATATTAGGAAAACTAATCAACGTGTGTCTTCTTCTATAGGAGTAAACCCCACTACTAGCGTTAGTGGACCAGAGCAATAGAATGCAAGATAAGGTCATGCCTAACAATAGTCAAGGAAAGAAGTTGGAAGTAGAAGACCACCGTAGGAATTTTAAGTTTTCTAAGAATAAAACGTCTGTAACTGCATGTAATGACAGTTTAAATGCTAAGACCTCGAATGTTGAATTTGTTTGTGTTGAATGTGGCAAATGTGTTCGTACTTTCAATCATGATGCTTGTGCTCTTAATCATAATGACGTGAACACTAGAACTAGGAAGCCTATTCGTGTGCCCACTAGTACTAGTGAACCCACAAGAACTTTGAACCAATCTACTGATCAACCACTTAAGAAACTAAGTGCGTTAAAATCCACTACTCTACGTAAACAAAGCAGGTTAAAGAAGCTTTATGAGAACATGATTAGGACATGTACACGGGGGTATTCAAGATTTACACCACCCGGATACAAATGGGTACCTAAGACAACCCCTATTCTAATTGGGTCTATGAATGTTAGCTTGCCTTTAGAATCTAGGTCCACTACTATTTTGGAACCCGTCTCTATCAAGGGCTCCCATTTGTCAAATGCTACATTGTCTTCTAATTCTTCTGCAGCTCGTCGAAATCATCTTATTCATAATGGACTCCGGGTGCACAAAGCACATGACGGGCAATCTCAAGCTTCTCATTAACTTTGTGGAGAAGTTTCTGGGTACGGTGCGGTTTAGAAATGATCAGTTTGCACCGATACTTGGATATGGCGATTTGGTTAAAGGAAATATCACTATCAAACGGGTTTATTACGTCGAGGGACTGAATCACAATTTATTCTCGGTTGGTCAATTTTGTGATGCGGATTTGGAAGTGGCTTTTCGGAAATCTACTTGCAATGTTAGAGACTACGATGGGAATGACCTTCTTACAGGTTCTCGTGGTTCTGATCTCTACACAGTAACTCTTCAAGACACATCTTCAACAAATCAAATTTGCTTAATGGCTAAAGCTTCATCATCTCAAGCATGGTTATGGCATCAACGATTGTCACATCTCAACTTTGACACCATCAACTTGCTTTCGAAAAATGATATTGTGACCGGTCTCCTAAAGTTAAAATTCGTCAAAGACCATCTTTGTTCTTCTTGTGAGTTAGGGAAAGCAAAACGGATGTCTTTCAAATCAAAGACTACCCCAAGCTCAAAAGGACGATTGGAACTTCTACACATGGATTTATGTGGTCCCATGCTTGTAGAGAGTATTAACGGGAAAAAGTATATTCTCGTGATTGTTGATGATTACTCTAGATACACCTGGACTTTCTTCTTAAGGTCCAAAGATGAAACACCAGAGGTTCTCAAAAACTTTCTCAAGATGATACAACGCAATCTTCAAGCTCAAGTCTTAACCGTAAGAACGGATAGGGGTACTGAATTTTTGAACAAGAACTTGCAATCTTACTTTCAAGAAGAAGGCATCGAACATCAAACGTCTATTGCTCGAACTCCTAAACAAAACGGTGTTGTCGAAAGGAGGAACCGTACTTTGGTTGAGGCAGCTCGAACAATGCTTTCTGCTTCAAAATTACCGCTATTCTTCTGGGCTGAAGCAATTGCAACTACCTGTTATACTCAGAATCGTTCTCTCGTTATCCCTAGACATGAAAAGACACCTTACCACATCATCAATGGCAGGAAACCTACTGTCAAATTCTTTCACGTATTTGGATCTTTATGCTACATTCTTAAAGACGGTGAGAATCTCGACAAGATGAAAGAAAAAGGTGATGCATGTATTATTGTGGGGTATGCGACATTGTCGAAAGGATATCGGGTCTATAACAAGGGAACAAAGATTATTGTCGAAACAATTCATGTGAACTTTGACGAATTGCCACACATGGTACTTGATCACAATAGCTCAAGTTCCGTACCTCAATGTCCAGCGATGGCACCTACACAAAACAGTGTACGTCCCGTGCAAGAATGTCAACAAAGTACTCCTACAGCAGACTCGACGGATACGACACATATGAATGAGTTGGTTGATTTATATGATCCAATGTTTGATGAATATTATTATGGAAAAAATCAAGTTGTGTCAAAACCTTCCGCTGTCACCACTACTGATGCACCCGAACAAAGTCAAAATGACACAACTGCATCTACTTCAGCAACCGTTGCTCAAGAGACAATTCCATTGGATACTAAACAAACTTAAGAAACAGTCATACAACCAACATCACCAACCGTCAATGCTGAAGGAGGAAACAACAATCAAGCAGTCGATGCACAACCTGACGAAGAAGAATTTATCAATCCATTCGGTACACCGGTACACGAAGTCGGAGAGTCTTCTACTCAACATGTTGATCCGTCCAACATGCATACATTCTACCAACCATATCCATCCACTCACCATTGGACACGTGATCATCCATTGGAGCAAGTCATTGGAAATCCTTCACAACCGGTTCGAACACGCAGACAACTCGAAACCGATGGCGATGTGTGTATGTATGCACTCATCGTGAGTTCAACCGTACCTACAAACATCAAACAAGCCATGACTGATCATGCGTGGATTGAATCAATGCAAGAATAAATTCATCAGTTTGAACGCCTAAATGTTTGGGAACTTGTTGACCGACCCTACGGAATGTCAATTTTAGATTTCAAATGGATCTGGAAAAACAAACTGGATGAAGAACAAACCATCATCAAAAACAATCTCGTCTTGTGGTTAAGGGATACCATCAACAAGAAGGCATAGACTACGATGAATCATTCGCTCCAGTCGCTCGTTTGGAAGAAGTCAGGATATTCCTTGCTTATGCTGCACATATCACGGTTTTTTAGATGGACGTTAAAACTGCTTTTCTCAACGGTCATTTGAAGGAAGAAGTGTATGTGAATCAGCCGGAAGGATTCATCGATCCTCATCATCTTGACAAAGTCTATCGTCTCAAGAAGGCTGTATATGGACTTAAACAAGCTCCAAGGGCATGGTACGAAGAACTTTCAAACTTCTTGGTGTCCAAAGGATTCTCCAAAGGTTCTATTGATCCTACTCTCTTTACTAATAAATATGGGGATGACATAATGCTGGTGCAAGTTTATGTTGATGACATTATTTTTGGTTCTACGAACACAAAACTTTCAAAACGTTTTGAAAAATTAATGCACATCAGATTTGAAATGTCAATGATGGGGGAGCTAAAATTCTTTTTAGGCCTCCAGATTCATCAATCCCCACGTGGTATCTTCATTAACCAAGCTAAGTATGCTCAAGAGATACTTAAAAAGCATGGTATGACCTCATGTGCTCGCGTTGGTACACCATTGTCGACCACATCCCTAAACGCTGACTTGTACTCATATCCCGTAGATCAAACGCGATATCGCAATATCATCGGGTCACTTATGTACCTTACAGCCAGCAGGCCTGATATTCATCATGCCACATGCTATTGTGCATGATATCAAGCCAGACCTACTCAAAAGCACCTCAAAGAGGTTAAACGTATCTTTCGGTACCTTAAGAATACCATTCACATGGGACTCTAGTATCCGAGGGAAATCGGTTTTCATCTAACGGATTTTTCAGATTCTGATCACGCAGGTTGTCTTGATAGTCGTAAAAGCACTTCTGGTAGCATACAATTTCTAGGGGAAGACAAGCTTGTCAGCTGGTTGTCAAAGAAGCAGGATTGCACTTCGCTCTCATCAGCTGAAGCAGAATATGTGGCTCTATCCGCGTGCTGTGCTCAAGTCCTCTGGATGAGAACTCAACTCACGGATTATGGCTTCCACTTTGAAAAAATACCTATGTATTGTGACTAAAAGTCGGCCATAGCCATATCTTGCAATCCGGTTCAGCACTCCCGCACCAAGCACATCGATGTCAGATATCACTTCATCAAGTAACAAGTGGAACGCGACATCGTAGAATTATACTTTGTCAGAACTGAGTACCAGCTGGCAGACTTGTTTACAAAAGCTCTCTCGAAAGATAGGTTTGCGTATCTCGTTGGCCGTCTTGGTATGAAGTATATGACTCCAGAAGACTTGGAGGTTTTGGCAAATGAAGTTGCTTGATATTCTCTCACAATGACTTCTAAGCGCATCACAGCTTAGGACTCGGACCTCAACTAAGGAAAGTTTATCTCAGACGATAACTGATCCTTTTCAATAAGAAATTCATATTTCTTGGTCATGAGCTTCTCATAAAAACATTCAAAGTTTTTAAGTTCATGAAAAACGAATTCTAAGTAAATGTCAGCTTAGAACTCGTACTTCCACTTAAGGAAAGTTTATCACGGATGATAACTTATCCTTCACAACGGGAAATTTATTTTTCTCGGTCATGAGCTAGTCACAAAACAATCAAAGTTTTGAGCTCATGAAAAACGGACCCGAAAGGGGAGTGTACGTTTCAGTGCACTTTCCCTAAGCAATAGAAGAGAAGTGTTCTATCCTGATTATTTTAAAACCGTTGAACACAATTTTTCAAGACTTTCTCAAAAGATTTTTCTAAATCTTTCAAAATTGTGTGTTCAACACTCCCTGCCTCATATGTGGTTTTCATATCTCAAAATTGTCATATGTTATTTTGATCAATTTTTGAGGGGG
Source organism: Glebionis coronaria (assembly GCA_025667525.1). Lineage (NCBI taxonomy): Eukaryota > Viridiplantae > Streptophyta > Magnoliopsida > Asterales > Asteraceae > Glebionis > Glebionis coronaria. The sequence goes on along the minus strand of CM046874.1, from coordinate 631,833,005 downwards.
AGCGTTATAAAATCAAGCCTTTTAATGTTGTTGGGTACATCTCTAAAATTGTCATATTTTAGGTATCCAACACATTCCGAAAATGATATTAAATCTGTCATATATATTATCGGTAAAGGCATCTCAACTCCGTACCTCAACATATATTGTGGTGTCGTTTTTCTAAAATTTTGTCAAATTTTGTCTCAAGACACACATATATTGTTGAGGGGGAGCGACCCGACTGAAAATGTTCCATGATTCATGCGTGCACACATGTTTCTCTCCCGTCGATTTTTCAGAAATTGTCATATTTTAATCAATTGGTATCTCTAATATTATATTTTTATATTAGAGATAGGGGGAGAAAATGTGATTAAAATGTAATATATCGCAACAAGTGATCTTAAAGAATCAAGTGCAACTCTTTCCTTCACATGCCAAACTATTTTGTATATCGATGCATGTGTGTAGGGGGAGCTTTTCGGAAATGTAAAACTTTCAAGTGTTAAAAGTTTTGATTTTTCTCAAACACTTTGAATAGTTTACAATGGTTTATGGTTACGATCTATACCTAAAACAACCTACTATCCACGAGGAACGATGGAGTCAAAAGGTGGTTTAGGATAGGAAACTAAGTCCTATGATCCAACCAGAACTGGAGGGATCTACCCAAGGACATTCCATAGCTAGAAATAGTTGTCCTTAGGAAAGATGGAGTGGAATGAAGCTGAATGCGGACCAATTACTTAAGTTAGCACTAGAACAATCACAACAAGGTGCTAATGATGACGTATTGGTAAGCATTGAAGGACTTGAATATTCTGTGCAACTTAGGTAGAAACCGGGTTATCAGATCTTTTGAAGACAAGTGTCATGGACCCAGTGATGCGATGCACAACCCTTCCCCAACCATTCGAGTTTCTCTCAAAAGAAACTTGTCTCATTGTCACTGTTGGAAATACGTTTTACGCATTTAGAAAGTCTCGGTCACTCCAACCATGTAGTTATAGGCTCGTAGTTAAGTTAAGTAGTATTTATTACATAGCCCGACCCATGAGCATGTTCATGGGCCGGAAGCCCAAGTCCTTTAAGGACTTGGGGTATTTAAACCTCTTTCCACCATGGAAAGAGGTGTTGGTTGTTTTATTCTCTCATTTTAATATATGTGTTTTCTTCCATTTCTCTCTCTAACTTTCTCTCTCTAGAAAAACATCAACCCCCTTGTTTCACAAGATTATCATTGTTCTACAATTGGTATCAAGAGCATGGGATGAGATAAAGGCTTGTTCTTTGTGTTGAGTTGTGGTTTTACATTCGTAGATCACAAAATAGCTTTTTGGCCGAAACTTTCAAATTTTTTTCGTTTGATCATAGTGATAAGTAGTGTAACATAGGAATTTGGGCTTAAACGTGTTCTTGGTATCTTGGATTTCATTAAATCTTCAGGTTTCTTGGATCAAAAGTGCAAAAAAAGTGTGTTTCTCTACATTCCGAAATTTCAGCAGACGCATCCATCGGAAAGTACAAAAGGTACTTGGGACTCCATCGCAATACTTTAACCATCGGAAAGGGTTAGGGTACTACTTTGCGATCGTTGGTTTTTTCATTACTTATTCCGATCTGAATCATTCCGATAGCTATTGCGATCTGAGATTCCGACGGGGATAAGGAAAGTGTGTTAAGTCGTTACTCTGCTCAAATTTTGTAAACCACTTTGCGATCTGAAGCATTCCGATAGACATCACTTTGCGATCTGAAGCATTCCGATAGACATCGCATTGCGATCTGAAGCATTCCGATAGACATCGCATTGCGATCTGAAGCATTCCGATAGACATCGCATTGCGATCTGGAACATTCCGATACCATCATCATTGCCACAAGGTTACATTGCGATCTAAAATCATTACGATCTGAGCTGATTCCGATAGGGAGACTTTCCGATCTAGGTATTCCGACAGAAAGCACATTGCGACAGAACTGGTTTTAGATACTTAGTGGATTTTCTTCTATTTGGCATTTAATTTGGAAACGTTCAAAAGCTAACACTACAACAAGATAACAATACTTTTTAGTTAACAACACAAAAAACTCATAACCTTTATTTCATTGTTCGATCATCTTTGATAATCTTATTCAAGGGATCACAAAAATGAATTCACATTCATTTATGCCAACTATGACTTCACTCACCGATATATCGATCATTTCGGGTACCGATACTCGCCCGCTTTTGCTCATCAAAGTCTTATTTGAATCATGGCAAAGTCGAATGAGAACATACATCATGGGCAAACAAAGTGGTCGACTTATGCTAGAATCAATTGACAAAGGTCCATTAGATTGGGGAGAGGTTACAGTCAACAATGTGACAAGGCCAAGGCAGTATCATGAGTTAACCGATGCCAACAAACTCATTGCAGATGCCGATGAAAGGGCTGTGCAAACAATTCTTCAAGCCCTTCCACCTGATATCTTCAGAATGGTGAGTGAACATAAAGTGGCTAAGAATCTTTGGGATCGACTTGCGGTTTTGCTACAAGGGACATCTCTCACTAAGCAAGAACGAGAATGTCAATTATATGATTTGTTTGATAGATTCCAATACATTCCAGGGGAGACTCTTCATGATTTTTACTGGCGTTTTACTACTCTGATGAATGACATGAATGTCTATAATCTAAGGATTGAACAATTTCAGTTAAACACCAAGTTTTTGAACACACTACCCCCTGAATGGAGTCAATATGTGACGGATGTCAAAATGATTCGTGATCTACACAAGTCCAATTTAGATCAACTATATGCTTTCTTACAACAACATGAGAAGCATGTGATCCAAAACCGAATCTCTCAAGGACCTTATCATGAACCAATGGCATTATTGGCAAATCATCCTACACTATCATATCACAACTCTCAGCTTGCTGTAGGACACAAATCCTCATATCAACCTGTGTATCAAACACCAAGCTTTCCACAATACTCGATTCTGCCACCGCCACCAACATCTTATCACCAACAAGAAACATCATCATCACAAGGAGCTTCACACCAGTATTCACCGTATCAACCTCCCACCAACCCTGTTAGTACCTATCCACAACTCGAGGCTCCTCAACATCATTACTCACATCAAGAAAGTGTTCCAACCAATCAGTTTGTTGCTCAACCAGCATCAGCATTATACTGTGAAGATGACATCCCTGTCCCTGAATTTAAACAAGGAGATAGCCATACTGAAGTCCTAGCTTTGTTGTCTGCATTTTTAAGTCAAACTTTAAACAAAAGAGGTTACCGAGGTTCAGCACCAACTAACAATCAGTTAAGGAACTCGTCTAACTCTCGACAACAGGCAACAATTCAGGACGGCAGGGTCATGGTGCAACCACTTCAAGGGAGATCAAATTCGTCTAATGCTGGTGCACGTTCATCCAATACTACTGCTACAAGGGCCAACCGCATTGGTAAAATGAAGGTGGTTATTTGCTACAACTGCAAAGGGGAAGGGCACATGGCCCGAGAATGCAAGCAGTCTAAGAGGAGAAGGGACGACACTTGGTTTAAGGAAAAGATTTACTTGGTGAATGCTCAAGCCCAAGGTCGTGAGCTTGATGAAGAAGAATTGGCATTCCTTGCAGATCCAGGAGTAGTGGAAACTGATCATCCCACAACAGTCATCACCAACAATGCTGCTTATCAATGTGATGACTTGGATGCATATGACTCGGATTGTGATGATTTTAACACCGCTAAAGCAGCTCTTATGGCAAATCTTTCACTCTATGGGACTGACACCATTGCTGAGGTACCAAATACTGCTACAAATACTAGCATTGTACCTTATCAAGTTGAGCAAATGTCTGAGTATTCGGAAGAGCCTCCGGTAGTTAGTAATTCAATCGATGAGACAAACAATGATAGCAATAACATTGCAAGTCCTCAGATTTTGAGTGAACCACAACCGGAAGCTCCTATGACTATTAATTCGTCTGCTCAACCTGATTTGGTTATGGTCCCTGCATCTTTGCTTAGCAGAATGAATATTGCAGTCCGTGAAACCCTTAATGCTAATCAGACTTTATCTGCTGAGCTTGCTTTGCATAAAGACAAGGTTAAAACCTTGGAAATGACTCCTGTGTCCACTACCTTAACCAATCCTGAATTTGATAGGTTTAGGAAAGTTCAAATGGACAATCTGCTTGAAATTGAAAGTTTAAGAGCAAACCTTTCGAATGAGCTTAAAGAAAAAGAGTCAGTCGTCACTAATTTTCAACAACTTCAAACAGATTTTGAAATTCTGGAATCCAAACAGCTTGAAATGGAAATTAAGACGTCTAACAGAATAAAAGAAACGGAACTTAAGCTTTTAAAACAATATGCCGCTTCACATCTAGTACACTTGTTTCATGCTTCATTTAAAGAGTTCAACTTATCGCGTCTCATAGACTTACCACCTAACCCGGGTTATGCAAAGCAAGCACTTAACCACAACCCCCGACTGTATGATGCAACAAAGTTAGGTTTGGCATTAGACCCGATAGTGTTCTCAAGTGATTCTATATCACCATACGATGAAAAGCAGTTAAAATTACTTTTGACATATCCTGAATATGATTATGCTTCAATGAATGCAAAAAATGCCACAATAGATCTTAGAACTCGTTTCAATATGAAAAAGAAAACTCTCCAAACATCCACCTTCATGCCGACTAGAGAATGCCTTAGTATAATTCCTACACTTGTCAACTCGGACAAACCAAAGGAAATTCCTAAGAATCTTCCCCCGGTTAGTACGGTAAGGCTCAGTATTGAAGAGATTGGGCAATACCTTACCGATTTTGACAAGGTCATCTTGGAATGTACGACTTCAACGGCTCAAACTGCTGGAGAATGGGCATTCGAACACATGAAATCGGTGTTTAAAGAAGCGATCGTTCCGTTTGTGAACCATATTAAACAAGGAGTCTATGATCTAGTGTGTAATTTACAATTTGAGCTTGGTGAAGTTCAAAAAGTTTTCAATAACATGGATGATGCTTATGAACAACACTTAATTGAAAAGGAAAAGATTTTATCAGAATATGACTGCTTTTTAGAACATATGGTGTCTCTTGAAGTGATGCAAGTTGTTACTACTCAATATACTCGTGAAATTTCATCTACTGTGAATATTTGTGATGATGTGCATAAATCTGTGAACAATATTGAACATGTGAATACTGTAGAAAATCATTCTTGTCATGAATCCAACGCTGAATTTTTAAAGCTTCAGGATTCATATAATACACTTTCAAAAAGTTTTAACGAGCTTCAACAACATTCTATATCTCTTGAAATTGAGAATCAATCTATAAATGAAACTCTTTCAAAACTAAATGAAGGTGGAAACTCCGTTGAGACAAGTGACAAGATGATTCAGATGGTTCAAAATTTAGAAGATGAAATGATGAGACTTAAGAGAGAATTAGTAGAAACAAAACGGAACTAGAGGCTGCAGAGGCTAACAATCATGTCCTAGAAACAAGAATTAATTCTATACTAGGAGAGCGTGAACAAGTAAGGCAGGGAGACTCACAAATTTCTAGTTCAATAGAAGAACACATCGCGTTTAATGCGACAGAGCGACAGTCTTTAATTGACAAACTGAACAAGAAATGTGAGGAAACCTCTGACCTAAAAATTCAGCTCATAGATAAAAACATGGTTTTGGCCGAGTTAAAGGAGACACTTCTTGTCACCCGACAAGAAGTTGTTGATAACTTAGCTACTGACTCTGCACCGTCCACTAGTGCTCCAACAACCAAGTCAGTAGTGCTTTATAAGAATCCACTTCACAAGAGAAACCAGGTTACCTATGATGATTATATGAGGAATGCCATTAAGCATGTCGATCTTCTTAGGGATATTTTAGACGATCTGTATGCCTTAGATCCCTCAAGTAGCGACTATTATTCGGCTCATGAATATGTTAAGCGAGTTCAATATTGCCTAGCATATTTGCAATACATAGGTACACCAGGTTCTGCACTACTTAATAATAAGCCCATTGCTGTCACTCCATTCAATAAGACTCCAGGAGCAAAACCGTCATTGACACTATCAAGCAAGGCACCTTTAAAATCTGTCACTAATGTTCCCTTGGCTTCTACAGGAGTAAAAGTGTCCACTAAGGCTAAAGGATCTCGAGGAAAGAAAGATAGGATCAAGCCTTCCACTAATAGGACTGAGAAGAAGAAAGTAGAAGTGCACCCTAGGAACGTTGTTTCAGTTTTAAATAAAAAGAATCATGTAGCTAAGACAAAAGGTCCTCTTTATGAGTGGAAACCTAAGCAAAGTGTGAATTCTAATGCTAAATGTTGGAATTGTAACGAATGTATGTTTTCTAAGCATCATGATTTATGCCTTATTGATCACGTGAATGAAATGCATGCTATTAAGAACAATATTGAATGGAAGCCAACAGGTAAGAAATTTACTCAAGTTGGGTGGCAATGGAAACCCACTGGTAGGACCTTTACTGCAAATGGAACTACGTGCCCTTTAACTAGGATCACATCCATGGAAGTTAGGTCTGAGCATCCTTTAAATAGGAACACTAGCACTAAGAAAAGGAACAAGCGCCCTTTAACTAGGTCTGCCCCCACTAATGTGCCTACCAGTGGTAATGTCCCCAGTCACAAAGTACCTCAGAATACTAGACAACTAGAATCTAAGCCAATCACTAGTAAGAAAATCTGGAAACCTAAAGTTTTGTCTGATAGCAAATCTAAGATAACTATATCTGTACCTGCTAACTCAGAAGAACAATTAGAATCCGATACATCGTCTATGTTTGGTAAAATTTTCAGGTCGTCCAAATTATTCTTTGGTATTTGGACTCGGGGTGCTCCAAACATATGACTGGAGACCGCTCGATGCTCAAAAATTTCGTCAGCAAGTTTCTAGGAACGGTAAAATTCGGCAACGACCATATTGCAAAGATTATGGGTTATGGTGAATATCAAATTGGGAATGTCACGATTTCAAGGGTTTACTATGTAGAGGGACTTGGTCATAATCTATTCTCAGTAGGACAATTCTGCGATTCTAACCGTGAAGTGGCCTTTCGACAACATACTTGCTTCATTCGCGATCTTGCAGGAAATGATTTGTTAAAGGGTTCTCAAGGGGATAATCTATATACTTTGTCTATTCAAAACATGATGGCCGCCTCTCCTGTTTGCTTACTCTCCAAAGCATCTAAGACCAAGTCATGGTTGTGGCATCGTCGGTTATCTCATCTTAACTTTGATGCTATTAACCATTTGGCTAGAAACGAACTTGTACGTGGTCTTCCGAAACTTAAGTTCGACAAGGATCATTTATGTTCCGCATGTTCATTGGGGAAAAGCACCAAGAAATCTTACAAACCTAAAGCAGAAGACACCAACCAAGAACCACTGTATCTTTTGCACATGGATCTTTGTGGGCCAATGCGTACAGCTAGTGTGAGTGGTAGAAAATACATCCTCGTCATAGTGGATGATTTCTCAAGGTTTACATGGGTAAAGTTTTTAGCATCTAAGGATCAAGCACCAGAGTGTATCATCACCTTCTTAAAAATGATCCAAGTCCGTCGGAATGCTACTGTTCGCCGCATTCGGACTGATAACGGCACTGAGTTCGTTAATCAGACTCTTCGAACGTATTACGAAAAGGTTGGTATTTCTCATGAAACATCTGTGGCTCGCACTCCACAACAAAATGGTGTCGTTGAAAGACGTAACCGTACACTGATGGAAGCTGCTAGAACTATGTTAATTTATGCGAATGCTCCCTTATTCTTATGGGCAGAAGCAGTGGCAACCGCATGTTATACCCAAAACCGCTCAATCATTCGCAAACGTCATGGTAAAACTCCATATGAGCTTCTTCATGGACATAAACCCGATATTTCCTTTCTTCATGTGTTTGGTGCACTTTGCTATCCAAATACAAATAGTGAAAATCTGGGAAAACTTCAACCGAAGGCTGATATTGGAATTTTCATTGGCTATTCACCTGCAAAGAAGGCTTACCGGATTTATAACCGTCGTCTTGGCAAGATTGTAGAAACTTTGGATGTCGATTTTGATGAGCTGACAGCGATGGCTTCTGAGCAACACAGCTCTGAACCCGCATTACACGAGATGGGAACCGGTACAATCAGTTCCGGCTTACTTCCCAACAACCCTACTTCTCCATCATTCATACCACCAACAAGGTCCGAGTGGGATAAATTATTTCAACCTATGTTTGATGAATTCTTCGATCCACAGAGTAATGATTCTTCAGTACCCGTAGCAGTGGCTCCGATTCCCGTAGTTGTTGCTCAAGATAATGGAAATGAATCCGAAGCAACTACTGTTACTCTTGATCAAGATGTACCATCCCCTACCAATTCTCAAACAACACCTGAATCATCACCCCCACTCGTTCCTAATGATGTTGAAGAGGAATTATATGATCATGATCTGGAATATGCTCACTTACAAGAGCTTCCTTTCTTTGGTTCACACATACCTGATGACCCTACGGGTGCGTCTACCTCAGAGGAAGCTCCTGCAATCGTTCACTCCCGACCACCAAGGATTGAAACTCACAACACTAAATGGACAAAGGATCACCCAATCCGAAATATTATTGGTGACATCGATCGACCAGTCTTAACACGTCATCAACTCCAAGAACATGCATTATATTGCTATTTTGATGCATTTCTGTCAGACACTGAACCTAAAAACTGGCAACAAGCCATGACCAAATCATCATGGATTGAAGCAATGCAAGAGGAACTTAATGAATTCCAACGTCTTGAAGTGTGGGAATTAGTTCCGTTACCCAGCAACGTGGAAATCTTGACACTGTTGTGGGTATACAAGGTTAAGCTTGATGAGTTAGGTAGTGTGCTGAAAAACAAAGCTAGATTGGTCGCTAGAGGTTACAAACAAGCTTTGGGTATCGATTTTGAAGAATCCTTTGCTCCTGTTGCACGATTGGAGGCAATTAGACTATTCCTTGCGTATGCTGCTCACATGAATATGATCGTCTACCAAATGGATGTTAAGACGGCATTTCTTAATGGTGAATTAAGGGAAGATGTCTATGTAAGCCAGCCGAATGGATTCGTTAATTCATAGTATCCTAATCATGTGTACAAGCTCAAGAAGGCTCTTTACGGGTTGAAACAGGCTCCACGCGCGTGGTATGATCTCTTATCGACGTATCTCATCTCCAAAGGCTTCTCCAAAGGCAAAGTGGACCCAACATTATTCATTCTCAAGGAGGATAACGACATGATACTGGTACAAATTTATGTTGATGATATAATATTTGCTGCCACTAATCAACGTTTGTCTGACCGTTTTGAGAAAATTATGTCCACACGTTTTAAGATGTCAATGATGGGAAAAATTTCATTTTTCTTAGGGTTGCAAATTTCTCAGAATCCCAGAGGCATCTTTATTAATCAATCCAAATTTGCTCTTGAATCTTTAAAGAAATATCACTTTGAAAACTGTGACCCCGTGGATACTCCAATGGTGGAGCGATCCAAGTTAGATGAAGATAAGGAAGGGATAGCTGTCGATCCTAAACTTTACCGTGGAATGATCGGCACCCTTCTCTATCTGACTGCTAGCAGGCCTGATTTGCAATTTGCTATAGGCATGTGTGCCCGGTATCAGGCTCGGCCTACCGAAAAGCACTTACATGTTGTAAAAAGGATCTTTCGGTATCTAAAAGGAACACTTAATCGTGGTCTGTGGTATCCGAAGGATTCTTCTATTGCATTAATTTCATATGCAGATGCAGATTATGTCGGGTGTCAAGATACAAGACGTAGCACTTCAGGCAGTGTGCAACTCCTTGGAGATAGACTTATCAGTTGGGCATCAAAAAGGCAGAAAAGCGCTGCGATATCAAGTACTGAGGCTGAATACATAGCTATGTCCGGTTGTTGTGCTCAAGTTCTTTGGATGAGGTCACAATTGACTGACTACGGCCTTGGTTTCAACAAAATCCCGATGTACTGTGATAACAAAAGTGCAATCGATCTATGCTGCAACTATGTTCAACACTCTCGAGCAAAGCACATTGACATCCGCTACCATTTCATCAAGGAGCAAGTGGAAAATGGAGTGATCGAATTATACTTCGTCAACACTGAGTATCAGCTGGCAGATATATTCACAAAGGCCTTAGATCGAGCACGCATCGAGTTTTTGATCGAAAAACTAGGCATGAAATCATTTTCACCAGCGACACTTAAGGAGTTGGCAGAAGAGTCTGAAGAATAGTACTGGTAAACTATTCTCTAGTATCCTTTTGATCGTGATCTTGTATATTATAGTACATACTTAAACTATCAAAAGCAAAATACAAAAATATAAAACCAAGAAAAACCATAAAAAATATAAAACCAAGAAACTCCATAAAAAATATAAAATCAAGAAAACCCAAAAATATTTTTTCTTTTCAATTCGGGCATGTCTTTTAGTACGGTAATATTTACGGCTTTAGAAATGTCGATTACTATTCACGCGGCGCCATAAATAGAGTCCGTATAAAAGTTGTACAAGTTTTAAAACATGCCCATTATGGCTTGTAGTTATTTCTGACTGCCACCCGCTTTTCATATTAAAGTCACGTATTTCTTTCGAAAACGTTGGCTCACAACGGGAATTAAGTTTCTCGGGCAAGGTTTTTACTTTAAAACCTTGTAAGGGGCCAAGTTTACTTAATAACTTGGTCTAACACAAATTCGTGTACGTTTCAGTGCACTTATCTTGTTTAAATAAGAGAAATGTTATTTCCACCAGAATCGTTCTATACAATCACTTAATCGGCAAATGTACTCATTAATAGTTGTGTCCCTAATATCTTTGATTACAACTCTTTAATTAGAAAACGGGTCAGGGATTAAGGGGGAGCAAATATTAATTCTTTAAAGTTAAAAAATTTTGGTCGTTCAACAGGTTACTCAGAAAATATTAGCTACCCATCATCTTCAGTTACGCTATGTGTGCTATGTGTGAATTAAGTATATCCTGGATAGGTCATTAACATTTTGGCGAAAAGTATTTGTGTTTGTGTTTGGGGATAAGTTTATTATGTGCCAAGATAACTTGCACTTTCACTTACAAAATAGGGGGACTCGTTTTGCAAATTGGCAAAAATGGGAGGGGCTTGAATTAACTTTGACCAAGTCAACAACAAACCCCCCCCCCCCATCTCTCCTTCCCGTCGCATTTCAAACACACACAAAACACATTTATTTTTCTGCCATTGTTAAGAATATCAAAAGCTTCAACTTGATTCAAGAACTGATTAAGTGCTTCATTATCTAGGTAAATCTATTGCTTATTAACATTCGTCAAACTTGTTTCATCATCAATCAAACATAGAAACTACTGTCTCAAATCTTTCGATTTAGGGTTGTAATTTTTGCGATGAACATGTAGTTTTAGTGCTGGGATTTGTTAAGGATACCTTTTTACACAATGGTTTTGTTCAGAATCGCTTAAAACGCTGCCTAAAACTCCAGATCGTGAAGTCAAACATGAGATCGAATCCCAGTCACGGATTTCGATGTAGATTGCGATACAGCTTTGCGATGACATCATTGCGATGCGTCATTTCGATGATTCGTTGCGATGGGCATTGCGATGAGTTATTACGATGACTCATTGCGATACTCATTGCGATGAGTCATTGCGATGGTTCTATTGCGATGGGTTGTTGCGGCGAGTCATTCCGATGGTTCGTTGCGACAGGCTCATTGCGATGGACTTTCGTTGATTCATTGCGATGGAATGTTGCGATGGCACATTCCGATGTGTCATTGCGATGGTTTCGCACTATGTATTGCGATAGGGTATATTGCGATGATTATTCAGTTATTCCGATGGAAATGCACATATTGCGATAGCCTTAGATATTGCGATAGGATTTCATTAGGATTTCGATGATTGTTTCATTGCGATGGTATGGCTAGGATTCTGATAGTTTGCTACATTGCGATGGAATTAGGTCTCTTATTCTTATGCTATTGCCTTAGGATATACCATGAGTTCCGCCTAGATTGCACTAATCCTTCTTTAGCTTTAAGTTCTTTAGGGCCATTTAAACGAAACCAAGTGTTGTTGAAATAAGCCAATTTTTATCTCATAAGAATACTTGAACGGTTTCTTATTACAAAAGTTCATCTTAGTTAATAAGTTGATTCCGATGTAAACAAAAGAGATACAAATTACTTACTCAATATCTTGGGTTTGTGTTTCCAGGCCATGGCAGACAAAGCTTCATCTTTGTTCAAGCCCACTATCATTTGGATTGAGGGTAATCCTACAATTCCTGACGTAGTGGTTGAAACTAAATCAAAACCCACTGAAGTTTTGGTTGAAATCAAACCAAGACCTGAGGTGTTAGTAGACATCAAACCCAAACCTACTGAGGTAGTGGTTGAAACTAAATCAAAACCCACTGAAGTTTTGGTTGAAATCAACCCAAAACCTGCTGAGGTTTTGGTCATGACCACCAAGAAATCCAAATATTGTAAAAACTAAGGCTAGGACGGTATCTCCTTAGAATAAAATTATCACTGGCTCTCATGCTAGTTTCCTAAGTGCATTGCTATATGAAAAGACTTTGTTCATCTGATGTATGTGTGAATGTTGTGGTAATAAGTGCAATGATATTTTTCCTGTGTTTAAAATTGGCATATATTGAATATATCTACATATGTTATGTATATCATTTGTGAGTATGTCATCAAAGCAGGAAAATGTCAATCACCGAGGAAGAACAACGAATCCGTGATCTTGAACTTGTCCCACTCAGTCATAGGCTCCCATATGCTGAGAACAACACTAGATTGCAAGATGATTTTGATCCGGTTTTACCTGCTTTCAAAATTGCCACGGATATCCTAGATATATCACCCATCAGTGACACACTCAGACGTACTGCATCTGTTCCCGAAGTCTACATCCATGAATTCTGGAATACTGCATCTTTCGATAACAAGATCATATCTTTCGAACTGAACAAAACACCAAGGGTACTCAACCTGGGCATTTTTAGGAAATTGTTTAAGCTCCCTAGATTGTCACAAGGAGAACAATTTGTGCCTAATCCAAAGAATGATGAAGTGCTTCGAGTTATTCGTGCCATGAATTATGAGGGTGAAATTAACAGTCCATCACAATTTAACACTTCACACATAGGGCAACCCTGGAAAGCAATTATCACCATCATCGTCAAGTGTCTCACTGGTAAAACTAGGGGCACCGATGCAATGCGACCACCACAGGCTCACTTATTTTGGGGATTGTATACTGCATCAAAATTCGATTATGCACTTCTTCTCTGGCAAGAATTTTGTTATCAGATTACTGGAACGAAGAAGAAATCCGTGCATCTTCCATTCCCGAGATTCACCAAGCTCATTATCCACTATTTTATGAAGCATGACCCAACCATTGACACTCGCGGGAAGTTCTTTTATCACACGAAAGATGATGATTATGTGATTCTCTCCATGAATGCAGACACAAATTCCACAAAGTATGCATTACTTCCTGCACTAGTACCTGACACGATGATTAATGATGGAATCAAAGAGAGTGATAAATACCAAGAAATGCTTCGAGACATCGATGCACAATTCAAGCGGGCAAATTTACCACCCTCAGAGAAGCAAAAAGGTAAACGCAAGAAACGAGTTTCACAGCGTCAACCAGCTGCTCCTAAAGATAAACGCTCAGGAAAAATGCAAATTATTGATGAAGATGATGAAGATGAGCTGATCCACACTGACGATGAACAAGAAGAAGAAGTACCACTCCGCAGGACTAAGAAAGCAAGGAAAGCTAAAGGCAAAGAGGCAAGCGTGGCTCCAAATGATCCTGTTCAACAACAACTTTCTGAAGAAAAAAGACTTCGTATTATTCTTCAACAAAGTCGACAGGAAGCCTTTGGTGGATCAGGCTCAAGGGTATTTGATGACTTAGAAGATTTTGGTAATCCTGATGATGATACGGAATTCTTCGACGAAGAAGATACTTATGAAGCTGAGTATGAAGATGCTGCTACCTTTCAACTTGAAAGTCGGGAACCAAGTGAAGAACGTGAGAGCAGTGCTGACACAGATACAAGTATGATGTATCGAGATGCAAATATCACCACATCTCTGCCTGAACCGACTCACATGGTACTAAATGAAGATGCTCATGCAACTTTCATTCCAGACACACAACTTCAAAGTAAGTCTACTTCAAATTCTGATGATGTGTTGAAATATCTTAATTTAGAAGGGGAGGGTGTTGAGGTCACCAATACTGATCCATCAACAAACGAACAAATGGTGGATGTCCCTATAACCACTATTACATCGACCAACACTTCCCTACTTTCAACCCCAATTATCAGTGAGGTCCCAACCACCACCATCACACCCGCAACTGTTGAACAACAAGTATCAACCACCACCATTACCACGGAATCTACAACGCCATCTACAGTTGAACAACCTGTATTAACCACCGTCCTAACCACTGCATCGACATCATCACCTATCCCGGTACAACCAGTATCATCCACGACCACTTTAACGGTTTTGGTTACACCTCCACCAACAGAACCACAAGCTTCATCTACATCAAATCCTTTTCTCACAATCAATGATCCGTTGATCCTGTCTCTTCAACAACAGCTAGAGGCTCAAGCTACCCAAATAGCTACGTTGACAGAAAGGTTTGCTACTCCTCCAAAGGAACCGCATCCTGATGAGCCCATTCTTCAAAAACTATCAGACAAAGTGTCAAAGCTCAAAGAACAACATAAAGCATTTCGTAAAGAGAAGAAAACTCGGGATAAAGAAAACGCTGCTTTTCTCGGGTCAATTGACGAGCAGATGACCGCGATCATTCAACGAGAAGTCAAGTCTTATGTTGACCAACAATTACCACATCTGGTCGGTAATGGTCTATCTACTCTTCAAATCATGACATTGCTTCAGAAACGTCTGCTAGACTTGGGAGCTCATAAATCAAAATACAAACGCAAAGTCTGCAATATCTCAACTACGCAATTGATGAAGAGAATCCTGCAGACACTACCGACTCTGAGTCTGATGATGAGAATGTGTTAGAAGAGGAAGATGACGAGGAACATGGTGAAAAGGATGATGAGAATGAGGATAAGGATAAGGAAGGAGATGAGGAGGATGAAGAGGATGAACAAGGAAAGGATAAGAATGTTGATGACGATAAGGACGAGGACGAGGATACAGATGATGGTCAGGATGACGATGACGATAATGACAAGGGTAATGAAGTCAGCAAGGGTGATAAGAATGACAACACTGGTACAAATGCCGACGAGACAAACAAGGATGACAATGAAACGGCCACCGAGAAAGGTTTAGAGGACATTGCAGAAACGGTTGCTGACACCACAGATAAGCCACTGGAGACAACAGTATCAGAAACTCAGCAGGCTGCTTCAGGTATATCTACTGCACCAGAATTCACTACTGATTCTCATATTGAGACTGTAGAATACATGCAAGCAGAAGAACCGACAGACACAATGCTTGAAGAAGAACATCACGATGATATACCGGTGACGCAAACTCAACCTTCCACATCCTCTACAGCTCAGCATGATGATGACATGGAAGTTGAAGATTTAAATGTTCCAGAACCGACATTTGCTGAGTCTCTTATCATTGATGATACGATACAAGAACAACTTTGGCTAACAAACGCAGCACCACATCATCCATTTGAAACTGCAACTGTAATGGAGATGACTCAATTCCTCAACAACCCTATCGACTTCTCGGCTTTTCTAAGGTACTCTCATGGGAAACCAACGATGACCCCGGATCTGATCAAAATGGCAGCTGCAAATGTGGACTTCTTTGATACCTTAAAGATCACCCATAATGAAGCAGAATATCACCTGAATGAGCTTACCAAAGCAATGAGAGCGACAACTACAGGAATTCAAACTCCCGTATTGCAACCTCTTACACCAACGGTCATCGCTAGTTCTGCCACTATCCCTATCGAGTATTTTGTCTCTCACGATCTTGAATACCTTGAAAATGGAGCAAAGAAGTATGCCACATCACTAACAATGCTCAAGGCTGTCAATTTGGAGAATGTTCCTTGGATAGAAGACAAAGTGCCTGACTCAATCTGGAGAAAGAAGCTGCTAAAATTTTATGACACCTATGCTTCACTTGGCATATCTCACTGGGACAAAAAGAAGAAGTTAGCCTATAATCACTTCCATCGTCCTAAGAGAGGTGCTTCTATCGTCTCATCTCACAGAATCAAAAGTATCCTTGGGGCAACTACTCAGACGGTTTTCGGTTACGATTACTTAAATGTAATCTTGCTCAAACGTACCGATGAGAAAGAATTCCGCATTGACGAAAGTGATCTCCAGTACCTTCAACTTGAAGACATAGAAGATCTATTGCTGCTTTTGGCTCAAGAGAAAGTTGACCATCTATCACCTGATATTGTCATAGCCTTGAGTTCAAACTTTCGTCAATATGCCAGGAAAATTGTCATTCAACACCGGGTGGAAGATTTTCAACTTGGGGTAGAAAGCTATCAGAAGAAGCTAAACCTGCAACGTCCCCATACGACTCCACTTAGTAACTTCCAGAAAGACAAGAAGGTCTACATGGGGACTACCAAGCCGGAAGCAGGAATCTTTTATCCGAATCAGACTGGCGTCATGCAATACATGCGATTCTCAGAACTGCACAAATTCAGTGATGGAACGCTAAAGAATGTTCGAGATGATTTGTCAGTTCTCAACTCCAACTTACCTCTTCCGGCAGTCACATACACCTGGACAACCCAGTGCCGAAAAGGATCTTCGTATGCAATCAGGAAGATTGAGGAAGTGCTAAGGAAGCGTCGGTTGCTACGAAGCATAGAACGATTCGTCGGTGGACGACCATATGGAGCTCACCATCGGCTCACGGAACGAACCAATTAATTTTGGTTCGTCTCATTACAGGTCAACTCCATATGTACATTATTGTGAATATGTTATTTTTTTACTTTATTAGCTTTTGTGGCTTGTTGTAGTGTTAAGGTATGATAATTTTTCAAGAATTTCTCACGAGATTCTAAATCTTTCAAAATATATCATACTAAAGCACTACAACTATCCCTTATTTAATTAAGGGGGAGCATTGACATGTTCTATGGCCAAACATCAATTTCATTTTTACCCAAAGACCGGTTAATCCATTCAATATCCCAAATATTAATGGTTAACATTTTGGATAAGGGGAGAAAATGGGATTAAGGAGACTTAAGTGATACTTGGCTAAAAGATGAAAAAGACTTAACGATAACCCAACTTAATATGTGTAAAGCACGTGTTAAGGGGGAGCGTTTTTGATAAACAAAACACCTAAGGTACAAAACTTTTGATTTCAATATCGCAAGTACCTTAGGTGATTTTCAATGATTTTTCATGGTGGCAATTCCTTCCCAAAACACGCTTAATTCACGACGGATGTGGTGACAAAAGGGTGGTAGGAATAGGTTAGTCCAATGATTCATCAGAGCCGATGGAATCTTCCCAAGGACAATTCCCTAGATAGAATTAGAAGTCCTAGGAAAGATGGAGAAAGAATGTGAACGTAGCTGAATGCCGACCAAGTACTTAAGCTAGCACTGGAACAATCACAACAAGGTGCTAGTGATGACGTATTGGTAAGCATTGAAGGGGTTGAAGAATGAAAAAGAATTGTAAAGATAAAGGGTGTAAAGAAAGAAGCCCTCCTTACAACTTTAGGCAGAAACCGGGTCAATACATATGCTATTGAGGTCATTTTTGCTAATGATTCTCGGTATTGAAGAAAGACATCATGGACCCAGTGATGCAATGCACAACCCTTCCCAGCTAACTCAAATATCTCTCAAAAGGTATTTGTTTTAATCACACGGAGATCAACACGTTATCTACTGGTTTATTCACTCCGAATAGACTGGTATTGAAAAGGTGGCACTCCTCTCCAGCCATCGCTCACTAAATCAAAACGCACAATCGAGTCTAGAGCCAAGAGATCATCAAAAGTCTCATTAGGACACTTTTCATTTATTCCTTGCTTTCTCACACACTGTGAAAAGTAAGAGATTTTCATGAGTCCTACGCAATATTCCTGTAATATTGCCAGAACATCCGAGTAATACGTAAGTATTACAATGAAGATGGAAATCCTGCTTGAGCCAACATCAAACAAGTTCATGGTAGGTTACACGTGCGGTTCTTTTAGAATCAATCTTGTAAAAAACTGGAAGGTAACAGTGGTTTAATTCTTAATTGAACTTAAACTCGTTCCAGGCCTCTTCGCATTATCATATGATCTTGCCAGAACACTCAGAGTGACTCTTTATTGACCACAGTGACGAGTGGAAATCCTTCTAGTGTCAACATCAAACAGCACTTGGTAGGTGACGTGCAAGATTCTTTATGAATTAAGCTCGTGACAACTGGAAAGCAACGATGGTGAAAATCTTAATTGAGATTCACTTGTTCCAGGCTTCATGAATTGACGGCTTCTAATCACAAGGATAAATTATCCAAGTGATTCACTCTTTATGTTCGCAGTCAGCTTTGGACGGTCGAATAAAGAGAACGGGTTTACCCGCGAAATCCTGTCAGGAAGTTACTTAATTGAAACTATCCGTCACGGGTACGATATCTAATATCGTCCAACGGTCTTCACCGACCGGAGGTAAAATGCTACCGAATTAGAATAAAATGTTCAAAGCCATTTTATTCGTGTCGTTGCTGTGTACCTGTCAAAGACGGTGGCGTTGCTGTGTACCTGTTGAAGACGGTGGCGTTGCTGAGTACCAGTGAAGACGGTGGTGTTGCGGTGTACCTGTAGAAGTCGTTCTCACATGCTTATGTCTTTCTGCATCAAAGTTTAACAAAAATTCAAGAAAGTACAAGATAAAGTCTTCCGCTGTACCAAACTCTGAAACTTTCGAGAATTCAACAAAAAGACATAAGTGTGTGGAACATGGAGTCACGAGAAGGCAAATTCACAAGAAAGGCAAAGATCGCACGTGAAAGGCCAAAAGAACATGTTCCAAGCAAAAAGGTTGATATCATTCAATACATATTCACAAAAGAAAAGAAAAAGAAAGAAAAGAAGACTACGAGCTCAAGAACAGAATCTAACATGCTAGATTAGGACTTTGTAAACTTGGAGTGACCTCCCTTTGGGGGAGATTGTTGGAAATACGTTTTACGCATTTAGAAAGTCTCGGTCACTCCAACCATGTAGTTATAGGCTCGTAGTTAAGTTAAGTAGTATTTATTACATAGCCCGACCCATGAGCATGTTCATGGGCCGGAAGCCCAAGTCCTTTAAGGACTTGGGGTATTTAAACCTCTTTCCACCATGGAAAGAGGTGTTGGTTGTTTTATTCTCTCATTTTAATATATGTGTTTTCTTCCATTTCTCTCTCTAACTTTCTCTCTCTAGAAAAACATCAACCCCCTTGTTTCACAAGATTATCATTGTTCTACAGTCACGGAGATCAACACGTATCTATTGACTTTCTCACTCCGAGTCAGTTAATATTGAAAAGGTGGCAGTCTGCTCCAGCCTCCGATTACCAAAATGCACTTATTGAGTCTAGATCCAAACGATATCAATTTATCATCTCATTAGGACACAATCGAGTCCTACGCATTATCCTTGTGATATTGCCAGAACATCTGAGTGATACGATTCACAATGAAGATGGAAATCCTGCTTGAGCCAGCATCAAACAAGCTCATGGTAGGTAACTTGTGCGATTCTACACGAATCAAACTTGTGAGAACTGGAAAGCAACTAAGTTTGGATTCTTAATTGATTCAAACTTGATTCTAGGTTTCTTCGTAAAATCCATGTGATCTTGCCAGAACATTCAGAGTGACACTCATTAGTGTTCACAGTGACGAATGGAAATCCTTCCAGTGTCAACATCAAACAGCATTGTGGTAGGTAACTCGCAAGATTCTCTATGAATCAAGCTTGTGACAAACTGGAAAGCAACAATGGTGCGATTCTTTTAGAATCAAACTTGTTCCAGGAAATCTGAATTGACGACTCTAATCAGACGGATAATTTATCCTTATGATTCACTCTTTACGTTCGCAGTCTGCTTTGAGACGGTCGAGTAAAGAGAACCGGCTACTACCGCCGGGAAACCCTGTCAAGGAGATTCTTAATCGAATCTACCCGATCACAGGTACGGTATCTAATACCGTCTAAATGGTCTTCACCGACCGGAGGTAAAACGCTACCGAGTTAGGATGAAATGTTCAAAGCCATTTTATCCGTGTCTATATATGTTGTTGCTGCATATCAAGAAGGTGGCGTAGCTGTGTAACCGATGTAGATTCAGAAGTCACAAGAGCACAAGATGACGATACACAAGATACCTAATAATGTAAGAATGCAATAGGTCATATTAGTCACAAGGAGCACAGATGAAGATCTCAAGCACTCAAAGTCAAATGACAAAGGCTCAAGATAAAGATCACGAAAGCATGAAGGAACAAAGCTGTTACAAACAAGATCAAGACCAAGATACAAGACCAAAGCAGGAAGATCTCCTCTACAAGAATGTATTCACTCAACCATTTATGCTTTTTAAGCTTTTTAAGATGACCGATACAATTGGGGAGATTGTTAGCCCTATATTTTATATAGTCAAACAAGAATGTAATAGGTCATCTTAGTCGTTAATGGTCTTGTATTGTAATAGGTTAGTCGGGAAAACCGGGCTTGGACTTTAAGCTAATATTGTATAAGTTAGGGTCGTAAGCCCAAAACAAAGCCAAGCCCGGCCCAAGTCATTTAAACCCACGACCCAACAAGCCAATGTATATATACCCTCTTCCATGTGTGGAAGAGGGTGTTGGTTCATTTTACTTTCTCTCTCGTAAACATTAACCTTCCAAAATTCTCTCTTGTTGCTCTCTCTACTTTTCTTCTCTTTCTCTCTCTAAATATCTCTCTAAATCTTGTGTTATGGATTGAATGGGATTAACAAATGAAAACTTAAAATCAAAGCCACATGAATGACTTTTTGACAGTAGAAAAACTTGGAACTGATAGGAATCAGTTTTAAGTAATCAGATCAGTTGAATCTGATTTCATATGCTACACATCAATACCACAAATAACTCAGAAAAAACAAGTAAACAAATTGAGCAACATGACCAGTAATCAGCAAATCATAACATCATAGATGCACATAATCAATATAGATCAGTAACATATTAATATCAAACTCTATGGCTCATCAGGTCGTCCAACATTCCAAAACAGCAGACGAATTCACAGACAATCTTAAATGAAATAAAACTACAATAGAATCTAATAGATCAGTTTAATAACAAAGATAAAACAGGGTAGGAGATATCAGCTATCACCGCAATCTATATAAACTAAAGAAAACACCTCAGCAATCTATATCAATTAACACACAAACAATGCAGTTTATTAAAAACCCAATTTCAACAGCTTAATATTAATGCAGTCTATAACATAACACAACTTATAACCTTCGAACGAAATCAAACCACAACACATAAACTACTAACGAGATTCAGTAAATCAATAATCACATAGCCTAACAAATTGATATAAATCAGAACAAAATCATCAGACTTATTAATCAAAATGCAGCAAACTTATATCAAAATAAGCAGATTCATTAAAACTTGAACTAAATACAAATTAAACTATTAACTTAGAAAACAAACCGATCCTAACCTTTTTTAGAACCGTTGAGCAGAAGGTTGGCGCTGAACCACCTTAGACTAATCGACACCACTATTAAACCATCTAACCGAACCACGAACACCATATCGTCACCATTACTCGAACCACCTTCATCGAACCATCATAACCAAACATTCGGACCAGCAATGCTTTTTAAATCTAACAGTAGGTTAGACCTTTTTATCCCAATCTCACTTAATCAATCATATAAACTACTCAATCAAGCTTATATGAATGATTAATAATTACTTATATCAATTTATAATATTAGATTATGCAGGAAAATTAAATCAGTAAATAAAAACGTGATGAAGAAGAATAACCAAACTGAAAATAAATTTTATTAATCTCAAATCAATATTACAATATTTGAAAATTAAATCTACAAATTCTAACTACAAATTGACATATTAACTTTTATAGAAAGAAAGGGATATCGATTACAATAATTTTGTGGGTTTTTATAGGCAAACCCAAGGCCTTCTTGAGGTGAGTTTGTTGAAGAGAAACCCTCATCTTGACCGTCCAAAGTCGTCCTTCTCTCTCTTTGATTGATCTTGCGGCTGTAAATAGCCAACTAGCACACGGATCGCCAACGTGGCATCCGAGTGTGCTAGTTGTGCTAGTGTGATGATGATGTGACCTTTTATTATTGGAGGATTGGGGAATATTTGCTGTCACAGCCAATCATAGTAGGGAAGATAAGCCACGTCACTCCATCTTCTCTAGTCCGAAAAAGTGGGGGATTTATTTCCCCTCATGTGAATCACACGAATCCAATAAAACCCCCAAAAATTATTGGGTAATTTTGTGCATAGGTGAATTAGGGTTTGGTGAAATATTAGTGTCTGGTTATTTTGGGGGTGAGGTGAGAAGATAGATGCATAGTTATTATCAAAGTAAATAAATGTGTGTTGGAAAAGTGAGTTAAAACGTGTGTGAATATTTTTTTGAGGTAAACGTTGGCTATGAAATTGGTTTTTATAAAACTTTCGTCTCTTCTTATTCCTTGGGCCTTGATCCAAATTATATATCCATTTAGTCCATCTCATGTTTTGGTTGGGCTTTATGGACCCAAAACATATACTTAAACCATCCGTCCATTTAACATGAGCCTTGATATCGGCTTTGACCCAACAGTTAAGTAGTACCCAAATACTAATGGGCTTTTAGGCCCATTAGCTAGTGTGGGACTCACTTGGCCAAAATCTTTCATTTAATATTAAATCCACTAAAACGGACTTGTTTTTGGCTTCCTCGATCTTTTTCTTCAAACTCGTGTCGTTTTTGCCGATTTTCGTGAACTTGGTACCTACACACACGAAAGAAACAAAAACACATATACAAGGATATTTTCACGTTAAATATGCAATTTAAGTCCGTTTATTGATATAAAAGATATGAGTAATTTCACTCATATCAAACTCCCCCTTTCTAAGCAATTGCCGTGTCCTCACGCAATGATAAAATAAAACACTAACTACACCATTATTCAAATTCTTGACACTTTATTTTGCAAAGACATAATGTATTGCTTTCATTATTTGAAAAATAACTTTTAGGATCATAAAACTCAAATAGATTCATCGTCCTTGACTTTTCACTTTTCCATGCCGAGTTTAAAAACAAGATCATTGTCAATCATAAGCCCCAAAATTAAACCAACTCATACAAGTAATTTGTGTTAAACTCAATCTCCTATTATTCCTAATTGTATCTCTAGATTTTATTTGTCATTCACCCAAAGGCTCATTTGACTTTATTTGATATTTATTAGTCCAAAAATGAAGGCAAGAACGGTGTAAACTCAACACTCAAAACCTAACCTCGACTTCCAAAACCGTTGTCACTAAAGAAAGCCCACATCAAGGATAACCTAACACGATTTGAGGGATAAATCCCCGGACCCAAAATTTGGCTAATAGGAGTAATTAAAAGCAACAATAAAACCTCCAAAGTCAATTATGACCTATTAATGGAGTTAGAAACAATCACATCATAACACCTTGTGGCTCTTTAAGATGCAATTGTGCTCCTTATTTAAAATCCACACCCGAAGGCTCCTTGGACAAAAATAAGGGAATTGACATTCACCATCCCACCTTATGGCTCATGATGATGAAGAAATTTTTATTAAACACGTCCCCTTGCCATACACCCTAAGGCTCTAATGACAAGGTTAGTGCTACATGACTCCCACCCGAAGGATCCTAGAGAACATGTTTTTTTTTGTTCTGCTTTATTAATATGATAAGCCAAATTTCCGCAATCCCATGATCAAAAGTCCATGACGCTGACACCCTTAATGTGTTCTCACTTTAATTACAAGGGAAGAAAAAGAAGGAGTTACGAGTTAAGATATCAAGCCTAAACCGCTAAAAACTTCATTTATTAAGCAATTATTACTCAAGCGTGGAAAATAAATACGAGGAGAGTAAATCAAACACAAAAATACTTACACAAAGAAGAATTAACCTTAGAAACTTATGATTAAACTCTATCATCTCTTGTTCTCCATATTGTAAAATTTCAAAAATGTGAAATCAATGGATACTTAGCCTATTAAATCAAAGTTTTGGGTTTTCAAGTCATCTATAGGATCTTGCATCTTCTTATACTTTTTCAAGTTTTAGAATTTACGTTTTAAAGTTCCCTTGATAAACAACTTTCTAGGATCAATTATAGGAACTTGCGAAAAGTTCTTGTTCTTAACCCGTATGAGTTAAGACTTTCGCGTTTTAAAGTTCCCTATATAAAAGCCTAGCAAAACTTAATTCAAACACGTTAAGGAAAAGCTAAGTTAAAAACCGAGTCGAGTCAAAAACTATTTTTATTTTCACCAACGGAAAGCCTACATTTGTGTCAAAAGCACTTATTTTCTTTATTAAAACTTAAAAATAACACTAAAAATTTAAAATATTATGAAAAACGAGAAAAACGATTACATTTAGACACGACAAAAGCAATTGCAAGCGATTATATCGATTGACTCCCCCATGCTAAAACCAAACATTGTCCTCACTGTTTCTTAGCTCAAGAGTAACACCCCCTTGCTAAAACACGAAGAGTCTAATGCAAAATCCTAACATGGTAAGAGCACACAAATCAATAAGCCGTTTATTAATTATGCCTCAAGATAAAACGTTAGTCGATAAAAATCAAAGGATAAAGAGTGTGCCCCTTTTTGGCAATCAAAGAATGGAAGATCAAGTGGACCGACAAAAACCAAACACGAGAGTATTCAATGATTAGGGTCATACCTAAGATTCACAACACAACAAAACACGAACACGAGCTTGAAAGATCAAGCCTTATTAGTGTTAGAAAATAGAAAGAAAATAGAATGTATGGGACTCCCCCACAAGGCACCTCGTTTTTGTTAACCGAGTCATGAGCCAAAATTTGATGTTGATGTATGTGGTGGATAGTATATGTGATAATTAAGATACGTTATAGGGTAAATTAGAAAATTACCTTTAGAAAAAAGTAATAGACTAAAATTACCAAAGACGGATTTAATTAAACACTAAGATGAACCAAGTTCGTTGTACACGAAGATCGAGTGAATTTGAGACGTTTTGTTTCGATTTGGACAATTGATTCGAATTGGTTTTCGGTTTTTAAAACTAAAATTAATTCTACCAAATTAAAACCTAAGTGCATGAATCGTTCCCCGTTTAATCTAAAAATATTATTTAAAATTAACACTACTTAAAAATTTAAACTATTTAAAAATTTTATTTAATAAAAACTTATTTAATTAAAATAATTTTACACTATTTTAATAATCTTTAAAAACTATTTTACTTCTAAAAATTAATTAAATCTAATTTAAAATTAACTTTTACTTTAACAACTAAATCTACTTAAACAAAAATTATTTAAAAACAAATTTAATTAAAACTTAACTAATTAACTTCCTAAAATTTTTAAAACATTTTTTTATTTGTTTTATTTATTATTTGAAAACATTAATAAAGAAAATTAAAATGATTTAAAATGTAAATTAAAGTAAAATAGAGTATTTAAACTAAACAAATTGTGACAGCTAATTTTAACTAAGCTATATTATTTAGTTAATACGTATTATAACTAAAACAGTGAGCTAGCACAAGTGGTTAACGCGTTGGGTGTGTGACAAGGAGGTCTCGGGTTCAAGTCCCGTAAGGGACATTTTTGGTGATATTTATTTTTGGACAATGATGTTAGCCCTATATTTTATATAGTCGAACAAGAATGTAATAGGTCATCTTAGTCGTTAATGGTCTTGTATTGTAATAGGTTAGTCGGGAAAACCGGGCTTGGACTTTAAGCTAATATTGTATAAGTTAGGGGCGTAAGCCCAAAACAAAGCCAAGCCCGGCCCAAGTCATTTAAACCCACGGCCCAACAAGCCAAGGTATATATACCCTCTTCCATGTGTGGAAGAGGGTGTTGGTTCATTTTACTTTCTCTCTCTAGTAAACATTAACCTTCCAAAATTCTCTCTTGTTTCTCTCTCTACTTTTCTTCTCTTTCTCTCTCTAAATATCTCTTCTAAATCTTGTGTTATGGATTGAATGGGATTAACATTTGGTATCAAGAGCCTATAGTGGATAGGTGATTGAAGATTCGTGTGTGGTGTTCTTGATTTTTTCGTGGCTATTTTGATCTATATCTCACGTCCCAATTTTTTTTTTGTGTTTTTCATTGTCTATTCTTGATACAAATCATCTACATACTAGTAGTAGTGATTTGGGTATCTTGGTTTTGGCTAAAACACAAGTCTTTTGGATCAAAAGTTGCGAAATTTCTTGTTTTTTCTACATTCCGAAATTCAAGCAAGGTTACCATCGGAAAGTACAAAGTGTGAGGCTCGATCGCAATAATCCAATGATTCTACTTTGCGATCACCCTGATTTCGATACCTTATTCCGACGAGATATTCCGATCGTACATTGCGATCTGGGATTCCGACGGTTTCAAGGGATATTGAGTCGTTACTCTGTCCAATTTGTTCTAGCCATATTGCGATCTACACATTTCGACAGAACATTCCGATCTAACATTGCGACAGTGCATTGCGATAGAACATTCCGATCTAACATTGCGACAGTGCATTGCGATAGAACATTCCGATCTAGACATTCCGACAGGTATTCCGATAGGACATTCCGACAGGTATTCCGATAGCACATTCCGACAAGTATTCCGATGGACATTCCGACATGTATTCCGATGGACATTCCGACGGATATTTTGTTTGAGTAATTTTTAGACTTAGCCACTATCTAGACTAGTTTCGGAACATAGTTTACACGAAGATTAAAAAAAAGAGTTAACATTTTTAGGTCAAGTAAAATCAAATTTTTTCCCTACTAGTTTTTGGCTATTTCTAAATCAAATTCAAAATTTGGCGATACAAAATTTTTCGGCTTACCGTTTTGTCAGACTGAGGAATTTATTGTCGGACTGTGAATTTTTTTTTTTTTTTGAATTTTCGGAATTTCAATTTTAACCACACATCATCACAACAAATCCACTAAGATCTGCAATTCATCCACAAGTATTCACCATGTCTAACAACAACATCAACATTGCAACTGCTAAT
The DNA here is from genome assembly GCA_025667525.1 of Glebionis coronaria. NCBI lineage: Eukaryota > Viridiplantae > Streptophyta > Magnoliopsida > Asterales > Asteraceae > Glebionis > Glebionis coronaria. The sequence continues at coordinate 631,805,583 of CM046874.1, read as the reverse complement.
CATATTCGTTTGGAACAAGGTGGCAACGGTAATCCACCTGTGCTCACTACCGGTTGCTACGTTCAATGGAGATCTCGTTTTCTCAGATTTCTCGACGGAAAAGAAAACCGAACTGCTCTTTGTCACTGCCTTGAGAATCTACCTCCAGTTTTTGAATTCAGACCAATTACAACACAGGCAGAGGATGGTACTTCATCAACTATACGAGCTATGGAGGATTTTGACACATGTTCTGCTGAGAAAAAGAAACTCCTCCAAGCTGAAGCTGATGCTGTAAACTTCATACTCACTGTAATTGATAACGATATCTATTCCATAGTTGATGCATGTCCTAATGCTATGGAAATGTGGAATGCAATTCATCGATTGAAGCAAGGTGAGTCGATCAATGTTCAAGATCTCAAGACTAATCTACTTTGGGAGTTTGGAAAATTCACATCTGAAGATGGTGAATCCATTGACTCATATTACTCGAGATTCTACAAAATGATGAATGAGCTTGTCAGAAATCAGTGCACCATCTCCAATCATCATGCCAATGTTCAGTTTCTACTTCAACTCAAACCGGAATGGCAAAGGTTTGTGACTTTGGTTAAACAAAGGGAAGATATCAAGACCATCTCCTATCACAAACTCTATGATATCTTAAAACAACATCAGAATGAAGTGAATGAACTAAGGGCTAAAAAGGCAGAACGGTCTGCTAATTCTATTGCTTTTGTGGCTGCTACTTCAACAAAACGCGTTCCCCGTCAACAACCACCTACTCATTCTTCAAAGTCATCAAGCTCATCCACCAAACCTCTAGCTGCTGCTAAACACAAAGCAAAAGCAATTGTCCCCACTCCACCTCCAAAGTATGACACAGAGTCAGATGGAGACAGTGATGATGAACAAACTTCAAGGGACAAGAAGATTGAAGAACTCATGTCTTTACTCACCACAACTTATAAGAAGATCTACAAACCTACCAACAACAACCTCAGATCATCATCCAATGCTAGACATAAGGAAGTTGATCATGCACCTAGGTATGATCGTGATGCTAGGTATGATAATCAGAGGATGCTGAATCAAGTTGGGGCTAGAGATACTGTAGGCACTCCGGTTGTGCAGAAGACTGGGATTCAATGCTTCAACTGCAAGGGATTTGGGCACATGGCTAGGGAATGCAAGAAGCCAAAACGGGTTAAGGACTCAGGGTATCACAAGGAAAAGATGTTGTTGTGTAAGAAAGAAGAAGCAGGAATTCCACTAACAACAGATGAAGTTGACTGGCGTGATGACACTGATGATGAAGCCGATGATCAAGAGTTAGAGGCAAATTATGTGTACATGGCAAAGATTCAAGAAGTGATCCCACAGACTGATGATACTTCTGGACCCATCTATGATTCTGAGCCACTTGAAAAGGTACCATCACATGATAACTATAATGTGTTTGCTAATGAACGACGACATCCTGAGCAACCCGAAAGCATCAATGACACATATGTAATGGACACGGAGGATAGCAATATCTCTACGGATTCACAGCATATGAGTAATGATGACGGAAAAGCTGTTCAGGATACTGACTCGGATGAGGACCGTGATTTGCTTGCGTCTATTATTGACTCTTTAAAACGTGAAATTGATGAAAACAAAGAAGCTAATAAAAGTTTGAAGCAAGCATACGCATCCTTAGCCGAGGAGATAGACAGACTTAAAGAGTGTGATTATGTAAAAGAAGCTGATCGACGGGTTGCAATAGCTAATGGTTTGGTATATGAACGTAAGGTGCTCAACGAACAATATTGTTCTGAAGTAACACACGAAATTCATATGTCAAAATAGAAGATATCGGAACTTGAAGAACAACTGCTGCTACATAAACTCTAAATTGCTGAATTAGAGTCGGTTAACAAAGAACAAACTGAGCTTTATAAAACTCGTGAAGAAAAGGATATTGAAAAAATTCTTTCTTTGGAAAAGAGAGTCGACATGTTAAACAACATTGTTTACAAAACGGGTCAGTCTATTCAAACTATGAATATGCTCAATAGAAATATGAAAGCAAGTTTTGTCAAGCCTGAATATCTCAAGAAAGTTCAAAGTACCAAGCTTGCTCTTTATGATATCGGTTGTTATGTTGATAATCTTGCTCTTATGCTTTCCCTTGACTGCGACGAAATCATTCGTCAACAAGAAGAAAGTCGATCAAACTTAAGTGATTTAATAAACCTTTCTGATTCTGATAATTATATTAAGTTTGTTCCTCAAAAAGAACTTTTCCAAAGAACAAAAGATGTACAATAGTGTTCCACCACCAAGTGATGAACCCCAAAAGAAAGTTTCTTTAAAAAGGAGTTTCAAAAAGCAATCAATTTTGTTAGAAAAAAAATTTCGGATGAAAAACGTAAATGGGATGAGAAAAGCAAAAGTGTTCAGCAATTTGAGTTTATAAAACAAGGGGTTTTAAATTTGTACAAAGGTGTCGTTGACTATGAAAACGTTTCTAGGGATACCATTTGGAATATTAAACCTAACCCACAAGTAGAAGTCGTCATTCAACAATGCATTGTTCCAACAATTGATGATCTTTCAAAAAATGTGGAAAAGTTTTATAATGCTCTCACTTAGGAAATGTTAACTGATTTAAGCTATTTCAAATCTCTTGAAGATGAAGTTGACTTTCTTCAAATTAAATTAAGGACACAAGAACACCAACTTTCTAACGAAATTGATCGACTTTCTAAGGAATATTTTTATGCTGACCATATGAATGCTCTACTTGGTGTGTATACCGATCTTAATCAATATTGTCATGTAGCATGTCTAGTGTCAGAATCGGACTAGAAATGTCGCAATCTTGAAGTAGAGCTTTCGAAACAAATTCAGTCATATAACAAACTTTCGAAAAGTTTTTCTCAACTTGAGAAACACTCCATTTCTCTTGAACTTGCTTTACAAAAAGGTGAAAAATCTCATAATCATAAAAAGTGTCAAGAAATGTCAGCTTCTTCGTTTCGTCTACTAAATGAAAAAGATTTTGAAATAAATGATTTGAAAGCTCAGCTAAAAGAAAGGGACATAGCCATAAGTGAGTTACAGAAACTCATTGAGAAAATCAAAGGAAAGTCTGTTTTGGGTAAACCATCCGCCATTCGTCAACCGAATGCGGTTAAATGCCCTAAATCATCTATTTTGGGACAATCCCCACAGACTTTACCTAAGATAGGAAATGATAAGAGCACAAATGTGATAACACCAGGAATGTATAAGATGAACACTAAGCCCACTCAAACTGGAACATCGCGGTTACCTGAGAATATTAGGAAAACTAATCAACGTGTGTCTTCTTCTACAGGAGTAATCCCCACTACTAGCGTTAGCGGACCACAGCTTAAGAGCAATAGAATGCAAGATAAGGTCATGCCTAACAATAGTCAAGGAAAGAAGTTGGAAGTAGAAGACCACCGTAGGAATTTTAAGTTTTCTAAGAATAAAACGTCTGTAACTGCATGTAATGACAGTTTAAATGCTAAGACCTCGAATGTTGAATTTGTTTGTGTTGAATGTGGCAAATGTGTTCGTACTTTCAATCATGATGCTTGTGCTCTTAATCATAATGGCGTGAACACTAGAACTAGGAAGCCTATTCGTGTGCCAACTAGTACTAGTGAACCCACAAGAACTTTGAACCAATCCACTGATCAACCACTTAAGAAACTAAGTGCGTTAAAATCCACTACTCTACGTAAACAAAGCAGGTTAAAGAAGCTTTATGAGAACATGTTTAGGACATGTACACGGGGGTATTCAAGATTTACACCACCCGGATACAAATGGGTACCTAAGACAACCCCTATTCTAATTGGGTCTATGAATGTTAGCTTGCCTTTAGAATCTAGGTCCACTACTATTTTGGAACCCGTCTCTATCAAGGGCTCCCATTTGTCAAATGCTACATTGTCTTCTAATTCTTCTGCAGCTCGTCGAAATCATCCTATTCATAATGGACTCCGGGTGCACAAAACACATGACGGGCAATCTCAAGCTTCTCATTAACTTCGTGGAGAAGTTTTTGGGTACGGTGCGGTTTGGAAATGATCAGTTTGCACCGATACTTGGATATGGCGATTTGGTTCAAGGAAATCTCACTATCAAACGGGTTTATTACGTCGAGGGACTGAATCATAATTTATTATCGGTTGGTCAATTTTGTGATGCGGATTTGGAAGTGGCTTTTCGGAAATCTACTTGCTATGCTAGAGACTACGATGGGAATGACCTTCTTACAGGTTCTCGTGGTTCTGATCTCTACACAGTAACTCTTCAAGACACATCTTCAACAAATCCAATTTGCTTAATGGCTAAAGCTTCATCATCTCAAGCATGGTTATGGCATCAACGATTGTCACATCTCAACTTTGACACCATCAACTTGCTTTCGAAAAATGATATTGTGACCGGTCTCCCAAAGTTAAAATTCGTCAAAGACCATCTTTGTTCTTCTTGTGAGTTGGGGAAAGCAAAACGGAAGTCTTTCAAATCAAAGACTACCCCAAGCTCAAAAGGACGATTGGAACTTCTACACATGGATTTATGTGGTCCCATGCGTGTAGAGAGTATTAACGGGAAAAAGTATATTCTCGTGATTGTTGATGATTACTCTAGATACACCTGGACTTTCTTCTTAAGGTCCAAAGATGAAACACCAGAGGTTCTCAAAAAATTTCTCAAGATGATACAACGCAATCTTCAAGCTCAAGTCTTAACCGTAAGAACGGATAGGGGTACTGAATTTTTGAACAAGAACTTGCAATCTTACTTTCAAGAAGAAGGCATCGAACATCAAACGTCTATTGCTCGAACTCCTGAACAAAAAGGCGTTGTCGAAAGGCGGAACCGTACTTTGGTTGAGGCAGCTCGAACAATGCTTTCTGCTTCAAAATTATCGCTTTTCTTCTGGGCTGAAGCAATTGCAACTGCCTGTTATACTCAGAATCGTTATCTCGTTATCCCTAGACATGAAAAGACACCTTACCACATCATCAATGGCAGGAAACCTACTGCCAAATTCTTTCACGTATTTGGATCTTTATGCTACATTCTTAAAGACGGTGAGAATCTCGACAAAATGAAAGAAAAAGGTGATGCATGTATTTTTGTGGGGTATGTGACATTGTCAAAAGGATATCGGGTCTATAACAAGGGAACAAAGATTATTGTCGAAACAATTCATGTGAACTTTGACGTATTGCCACACATGGTACTTGATCACAATAGCTCAAGTTCCGCACCTCAATGTCCAGCGATGGCACCTACACAAAACAGTGTACGTCCCGTGCAAGAATGTCAACAAAGTACTCCTACAGCAGACTCGACGGATACGACACATATGAATGAGTTGGTTGATTTATATGATCCAATGTTTGATGAATATTACTATGGAAACAATCAAGTTGTGTCAAAGCCTTCCGCTGTCACCACTACTGATGCACCCAAACAAAGTCAAAATGACACAACTGCATCTACTTCAGCAACCGTTGCTCAAGAGACAATTCCATTGGATACTCAACAAACTCAAGAAACAGTCATACAACCAACATCACCAACCGTCAATGCTGAAGGAGGAAACAACAATCAAGCAGTCGATGCACAACCTGACGAAGAAGAATTTATCAATCCATTCGGTACACCGGTACACGAAGTCGGAGAGTCTTCTACTCAACATGTTGATCCGTCCAACATGCATACATTCTACCAACCATATCCATCCACTCACCATTGGACACGTGATCATCCATTGGAGAGAGTCATTGGAAATCCTTCACAGCCGGTTCGAACACGCAGACAACTCGAAACCGATGGCGATGTGTGTATGTATGCACTCATCGTGAGTTCAACCGTACCTACAAACATCAAACAAGCCATGACTGATCATGCGTGGATTGAATCAATGCAAGACGAAATTCATCAGTTTGAACGCCTAAATGTTTGGGAACTTGTCGACCGACCCTATGGAATGTCAATTTTAGATTTCAAATGGATCTGGAAAAACAAACTGGATGAAGAACAAACCATCATCCAAAACAAATCTCGTCTTGTGGTTAAGGGATACCGTCAACAAGAAGGCATAGACTACGATGAATCATTCGCTCCAGTCGCTCGTTTGGAAGCAGTCAGGATATTCCTTGCTTATGCTGCACATAAGGGCTTCACGGTTTTTCAGATGGACGTTAAGACTGCTTTTCTCAACAGTCATTTGAAGGAAGAAGTGTATGTAAATCAGCCGGAAGGATTCATCGATCCTCATCATCCTGACAAAGTCTATCGTCTCAAGAAGGCTGTATATGGACTTAAACAAGCTCCAAGGGCATGGTACGAAGAACTTTCAAACTTCTTGGTGTCCAAAGGATTCTCCAAAGGTTCTATTGATCCTACTCTCTTTACTAATAAATATAGGGATGACATAATGCTGGTGCAAGTTTATGTTGATGACATTATTTTTGGTTCTACGAACCCAAAACTTTCAAAACGTTTTGAAAAATTAATGCACAGCAGATTTGAAATGTCAATGATGGGGGAGCTAAAATTCTTTTTAGGCCTCCAGATTCATCAATCCCCACGTGGTATCTTCATTAACCAAGCTAAGTATGCTCAAGAGATACTTAAGAAGCATGGTATGACCTCATGTGCTCGCGTTGGTACACCATTGTCGACCACATCCCTAGACGCTGACTTGTACTCATATCTCGTAGATCAAATGCGATATCGCAGTATGATCGGGTCACTTATGTACCTTATAGCCAACAGGCCTGATATTCATCAGGCCACATGCTATTGTGCACGATATCAAGCCAGACCTACTCAAAAGCACCTCAAAGAGGTTAAACGGATCTTTCGGTACCTTAAGAATACCATTCACATGGGACTCTAGTATCCGAGGGAAACCGGTTTTCATCTAACGGCTTTTTAAGATTCTGATCACACAGGTTGTCTTGATAGTCGTAAAAGCACTTCTGGTAGCATACAATTTCTAGGGGAAGACAAGCTTGTCAGCTGGTCGTCAAAGAAGCAGGATTGCACTTCGCTCTCATCAGCTGAAGCAGAATATGTGGCTCTATCCGCGTGCTGTGCTCAAGTCCTCTGGATGAGAACTCAACTCACGGATTATGGCTTCCACTTTGATAAAATACCTATGTATTGTGACTCAAAGTCGGCCATAGCCATATCTTGCAATCCGGTTCAGCACTCCCGCACCAAGCACATCGATGTCAGATATCACTTCATCAAGGAACAAGTGGAACGCGGCATCGTGGAATTATACTTTGTCAGAACTGAGTACCAGCTGGCAGACTTGTTTACAAAACCTCTCGCGAAAGATAGGTTTGTGTATCTCGTTGGCCGTCTTGGTATGAAGTACATGAATCCAGAAGACTTGGAGGTTTTGGCAAATGAAGCTGCTTGATATTCTCTCACAATGACTTCTAAGCGCATCACAGCTTAGGACTCGGACCTCAACTAAGGAAAGTTTATCTCAGACGATAACTTATCCTTTTCAACGAGAAATTCATATTTCTCGGTCATGAGCTTCTCATAAAAACATTCAAAGTTTTTAAGTTCATGAAAAACGACTTCAGAGTAAATGTCAGCTTAGAACTCGTACTTCCACTTAAGGAAAGTTTATCACGGATGATAACTTATCCTTCACAACGGGAAATTTATTTTTCTCGGTCATGAGCTAGTCACAAAACAATCAAAGTTTTGAGCTCATGAAAGACGGACCCGAAAGGGGAGTGTACGTTTCAGTGCGCTTTCCCTAAGCAATAGAAGAGAAGTCTTCTATCCTGAGTATTTTAAAACCGTTGAACACAATTTTTCAAGACTTTCTCAAAAGATTTTTCTAAATCTTTCAAAATTTTGTGTTCAACACTCCCTGCCTCATATGTGGTTTTCATATCTCAAAATTGTCATATGTTATTTTGATCAATTTTTGAGGGGGAGCGTTTTAAAATCAAGCCTTTTAATGTTGTTGGGTACATCTCTAATATTGTCATATTTTATGTATCTAACACATTCCGAAAATGATATTAAATCTGTCATATATATTATCGGTAAAGGCATCTCAACTCCGTACCTCAACATATATTGTGGTGTCGTTTTTCTAAAATTTTGTCAAATTTTGTCTCAAGACATACATATATTGTTGAGGGGTAGCGACCCGACTGAAAATGTTCCATGATTCATGCGTGCACACAAGTTTCTCTCCCGTCGATTTTTCAGAAATTGTCATATTTTAATCAATTGGTATCTCTAATATTATATTTTTATATTAGAGATAGGGGAGAAAATGTGATTAAAATGTAATATATCGCAACAAGTGATTTTAAAGACTCAAGTGCAACTCTTTCCTTCACATGCCAAACTATTTCGTATATCGATGCATGTGTGTAGGGGGAGCTTTTCGGAAATGTAAAACTTTCAAGTGTTAAAAGTTTTGATTTTTCTCAAACACTTTGAATGGTTTTCAATGGTTTATGATTACGATCTATACCCAAAACAACCTACTATCCACGACGGAACGATGGAGTCAAAAGGTGGTTTAGGATAGGAAACTAAGTCCTATGATCCAACCAGAACCAGAGGGATCTACCCAAGGACCTTCCATAGCTAGAAATAGTTGTCCTTAGGAAAGATGGAGTGCAATTTAGCTGAATGCGGACCAATTACTTAAGTTAGCACTAGAACAATCACAACAAGGTGCTAATGATGACGTATTGGTAAGAATTGAAGGAGTTGAATATTCTGTGCAACTTAGGTAGAAACCGGGTTAACACATCTTTTGAAGACAAGTGTCATGGACCCAGTGATGCGATCCACAACCCTTCCCCAGCCATTCGAGTTTCTCTCAAAAGAAACTTGTCTCATTGTCACGGAGATCAACACGTATCTATTGACTTTCTCACTCCGAGTCAGTTAATATTGAAAAGGTGGCAGTCTGCTCCAGCCTCCGATTACCAAAATGCACTTATTGAGTCTAGAGCCAAACGAGATCAATTTATCATCTCATTAGGACACAATCGAGTCCTACGCATTATCCTTGTGATATTGCCAGAACATCTGAGTGATACGATTGACAATGAAGATGGAAATCCTGCTTGAGCCAACATCAAACAAGCTCATGGTAGGTAACTTGTGCGATTCTACAGGAATCAAACTTGTGAGAACTGGAAAGCAACTAAATTTGGATTCTTAATTGATTCAAACTTGATTCCAGGTTTCTTCGTAAAATCCATGTGATCTTGCCAGAACATTCAGAGTGACACTCATTAGTGTTCACAGTGACGAATGGAAATCCTTCCAGTAAAAACATCAAACAGCACTGCGGTAGGTAACTCGCAAGATTCTCTATGAATCAAGCTTGTGACAAACTGGAAAGCAACAATGGTGCGATTCTTTTAGAATCAAACTTGTTCCAGGAAATCTGAATTGACGACTCTAATCAGACGGATAATTTATCCTTATGATTCACTCTTTACGTTCGTAGTCTGCTTTGAGACGGTCGAGTAAAGAGAACTGTCTACTACGGCCGGGAAACCCTGTCAAGGAGATTCTTAATCGAATCTACCCGATCACAGGTACGGTATCTAATACCGTCTAAACGGTCTTCACCGACCGGAGGTAAAACGCTACCGAGTCAGGATGAAATGTTCAAAGCCATTTTATCCGTGTCTATATATGTTGTTGCTGCATATCAAGAAGGTGGCGTAGCTGTGTAACCGATGTCGATTCAGAAGTCACAAGAGCACAAGATGACGATACACAAGATACCTAAGAATGTAAGAATGCAATAGGTCATCTTAGTCACAAGGAGCACAGATGAAGATCTCAAGCACTCAAAGTCAAATGACAAAGGCTCAAGATAAAGATCACGAAAGCATGAAGGAACAAAGCTGTTACTAATAAGATCAAGACCAAGATACAAGACCAAAGCAGGAAGATCTCCTCTACAAGAATGTATTCACTCAACCATCTTATGCTTTTTAAGCTTTTTAAGATGACCAATACACTGGGGGAGATTGTTAGCCCTATATTTTATATAGTCGAACAAGAATGTAATAGGTCATCTTAGTCGTTAATGGTCTTGTATTGTAATAGGTTAGTCGGGAAAACTGGGCTTGGACTTTAAGCTAATATTGTATAAGTTAGGGGCGTAAGCCCAAAACAAAGCCAAACCTGGCCTAAGTCATTTAAACCCACGGCCCAACAAGCCAAGGTATATATACCCTCTTCCATGTGTGGAAGAGGCTGTTGGTTCATTTTACTTTCTCTCTCTAGTAAACATTAACCTTCCAAAATTCTCTCTTGTTTCTCTCTCTACTTTTCTTCTCTTTCTCTCTCTAAATATCTCTTCTAAATCTTGTGTTATGGATTGAATGGGATTAACAAATGAAAATTTAAAATCAAAGCCACAGGAATGACTTTTTGACAGTAGAAAAACTTGGAACTGATAAGAATCAGTTTTGAGTAATCAGATCAGTTGAATCTGATTTCATATGCTACACATCAATACCACAAATAACTCAGAAAAAAAACAAGAAAAAAAACAGGTAAAAAAATTGAGCAACATGACCAGTAATCAGCAAATCATAACATCATAGATGCACAGAATCAATATAGATCAGTAACAGATTAATATCAAACTGTATAGCTCATCAGGTCGTCCAACATTCCGAAACAGCAGACGAATTCACATACAATCTTAAATGAAATAAAACTATAATAGAATCTAATAGATCAGTTTAATAACAAAGATAAAACAGGCTAGGAGATATCAGCTATGGCCGCAATCTATATAAACAAAAGAAAACACCTCAGCAATCTATATCAATTAACACACAAACAATGCAGTTTATTAAAAACCCAATTTCAACAGCTTAATATTAATGCAGTCTATAACATAACACAACTTATAACCTTCGAACGAAATCAAACCACAACACATAAACTACTAACGAGATTCAGTAAATCAATAATCACATAGCCTAACAGATTGATATAAATCAGAACAAAATCATCAGACTTATTAATCAAAATGCAGCAAACTTATATCAAAATAAGCAGATTCATTAAAACTTGAACTAAATACAAATTAAACTATTAACTTAGAAAACAAACCGATCCTAACCTTTTTGAGAACCGTTGAGCAGAAGGTTGGCGCTAAACCACCTTAGACTAATCGACACCACTATTAAACCATCTAACCGAACCACGAACACCATATCGTCACCATTACTCGAACCACCTTCATCGAACCATCATACCCAAACATTCGGACCAGCAATGCTTTTTAAATCTAACAGTAGGTTAGACCTTTTTATCCCAATCCCACTTAATCAATCATATAAACTACTCAATCAAGCTTATATGAATGATTAACAATTGCTTATATCAATTTGTAATATTAGATTATGCAGGAAAATTAAATCAGTAAATAAAAACGTGATGAAGAAGAATAACCAAACTGAAAATAAATTTTATTAATCTCAAATCAATATTACAATATTTGAAAATTAAATCTACAAATTCTAACTACAAATTGACATAATAACTTTTACAGCAAGAAAGGGATATCGATTACAATAATTTTGTGGGTTTTTATAGGCAAACCCAAGGCCTTCTTGAGGTGAGTTTGTTGAAGAGAAACCCTCATCTTGACCGTCTAACGTCGTCCTTCTCTCTCTTTGATTGATCTTGCGGCTGTAAATAGCCAACTAGCACACGGATCGCCAATGTGGCATCGGAGTGTGCTAGTTGTGCTAGTTTGGTGATGATGTGGCCTTTTATTATTGGAGGATTGGAGAATATTTGCTGTCACAGCCAATCATAGTAGGGAAGAGAAGCCACGTCACTCCATCTTCTCTAGTCCGAAAAAGTGGGGGATTTATTTCCCCTCGTGTGAATCACACGAATCCAATAAAACCCCCAAAAATTATTGGGTAATTTTGTGCATAGGTGAATTAGGGTTTGGTGAAATAGTAGTGTCTGGTTATTTTGGGGGTGAGGTGAGAAGATAGATGCATAGTTATTATCGAAGTAAATAAATGTGTGTGGTGGAAAAGTGAGTTAAAACGTGTGTGAATATTTTTTTGAGGTAAACGTTGACTATGAAATTGGTTTTTATAAAACTTTCGTCTCTTCTTTTTCCTTGGGCCTTGATCCGAATTATATATCCATTTAGTCCATCTCATGTTTTGGTTGGGCTTTATGGACCCAAAACATATACTTAAACCATCCGTCCATTTAACATGAGCCTTGATATTGGGCTTTGACCCAACAGTTAAGTAGTACCCAAATACTAATGGGCTTTTAGGCCCATTAGCTAATGTGGGACCCACTTGGCCAAAATCTTTCATTTAATATTAAATCCACTAAAGACGGACTTGTTTTTGGCTTCCTCGATCTTTTTCTTCAAACTCGTGTCGTGTTTGCCGATTTTCGTGAACTTGGTACCTACACACACGAAACAAACAAAAACATATATACAAGGATATTTTCACGTTAAATATGCAATCTAAGTCCGTTTATTGATATAAATGATATGAGTAATTTCACTCATATCAATAACCATGTACATAACTTGTAAGATAAGACATTCCTAAATAAATAAAATATTCATAGATAAACATTAAATAAAGATAGATAATATTAACCTGTTCGACCCGACTAACACAAAGCTCGGGGCGTACCATTGCACAGTTCTTCAAAACCACATTTCCCTCAAGGCGAAGTCTTTAAAAGAACTCTTGATTCTGGGACCCCATATCCTAATCATATAGCAATCCCATCTTTCACTCCGCAATTCTCTTGTCTTCTAATACCACAACGAACACCCTTCTTCATCTTCCTTCTTTCGATGCCTTGGACATAACTATTAGACGGTAATGGCCCAAGCCCGTTTGTGGGCTTGGGTCCGTTAGGGTTTCTATGTTTCTAGTATGTTCTATGTGACATTATTTATGCCTATAAATAACACATAACACCATACGAGGTTTTCTATCTTCTTACATGCTATCATGTGCACAGGTGGATCTAGTCGGTCACCATGAGCCGCTTCCTAATTGTCTCTCTACCACTCCGTCAAAACTCTCATCTTCATCATCTTAATGTCGGCCGCCATGAGCCGCTTCTCAAAATCAAAAATCTCCATCTCCATCATCCTATTATCGTCCGTCATGAGCCGCTTCTCAAAACTTCTTCTCTTCTATTATCAAAATATCTCCAAACCTACTTCTCGGCCGTCTTACGCCGCTTCTCAAAACCAAATCTATCTATCTAGATCATCAAACCCTAGTCGGCAATCATAAGCCGTCACTATCTCTATCATCAAGTGGTGATCTCAACAAAACAAGTCTCATGAAGCGTGGTTATGTTTCATTTTTTTTTACTGTTTATGTTTTTTCTTACTGTTTTATGGTTTATGTTAATCTTTAATTCGAGCTTTCGTGATTTCACCGCTCGGATTACGGGGGAGTATTAGACGGTAATGGCCCAAGCCCGGTTGTGGGCTTTGGGTCCGTTAGGGTTTCTATGTTTCTAGTAAGTTCTGTGTGACATTATTTATGCCTATCAATAACACATAACACCATACGTGGTTTTCTATCTTCTTACAATAACACAACACCCTTTTTTTCGCCTTCCGTTGCCCAACGTGCAATACTCCACACTCCTTAAGAATTCACTTTTCTTTCAAGGTGGTACAGAAAATTTGTCGATTATACCCAGACATTTAGCTGAACAAATTTATGAATGTCCCAATTCTCCAGTGAACATTAACATCATTAACAACCTCATTAACAGTCAAATCAGTCCTCGACTTATAAATGGTTGTAGTTTCCAACACATTTAACTCCTTTATATTTTCTACCACACTAACCTTTTTCCTCATCGTCACCGTCATCATTCACATAGGGTTTTTTCATATATTCTTGATCACGAACAATATTAATAAATTCTTTCTCCATAAAGGTCTGTACGTTCACTGCAATTTCCTCATAGCGTGATTTTGTTATACCGGCACGAAAGGAGGCTTCTCCTAAAGTTGCAAGATTTCACCTCAACTGTTCTGAGAGTTGTAGGTTCGTGAAGGTGCTTCCGCAGCATTGACAAATGAAAAACCTTCGTCTAAAGTTATGGGGTTTAACCTCAAGAGTAAACATTGTACAACCGGTTTAAGTCCAGTGATATAATAACATGTAAGTAAAGATTAAGTAATTCCTCTTACTCGACTTGCAAGTATTACAAGCTCACTTTTATATTCGGCCATTGTACCTTTATGCAAGATCTTAAATAGTGAGTCCTCATCGCTAGTGCCCGATGCCATAAACAATTAATCGGAAAAAAATGTAATTTTTTCGTCAATGAACAATACTCGGTGAACAATGCGCGATGAACATTACTCGTTTGAACAATGTGCGATGAACAGTACTCGGTGAAAATGCAGGATGAACAGTACCTCAGTAAACAGTATGAAAACTAATTATTATCTATTTTCTTGGGATTGAAACCCTAAATCGAATCCTTTCAACGAGAGCTCTCAATTAAAGCATCAATTGATACGACCCTCTCGGGTAGTATCGGATAGAAAACCACTTTTAACGAGTACTTGCTCTTAAGAAGTAGAGAAGAAAATACTAAAGATTTATTTATCTTTAAACTTGATTGACTTGTTCATTAATAAAACTTTCAATAGACATTCTTAAATAAACATTACATAAACATAGTATTAATCTGTTTGACTCGACCCACACAAAGCGCGTAGCGTATCACCTTTATCCGAAGGCAAAAACAAAAACTGTTTCCAGAAACCTCCGACCAATCTAAAAATTCAAGTGAACACACCAGGTCTAAGCAAACCTATTAATCGAATTACAGTATTAACTAGTTCTACTAATCGTGCATGCACATGGTCTAACCAAACTGAGTATTAATATTTCAATAACTGAAGTTTGGGGTATTTTCAGTAACTTTATGATAAATTTATTATTGTGCCGATTTATAAATTTACAACTTTATTATGAAGTTTTAATATATATTATTTAGAAAATTACATTACATATTTTATGATTACATAGTTATAAAACCAACCGAAATTTACATCTATCAGGCACATTATGTATTAAATCGATTAATTTTATTATTGATTTTAATCCCACGAAGGTTTAAGATGTGTTTAACTAGGATAATGTTTAGGTTGAAGGTGTTTAAATTTAATTATTTATATGGGTGGTAAAGAACGGTACATGCGGGTACCTAGGCACTTATCAGCCACACACTTTGGCGATTTGAAGCAAATTGTACATGTCAAAGTTTTGTGGAAGGCATATCAGATCGGCCTAGGCGGACAACTTGGTCAACGCGGTCAAAGCCGATCAAACAACGATTTTCAACATAAGTTAAACATGGTTTCCATAATTAGTAGGCTTTTTTTTCAATGGTGAAAGGAAATAACTTTAAAATGTAATGAAGGATTTAAATGAAAAGAAAAGATGTGGCGAGGAAAAAAAAGAAAAGAATAAGGTTATGTTGAGTAATGGGCTTATAAAGGTTTTATTGGGTTGGACTTTTAACATAAGTCAGCTTATAAATAACTTTTTCTCTTCTAAAAAAAGATTATAAATCATAAATCTTTATAAGACCAAGTCCTTAAAGAAAATATTAAGTGAGCTTATAGTTAGTTAAATTATTTGAATACCTCAAAATATAATGCATTTTCTTGTAAAAGATGAAAATATATGTAAACTTAATTTTATGTAGTTTTCGCCGTACGGTATTAAAAAAATATAAAATTCAACATTTAGCTTATAAAATAAGCTCCGGCCTCAGCGTCAACCCCAACTACAACCACAGCCTCAATCCCAATCTCAGGCCATTATGCCAAACACAAATATGCATCAACACATATGCGTCGATTTGTAAAAAACTAGAAAGATGAGAATTTAATTAATTAAATTTTAGCTTTTATATTCTAACTAGTATTGATGCCCGCGCTTTGTCGTGGTTGGTTTGATTTCGCTGTTAGTAGGTGTACGAAAAAATTAACTGCAATTAAAATGTGGTCCATAAATGAGAAGGTAGCACAACTTCTAAAACTAAGAAAATGATATACTTTTAAAGAACAAAAAAAATAACTTTTCGATATTGGTATAACTTTCAACTTGCCATAGATAGATAAACAACACTTTAACAAAGCATATATAGAACTACCAATAGCTTACAATCTACAATACTGGCACCTTCCTTAATCAATAAGTGGCCCGTGATTGCAGAAGTTAGATATAACGTCACACGCTTCTTTCTGCTCCAATTTTCTTTTCTTCTCAGCGAGCATAACCAAGACAAAGTCCAACTCCAATTGAGTACTGAAGACAGAGCACAAAATAAGCATCTTGAACATGTAGAAGCGTTATTTTACAAATTTGGAGAATGTATCAATGCACACTAAATACACCTGTTAGAGTCTCTTTTTGTTGTTTTTGTCCCATACAATGACAAACACATCACAACCACCCACCTGTTGCAAATGTCCATACATTGACGCTTCCTACATTCACAAAGCAATTGCTAGCGTTTAAAATTTGAAGTTATTGGCTTATTAATTTAATGATTATGAGGTTCGCTGGCCCATTTATTTAAAAGTAGTTGATACGACTTCTAAGTAACAACGTCTCAAGAATTAGTTTCATTTTACCTATGACTAAAAATTAGGATCAATTTCAAGAACCGATAACAACGATTGAAAAATGATGAATATGCGATTTCTGCCTTTTTGGACTAACCCGGCCCACTTCAAATTAAACAGTATTATGCCATTTTATGTTAAAGATCATGTATTTTAATGTTAAGCTTTTATGTACAATTTATAATATCGAAAACTATAATAGATTGTAGAGGAAATTACTAATCGATCAAAAGGTTGTCTATGTGTTATGACAGGAATGACATTATGAGAGTTTAAGACCTCAAGAAAGTATTTCCACTCTGGTAGCAGCTTAGCTCGCTCAAAGGCATCCTCTTACGGAAATTTTCAAAATAAGCACTTCGTTAGGCTGAAAAAGCAAAGTAAATACATGAATACATCTTAAAGCCTTTATTATATCGAATTTGAGCAAATCGTAAGGTTAAAAACTATACCTATAAAAAAGTAGATCGATATTTGTTACCTGATATGTTCTTCTATTTGTTCAAAGTTTAGAGTGCCAATATTACATCGGATTCAACCTTTGTGCAAAACCTAACCTTAATTTTAAAACTACCTTTCAACAAGTAATTACAGTAGCGCATCAACCTTTTAAATTAACTATTTCCGGAGTAAAACTCTAACAAATTTTATATGGTGGAAATGACATTGCATCGAGCCAAAATCATAAAAATCCATGTAAACCCTCACTGTCCTAGAACATTTCTGATGTATTGTAGTTAGTAGAGAGCCTAACATGAACTCCGTCATAAAAGAAAACATTAAACCACGCGTTAAAGCGGTGTTCGGAGATTACTAATTACATAATTAAATCCAACTCAATGCTGGCCTGACTCCACATAATTTTGCCCATTAGATCCTGAAATATTAAACAGTTGCATATAAGTTGTACTTGTTACAGCAGAAGCACTATCTTTGACATTCTGTTTTGTTATATCCGATTATCTGATTTGGCTTATTTCATATGTTAATCAGTTTTAATAAGCACCCTCTTATACCCGGGTGAGGGGAGTATTGACAACATATATGGATATTCAAATTTAATGTCAGACAGATTGATGTTTATGACTTGTAAAATAATCATGTCCCATAGTTTGCTTTGGTAAATAGTGATATATATCTGGTGAATGATATTACCTGGTTTTGGGGGTGTTTGTTTAAGCTTATATATGGGTTTATGTGTTTCGGCTGATATTTCATAACCGTCAATATCCTGGCTTATTTTAGATTTATGGGCTTATATAAGCTTACATAAACTTATTATATTATAATAAACATATTACCTATATAAGCCATGCCCATAAGTCTCAAAATAAGGAGAAAAATCTGGGCCTGGGAAACATGACATACTTGGTCAACTTCAAGTGCGATAAGCGCTTGTGGACTTTATTTAAGAACACACTGCAATTCTTCCACTGTTACACGAACTTTTAACTGCAATATACCGACAACATATTAATTCAAAGTTTTTCAAAATGACATGAACACGGTATTTGATGGTAAAAAATAAACTGTGGCAACCCAATCGACCCATAACTCGAATATCCCACTTTGACGCCCCCACGCGTTACGACCCATAACCTGTATACCTAATACCATGCCACCTAGTCTTGAACTAACATAATGCCATATATTGTGTTCTCACAAAAACGCCTATTTATAGCGATACCTGAAGATGATCAAAATTCTTTCAAGATTTGAATAACGATCAAAGGTCAATCCATTTACATAGCAATCAATACTACAAACTCCACCCACCAAAAAAATAATTAAATTTACCAAAAAATATATAAATTCATCTCTTTCTCAAACCTCCAAATATACTTTAGTTCAACTAAAAGCTCAGTTATACCAACTTCTAAGAATCACTTTTTATGAGCTTATCACTTTCTACTTCTTTCTTAAGAATAAAACATAAGCTCAACTAAGCAACCTCATAAGCAGATAAAACAAATTATATAAAAAAGCATCATTCAAACAATAAGAACTAAGTACATAAAAGTGAACCATACCAATCTATGGTGTTAACCGATCAACCAAAAGTTTCATCAACCACATGCAACCCTTTGTCGGAAAAGATTCTGGTGACTTTCGGCCACTATAACCACGAAAACCAAAAGTCAATCAAGAGTAGCATAATCAAATTAAATAAATTAAAAAAAACCCATAAACTCATACAAAATACCTTACCGAGAAGTAAAGAACATCATTGAAGCACCAAACCCCATAAAAAATTAGGGTATCTAGCAAACCCAAAAACCAAAGATTAACCAACCACCATAAATGACATCTTTCAAGCATCTAAGAGTTTGTAACCTGATGAACAGTTTCAGGAAGATAATGTAAAAGAAGGTTAATATAAATCTCTTATTTTTCTGATCAAAAGTAGATCGATCCGTGTTTAACAATCAATATACCAATCTAGATATGTTTACCGATCAAAATTAATACAATATGTATTATTTGAGAGAGAGATCAAAGAATTCATACCGATCTAAAAAGTGTGTGTGTATTATTATTGGTGAGAGAGAGATATTATATGAGATGATATCTGTTACAAAAAGGGTTTTGGAAAAAGATAGGAAAGGAATCCATACCGGTGAATAGTTTTTCAAATCAATACACGGTTGAGATGTAGATTGGGTTGAGGTACCCATACATGTAAACAGGGAATGGAGGAAAATGAACGGCAGATAAGAGGTGAAGAGTTTCTCCTCTCACACACTTATAATGTTTTTAATTTGGGTATTTTCTAATTCCCCTTATTGTATAAAGGGAGTAATATAATGTATTCATTGTTTCTTGAGTTGGTAATCAATGTTATCAGAGCTAGTCGAAACAGACGCAACAACTGACAAAACTGAATGTACGAAAAAGATGAAAAACGAAAGTTGAATAAAGTACTCTCTAATCGTATGTAATATACCTAATACTGCTCAAACTCCGTATAACTATATGTTCTATCTTTTGTACAACTACTATGATGTACTCTTATCCTATGTAATATACGCAATGTACTTGCGCAAACTCTATGCATAACATCTATATGTTCTATCTTTTATACTAATACTAGGAAGATAGAGCATCTCAGCGTTATTCTCATTCTGCACAATAGTCGCATCCTACCATTTCAAATCAAATATATACCTCTTCGATGCCCTTCAGTCAAACTTTCTATCAATGTCTAATTCAAATCACAACTTCACTATTGCTACGGTGCCCGTCGCAACGCACGAGTTTCTTTCCATCTCGTTAACTATCAACAGTTATTATAGCACTATAGGAACTTAAAATGGATATAATTACATGGTAGCCCACTATTGAACATACTTCACAATCATTACCAATCTTCAACTTGTAACTTGTAAGCAATGTTTTGAAACCCGGGTCAACCGGTTGACCCGGTTTCGGCCGAAAAATGGGTCATATTGACCCGTGTTGATACAAAAGTTGGATGATCCTTACTTAATCCGAATTAGGCTTAATTCGGATAGGTTGGGCTCCGGATCTTGCACCAAGTGAATGTTTTGCTGAGATCCTAGACACTAAAAACAACACGCGTTAAGCTTACCGTGAGAACGTATCCCACGATTAGACTCCAGTGTAAGAGTAAGTAATCGGTTTAGGGTTGTGAATCGGCTGTAGGTTGAGAGTATGGAGAATGTGATACCTTTGTGGAACCTTTGGGGTTTCCTTATATAGGCGGTGAAACCCTAATGGGCTGTCACCGATGATTCGGCCCCAAGCAAAGGATAAGTGCCTTAATTAATTTGATTGTTATCCTCTAATTATGGTGAGTGTATATCCTCCACTTTAGGGTAAATCCCAATCCTAATAAGATTGTGATTATGTCTAACCCTGTACCTATAACACCCCCAATTTACATTGCGCAGGGGAAAATACACAATTGGGTGTTATTCACAAACTTCATTTCACAACTCTTTAAATGATCCAAAAACAGTATATTTAAGAATAAATATGGAAATAATTTAAATCAATGTCTAAAACCTTCAATCCCAAGTAAAAAACAGTTTAAATATATCAGAGTAGCGTACAGGTTCCCCTAGGATCTTAATCAAAACAACAAACCTTTTACCAAAATATTTGACCATTTACTATATGTTTTTGACAATAGGGAAATAATCTGTTTTAGACCAAATTACTACAAAAGCAATTCCGCAATCCCTCTCCAGCAAGCTCCGCAATTCAACAACTTCAAGTACCTGAAATACATGCTTAAAATCATCAACACAAAGGTTGAGCAAGTCTATAGGTTTAACAAAACATAATTGAACACATCGTAAAAATCATTCACAATTGTTTAATAGAATTGTGGCCATACAATCTATTAATCAGGTATATCATATTATAGCAGTGGCTATCGAATTGTATTAAGCTCATGACACCGACCCCTTAACTTAGTCACCCACGCCAAATGCCAGCATGACTAGAAAAATTACCAGTGCCCCTACTAGGGTATTAATTGGAAGAATACCAATTCTCATTCACGTAAAATTATCCTTCCCAGCGTAAAGCCCTGGTCTCAGATAGGGTTGTCAGCCCAATAGTACTATTATCAGAATAAGCGGCTATTCCCAACTCGCTACATCAAGTCAGAAGATAGTTAACGGCTCATGAATTTAGGGTCTTATGCAATTAGGTACTTATACAATTCATTTCAACAAATGCAACATCGGGTCCAACAATTACTCATGACATGTGTTCATTTTACTTCAAATAGCATGTATCCCCCTCGCGGGTTTTAAAATCATTAAAACAAGTAGAAAGTGAGGCTATAGACTCACCTGAAGTAATAGCAGTAGTATGACGATCTTCGACGATAGTTGATGCCCGGTAAACACAAAAACCGCAACCTATCAAATAAGGCGCTTTCATCAATAATAAACTCGAGTAAAATCCATACTTAGTAATATCAAACTCAAAATCATAAAATCACAATCAATCCAAAATAAAAATAATACAAGTGACTTTTTTGTTTCATTCTATATATTTATTCTATTAGTTACCTCCTTCGATAAAAATCTGCCGGTACACACCAAATGTACAAGCTCATTTACCCCACTTAAACACGTCAAATTTTTGTGATACTAATCAGAAACTTCACTTACTATATATAGAAAGGCCTGGTAAAAACTCATCAAAAGATTTTACATTTAGAGTTCCCTGCCCGACACATCTTTGAACTACAAAAACCGGACAGTTTTACGTCAACATTTCATATAATCTTTTAACACATTTATTTTTCTCCGTTTATGAAACCGACACTCAACTTTGAAAATAACTCGACATCCTCATACTTAACCTTCAAAATCAGTCCATGACATATTTAAAAATCCATTTTATAGTCCCCGAGATTCGATCCAAATATCGACAACAATTATATATTGTGACGATACTCGTCTCCCGGTACACGAAATAATCAAACTAACGTAACTTTTCGCTCGTTTGGAGCTAGAAGTCCTACCTTATACCAAAACGAAGATAAAAACATCCTCTACAACAATATCTAATTAGTTCATCTCAAACTCAAACTCATATTTTCAGAAAATTAACTTTAATAATCTGTTTAAAAATATATGTTTAAATATCACTCAAAATTAATTTTTCACCACATTTTAACCCCATTTTGACCACTATAATTATTCTTACACTACTAGTTTATATCATAACACACTAAATCATCCTAGATGATCAAATCATAAAAAGCCAACTCAAAAATATTAACATGCAATCATAAAAACTAATATATATAAACATAAACACCTACATACAACAACAACTTAAGATCAAACTTCAAGATTTTCATTCAAAAATGGGTTTTTCAAAAATGTTCATGCATGTGGGAAATTTTTGATTGATGAAACTAAGATGGGTCTTTGATTAGAATTAAGAGAATCAAGCTAGATTTTTAAAATCAAGGGGTTTTGTATGGTGTGGGGTGGACAGATTGTTTGAGGGTGGGAGAGAGAAGAGAGAATTTTGCATGTGGTGGTGGAATTTGTGTTTAAATGTGTGTTTTATTTTCTTTTATATGGAAAATGTTTAGGGTAGTTTTTGCCAATTGTGATTCTTTTGGATCAAAGTGTAAATACTTTGTTAAAAAGCGGGAAATGACTATTAGTCACTTTTGAAAATTTTTACGGGTCTCGGGTTTCATAGAAATGCTTCTCAAAACTTAAAACGCACACAAAATATGATATTATATAGTCCCGACACGACTTAATACGACGTTGAAAATAAAAACGTCAAAATATTAAACATCGACATGTTTAAAATAAAATATAAAATTTCTCGGGCATCCGTCGATATCGTCATCACTAATAATCCTCGCAACTCGTCAAAGCGTAAAAATAAAATTTCAACATCATCCAAATCAAATTACCAATCGTCATAATAATCAACCTCGTCAAAAATTTCAAAAATATACGTAAAAATATAATTAAATAATGAGCACGGTTTTGGGTTGTTACATCCTACCCTCCTAAAAGAGAGCGACGTCCCGGCGCTCAACCCACCCCACACTCGCACTTCCTAGAGTCATCGTGATCTCTTATCCTCAAGAGATACTCACGTCTTTCACATCAGTCCAACTCAATTCTTATAATATCACCATATCCACAACTATTACTACACTTCAACTTTCAATTTCACCTTCTATTATGCTAATATTCCTTCATCGTTCATACTCCTTCTGCGTCACTTTCTCAGTTTCATTCCTACCCCAATACTCTGACAACATACCCCACAACCATGTATGTTCTCAAATTACACCTCTTAACTACTGATATGACGATTATCATCGCATAAGGATTCCATCTTCACTAGTTTCCATTAGTCCTCATAGTGAAATACTTAAGATATCATCATCCCAAGTTTCTATTATATGTTGATGTGATTGATACCAATTTCAATTACCATCGTCCAGTTCATCCTTTCACTCTGTCCATTGCTTTCCGAAAATACGCAATATTCCTTCCTAACTCAATTCTTCACACTTTCTGTAGAAATCTCTAATATCCAAAAGTCAATCTCAATCTATGGGTCACATATAATATGTTCAAACCTTAATCAATACTCATACTTTATCTCAGCGATTTCCAGTATTCAAAAATTATTCTGCCTCTATGTCCTGAGTTTACACTCAAACTAAATACAATGAGATTATCTATAATTCTAACCAGTCACTTAAATACTTTCCATACTCATATTCCACTTTCATTATTTCTAACAATTTCTATGTCCCGAGCGTAGTGCTTGCTAGATCACTGAATTACTGTACCTTCCATAGTACATTATTACATCTTCCTCGTATCATATTACTGTTTAAATAACTCCGTTAACCTCATATATTCAAATATGAAATATATAATGGTCAAATCACTTCCTGATATTGTAACACATTTTATTCCAACCATACTGTATCAATACTTCAATTTGTAAAATTCCTTCAATACTACATGCGACACTCTCAACATTCTAAGAATAAATAAATTCTCTTCTTAATCTGAACAATTTATTCACCACTGGTCCTTTCATTCTTAACACACTCT
Source organism: Glebionis coronaria (assembly GCA_025667525.1). Classification (NCBI taxonomy): domain Eukaryota; kingdom Viridiplantae; phylum Streptophyta; class Magnoliopsida; order Asterales; family Asteraceae; genus Glebionis; species Glebionis coronaria. The sequence continues at coordinate 631,781,265 of CM046874.1, read as the reverse complement.
CTGATCTATAGGAGAAAAATTAAATAATCACAATAACCGTTTTTGTCCCACAAAAACATATATCTCAACTTTCTCATTTCTATTACCATTCTATTCAAAATTTTCAACAATCTGTTGATCTTCTTTCTTTGATATTCCTTTTTCATTAGTCTATCAATTCAATTCTAACTTTCTTTCCATTCGATCCATTCTACTTGTTGTTACCAATATTCCAAATATCTCAAAACTCAAGAGTTAATTCTTAATTACTTCAGAAACTTTATAAACTCTTTTTCCTTCTCCTCCTTACTAAATACTCACTAGTTGATAGTGACAGTATCCACACTTATCCTTCATAATCTGAAACATACTTCGTAATACAGAACTATAACATATCCCATCTAAAATTTACCGATTATTATTTCCCCGTCATCATTAAGTAATCCTTAATTCCTCTTCCTTTAAAATCCCCGAATGGCATTTATACACAAGTCCTTCTTATTTTTATTTTCTTCATACTTGATTCCATACAAGTAATACTTTTCAATCCCAAAACAAATACCACAATGTCCAATCTCATGATCATATAAACCCCGTTATATTTCTTTATTCAAGTCAACGCACTATGATTGCTTTCCTTTCCACTTGATATTATCCAAATATCATCATCGCAGCTCTATAATTCCTTCAAATTTCTCCAGTACTAATTATACAGGCACATAACTTCAATCTATCTTCAGCTTTCATACACAACTTCCTCAACTACAAAAATCAGATCTCACAACCACCACTTAAATATATGAATGGATTTCACACATTTAGTTCTTCTTTGTCTGCTTTATCCTTGGTTCATCAATCAGTGAAAACCTCCTGATAAACCTCCGATAATACTCAGCTTACACAAAGGAATTCAGTCGGTTCATCGGTATCGACAAAGCCTCAATCGTTTCAATCTAGTCAGATTTTCACGATCACTTCAGCCATAGATCGCACATTCTAAAACATCTATAATATTCCAACTAAAATTCTTATCCAAAGAATTTTACATACCATTTCTCCTTCAATCATCTAATCGTCACACTAAACATTCACAATCAATAATGGACACCGATTTCTGGTTCTTAGTTTGTTCAACCTCACAGCAATCATCTTATTCACAGAACATCCAGCTTCTTTACTTTCTTCCGTTATTACTTATCTGATGACTTACCCTTCCCGTCAAATCAGATTATCCTTATTGTCTCATCTGCCAATCCTTACAATCAAACATATTACCATCCTTAACTTCCTGACAATGCCATATAATAAAATATACAATCAGATTGCATAACTCCTATCACCAAGCTAACACAAAGCTTCCTTTTTCCCAAGACGACAATGAACTCTACGATTCCGCAGAACAATCACATAATATCCTCAAGTACTAACTCATCTTCTCATTCTTTTCCGACTACTACTAGTAAAGCGCACAGAATATTTGACTTAATGTAGTTTCCTACTACATACCTTCTCATCATTGACCAATAAAATCGTCAAATAGAAATTCCACTGATTACTCCCTGAAATCAGTACTCAATACTCAACAACATTCCAATTTAATTCTTTCCACCTTTATTATCATATTCTATGATATTCATCCTTATCCTGGTTAACTTTCTCACAACTCTAGTTCAGTTGATTGCGCTATACTTCTTAATTCTATAAACTAAGAAAATATTTCCTTAATATATACATATATATATATATATATATATATATATATATATATATATATATATATATATATATATATATATATATATATATATATATATATATATATATATATATATATATATATATATATATATATATATATATATATATATATATATATATATATATATATATATATATATATATATATATATATATATATATATATATTATTCTTCCGTCAGTGAAATATCTCATTTCAACCAATCGCAAATTCTCGTTGATTTCTCGTCCTCGAGTCAGCTAAAATCTAACATCTTCATATCTAAATATATCCTCAATAACACCCTCAGAACTTAATACACCATCAATAACACTTTCAGTATTTCAATAAAATTCTAACTCAATGATTAATATACAAATTACTACATCTATATCTCAAATCTTATCAGCATTTCCAAAATATAGGCTGTAATAGCAGCAACATTCCCTTCATATTGATCTTCAATTATCTGAATAATTCCTTTATTCAATCTCTTTTACCGAAATGAAAACATTTCATTACCACATAAATACTAATTTTTATACCACATTCCTTGTTATTCCTTCAGCAGCTCGACCTCCAGCTAGTCCGTACTTACATCAAGTAAATAGATAATTACTTAAGTGATATAAAATATATGTGATCTACACATCATACTTCCTCCTACTTACCCGATTTATAGTAACTGCTTGAATACCATCTCTTCTTATCTTCGATTATTAAATTCCAAGTTTACCTTCTATTAGAGGAAATAAATTCCTATTCCTTATTGTCATTCGCAACAATACCATTCCTTTACCCTTTTCTGCCACACTTAATTTCGAATCAGGATCAATCTTTAAATTACTATTTCTTTTCGTCTAGTTGAACATTCCCAAATGACTATCGATATATTAAACATCCATCAGTTACTCGAACTTATCCATATAGTTGCACCTTTCCAATTGCCATCAATAGTCGTACGACACTCTTCACCGCATCTCTTCTCATTCCTAATAATCCAATACACAGACAACCTTTTAAAATCTTGCAGAATAACAGCAACATCTCTAACTGGAACAACAGCATCTTCAATCTCAGCAGCATCTTCAGTTTCAGCAACATCTTCAACTAAAACAGCAGGATTTTCAATCTCAACAACATCTCGTCTCCTCAGCACTATCAACTTCAAACAATCTAACAACTATTCCCACAATCATATAATCTACCCTAATGGTTGGCAACCTTTGGAGACATATTTCAAGATACTCAGTCACATAGAGACAGGAATCCCTGCTAATGACATAAACATATCTCACTCAACTCTTTCCATGTGATAACAGTAGAAAGAAACTTAATAAGTATACACATCGAGATAGAAAGAATAGGGTCTTTTTATCAAGATATAACATGAATACTGCATACGCCAACAACACATTACTACCTAAATTCCACAATCATCTCAAAAGAAAAGATACAAAGACACATCAAAATACTAAAGGGTAATAGTAGATTTCATCCATAAATCCGAGAAAATCGCAACAAAACCTTGTCACTAATGTCACTTTCCCTTACCATCCTAAACAACAACAATAATAATAATCCATCACAATACTACCTCACAACATCTAAATAATCCGAATACAACACAATAATACATAAACTGAAATACAACAAAAATTCCTCACTACATCACTCCATAGGATGTGGTCCATCACTTTCTCCAACTTGGCTCGTTCCTGCTTCATCTTCATCTGGTCCTAACTTGCAGCACCTCCCTTTTGGATCTAAACATGGTGGATTCCTAAATCCATACTTCAAAATACCTACTTGACAAGACAGATCTATCATATAATGAGAATTAGCATACACCTCACTATCCTGAAACTTCCAATGTGGTTCAAGATACGGCCCAAGATGATCTACATATTCACTTAACCTGCGAAGCCTATCTATATTTTTCTGATACTTCTCAAAATTAGTCCCATAACTTCTCACTTCTGCTCTAACCTCAGTTCTTCCAACCTCACTCTCAGTCATATAATTATCACTATCAGATTCTACAACATTTTTCTTATCATTCGTATCATCCTCGTAATCTAACCATCCACCTGAAATCTTATGATCACCTACATACTGATTCTGCAAACTCCATTGACCTACAACAAATCCCCCATTCTTGACGTAATATGGTATGTCAGACATTTTCTGAAATCATAGAAAATTCAAAAGTACATAAGGTCATTATTCAAAAATATATATGCAATGCATAGTCATGCAAATGCAAATGAATTACGTATGCAAAATATATATGTATGCGATGCAATGCAATGCAATGCAAATGATAATTATACAATATTCATAAAGATGAAATTATGATGAAATTATTATGAAAGCACTCCACGTCCTTTCATTAATACCAATACCTCATTGCAATATTTACTTAATAAATACTTAAGAATTCACAACGATTATAAGGGATACATCTATAATAACAAAGCATAACAAAATAAATAATCTTACCGGAGCCTTGCAGAGAAGTTGCGTTGCTTTTATAAAATACTTTCGACACCAAAGTTATAGTTTAGGACATTTTTCAAAAATCGACCTAATTCGCTATAACTAAAAAGCTCTGGTTACCAATCTATAACACCCCCACTTTACATTGCGCAGCGGAAAATACACAATTGGGTGTTATTCACAAACTTCATTTCACAACTCTTTAAATGATCCAAAAATAGTATATTTAAGAATAAATATGGAAATAATTTAAATCAATGTCTAAAACCTTCAATCCCAAGTAAAAATCAGTTTAAAATATATCAGAGTAGCGTACAGGTTCCCCTAGGATCTTAATCAAAATAACAAACCTTTTACCAAAATATTTGACCATTTACTATATGTTTTTGACAATAGGGAAATAATCTGTTTTAGACCAAATTACTACAAAAGCCATTCCTCAATCCTTCTCCAGCAAGCTCCGCAATTCAACAACTTCAAGTACCTGAAATACATGCTTAAAATCATCAACACAAAGGTTGAGCAAGTCTATAGGTTTAAAAAAACATAATTGAACACATCGTAAAAATCATTCACAATTGTTTAATAGAATTGTGGCCATACAATCTATTACTCAGGTATATCATATTATAGCAGTGGCTATTGAATTGTATTAAGCTCATGACACCGACCCCTTAACTTAGTCACCCACGCCAAATGTCAGCATGACTAGAAAAATTACCAGTGCCCCTACTAGGGTATTAATTGCAAGAATACCAATTCTCATTCACGTAAAATTATCCTTCCCAGCGAGTTACTCAGCGTAAAGCCCTGGTCTCAGATAGGGTTGTCAGCCCAATAGTACTATTGTAAGAATAAGCGGCTATTCCCAACTCGCAACATCAAGTCAGAAGATAGTTAACGGCTCATGAATTTAGGGTCTTATGCAATTAGGTACTTATACAATTCATTTCATCAAAGGCAACATCGGGTCCAACAATTACTCATGACATGTGTTCATTTTACTTCAAATAGCATGTATCCCCCTCGCGGGTTTTAAAATCATTAAAACAAGTAGAAAGCGAGGCTATAGACTCACCTGAAGTAATAGCAGTAGTATGACGATCTTCGACGATAGTTGATGCCCGGTAAACACAAAAACCGCAACCTATAAAATAAGGCGCGTTCATCAATAATAAAATCGAGTAAAATCCATACTTAGTAATATCAAACTCAAAATCATAAAATCACAATCAATCCAAAATAAAAATAATAAAAGTGACATTTTTATTTCATTCTATATATTTATTCTATTAGTTATCTCCTTCGATAAAAATCTGCCGGTACACACCAAATGTACAAGCTCATTTACCCCACTTAAACACGTCAAATTTTTGTGATACTAATCATAAACTTCACTTACTATATATAGAAAGGCCTGTTAAAAAATCCTCAAAAGATTTTACATTTAAAGTTCCCTGCTCGACACATCTTTGAACTACAAAAACCGGACAGTTTTACGTCAACATTTCATATAGTCTTTTAACACATTTATTTTTCTCCGTTTATGAAACCGACACTCAACTTTAAAAATAACTCGACATCCTCATACTTAACCTTCAAAATCAGTCCATGACATATTTAAAAATCCATTTTATAGTCCCCGAGATTCGATCCAAATATCGACAACGATTATATATTGTGACGATACTCGTGTCCCGGTACACGAAATAATCAAACTAACGTAACTTTTCGCTCGTTTGGAGCTAGAAGTCCTACCTTATTCTAAAACGAAGATAAAAACATCCTCTACAACAATATCTAATTAGTTCATCTCAAACTCAAACTCATATTTTCAGAAAATTAACTTTAATAATCTGTTTAAAAATATATGTTTAAATATCACTCAAAATTATTTTTTCACCACATTTTAACCCCATTTTTACCACTATAATCATTCTTACACTACTAGTTTATATCATAACAAACTAAATCATCCTAGATGATCAAATCATAAAAACCCAACTCAAAAATATTAACATTACTAATATAAATATATATAAACATAAACACCTACATACAACAACAATTTAAGATCAAACATCAAGATTTTCATCCAAAAATGGGTTGTTCAAAAATGTTCATGCATGTGAGAAATTTTCATACCAATGGATAGAGATTGATGAAACTAAGATGGGTCTTTGATTAAAATTAAGAGAATCAAGCTAGATTTTTAAAATCAAGGGGTTTTGTATGGTGTGGGGTGGAGGGATTGTTTGAGGGTGGGAGAGAGAAGAGAGAATTTTGCATGTGGTGGTGGAATTTGTGTTTAAATGTGTGTTTTATTTCCTTTTATATGGAAAAAGTTTAGGGTAGTTTTTGCCAATTGTGATTCTTTTGGACCAAAGTGTAAATACTTCGTTAAAAAGCGAGAATCGACTATTAGTCACTTCTGAAAATTTTTACGGGTCTCGGATTTCATAGAAATGCTTCTCAAAACTTAAAACACACACAAAATATGATATTATATAGTCCCGGCACGACTTAATACGATATTGAAAATAAAAACGTCAAAATATTAAACATCGACATGTTTAAAATAAAATATAAAATTTCTCGGGCATCCGTCGATATCGTCATCACTAATAATCCTCGCAACTCGTCAAAACGTAAAAATAAAATTTCAACATCATCCAAATCAAATTACCAATCGTCATAATAATCAACCTCGTCAAAAATTTCAAAAATATACGTAAAAATATAATTAAATAGTGACCACGGTTTTGGGTTGTTACAGTACCGTCCGTGCCGGGCCGTGGGCCGCACACACCTATGCGGTAACTGTTCATTCGAAGCCCATAAGCTTAAATGACATTTAATCCAACCCATCAGTGATGGGCCGGATGCGGGTAGTACCCGTGGGCGGGGTTTATGACCCGGTTGGGGACTATACGTTATCATGTCCCCAGTTTAGTTGTTACAGCCGTAGGCGTAACTTCTAGACTAACCAATGCCCCTAATACCGCCTTTGCAAATAAAGCTTCACCACAAGTCTGTTGACCGGGACAATATTAATGTGTGCATTAATTATAGTCATCGTTCGTAGGTTTGACTACAAAAGTGAACCACATGGGCCCACCCTCGAGCTACTCAAAACTGTTTTAAGAGGTGACCTGTGGGTGGGTCCCTCTGACGTTTCAGTTGTGTTAGGAACCTCATCCGTTGGATGGGCGTAGTGGATTACACGTGGCAATCATCCAGGGCACCTCGTAAATCGAGGCAACCCTATAAAAGGCTTGTGTGTGTGACTGTGTACACACATAGTTAACTACTTCTTCCACCATTGTTACTGTAAAACCCGCATTAAAAACCTATGAACAGTACACGTAAACAGTAACTTACGAAAAAATGATAAAATTTAAACACTCCATTTATAATATTAATACACGTGTCACGACAATAAATAACGAACAATCATGAATATTATAAATGTGACACGATCATGAATACCAAATTACGAATATTAAAACACAAGCATACAAGACTAATTATTTAACACACGAAAAAGTTCGGGTTACCCTTAGTGGGCCCCACATGCCGCGGCCAAGGCAAGAGAAAGGAGGAAAAGTGGGCTTTTGGCGCATATCACACTTTTAATAAAACATCAGGAGAAATCCTTTTTCATTATTTTTAGGTTTTCAGAAAAGTTTTTCCTGCCTCCTTTTTGTGCTATTGCTGCCGGCCATATACAACCACAAGGAAGATTCAGATGATTTTCGTTATTGATTTTGTGTTAGTGATCATTCTCTTTTTCTTTTCACACTTTCGGTATAAATCAAATTTTTCTTTTTTTTTAATTCTTTTGATTTCATGTTATAATTTAATTAATCATCAAGAACAAGAATAAAACATGTAATAGATTAATTAAATCATGTTTTCGGGTTTGGTTTGTGTGTGGTGTGTTTCGGCCGAGACACCGAGACCCCAAAAGGGGGGCTCGGCTTGTTTTGATTACCACCACCGAGAGTCCCAAAACTCTCGGCTTGGGTTGGTGTGGGCTCGGACGCAGCAAGGCAACCCCCACCATGGGTCGGGGTTGGTTTGTTTTTCGGTTGTGTGCACCGAGTCACCACCGAGACCCCCAAAGGGGCTCGGTTGGTTTTGTGGTTCGGACCCGAGACCAAAGGGACCTCGACTTTAAGTCGGGGTATGTTGTACATGTTTGTTAGTTTAAGTAGTGTCAACCGAGACCCCTCCAAGGGCTCGGTGGGACTTTTGTATGGCTTATTTGGTTCGGCTTATTTAAACACGGGCTCGGGATTCAGGTTTTTCATGAAAACTATTTTTATAAGACATGTTATATTAAACATTAGGTTAATTAATTTATTAAATTAATTCATGTATAACCTAAGGTATTTTTACTAGTTATTTAATTAAAATATGTATTTTAATTAAAATCATATAACGTATAGTTTAATTAATTAACCAGTTATTTAATTAATAAGGTATAACCAAGACTTGTATTGTGTTAATTAAACTTTAATTATTATTTATAATCCAACTTATTTCTAATTATGGAAACTTACTATTTTTGGAAATTTTCTATTTTTAGAAACTTACTATTTATGGAAACCTGATATTTTTAGAAAGTTACTTAGTATTACAATACATTTATTATAATACATTAATACATGGATAATACTCAACAGAACATCATAATAACTATATTTAACACAGTAAACAGTAAGACATGACAGAATACGTATAACAAGCTAATAATACACGGAACCAGTAAAACACATGTAATCCAGACAACTCATACACGTCCGTATTTTTATGTAGTGTTATCCGTCGAGGCGGATTAGTCTTCATCGTTTCCGTTAGTTTCTATTGGAGATAAGGTACGGATTTCCCGTCCTTCAGTAAGGACAATCTTTTCCTTCATTAGGATTTCCCGTATGCAGCCAACTATTTTCCCCAGTAGTTACGGATTAAATGCTTATGTTTATTAGTTACCTTAGCCATATACATGCATGACCAGTTTCACCTAGTTATGGAGGTACCATAACCATAACATTAGAGGCACTAGTGTTATGACTTCACCACGACAGAGTGATAGCTCGTGGCGTCCCTTTTCAGATATTTGGCCATTATATTATTATATTATCATGTGGGGCGTATGGGTGCATCCTAGTTACATGTTTCAGTCAGGATTCCATGGTGAATGTGGTGTGTGCATTGCATCCTTCACGAGGAGCTGATCCCTCCTACCCTCTTACCAGTTAATTAGACGCATCCCCTCTAATTTGCATGACGAGGCCACCCCTCCAAGTATTAATGCTTGTTGTTGCCCTCATGACCTATATTGGCTATTATGGTACATTAACTAATACAGATTTTCATAAGTAACATAAGCTATGTTTTCAGAAATAAAACCAGTTTACATGACAAACAACTAGGTTTTTCCAGGACTTATTCATTTCCGCTGCCATTCATGCTTTATATTCTTTTTTATGCTTCCATATTCTATGTTTTCCATGCTTTATTGTATATCCGTGCACTAAGCGTTATGCTCAGCTGTCTACTTTTCCATGTTCCCAAACGGCAGGTACCCAAGGACGCAAGTAGGAACTCCAGAGTATGTGCATTCGGATTGGAAGCTATCCGAACTCTTTTACCTTATGCATTTATTCCTACTTTATCATACTTCACTTCTTTTGGACATTGTTTAGTCCTTTCCATTTACAGTACTTATATTGCTTGTGTGTGAGTTACTAGACTACCGATGTTTGATTCCGGTATTTCTATTTATGGTCATGAATGTTTAGACATTTACCTTGCATGCTTTAATGATACGCCATAATTTACTGTAGCATCCTATCCTATTAAATGGGGTGTTACAATTGTGGTAACAGAGCCAGGTTTCTACCTGTAGATTTGTAAATCATGACCTGTGACTTACGGGTAGTCACCAGTGTCTTCCTAGAACTGACAATTGGTTTTCATGCATTCATTCATTTTCATTTTATTTCATGCATTCATATCATTGTAGCAGGTTTATGACTAAGTAATGGTTGGTACAGGACTGGCCCTATTTAGTCGCATGCACTTTTATCGAAATTTTTAACTTTGGGACCGACCCATTGGCATCCCCGCGCCATGTCTTTTGTTTTGAGTGAACTGACCATAGGCGTTCACTCCTGTTCATATAAAAGTTTTATAAACTGCATCATGCATTTTTACATTTTTTCATGTATTATAAACTGCTTCTTTGATTTATACATTGTTCATGCATTCTTATGTTATCTCATTCCAGATTTATGATTTATGTTGCATTTTGTTATTTTAAACTGTCAGATGGTGAACTCACGCAATACTCCAGATTTGGCAGCAGCTGTCAATGCAGATCTACAAGCCCTCCTTCCCCAATTTTGTAATGAGATCAGAGGCGAAGTTCATGCGGAATTTCAGGCTCATGGCAGCAACAACAACCACAACCCTTCACCACCGATATCCCTTCCCAAGACTGAGAGGTATGAGTTGTTGAGGGAGTACTACGGAATTAGGCAAGGAGTTGGGGAGAGCAGCAGCGAGTTCATGCAACGTTTCCTTCAGCTGGCTGACTCTGTTGGCACAACAACACATACTGCTGAAGAGCAAGCACACCACTTCCGATGGGCTCTTCGTACATTGGTACCCAATGAGTTGGCGGATTCCACCTTCAACACGGTGGCACAAGTGGCCGATGCAGCTCGGTAGTATGAGATGCTTCAGGAACAAGAGGAGTTTAGTGAGGACAACCCAGCTAAGAGGTATCTTAAATCACCATTTTGTAAACCGGTGAAGCTTTTCAGTATGTCATTTTACATCATTCTATGTTCAAATTCCTCATTTCAGACAGAAGACTGAGGCCCGGAATCCTCCGGCGGCTCAGCAACAGTCATCTGAGGCGGTCAGTCCAATGATCATTCTGCTCCAGAAAGGTGTGACGGTAGTTACAACTACCGTAATGATGTTAATGAGAGCAGGTCCTTACCTCTACATTCAACATTATTAAGCTGAGTATATTTCATTATTCTGACACACCAGCTCTTATATTCAGGAATAATGGTTACGATAGGAACCAGGACCGTAGAGGTTCGTGGTTGAACCATCCTGCAACACCAGGTAATGCTCAAACCTTTGTTATGTAATCATGTTTATGTTTCACGATCACGTCTCATGCATGAAATCTGGTCACAGGCTCTCATCTAGTTGGGAGGCCTACTGGGAGATTCATTCACCCTATCTGTCCTACTTTTCCGCACATACATTCGGGTGTTTGTCGCCGAAGTACTGGTGGATGTCTCAAATGTGGCCAACAAGGTCATCAGCAGAAGGACTGCCGCCAGGGTGAGATAGAAGGCACCTCTGGACACGCCGACACCAAGCCACCTCCTACTTCTGGTCGCGTGTTCACTACTATTAAGATCAGGCGAATAAGACTTCAGGTACCATCACCGGAAATCTCTTTATGAATGGTTTGGCAGCATGTGTTCTATTTGATACTGGAGCGATGCATTCAGTCGTGTCCACTACTTTTGCTGTACGTGTTAGGATTTCCCCGATGCTATTAGATAATGCCTTATGCATTTCCATGACACTTAGGGACTCTGTACGAATCACTCAGGTGTACAGAGATCTTCCCCTAGAATTTGATGACAAGATCCGTAGAGTTGACGCACTTCCTTTGGACATGTGCGATTTTGACTTGATTTTGGGCATGGACTGGTTATCCAAACACCAGGCAACGGTTGACTGCCATACTTATCGGGTTATCTTCGGTAATGTTAAATATACAGAGTACATACACCATGGTTTTCTGCCAGGGAGGTCAGTACAGATTATTTCATCCATGGAGACACGTGCATTGCTATCACACGGCTGTCAGGGTTTCATAGACAATATTCATGACACTACTGCCGAGTCTCCATCGCTCCAAGATCAGCCTATTGTGTCAGAGTTTCCTGACGTATTTCCAGATAAACTTCCGGGCATACCACCTATTCGTGAAGTCGAGTTTGGAATCGAGCTCATACCAGGTGCACAACCGATTTCCAAAGCTCCTTACCGTATGGCTCCTATAGAGCTTAAGGAACTAAAAGATCAGCTGCAGGAACTTCTGGAACGAGGTTTCATCCGTCCCAGTGCATCGCCATGGGGTGCACCGGTACTGTTCGTGAAGAAGAAAGACGACAACATGAGTTTATGTATAGACTATCGTGAGCTGAACAAGATCACGATCAGGAATCATTTCCCTTTACCGCGTATTGATGACCTATTCGATCAACTTCATGGCGCCAAGTATTTCTCTAAGATTGATGTGAGGTCCGGCTACCATCAGTTACGGGTTAAAGAGTAGGACATCTCCAAGACTGCTTTCCGTACGCGTTATGGGCACTACGAGTTCGTAGTCATGCCATTCAGACTCACTAATGCTCCAGCTGTCTTCATGGATTTGATGAACCGTGTCTTCCATGAGTTTTTGGACAGGTTCGTTATCGTGTTCATTGATGACATCCTGATATTCTCCAAATCCAAGGAGGAACATGAGGAACACCTTCGTACAGTCTTATAGATTCTTCGTTAGAAGCAGCTGTACGCCAAGTTCTCTAAGTATGAGTTCTGGTTAACCAAGGTGGCATTTCTAGGCCATATTGTACCTGCAGAGGGAATCACCATGGATCCTACCAAGGTTGAAGCTATCACTAAATGGCCGAGACCTACATCTACAACAGAAGTTAGAAGTTTTATGGGTTTAGCTGGCTACTACCACAGGTTTGTAGAGAAATTTTCACGATTAGCCTTACCTTTGACTAAGCTAATGAAGAAAGGAGAGAAATTCGTCTGAATGGAAGAGCGAGAGAAGAGCTTTGAAGATCTGAAGCAGAAGTTAGTGACTGCACCTATTCTTATTCTCCCATCTGGCTCAGGTGGATTTCAGATATATAGTGACGCTTCAGGAAAGGGTTTAGGCGGCGTTCTCATGCAACATGGGAAGGTTATTACATACGCATCACGACAGCTGAAACCTTATGAAGAAAACTATCCTACTCACGATTTAGAGCTTGCAGTAGTTGTTTTCGCGTTGAAGATCTGGAGACATTATTTTTATGGTGAATCATGTGACATATTCACCGACCACAAGAGTCTCAAGTACATCTTCACCTAGAAGGAACTGAACATGAGACAGAGGATATGGTTAGAGCTATTGAAGGACTACCACACCAACATTCAGTACCATCTTGGTAAGGCGAATGTGGTGGCAGATGCTCTAAGCAGAAGGTCGGGTATGATTGTTGGCATTTGGATTACAAAGGAGATCATTCGTGACCTAGAGATGACTGATATTGAGTTTTGTGTACGAGGACAGCATGGTTACTGGGCTAATCTTAGAGTGGAACCAGACTTACAATCTAGGATCAAGGAAGCTCAGAAGGACGACGGTAAGATTTGGGTTATCATTCAGAACCTTTATCAGCAGACGGAGTTTCGTGTTGACGACCACGGTATCTTATGACAGGGCACTAGACTAGTCGTTCCTGATGACTCTACTCTCAGGGAAGCGGTGTTGACTGAAGCTCACAGTTCTCCATTTACCATACATCCTGGTTCTACCAAGATGTACCACGACATCAAGCAATACTTTTGGTGGAGTGGTATGAAGCAAGATGTTGCCACCTTCATTTCTAAGTGTATGATCTGCCAGCAGGTGAAGATCGAACATCTGCGAGCTAGTGGTTTACTACAACCATTAGATATTCCAGCATGGAAGTGGGACAAAATATCCATGGATTTTGTTACTGGTCTTCCGGTTACTCAGAAGAAGAACAACGCTATTTGGGTCATTATGGATAGGTTGACTAAATCTGCTCATTTTCTGCCGATTCGCAAGGAGCATCCGGTCAGCAAATTAGCAGACCTATTCCAGAGGGAGATCATGAGACTAAATGTTACTCCATCAGAAATCATCTCCAACAGAGATCCCCATTTCACATCACGGTTCTGGCAGAGTCTACAGAAAGCTTGGGGCACCAGACTTAAGCTCAGCACTGCCTTTCATCCTCTTACCGACGGACAGTTGGAACGTACCATTCCGACATTGGAGTACATTCTGCGATCGTGTGCTCTAGAGTGGTTAGGAAGTTGGGATGACTATATATTCCTAGTAGAATTCGCATACAACAACAGCTGGCACGCTAGCATCAAGTGTGCTCCCTTCGACATGTTGTATGGTAGAAAGTGTCGCACCCCAATCTGCTGGGATCAGGTGGGCGAACGACTGCTTGAGGGTCCAGAGATGATTGAAGTGACCAATGAGAAGGTCGCTGTCGCCATGGCAAAGCTTCAGGCAGCTCGTGCTCGTCAGAAGAGCTATGCTGATAAACGTCGTAGAGATGTATCTTTCAACGTAGGTGATCACGTTTTCCTCAAGGTATCACCTACACGAGGAGTTAGACGTTTTGGATTCAGAGGGAAGCTCAGTCCTTGCTTCATTGGACCGTTCGACATCATAGAACGCGTTGGTGAAGTGTCATATCGTTTAGTGTTACCGCCTCAGCTATCACACGTCCACAACGTGTTCCATGTGTCCTTACTCAGAGGATACAACTATCATCCAGTTCATGTTGTCCGGTATCCACTTGATCAAATTCGAGAGGATCTTTCATACGTCGAAGAACCCGAGAGAGTTCTTGAGCGACAAGATCGTGTCATGCGGAGGAAGACGATCCCTTTTGTTAAAATCCTAGGGAGGGATCATCCTGAGCGGGAAGCCACTTGGGAGACGGAGGAGTCTATACGGACTTCTTACCCTATTTTCTAGTTCTAATTCGGGTATGTTTTCTTTCAGTTACCGTTTCTCCAATTCGAGGACAAATTGTTCTTTTAGAGGGGAAGAGTTGTAAAACCCGTATTAAAAACCTATGAACAGTACACGTAAACAGTAACTTACGAAACACACGATAAAATATAAACTTTCCATTTATAATATTAATACACGTGTCACGACAATAAATAACGAACAATCATGAATATTATAAACGTGACATGATCACGAATACCAAAATCACGAATATTAAATCACGAGCATACACGACTAATTATTTAACACAGGAAAAAATTCTGGTTACCCTTAGTGGGCCTCACATGCCGCGACCAAGGCAAGAGAAAGAAGGAAAAGTGGGTTTTTGGCCCATATCACACTTTTAATAAAACATCAGGAGAAATCCTTTTTCATTGTTTTTAGGTTTTCAAAAAAGTTTTTCCTGCCTCTTTTTTGTGCTATTGCCACCGGCTATATACAACCACAAGGAAGATTCAGACGATTTTCGTTATTGATTTTGTGTTCGTGATCATTCACTTTTTCTTTTCACACATTCGGTATAAATCAAATTTTTTTTTTCTTTTTTTTAATTCTTTTGATTTCATGTTAAAATTTAATTGATCATCAAGAACAAGAATAAAACATGTAATAGATTAATTAAATCATGTTTTCGGGTTTGGTTTGTGTGTGGTGTGGTTTGGCCGAGACACCCGAGACCCCAAAGGGGGGGCTCGACTTGTTTTGATTACCATCACCGAGAGTCCCAAGACTCTCGGCTTGGGTTGGTGTGGGATCGGACGCAGCAAGGCAACCCCGATCAAGGGTCGAGGTGGGTTTGTTTGTTCGATTGTGTGCACCGAGGCACCACCGAGACCCCCAAAGGGGCTCGGTTGGTTTTGTGGTTCGGACCCGAGACCAAAGGGACCCCGACTTTAAGTCGGGGTATGTTGTACATGTTTGTTAGTTTAAATATTGTCAACCGAGACCTCTCCAAGGTCTCGGTGGGACTTTTGCATGGCTTATTTGGTTCGGCTTATTTAAAACACGGGATCGGGATTCGGGTTTTTCATGAAAACTATTTTTATAAGACATGTTATACTAAACTTTAGGTTAATTAATTTATCAAATTAATTCATGTATAACCTAAGGTATTTTTACTTAGTTATTTAATTAAAACATGTATTTTAATTAAAATCATATAACGTATAGTTTAATTAAATAACCAGTTATTTAATTAATAAGCTATAACCAAGACTTGTATTGTGTTAACTAAAATTTAATTATTATTTATAATCCAGCTTATTTCTAATGATGGAAACTTATTATTTTTGGAAACTTTCTATTTTTAGAAACTTACTATTTATGGAAACCTGCTATTTTTAGAAAGTTACTTAGTATTACAATACAAGTATTATAATAGACTAATACATGGATAATACTTAACAGAACATCATAATAACTACAGTTAACACAATAAACAGTAAGACATGACAGAATACGTATAACAAGCTAATAATACACGGAATTAGTAAAACACATGTAATTCAGGCAACTCATACACGTCCATATTTTTATGTAATGTTATCTGTCGAGGCGGATTAGTCTTCATCATTTCCGTTAGCTTCTACTGGACATAAGGTACGGATTCCCGTCCTTCAACAAGGACAATCTCTTCCTTCATTAGGTTTTCTCGTATGCAACCAACTGTTTTCCCTAGTAGTTACAAATTAAATGCTTATGTTCATTAGTTACCTTAGCCATATACATGCATGACCAGTTTCACCTAGTTATGGAGGTACCATAACCATAACACTAGAGGCACTAGTGTTATGACTTCACCACGGCGGAGTGATAGCTCGTGGTGTCCTTTTTCAGTTATTTGGCCATTATATTATTATATTATCATGTGGGGCGTATGGGTGCATCCTAGTTACATGTTTCAGTCAGGATTTCATGGTGAATGTGGTGTGTGCCTTGCATCCTTCACGAGGAGTTGATCCCTCCTCCCCACTTAAAAGTTAATTAGAGGCATCCCCTCTAATTTGCATGACTGATGAGACTGCAATTATACATAGTCTCATCTTCCAAATCGGGCTTAAAATGCTTAAAATATCATTAAAATCCCCAAAATATGCTTGTGTTTGTTCATTGTGTATTTTAGGTACGGATATCGTGAATTCACCAAAAGATTACAAGAATCAAGCAAAAACGAACACGGTAAATGAAGTCGCACAAAGAACGAGACCCAAATCATGAAATTCCATTCAAGTCCTTGAAGTTTGAAGATTTTGCAAGATTAGTCCCTCAACTTTTGAAGACTTGACAAATTATACCCTTGCAAATCTCATTTATTTCATTTGGGTCCCTAAATTATCAAGACAATACAAGTTTAGTCCTTGGAATATGAAGAAATTACAAGAGAAGCCCTTAGTTCATGTTTAAGAAACCTTTTGTGGCCAAAGTGCAAAAAGAAAAATTTATTTAACAAAGGGGTTTTAGCTTGTGGGCTGGAAAACTTTATTCAGCAAGTTTATGATACATGGGGGGTTATACTTGCCAGACAACCAAACTCCAACCCTCCACTCTCACGCCTCCACGTGTCCCACTCAACTCACCCAACCAATCACCAACACCTCATCTTCCACGTCACCTTCCACCACCAGTTTATTTATTAAACATGGTCAAAAAACAAGTCAAACCCACCCTATTTTCCTACTAAACAGATTATTTAAATCCTAATCCCCCCCAAATAGATTAAAACTTCACCTGCTAAACACTTCATCCCCACAAACCCTAAAAAAACCAGGTTTAATTAACCTAAATCATTAACTATTTTCTAATTAAACTTGGGGGTTTTAATCTCAAACCCACTCCCAACACATCCCACAACCCAGAAAACGACCACTCACTCTTTTGTCGCCTCCCCTGCTACACTCTTCACGTGCTACTGTTCACATCAAACAGCTCACTGCCATTCCTTGGTCCCAAAGGTATAACAAACGGCCAAGATCAAATCCTTACAGCTGTATCAACCTGGCAACATCACATGGACGATTTTTGACCAAGACTCCAAGGGCAATTTTGGATTTTCAAGACAATTAGGGTTTAGGGTTTATACCTCTTGTATTATTTTATTAAGTCTTCTAGATTATTCCTAGTATAAATACAATCCGCCTGTGGATGTATTTCTTTTGTTCCAGTCCTTGTAAAAATTTTAAGTGAAGTATAATAAAGCAGCTTTTAATTTTTGCATAACTGAGTTCCTCTTTATCTGTTTTCCTTAGATAATTTTAGTCATTTACAAAATAGTTTTAAAAGTTCCCAAGATGTTGTGTTTACATAAGTATTTTCAAAAAAAGGTTTTTTAAGTAGTTCTTAAAAGTAAAACTTTTCATCAGATTGATTTACAATCCCACTTGAAGTGAAAGTGGATTGTGGGATTGTTTTCAGTTTAGAGTTAAGGTTTTGTCAAATTATTATTGGTTTCAAAATTTCAGTTTAAAGATTTTATCAAAAATCTTTTTTCTCTTTCTTTCCTAATCATCATTGTTTGAACAGCTTATACCAAAAGCTTATTCAAGCTTTTGGCATAGCTGGTTCAAGCTTGAATTTGCTTTTTGTTTGCTTGTGCTTGTGCAGGGTTTCAAGAACATCAAGTCTTTTACTTCATTTCATTGCATTTCTTCATTTGTAAAGATATTGATATCCCTAGGTCTGTTGTAGACCTACCAACAGGGATCCTATACACGTTTCATTAGTTCATAAGAGCCAAAAAAACCCAAAATAGAAGGCATCAACCAAGGTTTGTGGCTTGAACCCTATTTCAAAGTTTTTTTTGAGTCTTGTTATGTGACTTATGTGATCTTTGGTGTTACCTGTTTTTATGTTAATGTTTCTGTTTGTTTATGCTTCTTGTGTAGTTGTATGCATGTTTAGATAGCTCTAGGTCAGTTTAATCAAGTTTTGAATGCACTTGTTTTGTTAGTACTGGTTACCATCTAGATAAGGGGGTGTTTGGGTTAGGGTTTGGACTGCTTAGAGTGACATGAAACCAACCAAAAAACCATCTAGACATACTCTATTACTGTTAAAAAGGTCATTTAAGTATCTTGTTTTTAGTTTCATAGGTTAATATTATGTATTGCATGTTCAAAATATGGTTTAAATAGCAAAATCAGTAACCCACTGTTCCTGCCTTGTTTTAGTGAAAATTGTGCCATCAATTGTTGTTATATGCTAGATCTTAGTAGGATTTAGGGTTGTGATCAGGTTGTGGGAAGAT
Source organism: Glebionis coronaria (assembly GCA_025667525.1). Taxonomy (NCBI): domain Eukaryota; kingdom Viridiplantae; phylum Streptophyta; class Magnoliopsida; order Asterales; family Asteraceae; genus Glebionis; species Glebionis coronaria. The sequence continues at coordinate 631,761,924 of CM046874.1, read as the reverse complement.
TGTGAAGGATTTGAGTGAGTTTTGGTCAACCAAAACTCACCCAATTGCCAAGCTTATCAGCAACATCCCACAGACCCCTACATACCATATCAGCAACTGCATTAGGGGTCTTGGTGTTTGATTTTGTGAAACAACTTGTGCTTTTTATAATTTTTGTAACTCCCCACAACCCAACTGGTTGTGGGGGTGCCTTTGGTTCCCAAAAGATACAAAGTATTGAGCAATCTACAAGCACTTAAGTGCCCATACCTGAAAACTTGTTAAGTCAGTGGGAACCAAGTTCCCACTGTTAGTATAAAAGTTGCCCCTGCTACACAAACACACAAAAGTCCTTAGATGTCATTGTTAGTTTTCTTAGAATTTTGTCTTTAGTGGGCTTATTCAGGAGTTTTTGCCTGATTCCAATTTTATTATTTTTCTTATTTTACTTCTGATTTTTTTGTTTAATTTATTTTTCTGTTACTGTTCATTTACTATTTTCTAGATTAAATTGTATTTTTAATTAGTTTTTAATTACTGTTTTTTGTCTTTTAAAGAAAAACTTTTATATTTTTCAGTTTTAAATTTTTTCTTAGATTCATAAAGTTAGTTTAAGATTTTTAGTTTAAAAAGATTTTACTGTTCACATTTTTAAGTATTTTTTAGATTTAATTAAAGTTTAATTAGTTTTAAATTAAAACTGTTTTGTCTTTTAGTGTAGAAAATTCACTTTTTCAACTTTTTTCAATTTTATACTGTTTAGTATTATAATTTAGGATTTTTGAAATAGTCAAAATAATTTTACAATTATTTTAATATTTTTAATCATTATTTTACTTTAAAAATAGTTTTTAGTGTTTTAAAAATAGAAAATAGTTTTAAAAATTTAGGAAAAAACTCTTTAGTCTTTAAATAATATAAGGGAGTTATTAGTTCAATAAAATAATATTTTAGGCTTTTTCTTAATTATATTTAATTTTAGGGCTTTAATTTGCATTTAAAATTAAATATTTAATTAATTAAAGGTTTTAAAATATATTTATTGGATTTTATTTTTATTTATATTATTTTAGACTTAGTTTTAATTTTTAATTAAGTTTTAGGTTTAATTTTTAATTTTGTCACGTTTTACGTATTTACGTTCGCGTTTTACGTCACTCGTCGTAGTTTAATCGTAATCGTAGCTCGTCTTTAATTTTTCTCTCTTAACCCAAAAACGTCAGTAATCCAAACTTTGATTTTACATATTGGCACACTTAATCCACACACCTCCTTCGAGAACGAACCCGCATTTATTCGACTTGTCGGTTTTCCTAAATCGTCGAGTTTAATACTTGCCCATTATACGTTGTTTTCCTAAACGCGTATTTCTACACCTATCATTTGGCGTCGCTGCCGGGGAGGTGTTTTAGTGTGCCATTATTTGTATCGTGTTTGTGTGAATAGTGCGTTTTTGCTTTTCAATTTTTTTGGAAAGCGTAAATATCGTACATACTCATTTTTGTTATTTTTCTCTATTATATTATAGTATCCAAATAAAACGTGTTTAGTTTTCCTAAATTAAACACAAAACAATCTTTTTATTATATTGTAGATATCCCATTATCGTTTTCGTTTTTCTTGTGAATATATTACTATATTGTACTTACGTAGAACAATAAATATACAAGTACTCCAAAAGCGTGAAAACGCAAGCTTGATTCGAGATTTCATCACTCGATCATTGTATTCGAATCTAAAGAAAAGTTTAAAGGCAAAAAAGATAAATACTTTCGTGAGGCTTAATTTCAATTAACAAAAACTATAAGGTGGGTATAAGGCGGTTGTATTTCACGACCTAAGGGAAAAAGGCTCTTAAGTGCTTAGCGCCGCCTCGTTTTCCCCGCTTGCTTGTGTGTGTTTTGAGAAAGAGGGCTAATCGAGGGTTTGCTGCCCAAGTATTATCTACGTATCATATATATTTGCTTGTTTTCAAGATTAAACCCTCTTGAACGTTTTGGCGTTCCACCAACGTTCTAAAGTCATCGAAGGCGTTCACTCCACGTGATCGTTTTCATTCTTTGAGGCTCCTTTAATTGAGAAATCGATTCGAGGAGAGATTTGTAGATTTGAGTCTACGTAATACAACAAAAATCCAAAAAAATTAAAAACAATCAAAAATCAAAAAAATCAAAAAAATCGAAAAACCCCAAAAAGAATCTTCTTTGCTACCCCCATTCTACGCTTAGTGCATGCGCACTCGATCGAAGGATTATTCTAATTCTAGCGACGCTTCGAATCGACGTAATCATAATCGAAGGAATCGACGACGTAGACGAGAATTAGAAACTGACGTTCCTAATATCGTTGTTGAAGAGACCGTAGAGGAGATGGCCGACAATCGTTCGATGATGGAATTGCTCCAAGCGCCCATCGAGGGTTATGGAGACACGATCGTAATTCTCGCTATCGAAGCGGAGAATTTTGAGATTAAGAGCGGAATGCTTTCGTTAATCCAAGCTACAAAATTTCGAGGTCGTGAAGCCGATAATCCTCACGACCATATTCGTAATTTTGATCGTCTTTTAGCCACGAGCAAGTTTCAGAACGTCGACACCGATGTCGTCAAGCTTATGCTTTTTCCGTACTCGCTCGATGGTGCCGCCAAGGATTGGTACGACAAAGAGCCACCTAATTCGATAACTACGTGGAAGGATCTCGTCTCCAACTTCGTTAATTATTTTTTCCCACCGTCTAAGACAACATTTTTCAAAAATGAAACTACGAAATTTGAGCAAAAATCGAATGAATCTTTTAGAGACGCGTGGGATCGTTTTAAGGAATTGGTTAGGCAATGTCCTCACCATGGTTTTTCCGAGTTGCACCAAATCGATACGTTTTACAACGGTCTTAATTTTCAAGAACAAGATTCGTTGAATTCCGCCGCTGGTGGCAACTTTTTGTGTAAAACTCCGAAAGATGTCTTGATAATTATCGAAAACCGATCCAAGGTTTACCAACTCCACAACGCACCTAGTGTTGCCAATGTCGCCAATGTTAGTAATTCTAATCGCGACATTGAGAGAGTTGATGCGAAAGTCGACAAGCTAACGAATGTGTTTACGTCTTTTCTCGTCAAAATGCAAAAGAAAGACGCTCCCGCTATGGTGAAAGCGGTTGAGACATCATGTACATTTTGTGGTGGACCTCATAATTATTACGAGTGTGCGGCTACGGATGGACTAACGTCGAATGTGAGTGCGTTAAATGGAAACAAAAATTTTGAAAATCAAAATAACGCGGGTCCATCACAACAAGGCAATTATAATCAAGGCAACAATTTTTATCAAAACCGAAACAATTTTCAAGAAAATAATCAACAAGGGAATTTTCAAAACCAAGGTTATAATCAAGGTCGGAATTTGAGTTGGCAAAATCGAGACAATAATCAAAACTTGAGTTTTCAAAACAACAACAATCAAGGTAACAATTTTTCAAGTGGTGAATCAAAACAATTTTCAAAGAAGTAATCAAGACCAAGGGAACTTTAATTCAAATCAAAATAGTTCGTCAAACGATTTTCAAAATTACATTAAAACGAATGAGGCTAACATGAGACGATTAGAGGGAGAAATTGGTACTTTGAAAAACGACTTTACTAATACTTTTAAATTGCAAAACACGAAGATTGAGCAAGGACAAATTGACATTAAAAAGATGTTTTCGGCTATTATGAAGAAAGCCTCAGGTGCTTCATCGAGTTCGTTACCTAGTGACACCGTTGAAAATCCTAAGGAACAATGTAAAGCCGCCTCGTCTCGTGAGAAAGGTCGTGTGATTACCCCTAACCTTGATGGATTTCGAGTTGTTCCTTCTTCTCAACCCTCGACTTCTAAGACGTCTTATTGTTCTAAAGTCGATGGGTTGAACGTGGCGACCAAGGAAAAGAGTGCACACCCTCTTGTACCTCAAATTCCATCCACGGTTCAAAAAGAGAGCTTTACCGACCTAACCAATGTAACCCTTGAAGAAACTTGTGCTTCGATCATTTTTAAAAAACCCAAAAGGCAAATGCCGAGAAAGGAAGAGGATCCGGGCCAATTTCTATTACGTTGTGATTTTTCCGAGATTGAGGGATATTTAGCCCTTGCCGATTTAGGTGCTAGCATCAATTTCATGCCTTATTCTCTTTGGAAATTGATGAGATTGCGTAACCTTACCCCTACGAACATGACTATCGAGCTTGCAAATTGTACTCCATTAATACCAATTGGAATAGCCGAGGATGTCTATGTCAAAGTTGGAAAGTTTGTTTTTCCCGCGGATTTCGTTATATCCGATTACGAGTGTCACCCTAAATATCCAATTATTTTAGGCCGACCATTTTTATCAACAGCTCGAACCGTAATCGACGTTCACGAGGGGAGACTTACTATGAGATATGGGTAGGACAAAATGGACTTTTTCACGAGTAAATCCCAAGTGTTTAGTGATAATGAAAAAACCTAGGTTTCAAAACCAAATGATTCTAAACCTAATGATTTCAAAATGTACACTTTAGCGGAAAGAATGAGGCTTAATGCATGTTTTGAAAAAATTAAGAAGAACGGTTTTAAAGATGATGATTTTAATGATAAAGAATATGTGTACCTAATTCAAAAGGGTATGTGTAAATTTATGAATGAAAAATCACTTTGGTATGCATTCGATGAAACAAGTGACACACCAATTCCGAAGGGCGACGTTAGTGCCATCACGACAATGACAAAAATGGACTCGTCTTCACCACCTTCGAAGGACCACGTCTTTGAGGCTTCAACTTCTAACTCCATCGAAGTGCCTCCATTTCCTAGCCCAACACCCGTTGAGGCGAAAGGTTTTATCGACATCGATCCTCTCGTTTTAGAAAAGTCACCTAAACATAGTCATTCGACTTGTAAGACCATGGTTGTGAGTGCTCACATCGACTCCTTCTTTGATGATGACAATGGCGATTTTGCCGAGATTGAACACGTACTTCAAAATCCACATGCAATTTTTTATTCTCCTAAAAAGAAACATGTGAAGTACGATGATTACGAGTTTGATCCCGAGATTGAGGAAATCATTAAACAAGAGCTAGCTCTTTTGCCTCCACTTCCACCTACAAGTGAGTTGGAACGTCTTATTTTCGATGACGAACCAACTCATGTGACCACTAAAAATCCAGTTCTCGAGGAGTTACCTAATCAATAATCCTCAAACGAGAATTACGTTTACCACATTCGTGAGGATTTAACTTATCAACAATCCCCACAAATGGATGATGGTTTCGTGCTTGATCGTGATCTTTTCGAGAGAGTTTCAAAGATACTCAAGGAGGGGAATGACAAACCTTGGTTTGACAAGCCTATCTTTGATGAAGAAATCGATGAGATCGACGTTCATGAGGATGACGAGTATGTTGACCCCGATGGGGCGGTGTTCTTTACTGATAAACGTTTTGAGAACTTATATAATCCGCCACCCCCTCCCACCAATGAATTAAATGTGAGGATTTTTAGCGCGACTAATTTCGAATTTGACACGCCAAATATGTTCGACATTATCAAATCGGGTTTTCATAAAGAGTTTTTAAAAGATAAAAAAGGAAAGGATTTTAATTGTGATTAAAAAGATTTTTTTACATGTTTAACTCCGTCATCACCGCGTTTTATGAGTGGTACCACCTCGTCTACTCCTTTTGACGACGGTTGGTGTGGATCTAGTGTGGGGGAAGCCCCTTATGTTCCTTCACGTTTGTAACACCCCATTTTGATAATGGAATGTCACGCGTAATTATGGCGTGTCATCAAAGCATACAAGGATAAATGTCTAAACACTTCATGACCATAAAAGGAAAATACCGGAATCAAACATCGGTAGTCCAAAAGTAAAGCTCATCACACACAAACATAAGTACTGTAAATGAAAGGACTAAACAATGTCCATATCAAGAGTATCAAAGTAAAGATAACGCATAAAGTAAAGAAAGGCTAGAAAGCTTCCAGTCCATATGCACGTACGCTTAAAGGCTACGAGCGTCCCTGAGTACCTGCCATTTTGGGAACATAGAAAAGGAAAACGGCTAAGCAATACACTCAGTGCACGGATGTACAATAAAGCATGAATAGTATAAGCATATAAGCATATAACAGCGGAAGAAACTAAGTCCCGAATAACCCGGTTAAGTCTTGGTAAAACTGGTTTTATAGTTTGAAAAGCCTTATGTTTATCTTATAAAAACTGTTTAACATATTATACCATTAGCCAATATAGGTCATGAAAATCCACCGTGCATGAATACTTGGAGGGGTGACCTCATCATGCAAATTAGAGGGGCTGCCTCTAATTTAATATACTGGTTTGGGTAGGAGGGATCAGCTCCTTGTGAAGGATGCAAGGCACACACCACATTCACACTGAGTAATCTGCTGAAAAACATGTAACTAGGATGCACCCATACGCCCCACATGATAAATATAATAATATGGCCAAAAGCTGAAGGGACGCCACGAGCAATCACTCCTCCGTGGGGAAGTCATAACACCAGTGCCTCTAATGTTATGGTTATGGTACCTCCATAACTAGGTGAAACTGTTCATACATGTATATGGCTATAGGTATTCTAAATTAAACATAAGCAAATCAAACATATAAACTAATACTACGGGAAAACAGTTGGCTGCATACGGGGAATCCTAATAAGGAAAGAATGTCCATACTGAAAGGGCGGGAAATCGTACCTTATGTCCAGTGAACGAAGAAGACGAACTGAGGAGAGTCCTACTTCGGTATCACTAATGCTACATAAATACATACGTGTATAAGTATCTGCTTACTAAATACGTAACTGGTTTTATGTCATGTCTTAGCTTATTTTATACGTTCATGTCATGTTTTACTGTTTTAAGCTTTAAACTGTGTTTATCTTATATTCTGTCTATTCTGTTTATGCATTACTTGTATTTCATGTATTATTATACTTACTGTGTAATAATAAGTAACTTTCTAAAAATAACAGGTTTCCTAAAATAGAAAGTTTTCAAAAATAGAAAGTTACCAAAAATAGAAAGTTTCTAAAAATAGAAAGTTTTCAAAAATAGAAAGTTTCCAAAAATAGAAAGTTTTCCAAAAATAGAATTATTGCTTAAAATAGATAAGTTTCTAAAAATAGAAAGTTTCCATAAATAGATTAGCTGCCTTAATTAAATAAGTTTCTAAAAATAGAAAGTTTCCATAATTAGATATAAGCTGGTTAAATAAGCTAAGTATATAAGCTTAAGTGTTTTCTGATTATTTTTCTAAGTCATATTGATATAAGGTATAGTTTATTAATTATTACATGTAATTTAAATAAACTATAGGTTAAAAGTATTTAATTAAATATATCATGTTTTTAATTAAATAAAGTTAAATACTTAGGTTAAAACATGTTTTATTAATTATTAATAATATAACCTAAGTCATGTTAATTAATTAATTATAGCCATGGTTTTTAATAATTAATTAATTATAAAGTCTAGAAAAATATAAATACTTAGGTTAAAGTTCCATGATCTAATAATTAAATTATAACCTAAGTCATGTTTTATTAAATTAATCATGTCATATTTTATTAATTTAATTTAACATATGATTATTAAAACATAACCTTAACATAAACCATGAACTGGATCGTGACTAGAAACCATGAACCGGACCCGTAATCAACATCATACCCCGAACCACTTCGGGGTTTCCCCCTTTTTGCTGCTACCGTGGGACCCACACCACCAAACCGAGACCTTGTGGTCTCGGTGGTGGTCCATATGCCAAGCCGAGACCCCCTTGGGGTTCGGTTTAGGCGCCGGCCACAACAAACACCCCTAAATCCTCCGTTTTGATTTACCCCATAACCATTTACATGTTTGATTTATGTTTTTAATTAGCTTTTTAAAAACATCATGTTCTTATTTAATTTATTAAATCAAAACAAAAGAAAAAGGATTAAAAAGTTATACCGAATGCGTGGATCAAACGAGGATGAACACACACGAACACTTGCACCAAATTCAAGATCAAAATCAAACAAACACCCCCCTTTGGTGTGTTTATATGCGGCGGCCAAGAAGAGCAAGAAGGAAGGAGAAAACTATTTTTTGGGTTTTTGATGTTTTACTGTAAAGTGAAAAGTGAAAACAAGATTTACCTTAACCCCTTTCTTAGTAAAATTTGATGGGCTTGGCCCATCCTTCTTTGGTGTAGCCGCGGGTAGGGTCCCCACATGGGGTACCCGTACCATTTTCCGAGTCTATTAATTTTAGTGTTCGTTTGTGTTTAGTCGTGTTCGTGTTTTATGTGTTCTCGTTAATTATTAACCGTGACTTAATATATTTATTCGTGTTCGTAATATATATATATATATATATATATATATATATATATATATATATATATATATATATATATATATATATATATATATATATATATATATATATATATATATATATATATATATATATATATATATATATATATATATATATATACACATATATATATATATATATATATATATATATATATATATATATATATATATATATATATATATATATATATATATATATATATATATATATATATATATATATATATATATATATATATATATATATATATATATATATATATATATATATATATATATATATATATATATATATATATATATATATATATATATATATATATATATACGTATTTAATATTAGCTCGTGATTTAATTAAGTTCATGATTTCATGATCGCATGTTCGTGATTAATTATTGTTTAAATAATTACTGTGTGTTCGTACGTAATAAATACTTATCGTGTTCTAACACGTACGTAATACGTAAATTCTAACACGTGAACGTAATCATACTATAAAAGGAAAGTTTTAATTTAGTACGTACGATCTTAAGGGTACTATTCATGGTAAAAGCATGCGGGTTTTACAACTCATCCCCCCTAAAAAGAATAATTCGTCCCCGAATTATAGATAAAGTAAACTGAAAAGAAGAACATACCCGAATTCAAAATATGAAATGAGGGTAAGAAGCCCGGATAGACTCCTCTGTTTTCCAAGTGGCTTCCCGCTCGGTATGATCCCTCCAAAGGATTTTGACGAATGGAATCGTCTTCCTTCTCATGACTCGTTCTTGTCTGTCAAGAACTCGTTCGGGTTCTTCTATGAAAGTGAGATCTTCACGTATCTGTTCCAGTGGATACTGAACCATGTGAAGGGGATGATACTGGTACCCTCTGAGTAAGGACACATGAAACACATTGTGTACATGCGAAAGCTGCGGAGGTAACGCTAACCGGTAAGATACTTCACCGACTCGTTCAATGATATCAAACGGTCCGATGAAACGAGGACTGAGCTTCTCTTTAATCCTGAAGCGTCTAACACCATGTGCCGGCGAAACCTTAAGGAAGACGTGATCTCCTACGTAAAAATATATGTCCCTACGATGCTTATCGGCGTAACTCTTCTGACGTGAACGTGCTTCCTGAAGTTTCTGCTTAGCTACTGCGATCCTTTCATTGGTCATCTCTATGATTTCTGGTCCTTCAAGTGTTCGCTCTCCAACCTGATCCCAGCAGATTAGGGCGCGACACTTTCTGCCATACAACATCTCGAAAGGAGCACACTTGATACTTGCGTGCCAACTGTTGTTGTATGCAAACTCCACCACACAGATGTAATCGTCCCAATCACCCGTTGATACTAAGGTATTTGTATGGGTTCAGATTAATTCTCGGAATCTTCTCGAATTGATCACGGTTCAAAGTGGAATAGTTGTTCTTGGTTACTAAAAAGGTGTTGGTTTGTTTATCTATTTTAAGCTAATAGCAAATAAATGTAAATGGCATTGAGTAAAGTGAAAGCTTTAAAGATTAACTAAAAATAACGAATTAAAAATAAATGTTTGAAAATTTAAAGACAAGATTTAGAAAAATGCTAGAACACTTAATAAAAACTAACACTTGGAAACTTTATAAAAAATAAGAACTAAAACCATCGGAATATGCTATCGGAAAGTAAGATCGGAATATTAGAAACAATCACTAATCGGAATGCTGGGAAATGATGGTGATCGGAATATGGGAGAATGTCCCTGATCGGAATGTGCAAACGAGATTCCATCGGAATACCCCCAAATCGAGCCAATCGGAATATTGTAAGAGAACACAATCGGAATGTTCTAAAAACACCAAGCTGTCGGAATGATTAACTAATAAACCCGTCGGAATATCCCAATACCCTCACAATCGGAATGTTACAAAACTAAACCAATCGGAATAATGGAAATAAGCCACAATCGGAATATGTCAAAACCCTTTTCCGATCTGACGATCGGAATAAAGGGGGGTGCTAATCGAAATGTTACAATCGGAAAAGGGTTTACCTTTTCCGACTACCCTCTTGGATCTGAAAGAAAAGCTAAGGCAATAAGCTATTTGATTAAGCTAACTCCAAAACTTTGAACGAATCTAATATTAAACGGATTGAATAAGCACAAATTCAACTTATCTAAACTTAAAATAAGCAAACTTTTCAATCAAACCATAAAAAGATAAACTTTTTAAGAAAACTTTTAAAAGTAAATAAGCTAAACATAAAAACAAGCCAATGAGCACAAAAATCTTAAAGCTTATTCGTATGAAAACTTAACTAAACATAAAAAGATTAACTTTTTAAGCACGAAAACATTGATGAACAACACGGATCATAAGTAATTCGCACCAAAAGTGAATCAAAATCAAAGAAAGGTAGAAAGAGATGAAAGATTAAATGCTTAAACTTAAACTTGATTAATGAAATCAACAATACAAAAGGTTTAATCTTTGAAAGATTAAAAGAAAGAAAGATGAAAACTTAGTGAGAGAAAGTTGAGAACTTTCTCTCTCTAAAACTAGAGAGGAAAAATGAAAAGTAAAACTAAAACACTAAAAAACTAACTAGCCTCTAAAATTGTGAAGTGAAGTCCTATTTATAGGCGTTTGCTTGTGGGCTTGTGAATGGGCTTTGTTTTTGGGCTTCTTTTCTTCTTTCTTCTTTAGTCTTTACGTTTCTTTAAATAAACGTTTCCGACTTTGTATTTTGAGAAAAGTCGGTGAATAATTCCAACTCGTCTTATAATGTTTAGATTAATAGACTCGAGTTCTTCGACATATATGAATCTTCCATCTTTGGCCCTTTTCTTCGATAAATCTTCAAATAGGCACAATGACTTCAAATCTTTTGCATCTCTTGGACAATAGACTTCGTCTTGAGTCTTTTTCTTCGATAAAACCCGTGCAATCCCATGTTTTCTTCAATATTCACCCGGTTGACTCTGAAAACACAATAAACACAAAAACCACGCATAATTCCAAACAAATGATATTAAATACGTGTTTTGGTCTTGTTTTAGCCATAAATAAGTGGTAAAAGGATGGGTTTTTTTACACCTATCAAATCCCCTACACTTAACCATTGCCATGCCCTCATGCAATGCTTAGTGATAAAGCAATTTTACACTCTTCTCATAATCAATCAACCTTGGCCTTATTAAAATACTACTAAACAAAAATTAAAGTACTAAGAAAAACTAAAACTTTAAAGTAAACAAAAGGATAGAAAACCATTTTCACTTGAAAATAGCTATATGGAAATAACTTGCAAAGAGATCAAGGACTTACATTAGGGCTTTGGTGCTGCGAAGATTTATCACCCTCAAGTTTCACGTTCCCCAAACTAAGCTTATAAACGAGATCATTGTTATTATAAGTTAGCAAATCAAACACTTACACACATGGATTAATTAAACGATTAAACTCCCTTATTCCTAGGTGTATCTCTTATATTTTATTTTTGTCTTAGAATGATCATGAAGATGCATTTTTGGACTTATTTCGATAGTTTATTAAGGCTGAAAGCAAAGTAGGACGATTTGATCAATAGTTAGCTAAATGACAAAATCTCTTAAAACTGCTTCTCGGGATATCAAAAAGTTCATATCTTGGCATAACTCGGTTCACAATTTGAGACCTTTCTCGGGCCGATATTTGGTATGTTCTTCATACTTCATATCTTCGAGAGACGTTCTTGAGATAATGGTCTTCTCTTCGTTATAGAGTTTCTTCACTTGGAGAATTTTGAGGGGGTACTCCAACTTTGTTGACCACGACTTCATGATTATTTCTTCAATCTCTAATTGGGATTTTGAGATACAACGATCCGCCTCCTTTTCGGACTTGGATCTATTTATCCTCATACCTTGTTAGGGTCTTTTCGGATAGACTTCTCCATGATCTTTATGGGAGTTGATTGCTTTTCGTCGTGAGTCTTGATCCTTCATATTGATTTTGGGAATAATGCTTTTCACATCACTTTGGATCTTCAGCCATAAAATTGAATCCTCATGCATTGTTAGGGCCTTTTCGTATTCGCCAATCTTCGCACACCGCTTCATATGTTATGCCTTGGCTATGAACTCTTATCATTACCGAGCAACTTTTAAACGATCTTGGGCTAGAAGCTAAGTAACTTTTCAAATCGTAAGACCTTACTTATTGCAGATAATTTATTAGCAAGTGATGGGAGAATAGGCAAATAATTACACCAAGTGAGCTTGCGCAAGAATACCGACTTATAATTGACTCTATCATTTCTCGTTCTCCACAATTTAAAATCTCAAGTAATGAGACTCGTGGATACTTAGCCTAATAAACCAATTAAGGTCTACATGGTTAAGGATACTAGCTAGAATAAACTTTGATAAGTCTATTCGGGTTGAGTCAAAGTAATCGCAACGGGCCTAATATGTCAAAGATTTCAAAACTAGCTACACCACTTTATTAATACTTTTGAGTTATTTGCGGGATATATACATATGAAAGCAACGATAAAAATTTAAAAATTACGACTAAATGGCCAAAGTTAATTAAAAATTTGAAAAATGTTGAAAAAGATGATTTTCCGGTTAAATGAAGGCATTTTCATGGAAAAGTCCACTTAAAACTTCGATAGAAGTCCCCCTACACTTAAAATAAACATTGTCCTCAATGTTTAAGCATGTGGGAAAAGTCTCCCCTACACTTATGAAATTGTGCACGTTGGTTAAATCAAGCTAAGGGAGAGACGACTAAAGTGATCAATTTCAAATGTGAGTATAAAGAAAATTGAATCACGATAGTTGAGAGATAGAACCGGATTTCGGATAACACGGGAGCACGGTTCTTCAAAGGTTCCAAAAGTGCATTCATCCCTGTAATCACATCACCACACAAACACAAAGAACCTATAGAAGTCCCCCTACACTTAGGAGGTTAAACGGAAAAGGATAGATACTCGGGTTGCCTCCCGAGGAGCGCTTGTTTTTGATTACCGAGTCACGAGCCTGACTCGACCCAAAATTAGTTCATGGGAAACGTGGTGAGGGATGGAATCATCGCGTGAGAGATGTCCTCACCAAAGTACAACTTCACTCGTTGGCCATTCACCTTAAAATTAGGTCCATTAGGTTGAGCGAGCTCGAGAGTACCATATGGAAAAATTTGGGCAATGGTGAATGGGCTGGACCAACGAGATTTCAGCTTGCCCGAAAAGATTTTCAACCGAGAGTTAAAGAGTAACACTTTGTCTCCAACTTGGAACTCTCAGTTCTTAATCTTAGAGTCGTGAATATGCTTAGTCCTTTCCTTATAGATCAAAGAATTTTCATAAGCCGCATTCCGGAATTCATTCAGCTCATTGAGTTAGATCTTGCGTAGGTCACCGGCTTTGGTGATATCAAAATTAGCCCACTTCAAGGCCCAGTAAGCCTTGTGCTCCAACTCAATGGGGAGGTGGCATGCTTTCCCGTACACGAGACGATATGGTGTACAACCAATCGGAGTCTTGTAAGCGGTACGAAAAGCCCACAGAGCATCATCAAGTTTATCGGCCCATGAGGCACAATGCTCTCCCACGGTTCTTTCAAGAATTCGCTTTAATCCTCGGTTAGAGATTTCAGCCTGGCCATTAGTTTGTGGATGGTAGGCGGTGGAAAGACGATGATTTACACCATACTTAGCCATGATTATTGCAAATTGGTCATTGTAAAAATGAGTCCCGCGATCACTAATAATGGCACGAGGCACACCGAATCTAGCGAACATCGATTTCAAAAAGTTATAAACCACCCTTGCGTCATTAGTGGGTAAAGCTTTGGCTTCAACCCACTTTGAAACGTAGTCAACGGCTACAAGGATGTATTTGTTTCCTTTAGAGGAAGGGAATGGCCCCATAAAGTCGATACCCCAAACATCAAAGATTTCACATTCTTGAATGAAATTCTGAGGCATCTCATCTTTATGTGTGATCTTGCCTTGTTTTTGGCAAGCATCACAACGTTTAACCATCTCGTGAGCGTCACGAAAAATGGTGGGCCAATAAAATCCCGAGTCAAACACTTTTTTGGCGGTGTAGTTGGGACCAAAGTGACCACCGGTGGGTCCTTTGTGGCAAGCGTCAAGGATTTCTAAAGCTGCCGGTCCATCAACACATCGGCAAATAATCAAATCGGCACATTGTTTGAATAGATACGGGTCATCCCAAAAGTAAGTCTTAATGTCTTTGAAGAACTTTTTCTTTTGCTGGGATGTTAACCCGTCAACGAGAATTCCACCCGCCAAGTAGTTTGCAATGTCCGCAAACCACGGGGTTTCATTAGAAGTCGAGTTGATAGACATTAAGGTCTCCAGGGGAAAAGAATCATTGATTTCTTTGTTCGGATGATCCCCTTGGAAAGGATCCTCAAGTCTACTGAGATGATCCGCGGCCAGGTTTTCAGCTCCCTTCTTATCACGAATTTCGATTTTAAATTCTTGGAGTAGCAAAACCCAGCGAATAAGTCTTGGTTTGGAATCTTGTTTAGTTAACAAGTACTTCAAAGCGGAATGGTAGGTATAAACGATTGTGGTGGAAAGGACAAGATAGGGGCGGAACTTTTCAAAAGCATAGACAACAGCTAAAAGCTCTTTTTCGGTTGTCGTGTAATGCAATTGAGCCCCCGTCATTGTCTTGCTAGCATAGTGGATTGGTTGGAAGTGCTTATTCACTCTTTGGCCCAAAACCGCACCAATAGCAAAGTCGCTAGCATCGCACATCAACTCGAAGGGAAGCTCCCAGTTAGGGGTAACCAAGACGGGTGCCTTAGTTAGCTTATCCTTAAGCAAGTTGAAGGCTTCAAGACACTCTGTGGAAAAGATAAAAGGAGTATCTTTTTCCAAGAGGTGGGTCATCGGGCGAGCGATTTTAGAAAAATCTTTGATGAATCGACGGTAGAAGCCCGCATGACCAAGGAAACTTCTCACACCCTTCACGGTTGAAGGTGGAGGCAACTTAGAAATAACATCGACTTTAGCATGGTCCACTTCAAGACCGGCTTTGGAGATCTTGTGTCCTAGCACGATGCCCTCTTTTACCATGAAATGGCATTTTTCCCAATTAAGAACAAGGCGAGTGTCTTCACACCGCTTAAGCATACGTTCTAAATTGGCAAGGCAAGCAGAGAATGAATCACCATAAACCGAGAAATCATCCATGAATACTTCCATAGTGTCTTCCACCATGTCATGGAAGATAGCCATCATACACCGTTGGAACGTCCCAGGAGCATTGCATAAACCAAATGGCATGCATTTGTAAGCAAATGTTCCATAGGGACAAGTGAATGTGGTCTTTTCTTGGTCTTTGGGATCGATGGGAATTTGAAAATACCTGGAGAAACCGTCTAAGAAGCAGTAATAGTCATTACCAGCTAGACGTTCGAGCATTTGATCCATGAAAGGAAGAGGAAAGTGATCTTTTCTCGTGGCATCATTGAGCTTGAGATAGTCGATACAAACTCTCCACCCAGTAATGGGACGAGTGGGAATCAACTCGTTGTGTTCATTGGGAACAACGGTTATTCCGCCCTTCTTGGGCACACAATGGACGGGACTTACCCATGGCGAATCCGAAATAGGGTAAATCAAGCCGGCATCTAGAAGTTTGATAACCTCTTGTTTGATGACGTCATGAATTCGAGGATTAACCCTTCTTTGGCTCTGGATTTCGGGTTTAAAGTCATCTTCCATAAGAATCTTTTGAGTACAAAAGTTCGGATCAATTCCACGGATATCGGAAATTTTCCAAGCAATTGCCTTCTTATGATCTTTAAGCACGGCGATGAGGCGAGATTTTTCTTCTTCTTTCAAGTCCTTAGCAATGATGACGGGCGACTTCTTCTTATCTTCAAGGAACACATACTCGAGATGGGGCGGCAACTCCTGAAGTTCTAAATCCGGAGGATTTTCGATGGGAGGCGTATTCAAAGTCGGAGCATCGATAGCAATAACCGTGGGAGATGGTGGAGAAATATTGTCCTCTTTAAGAAGGTTCTCTATGAGGCGAAGATCTTCGTCCCAATCGGTGGAAGAATCGTCATGTTCTAAGTTCACATCTCCCATGGTGGCTTCCAAATCTTTCCAAAGGAAATCACTTTCTCCAAATAGAGATAGTGATGAATCAATAGAGGAAACGGTCTTAACATTGGGAAGAGAGGTAGGAATACTTTTACAAGCATCTTTGAAGTGTTCTTCACAAGCCTCATCAAGAACGTCAATACAATTAACACTCTCGTATGAATAAGGCTGTTTAGAAAGCTTTCCCATGTTGAAAACGATTTTATCGTCACCTACTCTCATGATAAGCTCACCGGCTTCAACATCGATGAGAGTGCGACCGGTCCTCAAGAATGGACGACCAACGATCAATGGCACACGAGGGTCCATGTCGTAGTCAACGACAACGAAATCGGTAGGAAAAGTGAATTTGTTGACTCCTACAAAGACGTCTTTGGCTATCCCCACTGGATAAGCAACCGTACGGTTAGCCAATTCCAAAGTCATTTTGGTGGGGACTAGCTCAGGGAGAGATAATTGCTTCCAAACACTTAAAGGCATTAAGTTAATACTGGCACCTAGATCGGCTAGGGCCATACAATTCTCTACTCCCGGGAAGTTGCAAGGGATTAAGAAACGACCCGGATCACCAAGCTAGGTTGGCAATTTCCTTAAGAGCACTGCAGAGCAATTCTCAATAAGTTGGGTGTTAGCTATATCAAGAAGCTTCTCCTTGTCGCTAAGAAGATCTTTGAACATTTTTGCGTATTTAGGCATGTGAGCGAGAGCCTCAGCGAAGGAGATGTTAAAATTCAATTGTTTAAACATCTTAAGAAAGTTCGAAACTTGAATATCATCCTTGCTTTTGAGCTTCTCTTTCCTCAACCTTGAGGGATAAGGTATATCGGAAGAAGAGGAAGGCTTTGGGAGAATAGGATCACTTACATCCTTGGGTGGAGGAGGGGTAGAAGTAAGAGGTGGAGAAATTGGGGAAGGAGAATGATGAGGAATAGGAGCAGGTGACTCGTTCTCCTTAGTCACAATCACCGGTGGAGGTATAGGAAGCTCGGGTTCCTTGGTACCTTTGCCACTGCGAGTGGTGATTGCTTTCATCTACCCTCTTGGATTCGCAACGGTGTTACTCGGAAGAGTACTCGAAGAAGAGGATTGATTACCTTGGAAGAAACCAGCCATCATGTTCCTTAAGTCATTCGTTTGACTTGCCAAAGTGTTTCTCATATCAGCTCTCAGATCGTTTCCTTGTTTCACCATGTCTGCTTTCAAGTTGAGCACTTCCCGTTGGAGATTTTCCACGATCACATCATTGGTCCTCATGTAGGTTTCAACATCTTGGTGCAATGCAGTGGGTTGGTTGGGAGGAGGAGCATGGTAGGCGGGTGGTTGATAAGCAGGTTGTTGGTAAACTTGGTTGTTTCTTTGAGGTGGATATGGTTGTTTGTGAGGTGGTATGTATGGTGCACGAGGTTGTTGTTGTTGTTGAGGAGGGCGATTGAGGTTTTGTTGTTGGTTTGGGTTGTTAGGAGGAAAACCGGGCGGGGAATGAAAGTTGTTTGAGCGATAGCTAAGCAAGTTGCGGTCTCCTTGAGGACGAGCTTGATAAGCGGCCGGAGGATAGGTACCGTATGTTGCACTCACATTCTCAGAAGGGTAGTCTTGGGTGGCGGTACAAGTGGTGTAAGAGTGAGGACCCCCGCATATTTCACATGGTTGGTTTACAGCATTGACTTGAGCGTTTTTAGCGTTGATGCTGTTGGTGTTGCTGGCGGTTTGGGCGGCAAGCGATTCAAGAAGCGTAGTAATTTTGTCAAGTCGCTTGTCGTTGTCACTAGTACTAGCACTAGCGGCATTGGTCCGAACACTCTTGGTTTGCACACGAGACTTATTTTCAATAATATCCCAAGCGGCATTAGAAGTCTTAACCAAAATATTACCCCCCGAGGCACTATTTAGTGAATCTTGGTCATTCATGCTTAAACCATTATAAAAAGTATTAATTTGGTGCACTTTGGTAAAATCATGTTGTGGGCATTTTCTTAAAAGGTCTTTGAAACGGTCCCAAGATTCACTAAAAGACTCATCGTACTTTTGTTCAAAATTAATGATTTCACTCCGCAAAGCGGTAGTACGAGAGGGTGGGAAAAAGTAGTTGATAAACTTGGTCTCCAAATCCGTCCATGTCAGAATACTTTGTGGCGGTTCCTTTGCAAGCCAATGCCGGGCTTGTCCCTCTAAGGAGAAAGGAAAAAGTTGTAAACGGATTACCTCTTGTGGAACACCATTGAATTTGACCGTATTCGTGAGTTGCAAGAATCTCTTGATGTGGTCATGAGGATCATCAATGGTACGCCCCAAGAATGGTTGAGCAGAGACCATCTGGATAAAGCCGGATTTGAGCTCAAAGTTGTTGGATGCAATCGCGGGTATGACAATTGGATCATTGTTGCCGTCTACATGTGCTTGCAGAAGTTCAATCATCGGGCGATTGTCCGGTAGAGGCTCATTGTTGTTGTTGTTGTTGTTATTATTGTTGTTGAGAGGTGGATGTTATTGTTGTTGTTATTATTGTTGTTTTGAGGTGGATTGTTATTGTTGTTGTGTACACCGGCCATGTCTAAGTCTTCGAGAGGCTCAGGCTCTTGATAAGACGTTGATCGTGTACGTATGCACCTACAAAAGTACTAACAAAGCAAACAAGAAATATTTTTGGTTTTTATGGTTTTTTAATTTTTTTTGGATTTTTGAAAATTTTATGAAAAAGAAACGTTCACGGTGAACGGATCCTAAAATCCAAGTTCTCACAAAAAACTGTTAATCTTAACGAGAAGAGCCGGCAGCGGCGCCATTTGATACTAAGGTATTTGTATGGGTTCAGATTAATTCTCGGAATCTTCTCGAATTGATCACGGTTCAAAGTGGAATAGTTGTTCTTGGTTACTAAAAAGGTGTTGGTTTGTTTATCTATTTTAAGCTAATAGCAAATAAATGTAAATGGCGTTGAGTAAAGTGAAAGCTTTAAAGATTAACTAAAAATAACGAATTAAAAATAAATGTTTGAAAACTTAAAGACAAGATTTAGAAAAATGCTAGAACACTTAATAAAAACTAACACTTGGAAACTTTATAAAAAATAAGAACTAAAACCATCGGAATATGCTATCGGAAAGTAAGATCGGAATATTAGAAACAATCACTAATCGGAATGCTGTGAAATGATGGTGATCGGAATATGGGAGAATGCCCCTGATCGGAATGTGCAAACGAGATTCCATCGGAATACCCCCAAATCGAGCCAATCGGAATATTGTAAGAGAACACAATCGGAATGTTCTAAAAACACCAAGCTGTCGGAATGATTAACTAATAAACCCGTCGGAATATCCCAATACCCTCACAATCGGAATGTTACAAAACTAAACCAATCGGAATAATGGAAATAAGCCACAATCAGAATATGTCAAAACCCTTTTCCGATCTGACGATCGGAATAAAGGGGGGTGCTAATCGGAATGTTACAATCGGAAAAGGGTTTACCTTTTCTGATTACCCTCTTGGATCCGAAAGAAAAGCTAAGGCAATAAGCTATTTGATTAAGCTAACTCCAAAACTTTGAACGAATCTAATATTAAACGGATTGAATAAGCACAAATTCAACTTATCTAAACTTAAAATAAGCAAACTTTTCAACCAAACCATAAAAAGATAAACTTTTTAAGAAAACTTTTAAAAGTAAATAAGCTAAACATAAAAACAAGCAAATAAGCACAAAAATCTTAAAGCTTATTCGTATGAAAACTTAACTAAACATAAAAAGATTAACTTTTTAAGCACGAAAACAATGATGAACAACACGGATCATAAGTAATTCGCACCAAAAGTGAATCAAAATCAAAGAAAGGTAGAAAGAGATGAAAGATTAAAAGCTTAAACTTAAACTTGATTAATGAAATCAACAATACAAAAGGTTTAATCTTTGAAATATTAAAAGAAAGAAAGATGAAAACTTAGTGAGAGAAAGTTGAGAACTTTCTCTTTCTAAAACTAGAGAGGAAAAATGAAAAGTAAAACTAAAACACTAAAAAACTAACTAGCCTCTAAAATTGTGAAGTGAAGTCCTATTTATAGGCGTTTGCTTGTGGGCTTGTGAATGGGCTTTGTTTTTGGGCTTCTTTTCTTCTTTCTTCTTTAGTCTTTACGTTTCTTTAAATAAACGTTTCTGACTTTGGATTTTGAGAAGTGTCGGTGAATAATTCTAACTCGTCTTATAATCTTTAGTTTAATAGACTCGAGTTCTTCGACATATATGAATCTTCCATCTTTGGCCCTTTTCTTTGATAAATCTTAAAATAGGCACAATGATTTCAAATCTTTTGCATCTCTTGGACAATAGACTTCGTCTTGAGTCTTTTTCTTCGATAAAACCCGTGCAATCCCATGTTTTCTTCAATATTCACCCGGTTGACTCTGAAAACACAATAAACACAAAAACCACGCATAATTCCAAACAAATGATATTAAATACGTGTTTTGGTCTTGTTTTAGCCAGAAATAAGTGGTAAAAGGATGGGTGTTTTTACACCTATCACCCGTCCATTCCAACGCACATGACCTTAATATGTCTTCCAATGTCTGAATCGTTCGCTTCGACTGTCCGTCTGTTTGAGGATGAAAAGCCATGCTAAGCTTAAGTTGTGTACCCCAAGCTTTCTGCAGACTATTCCAAAATCGCGAAGTGAAACGAGGATCTCTGTCTGAGACGATGCTGGATGGAGCACCGTGGAGTCTCATGATCTCTCTTCTATACGTATCAGCGAGTTTACTTACCGGATCTTCCTTGCGGATCGGTAAGAAATGAGCTGATTTGGTAAGTCGATCTACGATAACCCAAATTGCATCGTGCTTCCTCTTGGTAGGCGGAAGACCAGTAACAAAATCCATGGTGATTTTGTCCCACTTCCACTATGGAATATCTAACGGTTGAAGGAGACCGCCAGATCGCTGATGCTTGATCTTAACCTGCTGGCAGGTAAGACATTTGGAGACGTAAGTGGCCACATCCTGTTTCATACAACTCCACCAAAAGTATTGCTTGATATCATGGTACATCTTAGTCGAACCAGGATGTATAGAGAACGGGGAGCTATGAGCTTCAGCTAATAAGGCTTCCCGGAGTGCTTGGTCATCAGGAACACAAGGTCTCGTGCCCTACCATACGATACCATCTGCATCTACTCTGAATTCCGTCTGTTTCTCCAAATTCTGAACTATCGCCCAGATTTCTCCATCATCTTTATGAGCTTCCTTGATCTTAGAGAGTAACTCGGGTTCTACTCTAAGATTAGCCCAGTATCCGTGCTGTCCACGTACCATGATCTCGATGTCTAGTCGCTCCAAGTCTCTTATGATTTCCTCCTCAATTTTAATGCCGTTGATCATTCCGCACTTCCTGCTAAGTGCATCTGCTACTACATTCGCCTTGCCGGGATGATACTGTAGATTAATGTCATAATCCTTCAACAGCTCTAACCATCTCCTCTGTCTCATCTTTAATTCACGTTGAGTGAAGATATACTTCAAACTCTTGTGGTCCGTGAAAATGTTACATGATTCTCCATATAAGTAGTGCCTCCATATCTTCAATGCAAACATGACTGCAGCAAGTTCCAAGTCATGCGTGGGGTAATTTTCTTCGTAAGGCTTAAGCTGCCGTGAAGCGTACGCGATCACTTTCCCATGTTGCATGAGAACACAGCCAAGTCCCTTCCCCGATGCATCACTATAGATTTAGAATCCACCCGTACCAGATGGGAGAGTAAGAATAGGTGCAGATACTAGCTTCTGCTTCAGGTATTCAAAGCTCTTCTCTCGTTCTTCAGTCCGGACGAATTTCTCCACTTTCCGCATCAGTTTGGTCAACGGTAGTGCTAAGCGGGAAAAGTTCTCCACGAACCTACGGTAATAGCCAGCTAAGCCTAAGAAACTGCGGACTTCCGTTGCTGATGTCGGCCTCGGCCACTTAGTAATGGCCTCAACCTTCGCTGGATGCATAGTGATTCCTTCTGCTGATACAATGTGACCTAGGAATGCCACCTTGTCTAACCATAACTCACACTTGGAGAATTTAGCATACAGCTGCTTCTGGCGAAGAATCTGTAGTACTGTACGAAGATGGTCTTCGTGTTCCTCCTTGGACTTTGAGAAAATCAGGATGTCATCGATGAAGACAATGACAAACTTGTCCAAAAATTCATGGAAGATTCTGTTCATCAAGTCCATGAACACTGCTGGAGCATTTGTCAGGCCGAATGGCATAACTACATACTCGTAGTGGCCATAGTGGGTACGAAAAGCAGTCTTGGCGATGTCCTGCTCCTTAACCCGTAGCTGATGTTAGCCTGACCTAAGATCAATCTTGAATAAGTGTTTGGCCCCTTGGAGTTGGTCAAACAGATTGTCTATACGTGGCAGTGGATACCTATTCCGGATAGTAATCTTGTTGAGCTCGCGATAGTCTATGCAAAGACGCATACTGCCGTCCTTCTTCTTCACAAATAAGACCGGTGCGCCCCATGAAGATGCGCTCGGTCGAATGAAATCTCGTTCTAGAAGTTCTTGCAGTTGATCCTTCAGCTCCTTTAGCTCTATGGGAGCCATGCGATAAGGAGCCTTGGAGATCGGTTCAGCTCCTAGAATAAGCTCGATATTGAATTCCACTTCTCGTGCAGGTGGTATGCCCGGAAGTTCTGCTGGAAATACATCTTGGAATTCAGACACTATTGGTTGATCCTGAATTGATGGAGATTCAACATCCATGTCGTGAACCGTAGCTAGATAACCCTCGCAGCCATGTGACAGTAGTGCACGCGCTTGCAGGGTAGATATGATGTGTACAGACCGTCCGGGTACGAACCCGTTATGAATGTACTCTAGTGCATTAACATCACCGAAGATAACTCGATATGAATGGCAGTCTATGGTAGCATGATGCTTGGATAGCCAATCCATGCCCAAAATCATGTCGAAGTCATTCATGTCCAGCAGAAGTACGTCAATAGGACGAACCTTATCATCAAATTCTAGGGGAAGACTCTTGTATACATGGGTGATTAATACAGAGTCCCTCAAAGGCGTAGAAATAGTAAGTCTATTCTCTAGTGGCATGGGGAGCATCCTAATGTTCTTAGCATAAGCAGTAGAAATGACCGAGTGAGTAGCACCGGTATCGAAAAGAACACACGCAGCTTGACCATACATATACAAGATTCCAGTGATGGTACCTGTAGACTTGTTAGTCTGGTCTCAAGATGTCGTGTAGACACGCCCAGTGGTAGGAGGCGGCTTGGTATCAGCATGTCCCGATGTGCCCTCCATCTCGCCCTTACGGCAATCCTTCATGATATGGCCAGGAAGACCACACTTGAAGCATGCGTCAGTGTTACGACGACATGGCCCTGGGTGCCTACGGTGGCAAGTAGAGCAAAGAGGATGAGTATATCCTCCAGCAGGTGCTCTGGCTGACTGAGGACCTGATAAAACATTTTACGTAAGACAGGATAATAGGGTATAAAGGACAATGCGGATAATCGTAAGATTGAATACCAGTGATAGCTGGACGGCTAGGCTGTGAACCTCTCTGGTTCTGGTCCCTACCGTTTCCATGGTTCCCAGTAGAAGTTTTGCTAAAGTGTCAGAATATGAGTTATAACATGAAATCATAAGAAAAAATGCGTAAGTATTAGGACCTGCTATCGTTGGAGTGTCCAGCGTTGTTACGATAATTATCATTACCGCCACGCCTATCCATAGCAGAACGGTCGTTAGTCTGACCGTTTCCCTTGGGCTGATGTGGCTGCTGCTGAGTAGCCGGCTGAGACCGATCCCCAATTTTGTGCCTGGAAGATACAATTTAAAGAGATGAATAATTGACATATATGGAAAGAATACGGATTGGTCACCGCTTGAATACGAATGTTTATCTCTTTTCGGGTTTCTCAGCTTCCCCGAACTCATCTCTCTCATGCAACATCTCCAGCTTACGTGCCGCATCGGCCACTTGTGCTACAATGGTAAACATAGCACACACTAGATTGTTTGCGACCTAAAGTGGTGTGCCTTCTCTTCAGGAGTACCATGCTGCTGCACCAAGGAAACCATCTAAGCGAAGAAAGCGCTGCATAAACTCATTGCTATTCTACCTAGCTCTCTGTCGGATCCCATGGTACTCCCTCTTGAGCTTGTCTTGCTCAGCCTTGGGAAAGAACTGCTCCATCACCCTATCCTTGAACTGAGCCCATGTCAAACCAGCAACCCAATCGTCACCACCCTCATACTGCATCAACGCTAACCACAAATTTAACACATCGCCTTCGAACCGATAGCATGCCAACCTCGCCTTGAACGCGGGGTCACAACCCATAGCATTGAAAATCTTCTCGATGTGAGCCAACCAGCTTTCAGCATCACTGGGGCTATCTGTTTTCTCAAAAGCTCGAGGACGAAGCTTGTTGAATCTCTCCAGCCATACTGCCAATGTCACTGGAGGAGGAGGAGGAGGAGGTGCTTGGTTATGCTGCTGATTATTGGCAGCTTGAACCTCAGCCCTGATGTCGTTCGTCAGTTGAGGAAGCAAAGCTTGCATTGCAGCTTGGATTGCAGCATTAAGTTGTTCCTGTTCGCGTGTGAGAACATCTGACAGTATAACATAAAACATATGATTAAACAGATCAAAACATAAAATATATATATACATGACAAAAAAATTTTATACCAATAAATCCAGAGAAAAATTTTATGCAAGAAAATTTGTGTATGAATGCATGATGCAGTTTTATGAAAACTTTTGTATGCTCGAGAGTTGACGCCTATGGTCAGTTCACCCAAAATAAAAGACATGGCGAGGGGACGCCTATGGGTCGGTCCCAAATTTAAAAGTTTCGATAAAACACATGCGACTAAATAGGGCCAGTCCTGTACCAACCATTACTTAGTCATAAACCTGCGACAATGACATATATATGTATGCATAAAAATGATGAATGCATGAAAACGACTGTCAGTTCTAGGAAGACCATAGTGAATACCCACTAATCACAGGTCATATTTTGAGAGCCTACAGGTCGAAGCCTTGGCTCTGATACCATAATTGTAACACCCTATTTTGATAATGGAATGTCACGCGTGATTATGGCGTGTCATCAAAGCATACAAGGATAAATGTCTAAACATTTCATGACCATAAAAGGAAAATACTGGAATCAAACATCGGTAGTCCAAAAGTAAAGCTCATCACACACAAACATAAGTACTGTAAATGAAAGGACTAAACAATGTCCATAGCAAGACTATCAAAGTATATATAATGCATAAAGTAAAGAAAGGTTAGAAAGCTTCCAGTCCATATGCACGTACGCTTAAAGTCTATGAGCGTCCCTGAGTACCTGCCGTTTTGGGAACATAGAAAAGGAAAACGACCGAGCAATACGCTCAGTGCACGGATATACAATAATGCATGAATAGTATAAGCATATAAGCATATAACAGCAGAAGAAACTAAGTCCCGAATAACCCGGTTAAGTCTTGGTAAAACTGGTTTTATAGTTTTAAAAGCCTTATGTTTATCTTATAAAAACTGTTTAACATATTCTACCATTAGCCAATATAGGTCATGAAAATCCACCGTGCATGAATACTTGGAGGGGTGACCTCATCATGCAAATTAGAGGGGATGCCTCTAATTTAATATACTAGTTTGGGTAGGAGGGATCAGCTCCTTGTGAAGGATGCAAGGCACACACCACATTCACACTAAGTAATCTGCTGAAAAACATGTAACTAGGATGCACCCATACGCTCCACATGATAAATATAATAATATGGCCAAAAGCTGAAGGGACGCCACGATCAATCACTCCGCCTTGGGGAAGTCATAACACCAGTGCCTCTAGTGTTATGGTTATGGTACCTCCATAACTAGGTGAAACTGGTCATGCATGTATATGGCTATAGGTATTCTAAATTAAACATAAGCAAATCAAACATATAAACTTATACTACGGGAAAAAAGTTGGCTGCATACGGGGAATCCTAATAAGGAAAGAATGTCCATACTGAAAGGGCGGGAAATCCGTACCTTAGGTCTAGTGAACGAAGAAGACGAACTGAGGAGAGTCATACTTCGGTATCACTAATGCTACATAAATACATACGTGTATAAGTATCTGCTTACTAAATACGTAACTGGTTTTATGTCATGTCTTAGCTTATTTTATACGTTCATGTCATGTTTTACTATTTTAAGCTATAAACTGTGTTTATCTTATATTCTGTCTATTCTGTTTATGCATTACTTGTATTTGATGTATTATTATACTTACTGTGTAATAATAAGTAACTTTCTAAAAATAGCAGGTTTCCTAAAATAGAAAGTTTCCAAAAATAGAAAGTTTCCAAAAATAGAAAGTTTCCAAAAATAGAAAGTTTCCAAAAATAGAAAGTTTTCTAAAAATAGAATTACTGCTTAAAATAGATAAGTTTCTAAAAATAGAAAGTTTCCATAAATAGATTAGCTGCCTTAATTAAATAAGCTTCTAAAAATAGAAAGTTTCCATAATTAGATATAAGCTGGTTAAATAACCTAAGTATATAAGCTTAAGTGTTTTCTGATTATTTTTCTAAGTCATATTGATATAAGGTATAGTTTATAAATTATTACATGTAATTTAAATAAACTATAGGTTAAAAGTATTTAATTAAATATATCATGTTTTTAATTAAATAAAGTTAAATACTTAGGTTAAAACATGTTTTATTAATTATTAATTATATAACCTAAGTCATGTTAATTAATTAATTATAGCCATGGTTTTTAATAATTAATTAATTATAAAGTCTAGAAAAATATAAATACTTAGGTTAAAATTCCATGATCTAATAATTAAATTATAACCTAAGTCATGTTTTATTAAATTAATCATGTCATATTTTATTAATTTAATTTAACATATGATTATTAAAACATAACCTTAACATAAACCATGAACCGGATCGTGACTAGAAACCATGAACCGGACCCGTAATCAAGACCATACCCCGAACCACTTTGGGGTTTCCCCTTTTTTGCTGCTGCCGTGGGACCCACACCACCAAACCGAGACCTTGTGGTCTTGGTGGTGGTCCATATGCCAAGCCGAGACCCCCTTGGGGTTCGGTTTAGGCGCCGGCCACAACAAACACCCCTAAATCCTCCGTTTTGATTTACCCCATAACCGTTTACATGTTTGATTAATGTTTTTAATTAGCTTTTTAAAAACATCATGTTCTTATTTAATTTATTAAATCAAAACAAAAGAAAAAGGATTAAAAAGGTATACCGAATGCGTGGATCAAACGAGGATGAACACACACGGACATTTGCACCAAATTCAAGATCAAAATCAAACAAACCCCCCCCCCCCCCCTTTGGTGTGTTTATATGCGGCGGCCAAGAGGAGCAAGAAGGAAGGAGAAAACTCTTTTTAGGGTTTTTGATGTTTTATTGTAAAGTGAAAAGTGCAAACAAGATTTACCTTAACCCCTTTCTTAGTAAAATTTGATGGGCTTGGCCCATCCTTCTTTGGTGTAGCCGTGGGTAGGGGGCCCCACATGGGGTACCCGTACTATTTTCCGAGTCTATTAATTTTAGTGTTTGTTCGTGTTTAGTCGTGTTCGTGTTTTATGTGTTCTCGTTAATTATTAACCGTGACTTAATATATTTATTCGTGTTCGTAATAAATAAATAAATATATATATATATATATATATATATATATATATATATATATATATATATATATATATATATATATATATATATATATATATATATATATATATATATATATATATATATATATATATATATATATATATATATATATATATATATATATATATATATATATATATATATATATATATATATATATATATATATATATATATATATATATATATATATATATATATATATATATATATATATATATATATATATATATATATATATATATATATATATATATATATATATATATATATATATATATATATACGTAATTAATATTAGCTCGTGATTTAATTACGTTCATGATTTCATGATCGCATGTTCGTGATTAATTATTGTTTAAATAATTAATGTGTGTTCGTACGTAATAAATACTTATCGTGTTCTAACACGTACGTAATACATAAAATTCTAACACGTGAACGTAATCATACTATAAAAGGGAAGTTTTAATCTAGTACGTATGATCTTAAGGGTACTATTCATGGTAAAAGCATGCGGGTTTTACAACGTTTCTCCACCGAGGACGAGATTTACGATCCCAGAATTGCTTGTAAAGGGAAATCTCGGTCTTCCACCGATGCAATAAATGGAAAATCTTTTCGTTTGCTTGGTGTGAGTCTACCTCGAGTAGCTCATAAGTTTGACTTACCAATTGCCCCACCTTTCTACTTCTCATCTCTTTTCTTCTACCCCTTTGGAGTTTATGCAATGGTTGGAGTAGCTTTGTTTCATCTTTCATCCGAAAACGAAGACGCTATCTTTGACCCCGGTATACGTATATCGGGTTTTTAAAGTACTCCATGTACTTTTGGGCATTGTTTATCATGTAAGCCCCACCAAAAATGGCCAAACCATGATTATCCCTAAATGATCACATTTATGGGGATTTGAGTCGAGCTTTTGACTCGGTTATCAACAACAAGGTGCCTCGTGGGGGATTGTCATGCTTATCCTTGTAAATATTATTGCTTTCTAATAGTGTAATGAGGGGACTTGTGCTCTTCCAACCTTTGTTCGGTGGTTGTTTGTGATTGTGATTCATTAGGTTCATCGACATCATTAAAGCCTCTCGTGTTCGATTTACGGATCACTCGAGCTTCGATCGTTGCCTTTGGAGATTCCGATATCCAATGATATCCTTTTACGTTCTAACGTTTATCTTATTAGCATAATTCATAAACGGCTTTTAGGTTATTCGTTTTACCCTTTCCATGCTCGAGATTAAGCATTCGACTTCGTCTCTAGTATGGGGGTGTTTTCACCCCTAAACTCGAAACATTAAGGACAATGTTTAGTTTTAGTATGGGGGGGGGGGTGAGTAGATACTTCACCTTGCTTACGTCATCACGCAATCCAAAATTTCATCTTTTTGTTATCGTTTTGTTGCAAAATAAGGCTAAAAATGGCCAAATTTTAAATTTTTTCTTGTTCTTCATAAGTGTTTAAGACACGAATGTAGGTTTTCCAATTGTGAGAATAAGAGTAATTTTTGAATCGACCGTGCGTGTTGAGCACTTATCTTCGATTCCTTCACTTTTTAAGCTAAGTCTCTTAAATGAGGACGAGAAATGATAGAGTTATTTATAATTCTCGTAATCGTCACGATCTCATGTGTAGTAATTATCAGCTTATTCTCCCCACATTTGTATAATATATTGTTAATAAATATTTATTTAGCGGTTTAGTCACTATTGTTGGTTTCTAATTTGTTTTAGTAGCTTCCATGTAATTAAATTGGGAAAACATAAGGTATCACGAGCGTCACGGTTTTGAAGTATTGGCACCCGAATAATCGAAAGCTTCACCTAATAATAAGATTTCAAGTGCTCACCTAAATTAAGCAAAACTTTGAAGCTCACAAGGCCGAAAAATCTATGCCCAAATTGAAAGTGAATCAAGCCTTAATCTTTGAAGCTTTAAAGATCCAAAATTTGCTTTAGCGTGAGGATATACGTCTTTGGCCATAATAAAACCACCGATGATGGCGGACAATAAAAGGCAAGGCAAGACCGAAGTCATAATAAAAGCTTCATGGCGAAGTTGAATAAAAGATGGAGGTAAACCTATGATAATAAGGCCCTTCCGTTAGGGGACGTATAAAAGTCTTGGTAATAAGTCTCATGTTCAAAACCGTTATAAAACCGTGTTTATCGATCCTTCTTGTTGACTTAATTTTTTGACATCGTTGTCTATTAAGGTGAATTATTAATTCGATGATTTTGGTTACACCGTTAAACTCTATTTTTAGACTTAATCTCTATTCACTCATAAGTCAATGATGTATCCTCGTGATCATTAAGACAAAATAAAATATAAGAGATACCAAGTAGGAATAAGGGAGTTTAGGTGTGTAATTAATACTCATGAGATATGATTGTGTTGATAACTTATAATAACAATGATCTCGTTACACAATTAGCATGGAATTGGGTGAAAATCGAGGACGACGAAATTATTTCTAACGAAGCATTCACGTGTTCTTGTTCTATGATCCTAAAAGTCACTTTCTCGTGATGAAAACAATACATTATGTCTAAAACACGTGTAGTAGTTTATTCAAGTCTATGTCTTTAATAAATGTCATCATAAAATGAATTTAGGAAGTGCTACGATACTTATTTCTAGCATTTCGTAGGGACACGACAATGGTTTAGTACGGGGGAGTGATGAGACTGCAATTATACATAGTCTCATCGTCCAAATCGGGCTTAAAATGCTTAAAATATCATTAAAATACCCCAAAATATGCGTGTGTTTGTTCATTGTGTATTTTAGGTACGTATATCGTGAATTCACCAAAAGATTACAAGAATCAAGCAAAAACGAACACGGGAAACGAAGCCGCATAAAGAACCGGACCTAAATCATGAAATTCCATTCAAGTCCTTGAAGTTTGAAGATTTGGCAAGATTGGTCCCTCAACTTTTGAAGACATGACAAATTATACCCTTGCAAATCTCATTTATTGCATTTAGGTCCCTAAATTATCAAGACAATACAATTTTAGCCCTTGGAATATGAAGAAATTACAAGAGAAGCCCTTGGTTCATGTTTAAGAAACCTTTTGTGGCCAAAGTGCAAAAAGAAAAACTTATTTAACAAAGGGGTTTCAGCTTGTGGGCTGGAAAACTTTATTTAGCAAGTTTATGATACATGGGGGGGTTATACTTTCCAGACAACCAAACTCCAACCCTCCACTCTCACGCCTCCACGTGTCCCACTCAACTCACCCAACCAATCACCAACACCCCATCTTCCACGTCACCTTCCACCACCAGTTTATTTATTAAACATGGTCAAAACGAGTCAAACCCACCCTATTTTCCCACTAAACAGATTATTTAAATCCTAATCCCCCCCAAAACGGATTAGAACTTCACCTGCTAAACACTTCATCCCCACAAACCTTAAAAAAACCCAGGTTTAGTTAACCTAAATCATTAACTATTTTCTAACTAAACTTGGGGGTTTTAATCTCAAACCCACTCCCAGCACATCCCACAACCCAGAAAACGACCACTCACTCTTTTGTCCCTTCCCCTGCTACACCCTTCACGTGATACTGTTCACATCAAACAGCTCACTGTCATTCCTTGGTCCCAAAGGTATAACAAACGGCCAAGATCAAATCCTTACAGCTGTATCAACCTGGCAACATCACATGGACGATTTTTGACCAAGACTTCAAGGGCAATTTTGGATTTTCAAGACAATTAGGGTTTAGGGTTTATACCTTGTATTATTTTATTAAGTCTTCTAGATTATTTCTAGGCTAGTAAAAATACAATCCGCCTGTGGATGTATTTCTTTTGTTCCAGTCCTTGTAGAAAATTTAAGTGAAGTATAATAAAGCAGCTTTTAATTTTTGCATAACTGTGTTCCTCTTTATCTGTTTTCCTTAGATAATTTTAGTCATTTGCAAAATAGTTTTAAAAGTTCCCAAGATGTTGTGTTTACATAAGTATTTTCAGAAAAAGGTTTTTTAAGTAGTTCTTAAAAGTAAAACTTTTCATCAGCTTGATTTACAATCCCACTTGAAGTGAAAGTGGATTGTAGGATTGTTTTCAGTTTAGAGTTAAGGTTTTGTCAAATTATTATTGGTTTCAAAATTTCAGTTTAAAGATTTTATTAAAAGCTTATTCAAGCTTTTGGCATAGCTGGTTCAAGCTTGAATTTGCTTTTTGTTTGCTTGTGCTTGTGCAGGGTTTCAAGAACATCAATTCTTTTACTTCATTTCATTGCATTTCTCCATTTGTGAAGATATTGATATCCCTAGGTCTGTTGTAGACCTACCAACAGGGATCCTCTACACGTTTCATTAGTTCATAAGAGCCAAAAAAACCCAAAATAGAAGGCATCAGCCAAGGTTTGTGGCTTGAACCCTATTTCAAAGTTTTTTTTGAGTCTTGTTATGTGACTTATGTGATCTTTGGTGTTACCTGTTTTTATGTTAATGTTTCAGTTTGTTTATGCTTCTTGTGTAGTTGTATGCATGTTTAGATAGCTCTAGGTCAGTTTAATCAAGTTTTGAATGCACTTGTTTTGTTAATATTGGTTACCAGCTAGATAAGGGGGTGTTTGGGTTAGGGTTTGGACTGCTTAGAGTGACACTAAACCAACCAAAAAACCATCTAGACATACTCTATTACTGTTAAAAAGGTCATTTAAGTATCTTGTTTTTAGTTTCATAGGTTAATATTCTATATTGCATGTTCAAAATATGGTTTAAATAGCAAAATCAGTAACCCACTCTTCCTGCCTTGTTTTAGTGAAAATTGTGCCATCAATTATTGTTGTCTGCTAGATCTTAGTAGGATTTAGGGTTGTGATCTGGTTGTGGGAAGATTGTGAAGGATTTGAGTGAGTTTTGGTCAACCAAAATTCACCCAATTGCCAAGCTTATCAGCAACATCCCACAGACCCCTACATACCATATCAGTAACTGCATTAGGGGTCTTGGTGTTTGATTTTGTGAAACAACTTGTGCTTTTTATAATTTTTGTGACTCCCCACAACCCAACTGGTTATGGGGGTGCCTTTGGTTCCCAAAAAATACAAAGTATTGAGCAATCTACAAGCACTTAAGTGCCCAGACCTGAAAACTTGTTAAGTCAGTGGGAACCAAGTTCCCACTGTTAGTATAAAAGCTACCCCTGCTACACAAACATACAAAAGTCCTTAGATGTCATTGTCAGTTTTCTTAGAATTTTGTCTTTAGTGGGCTTATTTAGGAGTTTTTGCCTGATTCCAATTTTATTATTTTTCTTATTTTACTTCTGATTTTTTTGTTTAATTTATTTTTTTGTTACTGTTCATTTACTATTTTCTAGATTAAATTGCATTTTTAATTAGTTTTTAATTACTATTTTTTGCCTTTTAGTGAAAAACTTTTATATTTTTCAGTTTTAAAATTTTTCTTAGATTCATAAAATTAGTTTAAGATTTTTAGTTTAAAAAGATTTTACCGTTTACATTTTTAAGTATTTTTTAGATTTAATTTAAGTTTAATTAGTTTTAAATTAAAACTGTTTTGTCTTTTATTGTAGAAAATTCACCTTTTCAACTTTTTTCAATTTTATACTGTTTAGTAATATAATTTAGGATTTTTGAAATAGTCAAATTAGTTTTAGCATTATTTTAATATTTTTAATCATTATTTTAGTTTAAAAATAGTTTTTAGTGTTTTAAAAATAGAAAAACAGTTTTAAAAATTTAGGAAAAATACTCTTTAGTCTTTAAATAATATAAGTGAGTTATTAGTTCAATAAAATAATATTTTGGGCTTTTTCTTAATTATATTTAATTTTAGGGCTTTAATTAGCATTTAAAATTAAACATTTAATTAATAAAAGGTTTTAAAATATATTTATTGGATTTTTATTCTTATTTATATTATTTTAGACTTAGTTTTAGTTTTTAATTAAGTTTTAGGTTTAATTTTTAATTTTGTCACGTTTTACGTATTTACGTTCGCGTTTTACGTCACTCGTCGTAGTTTAATCGTAATCGTAGCTCGTCTTTAATTTTTCTTTATTAACCCAAAAACGTCACTAATCCAAACTTTGATTTTATATATTGGCACACTTAATTCACACACGTCCTTCGAGAACGAACCCGCATTTATTCGACTTGTCGGTTTTTCTAAATCGTCGAGTTTAATACTTTCCCATAATACATTGTTTTCCTAAACACGTATTTCTACACCTATCAATGACGAGGTCACCCCTCTAAGTATTCATGCACATTGTTGACCTCATGACCTATATTGGCTATTATGGTACATTAACTAATATAGATTTTCATAAGTAACATAAGCTATATTTTCAGAACTAAAACCAGTTAACATGACAAACAACTAGGTTTTTCCAGGAATTATTCATTTCCGCTGCCATTCATGCTTTATATTCTTTATATGCTTCCATATTCTATGTTTTCCATGCTTTATTGTATATCCGTGCACTGAGTGTTATGCTCAGCCGTCTACTTTTTCATGTTCCCAAACGACAAGTACCCAAGGACGTAAGTAGGAACTCCAAAGTATGTGCATTCGGATTCGAAGCTATCCGGCCTCTTTTACCTTATGCATTTATTCCTACTTTATCATACTTCACTTCTTTTGGACATTGTTTAGTCCTTTCATTTACAGTACTTATATTGCTTGTGTGTGAGTTAATAGACTACCGATGTTTGATTCCGGTATTTCTATTTATGGTCATGAATATTTAGACATTTACCTTGCATATTTATATGATACGCCATAATTTACTGTAGCATCCTATCCTATTAAATGGGGTGTTACAGTTACACTTTCTTTCACTCCTTCATTCATTCTCGTTATTTTCCACGGAAATCCATCGTACCAGGTTAGATCACCGCGCCTTTCTACTCATAGTTATAAATCTTGGTGAAAGACAACCCCACCATCACGACTATACTCAACGTGATGGCCCCGGATAAATATATGGAATTTCTTTCTGATTACTATATTCCTGAGAGTGTACACCCTACCTATCTGGGTGATGGTGAAGCGATCACGGATGCTCCTGATGGGAAAATAGGCGTATATACGCGCCTGATTGACTCGGCTAACTACCGCATTCATCTCTCTAAGTTTCTCGTAGATGTCCTTATGTATTATGATGTTCATATAACCCAACTTCACTATATAGGGGCGTGTAAGCTCAACCAATTCGAGATTTCATGCCATACATGTAGCATAACCCCTACCGTTAGTCTTTTTAGGGTTTTCTATGTTCCTTAAATGGTCAACGGTTGGTTGTCGTTTAAAAAACGGTCATCCACCGCACCCATGTGTTATACGAAGGCGTTAGATTCGTTGAAAAACTGGTATGACCATTATTTTTCGTAGATGCTAAGGTGTTTCCCACTCAGTTCCGCCTAAAAAATAGAGCTCCAATAGATTATCCGCCCCCCAAAAATACATATAGCAGTAGGGATGTGAGGATATTAGATACCAATTGCACATATTTCCACAGAGGTCTACCAGAGAACTTCTTGTGCTTAGTAGGCATCAGCCGCAACTATTATGATCGGGATGACAGATATCCCACATTTCTGAACAACCGTAGAGAGGGTGGGTGTTGTTAATATATAGATACATGTCCGTAGATAACATGCTTGTCATCAAAATACATGTATGCATGTGTCCGCAGAGATGAAGCTATTCGTGCTACTGTGCCAGGGGATCCAAACAAGGTCGCGGAGGGATTTCGACCACTTCATGAGGGAGAGCCCCCGCTACTTGTCACGACTGCAAACATGATCATCCATCTTGAAGAAACACCAGAGCTGCAGTCCGGCGAACAGGGACCAGTAATAGAGAAGTCGCCGCTGGAGTTCACCAATGAAGATGGTGGTGAGCTACTTTTAGAGAACGCCACCACCCTCCAAGGTGAAAACCAAGGTGAGAACATGGAGCAGCCCACCGATCCATCTATCAACCGCCTATTCGATGATGATGATGATGAGCAAGTAGCGCAGGAGACCGAGACCTCCAGGCAACCAAAACCCACGAAAAGGAAGCACAAATCCTCAAGGAGGGTTGTTAAAGAAGTAGAGACGGAAGCGGGGACCTTCAACGCGCACTGTAAGAGGCAAAGGGAAGATCACCCCTAATACCATGAAGGGAGCAGTACTACCCTACCACAAAACAACCCCTTCCCCACCCTGTCGGAACAGAAGAGCAGGTAGATACCACCGTATGGCAGGCGACGCCGGTGAGTGCCGTAGCTCCCACCATTATTGAACTGATAATAGCTGCGACGTAAGTATCCCGTTATACGCCTTTATATTTGTTATGTAGAAAACTTCCAAAAACTTATAAGTGTTGGCTAAATAATAGGGCGGATCCTACGATCATGGCGCAGGAAAGGGAAGTTGATAGGGAACCCTCCCTCATGATAGCCGTCATTCCACCATCTCCTCCTCCTACTCATGCAGAAGAGCCCCAGCCCGAAGGCCTGGACTCCTGCCTTCGCCCATCCTAGAACTTGTCCAAGCTGACAAGGCTAGACGCAGAGTCGGAGTGTAAGGAATTTGTGGACCACTTGACTCCTCCCGCCCTGGCATAAGACCTCGATGAGCTCGAGCACGGAACCCTCTTAGAGAAGTACAACGTTGCCTCGACGCACCAAATGACAATTGGTGCATCCTTGTGACGTCGACTTGAAGCGGCCTTGGGCAATCTGGAAAGAGCTGATAGGAGAGTTGCCCGCCAGGAAAAAATGGTAGAGAAACATGAGCAAAAAATTACTACCTTGCAAGCGGACTTATCTATGGCGGAAGCAACAATAAAAGAGCAGTCCAGCCGCGCCGCTCCCCGGGAATGCCGTATCGAAGAGATGGAGGATGATGCGCGAATCCTTCGTGACAAGGTAAGTACCCCATCCTTCCAAATGCTCCAATATAAGTATCTTATGACAAAAAAATAACCCGTAGTGTTTGTACAAATAGGTAGCCACAGCCGAGGCATTTGCTAAGACCGCGGCTGATCAAGCATCCACCCTTACCGAAGAACTAGAGAAGATGCGGTCGTTGGTGAAGGGCGAGGAGGCTGTGAAAGAAGAGTTCACGAAGGAGCGGGCTGAAATGGAGAAAAAATGGCCGAGGCCCTGGGCAAGGTGGAGCATGAACTGAGCGCACTAGCCACTGATTGTGCTGAAGTGTTGTGCCCCCACTTCTTACGGCCATTATTGGTCGTAGGTGGATGGTGGGCCAAGGGACGCGCCTAACAGTGATGAGAGTGATGGAGGCGCCGTAGTTCGTACAATCTTTTGCTGATGTTGTGTCAACTGGCATTGACCGCGACAGACATGAAGGCTTGATCACTATGGCTGCTGAGTTGATAAGCAATAATGAAGACATCATCAAGCATGCCTACTACAACCTTGGGGCTGAGGAAACGATGACTGAATCCATGGCCGTCTTGGGGGACATGGAGTACCCTTTCTTGTCTGACCTCAAAGCTATGAAGGACGCCACCAATGAGGATATCATGGTGAAGCTTCACCCAGACGCAGGGTCAGAAAGCGTAGCGGATCCTCAGGCCCATATTATACCGGACCCCAGCCAGCTCACCCTTCTAATTTATGATGCGAATTTAAAGGTCGTGAAGGGTGAGAAGACGTTGGGTGAGGCGTTGAAGGCCAACCTAGCCAGGGCGCATAGCGGGAAAGAGGCCCGTGGTGAGGTACTTCGTGCATTGATAACCGAAGGTAAGAAAGAAGTAGGTGAGTTCCTGCCTTCTGTGTAGTTTGTCATTCGTGAACAATTTTACTACTCTTTGTATTCGTCCATGGATATCCACGACTTTAATTTGTAATTCAATGTTCAAACACTTAGAATATTTATGAATATATATGTCCGTGATGATCAGGGTGAATTTTGTTTGTATATTTGAAATTTGTGTTTTATTCTTAGATATCATGTATCTGTTGCATGACGTGTCACAGCTTGGGTAAGAATAACACTAAGTCTATATTTTACTAGACGTGCACTGTGTGTCTTTATCATGTCCGGCACTACGTAAGTACGGCATGTGGGAACTTATTACAACGTCTTGTAAATAAGGTGTCTAGTAAGGATTCATGATCCACGCCACGGGGGTTGCATCCCTCTTATGCGACAAGTTGAACTATTAGGTTAACTTAATCCTCTGACTCCGCCTGGGAGCGAATAGTACATGTACGGCTGAATGAATGCACAAGAACAAGCCGTGGAGCTAGCTAGGCACCACGACATTTTATTATAACTGTTACGATTTTTTGACAGAATTAAAATCCTAAGACAAATAGAACCTAGAAAACATGAAAGCAAAAAATACATGGATCTATATTGAAGCTGTATACAACAAAGTGTCCATGCGGAGGCCGTAGCCTTTCAGAGATAGCATCTTTTAAGGTTGCAAATATTCCATGTACGATCCAAGTCACGGCCATCCATATCATGTAACTTGTACGCGCCAAGCCCCAAAGCTTCCGTGACCTAATATGGCCCTTCCCACTTTGGACCAAGTTTTCCCGTGTTCTTCACGCGACTTGCCTCATTAACACAATAGACAAAATCCCCCAGTCGAAAGGAAACACCCTTAAATTTGGAGTCGTAATAAGCTTTCATCCGTTCCTTGGACTTAGCTTCATTGATAACTGCTATCTCTCTTTTTTCCTCGAGTAGGTCTAGATTGACCCAGAGTTCCTCATCGTTTGTGACGACGTTAACTTCCGATGTGTGGATTGTTGGCATCCCAATTTCTGTTGGGATGAGAGCCTCGGTTCCATAGTCTAGCATAAATGGAGTGTCCCCGTTAGTCGTTTTGATCATTGTTCTGTGTGCCCATAGGACATGTGGCAGTTCGTCCACCCATTTGGCACTCCTCTCATCTAAGCGCGCCTTGATTCCCTCACCTAGGCCTCTATTTGCCCGTTCTACTAGACCATTAGACTGTGTGTGTTTGACTGACGAGAAGCACCGTTTGATGTTCAGTGCTGCGCACCAGTCCTTGAATAGATTATCCACAAACTGCTTTCGGTTATCCGAGATAATTTCACCTGGTAAACCAAAACGACAAACAATATTTTCCCACACAAACTTTTTTACCTGTTTGCCCGTGATTGTTGCGACCGCCTTAGCCTCTATCCAGCGAGTGAAGTATTCCATAGCCACGATCAAGAACTTAACTCCTCCGGCTGCAACAGGAAAAGGACCTGCTATGTCAATCCCCTATTTGTAGAATGGCCACGGGGATGTGATGGGTGTCAGCTCTTTTTGTGGTGCCGCGGTACTGGCCTGTGCACTTGGCAATCGTTGCATTTAAGAATCACATCTCGTACATCTTGATGCATAGTTGGCCAATAGTATCCTGTGCGTAGAGCCCGTGCTACTACTGATCTAGGGCCGGCGTGCATGTCGCACGACCCTTCATGAATTTAACTGATCACATAACTAGCTTGGCGTGGTCCAACACATCGCAACCACGACTGTAGGAAAGATCGCTTGTATAAGACACCATCTCAGAGTTCGAAGTGTTATGACTTCATTTTGACGCGCCGCGCCTCTGTTTTGTCCTCAGAAAGGGTTTCGCCCGTCAGATAGTTTATGATCGGGGTCATCCATGTAGGACCCTCCTCATCAACTATGGTCGCTAGCTCCTCTCCTGTAATGGATTTCTCCTTAAGTATTTCCACCAACACTTGTTTGGATAGATGGGCAAAACTTGTAGACGCGATTTTGCTAAGAGCATCCGCCTTCTTGTTCTCGCCTCTTGGCACCTGCTTGATAGAGAACTTACCAAAACTGGCGATGAGTGACTTGACTTTCTCCAGATATTGGATAATGTTTTCCTCCTTGGCTTCGTACCCTCCTAGGATGTGATTCGCAACAAGCCATGAGTCCACGTAGGCTTCAAGGTAGCGGACTCCCATCCTAGCGGCAATATTTAAACCCACAATCAATGCTTCGTACTCTGCCTCATTATTCGTAGGTGTGAACTCAAAATGCAAGGCGTAGGTGAATTCCATACCTTTCGGATTTATGAGTATGAGGCCCGCTCCCGATCCGTCTGTGCAACAAGATCCATCCGTGAACAAAACCCATGGTTCCAAGGGGATCTCTTCCTTTTGTATCATTGGCTCGTCCTCCTCGGGCTTCTCAATTAGGAAATCTGCCAAAATTTGGCCTTTTATGGTTGTCCTTGGTCTATAGGAGATGTTGTATTCCCCAGCAGGACGCTACACTTCTGTAGTCTTCCTACCACATCTAGTTTGGAGATAACTTGTTTTATTGGTTGGTCCGTGATCACCACGATTGGGTGCGTCTGGAAGTACTGGCGAAACCTTTTTGCGACGTAAACCAACGATAAGACCAACTCCATTGGCGAGTAATTCAGCTCTGGCCCTTGCAGTGCTCTGCTTATGAAGTAGACCAGAGTCTGGACTG
The DNA here is from genome assembly GCA_025667525.1 of Glebionis coronaria. Classification (NCBI taxonomy): domain Eukaryota; kingdom Viridiplantae; phylum Streptophyta; class Magnoliopsida; order Asterales; family Asteraceae; genus Glebionis; species Glebionis coronaria. The sequence continues at coordinate 631,721,208 of CM046874.1, read as the reverse complement.
AATCCTGATCAGTCATGAGAACTGCGCTTATTGCTCCATATGTAGCGGATAAGTACATGAATAGTTCCTCCTTAGGTCGCGGGGCGACTAATATGGGCAGAGCCACGAGATGTTGCTTTAGCTGTCCAAACGCTTCCTCCGCCTCTATTTTCCAGCGAAAGTCTCCTTTCTTCAAGCACTTCTTGAGTGCCTTGAATAAAGGGAGTGACTTTTCTATGGACTTTGATAAGAACCTATTAAGACCGGCCAGCTTTCCATTAAGTGATTGCACCTCTTTTAGTGTTCAAGGGGATGGTAGTTGTATCACGGCGTCCGTCTTCTCTGGACAAGGCTTGATGCCGTTTGGATTAATCATATACCCAAGGAACATTCCTTCGGTTGCTCCAAACGTGTATTTTTTAGGATTCAGTTTCATGTTGATTTTCTCAATGTGTCGAATGTCTCTTGGACATCTCAGAGGAGTTCGTCCTCCGTATGACTTTTGATAACCAAGTCGTCCATGTAGACCTTAAGGTTACGGCGTATCTGTGAGTCGAAGGCTTTATCCACAAGTCATTGATATGTCGCACCTGCGTTCTTGAGTCCGAACGACATTTTTGTGTAACAATAGACGCCCTGACTGGTGTGGAACGCTGTTTTGTCCTCGTCTTCCTCCGCCATCTGGATCTGATGGTATCCTTTATATACGTCCAAGAAAATTTAAAAGAGTACCCGCATAAGGATTCCACCTTCCAATCGATTTCTGGTATCGGATAGCAATCTTGTGGGCAAGCTTTATTCAAGTCTGTGAAGTCCACACACATGCGCCAGCTTCCGTAATGCTTCTTGACCATGACCGGATTAGATAGCCACTCATGGTAATAGACCTCGCGCATAATTCCTGTGTCTACTAGCTTCCGTACCTCATCCAGTATTACATGGCTGCGTTCTGGTACTTGACCGTGCTTCTTTTGTTTAACAGGGGATATCGAGGGAGGATTTGAAGCTTATGTTCCGTTATCGAGCGTGGTACGCCCGTCATATGCTTTTGTTCCCATGCAAATATATCAAGGTTTGCTTTTAGGAGAGAGCACATGGCCTTCTTCCCTCTTTCGGAGAGGGTTCCCCCGATAGCTACCTCTTGTTCTGGGTATACAGGGTGAATTACCACCTTCCAATTGGGGGGTGGTGATCCTTCCTTTATAGGGGCTGGATGGATTGGTGTTTTTACGGCGTGACATTCTGATGCCGACACGATTGAATTGTAAATAGTGACAATTCCCCCTTCGACCGGAAACTTAATCATGCCGTGTGCCATGGACGGGACTGCCCGTATGGCTAGGATACATGGTCTTCTAATAATACCATTGTATGGAGAATGTGAACGTATCACCATAAAGTTCATCCACGCCATGGTGAAATGCTCTTTGTCTCCAATGGTTATCAGTAAACGTAGTTGTCCTATCGACCAGATAGTGTCTCCACTGAAGCCAATGAGCGGCAACGTGGACGACATCAATTGGATTTTGATCTCTGGTCGTAGCTGTACGAGCAGTGTTCGTAGAGTACTTCCGCCGATGATCCTCCATCCACATACATACGACGAACGTTATGGGTTCTAATGATTACCTCAATCGTGAGAGGTGCATCAGCCACGTTGCTCGCCGTGATAGGAGGGAATGAGATTTCCTTGCCCTGTGAGAATTTTTGACTAACTTTCTGCTTCGTCCGACGATGCTATGATTGAACCATATATATGGTCGTAGGCTTATCCTTTTAGGAATCTTTTTTGTCATACTTTTTGTTATCCTTCACATCCTTCCAATCCTTGACCAGGTGTTTGAGTTTGCCTGATTTAATCAGCGACTCTATATGCTTCTTGAGCTAAATGCACTCCTCCGTGTCGTGACCCTTGCCATTATGGAACTCGCAGAAGCGAGTGCCTTGACGACGATCAACTGGAGTTGTCATCAGAGGAGGTCTTGGAAAATTTGCTCATTCTGTTAGAAAGATATCCCGATAAGTCATATTTAGAGGGGTGAAATTGTCATCCGACCGACCTCCTTTTTCCTGGCTTTTATAGTCCAGACTCCTCCCATTGCCGGGGTTACTTTGGCCACCTGATTGTCTTCTAGGCTGATCGTTTGATCGGTAGCCGTGGTTCCCTTTTGTGGGGTAAGCCACAGCAACAGCGGTCTCCCCCTCCACAAAATTCCGAACCCTTTCTATGAGTTCATTAAACTTCTCCGGATGTTTATCATTGAGGCGCCTAATTAGCTCCTTGTCCGTTATGGCGTGCATGTAATCGTAAATTTTAAGGAGCTATGGGCACGCTTTTGTGTGCATACATTCGTCATTAAAACGCTCCGTGAAGTCTTCTATAGACTCTCCGGGCCTTTGTTTGACTGTTTCCAATGAGACCGGATCTCTATTATACTTCTTTCGTTGAGTATAATTGTTTTGGAATGCTGTGCGTAATTCATCGAAGCTGTTGATGCTTCGATGGGAGAGATTCTCAAACCAGTTGCGCATATTGCCAATCAAAGTTGAATTGAATATCTGGCATCATATTGGGATCGGTCATCATTCAATTTTAGCATGTGTGTCAAACAACTTTAGGTGATCCTCCGGATCACCAGATCCGTCATAGGTTTTGACGCTCGCCGGCATGCGGCGCTTCTTTTCCTCGGAGTAATTCCGTATACGAATAGTGAATGCATCCTCCCTCTCGCTACACCATGGGAGGGAGAGATTTTCCACCTCTTCATCACGATAGTAGGTATCGCCGTAGCGTCCTTCGTCGTCCGATGGTTCATGGGTGGAATACATAGGTCGGCGACGTCTAGGGTGATGATCATCTGAATCAGACCCCAAAGGGTCGCGATAGGGGGTTTTCCCCCTCTTTTTGACTTATGATAAGCACTTTTGTGAGTAGGAACTTCCTTCCCACCAGAGTTTATCCTACGCCACACACTTGTACGGCGATTATCCACATGAGTTTCCAACACCGGGCGTCCAGTGGAGCCGTCGGATTTATCCACATCTTCCTAGGCTTCTTGCAATTCTTGCATGATGCGATCCCCTATGCGCTCGAACAAATTCCGTGGTTGAGGTGTTTCCTCGAAGGAAGGTTGTTCCTGAGCTCGCGTCTTCATTCCCTTCTTTCGAGCTTGAAGGGGAGTACCGTGCGCGATGCTGCCAAAGTTAAGTCTGGACTGGAGATTCCTTCCTAGATTTAACCTTGTCGAGATGCCTGGCATGATTCTGTCGAAATTTTACGTGAGTACGCGTTTGAGGTCCTCATCATCGAGTTAACCAACTTCCAATTCTGCCTCGACCACTGGTGGCTTTTGTGGCTCCTTGGTAGGGGTCTTTGGCGCAGCTCCCGAATCAGGATTATCCAAAGTGATGGTTGGTGGTAGGGTATTATCGGACGTGCCTGCCCCACCGAGAGACTGAAACGTGTTTCGATTATTCAGTCCTCCTGTTTGGGCACCAGAGGGCTGGGCGGAGATGATTATCCCATCACCCGTGGACTTCCGATTCCCAGTATTTGTGTTCCTTGAGTTTCCCTGAAAGTGTCCCTTCGTCATTGGGAGAGATTGAGATTGAGTTTATTTTAGTGTATGGTTCCACGGATGGCGCCAACTTGTTGATACAAAAGTTGGATGATCCTTGCTTAATCCGAATTAGGCTTAATTCGGATAGGTTGGGCTCCGGCTCTTGCACCAAGTGAATGTTTTGCTGAGATCCTGCACACTAAAAACAACACGCATTAAGCTTACCATAGGAACGTATCCCACGATTAGACTCCGATGTGAGAGTAAGTAATCGATTTAGGGTTATGAATCGGCTGTAGGTTGAGAGTATGGAGAATGTGATACCTTTGTGGAACCCTTGGGGGTTCCTTATATAGGCGGTGAAACCCTAATGGGCTGTCACCGATGCTTCGGCCCCAAGCAAAGGATAAGTGCCATAATTATTTTGATTGTTATCTTCTAATTATGGTGAGTGTATATCCTCTACCTTAGGGTAAATCCCAATCCTAATAAGATTGTGATTCTGTCTAACCCTGTACCGCCGTGGGCCACACACACCTATGTGGCCACTGTTCATTCGAAGCCCATAAGCTTAAATGACATTTAATCCAACCCATCAGTGATGGGCCGGATGCGGGTAGTAACCGTGGGCCGGGTTCATGACCCGGTTGGGGACTATACGTCATCAACCCAGGTTTCACATTTTCGAAACCCGGCTCGACCCGTCGGGTTTGGGGTGACCCGGGTCAACCCGGTTCTCGAGACCCGGCCGGGTTTTGATTTTTTCGAAATTTTTTTAAAAAAATATGTAAATTTTACGTATTTACGACGGAATTTTATTTTTACATATTATATTGGTTGGTAAACAATTTATATCTTTAATATACGAGAATTTTTATATATAATTTTTGTTAATTATTAATAATATAAATTTTTTTTTTAGAAAACCGAGTTAACCCGGGTTGACCCGGACCCGGTGACTCGACCGGGTCGATTTGAAACCCGGGTTTCAAAACATTGCTTGTAAGCATATTATATGTGTAAACATTAGCATCAAATATTCATGATAAACACATTTAACTATTATGCCACAAGATTGAACATGATAATAATCACATAAATAAGATGAAACGAGAATGACATACCAGAAGCCTTACCGGATGTTGACATGATGTGAACAATCCTTTGAACGCGACTAGTTTCTCTCCCTTAACTCAACTTAAGTGTAAAGAGGGGGCTACTTGACCCAGCTTTGATGGATAGGTATGTTATTCTACTTGTGTGTGTTTTGGGTAAAGAGGTGACTAGTGTATATATAGGTCTTAAAGTTAATATCTCCATCAATGTTAAACTGTAATAGTAAAAACTTAATTATATCTTCAATTGATTTAAACATATGTAATATAAAATTAATTCACATAAGATAATGACATACGGAGTATTTCTTATACAAGTAGCCCACTATTGAACATACTGCACAATCATTACCAATCTTCAAGTAGCCCACCATTTAGCCTATTTAACCATTTCAAACCATATAAGCATAGAGCACAATGATCATGTTTATTCTTTTACTAGTTTATTGACCCGTTTATACACGGAACCTTAAGAAACAGATCATTGCGCTTTTTATAAGAGCCGAGTTTTACGTGTCAAAATTTATGGTAAACTAAAGAAAACCGGTTAACTTTTAGTAGAGTCGATTTAAAATATAAATAAATAGTTGATTGTAATATCACGCATACCAACTGGATAAATCTGAACAAATAAAATGACGGATTAAAGTGGTAGTATTGGTTTTTAACTACGGAGTGGTAGTATATTGGTTTATTTACAACACACTATTTTTATTATAAAACAACTTATTTATAAAAATGCTAATAAATTATTTTTTAAATATAAAAATTATTATACTTTGTTTGAATAGAATAAAAAAATATTGTAAAGAAAAAATAAAAAAAACTCAAATTCATTTTTTATGTAATACTTTTTTGTATTAAATATAAATACGAAACTTATTTTATGTTAAAATCTAAAATAAATCTTAATATATTGGGATAATTAGATTGCATACCTAACTTTATCAAGTCTTAACTACCAAAACACACACACACACATTCACACACAAAAACAGTTTAAGGTGTTTCAGATCGATTATTTCCATACAAAATCAGGTATATCTTTTTTCGATTTTTAGTTTTATTAACTTATAACATATTTGATTATCATTTTTATCAATGTCACTGATCAATTATAATGTAAAAGCTTGATTGAAACCGTTATATTCTTAATTATTTGTTCAATGATTAATCGATGTAAACATTTCTAATTAGTATTAATAAATCATATCAATATATGTTTAATCGATGGTTATTGTTATTTCAAGTTTATAAATTTGTTTATTCAATAAAACCCCAAAAATTAGCTTTCTGTTGCTACTTGGCTATAGTTTCCCACAAAGCTAGGATCATTAGTCTGACATGGATGATGTTATCTGTGTATACTTGCCAATATAAAGTGCTTAAGTAGGAGCTTTGTAAACATATCAGTGTCATGAATCCACTTTTGATCTGATACTTTCGTTGAATGATAATTGGAAAAAACCATAGTGATTATCATAATTAGATTGTAAAACAGTAATTGTTAAAGTTATCAGTTATTAGAATTGCATTTTTATGGTCTGACAGATTATTTTTTCTTGTTATGTAGGGTTTTAAATAATTTGACGGTGAAATGTCTACTGAATTTGTTTGGTGGATGGACCATAACACATTTTCAGACTCACATATCCGTGAATTATAGACTGTTTTAGATTGTTTTATAAACATATCAATTACTTATGCATAGGATAATTTTTATAAACTTGTAGGACCTCTCATATATGTATAATGACACTGCATACAAAGGGTCTAGACATGTTTATGTCACTGGTCCAGTCAGAAAGCGCTTTAAAGTAGAGTTAGTTAAACCAAAATCAGGAAATTGGTATTTAACGGGTCAAAGGTGGAAAGTTTATGCACTAAGGATCCTTGACGCAAATGTAGAACTTTTAAATTTTGTTGAAAGGCAATGATCGTTTTTATATTACCGGGTATTATGAAAATGGAATTGAAGCTGGTGGTTATGATGGAGTAGACAGAAGATTTACTCGGTTTAAGTTCATGGTGTTGTCGTACCCCGTGATTGAACATGTTATGTAATTTCTTATTTCAGTATAATATTTCTTACATTTTTTTCTTACATTTAGTACATTCAATAAAGTGAATAAATTTTATGCAACATTAAATAATTTGATTATATGTTTAATATGCAGAAAATAGCTGCTGAATTTCTAAACGGTTTAGGATAGCGTGGTAACATCATTGTTAAGTCAAAAAAGATGAAGTTCAAATTTAATGTCAAGCGTGTCCGTGTTGAAGGTAGTAACACCAAGTACGAATATCCACTACCGCTTGTTAATTGGCACCGTCTTATAAACAAACTTAGCTTGCAACCGGGCATGTTTGTTGTGTTGACAAAAAAATAAAAAAATAAGATATGGTTAGAAGCATTTGATGTTGATGGATGTTTGGTGACGGATGTGAAGTTCAAAGATGTCACAAGTTTGAAACCATTGCAAGATAGGTTGATGTTTTGGGAAGAAAGTAAGATTCTGTTATTTTATTTATTAACATTCAAGTTACAATTTAAGATTTATGTGTGCAGAAAACATTTATTTGTTGCTACAATTTTATTATAAACTGTGTTGTAGACGATGATGAATGAAAGATATTTGTTCGTGGAATTTGCACAAGGGTCACTTTGGAGAGGAATTCGACACTTTCTACATAAGCTATGCTGAGATCGAAGTGATGAAAACAACTGGTATGTGATTAATATAGTTTACATATGGATAAAATTTTTGAATATTACATTACTCTGCATGCGTTTATTTTATTATATATATGTGTATGGTTTATTTACTTGTAGAGAATTCCAGCCGATTTCCTTGAAAATCACCCAATGCACATGTACAATAAGGTGCTGATGAAACATGTGTCGGATCAAGAAATGATGAAAGTGAAAATGGTCTACCATGGTGAGAAACCTGAAAGAACTAATCATATCCAGGTTTTTGGTGAATGGCATTTATTTGCGGAGAAATGTCGCTTCACTCATTCAAAGATGATTCGATTCAAGTTCATGTATAATGTTCACGACGTTGAAGCCAAGGATGGTGAACCTGATTCTTATCCATGCTTCCATATATGTTAAACCTATTAAGGTAAATGGATTAGATGTTCTTTTGGTCACTAAGATAGCACTTAAGCTGAAGTATTTTAGTTTTGAATTGTCGGTTCTATGTTCTTAAATCATCAAGTATGTATTTAGTTGATTAGGATATTTGTAAGTAACTTATCTGGTTTTATTATCTATGTTCAATCCTGAAGTACAATGACAGTGACACTGTGAAACTACAACCAGATTTCGGAGTTTTGGTCATTTGTGTTTCTGTAATGGTTGTAGTAACAGTTATGAAATGTAGTAACTTTAATATTCCATATTTATAAATATATTGTAATAAGTTATTTCCTTTATTATGTATGTTTACTATTTATTGTGTAAAATAAAATTTCCGACAACAACAAAGTGCAATATAAAATTGGAATATGTACTCGCCATAGCTGCTTCAAGTTTGATTAAAAAGAAATCAACTTACAAAAAACAACTATGATAAAAATAATTCAATGTTTCTATTGTTCACTTTTATCATAATCACACAAACATAGATGAATTGTTTGGCCAATCTCTCTACTTAGTGATTTAATATATAAGAATCACCAAAAGATATTGAATAAGCAAACTCAGAAAATGTTTATACAAACACGAAACGTATTGGAAAACTAATGTAATTCAACACAAACATCAAACTTTTTATTAATTTAACACAAGAATTTTTATTAATAACACAAAATGAAGGTCCTAAAAATACTTGAAGAACATCAATACCAAACGAAAACTAAAATAAAAGCATTATAAACTATAAGTCACCCCTTTAGTTTATTACTCTTGCGATGCATTGCTTCTATATGACCACTAATAAAACCACTTTCTTTCCAATTTCTTCATAACCATCTTTCACTGTTTAGATCGATAAATATAAGGTATCGACTGTCGACCAAGTAAATATCCAAAGCATGTCCGATATTAATATTCTCCAAAAATAAAGGTAGAACCATATCATTTTCTATCCTTTGAGACTCCAATATAAAGACGTATCAACTTGTGGAACTCGAAAATAAAATCTTATCACATCCATGTATTGGCTAAGGTGTTTTCTTACCAAAAAAATTATTCTGCGTAGGCAAACATGGCGGGCTTTAACGTTGCATATCATATGTTCATCACCACCCTAATAATCATAAAGTTTGTTTGTCGTTATAATTCTACCTCCATGATGAACACATATGTCTATCGAAAGATTATTAAATAAATAGTGTATAAAATATAAATCGCAATTATACTTACTTGAAAGCCCTAATTCTTCGACATTTTTGTGCAGAATTTAGAAGGATACGCATATTGAAAATAGGTTGTGAATCTGAAGACCTGTTTATTGATTCTTAGGTTTTCTAAAGAGATAATGATGCTTTATATTAGTAAACTTGTTTTGAAATTTACATTTTTAAAAATGTTCAATTCCAAATTCGAATATTTTGCAGTGAAATTTGAAATATCAATTAAATTTGAAAATTTAATTTTACTTTTCCACATTAACTTGTACAATTTTTTTGAACATTTGAATTTATACAGTTTCCATCTAAAATATTATCTGAAACAAAAGTGCCACACGATTAATAATGAAAAAGTAAATGTATATTTTTTTTACTATAATTAGGTTATTCAATTATATTTTTCATTTATAAAAAGTATCAAATCTATATCTTATAATGTAGAAAATTTTATTAAATACTAATAACATTAAATAAATGTTTTACATTAACAAAAACCAATAAAGCAATAAAATTCCCAGGTTCTTTATTTAACAAACATATAGAAATGTTGTGTAAACATTCTTTTAAATTGAAACATAAAAAAAATCGACAACTATAGATGTTGAAGAACTTCCTTGTAGACCACGTTAGTTTTCGTTGTGGAGATTTTGCCTTCTCTATCACATACCAATACTTTGATTCCTTTTTTTGAAGTAACACGTGAAACAACAACGTACAACTGTCCATGGGAGAATACAGGACGTGGTAGATAAATATCAACTTATGAAAGGGACTGACCTTGGCTCTTATTAATGGTCATTGCAAATGAAATAGAAATAGGAAATTGCTTTCTACCCATCTTCACTGGCATACGCTTGTCTGACGGTGTGAGGCGCATTCTTGGGATCAATGTAATAGCATCTGGTCTGGTGGCACCTATTATTTTTGCTTGGTTAACAGTAGGTGCCAACTTCATAACCTACAGTCTTGTACCGTTGCACAAACCGTTAGACGGGTCAATATTTCATAACAACATTATAGGTGTACCGACCTTCAAAACCAATTTGTGGTTGGGCACACCTGAAAACTTCATACTGTTCAGATTTTCGAGGCTAAAAACTGCTTGGTTTATAGAGAATGTAGGCTCTGATTTGCATAAAGAGTCAGAGCTATAATACTCAACAGTGTCACCAGACATATTATCAAGTAACTTATCTTTAATTAAATAAACAACCTCATTCGTTGGTGCAAGAACCGCTTTACCTTGAAAATAAACTGGTGTATTCAAATTGTTCATCAGAACTGGAAAAGCGAAGTCAACAATAGCTTGAATTGGATCAGCAACTTATTTGATACCAATGTCTTCTAGTATTTGAATTGTAGCCTCGCCATCATTAGGTTCAGACAGTGTTCCGTTTCTGACCTTAAGAATCCATTCGGCAAAGTCTTGTATTTCTAACACTTCTTCAGGCGAACCACCAGATTTAAGCCTCATGTTAGCGGTGAGTTTGAGTACAGTACAAATATGAAGTATATGATCTACTTATTGAAGCATTTACAACGTCCTCCCTTAATCCTATTGGTATGACTAGCAATATATGTCTAAATCTCCGCCCAATACTACAGTCATCCTGCCAAACTGTAAATGCTCATTAGCCGGATTGTCGACTTTCATTATGTCTCTCAAACTCCTGTCCAGAGCCTCAAAAGCATGCATATGTGTCATTGGGGCTTTGTCCCATATAATAAGCTTTGTTTGTCTTAGTAAAGCACCAAGGTCACTAATTGAAGAAATAGAACATAGTGAACCCTCGTTAAGATTAATAGGGATAGAAAACCTAGAATGAGCTGTTCTACCACCACTCATAAGAAGAGAAACAATGCCACTTGACGCGACATTGATAACAATATCACCTTTAGACCTTATAGCATCTGCCAATGTTTCCAAAGGAATCTTTTACCCGTGCCACCATAACCATAGAGAAAAAATGTGCGTCCGGACCCACTATAAGCTAATGCCAATATATTATCATACACTTTCTTTTGCTCAACAGTCATTGAAGACTTCAAACGATCATGTTCTTCTTTCAACTCATCCATATTGTATGATAGTTCGTCATGTATGAGACAGTTATTGGATGAAAGGACAGATGCATCGTCTGGATATGGCATACCCTGTAAAACCTACAACATTATCATGTCTCTAATTCGAGGATGAATTATTCTTTTAGAGAGGAAGAGTTGTAAAACCCGCTTAAAATCCATGAAATACATTTATGACACGAAATCACGAATTAAATTAAAAACGTTACATTAATTTAATACACGACATGTTCCAAGAATAATTAATGTTCGTATCCAAGTATATCGTATGTTATCATTCATTCATGTATAATAAATAATACATATCAAATAAACACGAACTCTTGCCACGATAATTAACTCACGGAATTTAATAAAAGTCGAAAACGAAAAGTATGCATATGTAAGGGTTGGACGACAAGAAAAAAGAAAGAAACAAGGGCCTAGGCCCGACCCATGATGAAAGTAAACCACAGGAAACACCAAAACACATTTCACTTCATTTTCATGTTTTGAAAAAGAAGATAAAAACCTAATGGGTTTCCCCTTGTCCACCGGATGATCTTCAAGAAACAAGAAAGGGAAAATCGCCTTGAGCCTTGGTTGATTGCTAGTAACTGTTGGTGTTCACGTAATCCATACTCTACACTCTTAGTAAGCCTTAATCTTCGTTCATTTATTTTCTTTTAAACACAAACCGGGAAAACAAGAAATAAAACATGTGATGGAGTTTTGGTTTGGGTGTTTATGAAAACCGAGAGTTAGAACTCTCGGTGGGATTTTGTTTGATCAGTCGAGACCATCAGGGGTCTCGATGGTAACTTTGGGTTGTCAGCCGAAAGCCAGAACCCATCAGTGTGTGTTTGTTTGTAAGCAGTGGCAAGAGGGAAGAAAGCAAAAGGAACCGACTTACTGTCAGGGGGTCTGCTGATGACAACAGTGGCTAACCTGCACAGCCAGTGGCTGCTGTTGTGCTTGCAGTGGCAGAACGACAACCCTTTCGGTTGTGGTGGATTTTGGTTCAAGGTCGGCCGAGACTTGTTGTCTCGGTTTGTTTTGTATTGGTTCACAGGTTCGGGTACTCACGTAAATAAAAAGGGGCACTTTTTGTGTGGAATTTACCAAGTTAATTAATTTAATTTAATTATATTAAATTAATCATATGAAATCAATTTTATTAATTTACTTGGAATACTTTATTAATCATGACATGTTAGAATATTTAATTAAACTTCGGTTATAATTTGATGGGTAATATTGCATGGGAATTTACATGATCTACTTAATAAATTACTTAGGCTAAAATAATTATTCAGGTCACATGTTGGTTTAATTAAATTAATCTATACCTTATAATTATTCATGATAAATGACATATTATATTTTGATTAAATAAATTTTACTCTTTCCCGACTTTTAATTATTCAGGACTTCTCAAGTATATTCAATAATCCTCAGCTTATATTGTAGGCTTATTATTTCACCTTTTTAATATTATTATGGAAACTTTCTATTTGTAGAAACTTTCTATTTTTGGGAACTTATTATTTATGGAAACTTGTTATTTTTAGAAAGTTACTTATTATGATACTACTAGCATAATAATACAAGAATACATGAAATACAATAATCAGAATACATGGTAACCATGAACATATACAAGATAATACATGATACAGTAAAAAATGACAAGAAAATGTAAAACAAGCAAGAACATTCAGAAGGAGTAATGTATGCAGTAATCAGACAACTTATTCACGTCCCTTATTTATGTAGTACCCGTGAAGTCGGAGTAGATCCTTCAACTTTTGTTTTTTATTTCATTACTAGACATAAGGTACGGATATTCCGTCCTTCAGTATGGACATTCCTTTTTATGCATGATTAGGATTCCCCGTTTGCAGCCATCTGTTTTCCCCAGTTATATGTAGTATAAAACTTTACATGATTTGCCATGATTACCATGTTTAATTTCCTGAGCTTTATATACACGCATGACCAGTTTCATCTAGTTACGGAGGTATCGTAACCATGACACTTGAAGCACTGGTGTCATGACACCTCTACGAGGGAGTGATTTCTCGTCACGTCCTTTTTGTTTCAGTTCGCCATTTATCAGTATTTATCAGTGGGCGTATGGGTGCATCCTAGTTTATCCGTTTATAGTTATCAGGTGAATGTGGTGTGTGCTCTACATCCTTCACATTGGAGCTGATCCCTCCACCCAGCTTATTATTTAGAGGTCACCCCTCTAACAACATGACGAGGTCACCCCTTTATGTATTTATGCACACGTTGATATATTAAATGACCTATATAAGCTCTTGGCATTTAAAATATATTGTATGCATGATTTTAGACTTATCAGTTATCGGTTAGTTTACAAGTTATAAACCAGGTTTTGCAAGACATACAAAGTTTTCCGCTGTAGTTTACTTATTAGTCTTTCAGCTTCAGTACTTTTATCTGTTCAGCTTAGTATTCCAGATCTTTCATTTATATTCCAAATATTCTTATCATGTCATTATATTCATTTGATGAGCGTATTGCTCAGCCGTATTTTCTTTCCATGACTCATACGGTAGGTACCCAAGGACAAACATGAGCATTTAGCGGACGTGCATAGGATGGGAGCTACCTTATACTTCTATTCTTTTTGCATTTCATTTATTTATGCTGATATTTGGGTTTATGTTAGGAGTCGATGTTTGATTCTGGTTTTCCTTTATGGTCATGTATATTTTTGAATACATATTACCTTGCATGCTTTGAGGACACGCCATAATTATCATGTAACGTTCTACTTATCAAAGTGGGGTGTTACAATTATGGTATCTGAGCCCAAGGTTTCGACCTGTAGGCTCTAAAACTTGACCTGTGACTAGTGGGTATTCACTAGGAACTTCCTAAATTTTGGCGTTTGTTGTCTTCCATGTTTCTCATGCATTTTATCATTCAGTTTTTCTAATTGATGACTAAGTAAAAGGTTGGTACAGGACTGGCCATACTTATTCGCATGTACTTTTCTGTGAATTTCATTTTGGTGAACCGACCCATAGGCGTTCACACTTACTCATGTCAAATTTCATGTTTTTCAGTCGAATGTTGTTTTGTGAACCGACCCATCGGCGTTCACCTTTGCTCATATCACGATGTTTTATTAAAGTTTTGACTAGTATGGATTGGACTACAACCATCCATATTTAGTCCCAGGTTGTTAATTTCTATACATGACATTTCTCGTAAAATTTTGACAAGTATGGATCGAACCAGAATCGTCCATACTTAGTCACATGTCTTCTCCTTAGAATTTTGTGGATTGAACCATAGCCATCTACACCAGTTGATGTTAAACCTCAGTTGATTATACTTTTATGTTCTTTGTAACAATCAAGTTTTCATACTCTCACGTTGATGTCGTTTTCATTCTGATTAAGTTTCATGCCTCCTTATGTTGATTATTGTTGAAGCATAGTTTGGTTGGGCCGGTTCGACAACTCTCCTGGGTCGTTCATCGTCTTCCCGGGTCCTGAGTAATGCTGCAAACAAAGGTAAACCGGTTAGAAGTGGACCCGAGGCCGGAGCCTCGGGGTCCACCTCCGACGGTCAAGTTAGTATCGGGACGATACATAATAAAAGTGGTGAAAGTGTGAGAGATAACCTCATGTAGTATGAGCCCCCTACCCCTATATTTATAGGACTAGGGTTTCTTGAAGGATAAGTAAGGTGTATGGGCCGTGGGCGTGTTGGGCCACAGGCTTGTTGGGTTGCGGGCCTGTCGGGTCAGGCCTTATACCAACTGTACATCGACATACCCCCAGTCTAGTATGACATGGTCCATGATCATGTTATGCTAGACTCGTTTATGTATCACGCTCACCAACAACCGCGTGCGGCTTGCTACTAGGACGTCCTCGTGGGTCAGCCATAACATATAGCTCTACTCGTAATGGGCTATCTTTAGCAAAACGATGACGGGTTGAGGTTACGAATAGTGAGCATAGCCACTATACGTTATCATGTCCCCAAAGTCTAGTATGTGAGGTTGTCACCAAGGTTACTAGACTTTACATCATATCCACCACATTTAAGCGTATCTACGTCAAAAGAAATAGGGAACCCGTATACGTAAGACGGGTGGTTGTGCTCGAATGCTTGGTTTCCCGTTATGCAACGGTAAAGACCTCGTAAGAAGAAAACATGTTCTATAGCCAGGGTAACACTGGCATCAGCAATGTATAATTCTTATTCATCGCTATCGTGAGGATGATAAGATTGTTTTGTGAAGGTGGAGGTGGAGGTGGAACCCGTATGTTACATCGTGAATACTTCGAAGGCGTACTTCTGGTACCCACTGATGATGCAGCATAGTGCGAATATTGCATTCGACTTAAGGCCAACAGAAGATGTAGTTCTATGGCAAGTTTATGAGGATATTAAATCCGTATTATGGCCACGACATTTGATAATGACTTCAAAAAATTTCCACGTTATTTACAGAACTAAACACAGTTGATTAGGCCCCGTCTAATTAAGGTCAAACAATGTAAACTTCGGAAAAAACACTATGTGGTCGATCAAAGTTTTTTTCGTGGAAGACGTACTTACACAACAAAGATATGAACCAACGGGATAAGTACTTCCGCGGCAAAAAAATAATGAGCCAGTGGAAGGCGTCCTTTCACGGCAAACGATGAGACAGCGGAAGATATACTTCCACGGCGAGGACAACAAGACAGTGAAAGACGTACTTCCACGGTGAAGACATTAATACAGCGAAAGACGTACTTTCGCGGAGAAGACATTAAGCCGTCGGAAGAGATATTTCCACGGCGAACATAATAAGCCAGTGAAAGGTGTACTTCTACGGCGAAGAATAATTAGCTCGTGGAAAGATACTTCCACGACAAAGAATAATGAACCTGTGGAAGGAATACTTCCACAACAAAAACAATACGCCAGTGGAAGGATTACTTCCACGACGAAGACAATACGCCAGTGGAAGGGTTACTACCACGACGAAGACAATACTCCAGTGGTAGGATTACTTCCACAGCGAAGATAACGAGCACGTGGAAGAGATGCTTCCATGGAGAATATAATGAGCACGTGGAAGAGATACTTCCATGGCGAAGATAATTAGAACATGGAAGAGATACTCCCACGACGAAGATAATGAGTACGTGGAAGAGATACTTCCACGGCGAAAATAATGAGCACGTGGAAGAGATACTTCCAAGGAGAAAATAATGAGCACGTGGAAGAGATACTTCCATGACGAAGATAATGAGCACGTGGAATAGATACTCCCACGGCGAAGATAATGAGAACGTGGAATAATACTTCCATGGCGAAAACAATGTGCCATTGGAAGGAGTACTTCCACGGAGAAGGACAATGATCCAACGAAAGAGGTACTTTCGTGGCGAAGATATTGAGCACGCGGAAGAATACTTCCACGGCAAAAATAATGAGCACGTGGAAGAGATACTTCCACAGTGAAGATAATGATCACGTGGAAGAGATTCTCCCACAGTGAAGATATTGAGCATGTGGAAGAAATACTTCCATGACGAAGATAATGAGCACGTGGAAGAGATACTTCCACGGCGAAGATAATGAGCACGTGGAAGAGATACTCTCACGGCGAAGATAATGAGCACGTGGAAGAAATACTTCCACGGCGAAGATAATGAGCACGTGGAAGAGATACTCTCACGGCAAAGATAATGAGCACGTGGAAGAGATAATTCCACGGCGAAAATAATGAGAACGTGGAAGAGATACTTCCACGGCGAAGATAATGAGCACGTGGAAGAGATACTGCCACGCCGAAGATAATGAGCACATGGAAGAGATACTTCCACGACGAAAATAATGCGCCAGTGGAAGGAGTACTTCCACGGCGAAGGATAATGAGCCAACGAAAGTGGTACTTTCGTGGCGAAGATAATGAGCACGTGGAAGAATACTTCCATGGAGAAAGATAATGAGCACGTGGAAGAGATACTCCCACGACAAAGATAATGAGCAAGAGGAAGAGATCCTTCCATGGCGCAGAAATAAGCGCGCGGAAGAAGTACTTTCGCGGCAAACGAATAAGCCAATGGAAGAGATACTTCCAAGCGCAGAAATAAGCGCGCAGATGAAATACTCTCGCGGAGAATGAATAAGCCAATGGAAGATATACTTCCATGGCGCATAAATAAGCGTTCGGAAGAAGTACTTCCACGGTGAACGAATAAGCCAATGGAAGAGATACTTCCATGGCGCAGAAATAAGCGCGCGGAAGAAGTACTTCCGCGGTGAACGAATAAGCCAATGGAAGAGATACTTCCATGGCGCAGAAATAAGCGCGCAGAAGAAATACTTTCGCGGTGAACGAATAAGCCAATGGAAGAGATACTTTCATGGTGCAAAAATAAGCGCCGGAAGAAGTACTTGGGACAGAAATAAGCGCGCAGAAGAAATACTTCCGCGGCAAATGAATAAGCCAATGGAAGAGATACTTCCATGGCGCAGAAATAAGCGCGCAGAAGAAGTACTTCCACGGCGAACGAATAAGTCAATGGAAACAATACTTCCATGGCGCCGAAATAAGCGCGCGAAAGAAGTACTTCCCCGGCGAACGAATAAGCCAATGGAAGAGATACTTCTATGGCGCAAAAATAAGCACGCGGAAGAAGTACTTCCGCGGCGAACGAATAAGCCAATGGAAGAGATACTTCCATGGAGCAGAAATAAGCGCGCGGAAGAAGTATGTTAATGCAAGTGATGCATAAAAACATTATTAGTGTTAACTAATCTTTCTTAGTTTTGATCACAACAAACCATACAACACATTTAGTGTAAAACACAAAATGAATTATTTAACTAACACTATCATCAAGGTAATAATCATATCACTAACCTTTCTTAATCATACTTAGTGATCATCAAAATGATTATCCTTAAAACTCACTTTTGTTAATAAGACAAAAGACTTTTTAATAAACTTTCTTTTTTAGAAAATCTTTTATTAAAATAGAAAATGAAAATTTGAAAATGGCATATTCCAAATGCTGTTAGAATATCCTTTGAAGGGTTCAAATACCTCAGATATTCCCACCCCACTAAAAGACAAAAAACGGAGCGGAGTCTAGTGGCGGTACCTTAAGTACCTACGCGGTACCTTAGCGATATGGTACCGCAAGGTGAGATAAGGTACCGCGCACAGTAGCCGTTATAGATCCGTTGTAACTTTGTCTCCTTTAAATAGTGGGTCAAATCTCATTTTCCAGTAAGCCTCTTGGATGTTTTTCTCAGCCCTCTTTCTATTTTCTATAGCATAATCATTAGTAAATGATCACTTAAATTGTTAAGGATGTTTACATATGATTATCCTCTTGATCCCCTCCTTTACCATGTCCAATGAGAAGATCACTCACTCACTAGTGTAGTGATAAAGATGAATCTATGAGCTAGTCATATTCATCATGATACCCTTTTTTGTTTTAGGTCAATCCAATGTATTTATGAATACTTGGACTAGTTGTGTTCATCCAAGTTATTTGTGGATACTTGGATTTGTTGTGTACATCCATTGCATATGTGTTTGCTTGGATTTGTGTTATGTAAATCCAAGCTACATGTGTGTACTTGGATAAGTCTGGTTGAGTGGTAATAGATTTGATTAGGAGTTCTCACTAAACTATAAAGTGATGTGGTTGTGTCTTGTGAGTTCTCACTAAACTTTAAAGTGATTAGTAGTTGTGTTGTGTGAAGTTCTCACTTAGCTTCAAAGTGAAGAGTCGTGAAGATTGGTTCTAGCTTTCGATTAGAACTCGACATCTAGCCTTGTGTCGTAAAATGGTGAAGTAGGCAACGTCGTAAAGATTGGTTCTACCTTAAGATTAGAACCCGACATCTAGCCTTGTGTCATTAAATTGTGAAGTAGGCAACGTCGTGTAGATTGGTCCTAGCTAAAGATTAGGTCTCGACATTTAGCTTAGTATCAGAAAATAATGTAAGCAATGATGTAAGGTTTTCTCCGCCGAGAAGGGAGCTTGTGGATATAGTGGAAATCTCGAGTAGGTGTACTCGAGGAGTGGAGTAGAAACGAGGATAGAGCCTCGTTGTCGAACTACTATAAATCTTGGTGTCTTCCCACTAGGTTGTCTCCTTCCTTACTCTTTACTTATTTCATTATCATTATACTTGCTTATTATCCTTGCTAGTGCATTTCAATTGAACCTAATCATTATGCAACTTAGCCTCAAGTAAAAGATAGTTTTGATACAAACCAAATTGAAAGTAATTTTAATTTGGTCACCAATCGAAGAGAAACTATTCAACCCCCCCCCCCCCCTCTTCTAGTTTCTACAATTGGTATCAGAGCGATGGTCACTCAAGATCTTTGAAGTATATTGTACTTTGAAACTTGGATCGATCCATTGTCTCCTCAAATTAGAAGGTCTAGTTGTACTAAAGTTTCTCTTTGGTCAAAACTATGTTTTCTTTGAAAATAGGTCTTTTAATTGATAATATTGCATCCCACTTAAGATTAGTAGCCTTTATGCATTTTAGATATACTCTGAAATGTATCTACTAGTTTGCATCTTGCTTTGTGTAGGTACTCATGAAGATCAATCAATTAATTGGTTATGGATTGAGTTACTTGCACTTTTTAGAAGAATCATCTTCATTGATCTTTAACATCTTTGAAGGATGATATCAAGATGATTAGGAATGATACTAGTCCTTGAAGACTTAGTACTCATCATAGTCATTGATTGGGCATAGCACTTATTCCTTCATGGATTGCTCTTTGTGGCCAAGGTACGCTTTCGTTCTTCCACACGCCCTTTGATCATTCTTTTGATCATTACTTGACTATGTGCTTGTTCTAGGCATCCTTGCCTTGACATTTATTTGTGGTTTGTGTTTCTTTTCTTTTATCCTCTCTAACCTTCCTTGCTTGGATAATTGACTCACTATGGTGATGTAGAGTGAGTTAGTAGAAGCTTAAAGTATCAAGCATGATTTCCATGGTTTGCACCCATACGGTTAGTAGGCCCTTTGTGGGAGAGAAAGTGAATTAATACCTTGCTCATATTTTAGTTTAGACTAAGACTATTATTGAAAGTGATCTTAGTCTATACTTGAATAATTGCTTTGTGCTTATTCATTACCAAAGCCGTTTATCGTTTCGCCGGAAAGGCACGTCTTAAACCACTATATATGACACAAGCTCTTCGTTACTACTACTTGAAGATTGTCATTAATCCCTTGAGCATTGATCCTAGTCTTGATTCACTTCTCTTGACTTCTCTCCACTTAGTCGTTTTGCTACGAGTAGTCGTTTGTCCATTTCGGTTCTTTTCGATCTTGATTTAACTCGTAATCTTTCATTAAGGCATATTGCTTAGTGTTATGATGATCCAATGATATTCTAAAAGGCTCATGATTTAATTTTAAGTATTTTAGAAAAACTGGATTTTCAAAATTTGGCGTTTTTCAGAGATAAAAACCTGCCTCTGTAGGCGGTTCCTTATCTCCGCGGCTCAAACCCGCGGTTCCTTATCGATAAGGTACCGCGGGCAGTAACTTTTGTCAGAGCGCCAGTTTGAGTTTTTTATTCTTTTTCAAACCAAACTCTCTCTCTCCCAAAAACACACAGCCGACGGGTTTTACCTTTTCCACCATTGTTGAAGCTTCCAAAACCTTCAATCACTCAAATTAATTGATTCCAAGTTGTGGGTTTCACTCATCCTTCATCTAACATCAATTAATTGTAAGTATTTTCTTTCAATTTCATCTATTTTGTTCTAGGGTTCATCCTTTCATAATTGGGGATTTTTAAAATTGAAATTGAATTAAAACATTAATAGGAATTTGGGTTGACATGGTAATCTTACTATGATTCCTTTGGTTGATATTCATCAAGATTTCACTAAAACCCACTTGTAGAACAAATCCGAATTTAGGATAAATGATTTTGGTTGAATGATGGATTTGAGATGAACCCATGAACAAGTAGGTAATGACATTGTTAATGCTTACCTAAAAACCTTGTTTTGAAAAACCAATGTTCTAATCCATTGTTGATCTAAGATAGATCATGTGTTCTTGGTTAATGATGGAATAGACACATTGTGAACATGAAAATGATATGGATTCAATCCTATGTTTGTCAAGAAATTGATATAACACATTTTCATTTTTCGTTTTCCTTTCTATTTTTCATATGAGTGATTGGAGAAATATTGTCTTGTGTTTGTATTTAGGTACTTAATCATGCCTTCTCAATATAAAAAAGATCATCAATTCACTAGAGATTATATGCCCGACATCTCTCAAACCTTTGTTTCCCCTCAACTCCAAAACGCTTTTCCATCCCTTTCTTCTCGTTGTTTCCATGAGGGTAGGATTGTAGATCCAAGAATAGCGGGAGATAATTATATCAACTCTATGTTCGAGCTTATTGGGTTTGATTGTTTGCTTTACATAGACGAGGTAATTTATCCCTTGTTCCTTCTTGAGTTCTTCAGTACTTACTCCATGCTTGAAATCAACGACCAAATCTTTATTCGTTTCTTGTTGAATGGTCAAATCATTCAATATTCCCTCGATGACTTTGGTGATATTCTTGGTGTGCCATTTGAAGGCACTTGTCGTTTCACGGATAAGTGGAGACTAGATGCTCTCTTGGAGTCAAACGATAAACCTCCAAATGACACCACCGAAGTTGATCTAAATTTCATCCTTGAAATCATCACGAAAGAGCATAGTGGAAACGTTGTGAGAAGCCTTCATACAAATGTGCAAAATGTGAATAGGTATGAAGTGCTCTCAAGCGACCTTAAGGATTACATGCTCCAATGGGCAAACATCCTTAGGGAAAATGTGTTTTGTCTTGGTGGAAACCGGGATCATATCCCGGCTTGCATGGGGCATATGTTGTTTTGCCTATTTACTTCCACCAAGTACAATCTTACATATTACATCGCTCGACGTATAAATTATGCTATTTCCAAACCCAAAACCAACCTCCCTTATGCTATGCTTCTTACTCGCCTCTTTAGAAGGGTTGGTCAAGATTTTCCTCAACTCGATCTCTCTCGCTTTCACCCGGTTCAACGGGTTATGTTGCCTATTCAAGAGGCGTATCAACGGAAGACAAGAAGTGATCGAGGATCGAGAAAATCTGTTCATCAAGAGATGGATGATGAGGACATGGACATGCCAACAAGTGATGGTGATGGCATAGG
The DNA here is from genome assembly GCA_025667525.1 of Glebionis coronaria. NCBI lineage: Eukaryota > Viridiplantae > Streptophyta > Magnoliopsida > Asterales > Asteraceae > Glebionis > Glebionis coronaria. The sequence goes on along the minus strand of CM046874.1, from coordinate 631,698,885 downwards.
TACTAGTTCTCATTTCCACTCTTCGAGTAATTCCCATCCATTCTCAAACCCATTCGAGGATGAATTTGAAGACTTAGCTCCTCCTCCTCATCATTCTAGTGAAGTACCGGAAGATCTCAATATGGAGCATCTTTACCGCGAAAATCTTAGAACTCGGGGAGAATTACATGAACACCGAGTGGAGTCAAGAAAAGGGTTCAAGTATTTGGGAAAGATGATCAAGGGTTTAGGAAAGAAAAGGAGGTGAAGACTTTGAAGTTTTCTCAAAGTTTGGATTTAATGATTAAACATTTGGTTATTAACACTTTGGTTTAGTTGTTTATTATCTTGTGTTGCATGCTTGGATTACTATTTATTTTGATCCTTTATGTTAATTATGCCATCATGTTTGTGTTTTACATAGCTTTGTGCATGCCTTTTGATAGTTAACTTATTAGATTATGATCTGTAGTTAACTTTGGCTTGTGAAACTTTTGGGAAAAATCTGGGTTTATCAAAAACTGGGAAGGGAAATTTTTGAAAACCTTCTGGTCGCGGTTCCATATCGACCCGCGGTTCCTTATCGATAAAGTACCGCCGGTCCTAGATAAGGAACCGCCGGTCACTGTGCACGACAGCATCTTTGCTTTACACTGTTTTCTTAATTTTGTGTAAACCTTGCATGATTTTCAGTAATAAACTGTACATTTCCAAAACTAGGTTACCTAAATTCATTATTCACCTAAAATGATTTTAACCCATTACTAGTTTGGATCATCCCCTCACCCATTTAAACCAACCTTGTTTGCCATGTTCTTCACACATCAAACATACTTCCCTAAACCTTAAACCACCCTAATCAACCATGGTGTGTACCAAAACCTCAAACACTTCCAAGACCTCCACCCCAAGGAAAACACTCAAAATAAGGGTTAAGGTAGCTAAGCCTAACTCCTCACCTTTCCACACACCTAAGAATGAGAATGCTCCTATCCTCATTTCTTCATCACCTTCCCCACCTCTTGCACCATGCAAGACTTCATCCACCCATGGTACTAACCACTCCATTGGTTCTACCTCCTCTTCATTCAACTCTAGAATGAATGAGCTTTCTTCACCCTTCACTCCAAGTGCACCCTTAGAAGTGACCACACAACCTCAACCAATCCAAAGCATTCCTTTTGGGAATGACTTTGATGACACTTTGGTGACTTCACCATTTACCCCTCACAACTCACCCATTTCACCAACCTTGGAGGATTTACCTCCACACTCACCCATTTCCCCTTTGGGGAACATGCCTCCACTTTCACCAACATCACCCTTGGAGAACTTGCCTCCTCCACCTCCACCCAACTCAAACATCCCAATTTTGGGTGGTCCACTTTCCCTCCTCTTGGGTGATCCTTACTATTCCTACAAACTCATGGTCCTAGATGTCCATGTTGTCTCTACAACCACTACATCATCCATAACCTAAGGATGGATATGTATGGACTACATAGGGGTTTGCAAGACTTCTTGCTTGCCTTGTTCTCCATGCCTCCTCCTAGGAGATGAATGATGGAGTTCTTTTAATAAGAGTTTTCAACAACAAGCCAAAGAAAAATACTTATCTAGATTTAATGATAAGCTAGCTATGTATTAGTTAGTTTTATTTGTCTTTGTACTTGCCTCATTAATGAATGTTTCATGTTGTTGACTTATGGATTTAGCTTTGTGTGATTCTATCCTTTTGTGCACACTAATCAACTTTAATTCGAAATTAAAATTGAACCTAAATCTATCACAACCCCTAAACTTGACTAAAATTGGTTCAAAATGATATCTAAATTATTTTGTCACCCTTTGTCAAGACATTCTTTGTGAATGTGTTGCTTTATGCAACCCTAGCATATTTTGGTTCTAATAAAGGTAAAATTCTAAGATTTGCAACTTTTTGAAAAAGTCTTAGTTTTTCCCAAAACCCCGGAAAAACATGGTTTAAAGTCCACTGGACGCGGTTCCTTAAAGACCCGCGGTTCCTTAGTGATATGGAACCGCCGTCCCCTATAAGGTACCGCGGCCAGAAAGTGGTCTTTGACGATTTTTTGGTCAAAACCTTTAAAACCCTATTCCCAGTCAAGATTCCTTGTTTACTCAAATTGACTAAACATTCCTTGACACTACACATTTTGTATTCAAATTCTTACCTTGATCACATTTTACTTATACCCCAACCTTGAGATTTCATTCTCACACCTTCCCAACCTTGAGAATTCATTCTCAAATAACGTTGAGATATCATTCTCACACTCTCACAATGCCTAACTCCTACATTCCTAACCTTGACATTTCTTTGTCACAACCCCTCTCACCCAAAGCTTCTTCATCCAAGCTTTCAAAGAAACCGAAAATCTCGGTTCGACCCGTTTGGGTTAAGAAGAATGAACCATCTTCGTCCAAACCACCCAAAAACCCTACCTTCTCTCCAATCAAGTATTGGAATGAGAATTACACCATAAACCCCATCACCGGAGCAAAAGAAAATGTTCCACCACCACCACAATCCTTCAATACCCCTCAACTCAACGACCTTTCAACCTTCCCAAACCACACAAGGCATTGTGAAAACACTCCCAAAACCTTTACCCCACCGCCACCAAACCCTAAGTTTGATGCCATACCCCCATCAAACGATTTTGTGTTGCATCATAGATCCTCGTGTGATTGTTGCCGATTTCAACAAATTGAACTTGCTCATGTGTATGAGAAGTTAAATTTTCTTGAATTCCTCCTCACTCGACCTCCTATTCAAGTTTTCGTTCCGGTGGACAAAACTTCGAATGATGCATCGTCGTCTTTTTAGTTCTTTTTTTAGCAATCTTGGAAAATATCACTATTAGACTAGCTTATGCTTAGTGGTTTATTTTCAATATTTATTGCTTTTAGATACTCATACTATGTGTATGACTATCTTCTTTGTTGTATTTTTTTCTCTTTGTGTAACCTTTGTGTTATTTGTGTGCTATTTAATTAGTTCTTTTTTGAGTTGATCTTGGTTAACTTTTTACAATTGCTTATGGGTGATTCCATCAACTCTAAAGCTTAAACCCCTTGACAAGCTTATCATCTTCATTGGATTGAAGTTTGATTTTGTCAATTACCTCTTTGGACATACTTAGCAAAATCTTGCTTCTAATTTGAGATTTCTTCTCTTTCTCCCTCTCAAGTTACTTAGTAGGTAGTGATCATATATACATTGGTGTTTCTTTCCTTTCTACTAACCTTTGTGTAGCATGTCACCTTAGCTCACAAACTTGGTGCCCCAAGCAAGGGGGAGCAACCACCAAGGGGGAGCTACTAGCAAAGTTCGATGTTCTTCAAAGACTTTTGCTAACATTTTTGCTACGACAAAGGGGGAGAAATGATAGTGATAAACTAGTTAATAATTCCATAGTTTGTGTTTCTACGTAAATGAGTTTATCGTTTGTCGTAATAAAAAAGGGGGAGATTGTTAATGCAAGTGATGCCTAAAAATATTATTAGTGTTAACTAATCTTTCTTAGTTTTGATCACAACAAACCATACAACACATTTAGTGTAAAACACAAAATGAATTATTTAACTAACACTATCATCAAGGTAATAATCATATCACTAACCTTTCTTAATCATACTTAGTGATCATCAAAATGATTATCCTTAAAACTCACTTTTGTTAATAAGACAAAAGACTTTTTAATAAACTTTCTTTTTTAGAAAATGTTTTATTAAAATTGAAAATGAAAATTTGAAAATGGCATATTCCAAATGCTGTTAGAATATCCTTTGAAGAGTTCAAATACCTCAGATATTCCCACCCCACTAAAAGACAAAAAGCAGAGCGGAGTCTAGTGGCGGTACCTTAAGTACCTACGCGGTACCTTAGCGATATGGTACCGCGGGGTGAGATAAGGTACCGCGCACAGTAGCCATTATAGATCCGTTGTAACTTTGTCTCCTTTAAATAGTGGGTCAAATCTCATTTTCCAGTAAGCCTCTTGGACATTTTTCTCAGCCCTCTTTCTATTTTCTATAGCATAATCATTAGTAAATGATCACTTAAATTGTTAAGGATGTTTACATATGATTATCCTCTTGATCCCCTCCTTTACCATGTCCAATGAGAAGATCACTCACTCACTAGTGTAGTGATAAAGATGAATCTATGAGCTAGTCATATTCATCATGATACCCTTTTTTGTTTTAGGTCAATCCAATGTATTTATGAATACTTGGACTAGTTGTGTTCATCCAAGTTATTTGTGGATACTTGGATTTGTTGTGTACATCCATTGCATATGTGTTTGCTTGGATTTGTGTTGTGTAAATCCAAGCTACATGTGTGTACTTGGATAAGTCTAGTTGAGTTGTAATAGATTTGATTAGGAGTTCTCACTAAACTATAAATTGATGTGGTTGTGTCTTGTGAGTTCTCACTAAACTTTAAAGTGATTAGTAGTTGTGTTGTGTGAAGTTCTCACTTAGCTTCAAAGTGAAGAGTCGTGAAGATTGGTTCTAGCTTTCGATTAGAACTCGACATCTAGCCTTGTGTCGTAAAATGGTGAAGTAGGCAATGTCGTGAAGATTGGTTCTACCTTAAGATTAGAACCCGACATCTAGCCTTGTGTCGTTAAATTGTGAAGTAGGCAACGTCGTGTAGATTGGTCCTAGCTAAAGATTAGGTCTCGACATTTAGCTTAGTGTCAGAAAATAATGTAAGCAACGATGTAAGGTTTTCTCCGCCGAGAAGGGAGCTTGTGGATATAGTGGAAATCTCGAGTAGGTGTACTCGAGGAGTGGAGTAGAAACGAGGATAGAGCCTCGTTGTCGAACTACTATAAATCTTGGTGTCTTCCCACTAGGTTGTCTCCTTCCTTACTCTTTACTTATTTCATTATCATTATACTTGCTTATTATCCTTGCTAGTGCATTTCAATTGAACCTAATCATTATGCAACTTATCCTCAAGTAAAAGATAGTTTTGATACAAACCAAATTGAAAGTAATTTTAATTTGGTTACCAATCGAAGAGAAACTATTCAACCCCCCCCCCCCCCTTCTAGTTTCTACAAAGTACTTCCGCGACGAACGAATAAGCCAATGGAAGAGATACTTCCATGGCGCAGAAATAAGCACGCGGAAGGAGTACTTCCACGGAGAACAAATAAGCCAATGGAAGAGATACTTCCATTGCGCAGAAATAAGCGCAGAAGAAGTACTTTCGCGGTGAAGGAATAAGCTGATGGAAGAGATACTTCCATGGCAAATGAATAAACCGGCAGAAGGTGTACTTCTGCGACAAAGGAATATATCCAACGATATTTGCGTGACATGTACGCAAATAGTAGTATTATAATACCCTGGTAGCTCCCCAAGTTTAATGGTGCTACACTCGATTAGTAGTATTAAAATTAACCAAGTACTCAAAAAATTTATGATCGCGTAGACCAGCGCTAATGGACGTACCATAGCCGCGTACAAAAGATAGAAATTCGATCCGAACGTGCGGATCAACGCGGATGGGCGTGCCATAACCGATAATTGTCACATAGTATAAGATATATCTTAACTAACTTATGGGATGAGCTATGCCATTAACTGCGGCGTACCGCTACTACCATAAGGACAATCAATGTTTTGACAAAATGTTGTTAGACATGTACAGTGTGTCTTTTGTAAGTCCATCATGAGTCATGTGGTTTGCGTAACTTACTCCAACGTCTTAATAGCAAGGTGTCTAACAATGATGCATGATCCATGGTCGTTGGGGTTTCATCCCTCTTACACGACAAGTTGAATTATTAGGTTCACTCAATCCTCTTATTCCGCATGGGAACGATAAGTACATGTACGCCCGTAGGCTAAAGATGTTCGAACGTGCGAACTAGCGCTGAAAGATGAATCCTATCCGCGGATAAAAATGAATATATATATATATATATATATATATATATATATATATATATATATATATATATATATATATATATATATATATATATATATATATATGTAATATATCTCGTACGTATTTAAAAGGTATATGTAATATCTTTTATTAATATAAACAATATATCGGAACATACGGATTAATACGGAAGACGCGACTCATAACCGCAGTGAAGAAAACATAAAATATGTCCGAACATACAGACTAGCACGGCTGGACATACCATAATCGCAAATAAAAATAAAATAATTCCTGAATGTGTAGATGAGTGTGGATGGATGGGCCATGACGGATAGAAAGACCGGGTCGTGAAACGGTAATAGTAGGCCGGGTCGCAACGTATGCGGGAAATCAAATTAAATATGTATGTAATATCTCTTTTCTAAATTAAAAAAGATATGTATGTAATATATTTTATTAATGTGAAACATATTGATAATATATTTTTTGAATTTAAAAGATATGGGTTATATCATGTTACCTATAGAAAAATAAGATATTGGAAAAACATCTTTATGATTAGTTTAATAGATACGCATAATATCTTCTAGTAATATAAACAATATGTCTAAGCGTGTGGAATACGCGGAATAACGCGGAAGGACGCGGCTCATGATCGGAGTTGAAAAGTAAAATATGCCCAAACAAGCGAACTACCGCGGATGGACGGGTCATGACCGCGGATAAAAATTTATCTAGATCCGACATACGGAGCATCACGTAAAGACATAATCTATTCCCGCGGATACAAAAGAAAAAATATGTTTGAACGAATGCTAGATAATTGCAAATATGCAAATAAAGATAATATTTGCAAATAAGTTTGCATATAAATGATAAAAGATTTAAAATAATATATTTTAGCAATTTTAAAATATATTTGTAAATCTCTTACCAATTTAAAAAAAATTAAGAATATCTATTCGGAACATTAGTTTTTGAAGGAAATACATTGGCAACCGTAATATTGTAATAAAAATATGTCATAGACTATCATCATGATAAAGTGGATAAACACTAAACATTATCATATAATATAAAAGAAAAAAGATTCACATGTTATTATATTCTTATAGGATCAGTAATCTTATTCAAAGATAGTTAACACAGTCCGTCTATGAAGTCGACGTGCCCATAAATTGATAATTAACAAAAGTATATGAAAAATTATGTATAATAGTTGCGTATCATTATATGACACTCAGATTCAATATATTCATCAACCTTACTGACTTTTTTTTTCCTAAACGAATGAATATACGCATAGAGTGCAGATGTAAACTTGGAAGACTATACGCATAGGGTGCGGAAGTATCTCAAAAGCATCAGTAATCACATATATCACCAAATAGTGGTTTGTTTTTAAGCTAATGAATATACATTTATGAATTTGGAAAACTCTTTGAGATGATAAGTCAAACGCACATGCACGGCATGATGTATATGTGAAAAACAAAGAATATAAAGGTAATAAGGTTACCGACTTTGAGAACAATTCTTGATTTTTAGTAATATGGGAACACGAAGCTTAATTTATTCATGGTCCCACGGATGGCGCCAACTTGTTGAAGCATAGTTTGGCTGGGCTGGTATGACGACTCTCCTGGGCCGTTCATCGTCTTCCCGGGTCCTGAGTAATGCTGCAAACAAAGGTAAACCGGTTAGACGTGGACCCGAGGCCGGAGCCCCGGGGTCTACCTCCGACGGTCAAGTTAGTATCGGGACGATACATAATAAAAGTGGTGAAAGTGTAAGAGATAACCTTATGTAAAATGAGCCCCCTACCCCTATATTTATAGGACTAGGATTTCTTGAAGGATAAGTGATATAAGGCTTTTGCCCGTATAAATATTAAAGTTCGTTGAAATCGGTCTAATCGAATTCATCCTGGTTAACTATGCGACTCAGTCGTTCTTTGGTGGAACAAATAGTTGTGTCGTTGTAGTATTAAAAATGTGCAAAACTTAAAAGTAAAATGACGTTAAAGTAAATCTAACTCTAATTTAAAATAAATGGCGAGTAAACGCAAACTTAAATCTAACTAAGGCAAACTTAAAACGCAACTAAAACTTAAACTAAGGCAAGGCTAAAATAAATCTAAGGCAATTAAACTAAAAGTGCGACTAAGGAAAAAGGCGGGAAAAATAAAGCTTGAAAATTAAAAAACAGAAAGTTAAAAACTGAAATTAAAAGAACCTGAAAAATAGCTCATCCGGAATAATACCCTCATTCGGAATAAACATTCATCCGGAATGTCACCTTCATTCGGAATGTTCTTCTTTACTCGGAATATTAACCAAAGCCCTTGATCCGGAATAAATCCTTTATCCGGAATATGTCACTTATCCGGAATAAAGTCTTGATTCGGAATGTTGGTCCTTGATACGGAATGTTGCTGATCCGGAATAATATTCCGAATAGAACTCCTTGATCCGGAATATGTCACTTATTCCGGATGGAAGCCCTTGATCTGGAATATCTCCTTGATCCGGAATGTGAGGTTGATCCGGAATATTCCTTTGATCCGGAATATTCTGTTGATCCGGAATGTTTGGTTGATCCGGAACTTTTGGTTGATCCGGAATAATTGATTATTCCGGATGAAGAACCTTGATGCGGAATAATAACTATTCCGAATGAACTCAATTGATCCGGAATGTCCAATATTCCGGATGAACACCCTTTGAAATCCTTCACACGGAATGACTGGCTTGATCCGGAACTTTTCCTGGGAAAGATCAGTAACAGACAACCGAAGAACAAGGAGAACAAGAACAACACGAATCTGATAGAAACTGAACAAAATCAACCACAAGATTAAATCAAACTAAACACAAAACATCTACTAACGATAATCAAACAATCCAAAACAATCAAACTAACAAATATAACCAAAATAATCAAAACCCACTTTAATCAAATCAATAAAATAAGAACATGAACATGAACATAAACATAAAGATTAAAGAAAGGAAGATAGGAGATCAAACAATAAAGTAAAGATTGACAAGAATTAAAAACAAAACTTACTTGAAATTAAATGTAATTAAGGTGCAAGACAAGGTATTTAAATGGACATGAAATTAAATGACAAGGTAATTAAAAGTAGAAGAAATAGTTTGTCAAGCTATCCAACAAAAACTAATGAAATGAAATCCTAAACTATTTATAGGGGAGGATTAGGGAGTGCTTAGGAAGCTTCCTCCCTCTTTCATCTTCTCTTAATTGCACCATTAGGTCCTTAAGTCTTTAATCTTCTTAAATCTTGGACTTTAATGACTTAGTCTCGGGATTTCTTTGAACTCGTCTTGTAATTCTTCAATAAATTAGACTTGAGTTCTTCGGCTTTTAGTAAACTTCCGTCTTTAGACTTTTTCTTCGATAAATCTTCAGAATTGGTCTTGGACTTCCGTTCTTTTCGCACTCTTGACTTCTTGACTTCGTCTTTCGTCTTTTTCTTCAATAAAAGCCCGTGAATGCCCGTGTTTTCTCCACTTTTCACCTTTTCGTCCTAAATCACAACAAACACACAAACCATGCATAATTCCGACATAAATGACATAAAATACACGTTTTGGCTCGGTTATTATTGTAATTAAGTGGTAAAAAGGATGGGTGTTTACACACCTATCATTTCCCCTACACTTGACCATTGCAATGTCCTCATGCAATGCATTAGTTACAAAGCACGTTTACATTTTTCATCAAAATCAATCCACCTTGGCCTTTATTAAAGAGACAGAAATCTATAAACATTCAAAGTAAAGAAATCAAAATCATACCTTGGGTTTTGGAAATGTCATGAATAATCATCATCCTCAAGTTTTCACTTTCTCCAAACCAAGCTTAAAAAGTAGATCATTGTTATTATAAGTTAGCAAACTAACACGAGCTCATGTGGACCAATTATTCACTTAGACTCCCTTATTCCTAGGTGTATCTCTTATATTTTATTGTTGTCTTGAATGATCACGAGGATGCATTGTTTGACTTATTTCGATAGTTATTAAGTCTGAAAATAAAGTGGGACGATTTAATCAATAGTTAGCTAAAGGACAAAATCTTTTAAAACTGCTTCTCGGGACCTCATAAAGTTCATATCTTGGCATAACCCGCTTCGCGATTTGAGACCTTTTTCGGACCGATATTTGGCAGCGACTTCATACTTCAAACCTTGAGAGACGTTCATGAAATAATGGTCTTCTCTTCATAATAGTAATTTCTTCACTTGAAGTTTTGAGAGATTCTTCATATTTGGACCACGACTTCTTCATTTTTCTCCAATCTTTATTTTGTATTTTGATATTTTAACACCCCCAAATTTATACGCAGCGGAATACATCTTTGGGTGCTAAACAATGATACAACAACACATACTTTATAAAGAACGACTCGAAAAGAGACGTTTCAAATTTATCGTTCCTAAAAAAATTATCAGAGTAGCGTAGTCCCAAGTAATCGTTACCAAAAGATAAGTTAAAACAACATATTAGTTTGTTTTAAAATGGAACAATAAATAAATCAAAGAGTTTGAACAACAAAAGCAGTGCACAACTTCATTCCCGTGACCTCCAAGCTTCCACTTCTTGATTACCTGAAATACATGTGAGTAAAACAATCAGCAAAAATGCCGAGTGAATCTATAGGTTTATGAAATCAATTTGAACACAAGCAAAGATTATAAGTTTGTGACATGCTTATAAGCATCACATAATAATTTGCATCAACAATGATAATTGTATATAGCATAAATTGCAATAAGCTCATGGAACCGAGCCCTTAGACACTCCCATATCAGTCTAATAAGACGAGAGATTTATTAATTATCGGTTACCTCCATACTATTGGTACATTGCCGTATACCTGACTTCTCAATACAATATGCTCAAACAGTGTGGAGGTCGGGCCTAAGCTTCTATGACAAGTCCACAAAAACTGAACCGGGCGGCTTCCCCCATAGATCTATTAATTGTACTAGAGGTTAACCCATCATAGGTTAATTAACGGTGCATAATTGAGGTTTTAACAAAGGCAATCACTTAATGCAATTTAAAGGCAACCACGGGTCCATTCATAGAGGGACAAAGCATACCATAAAAATCTTGTGTTCTAAGTTTATAAAACATGTATTCCCCCTCGCGGGTTTAAAATCATTTAATAACTAGTATAAAGCGAGGCTATAGACTCACCTTAGCCAATAGTGGTAATGAGACGATCACCGACGATAGATGATGCCTTTCAAACACGAGAACCGCAACCTATCAAATGAGGTGCGTTCATTAATAATAGACTCGAGAAATAACCCATACATAAGAATATAAAACTCGACTCATAAAATCACGACAAAATCGAGAGAAAACGATACAAGTGATACTATTACACTCTCCTATATATTCATTTTATTATTCTACGCCTTTAATAAAAATCTGCCGGAACATACCGAATGTCCAAGCCGTTTTCCCATACTTAGACATATCAACTTTTTATGATACTACTCAGAGAACTCACTTACTATATGTAGAAAGTCCTCCCAAGAGCCCATTAAAAGATTTTACTTCTAAAGTTCCCTGCCCAACTCATCTTTGAATCACAAAATCCGGACAATTTAGCGACCTTGACTTCCGAAACCATTTTGACCATTCTAAACAACTCCGTTTGTAAAACCGCCACTTGATTCTAAAAATAGACTCAAAATGCTAAACTTGGAGCCTGAGAACAGCCCTTGAATCATTTTGAAACTCATTTTATAGTCCCCGAGATTCGATCCAAATATCGACAACAATTTTCGGATTGTGTCAACACTCGTCTCCCGGTACACGAAAATCAAACTAGTGTAACTTCCACCTCGTTTGGAGTTGGAAGGCCTACTTTATATCAAATCGAAGCTAACGAAATTCTCTACAACATAATCCCATCATATCATCCTATATTCAGACTTAAGACCCTCGAAAATGGCCTCAAACCTACTGCCTACAATTGACTATAAAAATCTCTTACAAAATCAAGTTTTTGATCAAAACCAACAACTTTTATCATCATTCTAACATCCTAGCATCACCATAAACCAATCCTAACACTTGTATCATCATCAAAATCAAAAACCCAAAAATTAAAATTCAACTTTTTAACCAAAACATTACATAAACATCATTTGATCATCATCTCTAACACATGCATGATCAAAATCACCACCTAACAAGCCTAGTTTTTTTATCAAAATTCAAAACTCAATGCATGTAAGTAAAAATAGTATCAATAGAATCACCTTTCAAAAATAGGAATGGGACTTGTTTTGTTTTTGGATGGATCAAAGTTGATCATCAAAAAAAATTGATGGAATGGATGGTGGTGGTGTAGGCCAAAATGGAAAAGAAAGAAGAAAGATGGTGTTTTTGTTTTAATGAATTTTTTTAAATGAATTGTGTTAGTGGAAAACATATATATAGTGTAAGGTTAGGGTAGTTTTTGCCAATTTGTAATAGTTTTGGTCCAAAATGTAATAAAATAGTTTAAAAGGGTAAAAATGTAAATTGCAAATTTATAAATATTTACGAGACTCGGGTTTCGTAAAAATACTTTTTGAAAAGTTTAAACGCACACGAAAAATAATAATATAACGACTCGATACGTAATTAAAACGACTTCGTCGAAAATATTAAATATCGAAACGATCGATAATAAAATATAAAATTATTGGCATCCGTCGGTATCGCCATCACTAGTAGTCCTCGTTACTCGTCAAAATATTAAAATATAATATTTAATATCGGTTTCAACTTAAACCGTTAAACATAATAATATTTAACGTTATAAAAATACTTCAAAATAATTGAAAGTAGAATTAAATTATGACCTTATTTTTACGGGTTTTACATCCTCACCACCTTAAGGGAGCGACGTCCCGGCGCTCAACTCGCCTCATACACGAGTTGTTCACTACCCGGAAAGAGGAGGGCATTCCTTATAAAGAAGTCTTCACGTTCCTACGTGAATCTTGATCCACGATCTCCACTGGTTCTTTTACAAAACGTAACTTGTCGTCAAGTGGTATCTCACAAAAAAGGAATAAATAAATCCTTATCCACCAGTCATCCGTCAAGTTCGACACATGAAAATTTTATGAATCACACGAAGCTCATTCGACGACAAGAATAGGTGACAGGATTTTCGGGTAAGTCCAGTTAAAAAGAATGTTGCAATTTAAAGGATATCCATCGGCCGGATAGCCATGGACACACATCAAAAGAACTAACAAGAAAACATTTTCGTCGTCGGAGGGTGCTCACACGCGGGTCCCTACTCAAAAGATAATACAAAGACACCATCTCACTTTCGCCAACGCGCATTAAAGTCTCAATAAACATCGTTGTTGAAAGTCAAAAAGATATTACATAATATGTGCTCTACATGATCGGACGTCATCGGATGATGCCGCCTCAAGTTCTCACAACTTAGTCATTTGACTAGATCACACATCATTAAGTACATAAAAGAAAAGGTCGAACATAAACATCGAGTATAGATCTCCAACGTAAATCATCGAGAAAACCTTGAACGAACCCTTGATAATAACCACTTGATCTCCAGAGTCTTTCCACTTGCGGTGTCGGCTTCAACATACTCCTCGAGGTCGTAACAAATTTATTAACTCCATTCATTAAGAGATTCGGTCCTCAATCATTCTACAAGTACACGCATAAATCCTGGTGACACTTATCGTTTCTCCTTATACACTGCTTCCCGAGATTCATTTAAAACTCAAAATAAAATAGTGATCTTCAATACGGGGAACAGAACGAGATAAAAATGAATTCAATAAACGCATAAACGGACAAGATGTGGTAAAATGATTTAAGGTTAACTATCGACGAGGGATCTCGAATCACGTAACCGTAAAACATAATAATTCACAATACTAGAAAAATGAGAGCGAAGAATGAATTAAGTATTAACATTAAAATGACATTTGTCACAATTATCCGTCCCGGATTTGTATTACCTTAAAACTCAGTTGAGGTACTTTCTTGATAAAGATGATATATTAAAAATAGAAGTAAAATAATTTCAAAATTTATTTGGTCGTCTTAAGAAACTTTGAAAGAATGACGTAAATTTATTAATTAAACTCATACTGATGGTTACAACTAGAGAATATAATTTCCAAATTAAATCACTATTAGGAATACAAATTAAACTGGCAATTTCATTACATTAAAAGTAAAGTATAATAAGTCAATTAGTTCAAAAGGTAGAACATAATTTTATTTTAACATTAGTTTTAGTTATACAAAATATGGTGTATAAATTTGACCTATTACTTGTGATGGTTATTTCGATAATTGAAAATCATTAGAAAATGTAGACAAGTTCCATAAAAATTTTATAATACTTTGTAGAAATACATAAAGGTGTTTATTATTTCAAAATAAACATTGGATATATTCGGGTTTCAAAATGTGACAAGATATTAAACGAATACGAATTGAAATAATAGTCAACAATCAGTACGAAATAAACGGTACAAAAGGGGATGAAGCAAATGTCGTATGAATTCTTAAAGAGAATAATAAGATAAAGGCGTTGATGGTAAGATGATAAGAAATGATAGATTAAACAAGTTGTCAATTTTGTTAGTGCGGTCGATGGTTCACCAATATCAGTTTGTTAACTTAGCGATGGTCGATACATGATCGGAAATAAGATCCATACAAAAATTTAATCAAAGAAAATTCCTAATAATCACTTGTAATTAAAACAAATCAAATGAACGATGTTAGTGTTTAAAGAGAGAAGTCAAAGCACGGTTCACAAGAGTGGATTTCGAGACAAACGAGAGTGACGGACGTCATCCCGGATATACGGAAATCACTCTAGTGATAATTCATTATTCACGTGCGGAGACATTCCAAAGATCTACCCAGTCGCATAAAGAAGATTGGACGAGAAGGAAGGATAAAACATCGATACTTTCACGTCATTTACCAACAATCAGTAATTAGACGCACAATCAAAAGAAATCAGTTATAAGACAAAATGAAGTAACAAGTGGAAAAACTATCATCGAGTAAAAACGTATTTGTAAACGTGTAATTCATCCAAGAGAAGGTAAGAAAACATATGCGGATGCATAAAAATTGCGCTACTTGCATAAAATATAAAGGTTTTCAAAACTTCTTTTCACTTTATTTCATTTTATTTATCTTTATCATAAATACAAGTAAAAAGTTGATTATTAACAAGATTTTTAAGTGGACTACTATTTAGCCTAGCATCGCTCCTTCTAAATTAGACATAGGTGTTCAGGCCATGTATAATTTAGGAATAGCAACCGTCGAAAAGTATTACGTTTCTTATGTTTATATAAACCATGCCATTTGTAAAATGGAATTTAAAAATACTTTATAAATTTATAGGATACAAGTAATTTGTGAGATACTTAATAAGCAGCTTTTAATCTTACGAAAAGTATTTTATAAGTCCAAAGTAAAAATAATTGGTGAAAATAATCGTAAAACAATATCAGATTTATTTATAATATGACATTATGACAACGTATAAAGTAGCCAAAGGTTTGCAAAAAGTAGCAAATAGTAGCTCATAAAACAATCAATGAAATGGTTACAAGTTGTTAATGTTTCAAAAGGTTATAAGGTTTAGACGGAAACGCCATGAGACACGTGATAAAATAAAAAAATATCGATGAAGAATGTGAAGACAAAACTTCAAAACTCAACTCAAATCAGTGGAAGGTTAGAAGAAAACGAAAATAAAATAACATCGAATGACAAATGAGTCATATATATGAAAAGAATAAAACAATCCACATGTGTATTCTATGTAAGATACTCGACACAACATGCTTTTAAGAAAGTATATTATTCATTTTTAAATTACACCATTTATCCGGTAATTGCTAGTAATGTTTCTATTTTAAAAACTTTCACATGCAACTAGTGTTCGTAGTTGTAAAATAATATTTGTTAAAATTTTACGATCTCAAATGAAATCAAAACTGCTTAGAACGTTTAAAACCCATGTTCCGAATTTTCTATCAGATTTGACTTTTAAGTATGAGCCGATTAATTGACCCGATAAACGACATCTCCAAGACTCGGAGTCTAAAGCATTTTAATGTAAAACGATGTTTCAGACGACTTTCTAGTTTTACTCGAGACCTGAAACCCAATATAAAATGACTAAAATACCCCTGCAAGTTCTGTGCAGGTTTGACTATTTTATTTTAAGAACGCATGTTTTGCTTTTAAGTTTTGACCTGTTTATACTGCCCCCTGCAGTTTCTACATAAAATATATTTTTCGACACTTCCTAACGGCTCAAAATATATATATATATACACACATGTCTTGTGGATTTTACAACAATGAAAAATAAATCTCATAATGAGCATCAAATAAAAATATAGCATAATGAATGACAGAAGATGCTTCAAGGTATTCAACACGAAATTTAGGAAGCAAAACGATGAATGACGTTCATAATTTAAGTTTCAAGGTGAAAAGTAGGCAAATCTCCTTGGTGCCACGATTGTCAAAAACACAAAACATAACAGAAAAGAATGGAACATTAAAGGGTTGCGTTCCGGGAGCAAGAAGGTTAATGAAAAACAAATGATACAATTTTATAGAAGTAAAATCGTATCCCAATCTAGAGCCATAATCTAGACGATGATTTATAAAATGACGATGACGTTACCGAGATATAAGCGAACAATACACTTCGGAGTCGATACATATAAATGTCAATAAGTTAAATCTTCGCATGCCGTGTAAAACGGTGATAATAATCAACAAAATATTATAAAAAACCATGATAGTATTCAACACGATTATAGGAGAGTTTCAAAATGTGTGACTCACACGATAGCGGTTAGTCTTTTCCAATGACACATTGAACTACACAATGGTCTAGAGACTACGTTTCAAGACGTCCAAGCGCAAATAGCTGGAAGACGATTTGGATATCTACGTAGATATCTCAAAGGGTTAAATAATGAAAGTAACGCGCACAGATTAAGGTATGTAAGGTCATAATATAAAATTTTTGCAATAAAAGCAATTTAAATACTTCAAAAATAAATACAGAAAGATCTTAAAAATTCATTGTATTTATTTAAGTTAATCATTAATAAATGATAAACTTTTATCGAAAAGTTTAACGACATAAATATATATCGATAAAGGATTATAGTATTTATTTAGAAATACTTAGCAATAAGGCATACATAATAATGTATACTAAAGTTGTAATCCTAGAAGTAGCTTGAACCTGAAGTCACGCGAAATCATGTGCACCGACTCTTTGAAAAAAATAAAACCGACAGTTATAGTTTAGGTTTTTAGAAAAAGACCTAGTTCTCTATAACTCATGGCTCTGGTACCAATCTTTAACACCCCCAAATTTATACGCAGCGGAATACATCTTTGGGTGCTAAACAATGATACAACAACACATAATTTATAAATTACGACTCGAAAAGAGACGTTTCAAATTTATCGTTCCTAAAATTTTTATCAGAGTAGCGTAGTCCCAAGTAATCGTTACCAAAAGATAAGTTAAAACAACATATTAGTTTGTTTTAAAATGGAACGATAAATAAATCAAAGAGTTTGAACAACAAAAGCAGTGCACAACTTCATTCCCGTGACCTCCAAGCTTCCACTTCTTGATTACCTGAAATACATGTGAGTAAAACAATCAGCAAAAATGCCGAGTGAATCTATAGGTTTATGAAATCAATTTGAACACAAGCAAAGATTATAAGTTTGTGGCATGCTTATAAGCATCAAATAATAATTTGCATCAACAATGATAATTGTATATAGCATAAATTGCAATAAGCTCATGGAACCGAGCCCTTAGACACTCCCATATCAGTCTAATAAGACGAGAGATTTATTAATTGTCGGTTACCTCCATATTATTGGTACATTGCCGTATACCTGACTTCTCAATACAATATGCTCAAACAGTGTGGAGGTCGGGCCTAAGCTTCTATGACAAGTCCACAAAAACTGAACCGGGGCGGCTTCGCCCATAGATCTATTAATTGTACTAGCGGTTAACCCATCATAGGTTAATTAACGGTCCATAATTGAGGTTTTAACAAAGGCAATCACTTAATGCAATTTAAAGGCAACCACGGGTCCATTCATAGAGGGACAAAGCATACCATAAAAATCTTGTGTTCTAAGTTTATAAAACATTTATTCCCCCTCGCGGGTTTAAAATCATTTAATAACTAGTATAAAGCGAGGCTATAGACTCACCTTAGCCAATAGTGGTAATGAGACGATCGCCGACGATAGATGATGCCTTTCAAACACGAGAACCGCAACCTATCAAATGAGGTGCGTTCATTAATAATAGACTCGAGAAATAACCCATACATAAGAATATAAAACTCGACTAATAAAATCACGACAAAATCGAGAGAAAACGATACAAGTGATACTATTACACTCTCCTATATATTCATTTTATTATTCTACGCCTTTAATAAAAATCTGCCGGAACATACCGAATGTCCAAGCCGTTTTCCCATACTTAGACATATCAACTTTTTATGATACTACTCAGAGAACTCACTTACTATATGTAGAAAGTCCTCCTAAGAGCCCATTAAAAGATTTTACTTCTAAAGTTCCCTGCCCAACTCATCTTTGAATCACAAAATCCGGACAGTTTAGCGACCTTGACTTACGAAACCATTTTGACCATTCTAAACAACTCCGTTTGTAAAACCGCCACTTGATTCTAAAAATAGACTCAAAATGCTAAACTTGGAGCCTGAGAACAGCCCTTGAATCATTTGGAAACTCATTTTATAGTCCCCGAGATTCGATCCAAATATCGACAACAATTTTCGGATTGTGTCAACACTCGTCTCACGGTACACGAAAATCAAACTAGTGTAACTTCCACCTCGTTTGGAGTTGGAAGGCCTACTTTATATCAAATCGAAACTAACAAAATTCTCTACAACATAATCCAATTATATCATCCTATATTCAGACTTAAGACCCTCGAAAATGGCCTCAAACCTACTGCCTAAAATTGACTATAAAAATCTCTTATAAAATCAAGTTTTTGATCAAAACCAACAACTTTTATCATCATTCTAACATCCTGACATCACCATAAACCAATCCTAACACTTGTATCATCATCAAAATCAAAAACCCAAAAATTAAAATTCAACTTTTTAACCAAAACATTACATAAACATCATTGATCATCATCTCTAACACATGCATGATCAAAATCACCACCTAACAAGCCTAGTTTTTTTTTTATCAAAATTCAAAACTCAATGCATGTAAGTAAAAATGGTATCAATAGAATCACCTTTCAAAAATAGGAATGGGACTTGTTTTGTTTTTGGATGGATCAAAGTTGATCATCAAAAAAAATTTGATGGAATGGATGGTGGTGGTGTAGGCCAAAATGGAAAAGAAAGAAGAAAGATGGTGTTTTTGTTTTAATGAATTTTTTTTAAATGAATTGTGTTAGTGAAAAACATATATATAGTGTAAGGTTAGGGTAGTTTTTGCCAATTTGTGATAGTTTTGGTCCAAAATGTAATAAAATAGTTTAAAAGGGTAAAAATGTAAATTGCAAATTTGTAAATATTTACGAGACTCGGGTTTCGTAAAAATACTTTTTAAAAGTTTAAACGCACACGAAAATTAATAATATAACGACTCGATACGTAATTAAAACGACATCGTCGAAAATATTAAATATCGAAACGATCGATAATAAAATATAAAAATTTTGGCATCCGTCGGTATCGCGATCACTAGTAGTCCTCGTTACTCGTCAAAATATTAAAATATAATATTTAATATCGGTTTCAACTTAAACCGTTAAACATAATAATATTCAACGTTATAAAATACTTCAAAATAATTGAAAGTAGAATTAAATTATGACCTTATTTTTACGGGTTTTACAGATATACAACGATTCGCCTCCTTTTTGGACTTGGATTTATTTATCCTCATACCTTGTTAGGGCCTTTTCGGATAGACTTCTCCATGACTTTTGGGGAGTTTTTTTTTTTTTGCTTTTCGTCGTGTGTCTCGATCCTTCATATTGATTTCCGATAAATGATTCTTCACATCACTTTGGATCTTTAGCAACAAAATGTAGCCCTCATGCCTTGTTAGGTCCTTTTCGGACTCGCCAATCTTCGCATCCCGCTTCAATAAGTTATGCCTTGGCTATGAACTCTAATCCATACCGAGCAACTTTTAAACGATCTTGGGCTAGAAGCTAAGTAACTTTTCATATCGTACAACCTTATTTATTGCAGATAAATTTATTAGCAAGCGATGGGAGAATAGGCTCATAATTAACTCACATAAATTCACGAAAGAATACCAAACTTATAATTGACTCTATCATCTCTCGTTCTTCACAGTTTAAAATCTCAAGTAATGAGACTCGTGGATACTTAGCCTATTAAATCAAAGTTTTGGGTTTTCGAGTCGCCTATAGGATCTTGCAAATTCTTAGACTTTTTCAAGTTTAGAAATCGCATTTTAAAGTTCCCTTGATAAACGACTCTCTAGGATCAATTATAGGAACTTGCGAAAAGTTCTTGTTCTTAACCCGTGAGAGTTAAGACTTTCGCGTTTTATAGCTCCCTATATAAAAGCCTAGCAAAACTTGACTTAAACACGTTAAGGATACTAGATAGAGTAAACTTAGATAAGTAAACTCGGGTTGAGTCAAAAGATTCACAACGTTTGAAAATTAAAACCACTTTATTAAAATTTATTCTAATAAGGAAAGAAAATAACTATACAAAGGGGAAAAACTAATAGGCCAAAATAGATCAAAAATTTTGAAAAATGTCGAAAAATTGATTTTCCGGTTAAAATGAGGACAAATACAAGGAAAAGACCACTTAACTTCGATAGAAGGCCCCCCTACACTTAATATAAACATTGTCCTCAATGTTCAAGCATGTGGGATTAAACTCCTCTACACTTAGGACATTGTGTACGTTGTTTAAATCTTGCTAAGGAAGAGACAACTAAAGAGATTCCTATTTTAATATTGTGAAAATATAAAATAGTGAATCGAAAAGAGTTTAGGATAGAACCGGGAAGAAGGGAACAACGTAATCACGGGTCGTCAAGAATCATCAAGAGTGGATCATTGAGCGCTCGAATCCCTGAATAGTAGAGGAGAGGAAATAGCAAACACCAACGGGTCTCCCCCCTACACTGATGGTAAAAACAAAGAAAAAGATAGATAGATAGTCGGGTTGCCTCCCGAGAAGCGCTTGTTTTTGTTAACCGAGTCGTGAGCCTGACTCGGCCTTGATTATCATAGGAAGCAGCATGAAACATATCCACCAGGATCAAAGACATAGTTTTCGTCCATCAAATAGCACAAACTTAAGGCGAACAAGGCAAGCCAAAGAAGAATAGGCAAGGTTCCCTTAAGCAGCGATGGAGCACGGTGGGAGCAAGTATGGTGAGGTGCAAGCATATCTTCATTAGGTCCAAAAATCTTTCCTTTTATTTCATCAGGTGGATACTGAGATGGCTGAAGAATATCGATACCGGGGTCGAACACCTTTTCCTTTAAGGGAAAATAGCACTCAGGCTCAGCAGAATGTGAAGAAGATCCGCGAAGAAGATGCACAACCTCGTCCTCAGAAGGTGGACAAAGAGGTGTTAAATCATATGTGCTGCGGATGTTGGTGTCGACTTGTTTCTTCTCCTTTGAAAGAATTTTCTTCAAATACAAAGTAGGATCAAGACCATAATTATCAAAGTCCAAAGGAGGTGCATCACTCTCATGAGGGAAGTATGTATTGAGAAATGTAGAGAAGTCTTCTTCAAATGAGTAATCGTCCAAAGTAGGATCAAGTGATGGCGGAGGATCTTCATCATGTGAAGAATCACTCGAAAGAGTATCAGCCTCATCAAAATCATCATAAATGGGCATGTCGGGATACTCGGAGGTAAGATCATCATAATCATACGAATCTGAGCTAGAATCATCATCATAAGCATCAAAGATCGGTGGAGAATCATAAATGGGTGAATGTTCCAAATTGGAGAGAGAATCATCCACATCATCTTGAAAAAGTGGATTATCAATGCAAGACTCGAATAGAGGATTGTTGTAGATGACAAAATCATCGAGCACATTAATCATATTCGCAGATTCTCGTCCATAGGATTTGCTTGTAAGCTTCCCCATTTTAAACACTTGGGCATCATCCCAGACTCTTAAGATTAACTCGCCTTCGGCAACATCTACTAGAGCTTGTCTGGTTCTCAAGAATGGCCGACCAAGTATTATAGGAATACGAGGGTCCATTTCATAATCAACAACCACAAAGTCGACCGGGAAAGTAATTGTGTCAACTTTAATGAACACATCTTCGGCAATACCAACGGGGTAAGCGAGAGTGCGATTTGCAAGTTCAAGAGTCATCTTTGTTGGAGTAAGGTCGGGTAATGATAGTGTTTTCCAAACACTTAATGGCATGAGATTTATACTGGCCCTGAGATCAGCTAGGGCAGTAAATTCTTCAGTTTTGTTGAAAATGCAAGGCAAAACAAAACGACCGGGATCTCCAAGTTTTTCCGGAAGTTCTTTAAGAATAACTGCAGAACAGTTTTCATTTAAGCGTGTGTTGGCGAGCTCAATCAACTTCTCCTTCTTGTTAAGCAATTCCTTAAATGCTTTGACAAATTTCGGCACGTGGACAAGTGCTTCAACAAGGCTAATGTTGAAAGTCATTTGAGAGATCATCTTCAAATAATTCGACACTTGAATGTCATCCTTTGTGTGCATTTTGGTCTTGCCTAAGCGAGATGGATAAGGAATATTGGGGTTGGGTGGTGAAGGTGTAGGTGTAGGTAAAGATTAAGATGGTGAAGGTGGGGTTGGTGGAGGATTCTTGGTGGGTGCTTCATCACGACGAGGCAGAGACGGTAATGGTGCACTAATACTAGGTGTAGGAGGAGTAGGGATAAATGGTGGTGGAGGAGGTGTAGATGATGGGGGCGGGATAGGTGGTCCTACTATGGTAACTCCACTACGGGTAGTAATAGCACTCACATTTGCTCGTGGATTGGTGACGGTGTTTGAAGGTAGAGAACTCGAAGCAGAAGGTTGAGTTGTGGGCAAGAAACTAGCAAGCATATTCTTCAAATCATTCGTTTGATTGCTGAAGGAGGATTGGATATTATTTCGAAGCTCGGATCTGATGTCATTCCCTTGCTTGGTAATATCCCCTTTCAAATTGATAATTTGGCTCTGCAGATTCTTGATTTGCTCACCTTGGGTTCTCATTAAAGCTTCAACATCTTGATTCATGGGTGGGGCTTGTTGAGCGAGTGGGTGATAAGGGTTAGAAGCTCTTGGTGGGATTTGGTTGCTTCTATTGTAATTGTTGGCGGGTTTTTGGTTTTGAGGAGAAAAACCGGGTGAAAGGTAGTTGTTTGATCGGTAACTCAGCAAATTTCTATCCCCTTGAGGTCGAGCTTGGTAATTTTCCGGTGAATAATTACCATAAGCTGCATACACATTTTCCGGATTTCCTTGAGTAGAAGGAAAATCAGTGTATGAGTGTGGAACGCCGCATGTTTCACAAGAAGGTGCAACCGCTTTAACTTGTTGTTGTTGGTTTGTAGCGAGAAGCAAGATATTTTTGTTCATTTCGGTCATCATGCGGGTGAATTCGGTCATGTCGGGGCTTGCTGAAGTAGAAGAAACATTGACTCTCGGGTTGTTCCTTGAAGAAGCAGAGGAATCCCAGTTTTTGTGGTGAGTAGTCATGTTCTCAATAAGCTCTCTACACTCGTCGGGTCTCCTTTTCATAAATGTGCCACCGGCGGCTGCATTAATCGTATCACGATCTCGAAAAGTCAAACTGTTGTAGAAAGTATCAATTAAGGTTACAGGGAGCATGTTGTGGTTTGGACATCTATCGATCAAGACATTATATCTTTCCCCAAGCATCAAAAAGAGATTCATCGGGGTCTTGCATGAAACCGCTAATTCGATTGCGAAGGGTCGTGACCATGGATGGTGGAAAGTAGCGCGACAAAAAGCGTTGAGTCATGTCATCCCAAGTATGAATAGAATCCTTTGGAAGACGATCAAACCATTTCTCGGCGTGGTGTGATAAAGTATGTGGGAAGAGTTGTAGGCGAAGAACATCCATTGTGGCACCGGGCAACTTCATGCTTTGAGTGATTGTAATGAACTTGTCGAGGTGTTTGTTGGCATCATCATCAGGCATTCCGGCGAATGGATTAGTTTGCACTTGCTGAATCATGTGGTGCTTCAACGAAAACTCCGGAGCCGTGATTTGCATCGGCGTAATCGGTCCTCCTCGTCCAAACATGGTAGGTTGACAAAGCTCCTCCATTGTCCGAAGATCGGGCTGTGGAAGAACATTGTTGTTATTGTTGAGGTGCGGTGGATTATTGTTGTTGTTAACACCTACCATAACTAAATCTTCTCGAGTCTTGGGCTCTTGATAATTAGAAGATCTAGTACGCATACACCTACAAAGGCAAAAGAAAACAATACCAAATGCAAAGACAATATATATACACAATAAAAATAAAATCTTTTTGGATTTTTGAAATTTTTAATTTTTATGGATTTTTTAACAATATTTTAATTTTTATGGTTTTTTGAAATTTTTTAAGCAAGAAAATAACGCTCACGAATGAACGGATCCCAAAAATCAACGCGTCTCTCACAGAAAACCGTTAATCTTTACGAAAAGAGTCGGCAGCGGCGCCATTTGATACAAGGCTTTTGCCCGTATAAAAATTAAAGTTCGTTGAAATCGGTCTAATCGAATTGATCCTGGTTAACTATGCGACTCAGTCGTTCTTTGGTGGAACAAATAGTTGTGTCGTTGTAGTTTTAAAAATGTGCAAAACTTAAAAGTAAAATGACGTTAAAGTAAATCTAACTCTAATTTAAAATAAATGGCGAGTATTTAAAAGCGTGACGGAAAATTAAAAGGCACTTAAAGTAAATAATGCAAACTTAAATCTAACTAAGGCAAACTTAAAACGCAACTAAAACTTAAACTAAGGCAAGGCTAAAATGAATCTAAGGCAATTAAACTAAAAGTGCGACTAAGGAAAAAGGCGGGAAACATAAAGCTTGAAAATTAAAAAAACAGAAAGTTAAAAACTGAAATTAAAAGAACCTGAAAAATAGCTCATCCGGAATAATACCCTCATTCGGAATAAACATTCATCCGGAATGTCACCTTCGTTCGGAATGTTCTTCTTTACTCGGAATATTAAGCAAAGCCCTTGATCCGGAATAAATCCTTTATCCGGAATATGTCACTTATCCGGAATAAAGTCTTGATTCGGAATGTTGGTCCTTGATCCGGAATGTTGCTGATCCGGAATAATATTCCGAATAGAACTCCTTGATCCGGAATATGTCACTTATTCCGGATGGAATCCCTTAATCCGGAATATCTCCTTGATCCGGAATGTGAGGTTGATCTGGAATATTCCCTTTATCCGGAATATTCTGTTGATCCGGAATGTTTGGTTGATCCGGAACTTTTGGTTGATCCGGAATAACTGATTATTCCGGATGAAGAACCTTGATGCGGAAAAATAACTATTCTGAATGAACTCAATTGATCGGGAATGTCCAATATTCCGGATGAACACCCTTTGAAATCCTTCACACGGAATGACTGGCTTGATCCGGAACTTTTCCTGGGAAAGATCAGTAACAGACAACCGAAGAACAAGGAGAACAAGAACAACACGAATCTGATAGAAACTAAACAAAATCAACCACAAGATTAAATCAAACTAAACACAAAACATCTACTAACGATAATCAAACAATCCAAAACAATCAAACTAACAAATATAACCAAAATAATCAAAACCCACTTTAATCAAATCAATAAAATAAGAACATGAACATGAACATAAACATAAAGATTAAAGAAAGGAAGATAGGATATCAAACAATAAAGTAAAGATTGACAAGAATTAAAAAGAAAACTTACTTGAAATTAAATGTAATTAAGGTGCAAGACAAGGTATTTAAATGGACATGAAATTAAATGACAAGGTAATTAAAAGTGGAAGAAATAGTTTTTCAAGCTATCCAACAAAAACTAATGAAATGAAATCCTAAACTATTTATAGGGGAGGATTAGGGAGTGCTTAGGAAGCTTCCTCCCTCTTTCATCTTCTCTTAATTGCACCATTAGGTCCTTAAGTCTTTAATCTTCATAAATCTTGGACTTTAATGACTTTGTCTCGGGATTTCTTTGAACTCGTCTTGTAAATCTTCAATAAATTAGACTTGAGTTCTTCGGCTTTTAGTAAACTTCCGTCTTTAGACTTTTTCTTCGATAAATCTTCAGAATTGGTCTTGGACTTCCGTTCTTTTCACACTCTTGACTTCTTGACTTCGTCTTTCGTCTTTTTCTTCGATAAAAGCCCGTGAATTCCCGTGTTTTCTCCACTTTTCACCTTTCGTCCTAAATCACAACAAAAACACAAACCACGCATAATTCCGACATAAATGACATAAAATACACGTTTTGGCTCGGTTATTATTGTAATTAAGTGGTAAAAAGGATGGATGTTTACACACCTATCAATAAGTAAGGTGTATGGGCCGTGGGCCTGTTGGGCTACAGGCCTGTCCGGTCGCTGGCCTATCGGGTCGGGCCCTATACCGACTGTACGTCGACAATTATGAATACATCATGGTGATGATGCTTTCATGCTAAGACATGGATGGATATCAGTAGGTCCTGTTTTCATGATAAATCATGGTTGGTCTTCATAAATCATGTCTTCATGCTGACCATTATTGAAATTTCGTTTAACCATACTTTTGTGCCTTTCTATACAACCAGAATTAAGTCTACGCAAGAATTTCTAAGCTATCATGTTGGTCGCTTCAGTTCGGTTTGTTAACCGTTTAAATCAATTAATTTCCTTTGATCGTGTCAGATGATTGACACCAGTATCGATCATCCTATGTAATTTCCATGTGTGCCCCATGTACCATATCCCATGTGTACTACATATACAGTAGCATTCCATGTGTACTCTGAGTACCGCATTCCAGGTGTATTCCATACATCGTATCCCATGTGTATTCTACGTGCCGATATTCTACAAGATGTTGATGCTGCTCATAAGTTGGAGGTTCGACAAGATGCTGGTGCTACTCATAAATTAGAGATCCTATAAGATGCTGATGCTGCTTATAATACGAAGACTCTACAAAACAAAGACGAAGACCATAGTTCGGAACTACCAGACAATATCATATTTCACCCACCAGACGCTACATCCCATTCCATGCCCTTACCTTCTCAGTTAAATTTCACGTGTCTCTTAGTTGTCCTTTCAGGCATAAGAGTGGGAACCGGCACCCAGTCGGCCACTCAGCAGAATAGTCACAAGAATCATAGCCGCGATAATGACCATTATGAAGCTAACAAACAAGGCGAAAGTGACCGATGCCATGACATCAACAATTTAGGCAATAACAACAGAAACTCCACTGACGGGCGTGACCAAAAATATTATGGTCAGCAGTTTAACCGGTCCGCAAAATATAGCAGCTTACCCAAAATTTTCAACTTTATTCGTATTCACCTGCCAAGACACATGTCAAGACATCAGTCAAGACACATGTCCCAAGTATATTTTCCTGAAGACACATGTCAAGACATCAGCCATGATACATGTCTCATGTACAATTTCTGAAGACACATGTCAGGACGCCAATCATGATACATGTCATATGAATATCATCTCGAGGCACGAGTCAAGACTCATAACTAATGTATATCTCCTAAACCAGTCCCTCAGTAATACAAGGTACCCTCCAAGGAGTATAGCATCCTGTTGTGCCACGTATAGATCAGACCATTAAAACTCAGGTACCACCACTGAAGTATTGTCATGTTGGACACGCGATGTTCGTTCTGGGTGGATACAGACGAAACACATTCAGTGAGAATTGCCACGTTTACTGGACGTGTTCATATGTCAACTTTATTTTAGATCATGTATTACCTACCTCCTAGCCCAGAAAAGACTCCATTGTATCACCCATGTTTATAAAGGTTTTCCTTCCAGTTGAAGACAAGATCCGTTGATAACTAGGTTTTACCTAATTAAAAAGATTTAAAATTAAGTTCGTTTTGTTGGTCTAATCGAATTGATCTTAGTTCTCTATGTGACTTCGTTTTATTTTGGTGGAACAAAGATGTGTCGTTGTAATGTTTAAAGTAAAATGTGCAAAACAATTAAAGTAAAAGTGCTCTTAATGTAAATCTAAGTCTAATTAAAGTAAAGTGCAAGTATTTAAAAACGTGACAGAAATTAAAGGGCACTAACGTAAATGACGTGAACTTAAATCTATCTAAGGCAAACTTAAAGTGCGACTAAAACTAAGGCAAGTCTAAAATAAAACTAAGGCAAATAATCTTAAAGTGCAATTAAATAAAGGCGGGAAAAATAAAGCTTGAAAATAAAAATCAAAGATAAAAGCTAATAAGAACCTGAATACAGCTCATTCGGAATAAACCTTCGTTTGGAACAATCACTCGTCCTAAATGTCACCTTTGGTTGAAATGATTCTTCTTTACTTGGAATATTACCAAAATCCTTGATCCGGAACAAATTGATCTGAATATGTCACTTATCCAAAACAATGCTTCGTTCGGAACTTTACTGATTCGGAACTCTAAGTTTTTGCCTTGATTCAGAACAAATTGGTCACCCTTGATTCGGAAGTTTCCGAATGACCCTCTTGATTCGGAAGTTTAAAACTTCCGAATGAACAACCACTGAATCGGAACTAACTTCTTCGTTCGGAAGTTTCGTTCGGAAGTTCGTTCGGAACTTTCGTTCGGAACTTCGTTCGGAGGTGTGGATCCGGAACTTTTTAAGTTCCGAATGAAGGTCTTGATTCGGAAGTTTTAAAGTTCCGAATGAACAGTAGCTGATTCGGAAGTTTTCCTTCGTCCGGAACTTTGAAAGTTCCGGATGAACAAGATTGGCTCGGAACTTTTGTTGATCTTAAAACTTCCAGATGAACACTTGATTCGGAACTTTGGAAGTTCCGAATGAACAAACTCCCTTGTCTTGATTCGGAAGTTTTCACCCTGAAAGATCAGAAACACAAAACAAACTTCCCGAAGAACAAGGGAAACAGTAGCAGTAGAATAATGACAATTTTAATCAAATAAACACAAACGATCTAAATATAATAATAACGAATCAACAGTAGTAACAAACCAACAATTTAAAACACGAAATCAAGAACTTTACCAAAAATAATCAAACACCACTTGGATCAAAATAAAAGCATGAACATGAACATAACATAAACACATGAATCAAAGAATAAGAAAGGTAGATAAGAGATTGACAAGATAAAATAAAGATTTGACAAGAATTAAAATGAAAACTTACTTGGAATTTAAATGGTAATTAAGGTGCATAACATGAATTTAAATTGACAAGAAATTAAAGGACAAGGTATTTAAATGTGGAAGACTAATTGTCACACTTAGCCAACAAGAAAGAAATGATAACTATCCTAATCTATATATAGGGGAGGATTAGGAAGCTTCCTCCCCTCTTTCCTTTTCTCTTAATTGCGTAATTAAGTCCCTCCTTCTTTAATCTTCATTTAATTGCATACTTAGTCCTTTTCTTCTAATCTTCTTTAAACTTGGACTTAAGGGACTTTTGGCTTCGGGATTTCTTCGAACTCGTCTTTAAATTCTTCAATAAAATAGACTTGAATTCTTCGGCTTTTGATAAACTTCCGTCTTTTGACTTTTTCTTCGATAAATCTTCAGAATTTGTCGTGGACTTCCGTTCTTTTTGCACTCTTGACTTCTTGACTTCGTCTTTCATCCTTTTCTTCAATAAAAGTCCGTAAATGCCCGTGAATGTCCGTGTTTTCTCCACTTTTCACCTTTTCATTCTAAATCACAACAAAAACACAAACCACGCATAATTCCGACATAAAAGACATAAAATACACGTTTTGGTCCGGTTATTATTGTAATTAAGTGGTAGAAAAGATGGGTGTTTACACACCTATCAAATACCCTACACTTGACCATTGCAATGTCCTCATGCAATGAATTAGTTACAAAGCAAGATTTTACTTTTCATCATAATTAATCCACGTTGGCCTTTATTAAGAAGATAGAAAATTTAAAGACATACAAAATAAAGAAATCAAAAGCATACCTTGGGTTTTGAAAAGATTATGAATAATCATCATCCTCAAGTTTTCACTTTCTCCAAACCAAGCTTAAAAACGAGATCATTGTTATTATAAGTTAGTAGACTATCATGAACTCATGTGGGTCAATTACTCACTTAGACTCCCTTATTCCTAGGGGTATCTCTTATATTTTATTGTTGTCTTAAATGATCACGAGGATGCATTGTTTGACTTATTTCGATAGTTATTTAGTCTGAAAATAAAGTGCACGATTTAATCAATAGTTAGCTAGAGGACCAAATCTTTTAAAACTGCTTCTCGGGACCTCATAAAGTTCATATCTTGGCATAACTCGCTTCGCGATTTGAGACCTTTCTCGGACCGATATTTGGCAGCGACTTCATTCTTCAAATCTTGAGAGACGTTCACGAAATAATGGTCTTCTCTTCATAATAGGAATTCTTCACTTTGAAGTTTTGAGAGATTCATACTTGGACCACGACTTCTTCATTTTTCTCCAATCTTTATTTTGGACTTTGATATACAACGATCCGACTCCTTTTATGACTTGGATCTATTTATCCTCATACCTTGTTAGGGTCTTTTCGGATACACTTCTCCATGACTTTTGGGGAGTTTTGCTTTACGTCGTGTGTCTCGATCCTTCATATTGATTTTTGATAAATGATTCTTCACATCACTTTGGATCTTTAGCAACAAAACATAGTCCTCATGCCTTGTTAGGGCCTTTTCGGACTCGCCAATCTTCGCATCCCGCTTCAATAAGTTATGCCTTGGCAATGAACTCTAATCCATACCGAGCAACTTTTAAACGATCTGGGGCTAGAAGCTAAGTAACTTTTCAAATCGTACAACCTTATTTATTAGCAGATAAATTTATTAGCAAGCGATGGGAGAATAGGCTTATAATTAACTCACATAAATTTACGAAAGAATACCGGACTTATAATTGGCTCTATCATCTCTCGTTCTCCACAGTTTAAAATCTCAAGTAATGAGACTCGTGGATGCTTAGCCTATTAAATCAAAGTTTTGGGTTTTCGAGTCGCCTATAGGATCTTGCAAATTCTTAGACTTTTTCAAGTTTAGAAATCGCATCTTAAAGTTCCCTTGATAAACGACTCTCTAGGATCAATTATAGGAACTTGCGAAAAGTTCTTGTTCTTAACCCGTGAGAGTTAAGACTTTCACGTTTTATAGCTCCCTATATAAAAGCCTAGCAAAAATTGACTTAAATATGTTAAGGATACTAGCTAGAGTAGACTCGGGTTGAGTCAAAATATTCACAACGTTTGAAAATTAAAACCACTTATTAAACATTTATTCTAACAAAGAAAGAAAATAACTATACAAAAGGGAAAAACTAATAGGCCAAAATAGATCAAAAATTTTTGAAAAATGTCGAAAAATTGATTTTCCGGTTAAAATGAGGACAAATACAAGGAAAAGACCACTTAACTTCGATAGAAGTCCCCCCTACACTTAAGATAAACATTGTCCTCAATGTTTAAGCATGTGGGAGTAAACTCCCCTACACTTAGGACATTGTGCACGTTGTTTAAATCTCGCTAAGGAAAAGACAACTAAAGAGATTCCTATTTTAATATTGAGAAAATATAAAATAGTGAATCGAAAAGAGTTTAGGATAGAACCGGGAAGAAGTAGAACACGGAATCACGGGTCGTCAAGAATCATCAAGAGTGGATAATTGAAGCTCGAATCCCTGATTAAGAAGTGAGGAGAGGAAATAGCAATCCAAAGGGTCCCCCCTACACTTATGGTAAAGAAAGCGAAAAGATAGATGCAGGGTTTGCCTCCCAAGAAGCGCTTGGTTTTTGTTAACCGAGTCGTGAGCCTGACTCGACCTTGATCATCAACGGAAGTAGCATGAAACATATCCACCAGGATCAAAGACATAGTTTTCGTCCATCAATAAGCAAGAGCTTAAGGCGAACAAGGCAAGCCAAAGAAGAAGTGGCAGGGTTCCCTTAAGCAGCGATGGAGCACAGTAGAAGCAAGGATGAAGTGGTGCAAGCATGTCTTCAATGGTTCCAAAGATTTTTCCTTTTATTTCATCAGGTGGATACTGAGATGGCTTAAAGACTTCAATACCGGGGTCGAACACCTTTTCCTTCAGGGGAAAATAGCACTCAGGCTCAGCCGAGTGTGAGGAAGATCCGCAAAGAAGCACAACCTCGTCCTCAGAAGTGGGACAAAGAGGTGTCATATCATATGTGCAACGGATTTCGGTGTCGACCGGTTTCTTCTCCTTTGACAAAATGCTCTTCAAATCCAAAGTAGGATCAAGGCGATAATCTTCAAAGTCCAAAGGAGGAGCATCACTCTCATGAGGGAAGTATGTGTTGAGAAATTCAGAGAAATCTTCCTCAAATGAATAATCATCCAAAGTAGGATCGAGTGATGATGGAGGATCTTCATCATGTGAAGAATCGCTCGAGAGAGTATCAGCCTCATCAAAATCATCGAAAGTGGGCAGCTCGGGATACTCAGAAATCATCCAAATCTGAGCTAGAATCATCATCATAAGCAGCAAAGACCGGTGAAGATTTATAAATGGGAGAAGTGTCCAAAGTAGGGAGAGAATCATCCACATCATCTTGAAAAAGTGGATTATCGATGCAAGAGTCGAATAGAGGATTGTCGTAGACGGTAAAGTCATCGAGCATATTTATCATATTCACTGATTCTCGTCCTTCAAAGGATTTGTTTGTAGGCGTTCCCATTTTGAAATTTTGTGAGGCATTCCCGACTCTTAAGATTAACTCACCTTCGGCCACATCTACTAAAGCACGTCCGGATCTCAAAAATGGCCGACCAAGTATTAAAGGAATACGAGGGTCCATTTCATAATCAACTGCGACAAAATCGACCGGGAAAGTAAATGCGCCAACTTGAATGAATACGTCTTCGGCTATACCAACGGGGTAAGCGAGAGTGCGATTAGAAAGTTCGAGAGTCATCTTTGTTGGAATGAGATCGGGTAATGATAGTGTTTTCCAAACACTCAAAGGCATAAGATTTATACTAGCCCCGAGATCAGCAAGGGCAGTAAATTCTTCAGTTTTGTTGAACACGCAAGGCAACACAAAACGACCGGGATCCCCTAGCTTTTCCGGAAGTTCTTTAAGAATGACTGCAGAGCAGTTTTCATTTAAGCGTGTGTTGGCGAGTTCAATCAGCTTCTCCTTCTTGTTAAGCAAGTCCTTAAATGCTTTAACAAATTTGGGCATGTGGACAAGTGCTTCAAGAAAACTCATGCTGAAGCCCATTTGAGAAATCATATTGATATATTTTTTTATTTGAGAGTCATTCTTGGTTAGCTCGTTGGTCTTGCCTATGCGAGAAGGGTATGGGATTCTGGGTTGATAGGGAGAAGGTGAAGGTGTAGTTGGTGAAGGTTGTGATGTTGAACGGTCCTTCCGAGATACATCGTCATGACGAGGCGGAGAGGGTAATGGTGTACTAACACTAGGTGTAGGAGGAGTAGGGATACATGGTGGGGGAGGAGGTGTAGATGATGGGGGTGGGATTGGTGGTCCTACGATGGTGACTCCACTACGAGTAGTAATAGCACTCACATTAGCTCGCGGATTAGTGACGGTGTTTGAAGGTAGGGAACCCGAAGAAGAAGAAGGTTGAGCTTCGGGAAAGAAACTAGCCAATAGAGTCTTTAATTCAGTCGTTTGAGTGATGAAGGAGGATTGAATATTATCACGAACCTCGGTTCTAATGTCATTTCCTTGCTTCAAGATATCTCCTTTCAAATTGATTATTTGGCTCTGTAGATTCTTGATTTGCTCACCTTGAGTTCTCATGATGGCATCAACATCAGGATTAATGGGTGGGTGTTGTTTGGTGGGTGGTTGATAAGGGTTAGAAGCACGAGGTGGGATTTGGTTGCTTCTATTATAGTTGCTGGCGGGGTTTTGGTTTTGAGGAGAAAAACCGGGTGAAAGGTAGTTGTTAGATCGGTAGCTCAGCAGATTTCTATCCCCTTGTTGTCTAGCTTGGTAATTTTCCGGTGAATAATTACCATAAGCAGCATACACATTTTCCGGATTTCCTTGTGTCGAAGGACAATCGGTGTATGAGTGAGGACCGCCACATGTTTCACAAGGATTAGCAACCGCTTTAACTTGTTGTTGTTGGTTTGAAGCGAGAAGCGTAATACTTTTGCTCATTTCGGCCATCATGCGGGTGAGTTCGGTCATCTCAGGGTTTGCTGAGGTAGAAGAAACATTGACTCTCGGGTTGTTCCTAGAAGAAGCAGAGGAATCCCAGTTCTTATGATGAGTATTCATGTTCTCTATTAACTCTCTACACTCCTCGGGTCTCCTTTTCATGAATGTGCCACCGGCGGCTGCATTGATCGTATCACGATCTCGAAAAGTCAAACCGTTGTAGAAAGTATCAATCAATGTGACGGGAAGCATGTTGTGGTTTGGACAACGGTCGATCAAGACATTATATCTCTCCCAAGCATCAAAAAGAGATTCATCGGGATCTTGCATGAAACCGCTGATCTGATTGCGAAGGCTTGTGACCATGGATGGTGGAAAGTAGCGCGATAGAAAGCGTTGAGTCATGTCATCCCAAGTGTGAATAGAATTCTTCGGGAGACGATCAAACCATTTCTCGGCATGATGCGATAAAGTATGTGGAAAGAGTTGTAGGCGGAGTACATCCATTGTGGCCCCAGGCAACTTCATGCTTTGGGTAATCGTAATGAACTTGTCGAGGTGTTTGTTGGCATCATCATCAGGAAATCCTCTAAATGGGTTTGTTTGTACTTGCTGAATCATGTGGTGCTTCAATGAAAACTCAGGAGCGTTGATTTGCATCGGCGCAATCGGTCCTCCTCGTCCAAACATGGTTGGTTGACAAAGTTCCTCCATGGTC
This sequence comes from Glebionis coronaria, assembly GCA_025667525.1. Lineage (NCBI taxonomy): Eukaryota > Viridiplantae > Streptophyta > Magnoliopsida > Asterales > Asteraceae > Glebionis > Glebionis coronaria. The sequence goes on along the minus strand of CM046874.1, from coordinate 631,663,721 downwards.
CGAAGATCGGGCTGTGGAAGAGCATTGTTGTTATTATTATTATTGAGGTTCGGTGGAATGTTGTTGTTAACACTTGCCATATCTAAATCTTATTGAGGCTCGGGCTCTTGATAATTAGAAGATCTAGTACGCATACACCTGAAATGCAAAAGAAAAAGAAACCAAACGCAAAGACAATATATATACACAATTAAGATAAAATCTTTTTGGATTTTTGAAATTTTTAATTTTTATGGTTTTTTTTATCAATTTTTAATTTTTATGATTTTTTTTTTGAAATTTTTATGCAAGAAAAATAACGTTCACAAGTGAGCGGATCCCAAAAAGCAACGTGTCTCTCACAAAAAACTGTCAATCTTAACGAAAAGAGCCGGCAGCGGCGTCATTTGATAACTAGGTTTTACCTAATTAAAAAGATTTAAAATTAAGTTCGTTTTGTTGGTCTAATCGAATTGATCTTAGTTCTCTATGTGACTTCGTTTTATTTTGGTGGAACAAAGATGTGTCGTTGTAATGTTTAAAGTAAAATGTGCAAAACAATTAAAGTAAAAGTGCTCTTAATGTAAATCTAAGTCTAATTAAAGTAAAGTGCAAGTATTTAAAAACGTGACAGAAATTAAAGGGCACTAACGTAAATGACGTGAACTTAAATCTATCTAAGGCAAACTTAAAGTGCGACTAAAACTAAGGCAAGTCTAAAATAAAACTAAGGCAAATAATCTTAAAGTGCAATTAAATAAAGGCGGGAAAAATAAAGCTTGAAAATAAAAATCAAAGATAAAAGCTAATAAGAACCTGAATACAGCTCATTCGGAATAAACCTTCGTTTGGAACAATCACTCGTCCTAAATGTCACCTTTGGTTGAAATGATTCTTCTTTACTTGAAATATTACCAAAATCGTTGATCCGGAACAAATTGATCTGAATATGTCACTTATCCAAAACAGTGCTTCGTTCGGAACTTTACTGATTCGGAACTCTAAGTTTTTGCCTTGATTCGGAACAAATTGGTCACCCTTGATTCGAAAGTTTCCGAATGACCCTCTTGATTCGGAAGTTTAAAACTTCCGAATGAACAACCACTGAATCGGAACTAACTTCTTCGTTCGGAAGTTTCGTTCGGAAGTTCGTTCGGAACTTTCGTTCGGAACTTCGTTCGGAGGTGTGGATCCGGAACTTTTTAAGTTCCGAATGAAGGTCTTGATTCGGAAGTTTTAAAGTTCCGAATGAACAGTAGCTGATTCGGAAGTTTTCCTTCGTCCGGAACTTTGAAAGTTCCGGATGAACAAGATTGGCTCGGAACTTTTGTTGATCTTAAAACTTCCGGATGAACACTTGATTCGGAACTTTGGAAGTTCCGAATGAACAAACTCCCTTGTCTTGATTCGGAAGTTTTCACCCTGAAAGATCAGAAACACAAAACAAACTTCCCGAAGAACAAGGGAAACAGTAGCAGCAGAATAATGACAATTTTAATCAAATAAACACAAACGATCTAAATATAATAATAACGAATCAACAGTAGTAACAAACCAACAATTTAAAACACGAAATCAAGCAACTTTACCAAAAATAATCAAACACCACTTGGATCAAAATAAAAGCATGAACATGAACATAACATAAACACATGAATCAAAGAATAAGAAAGGTAGATAAGAGATTGACAAGATAAAATAAAGATTTGACAAGAATTAAAATGAAAACTTACTTGGAATTTAAATGGTAATTAAGGTGCATAACATGAATTTAAATTGACAAGAAATTAAAGGACAAGGTATTTAAATATGGAAGACTAATTGTCACACTTAGCCAACAAGAAAGAAATGATAACTATCCTAATCTATATATAGGGGAGGATTAGGAAGCTTCCTCCCCTCTTTCCTTTTCTCTTAATTGCGTAATTAAGTCCCTCCTTCTTTAATCTTCATTTAATTGCATACTTAGTCCTTTTCTTCTAATTTTCTTTAAACTTGGACTTAAGGGACTTTTGGCTTCGGGATTTCTTCGAACTCGTCTTTAAATTCTTCAATAAAATAGACTTGAATTCTTCGGCTTTTGATAAACTTCCGTCTTTTGACTTTTTCTTCGATAAATCTTCAGAATTTGTCGTGGACTTCCGTTCTTTTTGCACTCTTGACTTCTTGACTTCGTCTTTCATCCTTTTCTTCAATAAAAGTCCGTAAATGCCCGTGAATGTCCGTGTTTTCTCCACTTTTCACCTTTTCATTCTAAATCACAACAAAAACACAAACCACGCATAATTCCGACATAAAAGACATAAAATACACGTTTTGGTCCGGTTATTATTGTAATTAAGTGGTAGAAAAGATGGGTGTTTACACACCTATCATCCGTCTTACTAACTCCTGAATACATTCATTATATTTCCTGCCAGAAATATCAGTACAAATTGATTATGCTTTACAAGCATGTGACTTATTATTCTTTAGCTGCGAAAACCTTCTAGCTACCAGTTATGACTCGACTTCTGAAGTTCCTTGAAATCCATGAACAACAGATTATTCCAGGGTTTCCAGAGGTGATTCCAGAAGGGTTTCCAGAAATTCCTTCCTAACCACGAGACGGAGTTTAACATCGAGCTTCCTTCAAGGACAGAACCTGTTTTCAAAACTCCTTATCACAGGGCTTCAGCTGAGTTAAAGGAGTTACAAGATTAGCTGCAAGAGTTGCTAGAACGAGGTTATATTCTCCCGAGTGTAGCACCATGAGGTACACTGGTTCTGACGGTTAAGGAGGAGGACAGTAGCATGAGATCATGCATCGACTACCGTAAATTGGACAAGATCACCATTCATAATCTATATTCATTCCACGTATAGAAGATTTATCTGATCAGCTACGAAGTCTTAAACATTCTTCCAAGATCAATTCACGATCATGCTGCCATCAGTTGGGAGAGAAAGAACAGGACATTTCCAAGACTACTTTTTGCACATGTTATGTTTTTCTAAGTTTGTGATTTTGCTTTTGGGCTCCCGAATGCTCCAGCTATATTATGGAATTGATGAATAAAATTTTCCATGAATTCTTAGACAAGATCTTCGGTATATTCATTGATAACCTCCTGATATTTTCAATTCTAGAGAAGAACACGAGAATCATCTTCTCACGGTTTTGCAAATTCTCCGATAGGAAAAATTGTGTACACACTTTTCCAGATGTGAGTTCTAGTTGAAAAAAGTGGTGCTTCTGGGCCAATTAATTCAGCTGAAAGAAACTCCATGAACCATGCGAAGGTGAAGGGCATCACCAGATGGTCAAGACCGACACCTGTGACTGAAGTACAAAGTTTTATGGAGTTCAGTTGGTTACTACCGCATGAAATTGTGGATAATTCTCACGATTAGCTTTTTCATGACTATGCTTACGCGTAAAGGACAGAACCTACACTAAATTATGTGTTCTAGAAAATCCGACGCTAGGAGAGGTCTAATTTACTAAGACTCATAGTTCTTCCATGACTATTCACCCAGATCCCACAAGAATGTATCATGATCCCAAACAAGATTTTGGTAGAAGAAGTATTACACATTGATGCAGCTATGTTCATATCTGAATGCCTTACATGCCAGCAGGTTTAAGAAAGAACACCGACATGAGAGTGAGTTATTACAACCATTCGAAATTTTCTAAACAGAAACGAGACAAGATTCCCATGGAATTGTCATCAGATTACTGATAGTTGAGTAAGTACGTCTTTTAGGAAAAAGAGCGTAAATGGGAAAAGTATTAAGTACGGCGATTTAGGAAAACCGCGCACTAATGACCCAAAGTGAGTTTGTTCTCAAGGAGGCTTGGTGTGTGTGTTAAACTTGATTATATTTGAGATTAATTTTGAGAAAAGAAAAGGGGAAAGAAAATGATGACGATTACGGCTAAAATTAAACTACGACGAATGGTAAAACGTAAAAACGTGACAAATTTAAAAATACTCTAAAAAGTCCTAGAAAATCAAAATAAATTCCTAAAAATGCAATAGAGTTTACCAAAAATCAAAACTTTTTCAAACCTTTTATTTATTTAATAATTAATTTTTTAATGCTAATTAAAGCCATAAAAATCAATTTAATTAATAAAAATCCCAAAATAAGATTTTTCAATTTGTAAACCTCTAAAATAACTTAATTAAACTAAAAAGTATTTTTGCAAAATTTAAATCTAATTAAAACTATTTAAAGTGATTACAAATTAAAATTAAATATTAAAAGAATATTAAAAAATCAAAATTTATAAAAAATTCTAAAAACTTGCAAACTAATTTATTTTAACTTAATAAAACTAGAAATGAAAGTGAAATGACCTAAATACCCCTTGGGCCTCCAAATGGGCCAAAATAGTAAATAGTCCACTAAATGGGCTTTTTAGGCCCAATAAAAAAATGTTCACCAAATGAGCCCAAAACTTCTAGATTAGCTTAAAATTGGATTTTAAACACAAAACTCTAAAGGCCCAAAAGCTGAAAGAGTGCTTATCACAGCTTATTCTTAATGGGATTTTTGGCCCATTAAGCCATAAGCTAATGTAATAAGCTGAAAATTGACACACATCCTTCTCTTGAGATTGTAAAGCAGTTTGTAAAAAGAAACTATGAAAAATCTCAAGAAATAAGCTTGAAATAAGCCAAGGCTCTCTATAAAAAACGAGAAAATAGTCGTTTTTGAGTTCTATACCACTTCAAGAGCTGATTCAAGTTGCAAAAGGTTTGTAATCACTTAATTAAGCCAAATAATCAAAAAGATTTCCAATAAGCACACTCAATAAGCTGGAAAAAGTCAATAAGCACTTGATAAAAAAGTCAACTAGTTCGTTTTCTAGTCAAACCCTAATGTCAAAGGCCCAAAAGCTCCAGATCATGTAAATGGGTCAAATAAGGAAGACTGTTTACAAAATAAGAGTTGTTGCATGTTTGAATAAGCTAATATAGCTTCTTAATAAGCTGTTTGTAAATTAACAATGTCAGTGGAAACCAGCAGTGAGAAAGGAATTCCCACTGCTTATGAACTGATTTGGCTTTTTAATGAGATTTACTTGGAAATTTTGGACAATAAGGGCACCCCTAAAACCAGTGGGATGTAGGGAGTCAAGAACAAGCAAGAAAACACACTTTCACCCAACCAATTGGTACAGTTTAAGCAAACAGTGCTCAGATATGCAAATAAGTTAGATCTGGTGGTTATAAGCTATGTTTAAGCAAGTAAAAGCCTACCAAACTTCCCCAAAAGCATACAATAGTTTAAATAAACTTAATTAAACACAAATTAACTAGTTTCATGCACAAACTCCAAGATTATAACTGGTTTCAAGCTTATGTGAGTTAACTGTTATAACTGATGAACACACAAAACCTTTTACTGATGCATTTGACCAAAACATGAACTTCAGATCCACAAATCCACTAATCAGGTTGTAAGAACTTTGTTTTATCACTTGTTATCCTTAGTTAAGCATGCAATCTAGGTCATGACAACTTTTCAACTCACAAGAACTCAAATCAAACTTGTTATACCTATGATTCAGTTTTAGTGTTTCAAAGTACAAGACAAGCAAATTTCAGCATACAACCATTCCAATAACAGATACAAACAAGCCCAAACTCTAAACACCTAGTCAATCTTACCAAAACTTATCAAAACATGCAGTCCCAAACAACCTTTTAAAAACTGATTCAAGATTTTAACAAAGCAAATATGTTTTTCAGTCCAAGAAAATGTTAAACATGCCTTCAAACAACAATATTATGAACTAAGAACAGGTTTTCATGCATCAAAACACATCATACAACAATCCACACGAAATTCACTTGAAAAGATCTTAAAAAGGAGAGAAAATGTTCAAACCTCAGGGATGTAATTCCACACCCCCGAATGATAGAGCTTATGTGTCTAGCAAAACAAGACAAAAGCTTCCAACAAACACCCCTGCTAAGATCAACAAAATGAGAGATAACAGTTCAATAAAAAAAATGAAAAAGGAAATAGATTTCTTCAAAAGTTGTACCCCACAACTTGAATCCTCCCAAACTAGAGGTCTCACTTCACCTTGATAAGTTATTATCAGGGTGATATGATCAACCTAAGATTCAAAAGCTTCAAGTGTTGAACAAGAAAATTGGAAAAATCATAGATTTTTGGAAAACTTTTGAAACAAACTTGCATGAAATTTAAAACCAAACTTTGAAACCTCAAACAACATAAACTTAAATCATCAAGTAACAAACATGAAATAATATAGGTGGTGCTTGGAATTCGTCACAAAGTTCAAACATTTTTCATTCATAGAACAAAAGATTATAGACTTTTGACCAAAGGAAAACCAAGAACAAGAACAAATGCTAAGACCTAAACCCTTTCTATAGAGGGTGTACAAGAGATCTAGAATACTGAAAACTAAAAACCCTTATGTTGTGGTCTTCCAAAAATGCCCTTTGAAGTTTGAATAATTTTGAACACATGTGATGGATTCTTGGATGTATGTTGATGCCAGTTGGTGAAAAATGATCTTGGGCGTCCATTGTGTGCATTGGATGAAAGCATGAACTTTGGCACGTTGATTCACTGGCAATTCTTGTGTTCTTCTCTAAAGTGTAGCAGGGGAATTCTCATGTGACAAATGGGATGAGGTGGCAGCCAAATAAGTGGTTGGGTTTTGTTTATTAAACCCTTAATCTTAATTCTGGACAAGATTAGGGCTTAATTTTTTGTGATTAAGGAAAACCCAAATTGTGTTCTTGGATGAATAGTTAAGGTTTTGATCTTGATTTGGGTTTAAAACATGTTAGGCGCCAGATTTATAACTAATTAATAACTAGTTATATAAAACAGGTTAGTGGGGTGTGAGGTTGCAGCAGGGTGAGTGGTGATTGGTTGATTTTGTGAGTAGGGTGAGGTGTCAAGCCAGGAGTGGTCTAGGTAAGTATTGATGTCTCACAGGTTTAACCCGCCATTTATTTCTTTTGTTTCATTTCAAATTTAAATAGCCAAAACTGAATATCCTTTGTTAATGAAGTTTTCATTTTCACACTTTGGCCACAAAAATTTTTGCAAAGTTTATCAAAGGGTATTTCTTGTAATTTCTTGAATCTTAAAGGTCTATTCTTCACATGTCTTCATTCTTCAAGGTCTTCACTTGTATCTTTGACTTTGTGGAGGACTAAAAATGATAAGTCTTCAATTTTAAGGAACCATTCTTGCCAATTCTTCAACCTTGAGGGTCCTTTTTGTAAATTTGACAAACTTTAGGGACCAAACTTGTAATTATGAATAAAAAAGGGTATAAAGTGTAATTTCTTCAATAATGAAGGACCCTTCTTGTACAATCTTCAATTCTTCAAGGGCTTTTCTTGGAAAATCAACTCTAGGGCCCGGTTCATTGTGCGGCTTCTTTTCCCGTGTTCGTTTTTTAATTGATTCTTGTGATCTTTTGTCATTTTCTCGTTATCCGTACCCAAAATACACATTGAGCAAACACAAGCATATATATGGCATTTTTATGATATTTTTATCGTTTTAAGCCCGATTTGGACGATGAGACTATGTATAAATGCAGTCTCATCACTCCCCATACTAAACCATTGCCGTGCCTTCACGCAATGCTAGAATTAAGTATCGTAGCACCTCCAAAATTCATTTTTGTGGACTTTTATTGAATCATAAACTTACTACACTACTACTACTTGCTACTACTTGTGTTTTAGACATAATGTATGATTTTCATCACAAAATGGGACGTTTAGGTTCATAGAACAAGAACACGTGAATGCTTCGTTAGAAATAATTTCGTCGTCCTCGATTTTCACCTAATTCCATGCCAAGTGTGTAACGAGATCATAGTCATTATAAGTTAGTAATGCTAACACTACTCATTTGCCCTAATCATGTACTTAGACTCCCTTAATCCTAAGTGTATCTCTTATATTCTATTTTTGTCTTGAATGTTCACGAGGATACATTTTTGACTTATGTGATGATAGAGATTAAGGTCCAAAAATAGAGTCATAACGGTGTAACCAAGACCATCGAATTAATAACCCCTCATAATAGACAAAGATGTCATAAAATTAAGTCAACAAGAAGGATCGATAAACACGGTTTTATAATGGTTTTGAACATGAGACTTATTACCAAGACTTTTATACGCCCCCTAACGGATGGGCCTTATTATCATAGGTTTACCTCCATCTTTTATTCAACTCCGCCATGGAGCTTTTATTATGACTTAGGTCTTTCATTGCCTTTTATTTAACCTCTCCATGAGGTGTTTATTATGGCCAAAGACGTATATCCTCACGCTAAAGCGAATTTTGGATCTTTAAAGCTTCAAAGTTTAAGGCTTGTTCACTTTCAATTTTGCATAGATTTTTCGGCCTTGTGAGCTTCGAATTTTTGCTTGATTTAGGTGAGTGAGCACTTAAAAATATTATTGGGTGAAGCTTTTGATTATTCGGGGTGCCAATACTTCAAAACCATGACGCTGGCGATACCTTAATGTTTTCCCAATTTAATTACATGGAAGCTACTAGAAAAGACTAGAAACCAACAATCAAGACTAAACCGCTAAGTCAATACTTATTAGAAAAATATATATACAAGCGAAGGGAGAATAAGCAAACAGTTAGATCACATGAGTTTTTGAATGAATACGAGTACTCTACGTTTAGGATAGTAACTTATAATTAACTCTATCATTTCTCGTCCTCATTTAAGAGACTTAGCCTAATATAAAGTTAAGGAATAGAAGCTAAGTGCTCAACATGCATGGTCGAGTCAAAAATTACTCTTATTCTCGCCATCGGAAAATCTACATTCGTGTCTTCAAACACTTATGAAACATGAGAAAAAATTTAAAATTTGGCCATTTTTAGCCTTATTTTCAAAAAAACGATAAAGAAAAAGATAAACTTTGTAAAGCGTGAAGGTTTGGCAAGGCAAGTATCTATTCACCCCCATACTAAAGATAAACATTGTCCTCAATGTTTCGAGTCTAAGGGTAGGATACCCCCATACTAGAGACGTAGTCGAATGCTTAATCTAGCATGGAAAGGATGGAACCATTAAATCTAGAGCCATTTATGAAGTGTGTTGAAAGACTTAAGGTTAGAACAATCAAGGATATATCATATGGATATCGAGAAATTCTTCAAGCAAACGATCGAGTGCTCACGTAAAACGAACACGAGAGGCTCCAATCATGAAGATGATCATCTAAAAACCACAACTCACAAACAACCATGGAACAAAGGTTGGAAGGGCACAAATACCCTCACATAAGTTACATTAGAAAGCGATAATATGTACATGGATAAGCATGGAAACTCCCCCACGAGGCACCTCGTTTTTTATTACCGAGTCATGAGCTCGTATCGATCCCCTCAATACTAATTATCATTAGGGAAGGTGACTTGGTCAAGGTCGTCCAAAGAAGGGACTTCCCCACCAAAGTAGTGCTTCAACCTATGTCCATTCACCTTGAAATTAGGTCCATCATCTTGAGCTAGCTCGATGGTCCCATAAGGAAAAACTTGTGCTACGGTGAATGGACCCGACCAATGGGATTTCAGTTTTCCGGAAATTATTTTCAAACGAGAATTAAAAAGTAACACTTGATCACCAATGTTAAAAACTCGGTTTTTAATCTTTGAATCATGAAACTTTTTAGTCTTTTCTTTAAAAATCAATGAACTTTCATAAGCATTATCACGTAATTCATCCAGTTCATTAAGTTGTATTTTCTGGTGATCCCCCGCGGTCTTCAAATCAAAATTTGCATGCTTTAGGGCCCAATATGCCTTGTGTTCAAGTTCGATAGGCAAATGGCAATTCTTCCCATACACCAACTTATAAGGAGTACACCCGATTGGGGTCTTATAAGCGGTGCGAAAGGCCCATAAAGCATCATCAAGTTTTTCGGACCAAGACGCACGATTCTCTCCTATTGATCTTTCCAAGATCCACTTCAAAGTTCGGTTTGAAACCTCGACTTGCCCACTCGTTTGTGGGTGATAAGCCGTAGAAAGACGATGTGTAACCCTATATTTCCTTAGAACCTTTTCGAATTGGTCATTACAAAAATGGGTTCCACAATCGCTTATAATAGCACGAGGGGTTTGATAGGTGTGTAAACACCCATCCTTTTACCACTTAATTCTGGCTAAAACGAGACCAAAACACGTATTTAATATCATTTGTTTGGAATTATGCGTGGTTTTTGTGTTTATTGTGTTTTCAGAGCCAACCGGATGAATATTGAAGAAAACATGGGATTGCACGGGTTTTACCGAAGAAAAAGACTCAAGATGAAGTCTATTGTCCAAGAGATGCAAAATATTTGAAGTCACTGGGCCTATTCGAAGATTTATCGAAGAAAAGGACCAAAGATGGAAGATTTACATAAGTCGAAGAAACTCAAGTCTATTAAACGAAGAAATTAAAAGACGAGTTGAATTTAATCGACGACAAATCCCGAATCAGAATTGAAATCGTCAACTTTTCTGAAAAGACGAAAAGACAAGAAGAACGGGAGAAAGCCCACTCACCAACCAAAAGACAAGCCTATAAATAGTCCACCCCTCACACAATAGTGCCAGTTTAGTTTTTAGTTTTCTTCTCTCCCCCTTTTTTTTCTCCTTCTCTGTTTCGTACCATCACCAACACCACTAGGGTGTTTGGTGATTTTGATCTTTGTTTTTCCAATCTTGTTATTTTAATCTTTGTTTTATCTTGTTAAAACATTAATCATTCAATACAAGTTCTTGTTTAATCTTTCCATTTCATCTTGTTCATCATCATCTTTTATTTCAAGCTTTTAAGTTCTTATTTGATTGATTTGATCTTCAAAAGTTGTTGGGATTTGTGTTTTTGTTGATGGGATTTGTAGTTTATGGTTAGTAGATGCTTAGTGATTAGTTTATTTAAGTTTTTGGTGAAAAACTTGGTGATTTTTGGATTAAAATTGGTTTTCCCTGTTCTTCGGATATGTTACTGTTCTTGAGTGTTTCCCAGACTTCTGGATGAACAAAAGTTCCGGATGAACACCAAAGTTCCGAATGAATATGCTTTGAAAAGTTCCGATTGAGTTTTCCTTTAAAAGTTCCGAATCAGTTGAAAATTTCCGAACGAACTGAAAGTTCCGGATGAACCTAATCTTCCGAATGAACTGAAGTTCCGGATGAAACCAAAAGTTCCGAATGAGTAAAAAGTTCTGAATGAATGTTTGTTGTTTAATTTCCGAATGAGTTTTTCTTAAAAAGTTCCGAATAAGTATGAAGTTCCGGATGAACCAAACTTCCGATTAAACTTCCGAATAAAGATCCGAGTAAAGTTCCGGACGAACCAACTTCCGGACCAAAAGTTCCGGATGAACAAAGTTCCAAATCAAGGGGTTCCGAGTGAAAAGTTCCGGATGAGCAAAGTTCCGAATCAAGGTTAAAACTTCCGAATCAGTTTTCTTTTGAGCATTTTAAAGGTTTACTTACTGTTTCTTTACTGTTTCTTTATTTCATATTTATATTTTAACTGTGACTTTAATTTTAATTCAAGTTTTTATTAATTGTCATTAAAGTAATTGTCTTTGATTTAAGTTTTCATTTAAGTACATTTTAACATTTAGTATATTAGAAAACCAAACCCTTTTTCTTAGTAACCAAGAACAATCATTCCACTTAAGGCCGAGATCAATTCGAGAGGATATCGAGAGACATTAATTGAACCTAAGCAAAAGCAGTGTATCAAATGGCGCCGCTGCCGGCTCTTCTCGTTAAGATCAAAAGTTTTTTGTGAGAACTTGGATTTTGGGATCCGTTCCCCGTGAACGTTACTTTTCATAAAAAATTTCAAAAAAATCCTAAAAAATATAAAATTTTCAAAAATACAAAAAAATTAAAAAACATAAAAAACCAAAAATATTTTTGCTTTGTTTTTCTTTTGTTAGTTCTTTTGCAGGTGTATGCGCACTCGATCCACGTCTTATCAAGAGCCCGAGCCTCTCGATCACTTAGACATGGCCGGTGTACAAAACAACAACAACATACCACCTCCAAATAATAATCATAACAACAACAACCCCCCTTTCAACAACATGAATAATAACAACAACAATGAGCCTCAACTGGATAATCGCCCGATGATTGAACTGCTGCAAGCTCATGTAGATGGCAACACTGATCCAATTGTCATACCTCCAATTGCCGCCAACAACTTTGAGCTAAAATCAAGCTTTATCCAGATGGTCTCCGCTCAACCATTCTTGGGACGTACCATTGATGATCCACATGACCATATCAAGATATTCTTGCAACTCACTAACACGGTCAAATTCAATGGTGTTCCACAAGAGGTTATCAGGTTACAACTTTTTCCCTTTTCTTTAGAGGGACAAGCCCGGCATTGGCTTGCTAAAGAACCGCCACATAGTATTCTCTCGTGGACGGATTTGGAGACTAAGTTTATCAATTACTTTTTCCCACCCTCTCGTACTACCGCTTTGCGGAATGAAATCATAAATTTTGAACAAAAGTACGATGAGTCGTTCAGTGAATCTTGGGATCGTTTTAAAGATCTTTTAAGAAAATGCCCACAACATGGTTTTACCAAAGTACATCAAATTAATACTTTTTACAATGGTGTAAGCATGAGTGACCAAGATTCACTAAACAGTGCCTCGGGGGGTAATCTTTTGGCTAAGACTTCCAATGCTGCTTGGGACATCATTGAGAATAAATCTCGTGTGCAAACCAAGAGTGTTCGGACCAATGTCGCTAGTGCTAGCACTAGTGACAGCGACAAGCGATTGGACAAAATCACTACGCTTCTTGAATCGCTTGTTACCCACACCGTCAGCAACAACAACAGCAATAACGCTAAAAACGCTCAAGTTAATGCTGTCAGCCAACCTTGTGAGATATGCGGTGGTCCTCATTCTTACACCACTTGTACCGTCACCCAAGACTACCCTGCTGAGAATGTGAATGCAGCTTATGGCACCTATTCTCAACCTGCTTATCAAGCTAGACCTCAAGGTGACCGTAATTTGCTTAGCTACCGCTCCAACAACTATCTTTCACCACCCGGCTTTCCCCCTACCAACCCAAACCAACAACAAAACCTCAATCGCCCTCCTCAACAACAAAAACAACCTCGTACACCATACATCCCTCCTCATAAGCAACAACAACCACCTTAACGAAATAACCAAGTCTACCAGCAACCTGCTTATCAACCACCCGCATACAATGCTCCTCCCAACCAACCCACCGCTCTTCACCAAGAAGTGGAAACTTATATGAGGACTAACGATGTGATACTGGGAAATCTTCAGAGAGAAGTGCTCAACCTGAAAGCAGACCTGTTCAAGCAAGGGAATGATTTGAGAGCCGACATGAGAAACACGTTGGATAGCCAAACTAATGATTTGAAGAACATGATGGCTAGTTTCTTCCAAGGTAATCAACCCTCTTCTTCGGGTACTCTTCCGAGTAACACCGTTACGAATCCAAGAGGGGAGATGAAAGCAATCACCACTCGCAGTGGTAAAGGTACCATGGAACCCGAGCTTCCTATACCTCCACCGGTGGTTGTGACTAAGGAGAACGAGTCACCTGCTCCTATTCCTCGTCCTCCTACTTCCCCAATTTCTCCGCCTCCTTCACCTTCTACCCCCATTTCCCCACCACCCGTGGTTGTGAGTGATCCTATTCCACTAAAGCCTTCTTCTTCATCCAATATACCTTATCCTTCAAGGTTGAGGAAAGAGAAACTCAAAAGCAAGGACGATATTCAGGTTTCGAACTTTCTTAAGATGTTTAAACAACTGAATTTCAATATCTCCTTCGCTGAGGCTCTCGCTCACATGCCTAAATATGTGAAAATGTTTAAAGATCTTCTGAGCGACAAGGAAAAGCTCCTCGATATTGCCAACACCCAACTTAATGAGAATTGCTCTACAGTGCTCTTAAGGAAATTGCCAACCAAGCTTGGTGATCCGGGTCGTTTCTTAATCCCTTGCAATTTCCCGGGAGTAGAGAATTGCATGGCCCTAGCCGATCTAGGTGCCAGTATTAATCTAATGCCTCTAAGCGTTTGGAAGCAATTATCTCTCCCAGAGCTTGTCCCCACCAAAATGACTTTGGAATTGGCTAACCGTACGGTTGCTTATCCAGTGGGGATAGCCGAAGACGTCATTGTAGGAGTCGACAAATTCACCTTTCATGCTGATTTCGTTGTCGTCGACTACGAGATGGACCCTCGTGTGCCACTAATTGTTGGTCGTCCATTCTTGAGGACCGATCGCACTCTCATTGATGTTGAAGCCGGTGAGCTTATCATGAGAGTGGGTGACAATAAAGTAGTCTTCAACATGGGAAAGTTGTCTAAACAGCCTTATTCATATGAGAGCGTTAATTGTATTGACGTTCTTGATGAGGCTTGTGAAGAACACTTTAATGATGCTTGCAAAAGTATTCCTACCTCTCTTCCCAATGTTGAGACCGTGTCCTCTATTGATTCATCATTGTCTCTATTTGGAGATAGTGATTTGTTTTGGAAAGATCTTGAAGACACCATGGGAGATGTGAACTTATCTACTGATGATTCTCCTACCGATGGGGACGAAGACATGCATTTCTTTGAAAGCCTTCCTAACGAAGACAATCCTTCCCCTCCATCTCCCACGGTCATTGCTATCGATACTCCGACTTCGAATACGCCTCCCGTCGAAAATCCTCCGGATTTAGAACTTAAGGTGTTGCCGCCCCATCTCGAGTATGTATTCCTTGAAGAAGAGAAGAAGTCGCCAGTCATCATTGCTAAGGACCTAAAGGAAGAAGAAAAAGCCCGACTTATCACCGTGTTGAAAGATCATAAGAAGGCTATTGCTTGGAAGATTTCTGATATTCGTGGAATTCATCCTCACTTCTGCACACACAAAATTCTCATAGAGGACGACTTTAAGCCCACAATTCAAAGCCAACGAAGGGTGAATCCAAAAATCCATGAAGTCATCAAAACAGAGGTTATCAAACTTCTTGATGCGGGTATGATTTACCCTATTTCGGATTCACCATGGGTTAGTCCAATCCATTGTGTGCCTAAGAAAGGCGGAATAACCGTTGTTCCCAATGAACACAACGAGTTGATTTCCACTCGTCTCGAGACTGGGTGGAGAGTTTTTATAGACTACCGCAAACTCAATGATGCCACGAGAAAGGATCATTTCCCTCTACCTTTTATGGACCAAATGCTTGAACGTTTAGCGGGTAATGAATATTACTCCTTTCTTGATGGTTTCTCGGGTTATTTCCAAATACCCATCGATCCCCAAGATCAAGAGAAGACAACATTCACTTGTCCCTATGGCACATTTGCTTACAAAAGAATGCCTTTTGGCTTATGTAATGCGCACGGGACGTTCCAAAGGTGCATGTTAGCTATCTTCCATGACATGGTTGAACAAACCATGGAAGTCTTCATGGATGATTTCTCGGTCTTCGGGGATTCCTTCTCTTCTTGCCTTGCCAATTTGGAACGTATGCTTAAGCGATGCGAAGACACTCGCCTTGTTCTGAATTGGGAAAAATGCCATTTTATGGTAAAAGAAGGCATCGTGCTGGGACACAAGATTTCCAAAGCCGGTCTTGAAGTAGACCGTGCTAAAGTCGATGTTATCGCAAAGTTGCCTCCACCTTCAACCGTGAAGGGTGTGAGAAGTTTTCTGGGTCATGCGGGCTTCTACCGTCGATTCATCAAAGATTTTTCTCAAATCGCTCGCCCGATGACCCACCTCTTGGAAAAAGATACTCCTTTTATCTTTTCCAAAGAGTGCCTTGAAGCCTTCAACTCGCTTAAGGATAAGCTAACTAAGGCACCCGTCTTGGTTACCCCTAATTGGGAGCTTCCCTTTGAGTTGATGTGCGATGCTAGTGATTTTGCTATTGGAGCGGTTCTGGGACAAAGAGTGAACAAACACTTCCAACCAATCCATTACGCTAGCAAGACAATGACGGGGGCTCAATTGCATTATACGACAACCGAAAAAGAGCTTTTAGCAGTTGTCTATGCCTTTGAAAAATTTCGCCCCTATCTTGTCCTTTCTACAACAATTGTGTATACCGATCATTCCGCGTTGAAGTACTTGTTGACAAAGCAAGATTCCAAACCAAGACTTCTTCGCTGGGTTTTGTTGCTCCAAGAATTTAAAATCGAAATTCGCGATAAAAAAGGAGCTGAAAACCTAGCCGCGGATCATCTCAGCAGACTTGAGGATCCTTACCAAGGGGATCATCCGAATAAAGAAATCAATGATTCTTTTCCCTTGGAGACCTTAATGTCTATAAATTCGAAATCTGATGAAACCCCGTGGTTTGCGGACTTTGCAAACTACTTGGCGGGTGGAATTCTCAAGGAAGGGTTGACGTCCCAACAAAAGAAAAAGTTCTTCACCGATATTAAGACTTACTTTTGGGACGACCCTTACCTATTCAAAAAATGTGCCGACCTGATTATCCGCCGATGTGTTGACGGACCAGCAGCTTCGGAAATCTTTGATGCTTGCCACAAAGGACCCACCGGTGGTCACTTTGGTCCCAACTACACCGCCAAAAAAGTGTTTGATTCGGGATTTTATTGGCCCTCCATATATCATGACGCTCACAATATGGTTAAACGATGTGATGTTTGCCAAAAACAAGGCACGATCACACATAAAGACAAGATGCCTCAGAATTTCATTCAAGAGTGTGAAATCTTTGATGTTTGGGGTATCGACTTTATGGGGCCATTCCTTCTTCTAAAGGAAACAAATACATCCTTGTAGCTGTTGACTACGTTTCAAAGTGGGTTGAAGCCAAAGCTTTACCTACTAATGACGCAAGGGTGGTTTGTAACTTTTTGAAAGCTCTTTTCGCTAGATTCGGTGTGCCTCGCGCCATTATTAGTGATCGTGGGACTCATTTTTGCAATGACCAATTCGCAAGAGTCAATGAGCTCAATGAACTCCGGAATGAGGCTATGAAAACTCTTTGATCTATAAGGAGAGGACTAAGCTCATTCACGATTCTAAGATTAAGAACCGAGAGTCCATGTTGGAGACAAAGTCTTACTTTTTAACTCTCGGTTGAAAATCTTTTCGGGCAAGCTCAAATCTCGTTGGTCCGGCCCATTCACCATTGCCCAAATTTTTCCATATGGTACTCTCGAGCTCGCTCAACCTAATGGACCTAATTTAAGGTGAATGGCCAACGAGTGAAGTTGTACTTTGGTGAGGACACCTCTCAGGAGGTGATTCCATCCCTCACCACGTTCCCCATGAACTAACTTTGGGTCGAGTCAGGCTCGTGACTCGGTTATTAAAAACAAGCGCTCCTCGGGAGGCAGCCCGAGTATCTATCCTTTTATGTTTTAACCTCCTAAGTGTAGGGGACTTCTATAGGGTGTTTGTCTTTGTGTGGTGATGTGATTACAGAGATAAGTGCACTCTTGGAATCTCTGAAGAACCGTGCTCCCGTGTTATCCGAAATCCGGTTCTATCTCTCAACTATCGTGATTCAATTTTCTTCATACTCACATTTGAAATTGATCACGTTAGTCGTCTCTTCCTTAACTCGAGTTAACCAACGTGCACAATGTCATAAGTGTAGGGGAGACTTTTCCCACATGCTTAAACATTGAGGACAATGTTTATCTTAAGTGTAGGGGGACTTCTATCGAAATTTTAAGTGGACTTTTCCATGAAAATGCCTTCATTTATCCAGAAAATCCTATTTTTCAACATTTTTCAAAATTTTTATTAACTTTGGCCATTTAGTCGTAATTTTTAAATTTTCATCTTTGCTTTCATACGTATATATCCCACAATAAAGTTAAAAATATTAATAAAGTGGTGTAGCTAGTTTAGAAATCTTTGACATATTAGGCCCGTTGCGTTTATTTTGACTCAACCCGAATAGACTTATCCAAGTTTATTCTAGCTAGTATCCTTAACCATGTAGACCTTAATTGGTTTATTAGGCTAAGTATCCACGAGTCTCATTACTTGAGATTTTAAATTGTGGAGGACGAGAAATGATAGAGTCAATTATAAGTCGGTATTCTTGCACAAGCTCACTTGGTGTAATTATTTGCATATTCTCCCATCACTTGCTAATAATTTATATGCAATAAGTAAGGTCGTACGATTTGAAAAGTTACTTAGCTTCTAGCCCAAGATCGTTTAAAAGTTGCTCGGTAATGATAAGAGTTCATAGCCAAGGCATAACTTATGAAGCGGGGCGCGAAGATTGGCGAGTCCGAAAAGGCCCTAACAAGGCATGGGGATTCCATTTTATTGCTAAAGATCCAAGGTGATGTGAAAAGCATTATTCCCAAAGTCAATATGAAGGATCAAGACTCATGACGAAAAGATCATGGAGAAGTCTATCCGAAAAGACCCTAACAAGGTATGAGGATAAATAGATCCAAGTCCGAAAAGGAGGCGGATCGTTGTATCTCAAAATCCCAAATAGAGATTGAAGAAATAATCATGAAGTCGTGGTCAACAAAGTTGGAGTACTCCTCAAAAGTCTCCAAGTGAAGAAACTCTATGAACGATGAGAAGACCAATATCTCAAGCACGTCTCTCAAGATATGAAGTATGAAGTACATGCCAAATATCGGCCCGAGAAAGGTCTCAAATCGCGAACCAAGTTATGCCAAGATATGAACTTTTTGATATCCCGAGAAGCAGTTTTAAGAGATTTTGTCCTTTAGCTAACTATTGATCAAATCGTCCTACTTTGCTTTCAGCCTTAACAAACTATCAAAATAAGTCCAAAAATGCATCTTCATGATCATTCTAAGACAAAAATAAGATATAAGAGATACATCTAGGAATAAGGGAGTTTAAGCATTTAATTAAGCCATGTGTGTAAGTGTCTGAATTGCTAACTTATAATAACAATGATCTCTTTTTCAAGCTTAGTTTGGGGAACGTGAAACTTGAGGGTGATAAATCTTCGCAGCACCAAAGCCCTAATGTAAGTCATTGATTTCTTTGCAAGTTATTTCCATGTAGCTATTTTCAAGTGAAAATGGTTTTCTATCCTTTTAAGTTTTAATTTCTCTTAGTACTTTAATTTTTTGTTTAGTAATATTTTAATAAGGCCAAGGTTGATTAATAATGAGAAAAGTGTAAATTTGCTTTATCACTAAGCATTGCATGAGGGCATGGCAATGGTTTAGTTTAGGGGATTTGATAGGTGTGTAAACACCCATCCTTTTACCACTTAATTCTGGCTAAAACAAGACCAAAACACGTATTTAATATCATTTGTTTGGAATTATGCGTGGTTTTTGTGTTTATTGTGTTTTCAGAGCCAACCGGATGAATATTGAAGAAAACATGGGATTGCACGGGTTTTACCGAAAAAAAGACTCAAGATGAAGTCTATTGTCCAAGAGATACAAAAGATTTGAAGTCACTGGGCCTATTCGAAGAAAAGGACCAAAGATGGAAGATTTACATAAGTCGAAGAAACTCAAGTCTATTAAAAGAAGAAATTAAAAGACGAGTTGAATTTAATCGACGACAAATCCCGAATCAGAATCGAAATCGTCAACTTTTCTGAAAAGACGAGAAGACAAGAAGAACGGGAGAAAGCCCACTCACCAACCAAAAGACAAGCCTATAAATAGTCCACCCCTCACACAATAGTGCCAATTTAGTTTTTAGTTTTCTTCTCTCCCCCTTTTTTTTCTCCTTCTCTGTTTCGTACCATCACCAACACCACTAGGGTGTTTGGTGATTTTGATCTTTGTTTTTCCAATCTTGTTATTTTAATCTTTGTTTTATCTTGTTAAAACATTAATCATTCAATACAAGTTCTTGTTTAATCTTTCCATTTCATCTTGTTCATCATCATCTTTTATTTCAAGCTTTTAAGTT
Organism: Glebionis coronaria; assembly: GCA_025667525.1. Taxonomy (NCBI): domain Eukaryota; kingdom Viridiplantae; phylum Streptophyta; class Magnoliopsida; order Asterales; family Asteraceae; genus Glebionis; species Glebionis coronaria. Next base: position 631,643,788 of record CM046874.1, on the reverse strand, counting down.
CTTATTTGATTGATTTGATCTTCAAAAGTTGTTGGGATTTGTGTTTTTGTTGATGGGATTTGTAGTTTATGGTTAGTAGATGCTTAGTGATTAGTTTATTTAAGTTTTTGGTGAAAAACTTGGTGATTTTTGGATTAAAATTGGTTTTCCCTGTTCTTCGGATATGTTACTGTTCTTGAGTGTTTCCCAGACTTCCGGATGAACAAAAGTTCCGGATGAACACCAAAGTTCCGAATGAATATGCTTTGAAAAGTTCCGATTGAGTTTTCCTTTAAAAGTTCCGAATCAGTTGAAAACTTCCGAACGAACTGAAAGTTCCGGATGAACCTAATCTTCCGAATGAACTGAAGTTCCGGATGAAACCAAAAGTTCCGAATGAGTAAAAAGTTCCGAATGAATGTTTGTTGTTTAAGTTCCGAATGAGTTTTTCTTAAAAAGTTCCGAATGAGTATGAAGTTCCGGATGAACCAAACTTCCGATTAAACTTCCGAATAAAGATCCGAGTAAAGTTCCGGACGAACCAACTTCCGGACCAAAAGTTCCGGATGAACAAAGTTCCGAATCAAGGGGTTCCGAGTGAAAAGTTCCGGATGAGCAAAGTTCCGAATCAAGGTTAAAACTTCCGAATCAGTTTTCTTTTGAGCATTTTAAAGGTTTACTTACTGTTTCTTTACTGTTTCTTTATTTCATATTTATATTTTAACTTTGACTTTAATTTTAATTCAAGTTTTTATTAATTGTCATTAAAGTAATTGTCTTTGATTTAAGTTTTCATTTAAGTACATTTTAACATTTAGTATATTAGAAAACCAAACCCTTTTTCTTAGTAGCCAAGAACAATCATTCCACTTAAGGCCGAGATCAATTCGAGAGGATATCGAGAGACATTAATTGAACCTAAGCAAAAGCAGTGTATCAGGGTTCCAAACCGAGAGAACAATTGCTTCAAGAACTTGACCACAACACGAGCATCATTCGTAGTCAAAGCCTTAGCTTCCACCCACTTAGATAAGTAGTCAACCGCAACGAGGATATACTTGTTACCATGAGATGATGGGAAGGGACCCATAAAATCAATTCCCCAAACGTCAAAGATTTCAAAAACTTGGATTATATTTTGGGGCATTTCATCCTTTTGTGATGATTTTCCTTGACGTTGGCATGAGTCACATAATTTTACAAATGCATGTGCATCTCGGTAAATAGTAGGCCAAAAGAAGCCGACATCAAACACTTTCTTAGCTGTGAGATTAGCACCATGATGACCACCCGTGGGTCCCTTGTGACAAGCTCTAAGGATATTAGTAGCTTCGGTGCCAAACACACAACGTCGAATAATTTGATCCGCACAATTCCGAAATAGATAAGGGTCGTCCCAAAGTAGAACTTGACGTCACGAAAGAATTTTCGTTTTTGTTGAGTCGTCATACCCTTAATGATGAAGTTCCCCGCATAGTAATTTGCGATGTCCGCAAACCATAGGGTGGTAGAATCTTCCTTGGAATTAACTACACCAAGTGTCTCGAGAGGAAATGTTTTGATGATTTCCTTGTTCTCGTACACACTTTGGTGAGGATCTTCCAAACGAGAGAGATGATCGGCCGCAAGATTCTCGGCTCCTTTTTTGTCAAGTATTGTGACATCAAATTCTTGTAGGAGGAGAATCCAACGAAGAAATCTCAGCTTAGGATCAAGCTTAGATAAGAGGTACTTGATAGCCGAATGATCCGTATACATTATGCTTTTGGTCAAGACGAGATAAGGTCAGAATTTCTCAAATGCATACACCACGGCAAGGAATTCCTTTTCCGTTGTGGTGTACTTAAGTTGAGCCTCGGTCATCGTCTTACTAGCATAGTGAATAGGCAAGAAGTGTTTATCATGACGTTGCCCCAAAAGGCCCCAATAGCGTAATCACTTTCATCACACATAAGCTCAAAGGGGAGGTTCCAATTGGGTGCAACAAGAATGGGAGCTTCGGTAAGTTTCCTTTTAAGGATTTCAAAGGCTCGTACACAATCTTTGTTAAATACAAAAGAAGCATCTTTTTCGAGGAGGTGTGTAATGGGTCGAGATATCTTTGAAAAATCCTTAATGAATCGACGATAAAAGCCCGCGTGGCCTAGGAAACTCCTAACTCCCTTAACGGTTTTGGGATGAGGTAATTTGGCGATGACGTCTATCTTAGCTTTGTCTACCTCAATCCCTGCTTTGGAGACCTTGTGCCCTAAGACGATTCCTTCTTTAACCATAAAATGATATTTTTCCTAATTGAGCACAAGGTTGTTTTCCTCACAACGTTTCAACATTTGTTTCCAATTTCCTAAACACGAAGTGAACGAATCACCAAACACGGAAAAGTCATCTTTAACACCCCCCCCCCCCAAATTTACACGCAGCGGAATATATCTTTGGGTGCTAAACAATGGTATAAAAACACACAATTTATAAAGAACGACTCGAAAAGAGACGTTTCAAATTTATCGTTCCTAAAACATTTATCAGAGTAGCGTAGTCCCAAGTAATCGTTACCAAAAGTATAGTTAAAACAACATATTAGTTTGTTTTAAAAATGGAACGATAAATAAATCAAAGAGTTTGAACAACAGAAGCAGTGTACAACTTCATTCCCATGACCTCCAAGCTTCCACTTCTTGATTACCTGAAATACATGTGAGTAAAACAATCAACAAAAATGCCGAGTGAAATCTATAGGTTTATGTAATCATTTTGAACACAAGTAAAGATTATAAGTTTGTGGCATGCTTAACAAGCATCGAATAATAATTTGCATCAACATCAATAATTGTATATAGCATAAATTGCATCAAACTCATGGAACTGAGCCCTTAGACACTCCCATATCAGTCTAATAAGACGAGAAATTTATTAATTGTCGGTTACCTCCAGATTATTGGTACATTTCCGTATACATGACTTCTCAATACAATATGTTCAAACAGTGTGGAGGTCGGGCCTAAGCTTCTGTGACAAGTCCACACAAACTGAACCGGGGCGGCTTCCCCCATAGATCTATTAATTTTACTAGCGGTTAACCCATCATAGGTTAATTAACAGTCCATAATTGAGGCTTTAACAAAGGCAATCACTTAATGCAATTCAAAGGCAACCACGAGTCCATTCAAAGAGGGACAAGCATTCCATAAAAGACTTGTATTCTAAGTTTATAAAAACATGTATTCCCCCTCGTGGGTTTAAAATCATTTGATAACTAGTATAAAGCGAGGCTATAGAGTCACCCTAAGTAGTAGAAGTAGTTGAAGACGATCGCCAACGATAGTAGATGTCCGATAAACACGACAACCGCAACCTAGCAAATAAGGTGCGTACATTAATAATAGACTCGAGAAATAAATGATACATAATAAAATCATACTCAAGTATAAAATCACGACAACTCGATAGAAAACGATACAAGTGGTTCTATTATACTCTCCTATATATTCATCTTATTATTCTATGCCTTTAATAAAAATCTGTCGGAACATACCGAATGTCCAAGCCGTTTTCCCATACTTAGACACATCAAAACTTCATGATACTACCTGAGGAACTCACATACTATATGTAGAAAGTCCTCCCAAGATCCCATCAAAAGATTTTACTTCTAAAGTTCCCTGCCCGGCACATCTTTGAATTACAAAATTCGGACAATTTAGCCACCTTGACTTACGAAACCATTTTGACCATTCAAAACAACTCCATTTATAAAACCGACACTTGATTCTAAAAATAGACTCAAAAAACTAACTATAGATCCTGAGAACAGACCTTGACTCCCTTTGAAACTCATCTTATAGTCCCCGAGATTCGATCCAAATATCGACAACAATTTTCGGATTGTGTCAACACTCGTCTCCCGGTACACGAAAATCAAACTAGTGTATCTTCCACCTCGTTTGGAGTTGGAAGGCCTACTTTATATCAAATCGAAGCTAACGAAATTTTCTACAACATGATCCCATAATATCAACCTATTTTCAGACTTAAGACCTCCGAAAATGGCCTCAAACCTACTGCCCAAAATTGACTATTAAAATCTCTTACAAAATCATGTTTTTAATCAATTCCAACAACTTTTGTCATCAACCGAAGCCCCTAATATCATCATAAACCAATCCTAACACTTGTATCATCATCAAAATCAAAAACCCAAAAATTAAAAATAAGTTTTTAACAAAAACGTAACATAAACATCACTTGATCATCATTTCTAACACATGCATGATCAAAATCTCCACCTAACAAGCCTAGTTTTTATAAAAAATAAAAACTTAATGCATGTAAGAAAAATTAGTATCATTAGAATCACCTTGAAAAATTAGGAATGGGTCTTGTTTTTGTTTGGATTGAATCAAGCTAGATTGTCAAAAAATTTGATCGATTTGTGTGTTGGGTGTACGGCCAAAAAGAAAAAGAGAGGAAGAAATGGTGGATTTTGTTTAATGAATTTTTAAATGAAATGGTGCTAGTGGAAAATCTATATATAGTGTAAGGTTAGGGTAGTTTTTGCCAATTTGTGATAGTTTTGGTCCAAAATGTAAACAATAACTTAAGTTGCGGGAAATGACTAAAAGTTAATTTTACAAATATTTACGGGACTCGGGTTTCATAAAAATACTTTTTAAAAGTTTAAACGCACACGAAAAATAATAATATAACGACTCGATACGTAATTAAAACGATATCGTCGAAAGTATTAAATTTCGAAACGATCGATAATAAAATATAAAATTTTTGGCATCCGTCGGTATCGCGATCACTAGTAGTCCTCGTTACTCGTCAAAATATAAAAATAAATTATTTAATATCGGTTTCAACTTAAACCGTTAAACATAATAGTATTTAACGTTATAAAATACTTCAAAATAATTGAAAATAGAATTAAATTATGACCTTATTTTTACGGGTTTTACATCCTCACCACCTTAAGGGAGCACCGTCCCGGGGCTCGTTTCTTCTTATACACTATTTCTCGAGATTTATTTTAAACTCATAATAAAATAATGATCTTCAATACAAGTAACATAGTGAGATAGAATGAATTCGATAAACGCATAAACGAAAACGATGTGCTAAAATGATTTAAGGTTAACGATCGACGAGGGATCTCGAATCATGTAACTGTAAAACATAATAATTCACAATACTAGGATAATGAGGGCGAAGAATGAATTAAATATTAACATTAAAATAACGTTTGTCAAAATCATCTGTCCCGGATTTGGTATTACCTTAAAACTCAATTGAGGTACTTTCTTGATAAAGATGATATATTAAAAATAGAAGTTAAATAGCTCCATAATTTATTTTGGTTCTCTTAAGAAGATTTGAAACAATGACATGAATTTATTAATTAAACTCGTATTGATGGTTACAATTAGAGAATACAATTTCCAAATTAAATCATTATTAGGAATATAAATTAAACCGGTAATTTCATTACATTAAAAGTAAAGTATGATAAGTCAATTAGTTCAAAAGATAGAGCATAATTTCATTTTAAACATTAGTTTTAGTTATACAAAATATGATGTATAAATTTGACCTTTTACCTGTGATGGTTATTTCGATAATTGAAAATCATTGGAAAATGAATAAAAGTTTCATGAAAATTTTATAATACGTTGTAGAAATACATAAAGGTGTTTATTATTTCAAAATAAACATGGGATTATATTCCGGTTTTAAAATGTGACAAGATAACAAACGAATACGAATGGAAATAATGGTCAACAATTAGTACGAAATCAGTGGTACAAAAGGGGACGAATCAAATGTCGTATGAATTCTAAATGAGAATAATAAGATAAAGGCGTTGATAGTAAGACGATAAGAAATAGTAGATTAAACAAGTTGTCAATTTTGTTAGTGCGGTCGGTAATTCACCAACATCAGCTCGTTAACTTAGCGGTGGTCGATACATGATCGGAAATAAGATCCATACAAAAATTTTAATAAAAGAATATTCCTAATAATCATTTGTAATTAAAATAAATCAAATGAACGATATTAGTGTTTAAAGAGAGAAGTCAAAGCACAGTTCACAAGAGTGGATTTCGAGACAAACGAGAGTGACAGACGTCATCCCGGATATACGGAAATCACTCTAGTGATAATTCATTATTCACGTGCGGAGACATTCCATAGATCTTCCCAGTCGCATAAAGAAGATTGGTCGAGTAGGGAGGATAAAACATCGAGACTTTCAAGTCTTTTATCAACTGTCAATAATTAGACGAACGGTCAAAGAAATCAGTTATAAGACAAAATGAAGTAACAAGCGGAAAAACGATCGTCGAGTAAAAACGTATTCGTAAGCGCGTAATTCGTTCAAGAAAAGGTAAGAAAATATATGCGGATGCATTGAAATTATGCTACTTGTATAAAATATAAAGGTTTTCAAAACAACTTTTCACTTTATTTCATTTTATTTATCTTTATCATAAATACAAGTAAAAAGTTGATTATTATCAAGATTTTTAAGGTGACTACTATTCAGCCTAGCATGGCTCCTTCTAAATTAGACATAGGTGATCAGGCCATGTATAATTTAGGGCTAGCAATGCAGTGCTCCATTTCGTCAAAGAGTATTACGTTTCTTATGTTTATATATAAACCATGCCATTTGTATATTGGAATTTAAAAATACTTTATAAATTTATAAGATACAAGTAATTTGCGAGATTTTTAAGCAACAACTTAAATGTTATAAAAATTATTTCATAATATCAAAGTAAAATAATTTGTGAAAATAATTGTAGTAAAAATGTCAATTAAAATTATAAGGTGACATTTGATGGAGTATATAATAACCAAAGGTTTGCAAAAATTTGCAAATAGTAGCTTATAGGAAAACCAATGAAATGGTCACGAGTTAATAAGGTTTCAAAAGGTTTTAAGGTTTAGACGGAATCGCCATGAGACACGTGATAAAAATGTCGACGAAGAATGTGAAGACAAAACTTCAAATCTCAACCCAAATCAGTGATAGATTAGAAGAAAATAAAAATAAAAATAAAATCGAATGACAAGTGAGTCATGTATATAAAAATAATAAGGCAATCCATATGTGTATTCTATGTAAGATACTCGACACAACATGCTTTTAAGAAAATATATTATTCGTTTTCAAATTACACCATTAATCCGGTAATTGCTAATCCTGTAATGTTTCTATTTTTAAACATTTTCACATGCAACTAGTATTCGTTAGTTGTAAAATAATATTCGTTAAAATTTTACGATCTCAAATGAACTCAAAACTGCTTAGAAACGTTTAAAACCCATGTTCCGAATTTTCTATCAGATTTGACTTTTAAATATGAGTTGATTAATTGACCCGATAAACGACATCTCCAAGACTCGGAGTCTAAAGCATTTTGATGCAAAACGACATTTCAGACGACTTTCTAGTTTTACCCGAGACCTGAAATCCAATATAAAATGACCAAAATACCCCTGCAAGTTCTGTGCCGGTTTGACTATTTTATTTTACAAACGCTGGTTTTACTTTTATGTTTTGACCTGTTTATACACCCCCTGTAATTTCTCCATTAAATGTATTTTTCGACACTTCCTAACGGCTCAAAATATATATACACACATGTCTTGTGGATTTTACGAAAACGAAAAATAAATCTCATAATGAGCATCAAATAAAAAAATAGCATAATGAATGACAGAACACTACAACAAAATGAAGCTAATGTAGCATTTTTGAAGCAACACTTTTAAAATTGTTGCCTTATAGACTTCAATAATAATAAAGCAACATTTACTAAATAAGTGTTGCCTTTAAGAATCTTATGCAACAATTTTTATTGAGTGTTGCATGTTTTATCGTAGTATACAACACTTTACAAAAGTGTTGCATTTTTGAATGGAAAGTACAACCCTTTGATTTAAAGTGCTGCAATTTTATTCAGTAACGCAACATTATAAAAAGAGTTGCACAAAAGTGTTGTATATACACACGTTTTAGATGACGGACACTTGATGATATATTATTAAAGATTTTGATGAATATTTTTGTTTATTTAAAGTGAAACATTCTTTTGATAAAGTTAGAAGGACCTAGCTCTAACTACCTGTTATAAATAAAAGTAATTGGTTCTAATTTTTTGAAGTTACATGGTTACTTTGTACATGTACAAATCCAAACATCCTTTTGATCATGCCTTTAAGTTAATTACTTAGGTTGTATTTATGTGGTATACGAGAAAAGGAAGCAAGGGCTGAGAATCACGTCAAACCCGAACTAAACCGGTTAGACCCAAATAAAATGTGTGGAAAAGCTAGACCGAAACAGAACCAAATTGACTTCAAGTTAGCTTAGTTGGGTCAATTTCGGGTTCAGACCTACAAGAACCTGAAGGAAACATTTAAGGAGGGAAGTTACATCACCACTTGTTTCTTTCAAATAATGCAGCAGTAAAATGGCCAAGTTCCATATAATTATTATGATTGCTACTAAAAAAATGAGTATCCATAATGCAAAGCACAAGTACCATAGCAATTACACGTCTTTTTTTGAAAGAATTTACAAGTTCAATTACAACAAAATACATAGCAACTTCCATTATAACTACAAAAAGTAGCCAAAATGCATAAAGAGTATCCAAAATGTAAATACATTAGCCAATATGCATCAACCGTAAATAAAGTAGAAGTAAATTGCCTCACGACATCAAACATCATCATCACGATCCATCAACTGCATTTGTAGCTTCGATATTTTTTGCAATCATGTGTCTTTTGAGAAGCAAGCACGAAACAACCCCTTTCTAGTTACCTCATTTCTCGTTAAACATTTCTATTCAAACAAAATATATAATCTTAATATAGAATGAGCAGGAATAGTGTTGAATCCAAATATATTATGAGCAAGCATAGTGTAAAGTTGGTGAAGGAAGCAGTAATAGCACTTGGTAACCTATACCTTTCACCGTTGCTTGAAAACTTCTAAGTGCTTTTTGCTATTGACATGTGAAAATTATAAGTTCTATTATTATACGGTTCTATTTAGACTATTTCAAATATTTATAAATATCTTATGTATGATGCGCTTTAAATGCCACATGCAGGTGTCCCATGATCTATTACTTTGAGTTCCAGGTTGGTTACATTCATGTAATTATATATGGTTTCTATGTTTAGATGGAGCAAATAGAAACCCTTATATTTCTTACTAATGTTTTGTAGGAAAATGAGAAATATAAGATTGTGAACACATAAGTTGCAGATTGTCACAAACATGAAACATGTACCCCAGTGAACACATAAAATAACCTATAATTACCTTTGGGTCATCAAGCACCGTAGCCAAAAAAAATTCACCCGTCGTTTGCATCACTTTCTTGCCCAATTAGCTTTAGCTTTTTCACCGACTTTCTGAAGTAGGAAAGAAATAATCGAATATTCTCATCCCAACCATTGCATAGAAGTACAGGTATGTAGACAACAAAAATTGAAGTATGTTTATATAATAATGGTTAAGCAAATGATTTTGAGTTTAGTAACATTGAATGAGCCATACTTCTCGCCAAATATTATCAGTATACATAATCATTTTTATGCATAAATAAGGAAGAGTGAGAATGTTGAATGAGTAAAATTGAAGCTTATAGTTTTTCTTTTACCTTTTTGGGTTGAGTTGATTTCACTATGGTTCCTAATATACTAGGACAATTAAGGTGTCAAAGTAGAAGTAGAGTCACATCTAGGGGTGTTAGTAGGGTGGGGTTGACTCGAACCGGACCCGATAAGGCTAATCGATTTAGGTTAAATCGGGTTGAAAGTTATGTCGATTTGTTTTCATCCGAACCCGATAACCCGGTATTGTTATCGGGTCGGGTTAGAGATGAAATATTTTTCTTGTCGAGTTATCAGGTCAAACAAATAAATACTACATATATAAATATATATATATATATATATATATATATATATATATATATATATATATATATATATATATATATCCTTACATTATATATAAGAGGAGGGATTTGCCACGTCACCAATCATCTTGCTAATCCACGTCAGCACCCAAACAATCTCATTCGGGCCATCACCCTATCCCGCATATTAAGCCCAACAATGAACTGTTGCATTGCGAAGGTATATAGTTTTTAGGAATTATTGATGTATTCATCAACATCATTCTTGAAGATTGATAGATTTATTTTTTACTTATAATATCGGTCATCTGAAGGTTAATTGACCCCAAAACTACCAGGTTAGATCATTCTGTAATATTCCAGAGTGAGCAGATTGGGGGTAACCCAGGCAAGAGAAGGTACTGTTACATGTAAGATTAGTTTCAAGACACCAATGCTTCCACATAAAGGCTGCAAGGATTAATGGAGTTATGTTGTTATTAGTTTTGCTGATTTAATTGTTTTCTTTCATCACCAACAACAGGTTATTCATCACATGTTTGTTTCAAGTTGTACAAAAAATTGTTTGGTCTAATGATGTTTATTCGTTTTTCTTTAATTTATTTGTGATATAGGCAGACATATATGACCGATTAGATGCAGCAACAACACTTCGGAAAGAATTACTACATGACACTTCAATCTTCTTCTACTGAAGGGGGTTCTTGGTAACTAGCTTCACACACAGATTAATCTCTTATTGTTTAATTATATTAAACTTCGTACTATTATTATTGTTTATCTTCAAGCTGTTTGTTTATCTATGTCCCATTCTTTTTTATGAAGTTTGGTTTCTTTAAAGTTTGTTTTGTTTTCAGCACTTACACGAACAATACATCAGATTATAAAGGCAAAATGTGTCACACTGCAATGAAGTCAACCATGGTAATAAACTGTTTGTTTAGGATTGTATATGTCAGTTTATACGTTATAATACAACTTTGGGTGAATCTCTTTAATATCTGTGTTGTATAGGGCTTAGGTAAAAATAATATGTCCCGAGTTAAACAAAAGAGGCACCATTGAACCCTGTAAATTCGACACAAACTCAACTGTGTGGAGTAATGCAATTGCAACATAGTTAAGCTGACCAAGCTTCTGATGATGATATATGCGACTTGGACTGCAAAGCGGAGCTTTAGGAGAATCTCTATACATGCTTTTCAGGTACATATATTCAACGTCACAAAGCTCAATAGGGAGTGTTAGATTGTTGATTTCGATGGTGCGTTGTCGATCTATGGCTTCGGTTATATCTTTTATTCAGTAGATTTAGGAAGTTGAAGAGGTATATGGATCAGATTAAGAACATAAAAAGAAAGGCATGTAATCGCGCTTTCTTTTCTTTTTGTGTCTATGAAACCGGACTTTATTTACAATTTCTTATTCTTTCTATTTTTCAAGCATATATCATATATGACACGGTGACTGCGCATGTGGGATCAGTCAGTGTTGAAACTCAAGGTGAATAGCATTCTTTTTCTTTTTTTCTATTACACTGTATTGCTGTCATCGGATTCTATTTTACCACCGTTATCTTATCTTGCGTAAGTTTTAACATTGGTTACTTTTTCCTTTCTTTATTTTCAAGGTTCATGGAATTGGGTCAAGCAAAGTAGCGCTTACGAGAGTTGACTCCATGAGTAAGCAGTTACCAACTTACTTGCAATAAGATCTTCAACTTTTAGATTGACTTCCATATCTCCCATCCGTTTGCATTTTATGATGTGAATAAATTAATGTGCATATATTCATAGACAAATTGAGCAACGTTGAGTTAGGCGACACAACTGAACATGAAGAGGTAACTTTCTAACTTCACAGTGTCCTTTCATTTGTAGAAAAATATTGTTGCCATGGTTAGTGACTAAAGGTTGCTATGGTGTAGCTTTTCAACTAATGGACGATCGCAACTAAGTTAAAGCTACCTGCGGGATGAAACTGCATGGTGCTTAATCGGACTATGACAAGTTTGTATTATGCACAAGGAAAGTTAATATATAAGATGTTATAACCATAAAACATGTGAGGTGTCTACATAATTACTGAATTTATGACTATCGATCATAAATGCTCCTTGATAGTTTTTATGTTATGAATTTGTCTGTAAGGTTCCAATAGATGCTAAATGAATTATTATTATTGGCAACCTAAGGATGGTCCTGTAATTAGGAAATTTGGTGGCTCAGATGATAATGATTCTACATGAGGTGAACGTTACACTCAAGTATTTAACAAATCATGGCAAGATAAGAACACGGGGGGAGGAATTTTACTTTAGTTTTTACCATTAGTGAGATCGTTATCATCTGAGTCACCATGATTTGTTAAATAACTCAATAGGGAGTGTGAACTCGGGCAATATCGCAAAGCTTTAGATCGTTATTCTCGATGGTGCGTTATCAATATGTGGCTTAGGTTCTATGTATTATCCAATAGGTTTGAGAAGTTGCAGAGGTATAGGGATCAGATTAAGAACATAAAAAGGATGGCATGTAGTCGTGCTTTTTTTTTTGCTTTTTGAGACTGCAACCGGACTTTATATGTATTGATATCTTCAAAAGGTTTATGGAAAAAATTTTATTGAGATATACAGAAAATGTGTTGCATTGTATTAGGAATGTATTTCCTTGGTATAGTTGTAAATACACACTACAGTAGCAAATACAAGAGGTCTGGGTTGTCTATAAAAGTAGTAATCTTTGTGTACATTTTCATGAAGTTTTGTGCACCATCATACACTTTCAAGGCTTGGTTAGTTTAGTGGGTGGTTTATTACTCGGGGATATTAGTCAGTATCGTTCTGATAGCAGGATGGTATGGGAATAGAAACAAACTTTTTAAATCTGTTGTTTGGTTCATTAAATTAGTCAGATTTTTGTATTACCTTAGATGCTATTGCTTCCTTTTTTCAGTCATCTGCTATAAATGATGTTGATACAATATAATCGAAGAAATAGTGTTGAACAATATATGCAGTTATATTAGGCATTTCAACTACAAAAAGTTAAGGGCACAAAAACTAACAGTCCTCATTTCAGATGATTTATAAAGGTACCATCATTGTGATTTCGGATGATTTTGCCAATTTGGTAGTGCTTCATTGATAAAAAACACCATGAATAGAATAATTGCAAGTAAATGACAATTGACTCAAATTTGGGTCATTGTGGTCGATTATGGGCAGGACCTTACAAATGAAGGTAAATTCTCGGGTAATTATTTGCCTTTTGCATTATTACTGTGTAAGATCCCAAGACTTTATATTCGTATTTCGCAATAGGTCATGATGTAGAATAAACACGTCTAGACACGTTACTCATGATATTGTATCTGATAATAACTAAAATACTCGGAAACCCTATGACTCGCCCAATTGCTATGGATGAAGTTTAAAACAAGCTTATCAAACTCTACAAATACGAAAAACTGGGATATTTATAGGTTTCGGACAGTCAGATATCAGCTCACGAAGAATAGTTCTGAATTTGGTCATGGACTGCTATGCCGTTCGATTTCATCTCATAGTCACCACAGTGGGGTGGAGTACATGCCAGTAATCTGTTGCTCATCATACTGTCAATTTTTCAACATCAATGATAAAGGTGGATGCTAACCAATCGGACCTCAATTTTTGCTTTAGGATAATTTCCCCGAAAAACCTTTACTTTGTAGGTAACCTTCTGTTGATTCTTTTTGGGTTCATAAGAAGCCTTTTCTTACAAACAGATATATAAATTTGTTTTGTTCTGGTTCAAAGGCACACCAGGAGTGAGGATGCCAAGTTGTCAAGTAAATTGTATAAATATGTGTTTTTATATATTTATATACTATCATATACCCATAACAAGCCTTTTCTTAGCTGATATATATATTGGCTTTTTTCTGACACAAATGCACACCAGGAATGGCCATGTTGCCCTCTTCTCTGGACTCTCTGGTAAGTTCCTCATTATCATTAATGAGGATCATATCATACGGGTCACATCACAAATCCATGCATAATATATATAGTCATATTTGCCTATGTGACTTTAGTTTTGCTGGTGTGATTTTTAGTACTTTTTGAACAAGCAGGTATTTTGTGATGTGACATTGGATGCGGATTGTGGGGACACCCATTTAGATTATCATCAACCCAAACTCGACCCGTATAATAAACATGTCAGTTTAGTCAACCCAAAACCGACCCGGAACTTATTGGCCTCAATCCCAACATGTTTGTTTTGTGTCGGTTTCAGGTCCGGTTTCGTGTTGTGGAATCAATTAGGTTCTTTGTTTGTAGTTGCGCATAATTAGGACTGTCCATATCTTGCTTGTCTTTTTGGTAGTTACTTTGTTAAGAGTCTTTTTCTCTGAAATGGTAGCTGGCCTGCTAGGAAAATGAAATGGGTAGTTTCTTTATGGCTGAATTGTTACACTTCCATTGCCGAATGTTATGGAGAAGAAGAAAATAATAGAAACGGAAAACGGTGAACTTGGTGGAGTTAAAAAGTGTCCCTTTTGTAACTGCCCTACAACTCTTATGGTTTGTTCTAGCTGCTTACAAGAAGAATGGCAATGTTTTTCAGCAGTGACGCCATAGGAGGTATACTCTATTTCGTTCTGTGCTTTTTGTTTCGAACTCCCCTGGTAACTCTCTTTACTATTCTGTTCTTTCAGGTCTCTCTCGAGATTATCTACCTTAAAACCAACTACAATTGTTGGAAGAAGAAAATATTTGGCGTGATATAAGAACTCGATTTATAAGTGACAGCTCGCTAAAGTATGTTGCCGAAAGCAGCTCAGCAGGTAAAAAGAAACTCACATTTGAAAACGGTATTTGTTATTTTCTTTAACTTAGTTGTGTTAATCGACTTTTCCTTTTTTCAAATGTCGCACACAGTATTAACTAACATTCAACCAACGGTCTTTCAAATTTAAGCCTACATCTATGTTTCTAAAAACAATTCGCCGTGGCGTGGTAGCAGGAAAAATTTACATAAACGTTTTCTTATCACTGTCTTACTTGAACAACGCCAACAACGCCTCATTAGTTTTTTAGTAAGTTGCCCATAGTTATGCAGACGGCAAACGTTCAACTATTTTAGAAATCGCATGTTGTATTCGGCGAATGGCATGTTATGGTACTACATGTATGAGAATAACCATATGCTAATTCTATCATTCAATACATTTCGATCATTCAATACATCAGATATTATGATAATAACTCTCTGCTATTTCAATCAAGGGGTTGAAATGTTCATATTAGCTAAAAAAGTTCATAAAACCTGCATTATTACAGTAAATATAATAATTAGGGAGTGTTTGGGTAAGTAATCCACATTATTTGACCTGCAAGATATGAATTATATGTTAACTTATGTCAAAATATGGCCAGGTTTGGTAGCTGAAGAAAAACAGTGAATAGTTTGTGCAGTTTTGGATTGTCTGGGCAGTTTGCAATTAAACATACGAATTACTCGGAAGCATTATGCAAACTTGCATTCAAAAATCTTGATAGTTTTTTTTTAAAAGAAGAGCCTTCACTGTCTTCATCCATAGCATCCGCTTCATCATGTGATGTTGTCCAGAGGTGCGCGTTCATCAGCAACCTAATTTGATGTGCTAGCTTTTCAAACGCTTAACAATCCAATGGACATACTTTTGCTTAGTGAGATATATTTTTGCTTAGTTTGTCGTTTGTACTATGATATTTGTGGATTATAAGCTAAGTTTATATGTAGTAGATGATAGCCACTACGAAGTGTAAACTGAAGTTGGGAGTATGGATAATGGCTATAAGAATTTTGTAATTTCTGAACTTTTATACTATTTTCACTATTAAAAAATCAGTATATAATAATATTATTTTGTATTGTAGCTGTTAATTTATCCAAAGATAATAATATTGTGAAAAGTCATATAAATTCTCACCTTTCAACTACAAAAGGATTCAACTATTTAATGAAAATATTATCACTATCAAGGGAACAAATGACAATCTACATAATCACCTAGAGTCTACGTAGCATGGTTGTTTAACTGGATTCGTCATCAGGTGTTAACAAATTGATTACAAGTACGAATTCTCTTGCCTAACGTGGACTAGCAGGCAACTGCGTGTTACGGTGGCGGGTACCCTATAACATAATGTTTGGAGAAGTTAATTTTAAATTTTACGTTTTTTACAACGATACCTAAAAAACGACAATTTGAATTTTGGTTAAGTTTATGTAACTGGCTAGCCGAACCCAGGGTGACTCCGGTTTCTGGTTGAACCCATTGACATGGTTCGGTTTTTAACACTATATACATTATCATTTTAGATAGACATCATATGTATATTTATGTAAATATATGCTTTTAGTTGTTGTACAATGTGTATACATACTTATATTTTTAAGTAATGAGGTGTTTTGATTATTATATATTATTAAGTAGTATTAATTTTTTTATTTTTAATTGTGTATTAATTATTATGTATTAATTAGTTTTAATGTGAGTATTAAATTATGTTTGTATTAATAACTAGGATTGCGTTGGTTGTACACAATGCATTAGTTAATGTAACTTGAAATTTTAAGTATTCCAATAATATCTCAAAATGTTATATAAGAGAGTTAAATAATGTAACATAGTTGTTAGTATTAATAAGATTATAGGAGTTGATGCAAAGAGGGAGTATTGACTATTATTTTTTGCATAATTTTATAACTTATTGGCATGTCATCTGTATAATGTAACAACGGGTATTTGATGACGATTTTTAGATGAATAAATGTTACACTTTTATTTATCGAATTCTACTGATATTAAGGTAAGTGTTGTATAAAAAACTAATTAATGTCAAAATGAACTTTAAATTAAATAACACAAAATTTTAAAACGTGTGTTAAAATTAGATTATGAAAAAGTAAATAAATAAAAAATATTTTAATTTAAAAATAAAATATTTTTTCAATAAATTGTTACAAAAGGGTGATACAAAAGATATAAATGATTAAAATAACATATATTATTATAAAGATAATATTTCTTTAAAAGTCAATTTTCAAAGTTTAAATTTTTAGACTTTTTAAATATATAATAACCTCAAATCTTTAATAAATCATTAATAAATCTAAAGTAACTGATCGAAAAGCCATCTCATAAATTCACCAATCTATACATATTTTGTATTAGTATTTTTTATCTACAAAACATAATAAAATGTTATGATAAATGATGTAACAACAATAACTTCGTAATCCACTTTTCACTATTTCAATATAAAATTAAGAATAAAAAAAAAGTATGAATGCAAATATACCAAATGGTAAGTAAAATTTGTTTATAAATTAAACTTTTTTAAAATAATTAAGAATATTTACAACTTTCGTAAAAAATACTAATTCAAAATGAAGAACACCATAACTAAAAAGAAAATAAAAATGAACATTTTTCTTCTATTGAAAAAAGTAGATTAACAAAAAATCTAGGACACATGTATGTGTGGATAATTTATTGTAAACTTTTAGTGGATGTATCATTTCTCATATTTAATTATCGAATATTACAAATAAAAAAAAAGTAAAACGACAATCATAAGTTATACCCGTCCATCGGACGGGTTTTGCCACTAGTATATATATATATATATATATATATATCTATATATATATATATATATATATATATATATATATATAGAGTAGGGATCCAGTAAGAAGAAAAATTAAAATGAGAAGAATAAGAAGAAATCCTGACCACAAATTCCACAAAGGAAGGAGAACTTTAAGGGGAGATGCATCTGACTTTGTAGGTGCATCTGAAATGTGTGGTTGTGGTTTCTTCTCATTCTTCTCATTTTACTTAATCTTCTTATATATATATATGTAAATATATTATTGATAAAAGTTTAAATGTACAGTATATCTTTTGTTACTTCGCCAAATGAAGTGGTATTGTGTTCAGTAACCATGCATACTGTTGATATCATTTTTTTGCATATTGGTATTTTGGTATAAATGTTTTTCTTACTTGTTCAATTTATACTAGGATTGATCATTACTATACTGCTACCTGCTATAACAAATGTTTTGTAATACCCGAACCCGATAACTTGATTTCTTATCGAGTCGGGTTGCGGGTCACATTTTAATAACTCAAAACCCGACTAGACCCTACCTTCTAAACCCAATAACCCGACCCGATAACACCCCTAGTCACATCACTTGTTAAAATTGAATTAAAAACATTAATGTCGCTTCTATAAAGTTCACTTGTGCTAGCTTCTGGTAGTGTTGTGTACCAAAGTGCGCAATTGTATATAAGATGGAACATAGATAAATACCATAAAAGATTCTAGCACACACTAAATTTGCTCAAGTAATCATGGGAAATGGTGTTGACATGATAAAAGGCAAGACCAAGTACTGTTGCATCAATGAAACAAAATGGGAAATGGTGTTGGCCATATGATTGGGTTATCAAATTTTTGGTCTTAAATTTCTGGTACTGAAATTGTTTGGAGAATACGTGTTTCAACGACCCAAAGTAATATGGAGGCTTTAAATTGGTTTTCATAGGGTATTCCTAGACATTCATTTGCCATATGGATGGCTATGCAAAACAGGTTATTGACTCAAGAAAACTTTGTTAAGCCAGCTTGAATGTTGTCTATTGCTAATACTCATTTAGACATTTCATCAACATTTGGCGTTCACAATATGCAAATGCGTAACAAAATTTAAAAAGTGATAGATCATTAGTAGCAACTAGCAAATAAAGAGAAACAATAAATGAAATTTACTTTGCAAAAAAAAGGTAAATGGAGAGATATATACCCAATTTTGCTTGTAGGTAACTTCCTTGTTGGTTTTTACACTCAAACCACCAATAATCAATGACAAGTAAGACGATGATTAAAGGAGATTGAAATGAAACGGTCAAACATGGAACAAATAAACCCGTGAGAATGAACCAAAACAGTTATATTTGAGGATAACAAAAAAGTAAAAAAAAGGGCGTGAATGACATGAAAATTGGGGAAAATATGGGCGGGAATGACATGAAAATTAGGGAAAATAAGGGCGGGAACAGATGCTATAAATTTTACACTAATACATAAAGATTATATCCAATATTAAAAACAAAATACTTAAAGAAATGTTTTAAAAATCGATTTTTTAATCGACCCGATCAAGTTATTTTGTTGCGGTTCATCCATTTTAATTGATGTTTCTAGTGGTTCTTTTTTCAAAACAGGGTTTCGGTCACCCAAACGGTTCACGTTTCAACTGAGCCAGTCAACTCGAGTTTTAAAATATTGGTTATTTGGGTAACCCGAACCGAATTAACAAAACATATTTAACTTACGCCTGATTTTGTTAACATTCAGGTTAGCCAATTCAGCCAGCAAACAACGCAAATAAGATAATATGCCCATCTCGACCCAATAGTCTTGCTTTGATTCATGTGGGATAGGTATTTTGACACCTTTTGACCGAACTAAAACGAATTTTTTCATTATAGTTGATTTTGACTAACGGGACATAAAACTAATGATGTTCATTTGACTTAATGGACTTCAACATTAGTTATTGGATTGGTATTCTTTTGGTTACGTGCCAGCGTTGACTTAATATGTGCAACTATAGCGACTTAACTCGCGTGGGTCTTCTGCGTGAGTTATACTTTTGTTATGACCAACCTAATGGTTTTATAATTTACGTATGTTCTATATCAATTAACGAGTATGTGATTTTAAGGTTAAGGTGAGTGTTCTCGGGTGAATTGCACTATTTGAATCTGGGATCTAACATGCGGATACCAAACCCTTGTTAGTAAATCATCATTTATTGTTTGATGACGTATAGTCCCTAGTTGGGCCATGAGCCCGATCCACGGATACTCCCCGTATCCGATCCTTCAAGAATGAGTAAGAGATAGCATACTGGGCCCACGAGACCCAATAAAAGGTTGTTGCACGTAGTTTTATATAGATCGCACACAGGTAGAGTCAAATAGAATCATAGTTTAACTAGGACTATGATTCACCCAAATTGAAAGGATATACACTCTTCTTATTTTGATGATAAGGATCTTGTGTATATGGTAATTAACTCTTGTTTGGGCCACACGTTTCGGTAAGCCCAACCAGAGTTTCACCACGTATACAAGGAACCTCCGAGGTTCCACAAAGGTATGATTCACTTGCAATCTTAAACCCTCTACGATTATTATCACAAACCGATCACGTACTCTCACGCTGGAGTTTAATCGTGGGAGACAATCCCACGGTAAGCCTAACGGTATTTTCTTAGTGTGCAGGATCTCTACAACAACTTCACTTGGTGCAAGAGTCGGAGTCTCAAACACTCGAGTTACACCTAATTCGGGTTAAACGTGGTTCATCCGACTTTTTTTTATCAACGTGGTTCATTTGAAGAACTCAATTGTTATTGTGATTTTTTGGTAACTCAAATAAAGTTAATCAAAATAAGTAACTTTTAGAGGCATTCGATAACTTTTAAATGGATCGGGTACGTGGCCACTTATAAACATCGTAATACGTAGGACGCGAGACAAATTTTGTTAATCCTAATCCACTTGTTAATAATGAGGGTAGGTTCGAACTACCTAAACTGAGCCGAACCGACTTATTTTATTTTGTTTCGGTTTATATAAGTATACACGGTTCAATTATGGGTGGAAGTTTTCATTAATTCGTTTTGGTTCGGTTACGGTTTCGTTTTTTATCGGTTCGGTTTGGTTCCTACCTGTTGGGAACATGGTTAGTTACTACATTTAGATTGTGTGAATTGAATCGATCAGTTGAAACCGTGAACCGGTCAAATTATTGGTTGAACAGGTTGAACTGTAATTTGGTAGCTCGATAAAAATAAGTAACAAAAACTTTTTAAAAATAGCTTAATGCTAGTAATCTTCCTATATTATAAATCATTTAGGACATTTTTACATTTACACTGTCTAAAAATTCAGATAGTGTAATAATTTTTTAACAAACTATTTAAAAGCATATTTATATTTACAATTGAAATATATTTTTATTTAATTATTTTATTTATAGTTTTATTTCATCATATTTTTTTAAAATTATTCTACTCTTAAATTTAATATTTATTTTGATATATTTTAATTAATTTTTAACTTTTTTCATTTTTCTATGGTCATATTTTAAATATTAATTTAACGGAATGCAAATGAAAAACAAATAATAAAGCCCGGTAACATCTTCATTACGGGTAAAAATTCTAAGAATAATGGTTTGATAACTGCATTTGACCTCTTCTCCCTACCTTCAGCCATGCAAAATTAACCTACCAATTGAGCCTCCTTTTCATTTATTGTAAACCCAATTGTTCTTCTCAAAGCTAATCCCTCATTTCAGCCGGAATCAAAGGTAAAACAATCGAATGTCAGCATTTTTGATTTTATATCTATTATATTTTGATTTGTTTGGAGTTCGTATATGAGTGGATCCTGTTCTATTCTAAAATATATTAAGATTGACTTTTAGCTTATATCCTATTTTTAATTTTCTATTGTTAAAACGAATCCATTCCCTCCTTATGTTTTTTATACTTGATGCTATTGTATGTCATAAATCAGTAACCAATCACTATATTAAGATTGCCTTTCTTTTTTTTGTTTTTTTGGATACTTAGATGCTCAAAGTTGTGTGCAAGTATAAAATTCTACATTACTCTTATGCAAGTTGTTATAGGTATCTACAGCCAATAAAACAACAACAAACTTTATACATATCACATTTTATAGGTGGCGTAATTACTTTTATTTGAAGTTAACTGATCGAAACTCAGCGATATAAAACTTCTTGACTGAAGTGTTGTCTATGATTCAGTTATATATTTCTAAGGGTATATTTTATGAAATTCAATGGTATAAAGTTTCATTATTACAATCTAATATCAGATGTCAAACTTCAACAATCATGTTATTGTAATTAAAAGAAAAAAGGTATAACAACAAAGATTAAAGTCACCCTACAAATGTACCTGTTGTTTTAGCGATAGTGATATTTGAACCATATCCTTTCAAAACATAATTCAGAATATAAAGTAGTTGCATTAGTAGGTGTGTTAATCGGGTTGGTCGAGTTCTGGTTCAATCGGGTCGGGTCAACTCGCGTTGAGGTTAAAAAAACATACCCGGACCGTCGCTATTTAGAAGTCGGGTTGATCGGGTTCGGGTCAACTGGGGTATGGGTCTGGACCATTTAAGAATTATATATTTGTTAGTTGTTACGCACTTACGCTTGAATGTCAGAATGATTATACAATAAAAAGGTAAAAACATGCAATTGTATAGTAGGCAATATAAAACACCTCAAAACATGCCAACTGTTTGTTTATGTCAATTACAGATTGCAAATTGCATCTTTTTTTAATGTATCATATACTAATTACTATGTGCAATTTGCAAATGATACAACAGGCAATATAGAACAAGTAGAAACCAAAACTAAGGTCTTACAGTTACCACTTTACTAGTTTACCACAAACTGTAATACATGATGTGCAACATGTGCAGCAGCAAACAAAATTGTAGAAACCAAACGTAAGGGATCATACAGCGATACGACTAATGTATACGATACAAATACAATACAATACAATTCATACATGAAAAAAGAAGCTTGCATCCATATTGAAACTTTAACATCCATTACACATCAAACTAAAGTAGGTAATTAGCATCCATTACACATCAGTAGGTAATTAGCCTACATTACACATCATATTAGAATAGAAAAATTTGCATTTGTTTAGCATCCATACTTCAAATTTATAATCTACAAAATAAGCTAACAATGCACAAAATGAGCTTGTATTATCTGCACATAACAACCTTATGAAATTCTTTGATCTTCAATATATTATGTTGCCTTCTTGTGTACTTTTATTTCGATTGTATATATTATGTTGCCTTCTTAAATAGAAATAAACTGATAATTATTTATACTTTGTATGACTGCGATTTTTTGTTTATATGAACATATTTTCTGGTGTATTTTGATTTGTTGTATATAATTATTTCTCAAAAAGATTGGATGTTAGGAACTTATGTGTACTGTAAATCTAATTTTTGGTTACAGGTTAGTGATCTAGTGAAGTGAGGGTCCCCGGCTGATGTGTAGAAAGTTCTTATCTTTCACACCTACTAGCAGCATTCCGCTTTATGCAACAAGTATTCTTTTTTTTAGTTATCACTTTTTAAGGTTGTTTAATCTGATATTACTCGGTCTGCAGTTTTATCCTTTTCTGATATGATCTCATATAATTGGTATGGTACTTTGATCTAATATGATTTGCTCTGTAGTTTTAAGATTGTTTAGTGTTGTCTGATATGATTGGGTCTGTAGAAAAGGATATGTAATATAACATACCAGGGTACCCGCGTATTACGACGGCGGGTACTTGTAAGAAAAAATTTCAACGAGTAAATAGTTTTCCAATTATATGTTATTTGTAGCAATAACTTTAAGGATGATGTGAATTTTATATGCCAGTAAATCTTAGTTGTAGCAATATAGAGGTACTTGTCGAGTCATACATATTAGTACCTTTATTACCCGTGCAGCTTAAGTACAACATTCATGGTTTAGTACCTGTCGAGTCATACATATTAGTACACTTCAGGAGAAATATTCATGGTTTAATACATGTTCGGTTTTTCCCACGAGTGTGCAAACTAAAAGTTCATCTCTTTGGAGTGACGTTCATACTATTAAAACTCATTAACTAATGTTTTGGTTCACTTGTAACAAGTCACTTATGGGGAAAAGCAATCAAAGTGCACCGACAAATATGAGTATTATGAGAGGAGTAAATTGTTAAGGGTTCAAGAAAACCATGAGAGACTAAGACAGTAATGGATTGAAATACGGGATAGGTACTCATTCCCGACCGCTTTCAGTTAGTGTTCATTGCTGAGTGATCGCCCGCTATCTGGCTGGAAAAGGTGGTCCGGAAGCTTACTCTCTCCCAACAAGCAAGATGAGATCACCACTTCTCTCGGACTTCCTTTACTTCGTAACAGGACTTTTGGAATAGTAGGTCCGGCGTACTCGCGGGGCGAGATTCTTTTCTTAGGCTATAAATGGAGGCTCGAAAAGTGTCTTCACTTCATCAAATTCAAATCAAAGAAACCACATTATAAGTATCATGTAGAGCAATGTCTAGCCCAGAATTTGCCGGAACTATTCCAGTGAGTCCCCCTATGGTGAACAAAAATATGGACCGAATCATATCTCTTGGAGAGAGGCGCAGAAGCTCTCCCTTTGTTCCTTATAGTCATTTATTTTTCTTTTTTAGAAAGAGAACTCTCGTTCCCTCACCTTTTAGCGTTCTGGGGCCTTTATAAGGCAGAGGCATCGAATGGCGAAGAGAGACGGCTCGGCAGGGAAGGAATGGGAAATCGTCAAAGATGACTTCTTTGCAGCTCCTTCGTGTTCAGGATGATCGGATGAGAGATCTTCCTCCGACTCCGAGAAATCGGACAAGCGGGAGGTCCTACTTCTTTCATTTTGTTACTAAAAAAGGATGAGGAAGACGGCTAATTCTTTTACAAGTTAACTAGATAGACAAAAAAAGAAAAAAAACGAATCCAACGACCGTTAGTGAGAGAGATGCCAATCATGCTCATGAAGAAGTTTCTGTTAGCGATGGAGTGGCCAAAAAGGTAACTATTTGAGAAATATTTCATTGTTATATTTGTATACATTTTTTCTCTAATAAATGTTTATCTTGATACAACACCATCGTCCACAGTTTATTGGACCACCGTCCATGAACAAATATGCTAACTTAGCAAAGAAACAGATTGTTGCTCCGAATGACTCTCGCACGTTACCAGTTGAGGAAGGTTGTGAAGGACATAAAACTTTCGTTGATTCTAACGCATAAAAAAGAGTAGGTGAATGGGAGTGAGACATCATATATGGTTCTAGGGAAGATTTGTGAGAAGTAACATAGATACTGAATTGGATCGGTTGGTTGAAATGCAAAAACAAATTGAAGATGATCATGAACAGAAAAAGCTCAAGATAATAGAGGAACATAAAAGAAATAAGGCTGAGCTAGGAAATATGCGTAAAGACATTGAAGACCAACGTAAAAAAATAGTTGACGATGCGGCCGTGAAGCTTATACAAAAGTTACCTCCTAGAGTTGTTAGAGAGTTTTTAACATGAGCTATCATATATGTTTATCATATATGTTTGGTTCAAGGTACATCCTTCTTATTCTAATTCCATACAAAACATGCTCTAAACATATTACATGACTAAATATGTTGGACTAGTCCAAGTGTATTTCATAGGGCGCATTAAGATGAGGGGTTAAGTTCTTGTATTATGTCGTTTAAAAACCCGATAGTACAAGAAGTAGCATATAACTAAAGTCAACATGTAATACACCCTGTAGCATAACAAGTAGCATAAGCTGTTGTAGTTGTAGCAGAACCTGTAGCAAAACCACTCTAGCAAACACTTGAGAAATGTGTTAGTTCTAACTTAAAATGATTTCTATTGATAAATTGTTATCTTTGTAATAAACTAGCTAAAAGACCACAAAAGTATAGCGGTATTACACATTTATAACATTTGATGGGCACTGGGTGTTAGGTCTCCAATTTATGTACAAATTAAACAATTCACTTTGGTCCACTCGGCAACATACTAAGATCTATATTATTATTATTATTGCCTAAATATTTGTTTATATAGAGATATATATCACGAGTGTAAACTAACAGTATTTTCTAACTTTTTGATTTTGGACCAGGCAACATCGTTTAATAGTACTTCAAGCTGCATTTGGAGATTCGAAAAGATGATCACAAGATGTCTAGTGTTTTCTTTTGTTCACTAGAACTTTTATGTTGGTTGTCTTACATTGCACGATTTTGTCAAAGTACAATTTGAATGTTATCTGTGGTATTTTAGCATATGGTTGAACATGAGAATAATTATTAATGTATGATTATACTTTTTCCTATTTGAAAAATCGTATATAGAAATATGGCATATATTTAGCCGTGTATTGTGTAAAACGATGATACTAATCATTTATAAAAGTGTTGCCTTATATGAAATAATACATCTATAAGTGTTGCATCTCACAAATTGAAGTGTTGCATAATTAGTTGTAATTGTGAGAAAGTGTTGCAATTTAATCTAGAAGTGTTGTGGTTGTGCGAAAAATGTTGCATTTCAATTTGAAAAAGTGTCACACTTAGGTAAAATAATTGTTGCATTTTAGTGTAAAAAGTGTTGCACGTTGGTATATAAAGTGTTGCAGTTTAGTGGATTGAGTGTTGCAATCCAGAGTGAAAGTGTTACAATTGAGTGCAAAAAGTGTTGTGTTTGTCTGTAAAAAGTGTTAGACTTTAAAGTATCACATTTGAGAAACATAAGCAACACATTAAAAAAGTGTTGCACATTTCAATTAAAAGTGTTGCTTATATCTAAGGCGACGTTGCATAATGCGGCACTTGCTAAAGTGACACATTATGCATAATGCAACATTTTAAACACATAATACAACACTTTATGAGTGTCACTTTAACTCCATTTTGTAGTAGTGGAAGATGCTTCAAGGTATCCAACACGAAATTTAGGAAGCAAAACGGTGAATGACGTCCATAATTTAGATTTCAAAATATAATGTAAACAAATCTCCTTGGTGGACCGATTCTTCAAAAACACAAAACATAACGAGAAAAGAATGGAACATTCACAGGTTGCGTTCCGGGAGCAAGAAGGTTAATGAAAAAAATGATACAATTTTATAGAAGTAAAATCGTATTCCAATCTATCGCCATAATCTAGACGATGATTTATAAAATGACGATGACGTTACCGAGATATAAGCGAACAATACACTTCGGAGTCGATACATATAAATGTCAATGAATTAAATCTTCGCATGCCGTGTAAAACGGTGATAAAAATCAACAAAATATTATGAAAAACCATGAGATTATTCAACATGATTATAGGAAGTGTTTAAAGATGTGTGACTCACACGATGGCGTTTAGTCTTTTCCAGGGACACACTGAGCTACACAACGGTCTAGAGACTACGTTTCAAGACGTCCAAGCACAAACAACCGGAAAACGTTTGGATATCTGTATAGATATCTCAAAGGGTTAAGCAATGAAAATAACGCGCGCAAATGAAGATATGTAAGGTCATAATATAAAATTTTTGCAATAAAAGCAATTTAAATACTTCAAAAATAAATACAGAAAGATCTTAAAAATTCATTGTATTTATTTAAGTTAATCATTAATAAATGATAAACTTTTATCGAAAAGTTTAACGACATAAATATATATCGATAAAGGGATCCTAGATATAAATATACATCCATAAATGGATCATAGTATTTATTTATAAATACTTGCCAATAAGGTATACGTAATAACATATACTAAAATTGTAATCCCAGAAGTAGCTTGAACCTGAAGTCACGCGAAGTCAAGTGCACCGACTCTTTGAAAAATAAAAACTGACAGTAAAAGTTTAGGTTTTTAAAATAAAGACCTAGTTCTCTATAACTCATGGCTCTGATACCAATTTTTAACACCCCCAAATTTACACGCAGCGGAATATATCTTTGGGTGATAAACAATGGTATAAAAACACACAATTTATAAAGAACGACTCGAAAAGAGACGTTTCAAATTTACCGTTCCTAAAACATTTATCAGAGTAGCGTAGTCCCAAGTAATCGTTACCAAAAGTATAGTTAAAACAACATATTAGTTTGTTTTAAAAATGGAACGATAAATAAATCAAAGAGTTTGAACAACAGAAGCAGTGCACAACTTCAGTCCCATGACCTCCAAGCTTCCACTTGATTACCTGAAATACATGTGAGTAAAACAATCAGCAAAAATACCGAGTGAAGTCTATAGGTTTATGTAATCATTTTGAACACAACTAAAGATTATAAATTTGTGGCATGCTTAACAAGCATCGAATAATAATTTGCATCAACAATAATAATTGTATATAGCATAAATTGCATCAAGCTCATGGAACCAAGCCCTTAGACACTCCCATATCAGTCTAATAAGACGAGAGATTTATTAATTTTCGGTTACCTCCAGATTATTGGTACATTGCCGTATACCTGACTTCTCAATACAATATGTTCAAACAGTGTGGAGGTCAGGCCTAAGTTTCTGTGACAAGTCCACACAAACTGAACCGGGGCGGCTTCCCCCATAGATCTATTAATTGTACTAGCGGTTAACCCATCATAGGTTAATTAACGGTCCATAATTGAGGCTTTAACAAAGGCAATCACTTAATGCAATTCAAAGGCAACCACGGGTCCATTCAAAGAGGGACAAGCATACCATAAAAGACTTGTGTTCTAACTTTATAAAAACATATATTCCCCCTCGCGGGTTTAAAATCATTTAATAAATAGTATAAAGGGAGGCTATAGACTCACCTTAAGTAGTAGAAGTAGTTGAAGACGATCGCCGACGATAGTAGATGCCGGATAAACACGACAACCGCGACCTAGCAAATAAGGTGCGTACATTAATAATAGACTCGAGAAATAAATGATACATAATAAAATCAAACTCAAGTATAAAATCACGACAACTCGAGAGAAAACGATACAAGTGGTTCTATTATACACTCCTATATATTTATTTTATTATTCTATGCCTTTAATAAAAATCTGCCGGAACATACCGAATGTCCAAGCCGTTTTCCCATACTTAGACACATCAAAACTTCATGATACTACCTGAGGAACTCACATACTATATGTAGAAAGTCCTCCCAAGAGCCCATCAAAAGATTTTACTTCTAAAGTTCCCTGCCCGACACATCTTTGAATTACAAAATTCGGACAGTTTAGCGACCTTGACTTACGAAACCATTTTGACCATTCTATACAACTTCATTTTAAAACCGACACTTGATTCTAAAAATAGACTCAAAACACTAACTATAGAGCCTGAGAACAGCCCTTGACTACTTTTGAAACTCGTCTTATAGTCCCCGAGATTCGATCCAAATATCGACAACAATTTTCGGATTGTGTCAGCACTCGTCTCCGGTACACGAAAATCAAACTAGTGTATCTTCCACCTCGTTTGGAGTTGGAAGGCCTACTTTATATCAGATCGAAGCTAACGAAATTTTCTACAACATGATCCCATAATATCAACCTATTTTCAGATTTAAGACCTCCGAAAATGGCCTCAAACCTACTGCCCAAAATTGACTATTAAAATCTCTTACAAAATCATGTTTTTAATCAATTCCACCAACTTTTGTCATCAACCTAAGCCCCTAATATCATCATAAACCAATCCTAACACTTGTATCATCATCAAAATCAAAAACCCAAAAATTAAAAATAAGTTTTTAACAAAAACATAACATAAACATCACTTGATCATCATTTCTAACACATGCATGATCAAAATCTCCACCTAACAAGCCTAGTTTTTATCAAAAATAAAAACTTAATGCATGTAAGAAAAATTAGTATCATTAGAATCACCTTGAAAAATTAGGAATAGGTCTTGAATTAGTTTGGATTGAATCAAGCTAGATTGTCAAAAATTTTGATGGATTTGTGTGTTGGGGTGTACGACCAAAAAGAGAGGAAGAAATGGTGGATTTTGTTTAATGAATTTTTAAATGAAACGGTGCTAGTGGAAAATCTATATATAGTGTAAGGTTAGGGTCGTTTTTGCCAATTTGTGATAGTTTTGGTCCAAAATGTAAATAATAACTTAAGTTTTGGGAAATGACTAAAAGTTAATTTTACAAATATTTACGGGACTCGGGTTTCGTAAAAATACTTTTTAAAAGTTTAAACGCACACGAAAAACAATAATATAACGACTCGATACGTAATTAAAACGATATCGTCGAAAGTATTAAATATCGAAAGATCGATAATAAAATATAAAATTTTTGGCATCCGTCGGTATCGCGATCACTAGTAGTCCTCGTTACTCGTCAAAATATAAAAATAAAATATTTAATATCGGTTTCAACTTAAACCGTTAAACATAATAGTATTTAACGTTATAAAATACTTCAAAATAATTGAAAATGGAATTAAATTATGACCTTATTTTTACGGGTTTTACATCATCCAGACTTCAATCGTCTTCTCGATCATGTCATGAAAAATAGCCATCATGCACCTTTGAAAGGTTCCCGGTGCATTGCAATGTCCGAATGGCATTCTACGATAGGCAAAAGTTCCATATGGACACGTAAACGTAGTTTTTTCTTGATCACGAGGATCGATGGGGATTTGAAAGTAACCGGAAAAACCATCTAAAAAGCAATAGAAATAGTTTCCCGCAAGAAGATCCAACATTTGATCCATGAAGGGCAAGGGAAAATGGTCTTTACGAATGGTGTCATTTAACTTACCATAGTCAATTCACACCCTCCAACCGGTTACGAGTCGAGTTGGAATTAACTCGTTGTCATCGTTTGGCACAACGGTCATTCCTCCCGTTTTAAGGACACAATGAATGGGGCTCACACAAGGGCTATCGGAAATAGGGTAAATCATTCCCGCGTCAAGGAGTTTAAGGACTTCCTTTTTGATGACGTTGTGAATTTTGGGGTTCACCCTCCTTTGACATTGGATTACGGGCTTGTAGTCTTCCTCAATTAAAATTTTGTGTGTACAAAATTTTGGGTCGATACCCTTAATGTCGGATAATGTCCACACAATTGCCCCTTTGTGAGCCTTTAAGACATCGATAAGTGTGGTTTTTTCATCATCCGAAAGATCCTTCGCAATAATAACCGGCAACTTATCGTCTCCTTCCAAGAATACGTATTCAAGATGAGGAGGAAGATCTTTCAACTCGAGGATTGGTGGTTCCTTGATTGAAGATTTGGGTTCGATACTCATAACCTCCACCGGCGGAGGAAATGGGAAATCGTTAAAAAATCCTTGATAATCGAAAAGTCATCATCATCGTCGAGGTCTTCGTTAGAAGTTCAAGGTACATCAAACTCTTCCAAAGTAAAACCACCTCCTTCAAACGGGGTGAAGGATGGTGTCAAATTATCAAGGATAGGATCGAGCATAATGGGATTGCCACTATTTGCTTCATCGACAAAACCTAAAATTTCTTGTGAAAATTCCTCGCAAACGACATCGATTAAATCAATATGATTTAAAGTCGTGATAGAATAAACATGAGTAAGTTGAGAGTTTTGATTTGCGTTTATAACAAGTTCCTCATCGTTGAAGCGTAAGGTGATTTTCCTTGCATGCACATCAATAAGCGCTCTCGACGTATCTAAAAACGAACGACCTAAAATAAGAGGAACTCGAGGATCCATGGGAATATCGGCTACGATAAAGTCTACCGGATAATAGAACTTTCCCACTTTCACAAAAACGTCTTCGGCCACCACATGCGGGAATCATAGAATGACGGCCATCTCGATAGACATTAATGAAGGAGTAAGATTAGGAAGATTGAGCGACTTGAATATGTCAAGAGGCATCAAATTGACACTAGCACCAAGATCGGCCAAGGCATAGCATTCTTCCATATCTTGAATACCAAACGGAATTAAAAATTTACCAGGATCACCGACTTTTTGAGGTATGCGGTTAAGATAAACCGATGAACAACTAGACAATTTTGCAATTTCTCCTTGTTGTTTAACATACTCTTAAAGTTGGCGGCAAATCGAAGCATCATGATTAAAGCGTCGGCAAAACTTATGTTAAAATACAAATCACGAAACATCTTAATAAAAAGCTCAAATTGGTAATTGTCTCGTTCTTGCAATTTTTCCTTACTAAGTCTCGATGGGTAAGGTAAGGGTGGTGTTGGGTGGGGCATAGGCATAGCCTTTGGAATCTCGGGTTCCAATGTTGGTAAAGGGTCAACCGTAGGTGTGGTTTGAGCGGTACTTTGTGAGATTGTAATGTGCTCCTTTTTGACCACCACCTCGGGTTCTTCCTCAATTTCCTCCACCGGCGGATTAATTGGTTGAGGAATCGGTTCCTTAAAGGTCTTACCACTTCGTGTAGTAATCACTTTCATCTCTCCCTTCGGGTTTGACACGGTGTTGCTAGGGAGACCACCCGAAGTAGAGGCTTTGTTCATCATGATTGCTTCCAAGATAGCATTGAGCTTAACGTCTTGCTTAGCGGCACTTTGGTCTATCCTTTGTTCAAGCCTAGATTGACTTTGTTCAATTTTGTTGTTTTGACCTCTAATTTGATTAGCAAAATCGTTTTTCAATTCTGTTCTCATGTTGGCATTTTCCCTAGAAAAATTTGCTAATTCCTTTGTGTTTTTAGCCGTTTCCCTAGCTTGACTAGCCAATTGCTCTTGGATGTTTTCTAGAATCTTGTCATTTGTCGTAGCGTAATTCAAAAAGTCATTTGGAAGCTCTTTAATGTAAGCATTTTGAAATCCTTGACTCTGGTTTTGAAAATTACGGTTTTGATTTGGGTTTTGCACTTGATTACTAGTCCCTTGATTCCTATAGTTGTTACCCTTATAATTGTTCCTTTTGATTTCCTTGGTAACCAACTTGATTGTTACGATAATTTTTAGCATTATGATTTGGTGGAAAACCCGGTGGAGTCAATTGATTAGTGCGGGTAACTTGACCATTTTGGTTATAAGTTCCCGTGGCCGCGTAGGCACTCGAAGTTTTACCACCGGCGATAATGCACTCGGAGAAATCATGACCTCCACCACATTAAACACAAGAAACCTCAACCGCTTTAGCCGTAGCGGGAGTGGGTTGTTCATCAACTTTAAACTCAATTAACAATCCTTTAAGCTTATCAAAAATCTTGTTTTCAATATTGGGCTCTATTTGGCAAGCATCGATGGTTTGTGACAATGAAGGCGAAGACGAAGACTTGTGAACACTCGTTGTTCTACGAGGGCTATAAACCTTGGATCTATTTTCAATGATCAACAATGCTTCCTCGACCGTTTACATAAAAAATTACCACCCACGGCGGCATTGAGATAGTCTCGCTCATGATCGTTCAATCCATTGTAAAACGTGTCGATTTTATGTAAGTCGGAAAAACCGTGATGAGGACATTCATGCAACATTTCTTTAAACCTATTCCAAGCCGTTGAAAAACTCTCATTGTATTGTTGTGAAAACTTTGAAATCTCGTTTTTCAAATTCGTAGTCTTAGAGGACGGGAAAAATTGGTTCACAAACTTTGAAACGAGATCCTTCCACGTCAATATAGAATTGGGTGGGTCTTTCTCAAACTAAATTTTATCGGGCCCCGCTAAGGAATACGGAAAAAGCATCATTTTAATCACGTCATTCGAGATGTCCTTAAACTTGCAAGTCGACGTAAGACGATTGAAATGGCGAATGTGGTTATGAGGGTTGTCCTTTTCGTCACCATGAAACTTGTTGTTTTGAATCATGGACAATAAACCCGTCTTCACCTCAAAATTCTCCGTAAGGATAGCGGGAATCACAATCGCTTCTCCATAACCCTCGGTGGGTACTTGAAGCAACTCCATCATAGTACGATTAGCCATGGGAGTTTCTTGTTCTACGATGGGTTCATCAATAGGAGATCCTTCACTAGAAGGCGTTGGTGTTCCTTCCTTTCGGTTTCGATGTTTACGTGCACGTTTTTCTTGGTTACGAGTTTGCATAAACGTCACGTACAACGTGGGGATGAGCAAAGAAGATTCTTTTTGGTGTTTTTACTTTTTTCAATTTTTTTGTGCTTTTGATTGTTTTTAACTTTTTTGGATTTTTCTTGTGAATTACGTAGACAAAAATCTACAAATCTCCCGTCGAATCGATTTCTCAATTAAAGGATCCTCAAGGAATGAAACCGATCACGTTGATTGAACGCCTTCGATGACTTTAGAACGTTGGTGGAACACCAAAACGTTTAAGAGGGTTTAATCTTTGAAACCAAGAAAATATATATGATACGTAGATAATACTTTGGTTGGCAAACCCTCGATTAGCCCTTTTTCTCTTAACACGCACAAGAAAGCGGGGGAAACGATGTGGCGTGAAGAACTTAAGAGTCGTTTTCCCTTAGGTCGTGAAATACAACCGCCTTATTCCCACCTTATAGTTTGTGCTAATTAAAATCAAGCTTCTCGAAAGTAATTATCTATTTTTCCTTTTTCTTTTGCTTTAGATTCGAATACAATAATTGAGTGATGAAATCCCAATTAAGGTTGCGTTTTCACGCTTTTGGAGTATTGTGAATTTATTGTGATACGTATACACTATAGTAATAATATTTCATAAAAAACGAAAACCGATAATACGTATGAGTAGGTGCTAATCACACAAATACTTATTATGAATAATATCAAAAAAAAATTCAAACTTAACACAACACGCCTCCCTGGTAGCGGCGCCAAAATGATAGTTGAGTAATTACGTCTTTTAGGAAAAAGAGCGTAAATGGGGAAAGTATTAAGTACGACGATTTAGGAAAACCGTGCACTAATGACCCAAAGTGAGTTCGTTCTCAAGGAGGCTTGGTGTGTGTGTTAAACTTGATTATATTTGAGATTAATATTGAGAAAAGAAAAGAGGAAAGAAAATGATGACAATTACGGCTAAAATTAAACTACGACGAATGGTAAAACGTAAAAACGTGACGAAATTTAAAAACTAATCTAAAAATTCCTAGAAAATCACAATAAATTCCTAAAAATGCAATTAGAGTTTACAAAAAATCAAAACTTTTTCAAACCTTTTATTTAATTAATAATTAATTTTTAATGCTAATTAAAGCCCTAAAAATCAATTTAATTAATAAAAAGCCCAAAATAAGATTTTTCAATTTGTAAACCTCTAAAATAACTTAATTAAACTAAAAAGTATTTTTGCAAAATTTAAAACTCTTTAAAATGATTAAAAATTAAAATTAAATAAAATAATATTAAAATTCAAAATTTATAAAAAATTCTAAAAACTTGTAAACTAATTTATTTTAACTTAATAAAACCAGAAATAAAAGTGAAATGACCTAAATACCCCTATTGGGCCTCAAATGGGCCAAAATAGTGAACAATCCACTAAATGGGCTTTTTAGGCCTAATAAGAAAAATGTTTACCAAATGAGCCCAAAACTTTTAGACTAGCTTAAAATTGGATTTTAAACACAAAACTCTAAAGGCCTAAAAGCTGAAAGAGTGCTTATCACAGCTTAATAGTAAACAACTTATTCTTAATGGGCTTTTTGGCCCATTAAGCCATAAGCTAATGCCATAAGCTGAAAATTGACACACATCCTTCTTTTGAGATTATAAAGCAGTTTGTAAAAAGAAACAATGAAAAAGCTCAAGAAATAAGCCTGAAATAAGCCAAGGCTCTCTACAGAAAACGACAAAATAGTTGTTTTTGAGTTCTAGACCACTTCAAAGCTGATTCAAGATGCAAAAGGTTTGTAATCACTTAATTAAGCCAAATAATCAAAAAATTTCCAATAAGCACACTCAATAAGCCGGATAAAGTCAATAAGCACTTGATAAAATAGTCAACTAGTTCGTTTTCTAGTCAAACCCTAAAGTCAAAGGCCCAAAAGCTCCAGATCAAGTAAATGGGTCAAATAAGGAAGACTGATTACAAATAAAAGTTGTTGCATGTTTGAATAAGCAAATATAGCTTATTAATAAGTTGTTTATAAATTAACATTGTCAATGGAAACTAGCAGTGGGAAAGGAGTTCCCACTGCTTATGGCTTTTTAATGAGATTTACTTGGAGATTTTGGACAATAAGGGAACCCCTACAACCAGTGGGATTTAGGGAGTCAAGAACAAGCAAGAAAACATACTTTCACCCAACCAATTGATACAGTTTAAGCAAACAGTGCTCAGATATGCAAATAAGCTAGATCTGGTGGTTATAAGCTATGTTTAAGCAAGTAAAAGCCTACCAAACTTCACCAAAAGCATAAAATAGTTCAAATAAACTTAATTAAACACAAATTAACTAGTTTCATGCACAAACTCCAAGATTAGAACTGGTTTCAAGCTTATGTGAGTTAACTTTTATAACTGATGAACACACAAAACCTTTTACTGATGCATTTGACCAAAACATGAACTTCAGATCCACAAATCCACTAGTCAGGTTGCAAGAACTTTGTTTTATCACTTGTTATCCTTAGTTAATCATGCAATCTAGGTGATGACAACTTTTCAACTCACAAGAACTCAAATCAAACATGTTATACCTATGATTCAGTTTTAGTGTTTTAAAGCACAAGACAAGTAGATTTCAGCATACAACCATTCCAATAACAGATACAAACAAGCCCTAACTCTAAACACTTACTCAATCTTACCAAAACTTATCAAAACATGTAGTCCCAAACAACCTTTTAAAAACTTATTCAAGATTTTAACAAAACAAATATGTTTTTCAGTCCAAGAAAATGTTAAACATGCCTTCAAACAACAATATTATGAACTAAGAACAAGTTTTCACGCATCAAAACACATCATACAACAGTCCACACAAAATTCACTTGAAAGGATCTTAAAAAGGAGAGAAAATGGTCAAACCTCAGGGATGTACTTCCACACCCCCGAATGATAGAACTTATGTGTCTAGCAAAACAAGACACAAGCTTCCAACAAACACCCCTGCTAAGATCAACAAAATGAGAGATAACAATTCAATAAAAAAATGAAAAAGGAAACAGATTTCTTCCAAAGTTGTACCCCACAACTTGAATCCTCCCAAACCAGAGGTCTTACTTCACCTTGATAAGTTATTATCAGGGTGATATGATCAACCTAAGATCCAAAAGATTCAAGTGTTGAACAAGAAAATTGGAAAAATCACAGATTTTTGGAAAACTTTTGAAACAAACTTGCATGAAATTTAAAATCAAACTTTGAAACCTCAAACAACATAAACATAAATCATCAAGTAACAAACATGAAATAATAAATGTGGTGCTTGGAATTCGTCACAAAGTTCAAACTTTTTTCATTCATAGAACAAAATATTTACAGACTTTTGACCAAAGGAAAACCAAGAACAAGAACAAATGCTAAGACCTAAACCCTTTCTATTGAGGGTGTACAAGAGTTCTAGAATACTGAAAACTAAAAACCCTAATGTAGTGGTCTTCCAGAAATGCCCTTTGAAGTTTGAATAATTCTGAACACATGTGATGGATTCTTGGATGTATGTTGATGCCAGTTGGTGAAAAATGATCTTGGACGTCCATTGTGTGCGTTGGATGAAAGCATGAACTTTGGAACGTTGATTCACTGGAAATTCTTGTCTTCTTCCCTAAATTGTAGCAGGGGAAGTCTCATGTGACAAATGAGATGAGGTGGCAGCCAAATAAGTGGTTGGGTTTTGTTTATTAAACCCTTAATCTTAATTCTAGACAAGATTAGGGCTTAATTTCTTGTGATTAAGGAAAACCCAAATTGTGTTCTTGGATGAATAGTTAAGGTTTTTATCTTGATTTGGGTTTAAAAAAATGTTAAGCACCATATTTATAACTAATTAATAATTAGTTATATAAAACGGGTTAGTGGGGTGTGAGGTGGCAGCAGGGTGAGTGGTGATGGGTTGATTTTGTGAGTGGGGTGAGGTGTCAAGCCAGGAGTGGTCTAGGTAAGTATTGATGTCTCACAGGTTTAACCCCCCATGTCTTTCTTTTGTTTCATTTCAAGTTTAAATAGCCAAAACTAGATATCCTTTATTAATGATGTTTTCTTTTTCACACTTTGGCCACAAAAACTTCTGCAAAGTTTATCAAAGGGTATTTCTTGTAATTTCTTGAATCTTAAAGGACTATTCTTGACATGTCTTCATTCTTCAAGGTCTTCACTTGTATCTTTGAATTTTTGGAGGACTAAAAGTGACAAGTCTTCAATTTTGAGGGAACATTCTTGCCAGTTCTTCAAAGTTGAGGGTCTTTTTTGTAAATTTGACAAACTTTAGGGACCAAACTTGTAATTATGAATAAACAAGGGTATAAAGTGTCATTTATTCAGTAATGAAGGACCCTTCTTGTACAATCTTCAATTCTTCAAGGACTTTTCTTGGAAAATCAAGTCTAGGGCCTGGTTTATTGTGTGGCTTCTTTTCCCGTGTTCGTTTTTGATTGATTCTTGTGATCTTTTATCATTTTCTCGATATTCGTACCTAAAATACACATTGAACAAACACAAGCATATATATGGCACTTTTTATGATATTTTCATCGTTTTAAGCCCGATTTGGACGATGAAACTATGTATAAAAGTAGTCTCATCAACTACCACAGACTCAGAAGAAGCATGATACTATTTAAGTCGTTGGCAACCAGTTAACCCATCTTACACATTTTCTTTCATCCGAAAGGATTACGTAGTCAGCAGATCTGCAGAAAGTTCAGCAAGAGATCATGCGACTTTCACGATATTCCATCAACAAACCTATCAGATAGAAATTCATGATTCACGATAACGTTTACGTTCAGGTTCACGATCATGTTTACGTTCATGTTCACGATCACTTTTACGTTCATGTTCCTATACGTTTACGTTTACTTTCATGTTACGTCTCATGTCTACAGTTATGATTTTACTCCGTTCATATTTTGTTCCATCTCATGATTCATGTTCACGTTCGCGTTCATGACATTTTTGACGCTCAGGTTCATGTTACATCTCGTCATACACGTTTCATGTCTTGCTTTGGAAAGGTTTGCATAAAATTTGGGAAACCAGACTCTGGTTTAGCACAACTTTTCCTTCCTTAGGCAGACGTTTCACGTCACGTTTCACCTCCTCAGTCACCACACGTTCACGGTATGTCTCACGTATCTCGTTCACGATATATTCCATGCACCCCATTCACCATATGTTCGCGAATCACGTTCACAATTGCTCACGTATCACGTTCACAATTGTTCACGTTATTCGTTCCAATATGTCTCAAGTATCATTGCTCAAAGAAATAGATGTCATTCTTTTCATGTTATTTTGTACGGTATCATTTCATGTATCCTATAGGTTATATCTTATCCATTCGATCAGGTTCAGGAAGATCCATCTCAAGTTATAGAACATGGAACTTTTCAGTATAGTCAAGAACAGGGTCATGAAGACCAAGATTGTTTTAACTATCCCGAGCAGGTACCAATTGGGAAATGGAGGAGTCTATCTGGATCCTTATCCTCATTCTTTCCTATGATCCAAGTATATATTTCCAACCATGTCACATCCCATGTCCTGTTCAGCCATGTTACGTTTCATGTTCTCTTCAGTCATGTCATGTTCATGTTCTTTCAGCAACATCATGTTTCTAATTCGAGGACGAATGATCCTTTTAGAGGGAAAGAATTGTAAAACCCGTAACATTATCATGTCTCTAATTCGAGGACGAATTATTCTTTTGGAGGGGAAGAGTTGTAAAACCCGCTTAAAATCTATGAAATACATATATGACACGAAATCGCGAATTAAATAAAAACGTATACACGACATGTTCCAAGAATAATTTATGTTCGTATCCAAGTATATCGTATGTTATCATTCATTCAGGTATAATAAATAATACATACCAAATAAACACGAACTCTCGCCACGAAAAATAACTCACGAAATTTAATAAAAGTCGTAAACGAAAAGTATGCATGTGTGTGGGTTGGACGGCATATAAAAGGAAAGAAACAAGGGCCTAGGCCCGGACCATGATGAAAGTAAACCACAGGAAACACGAAAACACATTTCACTTAATTTTCATGTTTTCAAAAAAAAGATAAAACCCTAATGGGTTTCCCCTTGGCCGCCGGCTGATCTTCAAGAAACAAGAAAGGGAAAATTGCCTTGAGCCTTGGTTGATTGATAGTAACTGTTGGTGTTCACGTAATCCATACTCTACACTCTTAGGGAGCCTTAATCTTCGTTTAATTATTTTCTTTTAAACACAAATTGGGCAAACAAGAAATAAAACATGTGTATCTAAGATTGGGGACAAGTGGGTCTGGGATTTGATGGAGTTTTGGTTTGGGTGTTCATGAAAACCGAGAGTTAGA
Source organism: Glebionis coronaria (assembly GCA_025667525.1). Lineage (NCBI taxonomy): Eukaryota > Viridiplantae > Streptophyta > Magnoliopsida > Asterales > Asteraceae > Glebionis > Glebionis coronaria. Next base: position 631,603,768 of record CM046874.1, on the reverse strand, counting down.
ACTCTCGGTGGGATTTTTTTTAATTAGCCGAGACCACCAGGGGTCTCGGTGGTAACTTTGGGTTGTCAGCCGAAAGCTAGAACCCATCAGTGTGTGTTTGTTTGTAAGAAGTTGTAGCCGAGACCTCTAAGGTCTCGGTGGGTCTTAGTCTAATAGCAGGGGAAAGAGGGAAGATAGCAGTGGGAACCGACTCACTGTCGGGGGACTGCTAATGACAGTAGTGGATAACCGGCACAGCCGGTGGCTGCTGTTGTGCTAGTGGTGGCAAAACCACAGCCCTTTCAGCTGTGGGGGTTTTGGTTCAAGGCCGACCGAGACTTGTTGTCTCGGTTTTTTTTTGTTTTGGTTCACAGGTTCGGGTACCCACACAAATAAAAAGGAGCACGTTTTTTTGGAATTTACCAAGTTAATTAATTTAATTTAATTATATTATATTAATCATGTGAAATCGATTTTATTAATTTACTTGGAATACTTTATTAATCATGACATGTTAGACAATTTAATTAAACTTAGGTTATAATTTAATGGTTAATATTGCATGGGAATTTACATGATCTACTTAATAAATTACTTAGGTTAAAATAATTATTCATGTCACATGTTGGTTTAATTAATATAAACTATACCATATAATTATTCATGATAAATGACATATTATATTTTGATTAAATAAATTTTATTCTTTTCTGACTTTTAGTTATTCAGGACTTATCAAGTATATTCAGTAAACCTCAGCTTATATTGTAGGCTTATTAAATCAGCTTATAATTATTATTATGGAAACTTTCTATTTTTGGAAACTTATTATTTATGAATACCTGCTATTTTTAGAAAGTTACTTATGATACTACAAGTATAATAATACAATAATACATGAAATACAGTAATCAGAATACATGGAAACCATGAACATTTATAAGATAATACATGAAACAGTAAAACATGACAAGAATATGTAAAACAAGTAAGAACACTCAGAAACAATAAAGTATGCAGTAATCAGACAACTCATTCACGTCCCTTATTTATGTAGTACCCGTAAAGTCGGAGTAGATTCTACAGCTTTCTTCTTTATTTCATTACTGCACATAAGATACAGATATTCTGTCCTTTAGTATGGACTTTCCTTTCTATGCATGATTAGGATTCCCCGTTTGCAGCTGTAAAATCCATGATTTTACCATGATTAAATGTAATAAAGTTTCACCCAATGATCCTAAGAACATCCACTCATGTGTTATATTTCTTTAAGATGTGTGTGTGAACTTGTCAATTATGTACTTATACTTTTACAATTCTTTTTCTATTGTAATAAGTTACATAACTTAAACCATGTACTTAAAAACTAGGAGAACAAGTAATGAAATGTATAACTAACTATGTATATACAACACTTAACAAATTTGGAAAACATGCTACACAATGTATATGTAGCCGTGTATGTATGTATGCATACTATAAGCATACTTGAACCTTCTTGGAATAGCCCAAGATCATGTACTCTTTGTGTTCTAAGCCCAACACAAGCCCATCTTCCTTTTTGGTTAGCCTTACACGGCAACCCACTATGTGGAAGAAAAAGAGTTGCCTTGGGTTTGGAAAAGCCAACACTTGGCATGCATTCTCTTACCAAGGCAATCATGCCTTTTGCCTTGCCCTTTCTCTCTCCCCTTTAAGCCGAAAAACACAAACACTCTTCATTCTCACACATACAATCCAATCTCACTTCTCTCATCTCTTTTCTCTCTCAAATCATTCGGCTTTAAGCCATATGCATCCAAATAATATACATTAAACCTACTAGATCTTTGTCTCTTCTTAACTACTAATCATTTAGTAGTATCATCACCTTTGGAGTCATTATAACAAGCCCTAGCCGAATCCTTAAGGGTCACGGCTTGGTTATAGTTAAGGTTTTCATCACCATCAAGATTAGATCCTTAATCTCCTTTATCCTCTAGATCTTCCTTGGTAACTTTAGCAAGAAAGGTATTACTCATTATGCTTCTTCATTTTTACTTTCATGCATCAACATCCACCTATAAACACACGTAAGAAACTTGTTAAAAATCAAGATTTGATAAAACCATGACCATCTAGGTCACGGCATATTTATGAATACCATTAGTCATGGTTAAAAACTTTTAATAAAGAAACATATGACTAGTATCCTATGTTTAAACTTGATTAAAAGTCATATGAACCATTTTATGAATTTAAATGTAGACATGGGTTAAAAATCTCACTTTTTGGGATTTTGGTTAACTAATAATCATAAATCTCATAAGTGAACTTGTGTAACTCAAAACCATGAAAAACCATGACCTTAAGGGTCACGACATAATTAAATGGATATCTATGATGTATGTACTAAGTGTTAAATAATGGAATATGTATTTATACATGTAAAATGGACTACTAAAAATCACTAAAATACTTTATGTGTAAAAATATAGCCGTGGGCTATATATGTCCTTGAATGGATTTTAAATGTACATGCATGCCTATGTAAAATCTAGATCTAGTGTTAAGAACTTAACTTAACATAATAAACATAAAACTAGCTTAAAGATCTTATGGGAACATCTGGGAAAAACAATATAGCCGTAGGCTATATGTCGTTTTTCTTGGATTTATGGTAACCTTGGAAACATGCAATAAGCCTAGATAACTATGTTGGATTTTATAAATGTTTATAAGACACAAAAATAGCTACAAATCTCATCTTGGAAACACCAAGATAAAAATTATAGCCGTGGGCTATATATATATGTATACATGGACTTATGATTTGGTTTCTTGGTTTGTACATAGATAGATCTTATTTTGGGACACTTATAAGTACATGCAACCTTAAAACAAGTTTTGACTCATCTTAATAAGCTATAATTAAATATAGCCGTGAGCTATAAGCTCATATTAGAGCTTATGACTTGCATGCAACCTAGTAACACATCTAGATCTCATTTGGTACATCAAATAAAACAAACTATGAGTTTTATTCTTTTATTAAGGGTTATAACTAAATATGGATAAGCAAATAATAAGCTTATGAGAAAACACTAGACTATTACTTACATAAAATGAAAAAGTAGTATTGATGGACTAATCAAGCCCATGCAACATTAGCCCAAGACTAAATGAGCCCAAAAATCCCATTTAACAAATGTTAGTACCTTAATGGACTTAAGAAATATGCTTAGGCCCATTTAATTAATTATGGACTTAAAAATATATTTAAGCCCAATAAATGTTTTAAAAGGCCCATTTAACAAATTAATGGACTTAAAATGTATTTAGGCCCACTAGATGGCCCATTAGATATTTTAGCCATTTAATGAGCCCATTTAATGTTTTGGATATTTAAATAAAAGTTTTTATAATAAAATATAACTTATAAAAACTTTTGGAATAAAATGACAATTTATGAAACTTAAGGACTAAAACCGTGACATTTAAAACTTGTTTTGATAAACTAGCAAACACAAGGACTAAAAATGTAATTATCCGAAAGTGTAGGGTTTAATAAATACCATCTGTAGCATATTAAACCCTAGGGACCATTTTGGAAAGTTTCTAAAAAGTTGTTTTGTCATTTCATAACCGTAAGGACCATTTTTGTAATAATACGAAACTTAAAGAAGCCCTAGGGACTGCTTTTGTCATTTTATGAAAGTTATAAAACCTAGTTATAACTAGGAGGACTAAATCTGCCAAAGCCTGAAAGTTTAACAAGCCCTAGGTACTAAATGTATAAAATTCAAAAGTTTTACTATGTTTAAAATATGGAGGGAATAGTTTTACCATATTCCAAAACTTTAACAAACCCTAACCCTAATTCTATTTTTAATTTAATAAAACTTAAATAAACCCTAAACCATAAGGATTTAAAACATAAATACTTAAACTTGTAATTTATAAATTATTTTATGAATGTTAAATAATTTATGGGAACTTTAAAGTTAAATAAAATATTTATATTTTTACTTTACAAAAATAAAATATTTATATTTTGCTCTATGAAATAAATTGTATAAACGATATGGATATGTATTATTAATACATGTACTATAACGTAAACTAATATTTTAAGTAAAACATTTTATGTTTACTTAAATATGAAACTTAATTGTAAGTTTAATTGGTTATTAATAATACATGTACTATGAACGTAAACTAATATTTTAAGTAAAACATTTTATGTTTACTTAAATATGAAATTTAATTGTAAGTTTAAATGGTTATTATTAATACATGTACTACGGACGTAAACTAATATTATAAGTAAGACATTTTATGTTTACTTAAAAATGAAACTTATATACAAGTTTAAGCGGATATTGTTAATACTTGTACTACGGTTATTTAGATAGATACTGTAACATTAATAAACTGATTGAAAATCTGGTTAAGCATACACATACGTTTCTTGTACTATCTATTAAGACTGTACTATTTGATTAGGCATAGCTTTTGGCGTGAGCATTATTTGGATATTCGTATTATACAGCTATTGCCAACTCCCAGGTGAGTTTACAGCCCCATATAAACTATTGATAAACTTTTCCTCTACGGGGGAGAAAACATGCAACTATTTTATTGGACATAACGGTATTGTGTAAACTTAACTAGGATTGACTATTATAGAAATTGTTAAATTGTTGGAAATTGCCCGAATGTTATAAATAGATCTATTAGGGATTGACCATACCCATCTGGGTGAGTCATGCTCAATGTGCCTTGGCCGGGACAACAGATGTATACCATGTTGGAACTAGTTTTGGGTGTCTTTTTGTAAGACACTACGTTCTCATCTGTTGAGGACTATGGAAGGTTAAGCTTCAGTTTCGAGTAACAGAAAATGTAATCTACCTTTTTGTAAAAATGCTTTGTGCATTGTTATTTCTATGATTAATGTGTGTCCAAACTAATTATTATTAAACCTGTAAATTCACCAACTTTATGTTGACCCTCTAAGCATGTTTTTCTCAGGAAAATGAAGTTTGTACGTGGTGTGTGCATGGACTCAAGCATCATTGTAATCTGCATTGTAAGACTCGTCAAGGGTTCTATTTGGGAAACATAAAACAATTTACTTTTATCATGTTGGAGACAATTTTTATAAATTTGTATAACAATCATGTAATCTGTTTTGAATAATCTCTTATCTTATGCTCTATGAATTATGTGCTATCGATCCACCCTTGTGACATCTCCGTTGATATTTCCGCATATTTTGACCCTACCCGGGGTGTCATAGAGAATGGTATCAGAGCATTAGTTATAGAGAACAAGATAAATTTTTAAATAAAATAAAAATAAAGTGATTTTTCTTTTATTTAAAACTGGACTATAACTTTATAAAAATCTTTTGGGATTTTTTTTGGGACCGTATTAATTAAGCATATAGATCGTAGGGCATTTTGTGCTATGTGAACTAAGTGTGTATTGATTGTTAAATAAACTGGTTAAATGATTATATATATAAGTATGAATATATATAACCTTAAAATAGTGCGATGATTGTTTAAAAAGGGGTATACTTCATAAAACTTGTAACCAAAAATAATATTTTTCCTTTGTTTGTAAGCTTATACTTACTTCAAATTTAAAATAATATTATTTTCAGAGCATCATGACTTCACCTACTGTACCTTCGACTCTCCTACCAGTGGTAGCCCCTGCTCCATCTATCCGTTCATCTCCACGATCAGTATAGTGTGGATGGTTATCAGCCTCAGATTCAGAGGATGATCAGACTATCGAAGTTGTACTTCTCGAGGACCCTTTTTCTGCTCCAGCATCAGCCATACTGGTCCCCACCTCTATGGAGGAGGACCGGGTATCTCCTGACCTACCATCTTCTATACCTTCCTCTTTACCACCGGGATTTTTTCCCGAGTCTATACCCGACTCCACTTTCGAGATCGGGGAGGGCTCTGGGGCGGGACATGTCGACTCTGTCCAGGCCCAGATCATCGCACTGGCCGCACGCCAAGAGCGGGAGATATCAGACCTTTGCAGCCTGTTGACAGCTTGTCAACTAGGCTACACTGCCATCCATGAGCGTATCGACTCTCTCAGTCACACTATGAGGGGAGAAGCATAGACAGCGAGAAGTGTTCAGGCTAAGACTGACGAGGCATTACAGTGGCTATGGGAGGAGAACTATCGTCTCCACCAGCGTATCCAGGTCATGGAGAGTCTCCAGCGTCAGACCCATGCTGCTCTATCTGCTCAGGAGCAGTCCTTGTCCATTTTCTTTGACCTTGCCACCGTCCGACACGATGGGGTTACTGCAGAGATAACTTATCTTCGAGGGGTCTTCGACAGACTTAGGACCCATCTGCTGACAACATTCCACATGCTTAAGGAGGCCGATCGACAGTTCGGACATTATGGAATACCAAGAGAGCATCTGCAGCTTCATCAGTCCCACCAGCACCAGCCTCATCTAGCAGACCACCTAGGCAGGAGTAGAGTAGATGTACCAGATTTCTTGTACATCATGATCAGCTTATGGGTTGTACCCTAGCTATCATGGTATAGGACTTTTGTACTTTTATTTCTTTTCAGCTTTTGTGATGTAATCCTGTACTGTACCTTTTCTTTTCGGTCATGTATTTTTGGATATGATGTACTTAAGACAATGTATACCACTACCCAGGACAAGGCTAGCTAAGCCTGTGTCTCGGATTTGCTATGCTCGATGAATGTTTAATTCCTTAACAGAAATTTGCATGTAATCATTTTCTTATGTTATATCTGTTGTGCAATGTATTATATTATGAAATCTTGACATGTTATCCAATTTGTTATGAAATCAATGCATGAATTTTTCCCCGTGCAAATAATATAAAAATTGTACTAACATTTGAACTAATAATCTCATTTTGTGTATAATTATAGACAAATGGTGATTACGCGATCGAATCCCAATAATGTAACCACTTCAAACGCCGCTAATACCGAATTTCCAGAAGTTACTCAAAATTTCACCGCTGCACAATTCAGGGAGATGATAAGTGCAGGCATTACAGCAGCTATGGCAGCCAGAGAAGCTGATCCAAATTTGAACAATGATCCAAACCTCAATATGCGCAGAAACAACACCAATAGGGGTTGTTCTTACCCCGACTTCTTGAAGTGCAAACCCTCATACTACCGAGGAAAAGAAAGAGTTGTTGAATTGATGCAATGGTTTGAAAAACTAGAGACGGTTTTCCGCATCAGCGGTTGTGCTGACGAGAACAGAGTTAAGTTTGCCACATGCACACTACTCGAGAGCGCCCTTACCTGGTGGAACTCTGTGGTCGCTACCCTAGGACATGACACTACTTATACTCTCACATGGGCCAACCTCAAAGAGAGGATGAATGAGAAGTACTGTCCTAGAGGAGAAATAAAGAAGTTGGAAATCGAATTGTGGGACCTAAAATGAAAGAACAATGACATCCTTTGGTACAACCAAAGATTTAAAGAGTTAAGCTTGATGTGCACCAGAATGTTCCCTCTAAGGAGCGACAAGATTGAGAAGTATGTCAGCGGACTCCTTGACAACATCCATGACAGTGTGCTAGCATCACGACCCACTACCATTGAACGTGCTATGGAATTCGCGACTGAGCTGATCAACAAGCGAGCCCGCAATTTGTCTGAAAATCAAACGGATAACAAGAGAAAGTCAGATGCAAGTTCTCGTAGCCAGCACCAGCAGCCTTCCAAAAGGCAAGACGTTGAGCAAACCTATGACACTACTCCCACAACCCGCACCAAGAACTACTCAAGATCCAAGCCTAAATGTCCAAATTGCAACTATCACCATGTTGCTGGAGGACAATGCCAGGGATGCTACAAGTGCGGCCAACAAGGCCATTTTGCTCATGAATGTCAAGTAAGTGTTGTTACCTCGGTTCGACCCAATAACAACCCTGAAAATAGCAACAAGGGCAAGTCCAATGCTCGTGGGAGCGAAAGTAGGAAATAGAGAAACCAAAACCCCACAGGTGGAAGCAATAGTGGACCAAAGAGAGTTGTAGTATGTTACGAATGTGGAACCCCTGGACACCTGAGACCCGACTGTCCCAAGTTGTCCAACCAGAAGAAGGACAACAAGGGAAATTCATCACAAGTGTACATGGTTGGCAATGCCCAAGCCAATCCAGATTCCAACATCGTCACCGGTACGTTTTTACTAAACCAACGATATGCATCTGTCTTGTTTGACACCGAGGCAGACCGAAGCTTTATATCTACTAAATTTAGTAAAATATTGGAAATCACTCCATCGGTTTTAGACCCCTACTATATTGTAGAACTAGCCGACGGAAAAGTTGTGACGGTTGACACCATCATTCGAGGTTGTACCTTAAACCTTTCCAATCACCCGTTTAACATCGACCTGATTCCGGTAAGTCTTGGTAGCTTTGATGTCATTATTGGCATGGATTGGCTAACAAAATATCGTGCCATTATCATATGTGATCAAAAACTGGTTCGTATACCTTGGGGAGATGAAACCTAGATTATACGAGGGGATGGTAACCCCGATATAATCAACACTAGACTTAGTGTCATTTCTTGCACCAAAGTCCAGAAATACTTGGTCAAAGGATGCCCCATCTTCCTAACCTGTTTCTCCCTACGTGACGAGGTAGGCAACTCTAAACCTAGAAGACATGTCCAACTCACAATGGGTATACTTTGTGGGGTTACGTTTGCCATTTTAGGCAACCTTAAACCCAAAGGACATATCCAACTCACAATGGATATATTTTGTAAGGCTGTGTTCGACATCCCTCGTAAAGAGATGTTGAATGCCCCATGCCTTTGGACATACCTTTTTCCCTCTTCGGGTCCAATTAGTTCGACAATACCATCATCCACCAAACCCTGGGAGGTATAACTTCCTCTCCCAAGAAGTCAAAATTTGTGCAAATTTTGAACCAATGATAGTGGATGCATGACCCATTTTTGCAGCACCCCGCAAGATACCCGCTTCTTTATTCTTGGTATCTTCTCTTATTTCCACCATTTGAGGTACTTCTTTTATGTGCCCCTTTCTCCCTGCCCCGTTGTGAATGAAGAAGATTCTTTTCAACTTCCTACCCAATCGCCATCAACAATAATCTTAACCTCTCTACTGGGTAGAAGTTTTAGTGTTATCAACTAATGTTTGTATCCCACAGTTTTGAGATATATCAGCAAGTCTTTCGCGTATAGTTGTTGACACAGTAAGGGTTCTAGTTAAAAAAAAAATTTACCTTCTACCCCTAAATTTTTTTTTCTTTTTCTCACCATCGGGTGTGGAGATATAACATATCCTTCACAAGTGAAAAGGATGCAGGAGTAGTGCATCCCCAGCTTTCCCAGCATATAAATCATGTTGGTGTGACCTCCTCATACCAGAAACCATTTGTAGTGGATTTGCCCTCCTAACCAAATCCACAACGCCATGGGTCCTCTCTCAGCTCTTGGAAGTATGTAACCACGACCCCCGTTGAGAAGCCCTCGTCTGTTCGTCAGTAGTAGCAGCATCCATTACTGCTCAATCGAATGTATAGTGCGACTCGGATAAAGATCTCTTTGCATTGATTTTGATCCATCCATAGTAGTAGCAGCATCCATTACTGCTCAATCGGATGTATAGTGCGACCCGGATAAAGATCTCTTTGCATTGCTTTCTATCCATCCATAGTAGTAGCAGCATCCATTACTGCTCAATCAGATGTATAGTGCGACCTGAATAAAGATCTCTTTGCATTGCTTTTTATCCATCCATAGTAGTATCAGCATCCATTACGGCTCAATCGGATGTATTGTGCGACCCGGATAAAGATCTCTTTGCATTGCTTTCTATCCATCCATAGTAGTAGCAGCATCCATTACTGCTCAATCGGATGTATAGTGCGACCCGGATAAAGATCTCTTTGCATTGCTTTCTATCCATCCATAGTAGTAGCAGCATCCATTACTGCTCAATCGGATGTATAGTGCGACCCGGATAAAGATCTCTTTGCATTGCTTTCTATCCATCCGTAGTAGTAGCAGCATCCATTACTGCTCAATTGGATGTATAGTGCGACCCGGATAAAGATCTCTTTGCATTGCTTTCTATCCATCCATAGTAGTATCAGCATCCATTGCTGCTCAATCGAATGTATAGTGCGACCCGGATAAAAATCTCTTTTCATTGCTTTCTATCCATCCATAGTAGTAGCAGCATCCATTACTGCTCAATCGGGTGTATAGTGCGACCCGGATAAAGAACTCTTTGCATTGCTTTCTATCCATCCATAGTAGTAGCAGCATCAATTACTGCTCAATCGGATGTATAGTGCGACCCGGATAAAGATCTCTTTGCATTGCTTTCTATCCATCCATAGTAGTAGCAGCATCTGTTAGCCTCAAAATATTGAGTCAAACAAGAATGTTCGGTCATAGGTTTATATTGTAATATTTTTTTAGAACGTTGTAATAGTTAGTTAAAATAGTCGTGACATTACGGGCTTGATGGTTAGCTTAAAAGGCCTCTTTCAAGGTACTAAGCATTTATTTAAGCCCGCCCTAAAACAGTATAGTCCATTAGAGAGCCCACATGTGGGTGGACTATATAAGTACCCTCCTAGCATGTTAGGAGGGTGGATGATCACATATTTCTTAATCTAATTTCACAAGTAAATCATCTCTCTCTCTCTACTTTCTCTCACTACTTTCTCTCTCTAAAATTCATATCTTTTCCATCTCATTTCTTTAATCTATCATCATATTATTAGGGACAACAATTGGTATCAATCGTCATAGGGTAGATTCGTGTTTAGTTTGTGGTTATCATTTTTGATTTCATGTGATTTTCATCTTAAAATAATCTCGTATCAAAATTTTTTGTGTTTTTGAGCTCAAAATCTTGATTCAAATTGCCTACAAAGTTGTGGTAGGAATTTATGTTCCTCATTTTGGTAATTTCGACGAAAAAATTGGAAGTTCTGGCTTGATTTTTGGGTAAAAATTCGTCATTTGGAGTCTTTGGTTAATCTATTCGGAATTCGAAGTTTTTTAACTCGGGAAACAAGGGTTTAGAAATATTCCGAATTAGGTGAGAAAGGGGTATTCCGAACTAGGTCAGTGATCATGTTTTTCGAACTAGGTGAGAAACGTGTTTTCCGAACTAGGTGAGAAACTTGTATTCCGAATTAGTACCCGGTTTGGATTCAGGATTGAGTGTGTTTCTGCATATTCCGAATTAGGTCAGAACATCACCGATTCCGAATTAGCTTAGAATTTCATCAATTCCGAATTAGATCAGAACATTACCGATTCCTAATTAGTTCAGAATTTCACTGATTCCGAATTAGATCAGACTCATAGATTCCGAACTAGGTCTGAAACTCACAGATTCTGAACTAGGTCTGAGACTCACGGATTCCGAACTAGGTGTGGATCTTGGATTCCGAACTAGGTGTGGATCACGGATTCCGAACTAGGTGTGGATCTTGGATTCCGAACAACGTGCAAAACATTATTCCGGATTACGTGTTGACTACATATTCCGAACTAGGTCAGTGATTAACATATTCCGAACTAGGTCTTGATCACATATTCCAAACTAGGTTTTGATCACATATTCCGAGCTAGGTTTTGATCTCATATTCTGAACTAGGTGTTGAAGATTGGATTCCGGATTAGGTTCAAGATAGGGTTCAAGATTGGATCCCGGATTAGGTTCAAAACTTGGATTCCGAACAAGGTTGGGTTCAAGAATTAAGTGCAAGTTTTTGTGATTCCGAACAAGGTCAGGTTCTACTATTCCGAACACGGTGAGTCTCTTACGGATTCCGACTTAGGTACAGGTACAACATTCCGACTTAAAAAAAAAAGAGTTTTTTGGCGGGAAAACCAAAGTAAAATTTATTTTTTCCTAAACCATTTTTAGGCCATTTAAGCTTTGATTTCAAATTTTGGCGATGCGAAAAAAATTTTGACCAAAAATTTAAATTTTCGGACCAAAATTGAAATTTTTAGGCCAAATTTCAAATTTTTTAGGTTTTATTTTTCGTTAAAATTTTCATTTTTCAATATTTGTCCCTATTATTTTTTGGCTATTTCGAACTTGATTTCAAAATTTGGTAATTTAAAAAAATTTGGGTTTACCGTTTTATCGGACTGAGAAATTTATTGTCGGATTGAGAAAAAATCGAAAATTTCGAAATTTCAAACACAACACAATCACACCATATCTACTTAAGATCAGTCACTTCATCAACTAAGACACCATCATCATGGAAAAGAGCAATGAGTGTTTAGTTTTCACAACTCTCGAAAAGGAACAATTACAACAACGGACACGTTTCTTGATAGATAAATGCATGGAAAGTTTCAGAATACTTAAATCATCGTTTGAGAGCCTTTCAAAAGTACTGCTAGACTTAGGTGAATCCACTGGCATGTTCATAAGAGCTTTACACAAGCCATGGAGAAACTTGCGGCACAACTCACCAAAGAAAGACTTTTTGGGAGTGAATGCAAGATCATCTTCACTCAACTCAAGACGACATTTGAAAAGAATTTTGATTCAGAATTTATCATGTCTTCGAGTACAGAGGGATGCTTCATGAGACATCATAAAACTGCTCAAATGTTCAAAGACCTGATCCCAAGTAACATCAAATCCATTGAAACATATGTCCACAGAATAATAATTCACGAACAAGAGATCGATAAAAGGTTCAAAGCAAATTGTGGTACAGTATTGGGTCATGTGAATGAAAGTTTCACATCATGGAACACAAAGCATGGTACACAGGATGATCATACCATACATGGGAAAGAAAGCAGCAGCACTGGCACACAAGATATCAGTTCTGAGAATGTCATCAGCAATACACCTTCCGATGATGGTGGCCCTGTCTTCGACTCTGACCCAATGGAAAAGGTACACAATGATGAATATAATTTTTTTGCTAATGATAACGCATGAGCATTGTCATCAAACTCAAACCCTTATTGACACATTTATGACGGAAAAGGTTGATAGCAATACCATACCTGATCCCTCAGACATGTGCAATAATGAGTCTGAGGACGATCAACATGCAAATGAGTATGATGATGACGAGGAGCGTATTGCGCTTGCTAACTTAACTGCTTCTTTACAAAAAGATGTCAAAGAAACTAGAAAGTCAAAAGCAATTAAAGAAGGCAAACGCTACGCTCACTCAAAATTTTGAAGAATGCAAAGCTGCTCTAATTAAATCTAGTGAGACCATTGATAGATATAGAGCTCAGCTTCTTCAAAAGACCAATGAGGTTGAGGGATACAAAGGGTGTTCAATTAATGTTAAAAAGGAAGATTTTCAAGAGAAATATAACGAAACTCTTAAGCTTCTTGAACAAGAGAAACGTAATTATAACACCTCTTTGAGTACTGAACGTCACAAAACGTATCTTGCTACCACTAAAGTCAATGAGCTAACTCAAGTAAATGGTTTTCTTCATGAGGATAAGACTAAACTTGTTAATGAAAAGAAAGCAGTGGTTGAAAAGATAGAAAAGGATTTCAAAAATAAACAAGCGAATGACATCGACAAAATGGTAGAACTTGAAACTCAACTTGATTTTTACAAGAAAATTTTACAAAACTAATCAATCAATTCAAACCATGAGAATGTTGGCACCTCATTCATTTTTCAAGGATAAACTTAGTTTTGGAAATCCTAAGTACCTTGAGCAAGCTCAATCTAAGAATCAACACTTATATCTTGATGAGTCCCAATGGACCGATCTTGATTGTCTTGTTGTTAGGCCCGATAGTGAAGAGACAACCAATTTGGAAGAAGATAGTAGACCAAAAGTTAATACAGAGTTTGTTAAACCATATAATTATGCTTATGAAAATAGTATTTATGATCTTTTCAAACCGCAAACACAGAAATCTCGTGAGCAAATATTTTTCGAATGTGGACAAATAAGAATTAAATGGAGACAAGCTTTTGCAACTAAGAAAACTAATGTTTCAAAATATATTGGGTACTTGCCGTATCAAGCTTCTATAAGCAAGAGTAAGCAAGCACTTAGTATTCTTAAGAGTAACATTGAAAATTTCAAAAAGGTTGTTGATGATGACTAGAAAAAATGTGAACTTACAAACAGCGGTAAAGAAATTCCTCACGATATAACTGTGCTTGTGAAAACTATTTTTTATTCCACTTGCAGAAAGAACAAAGAAACATGCTTTGGAATTTGAAAAGTTAATCGAGCAAGAAATGTTTGACGATTTGAAATATGTGGAATCTCTTGAAAAAGAAATTGACGATCATCAGCCTGAAAGAAATGAGTTTTCCACAGCATATGATCTACTCTTACAAGAATGTCTCTCCAAAGATATTTTGTGTGTTGCTCTTACATCTTGTGCAGATATAGACGAATATTCCGACGTGGCATGCAAATATCTTGATCAAGTCAAAGAGTGTGAACGTCTTGAAACAAAGCTTTCGAAACATACAGATAATGTTGATAAAAAGGCTTTTGCGTTGATTCAACATCGATGTGAATTCCTTCAAAAACACTGTCATACTCTTGAACTTGCTTTGCAAGACAAAGTCGGAAAAGGTCCAAATGATAATAACTTGCAAGTAAAACTTTCCGCCTTGTGTCGAGAAATGAACGAAAAGAGTATGGAAATTACAGACTTGAAAGCTCAGTTGCAAGAAAAGGACATAGCGATAGAAGAGTTGAAGAAACTCGTTGTTAAGCAGGGTGGAAAAATTATGGAACCTAAAGTTGTGAAACCTATTGTTCGACAACTCAATGCCTACAAGGATCAAAAGCCATTTTCTTAGGAAAACCGACTCCTTTCTCCAATTCATCTCATGTAAAATCTAGGTTACCCCCTAAGACTGATGTGCAACCAAGTGTTTCAAAAGCATCCATATCACCCTATGTTCCTCCATTTAGAAAGCACACTGTTGCTAAACCAAACCATGTGAATGCACCTAGCACTTCTAGGACTCCACCAAAACGTGCGACATTCGCGTCCACAAAGGAATATGTAGGTTCAAATGACCTACTTCATACCCACAACCTAGAGGATGCTAAGCAAAAAGGGAAGATTCAGAAAGACAAACCCAAGTATTCAAAACCTAGTTCACCAAATCCCGCTAGAGTTCCACACACTCCTAATGGTAGTCAACCAAAACCTAGGATCCCCCACCAACAATCTAGGAATTGGAAACCCTCCATGAATAGTCGTGTTTCGAACACTACGCCTGAACGATATGGAAAACCAAGGAATATAGGTACTTCTGTGAATCCCAAATTCCCTGTATGTCCTACTTGAAAAAAGGGAATTCACAATGGAAATCATGACCATTGCATTTTGCAATACCTTTATGAGGTCAAATCTCGTTCCTCTGAACGAAGATCGAATGCAGAATCACATAAGATAACAAGGAGATACAAACCCGTTGCAAAGAAAAGCACTAACAACAAAACTGAAACGTGGATTAAAAAAGGACATAGTTTCTCTCCAAATAAGTCTTTCGCTGTGCAAGAGAAAACTACTCCTAAATCTAGTCTTCAGTGGAAACCAACGGGTAGGATCTTCAAAGAATTTGGTCTTAAGTGGATTCCCACAGAGAAGAGTGTTGAAACCTGCTCCAGCACTAATGCGGGTGTTCTGAATATAGACAATGAATTTGTTACTCCTAACACTAGTATTTCTGCAAACTCTTCTTCTGTCATTGCAGGTACAACAGCGGACTCTGAACCCACTTCTCCTTTTTCAAAGGGTTCCAATTCTGTACATTCTATATCATCTTCTTTTGTTGTACAAAAATCTATTTTTGATTATTTTTGAAAAATTTGAGAAAACACAAAAATAAAATAAAATGTAAATAACATTTGAAAAACAAAATTAAAATGAAAATTTTTAAAATACCAAAAATATTCTTCTCGGCATGTCTTTCAGTATCGATAATATGGACGTACCTAGAAATGTCGCTCAATAACGACACGGGGATGTACATAAAGCTCGAATGAAAGTTGTAAATAATTTTCAAAACATGTCATTTTAATGATCTACAATTACTTCAGATTGTGACTCGTACCTCAAAGAAAGGAAAGTTGATCACGGTTGATAACTTATCCTCAACAACGAGAAAGTTAAATTTCTCAGTCATGAGCTTTCGTCAAAAACATTCAAAGTTTTTAAGCTCATGAACACGACTTACAGTTAAATGTCAGACTGTAACTCGAACTTCAAATAAAGGAAAGTGTATCTTTAAAGATAACTTATCCTAACTAACGGGTAGAGCAATCTTTCACGGGTTAAGATTGTCACAAAACATTCAACATTTTGAGCTCAACACAATGGCTTGTAATCACTTTCAGATTGCAACCCGAATCTATATTCACGGGGGAGTGTACGAGTTAGTGCCCTTACCCTTAGCAATAGAAGTTAAATCTTCTTACACTTGAGTGGATTCGTCAAGACATTCAAAGTCTATGAACTCAAGTTTATGCTTTAGAAAATCCTTTCGCCAAAAAGAATTTATTTTTCAAAAAGCGTTGAACACAATTTTTTCAAGATTTTCTTAATGATATTCAAAATGTTTCAAAACTTCTGTGTTCAACAACTCCTATCCTCAAAAGTTTAATGTGGATCATATCCTCGTAATGAAAAATCCATTGGATCAACTTTTGAGGGGGAGCGTTCCAAATTCATGCTGTGGTTGACACATTTTTCTCCCGAAGATTTTCAAGACTATTTTTCAAATTATATTTTAATCAAATTTGGTATCTCTAATATCAAAAGATTTTATATAATAGAGACAGGGGAGAAAATATGATTAAAATATGATCTAAAGACTCAAGCACTCATGGTTACGATCAAATACCCACAACATCTTTAATTCACTAAATTATTGGTGTCAAAAGGGTGGTTAGGTTTAAGTCCTATGATCCAACCAGAATCAGAGGGATCTTCCCAGGGACAATCTAATAGATTATTAGAAGTCCTTAGGAAAGATGGAGTAGAATGTGAACGTAGCTGAATGTCGACTAAGTACTGATGATAGCACTGGAACAATCACAACAAGGTGCTATTAATGATGTCTTGGTAAGCATTGAAGGGGTTGAAGAAGGAAAAAGAAATGTAAGGTAAAGGGTGTAAAGAAATTAGCCCTTCATACAACTTAGGCAGAAACCAAGTCAACACATCATGAAGACAACGCATCATGGACCCAGTGATGTAATGCACAACCCCTCCCCAGATAACTCCGCTTCTCTTAAAAGAAGTTTGTTTTATTGTCACGGAGATCAACACTACTTCTATTGACTTTCTCACTCCGAGATAGTTGATATTGAATAGGTGGCATCTGCTCCAGCCTCCGATCACTAAAAGTGCACAAATCGAGTCTAGAGCCAAGAGATCAATCAAATCTCGTTAGGACACACGGATGAAGATCAAGAGAGTCCTACGCTATATCCTTGCGATATTGCTAGAACACTCAGAGTGATACTACCTAGTATTCATAATGATGAGTGGAAATCCTTCTAGTGTTAACATCAAACAGCACTGCGGTAGGTCATGTGTAAGATTCTTTATGAATTAAACATATGTAAAACTGAAAAGCAACAGTGGTTTGTTTCTTTATCGATTCAAACTCGTTTCAGGTTTCTACGCAATATCTGTATGGTCTTGCCAGAACATTCAGAGTGATATTTATTAATACTCACAGTGACAAATGGAAATCCTTCTAGCGTCAATATCAAACAGCGCTACGGTAGGTAACTTGTGAGATTCTTATGAATCAAGCTTGTGTCAACTGGAAAGCAACAATGGTAAGATTCTTAATGAATCAAACTTGTTCCAGGAATTTGAATTGATGACTTTAATCAAGCGGATATTTATCCAATTGATTCACTCTTTATGTTCGCAGTCTTGCTTTGAGACGTTCGAATAAAGAGAACGGCTAGTACAACCGTGAAACCCTGTCAAAGAGATTCTTAATTGAATCTACCTAATCACATGTACGATATTTAATATCGTGTAACGGTCTTCACCGACCGGAGGTAAAACGCTACCGATTTAGGACGAATGTCAAAGCCATTCAGTCCGTGTCTATGTTTTGTCTCGAGAAGGTGACGTTACGGTGTACTCAGCAAAGTCAAAGATGCAAAACCACATTATCATGCCCAAAGACATTCAACAATCAAGAAAGCTAAAGACTTCCACAACTCTGATAATCAAAATTTTCCTTATCATTTAATGTAGAGGAATGACCTCTCTTCAAAGGATATTGTTAGCAAGCTTTCAAGATTATGCAATGTATGAGCATGTGGATAACGACACAAGATCGCAAGATGGTAAAGACAAGTCAAGGATAATTTGAAGATCTCGAGATAAAAGACAAAGTCGAAAGACAACGACAAAGGCTCAAAGATCACAACATGAAGGAACAACACTACTATTACACGTTCAAGACTCATTTATGACAAAATTCATAAATCTCCATTGGACTCCAAATATCAAAGTGGAATGACCTCACATTAGGGGAGATTGTTAGCCTCAAAATATTGAGTCAAACAAGAAAGTTCGGTCATAGGTTTATATTGTAATATTTATTAGATAGTTGTAATAGTTAGTTAAAATAGTCATGACATTACGGGCTTGATGGTTAGCTTAAAAGGCCTCTTTCAAGGTACTAAGCATTTATTCTAGCCCGGCCCAAAATAATATAGTCCATTAGAGAGCCCGCATGTGGGTGGACTATATAAGTACCCTTCTAGCATGTTAGGAGGGTGGATGATCTCATCTCTCATAATCTAATTTCACAAGTTAATCATCTCTCGCTCTCTACTTTCTCTCACTACTTTCTCTCTCTAAAATTCATATCTTTTCCATCTCATTTCTTTAGTCTATCATCATATTATTAGGGACAACAACATCTATTACTGCTCAATCGGATGTATAGTGCGACGCGGATAAAGATCTCTTTGTATTGCTTTCTATCCATCCATAGTAGTAGCAGCATCCATTACTACTCAATCGGATGTATAGTGCAACCCGGATAAATATCTCTTTGCATTGCTTTCTATCCATCCATAGTAGTAGCAGCATCCATTACTGCTCAATCGGATGTATAGTGCGACCCGGATAAAGATCTCTTTGCATTGCTTTCTATCCATCCATAGTAGTAGTAGCATCCATTACTGCTCAATTGGATGTATAGTGTGACCCGGATAAAGATCTCTTTGCATTGCTTTACATCCATCCATAGTAGCAGCAGCATCCATTACTGCTCAATCGGATGTATAGTGCGACCCGGATAAATCTCTTTGCATTGCTTTCTATCCATCCATATTAGTAGCAACATCCATTACTGCTCAATCGGATGTATAGTGCGACCCGGAAAAAGATCTCCTTGCATCGTTTTATGTCCACCCTTAGTAGCAGCAGTCTCCATTACTGCTCAATCGGACGTATGGTACGACCCGAATGTAGATCACTTCACCTTAATGTCACCATTCGTTTTTGAGCATGTCCAAAATGAACCTGTATTCCTAGAAGCATATTTTCACTTAAAAGATAACTACGTTTTTAGTATCTTTGAGGACAAAGCTAAAATAACGGGGTGGTGCTGTAAAATCCATGATTTTACCATGATTAAATGTAATAAAGTTTCACCCAACGATCCTAAGAACATCCACTCATGTGTTATATTTCTTTAAGATGTGTGTGTGAACTCGTCCATTATGTACTTATAATTTTACAATCCTTTTTCGATTGTAATAAGTTACATAACTTAAACCATGTACTTAAAAACTAGGAGAACAAGTAATGAAATGTATAACTAACTATGTATATACAACACTTAACAAATTTGGAAAACATGCTACACAATGTATATGTAGCCGTGTATGTATGTATGCATACTATAAGCATACTTAAACCTTCTTGGACTAGCCCAAGATCATGTACTCTTTGTGTTCTAAGCTCAACACAAGCCCAAGTCCAAACCCATCTTCCTTTTTGGTTAGCCTTACACGACACCCCACTATGTGGAAGAATAAGAGTTTCCTTGGGTTTGGAGAAGCCAACACTTGGCATGCATTCTCTTACCAAGGCAATCATGCCTTTTGCCTTGCCCTTTCTCTCTCCCCTTTAAGCCGAAAAACACACACACTCTTCATTCTCACACATGCAATCCAATCTCACTTCTCTCATCTATTTTCTCTCTCAAATCATTCGGCTTTAAGCCATATGCATCCAAAGAATATACATTAAATCCACTAGATCTTTGTCTCATCTTAACTACTAATCATTTAGTAGTATCATTCCCTTTGGAGTCATTATAACAAGCCCTAGCCGAATCCTTAAGGGTCACGGCTTGGTTATAGTTAGGGTTTTCATCACCATCAAGATTAGATCCCTAATCTCCTTTGTCCTCTAGATCTTCCTTGGTAACTTTAGCAAGAAAGGTATTACTCATTATGCTTCTTCATTTTTACTTGCAAGCATCAACATCCACCTATAAACACATGTAACAAATTTGTTAAAAATCAAGATTTAATAAAACCATGACCATCTAGGTCACGGCATATTTATGAATACCATTAGTCATGGTTAAAAACTTTTAATAAAGAGACCTATGACTAGTATCCTATGTTTAAACTTGATTAAAAGTCATATGAACCATTTTATTAATTTAAATGTATACATGGGTTACAAATCTCACTTTTCGGGATTTTGGTTAACTAATAATCATAAATCTCATAAGTGAACTTGTGTAACTCAAAACCATGAAAAATCATGACCTTAAGGGTCACGGCATAATTAAATGGATATCTATGATTTATGTACTATGTTTTAAATAATGGAATATGTATTTATACATGTAAAATGGACTACTAAAAATCACTAAAACACACTTTAAGTGTAAAAATATAGCCGTGGGCTATATATGTCCTTGAATGGATTTTAAATGTACATGATGCCTATGTAAAACCTAGATCTAGTGTTAAGAACTTAACTTAACATAATAAACATAAAACTAGCTTAATGATCTTATGGGAACATTTGGGGAAAAACAATATAGCCGTGGGCTATATGTTGTTTTTCTTGGATTTATGGTAACCTTGGAAACATGCAATAAGCCTAGATGGTGATGAAAACCCTAACTATAACCAAGTCGTGACCCTTAAGACACAAAACTAGCTAAAAATCTAATCTTGGAAACACCAAGATAAAAATTATAGCCGTGGGCTATATATATGTATACATGGACTTATGATTTGGTTTCTTGGTTTGTACATAGCTAGATCTTTTTTGGGACACTTATAAGTACATGCAACCTTAAAACAAGTTTTGACTCATCTTAATAAGCTATAATTAAATATAGCCGTGAGCTATAAGCTCATATTAGAGCTTATGACTTGCATGCAACCTAGTAACACATCTAAATTTCATTTGGTACATCAAATAAAACAAACTATGAGTTATATTCTTTTATTAAGGGTTATAACTAAATATGGATAAGCTAATAATAAGCTTATGAGAAAAACCTAGATTATTACTTACATAAATAGAAAAAGTAGTATTGATGGACTAATCAAGCTCATGCAACATTAGCCCAAGACTAAATGAGCCCAAAAAGCCCATTTAACAAATCTTAGTACCTTAATGGACTTAAGAAATATGCTTAGGCCCATTTAATTAATTAGTGGACTTAAAAATATATTTAAGCCCAATAAATGTTTTAAAAGACCCATTTATCAAATTAGTGGACTTAAAATGTATTTAGGCCCAATAGATGGCCCATTAGATATTTTAGCCCATTTAATGTTTTGGATATTTAAATAAAAGTTTTTATAATAAAATATAACTTATAAAAACTTTTGGACTAAAATGACAATTTATGAAACTTAAGGACTAAAATCGTGACATTTAAAACTTGTTTTCATAAACTAGCAAACACAAGGACTAAAAATGTAATTACCCGAAAGTGTAGGGTTTAATAAATATCATCCGTAGCATATTAAACCCTAGGTACCATTTTGGAAAGTTTCTAAAAACTTGTTTTGTCATTTCATAACCCTAAGGACCATTTTTGTAATAATCCAAAACTTAAAGAAGCCCTAGGGACTGTTTTTGTCATTTCATGAAAGTTATAAAACCTAGTTATAACTAAGAGGACTAAATATGCCAAAACCCGAAAGTTTAACAAGCCCTAGGTACTAAATGTATAAAATTCGAAAATTTTACTATGTTTAAAATATGGAGGGACTAGTTTTGCCATATTCCAAAACTTTAACGAACCCTAACCAAAATTCTATTTTTAATTTAGTAAAACTTAAATAAACCCTAAACCATAAGTATTTAAAATATAAATTCTTAAACTTGTAATTTATAAATTATTTTATGAATGTTAAATAATTTATGGGAACTTCAAAGTTAAATAAAATATTTATATTTTTACTTTACAAAAAAAAAATATTTATATTTTGCTTTATGAAATAAAATGTATAAACGATATGGATATGTATTATTAATACATGTACTATGAACGTAAACTAATATTTTAAGTAAAACATTTTATGTTTACTTAAATATGAAACTTAATTGTAAGTTTAATTGGTTATTAATAATACATGTACTATGAATGTAAACTGATATTTTAAGTAAAACATTTTATGTTTACTTAAATATGAAACTTAATTGTAAGTTTAAATGGTTATTATTAATACATGTACTACGGACGTAAACTAATATTATAAGTAAGACATTTTATGTTTACTTAAAAATGAAACTTATATACAAGTTTAAGCGGATATTGTTAATACTTGTACTACGGTTATTTAGATAAATACTGTAACATTAATAAACTGACTGAAAATATGTATAAGCATACACATACGTTTCCTGTACTATCTATTAAGACTGTACTATTTGATTAGGCATAGCTTTTGGCGTGAACATTATTTGGATATTCGTATTATACAGCTATTTCCAACTCCCAGGTGAGTTTACAACCCCATATAAACTATTGATAAACTTTTCCTCTACGGGGGAGAAAACATGCAACTATTTTATTGGACATAACGGAATTGTATAAACTTGACTACGATTGACTATTATAGAAACTGTTAAATTGTTGGAAATTGCCTGAATGTTATAAATAGATATATTAGGGATTGACCATCCCCATCTAGGTGTCATGCTCACTGTGCCTTGACCGAGACAACAGATGTATACCATGTTGGAACTGGGTTTGGTGTCTTTTTGTAAGACACTACATTCTCATATGTTGAGAACTATGGAAGGTTAAGCTTCAGTTTCGAGTAATAGAAAATGTAATCTAGCTTTTTGTAAAAATGCTTTGTGCATTGTTACTTCTATGATTAATGTATGTCCAAACTAATTATTATTAAACCTGTAAATTCACCAACTTTATGTTGACCCTCTAAGCATGTTTTTCTCAGGAAAATGAAGTTAGTACGTGGTGTGTGCATGGACTCAAGCATCATTGTAATCTGCATTGTAGGACTCGTCAAGGGTTCTATTTGGGAAACATAAAACAATTTACTTTTATCATGTTGGAGACAATTTTTATAAATTTTTATAACAATCATGTAATCTGTTTTGAATAATCTCTTATCTTATGCTCTATGAACTATGTGTTATCGATCCACCCTTGTGACATCTCTGTTGATATTTCCACATATTTTGACCCTACTCGGGATGTCACAGCAGCCATATGTTTTCCCCAGTTATATGTTATAAAACTTTACATGATTTGCCATGATTACCATGTTTAATTGCCCGAGCTTTATATACACGCATGACCAGTTTCATCTAGTTACAGAGGTACCGTAACCATGACACTTGAGGCACCGGTGTCATGACTCCTGTGCGAGGGAGTGATTTCTCGTGGCGTCTCTTTTTGTTTCAGTTGGCCATTTAGCAGTATTTATCAGTGGGGCGTATGGGTGAATCCTAGTTTATCAGTTTATAGTTATCAGGTGAATGTGGTGTGTGTGCTCTACATCCTTCATATTGGAGCTGATCCCTCCACCCAGCTTATTACTAGAGGTCACCCCTCTAACAGCATGATGAGGTCACCCCTCTATGTATTCATGCACACGTTGATATATTACATGACCTATATAAGCTCTTGGCATTTAAAATATATCGTATGCATGATTTCAGACTTATCAGTTAGTTTACAAGTTATAAACCAGGTTTTCTAGGACAAACACAGTTTTCCGCTGCAGTTTACTTATCAGTCTTTCAGCTTCAGTACTTTTATCTGTTGAGCTTAGTATTCCAGATATTTCATTTATATTCCAGATATTCCTATCATGTCATTATATCCGTTCATTGAGCGTATTGCTCAGCCGTATTTTCTTTCCATGACTCATACGACAGGTACCCATGGACGGACTTGAGCATTTAGTGGACGTGCATAGGATGGTATCTACCTTGGAATTCTATTCTTTTCGCATTTCATTTACTTTATGCATATTTTTGGGTTTATGTTAGGAACCGATGTTTGATTCCGGTTTTCCTTTATGGTCATGTATGTTTTTAAATACATATTACCTTGCATGCGTTGATGACACGCCATAATTATCATGTAACGTTCTACTTATCAAAGTGGGGTGTTACATACCCTCAAATTTCCTAAAGCTGTTGTTGTTACTTCTTAAAAGCAGTTTGATTTGAAACAAACAAATTTTTTTCTTTTGCTCATCATTGAGTTACAAACATGAAATAGTTAGCAGTATTTTGTGTTAACTTTAACTTCCAAGAACAATTATATAATTGTGTACATAAAAGAATGTGTTTAACCTTCATACATGGAATCTTGTATATTCGTGTTTGCCTATACTGTGACAATCTAACATTTTCAGGTAGTGAAATATTTGCTCGTATAATATTTTGAAACTTATTTTTGTGTTGGTTGACGAACTCACAATTTACGGATTTAAATTTGGGCTTACGTGCGTAATTTGGCGTCTTTTACGAGTAAACCGGAAACCTTAGGATTACATATTTACGTTTTTGAACTCCATTTTTGATGAGACAATTTTTATTGGATTCGTTTTGTGACGTTGATTCATAATTTATAAAAACATTTTTCGTAAAACAACCCGAGGGCACGCAAATCGAGAAAACTAGAATCGAGAAATACCCGTAAACTAGTGAGATGGGACAAAACACATTGTCCCACCCCACTAGCTTGGTTTGGACGGCAACTTGACACCACAACACCAAGGTGGCATCAAGTTAGCTTACACATTACAAGTGTAAGCCTAAGCTTACATTTCAAGCTAACTTTTCCCACTAACACACCAAACTAGCAACTTGTTTTCTCATTCCATCTTTCTCACATGCAATCAACACCAAAACTCTCTTAAACCACTTCCCTTTTGCCGTCCAAAATAAACCAACAAACACCCCATTTGATCTCTTCTAGCCATGAAACACATGTTTACTAGCTCTATTAAGGAGTTATCTTGAAGCCTTTCTCATTTGGTGGCCATATTAACAACTTTGGAGGTGATTTGCTTGTGTCCTAGGGCTGATTTTCCAACCTATGTTCTTGATATTTGATGGTCATGGAGTTACTTGTTGTAGTCATCAAGTTCTTGTCTTCCTAAAACAAGAAATCCACTTGGTTGGTAAAGAAGATCATCCTCTCCATTTTTCTCTTGTTATTTTGTATAGAACAAATGTATTTTCTTTCATTTTGTATATGTATATGATGTATATATGATGATAAAAATGTTGTATGGGGATCAAGTGTTGATAAATATGCTTAAAAAGGTTGATAACTATAAGAAATGAAGCTAAAATCTTGATTATTTAGTTGGCTATGTAAAAACAGTAGATAACTAAAAGATGAACTGATAAAATTGCATGGTTTGATCCATTTACAGTAAGTAGAAGATGTTATACACATGTGAGAGTTGGCCATGCAATGGAATCAAAATAATGAGTGAGATATGATCAAAACAAGTTAGGTGGTCTAATCTGAATAAGCAGTTTTGTAGGGACTGTTAAGGCAAGTTAAACTCAAAATGGGCAGTAGCTATAACTAAGTTAAATGTATCACATATTATGAAGATCATGCCATCTAAAAATGAGCTTCTAATTCATTATAGAACTCTAGATATGGTGAACATGAAGTTAAAAATCAGATTTTTGGAAATAATGTTTATTAATATTATATAAGCACTCACATTATAATGTATAAAATGTAAAAATATAAACCCACTAACTTATAAAACTTATTTATATAAATATATAAAAGGTTAATTAAATGGGTAAATTATATAAATGGTGGTGAAATAATATTTATAAGTAATAAAAACTATAAACTTGATTTTTACGACTTTTTCGGCTATCGCAGAAAAATTAACGTTTTTCGCCAAATAAAACTTAGACGACCAAACCCGTCTAATGTAAAAGTAATATACTGATGTATAGGTAACTAATACAAGTAAAAACCGATAAAACCCGAACTATAAGAATTACGGACATTTACGAGCTAACTAAACATATTGGACTAATAATTGGACTTAATAAGATAAAAACTTGTAAAAAGAACTTATTAGGCTTAACCCATTTGGGCCCAATATGAAAAGTATATATATACTGATAATATAGGTATAAAAGGGATAAAAACAAGTTAAAGAACTTATAAAAGGCTTAATGGACTTAAAATAGGTAAAATCGGTAAAACTAGTGAACTAGTAAAACGTTACCAAAACGTAAACGCTAAAATGAGTAAACAAGGATGTATAAACCCACTTGATCATCATCATATGTACAAAATCATCATATGTATATTGTTATTTTGATAAAAGTCATTGGACCGAGTCTAAGACCGATTATTATTTATATAGGTTTCCGTGACCGAAGCACGCCCGTAGCCGATAATCCGCCTTTCATTAACAACGTGAGTTCTTGCCTCTCACTCTTTTAAATGTTTTATAAAATGATTTGTAAACCCGTGAGGGAGATAACATGCTAGATTTTGATAAAAATAGAACACAAGTAGTCCCGATTGTATGCTTAATGATATGGACCCGAATGATGCTATGACCCTATAAACGAGACTAAAAGGATTATTAGTAGTTAGGTTATGTCACTTAAAGTCCCATTAGCATGAATTGTGAACTACCAGGATTTAGTAGACGCTTATGCATTTGATAGTACTATTTGGGGACGATCACCCCAGTTCGCGCCTTGACGGTTGATCCCCGTCGTACCACATTGATTGGTAAGCGAATTTATGTATGAGAAGATTCCATAGCGTGATTTTTGTGACGACACGCTAACTTTGATGGGCAAATTGTTTGTCGGGTTCGTGGCCCGCTGTTTTCATAGTAAGGTAACAATGTCATGCGGCTAATAATAATCCTACAATATGAAACATATATAAATTCAAATACAATGTATCCTATATATGATAACGACGCTATTAACGATGAATATATTACCTATCATGGTAATATAGAGACTACGGTCTCATGGACGGTTTAAGATGTATGCTTGATTTATATATTGCCTGACTAGCAATATGAGGACTTACTTCCGATATTATGCTTGTGTTCTGATTTTAAATGATTGTTTTATATAACGGTTTTCATTAAACTCTATGAATTCACTCGGCATTCGCTGATATGATTTTTTTTGCATGTTTTTATCTCAGGTGCTTGAAGTTAATCCGGATGGAGATCGACTCTGATGGCCCACATAATATTAAAAATGTTCATTCGATCTATGTTTTGTAAACTTAATGACCTGTATAATTTAGGACCTGTTGTACGCTTTTAAACTTTTATCAAATGAATGTATGTTAAACCTTGAACAACCATTTTTATGTGTTGTCTATGATTGGAGTTATTGTGCTATCCCGTAACACTCTGAAAGACCCTTCCGCTGTACCGATACAAAAAATGGGAGTGTTACAGTTTGGTATCAGAGCTCTCATTATAGAGAACAAAAGATTTTAAAAACCATGGTTTTGAACAAAACTTTTCAAAATCTTTTGACAATGAACATTTGAGAAAATATTTGAAAAATCTTTTGACTATAACGGTGCCAGAGATCTCCGACGTTACCAACAAGCCCTATTGAGAAGATATATATTTTGATATATATAATTTAATTTATATATATGTATATATCGTGATTTCATTATGTAATTGTTTAACTAGTATGTTATCCTAATACGAGATATATATATATAAACGCACATTGTCATGGCTGACCCTAATATTCCTGTAGAAAACCATGCTATTCCCGAACCTAATATAGAAGATGATCCTTATTTAGACTTAGTAGATTTTGATATTGATGACGAGGAGGAACCATTTGAGGATCCCGAGCCCGAGTTAGGACTAGGAGATCAGATTGCCCCTCAGGTTGACTTGGTAGAGAATGAGATTGAGAATGTGGATATTGAGAATGTGGATATTGAGAATGTGGATATTGAGAATGTGGATATTGAGAATGTGGAGATTGAGAATGTGAATATTGAGAATGTGGATATTGAGAATGTGGATATTGAGGATGTGGATATTGAGAATGTGGATATTGAGAATGTTGATATTGAGAAAGATGATGAGATTGGGTTAGATAATTTAGATGACGAGATTGACGACAAGGATGTCGAGGAGGATGTAGGTATAGACGTTGAGGTTGATGATGATGAGGAAGCTGAGCTTATTTATCCGTATGATGTTCCAGAGGGCGAGCCTTTGCCCCCACCAGTTGATTTGTCTGATTCTGAGGTTGAGTTACCTAGGGATGAAATGTCTGAATCATCTGAATCTGATTCTGAATCAGAGGAGGACGAGGATGATGATGCACCTGACGGTACTGATGGTATTGCTACTCGTAGACGTGAGATAGGAGAGTCGTCTAGTGCTCGAGAGGCTACCCATATTGATGGTCATGCACCATGGGCCTTGAGACGTGATCTAGATGCTTCCCGTGTTAAGAATTGTGTGACAGAGGTTGGATTAGGTGTTGTTCAGACTCAGGTTGCTTATTTGGAGTCGAAGACTAAGGTTGGCGAGAAAGAGCGGGAATTGCTTAGTTTGGATTTGAGTGATGTTGAGTGTGGTTTGAATGAGGCTTTTAGGAGGTTATCGGTGTTAGAAAGTGGTGAGTATGCTGCAATGAAGAGAAAGGTGAATACTATGGAGATTCAGTTGAATGTAGCTCGTGCGATGCGGGAGAAAGCTGAAAAGGAGCTGAATATATCCGTGGGTTGGAACAGTAGATTTTATGTTGACATGGTTGAAAGAGGAGTAATCCGTAAGCGCCCAGCTGAAGATGTGTCTAGTGATCGTCCGACGAAGATTCAGAAGACGACAGATGATGGACCATCCGGCGGTTCTCAGTAGACCAGTCTATATTTAGTAGTGACCTTTATATCTTTTGTACCTTGTAGCTTTGACTGAACCGACTTGTTAGTAATAGACTTGGCACGAATTTTGAGTGTATATAGTGCTAGAACTTTGATATGGGATGTACTAAGACAATACTTTTGTTTCAGATCAAATGAAATATGTATCTTGTCTTCAATTCCATATTGCGCCTTATTTGTATCTTGATTATGAATTCAATCCATATTATATGAATCCTTTGTTGGATGAATGCTTAATACTTTGAAATTGTTAAATTATAGAACTATGCCGCCCAAGAAGGCTGTGACTGAGGATGATGTACGTAGGATTATTACGGAGCAAGTTACCGCATCTATGACTGAATTTATGGCAAATACTAGAAATGAAGCTGGCGGTAGTGGAGCTGGCGGTAGTGGAGCTGGCGGTAGTGGAGCTGGCGGTAGTGGAATTGGCGGTACTAATGTGAATGTGAATGCTAATAATGTGAATGCTAATGCTGGAGGAAACGTAGGAGGACTTGGAGTTAATGCACCTGAAGTTGGTGGTTGTACTTATGTGACATTCATGAAGTGTGAACCTCTACCTTTTAATGGAACTGAAGGTGCTGTAGGACTAAGCCAGTGGATTGAGAAGATTGAATCGGTGTTTCGGATTAGTAAGTGTAAGGAGGAAGATAAGGTGACTTTTGCTATGGCTACTCTTAAAGTCGTGCGTTGACTTGGTGGAACGGTTGCTTTCATGGGTCTTGATGCTGCTAATGCTACTCCTTGGGCTGAAATTAAGAAGTGGATGACTTTGGAGTTTTGTCCTCGTAGTGTGATCATTAGGTTAGAACAGGAGTTGATTCATCTGAGAATGAAAGGTGTGGACATTGATAGTTACACGAACCGATTCCATGAGTTGGCCTTGCTATGTCCTCGATTGGTTGAACCCGAAGAGATCCGAATTGAGCAATATATTAAAGGGTTGACCAGGAATATCCGGGGGGACGTGACATCATCGAAACCACTGACTATTGATGATGCTGTTCGAATGGCTTACCAACTCATTGGACAGATAATTCAGGATAAGGAAGATGAAGCCCGTGTAGGTGAGAAAAGAAAGGGAGACGGTGAGCGTGTAGATAGAGGTGATAATAGGAAGAATTTCAATCGCCGTCAGAACACGAGAAAGGGGAATGCAAATGCTCTTACCAATAATACACCGCGCAACGATGATAGATGTCCTAAGTGTGGCAACAAGAGGCATGCTGACGACTGCTGGAAGTGCCAAAATTGCGGAAAGCTTGGACACAAGGTTGAAAGGTGTAAGAAGGGAACCATTTGCTTCAACTGTAATGAAGAAGGTCATAGGAAATCGGAATGCCCCAAGTTGAAAGCGATTGTACCTGGAAGAAACCCCCAGGGTGGTATCTACCAACTTGGAACAATTGAGGTGAAGAAAGAGGATCTGAATGTCGTTACCAGTATGTTTTTACTCAACAATCATTATGCTGTTGCTTTATTTGATTCGGGTGCTGATAGGAGCTTTGTATCCACTAAATTTAGTACCCTTATTGATATTGAACCTGTTGAGATAAGTACCAGTTACGAGGTGGAATTGGCTGATGGTAAATTAGTGAAAACTAATAAGCTATTAGAAGGATGCTCTCTAAATCTCTTGAACCATTCCTTTCCGATTGATTTGATGTTGATAGAATTAGGTAGTTTTGATATTATTATTGGTATGGATTGGTTGTCGTTGAATAATGCTACTATTTTATGTGGAGAGAAGAAAGTTAAGATTCCTCTTAGGAATAGGACGTTAGTAATTGATGGTAGTCGAGGTGAATCCCGTTTGAAAATCGTTTCATGTATTAAAGTCCAAAAGTACATCAGGAACGGTTGTGAGTTATTCTTAGCTCAAGTGACCGGGAATGAGTCTAGGGAGAAACGATTGGAAGATGTACCTATTATTTGCTAATTTCCTGAGGTATTTCCTAAAGATTTACCCGGACTTCCACCGATAAGGCAAGTAGAGTTTCAAATCGATTTAATTCCTGGTGCTGCACCGGTGGCACATGCGCCTTACCGATTAGCCCCTTCTGAATTAAAGGAGTTATCTGAGCAACTTAAAGAGTTGTCTGATAAAGGTTTTATTCGACCGAGCTCGTCGCCTTGGGGAGCTCCAGTCTTGTTCGTTAAGAAGAAGGATGGATCTTTTCGTATGTGCATTGATTATAGGGAACTGAATAAGTTGACAATTAAGAATCGATATCCTTTACCTAGGATTGATGATTTGTTTGATCAACTGCAAGGATCTAGTGTGTATTCTAAGATAGATTTGCGGTCAAGATATCACCAACTTCGCGTCCGTGAAGAAGATATTCCTATAACTGCATTTATAACTCGTTATGGACACTATGAATTTCAAGTAATGCCATTTGGGTTAACTAACGCACCTGCGGTTTTCATGGATTTAATGAATCGAGTGTGCAAGCCCTACTTGGATAAATTTGTGATTGTGTTTATTGACGATATTCTAATCTATTCTAAGAATGAAGATGAACATGGAGAACATTTGAGGATTGTTTTGAAATTGTTGAAGGATGAAAGGTTGTATGCTAAGTTTTCGAAGTGTGATTTCTGGTTAAATTATGTGCAATTTCTTGGTCATGTGATTAACAAAGATGGAATTCATGTTGATCCTGCAAAGGTTGAAGCTATTAAGAATTGGTCTGCACCGACAACGCCAACGGAAGTGCGACAGTTCTTAGGATTGGCTGGCTATTATAGGCGATTCATTAAAGAATTTTCTTTGATAGCTAAACCCTTGACTAAGCTTACTCAGAAGAATAAACCTTTCGTTTGGGGAAGTGATGAAGATGGAGCATTTCAGACATTGAAGTAAAAATTATGTAGTGCGCCAATCTTATCATTACCCGACGGGAGTGAAGATTTTGTAGTATATTGTGATGCATCTCTTAGAGGTTATGGAGCTGTTTTGATGCAGCGAGAGAAAGTGATAGCTTATGCTTCTAGGCAATTAAGGAAGAATGAGGAGAATTATACTACACATGATCTTGAGTTAGGAGCTGTAGTTTTTGCTCTTAGGTTGTGGAGACATTATCTGTATGGCACCAAGTGTACGTTATTCACCGATCACAAAAGCCTACAGTATATTCTCGACCAGAAGGAATTGAATATGAGGCAACGAATATGGATAGAGTTGTTAAGTGACTATGATTGTGATATAAAATATCACCCAGGAAAAGCCAATGTTGTTGTCGATGCGTTAAGTAGGAAAGATAGAGAGCCTATCAGGGTGCGTTCTCTAGTCTTGACCGTGCACAATAATTTGCCTGAGCAAATTAGAAATGCGCAAATAGAAGCTTGTAAGAAGGAGAATTTTGTTAATGAAGGGTTCCGAGGAGAAGGAGATCCTTTAGAGGTTAGAGCTGATGGAGTGAAATGTTTAAGAGGTCGTATGTGGATACCTAAGTTTGGAGGCTTAAGAGATTTGATTATGTTAGAATCCCATAAATCTAAGTATTCCATTCATCCGGAATCTGATAAGATGTACCATGATTTGAAGAAGTTGTACTGGTGGCCGAATATGAAAGCTGACATAGCTATGTATGTTCTTTAATGCTTGACTTGTGCTAGAGTTAAAGCGGAACATCAAAAGCCATCAGGACTACTTCAACAGCCTAAGATTCCTGAATGGAAGTGGGAGAGAATTACAATGGACTTTATCACCAAGCTTCCTAGAACATCATCTGGAAACAATTCGATTTAGGTTATTGTCGATAGACTAACCAAATCAGCACACTTCATTCCGGTAAAAGAGCAGTTCTCACTGGAGAAGCTGACTCGTATATACCTTGATAATGTTGTATGCAAACATGGAGTGCCTGTATCGATCATTTTAGATCGAGATCCTAGATTCGCATCGAATTTTTGGAAATCTCTCCAAAGATCTTTGGGAACGAATCTCGACATGAGCACTGCTTATCACCCCCAGACTGATGGGCAGAATGAAAGGACGATACAAACACTGGAAGATATGTTGAGAGCTTGTGTGTGAGACTTTGGTAAGAATTGGGATAAACATTTGTCATTAGCAGAGTTTTCGTATAACAATAGTTACCATTCTAGTATTAAGGCTGCACTGTTTGAAGCTTTGTATGGTAGGAAGTGTAGATCTCCTGTATGTTGGAGTGAAGTTGGGGATACCCAGATCACGGGACCGGAATTGATCCGGGAGACTACGGAGATGATAGTTCAGATTAAGAATAGGTTGTTGACTGCCCGAAGTAGACAGAAAAGTTACGCGGATGTGCGGCGGAAGCCAATGGAGTTTGAAGTGGGTGACCAAGTAATGTTGAAAGTACCGCCATGGAAAGGCGTTATAAGATTTGGAAAACGAGGGAAATTGAATCCCCGTTATATTGGACCCTTTAAGATTTTATCTAGAGTAGGTCCGGTGGCTTACAAACTAGAGTTACCCTCAGAACTTCATGGTGTTCACAACACATTCCATGTATCTAATCTGAAGAAATGTCTAGCAGTGAGTGATGAGAAAATTCCGTTAGGTAAGGTTCGAATAGATGGGAAGTTGCATTTATCAAAGAGCCCGTAGAAGTTATGGACCATGAGGTAAAGCAATTGAAACAAAGTCGGATACCTATTGTCAAGATCCGATGGAATTCAAAGCATGGACCGGAGTATACTTGGGAACGAGAGGATGAAATGTGGAAGAAATATCCGCACCTCTTCGATTTCAATAAGAAACGGACATTCAAATGAAATGGATCACGAGGACGTTGATCCCTTTTAGGAGGAAAAGCTGTGACAATCTAACATTTTCAGGTAGTGAAATATTTTCTCGTATAATATTTTGAAACTTATTTTTGTGTTGGTTGACGAACTCACAATTTACGGATTTAAATTTGGGCTTACGTGCATAATTTGGCGTCTTTTACGACTAAACCGGAAACCTTAGGATTACATATTTACGTTTTTGAACTCCGTTTTTGAGGAGACAATTTTTATTGGATTCGTTTTGTGACGTTGATTCATAATTTATAAAAACGTTTTTCGTAAAACGACCCGAGGGCACGCAAATCGAGAAAACTAGAAACGAGAAATACCCGTAAACTAGTGAGATGGGACAAAACTTATTGTCCCACCCCACTAGCTTGGTTTGGACGGCAACTTGACACCACAACACCATGGTGGCATCAAGTTAGCTTACACATTACAAGTGTAAGCCTAAGCTTACATTTCAAGCTAACTTTTCCCACTAACACACCAAACTAGCAACTTGTTTTCTCATTCCATCTTTCTCACATGCAATCAACACCAAAACTCTCTCAAACCACTTCCCTTTTGCCGTCCAAAATAAACCAACAAACACCCCATTTGATCTCTTCTAGCCATGAAACACATGTTTACTAGCTCTATTAAGGAGTTATCTTGAAGCCTTGCTCATTTGGTGGCCATATTAACAACTTTGGAGGTGATTTTCTTGTGTCCTAGGGCTGATTTTCCAACCTATGTTCTTGATATTTGATGTTCTTGGAGTTACTTGTTGTAGTCATCAAGTTCTTGTCTTCCTAAAACAAGAAATCCACTTGGTTGGTAAAGAAGATCATCCTCTCCATTTTTATCTTGTTATTTTGTAAAGAACAAATGTATTTTCTTTCATTTTGTATATGTATATGATGTATATATGATGATAAAAATGTTGTGTGGGGACCAAGTGTTGATAAATATGCTTAAAAAGGTTGATAACTATAAGAAATGAAGCTAAAATCTTGATTATTTAGTTGGCTGTGTAAAAACAGTAGATAACTAAAAGATGAACTGATAAAATTGCATGGTTTGATCCATTTACAGTAAGTAGAAGATGTTTTAAGTATACATGTGAGATTTGGCCATGCAATGGAATCAAAATAATGAGTGAGATATGATCAAAACAAGTTAGGTGGTCTAATCTGAATAAGCAGTTTTGTAGGGACTGTTAAGGCAAGTTAAACTCCAAATGGGCAGTAGCTATAACTAAGTTAAAGGTAGCACATATTATGAAGATCATGCCATCCAAAAATGAGCTTCTATATCATTATAGAACTCTAGATATGTTAAAAATGGTGAACA
This sequence comes from Glebionis coronaria, assembly GCA_025667525.1. NCBI lineage: Eukaryota > Viridiplantae > Streptophyta > Magnoliopsida > Asterales > Asteraceae > Glebionis > Glebionis coronaria. Next base: position 631,568,207 of record CM046874.1, on the reverse strand, counting down.
TGAAGTTAAAAAACAGATTTTTAGAAATAATGTTTATTAATATTATATAAGCACTCACATTATAATGTATAAAATGTAAAAATATAAACCCACTAACTTATAAAATATATTTATATAAATATATAAAAGGTTAATTAAATGGGTAAATTATATAAATGGTGGTGAAATAATATTTATAAGTAATAAAAACTATAAACTTGATTTTTACGACTTTTTTGGCTATCGCCGTAAAATTAACGTTTTTCGCCAAATAAAACTTAGACGACCAAACCCGTCTAATGTAAAAGTAATATACTGATGTATAGGTAACTAATACAAGTAAAAACCGATAAAACCCGAACTATAAGAATTACGGACATTTACGAGCTAACTAAACATATTGGACTAATAATTGGACTTAATAAGATAAAAACTTGTAAAAAGAACTTATTGGGCTTAACCCATTTGGGCCCAATATGAAAAGTATATATATACTGATAATATAGGTATAAAAGGGATAAAAACAAGTTAAAGAACTTATAAAAGCTTAATGGACTTAAAATAGGTAAAATCGGTAAAACTAGTGAACTAGTAAAACGTTACCAAAACGTAAACGCTAAAATGAGTAAACAAGGATGTATAAACCCACTTGATCATCATCATATGTACAAAATCATCATATGTATATTGTTATTTTGATAAAAGTCATTGGACCGAGTCTAAGACCGATTATTATTTATATAGGTTTCCGTGACCGAAGCACGCCCGTAGCCGATAATCCACCTTTCATTAACAACGTGAGTTCATAGCCTCGCACTCTTTTAAATGTTTTATAAAATGATTTGTAAACCCGCGAGGGAGATAACATGCTAGATTTTGATAAAAATAGAACGCAAGTAGTCCCGATTGTATGCTTAATGATATGGACCCGAATGATGCTATGACCCTATAAACGAGGCTAAAAGGATTATTAGTAGTTAGGTTATGTCACTTAAAGTCCCATTAGCATGAATTGTGAACTACCGGGATTTGGTAGACGCTTATGCATTTGATAGTACTATTTGGGGACGATCACCCCAGTTCGCGCCTTGACGGTTGATCCCCGTCGTACCACATTGATTGTTAAGCGAATTTATGTATGAGAAGATTCCATAGCGTGATTTTTGTGACGACACGCTAACTTAGATGGGCAAATTGTTTGTCGGGTTCGCGGCCCGCTGTTTTCATAGTAAGGTAACAATGTCATGCGGCTAATAATAATCCTACAATATGAAACATATATAAATTCAAATACAATGTATCCTATATATGATAACGAAGCTATTAATGATTAATATATTACCTATCATGGTAATATAGAGACTACGGTCTCATGGACGGTTTAAGATGTATGCTTGATTTATATATTGCCTGACTAGCAATATGAGGACTTACTTCCGATATTATGCTTGTGTTCTGATTTTAAATGATTGTTTTATATAACGGTTTTCATTAAACTCTATGAATTCACTCGGCATTCGCTGATATGATTTTTTTGCATGTTTTTATCTCAGGTGCTTGAAGGTAATCCGGTTGGAGATCGACTCTGATGGCCCACATAATATTAAAAATGTTCATTCGATCTATGTTTTGTAAACTTAAAGACCTGTATAATTTGGGACCTGTTGTACGCTTTTAAAATTTTATCGAATGAATGTATGTTAAACCTTGAACAACCATTCTTATGTGTTGTCTATGATTGGAGTTATTGTGCTATCCCGTAACACTCTGAAAGACCCTTCCGCTGTACCGATACGAAAAATGAGAGTGTTACATATACTCTACATCGTCCGCAAGATACGGCCATGTTTGTTCCCAAACATTTACCAGATCCTTTAAACTGTTGAATATAAGTAACATAACAAACATTTTTCGTACGCGGTGAGCCGATCCCCAAGCACTTGCATCTTTTATCTAGTTATGTACTCCTTATCATTGTTGAGCAGACCACGCGCCACGCAAGCCTCTTTGAAAGTTTTGTACATCACCTTATCCCATTCTTTAAATGATTCCCATCCAGTTGCACCCTTTGCGTACTTAGGAGCATCCTAAGATAATAGCATTCAACAATTCCCTCTGGTACATAATATATTCTTCCAACAGCAAAACCTTTCTTACGCGGATATCATTTTATTTCGTTTACTTTGAACACAAACTTTGTGGGAAATTCAGCGTAAGTTAGCTCTTGAGCAATATGGTCCGTCTTGTTGATTTCCATCCAAGCAATGAACATCGAAGAACCAACAGTAGGTTTTTCAATCACGTCTTCAAGGTTTGCAACATCTTGATACACAACTTGTTATTAACCAGGCATATGAAAAGAAAGCCTTTGACCAGATGGTGTCCTATGATGAATTTCAAACTTTAAAAGTCTCCAAGCAGCTTCGCATGCAGATACATATCTACAATCTAAATATTCCTTGATCTCAATTTTCTGTTTTTCAACTACATCATCACCAGTTTGTTCGTTATTAACATATATTCCTGCTGAAATCCGATCCGAACCCTTGTTGATTTACTTGAAAAGATACTTCATGACACCAGATTATTTGCACCATTCTACATTTATGTTTGCTTGATATTGTTTCAATAGTGTTGCGCTATAAGGAACAACATACCCGTTATCAAGCGGAACTTTGCTTTTTTCAATTGTACGTCCATTGTTACGCCGCATGTAGCTTGGATACCCTTCTTCGTCTACCGTTGTTTGTTCACAATATTGTTTGGGAAAATGTTTCGAACATTTTTCCCCAACCATGCATGGTGAATTCATATGTTCAATGCCATACGGTCCATGCATCATATTCACGCACAAGAAAATATAGTTCTGGATCTTCATCAATATCTATAATTTCAGCTGAAATGAAATTGTCAATCATAGCTGGGCTGGGAAGCTTGTCATCCGCATGAAGGAAAATGCAAATGTGAGCATAAGGAAGACCACGTTTCTGAAACTCAACCGTGTAAACCACTACAATAAATTAATGTATAATTTCAGCAAGTATATATTCGAATTAATTGATAGTAGGAAAATTAACTATTCAATAATAACTTACGTGCTTGAACTCGACCAAACATCTTCGTGTCTTTAATGTCCTTCATAAAATAATCTAACTTATGTTTAAAGACTCTAGACAGCAAATCTGGTCTGTCTTGACGAACACCTTCTCGATCTACGTCAAGTGCAATTTCCGGCCATTTAGAATTACATGTAAAAGTTATAAACAAATCCGGGTATCCAAAAAATTTACACAAAGCCATCGCATCTATATAATTTTGCATCATATAACGTGCACCACCAACAAAAGTAGATGGTATATAAAGACGTTTTCCAAGTGAAGATGCATCAGTAACACCTTCTTCAACAGCCGCTACTACGTTATTGTATGTATCGCATCTAAGGTTTTTTTGTTTAGCTTTAACAAAATATAACCTTTCCGTCTCCATCATTGTATAACCATCCACAAGAATTGTTGGAACAACTTTGTGCCATATAGAACCAAATCTTTGTAGCGGTCTCGATTGATCATAGTGTATGCAAAATATTCTCTAATTGTAAGACTCTCGTGTGGTCCTATATTTTCCGGATCAACACCCCTATGAGGAATTTTTAGCTTGTAACCGTCTTGACCTCTAGGGATAATCATTGGATATTGCAGAGCAAGCTAAGAAGGGTGAAATATATTTATTCTTTGTAAACCACCTTCTTTACTGTCTACCAAAATTTCTCGATCGTATCTGCAAGAAGATTCATCTCCTACAATAAGACCAACAACTTCCGACATGGTAGGCATGCTATATTCCCTACCGTCTTTATCTCTTTTAGCTAGTAGTTGGATCTTGAATTCCTTCTGTTCCCCGTCATTGTACCGATCCCTAGCAGCCCTGAAATTTTGGACCAAGGGATTCAAAATATTCAAAGCTTGCTTCACGTCTGATATTATTTCAGGGATAATTCTATTTAACTTAGTCTCAGCTCTTCCTTCACCCGATCTGATAACAAATAAAATTGAAAAAAAAAAAAAAAAATATAGACAAACAATCGATATAAATGTTAACAAAATATAGTAATTCACATACCTCATAGGCCATCTTTCTGTTTTCACTCCATTTTGTGTGTCAACTATGTATAGTTGAAAAATTTAGGAGGATCTCCTTCTTTAGGCAGAAGATTACCAATCAAATGATGATTTTGGCCATTTAACCTAAACACATAAGGACCACGACCTTTATTGTTTATCTTGTCCACACGACCCCTATTGATGTGAATGCAAACATCTGATTATATGACCTAATATTTTCAATGAAGTTTCTACTGTGTTCATGGTTATTTGTAAGCAAATCGACAAACAATTGCGGCGGATGCGGAGGGTCCGGAAACATAACCTTTCCACGACCACAACATAGTGAGTAAGCATTCATCGTTAGATTTTGATTGCCAACATGTGCTTCCTCACAACATAGTTTTGCATGGTAGAAAGAGCAGGTGTAAATCATATTCCCAAAATCAATGTAATCTGATGAACAACAATACAAAATATTATTTAAGAGTAGATTTATTAAATTCATAGTTAATTTTTGATGATAATAAAAAATATTATTACTCACCTTTAGAAAGACCAACATGCTTCTGGATTGATAGAATATTGTTCATAGAACCGGTTTCTTCATAAACAATAACACGCACCTTAGATGGTTCTACATTTCAAGATCTTGCGTTTGCTCTTGGTTTGTAAACACGTTTAGTAGCAATTATAGGTTGAGTAGTGTTATTTATAACCTTTGTAATGGATGATGAAGAACATACGACATTTGTATTTTGACTAAAATTTGTTCTTATTTGTTGTGAAAATGAAGTAGCACTGCCTCACGTTTGGTTTTTGAGTGTTCCATTAGTAAAGCCTGTAATAAGTAACCAATTACATAATTTTTAAAATAAGCTTTGAAACACCTCTAAAAATAATTTATCAATTACATAAACACTTACAATTTGTGATATCAGACAATGGGAAGTTTGAATCTTTTGATTGCATTGAGCTTATATGTTGTGTAGATTCAACATTACATGTGTTTTGAACCATCGAATGGATATTGATCGGTTTTACAATCATTTAACTATGACCTGCAAATATAACAGTAAATATATAAATGTATTATTCTACTATAGTAGCATAATCAATAGTTTATTATGAAGAATGAAAGAGCACTGCTGCACTTGCACGACATGGGAAAGGATAATGGGATGAGGAAAAGAAAGAAAAGGTGCAAGGTGAAATGAGTCAAATAAATTACCATTTGTAATATCCGATAATGGATTCCTTGAACATTGCAAAGAAGATTTTCTTGTTGAATCCATTAGTGTGTAAAAAAACTGAAGGCGAATGACCAGGAACTTGACCTATACCTTGTAAAACCACTGTTGGATTGACAATTCTGTGGGTTTGTTCTTGATTTGTACCTTATCAAAATAAAGTGTTACAACATAATTCATATCAATGAATAACATATTTACCATATAACAGATTTATAGTAACCATAAAAAAATTTATAATGACCTTTGAGAGATTATTTTTTTTGAATTCTAGTACTTCTTCTAGCATAAGTTATATGTCCAACACTGCCTCTAACATTTAAAACGCCTTCAACAGATGAAGAACCCGATCCATCTAGGCGTTTCAATTTTTTGGATCTAAGAATATCTATACGATGATCTCTAATCAATTATTTGTTAGGATCTATGGAAACTGTAAAAGCATAATAGAAAACCCAAAATGTTTGTTCACGGTTTTCATAAATAAAGAATACAACTCTTATTTAGGTAAAAGATTTTTATAATTTAATACATATTATAAATTTGTTTTTTTTTGTAAATATTACAAATTAGTTGAGATAAGTAAGGGATTTAAAAAGATATTATATCAAATTCAAAATTTTCAAATGTTTGTAAATATTTTTAGTCTAACACATACTTAAATGTTTTGAATAGTTTTGCTAAAGGAAAGGTATTAAAAAAAACAAAACAATTACCAGGTAGAGGCAAACTGTCCAATACTACATGACCTAAAAATAAAAAAAAATGCATGTTACAAACGTGTAAAACGTATTTCATAAAAGTTTATGAACAGTAAATATAACTTCATACATGCTACATCATATTTAATCTGTTATCAGAAATTAAAGTTATAATGAAGTACATCTAATGTAAAACAAATAAACGTAAACATAACAGAAATTCAACAAACTTTACTAAACTTAGAACTTTTATTCATAATTAGAAACTTTGCTTTTGATACAAATTTACAACTGAATATTACATTAATGTAAATAATAAATAAGCTAATTGTTTTCTATGTTGTTCATCTTCAAACTTCTTGTTTAATAGCAGGCTGATGCACCAATCCTGGAATGCTGAAGTTCAATATCCAACCTACATACAAAAGTGAATACACAAAAAGAATATGCTTGCATACATCATCAATTTTAACTGTAATCAAAACCTAAAAAAACACAAAAAACAATAATAAAAAAACCATTTCAAAAGTAGCAGTGTCAAAGACTAAAACCAAAAGGTTCAAATGTTTCAGTGTGTAAAACACACTATAACTAAACAAACATTCTAGCAGAAAAAACAATCTCCGAGTACCAATGTCAAAACAAAAAAAGAAACAAAGTTTATAGTGTTAAACACAAATTTATTCTGGTTTCAAATCTCCAAACTCAAAGTTCATGGCTTTTCAATTTTTAATGTCTTTCAGCAAATCAAATTTCAGCTTCTTGTTAGCTGGGGAATCTTCAGAATCAAAATCCGGGTTTTAAATAGCTTTCACGTTCCTTTTCTCCGGACTTGTGGCAGTGTCTTTCTCGACAGTTGATGGTGACTTCTTCCTTGTACCAGAGAAAGCATCCTAAAATAAATTTTAAGAAAAAAAGCTTCAGTTTTAATTGAATATATAATTCATTAAATATTAAATGAATTTGGTAAAAGTAAATAAATTTTTAATCATACCTTCACTCCTCCAAAACTAACTGAGGACTCAGCATTGACACTCGGAGATTGTTCACTCACAGAATCCTATATAAATTAAAGAAACAAAACAAATCATCATTTGCTTATTCTAATTATAAGATTATATGATGAAAAGTTATATATTATCTAATAGTATATGTATACCTCAGTGCGTAGAACCTTTTTAAGAAGTTCTGAAGTAACATGCTTGTCATCAGTCATCTTCACAATGGTATAGACATACCATTCGCGTTCAATATTATACTCTGCCACCTCAATTTTGAGCGGAAACTTCCTACCCATAAGTTTATCTAAAATTTCTGGGAATGCATCAACATCACTAGACTGCATAACAATAAATAATGTTAAAAACCAAAATCATAATATTTAGATAATTATGATTCAGAAAATGTCATATGTTCAAACCTGTTCTTGTATCTCTACTAATTCCCTATCACTTATTTTTATCAGTTTTGTCACTTTCCTGTCAAACATGATAAATGAAGTGCTACCAGTTCATCGATAACTCGGGTCTGAACCTTGTACCTGGTTTAAACATAAAACAAATTAAAATACTACCAATTAAATAATAATTATTGTTTATATGTAATGAAAATACCTTGGGATAACAAATGGTGGCACGAATTTACACGTTTTACACCAAAGGTCATCAGGTTTTAATTTTGGAACTTTTTCATCCTCAGCAGCTTCAAGGTCAATCACCTCGCTCCTTGTTATGACTTTTTTGTTGCACATTCTACAGCTAAGGTAATACCACGAATTATCCGTTTCAATGCACAATATTGATGCAAGTATCACAGCAAAACCAGGTTGAGAAACCACAAAAAGAATTATTAGGAACTATATTCTAAATTTATGATTAATAATCTGTCAAAAGAATGCAAGACCTATACCTCTTCCACATGACGGACTTCCTCGATGTTTCTAATTGGGAACTTGGTAAGAAACTCATCGTGAGTGGAGTTAAATGTCCCTGTCGAAAAAGATATCTTAGAAACAGTTTTTGTTTCAGCATTTTCCAATATCAGCTTGAAATTAAAGTAGTTTTTTATTACTTAACTTCACATAATATAATAACAAATAACATTAAAGTAAATTATAACAAAATGAGTAACATACTTGTGTTTGAAGTCCTTTATCTCAGGTAAAGAACTGTTCATGAAGATCCTAGTTCCAAAGTAACCATTTTGGATGGATTTTTTCTGTTACATGAAAAAAATTAAACATTTAAAAAGATATAACAATTTCATTTGGTACATTAAACATATAAATGTTATAATAATGAATACTTCTCCGTAACTTATACCGTCCATACTGGACAACTATAACAATTTTGGAACTTGTTCCTGAGCTATGTGTATTCACATAGTCATTGATCTGTTTTGCATAGTCGCCCCAGAATTCATTTGATCTGCATAAAACATTTAATTTTTATTTTCATATTTTATAAATGACTATCAAAAGTATATATTTAAAAAAATAAATTGATTTCAAGATTTTCAAGGTCACCGCACATAGTCAGGTAACCTATTACATTTGCACGAAAAATAAAAACTAAATTAATTTTATATAGATAAATGGATTGGTTTGAAAATATATCAGTAACAACAGTTTAAAATTTTTGATAAAGGGAAAACACTTACCAACACAGCCGTTATCCACAACATGATTCTGTAGCAGCTTATCAAAGTCCACAAAATGAAAAACATTTTCAGGACCTTCAAAAGTTGAAGTTTGCTTGATAATACTGTTTTGGTACAAATTAATCTTATAACGATGGTCAGTATACTTCGTTTTGCCTTGGTACTCAGCAACACCAAAATTGGACAGATACATTGAGGTACCTTCCAATAATTGCTTTTCAAAGACAGTCAGATTCTGACTTTTTACGGACGCGTGAATCCTAGAACCCTATAAAGCACAAAAAAACCCAAATAAATAAAGGTATGTATAACAAAATGTGTATGATAATTTAACAACAAATACATACATCTTTGTTAATTGAAACCATCTCAAGGTCTCCACTCCCATAGGTTTTTTGTATACATTCTGTTTCCAGCTTTTATCAACCTTCACCGATATTGTTTGGGTTTCTTTTTTTGCTGTTAGATCCTTGACCAGAACAACTAAGTTAGGACTTGTCATCATAGACTATAAGGGAAGAATGAATAGAAATGTAACTGTGTTGAATGATGAAAATGAATCTAATAGATGGCTCTATTTATACATGAATCAAAAACAAAAGTCAAACCGTGTTAACTCTAAAACCTGTTACAAAATCACGGTTTCTTAGGGATCTTATCATTTCCAAGTGAATGGTTCATTGAACAAAGACGGAAATTGGTAAAAAATGTAAATGATAAGATCGAACCTTATATTTCAAAAAAATAGCAATATCTTGTTCAACTTTTAAAAAAATAATTATTATTGTGACAAGATTAAAACAAATCTTTACAAAAATTGATGAATATACAAATTACTTTTTAAAATAAAAACACATTAACATATAAAACCGTTTAATTAAAACATATGATAACTTTAATTAAAAAGAAAAATAATTAAAACATGTAGGCGTAAAAATTAAATATATAAATAAACAAAATAAATCAGATTAACATACCTGTTAAGAACATGGATCATATATCAATTATACGGATTTGTATTTTCCCTAAATTTTTTTATGCTTAAATGCTTCGCCGTCCCATCATTTTGGTGTTTCTATAAGATTTCTCCCAAATCGGATTAACATATTGTGTTTTCATCCAAATCTTGTTCACAGACTCGTATAATGTGTTTGGCCAATTTATAGATTAGGTCTTTCTTGTTACTTTTGTTGTTATAAATTCACGCGAAAATTTAGATTCTTCCCATATAAGCTTTGTAAATTATTAAATGGTTACTAAAAGTAGCTTGATTATATGTAAAATTACTAACATAGACACTCTTAAATTCAGATAATTATTTTTCAGAGAGTATTTAATATATTTTTTAAAGTCCTTTCTATTATAAGATATAGATAATAAACCGAGTATCTTAAGAAAATGTAAAAAAAAAACAAACAAATCTGAAAAATAAAATAGAGACCGAGTATGTTAATGACACGTTATATATTCTATATAGTAATTGGTTAGCTTAAAGAACAAGGTAAACTAGGTTATCCTTTTCCCATTTTCTTATTTTAATTATCATTTTATATGTTATCTATCTTTTAGTGGTTTTAATAAAACGACGTATGCACTCAATATGTGAGTATAATAATTGACGTCTATGGTTAGATACGGTATATATGCTCAACAATCGCATTCTTTCAAGTTTCAAGTTGTGAAGTAAAATCGCGCCTAGGTGGTTGAAAGTTCATGTCTCGTATGTAATTGCTATGTGCGAAACTTGTAGTAGTAAAAATATATCGCGATACTGTTTGAGCACATGAACAAATTTATGTGCCCGTTGAAGACTGCGTCTCTTGGAAAACTCGGAATAAAAATAGGTGATACATAGACTTCAATTCGTGCTAAAAAATAGTATATAACAACAGATCATAATCTTGATGATCCATGCGTATCTATTCAACATTAGAGAAATAGCAACAATGGAAATATATTATTCCCACGCCAATTTGTTTAAACTGTAAAAAAAGTATCACATGCCCAATCTTTAATGTTGCGTGGATTCCCTTGGTATAAAAAAGTGATTGATCCAACAACTATGACATATAACAAATCACATTCACAGTCACAATCACTTAGCTAGGCGTTAGCCATGGATTAAGTTAAACAAAAGTCGCATTAGTTGTAGTCTTGTTGACATCAGGACTGCTATATATGACTAGGATTTAAAAATTAAAGTTTTTCTAGAACCTAAACACAATACATAAGTCTTGTCAAGCCTTTAAAATGATACTGTATTGTTTTAGAACCTAATCAAAATACATACGGAGTAAATCTTTTCAAGCCTGTCATGAGCTTTTACATTGTTTATGCAAAGAAACTAGAACAGAATCCTTAAAAGTAGATTTGTGCCCATAAAAGCCAAATGGATGGTTTAGAAAAAAAATTCCCAACATTTAAAATAATGTAATAAGGCCAACCCTTTTCAAGTCTTTTGTTCTTGCATACTGTTAATAAGGTTTGAAATAGCTTTCATTCATACACGCACAATTAGACATAGTGGTTGGAACAACTACCAAATCAAAAAGTAGTTTGGAACAATATGCTTGTAAAAGCCATAAAAACCTCCACTAACTTTTGAAAAACATGATAAAAGATTTGGAATCATCAAGCAAAACAAAAAATAAATGTTTAATGGTAGCAGTTGAAGAACACAATACAATTTCACACTATTTGTCACAAAGATATTGAGAACTTACATTACATAATACGGAGTATAACAATAACAACAATACACGATAATCTATACAAAAGTTGTATGTTTCATCTCTACAAACCTTGAAGAAATCGAGCCAAACGTTCCAACATTTTCTTCGCGTTCTCGGTTTTGGTATTGAATATGTGAAAACTATGACCCTCTCCTTCGACCTCAAACAACAATAGTTCTCCGTCCCATCTACTCTTTTTTACGGATTCGTAGTAGTGAAAGCCTCGTTCTCTTAGCTCGTCTTCAGAAGCGACACAAACCATCAACCTCTTACATCCAAGTCCATCTAAACATGGTGCAGTTTTTGCAAAAGGGTTGATCCAGGGACTATCTATCCCATCTATTGCTTTGGGGTAAACCACCATCCATGTCTTGTACAAACCAATCGATTCACGACTAGCTATATCTAGTTGCTCGGATCCAACTGGCTTCGAGCCCAAAAAGTATGGATGTGATAGAAAAGCACCAAGAATTTTGACCCCTTCATTTAGTTCTTCAACTCCAGCTCGCATGCACATGTGATGTGCAATATTTGCACCAGCGCTATCACCTCCTATATAGAGATGATCAAAATCGCCATATTGAGTTAACCATGGTTCGTGTATTTCGTTGTACTCTTTGGTGGAATGTGAAGCAACCCATTGTAGAGCAGTCCATGAATCATCGTAAGCAGCCGGTATAGGATGTTCTGGAGCTAACCTATAATCGACCGAGACTATTATGGCGTTTGCTTGAGACGCTATGATATTCATGTATTCGTGACAAAAGGTGGAAAATGCGGTTTCAATGCAGAACCCCCCACCATGGTAATAGACCAAGACGGGGAGTTTATTAGTAGGGTTGTTAGGTAAGTAGAGTCTCGCGGAGACATCTGGTGAGATAATGGTGTCTTTTGATAAGACACCATTTGCTGTCTCCGCCTCTAACGATGGTTGTGTTAACTGTGGCTTGTAGAGTCGTTCCACCGTGCCGTTCTTAAGGACACGGAGAAGCGGTAGAAGCTCTGTTAATACCTCTAATCCTTGATCGACAATCATGATGAAGAGGTATACACCAGAGGGGGGTGATTATGTTTCTTAGGAGACAAGTTATATATAGGCCTACATGATAAAGCAAGGAACATCAATTGGCAAATAAACAATATATGTTGTCATGGTTGGCCATAAAACTATTCTCCTAATACAACAAATTTTGCAAGAATTTACGGGAACATTATATAAAGATTTTTTTGTTGCGTGGCGTTTGTTTTTTTACCTTGCATCCAGCATAATATATAAGATTCTTACATTATATAAGTAAGGATATCAAAAGATCACCTGAGTAGCATTTCAATCATACGTGTCACCTTTATGTGATAATGTTAAATGGCACATTTTTAATCCACCTAAGCAACATCAGTCCACATCAGCAAGCAACGAAATTGTCTGTAAAAAGTATGTTAGGAGTGATTCAGATAGTTGATACATAGACTTCTTGTTAAAAATGTGGAAGCATGTTACTCTTGATCAACCCTAGCCAATGAAATCTAATTAAAGTTTTGGAAACTTGCGGACCAAAATTAAGAGATATACCCGGATCCTCATCCATAAATAAAAAATGGATATTATTTCTTAACTTGGACGAATCATAATCCTTGTTACACTATGATTTCGTCTAATGATAAGTGCTTCCGTCACCTTAACCTAGGCCCATTGGACTGGCCACGGTGCTCCAACCCATTCCTAATAGGTTGAATATGAAGTGTACGTGAACGGTATCGAATGATATAGGTCATCAAATTTCTTGTTAAAAATGTGAAAAATGAAGCACCTTAATTTTGATGTCCATGCCTAGTTATTCAACATTAGAGAAATAGCAGCCATGGAAATATATTATTCCCACGCCAATTTGTTTAAATTATAAAAAAAAGTGATTGATTCAAGTTAAAACAAAAGTCGCATTAGTTGTAGTCTTGTTGACATCGATTAAGACTCCTATATATATATGACCATGATTTGTTTTAATGTTTATAAAAGTGGTTGTTTATTAACTTTGACAAATGTTCCGTTCATTGTTGCCACAGGATTAGAAGCAAGCGTGTGGCAAATCTGATAAAGATACTTACCGGAGGTTAATCTACGTACGATCAAGCTTTTACAACTATATCTAATGAAACTGGTCGCTTGATTACTGATAAAACCTAACAAGGGCGGCTGTTAGCTTAATTATTAGGAACTAGACTATAGACCCGCGCGTTTCGTAGGTAGCAATAAAAAAATTTATATTTAATATTATAAATGAAGTAGGGGTGTTTGTTTTAGCTTATATAATGGGCTTATAAGCTTATTAGCTTATATAACCTTATAAGCCCAAATCAAGTGTTTGGTTAAACTTATATAAGTGGGCTTATAAGCTTATATATGAGTGTTTTAATAAGCCACAAAAATTTGGTTTTTTATGAAGGTTTGGGCTTATATAACATATTTACCATTTTACCCTCATGTTAACTTAAGCTTATATAAGCCATGGGCTTCATAAGCTTATATAAGCCATAAATGGATTATATAAGCCCATTACATAAGCTAAAACAAACACCCCTGTAGTCAAAGTTACAGCTCGTGGGTTAAAAACACACATAAATAAAATCATAAATTGACAGTAGAGCTCTATGTAAAGATATATACAGTACTACACTGCAATAATATTAGTCATTATGATATTTCACATGTTTACAACATGTGAAATATGTCAGGTTGCAGGTTCAGGGTCAAAACATTTGTGTGGTTACAACTACTCCCTCCGTCCCAAAACTATTGTCCCCTATTAACTTTTTCGGTATTTCTATTCCAACTTTGACCGTATATATTTTTGTTTGTGTTATATAACACTTGATGAAAATTATAACAATGGATATATATTTAAAAACCAATAAATGCATATATTTTTCATTAAGTATTACATAACAAAACAAAAATATTTACGGTCAAAGTTGTAAGAGAAAGACCGAAAAAGTCAATAAGGGACAATAATTTTGGGACGGATGGAGTACTTATCTTGCCCAATACCAAAAGTCCCAAAGGTTATGGAACAGTTATGTATCCTACTAATTTGACAATAAGGTTTTGCTATGCTGTTTATAGTTCTTGAATTAGCACCTTCAAATCTTCCCTCGGTCGTTGTACACGGGAATGTTAACAGACACACAAAACAATAAAGAAGGTCGACTCACCTTTTTTTTAATCTTGTAGTCTCTATCTCGAGCAAACATACTGAGATCATATCTCCTTCATGTGTCATCTTGCATTTTTGCATCATACAGATTTCCATCTGACATGCGGCCCTCACCAGATCCTCTTCTAAAGACTCAACATCATTAACCTTCCATACCACAAAGCTATTCAGGTTGGCACACCATGCTGAGTCAAAAGCTGCCAAACAAAACTGTAGTTGAAGAAAAGAGAAGTTATACCTTGTTCCTATATATTACATGAAGCAATTCATAAAAGAGTTGTTGTTTAAGGATGCTTTCTCGAAAATTCTCCATTTACCAAACAAAAATGCAACCTGGTGACATACAAACATATATATAAGCACCTAATTGATTGAATCCCTGAGCTCTTAACAGACTGCATAGCTGAATCTGATTGAAGGGCCATCTGATTATGATAAAAACCCTTTTACTTCATGAAGATCCATCTAACATTAAAATTTGTTAGATTATGAGCTTATTGATAGCTGAATCTGCCAGCTGCGAACTAAAGGTGCGTCTACGGCTAGAATCTGCACCGTGTCCATTTAGTATTATCTATACTACTTTATAAATTATTTAGCACATTCTAAATAAGAAATTCTTAAAAAATTAAGCCAAAAACATTACTATAAAAAGAAATTAAATTTTTAACTAATATTGTTCATTCCATACTATTAAAAGTTAGAACTAAAATGTTAAGTGTCTTTATGTGTAATTCAATTTGTAACAGTCCACATTAACTTTTATAATGATATTTAAAGACCACCGGTTACATTTTGACCAAAATCATAATTCTATTGTTAATGCAACTTTTGTAACGTTTAATTGATTTACGTATAAAAGAATCATATTTTCTATATTTCTATATCATATTTTTCAAACATCTAAAGTATATTTTTTATTTCTTTTGAGACATCTAGGAAAATTCGTCTACCTCGACAAATTGAAAACGAATGTTGCGCTTCAACTATTACTACTATTACTATGTGAATCATATTTTCTATATTTATATATCATATTTTTCAAACATCTAAAGTATATTTTTTATTTCTTTTGAGACATCTCAGAAAATTCGTCTACCTCGTCAAATATAAAAAGAATGTTGCGCTTCAACTATTACTACTATTACTATGTGAATTCACTATTACCGTACATGTAGTTGTTGAACATGAAAATAAAGATCGAGTATCTAGGAAGCACGGAAACTCCGTCGAGATGCCTTATGACGTATCGGGAACGCGGGGAAACGGGGAAACGTCGGGAAACGCCGGGAAATGTCTCCGAGAGAATGGGAAACATTTCTAAAATTGTGGTACGCGTAACAGTAGAGGGGAAACGTTTTGGGAAACGTTTCTGGCCCAAAAATGACGTTTTCGTGGCCCATTAACTAAAAATCATTTTATTTTTAATAAACTTATATAATTAGTAGATACTATAACTGACGGCTCATGTTTTTAGACCCTCCAAAACTGAGAAACAGATTCTTCAATATTCATCTTGATTTTTTTGATATCTCAAGTTAGTAAAAAGCTATAATTAATTTATTCTATATCATTATAATACATAAACTCGCAATTATATGATGTTTTTAAAGTCTCTTATTAGATACATAACAGTAGGTTATGTTCGATACATCACTACATCAGTAGGTTATGTTAATTACTTATTACATCAGTAGGTTATGTTAGATTGCTATCAGTAGGTTATATTACATCAATAGGCTATGTTAGTATATTATCATCAGTAGGTTATGCGGTTATGTTATATTACATGTTACATTACGTGCATTACATTACATGTATTACTACACATTAAATGCATTACATTACCACAACAGCTTGTTGTTTTTTTTTACTTATTTGCTTTTTGGGAAGTCAATTTGATGTTTAAGATTTTTTAATTTATGATTATGAGAAACATTGTTGGGTTTCTTGAATGTTATGTAATATTTTCATGACAATTTCCCATATACTAAAATATCATAAGACGAATAGACGTTTTCCCGCCATACCCGTATCTTGAATTTTAGGATGTTGCCGTTTCCCAATACCTGTACCTGTCCCCGTCCCCGTCCCCGTTTCCGTACCCGTGAAACTTAGTCGAGTATGTTCCTTTTGTGTTATTTTTCGAATACTATGCAACTTGGCGCGATATGCATGGTTGAGGTGGGCACGGGCACTTACAAATAGACAGCATCGTCGATATGGTTATCCTCATGATAAACATACAACGGAAGGACATTCGCTCGCCAAAAATTTAAATTACATAGGTATCCGGCGCTGCAATGCGCGGGTACCTGGCTAGTACTAATCAACAACTCAAATTCTTGAACAAACTTCTTGGCTGACTCGGCTAACTATTTGATTTTACTATTTGATTTTACTCTATTATCTAAAAATGGATGTTGTAATTTTAGGGGAGATAATATAGAGAAGATACATACCAGAGAATAACTACTCCCAAAAGAACGTAGAAAAGAATAAGCTAAGAAGACAAGATAACATAGCAACCAATAAGCCTGCATGCACGGGAATCATTTATAGCTTGTATTATAAAAGAATGCAGTAAATTTTACAGTCATAACTTTACTAAAACATCAAAAAGCAATAAAGATTCCATCATTTTACACTGATGTATAACTCATTAATAGATCCTAACTACTAATTAGACTCTTTGTGTCCAGATCAAAAACCATAAAAGTTGGACACCATATGCAACTATTTTCTACTGGCCAAAGATAGTAACATCGTGTGCAACTTTTAAGTTAAACATACAGTCTTATGCTTTACAATATTTGAAACTTGCTGCATTTATTAACCGATCAAATCATCAGACTTAGCCATTTGTTTGACAAAATTCATATTGTGCTAACTTCAGTAAGTGGCATATCTGAATTATATAAAAGCTTCATGATTTTGAATATTAAGTATGTTAGGTGTTAATCTGGATTTTTTGGACCAGTATCACTATTTCATTTGTACTAATTTACCGTTAGAGACATACCCCAAGACGATAGGATACATAGGTGAAAATCATGGCATTAGCTTCAGGTGCAAGTTGTCCATTTACCCTCTCGCTTTCTGTGTAGTTGTTAAACCATGAAACATAAAACTTGAATAAGAAAAGGGAGTTTGCACATAAATTAAATAAATTAAGTATACACAAGTACGGAAAGTCTAATACACAATAAAGTTTAGTGAGTATTCATACCTGCCATGTATTGATATTCCCATAAATGTCTATTAGAGTGACAATGCAACACATACGACTATGTTGTAGTTCCTGCAGTGACAATAATATCTCCAAAAAATAACTCTACATTTGTCAAATGAAGCAATATTTATTTAAGTCTTGTACTGATCATAACACAATGGCAAAATAGTAAAAAAAAAAAATCTTAAACGAATGAGGCAGCAATTATTCTGAAGATCCATAATTCAAAACGCAAGAAACCTAAAAACCAGGAAACAAAGGAAAATATCCAGAATACGATTATGTTTAAACAAAACAAAAGATGATTTGATTCAAACAAATATCAATGATCAATCTTTCTCAATCTTTGGTTGAAGAAGTTTCTTCTTAGAAGATGATGCATTGGACAATTCGTCAATGTCAATAACCTCATCCAACTTTCTCTTTATAGGGCTTGTTCCCGTATCCTTCAAAGATTCAATTAAGGATTTTGCATTTCCAGAAGCAGATGCGCTATCCTACATCATTTTTAAAAAATAGTTTAAAAATTTACGACATCTATAAATACTATAAATAAGAAAAAATTGAGTACATCGATAGTTTAATAACAATACCTGATATGTTAGGCGAGATGATGGTGTGATGAAGCCTAATGACGGTGTTAAAGAGCTGCTCATAGTGACCTATTTAATTTATGGAAACGTTGGTGATTTACATTTCAATTTTGAATTTATATAAAATGAATAAAAGTTAATAAAAAGATTGTACCTCAAGAGTTGAAACTTTTTGTTCCAACTCGTCAATGACATCAGGTTATTCACACATTTGAGATATTGCATAGACATATTTGTTGTTGGATAAGTTATACTCTGTGATGTCCACTTTGAATGCAAATTTCTTTTCAAGCATGCAAAATATTCAGGCAAAACGTCGAGGGCTCCTTTCTATTCTTAATATAATAATAGTAAAGTTAGCATTGTGTAAAATTGTAGTAGTTAGTAGGCTGATAAATATGTTAAGAGTTTAAGAATATGTTACCTTTTGCTGTTGTTCAACTAATTCGTTAGCATCTTTAGGTATTAAAGTATTCGCTTGGCGATCAAAGAGTGTCAAAAAAACAGACCCCGTGTTATCCAACACTCGAATCTGAATCTTAAACCTGCAATGTTTAATAAGTATGAAATACTATCAGATATGTAATAAGTGTGAAAACACTTATCCTTTTACCATTTAATTATAATAAAAACAAGACCAAAACGTGTATTTTATATCGTAAAAGTCGGAATTATACGTGCTTTGTGTTTTTAGTTTGTTTTAGGACCAAAAGATGAAAAAGTAAGAAAACACGGGCTTTCACGGGTGTTTATCGAAGAAAAAGACAAAGACGAAGTCAAAAGATCAAAAGGGCAAGAAGAACGGAAGTCAAAGGCCTATTCTGAAGATTTATCGAAGAAAAAGTCTGAAGACGGAAGATTAACGAAGTCGAAGAACCAAGTCTACTAAAAGAAGAAAATTAGAAGACGAGTTCAAGTTATCATTTGACTAATCCCGAGACAAAGTCGAGAAAGACGAGTTATTTAAAAATCCGAGAAGACAAAAGAAAAAAAGAAGCACAACCACCTTCCTACTTCACTCTCCTATAAATAGAGTCCTTCCCTCATTTGGAAGGTGTTAGCTAATTAAGTTTAGTTCTCCATTTTTATGGTTTTTCAAGTTCTTTCATATTGTCTTTAAATTTTGTTCTTCTTTCTTCAAGTTTACCATGTAAGATATTTAATCTTCCTTTTTAATTTGTGTGTCAAATCTTTATCTTGATTAAAAAGATTTTCATAATCATCTCATTCTTCCTTTCTTGTTTGTTTTAATCTTGAGTTTATTTGATTTAATCTCGAAAAGTTTTCATCTTTATGCTTATTTGATTTAAGTGCTCATCGTGTTTTTCTTATCAAGTTCATACGAGTGATGATCTCAACTTTTTCGTGTTTTTAGCTTATTTCGTTTTTAGCTTATTTTCTTGTAAGTGTTTTAAAAGATTAATCTTTTTAGAGTTTATTTTATAAATCTTGCTTATTTAGTGTTTCGAAAGTTTCTTATTCGTGCTTATTTAGTTCTTTTCATTATTGATTTGGTCAAGTTTCGGTTATTGCTTATTAAAAAGAGCTTATTCGGTTTTGCTTATTGCATTTTACATTCCATCGGAAAAAGGTTTACCTTTCCGACGGTTATTCCGATAGTCTTCATCGGAAAAGGGCCTACCTTTCCGACAGTTATTATGATGCCCCCCATCGGAAAAGGGTTTATGTATTCCGATTGATTATTCCGACAGAATTGGGTTTTAGTTATTCCGATCACCATTCCGATAGTATTGGTGATCAAACATTCCGACAGGTTTTTCCGACAGACTTTCCGACGGATTTTCCGATACAGTTTTAGATATT
Organism: Glebionis coronaria; assembly: GCA_025667525.1. Lineage (NCBI taxonomy): Eukaryota > Viridiplantae > Streptophyta > Magnoliopsida > Asterales > Asteraceae > Glebionis > Glebionis coronaria. The sequence goes on along the minus strand of CM046874.1, from coordinate 631,547,929 downwards.
CCGACAGGATTTATTTTTTTTATAACATTCCGACGGATTTTCCGATCATTATTCCGATGGTATTCCGACAGTGGGTATTCCGACAGGTTTGAGTTTTCCTTTTTGTTTTAAATTAATTTTCTTTTCCTGCCAATCAAGGTTAGATTTCTCTTTTTTATTTTTTTTATATTTAATAACTTTGTCGTTTATGTTATCAGTAGAAATAGCTAATCAAAAGCTCTCCCTTTTAGTGACCAATTACAATAATTCCACCTTAAACCGTGATCAATTCGATTAGATACCGAGAACGAACGACTACACATATTTAAAAAACCATTTATTAAAATGGCGCCGCTGCCAGCTCTTTTCGTAGAGATTAAATTTTAGGATCCGTTCTTTTGGGAACGTTATTTTCAAGCATAAAAATTTTCAAAAAATCCTTAAAAAATATAAAATTTTCAACAAAAAAAAGATTAAAAAAAATCAAAAGTATTTTTGAATTTTTAGTGTATGCGTACTGATCTTCGTCTTATCCTGAGCCCGAGACTCGTAGAGACTTAGATATGGCCGGTGTGCATAATAATAACAACCCACCTCACCCCAATGTCAATAATAACAACCATGACCCTCAACCCGACCTTCGTACAATGGAGGAGCTTTGTCAACCAACTACGAATGGACGTGGAGGACCGATTGCGTCGATGCAAATCACGGCTCCCGAATTTTCGTTGAAGCAACACATGATCCAACAAGTTCAAAATGCTTGTCCATTTCGCGGATCACCGGATGATGATGCCAACAAACACCTCGATAAATTCATAACCGTCACTCAAAGCATGAAATTGCCTGGTGTTTCCATGGATTTTCTTCGCCTTCATCTTTTTCCACACACTTTATCCCACCATGCCGAAAAATGGTTTGATCGTCTTCCTAAAAATTCGATTCATACATGGGACGAGATGACTCAAAAAATTTTGTCGCGCTACTTTCCACCATCCATGGTAACTAGCCTTAGGAATCAAATCAGTGGTTTCACTCAAGAACCTGATGAATCTATTTTCGATGCTTGGGAACGTTATAATGTCTTGATCGATCGTTGTCCTAACCATAATATGCTCCCCGTCACTTTAGTTGATACTTTCTACAATGGTTGAACTTTTTGTGATCGTGATACGATTAATGCAGCCTCCGGTGGTACATTTATGAAAAGAAGACCTGAGGAGTGTAGAGAGCTTATAGAGAACATGACCACTCATCACTAAAATTGGGATTCATCCGCCTCTTCAAGGAATAACCCGAGGGCCAATGTTTCTTCTACTTCATCAAACCCTGAGTTAACCGAACTCACTCACCAAATAGCCGAGATGAACAAAAATTTCTTAACCATGGCTACGAACCAATTTCAACAAGTTAAAGCTGTAACACCTTCTTGCGAGACTTACGGTGGTTCTCATTCATACACCGATTGTCCTTCTACTCATGACAATCCAAAAAACGTGTATGCGGATAACGGTAACTTTTCTACGGGAGGCTATCAAGCTCGTCCTCAAGGTGACCGCAATTTGCTAAGTTATCGTTCAAACAACTTCCTTTCACCACCCGTTTTTCCTCCTCAAAACCAAAACAACTTTAATCGCAACAATCAAAACCAAACTCGAGCTCCTAATCAATATCAAACCCAAAGAAATCCATATCTACCTCAAGGAAATAATCATGTTTACCAACAACCCACTTATCAACCACCCGCTTACCAAGCTCCTCCTCCCCACCAACCCACAACATTTAATCATGAGGTTGAAACTTACATGAAGACTAATGACGCGCTAGTGAAGAATATTCAGAGCCAAAATATTAACTTGAAATGTGACATGGCGAAACAAGGGAATGATCTTCGAGCCGAGCTTAGGAATGACATGCGAAACTCTTAAAGCAGTCAAACAAATGACTTAAGGGATATGATGGCTAGTTTCTTCCCAAGTAGTCAACCCTCTGCTTTAGGTTCTCTTCTGAGTAACACCGTTGCTAATCCAAGAGGGGAGATGAAAGCAATCACCACCCGAAGTGGAAAAGGTTATAAGGAACCCGAGATTCCTAAACCTACTCCGGTGATTGTGACAAAGTATAACGAGCACCCTTCACCAATTCCTCCACCTTCTACTTCTACCCCTCCACCACCCAAGGATGTGAGTGAGAATTCCATTTCAAAGCCTTCATCTCAACCCGACATACCTTATCCTTCTAGGTTGAGGAAAGACAAGTTGAAGAACAAGGATGGTATTCAAGTTTCAAACTTTCTTAAAAAGTTTAAACAATTGAATTTCAACATCTCCTTTGCCGAGGCTCTCGCTCACATGCCTAAATATGCTAAAATGTTCAAAGATCTTCTCAGGGATAAGGAAAAACTTCTTGATATTGCTCAAACCCAACTTAATGAGAATTTCTCCGCAGTTCTTTTAAGGAAATTACCAACCAAACTTGGTGATCCAGGTCGCTTTCTCATTCCTTGCAACTTTCCCGGGGTAGAGAATTGTATGGCCCTTGCCGATCTAGGTGCTAGTATCAACTTAATGCCATTAAGTGTTTGGAAACAATTATATCTACCCGAGCTAGTCCCCACACGAATGACATTGGAATTAGCTAACCGTACGGTTTCTTATCCGGCGGGGATAGCCGAAGATGTCTTCGTAGGTGTCGACAAATTCACCTTTCCGGTGGATTTCGTTGTCGTTGACTACGAGATGGATCCCCGTGTTCCATTAATCATTGGACTTCCATTCTTGAGGACCGGTCGCACTCTTATTGATATAACCGCGGGCGAATTAATCATGAGAGTTGGTGACGACAAAATCATCTTCAACGTGGGTAAACTTTCTAAGCAACCTTATGAACATGAGAGCGTTAATTTCATTGACGTACTTGATGAGGCTTGTGAAGAACATTTCAAAGACGCTTGTAAAAGTGGTTTTTCTTCTCTACCCATTGTCGAGACCATTGCCTCTATTGCTCCTTCATTGACTCCATTTGGAAAAAGTTATTTTCTTCTGAAAGAATTTGAAGCAACTTTAGGGGATGTGGACTTAAAATATGATTCTCCCACCGATTGGGAAGAAGACATTCGTACCATTGAGAAACTTCTCAATGAGGACCATATTTCTCCACCTTCTCCTATGGAAATCATAAACGATGATCCGAATTTGACTAAGCCATCCATCAAAAATCCTCCGGATTTAGAGCTTAAGGATTTATCGTATCATCTTGAATATGTTTTCCTAGAAGACAATAAGAAGTTACCCGTCATCATTGCAAAGCACTTAAAAGAGAATGAAAAATCTCGACTTATCGATGTGCTAAAAAATCATAAGAAAGCAATTGCTTGGAAAATTTCCGATATCCGCGGAATTGATCCTAACTTTTGCACTCATAAAATTCTCATGGAAGATGACTTTAAACCCGCAATCCAAAGCCAAAGAAGGGTTAATCCAAACATTCATGACGTCATCAAGAAAGAATTTATCAAACTTCTAGATGCCGAAGTGATTTACCCTATCTCGGATTCGCCTTGGGTTAGTCCCGTCGATTGTGTGCCTAAGAAAGGCGGAATAACCGTTGTTCCTAATGAAAACAACGAGTTGATTTCTACTCGATTTGTCACGGGTTGGCGAGTTTGCATAGACTATCGCAAGCTCAATGATGCCACTCGTAAGGATCATTTTCCTCTTCCTTTCATGGATCAAATGCTCGAGCGTTTAGCGGATAATGACTACTATTGCTTCGTAGACGGTTTCTCCGGGTATTTTCAAATTCCTATCGATCCAAAAGATCAAGAGAAAACCACATTCACTTGTTCTTATGGAACATTCGCTTACAAAAGAATGCCTTTCGGCTTATGCAATGCGCCTGGGACTTTCCAAAGGTGTATGATGGATATATTCCATGACATGGTTGAAGAAACTATGGAAGTCTTTATTGACGATTTCTCGATCTATGGTGATTCTTTCTCTTCTTGCCTTGCCAATTTAGAAGTATGCTTAAACGGTATGAAGACACTCGTCTCGTTCTTAATTGGGAAAAATGCCATTTCATGGTAAAAGAAGGTATTGTTCTAGGTCATAAAATTTCCAAAGCCGGTATTGAAGTCGACCGTGCTAAAGTTGACGTCATTGCTAAGTTGCCTCCACCTACCACCGTCAAAGGAGTTAAAAGTTTTTTAGGTCATGTGGGATTTTATCGACGTTTCATCCAAGATTTCTCTAAGATACCTCGACCAGTGACTCACCTCTTAGAAAAGGATACTCCTTTCATCTTTTCTCAAAAATGCCTCGATTCTTTCGAGCTTCTTAAAGGTAAATTAATTAAGGCACCGGTCTTAGTCTCTCCAAATTGGGAGTTACCTTTCGAGCTCATGTGCGATGCTAGTGATTTCGCGGTAGGAGCGGTTTTAGGTCAAAGAGTTAACAAACACTTCCAACCAATCCATTATGCTAGCAAGACAATGACAGGGACTCAATTGCATTATACCACTGCCGAAAAAGAGCTTTTAGCCGTAGTGTATGCTTTTGAATAATTCGGCCCCTATCTTGTGCTTTCCACCACCATCGTTTACACAGATCATTCCGCCTTGAAATACTTGTTGACCAAGAAAGATGCTAAACCGAGACTCCTTTGTTGGGTTTTGCTACTACAAGAATTTAAAATCGAAATTTGTGACAAAAAGGGAGAAGAAAACCTAGCCGCGGATCATCTTAGTAGACTCGAGGATCCCTATCAAGGGGAACTTCCAAATCAAGAGATTAATGAATATTTTCCCCTTGAGGCCTTAATGTATATTAACTCCAATCTTGACGATACCTCATGGTTTGCGGACATTGCAAACTATTTAGCGGGTGGTGTTCTCATGGAAGGGTTAACGTCCCAACAAAATAAAAAGTTCTTCAAGGACATTAAACACTATTATTGGGACACCCTTACCTTTTCAAGCAATGTTCGGATCTTGTCATTCGTCGGTGTGTTGATGGGCCGGCAGCTTTACTAATCCTTGAAGCTTGCCACAAAGGACCCACCGGTGGTCACTTTGGTCCTAACTATACTGCGAAGAAAGTTTTCGACTCCGGATTTTATTGGCCCACCATTTATCATGACGCTCCTAAAATGGTTAAGCATTGTGATGCTTGCCAAAACAAGGCAAGATCACACATAAAGATGAGATTCCTCAAAATTTCATCCAAGAATGTGAAATCTTTGACGTATGGGGCATCGACTTTATGGGGCCATTTCCATCATCTAAAGGGAACAAGTACATCCTCGTAGCCGTTGACTACGTATCTAAATGGGTTGAAGCAAAGGCTTTACCTACTAACGATGCAAGGGTGGTTGTGAACTTTTTGAAACAATTATTTGCTCGATTCGGTGTTCCTCGTGCTATCATTAGTGATCGCGGGACTTATTTTTGCAATGATCAATTTGCTCGAGTCATGGCTAAGTATGGTGTCAATCACCGTCTTTCCACCGTGTATCATCCACAAACTAATGGTCAAGCCGAGATCTCTAACCGTGGACTTAAGCGAATCTTAGAGCATACTGTGGGAGAGCATCGTGCCTATTAGGACGATAAGTTAGATGATGCTTTGTGGGCTTTCTGTACCGCATATAAGACACCTATTGGATGTACTCCATATCATCTTGTGTACGGAAAGGCATGCCACCTCCCCATTGAGTTGGAGCATAAGGCTTATTGGGCCTTGAAATGGGCTAATTTTGATATCAACAAAGCCGGTGATCTTAGGAAAATCCAACTCAATGAGCTTAATGAACTAAGGAATGAGGCTTATGAGAATTCATTAATCTACATGTAGAAAACCAAGCTCATTCATGATTCCAAGATTAAGAACCGAGAGTTTCACATAGGTGATCAAGTTTTACTCTTTAACTCTCGGTTGAAAATATTTTAGCGCAAGCTTAAGAGCCGTTGGTCCGGTCCATTCACCGTCTCTAAAGTCTTCCCTTATGGAACCATTGAGCTATCTCAACCAAATGGGCCAAATTTTAAGGTGAATGGCCAACGTGTTAAGTTGTACTTTGGTGAGGACATCTCTCATGAGATGATTCCATCCCTCGCCATGTTTCCTTTGAATTAGTTTTGGGTCGAGTCAGGCTCGTGACTCGGTTAACAAAAACAAGCGCTTCTCGGGAGGAAACCCGGTGATCTATCCTTTTTACCCGTTTTCATAATAGGTGTATGGGGAGCTATGTAGGTGTTTGTTGTCTTGTTTCTTGTGATGTGTAGGGATTAAAGCTTCAAAAAGCACTTTTGATGATATTTGACGACTCGTGATCCCGTGTTCCCGTCTTCCCGGTTCTATCCTAAACTCTTGTGATTCAATATTTCATATCCTATATGATGACATTGAAATCACTTTAGTTGTCCTTTCCTTAGCAAGATTTAAACAATGTGCACAATGTCCTAAGTGTAGGGGAGTTTACTCCCACATGCTTAAACATTGAGGACAATGTTTATATCAAGTGTAGGGAGACTTCTATCGAAGTTAAGTAGGCTTCTCCATTAATTTGTACTCATTTTAACCGGAAAATTTAATTTTTCGACATTTTTCATAATTTTTGATCTATTTTGGCCTAGTAGTATTTTTCATTTAATTTCTTTTATGTACCTTCCGTTTGTTATCGCATCGTATGTATATATTTCATTCCAAGAATAAAGTCAAAAGAGAAAAATAAAGTTAAATAAAATGGTTTTAATGAGTTTAGATGTCTTTGATATATTAGGCACGTCATGAATCTTTTGACTCAACCCGAGTTTACTTATCCAAGTTTACTCTAGCTAGTATCCTTAACGTGTTTAAATTAAGTTTTGCTAGGCTTTTATATAGGGAACTTTAAAACGCGAAAGTCTTAACTCTTTTGGGTTAAGAACAAGAAATTTTCATAAGTTCCTATAATTGATCCTAGAAAGTCGTTTATCAAGGGAACTTTAAAATGCGAATTCTTAACTTGAAAATTTCTAAGAAGTTGCAAGATCCTATAGATGACTTGAAAACCCAAAAATTTGATTTAATAGGCTAAGCATCCACGAGTTTCATTCCTTGAGATTTTAAATTATGGAGAACGAGAGATGATAGAGTCAGTTATAAGTTTGGTATTCTTTCATGAATTTATGTGAGTTAATTATGAGTTTTTTCTCCCATCGCTTGTTAATAATATAATTGCAATAAGTAAGGTTGTACGATTTAAAAAGTTACTTAGCTTCTAGCACAAGATCGTTTAAAAGTTGCTCGGTATTAATTAGAGTTCATAGCCAAGGCATAACTTATTAAAGCGGGATGCGAAGATTGGCGAGTCCGAAAAGGCCCTAACAAGGCATGAGGGCTACATTTTGTTGCTAAAGATCCAAAGTGACGTGAAGAATCATTTATCAAAAATCAATATGAAGGATCGAGACACACGACGAAAAGCAAATACTCCCCTAAAGATCATGGAGAAGTCTATCCGAAAAGACCCTAGCAAGGTATGAGGATAAACAGATCCAAGTCCTAAAAGGAGGCGGATCGTTGTATATCAAAATCCCAAATAAAGATTGGAGAAAATGAAGAAGTCGTGGTCCAACTATGAAGAATCTCTCAAAAACTTCAAGTGAAGAAATTCCTATTGTGAAGAGAAGACCATTATTTCAAGAACGTCTCTCAAGATTCGAAGTATGAAGTCACTGCCAAATATGAGTCCGAGAAAGGTCTCAAATCGTGAAGCGAGTTATGCCAAGATATGAACTTTATGAGGTTTCGAGAAGCAGTTTTAAAAGATTTTGTCCTTTAGCTAACTATTGATTAAATCGTCCTACTTTATTTTCAGCCTTAATAAATTATCGAAATAAGACATCAATGCATCCTCGTGATCATTCAAGACAACAATAAAATATAAGAGATACCTCTATGAATAAGGGAGTCTAAGTGAATAATTGGGCCACATGAGTTTGTGTTAGATTACTAACTTATAATAACAATGATCTTGTTTCTAAGCTTGGTATGGGGAACGTGAAACTTGAGGGTGATAAACATTCATGACAACCAAAGCTCTAATGTAAGTCTTTGATCTCTTTACTTGTTCTTCCTTCAAGCATTTTGTATATATTTCTATCTTTTTAGTTTCCTTAGTGTTTATTATTTAATAAAGGCCAAGGTGGGTTAATTATGATGAAAAATGTAAATCGTGCTTTTAAATTAATGCATTGCATGAGGGCATTGCAATGGTCAAGTGTAGGAGATTTAATAAGTGCGAAAACACTTATCCTTTTACCACTTAATTATAATAAAAACAAGACCAAACGTGTATTTTATATCGTAAAAGTAGGAATTATGCGTGGTTTGTGTTTTTATTTTGTTTTAGGACCAAAAGCTGAAAAAGGAAGAAAACACGGGCTTTCACGGGCTTTTGTCGAAAAAAAGACAAAAGACGAAGTCAAAAGATCAAAAGTGCAAGAAGAACGGAAGTCAAAGGCCTATTCTGAAGATTTATCGAAGAAAAAGTCTGAAGACGGAAGTTTAACGAAGTCGAAGAACCAAGTCTACTAAAAGAAGAAAATTAGAAGACGAGTTTAAGTTATCATTCGACTAATCTCGAGACAAAGTCGAGAAAGACGAGTTATTTAAAAAGCCGAGAAGACAAAAGAAAGAAAGAAGCACAACCACCTTCCTACTCCACTCTCCTATAAATAGAAGTCCTTCCTCTCATTTGGAAGGTGTTAGCTAATTAAGTTTAGTTCTCCATATTTATGGTTTTTCAAGTTCTTTCATATTGTCTTTAAATTTTGTTCTTCTTTCTTCAAGTTTACCATGTAAGATCTTTAATCTTCCTTTTTAATTTGTGTGTCAAATATTTCTCTTGATTAAAAAGCTTTTCATAATCATCTCATTCTTCCTTTCTTGTTTGTTTTAATCTTGAGTTTTATTTGACTTAATTTTGAAAAGTTTTCATCTTTATGCTTATTTGGTTTAAGTGCTCATCGTGTTTTTCTTATCCAGTTCATACGAGTGATGCTCTCAACTTTTTCGTGTTTTTAGCTTATTTCGTGTTTAGCTTATTTTCTTGTAAGTGTTTTAAAAGTTTAATCTTTTTAGAGTTTATTTTATAAATCTTGCTTATTTAGTGTTTCGAAAGTTTCTTATTCAGTTCTTTTCATCATTGATTTGGTCAAGTTTCGGTTAGTGCTTATTAAAAAGAGCTTATTCGGTTTTGCTTATTTCATTTTACATTCCATCGGAAAAGGGTTTACCTTTCCGACGGTTATCCCGATAGTCTTCATCGGAAAAGGGTTTACCTTTCCGACAGTTATTCCGATGACCCCCATCGGAAAAGGGTTTATGTATTCCGATTGATTATTCTGACAAAATTGGGTTTTAGTTATTCCGATCGTTATTCCGATCACCATTCCGATAGTATTGATGATCAAACATTCCGATAGGTTTTTCCGACAAACTTTCTGACGGATTTTCCGATACATTTTTAGATATTCCGACATGATTTTTTTTTTGATAATATTCCGACAGATTTTCCGATCATTATTCCGATGGTATTCCGACAGTGGGTATTCCGACAGGTTTGAGTTTTCCTTTTTGTTTCAAGTTAATTTTTAGATTTTCTTTTCCTGCCAATCAATGTTAGATTTCTCTCTTTTATTTTTTTTATATTTAATAACTTTGTCGTTTATGTTATCAGTAGAAATAGCTAATCAAAAGCTCCCCCTTTTAGTGACCAATTACAATAATTCCATCTTAAACCGTGATCAATTCGATTAGATACCGAGAACGAACGAGTACACATATGCAAAAGTCATTATATTAATATGTATATGTTATTTGAATATGTAGGTAATAGTAAGATGAAACTTACTTGTACAGAACATCGGACACCTCACCACATGATTTGCTCTTACAAATATAACCAACTGTCTTATGTTTAACCAGACCAGACTCCTCATCTTTATATTCCTCTATCTTTGGATCAACCCCAAAGTTGCACTTACACACCCTAAATAGTACCACTTGGTCTCACGATTAACACATTTGATTGTTCCAACAACGACACATGACATGACCTAAATGTATATAATGAGAATGGTAACGTTATTTTTATACTTTATTAAAATAGTTGAGTTTTGTTAATATAAGAATTTGTTAGAATAACCTTTCTTATGTCCCGGATGTCACACAGATTAACTTTTTCCAAATAGTTCAAGAATTCGTCACGGAGAGGGAATTTTTTGTAGATCACCAATGGAGAAATACGATTTTATGGTGCTTCCATACCAATAATTGCAACAACACTGCATATCTATTTTTTAGTATATAGAAGTGAAGCTAAAAATGTACGATTGATGTTGTTTTTTACATTAGCATGGGGATACCTTTGTTTGAAATTGATTATGTCAGGAATGTCTTCGTTAATAAAAAACCTGGTACAGTTATGGCAGTTTGACAATGAAGGCTTCCCTACGAATGAGGCACAATAATACAGCGTAAGGTGCATATAATATGAATGCATTAAGTACAAAATGGTGTAAAATAACAACCTCTATATATCTCGTGTTTCGTAAACTGCATTATGAGAATACTCATCTTAGTCCTATCTCCCAAAGTAGCATCAACTTGTTCCGCATACTGACCCCACAAGGTAATTGACAGCCTAAGTCCCCGGTTAACAAAAGTCAGATATGTATAAATGAATAAAAATGATGATGTGTGTTATAAATAAGTAACTGAATCATATGATTCGATTACATAGTATCTTGTAGCTCAAAACAAAGTTTTTTAACCGATTTTCCATTAATTAAAGGATAATCAAGAGGTCCACATGAAACGACTTCGCCAATGACATCTATAAAAGAAAATAGTAAACGTTAGACTGTTGTTGTCATATAAATACAGTTTATATGCACTTTTTTGTTTTAGTTTGAGAGTGTGTATGTTTATATCTAATAAAAGGTAATTGTATAAAATATTTGATAAAAACTATAAAAAATGTACAACACACTAACCATAAGCAACAGTAGAGTTTTTCTTTTCGCTGAGAACAATGTCAAAAGGCCTAAAAATAAATCCGTATACTGATCCACCAATCTCATCGCATTTAGAGATTTTGGTTATCTCGTAAAATTGAAGACGATACTGGTGAGCAAAAACATGGTTGCTTCCATGTCTCTCATTGATTTGAAAATCGGATAAGAAGTAGCATTGCCCTTGTTCCAGTTAGGAATCAAACTGCTTGACCAAGCCTTTTTTCACAGTGGCATGTATTTTAGTACCCTACAAAAAATGAAAGTGTATGTATTCAATTACGTTTTCAAATAGTTGGAAATTTTAAGAAGTTTTTTTACCATAAGCTATTACCTCTTCATCCATCAGAACCATGTCAATGGAGTAAGTTAGGAGCGGGTTTTTGAAATCAAGGAGTTTCCACAATCAGATTACTCGAACCTTGATTTTTCATTCATCTCTGAAAGGAGTAAGATCAGAAACCTTGGTTATTTTTGAATCCATATTTTTTTATTACGGAAAAAGAAAAGCTGAAAGTGTGATTCGAACTCCAAATTAGTTGAATCTTAAATAGGGGATCTGGGATCTAGGGTTCGTTAGATTTAAATTGGTGATTCAAATTTTGAAATATCACTTTAAAATCGGATAATCATAATCAAAACATAATAAACTGAAAAATTATTCGAAGATTTAAAACAAAAAAGTTAATACAAAGATTATGTACCGAAAATTAAATAATCACACTTGCAACTTACAAGGATATATTTCGAAGATTTATAAGCAGAAGCAGTTGATTGTGAGCATAAATGGGGATTTGGATGCATCGGAAGTTTTTGGCAGCCACAAAAGACGGAGAAGCAGTTTTTAGTTTGTAGATAGAGAAGAAGATTGATAAGATAAGAAACGTGTGTGGATTTATTTATGACGTACATTAAGACGTCAGACAGGGCGGTTTGTCATTCAAAAAATTTTTCTTTTATTAGAGATAAAGATTATAAAATGTTTTTCGACCAACTGGCTTCGTGTTCAGGTCTCAACTTAAACAAAAAGTGTAGGTCGAGTGGGTGTGGAAGTTTGTTGCATACATAATTACTAACGTGGTACATGTGTAATGTGGCGGCGAGTATCCGGTGATGATTCTGGAAACGACCAAATGTTACTCTTTTACCCATTATGTTTGTATGCACATTAACGTTAAATTTGAAAAAACTGAATTAAAATAAACCTATTAAAAAAAGAGTAAAAGTTAATAAAAAAAATATATCAAAATGAATATTGAATTAAAAAGAATAAAATTTAAAAAAATTGAAATTCAATTATAAAAATAATAAAATAACTTACTTTATTTAATAGCTAAAAAAATCTGAAAATTCAACTTTAATATTTTAAGCATGTCTCAAATAATTTATAATATAGTTATATATTGTTGATCATGCTACGTTTTTTTAAAAAAAAAGCAATCCGATTCTAGGTCTACGCATGATATTGCTTATAGCTGAGATCTCGTTTGTTACAACTATTTTATTCATGGAAGAAGGCTCGTGGCCTATAGTTTTTTAGCGAGTGAACATTTAAAAACAGGTATACTGCAAATTTCGTTCATTTACTTTGTCAAATCGGTACATATATCAGTGAGTGCAAAGGTCTGGCAATTTTACCATCGAACGTCTTAACATCGTGCAAAAAAAACACTGATTCAATGTTTTAACTGTCGACCGTTGTCACACGTTATCTCCCCCACATGTCACGCACATGAGGGCACTTTTGTCATTTCCCCTCCTCACCATCTCGTCAGCACATCTCCCAGCTTTCTCTTATGCAATTTTCGTCCCCGAAACCATTGACCACCTACATTGTCGAATCATACATATGTGCCTACCATATTTTATACGCAAAAAAAAAGCCTTTGGTTTCCAAAAATAATCGCAATAGTAATTTGATTTCATCTCAAATCGTGAATCGAGTATACAATGCTTAAGTTAATGGAAATTACAGAACCAGCCTTTGATGTTAGGCGAGAATATAATGTAAAGATCCCCCTTTCTGTTGGGTTATATTTTTCTTACTTTGAATGTTTTTATAGTTTTTATACATGTTTACAACATTCATATATTGAGTTCAATGTAGTTAAGTTTGTAATTATACATGTTAGTGTTTAATTGTGTGGTTTTACTCGTTGCTTGTTGTTTATGTTCTGTTTATTCTCACAAACAATTATACGTACTTGTTTACCCTAAAAATCAATCATAGTGGACATTTTTCAGCAACGCCTAGAACGACATATCTCTATCCAACAATAGCTTGGTACGATTTTGTACGTGCATAATTATTTTTTATTAATCAGTACCATTCCTCGATACGTGATTTAGGTTTCAAGGATGTTAGGATTGTCCACTCTTATTTTAGGATACCAGGACAATCCTTATATGACAAACTGGTACCCTTAGATTTCGAGCAAAATGTAACAAAATTGAAGAACTACGTTACCACATCGAAAGAGATAAAGGTTTACATTGACAAAACAAATGTAAATGATTTATCAACTTTTGATCTGGATACGCATGATGAAGTATTAAATCCGGGTGCATCCCTTTTTGGTCAAGATGATGCTAACATGACAATTTTCGGATACAATGAAAGCCAAGCATCAATTGGGTAATTGAGTTTACAAGAATTTTGCAAGACATTGAATTGGGAAATCCGGTGTTGTTAGTGGGAATGAGACTGTGTGCAGCCTAGACGATTTTCTAAAATTGCTATTGTAGACAACGATATGTTCCAAAAGGCGCATGCTGATGAGCCCGTCAACGATGATGCAAGCGTAGACATGGTGGAGGAATTTCTCCAAGGGTGTGATGAACCTGTGGTATTGACCTTCGTTGTTGATGACGAGGTCGATGAAGAGGTTGTTGATAAGGAATAGGTTGTTGAAGATGCTGAGGATGTAGACAGTTTGCATGAGACTGATGAAAGTTATTATGAACAAGAAGATATAACCCCCATTCAGCCAGAGGTGGAAATGAACAATTTTTATTTTAAACTTGATTTATACGTTCAAAATACGAAAAATCAGGTTGGGGAGGGAGAGGATTGGCTGTTTCTCTAGGACAATCATGACTTTGACGGATATATGTGTTATTATACAAATGATTCTCTGTTTGTTATTAGAAGGAAGACAAGGATGAAACAAATCAATAATGAATACCATGGCAAGGAGGATGTAACCGTGAAATTTTACGCAGGCAAGGAATATCCAATCAGACTACCGATACATAAAGACATATATACGTATTCCATCGAGATCAAGAAAGGTTAAACTCATGAAGTGTGGTATAACTAAGATTAGAGTTGTGTGTCTTGGTACTATATTATGTCCTGTCAGTTTGATGGATGCAACCAATAATCCATGCGCTTCAAATTTTCCTTGTTGTTCAGAGTTGAAGGGCACAAATTCATAAACAACCTTGTGTGGTTAAAAGGTCAGTGAGAAACCCATGTTCCAATGGTCGCTACACGCATCCAAAACCCATAACAATCCTTGTTGGAGTATCAAAACATTTATTGACGATCATAAATGCCTCCAAACAAGAGATATTCTGATTTGTAATGCAAGATTCCTATCTAAAGAAGTAAGCAAAATACTATCAAAACCAAAGATCCCAAAAACGCTCGACAAGATCAATTAGTGAAAGAATACCGTATCAAAATTTCTCCGGATATAGTTGCCCGATAAGAAACAAATTGCCATAGAGTTGAGATGGAGTTGCCATGGAGTTGCGATGAAGTACGCCCGAGCAAAACATTACAGGGTGATTATGAAGAGCAATATAATAAATTTAGGGAGTATGCGATGGAGTTGAAGAGAAAAAAACCCAGATACAACTATCAAGATCTAGGTCGAAACAGACACGGATGTAACCCTTAATTAAAGGTTTTTAACGAATTTACATATGTATTGGTCCACTGAAAGTAGGTTTTAGAAAACTAAAAAGGAAATTACGGGTTTGGATGGAGCTTTTATTAAAGGTCCATATACTGGTCAAATCTTAACAGCTCTTGGTGTGAATAACAATAATAGTGTGTACCTGGTAGCTTATGCAATTGTTAAATCTTAGTGCAAGAGTTCATGGCTATGGCTCCTTACCTGCTTAGGAGATGAGCTTAATTTGCTCTATAATTGAAACTTCACATTCATCTCCGACAGACAAAAGGTATAGTTCTTGACTAATAATTAAATATGTTTACTATTAAATCCAACGAATTGAAATATTGTTTCTTGATTTAGGGGATATTACCAGCTATTGCAGAAATTCCTATTTCTGAACATAGATTATGTGTCAAACAAATTTATGAAAATATGAAAAAGGAATACAAAGAAAAAAGATTGAAAGAGCTTATTTGGAAGTGTGCAAGGGCATCAACAATAGCTCACTTGGAGGCAACAATGGATCAAGTAAAAGCAGTTTACCCTAAGCTTATGACTTGTTAAAAACGATTCTTCCAGCATCATGGTGCATGGCACATTTCTCAGGTATGTTTGTTTGGTTAGTTAAATATTCAATTTATAATTTTATTACTTGACTGCTGATACTAGGTATGTTTGTTTGGTTGGTTGAATATGTAATTTTCAATTTTATTACTTGACTGCTGATACTACGTATGTTTGTTTGGTTGGTTGAATATGTAATTTCCAATTTTATTACTTGACTGCTGATAAATTATGTGACATACAAGGAGACCTAAGTGTGATATCCTGCTGAACAACATATGTGAAGCTTTTAACAGTAAGTTGGTGGAGGGCAGAGATATGCCAATAATTGGTTATTTGTAATACATAAAAAATATCTTATGATGAGAATTGTAAATGTGTAGCAAGTGATAGACAGGTGTACTCGTCTTCTAACCCCAACTGCTACGCGAATTTTTAACTGCATTAGGGCATCAGTAAATGATTAGAGTTTTCTTTATAACCCGGGGGGTCATACGAGTGTAAGGGACCTAATGACCAGTGTGTTATGAAGCTCAACCTTAAGCAATGTGATTGTAGGATATGGGAGTTAACTAGCATACCATGTAGGAATGATGTTGCAACACTAAACAACAAGGAAACACATGGTGAGGCTGTTGGGATACCAGAGAAATGGGTGGCAACATGTTATTGGTTAAGTTCATGGTAGAACATGTATCAATATTAGGTTGAATCTGTTAGTGGTTGCAGTTTCTGGCCAAGATGCAGGATCCCTAGTCGTTTACTACCTCCGCACTACCATGTTCCTTTAAGTTAACCAAATAAGAAGAGAAGAATTTCCAAGGATTAAGTTGTCGAGTAGGCTATAAAGAAAAAGGTTAAGAAGGGAAAGATGACAAGGCCGGGTATCTGGATGACTTACAGGAAGTATAAAGGACTGGGTCATTATAAGAAAGGGTGTACTAGTGGAAGTTCAAGCCAGGGATCAAAAAAAGGTCACAGATCAAGACAAAGAGTCCCAGATGGTCATCCAATGACATCACAAACAACTCAAGCATCAGGAACAAGTAAAGCTGGTAAAGGTACAAGGAAGAAGAGAGCACACAGGATAGGGGATGGTGGTTTTACAAAGGAGATTAAATGAGCCTGGAGCTGTGAGTTTGCATAAGTGAGATTGCACCTATGAGTTTAATGGTGAAAATGTTCACAATTATTTCATTTTTCTGTGTGTTTAAGGACAAAAATGTTATTGTTATACATTTAAACAATGTTTATTTTAGATAGTAGACATAATGGCTATTTAGGGCCTGATTCGCAATGCTAGTTGTTTAATTCAAGGGTTCTATGGTAGTTGTTTAATTCACTATATTGGTTCTTCTTTGTCATTTTAGGCATTCTTTGTCACTATATTGGTTCTTCTTTGTCATTTCAGTCAAAGTTTGGCCGTTTTTTGCAGTAGGCTATAGATACTGCATAACACCCTTCCCTTAGCAGGTCACGTTATATTACAAAGTTAGGCTTTACACTAACATATATTTCCAATCAACCAAAAAAGCCTGTTTGTTGACTGATTAAAGTAAAACTTGAAGACCTATTTCCATACACACAAAAAACCCGTGTTGACCGATTATAGTCAAGCTTGAATAGTTGTATCCAAACATCAAAAAGTACCCGTTTGTTGACTAATTAAAGAAATAGTTGAAGAGCTATATCCAAACAACCAACACAAATCACAATAATCAGCAACCCATAACAAACATTTTAATGAATCATAAATCACTATTACGCCATAACAAAGATTTTTATTAACATAAAAAGGTCAATACAACAAGGGATGACCTTATTCCCTGAAACATTAAACTAACAACTAGAAAAGCTTGTATACAAGGAACATAAAGTTCCATGTAATACGAAGCATCTTCTTCAATTTCTTCAAAAGAGCTTCCTTCTCACTCAACAACATCAGTTGCTCATTCAGATCTTCTTCGAGCTCATTCCGGGCACTCAAGAGCCCAGGAATCACATCAACCGTTCGGTTTCACATTGGGGTGTCATTCCAACCAATAAAATCACAACCAAGACAACAGTAGAACCGTCGTCCCGTGTTCTTGTTAGTCCATGATGTTTTGGTTGTTGCAGGTTTGCCACATTCACATATGATTACCATGACTATAGACGTGATGTGTTAAAGATGTTATAGGGTTATGACTAAAGATTATTGTGTCGATGTACTATCTATGCAAGCTTCCAACCACACGTGTTTGTAATGGCGGGAAATGGTTTTGGGGACGAAATTTGCATAAAGAATAGCTGGGAGATCTGCTGACGAGATAGTGAGGAGTGGAAAAGACGAAAGTGCCCTTACGTGCGTGACACGTGAGAGAGTTAATGGGTGGTAACGGCCGAAAGTTAATATATCGACTCAGGAGTTTTTCACACGATTTTAAGAAGTTCAATAACAAAATTGCAAGACTTTACACTCAGTGGTATATTTGCCGATTTGATAAAGTAAAGAGACAAAAATTTGCATTTTACATTTAAAATTAAAGTTTTTCTAGAACCTAAACACAATACGTGAGTCTTGTTGAGCCTTAAAAATGATACGGAGTATTTTTAGAGCCTAAACAAAATACCCTGTCATGAGCTTTACATTGTTTATGAATAGAAACTAGAACCAGAATCCTTAAAAGTTGGTTTGTGCCCACAACCAAATGGATGGTTTAGAAAAGAATTCCAACATTTAAAATAATGTAATAAGGCCAACCCTTTTCAAGTCTTTTGTTCACCTCCTTTATTTCATAAACTATTATGTACTCGTTAGTAACGTTTGAAATAGCTTCATTCATACACGCACAATCAGACATAGTGGTTGGAACAACTACCAAATCAAAAATTAGTTTGGAACATAAAAACCTCTACTAACCTTTCAAAAACATGCTAAAATTTTTGGAATCATCAAGCAAAACAAAAACTACATGTTTAATGGTAGCAGTTGAACAACATAATAGGATTTCACACTACACAAAGATATAAGAGTATTAGCTTGAACAATAGTAATACTAACAATGACAACAATATAGGATCATTCTTTACAAAAGTTGTATCTTTCATCTCTATAAACCTTGAAGAAATCGAGCCAAACGTTTGAACATATTTTTGGCGTTCTCGGTTTTGGTATTGGATATGTGAAAACTATGACCCTCTCCTTCGTCCTCAAACAACAATAGTTCTCCGTCCCATCCACTCCTATTAACTGATTCGGAGTAATGAAAACCTCGTTCTCTTAGCTTGTCTTCAGAAGCGATACAAACCATCAACCTCTTACATCCAAGTCCTTCTAAAGATGGTGCACTTTTTGCAAAAGGATTTATCCATGGATTATCAATCCCCTCTGCTGCATTGGGGTAAACCACCATCCATATCTTGTACAAACCAATCGATTCACGACTAACTATTTCTAGTGGTTCGGAGCCAACTGGCTTCGAGCCCAGAAAGTATGGATGTAATAGAAACGCACCAAGAATTTTGACCCCTTCATTTAGTTCTTCAACTCCAGCTCGCATGCACATGTGATGTGCAATATTTGCACCAGCACTATCACCTCCTATATAGAGATGATCAAAATCGCCATATTCAGTTAACCATGGTTCGTATATTTCGTTGTACTCTTTGGTGGATTGTGAAGCAACCCATTGTAGAGCAGTCCATGAATCATCGTAAGCAGCCGGTATAGGATGTTCTGGAGCTAACCTATAATCGACCGAGACTATTATAGCATTTGCTTGAGACGCTATGATATTCATGTATTCGTGACAAAAGGTGGAAAATGGGGTTTCCATGCAAAACCCCCCACCATGGTAATAGACCAAGACGGGGAGTTTATTCTTAGGGTTGTTAGGTAAGTAGAGTCTGGCGGAGACATCTGGTGAGATAATGGTGTCTTTTGATAAGACACCATTTGTTGTCTCTGCCTGTGACGTTGGTTGTGCTAACTGTGGCTTGTAGAATCGTTCCACCGTGCCGTTTTTAAGGACACGGAGAAACGGTAGAAGCTCTGTTGTTACCTCTGAACCTTGATCGACAACCATGTTGAAGGGAGGGGGAGATTATGTTTATCAGAAGACAAGTTATATACAGGCCTACATGATAAACAAAGAACATCAATTGGCAAATAAACAATATATGTTGTCATGGTTGCCCATAAAACTATTCTCCTAATACAACAAATTTTACAAGAATTTACGGCATAACATTAATAAATAGTAATAAATTAAATACCACAGTTCGATCAATACAACAGTTCGGTACTTATTAAGTAATAAAACACCACGAAACAAAAAATATTTATTAATAATATGCCGAGTACAGAGTACTCATAACCAATGTTTTCAGACCCGGGTCGACCCGGCCGGGTCAACCGGTTGAACCGGTTCCGGCCGAAAAAACGGGTCATATTGACCCGGGTTTCATATTTTCTAAACCCGGCTTGACCCGACGGGTTTGGGTGACCCGGGTCAACCCGGTTCTCAAGACCCGGCCGGGTTTCGAATTTTTCGGGTTTTTTTTAATTTTTTTTTTAGAATTTACGACGAAATATTATTTTTACATATTATATTGGTTGGTAAACAATTTATATTTTTAATATAAATAAGTTTTTGTAATTTTCATAAATATAATTTTGTTAATTATTAAAAATATAAAAAAAATATTTTTTTTAAGAAAACCGGGTTGACCTGGGTCGACCCGGGTTGACCCGGACCCGGCGACTCGACCGGGTCAATCTAAGACCCGGGTTTTAAAACATTGCTCATAACCCCGAAACAAAAAATATTCAGGTTGGTGTTACCAGCCTGAATATTTATTAATATTATGCCGAGTACAGAGTACTCATAACCGAACTGTTGGCATCAGCCTAAATATTTTTGAATCGGTCAATACAAAAATTTTACAAGAATTTACGGGATTCAAATCGGTCGAAATCGGCGATCAATTCAAAAACCGAACTGTTGGCACCAGCCTGAATATTTTTTGTTTCGTGGTGTTTGTTGCACTTTGTACTCGGCATAATATTACTAATAGTGAGACTTTAGCCAATATTCTTCGGTTGTTTTGTGTATAGATAACATAAGTTGATTGTCGTTTTAGTTGAAAACATGTTGTCAAAAATAATTTGTTACAAAATTCGGTTAGTTTTCTAATATATACATACAATATTTATATACGTAGGGGTTTTTTTCTTAAACTTTTCTGAAATATTATTATTGATTAAAAATACCAAGAATATTTAGTGTTTTTGATCAAAAGAATTAAAATAAAAAAAGATTAAATTGAACAATTATTTTTTATTAAATAAGTATTTTTTCTAAATGTCTCAACTAATTGTTCTGGACTTTCCGTTTTATTATTTTTTTATAATTATGAATATTGTTTTACCAAACATTAAAGTTTCTCTATTTGATAAACTTAATCACAACTTCATAACTATTTCTCAGCATATAGATTAAAATATCTTTAGATAAAAAAAGATTATATAAAAAGTCATACTTTAGTTGTACGAAAATAGCTTATAATAAGACTGCAGGAGTGGTATGAGGCGGGATTGAGTCATTTTTAAATTTGGAGAATTGACACGCAACTTGACCTGATAAGAAATCGTGTTATCGGGTTCATGGTGTTTATCTAGGTTGGATCGGTGATTCGGATTATCGGGTTATAACGTAAATTAAACTCGACGTAAATAAACGGGTAAAAAGTAAACTTATTGTTATGTTTAGTCTTTATCTTTCGCCTATGTCGTGTCTAAGGATTTAAGAGTCGAATAGCCTAGTACTAGCTAAGAATAAAGGTCGGTTAGTTATGTCCAAACCCAATCCGGCCCGTACTCATTGTAAGAGTCGGTTCCCCCTCATCTCTATAAAAGGAAGTGAGGGGGAAAGAATCAAGTACGTCATTCTTTCAATAATAACTAATCTAATCGATTAGAGATTTACATTGTGGGCGTCAATTTACTTTTCTGTCGATTCTGCTTGTGTGTGTTCTTTACGATCGATATTCTACATCTAGTAATCAGGGTTGTAGGTATTAAACCCTACAAGTGGTATCAGAGCTTGGTCAACGAGTGGCTGGTTACTAGGATCGATCGACGAGAGGAGTTGGTGTTTGGGTTACAAAACATCAACGGAGAAGCAGTGGGTTTCGACTAGAAAAGGGTTGTTGATCGATTTCGATTGACAAGGTTGGCGGATCTGCCATTGTTGTTGTTTTTTTTCTTCTGTCAAAGGATTGTAGAAGGAAGAAGACACGGTTGTGGTAGGTTTTTGTAACAAAAGTCAACTTGAATACAAGATATAAAAACGTGTGTTTTTATTTTCTTGTTGGGCATTTACACTACAAGGGTTGGATTAGGCTTAGTTTTTTTTGGGCCTAAGTTTTAATAAACCTATTATTAATCTGGGTTTTCAATTGGGCCAGGTTTTTTTATTGTAACTTTTTGTTTTTAAAACAAAAGGGTTTATTTTGTAGTGTTTTACACAAGAGGACTTCGTAATTCGTGATTGTGAGGTTTAACGTATCACAAGGTTTAGCGAGTTATCGAAACGACTTTGTCGGTTTGTGATTGTGACGTTTTCACAAGGTTTAGCAAATTAACAAAGGGATTAAAGAATGACGGGAGCCAAGTTTGACATCGAGAAATTCGATGGAACTGGTGATTTCGGGTTATGGATAATCAAGATGCGTGCTTTATTAATCCAGAACGGATGTGAAGCAGCTTTGGAGGTTTTACCCGTGAATATGGAAGCTGAAGATAAATCTAAGCTTGACAAGAAACCTCACAATGCCATGATTTTGTGTTTAGGTAACAAGGTCCTGAGAGAGGTTATCGGGGAGACGACTACAGCGGGGGTTTGGTCAAAGCTCGAGTCTTTGTATATGACAAAGTCATTGGCCAACAAGTTGTACTTGAAGAAGAAGTTGCATACATTCTACATGCCGACTGGACGAAAGATTTCCAAGCATATAGATGAGTTCAACAAAATCGTTCTTGATTTAGCAAATATTAAGGTAAAATTCGAAGATGAAGATCTTGCTTTATTGTTACTCACTTCTTTACCAGCATCATACGAACACTTTGTGGATACCTTGCTTTATGGACGGGAAGCTTTGACTTTGGAGGACGTGATGGCCACACTAAATTCAAAGGAAATCAAAGAAAGATCCAAAGCGAAGGGGAATGATGGTGAAGGGTTACACGTGAGGGGAAGATCTGACCGCATGAATTCACATCAGTCAAAGGGAAAGTCAAGATCGAAGTCTCGAGGTGGAAGACTCAAATGCTTTATTTTCCAATCTGAGGAGCACTTAAGAAAAGACTGTCCGAAGAATAATCGCAAGAAGTCAAAAGGTTACGTCAAGAAAGATGATCAACCACGCTCTAGTGGTTCGATTTACGACGATTCAAAGCTGATGATGGTGATGAGTGCAGAAAGACTGCAAGATTGGATCATGGATTCAGGAGGTTCATATCACATGTCACCCAGGTTAGATGTATTTTTTGATTTTTTGGAATGCGATGGGGGAAGCGTATTGTTGGGAGACAACATGGAGTGCAAGATCAGGGGTATTGGGAAGGTAAAGGTACAACTGAAAGATGGGTCAAGTTTTGTGTTACACAATGTCAGGTATATTCCTGAATTGAAAAGAAACTTGATATCACCGGTAACTCTTGAAAAAGAGGGATATACCGTAAAATTGCAGTCTGGCAAAATCAAGGTGATTAATGGTTCTAGGGTTATTATATCTCGAACCCGAAGGGAGAAATGTGTGTACTCTTTGGATGGCCATGCGGTGGCCGATGAGCTTAATGCTAGTGTTGAAGAAAAAGACAGTCTTGTGCAAGTTTGGCATAAAAGACTGGGACATATCAGTGAGGCGGGTCTACACGTGCTGGAAAAGCAGGGTTTGTTTGGCAAGAAGAGTCTCGGTAAGATCGATTTTTGTGAGAATTGTGTTCTGGGAAAGGCACATCGAGTCCGTTTCGGTATAGGAAGGCACACTACTCACGGAGTGATAGACTATGTTCATTCAACCTTATGGGGTCCGTCTCAGGTGGAATCATTAGGAGGTAAGTGCTATTTCTTATCTATAGTTGATGATTATTCCAAGAGGGTATGCGTTTATGTTCTCAGGTTCAAACACGAAGCATTTGGGAAGTTCAAAGAGTGGAAGCAGTTAGTAGAGAATCAGACTGGGAGGACGGTTAAGAAGCTTAGGACGGATAATGGTCTTGAGTTCTGTAACCGGGAGTTTAATCAGTTATGAACTGAGAGTGGGATTGCTAGACATTTGACAGTTGCTGGGACGCTACAGCATAATGGGTTAGCAGAACGGATGAACAGAACTCTCATGGACAAGGTACACTGTTTATTAATACATTCTGGATTGCCCAAGACCTTCTGGGTGGAAGCGACATGTACGGCCACATATCTTATAAATAGGTCACCATCGACAGCGATTGAGAAGAAGACACCTATGGAGATATGGTCGGGACATCCTAGTGATTATGAGATGTTGAGGGTTTTTGGCTATGTCGCGTATTCACACGTTAAACAAGGTAAGCTCGAGCCGAGAGCGGTAAAATACGTTCTTTTGGGGGTATCCTGAAGGTGTGAAGGGGTACAGACTATATAGGCTTGATAATAAATCACCTAAAATAGTCACAAGCAAGAACGAGGTATTCAATGAAAGTGTCATGTAGAAAGACACGTTGAAGGATTCTGGTGGAGGTAAAGATAAGTCTATTGAGGAATTACAGGTTGAGGTGGAACTGCAAAGGTTAAATAATCATACGCCCGAGGAAGACCATCCAAGTCAGGAAGATCAAACAGGTCAGGAAGATCAGACAGATCAGGAAGACCAGGCAGATCAAGAAGATGGCTATGATGAAGATGCATGGGTTCAAGAAAATGATCAACCACCGGATCTCACAGATTATCAATTGGTTCGGGATAGAGAACCAAGGAAAAGAACGAAGCCAGCGAGGTTTCGGGATGAGAGTAATATGGTTGCTTACGCGTTTGCTGTAGCAGAGGAAGAAGATACTCATGAACCATTGACATACCAGGAAGCGGTTGCTTGTGAAGACAGTTCTAAGTGGAAAGCTGCTATGAAAGAAGAGATGGGTTCTCTGAGGAAGAACAAGACCTGGGTATTAGTAGATCATCCAGCTGGGAAAAAGCTGGTGAGTTGCAAATGGCTGTTCAAAATCAAGGAAGGGATTGAAGGTGTTCAAAAGCCTAGGTACAAGGCAAGGTTGGTGGCTCGTGGATTCACACAAAGGGCATGTATTGATTACAATGAAGTATTTTCGCTGGTAGTTCGACACACATCTATTCGGGTTATACTTGCATTGACTGATTATGACCTGGAGCAGCTTGATGTAAAGACGACATTTTTACATGGAAATCTTGAAGAAGTGATCTACATGATGCAGCCACCAGGATTTGAACAAGGTAACAAGGTATGTTTGTTAAAGAATTCTCTTTATGGTTTGAAGCAGTCACCTAGGTAATGGTACAAAAGGTTCGATGAGTATATGCTGAGTAATGGGTTTATGCGTAGCAATTACGACAGCTATGTATATTACAGGAGTTATGCACCAGGGGAGTATATCTATCTATTGTTATATGTAGACGATATGCTGATTGCTTGTAAAAGAAAGGCTAAGATCGCGGCTACTAAGTCTTCGCTTAAAAGGGAGTTCGACATGAAAGAGCTCGGGGAAGCAAAGAAGATTCTTGGTATGAAGATCGTCAGGGATCAGAGTCGCAAGATTCTGAGGGTGTCACAATCCGGGTACGTTTCTAAAGTTTTAAACAGGTTTAGAATGAACAATGGGAAGTCGGTTCAGACACCATTCGATGGGCACTTCATGTTTTCATTGAAGGATTGTCTGGTTAGGGATTGTGATGTTGAAAGAATGAGTAGGGTGCCGTATGCAAATGCGGTTGGGAGCTTAATGTACTTGATGGTGTGCACGAGGCCAAACATAGCGTATGCAGTAAGTGTAGTTAGCAGATATTTGGCGAATCCGGGTAAACTCCATTGGGAAGCAGTGAAGTGGATTATGAAATATTTGCAGGGTACTGTAAACGTGGGTTTGGTGTGTGGGACAAATCGTGGCAACCATGTGGACGTAACATGTTTTGTTGATTCTGACTACGCTAAGGATCCAGATAAGGATAGGTCTCTAACTGGTTACGCATTTTTAGTACAGGGATGTGTTGTAAGCTGGAAGGCAACGCTACAACACGTGGTGGCTCTTTCAACTACAGAGGCGTAGTATATGGCCCTTACGGAGGTTGTAAAGGAAGCTATTTGGCTAAAGGGACTCTTGGAAGAGTTAGGCGTGAAGCTCAACACTGTTGCAGTTAATTGTGATACTCAGGGCGCGATTCACTTATCGCGGAATCATGTTTTTCATGAAAGGACTAAGCACATCAATGTGCGCTATCACTTTATCAGAGAAGTCTTGGAAGCAAAGACGGTTGAAGTTATGAAGGTGGGTACTGAACATAATGTTGTGGATGCCTTGACGAAGGTGGTACCTGGACGCAAATTACAACACTGCTTGGAGTTGCTGAGTGTTGGGATAGGCTAGTATAAAGTCTAAGGTGGAAATTGTTATGTTTAGTCTTTATATTTCGCCTATGTCGTGTCTAAGGATTTAAGAGTCGAGTAGCCTAGTACTAGCTAAGAATAAAGGTCGGTTGGTTATGTCCAAACCCAACCCGGCCCATACTCATTGTAAGAGTCGGTTCCCCCTCATCTCTATAAAAGGAGGTGAGGGGGAAAGAACCAAGTACGTCATTCTTTCAGTAATAACTAATCTAATCGATTAGGGATTTACCTTGTGGGCGTCAATTTACTTTTCTTTTGATTCTGCTTGTGTGTGTTCTTTACGATCGATATTCCACATCTAGTAATCAGGGTTGTAGGTATTAAACCTACACTCATAGAATTTTCGAACAAAATAACAGTGTATATTTACTCTTCTAGTTTTAGAACAAAATATGGTGCTTCATGTTCATGCAATACTCGAGGATGATGCACGAGTGAACCATTACATGTTTCTAATCGAGTATTTACAAAAAGATTTACAGTACACGTGTCGTTTGATGATACTGATCAATCTAGAGATCATTTTAGAGATGCCATGCAGCATTGTATTCAAAAGAGACCATACTCAACACATGTAGCAAGAAAACGAGAACATTGACATGGTTTACTAACTGATGTACAGTAAAGTAAGCAAAAATGAACACAACATCATAGTGAAAAACACTAGAAGAAGCCTTTCAGCGTTTGGGATTCTTATTAAAATAGATTATCAGTTACAAAATGAATAATCAGATAATCAACATTTATAAAACGTAGTTTTAAAATCGAGTGTTTGGATTTGATTACGTGGGTTGACAGAAAAAATGTTTGACAAATTAAAATGATAAATAGTTTAGTAAGAAATGACTAAAAAAGATGTGTATAAAATTATTAAAATGAATTAAAGATAATCAATGTTGTGTGGGCCTTGAAAGGGCAGCTTTATAACTTGGCAGTGAAATGTATTGCGTTTTTGAAACTGGACCTATATACCTACTTTTTGAGAACTCCGGTTTGTGTCGCTATAAACGCAATTAATCACGTTTGTATTATTTTTTGCCAAACATCGAAAATAACTTTTCTCCGTTTTTAGATCGAAATAATCAGATAAGTTGGCACAGACCGCATTGCCAAATACCCACTAAGAGTCATAACTGCCTAAATCGGCTTTTAGTTGCCTATTTTATAGTAATATGTTTACACACACCCCAAAATATATCCCACAACAACTACTACAATTCACTTAGTAACTAAATAAGTTATCGTCTACAATATTAGTTGCCATATTCCCTAGTTAAATACTTAAATGAGCTCAATCCCATATCTGACCATGCATAACTTGCCACATAAGACAATCCCCCGCATCATAACACTTACCTAGCAAAAAGTTCGAACATAGACTATTTTTCAATATAGACCTAATTAACCAATTATAACTACTCATTTTTTTATCTGATGACATATAGTCCCTATTCAGGTGGTATAACCTGACCTATGGGCACTACCCGAATCCATTGGGTATGGATTGTCGTTGCGCAACACGCGCAAGGCCTAGGAGGCCCAATAAACCATTGGCGCATGACGAATGGTTACTTAGTCAAGTCCTCGTCGCAACGCGACAGGATAAAGACAGAATATAATATATCTTATAGTTATTTTCGCCTAAGGATAAGAGATATGCACTTACCTTGGTTACGCGATAAAGATCAAGCTATTCTGTGTCATGATCTCTTCCTTAAGCCGCAAGAGTAGGAGAGCCCAGTCAGGACTCTCTCGGGTATAAAAGGAACCTCAAAGGTTCCACAAAGGTACGATATACACAATACTCTAAACCCTCACATATACTCAAACCGATTACTTACTCTCACACCGGAGTCTAATCATGGGACAAGCGCCCACGGTAAGCCTAACGGTGTTTGTTCTTAGTGTGCGGGTTCCTTAAACAAGATTCACTTGGTACAAGAGCCGCAACCCACAAGATCCTGAATTAAGCCTAATTCGGGTCCGACTAGGTCTATCCAACTTTTGTATCAACAAGGTGACGCCATCCATAGGACCTTACACAAAACTCTGAAAGATGAACACAGGCGACGCAAACCCGTCCCATCCAAAGGGCGGACCTAAGAAGCCACAAGGCCCACCCTTGGGAATCGAATCACTCAACAACCCATGACGGGGGTTGGGAGGAAAAGAACCACAAGTGCCTACCCCCTCACTGTTTACCCCCACTCCGCAGGCAGTAGGAGATGCATCGTCCTCACGAGAAACCCCCGCTATACCACTTAGCGAGGCCTTAAACGCAAGGACTGAGCCAACACTAAAAACCACAATAGAAACCACTCTTGAACCTGACCAGGACATGAGCCAATACGTTGCAAAGAATTCGCTACCCTGGTGCCGCTCATGAAGGCACGAATGAAGTCAAACCCAACAAGGGACTTGAGGATTAGCCTGGATTTCGATAGAGAGCTTAAAGCTATGGAAGGATCAATTTCCAAGAAGGAACTCCGAAAAGAAAGAAGGAAAAGAGAGAGGGAACGAGAACTATACGTGTCGGCAACTCACACTGGCGCACCATTCATCGAAAGTGCGCTGTCTCTACACGACTCCGATAGTTCAAGAAGGGAAGATGCCTTCCTCACACCAGCAAACAATAGGCAACATGTGAGCGTGAAGGACAGGTTAGGACCTAACCCGAGGGGAATCAACGCGTCGGCTGAGCCATAACCGCGTTGACTTAGGTTCATTAGAAAGAAGTCCTTCCCTATAATCCTACATACAGGAACGGAGCAGAAGTGCCAGAAAAACTCAGCGGGAAAATATCTTGAGTAAAAAGCCATCAGAGTCTGATCTCAGCGATCGCCATCCACGACGAAAGAGGGTTGTTTAATCATCCTCGGAGACCTCCGAATCCTCAGGGCACGACAGAAAATGTCGTAGAACGACCAAGCATCCGAGAATGCGCAGTGAAGAAGAATGGTCTCTCCCATGGCGTCGTGACAGAGGAAGTGCATTTTCAAAACGCATACCTATGTTTAACGACAACAAAAAGAGACGCATGTCGTCCAACGTCAAAACCTATGATGGAACAACAGACCCAGATGACCACCTGAAGGTGTTTGAATCCCAGGCAGGGATAGAACAATGGCCGGAAGCAGTGTGGTGCCACATGTTTAATTCAACTCTTATTGGGAACGCCTAAAACTGGTTTGATCGACTTCCACGAAGAAGAATCAATGGTTTCGATGAACTAAGGAAGGCGTTCATAAGGAACTATGTCCAACAAAAAAAGTGCGACAAGAGCCCTGTCTCACTCGTGAGGGTTAAGCAGAGGCACAACGAAAGTATGGAAGATTTTATGGAGCGCTTTAAATTCGAGTGTAACCAGATTAAGGAGTGTCCAGAGATCCTGAAAATCTCAGGGTTTCTTGCAGGCATCACCAATCCAGACTTAATAAGAAAACTAAACGATAGGATCCCAGAAAACTTCGACGTAGTGATGAAGAGGGTCCGAGCATTTATTCAAGGAGAAGCAGCAGCAGTGGACAGCCGACAGGCAACCTCAAATTTCAAATTCCATGATCGATCGAAGAAGCAGTCGTACGGCCATAACATTAGCCGTACCTTGGACTTCCGCAGTACAACGAAGCCTGCGCGCAATAACAACAACAAATTCACCCCATTGCAAAAACCCCTAGGGAGATATTCCTCTCCGAAGGCGTGAATTTCCCAAAACCCAGCCCAATGATCGGTCCAACAGACAAGAGGGACAACAACAAACATTGTGAGTTCCACAACGATAAGGGACACGCTACGGATGAGTGTATCCAACTGAAAATGCACATCGAGAGTCTTGTCAAGGATGGTAGCCTGAACCACCTCATACGGGACTGGAGAAAGGGGGTTGATGCAAAGAAGAATGAAACCAAAAAACAGAAGGAAAAACCCATAACCATTTACATGGTACAAAAGGGGAAGTCGCACATGCAGAGAAAAACGATACAAGAGTTCTCGTACGAAAAGGAGATATCGTTCCCCATTCTTACTAATATAGATTACATGATAGGTTCACTATCGATCAGTATAATGCTTGGAAGTCATGTCATATGTGACATGTGTGTCAATGGAGGTTCCGCATCAAACATACTGAATGAACATTGCTTCGCACAACTGCCAATGGAGATTAAGAGGGAAATAAAAGAGATATCATCAGTGCTCATAGGATTCAACGGTGACAAGACTCGACCCTTAGGATACCTCTGTATGCAAGTAGCAGTGGGACCTATTGGACACTCGACAACAATGTGGATGGACTTTATGATTGTGCGATCCCAGTCGTCATACAGTGGCATCATAGGACAACTAGCACTCTTAACATTGCGCGCTGTACCATCCACAATTCAAGACATGCCTAAATTTCTAGTGAAAAAGGGAATAGTTACAATTCGCAACGTGGACACACTTGAAGAGATCAACAGCGCTTCTACCAATAGAAGAAAGAGAAATGATGTAGGGGAAGGCGAACTTAGAATAGGTTCCATCCCACACTCAGCACGAAGGAAGAGTAGCTCTAAAAGCTACCAAGTAATACCACATAAGATTAACACATCCAGGGGCATAGGGTCATCAACAGACCTCCCATGGGCCCTACTCTCGACAAGCTTCGCGCAGACAGGAGGACCTTATGCAGGCTTCATCCTCACGGATCAGGTAGATATATAGATCACCCACGCATTACGCTTTGAGTTCAGCGCAACGAGTATGGAGGCGGATCATGAAGCGCTGATAGTCGGTCTGAGCTTGGCGTTGCGAATGGAAATAAAAAATCTGGTGGCTTACGTATATAACCCCTTACTAGAAAATAGGGTAGCAGGACTGTGTGAACCCCGAGGGAGCACGCTCATCCAGTACGCAAGGAAGATAAGGGCCATGATCAGGTAATTCACTGACTTTTCCATCCGAGAAATCTCATAAGAACATGGCGTAATGTCAGTAGCCATGGATCGTCTCTCAATGATCAATGTTGAAGACCCCCTAGGCATGTACTTGTCGATTTTATCATAAACAAATTTGTACATGCGCAAGACATACCCGCAGCGAACGGGGGATGGTCACAAACTTGGATGACACCAATCATAAACTATTTAGTCCATTACTAACTACCGAGCGACAACGGAAATGCCAAACAACTGCAGTACAGAGCAAGGCAGTTCACAGTTATGAATGAAATTTTATACAAGAGATCAACGCATGGTCAGAAACTACAACGCTTGAGGCCTGAGCGAGCGCGAATAATTATGGAGGTCACGCATAAAAGGACATGCCGCCAGGGTCCAAAAGCTATGGTACGCGAAGTTGTTCCCTCTGGATATTTTTGGCCCTTCATGCATAGGGATGCTAATAAAAAAGTAATACGGCGTCGCCAATTCTAGACACGTCCGAACATAGAAGAGAGACCACGTAAAATGCCTAGAGATGCGCCCGGCGCAGGACCAGGTAGGGGAGGAATTATGTCATGCTTGGGGCGCACATTTGGTTCTCTCGCCTAAAAAATGGGAAGTGTGATGCGCGGCGTAGAAATGATGTTCCCGTCCCAATTGGATAGCCAACAAGAATCAGGGGGAATCACCGCTTTACATGCTAGAGTGGTCACCATCAGACCATGTTTAGCAAACATAGATGAAAAAAGGGCTCATACCACGCCAAGGATATTTGGAGTGTGTCCTGAAAGGGCAGGATATGCAATGATAGTCGTTCGCAGTCACCACCGAGTCAGCTGAGTCAGCACGAGAAACAGGCGGACACAATCATGGATTAAAGCAATACTATCTCTTAGGCATCGCATAATTAGCATGGATCACCCTCTTGGTTGCGGTCAACTCCTAATAAAGATCTATGTATTTTTCATTTTTCGGTAATTTACGATTTGTTTTTCAATGTTTTCCTTTCGAACACTCGCAAGAGAATAAACTCTGCAGTCCCTAACTAGTTCCGCATATCATACTTTTTCTTAATTTGTGATTTCATTTTCTTCAATAAATTGAAGTTATGCATAAAATATGTTGCAATTTTTCTATATATTCGTATTTGGCCCTGGCGTACATGTACAAACAACGTTTCCAGGCGAAATAAGAGGAATAAGTTTAACCTACCAATTAAACTTGTCACGTAAGAGGGATGCAACCCCAGTGGAGCTGGATCAGGTATCCTTTGTTAAGCAGCTTACTAGAAGACGTTGTAATAAGTATGGCATTCGTCACACTTCATGATGGATATGCACAAGACACAGTGTGCATGCTTAACAAACATGTCATAATCAATGACATTACTTATGGTAGTAGTGGCAAGCCACACGTAATGAATTTTCAAATCAACCATAAGTTCAAAGTTACACTTCACTGAATATACTCATAAACAAGCACTTATACCTACAACCATAGGTGTGGGTACAGGGACATGGAAAAACTTAACATATCTTTGCATTGTGAGATTTATAAATATAACTACATAATGTTACATACAAATGATACAATATATACATGGGGGCAGCAAAGTTTCATAATATACAAACGCAAGATAGGAGGATCTGTCTTATAGCAAGTCTGCGGCGGCAAAGACCTCTTTAAATTTAGGTGCAGTGGATGGAGGGACGCGTGGTGTTCCGCCCACTCTTCCTTCATATGCTGCAATAAGCGCACCTGTACCCTAAGTGAGGGTAGGCTCACCTGAACATCATCAGACCGACTAGGGTGTGCTAGTCCCAACCCAATCACATCACTCCTGACAAGGGACTTATGTTTCTGGGTAACGCGCCTGGTGTGGCGCTTCAACACCCTCTCTAGAGATACCATGTTAGCCGTACTATTTCCAACATAATACACAGGGACTCTTAGTTGGGACACGTCCGACTTGACACAATAGTCCACCTCATCTTCATCTCCTTCGTCAAAATGCTTCGATAATATGAGCCCTGCCATGACAACACTGATGGGTTCATCTTTGTCCTTCTCAACAACGTCGATGAAGGGAATATCACAATCCTTTAAAACTTGAAGTTATCTTGGGCCTGTGGATGATAAAAGGGAACATCCGACAACGGTTTAGTTAACAAGCCCTCTCTGGAGGCACGCTCCATAGCCAGACACTGGCCTAGTACATAGGAAGCATCCAGGATATCAGCTGTGGCTTCAACAACGTTGGATGAGTCTATGGCACCTTTGGATGCCAGGGGTAAGCCATATCGCACCAACCAGTGTTTTTTAGCGCGAACAACTGAAAGACACGGATATATCTCCTCATTAAAATAAGTATTCAAGCACCTTGGAACCTTCTCTTTGGCATCCAGATCCTGTTGGAACTCCACAGACACATTCTCATAGTTTTTTGCAAACACACCGATGCCCTCTTCAAGTTTCTTCATGGCCCATTGGTTGTCTCTTTCCTTTTTTCCACGCAGGAAGCGTACCTGGTTTAGAGGCTCTAGTAGCGACACCTTCTGATCCTCAAGATACTGTATGGAGCCAGCATCTATAGTAGCAACCCCTCGCAGACTCGATAACTCCGTCTTGGCACAAACTACTTCGTCATTTCTTTCCGCCATTGTCCGAGGAAGCTCGAGGGAGATATCCGAAAGGCGCTGTGACAGTTGCCGTATCCTCTTGTTTAGATGGGATGCTACGGTCACCTCCCGTGCTGTGCACTTTGCTAATTCTCCCATCAAAGTTTTGTCAGGTAGCTCCTCTAGATAATGGGCGCGCCTGGGGGAAACAAGGGACTGCATAAAATCTGCATAGTAGGACCTATTGGTCAGTTCGCAAGACTGTTGACCCGCCCACTTCGGACGACCTTAATTAGCTTGGGTGGCATTGGTGGTAACTCTATGTGTCGCATCCAGGTGATTGCACGGTTGTAATAAATAAGTTAGGAGTCATTCACTCACTTATTTTATGAGTAGCGCAACATAAAATATATTAGATGGAGTACCTTGGGATGATGGACTCTATACACGGTTTTACACATGCACCCCATGGATGAATACGAGTGACAGGTCTGCGAGCTTAGGACCTATTCCTCTTAGGGATCCCCTGACTAGGTGCGCATTGTAGACACTTAAAGCTTAGGATGGTAATATCGTCCTTATGGGCATTGCGGTTTGGCTACTTTCAAACGCTTCTTCGTTCCCTGTACCCTCTGATTATATGGAAGATGACTCTACTGCACATGATGAAGGTTTATATAGTTCATAACAATTACACAAAACCCTAAACGAGATCAAAGAACACATAGCGGAAGCGATTTAACAATATCATAATAATAACACAATTATAATTAATCGAATTTGTTGGAAATACGTTTAACGTATTTAGAAAGTCTCGGTCACTCCAACCATGTAGTTATAGGCTCGTAGTTAAGTTAAGTGTCATTTATTACATAGCCCGACCCATGAGCATGTTCATGGGCCGGAAGCCCAAGTCCTTTAAGGACTTGGGGTATTTAACCCTCTTTCCACCATGGAAAGAGGTGTTGGTTGTTTATTTCTCACTTTTGATAATACAAGTTTCTTTCACTTCTCTCTCTAACTTTCTCTCTCTAGAAAAACATCAACCCTCTTGATTCATAAAGATTATCATTGTTCTATAATTGGTATCAAGAGCATGGGATGAAATAAAGGTTGGTTTTGTGTTGTTCATGTTCACTTTGGTGTGTTCATGTGTTTTTGATTGATCTTTACCTAAGTTTCAATTTTTTTTCGTGTTTTTGACTCTCCAAGTGCTCCATATATCTTCTACATACCTTTAGTAGTGTTTTGGGTGTTTTGGTTTGGTTCAAATCACGTTTTTATTGTCGAAAATCTCATTTTTTTAGCCTAAAAAGTTCGTAACAGTACCGTTATTCCGATCAGCACAATCGGAAAAGGGTTTAAGGATTCCAATCAGTCAAATTGGAAAAGGGTTTACATATTCCAATCAGTATTCCGATTGGCAAGGATTCAGATTGGCTAGTATTCCGACGGGTTTCAGATTGGTAAGTATTCCGATCAGGTATTCTTCAACATTCCGATTGGTTTGTATTCCGACCGGTATTCAGATTGGCTAGTATTCCGACGGGTTTCAGATTGGTAAGTATTCCGATCAGGTATTCTTCAACATTCCGATTTGCTAGTATTCCGACGGGTTCTCAGATTGGTAAGAATTCCGCCCAGATATTCTTCAACATTCCGATTGGTTTGTATTCCGACCGGTTTTCAGATTGGCTAGTATTCCGACGGGTTTCAGATTGGTGAGTATTCCGACCAGGTATTCTTTAACATTCCGATTGGTTACTTTTAGCATTTCGACGGATTAATTTTGAGACTTACGACACTTTGAGATTTTCACATTGAGACTAAGAAGTTTGGGTATTGAGATAGTATTTTCAACTTAGAGGATTTCGTTTCAAGTTTGTAATCTATCACAAAAACACGCAACATCTTTATTTCAACAACATTAAAACACTTAACCTTATTTCATTGTTCGATCATCTTTGATAATCTTTTTTCAAGGGATCACAACATGAATTCACATTCATTTATGCCAACTATGACTTCACTCACCGATATATCGATCATTTCGGGTACCAATACTCGCCCGCCTTTGCTCATCAAAGATTTATTTGAATCATGGCAAAGTCGCATGAGAACGTACATCATGGGCAAACAAAGTGGTCGACTTATGCTAGACTCAATTGACAAAGGTCCATTAGATTGGGGAGAGGTTACAGTCAACAATGTGACAAGGCCAAGGCAGTATCATGAGTTAACCGATGCCAACAAACTCATTGCAGATGCCGATGAAAGGGCTGTTCAGACAATTCTTCAAGCCCTTCCACCTGATATCTTCAGAATGGTGAGTGAACATAAAGTGGCCAAGAATCTTTGGGATCGACTTGCGGTTTTGCTACAAGGGACATCTCTCACTAAGCAAGAACGAGAATGTCAATTATATGATTTGTTTGATAGATTCCAATACATTCCAGGGGAGACTCTTCATGATTTTTACTGGCGTTTTACTACTCTGATGAATGACATGAATGTCTATAATCTAAGGATTGAACAATTTCAGTTAAACACCAAGTTTTTGAACACACTACCCCCTGAATGGAGTCAATATGTGACGGATGTCAAAATGATTCGTGATCTACACAAGTCCAATTTAGATCAACTATATGCTTTCTTACAACAACATGAGAAGCATGTGATCCAAAACCGAATCTCTCAAGGACCTTATCATGAACCAATGGCATTATTGGCAAATCATCCTACACTGTCATATCACAACTCTCAGCTTGCTTTAGGACACAAATCTTCATATCAACCTGTGTATCAAACACCAAGCTTTCCACAGTACTCGATTCTGCCACCGCCACCAACATCTTATCACCAACCAGCAACATCATCATCACAAGGAGATTCACACCCATCACCTTATGCTTCACATCAGTATTCACCGTATCAACCTCCCACCAATCCTGTTAGTACCTATCCACAACTCGAGGCTCCTCAACATCATTACTCACATCAAGAAAGTGTTCCAACCAATCAGTTTGTTGCTCAACCAGCATCAGCATTATACTGTGAAGATGACATCCCTGTCCCTGAATTTAAACAAGGAGATAGCCCTACTGAAGTCCTAGCTCTGTTGTCTACATTTTTAAGTCAAACTTTAAACAAAAGAGGTTACCGAGATTCAGCACCAACTAACAATCAGTTAAGGAACTCGTCTAACTCTCGACAACAGGCAACAATTCAGGACGACAGGGTCATGGTGCAACCACTTCAAGGGAGATCAAATTCGTCTACTGCTGGTGCACGTTCATCCAATACTACTGCTACAAGGGCTAACAGCACTGGTAAAATGAAGGTGGTTATTTGCTACAACTGCAAAGGGGAAGGGCACATGGCCCGAGAATGCAAGCAGCCTAAGAGGAGAAGGGACGACACTTGGTTTAAGGAGAAGATTTACCTGGTGAATGCTCAAGCCCAAGGTCGTGAGCTTGATGAAGAAGAATTGGCATTCCTTGCAGATCCAGGAGTAGCGGAAACTGATCGTCCCACAACAGTCATCACCAACAATGCTGCTTATCAATGTGATGATTTGGATGCATATGACTCGGATTGTGATGATTTTAACACCGCCAAAGCAGCTCTTATGGCAAATCTTTCACTCTATGGGACTGACACCATTGCTGAGGTACCAAATACTGCTACAAATACTAGCATTGTACCTTATCAAGTTGAGCAAATGTCTGAGTATTCGGAAGAGCCTCCGGTGGTTAGTAATTCAATCGATGAGACAAACAATGATAGCAATAACATTGCAAGTCCTCAGGTTTTGAGTGAACCACAACCGGCAGCTCCTATGACTATTAATTCGTCTGCTCAACCTGATTTGGTTATGGTCCCTGCATCTTTGCTTAGCCAAATGAATAATGCAGTCCTTGAAACCCTTAATGCTAATCAGACTTTATCTGCTGAGCTTGCTTTGCATAAAGACAAGGTTAAAACCTTGGAAATGACTCCTGTGTCCACTACCTTAACCAATCCTGAATTTGATAGGTTTAGGAAAGTTCAAATGGACAATCTGCTTGAAATTGAAAGTTTAAGAGCAAACCTTTCGAATGAGCTTAAAGAAAAAGAGTCAGTCGTCACTAATTTTCAACAACTTCAAACAGATTTTGAAATTTTGGAATCCAAACAGCTTGAAATGGAAATTAAGACGTCTAACAGAATAAAAGAAACGGAACTTAAGCTTTTAAAACAATATGCCGCTTCACATCTAGTACACTTGTTTCATGCTTCATTTAAAGAGTTCAACTTATCGCGTCTCATAGACTTACCACCTAACCCGGGTTATGCAAAGCAAGAACTTAACCACAACCCCCGACTGTATGATGTAACAAAGTTAGGATTGGCATTAGACCCGATAGTGTTCTCAAGTGATTCTATAACACCATACGATGAAAAGCAGTTAAAATTACTTTTGACATATCCTGAATATGATTATGCTTCAATGAATGCAAAAAATGCCACAATAGATCTTAGAACTCGTTTTAATATGAAAAAGAAAACTCTCCAAACATCCACTTTCATGCCGACTAGAGAATGCCTTAGTATAATTCCTACACTTGTCAACTCGGACAAACCAAAGGAAATTCCTAAGAATCTTCCCCCGGTTAGTACGGTAAGGCTCAGTATTGAAGAGCTTGGGCAATACCTTACCGATTTTGACAAGGTCATCTTGGAATGTACGACTTCAACGGCTCAAACCGCTGGAGAATGGGCATTCAAACACATGAAATCGGTGTTTGAAGAAGCAATCGTTCCGTTTGTGAACCATATTAAACAAGGAGTCTATAATCTAGCGTGTAATTTAAGTTTTGAAATTGGTGAAGTTCAAAAAGTTTTCAATAACATGGATGATGCTTATGAACAACACTTAATTGAAAAGGAAAAGATCTTATCAGAATATGACTGCTTTTTAGAACATATGGTGTCTCTTGAAGTGATGCAAGTTGTTACTATTCAATATACTCATGAAATTTCATCTACTGTGAACATTTGTGATGATGTGCATAAATCTGTGAATACTAATGAACATGTGAATACTGTAGAAAATCATTCTTGTCATGAATCCAACGCTGAATTTTTAAAGCTTCAAGATTCATATAATACACTTTCAAAAAGTTTTAACGAGCTTCAACAACACTCTATATCTCTTGAAATTGAGAATCAATCAAAAAATGAAACTCTTTCAAAACTAAATGATGGTGGAAACTCCGTTGAGACAAGTGACAAGATGATTCAGATGGTTCAAAATTTAGAAGAAGAGATGATGAGACTTAAGAGAGAATTAGTAGAAACAAAAACGGAACTAGAGGCTGCAGAGGCTCACAATCATGTCCTAGAAACTAGAATTAATTCTATACTAGGAGAGCGTGAAAAAGTAAGGCAGGGAGACTCACAAATTTCTGGTTCAATAGAAGAACACCTCGCGTTTAATGCGACAGAGCGAAAGTCTTTAATTGACAAACTGAACAAGAAATGTGAGGAAACCTCTGACCTAAAAATTCAGCTCATAGACAAAAACATGGTTTTGGCCGAGTTAAAGGAGACACTTCTTCTCACCCGACAAGAAGTTGTTAATAACTTAGCTAGCAATTCTGCACTGTCCTCTAGTGCTCCTACAACCAAGTCAGTAGTGCTTTATAAGAACCCGCTACATAAGAAAAACCCGGTTACCTACGATGACTATATGAGGAATGCAACTAAGCACGTAGATCTGGTTAGGGATATTTTAGACGATTTGTATGCGCTAGATCCCTCAAGCAGTTACTACTACACAGCTCATGAATATATTAAGCGTGTTCAATATTGCTTGGCATATTTGCAATATATAGGCAAACCGGGTTCTGCACTACTCACAACTCGACCCATTGCTGTCACTCCATTCAATAAGACTCCAGGAGCAAAACCGTCATTGACACTATCAAGTAAGGCACCTTTAAAATCTGTAACTAATGTTCCCTTGGCTTCTACAGGAGTAAATGTGTCCACTAAGGCTAAAGGATCTCGAGGAAAGAAAGATAGGATCAAGCCTTCCACTAATAGGACTGAGAAGAAGAAAGTAGAAGTGCACCCTAGGAACGTTATTTCAGTTTTAAATAAAAAGAATCATGTAGCTAAGACAAAAGGTCCTCCTTATGAGTGGAAACCTAAGCAAAGTGTGAATTCTAATGCGAAATGTTGGAATTGTAACGAATGTATGTTTTCTAAGCATCATGATTTATGCCTTATTGATCACGTGAATGAAATGCATGCTATTAAGAACAATCTTGAATGGACTCCAACAGGGAAGAAATTTACCCAAGTTGGATGGCAATGGAAACCTACTGGTAGGACCTTTACTGCAAATGGAACTACGTGCCCTTTAACTAGGATCACATCCACGGAAGTTAGGTCTAAGCGTCCTTTAAATAGGAACACTAGCACTAAGAAATGGAAAAAGCGCCCTTTAACTAGGTCTGCCCCCACTAATGTGCCTACCAGTGGTGATGTCCCCAGTCAAAAAGTACCTCAGAATACTAGACAACTAGAATCTAAGCCAACCACTAGTAAGAAAATCTGGAAACCTAAAGTTTTGTCTGATAGCAAATCTAAGATAACTATATCTGTACCTGCTAACTCAGAAGAACAATTAGAATCCGATACATCGTCTGTGTTTGGTAAAATTTTCAGGTCGTCCAAATTATTCTTTGGTATTTGGACTCGGGGTGCTCCAAACATATGACTGGAGACCGCTCGATGCTCAAAAATTTCGTCAACAAGTTTCTAGGAACGGTAAAATTCGGCAACGACCATATTGCAAAGATTATGGGTTATGGTGAATATCAAATTGGGTCACGATTTCAAGAGTTTACTATGTAGAGGGACTTGGTCACAATCTATTCTCAGTAGGACAATTCTGCGATTCTAACCTTGAAGTGGCCTTTCGACAACATACTTGCTTCATTCGTGATCTTGCAGGAAATGATTTGTTAAAGGGTTCTCGAGGGGATAATCTATATACTTTGTCTATTCAAAACATGATGGCCGCCTCTCCTGTTTGCTTACTTTCCAAAGCATCTAAGACCAAGTCATGGTTGTGGCATCGTCGGTTATCTCATCTTAACTTTGATGCTATTAACCATTTGGCTAGAAACGAACTTGTTCGTGGTCTTCCGAAACTTAAGTTCGACAAGGATCATTTATGTTCCGCATGTTCATTGGGGAAAAGCACCAAGAAATCTTACAAACCTAAAGCAGAAGACACCAACCAAGAACCACTGTATCTTTTGCACATGGATCTTTGTGGGCCAATGCGTACAGCTAGTGTGAGTGGTAGAAAATACATCCTCGTCATAGTGGATGATTTCTCAAGGTTTACATGGGTAAAGTTTTTAGCATCTAAGGATCAAGCACCAGAGTATATCATTACCTTCTTAAAGATGATCCAAGTACGTCGTAATGCTACTGTTCGTCGCATTCGGACTGATAACGGCACTGAGTTCGTTAATCAGACTCTTCGCACTTATTATGAAAAGGTTGGTATTTCTCATGAAACATCTGTGGCTCGCACTCCACAACAAAATGGTGTCGTTGAAAGACGTAACCGTACACTTATGGAAGCTGCTCGAACTATGTTGATTTATGCGAATGCACCTTTATTCTTATGGGCAGAAGCAGTGGCAACCGCATGTTATACCCAAAACCGCTCAATCATTCGCAAACGTCATGGTAAAACTCCATATGAGCTACTTCATGGACACAAACCCGATATTTCATATCTTCATGTGTTTGGTGCACTTTGCTATCCAAATACAAATAGTGAAAATCTGGGAAAACTTCAACCAAAGGCTGATATTGGAATTTTCATTGGCTATTCACCTGCAAAGAAAGCTTACCGGATTTATAACCGTCGTCTTGGCAAGATTGTAGAAACTTTGGATGTCGATTTTGATGAGCTGACAGCGATGGCTTCTGAGCAATACAGCTCTGAACCCGCATTACACGATATGGGAACCGGTACAATCAGTTCCGGCTTAATTCCCAACAACCCTACTTCTCCATCATTCATACCACCAACAAGGTCCGAGTGGGATAAGTTATTTCAACCTATGTTTGATGAATTCTTTGATCCACAGAGTAATGATTCTTCAGCACCCGCAGCAGTAGCTCCGATTCCCGTAGTCGTTGCTCAAGATAATGGAAATGAATCCGAAGCAACTACTGTTACTCTTGAACAAGATGTACCATCCCCCACCAATTCTCAAACAACACCTGAATCATCACCCCCACTCGTTCCTAATGATGTTGAAGAGGATCTATATGATCACGATCTGGAATATG
Source organism: Glebionis coronaria (assembly GCA_025667525.1). Taxonomy (NCBI): domain Eukaryota; kingdom Viridiplantae; phylum Streptophyta; class Magnoliopsida; order Asterales; family Asteraceae; genus Glebionis; species Glebionis coronaria. Next base: position 631,505,865 of record CM046874.1, on the reverse strand, counting down.
CTCACTTACAAGAGCTTCCCTTCTTTGGTTCACATATACCTGAAGACCCTACCGGTGCGTCTACCTCAGAGGAAGCTCCTGTCATCGTTCACTCCCGACCACCACGGATTGAAACTCACAATACTAAATGGACAAAGGATCACCCAATCCGCAATATTATTGGTGACATCGATCGACCAGTCTTAACACGTCACCAACTTCAAGAACATGCCTTATATTGCTATTTTGATGCATTTCTTTCAGACACTGAACCTAAAAACTGGCAACAAGCAATGACCAAATCATCATGGATTGAAGCCATGCAAGAGGAACTCAATGAATTCCAACGTCTTGAAGTGTGGGAATTAGTTCCATTACCCAGCAACGTTGAAATCTTGACACTGTTGTGGGTATACAAGGTTAAGCTCGATGAGTTAGGTAGTGTGCTGAAAAACAAAGCTAGATTGGTCGCTAGAGGTTACAAACAAGCTTTGGGTATCGATTTTGAAGAATCCTTTGCTCCTGTTGCACGATTGGAGGCAATTAGACTATTCCTTGCTTATGCTGCTCACATGAATATGATCGTCTACCAAATGGATGTTAAGACGGCATTTCTTAATGGCGAATTAAGGGAAAATGTCTATGTAAGCCAGCCGAATGGATTCGTCAATTTAGAGTATCCTAATCATGTGTACAAGCTCAAGAAGGCTCTTTACGGGTTGAAACAGGCTCCACGCGCGTGGTATGATCTCTTATCGACGTATCTCATCTCCAAAGGCTTCTCCAAAGGCAAAGTGGACCCCACATTATTCATTCTCAAGGAGGACAACGACATGATACTGGTACAAATTTATGTTGATGATATAATATTTGCTGCTACTAATCAACGTTTGTCTGACCGTTTTGAGAAAATTATGTCCACACGCTTTAAGATGTCAATGATGGGAAAAATTTCATTTTTCTTAGGGTTGCAAATTTCTCAGAATCCCAGAGGCATCTTTATTAATCAATCCAAATTTGCTCTTGAATCTTTAAAGAAATATCACTTTGAAAACTGTGACCCCGTGGATACTCCAATGGTGGAGAGATCCAAGTTAGATGAAGATAAGGAAGGGATAGTTGTCGATCCTAAACTTTATCGTGGAATGATCGGCACCCTTCTCTATCTGACTGCTAGCAGGCCTGATTTGCAATTTGCTATAGGCATGTGTGCCCGGTATCAGGCTCGGCCTACCGAAAAGCACTTACATGTTGTGAAAAGGATCTTTCGGTATCTAAAAGGAACACTTAATCGTGGTCTATGGTATCCGAAGGATTCCTCTATTGCACTAATTTCATATGCAGATGCAGATTATGCCGGGTGTCAAGATACCAGACGTAGCACTTCTGGAAGTGTGCAACTCCTTGGAGATAGACTTATTAGTTGGGCATCAAAAAGGCAGAAAAGCGCTGCCATATCAAGTACTGAGGCTGAATACATTGCTATGTCCGGTTGTTGTGCTCAAGTTCTTTGGATGAGGTCACAATTGACTGACTACGGTCTTGGATTCAACAAAATCCCGATGTACTGTGATAACAAAAGTGCAATCGCTCTATGCTGCAACTACGTTCAACACTCTCGAGCTAAGCACATTGACATCCGCTACCACTTCATCAAGGAGCAAGTGGAAAATGGAGTGATCGAACTATACTTCGTCAACACCGAGTATCAGCTGGCAGATATATTCACAAAGGCATTAGATCGAGGACGCATCGAGTTTTTGATCGAAAAGCTAGGCATGAAATCTTTTTCACCAGCGACACTTAAGGAGTTGGCAGAAAAATCTGAAGAATAGTACTGGTAAACTATTCTCGAGTATCCTTTGATTGTGATCTTGTATATTATAGTACATACTTAAACCATCAAAAGAAAAATACAAAAATATAAAATCAAGAAAAACCATAAAAAATATAAAATCAAGAAAAACCATAAAAAATATAAAACCAAGAAAATCCATAAAAATTATAAAACCAAGAAAACCCAAAAATATTTTTCTTTTCAAATCGGGCATGTCTTTTAGTATGGTAATATTTACGGCTTTAGAAATGTCACTTAAAATTGACACGGCGCCATAAATAGAGTCCGTATAAAAGTTGTATATTTTTTAAAACATGCCCATAATGGCTTGTAGTTATTTCAGACTGCAACCCGCCTTTCGCATTAAAGTCACGTATTTCCTCTGAAAACGTTGGCTCACAACGGGAATTAATTTTCTCGGGCAAGGTTTACTTGAAAACCTTGTAAGGGGCTAAGTTTACTTTATAACTTGGTCTAACACAAATTAGTGTACGTTTCAGTGCACTTATTTTGTTTAAATAAGAGAAATCTTATTGCCCCTTGAATCGTTTTTAGAAAATCATTAAACAGAAAAGGTCTTCATATGATAATTGTCCCATTAAATGCCATGACTACAGCTCTTTAATTAGAAAACGGGTCACCAATTGAGGGGGAGCAAATATCATATCTTTTTGAACATGATTTATTCTTCATATTATCTTGTTTGTCATCTTCCTGTATGTGCATTATGTGCAATATGTGCCTTGTATGGAATTCCTTTTGAGTTGGCATTAGGTATTATTGGCATGTCTCATTAGTCGGGATATTGGTTAGCACGGTTGACTTTAGTGTGTTGATAACTAGTCTTAATAACTAGTTTTATGCAATCCATCAGAATTGGGGGACCAATCTGCAATTTTTGCAAAAAGTGGTTAAAATTTTGACCTTAGTCAAAACTTCCTCCCCCATTGTTTGCACCACGTCTGTACCACTCCCACATACACACTTAATTATTTCAGTTTGCCGCCATTTAGACTTGCAAAATCCTTCCATCAATTCGTGTTTTTTCTTTGTGTGTCTATATCTTGCTGTGATTTCCTCTCAGGTAAGCCTAGAAAACACGTCCATAACTATTGTTTATGCGCTTTGTGATTACAAGTTCCTTTCTTCTCGGTTTGTTATAATTGGTCTCGGGTTTCGATGAACACTTGATAAACATAATGTTTAACTTAGGGGATTTAATCTTTATTAGGTTTTAAACACTGGGTTTGCATTTATCTGCTTAAAACAGCCTAAAAGCCATCAAAATCGCGAAGTTTAGATCTACCTAGGAAACTCCGCCATCATTCCGATGAAGATAAGGTTTTGGATTCCGATTGGGTATTCCGATCGGTTATTCCGATCGGACATTCCAATTAGATATTCAGATTGGACAGTTACTTTGGATATTCCGATTGGCCCGATTGACTTTTAAGTCCATTCCGATTAGGTCGTTCAGATCGGTATTCCGATCGGTTATTCCGATTGGACACTAAGATAGAACATTCCGATTGGACACTAAGATTGAACATTCCGATTGGTCACTAAGATTGAACATTCCGATCGGTTCATTCCGATTGCTGCTTTCCGATTGGTGCTTCCGATTGTTGGTTTCCGATTGGTGGCTTCCGATTGGTGGTTTCTGATTGGTGGTTTCCGATTGGTTGTTTCCGATGAGGTGTATAGCATTCTGATTTGGGACTGTGAGATTAGAGATTCTTCTCTGCTTATGTTGCTAGATTGTTTCCTATATAAGTGGTTTTATAGTATTTGCGAAAAGATTGTTGTAGCATCATCACTTTAAGCTAGCATGCCTTCACACTATGCAATTGCCTTAGCTTATCTAATGATTTCGACCTAGATTGCATTATTTACTTATTAGGCTTTAAGTAAATTAGGGCCACTTTCACGAAACCAAGTTTTATTGAAATTAATTAATTTTATCTCTTAAGAATACTTGAACGGTTTCTTATTACAGAAGTTCTTCTTATTTAATAAGTTGACTCCTCTGTAAACAAAAGAGATACAAATTACTTATTCAATGTCTTGCGTTTTGTTTTCAGGCCATGGAAGACAAAGTTTCATCATTGTCTTGCCCTCTGTTCAAGCCTTCTATTGTTTGGGTTGACGGAAATCCTACAATTCCTGATGTAGTGGTTGAAACTAAACCAAAAACCATTGAAGTTTTGGTTGAATCTAAACCAAGACCTACTGAGGTGTTAGTAGAAATGCAACCTAGACCTACTGAGGTTCTGGTTATGAAAACCAAGATACCCAAATAGTTTAAGAATTAATGCTAGGTCGTTATCCATTTAGAATAAAATGTCTTTGGCATGTCTGTGTGTTGTTGTATGTAAGGACCTAGTCCAACTGAACCATGTTTGTATGGTGTTTCTCTATTATATGTGGTAATAATTGATATGTGTTATTCCCTATAGCTTCAACTTGATATAGACTTAAGATATATATATTTTGTATATCATTTGTGCTTATTTCATCAAAGCAGGAACCATGTCAATTACAAGAGAACAACAACAACAATCAGATCTCACATTAGTACCACTCAATGCCCGACTACCACTTGCAGAGAACAACTTTCGTCTGAAAGAGGATTTTGATCCAAACATCGCTGCATTCAAAGTTGCAATGGACATTCTTGACATGTCACCCATTAAAGATGCCCTTAGAGCTACTGCCTCAGTTCCAGAAATCTACATTCATGAATTTTGGGCCACAGCATCGATTACTGCAGCAAAGGAAGCATCTAAGACATCGATCACTTTCACAATCAACAAGCAAAACTTTACTCTTGACTTAAGCTTATTCAGGAAGTTGTTCAAGTTTCCCAAATTAGCAAAAGGAGAAAAGTTTGTGCCTAATCCAAAAACAGAAGAAGTGCTTCAAGTACTTAGAGCTTTAAACTATGAGGGTAACATTCAAAATCTATCTCAGTTCTCTACTGCACGCACTGGTCAACCATGGAAAGCAATCGTCATCATCATAGCCAGGTGCCTCACTTCAAAGACTCGTGGTTATGACCAACTGAGACCACCTCAGGCTCATATACTTTGGGGCCTATACACTGCATCTAAAGTAGATTATGCTCTACTTCTTTGGCAAGAAGTGTGTTACCAATTCACCGGTACCAAGAAGAAATCACTGCATCTTCCGTTTCCAAGATTCACAAAACTTATCATCAACCATTTCATGAAGAGTGATCCTTCTATTGACAAGCGTGGAAACTTCTTCTACCATACATCAGATGATGACCATGTGTTGGATCAAATGGGTGACGAGAAACATCCCAGTAAGTACTCACTGATTCCAGCTTTAGTGCCTGACACCATGATCAATGACGGGATCAAGGAAAGTGAACCTTACAAACAAATGCTTCTGGACATTGAAACACAATATAAAAGGGTAAATGCAGATCCATCCGAAAAACAAAAGGGTAAAAGGAAAAAGACTGTTGTCAAACGCCAAAAGACTTCTTCACCCCAAACCAAAGGTAAAGCTAAAGGGAAAGAGCAGCTACGTGATGAAGATGCGGATGAACAAGATCCCTTAGTACAAATGTCTGAAGAAAAACAGATGCGGATTGCACAAAAGTTAAGTAGGATGGAGGCACAGAAAACCGGTAGTGGTTCTAAATCAAAAACTCCTGCCGAGTTAGCACTGGAAGCTTTTGGAGATCCAGACGATCCAACTGATGAAGAGGAACAAGATACCAGACTAGAGGAAGAACTCACAGACCCAACAAATCAAGATGATGACAATGTAGATGATTATATCAACTACGATTATGAAGATCAAAATCTGGAAGGTGGAACAGATATGGAAACAATTCTGTACGATGACGTCAATCTTAGCAAACCACTTCCACCTCCTTCATCAATAATAGCAGCAGAAGATGCTCATCTGACGATGTTTCCTATACAACAAAACATACCCCCTCCACCACCAGTCTTCAGCACTGTTGTAACAACCGTCCCGCCGAGTGAACCTACAATCGAGACCATTCAACCTGTATCAACCACCACCCCCGTAATTACACCCACACCATCACCGATAATCAATCAACCTGTATCAACCACCATCCATGTAATCACACCTACGCCGCCACCGGTAACCCATCAACCTGTATTAACCACCACCTAAGTGATTACAACGATGCCTCCACCGATTGTCGATCCTCTTGTGCCAACAACTGCCCCAGTAATTGTACCAACATCGCCACCTATCCTCGAACAACTTGTACCAACCACCATCCAATCCACAACCTCGTTAGCAATTGCAGTAACTCCTCTACCATCAACAACATCAGTACAACTAGCATCCACTCCCACTCCATTTCTCACAATCAATGATCCACTCATTCAGCAACTCCAACAACAAATGGAATCACAGGCAAAAACTATTGCGGCATTGGAGAAAAGGATAAATCATGTTAAGGCACGTGACGAACGAAAACAAAAACGTGATGACAAAAAACTTCAAGAATCATTCGAAGGTGTCATTAGACTTAAAAAGCAACAAACACAATTTATTGCTGAAAAGGACGTACGTGACAAAGAAAATGCTGCATTTCTCGATTCCATCAATGATTCAATGACTAACATCATCCAGCGTGAAGTTAGGGCATGTGTACATCAGGAGCTTCCAGCATTATTCATAAATGGCCTTACTAACTTACAATTAATGCAAACATTGGAGACTCGGTTAACCAACATTGAGTCACCCATCACAGAAGCTCAACACGAATTACAAAGAGCTCTTCGTAAGGTCATAATAGAAGCTTCCAACACATCACCAGTAGAAGACACTGTAGTTCCCCAATCTTCCAAGAAACGGAAACGAAAGGAGTCAGAAAATGAGGAAGAAGAGGAAAAGAATGAGGAGGAAGAACACTCCGATAAAAATGAAGAAGAAAAGAACGAGGAAGAGGAAGAGGAAGAGGAAAAGGACGAGGACGAGGATGATGACAAAGACGAGGATGAGGACGAGAATGATGACAAGGACGAGGATGAGGACGAGGAGGAGGACGAGGATGAGGATGAGGAAGATGGGGAGGATAAGGATGACGATGAGGATGACGAGGAAGACGATAGTGATGCGGATGACGATAATGGGAATGGTAAGGATAAGGAGAAAGGGGATGGTGATAAGGATGAAGGTAATGGCACCAATGGAGAAGAATCTGAAGAATCTGATGCACGTTCAAAAGAAAAAGTTGCTGATAAACAAGCTGAGAGTGAACACATCACCACTGACGAGCATGATGAAACCACTGACAAAACCACAGGTAAGTCATCTGAACCAGCTCTTACTAGTGTATCACAAGTAGATCCTATACTACCACTAGTACAAGCCGAACCAATGATTGAAGACGAACCATCACCGTCTGTGGAACATCACTCTCCACCGCCTACTCTTGTTCAGCATCACACAGAAACAGCCACAGGTACTTCTTCTGTACCGGTTCCTACTAATATCTCATCCACAGCACCTGTTGAACCCGAACCTATGCAAGAAGACGACCCGATACCATCGGTGATACATAACTCCCCCCCTCAGCATTACATTGATATGGATATTGACGAGTTAAATCAACCAGATCCTGAGTTTGCCGACACGTTTACTGTTGATGAGACGGTTCCCGTACAGCCATGGCTTACACAAGCAGCAACTGCACGTATAGTTTCTGACAGTGAAAAGGCGGACCTCACACAATTCCTCAATAATCCTATCGATTTCTCTGGATTCTTGATGGATAAATATAGAGTGCCTAGCATTGATACAAATTTACTTCAAACAACGATCAAAGACAAGAACTTCTGGGCTTCCATGAAGATTGCCGAAACTGAGGGAGAATATCATTTTAATGAGCTCATGAAAGCAATCAAGACAACAACATCAGGTGAACAAGCTCCGATCCTTCTTCCACTAACACCCTCAATTATTGCAGCCGCCAAAGATCTGCCAATGCAATACTTCACCAACCGTGATCTTGACTACTTAGAAAACGGCGCGGACAAGTATGCTACATCATTAACAATGGGCAGAGCAGTAAATTTGGAGGATATTCCTTGGATTGAAGACAAAGTTTCCAAACTATGGAGCAAAAAGCTTGTCAAAGAATATGATCAATATGCGGAATTAGGCATCTCACATTGGCGGGGCAACAAGAGGTCGGCTTACTACTTCTATAATCACACCAAACAAGGTACACCTATAAGTGCAACCCGTCGAATCTCCAGCATACAGGGCGTTAACTTTCACCATATCTTCGGATATTCGTATTTGAAGGACATCATATTCAAGCGAGAAGATGGTAAGATTTATAGTGTCAGTGAAGGGGATCTTCAATTCCTACGACTTGAAGATATTGAAGATTTTCTACTCCTTTTGGTTCAAGGCATGGTTCCTCACTTAGACCCCGATGAAGTCATTGCTCTAAGTTCCAACATTCGCCAATTTACTCGTCGAATTGTAATCAAGCAAAGGGTTGAGGATTTACAACTCGGGGTAGAGAGTTACCAATCCAGACTAAATCTGGAACGACCTCACACAACACCAATGAGTCGTTTTCACCAAGGTAAGGAACCATACATGGGTACACTTAAACCAGAGATGGGCATATTCTACCTGAACGAAGCAGAGGTCATGCAATACATGCGACTCTCCGAACTACACAAGTTCAGCGATGGCACTCTTAAGCATGCACGTGACAAGCTGTTGATGCTCAACTCAGGACAAGGTCTTCCAGAAGTAAAGTACCAATGGGTAGGCCGATTCAAGAAGAGTGCCATCCACACCATCCAGGTGATTGAGGAAAAGTTAAGGCATCGACGGTTGATCCGCAGCATTGAACGATTCGTGGAGGGCAGACCATATGGAGCACATCACAGGCTCGTGGGCCGATCCATCTAATGGGTCGTACTATTTCAGGTTTACTCCATATTGGTTACTTTGTGAATATGTTAATATTGTAAATACTGTGCTTTTGTGGCTTGTTGTAGTGTTAAAGTATGATAATTTCTCAAGAATTTCTCACGAGATTCTAAATCTTTCAAAATATATCATACTAAAGCACTACAACTACCCCTTATTAACTTAAGGGGGAGCATGAACATGTTCTATGGCCAAACATCGATTTCATTTTTACCCAAAGACCGGTTAATCCATTCAATATCCCAAATATTAATGGTTAACATTTTGGATAAGGGGAGAAAATGGGATTAAGGAGAATTAAATGATACTTGGCTAAAAGATGAAAAAGACTTAACGATTATCCGTCTTAATATGTGTAAAGCATGTGTTAAGGGGGAGCGTTTTTGATGAACAAAACACCTAAGGTACAAAACTTTTGATTTCAATATCACATGTACCTTAAGTGATTTTCAATGATTTTTCATGGTGGCAATTCCTTCCCAAAACACACTTAATTCACGACGAATATGGCGACAAAAGGGTGGTAGGAATAGGTTTAGTCCAATGATTCATCAGAGCCGATGGAATCTTCCCAAGGACAATTCCCTAGATAGAATTAGAAGTCCTAGGAAAGATGGAGAAAGAATGTGAACGTAGCTGAATGCCGACCAAGTACTTAAGCTAGCACTGGAACAATCACAACAAGGTGCTAGTGATGACGTATTGGTAAGCATTGAAGGGGTTGAAGAATGAAAAAGAATTGTAAAGATAAAGGGTGTAAAGAAAGAAGCCCTCCTTACAACTTTAGGCAGAAACCGGGTCAATACATATGCTATTGAGGTCATTTTTGCTAATGATTCTCGGTATTGAAGAAAGACATCATGGACCCAGTGATGCAATGCACAACCCTTCCCAGCTAACTCAAATATCTCTCAAAAGGTATTTGTTTTAATCACACGGAGATCAACACGTGATCTATTGGTTTATTCACTCTGAATAGACTGGTATTGAAAAGGTGGCACTCCTCTCCAGCCATCGCTCACTAAATCAAAACGCACAATCGAGTCTAGAGCCAAGAGATCATCAAAAGTCTCATTAGGACACTTTCCATTTATTCCTTGCTTTCTCACACACTGTGAAAAGTAAGAGATTTTCATGAGTCCTACGCAGTATTCCTGTAATATTTCCAGAACATCTGAGTAATACACAAGTATTACAATGAAGATGGAAATCCTGCTTGAGCCAACATCAAACAAGCTCATGGTAGGTTACACGTGCGGTTCTTTTAGAACCAATCTTGTGAAAAACTGGAAAGAAACAGTGGTTTAATTCTTAATTGAACTTAAACTCGTTCCAGGCCTCTACGCATTATCATATGATCTTGCCAGAACACTCAGAGTGACTCTTTATTGATCACAGTGACGAACGGAAATCCTTCTAGTGTTAACATCAAACAGCACTTGGTAGGTGACGTGCAAGATTCTTTATGAATTGAGCTCGTGACAACTGGAAAGCAACGATGGTGAAAATCTTAATTGAAATTCACTTGTTCCAGGTTTCATGAATTGACGGCTTCAAATCACAAGGATAAATTATCCAAGTGATTCACTCTTTATGTTCGCAGTCAGCTTTGGACGGTCGAATAAAGAGAACGGGTTTACCCGCGAAATCCTGTCAGGAAGTTACTTAATTGAAACTATCCGTCACGGGTACGATATCTAATATCGTCCAACGGTCTTCACCGACCGGAGGTAAAATGCTACCGAATTAGAATAAAATGTTCAAAGCCATTTTATTCGTGTCGTTGCTGTGTACCTGTTAAAGACGGTGGCGTTGCTGTGTACCTGTTGAAGACGGTGGCGTTGCTGTGTACCAGTTAAAGACGGTGGTGTTGCGGTGTACCTGTAGAAGTCATCCCACATGCTTATGTCTTTCTGCATCAAAGTTCAACAAAAATTCAAGAAAGTACAAGATGAAGTCTTCCGCTGTAACAAACTCTGAAACTTTCGAGAATTCAACAAAAAGACAGAAGTGTGTGGAACATGGAGTCACGAGGAGGCAAAATTCACAAGTAGGCAAAGATCGCACGTGAAAGGCCAAAAGAACATGTTCCAAGCAAAAAGGCTGATATCATTCAACACATATTCACAAAAGAAAAGAAAAAGAAAGAAAAGAAGACTACGAGCTCAAGAACAAAATCTAACATGCTAGATTAGGACTTTGTAAATTTGGAGTGACCTCCCTTTGGGGGAGATTGTTGGAAATACGTTTAATGTATTTAGAAAGTCTCGGTCACTCCAACCATGTAGTTATAGGCTCGTAGTTAAGTTAAGTGTCATTTATTACATAGCCCGACCCATGAGCATGTTCATGGGCCGGAAGCCCAAGTCCTTTAAGGACTTGGGGTATTTAAACCTCTTTCCACCATGGAAAGAGGTGTTGGTTGTTTATTTCTCACTTTTGATAATACAAGTTTCTTTCACTTCTCTCTCTAACTTTCTCTCTCTAGAAAAATATCAACCCTCTTGATTCATAAAGATTATCATTGTTCTACAGAATTAGGGTTACATACCTTTATGCTAAAGCAAATCCACAAAACGAAGAACGAATCACCATTTCAGGTTTATACCGTATATAACCAAGATATAGTCTAAAGTAAGACTATATTACGATCTTGTACACACGTAATACAACGAGCTAACCGTGATTCTAGCACGTGTAAACCGAGCTACAACGTTTGTAATTAATCTACCCAACAACAATAGAGAGGGCCTAGGACTAGATAATAAGTAAAATAGATCAAACAAGAAAACAAACCAAAACCCCTTTGTGGGTTATGTCTTGCGATCACAAAGAGAGAGAGGGAGGAGAGATTTGTGTTGTATGAATTATGAGGTGTAAGGGGATGTATTTATAGGCCTAGAAGTCTTGTAGCCCAAACAAATAAAAGGCAAGTTTTTGCCTTCCCTTTGTGTGCCCTAACCGACCATCGAACACCCCTTCATGGGGTGTTCTGGAACCTTCCGTCCTTCTTTCTTTTTAATACTCTTTCTATATATAATTTAGCACTCGTTAATACTTAACTCTTAATTAATTAACGATCGTTAAAGTTATGTCTCGGTTTAATTTAATAAATACACACACACACACACACACATATATATATATATATATATATATATATATATATATATATATATATATATATATATATATATATATATATATATATATATATATATATATATATATATATATATATATATATATATATATATATATATATATATATATATATATATATATATATATATATATATATATATATATATATATTTATGTATATATATATATATATATATATATATATATATATATATATATATATATATATATATATATATATATATATATATATATATATATATATATATATATATATTTATTAAATAAATTAATAAATACAATAAATATATTTATTAATTAAATTAACTCTTTACGTATTGTGTGCAATCCCATAATCTCGAGTTCGATCCTATCACACAACTATTAAATATAAGTCCATAAATTTTCAGCTCCCACTTGGACATATTTCGAATATCGTGATCTAGCATCTAGTTACACTTAGCAATGTCTCTAGTACAACTCGTGTAAGGTCTCCGGGATAAAACCTTTTAATGATTCATCATTATTGTTATCCTTTTATTTCTAATACAACATTAATAAGGATATGGATCTCAGACATTTCTTTCATTAACCATTCTATTTCTCGTTCACAGATTCAGCAAGATTACCAAAACAAATTTGGGTGTGACCACACAAACATCTTACTAATCCCACGAGGGGTCCAACTGTATTAAGCTCCAAAACAAAATTGAAGGAAATAAATTCCATATTGACTACGAGCAAAACTTATGAATTTTGCAACACTTCCGAAAATAATCCTTATAGCTACCAGTTACGTTTAGCGTTAGATTATTCCACAGAGATGCACTAGATTAATAACAGTTTCCTGGTATCTCAAGTTTAAGGATAACTATTTATGATTTACTTGATGACAAAGATCCACAAAGTAAAATCATATAGTTGGGATAAGCCCAATATTCAATTCATCGAATATCATCCAAAATCGATTAGTATACTTTCAAGTATACTCTATCGCTATTTTGATTTGTCTAAATTTAATAATATTCCCATATTATTAATCGACAACAGACATTTAGCATAATAATTTATTCATGGATTAAAACATGTAAAATAGGATACAAAATTAAATAATAAGAATAAACGAAACCCAATCTTTATTTTATTAAATAATAATGTCATAACATCCTTTATCCATATTGATCCCAAACTTAGATCGATTTAGCTTGTGTAAACGAGATTAGATCAAGTTATATACGTAGAGAAACTTTGTTGTGTATAAAACAATTCAAGTATTATGCGGAATTAATACTTAAACAAGAACACACAAACAGTTGTAAAACAAACTTTCACTTTATTGATTGAATCGAACTTGCTTACAATGAAAGTGGTTAAATGTATGAAAAACTTATATGAAACATAACCTAAAGGTCTTCTTTTATAGACATAAAAAGCCTTGTACAAGAGTCTACGTATCAGCTATTCTAGGTAAAGATAATTATAGAAATTACATTGTTGATCCTATCTTTACTAGAAACAAACTAGAAACATAATACGCGTAGACCATATCTTTCTATCAGTGCTTGTCTTCAACCTATCAACGCTTGACTTCTTCCTGTCAACGCTTGATCTGTCAACGTTTGTTTTCTTCCTACAACGCTTGTTTTCTTCTTGTCAGCGTTCAAGTGTACTGGCTACATTTTATTCCCAACAATCCTCCCCTAAACTTGATATCTACTCTAGTAACAAGTTTCTGAATAAAAATTAAGAACTAGGAGGAATCTTACAAATCTTATCATATTGGTAATCAATCTCCAGCTGTTTTGTCTTCATCTTGTCTAAAACTTCTTTGGACATTGGATACTCAACATCTACAAGAAGATACTCAGAAAACTTTGTAGAACTCAAATAATACACACCAGCAGCTGAATACAAACGCCATTGAAGACCACTGACATCATCCTCAAGATCCTTCCAAACAGGATCTTCTTCTTCTGGTGCACACATTCTCTTGAATGTTGACCAAATTTTTATTCCATTGACTGAAGTAGGTGATTCAGTTTCATACTTGGCCATCAACAACCTCCAAAGGTCTGCCAAGTCTTCCCTATCCATACTTGCAAAGAGAGACATAAGAGTAGTAAATATGTGTACCTCTTTCCCATATCTGCCAATCTTCCAAAACCCACTTGCATCTTCTTCATAGATAATGATAGGGTTTCTGGCATCAAGAGGTAACACTTGTACCATATCTGAAGCTTCCATGGGTGAGAGCTTAATGCTCCTCCTAAGAACAGCTTCACTGGGAACCACTTTATTTAGATCTTTAGGAAACTCAAGTGGAACTCCCTTCTTCAAAGGCCTTGGAACAATCATTGCCTTCTGAATCACCATCTCTTCTGCAAGTTCTTCTTTCCTCTCATCTGAAAGAAATCTAAGAGTATCCATTTCCTGCACTCTTGCCCAAATGGGATAAGCCTTGTACTCCAATTCTTCAAAGGACAATCCCTGCAATTTCTTGAAGGTCCATCCAGTTCCATGACATCTGAGTAACATGTAATAAAGCTCTCTTCTATCCCTCTTCAGCAGTGAGAAAACATTGCTAGCCTTATGCTTCAGAATTACCTTGCAGTCTCTTTGAACTCTTAGAAGAATCTCCAATCCCCAAATTTGGTCTGAAATTGTCAAATCTGGATTCTTCATAATCCTATTCTCCCAAGCATGGTACATCTGAGCAACTTCTGGCATATCATAATCTACCTGCAATTTTAACTCTCTAAGCTTCTCTCTTGCCAAGTCATCACCATATTCAAGTCTTTCTGGTTGTTCAATTATCATCACACTTGAATCTGAACTTCCTTAATCACTTCCTTCTTGTTCCTCAGAAGTGACAACAAATGGTGATCCACCAACCTTCTTCCTTTATTGTTCCATAAGTTGTGCAACCAACCTTGAATCAAACTCTACCTGTGCTGCATCCTTTGGAACTTCTACTTCTACCATGATTCCTTTACCCTTATCTAATGGATCAATGATGGGTAAAGATGATAATGGTACCTGTGAAGACACTTCTTTGATGATAGCTGATGACTGGAATACATCAACCATATCTGCAGGTCTGTCAACGCTCAAATTCCTTGTGTCAGCGCCCAATTTACTCTTGTCAGCGCTTGGTGTGTCCGCGTTCAAATTTTTCTTGTCAACGCCCAACTTATTTGTCTCAGCGCCTCTTGTGAACTGCTCCATCATAGCTGTAAAAGACAATTTCAAATTTGTAGGAGTAACCAGAGATGTATCAAAACCTGGTTGCTTCTTCAATTCAGTGAGGGCTTCAGCAACACCCAAAGATTCTCCATCATGTGAGCATTTGTCACTCACATTAATCTGCTCATCCTCCCCTTTGAAAGATTCCTCCATTCCACGCCTAGTGTTAGCATCCTCTAAAATAACAATCCTCTCCCTCAATTGCTTGAGTTCAAGGCCTTGTGTACTGACGGTTTGTACTAAGTCGGCATTTTTCTTTTACAAGCTAATGTAGACAGCCGTCAATTCCATCAATGTGTATGGTTCCAATCTTCCCTCCTCTAGAATGGGTATTTGACCTCCCAAAGTAGAGTCATGGGGGCATGGATGAGGTCTTAAAGATGTTAGGACTTTCTTGGCCTGCATCTAAGCCAGTACCAATAGTCCCAGCCTCATCAATAGCACCAACCACACTTGTGGTGGTGGTTCTCTCTGCAACATGGCTAGGACCACTAGAGGAGAACACTCCAGTAGTTCTTGGGTGTTTTTTCAACCTATATTCAGGTGGGGTAGAAGATGATGTGGATTGGGTGGTAGTTTGAAGGTTAAGGGGTGTTTGGGTTTGTGAAGGAAAGGTGTCAATGTTTGGATTACTTGTGTCAACGCCAACATTTAACGTGTCAGCGTTGAAGGATTCTTGGTCAATTTCCATGTGTTGAGGGGAAGGCAAAGGTTCTGGTATTGGGTCAAGTTATGGTTGTGGGTCGGGTTGGGGTTGTGCTGCTGCAATAACAGCAAGCATAGCTTGGGTAAGGGGTAAGTCATGGTGAGGGGGTGAGTTCATCTTGCTAAAAATTGCTTTCTTTTGCACAGGGATCTCATAAAAATCATCATGATCCTGTGTGCAGTAATTTTGCACATCAAAAACCATTTGCAAAAATCCGGGATAAGCCAAAGTCATCTTATTCCCTTTGTTTTTACACATGCCATCAACAATCAGTTTTGAAAAATTAAACTTTCGCCCATTTGTAATGCACACAATTGCACTAGCAATGGATCTGTTAATTTCATTATGTGTAGTACATTTGGGACTCAAACATTGAAGGATGACATGTATGAGGTACTTCCAGGATGGGGGAAACTCTTGTTTATGATATTTGTTTAAAGTACCCTCATCAGGGAAAGGATACCCCAAAGCCCGAAGTCCTTGTTCTATTTCATTGATGGGGAGGGTGGTTATACCATCTACATCATCAAGATGCAAAGCCTGGCAAACCAAGGCTTTAGTAACCACCCAAGTACGCCCATGAACAATAGCTGACAATGTAGTCACATTATTAATTGTTGAGGAACTGACAGTGTTCCAAAACTGCGTAATATGAGTGACAGAGATGAGAGGAGCATGAGAAAGTGCATACCTAATTGGAGATGCATTCAAATACGCCACCATCTGAGTGTATTGTGGAAACAAAGTATCATCAGCCTCTAAATAAGCAATCATGTTGTGCTGACTCCTGAATCCCAATACCAAGTCACTTGGTTTAAACTTTGGTGCCATTTTCGAAGAAAGCTGTTTGTGAATTATTGAGAAAGATGAATTATAGGAGAAAAAGTATTAGACAAGAATATGAAGTACCATGTTTAAAAATAGGAGCCAAATATATAGGAGAGATAGGCACATGTGATTGGTCAAAAATAAGGCAAGTATCTTCAAATATAATGATGAAAACATCGAAAAGAAAATAAGTTATCTTGTGCATTAATTAGAAGTTATCTACTCCCAAAATTACGGCCCCAAAATTCGTCAAAAATAACAACTGGGTAGGTCCCAATGAGTGTCAACGGTAAAAAATAACCCATCAACGCCCAACGGCTATATTCTTGTCAACGTTTGCCAAAGCCATGTCAGTGTCTAAATTGGTCATAACAACGTTTGGAAAAATATTTGTCAGCGTCCAAAAATAAAAGTAATAAAAATAAAAAAGGACCTTAACAAAGTAATTTATCCTAGTGAAGATAACCTATAAATTGATAATTATTATATGGCGGCAAGCACTGTCCAGTTATGCATACTTGCTTATGCAAGATAGACATAACAGTCCTCTAGTGTCCCCTGCTAACCAGAATTCTTAACAATTAAGTTATCTCATAAAATTCCTTGTAACTCCCAGGTAAACCCATTATAAAACATTCCCAAGTCTCTCAACAGACAACATCCAATTCTAGGCCAAAAAGGTCTTGGCAGCATGCATAGTATGTCAACTTTGCATGCTACAGTGCCTTATGATTTAGTAAACTAACTCATACTCATCAGTGGACACAATCTAGAATTGTGATAAGAGTATTATAAGAATACCCAAAAGTCCTAAAGGTTCCTAAAACCTCCCTTTAAACTGCGATACATATGTTGCCCAATAATATGCATGTATATAAAAATTTATGTCAAGATAGGAATATAAATATTCCAACCATCATCCATAAATTGAAACATGCTCCAATGATTCTCCAAGGATCCATAAGCAACTCTATATCCAATGGTACAATGCTAACACCACCTGCACACTTAGATCAAAAACCACAAAACTAACATGTTGCTGACAACGTCACGATAACACTTATCAGCGTTAATATAACCTTTGTCAGCGTTAGACAAATATAGTGGAAAATCTATCTTCTCAGAAAGCTCAATAACAATGCATATCCTGTACATACTTTAACAATAAGACCCCAAAACACATATTAAGTGAGATTGATCATTCCAATACTTGTTACCAAGTATTGAAACCTTCTAGTATCAAAAGGTTTAGTTAATAAATCAGACACATTTTCTTCTGTGTCAACCCTATCTGGTTGTATTAAACCCTTTTCAAAACAATCTCTTATAAAATGATGTCTAATTTCTATGTGTTTTGTTTTAGAATGATGTACATGATTTTTAATAATGCATAATGTACTGTTATTATCTACAAAAATCGTGGTATGCATGAAATTATACCCATAATCCAACAGCTGGTTGTGAATCCACAAGACTTGTCCACAACAAGAAGCTGCAGCAACATACTCTGCTTCAATTGTAGAATTGGCCACCACTGTTTGTTTCTTGCATTGCCAAGATATCAACCTACTCCCAAGAAACTGACAACCACCAGTTGTGTATTTTCTATCAAATTTATCACCACCATAGTCACTGTCTGAATATGCAATAAGCTCCAATGGTGAATCTTTTGGATACCATAATCCCAAATCTGGATAACATCTAAGGTACCTAAAGATTCTCTTGACAGCATGAAGGTGACACTCTTTGGGAGTCACTTGATGGCGTGCACATGCACACACAGCAAACATAATCTCAGGTCTTGAGGCTATGAGATACATCATTGAACCAATCATTGATCCATAGTGCCTGACATCCACATCTTTTCCATCTCCAACTTTTCCCCAAGGATGTTCTTTATCCATAGGAGTACTAGCCCGTTTTTCATGTGGAGAAAAGCCAAACTTCTTCAAGATTTCTGCTACATATTTATCCTGAGAGATGAAGATACCATCTTCTTTCTGCTGAACTTGTAACCCTAGAAAGAAGTTCATCTCCCCCATTGCACTCATCATGAACTTGTCTGTCATAAGCTTGGAAACGTCTTCACTCATCTTTGGGTTTGTGGAGCCAAATATGATATCATCCACATAAACCGAAACAAGTAAGACATCCTTACCAGTCTTCTTTGTAAATAAGGTCTTGTCTATGGTGCCCCTTTTGAATCCATTTTCCACCAGATAGGTGGACAATGTGCCATACCATGCTCTTGGGGCTTGATGAAGTCCATACATAGCTTTCTTGACTCGATACACCTTGTCTGGATGCTCTGGATATTCAAAACCAGGAGGCTGCATGACATAAACCTCCTCTACAATTGTGCCATAAAGGAAAACACTCTTCACATCCATTTGATAGACAGTAAAGCCCATGCAGGAAGCATAGGCTAGAAATATCCTTATAGCCTCAATCCTTGCAACTGGTGTAAAGACCTCCTCATAGTCTATCCCTTCCTCTTGTGTATATCCTTGAGCCACTAAACGTGCCTTGTTTCTGACCACAATGCCTCTTTCATCTTTCTTGTTTCTAAGAACCCATCTTGTCCCAATAGGCCTGACATATCTGGGATAATCAACTAACTTCCAAACATCCTGTATAGAAAATTGGTGAAGCTCATCCTGCATTGCTTCCACCCAACTAGGTTCTTTGAGACCATCAAAAATCTTCTTGGGTTCCTATTGTGACAGAAAACAGGCAAACAAACATGCTTGAACAAGAGGGGTATCAACCTTCTTGTGTATATTGGCAATAAATCCTCCAAGATTCTGATGAGATCTTCTAGTTTAAACAGGAGACATCATATCTCCAATAATTAGAGAAGAGGGGTGATCCTTCATTGTAGAAGTAAGAACTCCTCCCTCAAAAAGTCTGCTGTCTTCAATCTCATCTTCCAAGTTAACAATATCTTCTTCAGACTCTCTTCCATCAATATCTGTATGAACCTCTCCATTTCTGCTTGAAGGTTCACCTTGTTCTAAATTTAAAGAGAAAATATGGTCAAAGGAGTTGTCAACGCCTGAACCAAGATTGTCAGCATTTGGGCCATCAACGCCTGAACTAGAGTTGTCAACGTTTGAACCATCAACGCCTGAATTTGTCTTGTCAGCGCCATATTTTCCTTTGTCAGCGCCTGAAAGACCATGAATGTTGTTAACTGGTGATACTTGGGGACCACCATTTTCCTTTCCAGCAGCAGTAGCAGCAAAAGCATCTGTCCATATGGGAATAGTGACATACTCAAGTATGGGAGATGACTTGTTTGCTTGTGATCCAACCTCTTCATTAACTTGTGTACTTGAAACATCAACAACTGGTTCTTCCACAACATTTGAAGTTACCTTCACAATGTCTGGATTAGTAACATGCATATAATTCAAATTCCTAGATAGAGGTTCCAAGTCAAATAACCAATTTGGACCACTTTCAGGATCACTAGGTTTACTTTCTAAAAACCTAACATGTACTTTTCAAGTATACATTTTTCCTTCTTAATGTAAACCCTATATCCTTTACTCTGCACTGAATAACCCATGAAGTAGCCTTCATCACCTTTAGCACTAAATTTACCTAAGGCATCACTAGTGTCCAACACAACTACATGACAACCAAAAGGTTTTAGAAAACCAATATTAGGTTTCCTTCCCCAAAGTAACTCATAAGGTGTTTTGTTATGTATCTTGTTGACCAATGCTCTATTCTGAACATAACAAGCTGTATTCACAGCCTCAACCCAAAATGAAATAGGAAAGTGAGCATCAACCAACATAGTCCTGGCTGCTTAAATTAGGGTTCTATTCTTTCTCTCAGTAACCCCATTTTGTTGTGGGGTTCTGGCAACACTAAACTGTCTAGTAATCCCTTTCTTGGCAAAAAAATCATCCAACATCTTATTTCTAAACTCACCACCATTACCACTTCTAAGCATCTTAACTTCATTACCAGTTTTCTTTTCTATTTGGTTAATAAAGTTAATTAAAGTATCAGCAGTGTCACTTTTCATGGCTAAAGAGAAAGTCCAAATAAACCTAGAAAAGTCATCAGTGATGACAAAGCAGTAAGAATTACCATTCAAGCTTTCTATATTAGTTGGACCAAACAGGTCCATATGCAGCAAGTGAAGTGGTTTAGAACTAGAGTGCACCTGTTTAGACTTAAATGAGACCTTGTGTTGTTTGCCTTCAAGGCATGCAACACAAGAGTGGTCATTGTGGAAAGCCTTTTCAGGCAAACCATCAACCAAGCCATGTCTCACAAGTCTGTTTATATTTTTAAAGTTAATGTGCCCTAGTCTCCTGTGCCATAGATTACTTTCATCAACTGAAGCTTTAGCATAAAGACATGACAAGTTATTATTCATCCTAATTCCATTAAGATTCACATTATAAATGTCCTTATGCCTAGGTGTCCTATAATCAATGAATTTCTCATCTGGTATTTTAAAATCCTTGCTCAACACCAAGCATTCAGTATCAGTGAAAAGAACCTTATTTTTGTTATCATAAACTTGTGATACACTAAAAAGATTATAGTCTAGTTGTTTTACCAGAAACACGATTTCAAAACGCAAATTGTTGGTGAGAAGAGTTCCTTTGCCTGTGATAGTTCCATATCCGCCTCCAAAGTAAACTTTATCACCATCCTTAATGGGAGTGAAGTTTGTGAGATAATCTTCCTTCCCAGTCATGTACCTAGAGCATCCACTATCCCAATAGCCATAATCATTAACCTGTTTTTGAATGCCCTGCACATAAAGAAAACAAATTAGTTGTCTTTGGGAACCCAAGCCTGAGCAGACTTGGATTCATTTGGTTGTTCAACAAGAACAGACTTAGTCCTTATAACAACCCCTTGTTCATCCCTTTTTGGATTGAACACCCAGTTAACCCCAATTGGTTTTGTGATGACCTTTGAAATATAATTAAATCTGTTACAGGTCATAGAAATCCCATTAGAATTAGGGTTTTGATCTTTCTTAGGTCTTCATGTCAAGATAGAAGAAGCTTTAGACCCCTTTCCCTGTGGTTGCAAATATTACCATTAATTGGTCTGGCAACATTTCTGTCAGCGTTTGATTTGGTCTTGTCAACACTGAAATTACCCTTATCATCGTTGAACCTAGGGTTTGCTACAGGAACCCATTGCCTATTAGACCATGTATTGGTCTTTTGAAAGGTCTTTGTTCATAAGTGTTAGACCCTTTAGTAAAGAATGGGGCTGGTCTAACAACTTGTGGACTTTGCTCCACAAAAGTTTTGGGTCTGACAGTGTTTGACCTTTTGTCAGCGTTGACCTTGGAAGCATTAACACACTTATAGGCTAAATGTGAAAAGCTACCACAAGTATAACAGGCTTTTCTAGACATAACTCTAGGTCTAGAAGAAAAGAAACCTGTTCCATTATCACTAACTTGGCTTTTTGGTGACCTAGTATTCTTATACATTTCTGCATATTTAATGCTAGGTTTTCTAACAACGTTTGAGCCAAGGTTAACAGTCTTGCCAGTGATTGGGTTTGTTACTTTGATAGGGGTAGACTCATTTGGGCTATCACTAAGCATGCCACCCTTGACGAACAACGTAGGATTGGCTTTCTTCCATTCATCCAAATCAGTCAACTTTTGCCTATATTCTTCTACTGGGGTAAGGACTCTTGGTGGAGGAATAAATTCCTCTTCTTGGAGTTCTAGTAAACCACTCCAGGATAAGTCCTTTCTTTGGACACCATAGAAGTCCCCAACTGGTGGTGGAACACCAACATACTCTTTCATCCCAATCCCAATCATGTCCCTAGAATCCCTTTGTTTACTAACACATTCTCTTAGGGTTTGTGAGGCTTTATCAAATCTCTAAGTTTTAAGATCTACATTATCCTTATTCTTGATAGCCTCATCTAACTTAACCTGTAGTTCAACATTGACCCTCTCCATGATGTTTCTAATATCAGTACTAGCATTTAGATCATGTTTTAAGATATTTATTTTATCTTTTAGGTCAAACTCCATTTTTTTATACTCAGCTACAGTCTTTTCAGTTTGAGTAAGAGCAAGTTGATAGTTATACAACTTGCATCTCTCATTACTCACATTTGTTGACAACCTTAAAACCTCTTTGTTAAGTATTTCAGTATTTAGACGACAACCCTTACTACAAAAAGCATCATCATATACATCATTGTTTGATGAAGATGAGGAGTGTGACATGAGAGCATAGTGAACATGCTCTTCTTCTTCCATCTCAGCAACCAAAGATTTATTCTCTTCCTCATCCTTAGCCAAATAGCTCCAGTCACATCCAACACCATCAATTTCTTGCATTGCCACCATGGCCTTAGGATCCCGAACCTTAACAATTTGGCTTGAGGGTTTTCCAGCATCAGATCTTCTAGGAGATCAGCATTCTCTCATAAAGTGCCCCATACGATGACAATTGTAACACTCAACCTTGGATTTGTCAAATCTAGTAGTGTTCTTAGCATTAAAAGTCATCTTCTTCTTGAATCTTCTATTCCATTTGTTGTCTCTTATACTTGCAAGAGCCATATTGCACTTAATATCCATCTCCTCTAAATGCTCATCACTGATTTGCTCAAGGTCCTCATATGTAATCACTGAACCATTGGGCAATGAACCATTGGTGAGTCAATTTTGTATGTATCAGCGTCTGAATGTGAGGCGTTGACAGGATATAATCCAGTGTTGACACATGTTGATCCTGTAACTGGGTGCATGTATGAATCCTTCTGATAAAATTGACCTTCACTATGTGAGAAGAAGGCCATGTTTCCATTGGTAGACTTACTTCCATGATCCAAAAGAGTTCCATTCTCCAACAGCCTCAGTTTGTTGTAAACATCATCAAAAGTAGAACTTTTGTGAGTGTTGTTGGCAATTATAGATCTTGCCTCAATCTTCCATGTATCACCAAGGCTTTTAAGAAAAGTGACAATAATGTCAACATCACCAATTACTGTCCTCATGAAGGACAACTTGCTTGTAATGTCAAGAAGTCTTCTTCTTACACTACTTAGCTTCTCGTTAGGTTGAGCCTTAAAAACAGCATACTCATGTAAGAGTTGCTTCTTTTTCTCTTCCACAGTATCAACATTACCACCATAGTCAACTTCAAGGGCTGCCCAAAGGTCTTTTGCAGACTCATAACCTCTTTATTTGTGCTGATTTTCTTGTCCCAAAGAGAGTTTCAGAATACTTAGGGTTTTCATATCAACCCTTCTCTTTGCTATGTCCTCAGTAGACACAACTCTACCATCTTTAGGTTTTTCTTTTCTATCTGCTTCAGAGCATCCTTGAACAGCTGTTCTTGTAGCTATGGCAGTTGTAATCTTTCGAGCTTTATTGAATGTGTTTCCATATTCAATGATTTCCCATAGGGTGTAATCATGGATTTGTAGATATTGCTCAAAGTTGAACTTCCATAGCTCAAAATTGTCTGCATCTAGCATGGGAATCTTAATTTTGTGGTTTGAGGAGGAGGACCAGTTTGTTTCTGGGGTAGACATGGTGTTTTTAGAGTTTTGTGAAAATTAGGGTTTTTGGTAGTTTAGGGTTCTTGTGTTCTTTTAGATTAAAGTTTCTCAACAAGCTCTCATACCACTTATTGATCCCAAACTTAGATCAATTTAGCTTGTGTAAACGAGATTAGATCAAGTTATACACGTGGAGAAACTTTGTTGTGTATAAAACAATTCAAGTATTATGCGGAATTAATACTTAAACAAGAACACACAAACAGTTGTAAAACAAACTTTCACTTGATTGATTGAATCGAACTTGCTTACAATGAAAGTGTTTAAATGTATGAAAAACTTATATGAAACATAACCTAAAGGTCTTCTTTTATAGACATAAGAAGCCTTGTACAAGAGTCTACGTATCAACTATTCTAGGTAAAGATAATTATAGAAAATACATTGTTGATCCTATATTTACTAGAAACAAACTAGAAACATAATATGCGTAGACCATATCTTTCTATCAGTGCTTGTCTTCAACCTATCAACGCTTGACTTCTTCCTGTCAACGCTTGATCTGTCAACGTTTGTTTTCTTCCTATCAACGCTTGTTTTCTTCTTGTCAGCGTTCAAGTGTACTGGCTACATTTTATTCCCAACAATCCAAATACTAATCACAGATTTACCGCATGAGTTCGATAACTAGTTGCAGCCCAATCGCCTTGGCATGCTAACTACCTTTGGTCTAGGCAAAGCCTTAGTTAAAGGATCAGCTACGTTATCATCTGTGTGAACTTTTATTAATATGATTTCACGAGCTTCCCCTTGTTCTCGGACGTAGTGATGTCTAAGTTTAAATTGTTTGGCGCCTTTCATGACTCCAGAATCTTTGGCGAATGATTATTCCGGCAGAATTGTCATAATACATATCAATAGGTTCTTTAATTGAAGGCATCACTCCAAGATCTCCAATAAACTTCCTGATCCAAACATCTTCCATTGAAACTTCTGAAGCAGCCATGTATTCAGATTAAGTACCATGCATTGCAATCGTTGTCTGCTTCTTGCTCTTCCAGTCAACTGCTCCTCCATTGATAACAAAAACGTAACCCGTCTGAGACTTCGTATCATCTTTATCAAATTGCCAGGACGCATCACAAAAACCTATGACATTCAGTTATGTGTCTGGTTTCCCTCCAAATACCAAAAACATATCTTTCATACTCCTCAAATAATTTAGAATATGTTTAACAGCAGTCCAGTGGAGCTTCCCCGGATTCTGTTGGGATCTACTCACTAAGTTCTGAACAAACGCCGGATCAGCCTTGTGCATCTAACAACATACATTATAGATCCTACAGCCGAAGCGTAAGGCACCTTCTGCATGTATGCCTCCTCTTCAGGAGTTGATGCATCCATCTCATGACTCAGATTATGCTTAACTTCCATAGGTTGAAAACCTTTCTTGGAATTATGCATGTTATACTTCTCCAATATCTTATCTATATAAGCATCTTGACTTAGACCAATTAACCGTCTTTTCCTATCCCGATAAATCTTAATTTCTAGAATGTATGCAGCTTCTCCTAAATCCTTCATAGAAAAACATTTACCAAGATAATCCTTAACAGCTTTAAGTCTTGGAATGTTACTTCCCATTATTAATATGTCAACAACATAGAGGACTAGAAATACTACATCACTCCCACTAGCTCTGCGATATACACATGGCTCCTCACGAATTTGAATAAATCCAAACTATTTAATTTCTTCATCAAATCGCTTATTCCATTGACGTGATGCTTGCTTCAAACCATAATGGATCTTTGAAGTTTTCATACGTGTCCTGGATTCTAAGGATCAACATACCCTTCTGGTTGCTGCATATAGATGTCTTCATCTAAGCGACCGTTCAAGAAGGCAGTTTTAACATCCATTTGCCATATCTCATAGTCATAGTATGCTTCTATAGCTACGAGAATCCTAATAGCTCTTAAGTCTACTACAAGATAAAATATCTCCTCGTAGTGTACGCCAAAAGTTTGAGTAAAACCTTTAGCTACTAAACGAGCTTTATAATATTGTACTTTTTCGTCAATGTTGGCTTTTCTTCTTGTATATCCACTTATGTCTCACTACTTTAGCATTTGGTGCTGGTTCTACAAGAATCCAAACATCATTTACTTTCATGGATTTCATTTTCTCATCCATAGCAACCATCCACTTATCCTTTTCAGGATCAAGTATGGCGGATTTATAATTAGCAGGTTCACCAAGATCCCCTACTTCATCATCATCCTCTATTTTAAGACATATATTGCTATTTGCGTTTTAAATCATTGCGGATATACGCAGAGGAACTAATTCTTGTGGAACTGCCAGACTCTCTGGTTCTACAGGAATTACATGTTGGGAATAAAATGTAGCCAGTACACTTGGACGCTGACAAGAGGAATTGGGACGTTGATAAGAAGAAAACAAGTGTTGACAGAGCAAGTGTTGACAGGAAGATGTCAAGCCTTGATAGGATGAAGTCAAGCACTGATAGAAGACTTAGTCTACACGTATTATGTTTCTAGGTTGTTTCTAGTAAAGATATGATCAACAATGTATTTTATATGTTTATCTTTACCTATAATAGCTGATACGTAGACTCTTGTACAAGGCTTCTTATCCTATAAAAGGAGACCTTTAGGTTTTGTTTTATATAAGTTTTCATACGTTTAACACTTTTATTGTACTCAAGTTTGTTTTAATCAATCAAGTGAAAGTTTAGTTTACATTGTTTGTGTGTTCTTGTTTAAGTATTAGTTCCGCATAATACATAAATTTTTTTATACACAACAAAGTTTCTCTACGTGTTTAACTTGATTTAATCTCGTTTACACAAGCTAAATCGATCTAAGTTTGGGATCAACAAGTGGTATCAGAGCTTGTTGAGAAACTTTGATCTAAAGAACACAAGAACCCTAAATCGCCAAAAACCCTAATTTTCACAAAACCCTAAAACAACATGTCTACCCCAGAAGTAAACTCCTCCTCCTCCTCAACCCCCAACATCAAGATTCCCATGCTAGACCCAGACAATTTTGAGCTGTGGAAGTTTAACTTTGAGCAATATCTACAAATCCATGACTACACCCTATTGGAATCATTAAATTTGGAAACACATTCAATAAAGCTCAAAAGATTGTAGCTTCCATCTTACAAAGAACAAATGTTCAAGGCTCTACTGAAGAGGATCGAAGGGAAAAACCTGAAGATGGTAGAGCTGTCTCAACTGAGGACATAGCAAAGAGAAGGTGTGACATGAAAACCCTAAGCATTCTGAAACTCTCGTTGGGACAAGAAAATTAGCACAAATATAGAAGCTATGAGTCTGCAAAAGATCTTTGGGAAGCTCTTGAAGTTTCTTATGGTGGTAATGCTGATACTGTACAAGAGAAAAAGAAGCAACTCTTGCATGAGTATGCTGTTTTCATAGCTCAAACCAGTGGGGAAGCTAAGTAGTGTGAGAAGCAGACTTCTTGACATTACAAGCAAGCTGTTCTTCATGGGAACAGTGCTTGGTGATGTTGATATTATCACCACTTTTCTTAAAAGTCTTGGTGATGCATTAAAGATTGAAGAAAGATCTATAATTGCTAATAACACTCACAAAAGCTCTACTTTTGATGATGTTTACAATAAACTGAGGCTGGTGGAGAATGAAACTCTTTTGGATCATAGAAGCAAGTATACCAATGGAAACATGGCCTTCTTCTTACATAGTGAAGGTCAAATTGATCAAAAGGAGTCATACATGCACCCCGTTACTGGATCAACTTGTGTCAACGCTGGATCAAATCCTGTCAACGCCTCACATTCAGACGCTGACACATACAAAGTTGGCTCACCAAGAGTTAGCCTGCTGGTATTGATCTAGATACTGTGTGTGCATACATTGCTTCATTGCCCAATGTTTCAGTGATTACATATGAGGACCTTGAGAAAATTAGTGATGATCATTTGGAGGAGATGGACATAAAGTGGAATATGGCTCTTGCAAGTATAAGGGCAAATAGATGGAATAGAAGATTTAATAAGAAGATGACTTTTAATGCCAAGGACACTTCTGGATTTGATAAATCCAAGGTTGAGTTTTACAATTGTCATTGTATGGGACACTTTATGAGAGAATGCAGATCTCCAAGAAGATCTGATGCTAGAAAACCCTCAAGCCAAATCATTAAGGCTCAGGATTCCAAAGCCATGGTTGCAATGCAAGAAATTGATGGTGTTGGATGGGATTGGAGCTACTTGGCTAAGGATGAGGAAGAGAACAAAGCTTTGTATGCAGAAAAGGAAGAAGAAGAGCATGTTCACTATGCTCTCATGGCACACTCCTCATCTTCACCAGACAATGAGGTATATGATGATGCATTTTGTAGTAAGGGTTGTCGTCTAAACACTGAAAAACTTAACAAAGAATTTTTAAAATTGACAACAGATGTGGTTAATGAAAGATGCAAGTTGTCTAACTATCAACTTGCTCTTACTCAAACTGAAAAGACTGTAGCTGAGTATAAGAAAATGGAGCTTGACCTAAAAGATCAAATCAATATTTTAAAACATGATTTAAATTCTAGTATTGATATTAGAAACATCATGGAGAGAGTCAATGCTGAATTACAGGCTAAGTTAGAGTCAATGCTGAATTACTAAAGGGTCTAATACTTATGGACAAAGACCTTTTTAGAAGACCAATACATGGTCTAATAGACAATGGGTTCCTGTAGCGAACCCTAGGTTCAACGCTGATAAGGGTATTTGCAGCGTTGACAAGAGCAAATCAAACGCTGACATAAACGTTGCCAGACCAAATAATGGTAAATATTTGCAACCAAAGGGAAAGGGGTCTAAAGCTTCTTCTAGCTTGACTTGGAGACCTAAGCAAGACCAAAACACTAATTCAGATGGGATTTCTATGACCTGTAACAGATTTAATTATATTTCAAAGGTCATAACAAAACCACTTGGGGTTAACTGGGTGTTTAATCCAAAAAGGGATGAACAAGGGGTTGTCATAAGGACTAAGTCTGTTCTTGTTGAACAACCAAATGAATCCAAGTGTTCTCAGGCTTGGGTTCCCAAAGAAAACTAATTTGTTTTCTTTATGTGCAGGGCATTCAAAAGTAGGTTAATGATTATGGCTATTGGGATAGTGGATGCTCTAGGCACATGACTAGGAATGAAGATTATCACACAAACTTCACTCCTATTAAGGATGGTGACAAAGTTTACTTTGGAGGCGGATATGGAACAATCACAGGCAAAGGAACTCTTCTCACCAACAATTTACGTTTTGAAAACGTGTTTCTGGTAAAAGAACTTGTCTATAATCTGTTTAGTGTATCATAAGTTTGTGATAACAAAAATAAGGTTCTTTTTACTGATACTGAATGCTTGGTGTTGAGCAAAGATTTTAAAATACCAGATGAGAAATTCATTGATTGTAGAACACCTAGGCATAAGGACATTTATAATGTGAATCTTAATGGAATTAGGATGAACAATAATTGGTCATGTCTATATGCTAAGGCTTTAGTTGATGAGAGTAATTTTTGGCACAGGAGATTAGGGCACCCTAATTTTAAAAATATAAACAGACTTGTGAGACATGGTTTGGTTGATGGTTTGCCTGAAAAGGCTTTCCACAATGACCACTCTTGTGTTGCATGCCTTAAAGGCAAACATCACAAGGTCTCATTTAAGTCTAAACAGGTGCACTCTAGTTCTAAACCACTTCACTTGCTACATATGGACTTGTTTGGTCCAACTAATATAGAAAGCTTAAATGGTAAATCTTACTGTTTTGTCATCACTGATGATTTTTCTAGTTTTACTTAGACTTTCTTTTTAGCCTTGAAAAGTGACACTGCTGATACTTTGATTAACTTCATTACCCCAAATAGAAAAGAAGTCTGGTAATGAGGTTAAGATGCTTATAAATGATAATGGTGGTGAGTTTAGAAATAAGTTGTTGGATGATTTTTGTGCCAAGAAATGGATTACTAGACAGTTCAGTGTCGCTAGGACCCCACAGCAAAATGGGGTAGCTAAGAGAAAGAATAGAACCCTCATAAAGGCAGCTAGGACTATGTTGGCTGATGCTCACTTTCCCATTGCTTTTTGGGCTAAGGCTGTGAATACAGCTTGTTATGTTCAGAATAGGGCATTAGTCAACAAGATTCATAACAAAACACCTTATGAGTTACTTTGGGGAAGGAAACCTAATATTGGTCTTCTTAAACCTTTTGGATGTCATGTAGTTGTGTTAGATACAAGTGATGCCTTAGGTAAATTTAGTGCTAAAGGTGATGAAGGATACTTCATGGGTTATTCAGTGCAGAGTAGAGGATATAAAGTTTACCTTAAGAAATAAAATGTATACTTGAAAAGGTACATGTTAGGTTTTTAGAAAGTAAACCTAATGATCCTGAAAGTGGTCCAAATTGGTTATTTAACTTGGAACCTCTATCTAGGAATTTGAATTATATGCATGTTACTAATCCAAACATTGTGAAGGTAACTTCAAATGTTGTGGAAGAACCAGTTGTTGATGTTTCAAGTACACAGGTTAATGAAGAGGTTGGATCACAAGCAAACAAATCAGCACCCATACTTGAGTATGTTACTATTCCCATATGGACAGATGCATTTGTTGCTGCTGCTGCTGCTGCTGGAAAGAAAAATGGTGGTCCCCAAGTATCACCAGTTGACAACATGCATGATCTTTCAGACGTTGACAAAGGAAAATCTGGCGCTGACAAGACAAATTCAGGCGTTGATGGCTCAAACGGTGGCAGCCATGGTACAGGCGTTGACAGCTCTTTTGACCATATTTTCTCTTCCAATAATTTTGAACAAGGTGAACCTTCAAACAGAAATGGAGAGGTTCATTCAGATGTTAATGGAAGAGAGTCTGAAGAGGATATAGGTAACATGGAAGATAAGATTGAGGACAACACACTTATTGAGGGAGGAGTGCTTACTTCTATAATAAAAAAATCACCCTTCTTCTCTCATCATTGGTGATGTGATGTCTCCTGTTCAAACTAGAAGATCTCATCAGAATCTTGGTGGATTTATTGCCAATATTCACAAGAAGGTTGATACCCCTCTTGTTCAAGCATGTTTGTTTGCCTGTTTTCTGTCACAGCAGGAACCCAAGAAGATTTTTGATGCTCTCAAAGAACCAAGTTGGGTAGAAGCAATGCAAGATGAGCTTCACCAATTTGCTATTCAGGATGCTTGGGAGTTTGTTGATTGTCCCAGACATGTCAGACCTATTGGGACAAGATGGGTTCTTAGAAACAAAAAGGATGAAAGAGGAATTGTGGTCAGAAACAGGGCACATTTAGTGGCTCAAGGATAAACACAAGAGGAAGGGATAAACTATGAGGAGGTCTTTGCACCAGTTGCAAGGATTAAGGCTATAAGGATTTTTCTAGCCTATGCTTCCTGCATGGGCTTTACAGTCTATCAAATGGATGTGAAGAGTGCTTATCTTTATGGCATAATTATAGAGGAGGTTTATGTAATGCAGCCTCCTGGATTTGAAGATTCAGAACATACAGACAAGGTGTATAGAATCAAGAAAGCTATGTATGGACTTCATCAAGCCCCGAGAGCATGGTATGACACATTGTCCACTTATCTTGTGGAAAATGGATTCAAAAGGGGCACCATCGACAAGACCTTATTTACAAAGATGACTAGTAAGGATTTCTTACTTGTTCAGGTTTATGTGGATGATATCATTTTTGGCTCTTCAAGTCTAAAGATGAGTGAAGACTTTTCCAAGCTCATGACAGACAAATTCAAGATGAGTGCAATGGGGGAGATGAATTTCTTTCTAGGGTTACAAGTTCAGCAGAAAGAAGATGGTATCTTTATCTGTCAAGATAAATATGTAGCAGAAATATTGAAGAAGTTTGGCTTTTCTCCACATGAGAAAAGGGCTAGCACTCCTATGGATAGAGAACACCCTTGGGGAAAAGTTTGAGATGGAAAAGAAGTGGATGTCAGGCACTATAGATCAATGATTGGTTCATTGATGTATCTCACAGCTTCAAGACCTGACATTATGCTTGATGTGTGTGCATGTGCACGCCATCAAGTAACTCCCAAAGAGTGTCATCTTCATGCTGTCAAGAGAATCTTTAGATACCTTAGATGTTATCCAGACCTGGGATTATGCTATCCAAAAGATTCACCATTGGAGCTTATTGCATATTCAGACAGTGATTATGGTGGTGACAAATTTGATAGAAAATCCACAACTGGTGGATGTCAGTTTCTTGGGAGTAGATTGATTTCTTGGTAATGTAAGAAACAAACAGTGGTGGCCAATTCTACAACTAAAGCAGAGTATGTTGCAGCAACTGCTTGTTGTGGACAAGTCTTATAGATTCAGAACCAGCTGTTGGATTATGGGTATAATTTCATGCATGCCAAGATTTTTGTAGATAATAACAGTACTTTATGCATTATTAAAAATCCTGTACATCACTCTAAAACAAAACACATAGAAATTAGACATCATTTTATAAGAGACTATTTTGAAAAGGGTTTAATACAACCAGATAGGGTTGACACAGAAGAGAATGTGTCTGATTTATTGACTAAACCTTTTGATACTAGAAGATTTCAATACTTGGTAACAAGTATTGGAATGATCAATCTCACTTAATATGTATTTTTGGGTCTTATTGTAAAAGTATGTACATTTAATGCATTGTTATAGGTCTTTAAGTGAAATTAGATTTTCCACTTTATTTGTCTAACGTTGACAAAGGTTATTTTAACGCTGATAAGTGTTATCGTGACGTTGTCAGCAACATGTTAGTTTTGTGGTTTTTGATCTAATTGTGTAGGCGTTGTTAGCATTGTACCATTAGATACAAAGTTGCTTATGGATCCGTAGAGCCTTATTGGAGCATGTTTTATTTATGGATGATGGTTGGAATATTTATATTCCTATCTTGACATAAATTTTTATTTACATGCATATAAATTGGCAACTTATGTATCATAGTTTAAGGGGAGGTTTAGGAACCTTTAGGACTTTTGGGTGTTCTTATGATACTCTTATCACAATTCAAGATTGTGTCCACTGGTGAGTATGAGTTAGTTTCCTATCTCATGAGGTACTATAGCATGCAAAGTTGATAGACTATGCATGCTGCCAAGACCTTTTTGGCCTAGAATTGGATGTGGTCTGTTGGGAGACTTGGGTATGATTTATATTGGGCTTACCTAGGAGTTACAAGGGATTTTATGAGATAACTTAACTGTTAAGAATTTTGGTTAGCAAGGGACACTAGAGGACTGTTATGTCTATCTTGCATAAGCAAGTGTGCATAATTGGACAGTGCTTGCCGCCCTATAGTGATTTTCAGTTTATAGGTTATCTTCACTAGGATAAATTACTTTGTTAAGGTCCTTTTTCATTTTTATTATTTTTATTTTTGGACGTTGACAGATATATTTCCAAGCGTTGTTGTGACCAATTTAGACGTTGACATGGATTTTACCAACATTGATAGGAATATAGCCGTTGGGCGTTGATGGGTTATTTTTGACCGTTGACACTCATTGGGTCCTACCCAGTTGTTATTTTTGACGAAAATTGGGGCCGTAATTTTTGGAGTTGATAACTTTTAATTAATGCACAAGATAACTTATTTTCTTTTTAATATTTTCATCATTATATTTTGAAAATACTTGCCTCATTTTTTACCAATCACATGTGCATATCACTCCTATATATTTGGCTCATTCTTTTTAAACAGGGTACTCTCATATTCTTGTCTAACAACTTTTCTCCTATAGTTCATCTTTTATAATCTTTCACAAACAGCTTTCTACATCAATGGCGCCTAAGTTTAAACCAAGTGACTTGGTATTGGGATTCAGAAGTCAGCACAATACGATTTCTTATTTCGAGGCTGATGATGCTCTGTTTCGACAATACACCCAGATGGTGGCGTATTTGAATGCATCTCCATTACGGTATGCTCTTTCTCATGCTCCTCTCATCACTGTCACTCATATTAAACAGTTTTGGAACACTTTAAGTTCCTCAATGCTTAATAATGTGACTACATTAACAGCTATTGTTCATGGGCGTTCATGGGTGGTTACTGAAGCCTTGGTTCGCCAGGCTTTACATCTTAATGATGTAGATGGTATAACCACTCTACCCATTAATGATATAGAACAAGGACTTCAAGCTTTGGGGTATCCTTTCCCTGAAGAGGATACTTTAAATAAATATCATAAACAAGAATTCCCCCCAGCTTGGAAGCACTTAATACATGTCATTCTGCAATGTTTAAGTCCCAAATGCACTGCACATAATGAAATTATCAGATCAATTGCTAGTGCAATTGTGTGTATTACACATGGGCAAAAGTATAATTTTTCTAAACTAATTTTTGATGGCATGTGTAAAAACAAGGGTGATAAGATGACTTTGGCTTACCCAAGATTTTTACAAATGATTTTTGATGAGCAAAGATACTGCACAAGGGATCATGATGATTTTTATGTGATCCATGTGCAAAAGAAAGCTATTTTTAGTAAGATGAACTCACCTCCTCACAGAGACTTACACCTTACCCAAGCCATGCTTGCTGTTATTGCAGCAGCACAACCTCAACCTGACCCACAACCACAACTTGACCCAATACCAGACCCCTTACCTTCACCTCAACACATGGAACTTGACCAGGAATCCTTCAACGTTGACACGTTAAATGTTGGCGTTGACACTACTAATCCAAACGTTGACACCTTTCCATCACAGACCTAAACACCCCTTAACCTTCAAACTACCACTCAATCCACATCATCTTCTCCACCCCTAGACTATAGGATGGAAAAACGCCAAAGTACCATTGGAGTGTTCTCCTCTGGTGGTCCTAGCCATGTTGCAGAGAGAACCACCACCACAAGTGTGGTTGGTGATATGGGTGAGGCTAGGAGTATTGGTGCTAGCTTAGATGTAGGCCAAGCCAGTCCTAACATCTTTAAGACCTCATCCATGCCCCATGACTCTACTTTGGGAGGTCAAATCCCCACTCTAGAGGAGGGCAGATTGGAACCATACACATTGTTGGATTTGACGGTTGTCTGCATTAGCTTGCAAAAACAAAATGCAGACTTGGTACATACTGTCTCTACCCAAGGCCTTGAACTCAAGCAATTGAGGGAAAGGATTGTTGTCTTGGAAATTACTGAATCTAGGAGAAGGCATGCAAGAATCCTTTCATCAGAGGAAGATTCTTACAAAGGGGAGGAAGCTGCTACAGAGCCTGTTAATTTAAGTGATAAAGGCTCACATGAAGCTGCTACAGAGCCAATTGATTTAAGTGGCAAAGGCTCATATGATGGAGAATCTTTGGGTGTGGCTGAAGCTCTTACAGAATTGAAGAAGCAGCCAAGTGTTGATGTCTCTTTGATTACTCCTACAAACTTGAACTTATCCTTTACAGCAATGATGTAGCAGTTCATAAGAGGCGCTGATACGAGTAAGGTGAGCGCTGACAAGCAGATTTTGGACGCTGACACACCAAGCGCCGACAAGAGTAATTTGGGCGCTGACAAACAGGACTTGAATGTTGACAGACCTGTAGATATGGTTGATGTATTCCAGTCATCAGCTATCATCAAGGAAGTGTCTTCACAGGTACCATCATCATCTTTACCCATCATTGATCCATTAGACAAGGGTAAAGGAATGGTAGAAACAGAAGTTCCAAAGGATGCCACACAAGTAGAGTTTGATTCAAAGTTGGCTGCACAATTTATGGAACAAGAAAAGAAGAAGGTTGGTGAATCACCATTTGTAGTTACTTCTGAGGAGCAAGAAGGAAGTGATGATGAAAGTTCAGATTCAAGTGTTATGATAATTGAACAACCAGAAAGACTTGAATATGGTGATGAGTTGGCAAGGGAGAAACTTAGACAGTTAAAGTTGCAGGTAGATTATGATATGCCAGAAGTTGCTCAGATACCATGCTTGGGAAGATAAGGTTATGGAGAATCCAGATATGACAATTTCAGATCAAATTTGGGGTTTGGAGATTCATCTAAGAGTTCAAAGAGATTACAAGGTAATTCTGAAGCATAAGGCTAGCAATGTTTTCTCACTGTTGAAGAGAGATAGGAGGGAGCTTTATTACATGCTGCTCAGATGTCATCAAACAGGATGGACCTTTCAGAAATTTCAAGGATTATCCTTTGAAGAATTGGAGTACAATGCTTATCCCATTTGGGCAACAGTGCAGGAAATGAATACTATCAAACTTCTCTCAGATGAAAGGAGAGAAGAACTTACAGAAGAGATGGAGATTCAAAAGGCTATGATTGTTCCAAGGCCTTTGAAGAAGGGAGTTCCACTTGAGTTCCCTAAAAATTTA
This sequence comes from Glebionis coronaria, assembly GCA_025667525.1. Taxonomy (NCBI): domain Eukaryota; kingdom Viridiplantae; phylum Streptophyta; class Magnoliopsida; order Asterales; family Asteraceae; genus Glebionis; species Glebionis coronaria. The sequence goes on along the minus strand of CM046874.1, from coordinate 631,469,186 downwards.
GATAAATTGAATCCCAGTGAAGCTGTTATTAGAAGGAGCATTAAGCTCTCACCCATGGAAGCTTTAGATATGGTACAAGTGTTATCTCTTGATGCTAGAAACCCTATCATTAGCTTTGAAGAAGATGCAAGTGGGTTTTGGATGATTGACAGATATGGGAAAGAGGTACACACATTTACTACTCTTATGTATCTATTTGTAAGTATGGATAGGGAAGACCTGGTAGACCTTCGGAGGTTATTGCTGGCCAAGTATGAGACTGAAGCACCTACTTCAGTCAATGGAATAAAGCTTTGGTCAACATTCAAGAGAATGTGTGCACCAGAAGAAGAAGATCCTGTTTGGAAGGATCTTGAGGATGATATCAGTGGACTTCAATGGCGTTTGTATTCAGCTGCTGGTGTGTATTATTTGAGTTCTACAAAGTTTGCTGAATATCTTCTTGTAGATGCTGAGTATCCCATGTCCAAAGAAGTTTTGGACAAGATGAAGACAACACAGCTGGAGATTGACTATTCAAGTGATGTGGCCAAAGATTTGATTAGGCATGTTTATTACCAATATGATAAGATTTGTAAGAATCCTCCTAGTTCTTAGTTTTTATTCAGAAACTTGATTGCTAGAGTAGATATCAAGTTTAGGGGAGGATTGTTGGGAATAAAATGTAGCCAGTACACTTGGACGCTGACAAGAGGAATTGGGACGTTGATAAGAAGAAAACAAGCGTTGACAGAGCAAGTGTTGACAGGAAGATGTCAAGCGTTGATAGGATGAAGTCAAGCACTGATAGAAGACTTAGTCTACACGTATTATGTTTCTAGGTTGTTTCTAGTAAAGATATTATCAACAATGTATTTTCTATGTTTATCTTTACCTATAATAGCTGATACGTAGACTCTTGTACAAGGCTTCTTATTCTATAAAAGGAGACCTTTAGGTTTTGTTTTATATAAGTTTTCGTACGTTTAAAACTTTCATTGTACTCAAGTTTGCTTCAATCAATCAAGTGAAAGTTTGGTTTACATTGTTTGTGTGTTCTTGTTTAAGTATTACTCCGCATAATACTTAAATTGTTTTATACACAACAAAGTTTCTCTACGTGTTTAACTTGATTTAATCTCGTTTACGCAAGCTAAATCGATCTAAGTTTGGGATCAACATTACATCGCTAGTATTTGCAGAAGGTAATGTAGCTATATGACTCTCTTCAAGATCATAATTTCTCCCACTGAATTCTTGATTTACAAAATCACTTTCAAGGAAGTCTCCATACCTAGCAACAATTACTTTGTTCTCAGGTGGATAATAAAAGTAGTAACCCATAGTTTCCTTAGGGTATCTAACAAAGATACATTTCACATATCATTGTTGGAGTTTGTCACCCGAGTAACATTTCACATACGCCTCGCAACCCCAGACCTTTAAATAAGACAAATATGGTTTCTTGCCATGACATGGTTTATATGGTGTCTTATCGACCTTCTTTGTGGGAACCATATTTTTAAAATGCGAACAACATACACTAAAGCATAATCCCAAAAGGATAAAGGTAATGTTGTAAGATTAAACATAGATCGCACCATATCCAATAACATACGATTTCTCCTTTCGAATACACCATTTTGTTATGGAGTATAGGGAGAAGTAAGATGTTGAACAATTCCATACTCACTTAGATAATCTATAAACTCTTGACTTAAATATTCACCACCTCTATTAGAACGATGAGCTTTAATCTTCTTTCCTAGTTGCAGTTCTAATTCTGCTTTAAACACTTTGAATGATTCAAATACCTCATGTTTATGCTTAAGTAAATAAACATAACCATAACGGCTATAATCATCTGTAAATGTAAAGAAGTAACTAGCACCTTTCCTTGACACATATCTAAGTGGTCCATACACATCAGTATGTATTAATCCAAGTAGATCAGTAGCTCTTTCAATAATGCTATTAAAAGGTTTCTTGGTCATCTTTCCAGAGATGCAAGACTCACATTTATCGAATGATTCATCATTGATATTTTCCAAAAGACCTTCACGTTGAAGCTTTTGTATACGAGTCTTCCCGATATGGGCAAGTCTACAATGCCAAAGATAAGAAGAGTTCTTGTCAAACTTTCTCTTCTTATTCATGCTAAAGACAAATTTATCATTCTTGGATTCATTATCATGCATGTCTATTTCAAAAACACCATTCACAAAAATTGCATTAAAATAGAAAATATCATTTTTCCAAACAAAAATTCCATTATTATCAATCGTGTGAACGAATCCATTATTCAACAAACAAGAAAAGTAAATAACACCCCTAACAATTGTAGGTGCATAATGACAATCATTTAAAATCAATACTGTTAGAAGTATTTAAAGTGATGGTCATATAATATTTCGTTGCGAAGCTCGTGGAAAATGCTACATAATGGTGTTGAGAGTTCTAGTATAAGGTTATGTATGTAACGGGAATTAGTCCCGAACACTCAAATGAGGAAGGCCTTCTATACTTTACACTTGTAGTATAAAAGGCCCCTAGCACGTCATTTGAGTGTGTGTGTCTTCCATTTTCATAGATTGTAGAGAGAGAAACATATGTGTTTCTCTCACTAGGAATTCACAACCATCCTTGTTTTTCTCTTTTTATTCATCTAATATAATCTTTCTTTTTGGTTTAATCTTTATCTTCATTTCTATATCCTATATAGTCGTGTGTATCATTCCTACAAGTGGTATCATTCGCCAAGGGATTCGTGGATAGCTCTTGGGTGTTGTCCGTGTCTTTCTTGTATTTCGTGATTCATATATCTTGTAAGTTGTTGTAGTAGCGATTTGAGTACATTGCTTTGGTTAAAAGCTAAAAACATTTGGGTGTTTGATTCATTTTTAGGCTTCGAATCTCGAACTTGTTGTGTTCTTGTTCTATCCGAGAAAAGTGGTAACTTTGTTTCCATAGTACGATCTGATTGTTGTGATCGCATAAACCCTGGGGGTTTCTTCTTGCGATCCAAGATCACGATCACATCCTACGATCAAGGTCACGATCAACGAGTACGATCACTCGTTACAATCATAGACTACGATCACTGGAGTACGATCACTTGAGTACGATCACTGGATACGATAACTTGAGTACGATCACACTACAGTCATTTGAGTACGATCACTTGACTACGATCACTTGAGTACGATCACATGATACGATAACAGAGTGCGATCACTTGAGTACGATCACAAGGATACGATCACTTGAGTGCGATAAATCGTTACGATCAAGGACTACGACTGTTTTGTTAAATCTTGTTCGTGTATTTTTTAGACTTAGCCACCATCTAGACTTGTCTTAGAGCATAGTTTACACGAAGATTAAAAAAGAGAAAGAAAAAAAAGAGTTAAAATTTTTAGGTCTAGTAAAATCAAAATTTTTCCCTACTAGTTTTTGGCTATCTCTAACTCAATTTCAAAATTTGGCGATACTCAATTTTTTCAGCTTACCGTTTTGTCGGACTGTGGAATTTATTGTCGGACTGAGAAAAAAATTGGAAGTTTCGGAATTTCAACAACATCACACGCATTCTACGAATTGAGATCCTAATTTTCACACGACTTCTACGATGACGTCTCAACAAGATATTTATGCTGCGGGTACTGAGAATCGTCCACCCATGCTTATCAAGGAGAACTACACTACATGGGCTAGTCGTCTCCTTTGTTATGCAAAATGTAAACCTTTGGGAAAGTTGTTTGTCAACTCGATTCAAAAGGGTCCGTATGTTAGAAGAACAATTATTGTACCTGGAGACCCTAAGAATGCTAACCCAATGGTTGACTCTAGTCATGAGCAAACGGATGAAGAATTAACTGAAGCTGAATCCAAACAACTCGACGCTGATGATCAAGAAATTCAAGTCATTCTTATGGGACTTCCTGAAGATTTTTATGCTGTTGTCGATAGTTGTGAAACCGAACATGAGATGTGGCTTATGATTAAGAAAATGATGAAGGGTAGTGAAATCGGTTTAAAAGAAAAGGAAACTAAGTTGCTTCGTAAATGGGAGAAATTTACGTCTACTGAAGGGGAACAAATTGAACCTTATTATCATCAGTTTTCAACCCTCATGAATCATCTTAGAAGAAACAAACATGAACCTACACAAATTGCTGCCAACATCAAATTTCTTGATAATCTTCCTTCTGAATGGTCACGATATGTCACTCTTGTCAATAAAACCAAGGATCTTCATGTCGTTGACTACACTCAAGTATATGACTATTTGAAGATGAATCAAGATGAAGCTAACGAAGTTAGGGCAGAAAGACGTGCCAAGACACAAGATCCATTGGCTTTTATGGCAAACTCTCCATCATCTATGTCATATCCCATGGTACCCTACCATCAACCCTCATCAAGTAACTTCATGCCACAACAACAACAACAACAACAACTCACTGCTTATGGATATCAACATCCTGCTGCTGTGAACTACTTACAACAACCTATTGCCTGTTTTGATGACATCACCGATCCTACTCATGCTATTAATACTGGTCTTGCCCTTCTTTCAAAGGCATTCAAATTCACCATTAACCCCACCAACAAAAATTAGAGAATCTCCTCGAACACTAGAAATAGGCAGATAGCTCAACCTTTCATGAATGCAAATTAAGATCGCCAATTGGTATTTGCTGGAAACACGGGGACACAGTTTCAACAATATGGTTAGAATGCTGGGCAGACCGTTGGCAATGTAGTATATCAGTATGGTCAAAACCGTGGTCAAAATCCGGGTGTTCCGAATGCGGGTAATCAGAATAGGTTAATAGTTGTGCCAGTGGTTGTAACCAGATGGGAAACATTGTGGCTGCAAGGGCTGAAAACACTGGTACGGGAAATGGAAACAACAATCGTCAGGTTCAGTGCTACAACTGCAGGGGATTTGGTCATTATTCTAGGGATTGCACAGCCAAAAAGAAGAGGGATGCTTCTTATCTTCAGACTCAGCTTCTCATAGCACAAAAGGAAGAGGCAGGGATTCCACTTCAAGCTGAGGAATTCGATCTTATGGCTTCTGCTGCAGAATATGATGAGGAAGAAGAGGTGAATGCCAACTACATTTTGATGGCTAACTTACAGCAAGCATCTACCTCAAGAATGCATGTTGACAGAGCTCCCGTTTATGATTCAGACGGTCCCTCCGAGGTACATCCACGCTTTGATGATAATAATATATATAACACGTCTAATCAGGAGGAGTATACTGAGATGCTTGAGCCCTACATTGAGACACACGGGGATCAAACGAATAATAGCAATATTAGTTCGAATGAGCCCAGTGTGGACCTTAGTATGGATCAAGTTTCCCAGCCTACAAACCTTCCTGATGCGGCACATGCGTATTATAAATCTCTATTTGATAAGCTTGCTAAGGTTGTTGAACATGATACGGTGGTTAATAATAAGTTTAGAGAAACTAATGCCAAATTGACCACTGAGCTTGCGGGATATAAGGAACGGGAGAAAAGTTTTGAAATTCATCAAACTAAAATTAAAGAACTTGAACAAGCTCATGCTACATCGGTTTATCAATAAAAATGCACAACTAAGAAATTAAATGCCTTACATTTAAGTAGTGCTAAAAAGATAAGCGAATTGAATGATGAAATCACCTCTCTTAATAAACAGCTTTCAACTGAAAAATCTACTATTTTGGATTTAAAAGAAGAACGAAAAAAGCTGAAACATGATTTCAAAATTCGAGAAGAGGGGCTTCTTGAGGATTTTTGCAAAGCTCAGGATAGGATTAAAGAATTAGACAACCTTTTAGTAAAGCGTGGCCAAACTATGTAGACGATAAATATGCTTGCACCAAAAGTGAATGAAATAAATTACACTCGTTACAAATTGGCTTTAGGTTGTCCTCTTCCCCCTAATCCCGGATATCTTAAGCAAGTTTAGGACACTAATGAAACTTTATATAATGGTAGTGTGCTCTTGTCTGATGAACATGATCCTCCTAGTGTGCACGACTCTGAGGAAACTACTGAACTTGCAGTAGAGACTCGTTTAAGAATGAAAAAACTTGATAAAGAAGTGACACCCGTTTATTATCCAAAAGTTAATCCTCCAACTGTTTTTGTTCGATCTAAAACAAGTACTAAAATGCTTTTGCTTCCAACTGAGGAATTGTCTGATGACCCTCCTAAACCGAGTATCACATGCCGATTTCTAAATGAGCTTAAAGATAACTTTGTCATCCTTAATCGTGTTGTTAACTCCAAAATCACTAGAGGAAATTTTACATCACCTGTTCAGATTGAGGTTCAGAAAATTCTTCAAAACGATATTAATCCGATTATTAATCAAGTTGATGCTCGGTTAGGCAATCTGGAAAACGCTTTTCTAAAGGAATTAGCCAACTTTGTTGAAGACTTTAAATCTTTGACGAAGGAGGCTGATGAATCTCTTGATAAAATCAAAGTTTTAGAAATCGATCTTGAACATCTCTCTATTGCACGTGATAATGTTGATAGTAGCCCCATTGTGTTAGATACCTCTGTGTCGAATCAGGAAACCCTCCAAACTGAGCTTGAACGTATGAAAGAGAAAATGGAATCTGTTGTCATTAAAAAGGACAAAGAATTTACCGATCTATGGAATAAGTTTGTCAAAAAATGTGATGAATGCAAATATGACAAAATTTCGTATGATAAAGCCTACAATGAAATGCAACAAACTATCGCACGGTTGCAGGCTCAGTTAGGAGGGGTTAAAGAAAAGAATTTGACCTCTTCAAGGTTAGAGAATGTCAGTGATGGAAATGTTCAGAAGCTTAAGGCTAAAATTGCAGATTTAGAATCTGTTGTTGTTTCATATAAGCGGGCTGTTGAACAAAGTAAGTCTGTCTATTAGAAACTTATTGATAAAATCTGTGAGAACTGTAAGTTAAAAGCCTTTTTAAAAGATACGACTTCTGAGCCTAGTACGATTCACACACCAGCAACCTCGGGACCCACTCGTATTGTTGTGACACCTTTTCCCAAGGTTGTTGGAACGAAAACTGCTGTGATTGCCCCAGGAATGTTTCGTGTTAGTTCTCCCTCTGTGCCTAGCAAACAACGTAAGGAAAGCGTTAGGACAAAGCCGATCACTATAACTCAACCACAAGTTATTGATTTAAAAAGTGCTAATTCTAATAGACGCGTGTCTTCTTCTATAGGAATAAACAACTACACTAAGAGCAGAAGGCCACAGCCTACGAGCAATACAAGGAATGATAGGGTCCCTTTTCCCTCTAGAAGTAGTCGCCCTAAGATCAATAATATGGAGGTAGAAGAACACCCTAGGAATTTACCGCTTTTTAATCATAATCAGAAACCTAATTCATCTGAATGTAATGACTTTAAGCTTGCTATTCAGAATGAAAAATCTGAAGTTATTTGTGCTAAATGTAATAAATGTTTCTTTACTTTTAGTCATGATGCTTGTGGTTTGACTATGAATTGTTTGAATTATGGTGGTTACACTCGAATTGACAAGCTGTCAATCAGTAAAAGACATAGCACTCCTAAGGATAAGGTGTATGTTCCTAAAAGTACGCACATAGGAACCACATAAAGTCTTGCTAAGCCTAGTAGCCCTAGAATCACTTCTAAATGGTTTCCTACTGGTAGAAATTTTTTCTGTAGTGGCAAAATTATCGACACTAGTAGATCTCATACTGACAGCGAAACGTCGGTATGTCATACGGCTTAATTATCATCTAACCCTTCAGGAACCTATTTCATCGGTTGCCAAAATATTTTCTTCTCTTATCATTGGCATGCTGTTGAAATTTGTCTCTGGTGCGTGGACTCGGGTTGTTCCAAACATATGACTGGGAATCGAAGCCTTCTCAAGAACTTTGTATGGCGATTCATGGGAACTGTCCGATTCGGAAATGATCATGTTGGTGCGATTCTAGGCTATGGTGATCTTCATTGGGGAAGTATAATCATCACCAGAGTCTCTTTTGTTGATGGCTTGGGACACAATTTATTTTCGGTTGGACAATTTTGTGATTCCGACTTGGAGGTTGCTGTTTTGTAAGAGATCTTGAAGGAGATAATTTGTTGAAAGGAAATCGTACCACCAACCTTTACACGATTGATCTTTTTCAAATGTCTGATGCTTCTCCAATTCGTCTCATGGCCCGGGCCACTTCAACAAAGTCATGGTTATGGCATCAAAGGTTATCTCATGTCAATTTTGATGCCATCACCCAACTTGTGAAAGATGATCTCGTTACCGGTCTTCCAAAGTTTAAATATACAAGAGACCATCTTTGTCCTTCCTGTGAGCAAGGTAAAAGTAAGAAGAAACCTCACAAACCCAAACCTGTTCCCAACTCAACGAATAGGTTACATCTCTTGCATATGGACTTGTGTGGCCCAATGAGAATCAAAAGCATTAATGGAAAGCGGTATGTCCTTGTAATTGTGGATGATTATTCTCGTTACACATGGGTTCATTTTCTTGCATCAAAAGATGAAGCCCCTGATGTAATTATTAAATTCTTGAAGAAAACACTAGTTCTACTGCAAGCCCCTGTCATTATTGTGAGAACGGATAACGACACAGAATTCACCAATCAGAAACTGAAAGCTTACTTTGACGAAGTTGGGATCTCTCATCAAACTTCGGCTGTAAGAACTACAGAGCAGAATGGAGTTGTGGAATAGAGGAATCGTATGTTATTTGAAGCTGCTCGGACGATGCTCCTCTCCTCCAGTGCACCGTTATTCCTTTGGGCTGATGCCAATGCAACTGCATGTTATACTCAAAACCGCTCCATTATTCACACCCGTTTCAACAAAACACCTTATGAGATCATTAATGGAAGAAAACCGGATATTTCATTTTTACATGTCTTCGGTGCATTATGTTATCCGAAGAATGATCGTGAAGATATCGGTAAACTTGAACCTAAAGGTGATATTGGTTTTTTCATTGGTTATTCTTCAACTGCTTGTACTTACATGGTTTATAATAGAAGGACAAGAAAGGTAATGGAGACTATGAATGTTACCTTTGATGAACTCTCGAGTATGGCCTCTCAACGTAGAAGCTAACAACCCGAGCTTCAAGGTCAGACTTCTAGACACGTAAGTTCAGGACTGGCGCTTCAATTTGCACCGTCAGCAATCTCATCGTTACAACCATCGGAACGTGACTTGGAAGTTTTATTTGGGCCAATATATGATTAATATATGGAGGGTCCTTCGTCATTTGGTGTTCCTCATAATGCCCCGGCTGCACCTGCTACGGTAGTTCAAGAACCTCCAATTGCATCTACACCAACGGCATCTACTTCTGCACCATCTATGGCAAGCTCAACCATATTGCCTCCAAATATTCCAACCACTTCTCCGACTGCTGACGCAACTCAACAACATTCTCAGCATATACCTAATCATATTCATTTTCAGAATGAAATAGTTGCTAAAAATGCAAACAATGCGATGCTCAACGAACATGAGTTTGTTAATCCATTTGCGGCTTCCACAAGTACTACTCAGCCTTCAACATCATATGTGGATCCGTCGAGCTCGCATCAAGTTTCTCATACACTTCCACATGAAAACAAATGGACTAAGAATCATCCTTTGGTTCAAGTGATTGGCAATCTCTCACGAACAGTCTCAACACGAAATCAGCTGCATACCGACGGTGATATGTGTATCTATGCACTATCAGTCAGCTCAATGGAACCAGCAAGTGTGAAAGAAGCAATGACCGATGCATCATGGATTGAGTCTATGCAAGAAGAACTCAATCAGTTCATCCGCCTTGATGTATGGGAGCTAGTATCACGACCGGACAATATCGATCCCCTTACTCTGAAATGGTTATTCAAAAACAAGATGGATGAGGAGAAAACGGTCATTAGGAACAAGACTCAGTTAGTCGTGAGAGGTTATAAACAACAGGAGGGAATTGATTTCGCAGAATCCTTTACCCCGGTTGCTCGAATGGAAGTTATTAGGATTTTCTTGGAATATGCGGCACACAAATCATTCACTGTGTATCAAATGAACATGAAGACGGCTTTCTTGCATGGGCCGTTAAAAGAAGATGTGTATGTGTGTCAACCTGAAGGTTTCATCAATACCGAACATCCAAGCCATGTCTACAATTTGAAAAGGAAATTTATGGTTTGAAACAAGCACCGAGGGCATGGTACGACGAATTATCATCATTTCTTCTACAAAATCACTTCAGCAAAGGAACCGTTGATCCAACGTTGTTTATCAAGCACTACGTCAACGACATCTTGGTGGCTCAGGTCTATGTAGATGATATTATATTTGGTTCTACTAACCTAAAATATTCCATATTATTTGCCGACCTTATGAAAAGTCGATTCGAAATGTCCATGATGGGGGAAATGATGTTCTTTCTTGGTCTCCAAGTTCACCAATCCCCCCGTGGTATTTTCATAAATTAGTCCAAGTATGTGCTTGAGATTCTAACGAAATTTGCCATGGAAAACTGTGATCCTATTAGTACTCCAATGAACACTAAACACAAGCTTGATTTAGATAAGAAAGGGACATTTTTAGATGCTACAAAATACCGAAGCATGATCGGGTCCCTTATGTACTTAACCTCAAGCAGACCGGACATCGTGCATGCTACTTGTTTATGTGCTCGGTACCAGGCGAAGCCAACCGAGAAGCACCTCAAGGAGGTTAAAAGGATCTTTCGTAGTCTCTGGGGAACCATTAAAATGGGTCTCTGGTATACGAAGGATTCTGGTTTTAATCTCACTGGTTTTCAAATGCCAACCATGCAGGGTGTCATGATACATTCAAGAGCACTTCCGGTAGAGCACACAATTCTTAGGCGAGAAGCTAGTGAGCTGGTCCTCTAGAAAACAAGATTACACGGCATTGTCCACTGCGGAATCAAAATATGTGTCTCTATCCGTGTGTAGTGCTCAAGTCCTTTGGATCAGAACACAACTCACGGACTATGGCTTTCACTTTTACAAAGTACCTATTTATTGGGATTCATAATCAGCCATAGCCATATCCTGCAACCCGGTCCAACACTCCATGACCAAGCACATTTCTGGCCGATTCCATTTCATAAAGGAGCATGTGGAAAGAGGAACGATCGAACTGTTTTTTGTCAAGACGGACTACCAACTAGCCGACATCTTCACCAAAGCTCTTTCTCAAGACAGATTTGAATTCTTGGTTCGTCGACTTGGTATGCGTAGTTTCACTCCAGATGAACTTGAACGTCTTACACATTCACAGTAATCTTATATATATCTATCAGAAAATCAAAATACAAAAATATAAAACCTATAAAAACAAAATAAAAAATGAGAAAATCTTTCAAAAATACCAAGAATATTCTTCTTCGGCATGTCTCTCAGCATCGATAATATGGATGTACTTAGAAATGTTGTTCAATAACGACACGGGTACGTACATAAAGTTCGAATGAGAGTTCAAATGTTTTCAAAATATGTCTTTTCTATTTTCTTCTCATAATGGCTTATAGTCACATGTCAGACTATAACCCGGTCCCCAAAGAAAGGAAAGTCTTTGACTTATCCTCAACAACGAGAAATTAATTTTTCTCGATCATGGGCTTATATCAAAACATTCAAAGTTTTAAGCTCATGAACACAAGGAAAATGTTCATTTATGGACATTATTCCTTAACAACGGGAAAGTAAGTTTTCTTGGGTTTTTTGAGCATAATTTTTCAAAGTATTTCAAAACTGTGTGCTCATATACTCCCCTAATTTTAATTAGAATTTCTTTTCGAGGGGGAGTACAAACTTTCATGCAACATTATTCTCTCCATGTTTCATCACTAGTTTCACAAAAATTTCATTATCATGCAATTTTTGAGGGGGAGAATAGTGATTAAAATGAGTTACCTTGGATAAGATCTTTGATATAAGTGCTTTCTCTTCCTAATATGTGCAAAAACCTTTCCTTTTATGATGCCCATATGTAGGGGGAGCGTTTTGGTAATACAAAAAACCTTCAAGGTGTAAACACTAATTTCATCAACACCTTGATTGCTTTTTCAACAGGTTTTTCCGGTTACGATATCTATACCCTTCAACATATTAATTCACGACGATATTGGTGTCAAAAGGTGGTTAGGTATTCGTCCTATGATCCAACCAGAACCGGAGGGATCTTCCCAGGGACAATCCATTAAAATTTAGATGTTCTTAGGAAATATGGAGTAGTTGAGTGTACGGGAAAATACCGACTAATGACTTAAGCTAGCACTGGAACAATCATAACAAGGTGCTAGTTACGACGTCTTGGTAAGCATTAAAGGGGTTGAAGAATGAAAAAGAAATGTAAGGATAAAGGGTGTAAAGAAAGAAGCCCCCCATACAACTTAGGCAGAAACCGGGTCAATACATCTATTATCAGAATCACTTTGATGATTTCAGATACTGAAGACAAAGCATCATGGACCTAGTGATGCAATGCACAACCCTTCCCAGCCTACTCAAGCTTCTCTCAAAAGAAGTTTGTTTTATTGTCACGGAGTTCAACTCATTTCTATCAACTTTCTCACTCCGAGATAGTAGATATTGAAAAGGTGGCAGTCTGCTCCAGCCTCCGATCACCAAATAAACGTGCACTTATAGATTCTAGAGCGAACGAGATTCATCAAAAAATCTCATTAGGACACTTATTACATATATCAATTGTTGTTCCTCATTAGAACACAAGCGATTATTTACAGAGTCCTACGCTCTATCCTTGTGATATTGCCAGAACATTCAGAGTGATACTAGTATTCACAATGATGAATGGAAATCCTTCCAATGTTAACATCAAACAGCACTGCGGTAGGTCATATGTAAGATTCACTTGAATTGAACATATGTTAACTGGAAAGCAACAGTGGTTTGATTCTTTTGTGATTCAAACTCGTTCCAGGTCTCGACGCAATATCTTTATGATCCTGCCAGAACATTCAGAGTAATACTCCTCAGTATTTATAGTGACGAATGGAAATCCTTCTAGTGTCATCCTCAAACAGCAATGCGGTAGGTGACTTGTGAGATTCCATACGAATCTAACTTGTGTCAACTGGAAAGCAACAATGGTTTGATTCTTAATTGGTTCAAACTTGTTTCAGGAAATTGAATTGACGACTTAATCAGCAGAATGGAACTGCATGATTCACTCCTTACTATGAAGTATCTTTCGATACATTCAAGTATTAAGAACGATTACCACAGCCGGAAACCCTGTCAAGGAAGTTCTTTGAACTTACCTAATCACAGGTACAATATTCATATTGTATAACGGGAAACCGGAGGAATGCAAACGGTGGCGTAACCTCAAGAGTCGTAATTCAAGAACACATGCTCATGTAACTGAAGAAAGCTAAAGAACATCTAAAGACAAAGACTTCCGCTACTATGATGATCAAGGTAGATTGTTAAAAAGCTTTCATATCAAATCAAAGTTTGAGTATGTGGGGAAAGACACAAGAACACAAGAGGCAAAGTTTTAAGATCAAGTCAAGGCAAAGATCAAAGATCTAAGATCACAAGTCATGAAATGAACTATGAAGGAACTCTCAAGACAACGAGCTTCAAAGTCAACAACATCAAAGAAGTGAAGTCACATATTACATGACCACCCCTTAGGGGGAGATTGTTAGAAGTATTTAAAGTGATGGTCATATAATATACCGTTGCGAAGCTCGTGGAAAATGCTACATAATGGTGTTGAGAGTTCTAGTATAAGGTTATGTATGTAACGGGAATTAGTCCCGAACACTCAAATGAGGAAGGCCTTCTATACTTTACACTTGTAGTATAAAAGGCCCCTAGCACCTCATTTAAGGTTGTGTGTCTTCCATTTTCATAGATTGTAGAGAGAGAAACATATGTGTTTCTCTCACTAGGAATTCACAACCATCCTTGCTTTTCTCTTTTTCTTCATCTAATATAATCTTTCTTTTTGGTTTAATCTTTATCTTCATTTCTACATCCTATATAGTCGTGTGTATCATTCCTACAAGTACTAAACCCGAAGGTAAAATTAAATTAAATGTTATTATAGCTTCAACTGCTGCTTGTGCGCCATTGCCCACTTGCATAAATTGTTCCCCATAGGAAAGCTTCCTTTTCAGATTAAATCCCTGCAGCGTATTACAAATGTTAATACCACATCCCGTATCATATACCCAAGATTTAATTTGTATGTTAAATTGAAGAATTCAATCATAAATAAAGTACCTAAAGTTGCAGCGCTCTACTCAGGCTTCTTTATTTCTCACAACTCTTAGAGGTGAAGAGGGCAATTCCTCTTCCAGTGACCACTTGCCTTGCAATGGTGACAAGTCTCATCCTTCTGAGATCTATTCTTCTTGACAAAGTTTTGCTTAGGTTTTGAATAAGTCGCGACTTGTTTTCCCTTATCACCCTTGCCTTTGCCTTTCTTCTTGTTCGCTTGCGGTTTTGGATTACTCACTCTACCCTTTTGTATGGTTAGTACAGGAGGCGTAGAAGTAGATGCCTTATCTTTCAACCCATTTTCATAGTCAATGAGCATTGCATGCAAATCATTAATTGTCTTCCCCGTGCATGCATATTATAGTTTCAAACAAAATCATTGAAGTCCTTGTTAAGGGACCTATTGATCAAGTTGATAGCAATATTATGATCATAAGGTTGTCCTGGTGCAATGAGATGTTCCATATAACCCCTCATGTCCAAGTAATGGGCACTTATAGACTTTCCTAGGGCTTGCTTGCAGCTATGCAAAGCATCTACTAAGTCGTAGATCTCCACGGCTTGCGGCTTCTCAAACATAGCCTTGAGCTCATCAAGCATTCACTTTGGTGAAAATAGCTCATACTTTTGTTGAAGCGGAGGAGCCATTTTACGTAGCATTAAGCAAGCCACCTCCGAGTGCTTCTTAACATTAACAGCGTGTTCAAGGCTTTGCGCATCAGATACTCCTTCAGCAAGATCCTCCGGATAGGGAGTAGTCAAGATATCAATAGTACCCGCTGCTCTCAAGACAATTCTTAGTGAGCGGTACCAATCATTGAAGTTTGTGCCAGTAAGTTCAGGACGCTCATAGAAAGCTTTGAATGCAGAACTTATAGTGTTATTGGTGGGTTGACTATTTCTACAGAAATAAGTTCAAATATTAGTATTTTAGATAATAAAATACTTTCAAGTAAATAAAATTACCGTGGTATAAAACTATAATATTTTCCTTTAATTCTAGAACTATATTGACTTAGATCCATTACATCAGTTGATCTTCTAGTAATGAATGTACTCAACATATCGACTTGTCGAACAATTCAATTGACAAACAATTTTCAATTTCAAGGGATATACATTCCCAAAAAAACATTTTGCATTGGAAACATGTTTCATCCCTTCTGAATGCCTTAAGTTTCCAGATCTCACTGAGTAACTTAATTAAGTCGTTTAATCTGAGTAACGTAAAACCATCATACGAATTCTTATTCTATGAAAGTTTTCTCTCCATCACAACATCACCCAAAAATCTCATTTGATGACGTAGTAATTTCAAGTGTTCGTCAATTAGGAGCATTCAACATAAATTTTAAGGGTATAAATTCCGATGTCAAAATCAATGTATGAAGAAGCATGCATACAACTCCATAGCATAAGTTTAATAAAACATTTAGTAAACTTTTCACGAGAGTAAATTTCTACATAAATTATGTTGAAGTATTGGTTAAACCAATTGAATACCCACAACTATTCACAGCATACTTTTGCTAGGACTCGGCTACGCACAAAGCAATACCCTTATTCGTTGTGTTTCGGATGTAAATTTGTGGTAAATCACCCTTAAGGTATAATTCAATTAATAATCGTAGGTAATTTTAATTTGACGCACAGGTGAGCCAGGAATTTGGTCAACGACAAATGGCATAACACCTCCTTCCTTAACCGGGTACATGACTAGCGGTACGTTAAACCCACTTTATAGTTTGTCAAAGGAGTAGGCCGTTACATTATTATTGAAATTCACCAATCAACGTAATCTTATGTAATTTAGATCTCTAACAAATATTTATTTAAATATGATTTAGTCCATATTATTTCTTTTCAAAAAGAAAGCCTTGTTTACAACAATTCAACAATTTTTAATATAAACAAGTAAAAAACTAAATCATAAACACATAATGACAATTTATATGTGCAATAAATAAATCAAATAGCCACATGCATACGATTTATTCAATAATCATCTCTAGGTCTTTATATTCATATAAAAGTCTTCCCTAATTCAAGATTTATTTAATCAAATAATCACGTAGCACATAAAATCATATAAACATATAATTTTACAATCCATGAAAACATGCACGTTGTCATGGATCTTCCCATAAATCTTAACAATTAAATCTCTATGGATCGTAACCATACATGACATAAAAATTAATCATGCAATTTAATCTAAAATTATCCCACATGGAGTTTAGGGTTTCAAAACAATTATTTTTTAAATTTAAAATTCGGCCGAAACCCTAATTTGTAAAAAAACAAAAGCCTAATTTTAAGAAAACCTAAAAAACATGTAGTTTTAACTCAAAAAAATTATTAGTTAAAAAACTTTATATTTTCGATAATTATAACATGTTAAAACGGCTCTGTGATACCACTAAAGGTTTATATAGTTCATAACAATTACACAAACCCCAAAACGAGATCAAAGCACACATAGCGGAAGTGATTTAACAAGATCATAATAATAACACAATTATAATTAATCGAATTAGGGTTACATACCTTTACGCTAAAGCAAATCCACAAAACGAAGAACGAATCACCAATTCGGGTTTATACCATATATAACCAAGATATAGTCTAAAGTAAGACTATATTACGATCTTGTACACATGTAATACAACGAGCTAACCGTGATTCTAGAACGTGTAAACCGAGCTACAACGCTTGTATTAAATCTACCCAACAACCCTAGAGAGGGGCTATGACTAGATAATATGTAACACCCCATTTTGATAAATGGAATGTCATGCGTAATTATGGCGTGTCATCAAAGCATGCAAGATAAATGTACTAAAACATACATGACCATAGGGAAAACCAGAATCAAACATCGGTTCCCAAACATAAGCCCAAAACATAATAAAGTAAAGGAAATAAGCTATGAAAAAACAAGCATAGGTATATGAAGGCAAAGGAAGAAGTCTATGGCAGCTTCCATCCTATGCACGTCTTCCAAATGCTCGAGTCCTGGGTACCTACCGTTTTGGGACATGGAAAGGAAAGTAACGGCTGAGCAAAACGCTCAGTGCACGGATATACTAGTAAAGCATGAATAATATAAGCTTAAAAACAAGAAACAGTGGAAGAAACTAAGTCCTGAATCACCCGGTTAAGTCTTAGTAAAACTGGTTTTTATAGTTTGAAAAGCTTTATGTTTATCTTGGGAAAACTGTTTAACATATTTTACCGTTAGCCAATATAGGTCATGAAAATCCACCGTGCATGAATACTTGGAGGGGTGACCTCATCATGCAAATTAGAGGGGCTGCCTCTAATTTAATATACTGGTTTTTGGGTAGGAAGGATCAGCTCCTTGGGAAGGATGCAAGGCACACACCACATTCACACTGAGTAATCTGCTGAAAAACATGTAACTAGGATGCACCCATACGCCCCACATGATAACTATAATAATATGGCCAAAAGCTGAAGGGACGCCACGAGCAATCACTCCGCCGTGGGGAAGTCATAACACTAGTGCCTCTAGTGTTATGGTTATGGTACCTTCATAACTAGGTGAAACTGGTCATGCATGTATATGGCTTTAGGTATTCTAATTAAACATAAGCAATTAAACATATAAACTTATACTATGGGAAAACAGTTAGCTGCATACGGGGAATCCTAATAAGAAAAGAATGTCCATACTGAAAGGACGGGAATGCGTACCTTATGTCCAGTTAACGAAGAAGACGAACGGAAGAGAGTCCTACTTCGGTATCACTAATGCTACATAAATACATACGTGTATAAGTATCTGATTACTAAATACGTAACTGGTTTTATATCATGTCTTAGCTTGTTTTATATGTTCATGTCATGTTTTACTGTTCTAAGCTTTATACTGTGTTTATCTTATATTCTGTCTATTCTGATTAAGTATTACTTTTATTTCATGTATTATTATACTTGTTGTGTAATAATAAGTAACTTTCTAAAAATAGCAGGTTTCCTAAAATATAAAGTTTCCAAAAATAGAAAGTTACCAAAAATAGAAAGTTTCCAAAAATAGAAAGTTTCCAAGAATAGAAAGTTTCCAAAAATAGAATTACTACTTAAAATAGATAAGTTTCTAAAAATAGAAAGTTTCCATAAATAGATTAGCTGCCTTAATTAAATAAGTTTCTAAAAATAGAAAGTTTCCATAAATAGATATAAGCTGGTTAAATAAGCTAATTATATAAGCTTAAGTGTTTTCTGATTATTATTCTAAGTCATGTAGTTATAAAGTATAGTTTATTAATTGTTACATGTAAATTAAATAAACTATAGGTTAAAAGTATTTAATTAAATATATCATGATTTTAATTAAATAAAGGTAAAATACTTAGGTTAAAACATGTATTATTAACTATTTGTAATATAACCTAAGTCATGTTAATTAATTAATTATAGTCTTTGTTTTAAATAATTAATTAATTATAAAGTCTAATTAAATATAAACACTTAGGTTAAAATTCATGAACTAGTATTTAAATTTATAACCTAAGTCATATACATTAAATTAATCATGTCATGTTTTTATTAATTTAATTTAAGTCTAAAACATAAAAATCATAAACCTTGAAAAAATGATTCAAGAATCAGACCCGTCACTAAAAACCATGAACCGGACCCGTAACTAACACCATACCCGACCAAGGTCGGGTTTACCCTTGCCCTTTGCTGCTGCCGTGACACCATCACCACCATACCGAGACCATATGGTCTTGGTGGTGTTAAATAAGCCAAGCCGAGACCCCCTTGGGCTCGGTTTAGGCGTCGACTAGAAACAAAACACCCCTAAAACCCTTTTTTGATTTACCCCATGATCATTAACATGTTAAATAATTATTTTTAATTAGTTAATTAAAAACATCATGATTTTATGTTATTAGTTAAATCAAAACATAAAAGAAAAGGGTTAAAAAGTTATACCGAATACGTGGATTAAATAAGGATGAACACACACGAATCCTTGCACAATTTCCAAGATCAAAATCAAACCGAATCACCCCTTTATGGTGATTAAAAGTGGCGGCCAAAAGGAGAGGAAGAAGGAAAATTAGGGTTTCTTAGTTTTTATAATTTTTGTTATAATGAAACACGTTTTCTCCTTTTTTTCTTGTTTATTAAAAATTGATGGGCTAGGCCCTTTCCGTTCCCTAATTTCGTGGGTATGGGGCCCACATGGGGTAACCTGAACATTTTCCTTGTCTAATTAATAAGTGTGTTCTCGTGTTCGTGTTTTACGTGTTTTAATTAGTTATCGATCGTGACTTAATATATTTATTCGTGTTCGTAATAAATATATATACGTAAGTAATATTAGCTCGTGATTAAATTACGTTCATGATTTCATGATCGCATGTTCGTGATTATAATTATTATTGGAATAATTATCGTGTGTTCATACGTAATAAATACTTATCGTGTTCTAACATGTACGTAATACTTAAAATTCTTATACGTGAAATGTAACTTGCTATAAAAGGAAAGTTCTAATCATGTACGTACGATCTAATGGGTACTATTCATGGTAAAATCATGTTGGTTTTACCACTCTTCCCCCCCAAAAAGAATAATTCGTCCCCGAATTATAGATAACGCAAACTGACAGAGGAACATACCCGAATCAAACTGAGAGGGTATGTACGATAAAAGGACATGAAGATGACATGGTAGAAGGGAACGTGGAATGTGACATGTCTTGAAAGGACATGGAATGTGACGTGACTGAAAGGACATGAAACGTGACGTGAGTGAAACGACATATCTAATTGATAAGAGAAAACGGATACAAAGTCCGGATGAACTTGTCCGTTTCCAAGTGGCCTCCCGCTTGGAACGGTTTCTTCTCAAGATCTTGACACAGTGTTAAATCTTGGTCCTCCTGACCTTGACTTGAAAACTCTAAAAGTTCATTGTCATCTACGTAAAATAGATCCCCTGAATTCGATCGAGGGAAACGAATTAACGTGCAAAGTTAACTGAAACGTTACGATGCAAGACAATCTGACTTAACGGATAATTAGAAACGATGCGCGAGACATATTGAAACGTAGTACGTGAAAAATTTTGAACGTGATACGTGGAGATATGGTGAGTGTAGTATGAGCAAACATATCGTGATCCATGATACGTGTAACATATCGTGAATGTGATATGAGGAACGTGGAATGAACTTGACATGTGAAACATATCGTGAACATGGAATATAACGGCGGTAACGCCAAACGCTACAAGGGGAGACGTGGAATATGACGTGAAACGTCTATCTGAGTATAGAGAGTTATACTAAACTTGGGTCTGGTCTCTCAAGTTCTTGCAAAACTTCCCAGAACGAAGATGAACGTAAAATCATAAGCCAAGATACGATCATGAACGTGAATAGTGTCATGAACGTGAGCGTGAAGCAAATCGTGGAATTAGAACAAGGACGTGGAGGTAACTAAGGAGCACAATTGCGAACCTTTGTCTGACCCGATAGCTGACGGATTACCAAGTGATTGGATGAGCCTTGGCGTGGGATGTGTCTGATCAATCTGTTGGTTCTAAAATCCATACGGTTGTAAGTATTCTGCAGACTTGATCAAATTGTTGGCAATAACACAGATAGCATCTTGCTTCTTCTGAGTTTGCGTTAATCTGGTAACCAAAATCCATGGAGATCTTGTCCCATTTCTGTTCACCATTTCTGATGATGGAAAGACATCCTAGTCTGTTGGTGTTCTATCATAGCCTGTTGGTATGTCAGGTACATAGATAAGAACATAGCTGTATCCTGCTGCGTAGAAACTTGATACATAGAAGTTTGCGAAACTCTGAGTCTCCGAGATTAGATTCTTACTAGCGTAGGATTTTCTTGGAACACCTAACGTAGTGTAGGGTTCTCACCTTTACGCATAAGCTGAGTCATCTTAAGATTAACCATGGGAATCCATATGATTCAACATGTCACTGTAATCAAACAGAATTGATATTGGAAAAATTCCAAGGTGAAATTTCTCCTATCGTAGAATTTGCAACATAGTGCAAATATGGTCTTCCTGCTCTTCTTTAGACTTAGAGAAAATCAGGTTGTCCTTGAAGAAAACACTGATGAATTTGTTTATGAGTTCATGCAAACTCGATTTATTAAGTCCATAATGTTGTTAAAGTATTTATGAGACTAAAATAGAATCATGAATCTAACATGACCGAGTCGTGTACAAATAGCAGTCATGGACATGTCCTGCTCTTTCACTCATCACTCTTGGCAGCATGATCATAAATTCGATCTTGGAAAGGTGTTTGACATCCTAAAGTCGATTGGACATGTTGTCAATACATGGAGGAGAATAACGGTTATAGATGGTGATTTGTTTAAGTCGACGGTAGTCGACACATAATCTCATGTTACCGTCCTTCTCCTTGAAGGTTCTTCTGGAGTATAAGGAAGATTTTGGAATAATCCGCTGGTTATGCGTAAAAGGACTTAAGGGGTCGTGTCTTAACTGACAGCTAGAATATTTTTAGCCCCAAATAGCTAACGATGCACGTGCTTGTAAAGCATAATAATTTGTACAGATTTTCCTGATGGAAAACCATGTTGAATGTATTCAGGAGCCTGAACATTACTGTACATAATCATGAATCGTCATAGAGTGTGCTGCTCGTAGTCCATAATTAGAATTTAATTCAACTCGTGTTTGTCCGAGGTAATGCGTTAGCAGCTTGGATCTCATCATTAGGTTGAAGGAAACCTTCGTATACATAGGGAATACGAATGGCGTATTTTATGGTCATGAATATATATGAAATATGGGTGCTAGAATGAAATTGTCATTGATCAAACGTGACGGATCTCACTGATATGCCGGTGCTGGTACTGAATTTCTTGTGGCCTGATTAATACATGGCAAAACAAAGTGGATATATCCTTTGGAGGGTACCCTGAAATTCTTAGGGATGTTCCAGAATTGGACGTGAGTCATGTGTCCTGACTCGTGTCTTGGAAACTATAAGCATGACATGTGTCTTGACTGGAGTCTTGACATGTGTCTTCAGAAAGTATACGTGAGACATGTGTCTTGACCGATGTCTTGACATGTGTCTCGAGATGTGAAACAATAGAACTACAATATTAGGTTATTATGCCAGAATTGGCGGATCGGTTGGACTACTGATCATTTGTATGTCTGATCATGTCCACGGCCGGAGCCTCGGTTGCGATTTCTAGGATAGTTGTTGTCATAGTAGTGGTTACTATCATTATGTCTGTCAGTTCCATGACGGTCATTCTCATGACTGTGATTCATGTAACTATTCAGCTGAGTGGCCGGCTGGTACCGATTTACACTCATAAGACTAAAACGACAACTGAATGACGTGTGACATGTAACTAAGAATTTGGGACATGATAGATGGAAATCGTCTGGTGGTGAAGCATTTTCTCGTCCGATCGGTTTGATCTAACGCCTTTGTCTTCGTCTTGTACGATCTCCAGATTGTGAACAGCATCAGCATCTCGTAGCGTCTCCAACATCAGCAGCATCAACCTTTAGTAACATCTCCAAGTTATGCGCGGAATCAACAATTTTGTAGAATATCAGCACGTGGACATATGCCTGAGATGATTCAGAATCGACTAGCGAATACTCGTGAAGTATTGCAAGTGAAATACACATGGATTTAGGTACGTGTAATACACATGGAATACGGTACAAGGAGCACACATGGAATGCGCATGAAATGATCGATACGTGGTCGATAATTTGTCATGATTTTAAAGGAACTATAATCGGTTAAACGGTTAGAAAAACCATCATGATAACCTGGCAATGCCAGTATATACCTCATTATGGTTGCATAGAGAAACGTTAAAGTGTGGTTACACAGAATTCAAGATGTTTTGCTTGAAAGCATGATCAATGAAAACCAACCATGACATTCATTAAAGCAGGATTTACTGGAATCTTTCAATGTCTAGCATGAGGGCATGATCGACATGATGAGAACATAATCAACATAAGGAGACTTAAGACATACTTAACATGAAGATGAAATCAACATAAAAATATTGGAATGAAATTAATCATGAAGGAGTATAAACATAATCAGCATGAAAATGAAGTTAACCATGGTAGCATGAAAACATACTTAACATAAAAACATAATAACTTATGAGGGGACATGAAAACATTTTATGCCAATAAATCATGAGAAAAATTTTATGCATGAAAAACAGTGCATGAATGCATAATGTAGTTTATAAAACCTTTATATGTGCGAGGGGACGCCTATGGGTCGGTCCCAAAACAAAAGACATGGCGAGGGGACGCCTATGGGTCTGTCCCAAAGTTAAAAGTTTCGATAAAATCACATGCGACTAAATAGGGCCAGTCCTGTACCAACCATTACTTAGTCATAATTCCTGCAACAATGATACATGAAACATAAATAAATGAAACTCATCTGTCAAAACTTATCAGAAAAAATTTTATGTGACTAATTATGAACTACTGGGGTTCAGTCCACATAGCCACAGTTCACAAGGAACATCATGCATGAAAAATGACACATAACTAAATATGAATGACAGTTTTCCATCCATATTAGTAAAACAATATCGATGAAAACATTAAAACAACAATGCGCTAAAAACATCAATACGTGGAATAACAAATGTTGGCTTAGGAAGCTCCTGGTGACTACCCACTAGTCATAGGTCGAGTTTTAGAGCCTACAGGTCGAAACCTTGGGCTCTGATACCATAATTGTAACACCCCATTTTGATAAATGGAATGTCACGCGTAATTATGGCGTGTCATCAAAGCATGCAAGGTAAATGTACTAAAACATACATGACCATAGGGAAAACCGGAATCAAACATCGATTCCTAAACATAAGCCCAAACATAATAAAGTAAAGGAAATAAGAAATGACAAAAAAAGCATAGGTATATGAAGGAAAAGGAAGAAGTCTATGGCAGCTTCCATCCTATGCACGTCCTCCAAATGCTCGAGTCCTGGGTACCTGCTGTTTTGGGACATGGAAAGGAAAGTAACGGCTGAGCAAAAAGCTCAGTGCACGGATATACTAGTAAAGCATGAATAATATAAGCTTAAAAACAAGAAACAACGGAAGAAACTAAGTCCTGAATCACCCGGTTAAGTCTTAGTAAAACTGGTTTTTATAGTTTGAAAAGCTATATGTTTATCTTGGGAAAACTGTTTAACATATTTTACCGTTAGCCAATATAGGTCATAAAAATCCACCGTGCATGAATACTTGGAGGGGTGACCTCATCATGCAAATTAGAGGGGCTGCCTCAAATTTAATATACTAGTTTTTGGGTAGGAGGGATCAGCTCCTTGTGAAGGATGCAAGGCACACACCACATTCACACTGAGTAATCTGCTGAAAAACATGTAACTAGGATGTACCCATACGCCCCACATGATAACTATAATAATATGGCCAAAAGCTCAAGGGACGCCACGAGAAATCACTCTGCCGTGGGGAAGTCATAACACTAGTGCCTCTAGTGTTATGGTTATGGTACCTCCATAACTAGGTGAAACTAGTCATGCATGTATATGGCTTTAGGTATTCTAATTAAACATAAGCAATCAAACATATAAACTTATACTATGGGAAAACAGTTGGCTACATATGGGGAATCCTAATAAGGAAAGAATGTCCATACTGAAAGGACGGGAATTCGTACCTTATGTCCAGTGAACGAAGAAGACGAACGGAAGAGAGTCCTACTTCGGTATCACTAATGCTACATAAATACATACGTGTATAAATATCTGATTACTAAATATGTAACTGGTTTTATATCATGTCTTAGCTTGTTTTATATGTTCATGTCATGTTTTACTGTTTTAAGCTTTATACTGTGTTTATCTTATATTCTGTCTATTCTGATTAAGTATTACTTGTATTTAATGTATTATTATACTTGTTATGTAATAATAAGTAACTTTCTAAAAATAGAAGGTTTCCTAAAATAGAAAGTTTCCAAAAATAGAAAGTTACCAAAAAAGAAAGTTTTCGAAAATAGAAAGTTTCCAAAAATAGAAAGTTTCCAAAAATAGAAAGTTTCCAAAAATAGAATTACTGCTTAAAATAGATAAGTTTCTAAAATAGAAAGTTTCCATAAATAGATTAGCTGCCTTAATTAAATAAGTTTCTAAAAATAGAAAGTTTCCATAAATAGATATAAGCTGGTTAAATAAGCTAATTATATAAGCTTAAGTGTTTTTTGATTATTATTCTAAGTCATGTAGTTATAAATTATAGTTTATTAATTGTTACATGTAAATTAAATAAACTATAGGTTAAAAGTATTTAATTAAATATATCATGATTTTAATTAAATAAAGGTAAAATACTTAGGTTAAAACATGTATTATTAACTATTAATAATATAACCTAAGTCATGTTAATTAATTAATTATAGTCTTGGTTTTAAATAATTAATTAATTATAAAGTCTAATTAAATATAAATACTTAGGTTAAAACTCATGAACTAGTAATTAAATTTATAACCTAAGTCATGTACATTAAATTAATCATGTCATGTTTTTATTAATTTAATTTAAGTCTAAAACATAAAAATCAAAAGCCTTGAAAAAATGATTCAAGAATCGGACCCGTGACTAAAAACCATGAACCAGACCCGTAACTAACACCATACCCGACCAAGGTCGGGTTTACCCTTGCCCCTTACTGCTGCCGTGACACCATCACCACAATACCGAGACCATATGGTCTCGGTGGTGTTAAATAAGCCAAGCCGAGACCCCCTTGGGCTCGGTTTAGGCGTCGGCTAGAAACAAAACACCCCTAAAACCCTTGCTTGATTTACCCCATGATCATTAGCATGTTAAATAATTGTTTTTAATTAGTTAATTAAAAACATCATGATTTTATGTGATTAGTTAAATTAAAACATAAAAGAAAAGGGTTAAAAAGTTATACCGAATACGTGGATCAAATAAGGATGAACACACACGAATCCTTGCACAATTTCCAAGATCAAAATCAAACCGAATCACCTCTTTATGGTGATTAAAAGTGGCGGCCGAAAGGAGAGGAAGAAGGAGAATTAGGGTTTCTTAGTTTTTCTAATTTTTGTTATAATGAAACAAGTTTTCTCCTTTTTTTCTTGTTTAGTAAAAATTGATGGGCTAGGCCCTTTCCTTTCCCTAATTTCGTGGGTATGGGGCCCACATGGGGTAACCCAAACATTTACCGTGTCTAATTAATAAGTGTGTTCTCGTGTTCGTGTTTTACGTGTTTTAGTTAGTTATCGATCGTGACTTAATATATTTATTCGTGTTCGTAATAAATATATATACGTAAGTAACATTAGCTCGTGATTAAATTACGTTCATGATTTCATGATCGCATGTTCGTGATTATAATTATTATTGGAATAATTATCGTGTGTTCATACGTAATAAATACTTATCTTGTTCTAACACGTACGTAATACTAAAAATTCTTATACGTGAAACGTAACGTGCTATAAAAGGAAAGTTCTAATCATGTACGTACGATCTAAAGGGTACTATTCGTGGTAAAATCATGCGGGTTTTACATAATAAGTAAAATAGATCAAACAAGAAAACCAACCAAAACCTCTTTGTGGGTTATGTCTTGCGATCACAAAGAGAGAGAGGGAGGAGAGATTTGTGTTGTATTAATTATGAGGTGTAAGGGGATGTATTTATAGGCCTAGAAGTCTTGTAGCCCAAACAAATAAAAGGCAAGTTTTTGCCTTCCCCTTGTGTGCCCTAACCGACAATCGAACACCCCTTCATGGGGTGTTTCGGAACCTTCCGTCCTTCTTTCTTTTTAATACTCTTTCTATATATTATTTAACACTAGTTAATACTTAACTCTTAATTAATTAACGATCGCTAAAGTTATGTCTTAGTTTAATTTAATAAATACATAAATATATATTTATTAAATAAATTAATAAATACAATAAATATATTGATTAATTAAATTAAGTCTTTACGTATTGTGTGCAATCATGTAATCTCAAGTTCGATCCTATCACACTACTATTAAATAAAAGTCCATAAACTTTCACATGGTAAGAACGACAGTACCCTCCGCGCTCGCATATGTGTTAGGAGAGTGAGGTTCGAGTGCCATGGTGCGCCTTCCAATGCTCCACCCGCTAGCAAGTTCTTCAAGAGTACATGGGTGGGGGCGCATGGTTACCTTACATGGATCTTCGCGCTTCACGAGCTGGGAGTACGATATTTCTGCATACACCGTATGTAACGATTTAAGATATGAATACGAATACTATTGAGGATGGAGAAGAGAGATGGATTTTTTACCATGACCAAAATCATCAAAATATCGCGGTAGGAAATTTAGAGGTAGCAGCACACTCACACTTAGCTCCAGGGGGTATAGTAGCGACTCGGAAAATTCTTGCATTGGGATGCGATCGACATCTATCCTCTGTACATCTTCTTCACTATATGTACCAGGGATAGGGCTATTGTCTTTTATCATCGTCTGGGGTGATAAAGTCATAGTCAAAAGGGAACACAACCTTATCTATCAAGAAGAATTTGTTGTTCCATTTCTTCAACGAGTCTACCTTTGTTGAGTAGCACTAGAGTCGACCAAGGCGTTTGGCGAAGGATATCCACCCGTTTATCCATGATGGGCGATAGAAGGCGCGGAATAGATTTATAGTAGGATCAATGTTCTTCAACCGACAACTTATTTCAAAATTAGATATTTTAGCTGCGCCGATACAGTGTAGCTCGGATAAATGGATACTATGGAAGCCCAACACGTCAATTAAAAAATGGCTCAGGGGATACGGTTATTGGCAAACTCAAAAAATCGGGTATACACACCAATCTTACCAGGTGTAAAGCTTCCGATGTGCGATTGTGGCTCCTGTACCACGGGATGTAGGTCTGTGGAGATATGATACTTGGTGATGAACTGAGAGAGCTCTTACTTGGTAATGCGGGATCTTACATCGAATAACTGTGACACCATTTTTCTTATTGGAAGACAACGGGTGTTGTTTTTGTGAAATTTATTGAGTTTTTTGGTAATGGAGGAAGATGAGGCTGTGGAAATGAAGAAGACCGATCGTCGGTACAATACATAGTGAAGTGATTTACATTAATGGGTGAAGGATTGTGCGACGTGTTTCGAACGTATGTTTCACCCAACGGTGTTGCTTGACTTATTTTGTATGACCTGTTTAAAACCTTTTCCGGTTCCTAATAAAGTTGGTATTAGTGGATTCTTACAAGGATAAATGATTGGCGGGATATTTGAAAAAAATTTTCCCAAGTCACTAGCGGGGGCACCTATTTCCGTTTTAGAGCATTATCTCTAGGGCCTTTAATGCTTGTAAGTCTAGTAGCCGCGGTCAGAACCTGCGACCACTAAACTGGGGGGACATGATGACGTATAGTCCCTATTCGGGTTGTATAACCCGACCTATGGGTACTACCCGTATCCATTGGGTATGGATTATCGTTGTGGAGCACGCGCAAGACCCCGGAGGCCCAAAAACCATTGGCGCATGGCGAATGGTTTCTTAGTCAAGTCCTCGTCGCAGCGCGACAGGATAAAGATAGAATATAATCTATCTTATAGTTATATTTGCCTAAGGATAAGAGATATGCGCTTACCTTGGTTATGCGATAAAGATCAAGCTAGTTTGTGTCATTATCTCTTCCTTAGGCCGCAAGAGTAAGAGAGCCCAGCCAGGACTCTCTCGGGTATAAAAGGAACCCCCAAGATTCCACAAAGGTACGATATACACAATAATCTAAACCCTCACATATACTCAAACTGATTACTTACTCTCACGTCGGAGTCTAATCGTGGGACAAGCGCCCACGGTAAGCCTAACGGTGTTTGTTCTTAGTGTGCAAGGTCCTTAAACAAGATTCACTTGGTACAGGAGCCGGAACCCACAAGATTCCGAATTAAGCCTAATTCGCGTCCGACTAGGTCTATCCAACTTTTGTATCAACATTATCTAACAAAAAAATTTATATTTTAAAAATTAAAAATTTCACAAATCGTTAATCGTTATGTAAAACGAAACATATCATTGTCACGAGAATTAAATTATGTTTTTATCGAGGGCACATGTATATACTTTCGACGAATCATATTTGATTTTCTCTAGAAAAAAAATTTCTTCGAATGTATATACATGTGTCCCTCGATAGATACATGATTTAATTCTCGTTGTAATTTTGTATTTTTTGTCATTTGACGATTTATCGTTTATGATATATATTTAACTTTTAAGAAAAATATGAAAAGTTGGTTTGAATGAATGTGATAGGTCGATGTGGTATATGTTAAAAAAGAAAGTTTATATTGATCTCACTCTATTAACTTGTCTCTATAAAGAAATATACAATAACACCATGCATATTTTACTTTTTCTTCTTTTCTTTTTATTCATGGAACTTTGGTTATAGTCTATTTTAACAATATACAATGCCCAAACAATTTCCACCACTCTTAATTTGCAACACCTCCCTCCAATGTTTTTCTATTTCAACCCAAAAAAATCATATGATTTAATGTTAATTGGCGCCACACATTCAGGTTAACAAAGGACTAAAACATATTTTTAGCAGTTGGCATTATATGTTGGGTTTCTAGTGAAAATAAAAAACAAAACTACACGTAGTCATTACCCCATTATTCATTCAGGGGAATTGGAAATTGTGAATTAAAAACAATATAAGTTTGTGAGGCAATGAAATATAAGTCGTTCAAAATAACCTCAGCCCAAGCCTTCACTTCACCAAACACCAGATCTGACCCTCTATTTCTTTGAAAATTGGTCTCAGGTATGGCTCCACTTCTCTCTCACACAAAACTAAAACAAAGGAGATCTAACACCTCTCTCTAACCTAAATCACTTTTCTCTCACACAATGATCGGATTGTATACTTTTGATCGGATCTTGATCCGATTTATGCCTCATTTTTTATTTCTGTTCTATGAATCGATAAAAACAAGATTCAAAGATCTTCAAATAGATTAGACTAGAAAAGAGACGCGTGAAGAAAATGAATTTGAACCGAAAGGTACTATTTTCTATTTGTTTTGGTTCTGATGATGATTTGTGTGAATTTATTTCGGTTAAAACTGACTGGATTATATGTTTAATGTGTTTAATGCACGAACAAAAGTTTATGTAAAAAAGAAGGGAGATGGTAGGTCAATAGACGCTTCTTAAAATCTTGATTCGTCAATGGGTTTCTTATGTCTAACGAGAGACAGAGATGGTGGAGTTGGAGGCGGTGGTGTGCCAAGAATTCTGGTGGGTTCAGGAAAGAGGGTACATCCTATATTTGTTGAGTAAGTGACCTGATTAACAACAGAGTTTTTTGTTCTCTTATTATTATTAAAGTTCGTATTTTTATGGTTAAAAATTAGGGGTTGAATTATTCGAGTTTATTTGTTTAATTGGATTTTTTATATGGTTTTTTTTGTTGCCTGAAGATGAAAGTGTTATGTTTGAAACTTGCTTTGGTCCAGATATGTGAGGGAAATGGGTGTAAACTTAATCCTTTTGAGAATAATAAAGCAAAAAAAATTGTTGTGCCTGCCCATTAATTGTTGTTTGTGTGAAGAAAATAACTGGTATTTGATCTGTATCTTTGTTGGGCAACCCCGATGGTGTTTGAGCAAATGCAACCGTTGTTTTCAGCCATCACGGTGTTTGATCCCCATTTGTGTGATTGGTTCTGACTTGGGTTTTAGATAAACCAATATAGTAGAATTAAACTTTTGGTTGAATGTAATACATGTTTGTTGAATTGAGTTTTACATAAGTTGCTTAAACCTAATTTGGTAGATGCTTTATTTATTATGATAGACTTAGATTAAGGGTGAATATGGTTGAAAGGAGGGCTTCGGTTATATAATAGTAGGCAAAATAGGCCAAAAGAAGTTAAGTTCCTAATAACTTATCTTTTGATTTTATTCACAAAAATGTTATGTTTAGTTGGAATTATAGAATATTTTTTAACTTTGTTATCATGATGGAAAGATAGAATCATAGTTCATCCATTATATTTGAGTACTTTGCTAATCATAGAAACTATCTTTTCACCTCATCATTTTAGTATGAAAGGAATAAAACAATATGCTTGAAAGCGATACTCTCACCATGGTAACTGGATTTATTTATATTACTGTAAATTAAATAATATAAGAGACCAGCAAACTTAATAAAGCTTAAGTAAATTATCTCATAATGTTAAAAGCAGAGACACATCAAAAGGAGAGAACAGTTTGGGGTATAGCACTACTAAGTGGTCGAATATCTATTTTAGAAACAGGATGAATGAACTGGAATTGTATAAAGGTATACACCTTTAGACATAAACACATAACAACTTAACTATTCATTGTTTGAAATATTCTTATATCCTTTGGAGTAAGCAGTCGGCTTTGACTTTGAAAGAGCCGAATTAGAGGAACAACTTATCAAGCCTACCACAGTTGCCCTGCTCTGGTGTATGTTCCAGGTGCTAGGTAACAAAAACTCCCATTATCTCTTATACTATACAATATCATGAATAAGTTTTGAGTGCTTACATACGCCTTTTAACTAAAACCTAATTTTTTAGATCTTATTAGTGATAAGATCCTTGATCAAAAATAAAATTTGTTATCTTAGCATATCATCGACATGTATTCTGATCCTTTTAATAATATGGTGGGGTAATTGTTCTCCGGATGATAATTATATCAGTGGTGCATTTAGAACTTAGATGCATTTAGAATTTAGATGTATGTATAGAACTTAGAATTTAGATTCATTTAGAATTGTATCAGTGGTGCATTTAGAACATAGATGCATTTAGAGTTTAGATGCATATTTAATATAATTACCATTTGAATTGAATAAGAAGAAAAAATCTAATGCATCATTTTTGTAGGTTGTGGGCGGAATGATTTGATAATATCTAATGCATCATTTTTGTAGATTTGAAATTTAAATAATCACATCCTCTCTTCTCAATTTTAGACTGAAATATTTTTTTTGTTAATCTTCATCTCCTCTATTTTCCAAAATTGATTCTTCCCCAATCATTATGCATTTGAAATTTTAAAATGAAAAGCTTATTTTGACGTGCTACCTTAGATTTCCTAAAGTTGTGTGTGCGTAAATAGTTTAGACAAAATTGAGTGCTACTAAACTGTACATGTGAAGTTTAAATTAAGCCTACAAGATTATACCTATAAGGTGTTTCCAAAGACATCCTAAAAAACTATACTTATAAGGCGTTTCCAAAGACCCCAAAGCTCCTATTGATGTTTTATTAGGAATGTTTTTTAAGCTGAAAGAATCACATCATGTAAGGAGATGCATGTACACTTTTCTTTACATTCTCAAATCAACCCAGTTAGACCAGTATCGAACAACTATTAAAATGTAAATAAAAATCCAACAAAGTCTTAAAGCTCGCCGCGCAACGGGCGGGCCTTCAAGCTATAGATATATACTTGAAAAAAATATAAATGAGAAAGTAAACTATGAACACGCCTTACATTATTCAACGTGATATTATTCCAATATGCCATCGTAATCACAAGTAACTTGAAACTTTGCAGGTACGCACAATAGCCACTGATCTTCAATTTGCTGAGTAGAACTCGGGTATGAGGTTTTTGAAGCTAACTAGGAACTTGAAACTTTGTTCTAGAGTTTCATTAAATTAGTGTCACTATAAATTTCTTTCACGCAACATTTTGATTCTTTTGTTACTAATACAACTGTAGGGTGTGGCGAGAAGTGAGTAGGGTAGCGAGAAGTGAGCAGTTTGGAGGCGGTCGTATAAGGGGCAATACTATACTAAGGTATAATATTTTTTACCCATGGTTTTGGATTTGAAAAAGCCCTACTTGGGCTAATTGTAGTAACAAATTTCAATGAGAAGTTTTTGGAAGATGAACTATTTGTTGGAATTAACTTTGAAGTTGGTGATTTGCCTACGCAGGTGGATGATTTGGATGATGATCGTTTGAAAAAGTGACGGGGGAATGAACATGGATTTTGAATTGTAAGATAAATCTCGGCTTGATCTTTCAAATTTAAGCATCTCTGATAGTCTTCCTATCATTGCATTAGCTGTCCCAAGCTCCCAAATGATGGGCCTGCAGTTGTTGGTAGGCATCCTTCAAGAACTTTAGTTGTTAGGAATATTAATAGCAATGTTGAATACATTGAATTGAAATTTCTCTTTGAGGTAAATCATCCATTTAAAGATTTTACATGTCTTAGTATCTAATCATTTAAATATATATTTTAACTAAATCAATTTTTGTAGGAATTTGGTGAAATTAGGAATTTATACACCACGAGTGATGCTTTCTTATTACGATATCCAACATGCTCAAGCGACAATGAGAGAACTTCATAATTAGCCTTTGAGACGTGATAATTGGGTATCCATTTTTCAATCCCTAAGGTCTGCACTTCTAACTCCTTTATTTATATGAACGGGTCAATTGGGGTGTGTTTGATTCATAAAGGGCTAACAAGATAGCTAAAAAGGAATGGGTCGAAATGTGTTTTGGTTGAAATTTTCCAAACTGTGCGGTTGAGCACTTCGTTAATTTAATCATCTATTTATTTTTTGTCAATTACATCAGGAAAGAAATGTGATGGAAAGAGAAGGAAACTTTTTCAATTCCAGCAAATCAAATTCCACATGATTATGCCAAGCTTCGTGATCCACGGAGGTTACTTCACAGTTCACACGGTTAAGTCCAGGTTTATCAACTTATTTCTGCTAGTAATTTAGCGAGTTGCACTACAACTACAGGAAATGGTATTGACTTAAACTTGCTTAGATGTATTAAAAAGTGGTAC
Organism: Glebionis coronaria; assembly: GCA_025667525.1. NCBI lineage: Eukaryota > Viridiplantae > Streptophyta > Magnoliopsida > Asterales > Asteraceae > Glebionis > Glebionis coronaria. The sequence continues at coordinate 631,434,982 of CM046874.1, read as the reverse complement.
CATTTTCATGAATGATAGTAGTTAACTTGAGGATGATTGTATATGTTATAACTATCATTAATTTATTCTTTTGCTCTTAATATATTCTTTTACTACAAAGGGAAGGACATGTCATTCTATGGCTTTGTCAAAAGATGATATTATTTAGGCATTCAAATATATGTATGTAAAGAAATCGCTTACATGGTTAAAAAAAAGTTTACATGCCTGCTTTTGTTGAAAAACACCCGCAGCGGAGCGCGGGCATTAATCCTCGTGTAATTAATATAAGCATAAAAGAAATATGTACCTTTAGCAAATTACCATATAATGAACAATTAAAAACCATTCAAGATCAAAATATAATATCTAAATGACTATGCATACGTGCGTCTCCATAAACTCAAAACTTTTTCGAACATATATTATTTATATAAACATATTCCTTCAGCTCCAACTTGGACATGTACAATACTATAACATAATAACTCTAATGCTCCTAGAAACTTTTGAGTGTAGCTTCGTATAAAATACATTTAAATGATTAAATCATTTACAATTATTTTATTTCTCAAATGCTGTGTTAATAATGGATATGGGTCGATGTCATTCGAATTTAACTTTTTTTGAACGACAACTATTATTGAAAAACTCTAGCAAAAAGCTAGAACAAAATTACAAAGGAAGCAAAGAAGGGTGTTGAAGCCAACTATCCCAACTAATAGTTCTAGTACATCTAGAATTACACCAAAGAAATGAATGTGAAACAATATCATCGAAGATCTTATCTTTCCGAGGACTCTTATCCGCAAAGATTAATTGATTTCTGAAATTCCTTAAACACCACCAAGCCACGTAAAAAACACCTTCCAAAATACTTTTAATTTGACGCCCATCCTGATAGATCTAAACCAAGATAACCATCCGGAATACCAGCCAATAAGGGACCAACTCACATCCCACCAATGAAAAACAAGACAGAGCACATTAGAAGCCGTATCACAGCTAAAGAAAAGATGTGAAGTATCTTCATTAGCAGAACTATAAATCACACAGGACAAAGAAGGAGAAACCATACCTCGGTGAAGTAAGTTGAGCCTAGTCGACAGCCGATTCAGAGACGATCTCTACGCGAAGACATTAGTTTTAATAGGAACATACTTACACCATCTCGTAGGTTATCATCTTTGGGAAGGAATCGAGCATCCAAAGTATTGTGAACGTCTTTAACACAAAACTCCCCACTGCCATTTAGATCCCAAAACATCGGTCAACAGAATTAGACAAAACTGTATTACCCACAAGCTCCTAGAGTTGATCAAGTTGACATGCTTCGACCCCTCCTCTAACCTGACGACGAAAAGACGAAGCCAAAGGAACCTGAATTTTAGAAGCTACTGAGCAATATTTATTTCTTTCCAATGCAAACAAACGTGGTAAGAGCAAACTAAGCTGTACATCTCCGATCCAAGTGTCATTCAAGAATCGGGTACGCACGCCATTTCCAATACGTATTTTGCAATGAGAGATCAAGTCAATACCTTGAGATTTGAGGACATTAACTTCACGAATAATAGAGCTCCAAGTCGATGAAGAAAAATGTGAAAGCTAATATATGAGAGGCCCGTGCATCGCGGTGATGAACCGATACCATAACGAAGCGTCTTGAGAAAGAAACCTCCACACTCACTTAAAAAGAAGAGCCCAGTTTAAGGCATAAAAACTAGAAACACCTAACCCACCATGGATTTTAGCAGCTAATACTTTAGCCCATTTAACCCACGTGATCTTATTATCTTTACCTTGATCCCCGTTAAAGAACTTCCTTCGAATGGCTTCCTTCGAGATAAGATCAACTTTAGGCGCCTTGTATAATGACATGTGATAAATAAGGGTAGAACCAAGAACCTATTTGAGCAACGTAAGTCGTCCCCCTATAGATAAATTTATAAGTTTTCATTTGGAGAGACAAGAATTAAGTTTACCAACTAAAATATCACATGCTCTGATCGATGTCATAGAACCGCAAAACATAACAACTAAATATTTTGTAGGTCTATGGTTTCTTAGGATTTAGCAAGTTATGATTAATCTATTGAGATGGATGGAAAATGGAAGAACTAGAGAGAGAAAGAAGAGAGAGAAAAGAGAGAATGAGAGAAAGATAGTTGATTAAGTGAAAGTTTGAAAACACAAAATGACCAACCCCTCCTAACATGCTAGGAGGGGTATATATAGCCCACCCTACATGTGGGCTATATGGGCTATATTGGATCACGATCCCAATACATGAATATATCGTTGGAGTGACCGATCCTTTCTAAATACGTAAAAACGTATTTCCAACAATCTCCCCCGAATGGAGGTCACTCCAAGTTACAATGTCCTAAATATTCTATAGCTCGTGATCTATGCTAATAATGATGTGATCGAGACGTTCCTTGGAAAAACGTATTTCCAACGATCTCCCCCTAAGGGGGGTCACACCATTTTACAAAATCTTAAACCTAGCATACTATGCTTGAGTCTTCGATCTTGTTCTTGTAAATATGTTGATAAGATCTTTGACTTTAGTCTTCAGCATGTTCTCTTGCCTTGACCTTGTGCATTCATTACTTGTGATATTTTCCTCTTCGTGACTTCATGATCCACATACTTATACTTTTATAAATTCTTGAAAGCTTCAGAGTTTGATACAGCGGAAGACTTGACTTTCAGACTTTCTTGAATTTGTTGAAGTATTAAGTGTATGCAGTATAAGCATGTGGTGACGACTTCTTCTAGATTGTACACCGCAATGCCACCTTCTTGTTACGCTGCATAAGACAGTTAGCAACAAAACATATACACGGATGAAATGGCCTTGAACATTTCATTCTAATTCGGTAGCATTTTACCTCCGGTCGGTGAAGACCGTTGGACGATATTAAATATCGTACTTGTGGCAGGTAGTTTCAATTAAGAACCTCCTTGACAAGATTTCGTGGGTAAACCCGTTCTCATTATTCGACCGTCCAAAGCTGACTGCGAACATAAAGAGTGAATCATTTGGATAATAATATCCGCATGATTTGAAGCCGTCAAATCTGATTCATGTAACAAGTTTGATTCATTAAAGAATCGCCCCATCGTTGCTTTCCAGTTGTCACGAGCTCGATTCATATAGATCTTGCAAGTTACCTACCAAGTGTTGTTTGATGATTACACTAGATGGATTTTCATTCATCACTATAAATACTTAATAGTATTACTCTGAATGTTCTGGCAAGATCACTAAGATATTGCGTAGAGGCCTGTTACGTGTTTAAATTAATTTAAGAATTAAACCACTGTTGCTTTCCAGTTATCACAATCTTGATTCATAAAGAATCACACAAGTCACCTATCATGAGTTTTTTGATATTCGCTCAAGAAGGATTTCCATCTTCATTGTAAATACTTTCGTATTACTCGGATGTTCAGGCAAGATCATGAAGATTTTGCGTAGGACTCTTAAGATCTTTCTTACTTTTCACAATGTGTGAAGAAGCAAAGAATTATGAAAGTGTGTCCTAATGAGATATTTTATGATCTCAAATGGCTCTAGACTCGATCGTGCATTTTGGATTTTTAGTGATCGGAGGCTGGAGAGGAGTGCTATCATTTCAATACCAATTTATTCGGAGTGAATAAATCAATAGATAATGTGTTGTCTCCGTGTGATTAAAACAAATATCTTTTAAGAGATATCTGAGTTAGCTGGGATCGGTTGTGCCTTGCATCACTGAGTCCATGATGTCTGTCTTCAATATCAAGAATCATAAAACAATGATCTTAATAGCATATGTTGTGACAACCGGGAATTTTCTAGACTTTAATTAATAATAAGTTTTATTATTTATTAATCGAAATTCGTTTTCGAGAGATATCGAAGTCATTTGATTCGAAAACGGGAGTTTATTTTACATACTGTAAAAGGCTGCGCAAAAATTTAAGAACTGAAGTGATACAAATCAAATATTTATTTTTAATTATTCAGAGATATTTAATAGAAAGACTTATTAAAACATCTGATACTTTTATTTTAAGTGTTAATAACGTACGTTGAAAATGAGAAGATTTAAGTTGAATTTTATTTTTTTTCTTTGAACGCAATTATTCGAGTTAATCGATAAATAACAACAATTTTAAATAAAAATGTAAACGATTACGAAAACTCGTCGGGTAAATACTCTACTTTATTGTAAAAAAATTATTTTTAGATCAACGACGCAAACTCGTAAAACGAATCAAATTTTAACAAACGCGAACGAGCCCCGAACAATGTATTAACAAAAGTTATTTTAAAATTACATTCTTAGTCCTTGTATTATTGAAAACCTTTCACTTTGTTTTATGAAAGTTTTATTAGTATATATAGAAACAAAATTAGGGTTTTATCTCATATCCCCACAAACCCTAAACCTAAATAATAAAAACACACACATCTCTATATTATTTCTTCAGCCGTCACCTACTCGTCCAGTCGCCGGAAAATTTTTTCGGCCATCTCAACCGCAGCCGCCACGTCTCATCAGCCAGCCTCATCCTCGCCATCACCATGAGAGACCACAAATCGTGGTCATTGACCACGTTCGTTCCTATATACCACCACCCGTCGAGACCTACTTGTTTCCATCACCATCATGGTCAGCCGACCATCACCACCATCATCCCGACGACAATCATCTTTGTTTGTACCACCGAGATCCGTCAATCATCACCACTAAACTACCATCATCACTAAACTAACATCACCAGGTCCGATTTATACAACTATGGTGTTTGACCACCACTATCATCAATGGTTCGTCATCTCCACCAAAACATGGTCACCATCGAAACACTACAGCCATCAACACCACCATTTCGTCGCAGATCTAGATCCACCTCAGCCTATTTCTGCCCACCACGTTACCCGTAACCACCATCAAATCGTCAGCGAGGGTGCACGTGCTTTGTTGTAAAACAGCCTAGTTGGTTTGGTGAGCATAAGGGTACGTTGGGTTTTAGTTATCCACCAGCAGAAGGCTGTGTTTTGGACAACAGAAGGGTGCGCTTTGGACCATCAAACACAGCAGGGTGCGTTGTTTACTACAGCAGCACAGCAGGGTGCATTGTTCCATCAGAAGGGTCCCTTTTATTCTTGCAGAAGGGTGCATTTGATGAATTTTATTTAATCATCAGCATGGTGCGTTTGGTACGGGCAGGAGGGAACGCAACATGAGTGTTTGGTTTGTTGTTTAACAGTAGTAGGGTGTTGGGATCTGCTGTTTAACAGTAGCAGGGGCGTTTGGGATTGCCCGCAGAACTTGCGGGATCGTTGGGATTGCAGCAAGGGTCACAATAATGTTTGGGTGAGCAGAAAAGCTTTAAGGGGTTGTTTGGAGTTAATAGCAGGCGCAAAGGGGCGTTTGGGGATTTCAGTTTAGCATTAACGGTGCATTTGGGGCTGCTGTTAAGTAGTAAGGGTGCGTTTGGGCTTGCAGATGGTTTAAAGGGGCGTTTGGGTTGCTGTTTATTAGTTTCGGGTGTGTTTGGACGCGGGATGTCGAGAGTTTAGAGTGTCGGGCACGAATTTAACTCATGGTTCGTTGTGGTTTAATTCGGCTAACAAAACTATCTATCTTTATTAACTATAAAACGGACTAAATGGTGGTATGAAATGATTATATAAATATGTTGAACACGATCGTTATTGCGAGAACTATAAAAATAATGATATGTTTAATTATGTGTTTACATATCTCAAATTGGGCGTTTGGCTTTTAAATTATAACACATGGGTTGTGTTTAGTTTTATCTAGTTATAGTAATCATTTAGTCTAAATGGATATATATTAAAACGCGACTAGTGTATCGTAGATGGTCTGGAAAATGGAAAATATTGAGAATTGGTAAATATAGAAAACGTGTATAAATGAATGATCATGTCAAAATTTTCTCTAAAGTTTAATACTTTACATTTTGTTCACAACAAACTATTTGTAAACCGATAAATTTATTGTATTTGTAAACCGATAAAATAAATAAATAATATTATAATCTTAAACCGATAAAATAAATAAATACCATTATATTTGTAAACCGATAAGAGTTATATTTTTACTCAAAAGTGACGATTATTAATTAAGTGGTGATTTTTTTTAAATGTGTCGAACTATATTGTCTAATTATTGTTATCTACAAAATAAATATATACTTTTGTTTATTTTGCAAGTATGTTGTTTGTATTATATACTTCAACAAAAGAATTATATAATCGTTCTTTGTAATATGTAATGTGTACGGAATACATTATATACTTGGTGCGTATTTACTTAATTTATTTAACAATCCACCAAACTATTATAACTTGGAACTTAAATATTTTATCAACGGGTCACGTTGATGTACATATCTATCAAGAACTCGAATGCACATTTTTAAATTATTGGATTTAGCCGATTAGTTAAACCACAACACCATGACCGAGCCGTATCAATTTTCGTTTTTACGGAGCGTATTATTAGCATCACTATTGTTCGCGCAACTACGTCGAGGTGAGTTCATACCCCATCCTTCTAGTTTTAAATTAATTTATAAAGGTTTTATAATCATTTTGGGGGAAGTACATGCTTGGTCACAAACTATTTATAACTTGCTTGGTTGGTCATAAACTGCTTTAATTGTTACATGCTGAGTGGTTAACTCCATTAATTGTAATACTTATTATTGTTGATACTAAAATTTATATTGTGGGTTTCATAGCCCAAAACTTTAACTGCTTTTTCACTGGTTCTCGAGTAGAGACAATGGTTGCAAGAATGAACACAAGTGCATATAATCGTTTATGTGTTGGTCTAAGTCCCGCTTTAACCCAATTACTTGGCCTATTATCATGAACCGTTAATTTCAGACTGGATGACCGGTCGAAAGCGCGAATGTTATGGATAGATATATCGGGGTTGACGCCCCTGTCCGGCTTTGTCCAACAGAGGACAAGCGGGCACAGTTTCATTTGAGTGTGTGGATGGATGTCGTGGGTTAGGCATCCGTAGGGGCTGCATTATATGATTATACTATCGGTGTTGTTAACGCTTCGATGTCATGAGTTTAGACAATAATAAACGCTTTTTATGGTGACTTTGTATTTGTTATATTGTCACCAAAGTTTGTGAAAAATTTTGTGGTTCATCAAACACTTCTTTATTATCAAGAATCTTATTTATGAACTGGAATATATTTTATTATCAGGGAATTCATATTAACGAGAACATCTATTATTATCAGTAAACTCTGCTTATACAAATAAACTCTTGTTTTATTTGTAAACTTTGTCTTTACTATTATTTAACACTGTTTTATCATAAACCCGTTATTATTAACAAAGTCTGTTTTCATCAAGAAACACATTTTACTAAGAAACTATAATTTTTAAACTCTTATATTTTTACTGCAAGGTGCAGTGGTTGATATAAACTTTAATTTTTCATAAACACCTTAAAACAAAATTTATAAACTCACCAACTTTATGTTGAGATTTTTAAGCATGTATTTCAGGTACTTGACTATGTGGATTATTTGGAGTCTACTTTATGGTTTTTGACATGTAGAGGTCGTTCTCGGATCAAGCTCTTGAATACTCATAAAGTCACAAGTCCTCAAAGCCAGTCTTCCGCTGCGGTAAATTTGGGGGTGTGACAGATTGGTATCAGAGCCTTGGTTATAGAGAACTAGGTTGCATTAGTAATTCTAGACTATAACCGGCTCTCAGTTTTATTTAGTAGTAACACTCGTCACATCATACTTATTCCGCTGCTATATGAGTACTTGCAATACATGTTTGTTATTGCTTTGTTGTCTGCCATGTGATTACTTGTTTACGTGAGTTCGATTGCTTGATTTGTGCGTTTAGACATATAATATACTTTTATATATGAATGCTAGAATATTCATTGGGCATTATGAGTTACGCAATGGTCTCGCATATCTTTTTATAATCAAACCTAGAGACATTATGTGAATTTTGGTTGACGATTGGTCGTGAGTAATCCCCAGGTTCGAGATAATTCATTCAAAAAGGTTGAGAAGTGTAACAATACTTAACTATGCCTCAGTGGGCCTCATGTTTGATTGAGTGCGAGATGTAATTAAGTATGAGACGTTACACAACCTATGATTTTTGATGAATTTCCTCGGGGGTGGGTAAGACTTGCAGCCTTACGTGTTCATGTAGAATGTACTATATTTTCAAAGTCGAGCTGAGTCATCAAAAGGTTGAGATGTGTAATAATTCATAACAAAACCTGGGGCCATTCTTTGTGAGTGAGTTTCGAGGTTGGGTTATGATAAGTTATTACTCAGCTTGGTGTTTGATGAGTCGTCCTCGAGGATGGGAATGTTTTGTGTGATTGGATAAGTGCTTAATTAGAGCTGAGTACTATATAATTATCCTACTTATAACCGTAAGTTTCTTTGCTTGATATATGTCTATAATCACTTTATCGCCTGTTGACACTTATGTTCTTCGATCCTGTACTTTCGAAACGTCTACTTATGGAAGACGATTTATTATTAACTCATGCTCTTTGCTTTTGGTAATTTTTAATAATATCGTTTAGAGATTCTAACGATTTTGAATTGGGTATTTTGCCGATGACACTTAAGTAGGATGATTTATGAAGTCTTTATTGAAGTGGATTGGGACGCCTTTGCATTTGGATAAAGAAATCATAAATCACCGAACCATAAGTTTATAATAACATATTTGCATAGATTAGGACGCTTCTGTATACAAATATGAGATTATAAAGGAGTGGGCTTAAGGATATCCGGCGTGACCCTATCTACTTATGGTATTGATTTAGTATTCTAGTTTGGAGTGTATTTCTTGTAACTCTGGATTTGTCCATACGAATATATCGTATTTCGTCTTGTTATGTTATCTTTACGGCGTTTTGACGAGTGATTTTTTTTAAACTTCGTTTGATTCGCAAACTGTTACGAGAATCTTTTCTGAATGTATACTGATCGACGTGAACCTAACAGGCTGGTGGTGGTGAACCGTTGTAAACTTTTAAGAGCTAACGAACTTCTAGACACTTCGTTTCGAATTGTTTCCTTTTATTGTTATATTAACGAGGGCCGATTTGTCAGATTGACATGTAGAACCGCTCAGATATATCCTTTTTCTACTATAGGTGGATAACACCAAAAAAAAATAATAAAATAAAAAATAAAAAAATAAAAAATTTCGGACAGATTTATCTGTGAATAAATATAAGTATATTCGATGTAACACTAGGGTATAACTTCAAAATCATTTTCTCTACACTTTTATTAAGGTAACAATGATTGAGTTCGAGGACGAACTCCAAATAACACGGATGTACTGTGACAACCGGGAATTTTCTAGACTTTAATTAATAATAAGTTATATTATTTATTAATAGAAATTCGTTTTCGAGAGATATCGAAGTCATTTGATTCGAACACGGGAGTTTATTTTACATACTGTAAAAGGCTGCGCAAAAATTTAAGAACTGAAGTGATACAAATCAAATATCTATACTACTTTATAAAGGATTTATGCCCTTCTAAAAATAGTAGTCTTAAAAAATTAAGCCTTATACATTTCTTTTTTAGGAATGATTAGTCTTTTGCTAATTCAAAGTCTTAAAAACATCCATACAAAATACATCAATGCATTTTTCAAATTCAATGTAACATATACAATTATAAATTACGGTTCATTAATATCATTTACAACTCATTATATAGAAATTAATAGAGTTTTCAAATTACAAAACGGCCCATTTATATCACCATTTGAAACGGTTTTTCTCCTTTCTTTACTCCCTCCAACCATTCATTTTTCACACAGAATAAAAAGAGCCACAAACGGCCAAGCCTAAACCATATATAATTTCTCTAAAAACACAAAAAAATTGGTGGCGTTTTTGGCCCGTCCAAACAAAAGCGTCAAGCTCTGCCACTGCTGGTATACTATACACAAATTATATTTTTTTCATCATATGATAACTATCTTTTTTATTGCCAACTTTATAAGAGTAGAAATGCATAAACCATATATTCTTATATTTGTATGGATAGTAGTATCGGTCGAAGTGCATTTCAATAAGCTCAAGCTTTCAAACAAAGTGTTGATGTTGGAGCTATAATTGTAACTAAAATTGATGGGCATGCATAAGGAGGCGGAACCCTTAGCGCGTAAGTATCGATGTTGGTACAAATCATTCGCCTTGAAAACAATAGTCAAGAAAAATATTTGCTCGCCACGAAATCAGTCACCGGGTACCCGTCGCGGCATTGCGCGGGTACCCAGCTAGTTTATTTTTAATTATTCAGAGATATTTAATAGAAAGACTTATTAAAGCATCTGATACTTTTATTTTAAGTGTTAATAACGTACGTTGAAAATGAGAACATTTAAGTTGAATTTTATTTTTTTTCTTTGAACGCAATTATTCGAGTTAACCGATAAATAACAAGAATTTTAAATAAAAATGTAAACGATTACGAAAACTCGTCGAGTAAATACTCTACTTTATTGTAAAAAAAAATTATTTTTAGATCAATGGCGCAAATTCGTAAAATGAATCGAATTTTAACAAACGCGAACGAGCCCCGAACAATGTATTAACAAAAGTTATTCTAAAAATTACATTCTTAGTCCTTGTATTATTGAAAACCTTTCACTTTGTTTTATGGAAGTTTTATTAGTATACATAGAAACAAAATTAGGGTTTTATCTCATATCCCCACAAACCCTAAACCTAAATAATAAAAACACACACATCTCTATATTATTTCTTCAGCCGTCACCTACTCGTTCAGTCGCCGGAAAATTTTTCCGGCCATCTCAACCGCAGCCGCCACGTCTCATCAGCCAGCCTCTTTCCTCGCCATCACCATGAGAGACCACAAATCGTGGTCATTGACCACGTTCGTCACTATATACCACCACCCGTCGAGACCTACTTGTTTCCGTCACCATCATGGTCAGCCGACCATCACCACCATCATCCCGACGACAATCATCTTTGTTTGTACCACCGAGATCCGTAAATCATCACCACTAAACTACCGTCATCACTAAACTACCATCACCAGGTCCGATTTATACAACTATGATGTTTGACCACCACTATCATCAGTGGTTCGTCATCTCCACCAAAACATGGTCACCATCAAAACACTACTGCCATCAACACCACCATTTCGTCGCAGATCTAGATCCACCTCAGCTGATTTCTCCCCACCACGTTACCCGTAACCACCATCAAATCCTCATCAAGGGTGCACGTGCTTTGTTGTAAAACAACCTAGTTGGTTTGGTGAGCATAAGGGTACGTTGGGTTTTAGTTATCCACCAGCAGAAGGCTGTGTTTTGGACAACAAAAAGGTGCGCTTTGGACCATCAAACACAGCAGGGTGCGTTGTTTACTACAGCAGCACAGCAGGGTGCATTGTTCCATCAGAAGGGTCACTTTTGTTCTAGCAGAAGGGTGCATTTGATGAATTTTATTTAACCATCAGCATGGTGTGTTTCGTGCGGGCAGGAGGGAACGCAACATGAGTGTTTGGTTTGCTGTTTAACAGTAGTAGGGTGTTGGGATCTACTGTTTAACAGTAGCATGGGCGTTTGGGATTGCCCGCAGAACTTGCGGGATCGTTGGGATTGCAGCAAGGGTCACGAGAATGTTTGGGTGAGCAGAAAAGCTTTAAGGGGTTGTTTGGAGTTAATAGCAGGTGTAAAGGGGCGTTTGGGGATTTCAGCTTAGCATTAACGGTGTGTTTGGGGCTGCTGTTAAGTAGTAAGGGTGCGTTTGGGCTTGCAGAACGTTTAAAGGGGCGTTTGGGTTGCTCTTTATTAGTTTTGGGTGTGTTTGGACGCGGGATGTCGAGAGTTTAGAGTGTCGGGAACAAATTTAACTCATGGTTCGTTGTGGTTTAATTCGGCTAACAAAACTATCTAACTTTATTAACTATAAAACAGACTAAATGGTGGTATGAAATGATTATATAAATATGTTGAACACGATTGTTATTGCGAGAACTATAAAAATAATGATATGTTTAATTATGTGTTTACATATCTCAAATTGGGCGTTTGGCTTTTAAATTATAACACATGGGTTGTGTTTGGTTTTATCTAGTTATAGTAATCATTTAGTCTAAATGGATATATATTAAAACGCGACTAGTGTACCGTAGATGGTTTGGAAAATGGAAAATATTGAGAATTGGTAAATATGAAAAACGTGTATAAATGAATGGTCATGTCAAAATTTTCTCTAAAGTTTAATACTTTACATTTTGTTCACAACAAACTATTTGTAAACCGATAAATTTATTGTATTTGTAAACCGATAAAAAAAATAAATAATATTATAATCGTAAACCGATAAAATAAATAAATACTATTATATTTGTAAACCGATAAGAGTTATATTTTTACTCAAAAGTGACGATTATTAATTAAGTGGTGATTTTCTTTAAATGTGTCGAACTATATTGTCTAATTATTGTTATCTACAAAATAAATATATACTTTTGTTTATTTTGCAAGTATATTGTTTGTATTATATACTTCAACAAAAGAATTATATAATCGTTCTTTGTAATATGTAATGTGTACGGAATACATTATATACTTGGTGCGTACTTACTTAATTTATTTAACCAACCACCAAACTATTATAACTTGGAACTTAAATATTTTATCAACGGGTCACGTTGATGTACATATCTATCAAGAACTCGAATGCACATTTTTAAATTATTGGATTTAGCCGATTAGTTAAACCACAACACCATGACCGAGCCGTATTAATTTCCGTTTGTACGGAGCGTATTATTAGCATCACTATTGTTCGCGCAACTACGTCGAGGTGAGTTCATACCCCATCCTTCTAGTTTTAAATTAATTTATAAAGTTTTTATAATCATTTTGGGGGAAGTACATGCTTGGTCACAAACTATTTATAACTTGTTTGGTTGGTCAAATCTGCTTTAATTGTTACGTGCTGAGTGGTTAACTCCATTAATTGTTATACTTATGAATGTTGATACTAAAATTTATATTGTGGGTTTCATAGCCCAAAACTTTAACTGCTTTTTCACTGGTTCTCGGGTAGAGACAATGGTTGCAAGAATGAACTCAAGTGCATATACTCGTTTATGTATTGGTCTAAGTCCCGCTTTAACCCAATTACTTGGCCCATTATCATGAACCGTTAATTTCGGACTGGATGACCGGTCGAAAGCGCGAATGTTATGGATAGATCTATCGGGGTTGACGCCTTGTTCCGCTTTGTCCAACAGAGGACAAGCGGGCACAGTTTCATTTGAGTGTGTGGATGGATGTCGTGGGTTAGGCATCCGTAGGGGCTGCATTATATGATTATACTACCGGTGTTGTTAACGCTTCGGTGTCATGAGCTTAGACAATAATAAATGCTTTTTATGGTGACTTTGTATTTGTTATATTGTCACCAAAGTTTGGGAAAAATCTTGTGGTTCATCAAACACTTCTTTATTATCAAGAATCTTACTTATGAACTGGAATATATTTTATTATCAGGGAATTCATATTAACGAGAACATCTATTATTATCAGTAAACTTTGCTTATACAAATAAACTCTTGTTTTATCTGTAAACTTTGTCTTTACTATTATTTAACACTGTTTTATCATAAACCCGTTATTATTAACAAAGTTTGTTTTCATCAAGAAACGCATTTTACTAAGAAACTATAATTTTTAAACTCTTATATTTTTACTGCAAGGTGCAGTGTCTGATATAAACTCTAATTTTTCATAAACACCTTAAAACAAAACTTATAAACTTACCAACTTTATGTTGACATTTTTAAGCATGTATTTCAGGTACTTGACTATGTGGATTATTTGGAGTCTACTTTATGGTTTTTGGCATGTAGAGGTCGTTCTCGGATCAAGCTCTCGAATACTCATGAAGTCACAAGTCCTCAAAGCCAGTCTTCCGCTGCGGTGAAATTGGGGGTGTGACATATGTATTGACCCAGTTTTTGCCTAAGTTGTAAGGAGGGCTTCTTTCGTGACTTATGTCTCTTTTTCCATTTATAAAAAGTAAGATGAATCTACGCTCCTCGGCCTTAAGTGAATGAGAGGGTATGGGGTTCCGGGTCTTTTACACCCTTTATCTTTACAATTCTTTTTCATTCTTCAACCCCTTCAATGCTTACCAATACGTCATCACTAGCACCTTGTTGTGTTCCAGTGCTAACTTAAGTACTTGGTCGGCATTCATCTACGTTCACAATCTTTCTCCATCTTTCCTAAGGAGTACTATTTCTAGCTATGGAATGTCCTTGGGAAGATTCTTCCGGTTCTAGAGGAATCATTGGACTTTAACATTGGACTTTAACCTATCCTACCATACTTATGTCACCATGATCTTCACCGTCGTGAATAGAGATGTTTTGGGTAAGTGTATGTCACCATGAAATCCATTTTGAAGTACAAATCCATTTTGCTCCCCCTTAACATATGTCACGATATCCGAAAACATTTCGCACATGTCGGGATGAGATAGCACGTTAAGTCAAACCATTTGTGATTAATCATTTCCCATATTAAATCACATTTTCTCCCCCATATTAAAATTATTAACCCAATCAATGTTTTTAATATCAATTGATTTAATAGAATTTTAAGAAAATTTGGGAAGAAAAATGCAAATCCAATTATCTTCATGAATTACACAAGCTCCCCTTCAAATTAATGAGGGTGTACTTGAAACGTAAATTAAATACCTTAGAAACATAAGTGTAAGGTATTTATCACGTGCAAAGATCATATATAATAATGTATTCACAAGATTAGCGATTTATGAGGTTGGACCTAAATGATGGAGAACATCATATGAAAGAAGCACATGGTTCTTGTTCACGAATGTTGGTCGCCTCATCATGTCTGAAGTTATCTCTTTACTCTATGTGTACGATTGATATCATTGTCTTGACACCAACATGTGAACTTGGCACTTTCGGCGTCAAAGATTCTGAATGCTGGACAATTGCTCCCCCTTAATTGTTGACCCGTGTTCTATTGAAAGAGTTATAGTCTCCGTTTGAGTAGTCGCATCGTCGAGTATGTAGATATCAATTGTAAATTGCTACGGTTGGTGGAGATGATAACTTCATAAAAACAAGATTTCTCTTGTTTTAACAAATAAATGCACTGACACGTACATATATTCGTGTTAGATTGTGTTATTCCGTAAACACAATCCCTTACATGGTTATAAAATAAACCATGCCCGAGAAAATTAATTCCCGTTGTTAAGTCAAAGCTTTCCGGTGAAATGCTTGACTTGAGTATGAAAAGCGGGTTACTATCTGAAATAATAGCAAACCATTTTGAGCATGTTTTAAAACATTTGAACTTCTGCTCGAACTTTATTTACAACCCCGTGTCATTATTGAATGACATTTCTAGTATCGTAAATATTATCGATTCCAGAAGACATGCTCTTTTTATCAAAACATTTTTTGAACACACAATTTTGAAAGATTTAGAAAACCTTTTTGAGAAATTCTTGAAAAATTATGTTCAACGTTTTGAAAACCAATTACTTGAGCTTAAGATGTTGAATATCTTGCAAAACGAGCTCAAGTACGAGAAGTTGTAAACTTCCTGTTGTTAAGGATAAGTTACCATCGGCGATAAACTTTCCTTTTAACTGAAGAGCGAGTCCTAAGTTGACATTTACTTAGAAGTCGTGTTCATGAGCTTGAAAACTTTGAATGTTTTAATGGAAAGCTCATGACCGAGAAAGATGAATTTCTCGTTATGAGGAAAAGTTCTCTTATTTAAAAGATACACTTTCCTTTCTGAGCTTAAAACTTGGAATGTTTTAATACAAGCTCATGACCGAGAAAAATTTAATTTCCCGTTACGAGGATAACTTATCTTTAAAGATAAGCTTTCCTAAAATTGAAGTCCGAGTTACAGTCTGATATTTAACTGTAAGTCATTGTGCATGAGCTTAAAAAATTCGAATGTTTTTATTATTAGCTCATGCCCAAGAAAAATTAATTTCTCGTTGTAAGGATAAGTTTATCATCGGCGATGAACTTTCCTTTCTTTGAGGTCCGGGGCATAATATGAAATGTGATTATACGCCATTTACACGAGCTTAAAACTTTTGAATAGTTTTAATGTAAGCTCGTGTCTGAGAAAATTTAATTTCTCGTTAATGAGGATAAGTTTATCATCGGCGATAAACTTTCCTTTATTCGAAGATCTGGTCATCATCTGATATTTAATGACGAGCCTTATACACGAGCTTAAAACCTTTGAATGGTTTTAAGATAAGCTCGTGTCCGAGAAAACTTAATTTCTCATTTAGAGGGTAAGTTATCTTTGCGTAGATAAACTTCCCTGTCTCTGAAGTCCGGGTCATCGTCTGTCATCTAACGAGGAGCCATTGTGCATGATCTTAAAAACTTGGAATGTTTTTAATATAAGCTCATGCCCGAGAAAAATTAATTTCTCGTTGTGAGGATAAGTTTATCATCGGCGATAAACTTTCCTTTCTTTGATGAACGAGTTACAGTCTGTGATGTGACTATAAGTCCTGTACACGAGGTTAAAACCTTTGAATAGTTTTAACGTAAGCTCGTGTCCGAGAAAATTTAATTTCTCGTTTGTTAGGATAAGTCATCATCGGGATAAACTTTCATGTCTTTTGAGATCGAGTTACAGACTGTAATGTGACTGTAAGTCTTGTACACGAGCTTAAAACCTTTGAATAGTTTTAACGTAAGCTCGTGTCCGAGAAAATTTAATTTCTCGTTTGTTAGGATAAGTCATCATCGGGATGAACTTTCCTGTCTTTTGAGATCGAGTTACAGACTATAATGTGACTGTAAGTCATGTACACGAGCTAAAAACCTTTGAATAGTTTTAACGTAAGCTCGTGTCCGAGAAAATTTAATTTCTCGTTTGCTAGGATAAGTCATCATCGGGATGAACTTTCCTGTCTTTTGAGATCGAGTTACAGACTGTAATGTGACTGTAAGTCCTTTGTACACAGTAAGCTTAACAACAAATCCCCTGAGACACTTGTTTCTTAGATATTAGCTTCTTTAGCAACCAAACTCTGAGAGTGTCCTTAATTGAATGGTATACAATGTTTGGACCGCTTCGTTCTTTTAGAACATCCTCTTTGGTACCTGTATTAGGAATTTGCATGCTTTGATATGGGTTAGCAATATCTATCTTAGAAGCAAGTGGGGGTTCACAGTTTTCTTTTCTTGTGCTAGAGGTGACGTGAGGAGATGATTCACTTGTCTTAGTTGGCAAACGTTTCCTTTTATAGAAAACCTTAAGTTCAGGCTTAAGTGATGTATCCTCCTTTTCAATTTCCTCCCTAGTAGTCTTAGTAGAATCAGAGACTATCCTAGTTAAAGGGCACTCGTTTCCTACAAGAGTGAAAGTTCTACTAGTGGGGCGCCACATTTTACCAACGGGTTTGATTTTAGCTATCCACTGGGTTTTTAAGTCTAGCACGGGAGTTCACCAGTAATTTCTTGACACAAGAGTCATGATTTGCCGTAAAGACACATTTTCTACATGTTTTACAAGTAGCATATTTAATGTCCGAGTAAGATCTAGAATTCTTGAATGATTGATTGATGCTCCTAGGATTTGACATGCTACGGTTAGCAGTGTTGGGTAATCTAGAAGGCATCTGACTAGGTTTGAAAGTCTTATCTCTTACATGTATCTTTTGAATAGCTTCCCTTAGACCAGATTTATGGTGAACGTCATTTGAACTAGTTCTAGACGTGGTCTTGGTATTTTTAGAGAAACTAGAGACAATCATGTGATTAGGTCTTGCTAAAGCTGTTTTGGTCACCTTGGGCCTAGTTGCTGGAGTGACTGGTCTAGAAAGATGAACCAAATCAGCTTGGGAGGCAAACCGCGGTCTCAAGGATTGAGGTCGCTCGGATCTAAATGCAGTCGGTTGTCTAATGAACTGATTTGTAGGCGGTTTCCCCAAGATTGATGGTTTTTCAAACTTAGTGTCCACACTAGTTCCTTTAGATTTCCTTAATTCATTTCTCAATGCAGCTATAGCAAAGACCTTTTCCTGAAATTGAGCTTTTAAAGTCTCATTCTCTTTGAGAAATCTATCTTGGGATGCCAACTTAGATTCAAGCAGTTGAACTTGTTTCAAAAGATTATCCTTTTCAACTTTAGAATCTAAAACTTTTTGATCCAATTTTCTTTCAAGAACAACGTTTGACTTTTCAAGTTTTTCAAAATATGTTTCAAATTTGCCCGTTTTCTTGGAAAATTCTAATTTGGCATCCTCAAGATCTTTTGATTGTTGAGCTACAATCGTTTCGAGCTCTCTAATCTTGGAATCAGAAGCAGTTAAAGAAGCAGTTATAAGACAATTATCATGATGTTTAGCATTTTGAACACTTTCTCCCCCATTATGACTCACATCGGATAAATCAGAAGTGGTATTTCTATCACTCTTTTCCATCCCATGTTTGTCATAGTTAGGTTCAGAATGCTCAATATGCGGTATTTCATCAGCATATACATCATCAACAACATTACATTGTACCATGTTCGCAGGCTCTTCGTCATTAACGGGTAAGGTGTCATCAAAAGAGATCTCGTGAACATTGCCTAACGTGCCACTGGTATCATGTTGTTTTCTTGATTCCGTGCTCTTGCCATCGTTAGGCTCCAAGTTGTGAACCGTATGACCATTCTCCTATTGCATCTGCATCATAGATTCTTGCACTCCATTATCATACGCTTGCTGAAGTCGGGATCTTTCATAAATCGAAGATGAAACTGATGTCATAAATTTCAAAAGTTTATCATGGAAATCTTTAACCTCGTTCTGTGTGTATTAAAAAATGATCGACATATCCCTGAATTGTCAGACTTGATGATATTGAATTGAGGAAAGGCGTGAGTTGTGTCACAAGAGCCTGATATGCAGTTTCTGATGCAGAGTGATTAAAGTCTTCTTTGTGAAGTTGCTCAGCTAGGTGGTTCATGTTGAGAAATAATGAATCGATGAATGTATGATGATTTTGACCAAAGAGTGTCACAAATTCGCTTCCTCCTTGAACCCATGCAATGGTCATAAAATGTGACTGAAGTAGTCGACATGAAATTATACCACTTTCTCTAGCTGTGTCTTGCATGTGATGCAAGTCTCCCTCTTGAAATTTCGAATTCAACGAATCCACTGAGAGTTAGATGACAAATTCTTGTGATTGTAGTTGTATTCGGAATTTTACAATTCGTGAGGAAATCGTGAAGACGAATTTACGAGATTTTACACCCCAACCAATTAATAAACCGTAAAACTTCGTCACAATCCTTGTTTGATGATATAAGGTTCTTTTCACGGCTCAATGACTTCTTAATGATAATACAAACCCGATATTAATAAACTAAACAACTTGATATCCTTTCGACCCAAAAACTTAAGTACTTTGACACGACCCGATTTAACTTAGACAAAAACTTACGTGTATAACGTATTCGAGAATGTTTTTCGTCCAAAAACAAACTTGGTGAATAATTTTGTTAAGCTAAACGTTGCCTATTATAATAAAGAGAACTAATCGTGGCCAAATAAGTGTCTTAATAAAACAAAAACGTGGCATCCAAAATTATAATAAACGTTTAATAAAACCAAAATTAGTTGCCTATGTGATTCACTGAATGAAGACTTGCAACATTAGTTACCAAAAATTGTTTAATAAAATTAGTTGTAGTCGACATAAACGTGGCATCCAAAATTATAATAAACGTTTACTAAACGTGGCATCTAAAGAACTGTTGGAATCACTGTCTCAACCAAAAACGTGGCCTTGTCAATTCAGTACATGTGGCTATATCACTTGTATATAAAAACTGTTACCCCCCACCTTGTTTCTTCCGCCCAGATTTAATATTAAACACCTCAAATCTAATCTCCTACTAAAACACAGAAACAACCGTCCCTCAAAACTTCCGTCCCCTTATCTCAAAAACCGTATCTGCCAACTTAAACCATCACCATCAATCTCATTCTTAAGTTATCACTCTACCAAACGCATCTGATCTTTACAAAAAAAACTACAATCATTCATCTTCTCTCGATCATTCACCCATCTCAATGACACCCGCTAACGTAGTAACCATATTAAACCCCGCCTATATTTGAATCTAACAATAACCAATGAGGTGCTTATAGACACAAGTCTTCAAGATCAATTAAGTTTGGTCTCGGGTAGGTACAAGTTGGTTAATTGCATGTTCAAAAATTCGTTTGTGTTACGAGATTAAAAAACGAGTCAGAGATTAATTATAATAAATCAAAGAATTGATTTTTTAAATTTAAATCCAAGTCGAGTCAGTTTATGGTTACAAATGAATTTTTGTTTGAGTCTGTGTTGGTGTTTTGGGTTGTGGTTTTTGTGTCAGTTTTTCAAGATAGTTTTTTAAGTCGATGTGAGTCAGTTTTGTTGGTTTTGTCTAGCCGTCGAGGGTGTGGGTGAGGGGACGAGGGTGAGGGTGGTGTGTTTTTCTAGTCGAGGGAGGTTGGGTGAGGTGCTTGTTGTAACAGTTGAGAGGTGAGGGTGTTTGGTGTTCGTGTGTAAGTCGTGAGTTTGATGGGTTTAAGTCGAGTTAGATGAGACGAGGGTGAGTTGTTTTGGGTTTTGTTGGTCGAGAGTGTGAGGGGTGTTTTTGTGACGAGGGTCAGTTGTTGTTTGGGTTTTGTTGGTCGAGAGTGTGAGGGGTGTGTTTGTGACGAGGGTGAGTTGTTGTTGGTTTGGTCAAGTGGTATTTTTTGAGTCGTGATGTTGTTGGTTTGAGTCGAGTTAAGTGTCGTCTTTGTTCGAGTCCTGTTTGGGAGTTGGTCAGTTTAAGTTATATTTCCATCGCAATATATATCGTTCCATCGCAATACTCTTCATTCTATCGCAATATCAACAACACTCACCATCGCAATATTTATCCTTCCATCGCTATACTCAAGATACTCACCATCGCAATATTTATCATTCCATCGCAATATTCAAAACACTTCCATCGGAATGTAGCGAATTTTTTTTGGCTGAGTTTCGTCTCAATGAACCTTAATCCCGTCGCAATCACGATCGCAAAGTGCAATCGCAACCCACGTCGGAGTATAGATCGTAATATGCAGAAAGACAATACTTGTAGGATTTAGCAAGTTATGATTAATCTATTGAGATGGATGGAAAATGGAAGAACTAGAGAGAGAAAGAAGAGAGAGAAAAGAGAGAAGGAGAGAAACATAGTTGATTAAGTGAAAGTGTGAAAACACAAAATGACCAGTGATGTTGTATTTTTGTACACTTTATTTTAGGAAAAACAAAGCGACAAAAGCGGGTAAGTATTAAGTATCACGCTTTGTGAAAAACGCGAATACTCGTCGTCGAGTTCGTTCTCGGTGGAGGTATGGTGTTTAGCCAACAAAATTAGACGTTATTTATTCAAGTGATAATGTTTTTGGACAGAAAGAAAGAAGGGAAACCGGAAACGAGTTACGTTAAAAACGGTTGAAAACGCTTAAACGTACGAACGTAAAAACGCGACCCAACGAAAAATAACACCTAAAAAATAATTAAAAGTTAATAAAAAGTCCTAAAAAATCTAATTAAGAATAAAATATAAACTAAAAAATTTGAAAGTGCATAAATTATTTTATATTATTATTTAAAGTTAATTAAAAATCCTAAAAAATAAATTAACTAAGAAAAGGACAAAATTCAAACTTTATTATTTGCAAACCTAGTTTATACTATTTAAAAACTAAAAATATTTTTTTGTATTTTTCTAAACTTTTTTCTATTTTTATGACTTTTTTTTAAATTTTAAAATGAGAATAATCTTATAAAATAAATAATAAAAAGAAAATTATGAAATTTGAATTATATTTTTTTGACTTTTATATTTTTTATTATGAATTAAATACTAATTTAAACTAATTAAATTATTTAAAAATATTAAACGTTTTTATAAAAAAAAACAAAAATTTAAAGAAAGTGACAAACTCTATTGTAGGATCTTGATAACCTATGAATCTATGAAGTGGGTTGATGATTTCTAGAGAGAGAAACTAGAGAGAGAAAGTGAGAGAGAAACTATGTGTATTTTTATTCAAATGAAAAGTGTAATGATCAACAACCAACCCCTTTC
This sequence comes from Glebionis coronaria, assembly GCA_025667525.1. NCBI lineage: Eukaryota > Viridiplantae > Streptophyta > Magnoliopsida > Asterales > Asteraceae > Glebionis > Glebionis coronaria. The sequence continues at coordinate 631,412,745 of CM046874.1, read as the reverse complement.
TATGGTGGAAAGGGGTATTTATATCCAAGGCCTTATTTGGGCTTGGGCCGACCCATGACAAGCCCATGGGTCGGTTTCTTACTTAATTTAATAAGTAACACTAACTACGAGCTATTACAACATAAATAATATTGTGGAGTGACCGATACTTCTAATATACGTAAAAACGTATTTCTAACAATCTCTCCCTAAGGGAGGTCACTCCACGTTACAAAGTTCTAAACCTAGCATACTATACTAAGTCTTCGTTCTTCAGCTCGTAGTCTTTTCTTCTTTCTTTTTGTTGTGAATATTTTGATTTGATCTTTTTGGCTTTGGCTTGAGAGCTTTGTTCTTTTTACCAATCACGTGCGATCTTTGCCTTTTTGTGAAACTTGCCTCCTCGTGACTCCATGTTCCACACACTTATGTCTTTTTGTTGAATTCTCGAAAGCTTCAAAGTTTGGTCAGCGGAAGACTTCATTTTGGACTTTCTTGAATTTTGCTGAATTTTAATGCAAAAAAACATAAGCATGTGGGAACGACTTCAACAGGTACACCGCAACACCACCGTCTTCAACTGGTACACAGCAACGCCACCGTCTTCAACAGGTACACAGCAACGCCACCATGTTTAACAGGTACACAACAACGACACGAATAAAATTGCTTTGACATTTTATTCTAATTCGGTAGCATTTTACCTCCGGTCGGTGAAGACCGTTGGACGATATTAGATATCGTACCCGTGACGGATAGTTTCAATTAAGTAACTTCCTGACAGGATTTCGCGGGTAAACCCGATCTCTTTATTCGACCGTCCAAAGCTGACTGCGAACATAAAGAGTGAATCACTTGGATAAATTATCCTTGTGATTTGAAGCCGTCAATTCATGAAGCCTGGAACAAGTGAATTTCAATTAAGATTTTCACCATCGTTGCTTTCCAGTTATCACGAGCTCAATTCATAAAGAATCTTGCACGTCACCTACCAAGTGCTGTTTGATGTTAACACTAGAAGGATTTCCACTCGTCACTGTGATCAATAAAGAGTCACTCTGAGTGTTCTGGCAAGATCATATGATAATGCGTAGAGGCCTGGAACGAGTTTAAGTTCAATTAAGAATTAAACCACTGTTTCTTTCCAGTTTTTCACAAGATCGGTTCTAAAAGAACCGCACGTGTAACCTACCATGAGCTTGTTTGATGTTGGCTCAAGCAGGATTTCCATCTTCATTGTAATACTTACGTATTACTCGGATGTTCTGGCAATATTACAAGAATACTGCGTAGGACTCATGAAAATCTCTTACTTTTCACAGCGTGTGAGAAAGCAAGGAATAAATGGAAAGTGTCCTAATGAGACTTTTGGTGATCTCGTGGCTCTAGACTCGATAGTGCATTTTGATTTAGTGAGCGATGGCTGGAGAGGAGTGCCACCTTTTCAATATCAGTCTATTCGGAGTGAATAAACCAATAGATAACGTGTTGATCTCCGTGTGATTAAAACAAATACCTTTTGAGAGATATTTGAGTTAGCTGGGAAGGATTGTGCATTGCATCACTGGGTCCATGATGTCTTTCTTCAATATCGAGAATCATTAACAAAAATGATCTCAATAGCATATGTATTGACCCAGTTTCTGCCTAAAGTTGTAAGGAGGGCTTCTTTCTTTACACCCTTTATCTTTACAATTCTTTTTCATTCTTCAACCCCTTCAATGCTTACCAATACGTCATCACTAGCACCTTGTTGTGATTGTTCCAGTGCTAGCTTAAGTACTTTGTCGGCATTCAGCTACGTTCACAATCTTTCTCCAACTTTCCTAGGACTTCTAATTCTATCTAGGGAATTGTCCTTGGGAAGATTCCATCGGCTCTGATGAATCATTGGACTAAACCTATTCGAACCACCCTTTTGTCACCACATTCGTCTTAAGCGTGTTTTGGGAAAGTATAGCCACCATGAAAAATCATTGAAAATCACCTAAGGTACTTGTGATATTGAAATTAAAAGTTTTGTACCTTAGGTGTTTTGTTCATCAAAAACGCTCCCCCTTAACACGTTCTTTACACATATTAAGTTGGATAATCGTTAAGTCTTTTTCATCTTTTAGCCAAGTATCTTTTAAGTCTCCTTAATCCCATTTTCTCCCCTTATCCAAAATGTTAACCATTAATATTTGGGATATTGAATGGATTAACCGGTCTTTGGGTAAAAAATGAAATCGATGTTTGGCCATAGAACATATTAATGCTCCCCCTTAAATTAATAAGGGATAGTTGTAGTGCTTTAGTATGATATATTTTGAAATATTTAGAATCTCGTGAGAAATTCTTGAAAAATTATCATACCGTAACACTACATCAAGCCGTAAAAGCACAATATTCACAAATTTACATATTCACATTTAAAAACCAATATAAAGTGGACGTGAAATGTACGACCCATTAGATGGATCGTTGCAGTAACTTGTGGTTCACTCCATATGGTCTACCACCAACGAATCTTTCTAAACTCCTCATCAATCTACGTTCACGGAGCTTTTGATCAATCTTCTTGATCACATACTTCGCCATTTGCCGATAACCCTGATGCCAATCCTCAGTCATCTCTGGTAAAGTCCCACCCGAATTACGATGCTCCAACTTTCCTCTGACGTATAGGAGAGTCTCATCACTGTACTTATAAAGCTCACCCACCCTCATAAACTTCATTAACCCTCGACTGTTCAAGTAGAAAATGCCGTAATTCGGGACAGAAATGCCGGTATAGGGACATCTATCTACATGTTGAGGTAGAACTTGATTCATTGGACGGGTGAGGTTAAGCTTCCTTTGGTAGCTTTCGACTCCCAATTGAAGATCTTCAACTCGTTTCTTGATAACAACGCTTCGTGTGAACATACGAAGTGCTGTATTCAAAGAAATGATGTCTTCACGAGCAATATGGGTGAGTTGATCCCGGGTCATCATAAGCAACATGTCTTCGATATCCTCAAGGCGAATGATAGAAAAATCTCCCTGCTGGATTTTGTATTCTCTGTCATCCTCCCTTTTCAGACGAATCTCCGTCACATGATAATAGCCATTCTTGGCTTCAGTTTCAGTCCCAAAATGTTGGAGATGCGAATATCGGATCTAACGTTGCTTCCTGAATTGGCTAAGTAGCAACCCCTGTACGCCCTTCGGACTCGTTCGTCCCAATGAGATGCACCTATAACAGCATACATATCATAATTCCGAGTTACCCTTGGGACCCAGAGTCGGTTTACCTTTTCCTCGATCCAGGGTATTGTCCCCCAGTTGGCGGCTTTCAGTAAGGTCAGGGAGGTTGCGTACTTTGATGAACCCTTGAGGAGATAATCAAGATCATAAGTGACGAAGAAGTCGAGAGCAATCTGATTATCTTGAGAAGGATAAAGTGGAGGTGGAGCTCTTTCTGATTCATGGAGGCCTGGCCTTTGAACGGTGTTAAGAGCTTTCAGGACCTCGTCAGCATAATACTCGAACTCCATTCGGGTTAACCTGGTTTTGGCGCGAATTCTCTTATCCTTTAGCGCTCTCTTTACCAACGACAGAGTGACCGAAGATTTATACTCATGAGCCAGAAATGCGCACAAGTCAATCGGACTGCGGATACGGAGATATAAAACATCTCTGTCAGCGTCTGTGATTGGATCATATTGTGCCGCTGCCGTGATCCAAGCCTGTGGCGGTGCAGTCTCGTCAATCTCCAATGTGTCTGCCCAGTCCTGTGTGCTTGATTCAGGAACAGTAAATTGTGGTTATTGTTGTAGAGGAGTAGAAACGTGAACATCTGCTGGTTCTGATTCAGGCATCTCGGCGGTGTCATGAACGGGCGAGTGTTGTGCAGCTTCAGGTTCAGTTACTGACTCTGCAATCACAGGAGCAACAATAGAACTAACAGGGTTAGTGGTAACATGTATAGACACAGCAATAGATGTACCGGGAATCGATGACGCCGTAGTAGCATTCACATCGTGGCGCCATTTGGATCGTCTTGATTCCGTTGAGGTAGATTTTTCCCTCTACTCAGCATCTATTTGAGACTTGGTACCAGACTTAGATGGTTTCTTTGTGCTGACTACCTTGTCCCCCTTTTTAGGCTGTGTACCATCATCATCCTCATCGCTATCCTCGTTGCTCCCCTTAGCACTCTCCTCATTACCATCACCATCATCATCATCATCATCATCATCCTCATCATCACCACCATCATCATCTTCTCCTTCTTCTTCTTCGTCTTCTTCTTCTTCTTCCCCGTCACCCTCTTCTTGTTCACTTTCTTCCCTTTCTTCCTCAGGCAGAATGTGGTAAGGTACCACACTTCCAAACGTTTTAAATAACCGATCATCCTCCATGATAGCTTCATTCAGTGACTTGTAGAGGGCCCATTGAATCTTAGATTTATCAAAAGATCCAAGTTCCCTCATGCGAGCTTTGAGAATCTTCTTTAATTCAAAATCCGTCAAATCATAGGCAATTTTGTAGGCGGATTCAGAAGGATTGGATGACTTAATCATCAAGTTTTCAGCCGCGAGTGTCTTCAACTCATCACGCAGTTTTGGCATAATGGATTCAACGGATTCTTTCACTCTCTCTTCAACAGAAGCTTCAAGTGCTTCTTTCTGCTCCTTGTATTTATCCCTCATAGCTTGAAGTCTTGTGATTCGTGCAGCATGCTTATCAGCTTCAGCCTGCTTAACCTGAGCTAGTTCTTATGCATGAGTTTTACGTGTCAACTCCATCTCTGCAGTGAACTTAGCAAGCATCTCTTCTTGGGCTTTCTTAGATGCTTCTTCACTTTGAACTCGTCTAAGTAGCTCTTGGCGAAGATCATCCGTCTCTTTTCTTTGATTATCCGTATGTTCATCCAACATCTCTGCCATAACAAATGCAGCCATTGAAGACGATGCAGAGCTACTCTGGGTTGGTTGAAGAGGCTCGGTTGTAACCACAGTACTGAGTATGGGAGTTATTGGAGGTGGAAGGAATGGTGTTGAAACCGGTCGGGTTGGTAAGGGCTGTATTGGTGGAGGTTGAGTTACTAAAGGTTGAGTAGGTACCATGATTGTAGGAGCACCGGACTCTTTTTCAACACTTGCTGAAACAGGAATGGATGTCTCCTTCGAAGTAGAATACCGTTCAGGTGACCCAAACTCATTAATATCCTCTGGCTCCTCGTACTCTTCTTCAATATCTCTCTGTGCACCAGAACCACTACCTCCCGTGTCTTTCCTACTCCTTTCAATAGCTATCTTCATTAGTTTTCTCTCAGCCTTGTCAAGAGTAGGATCATCAACATTTTCTTCGTCACGTAGAACAAACTCATCAGCAGTGCCTTTTCCCTTCTTAGCCTCAGTCTTCTTCTTTTTGGTTTCGGGTTCAGGTAAAGCAGCTGGTTGCTTGCGTTTACCTTTACTCTTGACCGTAGTAGACGAGTCTTCTACTGTCTGAAGGCTTGCTTTTAGCTTCTTGATTTCTAGCAGCAGTAGCTTGTAATCAGCAGAACCTTTAATTTTATCCGTCAGAAGATAATCGGGAATAGGACCAGGAATCACACCACCAGATGGTCCTTCATGCCTTAGATCCACAGTTTGATCAGCCTCTTCAGTGTGATGACGACTTGCTGCACACCTATCAATAGTAACATCATTCTTCATAAAATAATTAATGATAAGCTTGATAAACCGAGGGTAAGGAAAGAAATTAGTCTTCAGCTTCTTGTTTTGGAAGAGTTGAAAGGTGAATTCTTCCCATAATAATAATGCATAATCTGCATTTGCGCATGTGTACATTCCATGGAAAATGTTCATAATTGGGCTACGCAAAGCATCATGCCCACTGGTTTTAGGTGTAAGACATCTACTAAGAATACCCAACATTGCTCTCCACGGTTGATCTACTTTAGCGGTGGTAAACTCAAACACAACTCGTATGTCAGGACATCCAAGAGCATCGGACATCTCCATGAGTTCGTCTTTAGTAGGATCCCTAGAAAATGACATACCTTTGGGTGTATCCCGAATGCCAAATATCTTACGGAAGTCTGAAACAGTAAGTGTCTGCTGCTTGTTGTCGAGAGTGAAGGTGATCTTGTTTGAAGTACTTTCCTTGGTAGCCCAAAACTCATACATGTAATCATATGGCACCGAGGCAGTACTCCTTAAGGCATTCTTAAAGTGAGAGCGATCAAGGATTGCAATGGCTACTTTAAATCCATGGTGAGTGGATTTTGAGACTTGCTTCAGCCGGTAATTGTTTGGTATGAACTTGAGGGCTCTTGCTTCAGCAATTGCGGCTGCTCTAGAGTCTTGGATTGCTTGTACTGTTGGATTAGTCATCGTATCTGCTTAAGATAAGACATAAAAGGTTTATGCACAAAAAAAATATATAGATATACATCATTATGACTTCTAAGGATAATACATTTCAACAAGTGCAAACAACTATCAATCAAATAACCATTCATCCGGAACTCTTCATTCGGAACTCTTCATTCGGAAGTCCTTCATTCGGAACTCTTCATTCGGAAGTCCTTCATTCGGAACTCTTCATTCGGAAGTTCTTCATTCGGAACTCTTCATTCGGAAGTTCTTCATTCGGAACTTCTTCATTCGGAAGTCCTTCATTCGGAACTTCTTCATTCGGAGGTCCTTCATTCGGAACTTCTGCATTCAGAAGTTCTTCATTCGGAACTTCTTCATTCGGAAGTCCTTCATTCGGAACTTCTTCATTCGGAAGTTCACTCGGAACTTCTTCATTCGGAAGTTCATTCGGAACTTCTTCATTCGGAAGTTCACTCGGAACTTCTTCATTCGGAAGTTCACTCGGAACTTCTTCATTCGGAAGTTCACTCAGAACTTCTTCATTCGGAAGTTCATCCGGAACTTCTTCATTCGGAAGTTCATTCGGAACTTCTTTCATTCGGAAGTTCATCCGGAACTTCCTTCATTCGGAAGTTCGTTCGGAACTTCCTTCATTCGGAAGTTCGTTCAGAACTTCCTTCATTCGGAAGTTTTTTTTTTTTCAGAACTTCCTTCATTCGGAAGTTTGATAGCCATGTTCATTCGGAAGTTCTCAAACGCACCTATGAAAGATTATTCTAAGCTCGATAGTGATTTGTAATGCATTCTAAGGCAACAACACACATTCTAATGCTAATCCACATAAAACCCATCTAAAAAACAAGATTTTTTGAAAGTTTTGTGTGTGTTTATGTGTGTGTTAATGGCGGCAGAGATGAAACAGTGAAGAAAATGAACGGGGGGGGGGGGGGGGGGGGGGGTTTGGTTTGACTTAAGTCAAAAGTTTTTCAAGTTTCACCTTTAGTCCTTTTTAACCCTACAGTTTTCAATTTCACTTTTTATTCCTTGTGTTTTCTAATCTCCCTAACCATTGTTAAATTTCACCAAATTAACCTTCACACAACTTTAAGCATCGCAATCTATTAGCAAATCTCCAAGATCTTAAAGCTATTCCAATCACATTGATCGAGCACAAGTCGTATTCTAAAGCAAGACCACTCGTTAGCCAATTAATTTTCCACAAACACTTTGGAAAATCGTTTTGATGACGAAGATGATTTAATATTTTCTCCCCCTTAAACGATGACCCATTTTCTATTTAAAGAGTTGTAGTCATTGTTTAAAGAGTCAAATATTGATGAAAGCATTTCCAATTAGTATCTTGAAAAAGATTGATTCGTGGTGGCAATAAGATTTCTCTTATTTTGACAAATTAATGCACTGAGACGTACACTAATTCGTGTTAGACCAAGTTTTAAAGTAAACTTGATCCCTTTGCATGATTTGGCTTGTAAATCATGCCCGAGAAAAATAATTCCCGTTGTGAGCCAACGTTTTCCAAGGAAATACGTGACTTTAATTCGAAAACCGGGTTGCAGTCTGAAATAACTACAAGCCATAATGGGCATGTTTTAAAAATGTACAACTTTTATACGGACTCTATTTATGGCGCCGTGTCAATATTGATCGATATTTCTAAAGCCGTAAATATTACCGTACTAAAAGACATGCCCGATTTAAAAAACAAAAAATATTTTTGGTTTTTCTTGATTTTATAATTTTTATGGTTTTTGTAGGTTTTATATTTTTTATGGTTTTTCTTGGTTTTATATTTTTGTATTTTTCTTTTTGTGGTTTTATATATATACGATAATATACATGATCACGAACAAAGGATACGCCTGAATAGTTTACCACCACTATTCAGGTGATTCTTCTACCAATTCTTTGAGAGTCGCTGGAGTGAATGATTTCATGCCAAGCTTGTCGATCAAAAACTCGATTCGTCCTCGATCTAAGGCTTTGGTGAACATATCTGCCAGCTGATACTCAGTAGTGACAAAATACAGCTCGATCACTCCGTTCTCCACCTGCTCTTTAATGAAATTGTAGCGAATGTCTATGTGCTTGGCCCGGGAGTGTTGAACATAGTTGCAGCAAAGGGCAATGGCGCTCTTGTTGTCACAATACATCGGGATTTTGTTAAATCCCAAACCGTAGTCAGTTAATTGTGATCTCATCCAAAGGACTTGAGCACAAGAACCGGACATGGCGATGTATTCAGCCTCCGTGCTAGAAATTGCAGCGCTTTTCTGCCTTTTTGAAGACCAACTGATCAATCTTTCTCCAAGGAGTTACACAGATCCAAAAGTGCTACGCCTCGTGTCTTGACACCCAGCATGATCGGCATCTGCGTATGATATTAAAGCAATGGAGGAATCTTTCGGATACCATAGACCACGATGAAGTGTTCCTTTGAGATACCGAAAGATCCTTTTAACAACATGTAGGTGCTTTTTGGTAGGCCGAGCCTGATACCGGGCACACATGCATACGGCAAATTGCAAATCAGGCCTGCTAGTAGTCAGATAGAGAAGGGTGCCGATCATCACACGGTAAAGTTTGGATTGACAATAGTCCCATTCCTATCTTCATCTAACTTGGATTTCTCCACCATTGGAGTGTCCACGGGGTCACAATTATCAAAGTTATATTTCTTTAAAGATTCTAGAGCATATTTGGATTGATTAATAAAGATGCCTCTAGGATTCTGAGAAATTTGTAATCCTAAGAAAAATGAAAATTTTCCCATCATTGACATCTGAAAGCATGTGGACATTATCTTCTCAAAGCGTTTTGACAATTCTATGTTAGAGGCAGCAAATATTATATCATCAACATAAATTTGTACTAGAAGCATGTCGTTGTTCTCCTTGAGAGTGAATAGAGTGGGGTCCACTTTGCCTTTGGAGAAGCCTTCCGAGATGAGATATGTTGAAAGGAGATCATACCACGCGCGTGGAGCTTGTTTCAACCCATAGAGAGCCTTCTTAAGCTTGTACACATGATTAGGAAACTCCGTGCTAACGAACCCATCCGGCTGACTAACATAGACTTCTTCCCTTAGTTCACCATTCAAAAATGCCGTCTTCACATCCATTTGATAGACGATCATGTTCATATGAGCAGCATACGCAAGGAATAGTCTAATAGCCTCCAATCTTGCAACAAGAGCAAAAGATTCTTCAAAGTCTATACCCAAGGCTTGTTTATATCCTCTAGCAACCAATCTAGCCTTATTCTTCAATACTGCACCCATCTCATCGAGTTTAACCTTATAAACCCATAACAAAGTAAGGATGTTAACCTTGTTAGAGAGAGGAACTAATTCCCATACTTCAAGTCTTTGGAATTCATTTAGTTCCTCCTTCATGGCTTCAATCCAAGATGATTGAGTCATAGCCTGTTGCTAATTTTTAGGTTCAACTTCGGAGAGAAATGCATCAAAGTAGCAATAGAGTGCACTCTCTTGTACTTGATGGCGTGTAGAGACTGGTCGATCTAGATCTCCAATGACATTCCTAATTGGGTGATCTTTTGTCCATTTGGTGCTATGATTTTCAATCCTAGGTGGTCTGGAGTGAACAATAGAAGGAGCTTCTTCTGAGGTAGACGCGGCTGAAGGGTTTTCAGGTATCGGTACACCAAAGAAAGGAAGCTCTTGTAGGTGAGCATATTCCAAATCGTGATCAATAGAATCCTCTTCCACATCATTAGGCACAAGTAAGGGTGATGATTCAGGTGTAGTTTGAGAATCACTTGGTAAAGGTGCATCTGGTTCAATGTTAATTGAAGATGCATTAGATAAAGCTTCATTAGCTTGAGCAACAACTTCAGGGATTGGAGCTATCACTACAGGTGCTGGAACTTCATCATTTGGGGGATCAAAGAATTCATCAAACAACGGTTGAAACAGTTTATCCCACTCGGGCCTTGTAGGTGGTAAAAATGATGTAGAAGTAGGATTATTGGGAACTAATCCGGAACTAATAGCACCGGTTCCCATTGCTGTCAGCTCATCGAAATCTGCGTCCTTAGTTTCTACAATCTTACCAAGATGACGGTTGTAAATTCGGTATGCTTTCTTGGAGGGAGAGTAACCAATGAAAATACCTATATCGGCCTTCGGTTGAAGCTTGCCCAAGTTCTCACTATTAATGTTTGGATAACAAAGAGCACCAAACACATGAAAGAATGAAACATCGGGTTTACGGTCAAGTAGAAGCTCGTAAGGTGTTTTCCATGGCGTTTCCGAATGATAGAACGGTTTTGGGTGAAACATGCAGTAGATATAGCTTCTGCCCACAAGAAAAATGGAGCGTTCGCATAAATCAGCATAGTCCTAGCAGCTTCCATAAGAGTACGATTCCGTCTTTCAACGACACCGTTTTGTTGTGGAGTACGTGCAGCGGATGTTTCATGTGAGATACCAACATCTTCATAGTAAGCACGAAGAGTCTGGTTGACGAACTCTGTTCCATTATCTGTACGGATTCGGCGGACAGTAGTATTTAAACGTACCTGAATGAATTTCAGAAAAGTGATGATAGCCTTCGGTGCTTCATCCTTTGTACGTAGAAATCTAACCCATGTAAACCTGGAGAAATCATCCACAATAACAAGAATGAATTTCTTACCGCTCACACTTTCAGTTCTCATTGGCCCACAAAGATCCATATGCAAAAGATGAAGTTTTTCTTGATTGATGTCTTCAGCTTTGGGCTTGTATGATTTCTTGGTACTTTTCCCCCTTGAACACGCGAAACATAAATGATCCTTGTGAAATTTGAGCTTTGGAAGACCACGAACTAATTCGTTTTTAGCCAGATGATTAATAGCATCAAAGTTAAGATGAGATAATCTGCGATGCCATAACCATGACTTGGTCTTAGATGCTTTAGAGAGAAGACATACTGGAGAGGCTGTAACACCCCAAAATGTGATATGCGGAAGCGGTGAAGCTCGGGGGCTGTTACGTCATAGTATCATAGTTCAAGGTACAAGAGAACGACTCTAAATGAGACGTTTTATAAAAATACCTCGTTGAATTTAAATTAAAAGCATCACAATACGAAAGGTCTCAGTTTCAAAAGATAATGTATCGGAATGTAAAAGTTTTAAACATCAACGAGATAATAGTTCAAAAGCATAAGTGAATAAATGTCCGAAGAGCGGTCATGAATGCATGCGGACTCCAAGTACTTCACGTAGCAGATACAAATCATCATCAAATACCTGAGATAAATGCTAAATTGGGTCAACATAAAGTTGGTGAGAATATAGGTTTCAAGCAAAAATTCATAGTCATACGTTTTCAGATTTCATTTCATGTACACATGCAACTATAGGAGATATAGTGCCAAGTGTAGGATAAATTGGGTGTTCACAATATTTATGATAGCGCTAAGCTCGTGACATCGAAACTAGTGATCCAGTACATGCAATAGATTGCACATATAAATTTGCCCCAATAGAGTACCTAGCCAAGATAACTCCGTTCATACAAATGGTACACACTCGTCCAGCGTCAGAATGCCCGAGTGGAGGTTGTCAACCCTCAATAGATCTATCCGTAACATAAGAGCTTACTCCAGCAGAGTAACTAACGATTCACGATATTGGGGACTATGGCTCAAGCAACTTAAGCTATCTCATAAATAGTGTTCACGAAGCGTTCACAGAAAAATAGTTTTACTTGCATTCAGAAGCAAGCATCAATAGCATTCATCACATCCCAAAACATTAAACATAGAAAGCAGTTTAATAGGGAACTATAAACTCACCTCAAGCAACGATACAAACCGCACAAGTATGATCAAATAGAAGCGAGCACTCTAGCAACAACCTAAATATAATACTATAGTTTAGGCGCTAGCAAATAAGTCATAATAATTCGTCACGTACGTTACTCATCGTTCATACATACATTATCTTGTTTAAAAACGTGACTAGTAATTATCGTATCGTTATAAGTATTATCGTATATACTTAGGCAAAAATATTTATTTTTGACTCAACGAAATTTCGACAGCCTTTCGGCGTAAAATTTATTTTACCAAAATTTATCTTAATAAATTTTCTCAATACGCTTTTCATAGAAATTTCGGCAGCCTTTCGGCGCCATTTCAAAAATTGCCATTTTTGGTAAGTTCCCAAATCTCGACTCAAAATCCCAAATTTTCAATCAATCTCTCAACCACAACGCTCAACAAATCATTTCTCGTAATGTAACCCAATTTTCACTTTCAACAATATCTATCTAGCGCTTTCGCTTTTCTCAAATCGTTCCCAACAATCATATATAGCATTTAGTACCCATTTCGACACTAAAAACGACTCGGTTTAACTCGAAAACGTCTTTTCGACCACTTTAAAAATATGGACAGCAAGTGCATTTTTAGTATGTCTCAAAAAAAATAAGTTTTCCGTCATCAAACTTTAAACGCCCATATCTTTCTCGTTTTAACTCCGTTTTTAGCTTAAAATATACCGAAACGAAGGTATTTACTTATATTTTCACAATCTCGTACTAAACTAGTGTCAAAACAATTTTTACAACCCGTTAAACCCCATAAATAATTCGGACAGAATACGACTTTTTCGTGCAAACGCGTTTTCGACCATTTTTAAGCGTACCCACTAGTAATAACACTACTACTTCCTTCCAAATACTCATAAACATCATAAAAATCAAAGATTTATTTTCAAGTTCATAAATCACAAAAATATATATGTATATATTTTATAAATCCTTTAATTAAAACCTTTTCATACATAGATTTAAAAGATTTATTCAAAATACTTATAGATCTAAACATTTATCATGACCAAAATAGTTTTTACCATTTTATTTTCAAGAAAGTAGATGATGAGTAACATATATGCATGAATCTTCAAAGATTATGCATGAAAATGAAAAGATTGAAAAAGGTTTAAGAAATAACCTTGTGTAACGATTCTACGTAACGACGGTATCACGATCTACGCTCTACTCAACAAATAATCAACAACAACAAATCTACAACTTCAAAAATCTTCAACCCAAAACTACTCAAATCAACAAACCATGAATAACCATTCTTCCTTTTGTGTTTTTAAACCTTTGGGTGTATTTGTTTTGTGTTAAATCTTGAAAAAATGAAGCTTTTTAAAATTCAACAATGGTGGAAAATGTGTTGTGTGTTTGTGCCGTGTGTTTAGAGAGAGAGAGAGAGGAGAGATTTGTGTTTTTGAATTGTGAAATGTGAAGTGAATTATTTGTGTGATGAGAATGACATTTTAGGGTTTCTTGTTTAGTGGGAAAAATAGACACCAAATTAGCAAAGTGTGTAATTTTGGTTCAAGTATGCATGTGTTGTGTATGGTGGCCGGTTATAATGGGTCCCATGGGGGGTAATTTATTCAAAATTTTTACTTAGGTAATTAGTTAAAAGGTTTAAGGTAAAAAGGTTAATTAGTTTTAGGTAATTAGTGAAAAGTATGCAGTTACGTTTAAAAATGCGTAAAACTTAGAAAATTGACGAAATATATTAATTTTATGATTTTTTGACGAAAACTGACATTTTACGTTTCGTAAAGTGTTTTATGCATGCTTACGACGGTTACTCGTAAAAACGACGTATAATACGAAAACGCGATACGTTAAGTAAATATTCACTGAAAATACAATTTATTACTATAAATGGCAAAAATACTAAAATACATGTTTATAAATACGTACTGGGTTAATTAAATACGCAGTTAATGAAAATAACAATCACGCAGTTAAAATAAAGTAGTTAAACACGTAATTCACAGATAACGAATAATCTCACGGATTATCGTCAATTCATTGACCGTTACAGCAGTCTGGTCAGATTCACAGAAGATTTCAAAACGATGACTGAGCTCAGTGTCAAGTCATCACTTGTCATAAAACAGTTTTTCAGAAAACGCGGGATAACTTCCCGGTTTATACACAGTTCAAGTACATAGTTGACTAAATAAAAAGTCAAAGGGTAAAATGGTCATTTTACAAAGTAAGAAAATTACCAGTTGTTACATCATCCCATTGTTAATGAAGCTTTGTCCTCAAAGCTTAGGAGTGTCATGGGCTCCAGTGTTGTCAAAGAGGCGCGGATATTTCTTGCGAAATTGATCCTCACGCTCCCAGGTGAATTCAGGTCCACGCTTAGAATTCCACCTCACCTTCACGATCGGTATACGACTCTGTTTCAATCGTTTGACCTCTCGGTCCATGATTTCAACAGGTTCCTCGACAAATTGCATCTTGTCGTTGATTTGGAGTTCCTCCATCGGTATAACAAGTGTCTCATCAGAAAGGCACTTCTTCAAGTTCGAAACATGAAAAGTGTTGTGCACGCGACTCAATGCTTGGGGTAATTCAAGACGATAGGCTACGGTTCCAACCTTAGCTAAAATCTTGAACGGTCCAATATAACGGGTGTTCAGCTTTCCTCGTTTGCCAAAACGTACCACACCATTCCAAGGCGATACTTTCAGCATCACTCGGTCTCCTACTTGAAATTCGAGAGGCTTACGTCGAACATCGGCGTAACTCTTCTGACGATCACGGGCTGCTTGAATTCGGCTCTTGATCTGAACGATCTTCTCAGTTGTTTCACGGATTAGTTCGGGTCCAGTAAGTTGGCTATCCCCAACTTCGCTCCAACACACAGGCGAACGACATTTACGACCATACAACGCTTCAAACGGTGCAGCTTTAAAACTAGTAAGATAACTGTTATTGTAAGAGAATTCCACTAGAGGTAAGTGTCTATCCCATTGTTTTCCAAAGTCCAGTACACACGCGCGCAACATGTCCTCCAGCGTTTGAATAGTTCTCTCACTTTGTCCGTCAGTCTGCGGGTGATAAGCAGTACTCATGTCCAATTGCGTACCCAACGCTTTCTGAAGTGATTTCCAGAATTCTGAAGTAAATCTACCATCTCTATCGGAAATGATCGAGATCGGTATTCCATGCTTAGCGACTACCTCCTTCAGGTATAGTCTCGTTAGCTTATCCATTGAATCGTCCTCCTTCATAGCCAAAAAGTGTGCAGATTTCGTAAGTCGATCCATAATTACCCAAATTGTGTCATATCCGTTTGTCGTTTTAGGCAGCTTAGTTACGAAATCCATGGTTATGTTTTCCCACTTCCACATAGGGATTACCGGTTGAACCAACAGTCCAGATGGTTTTTGGTGTTCTGTTTTCACTCTAGCACATGTTAAACATTTCCCTACGTAAGTAGCGATTTCAGCTTTCATATTTGGCCACCAATATAGCTTTTTCATATCCTGATACATTTTGTCAGATCCGGGGTGGATCGAATACTTAGATTTATGCGACTCGTGCATAATCACGTTCCTAAGTCCTCCAAATAGTGGCAACCAACTTCTACCATTTAGACATAGCGTTCCGTTTGTGCTAGTCTCCAATTTCTTAGTAACCATTCCTCCTAGTTTCTCAGCTTCAACGTTTTCAGGCTTAAGGGCTTCGGTTTGTACTTCACGAATTTGCACAGGTAAGTTCGGGTTAATAATCATAGCTAACGATCTAACTCTACGTGTCAATAATTGTTCCTTTCTGCTTAGTGCATCTGCCACCACATTGGCCTTCCCAGGGTGGTAACGGATTTCACAGTCATAATCACTGAGCAACTCGATCCATCGACGTTGTCTCATGTTCAGTTCCTTTTGGTCAAGGATATGCTGTAAGCTTTTGTGATCAGTGTAGACAACACACTTGGTTCCATACAAGTAGTGTCTCCACAATTTCAAAGCAAATACCACGGCTCCCAGTTCTAAATCGTGCGTAGTGTAGTTTTTCTCATGCGTTTTCAATTGTCGAGATGCGTACGCAATAACTTTCTTCCTTTGCATCAACACAGCTCCTAATCATTTTCCTTATGCATCGCAGTAGACCACAAAGTCTTCCGATCCTTCTGGTAACGATAGAATAGGTGCACTACACAACATTTGTTTCAACTTTTGGAATGTTAATTCCTCCTATATCTCCCCATTCGTATTTCACTTTCTTTTGAGTCAACTTTGTCAATGGTTTCGCGATCTTCGAGAATCCCTCGATGAACCTTCTGTAATATCCGGTGAGTCCTAAAAATTGGCGAATTTCAGTCGGTGTTGTAGGAGCAGTCCACTCCCTAATTGACTCAATCTTAGCAGGATCAACATGAATCCCATTGTTATCAATAACGTGTCCTAGGAATTGTACTCTTGGCAACCAAAAATCACACTTTGAGAACTTAGCGTACAACTCCTCCTTCTTAAGCAATTCCAATATTATTCTAAGGTGTTCCTCAGGTTCTTTCTCATTCCTTGAGTAAATTAGTATGTCATCGATGAACATAATGACAAACTTATCCAAATACGGTTTACACACCCGGTTCATGAGGTCCATAAATACAGCAGGTGCGTTTGTCAAACCAAACGGCATCACTTGGAACTCGTAGTGTCCATACCTTGTCCTAAAAGCAGTCTTAGCAACATCTTCCTCACGAACTCTCAATTGGTGATAACCAGACCTAAGGTCAATCTTTGAGTAAACACTCGATCCTTGTAATTGGTCAAACAAATCATCGATTCTAGGTAACGGATAACGGTTCTTGATGGTAAGTTTGTTCAACTCACGATAGTCGATACACATTCGAAAACTTCCATCCTTTTTCTTTACAAATAAGACCGGAGCTCCCCAGGGTGAAGAGCTTGGTCTTATGAATCCTTTATCAGTCAACTCTTGTAGTTGCGTTGATAGTTCTTGCATTTCCGATGGTGCTAAACGGTAAGGCGCTCGAGCAACAGGCGCTGCTCCCGGTATTAAATCGATCTGGAATTCAACTTGTCTAGCCGGCGGCAATCCAGGCAAATCTTCGGGAAATACTTCCGGAAAATCCCATACGATACGTACATCTTCCAACCGCTTTTCTTCCATCCGCTTTTCCGTAACACGGGCTAAGAATATGTGGCAACCTTCCGACAGCAACTTCTGAGCCTTGATACGCGAAATAATGTTTAGTCGTGATTTCCCTTTTCCCTTACATCCAACTCCTTGTACCTCCGAAACTCCATCTCCATATGGTAAACGAACGACCTTCTCGTCACAGATAATCGTAGCACGGTATCTCGATAACCAGTCCATTCCGATAATTACGTCAAAACTCCCTAATTCGACAGGCATAAGATCAACAACGAAAGGACGACCTAAAAGATTCAAAGTACATCCGCGAAGGATAGTGCCGGCTTCTATCAACTTTCCATTAGCTAACTCAATAGTGTACTTAGTGTCTAAAGGCGAAGGGGTCATATCAATTAAGGCACTAAAGGCAGTCGACACAAAACTCCTATCGGCTCCAGTATCAAATAAAATAGAAGCATAACGATCGTTGAGAAGAAACGTACCCGTAACGACGTCGGGGTTTTCTTGTGTCTCTCCTCCTCCTATCACATAAACTCTTCCACGAGCTTCCCCAGCCTTAGCAATTTTTCCTTGGTCCGTGTTCTTTTTCTTTGGGCACTCATTGCTGTAGTGTCCCCTTTGCTGGCATTCGAAACAGGTGACATTGGCTTTCGGGTTCTGTGGTGACTTACAGTCTCTAGCAATGTGTCCGGTTTTCTTGCAGTTGTGACACTGTACATTGCATTGTCCATTGTGGTGACGCTTGCATCGATTGCACAGAGGTAACGTCCCATTGTACACTCCCTTTTTCCCAGTACCAGCAGTGTACGCTTTCACAGTGTCTTACCTCTTATTCGGATTGTTCCCATGGTTGTTCCTTTGGTTATTACCCCACTTTCTCTTGTTGTCCGCGGCATACCCAGCATTTGCTCGAACAACTTGATCCATTAGACTATGAGCCATCCTTATAGCATCACTAACCTTAGTCGGTCCAAACGACGTCACATTCCCTTGAACTCTACCAGGTAAACCCCAAATGTAGCGCTCAACTTTCTTTTCCTCATCCGGAACCATCACAGGACATAGCAAACATAACTCTTGGAATCTCCTTGTATACGCCCCAATGTCATTGTTCCTCACAGTCAAATTCCACAGTTCAATTTCCATTTTCTGAATTTCATTACGAGGACAGTATTCCTTAGTCAACAACTTCTTGAGTTCCTCCCAAGTCATTCCATACGCCTCCTCGGCTCCAACAGTTTGCACATGGGTGTTCCACCATGTCAACGCTCCAGCAGCTAAAGTACAAGTAGCATAAGTCACTTGGGTTTCAACAGTACATCCACTTACGCGGAACACCGATTCCATCTTTTCAACCCATCGAGCTAATCCAACAGCTCCTTCAGTACCATTAAAATTCAGAGGGTCACAATTCCTAAAGTCCTTGTAAGTGCATGGCTTAGGTGGTCGGTTCTCAACAACGTTCGGCGGTGCTTGGTTCACGTTGTTGTTGGCTTGTACGTTTGCCAAAGCGGCAGTCACTCGTTGCGTAATCAGTGCTTCCAATTGTGCGTCAGTCATACCATTACGCGTATTCACCATTGTTTCTCTGTGTTAAGACAACAATGCAAATAAGGTTCAAGCACGAATATACACGTTATATATTTCTATGCTAATGATACAAAATTACGATACAACAATCATAATAAAGATAGTCAATAACCAAAGTCATAAGATCACATTCTCATTCAAAATAAGAATATCCAATACAAGTACATAGTCATAAAATAAGAGTTATGATCACATCTAGTCTAGTCCAACTAACCGAGTACTACTCTAGTTTAGTGAATACAATGCCCAAAAGATAAAAGATGTAATCTACTCCAGAATTCAGCACGATAACGATAACACTCTAACCATGACGACGACGACGACGCTCACAATCAGTACATCTCGGTGAAGCACCCCTCGTAGTGTCTCCACCACGAAGTGTCTCCAACTCACTCCTCAAAGCAACAATATCCTCAAGAGCAGTATCCAACAACTCTTGTCTATCCTCACGATCCTCTAGCAAATCCCACACTGCATCCTCAAGTCGACGAAAACGAACAGCATCGGAATCCCTAGCGGATCCTATCATGATAACACATGACCTACGTCTAGAAGACTCTCCATCATGATGTGCAGATGGTGTAGAAGCAGTAGTCATAGCACGACTCCCATGAGTAGGCGATGTCTCTGGTATAGCAGGTGGATCAGACATACGAACCCTCTTCCGCGTGTATGACGAGTCAGAATCGGATGCAGCTCTAGTCCTAACGCCAGATGGTCCAGCTCCATCAGCAGGTGGTACGGTATCATCAGAATCACTATAAACCTCAGCAGTCGGTGTACCCCATAATGCTTCCCGCTGCTCTCTAAACCTCTGATGTGGAACAGTAGACTTCTTCTTCAGGTTGGACGTCTTCCTAATCGCAGTCCTCCTACTAGGCTCAGCTTCCTCAGATACAACAGTCAAATCACGGTCAGCAGTACGAGTCATCAATCCATGATGAGCAGGAAAGTCAGGATGTCCCTCATCATCCGACACCAGTGGAAACTCAACTCTAGCCTCATCATCAGTAACCTCAATATCCTCATCAGCCTCGACACCCATATCATCCTCATCCTCTCGATCAACCTCATATCCATCCATGTCCTCATCCTCAGCATCCATACCATCTCCATCCTCAAGTCCTAACACAGGCAACGGCGATCCAATCGGTCCAGGAGAAGCAATCTCCATGCCATCACTCTCTACCTCATCATCAACATCCTCTGGATAATCTATCGGATTACCCTCCCTATCATCCTCACTATCACTGACCCACTCAATCAAAGTACGATGCACAATAGGCGGCATCCCATCAACAACGTCAGAAGTGTCAGACAACACAGCAGGCTCACCCTCGTCATCCTCCTCCGGTTCCTCGTCAGAATCATACTCCTCATCTTCCTCCTTAGGATCGGCCTCCTCAGGAGCATCCTGCGGCTCAACATGATCCGGTACCAGCTCAACCTCGTCTTCCCACTCTTCGTCGGCAAAGTCGGGCTGGTAAGAAATAGTAGATGACGACATAACCTGCAACAACCAAAATGCGTATTAAGCAGTTGTAGGGTATGCATGAAATAATCATGTATGGAAATTAAAGTATGCAAATCTGAGAAGTGCATATGTATATAATACATATTACGTATTACATAATATATATTACTTATACTTATAGTGTGATCCTACGTAATACATTACGTAGTACACATATATACAGAGTAACAAGTAGCCACATCGGTTATAGTCTAGGCCTAAGATGCAAACCTAGTTCTCTATAACCAAGGCTCTGATACCAATTATGTAACACCCCAAAATGTGATATGCGGAAGCGATGAAGCTCGGGGGCTGTTACGTCATAGTATCATAGTTCAAGGTACAAGAGAACGACTCTAAATGAGACGTTTTATAAAAATACCTCGTTGAATTTAAATTAAAAGCATCACAATACGAAAGGTCTCAGTTTCAAAAGATAATGCAGTGGAATGTAAAAGTTTTAAACATCAACGAGATAATAGTTCAAAAGCATAAGTGAATAAATGTCCGAAGAGCGGTCATGAATGCATGCGGACTCCAAGTACTTCACGTAGCAGATACAAATCATCATCAAATACCTGAGATAAATGCTAAATTGGGTCAACATAAAGTTGGTGAGAATATAGGTTTCAAGCAAAAATTCATAGTCATACGTTTTCAGATTTCATTTCATGTACACATGCAACTATAGGAGATATAGTGCCAAGTGTAGGATAAATTGGGTGTTCACAATATTTATGATAGCGCTAAGCTCGTGACATCGAAACTAGTGATCCAGTACATGCAATAGATTGCACATATAAATTTTCCCCAATAGAGTACCTAGCCAAGATAACTCCGTTCATACAAATGGTACACACTCGTCCGGCGTCAGAATGCCCGAGTGGAGGTTGTCAACCCTCAATAGATCTATCCGTAACATAAGAGCTTACTCCAGCAGAGTAACTAACGATTCACGATAGTGGGGACTATGGCTCAAGCAACTTAAGCTATCTCATAAATAGTGTTCACGAAGCGTTCACAGAAAAATAATTTTACTTGCATTCAGAAGCAAGCATCAATAGCATTCATCACATCCCAAAACATTAAACATAGAAAGCAGTTTAATAGGGAACTATAAACTCACCTCAAGCAACGATACAAACCGCACAAGTATGATCAAATAGAAGCGAGCACTCTAGCAACAACCTAAATATAATACTATAGTTTAGGCGCTAGCAAATAAGTCATAATAATTCGTCACGTACGTTACTCATCGTTCATACATACATTATCTTGTTTAAAAACGTGACTAGTAATTATCGTATCGTTATAAGTATTATCGTATATACTTAGGCAAAAATATTTATTTTTGACTCAACGAAATTTCGACAGCCTTTCGGCGTAAAATTTATTTTACCAAAATTTATCTTAATAAATTTTCTCAATACGCTTTTCATAGAAATTTCGGCAGCCTTTCGGCGCCATTTCAAAAATTGCCATTTTTGGTAAGTTCCCAAATCTCGACTCAAAATCCCAAATTTTCAATCAATCTCTCAACCACAACGCTCAACAAATCATTTCTCGCAATGTAACCCAATTTTCACTTTCAACAATATCTATCTAGCGCTTTCGCTTTTCTCAAATCGTTCCCAACAATCATATATAGCATTTAGTACCCATTTCGACACTAAAAACGACTCGGTTTAACTCGAAAACGTCTTTTCGACCACTTTAAAAATATGGACAGCAAGTGCATTTTTAGTATGTCTCAAAAAAAATAAGTTTTCCGTCATCAAACTTTAAACGCCCATATCTTTCTCGTTTTAACTCCGTTTTTAGCTTATAATATACTGAAACGAAGGTATTTACTTATATTTTCACAATCTCGTACTAAACTAGTGTCAAAACAATTTTTACAACCCGTTAAACCCCATAAATAATTCGGACAGAATACGACTTTTTCGTGCAAACGCGTTTTCGACCATTTTTAAGCGTACCCACTAGTAATAACACTACTACTTCCTTCCAAATACTCATAAACATCATAAAAATCAAAGATTTATTTTCAAGTTCATAAATCACAAAAATATATATGTATATATTTTATAAATCCTTTAATTAAAACCTTTTCATACATAGATTTAAAAGATTTATTCAAAATACTTATAGATCTAAAAATTTATCATGACCAAAATAGTTTTTACCATTTTATTTTCAAGAAAGTAGATGATGAATAACATATATGCATGAATCTTCAAAGATTATGCATGAAAATGAAAAGATTGAAAAAGGTTTAAGAAATAACCTTGTCTAACGATTCTACGTAACGACGGTATCACGATCTACGCTCTACTCAACAAATAATCAACAACAACAAATCTACAACTTCAAAAATCTTCAACCCAAAACTACTCAAATCAACAAACCATGAATAACCATTCTTCCTTTTGTGTTTTTAAACCTTTGGGTGTATTTGTTTTGTGTTAAATCTTGAAAAAATGAAGCTTTTTAAAATTCAACAATGGTGGAAAATGTGTTGTGTGTTTGTGTCGTGTGTTTAGAGAGAGAGAGAGGAGAGATTTGTGTTTTTGAATTGTGAAATGTGAAGTGAATTATTTGTGTGATGAGAATGACATTTTAGGGTTTCTTGTTTAGTGGGAAAAATAGACACCAAATTAGCAAAGTGTGTAATTTTGGTTCAAGTATGCATGTGTTGTGTATGGTGGCCGGTTATAATGGGTCCCATGGGGGGTAATTTATTCAAAATTTTTACTTAGGTAATTAGTTAAAAGGTTTAAGGTAAAAAGGTTAATTAGTTTTAGGTAATTAGTGAAAAGTATGCAGTTACGTTTAAAAATGCGTAAAACTTAGAAAATTGACGAAATATATTAATTTTATGATTTTTCGACGAAAATTGACATTTTACGTTTCGTAAAGTGTTTTATGCATGCTTACGACGGTTACTCGTAAAAACGACGTATAATACGAAAACGCGATACGTTAAGTAAATATTCACTGAAAATACGATTTATTACTATAAATGGCAAAAATACTAAAATACATGTTTATAAATACGTACTGGGTTAATTAAATACGCAGTTAATGAAAATAACAATCACGCAGTTATAATAAAGCAGTTAAACACGTAATTCACAGATAACGAATAATCTCACGGATTATCGTCAATTCATTGACCGTTACAGCAGTCTGGTCAGATTCACAGAAGATTTCAAAACGATGACTGAGCTCAGTGTCAAGTCATCACTTGTCATAAAACAGTTTTTCAGAAAACACGGGATAACTTCCCGGTTTATACACAGTTCAAGTACATAGTTGACTAAATAAAAAGTCAAAGGGTAAAATGGTCATTTTACAAAGTAAGAAAATTACCAGTTGTTACAGAGGCGGCCATCATGTCTTGTAGGGACAACGTATAAAGATTTGCACCACGAGATCCCTTCAACAAGTCTTTTCCTTCCAAGTTGCGGATGAAACAAGTATGTTGTCGAAAAGCAACCTCTAGGTTGGAATCACAAAACTGTCCTACTGAAAATAAGTTATGACCAAGACCTTCTACATAGTATACCCTTGAAATCGTAACTTTTCCAATCTGATATTCACCATACCCCATTATCTTTGCTATATGATCATTACCGAATTTAACCGTTCTAAGAAACTTGCTGACGAAATTTCGGAGCATCGAGCGATCTCCGGTCATATGCTTTGAACAACCGGAGTCCAAATACCAGAGGATGATTTGGACCACCTGAAAATATCACTAGACGAGGAAAATGTAGAGGTATCAGAATCTGAATATTCCTTGTTATTAACAGGTACAGATTTAATAATCTTAGATTTGCTAACTTTAGGTTTCTTAGATTTCCTAGCCTTCTTCTTCCTAGTTGGTGGTGTAGATTCTAGTTGGCTTAAATCCTGAGGTATTTCTTCACTGATAGGCACTATAGTGGGGGATGACCTAATTAAAGGGCGCTGTTTCCATACTTGAGTGCTAGTGTGCCTAACTAAAGGACGCTCAGACCTAACCTCAATGGATGCATTCCTAGTTAAAGGGCACATTTTTCCATCTAATGTAAAGGTCCTACCAGTGGGATGCCATTGCCAGCCAACTTGGGCACGAGTTCTACCAGTTGGCTTCCATTCAAGATTATTCCTAATGGCATTCATTTCGTTCACATGATCAATAAGACACAAATCATGACGTTGGGAAAACATACATTCATTACAATTCCAACATTTCAAATCAGAATTCATAAATGGTTTAGGCTTCTACACAGGCGCAGAGCGTTTAGTCTTAACATGATTCTTTTTATTTAAAACTGAACTAACATTCCTATGGTGAGCTTCTACTTTCTTCTTGTTGGTACTACTAGTAGAGGGCTTGATCTTATCTTTCTTGAGTGGCGATCCTTTAGCCTTAGTAGACTCTTTTAATCCTGTAGAAGGCAAAGTGGGAACATTAGCAACAGATTTTTAAGGTGCCTTACTTGATGGTGTCAATGACGGTTTTGCTCCTGGGGTCTTATTGAATGGAGTTACAGCAATGGGTCTATTAGTGAGTAGTGCAGAACCTGGTTTACCTATGTATTGCAAATATGCTAAGCAATATTGAACTCGCTTAATATAATCATAAGCAGAATAATAGTAGCTACTTTAGGGATCTAAGGCATAAAGATCGTCTAAAATATCCCTAACAAGATCTACATGCTTAATGGCATTCCTCATATAATCATCATAGGTAACCGGGTTTCTCTTATGGAGCGGGTTCTTATAAAGCACTACTGACTTGGTTGTTGGAGCACGAGAGGACGGTGCAGAGTTGGTAGCTAAGTTATTAACAGCTTCTTATCGGGTGAGAAGAAGTGTCTCCTTTAACTCGGCCAAAACCATGTTTTTGTCAATGATCAGGATGTTTAAGTCAGAGATTTCCTCACATTTTTGGTTCAATTGTTCAACATAAGATTGTTGCTGTGCCGCATTAAAAGCGAAGCGTTCTTCTAGTGAACCATAAAGTTTGGACATTCCCTGTCTTGCACGATCCATCTCCCCTAGAATAGACGAAAGTCTAATTTCTAAGTCCTGGTTTTTAGACTCTACAGCCTCTAGTTCCAATTTTAGTGTTTCATTTGATGAAACATCTCTCTTCAATCTCATAATCTCTTCCTCTAATGCCTTAACTATTGCAATCATCTTGTCACTCGTCTCAACACCGTTTTCACAACTATATGTTATCAAAAGATCCTCATTTTGAGTTTGTTGTTTTAATTCTAAAGATATACAATGTTGTTCTAGTTGATTAAAGCGTTTTGAAAGTAAATTGTAAGAATCTTGTAGCTTTAAAAACTCAGCGTTAGATTCGTGACAAGAATGATTATCTACCTCATTTACAGTATCAGCAACATTTACAGAGAGATCACACACATCATCACATATATTCACAGCATCACATTTAATCATAGCGGATGTAAACTCATTCGAATAATTAACATTTACAGTAGTAAGCACATCACACGAAATTACTTGGGACAAGAATCGGTCATATTCGGATAAAATCTTTTCCTTTTCAATTAATTGGAGTTCGTAAGCGGTGTCCATTTCATAAAACACTTTTTGAACTTCTGCAATTTCAAACTCAAGATTTTCCGAAAGAGATGCAAAACTTCTTTTTCGACTTTCGACAAAGGGATTGATCTCATTTTTAAACACCTCGTTCATGTGTTCGAAAGCCCATTCTCCGGCGTTTAAGCCATTTGAAGTCGTACATTCCAAAATGACCTTGTCAAAACTAGCAAAGTATTGATTAATCTCTTGCAAGTTTAACCATACAGTGCTAACAGGTGGAAGATCCTTTGGAATTTCCTTAGGTCCTTCCATTTTGACAAGTGTAGGAAGTGTACTAGGGTTTTCTTCATTTAACATGTAGGTTGGTGCTGTAATGAGATCTTTGTCCATATGGAAGCGAATTCTAAAATCCGTTTTAGCAAGCTCCTGATTCATTTTAAAATAATCACAATCGGGATATTTTACAAAATTATATGACCGATTCTCATCAACTAGATCCTTATTGGTGCGATCATCGAAAATAACAATCGGGTCTAAGACCAATCCTAATTGGGTTGCATTATAAAGTCTTGGACTATGGTTAAAAGCTTGTTTTGCATACCGTGGGTTAGGGGGAAAGCCTTTTTGACGTGAAAAGTTAAATTCTCTAAATGAAGCATCAAATAAGTGCACTAGTTGAGAGGCAGCGTATTGTCTTAAAAGCAAATAATCTAGACTTCTAATCTTACTAGCCGCATTAATTTCCATTTCATTCTTCTTAGACTCTAGTAATTCAAAATCCGTTTGAAGTTTTTGAAAATTAGTGACCACTAACTCTTTTTCTTTAAGTTCGTTAGAAAGATCTGCTCTTAAGGTTTCAATTTCTTGCAAATGACCCATTTGTTTGTTTCGAAAATGATCATACTCGGGATTTGTTAGAACACTAGACGAAGGAACTAATTCTAAAGTTTGAACTTTCTCGTTGCTTAAGGCAAGCTCATCAGACAAATTCTTATTCTTAGTTAGGGTTTCTAAGAGTGCAGCATTCATTTGGCTAAGTAATGTAGCAGGAACCATGACCAAATCTTGTTGAGCAGGAGTATGCGAATGGGAAATGACTCCCGGTTGTGATTCACTCAAAGTCTGGGGACTCACATTGATATTTCTATCATTAATTGTCTCCTCATTTGAAAGACTCACCACCTAAGAATCATTCGAATCAGCACTCTCTTGCACAACATGATGTGGTTGAATACTAGCATCAGTGGTATTAATAAGTACCTCATATCTCTTTTCTGGCCCTAGGCTAGAGATAGTTGCCATAAGAGCTGCCTGTGTAGATTGAAGTTCATCGAAGTCTGAATCATAAGCATCAAGATCATCTGCTTGGTATGCTGCATTCTGTGTAGTGACAACGTCTTGTTCAGCAATCCCTGGATCAGCAAGAAATGCAAGCTCCTCTTCATCAAGTTCCCTTCCTTGTGCCTGAGCATTCACCAGATAAATCTTCTCTGCAAACCATTGACCATCCCTTCTCCTCTTGGGTTTCTTGCAATCCCTGGACATGTGACCTTCTTCCTTGCAGTTGTAGCATGTAATCATTCTCAACTTGCCTGTGGAATTAGCCAGTGGAGGAGTGTTGACCATTGGAGCAGGATTGACCGTGCGTGTATTGGTGTTTGATGTAGTAGGTCTCCCCTGATAAGCTTGACTAGGTTGAACCATTACCCTGCCATTCTCAATAGTAGCTTGTTGGCGAGAATTGGATGAATTCCTCAGCTGATTGTTAGTAGGAGCTGTTCCTCTAAATCCTCGTTTGCTTAAAGTCCTTGTGAGGTAAGCAGACATAGTGGCTAACACTTCAACTGGGTCAGTTCCTTGTTTGAATTCAGGAATGGGGACTTCATCATCATCACAATACAGTGCTTGGTCTTGTTGAGCTGCATAAGCACTTGAAGGAATACTCATGTGGTCAGGATAGCTTGTTGGATATGCTGCATTCTCTTGATAAGAAGAATATGAAGACTGAGCATAAGGTGCAATGCTTGTTGGATGAGGTTGTGAAGCATATTGTGGTGAAGGTGCATTAAACCGATATTGTTGCTGATGTGAGGTGGGTGGTTGCGGTAGAATCGAGTATTGGGGAAAGGTTGGTGTCATGTAAGGTGATGGATGATAGGCTTGATGTCCCAAGATATAAGGAGTGTTGTTGTGTGACAAGCTTGGTTGATTCGCCATCAAAGCTAAGGAATCAGGGTACATACCTCGAGGCGAACGGTGCATGATCACATGTTTCTCAAGCTGCTGAAGAAAAGCTTATAGTTGATCCAAATTGCACTTATGCAAATCCCTGGTTAACTTAACATCGGTAATATACTCACCACATTCAGGTTGAGGTAAAGTATTCAAAAATTTGGTGTTAACCTGGAATGGAGCAATCACGAGATTTTATACATTCAGATCATTCATGAGAGTAGTGAATCTGAAGTAATAGTCGTGAAGTGTTTCCCCTGGGCTGTACGTGAATCTATCAAACAGATCATACAACTGACATTCCCTTTCCTGTTTGGTAAGAGACGTACCTTGTAGCAACACCTTTAGACGTTCCCATAAATCCTTTGCCACCGTATACTGACTTACCATTCGATAGATATCATGTGGAAGAGCTTGGAGAATGGTTTGAAGAGCCTTTTCGTCTGCATCGACAACGAGTTGTTGAGCTGGTGTAAGTTCTTCAAATTCTCGTGGTCGAGTCACATTGTTAATTACGATGGTACCATAATCAAGTGGACCATTAAGAAAAATTGACTTGACCATAAGCCTCCCATATACCGGTTTTCCCTTAAGGTATGACATCATACGGCCTTGCCATGTTTCAAAGACTTCTTTAATGAGCATTGGAGGGCGATTATCCGTTCCCGTAATGACGGAAATGTCCGTAAGTGATGTCATCTGAGGCATTAATGAATTCGGATTCATTTTGTTCACTTCAAAGAGACAAAGATTATCGGTTGATCGATCAGTGAAGTAAAGCTTGTGAATTGTGTTGAGTTTTTGTTGTAAGAAGCCAAGAATAAATCCTCTAAAAAATCGTCGAAAAAAACAAGTAAAATATCCCTTGATCCGGAACTTTTGTTGATTCGTAAGTGTTGATTCGGAAGATTTTGGCTTGGAAATCCTTGATTCGGAACTTTTGGTTCGGAAGATTTGATCCGGAACTTTCCTTGATCCGGAACTTTCCCTTGATCCGGAACTTTCCCTTGATCCGGAACTTTACCTTGATCCGGAACTTTCCTTGATCCGGAACTTTTCCCTTGATCCGGAACTTTACCTTGATCCGGAACTTTCCTTTGATCCGGAACTTTTCCCTGATCCGGAACTTTCCTTGATCCGGAACTTTTGGTTCGAAACTTTTTGATCCGGAACTTTCCTTGATTCGGAACTTTTGGTTCGGAACTTTTTGATCCGGAACTTTGGTTGATCCGGAACTTTTTGATCCGGAACTTTTTGGTTCGGAACTTTTACTGGGAAAACAGAAACCTTGTTCGATTATACAGTCGATCAAAAAAAATGAAGATTAAACCCAGATTTTTACCAAATAACCCAAAAAGTTTTGTGATTTCTACAATAATAAGTAAAAACTAATACTTATCTACTAATCCCAATCACAAAAAACACCAAAAACTCCAAGAATCAAGATGGATCTTCTTAAAGAACACTAATACAATCAAAAACTAAATAGCAACCCAAACCATTACCTTAAATCACCCCATAGCTCTTGATACCAAATGTAGAATCTTGATAACCTATGAATCTATGAAGTGGGTTGATGATTTCTAGAGAGAGAAACTAGAGAGAGAAAGTGAGAGAGAAACTATGTGTATTTTTATTCAAATGAAAAGTGTAATGATCAACAACCAACCCCTTTCCATGGTGGAAAGGGGTATTTATATCCAAAGCCTTATTTGGGCTTGGGCCGATCCATGACAAGCCCATGTGTCGGTTTCTTACTTAATTTAATAAGTAACACTAACTACGAGCTATTACAACATAAATAATATTGTGGAGTGACCGATACTTCTAATATACGTAAAAACGTATTTCTAACATCTAATATAAATCTAAGAAAAATAATAGGCAAAGAAAAAGCTTAAATAAGCTATGAAATAAGCTGAATGGGCTGAATAGCTTAAAATAAAACGAAACTTAGGAAGGTATAAAGTAAGACTAAACAGAAATGAAACAAAAAGGATCCATAGAACAGATGGATGTAAGGTGGGTGTCTGCGTCTTATAGTTGAATGTTGTTGATGCAAAAGTTGGGTGATCCTTGCTAGACCCGAATTAGGCTTAATTCGGGTTGGCTGGGCTCCGGCTCCTGCACCAAGTGAATCGTTTGGTTGGGATCCTGCACACTAAACAGCACGCGTTAGGCTTACCGTGGGAATGTTTCCCACGATTAGACTCCAGCGTGAGAGTAAGTAATCGGTTAGGGTTTATGTGAATTGAAAGTATAAAGCGTAATACCTTTGTGGAACCCATGGGGGTTCCTTTTATAGGCAGTGGAACCCTAGTGGGCTGCCACTGATACTTCGGCCCCAAGGAAAGGATAACTACCAGAATTAGAATGATTGTTATCTTCTAAATTTGGTAGTGAATATCCTCTCAATTGGGATAAAGCTATTCCTAGAAAGAATATGATTTTGTCCAACCCTATGTCGGCCGCACTGGGCCGTGGGCCGCACACATGTGCGCGGTCACTGTTCATCCAAGCCCATAAGTCTGAATGACATTATCCCACCCATCTGTGATGGGCCGGATATGGGTAGTACCCATGGTTCGGGTTCATGACCCGGCTGGGGACTATACGTCATCATGTCCCCCCAGTCTAGTTGTTACAACCATAGGCGTAACCTCTAGACTACCAAGATGCTCCCTGGACGTACCAAGGAAAAAAAAAATAGGGAATGATAAGTTGTCCAAGAATTTGTATTGGCCGCACATGGCAACCTGACTTAGGAAGTTATTCCATCAGTATCTCAGCCGCATATGGCGACCGAAACAAATTAAATATAGCATTAAATGTCAAGTCTTACGTAAGAGCTGCATATCCCGACATTAATAACTGTTCACCTGACATTTTGACTGACAAAAGTGCGAACAGTCAGAACCTTGAGCAGTGCAAACGTTTGAGTCAGAAGTGACCCGTGGGTCCCGCCTGACGTTTCACTTGCCACTTGCCCCCTAACCACACGATCAAGAATAGTGGCAGACACGTGTCACACATCCAACAGGTCATGACCCACGAGGCAACCCTATAAATAAGCCACCCCTACGGCTGTGTGAAACACACAGTTATAACCTCCATTTCTACCATTAAAGCTTTCCTCTTAGCTTGAACTAATTACGCACGAATCCCTTCTTCCACAGGTTAGAACACCACGCCCTTACCTTTTTATTTAGTAATGGCTCACAGAAACAACCCTACCATTGGATCCGTGCTGAATGTAATGACCCAGGACCAACTAAACCACTATTGTACAAACTATTTCATCCCTACCAACCTACACCCCTCACTTCCTGGCGACGGAGACCTCATAACTGAGGCTCCAGCGGGTAAGATTGGCCTGTACATTCGCCTTTTTGACGCGGCCAATTACCGCATTCCATTTACCCGTTTTCTCATAGATCTTTTAGGATACTATGATGTATATATTAGTCAGCTTCACTGTATAGGCGCCTGTAAGATTAGTCAATTCGAGATCCTCTACCGTGCTAGGAGAATCCCCCCAACCGTAGAATTATTCCGGCTCTTTTATGTTCCCAACATAGTAAACGGTTGGGTATCTTTTAAGAAACGATCCCCTAACAGTCCCCAATCACACAACAAGCCAATGGATTCGTTGAAAAACTGGTATGATCACTACTTTTTCATTGACGCAGTAGTATGGCCGGCTGATTACATCTTTAGAAATAGGATACCCCACGACCCCAAGCCGCACACAAATACATATAACCCCAGACATTCCCAAGAATTAGATCTGAATAGGACCGGGTTCCATAGAAGTCTTCCCGAGTCATTTCTATGTTTGCTAGGGATTAGCCGCAATTACTTTGGCCCGTCCAATAGGTATCCTGTGTTTTGGAGAAGGTAGGGTGAAGGTAGGCTAACATCCGTACGCAAAAATTTATTCAATCATTTTATAAATGGCTAACACATTTTGTTTTTGGTGGGCAGAAATGAACTTTTTTGGACTTCTACGCCAGGGCGACCCGAAGCTCGTGCCGGAGGGCTCCCGTCCCCTCCGTGAGAATGAACTACCCCTGCTCGAGCACACCCGCAACTTGACGGTTGCTCTTGAAGTCGTGCTAGATCCACACTCGGACGAGGGAGAGCAAGGAGACAATGAGGGTGGTGATAACAGGATGGGGGAAGGAGGAGCCGGGCCCTCCTCACCACATAGGGAAGAGCAGGGAGATAATATTGACTTAACCACCTCCAGCCTTCGCCGGATGACGGGCGATGATGATGAAGAAGTACAACAAGTCAATCTGGACTCAGAGGAAGAGGAAGAAGTGGAAAAAGAAGCCGAGGAGGAGACTGAAGAGGCAATAGCTCAGCCTGTCGCCAGGCGTACCCGTAAAAGAAACAAACGAGTGAGGAAAGCTGCTTCAGCCGAGATTGGCGAACACAACGCCCCTCCCAAGAAACTTCGAGAAGACCACCCCTTGTACCAATCTGTTGGGAGTACTACCCAGGGTTCCGAGACTATCCGGGCCGCACATGTCGATCCCGTCACTCAGATTGCCCCAACCGCATCAGAATTAGCAAGAAATGACATGTAAGACTCCATCCTAACATGTAAGAATGACAAATTTCCTTGTAAGCAACACTTAATATGTTTCCCAATACTTGTTTCACATGGATGAACGAACTTGTTTCCCAATACTTGTTTCACAGGAAAAGAAGTGGAAAGAAACCCCATGCCTCACACGGCCGCCACAAAGTCCGGCCCTGTTTTTGAAGAAGGTTCACCCACAGCCTCCCAATACCTCCCAACGTCCAGCCCCCCTCAATCGTTCAACCCCATATGTAATATTACAACAACATCACGAATGAGGGACGCTGACAAATGCCGGGAGTACCTCAACAACTGCATACCACCAGGCTTGGTGCGAGAGGTGAACGCGCTCAGCCATGCGGATTTGGCGGACGAGTATAATGGTGCCTTGGTACACCAAATGGCGATGGGCACCTCGATGAGGGTAAGGTTTGAAGCCGCACTTGGGCATGTTGAATCTCTTAAGAGGAAGGTTGGACGGAGGGAGAAGATGATCGTGGATAATGAAGCTCAAATTGCAGACCTCCAATCTCAACTGGCTAGCGCCGAGGCGACCATAAAAAAGCAATCGGCCCGCGCGAATGAGTACGACCAACAAGTGGCCAACCTTGAGTCAAAACTAGATGCCGCGACCACCAAGGTAAATATTCGTGCCGCACCACCCATTTTCTAAAAGTAATATATTCTAACATTTTATCTCTTATAGGTAGCCACAGTGGAAGCGTCTGCCTAGTCGTACTCCAGCCAGGTACACGTGCTTAACAAGAAACTAGAAGACGCGCACCTGGCCGTCCAAAGCATGGAGAAGGTACAAAGGGAGCTTGCTGATGAGAGGGCTATCACCCAAGAGCTGAAAGAGGCGTTCACCCAAAAATATTTGATGATTGATGCCCTCACCGATGAGCGTGACGACGTGCTATGCCCCAACTACTAGCGGCTATTGCCGGTCGTAGGTGGATGGTAGGGCATGGAGCATGCTTGGCCGTCACGAAGGTACTAGAAGCCCCTGAGTTTGTGCAACAGTTTGCAAGTCTTGTGTCTGATGGCATTGACCACGGACGACATGAGGGAATGGTCGAGGCCGTTGAGCTGATCAAGAAAGGGGAAGACTTCACCAGACATGCCTTCTTTAATCCTGAAGCCGCTAACAAGATGACTGCTTCCATGGCCGCGATGCGGGATCTGCATTATCCATTCTTGGATGAGCTGGAGGCCACCAAAGATGCATCAAATATGGAAATCATGAAGGGGCTAAGTCTTAGTGCGTTCTCCCAAGATGAAAGTCATTCCCGTGCTTCCTTCACTCCATCACCCAGCCACTTGACTCTCCCCATATATGAGGACGTAACCAGGATCGTGCTTGATGAAGAACCCTTAAGTGTAGTGCTGGAGAGGAATGCGGCTCAAGCCCAGAAGCGGAAAGAAAGTAGTGAGTGGTTGTCGTGTCTAGTCGAGGAACAAGTGGAACTAGGTAAGTTTTTCCCCCCTATGTAGGATGCTCCTACTTTATGATCCATTTCAGACACCTTGGTTTGTAACCGCTGAATATTTGTTGTTTCTATTCGTCCGTGCATGCACACGGCTAACAACATTTGTATTTTGTATGTAAGTCCGTGATTGACCACTACAATTTTGTTATCTATTTGGAAACTTGTGTATTTTGACTGTGTTGAATATTGTACATCAATACTGCATGATATGTCACGTCTTACACACAAAGAAAGAAAATACATACAAGCCTATAATTTACTAGACATGCGACGTGCGTCTTTACTATGCGGAGCACTGTGTGACTACGACATATGAAACTTACCCCAACGTCTTGTGAATAAGGTGTCTAGTAAGGATACATGATCCGTGCGGCTGGGGTTGCATCCCTCTTATGCGGCAAGTTGAGTTAGTAGGTTCACTTAATCCTCTTACCCCGCCTGGAGGCGTATAGTACATGTACAGTAATTTGAAAGAATGCATATGAATGAAACATGGCATATTATAATATAAGTGAAATTCATACGACTAACAAAAAATCTAAAAAATGATTTACACGAGAGAAGCCGTGGGGCTAGCTAGGCACCACGGCATTTTATTAGAACGTTTACATTTTTGTTTAAACAATGATGACAAGTCCTAAAAAACAAGAAAGGAAACTAAACAAACATAAGAAAAACAAAACAGATAGACCACATGGTTCTTCATTAAAGCCACATATAGCGAAGCACCCATGCGGAAGCCGTAGCTTTCAAATATAGCACCTTTTGAGATTGGAAATGTTCCATGTGCGCTCTAGGTCCCGGCCATCCATGTCACGTAACTTGTACGCGCCTCGTCCCAAGGCCTCCGTGACTTCGTACGGTCCTTCCCACTTAGGGCCCAGTTTTCCTGTATTCTCCGCTCGACTCGCTTCGTTAGCACGATAGACATAGTCTCCCGGTCGAAAAGAAACACCCTTGACCTTGGCGTCATAATAAGCTTTCATTTTGGCCTTGGACTTAACCTCGTTGATGGCTGCTACTTCCCTTTTTTCTTCCAACAGATCCAGGTTGATTCGCAGCTGCTCGTCGTTCGTGACGACATTAACTTCCGCCGTGCGGATGGTAGGCATTCCTATTTCTGCTGGTATAACAGCTTCAGTGCCGTAAGCCAATGTAAATGGAGTATCTCCGTTGGCTGTTTTGATCATAGTCCTATGTGCCCACAACACATGAGATAACTCATCAACCCATTTGCCACTTCGTTCGTCCAAACGCGCCTTGATGCCATTCCTCAAGCTTCTATTTTCCCGTTCGACAAGGCCATTTGTCTGCGGATGCTTAACAGATGTGAAGCGCCGCTTGATGTTCAATGATGCACACCAATGTTTGAATGGGTTGTCCGTGAACTGCTTGCCGTTGTCCGAGATGATTTCTTCTGGTAGACCGAAACGGCACACAATATGTTCCCAAACAAACTTCTTAACTTGTTTGCCTGTGATAGACTTGACTGCCTTGGCCTCTATCCATCGTGTGAAGTAGTCCATCACAACAATCAAGAATTTAACTCCCCCCGCAGCTACAGGAAATGGTCCTGCAATGTCGATTCCCCACTTATAGAATGGCCATGGGGACGTGATAGGTGTAAGCTCCTGCTGCGGGTGCCGCGGTACTGGACTATGCACTTGGCAATCACTACACTTGCGAATCATGTCGCGCGCGTCTCTGTGCATGGTAGGCCGATAATATCCTGTTCGTAAGGCTCTAGCTACCACGGATCATGGACCCGCATGCATGCCACATAACCCTTCGTGTATGTCACTGATTACGTAAGCGGCCTGACGTGGTCCAACACACCGCAGCCATGGCTGCAAGAAAGAGCGCTTGTAAAGGACGCCTTCTCGAAGTTCGAAATGCTGCGACTTCCTTCTGATGCGCCGTGCTGCTTTTTCCTCGTCTGGAAGGGTCTCACTAGTCAAATAGTTGATAATCGGGGTCATCCATGTAGGTCCATCCTCCTCAACTATAGCAGCAACCTCCCCTTTCGTTATAGATTTCTCCTTGAGTATTTCCACCAGGACTTGTTTAGACAAGTGAGCGAAGCTTGTGGATGCGATCTTGCTAAGAGCGTCCGCCTTTTTGTTCTCGCCCCTTGGCACCTGCTTGATGTAAAACTTACTGAAAGTCACGATTAGCGACTTGACTTTTTCCAAGTACCTGACCATGTTTTCCTCTTTAGCCACATATCCACCTAGAATATGGTTCGCGACAAGTCGTGAGTCCACGTAGGCCTCAAGGTTGCGGACTCCCATTCTAGCGGCGATTTTTAAACCCACAATTAATGCTTCATATTCTGCTTCGTTGTTGGTGGTCGTGAACTCAAAACGGAGGGCGTACGTGAATTCCATTCCTTCTGGATTTGTGAGGATGAGACCAGCTCCGGACCCGTCCGTACACGAAGATCCGTCCGTGAATAACACCCATGGTTCTGTTGGGATCTCGTCTTGCTTAACGATTGTCCCTTCCTCATCCGGCTTCACGATCAGGAAGTCTGCCAAGATCTGGCCTTTCACAGCCGTCCTTGGCCTATAAGATATATTGTGCTCCCCAAATAAGATGCTCCATTTTTGTAGCCTCCCTGCCACGTCCGGTCAAGAAATAACCTGCTTGATTGGCTGATCCGTAATGACCACAATTGGGTGCGCCTGAAAGTACCGGCGCAGCCGCTTTGTAGCAAACACTAGTGCTAGCACCAATTTTTCCATAGAGGAGTAATTTAGCTCCGGCCCTTGTAGTGTTCTACTTATAAAGTAGACCGGAGTTTGCACTGTATCTCTATCTGTCATGAGTACCGCGCTTATTGCGCCATGAGTGGCTGAGAGATACATAATAAGTTCCTCCTTTGGCCGAGGAGCTACTAGCATAGGGAGAGACGCGAGATGCTGTTTCAGCTGGCTGAAAGCTTCCTCGGCCTCCTTCGTCCACCGGAAGTCTCCCTTCCTAATGCACTTCTTGAGTGTCTTAAATAGGGGTAATGAATTCTCTGCGAACTTGGATAAGAACCTATTCAGCCCGGCTAGTTTCCCATTCAAGGATTGCACCTCCTTCCGTGTCTGAGGGGACGGCAGTTGTATTACTGCGTCCGTCTTCTCTGGGCAAGGTTTGATGCCGTTTGGGTCAATCAAATATCCAAGGAACATTCCCTCCGTTGCCCCAAACGTACATTTTTTTTGGATTTAACTTCATGTTAATCCTTCTCAGTGTGTCGAATGTCTATTGGACATCCCGGAGAAGTGCCTCCTCCGTGTGACTTTTTATAACCAAGTCATCCACATAGACCTCCAAGTTGCAGCCTATCTGTGATTCAAAAGCCTTGTCCACAAGCCGTTGATATGTAGCACCGATGTTCTTCAGTCCAAACAGCATTTTCGTATAGCAATATACGCCCTGGCTCGTATGGAACGCCGTTTTTCTGCATCCTCCTCCGCCATCTGGATCTGGTGATATCCTTTATATGCGTCCAAGAAGCATTTAAAAGGATACCCACATAGGGATTCCACCTTCCAGTCGATTTCCGGTAACGGGTAACAATCCTGTGGGCAGGCCTTGTTCAGATCTGTAAAATCCACACACATGCGCCAACTTCCGTCATGTTTTTTGACCATGACCGGATTGGATAACCACTCGTGGTAGTATACCTCGCGCATGATA
This sequence comes from Glebionis coronaria, assembly GCA_025667525.1. Classification (NCBI taxonomy): domain Eukaryota; kingdom Viridiplantae; phylum Streptophyta; class Magnoliopsida; order Asterales; family Asteraceae; genus Glebionis; species Glebionis coronaria. The sequence goes on along the minus strand of CM046874.1, from coordinate 631,374,773 downwards.
CCTGCGTCCACTAGTTTCCTTACTTCCTCCAATATCACTTGGCTGCGCTCAGGCGCTTGGCCGCGCTTCTTTTGCTTGACGGGTTGGTACCCTTGGCGGATCTGGAGCTTATGCTCTGCTATCGCACGTGGCACGCCTGTCATATACTTTGGCTCCCATGCGAATATATCTAAGTTTGCACTTAAAAGAGAGCACATGGCCCTTTTTCCGCCATCCGAGAGCTCCCCTCCTATGGATACCTCCTGTTCCAGATAGTCAGGGTGAATTGCTACCTTCCAATTGGGAGGTGGTGATCCATCCTTGGGTGGAACATGTGGAGCCGGTGTTGTCACGGTGTGACACTCGGATGCCGGTATGATTGTGTTGTAAATGGTAACAATTCCCCCCTCAACGGGGAATTTGATCATTCCGTGCACCGTGGAGGGTACCGCCCGTATAGCCAAAATACCTGGTCTGCCTATGATCCCATTGTACGGAGAATGTGAGCGTATCACCATGAAGTTCATCCACGATGTAGTGGAGTGTTCCTCATTCCCAATGGTTACAAGCAGCCGTAGTTTCCCTATCGGCCAGATAGTGTCTCCACTAAAGCCGGTGAGCGGCGCCGTGGACGGTACTAATTGGCTTCTTATTTCTGGGCATAACTGCACAAAACAGTGTTCATACAGTACCTCTGCTGACGACCCTCCATCCACATACATGCGACGAACATTGTGTGTTCCAATGCTTACCTCAATAGTGAGAGGCGCATCGGTCACATCGCTTGTTATGATGGGAGGGAACAAGATTTCCCTGCCGCGTGAAAATTTTTGGCCAACTTTCTGCCTCGTGCGGCGTTGTCTGGATTGGATCATGTATATGGTCGAAGGCTTGTCCTTTTGGGGATCCTTCTTATCGTACTTCTTGTTGTTGTCTTTTCCATCCTTCCAATCCTTAACTAGGTGCTTGAGTTTACCTGATTTGATCAGCGACTCAATATGCTTCTTGAGCTGGATACACTCCTCCGTACCGTGGCCTTTGTCATTATGGAATTCGCAGAAGTGATTTCCTTGCCGACGTTCCGGTGGAGTGGTCATTGGGGGAGGCCTTGGAAAGTTCGCCCCTTCCGTCAGCAAGATCTCCAGGTAGGACATCTTTAGGGGGGTGAACTTATCGTCCGGCCGTCCTCCTTTGCTCTGGCTCTTATAGTCTGAGCCCTTGCTATTGTTATGATTGCCTTGACCGCCCGACTGTCTCCGGGACTGGTCATTTGACCGATACCCATTTCTTCGGGATGGGTAGGCCGCGGCAACAACTGTTTCTCCTTCTATGAAATTTCTGACCCTTTCCATGAGGTCATCATATCTCTCTGGACGCTTGTCATTGAGGCGCCTGATCAACTCCCTGTCTGTTATGGCGTGCATGTAGTCAGAGATTTTCAGGAGCTCCGGCATTGTTTTTGTGCGCGTGCACTCATCATTGAAGCGTTCAGTGAAGGCTTCTGTGGACTCCCCCGACCGTTGTTTGACAGTTGCCAATGAGACCGGATCCCTATTATACTTCTTCCTCTGAGTATAATTGTTCTCAAACGCAGTACGTAAATCCGTGAAACTATCAATGCTCCGTGGAGGGAGTGCCTCAAACCAGTCACGGGCATTTCCGATCAAAGTTGAATTGAACATTTGGCACCATATAGGCATGGGCCATCGCTCAATTTTAGCCTGCGTATCGAATATTTTAAGGTGATCAACCGGATCACCAGTCCCATCATAGGTCTTGACACACGCCGGCATGCGACGTTTGGTGTCCTCAGAATAGTTCCGTATGCGGAGGGTGAACGGGTCTTCCCTGGGATCCGCCCATGGCCGGGTGAGCCTAAGGTCATCCCATGGTTCACACCATGGACGCGAAAGATCCTCCGCGTCTGCATCACGATAATAAGGGCCACCATAATACCCATCATTGTTTGGTGGTGGTGGAGGGGTGCGCCTAGGTCGGCGATGCTTAGGCGGATGGTCATCTGAGTCTTCTTCTGACGGGTCTGGAGACGGTGGTGGTGCCCCATCCTTTGGGTAGGGGCCACTTTTTTGGGATGAACCAGAAGCCTTCTTCCCAGTGTTCATCCTGTCCCACACACTCGTTCGACGAGCGGTTCTGGCCAACTCTCGATCTGGCCGCTCGGGTGAACCATCAGACTTATCTCCTCCTTCTCGAGACTGCATTAATTCCTGTATGAGGCGATCTCCTATGCGCTCAAACACATTCCTGGGTTGAGGGGTTTCCTCAAAGATGCTCTGCTCCTGAGGCCGAGCTCTCCTTTTCCTCTGATTTTGGGAAGAGGTGATTGGTCCGGTGTCACCAAAGTTGAGTCTGGATTGAAGGTCCCTCCCCAGATTCAACCTTGACGCGATCCCCGGGACGATCCTATCGAAGTTCTGCGTGAGAACTCGAGTAAGATCCTCCTCGCTGAGTGGTAGGACCTCTACTTCTTCCTCCGCCGATGGTCTGCGCGGCTCCTTGTTAGGAGGGTTGGACGCACTCTATGGGTCAGGGTTGTCCAGGGTTGAAGTAGGTGGGGGTGTCATGGAGATCGTGCTCGTTACCCCCAGGGGTTGAAAGCCGCCCCGGTTACCAGGTCCGCCCGCAAGAAGGCTGGGTGATTGATTGGGGATGAGTATCCCTTCCCCTTGGGACTTCCGATTTCCAGGATTCGTATTCCTGGGATTGCCTTGCTGGTGTCCCTTCGTCATTGAAAGATTCAGAATGAGGATTTTGTTCTAGCTTAGTGTAATGGTCCCACGGATGGCGCCAACTTGTTGATGCAAAAGTTGGGTGATCCTTGCTAGACCCGAATTAGGCTTAATTCGGGTTGGCTGGGCTCCGGCTCCTGCACCAAGTGAATCGTTTGGTTGGGATCCTGCAAACTAAACAGCACGCGTTAGGCTTACCGTGGGAATGTTTCCCACGATTAGACTCCGGCGTGAGAGTAAGTAATCGGTTAGGGTTTATGTGAATTGAAAGTATAAAGCGTAATACCTTTGTGGAACCCTTGGGGTCCTTTTATATGCAGTGGAACCCTAGTGGGCTGCCACTGATACTTCAGCCCCAAGGAAAGGATAACTATCAGAATTAGAATGATTGTTATCTTCTAATTTGGGTAGTGAATATCCTCTCTATTGGGATAAAGCTATTCCTAGACAGAATATGATTCTGTCCAACCCTATGTCGGCCGCACCGGGCCGTGGGCCGCACACATGTGCGCGGTCACTGTTCATCCAAGCCCATAAGCCTGAATGACATTATCCCATCCATCTGTGATGGGCCGGATACGGGTAGTACCAATGGGCCGGGTTCATGACCCCGCTGGGGACTATACGTCATCAAATGTGGTCAGGGGTTCGAAACCCTCCAGCTACCACTTTTTTTCCTTATATTCCTAGCTGAAGATACTAATTAAAAGAACAATAAGAGAAACTAAAAAGGACTCCAAACAAGAATGACCAAAGAGAGCAGATGGTTAGATTGTGATTGCTGTGTTTGATATTGCTCAAACGTCAGGGGTTCAATTCCCTTTCTGCCACTATTTGACAGTTTGTTTATTTTTGCTTAATATAAAAGCTGGGCAAATTGCTGCCACTTTGACAATTCATTTCTATTTGCCTTCCTGCTTAAAAAGCTGGGCAATTAGTTGCTTTTCCAAAACAAACAATATCAAAAGCACATCTAACATTAATTATTCCAAATAAAGCAAATTCACCCAAAATTAAATATCAAGAACAAAGCAACAGTAGGCAAGATCAAATATCAACTAAAGCAATCTAAGGCCACTTTCTGCTTAAGAAAAAGCGGTCCAAATAAGTTGTCCCGATGTAAATTTTACTTAAGACAGATAAGTATCATCCTCCAAACTTTAAGGCTGCCAAATTTAAATTGTAAAAACTTCCTATCCACTCTATAATAATTGTTGATCCAGTAGTCCTTAAAATAGCTCAGAAAACTTTAAGTGATGAGTAGATTATATCCAAGGTGCACTTTGGTGGATTTCTAGCTTAATTTTAAACTGCCCTATCAGCTTTAAACCTGAATATTATTAGTAATAGCTGGAACTTATTACTCAAAGCAAGAGATAATCCAACAATTAAACAACACCAATACAGAAATCACATAAACTAACACCTTACAACTATGAACTTGGAAAGAAAAAGAAGAACAAGTATTTTTTTTCTTTTGATTTAAGCCGAAACAAAAGTTTAAAACAACTATGACTAACCGTTAGAGAATTGATGCAATCAAACTTACGAACATAACATAAGCTAAAGAATAAGAATCGCTCTATACCCAAACACCCTAATCAGCTAACAAAGCAACTACCTATTTTTTTCAGTTTTCAAGAAAATAAAAGCAAATTTGTCACTAAACTAAATCTACAAGGCTGAGTATACACAAATCAAAAAGCAACTTATGTCTAATCTACTAGTTCCTAGAATTCCTAACACTAAAACCTCCAAACCAAGCCATGAGAGCTGCTGGCGTTAGTTTTCTGGTTAAAAATTTGTCAAGAATGACCAAGTATGCACATAATTTACTCCTAAACTAATTTGACTAAGGATACTTGCATTCATTCACTAAAGAACAACCAACTATCATATATCAAGAATAAACAAATTTCAATATCAACAAAATCTTGAAGATTAAAACTTACTGTTGGTTTTATGATAGTTTAAAACGGATTTTCCACAAGTGAGGTAGCGCAATCTTTACTCAAACAACATTAACGTTAAACAGGAAGCATCTCATATAGACATGAATCACTCAAAAATTCCACAGACCCAAACTCTTTTCACTTTGGCAGATTTTCATAAATCATGTAAAACCAACTTTTTTCACTAAACCTACTAAACTTTTTGATAAAACCAAATACCCTACACCCCTTAAAGATGTGCAGAATTCAACTTAGCTTGGACGTGGAATACACAGTCCACACCAAGTTCTCCCAAACACACCTTTTTAAGTTTATGGCAAGATTTTTTCAAAAGATTTTTGTTTAAAACTTCACAAACCAACAATCTTTTGACTGATTATGATCAAATACCACACAATTAAAAGATTACAAGCACAAATGATACACTTCAACAAAACAGAATCCACATGAACATTACTTTGAGATAGAAAAAATAAAATGGACAAAAGAGGATAGAACAAACCTCAAAGGCACAACTTCCCTGCCTTTAGTGTTTCGAGCTTATGTGCACGCCCGTGCACAAGCTTCCAACCTGCTAAGATTCAACACACGTGAAACAATAACAAAATATCGATAATACCACTGATTTCTTCAAAACTCCTTTTTTTTTCTCAAACAAACTTTTTAAACTCAAACATTAAACTTGAAACAAACCTTTAAAAACAAGCGTGACTGAAAATTAAAGTGTGCATAAAAATAAATTGCAATTAAAATAAAAGGAACTCAATTTCTATTACTCCAATTTGTATCAAATTACAAAGAGAGGAAAATAAAAGTTGGAACAAAAAACAAAAGATGGAATACCTACGCCTTATATAGATGGCTACACATTCTAGAAGTAAAAAGAAGAAATCTAAAACCCTGGATTCATGATAATCTGAAAATTCCCCTTTGTTTTTGAAATTGGTCATGGTCAAATTTCCATCACGTGAAGATGTTGTTGTTGCCAGCCTTGAGTATTTGATCCTAGCCGTATGAATGAGAGTAGGCAACACGAAATTAACCAGGTTCGTAGATGCCACTGTGCAATCTTGTTTTCTTCTCATCTTTGTAGCAGGGGAGGGGTCCACAGCCATGTGGGGAGGCCGGGTGTTGGTTTTCGAGGTGGGAAAGGGATGGGAGTATTGCTAATTAGGTTTCTGGAAAGGATTAGTAAAAAGCCCTTTGTATTTAGGCTGATTAGGGGGATTGGGTGGTTTAGGGTTTGATGAATAGAAGATGTGAGTCTGATGTAAGTGATGATTAGGGGTAATGTTTCCCCCGTTTTATTTATTTAACCTCTTTTTTTTGTTAATACTTAAAACCGAGTTTAAGGGTAGTATAATGTGTAAATCTGTTAAATGGTTAATTAGTTTTAGGTTTTGGCAATATCAGCCCCTCCCATTAACAACAGAATAGTGTAAACTTAGCACCCTTGGTCCTTTTGACTTTTCTTCGTTAGTCCTTTGGCTGTTTCACCAATAGTCCTTTGTAACATTGGAGGATTTGTGTTGTCCTTTTTTTCATTCTTCAAGGGTTGGACTTGTAAATTTATCACACTTCAGGGACCCCAGAGTATTTTTTGGATAGTTGAGGGGTATAAAGTGTAATTCTTCAATTCTTGAGGGACCATTTTTGACAAATCACCAAACTTGAGGGTCTTTTTGGAAAATTCAACATTCGGGTCCGGTTCATTGTACGGCTTCTTTTTCCCGTGTTCGTTTTCGCATGTTTCTTGTGATCTTTTGTCATTTTCTCAATATCCGTACCTAAATACACAAGTAACAAACACAAGCATATATATGGCCATTTTGATGATATTAAATGCATTTTAAGCCCTATTTGGACGATGAGACTATGTATAAAAGCAGTCTCATCACTCCCAATACTAAACCATTGTCGTGCCCTCACACAATGCTAGAATAAAGTATCGTAGCACCTCCAAAATTCATTTTTATTCACTTTATTGAATGATAAACTAACTATACTACTATTGCTACTACTACTTGTGTTTTAGACATAATGTATGATTTTCATCGCAAAATGGGACGTTTAGGTTCATAGAATAAGAACACGTGCATGCTTCGTTAGAAATAATTTCATCATCCTCGATTTTCACCCCAATTCCATGCCAAGCGTGTAACGAGATCATTGTTATTATAGGTTAGCAACACGATCATATCTCATGAGTGTTAATTATGAACCTAAACTCCCTTATTCCTACTTGGTATCTCTTATATTTTATTTTGTCTTAATGATCACGAGGATACATCATTGACTTATGCGTGAATAGATATTAAGTCTAAAAATAGAGTTTTAACGGTGTAACCAAAATCATTAAATTAATAATTCACCCTAATAGACAACGATGTCAAAAAATTAAGTCAACAAGAAGAATCGATAAACACGGTTTTATAACTGTTTTGAACATGAGACTTATTACCAAGACTTTTATACGCCCCCTAACGGAAGGGCCTTATTATCTTTGGTTTACCTCCATCTTTTATTAAACTTCGCCATGAAGCTTTTAATATGACTTCGGTCTTGCCTTGCCTTTTATTATCCGCCTCATCGGTGGTTTTATTAGCCAAAGACGTATATCCTCACGCTAAAGCGAATTTTGGATCTTTAAAGCTTCAAAGATTAAGGCTTGATTCACTTTCAATTTGGGCATAGATTTTTCGGCCTTGTGAGCTTCAAATTTTTGCTTAATTTAGGTGAGCACTTGAAATCTTATTATTAGGTGAAGCTTTCGATTATTCGGGTACCAATACTTCAAAACCGTGAAGTTGGCGATACCTTAATGTTTTCCCAATTTAATTACATGGAAGCTACTAAAACAAATTAGAAACCAACAATAGTGACTAAACCGCTAAATCAATATTTATTAACAATTTATTATACAAAAGCGTGGGGAGAATAAGCTAATATTTACTACACATGAGATCGTGACGATTACGAGACTTATAAATAACTCTATCATTTCTCGTCCTCATTTAAGAGACTTAGCCTAATATAAGTTAAGGAATCGAAGCTAAGTGCTCAACACGCACGGTCGAGTCAAAAATTACTCTTATTCTCACCATCGGAAAATCTACATTCGTGTCTTCAAACACTTATAAAACATGAGAAAAATTTTAAAATTTGGCCATTTTTATCCTTATTTGCAACAAAACGATAGCAAAAAGATAAAATTTTGGAAAGCGTGAAGGTTTGGAAAGGAAAGTATCTATTCACCCCCCATATTAAAGTTAAACATTGTCCTCAATGTTTTGAGTCTAGGGGTGAAAACACCCCCATACTAGAGACGTAGTCGAATGCCTAATCTAGCATGGAAAGGGTGTAACCGTTAAATCAATAGCCGTTTATGAAGTGTGCTATAAGACCTAAGGTTAGAACATCAAAGGATATATCATTTGGATATTGAGAAAGTATTCAAAGCAAACGATTGAGTGCTCCCATAAAACGAACACGAGAGGCTCCAATCGTGAAGATTATGATCTAAAAACCATAATTCACAAACAACCACGAAACAAAGGTTGGAAGGGCACAAATCCCCTCACATTAAACTAATTAGAAAGCAATAATATGTACATGGATAAGCATGGGTCTCCCCCACGAGGCACCTTTTTTTTTATAACCGAGTCAAAAGCTCGACTCGAATCCCCATAAATGTGATCATTTAGGGATAATCATGGTTCGGTCATTTTTGGTGGGACTTACATGTAATCAAGGCCCAAAAGCAACCGTGTATAAAGGCAAAACCTCTATACCAGGATCAAAGATCGTGTCTTCGTTTTCGGATGATAAACGAAACAACACGACTTTAAGTAACAACGTCCCAATGGGACACAAGAAAATAGCATAAGAGGAGAAGGGTGGGACATTGGTTGGGCATAAAAATCGAGTTACTCGAGGTAAACTCTCACCATAAGTGTAGAAGGGATTTCTAGTGACTACTTCGGTAAAAGACCGAGATTTTATCTTAAACGTGATACCGGGGTCAAAAATCTCGTCCTCGGTGGAGAAGTGTGAGGGAACAAATGGGGCTTCCCCCACACTAGGTCCACACAAAACATCGTCAAAAGAAGTAGACGCGTTTGTAGCAAGCTCAATTAAGCGAGGTGATGACGGAGTTATCTTTGGAAAATCTTTAAAATCAATTTTAAAATCATTCCCTTTTTCATTTTTTTAACTCTTAATTACGAAAACCCAAGTTGATTAAATTGAAAATATTTGATGTTTCTAAAACAATTCTAGGCACACTTAAAATTTCCACATTTATCTTGAAGGCGGGAGGAGGATTCGAATTTTTAAAACGTGAATCGATTAATAAATCATCCCCCTCCGGGCTAACGCAACGGTCCTCATCAAACTCGAAAGTAGAAGGTGGATCATCAAGAATACGTTTGATCTCGGAAAAATCACCATCGGGATCAAAAACGTCTTCTCTTCCTCGTGGAAGAGGTTGAGCAATAAAATCGTCGATAATCGAGTCGCTAGCTTCAACCGTCGTGAAACTAGGAAAAGAAGGCTCTTCGATTAAAGATTTTGCCTTTGTCGTTTCGACCTCGATATCAAAAAACGTATCGATGTGAGCAAGGCCATCGGCGGACTTCTCACATGATAAATCCAAAATCTCACTCGATGTGGGATTAGGAGTAAAAGGCTCGTCTCGTGACGATTTTGCCTTGACGGTTTCAACTTTGTCCTTCGAATGGATCGAACGTGGGTTTTCAAACATTTTAGCAAAACTACTAACACGTCCCTTCGGAATTAATTTTTGCTCATCTTGCAAAAACGAGGGCTCAATGATCTCCTTTAAAACCTTTTCACATTTTTCTTTTTCAAAATCATTTAATGGAATTTCTTCGTCAAAATTAAGTGTATATTGATTTAGAAAATCCTCAATAATTTCATCCTCATTAGAAAAATTAGGTTCACAAGGTATTAGATTTAATACTCCCAAGTATCCTACGAGTTTTTCCTTTGGTTTATTTTCACAAACATTTTTCAAAACTTCGTTAGATGACTTTTTTGTTTCCTCTACGTTGTTGCAAGACGATGAAGGTTGTACGACTCTAAAATTCGAGAGATATGGATCAATACGAGACGTACGAGTCTTAGGAGTCGATAAGTCTTTAACCTCTCCCTCGGAATTAGGATTGGTGTTATTTGATGAAGAACTCGACTCGTATGAAGCTACTTTTTTCTCTAAGGTCTCAATCGTTGAAAGAAGTTCATTTCGCTCATTAGTGTAAGCCTCCACAACTTTATCAACAAGTTTATCCCATCTCTCGTCAATTAGGTCAAATAAACATTCTTGTTCTTTAGAAGCGGCATCATATTCGTTTTCCAACTCGGTTCTCATGGAGGCCATTTCCTTTAAGTAAAATTCCTTTTGAGTTTCCAATTGTTTTTCGTAATGTTCCTTAAGATTCGTAACTTGTTCTTGAATCATCGTTAAGTTTTTATTATTACGTCTCACATAGTCACAAAAGGCGTTTTGATTCATTTCATCATTTTGATTTTGATCATAATTAAAAGACGAATCATATGACGAGTAGAATGAAGACGATGGGTGATCTTGGTCGTAAGATTGAAAATTATCACCATGATCACGTGGAGCGGAGTTATAGATATAACCCTCTCGACCTCCAATAACCTCACAATTAAAACAATTGGCACCATCGGGCGGGCCTCCACAATATTGACACGAATAATATCCACCATCATTCGACATGATGCAACGACAAAGACGATTCGAGAATTAAACGTTATAGAGGGTGAAAGAAGAGAATTATGAAAATAGAGGAAAAAATCGAAGAATCTTTTTGTGTTTTTGGTTTTTTAATTTTTTTGGAATTTTGGTGTATTACGTAGAAATTACTCTACAAAAACTATCCACTAATCAAAGGTCTCGATTAATGAATCCAAGAAGAATGAAGGTAATTACGTGAAATAAAACCCTCGTCGACTTTGAAACGTTGGCGGAACGCCAAAACGTTTCGAGGTTCAATAATTAAAACTCACAAAAATAGATTAATAATACTTGATGTGGTAAACCCCTAATTAATCGTCACTTTCAAAATACGCACAAGCGAGCGAAGAAAACGAGGCGGCGCGAAGCACTTAAGAGCCTTTTTTCCTTAGGTCGTGAAATACAACCGCCTTATACCCACCTTATAGTTTGTATTTATCGAGATTAAACCAATTAAGAGTATTTATCTATTTTGCCTTTGATTTCGTTTGAATTCGATACAACAATAGTGACCGGAACGCTCAACTATTGAGGTGCAATTTCTCCCGTATTTGGATAGTTATTGTGTGTTAATTGTTCTACGTAAATACAATATATTATGCACAATAAAAACGAGAAAACGATTTTGTGTTAATAGAGTTCTATTTAACACGTATTTACTTCTATGGCTAATAGTATAGAAAAATAAAAAGAAGTATTTACGATAAAAACGTAAACACTCAAACAAACACGATAAATAAATATGGCTAAACACATCTTCCCGGCAGCGGCGCCATTTGATGTTGTATTTTTGTACACTTTATTTTTGGAAAAACAAAGCGACAAAAGCGGGTAGGTATTAAGTATCACGCTTTGTGAAAAACGCGAATACTCGTCGTCGAGTTCGTTCTCGGTGGAGGTATGGTGTTTAGCCAACAAAATTAGACGTTATTTATTCAAGTGATAACGTTTTTGGACAGAAAGAAAGAAGGGAAACCGGAAACGAGTTACGTTAAAAACGGTTGAAAACGCTTAAACGTACGAACGTAAAAACGCGACCCAACGAAAAATAACACCTAAAAATAATTAAAAATTACTAAAAAGTCCTAAAAATTCTAATTAAGAATAAAATATAAACTAAAAAATTTGAAAGTGCTTAAATTATTTTATATTATTATTTAAAGTTAATTAAAAAAACCTAAAATATAAATTAAATAAGAAAAGGACAAAATTCAAACTTTATTATTTGCAAACCTAGTTTATACTATTTAAAAACTAAAAATATTTTTTTGAATTTTTCTAAACTTTTTTCTATTTTTTATGACTTTTTTTAAATTTTAAAATGAGAATAATCTTATAAAATAAATAATAAAAATAAAATTATGAAATTTGAATTATATTTTTTTGACTTTTATATTTTTTATTATGAATTAAATACTAATTTAAACTAATTAAATTATTTAAAAATATTAAACGTTTTTATAAAAAAAACAAAAATTTAAAGAAAGTGACAAACTCTATTATAAATCTAAGAAAAATAATAGGCAAAGAAAAAGCTTAAATAAGCTATGAAATAAGCTGAATGGGCTGAATAGCTTAAAATAAAACGAAACTTAGGAAGGTATAAAGTAAGACTAAATAGAAATGAAACAAAAAGGATCCATAGAACAGATGGATGTAAGGTGGGTGTTTGTGTCTTGTAGTTGAATGTGGTCAGGGGTTCGAAACCCTCCAGCTACCACTTTTTTTTCCTTATATTCCTAGCTGAAGATACTAATTAAAAGAACAATAAGAGAAACTAAAAAGGACTCCAAACAAGAATGACCAAAGAGAGCAGATGGTTAAATTGTGATTGCTGCATTTGATATTGCTCAAAGGTCAGGGGTTCAATTCCCTTTCTGCCACTATTTGACAGTTTGTTTATTTTTGCTTAATATAAAAGCTAGGCAATTAGTTGCTTTTCCAGAACAAACAATATCAAAAGCACATCTAACATTAATTATTCCAAATAAAGCAATTTCACCCAAAATTAAATATCAAGAACAAAGCAACAGTAGGCAAGATCAAATATCAACTAAAGCTATCTAAGGCCACTTTCTGCTTAAGAAAAAGCTGTCCAAATAAGTTGTCCCGATGTAAATTTTACTTAAGACAGATAAGTATCATCCTCCAAACTTTAAGGCTGCCAAATTTAAACTATAAAAACTTCCTATCCACTCTATAATAATTGTTAATCCAGTAGTCCTTAAAATAGCTCATAAAACTTTAAGTGATGAGCAGATTATATCCAAGGTGCACTTTGGTGGATTTCTAGCTTAATTTTAAACTACCCTATCAGCTCTAAACCTGAATATTATTAGTAATAGCTGGAACTTATTACTCAAAGCAAGAGATAATCCAACAATTAAACAACACCAATACAGAAATCACATAAACTAACACCTTACAACTATGAACTTGGAAAGAAAAAGAAGAACAAGTATTTTTTTTTCTTTTGATTTAAGCCGAAACAAACGTTTAAAACAACTATGACTAACCCTTAGAGAATTGATGCAATCAAACTTACGAACATAACATAAGCTAAAGAATAAGAATCGCTCTATACCCAAACACCCTAATCAGCTAACAAAGCAACTACCTATTTTTTCAGTTTTCAAGAAAATAAAAGCAAATTTGTCACTAAACTAAATCTACAAGGCTGAATATACTCAAATCAAAAAGCAACTTATGTCTAATCTACTAGTTCCTAGAATTCCTAACACTAAAACCTCCAAACCAAGCCATGAGAGCTGCTGGCGTTAGTTTTCTGGATAAAAATTTGTCAAGAATGACCAAGTATGCACATACTTTACTCCTAAACTGATTTGACTAAGGATACTTGCATTCATTCACTAAAGAACAACCAACTATCATATATCAAGAATAAACAAATTTCAATATCAACAAAATCTTGAAGATTAAAACTTACTGTTGGTTTTATGATAGTTTAAAATGGATTTTCCACAAGTGAGGTAGCACAATCTTTACTCAAACAACATTAATTTTAAATAGGAAGCATCTCATATAGACATGAATCACTCAAAAATTCCACAGACCCAAACTCTTTTCACTTTGGCAGATTTTCATGAATCATGTAAAACCAACTTTTTTCACTAAACCTACTAAACTTTTTGATAAAACCAAATACCCTACACCCCTTAAAGATGTGTAGAATTCAACTTAGCTTGGATGTGGAATACACAGTCCACACCAAGTTCTCCCAAACACACCTTTTTAAGTTTATGGCAAGATTTTTTCAAAAGATTTTTGTTTAAAACTTCACAAACCAACAATCTTTTGACTGATTATGATCAAATACCACACAATTAAAATATTACAAGCACAAATGATACACTTCAACAAAACAGAATCCACATGAACATTACTTTGAGATAGAAAAATAAAATGGACAAAAGAGGATAGAACAAACCTCAAAGGCACAACTTCCCTGCCTTTAGTGTTTCGAGCTTATGTGCACGCCCGTGCACAAGCTTCCAACCTGCTAAGATTCAACACACGTGAAACAATAACAAAATATCGATAATACCACTGATTTCTTAAAAACTCCCTTTTTTTCTCAAACAAACTTTTTAAACTCAAACATTAAACTTGAAACAAACCTTTAAAAACAAGCGTGACTGAAAATTAAAGTGTGCATAAAAATAAATTGCAATTAAAATAAAAGGAACTCAATTTCTATTACTCCAATTTGTATCAAGTTACAAAGAGAGGAAAATAAAAGTTGGAACAAAAAACAAAAGATGGAATACCTACGCCTTATATAGATGGCTACACATTCTAGAAGTAAAAAGAAGAAATCTAAAACCCTAGATTCATGATAATCCGAAAATACCCCTTTGTTTTTGAAATTGGTCATGGTCAAATTGCCATCACGTGAAGATGTTGTTGTTGCCAGCCTTGAGTATGTGATCCGAGCCGTATGAATGAGAGTAGGAGACACGAAATTAACCTGGTTCGTAGATGCCACTGTGCAATCTTGTTTTCTTCTCATCTTTGTAGTAGGGGAGGGGTCCACAGCCATGTGGGGAGGTCGGGTGTTGGTTTTCGAGGTGGGAAAGGGATGGGAGTATTGCTAATTAGGTTTCTGGAAAGGATTAGTAAAAAGCCCTTTGTATTTAGGCTGATTAGGGGGATTGGGTGGTTTAGGGTTTGATGAATAGAAGATGTGAGTCTGATGTAAGTGTTGATTATGGGTAATGTTTCCCCCGTTTTATTTATTTAACCTCTTTTTTTTTGTTAATACTTAAAACCGGGTTTAAGGGTAGTATAATGGGTAAATCTGTTAAATGGTTAATTAGTTTTAGGTTTTGGCAATATCAGCCCCTCCCATTAACAACAGAATAGTGTAAACTTAGCACCCTTGGTCCTTTTGACTTTTCTTTGTTAGTCCTTTGGCTGTTTCACCAATAGTCCTTTGTAACATTAGAGGATTTGTGTTGTCCTTTTTTCAATCTTCAAGGGTTAGACTTGTAAATTTATCACACTTCAGGGACCCTAGAGTATTTTTTGGATTGTTGAGGGGTATAAAGTGTAATTCTTCAATTCTTGAGGGACCATTTTTGACAAATCACCAAACTTGAGGGTCTTTTTGGAAAATTCAACATTCGGGTCCGGTTCATTGTGCGGCTTCTTTTTCCCGTGTTCGTTTTCGCATGTTTCTTGTGATCTTTTGTCATTTTCTCAATATCCGTACCTAAATACACAAGTAACAAACACAAGCATATATATGGCCATTTTGATGATATTAAATGCATTTTAAGCCCTGTTTGGACGATGAGACTATGTATAAAAGCAGTCTCATCAACCAACCCCTCCTAACATGCTAGGAGGGGGTATATATAGCCCATCCTACATGTGGGCCATATGGGCTATATTGGATCACGAGCCCAATACATGAATATATCGTTGGAGTGATCGGTCCTTTCTAAATACGTAAAAACGTATTTCCAACATATTTGAAAGGGGCAGTCATCACCGAACAACCAAGCATCACAGCAGCAGCAGCCGTAATAGAACTCTCCACACCTAGATGATGACTTTTTTAACGTTTATCACCAATCCTGAACATAATGAAAAACAGTGAAGAATATACAAGATGCGAGTTACGTTATGATCAGACCAATTACCAATGAAGACCGCATCATCTGCATATAAAAATATGAGATATCGTGATGGAATTATGAATTTTGACTCCTTTAAAAATACCCGCCTCTACAACATGTGAGAAAGAAAAATGAAGTGATTCCATAACTATAATGAATAGATATGGAGCTAAAGGATTGCCTTGCTTCAACCATTAATTAAGACAGAAGCAATACTAGAATTTAAACTAGCACGAATCCATGTAGGCTACTTAGAACTGAATCTGAACGCTTGAAGAATCTCATCTAAAAAATCCCATCTAATCAAATCATATGCTTTAGAAAAATCAACCTTGAAGACCATCGCATTTTGCTTCTTTCATTTTACACCAAGAAAGCAACTCGTTAATGATGAAAGGACCGTCAAGAATTTTTCTATTAGGAAGGAATACGGTTTGAACATTTGAATAAGACCAGATATGACCTTAGATATATAAAGAGAAAGGATCTTAGTAACAACCTTTTAAAGGCTTCCAATAAAGCTGATAGGACGATAAACATTCACGAACTTTAGATCAGCAACTTTCGAAATAAGGGCTATAAAAGCTTAATTACAAGCCCTAGAAAACGAACAATGATAAAAAAAAAAAAACACTCCACCGCAACACACAAATCAGACCCAATATGTCCCAAAACTTACGAAAGAATTCAAAAGTGAATCCATCAGGCCCAGGAGATTTACTTTCCCCACAAGCCCAAACCGCCTTACGAATATCTTATCTAGTAATCTGATTCTCCAACTCAGCAGCAAGACTAGAGTCTAACTGATTTAGGAACGTAAAATTCAACCTACCACGATTAGATCTAGGCGGTTGAAATCTAGTAGCAAAATGAGAACAAAATTCTTCCTTAACGCGACATGGCTCCTCTATCCATTCACCATCAACCATAACACCTTTAATAGATAGATTAACACGTTTAATGTTAATAATACCATGGAAGATCTTCGAGTTCTCGTCTCTGATTGTGGTAAATTACACCCTTTAGGAAAAAGGTGTAAATGCGGTAAGTATTAAGTGTCGATTTATGAAAATCAAGCACTAATAACCCAAATGTGAAAGTTCGTTTCCCAAAGAGGTTGATTGTGTGTGAAAAACTTGTATGATTTTGGATTAATATTTTTAGAAAGAAAAGATTAGAAAAGAGAATGACGGATACGAGAAATACACTACGACGTACAAAACGTAAAACCGTAAAAATAGACAAAATTAAAAGTTGCACTAAAAATTCCCAAAAAATTACCAAAAATTCCTAAAAATCCAATTAGGCTTTACAAATGAGCAAAACTTTTCCAAACCTTTTATTTAATTAATATTAATGTTTTAATGCTAATTAAATCACTAAAAATCAAATAAATTAATAAAAATCCGAAATAAAGATTTTTCAATTTGTAAACCTCAAAAATAACTTAATTAAGCTAAAAAGTATTTTTCCAAATTTTTAAAACTAATAAATCTATTTAAAGTGATTAAAAACTAAAATTAAATATTAAAATAATATTAAAAATCAAAAATATATAAAAAATTACAAAAACTTGCAAACTATTTTAATTTAACCTAATTAAACAGAAAATGAAGTTGAAATTACCAAATTACCCCTGTTGGGCCCCCAAATGGGCTAAAAACAAAAATAGTCCACTTAAATGGGCTTTTTGGCCCAATAAGCAAAAAGTCAAACAAATAAGCCTAAAATCACCAATCTAGCTTAAAATTCAATCTTAAACAAAAAAAACTCTAAAGGCCCAAAAGCTGAAAATGAGCTTATCACAGCTTAAATGTCACACAGCTTATTCTTAATGGGCCAATAAGCCCATTAAGCCATAAGTTGATGCCATATGTTGGGAATAAATTAAGGCCAGATCACTTGAGCGCTGACAAGAACAACTCAAGCGTTGACAAGAACAAAGTGAGCGCTGACAGCCCAAGCGTTGACAAGTTAATGTCAAGCGTTGATAGATTGAAGACAAGCATTGATGGAAGATATAAGCTACACGTTTATTATATTCTGGAATACTTCTAGTAAGGATAGAAACGACAATGTATTTTCTATGTTTATCTTTACCTAGAATAGTTGATACGTAGCTTATTGTACAAGGCTTCTTAGTCTATAAAAGAAGGCCTTTAGATTAATGTTTAGCATCAAGTTTTATATAAGTTTTCATTCGTAAACATCTTTCATTGTAAGCAAGTTCGACATTCATAATCAAAGTGAAAGTTTTGTTTACATCTTGTGTTCTTGTTTAAGTGTTAAATTCCGTATAACACTTAGATTCACAAAGCATATAACAAAGGTTTCTCTACGTGTGATACTTGATCTAATCTCGTATACACAAAGCTAATCGATCTAAGTTTGGGATCAACAAGTGGTATCAGAGCTTGTTGAGGAACTTTTGATCTTTGAAGAACACCAGAACGATACACGAACACCAAAACCCTAATTTTCTCAAAACCCTAAAAACATCATGTCTGAAGCAATAACCTCCTCCTCTTCACCATTACCAAACATCAAGATTCCCATGCTTGATGCAACCAACTTTGACTTATGGAAGTTCAACTTTGAACAATATCTGGGGATCTTTGATTACACACTCTAGGAGATTATTGAATATGGAAACTCATTCAATAAGGCTCAAAAGATTCAGGATGCCATTACGGCAAGATCAGCTGTTGAGGGATGTCCTGATGAAGATAAGAAAGAAAAACTTGGAGATGGTAGAGCTGTAGGTGCTGAAGATATTGCAAAGAAAAGGGTTGACATGAAAGCCCTAAATATTCTGAAAGTCTCTTTGGGACAAGAAAATCAGCACAAATATAGAGGCTATGAATCTGCTAAGGATCTTTGGGAAGCGATTGAAGTTGCATATGGTGGTAATGCAGACACTAAGGAAGAAAAGAAAAAGCAACTTCTGCATGATTATGCTGTCTTCAAAGCTCAGCCCAATGAGAAACTGAGTAGTGTGAGAAGCAGATTGCTTGACAGCACAAGCAAGTTGTCCTTCATGGGGACACAAGTTGGTGATGTTGACACCAATGCTACCTTTCTAAAAAGTCTTGGTGAGGCATGGAAGATTGAGGCAAGATCTATTCTTGCCAATAATACTTACAAGAGCTCCTCGTTTGATGACATCTACAACAAACTAAGACTGTTGGAAGATGAAACTCTTTCAGCACATGGAAGCAAAGCTAGCACCAGCAACATGGCCTTCTTCTCTCATAGTGAAGGTCAATTCAATCAGAAGGACTCTTTTATGCATCCAGTTACTGGATCATCATTTGTCAGCGCTGGAACAAGTCCTGTCAACGTCTCCTTCTCAGACGCTGACACATTCATGAATGACTACCCAAGAGTTAAACCTGCTGGTTTGGATTTGGATACTGTGTGTGCTTACATTTCTTCTTTGCCCAATGGTTCAGTGATTACATATGAGGACCTTGAGCAGATAAGTGATGAACACTTGGAAGAGATGGACATCAAGTGGAACATGGCTCTTGCTAGTATAAGAGCAAATAGGTGGAATAGAAGGTTCAAGAAGAAGATGACCTTCAATGCTAAAGACACTGCTGGATTTGATAAATCCAAAGTTGAATGCTACAACTGTCATCGTATGGGGCACTTCATGAGGGAATGCAGATCTCCTAGAAGATCTGATGCTAGAAAACCCTCAAGTCAGGTTGTTAAAGCTCAAGATTCCAAAGCCATGGTTGCAGTTCAAGGAATTGATGGTACTGGATGGGATTGGAGCTATCTGGCTAAGGATGCTGAAGAGGACAAAGCCTTGATTACTGATATTGAAGAAGAAGAGCATGTTGAATATGCTCTCATGGCACACTCCTCCTCTTCATCTGATAATGAGGTATATGATGATGCTTTTTGTAGCAAAGGTTGTAGGTTAAACACTGATAGACTTAACAAAGAGGTGTTAAAACTAAAAGATGATATGAGCACTGAAAGGTGTAAATTGTCCAATTACCAACTAGCTCTTACTGAAACTGAGAAAACCGTTTCTGAATATAAGAAAATGGAATTTGATTTAAAAGATAAGATAAATATCTTAAAACATGAGCTAGAGGGTAGTATGGATATTAGAAATATCATGACAAAAGTCAATAGAGACCTACAGGCTAAGTTAGATGAGGCAATTAAGAATAAAGATAATGTTGACCTCAAGATTCAAAGATTTGATAGAGACACCCAAGCCCTAGGAGACTGTGTAGCTAAACAAAGGGATCCTAAGGACATGACTGGGATTGGGTTGAATGATTACTCTCTGGTTCCACCACCAACTGGTGACTTCTATGGTGTCCTTAGAAAGGATTTGTCTTGGACTGGTATACCAGAATGCCAAGAAGAGGAATTCTCTCCTCCACCAAGAGTTGTCACTCCAGTAGAAGAGTATCAACAAAAACTGACTGACCTAAATGAGTGGAAGAAAGCTAACCCTACTTTATTTGTTAAGGGAGGCTTGCTATGTGAAAGTCCTAATGAATCACCACCCATTAAGGTTACTCACCCAGTTACTGGTAAAGCTGTTGACCTAGGCTCCAACACTGTTAGAAGACCTACCATTAAATATGCAGAGATGTATAGAAATAATAGGTCACCCAAGAGCCAAGTTAACAATCATGGAACAGGTTTCTTCGCTTCTAGACCTAAGAGTGTGTCTAAGAAAGCCTGTTATACTTGTGGTAGCTTTTCACATTTGGCATACAAGTGTGTCAGCGCTCCCAAAGCCAGCGCTGATAGAAACAATTTCAACGCTGATAGGAAGAAAGTCAACGTTGTTAGAAAGTCAAACGTTGTCAGACCTAGACCTTGTGAGCAGCAAAGTCCACAAGTGATTAGACCTGCCCCACTCTTTTCTAGAAGGTCTAACACTCATGGACAAAGACCTTTTTAAAAGACAAACACCTGGTCAAATAGGCAATGGGTTCCTGTAGCAAACCCTAGGTTCAACGCTGACAAGGGTAATTTCAGCGTTGACAGGACAAAATCCAACGCTGACAGAAACGTGACCAGACCTAAATATTTGCAACCACAAGGTAAGGGGTCTAAAGCTTCTTCAAGCTTAACATGGAGACCCAAGAAAGATCAAAACCCTAATAATAATAGAATTTCAATGACTTGCAATAGGTTTAATTACATTTCAAAGGTCATTACAAAACCAATTGGGGTTAACTGGGTTTTTCATCCTAAAAGGGATGAGAATGGGGTTGTTGTGAGAACTAAGTCTGTTCTTATTGAACAACCAGATGAATCCAAGTCTTCTGAGACTTGGGTTCCCAAAGAAAACTAATTTGTTTTCTTTATGTGCAGGGCATTCAGAGACAGATCAATGATTATGGATATTGGGATAGTGGATGCTCAAGGCACATGACAGGAAAGGAAGACTATCTGACGAACTTCACTCCTATTCAAGATGGTGATAAGGTATACTTTGGAGGGGGCTACGGCACCATTACAGGCAAAGGCACCCTTCTCACCAATAATCTACGTTTTGAGAATGTCTTCCTGGTAAAAGAACTGGATTATAATCTGTTTAGTGTATCACAAGTGTGTGATAACAAAAATAAGGTTCTTTTCACTGATACTGAGTGTTTGGTGTTAAGCAAGGATTTTAAGATCCCTTATGAGAAGTACATTGAGTATAGAACACCTAGGCATAAGGACATATATAATGTGAATTTAAATGGGATTAAAGTGAATGCAAATATGTCTTGTTTTTATGCTAAGGCCTCAGTAGATGAAAGTAATTTGTGGCACAGGAGACTAGGGCACATAAATTTTAAAAATATAAATAGACTTGTGAGGCTTGGTTTAGTTGATGGTTTGCCTGAGAAGGCCTTCCACAATGACCACTCTTGTGTTGCATGTCTTAAAGGCAAGCAGCACAAGGTGTCATTCAAGTCCAAGCAGGTGCATACTAGTTCCAGACCTCTTCATATGCTTCACACGGACCTCTTTGGTCCAACAAATATAGAAAGTTTGAATGGCAAGTCATATTGTTTTGTTGTCACTGATGACTTTTCTAGGTTTACTTGGACATTCTTTCTAGCTATGAAGAGTGACACAGCTGATGTTCTTATTGAATTTATCACTCAAATTGAGAAAAGGTCTGGCAATGAGGTTAAGATGCTTAGGAGTGATAATGGTGGAGAATTTAGGAACAAGAAGCTAGATGATTTTTGTGCCAGGAAGGGAATTACTAGGCAATTCAGTATTGCTAGAACCCCACAATAAAATGGGGTTGCTGAAAGGAAAAATAGAACCCTAATTGAAGCAGCCAGAACAATGTTGGCTGATGCTCACTTTCCTATAGCCTTTTGGGCTGAGGCTGTTAATACAGCATGCTATGTGCAAAATAGAGCATTGGTTAACAAAATTCAGAACAAAACACCTTATGAGCTACTTTAGGGAAGAAAACCTAATATTGGTTTTCTCAGACCTTTTAGATGTCATGTAGTAGTCTTAGACACTAGTGATGCCTTAGGGAAATTTAGTGCAAAAGGTGATGAAGGTTACTTCATGGGTTATTCAGTGCAGAGCAAGGGTTATAGGGTTTATCTTAAAGAGGACAAACGTATTGTTGAAAGAGTACATGTTAGGTTCTTAGAGAATAAACCTAGTGATCCTGAGAGTGGTCCTAATTGGTTGTTTGATTTGGAACCCTTATCTAGAACTTTAAATTATATGTCTGTCACTAATCCAGACATTGTGAAGGTAACTTCAAATGTTGTGGAGGAACAAGTTGTTAATGTTTTAGGTACACAGGTTCATGAGAAGGTTGGATCACAAGCAGAAAAGGCATCTCCTACATTTGAATATGTCATAATTCCCATTTGGACAGATGCTTTTGCTGCTGCTGCTGCTGCTGGACAAGATAATGGTGGTCTCCAAATACCACCAGATACAAACATGCATGGTTCTTCAGGCGCTGACAAAGGCAAATCTAGCGCTGACAAGACCAATTCAGACGTTGATGGCTCAGACGTTGACAACAACAGTTCAAGCGTTGTTAGCCCAAGCGCTGACAAACAAGGTTCAGACGTTGACAACACCTTTGCACATCTTCTCTCCTCCACTTTTGAACAAGGAGGACCTTCCAGGGTTTATGAAGAAATTCCTGTTGATCAAAGAGAGTCTGATGAAGAAGATATTGGCAACATGGAGCATGAGGTTGAGGACACCATACTTTTTGAAGGAGGGGTTCTCACTTCCACAATGAAGAATCACCCCCCATCTCAGATCATTGGTGATGTTATGACTCCAGTTCAGACAAGAAGATCCCATCAAGGTCTTGGTGGATTTATTGCCAATATACACAAGAAGGTTGATACCCCTCTTGTGCAAGCATGTTTGTTTGCATGTTTTCTGTCACAAGAAGAACCCAAGAAGATATTTGATGCTCTCAAAGAACCAAATTAGGTGGAAGCAATGCAGGATGAGCTTCACCAATTTGCAATTCAGGATGTTTGGGAGCTGGTTGATTGTCCTAGATATGTCAGACCTATAGGGACAAGATGGGTTCTCAGGAACAAAAGAGATGAAAGAGGTATTGTGGTCAGAAACAAGGCAAGGTTAGTGGCTCAAGGTTATACACAAGAGGAGGGGATAGACTATGAGGAAGTCTTTGCACCAGTTGCAAGGATTGAAGCTATTAGGATTTTTCTAGCCTATGCATCTTGCATGGGCTTCACAGTCTATCAAATGGATGTGAAGAGTGCATTCTTGTATGGCACCATTGTTGAGGAAGTTTATGTCATGCAACCTCCTGGTTTTGAGGATCCTGAGCATCTAGATAAAGTGTATAGAGTCAAAAAGGCTATGTATGGCCTTCATCAAGCCCCTAGAGCATGGTATGGTACTTTGTCTACATATTTGGTGGACAATGGATTCAAGAGGGGCACCATAGATCAGACACTATTTATAAAGAAGAAAGGCAAAGATGTGTTGCTTGTGCAGGTCTATGTTGATGATATCATTTTTGGGTCTACTGATCCAAAGATGAGTGAGGATTTCTCCAAGCTTATGACAGACAAATTCAAGATGAGTGCTATGGGGGAGATGAACTTCTTTCTTGGTTTACAAGTTCAGCAGAAAGAAGATGGTATCTTCATCTCCCAGGACAAATATGTTGCTGAAATCTTGAAGAAGTTTGGCTTTTCTCCACATGAAAAGAGGGCTTCTACTCCTATGGATAGAGAACACCCTTGGGGAAAGATTGGAGATGGGAAAGATGTTGATGTCAGGCATTATAGATCCATGATTGGATCCTTGATGTATCTTACTGCTTCCAGACCTGATATCATGTTTGCTGTATGTGCTTGTGCACGTCATCAAGTGACTCCCAAAGAATGTCACCTTTATGGTATGAAGAGGATCTTTAGGTACCTAAGATGTTTCCCTAATCTTGGTTTGTGGTACCCAAAGGATTCACCATTGGAGCTGATTGCATATTCAGATAGTGATTATGGAGGTGACAAGTTTGATAGGAAATCCACAACTGGTGGATGTCAGTTTCTTGGGAGCAGATTAATATCTTGGCAATGCAAGAAACAAACAGTGGTGGCTAACTCTACAACTGAAGCAGAGTATGTGGCTGCAGCAGCATGTTGTGGTCAAGTGTTGTGGATTCAGAACCAGCTGTTGGATTATGGGTATAATTTCATGCATACTAAGATATTTGTTGACAATAATAGTACTTTATGCATCATTAAGAATCCTGTGCATCATTCTAAAACTAAACACATAGAAATTAGACACCATTTTATAAGAGATTGCTTTGAGAAAGGTTTAATACAACCAGATAGGGTTGACACTGAGGAAAATGTGTCAGATTTATTAACTAAACCTTTTGATACTGGAAGATTTCAATACTTGGTAACAAGTATTGGAATGGTTAATCTCACTTGAATATGTGTTTTGGATTCTTTTTGTAAAAGTGTGTACAGGATGATGCATTATTATTATTGGTCTTCTTGATGATTTAGATTTTCCACTATATTTTTCTAACACTAACAAAGGTTGTTTGAACACTGATAAGTGTTTTTGCAACGTTGTCAGCAATATAATTGTCTAACGCTGACAAAGCTTTCTTCAACGCTGTTGTGTGTTATCGGGGCGTTGTCAGCAACAATGTTAGTTTTGTGGTTTTTAATCTAAATGTGCAGATAGTGTTAGCAGTATACCATTGGATACAGAGTTGCTTATGGATCAAAGGAGGAGCATTTGGACAAGTTTTTATTTATGGATGATGGTTGGAATGTTTCATTCCTATCTTGACATAAATTTTTTATGTTCATGCATGATTTTAGCAAACTTTTTGTATCATAGTTTAAGGGGAGGTTTTAGGAACCTTTAGGATTTTTGGGTATCCATATGATACTCTTATCACAATTCTAGATTGTGTCCACAGGTGAGTATGGGTTAGTTTTACTAAACCATGAGGCACTGTAGCATGCATAGTATATCAAATTTGCATGCTGCCAAGACATTTTTGGCCTAGAATTGGTTGTGGTCTGTTGGGAGACTTGGGAATGATTTTGATGTGGGGTTTACCTGGGAGTAACAAGGATTTTATAAGGTAACTTGGTTGTTAAGACTTTTGGTTAGCAAGGGACACTAGAGGACTGTTATGTCTATCTTGCTTATGCAAGTGTGCATAACTGGACAGTGCTTGCCGCCCTATAATAATTATCAGCTTTTGGTTATCTTCTCTAGGATAAATTACTTGTTAAGGTCATTTTTCACTTTTTAAAAACAATTTTATTTTTGGACGCTGACAAGAAATTTCCAAGCGTTGTTGTGACCAAATTGGATGCTGACATGGCTTTAGGCGAACGTTGACAAGATTATAGCCGTTGGGTGTTGATAGGTTATATTTGACCGTTGACACTCAATGGGACCTACCCAGTTGTTACTTTTTGACATTTTTTCAAGCCGTAATTTTAGGAGTTGTTACTTTCATTAAATGCATGAGATAACTTATAACTTTTTCAATATTTTCATGATTAGTTTTTGAAAATCTTTGCCTATTTTTGGGCCAATCACATGCATTCTTTATCTCCTATAAATTTGGCTCCTATTTTAAAACAGGGTATCTATAATTCTTGTCTAACACTTTTCTCTTATCAACCTTCATCTTCTACACTTCAAATTAACAGCTTTCATCAATGGCACCAAGATTTAACTCAGCAGAATTGGATTTGGGGTTCAAGTCTCAACACAACATGATTGCTTATCTTGTTGCTGATAATGATTTGTTCCCTCAATACACACAAATGGTGGCGTATTTGAATGCATCCCCCTTAAGGTATGCTCTTTCTCATGCACCACTCATTCCAGTCACACACATTAAACAGTTTTGGAACACTGTCAGTTCCTCAATAGTTAATGGAGTGACCACATTAACTTCTATTGTTCATGGGAGATCTTGGGTGGTTACTGAGGCCTTGGTACGACAGGCCTTGCATCTTGATGATGCTGATGGTGTAACCATTCTTCTCATAACTAAAATAGAACAAGGGCTTAGGGCTTTGGGATATCCAATTCCTGATGAAGGTACTGTTAATAAGTATCATAAGCAGGAATTTCCCCCAGCCTGGAAGTACCTCATTCACATTCTCCTTCAATGTTTGAGTCCCAAATGTACTGCACACAATGAGATCAATAGATCCATTGCAACTGCTATTGTGTGCATTGCAACAGGGCAAAAATATAACTATTCTAAAATGATTTTTGAAGGGATGTGTAAAAACAAGGGGACAAAAATGACTTTAGCTTATCCCCGTTTTCTGCAAATGATTTTTGATGATCAAAGATATTGTTCAAGGGATCACAATGATTTTTATAAAATCCCTGAACAAAAGAAAGCTATTTTTACAAAGATGAATTCACCACCTCATAGAGACTTACCTTTAATCCCAGCCATGCTTGCTGTTATTGCAGCAGCACAACCCCAACCAGACCCCCAACCTCAAATTGACCCTCACCCACAACTTGAACCTATTCCTGAACCTTTACCCTCCCTTGAACAAATGCAAACAGACCAAGAACCCTTTGACGCTGACACATCAAATGTTGGCGTTGATGTGCCTATTTTCAACGCTAACACCCAACCATCACAATCCCAAACACCCCTTAACCAACCCACATCTACCCATTCTTCCACACCATCTTCCACACCACCTGAATATAGGTTGATAAAACGCCCAAGGACTACTGGAGTGTTCTCCTCTGGTGGTCCTAGCCATGAAGCAGAGAGAACCACCTCCACAAGTGCGGCTGGTGACCTGGATGAGGCTGGGACTATTGGTTCTGGCTTAGAAGCTGGCCAAGGCAGTCCCACCATACTTAAGTCCTCATCCATGCCCAATGAACCTGACTTGGGAGGTCAATTCCCCATTTCAGAAGAGGGCAGACTGGAACCAATGACTATTTTGGAATTGACGGCAGTCTGCATTAGCTTGCAAAAGCAAAATGCAGACTTAGTACAAATTGTCAGCTCACAAGGCCTTGAACTCAAGGAATTGAGGGAGAGGATTGTTGTTTTGGAGAGTGATCATGCTAGGAGGGGTATGGAGGAGTCTTCCAAAGGGGAGGAAGATCAAAGAAATCTGAGTGATAAGAGCAGTCAAGATGGTCAATCAATGGATGTTGCTGAAGCTCTTACTACTTTGAAGGAACAAACAGGTTTTGATACGTCCTTAATCTCTTCAACCAATCTAAATTTATCATTTACAGCTATGTTGAGAGAGGTTACACAAGGCGCTGAGGGAAAATATTTGAGCGTTGACAAGACAAATTTGGACGCTGATAGAAGTATTTTGGGCGCTGATAGAGGAAATTTGGGCGTTGACAGATCTGCACATGAAGGTGATGTATTCCAGTCATCATCTATCATCAAGGAAGTTCCTACTCAGGTATTACCATCTACCTTACCAACCATTACACCATCAGATAAGGGTAAAGGTAAATTGGTAGAAGAAATTGTTCCAAAGAATGCAGCCCAAGTTGAATTTGATAGAAGATTGGCTGAACAATTGATGGAACAAGGTGAAAAAGAAAAGTCACCATTTGTTGTGACTTCTGAAGAAGAAAGTGATGAAGCTAGCTCAGACTCAAGTGTGATGATTATAGAACCAGAAAGGCTTGAGTATGGTGATGAGCTTGCTAGGGAAAAGTTGAGAGATTTAAAATTGTAGGTTGACTTTGACATGCCAGAGGTGGTTCAGATGTACAATTCTTGGGAAGAAAGCTGTATGGATAATCCAGACTTGACCATTTCAGATCAAATATGGGGTTTGGAGCTTCTTCTTAGAGTTCAGAAGGATTGTAAGGTGATTTTGAAGCACAAGGCAAGCAATATTCTCTCTGAGTTGAAAAGGGATAGAAGGGAGCTCTACTTTATGTTGCTCAGATGTCATGGAGTTGGATGGACACATCAGAAGTTGAAGGCTTTGACATTTGATGAGTTGGAACATAGGGCTTATCCTATTTGGGTGAAAGTGCAGGAAGAAAACACTTTCAGACTTCTTTCAGATGAAAGAAAGGAGCAACTTGCAGAAGAGATGGAAATCAAGAAAGCTATGATGATTCCTAGGCCAGTGAAGAAGGGATTTACACTTGAGTTTCCAAAAGATATGAATCCACTATATCCAAGTGAAGCAGTTATTAGAAAGAGCCTCAAGCTCTCCCCATTAGAAGCTTCAGATATGGTGCAAGTGTTACCATTAGATTCCAGGAATCCAATTGTGAGTTATGATGAGGATGAATGTGGATTCTGGAAGATTGGCAGATTTGGCAAGGAGGTACACACTTTTACCACTCTCATATCTTTATTTGCAAGTTGTGATAGAGAAGACTTGGTGGACCTTTGGAGGTTGCTGGAGACCAAGTATGAGGCTGAAGCACCAACTTCAGCTAATGGAATAAAACTTTGGACCACATTCAAAAGAATGTGTGGGACAAATGAGGAAGATCCTGAAATATGGAAGGATCTTGAAGATGACCTCAGTGGTCTTCAATGGAGATTATATTCAGCTGCTGGTGTATACCATTTGAGTTCTACAAAGTTTGCTGAGTATCTACTTGTAGATGCTCAGTATTTCATATCCAAGGCTGTTTTGGAAAAGATGAAGGACACCCAGCTGGAGATAGATTATACAAGTGACGTGGCAAAGAATTTGATCAGATTTATTTATTACCAATATGATAAGGTTTGTCAGACTCCTCCAAGTTCTTAATACTTATTCAGAAACTTGATCATAAGAGTGGATATCAAATTTAGGGGAGGATTGTTGGGAATAAATTAAGGCCAGATCACTTGAGCGCTGACAAGAACAACTCAAGCGTTGACAAGAACAAAGTGAGCGCTGACAGCCCAAGCGTTGACAAGTTAAAGTCAAGCGTTGATAGATTGAAGACAAGCATTGATGGAAGATATAAGCTACACGTTTATTATATTCTGGAATACTTCTAGTAAGGATAGAAACGACAATGTATTTTCTATGTTTATCTTTACCTAGAATAGTTGATACGTAGCTTATTGTACAAGGCTTCTTAGTCTATAAAAGAAGGCCTTTAGATTAATGTTTAGCATCAAGTTTTATATAAGTTTTCATTCGTAAACATCTTTCATTGTAAGCAAGTTCGACATTCATAATCAAAGTGAAAGTTTTGTTTACATCTTGTGTTCTTGTTTAAGTGTTAAATTCCGCATAACACTTAGATTCACAAAGCATATAACAAAGGTTTCTCTACGTGTGATACTTGATCTAATCTCGTATACACAAAGCTAATTGATCTAAGTTTGGGATCAACACCATAAGCTCTAATTCAACACACATTCTTCTTTTGTGATTATAAAGCAGTTTGTAAAAAGAAATTTTGAAAAAGCTCAATAAATAAGCCAGAAATAAGCAAAGCACAATTTCACTAAACGACAAAATAGTCAGGTTAGAGAATTAAGCTGTTTCAAGAGCTGATTCTTTTTGCAAAAGGTGACAATTAAGCAAACTAAGAAGATTCAACAAAGAAAATCCCAAAAAGCCAAGTAGAATAAGCTGTATAAGCCAATAAGCTGGTTGAAAAAGCCAAATAAGTTGGTTTTCTAGAAAAACCTTAACCAATTAAGCTAAAACCTTCTAGATATGATAATAAGCTGAGAAAAATGAAACATATTACAAAAAATAAGTTGTTGCATGTCCCAATAAGCAGAACTGAAAATAAGCCAAATTGAGCTTATTTGACCAAAAGTCAAAGTGTTCCAAATTTCACCAAGTTACCAGGACTTGTTTTGAGCAATTTTTATGAAGGATTCAAGGTTGAATACTATGAATCAAGTAGGTTAGTTAGCCAACTTGATTTCAGTTCTGTACAAATATGGCCAATAAGCCAGTTGGCTTATAAGCTCTTAAACTTGCAATCCAAGTATCAAACCAAGTACACAAGCAGCAAAATAACAAGTAACAAGCAATAGAATAGCAGGGCACTCACTAGTTAACCAAATGCAAAGCAAAATAGGAGTGGTCACTTTGCTGATACAAATGACCACTTCAGCCAACTTCTATAAGCTATAACTCTTTCAATAAGCCACCAAAGTTAACAAACAGATATAGCACAGATAACACACCACAAAAACTCTTCCCAAACCAAAAATCAGACTCTGATTCCAACAAACAAAGAATTTATGGCTTCTGATGTGTTTGATCAATTTCAAACCACTTAGACTGATTTTTCCAAAAACTTGCAAAACCCTTTCCAAACTTTGTAAGACTTAACCAATGACCAAACCAGCTTCCAAATGACTTGTTTAGAGAATACCAACCCCAAGAACCAAGGGCACAAGGCCACAAGGCCTTTTGATCCCAAAATCCCAAACAACCTTGTTTTAGTACTTTTTCAAAGAAACTTTTTATTCTTCCAAATAACCTACTGATTTTATGCTTCAAATAACTCAACTAGGTGACAATTAACAGGTTTAAAAAATAAAACTCATAACACAAACACAAGATCTCAGAATCGCATAGCAAATAACATAGTAGATTTTCAACAAAATATAAAAGAGAGAAAAGTGAAAGAGAATGAACCTCTTCCCCACAACTTCCTAGGGGAAGTCATCAATGCTCCCTAGAGTGTAGATCAACAACTAGATCACACCTAGGGTACTTGAACAAGGAATGGATATGCAGCCTTGGCTGATGGTTTAACAGCTGAACCACAAGGCTGTGATCTTCAACACAAGCAACAAACAATCCAACCAAAGGTTGATAAACCTTCACAAGCTTGGTGTCCACAAGCTTGCAAGAGCATATAGCTTTTGGTTGGGGTTAGAACAGGTAAAATAGCAAATCAGAAACCCTAGATTTTGAAAACTTTCAACCTTGAAAACCTTTTCAAAACCAAACGTGCTTCAATATAATGATCAAAACACTTTCAAAACATAAACTGGAACTCGGAATTTGCCTCTCCTTAACAACTTCAAACAACAAAAAGGAATTACACTTTCAAATTTAGAAAACACCAACTTTTATTACTTTGAAAGAAAATTACAAGAGAGAAGCAAAAACTGGAACAAGGGATCATCACAGGTTGATGTCTCCTTATATACTACTACATAGAAGGAACTAGAAGCTTAAAATTCAGAAACCCTAGCTAGAATTCTCCAAAATGCCCTTGAGTGAGTTTGCTATGAATGAGTTGTCCCTTTTGATCTTGGTCGTTTATTTTGCCTTTGGGACCAAGTATTGAGTGTGCGTTGTTGATCTTGCCACATAGGATGGCTTGGAGAGGAAGTTATGATGTGATAGGTGGACGAGGTAGATGGGTGGGGTCCATTGGGTGATGGGATTGGTGAGTTGAGTGTGTAAGGTGAAGCGTGGGAGGGTTAATTACTTTTGGGTGTGGGTAATTGAGATTAACCCTTTCTTTTGTAAAAAGTAATTTTGGGTGGGATGAACATGAATAGTGCTGTTGGGTCAAAAAGTTGATGTGGCAGAAACTCAAAAATGAAGAAAACGTGAAGTTATTGTCTAAGCGTTGTCAAGACTAATTTGGGCGTTGACAAGAGTTAATTAGGCGTTGATGGCTCAAGCATTGTCGTGTGCAATCCAAGCATTGTCACATGCAATTCAAGCGTTGACAAAACGTAGACAAAGAAGCTTATGGAAGCTTCTATTTAGATAAACATGCAAAATATATTCTGCATAAGTTTATTTAAATAGAAGATTTACTTGTTTATTCATCATTATCTCTTGTAAACCCTAATCCTTACACTATAAAAGGAACCAAGGGTCATAGGTTTTATTCATTCAATTCATTCACAATGTAAACCTAAAGTGTGTGTCGACTAGACGTGGGATTCAATGTATACACGTCTAGTGATTGTTGATTATTAATATAATTAGCAATCCAATTGTGTTTTAATTCATGTTCCGTGCCTAAACACCTTGTTAATGGTTGTTGTTCTAATTCCGCTTTGATTGTTTAATCATATGAACAATGATCATTCCTAGTAGCTTAAAAGATCCGGAAACCAAGGTTTCCACAATTGGTATCAGAGCCTCGTGGCTCGTGATGCTAGGACCAACAAGGTGTTCGTAATGGTGAAAAGAAGAAAAATCCGTCTAGGGTTTTTCTGGACGTTTTTGTGTGCGCAGCAGTATTCAGAAGGTCATAACTTTTGATTGAACCGTTGGATCGTCACGAAATTTTATATGTGTGTTCTACATACATAGATCTAAACATCCACCAGAGGGATTGTCGAGTTTTATCCCCAGGCAAAAGTTATTAAGCGTCAAATTCAGCAGCAGGGTATATGCAGTTTTCTATGGACAGCCATGTTCAAAACACGATCTCTCCTTCGTTAATCGTTGGATCTTCGTGATTTTTGAACTGTATATTCTTGGCACTTGTGTCTAGAATCTCACCGAAGGGATTTTCGATCTGAGCTCTAACGAATAAATTATTCAAGGTCAAAGTTCGCTGATTATGGCATTAAAGTTTTTTTTTGTTCACATGAAATCATGAACTAGGGTTACTCAAACCCTAGATCGATATGAAAAGCAGAAAGTTTAAGGTTCTTGGATGTTACAACGTGAAGATGATTCATTATATTCAGATCCTAGTACAAATTCATCATAACCCTAATTAGGGTTTCAGATTATTCAATTACTGTGCTAGGGTTTCAAGAACCCTTGCTATAATCTAATACTGCAGATCTTCCTTCACGTTTTCTTTACTGGCTTTATGAGTATGGTTTATTTTTGGATGAGATTCATATAGAAAGAAGCGTTCTATTGTCAGAAAGAAGGAACGTAATATGGACGTGAGAAGAAGTATACTACATGGAGTGGTCCCATGATGTTGAAGTGACGTGAGATCTTCATGTGTTCCCACGGTTACTAAACTCTGATTGGATAATTTATGGCTATACGCATGGAGTGATTCGATTCTCTACATGCTCGTCTAAGGTAGTTCATGTAGAACTAAAATCATTCAATTCTGATTGGTGGAAATCTTATGTTCACACGGTTCATCAGTTTTGATTGTGTTCACATGAAGGAAGCATTCTTATTGGTTGAATTGCAAATTAGATTCGTGTGTTCACATGGTGAAAGGTTTTTGATTGGATGTCACGGTTGTGACCATGACATGTTTAAGAAAAGTCAAACGAGTTGAGATGTGGAGAAAATTGGTTACCAAATTTATAGCAGATTTTTAGGGATTGTATATTGATCCTAGAATATCTCCTTGTTTATTGTCGAAGGAAGTACAAGAGATTGACAGCAGGATATTATTTTGAGATTATATCCGATTCTCTATGGGATATTACTGTATTAAAACAGTCGGATATATATTGCATGGACATAGGGCTGAGGTATATGAGCTTAAGATGTACAAGGATAACAAATACTTTGAAGTTACTGTTATATTATATTTTTAGCCACAAAATTATTAGGCGCTGACAAAGAGTGACATTGACGCTGACATGAAGAAAGTAAACGCTGACAGGAAGAGGCGTTGTTACGTGTTGTCCGAGATATGTAAATCCAAACACTGATAGGTGTTGTTTGATATCGGATAAAGCATCTGATAATGATATTGGATAAGAGAGGTTCTTGGACAACAAAAGGTTTGCTGCTGTTTGGAAAATTGTGACGTTTTAAGCACACAAAAAGGAGGATTATACACACAAAGGTACATAGAATCTCCGTTTTAATTTAGAATATCATGATGATATTTATGGCTCGGATATTTTTGAAAGGAATTAATGATCTTAAAGCGAGTTAGCAACAATTCAGGAAGTACTTTATTGGAGTATGTAATCGGGATAGCCTTGTGAAAGAGTTATTCATTAACAGCTTTTACATATGAAGATATTGACTTGGCATGAAGAGGTGTTAGCTTAAGGGGAAGAATTCTTATGGTAAGTTTGATGATTGAAGAAGATTTTCGCGTGTTTGTGTTTTATCATATCTTTAAATTATGGAGGAATACCATTGGTTTGAAGATAACTTGTTCGTGCTTTACATGGTTGGTGATGAAGACTTGTCATAACACTTGAAGGAGTTACATTATCGTGCTCAGTGTCTCACATAGGATGAGAATATTGACAAGGGATCGAGGTCTACTTATATTTAGTCATTTGTATAAGTTCTTCATCACGTGGATAAAACAAGACATGGAACACAAGGTTGGGTTATTCTACTTCTACATCAAGAATACTTTATTTATTTTTCTTCAAGATCATTACTTAGAGCTACATTGGGAGAATCTTCAAAGATTGCAACATTGTTTACTTCCTTGTTGATGTGACAAAAAGGGGAAGAAATACGTGCTACACTTGAGGGGAAGCAATTTGAAGATCATGTACAACTTAAAAGAGATACACATAGAGTTTTGCCACTATCAACTAGGGGAAGATTGTTGGGTCAAAAAGTTGATGTGGCAGAAACTCAAAAATGAAGAAAACGTGAAGTTATTGTCTAAGCGTTGTCAAGACTAATTTGGGCGTTGACAAGAGTTAATTAGGCGTTGATGGCTCAAGCATTGTCGTGTGCAATCCAAGCATTGTCACATGCAATTCAAGCATTGACAAAACATAGACAAAGAAGCTTATGGAAGCTTCTATTTAGATAAACATGCAAAAGATATTCTGCATAAGTTTATTTAAATAGAAGATTTACTTGTTTATTCATCATTATCTCTTGTAAACCCTAATCCTTACACTATAAAAGGAACCAAGGGTCATAGGTTTTATTCATTCAATTCATTCACAATGTAAACCTAAAGTGTGTGTCGACTAGACGTGGGATTCAATGTATACACGTCTAGTGATTGTTGATTATTAATATAAATAGCAATCCAATTGTGTTTTAATTCATGTTTCGTGCCTAAACACCTTGTTAATGGTTGTTGTTCTAATTCCGCTTTGATTGTTTAATCATATGAACAATGATCATTCCTAGTAGCTTAAAAGATCCGGAAACCAAGGTTTCCACAAGTGCCACGTTTGATCTGTTTTTATAGGATTGTGTTTGTTTGGCGCGTGTTTGAGGATTTGAAAGTTTGGTGTGGCAACTTCAGTCCTTGTTCTTTGGCAAAATATGTATAACATGTTTTTCAGCCCACACAAAACATATCCCTTTGTTAAATAAGTTTGGTTTTTCACATTTTGGCCATAAAACTTTATAACAAGGATATTAAGGACTCGTTTTGAACTTTTCTTGATATTTCAAGGGCTGATCTTGTACATTGTGACAACCACGGTTTTGAGGTTCGTCACTTAGCTTTATTTTGTGCATATTTCGTGAACTTATGTGCCTTTATGTGTTTACGTGTTATTTGGTGTGAACAGAGTGTGGTTGGGACATCGTTTTCTGGTACGGGGTACCTTGTGAGTGAAACGATGTGTGATGTTTTTCATGTTCATGAGCTCACAAGGTAGTGACTGTGAAATGAGATGGTGTTATTTCGTGGTTTACGTATACGTATATGTATTATAGAAAATCGTATTTCTACGGTTTAAGGTTTAGCATTCAGAGGTCTCGGATGAGGTAATTAGTCACGGGAGTATTTTTTTGGGATGGTTTTAAGTTATTTAGGACTTAGTTAATTAGTTTATTTCATATTTCAAGAGTTTTTATTAAACTATATATTTTACGTCTTTTACGGTATACGAGTACATTTGACTAGTTTTACGGTTTTGAGGTTTTGGAGGCTTTAGGAGCTGAAATAAATTAAGAAAAATTAAGGTAATATTATTAATAAAATTAAATAAATAAAAATTAAAAAACGAAATTTAAGAGGGGAGGGTCGGTTATTATGATTAAAACAAAAAGGAAGGGAAAAAATTATGGTAAGTGGGCTTATGGTTGGTCTAGGACTTTTTGTACTATATGAGGAGTTCTATACACAAATCAAACACATAAAACTTGCTTCCTGGAGATTTATAGTCGACTGAAAAAGAGAAGAATTAGGGTTTCTTCATAAAATTTGGTGTTTTCATAAATCAAAGGTAAATCTTTAAAACCCTTTTCATTTAAAGTGTTTTTAATTCTTTCTTAATCATTCAATGATGGATTTAGGGTTTATTCTAAATTAAAAACCTGAGTTTTTATGATTAACAATGATTATAGTAATTAGGGCTTGTGATTAAGTAAATTATAAATAATTAATTAGGTTAATTCAATTAAATTCGTAATTAAAAACAGGGCAGAATATTTGGTCCATTGTTTTGATCATATCTAGAGTTCTACAAACTTTTAACTTTCGAATCTTATGTCCCTGATAAGGTAATTGAATTGGATTTCTAATTCAAGAAACTTTAACTAAATTGGAGGTGGGGAAGTGGGTCAAAAACATGTTACAACAGTCGGAGGTCAAAACAGTTTTGAAATCAGTCGGGTTTAATTTAATGTTTTAAGGTGGTTAGGGTACTTAGGAGTACACTTGGACATTCAAACGAACATGAGAGTTATTTTATATGTTATATAAGATATATGTAAGAGGACTAATCAATTTGGATAGTGGAAGACCCTCTGATCATAACAAATTTTTCATACGTTCAAAATCGGTAGAATCTGGATAGGCGAAAGTATAAGTTGTATATCGTGGACTTAAAATTTGATTTGATGTTGGGGCAAGGGCTGAGATTTTAGCTAACACATATAATTTTATAGTATTTTCATGGCAAGGAATGTGGTTTAGGTTTGGTGGGCTTTTGGCTTATAATACGGAGTATGAAAATAGGGATTCTTTTGGGTTAAATGTTAACAGGGCGGGTTATGAACTTAACTAAGTTAAGGGCTTTATAGAGGGATGTAATGGGATGATTATGTCATATAAATGATGTTAAGTTGTAGGAGAAGGTTAGATATCCATCATAGATTGATGAACCATTTCGGTATTTGGTTCTTGTTTTGATTGTATGCGTTTGTATGTTTAGCTTTTTGCTAGTACGCGGATATTTGGAGAAGCTCAATCAGGTGAATTTCATAGTCCCATAATTGTTTATGTTTTTGACTTCCAGATGGGATGGAAGAGATACTGTGTGGTTTTGTAACTAATGTTGTTAATGTTTTTATGGGTTACGATGGACTTGTGTGTACACTTATGTGATTAACTGCAATGTGATTCTTGATTGTTATTATGGTTTGACTTGGTACCAAGGGGATGTTGACAAGGCGGGGCCTTGAGATTGGTTCATACGTGTATGGGCGCCTATGGGATCATGATGATTGGTAAGGCTTGTATCTATGGAATTGTGGTGAATGGTTAATCATGAATGTTAGTTGTTAATGCATAAATGTAGCACATTGTCCATATGTTCTTTGGTTGATGGTTATTATTCACAGCTCATAACTTGATTTTGGCGTTGGAGTCTAAACCAATGACTCTCACCAACATTATTGTTGACGTGTTTTAGTGTCTCTTTCAGGTGTTAATGTGGTTAAGCGTGAGAACATATGTGACTAGGATTGGATTAGCGTAGGAATGCATTTAGAAGGAGATCCCCGTTCCTTCATAGGTTTCTTTTGTTTGATTGAATAAGTGATACTACGAGTACCTTTATGTTGATGTTTGTTTTATTTGTTTGTCTTTGGTAAGAGGTGGGACTCTTACCTACTTACCTAGACTCCTGCATTGTTGAGATATTTTCATGACATTTGTGTCACCATTTTATGACATTTCTTATTTCATTTAGTTATCTCTATAGACACGCCATCTTGTGATGATAGCCATACGTCGCGCCCCATATTCCGCCATGGTGGGGTGTGACAGAATGGTATTAGAGACAATGGTTATAGAGAATTAGGTTGCCTAGTCTCCTAGCCTAGTCTATAGCTTAAGGGTCCTGGCATATAGGCGTCGTAGGAGTATGTGTGCATTTGATATTAATTGAAGTTTTTTCTTGATGTTATTGGTTTTTACTTGCGATGTTTGTTAAGTTTTGACTAGTATGGGTTGAACCATAGTATTTCATAGAGCCACATGTTATTTCTTTTTCGGGTTGTGACTAGTGCGGGTTGAACCATAATCGTCCATGCTAGTCATTGTTGTATTTTGCTTAAATTGTACATTATAGAACATAATTTGGTACATGGTAGTTTCTATCTTTGATTGAGCTATTTTATGTACATGAGGTATAGTATTTTTCTTTTGATATTTAAGTCATGTTCCCTAAGAATCATGTGGTGGTTCTAGTTACTAGGAGTGTGTGGATAGGAAGGATTTTAAGTTGTTTCCATTCTGATGGGCGACATGACTTATAATTGATTATGTTTACGTTTTGGATTTTGTCTTTCTTGTTTTAGCTAGACTATGGATTTCTGTATTCTAGGAGTTTGACTATGTTATTTTAA
Source organism: Glebionis coronaria (assembly GCA_025667525.1). Lineage (NCBI taxonomy): Eukaryota > Viridiplantae > Streptophyta > Magnoliopsida > Asterales > Asteraceae > Glebionis > Glebionis coronaria. The sequence continues at coordinate 631,336,271 of CM046874.1, read as the reverse complement.
TAGTTGGAGTTCTTGACCTTATTGTTTATGTGGTTATGTGCTTAGGTGAGTTGATGGATGTATGTGTTATGTGTTGTATTGATTCTTATAAGTGTCATCATAGGAGGGAGTGCATTGGGGAAAGGGTACTTGTATAAGTATGGTGGCCAACATACTTATACAAGTACCAAAACATCAATGGATTCCTAAGTATGATTGCATGAAAGAGGATTAATACTTGCTTATATAGTAGATGTTGGACGGATTTGAGTATATGTATCCTAATATGCCTATATATGTATGATCCCCTATTATTATCGATTGTATCCTTAGGAGGGTGGCTAGCTCGCTTCTTTTAGATATTCAACCTCCATTGTAGCGTATTCTTCGAGTTTCCTATTTCACGTGTCCGTTTTAAAATGGTGTTTTTGGTTTTAAGTCTATTGAAATAACTTGGGATTTCTTTTGGGATAATGAAATCTTTTGTGTTGAGTCTTACATTTCTTTTGGTCGGCATATATTGAAAAAAAAAGACTTGGTAATCTACTATAGAGTTAGATAGTTGGTTGTATTCGGTAAAATAAGGGTAGGGTGTAGGAGTCGTGTTTGCAACAAGATATAACATAAGTTTTTTTATGTAATCAACACTTATTTATTTCAAATTCTAAAAGACTTTCTTTAAAATAAAGCAAAATAAATTTTTCCTACTTAAATATTTCATATAAGGGAGTTTAATCGATATACGTCATTTATAATTATTTATACTATACTAAACAAAGTTCATGAAAATTTCACATACATTTATTTCTTTTCATTTAAAAAGGATTACGTTAATTACTAAGATGATTATTTAGTTTTTAAAACAACTAGTATAAAATTGTTTTGGTCGTAACTTGTTCGTTTTTAAAACTTTTTGGGTGATTCAAAAGCCTAAAATTATGTACTCGGAACGTACTTTTCAAATATTCAGAATGTATAGTCGTGGGAGGTCAGTAGCCTGGTCGAAATTTTTGTACAAGTGTCGGGTTCAAGGTTGAGTTTTGAATAGTAGGTTTTAAACTTATGATTTGGGATGTTCGGGGTACCTAGTCTTTTAGTTGAGTCTTGGGATCGTATAGAGGGTTGTTTGTAGATTGTTTGAGTCACATACATGTGGAGAGGTAAAGAAATATATTCTTTTAGGAAAAGTCGATGTCGTGCAAGGTTTAAAAAATATGCCGCGGGGCGTAATATGTTTTAGCTTCCATTGGGTGTTTCTTGGATTATTTTTCGTTGTCATGGGTCATTTTGAATTGATACATGTTTTGGGTTTGAGTTTTCTTTTGAGTCTCGTGGTTTTTAACTTGTTTTAACTGGTGCACATGAAATGTCTTTAGTTATCCGTAGTTTTGATTCGTTCGTTGTGTCTGGTGGGTTCCAGATGTAGTTTTGGTTTTGTATTGATTGAGAGCATTGATATAGTCATATGAGAGAATAGTTGGAATGTGTTGAGTCTTAGGATCTAGACTCATCTGGGATATCATGATCATGATTGTAATAAGCACAGATATAAAAAAAGAACATAATCATAATCAAGAACAAGGCTTTTACTAATAAATGATTACTATTAATAAGCGTACTAATAAGCTGACTACTAATAAGCTACTAGTCCTGGCGCCTTATAGGCTTGACGCCAGGAGGAACACACACATACCTATGGTTTACATTGTTTATGAATGAATGAATAACAACCAAGGTGCTACCCTCTTTATATAATAGAGGGACTAGGGTTACATGACAACCCTAGCTTACTATCTAAGCTAATATATTACTACTAGGTCCTTCATCTTTTTTGTCATATCAACTCAAGATATCTAAGTCCCCACAATCTTCTCCTAGTTGATTTGACAAAACCAGTAAGCACAAGCTTCCCCTGAAGCTAATATAGACGAAGGCAAAGCTTCCCTTTGATCCATGCATTCTTCCCCTTTTTGTCACATCAACTCAAAAAGGATCGTCTTCCCCTTAATAAGTGCACGGCAAATCCAGTAGGCTCCATGGAGAGATCACTGATGAAGAAAATCAAGTATAACGAATTTGATGAAGAATTGGAATCTCCCAAACTTGTGTCTTATGTCTTGCACTAACCACGTGACGTCGAACTCGAACAAAATCCTCAAAGAAATGAGACACTGAGCACAATAACGTAACCCCTTCAAGTGATAGCAAATGTACGCATAGAGCAAGGTATCTTAAAAAGGCTACTACTCCTTTTAAGATATGAATAGATCGTACCCCTTCGCTAGATATGTCAAGTCTTCGTCACCATACAAACCAAGCAAGTTATCTTAAAAAGGTACTCCCTTCCTTTTAAGATATGATAAGAACGCAAAACATGTGAAAATCAACTACAACATAAAATCAGTGATAATCAAATGTCTTCTTCAATGAATCTCCCAAATGAATTGATGATAGCTGAGAACTCCTCCAGTAACAGTAGTGACATCAGACTAGTCACTAAATCAGAGTAGTAGCAATCTTACTTGACTAGTAGGAACCAAAACCGACCAAAGAAAGTTAGTCTACAACAAGCCAGCAGGAACCATAATCAAGTCAACAAGAAATTACGTCTACCAGGAGGAACAAACCAGTAGGAACCGACCAGTGGTACGGACCAGTAGGAACCGACTAGTATGAACCGATGATTCAACCAGGAGGAACCATCAAATATTACTAGGAGGAACCGAGAATACAACCAACATGAGTATATGAGACCAGTAGGAACCATAGCGCACCAGTAGAAACAGCATAACCTACCAGTAGCATCTCAAACCCCTCTTCTTCTTTTTTTTTAATCAACTGTTACCATACTGTCGCTAAAGCTGTCGTTGTTGTTGTTGCGACTGACGATATAAAAACATATACTAACGTGTGACTTGCGGTAGCCCACATATATCCAGCCCATTAGGCCCTTCCTTATATAAAGAAACGACTAACCCAATATTGTAGGGATGTACGTAGACCATAACTCCCAGCCAATTTTTATGCACCCCATAATTAAAATATTAGTTCAACCATAATGTGTATCATATCCAAAAATATAATAGATTATTTAAGGAACTCTTTAAAAGAATCCCTAAAAAATCTTCATGAAGACCAATCCTCACACGCTTTTCACCAATCCTCGTGCCCATGACTTATGATAAATACAAATCCCTAAAATCAGGCAACCAAACCATATCCCACGTCATAATCAACTGCTTTTATGGTATGGACATCTTTTATAAACTTGCAATTCGTGATGTTAAGCCCACAAGTTGGACCACTCCTTTTCTTCTCACGTCATCTTTTTTAATGCAAATGCTAGAATCAAACGTAATTATAAAGAACAGTACCTTTTGTTTTGGCAAATGCCATGTAACTCATACCATAAATATCACGTCTAAAAATATCCCATCCGAAAATGGAATCACCAACTTTCAACAACGTGGGATGAGAAGTAATTTTGGTAAGTATACAATCCCATAAAATACAGGATTTTAACACAAATCTCGTTCCCAAATTCTCAGCTTATAACTGCTTGTTTAATTCACACATAAATCACGGCCACAAATGTATATACCCATATATCATGTGCAAAGAAACGAACGATGTGAATAAACTTACAATTCTTTGTCGACCATTCTGAATCAAGAGGCTGAGTGGTACCCTTAAACGCCTTGCTGGGGTCACTTTCATCACGTCATATAGTTGCTTCCATTATATTTTATTGAAAGTCAAACCTTTTGTACTTCTTAAAGTACTTGAATACTACTACTTAATCAATGGTCATTCTCACGTGACACATTCTTGTCCTTTGTTTTCTAGTTCTTTGGGTCCACAACATTATAAAGCAAAGAGAATAAAAAGGTACAAGTCCCTGATTTCTTGAAACCATCAGTACCCGATCACTTTGGCAGTGAGCATTATCAGTCCTGCTAGGGTTCATCATTGATCAAGGATCAACTCACCAAAGCTAGCAGAATGAACATCACGAACACCAATCTTTATACAGCAACAAGAACAATAAACAATAGCAGCAACATCAATTGAATCATCTAGGGTTTGTTGGGAAAAACCCTAGATCAGGAGAAACACTATTGTATTAAAACATAAAATACATGAAAACCTTGTAGATCAACCAGATCGAGAGCCAACAAGCTCTGATACCAGTTGTTGAGTCTTAGGATCTAGACTCATCTGGGATATCATGATCATGATTGTAATAAGCACAGCGGAACATAAAGAACACAATCATAATCAAGAACAAGGCTTTCACTAATAAATGATTACTATTAATAAGCTTACTAATAAGCTGACTACTAATAAGCTACTAGTCCTGGCGCCTTATAGGCTTGACACCAGGAGGAACACATGTGACAATCTAACATTTTCAGGTAGTGAAATATTTTCTCGTATAATATTTTGAAACTTATTTTTGTATTAGTTGACGAACTCACAATTTACGGATTTAAATTTGGGGCTTACGTGCATAATTTGGCGTCTTTTACGACTAAACCGGAAACCTTAGGATTACGTATTTACGTTTTTGAACTCCGTTTTTTATGAGACAATTTTTATTGGATTCGTTTTGTGACGTTGATTCATAATTTATAAAAACGTTTTTCGTAAAACGACCCGAGGGCACGCAAATCGAGAAAACTAGAATCGAGAAATACCCATAAACTAGTGAGATGGGACAAAACACATTGTCCCACCCCACTAGCTTGGTTGGGACGGCATAACTTGACACCACACCACCAAGGTGGCATCAAGTTAGCTAACACATTCTAAGTGTTAGCCATGCTTACTCCTTAAGCTAATTTTTCCCACTAACACAAAACTAGCTACTTGTTTTCATTCCACAGTTTCTCACATGCAAAATCCTCTCAAACTCTCTCAACACCCTCACCCTTGTCGTCCAAAATAAACCAACAAACACCCCATTTGATCTCTTCTAGCCATGAACCACATGTTTACTAGCTCTATTAAGGAGTTCTCTTGAAGCCTTGCTCATTTGGTGGCCATATTAACATCTTTGGAGGTGATTTGCTTGTGTCCTAGGGCTGATTTTCCAACCTATGTTCTTGATATTTGATGGTCTTGGAGATACTTATTGTGTTCATCAAGTTCTTGTCTTCCAAAAACAAGAAATCCACTTGGTTGGTAAAGAAGATCATCCTCTCCATTTTTCTCTTGTTATTTTGTAAAGAACAAATGTATTTTATTTCATTTTGTATATGTATATGATGTATATATGATGATAAAAATGTTGTGTGGGGATCAAGTGTTGATAAATATGCTTAAAAAGGATGATAACTATAAGAAATGAAGCTAAAATCTTGATTATTTAGTTGGCTGTGTAAAAACAGTAGATAACTAAAAGATGAACTGATAAAATTGCATGGTTTGATCCATTTACAGTAAGTAGAAGATGTTATACACATGTGAGAGTTGGCCATGCAATGGAATCAAAATAATGAGTGAGATATGATCAAAACACGTTAGGTGGTCTAATCTGAATAAGCAGTTTTGTAGGGACTGTTAAGGCAAGTTAAACTCAAAATGGGAAGTAGCTATAACTAAGTTAAATGTAGCACATAATATGAAGAACATGTCACCCAAAAATGAGCTTCTAATTCATTATAAAACTCTAGATATGTTAAAAATGGTGAACATGAAGTTAAAAATCAGATTTTTGGAAATAATGTTTATTATTATTATATAAGCACTCACATTATAATGTATAAAATGTAAAAATATAAACCCACTAACTTATAAAACTTATTTATATAAATGTATAAGAGGTTAATTAAATGGGTAAATTATATAAATGGTGGTGAAATAATATTTATAAGTAATAAAAACTATAAACTTGATTTTTACGACTTTTTCGGCTATCGCCGTAAAATTAACGTTTTTCGCCAAATAAAACTTAAACGACCAAACCCGTCTAATGTAAAGTTTATAAAAGTCATATACGGATGTATAAGTAACTAATACAAGTAAAAACCGATAAAACCCGAACTATAAGAAATACGGAAATTTACGAGCTAACTAAACATATTGGACTAATAATTGGACTTAATAAGATAAAAACTTGTAAAAAAAACTTATTGGGCTTAACCCATTTGGGTACAACATGAAAAGTATATATACTGATAATATAGGTATAAAAGGGATTAAAACAAGTTAAAGAACTTATAAAAGGCTTAACGAACTTAAAATAGGTAAATAGGTAAAACTAGCAAACTAGTAAGACGTTACCAAAACGTAAACGCTAAAATGAGTAAACAAGGATGTATAAACCCACTTGATCATCATCATATGTACAAAATCATCATATGTATATTGTTATTTTGATAAAAGTCATTGGACCGAGTCTAAGACCGATTATTATTTATATAGGTTTCCGTGACCGAAGCACGCTCGTAGCCGATAATCCGCCTTTCATTAACAACGTGAGTTCATAGCCTCGCACTCTTTTAAATGTTTTATAAAATGATTTGTAAACCCGCGAGGGAGATAACATGCTAGATTTTATAAAAATAGAACACAAGTAGTCCCGATTGTATGCTTAATGATATGGACCCGAATGATGTTATGACCCTATAAACGAGACTAAAAGGATTATTAGTAGTTAGGTTATGTCACTTAAAGTCCCATTAGCATGAATTGTGAACTACCGGGATTTGGTAGACGCTTATGCATTTGATAGTACTATTTGGGGACGATCACCCCAGTTCGCGCCTTGACGGTTGATCCCCGTCGTACCACATTGATTGTTAAGCGAATTTATGTATGAGAAGATTTCATAGCGTGATTTTTGTGACGACAAGCTAACTTAGATGGGCAAATTGTTTGTCGGGTTCGCGGCCCGCTGTTTTCATAGTAAGGTAACAATGTCATGCGGCTAATAATAATCCTAATTCAGATAAAACGTATATAATTCAGATACAATGTATCCTAAATCCAAATAAAAATGTATCCTATATATGATAACGACGCTATTAACGATGAATATATTACCTATCATGGTAATATAGAGACTACGGTCTCATGGACGGTTTAAGATGTATGCTTGATATATATTGCCTGACTAGCAATATGAGGACTTACTTCTGATATTATGCTTGTGTTCTGATTTTTAAATGATTGTTTTATATAACGGTTTTCATTAAACTCTATGAATTCACTCGGCATTCACTGATATGATTTTTGCATGTTTTTATCTCAGGTGCTTGAAGGTAATCCGGATGGAGATCGACTCTTATGGCCCACATAATATTAAAAATGTTCATTCGATCTATGTTTTGTAAACTTAATGACCTGTATAATTTGGGACCTGTTGTACGCTTTTAAAACTTTTATCGAATGAATGTATGTTAAACCTTGAACAACCATTTTTATGTGTTGTCTATGATTGGGTTATTGTGCTATCCCGTAACACTCTGAAAGACCCTTCCGCTGTACCGATACGAAAAATGAGAGTGTTACAGTTTGGTACCAGAGCTCTCGTTATAGAGAACAAAGGATTTTAAAAACCAAGGTTTTGAACAAAACTTTTCAAAATCTTTTGACGATGAACATTTGAGAAAATATTTGAAAAATCTTTTGACTATAACGGTGCCAGAGATCTCCGACGTTACCAACAAGCCCTATTGAGAAGATATATTTTTTGATATATATAATTTAATTTATATATATGTATATATTGTGATTTCATTATGTAATTGTTTAACTAGTATGTTATCCTAATACGAGATATATATATAAATGCAGATTGTCATGGCTGACCCTAATATTCCTATAGAAAACCATGCTATTCCCGAACCTAATGTAGATGATGATCCTTATTTAGACTTAGTAGATTATGATATCGATGATGAGGAGGAACCATTTGAGGATCCCGAGCCCGAGTTAGGACTAGGAGATCAGATTGCCCCTCAGGTTGACTTGGTAGAGAATGAGATTTAGAATGTGGATATTGAGAATGTGGATATTGAGAATGTCGATATTGAGAACGATGATGAGATTGGGTTAGATAATTTAGATGATGAGATTGACGACGAGGATGTCGAGGAGGATGTAGGTATAGATGTTGAGGTTGATGACGATGAGGAAGCCGAGCTTATTTATCCGTATGATGTTCCAGAGGGCGAGCCTTTGCCCCCACCAGTTAATTTGTCTAATTCTGAGGATGAGTTACCTAGGGATGAAATGTCTGAATCGTCTGAATTTGATTCTGAATCAGAGGAGGATGAGGATGATGATACACCTGACGGTACTGATGGTATTGCTACTCGTAGATGTGAGATAGGAGAGTCGTCTAGTACTCGAGAGGCTACTCATATTGATGGTCTTGCACCATGGGCCTTGAGACGTGATCTAGATGCTTCCCATGTTAAGAGTTGTGTGACAGAGGTTGGATTAGGTGTTGTTCAGACTTAGGTTGCTTATTTGGAGTCGAAGACTAAGGTTGGCGAGAAAGAGCGAGAACTGCTTAGTTTGGATTTGAGTGATGTAGAACGTGGTTTAAATAAGGCTTTTAGGAGGTTATCAGTGTTGGAAAGTGGTGAGTATGCTGAAATGAAGAGAAAGGTGAATACTATGGAGATTTAGTTGAGTGTAGCTCGTGCGATGCGTAAGAAAGCTGAAAAGGAGTTGAATATATATGTGGGATGGAATAGTAGATTTTATGCCGACATGGTTGAAAGAGGAGTAATTCGTAAGCGCCCAGCTGAAGATGTGTCTAGTGATCGTCCGACGAAGATTCAGAAGACGATGGATGATGGACCATCTGGCGGTTCTCAGTAGACCAGTCTGTATTTAGTAGTGACTTTTGTGCTTTTGTAGCTTTGACTGAACCGACTTGTTAGGACTTGGCACGAATTTTGAGTGTATATAGTGCTAGAACTTTGATATGGGATGTACTAAGACAATACTTTTGTTTCAGATCGAATGAAATATGTATCTTGTCTTGAATTCCATATTGTGCCTTATTTGTATCTTGATTATGAATTCAGTCCATATTATATGAATCCTTTGTTGGATGAATACTTAATACTTTGAAATTGTGAAATTATAGAACTATGCCGCCCAAGAAGGCTGTGACTGAGGATGATGTACGTAGAATTATTACGGAGCAAGTTACCGCATCTATGACTGAATTTATGGCAAATGCTAGAAATGGAGCTGGCAGTAGTGGAGCTGGCGGTAGTGGAGCTGGCGGTAGTGGAGCTGGCGGTAGTGGAGCTGGCGGTAGTGGAGCTGGCGGTAGTGGAGCTGGCGGTAGTGGAGCTGGCGGTAGTGGAGCTAGCGGTAGTGGAGCTGGCGGTAGTGGAATTGGCGGTACTAATGTGAATGTGAATGCTAATAATGTGAATGCTAATGCTGGAGGAAATGTAGGAGGACTTGGAGCCAATGCACCTGAAGTTGGTGGCTGTACTTATGTGACGTTCATGAAGTGTGAACCTCTACCTTTTAATGGAACTGAAGGTGCTGTAGGACTAAGCCAGTGGATTGAAAAGATTGAATCGATGTTTAGGATTAGTAAGTGTAAGGAGGAAGATAAGGTGACTTTTGCTATGGCTACTCTTAAAGGTCGTGCGTTGACTTGGTGGAACAGGAGAATTGCTTTCATGGGTCTTGATGCTGCTAATGCTACTCCTTGGGATGAAATTAAGAAGTGGATGACTTTGGAGTTTTGTCCTCGTAGTGTGATTATTAGGTTAGAACAAGAGTTGATTCATCTGAGAATGAAAGGTGTGGACATTGATAGTTACACGAACCGATTCCATGAGTTGGCCTTGCTATGTCCTCGATTGGTTGAACCCGAAGAGATCCGAATTGAGCAATATGTTAAAGGGTTGACCAGGAATATCCGGGGGGACGTGACATCATCGAAACCACTGACCATTGATGATGCTGTTCGAATGGCTTACCAACTCATTGGACAGATAATTCAGGATAAGGAAGATGAAGCCCGTGTAGGTGAGAAAAGAAAGGGAGACGGTGAGCGTGTAGATAGAGGTGATAATAGGAAGAATTTCAATCGCCGTCAGAACAAGAGAAAGGGGAATGCAAATGCTCTTACCAACAACACACCGCGCAACGATGATAGATGTCCTAAGTGTGGCAACAAGAGGCATGCTGGCGACTGCTGGAAGTGCCGAAATTGCGGAAAGCTTGGACATAAGGTTGAAAGGTGTAAGAAGGGAACCATTTGCTTCAACTGTAATGAAGAAGGTCATAGGAAATCGGAATGCCCCAAGTTGAAAGCGATTGTACCTGGAAGAAACCCCCAGGGTGGTATCTACCAACTTGGAACAATTGAGGTGAAGAAAGAGGATCCGAATGTCGTTACCGGTACGTTTTTACTCAACAATCATTATGCTGTTGCTTTATTTGATTCGGGTGCCGATAGGAGCTTTGTATCCACTAAATTTAGTGCCCTTATTGATATTGAACCTGTTGAGATAAGTACCAGTTACGAGGTGGAATTGGCTTATGGTAAATTAGTGAAAACTAATAAGCTATTAGAAGGATGCTCTCTAAATCTCTTGAACCATTCCTTTCCGATTGATTTGATGTTGATAGAATTAGGTAGTTTTGATATTATTATTGGTATGAATTGGTTGTCGTTGAACAATGCTACTATTTTATGTGGAGAGAAGAAAGTTAAGATTCCTCTTAGGAATAGGACGTTAGTAATTGATGGTAGTCGAGGTGAATCCCGTTTGAAAATCGTTTCATGTATTAAAATCCAAAAGTACATCAGGAACGGTTGTGAGTTATTCTTAGCTCAAGTGACCGGGAATGAGTCTAGGGAGAAACGATTGGAAGATGTACCTATTATTTGTGAATTTCCTGAGGTATTTCCTAAAGATTTACCCGGACTTCCACCGATAAGGCAAGTAGAGTTTCGAATCGATTTAATTCCTGGTGCTGCACCGGTGGCACGTGCGCCTTACTGATTAGCCCCTTCTGAATTAAAGGAGTTATCTGAGCAACTTAAGGAGTTGTCTGATAAAGGTTTTATTCGACCGAGCTCGTCACCTTGGGGAGCTCCAGTCTTGTTCGTTAAGAAGAAGGATGGATCTTTTCGTATGTGCATTGATTACAGGGAACTGAATAAGTTGACAATTAAAAATCGATATCCTTTTGATACAGTGTTTTTATATGGGTTCAGATTTATCTCTCAGTCCTCTCGAATTGATCTCGGTCTTAAGTGGAATGATTGTTCTTGGTTACTAAAAAAGGGTTTGGATTTTTAAACTACTAAATTACAAATGCTCTAAAGTGTAAGCTTAAATGTAATAAGGAAACAGGTCAAATATAAATATGAAATAAGGGAACAGTAAAGAAACAGTAAAGAAATCTTAAAAATACCCAAAAGAAATTGATTCGGAAGTTTTGTCCTTGATTCGGAACTATTGATCCGGAACTTTTCACCCGGAAGTCTTCATTCAGAACTTTTAGAAATCCTTCATTCGGAACTTTCTTCGGAAGTTTATTCGGAACTTTCACCCGGAACTTGGTTCGGAACTTCGTTCGGAAGTTTGGTTCATCCGGAACTTGCACTCATTCGGAAGTTTTTGGAAAAGAAGTTTATTCGGAACTTAGAAAATCATTCGGAACTTTTGATAAAGAAGTTGATTCGGAACTTAAGTGTTCATCCGGAACTTTTATATTCATCCGGAACTTTTAGACAAAAGACTCATTCGGAACTTTTTTATTCATTCGGAAGTTTTTGGAAAAGAAGTTTATTCGGAACTTAGAAACTCATTCGGAACTTTTGATAAAGAAGTTGATTCGGAACTTAAGTGTTCATCCGGAACTTTTATATTCATCCGGAAGATTGGTGTTCATCCGGAAGATTGGTGTTCATCCGGAAGTCTGGAAACACAGGTACAGTAACAAACCCCGAAGAACAAGGAAACTAATTTTAATCCAAAAATCACCAAGTTTTTCACCAAAAACTTAAATACAACTTAACACAAATGATTTACTAACCAATAACTACAAATCCCATCAACAAAAACACAAAACCCAACAACTTTTGAAGATCAAATCAAGAAAATAAGAACTTAAGAACTAGGAAAGAAAAATGATGATGAGCAAGATGAAATGGAAAGATTAAACAAGAACTTGTATTGATGATTAATGTTTTAACAAGATATAACAAGGATTAAAATAACAAGATTAGAAAAACAAAGATCAAAATCACCAATCACCCTAGTGGTGATGGTGATGCAACGAAACAGGAAGGAGAGAAAGGTGGGGGAGAAGAAAACTAAAACTGAAAAAAAAAACTTCTGGCACTATGTGTAAGGGTGGACTATTTATAGGCTTTTCTTTGGTTGGTGAGTGGGCTTTCTCCCGTTCTTCTTGTCTTCTCGTCTTTTCAGAAAAGTTGACGTTTTCGATTCTGATTCGGGATTTGTTGTCGATTAAATTCAACTCGTCTTTTAATTTCTTCGTTTAATAGACTTGAGTTTCTTCGACTTTTGTAAATCTTCCATCTTTGGTCCTTTTCTTCGATAAATCTTCGAATAGGCCCAGTGACTTCAAATCTTTTGCATCTCTTGGATAATAGACTTTATCTTGAGTCCTTTTCTTCAGTAAAACCCGTGCAATCCCATGTTTTCTCCAATATCCATCTGGTTGGCTCTGAAAACACAATAAACACAAAAACCACGCATAATTCCAAACAAATGATATTAAATACGTGTTTTGGTCTCGTTTTAGCTAGAATTAAATGGTAAAAGGATGGGTGTTTACACACCTATCAAATCCCCTACACTTAACCATTGCCATGCCCTCATGTAATGCTTAGTGATAAAGCAATTATACATTTTTCTCATAATTAATCAACCTTGGCCTTATTCAAATACTACTAAACAAAAAGGATAGAAAACCATTTTCACTAAAAATAGCTAAATGGAAATAAATTGCAAAGAGATCAAGGACTTACATTAGGGCTTTGGTGCTGCGCGGATTTATCACCCTCAAGTTTCACGTTCCCCAAACTAAGCTCAAAAACGAGATCATTGTTATTATAAGTTAGCAAATCAAACACTTACACACATGGCTTAATTAAATGCTTAAACTCCCTTATACCTAGGTGTATCTCTTATATTTTATTTTTGTCTTAGAATGATCATGAAGATGCATTTTTGGACTTATTTCGATAGTTTATTTAGGCTGAAAGCAAAGTAAGACGATTTGATCAATAGTTAGCTAAAGGACAAAATCTTTTAAAACTGCTTCTCGGGATATCAAAAAGTTCATATCTTGGCATAACTCGGTTCACGATTTGAGACCTTTCTCGGGCCGATATTTGGCATGTACTTCATACTTCATATCTTGAGAGACGTGCTTGAGATAATGGTCTTCTCATCGTTTCATAGAGTTTCTTCACTTGGAGACTTTTGAGAGGTACTCCAACTTTGTTGACCACGACTTCATGATTATTTCTTCAATCTCTATTTGGGATTTTGAGATACAACGATCCGCCTCCTTTTCGGACTTGGATCTATTTATCCTCATACCTTGTTAGGGTCTTTTCGGATAGACTTCTCCATGATCTTTATGGGAGTTGATTGCTTTTCGTCGTGAGTCTTGATCCTTCATATTGACTTTGGGAATAATGCTTTTCACATCACCTTGGATCTTTAGCAATAAAATGGAATCCTCATGCCTTGTTAGGGCCTTTTCGGACTCGCCAATCTTCGCGCCCCGCTTCATAAGTTATGCCTTGGCTATGAACTCTTATCATTACCGAGCAACTTTTAAACGATCTTGGGCTAGAAGCTAAGTAACCTTTCAAATCGTACGACCTTACTTATTGCAGATAAATTATTAGCAAGTGATGGGAGAAAAGGTAAATAATTACACCAAGTGAGCTTGCGCAAGAATACCGACTTATAATTGACTCTATCATTTCTCGTTCTCCACAATTTAAAATCTCAAAAAATGAGACTCGTGGACACTTAGCCTAATAAACCAATTAAGGTCTACATGGTTAAGGATACTAGCTAGAATAAACTTGGATAAGTCTATTCGGGTTGAGTCAAAATAAACGCAACGGGCCTAATATGTCAAAGACTTCTAAACTAGCTACACCACTTTATTAAAATTTGACTTTATTTCGGGATATATACATATGAAAGCAACGATAAAAATTTAAAAATTACGAATAAATGGCCAAAGTTAATAAAAAATTTGAAAAATGTTGAAAAATATGATTTTCCGGTTAAATGAAGGCATTTTCATTGAAAAGTCCACTTAAAACTTCGATAGAAGTCCCCCCTACACTTAAGATAAACATTGTCCTCAATGTTTAAGCATGTGGGAAAAATCTCCCCTACACTTATGACATTGTGCACGTTGGTTAACTCAAGTTAAGGAAGAGACGACTAAAGTGATCAATTTCAAATGTGAGTATGAAGAAAATTGAATCACGATAGTTGAGAGATAGAACCGAATTTTGGATAACACGGGAGCACGGTTCTTCAGAGATTCCAAGAGTGCACTTATCCCAGTAATCACATCATCACACAAAGACAAACGCATATAGAAGTCCCCCTACACTTAGGGGATTAAAACATAAAAGGATAGATACTCGGGCTGCCTCCCGAGGAGCGCTTGTTTTTGATAACCGAGTCACGAGCCTGACTCGACCCAAAATTAGTTCATGGGGAACGTGGTGAGGGATGGAATCACCTCCTGAGAGGTGTCCTCACCAAAGTACAACTTCACTCGTTGGCCATTCACCTTAAAATTCGGTCCATCAGGTTGAGCGAGCTCGAGAGTACCATATGGAAAAATTTGGGCAATGGTGAATGGGCCGGACCAACGAGATTTGAGCTTTCCCGAAAAGATTTTCAACCGAGAGTTAAAGAGCAACACTTTGTCTCCAACATGGAACTCTCGGTTCTTAATCTTAGAATCGTGAATGAGCTTAGTCCTTTCCTTATAGATCAAAGAATTGTCATAAGCCTCATTACAGAGTTCATTCAGCTCAATGAGTTGGATCTTGCGTAGGTCACCGGCTTTGTTTATATCAAAATTAGCCCACTTCAAGGCCCAATAAGCCTTGTGCTCCAACTCAATGGGGAGGTGGCACGCTTTCCCATACACAAGACGATAAGGCGTACAACCGATCGGGGTCTTGTAAGCAGTACGGAAAGCCCACAAAGCATCATCAAGTTTATCAGCCAAAGAGGCACGATGCTCTCCCACGGTTCTTTCCAGAATTCGCTTAAGTCCTCGGTTGGATATTTCAGCCTGGCCATTAGTTTATGGGTGGTAGGCTGTGGAAAGACGATGGTTTACACCGTACTTAGCCATGACTCTAGCAAATTGGTCATTGCAGAAATGAGTCCCACGATCACTAATAATGGCGCGAGGCACACCGAATCTAGCGAATAGAGCTTTCAAAAAGTTACAAACCACCCTTGCATCATTAGTAGGTAAAGCTTTGGCTTCAACCCACTTTGAAACGTAGTCAACGGCTACAAGGATGTATTTGTTTCCTTTAGAAGAAGGGAATGGCCCCATAAAGTCGATACCCCAAACATCAAAAATTTCACACTCTTGAATGAAATTCTGAGGCATCTCGTCTTTATGTGTGATCGTGCCTTGTTTTTGGCAAACATCACATCTTTTAACCATATCGTGAGCGTCACGATATATGGAGGGCCAATAAAATCCCGAATCAAACACTTTTTTAGCGGTGTAGTTGGGACCAAAGTGACCACCGGTGGGTCCTTTGTGGCAAGCATCAAGGATTTCTGACGCTGCCGGTCCATCAACACATCGGCGGATAATCAGGTCGGCACATTGTTTGAATAGGTAAGGGTCGTCCCAAAAATAAGTCTTGATGTCGGTGAAGAACTTTTTCTTTTGTTGGGACGTCAACCCTTCCTTGAGAATTCCACCCGCCAAGTAGTTTGCAAAGTCCGCAAACCACGGAGTTTCATTCGACTTCGAGTTTATAGACATTAAGGTCTCCAAGGGAAAAGAATCATTGATTTCTTTGTTCGGATGATCCCCTTGGTAAGGATCCTCAAGTCGGCTAAGATGATCCGCGGCTAGGTTTTCAGCTCCTTTTTTATCGCGAATTTCGATTTTAAATTCCTGGAGCAGCAAAACCCAGCGAAGAAGTCTTGGTTTGGAATCTTGCTTTGTCAACAAGTACTTCAACGCGGAATGATCGGTATACACAATTGTTGTAGAAAGGACAAGATAGGGGCGGAATTTTTCAAAAGCATAGACAACAGCTAAAAGATCTTTTTCAGTTGTAGTATAATGCAATTGTGCCCCCGTCATTGTCTTGCTAGCGTAATGGATTGGTTGGAAGTGTTTGTTCACTCTTTGTCCCAGAACCGCTCCAATAGCAAAATCACTAGCATCGCACATCAACTCAAAAGGCAGCTCCCAATTAGGGGTAACTAAGACGGGTGCCTTAGTAAGCTTATCCTTAAGCGAGTTGAAGGCTTCAAGACACTCTTTGGAAAAGATAAAAGGAGTATCTTTTTCCAAGAGGTGGGTCATCGGGCGAGCGATTTGAGAAAAATCTTTGATGAATCGACGGTAAAAGCCCGCATGACCCAGAAAACTTCTCACACCCTTCACGGTTGAAGGTGGAGGCAACTTGGCGATAACATCGACTTTAGCACGGTCTACTTCAAGACCGGCTTTGGAAATTTTGTGTCCCAGCACGATGCCTTCTTTTACCATGAAATGGCATTTTTCCCAATTTAGAACTAAGCGAGTGTCTTCGCACCGCTTTAGCATACGTTCCAAATTGGCAAGGCAAGAAGAGAAGGAATCCCCAAAGACCGAGAAATCATCCATGAAGACTTCCATGGTTTGTTCAACCATGTCATGGAAGATAGCTAACATGCACCTTTGGAAAGTCCCGGGCGCATTGCATAAGCCAAAAGGCATTCTTTTGTAAGCAAATGTGCCATAGGGACAGGTGAATGTAGTCTTCTCTTGATCTTGGGGACCGATGGGTATTTGGAAATAACCCGAGAAACCATCAAGAAAGCAGTAATATTCATTACCCGCTAAGCGTTCAAGCATTTGGTCCATAAAAGGTAGAGGGAAATGATCCTTTCTCGTGGCATCATTGAGTTTGCGGTAGTCTATACAAACTCTCCACCCAGTAACGAGACGAGTGGAAATCAACTCGTTGTGTTCATTGGGAACAACGGTTATTCCGCCCTTCTTGGGCACACAATGGATTGGACTAACCCATGGTGAATCCAAAATAGGGTAAATCATACCCGCATCAAGAAGTTTGATAACCTCTGTTTTGATGACTTCATGGATTTTTGGATTCACCCTTCGTTGGCTTTGAATTGTGGGCTTAAAGTCGTCTTCCATGAGAATTTTGTGTGTGCAGAAGTGAGGATCAATTCCACGAATATCCGAAATCTTCCAAGCAATAGCCTTCTTATGATCTTTCAACACGGCGACAAGTCGGGCTTTTTCTTCTTCCTTTAGGTCCTTAGCAATGATGACAGGCGACTTCTTTTCTTCTTCAAGGAACACGTACTCAAGATCAGGCGGCAACTCCTTAAGCTCTAAATCTGGAGGATTTTCGACGTGAGGGGTATTCGAAGTCGGAGTATCGATAGCAATGACCGTGGGAGATGGAGGGGAAGGATTGTCTTCTTTGAGAAAGTTTTCAATGAGGCGGAGATCTTCATCCCAATTGGTAGTAGAATCGTCTTTGTCTAAAGTCACATCTCCCATGGTGGCTTCCAAATCATTCCAAAGGAAATCACTTTCTCCAAATAGAGATAGTGATGAGTCGATAGAGGAAACGGTCTTAACATTGGGAAGAGAGGTAGGAATACTTTTACAAGCATCTTTGAAGTGTTCTTCACAAGCCTCATCAAGAACGTCAATGCAATTAACACTCTCGTATGAATAAGGCTGTTTAGACAACTTTCCCATGTTGAAGACTACTTTATCGTCACCCACTCTCATGATAAGCTCACCGGCTTCAACATCGATAAGAGTGCGACCGGTCCTCAAGAATGGAAGACCAACAATTAGTGGCACACGAGGGTCCATCTCGTAGTCGACGACAACGAAATCAGCAGGAAAGGTGAATTTGTCGACTCCTACAATGACGTCTTCGGCTATCCCCACTGGATAAGCAACCGTACGGTTAGCCAATTCCAAAGTCATTTTGGTGGGGACTAGCTCTGGGAGAGATAATTGCTTCCAAACGCTTAGAGGCATAAGATTAATACTGGCACCTAGATCGGCTAGGGCCATGCAATTCTCTACTCCCGGGAAATTTCAAGGGATAAGAAAACGACCCGGATCACCAAGCTTAGTTGGCAATTTCCTTAAGAGCACTGCAGAGCAATTCTCATTAAGTTGGGTGTTGGCAATATCGAGGAGCTTTTCCTTGTCGCTCAGAAGATCTTTAAACATTTTCGCGTATTTGGGCATGTGAGCGAGAGCCTCAGCGAAGGAGATATTGAAATTCAATTGTTTGAACATTTTAAGGAAGTTCGAAACCTGAATGTCATCCTTGCTTTTGAGCTTCTCTTTCCTCAACCTTGAAGGATAAGGTATATTGGCTGAAGAAGAAGGCTTTAGTGGGATAGGATCACTCACAACCACGGGTGGTGGGGAAATGGGGGTAGAAGGTGAAGGAGGCGTAGAAATTGGGGAAGTAGGAGGATGAGGAATAGGAGCAGGTGACTCGTTCTCCTTAGTCACAACCACCGGTGGAGGTATAGGAAGCTCGGGTTCCTTGGTACCTTTGCCACTTCGAGTAGTGATTGCTTTCATCTCCCCTCTTGGATTTGCAACGGTGTTACTCGGAAGAGTACCCGAAGAAGAGGGTTGATTACCTTGGAAGAAACTAGCCATCATGTTCCTCAAGTCATTAGTTTGGCTATCTAACGTATTTCTCATGTCGGCTCTCAAATCGTTTCCTTGCTTGACCAAGTCTGCTTTCAAGTTTCGCACTTCCTGTTGGAGATTTTCCACGATCACATCATTGGTCCTCATGTAGGTTGCAACCTCTTGGTGTAATGCAGTGGGTTGGTTTGGAGGAGCATTGTATGCGGGTGGTTGATAAGCAGGTTGTTGGTAAACTTGATTGTTACGTTGAGGCGGTTGTTGCTGCTTGTGAGGAGGGATGTATGGTTGTCGAGGTTGTTGTTGTTGTTGAGGAGGGCGATTGAGGTTTGATTGTTGGTTTGGGTTGTTTGGGGGAAAACCAGGTGGGGAAAGATAATTGTTAGAGCGGTAGCTAAGCAAATTACGGTCACCTTGAGGTCTAGCTTGATAGGCGGGTTGAGTATAGGTGCCATAAGTCGCATTTACATTCTCAGCAGGGTAGTCTTGGGTGGCAGTACAAGTGGTGTAAGAGTGAGGACCACCGCATATCTCACAAGGTTGGCTGACAGCGTTAACTTGAGCGTTTTTAGCGTTGTTGCTGACGGTGTGGGTGACAAGCGATTCAAGACGCGTAGTGATTTTGTCCAATCGCTTGTCGCTGTCACTTGTGCTAGCACTAGCGACATTGGTCCGAACACTCTTGGTTTTCATACGAGATTTATTCTCAATGATGTCCCAAGCAGCATTAGAAGTCTTAGCCAATAGATTACCCCCCGAGGCACTGTTCGGTGAATCTTGGTCACTCATGCTTAAACCATTGTAAAAAGTATTAATTTTATGTACTTTGGTAAAACCATGTTGAGGGCATTTTCTTAAAAGATCTTTAAAACGATCCCAAGATTCACTGAACGACTCATCGTACTTTTGTTCAAAATTTATGATCTCATTCCGCAAAGCGGTAGTACGAGAGGGTGGGAAAAAGTAATTGATGAACTTGGTTTCCAAATCCGTCCACGAGAGAATACTCTGTGGCGGTTCCTTAGCAAGCCAATGTCGGGCTTGTCCCTCTAAAGAAAAGGGAAAAAGTTGTAACCTTATAACCTCTTGTGGAACACCATTGAATTTGACCGTGTTGGTTAGTTGCAAGAATCTTTTGATATGGTCGTGTGGATCATCAATGGTACGTCCCAATAACGGTTGAGCGGAGACCATCTGGATAAAGCCTGACTTGAGCTCGAAATTGTTGGCGGCAATTGGTGGTATAACAATTGGATCAGTGTTGCCATCTACATGAGCTTGCAGCAGTTCAATCATCGGGCGATTATCCGGAAGGGGTTCATTGTTGTTATTATTGTTCATGTTGTTGAAAGGTGGGTTGTTGTTGTTATTATTGTTGTTTGGAGGTGGTATGTTATTGTTGTTGTGTACACTGGCCATGTCTAAGGTATCGAGAGGCTCGGGCTCTTGATAAGACGTGGATCGAGTGCGCATACACCTACAAAAGAACGAACAAAGAAAAACAAAGCACAAATATTTTTGGTTTTTATGTATTTTAATTAATTTTTTTAATTAATTTTTTTTGTATTTTTGAAAATTTTATATTTTTTAGGATTTTTTGAAAATTTTTATGAAAAAGTAACGTTCACGGGGAACGGATCCCAAAATCCAAGTTCTCACAAAAAACTTTTGATCTTAACGAGAAGAGCCGGCAGCGGCGCCATTTGATACAGTGTTTTTATATGGGTTCAGATTTATCTCTCAGTCCTCTCGAATTGATCTCGGTCTTAAGTGGAATGATTGTTCTTGGTTACTAAAAAAAGGTTTGGATTTTTAAACTACTAAATGACAAATGCTCTAAAGTGTAAGCTTAAATGTAATAAGGAAACAGGTCAAATATAAATATGAAATAAGGGAACAGTAAAGAAACAGTAAAGAAATCTTAAAAATACCCAAAAGAAATTGATTCGGAAGTTTTGTCCTTGATTCGGAACTATTGATTCGGAACTTTTCACCCGGACGTCTTCATTCGGAACTTTTAGAAATCCTTCATTCGGAACTTTCTTCGGAAGTTTATTCGGAACTTTCACCCGGAACTTGGTTCGGAACTTCATTCGGAAGTTTGGTTCATCCGGAACTTGCACTCATTCGGAAGTTTTTGGAAAAGAAGTTTATTCGGAACTTAGAAACTCATTCGGAACTTTTGATAAAGAAGTTGATTCGGAACTTAAGTGTTCATCCGGAACTTTTATATTCATCCGGAACTTTAGACAAAAGACTCATTCGGAACTTTTTTATTCATTCGGAAGTTTTTGGAAAAGAAGTTTATTCGGAACTTAGAAACTCATTCGGAACTTTTGATAAAGAAGTTGATTCGGAACTTAAGTGTTCATCCGGAACTTTTATATTCATCCGGAAGATTGGTGTTCATCCGGAAGATTGGTGTTCATCCGGAAGTCTGGAAACACAGGTACAGTAACAAACCCCAAAGAACAAGGAAACTAATTTTAATCCAAAAATCACCAAGTTTTCACCAAAAACTTAAATACAACTTAATACAAATGATTTACTAACCAATAACTACAAATCCCATCAACAAAAACACTAAACCCAACAACTTTTGAAGATCAAATCAAGAAAATAAGAACTTAAGAACTAGGAAAGAAAAATGATGATGAGCAAGATGAAATAGAAAGATTAAACAAGAACTTGTATGGATGATTAATGTTTTAACAAGATATAACAAGGATTAAAATAACAAGATTAGAAAAACAAAGATCAAAATCACCAATCACCCTAGTGGTGATGGTGATGCTACGAAACAAGAAGGAGAGAAAGGTGGGGGAGAAGAAAACTAAAACTGAAAAAAAAACTTCTGGCACTATGTGTGAGGGTGGACTATTTATAGGCTTTTCTTTGGTTGGTGAGTGGGCTTTCTCCCGTTCTTCTTGTCTTCTCGTCTTTTCAGAAAAGTTGACGTTTTCGATTCTGATTCGGGATTTGTTGTCGATTAAATTCAACTCGTCTTTTAATTTCTTCGTTTAATAGACTTGAGTTTCTTCGACTTTTGTAAATCTTCCATCTTTGGTCCTTTTCTTCGATAAATCTTCGAATAGGCCCAGTGACTTCAAATCTTTTGCATCTCTTGGACAATAGACTTTATCTTGAGTCCTTTTCTTCAGTAAAACCCGTGCAATCCCATGTTTTCTCCAATATCCATCCTGTTGGCTCTGAAAACACAATAAACACAAAAACCACGCATAATTCCAAACAAATGATATTAAATACGTGTTTTGGTCTCGTTTTAGCTAGAATTAAATGGTAAAAGGATGGGTGTTTACACACCTATCACCTTTACCTAGGATTGATGATTTGTTTGATCAACTGCAAGGATCTAGTGTGTATTCTAAGATAGATTTACGGTCAGGATATCACCAACTTCGCGTCCGTGAAGAAGATATTCCTATAACTGCATTTAGAACTCGTTATGGACACTATGAATTTCAAGTAATGCCATTTGGGTTAACTAACGCACCTGCGGTTTTCATGGATTTAATGAATCGAGTGTGCAAGCCCTACTTGGATAAATTTGTGATTGTGTTTATTGACGATATTCTAATCTATTCTAAGAATGAAGATGAGCATAGAGAACATTTGAGGATTGTTTTGAATTTGTTGAAGGATGAAAGGTTGTATGCTAAGTTTTCGAAGTGTGATTTCTGGTTAGATTCTGTGCAATTTCTTGGTCATGTGATTAACAGAGATGGAATTTATGTTGATCCTGCAAAGGTTGAAGCTATTAAGAATTGGTCTGCACCGACAACGCCAACGGAAGTGCGACATTTCTTAGGATTGGCTGGCTATTATAGGCGATTCATTAAAGAATTTTCTTTGATAGCTAAACCCTTGACTAAGCTTACTCAGAAGAATAAACCTTTCGTTTGGGGAAGTGATGAAGATGGAGCATTTCAGACATTGAAGCAAAAATTATGTAGTGCGCCAATCTTATCATTACCCGACGGGAGTGAAGATTTTGTAGTGTATTATGATGCATCTCTTAGATGTTATGGAGCTGTTTTGATGCAGAGAGAGAAAGTGATAGCTTATGCTTCTAGGCAATTAAGGAAGAATGAGGAGAATTATACTACTCATGATCTTGAGTTAGGAGCTGTAGTCTTTGCTCTTAGGTTGTGGAGACATTATCTGTATGGCACCAAGTCTACGGTATTCACCGATCAGAAAAGCCTACAGTATATTCTTGACCAGAAGGAATTGAACATGAGGCAACGAAGATAGATAGAGTTGTTAAGTGATTATGATTGTGATATAAAATATCACCCAGGAAAAGCCAATGTTGTTGCTGATGCGTTAAGTAGGAAAGATAGAGAGCCTATCAGGGTGCGTTCTCTAGTCTTGACCGTGCACAATAATTTTCCTGAGCAAATTAGAAATGCGCAAATAGAAGCTTGTAAGAAGGAGAATTTTGTTAATGAAGGGTTCCGAGGAGAAGGAGATCCTTTAGAGGTTAGAGCTGGTGGAGTGAAATGCTTAAGAGGTCGTATGTGGATACCTAAGTTTGGAGACTTAAGAGATTTGATTATGTTAGAATCCCATAAATCTAAGTATTACATTCATCCGGGATCTGATAAGATGTACCATGATTTGAAGAAGTTGTACTGGTGGCCGAATATGAAAGCTGACATAGCTATGTATGTTCTTCAATGCTTGACTTGTGCTAGAGTTAAAGCGGAACATCAAAAGCCATCAGGACTACTTCAACAGCCAAAGTTTCCTGAATGGAAGTGGGAGCGAATTACGATGGACTTTATCACCAAGCTTCCTAGAACATCATCTAGAAACAATTCGATTTGGGTTATTGTCGACAGACTGACCAAATCAGCACACTTCATTCCGGTTAAGGAGCAGTTCTCACTGGAAAAGCTGAATCGAATATACCTTGATAATGTTGTATCCAAGCATGGAGTGCCTGTATCGATCATTCCAGATCGAGATCCTAGATTCGCATCGAATTTTTGGAAATCTCTCCAAAGATCTTTGGGAACGAATCTCGACATGAGCACTGCTTATCACCCCCAGACTGATGGGCAGAGTGAAAGGACGATACAAACACTGGAAGATGTGTTGAGAGCTTGTGTGTTAGACTTTGGTAAGAATTGGGATAAACATTTGTCGTTAGCAGAGTTTTCGTATAACAATAGTTACCATTCTAGTATTAAGGTTGCATCGTTTGAAGCTTTGTATGGTAGGAAGTGTAGATCTCCTGTATGTTGGAGTGAAGTTGGGGATACCCAGCTCACGGGACCGGAACTGATCCGGGAGACTACGGAGATGATAGTTCAGATTAAGAAGAGGTTGTTGACTGCCCGTAGTAGACAGAAGAGTTACGCGGATGTGCGGCGGAAGCCAATGGAGTTTGAAGTGGGTGACCGAGTAATGTTGAAGGTATCGCCATGGAAAGGCGTTATAAGATTTGGAAAGCGAGGAAAATTGAATCCCCGTTATATTGGACCCTTTAAGATTTTATCTAGAGTAGGTCCGGTGGCTTACAAACTAGAGTTACCCCCAGAACTTCATGGTGTTCACAACACATTCCATGTATCTAATCTGAAGAAGTGTCTAGCAGTGAGTGATGAGAAAATTCCGTTAGGTAAGGTTCGAATATATGGGAAGTTGCATTTTATCGAAGAGCCCGTAGAAGTTATGGACCGTGAGGTAAAGCAACTGAAACAAAGTCGGATACCTATTGTCAAGATCCGATGGAAATCAAAGCATGGACCGGAGTATACTTGGGAACGAGAGGATGAAATGTGGAAGAAATATTTGCACCTCTTCGATTTCAATAAGAAACGGACATCCAAATGAAATGGATCACGAGGACGTTGATCCCTTTTAGGAGGAAAAGCTGTGACAATCTAACATTTTCAGGTAGTGAAATATTTTCTCGTATAATATTTTGAAACTTATTTTTGTATTTGTTGACGAACTCACAATTTACGGATTTAAATTTGGGCTTACGTGCATAATTTGGCATCTTTTACGACTAAACCGGAAACCTTAGGATTACGTATTTACGTTTTTGAACTCCGTTTTTTATGAGACAATTTTTATTGGATTAGTTTTGTGACGTTGATTCATAATTTATAAAAACGTTTTTCGTAAAACGACCCGAGGGCACGCAAATCGAGAAAACTAGAATCGAGAAATACCCGTAAACTAGTGAGATGGGACAAAACACATTGTCCCACCCCACTAGCTTGGTTGGGACGGCATAACTTGACACCACACCACCAAGGTGGCATCAAGTTAGCTAACACATTACAAGTGTTAGCCATGCTTACTCCTTAAGCTAACTTTTCCCACTAACACAAAACTAGCTACTTTTTTTCATTCCACCATTTCTCACATGCAAAATCCTCTCAAACTCTCTCAACACCCTCACCCTTGCCGTCCAAAATAAACCAACAAACACCCCATTTGATCTCTTCTAGCCATGAACCACATGTTTACTAGCTCTATTAAGGAGTTCTCTTGAAGCCTTGCTCATTTGGTGGCCATATTAACATCTTTGGAGGTGATTTGCTTGTGTCCTAGGGCTTATTTTACAACCTATGTTCTAGATATTTGATGGTCTTGGAGATACTTATTGTGTTCATCAAGTTCTTGTCTTCCAAAAACAAGAAATCCACTTGGTTGGTAAAGAAGATCATCCTCTCCAATTTTCTCTTGTTATTTTGTAAAGAACAAATGTATTTTCTTTCATTTTGTATATGTATATGATGTATATATGATGATAAAAATGTTGTGTGGGGATCAAGTGTTGATAAATATGCTTAAAAAGGATGATAACTATAAGAAATGAAGCTAAAATCTTGATTATTTAGTTGGCTGTGTAAAAACAGTAGATAACTAAAAGATGAACTGATAAAAATGCATGGTTTGATCCATTTACAGTAAGTAGAAGATGTTATACACATGTGAGAGTTGGCCATGCAATGGAATCAAAATAATGAGTGAGATATGATCAAAACAAGTTAGGTGGTCTAATCTGAATAAGCAGTTTTGTAGGGACTGTTAAGGCAAGTTAAACTCAAAATGGGAAGTAGCTATAACTAAGTTAAATGTAGCACATAATATTAAGAACATGTCACCCAAAAATGAGCTTCTAATTCATTATATAACTCTAGATATGTTAAAAATGGTGAACATGAAGTTAAAAATCAGATTTTTGGAAATAATGTTTATTATTATTATATAAGCACTCACATAATAATGTATAAAATGTAAACATATATACCCACTAACTTATAAAACTTATTTATATAAATGTATAAAAGGTTAATTAAATGGGTAAATTATATAAATGGTGGTGAAATAATATTTATAAGTAATAAAAACTATAAACTTGATTTTTACGACTTTTTCGGCTATCGCCGTAAAATTAACGTTTTTCGCCAAATAAAACTTAGACGACCAAACCCGTCTAATGTAAAGTTTATAAAAGTCATATACTGATGTATAAGTAACTAATACAAGTAAAAACCGATAAAACCCGAACTATAAGAAATACGGACATTTACGAGCTAACTAAACATATTGGACTAATAATTGGACTTAATAAGATAAAAACTTGTAAAAAGAACTTATTGGGCTTAACCCATTTGGGCCCAACATGAAAAGTATATATACTGATAATATAGGTATAAAAGGGATTAAAACAAGTTAAAGAACTTATAAAAGGCTTAACGGACTTAAAATAGGTAAATAGGTAAAACTAGCGAACTAGTAAGACGTTACCAAAACGTAAACGCTAAAATGAGTAAACAAGGATGTATAAACCCACTTGATCATCATCATATGTACAAAATCATCATATATATATTGTTATTTTGATAAAAGTCATTGGACCGAGTCTAAGACCGATTATTATTTATATAGGTTTCCGTGACCGAAGCACGCCCGTAGCCGATAATCCGCCTTTCATTAACAACGTGAGTTCATAGCCTCGCACTCTTTTAAATGTTTTATAAAATGATTTGTAAACCCGCGAGGGAGATAACATGCTAGATTTTATAAAAATAGAACACAAGTAGTCCCGATTGTATGCTTAATGATATGGACCCGAATGATGCTATGACCCTATAAACGAGACTAAAAGGATTATTAGTAGTTAGGTTATGTCACTTAAAGTCTCATTAGCATGAATTGTGAACTACCGGGATTTGGTAGACGCTTATGCATTTGATAGTACTATTTGGGGACGATCACCCCAGTTCGCGCCTTGACGGTTGATCCCCGTCGTACCACATTGATTGGTAAGCGAATTTATGTATGAGAAGATTTCATAGCGTGATTTTTGTGACGACACGTTAACTTAGATGGGCAAATTGTTTGTCGGGTTCGCGGCCCGTTGTTTTCATAGTAAGGTAACAATGTCATGCGGCTAATAATAATCCTAATTCAGATAAAACGTATATAATTCAGATACAATGTATCCTAAATCCAAATAAAAATGTATCTTATATTTTATAACGACGCTATTAACGATGAATATATTACCTATCATGGTAATATAGAGACTACGGTCTTATGGACGGTTTAAGATGTATGCTTGATATATATTGCCTGACTAGCAATATGAGGACTTACTTCCGATATTATGCTTGTGTTCTGATTCTTAAATGATTGTTTTATATAACGGTGTTCATTAAACTCTATGAATTCACTCGGCATTCGCTGATATGATTTTTGCATGTTTTTATCTCAAGTGCTTGAAGGTAATCCGGATGGAGATCGACTCTGATGGCCCACATAATATTAAAAATGTTCATTCGATCTATGTTTTGTAAACTTAATGACCTGTATAATTTGGGACCTGTTGTACGCTTTTAAAAATTTTATCGAATGAATGTATGTTAAACCTTGAACAACCATTTTTATGTGTTGTCTATGATTGGAGTTATTGTGCTATCCCGTAACACTCTGAAAGACCCTTCCGCTGTACTGATACGAAAAATGAGAGTGTTACAACACACACACACCTATGGTTTACATTGTTTATGAATGAATGAATAACAACCAAGGTGATACCCTCTTTATATAATAGAGGGACTAGGGTTACATGACAACCCTAGCTTACTATCTAAGCTAATATATTACTGCTAGGTCCTTCATCTTGTTTTGTCATATCAACTCAAGATATCTAAGTCCCAACAGAATGCCCTTTGTGATGGGGAAAGAGTTAGAAGTTCGTAGAAAGACCAACTAATGTGGTCATGAACGTCTCCAACACATATTCAGTCCTCTTGATTGAACATTTGGCAAAGGTGATGGGTGGAGTTAAGTGATGAAGGAAAATTGCAAGGCAAAGTACTATCTGGGAAAGGAAAGCATAGTTAATGAGACATGTAATAAGAGGGAGGAAGTGATGCTGCGACAAAATTTAGCTATATGGATGACGTGTTAGGATGGTTTGGATGAAGGATGTAATCTGCACGAGTAGTTGTCTAAAGCAGAGAACGCGTCAACATTTATGTTGCGTGGCTCGGTCAATCATATGGAGAAAAGGGACATAGGCCATACTTCCTACATAGATAGGATTAGCATAGAAAGGGCGGTGTAAGGACGAAGATGGTAGAGGGGATACATAATGGGGTAGAGGAATAAGTACGATGAGAGTTAAATGATATTCGATAGACTAAATAATGCATCCCATATTCTTAGAGGAATGAGAAGTCAATTAGTTGAGAAGTTGGAAGGATTGCGTACGGATGTGATGGAATAGGAGTTTCTGCATAAAATTTAGCCTAAGAAGTATGGAATGCTTTATGAAGGATTATGGCAAGGGAATAAATGATGGGAAGTAAACATAGTATACCGTTGATAGACTAATGGTTGGTATGAGCATACCATAAGGATAATGGAGGAAGACGCCTAGAGCATTGGCTTGCGGTTTGGAGATAGTTGGAGAGTGCATTTTGTTTAGGATGAATTCTTCTACAAAGAGAGTCACTAGTGAGAGGGGCGTATTCCTCACTGATGAGAATGTAGGGAATAAAAGAGGATCGCCTAAATTATTGGTTGAAGATGAGATAGAAGATGTTATGGAAATTAAGATTATGGAGAGACAAGCGAGAAGTAGTATGGAGGAAAAATGGCTTGAGGGAGCAAAGGGTTGTCAAAATAGTATAGTGATATAGAAGGGAAAACCGTTAGGTCTGGTTATAGGAAATGTAGTAGAAACTGCTAGAGTTAGTCCATAGAAGATGAGGTGGATCACCGTTACGGTGGGGTGAAGTTAGAAGAAGTCAACATATTGGACCGGAGTTGGAACAAAAATTACAAGAGGTGGTGGCAGTGCTTAGGTAGAGGTTGAAAATGGCAAAGGGCCGATAAGAGAGCTGTGTGGACAAGAGGCGTAAGCCGTTGGGATTTGAGATTGGGGATAAGTTTATGTTATAGGTTTCACCATGGAAAGAAGTGACATGGTTTGGGATGAAAGGGAAGTTAACAGCTAGAATCATGGGTCCATTCGAAATCTTCGAAAGGATTGGGCTAGTGGCTTAAAGGTTGGAATTACTGGGAGACTTGAGTAGTATGCGTGATGTATTTCATGTATTAAACTTGAGGAAATGCTTAGCGAGAACCTACTTGCAAGTACCGTTAGATGATTTTAATATGGATATGAGTCTTCGTTTCATCGAATAGCCGGTAGAGATTTTGGATCGTCAAGCTAAGACGTTAGAAAAAGTAATATACCGTAGTTATGGGTATATGGAATTTGAAACGTGGACTAGAGTTCACGTGGGAATGGGAGGAGTTTATGAGGAACAAGTATCCTCAACTATTGTTAATGACGGTCCTAAGAAGTAAATCTCGGGATGAGTTTTCTATTAGGAGGGAGTGATGTGACAACCACGGTTTTGAGGTTCGTCACTTAGCTTTATTTTGTGCATATTTCGTGAACTTATGTTCCTTTATGTGTTTACGTGTTATTTGGTGTGAATAGAGTGTGGTTGGGACATCGTTTTCGGGTACGGGGTATCTTGTGAGTGAAACGATGTTTGATGTTTTTAATGTTCATGAGCTCACAAGGTAGTTACTATGAAATGAGATGGTGTTATTTAGTGGTTTACGTATACGTATATGTATTATAGAAAATCGTATTTTTACGATTTAAGGTTTAGCATTTAGAGGTCTCGGATGAGGTAATTAGTCACGGGAGTATTTTTGGGATGGTTTTAAGTCATTTAGGCCTTAGTTAATTAGTTTATTTCATATTTCAATAGTTTTTATAAAACTGTATATTTTACGTCTTTTACGGTATACGCGTACATTTGACTAGTTTTACGGTTTTGAGGTTTGGGAGGCTTTAGGAGCTGAAATAAATTAAGGAAAATTAATATAATATTATTAATACAATTATTAATAGTTAAAATTAAAAAAAACGAAATTTAAGAGGGAGGGTCGGTTATTATGATTAAAACAAAAAGGGAGGGAAAAATTTATAGTAAGTGGGCTTATGGTTGGTCTAGGACTTTTTGTACTATATAAGGAGTTTCATTCACAAATCAAACACATAAAACTTGCTTCTTGGATATTTATAGTCGACTGAAAAAGAGAAGAATTAGGGTTTCATTCATAAAATTTGGGGTTTTCATAAATCAAAGGTAAATCTTTAAAACCCTTTTCAATTAAAGTGTTTTTAATTCTTTCTTAATCATTCAATGATGGATTTAGGGTTTATTCTAAACTAAAAACATGATTTTTTATGATTAACAATGATTAGTATAATTAGGGCTTCTGATTAAGTAAATTATAAATAATTAATTAGGTTAATTCAATTAAATTCGTAATTAAAATCTGGGCATAAATTTTGGTCCATTGTTTTGATCATATCTAGAGTTCTACAAACTTTTAATTTTCGAATCTTATGTACCTAGAAAGGTAATTGAATTGGCTTTAAAATTCAAGAAACGAGAATTAAATAGGATGTAGGAAAGTGGGTCAAAAACAAGTTATAACAGTTAGAGGTCAAAACAGTTTTGAAATCAGTCGGGTTTAATTTAATGTTTTAAGGTGGTTAGGGTACTTATGAGTACAATTGGACTTTCAAACAAACATGAGAGTTAGTTTATATGTTATATAAGATATATGTAAGAGTTCTAATCAATTGGGATAGTGGAAGACCCTCTAATCATAACAAACTTTTCATACGTTCAAAATCGGTAAAATCTGGATAGGCGAAGGTATAAGTTGTATATCGGGGACTTAAAATTTGATTTGATGTTGGGGAAAGGGCTGAGATTTTAGCTAACACATATAATGTTATGGTATTTTCATGGAAAGGAATGTGGGTTAGGTTTGGTGGGCGTTTGGCTGATAATACGGGGTATGAAAATAAGGACTGTTTTGGGTTAAATGTTAACGGGACGGGTTATGAACTTAACTAAGTTAAGGGCTTTATAGAGGGGTGTAATAGGATTCTTATGGCATATAAATGAGGTTAAGTTGTAGGAGAAGGTTAGATATCCATCATAGATTGATGAACCATTTTAGTATTTGGTTCATGTTTTGATTGTATGCGTTTGTGTGTTTAGCTTTTTGCTAGTGCGCGGTTATTTGGAGAAGCTCAATCAGGTGAGTTACATAGTCCCATATCTTTTTATGTTTTCGACTTCCAGATGGGATGGAAGAGACACTGTATGTTTTTGTAACTAATGTTGTGAATGTTTTTATGGGTTGCGATGGAATTGTGTGTACACTTATGTGATTAACTGCTATGTGATTCTTGATTGTTATTCTGGTTTGACTTTGTACCAAGGGGATGTTGACAAGGCGGGGCCTTGGGATTGGTTCATAGGTGTATGGGCGCCTATGGGACCATGGTGATTGGTAAGGCTTGGAGCCTTGGATTTGTGGTGAATGGTTAATCATGAATGCGCACACATTGTCCATATGTTCTTTGGTTGATGGTTATTATTCACAGCTCATAACTTGATTTTGGCGTTGGAGTCTAAACCTATGACTATCACCAACATTATTGTTGACGTGTTTTAGTGTCTCTTTCAGGTGTTAATGTGGTTAAGCGTGAGAACATAAGTGGCTAGGATTAGAGTCGCGTAGGAATGCATTTAGAAGGAGATCCCCGTTTCTTCATAGATTTCATTTGTTTGATTGAATAAGTGATACTACGAGTACCTTTATGTTGATGTTTGTTTTATTTGTTTGTCTTTAGTAAGAGGTGGGACTTTTACCTACTTACCTAGACTCCTGCATTGTTGAGATATTGTCATGACATTTGTGTCACCATTTTATGACATTTCTTATTTCATTTAGTTATCTCTATAGACACGTCATGTTGTGATGATATCCATACGTCGCACCCCATATTCCGCCATGGTGGGGTGTGACATACATTCTTGAACTTTAAAGGTCTTCTTTGTATGTTTGACATTGAGGAGGACCATTGTTGACAAATCTTTAATCTTGAGGGACTAAACTTGCCAATTCTTCAAAGTTGAGGGACCTTTTTGTAATTTTGACAAACTTAAGGGACCAAACTTGTAATTATGAATATACAAGGATATTAAGTGTCATTTCTTCATTGATGATGGATCATTCTTGAACATCTTCAATACTTCAAGGGTTA
This sequence comes from Glebionis coronaria, assembly GCA_025667525.1. Classification (NCBI taxonomy): domain Eukaryota; kingdom Viridiplantae; phylum Streptophyta; class Magnoliopsida; order Asterales; family Asteraceae; genus Glebionis; species Glebionis coronaria. Next base: position 631,303,729 of record CM046874.1, on the reverse strand, counting down.
ATTCTTTTGAAAATCATAACTAGGACCCGGTTCATTGTGCGACTTCGTTTCTCGTGTTTGTTTTTCCTTGTTTCTTGTGATCTTTTGTCTTTTTATGATATCCACACTTAAAATACACAAGTAAAAAACATAAGCATAATATATGATATTTTAATGACATTTTATGCATTTAAAGCCCGAAAAGAACGATGAGATCATGTATAAATGCCATCTCATCACTCCCCCATACTAAACCATTGTCGTGCCCTCATGCAATGCTAGAATAAAGTATCTAAGCATCTTCAATATTCAATTTTATGAACCTTTATTGAAAAGTAAACTTGCTATACTACTACTACGATGTGTTAAAGGCATGTATGATTTTCATCACGATTGTGACTTTTAGGGTCAATGAATAAAGACAAGTGAATGTCTTCATAGAGTAAAGTTCTTCATCCTTGATTGTCATACATTCCATGCTAAGTGCAAAAACGAGATCATTGTTGGTACAAGTCACAATGCTAACACTACTCATACATCTAAATTGTGTAATACTTTTTCTCCCTACAATCCTAGTTATTATGAAAAGAAAAGGTATCTAGAATTTTTTAACTATTCATCATGGATCACAAGTTATTCATGTTGACTTATTGTGATATTTATTAGTCCGAAAATAAAGTAGCACGATTTAATCGATAGTTAGCTAAAGGACAAAATCTTTTAAAACGGCTTCTCGTAATCTCTTTAAGTTCATATCTTGGCATAACTCGTTTCATGATTTGAGACCTTTCTCGGACCGATATTTGGCATGTACTTCATACTTCGAATCTTGGAAGACATTCTTGAAATAATGGTATTCTCTTCATATTTTGGAATTTCTTCACTTGACGTTTTTAGGAGATTCTTCATACTTGGACCACGACTTCATCATTTTTCTTCAATCTTTATTTTGGATTTTGAAATACAACGATCCGCCTCCTTTTTGGACTTGGATATATTTATCCCCATACCTTGTTAGGATCTTTTTGGATAGACTTCTCCATGATCTTTAGGGGAGTAAATTGCTTTTCGTCGTGTGTCTCGATCCTTCATATTGATTTTGGAATAATCATTCTTCACATCATCTTGGATCTTTAGCAACAAATAGAGTCCTCATGCCTTGTTAGGGCCTTTTTGGAACCTCGCCAATCTTCGCGTCCCGCTTCAATAAGTTATGCCTTGGCTATGAACTCTATTCAACCACGAGAAACTTTTAAACGATCTTGGGTTAGAAGCTAAGTAACCTTTCAAATCGTACGACCTCACTTATTGCAATTATTTATTCCTAATGCATTGATCTTATGGGAGAAAAAGACACAATTAAAAACATATGAGTTTTTGAAAGAACATTTTCATGTTCTACGTTTAGCACGATCACTTGTCTAACTCTATCACTTCTCGTTCTTCACTATTTAAAGACCTCTAATTAAAGAGACTCGTGAATACTTAGCCATGCAAGTCAAAATTTAGCCAAATTTGGATTAACTTCATTAAGACTATATTAAATCGAAGTTTTGGGTTTTCAAGTCACCTATAGGATCTTACACTTTCTTAGACTTAGAAAGTTTAGAAAATGCATTTTAAAGTTCCCTTAATAAGTGACTTTCTAGGATCAATTATAGGAACTTGCGAAAAGTTCTTGTTCTTAACCAATATGAGCTAAGACTTTCGTGTTTTAAAGTTCCTTATAAAATTCTAGCAAAACTTGATTCAAGCGGGTTAAGGAATGTAAAGGGCTCCAAATGCCCATCAAGTCTAACTCTTATTTTACCGATCGGAAAATATACATTCGTGTCTTAAAAACACTTATGAAAACTAAGAAAAATTCTAAAATTTGGCCATTTTAAGCCTTATTTGCAACAAAACAAAACAAAACGATGAATATTAGAAAGCGTGAGGGCGTAGAAAGGCAAGTATCTATTCACCCCCCCCCCCTTCATACTAAAGGTAAACATTGTCCTCAATGTTACGAGTCTAAAGGTGGAGCACCCCCATACTAGAGACGAAGAGTCGAATGCTTAGGATCTAGCATGGAAAGGTTGATTCAACAATATATCTAAAGTCGTTTATGAATTATGCTAAAATATAATTGTTAGAACAATAAAGGATATGTCATGAATTCGTGAAAAGCTTCTTCAAGCAAACGATCGAGGCTCACGTAAACAAACACGAGAGTCTTCAACCGCGGGGATGATGATGATCTAGATAACACATTCACAAACAACCACGAGAAAACGAGTTGGAAGGGCACAAATCCCCTCACATTAACTACATTAGAAAGCGATAATATGTACATGGATAAGCATGGGATCTCCCCCACGAGGCACCTCGTTTTTTATTATCGAGTCATGAGCTCGACTTGATCCCCTCAATGCTAATTATCATTGGGGAAAGTGACTTGGTCGAGGTCGTCCAAAAAAGGGACTTCCCCACTGAAGTAGTGCTTAAGACTATGTCCATTCACCTTGAAATTAGGACCATCATTTTGAGCTAGCTCAATGGTCCCATATGGAAACACTTGTGTTATGCTGAACTGACCCGACCAACGAGATTTCAATTTCCCAGAAAATATCTTCAAACGAGAGTTAAAAAGTAACACTTGATCACCAACGTTTAAAACCCGATTTTTAATCTTTGAATCATGAAACTTTTTAGTCTTTTCCATAAAAATCAATGAATTTTCATAAGCATTATCACGTAATTCATCCAATTCATTAAGTTGTATTTTCTGGTGATCTTTCGCGGTCTTTAAGTCATAATTGGCATGCTTTAGGGCCCAATATGCCTTGTGTTCCAATTCAATAAGCAAGTGGCAATTCTTTCTATAAACCAACTTATAAGGAGTACAACCGAAAGGTGTCTTATAAGTGGTGTGAAAGGCCCAAAAAGCGTCATCGAGTTCTCCAATCGACCTCTCCAAAATCCTCTTCAAAGCTCGGTTTAAAACCTCAACTTGCCCACTCGTTTGTGGGTGATAAGCCGTAGAAAGACGATGTGTAACCCCATATTTCTTTAGAGCCTTTTCGAATTGGTCATTACAAAAATGGGTTCCACGATCGCTTATAATAGCACGAGGGGTCCAAACAGAGAGAATAGTTGCTTCAAAAACTTTACTACCACACGAGCATCATTCGTAGGCAAAGCCTTAGCTTCCACCCACTTAGATAGGTAGTCGACGGTGACGAGGATATACTTGTTACCATGAGACGATGGGAACGGTCCCATAAAGTCAATGCCCCAAACGTCGAATATCTCACACACTTGAATTATATTTTGTGGCATTTCATCCTTTTGAGAGGATTTTCCTTGACGTTGGCAAGAATTACACGACTTCACAAGTGAGTGTGCATCACGATAGATCATAGGCCAAAAGAAGTCGGCATCAAACACTTTCTTAGCCGTGAAGTTAGCACCATGGTGACCACCCGTGGGTCCGTCGTGACAAGCTCTATGGATGTTAGAAGCTTCGGTACCAAAGACACAACGTCAAACGAGTTGATCCGCATAAACCCGAAAAAGATAAGGGTCATCCCAAAAATAGAACTTGACGTCACGAAATAATTTTCGCCTTTATTTTGTCGTCGTACCCTTGATTATGATGTTGCCCGCATGGTAATTTGCAATGTCAGCAAAGCATGGGGTATCGTCCTTAGAATTCACTACACCGAGAGTCTCGAGAGGAAATGTTTTGGTGATTTCCTTGTTCTCGAACTCATTTTTGTGAGGATCTTCTAAACGAGAGAGATGATCGGCCGCTAGATTCTCGACTCCTTTTTTGTCAAGTATGGTGACATTAAATTCTTGTAGGAGGAAAATCCAACGGAGCAATCTCGGATCAGCATCAAGCTTAGAGAAAAGGTACTTGATAGCCGAATGATCCGTATACACGATGCTTTTCGTCAAGACGAGATAAGGTCGGAACTTCTCAAAAGCATACACCACGACAAGTAGCTCTTTTTCCGTTGTAGTGTATTTCATTTGAGCCTCGGTCATCGTCTTACTAGCATAATGGATAGGTCGAAAGTGCTTTTCATGACGTTGCCCTAAAACGGCCCCAATTGCGTAATCACTTGCATCACACATGGGTAATTCCCAATTAGGAGCAAAAAGAATGGGAGCTTCAGTAAGTTTCCTCTTAAGAGTTTTAAAAGCTCAAACACAATCCTCATTGATATTAAAATGAACATCTTTCTCAAGAAGGTGTGTCATAGGTCGAGTAATTTCGAAAAGTCTTTGATGAAACGATGATAATAGCCCGCATGACCTAGGAAACTCCTAACTCCCTTAACGATTTTGGGATGAGGTAATTTGGCGAGGACGTCTATCTTAGCTTTATCTACCTCAATCCCCGCTTTCGATACCTTGTGCCCTAAGACGATTCCTTGTTTACACATAAAATGACATTTTTCCCAATTAAGCACAAGGTTGGTTTCTTCACAACGTTTTAAAATTTTCTCAAGATTGGATAAACACGACGTGAACGAATTACCAAACACCAAAAATTAATCCTTGAATACTTCCATCGACTTCTCGATCATATCATGAAAAATAGCCATCATACACCGTTGAAACATTCCCGGTGCATTACAAAGTCCGAATGGTATTATACGATAAGCAAACGTTCCATATGGACACGTAAACGTAGTTTTCTCTTGATCACAAGGGTCGATAGGGATTTGAAAGTAACCAGAAAAACCATCTAAAAAGAAATATAAGTCATTTCCCGCAAGTCGCTCCAACATTTGATCCATGGAGGACAAGGGAAAGTGGTCTTTACGAGTGATGTCATTTAACTTTCGGTAGTCAATACACACCCTTTAACCGGTCACAACACGAGTGGGAATTAACTCGTTGTTTTCGTTAGGCACAACGGTCATTCCTCCCTTCTTAGGGACACAATGGATTGGGCTCACCCATGGGCTATCAGAGATAGGATAAATCATTCCTGCGTCAAGAAGTTTTAAGACCTCTTTTTTAATGACATTGTGAATTTTGGGGTTTACCCTTCTTTAACATTGAATTGCGGGTTTGTAGTCCTCCTCCATTAAAATCTTGTGGGTACAAAATTTTGGGTCAATACCCTTAATGTCGGAAATTTTCCACGCAATTGCCCCTTTGTGAGCTTTTAGAATTGTCAAAAGTGCGGTTTTTCATCATTGGAAAGATCTTTTGCAATAATAACAGGCAACTTGTCATCACCTTCCAAGAATGCGTATTCGAGGTGAGGTGGAAGATCTTTCAATTCAAGGATTGGTGGATCCTCGATTGATGATTTTTGTTCAACACTCATAACTTCCATCGATGGAAGAAATGGTGGAATGAGAGTATCATTACCAATAATCACCTCATCTTCATTGTTGATTTTATTCAAAATAAAATCGCCTCCTTGGAATGGAGTGAGATTTGGTGTAAAATTAGCAAGAATCGGATCCATAATAGTGGGATTGCCACTTGACGAACTATCAGAAAAACCTAACACTTCTTGTGAAAACTCATCGCAAACTACATTGACTAAGTCAATATGGTTGATGGTATCGATTGCAAAAACATGAGAAGGTGTAGAGTTTTGAGTAGCGTTTATAACAATTTCCTCCTCGTTGAATCGCAAAGTGATTTTTCTAGCATGCACATCAATGATTGATTTCGAGGTATCTAAATATGGACGACCTAAAATTAGAGGAACTTGAGGATCTATGGGAATGTCTACTACGATAAAATTAACAGGATAGTAGAACTTCCCAACTTTCACAAAAACGTCTTCGGCTACTCCACATGCGAGAATCGTAGAATGATCGGCCATTTCGATAGACATTTTTGATGGAGTAAGAGCCGGAAGTGATAGCGGTTTCCACATGGAAAAAGGCATCAAATTAATGCTTGCGCCAAGATCGGCCAAGGCGAGGCATCCTTCCATTTCTTGAATATCACAAGGAATGAGAAACTTCCTGGGGTCACCAACTTTTTCTGTATTCGGTTAAGATAAACCGAAGAACAATTAGATAGCTTAGAGAGCTTCTCCTTATTGTTCATCATACCCTTAAAAGTGGAAGCGAAACGAGGCATATATAACAACGTGTCGGCTAAAATCACATTAAAGTGCACTTGTTGAAAATTTTTAATAAAAAGCTCAATTTGTTGTTTATTACGTTCATTTAACTTTTCCTTGTTTCGTCTCGATGGGTAAGGTAAGGGTGGTGGGGGTTTGGGCATAGGCAACGGCCTTGGAATCTCGGGTTCCACAATTGGTATTGGTTCAACCATAGGTGTGGTTTGAGCGGTACTTCGTGGGCTTGTAATATGCTCCTTTTCTACCATCACCTCGGGTTCTTTCTCGATTTGCTTCTCCGTAGAAGTACTAGGACGAGAGATTGGTTCTTTGAAAGTTTTACCACTACGAGTAGTAATAACCTTCATTTCTCCCTTCGGGTTTGCAATGGTATCACTAGGAAGACCACCCGAGGAAGAGGGTTTACACATGATAGCTTTAAACATACTAGCCATTCTATCTTCAAATTTTGATTGCCTTTTATCCGCTTTTAACAACTCTTGCTTAATCTCATGTTGACCTTGTTCCATCTTTTGTTGATTTTCTTGAAGACGTTGAACGTTTCCTTCCATTTTATTAGCATGAGTTTTCAATTCATTAGCAAGTTTGTTTTTAAGCTCGTTTTTCAACTCGGATCTTAAGCTAATCATTTCTCGTTGCATGTTATCAAATTTAGCATCATTTGCCTTAGCATAATCCAAAAATCTCCTTGAAGATTTTTATTTTAAGCATTTTGAAAACCTTGAGTAGTATTTTGAAAATCACGTTTTTGGTTTTTATTTTGCACTTGCCCATTGTTCCCACTTTAGTAATTACCCTTGTAATAGTTACGTTGATTTCCTTGATAACCACCACTTTGATTGTTGTTTCGATAGTTATTAGCATTTTGATTTTGTGGAGCTTGATTTGGGCAGGAACCTTGGCCGTTTGGTTGTAAGTTCCCGTTTCTACGTAAGCACTCGAAGTGTTACCACCGGCGTTACTGCACTCGAAAAAATCATGAGCTCCACCACAAGATATACAACTCTTTTCAACCGCTTTAACCCCATGCGAAATTTAAAGAATCTTGTGCTTTCCAATGAGTCATAAGCGTCAAAAATCTATCGAAAAACTGATTCTCCTCATTTGCTTCATCATGTAAGGCATTCATGTTACGAGACGATGACGACGAACCCGTAGTGGCAACACTCGGTGTGTTACGAGGGTTATAAACTTAGATCTATTATCGATGATCGTTAAAGATTCATTTTTCGGTTTGCATAAAAAATTACCACCCGCAGCGGCATTCAAATAATCTCGTTCATGATCGTTAAGCCCATTATAAAAGTATCAATTTGATGCAATTCGGAAAAATCATGGTGACGACATTCATGTAACATTTCCTTAAATCGTTCCCATGCCATTGAAAAACTTTCATTAGATCTTTACGTAAACCTTGAAATCTGTAACACCCCCAAATTTTAGTCATAGCTGCGGAAGGGTCCTTGGGTGTTACTTACATGATTCAAGCTCATAACCATAAAAAATGGCTCAAAACGAGTCGTTTTGATAAAAACATCCATTCATTCATTCAACGATAAAATTTTATACACGGTCCAGATAACTTAAAGTTTACACAACACAATATATGATAAAAATTCTTTACATGGATATAACTTATAAAAGCGGGCTAAAATATTTTAAATATGCAAGCTTCACGAAACCGCCTTCCTCGAGTGCCTTCTATATGGACCTGAGATAAAACATGCTAAAAAGTCAACAAAATTGTTGAGTAAATCTATAGAGTATAAAGTAAATAAATAGAACGCAAGTATTTTAAATAACCTTCCATGGTTGATTATTCATCGAAAGACAATTATGTTGTACAGACATAATTATCAGTGTCATTACATAAGCCTCGTGACATTGAACGTTAACATATATTATTTCAGCCCAACACTCCTAGCCAAGTGCGTATATTTCTCTTATACAATGCATCCGATGTTTCATTACTAGTGTATCACAACACCACGCGATAGCTAGTCGCGACCCGACTGGGCGTCACCCCGATAGATCTATCCATAGTATTAGCGTTCTTCCGATTAATAATTCACGATTCATGAGTCTTTTAAGGCTAAAACTAACTTATGTAATAACTTTCATCTAAGAATACAATCGGGTTACTTATTTGTTATTTTAAAACAAATAGGGTTTACCACAACTTCTGGTTGCACCCATTCATGGGTTTACAGCATCTCTTGTTGTACCCTTCATTTTCAATAATTACTTTTCTAGTAAAATAGAGCTTCCACAACTTTTAGTTGCACCATTTAATTGGTTTATCGCAACTTATAGTTGTACTCTTTATTTTTAATAAAACAAGCATGTTATCCCCCTCGCATGTTTCTAAAACAATTAAAGAATTCAAAAGCGAGGCTATAGACTCACCTTGGTACAATAGTAGTAATGAGGCGATCGTCGACGATAAGTGATGCCTGATAAACACGAAGACAGCAACCTACCAAATAAGGCGCGTTCGTTAATAATCGACTCAAGTATAAATGATACATAAATAATATAAAAATCAAAATTACAAAACCATGAAAATCCCGAAAAATTTAACGATACAAGTGATATTACTATACCCTTTTATCCATCACTATTCTTTTAAACACTTGCACTCTTGACATTGACCCGTCATAAGACGCCAAGTCCACGCAAGTCAAACTATCATTTTACTTCACTCGGACCAGTAGCTAAGTCATTGATATAATGAATAAACACTTGAGTAAATCACCATGTCCAATAGTGAATACTCAAACTCACGCCACACAATCATTGAACTACGTGTCCAAAATACCAATCAGCATATACACTCCAAATGTGCACACCAATCTACCCTATCTATACTCGTCCGATTTCGATGAAACTTGGTGACAAACTCACACATAATATGACTAAGACTCAGTTCAAATTTCATTCAAAAATAATACTTCTAAGACCTTCTGCCCGACACATCTTTGTGTTGTAAAAACCAGACAGTTTTACGCCTTTGACTTGCAAAACCATTTTTTTTACTCTAAACAATTCCGTTTACAAAACCGACACTCGGGGGTGAAAATAGACTCACAATCTGAGGTTTAGAAATTTACAACAGCCCTTGACTATTTTTAAAACTCATTCTATAGTCCCCGAGATTCGATCCAAATATCGACAACAACTATATATTTGCCGATACTCGTCTCCCGGTACACGAATAATCAAACTATCATAATTTCTCGCTCGTTTGGAGCTAGAAGCTCTAATTTATATCAAATTGAAGCTAATAGAATTCTCTACAAGACTATCCAACTAGTTTAATAGCAACACAGCCTTAAGGTACCCAGAATTAGCCTTTACCTACTGATCTAAATTGACTATCTAAAACTCATACAAAAATCATTTTTCAAGCAATTCCAATCACTTTTCTCATTATCCTAAACTCCTATTAACAACATATAATTATACTAACACTTGTATGAATCAAATAAATAAAAACCCAAAATAAAAAATAAGTTTTATTATCAAAATAACATGATCTTTTCAAAATCAATACATGCATAATCATAATAATACTTTCAAAAATTCTTGTTTATATCAATTTTCAAAACTTGTTGCATGTAAGAAAAATTGGTATAGATATGATCACCTTTTGATTTCTAGGATGGGACTTTTGTTGGTTTTGGAAGATTCAATCTCAAAATCAAAAGAATTTGATGGTTTTGGTTGCTTAGGCTCACGGTAGAGAAGAAAAGAAAGAGAGGATGAGTGGAAATTTTATTAACTAGTATATGTGTGTATTTTTAGGTGTAAAAAAATTACTTTATGTAGTGGTAGGTGATTAAGGGTAGTTTTTGCCAATTAGGTATATTTTTGGACCAAAAAGTAATTAAGTAATTTAATGGGTAGAAAATGCCTATTAGTAAATTTAGGAAATATTTACAGGACTCGGGTTTCGTAAAAATACTTTTCAAAAGTTAAAACGCTTCTTAAATATAATAATATACCTTCGACACGACTTAAAACGTAATTAAATCGAAAACGTCGAAAATATTAAATATCGAGACAATCGATAATAAAACGTAAATTTTGGGGCATACGTCGGTATCGCGATCACTAATAGTTCTCGTCACTCGTTTAAATGTAAAGCACGAGAAATAAAGATGAATACAATAAAATCATTCATATGATAATTTAAGAATATAATATCGATACTTAATGTATTCCTTGTTGAAGTAGGCATATAATACTTAATAGTCGAGATTAAAATATCGACCATTGTCATGTCATCCCCACCAAAATGGGATCTTCGTCCCGAAGATCAACTTGCGTTCGTCCTTGATCACTCGTTGAAATCAAAGAGATAATTGTGTTCTGGTCCTCGTCTTAAGTTCCATCACACTAGACAATAGGAATTCGACTTTATTTCAGTTGCTTAACTTCCTTATTGATAATATCAACAGGTTCTTTGATGAAATTGCAATTTACCGTCAATTTTTACTTCATCAAGAGGGATAATAAGATCTTCGTTGGGAAGGAATTTCTTTAGGCTCGACATATGAAAAAGTATTGTGAATTCCTGGTAACTCTCGAGGAAATTTAAGTTTTTCATGCCATCGGTCTCACTCTCGATATCATCTCGAATGGTCCAAACTAACGGTAACTTAGCTTCCCATGTTTTCCAAAGTATATAACACCTTTTCCATGGTGATAGCCTCGGCATAACTTTTCCACCTACTTCGAGTTCCAAAGGTTTTTGTTTCACATCATCATAGCTTTCATGTCTGCTACGAGTGGTTAACAAACGATTCTTAGTTAGCACGGTCGATTTATTTATTGAATTAAATGAGCAGAGTCAATCGATCAACATTGATACAAATTGAATTAAATCCAGACTGAGTTTTCGAGAGCTTAACAATGAAGTCCATTGTAATTTGCTCCTAATTCCCAATTGATAATGAATAACATAATCGTAATCACTTAAAGGCTTATTTACCTCTTTTTATTCTAGAATACATTGTAGGCTCTTTCTATCGGTGGATACCGTACATTTAGTGCCATACAATTAATGTCTCCATAGTCAAAGAGTAAAGATTAACACACCCAATTACAAGTCATGGGTTATGTAGTTTCCTCATTCCTCCTAGGGTTCCTACAAGCATACACAAGTCAAAACAGTTCCAAATCCTTTAGAAGATGTATCACGATCAACAAAAAAATCTTTACTTCTTTCGCGTAACGATAAGATCAGCATGCTGCAGAGTTTACTTTTCATGGTTTGAAAAGCTTTCTCTTCATCATCGCCCCACACACATGGTTCATTCTCTGAGTTAGCTTAGTTAGTGGTTTTGATATCAAAGAGAATCCTTCAATAAACCTTCAGTAATAACCAGTAAAACCTAGAAATAGTCGTACTTCAGTTGGAGTAGTTGGAGCATTCAAATTTTTGATGGCTTCGATTTTTGCAGGATCGACATGTACCCCACTTTTATCAGTCACATGTCAGAGAAATCGTACGGAACTAAGCCAAAGATCACACTTTGAGAGTGTCGCGTAAAATTTTCGTTCTTTAACAAGTTCAAGATTATCTGTAAGTGTTCGGCATGCTCTACCTTGCTCTTAGAGAAGATTAGAATATCATCAAAGGAAACGATCACAAATTTATCAAGATACGGCTTACACATACATTCAATAAGTCAATGAATACAGCAGGTGCATTATCAAACCCAAAAAGGCATAACTCTAAACTCATAATGATCACAACGAGTTCTATATGCCGTAATAGGAATATCTTCCTCGCGTATGCGAAGTTGATAGTAAACAGAACAAAGATTAGTCTTGGAGAAATCATAAGAATCTTGAAGTTGATCAAGTAGATCATAAATTCTTGGAAGCGGATAACGATTCTTGATCGTTAGTTTATTCAGCTATCGGTAAACGATGCACATACGGAATGAACCATCTTTCTTCTTAACGAATAGAATAGGAGCTCCCCAAAGTGACGATCTCGGTCGAATAAAACCTTTATCGAATTGTTCTTGCAACTGCACAAATAATTACTTAATCTCGGATGGTGTTAATCGATATGGCGCACGTACCACAGTTACAGCACCAGGAATTAGATCAATTAGGGATTATATTTGCCTTGGAGACGGAAGCCCTGGAAAATCTTCTCGGAAGACTTCAGAATAGTCACGAATGACTGGAACGTTTTCTACTCTCTTCTCTTATGATTCTTTATATGATACTTAAGCTAGGAAGATTCACAACCTTATTCGATATTGTAAAACTCACATGCTTTTACCATGAATAGTACCCTTAAGATCGTACGTACTAGATTAAAACTTTCCTTTTATATTACGATTACGTTTACGTGTTAGGATTTTACGTATTACGTACGTGTTAGAACATGATAAGTATTTATTACGCACGAACACGCAATAATTATTTAAAACAATAATTAATCACGAACATGCGATCATGAAATCATGAACGTAATTAAATCACGAGCTAATATTAATTGCGTATATATATTTATTACGAACACGAATAAATATATTAAGTCACGATCGATAACTAATTAAAACACGTAAATTACGAACACGAGAACACACTATAATATTTAGACTCAAGAAATATATAGGTTACCCCATGTGGGCCCCATACCACAAAATTAGGGAGGGAAGATGGGCTTAGCCCATCAATTTTTACTAAAACAAGAAATTAGGAAAGATTTTGGTCATTTTTCACTTTACAGGAAAACACCAAAAACCCTAAAAAGTTTTCTCCTTCTCCTCTTCTTCTTCTTTTTGGCCGCCACACATAAACACACCAAGGAGGGTGTTTATTTGATTTTGATCTTGGTTTTTGGTGCAAGTGTTCGTGTTTGTTCATCCTCGTTTAGATCCACGCATTCGGTATATTCTTTTTACCCTTTTTCTTTTTGATTTGATCTAATAATTAATTAAGAACATGATGTTTTTAAAACCTAATTAAAAACATACATCTAACATGAAAAGGGTCATTGGGTAAATCAAAAAGGGTTGTTTTAGGGGTGTTTGTTGGCCGTCTCCAAAACCGAACCCCAAGGGGGTCTCGGTTTGGCTACTCGACCACCATCGAGACCATATGGTCCCGGTTGGGTGGTGTGGGTCCCACGGAAGCAGCAAGACAAGGGGAACCCCGAAGTTGTTTGGGGTATGGTGTCGATTTCATGTCCGGTTCATAGGTTCTAGTCAAGATCCGGTTCACGGTTTATGTTAAGATTATTTTTTTTATATAATCATATGTTAAATTAAATTAATAAATATGACATGATTAATTTAATAAACATGACTTAGGTTATATTAATTATTAAAATCATGAAATTCTTAACCTAAGTATTTTATATTTTCTAGACTTATAATTAATTAATTATTTAAAAACCTTGGTTATAATTAATTAATTAACATGACTTAGGTTATATTATTAATAAATAATAATACATGTTTTAACCTAAGTATTTAACTATATTTAATTAAAAACATGATATATTTTAATTAAATACTTTTAACCTATAGTTTATTTAAATTACATGAAATAATTAATAAACTATACATTATATCATTATGACTTAGAAAATAATCATGAAAACACTTAGGCTTATATACTTAGCTTATTTAACCAGCTTATATCTAATTATGGAAACTTTATATTTTTAGAAACTTATTTAAATAAGGCAGCTAATCTATTTATGGAAACTTTCTATTTTTAGAAATTTATTTAATTCAGGCAGCTAATCTATTTATGGAAACTTATTTAATTAAGGCAGCTGATCTATTTATGGAAACTTTCTATTTTTAGAAACCTATCTATTTTAAGCAGTAATTCTATTTTTAGAAACTTTCTATTTTTGGAAACATTCTATTTTTCGAAACTTTCTATTTTTGGAAACTTTCTATTTTTGGAAACTTTCTATTTTTGGTAACTTTCTATTTTTGGTAACGTTCTATTTTAGGAAACCTGCTATTTTTGGAAAGTTACTTATTATTACACAGTAAGTATAATAATACATGGAATACCAGAAATACTTAATCAAAATAGACAGAATATAAGATAAACGAAGTTAAAGTCTTTAAATAGTAAAACATGATATGAACATATAAAATAAGCTAAGACATGATATAAACCAGTTACGTATTTAGTAGTCAGATACTTATTCACGTATGTAGTCATGTAGCATTAGTGATACGGAAGTAGGATTCCTCTCAGATCGTCTTCTTCGTTCACTGGACATAAGGTACAGATTCCCGTCCTTTCAGTATGGACATTCTTTCCTTATTAGGATTCCCCGTATGCAGCCAAATGTTTTCCCGTAGTATAAGTTATGTGTTTGATTTGCTTATGTTTAATTTAGAATACCTATAGCCATATACATGCATGACCAGTTTCACCTAGTTATGGAGGTACCATAACCATAACATTAGAGGCACTGATGTTATGACTTCACCACGGCGGAGTGATTGCTCGTGGCGTCCCTTCAGCTTTTGGTCATTTATATTATATTTATCATGTGGGGCGTATGGGTGCATCCTAGTTACATGTTTCAGTCAGGATTTCATGGTGAATGTGGTGTGTGCCTTGCATCCTTCACAAGGAGCTGATCCCTCCTACCCAAAACCAGTATATTAAATTAGAGGCAGCCCCTCTAATTTGCATGATGAGGTCACCCCTCCAAGTATTCATACACGGTGGATTTTCATGACCTATATTGGCTAATGGTAAAATATGTTAAACAGTTTTCATAAGATAAACATAAGGCTTTTCAAACTATAAAACCAGTTTTATGAACATGTTCCAGGTTTTCCAGGACTTATACATTTCCGCTGCTATTAAGTCTTTATTATGTTTAGTCATTCATACTATGTCTATATCCGTGCACTTAGCGTTTTGCTCAGCCGTTACTTTCCTTTCCATGTCCCAAAACGGCAGGTACCCTAGGAAAGACTCGAGCATTTGGAGGGCGTGCATAGGATGGAAGCTGCTTGAGACTTCTTTTCCTTTTTGCCTTCATATACTCATGCTTGTTTAGTCTTTCATTCATTTCTTTTGCTTTATTATGTTTTGGGATTATGTTTGGGAACTGATGTTTGATTCTGGTTATCCCTATGGTCATGTAATGTTTTAGACATTTATCCTTGTATGCTTTGATGACACGCCATAATTACGCGTGACATTCCATTATCAAAATGGGGTGTTACAATTATGGTATCAGAGCCAAGGCTTCGACCTGTAGGCTCTAAAACTCGACCTGTGACTAGTGGGTAGTCACCAGGAGCTTCCTAAGTCAACGTTCGTTATTCTACGTATTGATGTTTTCAGCGCACTGTTGTTTTAACCATGATGTTTTCAGCACCTTGAGGTTTTAACCTTGATGTTTTCATCGATATTGTTTTACTAATATGGATGGACAACCGTCATTCATACTTAGTTATGTGTCATTGTTTCATGCATAATGTTCCTCGTGAACTGTGGCTATGTGGACTGAACCCCAGTAGTTCATAATTAGTCACATAAAAAAAATTCTGATAAGTTTTGACAAATGAGTTTCATTTATTTATGTTTCATGTATCATTGTTGCAGGGATTGTAACTAAGTAATGGTTGGTACAGGACTAGCCCTATTTAGTCGCGTGTGCTTTTATCGAAACTTTTAACTTTGGGACCGACCCATAGGCGTCCCCTCGCCATGTCTTTTGTTTTGGGACCGACCCATAGGCGTCCCCTCGCACATATAAAGGTTTTTATAAATTACATTACGCATTCATGCAATGTTTTTCATATATAAATTTTTTTCTCATGATTTATTGGCATAAAAAAAATTCATGTCCCCTCATAAGTTAATATGTTTTTATGTCAAGTATGTTTTCATACTGTCATGGTTAACTCCAGTTTCGTGTTGATTATGTTATACACTCCTTCATGATAGATGGTTTCATGTTTCTTCATGATAATTCCGTCTTCATGTTGATTACGTCTTACGCCTCTTTTGTTATTTATGCCCTCATGCAAGACATTGTTGGATTTCATTGAATCATGCTTTCATGATAGTCATGGTTGGTTTTCATTGATCATGCTGTCAGGCAAATCATCGTTAAATTTTGTGTAACCACACTTTAACGTCTTTCGATACAACCATAATGATGTCTATGCTAATACTGCCAGGTTATCATGATGGTTTTCATAACCGTTTAACCGATATACTTTCCTTAAATCATGACAAATGATCGACCCCAATACCGATCATTTCATGTGCATTCCATGTGTACTCCATGTATCGTATTCCTTGTGTATTACACGTACCTAAATCCATGTGTATTTCACTTGCAATACTTCACGAGTATTCGCTAGTCGATTCTAAATCATTTCACGCGTATGTTCACTTGCTGATATTCTACAAGATTGCCAATGCCGCTCATAGCTTGGAGATGTTACTAAAGGTTGATGCTACTGATGTTCGGAGACGCTACGAGATGCGGATGCTGTTCACAACCTGAAGATCCCACGAGACGAAGACAAAGGCGTCAGAGCAAAGCTTTTGGACGAGAAGATGCTTCACCATCAGACGATTTTCATCATTGTCCCTAATTCTTAGTTACATGTCACACGTCATTCAGCTGTCAATTCAGCCATATGAGTGCAAACCGGTACCAGCCGGCCACTCAGCTGAATAGTTACATGAATCACGGTCATGAGAATGACCATCATGGAACTGATAGACAGGACGATAGTAACCACTACTACAGCAACTATCCTAAAAATCGCAACCGAGGCTCCGGCCGCGGACGTGATCAGGCATACAAAGGATCAGTAGTCCAACCGACCCGCCAAGTCTGGCATAATAACCTAATATTGTAGTTCTATTGTTTTACGTCTCGTGACACATGTCAAGACATCAGTTAAGACACATGTCTCACGTATACTTCCTGAAGACACATGTCAAGACACCAGTCAAGACATATGTCATGCTTATAGTTCCAAGACACGAGTCAAGACACATGACTCACGTCCAACTATGGGACATTTATAAGAAATTCAAGGTACCCTCCAAGGGTATATCCATTTTGTTGTGCCATGTATTAATCAGGCCACAAAAATTTCAATACCATTATCAGCGCATCAGTGAGAACTGTCGCGTTGCTGATGTCACTTTTATTTCTTTCACCATATTTCTTATGATTCATGACCATGAAGGACGCCTTTCGTATTCCCACGTATACGAAGGTTTTCCTTCAGCTTAATGATGAGATCCAAGCTGCTAACGCATTTCCTCGGGCATACACGAGATGAATTTTATCCTAATTATGGACTATGAACAGCACACCATGCTACGATTCATAATTATGTATAGTAATGGTCAGGCTCCTGAATACATTCAGCTTGATTTTCCATCAGGAAAATCTATACAAATTATCTATGCTTACAAGCATGTGCGTTGTTAGCCACGGTCGCTAAAATTTTCTACCTGTCAGTAAGACACGACTACTTAAGTCTTTTTACGCATAGCCAGTTGATTATTCCAAAATCTTAACATATATTCCAGAAGAACCTTCAAGGAGAAGGACGGTACCATGAGATTATGTGGCGACTACCGTCGGCTTAAACAAATCACCATTCATGACCGTTATTCTCCTCCACGTATTAACAACATGTCCAATCGACCTTATAGTGTTAATCACTTTTCCAAGATTGAACTCATGATCATGCTGCCAACAGTGACGAGGGAAAGAGCAGGACATGTCCATGACTGCTATTCGTACAAGACTCGGTCATACTAGATTTATGATTTTAATTTAGTCCCATCAATGCTCCAGCAGCAAATGAGTTTCCATGAACTCATAAGCAAATTCATCAGTGTTTTTATTAAGGATAACCTGATTTCCATCTAAGCCTAGAGAAGAACAGGAAGACCATATCTGCACTATGTTGCAAATTCTATGACAAGCGAAATTTCACCCTGGAAATTTCCAATATTAACTTTGGTTGATTACAGTGACACGCTGGATCACATGGATTTGCATGTTAATCTTACCATGACTCAGCTTATGCGTAAATGAGATAACCCTACATTACATTAGGTTTTATAGGAAATCCTACGCTAAGAGAAGTTTAGATTCATAGACTCAGAGTTTCGCAAACTCCTATGTATCAGGTTCGATGAAGCAAGATACAATTACGTTCATATCTTAATACATGTCATACAAACAGGCTAAGATATGACACCAACAGACTGGGATGTTTTCATCATCTGAAATTGTAAATTGAAATGGGACAAGATCTCCATGGATTTTGGTTACCAGTTTAACGCAAACTCAGAAGAAGCATGATGCTATCGGGGTTATTGCAAACAGTTTGATCAAGTCTGCAGAATCCTTACATCCGCAAGGATTTCAGAACCAACATATTGATCGGACATGTTCAAGCCAAGGCTCATCCGATCACTTGGCAATCCCTCAGTTATCGGGTCAGACAAAGATTCGCAATTGTGCTCCTTATTTACTTCACGTCTTCATTCTAATTCCACGACTTGCTTTCGCGCTCGCGTTAATGACACTATTCACGTTCATGATCGTATCTGGGCTTACGATTTTACGTTCATTTCGTTCTGGGAAGTTTTGCAAGAACTTGAGAGACCAGACCCAAGTTTAGTATAACTCTCCATCATCAGATAGACGTTTCACGTCATATTCCACGTCTCACCTTGTAGCGTTTGGCGTTACCGCCATTATATTCTATGATCACGATATGTTTCACATGTCATGTTATGTTATACGTATCATGAATCACGATATGTTTACTCATACTACACTCGCCATATCTCCATGTAGCACGTTCAAAATTTTTCACGTATCACGTTCAAAAATTTTCACGTACTACGTGTCTTTATGTCTCCCGCATCGTTTCTAATTATCAGTTAAGTCAGATTGTCTTGCATCGTAACGTTTCAGTTACCCAAGCACGTTAACTCTTATTTTCCTCGATCGAATTTAGGGGATCTACCTTCCGTTGATAACCAAGAATTTCTTCGTATTCCAAGTCAAGGTCAGGAGGACCAAGATTTATTATTTGTGTCAAGATCTTCCGAAGGAACCGTTCCAAGAGGGAGGCCACTTGGAAACGGACAAGTTCATCCGGACATTCATCTGTTTTCTCTCATCAATTAGATATGTCCTTTCAGTCACGTCACGTTCCATGTCCTTTCAATACATGTCACGTTCCACGTTCCTTCTACCATGTCACCTGTACGTTCATTAATCTTACATACCCTCTCAGTTTGATTCGGGTATGTTTCTCTTTCAGTTACGTTATCTATAATTCGAGGACGAATTATTCTTTTTAGGGGGGAAGAGTTGTAAAACCCGCATGCTTTTACCATGAATAGTACCCTTAAGATCGTACGTACTAGATTAAAACTTTCCTTTTATAGTACGGTTACGTTTACGTGTTAGGATTTTACGTATTACGTACGTGTTAGAACATGATAAGTATTTATTACGCACGAACACGCAATAATTATTTAAAACAATAATTAATCACGAACATGCGATCATGAAATCATGAACGTAATTAAATCACGAGCTAATATTAATTACGTATATATATTTATTACGAACACGAATAAATATATTAAATCACGACCGATAACTAATTAAAACACGTAAATTACGAACACGAGAACACACTATAATATTTAGACTCAGGAAATGTATGGGTTACCCCATGTGGGCCCCATACCACGAAATAGGGAGGGAATATGGGCTTAGCCCATCAATTTTTACTAAAACAAGGAATTAGGAAAGATTTTGGTCATTTTTCACTTTACAGGAAAACACCAAAAACCCAAAAAAGTTTTCTCCTTCTCCTCTTCTTCTTCTTTTTGGTTGCCACACATAAACACACCAAGGAGGGTGTTTATTTGATTTTGATCTTGGTTTTTGGTGCAAGTGTTCGTGTTTGTTCATCCTCGTTTAGATCCACGCATTCGGTATATTCTTTTTACCCTTTTTCTTTTTGATTTGATCTAATAATTAATTAAGAACATGATGTTTTTAAAACCTAATTAAAAACATAGATCTAACATGAAAAGGGTTATTGGGTAAATCAAAAAGGGTTGTTTTAGGGGTGTTTGTTGGTCGGCGCCTAAACCGAACCCCAAGGAGGTCTTGGTTTGGCTACTCGACCACCACCGAGACCATATGGTCCCGGTTGGGTGGTGTGGGTCCCACGGCAGCAGCAAGACAAGGGGAACCCCGAAGTGGTTCGGGGTATGGTGTCGATTTCATGTCCGGTTCTTGGGTTCTACTCAAGATCTGGTTCACCGTTTATGTTAAGATTATTTTTTTATATAGTCATATGTTAAATTAAATTAATAAATATGACATGATTAATTTAATAAACATGACTTAGGTTATATTAATTATTAAAATCATGAAATTATTAACCTAAGTATTTTATATTTTCTAGACTTATAATTAGTTAATTATTTAAAAACCATGGTTATAATTAATTAGTTAACATGACTTAGGTTATATTATTAATAAATAATAATACATGTTTTAACCTAAGTATTTAACTATACTTAATAAAAAACATGATATATTTTAATTAAATACTTTTAACCTATAGTTTATTTAACTTACATGAAATAAATAATAAACTATACATTATATCATTATGACTTAGAAAATAATCATGAAAACACCTAGGCTTATATACTTAGCTTATTTAACCAGCTTATATCTAATTATGGAAACTTTCTATTTTTAGAAACTTATTTAAATAAGGCAGCTAATCTATTTATGGAAACTTTCTATTTTTAGAAACTTATTTAATTCAGGCAGCTAATCTGTTTATGGAAACTTATTTAATTAAGGCAGCTGATCTATTTATGGAAACTTTCTATTTTTAGAAACCTATCTATGTAATGCATTAATTCTATTTTTGGAAACTTTCTATTTTTGGAAACGTTCTATTTTTGAAAACTTTCTATTTTTGGAAACTTTCTATTTTTGGAAACTTTCTATTTTTGGAAACTTTCTATTTTGAAAACTTTCTACTTTTTGGTAACTTTCTATTTTTGGAAACTTTCTATTTTTGGTAACTTTCTATTTTAGTAAACCTGCTATTTTTGGAAAGTTACTTATTATTACACAGTAAGTATAATAATACATGAAATACCAGAAATACTTAATCAGAATAGACAAAATATAAGATAAACACAGTTAAAGACTTTAAACAGTAAAACATGATATGAACATATAAAATAAGCTAAGACATGATATAAACCAGTTACGTATTTAGTAGTCAGATACTTATTCACGTATGTATTCATGTAGCATTAGTGATACGGAAGTAGGATTCCTCTCAGTTCGTCTTCTTCGTTCACTGGACATAAGGTACGGATTCCCGTCCTTTCAGTATGGACATTCTTTCCTTATTAGGATTCCCCGTATGCAGCCAAATGTTTTCCCGTAGTATAAGTTATGTGTTTGATTTGCTTATGTTTAATTTAGAATACCTATAGCCATATACATGCATAACTAGTTTCACCTAGTTATGGAGGTACCATAACCATAACATTAGAGGCAATGATGTTATGACTTCACCACGGCGGAGTGATTGCTCGTGGCGTCCCTTCAGCTTTTGGCCATTTATATTATATTTATCATGTGGGGCGTATGGGTGCATCCTAGTTACATTTTTCAGTCAGGATTTCATGGTGAATGTGGTGTGTGTCTTGCATCCTTCACAAGGAGCTGATCCATCCTACCCAAAACCAGTATATTAAATTAGAGGCAGCCCCTCTAATTTGCATGATGAGGTCACCCCTCTAAGTATTCATGCACGGTGGATTTTCATGACCTATATTGGCTAATGGTAAAATATGTTAAACAGTTTTCATAAGATAAACATAAGGCTTTTCAAACTATAAAACCAGTTTTATGAACATGTTCCAGGTTTTCCAGGACTTATACATTTCCGCTGCTATTAAGTCTTTATTATGTTTAGTCATTCATACTATGTCTATATTCGTGCACTGAGCGTTTTGCTCAGCCGTTACTTTCCTTTCCATGTCCTAAAACGGCAGGAACCCTAGGAAAGGCTCGAGCATTTGGAGGACGATGGAAGCTGTTAGAGACTTCTTTTCCTTTTTGCCTTCACATACTCATGCTTGTTTAGTCTTTCATTCATTTCTTTTTCTTTATTATGTTTTGGGCTTATGTTTGGGAACCGATGTTTGATTCCGGTTATCCCTATGTTCATGTAATGTTTTAGACATTTATCCTTGTATGCTTTGATGACACGCCATAATTATGCGTGACATTCCATTATCAAAATGGGGTGTTACAGATATACTTACAAGCTCTAATGCACAAAACGATTTTTAGTTTGGAATTATTTTCCCCTTTCAGTGACCTCATCAGCCTTGTCTTGAATTATGTGTCTCATGAGCTAATAAGCCATGCAGACAGCTTCACAAATAGCAATTGGCTAAGAAGAAGTCACATCACCACATATATTCTTGGTCAGCCGTAAATATACTGCTTGACCTTGACGGTTCGGGTTCCAAATTTCTTGGACATAAAGGAGTCAACTTATGGAAACACTTGATATATCTACCAATGTTAGTTCCCTTCAGTTTCAGGTTGTACAACACTTGCTCCATACCTTGGAAATGCTTCGAGGACAAGCTCCTCAGTTAACCGCTTCCTCACCTTAGTCCATGGTGTCCCATAAGTAACGATACCTATTGAAGCAAGTCTGCCATCCCACCAAATTAATGCACGACCTTGGAAAGTAGCGATTTCAAACTACACCATATCTTCCTGATTAGGGTCACTGATTCGAAAGACTGGCGCCAGCTTTTCAACAACTGACACAATCCTCCATCATCTTTAGTCCCCTTAAGAGTCTATGGTTTAAACTTTATGAATGAAGTATAGTTATAGCCTCTAATTTCGGGCACATTTGTTCCATCGGTACCACGAACATTATTGGCTCCAGCTTCAGCTCCACCGGTTCCAGTTCCACCAGTTGTAGCATCAGCTCCAGTTCCAGATCCATCATTCAGGTTGGTCATGAATTCAGTTTAAAATACATCAACTTATTCACTAATAACTTGGTGCATCCGTGCTTCAGTCATATCTTTCATTCACTGCATGATTCTTGTGCAACGTAAATCAAATCATAATGAGTGTTCATTCAAAGGTTGCGTTATACCACAGGGATTTAAAAGAGAAAAGCAAAGAAAGATAACAATAGAACGATGTAAAATTAGGAATCAAAAGATAGTAATTTCATTGATCACAAACTAGTACAAGTTGTATTGTCAAGCATTATAGATTATCATCGTCTAATGTCATACGACTTAAAAGACTAGTCCTACTAACTAATGTCACAGTTTAGTTAGTGATTTTTGACAAGATACTATAATTGATAAACTATTCCACTAAGAGTTACTAGGTAATTCACATAGCTAAGAAAGCTCCTCGGTCCCACTAGAAAAAGATTTTTACAGGGTCTTTCAGAGACGCTTGATATCCTTCTCAATTGAAGGTTTTGGAACAACCTCAATACAACCATCCAACGATCAAAGAATTAGAAGAACAAAATCAAAGAATGAATCGAGCAAACGAATTATGAGTCAATAGGAGTTTAATCACGCAAATGCTATATGCTTAAGCCCACACGTTTATAAATCATTATTTCCATGGATTGATCGAATCCATCCAAATAAGATTTAGAAATTTGTGATTCAACAATTTATAATTTCCTTGTTCAAATAAATTACAAATTCGTTTCAACAAGACGATTATAAATCACCTTATTTAAGCATCGCCAGCTCAACGCAAACGATCAGGATCGAAACAATACGAGAAACTGATTTAGCAGAAAATGATCAGTGATATGAAATGGAATCCTAGTTGGCATGTGAATACCATAACAATCAATCTCAATTCCTAGCAATCAATAGTACCATCTTAGACTAATTTGTTTATATCAAAACAATATGATGTCGAAGATTAATGAAAATGCAGATTAAATTTGCTAAACGAAATGAACAAATCGATAAATCAAGAATAAGAACCAAGGAAATAAAAATCCTTGTAACCAAAAGAATATCATCAAGAGTATTAACCATTTCGTTAGGATTATGTATATTCAACACTTAGTTAGTCTCGAGAATAACAGGATTCATTTCAGGAATAGCTTCAGTGCAAGCATTAAAATGACTAGGGTGGTTTCGTGACAATCTACGTCGTATAAATATCTCGTATAAGTATAAAACTATCATTTATAATTAAATAAATGCAAACATACCTTTTAATTCACAAGTTCAAATAATCGACAAAGATGACAATATATATATATATATATATATATATATATATATATATATATATATATAGAGAGAGAGAGAGAGAGAGAGGAAGGTTAATGTGAGAGCTTTTTTAAAGTTGTAAAAATGAGAACTAATCTAAAACACCAATAAAACATTGATACATAATCATATTACCAATAATACACCAAAATATACATTATTTATACAACTTAACATTCTATTGACTAATAAACGACGACTTAGTGTGTAACGTATTACTGGTACACAATTAAAAATGTGATACACATACCTCAAAATCTCAACAAGATAATATCTTATACATAAAATGGTACATTTGATACACAACCACCACTAAATAACATGATACACGATACCAAGACATGATACAAATCACACCTTAAATCAAGATGTATCACCTAGAATTCGTCAATTTTCAAAAGAAAGCCCATCAAATTATAAAAAAACATTAACTTTAGTTAATCTCGTTTAAAAATTATTTGAAGTAGAGTGTCATTTGTGAGATTTTAGCTGGTTCTTATATTTTCAAATTTAAAAAGTTCTCATTTGAACCGAAATATATATATATATATATATATATATATATATATATATATATATATATATATATATATATATATATATATATATATATATATATATATATATATATATATATATATATATATATATATATATATATATATATATATATATATATATATATATATATATATATATATATATATATATATATATATATATATATATATATATATATATATATATATATATATATATACTAGCCTTTAGACCCGTCCGATGGACGGGCTAGCTTTAAGTATATATTTTTTTAATGTAAATTGAATTTATGTGTGTTTGTATTAGAAGTTTAGTATATGTAATGTTAGTTATGGAATTGATATTTTAATAATGTATCATAGAATAGACAAAAATAACGTAATTTAAGATATTTTACTTATTTAAGAATATTATGAGTTAATTGAATTTACATACGTTAACGCTATGAATAAGTTTGTTACATTAAATTTTTTTATAATTTTAATAATATTGTATAAATATTTTATGTATTTTTTAATTTTGTGAGGTAATAAATTTTGTATATGTTAATCTTATGAGTAATGTTTTACATTAATTTTTTTTGAAATTAATATTATTGTTGTGTATTTTTATAGATTTTGTATTTAAGGCATCGTTTCACCATCCTTCCTTATATATTTTTATAGAATTTTGTATTTAATGCATCATTTGTAATTTCTATATATATTTTTATATAATTTTGTATTTAAGGCATCATTTGTAATTCCTATTTTATTTTTGAAGCATATTATGGAATCATTTTTATAGAATTTTGTATTTAAGGCATTGTTTCACCATCCTTCCATATATACTTTTATAGAATTTTTTATTTAAGGCATCATTTGTAATTCCTATATATAATTTTATAGAAATTTTATATTTAAGGCATCATTTATAATGACTATTTTATTTAGCATTTTATGGAATTATTTTTATAGAATTTTGTATTTAAGGCATTGTTTCACCATCCTTCCCTATATATTTTATAAAATTTTGTATTAAAGGCATCATTTGTAATACCTAAATATATTTTTATAGAATTTTGTATTTAAGGCATCAATTTTAATTCCTATTTTATTTTTGAAGCAATTTATGGAATCATTTTTATAGAATTTTGTATTTAAGGCATAGTTTCACCATCATTTTTTATATATTTTTATAGAATTTTGTATTTAAGGCATGTAATTCATATATATATTTTTAAAGAATTTTGTATTTAAGACATCATTTGTAATTCCTATTTTATTTTTGAAGCATTTTATGGAATCATTTTTATAGAATTTTATATTTAAATTATTGTTTCACCATCTTTCCTTATATATTTTTATAGAATTTTGTATTTAAAGCACCATTTGTAATTCTTATATCTATTTTTATAGAATTTTTTATTTAAGGCATCAATTGTAATTCCTATTTTGTTTTTGAAGCATTTTATGGAATTATTTTTCTACAATTTTGTATTAAGGCATTGTTTCACCATCCTTTCTTATATATTTTTATAGAATTTTTTTATTTAAGGCATCATTTGTAATTCCTTTATATATTTTTATAGAATTTTGTATTTAAGACATCATTTGTAATTCCTATTTTATTTTTGAAGCATTTTATGGCATCATCTTTTAAGAATTTTGTATTTAAGGCATTGTTTCACCATCCTTCCTTATATGTTTTTATTATAGAATTTTGTATTTAAGGCATCATTTGTAATTCCTATATATATTTTTATTAAAATTTGTATTTAAGGTATCATTTGTAATTCCTATTTTCGTTTTGAATCATTTTATGGAAACCCATTAATGAATTACATGTGTCATTTTTATAGAATTTTGTATTTAAGGAATTGTTTCATCATCCTTCCTATATAAGGGTTTTTGATTTGATTTGATTTGATTTGATTTGATTTGATATATATATATATATATATATATATATATATATATATATATATATATATATATATATATATATATATATATATATATATATATATATATATATATATATATATATATATATATATATATATATATATATATATCTTTACATTATATATAAGAGGAGGGATTTGCCACGTTATCAATCAGGGCACTAATCCCAGTCAGCAGTCGGGCTTAGGTTTTGGGCTTAATGTTTCGGGCTTAAATATATTTTTTCCGACTCCCACCCCATAAATTGTTAATCCTAATGTTTTTCTCTTCTACTAAAAAAGCAATACCAATCGGTTCTGCTAAAACCCCTAATTCTTTATCAATCAACGCTGAAAGATCTAAGATACAATTGATTTTCTTTTTTATTATTTCCTATTATTGATTAATCTTTGTTAGTATTTTTTGGAACTAATTTTGCAGTAGCCGGATGAAAACAACCGAATGCTTTAGTGATTTCTTTGAGGTATTATAATGACTTTGTGATCTGTTCATTATAATTATCTTTTTTGGCATTATAATTATCAGGGTGTTTGGGTACAGATTTTATATCAGATGTAATTTTAAGAATGTTACCATGGAGTCATCATAGGCATGACGTTATGAAACTTTGTTATGTTGGAAATATACATAAAAAAGGTTATAAAACATGTGATCAACTGATTTACGTTAGTCTGATTAATGTTACGTCTCCGGTTTTGTTTGGTGTAGGTTCTGTAAGTCCAGCTAGCGTTGATTACAATTAGCGTGAACTTGCAAAAGCCGCTACAGGAAACCCTTTTAGTTGAGGTAATACTCTTATTGGGTTATGTGCAGGCGCTACAGGAAACCCTTTTAGTTGAGGTAATACTCTTATTGAGTTATGTGCATGCAAGGTTCAGGCAGTGCTTGCCGCTATTTATATGGTGGGTTCATCAAGAGGATCATGGGAAAAGTAGGTTTTCATTATTATATTTGATATTTTTAATCTGTTAGATTTTTGTGTGAAGTGTGACATGGTGGGACCAAAGAACCTTATCGATCTTTCTATCAATTGTAGCAGGATAATAGCAGCGACAACCTTGCTGTTCAACTTGCAGATGATAAACACTAGGATGAACTTGTGATTATCATTGTTGTGGTATGTATAAGTAATACCAACCAAATTATTTTTACTTAACATAGAGCCAAGAGCCAAGGTACATTGTAATCCCCCATTCCTTTTGCATCAAATTATATCACCAATACCCAATCATGTGTTTGCTCATCCCTGTTTTCTATGTGAAGATGTTAGTGTAGCTTGACTTTCCTCTGTTAAATTCTTAACAATCCCATTTGGGATATCGCATATTAATTGCAACCTTCCTGTTTGGCATCTTTATGTATGTAATATATTTGGAACATTTGGAGTGAGGACTCACTTTGAAACATTGTGCAGGTGACCTATTCCTTTGATGTAGGGCCAAATGAAGTTATGATTACCCACGATAGAGAAAATTCTGACCTTCTGATTCAGAGGCTGCTTTATGACTTCCCTCTACATTCTGACACCGACTTAAACATGTATGATCTGAAATTAATTCAACACAAATACCGTTTTATGCCCAAATAATTAGGAAAACCTTTCAGTAATGAGAATCCGGAAAGTGTTTTTAATGGTTTCTGTTGGGCAAAGATTCGAACTTTCCCGAAGAATGTTTTGTTATACAATGTAAAGGTATATGTATGATAGTTTTGTTGTGTTTTCATCTTGACGATAGCCACATAATCGGTGCAAGTCGATACAACAAGATGCTAGGATAGAAGATATGAAGGATGTTGAAGCTTTGGAGCCTCCCCCAGAAATTAAAGATAATATTTAACTGAACTTGGATCAGGCTTAACTGAGAACCATGTAACTAAACTTGGGTAAAAGTTGTTATCCATGACCAAGTTGTTTAAGGTATACATATCTTCTGAATTTGGCCAAGTTTTTTTGTCCCTTAATGGCTCATTAAATAGAATGTCCTTTCATGTCCCAACTGTGTACGTCTCAATTGTTTTCTAGATTACCCATTTTCATAGATGGAAATCTAATTCAGTTTGTTTTTCTGTGACAGGGCATCATTTATTTTATTCTAACTCTTGGGCTTGAGGTTTTCCCTCCCCACAAGTTTAATTTGTTTGACATTACCTAATTTATAAGAAGTTTAATAAGAAGCAGTCCAGCTGTTTCTGATGGATATGTTGAACCCCTTATATTTAGATGTCCATCCCAAAAGAAATAGCGTTAATTCAGGCTCCATAGATAAAGTGATTATCTACCTGGGTAATCTCAGAAAGGTACTTTTACTTCAACATTATTCTTTCTTATCCTGTAAATTATAAAAACCATAAAATTCAATTTTCTTAATGTACATTTAATACCAGGTATTCCCTGGATGAAGGAACTATAGTAACAAAGTTGTAGTGCATTCGTTGAGTTTCTCAGTTCAAAATGGTTAACGTTTTGGTTTTCTGGGAACAAATGGAGCTGGGAAGACAACTACTTTATCTATGCTATCAGGTACAAGATAATAATGTCCTTCGTTGACAAGTTTCCTGTATTTTATACTATTTGGATAATAGTCAACATCCAATTGTGAAATTCATGTCTGCTTGACTACCTTTTTGTTAGCAGAGATGAACCAAAACCCAACAAAGGCAATGCGGAGGCTCCAGCGCTGGATCCAGCAACCCAAGTGCATGTTGCCGGTATTACTGAGTTACCGAGCCGACTCCTAAATGGTTATGTATTGCTTCTTTGTTTTATGGTATGATATAGCATATATAGCATATGTAGTGCGACTTATTCAGCAGTTACATGCAAGCATACGATCTTCACGCTGATCATGTTTTCTCCAAAAAGGCAATCCATCTAAGTCGAAGTCAATATTGCTCATTGGTCAAAGTCGAAGGTAATTCATTTATGAACCTATCTTTAGCCACTAATGTAGTTGAATGCTGTCTTCAAAATTAATATGTTAATATTTTAGACCTTATCTAGGATCGTTGTACACTCGGCTTCTTACAACCCAAAAGTTTTATTAACCTTAGTTGTGAGTGATTAACTGATTTCATTACCTTTAGTTCTCACGATTGTTTGATTAGTAACTATTATAAGAATTATAGTTATTATTTAAGTTTGTATGATTCCATTTAACAATCTCTAACGACAGAGACGAGGTGCATGTGACACCTGTTGGGAGCAAGATTGTGGTAGAGGATATACTCAAATTTTTTACAAAAGCGGGCTGATTTACAAACTTCAAATTGGCTTTTATGTTTCTGTTAGTTGTACTTTCTCCCATCTGTTAGAACCCGTCGAGCTATATTAGCTGAAGTAGCATTGTTTGAACTTGAGTTCTTCATTGAACAAGTCACAAAGATACACAATAATTGTAATGGATCAAATGAGGTTATTGCAAAGTTTTTATCAGAAAACAACACGTTCTGATCTATCAACCCAATAGACTTTGATATCACATCAACTGCATCTGCTGCTGCATCGTGAAACATACTTTGTATATTGTTAAATGAGCATATGGTTCCATCCCGACTGTTGTATCTGTAGTAGCACCACCGAACGCTTGTGCGTTCTTCACAAACACTCCAGTTGCAGTGCTTGCAATATTTTTCAAATTAAAATAAGTGTGATCTAATAATTTTTTAGTAAAACAGTTTTTGATTTATTAAAATTTTATAGGTTCATCATCGTTTATATTTAAGAGTTGTGGCTCCAAAAAAGTAGATGACGGATCATCAGAGAACGGGTAAATTGTGGCTATATTTACATATTAATGTTCATATTATTGTTTTATTTATTCTTGCTTCGTCATTGTTCTAAAGTTGTGGCTTAGGATTTTTCTGGCGAAGTTTGACGATGATGATGCCATGTCGAAGAAGCACCTACTTGTTATGGCTCTTTCAGATGAAGCAACTGATAAATATGGTATAAATACCATCAATGACAAGTGTACTAAATTTTATGTGACTCTTTAGAAGATATCTCTGCCAGTTTCAGTAATTTGGCTTTGCAAGAACTTTCTTTAATATGCTCATTGTTATATATATACTATTTTGATGATTATCGTTTTTTATTTGTTGTTACAGTATTGTGATTGGAGGAGAACCTAAATACCCAACCTGCTTCGAGTTTTGTTATGAGTTGCAAAGGTACGTCTTGCTTTTAGTTTCGTGAAAAAATGAAATTTACAGAAGCAAAATGCTATGTATTGTTTCAGCTATGGCATGTAATGCGTGCACATGAGAGGTTATCATGTTTAAACAGAATGTTTAGAAATGTAATGGCAGATAGCATAGTTGGTCCGGATATGATAATGAAGAGAAGGTTAGAAGTTGGTCTCCTAAGATGTAAAAATGTGTCATGTACTTACTACGTAGTATGCAAGTTATGTTTATTTTATTTTAATCATTTTAATTATAAGCTAATCAAAATTCTCGGTATCTGTGAGCCTTATTTATTATATGCCATAAGCTTATAGGTCGTATATGCTTTGAGGCCTGCTGGACGGGGTGGTGCACCAATCAGGCCTCCAACTAATGTGTAGGCTAACCCAGCTGGTGACAGAGGTGGTGTTACTAACTACAATCTCGTCCCAAATGCAATTCCTACACCGCTGCACAGTTGATGAAATTCGAACTCAAGGCCAGACAACCATCTCACTCTGAGGGACCATATGAGAATTCCTCAGCCTCCTGCTGTGGAGGAAAATGTAGATGATGAAAGTGATGACGATGATGAATCTAATGAGAGCTTCGGAGTGACGAGTACGATTCGAATGGAAGCCCAAAAAGACACGAGAAAAGGAAGAACAAACGGTATTTTAAATTCTTTGCTACTCTAGAAAATGATTGATCTTGTGTCTCTTTGGTTAAGAATTGGTGTTGCTGATTGTTTGTGGCTATCAACTATCTCTATTGCTAAAATCAGCACGTGCACAAAAATATATGCATGATAGGTGATGAATGAACATGATTATGCTATTTATTTGTGTTATGAGTAATGGATTTTATTCAAAATTTTGTTGATATTATATCGAAGATCGTCTTATCTTTTCGTTTTATTCTTTCTGAGAGTATATGATTACAAAATGCTGCTGATCTTTCTGAGACTATATCTTATCTTTTCATTTTATGCGTTCGTTTTATATTTCATTGAACACGATACCATATTTGATTCGGTGTCTGTTATTTGTGGTCATATGTTCTGCTGCATGCATGCTTACAAGCCTGTGTCAATAACAATTTTAGATGGATTAAAACATTTATCATCATATTGTTCGATTGATTCTCTCTCTTCCCATACTCTTGGCATTAAATGTTTCTTTTTGAAAAACATATAATATCAGTACTTTTATACATATGCAGGGGATCATATCAAAGGTCATTGTCAGAGGACAACATTACCAGCTCATCAATTGATGGATGATGAAGACTGTGATGATGGGGTGCAGTTGGGACATGCTGCAAGCCCAAACCTGTTCGTGTGCCTATATAGCATTTTTAGAGTTTGGATTGTATATTCAGCTCAGATACTTTTAGGTTTCTTAAATGTCATCTTGAGGTAAAATTATCAGATATTTTAAATTTATTTATTGAAGGATTGAGGTTTAACATGATTATTAGCCAAAATTGATGAACCATAGTATATTATTTTGTAAGTTTTTTATTTTTAATCGTTACAATCCTTCCACTTCCTCTGTGGCATTAGTATTTTTGCTTCTTGGCTTTCAACCAGCATGCAGTTGTGCTTCATAACCAACACATAAATCAATACAACAAGTAGTCGGGATGAAAGCTATACAGTGGCACATGATTCTAAAAAGAGGGAGTTAAGCATTGTGCGAAGCTCTGCTACATCAAGATTTTTTGAGTCAGATACAAAAACATATTTTGTTTTTCTATCGTGTTCAGACGAGGACTCTGCTGGAAACGCTCTTTCAAGAATTGCTTCCACAATGGCAACAAATATTTTCATGCGACAAGCCTTAGATGGACTTCAACGCGGAAGATATTAAAAAATCTTAGTAGAGGTGTGTACAGGTTGAAAGTTATGATGGGTGGTCAAAGGAATTAAGCCATAAGCATCTTCCCATATGGTGTTTATTCTACACTCAGGCCCGTGTGCAAAAGGCATCAAGGCAATTCCTTAACCAGTTGCATCAACTTACATAAATAGTCGTAACAGAATTACACAAGAGTCCTCATTTTGTCGTCTTCTTTTGTATGTAGCCAGATATATTTTACAAATACTAACATGGTACTTTGGAAATATTCCGTGTGCAGAACAACCTACAACTCTTGGGAATCTCGTGTGGAGAGTTATGTGTAAACGAGTTCGTTCACAAGATTAAAAGCACAAGACATGCTTATTGTTGTGCACCGTGAGTCGTGAGATAAGCTGAAATGTAGTTTCTACAAGCAATTCCAAATGCCCCTTAATGATTTGTAGCAGAGTATATATTTCATCCCAAAGTTTCATACATAACAGTGGGCAATTTTATTACGTGATACTTGAACACGATTGTAGCACACCTTATCTTGGAGTAGCAACACGTGGTTGTATATTAAGCTTATCTTTAAAAAAATGGGCATCCAAAACTAATAAAATTTGCAAAAACTGTCTTTTGCATTATACGGAGTAACAATTAAAAATATCCTAAACTTCAGATTAGCGCCACCCACTTAAAAGCAATGTTTTCAAACCAGGGTTGACCCGATTGGGTCGACCAGTTGACTCGACCAGGTCAACCAGTTGACCTGGTTTCGGTTGAAAAAATAGGTCATGTTGACCGGTTTTTGTATATTCGAAACCCAGCTAGACCCGTCGGTTTTGGGGTGACCTGGGTCAACCCGGTTCTCAAGACCCGAGCAGGTTTTGATTTTTTCGGATTTTTAAAAAAGAATATGCAAATTTTACGTATTTGTGATGAAATTTTATTTTTATATATTATATTAGTTGATAAATAATTTACATTTTTAATATACGGAAGTTTTCAAAAATTTTATATAATTTTTCTTATTTATTAAAAATAAAAAATAATTCTTTTTTTAGAAAACTGAGTTGAGCCGGATCAACCCAGATTAACTCGGACCCGATGATTCAACCGAACTATATATACATCAAACATAACATGTACAAAACACTATCATCCCATCACCACTACAACCAGTGACAGATATCCTAAGTGTTATCTGATCAAAATAGTGAACTTATACTATATAATCATAAATATCATAAATATTTAAACAACAAATTTGGATTTCTTATATTATTAATTCATTATTAAACTTCAGAAATTTTATTATCAAACTTCAAAATTTTCTATAACAACATACATATACATTTCAACAATAGATCCACACTTATACTTGTCAAATAAGTTAAACTCTGATTTAAAGAGAACAAAAAACGATTAATTAAATACAATTAAAATACAAATGAAGAAACTTTCCATTAAAGAGAAAACAACCTAAATCCCTTACATCAACTCAAGAAAACCCGTAGATAATATATATATAACCTTCCACTTAAGGCCTCATCTAATTAAATAAAATAAAATAAAAACAATAACGATTTCTATGAGTTTATTATATGTTACGTCATGTCTTTGGTATCATTTGTTTAGTATTTATCATGATTTTAAAAGCCGTGCTAAGGCGCCAGCGTGAGGCGGGGTCTACGGTACGTAACGAGCTAAAAAGACGATTTATAGCATTGTGTGAGATGAGACATGAAAAGATACGCTAAAGTATAAAGTTTGGCAAATTTTTCGAATTTCAATTTAAATATTGAATATTATTACGTGTAAGAACTTTTTTATACGATTAATCATTATATATAACGTTTTTGTAAAATCCATATATATTAAGTATTAAATATGACAAAAACACATAAACATAATTATATATTGTGTCGTCTTAAGTCACGCTTTAAAAACGTCAAAGCTTCGTCTTAGCCGCTAAGATGTGGGCTCGGGCATATTGCCACGCCAAACCTCACATTATTGATAACTCTGATATTTACTAATACTATTTAAACCAAAAAATATTAAGAACGATAAAAAACACTTTTGGTAAACAAATCTTGCAAAATAATAAAAAAACATTTTTAGTCATATATCCATATAAGCTGATAATATGTTTAAGCATACCTCAAACTGATAATATATCTATTTAACAACTAATATGTTTAACCATAACACGTAAGCGCAAAAAAACTAGCAAAACTAAATTAAATAGAAAAATGCATTTACAAATTCAAACTCAAAATATCTAAATGAATTCATGCCGACTAATCATACATTAAAAAAATGTACTAAAAAGTATTTAGTAACATCACTACCATACTATAAAAAAATACAGAAAAATACTTACACAATGTTGTTTCAAAACCAAATTTATAGACAAAAAATCAAATAACAAAAAGACAACAACTTTGACAAGGGGTCAACAAACGACATGAAAAAAAAACAACAAACAAACCAAACACCCTCTAAACCCAAAGCTTAACATGGGACAAAAAACGTACGTTAGTTGGACCAACGACAAAAAAAAAACAAAAAATAACAATCTTAGTTTTCTTTTAACAAGAACGAAACTTGTGTAAGTATGAACTGATCGCATTGTTGATAAAGGAGATAACATACATAAAAATTAAAAGAAACTTAAATATGGATGGTTAACTAGGTTATTTAATTGTTAACAATCTGACTAAATTTAAACTTTTTACAATAAATTTGATGTAAATTAGTTTTACCAAATAAAACAAGATAAACGAAAATCAGAAGACATACCCGTCCATCGGACGGGTTTGCCACTAGTATATATATATATATATATATATATATATATATATATATATATATATATATATATATATATATATATATATATATATATATATATATATATATATATATATATATATATATATATATATATATATATATATATATATATATATATATATATATATATATATATATATATATATATATATATATATATATATATATATATATATATATATATATATATATATATATATATATATATATATATATATATATATATATATATATATATATATATATATATATATATATATATATATATATATATATATATATATATATATATATATATATATATATATATATATATATATATATATATATATATATATATATATATATATATATATATATATATATATATATATATATATATATATATATATATATATATATAATCCAATATATATAAATACTTTCATTCTCGTTCATTGGCAACTTGGAGGTTTCGCTTGCAACTGTTATAGTTAAAAGATTTCAAAAATTCATTTTTGGAAAATCTTTTCGTTCTCTATAACTTGAGCTCTAATACCAATCTGTAACACCCTCAAATTTTGGTCATAGCTACGGAAGGGTCCTTGGGTGTTACTTACTTGATTCAAGCTCATAATCATAAAAAACGGCTCAAAACGAGTCATTTTGATACAAACATCCATTCATTCATTCAACGATAAAATTTTATACACGGTCCCAGATAACTTAAAGTTTACACAACACATTATATGATAAAAATTCTTTGAATGGATATAATTTATAAAAGCGGGCCAAAACATTTCAAATATGCAAGCTTCATGAAACCTCCTTCCTCGAGTGCCTTCTATATGGACCTGAGATAAAACATGCTAAAAAGTCAACAAAATTGTTGAGTGAATCTATAGAGTTTAAAGTAAATAAAGAGAACACAAGTATTTTAAATAACCTTCCATGGTTGATAATTCATCGAAAGACAGTTATGTTGTACAGACATAATTATCGGTGTCATTACATAAGCCTCGTGACATTGAACGTTAACATATATTATTTCAGCCCAACTAAAAAAAACCGCCTTAAAAATCCTTGAACATTAATTATACGCAGTCTCAGCTCTATTTAAATCGTTACGAAATTAATTATTCAGAAAAATAACTAATATTA
The DNA here is from genome assembly GCA_025667525.1 of Glebionis coronaria. Lineage (NCBI taxonomy): Eukaryota > Viridiplantae > Streptophyta > Magnoliopsida > Asterales > Asteraceae > Glebionis > Glebionis coronaria. The sequence goes on along the minus strand of CM046874.1, from coordinate 631,266,734 downwards.
GCTAGTCGAGTATCACGCAATCTGTAATTATTCAGTTAATAATTTATACAAGTACAGGTTTCAACACGGGTATTCATACACGATCATGTGAGTTAAATAAATAAAACACAAAAACAGAGTGAGTCCATCCGGACCTCTCATTCCTTTTCCTTTAATAAATCCAGTTAAGTCATTTCAGTCATGTCACGTTCCATATTCCCTTCAGCCATGTCACTTTACATGATCACTTTAGTCATGTCATGTTTATACCTATCAGCAACATTATGTCTTACTTAGAAGACGAATTATCCTTCAGCTTATTTGTCTTTTCAGTATACGTGTTCTTTCAGTTCTTATAGCTTCATCAGCTTATTACTTTTAATTCGAGGATGAATTTCTCCTTTTTTAGAGGGGATGAATTGTAAAACCCCAGCATAATCGTATCCTTAATTCGAGGACGAATTATTTTTTTAGAGGGGAAGAATTGTAAAACCTGCCTTAAAAATCCTTGAACATTAATTATACACAGTCTCAGCTCTATATAAATCGTTACAAAATTAATTATTCAGAAAAATAATTAATATTAGCTAGTCGAGTATCACGCAATCTTTAATTATTCGGTTAATAATTTATACAAGTCAAGGTTTCAACACGGGAATTCATACACGATCATGTGAGTTAAATAAATAAAACACGAAAACACAAAATAGTTTATGAGGACTGTTTTTGGCCGTTTGAAAACAAAGGAAAACAAGAACGGCCCATGAGTCAGCCCATGTCCAAATAAACAACCAGGGAAACATCTTTTCATTCCATTTTCATGTTTACTCAAAATAAACCAAAAACTAGGGTTTTGGTGCCCTTTAGCCGCCGGTTTCAAGAAATGCAGGAAGGAGAAAAATTAGTTTTTACCTTGATCGATCCGGGTTATGTTGTATTGTTCATCTCATGAATCAAATACATTTGGTAATCACGATTTATTTCTTTTAGTTTTATTAACCCATGAACGTAGTAATTAGTAACAAGAACACATGAGTTTATAAACATTGAACATGAAATTGATTCCGTTTGTGGTTGGGTTTTACTGTTTACACGCTAATTGAGACAACCAGGGGGTTTCGATGTGTTTGTTTGAGACCAGCCGTGATCCACAGGGGTGCGCTGGTGGTTTCTGTGGTCGACAGCAAAGAGGGAACCCCCATCAGGGGTGTTTGGTTCGTAACAGGGGGTGTTTGGGAATAAACTGCAGTAAAGGGGTGTTTGGGAGTACATGCAGTGGGATCAACAGCATAAGCGGGGGGAACTGGGTGCTCAGCAGGGGGAACGCTGGGTATAGTAGTGGGAACTCAGGCCTACCAGTGGCGACCAGACAGCAGTAAGGACTGCTGGCCGCCGGCTGTTGGTAGGGCTTGGTACCTTCGTCGTCATGTGGCTTGGCTTTGACTCGGGTTCGAGGTCACGAGTAATAAATAAATACTCGGATCTAGTTAATTTGATTTAATCATTTTATTTATAAGTTTTATAAATCAAGTTAAATTCTTGTTTCATTTTATTAATTTAATTAATTAAATTAAATTGGTTCTTGCTTTATTTTTTCTCACTATTCGAAAACGTAGGATTTAATTAATGTTTTATTTTCATAGAAACTAAATTGGAAACCTTTCTAAATAAGAAAACTTTCTATTTAGAGTAAGTTACTATTTATAGTAATACCCAGTGTTGTAAAAAGCGGGCTAGGCGGCCGCCTAGGCGGTCATACTCCGCCTTGATTTATGGCTAGGCGGTCAAGCTAGGCGGAAAAGTCAAAAGGCGGTCAAACATCCGCCTAGGCGGTGCTAGGCGGCGCCTAGGCGGAGCTAGGCGGTCAAAAAGTCAAAGAAAGTCAACAAAAAGTCAATATTGTTTTACAAAAAATTAAGAATTTTATTTCTAATATATAATTTCCATATTTGTTTTAGCATAACATCTTAAAATCAAAGATAAACATATGATTGTTAACATAAAGTAATGGATTTTTCGTGAGAATTGGAACCAACTGAACTGTATGTCACGTTTGAAATTTTAAGTCATTAAATTGTTATGTTTATTTGTCTATTTTGCAACTTCAAGCAATGTGAACTTTGAATTATTAGAAACTAGAAGTATTTTGTCATGTTATACGTATTATTTATAATTTTTTATGCATAAAATTCCAATCCGCCTAGACGAATTCCGCCTCGAAGGTGGCCAACCGCCTCACTAACGCCTAGTGATTTCTGCAACCTTGGTAATACCAGAATATACATTACACAATGATCAGGAATACAGTATATATATATATATATATATATATATATATATATATATATATATATATATATATATATATATATATATATATATATATATATATATATATATATATATATATATATATATATATATATATATATATATATATATATATATATATATATATATATATATATATATATATATATATATATATATATATATATTAATCTGTAATGTTATCGAAGAGTCAGAACTTATCAAATTATATACAAACAATAATACAAGTATAAAATAAATCAAACTAAGAACAGTAACTATCTGTAACAGTAAACAGTAATCAAACAACTCATTTACGTCCTTTATGTATGTAGTAACCGTGTAGTCGGAGTAGATCTTTCAGCTTTCATTCTTATTTCATTGATGGACACGAGGTACGGATGTTCCGTCCTTTCAGTAAGGACTTCTTTCTATGCATGATTAGGATTCCCCGTCTGCAGCCATATATTTTCCCCAGTATATGATATAAATTATCTGAAATTATTTTAATATCTAAGATATTGCCTGAGCCTTATATAAAATCATGGCCAGTTAGTTGTACTAGTTACGGAGGTACCGTAACCATGACACTTGAGGCACCGGTGTCATGACTCACCTATAGGAGAGTGATATCCTGCAGCGTCCCATTCAGCTCAGCTTGGCCATTTTATCAGTATTATTAGTGGGACGTATGGATGCATCCTAGGCTATCAATTTACAGTTTATCAGGTGAATGTGGTGTGTGCTCTACATCCTTCACATTGGAGCTAATCCCTCCACCCAGCATATTATTTAGAGGTCACCCCTCTACAGCATGACGAGGTCACCCCCTCCATTTATTCATGCAGCAGTTGTTACAACACATGACCTATATAAGCTCTTGGCAATTAAAATACAGTAAATGCATGTTTTTAGATTTAACAGATAATAGTTTAGCTTTATTATTTATAAATCAGACATTTCAGATTATACACAGATTTCCGCTGCAACTTTACTTATCAGTCTTACAGCTTCAGTATTTTCTCATCTGTTTCATTTCAGTATTTCTTATCATGCTTTATATCCGTTCACTGGGCATTATGCTCAGCCGTAGTTCTTTCATGTTCTAACGGCAGGTACACCAGGACGCTATTAGGATTCTGAGAGCATGTGCATTTGGATGGAAGCTATCTAGACTTCTGACTTTATGCACTTCTTACATTATTCTGCTTATTTGGACATTGTTTAGTCCTTTCCTTCATTATTTACTTTTCATATTTTGAGCTTATGTTTGGATTACTGATGTTTGATTCCGGTATTTACTTTATGGTCAGTTAATGTATTAGGACATTCACCTTATGCTTTGATGACACGCCATAAATACACGTAACCGTCCACTTATCCAAGTCGGGTGTTACAATTATGGTATCAGAGATATAGGTTCTACCTGTAGGCTCTAAAACTTGACCTATGACTAGTGGGTACTCACCAGGAGCTTCCCAGATTTTGGCGTTGTTATCTTTCATGCTCTCATGCAATTATCAGTAAGTTTTCTTCAGTTATCAGTCAGCTTTCTTAAAATTTTGACTAAGTAAAAGGTTGGTACAAGACTGGCCATATATAGTCGTGTGTGCTTTTCATTCGAATTTTTTTTTGGTGAACCCACCCATAGGCGTTCACCCTTGCCCGTTCGGATTTTGTATTGGTAAACCGACCCATAGGCGTTTACCCTTACTCGTGTCAGATTCATGTTTTCAGTCAAATATTACTTGGTGAACCATCCATAAACGTTCACCATTATTCAGGTCAAATTTTCATGCTTTACAATCGAATGTTGTTTTGTGAACCGATCCATAGTTGTTCACCTTTGTCATATCAGGACATTACATAAAATTTTGACAAGTATGGATTGGACTACAACCATCCATATTTAGTCCCAGATCGTAAATTTCTATACATGATAGTTCTCAGAAAATTTGACAAGTATGGATCGAACTAGAATCGCCCATACTTAGTCACATGCTTTCTCCTGTAAATTCTATGGATTGAACCATAGCCATTCACACCAGTTGATATTAAACCTCAGTTGACTATACATTTATGTTCTTGATAACAATCAAGTTTCATACCCTCACGTGGATGTCGTTTTCATGTTGATTATGTTCATGTCTCCTTATGAGGATTACGTTTTCAGCAAGGTGATGATGTTTTCATGCTAAGATACAGAAGGATTACAGTAAAATCTTATTTCATGATAAATCATGTTCTGGTCTTCATCAATCATGTCTTCATACTGAACATTGATGAAACTCCGGTTAATCATACTTTTCAGCCTCTGTACAACCAGCATTAAGTCTACGCAGGAATTACAGGCTATCATGTTACTCGTTTCAGTTCAGTTTACTACCGTTTAAATCAGTTTATTTCTTTGATCATGTCAGAAAATTAATACCAGTATCGATCATCCCATAAAATTTCCACCAGTGCCATGTACAGTATTCCATATGTATCCCATGTTCAGTGTCTTAGTTATACTCCATGTACAGTATTTCATGTGTACTTCACGTACAGTGTCTCATATATGCTCCATGTGCAGTATTCATTTTGTACTCATGTACAGTAGTCCAAGTGTACACCAGGCACCCTACTCCATGGATATTGCTAATCGATCCTCAATTATCTCAGGCGTTTCCACTTGTCGATATTCTACCAGATGCTGATACTGCTCGTAAGTTGAAGATTTTGCCAGATGTTGATGCCGCTAACACTTTGAAGACCTCACAAATGCTGATGCTGCTGATACTTTGGAGATTTTTCAAGATGCTGATGTTGTTTATACAATGAAGACTCTACAAAACAAGGACGAAAACTATAAGTTTGAAATTTCTAACAAGAATAAATTTCAACCATCAGACACTACCATTCCATTCCATGCTTTTACCTTCTCAGCCAGATGTCACACTTCACTCAGCCAACCTTTCATTCAGAAGAGTGGGAACCGAAACCCAGCCAGCCACTCAGCAGAATAGTTACATGAATCACGGTCATGATAATGACCGTCATTAATTAACAGACAAAGCAGTAGTGGCAACCACCGTGCTTATAATTAATCAGTCAGTAACCATCGGAACTCCAGTACGGACGTGACCAGAAATACAGAGGTCAGCAGTCTAACCGGTCCGCCAATCCTAGCAGTTACCAAAATTTCCAGTCTTGTTCAGATTTATCTACTAAAACACATGTCAAGACATCAGTCAAGACACAGGCCTCTAGTATCATTTCGGAAGACACATGTCAGGATGCCAGTCATCATACATGTCATATGAATATCTTATCAAGGCACGAGTCAAGATTCATAACTCTAGTATGCTTTCTAAACCTGGCTCTCGGAAATTCAGGGTACCCTCTAAGGAGGTATACCCGTTTTGTCATGCCACACATAAATCATACCATTAAAGATTCAGTTACCACCACTGGAGTATTGCTCAGGTTAGATACGCAGAGGTTATTCTATGAGATTACAGACGAATACATTCAGTGAAAGTCACTACGTTTACTTCATGTATTCCTATGTCAGCTTTATCTTAAATCGGGTAGTTACCTGCCTCTCAGCCAGAAAGGACTCGACAATATCACCTTATTTATAAGGTTTTTCCTCCCAGTTAAAGACGAGATTCGTTTTACTAACTCCCGAATATGTTCCTGATATTTCCTGCCAGAAAAATGTTGGTACAAATTGTTTCTTCCTTACAAGCGCATGACTTACCAGTCCAAGCTACGAAGATTTTTAGCTACTAGTTATAAATTCACTTCTAAAGTTCCTTAAATTCATGATCAGCAGATTATTCCAGAGTTTCCAGATGTAAATCCAAGAGGTTTTTAAGAAATTCCTTCCTAACCACGAGACAAAATTTAACATCGAACTTGTTCAAGGACAACACTTATTTTCAAAACTCTTTATTGCAGGATTCTAGCTGAGTTAAAAGAGTTGAAGCATTTGCTGTAAGATTTACCAGAACAAGACTTTATTCACCCTGGCGCACCACCAGGAGGCGCACTGCTTTTCTGTGTATTAGGAAGAAGGCCGGTAACATGAGATCATGTATCGACCACCGAAAATTTTACAAGATCATCATTCATAATCGATGTTCGTTCCACGCATAGAAGATTTCCTGATCTGCTGCAATGTGTAAAATGTTTTTTTTTCAAAACAGTTCACGACCATGTCACCATCAGTGGTGAGAGCAAGAACATGATGTTGTTCAGACTGCTATTGCACACGTTATAGTCTCCCAAAATATTTTGATTTATACTTCTAAGCTCCCAAATGCTCCAGCTATAGTATGAAATTTATGAATAAATTGTTTCCTTGACTTCTCAGACAAAATCGTATGTATAATCATCGATAACATTATGATCTGCTAAACTCTAGAGTAGAACATGAGAATCATCTTCGCACATTTGTACAAAATCTCCGATAGGAGAAAATTAAATACGAAGCTCCCCAGATGTGAGTTTTCAGATGAACAAGGTGGCATTTCTGAGCCACCCTATTTCAGTAGAAAGAAATTTCAGTAGAAAGAAATTTCAGACAGTCCTGCGAAGATGAAGGCCATCACCAGATGGTCAAGAGCGACGTATGTGACTAAAGTACAAATTTTTCTAGAACTCGGTTGACTGATACCGCAGAAATTGCGGACAGTTCCCACAATTAGCCTTCCATGGCTAAGCTTACGCATAAAAGAGAGGACCTACACTAAAAAAAATTGTATTACATAAGATCCTACGCTCGGAAACATCTATTTTACCCAGACTCAAAATTCTTCATGAGTATTCACCTAGATTCCACCAGAATGTACCATAATTCCAGGCAGAATTTTGATAGAATCAGTATAAAACAATTGAAGCAGCTATGTCATATCTAGATGCCTGACATATCGCAGGTTCAAGATAGGACATCGACATGCTAATGGGTTATTACAACCATTACAAATTCTTGAACAGAAATGAGATAAGATTTCATGGAGGTTATTGTCAGTTACCACAGACTCAGACGAAGCATGATGCTATCTAAGTCGTTGTTAACCAGTTAACCCAACCTACACGCCTTCTTTTATCCGAAATGATTACGCAGTAACGGGTCTGCAGGAAATTCAGCAATAACTCGTATGATTTCAAGGTATTCCATCAACAATCATGTCCGATTGAAATCACGCTCACGCTCACGTTTATGTTCACGATCACGTTTATGTTCACCTTCACGTTTACGTCTCACCTTCACATTATGATGTTGTTTCGGACCATATTTTGTGCTAGCTCATGATTTAGGTTCACGTTAGCATTCATAACATTGTTCACGTTTAAATTCGTGTGCCATTTTGCGATATACGTTTCACAGTCTATTACCGAATACGGTTACAGAAAGTTTGAGAAACCAGGCTCAAGTTTAGCACAACTATTCCATAACCAGGCAGACGTTTCACATCTCAGGCCGTATCGTTTGGCATTTTTTTCCTCAGTCAGTATACGTTCAGGATATGTTCTAGTATCACGTCCACAGTATGTTTCACGTATTACATTCATGATATATTTCATGCACATCGTTCCTTTTATGATCGCGAACCACGTTCGCAATTGCTCACGTAGCACGTTCATAAATGTTCACGTAGTTCGCCCCTATATATTTTCAGCAGCCTGCCTAGAGATATAAATGTTATCTTCAGGATATTTATACGTACCGTTTCATGTATCCTACATACTATAGCTTATTCATTTTATCAGATTCAGAAAATCCATCTTAAGTATGGAACCATAAACTATTCAGCATCATCAAAACAGGGTCATCAGGACCAAGATTGCCATTATGCTTACACCTTTTAAGGAATCGTGGGGGAAGCCACTCGAAACGGAGTGAGTCCATCCGGACTTCTCATTCCTTTTACTTTAATAAATCCAGTTAGGTCCTTTCAGTCATGTCACGTTCCATATTCCCTTCAGCCATGTCACGTTACATGATCACTTAACATTATGTCTTAATTAGAAGACGAATTATCCTTTAGCTTATTTGTCTTTTCAGTATACGTGTTCTTTCAGTTCTTATAGCTTCATCAGCTTATTACCTTTAATTCGAGGATGAATTTCTCCTTTTTAGAGGGGAAGAATTGTAAAACCCTAGCATAATCGTACCCTTAATTCGAGGACGAATTATTTTTTTTAGAAGGGAAGAATTGTAAAACCCCCCTTAAAAATCCATGAACATTAATTATACGCAGTCTCTGATCTATTTAAATCGTTACGAAAATAATTATTCAGAAAAATAATTAATATTAGCTAGTCGAGTATCACGCATTATTCGGTTAATAATTTATACAAGTCAGTTTCAACACGGGAATTCATACACGATCATGTGAGTTAAATAAATAAAACACGAAAACACGAAATAGTTTATGAGGGATGTTTTTGGCCGTTTGAAAACAAAGGAAAACAAGTACGTCCCATGAGCCGACTCATGTCCAAATAAACAACCAGGGAAACATCTTTTCATTCCATTTTCATGTTTACTCAAAATAAACCAAAAACTATGGTTTTGGTACCCTTTAGCCGCCGGTTTCAAGAAATGCAGGAAGGAGAAAAATTAGTGTTTACCTTGATCGATATGGGTTGTGTTGTATTGCTCATCTCATGAATCAAATACATTTGGTAATCACGATTTCTTTCTTTTAGTTTTATTAACCCATGAACCTAGTAATTAGTAACAAGAACACATGAGTTTATAAACACTAAACATGAAATTGATTTCGTTGGTGATTGGGTTTTACTGTTTACACGTGAACCAAGACCAACAGGGGGTCTCGGTGTGTTTGTTTGAGACCAGCCACGACCCACAGGGGTGCGCTGGTGGTTTCTGTGGTCGGCAACAAAGGGGGAAACCCCATCAGGGGTGTTTGGTTCGTAACAGGGGGTGTTTGGAACAAAACTGCAGTAAAGGGGTGTTTGGAAGTACATGTAGTGGGAACAACAGCATAAGCGGGGGAACTGGGTGCTCAGCAGGCGGAATGCTAGGTATAGCAGTGGGAACTCTGGCCTACCAGTGGCGACCAAACAGTAGTAGGGAGTGCTGGCCGCCGGCCAAAACCAATAGCCGTCGGCTATTGGTGGGGCTTGGTACCTTCGTCGTCGTGTGGCTTGGCTTTGACTCTTGTTCGGGGTCACGAGCAATAAATAAATACACGGGATCTAGTTAATTTTATTTAATCATTTTATTTATAAGTTTTATAAATCAAGTTAAATTCTTGTTTCATTTTATTAATATAATTAATAAAATTAAATTGGTTCTTGCTTTATTTTTTCTCACTATTTGAAAAATTAGGATTTAATTAATGTTTTATTTTCATAGAAACTAAACTGGAAACCTTTCTAAATAAGGAAACTTTCTATTTAGAGAAAGTTACTATTTATAGTAATACCATAATATACATTACACAATGATCAGGAATACAGTGTATATATATATTAATCTGTAATGTTATCGAAGAGTCAGAACTTATCAAATTATATACAAACAGTAATACAAGTATAAAAATAAATCAAACTAAGAACAGTAACAATCAGTAACGGTAAACAGTAATCAAACAACTCATTTACGTCCTTTATGTATGTAGTAACCGTGAAGTCGGAGTAGATCTTTCAGCTTTTATTCTTATTTCATTATTGGGAACGAGGTACGGATGTTCCGTCCTTTCAGTAAGGACTTCCTTTCTATGCATGATTAGGATTCCCCGTCTGCAGCCAAATGTTTTCCCCTGTATATGTTATAAATTATCTGAAATTATTTTAATAACTAAGATATTGCCTGAGCCTTATATACAAGCATGACCAGTTAGTTGTACTAGTTATGGAGGTACCGTAACCATGACACTTGAGGCACCGGTGTCATGACTCACCTGTAGGAGAGTGATATCCTGCAGTGTCCCATTCAGCTCAGCTTGGCCATTTTATCAGTATCATTAGTGGGGCGTATGGATGCATCCTAGGCTGTCAGTGTACAGTTTATCAGGTGAATGTGATGTGTGCTCTACATCCTTCACATTGGAGCTGATCCCTCCACCCAGCATATTATTTAGAGGTCACCCCTCTACAGCATGACGAGGTCACCCCTCCATTTATTCATGCAGCAGTTGTTACCGCACATGACCTATATAAGCTCTTGGCAATTAAAATACAATAAATGCATGTTTTCAGATTTAACAGATAACAGTTCAGCTTTATAATTTATAAATCAGACTTTTCAGATTATACACAGATTTCTGCTGCAACTTTACTTATCTGTCTTACAGATTCAGTATTTTCTCATCTGCTTCATTTCAGTATTTCTAATCATGCTTTATATCCGTTCACTAGGCATTATGCTCAGTCGTAGTTCTTTCATGTTCTAACGGCAGGTACACCAGGACGCTCTTAGGATTCTGAGAGCATGTGCATTTGGATGGAAGCTATCCAGACTTCTGACTTTATGCACTTCTTACATTATTCTGCTTATTTAGACATTGTTTAGTCCTTTCCTTCAGTATTTACTTTTCATGTTTTGAGCTTATGTTTGGATTACCGATGTTTGATTCCGGTATTTCCTTTATGGTCAGTTAATGTTTTAAGACATTTACCTTATGCTTTGATGACACGCCATAATACACATAATGGTCCACTTATCCAAGTGAGGGTGTTACACCAACACACCTAGCCAAGTGCGTATATTTCTCTTATACAATGCATCCAATGTTTCATTACTAGTGTATCACAACACCATGTGATAGCTAGTCACGACCGGACTGGGCGTCACCCCGATAGATCTATCTATCGTATTAGCGTTCTTTCGATTAACAATTCACGATTCATGGGTCTTTTATGGCTAAAACTAACTTATGTAATAACTTTCATCTAAGCATACAATCGGGTTCCTTGTGTTCTATTTTAAAACAAATAGAGTTTACCACAACTTCCGGTTGCACTCATTCATGGGTTTACCACAACTTCTGGTTGCACCCATTCATGGGTTTACAGCAACTCTTGTTGTACCCTTCCTTTTCAATAATACTTTTCAAGTAAAATAGAGCTTCCACAACTTTTAGTTGCACCATTTAATTGGTTTATCGCAACTTATAGTTGTACTCTTTATTTTTAATAAAACAAGCATGTTATCCCCCTCGCAGGTTTCTAAAACAATTAAAGAATTCAAAAGCGAGGCTATAGACTCACCTTGGTACAATAGTAGTAATGAGACGATCGCCGACGATAAGTGATGCCCGATAAACACGAAGACCGCAACCTACCAAATAAGGCGCGTTCGTTAATAATCGACTCAAGTATAAATCATACTAAAACAATATAAAAATCAAAATTACAAAACCATGAAAATCCCGAAAAATATAACGATACAAATGATATTACAGTACCCTTTTATCCAACACTATTCTTTTAAACACTTGCACTTTTGACATTGACCCGTCATAAGACGCCAAGTCAACGCAATTCAAACTATCATTTTACTTCACTCGGACCAGTAGCTAAGTCATTGATATAATGACTAAACACTTGAGTAAATCACCATGTCCAATAGTGAATACTCAAACTCTCGCCACACGATCATTGAACTACGTGTCCAAAATACCAATCAGCATATACACTCCAAATGTACACACCAATCTATCCTATCTAGACTTGTCCGATTTCGACGAAACTTGGTGACAAACTCACACATAATATGAATGAGACTCAGTTCAAATTTCATTCAAAAATATTACTTTTAAGACCGTCTACCCGACACATCTTTGTGTTGTAAAAACCGGACAGTTTTACGCCTTTGACTTGCAAAACCATTTTTATTACTCTAAACAATTCCGTTTACAAAACCGACACTCGGATGTGAAAATAGACTCACAATCTGAGGTTTAGAAATTTACAACAGCCCTTGAATATTTTTAAAACTCATTCTATAGTCCCCGAGATTCGATCAAAATATCGACAACAACTATATATTGTGCCGATACTCGTCTCCCGGTACACGAATAATCAAACTATCATAACTTCTCGCTCGTTTGGAGCTAGAATCTCTACTTTATATCAAATTGAAGCTAATCGAATTCTCTACAAGACTATCCAATTAGTTTAATATCAACACAGCCTTAAGGTATCCAGAATTAGCCTTTTACCTACTGATCTAAATTGACTATCTAAAACTGATACAAAAATCATTTTTTAAGCAATTCCAATCATTTTTCTCATCATCCTAAACCCCTAATAAAACATATAATTATCCTAACACGTGTATGAATCAAATAAACAAAAATCCAAAATCAAAAATAACTTTTATTATCAAAATAACATGATCTTTTCAAAATCAATACATGCATAATCATAATAATACTTTCAAAAATTCTTGTTTATATCAATTTTTAAAACATGTTGCTTGTAAGAAAAATTGGTATAGATATGATAACCTTTTGATTTCTAGGATGGGACTTTTGTTGGTTTTGGAAGATTCAATCTCAAAATCAAAAGAATTTGATGGTTTTGGTTGCTTAGGCTGACGGTAGAGAAGAAAAGAAAGAGAGGATGAGTGGTAGGTGATTAAGGGTAGTTTTTGCCAATTAGGTATAGTTTTGGACCAAAAAGTAATTAAGTAATTTAATGGGTAGAAAATGCCTATTATTATTTCTAAGAAATATTTACAGGACTCGGGTTTCGTAAAAATACTTTTCAAAAGTTAAAACGCTTCTTAAATATAATAATATAGATTCGACACGACTTAAAACGTAATTAAATCGAAAACGTCGAAAATATTAAATATCGAGACAATCGATAATAAAACGTAAATTTTCGGGCATCCGTCAGTATCGTGATCACTAATAGTTCTCGTCACTCGTTAAAACATAAAGCACGAGAAATAAAGATGAATACAATAAAATCATTCATATAATAATTTAAGAATATAATATCGATACTTAAGGTATTCCCTGTTAAAGTAAGCATATAATAATTAATAGTCGAGATTAAAATATCGACCGGAAATTGACGAATTGTCACAAAATCTCATTTTTCAAATGTGTTGTCTTAGATGGTGGGAAAAATTGGTTCACAAACTTTGAAACGAGATCACTCCATGTCAAAATCGAATTTGGCGGTTCTTTCTCGAGCCAAATTTTAGTGGGTCCATCTAAAGAGTATGGAAACAACATCATCTTAATGGCGTCATGTAGAACATCCTTAAACTTGCTTGTTGCGGCGAGACGATTGAAATTCCGTATGTGATCATGTGGGTTGTATTTTTCATGTCCGCGAAACTTGTTTGCTTGTAGCATCGTCATTAAACCAGTCTTGATCTCGAAACTCTCCGCAAGGATAGCGGGAATAACAATAGCTTCTCCAAAACCCTCGGTGGGTGCTTGAAGTAACTCCATCATAGTACGATTAGCCATGGTGACTATTGGTTCTCAACGGGTTCGACAATTGGAGTTTCTTCTTCAAATGAAGGTTCTTGGTTTCCTTCCTATTGATGACGTTTACGAGCTCGTTTTGCTTGATTACGAGTTTACATAAACGTGACGTAGAACGCGGAGGTGAGCAAAGAAGATTCTTTTGGGTTTTTTGTGAATTTTCAATTTTTTGTGTTTTTGATTGTTTTTAATTTAATTTTTTTTGGATTTTGTGTGTATTATGTAGACAAAAACCTACCAATCTCTCCTAGAACCAAACTCTTGATTAAAGGAGCCTCAAAGAATGAAAATGATCACGTGGAGTGAATGCCTTTGATGACTTTAGAACGTTGGTGGAACTCCAAAACGTTCAAGAGGGTTTAATCACAAGAAACCAAGCAAATATATATGATACATAATAATACTTTGGGAGGCAAAACCCTCGATTTGCTTTCAAAATCAAATACTCATAAGTGAACGGGGGGAATGAGGTGGCGCGAAGCACTTAAGTACCTAGCTTCCCTTTAACGGTCTTTTATAGCACGTTGCCTATCTATTCACCTTAAAGTTCGTATTTTTCAAAATCGAGCTAAAAGAAAGTATTTATCTATTTTTGCCTTTTTCTTTTGGTTTGAGATTAGAATACAACAATTAGGTGATGAAATCCCAATTAAGGTTGTGCTTTCACACTTTTAGAGATATTGTCATTTGATTGTGATACATATACAATATAGTAATAATATTTCACAAAGAAAATGAAAAACCGATAATACGTGTTAATAGAGTTCTAATTAACACAAATACTATTTATGGTTAATATATTAAAAACAAAATGGTCCAAATTAATCACAACACACCTTCCCGGCAGCGGCGCCAAAAATGATTGTGCTAAATTACACCCTTTAGGAAAAAGGCGTAAATGCGGTAAGTATTAAGTGTCGATTTATGAAAATCAAGCACTGATGACCCAAAGGTGAAAGTTCGTTTCCTAAGGAGGTTGATTGTGTGTGAAAAACTTGTATGATTTTGGATTAATATTTTTAGAAAGAAAAGATTAGAAAAGAGAATGACGGATACAAGAAAATTACACTACGACGTACAAAACGTAAAACCGTAAAAATAGACAAAACTAAAACTTGCACTAAAATTTCCCAAAAAATTACCAAAAATTCCTAAAAATCCAATTAGGGTCTACAAATGATCAAAACTTTTCCAAACCTTTTATTTAATTAATTTTTAATTTTTTAATGCTAATTAAAGCCCTAAAAATCAAATAAATTAATAAAAAGCCCAAATAAATATTTTACAATTTGTAAACGTCAAAAATAATTTAATTTAGCTAAAAAGTATCTTTCCAAATTTATTAAATCTATTTAAAATGATTAAAAACTAAAATTAAATATTAAAATAATATTAAAAATCAATAATCTATAAAAAATTCTAAAAACTTGCAAACTAATTTATTTTAACCTATTTAAACAGAAAATGAAGTTGAAATTACCAAATTACCCCTATCGGTCCCCCAAATGGGATAAAACAAAAACAGTCCACTTAAATGGGCTTTTTGGCCCAATAAGCAAAAAGTCAATCAAATAAGCCCAAAATCACCAGTCTAGCTTAAAATTCAATTTTAAACAAAAAACTCTAAAGGCCCAAAAGCTAAAAATGAGTTTATCACAGCTTAAATGTCACACAACTTATTCTTAATGGGCCAATAAGCCCATTAAGCCATAAGATGATGCCATAAGCACTAATTCAACACACATTCTTATTTTATGATTATAAAGCGGTTTGTAAAAAAAATTTGAAAAAGCTCAACAAATAAGCCAGAAATAAGCAAAGCACAATTTCACTAAACGAAATAGTCGGGTTAGAGAATTAAGCTTTCTCAAGAGCTGATTCTTTTTGCAAAAGGTGAAAAATAAGCAAACTAAGAAGATTCAACAAAGAAAATCCCAAAAAGCCAAGTAGAATAAGCTGTATAAGCCAATAAGCTGGCTGAAAAAGCCAAATAAGTTGGTTTTCTAAAACCTTAACCAATTAAACTGAAACCTTCCAGATATGATAATAAGTTGAGAAAAATGAAACCTATTACAAAAATTAAGTTGTTGCATGTACGAATAAGAAGAACTGAAAAATCAGCCAAATTGAGCTTATTTGACCAAAAGTCAAAGTGTTCCAAATTTCACCAAATTACCAAGACTTGTTTATGAGCTTGTTTATGAGCTTGTTTTGAGCAATTTTTGTGAAGGATTCAAGGTTGAGTCCCATGAATCAAGTAGGCCAGTTAGCCAACTTGATTTCAGTTTTGTACAAATATGGCCAATAAGCCAGTTGGCTTATAAGCTCTCAAACTAGCAATCCAAGTATCAAACCAAGTACACAAGCAGCAAAATAACAAGTAACAAGCAATAGAATAGCAGGGCAATCACTAGTTAACCAAATGTAAAGCAAAACAGGAGTGGTCACTTTGCTGATGCAAATGACCACTTCAACCAACTTCTATAAGCTATAACTCTTTCAATAAGCCACCAAAGTTAACAAACAGATATAGCACATATAGCACACCACAAAAACTCTTCCCAAACCAAAAATCAGACTCTGAATCCAATAAACAAAGATTTTATGGCTTCTTATGTGTTTGACCAATTTCAAACCACTTAGACTGATTTTTCCAAAAACTTGCAAAACCCTTTCCAAACTTTGTGAGACTTAATCAATGACCAAAACAGCTTCCAAATGACTTGTTTAGAGAATACCAACCCCAAGAACCAAGGGCACAAGGCCACAAGGCCTTTTGATCCCAAAATCCCAAACAACCTTGTTTTAGTACTTTTTCAGAGAAACTTTTTATTCTTCCAAATAACCTACTGATTTTATGCTTCAAATAACTCAACTAGGTGACAACTAACAGGTTGAAACAATAAAACTCATAACACAAACAAAAGATCTCAGAATCACATAGCAAATAACATAACAGATTTTCAACAAAATATAAAAGAGAGAAAAGTGAAAGAGAATGAACCTCTTCCCCACAACTTCCTAGGGGAAGTCAGCAATGCTCCCTAGAGTGTAGATCAACAACTAGATCACACCTAGCACTACAAGAAAATGAATCAAAGGCAACATACCTAAAGTGTTGTATTATGTCTTTAAAACTTTGTCTTATGCCTAATGCAACACTTTATCAAGTGCTCCTTTATGCAACGTCGCCTTAGGTATATGTAACACTTATATAAAAAACGTGACTCTTTTTAAAAGTGTTGCCCATGTTTTATATATGCAATACTTTAACTCGCAACACTTTTTACACTCAAATACAACACTTCCTACACTAAATGCAACACTTATATAGTCAACTGCAACATTTTTACATCAACTACAACACTTTTAGAATCAAATACAACACTTTTTGCATAAAGATGCATCACTTTTTCATTTATCACTATGAAATATGCAACACTTTCTGTATAAAGATGCGTCACTTTTTCACTTATCACTACTAAATATGCAACACTTTAATGTACTATGTGTGACACTTTGTAAATGAATTTGTAACACTTTTATTTGTACAACCAATGCCATTTATACATTGATAAATTTTATACAACACCACAAAAATAAAATTGTTATATAATAAATAATATCATGTTGTAGTTTGAGAAATTTATCCCATGTAAAATAATTACTAACATACGTTGTTGGTAAAAAGATCTATCTAGTTACAATCATATTAATCTTTTGACATCTTCTTTTCAACTCTCCAATTCTAACACCCCACCAAATGCTATGCGCAGCGGAACTACAACATTTGGGTGCTAGGCAGTTATCATCGCACACAAGATATATCGAACGACTCCAAAGAGACGTCAATTTAAAACTTAAATTTAAAAATTGTTGAAAAGCTACATGTCTACGGTTTTCCAACCCCAAATGATACAACAGAGTTTTGCGTTTTCGGTCCCCATGAATCTCAACCCAAAAGTTACAGTTTTCACAACAACATGACATCAAAGTTAAAAATGTTTAAGTAATAACGGGAGGAAAAACAAGTAGACTCCAAGCTCCACACACAACATCCATCCAATGCACGCTCCATGCTACACTTCAGCGGTTACCTGAAACACATGCTAAATTTGGTCAACGAAAACGTTGAGTGGAATTCATAGGTTTTACAATTCATTTTGAACATATGTGAAATAAAAACCATTCAGGATCATTCATAGACTTGTCGATCAAACAATCTATATTCAAGGTACTGACAATTGTGTTTAAGCTCAAGACACTAAACCGTTAACTCAATCACCCACGTAATAATTACCGGCGTGATTCAGATGAAACCAGTGCCCCTACTAAGGCATCAGTTGCAATTATACCTTATCTCTTATCACAAATTATCCGTCCGCAGGGGGTATCAACGTACTAGCCCTCGTCTCGGATAGGGTAGTCAACCCCATAGTACTATCACTTTGTATAAACGGCTATTTCTAATCCACGCTAGGACTAAACAATAGTTAATAGTTCATGAAATTAGGGCCTTTTGCAACTAGGTACTCAACACAATTTCAAAGGCAACATTCGGGTCCAACAATCATTCATGACATATGTTCATTTTGAAAACTAGCATGCATTTCCCTCGCGGGTAAAACAGTTTGAAATAATAATAAGCGAGGCTATAAATTCACACCTTATATAACAAGTAGTCGATAGTTCGAGAGACGGTCACTGACGACGATACGGATGCCCGGGTAAATCAACACCTATCAAACCAAATAACGCGTAATGAGTGATCTCATTTTAAAACCTTATGGTACTGTATAAAATACATAAATATTAGTCACTTGTGACAATTACAACTCACGCCAAAACAAAACGACAAGTGTTACTCGTTTTATAGCATTTGTCCTTATTATTAACGTTATTCATTTTTACTCATTTTCGCCGATACTTACCGAAAGTACGGACTGTTTTACTATACTTAACCATTTTTATAAAATTTGAGAAAATTCTAAAAAATACTATAAGACCTGTAGAAAACACATATTTAATCCCAACAAAAGTTTTCACTTCTACGACCCGTTACTCAACACTTTTCCAAAACTATGTTTTTCGGACTGAAATTGTACTTTGACCAAGTCGGACTTGTTTGACCCGTTTAAAATACTCCATTGACCCATTTGACACCTAAGTCCTATAATAGACTCAAATGTGAAGTTTTGACACCAAAATTCAACCCTTGACCATTTACCAAACTAAACTTATAGTCCCCGGGATTTGACCTAAAACCAAGCATAATTTCGGATTATGACGGTTTTCATCTCCCAGTACACGAATTTCAAAACGTCGTAACTTTTGACTCGTTAGGAGTCGTAAGCTCTACCTTATACCAAATCGAAGCTAAGAAGATGCTCTACAACTCTATCCTATCTACAAGACCTGTTTTCAAAATAATTTTTACGAAAATGCCTTAAACTTTCTGCCTAAAATCAACTATACCAAAATCATACTAACGCTCGTTTCCAAACCCATTTATCAACACTAGACAACATCCTAAGCATCCCTAATCACAACCAAACAACATTTTCAGTCCTAAACCCCTATTGATCATCAACCTCATAAAACCAAAATCATAAAAACAAGCATGCAAGTGATTATACCCATCTAAAACATCTAAAAACATAAGATTAAACATTAACCCAAGCTCAAAACATTAACCACCATGATCCCCAAACACCCCCCATTGAGCCGTGGGGTTTGGGTGATCAAAACCCACCAACCAAATTGATTTTGGTTTATTTGTTTGGTGTTCTAGCATCATTTTAGCATGAATTAAACATGCAAATGCCCAATTAACATCAAAAACGATTTTGAAAAATCTTGAATTTTTGGAAGAACTTTTGTTAATGCATGTTTGAAATAACCATGATTAACACTCACTAGATGATTTTAGAAGGTGGTCTTTGATTAGAATTAATCAAAACTCAAAAAAAATTTAATGTGGTGGTGGTGTTTGTGTGTTTGGCCGTCGGCCTAGAGAGAACAAGGGAGGGGGTTTGATCTTTTTTTTTTGTGAAATGTTTTGTGTGTGTGTGTTAATTCCCTTTTTGTGAAATGGGAGGGACCATTGTGCAATTTAAGCATTATTTTGGCCTTAAGAAAAAACGACACAAAAACTTTACGGGATTTGCTCACTAGTCATTTTAGAAAATTTTACGGGAGTCAGGAATCATCCCAAACACTCCAAAATACTTTTGGGATACTTTAAATGTACCCGGAAAGCAATAAAACTCACCCGACTCGACTTAACATGAACCGTAAGTAAAATTCTCAAAAAATTACATTATCGATAAAACGTCAATAATTATAGAAATTTGGGCATCCATCGGGATCGTATTCGTCATCGTCCTTCTTAAATCGTCAATCGTCAAAATTATAACCTCGAACATCGGTTTCAACCAAAATACTAAAATATATAGCAATTAAAATTTATTAAAAATTTCAAGAATAAGCGTAATTTAGGGTAATGTTAGTGACCTCGGTTCTAGGGTATCACACCAATCACAGCTTGAAGCAGACCCATACAACATCGCATGTTACACATGAAGATGATGTACCATTAGTTTTTGTCTTCATGCTATATGCCATATATTCAGATTGTAAACTTACTACATCACGGAAATAAGCTATACAGGCAACAACGAGCGCGGGTTGACCGGGGGCTTACCTTTAATTACTTCTTTCACGACGAGAGAACCGCGTCACCCCCGCATTAGTAAGCTTCTGTGCTTTGTATTTCTATTAGGGACAGACCTTTTGACAGCTAGTTGCTTTCTGGTGAGTTGCTCTCGCTCCTCTCCTTTCAGTTGATTCGGGGTGTAATATGCAAAGCTAGTATACCCTGAGTAGAAAAAAATGGCATTAGTTTAAGGGATACACAAAAGAGAAAATCAGAAATTAGACACCGACATATGGAATTTGAAAGTAGCAAAAACTCAAGAACATATTAAAGTCCTAGACTACGAGATTCTATAGGAAATACCTTATTCGAGACCTATAAATTTTTAGAAAAGCTATTTCAATACATGGTATTAAAACCACTATATGTGTAAACTATAATAGTATTTCGATTTATGTGACTAACTTATGTCGAGGATTTTCCATGTCTAGATGCGCCTTCTTATCACCACGTGTTAAAATGAAGTGTGGTTACTAGATAGAATAAAAGAAGTATATGAAAGATATGCTAGAATCATATCACATTAATTAAGTTTAACCATGACAGCTCAAGACTCTAACCAGACAGTGGACTAAAATTTGTCTCTCGGATAATAAATTAAAGGCGTAAAACATTTCCTCCTGGTTTGCTTATATGAATCCACTTATATCCTCGAATTCACCCATCATCGCCAGTTCGCCACAACTAAACAGTTAAGAAAAAGATCATGAGTAGATCATTATAATAAGCCAAAAAGTACTATATGTTCTAGCATTCATCAAATTTATTTTTTTCAGATGAGGGAAAAAGAATTCTTTCAAGCTAATTAACCTCCATTTGCATAGATGTGTGTATGTCATGTTGTAAGCCCTAATCGATACAAACGTTAATGTATCACTATAAAAGTAGAGTACACTTAAAGAAATATATATGCAAGATTAGTGCTCTAAATTTTATGCCATGTTTCATTATTGTAAGCTGGGTTCGGTTTTTCAGAAAAAAATATTCCACTACTATAGCAATAGGAAGCATATGCATGCCTTACAAATAAGAAATTACGAACAATCAAACACAAGATTACACACAAATGATATTTAGTAATTACTAATAATACCACTAAACATTTACCTCAACAACAACGAATTTTCACCATCGCCATATTACTTAACATCATAAGCAGGTCCAACGTGCCCTTGAAGTAAACAATTCAGTTCAGCTACATTCTAACTAAAAGAAACATAGTCAGTTACTCGCCCTCATCAAGGTTATGTTTGATGACACTATAATTAAGCAAGTTTTTAACCAACTGACTAAAATCAAATAATCTGATGTCCTTGATTACATTCACAAATATCATGTTTAGATGTGTTTTCTTAATCACTTCTTAAAATTTTTGCATGTTTAATGTACAATAAGCATATATATAACATATAAACAATTGAACTCAAACGTATGAATAATGCCAATCAGCTATTGCAGCTAGCATCAAAGGGTGTTTGAGATTGCTCTTTTATTCTACAAATACACACAACTTGAAAAGTAGTTCAAGAAATAGTTTTTAGATTATTTCACATAAATCACTAACCTTTTAAGCATCACTATAAGTTAAAAGTCAACCAAAATAATGGGAAAAGGTATTGTTAAAAGATATTATCATAAAGCGTAGATACTTGGGTTAAGTCCATCAAATATAAACAAACTTTCCAAATTTTTCCGAATTATGTAACGAACTTTTCTATTGAGCTATATAGGTTAAGAAACTTTCAAATTGGTTCCAATATCACAAATTCTACTCAAAATGACATGCTATAGGCGGGTTCATTTTCCATATTTTTTCTCTTGTTTTTATTGCTAACTTGTATAATAGCTTGATAACTTTCAATTTGTTTAATCCACCACTCTCCACTACTCATCCTGATCTTCCATGTCACATTTTTAATATTGGTGTTGATCACTCGAAGAAAAAAAATACATTCCAATGAGAACTGCTCATTAATTTATGATATACTCCTTATTCTCTCATATATCATTAACTCTTTAATATGCTTACCAAAAACCCACTAATGCTATAGTTACTATATGTTCGGAAACTTCAAGTTGTTCCTACATGGCTACACAAATTATCACACTAAGAGACATAGTAATTGATCATACTAGAGATTTGAACCAATGAAGATCTGCTGATAAAGAATAGCAGGGAAACTAATGGAAACTAAACCAGGTGGGAAGAGAAACATATGAAACAATCATGAAACTAAAAGACTTTAATTTTATTTGAATAAACGGATTGCTAAGTTTCAATGAACTTCTTTCAGTTCACTACCCTGCAGCTCAAAAACAAATGTAACAAGTTATATTTTTTGAGGTCTCATGTTTACCTGAAGGCTTCCTTCTTGTCCATCTATTAAACAAACTTTAACCATCTGGAGACCAAGTAATCATACATGTCTGGTGAAACTTTATAGAAGATAAAAGCTAACAATGATTTTTAAGATCCTTTCTTGAATTGATCTTGATTAAAATATATACTTAAGACATTTCATTATGGACTTAACCCTTTTATTTTTGTTTTTAACTATAACGGCATAACTAACCTTATCAGCTAAAGGAAGTTGCGCATGGAATGTCGTTATTCCACATAT
Organism: Glebionis coronaria; assembly: GCA_025667525.1. Lineage (NCBI taxonomy): Eukaryota > Viridiplantae > Streptophyta > Magnoliopsida > Asterales > Asteraceae > Glebionis > Glebionis coronaria. Next base: position 631,243,641 of record CM046874.1, on the reverse strand, counting down.
TCAAGATCATCGAAGCAAGTACTCCAGGTGAGCTACAAACTTCAGGTATTTCGCTTGAAGAGTTCACAATATATTTTGTTCTCGACAAGTCATCTTCAGATGTTGGTGGTTCACAATTTCACATTCGTATGATACTTAGAATCAGATGATCAATCCACAAAATCTTCTCATAAATGAGACAATATCGCCTTGATAGAAGACGCGACACTAAGAAATCCTAAAAAAGAGACAATAAGGTTTAATATGTACATTTTATAGTCTACACATAGCATAAAAATCCCATATAGATGAAAAGGATACAAGACCTTACAACTTCCAACAAGAAGTCAAAATGAATCTTATTCTGGTAATAAATATGTATACTTCTAACAGAGTTCATATATATAATTATGGTAGAAGTAGTTATATATTTTTCTTTGATAAGGGCTTTAGAGTCGAGCAACTTTAGCTGCAAAACAAATTATTACCATTTAAAAGTTTTCATGTGGCCATTTTCGATATTATTACCTAAAAGTACTTTAGGGCTTAAGAAAGATGATTGACCCACCAATATATACCTCATCATAAGGCTTTCCCCTACATTGTTTTATGGTAATGCTGTTTCGCCTACATTAATAATAGATATTTCTAGTCCTTAAGGTTTTGATTACATGATTCATGTAAAAGGCATCATGTAAACACACTTTTGCATAAGTATACGAACACCTCTAGAAGAAAAACCCAATACAAGATGTGGACGTACAGGTTTTTTATAAATCGACATACGATTTGGAAAATCTTAGCTGCAAACAAACAATAACGAGATGGAATTACTTAACTAAAACTTCAAATCTGAACAAAAATACGACCTAATCCTTCTGAAACCCCATTAATCCACACATAATGTTTCACTGAAGCATTTTATCGCACACTTGGGCCACAACTACTAACACTTTCACCAAAGCATTTATTCAATACTTGCACACACGCTATAAATTGCATACATATTATACAATTGATGGACTAAGATCCCAAAACAGCTATAAAACCAATAACAATCACCACAATTATTATAATAGAACACTAAACAAACTCACAATATAATGCTATCTGTCTATCTATGCATATAATAATCAAGCTATATAAAAATTATAAGACCTAACCGATAAAGAAAAAGATGGATATCTATCTATCTATAATGCTATCTACCTTTCAGATTGAAAAAGTTTGTTGAGAAACGTGATAAAGCCGTTGGTGTATGCGGCGGTTGATGTTGTTGTGGTTTACCGGTGACACGCAGAAAGTATGACCAATCTAAAATGATAAAAAGATAACAATAAACTTGAGATAACAAAGATGTTGTTGTGGTTTACCGGGGAAAGCAGATCTAGGGGAAATAATATTTGGAAGAGCGGGAAATTTTAACCTAAATTTTAATTTAACCGGGTAGGAAGCAGTTCAAACTTTTTGTTTGATTTTAGATGTGCTTTTTTAAAAGGGTTGCAACACTTATAAAAAATGTTGCGATAGATTCACAAATGCAACGGTTAATTTAGAAATGTTACATAATGTCCAATGTTCAATTAAAAGCAACACGTTTTGAAAGTGTTGCTCGTAATTGTTGCATTAGCTTCATTTTATTATAGTGTAGGGTACTTGAACAAGGAATGGATATGCAGCCTTGGCTGATGGTTCAACAGCTGAACCACAAGGCTGTGATCTTCAACACAAGCAATAAACAATCCAACCAAAGGTTGATAAACCTTCACAAGCTTGGTGTCAACAAGTTTTCAAGAGCTTATAGCTTTTGGTTGGGGTTAGAACAGGTAAAAAAGCAAATCAGAAACCCTAGATTTTGAAAACTTTCAACCTTGAAAACCTTTTCAAAACTAAACGTGCTTCAATCCAATGATCAAAACACTTTCAAAACATAAATTGGAACTCATAATTTGCCTCTCCTTAACAACTTCAGACAACAAAAAGGAATTACACTTTCAAATTTAGAAAACACCAATTTTTATTACTTTTAAAGAAAATTACAAGAGAGAAGCAAAAATTGGAACAAGGGATCATCACAGTTTGATGTCTCCTTATATACTACTACATAGAAGGAACTAGAAGCTTAAAATTCAGAAACCCTAGCTAGAAATTCTCCAAAATTCCCTTGAGTACGCTTGCTATGAATGAGTTGTCCCTTTTCATCTTGGTCGTTTATTTTGACATTAGGTACAAGTATTGAGCTTGAGTTGTTGATCTTGCCACGTGGGATGGCTTGGAGAGGAAGTTGTGATGTGATATGTGGACGAGGTTGATGGGTGGGGTCCATTGGGTGATGGGATTGGTGAGTTGAGTGTGTGAGGTGAAGTGTGGGAGGGTTAATTAATTTTGGGTGTGGGTAATTGAGATTAACCCTTTCTTTTGTAAAAAGTAATTCTGGGTGGGATGAACATGAATAGTGTCGCATTTGATCCGTTTTTATAGGATTGTGTTTGTTTGGCGCGTGTTTGAGGATTTGAAAGTTTGGTGTGGCAACTTCAGTCCTTGTTCTTTGGAAAAATATGTATAACATGTTTTTCAGCCTACACAAAACGTATCCCTTTGTTAAATAAGTTTGGTTTTTCACATTTTGGCCATAAAACTTTATAACAAGGATATTAAGGACTTGTTTTGAACTTTTCTTGATATTTCAAGGGATGATCTTGTACATTCTTGAACTTTGAAGGTCTTCTTTGTATGTTTGACATTGAGGAGGACCATTTTTGACAAATCTTTAATATTGAGGGACTAAACTTGCCAATTCTTCAAAGTTGAGGGACCTTTCTATAACTTTGACAAACTTAAGGGACCAAACTTGTAATTATGAATATAAAAGGGTAATAAGTGTCATTTCTTCATTGATGAGGGATCATTCTTGAACATCTTCATACTTCAAGGGTTAATTCTTTTGAAAATCATAACTAGGACCCGGTTCATTGTGTGGCTTCGTTTCTCGTGTTCGTTTTTCCTTGTTTCTTGTGATCTTTTGTCTTTTTCATGATATCCATACCTAAAATACACAAGTAACAAACACAAGCATAATATATGGTATTTTAATGACATTTTATACATTTAAAGCCCGAAAAGAACGATGAGATCATGTATAAATGCCATCTCATCAGTCTCCCCCGATCACCCACTACACTTTAGCTTTCTGAACCGCATCTCGAGCATCTGAAGACTTAATGCCATGCATTTGATTCATCAACTCCGTATGATAACGAATATTATCATCCGTAACAGCCCCTTGATCAAGCTGCTTATCAATCTCGCGCAACTTAGTTTTAATACCATTAAGACGACACAACTGAATATTCTTTTGCTCGACCACCCAAACCCGAATTCCTCTTTTCAAAACTTGCATCTTCTTTTTAAAACGAACCATTCCATTACTATTGTCCGAGACAATATTATTCCACGTATTATTCACCATCTGCTCAAACCCATGCAAGTTAAACTAAGAGTGATAGAATCAAAATGTAGTAGCACCATAATCGGCAAACACCTCTTTAAGAAGAATAGGACGATGGTCTGATAGGTGCCTATCTAAACAAACAGCCAAAATATGAGGAAACATCAAAATAAAACCTTCAGTCAAGAGAAAACGATCCAGCTTACTCATTTTACTAGTCGATGGATGGGACCAAGTAAAAGAATTTCCTTTCAACAGAACATCTATCAAACAAGCGTTGGAAATGAATTCATTAAACACATCGGCTCCTTGATCATTGAAATTAGAACCCAAACGTTCCTCCTCACATCTAACCTCATTGAATTCCCCCATAACAAGAGTATCTCCCTGCCACCGAGTAATAAGAGACATAATATAGTTCCACAAAGACCGCTTTTCAGCAATGGAATGAGGAGCATAGATGGAAACCAATAGAACCTTGGATTGCGTAGGAGTGCACGTTCCATATACAGAAACAAAATTATCAAAGATGGTGTGCTGATGTTTAACAAATACAATCGGATCCCACACGCAAAGAATCCCACCCGAGTTGCCAATAGCGTCAATACAAAATGATAAAAAAAATGGAGTTACCCATAAGGACTTAACAACCATACCAAAAACATTCCTCATCTTAGTTTCTTGAAGAGACAAGAAATTCACCTTATGCTTATCATTTAACTCCTTAATCCAATCATTTTTTTGCCTTGGATCTGAGGCCTTAGACATTTAAAGATAAGTAATTCGTTGGATCACTTTGTTAGCTCCTTATGATCCAATGAATTTCTTTGTGTGTTTTACACATCCCTCCATAGAAAAACCTCTAGTTTGAAATGCACGAATCATATCATCTAACACCTCGAGAATTAAGGCTTTTTTGGAGTAGTACAATTGTGACGATTACTAGGAGATGAAAGGACGTCCACATGCTGGGCATCTGCCAAAATGCGAGAGAATAATCCCGCTGAATGACATTGAGCTGGTTTGGAATCCTGTCTGGACATTGGGTTTCATCAACATTGTGAGCATTTTGCTCAGGAGTATAACATGGGGGAACATGAATGGACTTTTCCATAGCAGGCTTGACCGCAACATCATTTTGTTTATTGAGTAAATCATAGACATTAAAAGGATCGGGAGAATATTCCTTATATTTAGGTTGAGACACCGAATTAAATTCATAACAAGGGATGTCTTCATTATCTCCAAAAAAAGTGTCTGAGACACCTTCTTCATCATTGTCAGCGTCTGAACTCACATGTTTATTAACCTCATCATTATCAACATTACCCTTAGGAGACTCATAAACCATACAATAAACCACTTCTAAAACTTCTTTAAAAATCAGAGACCAAGCAAACAATTCCTTAGCCCTAATCACATATATTTTACCCCGGATAATAACCTTAAACTTCTCGAGGATATTGTCTTCTTGTTTTGTCATAATGCAAATGCGCTTACGTGCAAATAGATCGTCTTTACACTCTTCGAGATCCATCACCTCCCCCCCCCCCACTTAGACCCAATCTTATTAAAAGTATCCCGTGACCAAGCATGAAGTGGCACACCCTCTATATTGACACAAACTATCTGATCCCTAGAGACAAAATCAGCTTGTGCGTTGCATAAATTATTAAACTAAGATGTAACACCCACGTGCTGCATGAACTTCTCTTTAGATGTGAGCATTCCAATTCCATCATCACCCAAAAGCCTCTTAAGTATACTAATAAGTATGCAAACACTTATCCTTTTACCACTTATTTCCAATAATAACAAGACCAAAACGTGTATTTTATGTCGTAAAAGTCGGAATTATGCGTGGTTTGTGTTTTTATTGTGTTTCAGGACAAAAATATGAAAAAGGAATAAAACACGGGCTTTCACGGGCTTTTATTGAAGAAAAAGACAAAAGACGAAGTCAAAAGATCAAAAGTGCAAGAAGAACGGAAGTCAAATGCCTATTCTGAAGATTTATCGAAGAAAAAATCTAAAGACGGAAGTTTGACAAAGTCGAAGAACCAAGTCAACTAAATGAAGAAATTAGAAGACAAGTTCATATTATCATTCGACTAATCCCAAGACAAAGTCGAGAAAGACGATTTATTTAAAAAGACGAGAAGACAAAAAGGAAGAAAGAAGCAACACATCACATCATCCCTTCTCCTATAAATACCCTCCTAATACTTCATTAGGAGGGTGTTAGCTAGATTGTCATTTTTTTCATTTTTTAGTTTTTCATATCTTTAGAGAGAAGTAGGTGTTTCTACTTTCTCTCTCTATATTTCTTCATCTTTTCTTTCAAGTTTTATAGATCTTTAATCTTTAATTCTTGTAGTGGAATCTTAATTATATAATCAAGTTTTCCTTTTAATCTTATTCTTCCTTTCTTGTTGATTTTGAAGTTTTCATCTTAATGAATTGGTTGGTTTGGGTTTCAATAAAACAAGTGGGTTTCATAGCTTTTATGAGTTAATTTAAATAAAGTTTGTTGATTTGGTTGATTTAGTAGTTATTAGATCTTATTTTGTGTTTTAGTTGGTTTAATTTAGATTATTAGGCTTAGATTTGGCTTATTTGGGGTTTCCTTTAAGATTTTTGGGTGTTTGGAATAATTTTTTTTGGCTTGAAATCTCGAATTTGGAGAGTTAGATCTGAAATACTAGGAAGTCGGCCACTGTTCTATTAACTTCGGAATATTTGTATTTTTTCCGAAGTTGCTTAGAGGGTTTGTTAAAATTCCGAAGTTCTTCATAAAAGGTATTCCGAAGTTCATTGTTTTCGAAGTCACTTCTCAATGTTGGTATTTTGCTAAGTCACTTCTCAATATTGGTATTTTGCTAAGTCACTTCTCAATATTGGTATTCTGCTAAGTCACTTCTCAATGTTGGTATTTTGCTAAGTCACTTCTCAATATTGGTATTTTGCTAAGTCACTTCTCAATGTTGGTATTTTGTTAAGTCACTTCTCAATATTGGTATTTTGCTAAGTCACTTCTCAATATTGGTATTTTGCTAAGTCACTTCTTCAATATTGGTATTTTAAGTCACTTCTCAATATTGGTATTTTGCTCAGTCACTTCTCAATATTGGTATTTTGCTAAGTCACTTCTCAATATTGGTATTTTGCTAAGTCACTTTGGAATATTGGTCTGCTTTTTAATTCCGAAGTTCTGCACAAGTTATTCCGAAGTTCTCTTGTAGTTTATTCCGAAGTTCTCTGTTTGGGAAGTCATATTCCGAAGTGTGTTCCTAAAAAAATTTCCGAAGTTGATTGGTAAGGTTTTATTGCGAAGATTGATTCCAGGTTAGTATTACAAGTTTTATTCAGAAGTTTATGCTTATGTTTAATAATTGTAGCATTTACTTTATAATTAGAAACAGATAATCAAAAGCTCCCCCTTTTAGTGACCAACACCAATAATTCCACCCTAAACCGTGATCAATTCGATTAGATACCGAGAACGATTGAGTACACATATGCAAACCCATTAAATCACCATATTAAATGGCGCCGCCGCCAGCTCTTTTCGTAAATATTAACGGTTTTTAGTGAGAAAAAATGGATTTTTGGATCCGTTCTTTTGGGAACGTTATTTTCAAGCATAAAAAATTTCAAAGATCCTAAAAAATATAAAATTTTCAAAAAAAAAGATAAAAGAAACCAAAAATATTGTTTTTCAATTTAGTGTATGCGTACTCGATCTACGTCTTATTCTGAGCCCGAGACTCTTAGAGACTTAGATATGGCCGGTGTGCATAATAATAATAACAACCCACCTCACCCCAACTTGAATAATAACAACAACAACCATGTCCCTCCACCCGACCTTCGTACGATGGAGGAGCTTTGTCAACCAACCATGAACGGACGAGGAGGACCGATTGCGCCGATGCAAATCACGGCTCCTGAATTTTCGTTGAAGCATCATATGATCCAACAAGTTCAAAACGCTTGTCCATTTTGTGGATTACCGGATGATGATGCCAACAAACATCTCGATAAATTAATAACTGTCACTCAAAGCATGAAATTGCCCGGTGTTTCCATGGATTTTCTCCGCCTTCATCTTTTTCCACACACTTTATCCCACCATGCCGAAAAATGGTTTGATCGTCTTCCCAAAAACTCAATTCATAAATGGGACGAAATGACTCAAAAAAATTTGTCGCTACTCACCATCCATGGTCACTAGTCTTCGCAATCAAATCAGTGGTTTCACTCAAGAACCTGATGAGTCGCTTTTTGATGCTTGGGAACGTTATAATGTCTTGATCGACCATTGTTCGAACCATATATGCTCCCCGTCACTTTGATTGATACTTTCTACAATGGTTTAACTTTTCGTGATCGTGATACGATTAATGTTGCCGTCGGTGGTACATTCATGAAGAGAAGACCTGAGGAGTGTAGAGAGCTTATAGAGAACATGACCACTCACCACAAAAATTGGGATTCATCCGCATCTTCAAGAAATACCCCGAGGACCAATGTTTCTTCTACTTCATCAAACCCCGAGATAACCGAAATTACCCGCCAAATAGCCGAGATGAACAAAAACTTCTTAACCATGGATACGAACCAATTTCAACAAGCTAAAGCTGTAACAACTTCTTAAGAGATTTGCGGGGGGTCTCATTCATACACCGATTCTCCTTCTACTCATGACAATCCGGAAAATGTGTATGCGGCTAACGGTAACTTTTCCACGGGAGGTTATCAAGATCGTCCTCAATGTGACCGCAATTTGCTAAGTTATCGTTCAAACAACTTCCTTTCACCACCCGGTTTTCCTCCTCAAAACCAAAACAACTTTAATCGCAATAATCAAAACCAAACTCGAGCTCCTAATCAATATCAAACCCAAAGACACCCATATCCGCCTCAAGGAAATAATCAAGTTTATCAACAAACCACTTATCAACCACCCGCTTACCAAGTTCCACATCCCAACCAACCCACGGCATACAATCAAGAGATTGAAACGTACATGAGGACTAATGGCGCGCTGGTGAAGAACCTTTAGAGTCAAATCATCAACTTGAAAGGTGACATGGCGAAACAAGGGAATGATCTTCGAGCCGAGCTTAGGAATGACATGCGAAACTCTTTAAGTAGTCAAACGAATGACTTAAGGGATATGATGGCTAGTTTCTTCCCAAGTAGTCAACCCTCTGCTTCGGGTTCTCTTCTGAGTAATACCGTTGCTAATCCAAGAGGGGAGATGAAAGAAATCACCACCCGCAGTGGAAAAGGTTTAAAGGAACCCGAGATTCCTACACCTACACCGGTGATTGTGATAAAGGATAACGAGCCCCCTTTACTAATTCCTCGACCTTCTACTTCCACCCCTCCTCCACCCAAGGATGTGAGTGAAAATTCCATTCCAAAGCCTTCCTCTCAACCCGATATACCTTATCCTTCAAGGTTGAGGAAAGAGAAGTTGAAAAATAAGGATGATATTCAAGTTTCAAACTTTCTTAAAATGTTTAAACAATTGAATTTCAACATCTCCTTTGCTGAGGCTCTCGCTCACATGCCTAAATATGCTAAAATGTTTAAAGATCTTCTCAGTGACAAAGAAAAACTCCTTGATATTGCTCAGACCCAACTTAATGAGAATTGCTCCGCGGTTCTCTTAAGGAAATTACCAACTAAACTTGGTGATCCGGGTCGCTTTCTAATTTCTTGCAACTTTCTCGGGGTAGAGAATTGTATGGCCCTAGTCGATCTAGGTGCTAGTATCAACTTAATGCCATTAAGTGTTTGGAAACAATTATCTCTACCCGAGCTAGTCCCCACACGAATTACATTGGAATTAGCTAACCGTACGGTTGCTTATCCGGTGGGGATAGCCGAAGATGTCTTCGTCGGTGTAGAAAAATTCACCTTTCCGGCGGATTTTGTTGCCGTTGACTACGAGATGGACCATCGTTTTCCATTAATCGTTGGACGTCCATTCTTGAGGACCGGTCGCACTCTCATTGATGTAGCCACCGGTGAATTAATCATGAGAGTTGGTGACGACAAAATCGTCTTCAACATGGGTAAACTTTCTAAGCAACCTTATGAACACGAGAGCGTTAATTTCATTGACGTACTTGATAAGGCTTGTGAAGAAAAATTCAAAGACGCTTGTAAAAGTGGTTTTTCTTCTCTAACCATTGTTGAAATTGTTTCCTCTATTGCTCCATCATTGACTCCATTTGGAGAAAGTGATTTCCTTTTGAAAGAATTTGAAGCAACTTTAGGGGATGTGGACTTAAAATTTGACGATTCTCCCTCCGATTGGGATGAAGACATTCGTACCATTGAGAAACTTCTCAATGAGGACCATATTTCTCCACCATTCCCTAAGGAAATTGCTAATGGTGATCCGAATTTGACTACGCCTTCCATCGACAATCCTCCGGATTTAGAGCTTAAGGATTTACCGTCTCATCTTGAATACGTTTTCCTTGAAGACAATAAGAAGTTACCCGTCATCATTGCAAAGGATTTAAAAGAGGATGAAAAATCTCGACTTATCGATGTGCTCAATAATCATAAGAAAGCAATTGCTTGGAAAATTTCCGATATCTGCGGAATTGATCCTAACTTTTGTACTCATAAGATTCTCATGGAAGATGACTTTAAACCCGCAATCCAAAGCCAAAGAAGGGTTAATCCAAAAATTCATGACGTTATCAAGAAAGAAGTTGTTGGGAATTATTTGTTAAGTGTCAAGTACCGTTAGTGTATTTGAAGTACTGTTAGTGTTATGTAAGTACCGTTAGTGTTAACGCGGTACATAGTAAGTACTGCTACTTATAAAGTAAGTACTGCTATGATGATTAGGACGAATATATCTTTGTATAAGATATGTCATAGTTATAGTTAGAGTATATCTTATGTGATATACCTAAATAGTTAGAATATTGATAATATATCGTCTATGATATAGTTATCTTTATAGAATATTCTAAGGTTTCTAGGGTTCCTTACTCTATAAAAGGAACATAGGTACAATGTCTTTCATGTACCTCATTCAAGTCGATTAATAAGAGAATCGAATAGTTAAAAGTAATTCTATTCTTCTGTGCTTTATAAGTTAGATTCCGCATAACTTATTTAGTGTTTAGTAAGAGTGCTCAAAGTGTTTTAGTTTGATTAAAAACTATTATTTAATTCTTAACAGAATATAGATCCAACCAAAGGGATCAACAAGTGGTATCAGAGCTTGTTGAGAAACTCTGAAAAAGAAGAACACGAACCTATACACTCCACACATACCAAATCTCAATGTCTCAACCAGATGGTGTTAATGCTCATGTGGATGATGTTCAGAACACTGATCATGTTCTACCACAAGGACAACCACAAGTTGTGCATCATGCACCAACATAAGGTGCTCAAGTCGTGAATGATGTAGCTACCTCTACACCAACACCTTCTCATACTCTGTCTGTTGTTAAACTCCCAGTTCTCAAAGGTGACAATTATGAGACTTGGCCTATGCAGATGGAACATTACTTGAATCACACAGATCATACTGTGTGGAAAGTTATCAAGAATGGGAATACACCAAAGAAGCTACACTGGTTGCCAGACAATACATGTTATGTTCTACCTGATGTGACTGATGATGAGGTACAAGCAGAGATCAGAGAAAGAAAAGCTAGAACTTCTTTGGCTATGGCTCTTTCTGAAGACATTCTACCAAGCTTTCATCATTATAAAGATGCCAAAGCTATGTGGGATGCTATAAAACTTAGATTTGGAGGCAATGACAAATCTAAGAAAATCAAGAAGATTGTTCTTAAGAAAGAATTTGATAACTTCTCAATTACCAGTATAGAGGGAATCTATGGTGGATATGGAAGGTTCAGCAAGTTGCTTATTCAGTTAGTAGTTTATGGACAAGTAATCGTTAATGAAGAAGCTAATCTAAAATTCTTAAGTGTTCCACCAGAGTGGAAAGCAATAGCTATGCACTTCATCACAAGAGATGATTTGGAAACAATTTCGTTTGATCATATCTACAATAATCTTAGAGCATATGAGATGGATGTGAAAGGCACTGAAGTAAAGATAGAAACTACTTCAAAGTCTAACTTGGATTTTGTGTCAGATGGGAACAGCGGTACTTACTTTTAAAATACCGCTAGTGGATCTAGCAGCGGTACTTACTTCACAAATACCGTTGGAGGACTTACAAGCAGTACTTACCCACAAAGTATTGAAAGCAGTCCTATGATCTCTCAAAATCCACATGGAAGGTCTTCACCATTGTTTAGTGACAATGATGCCTTCTCATTCTTTGCTGGACAAGACAACAGGCCAAGATTAACTCTCAGTGACTTGTTCCAAATGGATGATGCTGATGTTGAAGAAATGGATCTTAAATGGCAAGCTACTATGGTGTTAGTAAGATCTAATAGGTTCTTCAAGAAGACTGGAAGAAAAATGACTGTTGATCCTAATGAACCATTGGGATATGACAAGTCTAAAGTTGAATGCTATAACTGTGGAAGGAATGGACACTTTGCAAGAGAATGCAATAGAGATAAAGCTGAAACAAGCAATCTAAAGTCCAAGAACAGCTATAGAACCAGTCCAAGAATAACTGAAAGCTCTCCAAGAGTAAACAGCAGAAGTCCTAAAGGAACCAAAGCATTGGTTACTGTAGATGGAGTGGTGAATTGGGCAGAAGAGGAAGAAGAAGAAGAGCTTGGATTAATGGCTCTCTCTCATGAAGATACTGAGGTACACCCTTGTTCTAAAGATTGTATTCTTAAATTTAATAGTCTAAAAGTAGAACTAGAGTAACAGTATCAAAAGGTTAACACATGCACTGTAGAAGTAGAGGCTTTCAAACAGGGTGTTGTTAAACTTGAAGATAATTTAGTTTTGTACAAAAAGGCTCAACAAAACTATGAAGAGAAAATTAGGATTTTGACTCTTCAAATGAGGGAAAAAGATGTGGAAATAAAAGCTTTTGAAATACAACTTTTAAAAACAAATACAGAAAATGAAGCTTTAAAAACCAGTCTTTGTAAAGAGAGAGAAGTAATTAGTCAATGGCAACAATCCTCTAAGGGATTGGGAAAATTGATTAATTCACAAATGGGGTATTATGATAAAACAGGCCTAGGATATATTGAGGTTCAATCTGTATTAACCTTAACTAACAAGGACTTATCAAAAGGGGTTTTTGATAGTTCTGGTGAAGTAGATTAGACACCTGAAAATGATAGATATGCTGAAGGAATGAAGGCAGTTCCTCCACCGGTATTTGGAATTTTCATGCCCCTTTTTAATGATACTTGTATAGAGTTAGAAGATCCTAAGATTAATAATGTCTTTAACTCTAGTATTGTGTCTCAAGAAAATACTGATGTGACCAAGAATATTGTTTATCCACCTCTAATGAACAACTTTGTTTCTAAGGAATCTAAGACTAGTTCTGCTCCCAAGCAGGTAAAAACTCCTAGCAAGATATTGGAAAACAATAAACAACATACTAAAACCAAAAGGGATGGGCTAGGTTTTGAAAAAGTAAAGTCAAAACAACCTTTTGGGTCTTCTTTAAAAAGAAAAGGATGTTATGTTTGTGGTAGTCTAAGTCATTTTATCAAAGACTATACATTACATGAAGATAAAATTGTGAAACAAAAGGCTACACAAAGGGTCATGAAAAACAGTAATGGGAAAAATGCACAGGGTTATAGGAAACAGAAACTTAAAGATGAAAAACCTAAGTTTGATCATGAAAGGATAGTTAAACAGGTTAAAAATAATCCTACCAAAAGTTTTGTTCCTAGGGCAGTACTTATGAAGCAAGGACTTGTATCCTTAAAGTCTGGTAAACCAAGTACCGGCAAGCCTAAATCTACAAGTACTGCTAGACCAAACTCAAGTACTGTTGGTTTAAAGTCTGTAAAACCAATGTTCTCCAAGACTTCTAAGAAGGTTTTTGAAAAAGTTAAAGCGCCTAGAAGTAAGAACAAGAACAAATCAGTACAAATGTGGGTTCCTAAAAGATATATACCATGTGTTAAAGCAAGTACCGCTAAGGCAGTACTTAAGTCAAAGAAGTCAAAGCACATATAGTCACCCTATGAATTTGACTACATAAATGAAACCATGAAGTATAAGAGTAAAAGTAGCATTACTGGGAATGCTTCAGTACAAACTCTAAAATATGTAGGTCATACAAGATCTAAGCCAAATGTGGCTTGGGTCCCTGTTAAAAACTAATAAGTTTTATTTGTGTGCAGGGGCATCTCATTGATGAATTAAAAGATAAAGGAATTGTAGATAGTGGATGCTCAAGACACATGATAGGGAACAAAGATTTTCTTGCTGAATTTGAAGAATTCAGAGGAGGTCCAGTAGCCTTTGGGGGTAGCAAAGGTAGAATCACTGGCAAAGGGAAAATCAACACAGGAAAGTTGGAATTTGAAGATGTCTTCTTTGTGAAAGAATTGAATGAGTTCAATCTCTTTTCAGTATCACAAATGTGTGATAAGAAGAGCAAGGTGTTATTCACAGACAAAGACTGCTTGGTGTTATCTAAAGACTTTGAGATGCCCAAGGAATCTCAAATACTGCCTTAAAGTACCCAGGCAAGAAAATATGTACACCTTTAATCTTCATACTATTACTCCAACAGGTGGTATTACATGTTTGCTAGCTAAGGCTTCTTTAGATGAGTCAAATCTATGGCATAGAAGATTAGGTCATGTGAATTTTAAGAATCTTAATAGATTGGTAAAAAGGAATTTGGTTAGAGGTCTACCTAACAAATCTTTTCAAAATGATTTCACATGTGCTGCTTGTCAAAAAGGTAAACAACATAGAGCCTATTATAAGACCAAGACTGTAAATACTGTGACAAAACCTTTGCATCTCTTGCATATGGATTTATTTGGTCCAGTTTCTATAAGAAGCATTAGCCATAAGACCTTTTGTCTAGTCATAACTGATGATTATAGTATATTCAGTTGGGTTTTCTTTTTAGCCCTTAAAAGTGAAACAAGTGAATTACTAAAGGATTTTACACTTTAGTTGAAAAGCAGTTCACTAAACAGGTTTTAATCATTAGGACTGATAATGGAACAGAATTTAAGAATGCTGATTTTGATGAATTCTGTAGGTCTAAAGGAATTAAGAGGCAATTTAGTAATCCTAGAACTCCTCAATAGAATGGAGTAGCTGAAAGGAATAATAAGACATTAATTGATGCTGCTAGAACTATGATGGCTGATTCACTTTTGCCAAATACCTTTTGGGATGAAACAATCAATACTGCATGTTATGTGTTAAATAGAGTTCTAGTAACTAAACCTCAAAACAAAACACCTTATGAACTTTTGACTAATGTAAAGCCTAACATAAGTCATTTAAAACCTTCTGGGTGTCATGTGTCCATACTAAATACTCTTGATTACTTGGGAACGTTTGATGGAAAGTCTGATCCAGGATATCTTGTAGGATATTCATTGCAAAGTAAAGCATATAGGGTTTACAATTTGGCAACTAAGAAAGTTGAAGAAAATGCTCATGTCAATTTCTTAGAAAATAAACCCAATGTTCCAGGAATAGGTTATGCTTGGATGTCTGATTTAGATTATCTAACTAACTCCATGGATTACTACTCTTTGCAAAAAGATTGTCAAACTAACAATGCAGGTGAGGAGTCAAGTGCAATTAATGCAGGTACTCAAGAAGATGTTTCTTCATCAAATGAAGATGTTCACATCTATGTGCCAAATATGCCTATTGTTACTCCCATGTCTGTAACTCCCAAGAAGCAAACCATGCCATCAAATGATGATCAAGCCTCCCAGGAGCTTCAGAGGCTTCAAGATCAAGAAAATAATGCTACATCTGCTAATAAGCATTCAGGAGAAGAATCTTTTGAGTCACAACACTCAGTAGTACATACTATACCTAGCGGTACTTCATCTACAAGTACTGCTAAGTAAAAATCTGCTAGATCTGCTGACTCACTAGAAGAGATTTTGCAAGCATTGGACGATGAAGACTTATATGACAGTCCAGCTGAAGGAATCTTCTCCAAAGCTTCCTATGATGAGTAGGGTGCAGTAACTGATTTCAACAATTTGGAAACTGAAATTCCAGTCAGTTCTATTCCCACTCATAAAGTCAACAACAACCATCCTGCTACTCAGATTATTGGTGATCCAAAATCTGTTGTACAAACCAGAAGACAATTGCAAACCAATATTGAAACTCATGCACTAGTGAGTTATGTCAAACAATAGCAGAGAACAAATCATAAAGATACTCAGCATTGTTTGTTTGTCTGTTTCCTATCTCAAGTAGAGCCCAAAAATATCTTTCAGGCTCTTGATGAAGAAAGTTGGGTGGATGCCATGCAAGAAGAATTAACACAATTTGAGCTACAAAAGGTTTGGATTCTTGTGGATCTTCCCTCAGGAAAAAGAGTAATTGGTACAATATGGGTCTTCAGGAACAAGAAGGATGAAAGAGGGGTTGTTGTGAGGAACAAGGCAAGACTTGTTGCTCAAGGCTACAAACAGGGAGAAGGGATAGACTATGATGAGGTTTTTGCACCAGTGGCAAGGATAGAGGCCATTAGGTTATTTTTGGCCTTTGCATCATATATGGGATTTATAGTCTATCAAATGGATGTTAAAAGTGCCTTTCTATATGTTACTATTTCAGAGGAGGTATATGTCTCACAACCTCCAGGTTTTGTAGATCCTAAATTCCCCAATAGAGTCTACAAAGTTATCAAAGCACTTTATGGTCTACATCAAGCTCCAAGAGCCTGGTATGCAACTTTATCCAACTTTCTGCTAGAACATGGATATAGGAGAGGAACCATTGACAAAACTCTGTTCATCAAGAAAAATGCCAAAGACATTATTCTAGTTCAAGTCTATGTTGATGACATCATTTTTGGTTCTACCAAGAAGAAATGGTGTGAAGAGTTTGAAGCTTTGATGAAAGGAAGATTTCAAATGAGTTCTATAGGAGAACTAACTTTCTTTTTGGGACTACAAGTCAAATAAAGGAAAGATGGAATATTTATCAGCCAAGATAAATATGTTGCTGAAATCTTAAAGAAATTTTCATGTATGGATACAAGGAGTACAAGCACACCTTTTGAAGCTAAGAAATCTTTATCAAAAGATAAACATGGAGAGGATGTTGACATTTATCTCTATAGGTCAATGATTGGTTCATTGATGTATCTTACTGCTTCAAGACCAGATATAATGTTCGATGTGTGTGCATGTTCAAGATTCCAAGTTCATCCAAAGGTGTCACATCTATATGCTGTGAAGAAGATTTTTAAATATCTTAAAAGTCAACCTAATTTAGGATTATGGTATCCTAGAGACTCCACCTTTGAATTGGAAGCTTACTCAGATAGTGACTATGCTGGAGCAAATCATGATAGGAAATCCACAACAGGAGGTTGTCAATTCCTAGGCAGAAGACTCATATCATGGCAGTGTAAGAAGCAAACCATTGTTGCTACTTCTACAACTGAAGCTGAATATGCTGCTCATTGCTGTAGACAAGTACTTTGGGTTCAAAATCATATGTTGGACTATGGGTTCAATTTCATGAACACCAAGATTTACATTGATAGTGAAAGTACTATATGCATTGTTAAGAATCCGGTATTTCACTCCAAGACTAAGCATATTGAAATAAGACATCACTTTATAAGAGATGCTTATGACAAAAAGCTTATTCAAGTCTTGAAGATTCATACAGACAACAATGTAGCTGATTTGTTGACCAAGGCATTTGATGCAAAGAGATTCGAATTCCTGGTAACACACATTGGTATGCTCAACTAATAACATGCTGCATATATTGAGGGGAGGTAATAGCTGTACAAGTTTTATATAAATTTTATTGTATAGTATATGCTTTGTGTTTTTGATGTTATTGCAGGTTTATAGAAAAAGATAAAAGAGGTTACATGTCTAGTGGAAAGCATGAACTGGTCAAAATTATGAGGTACCGTTTGCACTCCAAGTACCGCTAGCACAAAACCAAGTACCGCTTATGTTCCATGTACCGCTACATGTCCGTTGTACCGTTAAGGGTCTCTTTTGTAAATTTGGCGGTTTCTTCGCGCTTGGTTTTGTTATTTACTTAAATACTTACCCCAATTACACAATTGATTCACCTAATCTTTTATTTTTTACTCTTGATTTTATAACCCTCTCTCTAATCTTTCGATCATCAAAAATACTAATGGCTGCCTTACAAGTAATCTCTAAGCATAATTTAGTTGTGAATCTTGCTACGAATGATGACTCACTTGGTTTCCATGAGATGCTTGGTTTCCTTTCTCGAAGTCATATTCGCTTCGCACTCACTATAAGTCCAGTTGTCTATATACCCATTGGTGAACAATTTTGGGATACTGCTGTTTTAGGTACTCGTTTTGATCAACCTTGCATTAAGGCTAAGGTAAATCATAGGAATATATATGTCACTGAGGTACTGCTAAGAGCAAGTTTGAGACTTAATGATGAAAATGGACTTAGTATGCTTAATAATACAGAGATTCATGATGGCCTTGTAGCCATGGGTTATGGGGGTGGTAGAGAAAGTCTTACTTCCTTTAAGGCGTTATTTTCACCTTAATGGAAATTGCTTTTTCATGCTATTATTCACTTATTAAGTTCAAAAAGTACATCTTTTGATCAAATACCTGCTGCATTGGCATCTGCTGGTATTTGTCTAGCAAATAACAGGGTTTTTAATTTTTCAAAATTAATTTTTGAAGGCATGACTAGGAATTTGGAAGGGACTAAGAAGTTTTTAATGTATCCTAGATTCATCCAGGCTTTAGTTAGTGACCAAATACCTAACCTACCAACATTAACTGATACATGGGATGTTCCTTCATTCACAAAGAGAACTTTCTCTTTCTTAAACAAACAAGGCAATGCCTTTTCAGGAACTGTAACATCATTGTTTGCTCATATGTTAGCCCAATCTGCCAATCAAGAAGGTGAGGAACCTAGCAATGCTAGTGCTTATCAGCAAACTCCTTCTCACCAGAGCTCCCACTCTCTAGAAGATTCACAATCTTCTTCTCACAATGTTGGTATTCCACCAAACACTGATTAGACGATCCACACACCTGGTGCTTCTATTGCTGCTAGTGGTTCACCACAAGCACAAGCACCAGAGGTGGTGGATGTTGTAAATTTAACTTCTTTGTGTACAAGTTTGTCCCAACAGGTACATGTATTGCAGAAAGAAAATCTTGTTCAAGACAAGAAAATTGTTGAATTGGAAGCTAGCCTACTCAAGTTAAGGAACAAAGTGTCATCTTGGATGAGGCAATATAGATCTATTCAGACATCTGCAATCAGGAAGAAAAGGTTCAGAAACCTCAGGAAAGGCAACTGAATGCAACCAAACAGGAGAGGAATATTGAAGAACAGGGAAGGAATATTGAAGAACAACCACCTTCTTCTGATAATCAAACAAGGATCTCTGGAAATGACATCAATTTTGAATTGGATGAAGATGTCATGGGACTTTTAAAGATGGAACTGGTTTAGAGACTGGTGTGGATGAACCTTCAGACATGGAGATTCAACAGCAAGACCCACAACCTACTCCAGAGGAACCACAAGTTCAAGAACAAGTTCAAGAACAAGTTCAAGAACAAGTTCAAGAACAAGTTCAAGAACAAGTTCAAGAACAAGTTCAAGAACAAGTTCAAGAACAAGTTCAAGAACAAGTTCAAGAACAAGTTAAAGAACAAGTTCAAGAAAAATTGGTAAATCAACCAGAGGAGCCACAAGTTGCAGAAACATTGGCAACTCAGCCAGAACCATCAGTTCAATCACCACCTCAAGCTAATTGGAGTTATTTTTATGAGAAGTTGGAGGAAATTTCTAATCAGTTTCCTGATCCATCACCACAAAGCAATAAGTTAGAAAAGACTAAAGAAGTGCAAGTTGATATGATGGCTTCTATGGAAGATAAATCATCTGGGGATACACAAGTGAATGAAGAAACAAGTGTGTCAAATACTGGTGAAGTCAACTTTGTTGAAGATCCAAGTACTGCTAAGCCAACTGCAAGTATTGCTGACATTGTTGAAGATCTAAGTACTGCTAAGCCAATTGCAAGTACTGCTAAGCCAATTGCAAGTACCGCTGGTGATCATCCTTCACTGGAAAGTCAAAGTTCATTTGGAGAAAATGAGACTTTAGCCAAATTGCTGCTTGATCTAAAGAAGAATTTAGTTGAGAAGACTAAACAAGCAGAAGTGGAGAAAAAGACACAACAAGAAGTTCTTGCCTCAAAGGATCAAATTCAAGGTAAGAAAGTACAAGCTTCACACCCTACAAAAGGTATAGTCATTCAACAGTTAGCTAATGAAGAAGTAGCTGCCAAACTGAAGAAGAAGCTACCTAAGATAAATCCAAAGGATAAAGGGAAGAAGCAATTATTGTCAGAATCTGAAGATGAAAGTGACTCAGATGATGATATAAACAAAGTCATGTACAGATTTAATCAAATTGACCATGATGAGGAATTTGCATATAGAATGCAAGCATAAATTCGTGAAGATGAATTGCAGGAAGAACTTGTAGCAAAGCAAAATTTGTTAGAAGCTAAAAGGATACAGCAAGAATGGAACATACAAGAGTATGACAGGATTCAAGCTGAGATACATGCAAGTGAGCTTCTTGCAGACTCATTGATAGCTGAAGAAAAAGATGCATATGATGAAGAAGAAAAATCAAGATTGATTGATGATCTGGTAAGGGAGCAACAAAGATTCTTTTCTGAAAAGAGAAGGAAAGAAAAGATTAAGCCTCCAACTACTATGAAGATTAGAAGTCAAATGATGAAATTTCTAAAGAAAGTAAAAGTATTTACTCATATTCAGCTGGTCAAGAAAACTTTTGAAGAAATCAAGACTTTGTATGAGCAAAGTAAGAGGACTGAATTGAATTTTGGTGAGATTGGATCTGAAGCAGATAAGAAATCTGTTGAAGAATTCAAGAAACGTCTACAACAACAAAGACAATTTGGTAGTACTCCTAGAATTGAGCCACGTACTGATGAACCTACAAGTACATCTCCACCTATCAAGACCACTTATGTGAGGAAGAATAGAAAGGAGAAAGTAAGTTCAAGGGAGGAAGAGACTGTTCAAAGGATGAATGCAGGAGTTGAAACTCAAGGAATTGCTCAGACTAGAAATGTACAAGCAGTACATACACATTCAACAGTACATACAATAGTACATATTGATGAAACGGTATATACAAGCTTGGAAGAGGGTTCAACAGAACTTGAAGGAATTTCCAAGAGTGTTAAAAGGAAAAGATCAACAAAGCTAAAGAAGAAAGCTAAGAGAGCTAAAACTACAGCAGAAGATAGTGATGATGATGAGAGCTTAAGGAAGTACTTAAAGATTGTGAACTTTGAAGATCAATGTTTTGATACAGAGATTTTTGGAAAAATAGCATCCATTGTTAACTGGATTTACTCAACAGATCAAGGACTTGAAGCTCATGGAATTCAGAGATCTGATGGCACAAAAAGGATATTCAGACTTTTGGAAGATATCCTTCACATACTTGATAGACAAGATATTCAAGATCTTGTAAGGTTAGTTGAAGATGCTAGTGCAGGTAAAACTGAAGTATCACTATTATATAGGGAGTTTATCTTTATGTATGAGCCACACAAATGTGATCAAGAAATGTTGAAGGAATTAGAGAATCAGGTTCCTAGTTACTGGAGATATTATAGGTCATGTGGATTGCATATTTTGGATGTAGATGATGTTACATATTATATGCTGTAAGAGAAGACTTATCCCTTCAAAAGAAAATTGTTGGAAAGGATGTTAGAACAACAATTGGAAGTTACAGAAGAATCTACTGATGCTTTGTAGTTGATCAGAATGGTTAAACAACAAATCAAGGATTTGAAAGATGAGGAAGAAGCTGAGAAATCTTAAGTGTTTGACTTTCAGTCACACTTCATAAATGGTTCTCAGTTCACCATGTCTAACACACATAAGAACTGGCTAGTCCATAAGCAAACGGTTTGTGGTAAAGACTTATCAAATCCGTTGAAAGCTGATAGTTTGCTAAAAACTATATGGTTCTAACTCACCTTGTTTCGAGACAAAGAGTTAGCTAGTCCTAGACAAACGGTACTAGGTAAAGACTTCATCAAATACGTTGATGGTTGACAATTTACCAAAAATTGTAAGGTTTTCATTACACCTTATTCTTTGTGAATAAAGTATTGGCTATTCCAGAGTGTACGGCTAACTGGTAAAGAATTTATCAAATCCGTTGATAGCTGGTGATTTGCTAAAAATCATGAAGCCAATACAGATTGGTGTTTTGTTGTTAACTGTTTTATTTCAGGTATGAAGATTGCAGACAAAGAAGTATTAAAAGATATAATACTTAGAAGGTTTTGTTATCATCAAATCAAGTGGAAGATTTATGATCAAGAGTTCAAGGACTAAACTCAAGAAGACAAAAACTGATGCTGCAAAGATGAATGAATGTTTAGAAGACACAAGAAGATCATAGTTTGAAGACAAAGATGATGCTCATAATGTTTGAAGATTATCTTATCAGAAGAAGATCTACATATGAAGTGTTTGGCTACATGCAGTTGGATGCAAATACAAATTACCAAGTTTAATCCAAGGATGAAGGAAAGACTGAAGACATGTATTTCTAATACATCCAGTACAAAAGAAACAAGAAGACAACAAGTTATCATTTCTTGTTTAGGGGAGGATTGTTGGGAATTATTTGTTAAGTGTCAAGTACCGTTAGTGTATTTGAAGTATTGTTAGTGTTATGTAAGTACCGTTAGTGTTAACGCGGTACATAGTAAGTACTGCTACTTATAAAGTAAGTACTGCTATGATGATTAGGACGAATATATCTTTGTATAAGATATGTCATAGTTATAGTTAGAGTATATCTTATGTGATATACCTAAATAGTTAGAATATTGATAATATATCGTCTGTGATATAGTTATCTTTATAGAATATTCTAAGGTTTCTAGGGTTCCTTACTCTATAAAAGGAACATAGGTACAATGTCTTTCATGTACCTCATTCAGGTCGATTAATAAGAGAATCGAATAGTTAAAAGTAATTCTATTCTTCTGTGCTTTATAAGTTAGATTCCGCATAACTTATTTAGTGTTTAGTAAGAGTGCTCAAAGTGTTTTAGTTTGATTACAAACTATTATACTAATTCTTAACAGAATATAGATCCAACCAAAGGGATCAACAGAAGTTATCAAACTTCTAGATGCCGGAATGATTTACCCTATTTAGGATACGCCATGGGTTAGTCCCGTCCATTGTGTGCCTAAGAAAGGCGGAATAATCGTTGTTCCCAATGAAAACAACGAGTTGATTCCTACTCGACTTGTCACGGGTTGGCGAGTTTGCATAGACTATCTCAAGCTCAATGATGCCACTCGTAAGGATCATTTTCCTCTTCCTTTCATGGATCAAATGCTCGAGCGTTTAGCGGGTAATGACTACTATTGCTTCTTAGATGGTTTCTCCGGGTATTTTAAAATTCCCATCGATCCAAAAGACCAAGAGAAAACCACATTCACTTGTCCTTATGGAACATTTGCTTACAAAATAATGCCTTTCGGCTTATGCAATGCTCTTGGGACTTTCCAAAGGTGTATGATGGCTATATTCCATGACATGGTTGAAGAAACTATGGAAGTCTTTATGGATGATTTCTCGGTCTATGGTGATTCTTTCTCTACTTGCCTTGCCAATTTAGAGTGTATGCTCAAACGGTGTGAAGACACTCGTCTTGTTCTGAATTGGGAAAAATGCCATTTCATAGTAAAAGAAGGCATTGTTCTTGGTCATAAAATCTCCAAAGCCGGTCTTGAAGTCGACCGTGCTAAAGTCGATGTGACTGCTAAATTGCCTCTACCTTCAACCGTGAAGGGTGTGAGAAGTTTTCTTGGTCATGCGGGATTCTATCGTCGATTCATTCAAGATTCTTCTAAGATCGCTCGCCCGATGACCCACCTCTTGGAAAAAGATACTCCTTTTATCTTTTCTAAAGAGTGTATTGAATCTTTCAATCTTCTTAAGGATAAATTAACTAAGGTACCGGTCTTAGTTACCCCTAACTGGGAGTTACCTTTTGAACTGATGTGTGATGCTAGCGACTTTGCTATTGGAGCGGTTTTGGGACAAAGAATCAACAAACATTTCCAACCAATCCATTACGCTAGCAAGACAATGACGGGGGCTCAGTTGCATTATACCACTACCGAAAAAGAGCTTTTAGCTGTAGTGTATGCTTTTGAGAAATTCTGCCCCTATCTTGTCCTTTCCACCACCATTTTCTATACCGATCATTCCAGGTTGAAGTACTTGTTAACAAAACAAGATTCCAAACCAAGACTTCTTTGTTGGGTTTTACCCTTCAAGAATTCAAAATTGAAATTCGTGATAAAAAGGGAGCGGAAAACCTAGCCGCGGATCATCTTAGTAGACTCGAGGATCCTTATCAAGGGGAGCTCCCAAACCAAGAGATTAATGAATCTTTTCCCCCTTGAGGCCTTGATGTCTATTAACTCCAATCTTGATGAAACCCCATGGTTTGCGGACTTTGCAAACTACTTGGCGGGTGGAATTCTCATCGAAGGGTTATCGTCCCAACAAAAGAAGAAATTTTTCAACGATGTGAAAACTTACTATTGGGACGACCCTTATCTCTTCAAACAATGTGCTGACTTGATCCTTCGTCGGTGTGTTTACGGGCCCGCGGCTTTACAAATCTTGGAAGCTTGCCACAAAGGACCCACCGATGGTCACTTTGGTCCTAACTATACCGCGAAAAAAGTTTTCAACTCTGGATTCTATTGGCCCACCATTTATCGTGATGCGAACGAAATGGTTAAGCATTGTGATGCTTGCCAACAACAAGGCAAGATCACACATAAAGATGAGATGCCTCAAAATTTCATCCAAGAATTTGAAATATTTGACGTAGGCATCGACTTTATGGGGCCATTTCCATCATCTAAAGGGAACAAGTACATCCTCGTAGCCGTTGACTACGTATCTAAATGGTTTGAAGCAAAAGCTTTACCTACGAACGATGCGAGGGTGGTTGTGAACTTTCTGAAGCAACTATTTGCTCGATTCGGTGTTCCTCGTGCTATCATTAGTGATCACGGGACTCATTTTTGCAATGATCAATTTGCTCGAGTCATGGCTAAGTATGGTGTCAATCACCGTCTTTCCACCGCGTATCATCCACAAACTAATGGTCAAGCCGAGATTTCTAACCGTGGAGTTAAGAGAATCTTAGAGCATACTGTCGGAGAGCATCGTGCCTCATGGGCCGATAAACTTGATGATGCTTTGTGGGCTTTCCGTACCGCATATAAGACACCTATTGGTTTCACTCCATATCGTCTTGTGTACGGAAAGGCATGCCACCTCCCCATTGAGTTGGAGCATAAGGCTTATTGGGCCTTGAAATGGGCTAATTTTGATATCAACAAAGCCGGTGATCATAGGAAGATCCAACTCAATGAACTTAATGAACTTAGGAATGAGGCTTATGAGAATTCATTGATCTACAAGGAGAAAACCAAGCGCATTCATGATTCTAAGATCAAAAACCGAGAGTTCAAAATTGGTGATCAAGTTTTACTCTTTAACTCTCGGTTGAAAATCTTTTCGGGCAAGCTTAAATCTCGTTGGTCCGGCCCATTTACCATTTCTAAAGTCTTCCTTTATGGCACCATTGAGCTATCTCAACCAGATGGGCCAAATTTTAAAGTGAATGGTCAATGTGTTAAGTTGTACTTTGGTGAGGCCATCTCTCATGAGATGATTCCATCCCTCGCCATGTTTCCCTTGAATTAGTTCTGGGTCGAGTCAGGCTCGTGACTTGGTTATCAAAAACAATCGCTTCTCGGGAGGCAACCCGATGATCTATCCTTTACCCGTTTTCATAAATAAGTGTAGGGGGAGCTACATAGGGTTTGTTGTCTTGTTTCTTATGATGTGCAGGGATTAAAGCTTCAAAGAGCACTTTTGATGATATTTGACGACCCGTGATCCCGTGTTCCCGTCTTCCCGGTTCTATCCTAAACTGTCGTGATTCAATATTTCATATCTTATATGTTCACAATTGAAATCACTATAGTCGTCTCTTCCTTAGAAAGATTTAAACAAAGTACATAATGTCCTAAGTGTAGGGGAGTTTACTCCCACATGCTTAAACATTGAGGACAATGTTTATATCAAGTGTAGGGGGACTTCTATCGAAGTTAAGTGGGCTTTTCCATTAATTTGTCCTCATTTTAACCGGAAAACCTAATTTTTCGACATTTTTCAAAAAGTTTTAATCTATTTTGGCCTAGTATTATAGTAGTATTTTCCTTTGTTATCGTTATTTACTTTCTTTGCTAGAATAAATTTTAATAAAGTGGTTTTAATTTTTCAACGTCATGATTTTTTTTACTCAACCCGAGTTTACTTATCTAAGTTTACTCTAGCTAGTATCCTTAACGTGTTTAAGTCAAGTTTTGCTAGGCTTTTATATAAGGAACTTTAAAACGCGAAAGTCTTAACTCTTACGGGTTAAGAACAAGAACTTTTCGCAAGTTCCTATAATTGATCCTAGAAAGTTGTTTATCAAGGGAACTTTAAAATGCGAATTATAAACTTGAAAAAGTCTAAGAAGTTGCAAGATCCTATAGATGACTTGAAAACCCAAAACTTTGATTTAATTGGTTAAGCATCCACGAGTCTCATTCCTTAAGATTTTAAATTGTGGAGAACGAGAGATGATAGAGTCAATTATAAGTTTGGTATTCTTTCATGAATTTATGTGAGTTAATTATGAGCTTTTTCTCCCATCGTTTGTTAATAAATTTAATTGCAATAAATAAGGTCGTACGATTTGAAAAGTTACTTAGCTTCTAGCCCAAGATCGTTTAAAAGTTGCTCGGTATTAATTAGAGTTCATAGCCAAGGCATAACTTATTGAAGCGGGATGTGAAGATTGGCAAGTCCGAAAAGGCCCTCCCAAGGAACGAGGGCTACATTTTGTTGCTAAAGATCCAAAGTGATGTGAAGAATCATTTATCAAAAATCAATATGAAGGATCGAGACACACGATGAAAAGCAAATACTCCCCTAAAAATCAATATGAAAAATCAATATGAAGGGTCGAGACACACGATGAAAAGCAAATACTCCCCTAAAGATCATGGAGAAGTCTATCCGAAAAGACCCTAGCAAGGTATGAGGATAAACAGATCCAAGTCCTAAAAGGAGGCGGATCGTTGTATATCAAAATCCAAAATAAAGATTGGAGAAAAATGAAGAAGTCGTGGTCCAAGTATGAAGAATCTCTCAAAAACTTCAAGTGAAGAAATTCCTATTATGAAGAGAAGATCATTCTTTCAAGAACGTCTCTCAAGATTTGAAGTATGAAGTCACTGCCAAATATCGGTCCGAGAAAGATCTCAAATCGTGAAGCGAGTTATGCCAAGATATGAACTTTATGAGGTCCCGAGAAGTAGTTTTAAAAGATTTTTTCCTTTAGCTAACTATTGATTAAATCGTCCTACTTTATTTTAGGCCTTAATAAATTATCGAAATAAGTCAAACAATGCATCCTCGGGATCATTCAAGACAATAATAAAATATAAGAGATACACCTAGGAATAAGTAAGTCAAAGTGAATAATTGGGCCACATGAGTGTTTGTTAGTTTGCTAACTTATAATAACAATGATCTCGTTTATAATCTTGGTTTGGGGAACGTGAAACTTGAGGGTGATAAACATTCATGACAACCAAAGCCCCAATATAAGTCTTACATTTCTTTACTTATTCTTCCTTTAAATATTTTGCAATTTTCTATCTTTTTAAGTTTCCTTAATGTCTTGTATTTTAATAAAGGCCAAGGTGGGTTAATTATGATGAAAAATGTTAATCGTGCTTTGAAATTAATGCATTGCATGAGGGCATTGCAATGGTCAAGTGTAGGGGATTTAATAAGTGTGAAAACATTTATCCTTTTACCACTTATTTCCAATAATAACAAGACCAAAACGTGTAGTTTATGTCATAAAAGTCAGAATTATGCGTGGTTTGTGTTTTTATTGTGTTTCAGGACAAAAATATGAAAAATAAAGAAAACACAGGCTTTCACGGGCTTTTATAAAAGAAAAAGACAAAAGACAAAGTCAAAAGATCAAAAGTGCAAGAAGAACGGAAGTCAAAGGCCTATTCTGAAGATATATCGAAGAAAAAATCTAAAGACGGAGGTTTGACAAAGTCGAAGAACCAAGTCAACTAAATGAAGAAATTAGAAGACGAGTTCGTATTATCATTCGACTAATCCCAAGACAAAGTCGAGAAAGACGAGTTATTTAAAAAGACGAGAAGACAAAAAGGAAGAAAGAAGCAACACACCACACCATCCCTTCTCCTATAAATACCCTCCTAATACTTCATTAGGAGGGTGTTAGCTAGATTGTCATTTTTTCATTTTTTAGTTTTTCATATCTTTAGAGAGAAGTAGGTGTTTCTACTTTCTCTCTCTAGATTTCTTCATCTTTTCTTTCAAGTTTTATAGATCTTTAATCTTTAATTCTTGTAGTGGAATCTTAATTATATAATCAAGTTTTCTTTTTAATCTTATTCTTCCTTTCTTGTTGATTTTGAAGTTTCCATCTTAATGAATTGGTTGGTTTGAGTTTCAATAAAACAAGTGGGTTTCATAGTTTTTATGAGTTGATTTAAATAAAGTTTGTTGATTTGGTTAATTTAGTAGTTATTAGATCTTATTTGGTGTTTTGGTTGGTTTAATTTTAGATTATTAGGCTTAGATTTGGCTTATTTGGGGTTTCCTTTAAGATTTTTGGGTGTTTGGAATAATTTTTTTTGGCTTGAAATCTCGAATTTGGAGAGTTAGATCCGAAATACTAGGAAGTCGGCCACTGTTCTATTAACTTCGGAATATTTGTATTTTTTCCGAAGTTGCTTAGAGGGTTTGTTAAAATTCCGAAGTTCTTCATAAAAGGTATTCCAAAGTTCACTGTTTCCGAAGTCACTTCTCAATGTTGGTATTTTGCTAAGTCGCTTCTCAATATTGGTATTTTGCTAAGTCACTTCTCAATGTTGGTATTTTTCTAAGGTACTTCTCAATATTGGTATTTTGCTAAGTCACTTCTCAATATTGGTATTTTGCTAAGTCACTTCTCAATGTTGGTATTTTACTAAGTTACTTCTCAATATTGATATTTTGCTAAGTCACTTCTCAATGTTGGTATTTTGCTAAGTCACTTCTCAATATTGGTATTTTTCTAAGTCACTTCTCAATATTGGTATTTTCCTAAGTCACTTCTCAATATTGGTATTTTGCTAAGTCACTTCTCAATATTGGTATTTTGCTCAGTCACTTCTCAATATTGGTATTTTGCTAAGTCACTTTGGAATATTGTTTTGCTTTTTAATTCCGAAGTTCTGCACAAGTTATTCCGAAGTTCTCTTGTAGTTTATTCCGAAGTTCTCTGTTTGCGAAGTCATATTCCGAAGTGTGTTCCTAAAAAAATTTCCGAAGTTGATTGGTAAAGTTTATTGTGAAGATTGATTCCAGGTTAGTATTACAAGTTTTATTCAGAAGTTTATGCTTATGTTTAATAATTGTAGCATTTACTTTACAATTAGAAATAGATAATCAAAAGCTCCCCCTTTTAGTGACCAACACCAATAATTCCACCCTAAACCGTGATCAATTCGATTAGATACCGAGAACGATTGAGTACACATATGCAAACCCATTAAATCACCATATTATATACCACTTTGACATTCTGAAATCCTTCATTCGATAATAGAACATACACATTAGTGATGATGAGAAAATTTTCAACTCACACATTACGTGAAGGTTAAGGTCTCGCGACACAATACAAGAGTCTTCAAGAACCAAAGCAGGCGTTGAAACATATGTTGGGGGTGAGATCCAGACACTTTCAAGACCGAAGCGAACTTTGAAGTGCCAGCATTATGAGGCCTATAGGAGTATGTAGGCCTTGGAGGTTGAATCAGAGAACGTTCGTAACGAACAACGTTCGCATGCAAATGCATACGACCAATCCAGAGCAGTGTTTCAAAAATTGGCATTGGCGGCCTATTAATCGGAAATAAATCACTTGACGGGGATTAACCACCATGATTTATACTAATCGGCCTTATTAATTGGTTTGGTCAAAATCGGTCAAAAATCGGATAAATCAGTCAAACCAGATGAAAAGGGATAAATCGACCAACTCGGTTTCGAGGATAAATTGGCCAAATCAGATAAATCGGATAAAAATTGGATAAATCGGCATAATCGAGCAAATACTTTCAAAATTTTACAATTTTATACATAAAATTCCAATCCGATTAATCTCGATTAATCCCAGCCAAACCGATTAATCACTTGGCGGTACCCAACTGCCTAGCTAGCGCCGAGCGATTTTTGCAACCTTGATCCAGAGAGTGCAAATATTATCAACCTTAATGAAACAGACGAAAGCAAATTGTTTCCCCATCTTCGACTTACGGTTGGGATCCCGTAGGCTTGAAACAACTTCCACAGATCTTTAGAAGTGGTGTTATCAAGGAAATTAGTCACAAAAATGGAAATAGAAATCATATGGGCTTGATCCACGTTAGTGAGAACTCTAGCCGTCATGATGTTAAAAAAAAATCAAGCAACAAAACCCTAAAATAAAGGAACCCTCAAAATGAACAATTAGATCAAACCAAAAACCGCCACCCTAACCCAAACCTTTAGATCATGTCGAATCGATTAATAAGTGATTACAGATTACAATCAATGGAGAGATCCGATCTGTGACAACCCTAGCTTTTGGAGTTTGTCACTTACGACTGTTTGACTTTAATTTTGTTCTTAGTGTGTGTTTATGTGCAATATGTTAATATTTGAGCCTTTGACTGGATGTTGGACATCGTACATGTAGTGCATAGTATATTATATGATGCTTAGATGGGATTAGTTCGTGCTCATTAGTGCACTCGGACATATCTATGATAATATATGGCGTTATTTTAAGATTTTACGTATACGTATAAGTATTATAGTAAATCGTATTTTTTATGATTTTGGGTTTAGCATTTTGAGGTCTCGGATAAGGTAATTAGTCACGTAAACATTTTACGGGATGTTTTTAAGTCATTTAGGACTTGGTTATTTAGTTTATTTCATACTTCAAGAGTTTTTATAAAAATGTATATTTTTACGTCTTTTACGGTATACGCGTAAAACTAACTAGTTTTACGGTTTTGAGGTTTTGGAGGTCATAAGGGCTGAATAAATTAAGTTAAATTAAGTTATTATTAATAATATATTAATAAGTAATGCAAATAAAAATAATAATAAAAAATATATATGGGGGTCGGTTTGTAGTCGACGTAAAGGGGAAAAGAGAAAGAGGAAAAAGAGAAAGAGGAAAAGATAAAAAGGGGAAAGTGTTTAGGTTGGGCTAAGATTGGGTAACAAATAACATATAAGGCTTTTTAATACATCAAAACACTTCATTATCCCTAAAAAACACGTGAGTTCATCAATGGAGTTTTAGGGTTTTCATCAAAAAAAATCTTGGTTCTTTTAAATCTAAGGTAAAACATTCAATCTCTTTTAATTAAATTGTTTTAATTCTTTATTAATCAATGTATGATGGATCTAGGTTATGGTTCATTATAAAATATGTATTTTAATGATATAACAATGGTTAGAATAATTGGGGCTTGTAATTAATTAAGTTATGGGTAATTAATTAGGTTAATTTAATTAAATTCGTAATTAAAAACTGGGCAGAATTTTAGGTCAATTGTTTTGATCATATCTAGAGTTCTACATACTTTCAAGATGCGATCAAAGTACCCCTGGAAAGGTAGTTGAGTTATCTTTTGAATGCAAGAAACGAGGACTAAATTGGAGGTAGGAAAGTGGGTCAAAAATAGGTTACAACAGTCGGAGGTCAAAACAGTTTTGAAATCAGTCGGGTTTAAATTAATGTTTTAAGATGGTTAGGGTACTTAGAAGTGCAATTAGACCTTCAAATGAATATGGGAGTTAGTTTGTTTATTAGATAGGAGATATGGAAGAGGGCTAATTAATTGGGATAGTGGAAGACCCTCTGATCATAACAAACTTTTTATATGTTCAAAATCAGTAAAAACTGTGTTGATGCAAAAGTTGGGTGATCCTTGCTAGACCCGAATTAGGCTTAATTCGGGTTGGCTGGGCTCCGGCTCCTGCACCAAGTGAATCGTTTGGTTGGGATCCTGCACACTAAACAACACGCGTTAGGCTTACCGTGGGAATGTTTCCCACGATTAGACTCCGGCGTGAGAGTAAGTAATCGATTAGGGTTTATGTGAATTGAGAGTAGAACGTAATACCTTTGTGGAACCCTTGGGGGTTCCTTTTATAGGCAGTGGAACCCTTGTGGGCTGCCACTTGATACTTCGGCCCCAAGGAAAGGATGACTATCAGAATTAGAATGATTGTTATCTTCTAATTTTGGTAGTGAATATCCTCCTCTATTGGGACAAAACTATTCCTAGACAGAATATGATTCTGTCTAGCCCTATGTCGGCCGCGCCGGGCCGTGGGCCGCACACATGTTTACGGTTACTGTTCATTCAAGCCCATAAGCTCGAATGACATTATTCCCACCCATCTGTAATGGGCCGGATACGGGTAGTACCCGTGGGTCGGGTTCCTGACCCGGTTGGGGACTATACGTCATCATGTCCCCCCAGTCTAGTTGTTACAGCCGTAGGCGTAACCTCTAGACTATCAAGGTGCTCTCCGGACATACCAAGGAAGACCTAGAAAATGAGAAACATTAAAAAAATTTATTTTGGCCGCACGTGGCGACCCGTCGTAGGAATATATTTTAAATAGTACCTCAGCCGCGCGTAACGGTCGAGACAATTTAAATGCAACATTAGATACGGTCTTACGTAAGAGCCGCATAACCCAACACAAGAATAAAAACATTAATGATAGTCAACTTTCTAGTCGCATGCCTGCAAAAGTGCACCATTAATGCCCACCCTTGAGCCACGTAAAACTGCCAAGAAGTGACCCGTGGGTCCCCCTCTGTTTTTGCAGAAATGTCAGAAACCCTATCCGTTGGATAGGCGAGGTGGTTTACACGTGTCGAACATCCATGGTACCTCGGAAACCGAGGCAATCCTATATAAGAGTTGCTATGCGTGTTTGTTACACACACAACTCACCCCTTCTTCCGCCATTGTTATTCTCAAGCTTATACCTCCAAAACTTTGCCTTCTTTTCCACGGATTTCCTTCGCCGCAGGTTAGATCATCACGCCCTTAAAAACCTTTTTATAAAACATGGTAAAGGACAGCCCCCTTATCACGGATGTCCTTAACGTGATGTCTGCGGAAAAATACCTCGACTTTCTGTTGAAGTATTATGTACCCGAAAGCGTACACCCCACCTATCCAGGTGATGGTGAAGCGATTACGGACGCACCGGCGGGGAAAATAGGCATATACACACGCCTGTTTGACTCGGCCAACTACCGTATCCCCTTATCCAAGTTCTTGGTAGACCTTCTATTATATTATGACTTCCATATAACCCAGCTTCACTGCATAGGGGCGTGTAAAATCAACCAGTTTGAAATTACATGCCATACCTGCGGAGTAACCCCATCCGTGGATCTTTTAAGAACTGGTACGACCATTACTTCTTTGTAGATGAGAAGGTGTTCCCTACCCCCTTCGTACTCAAAACCAAAGCCCCCAAAGACTATCCGCCCAAATCCAAAGATTATAGCAGCAGGGACCTAAAAATACTAGATACCCACCGCACAGAATTCCATAGAGGGTTGCCGGAACACACTTTGTGCTTAGTAGGGACAAGCCGCCTTTACTTTGGGAGGGATGACTTATACCCGTGCTTACTAACGGAACAGGGAGAGGGTAGGTCTAATTTATATGTTGTAGATTTGATTTGTCACGCATATGTGTAGAACTTTACTAACCCATATACTTGTAAAATGTTTGTAGAGATGAACCTTCACGGACTAATCCGCCAGGGCGACCCAATGAAGGTAGCGGAA
The DNA here is from genome assembly GCA_025667525.1 of Glebionis coronaria. Classification (NCBI taxonomy): domain Eukaryota; kingdom Viridiplantae; phylum Streptophyta; class Magnoliopsida; order Asterales; family Asteraceae; genus Glebionis; species Glebionis coronaria. The sequence goes on along the minus strand of CM046874.1, from coordinate 631,209,972 downwards.
GGATTCCGGCCGCTGAAGCCGAATGAGCTCCCCTTGCTAGAAGCGCTAGCCGACCGTACGATGCCGCTCGAAGAAACATCCGAGCCTAGATCAGACGAAGAAGAGCCCGCCATCGAGAAATCCCCATTGGATTTCCTCAATGAAGATGGCGAAGAACCATTGCTAGAGGGGGGCACCACCAATCAGGAAGAGGAGAATGACCCCAACGAAGACACTATTCAGGCCTCTGGGTCCGCCCCGCTCACCTCTAGGAAGAGAAAGACCACCAGGAGGGTGGCAAAGAAAATAGGGGACGAGGCCGGAGCCGCGAATGCTCCTCCCAAGAAGCTGAGGAAGGACCATCCGCAGTACCAAGAAGGGAGTGGTACTGCGACCGCCCAGGCCGACCTCACCCCGAACATGGGAGGGCCAGCCTTGCGAGTCACCCCCGTGAGCGCCGTAGCTCCTACCGGCCCAGACCCTGCCATTGGCACCTCGTAAGTACCCTTTTGAGTATGATTCGTGTCTTTGTATGATGCATAGACTAATATTGTCATGTTAAATAACAGGGCCAATCCGGCAGCCGTAGCGCAGGAGGAAGAAGTGGGGAGGAATCCATCCCCCGCACCAACCAACAAGCCCCCATCCCCTGCTGCCACACATGCCAAGGAACCGCACCCCTAGGGGCCAGAAGAAAGCCTGCGCTAAGCATGGAACCTGTCAAGTTTGACAAGGCTAGAGGCAGAATCCGAGTGTTCAGAATTTATTGAACACATCACCCCGCCTATCCTCGCACAAGATCTAGATGAGTTAGATCATGAGGCCCTCATTGAGCAGTTTGACATGTCGTCCGCACACCAGGTGACGGTGGGAGCCGCGTTAAGACGTCGTCTAATCAAGGCCCTCACCAATGTGAATCGGGCAGATAAGAGGATAGCCTGTCGTGAGGCGATGGTCGTGAAGAACGAGAAGACCATCGCATCATTGCAGGCGACGCTATTGACAGCCGAGGCGACGGTGAAGGAGCAGGCGCATCACGCCGACGCCAGAGAGAAGCGCATTGCTGAGCTTGAAGCCCTCGTAGCCGCATCAAACGAGAAGGTAAACTTTCGAAATTTTGTACATACACTCAAACTTTGGGTATGCATTTAACCCAAGAAAAGTATATATCCTTGTAATAACTCCAAATTTTATATGCAGGTGTCTACGGCTGAAGCTGCTACCAAGGCCGTGACCGTGCAATCCTTCAACATCGCCCAGGAGCGTGATGCGCTGAAGGATGAGTTGACGTGGACCCAGACCAACCTTGAAGAGCAGGCTGTCTCAGCTGATGAGGAGCTAAGCAAGATGGCTGTAAGTTGTGCTGAGAGGATATGTCCTCCCCTGCTATCCGCTATAGCCGGTCGCAGGAGGATTATCGGGCAAGGACTGCGACTTGCTGTGAGTAGGGCATTGGAAGCTCCACACCTATTGCAGGCATTTGCCGGGGTCGTATCCGATGGAATCGACCGTGGTAGACATGAAGGCTTGGTCAAAGTTGCGGAACTGATAGGGAAAAATGAAGATATCACACAGCATCCTTATCACAACCCCTCCGTCGCGGATAATATGACCGCGTCCATGAATGCCTTAGCGGAAATCCAACACCCTCTCCTAGACGAGCTTGAGGCACTGAAGGACGCTCCGAACGAGGCAATAATGTCCCGGCTGAGCGCTGATCCCATTCCTTTGACATTGGCCACTTATGATTCCGCATCCAAACCATGAAAGGCGAGAAACTGCTTGTAGAAGCATTGGATGCTATTGCGGCCAAAGCCCGGGATGGGAAGGATGCTCGTGGGGAGGTCCTCCGTGATCTAATTAAGGAAGGGAAGAAGGAGATAGGGGAATTCCTACCCCCCTTGTAACTTGTCAGTTGTAAACACTAGTAATTTATAATTTTATTCGTCCGTGTATGTACACGGCTAAGACATATGTGAAATAACTTGTCTTTTATTTTGAAGTCCGTGATTGACCACGGAAATTTTGTTATCTATTTGGAAACTTGTATATTTTGACTGTGTTGAATATTGTACATCAATACTGTATGATATGTCACGTCTTACACACAAAGAAAGAAAATACATACAAGTCTATAATTTACTAGACATGCAACGTGCGTCTTTACTATGCGGAGCACTGTGTGACTACGGCATATGAAACTTACCCCAACGTCTTGTGAATAAGGTGTCTAGTAAGGATACATGATCCGTGCGGTTGGTGTTGCATCCCTCTTACGCGGCAAGTTGAATTAGTAGGTTCACTTAATCCTCTTACCCCACCTGGAGGCGTATAGTACATGTACAGTAATTTGAAAGAATGCATATGAATGAAACATGGCATATTATAATATAAGTAAAATTCATACGACTAACAAAAAATCTAAAAAATGATTTGCACGAAACAAGCCGTGGGGCTAGCTAGGCACCACGGCATTTTATTAGAACGTTTACATTTTTGTTTAAACAATGATGACAAGTCCTAAAAACAAGAAAGGAAACTAAACAAACATAAGAAAAACAAAACAGATAGACCGCATGGTTCTTCATTAAAGCCACATATAGCGAAGCACCCATGCGGAAGCCGTAGCTTTCAAAGATAGCACCTTTTGAGATTGGAAATGTTCCATGTGCGCTCTAGGTCGCCGCCATCCATGTCACGTAACTTGTACGCGCCTCGTCCCAAGGCCTCCGTGACTTCATACGGTCCTTCCCACTTAGGGCCCAGTTTTCCTGTATTCTCCGCTCGACTCGCTTCATTAGCACGATAGACAAAGTCTCCCGGTCAAAAAGAAACACCCTTGACCTTGGCGTCATAATAAGCTTTCATTTTGACCTTGGACTTAGCCTCATTGATGGCTGCTATTTCCCTTTTTTCTTCCAACAGATCCAGGTTGATTCGCAGCTGCTCGTCGTTCGTGACGACATTAACTTCCGCCGTGCGGATGGTAGGCATTCCTATTTCTCCGTTGGCTGTTTTGATCATAGTCCTATGTGCCCACGGCACATGTGATAACTCATCAACCCATTTGCCACTTCGTTCGTCCAAACGCGCCTTGATGCCATTCCCCAAGCTTCTATTTGCCCGTTCGACAAGGCCATTTGTCTGCGGATGCTTAACAGATGCGAAGCGCCGCTTGATGTTCAATGATGCACACCAATCTTTGAATGGGTTGTCCGTGAACTGCTTGCCGTTGTCCGAGATGATTTCTCCTGGTAGACCAAAACGGCACACAATATGTTCCCAAACAAACTTCTTAACTTGTTTGTCGGTGATAGATTTGACTGTCTTGGCCTCTATCCATCGTGTGAAGTAGTCCATCTCAACAATCAAGAATTTAACTCCCCCCGCAGCTATAGGAAATGGTCCTGCAATGTCGATTCCCCACTTATAGAATGGCCATAGGGACGTGATAGGTGTAAGCTCCTGCTGCGGGTGTCGCGGTACTGGCCTATGCACTTGGCAATCACTACACTTGCGAATCATGTCGCGCGCGTCTCTGTGCATGATAGGCCAATAATATCCTATTCGTAAGGCTCTAGCTACCACGGATCGTGGACCCGCATGCATGCCGCACAACCCTTCGTGTATGTCACTGATTACGTAAGCGGCCTGACGTGGTCCAACTTACCGCAGCCACGGCTGTAAGAAAGAGCGCTTGTAAAGGACGCCTTCTCGAAGTTCGAAATGCTGCGACTTCCTTCTGATGCGCCGTGCTGCTTTTTCCTCGTCTAGAAGGGTCTCACTAGTCAAATAGTTGATAATCGGGGTCATCCATGTAGGTCCATCCTCCTCAACTATAGCAGCAACCTCCCCTTCCGTTATAGATTTCTCCTTGAGTATTTCCACCAAGACTTGTTTAGACAAGTGAGCGAAGCTTGTGGATGCGATCTTGCTAAGAGCGTCCGCCTTCTTGTTCTCGCCCCTTGGCACCTGCTTGATGGAAAACTTACTGAAAGTCGCGATTAGCGACTTGACTTTTTCCAAGTACCTGACCATGTTTTCCTCTTTAGCCACATATCCACCTAGAATATGGTTCGCGACAAGCCGTGAGTCCACGTAGGCCTCAAGGTTGCGGACTCCCATTCTAGCGGCGATTTTTAAACCCGCAATTAATGCTTCATATTCTGCTTCGTTGTTGGTGGTCGTGAACTCCAAACGGAGGGCGTACGTGAATTCCATTCCTTCTGGATTTGTGAGGATGAGACCAGCTCCAGACCCGTGCGTACACGAAGATCCGTCCGTGAATAACACCCATGGTTCTGTTGGGATCTCGTCTTGTTTAACCATTGGCCCTTCCTCATCCGGCTTCTCGATCAGGAAAACTGCCAAGATCTGGCCTTTCACAGCCGTCCTTGGCCTATAAGATATATTGTGCTCCCCCAATAAGATGCTCCATTTTTGTAGCCTCCCTGCCACGCCCGGTCTAGAAATAACCTGCTTGATTGGCTGATCCGTAATGACCACAATTGGGTGCGCCGGAAAGTACCGGCGCAGCCGCTTTGTAGCAAACACTAGTGCTAACACCAATTTTTCCATAGAGGAGTAATTCAGCTCCGACCCTTGTAGTGTTCTACTTATAAAGTAGACCGGAGTTTGCACTGTATCTCTATCTGTCATGAGTACCGCGCTTATTGCGCCATGAGTGGCTGAGAGATACATAATAAGTTCCTCCTTTAGCCGAGGAGCTACTAGCATAGGGAGAGACGCGAGGTGCTGTTTGAGATGGCCGAAAGCTTCCTCGGCTTCCTTCGTCCACCGGAAGTCTCCCTTCCTAATGCACTTCTTGAGTGTCTTAAATAGGGGTAATTACTTCTCTGCGGATTTGGATAAGAACCTATTCAGCCCGGCTAGTTTCCCATTCAAAGATTGCACCTCCTTCCGTGTCTGAGGGGACGACAGTTGTATTACTGCGTCCGTCTTCTCTGGGCAAGGTTTGATGCCGTTTGGGTCAATCAAATATCCAAGGAACATTCCCTCTGTTGCCCCAAACGTACATTTTTTTATTTAACTTCATGTTAATCCTTCTCAGTGTGTCGAATGTCTCTTGGACATCCCGGAGAAGTGCCTCCTCCGTGTGACTTTTTATAACCAAGTCATCCACATAGACCTCCAAGTTTCGGCCTATCTGTGATTCAAAAGCTTTGTCCACAAGCCGTTGATATGTAGCACCGGCGTTCTTCAGTCCAAACGGCATTTTCGTATAGCAATATACGCCCTGACTCGTATGGAACGCCGTTTTTTTTTGCATCCTCCTCCGCCATCTGGATCTGGTGATATTCTTTGTATGCGTCCAAGAAGCATTTAAAAGGATACCCACATAGGGATTCCACCTTCCAGTCGATTTCCGGTAACGGGTAACAATCCTGTGGGCAGGCCTTGTTCAGATCCGTAAAATCCACACACATGCGCCAACTTTCGTCATGTTTTTTGACCATGACCGGATTGGATAACCACTCGTGGTAGTATACCTCGCGCATGATACCTGCGTCCACTAGTTTCCGTACTTCCTCCAATATCACTTGGCTGCACTCAGGCGCCTGGCCGCGCTTCTTTTGCTTGACGGGTTGGTACCCTTGGCGGATCTGAATCTTATGCTCTGCTATCGCACGTGGCACGCCTGTCATATGCTTTGGCTCCCATGCGAATATATCTAAGTTTGCACTTAAAAGAGAGCACATGGCCCTTTTGCCTTTATCCGAGAGCGCCCCTCCTATGGATACCTCCTGTTCCGGATAGTCAGGGTGAATTGCTACCTTCCAATTGGGAGGTGGTGATCCATCCTTGGGTGGAACAGGTGGAGTCGGTGTTGTCACGGTGTGACACTCGGATGCCGGTACGATTGTGTTGTAAATGGTAACAATTCCCCCCTCAACGGGGAATTTGATCATTCCGTGCGCCGTGGAGGGTACCGCCCGTATAGCCAAAATACCTGGTCTGCCTATAATCCCATTGTACGGAGAATGTGAGCGTATCACCATGAAGTTCATCCACGCCGTAGTGGAGTGTTCCTCATTCCCAATGGTTACAAGCAGCGGTAGTTGCCCTATTGGCCAGATAGTGTCTCCACTAAAGCCGGTGAGCGGCGCCGTGGCCGGTACTAATTGGCTTCTTATTTCTGGGCATAACTGCACAAAACAGTGTTCATACAGTACCTCTGCTGACGACCCTCCATCCACATACATGCGACGAACATTGTGTGTTCCAATGCTTATCTCAATAGTGAGAGGCGCATCGGTCAAATCGCTTGCTGTGATGGGAGGGAACGAGATTTCCCTGGCGCGTGAAAATTTTTGGCCAACTTTCTGCCTCGTGCGGTGTTGTCTGGATTGGATCATGTATATGGTCGAAGGCTTGTCCTTTTGGGGATCCTTCTTATCGTACTTCTTGTTGTTGTCTTTTCCATCCTTCCAATCCTTAACTAGGTGCTTGAGTTTACCTGATTTGATCAGCGACTCAATATGCTTCTTGAGCTGGATACACTCCTCCGTACCGTGGCCTTTGTCATTATGGAATTCACAAAAGCGATTTCCTTGCCGACGTTCCGGCGGAGTGGTCATTGGGGGAGGCCTCGGAAAGTTCGCCCCTTCCGTCAGCAAGATCTCCCGGTAGGACATCTTTAGGGGGGGTGAACTTATCGTCCGGCCGTCCTCCTTTGCTCTGGCTCTTATAGTCCGAGCCCTTGCTATTGTTCTGATTGCCTTGACCGCCCGACTGTCTCCGGGACTGGTCATTTGACCGATACCCATTTCCTCGGGATGGGTAGGCCGCGGCAACAGCTGTTTCTCCTTCTATGAAATTTCTGACCCTTTCCATGAGGTCATCATATCTTTCTGGACGCTTGTCATTGAGGCGCCTGATCAACTCCCTGTCTGTTATGGCGTGCATGTAGTCAGAGATTTTCAGGAGCTCCGGCATTGTTTTTGTGCGCGTGCACTCATCATTGAAGCGTTCAGTGAAGGCTTCTGTGGACTCCCCCGGCCGTTGTTTGACAGTTGCCAATGAGACCGGATCCCTATTATACTTCTTCCTCTGAGTATAATTGTTCTCAAACGCAGTACGTAGATCCGTGAAACTATCAATGCTTCGTGGAGGGAGTGCCTCAAACCAGTCACGGGCATTTCCGATCAAAGTTAAATTGAACATTTGGCACCATATAGGCATGGGCCATCGCTCAATTTTAGCCTGCGTATCGAATATTTTAAGGTGATCAACCGGATCACCAGTCCCATCATAGGTCTTGACACACGCCGGCATGCGACGTTTGGTGTCCTCAGAATAGTTCCGTATGCGGAGGGTGAACAGGTCTTCCCTGGGATCCGCCCATGGCCGGGTGAGCCTAGGGTCATCCCATGGTTCACACCATGGACGCGAAAGATCCTCCGCGTCTGCATCATGATAATAAGGGCCACCATAATACCCATCATTGTTTGGTGGTGGTGGAGGGGTGCGCCTAGGTCGGCGACGCTTAGGCGGATGGTCATCTGAGTCTTCTCCTGACGGGTCTGGAGACGGTTGTGGTGCCCCATCCTTTGGGTAGGGGCCACTTTTTTGGGATGAACCGGAAGCCTTCTTCCCAGTGTTCATCCTGTCCCACACACTCGTGCGACGAGCGGTTCTGGCCAACTCTCGATCTGGCCGCTCGGGTGAACCATCAGACTTATCTCCTCCTTCTCGAGACTGCATTAATTCCTGTATGAGGCGATCTCCTATGCGCTCAAACACATTCCTGGGTTGAGGGGTTTCCTCAAAGATGCTCTGCTCCTGAGGCCGAGCTCTCCTTTTCCTCTGATTTGGGGAAGAGGTGATTGGTCCGGTGTCACCAAAGTTGAGTCTGGATTGGAGGTCCCTCCCCAGATTCAACCTTGACGCGATCCCTGGGACGATCCTATCGAAGTTCTGCGTGAGAACTCGAGTAAGATCCTCCTCGCTGAGTGGTAGGACCTCTACTTCTTCCTCCGCCGATGGTCTGCGTGGCTCCTTGTTATGAGAGTTGGGCGCACTCCCTGGGTCAGGGTTGTCCAGGGTTGAAGTAGGTGGGGGTGTCATGGAGATCGTGCTCGTTACCCCCCAGGGGCTGAAAGCCGCCCCGGTTACCAGGTCCGCCCGCAAGGCGGCTGGGTGATTGATTGGGGATGAGTATCCCTTCCCCTTGGGACTTCCGATTTCCAGTATTCGTATTCCTGGGATTGCCTTGCTGGTGTCCCTTCGTCATTGAAAGATTCAGAATGAGGTTTTTGTTCTAGCTTAGTGTACTGGGTCCCACGGATGGCGCCAACTTTTTGATGCAAATGTTGGGTGATCCTTGCTAGACCCGAATTAGGCTTAATTCGGGTTGGCTGGGCTCCGGCTCCTGCACCAAGTGAATCGTTTGGTTGGGATCCTGTACACTAAACAACACGCGTTAGGCTTACCGTGGGAATGTTTCCCACGATTAGACTCCAGCGTGAGAGTAAGTAATCGATTAGGGTTTATGTGAATTGAGAGTAGAACGTAATACCTTTGTGGAACCCTTGGGGGTTCCTTTTATAGGCAGTGGAACCCTTGTGGGCTGCCACTTGATACTTCGGCCCCAAGTAAAGGATAACTATCAGAATTAGAATGATTGTTATCCTCTAATTTTGGTAGTGAATATCCTCCTCTATTGGGATAAAACTATTCCTAGACAGAATATGATTCTGTCTAACCCTATGTCGGCCGCGCCGGGCCGTGGGCCGCACACATGTGTGCGGTTACTGTTCATTCAAGCCCATAAGCTTGAATGACATTATTCCCACCCATCTGTAATGGGCCGGATACGGGTAGTACCCATGGGCCGGGTTCCTGACCCGGTTGGGGACTATACGTCATCAAACTGGATAGGTAAAAGTATATATATATATATATATATATATATATATATATATATATATATATATATATATATATATATATATATATATATATATATATATATATATATATATATATATATATATATATATATATATATATATATATATATATATATATATATATATATATATATATATATATATATATATATATATATATATATATATATATATATATATATATATATATATATATATATATATATATATATATATATATATATATATATATCAGGGCCTTAACAGTAGCTTTATAGTTGAGGCAAAAGATGAGAGTTATCTAACACATGTAAGGGCGTAGGGTTTTCTTTACAGAACGCATGAGGTTGGTTAGGTGGGCGTTTGGCTCATAGTTTGGGGTCTAAAAATCGGGACTGTTTTGGGTAAAATGTGAACGGGATAAGTTATGAACTTAACTAAGTTAAGGACTTGTTAGAGAAGGGTAATGGGATGTTTAGAGCATATTATTAAGGTAAATATAGGAGAGAGGGTTAGATGTCCATCATAGATTGATGAGCCATTTTAGTTATTGGTTCATGTCTTGATGTTATGCATTTGTTTGTTTAGCTTTTTGCTAGTGCGTGGATATTTGGAGAAGCTCAATCATGTGAGTTCATAGTCCTATTTCCACTAAGTTTTTAAATGTATTTCCAGTATGGGATGGAGATGACACTTTGTAATGTTCTTTAAAATGTTTTGATAATATGTTTTGAAATGTGTGGACATAAATGTGTTATTATGTGATATGCTTACTTATGTGTTATGTTATATGTTCTATTATGTGTTCTGACATGCGTTCTGAGTACATGTATTCTGAGTACTTGTGCATCGTCTTCTTGGAGACAAGATATCTCGACGGGGATATGGTTCATCTCTACAATGGGTGTAAGAAAAATCCGGATAGGTGTAGGTGCATTGTTGTTATTATATGTTATATTGTTATAATATGTTTCATGTGTAGTTGTATGTAATGTGAATATCACTTTATAGTCAACTGCTTTAACTTATTTTTCTTCAACTTATTTACAGCGGATGTCAAGTTTTTTTATGATGTTCTAGATAACTTAAACCTATGTTCTCACCAACTTTATGTTGACAGATTTTAGTGTCATTTTCAGGTGAGGTAGTTATGAAAGATGGTGTTAGAAGTGGCTAAAGTTTAAAGGTTGCTAGGATTGCATTAGGAGTAATCCTTTTCCTCTTAGTTTTCTTTTCATCGTTTGAATAAGTGATACATTTTAGACACCTATATGTTTGATGTTTGTTTATTTGTTGTTCTTTGGTGAGAGGTAGGACTTTTACCTACTTACCTAGACTCCTGCATTGTTGAGATATTATCATGACATTTGTGTCACCATTTATGATATTTCAATTTTATTTAGTTCTCTTTATAAACACGCTATTTTTGTGATGGTATCCATACGCCGCGCCCCATATTCCGCCATGGTGGGGTGTGACACGATCTCTGATATAGAAAATGATCACAGAAACTATAGGGAGCGATTTAAAAAACCACAAGCCTATAGCCCCCCACCTTACAGCGACAGGATCGGATAATCCACTAAGAATCACGTTAATTGAATGTTAATCAATGAATGATGACTAACAAGTTGAGATCAAGGAGCGTAAAGAGAGGGGTTTTTTTCGATATTTTAACTATTGTGTTTTTCGTATTACATAATTGAATCAAGATTTCTAATCTAATCGAGACAAATCTAGATTACCATTAGGTACAGATGTACACACATCTATTAATTAAACGAGAGGCTCAATAGCAACATTTTTTAAACTAAGTTGAAGGAACAACCTTTTTCTTTGTTACACGTGCCTTTCACATGCTTCAAAATACAATTGATTATATTTTTAGTTACTACCTTGTTAAGGATATCATTATAATTATAGCAAAAATTATGATCCACATATGTAACACCTGCTTGCATCTCAATTTAAAATATTTAATAACGTAAATCATTTACAAGTTCATGTTCGTTCATTTAACTAAACGAACGTAAAATAATGTTCATGTTCGTTCATTTAATAAATAAACAAACATAAACGAACTTTTAACCGAACTATTCATAAACTATTTACTGAACATTCAGTTCATTTACATTCATGCCTAAAATTTAAGCTAATAAGTAAAAAAAAATTATTTTTATCAGTTTAATTGAACCTAACGATAAATGGTGTGACCATGTACCACTGCACATCAAATATATAAAAAGTGTACATATGTATAGAATCGGTTTGATTTGACGATTCAACCGATTGAGCAAATGACTCGGCAAACCGGCTACTATATCAAGGTAACTAGAAAACTGCGTTTTAAAAGATTTGGTTCAGACCTCAACTTAAACAAGAAGTACCACCGGTCGAGTGCGTGTGTAACTTAAATAAGATCATACTACGGTTATGAAAGGAAAAAAGTCTATTCGCCAACACATAATATTACTTATAGAGGTACGTTTGTTACAACTATTTTATTCAAGGAAGAAGCCTCGTAGCCTATGAACATACAATGCTATAAATTCTGGATCACACATTTTAAATAATAGTGAGAATTTTAAGGAGAGATGCAAGAGTTTTGATAGGTGCATCTGAAATGAATGGTTCTAGAATTTTTCCATCATTCTCATTTTTAGTTAATCTTCTTATTAGATCCTAACTCCTTATTTAAGAACCTAAATAAAATGCATATATTTTTTTCCAAGCCTGGCATGAGCTTTACATTCTTTTCTAAGCCATACATTTGGCTTTTATAAGCACCAACCTATTTTTAAGGATTATGTTCAAGTTTTTTAGTTAGTGCAACAAGGCCAACCAACCCTTTTCATTTCTTTTGTTCTTGCATAATGCATACTATGTACTACCTTGCGTGCACTCGTTACTAACGTTTGAAATAGCTTCATTCATACACACACTAACCTCTTATACATTTTAAGCAAATCTAAGGTAATAAATTAATAATATCACCCCCAACTCGTAGAGGCGCAGAACCATATGATTTTTTATTTTCTTTTTACTTTTACCGTATGTACTGCAGTTTACCTAGAAGGACCGTTACTTGTTTAATTCTTCTTTTAGCGAAAATTCACATTGGTCGCTGTACTCGAGCTCCCTTTGTACCTTGTAACTCTTCAGCAATGACGGACCTTGAGCATTTATTTTAGGAGGGCCGAGTTAGTTTTTACATACCAAAATAAAAAAATGAGCAATAACTTTTAAGCGGAATGCATAAAATTTACACTACTCGTCAAAATTTTTGGGAGGGCCAGAGCCCTCCCCAGTCTCCACAGAGATCCTCCCCTGCTCCTCAAACGTCTTGAAATGAGACTCGAAGATTTTCATTTTCTTTTATATTAGGCTAATTAAGCCTTGAGTGAAAAGAGGTATTATATCTCTATGAGAGCTTGCAAGTTCTTAGCTAGTTAGCTGAACCTGACTCATGGTCTTTTTTTTTTTTTTTTTGCTTAAAAGTTTGGGCTCAATTGATGGACTATAATCACTGCCACGTTACACTTTATCGGTTTATCCATTCTCAAGATTGAGTGCACAGATAACAAATACGATATTTGCCTACTTGGTTCACAACTACACACATAATACATGAACCAAAATGGCCTTTTATACTTTTTAGTTAGGTAAAGGGGGAATGATCCATTTGATTGCATATATTACACATGGTTGAGTCCTAAACTTTTTGCTAAAGTCAACATACCATAAAGATAAAATTTAACATGGAATTTTTTACTTTTATTCTAATCTAAGTTGAGATGCTGAACATATATGATTACTTTGATAAACTATTTCAAAGAGAAGGGAAGTTAATTTAGTTAAAAGAAGATGAGCAAAACTATGAATAAAGTCAACTGCAAACTCTTATTCCTTCACACCACAGCTATATTCAATACTTCACATCCAAACTCCAAATAACCAAAAACTCTCAAATGGGCATCTACAAGACCAAATCCTACACCCTCCCGTCCTCTCCAATCCACCACTCGCGCTCCTCTTCGGATTTCGAGTTCAACGTCACGCTCTCCCCTCGAAAATCGGACCCTACCACTCTTCGGCCCGCGGATGAGCTCTTCTACAAAGGTCAACTCCTCCCACTTCACCTCTCGCCACGAAAATCAATGGTTCAAACACTTCTTGCCACCAAGGGACGTCACTCGTCTGACTACCATTCCTCGTTCTCTTATGAAACATCTGATTCTTCTCGTATAAGTTCAGCCACAGAAGATGATAATCACTTTCCTAGCAAACTTTTCGATTTAACTTCCAAAAGGCGCTACTCAATTAACAAATTTGCAACCTTGTTTCGCAAGGAAAACAAGCCGGTTGTTGTCACTAACGGGACACCAACCTTTTCTGTTAAAGAGAAGATACGAAGATACTTTAAGAAAACTAAAGTACCATTGTACAACAAGTTTTCGCAGTTTCAAGGAACAAAAACAAGTCCTCCTAACGTGAACAAGAACAACAATGTTGGGACAGCTTCTTTTTCGGGGAATTTAAGGTTTTTGAGAAAGACAAGCTGTGTTTCGAGCTGCCCGTCAACTATGCCGTCATCTCCTAATCATTCAGGTGTTCTTAGGCCGAAACCTGGCTTGTCGTCAACTGAGGAACTACATAGCGCGATTGAAGGAGCCATAGCACATTGTAAGAACTCGATGAGTACGTAATATGTACTAATGTACACACGTTTTTGCATGTTTTACAAGTGTTTGACAATCTTATGATTTAGAATATAATCACGTACCAATCTAGATCTGATCTGACATTATTTCGCAGATAATTGATTACTACATTAATATGCATTAGTACTAATTAATATTTTACTATAGCATGTTCAGTACGTAGTTTATAATATATTTAGGAAGAAAATGGAAGGGTGTTGCATGTGACATTTATTTATGGATTATGCATTTGTATTCTTTCTTGTGTTTCTTCGTAGATACTTCAGTATTTAGCTTCGTTTGTGGTCAAATTATTATTTCTTAAAATGAAGACTGTGGACTGAAATGATATAAAAACCGAAACATTATTTGACCGTTCATGGTTTTTTTAGTTAAAGTTGTTTTTGTCTTCAAATTGCAGCATTGTTTTTGTCTCTTGTTAGGGTATCTTACATTTGTTGCGTGTCACGAGCTAGCATTATGATATTACATAGTAGAATAGTATGATGCAATGTGAGAATGTATTGTGAAGTTTAGGCTTCTCTAAAGTTGGGTTTGATAGAATTCCCGATATCGATTTTGTCGGTTTGTATGCCGAGCGCTACAAAAAATTTAGCTCGGGCGAAGAAGATCTTATATTTTTTGTAACGAAGCATTGTGATATTAGTTTGTTGTGGAATGATCGGATACAAATTTTGTCTATATGTTCTGTACCTTTTATAGTTCGATATTTTATACTTTTATGTTTCGCGTTCAGCATCATCTCAGCTATTGTATTGAGTAACACACGACGAAACCAATTGTTTGATAAAAGTCACTGCGAATCTAGTTGGATTAATGTCATAAAGCTTCATGTTTTGTCTCTTTCTATTACTGCAGTTGGTATGTTTTGATAATTAAGATAACGTGGCTTAAAGTTATAAATTATTAATAAATTTTATCTTTTTTTTTATATATTATCAAAATAAAATATAAACTTTTATTTTTATTATTATTCAAACTTTTGAATTTATTCTAAAATTATAAACATTAAAATAACCCATGATAACAAGTTAAAAAAAACGACAAATTACATACACGTTATTATATTTTACCAGTCATTTTAATTTTTTTTAATTTTTTTATCAACCTTGATGTAAGACAACATCAACAGATTAGAGAGGAAGGTACCACAACGAACCCAGCTCGTCGAGCCGACGTGGCCAGCTCTCGTGGCTAGCCGTGGATGTTCGACACCCCCCCCCCCCCCCTCTTATTCGCCGAGTGGATTTCACTTTTACGAAATGTGAACGACGAGAGGAAAGGGTAAAAATTAGCCGTTGCATTTTGTAACAGTAATATTTTCAACTAAATATTTTTTTTAATTATTTTTTTATACAACTAATATATATATCACATCTTCTTTCCCATTTTAACACACAATTTCTTCTAAAATCTCTCTAAATCACTAATTAAAAATGTCTAACATACCTAATGATCAATACCCACAACTCAACTTCACCGGGCTTCTCAACACTAGCAACCCTTCGACACCATCATCAAACCTGTCTACACCGTCATCACAAAACTCCGTTGCAACGTCTCCCAGCTTCGCACAGTTTCAAACCGGCACCCCACAATTTCATTCTGGCTCTCAATTTCCATCCGGGTCTCAATTTTCATCCGGCTCTCAATTTCCATCCGGCTCTCAACTTCCATCCGGCTCTTAATTTCCATCCGGCTCCCAATTCTCGTACCCTCCTATTCCTCCAAACTATTTTCCTCAAATGACCCCCGAACAAATTTACCACCAACAACAGTACTACATTCAACAAGCACAGTTTCAAAGCCAGTTTCAGAGCCAACAAAATGTTCCCGAAACACAATTAAAAGTTCCGGCCTCACGAACACCAACCAAAAAAGGCAAAACTAAAAAAACCAAAGCAAAAAGATCACAAGCTGTTGATTTAGATGCCAATGAGGATGACATCGAATTTGTTGAAGCTCCGACTCAGGCAACGGTACGTTGGAGTAAAGAAGAAGAATAATTACTAGCCAGATGTTGGTTTGATGTTTCTGAAAATGTCGACATTGGGAGCGACCAAAATGAAGATTGTTTCTGGAATAATATTGTTCGAGATTTTAAGAATCAAACAACCGGTATGCACCGTACAAAAAACATGATTACCGGAAAATGGGGTCGGATGCATCCGGATTGCCAAAAGTTTCAAGCGATGTACGCAGGAGTAGACCGTAGGAGTGGGATGAATGATGAGGATGTTTACGAAGCTGCAAAAGATGAATTTTTAGCAGCCTTTAATGGAAAAAGATTTGTTTACAGTCACGCGTGAAAGATCCTCAAAGAACACCCGAAGTTTGCAGGTGCAAAAGCTGTTCATGCGGATGATCACACTGAAATATTTGGTCCTGATGAACGTCCTCGACCCGAGGGAAAATCTCGATCCTCTTAGAAGTTAAGATCTGAGTCAAGTGAGGGCACCAGAGGATCGTCGGGGTCATCGAAGGCAGAACTGTCAAATGCAATGCATCAAAAATTCATCAAGCAACAGACACTCGCAGACAGGCAAATCGAGTTGACTGACTTCTACTTTCTCACGGTTGATTACGAGTCAATGTCGGAACCGAAGAGGACGTACGTATGTCGAAAACAAGAGCAAATCATGGCCCGATTCCCTCACCCGGAGGAGTAGTTTATTTTAATTGTTGTGTTTTTTATTTTTCGTATTTTTTTTTCGTATCGTATTTTTTTTCGTATCGTATTTTTTTTAATCCGTATTTGTAATTTTTATTTTCGTATTTGTAATGTTTTATTTGAGTGAAATAAATTTTAGTTTGTGTGAAAATAAAAAAAATAAAAATAAAAGATAGTGGTGGGGCCCAAATAAAGAGGGGTTTGGTGTGTTATGAGTGAGGCGGTATTTTTGTTAGTTGTGTAGGTGTGATGTGACGCTGAGTTGGCAGCTGACTATGCAAAATTTTGAGGGGTTGCCTTGTTGTGACACCTTTGTCTCTTACAATAGAAGGTAGCGAGAATATCAAAGGCAGAGATCAATATGTGTGATTGTTTTATTATAAGTAGTATTTTAGAACAAAAAAGTGTGTCTTTCCATCAAGGTGATGAGGCTTATTTATAGCTAGAGAAACTTAGCAAAGTGCAATAAAGTCTTGACTATACAATTTTTTTATTATAAGTAAACAAAAAAGTGTGTCTTTCCATCAAGGTGATGAGGCTTATTCATAGCTAAAGAAACTTAACAAAGTGTAATAAAGTCTTGACCATACAATGCCCAAAGACTCTTTAGGTTCTAGACTTTCAGAATTCTAACTATCCCAAGTAATAATTGTCTTTATAGTCCTGAATGCCATCATACTCCCTTGCTAAAAGAAGATTCGTCCTTGAATCTTGTTGAAAATCAACCTCTTCCACCTTGCTATCTTCCTCATCGGTAACATAATGGGATAAGTCTGCTACATTGAAGGTTGCCGATATGTGATACTCTCCGGGTAAGTCTATCTTGTAGGCATTATCATTAATCCTTTTGAGAACACGAAATGGACAATCTGCACGAGGCTGCAGTTTTCCAAATCTGCCAGTTGGGACGCGTTCTTTTCCGAGTCGGATCCACACCAAGTCTCTTTCATTAAACACGACCTTCTTGCGACGTTTATCCACCCTTTTTCTTATACTTTGCATTTTGTTTCTCAATGTGCGCTCGGACATGTTCATGTAACTGTTGCACCTGTTTGGCGTGCTCTTCTCCATCGGGACTAAAATGTGCAGGTGTTAAAAGTGGTGTGAGCTCAAGTGGAGTGATGGGATTAGTACCAGTTACTACCTCAAATGGTGGCTTGCCCGTGGTACGACTTTTTGATCGATTGTATGCAAATTCAGCCTGCGGTAGCACCAAGTCCCATTAACGCGGGTTTTCCCCGACCAAGCTTCGCAATAAATTACCCAAACTTCGGTTAACTACTTCAGTTTGTCCATCCGTTTACGGATGATGTGATTAACTGAATTGGAGTTGTGTTCCCAACTTGCACCATAAAGTGCGCCAGAAATGACTCACAAACTTCACATCGCGATCTGAGGTGATTTTTTTTGGTACACCATGTAATCGTACAATTTCTTGCAAAAACAAACGAGCTACCTGTGAGGCATCAAACGTCTTGTTACAAGGAATGAAATGCGTCATTTTTTAGAACCGATCTACCACCATCATAATTGAATCCTTATTTCTTTGTGTCCGAGGTAGCCCTAGAACAAAGTCAAGACTCACGTCTACCCACGGGGCTACTGGCATAGGTAAAGGCTGGTACAAACCCGCATTGGAACTTCGGGTTTTAGCCACTCGACACACACGACACCTTTCCACAAACCTTACAATGCCGCGCTCCATTCGTGGCCAATAAAATTGACCACTCACCCAACTCATGGTCTTATTTACTCCAAAATGACCCGCTAAACCGCCTGCATGACCCTCTATTATAATCGACTCCCTTAACGAACATTTGGGAATGCATAGTCGATTATCTCGAAAAAGGTACCCATTTTGCACGAAGAATCGTTGGTAGGGCTGACCTTGACAATTCCCCTATATAACTGAAAATTATGGATCATCGGCATACAACTCCTTGAGTATTTCGAACACAACAACCTGGACTTTCATGACCGAAAGTAGCGTGTGTCTTCGACTTAAGGCATCAGCTACTTTGTTGAGAGCTCCTGCTTGATGTCTAATTGAGAAAGTATATGCTTGCAAAAACTCAACCCATTTGGTGTGCCTTGGTCTTAGCTTATGTTGCCCGTTAATGTATTTCAACGCTTCATGATCAGAATATAAGATAAACTCTTTGGAGACAAGATAATGACGCCAATATTCTAAGCTACGAACTATGACGTAGAACTCCTTGTCATATGTAGAGTACTAACGTCGGGTCTCATTCAACTTTTCACTAAAAAAATGCTATGGCCCGACTCTTTTGACTCAACACACCACCAATACCCACACCCGAAGCATCACAATGAACCTCAAATACTTCACCAAAATCTGGTAGTATTAAAACAGGAGCTTCTATTACCTTTTTTTTAACAACCCAAACGCCACTTCAGCTTCTTCAAACCAACTGAACTTTCCCCCTTTTATGCATTCAATGATCGGGGAAATAATAGTGATGAAATTTTAAATAAATCGTCGGTAAAATGACGCGAGACCGTGAAAACTACGGATTTCATGAATGTTTGTTGGTGTATTCCTGTGACAACCGTGGTTTTGAGGTTCGTCACTTAGTCGTACTTTTAGGGTGTTATGAGTGACTATGTGTTTTATGTGTTTACGTGTTTATTTGGTGAGAATGAGGATGGTTTGGACATCGTTTATGAGTACGAAGTGCTCTTAAGTAAATCGATTAGTAGTTATTTCATGATCATGAGCTCACAATATAGTGACTATGAAATGAAATGGAATTATTTTGGTGATTTACGTATACGTATAAGTATTTTAGTAAATCGTATTTTTACGATTTAAGGTTTAGCATTTAGAGGTCCCGGATGAGGTAATTAGTCACGGGAGTATTTTTCAGGATGGTTTTAAGTCATTTATGACTTAGTTAATTAGTTTATTTCATATTTCAAGAGTTTTTATAAAACTGTATATTTTATGTCTTTTACGGTATACGCGTAAATTTGACTAGTTTTACGGTTTTGAGGTTTTGGAGGCTTTAGGAGCTGAAATAAATTAAAAGAAATTTAAGTTAATAATAATTATTAGTTAATTTACAGTAAATAATAAAAAAATAAAGAAAAGGTTATTTGGGTTGGTTATGGGCGGATTTGGTGGAAGGGGGTTTATAATATGGAAAGTTTTGGTTTTAACCTTAAATTAGGATTAGGAAAGGTGTTTTAATATATATTAAGACCCCTAAGGGCCATGAAAGACTTATATCAGTCTTTGGGTCGAAAATACATCAATGGAGGTTAGGGTTTTCAATAAAAATCAACCCCTTGAAGATCAGAGGTAAAAATCATGTTCTAATTACGTTTTTATTAATTAAATCATGTTTTTAATTCATGTAAACATCAATAGATAATGGATCTAGGGTTAGGTTTAACATAAATTCTGTAATTTAATGTTATAAAATGTTTAGATTAATTAGGGCTTTTAACTAATTAAGTATTGAGTAATTAATTAGGTTAATTTAATTAAATTCGTAAATAAAAAAACTGGGCAGAATTTTTAGTCCATTGTTTTGATCATATCTTGAGTTCTACAAACTTTTAATTTTCTAATCTTATATCCCTGGAAAGGTAATTGAATTGGATTTCAAATACAAGAAACGAGAACTAAATTGGAGGTCGAGAAGTTGGTCAAAAACAGGTTACAACAGTCGAGGTCAAAACAGTTTTGAAATCAGTCGGGTTTAAATTAATGTTTTAAGGTGGTTAGGGTACTTAGGAGTACAATTGGACTCTCAAACGAACATAAGAGTTAGTTTATATGTTATATAAGATATCTGAAAGAGGGCTAATCAATTGGGTTAGGGTAAGACCCTCTGACCATAACAAACTTTTTGTATGTTCAAAATCAGTAAATTCTGGATACGTATAAGTATATATATATATATATATATATATATATATATATATATATATATATATATATATATATATATATATATATATATATATATATATATATATATATATATATATATCTTTATATTATATATAGGTATAATTATGATTTGAAACCACACTTTTTAATCCAGTCATATCCCAGTCACATCTTTTAGCCAATAGTATTTTAGAATTTCCTAAAAAATCTCCAAATTCCCTGAAATATTGGTTTGAAATCGCAATTTATTCAAATTCGCGTTTTGAAAACGCAGTTTTGAAAACTGCGTTTTGGAGCCGCGTTTTAAAGTTCTAGAGCGGTCCGGTTCATGTCTGGGCCAAGCATGGTCTGTAGAGGTCCGGACAAATCTGGGCTGAGTCGGATCAGTACTGGTCCGGATCAATTTTGGGCCAAGTCGGGTCAGGGCCGATCTGGTTCCATTTTGGGCCGAGCCGGGTCAGGACCGATCTGGTTCACGTTTGGGCCGAGTCGGAACTAAACCGGTCCGGTTCAAGTTTGGGCTGAGCCAGGTCTGATCTGAACCGGGTCAGACTTCAGGTCATGTTTAATTTGAACCGAGTCGGAGGTTTTTTGGACCGGGTCAGACATGAAACGGATGAAATTAATTAATGACAAAAAGTGCCACTAACAAGATTTGAACCTTGGTCTCCTCCCTCAAAACTTAGCACCACACAGTTTACCAACTGTGCTATGCATAGTTTTAGTTATAACTATGCAAACCTATATATTTAAAGATAGTCTTTTTTTGCTTGTGTTGGGCTTATATAATACATAGCTTTGTCCGACCTATAAAAGATGCATCGGATGACCCCAATGAAAAATAAAAGTACCTTTGGAATCGTAATCTCGTGCTCTTCTCAATGGTGTGCATGTGATTAAATATAAACCCCGTTTGCATCTCAAAAAACGTGCAAACATTGACAAAACGCATCGAAAATCACCATTTTTAATTCATTTTATATATTTTGTATCTTCAAGACTCAATAAAGTATAAAAACATATTTTTACTTATATTTAGCATATTTAAGTCTTATTGGTCTATTTCGAGGATATTTTGATAATGTTTTTATGTGCGATTTGACACACATCGCTACAAAATCATACACAACTTCAACAAAGAAATATGTATTCATTCAATAAAATACATTTAATCATAAAACAATATAAAAAATAAAAAATAATTGTATATTTTAAATTATATATAGAACTTATTTTAGCAAAACTTATTTTAACGTAAACTATAACAAAAATATACTAAACATTAAATTACCAATTAAAAAAGACAAAAGAAAATACACAAACCACAACAAAGAACTATTATTCATTCAATAAAACATATCAAATCACAAACCAATATATATAAAAATATTGTACATTTTAAATTATGTTTTAGCGTAAACTATAAAAAACATGTTTATTTTCTAAATTTTTTATTTTCTATATTTAGGATTAAAAACATGTTTATTTCAAAAAAAATTCAATATTTTTCAAAAATTATGAAATTTTTATTTTCTAATATTATATAGAAACTAGAATACCCCATATTACCTTTCTATTTCTTTTCCCTAATAAAAATAAAATATTTTGCATATCTATTTCTAAGCCTATTTTACATTTTCGTCACTTTTTAACGGTTTTTTTCAAAAAATTTACATTTCGACAACTTCTCACGTTTTTGTCAGTTTTCTTTACGTTTCTTCGTTTTTCACGTTTTCGCTGGTTTTTTATTTTACTTTTTTTGTCAGTTTTTTTATGTCTTCGTCACATATTTTTATACCTTGGATAGTTTTTCATGTTCTTATCAGTTTTTTACGTTTTCGTCATTATTTTTAAGTTTTTTTCTTCGATTTAGTCTGTTTTCATCAGTATTTTTACGTTTACATCAGTTGTTTTACGTTTATCTCAGTGTTTTTATGTTTTCGTCCGATTTTTTATGTTTTTGTCCGAATTTTTAAGTTTTCGGCAATATTTTTTTCCTTTTTCTTCTGATTTTACATTTTTATCCGATTATTTTACGTTTCTTTCTGATTTTTCGTTATCATCCGATTTTTATTATGTTTTTATCAGGTGTTCAAGATTTTCAACTCTACACATGAAAAGAAATCTCTTTCCTCCTCTAGAAATTTAATAGCAGATAATTATGAAAAGTTTTCACAACTAAACAACACCTTTATTTTTTTAACTTTCGAAATATTTTTAGTAGTTTTCTTTTTAAGTTTCAAAAATTTTTTATTTTCTAAATTTCGGACGAGTTTTCGTAGCTCAATAATTATCCGAGTGTAAAGGTTTAGACATGTAAAAATTGCCATTGAATAAAAAATTAAACACAAACACTTGCATCGGATAAAAATATAGTTAAAGACTCAAAATAACAATTACTACTGTTAAAATTCCGTCATTCCATTATAGGAAAATAACATAACGCTGTTTTTGTGAAATTTGATATTCTTTTTAAGGTTTATCATAGTGTAAAGGTTGTTGTTTTCATTAATGCATGTTTGTGAGGTTTAGACATGAATTTTTTTTTTAATTTCGAAATATTTTTTTTTAATTCGGATTTGGTTTTAAATCTTTTAAAATATCTTTAACATAAGTTTAAGAATCACATTATAGCAATATATCAGGATACGGTTTCACCAACGGGTTAATCCGGTTAAGTCACCGGGTAAGGAGACTGATCATTGGGTCAACCCTACCGAGTCACCGGTTCATCGTCAATGGTTCGTTCATATTATGCAAAGAAAACAATCCCGCCCGTTGACCACAAACAAACGTTAATTAAGCGTAAAAAATAACTAAAATATACAAAAGGTTAAATTACAAATTCAAGAAACTAAAAACGAACAACAATAAACCCTCCTGAACAAGAAAAAAAAGCGACCCCGCCTGTTGGGCGGGTTACGACACTAGTGTATATATATATATATATATATATATATATATATATATATATATATATATATATATATATATATATATATATATATATATATATATATATATATATATATATATATATGGAGGCCTTAACAGTAGCTTTAATGTTTCTTCCAAATAGGAGAGTTAGCTAACACATGTAAGGGCATAGGGATTTTTTACAGGGCATGTTATTTTAGATAAAGGGGTGTTCGACCCATAGTTTGAAGTATGAAAAACAGGACTGTTTTGGGTTAAATGTTAACGCGGCGAGTTCTGAACTAACTAAGTTAAGGGATTTATAGAGGGATGTAATGAGATTCATATGGAATATAAATGGGGTTAAGTTATTGGATAAGGTTAGATATCCATCATAGATTGATGAGCCATTTTGGTATGTGGTTCATGTTTTGATTGTATACGTTTGTGTGTTTAGATTTGTGCTAGAGCGCGGGTACTTGGAGAAGCTTGTTTAGGTGAGTTTCATAGTCCCATGTCTTTTTATGATTTGAATTCCAGATGAGATGGAAGAGACACTCTATGGTTTTGTAACTAATGTTGTGAATGTTTTTATGGTTTGTGATGGACTTGTGTGTGCACTTATGTGATTAACTGTTATGTGATTCTTGATTGTGTTTATGATTTGGATCGGGGGACACGTACCGTCCCAGTTATTGTGGTTTGACTTGGTACCAAGGGTATGTTGACAAGGCGAGGCCTTGGGACTGGTTCATAGGTGTATGGGCGCCTATGGGACCATGGTGATTGGTAAGGCTTGGAGCCTTGGATTTGTGGTTATTGGTAAGGCTTGGAGCCTTGGATTTGTGGTGATTGGTTAATCTTGAATGCTAGTTGTTAATACATAATTGTAGCACATTGTCCATATGTTCTTTTGTTAGTGGTTGTTATTCACAGCTTATAATTGATTTGGAGTTGGAGTCTAAACATATGACTCTCACCAACTTTATATTGACGTGTTTTAATGTCTCTTTTAGGTGAGAATGTGGTTAAGCGTGAGAATAGGAGTGGCTAGCTGGAAGGCTTAGGATTTCATTTGGAGGAACCCTCTTTCCTCTTAGTCTTTATTTATGTTTATATAAGTGATACTTTGTAGACACCTATATGTTTGTTATTTGTTAATTGTATATCTTTGGTAAGAGGTAGACCTGTTACCTACTTACCTAGACGCCTGCATTGTTTGAGATATCTTCATGACATTGTGTCACCATTTATGATATTTCCATTTCATTTAGTTATCTCTATAGACACGTTATTGTTGTGATGATATCCATACGTCGCGTCCCATATTCCGCCATGGTGGGGTGTGACAGAATGGTATCAGAGGCAACGGTTATACATAATTAGGTTTCCTAGCCTAGTCTATAGCTTAAGAATCCTTGCATATAGGCGTCATAGGATTACTTGTGGTCTTGATTGTATTTTCCTAAATTTTATTTTTGTGAATTTTGACTAGTAAGAGTTGAACTGTAGTTGCCCATACTTAGTCACCTGTTAATTTCTGTTTTGTTTTTGATATATAAATTAGTTTCATCATAGTAAGTTATTTAGTGTACCTAATGTATAGTATTTTTCTTTTGATGTTTAAGTCATGTTCCCTAAGAATCATGTGGTGATTCGAGTTACTAAGAGTAGGTTGATAGGAAGGATTTTAAGTTGTTTCCACTCTTATGGACGACATGACTTATAACTGATTATGATGTTGTGTTGGAGTTTGTCTATGTTGTTTTAGCTAGACGATGGATTTATGTATTCCAAGAGTTTGACTATATTATTTTAATAGATGGAGTTTTGGACCTTATTGTTTATGTGGTTATGAGCTTATGTGAGCAGATGGATTTATGTGTTATATGTTGTGTTGTATTGATTCTTATAAGTGTCATCATAGGAGGGAGTGCATTGAGGAAAGGGTAATTGTATAAGTATGGTGGCCAACATAGTTATACAAGTACCACAACTTCAATGGGTTCTCAAGTATGATTGCATGAAAGAGGGTTAGTACATGCTTGTATATGATGAGATGTGAAATTTTAGGTATATGTATAATATATGGGTTTATGTAACAGTTGTCTACCATATGGCTATTTTTTAGTGTGTTATATGTTTTGGGTTATACTCATGTTGTGTGATTATGGGGTCACACGATATGGACTGGTTTTAGTGATGGGTTTTATGCCTTGTGGTAAGATGGTGATTACTCGTATGGAAAAACGAGTGTATGACGCGATTGATTGATCTGACATGTATGGTAACGAGTATGTTTTGGGTGATTTAATTGGTATATATATGTGGATGTATATATACTGGTATGTGTTAAGTTATGATATATGGTCGTGCAATAGTTATTATAACTTGAACGTACCTAGTGTTCTCTCGTGTTTAAACAGTTTATTAGTGCTGGAGTTTGATGGAGTTCCAACAACGTTTTGAATCTTTTGAAGTGTGTCTACATTCGGGTATGTATTTTAATTGATGAGACCAAATTTTCTTGCAAAGGAGTCTAGCTAATTAAAGGAAAATGCTTTTGAAAATACTTCGTAAGTGTACGGTATGATATCCTGACTTACATATCTTTTCTTTAAGTTTATTGGTAATAAGTTAAAAAAAATCTTGACAATGAATAGATTAGTTTTCTAGGTAACATGTGATAGAACATATAAAGGGTAAAGAAATTTTACGATAATTTTCTTAAAAGTGGAGTTAAAATTTTAGAAGTATTTAAATAGACGGAAAGAGTAAAAAGGAAGATTTTATTACAATAATGATAATAATAACACCACACCTTGTAAACGTGTAATAATTAGTTATAACAAGCCTAAATGGATTATATAAAATAATTATAATATAGAATAAAATGAATAAAAACACCATATTTTGTAAACACGTATTGGTTTCATAATAACAAGTGAAATGAGTTTAATGTGAGTAAACAAGATAATGGTTAGAATAATGTTATACTATACTAACTAGTGGATGCCTTTGACAAAATAATGAAGATAAAAGATGAGTTTATTGTTAACGGAGATGATAGATAAAGTGAGTTTTAGTACACTAACCGAGTTATGCCCTTTGATAGTAACGAAGATGGTAAAGTATAACTATGATTTCATTTATTGGTGTTAAAATATGGTCCTAATGTGAAGTAACTAACTGAGATGAAAGTTTAAAATTTTCTGAGGTATCGAAATTTGGTAAAACTAACAATGACGAGTCTAATTTTTCATTGTTGGCACACTCCATTGAATCTTTTGGATTACATTGTTTCGTTTTTAGTTGTTTTGGATAGGGTTCATTATGGTTGATCTTTCGGTTTACCCTATATTTATTATGGGACGCGATCGTTTGGAATTCTTTTGGTACACGTCATAGTTGATTTAGTTATGCGGTTGTGGAAACGTTAGGATGAGAGGATAGAGTTGGGTAGTATTACTTATGGTTCGATATTAGAATGCAGAGATGTGTTTTGGTTTAAAGGTTGTGTTGAAGGAATGATTAAGATTTGTGGAGTTTTGAAACTTAGATTGGTTACGGGAATAAGGTAGTAAGTAAAGTTAGTTGGCTGGTCGTGGGAACGAGATGTCATGCTATGAGAAGTTGGTTGAAGTACTATTAGGAGATTGATGAAAGAACTAGCGGATGTGAGGGTAGAGTAGAAAGTTTCTACTAATGGAAAGATGGGGCAAATAACACGCAAGGGAATTGGTATAGTTATGGAGGCAAGGTAGCAGTAGATGCGTGAAGGAAAACATGGATGTGAAAGAATGATTGGTAGGAGGCTGATTAATGGTGAAGTACAACAAGTAAGGAAGAGTGAGCCATTAAGGGGTTGAAGTACCTTTAGAAATATTGTGGTAGATGAGTTGAAGTTAGAAGTTACTGCGTAGTGTGAAGTTTCTAGGTAACATCATGGAGACGAGAAGGAGTGCGTGAAGAGCTACATCGTGAAGCAAGGAGCCGAAAGGACTGCGTGCCGGCTGCAAGAAGAATGCAAGAGATTTCGAAGGAGTCATAGAAGTTGCAAGGACTAGAAAGGTGACAAGCACTATGATGGGAATCTCCGTATGGTTCGTGACGAAGAAAGACAGATCGAGTACCGAAGTGGAGTTACAAAGAGCTGAACCAATGGAGTGACTACATAACATGGGAGATTAAGAACTCATGGAAGTAACAAGGGGATTCGAGTGACTACACAAAGATAGGATTTCGTGGCAATCAATATCGAGGGATGAGCAGTGAAGTTGAGCTGAATAAGTTCGTGGAGAAGTGATTAGAGGGTCAGTCTAGTGAAGGTGTTTATGAAGGATCTTTGGAAGAGACAGTTATGCATTATCCAATGCACTAACGATTTCCATAGAGTTGATGAATTGAGTATGAAATTTTGGTTGGACATGATAGTGAAGGAATTAGGGAGAACCTTCGAAGGATAGAACCAAGTATCCCTAGAAGTTGATGATTGAAGTACCACATGATAGGTGCAATGTCAATAAGAGAGTTATGAGACCTACGTAAGAATTTATAATATGGCTTGATTTAGACAATGAAAAGTAATATGGGTTTTAGATGAGAGTGTAATCCGAGTAAAATCACGAGAAACTCTAAACTATCCCTATTAGGAGGGAGTAGGAGTATTGGTCGTAAGGAAAACAAGTGAAGCTACTTGGGTAATTTGGGCGTGTAGACAACTTGATAGACGGGAAGCATCACATCGTGATGTATGGCATGAGTTGAGGAAGAAGAAAAAAGTGTTGATAGATGCAAATCATGAATAAAATATGTCGAGATAGGAACCGAAGGTAAAAATTTTGTATAGCCTAATGAGTACACTAAAGCACAAAGCAAGCTAATATTGTTGTAGTGTGGAAAAGGGAATGGCACTGACCTCTACTGTTTAAATGGAAGGCTTGGTATCGATAATCGAATGGATGAGGAGTTATAGATGAAGGTGACATTGAGAAATAAATGGAGCAAGAATTGCCTGCCGAATTAGCTAGGACTTCCAAAGTAAGCAAGAGATACAAGTCATCTGGGTCTAGTTCGTTTAATATAAATTCTATGGATGCAAGTAACAGTGTGGATGTTGATGCCACTGATAATGAAGAAGTGCAACCGATCCCACGTCCAATGGGAAGGGCCAGAACTAAGGCTAAGGCTAAAGGGAGAAGAGTTTCGGGGGAGTCGAGTACAAACGACGAGGCTTTGGCTAGGTTAATGTTGTCTAGGTTTGGTGAACAACAAGAACGGGCCTTTGCTGTGCAGGGTGAACAACAGGCCGCATATTTTGAGATGAAGAATAAAGAGATTCGAGTCCGGGAAAAAGAAGTGGAAATAGCCCGAAAGAAGCAGGAAAAGGAAGACTTGGACTTTTATATGCAGCCGATAGATCATTTGACGGGACGTGATCTTGCAGTCGCGGAGTGGCGCAAAACTCAAATCAAGGAGGCCTATAATATCCCGTATTAGTTATTTTTAAATGCTGTTTTTTTATTTTCTATGTTTTTATTTTTATTTTCGTACTGTGTTTTAATTTTTTATGTTTTTATTTTAATTTTCTACTATGTTTTAATTTTCTGTGTACCCGTGTTGTAATAAAATTGTATGAATAAAAAATTTTTAATGAAAAAATGGGGTGATGTGGAGTGAGTTTGGTGAGTGCCATTACCTCCTGTGGTGAGTTTGGGTGAGTTTTGGTGAGTTTGGTAAAAAAGCTGACGTGGCGCTGAGGTGGAGGTGAGTGGGTTTCACCCCACTCCCACTAGTCTTAGGAGGGAGTGATGTGACAACCGTGGTTTTGAGGTTCGTCACTTAGTCGTATTTTTAGGGTGTTATGTGTGACTATGTGTTTTATGTGTTTACGTGTTTATTTGGTGTGAATGAGGATGGTTTGGACATCGTTTATGAGTACGAAGTGCTCTTAAGTAAATCTATGAGCGGTTATTTCATGATCATGAGCTCACAATATAGTGACTATGAAATGAAATGGAATTATTTTGGTGATTTACGTATACGTATAAGTATTATAGTAAATCGTATTTTTACGATTTAAGGTTTAGCATTTAGAGGTCTCGGATGAGGTAATTAGTCACAGGAGTATTTTTCGGGATGGTTTTAAGTCATTTATGACTTAGTTAATTAGTTTATGTCATATTTCAAGAGTTTTTATAAAACTGTATATTTTACGTCTTTTACGGTATACGCGTAAATTTGACTAGTTTTACGGTTTTGAGGTTTTGGAGGCTTTAGGAGCTGAAATAAATTAAAGGAATTTAAGGTAATAATAATTAATAGTTAATTTACATTAAATAATAAAAAAATAAAGAAAAGTCTATTTGGGTTGGTTATGGGCCCATTTGGTGGAAGGGGGTTAGAATATATGGAAAGTTTTGGTTTTAGCCTTAAATTAGGATTAGGAAAGGTGTTTATATATTAAGACCCCTAAAGGCCATGAACGACTTATATCAGTCGTTGGGTCGAATATACATCAATGGAGGTTAGGGTTTTCAAGAAAAATCAATCCCTTGAAGATTAGAGGTAAAAATCATGTTCTAATTACGTTTTTATTAATTAAATCATGTTTCTAATTCATGTAAACATAAATAGATGATGGATCTAGGGTTAGAAATTCTGTAATTTAATGTTATAAAATGTTTAGATTAATTAGAGATTGTAATTAATTAAGTATTGAGTAATTAATTAGGTTAATTTAATTAAATTCGTAATTAAAAAAACTGGGCAAAATTTTTAGTCCATTGTTTTAATCATATCTTGAGTTCTACAAACTTTTAATTTTCTAATCTTATATCCCTGGAAAGGTAATTGAATTGGCTTTCAAATGCAAGAAACAAGAACTAAATTGGAGGTCGGGAGTTGGTCAAAAACAGGTTACAACAGTTGGAGGTCAAAACAGTTTTGAAATTAGTCGGGTTTAAATTAATGTTTTAAGGTGGTTAGGGTACTTAAGAGTACAATTGGACTCTCAAACGAACATGAGAGTTAGTTTATATGTTATATAAGATATCTGAAATAGGGTTAATCAATTGGGTTAGGGTAAGACCCTCTGATCATAACAAACTTTTCGTATGTTCAAAATCAGTAAATTCTGGATAGGTAAAAGTATATATATATATATATATATATATATATATATATATATATATATATATATATATATATATATATATATATATATATATATATATATATATATATATATATTGGAGGCCTTAATAGTAGCTTTAAGGTTGCGTTCAAATGGGAGAGTTAGCTAACACATGTAAGGACATAGGGCTTCTTTTACAGGGCATGTTATTTTAGATAAAGGGGTGTTCGACCCACAGTTTAAAGTATGAAAAAGGGGACTATTTTGGGTTAAGTGTTAACAGGGCGAGTTATGAACTAAACTAAGTTAAGGGCTTTATAGAGGGATGTAATAAGATTCATATGTCATATAAATAGGGTTAAGTTGTAGGAGAAGGTTAGATATCCATCATAGATTGATAAGCCATTTTGGTATGTGGTTCATGTCTTGATTGTATACGTTTGTGTGTTTAGACTTGTACTAGAGCGCGGGTACTTGGAGAAGCTTGTTCAGGTGAGTTTCATAGTCCCGTGTCTTTTTATGAATTGAATTCCAGATGGGATGGAAGAGACACTCTATGGTTTTGTAACTAATGTTGTGAATGTTTTTATGGTTTGTGGTGGACTTGTGTGTGCACTTATGTGATTAAATGCTATGTGATTCTTGATTGTGTTTATGATTTAGATCGGGGGACATGTATCGTCTCAGTTATTATGGTTTGACTTGGTACCAAGGGGATGTTGACAAGGCGAGGCCTTGGGACTGGTTCATAGGTGTATGGGCGCCTATGGGACCATGGTGATTGGTAAGGCTTGGAGCCTTGGAATTGTGGTTATTGGTAAGGCTTGGAGCCTTGGATTTGTGGAGATTGGTTAATCTTGAATGCTAGTTGTTAATACATAATTGTAGCACATTGTCCATATGTTCTTTTGTTAGTGGTTGTTATTCACAGCTTATAATAGATTTGGAGTTGGAGTCTAAACCTATGACTCTCACCAACTTTATGTTGACGTGTTTTAGTGTCTCTTTTAGGTAAGAATGTGGTTAAGCGTGAGAACAGAAGTGGCTAGCTGGAAGGCTTAGGATTGCATTTGGAGGAACCCCCTTTCCTCTTAGTCTTTATTTATGTTTGAATAAGTGATACTTTATAGACACCTATATGTTTGTTATTTGTTAATTGTATGTCTTTGGTAAGAGGTAGACCCATTACCTACTTACCTAGACGCCTGCATTGTTTGAGATATCTTCATGACATTGTGTCACCATTTATGATATTTCCATTTCATTTAGTTATCTCTATAGACACGCTATTGTTGTGATGATATCCATACGTCGCGCCCCATATTCCGCCATGGTGGGGTGTGACCATTTCAGCCAACAATGGCGCTTATTTTTTCCGGGTCCATTCGAATACCTTCTTTAGAAACAATATATCCCAGAAACAAAACTTCGTCACTAAGAAAGTGGCATTTCCTAATGTTAACATATAACTTGATTTCTTAATATTCCCAAAACCTGTCGTAAGTGGTATAGGTGATCTACTACTGTTGTACTATATACCAAAATGTCATCAAAGTACACAACTACAAACTTGCCAATAAAAGATCGAAATACATGATTCATCAATCGCATGAAGGTGCTCGGTGCGTTAGACAACCCAAACGGCATTACCATCCACTCGTATAAACCATCACGAGTTGTAAATGTCGTCGTCCATTCATCCCCGGGCCTGACACGAATTTGATGATAGCCACTATGTAAATCGATATTTGAGAAGACACTCGCTTCATTTAATTGATCAATTAAGTCATCAAGCCGGGGAATCGGAAATCGATATTTAATGGTTATTTTATTAACAGCTCGACTATCAATACACATTCTCCATGACCCATCCTTCTTGGGAACTAATAGTGCCGGTACGGCACACTGGCTCATGCTTTTACGAATGGAACCCTTTTCCAGTAACTCTCGCACTTGACGTTGCAACTCATCATGTTCTCGAGGGCTCATTCGATAGGCAGCCTTGTGAGGTATGGCTGCACCTGGTATAAAATCAATGCAATGTTGTATGTCCCTCATGGGAGGTAGACCTGATGGTAATTCTTTAGGTACGACATCACAAATTCTTCAAGTATTGGTATGACCCGCAATGGCACGCGTAAGTCCTCTTGATTTGAATTCATTGCCACTAGAGCAAACACTTTGA
Organism: Glebionis coronaria; assembly: GCA_025667525.1. Taxonomy (NCBI): domain Eukaryota; kingdom Viridiplantae; phylum Streptophyta; class Magnoliopsida; order Asterales; family Asteraceae; genus Glebionis; species Glebionis coronaria. Next base: position 631,177,534 of record CM046874.1, on the reverse strand, counting down.
CTAATGTAGGTATCTTAGTCATAAATGTTGCGTGAGACAAGAACCGATTCTTTATTTCCTTTTCCTTTTGCAAATCAGAAGGTCTAAGAATGACAGTAACTCCATCCTTTTGAAAGTTATATGTATTTTTAAACCTATCGTGCTTTATCTTAAGATCAAATTGCCACGGCCTACCGAGTAATACATGACACACATCCATTGTAACCACGTCACAGCATACCTCGTCTTTATAATTTTTCCTAATAGATAATTTTACGAGACACCATTTTGATACTTTCACTTCATTCCCCTTTTGGAACCATGACAACCTATAAGGTTGAGGATGGTGTTTAGTTATCAGTCCCAGCTTACTGACCATTGTTTGAGATACCACATTCTCGCAACTACCACCATCTACAATAACGTTACATATTTTACCTTCACATGTGCAACGAGTATGAAAAATGTTATGCCTTAACCATGATTCATCTTCTTTGACCACCGCACTCATGGTTCACTTAATTACTAGTACTTCCCCTGTGTCAACATATGTTATCTCTTCTTGGTTTGATGTAACTTTCTCATGCTCATCATCATATTCATCAAACACAGGTCCATCATCTTCTTCAATAAAAGTAACCATCTTTTTATTTGGACAATCGTTGGCGACATGCCCAAGGTCTTGACACTTAAAACACCGTTTACTTGTCAATATCCCTCCCTGCTAGAATTCGGATTATAAGTTGAGGTTGTGTTGGAGTTTTGAGTTAGGTTTGAGCTTGAACTTGCAACTTTCTTTCCTGTGTCGGTTCCCGTAAAACGACTTGAGAAGCGAGAATTGGTATTGTTGTCATTTTTTCTCTTATGTTGTGATTCCACCCTTCGAGCTAACCGACACACATCATTATATGACCAATATTGTTGAAGACAAACAACATCAGCGATTTCAGGTTTTAGGCATTCCAAATAACAAGCAATAGTTTCCTCTTCCTCCTCAACCACATCACAACATAGCCTCAAACGATCAAATTCATTGGTGAATTCTTTGGCTAACATACCTGCTGGTTGCTTAAAATTGTGGTATTCTATATAAGCCTCTTGCTTATATTGCATAGGTAAGAATTTTTTTTTATTTTTTTTGAATGGCAAATAAAATTTTATAAAAAAGCTAGAAAGAAACTAGAACACGAAAAACACGCAAACACGAAGCATTTGGCCATTAACTTCTTTTTCATCTTTTCCCAAGTCACAATCTTGGGTTTTCTTCCCCGTTACGTTGTTTTATAACATGTTCCCACCAAACTGAAGCATTTTTATTTAGTTTTATTGCCACCAACTTGGCCTTTTTTCATCATTTAGGTTCTTAATATCAAACACTCGCTCAATAGTATACAACCAATCAATAAACTCATTGGGATGTGATTTACCTTTAAAGTCTGGGATGTCGACTTTCACACCAAGGTTTTGAGAAGTGTTGCCACGGCCCTGCCTGAAACGACGATCTCTCTCGTGTCGATTAACCTCCCACGGGTTCTTGTCGTCTTCATTGTTGCTCTTGGTTAAGTCGATGTCTGATCCCCGACTTCACTCATCATCGCGATCAACATTGCGAAAATTTTCCAATCTAGTCTGTGCTAGCATTTGCTCTAATTCTCGTATTCGTCTTCCTTAAGGTTCAATATCGAGATCCCTCTGGTCCCTACGGTTTGGTCGTGGTTCTTCCTTATTGTCGTCGGCACCTAGACGAGGTTGCCTATGCGCATATCCACCTCGACGTCCTCGGCGACCCCGGGGTTGTTCATCTTCTTCCATCAATAAGATTTAAAGAAACCAAAAGCTCCGATACTAATACGATGTAAGACAACAAAGGATCGGCATACTACAATAGAAGGTAGCGAGAATATCAAAGGCAGAGATCAAACTCTGTGATTGTTTTATTATAAGTAGTATTTTAGAACAAAAAAATGTGTCTTTCCATCAAGGTGATGAGGCTTATTTATAGCTAAAGAAACTTAACAAAGTGCAATAAAGTCTTAACCATACAATGCCCAAAGACTCTTTGGGTTCTCGACTTTCAGAATGTAACTATCCCAAGTAATAAGTGTCTTTATAGTCCTAAATGCCATCAAACCTCATTTGTTTTTTTACACCTCACTAGTCAACTTTAATTTTTTTTCTTAGTCAACCCATATACACACATCCACTATACACACACTCAAGATCCAAGATACATACACTCAAGATCCAACAAGATCCAAGATACAAAAACCCTATTTAAACGAGAAAACAGTCATAATCAAAAAACATGATGAGACACAACTCCCTCTCATATAAATTTAGAGATAAAGCTCGATAAAACTCGTTCTTCATTTCATAAATTGAAACTCAAAAACTTGAGAAATCAATAATTGATTTGAAGATAAACTTTGTTCTATTGTAAATGTAAGGAATGACTAATAATGAGCTTCATTTTGAAATGGCAATGACATACCAAGTTATTCAGAATAAAAAAGAAACGCAAAGACATTTGTGGAGTCTGCATATGGGATTAGGATTAGAGGAAAAGCTTGGTGCTAAGCAAGGCATAACACCTCAGTTAGGTTTGGCAGAAGGGACTGCGTCATATATGGAAGATGTGACATGAAATATCTATATGTATACCTTCATTTAGTACAACCCCGAAAAACAAAGCAATGCGTATTTCCCAAGAATCGAGAGAGTTGGCACACACATGTTACGAAGGAGCCCTGTTTCGTGCAGATCAGAAACACTTGTGGGTTTTTTTGGGTATTGATTTGATTTTACTCACAAGTGGTTTTTTGGTTTAGATCGTGTATCATATATTGTTACAAGATAAGAATATGAATATGGATGGATCGTATGCTTAGACAAATACAGTGTATAAAACAAATAATGGTAAAGATATTTTCTTTTTATAATTTCCATGACAAATACGTGTATAAAACAAATGATGGTATAAGTCAGAAACAGTTAAAGCCACGTGGAAAAAAAAATAACGACATAAAAATTATAAAAATTATGTTACCTATTTTAGCCGGTACCAACAAGTTTAAATGGTAATAATAATAGTTTATATTATATCTTGGTAATGTTGAAAAAAAATAATTGGTAATCTATGGCTTTAAGCCACATAATGCCAGATTATTGTTAATATCTAAACCTATAATTATTATGTATGCATCAAACGAATATAAAGTATTAACACGTAAGGAAAGTTAAAATAGAAAACCTTTTTTTACGAGAAGAATAAGAAAGATTTTTGGCCACATTAATCTAAAACTAATTGATGATATTAAATATCATCCTACGAGCACACTTGTGCTAAAATATGGTGACGCCACATAAACAAAACTGGTTTTAGCACCAGAAAGCCTTTGGCACAATCTTTTCAGACATAGTAGTTGGCACTCGGCACTAGAAAATTTGATGGCAAAAGAATTATTAAATTTTTTAACTTAAATAAAGTTACATAATAATTTAAATAAACTTCATTAAATTAAACACATTACATTAATTAGAAACATTACATTAAAAATAAATAACTAAAAAACATTAAAATACACAAAGAGTTCTAAATAAACTAGTTATCGGATGATAGCGAGCTCGGATAAATGCTTTTTGAGTGTTGATAATAGTTGCGTCCAACATATCCATATTGCTCGTGTCGGCTTGTATCACCCTCATATCCGACTTAAACTTTTAAAAATTTATTAACTCAACTCTCGTGTTTGCTCGGCTTGGAAAACGCGCATCCTTGCTTTCTGATCCATCTCGTATTGTTGTTGGATCATCGCTTGAAACATTTTCGTGTTTGAATCGGAACTAGCAGTGGAGTTGGATGGACGTTGACTTTTCAAAATTCGGTGCATCTCGCCGGGACACAGCAACGTGTTGGGTCCATAAAGATCGAGTTCCTCGTCCGTAAGTCAAAGACGACATCGTCTTGCAAGGGTCGAATAGGGATTTCTCCATTTGTGCATGTCCTTTAAAAAGATCTAAGCGTTTTGGTGCTTAAAATCCAAACCCGTGGATTTTCTTAAACGCGATTCGTCATAAAGCGCTCGTCGTTCTCCCCACTCATATCACCCATTTCTTACACAAGCGAATTAAACTTACCTACATTTCGGTTCATCATAGTTCATTTTCCTGTCAACATGTTCTTGGTCCGAGTCGGGAAGTTTTTGGTCTTGGCCATTGCATTTTATATGTCTAGAACTTTGTACCAAAAGTATACTTTTTTTTACCTGAACCATATTTTGGATCCTCTGATATTTATATATAACATTTCACCACACATTTTGAGTACCCACACCTTCGATTTGCGGTTCATCGACTTTCTTAGACTTTGCCTTTAAGCGTTTTTCTTTTTTGGACGTCGACGTAAGGAGTTGCTCATCTTGTGGTTGATGGGACACTTTGTCAGATTGTGGTTGGGATTGTGGTTTGGTGTGGTTTGTTGTTGTTAGGAAAATTGCATTTGTTGTTGAAATTGGTTAAAAATCATTTGGTTTTGATCGGGATTAGAATATGGGTTAAATTTGGGAAACTATGGCATTGGGTTATATGAAGGTTGGTTGGAGGATCCTGGTTAGTTGGTCAGATTCAAAGACGAGCTTGAAATTTCGTTAAAAGGGTCGTTGAGCATTCCAATAATCCATTGATTATTTGGATTTATCTTGGTGAAGAAAATTAAAGAAATATAAAGTGTACGTTATAAAATATGTTGGATGAGTATATAAAATTTGGTGCTAAAAGAAGGCATTTATAAATTTTTTAAGAGTTAATTATAATAATAACAAAAATTGGAATAAATCACTTTTTAGGCTCATGTGGTCTGCACGAGATATGATGACGCAAGGGGAGTGGTGTGTCGCTAGCATGCAGAAGGCTTTGGCACAACCTTTGGCGCTCTAACTAACTATAAAGGCATAAAAGTAACTAATTAACTAACTTAATATTAACTAGCTAACTAATTACTGATTAATTAACTAACTAACTATTATGGATACTGATAACTAATAATATAGGAGGCATAAATACGTTCACGTTAATTAAAACGTAAAAAAGTATTAAAACCGCGAGATCGTTGTAAACGAGGATGGAGTTATGGCCAATTTAGAAAGGCGTTTTTGGATTAGTTGATAATTAGCAAGAGAGGGATTAGAATTAAAAATACGGATTTATACTAAAAAGACTAAAAACAAAGACGAATTACGCAAATCACGTAAATCGAGAAAATAATAATAAAATAATCAAAAAGTTCAAAAATTACAAATTAAATTCTAATTAACTTAATAAACTAAAAAATGAAAATAAAAACCGAATTTGAAAGTCCAACGGACAAAAAGCCCAATTGTACAAAAGTAGCCAAAGCTTAATGGGCTTTTGAGCCCAATAAGAAAATTTGAGAAAATAAAAAATATAAAAGTACTACTAGACGTAGAATTCAGTTTTGAACAACTTTAAAACTAAGAATAAAGTCTGAAAAAAGCTTCTATAAGCCTCAAATATGCTATAAACTACCTTATTAGGCCTAATAAGCCTAATAAGCTATTCCTTAAGCTTATCAGTGATCTTATTGAACCAAAATCAGTTTTTAACAATAAAAAGGTTTTCAAAAAGAAAATTTGAAAAAACTAAATTGTAGCTTATCAAAATAAGCTATTAGCTTATTTGAAAAAGCCCAAAAGCTAAAAACAAAAGCAAATTAGCTGAAATTTAATAGAGATTACTTTTTTTACAATTGAAGACTAATGCAAAAATAATTATGGAAAAAGATTAACCTATAAGCAGTAATAAGCAAAAAATGATTTCCTAATAGAACAAAATAGTCGATTTTCTTGAAAACACGACTAGAGAACATCAAATTTTGCAAAGATGATTGAAATACGTTTAAAAAGACAGTGGAAGAAGAAAAATTCAAATAAGCTCACTGAATAAGCCAACTCGACTCAATAAGCACAAAAAGAAAGTAGAAAAACGTGTTTGCTAGGGAACTGAAAACGACAAGTTGCCAAAATACTATGGTATATAGAACCAGTAAAAAAAAGAACTTTGAAACGAAAAACAAAAGATGTGCCTGATGGAATAAGCCAGAACGAAGGAATAAGCAAATTAGAGCTTATTATGAAAAAGAAGAAATAAAAACGTGTTAAATAAAACCCTAGGGGAAGTATAACCGAAAAAGAGCCCAGGGGAATGGTTTGTGTGTGTGCTAGTAGGGCTGAGCATTTGGACCGGTGACCCGGACCGGACCGAAAAACCAAATCGGACCGGACCGGACAATTTCGGTTCGGTCCTCGGTCTGGGGTTTTGGACTAATTTCGTCCTCAGTCCGGTTCGGTCCTACCAAAACCCCATCGATTAAGCCTAATAGGATCGCACTGGACCGAAGACCGAACCAGACCGGACCGGGCCAAACCTTTTCGACTCAATATTTTGAGGCTCACGAAATGTTTTAGGAAACATGAAAAAGAATCAATCCTTGAAATAAAATCAAGAATGCATGGTTCTAAATAGCCCGCTATAGCTCGCCTTAAGGCTAAAGCTTGAGGCGTGGCCTTCACGTTACACAATAGGTTAAGGCGCGCTACGAAATGAGGTGCGGTGATTTCTTGAATTCAATTTAAAAAAATAAATATTATTACATGTAAAATGAGTTTTTTTTAACTTTAATCATTATGTATAACACTTATTATGAACTCAATGTAAATATAATATTGAAATATGATAAAACAAATACATATTTTTATATGTTGTGCCGCTATAAGTCACGCTTTAAAAACGCTAAAGCTTCGCCTTAGCCACTAAAGCGTGTAGCTTGGACATGCCGCCACGTCACGCTTCACGCTATTTATAACCATGAGAATGATACATGAAGGGCGCATCATTCATCTTTTGAGTGAAGAAAGCTATATCAAGGATGTTTTCAACTCCTTAAATCTACAAACCCTCCTTGATTTCAATGGAACCATATGTCCTCGTTTCATTATCGAATTTTACTCAAGTTTCCATCTCATTATGTTTACTAATAAATGCATACACATAGGAATTCGCTTTAATGAGCAAGATTTCTCACTATCTCACAATCAATTTGGCGCTCTTCTTACATTCCTTACCATGGTCAGTGTTGTTTTTCGAACTCTTGTTCCTTTGAATCTATTCAACTTCATCAAGAGCCCCATTGTGATCACTCAATAGATATTCCTTCCATCATTGATATCAAAAATCTTCTTCTCAAAAATCCACTTGACTCATCCTCTGGTTACCTTTAAAAAAATCATAAAGATGACATTCATCCCGAGTTGACAAAATGGAATGAAATAATTTGCAATACGCACTTTGTTTCGACGAAATATGCAATCATATTCCCGCATCTTTTTGTCATCTAATGTATTTTATCAAAACCCATCAACATTTTAATCTTGCCTACTTCATTGCAATACATATGTCCAAAATTGAGTGCAAACCCAACTCTCCTTACCTTATGGAATGTTGCTAACACTGCTCTATCACAAAATCTATTCGCTTATCCCAAATATCAAGCTAACAACTATCATCTCGTTTATCCAGTCATGAAACCTATTGGAATCCTTGACAACTACTTCAATAGTGCTGAAGATGATGAAGAGGAAGATGAATATGTGGAATAATGCAAAACTCACTCTCTTGGTTTAGGATTTTAACTATTGTCTTATTAATTAGACTTTAATATGCTTGTATTAACTTAGACCTCTATTGTCTTATTGTCACTCTATTTTGTTTTTTTCTATTAGATAATGTTGTTTCTTCTTTTTCTTTGTTTATTCTTAAATATATGTCATTGTCAAGAACTAGCTGCAAAACAAAACAACCAACAGCCTTTCTGAAGCACAATCTCGTCAAAGGCTCATTTCTGGAAATTCTAGTAGTATAGGCAGCCAATACAATAAAGTTGTACAACCTATTAACTTAAGCGCACCGATTGCACATTTAAATACCCCGAAAGTCTTGTGCGAATGTGACCAGGTTTGGATTCAACTTTATGAGATTCCTTACCCTATTCTAAAACTCATGTGATCAAAGTATGCATGCAGTCTTTGTAATTGCAAAAAACATGCTAACAAACTTCTATTTCCATCATTTTTTTATTATAAATCACTATCATTTCATATCTACCATTACCACCTTACACAACCATCTTCTACCTTCTCTTTAACCATGGATTCATCACAAACATCATCTTTAAACATCAACAAAAGACCAAGATTCACCACTATACCTCCAAGATCACCTCTAATTGATCTTTACTCTTGTAAGAACTCCATCGCCCACAGTATTACCCAACTATCCAAACACACCAAATTCACCTTCTAAGACTCCCTCACCTAATGTGTTCACCTCCTCTTATCTACTATCCTCATCTCAATCCACTAACCTTTACTTAAGCTCTTACTCACTACCACAAAGAGTTGCACATCCACCACCCTCTAGTGAGAATGAGTCTATAGACATCTCTCTTAGCCTTTCAATATTTGTACATTTTAATATTGCCTACCCTTCTTATTCACCTTCAACTTCATATCCTTTTCCTTCATCACCCACAATGGATAACCAAATCCCATTGCAATATCTTAAGCTACATGGGACTACTTGTCAATGTTGTTTACACAACCGCAACCTAATTTTTGGATTAAGAGATGAACTCCAACTCATGTTTTCTTACATTAAGTTCATGCTCTCTAAACCACCTATTGACAACACTCCACACCAAATAACTCCACCATCTTTCGCACGTCCAAACTCGCCACCCTCCAACTAGAACATTATGGGTAGTTCTTGACACTTGTTGTAGTAGAAGCTTTTAGGAATTTATTTCTTTGTTCTCTTTACTTCTATGTTACTTTTATATTTCAAGGTTGTAATTGTTATTTTCTTTCAAGTAAGTTGTATGACATATTTATTGATTGATATTGGGTGAATATGTGTTGATTTACATATATATTTGTTATACTTGTACAGTTGTATTAAAGAATTATTAGTATCATAACAATTATATAAAACCCTAAACGAGATCAAAGTACATATAGCGAAAGCGATTTAACAAGATCATAATTAATAACACAATTATAATTAATCGAATTAGGGTTACATACCTTTGCGCTAAAGCAATTCCACAAGACGAAGAACAAATCACCGATTCGGGTTTAAACCGTATATACCAAGATATAGTCTAAAGTAAGACTATATTACGTTCTTGTACACACGTAATACAACGAGCTAACCGTGATTCTAGCACGTGAAAACCGAGCTACAACGCTTGTAATTAATCTACCCAACAATCCTAGAGAGGGGCTAGGACTAGATTAAGTATGTAATCGATCAACCAAGAAAACCAACCAAAACCCTTTGTTGGTGAGGGGTGGCGATCGACCAAAAGAAAGAGAAGGGGAAAAGATTTATGATGTGTGAATTATGAGAAGTTAGGAGGTGTATTTATAGGCCTAAATCCTTATAGCCCAAGATAAATAAAAGGCAACAATTCCCCCCCCCCCCTGGAGCCCATAACCGACCGACCAAACACCCCTTAGGGGTGTTCCGGAATCTTCCAAACTTCTTTCCTTTTGTTTACCCATACTATATATTTATTTAACGCTCGTTATAACTTAACTATTAATTATTTAATGATCGTTAAAGTCATATAGTTACTTGCTCGGTTAAATTAATAAATACATAAATATAGTTATTAAATAAATTAAAAAATCTAATAAATATATTTATTAATTAAATTAACTCTTTACGTATTGTGTGCAATCCCGTAATCTCGAGTTCGATCCAATCACATGACTATTAAATATAAGTCCATAAACTTACAACTCCCACTTGGACATTTTTCAAATATCGTGATTACATTGACTAGCGTCTAGTTACACTAGCAATGCCTCTAGTACAACTCGAGTAAGGTCTCCTGGACAAAACCTTTTAACGATTTCGCATTGTTATTATTATCCTTTTATTTCTAATACAACGTTAATAAGGATATGGATCTCAGTCATTCCTTTCATTAACCATTCTGTTTCTCGTTCACAGATTCAGCAAGATTACCAAAACAAATTTGGGTGTGGCACACAAACATCTTAATAATCCCACGAGGGGCCCAGTTGTATTAAACTCCAAAACAAAATTGGAGGAAATAAATTCCATATTGACTACGAGCAAAACTTATGAATTTTGCAACACTTCCAAAAATAATCCTTATAGTAACCAGTTACGTTTAGCGTTAGATTATTCCACAAAGATGCACTAGATTCGTAACAGTTTCCTGGTATCTCAAGTCTAAGGATAACTATTTATGTTTTACTTAATGAGAAAGATCTATAAAGTAATAACATGTAGTTGGGATAAGTCCTATATTCGATTCATCGAATATCATCGAATATCATCCAAAATCGATCAATATACTTTCAAGTATACTCTATCACTATTTTTATTTGTCTTAGTGTAATAATATTCCCATATTATTAATTGACAACGGACATTTAGCATAAATTTTATTCATGGATTAAAACATTTAAAATATGATACACTTATTAAATAATAAAAATAAACAAAACCCAATCTTTATTTCATTATATAATAATGTCATAACATCCTTTATCCAAATTCTAATCACTGATTTATTACATGAATTCGCTAGCTAGTTGCAGCCCGATCGCCTTGGCATGCTTAACTACCTTTGGTCTAGGCAATGCCTTAGTCAAAGGATCTGCTACGTTATCATCTGTGTGAACTTTTATCAATTTGGTTTCCCGAGCTTCAACTTGTTCTTGGACATAGTGATGTCTACGCATAAAGTGTTTGGCGCCTTTCATGACTCCACGGTCATTGGCACATATTATTACGGCAGAATTGTCACAATACATATCAATAGGTTCTTTAATTGAAGGCATCACTCCAAGATCTTAAATAAACTTCCTAATCCAAACAGCTTCCATTGCAGCTTCTGAAGCAACCATGTACTCAGATTGAGTAGCATGCATTGCAATTGTTGTCTATTTCTTGCTCTTCCAGTCAACTGCTCCTCCATTGATAACAAAAACGTAACATGTCTAAGACTTCGTATCGTTTTTATCACATTGCCACGACGCATCACAGAAACCTGTAACATTCAGTTTTGTGTCTGGTTTTCCACCATATACCAAAAACATATTTTTCGTACTCCTCAAATACTTTAGAATATGTTTAATTGTTAATCATAAGATTCAAAGCTATTTAGGGGTGATCCGGAGGTTGTGGAGGATAAAATAAATGGTTAGACATTTTAGAGAGAGAAAGTGATAGACTATTAAATGTGTGTGTTTTATTGAGAGAGAAAGTGAACTAGAAAAAATGGGAAACGTCACCCCTCCATGCAGTATGAAGGGGTATATATAGGCTAGACAAGGAGTGACTTTGACAACTTAGCAATAGTAGTCCCTCCATGTTTTTCCCATATGAAACTAATGTAATTCCGTAAATGGCGCTTACATTTTAGGGCTAACAATCTTCCCCCAATGTGGAGACATACGGAATTACTTAAAATGTTCCTAACAAGTAAAAATACAACAAAATAAAGTCTTCCAAGGCGCTTCCAGTGCTGAGGATGTCTTTTAATTCTTCTTGTCTTCATAACTTGTACCTCAGCTTGAATCATCTTTGTCTATGCTTGTTGTGGAACAATTGTAATATGCATGATTTGGATTAACTTCCCCCCAATTCATGCAGCATGTATTAAAAAACTTTCTTCATAGACTTCTTTTTGACGAAGTTTCTGGATCAGCTTCCCCCCAAACCAATATCTGTATCTTAAGCAGATTCTGACACTTTGATGTAGTTTGAACAATCTTCTAGCTAGAAGAACCACACCAAATAACACTGCTTCTATATTGTTTCATGTCGTTTAGGTTTTGGTGATAATTTGTTTGGGGTAACATGCAGGAAATCAACAACAATTCTACTCACGCCTTCAAAATACTTCATAAAAATCATACAAAGTGAAGTAGATACCATTCTAATAACTGATTTTTAGTTAGTTAATAAAAAGGTTTGCTTTTACAAGATCTTTCTTTGTGTTGCTCATACCCAATTATATTTGTCGTTGTTTCGTTCTCGGTGAATCAATCACGGTTCAAAGTGGAATTTTTGTAATTGGTGACTAAAAAGGGGGAGCTTATGATCTATATCTACTAAAACGATAAGTGCGAGAAGTAATAAAATTAAGCTAAAAGCAATTACTGAAAATAAAACTAGAATTAATATTAAACAGTAAAGTACCTAAACTTGGAAAAACAGTTGATGCGGAATAATTGTTTGATCCGAAATAATTGGAATATTTGGCTCATTCGGAATAAATCAACTCATGCGGAATAACCAAGAAAAACTGCTTCATTCGGAATGATCTTGATTCGGAATATATGTGTTGATCCGGAATGTTTGCTTCATGCGGAATGTTTGCTTCATGCGGAATAACAGTTGATCCGGAATGTTTGCTTTACTCGGAATAAGTGCTTCATTCGGAACATTTGACAAAAAGCTTCATTCGGAACAATGGCTTGATCCGGAATAATGACTGATCCGGAATAAATTTCTATCCGGAATAAAATGATAAGAAGCTTGATTCGGAATAATTATTTTACTCGGAATAAAACTTGATCCGGAATATAAGAGTTGAATAATTGATATTCCGAACCAAAGAGCTTGATCCGGAATATATTGTTCACCCGGAATATTGATTATTCCGGATGAAGGCGCTGATCCGGAATATTAAAACAGGAATGCTGGTGCGGAATAATAAGTTTATTCAGAATAAATATGACAAAACGTTGATCCGGAATATTTACCCCAAAACCTTCATTCGGAATCTGGGGAAACAGACATACGCGAAGAATAGGGGAATACTTTTGATCACGAATTTAACCAAATCCACCAAGTTTTTAACCAAAACTTAAACCAATTTAACCACTAAACATTTACCTATGATAAATATCAATTCAAAACAACAAAAACATAAAACCCTCTTACTTTTGAAGATCAAAACCAATAAAATAAAACCTTAGAAACTTTGAATCAACAAGAGAAGAAAGAAAGATTAAATGGAAACTTGTATTAATGATTAAGATTCAACAAACAAAATGGAAAGATTAAACTTACAAGATTGTGGAAGAAATCAAAGAAAATGAAAACCACCAATCTCCTTAAGGGAGTTGGTTCCTACGAACTAGAAAATGAAATAACAGAAAGAAAAACTAGTTGAAAATGTGAATGGGAGGAGTATTTATAGTGCTTGGCTTTGTTTAGTGAGTGGGCTTTCTCCCTTTCTTTTTGTCTTCTCGTCTTTTCAGAAAAGTTGATGTTTTCGATTTCGATTCGGGATTTGTCGACGAATAAATTCAACTCGTCTTTTAATTTCTTCATTTAATAGACTTGAGTTTCTTCGACATATGTAAATCTTCCATCTTTGTCCTTTTCTTCGATAAATCTTCAAATAGGCCCATTGACTTCAAATCTTTTGCATCTCTTGGACTATAGACTTTGTCTTTTCGTCTTTTTCTTCGATAAAACCCGTGCAATCCCATGTTTTCTTCAATATTTATCCGGTTGGCTCTGAAAACACAACAAACACACAAACCACGCATAATTCCAAACAAATGACATTAAATACGCGTTTTGGTCTCGTTTTAGCAAGAAATAAGTGGTAAAAGGATGGGTGTTTTCACACCTATCAAATCCCCTACACTTAACCATTGCCATGCCCTCATGCAATGCTACAATTTTAAAGCACAGTTTACATTTCTCATCATAAATAACCCACCTTGGCCTTTATTAAATTCTAAATACTAAGGAAACCAAAAGAACAAAACAAGTAAAGTATTTAAAGACTTACATTGGGGTTTTAGATTGTCATGAATGTTCATCATTCTCAAGTTTCACGTTCCCTATACCAAGCTTAAAAACGAGATCATTGTTATTATAAGTTAGCAAACTAACACGGACTCATGTGGCCCAATTATTCACTTAGACTCCCTTATTCCTAGGTGTATCTCTTATTTTGATAGTTATTTAGGCTGAAAACAAAGTGGGACGATTTAATCAATAGTTAGCTAAAGGACAAAATCTTTTAAAACTGCTTCTCGGGACCTCATAAAGTTCATATCTTGGCATAACTCGCTTCACGATTTGAGACCTTTCTCGGACCGATATTTGGCAGCGACTTCATACTTCGAATCTTTGAGAGACGTTCTTGAAATTATGGTCTTCTCTTCATAATAGGAATTTCTTCACTTGAAGTTTTGAGAGATTCTTCATCTTTGGACCACGACTTCTTTCATTTTTCTCCAATCTTTATTTTGGACTTTGATATATAACGATCCGCCTCCTTTTAGGACTTGGATCTATTTATCCTCATACCTTGCCAGGGTCTTTTCGGATAGACTTCTCCATGACTTTTGGGGAGTTTTTGCTTTTCGTCGTGTGTCTCGATCCTTCATATTGATTTTCGATAAATGATTCTTCACATCACTTTTGGATCTTTAGCAACAAAATGTAGCCCTCATGCCTTGTTAGGGCCTTTTCGGACTCGCCAATCTTCGCATCCCGCTTCAATAAGTTATGCCTTGGCTATGAACTCTAATTAATACCGAGCAACTTTTAAATGATCTTGGGCTAGAAGCTAATTAACTTTTCAAATCGTACAACCTTGTTTATTGCAGATAAATTTATTAGCAAGCGATGGGAGAATAGTCTTATAATCAACTCACATAAATTCACGAAAAAATACCAAACTTATAATTGACTCTATCATCTCTCGTTCTCCATAATTTAAAATCTCAAGGAATGAGACTCGTGGATGCTTAGCCAATTAAATCAACGTTTTGGGTTTTCGAGTCTCTTATAGGATCTTGCATCTTCTTAGACTCTTTCAAGTTTAGAATTTGCGTTTTAAAGTTCCATTGATAAACGACTCTCTAGGATCAATTATAGGAACTTGCGAAAAGTTCTTGTTCTTAACCCGTGAGAGTTAAGACTTTCGCGTTTTAAAGCTCCCTATATAAAAGCCTAGCAAAACTTGACTTAAACACGTTAAGGATACTAGCTAGAGTAAACTTAGATAAGTAAACTCGGGTTGAGTCAAAATATTCACGACTTTGAAAAATTTAAAACCACTTTATTGAAATTTTATTCTAGCAAGGAGAGAAAATAATCATAACAAAGGAAAATGCAACTATACAACTAGGCCAAAATAGATTAAAAATTTTGAAAAATGTCGAAAAAATAAATTTTCCGGTTAAATGAAGGCACTTTAATGGAAAAGTCCACTTAAAACTTCGATAGAAGTCTCCCCTACACTTAAGATAAACATTGTCCTCAATGTTTAAGCATGTGGGAAAAGTCTCCCCTACACTTATGACATTGTGCACGTTGGTTAAATCAAGTTAAGGAGGAGACAACTAAAGTGATCTATTTCAAATGTGAGTATGAAGAAGATTGAATCACGATAGTTGAGAGATAGAACCGGATTTGTGGATAACATGGGAGCACGGTTCTTCAAAGATTCCAAAAGTGCACTTATCCCTGTAATCACATCACCATACAAACACAAGCAACCTATATAGCTCCCCCTACACTTAGGATGAAAAACGGGAAAGGGGGATAGATACTCGGGTTGCCTCCCAAGGAGCGCTTGTTTTTGTTAATCGAGTCACGAGCCTGACTCGGTCCCGAACTAATTCAAGGGAAACATGGTGAGGGATGGAATCATCTCATTAGAGATGTCCTCACCAAAGTACAACTTCAAATGCTGGTCATTCACCTTAAAATTGGGCCCATTTGGCTGAGAAAGCTCAATGGTGCCATAGGGAAAGACATTGGCGATGGTGAATGGACCAGACCAGCGGCTCTTCAACTTGCCCGAGAAGATCTTCAACCGAGAGTTAAAAAGTAAGACTTGATCACCAACGTGGAACTCTCGGTTCTTAATTCTAGCATCGTGGATAATCTTGGTCTTCTCCTTGTAGATCAATGAGTTCTCGTAAGCTTCATTCCTCAATTCATGCAGCTCGTTGAGTTGAATCTTGCGAAGATCACCGGCTTTGTTGATGTCGAAGTTAGCCCACTTAAAGGCCCAGTATGCCTTATGTTCCAGCTCAATGGGGAGGTGGCATGCTTTCACGTACACAAGACGATAAGGAGTACAACCAATCGGTGTCTTATAGGCGGTACGGAAAGCCCACAGAGCATCATCAAGTTTATCGGCCCACGAGGCACGTTGCTCTCCCACAGTACGTTCCAAAATTCGCTTCAATCCACGGTTGGATATCTCGGCTTGACCGTTGGTTTGAGGATGGTAAGCGGTGGAAAGACGGTGATTGACACCATACTTAGCCATGACTCTTGCAAATTGATCATTGCAAAAATGAGTCCCGCGGTCACTGATTATAGCACGAGGAACACCGAATCGAGCAAACAGTTGTTTCAAGAAATTACAAACCACCCTCGCGTCGTTATTGGGTAAAGCTTTGGCTTCAACCCATTTGGAAACGTAGTCAACAGCAACAAGGATGTATTTGTTGCCTTTAGAAGAAGGGAATGGCCCCATAAAGTCGATGCCCCATACATCAAAGATTTCACATTCTTGTATGAAATTTTGAGGCATCTCATTTTTATGTGTGATCTTGCCTTGTTTTGGGCAAGCATCACAATGTTTAACCATCTCGTGAGCATCACGATAAATGGTGGGCCAATAAAATCCCGAGTCAAACACTTTTTTGGCGGTGTAGTTGGGACCAAAGTGACCACCGGTGGGTCCTTTGTGGCAAGCCTTGAGAATGTCTAAAGCTGCCGGTCCGTCAACACATCGGCAAATAATCAAGTCGGCGCATTGTTTGAATAGAAAAGGGTCATCCCAAAAATAGGTCTTGACATCATTCAAGAACTTTTTCTTTTGTTGGGATGTTAACCCTTTGATGAGAACACCACCCGCTAAGTAGTTTGCAATGTCGGCAAACCACGGGATGTCATCCAGATTGAGATTAATAGACATTAAGGTCTTAAGGGGAAAAGAGTCATTGATCTCTTTGTTCGGATGATCCCCTTGATATGGATCCTCAAGTCTACTAAGATGATCCGCGGCTAGGTTTTCGGCTCCCTTCTTGTCACGAATTTCAATTTGAATTCTTGAAGGAGTAAAACCCAGCGAAGAAGTCTTGGCTTAGAGTCGTGCTTAGTCATCAAGTACTTCAACGCGGAATGGTCCGTGTATACGATGGTGGTGGATAAAACAAGATAGGGGCGAAATTTTTCAAAAGCATAGACAACAGCTAAAAGCTCTTTTTCGCTTGTCGTATAATGCAATTGAGCCCCCGTCATTGTCTTGCTAGCATAATGGATTGGTTGGAAGTATTTATTCACTCTTTGGCCCAAAACCTCTCCAAGAGCAAAGTCGCTAGCATCACACATCAATTCAAAGGGTAGCTCCCAATTAGGGGTAACCAACACCGGTGCCTTAGTTAGCTTATCCTTAAGAAGATTGAAGGCTTCGAGACACTCTTTAGAAAAGATAAAAGGAGTATCTTTTTCCAAGAGGTGGGTCATCGGGTGAGCGATTTTAGAGAAATCCTGAATGAATCGACGATAGAAGCCCGCATGACCCAGAAAACTTCTCACACCCTTCACGGTTGAAGGTGGAGGTAACTTGGCTATGACATCCACTTTAGCACGGTCGACTTCAAGACCGGCTTTAGAGATTTTGTGTCCTAGCACAATGCCTTCTTTTACCATAAAATGGAATTTTTCCCAATTGAGAACAAGGCGAGTGTCTTTGCACCGCTTAAGCATACGTTCTAAATTGGCAAGGCAAGAAGAGAAGGAATCCCCAAAGACCGAGAAATCATCCATGAAGACTTCCATGGTTTGCTCAACCATGTCATGGAAGATAGCCAACATGCACCTTTGGAAAGTCCCGGAGAAATTGCATAAGCCAAAAGGCATCCTTTTGTAGGCAAATGTGCCATAGGGACGAGTGAATGTTGTCTTCTCTTGATCTTGGGGATCGATGGGTATTTGGAAATAACCCGAGAAACCATCAAGAAAGTAGTAATATTCATTACCCGCTAAACGTTCAAGCATTTGGTCCATAAAAGGAAGAGGGAAATGATCCTTTCTCGTGGCATCATTGAGTTTGCGGTAGTCTATACAAACTCTCCACCCAGTAACGAGACGTGTAGGAATCAACTCGTTGTTTTGATTGGGCACAACGGTGATTCCGCCTTTCTTAGGCACACAATGGACTGGACTAACCCATGGTGAATCCGAGATAGGATAAATCATGCCCGCATCAAGAAGTGTGATAACCTCTTTTTTATAACGTCATGGACTTTAGGATTCACCCTTCTTTGGCTTTGAATTGTGGGCTTAAAGTCGTCCTCCATGAGAATTTTATGTGTGCAAAATTGAGGATCAATTCCGCGAATATCGGAGATTTTCCAAGCGATAGCTCTTTTATATTTCTTGAGAACTTCAATGAGACGAGTTTTCTCATCGCCTTTTAAGTCCTTAGCAATGATAACGGGAAGTTGATCAATGCCTTCTAAGAAAACATACTCGAGATGGGGAGGTAAGTCCTTAAGCTCAAGAGTAGGAGGATCCTCAATAGATGGTGTAACTAATGATGGATCATCATTAGTCACCTCTGTAGGAGAAGGAGGAGAAAACGGGTCTTCATTGAGAAGTCTCTTAATTGTACGAATGTCTTCATCCTAATCGGTGGGAGAATCATCATACTTAAGATCGAGAGGACCCAAGCTATCTTCAAAATCATCCAAGTCACTTTCTCCAAAAGGAGTCAATGACGGAGAAATTGAGGCAACGGTCTCAACATTATTCTTCACAAGCCTCATCGAGAACATCAATAGCATTAACACTCTCATAAGAATAAGGTTGCTTAGAAATCTTACCCATGTTGAAGACAATTTTATCGTCACCAACTCTCATGATTATTTCGCCCGCGGCTACATCAATGAGAGTGCGACCGGTCCTCAAGAAGGGACGTCCAACGATTAATGGAACACGAGGATCCATCTCGTAGTCAACGACAACAAAATCCGCCGGGAAGGTGAATTTGTCAACGCCAACGAAGACGTCTTCGGTTATCCCCACTGGATAAGCAACCGTACGGTTAGCTAATTCCAAAGTCATTTTGGTGGGTACTAGCTCGGGGAGAGATAATTGCTTCCAAACACTTAAAGGAATTAAGTTTATACTCGCACCTAGATCAGCTAGGGCCATGCAATTCTCTACTCCCGGGAAGTTGCAAGGAATTAAGAAGCGACCCGGATCACCAAGTTTGGTGGGCAATTTCCTTAAGAGAACGGCGGAGCAATTCTCATTAAGTTGGGTCTGAGAAATGTCAAGAAGCTTCTCCTTGTCACTTAGAAGATCTTTAAACATTTTAGCGTATTTAGGCATGTGAGCGAGAGCCTCGGCAAAGGAGATGTTAAAATTGAATTGTTTAAACATTTTGAGAAAGTTTGAAACTTGAATATCATCCCTGCTCTTTTGCTTCTCTTTCCTCAACCTTGAAGGATAAGGTATATCGGATGAAGAGGAAGGCTTTAAGGGAGTAGGATCACTCACAACCACGGGTGGTGGGGGAATGGGGATAGAAGGTAAAGGAGGTGAGGAAAGTTGCTCTTTTTCCTTGTTCACAATCACGGGTGGAGGTGTAGGAAGATCGGGTTCTGTATAACCTTTTCCACTACGAGTGGTGATTGCTTTCATCTCCCCTCTTGAATTCGCAACGGTGTTACTCGGAAGAGTACCCGAAGAAGAGGGTTGATTACCTTGGAAGAGCGAACTGATTATATCACGTATGTTATCCTCTTGAGTGCTGAAAGAGTCTCTCATGTCTGCACGAATATCATTGCTTTGTTTCACCATGTCATTCCTTAGCTCGGCTCGAATATCGCTCCCTTGTTTCGCCATGTCATTCTTAAAGTTGACGAATTGACTCTGAAGATTCGTCACCATCTCTCTATTAGTCCTCATGAACACCTCGACGTCTTGATTCAATGACATCGGTTGATTGAGAGGTGGAGCTTGGTAAGCTTGAGAATTTCCTTGAGGTGGGTATGGGTTTCTTTGGGATTGATATTGATTGTTAGCACGAGGTTGGGATTGGTTGTTTCGGTTATAGCTTTGTTGTTGGTTTTGGTTTGGAGGAGGAAAACCGGGTGGAGCAAGATAGTTGTTTGAACGATAACTTAGCAAGCTACGGTCTCCTTGAGGACGAGCTTGATAGCCTCCTGTGGGATAAGTACCGTATGCCGCGTTAACGTTTTCACAAAAATTGCCTTGAGTGGAAGGACAATCATTGTAAGAATGAGGACCACCACACGTGTCACAAGAAATAGCAACGAATTTAGCTTGTTGAGTTTGGTTAGAAGCCAAAATTTGGATACTTTTGTTAATATCAAGAATAACACATTCCATGACGGACATGTCGGTGGTGGAAGAAGTAGATGAAACATTGAATCTCTGATTAGATCTTGAGGATGCGGATGAATCCCAATTCTTGTGGTGAGTAGTCATGTTTTCAATCAACTCTCGACACTCCTCCGGTCTCCTTTTCATAAAAGTACCACCGGCGGCGGCGTTGATCGTGTCACGATCACGAAAAGTGAGACCATTGTAGAAAGTATCAATGAGAGTGACGGGGAGCATGTTGTGATTTGGACAACGGTCGATCAAATCATTGTATCGTTCCCAAGCATCAAAGAGCGATTCATCATTGTCTTGCATGAATCCACTAATTTGGTTACGAAGGCTCGTGACCATGGATGGTGGGAAGTAGCGCGACAAAAAGCGTTGAGTCATGTCGTCGCAAGTATGAATAGAATTCTTTGGGAGACGGTCAAACCATTTTTCGGCATGGTGAGAAAGCGAGTGGGGAAATAGTTGAAGGAGAAGGTCATCTATAGAAACACCGGGCGACTTCATGCTTTGGGTGATGGTAATGAATTTGTCGAGGTGTTTGTTGGCATCATCATCCAGAATTCTGCGAAATGGGTTAGTTTGCACTTGTTGGATCATGTGATGCTTCAACGAAAACTCCTGAGCCGTGATATGCATCGGCATAATCGGGCCTCCACGTCCGTTCATCGTAGGTTGGCATAGCTCCTCCATGGTTCGTAGGTCGGGTAAGGGTGGATTATTCATGTTGAGGTGGGGTGGATTATTATTGTTGGGGAAGGGTGGATTATTATTGTTGTCGTTGTGTACACCGGCCATGTCTAAATCTTCGAGAGTCTCGGGCTCTGAATAAGACGTTGATCGAGTACGCATACACTAAAAAGAAAATGCAAGAGAAAATATTTTTGGTTTTTATAGGTTTTTTTAATGTTTTTGAATTTTTGAAAATTTTATATTTTTATGGGTTTTTGAAAATTTTTGTGCTTGAAAATAACGTTCCCGAAAGAACGGATCCCAAAATCCATTTTTTCTCACAAGAAACCGTTGATCCTTACGAAAAGAGCCGGAAGCGGCGCCATTTTAATAACTGATTTTTAGTTAGTTAATAAAAAGGTTTGCTTTTGCAAGATCTTTCTTTGTGTTGCTCATACCCAATTATATTTGTCGTTGTTTAGTTCTCGGTATCTTCTCGAATCGATCACGGTTCAAAGTGGAATTGTTGTAATTGGTGACTAAAAAGGGGGAGCTTATGATCTATATCTACTAAAACGATAAGTGCGAGAAGTAATAAAATTAAGCTAAAAGCGATTACTGAAAATAAAACTAGAATTAAAATTAAACAGTAAAGTACCTAAACTTGGAAAAACAGTTGATGCGGAATAATTGTTTGATCCGGAATAATTGGAATATTTGGCTCATTCGGAATAAATCAACTCATGCGGAATAACCAAGAAAAACTGCTTCATTCGGAATGATCTTGATTCGGAATATATGTGTTGATCCGGAATGTTTGCTTCATGCGGAATAACAGTTGATCCGGAATGTTTGCTTTACTCGGAATAAGTGCTTCATTTGGAACATTTGACAAAAAGCTTCATTCGGAACAATGGCTTGATCCGGAATAATGACTGATCCGGAATAAATTTCTATCCGGAATAAAATGATAAGAAGCTTGATTCGGAATAATTATTTTACTCGAAATAAAACTTTATCCGGAATATAAGAGTTGATCCGGAATAATTGATATTCCGAACCAAAGAGCTTGATCCGGAATATATTGTTCACCCGGAATATTGATTATTCCGGATGAAGGCCCTGATCCGGAATATTAAAACAGGAATGCTGGTGCAGAATAATAAGTTTATTCGGAATAAATATGACAAAACGTTGATCCGGAATATTTACCCCAAAACCTTCATTCGGAATCTGGGGAAACAGACATACGCGAAGAACAGGGGAATACTTTTGATCACGAATTTAACCAAATCTACCAAGTTTTTAACCAAAACTTAAACCAATTTAACCACTAATCATTTACCTATGATAAATATCAATCCAAAACAACAAAAACATAAAACCCTCTTACTTTTGAAGATCAAAACCAATAAAATAAAACCTTAGAACTTTGAATCAACAAGAGAAGAAAGAAAGATTAAATGGAAACTTGTATTAATGATTAAGATTCAACAAACAAAATGGAAAGATTAAACTTACAAGATTGTGGAAGAAATCAAAGAAAATGAAAACCACCAATCTCCTTAAGGGAGTTGGTTCCTACGAACTAGGAAATGAAATAACAGAAAGAAAAACTAGTTGAAAATGTGAATGGGAGGAGTATTTATAGTGCTTGGCTTGGTTTGGTGAGTGGGCTTTCTCCCTTTCTTTTTGTCTTCTCGTCTTTTCAGAAAAGTTGACCTTTTCGATTTCGATTCGGGATTTGTCGACGAATAAATTCAACTCGTCTTTTAATTTCTTCATTTAATAGACTTGAGTTTCTTCGACATATGTAAATCTTCCATCTTTGGTCCTTTTCTTCGATAAATCTTCAAATAGGCCCATTGACTTCAAATCTTTTGCATCTCTTGGACTATAGACTTTGTCTTTTCGTCTTTTTCTTCGATAAAACCCGTGCAATCCCATGTTTTCTTCAATATTTATCCGGTTGGCTCTGAAAACACAACAAACACACAAACCACGCATAATTCCAAACAAATGACATTAAATACGCGTTTTGGTCTCGTTTTAGCAAGAAATAAGTGGTAAAAGGATGGGTGTTTTCACACCTATCACATTCCATGTACACTAGTTCCCCCTGGAAGTTGATCTGATTACTTCAAAGTACACGATCTTCCCCCATGATGATTTCAAACTCTCGGAAGCATCATTATCGTAGACGTCCATATACTCTAGAAGTTCTTAGTCTTAAGCAAATGTATTGAAAAGTTTTGAAAGTCGTTGAGAAACTTTGAATTTTTTTGCTTGGACTATGAAGTACCATTGTCGTTATGAGGCTCATAAATATCCCGTGAGAATTGATTACTGATTCCACCTCTCTTTGTCTAACTTACCAACCTCGAATTCATTCGGCTATTTGTTGTGACCACATGTGAAGTAAACCCGATATTCCAAATTTGAAACTGAAGTACAATCCCCCAAATTTGTTACTTAAGCTTGCACTTATGTCGATTGAAGAACGGTGCAGAAACAAGTCTCTTATACCTCTTGAAGTTATCCACACGAGCAACTCCGTGTGACACTAAGAACTGCAACAAAGCTCCCAAAAATGATAGTAATCTATGTCGTCGACCATCCACCCCTTGACAGTAGAAACTAGATAATCAAGTCTCAATCATAAATTTTATCGCCCAAGCAAGTCATCAGTCGATAGACTGGGTTTGAAGAAAAGGGGTAGAAAAATAGAAGGAAGGCTCGATGATGAAATAAGTAAACGCCTTCATGAAATCCCAATTCAACTTCAAATAAGGAATACCAAATCCACTTCGTAATCACTTGTCTTTGTAGAACCAAAACTAGCTGTTTGTCATTTGAGAGAATCTTATATCGGATCGTTTTAGCGTTAAGTGTTTTGTTTGCTTTGGTGTTGTGTGTGAATGTCGTTATCTAGAACAAATTATGAAATGAATTGTCATTGAGGGACAAAATTTGTCTAGATAGCTTGTCATTTAATCCCAACGTCAATCATATGCCCAACTGGCGAAATTTTTTTCGAAAATAGTAGGTTTAAAACCTAGAATTTTCTTTGTCGTTGAAGCACTTTTGATCGAAACATACCGAATACCCGACTTCGAATAATTTCAATATAGCCCAAATAATACTTATAATCCGTAAGTTTGGCCACCAATATAAGAACGAAACCATTGTCATTTCACAATATTCGTTTGATGAATCATATAGATTTAGCAACACAAGTCCAGCCCATCAATTTTGTGGTCCATCAAAATTGTAACCAGATCACTAAACATGTGGCCCAACAAATTAAATGAATAGCGGTTAGCCATCAATTAACATAACCCGGTCCATCCATTTGCATGTTTGGAATATAAACCACCAAATCCCTAATTTTTTAGACACACATTCTCATAAACCTAATCCTTGTTTACTCCGCCCACATCTCATCCCTCATCCATAAAACTTATCTCAGACCACTAAACCTAATCTCAAAACTCAAATCTGAACTTTCTCAATCATATACAAATCAAAACCAAAGCCTCTACCATCAATCATAATCAAAGTGCACAATTACTGACGAAGTAGTAAATCCACTCGAAACATATGCCACGAATCCCCTATGATATGTACTATGATTAGTTCGAATCAAGCAAGAATATAAGATCATCTTCGTCTTCAAGATCTTCAAATGGTGGTCTCTGGTAGGTTCATTGAATGTGTATCAAACGAATCAAAGAGATATTATAACATAATTGTTATTAATTTCTCTTTAAATTCGTATATTGAAAGAGAGTTTTTTTGTGTTTCGAGTCTTAAACGAATCAAAGTTAGAGCATAACATAATTGTTATAGGTCTTTCTTTCAATTCGAATAGTATCTAGGAGGTGAAACCTTCACAAAAAGATCAATGATGATTTTTTTATTAAGCTCGAAAGATTTGTGATGATATTTTATTTTCGTGATAGATCTTAAGAGATCTTTACATGCATGTGCAATCACTAAAAAAATTTGAGATCAACAAAATGGTTTGAGTCTTTGAAGATGGGTTGAGGTTATATGAGACGATGGGATAGGTTAGAGATGGATTTGGATTGTTGAAATGTTAAAATGAGTATATGGTCTCAGGATTTTTTCTGTTTAGTCATTATGGCAATGTTTTCTTTTAAAACGAGTCATCGTAATGTTATGCACTCCATTGTAACAATCCCGTCGGAATAATCCCATCGGAATAATCCCATCGGAATAATCCCATCGGAATAATCCCATCGGAATAATCACCATCGGAATAATCACCATCGGAATCACCATCAGAAAAAGGTTTTGACCCATTTTCTTGGTTTTTTCCGAAAAAAGTGGATCTGGTGTTTTTAGATCTGTTCTTTTTTTTCTTCATATCTTCATTCTAAAAATAATAGCCTTAAAACCCAGACATATTTTTGACACGTAAAAAGTTATATATAGAATAAATATCAACTGATGTGGACAAAAACTTATGAAAAAAGAATAAAACAGATAATAAAAAATGACTTTGACAATCAAGATAAGCCACTCAACTCAAACAACCAACTGGTGACGCAAATATGACATGAATGTATGGACTTTATGGACTGACAGGATTTAAAAAATGGATATGATGGATGCATATACTAAACAAAAAAACACGACATATTCCAGCTTACAACATAAGCAGAAAATAAGCTGAATAAGCCACCAACACCATGATATAAGCAAACATAAACACAAAACACCCCCGGTTAGCTCTGATACCAATTGTTAATCATAAGATTCAAAGCTATTTAGGGATGATCCGGAGGTCGGGGAGGATAAAAGAAATGGTTAGACATTATAGAGAGAGAAAGTGATAGACTATTAAATATGTGTGTTTTATTGAGAGAGAAAGTGAACTAGAAAAAATGGGAATCCTCACCCCTCCATGGAAGTATGGAGGGGTATATATAGGCTAGACAAGGAGTGACTTTGACAACTTAGCAATAGTAGTCCCTCCATGTTTTCCCCATATGAATAATTCCATAAATGGTGCTCACATTTTAGGGCTAACATTAACAGCAGTCCAGTGGAGCTTCCCGGGATTCTGTTGGTATCTATTGACCAAATTCTGAGCAAACGCCACATCAGGCCTTGTGCATCTAACAACATACATTATAAATCCTACAACCGAAGCATAAGGCACCTTCTGCATGTAGGCCTCCTCTTCAGGAGTTGATGCATCCATCTCATGACTCAGATTATGCTTAACTTCCATAGGTTGAAAACCTTTCTTGTAATTATGCATATTATACTTCTTCAAAATCTTATCTATATAAGCATCTTGATATAGACCAATTAACCATCTTTTCCTATCCTGGTAGATCTTAATTCCCAGAATGTATGTGGCTTCTCCTAAATCCTTTATAGAGAAACATTTACCAAGATAATCCTTAACAGCTTTAAGTCTTGGAATGTTACTTCCCATGATTAGTATGTCATCAACATATAGGACTAGGAATACTACATCATTCCCACTAGTTTTACGATATACACATGGCTCATCACGATTCTGAACAAATCAACTTTTGATGTCTTCGTCGAATCTTTTATTCCATTGACGTGATGCTTGCTTCAAACCATAAATGGACCTTTGAAGTTTGCACACATGTCGTGGATTCTCTAGATCAACATACCCTTCTGGTTGCTGCATATAGATATCTTCATCTAAGCGACCGTTCAAGAAGGCAGTTTTAACATCCATTTGCCATATCTCATAGTCATAGTATGCTGTTATAGCTATGAGAATCCTAACAGCTCTTAAGTTTGCTACAGGAGAAAATGTCTCCTCGTAGTCTACGCCAAAAGTTTGAGTAAAACCTTTAGCTACTAAACGAGCTTTATAGGATTGTATTTTTCCGTCCACGTCGGTTTTCTTCTTGTATATCCACTTATGTCTCACTACTTTAGCATTCGGTAGTGGTTCTACAAGAATCCAAACATCATTTACTTTCATGGATTTCATTTCCTCATCCATAGCAACCATCCACTTATCCTTCTCAGGATCAAGTATGGCGGATTTATAATTAGCGGGTTCACCAAGATCCCTTAACTCATCATCATCCTCTATGTTAAGACACATATTGCTATTTACGTTTTTAATCCTTGCGGATCTACGCAGAGGAACTAATTCTGGTGGAACCGCCAAACTTTCTGGTTCTACAGGAATTACATCGCTAGTGTTTTCAGAAGGTAATGTATCTATATGACTCTCCTCAAGATCAGAATTTCTCCCATTGAATTCTTGGTTTACAACATCAAATTCAAGGAAGTCTCCATACTTAGCAACAATAACTTTGTTCTCAGGTGGATAATAAAAGTAGTAACCCATAGTTTCCTTAGGGTATCCTACAAAGATACATTTACAGATCATTGTTGGAGTTTGTCACCCGAGTCACGTTTCACATACGCCTCGCAACCCTAGACCTTTAAATAAGACAAATATGACTTCTTGCCATGCCACAGTACATATGGTGTCTTATCGACCTTCTTTGTCGGAACCATATTTAATATACGAACAGCAGATTCTAGAGAATAATCCCAAAAGGATAAAGGTAAAGTTGTAAGGTTAAACATAGATCGTACCATATCCAATAATGTAAGATTTCTCCTTTCAGATACACCATTTTGTTGTGGAGTATAGGGAGAAGTAAAATGTTGAACAATAATATACGGATTTTGCTAGTTAAAAGTTCGTTTTTCTCTCGATGTCTTATCGAATTGATCACGGATTAAAAGTGTGACTCAGTCGTCTTTGGTGAATAAAAGAAAAGGAGTCGTTGTCTATAACTAATTAAAACTAAAAATGAAAGCTTGAAAAGATTAAACTAAAAATAAAGACTAAAACGATATTAAAACGAACATTAAAACAAATATTAAAAAGAAACAATTTATAAAAGTAAAAGTAAAAACTAAAATAAACTTTCGAATTAAAAATAAAACTTACTAAATAAAAATGAAAGAAATTAGATTATAAAGCTATTTTAAAAATAAACGAGACAAATATTAAAGCGGGTGCTTAATAAAATATAAAATTAAAACTTTTGGATGACATACTACTACTAAAATTTGACAAAAAATATAACTAAAAATAACTGACTTTCAGAATAAAAATTAAAACGACTTTCGGATAAAACTAAATCGACTACGGATAAAATGTTGAAATAGGGGAGACATGTTCCCCTAGGGGCAACAAGAAATTGGAGGGAAAGATGATAATGGGAGCTTTTTCTTTCGTAACATATTTTTACAAATCCATTCGTAGGATTTTTTTTAAAAGCTTTCGTAGTTTTTGTTTTGTTTTTGCTTTCGTAAGTTTTTTCTAATCCATTCGTAACTTTTTTATGTAGTACATTCTTAACTTTATTTTTGTTTTATTCGTAACATTTTTCTTTTAAAAAGCTTTCGGAGAAAATTGCTTTTGTAACAATTGATTCGGAAGAAAAAGCTTTCGTAAAAAAAACCAAAACCCTCTTATGAAAGGTATCTAGAATAGATCAGATCAATAACATATCCAAAAACAATAGGGAACAAAAATAAGCCAAAATAAGCAAAAATTAATCTAAGAAATAAGCTAAATTAATTTCTAAAACAAGCCAAACTTAACACTGATAAAATCTATAAAAAAAACACCAAATAAGCAAAATATTTAAAATCAACTTTTTATAAAAATAACTATTAAGACACTTAACTAAAACTAAGCAAACCACACAATAAGCACTAAACACAATAAGCTAAAACAATCAAACACATCAAAACCAATAAGCACGATCAATCAAACATATTAATAAGCAAATAAGCATAAAGATTAAACAAACAAGAAAGGTAAAATGAGATGATTAAAAAAAGCTTAAATTAAAGATAAAGATTCAAGACAAGATTAAAAGACTTACATGAAATAACTTGAAAAATAAAGACAAGTATGTAAATGACAATATGAAAAGTGCATAAAATAAAGTGGAGAACTAATTGGTGAAAATTAGCTAACACCTCCTAATGACACATTAGGAGGGTAATGTAGAGTCCAATGGATCGTTAGACTCAATGGTAAAAACCATTATATCTAGGATAATCATCATTCATATGTTTAACATAGCGGAATAGAATAATGATTATCAACAAGGTGTTAACAAAGATGAATTCTCCTAAAGTGTGTTAGTATTAATAATTAACACAAACAACTCTAGGTGTGTATACATTGAATCCCACACCTAGAGATCGAACTTTACTGTAGGTTACATTGTGAAAACTGAATGAATATAAACCTACGTATGTTTTCTTTATATAATAGAAAACGTAGCTTACAAAGAAAGCTAATTTAATAAAAAGACTCCACCGGCTTGTTCTTTTGTAACTTGTACACTTTAGCCCTGGTCTTCTTATTTTGTTGTTTTTGACGCATCAACTCATAATTTCGACCCAACAATCTTCCCCTAGTTGATGATGTCAAAAACACTTCCCCTTAAGCTCACATTCTTTGTAAAACATATAACACCAAGGATCAACAGATTGCATTATATAGACTTCTTCCCCTTTTTGACATGATCCAAATAGGGGTCTTGTATGTAAGCAACCCTAATTTCGACCACTACCTAAATAATACCACACTACTAATTCAAGTTTTCTATGTCTCAAATTACCCTCCATGAAGAACAGCAGGATGAAATTAAATGAATTTGAGCTATAGAACACATAAGTTGTAGTAAAATTAATGAGCAGTAGTAAACACCTTCACCTTAATGTTACATGTAAATGATTAACACATGAACAATTTAGCTTCCCTTTAAATTGTGCTAATCATTCTTGAATCTTCAAATTCTGTAGGCTTTATGTAATGATCACATATGAAGAAATCTAATTACGACTTACTTGATGATGAAGTAGAATAACCCGAACTTGCATTCCATGTCTTGTACTAAACACGTAACAAAGAACTTATACTCATGGCACAAAGTATAAGTAGACCTCGATCCCTTTGCCAAAATCCTCATTCTTAAAATGAGACACTGAGCACAAATAACGGAACTCCTTCAAGAGATAGCATCTTCTACTGCTAGATTCGACAAGTCTTCATCACTTAACCATTTAAGCACGAACAAGTTACCTTAAAAGTCAATGACTGGGAGTTCACGACTTTTAAGATATGATAGAACACAAACTCGCGAAAATCTACTTCGTCTTCAAACAAATAATAAAAACTTTTCTTTGTAATCAATGAAAATAAAACGAGCCTTTATACCTTTAAGATCTAGTCGCTGTGACTAAACCAAACTTCAAACCAAAACATCTCCAAAACTTTCTGTCAGTGGCTGCGAATAATTCTGTCAACGTCTATAATACACGTGTCAGCGGCGAAATTTTACGTGTCAGCGCTTCTGTCAACGGCTAAATAACTCCTATCAGCGTTGAAGATATAACAGTGGCTTACATGAATTACTCTCTACTTCAAATAATAGGACCACATCTGTCCTTACTTGATGTGTGATCTGCTTTTCACTTTGCCTACTCCAACCGTGTGAACACACATAAATTCATAGTTCGTGTGAACACAATCCTTTCCACCAATAAGAACAATATACCTTACGTCTTTTTCCTTTGCTCTTTGATGCTTAGCTGTCCCTTTCATCATTAAACAATATATATATAATATCTTAAAATAGAGATATTAACCAAACTTGTTCCCATTGTTTTCGTGAATTACAACTGCTTTCAAACCTCACACGTCTTGACTTTTAATGTTGGAATCAATCCCAAAAATCAGCAACAATCAAACAATCACGTCTCGCCAAAATATAAAAGACATAAATCAAGTACTGATTTTTAGGGATGCCACGTCTGCTGTTCATATGTCCCTAGCTTCAGTATATACCAATGACAATGACAATGTACCTTGGGACCATATTGTTTGTTCAACCTGCAGCTTCTGTCACGTCAGGTTCACTGACATCTAAAGCCACACGTGATTTACTTTTTGAATAGCACAAATCCTTGGGACCACAACTCTTTTCTTTTGCTTTACACATCTCGTTACGTTCCAATCAGAACCAATACAAAGCTGCTCGTTTGTTTGTGCCCGCTGCGCTTTTGTACTTTAAACAGCCTTCCTTGAACACAAATCGATCTAACAATTCTCCATGTGAACATACGCACTCTTGGCAACCAATCGTCAACCAGTCAACTGCCAATCTTGTACACATCGTGGACAATAAACTAGTATATTTATAATAGTATTTTTCCTTTCAACCATTTACTCAGATCGCTTATTCAACCATAGATAAGTGTAATGGTAGAATAAACAGATCATATGTACTAGAATACCTTTCTTTATTATCGTTGGACCAAGTACCTTCGACACATCTTTTCATTTTGCTGCTCCATACCCACGTAATATCATGAAACTCTTTAATGAACACACACGTGACCATGAACAAACGATTGTACTTTCTTGTTCAGAACCAGCAACAAACATACAAGCTTCTCTTTATATATAGCAAGATCTAGGGTTTCATCATGCTTGCTGTTGAGATCCGTCCCATAACAGATCTAGGGTTTATATCAAACCCTAAAAACATTTGCTTAAAAAAACATGCTGCTAGGGATCATCATCGATGATGAATCGATTCCCCAAGGCCAGCAGCACGTTAACTTGAAGATCTATAGGAACTAGGGTTTAAAACCCTAAGAACGAACTTTTAATGCACCTTTAGCAACAGTTAATTCGTCAGTAAACTGTCGCAGATCTACATACTCCTTCCTCCCATTCTTTTTGCGACACAAGATTTGTCGCAAAAACGTTGCAAATCTGTCACAGATCTGACAGACCGTCGCTAACCCGTCACAAAAACTGTCGCTAATCCTGGACAGCGCTTCACAGCAACATGAACACGAACATAACACCTTCTATTTCCTAGATATCACGAGCCTTAGGCTCTGATACCAATTGTGGGGTCCAATGGATCGTTAGACTCAATGGTAAAAACCATTATATCTAGGATAATCATCATTCATATGTTTAACATAGCGGAATAGAATAATGATTATCAACAAGGTGTTAACAAAGATGAATTCTCCCAAAGTGTGTTTGTATTAATAATTAACACAAACAACTCTAGGTGTGTATACATTGAATCCCACACCTAGAGATCGAACTTTACTGTAGGTTACATTGTGAAAACTGAATGAATATAAACCTACGTATGTTTTCTTTATATAATAGAAAACATAGCTTACAAAGAAAGCTAATTTAATAAAAAGACTCCACCGGCTTGTTCTTTTGTAACTTGTACACTTTAGCCTTTGTCTTCTTATTTTGTTGTTTTTGACTCATCAACTCATAATTTCGACCCAACAGGTAATTATAGGAAGGGAGAGTTGGTGTGATTCTTTCTTTCTTTCTTCCTTTTGTCTTCTCGTCTTTTGTCTTTGACAATAAACTCGTCATTCTCGACTTTGTCTCGGGATTTCTCGATAGATAAAATGAACTTGTCTTATAATTTCTTCATTAATTAGATTTGGTTCTTCGACTTCGTTAAACTTCCGTCTTTGGTCTTTTTCTTCGATAAATCTTCAGAATAGGCCTTTGACTTCCGTTATTTTTGCACTCTTGATCTTTTGACTTCGTCTTTTGTCTTTTTCTTCGATAAAAGCCCGTGAAAGCCCGTGTTTTCTTCCCTTTTCACATTTTGGTCCTAAATCACAACAAAAACACAAACCACGCATAATTCCGACTTCTATGACATTAAATATACGTTTTGGCTTGGTTATTATTATAACTAAGTGATAAAAGGATGGGTGTTTTCACACCTATCAAATTCCCTACACTTTACCATTGTGATGCCCTCTTGCAATGTATTAATTACAAAGCAAGAGTTACATTTTCCATCATAATTAACCCACCTTGGCCTTTATTAAACACAAGGAATTTAGGAACTCAAAAATATAGAAAATTACAAAATATATAAAAGAAGAAAAACAAGTAAAGAGATCAAAGACTTACATTAGGGCTTTAGTTGTCATGAATGTTTATCACCCTCAAGTTTCACGTTCCCCATACCAAGCTTAAAAACGAGATCATTGTTATTATAAGCTAGCAAACTAACACAAACTCATGTGGCTCAATTATTCACTTAGACTCCCTTATTCCTAGGTTTATCTCTTATATTTTATTGTTGTCTTGAACGATCACGAGGATGCATTGTTGACTTATTTCGATAATTTATTAAGGCTGAAAATAAAGTAGGACGATTTAATTAATAGTTAGCCAAAGGACAAAATCTTTTAAAACTGCTTCTCGAAACCTCAAAAAGTTCATATCTTGGCATAACTCGCTTCACGATTTGAGACCTTTCTCGGATCGATATTTGGCATTAACTTCATACTTCAAATCTCGAGAGACGTTCTTGAAATAATGGTCTTCTCTTCATAACAGGAATTTCTTCACTTGAAGTTTTTGAGAGATTCTTCATAATTGGACCACGACTTCTTCATTTTTCTCCAATCTTTATTTTGGATTTTGATATACAACGATTCGCCTCCTTTTAGGACTTGGATCTATTTATCCTCATACCTTGTTAGGGCCTTTTTGGATAGACTTCTCTATGATCTTTAGGGGAGTATTTGCTTGTCGTCGTGTGTCTCGATCCTTCATATTGATTTTTGATAAATGATTCTTCACATCACTTTGGATCTTTAGCAACAAAATGTAGCCCTCATGCCTTGTTAGGGCCTTTTCGGACTCGCCAATCTTCGCATCCCGCTTCAATATTTTATGCCTTGGCTATGAACTGTAATTAATACCGAGCAACTTTTAAACGATCTTGTGCTAGAAGCTAAGTAACTTTTCAAATCGTACAACCTTACTTGTTGCAATTAAACTTATTAACAAGCGATGGGAGAAAAAGCTCGTAATTAACTCACATAAATTCATGAAAGAATACCAAACTTATAACTGACTCTATCATCTCTCGTTCTCCACAATTTAAAATCTCAAGGAATGAGACCCGTGGATGCTTAGCTAATTAAATCAAAGTTTTGGGTTTTCAAGTCATCTATAGGATCTTGCAACTTCTTCGACTTTTTCAAGTTTAGAATTCGCATTTTAATGTTCCCTTGATAAACGAATTTCTAGGATCAATTATAGGAACTTGCGAAAAGTTCTTGTTCTTAACTCGTATGAGTTAATACTTTTACGTTTTAAAGTTCTCTATATAAAAGCCTAGCAAAACTTGATTTAAACACGTTAAGAATACTAGCTAGAGTAAACTCAAATAAGTGAACTCGGGTTGAGTCAAAAGATTCATAACGGGCCTAATATATCAAAGACATCTAAACTTATTAAAACTATTTATTAAAATTTATTATAATGAAAGAAAATAACGATAACAAAGGAAAATACTAATAGGCCAAAATAGATCAAAAATTTTGAAAATTTGTCGAAAAATCAGTTTTCCGGTTAAAATGAGGACAAATACAAGGAAAAGCCCACTTAACTTCGATAGAAGTCCCCGCCTACACTTAATATAAACATTGTCCTCAATGTTTAAGCGTGTGGGAATGAACTCCCCTACACTTATGACATTGTGCACGTTGTTTAAATCTTGCTAAGGAAAAGACAACTAAAGTGATTCCTATTTTAATATTGAAGAATATAAAATAGTGAATCAAAAGAGTTTAGGATAAAACCGGGAAGACGGAGACACGGAATCACGGGTCATCAAAAGTGGATCTTGAAAGCTCGAATCCTTGCACATCATAGGAAAGAAAACAACAAACACATACGAGGGTCTCCCCCTACACTTATTATAAAAAACGAATAAAAATGATAGATACTCGGGTTCCCTCCCGAGAAGCGCTTGTTTTTGTTAACCGAGTCATGAGCCTGACTCGACCTTGATTACCATGGTAAGAATCTTGAAGAACATCCACCAGGGTCAAATACATGGGTCTCGTCCATCAAATAGCACAAGCTTAAGGTGAACAAGACAAGCCTAAGTAAAGTAGGCAAGGTTCCCTTAAGCAGTTGTTGAGCACGGTGGTAGAAAGTATGATGAAGTGAAAGCATAGCTCCATGGATTCCAAAATTCTTTCCTTTTATTGCATCAGATGGATACTGAGATGGCTTAAAAATTGTGATACCTGGATCGAACACCTTTTCCTTTAGGGGAAAATAAGACTTAGACTCAGTAGACCTTAAAGATTCGCCCATAAACCGCACAATCTCATCCTCAGAAGGTGGAAAGAGAGGTGTTAAGACATAGGTACTACGAATATTGGTGTCTTCCGGTTTCTTCTCCTTTGAAACGGGTTTCTTAACATCCGAAGGAGAATAACGACCATAATCAAAGTCAAAAGGAGGAGAATCATTCTCATTGGGAAAGTATGTATTGAGAAAAGTGGCAAAATCTTTCTGAAATGAGTAATTATCCAAAGTAGGATCAAGCATTGTTGGCGGAGGATCTTCATCAAAAATAGGAGCGTAATCATCATTAGGAGACATATCATTTGAAGAATCACTCGAAAGAGTATCAACATCATCAAAGTCATCATAATTTGGCATGTCTTTATAATCTAAAGAAAAATCATCATAATCATCCACATCGGAACTAGAATCATCATCATCATCATAGACTGGTGGAGCATCATAAATTGGTGGGGCATCCAAATTAGGAAGAGGATCTTCAGAATCTTCCACATTTTCTTGAAAAAGTGGATTATCATAGATAGGCTCGAAAAGAGGATTATTGTAAACAATAAAATCATCAAGCTTTGTACTCTCCAAAGTAGGTGAGTCAAGCTCGTCTTGAAGCACATCAATCATGTTCACCGATTCTCTTCCATTGGATTTGTTTGTGATCTTCCCCATCTTCAAAACTTGTTGATCATTCCCGACCCTTAAAATTAGTTCACCTTCGGCAACATCGACTAAATCTTTTTCGGTTCTCAAGAATGGTCGTCCAAGTATTAACGGAATACGAGGGTCCATTTCATAATCAACAACAACAAAATCGACCGGAAAAGTGAAGGTACCAACTTTAACAAAAACATCTTCGGCAATACCAACGGGGTAAGCGAGAGTTCGATTTGCTAGCTCAAGAGTCATCTTTGTTGGTGTAAGATCGGGTAATGATAACTTTTTCCAATCACTTAATGGCATCAAATTTATACTTACCCCGAGATCGGCTAAGGCAGTAAATTCTTCGGTTTGGGAAAATGTACAAGGTAACACAAAACGACCGGGATCTCCAAGTTTTTCCGGAAGTTCTTTAAGGAGGACTGCAGAACAATTTTCATTTAATCAAGTGTTGATAAACTCAGCCATCTTTTCCTTCTTACTAAGCAAATCTTTAAACATCTTAACGAATTTACGCATTTGGGCAAGAACTTCAACAAGGCTAATGGTGATGTTCACTCCCAAAATCTTTTTCAAAAATTTTGTCACTTGAATGTCATCCTTGGTGAGCAATGTACACTTGTTTAACCGAGATCGATAAGGAATATTGGGCTTAGGAGGTGTAGGTGTAGAAGGTGAAGGTGTAGAGGTAGAAGGTGGGGATGATGAAGGTTTTGTCTTTGGTACTTTTTCCGTAAGAGGTGGAAACGGTAATGTAGAACTAGTACTAGGCGTGGAAGTAGGAGGAATAAATGGGGGTGGAGGAGGTGTAGATGGAGTAACTGGGGGAGGGGTAGATGGTCCTACTAGAGTTGCTCCACTACGTGTAGTAATAGCACTCACATTAGCTCTTGGGTTGGTCA
The DNA here is from genome assembly GCA_025667525.1 of Glebionis coronaria. Classification (NCBI taxonomy): domain Eukaryota; kingdom Viridiplantae; phylum Streptophyta; class Magnoliopsida; order Asterales; family Asteraceae; genus Glebionis; species Glebionis coronaria. The sequence continues at coordinate 631,140,568 of CM046874.1, read as the reverse complement.
CGGTATTCAAAGGAAGAGAGCCCGAAGTAGAGGGTTGAGTGGTTTGGAAGAAACTAGCCATCATATTCCTCAAATCATTCGTTTGATTGCTTAAAGAAGTTTGCATGTCATTTCTAATCTCGGTTCGAATGTCATTACCTTGTTTAGTGATATCACCTTTCAAGTTAATGATTTGGCTTTGAAGATTCTTAACCACCTCTCCATGGGTCCTCATAAAAGTTTCAACATCTTGATTAAATGTCGTGGGTTGAGTGATAGGTGGAGCTTGGGGAGCGGGTGGGTGATATGGATTAGAAGCTCGAGGTTGGTTTGGATTAATTCTATTGAAGTTGTTTGGGTTGTGGTTTTTAGGAGAAAAACCGGGTGAAAGGAAGTTGTTAGAACGGTAACTTAGCAAGTTACGATCACCTTGAGGTCTAGCTTGATAGCCGTCCGTGTAATAGTTACCGTGAGCCGCATACACGTTTTCCGAATTGTCATAAGTAGAAGGACAATCAGTGTATGAATGAGGAGCGCCACAAGTCTCACAAGAAAGTGCTACAACTTTAACTTGTTGAAATTGGTTCGTAGCCATGATTTGGATATTTTTGCTCATTTTGGCTATCATGCGGGTGACTTCGGTCATCTCAGAGCTGGAAGATGTAGAAGAAACATTGACCCTCGGATTATTTCTTGAAGATGCGGACGAATCTCAGTTTTTGTGATGAGTGGTCATGTTCTCTATAGGCTCTCTACACTCCTCGGGTCTTCTTTTCATAAACGTACCACTGGCGGCAGCATTAATCGTATCACGATCACGAAAAGTCAAACCGTTGTAGAAAGTATCAATTAAGGTGACGGGGAGCATATTATGATTAGGACAACGATCGATGAAGACTTTATAACGTTCTGAAGCATCGAAAAGAGATTCATCAGGTTCTTGAGTGAAACCACTGATTTGATTCCGAAGACTAGTGACCATGGATGGTGGAAAGTAGCGCGACAAAAATCGTTGAGTCATTTCGTCCCATGTATGAATTGAATTCTTCGGAAGACGATCAAACCATTTTTCAGCATGGTGGGATAAGGTGTGTGGAAATAGATGAAGGCGAAGAAAATCCATGGTAACACCGGGCAATTTCATGCTTTGAGTGACGGTAATGAATTTGTCGAGATGTTTGTTGGCATCATCATCCGGCAATCCGCGAAATGGACAAGTATTTTGAACTTGTTGGATCATGTGTGTGACAACCGTGGTTTTGAGATTCGTCACTTGGTCTTATTTTAAGGTTAATTTATGTGTGACTATGTCATTTGCGTGTTTACATGTTTATTTGGCGTGAACGAGGTTGGTGTGGATATCGTTTATGGGTATAAATTACTCATAAGTAAATCGAGGAACGGTTATTTCATGTTCATGAGCTCACAAATTAGTGACTATGAAATGAAATGGTGTTATTTTGGTGTTTTACGTATACGTATAAGTATTATAGCAAATCGTAATTTTTTTTTACGATTTGGGGTTTAGCATTTAGAGGTCTCGGGTAAGGTGTTTAGTCATGTGAGTATTTTTCGGGATGGTTTTAAGTCATTTAGGACTTAGTTATAAAGTTTATTTCAAAATTTAAGAGTTTTTATAAAACTGTATATTTTACGTCTTTTACGGTAAACGCGTAAATTTGACTAGTTTTACGGTTTTGAGGTTTTGGAGGTTTTAGGAGCTGAAATAAATTAAGGTAAATTAAGGTATTATTAATAACATAATAATAAGTAATAAAAAAAATAAAAAAAATAAAAATATATATATAAGGGTCGGTTAGGGCCGATTAAAGAGGAAAAAAAAGAAAAAAAGGAAGTTGGGCTTGGGTTGGAGTAGGATTCACCCACACCCTATATATTATTTTATTCACAACCAAAAATCATATTTATTTTCTCCTGGAGTCTTGAATTCGCGGCATTAATAAGAAAAACTAGGGTTTCATCAAAATTTTGGGGTTTTCATAAATCAAAGGTAAATCTTTATAACCCTTTTTAATTAAAGTGTTTTAATTCTTTCTCAGTCATCTTATGATAGATTTAGGTTAGGGTTTAAATTAAAATCTGTATATTAATGATATCATAATGATTAGGTGAATTAGGGCTTGTAATTAGTAGGGTTATGGGTAATTAATTAGGTTAATTTAATTGAATTCGTTTTTAAAAAACAGGGCAGAATTTTAGGTCAATTGTTTTGATCATATATAGAGTTCTACAATCTCTTATTTCTCGATCCAAGTATCCCTAGAAAGGTAATTGAGTTGGCTTTCAAATGCAAGAAACGATAGCTAAATTGGAGGTTGGGAAGTGGGTCAAAAACAGGTTACAACAGTCGAAGGTCAAAACAGTTTTGAAATTAGTCGGGTTTAATTTAATGTTTTAAGGTGATTGGGGTACTTAGGAGTACACTTGAGCCCTCTAATGAGCATGGGAGTTGATTTATATATTAAATAAGGGACCAGGGGTGGGGCTAAGAAAATGGGTTAGGGTAAGACCCCCTAATCATAACAAACTTTTTGTATGTTCAAAATTAGTAAAATCCAGATAGACAAAAGTATATATATATATATATATATATATATATATATATATATATATATATATATATATATATATATATATATATATATATATATATATATATATATATATATATATATATATATATATATATATATATATATATATATATATATATATATATATATATATATATATATATATATATATATATATATATATATATATATATATATATATATATGTATATATATATATATATATATATATATATATATATTGGGGCCTTAACAGTAGCTTTAAGGTTGGGGCAAAGGGGAGGAATTAGCTAACATATGTAAGGGCATAGGGTTTCCTTTACAGAGGTCATGGGTATGGTTAGGTGGGCGTTTGACTTATAGTTTGGAGACCTAAAAGTTGGGACTGTTTTGTGTAAAATATGAACGGGATAGGTATCAAACTTAACCAAGTTAAGGACTTGTTAGGGAAGGGTAATGAGGTGTTTAGAAAAAATGAATGAGGAACATATATGGGAGAAGGCTAGATGTCCATCATAGGTTGATGAGCCGTTTTAGTGTTTGGTTCATGTTTTGATTGTGTGCTTTTGTTTGTTAGCTTTTTACTAGTGTGTGGATTTTTGGAGAAGCTCAATCAGGTGAGTTTCATGGTCCCATGTCTACTAATGATTTTGACTTCCAGATAGGATGGAAGAGACACTGTCTTGTTTTTATAAATTATGTTGTGAATGTTTTGTGTTTGGTGATGGACTTGTGCATACTTATGTGATTAACTGCTAGTTGATTCTTGATTGTTTTATGTTTTGACTTGGTACCAAGGGGATGATGACAAGGCGGGGCCTTAGTATTGGTTCATAGGTGTATTGGTCGCTTATGGGACCATGGTGTTTGGTAAGGCTGGGAGCCTTGGATTTGGTTTGGTTTGTTAAATCTTAAATATTAGTTTTAATGCATGTTTGTATCACATTGTCCATATGTTCTTAGATTTGGTTATTATTCACAGCTTATAGTTTGATTTTGGCGTTGGAGTATAAACCTATGACTCTCACCAACTTTATGTTGACGTGTTTTAGTGTCTCTTTCAGGTGAGAGTGTGGTTAAGCTTGAGAATAGAAGTGGCTAGTTTTGGAGGCATTAGGATGGCATTTAGAAGGAGATCCCCGTTCCTTCTTAGTTTATTTCTATGTGTTTCAAATAAGTGATACTTTGTGGACACCTTTATGATGTTTTGTTTGTGGTAATTGTTTGTCTTGGGTAAGAGGTAGGACTGTTACCTACTTGCCTAAACTCCTGCATTTTGTGGAGATATTGTCATGACATTTGTGTCACCATTTTATGACATTTCCATTTCATTTAGTTATCTCTATAGACACGCCATGTTGTGATGATATACATACGTTGCGCCTCATATTCCGCCATGGTGGGGTGTGACAGAATGGTATCAGAGACAATGGTTATAGAGAATTAGGTTGCCTAGTCTAGTAGCCTAGTCTATAGCTTAAGGGTCCCTGCATATAGGCGTCATAGGAGTATCTGTGCATTTTATATTAATTAAAGTTTTCTGGATGTTATTGGTTTTTACTTGCGAGGTTTGTTAAGTTTTGACTAGTATTGGTTCAACCATAGTAGTTCATACTTAGCCACATGTTATTTTCTTTTCGGGTTGTGACTAGTGCAGGTTGAACCATAATCATCTACGCTAGTCATTGTTGTATTTTGCTTAAATTGTACATTATAGTACATAATTTGGTACATGGTAGTTTCTATCTTTTGTTGGGTTATATTATGTACCTGAGGTATAGTATTTTTCTTTTGATGTTTTAGTCATGTTCCCTAAGAATCATGTGGTGGTTCGAGTTATTAGGAGTAGGTGGATATGAAGGATTTTAAGTTGTTTCAACTCTTATGGGCGACATGACTTATAACTGATTATGTTCTCGTTTTGGATTTAGTCTATGTTGTTTTAGCTAGACTATGGATTTATGTATTCCAAGAGTTTGACTATGTTATTTTAATGGATGGAGTTTTAGAATTTTTTTTGGTTATGTGGTTATGAGCTTATGTGAGCAGATGGATATATGTGTTATGTGTTGTATTAATTCTTATAAGTGTCATTATAGGAGAGAGTTCGTTGGGGAAAGGGTAATTGTATAAGTATGGTGGCCAACATAGTTATACAAGTACCACAACTTCAATTGATTCATAAGTATGATTGCATGAAAGAGGGTTAATACATGCTTGTAGAGTATATGTTGGACGGATTTAAGTATATGTATCCCGATATGCCTACATATGTATGATCCCTCGCTATTATCGAATGTATTCGTAGTAGGGTTTGCTAGCTCGCTTATTTTTAGGTATTCAACCTCTGTTGTGGCGTATTCTTCAAGTTTCCTATTTCACGTGTCCGTTTTAAAATGGTGTCCTTGGTGTTAAGTATATTGAAATAAATTGAGATTTCTTTTGGGATAATGAAATCTTTTGTGTTGAGTCTTACATTCCTTTTTGGTCGGTATATATTGAAAAGACTTGAAAATCTACTATAGAGTTGGATAGTTGGTTGTATACGATAAAATAAGGGTACGGTGTTGGAGTCGTGTTTGAAACAAGATGTAACATAAGATTTTTTTTTTAATCAACACTTAGTTATTTCAAATTCTAAAAGACTTTCTTTAAAATAAAGCGAAATAAAATTTCTTTCTACTTAAATAGTTTATTTAAGTGAGCTTAATCAATATACGTAATTTATAATTATTTATGCAAGACTAAACAAAGTTCATGAAAATTTCACATACATTTATTTCTTTTCATTTAAAAAGGATTACGTTAATTACTAAGAGGATTCTTTAGTTTTTTTTTAAAAAAAAACAACTAGTATAAAACTGTTTTGGTCATAACTTGTTCGTTTTTAAAGCTTTTTGGGTGATTCAAAAGCCTAAAATTATGTACTCGGAAAGTACTTTTCAAATATTCAGAATGTATAGTCATGGGAGGTAAGTAGACTGGTCGAAATTGTTGTACAATTGTCGGGTTCAAGGTTGAGTTTTGAATGGTAGTTTTTTTATGATTTGGGATGCTCGGGATACCTAGTCTTTGAGTTGAGTTTTGAGATCGTCTAGAAGGTTGTCTGTAGATTGTTTGAGTCACATAGATGTGGTGAGGAAAGAAAAAAAATAAAAAAAAATAAAAAATAAAATATTCTTTTGGAAAAGTTGATCTTGTGCACGGTTTAAATAATATGTCACGGGGCATAAGATGTTTTGGTTGCCATTAAGTGTTTCTTGGATCATTTCTCGTTGTCATGAGTCATTTGAATTGGTACATGTTTGAGTTTTCCTTTTGAGTTTTTGTGGTTTTGGTCTGTTTTAACTCGTGCACGTGAAATGTCGTTAGTTATCCGTGGGTTTGATTCATTGATCGTATCTAGTGGATTCAGGATGTAGTTTTGGGTTCGTATTGATTGGGAGCGTTGAGGTAGACATATGAAAGACTTGGTCGCGCCTACACGATTAAGTAGGTGGCCCTGAGAGAATGGTCGGAATGCCCTTAGTGGGGATGAAAGAGTTAAAAGTTCGTAGACGAACTAATGTGGTCATGAGGTCTCTTAGGAGTTCCAAGGGAGATGAATAGTGATTTGTATAATGTATGGATATTGGCACAAATAACGCGCCATAGAGAGTGTTGGAAGGGGATATAATACCTCAAAGGTATTTATGATTGTTCGTAAGGCATGTAAGTTTTCCAAAAATTTCCTGAGATTTAGTAGGTTTACCTATTACTGTGAGGTAGAACCATGAATAGACAAGTAGGAGAAGTGAGAGGAGTTGTAGTTAGGGGCCTTTCCAAGGCAATCGTTGATGGAATGATTTAAAAACAGGAGTTGTTAGAAATAGCAAGGAATGCAAGATAAAAGTTGAGTTGCTTAGTAGTAGATTGGATGTGGAAAGTGGTTGAATGGTTTGATAAGAGGAAGTATTGGTCTTTTAGAATGCGTGTAGAATTTTGCGAGTAGAACGAGGTAGGAATTTATTCATATTGCCACTAAGAGAGGGTGCAAGTAGGACATAGTTGAAAACTGCTAAGGATGTTGTATGAACGTTTTGGGTTTACGGTTATGATTTTGGCTTCGCCCAGGCGCTTGCAGTTTTCATGGAGTCAATGAATCGGGGGTGCATGACAATATATAAATGAGTTGTCATCGGGAGCATCGACGACATCTTAATCTACTCAAATCTAAGAAGGAGAGTGAGGCGAATTATGAGTTGGTTCTGGAGTTGTTAGGAAAGGGAATTATACGTGAGATTTTCAAGTGTGAGTTTTAGGATTAAGTTGGCTAAGACGAGTAGTCAGAGATGATGGCATATCGTGGAACCAGAAAGGGGCAAAGTGAAGAAGGGTGAGGAAGCGTTTTGGAGGTTGAAGAGGTGGATTGGATAATGAGCAGATTTTGGAATTATCGGAAGGACTGGATGAATTCGCGAAGCATGACGATACGTGGAGCAAGGATTTGGATGTATACGAGAACGACAAAGAAAGGCGGTTGTTTATACGTTGTGGGAACTAAAGATTTGGAAGAACTGGATAAGACTTAGTTAGTGGAGCTGGATTGTTATATCTGCCTAGAATGCTAGAGGCATTTGGGGTACGAGACATAGAGAATGATCTATACAGATCATAAATGTCTCCAACACATATTCAATCATCTTGATTGAACATTTGGCAAAGGTGATGGGTGGAGTTAAGTGATGAAAGAAAATTGCAAGGCCAAGTACCATCTGGGAAAGGCAAGCATGGTTGATGAGACATGGAATAAGAAGAATGAAGTGAAGCTGAGACGAACTTGAACTATATGGATGACGTATTAGGGTGGTTTGGATGAAGGATGTAGGTTGCACGAGTTGAGTTGTCTAAAGTAGAGAACGCGTCAACATGTATGTTGCGTGGCTTGGACAATCATATGGAGAAAAGGGACGTAGACTATACTTCCTACATATATAGGAGTAACTTAGAAAGGGCGATGTAAGGACGAAGTTGGTGAAAGGGATACATAATGGGGTGGAGGAATAAGTACGACGAGAGTTGGGTGATAGTCGATAGACTGACTAATTCATCTCATATTTCAAGAGGAATGAGAAGTCACGTAGTTGAGAAGTTGGAAGGATTGCGTACGGATGTGATGGAATAGAGGGTTTTGCGTAAAAGTTAGCCTAATATGTATGGAATGCCTTATGAAGGATTACGGCAAGGTAAGAAACGATGGGAAGCAAGCGTAGTATACCATTGATAGACTAATGGTTGGTATGAGCATACTATAGGGGTAACTGAGAAAGACGCCTAGAGCATCAGCGTGAGATTTGGAGATGGTTGGAGAACGCGTTATATTAGGAAGAATTCTTTTACAAAAAGAGAGTCACCGGTGAGAGGGGCATATTCCCCATTGATAAAGATGTAGGGAATAAAGGAGGAAACGCCTAAATTATAGGCTGAAGACGGGATATAAGATAGTATGGAAATTAAGATTGTGGAAAGACAAGCGAAAAGTAGTATGGAGGAAGAATGATTAGAGGGAGCAAGAGGTTTTCAAGATAGTGGAGTGATAAGGAAGGGAAATCTGTTAGAGAAAGAGGTTGGTAGTCACGAACAATGGACCGTTCACCTAGAGAAAAGGTGTAACATATGTTAGTATGAAGGATGGTTAGTTACTTGGTGACGAGCATGGGAAAGCAAGGATGAGGTGGTGGTTATGACATGTTTCATGTGAATATTATCGGAAGCTTTTGGTTATGCAATCCTACATATACCATTGGATGTGATTAAGGTTGGGAGAACTTCCGAATGATGGAAAATCCGTAGAGGATAGAATCCGTTAGGTCTGGTGATAGGAATTGTAGTAGAAACTGTTGGAGTTGATTCATAGGAGATGAGGTGGATCACCGTTACAGTGGGATGAAGTTAGAAGCGGCCAACGTATTGGACCGGAGGTGGATCGAAAAACTATGGAGGTGGTGGCAGTGACTAAGTAGAGGTTGAAAATAGCAAAGAACCGACAAGAGAGCTATGCGGACAAGAGGCGTAAGCCGTTGAGATTTGAGGTAAAGTTATGCTAAAGTTTTCACCATGGAAAGGGGTCATGCGGTTTGGAAAGAAAAGGGAAGTTAGCACCTAGATTTGCGGGTCCATTTGAAATCCTTGAGAGGATTGGGCTAGTGGCGTATAGGTTGAAATTACAGGAGGAATTGAGTAGTGTGCATGACGTATTTCATGTATCAAACTTGAGGAAATGCTTAGCAAGAACTGACTTGCAAGTACCGTTAGATGATATTAGTATGGATACGAGTCTTCGTTTTATCGAAGAGCCGATAGAGATTTTGGGTCGTGAAGCTAGGACGTTGGATAAAAAGGGTAATATACCGTAGTTATGGTTAGATGGAATTTGGAACGTGGACTCGAGTTCACGTGGGAACATAAAGGATTTATGAGGGGCAAGTATCCTTAGCTATTTGATATTGTTGATCCTAAGGAGAAAATCTCGGGACGAGATTTCTATTAGGAGGGAGTGATGTGACAACCGTGGTTTTGAGGTTCGTCACTTGGTCTTATTTTAAGGTTAATTTATGTGTGACTATGTCATTTGCGTGTTTACATGTTTATTTGGCGTGAACGAGGTTGGAGTCTAAACCTATGACTCTCACCAACTTTATGTTGACGTGTTTTAGTGTCTCTTTCAGGTGAGAGTGTGGTTAAGCTTGAGAATATAAGTGGCTAGTTTTGGAGGCAATAGGATTGCATTTAGAAGGAGATCCCCGTTCCTTCTTAGTTTATTTCTATGTGTTTCGAATAAGTGATACTTTGTGGACACCTTTATGATGTTTTGTTTGTGGTAATTGTTTGTCTTGGGTAAGAGGTAGGACTGTTACCTACTTTCCTAGACTCCTGCATTTTGTGGAGATATTGTCATGACATTTGTGTCACCATTTTATGACATTTCCATTTCATTTAGTTATCTCTATAGACACGCCATGTGTGATGATATACATACGTCGCGCCCCATATTCCGCCATGGTGGGGTATGGCAGAATGGTATCAGAGACAATGGTTATAGAGAATTAGGTTGCCTAGTCTAGTAGCCTAGTCTATAACTTAAGGGTCCCTGCATATAGGCGTCATAGGAGTATCTGTGCATTTTATATTAATTGATAGGTGTGTAAACACCCATCCTTTTACCACTTATAACTGGCTAAAACAAGACCAAAACACGTATTTAATATCATTTGTTTGGAATTATGCGTGGTTTTTGTGTTTATTGTATTTTCAGAGCAAACCGGATGAATATTGAAGAAAACATGGGATTACACGGGTTTTTATCAAGGAAAAAGACTAAAGACGAAGTCTATTGTCCAAGAGATGCAAAAGATTTGAAGTCAATGGGCCTATTTGAAGATTTATCGAAGAAAAGGACCAAAGATGGAAGATTTACATATGTCGAAGAAACTCAAGTCTATTAAACGAAGAAATTAAAAGACGAGTTGAAATTAATCGTCGACAAATCCCGAATCAGAATCGAAAACGTCAACTTTTCTGAAAAGACGAGAAGACAAGAAGAAAGGGAGAAAGCCCACTCACCAACCAACCACTCAGCCTATATAAAGGGATCACCCTCACAAAATTTGGCATCTAGTTTTTCTTTCTGTTTTCTCTCTTCCTAGTTCAGAGGAAACCATCTCCCTTAAGGAGTGGTTTTCATCTCTTTGATTTCTTCTTTTAATCTTGTAAGTTTGATCCTTTCCTTTTGTTTACTGAATCTTAATCATCAATACAAGCTTCCTTTAATCTTTTCATTCATCTTGTTCTTCATCATCTTTTTATTTAAAGTTCTTAAGTGCTTATTTAGTTGAGTTTTGGTCTTAAAAAGTTGTTGAATTTGTGTTTTTATGATTGGGATTTGATCCTTGTAGTTAGTAGATGATTTGTGGTTAATTTGGTAAAACCTTGTTGATTATTTAGCTTGATTTGGCTTTAAATTCGTGTCTACTGTTTAAATATCTGCTGGTGTTCTTCGTCCCCAGTTTATTCCGCATAAGCCATTCTTTTTGTCCCTATTCGGAATATATATATATTCCGAGTAGCCTTCCTTAATTCATTCCTTATTCGGAATATTTTAATTATTCCGCATAACGCCTATATTCCGAATGGTTTCCTTTATTCCGCATAGTCTACTTGCCATTTATTCCGCATGATTGTTTATTCAGCATAGAGCATTTTATTCCGAATTGCCAGTTTATTCCGAATAGGGTCATTATTCCGCATAAGACTAACATTCCGAGTAGTCTTCATTATTCCGAATAGGCCTAGTTATTCAGCATAAGGTTTTTATTCCAAATTGTCTTTGATATTCCGAGTAGTTGTTATTTCGCATAAGGGTCGTTATTCCGCATAAACAAAAATATTCCGAGTAAGATCATTTTTCCGAATAGAGCCAGTTCCAATGAGTTTTATTTACTATTTTATCATTTAACTGTTCAACTTAAATTCTAGTTTTATTTAAGCAATTGTTTTGGTTTAAAATTAAATTTACCTTAGTCATTTATCTTTTCAATAGGATAGAAAACCAAACCCACTTTTTGTCACCAAGAACAAATCATTCCACTTTAGGCTGTGATCAATTCGAGGAGATACCGAGAACTATTCCGAACCATAGTAAAATCCATGTATTAAATGGCGCCGCTGCCGGCTCTTCTCGTTAAGATCAACAGTTTTTTGTGAGAACTTGGATTTTGGGATCCGTTCACCGTGAACGTTACTTTTTCATAAAAAATTTCAAAAACCCTAAAAAATATAAAAATTTTAAAAAAATCCTAAAAATTAAAAAACATAAAAACCAAAAATATTTTTACTTTGTTTTTGCCTTGTTAGTTCTTTTGCAGGTGTATGCGCACTCGATCAACGTCTTATCAAGAGCCCGAGCCTCTCGATAACTTAGACATGGCCGGTGTACAAAACAACAACAACATACCACCTCAAAACAATAATAACAATAACAATCCACCGTTCAACAACATGAATAATAACAACAACAATGAGCCTCTACCGGATAATCGCCCGATGATTGAACTTTTGCAAGCTCATGTAGATGGCAACACTGATCCAATTGTTATACCCGCGATTGCAGCCAACAACTTTGAGCTCAAATCCGGCTTTATCCAGATGGTCTCTGCTCAACCATTCTTGGGGCGTACCATTGATGATCCACATGACCACATCAAGAGATTCTTGCAACTCACCAATACGGTCAAATTCAATGGTGTTCCACAAGAGGTAATCCGGTTACAACTTTTTCCCTTTTCTTTAGAGGGACAAGCCCGGCATTGGCTTGCTAAGGAACCGCCACAGAGTATTCTTTCGTGGACGGATTTGGAGACCAAGTTTATCAATTACTTTTTCCCACCCTTTCGTACTACCGCTTTGCGGAATGACATTATCAATTTTGAACAAAAGTATGATGAGTCGTTTAGTGAATCTTGGGATCGTTTCAAAGACCTTTTGAGAAAATGCCCACAACATGGTTTTACCAAAGTACATCAAATTAACACTTTTTATAATGGTTTAAACATGACTGACCAAGATTCACTAAACAGTGCCTCGGGGGGTAATCTTTTGGCTAAGACTTCCAATGCTGCTTGGGATATCATTGAGAATAAGTCTCGTGTGCAAACCAAGAGTGTTCGGACCAATGTCGCTAGTGCTAGTACTAGTGACAGCGACAAGCGACTTGACAAAATCACTGTGCTTCTTGAATCGCTTGCTACCCAAACCGCCAGCAACACCAACAGCATCAACGCTAGAAACGCTAAAGACGCTCAAGTCAATGCTGTCAGCCAACCATGCGAGATATGCGGGGGTCCTCACTCTTATACCACTTGTACTGCCACCCAAGACTACCCTTCTGAAAATGTGAATGCAGCATACGGCACCTATCCTCAACCTGCTTATCAAGCTCGTCCTCAAGGTGACCGCAACTTGCTTAGCTACCGCTCCAACAACTATCTCTCACCACCCGGTTTTCCTCCTAACAACCCAAACCAACAACAAAACCTCAATCGCGCTCCTCAACAACAACAACAACCTCGTACACCATACATACCTCCTCACAAACAACAACAACCACCTCAAAGAAACAACCAAGTTTACCAGCAACCTGCTTATCAACCACCCGCATACAATGCTCCTCCCAACCAACCCACCGCTTTACACCAAGAAGTGGAAACCTACATGAGGACTAACGATGTGATCGTGGGAAATCTTCAGCGCGAAGTGCTCAACTTGAAAGCAGATCTGGTCAAACAAGGGAACGATCTGAGAGCTGATATGAGAAACACGTTGGATAGTCAAACGAATGACTTAAAAAACATGATGGCTAGTTTCTTCCAAGGTAATCAACCCTCTTCTTCGGGTACTCTTCCGAGTAACACCGTTGCGAATCCGAGAGGGGAGATGAAAGCAATCACCACTCGCAGTGGCAAAGGTACTAAGGAACCCGAGCTTCCTATACCTCCACCGGTGATTGTGACTAAAGAGAATGAGTCACCTGCTCCTATTCCTCATCTTTCTCCATCTCCAATTTCTCCGCCTCTTACTTCTACCCCTCCTCCACCCAAGGATGTGAGTGATCCTATTCTCCCTAAGCCTTCCTCTTCTTCCAATATACCTTATCCATCTAGGTTGAGGAAAGAGAAGCTCAAAAGCAAGGACGATATTCAGGTTTCGAACTTTCCTAAAATGTTCAAACAATTGAATTTCAATATCTCCTTCGCTGAGGCTCTCGCTCACATGCCTAAGTACGCAAGAATGTTTAAAGATCTTCTGAGTGACAAGGAAAAGCTTCTCGATATTGCCAACACCCAACTTAATGAGAATTTCTCTGCAGTGCTCTTAAGGAAATTGCCAACCAAGCTTGGTGATCCGGGTCGTTTCCTAATCCCTTGTAATTTCCCGGGAGTAGAGAATTGCATGGCCTTAGCCGATCTAGGTGCCAGTATCAACTTAATGCCTTTAAGTGTGTGGAAGCAATTATCTCTCCCTGAGCTAGTCCCCACCAAAATGACTTTGGAATTAGCTAACCGTACGGTTGCTTATCCAGTGGGGATAGCCGAAGACGTCTTTGTAGGATTCTACAAATTCACTTTTCCTGTCGATTTCGTCGTCGTCGACTACGAGATGGACCCTCGTGTTCCCTTGATCGTGGGTCGTCCATTCTTGAGGACCGGTCGCACTCTCATCGATGTTGAAGCCGGTGAGCTTATCATGAGAGTGGGTGACGATAAAATCGTCTTCAACATGGGAAAGTTGTCTAAACAAAATTATTCATACGATAGTGTTAATTGTATTGACGTTCTGGATGAGGCTTGTGAAGAACACTTTAATGATGCTTGTAAAAATATTCCTACCTCTCTTCCCAATTTTGAAACAGTTTCCTCTATTGATTCATCACTGTCTCTATTTGGAGAAAGTGATTTGTTTTGGAACGATCTTGAAGCCACCATGGGAGATGTGAACTTAGCTAATGATGATTCTCCCACCGATGGGGATGAAGACATGCATTTCTTTGAAAACCTTCTCAACGAAGACAATCTTTCTCCACCATCTCCCACGGTTATTGCTATCGATACTCCGACTTTGAAAACGCCTCCCATCGAAAATCCTCCGGATTTAGAACTTAAGGAGTTGCCGCCTCATCTCGAGTATGTGTTCCTTGAAGAAGAGAAGAAGTCGCCAGTCATCATCGCGAAGGACTTGAAAGATGAAGAGAAAACTCGCCTCATCGCCGTGCTTGAAGATCATAAGAAGGCTATTGCTTGGAAAATTTCTGATATTCGCGGAATTGATTCTCACTTCTGCACACACAAAATTCTCATGGAGGACGACTTTAAGCCCACAATTCAAAGCCAACGAAGGGTGAATCCAAAAATCCATGAAGTCATCAAAATAGAGGTTATCAAACTTCTTGATGCGGGTATGATTTACCCTATTTCGGATTCACCATGGGTTAGTCCAGTCCATTGTGTGCCTAAGAAAGGCGGCATCACCGTTGTGCCCAATGCAAACAACGAGTTGATTCCTACCCGTCTCGTTACTGGGTGGAGAGTTTGTATAGACTACCGCAAACTCAATGATGCCACGAGAAAGGATCATTTCCCTCTACCTTTTATGGACCAAATGCTTGAACGTTTAGCGGGTAACGAATATTACTGCTTTCTTGATGGTTTCTCGGGTTATTTCCAAATACCCATCGATCCCCAAGATCAAGAGAAGACAACATTCACTTGTCCCTATGGCACATTTGCTTACAAAAGAATGCCTTTTGGCTTATGCAATGCCCCCGAGACTTTCCAAAGGTGCATGTTAGCTATCTTCCATGACATGGTTGAACAAACCATGGAAGTCTTCATGGATGATTTCTCGGTCTTCGGGGATTCCTTCTCTTCCTGCCTTGCCAATTTGGAACATATGCTTAAGCGGTGCGAAGACACTCGCCTTGTTCTGAATTGGGAAAAATGCCATTTTATGGTAAAAGAAGGCATCGTGCTAGGACACAAAATTTCCAAAGCCGGTCTTGAAGTAGACCGTGCTAAAGTCGATGTTATCGCTAAGTTGCCTCCACCTTCAACCGTGAAGGGTGTGAGATGTTTCCTGGGTCATGCGGGCTTCTACCGTCGATTCATCAAAGATTTTTCTCAAATCGCTCGCCCGATGACCCACCTCTTGGAAAAAGACACTCCTTTTATCTTCTCCAACGAGTGCCTTGAAGCCTTCAACTCGCTTAAGGATAAGCTAACTAAGGCACCCGTTTTGGTTACCCCTAATTGGGAGCTGCCTTTCGAGTTGATGTACGATGCTAGTGACTTTGCTATTGGTGCGGTTTTGGGCCAAAGAGTGAACAAACACTTCCAACCGATCCATTACGCTAGCAAGACAATGACGGGGGCCCAATTGCATTATACGACAACCGAAAAAGAGCTTTTAGCCGTTGTCTATGCTTTTGAAAAGTTCCGCCCCTATCTTGTCCTTTCCACCACAATTGTTTACACCGATCATTCCGCGCTGAAGTACTTGTTGACAAAGCGAGATTCCAAACCAAGACTTCTTCGCTGGGTTTTGCTACTCCAAGAATTTAAAATAGAAATTCGCGATAAAAAAGGAGCTGAAAACCTAGCCGCGGATCATCTCAGTAGACTTGAGGATCCTTACCAAGGGGATCATCCGAACAAAGAAATCAATGATTCTTTTCCCCTGGAGACCTTAATGTCTATCAACTCGACTTCTGATGAAACCCCGTGGTTTGCGGACATTGCAAACTACTTGGCGGGTGGAATTCTCGTTTACGGGTTAACATCCCAGCAAAAGAAAAAGTTCTTCAAAGACATCAAGACTTACTTTTGGGATGACCTGTATCTTTTCAAACAATGTGCCGACTTGATTATTCGCCGATGTGTTGATGGACCGGCAGCTTTAGAAATCCTTGACGCTTGCCACAAAGGACCCACCGGTGGTCACTTTGGTCCCAACTACACCGCCAAAAAAGTGTTTGACTCGGGATTTTATTGGCCCTCCATCTATCGTGACGCTCACGAGATGGTTAAACGTTGTGATGCTTGCCAAAAACAAGGCAAGATCACACATAAAGACGAGATGCCTCAGAATTTCATACAAGAATGTGAAATCTTTGATGTTTGGGGTATCGAATGTATGGGGCCATTCCCTTCTTCTAAAGGAAACAAATACATCCTTGTTGCCGTTGACTATGTTTCAAAGTGGGTTGAAGCCAAAGCTTTACCTACTAATGACGCAAGGGTGGTTTGTAACTTTTTGAAATCGATGTTCGCTAGATTCGGTGTGCCTCGTGCCATTATTAGTGATCGTGGGACTCATTTTTGCAATGACCAATTCGCAAGAGTCATGGCTAAGTATGGTGTAAATCATCGTCTTTCCACAGCCTACCACCCACAAACTAATGGCCAAGCTGAAATATCCAACCGAGGACTAAAGCGAATCCTGGAAAGAACCGTGGGAGAGCATCGTGCCTCATGGGCTGATAAACTTGATGATGCTTTATGGGCGTTTCGTACCGCATACAAGACTCCGATTGGTTGTACACCATATCGTCTCGTGTACGGGAAAGCGTGCCACCTCCCCATTGAGTTGGAGCACAAGGCTTACTGGGCCTTGAAGTGGGCTAATTTTGATATCAACAAAGCCGGTGACCTACGCAAGATCTAACTCAATGAGCTGAATGAACTTCGGAATGAGGCTTATGAAAATTCTTTGATCTATAAGGAGAAGACTAAGCTCATTCACGACTCCAAGATTAAGAACCGAGAGTTCCAAGTTGGAGATAAAGTTTTACTCTTTAACTCTCGGTTAAAAATCTTTTCGGGCAAGCTGAAATCTCGTTGGTCCGGCCCATTCACCATTGCCCAAATTTTTCCATATGGTACTCTCGAGCTCGCTCAACCTAATGGACCTATTTTTAAGGTGAATGGCCAACGAGTGAAGTTGTACTTTGGTGAGGACATCTCTCAGGAGTTGATTCCATCCCTCACCACGTTCCCCATGAACTAATTTTGGGTCGAGTCAGGCTCGTGACTCGGTTATCAAAAACAAGCGCTCCTCGGGAGGCAGCCCGAGTATCTATCCTTTTATGTTTTAACCTCCTAAGTGTAGGGGGCCTACATAGGTGTTTGTATTTGTGTGGTGATGTGATTACAGGGATGAATGCACTTTTGGAACCTTTGAAGAACCGTGCTCCCGTGTTATCCGAAATCCGGTTCTATCTCTCAACTATCATGATTCAACTTTCTTCATACTCACATTTGAAATTGATCATGTTAGTCGTCTCTTCCTTAACTTGAGTTAACCAACGTGCACAATGTAATAAGTGTAGGGGAGACTTTTCCCACATGCTTAAACATTGAGGACAATGTTTATCTTAAGCGTAGGGGGGACTTCTATCGAAGTTTTAAGTGGACTTTTCCATGAAAATGCCTTCATTTAACCGGAAAATCATCTTTTTCAACATTTTTCAAATTTTTAATCAACTTTGGCCATGTAGTCGAAATTTTTAAACTTTTATCGTTGCTTTCATATGTATATATCCCGCAATAAAGTCAAAAATATTAATAAATGGTGTAGCTAGTTTTGAAATCTTTGACATATTAGGCCCGTTGCGATTATTTTGACTCAACCCGAATAGACTTATCCAAGTTTATTCTAGCTAGTATCCTTAACCATGTAAACCTTAATTGGTTTATTAGGCTAAGCATCCACGAGTCTCATTACTTGAGATTTTAAATTGTGGAGAACGAGAAATGATATAGTCAATTATAAGTCGGTAATCTTGCGCAAGCTCACTTGGTGTAATTATCTGCCTATTCTCCCATCACTTGCTAATAATTTATCTACAATAAGTAAGGTCGTACGATTTGAAAAGTTACTTAGCTTCTAGCCCAAGATCGTTTAAAAGGTACTCGGTAATGATAAGAGTTCATAGCCAAGGCATAACTTATGAAGCGGGGCGCGAAGATTGGCGAGTCCGAAAAGGCCCTAACAAGGCATGAGGATTCCATTTTATTGCTGAAGATCCAAAGTGATGTGAAAAGCATTATTCCCAAAATCAATATGAAGGATCAAGACTCACGACGAAAAGCAATCAACTCCCATAAAGATCATGGAGAAGTCTATCCGAAAAGACCCTAACAAGGTATGAGGATAAATAGATCCAAGTCCGAAAAGGAGGCGGATCGTTGTATCTCAAAATCCCAATTAGAGATTGAAGAAATAATCATGAAGTCGTGGTCAACAAAGTTGGAGTACCCCTCAAAAGTCTCCAAGTGAAGAAACTCTATTAACGATGAGAAGACCATTATATCAAGCACGTCTCTCAAGATATGAAGTATGAAGTACATGTCGAATATCGGCCCGAGAAAGGTCTCAAATCGTGAACCGAGTTATGCCAAGATATGAACTTTTTGATATCCCGAGAAGCAGTTTTAAGAGATTTTATCCTTTAGCTAACTATTTATCAAATCATCCTACTTTGCTTTCAGCCTAAATAAACTATCGAAATAAGTCCAAAAATGCATCTTCATGATCATTCTAAGACAAAAATAAAATATAAGAGATACACTTAGGAATAAGGGAGTTTAAGCATTTAATTAAGCCATGTGTGTAAGTGTTTGATTTACTAACTTATAATAACAATGATCTCGTTTTTAAGCTTAGTTTGGGGAACGTGAAACTTGAGGGTGATAAATCTTCGCAACACCAAAGCCCTAATGTAAGTCCTTGATCTCTTTGCAATTTATTTCCATATAGCTATTTTCAAGTGAAAATGGTTTTCTATCCTTTTGTTTCCTTTAAAGTTTAATTTCTTTTAGTACTTTAATTTTTGTTCAATAGTATTTTAATAAGGCCAAGGTTGATTGATTATGAGGAAAATGTAAATTTGCTTTATCACTAAGCATTGCATGAGGGCATGGCAATGGTTAAGTGTAGGGGATTTGATAGGTGTGTAAACACCCATCCTTTTACCACTTATAACTGGCTAAAACAAGACCAAAACACGTATTTAATATCATTTGTTTGGAATTATGCGTGGTTTTTGTGTTTATTGTATTTTCAGAGCAAACCGGATGAATATTGAAGAAAACATGGGATTGCACGGGTTTTTATCAAGGAAAAAGACTAAAGACGAAGTCTATTGTCCAAGAGATGCAAAAGATTTGAAGTCAATGGGCCTATTTGAAGATTTATCGAAGAAAAGGACCAAAGATGGAAGATTTACATATGTCGAAGAAACTCAAGTCTATTAAACGAAGAAATTAAAAGACGAGTTGAAATTAATCGTCGACAAATCCCGAATCAGAATCGAAAACGTCAACTTTTCTAAAAAGACGAGAAGACAAGAAGAAAGGGAGAAAGCCCACTCACCAACCAACCACTCAGCCTATATAAAGGGATCACCCTCACAAAATTTGGCATCTAGTTTTTCTTTCTGTTTTCTCTCTTCCTAGTTCGGAGGAAACCATCTCCTTTAAGGAGTGGTTTTCATCTCTTTGATTTCTTCTTTTAATCTTGTAAGTTTGATCCTTTCCTTTTGTTTACTGAATCTTAATCATCAATACAAGCTTCCTTTAATCTTTTCATTCATCTTGTTCTTCATCATCTTTTTATTTAAAGTTCTTAAGTGCTTATTTAGTTGAGTTTTGATCTTAAAAAGTTGTTGAATTTGTGTTTTTATGATTGGTATTTGATCCTTGTAGTTAGTAGATGATTTGTGGTTAATTTGGTAAAACCTTGTTGATTATTTAACTTGATTTGGCTTTAAATTCGTGTCTACTGTTTAAATATCTGCTGGTGTTCTTCGTCCCCAGTTTATTCCGCATAAGCCATTCTTTTTGTCCCCTATTCGGAATATATATATATTCCGAGTAGCCTTCCTTAATTCATTCCTTATTCGGAATATTTCAATTATTCTGCATAGTGCCTATATTCCGAATGGTTTCCTTTATTCCGCATAGTCTACTTGCCATTTATTCCGCATGATTGTTTATTCAGCATAGAGCATTTTATTCCGAATTGCCAGTTTATTCCGAATAGGGTCAATTATTCCGCATAAGACTAACATTCCGAGTAGTCTTCATTATTCCGAATAGGCCTAGTTATTCAGCATAAGGTTTTTATTCCAAATTGTCTTTGATATTCCGAGTAGTTGTTATTCCGCATAAGGGTCGTTATTCCGCATAAACAAAAATATTCCGAGTAAGATCATTTTTCCGAATAGAGCCAGTTCCAGTGAGTTTTATTTACTATATTATCATTTAACTGTTCAACTTAAATTCTAGTTTTATTTAAGCAATTGTTTTGGTTTAAAATTAAATTTACCTTAGTCATTTATCTTTTCAATAGGATAGAAAACCAAACCCACTTTTTGTCACCAAGAACAAATCATTCCACTTTAGGCTGTGATCAATTCGAGGAGATACCGAGAACTATTCTGAACCATAGTAAAATCCATGTATTATTAATTAAAGTTTTCTGGATGTTATTGGTTTTTACTTGCGATGTTTGTTAAGTTTTGACTAGTATTGGTTGAACCATAGTAGTTCATACTTAGCCACATGTTATTTTCTTTTCGGGTTGTGACTAGTGCAGGTTGAACCATAATCATCCACGCTAGCCATTTTTGAATTTTGCTTAAATTGTACATTATAGTACATAATTTGTTACATGGTAGTTTCTATCTTTTGTTGGGTTATTTTATGTACCTGAGGTATAGTATTTTTCTTTTGATGTTTAAGTCATGTTCCCTAAGAATCATGTGGTGGTTCGAGTTATTAGGAGTAGGTGGATATGAAGGATTTTAAGCTGTTTCCACTCTTATGGGCGACATGACTTATAACTGATTATGTTCTCGTTTTGGATTTAGTCTATGTTGTTTTAGCTAGACTATGGATTTATGTATTCCAAGAGTTTGACTATGTTATTTTAATGGATGGATTTTTAGACTTTTTTTTGGTTATGTGGTTATGAGCTTATGTGAGCAGATGGATATATGTGTTATGTGTTGTATTAATTCTTATAAGTGTCATCATAGGAGGGAGTGCGTTGGGAAAAGGGTAATTGTATAAGTATGGTGGCCAACATAGTTATACAAGTACCACAACTTCAATTGATTCCTAAGTATGATTGCATGAAAGAGGGTAATACATGCTTGTAGAGTATATGTTGGACGGATTTAAGTATATGTATCCCGATATGCCTACATATGTATGATCCCTCGCTATTATCGATTGTATTCGTAGTAGGGTTTGCTAGCTCGCTTCTTTTTAGGTATTCAACCTCTGTTGTGGCGTATTCTTCAAGTTTCCTATTTCACGTGTTCGTTTTAAAATGGTGTCCTTGGTGTTAAGTATATTGAAATAAATTGAGATTTCTTTTGGGATAATGAAATCTTTTGTGTTGAGTCTTACATTCCTTTTTGGTCGGTATATATTGAAAAGACTTGAAAATCTACTATAGAGTT
The DNA here is from genome assembly GCA_025667525.1 of Glebionis coronaria. Classification (NCBI taxonomy): domain Eukaryota; kingdom Viridiplantae; phylum Streptophyta; class Magnoliopsida; order Asterales; family Asteraceae; genus Glebionis; species Glebionis coronaria. Next base: position 631,118,938 of record CM046874.1, on the reverse strand, counting down.
GGATAGTTGGTTGTATACGATAAAATAAGGGTACGGTGTTGGAGTCGTGTTTGAAACAAGATGTAACATAAGATTTTTTTTTAATCAACACTTAGTTATTTCAAATTCTAAAAGACTTTTTTTAAAATAAAGCGAAATAAAATTTCTTTCTACTTAAATAGTTTATTTAAGTGAGCTTAATCAATATACGTCATTTATAATTATTTATGCAAGACTAAACAAAGTTCATGAAAATTTCACATACATTTATTTCTTTTCATTTAAAAAGGATTACGTTAATTACTAAGAGGATTCTTTAGTTTTTTTTAAAAAAAACAACTAGTATAAAACTGTTTTGGTCATAACTTGTTCGTTTTTAAAGCATTTTGGGTGATTCAAAAGCCTAAAATTATGTACTCGGAAAGTACTTTTCAAATATACAGAATCTATAGTCATGGGAGGTCAGTAGACTGATCGAAATTGTTGTACAAGTGTCGGGTTCAAGGTTGAGTTTTGAATGGTAGTTTTTTTTATGATTTGGGATGCTCGGGATACCTAGTCTTTGAGTTGAGTTTTGAGATTGTCTAGAAGGTTGTTTGTAGATTGTTTGAGTCACATAGATGTGGTGAGGAAAGAAAAAAAAATAAAAAATAAAATATTCTTTTGGAAAAGTCGATCTTGTGCACGGTTTAAATAATATGTCACGGGCATAAGATGTTTTGGTTGCCATTAAGTGTTTCTTGGATCATTTTCGTTGTCATGAGTCATTTGAATTGGTACATGTTTGAGTTTTCCTTTTGAGTTTTCGTGGTTTTGGTCTGTTTTAACTCGTGCACGTGAAATGTCGTTAGTTATCCGTGGGTTTGATTCATTGATCGTATCTAGTGGATTCAGGATGTAGTTTTGGGTTCGTATTGATTGGGAGCATTGAGGTAGACATATGAAAGACTTGGTCGCGCCTACACGATTAAGTAGGTGGCCCTGAGAGAATGGTCGGAATGCCCTTAGTGGGGATGAAAGAGTCAAAAGTTCGTAGACGAACTAATGTGGTCATGAGGTCTCTTAGGAGTGCCAAGGGAGATGAATAGAGATTTGTATAATGTATGGATATTGGCACAAGTAACGCGCCATAGAGAGTGTTGGAAGGGGATATAATACCTCAAAGGTATTTATGATTGCTCATAAGGCATGTAAGTTTTCCAAAAATTTCCTGAGATTTAGTAGGTTTACCTATTACTGTGAGATAGAACCATGAATAGAGCAAGTAGGAGAAGTGAGAGGAGTTGTAGTTAGTGCCTTTCCAAGGCAATCGTTGATGGAATGATTTAAAAACAGGAGTTGTTAGAAATAGCAAGGAATGAAAGATAAAAGTTGAGTTGCTTAGTAGTAGATTGGATGTGGAAATCGGTTGAATAGTTTGATAAGAGGAAGTATTGGTCTTTTAGAATGCGTGTAGAATTTTGCGAGTAGAACGAGGTAGGAATTTATTCATATTGCCACTAAGAGATGGTGCAAGTAGGACGTAGTTGAAAACTGATAAGGATGTTGTATGAACGTTTTGGGTTTACGGTTATGATTTTGGCTTCGCCGAGGCGCTTGTAGTTTTCATGGAGTCAATGAACCGGGGGTGCATGACAATATATAAACGAGTTTTCATCGGGAGCATCGACGACATCTTAATCTACTCAAATCTAAGAAGGAGAGTGAGGCGAATTATGAGTTGGTTCTGGAGTTGTTAGGAAAGGGAATTATACGTGAGATTTTCAAGTGTGAGTTTTAGGATTTAGTTGGCCAGGACGAGTAGTCAGAGATGATGGCATATCGTGGAACCAGAAAGGGGCAAAGTAAAGAAAGGTGAGGAAGCGTTTTGGAGGCTGAAGAGGTGGATTGGATAATGAGCAGATCTTGGAATTATTAGAAGGACTGGATGAATTCAAGAAGCATGACGATACGTGGAGCAAGGATTTGGATGTATACGAGAACGACAAAGAAAGGCGGTTGTATATACGTTGTGGGAACTAAAGATTTGGAAGAACTGGATAAGACTTAGTTAGTGGAGCTGGATTGTTATATTTGCCTAGAATGCTAGAGGCATTTGGGGTACGAGACATAGAGAATGATCTATACGGATCATAAATGTCTCCAACACATATTCAATCATCTTGATTGAACATTTGGCAAAGGTGATGGGTGGAGTTAAGTGATGAAAGAAAATTGCAAGGCCAAGTACCATCTGGGAAAGGCAAGCATGGTTGATGAGACATGGAATAAGAAAAATGAAGTGAAGCTGAGACGAACTTGAACTATTGATGACGTATTAGGGTGGTTTGGATGAAGGACGTAGGTTGCACGAGTTGAGTTGTCTAAAGTAGAGAACGCGTCAACATGTATGTTGCGTGGCTTGGACAATCATATGGAGAAAATGGACGTAGACTATACTTCCTACATAGATAGGAGTAGCTTAGAAAGGGCGATGTAAGGACGAAGTTGGTGAAAGGGATACATAATGGGGTGGATGAATAAGTACGACGAGAGTTGGGTGATAGTCGATAGACTGACTAATTCATCTCACATTTCAAGAGGAATGAGAAGTCACGTAGTTGAGAAGTTGGAAGGATTGCATACAGATGTGATGGAATAGAGGGTTTTGCGTAAAAGTTAGCCTAATATGTATGGAATGCCTTATGAAGGATTATGGCAAGGTAAGAAACGATGGGAAGCAAGCGTAGTATACCATTGATAGACTAATGGTTGGTATGAGCATACTATAGGGGTAACTGAGAAAGACGCCTAGAGCATTAGCGTGAGATTTGGAGATGGTTGGAGAACGCGTTATATTAGGAAGAATTATTTTACAAAAAGAGAGTCACCGGTGAGAGGGGCATATTCCCCATTGATGAGGATGTAGGGAATAAAGGAGGAAACGCCTAAATTATAGGCTAAAGACGGGATATAAGATGGTATGGAGATTAAGATTGTGGAAAGACAAGCGAAAAGTAGTATGGAGGAAGAATGATTAGAGGGAGCAAGAGGTTGTCAAGATAGTGGAGTGAAAACGAAGGGAAATCCGTTAGAGAAAGAGGTTGGTAGTCACAAACAATGGACTGTTCACCTAGAGAAAAGGTGTAACGTATGCTAGTATGAAGGATGGTTAGTTACTTGGTGCCGAGCTTGTGAAAGGAAGGATGAGGTGGTGGCTATGACATGTTTCATGTGAATATTATGGGAAGCTTTTGGTTATGCAATCCTACATATACCATTGGATGTGATTAAGGTTGGGAGAACTTCCGAATGATGGAAAATCCGTAGAGGATAGAATCCGTTAGGTCTGGTGATAGGAATTGTAGTAGAAACTACTGGAGTTGATTCATAGGAGATGAGGTGGATCACCGTTACAGTGGGATGAAGTTAGAAGCGGCCAACGTATTGGACCGGAGGTGGATCGAAAAACTATGGAGGTGGTGGCAGTGACTAAGTAGAGGTTGAAAATAGCAAAGAACCGACAAGAGAGCTATGCGGACAAGAGGCGTAAGCCGTTGAGATTTGAGATAAAGTTATGCTAAAGGTTTCACCATGGAAAGGGGTCATGCGGTTTGGAAAGAAAAGGGAAATTAGCACCTAGATTTGTGGGTCCATTTGAAATCCTTGAAAGGATTAGGCTAGTGGCGTATAGGTTGAAATTACCGGAGGAATTGAGTAGTGTGCATGACGTATTTCATGTATCAAACTTGAGGAAATGCTTAGCAAGAACTGACTTGCAAGTACCGTTAGATGATGTTAGTATGGATACGAGTCTTCGTTTTATCGAAGAGCCGATAGAGATTTTGGGTCGTGAAGCTAGGACGTTGGATAAAAAGGGTAATATACCGTAGTTATGGTTAGATGGAATTTGGAACGTGGACTGGAGTTCACGTGGGAACGTGAAGGATTTATGAGGGGTAAGTATCCTCAACTATTTGATATTGTCGATCCTAAGGAGAAAATCTCGGGACGAGATTTCTATTAGGAGGGAGTGATGTGACAACCGTGGTTTTGAGGTTCGTCACTTGGTCTTATTTTAAGGTTAATTTATGCGTGACTATGTCATTTGCGTGTTTACATGTTTATTTGGCGTGAACGAGGTTGGTGTGGATATCGTTTATGGGTATAAAGTACACATAAGTAAATCGAGGAACGGTTATTTCATGTTCATGAGCTCACAAATTAGTGACTATGAAATGAAATGGTGTTATGAGGTATAAGTATTATAGCAAATCGTATTTTTTTTTACGATTTGGGGTTGAGCATTTAGAGGTCTCGGGTAAGGTGTTTAGTCATGTGAGTATTTTCCGGATGGTTTTAAGTCATTTAGGACTTAGTTATAAAGTTTATTTCAAAATTTAAGAGTTTTTATAAAACTGTATATTTTACGTCTTTTACGGTAAACGCGTAAATTTGACTAGTTTTACGGTTTTGAGATTTTGGAGGTTTTAGGAGCTGAAATAAATTAAGGTAAATTAAGGTATTATTAATAACATAATAATAAGTAATAAAAAAAAGAAAAATAAATAAAAATATATATATAAGGGTCGGTTAGGGCCGATTAAAGAGAAAAAAAAAAGAAGTTGGGCTTGGGTTGGACTAGGATTCACCCACACCCTATATATTATTTTATTCACAACCAAAAATCATATTTATTTTCTCCTGGAGTGTTGAAGTCGCGGCATTAATAAGAAAAACTAGGGTTTCATCAAAATTTTGGGGTTTTCATAAATCAAAGGTAAATCTTTATAACCCTTTTTAATTAAAGTGTTTTAATTCTTTCTCAATCATCTTATGATGGATTTAGGTTAGGTTTAAATTAAAATCTGTATATTAATGATATTATAATGATTAGGTGAATTACGGCTTATAATTAGTGGGGTTATGGGTAATTAATTAGGTTAATTTAATTGAATTCGTTTTTAAAAAACTGGGCAGAATTTTAGGTCAATTGTTTTGATCATATATAGAGTTCTACAAACTCTTATTTCGCGATCCAAGTATCCCTAGAAAGCTAATTGAGTTGGCTTTCAAATGCAAGAAACGAAAGCTAAATTGAAGGTCGGGAAGTGGGTCAAAAACAGGTTACAACAGTCGAAGATCAAACAAGTTTTGAAATCAGTCGGGTTTAACTTAACGTTTTAATGTGATTGGGGTACTTAGGAGTACACTTGAGCCCTCTAATGAGCATAGGAGTTGTTTTATATATTAAATAAGAGACCAGGGGTGGGGCTAAGAAAATGGGTTAGGGTAAGACCCCCTAATCATAACAAACCTTTTGTATGTTCAAAATTAGTAAAATCCGGATAGACAAAAGTTTATATATATATATCGGGGCCTTAACAGTAACTTTAAGGTTTGGGCAAAAGGGATGAGTTAGCTAACATATTTAAGGGTATAGGATTTCCTTTACATAGGTCATGGGTATGGTTAGGTGGGCGTTTGACTTATAGTTTGGAGACCTAAAAGTTGGGACTGTTTTGTGTAAAATATGAACGGGATAGGTATCAAACTTAACCAATTTAAGGACTTGTTAGGGAAGGGTAATGGAGTGTTTAGAACATATGAATGAGGAACATATATGGGAGAAGGCTAGATGTCCATCATAGGTTGATGAGCCGTTTTAGTGTTTGGTTCATGTTTTAATTGTGTGCTTTTGTTTGTTAGCTTTTTGCTAGTGCGCGGATTTTTTGAGAAGCTCAATCAGGTGAGTTTCATGGTCCCATGTCTACTAATGATTTTGACTTCCAGATGGGATGGAAGAGACACTGTCTTGTTTTTATAAATTATGCTGTGAATGTTTTGTGTTTGGTGATGGACTTGTGCATACTTATGTGATTAACTGCTAGTTGTTCTTGATTGTTTTATGTTTTGACTTAGTACCAAGGGGATGATGACAAGGCGGGGCCTTGGGATTGGTTCATAGGTGTATGGGCGTCTATGGGACCATGGTGTTTGGTAAGGCTGGGAGCCTTGGATTTGGTTTGGTTTGTTAAATCTTGAATATTAGTTGTTAATGCATGTTTGTATCACATTGTCCATATGTTCTTAAATTTGGTTATTATTCACAGCTTATGGTTTGATTTTGGCGTTGGAGTCTAAACCTATGACTCTCACCAAATTTATGTTGACGTGTTTTAGTGTCTCTTTCAGGTGAGAGTGTGGTTAAGCTTGAGAATAGAAGTGGCTAGTTTTGGAGGCATTAGGATTGCATTTAGAAGGAGATCCCCGTTCCTTCTTAGTTTATTTCTATGTGTTTCGAATAAGTGATACTTTGTGGACAACTTTATGATGTTTTGTTTGTGGTAATTGTTTGTCTTGGGTAAGAGGTAGGACTGTTACCTACTTGCCTAGACTCCTGCATTTTGTGGAGATATTGTCATGACATTTGTGTCACCATTTTATGACATTTCCATTTCATTTAGTTATCTCTATAGACACGCCATGTTGTGATGATATACATACGTCGCGCCCCATATTCCGCCATGGTGGGGTGTGACAATGTGATGCTTCAACGAAAATTCGGGAGCCGTGATTTGCATCGTCGCAATCGGTCCTCCGCGTCCATTCATTGTAGGTTGGCATAGCTCCTCCATCGTACGAAGGTCGGGTTGAGGGTGAAGGTTGTTATTATTCACATTGGGGTGAGGTGGGTTGTTATTCTTGTGCACACCGGCCATATCTAAGTCTTCACGAGTCTCGGGCTCATGATTAGACGATGAGCGAGTACGCATACACCTACAAAAGAAAAAGATACCAAAGAAATATAAAAATAATGGTTAACGTGAAAAGAAAATATTTTTGGTGCAAAACTTTGAAAAAGAAATGCTTTTTATGAGTTTTTTAAATGTTTTTAGATTTTTGAAAATTTTTAATTTTTAGGATTTTTGAAAATTTTTGACACGAAAAATAACATCCCAAAATCCAACGCGTCTCTCACAACAAACCGTTAATCTTCACGAAAAGAGCCGGCAGCGGTGCCATTTTACTATACGGATTTTGCTAGTTAAAAGTTCGTTTTTCTCTCGACGTCTTATCGAATTGATCAAGGATTAAAAGTGTGACTCAGTCGTCTTTGGTGAATAAAAGAAAAGGTGTCGTTGTCTATAACTAAATAAAACTAAAAATGAAAGCTTGAAAAGATTAAACTAAAAATAAAGACTAAAACGATATTAAAACGAACATTAAAACAAATATTAAAAAGAAACAATTTATAAAAGTAAAAGTAAAAATTAAAATAAACTTTCGAATTAAAAATAAAACTTACTAATAAAAATGAAAGAAATTGGATTATAAAGCTATTTTAAAAATAAACGAGACAAATATTGAAGCGAGCGCTTAATAAAAATTAAAACTAAAACTTTTGGATAAAATACTACTACCAAAATTTGACGAAAAATATAACTAAAAATAACTGATTTTCAGAATAAAAATTAAAACGACTTTTGGATAAAACTAAATCGACTCCGGATAAAATGTTGAACTAGGGGAGACATGTTCCCCTAGGGGGAACAAGAAATTGGAGGGAAAGATGATAATGGGAGCTTTTTCTTTCGTAACATATTTTTACAAATCCATTGGTAGGATTTTTTTTAAAAGCTTTCCTAGTTTTTTTTTTGTTTTTGCTTTCGTAAGTTTTTTCTAATCCAGACGTAAGTTTTTTATGTAGTACATTCGTAACTTTATTTTTGTTTCATTCGTAACATTTTTCTTTTAAAAAGCTTTCGGATAAAATTGCTTTCGTAACAATTGATTCGGAAGAAAAAGCTTTCGTAAGAAAAACCAAAACCCTCTTACGAAAGGTATCTAGAATAGATCAGACTCAATAACAGATCCAAAAAACAACAGGCAACAAAAATAAGCCAAAATAAGCAAAAATTAATCTAAGAAATAAGCTAAATTAATTTCTAAAACAAGCCAAATTTAACACTAATAAAATCTATAAAAAACACCAAATAAGCAAAATATTTAAAATCAACTTTTTATAAAAATAACTATTAAGACACTTAATTAAAAATAAGCAAACCACACAATAAGCACTAAACACAATAAGCTAAAACAATCAAACACATCAAAACCAATAAGCACGATCAATCAAACATATTAATAAGCAAATAAGCATAAAGATTAAACAAACAAGAAAGGTAGAATGCGATGATTAAAAAAAGCTTAAATTAAAGATAAAGATTTAAGACAAGATTAAAAGACTTACATGAAATAACTTGAAAAATAAATGACAATATGAAAAGTGCATAAAATAAAGTAGAGAACTAATTGGTGAAAATTAGCTAACACCTCCTAATGACACATTAGGAGGGTATTTATAGGAAGGGAGATTTGGTGTGCTTCTTTTTTTTTTCTTCCTTTTGTCGTCTCGTCTTTCGTCTTTAACAATAAACTCGTCATTCTCGACTTTGTCTCGGGATTTGTCGATAGATAAAATGAACTTGTCTTCTAATTTCTTCATTAATTAGATTTGGTTCTTCGACTTCGTTAAACTTCCGTCTTTGGTCTTTTTCTTCGATAAATTTATAGAATAGGCCTTTGACTTCCGTTCTTTTTGCACTCTTGATCTTTTGACTTCGTCTTTTGTCTTTTTCTTCGATAAAAGCCCGTGAAAGCCCGTGTTTTCTTCCCTTTTCACATTTTGGTCCTAAATCACAACAAAACACAAACCACGCATAATTCTGACTTTTACGACATTAAATATACGTTTTGGATTGGTTATTATTATAATTAAGTGGTAAAAGGATGGGTGTTTTTACACCTATCAAACAATTCCATTCTTACTTAGATAATCTATAAACTCTTGACTTAAATATTCACCACCTCTATTAGAGCAAAGAGCTTTAATTTTCTTCCCTAATTGCAGTTCTACTTCTGCTTTAAACACTTTGAATGTTTCAAATACCTCATGTTTATGCTTACGTAAATAAACATAACCATAACGGCTATAATCATCCGTGAATGTTAAGAAGTAGCTAGCACCTTTCCTTGACATGTGTCTAATTGGTCCACACACATCAGTATGTATAAGTCCAAGTAGATCAGTAGCCCTTTCAATATTGCTATTAAAAGGTTTCTTGGTCATCTTTCCAGAGATACAAGACTCACATTTTTCAAATGATTTATCGTTGATATTTTCCAAAAGACCTTCACGTTGAAGCTTTTGTATACGAGTCTTTCCAATATAGGCAAGTCTACAATGCCAAAGATAAGAAGAGTTCTTGTTAAACTTTCTCTTCTTACTCATGCTAAACAAAGATTTATCGTTCTTGGATTCATTATCATGCATGTCTAATTTAAACACACCATTCACATAAATTACATTAAAATAGAAAATACCATTTTTCCAAACAGAAATTCCATTATTATCAATCGCGTGAACGAATCCATTATTTAACAAATAAGAAAAGGAAATAAAACCCCTAACAATTATAGATGGATAATGACAATCATTTAATCTCAGTACTAAACCCGAAGATAAAACTAGATCAAAAGTTCCTATAGCTTCAAATGCTGCTTGTGCGCCATTGCCCACTAGCAAATATTGTTCCCCATAGGAAAGCTTCCTTTCTAGATTAAATCCCTACAGCGTATTACAAATGTTAATACCGCATCCCGTATCATATACCCAAGAATTTAATTTGTATGTTAAATTGAACAATTCAATCATAAATAAAGTACCTGAAGCTGCAGCGCTCTGCTCAGACTTCTTCTTTATTTCTCGCAATTCTTCGAGGTAAAGAGGGCAATTCCTGTTCCAGTGACCACTTGCCTTGCAATGGTGACAAGTCTCATCCTTTTGAGATTGACTCCTCTTAACAAAGTTCTGCTTGGGTTTCGAATAAATCGCAACTTGTTTGCCCTTATTACCCTTTCCTTTGCCTTTCTTCTTGTTCGCTTGCGGTTTTGGCTTACTCACTCTACCCTTTTGTATGGTTAGTACATAAGGCGTAGCGGTAGATGCCTTGTCTTTCAACCCCTTTTCATAGTCAATGAGCATTACATGCAAATCATTAACTGTCTTTCCCGTGCAATGCATATTATAGTTTCTAACAAAATCATTGAAGTCCTTGTCAAGGGACCTATTGATCAAGTTGATAGCCATATCATGATCATAGGGTTGTCCATGTGCAATGAGCTGTTCCATATAACCCCTCATCTCCAAATAATGGGCACTTACAGACTTTCCTGGAGCTTGCTTGCAGCTATGCAAAGCATCTACTAAGTCGTAGTTCTCCACATCTTACGGCTTTTCGAACATAGCCTTGAGCTCATCAAGCATTCGCTTCGGAGAAAATAGCTCATACTTCTGTTGAAGTGCAGGAGTCATTTTTCCTATCATTAAGCAAGCCACCTCATAGTGCTTCTTAATATTAGCAGCGTGTTTAAGCCTTTGCGCATCAGATGCTCCTTCAGAAAGATCCTCCGGATAGGGAGTAGTCAAGATATCGATAGTGCCCGCTTCTCTCAAGACAATTCTTAGCAAGCGGTACCAATCATTGAAGTTTGGGCCAGTAAGTTCAGGTCGTCCAAAGAAAGCTTTGAACGCATAACTTATCGTGTTATTGGTGGGTTGAGCCATTTCTACAGAAATAAGTTCAAATATTAGTATTTTCGATAACAAAATACTTTCAAGAAAATAAAATTACCCTGGTATATAACCATATTATTTTCCTTGAATTCTAGAACTATATTGACATAGATCTATTACATCAGTTGATCTGCTAGTAATGAATGTACTCAACACAGCGACTTGTCGAACAATTCAATTGACAAACAATTTTCACTTTCTAGATATTTAAGGGATTTACATTGCCAAAAAAAGTTATGTTTCATCCCTTCTGAATGCATTAAGTTTCCAGATCTCACTGAGTAACTTAACTAAGCCATCTAATCTGAGTAACGTAAAACCATCATACGAATTCTCATTCTACAAATGATTTTGTCTCTGTCACAACATCATCTAAAAATCTCATTTGATGACGAAGTAATTTCAAGTGTTCGTTAATTAGGAGCATTCGACTTAAATTATAAGGGTATAAATTTTGATGTCAAAATAAACGTATGGAGAAGCATGCATACAATCTCCATAGCATAAGTTTAATAAGAATATTTATTAAACTTTTCATGAGATTAAATTTCTTCAAAAATTATGTTGCGGTATTGGTTAAACCAATTAAAGAATTTACCCACAACTCATCACATCGTACTTTGCTAGAACTCGGCTACGTACAAAGCAATACCCTTATTCATTGTGGTTCGGATGTGAATTTGTGGTAAATCACCCTTAAGGTACAATTCAATTAATAATCGTAGGTAATTCCAATTTGACGTACAGGCGAGCCGAGAATTTGGTCAGCGACTAATGGCATAACACCTCCTTACTTAACCGGGTACATGACCAGGGGTGCGTTATACCCACTTTATAGTTTGTCAAATTGAGTAGGCCGTTAGATTATTATTGCAATTCACCAATCAACGTAATCTTATGTAATTTATATCTCTTAACAAAACATTATTCTTAATTTGATTTAGTCCATATTATTCTTTTAAAAAAACCTTTGTTTACAACAATTCAACAATTTTATATAAACAAGTAAACAAAACTAAATCATAAACACATAATAACGATATATATGTGCAACAAATAAATCAAATATCCACATGCATACGTTATTCAATAATCATCAAATCTAGGTCTTTATATCTATATATAAAAGTCTTCCCAAATTCTAGATTTATTGAATCAAATAATCACATAGCACATAAAATCATATAAACATATAATTTTACGATCCATGAAAGCATGCACGTAATCATGGAATCCCCACAAATCTTAACAATTAAATCTCTAAGGATTGTAACCATACATGACATAACAATTAATCATGCAATATAATCTAAAATTATCCCACATGTAATTTAGGGTTTCAAAACAATTCACTTATTAAAAAAATAGAGTAAAAACCCTAATTTTTAAAAAACAAAACCCTAATTTTATGAAAAACCTAAAAAAACATGTAGTTTTAACTCAAAACAATTATAGTTAAAAAAACTTTAGATTTTCGATAATTATAACATGTTAAAACGGCTCTCGATGCCACTTAAGGATTATTAGTATCATAACAATTATATAAAATCATAAACGAGATCAAAGCACATATAGCGGAAGCGGCTTAACAAGATCATAATTAATAACACAATTATAATTAATCGAATTAGGGTTACATACATTTACGCTAAAGCAATTCCACAAGACGAAGAACAAATCACCGATTCGGGTTTAAACCGTATATACCAAGATATAGTCTAAAGTAAGACTATATTACGTTCTTGTACACACGTAATAGAACGAGATAACCGTGATTCTAGCACGTGAAAACCGAGCTACAACGCTTGTAATTAATCTACCCAACAACCCTAGAGAGGGGCTAGGACTAGATTAAGTATATAATCGATCAACCAAGAAAACCAACCAAAATCCTTTGTTGGTGAGGGGTGGCGATCGACCAAAAGAAAGAGAAGGGGAAAAGATTTATGATGTGTGAATTATGAGAAGTTAGTAGGTGTATTTATAGGCCTAAATCCTTATAGCCCAAGATAAATAAAAGGCAACAATTGCCCCCCCCCCCCCCCCCCCTTGGAGCCCATAACCGACCGACCAAACACCCCTTAGGGGTGTTCTGGAATCTTCCAAACTTCTTTCCTTTTGTTTACCCATACAATATATTTATTTAACGCTCGTTATAACTTAACTATTACTTATTTAACGATCGTTAAAGTCATATAGTTACTTGCTCGGTTAAATTAATAAATACATAAATATATTTATTAAATAAATTAATAAATTAATAAATACAATAAATATATTTATTAATTAAATTAACTCTTTACGTATTGTGTGCAATCCCGTAATCTCGACTTCGATCCTATCACACGACTATTAAATATAAGTCCATAAACTTACATGTACTACTAACCATTATTTTGTAGCAAATATCCATAGCTCGATCCCTTGGTGTCCCCATTTAAAGGGAGCTTACATCAAGGAGGAGCATTTGTATCGTCAAATTCTTTTCTTCTACTTATCAACGATGTCTTTTTTAACTCATAAAAAAACGGGAGAAGTAAATATAAACTCACTAAAATTTTGCTTAAATATAAATTTATATTAATGAGTTTATTTTTTAATCATCTAAAAGGGGGAGATTTTTAATGCAAACAATGTCGTAAAACATTATTTATATTTCTTGACTTCTCGACGTTTAGATTATTCAAAAATGTGAAAAACGTTCTATATAAAATTAAATGTAAGCAAAGTTTTAGTCGTAAATAATTATTTTAACACAATATACTTAATGTATGTACACATAATTTATATACTTGCAAAGTGATCAAAGGAAAAACAAAGTCTTTCATAAACTAACATTTTATAAAATGTACACAAAGTGTATAAAATGTTACAAGGTGTTTTTCCTAATTTAAATAAAATGTTTTAAACTAAATACAAATTTAAATTTATTTTCCCCTCACAACGGTTTAAAACCTATACCAGATAATAACTTCACCAATTAAAGACAAAAAGGAGCATTTAGTCTAGCCGGTACGCTAGACTAGGCTGCCAGTGCAATTAGTTAATTGCACCGACTGCACTACTTAGTGCACCAGATAGGTTCCCTCCGTGAGTCTCTTAATATACTTAGCCCACTGTTAACTTGATCAAATGCCTCTTTGCACAGCAAAAAACTCACTGTCAAAATTCTCATTCTTAATTTTTCTTCCTTTGATCATATAACTTGTATATATATATATATATATATATATATATATTTATATATATATATATATATATATATATATATATATATATATATATATATATATATATATATATATATATATATATATATATATATATATATATATATATATATATATATATATATATATATATATATATATATATATATATATATATATATATATATATATATATATATATATATATATATATATATATATATATATATATATATATATATATATATATATATATATATATATATATATATATATATGTTTATAAGTGATCCGATTATTATTCCTCTACTTTGTGCAAGAGAATAATACTTGTGATTACTTCAAAGATCAAGTGTTATAGATTAGTGTTTATATTAGTTTGTATATTGTTGAACGATTGTATAAGTGTGTATGATCTTGTGAGGGATTCGAAGGTAGATAATTGTGAGATTTATAAGTGTATTTCCAAGGTGTGGAAATAAATGTGATCCGACATGATCGTGTGTATAAGTGTGTAGTTGATAGATCGGTTGATCGTAAGTGTATTTCCTAGGAAAGGAAATAAGTGTGTAGATTGGCTCTAGCTAAGATTAGGACTCAACATTTAGCTTTGTGTTAGTAAATTATTAAAAATTTATGGACTTATATTTAATAGTCGTGTGATAGGATCAAACTCGAGATTACGGGATTGCACACAATACGTAAAGAGTTAATTTATTTAATAAATATATTTATTATATTTATTAATTTATTTAATAAATATATCTATTATATTTATTAATTTATTTAACAAATATCTTTATTATATTTATTAAATTAAACCGAGCTATGACTTTAACGATCGTTAAATAATTAAGAGTTAAGTATTAACGAGCGCTATGGAATAAATAGAAAGTAGAATAAATAAAAAGAAGAACGGAAGGTTCAGTAACATCCCAAAGGGGTGTTTGGGCCGTCGATTATGGAGGACAAAGGGGAAGGGAAAACTTTCCTTATATTTGTTTTGGGCTACAAGATTTAGGTCTATATAAACAACCTCTCACCCTCATAATTCAACACACCAAATCTCCCCCTCTCTTCTCTCTTGCGATCGCAACACAAAACCCACAAAGGGTTTCGGTTGGTTTTTGTGTTCTTTCGTTTTTACTTATAATCTAGTCCTAGCCCCTCTCTAGGGTTGTTGGGTAGATTTTTCCACTAACGTAGAAGCTCGGTTTCACGTGCTAGAATCACGATTAGCTCGTTGTATTACGTGTGTACAAGAACGTAATATAGTCTTACTTTAGACTATATCTTGGTGGTGTACGTTATAAAATCGAGTTGGTGATTCGTTCTTTATCTTGTGGACTTGCTTTAGCGTAAAGGTATATAACCCTAATTCGATTAATTATAGTTGTGTTATTATTCTGATCTTGTTAAATCGCTTCCGCTATGTGTGCTTTGATCTCGTTTAGGGTTTTGTGTAATTGTTATGAGATAAACCTTCAGTGGTATCAGAGACAGGTTTCGAGAGCCATTTTAACATGCTATAATTATCGAAAATCTAAAGTTTTTTAACTAATAATTGTTTTGAGTTAAATCTACAGGTTTTTTAGGTTTTCTTAAAAATTAGGATTTTGTTTTTTAAAATTAGGGTTTTGGTTTTATAAAAAAAGAATTGTTTTTTGAAACCCTAAATTATATGTTGGATAATTTTAGATTAAATTGCATGATTAATTGTTATGTCGTGTAAATTAAAGGTTACGATCCGAAGAGATTTAATTGTTTTAAGATTTGAGGGTGGATCCATGATGAACGTGCATGTTTTCATGAATCGTAAAATCATATGTTTATATGATTTTATATGCTACTTGCGTTATTTGATTCAATAAATCTTGAATTAGGAAAACTTTTATATGAATATAAAAACCTAGATTTAAAGGTTATTGAATAAATCGTTTGCATGTGGATATTTGATTTATTTATTGCACATATAAATTGTTATTATATGTTTATGATTTAGTTTTTTTCCTTTTTTATGTTAAAAATTATACGAATTGTTGTAAACAAGGGTTTAAAAAAAACAAATATAGACTAAATCATATTAAAATTGAGATTTGTTTGAGTTCTAAATTGCATAGAATTATGTTGATTGGTGAATTGCAATAATAATATCATGGCTAATCCTTTTGACAAACTATAAAGTGGGTATAACGCACTGCTGGTCATGTACCCGGTTAAGGAAGGAGGTGTTAAGTCATTAGTCGCTGACCAAATTCCTGGCTAGCTTGTGCGTCAAAATTGAAATTACCTACAATTATTATTTGAATTATACCTTAAGGTGGATTTACCACAAATTCACATCCGAAATCATAATGAATAAGGTTATTGCTTTGTGCTTTAGCCATAAGTACGTTGTGAATAGTTGTGGGTAAATTCTTTGATTGGTTAAACCAATACCTCAATGAATAAGGTTATTACTTTGTGCTTTAGTCATAAGTACGTTGCGAATAGTTGTGGGTAAATTATTTGATTGGTTAAACCAATACCTCAACATAATTTATGTAGAAATTTAGTCTCGTGTAAAAACTTACTAAATGTTTTATTAAACTTATGCTGTGGAGTTGTATGCATGCTTCTCCATACATTGATTTTGACATCAAATTTATACCCTTAAAATTAAGTCGAATGCTCCTAATTGACGAACACTTGAAATTACTATGTCATCAAATGAGATTTTTGGATGATGTTGTGATGGAGAGAAAAATTTCATAGAATGAGAATTTGTATGATGGTTTTATGTTACTCAGATTAGACGACTTAATTAAGTTACTTAGTGAGATCTGGAAACTTAAGGCATTCAGAAGGGATGAAACATGTTTACAATGCAAAACATTTTTTGGTAATGTAAATCCCTTAAATATCTAGAAATTGAAAATTGTTTGTCAATTGAATTGTTCGACAAGTCGCTGTGTTAAGTACATTCATTACTAGCAGATCAAATGATGTAATGGGTCTATGTCAATATATTTCTAGGATTTAAGGAAAACACTATGGTTTATACCGGGGTAATTTTATTTTTTTGAAAGTATTTTATTATCGAAAATACTAATATTTGAACTTATTTCGGTAGAAATGGCTCAACCCGACAATAACACTATAAGTTCTGCATTCAAAATGTTTTTTGATCGTCCTGAACTTACTGGCGCAAACTTCAAAGATTGGTACCGCTCACTAAGAATTGTCTTGAGAGTAGCGGGTACTATTGATATCTTGACCACTCCTTATCCGGAGGATCTTGCTGAAGGAGCTTCTGAAGCGCAAAGGCTTGAACACGCTGTTAATGTTAAGAAGCACTCAGAGGTAGCTTGCTTAATGTTAGGGAAAATGTCCCCTCCGCTTCAAAAGAAGTATGAGTTATTTTTGTCTAAGCGTATGCTTGATGAACTCAAGGCTATGTTCTTGAAGCCGCAAGCTGTGGAGATCTACGGCTTAGTAGATGCTTTGCATAGCTGCAAGCAAACTCCTGGAAAGTCTGTTAGTACCCATTACATGGAGATGAGAGATTATGTGGAACAACTCATTGCACTAGGACAATCCTATGATCATAATATGGCTATCAACTTGATCAATAGGTCCCTTAACAAGGACTTCAATGATTTACTTAGAAACTATAATATGCATTGCACGGGGAATACAGTTAATGATTTGTATGCAATGCTCATTGACTACGAAAAGGGGTTAAAGGACAAGGAATCTAACTCTACTCCTCCTGTATTAGCAATACAAAAGGGTAGAGTGAGTAAGCCAAAACCGCAAGCGAACAAGAAGAAAGGCAAAGGAAATGGTGATAAGGGCAAGCAAGTTTCGACATATTCGAAACCTAAGCAGAAGTTTGTCAAGAAGAATCAATCTCAAAAGGATGAGACTTTTCACCATTGCAAGGCAAGTGGTCACTGTAAGAGGAATTTTCCTCTTTACCTCGAAGAGTTGCGAGAAATAAAGAAGAAGTATGAGCAGAGCGCCGCAGCTTCATGTACTTTATTTATGATTGAATTATTCATTTTGACATACAAATTAAATTCCTGGGTATATGATACTGGATGCGGTATTGACATTTGTAATACGTTGCAAGGATTTAATCTAGAAAGGAAGCTTTCCGATGGGGGAACAATTTCTGCAAGTGGGCAATGGCGCATAAGCAGCGTTTGAAGCTATAGGAACATTTAATTTAGTTTTACTTTCGGGTTTAGTACTGATTTTAAATGATTGGCATTATGCACCTACAATTGTTAGGGGTGTTATTTCTTTTTCTTATTTGTTGAATAATGGATTCGTTCACACTATTGATTATAATGGAATTTCTGTTTGGAAAGATGGTATTTTCTATTTTAATGCAATTTCTATGAATTGGTGTGTTTGAAATAGACATGCATGAAAATGAATCTAAGTATCATAATAATTCTTTATTTAGCATGAATAAGAAGAGAAAGTTTGACAAGAACTCTTCTTATCTTTGGCATTGTAGACTTGCCCATATTGGGAAGACTCGTAACAAAAGCTTCAACGTGAAGGTCTTTTGAAAAATATCAATGATGAATCATTTGATAAATGCGCGTCTTGTATCTCTGGGAAAATGACCAGGAAACCTTTTTGTTAATGCAATGATGCCTAAAAACGTTACTTGCATTTTTCGATCTCGCTTTGTTTTGATTACGACAATATGTAAAAACAAGCATTTACGAAAACAATGAAAAACGAATTCTTGAGTTCAAGTATTTTTCATTTCAACCATTATCACTTAAGGTATGAACAAACAAGTAATTATACTAATTAAGTGATCAAGGATTTAATCTTTTCTTAAAACTCACTTTTTATTAAGTGTGACAAAGTTTTATTATTAAACTTTCTTTTTAAGAAAATGTTTTATTAAACTAATTATTTGAAAATTTGAAATTTGAAAATGGCATATTCTATCTTGGTTTGGAATATCCTTTCAGGATATTTTAATCCCCAGATTTGATCCAACCCACTAAAAGACAAAAGGGAGCGGACTCTACGCTGGCGGTTCCTTAACGATAAGGAACCGTGGGCTGCAATAAAGAACCGCGGACAGATATAGCCGTTGGACATTTGTGTTATAAATAGTGGACCATTCTCAGACTTTCAATCCACCTCTTTGCACATAAACTTTCAGATTCTTACATACTTCTTAAATCACTCAAATCCTTGATCATTTGTTTGATTACTACTTGTTTAGAAGTGAATCTTTCTCCTCCCATCTTTTCCTCTCAAAGTGCAAAGAGAAGAACACTATCATTGTTGAAGTGTTGTGTCTACCTCAAAGATCCATTGAAGATCCAAACTTATTTATTCATTGTTGTGTCATTGTTGTGAAGATCCAAGTAGTTGTATCTATTTGGAAGTTTTGTATGTATTAGGGTTAATACTTAGTCCTTAAAGTATATTGGTGTAGATTGGTCCTAGCTAAGATTAGGGCTCGACTTTTAGCTTAGAGTCGAAAATTGGTTAAGCGACGTTGTGTACGGTTTCTCCACCTTAAGGAGCTTGTTGATTAGTGAACTCTCGAGTAAGGAGTACTCGAGGAGTGGAGTAGGAACGAGGAGTGAGCTTCGTTGCCGAACCACTATAAATCCTTGGTGTTTGGTTTGATATTTCCTTCCCTTATCTCTTTACATTCTTTATTCTTTACACTTGTGATTATTAGTTTAGTTGCATTCATTATTCTTTATAATTGTGATTATTAGTTAGTTGCAATATAACTTGTTTATATTGTGTATAAGAAGGTTTCACATAATTACTCAAGCTTAAGTTTTTGAAAAAGGATTTTTAAAACCAAACTTTAACAAGCAAATTTAAGAAACTATTCACCCCCCCCCCCCCCTTCTAGTTTCTACAATTGGTATCAGAGCGTGGTTGCTCAATACTTTTTAAAACATATTGTATTTTAAAACTTGAATCGATCTATGGATTTCAACAAGTATCTAGAAGGGCAATCCATGCAAAGACCACCTCTTTTTGAAACCGATAGTTTTATTTATTGGAAAAATAGGTTTGAGACTTATGTGAAATCAAAAGATTTAGATCTTTGGCATGTTATTACCAATGGTGACTTTTTGCCATTTCAATATAATGAAGTTTCTAAAAGTAAGGAGAGAGTTACTTTTGATAAAGCTAATGATGATACTAAAAGAAAACTTGCTAAAAATAATGAGGCTAAAATGGTGATTTATAATGCTTTACCAAAAAAGAGTACGAAAGGATTTTTATGTGTGAAACTGCTAAAGACATTTGGAATACTCTTTTAGTAACTCACCAAGGTAATAGCCAAGTCAAAGAAAGTAAAATCGATCTTCTTGTTCAACAATATGAACAATTTGTCATCTTAGAAGATGAAACCATAGATAGTGCATTTGCTAGATTTAACACTATTATTACTAGTCTAAAAGCACTTGATGAAGGTTTTTCTAGCAAGAACAATGTTAGGAAGTTTCTTAGGGTGTTGTATCCCAAATGGAGAGCTAAAGTCACGGCGATTGAAGAATCAAAGGATCTCGCCAAATTATCACTCGATGAACTCATTGGTAACTTGAAAGTTCATGAGATGATAATTTTGAAGGACTCGGAAATGGTGAAAACAAAGAGTGAAAGAAAGTCTCTTGCACTCAAAGCCAAAAAGGCACAAAGTGATCATGAAAGTTCCTCGGATAGTGATGATGAGGAATATGCCTTGGCGGTTAGAGACTTTAAGAAGTTCTTCAAAAGACGAGGTCAATACGTGAGGCAACCAAACAACGACAAGAAACCCTTCTCCAAAAATCGATTTGCCAAAGACGATAAAGGTGATAGGAAATGATTTAGATGTGGTGATCCAAATCATTTCATTGGTGATTGTCCTAAGCCTTCACGTGACAAGAACCACACGACATTCGTTGGAGGTTCATGGAGCAATTGCGGTGAAGATGTTGATGACAACCCCAAAGATGAGAAGTGTCTCATGGCTCACACTTCTAAATAGATATGCTTGGGAATCGATCTAGAGCCCGACGAGTGGATTAAGGATAGTGGTTGTTGTAAACACATGACGGGTAATCGAAGTTTGTTCTCATACTACAAAGCATATGATGGAGGTAACGTTACATTCGTTAGTAATAGACGTGGTAATATCATTGGCAAAGGTACGGTCTCTCTTGACTCTATGACTATAGAAAACGTAGAGCACGTAGATAACTTAGGTTTTAACCTTCTAAGTATAGGTCAAATTTGTGACAATAAGTGTAAGGTCATCTTTTCAGAATATGACAGTGAAATCGGAAAAGATGGAAAAGTCATTGGAAAAGGTGTTAGAAAGCATGGGCTTTATGTCATGAAGGTTAATAGGAAGTCAAAGGACGACTTATGTCTAGCGACTCTAGATGATAGTTCTACTCTTTGGCATAGGAGATTAGGTCACGCTAATATGCGTCTAATTCAATCTTTAGTCTCTAAGGAGTTGGTAAGACATCTCCCCAAGATGAAGTTTGATAGTCACTTTTGTGATGCTTGCAAAATTGGGAAGCAAGTTCACTCAAGTCATAAAGCCAAGAATTTGGTTTCGACCTCTCGGTGTATAGAGCTCCTACATATGGATCTCTTTGGACCTTCCGTCATACGGAGTTATGGAGGTAACCTTTATACCCTAGTTATAGTTGACGACTACTCTAGATTCACTTGGTCTTTTGAAAAATATCAATGATGAATCATTTGATAAATGCGAGTCTTGTATCTCTGGGAAGATGACCAGGAAACCTTTTTGTTAATGCAATGATGCCTAAAAACGTTACTTGCATTTTTCGGTCTCGCTTTGTTTTGATTATGACAATATGTAAAAACATGCATTTACGAAAACAATGAAAAACGAATTCTTGAGTTCAAGTATTTTTCATTTCAACTATTATCACTTAAGGTATGAACAAACAAGTAATTATACTAATTAAGTGATAAAGGATTTAATCTTTTCTTAAAACTCACTTTTTATTAAGTGTGACAAAGTTTTATTATTAAACTTTCTTTTTAAGAAAATGTTTTATTAAATTAATTATTTGAACATTTGAAATTTAAAAATGGCATATTCTATCTTGGTTTGGAATATCCTTTCAGGATATTTTAATCCCCAGATTTGATCCAACCCACTAAAAGACAAAAGGGAGCGGACTCTACGCCGGCGGTTCCTTAGCGCCTACGGCAGTTCCTTATCGATAAGGAACCGCGGGCTGCAATAAAGAACCGCAGGCAGATATAGCCGTTGGACATTTGTCTTATAAATAGTGGACCATTCTCAGACTTTCAATCCACCTCTTTTGCACATGAACTTTCAGATTCTTACGTACTTTTTAAATCACTCAAATCCTTGATCATTTGTTTGATTACTACTTGTTTAGAAGTGAATCTTTCTCCTCTCATCTTTTCCTCTCAAAGTGCAAAGAGAAGAACACTATCATTGTTGAAGTGTTGTGTCTACCTCAAAGATCCATTGAAGATCCAAACTTATTTATTCATTGTTGTGTCATTGTTGTGAAGATCTAAGTAGTTGTATCTATTTGGAAGTTGTGTATGTATTAGGGTTAATACTTAGTCCTCAAAGTATATTGGTGTAGATTGGTCCTAGCTAATATTAGGGCTCGACTTTTAGCTTAGAGTCGGAAATTGGTTAAGCGACGTTGTGTACGGTTTCCACCTTAAGGAGCTTGTTGATTAGTGAACTCTCGAGTAAGGAGTACTCGAGGAGTGGAGTAGGAACAAGGAGTGAGATTCGTTGCCAAACCACTATAAATTCTTGGTGTTTGGTTTGATTTTTCCTTCCCTTATCTCTTTACATTCTTTATTATTTATACTTGTGATTATTAGTTTAGTTGCATTCATTATTTTTTATACTTGTGATTATTAGTTAGTTGTACTATACCTTGTTTATATTGTGTATAAGAAGGTTTCACATAATTACTCAAGCTTAAGTTTTTGAAAAATGATTTTTAAAACCAAACTTTAACAAGCAAAATTAAGAAACTATTCAACCCCCCTTCTAGTTTCTACACTTTTAATAGTAATATTGAAAGGACTACTAATCTACTTGGTTTAATACATACTGATGTGTGCGGACCACTTAGGCATTTGTCAAGGAAAGGTGCTAGCTACTTCTTAACATTTACAGAAGATTATAGCCGTTATGGTTATGTTTATTTACTTAAGCATAAACATGAGGTATTTGAAACATTCAAAGTGTTTAAATCAGAAGTAGAATTACAACTAGGAAAGAAGATTAAAGCTCTTCGTTCTGATAGAGGTGGTGAATATTTAAGTCAAGAGTTTATAGATTATCTAAGTGAGAATGGAATTGTTCAACATCTTACTTCTCTCTATACTCCACAACAAAATGGTGTATCCGAAAGGAAAAATCGTACCTTGTTAGATATGGTGCGATCTATGTTTAATCTTATAACTTTACCTTTATCCTTTTGGGATTATGCTTTAGAATATGTTGTTCGCATTTTAAATATGGTTCCCCCAAAGAAGGTGAGTAAGACACCATATGAACTATGGCATGGAAAGAATCCATATTTGTCTTATTTAAAGGTCTGGGGTTGAGAGGCGTATGTGAAACGTGACTCAGGTGACAAACTCCAACAACGATATGTGAAATGTATCTTTGTAGGATACCCTAAGGAAACTATGGGTTACTACTTTTATTATCCACCTGAGAGCAAAGTAATTGTTGCTAGGTATGGAGACTTCCTTGAAAGTAATCTTGTAAATCAAGAATTCAGTGGGAGAAATTATGATCTTGAAGAGATCCATATAGATACGTTACCTTCTGAAAATACTAGCGAAATATTCCTGTAGAACTAGAAAGTCTGGCGGTTCCACCAAAATTAGTTCCTCTGCGTATATCTGAAAGGATTAAAAACGCAAATAGAAATATATGTCTTAATATAGAGGATGATGATGAAGTAGGGGATCTTGGAGAACTTGCTAATTATAAATCCGCAATGATTGATCCTGAGAGGGATAAGTGGATGGTTGCTATGGATGAGGAAATGAAATCCATGAAAGTTAATGATGTTTGGATTCTTGTAGATCCACCACAAAATGCTAAAGTAGTGAGACATAAGTGGATATACAAGAAGAAAACCGACATGGACGAAAAAGTACAATCCTATAAAGCTCGTTTAGTAGCTAAAGGTTTTACTCAAACTTTTGGTGTAGACTATGAGGAGACATTTTCTCTTGTAGCAGACTTAAGAGCTATTAGGATTCTCATAGCTATGGCAGCATACTATGATTATGAGATATGGAAAATGGATGTTAAAACTGCCTTCTTGAATGGTCGCTTAGATGAAGACATCTATATGCAACAACCGGAAGGGTATGTTGATCCTAAGAATCCAAAACACGTGTGCAAACTTCAAAGATCTATTTATGGTTTAAAGCAAGCATCACGTCAATGGATTAAATGATTTGATGAAGAAATAAAAAAGTTTGGATTTATTCAAAATCGTTATGAGTCATGTGTATATCGCAAAGCTAGTGGGAGTGATGTAGTATTTATAGTCCTATATGTTGATACTTATTATCATGGAAAGTAACATTCCAAGACTTAAAGTTGTTAAGGATTATCTTGGTAAATGTTTTTCGATGAAGGATTTAGGAGAAGCTGCATACATTCTGGAAATTAAGATCTATCGGGATAAGAAAAGACGGTTAATTGGTCTAAGTCATGATGCTTATATAGATAAGATATTGAAGAAGTATAATATGCATAATTCCAAGAAAGGTTTCAACCTAAGGAAGTTAAGCACACTCTGAGTCATGAGATGGATGCATCAACTCTTGAAGAGGTGGCATACATGCAGAAGGTGCCTTACGCTTCGACTGTAGGATCTATTATGTATGCTGTAAGATGCACAAGGCCTGATGTGGCGTTTGCTCATAACTTGGTCAGTAGATACCAATAGAATCCAGGGAAGCTCCACTGGACTGTTGTTAAACATATTCTAAAGTATTTGAGGAGTACGAAAGATATGTTTTTGGTATTCGGAAGGAAGCCATATACATAACTGAATGTGACAGGTTTATGTGATGCGTCCTGACAATGTGATAAAGATGATACGAAGTCTCAGACGGGTTACGAGTTTGTTATCAATGGAGGAGTAGTTGACTGGAAGAGCAAGAAACAGACAACGATTGCAATGCATGCTACTCAATCTGAGTACATGGCTGTTTCAGAAGCTGCAATGGCAACTGTTTGGATTAACAAGTTTATTGGAGATCTTGGAGTGATGCCTTCAATAAAAGAACCTATTGATATATATTGCGACAATTCTACTACAATTATATTCGCCAATGATTCTGGAGTCATGAAAGGCGCCAGACACTTTAAGCGTAGACATCACTACGTCCGAGAACAAGTTGAAGCTCGTGAAATCAAATTAATAAAAGTTCACACAAATGATAACGTAGCTGATCCTTTTACTAAGGCTTTGCCTAGACCAGAGGTAGTTAATCATGCCAAGGCTATTGGGATGCAACTAGCTAGCGAACTCATGCAACAAATATGTGATTAGTATTTTGATAAAGGATGTTAAGACATTATTATTTAATAAAATAAAGATTGGGTTTCGTTTATTATTATTACTTAATTTTGTATCCTACTTTACATGTTTTAATCCATGAATAAATTGTTATGCTAATTGTCCGTTGTCGATTAATTATATGGGAATATTATTAAATTAAGTCAAATCAAAATTGCGATAGAGTATACTTGAAAGTATATTGATCGATTTTGGATGATATTCAATGAATTGAATATTGGACTTATCCCAACTATATGATTTTACTTTGTGGATTTTTGTCATCGAGTAAATCATAAATAATTATTCTTAGACTTGAGATACCAGGAAACTGTTATGAATCTAGTGCATCTTTGTGGAATAATTTAACGCTAAACGTAACTGGTAGCTATAAGGATTATTTTCAGAAGTGTTGCAAAATTCATAAGTTTTGCTTGTAGTCAATATGAAATTTATTTCCTCTAATTTCGTTTTGGAGTATAATACAGTTGGGCCCCTCGTGGGATTAGTAAGATGTTTGTGCGACCGCACCCAGATTTGTTTTGGTAATCTTGCTAAAATCTGTGAACGAGAAACAAAATGGTTAATGAAAGGAATGACTAAGATCCATATCCTTATTAACGTTGTATTAGAAATAAAAGGATAATAATAATGATGAATCATTAAAATGTTTTATCCAAGAGATCTTACTCGAGTTGTACTAGAGACATTGCTAGTGTAACTAGATGCTAGTCAATGTAATCACGATATTCGAAATATGTCCAAGTGGGAGCTAAAAGTTTATGGACTTATATTTAATAGTCGTGTGAAATGATCGAACTCGAGATTATGGGATTGCACACAATACGTAAAAAGTTAATTTATTTAATAAATATATTTATTAATTTATTTAATAAATATATTTATTATATTTATTAAATTAAACCGAGCTATGACTTTAACGATCGTTAAATAATTAAGAGTTAAGTATTAGCGAGCGTTATGAAATAAATAGAAAGTAGAATAAATAGAAAGAAGAACGGAAGGTTCCGGAACACCCCCAAGGGGTGTTTGGGTCGTCGGTTATGGAGGACAAAGGGGAAGGGGAAAACTTTCCTTATATTTGTTTTGGGCTACAAGATTTAGGTTTATATATACGACCCCTCACCCTCATAATTCAACGCACCAAATCTCTCCCTCTCTTCTCTCTTGAGATCGCAACACCAAACCCACGAAGGGTTTCGGTTGGTTTTTGTGTTCTTTTGTTTTTACTTATAATCCAGTCCTAGCCCCTCTCTAGGGTTGTTAGTTAGATTTTTCCACTAACGTAGAAGCTCGGTTTCACGTGCTAGAATCACAATTAGCTCGTTGTATTACGTGTGTACAAGAACGTAATATAGTCTTACTTTAGACTATATCTTGGTGGTGTACATTATAAACCAGAATTGGTGATTCGTTCTTTATCTTGTGGATTTGCTTTAGCGTAAAGGTATGTAACCCTAATTCGATTAATTATAATTGTGTTATTATTATGATCTTGTTAAATCGCTTCCGCTATGCGTGCTTTGATCTCGTTTAGGGTTTTGTGTAATTGTTATGAACTATATAAACCTTCAAATATCGTAAGCGACGTGTGTGCGGTTTTCTACGCCTTGAAAGGAGCTTGTTGATATAGTGAAATCTTGAGTACGGTACTCGGGGAGTGGAATAGGGCGAAGAGGAGCTTTGTGGCAGAACAACTATAAATCTTGGTGTTGTGATTAACATATTCTTTCCCTATCTTATTACTTAGTCTATACTTGTCATTTACTTATTAGTTAGTTTAGATTATTGCATATTAATATTGGTTGCAAGTGGAATTGGTATAATCTCGAATCTAATCTTTAACAAGTAAATTAATTTTGAAAACGTAATTGTCACTGGTAAACTATTCAACCCCCTTCTAGTTTCCATATGTTTCACACTAGCAACTTCATTAAGGGGAGCACCTACTCCGTAAAACAAATTTTTGATTGATTGACATTGAGACATGAGACATCTTGAAAGTTAAGAATTCTCACTAAGGTATTAGCGTTGTAATAAAACCATCGCCAAAAAACAAAGCATCCTTTGCATATTCCAAAAGAGAGATGTTTGCACCATCCTCCGCCAATGAAAGACCTTTGTAACACCTTTGTTACATGCCTAAAGATTAAGACTTGAAGAGCTTCCACAATAATTAAGATAACGAAAGGTGAGCGAGGATTACCTTGCCAAATACCACGTTTCATCTTAAATTCTGTTGAAGGAGATCCATTCACAAGGACATAAATATAAAATGTTGTATTATATATTAAGCTTTAAAACTAAACTCTTGAAAAAGAGTTGTTGATTAGCATACACAGGTTATTTTGGATACCACTTATTCTTTAGATACGAGATGACTCATCCTCGCAATTCATTAAAAAAACGAATAACTAATATTAAAAGCATTTTAATAATTAAATTACACATATCTTTTATAATTTAGATTTATCATTTCATTAGACATAACAAATTATACCATCACGATAAACATTTAGTTATCTTTCTTTAGAAAGGCACTTCGATATATACTTTCGACAAAAATGACGTTTTTCACTTTTCTTAGTTGTACCAAATCCAAATTACACATCATATGTGATTTAACACTAAATTGAAGTTCAAACACTAAACACCCGTAATGAAAAACATATATTATTGGCTTTCCAAACATATATCACACATACTATATACGAATTATAGATTATAGTAATTCATTTATGAAACTTCTACAACCATAAGGAAAAAAAATCATAGTTGATAAAAAGAATAACTTGTGATTGAGATCACGTATTGAAAAACCACATATGATTTAATTAGAATATCCAAATTAGTGTCTAACCACATGTGACTTTTCACGTAAGTTCTAAGTTTAACTACAAAAACAGAAAAAGACGAAAAACATAGTAAAAGTAAAAAGAAGAAGTGTAAAAAACAAAAAAATAAAAAATTGTCGAAAATATATAAAAATGACCATATATATAAAAAATAATTAAATATTTTTTGTGATATTAATTTTTTTATTATTTACGATTAATGGTTTAAAATATTTTATTCATTAAATTAGATAAAATGATAAAGTTTTTTTTTCCTTCATCATCTTATCTAATTTAATGAATGAAAATATTGTAAACCATTAATCGTAAATAATAAAAGAGTTAATATCACAAAAAATATTTAATTACTATTCTATATATATGGTTATTTTTATATATTTTCAAACAATTTTTTATTTTTATGTTTTTTACACTTCTTCTGATATTCGAGCAACGTTTTTTTTTTGAAACATAATATTCGAGCAACGTGAAACAAAATGTAAACATGATGAAGAATATAAATAATAATTTGAAGCATAAAAAAAATATTAAGCAAATTCCATGATTATCTTGCTATTTATAAAAAAGCAAAAAAATTGAATATCTCTAAAAAGGAAAAAAAAAAGCACTTTAAATTGAATTTATGGGATATTAGAAGACGCTCTTCTGTCTTGATCTTTTTTATCATTCAATTCACATCTTCCTGTTTCCTTTCTTTCACAATACGATTCCTCTCTTCTTGTTATATCATATCATATCATCCATCTACTTTTTTTTTTATTTTTTATTTTTTATTATCAAATATCAATCCAATCAAACACAACTAATTCAATCATCGGTATTAAAGCTTTTTCATCTCCTTCAATCGTTAGATCCACTTTTTTTTTAATTAATTTTTTTATAAATTTATCATCTGTATGATTTTTATAATTTTGTTTGTTATGATTCAGTTATGATTCGAGTAATTAATATTCTGTTTGCTGATCGTTAATTTCTATGATTAGTTGATTACTTTAGGTTTAATTTTGTATCGTTAACTAGTTAGGTTTGGCGATTTTCGTTGGATTGAACCGTGTGTTCATCAAAAAACATAAAAATCGCGTGTGTGGTGTTGGGGGATATCAGATATTAGTAAATTTGTTTTGTGTGATATCACGATATTTTGTTGTAAACGGTTTTGGAGAATTTGTTAGAGATAAGAAGGTAGTTGAGCTGAAATAGGTTGCTTGCCTTTACATAGAAGCTGACTGACTTAGTTTCGCGTAGGCGCTTAGTCTACGGGCAAGTGGCAACTTGCAACCTACGGGGATGTTTGTTTCGGCTTACGTGGATGCTTGTTTCGGCTTATATAACGAGCTTATGGCTTATATGGTTTTCGGCTTATGTTTGACAAGGTCATTTTTTGTGGCTTAGTTTGAAACTTGTTGGCTTATATAAGCTTATCGTGTCTCAATAAACTTTTATAAGCCGAAAAGTTTCAAAATAAGTCGCAAAAAGTGAGCTTGTCAAACATAAACCGAAAACTACATAAGTCATAAGCCCGCCATGTAAGCTAAAACAAAAATGATTGCGTATATACACAGTTGGCTGTGATGTGTTGGCTTTTAGCTCTCCCTTTTGTAATGGCTGTGTAATTGTTGGATTAAGACATGTGTGCGGTTTTGGACTTGGGAAAACAGGATCCGTAATAAATGACTTTACTTGAACCAAGTTTACAACAAACAGCCTACTAGGAAATATAGCGAGCGTCACACCTACGGTATTATGGCTGTCATACTTTGTGTATCTTTTAGTTTTGTTCTAGCAAGTTTTAAACCATATATACCATTCATATTTTATTGCTCTATTCTAATCTGGACGTTTTGTTTTACAGGAACAATGTCCCTTGCTCAGCCTCATCGTGGAGAAAACTTCCAATTTACCGGTGAATTTAGATCTTCATTTATAAGAAACCACCCTCACACGTATGGCTCGGCTTCTTCGGCCTTCCCGACCAACAAACGTCACGCTAACAACAACTATAGAAGAAGCTATAACAACTCGCATGATTTCCCAAATGAATATAGACAGCAGTATGACACTTACAGTTACGTTGAACCCGAACCTTTACCTTCTTTTAAAAGAAGGAAGTTTTCTTCCACGAATTGGGAAAGTTACGGTACATCGTATAACCAACCACCAACATATGGATATTCCCCTTCAAGGTCTAAGATGCCGTTCCTTCCTCCGGTAGCGTCTGATGTTGATGCTAGAGCGCATACCTCTACTAGCTGTAAGCGTGACCGGGCACGATTTGAGGAAGACGAGGAAGTTGAATTTATGTCAAGAGATCAGATTGAGAGGTTGTCTCCTTCCAGAAAAGACGGTATTGACGCCTTGCAGGAAACACATTTGCGATACTCGTACTGTGCATTTCTTCAAAACCTTGGAGTTCGTCTTGAGCTGTAAGTTAAGCGTCCCATCGTTGTCTATTTTTGTCTGTTGAACTTTTTCTGACTTTTTTTTGTAATTTCATGACAGGCCACAAACTACTATTGGAACTGCTATGGTTCTATGTCACCGGTTTTTTGTTCGGCGGTCACATGCATCACATGATAGATTTGTAAGTTACTTTTTCTCTGTGATGAAATAACTAAATATAGTTATATATATCTATTTTATATGAAGTGAACATCCATGGTCGATAGATTTGATAATAAAATAATTCAGAAACACTCCTATTGTCGGCGAAGGTTTTTTCAGTTGGTTTGGTACTCTAGTTCCACACCCAAATTGTGATCGTAATAGAAATATAGCGAAATGATACATCATAGCTCTTTGATTTGCATCATTATTTAGTCTTCTCTGAAACAATGTGACGAATAAATCTTTTTCTGTTTTAATTTTGACGTGTTGGGTGAACAACATATGCTGATACATTATTCTACAGTTGATTGCTACTGCTACTCTTTTCCTTGCCGCAAAGTCCGAGGAGACACCTTGCGCTCTGAACAGCGTCTTGAGAGCGTCCTCTGAAATTTTCCACAAGCAGGATTTCAATGTACTCTGCTATATACTCCCTGTGGTGAGCGCTATACCTTTTTATACTTCGTAATACCTTTTTCTGATTAGATTAGTTTAAGGTTTTAGTACTTTGTATGATTTATTTATCTAAAGCATCATTGTTTAACAGGATTGGTTTGATCAATACCGGGAACGGGTGACTGAAGCTGAGACAATGGTTTTAACAACTCTTAACTTTGAGCTAAACGTGCAGCATCCATATGCACATCTTACATCTATTCTTGACAAATTGGGCCTAGCACAGTCACTTTTGGTAAACCTGGCGTTGAGCTTGGTCAGTGAAGGGTAAGCCATCATTCTTCTTTCCTTTAGTAAGCTATAGGGAGTTAGAAATTTAGAATAGACGAACTGTTCTGTTCATGTTCCTTGTGTTGGCTACTTGGCTGAGTTATCGAGGTTGGAATAACGATAGATAGCAGGATACATGGATTGTGCACTTTGCTACTTGATCCAGTAACCTTCCTTCCTTCCGTACTTGTTGCACATTAGGTCCACGTAGTTGTCTGCATTGTTTATTGATTTTTTGGATTGACATATAATTGCAGGGCCTATAGAAGAGTAGCATTCACGCCTATATGATTTTCTTAGCTGGTGGATAAATATGCATGCACGTCTGTATGATTTTCTTAGCTGGTGGATATATATGCTGTTCGTGTAGAGTTTTATTTCTCATCTGAAGTTGCACAACCAATGTGTTTGGATGCAGTTTCTAAGAAATTCTTTGTTAACTTGATGTCTGACCATAGAAGTTACTCGCAAATGCATCTCCAAGCACCACCAACTATATATTGGTGGCATGTGGCATGGAGTCGGGAGTTACTCTGGCTTGATGACTTGATCATAGGGTAGAATGACAAATTGAGAATGATTATATATGTCTTATTCCAACCCTCTAGGTGGGTGTGTGGGATTCTCGAATTTATTGGTAGCAACCTGATTCCCCCTAACTAATATCCTTCCACTAAACATACTCGAATACGAGTTAGCTCGCTCGAATCGTGGTGCAATATGTTTTTGATTCGACAAGGTAGCCTGTGTTCTTGACATTATTAAATTTTTCTCTTTAGGGGCTTTGCAGCGACTAGCCAACCGACCCAACTCACTAAAGAAAAAAAATACTCCAATAAATCAATCGCTGCTTATCTTAAGTAACAATTCCCCCAAAATATTTCTCTCCTGTTATCACTTTGCACAATATGCCTCTGCCAAATTTTATCGTTCCTTCTACTAAACTGAATCTCAAGAGTCAAATATATACTCAGCTTCATGGTCATTGCTCTTTAAATTTTCCACAGCTACCACCTACCTGCAATTTGGCTATGCTGAGACATGGGTGGTGGGAGTATGACTATACCAGATGTGTCCATTGTCATGGTTCTCAATCTTCCAATTTTCTGCTCCTGCTTAAGACATGGGCATATGATATCTGCCCATTGTCAACAGAAAGGTTTAGCTTGGAAACATGTAGATAGCTGACACATAGCTCACCATGATATAAAACACACCATTAGTCTATTTCAGTATTATAGCTATCATGGGACGTAACATAATGCTGCTTTCAGTGGTATACCCTAACCATGATATGCTCCATTTCAGTAAAAGGTGTATTTCTTCTATCTATTAAAAATTTTCCTCTCTATAAAAAGTTTCAGCATATACTGAGCTTTTCAACTCACGTGACACCATTTTGAATCAATACCTTTGTTAGTTTTCTAAAGTTTTGTTTTATACGTAATTGATCATGACTTAATTTTGAAAGTTTTTTGTGCCATTTTTTTAGAGTGAAGGTTAACATAAATTGAGCTCTTAAAATCTATATTTTTGACTTGGCTGGGGCATTTGCTGGTTAAGTATTGTGGCGCATGGATTCCGTGGAATGGTACTAGGGAGCTAGTTATTTATTAATCTTATTTTAGTGGTGGATTTACTCCCAGGTTCTCGATGTGCAATCTGGTTGTATGTGCAGTTCTGGAAATAATGATCTTCCTAGGTGGAAGATCTTGTGTAGGTGGCAAAATGGGCAGGTGTCAGTGGGTTGGATTCTGGGTCAGAACTGTTCTGAATTCCAAGCAAACCTCCAATGTTGCTTTATAAAAAAATCATTTCAGCTTTGGGTTTATCGTGTTGGTCATATTGTAGGTTGCCCTTATGATGTTCAATATTATGTAAAAGTCCATCTACTGGTTAGTTATTATAAGGTCTTGACAATATTAGATTGGTGTGGATGATTGTGAAGTAAATAAAGAGTGTCCGCGGAGGTTTTTTTCCTATGAGGTTTACTCGGTACATGATAGACGTGGCTAGATGGCTGAATCAGGCGTGTTCGGTAAGTGGTCAAAACAGGTTTGTGTTGAAATGGGTTATTTTTGGTACAAGTCTGGTTTGTTAACCAGCAAACAATTTAGAATTATTTCTATGAAACAAGTATCACTAATTCTATTCCTGAAATAATCTAAGTCTTAAAATAAAAATGATTTAGGAGGGTTATGAATTAAAAATATACTTTCTGGCACCTTTGAAACCGTTGACGTGCTCCCCTTCTAACTGATCTTTTTTTATTTGAGCATATGAACTAAAACACAAGGGAAATGGACTCATTAAAAACTAAATTCATCAAAATTACCACCTCAAAGTGGTCATTCAAGGTAATCAGGCGCCTGTCTATAGTGCATCTGTTTGCTGTTAGAAGTGAAAATAGCACATTTAGTGCATGGAGTCTGTGTAGCCGAAGGATGGTGTTTATAGTGCTCCTGTGCTGTTCTTGTTATAAATAGCTTAGAGCGATTGCTAAATATTGGTGGAAAGGACAAAATCGGTCTAGCTTACAAAGCTTCCACAGTGTGGCATAGCATATGCCATAGGCTTTTTTTAAAGTGAGTGTTAATGTAGACGGGATGTTAGATGTTTTTATGCTAATGGCCATCTGTCAACAAATATGCGGAAGATACCTGGAATATGTTTCACCAGATGCTGCTTTCTTATTTGGTAAGAGAAAATTGCTTTGGCTTGCCTTCTTAATTGGGACACATGGTTCACCATATGATATGCTCACATTACATTTTGGTAATCACTAAAAATCTCTGAATCTGATGATCGTTGAATGTAATATATTTAGTCTGCCAGATCGTGATCGTCCATTCTAGTTACAAAACGGTGTGTTTAATAATCAAATGGTGGTAATATAATAATGTTCTCTGCTTATATATTCTAATTCTGAGTAATTCTTTTGTAGGTTGCGAAGCTCACTTTGGCTTCAGTTCAAGCCACACCAGATTGCTGCTGGAGCAGCGTATCTTGCTGCAAGATCCTTAAATATGGATCTTACTTCATGTCAAAATGTGTGGCAGGAGTACTATACGCCACCATCTGTTTTGAAGGGTACGCAATTTCATTATTGATTTCAGTATATCTAGAAGGTGGCAGGATGGGGGTAATTGGCAATGGC
This sequence comes from Glebionis coronaria, assembly GCA_025667525.1. Taxonomy (NCBI): domain Eukaryota; kingdom Viridiplantae; phylum Streptophyta; class Magnoliopsida; order Asterales; family Asteraceae; genus Glebionis; species Glebionis coronaria. The sequence continues at coordinate 631,084,166 of CM046874.1, read as the reverse complement.
ACAACTATTTAAGATAAAGGTCTGGTTTGGGCAAATTTTGATCCTTTTATCGGCCAAATGGTAGTCAGTGACTATGCTTTGTTATAACAAAGTTAAATAACGTATGTATCTAATTATTAGCACATTAGTTGCGTAAAAATATCAAACAAATGGAAAGTGTGCGCCAATGCAACCTCGGAACTGCCATTTTGACTCGCAATACCTTATCTTCTTGTGGAAGTACTTTTTTTTGTAGTGATTTTATTTTCTTGATGCAGATGTTGTCCAGCAGTTGATGGAGCTGTTTTAGAGTATAATCTGAAAGATGGTTGCAGTTTATCCTCTAGATAATTGGTGTCATATATGTGTGTTATCGTACAAGGCCTTTTGCCATATGTTAGACCAAGGTCGTTAAGGCTGTATAGTTGAAGTTGTGAGCAGTGTTTGTTCTTTTACTCTGAAGATAGCTGGTCTTGAATATGTGGTTTAGTATGTGTAGGAAGTGTATCCTTTTCTCGAGTCTTTTCTTGAGTCTTTTCTTTTTTAGTTTTATAATGATGCGTCAACAATGGGTAAAAGATATTTGAACTTGTAAGCTGCAACCTTGCCTTTCAAGGTAAATGTACTTGGTACGAATATATACGGGAAATTTAAGTACACGGGATGTGCAGTTGTCTTTGATGTCTTTTTTCCTTGAGTAGAGGGTTTTTCCGGTAAAATGCATCTTTCATGTTTTCTTATAAGCCATAAATTAAGGAAGGCTTGGCATGTTTGGATTTAGATTTGAATTTTCTACAATAAGCAGTAAAAGGTTACAAGTACGACGGCATTATTACTTTTGGGAAGCGCTTCATAGGATCGGTGCTCTTTTTTTTGATGGTACAAGACGGTTCAGGGTTTAGGCGTGTCATCATCTCTTTTCAGCATCTTTGTGGTCACTTTTTTTGATAGTACAAGACGGTTCAGGGTTTAGTTGCGTCTCCATCCCTTTTTAGCGTCTATGCTTTCTGAACAATCAGTCACCTCTCAACATCCCAAACTTTCTAGTGTTGAGGGTGCTCATTTTTTTATAGTACAAGACGACTTACAGCAGAGGCTGTGGTGGAGCGAATCAGCTCGCCGAGCTGAGGTGACGAAGCTGAGGTGGAGCTTTCGCCGGTGCTTGCCGTCACCTCTCCGAGGTTTCGTTGCTGCGCCGGCGAGGATGCAAAGAGGAAAGAGACGTTTTTTTTTCTTTTTATTTTTCTGGGTTTATACCTAGTATGGGGGTGTGTGTGTTTTTGTCTCGAAGAAGGAGCCTTTTATCATTTTTCTTTAAATATTTTATTTGCAAATTTTTACTTTTAATGTTTCGGTGTTTATCATTTTTTTGTTTAAATTTCAAATTTTTGTAATTTTTTAGAACATGTTTAGTTTAGGATTGTATTTTTATTTTTGTAGCGTATTTTTATTGAAGTATTTGTAATTTTAATTTGGATGAAATGAATTTTAATTTGTATGAAAATGAGAATAAGAAAAATCAAATATAGTGGTGGGGCAATAGTGGAAAGGAGTTTGCTCCCTATTATAGATGGGGTGTTTTAGTTAATTGTTTCGTGACGATGTGACAGTAAGGACAAAATGGAAAGAGTATCCTCTCCATGACACATTCCTCTCTCTTAAGGTTTAACATCTTTGCTTTCATAACAATCAATCACCTCCGAACATCCAAAACTTTTCGAGTGTCATGGGTAAAGTGCTGGAGCAGAAGGTTAAACGGGCTAGATAGGTTAAATGGGTTTGTGAGTCGACTAATTTAAAACGATTATATATAAAAGTTGAAATATTACACAAAACGGGTTTGCGAGTCGAACTCTTCGACCCATTTAGCCTATATAATTAAATATAAATAGTTTTTAATTTAGATTAAATAGATTAAACGGGTCGAGCTCTTCGACCCATTTAACCTATATAATCAAATATAAATAATTTTTAATTTAGGAAAAAAAGCTTAATTTTCAAACCTGTTAACTTTAGTATTGGTTTTTTAGTTACCGCCCACACTTGCAAATTGCAATCATAACCAACAGCTTCTAGAAATGGAGCACACAAATCGCAGGAAAATCACGTTTTGAGGTTGAGACAGCTTGTCGGTTGTTGGACACATGCACACAAACAAAGAAGGCATATTTTATAAAAAAAGAAGGCATATTCAACTAGAGGTGGCAATTTTTGACCCATGGTTAATTTTTGAGTCAACTTGGTTAAATTAGATAAAGAAAGGGGTCTAGTTGGGTTTCCCTTAAAATCTTAGATGGGTCTAGATGGGTCAAACAAGCTCCTTCTTAAAATTATAAATGAGTCTACCTGGATCTCCTCATATGTCACATGGGTCTAGATGGGTCTCCCTTTATATTACTAATGGGTCAAGATGGGTCACCCAATAGGTTTAGTAATATCAAAAATGTTTTGTTTTCCTTTTTTTTTCACAAGCTTGTCAAAATTTCACATACTTGTTATTTTCCTACGTCTTCACCGTATTTTTACGTTTTCATCATAAAATTTACGTTTTGGTAAAAAAAATTACGTTTTCGTCAAAAATTTTACGTTTTCATAAAGAAATGCTACGTTTTCGTCAGGAATTTTACGTTTTTATCAGAAATTTTACGTTTTCGTCAGTAAATTTACGTTTTTGTCAGAAATTTTACGTTTTCATTAGAAATTTTACGTTTTTGTCAGAAATTTTACGTTTTTGTTAGAAATTTTACGTTTTCTTCAAAAAATTTACGTTTTCATAAGTAAATTTACGTTTTTGTCAGAAAGTTTACATATTCATCAGAAATTTTACGATTTCGTCAGAATTTTACGTTTTCGTAAGAAATTCTACGATTTTGTCAGTAAATGTTACGTTTTCGTCATAAATTTTACGTTTTCGTCAGTAAATTTACGTTTTTGTCAGAAATTTTACATTTTCATCAGAAATTTTACGATTTGGTCAGAATTTTACGTTTTCTTCAGAAATTCTACGATTTTGTCGGTAAATTTGACGTTTTCGTCATAAATTTTACGTTTTCGTCAGTAAATTTAAGTTTTCGTCAGTAAATTTACGTTTCGTCAGGAATTTTACGTTTTCGTCAGTAAATTTACGTTTTCGTCAGAAATTTTACGTTTTCGTCATAAATTTTACGTTTTCCTCATAAATTTTACGTTTTCCTCAGTAAATTTTACGTTTTCTCCATAAATTTTACGTATTACTCAGTAATTTTACGTTTTCGTCAGAAATTTTACGTTTTCGTCAGAATTTTACGTTTTCGTGAGTAAATTTACGTTAGCGTCAGTAAATTTACGTTTTTGTCAGAATTTTTTTGTAAATTTACTGACGAAAACGTAAATATATGGACGAAAACGTAAAATTTCTGACTAAAAGGTAAACTTACTGACGAAAACGTAAATTTACTGACGAAAACGTAAAATTTCTGATGAAAACGTAAAATTTCTGACGAAAACGTAAAATTTCTGAAAAAACGTAAAACTTCTGACAAAAAGTAAAATTTTTGACGAAAACGTAAATTTTCTGATGAAAACGTAAAATCCTAACGAAATCGTTAAATTTTTTTGGCGAAAACTTAAAATTTTTGACGAAAACGTAAAATTGCTGACGAAAACGTAAAATTTCTGATGAATACGTAAAACTTCTGACGAAAACGTAACTTTTTTGATGAAAACGTAAAATTTTTGACGAAAATGTAAAATTTCTGACGAAAACGTAAAATTCATGACGAAAACGTAAAGTTTACCGACGAAAACGTAAAATTTCTGACGAAATCGTAAATTTTCTGATGAAAAAGTAAAACTCGTAAAATTTCTGACGAAAACGTAAAATTCATGACGTAAAGGTAAAATTTCTGACGAAAACGTAGAGTTTACTGACGAAAACGTAAAATTTCTGACGAAATCGTAAAATTTCTGATGAAAACGTAAAACTTCTGACGAAAACGTATTTTTTTTTATAAAAACGTAAAATTTCTGATGAAAACGTAAAATTTCTGACGAAAACGTAAAATTTCTGACGAAAACGTAAGTTTACTGACGAAACGTAAAATTTCTGAAGAAAACGTAAAACTTCTGACGAAAACGTAATTTTTTTGATGAAAATGTAAAATTTCTGACGAAAACGTAAAATTTCTGACGAAAACGTAAAATTTCTGACGAAAACGTAAAATTTCTGACGAAAACATAAAGTTTCTGACGAAATCGTAAAATTTCTGACGAAATCGTTAAATTTCTGACGAAATCGTAAAATTTCGGATGAAAACGTAAAATTTCTGATGAAAACGTAAAACTTCTGACGAACACGTAAATTTTTTTTATGAAAACCTAAAATTTCTGACGAAAACGTAAAATTCCTGACGAAAACGTAAAATTTCTGACGAAAACGTAAAATTTCTGACGAAATCGTAAAATTTCTGACGAAAACATAAAATTTCTGATGAAAACGTAAAACTTCTGACGAACATGTGAATTTTTTTGATGAAAACGTAAATTTTCTGACGAAAACGTAAAAATACGGATGAAAACTTAAATTTACTGAGGAAACGTAAAGTTATTAACAAAACGTCAAAAAAGTAAAAGGCTAACCTCTTAAAAAACACAGTTAAAACCAAAAAAACTCAAAAACCCATTTAAACCCAAAAATAACCAAAAAAACCCAAACTTTTCCTAAAGACCCATTTACACCCAAACCCATCTAAACCCAAACCCATCTAGACCCAACTCATCTAAACCCAACCTCTTATAAGACCCATCTAAACCCATACCCATCTAAACCCAAACCCATCTACACCCATGACCCAACCCAACCCAACCCAACCATTTTGCCACCTCTATATTCAACTTTACTACACTGTTACTAATAATAAAAGAAGTACAACAGTCATATCACCACATGATTGCCAGTAGCAATTAAATCAGTTGATAAGGAGGCATATCATCAACAATCTGCTAAAAATAGAAAGTTTGGCTAATGGATTCCAAAAGTCAAAGCAGGATTCAAGTGATTCAGAAACATTTTCTTCATCAATCTGATGATAATGGCAACTCAATTCTCCTGTCTCATCAAACTGCTGGTGAATTTTTCTTAGGTATATACACTTTTTCTTAGCTAGTAGTACTGTTTGACACTTATTTTGTGATGGATCATAGGAACCCATCCGATACTAGGCTCGTATTGGTTCATAAATCAAATGTAAAACTCACTAGCAATGTTTTAAAAACCGGGTTAACCCGGCCGGTTCAACTGGTTGAACTGGAACCAGTTGGGAGACCGGTCCGGATGTAAGCGGTTTTTTTATTGTTTTCGAACCTGATTAAACCGGCGGTTTTTTATGACCCGGTTGTAAAAACCCGGCCGGGTCAAAGGTTTGTGTCTAATTTGATTTCATAATTTTAGCCGTTTGGTTCACATAGCGGAAACACAATGGGTATGGGTGTTATATAGAGGTAGAATGAGAATGTGTGTGATTGTTTCAATAACATTGTTTGGTATAAATAATTAGGTATTCTATCAAAATTTAAAAAAACAACTAAAATCATTTATGATCATTTTGTCTATATGTGTTTTATCTTCAACCGATTATTACGTATATGGTCATTTTTACCTCAAAAATGTGCAATCACTCCACAAACAGAAACAAGACACAAATATACTCCGTACCAAATCAAAGTTTATGGCCCAATCTCCATTTGTTGATTTTTTTATTCATTCTTCTTGATCACTTTCAAATAAACCCATTAATATTTTAATTCAAATTTCAAATAAATCTTGGAAGGCATTTGACTGTGTTTACAAGGACAAACAAGATCTTCAAAAATGGGTATCGAGTATAAATCTGTGTTTTTAACATCACAAAAACGTAGCAAAATGGTTTTGATTCTAGTCTCGTAGGTGATGAAAAGAAAAAAAAAGGATTTTGTAACTTTGACTTTGAAGATGAAAAAGAGAAACATGCCAGAGATTATTGTTGGGGAATGATGATGAAACATGAAAAAAAATATATTTATTTTAACAGTGAATAAGTGATGGAATGGGTTGCTCATACCACACCAAGTTACCTAGTATGAAAAAGCAAAAAAAACTGGAATCCACAACTACTATACACACCCATTGACATTAACCAAACAAATTTTCTTACTATCAATCCATTCCTTTATTCCAATAAGCATCAACCAAACATTATCCTTTTCTTTTCCCAGTGAAATGATAGTACTGTCATAACTCATTCATCACATTCCAAATATTTTATTTACTTTCCATTCATTTGTTTGCATTAAATTCTTGCATTAATTTTGTTACGTAAATTTATTACTCCCTCCGTCCCATATTAATAGTCCACCGACCAAAAACACGCAGTTTAATAAAAACATCACTTTTTCAGCTTTCTCTCTCTTACTTTTTACACAATGACAATTTTGTCCTTAACCAATTAATTTACAACTTCATTATTGTTTGTAATAATACCCTAAAATAAGGGTAATATTGTAAACTTAATCTACATTTCTTATCTATTTTTGGACTGGACTATTAATATGGGACGTCCCAAAATAGTAACCTGGACTATTATTATGGGACGGAGGGAGTATGACTTTATGTTCCACACTTCCACAGTTCCACTAACGGCATCCACTAATAGTGGACCACTAATAGTGGACCACTAATAGTGGACCACTATGATAAACTTTTATAAAGGTCTAAAAATTTAATTTTTCATACCACCTCTACATTTTGTAAACTTTTTAGTTTTTTGAACCTAATTATACTATGGTATAAAAGCTTTAAACCTATATAGTTCTTTCACATAACACTTGCATTTAATGTTTTATGATTTTGAAGAGGTTTAGGATTTAGGACCTCTTCATGCCACCTAGATATAAACTAAAGTCCCACTATGTTTGAAATAAACATGAACCTCTTCAAAAAAATTTAAATCTATTCTTGGACCTCCCATAGTGGATGCTCTAAGTAATTATGTAAAATTATACTTTTGACTTTTTAGTTTATTTGTAATGTAAAGATCATGTTATGCAGCTTATGTTTTATAGTACTACTATATTTTTAATGTTTTAGACATGTTAAAAGGTTTTTTCAGATATTTGTAAGCTTATCTTAGATGTTTCGAACATGACAACTATATATATATATTTAATTGTCGTTCATAGAACCGGGTTGACTCGGTGGTTGAACCGGTAACCCGATAAACCGATGACTTGACCGGGTCGCTTAAAAAATCAGGTTTTAAAACATTGCTCACTCGAAAAGATAGCTTAGAGGAGGGTACGTACATTGGCTAGACTTATAAACCACCAACCAATCTTATACTTAGCCAATGTGGTACCATACATCAACTATTTTGGATGATTGTAAGATGTCGTTTGGTTCAAGATTTTAAAATTTTGGAATTTTAAATTCAAGTAAATTAAAATTCTTATGTAAAATTTCGGAATTTAAAATTCCTGCGCATATTTCGTTGGGTGAAATTCAATATTTTAAAATCTTGATTTTGGGTCGAAACAATTAACTATTAGGAGATAAATGACCCAAGCCCGGTTTGTGGGTTGGGTCTATTAGAGTTTTGCTTATAGTGGATGAATGAATAAACCCCATGATTATGATTTATTATTCATCCACTATAAATAGTGGCAAAACTCTAATAGACCCAACCCACAAATCGTGAATAATAAATCATAAGCATGGGGTTTATTCATTCATCCACTACAAATAGTGGCAAAACTCTAATAGACCCAACCCACAAACCGGGCTTGGGTCATTTATCTTCTAATATTAACATGAATAAATATTTCTTATATAAATCAGAAAGTAAAAATTGAATTTTCACTTTTTATATAATTTTTATAAAAAATTTATGTAAATTTTATATAAAATTTATGTAAACTTTATAAAGAGTTTCTATAAATTTTATAACAAATTTATATAAATCTTACAAAAATTTAGTATAAATTTTATAATAAGTTTATAAATTTTATAAAATATTTATACAAATTTTATTTATCTTGGTTTATACGAGTAAAAACCGAATAAATATTTTTTTTATATTTTTAATTTTTTTTTTAATTTATTTATCTTGTGGCTGTATTTTTAGTTAAAATGTACATATATCATGACTGTTGTTATCTCCCATCATCGTCTACAAACATTGTTTATGCTGTGTTGGCAGATCAAGGTTACAGTGTTGTTCTTCCTGAGAAACTGCAGACAGGGAACTGGAATGTTTACAGGTCCGAGTGATCTCTTTACGCTTAACCATTTCTATTGGTGAGTATAGTTATTTACGTACCTTTCTTTCATGACAGATCTGCTTTATCACCTTTGAAGCTTGTGAGTAGATTCCATGATCATCCTGAAATAGCTACCTTGCATGACATCCTTGTGTGAGTCTTCATTTACAACTTTAGGGTGGAAATTATGACCCATTAACTTATGAATTACGAATCAAATGGGTTAAAAGTTGCCCAAATTCTTTTTGCCTGCTAAATAACTTTAAAACTTTGGGACACAAGTGTTACTGGTCAACCTGAATTGACACGTTAAATTTGCTCGACCCTTTATTTATGAAACCTCTAATATTTTCATTGACGTGCATAACGAGATTGTTACCTTCACTAATAGGCATGCTGTGGAGACATATGGGGATAACAACTATCTCGGAACCCGAGTTAGAGTAGATGGAACAGTTGGGGAGTAAGTTGTCAAGTGTAAGTACTTAAATATATATGTTCAATAAATATTGATGCATTTATGTAATATTTGTCAGGTACAAGTGGATGACTTACAGGGAAGCAGGCATTGCTCGGTTAGAGGTTGGTTCGGGTTTATTGTATCATGGGATACCCAAGGCAAGCTAATCAAAATTACTCCTTCCTTGTGGTCAAATCCTATTTAATAATCCTAATACTTATGTCTTTTGGTTTACGACAGGGTTCTAGTGTTGGGCTATATTTTAACAACAGACCAGAGTGGGTTATAGTGGATAACGCATGTTCTGCATATTCATATATATCTGTTCCTTTATATGATACCCTTGGTTCGTTATTTGGTCTTATGTCTCGTATACTGTAACATAAAGTTGATGTTGCTGGAATTCATGCAGTGTTGGTAACTGTTTAGTCTTGTATTTTCTTTGTTACATCAGGTCCAGATGCTGCAAAGTTCATTGTAAATCATGCAGCTGTGCAAGTTATCTTTTGTGTGCCAAATACCTTGAAAGACGTGAGCTTTGTTACCTTCATTCATGATAACTAGCCGTATGATATAGATTTGTTTATATCTTGCAATTAGCATATGAAATGAATCACTTTGTGTTTTAGATTTCTTCTTGTTGTTTTATCTTATACTCGCACCAAATTGCAGTTGCTGAGCTACTTGTCGGAAATTCCTTCTGTGCACCTGATAGTGGTATGGGACCCAATTTTTCAGTAATAGTTGGCACTATATTCTGCTGGTAATAAGACCAGAGATGCCCCCCCATACCTCGCTCCGGCGGGATTGGGTATATTGTTGTTGTATAAGACCAGAGATGGCCATTTTAACCCATATCGTGGGCTACTTTGGGTATTTAATGGGCCAATAACTCCTTTTTGTATGGAAAAGATTCTGCTGAAGAATTTTTGAAAGAATTACGCGTAACCAATGTTTTAAAACCCGGTTTTTTAGTCGACCCGGTCTAATGACCGGTTCATGGTTCAACCGCCGGTCAACCCGGTTCTTTATATATGTATATTTTTTTTTTATATTTTTAATGTGTAGTATTTATTTTTTACTCACTATCATTAGTTTTTAGTTTTATATTTATCATATTATTGTAAATATGTGCAAAAATAATTAATTTATACTTACAATTTGTAAAAGATTATAATAAAACAATATTAGAGAACGTTTTAAGTTACTTTGATTTTATTTTAACTAACACTAATAATCATTACTTTAATATATACCTTTAAAATTTAAAAATATTTATAAAAAAAAAATTGCAATATTTTTTTTATATAAAATCGTGACCCGGCCGGATTAATCAAACCAGGTCAACCCGGATCAACGAAAAACCGGCGGTTCAATCCGGTTCTCAAACAAGCAAAAACCCGGTCACATTCGGCCCGGTCTCCGAACCGGTTCACGGTTCAACCGGCCGGGTCAACCCGGTTTTTAAAACATTGCGCGTTTTCTACTACCACATATGTTTAGTACCTCCCATTTTAGATATAAATTGCTTTAAAACTTGTTGATTCACCTATGTGGGACAAAATCAAAACTTTCATTTCTATCTTCAAGCTTTTGTCTCAGATGGCGCAATTTTTTTTTGTTGGAAAGACCATTGTATATGTGGATAAAGATTAGCAATAAGAAAAAGGGGTTGAAAGTCACCAAAGTTATATTCAAGCTACTTTATTAAAAACTAAGATGATTGTTGTAATAATATTTCAACACACATATAATATTTTTAACATCAGTAGAAAAAGGAAAGCAACTGTTTTGTGTTAAACTAAACTGACCCATATTGACCCTGCCAAATTTGGTCATTTGAACCAAAATAGACTACTGAATTGCGTATTTGTTCTGATTTACCACTGTGAAAGGTGGTTGGAGCAAGTGATGATGAATTAACATCCCTTCCATCACAAACAAATGTCGAGATCATAACATATACGCGACTGCAGACTCAGGTAATCTTAGATTACGTTTATAGAATCTTTGCATAGCTCCATTTGTATAAGAAGCTTATTTTTAGTGATTATATTTATTTATTCTGAAACTTATTTGTTTCAGGGTCACGATAATCCAAAACCATTCTGTCCACCCAAACCAGAGGATATAGCTACGATATGCTATACAAGTGGAACCACTGGGAAGCCAAAGGTTTTCCATTTGTTTCGTATTAATTTTACCTCACAATTTTACTATTTGATTCGTTTAATTTTAAGTTCATTCTTATCTTAAAGGGTGCTGTACTTTCTCATGGAAACTTGGTCGCAAATGTTGCTGGTCAATGTCTGCGTATGATATTTTACCCTTCTGACATGTGAGCCTTTCAATTAAGAAAACTAAAACTGATTGTGCATTACTTTTTCGTAGGATAGTAACTTAAATAGTATAAAGTTACTAAAGATTTATACCTTGTGTTCAGTTATATATCATATCTTCCTTTGGCACATATCTACGAACGAGTTGCCCAGTTCAGCTTGGCTTATTTTGGAGTTGGATGTGGGTTTTACCAGGGTGTAAGTGTTCAATATGGCTTATTTTTATGTTGTTGACAGTGACGAGTAGAGATGTCTATTCTGACCCATATTTGAATAGGCCGATTCGGTTATATATGTCTCTAATGGGTGAAACTAAAAAAAGTTAAGTATATGCATGGTCTGTGACTCCCTGTGGTTTGCTTAGGATTATCGAATTGGTCCCTAGAACACTTTTTCTTTTTCATTTTTGGTTCCTCGCATATACTTAAGAGACCAAAATTATATTAGTTTACATATACAAGATGAGACCAGCTTCCTAGTTTGAGCAAACCACAACATCCATTTACATAATTACTTCAGGGAAAAATAACCAAACAGGGACGGGGTCAAGTGGTTTAAATTCCGCCAAGGTGGCTTTGATTCATTGAATTTCGTAAGACATAATCCAAATCGACCGTTTGTGTATAAAGGGGTCGGTATAGCTACCTCTAGTGAGTAATGACACATATTTAAATGTGTGTTCTATTTTTGTACTTGGGTACAGGATAATTTGAAATTAATGGATGATATGATATCTTTAAGACCCACTGTATTCTTCAGCGTTCCTCGAGTATTTAACAAACTATATGCTGGGTAAGAAACTCTGTCACAACAAGCATACTACTTTTCGAGTGATCGAGTCCTTTGTCTCTTCAGCAACTTACTACAGTCATTCGGTATTTGCAGCATTATGAATGCTGTTAAGTCATCTGGTTCTCTAAAGCAGAGATTATTCAACACTGCCTATAATGCAAAGAAACACGCAATATTAAATGGTAAGCTGCATTTGTTTTCATTCCTTATTCTCTCGCATTAAAGTCTTGATAGGACCCGAATGATATATCTTGTCGGATGTAATGAAAAGACGACGAAGTAAATAGCAACCCTTTACGAAAAAAATTACCTGCATTTACCCGAACCCATTCACCTCTAATATCATTAAGAAGTATAAATGAGTAGCTGTATTTCCAGGCAAGAATCCATCTGCAATGTGGGACACTTTGGTCTTCAACAAAATAAAAGGAATGCTTGGAGGACGAGTTCGTTATATGCTTACAGCTGCTTCGCCATTGTCTCCTGATGTTTTAGAGTTTCTGAGAGTGTAAGTGAATTATCTGCCAGTCATTTGTTTAGATCAAACCCATCCATAGTTACGGTATTTGTTGTCTCTAATGAGTTGGGTCATCTCAACAGGTGCTTTGGTTGCGTTTTTCTAGAAGCTTATGGGATGACTGAAAATTCTTGTGCCATAAGCAATATAGATCAGAGTGACAACCTTTGTGGCCATGTTGGCTCTCCAAGTCCTGCTTGTGGTTAGTACTTGACATACTTATAAATAATGAACTGTTTCTTGGGTTCATCAAAATAAGCATATTACTAATGGGTTCAAATCTTGGTACCAAAATGACCATCAAGTTCACAAACGTAATTTCTGAGCTTACGTTTTTTTTTTTTTTGCAAAATAACTTTTCGGAATTTCTTATCGTTTTTGACCAATACCCAAAAAGAGATATCTCTGGAAATAAGTATTGGTTCATACACCCTTAAATTTTTTTGGGTAACGGGATACCCCGGTAAATGGCTCATACACCCTTATAATGCTTACCTTTTTGTGTTCTTTACATTATGCTGTATTAACATTTATTACTGAATATGTGATTCAGCTTGATTCTGAAATTGTCATATCTGGTTTTGTGCTTGTTATAACGTGTCACTAGGGTCTGATTGTATGTATTTCATTCCCTTTTCAGAAATTAAGTTGGTAGATGTTCCAGAAATGGACTATACATCAGCAGATAAGCCTCATCCACGTGGCGAGATTTGTGTCAGAGGGCCGACTGTGTTCCAGGGCTACTATAAAGATGAAGCACAGACGTACTTCTCTTTTACCTATTCTAATACCTTTCTTTCTCCAAATTGTTGGAGATTGTTTACTTATGTATGATTTGGTTATGGTCTTAACTCTTAACGGGTCAAACAAGTAGAATATAAATTAGCCAAACGGGATGGTCAAATGTGTCGAAAGTCGCCCAAACTTTATTTTATATGCATAAAACCTCCTAAATCATTTTCGTTCAGATATATAATTTTTTTGGAAATTTTTAAATGACATAGCTTTTACAATCGAGTACTGTGTAAGAAAACTTCAGAAGTTATGGACAAAATGTGTTTCATTAGCGGGTCGCCCCACTCGATTTTCCATCTCGAAATTGTACTAGATGTTACTTATCTGAGTATATGCTATTTAATTGATTAGGAGAGACACAATTGATGAAGATGGATGGCTGCATACAGGGGATATAGGGATGTGGTTACCGGAAGGTCGCTTAAAGATAATTGATAGGTAATCAAGGAATCTAAGTGTGTTTTTTATAATATGCGAGGAAGTCCAGTTGATCATTTCTGGTGAGTTAAAAACTGAAAAGATCATCTCTAACTAGTCATGTTATATCAGGAAGAAGAATATTTTCAAATTGGCTCAAGGGGAGTATGTAGCTGCTGAGAAAATTGAGAACGTCTATGTCAACTGCAAGTTTGTTGCTCAGTGCTTTGTCTATGGTATTATAATACTTTATTATCGTTCCTTGTATGTATATTTTCTAATTCGCTAGAGCTAGCAAAAGGGTGGCCGGGAAACTTTTGAAAACGGGTCAAATGGACAACTTTTTTTGTTGGATGCGTTGACCCGAAAAGTTGTCTGTTTTTTTCTTTAGAAATATAACTATATATTAATTCAACAACACAAAACTATATCATTACAATAGTCTAATATTTTAGAATAAGTTTTTAGGAGGCGGTATGCGTCAAATTTATATGTTGGAGAGCGTCGGACCCATTTGGCCTGTTTCTTATTAGCTATCTTTTTATTTGACCCATTTGACCAATTGGAGATAACCGAAATTGGCCCATTCATAAGTAAACAGGTTGACTCAATTTCTTACTTGTTTGTTGTTGCTAGGTGATAGTCTAAAGTCTTCATTGGTTGCGGTTATCTCACTGGATCAGGATGTGTTTAAAGCATGGGCTGCAGCTGAGGGCATTAATGTTAGTTTTATACCGAATGTAACTGTCAAATGACATATATTAAGAACTGGTTTCCATACTGTCACACCTCATACTCACTTTCCACCACTTTTTTGAGGTTTTCTAATGCAGTATAAAGATTTAAGACAACTTTGCAATGATCCAAGAGTGAAGGCCGCTGTCTTGGCCGACATGACTCAAGTTGCAAAAAAAGCTCAGGTATTCGAACATATGTATTATTGAACACTATTACATAGAGTAATTTGAACCATGTATGTGAGAATGGATAAAATTTGGTTATATTTTATTTTTAACGGGTACAAGTAAAAAAAATAAAATGGAAATGGGTCGTACAGTTAAAAAGTCACCCAAACATGGATAATGAAAGTAACTAATGCATGAATTATTTTAAAATTTAAGAAAAACATAAAGAAGTGCTTACGGGGCTAGGCTACGTGCGACCGACCTATTTTTCCACCTTTATACAACATTCTAAACTAATCATTCATGTCTATTTTGATTCACTAACATCATAACCTAATCTTCAGCTAAGAGGTTTCGAGTGTGTTAAAGCTGTGACTTTAGTGGTTGAACCTTTCACTATGGAGAATGGTCTTCTTACTCCCACATTTAAGGTACGTGTTCTAAATTATTAATCCTAATGTCTAAAGTGTCGAAGAAGAAAAAATCATGGAAAATTTACTCACTTCTGTTTTTATTTTTGTTTTTTCTTAAAAATATCATGTATAGCTTAAGAGGCCCCAAGCGAAGGCATACTTTTCCAAAGCAATAGATGCAATGTACGCAGAAATATCAGAATCCTAATAAGGACATGGAGAGCTGGGTGTAGCAAAAGAATTTCAACATTTCATTGACTGTGACATGAAAGGTAAACTTAAAAAAGGGTCTACTTGGGTTATGTTATATCTCTCATGAGTCACATGGGTTAAACTCAATGACTAAATGTAACATGCATAGATAACCCCAATTGGAATGTGAACTATGATTTACAATGCAACAATACAACTTGAGTTCTATAACAAGAAACAACAAAAAATGGATTGTTATTGGATTGATGAATTGAATTATTACAATGGAATGATTGAGTGTTTACAAGTGAATTAAGATGAAAGAAACACTTACAAAACATAGAGAATGAAAGTGATAGTTGTTAGGTATTTAAAGGGAAGGGAAAGCTTTTCCCGCCAAATGGTAGTCTGACTTTTCTGGGTCAACTTTCCAATTTGACCGATTAAACCATTTCACTTTATGACAATCCTTCCTCTTTGAAAACATCCTTGTTCTCAAGGATCTATCTCAAACTCGGGAAATATCTATACCAAATCATCATACAATTCTCAAGTAGCATCTTCAGTACTTTGGCCAACCCATTTGACCAAGACATACACAACAGAGCTTAGCCATCCTTCTGTCCAATATAGCTTCTGGGTGCACTGATAACTTAGCCATCCTTCTGTCCAATATAGCTTCTGGGTGCACTAACAATAAACTATCTTCTCCACAGTGAGGTAGAAGTCCCATTTCGTTGTTGTTACCCTTGCACAACTTAAATTGTGACACATGAAACACTGGGTGTATTTGACTAGATCCAGTTTGTAAGAAACTGTGCCCACCTTCGCCACCACTAAGAAAGGTCCATAGTACTTTGCAGACAACATATGCTGGTGTTCTTGCCTTATACTGTAGTTACTTGTCTATGAGGTTGCAACTTCAAATAGACCCACATTCCTACTTCAAATTCTCTGTTTGACCTTTTCTTATCAGCATACAACTTCATCCTATCTTGAGCCCTTTTGAGGTGAAATTTCAACACCTCAATAGTAGATCCTTAGCTTGTAAGGTTTTGTCCACTTCTTCCACAACACATTCTCCAGCTAGGTAAGGAATATGCAATGGGGGTGTTTGGCCATAGACCACTTCAAAGGGTGTAAATGCAGTAGAAGAATGCTTGTTTGTGTTGTACCAAAACTCAGCTAATGACAACCACTTTAACACATTCTTTAGGCCTTTCTCCTGTCATACATCTTAAGTAGCATTTCACACACTTGTTGACCACTTATGTTGACCACGGTTGTGGATGATAGGCTGTTGACATCTTCAATTCCACCTTGAGTAACTTGAATAATGATTTCCAAAAATTGCTCAAAAATACAGTATCTCTTTTCACTCACAGTAGCATTTGGCAAACCATGCAACTTATACACATTATCCAGAAACACTTGAGAACTGAACTAGCAATATATGGGTGGTTAAGTGCCATGAAGTGAGCATACTTACTTAATCTTTCCACTACCGCAAAATGCTAAATCAGGCTTCTGTCTCTGACATGTATCACATTCTCTTATGAATTTTTTAACTCCTTTATGCATCCCAGCAGGACACACATCAAAAATCGAAATGGCAAAAAAAAGACCTCCTACACGCTGTGACTACTAACATTTGTTCGTGTCCTCCTACAAAATCCATATGAATATATTTAATGATTGTAGTTCTGAGTACCTCATCATTACCTACCACCATCTTTCCTTTTATTCTTAAAACGTAACATCCCATGTGTACTTAGTTCTTACATAAGTGCCATTTGTCAACTGTTGGACTCTCTTGCATATCATTATCTTGCACATAACTATCTTTCACTTGCTGTAGCAAATCACGTGTGATGGTAGACAGAACAAAGAATTGAATCCAACACTACCTTTCACTCTTGACAAAGCATGTGATGCAACATTCTCATTTCCCTTATTGTATAAAATTTCATAGTCATAACCCAACAATTTAGGTTACCACTTAGCTTGGAAAGGAGTCGTAAGTCTTTGATCTAACAAGTATTTAAGGCTAAAGTGATCAGTTGGAAATGTCTATCCAAAAGATACCCTATCCATTTTTCTAAAGCCACCAACACATCCAAGAACTCCTTTTCATAAGTAGATAACAACCGGTGTTTGGGAGATAAGGTTTTAGTGAGATAAGCTATAGGATGACCTTCTTGAAGTAACACCTATACCTGCCAGAAGCATCCGTTTCCACCACAAGTAACTTTTGAAAGTTAGGTAAAGCCAAAACTAAATCTTGAGTCATAGCTTGTTTTAAGTCTGTGAAAGCCTTGTAAGCATAAGCATTCCAATCAAAAGCATTTTTATTGAGTAGTCTTGTAAGAGGTTTGCTAATTATAGCATAGTGTTTTATGAATCTCCTATAGTATCCTGTTAAACCCAAGAAGCCCCTCAATTGCTTGACTATCTACCTGGCCAAGCTACCATAGCTTCAATCTTAGAAGCATCAATGACTACCCTGTCACTCCTTGTATAGTGATGAAATAACCCAAATATTCCACTTTTTCCACCCCAAAGTGACATTTGCTCATCTTTGCAAACAATGATTGTTCTTTCATAACCTCCAAAACCTTTTTCAAATGCTCCACATGTTTTGATTCACACTTGTTGTATATGAGGATATCATCAAAGAATACCAATACAAATTTTCTCAAATAAGGCTTGATCAATGACTGGAAAGTGGTAGGTGCATTTGTGAGACCAAAAGGCATCACCATGAACTCATAGTGACCTTCATGAGCTCTAAAATCAGTCTTGTATGTATGTCTCCTTTGTTCACCCTTATCTTATGGTACCCTGCTCTTAAGTCCAGAAAACACTTTAGCTCCATTCAATTCATCCAATAATTCCTCTATGGCTTAATGTTGATAGGTTCAGTGTTAAGTAATAAGGGAATGATGTCATCAGGAGACCTCAAGGGTGGAAATTCCTTACGCTCATTAAAAACTGTGGGATACTGATTAATGAGTGTTTGGATTAATGGTTTTTACTAGACTGATTCACCAGCCATATGCATCTAGGTTGCTGGATACATACACATGGCCATGGAAGTTATCTCGGCCCCCAAACACATGCATATACACCAAATTCATCTTTTGATCATCATCTTCAATGCGATCCATAGCAAAAAACTTGTTAACTCTATACAACCATTCATCAATTTCTTCTCCTTCAGACTTAGGGAATTCCACTTTTGCCAATCTACCATAATGATGACCATAATTGTGAACCACCAGTTTGACCACCATTGTTTCTTCTTTGGTTTGACCCTTCACCAGTATCTACCCTTTGTTGCAAGGTGACAATTGATTGCCTCATTTCATCAATAGCCTAGGGGCGGAGCTAGGGTTTCCTGGGGATGCACGTAAACCCGATGAAATTTTGTCACGTAGTGTATATATTTGCTAAAAATATTGATTTCTTCAAAATGAACCCGATCAAAAATTATGTGGTGTATATAAATACCTGTGTTAATTTTTTTTTTGCACATGATGGTTTTATACTCTGCCTCCGCTTGACCATTATAGTATCTAAAGTAGTACCAATATTACGCCATTCTCAGTATATCGTGTCACCACCATTATGATTGTGTGTTCTGCCAAGTTTCTTATCAAGAAACATTAAACGCAACTGATGTAACAAACCGCCTGACAATTTTTGAGCACTCTCTTGATTTTTGCCAAGATCGTAGCTCTGATACCACTGTAACATGCATAGATCAGAAATCCCAATTGGAATGTGAACTATGATTTACAATGCAACAATACAACTTGAGTTCTATAACAAGAAACAAGAACTGAAATTGGATTGATGAATTGAATGATTACAATGAAATTATTGAGTGTTTACAAGTGAATTAAGATGAGAGAAACAATAACAAAACATAGAGAATGAAAGTGATAATTGCCAGGTATTTAAAGGAAAGGGAAACGTTCTAACAACTATTTCCGCCCAAATGGTAGTTTGACTTTTCTGGGCCAACTTTCCAATTTGACCCATTAAACCATTTCACTTTATGACACTAAACAAAAAAACAATGGGTCAAATGGCTCGAATTTGTTGAGTCATCCATACGTACTATAATGGAACATGAGTAGTGACATGCAAACACAAACAAAAGAAACTAATAATCTCTAATACAGATTTCCTACACGTATTATATTTATACGATTACATTAAGTGTCTTATCATACAACGTTTATAACTTATATCAGGCTAAAGTTATTTATTTTTGTTTAAATGAGGATTGATCAAGTTTGATAACTCTTGAATATATGCAATAGAAAATATAGATGTATTTAAATCTAATCAGTTTGATTGCTAATGACATGCGAATTGACAACACAGAAGATTGGTTTGGACTTTGGAACTTCGATTTGCAGCATTGGTGGCACTATTCATTATACTAGGATAATCACGAGCTAATGTGATGTAGAATATGTATAAAATAAATTTATACATGATTGCATTGTTGTAAACTCGGTGACATACTCATAAAGGGGTGTTTGGGATTGCTGATAGGTGGTTCGGCAAGTTAATTTGTTTTCATCCAAGTGTTAAAAATGGGGTAAAAGGTAAATAATATCAACGTATTTTTTTTCAATATATATAGACTTTAAACACTTACTTGTTTTTCTACCGACATACATTCAATGTTTGTTTAGATATCACCAATATAATCTTTAAATGACTATATTACTCCTTTAAATTAATCAGTCAATAACCCGGTTTGACTCAAACCGAATCAGAAGTGTTCATTATAAGGTGTTGCAGCAAAAGGTACGGTAATACTAGTGTCACTTAATCATTACCACTTTTTAACCAACATACCAAAATACATCTTTATTATTAGTAATATTTTATAACACTTTTTTTTTAGATAAACCACACTTTTTTTAGATAAACCATTTCTTTTTAATATTATTTTTTCAAACTAACTTTTTGTTCATTATATGAAAATAAAACTAATATATAGTATTAAAAATTAAATTCAAGAAAGTAAAAAGTATTACATAAACTTTTAAATATTATAAGTATAGAAATGAGTCTTTCAACTATATGTCTAAATTAAACATTATAATACAAAAAATAAAAATATAAGCATCATGTGTATTTTAGTTGCAAACTATATTACTCTATATGTCCTAAAATTATTATTCCAAGAATGAAAAGTCGAAAATTACACAGTTTAAAAAAGTACATTTATTTCTGTTTTCACTTTTATACTTTTTGTCATAATGATAGTTTTACCTTATGAATTATTTAAATTTGTTTATAAATTTTGTAATAATAATTTCAAGAAAATATAATATAATTAAGCATCTTTATCTAGTAGTCTATAATTAAGTTGAGAAATCCATGAAAATAATGCGAACAAGAAATATGAGACGGTTACTACAAAAAAAATAAAAAGAAATATGAGACGGAAAAAATAAAAATCATGTTAGAAAAAATTCAATAAATGATTGAAACATGAAAGCCATAAAGTTTATTTAGTGTTTTAAAGTTGGTGCTCCTTTCGTTTTGAAATAGTAGTATCTGTTAATAAAAATCACATAGTTTAACAAAAGTACATTTATTACTCTTTTCTTTTTACTTTTTGATTGAATAACAATTTTGATTTTAGTTAATTAATTAAAGTTTACTTTAAATTTTGTAATAATAATTTAAAACAAAAGTAAGAGTAATATAATAATCTTGATTAAACTTTCTTATCTATTTTAGTGGTACACAATTAAATTGAAATATTTAAAAAGAAAATATAGACAATAAAAAATAAAACGCAAAAAGTATTTTATAACTTATGTGAGATTGTTAGTTTTTCTATAATAGGTAGATTTATTTTGTTAACATGTGTGGAATCCTAAGATTCACGGATCTTTTAGCTACTAGGAACGAATCTCATTCACTTTTTTGAATCAAGGCGGCATAGAATGAAAAACGTTTAACAAGGTGTTAAGAACAACGAACACAAGATGAATTTCTCCCAACGATTGTATATTATATTAATAACAAACAACCACTAGGCGTGTATACATTTAATCCCACGCCTAGTACGACACACGCTTTAGGTTTACATTGTGTATGAATGATATGAATAAACCTAATATCCTTGGTTCTTTTTATAGTGTAAGAAATAGGGTTTACAAGAGATAAGAACAAATAAACATAAAATATTCTATTTAGATAAAATATATTCTAAATATATCGGTCCACAATATATCAAATATATCCCCTAAATAGAATTCCATCAGCGTCCATATTATGTCAGCGGCTAAAACTCACGTGTCAGCGGCTAAACATAATATACTCATGTTTTCTTCGTTTTCAGTTTCTGCCACATCAACTTTTAAACCCAACAATCTTCTCCTAGTTGATGTTGACAAAACTCTTTGTGTATCTCTTGTAAGTGGTATATCATCTTCAAATTGCTTCCCTTCAAGTCAAGCATGTATATCTTCCCCTTTTTGTCACATCAATTAGGGAAGGAAACAATGTATGCAATCGAAGATTTTACAAATGTAGGCTCTGTGTAATGACCTTGAAGAAAAATAAATACAATATTTTTGATGTAGAAGTAGAATAACCCAAACCCGTGTTTTATGCCTTGTACTAAATACGTGACTCCAAGCTCATAGGTATGGAATATGAGCAGACCTCAATCCCTTTGTCAAAATCCTCATCTTATTGTGAGACACTAAGAACGATAACGTAACTCCTTCAAGTGATAACAATGTATGTGGCATTGCTAGATATGACAAGTCTCTGTCACCAACAGTGTAAGCACAAATAAGTTATCTTCAATAAGGAATC
The DNA here is from genome assembly GCA_025667525.1 of Glebionis coronaria. Taxonomy (NCBI): domain Eukaryota; kingdom Viridiplantae; phylum Streptophyta; class Magnoliopsida; order Asterales; family Asteraceae; genus Glebionis; species Glebionis coronaria. The sequence goes on along the minus strand of CM046874.1, from coordinate 631,062,228 downwards.
GAATCATCTTGAGATATCATAAAACATAAACTCGCGAAAGTCTACTTCAAGCATCAAATTTACCATAAGAATTCTTCCCCTTAATCATATACGTCTTCTAATAAAAATATCCGAGCCATAAATATCATAATGATATTCTGCATAATACCAGAGATCCCATGTACCTGTGTGTATAACCTCCTCGTTTTGTGTGCCAAAAATCAATCAAAATTCCAAACAGCAGCATTTCCTCCTTTACCCGAGATCCTTCACTATCCAATAACCATACGGTATGTGTTGTCCAATATCGGACAACACTTGTCAGTGGACAAAAACCAATATCTCGGACAACAAAACATTCTGTCAGCGCCTATGTCAGCGTCTAACTTATTCCTGTCAGCGGCTTGACTCAACCGTTGACATCATCTGCAGCTATGATCTTTAACAGCAGCTCATGTGAAAGCAGCCAATGGAAAACAATAAAAATCCTTTCCATAATTTTTGCACGTGAGATCCAACATGTAATAGTACCGTAACTCCTTTTGTTTGTAGCTGCTCAACAGTATGTACCTTTGAGACCCACTTCTTACTTTACACGAGCGTCTGGTCCAATGAGAATCTGTACCAACAGTAGATACACAATCAAATTCGTCCACATCTGTCATGAGCCACGTACTTGTCTGCTGCAAAGCCAAGCTCAAAACCACGACTTGCTTGACTCCTGATATAATATGCACGTGATCCCTTTTAAAGGACAACATTCTTTTTCCTTGCTATATTCACAACGTATTCTCTGTGGACTGCCATCCTTTTTCCTTGCTGCTCACAAACAAACAACAAAACTATGCATATAATCAGCCAAGATAAACAGGAAAACATGTGGAATCGTCTTACTTTTTCTTGACATCAGTAACACTCCAAGCACAACAACCATAATAAGAATACCTGCTGTTCGAATAATACCAGATCTAGGGTTTCATAAAAACCTTAACAATCACAAGCCGCAGAAACCGTTGTGTAAGGAGTCATAACGTGCTGCTAGGGCTCATCATCGATTCATGAAGAATCGACTCCCCAAAGCTAACAGCATGTCACATTAATCCAGCAATGATGAATAATAATTCTAGGGTTTTTAATCAAAACCCTAAAAACAAAAATCATCTCAACAGCCAACTTCGACTACCTATATCTCTTTCATAAGACCTCAGATCGAAGATCCCTCTAGTGAGATCCAAGACACATGTGTCAAGAACCTACAGCGCGAATTTCACGACGATCTAACGGTTAACAAAGGAGATATGCTCTTCTGAATACTACTGCGCACACAAAAATGCCAGAAAAACCCTACACGGATTTTTTCTTCTTTCTCACCAACATGAACACCTTGTTGATCCTAGAATCGAGAGCCACCAAGATCTGATACCAATTGTAGAATCCTAAGATTCACGGATCTTTTAGCTATTAGGAACGAATCTTATTCACTTGTTTGAATCAAGGCGGAATAGAATGAAAAACGTTTAACAAGGTGTTAAGAACAACGAACACAAGATGAATTTCTCCCAACGATTGCTTATTATATTAATAACAAACAACCACTAGGCGTGTATACATTTAATCCCACGCCTAGTACGACACACGCTTTAGGTTTACATTGTGTATGAATGATATGAATAAACCTAATACCCTTGGTTCCTTTTATAGTGTAAGGAATAGGGTTTATAAGAGATGAAAACAAATAAACATAAAACATTCTATTTAGATAAACTATATTCTGAATATATCGGTCCACAATATCAAATATTTCCCCTAAATAGAATTCCATCAGCGTCCATATTATGTCAGCGGCTAAAACTCACGTGTCAGCGGCTAAACATAATATACTCATGTTTTCTTCGTTTTCAGTTTCCGCCACATCAACTTTTAGACCCAACAACATGTATCTATACTAATTATAAAGGAGGGATCCCATATGTTGAAACTTGAATTTTTCCTATACAACTTCTCCTGTAAGTTTCAACAATTAGCTAAATAAAGAAACTTTGAAATGTTAACAAAGTTGTTGGCGTGTTTTAATTGGGACTATCTTCCTTTATACGATTTAACATTACCATATTTACAAAAATTTCTTTTACAAAACAGAAAACAAACAAGCATAATATACAAAACACAGGCTTTCTCTCAAAATCTCTCTCATGTACCACCGCACCTGACCTATCCACCACTTGACTCTACCATCACCGCACCAAACCATCACCGCACCAAACCATCACCGCACCAAACCAAACCATAAACCAAGCCGCACCAAACCACACCATAAACCAAGCCGCACCAAACCACACCAAACCACACCGGAAACTATACACTACTGTCATCCCAAATCTCTCCAAAAAGAACCACCACCGAAATCTCCCTCCACCGTGACTCATCACACTGGCGCCCACAAAACCCAACATTGAAGCCACCACTCGAGAGACAACCACCGTAGTTTCAAGACCACCAATGGCCAAAAACTACTAATGGGTACAAGATTAAGGTGTGTTTTGAGTTTTATAATATATCTATTACTATTAATTAATTTTTGAAGTTTTCTTTTTTTAATTATGTGAATTTGTTTTTTAGATCTTTTTTTTTCAGTTTTCGCCGGAAAAAGCCACCGAGTCGCCGGAATAGCCGGTCGATCTCTCTTAGGCGTTGAATATATTTTGTATATTTACAGGTTTATACATATATTTCAAGTTCGTACCTATTATAAATTTATCTACATTATTTCCAGAAGTGAATTATATAACATATTTAGATATTTTTCAGATCTGGAATTAATGGTTGCCACCCGCACGATTGTGTTTATGTAACATTTGTATGTGATTATCAGATATGATTTGATATTGTCCTTGTAAATTATTAAATTAGTAAGGAGATTTTTACATATGTATAAATTTAATTAGTAGATCCGAGTTCTTATAGTGTTTGTTTTTCTACAGTCGGAAAACTGCAGCTAGGGCCTCCCTATGTCACCGACAAATTATTGTAGTTATCTTTCTAACAGTACTTATTTTCTCATGGACAATGATGGGTTGAGCATGAGGAGTGAAAGGTGAACTGGTGATGTTGATTGATTTTTCAAATCTTGGGTTTTATCTCGGGGTTTGATTTTGAGTTTTTTTTTGTACTTGATGATTATGGAGAAAGAAAATAAAAATTAGATTCCACAAGTTCTACAATAAAAACCAAGGTGGGTTTTTTTGTCTAATTTAATTTGATACTGATATTCTTATTAATAAGTTGTATAGAATATTGAATCCCAAAGACCACAGTATTGTTATTTTAGATATCTTTGGCATATTTTTAAGTAACCAACTTGCTTAGGGGGTGTTTGTTTCCACTCTTACAATGGGCTTATGGCTTATTTGGCTTTCGGCTTATGTTTCGTAAGCTTGCTTTTTGTGGCTTATTTTGAACTTTTTCGGGTTATATAGGTCTATTATGAAACATATATAAGTCGGAATGTCTCAAAAGAGGGCATAAAGATTAGCTTATGAAACATAAGCCCAAAACCAAATAAGCCATAATCCCAAAACCAAATAAGCCATAAGCCTATCGTATAAGATAAAAAACACCTTTTTAATGGTTTAGGATTAATTTTAGATCCTGCTTAAATTAATAACCTAATACAAAAGCTTCATCAGAAACACGTGAAAAGTTTTTTGTCCCGGAAGTAATAACCAATTCACATAACTAAATTATAGTTATTCATCAGCTTTTCTAGAATCTGAATGCATGGTTGACAAATATTTTGGTTTTAAAGCTTTAGTAGAATAGTAGAATCAGCTTTAATACGACACTTAGGAATTATAGAGTTTAAGTCTCAAGCCGACTTTTCGATTAGGTTTTTGATTTGCCGGCTTTTTTTGCGTGTGTCGCAGGAGTAAGTTGATTAGGTGAGCAATAAGAACGATTCAGTTTGGAGTTGTTGATGTTATGGTGGCTAGGGGACAGAAACCAGTATCAAAACTTTATCTATCGCTGCCTTTTTTATCTTTATTGAATGTTTGAGATTTATTTACACCATATATCTTTTTTATATAGCTCAAGGGAAATACCAGTTTACTAATATGTAGTAGTAGGCTGGCAACTGTGTGCTAACATTTTGCTCGAGACATGATTTTTTCACGTGGTGCAGGGCAACATGTCTTAAACATATATGTGGCGGTTGCTGTTGCAGTTGGGAAGCAAACGATTTCAACGAAACCTACTTCATAGAATAAAGGTACAAAATTTTGTTCCTATAAATTGTGCATACTTTCTCAACTTTTAGTATTTTTGAAAAATTGGGAACTCTTCTCCATTGCAAGTGATTACAATTGCAAGAAATGATAACAACCAATGAAAAGAATGTTGATGATTATCTCGAGGTTTGTTCCTTTTTTCACCTTGATCCCTCTCCTCCACATCGTCTATAGTTTTCTGCTTGTATTGTATTCTTTTTAGCTTTACCCCTCCTCCACGATTTTAACTGCTTGTGTTGTATTTTTTTTCAAGCTTGACCCCCCTCCTCCAAATCGTAATCCATTTTACAATCCTAACCTGATTAATTAGAATTTGTAGTTGTTACCGCGTTTAAATAAGTTCCATGTAACTTTTCAAATCATAAATTCAGAAAGTGATTATGATATATGTTTTTTATTGCTGTATATCAAAATTATTGGTATTTGGCAACAAGTAGTTATCAAATTTTGATTTGAACATGAAAAAGTCATTGGATATTCAGACTTGTCATAATATGAAATTTCTATATTCACAGGTTAGATTGAAGGAAACAACTGAAGCTGCAGTTTCATTTCGTCCTCATGTTGTACTAACAATTGATTCCAAGGGATTTTCTTTTCGTCTCTTAAAACAATTAAAAGGTAATTATCTTACCAATTTTTTTACATAGTTTTAACCTATTTGAATATGAATTTGAATATGAATGGGTCGATTTGGAATATTATTCCTTAACGGGTCAAATAAAAGAAAGTGGTATTAAAAAGTCGCGTCAAGTGTCATTTTAATGCATAAAAGTTCTAAAACGCCTTGTGGAAACAGTTAAGTACATGTATTAAGGGTATTTTTGTATATAATATTTACTGTACACTATATAATCAAAAATTAATTTACAAAACTTTGGAAAAAAGGTTTTTTGGTCGATTTAGGTTCTAATATACCCGTCAAAATTTTATTATATATATTATTTATGGTGTAGGAACACCGGGAATGATTTTTGCAGCTAGATACGGCCAACGAGGACCTAGAGCGCCATTACACTTCCATTATGTAGCACCTTATTTCTAGGCCTGGAAAGGGGGTGAAGTAAGACTTAAGGGGCTTTCTGAATTTTTCAATTATGTCTCTGTGTATTCTTCCATTTGGAGAGGAAATATGCAAATCTCATGGAGTCGCTACAACTTTTGTGGGCCACCCCGTTCTTGAAGATTTACTTGACCTGAAAATGGTACTGCTTTTCAACGTTGTTAAGTTTATTCATTCTTGTATTGCCTGTAATGCTCAAAGTTAGATGTCGTAAATGAGGCGGGCTGGGTAAGGGGTCAAAAGAAGCTCGAGTTGAAAGAGGTCTTATATACACTTACATGTAGTAATACATTTTACAAAGCCAACAAAATCTGGGTAGGCAAATATAGAACGTGTTTGTAAAGAACTAGAAAGTACTATAAAGTTATCTATACAATCAAATGTGAGGTTTTTCTACTCCTGGGTTTAAGAAACTCCTGTCAAGATGTCTATACAATCAAATGTATAATTTAGTTGCAAATAACTTAGTAACAGAAAACATAGGGAAATAATTTAGTGGACTTATTGTATAATTTAGCTTCCGCAAAAACAGCTAACCAACAAAGAAATTTATAATCTGCATAAAGCACCACAAGTAAATTTTATAGTGTAATGAACATCCTACAAATAAAAACCATCATATACCTACTGGGCGGCATACGGTACAAGATATGGATTGGTGGTATTGAATGATCAGATGATAAAAATGACCAGATATTCTTGAGTTAGAAACTTCTTGTTCATCATCGGAAATTTTTTTCTCTTACTTAGCGAAGCAGGAGATATGTCAGCTAATTTTTGAATAATCCACACCTTGACTTTGATTTTGAATCTTTTATGTTCAGAAAAAGAATACAAAAGAAAGCGGATGCAAGGTGCATGGGAATGTTGATGCCTTCGGTAGTACATATGGAACTCCTTTAAGTGATACAAGTAAAACTTATTAAATCTTTTTCACGTAGAATATGACTAAATGCCATCAAAGTTTCCATCACAATCGCCAAGTTATTACTTGTTTTTCATGAGAAGTAATAATGGGGATACTAGGTTCTGATTTTGCTAGATTTATCTTAAAAGCAGAATCGTGAATAGATCTACATGTTAAGAATTCATTGAATCTTATGAACGTTTCCAATTTTATTTTAGAAAATTCACTTTCGTTTTGAAGAAACATTTACTACAAAATGAGTCATTTCGTTAATTATCTGCCGCTAGGCATTCCGCCGCTATGCGCGGGTATTCGCCTAGTATATCATAAATTGGTTAAAATCCTTACTTAATTTATATTGTCAATTTCCAGTGTTGTTAATTTGGATTTGGGGATAACTGTTTTTCATATTATATTAAAAGCTATCTAAGTTATTGTTTTATCTGATTTTCATGTATTTGTATTTTATTTTGAGCCTATTAACCTTTTTTGGTATATTTGGATTTCTAAATCGATATTACGAGACGGTTAATTCTAAAGCGACTATTTTTTAGATAATCTGAAATGGCACAAGTAAACCTTCGTAGATACCCTAAAATATATAAATTTAGCCTAATTATTTTGGATAGTAATAAATGTGATATCTAAACTATTTCAAGTTATTTTTATATACTTTTAAATTTAAGTTCATTTGAATTTTAAATTTTATTTGGATATCAAAGGAATCTCTACCTTTCATACTCATTTAAATCCAATGGATAAAATTAAAAACAAAATATATTTTCACTATCTTTTTTCAAACATTAATATCTCTTAAACCGTTAATCGTTATGCGAAAAAAAACATACCGTTACGAAGAGCATTTAATTATCTTTATATAGATATGCTATATGATATACTTTCGACAAATTTTTTTCCATTTTTTCACGTTTTCGAAAATTATCATGTATGATACTAATATCATATATGATGTAACACCAGTATCATATATGATATAACCTATCATATATGATAGATACCAATATCATATATGGTTAACATTGTTATCATATATGATGAAACATTATTATCATATATGATATTTCACGTAAATTTGAACAAGAAGAAAAAACGAAAGTATATCATATTGCATATTGGTAGAAAGATAATTAAACGCTCGTCGCGATGTAATAATTATTTTCGTTTAACACTTAACGATTTAGAAGATATTTAAATTATAAAAAATCAGATAAAAATAAAATATATTTAATCTCATCCATTAGATGAAAATAAGATAGATGATAGGGATGAGTCCCCTCATATCCAAGGAAAAATATAGTATCCAAAATAACTCTTCTCATACTTTAATTTTAACATATATATTTTTTTCATTTGTCTGATCAAATTTTTGTTGTTACAAAACACGAAACTTCATTAAAGTTCTCTACTGATCTCATGTTTTTGAGAAACTATTCTCTGATTTAAATTCATTTGGATACCATATTTTTCACTGAATATGAGGGGACTTATCCCCATCATCCATCTTATTTTTATCCAATGGATAAGATTAAACACAAAATATATTTTCACCCTCTTTTTTCAAACATTAATGTCTCTTAAACCGTTAATCGTTATGTGAAAAAACATACCGTTACGAAGAGCATTTAATTATCTTTCTATACATATGCTATATGATACATTTCGGCAATTTTTTTTATTTTTTTACGTTTTCGAAAAGTATCATATATGATACTAATATCATATATGATGTAACACTAGTATCATATCTGATATGACCTATCATATATGACAGAAACCAATATCGTATATGATTTAACGCTGTTATCATATATGATGAAACAGTATTATCATATATGACGAAACAGTATTATCATATATGATATTTCACGTAAATATTAACAAGAAGAAAAAAGCTAATTTTTTTTCTTCGAAAGTATATCATATTGCATATTGGTAGAAAGATAATTAAACGCTCGTCGCGATGGTATAATTATTTTCGTTTAACACTTAATAGTTTAGAAGATATTTAAATTATAAAAATAGGTAAAAAATAAAATATATTTAATCTCATCCATTGGATGAAAATGAAATGGATAGTAGGGATGAGTCTCCTTATATCCAAGGAAAAATATGGTATCTACTCTTCTCTTATTCTTTGATACATTCATTTCTCTGAATTTTTATATGCAATAACGTACCATTATTAGAGGCAAAGGTATCATGGAGAGGCTTTGCCTCTCCACTTTATCCCCGCAGCTGATATATCAACGCCACATTAGCACGAAGCAACTAACCAAAATACCTTTTCATTCATGGAAAGTCAATCCCTCTCTACTTTGGCCTCATCACTATCTTTTATTTTTATTTTTTTTATTTTCACACAAATTAAAATTTATTTCATCCAAATTAAAATTACAAATATTTAAATAAAAATACAATCTTGAATTAAAAACGTTTTAAAAAATTACAAAAGTTAATAAATTTAAACCAAAAAATAATAAACAACAAACCAGGGGTAAAAATTATAAATATAATTAAAAAATCAATATAATTGAAAAAAGGGAGTATATATATGTAATATCCTCCTTCTTCTTATTCGGGACAAAAACACACACACACACATTAGGTCTATAGTAAACCCTCCTTCTCCAGAAAACACACAAACACACACTATGATTAATCCTCATTCTCCAGAAAAATAAAAGAAGAAATAGAGAAAAAGAAAGAAAAAAGAAAAAAATTGTGGATTTGCTATTATAGATCCGGTGGTCTAGGTGGGTGGTGGAAGATGGTAGCCATTGTTGAGAGAGAGGGAGAAGAGAGGTTGTGTGTGAAAGAAAGAAAAGATGTATTTAGCAAAATGAAAACACAAGCAACACCCCTCATTGGAAGCCTAGGAGGGGTATATATAGCCACACACCATACACTTAACTATACATTGAACCTAGTCTAGTCTAAGCGTGTGTGACTATGATAACTAATGGGAATTCTTAAATGTCGTCACATAAAGTGAATTTTCAACAATCTTCCCCCATGGGACGACGTGTAGAATTCCTTACAATATTTTTCCTAACAAGTACATAATGATTAAGAACAAGAGCTTTTCATGAAGCGTCCAATGCTGATGATGTCTTCTGAGGCCTTTGACTTCAAAACGACTCATCTTGAAAGTAACTTGTAGAAGAAATACTGTAACAAACCGAGCTAAGTAATCCATATACTTCTGGTTAAGGAGAAGCTTCTGAATTAACTTCCCCCTAATTCATGCCACATAAACTTGATGTAGAAGCTTTTAAATAGCTTCCCCCTAAACCGACAATCCTCGTAAGCAACTTCAAAGCTTTCAATAATGCTTAGAATGATTAAGCGCACAACGGAATCTAACAAGCAAATCCCATCATATAACATGATAACGTTGCTAAGAGGGATTGAAAGTTTGGGGCACACCAAGTAGATCAACAACTTCTCTTCTCACGCATGAATAATTCTTCTGAATTTTTCTTCCCCCTGAGAGTTCAAGTTATGCATACTAGAAAGAATCAAGACATTTCTTCCCCCACATAGTTGAAGAAAGTAAATCAATCCCAAGTGTGAAGCTCAAATACTGAAGTAGACACTTTATCCCATTTATGAAGTTGACATCGTAACACCAGAGTCAATTAAGTCCCAGAAATGCACATATCTTCTTCCGGAGATGCACCAGAGTCAATTAAGTCCCGGGAGTGCATATAGGATAATGATGATGAATAATTGCAACAACCAAACAATTAAACATCGAATCAATAGTGTACCGTTTAGAGATTGATAACGCCACGAGTTAAAACACTGATTTTCTCTGCGGCTATGCCAAATGTCATCCCGGAATGTCTTCAAATCAAAAGAAGGTATGAAGTTCATCACGTGTACTCGTTGTGCGTTCAATGTGTCTTCTTCTTCCCCCTTGATGGTTTCGAAACTCGGAACCATCAATAAATCGTACGCACATGAACTTGAAATCTCGTGAGAATAATAAATAAGCAGAATTATATATTTTTGTGAGAATCAGCTGCTGATCGAAAATCTCTACTCATAAACTCTCCATGGTCATCTTTACCAACCCACTTGAAAGCAATTTGAAGTGACCACTGATTGAATGAGCCAGATACATCAAACGTGAAACTGAATAAAAATCCTTCGATCTTGTGACTTAAACTTGCACTATTGTTGAATGAAGAACGGTGGAGAAATCTCTAAGTACTCAATGCATCACTGAAGAAGTCTATAAGCACAACACCTCTTGAAATTATCCACGTCGACTAAGCGTGTGACACTGAGTACAACAATGTAACCCCTTTAAGTGATAGTTATCCGAGTCATCAACCAACCACCCCGAACCCGGAAACTAGATAAGCAAGTCTTCATTCTAAGATTAAGCACGAGCAAGTTATCTTTGAAGGATAAAATAAGTACACGCCTTCGAAAAATCCGTCTTCATCTTCAAATAATTAATACCCGATCCAAAAAATCTGTAGTCACTAAAAAATCGCCCATTTTTTCTTGGTCTCGTCTCAAATAAATTCTCGTCACATTTGTCACGTCACTTTGTTGTCTCGTCCCGATGATGACCGAAGTATAACTTAATACACACAAAGTTTATACAAAAATACAAATTGGTGTAAAAAATTATGTGTATATATAAAAAAAATCATGCGGCCCATTGTATTGTTATATAATCGTGAGTCATGGCCCAATTTCCAAGCATAATAACGGTCCATCATTTGAAGATAAAACACTCCCAACCTAAAAACTCTCACACAGTCATAACCCTAAATACACTCATAGTAATATCCGCCCCTCACCAAACTTCTCTCTCACACCCCCATGATAACTAGATTTTGCTTAGTTAAAAATTATCGTTCTAGTGGTCTAATCGAATTGATCTAGATTAACTATGTGACTCAGCTGTTCTTTGGTGAAACAAAAGTGTGTCGTTGTAGTATATTAAAATGAAAGTGCAAAACAATTAAAGTAAAAGGCGTTAAAATTACTCTAAATCTAATTAAAAGTAAATGGTGCAATATTTAAAAACTTTTAAAAGTAATAACTAAATGACGGGAAATTTAAAGCATGACGGAAATTAAAATATGACAAAGTATTAAAGTGTAACTTGAAAATTAAACAAAGCAAAATTAAAATCCAAAACCCATAGCCATCAGAACCCACTATCGGAATGCTGTCACCATACCATCAGAATCCAGATCGGAATGTGCTATCGGAATAAAAGGTGCAACCTATCGGAATGTGACCTATCAGAATATGGTCCAGATCGGAATGATTTACCTTTGATCGCAATGTGTCAGATCGCAATACCCAGATCGGAAAGACGCTAAGAAAATTTGGGCAGCACTTCGACTAAGTAAACCTCAAGAGCCGTCGGAATGTGCGATCGCAATCCCAGATCGGAATGAGGGTGATGTTACTCCTACCGTAATCCCGGATCGGAATGCAGTCCTTTGTCCCAACACTGTCACTATCGGAATGTGGAGAATGCACCCGTCGCAATGTGTGTTTACCTTTCTTTCCGATGGAGTACCAAATTCGTAATAAGCTCAAATCTAAATAAGCTAATTCTAATAAGCAATAACGAAGAACTTGAATGAAATGAAAACAAGGCGAGACAAAAAGCTAAAAAGTTAAAATCTTTCAAAATTTAAAAGACGAAACTTAATGAAATTAACTTGATAAGTAAAACTTTTAAGAAAACTTTGAAATCAATTAAGCCAAATACCAAATAAGCACACAAGATTGTCAAACTCGTGGCTTATTTCGTATGAGGACTTAAAAGGAAAAAGAAATGACAAGACCTTGAATCAAATAAGCAAATGATTAAGCAAAAACTTGCTTAATCCGAAATTGTAACCGAATCAAAAAGAAGAAGAGTAGAATGAGATTGATAAAAAGAACTTGATCAAAGATGAATACAGATTAAAGCAACAAAATTTAAAGAACACAAATTAAAAACACTTACTTGGAAATTAAAAGGATAATTAAAGTGCAAAACATATATTTAAATGACATGAAAAGTAAATGACAAGATATGAAAATGGTGGAAGACTAATTGTCACCTTAGCCAACAAAAATAATGAAATGAAAATGAGGGATATTTATAGGAGATTAGGAAGGTGTTTAGAGGAAGCTTCCTCCCCTCCTTCCTTTCTTCTTAATTGCACCATTAAGTCCTTCCTTCTTAATCTTTTGTTAATCTTGGACTTTAATGACTTTTGGCTCGGGATTTCTTGGGACTCGTCTTTTAATTCTTCAATAAATAAGACTTGAGTTCTTCGGCTTTTAGTAAACTTCCGTCTTTTGACTGTTTCTTCGATAAATCTTCAGAATTGGTCTTGGACTTCCGTTCTTTTTCCACTCTTGACTTCTCGACTTCATCTTTCATTTTTTTCTTCAATAAAAGCCCGTAAATGCCGTGTTTTCTCCACTTTTCACAATTTCGTCCTAAATCACAACAAAAACACAAACCACGCATAATTCCGACATAAAAGACATAAAATACATGTTTTGGCTCGGTTATTATTGTGATTAAGTGGTAAAAAGGATGGGTGTTTACACACCTATCAAATCCCCTACACTTGACCATTGCAATGCCCTCATGCAATGCATTAGTTACAAAGCACGATTACATTTTCCATTATAATCAATCTACGTTGGCCTTTATTAAAGAGATAGAAAATTAAAAGACATTCAAAATAAAGAAATCAAAAAGCATACCTTGGGTTTTAGAAATGTCATGAATAATCATCATCCTCAAGTTTTCACTTTCTCCAAACCAAGCTTAAAAACGAGATCATTGTTATTATAAGTTAGTAAACTAACACGAACTCATGTGGGCCAATTACTCACTTAGACTCCCTTATTCCTAGGTGTATCTCTTATATTTTATTGTTGTCTTGAATGATCACAAGGATGCATTTTTGACTTATTTCGATAGTTGTTTAGGCTGAAAATAAAGTGAACGATTTAATCAATAGTTAGCCAAAGGACAAAATCTTTTAAAACTGCTTCTCGAGACCTCATAAAGTTCATATCTTGGCATAACTCGCTTCGCGATTTGAGACCTTTCTCGGACCGATATTTGGCAGCGACTTCATACTTCAAACCTTGAGAGACGTTCATGAAATTATGGTCTTCTCTTCATATAGGAATTTCTTCACTTGAAGTTTTGAGAGATTCTTACTTGGACCACGACTTCTTCATTTTTCTCCAATCTTTCTTTTGGACTTTGATATACAACGATCCGCCTCCTTTTATGACTTGGATCTATTTATCATCATACCTTGCTAGGGTCTTTTCGGATGCACTTCTCCATGACTTTTGGGGAGTATTTGCTTTTCGTCGTGTGTCTCGATCCTTCATATTGATTTTCGATAAATGATTCTTCACATCACTTGGGATCTTTAGCAACAAAATATAGCCCTCATGCCTTGTTAGGGCCTTTTCGGACTCGCCAATCTTCGCATCCCGCTTCAATAAGTTATGCCTTGGCTATGAACTCTAATCCATACCGAGCAACTTTTAAACGATCTTGGGCTAGAAGCTAAGTAACTTTTCAAATCGTACAACCTTATTTATTGCAGATAAATTTATTAGCAAGCGATGTGAGAATAGGCTTATAATTAACTCACATAAATTCACGAAAGAATACCGAACTTATAATTGGCTCTATCATCTCTCGTTCTCCACAGTTTAAAATCTCAAGGAATGAGACTCGTGGATGCTTAGCCTATTAAATCAAAGCTTTGGGTTTTCGAGTCGCCTATAGGATCTTGCAAATTCTTAGACTTTTTCAAGTTTAGAAATTCGCGTTTTAAAGTTCCCTTGATAAACGACTCTCTAGGATCAATTATAGGAACTTGCGAAAAGTTCTTGTTCTTAACCCGTGAGAGTTAAGACTTTCGCGTTTTATAGCTCCCTATATAAAAGCCTAGTAAAACTCGACTTAAACACGTTAAGGATACTAGCTAGAGTAACTTAGACAAGTAAACTCGGGTTGAGTCAAAAGATTCACAACGTTTTGAAAATTAAAACCACTTTATTAAAGATTTATTCTAGCAAGGAAATAAAATAACTATACAAAGGGAAAAACTAATAGGCCAAAATAGATCAAAAATTTTGAAAAATGTCGAAAAAATTGATTTTCCGGTTAAAATGAGGACAAATACAAGGAAAAGGCCACTTATCTTCGATAGAAGTCCCCCCTACACTTAAGATAAACATTGTCCTCAATGTTTAAGCATGTGGGAGTAAACTCCCCTACACTTAGGACATTGTGCACGTTGTTTAAATCTTGCTAAGGAAGAGACAACTAAAGAGATTCCTATTTTAATATTGAGAAAATATAAAATAGTGAATCGAAAAGAGTTTAGGATAGAACTGGGAAGAAGTGAACACTGAATCACGGGTCGTCAAGAATCATCTAGAGTGGATCATTGAAGCTCGTATCCCTGATTAAGAGAGGAGAGGAAATAGCAAACCAACGGGTCTCCCCTACACTTATTATAAAGAAGGTGAAAAGATAGATGCATGGGTTGCCTCCCAAGAAGCACTTGATTTTTTATTACCGAGTCGTGAGCCTGACTCGACCTTGATCATCATAGGAAGAAGCATGAAATATATCCACCAGGATCAAAGACATAGTTTTCGTCCATCAAATAACACAAGCTTAAGGTGAACAAGGCAAGCCAAAGAAGAATAGGCAAGGTTCCCTTAAGCAGCGATGGAGCATGGTGGAAGCAAGGGTGAAGTGGTGCAAGCATGTCTTCAATAATTCCAAAGATTTTTCCTTTTATTTCATCAGGTGGATACTGAGATGGCTGCAGAATATCAATACCGGGATCGAAAACCTTTTCCTTTAAGGGAAAATAGCACTCAGGCTCAGCATAGTGTGAAGAAGATCCGCGAAGAAGCACAACCTCGTCCTCAGAAGGGGGACAAAGAGGTGTTAAATCATACGTGCAGCGGATATTGGTGTCGACCGGTGTCTTCTCCTTTGTAAGAATGTGCTTCAAATCCAAAGTAGGATCAAGACGATAATCTTCAAAGTCAAAAGGAGGAGCATCACTCTCATGAGGGAAGTAAGTGTTGAGAAACGTAGAGAAGTCTTCCTCAAATGAGTAATCGTCCAAAGTAGGATCGAGTGATGGCGGAGGATCTTCATCATGTGAAGAATCGCTCGAAAGAGTATCAGCCTCATCAAAATCATCATACATGGGCAGATCGGGATACTCAGAAGTAAGGTCATCATAATCATCCGAGTTTGAGCTAGAATCATCATCATAAGCATCAAAGACCGGTGGAGAATCATAAATGGGAGAAGGTTCCAAATTGGAGCGAGAATCATCCACATCATCATGAAAAAGTGGATTATCAATGGAAGTGTCGAATAGAGGATTGTGGTAGACAACAAAGTCATCATGCACATTACTCATATTCACTGATTCGCGGCCTCCAAAGGTTGTACTTGTAAGCTTCCCCATTTTGAAAACTTGTGCATCATCCCCGACTCTTAAGATTAACTCGCCTTCGGCCACATCCACTAAAGCTCGTCCGGTTCTCAAGAATGGCCGACCAAGTATTAAAGGAATACGAGGGTCCATTTCATAATCAACAACGACAAAATCGTCCGGGAAAGTAAATGTGCCAACTTTGATGAACACGTCTTCGGCAATACCAACGGGGTAAGCGAGAGTGCGATTTGCAAGTTCAAGAGTCATCTTTGTTGGAGTGAGGTCGGGCAATGATAGTGTTTTCCAAACACTCAAAGGCATAAGATTAATACTGGCCCCGAGATCAGCAAGGGCAGTAAATTCTTCAGTTTTGTTGAACACGTAAGGCAACACAAAACGACCGGGATCTCTAAGCTTTTCCGGAAGTTCTTTAAGAATAACTGCAGAGCAGTTTTCATTTAAGCGTGTGTTGGTGAGATCAATCAACTTCTCCTTCTTGTTAAGCAATTCCTTAAATGCTTTGACAAATTTCGGCATGTGGACAAGTGCCTCAAGAAAGCTAATGTTGAAGTTCATTTGAGAGATCATCTTCACATAGCGTGACACTTCAGAGTCATCCTTGGTTAGCATTTTGGTCTTGCCTAAACGAGAGGGACAAGGGATATTGGGTTTGGGTGGTGAGGGTGTAGGTGAAGGTAAAGGTTGAGATGTTGAAGGTTCCTTCCGAGGTACATCGTCATGACGAGGCGGAGACAGTAATGGTGCACTAATACTAGGTGTAGGAGGAATAGGGATAAATGATGGTGGAGGAGGTGTAGATGATGGGGGTGGGATTGGTGGATCGACAATGGTAATTCCACTACGAGTAGTAATAGCACTCACATTTGCTCGCGGATTGGTGACGGTGTTTGAAGGTAGAGAACTCGAAGAAGAAGGTTGAGCGGCGGGCAAGAAACTAGCAAGCATATTCTTCAAATCATTGGTTTGATTGCTGAAGGAGGATTGAATATTATCTCGAAGCACGGATCTAATCTCATTTCCTTGCTTGGTAATATCTCCTTTAAGATTGATAATTTAGCTCTGTAGGTTCTTGATTTGCTCACCTTGGGTTCTCATGATGGCTTCAACATCGGAATTAATGGGTGGGGGTTGTTGAGCGGGTGGGTGATAAGGATTAGAAGCTCTTGGTGGGATTTGGTTGCTTCTATTGTAGTTGTTGGCGGGGTTTTGGTTTTGAGGAGAAAAACCGGGTGAAAGGTAATTGTTTGATCGGTAGCTCAACATATTTCTATCCCCTTGAGGTCGAGCTTGGTAATTTTTCGGTGAATAATTACCATAAGCTGCATACACATTTTCCGGATTTCCTTGTGTAGAAGGACAATCGGTGTATGAGTGAGGACCGCCGCATGTTTCACAAGAAGGTGCTACCGCTTTAACTTGTTGTTTTTGTTGGTTTGAAGCGAGAAGCGTGATACTTTTGCTCATTTCAGTCATCATGCGGGTGAGTTCGGTCATATCAGGGTTTGCTGAGGTGGAAGAAACATTGACTCTCGGGTTGTTCCTTGAAGAAGCAGAGGAATCCCAGTTTTTGTGGTGAGTAGTCATGTTCTCAATTAGCTCTCTACACTCCTCGGGTCTCCTTTTCATGAATGTGCCACCGGCGGCTGCATTAATCGTATCACGATCACGAAAAGTCAAACCGTTGTAGAAAGTATCAATTAATGTCACTGGAAGCATGTTTTGGTTTGGACAACGATCAATCAAGACATTATATCTTTCCCAAGCATCAAAAAGAGATTCACCAGGGTCTTGCATGAAACCGCTGATTTGATTGCGAAGGCTCGTGACCATGGATGGTGGAAAGTAGCGTGACAAAAAGCGTTGAGTCATGTCATCCCAAGTGTGAATAGAATTCTTCGGGAGACGATCAAACCATTTCTCGGCATGATGTGATAAAGTATGTGGGAAGAGTTGTAGGCGAAGAACATTCATTGTGGCACCAGGCAACTTCATGCTTTGGGTGATTGTAATGAACTTGTCGAGGTGTTTGTTGGCATCATCATCAGGCAATCCACGGAATGGGTTAGTTTGCACTTGCTGAATCATGTGGTGCTTCAACGAAAACTCAGGAGCGTTGATTTGCATCGGCGCAATCGGTCCTCCTCGTCCAAACATGGTAGGTTGACAAAGTTCCTCCATTGTCCGAAGATCGGGCTGTGGAAGAACATTGTTGTTATTGTTGAGGTGCGGTGGATGATTATTGTTGTTAACACCTGACATAGCTAAATCTTCTTGAGTCTCGGGCTCTTGATAATTAGAAGATCTAGTACGCATACACCTGAAAATGCAAAAGAAAAAGAAACCAAACACAAAGACAATATATATACACGATAAAGATAGAATCTTTTTGGATTTTTGAAATTTTTAATTTTTAGGTATTTTTATCAATTTTTAATTTTTATGGTTTTTTGAATTTTTATGCAAGAAAAATAACGCTCACAAGTGAACGGATCCCAAAAAGCAACGCGTCTCTCACAGAAAACCGTTAATCTTTACGAAAAGAGCCGGCAGCGGCGCCATTTGATAACTAGATTTTGCTTAGTTAAAAATTATCGTTCTAGTGGTCTAATCGAATTGATCTAGATTAACTATGTGACTCAGCTGTTCTTTGGTGAAACAAAAGTGTGTCGTTGTAGTATATTAAAATGAAAGTGCAAAACAATTAAAGTAAAAGGCGTTAAAATTACTCTAAATCTAATTAAAAGTAAATGGTGCAATATTTAAAAACTTTGAAAAGTAATAACTAAATGACGGGAAATTTAAAGCGTGACGGAAATTAAAATATGACAAAGTATTAAAGTGTAACTTGAAAATTAAACAAAGCAAAATTAAAATCCAAAACCCATAGCTATCGGAACCCACTATCGGAATGCTGTCACCATACCATCGGAATCCAGATCGGAATGTGCTATCGGAATAAAAGGTGCAACCTATCGGAATGTGACCTATCGGAATATGGTCCAGATCGGAATGATTTACCTTTGATCGCAATGTGTCAGATCGCAATACCCAGATCGGAAAGACGCTAAGAAAAATTGGGCAGCACTTCGACTAAGTAAACCTCAAGAGCTGTCGGAATGTGCGATCGCAATGTGTGATCGCAATCCCAGATCGGAATGAGGGTGATGTTACTCCTATCGCAATCCCGGATCGGACTGCAGTCCTTTGTCCCAACACTGTCACTATCGGAATGTGGAGAATGCACCCGTTGCAATGTGTGTTTACCTTTCTTTTTGATGGTGTACCAAATTCGTAATAAGCTCAAATCTAAATAAGCTAATTCTAATAAGCAATAACGAAGAACTTGAATGAAATGAAAACAAGGCGAGACAAAAAGCTAAAAAGTTAAAATCTTTCAAAATTTAGAAGACGAAACTTAATGAAAATAACTTGATAAGTAAAACTTTTAAGAAAACTTTGAAATCAATTAAGCCAAATACCAAATAAGCACACAAGATTGTCAAACTCGTGACTTATTTCGTATGAGGACTTAAAAGGAAAAATAAATGACAAGACCTTGAATCAAATAAGCAAATGATTAACCAAAAACTTGCTTAATCCAAAATTGTAACCGAATAAAAAAGAAGAAGAGTAGAATGAGATTGATTAAAAGAACTTGATCAAAGATGAATAAAGATTAAAGCAACAAAATTTAAAGAAAACAAATTAAAAACACTTACTTGGAAATTAAAAGGATAATTAAAGTGCAAAACATGTATTTAAATGACATGAAAAGTAAATGACAAGATATGAAAATGGTGGAAGACTAATTGTCACCTTAGCCAACAAAAATAATGAAATGAAAATGAGGGGTATTTATAGGAGATTAGGAAGGTGTTTAGAGGAAGCTTCCTCCCCTCCTTCCTTTCTTCTTAATTGCACCATTAAGTCCTTCCTTCTTAATCTTTTGTTAATCTTGGACTTTAACGACTTTTGGCTCGGGATTTCTTTGGACTCGTCTTTTAATTCTTCAATAAATAAGACTTGAGTTCTTCGGCTTTTAGTAAACTTCCGTCTTTTGACTTTTTCTTCGATAAATCTTCAGAATTGGTCTTGGACATCCGTTCTTTTTCCACTCTTGACTTCTCGACTTCATCTTTCATCTTTTTCTTCAATAAAAGCCCGCAAATGCCGTGTTTTCTCCACTTTTCACAATTTCGTCCTAAATCACAACAAAAACACAAACCACGCATAATTCCGACATAAAATACACGTTTTGGCTCGGTTATTATTGTGATTAAGTGGTAAAAAGGATGGGTGTTTACACACCTATCACCCCACCTCGTTTAATCCGTCCCCCATACACTCTCCCAACAGTAAACTAAAAACTCCATCCCCCAAAATCATCTACTCTCACCAAATCAAATCTCATCTCATCAAACTCAAAACCTCCGTCCCCTACAACTATCATGAACCAAATCAATCTCATCTCGAATCACAAATCCCACATGATACGAACCATAGAAGATGAGTGTCTTCAAGATCTATAATTGGTCTCAGGTAGGTGAACTGCATGTTTTTAATTTGTGGGTTGATTTTTTGTTTTGATGAAACGAAGAAAGATCCTAACATTTTTGTTAGTGATCTTCTTTTCAGTTTTCGAACATTAATTGGGGATACAAATCTCACAGATCAATGATGTAGTTGTTTTGTTTTTTTTAATCGAAATAATGAAAATATTATAACTCAAGTGTTATAAATCTTTCATGGCTTTCGTATATTAATCACATATCAATGATGATATATATTCTTTCGTGTATGGATCTTATGAGATCATGGCTTGCATGTGCAAACGCGAAAAGATGAATCTGAGATCACTCAAAATTAATTTCGTTCGAGTCTAGATTAGATGGGGGAATAGGTGACGATGGGTTTAGGATTAGATGGTGTTGAGGAGTAATAAGGTGGAAAGTTGAGTTGGTTCAGTGCATGAGTCACCTGAGTCAACTCGGTAATGACCGAGTTGACTCGGCTGTGTTGGTGAAATGTTTTGGTTGAGGTCAAACAAAGTCTGATAGAGTCAAAAGGTGGAATATTGTTGTTTGTGAGTCAAAGCAATGTTTTTAGAAAAAAAATGATGCACCATCGGAATGTTTAAGTCTCCATCAGAATCTTTTTAAGTCTCTATAGGAATCAATCAAACACCCCATCGGAATGGCTATCCGAATAGCCATCGGAATAAGCACAATCGGAATCTCCATCGGAATCCCCATCGGTATAGCTATCCGAATAGCCATCGGAATAACCATCCGAATAGCCATCGGAATAAGCATAATCGGAAAACCCATCGGAATGACTATCTGAAAACCCATCGGAATAAGCTGTCGGAAAACCAGTCGGAAAAGGGTTTTAAAAACCGAAAATGGTGGATCTGCCCATTTATTTTGTATTCTGTCCTTTTCCCAATAAAAAATTAGATATGATAGATGTAAAAAGACGTGTAAAAAATGGACAAATATTTGATGAAACCAAGAATGAACAAAGATTAACAAATGGATGACCACAAACATCATGACAAAAGATCGTGACAAAGGATTGTGACAAATCGTACCAAAAAAAATGATAGAACGAGACACGAAAAATTTAGACCACCAAATCGAAAACAATTAACACGATCCAAGGATTGAACCGAGGCTCTGATGCCAATTGTGGATTTGCTATTATAGATCCGGTGGTCTAAGTGGGTGGTGGAAGATGGTAGCCATTGTTGAGAGAGAGAGAAGAGAGGTTGTGTGTGAAAGAAAGAAAAGATGTATTTAGCAAAATGAAAACACAAGCAACACCCCTCCTTGGAAGCCTAGGAGGGGTATATATAGCCACACACCATACACTTAACTATACATTAAACCTAGTCTAGTCTAAGCGTGTGTGACTATGATAACTAATGGGAATTCTTAAATGTCGTCACATAAAGTGAATTTCCAACAAAAATTACCTCTCTCCTCTTTGTTGCCTCGTCGCTGCAACGACGAGAACTCGACGAATAAGGAGGTGGGTGTGGCAAGGGGATCCGGTGAGGGCGAAGAAGGTGCCACCTAGGCTCGACGAACCCACACTCGCCGTGACACCCTCGCCCTTAATACTCCTTTTTAATGTTCTTCTTTACATATTTTTGGTTTTGTACCGTTTTTTAATTGTCAAACTTTATAGTTTATGTTCTCACTTTATTTTGCAGTTTTATCTAATCTTTTATAATAAAAGAATTAGATTATTTGATAATTTTAATAGAAAGTAGAGGTTGTAGTAAAACCAATTGAAGCAATCAAATGATTTAATTTTGACATATAAGCAAAATCAGACGATGTGATTGGTGGAAAATAGTCGAAATTGAGTTAATTTAGTCAAAATAAAAAATTTTAGTGAAGAATTTGATAAAAACACAATAAAATGTACGTATCAAATTTATGAAAATAAAAATCTAAATAATAAAATTTTAGTGGATGAATTTTAAATAAACTAGATGGAATCAAGTGTAAACTTATAATTTTCTATATTTTTTTTACTAACTTCAGAAAATAAACAAAATACCCCTTAAACTTTATACCCTCTAGACTTTATAACATAATCACATATATATAAACATTAGATGTTCTTAAAAATATATATAATATACATAAAATTACAATAACAAAATTATTACTTAATTTATCGTTTATGTTTAAGTCTCGTGCGTGCACGGACATTAAAACTAGTTTATTAATAAGATGAGACATTTTTTATGATTTCTGCCCGTTTTATAACTTTTGACTTATCAAATTTTTCTATTTTATTTTGTAGTTTCATAATAAAAACAAAATTACAAAATAAAAAAGATATACTAAAGAGGGTATTACTTGTAAGAGTGACCATTCGGGCCGAGTTTGGGTTGACATGTCCGATTTGACAAGTTCGCATGTCAGAATACGTGAACATGATCCTTTCGAATAATCGAATCAGTTGTGTCAACCTTAACTACATATTTATTCAATAGTTATAACTTGTTTACGCATAACTCGAGCCTGATTCATTTAACCCGTATATATACTTTAGTTGATATGTTAAATTACTTGCACAGGTCCAATAAGTTAAATCGATATTTAACCCGTTTATATAGAAAAATTGACAAATTACACGAGTTAAATAGTTTAAACAGGTTTACGGGTCGACTAGCTCGACCTATTTAATCTTAATAATAACATATAAGCGGATTGACGGGTTAACTCAATTATGAATTTGTTTTCAATTTAAATTTAATATGTTTAATAAATGGGTTAAATAAATTGACTCAAACTTACTATAAATTATATTTTTATTTAATTTTAATTTATCAATTTTCGTGTCGATTTTAAATTAAATTAAGGGAATTTTCCTAATATAGCCTTTTTACATTATGATGTCTCTAATTTATCAGCTACATCTCAATGTCCCTAAAATGGCCCAAGGCAACCGAGGCATCCAAGGCATCTCCAATCAGAAGGCGACACGTGGATTTTCCACTAACATAATACACCCACGTGATGTATTAAAAATTGGAGGCATTCCATGATTATACACGAGGCAACCAAAAAAAATATACATATATACGTGTATACTATATAAAAACTCGAGGAAACTCATGCATTTTGTATTAATTTGAAGGCAACTTAAAAAATATTTAGGCGGCAACTCTTAAATATTTTAGGCATCCTGTTTGAAAAAGTCATCTTCCTTAAGGCAACCACTTATAAAAGCGAGGCAACCGTTGTTGTCACACATCCCCGTATAAAACTCGATTCGAAAAATACCTTCACCAAAAACACACCTAAAAACACATACACACAAACACATAGTTAAGAACCTTCATTATCCAGTTAATTAAAAATCTAATTAACATTGATTCCAATCGACAACCGTTGTTCATACGAATAATCATGAATCTGGTGTAAGAAATAGTGTTTAATTGCACATAACATCGAGAGCCACACTTACGGCGAGGGATTGGAAACTGTTCATCCACTCAAATGGTAAACGATGTGTTTAACTGAGGATATTTTTTTAATTAACATTTATTTTGATTATTCGATTTGGTTTTTTACCTTGGTATATTAATTAATTGGATGATGAAAACCAATTTCTATTGAACTTCTTCGTTCGTATTTCTTTCGGTCTAGCCTTTGCGGTTGGAAGTTATAATAGACGAATGCAGTTGGTTTGGATAGTGGTACTGATGAATATGATCTTGATTATTGGTATTTAGTTGTATACACTGGTTTTATGTCTACCATCTAACAAAAGTTTATGATGACTTAGTTGGCATTGCAAGTGTGATGCATATTTAGTACAAAACAGAGGTTATATAATAGTCATTCAAAACATCCAAGGTTAACATATAGACTGAAAGAAAGCATACTATCAAACTAAGCCTAGTGGAATAGTTTTAGAAAACACAAAAACTGCGAAACATAATGTAAGTAGACAACGTAGGTTAATAATGCGTAACGTGAATAACCAGAAAGCTTGATTATCCAATGTTGGCCGCACTCCTTAGACTATAACGTCTCCCTGTCCAGCCTGGTTTCACCAATGTCTCAACATAGGTACACCAAGGACTGCGCATATAGTCTAGAATCCTAAAAGTTCTGTCATTAGGGTTAAACAAAATGACTTGGTATCCAAATGGTATCACAAGACAACCGTCCCCTGTTATACAGATTGGAGTCCAACCCTCGGCGTACTGATGTAATTGTAAGAGATTAGGATCGGGATTCTGAATGGAAAACAACCTTGACCAAGCTTGGTGTACAGGCTAGTTTGTCATGACCCAGACATCGGAAATATTGTTTTAGGTGTAGTTACACAGCATGCATAGCCCCTGTCGCAACACCCCCCAAATGAATAGATTCCTGAGCTCTTCGTATTTTCGGTAGAGCAACCGTGGTAATTGTTTCTTGTGATAAATGAACAGAAACGATCCTTTCAGAGTTTGCTCTCCAAGTGAAATCGCAGTAGTATACCCGACCGTCGTAACCCACAACATCCCCGAAGACAAAACCTCCACCTGGATAAACACCTAAGTTTTTCCAGTTTATGTTCGTAACCGAGAACACTTTGGCTCGGTTGTTTCGTTTTGAAACGGCCACCACCTTATAATCCCCGTCTATTATCTTACCAAATCCATACCCAACGTGATCTGGCTTCTCCCTAACAAAACACGAGTCGATGGGATATGTATAACGAGTACCAGGGTTGTACAGTGACAACCCTGTTGTGTTCACTATGCATATCAATCTGCCGCACGACTTGACAACTCTATTGAAGTTGTCACTAATAAAAGGATGACCTTACCCCATGAATACTGATGCAGGGTTATTTATGGAGTTATCAGTTAGTGACCGAGTCCGAACCCCTTCAAAACTCCTAAATACTAACCGTGAATTCTGTGAAGCATTCTCTTGCATCCTGACAAATGTTTGATCCGAGATGATCGACAACTATGTTTTGCAAACGAATGTGCATAACAGCAGGGATGAAACGGGGAGATTTGGTAAAATAATGATCATAATGTCTATGGGTAAATCTAGAATATGAGCCATTTTTTTTGTAATTTAGATGAATATTGAAATTTTGATATGCATGAACTGTGCTATACATAGGTGTTAATAGATGGTGGGGTAGTTTTTCTTAACTTACAGTTTAACATGATCTCAGAAGTTAGTGGGTGGTTTATTTTATGATGTGAGCAGTTATGAACCCCTTTGAACTTCCAAGACTCATATTTAGTGAAGGGAATCTAAATTAATTGAAATAGTTAACAAACATTTGCTAGAAACTGTGTATAATTAACTTTAATCATGACAAAACATTTGATGTGAGCAGTTATGAACCCCTTTGAACTTCCAAGACTCATATTGAGTGAAGGGAATCTAAATTAACTGAAAATAGTTAACAAACATTTGCTAGAAAACTGTGTATAATTAACTTTAATCATGACAAAACATTTGAATGGTAAAATATTTACAAGTATTTATGTTTTTATGTTACGTAGGGATACGAAGCTAAAGTTATTTTCACGAGTAAGTTGCAATACTTTAGTTTAATAAGAGGCAAGTTGAATGAAACACGCAGGAACATGTTCAGTGAATTGTGTTTTGGTTGGTGGTTGGATTTGTCTTGTGTTCAGCACGACCAGTCTTTGATACACGGGATGCTTCAAAAGCAACGGTTTGTTAATGATGGCCATTATGACTTGCCAATTGTCTATAACCACTACGGCAAGGGTTTACATTTTGGTCGGCCCGAGTTTGTCATTGTAACAGGTCTACATTTCGGAACGGTTAACTTTAGTGTAAATCGAGAAGGTGAAATAAGATTTGTGACGCGTGTGCTACCTAATAAAGTTGACAAAACTGTAACCAACCTAGATCTTTTAGGTGTAATAGAGGACGAAGAGTTATTTAGTATGTTAAGTAATGAAGATGCTGTACGTGTAGCCCTACTTCTTTCTTTGCAAATGTGTTTTATGGGAACTTTGTTGGCTGAACCAGTCGATGACAAGCTGCTGCGTTTGGTTGAAGACATTGACGCCTGAAACAAGTTCCCATGGGGTGAGTACGTTTGGAGGCATTTGTACGAGGAGATTGTGAATGTAGCTTCGAAAAACGTATGGAAACACCAACATGAGCTTCGTAAATCTGTACAGTTTGTCCCTACTTATACGCTATCTGGATTTGTTTGGGCTTTCATGGTTAGTTGTTTTTTATTATATAACCACATCAATGATCAAACTCACATTCTATATCCTTTGAGATTGACAACATTCATGATTTATATATGTAGACCTGGATTCTTGAGACTTTTGAAGTTCACCTTTATTGGTGGAGTAAGGGCACGACTGTGTTTTCAAGAGCGTTATCCTGGTCAAGAAAGAAGCTTTTAAACAAACCAGATTATGATTTGATATTCTCCCAGGTAAACCCTTGTATGCTATGATTTATATTTTAATTTCCACCATGTAATTAATTTTATTTAAATTTTATGTAGGACGTTAACCTTAATTTGATCTTATACCAACAAGGGAGGAACAACAGGCCGAATGGTTTAAGATATCCCACGATTTCTACCAGAGGTACATACCAAGGGTGCCTGCCAAAAAAGTCCCTGATCAATATGACCTTTATTTCGCAAAGCTTAAAGCCAGGCGCAAGGTTGAAAACACCAAAAAATAGGGATTTGCCAATGTTACGGGGGTGTGGAGGCAGTGGTCAGCAAGATATTAAACTGCGGGATCATGTCAATAAGGAACTAAACACTCGTGTATATAAGCTTAAGGTCATTATTAAGGTATGCTTTGTTCTTACCCAAAACATATCATGGTTATCAATTATTTTACCATATATGAGTATATGATGATCATGTACATTTTATATAAATGCAGGCATTGGCCATGGAAAGAATTACAGGACCAAATGTACGTCTACTTCTGTAACCCTATTACATGTAACTTATTATCGAGTCCTTGTTATAACCTATATTTTGTAATATTATTCAAAATAGATTGGAGTTTGGTGGATTACCTAGAAACTTGAATATAGACGTATACGATGACCTTAATAAAGAGTATATTTATTGGTTGAATTGAACACACTTGATGATGGAGAGGCTCGTGCAGATAATTATATAGACCTGGAAGCTAGTGATGTAATTATCTGATTATATTTGTATACCAATCTCCGTAACCGAAACCTTAAAAGTGTATTTAACGTATACATTTAACAGGAATATATGATGGAAGAGGAATTTATGAATCGAGAACGTGAAGAGGAGATGTGGCATTTGGCAGATACCAAGGCACAGGAAGAATCATTCTTAAAAGCATTGGATAAGGAGATTAGGAAACGAGCTGAAAAAGAGGCAATGCTAAAAGTTGAGGTCGCAAAGAAAAAACGGAGATACGAAATTATGAACTCGTAACATTGGAAAGCGGCTACTGAAGCGGTCAGGAATGGTAACATAAATGAATACGGTAGTGATTATTCCCCCAACTACTAGAGTAATAGTTCTTTTAGGATCAAAGCAAAGCGAATAGTTACAGATGAAGATGATGTTTACATGGCAAAATATCTGAAAGATGTTAAACCTTGGGTTGAGGTACAACAATTTATTTCCAATGTTGGGTTATGTTTTTTATTACATGGTAATATATGTAACATAAAAGCATCGTTTTTATTTGTCAGGATCTTTCACGTCCTAGTCGTGTGACTGGCAGAGTCCACATTACTGATGAGTACGATATATTTAATTGTCGGTGAGATCCACTACGTTGTAAGTTTCCTTGGTTCAAAGATGTGACCGTAGATCGTTTATATTGGGAAATCCTTGTATGCTTAGACCCACCATGTAGAGGATGGATTATGGATGAGGTTATGAACATGTTTGCTTTGTTGTTTTTGCTGTAAATTACGATTTGTTCTTTATAGTTATTAAGTGTATATATAGTTTTTTGACTACAACATATAGACTTGTGGGTTACTTACATGTTGCATATGCGAACTAAGGACGACGACTGAGCCCTGGTGGGTGGTTACTTTGTCCAGCTGTTACTCAAGACACGGTGCCGCAATGGTATGTTGACGGGACTACGTATAAAGTAGCGTGGTCTGATGTGGAAAAGGTATATATTTAGATCGAAATTTACTAGCAAACAAAAAGAGTTATTATGTTGCATCGTATGTTGTTCAATAAATTATAACTCATCAACACTTCATACTAACGTAGGTTTATATGCCAATAAACGAAAAAGAACAACACTGGTGTTTAGCGATACTATATGTACGAACAGGGGTCGTCACATTCTACGATAGCGGTGACATTTACGAACCAGAAACTCGCGATTTCTACTTCAATTTGAGAGGGTGCTTAAAGGTAACTAGTCCCACCAACTTATTTATACATGAGTGGTTAGCTATCATTTATTAAAATTATGGATGAAACAGTATAATCTGGGTAGGATTTTAGTAATGGATACATTTAATGTTGGAACCTTGGTGATACAAGCTTGAGTCATATATAAAAGGACCTCCTAGTTATACATAATTTGTCACATATACTACTTCTACCCAACTATACACAAAACACATCCCATATAATTTAGTAGTGGTTGTTAAAAAACATGTCTGATCACATACCGTTAGATGTTCAAACGGAAATCATGAATAGGTTACCAGTTAAGTCGCTTGCACAATTAAGACGTGTCTCGAATAATTGGAAGGCGACAACAGAGTCACAAGACTTCATAAATGGTTATCGCGTACGTGGGACGAGAAACACTTTGAATGTTAGGTACGAACGGGGTTTTGTAGGTCACCTTGGTTACTTAGATTCTGATCTAAGATACACCAAACTTAAATCAAATCTTATTCAATCTTATTTGGCCACAATAGGCAACTGTGAAGGCTTGTGGTGTTTTACCTTTTGTACGGATATGATGGTTGTTATTCTAAACCCATCTATTAGGAAATATTTTTCTATATTGGTCCCGTACTATGTGGATCAAATAGAGTCAGGTACAATTGAATTTGGGTTTGGAGTTCACCCTGTGACTCTAGACCCAACAATTGTAAAGATTTCATATCCATACTCAGGATTAGAACCATGGTTTGTGACTGTATTTACATTGAGCACTAAAAGTTGGACCAATATCAGAAATTCACCTCGTCATACCCTTAGGATGAAGAACGTGGGACACGTTGTTTTAGGTTTATTCATATACTGGGTATGTTGCGAAGAATATTTAGGTGAAGATGGTGATAAGGTCACTAATCATTCCATATTATCGTTCAATATGGGTAGTCACCAATTTCATGTGCTTCACATCCCTGCGTATTAGAATATGGTTCTTCTACTCAACTTCGATTTATCACATTTAGGCGACAATTTGATAATTTCAGCATATTTCAACATCGAGGAGACCCACTATCTTCGAGTTTGGGAATTAGGTGTTAATGGTGTTTCAGTAACATCCGTAACAATGCTCCTAGACATACCAACGCCCCATGTTGTCAAGTTAGTTGGATTTTCACATGATTCTAGGCTAATACTAGATGTCGACGATGCTACGATCGATATGCCTTTTCACTCTCTCCAGGCGTATAACCAAACGACGTGAGAGTTTCTGGATTTAGGTCTTCGTGGGAACGGGGGTTCGTATGTGGTGGGTGCGGCCAAGGAGTCACTAATTATGTCATCCTTTAAAGATCATGCAGTTTATCTAATGCAATGCTGAAAAGTAAAGCTTGTTTTGTACGTTTTTATTGGTTATAAATGAAAAGTATAAAAAATATTTTTACTATAGTCTGGCCTTTTATGCATAATTTGTTGTATTCCAATTGTAGCACCTTGGAACCATTCAGATTTGGGCCATAGAGCATTTAATGGTTTGTCTTGACTGCTTAAGTTGTATTTCTATCAAATATACATCAAATCAAACTTCAGCTAATGATGCCTTGTATTGTGACTGCAACACTACTTGAGTTAATGGCCAAACTACTTGAGTTAAGTCAAAGTCTAGAACATACTACTACAAGTTGCATGTAACTTAAATAAGGCAACTGTTGCATGCATTTTGTTTGCCTAAATAAGTAACTTTGTACTTCACACTTGTTACAACCACACTAACCCTATTTCCAGATTTAGAAATTCAAAAGTTCCCTTCTTCTAACTTCAAAACCCTAATTTTTAACTACCAGTCTTCTAAAATGTCAGACCTATTTGCCAACCGATGTACATTATCAAATATTTCTCAAACTTCCAGTAAAGAAAATAGCCCAATATAGATCCGTTTGTTCGTGAATGGAAAGAGTTAATAGACTCTTCCCATTTTATCACTACGTTTGGAGTCCGTGACAGCCCAACACCTAGGTTAAACCTAACATATGACCAAGGTTTTTGAGTAACATGGGAGTCTTAGATGGTGATCTTAACTACATCCCTTCACCCATTCAATTAAACCATACTGTGATGAAACCTATTGCATGTTGCGAAGGTATTTTGGCCTTTTCACATGTTAATAACACGCACATTTATTTAATAAACCCTTGCATGAAGAAGCTTTTGACTATTCATGTCCCCCATCACATCTTTGAACGTCAAACCAAAAGAGTGAGTTTCGGGTTCGGCGTTTCAAAACCTGATTTAGACCCGACTATTATTAAAATAAGTTATCCCAACCACAAACGCGGTCCACGTTATGTTTCAGTGTGTACCTTAAGTACTGACACTTGGAACAACCTTGAAGATATCCCGGCGGAGTCGATCAAAATCAAGACTAGCTTTGGTCAAGCGGTATTGGGAAATTATATATACTGGATGGGTATGGATACAAAGTGGCCAGGGGATGGTGAAATGGTGAGGAATCATGTTATTATTTCGTTTGAACTTACAAACCATACGTTCCAGGTTCATCCCCTACCTCAAGACATTTCTAACGCACTTACGAATACCCTAACAGTTAGTCAGTTGGGTGATTTTATAGTTCTGGCCGGTCACTACACTAGTCCCCATGAAGAATTAGCACTTAGTTTTTGGGAATGCGTTATATATGATGGTATGTTCGTCACCGCTAACCTGGCTTATATGGTTCATACACCTCAGTTCTTCAAAACTTGTTAGTTTTGCTCTTGGGAACCTACCAGTGGCTGATGTCGACAATGCCGGCTTCTAATTGCCGGGTCACACCCTCCAAGTTTTCAGTCCAGATCTCGCAGGTTGGATTAACCTTGGGATAACTGTAGACGGAGGGTCATGTATGATGGGCCCTTACCAAGAGTTGCTGGTTGATACAATGCTTTTTCTATGGGTTCTAGATTTTAATCTCGGTATCTCCTCGAATTGATCTCGGCTCTAAGTGGAATGATTTGTTCTTGGTTAATAAAAAGGTGATGGTTTGTTTATCTATTTTAAACTAATAACAAGAAATTAAGTGTCGAAGAGTAGAATTAAAGCTTTAAAGGTTTAAACTAAAAAGACAAGTTTAAAAATAAATGCTTGAAAACTCAAAGATTATATTAGAAAAATAAATGAACACTCAATAAAAACTAACACTTGGGAAACTTTGTAAAAATATGAACTTAGTTGAAAAGTACTAAAAGAAAGTAAGATCGGAATATATCAAACAATTAATCGGAATAAGGGAAAAATGAGGTGCAATCGGAATAATGCAAATGGTTCCAATCAGAATAAATGGAAGGAGGCAAATCGGAATATTAAGTAAAAGATTCAGATCGGAATGTTGGGGAATGAAGGTGATCGGAATGTTGACAAGACCCCCAATCGGAATATGTCAAAATGGGGCAAATCGGAATCTTGAAAAACTTGCTACAATCGGAATACTTGAAACAATGCTAATCGGAATCTACTAAACTTACCAATCGGAATAAACAAACTAGCCCCAGTCGGAATGTGCCAAAAAGGGCAAATCGGAATCTTGTTAAAACCCTTTTCCGATCTATGGATCGGAATAGGGGGTGATGCTTGGTCGGAATACCCGATCGGAAAAGGGCTTTGCCCTTTCCGAAAACTATGCTGATCCGAAACTTGGGCTAGGGAATAAGCTATTGAATAAGCTCCTCCAAAACTAGCACGAATCCAACAATAAGCTGATCAAATAAGCACTAAGAACACTTTATCTAAGCTTCAAATAAGCAAAAACATAAATCAAATGGTAAAAAGATGAACTTTTATAAAAACTTTAAAAAGTAAATAGGCTACATCAACAAATAAGCCAATAAGAACAAGGATCTAAAAGCTTATTCGTGTATAAACTTAAGGAAACATAAAAAGAAATCAACTTTTTAAGCACAAATCATTGATGAACAACACGGATCATACGAGATTTGTACCAAAATCAATCAAAATCAAAGAAAGGAAGGATGAGATTAAAGATTAAAAGCTAAAAACTTGAACTTGATTAATGAAAAATAATACAAAGTTTTGATCTTGAAATAGAAAAAGATGAAATCTAGTGAGAGAAAGTTTAGAACTTTCTCTCTCTAAAACTAGAGAGAATGAATGAACTAAAAACTACCTAAAAAACTAAGTGTCTCATTTTTGTGAAGTGGAGTCCTATTTATAGGCAAGTCTTGTGGTGGTGGGCTTGTGATTGGACTTTTGTTTGGGCTTCTTTTTCTTCTTCCTTCTTTAGTCTTCACGCTTCTTCAAATAAACGTTTCCGACTTGGATTTGAGAAGTGTCGGTGAATAATTCCAACTCGTCTTATAATCTTTTGTTTATTAGACTCGAGTTCTTCGACATATAAGAATCTTCCATCTTTGGCTCTATTCTTCGATACATATTTAAATAGGCACAGTGACTTCGAAATCTTTTGCATCTCTTGGACAGTAGACTTCGCCTTGAGTCTTTTTCCTCGATAAAACCCGTGCAATCCCATGTTTTCTTCAATATTAATCCGGTTGACTCTGAAAACACAATAAACACAAAAACCACGCATAATTCCAAACAAATGATATTAAATACGTGTTTTGGTCTTGTTTTAGCCAGAAATAAGTGGTAAAAGGATGGGTGTTTTTACACCTATCAAATCTCCTACACTTAACCATTGCCATGCCCTCATGCAATGCTTAGTGACAAAGCACATTTACACTTTTCTCATTAATCAATCAACCTCGGCCTTATTAATATACTACTAAACAAAAATGAAAGCACTAAGAGAAATTAAAACTTTAAAATAAACTGAAGGATGGAAATAACTTGCAAAGAGATCAAGGACTTACATTAGGGCTTTGGTGCTGCGAAGATTTATCATCCTTAAGTTTCACGTTCCCCAAACTAAGCTTAAAAACGAGATCATTGTTATTATAAGTTAGCATATCAAACACTTACACACATGGCTTAATTAAATGCTTAGACTCCCTTATTCCTAGAGGTATCTCTTATATTTTATTTTTGTCTTAGAATGATCATGAAGATGCATTTTTGGACTTATTTCGATAGTTTATTTAGGCTGAAAGTAAAGTAGGACGATTTGATCAATAGTTAGCTAAAGGACAAAATCTCTTAAAACTGCTTCTCAGGATATCAAAAAGTTCATATCTTGGCATAACTCGGTTCACGATTTGAGACCTTTCTCGGGCCGATATTTGGCATGTACTTCATACTTCATATCTTGAGAGACGTTCTTGAGATAATGGTCTTCTCATCGTTAATAGAGTTTCTTCACTTGGAGACTTTTGAGGGGTACTCCAACTTTGTTGACCACGACTTCATGATTATTCTTCAATCTCTAATTGGGATTTTGAGATACAACGATCCGCCTCCTTTTCGGACTTGGATCTATTTATCCTCATACCTTGTTAGGGTATTTTCGGATAGACTTCTCCATGATCTTTATGGGAGTTGATTGCTTTTCGTCGTGAGTCTTGATCCTTCATATTGATTTTGGGAATAATGCTTTTCACATCACTTTTGGATCTTCAGCAATAAAATTGAATCCTCATGCCTTGTTAGGGCCTTTTCGGACTCGCCAATCTTCGCGCCCCGCTTCATAAGTTATGCCTTGGCTATGAACTCTTATCATTACCGAGCAACTTTTAAACGATCTTGGGCTAGAAGCTAAGTAACTTTTCAAATCGTACGACCTTACTTATTGCAGATAAATTATTAGCAAGTGATGGGAGAATAGGCAAATAATTACACCAAGTGAGCTTGTGCAAGAATACCGACTTATAATTGACTCTATCATCTCTCGTTCTCCACAATTTAAAATCTCAAGTAATGAGACTCGTGGATGCTTAGCCTAATAAACCAATTAAGGTCTACATGGTTAAGGATACTAGCTAGAGTAAACTTGGATAAGTAAACCCGGGTTGAGTCAAAATAATCGCAACGGGCCTAATATGTCAAAGACTTCTAAACTAGCTACACCACTTTATTAATATTTTTGACTTTATTGCGGAATATATACATATGAAAGCAGCGATAAAAATTTAAAAAATTACGACTACATGGCCAAAGTTAATTAAAAATTTGAAAAATGTTGAAAAAGATGATTTTCCGGTTAAATGAAGGCATTTTCATGGAAAAGTCCACTTAAAACTTCGATAGAAGTCCCCCCTACACTTAAGATAAACATTGTCCTCAATGTTTAAGCATGTGGGAAAAATCTCCCCTACACTTATGACATTGTGCACGTTGGTTAACTCAAGTTAAGGAAGAGACGACTAAAGTGATCAATTTCAAATGTGAGTATGAAGAAAATTGAATCACGATAGTTGAGAGATAGAACCAGATTTCGGATAACACGGGAGCACGGTTCTTCAGAGATTCCAAGAGTGCACTTATCCCTGGAATCACATCACCACACAAAAATAAACACCTATATAGGTCCCCCTACACTAAGGAGGTTAAAAACATAAAAGGATAGATACTCGGGCTGCCTCCCGAGGAGCGCTTGTTTTTGATAACCGAGTCACGAGCCTGACTCGACCCAAAATTAGTTCATGGGGAACGTGGTGAGGGATGGAATCATCTCCTGAGAGATGTCCTCACCAAAGTACAGCTTCTCCCCGGCAGCGGCGCCATTTGATACAATGCTTTTGCTATGGGTTCTAGATTTTAATCTCCGTATCTCCTCAAATTGATCTCGGCTCTAAGTGGAATGATTTGTTCTTGGTTAATAAAAAGGTGATGGTTTGTTTATCTATTTTAAACTAATAACAAGAAATTAAGAGTCGAAGAGTAGAATTAAAGCTTTAAAAGTTTAAACTAAAAAGACAAGTTTAAAAATAAATGCTTGAAAACTCAAAGATTATATTAGAAAAATAAATGAACACTCAATAAAAACTAACACTTAGGGAAATTTGTAAAAATATGAACTTAGTTGAAAAGTACTAAAAGAAAGTAAGATCGGAATATATCAAACAACTAAATCGGAATAAGGGAAAAATGAGGTGCAATCGGAATAATGCAAATGGTTCCAATCGGAATAAATGGAAGGAGGCAAATCGGAATATTAAGTAAAAGATTCAGATCGGAATGTTGGGGAATGAAGGTGATCGGAATGTTGACAAGACCCCCAATCGGAATATGTCAAAATGGGGCAAATCGGAATCTTGAAAAACTTGCTACAATCGGTGTGACAATCCGTCAATTTACGATTGATATTTTATTCTCAAATATTATTTAAAAATATTATTTTAATGTTACAATATGAACTCACATATTTTTGGGAAGAAATTTGGATTTACGTCTTGAAGTAGCGTCGACTACGTTTAAACCGGAGGATTCAACGTTACATGCCTACGTTTACATACACCGTCCTTGGTGACAGTCTGACATTTTAGAAAATAAATTTATCCATGAATATTATTTTGGAGTTTTAAATTTGTGTTGGTTCATAAACTCACAAATTTACGAGAAAAGATTATGACTTACGATTTTATTTTAACGTCCTTTACGACTAAACCGGAAACCTTAGGATTACGTATTTACGTTTTCGAACTCCGTTTTTGATGAGACAATTTTTATTGGATTCGTTTTGTGACGTCGATTCATAATTTATAAAAACGTTTTTCGTAAAACGACCCGAGGGCACGCAAATCGAGGAAACTAGAATCGAGGAATACCCGTAAATTAATAAGGGGGTGAAACAAGTTTTACTTGTCCCACCCCCTACATGTGGCGTCTAACATAAGCCACCACATACCACCCTTCTGTCAAAACAAGGACACTTGTCCATGTTTTCTCTTAAAACCATCCTAACACAAAAACCACTAGTTATCAAACTAGCAACTCATTTTCCATCCATGCAAAACACATACTCTCTCTCTCTAAGCCATTTTGGCCGTCCCATCTACACCTCCAAACCTCCATCACTTGATCAATTTTAACCATAAACATATGTTATAACTTACATATGTTAATCTCCATTCAAAAAGATGAAGAATGGTGGTGATTATAACATCCATGGAGGAGTTTTTATGGTATCTTGGGGCTGATTTTCCACAAGGAGTTTATGAAGATTGGTGGTCATGAAGAAGGTCTTGGTGCATCACAAGTATCTCCATCAAAAATCCATGTTTTGATCAACCTACATCATCATGGTGGTATAAAGATTGTCCTCCTCATCTTCTTGTTATTTTGATTATGTAAACATGTATTTTATTTCCTATTGTATATGTATATGATGATTATATGATGATAAAAATGTTATGTGGGGATTTGGTGTTGCTAAATATGATTAAAAAGGTGAAAAACTATAAGAAACAAGGATAAAATCTTGGTTAAATTTGATGGCTGTATAAAACAGTAAAGAAACATGTTATGAACTGATAAAATGATGAAGTAGAATGGATTTACAGTAAGCTATGAGTCTTGTACACATGTGAGAGTTGGCCATGCAATGGAATCATTGTAATGAGTGAGATATGATCAAAACAAGTTTAAGGTATAAATCTGAGGTTACTGTTTTGGACGATTTTTAGAAAATACTTAGAAGATGATTCAACAGTAGCTATAGAAGAGTTAATTGTAGCACATATCATGTAGTTTATGTGATAAAAATTTTAGCTTCTATCTCCATATAGAACTCAAGATATGGCAGTTTTGGTGAAAGTGAAGATAAAAATCAGATTTTTGAAAAATAAAGTATAATACTATTATATAAGCACTCAAAATTATATTGTATAAAATGTAAAGTTAAAACCCACTAACTCATGAACTTTATTTATATAAATATGTTAAAGGTTAAATAAGTGGAAATTTTATAAAAATGGTAACTTGTTAAGTTTTATAAGTTATAAAACTATAAACATGATTTTTACGACTTTTTCGGCTATTGCCGTAAAATTAACGTTTTTGTTAAATAAAACTTAGATGGTTGGACCCGTCTAATGAAAACTTTATAAAACTTATATACTGATATATAGACATGTATAACAAGTAAAAACCGATAAAACCCGAACTATAGGGCATACGGACATTAACGAGCTAAGTAAACATATTGGACTAATACTTGGGCTAATAATTAGACTAAATAGGACAAACACTCATAAAAAGAACTTATGGGGCTTAACCCATTTGGGCCCAACTTGAAATTTTAAATACTGATAATATAAGTGTGAAAAGGATTAATAAGAGTTAAAGAACTTATAATAAGTTGATTGGACTTAAAACACGTAAAAAGGCAAAACTAGTAAACTAGTATGAACGTTATCGACACATAACACAAAAATGAGTAAATGAGGATATGTAAACCCACTTGATCATCATATATATATAATCATCATATGTATACATAATTGATATTTTTATAAAGTCATTGGACAAACGTCTAAGACCGATTATTATTTATATAGGTTTCCGTGATTGAAGCACGTACCGTACGTCCGAATTGCCGATAACCCGCCTTCCCACATCAACGTGAGTTCATAGTCTCGCACTCTTTTAAATATTTTTATAAATGTTTTATAAACCCGCGAGGGAGATAACATGTTAGTTTTTATTAAATAGGACATCATTTGTCCCGATTGTTTGTTTATTGATTTTGGACCCGAATGATTGAATGACCCGATTGTATGACCCGATAAATGATTAATGGACCCGATAGATGAAATAAAATGGATTATTAAAGTTAGGTTATGTCACTAAAAGTCCCATTAGCATGAATTGTGAACTACCGGGAGTTGGTAGACGCTTATGCATTTAATAGTACTATTTGGGGACGATCACCCCAGTTCGCGCCTTGACGGTTGATCCCCGTCGTGCCACATTGATTGGTAAGCGAATTAATGTATGAGAAGATTTCCATAGCGTGACCTTTGTGACGACACGCTACTTTAGATGGGCAAAAATTGGTATCGGGTTAGCTACCCGTTTTGGTTTAGTAAGGTAACAATGTCATGCGGCTTGTAATAATCCAAAACTAACGAAATACTATTAGACGCATCAAATTACGAAGTATTGCCTGACTAGCAATACGGGGTCATACTATTGATATTATGTTTGTGTTTTGGTTTTCATAACCATACTCATATAACGGTTTTATTTTCATACAACGTCGTAAGACGTATTCTATGACGTTTTTACGACATTGGCTCGTATAATGATTTTTTAGGCAAATGCCTATATTATGATTTTCGATAAGGAATTGTATAAAATGACTTTGGCTATTCTATGGCCTATTACAAAGATTTGTATAAAATGATTTTGGCTATTTTACGGCCTATTACAATGATTTGTACGAATTGATTTTTGGTACTAATTTTATACCAAAGTTATATTGATGGAATTTATTAAACTCTATGAATTCACTCGGCGTTATCGCTGACCTTTTCTTTTAACATGTTTTATCTCAGGTACTTGAAGGTAATTCTCGGGAAGACAACAAGAATTCATGGCCCGCACTTAACAATATTTTTCCATTCAAATACTTTGTAAAACTTTGTATGAAATATAATGACTTGGGACCGATGTAACTTTGATATTTATGAATGGAAATGATTTATTAAACGACGCGATTTTTATGCGTTGTCTATGATGTGAGTAATGTGCTATCCCGTAACACCAACTAGTCTTCCGCTGTATTGAGTTGTAAAAATTTGGGGGTGTTACAGTTTGGTACCAGAGCTCTCGTTATAGAGAACGAAAGATTTTTAAAACTAAGGTTTTGAATAAAACTTTTCAAAATCTTTTAACTAAAAACATTTTTCTAAAAATGTCTAAAAATCTTTTGACTATAACGGTGCCGAAGAATTCCCGAGTTACCGACAAGGCCAAGACTGAGAAGTGTTATTTTAATATATATATAATTTGGATTATATATATATATATGATGTAATTTTATTACATGATTGTTTGATGATTATTTTAGTATTTATACGAGGTATTTATACGACGTAGATTGTCACAATATACCCTAAATCCCCTAGTAAATTAATCGAAGCTATTCTCGTAGGAATTCTAGCTATCCTAGATCTAAACCAAGTTGTGGATATTTATGATCCCAACAAATGGTTGATATTCGTAGAAATGTAGATATTAGTTGATTGCGATATTGAAGAAGAATTGGCGAGATTAAATCTGATATCGATGTCATGACGCTCTTTTCTTATAGAGTGGAGTTTGACAAAACGTTACCACCTAGAAAGATGTCATATGATTCGTTGTTATCCAATTCTTAAATTGAAATCGAAAGGGTGAATGTTGCACTTGAGGCTGTCACTGGAACCATTACCCAGAAGCCTCATGCCACTAATACCTTTCCGAGAAGTTTAACTGAATGATCGAGTCATTTCATGCTAGTGACTCATTTGATAATTATTGATAAAGGAGTTACAGGATTGGAAATTAAGTGTTGATTCATATTGAGATTGTATTGCCTTTACAAGGCCGAAGAATAAGATTGAAAGTATTGGAATATGAGGTAGGATATTGAATTAAGTATAAAATTTGTTGAAACTTGAATAAAGTAAAATTTAACCCGTATGGAATATAAAATTGTTAAGAGGAAGTCATTAAGTTCTCTGATTGAATTATAAGGTTTTAATTGATTGTTGATTCGTGTTAAGGGTTGTTCCTAAGCCATTGTCCACTAACAAGAATACCCCGTGTCCAATAAATAAATCGAAGAAATCTTCTTCTGAATTGAGACCGATGGATCTTTCAGGACATGTGGAACACCTAATGACTCTTGTAGATTAGTATTCATTGTGGTATCTTTTAAAAATCCCTAACTTAACTGAGATATCAGTTGGTAGGATGAGTTCTGAGAATTGTATGACATAGTGACACGTAATGTGTTACGGTACAATTTGACTTGTTTGTGATTTATGAAAAGACTACCTTTGATTGCTAAATCCTACATGTATCGATGTTATCTATCCTTATTGCTTCATCCTAGTGTTCGCATTAGTGATGCAACCATTGAACAAGTACTCATATTGATTTGAGTTACGTTGTGGATTATTCTTTTGAGTGCCATCGAGATCATGAACCTCATGATTAAATTGGCTAAGCTCATTTCCTATTACATTGTAGTTAGTTCTTGGTGAACAAGCTTTCATCACTCTTTTGCAGATCACTTATTGTTTTTATAAAGTTAAAACAGTATCCTTTGAGAAAATTTAATTTTCATCACAATAAGGATTATTCAAATTGAGAATTATAAGTGATTGATATCAAAATGAAGTTGTTTATGAAAAGCTTTGGAAAACTTAATTATTTTCATAACAAAGAAAATCTTTGTAAATTTATTCTTGATTCTTATTTAAGAATTAAGCATGAAAATGTTTTTATTATAAATATGATGATAAATTTTGACGAACTGAGTATTGCATCGTTAATCTTGAAATTGTATATAGTTGCGCGCCTACATACAATTTGGAATGGACTATGCAAGACTGATTAGTAGTCACCATAAAACTAATGAATAAACACTACATTTTCTTTGAGGATTGTGAAAGATTAAATTTTAATGAGATCTGCAAGAAGTGATAAATAAGGACATATTGATAGGGACACCTACATATGTGCCCGTACTATTTATTCTTCTGAGTTAAAATTTACTCATCTGTGGAAATTGTCTTATTTGACAATTGACAATTCTTTCCTGTCCAATTCTCCCGTAGTGAGATTCTTAGGAAAAGTATCTGATTACCGAGTGTTGATGCCCGACTGGATGTATTGACATTCTTATCATTTCTTATGATTTGATTTCATTTGAATGACCTGGGTAACGATCCGAGGAGCTTTCGAATGCGTACTCAAATTATGAAAACATGGGATATATTCATATTCATTAAATGTTTTCGTCTGAATCTGATTTGAAATTCTATCGCATAGATTATGCGTTGACCTTACTCTTTAGATGGTAGTTGTGTCTCCATATATCCTTGAATTTGTGAAGGATTATGAGTTATTATTAGTCTTTTGAGAAGTTCACATCTTATCGACGGCGATGAAACTGAAAAGTTGATAATGCCGGTAGAATGGATTGATTGATTATGACATGACGATATTGTCTTAATTGATGGGAACTCGAATAGAATTCCCCTAAATGATAAGATGTTGATTATCAAAAGTAATCTAAATAACTCTTGATGGATGATTTTATCTTGTATTTAGACTTGAAATCTATACCGTAAATAGTTGTGAATTAGTCATAGATACTATAATCTAGAAGAACATAATATGAA
The DNA here is from genome assembly GCA_025667525.1 of Glebionis coronaria. Lineage (NCBI taxonomy): Eukaryota > Viridiplantae > Streptophyta > Magnoliopsida > Asterales > Asteraceae > Glebionis > Glebionis coronaria. The sequence continues at coordinate 631,020,274 of CM046874.1, read as the reverse complement.
TTTATTAAAAGATGTTTATCTTATCTGAAACCTTAGGAGGTATTTGTTGATGAATTACCTAGACTTTCGCCATTAAGGCAAGTTGAAACTTAGTATTGATTATATTCCCGGTGCTGCACTTGTGGCTTGTGCACTGTACGTCAGCACCATCTGAATTTAAGGAATTACCGTACAACTGAGAGAGTTGTCGGAGAAAGATTTTATTCTACCTAGCCTGTCATCCTGAAGAGCTATGGTGTTATCTTTCCTTATATTTATAGATTACTGTGGACTGAGTAAATTGACAATCGAAAACGATATCCATAACTCGAAATGGAAGATTTGTTCGATCATTTACAAGGTTCTAGCAAATTTGATCCATAGCATGGTTATCATCAACTTCGCATCTGCGAAAGAGATTATCTATTCCAATCACTACATCCGGTGCTTGTAATAAACATTATGAGTTCCATGTGATGTCGTTTGGATTGACCAATGCACATGTAGCATTCATAAATTTGGTGAATCACGTGTGTAGGCTGTAATTTGATAAGTTCATGCTCGTGATCATTAAGGACCATTTATTTGTTTATAAGAATAAGAATGAGTTAATAATTATTTATATATTGCCCTGAATTGGCCGAACGATAAAAACCTGTATCTTAAATATTTAACATGTGATTAAAGACTAAATCCTTTATATTAATTGACCGTGTGAGTAATAGATAATGGAATCTATATTGACTCTTCCAAAATTAAGAGCTCTTTTAAGACTTTGGATTTTACCAAAAATAAATGGAAATATGTTTTGACAAATGTTTTAACAAAGGATTTTAAAGGGATTATTCCCTTATACACAAACCATTTAACTAAACTTCTGTTTAGGGGTAAATGTTTGTGTATACCTCCAGATAACTTAAAAAGGATTGAGGAAAACCATTTAAACCCTAAATTAAAATTTGAAACGACAATTTTTGCTTTTCAAATAAGAAAACTTTAACCAAAGTATAAACAAAGGTTTTTCGAACATTTACGAAATCTTATTAAATATTTTCGATAAATCAACAAAAATCTTGTTAATTAAATTCAAATTATTTTTGAACATTTTATATAATTGGTCGAACTAAGAAATTTAAAATTTTTACGTTTACGTTTCATAAAATTTTAATAATTATTATTTAATTAGTTGTAATAATTATCGACGCTTTAAACGTCGGATGGAGTAAAACGGATAAAAATGATAGTTGAGACGAAACTGAAACATAGAAGATATGAAGAAAGAATTTTGAATAAATACAGTTATGATATTTATTTCATCAGGAGAAAGTGAACGTATTTACTGACGCATAATATAGAAAGAATATCTGAGTAAATTATGGACATGATAATTATATCATCATGAGAAGTGAATATAGATACCAATGCATTATGTAGAAAAGATAAAGAACCAATTAGGACATGCTCCTTAATTATGAAGGTGTAAAATAAATTGCCGAATGATATAAAAATAAACAATGTTTGTGAAAAGGATAATATAAATAATAAAAGTGAAGGGTTTCACGGCTAATGTGAACCATTAGAATTGAGAAGCTGATAGCGTTAAATATTTTAAAGGCCACTTTTGGTTGTCTAAATATGGAGATTGTGAGATATAGTATGTTGGAATTTGTAAGTATAAGTATTTTATTTATGTCATTTATGACTAAAAGTATCTTTGTCTGAAGAAGTTGTACTGATGGCAATTATGAAGGCAGAGATCGCCTCATACATTAGTAAACGTCTAGCTATTGCAAAGGTCATCATCTGAATTTGATTCGATTTGAGTCATCGTCGACAGACTGACCAAATCTGCTAATATCATTCCCGTTAATGATAAATGCAAAAGAGTTATGTAAACATAGTGTGCCTGTATCGAACATCTTTATCAAGATCCTCGCTTCGCATCGAATTTCTAGAGATTTGCTCAGAAATCATTGAGAACGAATCTTGATGAGAGTACTATATACCACCCCAAATCGAAGGGACGAGGTAAAGTAACGATACAAAGTAATATAAGTGCTGTTTTATGTTTGAATGATTGACCTTTGGTAATAGACCGTATAATCGTTTTTCTTTGGAGAGATTATCAATGATAATCATCGTATTAGGATTGAGATTGAATCTTGTTAGGATCTAAATATTAGAGCATCTGTAAGCAGAAGTTGAGATGAAGGCATCCGACATACACCCACTGTGAGTTGGACGTGTCTTTTAGGTTTAAGGTTTCCTATAATGGCGAACCTAACCTTACAAAATACCCGACCCGCGAAATCTGAAATGATTGTTGAAATTAGGATTTGATTATTAACTGCCGATAGTGGGCAAGAGGTTGTGTGAATGTGAAATGTAGACCTTGAAGTGCCAAATGGGTAGCAAAGTTATGCCACAATTTTTAACCTTGGAAAGATGAATTCATGATCTGACAAATCATGGGATATAAGTCCCCGTTGTATGGGACCATTGAGATGATGTAAAAGTTGGGATTGAAAGGCATATAAGCTGGATCTACCCTAGGACTTCAAAGACTGTGTGAATTATGTTTCGTAAATCGAACTTGATGGAATATCTATCAAGTGAAAATCTGATTGTTCTTAGTAAAGCTTAGATCGGCGAAAAGTTGCATTCATCAGAAACCCATGAACATCATGGATAGAGAAAGTAAGTCAACATTAAGCCTGATCTTATTCCCGTAGTTATGTATGATGAAACTCGCGTATTATAATGAATTACACTTATGAGAAAAGACCGAATGTGGAGGAAATACCCACATGGCTTTAACTCTATAAGAAGCGAGTAGTAAGGTAAGATGATCTTTGAGGACAAAGATCCTGTTTAGGGGTAAATGCTGTGACAATCCGTCAATTTACGATTGATATTTTATTCTCAAATATTATTTAAAAATATTATTTTAATGTTACAATATGAACTCACATATTTTTGGGAAGAAATTTGGATTTACGTCTTCAAGTAGCGTCGACTACGTTTAAACCGGAGGATTCAACGTTACGTGCCTACGTTTACATACAACGTCCTTGGTGACAATCCGACATTTTAGAAAATAAATTTATCCATGAATATTATTTTGGAGTTTTATATTTGTGTTGGTTCATAAACTCACAAATTTACGAGAAAAGATTAGGACTTACGATTTTATTTTAACGTCCTTTACGACTAAACCGGAAACCTTAGGATTACGTATTTACGTTTTCGAACTCCATTTTTGATGAGACAATTTTTATTGGATTCGTTTTGTGACGTCGATTCATTATTTATAAAAACGTTTTTCGTAAAACGACCCGAGGGCACGCAAATCGAGGAAACTAGAATCGAGGAATACCCGTAAATTAATAAGGGGATGAAACAAGTTATACTTGTCCCACCCCCTACATGTGGCGTCTAACATAAGCCACCACATACCACCCTTGTGTCAAAACAAGGACACTTGTCCATGTTTTCTCTTAAAACCATCCCAACACAAAAACCACTAGTTATCAAACTAGCAACTCATTTTCCATCCATGCAAAACACATACTCTCTCTCTCTAAGCCATTTTGGCCGTTCCATCTACACCTCCAAACCTCCATCACTTGATCAATTTTAACCATAAACATATGTTATAACTTACATATGTTAATCTCCATTCAAAAAGATGAAGAATGGTGGTGATTATAACATCCATGGAGGAGTTTTTATGGTATCTTGGGGCTGATTTTCCACAAGGAGTTTATGAATATTGGTGGTCATGAAGAAGGTCTTGGTGCATCACAAGTATCTCCATCAAAAATCCATGTTTTGATCAACCTACATCATCATGGTGGTATAAAGATTGTCCTCCTCATCTTCTTGTTATTTTGATTATGTAAACATGTATTTTATTTCCTATTGTATATGTATATGATGATTATATGATGATAAAAATGTTATGTGGGGATTTGGTGTTGATAAATATGATTAAAAAGGTGAAAAACTATAAGAAACAAGGATAAAATCTTGGTTAAATTTGATGGCTGTATAAAACAGTAAAGAAACATGTTATGAACTGATAAAATGATGAAGTAGAATGGATTTACAGTAAGCTATGAGTCTTGTACACATGTGAGAGTTGGCCATGCAATGGAATCATTGTAATGAGTGAGATATGATCAAAACAAGTTTAAGGTATAAATCTGAGGTTACTGTTTTGGACGATTTTTAGAAAATATTTAGATGATGATTCAACAGTAGCTATAGAAGAGTTAATTGTAGCACATATCATGTAGTTTATGTGATAAAAATATGAGCTTCTATCTCCATATAGAACTCAAGATATGGCAGTTTTGGTGAAAGTGAAGATAAAAATCAGATTTTTGAAAAATAAAGTATAATACTATTATATAAGCACTCAAAATTATATTGTATAAAATGTAAAGTTAAAACCCACTAACTCATGAACTTTATTTATATAAATATGTTAAAGGTTAAATAAGTGGAAATTTTATAAAAATGGTAACTTGTTAAGTTTTATAAGTTATAAAACTATAAACATGATTTTTACGACTTTTTCGGCTATTGCCGTAAAATTAACGTTTTTGTTAAATAAAACTTAGATGGTTGGACCCGTCTAATGAAAACTTTATAAAACTTATATACTGATATATAGACATGTATAACAAGTAAAAACCGATAAAACCCGAACTATAGGGCATACGGACATTAACGAGCTAAGTAAACATATTGGACTAATACTTGGGCTAATAATTGGACTAAATAGGACAAACACTCATAAAAAGAACTTATGAGGCTTAACCCATTTGGGCCCAACTTGAAATTTTAAATACTGATAATATAAGTGTGAAAAGGATTAATAAGAGTTAAAGAACTTATAATAAGTTGATTGGACTTAAAACACGTAAAAAGGCAAAACTAGTAAACTAGTATGAACGTTATCGACACATAACACAAAAATGAGTAAATGAGGATATGTAAACCCACTTGATCATCATATATATATAATCATCATATGTATACATAATTGATATTTTTATAAAGTCATTGGACAAACGTCTAAGACCGATTATTATTTATATAGGTTTCCGTGATTGAAGCACGTACCGTACGTCCGAATTGCCGATAACCCGCCTTCCCACATCAACGTGAGTTCATAGCCTCGCACTCTTTTAAATGTTTTTATAAATGTTTTATAAACCCGCGAGGGAGATAACATGTTAGTTTTTATTAAATAGGACATCATTTGTCCCGATTGTTTGTTTATTGATTTTGGACCCGAATGATTGAATGACCCGATTGTATGACCCGATAAATGATTAATGGACCCGATAGATGAAATAAAATGGATTATTAAAGTTAGGTTATGTCACTAAAAGTCCCATTAGCATGAATTGTGAACTACCGGGAGTTGGTAGACGCTTATGCATTTAATAGTACTATTTGGGGACGATCACCCCAGTTCGCGCCTTGACGGTTGATCCCCGTCGTGCCACATTGATTGGTAAGCGAATTAATGTATGAGAAGATTTCCATAGCGTGACCTTTGTGACGACACGCTACTTTAGATGGGCAAAAATTGGTATCGGGTTAGCTACCCGTTTTGGTTTAGTAAGGTAACAATGTCATGCGGCTTGTAATAATCCAAAACTAACGAAATACTATTAGACGCATCAAATTACGAAGTATTGCCTGACTAGCAATACGGGGTCATACTATTGATATTATGTTTGTGTTTTGGTTTTCATAACCATACTCATATAACGGTTTTATTTTCATACAACGTCGTAAGACGTATTGTATGACGTTTTTACGACATTGGCTCGTATAATGATTTTTAAGGCAAATGCCTATATTATGATTTTCGATAAGGAATTGTATAAAATGACTTTGGCTATTCTATGGCCTATTACAAAGATTTGTATAAAATGATTTTGGCTATTTTACGGCCTATTACAATGATTTGTACGAATTGATTTTTGGTACTAATTTTATACCAAAGTTATATTGATGGAATTTATTAAACTCTATGAATTCACTCGGCGTTATCGCTGACCTTTTCTTTTAACATGTTTTATCTCAGGTACTTGAAGGTAATTCTCAGGAAGACAACAAGAATTCATGGCCCGCACTTAACAATATTTTTCCATTCAAATACTTTGTAAAACTTTGTATGAAATATAATGACTTGGGACCGATGTAACTTTGATATTTATGAATGGAAATGATTTATTAAACGACGCGATTTTTATGCGTTGTCTATGATGTGAGTAATGTGCTATCCCGTAACACCAACTAGTCTTCCGATGTATTGAGTTGTAAAAATTTAGGGGTGTTACAATCGGAATACTTGAAACAATGCTAACCGGAATCTACTAAACTTACCAATCGGAATAAACAAACTAGCCCCAATCGGAATGTGCCAAAAAGGGCAAATCGGAATCTTGTTAAAACCCTTTTCCGATCTATGGATCGGAATAGGGGGTGCTGCTTGGTCGGAATACCCGATCGGAAAAGGGCTTTGCCCTTTCCGAAAACTATGCTGATCTGAAACTTGGGCTAGGGAATAAGCTATTGAATAAGCTCCTCCAAAACTAGCACGAATCCAACAATAAGCTGATCAAATAAGCACTAAGAACACTTTATCTAAGCTTCAAATAAGCAAAAACATAAATCAAATGGTAAAAAGATGAACTTTTATAAAAACTTTAAAAAGTAAATAGGCTAAATCAACAAATAAGCCAATAAGAACAAGGATCTAAAAGCTTATTCGTGTATAAACTTAAGGAAACATAAAAAGAAATCAACTTTTTAAGCACAAATCATTGATGAACAACACGGATCATACGAGATTTGTACCAAAATCAATCAAAATCAAAGAAAGGAAGGATGAGATTAAAGATTAAAAGCTAAAAACTTGAACTTGATTAATGAAAAATAATACAAAGTTTTGATCTTGAAATAGAAAAAGATGAAATCTAGTGAGAGAAAGTTTAGAACTTTCTCTCTCTAAAACTAGAGAGAATGAATGAACTAAAAACTACCTAAAAAACTAAGTGTCTCATTTTTGTGAAGTGGAGTCCTATTTATAGGCAAGTCTTGTGGTGGTGGGCTTGTGATTGGACTTTTGTTTGGGCTTCTTTTTCTTCTTCCTTCTTTAGTCTTCACGCTTCTTCAAATAAACGTTTCCGACTTGGATTTGAGAAGTGTCGGTGAATAATTCCAACTCGTCTTATAATCTTTTGTTTATTAGACTCGAGTTCTTTGACATATAAGAATCTTCCATCTTTGGCTCTATTCTTCGATAAATCTTTAAATAGGCACAGTGACTTCGAAATCTTTTGCATCTCTTGGACAGTAGACTTCGTCTTGAGTCCTTTTCCTCGATAAAACCCGTGCAATCCCATGTTTTCTTCAATATTAATCCGGTTGACTCTGAAAACACAATAAACACAAAAACCACGTATAATTCCAAACAAATGATATTAAAAACGTGTTTTGGTCTTGTTTTAGCCAGAAATAAGTGGTAAAAGGATGGGTGTTTTCACACCTATCACTGGTGATGCTGAAAAACTAGTTTACATATTAGATAGTGTTTCCAGAATTAGTATAAACTTTTTTACAGTTCATAATAAACTGTTGTAAACAATCTGTGTCCTATGAAGCGTGACACAATTTTTACCGTTCACATATGTTCGGTCATTTTCAATTACGTTATTAATATTATCTTCAGTTGTTTGTACAAGGCTGATACAAGAGATTTTGCAATCCTATTTAAACAATGAATGTTCGTTTCTCGGTATCTTTTCGAATTGATTTTCGGTTCAAAATGCGACTCAATAGTTTTTGGTGAAAAAGAATATTTTTGGTTGTTTTAAAATAAATGTGCAAGACGTAAATGAAAATGACGTTAATGTAAATCTAACTCTAATTTAAAATAAATGACAAGTATTTAAAAGCGTGACGAAAAGTAATAGCACTTAAAGTAAATGATGCAAACTTAAAACTATCTAAGGCAAACTTAAAACGCAACTAAAACTTAAACTAAAGCAAGGCTAAAATTAATCTAAGGCAAGTAAACTTAAAGTGCGACTAAGGAAATAGGCGGGAAAAGTAAAGCTTAAAAATTAAAAATTAAAACTTAAAAACAGTAACTTAAAATAACCCGAAAACAGCTCATTCGGAATAATCCTTCGTTCGGAATAAATCACTCGTCCGGAATGTCACCTTCGTTCGGAATAATTTCTTCTTCACTCGGAATAATCAAAACAAAACACTCATTCGGAACAATTGGTTCATCCGGAATATGTCACTTTATCCGGAATAAACCCTTCACTCGGAATGTGTCACTGATTCGGAATAATCACTCCTTGATTCAGAATATTCCGAATGAACTCCCTTGATTCGGAATGTTTCTTTGGTTCGGAATGTTTCCTTCACAAAGCCTTGATCCGGAATGTTCCGAATAAAACACCTTGATCCGGAATAATAAATGTTCTGAATGAACAACCTATTCTGAACCCTTGATTCGGAATAATCAGTAGAAAACCTTCATCCAGAATGTTCCGAATGAAGACCTTGATCCGGAATACTGATTATTCTGGATGAACACCCCTTGATTCGGAACACCAACTTGATTCGGAATATATGTTTGATTCGGAATATATGATATTCCGAATGAAGACACTTGATTCAGAATATTAACTAGAAACTCCTTGGTTCGGAATGTTGCTCTGATCCGGAATATTCCACTGGTTCGGAATATTCCCAACAAAACCTTGATTCAGAATAAAGCTTCGATTCGGAACAAACTGGAAGATAAGAACCAGCGAAGAACAAGGAGACACAAAAAACACACGAATCTAAACAAAACCAATCCAAATCAAACAAAAGATTAAACAAGACTAATCACAAATGATCTAATAACAATAACCTATCAATCCAAATCAATAAAACTAACAATAATAACCACAATAATCAAAACCCACTTAAATCAAATCAAGAAAACATCAAAAACATAAACATGAACATAAGCATAAAGATTAAAGATTAACAAGAAAGGAAGATAGGAGATGAACAATAAAAGTAAATATTGACAATAATTAAAAGGAAACTTACTTGAAATTAAAGGAATTTAAGGTGCAAGACAAGTATTTAAATTTGACAATTAAGTAAATGACATGTATTTAAATGTGCAAAAATTAAAGTGGAAGAGCATAGTTTGTCAAACTAGCCAACAAGAGAAAATGAAATGAAATCTAATCTATTTATAGGAGGATTAGGGAGGTGCTTAGGAAGCTTCCTCCCCTCTTTCTTCTTTCTTTAATTGCATCATTAAGTCCTTAATCTTTTTAATTCTTTGACTTTAATGACTTTGTCTCGGGATTTCTTTAAACTCGTCTTGTAATTTTTCAATAAATTAGACTTGAGTTCTTCGGCTTTTAATAAACTTCTGTCTTTTGACTTTTTCTTCGATAAATCTTCAGAATTGGTCTTGGACTTCCGTTCTTTTTGCACTCTTGATTTCTTGACTTCGTCTTTTGTCCTTTTCTTCGATAAAAGCCCGTGAATGCCCGTGTTTTCTCCCCTTTTCACATTTTCGTCCTAAATCACAACAAAAACACAAACCACGCATAATTCCGACATTTATGACCTAAAATACATGTTTTGGCTTGGTTATTATTGTAGTTAAGTGGTAAAAAGGATGGGTGTTTACACACCTATCAAATCCCCTACACTTGACCATTGCAATGTCCTCATGCAATGCATTAGTTACAAAGCACGATTACACTTTTCATCATAATCAATCCACGTTGGCCTTTATTAAAGAGACAGAAAATTATAAACATTCAAAGGAAGAAAGTAAAGAAATCAAAAACATACCTTAGGGTTTTTGGAAATGTCATGAATAATCATCATCCTCAAGTTTTCACATTCTCCAAACCAAGCTTAAAAACGAGATCATTGTTATTATAAGTTAGCAAACTAACACGAACTCATGTGGGCCAATTATTTACTTAGACTCCCTTATTCCTAGGTGTATCTCTTATATTTTATTGTTGTCTTGAATGATCACGAGGATGCATTGTTGAATTATTTCGATAGTTATTTTAGGCTGAAAATAAAGTGGGACGATTTAATCAATAGTTAGCTAAAGGACAAAATCTTTTAAAACTGCTTCTCGGGACCTCATAAAGTTCATATCTTGGCATAACTCGCTTCGCGATTTGAGACCTTTCTCGAACCGATATTTGGCAGCGACTTCATACTTCAAATCTTGAGAGACGTTCATGAAATAATGGTCTTCTCTTCATAATAGGAATTTCTTCACTTGAAGTTATGAGAGATTCTTCATATTTGGACCACGACTTCTTCATTTTTCTCAAATCTTTATTTGGACTTTGATATACAACGATCCGCCTCCTTTTTGGACTTGGATCTATTTATCCTCATACCTTGCTAGGGTCTTTTCGGATAGACTTCTCCATGATCTTTTGGGAGTATTTGCTTTTCGTAGTGTGTCCCGATCCTTCATATTGATCTTTGATAAATGATTCTTCACATCACTTGGGATCTTTAGCAACAAAATGTAGCCCTCATGCCTTGTTAGGGCCTTTTCGGACTCGCCAATCTTGGCATCCCGCTTCAATAAGTTATGCCTTGGCTATGAACTCTAATCCATACCGAGCAACTTTTAAACGGTCTTGGGCTAGAAGCTAAGTAACTTTTCAAATCGTACAACCTTATTTATTGCAGATAAATTTATTAGCAAGCGATGGGAGAATAGGCTTATAATTAACTCACATAAATTCAGGAAAGAATACCAAACTTATAATTGAATCTATCATCTTTCGTTCTCCACAATTTAAAATCTCAAGGAATGCGACTCGTGGATGCTTAGCCTATTAAATCAAAGTTTTGGGTTTTCGAGTCGTCTATAGGATCTTGCAAATTCTAAGACTTTTTCAAGTTTAGAAATCGCATTTTAAAGTTCCCTTGATAAACGACTCTCTAGGATCAATAATAGGAACTTGCGAAAAGTTCTTGTTCTTAACCCGTGAGAGTTAAGACTTTCGCGTTTTATAGCTCCCTATATAAAAGCCTAGCAAAACTTGACTTAAACACGTTAAGGATACTAGCTAGAGTAAACTTAGATAAGTAAACTCGGGTTGAGTCAAAAGATTCACAACGTTTGAAAATTAAAACCACTTTATTAAAAAAAATTTCTAGTAAAGGAAGAAAATAACTATACAAAGGGAAAAACTAATAGGCCAAAATAGATCAAAAATTTTGAAAAATGTCGAAAAATTGATTTTCTGGTTAAAATGAGGACAAATACAAGGAAAAGACCACTTAACTTCGATAGAAGTCCCCCTACACTTGAGATAAACATTGTCCTTAATGTTTAAGCATGTGGGAGTAAACTCCCCTACACTTAGGACACTGTGCACGTTGTTTATAATCTCGCTAAGGAAAAGACAACTAACAAGATTCCTATTCTAATATTGGAAAATATAAAATAGTGAATCGAAAAGAGTTTAGGATAGAACCGGGAAGAAGGGAACACGGAATCACGGTCGTCAAAAATCATCAAGAGTGTGTCTGTGAAGCTCTAATCCCTACACATGATAAGAAAGAAAACAAGAAACACCACGGGGCTCCCCCTACACTTATGGTGAAAACAGGTAAAGATAGATAGATAATTGGGTTGCCTCCCAAAAAGCGCTTGTTTTTGTTAACCGAGTCACGAGCCTGACTCGTCCCCGAATTAAATGGTCCATGGAGAAGCCTCGAATGTGATACCGGGATTAAAGACCTTGTCCTCGTTCCTGGAGGAATATAATAAAGGAGAGGCAGGAGGATAAGTCTTGAATGGCAGGAAAGTCCTTTCAACATACAAGAAGTATGTGAAATCATGATCCACGGGAGGTGGCGTGGGTAAAGGAATCACATTGTCATCCTACAAAGACAATGGATGGTGACCAATTGGCAAAGCCGTAAGGTTATCAATCATAGAATGGTCATTGTCACCTCCCGAGTCAAAGCACTCATCCTCATTTCTCGGAGAGTGAAATTGATACATCACCCGCTTGGGCGTGCACGCAGTAGGGATGAGGTGGCAATATAGTATGAGAAGTAAGAGAAGAATTACCTTCCATTCGCGTCACCTTTCCAGTAGAGTCAAATCTCGCCACTTCTGCGATAGAAGGGGGCATGGCTAACAAAGGATGCTCATCAATAGCAAGAGAATCAGAGCTATCAATGTCCTCAATCCCTTCGTCAAAGAGAGGATTCACCTCACTAGATATGTAACCGTCATCAAAATCAAATAAAGGGTTCAAATAAATCTTGAAAGTTTCCTTCGGAACGTCTTCATTAGATAGTGACTCGTCATCACTAGAAGTAAAATCATCATCTTGATCAAAAAGAGGATTAGAGAAAGCCAAAGAATCCTCTCCCAAAGTGTTGGTGGAAGGAACATCATCAAAAGAAAGTGCATCATACTCATCGTCACTATCGGATGTCAACTCAGATTCACTTGGAATTGGGACAAGGTTATCAGCACTAGACTTTATGAATTCGTCGGATTCCTTTGCAGGAATTGTGCTAAGATCCTCATCCCCTAGGATGGGTGAATCCTTAGGCTCCAGAGCCGGCAAGTCGGGAGAAGGAATAGAATTCTCATCGTTCCAAGAAATAGGACTCTCATCGTCATCATCATCATAATAATATGGAGGCACAAGAGGAGGAGTATAAGCACTAAGGTTAGATACTTGCTCTTGTTGCTGATCCGCTTGACATTTTTTGATGATCTTGTTGCAAGCTTCTTGAACTTTTTGAAAGTTGTCAAAAAGTGTGGCAATTTGCTCAGGAGGAAGTGCACAAAAGATTTGATGATTAACGGTGTGACGTGGGGGCTCAAAATTATACACACTGGGATGATAGCACGGAATTTTCTCAAAGACCTTCGACGGATCACAAGAAGAAGCATCGTGAGGGCCCCCACAAATATAGCACCACGGGTATGGAGAAAAACCCGGTGCATCTTGAGGATAAGGATTGTCATAGACGGGAGAGGGTGAGAAAGTATTGTAAGAGGAGAAGTATGAATTTGTTGAATTACAAAATGGACAAAATCTAAATTGTGTATCGTCGATATTAAAACCACACCGCTCACAAGTACACCATTGACATGTTTGAAAACCATGCCATGGTCTCCCACACCGTACGCAAGACGAATCCATGAAGAATTATAAATAAGAGGGGTAAGGAAAAGAATTAAACATAATAGAGGATAAAGAGGAATATTTTTGGTGCAAAACTTTGAAAAAGAAATGCTTTTTATGATTTTTCAAATGTTTTTGGGATTTTTTGAAAATTTTTGACACGAAAAATAACGTTCACGAGTGAACAGATCCCAAAAAGCAACGCGTCTCTCACAGAAAACTGTTAATCTTCACGAAAAGAGCCGGCAGCGGCACCATTTGATACAAGAGATTTTGCAATCCTATTTAAACAATGAATGTTCGTTTCTCGGTATCTTTTCGAATTGATTTCCGGTTCAAAATGCGACTCAATAGTTTTTGGTGAAAAAGAATATTTTTGGTTGTTTTAAAATAAATGTGCTAGACGTAAATGAAAATGACGTTAATTTAAATCTAACTCTAATTTAAAATAAATGACAAGTATTTAAAAGCGTGACGAAAAGTAAATAGCACTTAAAGTAAATGATGCAAACTTAAAACTATCTAAGGCAAACTTAAAACGCAACTAAAACTTAAACTAAGGCAAGGCTAAAATAAATCTAAGGCAAGTAAACTTAAAGTGCGACTAAGGAAAAAGGCGGGAAAAGTAAAGCTTAAAATTAAAACTTAAAAACTTAAAAACAGTAACTTAAAATAACCTGAAAACAGCTCATTCGGAATAATCCTTCGTTCGGAATAAATCACTCGTCCGGAATGTCACCTTCGTTCGGAATAATTTCTTCTTCACTCGGAATAATCAAAACAAAACACTCATTCGGAACAATTGGTTCATCCGGAATATGTCACTTTATCCGGAATAAACCCTTCACTCGGAATGTGTCACTGATTCGGAATAATCACTCCTTGATTCGGAATATTCCGAATGAACTCCCTTGATTCAGAATGTTTCTTTGGTTCGGAATGTTTCCTTCACAAAGCCTTGATCCGGAATGTTCCGAATAAAACACCTTGATCCGGAATAATAAATGTTCCGAATGAACAACCTATTCTGAACCCTTGATTCAGAATAATCAGCAGAAAACCTTCATCCGGAATGTTCCGAATGAAGACCTTGATCCGGAATACTGATTATTTCGGATGAACACCCCTTGATTCGGAACACCAGCTTGATTCGGAATATATGTTTGATTCGGAATATATGATATTCCGAATGAAGACACTTGATTCGGAATATTAACTAGAAACTCCTTGGTTCGGAATGTTGCTCTCATCCGGAATATTCCACAGGTTCGGAATATTCCCAACAAAACCTTGATTCGGAATAAAGCTTTGATTCGGAACAACCTGGAAGATCAGAAACAGCGAAGAACAAGGAGACACAAAAAACACACGAATCTAAACAAAACCAATCCAAATCAAACAAAAGATTAAACAAGACTAATCACAAATGATCTAATAACAATAACCTATCAATCCAAATCAAGCAAACTAACAATAATAACCACAATAATCAAAACCTACTTAAATCAAATCAAGAAAACATCAAAAACATAAACATGAACATAAGCATAAAGATTAAAGATTAACAAGAAAGGAAGATAGGAGATGAACAATAAAAGTAAAGATTGACAATAATTAAAAGGAAACTTACTTGAAATTAAAGGAATTTAAGGTGCAAGACAAGTATTTAAATTTGACAATTAAGTAAATGACATGTATTTAAATGTGCAAAAACTAAAGTGGAAGAGCATAGTTTGTCAAACTAGCCAACAAGAGAAAATGAAATGAAATCTAATCTATTTATAGGAGGATTAGGGAGGTGCTTAGGAAGCTTCCTCCCCTCTTTCTTCTTTCTTTAATTGCATCATTAAGTCCTTGATCTTCTTAATTTTTTGACTTTAATGACTTCGTCTCGGGATTTTTTTAAACTCGTCTTGTAATTCTTCAATAAATTAGACTTGAGTTCTTCGGCTTTTAATAAACTTCCGTCTTTTGACTTTTTCTTCGATAAATCTTCAGAATTGGTCTTGGACTTCCGTTCTTTTTGCACTCTTGATTTCTTGACTTCGTCTTTTGTCTTTTTCTTCGATAAAAGCCCGTGAATGCCCATGTTTTCTCCCCTTTTCACATTTTCGTCCTAAATCACAACAAAAACACAAACCACGCATAATTCCGACATTTATGACCTAAAATACACGTTTTGGCTTGGTTATTATTGTAGTTAAGTGGTATAAAGGATGGGTGTTTACACACCTATCAAATGCCCTTATTGTTTACATTCCTGAAAACGTGTGTATTATGTACATGAAAAGTTAACTCAAGTGTTAGAGGAAGCCTGTGTTTTTCAGAAGAAATCAGTTGATAAATCCAAATACATTGTATCCTTTGTGAACGCCACAAATGTACCAAAACAATGTGGTGTTTTTGGTGATTGTGGCATTTGAGTCTGTATATGTATCTACCGACTATCGAATGGAATGGCGTTAGACTTCGTAGATCCAATTCAAACTGCATTGGCTTATCGTGAAAAGATGGCTAAGTTTTTTTAAAACACCGAGTATATTTGTGGTAGCTACTTTAGCATAAACTTGATAACAACAACAGTTGCTTGTTTTCCATGTTAACATCCGTTAAACTTTTATTCTATCATTTTTTATACAACATACTAATAACATTTGTGTTTTAAGTTTTATGAAAGGATCTTAGATCCTGGGTAATTTGTAATTGTGAGATTCTGAATCTACCATACTTGGTCTAACAAACAAATCACACCCGATTGCATACACACATGTTTAATTATAACAAGGAAATACAACATACTTGCATTACTTCTATGTTAACATCTACTAAACTTTTATTGTATCTTTTCTTTATATAATATCCTAATATTATTAGTATTTAAGTTTTATGAAATGATCATAGATCCATGGTAAGTTCTACTTGTGAGATTCTGAATCTAACATACTTGGTCTAAAAAACAAATAAATCACACCAGATTGCATGACCACACTTGTTTAATTATAACAAGGATATACAACATACTTTCCATTACTTAATAAAAGGATTCATTATATTAAACATAAAGGAATAAAAAGGAAAGAAAATATCATGATATGCATAGCTAGGAATACTTTATTAGCCATCAGATAACCACATTACCACAACAACGAAGTCATCTTTCTCTTGGGGCCTTTTCATCATCTCTTTCACACAGTTGAGTAATTCCCTGGCCACATCAACATCTTTCTATGATTGCTCTATGAAGAACAAAAAAGTTGGGATCTTGTTTTCCTTAAGCTTCATCTCTACATCCTGCAACAACGCTTATCTCTTCTCCAACCTTGTGTGGATTGCTCGGCACACGCCCATCATTTTTTTCACGATATCGATGTCATCTTTTATGTTATCTTTGATATAAACATTCCACAAATCAGCCAAATCCGGTGAGTTGCAAATAGCTTTTAGACTTTCAATGGGAGAGAGATTCATGGTTTGTATTGTTTGGGTTGCTTGATATCTCCCAAACCCTTCCTTTAAATAAGGTTGAACATGAAGACTAGAATGGAGTTCTAGAAAGTCATTAAATTTTGAGACCTTTGGGTGGTATTAACGTGTATCTACAAATTTTTGAAATTTTTATTTTTAATGTAAAGTTATATTTACAACCACTAATATTAAATGTTTCCAGTATCTACCGTGTATATCCTAACACGAATTCTCCACTATCTCCATTTCGTCACTCTTGTAGGCTTGTAACCTTATTGAACGTGTACTAAATACGCTTTGAAATCTTACCATGCATGCATAGTATATAGGCCATGATGTGCCATAAATGAAAACCATTGCTTCAAGCTAACAAATGGTCTGCAATGGTGCAAATATTCAACCATGCCATCAATACATACAACAACTAGTGCCCTATCCCCTATAGATAGCTGTTCGTCTGCCCACCTACAAATCAAAAATTGGTTGCCTTGAACTACCTAAGGAGTTGCCTTGAATTTGGGTATATATATAGTTTACATGTAATGCTTAGGTTTTCCATCCTATTCTAGACGAGCAATAGTAATCAAGTTAGGAAAAAATGTCCAACTACTTACCCTTCGATACCCAACTTAAAATTATGCACAAACTACCTGTTAAGTCTCTACTAAGATTTCGTCAAGTGTGTACACAATGGAAGTTCACAATTGATAGCACAGAATTCATTGAGAACTACATCCCTCGTCTTTCTGACTCCTGTTCTTTTATGTTAAGCTGCAGGCGAGGGACTGACAACTCTTTGTTTAAGGTTAACCGTGATGTTAACTTTATCAGGATGGTCTCAGAGTACACTGATCAAGTACTACATGCCTTTGCAGTCTCAGAGGGTCTTTGGTGCTTTGCTGTTGGTGCAGATGTGCAGTTTGCATTTGTCGTTTGGAATCCTTCCATCAATAAAGCTGTGACAGTGTTGTCAACGAATGTAGCAGGTGTAGTTGAGTTAGCTAAAATTGTGTATGGTTTTGGGGTTCGTCCAGACACAATAGACCCAACTATACTCAAGATTTATATACCTCTGTATGGTGAAGGTACTTGGAAGGTGAGTGTCTTCACTTTGAGTTCAAACAGGTGGTCGCCTGCGTCTCCTGGTCATTTTCCCCTAGCACCATTAAAATCAAGAGGTATGGTCAAGCAGTTGCATGTGGGAAAATATATTGGGTGCGCTCAGAAAGATGGAGATGTGCGAGTGGAAATAGACACACAAGGTACGTACTCGTGTCATTTGATCTGACTTCCTTGCGTTTCCTTGTTGAAACAATTCCTTTGGACATCACGTCCATGGTTGGGCCTCCCTACAGCATTGCAATGCAAGAGAACGCCCTATTTGTTTTAGGAACATCTGTTTTTGGAGGCGTGCGTAATGTATATGTTTGGAGGTTGAATGTGCTGAACAGTTATATTGGGAGGATGCAGTTGGAAGTCCTTCTTCCAATGCCATTTGAGAATGTACCTAGGTTGCTTGGGTTTGCAAATAATTTTAGCCCAATGTTTGATGTTTGTGTCGGCCCAACCGGTTTTCTGCATGTGTTGTACGTGTGGGATGCACAACAACATAAGTTTGTCAACCCAGAAGAGATTCAAGGAAAGCGTGGGTCGTTTGTTCTTGGGGCCTTCAAGGATTCACTTCTTCTGTTAGATCGTCCCCGTCATCAAATTTTACACTAGGTTCCACCCTCGCATCTAGAGCATCGTACTTTGTTTTTCATATTTCCTTAGTGGTTGTTTGTTTGTCTGTTAGAACTGTTGTTGGTTGTGGTTGTCCTTGAGACTTTTATTTTTATGTTGGTATGTCATGTGTCTTCTTTGTTGGTTCATGATTTTTAAGCGTTACCTTTTACCAGACCAAAACAAAATGTTATTAAAACATATTACAAACAAATACAAACATAAATATGTAACAACATTATATATAATAAAGACATCATAAAGAAATGTAACATATGATGGTCAAAACTAGTGATGTCCATAATGTATACATTTTATTTCAAAAAACAAACTGGAAAGTTTAATGTCGTCAATGTGACATGGGTTCTACACCTGTGGAATCGGACATCCTGATGGTTGTAGTTCATGACTGTAAGAATGTATACTCCTATCGTACACCTGTGTATGATCAGTGTTAGGTGCCATATTATACGAATCGCGCCACCATTCAACACCAATTGCACCAGTTGCTCCCGTATATTCTTGTGTATTATTAGCGCCTGCTGCAACTGAAACATTATCACTGGCTTGAGGAAGTGTACCCACCGTGTTTTCCCCAGGACGGTAACCAACTTCATAGCCGTTTGTCGTATAGTTTTGGGCTGTAGAAGTCCCTGCTTCAAAGTCTCCAATGTAAGCACCTTGTGTCACCATTTGAGTGCCTGGAACTATCATATCTATGCCATAATGTGAAAACGAGCCCAACTGCGAAACAAAGGAAACACACTATATTTGCTTACATTTTCCGAAGAATAAACGAATGTGTATATTGTTAATAAGTAAGGATGTGTATAAACCTGATGTTGCTCTACGCCCATCCAGTCTCCATAAATACGACCATTTCTGAGCCGCTCTTCATCTAACATGGCCTCATGACCCGCTTCATCCGAAAGCCTTTTTTTCTTCCTTGATTTTTTGAGACAAGAGCCTAGAATTCATAAATTAGGGCAAGTTAATATTTTTTACTAAAAAATTACCCGTATAGTTAGTGACTTCAAACTCACGTCGGACTGTGTCAAAGGCCGGTAGCAATTATTACGGTTATGCCCGCGCATACCACACCTAGTACATGCAAAAACAGTCAGTACCTCACCTTTTGACGGATATCGGTCTTTGTTTTTAGGTCTACCAGGTTGGCGTTTTATCATAGCCGGAGGTAACACCTTTTGAAGATCGTCTGGTTTTTCCCACGTTGTAGGATCTCTTAACGGATAAACCATACCTTGGTATGTACCCTTGAGAGTAGTTCTATAAAACCAGGCCTTTGCCCACAGGCTGCAATCACTCATACCCGAATCCATACATACGGCATAAACATGACCGCATGGTAAACTTGACAATTGCCATTTGTGACAAGTACATTCAAATTTTAACAAGTCAACCTGGTGGACCTGCTTATTGTCTGTGACTTGGTATACTTTCAAATGATCGATACCCTTGACATTCCAGTTGTAGCTTTTCATCATGCGGTTCTTCACTTTCCTGGATGCCCAACCAGAAAGCTCAACCGTACCGTCTTGTGCTTCTGTGATGAACAACAAAGTATAGTTAGATACATTTTAAAAAAAAAATAGAGATATATAAAGATAACAAATGCGTGCAATGTCATAAGTAATACCCCTATATAGCTCCGCTTTTCACAATACCACTGTTGTAAAACATCCCTTACGTACTCTACAAGCTTGGTTATCGGGAGTCTGCGTGCAAATCACGTGACTGAGTTAACAAACTCGACACTGTTTGACGTCATGAAGTTGAACCGATTAGCGGGGCAGTACGCCCTCGACCATTTATCATACCCGGCTTGTTCGAGTTTTGCGACACAATCCGGTCTAAAACCACAGAGTACGCCAATAGCTTTATCAAACTCTTGTGTCGTGTACGCCTTGCAGGCTTTCAAATACATGGAGCGGTGCTTCCTAGTTCGAAGCTTACAGTTCATAATTTGATGTCTGTCACAATAAGCATGATATGACCAACTGAACACCGTACTACAAGAAACAATAATGGCAGGATGAAGGTCAGATACGATGCATAAATTTGGCGGTTCTCCCATCTGATCTCTCAACTTCGTCAAAAACCACGTCTAAGATTCAAACGTCTTTCCCTGTGAAACACCAGTCGCGATTGGTACTATCTGGTTGTTACCATCCATCGCAACCACCAGAAGATTTGTGCCCTTGTATTGACCTTTTAGATGAGCACCATCTATTATCAACAGGGGCCTCATGTATCGTAAGAAGCTTACTACTTGTGATAGTGAGAACAAAGTTATATAGTAGAACCGGAACTATTCCATATTCAGAGGCAACGATAGTATAAATAAACTCACCGCTATACCGAATCCAACATATAGCATCTGAAAACCTCCTTGTTTGTCTGTTTGAATGTGAGATACGGTTCCCGGGTTCACTAGCTTTAGATTTTGGCAATACACATGCAACTGCTCGAACGAATCGGTGTGATTACCGTACAACATATTCAAAGCATCGTTCTTACCTCTCCAACATCTTTTGTAAGGAACATCGATCTTCCAATCGATAAAAAATCTTGCATAATGTCCTTCACCTTATATATCCTATTACTATTACGCATTTTGTCTACATCAACTTAGCCAACAACTTCTTAGTTGAATTTTGATGATTAGGAAGTATTTGTGTCATTTAACAAGTGTGTGTGTCGTTGCAACACGATACAATGAACATACTACCATATTTAACCTTACGTGCATGAACACTCCAATTGGAATCTTCATGCACACATTTAACAGTGTAACGCACGGGGATGGACCTATCAACTAAATATACAAACGATTGTTTCAATGATTTTATACCAATAAAAATAATTAGTTCCTCTTTGTCTTCAAAATCATCCCCTTCACTAATATTATCAACACCAGACCGGGGTGTCTTAAAGTGAGGTTCTAGTTGATGGGGGGGGGGGGGGGTTGGGATATTAGTGAGACTAGTTTTTTGCCTTAGTGCGAGGATAGCGCTATTGGACTCTTCAACGTTAGGCGTTACTGGAAAATTCAAATCAAATTCAGGTTTATGATTACTAACCTCGATTAAAACCACTCGATTTGTGATAACTGAAACGTATAATTTCGGGACAACAACCCTAACAGCAAATCGATTGAACAAAGCAATCCCAATCTTCGTCGTCCTTAACCTCAATGGAAGCTGATCTTGTCTTGTATAATAGACTTAATTCGTCACGCTTACATATTCCAAATTTTTTCTTCAAGTACACTAATAGCTCCTTATATTGAATTTTTTATGATAATAATACACTACGCGTTGAACCATGGTATACCAGATTTAAATTCACCTTCCCATCAGTTCCAGAAGTCATGGTTATATTGTTTTGGTATAGAAGAATGTGATTTTGGTGAACTAGTTTAACATCTTCCACAACATTTAAATGGTACTTTCCAACCACTTGGTCAGCAGTATTAAAGTCTTCATGGGCAAGCCTAGGATATTAATTTCTTGTAGCTAGGGGTGAAGGATCATTGTTCTATGCAATAGGCAAAATATTGTTCTCAAGTTCCCTCCAAATTACTTGGTTGGTGTGTATTCCCTCCAATTATATCCCCTATATTAGGACTGCCCTTTATAAACATTGACATAAAAAAACACAAAAAAACCTACAAAGCACCCATAACACAAAATATGGTGAGATGCAATAATTGTGATGCTAATGCTGTTATCAAAACCTCGTGGACTCAAACTAACCCTGGCGGAAGGTTCTATTGTTGTACTGTAAGTGTACATTATATTAGCATACGTTAATTGTTTTTTTCTTAATCTACCCTTCTAACCATTGTTAATTTAGAGGGGATGCGGCATAATAGACTGGTATGACGGTCCTATGTGTCCAAGAGCTATTGAAATTATTCCTGGACTACTAAGATCTTTGAACGAGCGGAATGAAAGGCTTAATGAACTTGAAGCAATAGTGGATCAACAACAGATTCAGCTTCGCAAACTCAAGGCCGTTTTATTCATAAGCTTGATCATGTTCTTTTATTATATGTTCAATTAAAATGTTAATCGGTTTATGGTTAACATGTATCACAATTAGCTTTCCAGACAATTTAGTTTCTTTTAATGCATTATTTCCATGAAGGTTGTACTTTGTTCAAATTTTCAATTAGATGACAAAGTACGAATTTTATCATTTTTGGTTCTTTGGTTTTATAAAGGACTAACAATTAAAATTAAAAGAAACAACATTGATGCTACACAGATATCTTCAAATTTAACGACCAAAAAGTAAAATCTTATGTTGTTCTTAACAAACTAGACCATACCTCCTAGTTAACTTGCCAACTGCTTGTGCGCCCATAGGTAGTCTGCAATTCTTTCACGGTAAGCGGTAGGAACAGACTCCGGATCAGACACCGATACCGACATGTTATGTATCAATCAGTAAAGAAATATACATAACCAGACGCCACAATCACCATACTGACCTGTTTGTAAGGGCACACCATTTTCTGCCACAAAGGTTATTTTATAGCCTCAACCGGTATACGCTTGTGTGCCACAATGCCATTCCTAGCAAGAAACCTAGGTATAACCTTAGGAAATGCAACCCTCATTTCCGACCACCATTTCCTGTTCTCGGGGTCCGGTACCCTAAGAGAGTCATACAAAGTAATCAGACGCTTCTAATATTCAGCACACCAAGGCAGTAATTGTAAAACCTCTGATTTTACCTTATTGACTTTGTCAACTGTTGTACTCTTTATTTTTGGAATCTATATAATTCCACTTTATATGACTTATTAATAATCATATACCTTTTGTCATACCACCTTTCATATTTATTTCTATATTTTTATGGACCTTTAGTCATTGTTGACTACTCTGGCAACTGACTGGCCACCTGAATGAATAAAGGACTCATCACCTCAGTACACATTTTGAGATAAACTGTAACTTTACTTAATTAAATTATTAAGTACTTGGACTCATTTTTATATGTATATATTTACATATATTTCATAACAAGAATAAACACCTAACACCTTAAAACAATGTACATTATTTTATATTGACATTTATTTACTTTATTTAAGTAAAACAATTATAATGATGTATTCATTATATACTTTCACTAAATTACCTAAAGGTTTAACTAAAGTACCTATAACTTAACAAAATGCATACAATATCATACAAGGACTATTATTTTCACCCAACACTTGATACAAAATTTACACATTTCCCTAAAATCACCTAAATGTGCCGTGTATATATGTATACACTACATATCTATAATCATTTCACTCACTTGCAAGTATAAACATGTACATCCACTAATACACTATGTCTTACACTATCCTTACACACCTTACCCTTTTTCATGCTTAACCATGCTATACTTCTTACACATACATACTATGTATACTTACACACTCATTAGTTCATGCAAACTTGTAAGCAAACCATTTCACAAAGTCAAAACCTTATACTATGTCACCATACATGTCACTATGCCAAGTCAAATCCTTGTCCCCCTTTGACCTTGTAAACCCACGGTTAGAACAAAAAAGGAGGGAAAGGAGTTTGCTATTTTGAGCATGTGAGGGAAATAAACTAGCATATCTCAACCAAATCCAATGCATATCTAACCAAGATACATTGAAGATTCATGGTACAAACAATAGATATCATGAGATCCCTCTCTTTCCTCTTACAGCCGAGACACACACACACAAACACATTTCACTTGAAAACCAAATCTCACTTCACTCTCTCTCTCAAAACACACGTTTACAAACACTTCCACCATAACCAAGACCTTGAAGCTCATTACTATGTCTCTCCTATCTTAAATGCTAATCATTGTCAACTCCTACAAGTACCTTGATATTCAAGTTAACAAAGAAGCCTTAAAAACTCCATTGAAGCCCACGGCTTGATTTTTAGCTACAAGAGTCACCATTGTTGAAACCAAGCTCTCATTCCTACTCATCCTCCTATTCATTCCTAGTTCCACCTAAACAAGTAAGTAAAACTTAAAACCTATCTTTCATTATATTACTTTCATGCACATAAACATACACATGGTTATTACTAGTAAAGCTTAATCTTAAAACAAAAACATAAAACCCTAAACCTAAAATGGGTCACGACTTAAAATGTTTTATGAGTTCAAATGATGTAACATGTTGATAACCATAATGAACATAACAATATGAACTAGTTAAACTAGAAAAAATATGAATAACATAAGCATGCATATATTGGACGTGGGGTTTACACCCTATGGTTCAATATTGGTTAATCTTGTAATGTATAAACATGCCTAGAAACATTAGATCTATATTATTAGTTGCCTTATAATGTTAAGCTCACTATTTTTGCCTTATAGGATTTAGTTTTAAGTCTACTATAATAAGCTTGCCTAAATAAACTTCATTATTACTAAATAATGTTTTTATAGAACTTTTGGTGTCAAAATTGTGATTTTGTAAAGTTTCGGGTTAAAAACATAGATCTATAAATATTTTTGGACTAAAATGATAGATCTATGAAGTTTTGGACTAAAATGGTAAATCTACTAAGTTTTAGATTAAAAAGAGAAAATATAATAGTTTCGGGTTAATATTGTATTTTATTAAGTTAAGGGATCTAAATGAACAAGTATAAAAACTCACTTTCCAAAAATATAAACCTAAGGGCTACTTTTGTAAAATGCCGAGAGTTGAGGGTGGTGTTTTGACACTATCCGAAACTCCAAAGTTAACAACAAGGACTTAAATGAGATTACTAACATGTTAGGGTAATTTGTGGAACTTAGTAAGGACCTAGGGGACCCCTTTTGCCCATTGCCGAAACTAATAGAATCCCTAGGGACCTATTTTGCCAATATAGTAAACTCTAACAAACCCTAGTTAAACCCTAGGGGTGGTTTTTGGCATAAGCCGAAAGTCAATAGAAGCCCTAGGGGGCATTTGTGTACCTTGTTTCTAAACCTAAAATGAGCCGAATATAGGAGGACAAAAATTGACACTTTATGAAACTTTTACAAACCCTAGTTACACGTGTAACTAGGGAGGGACCAATGTTGTAATTACTAGAAACATTTAGGAACCCTAGGGGTATAAAGGTAAATAACCGCGGGTAATTATATAAGTAGAGGGACTAAAATGTAATTTATACAAAGTATAACAAACCCTAGATTTACTATATGTTTATACCCGATACTTAAAACGTAAAACTTAAATAAACATAACATTTATTATTTTTCCAACTTATAATTTAATAATTATATACACTACAAGAACGTGGAAATTAAACAAAAATGTTATACGTTTTATAAACCTTATTTAAGTATAAAATACAAATTAAAAATGATTAACTTATAAAAATAAATATATTAACTATATTTATTTTCTATTACTTTAAATATATATAAAATTCCTTTTATAAATATTTACATTATCTTATAAACAATACAAGTACAAGAATATTAATTAAATAGATTAACTGATTTAATAATATTATTTATTTTATACTTAAAATAAATACTACTGTGACTTGTACAACGATGAACTAAAATACATATATCGTAATAAAATGCTTAAAACCAGTATAAGCATGCACAGATTTGTTCTGAAACTTTTATGCATTATGTTATGCATTTACTGAGACCTTATAATTATTTAAGTCGTTGACTGTATCGTGAGCATCATATCAGATTTACTTGTAACTATTTGTTGTACTATTAAGGTGAGTTCATGGCCCCACTTTTTATATTGACAAACTTTTAAACCTTTTAACGGGGAAGAAAAAGTGCAACATATTTTATTTTGTGGACATAAATTGAACTGTGAAACCTTTGATTACATTTGCCTATTGTAGATGAACCCGCATGACCCGTGCATCTGAAACTGTTATAATTATTGAATTACCTGAATTTTATAAATAGATCTATTTGGGATTGACCATCCCCATCTGGGTGAGTCATGCTCACTGTGCCTAGGCCAGGACAAAAGATGTTTCACATGTCAGCACTTATTATTTTTGGGTGCCTTTTTATAAGGAGAAGGGTCCTTATTTGTTAAGGACTTAACTGTCAAGTCTCAGTTTCAGGAAATATGGGAATGTAATTACTTTTAAGTATTGGTGCTTTGTGCATTACTACTTCAGTGAATGTTTATTGTCCAAAACTTATTTTATTAAACCTGTAAATTCACTAACTTTATGTTGACTCTCTAAGCATGTTTTCTCAGGAAACTGAAGCAGGTAATGGTGTGCATGGAGTCAAGCATCATGATAGGCTGCATTTACAGAGCTCATATGGGGTTTTATAAACTAGGGAATAATTCAAACTGTTGACAATGTTTAAGTCAATTTTAATACTATTTGCACTTTTATCCATGTAATAAATGTAATGATAATCTTTTATTTGCTGCTCTGTACGCTATCTGCTATTGATCCACCTACGTGACACCCAAATATTATTTCCGTTGCATTTGACTCAATTTGGAGGTGTCACAGAACGGTATCAGAGCAATAGTTTTAGAGAACCATGACAAAATTTAAATAAATATAAAAATTATTTTTTTTATATAAACTGGACTATAACTGCTTTAAAAATCTTTTGGGATTTTCGGGACTAGAATAATTAAGCATATAGAGTGTAGAGCATACATTCTTACGTGGCTATCTGTGCATTGATTATTAACGTCCGGTTAATTAATCTCATAAGTATTAACGTAACCTTTAACGTCGTCATGTTAAATGGCACTATTATATAATTTAATCACTATTTCCCAAAAACTTTTAACTTGAGTAAGTTTATACTTATGTCAATTAAAACGATATTATTTTCAGATTATTATCGCATCACCTACCGATACTCCTGTTGCCGTATCACTGACGTCCGTCTTGTGTGGATGGATATCTGCCAGTGACGCAGACGACAGTCACACATCTGGTGACACCGTTCTCATTGTTGCCCTCATTACTACTCCACCTGTTTCACCTATTTCCCCCGCTGGGGAAGAGGTTCAGCCGACTGCTGCCATACCACCCATACTACCAGTTTCTTCACTACGGGACTACGCACCCGAGTCTCTGCCCGCCTCGTAAGAGGAGGTATGAGGCACCTGTCGACTCTACTTTTGAGGTCGGCGAGGGTTCGGGTACGAGGCGCGTGGATCCTGTCCAGGCCCAGATCACTGTACTGGCTGCACGCTAGGCACAGGATGTTGTAGAGATTCATGCTCTGCTGGCCGATGGACAGCTTGGACGCACTGCTCTGCAGTCGCGCCAGGACCTTCTGTGTTGGACTGTTAGTGCTGAGGCACATGCTGCCCGTGGAGCATGGTCCACGACTTACCATTCTCTACAGTGGTTGCTGGAGGAGAATGAGTTCCTCCGTGAGAAGATCTACCTACTGCAGAGTCAGCAGACTGAGACTCACACACCGCTCTCATGACCAAGGAGCAGACGCTTGCCATCTTCTTCGATCTCCAGGACGTCCGTCACCCGGGATTGACATCAGAGACTGCTCATCTTCGGGGAGTTCAGCAGACCCTCAGAGACCAGTTCTTGGAGGCACTCCGACTCCTTAAGGAGACCCGGGAGGCCATGACTGCGATGCATGATGCCATGTAGGCACCAACCGTCTCATCACCACCAGTGGCACCAACCGTATCTGAGGAGTCCGTTAGACATGAGTAGACTAGGTGTCTTTTGTACATCATGATAAGCTATTAGGGTTGCATCTCGGCTATCATGATATAGGACCTCATGTATTTGTACTTTCTTTTATAAGTTGTATCTTTGTACTGTACTATTTAGATTATGGATTTGTAGATGATGTACTTTATATTATGTGTACCACCATCCCAGACAGGCGGTCTGTGCTCTGTCTTGGATTGGTTGTGCAATTTGTACCGTATTCCTATTCTAGACATATGACATGTACTCATTAGCTTTTATTATATCATGTACTGTATTATATTATGAACTTTTAAACAGGTTATCCAATTTGTTGCAAAGTCTATGCATGAATTTCTTTTCGTGTATTTATATAAAATCGTGCTAACACCTTAAACTAATGATTTCATTTTTGTGTATAATTATAGAAAAATGGTAATCACTAGAACGAACCCCAACAATGCCGACACTACCCAAAACGTCACTGTTGCCCAACTAAGGGAAATGATTGATCAAGACATCGCAACTGCGATGGCTGCCAGCAGAAACGTAGACGATAGTTAAAACTCCAACAACCGTCGAAATAATCAGACCACCAGGGGTTGCTCTTACCCCGACTTCTTGAAATGTAAGCCTTCCTACTACAAGGGCAAAGAAGGAGTGGTGGAACTGATGCAGTGGTTTGAAAGGTTGGAAACTGTGTTCCGCATCAGCGACTGTGCAGAAGAGAACAAAGTAAAGTTTTCCACCTGCACCTTACTTGAGAGTGCTCTTACTTGGTGGAACTCTGTAGTTGCTACTCTTGGACACGACGCTGCCTATGCTCTCAACTGGACTGAACTGAAGGAGAGAATGACAGAGAAATACTGTCCAACGGGTGAAATGAAGAAGCTTGAAATCGAATTGTGGGATCTCAGATGCAGGAACAATGACATCACTGCATACAACCAAAGGTTCAAAGAGTTGACTCTAATGTGTACCAGAATGTTTGTGGAGGAGGAAGATAAGATTGAGAAGTATGTGGGTGGACTCCCAGACGCCATTCACGACAGTGTGCTCGCATCTCGACCTACTACCGTCGAGAATGCCATCGAGTTCACTACTGAACTGATCAACAAGAGAGTCCGTACCATAACCGAGAGGCAAACTGACAACAAGCGAAAGGCAGATGAGTATATCCGTAGTCAGCACCAGCAGCATCCTAAGAAGCAAAATGCTGGGCAAGTTTATAGTGCTACCTCTGTAGGGACTAAGTCGTACGTGGGCGCAAAACCTTTATGCCCCAAGTGCAACTATCATCATACTGTTGATAGCCCATGACAGACCTGCTACAGATGTGAACAAGTGGGTCATTTTGCTAAAACCTGTCGAGTTAATGCTGTCACTCAGGCCCGACCCAATCAAAACACTGGGAACTACAACAACAGGGGCGGATACAATGCCCGTGGGAACGGGAATGGACAGCAAGGGAACCACAATGCTGCTGGAGGAAATAACAATGGACCCAAGAAGGGAGTTGTGTGCTATGAGTGTGGAGCACCAAGACACGTGAGACCAGGTTGCCCTAAGCGGGCCAACCAGAACAAGAATAGTAGAGGATCTTTGTCAAGAGTGTACGTGGTCGGCAATGCAAAAGCCAACCCCGATTCAAATGTCGTTACTGGTACGTTCCTACTAAACAATCGTTATGCATCTGTTTTGTTTGATACTGGAGCAGATCGAAGTTTTATATCTACTGAATTTAGCCAAGTACTAGAAGTTGTTCCTACAACTTTAGATCACAACTACTCCGTAGAATTAGCTGATGGTAAAACTGTAGATGCTGACACTATCATTAGAGGTTGTACCTTAAATATTTCCAAACATCCGTTCAACATTGACCTTATCCCCGTAAACCTTGGTAGTTTTGATGTTATTATTGGTATGGACTGGTTAGCGAGATACCGCGTAGCCATTGTTTGTGATGAAAACCTAGTCCGTATTCCATGGGGAAATGAAACTTTAATCATTCGAGGAGACGATAACACCGACCTCACTGACACTAGACTTAGTGTTATCTCTTGTACTAAAGCCTAGAAATATTTATTGAGAGGATGTCCTATCTTCTTGGCCCATATTTCTCAAACAGATGAAGAGGACAAGCCCGAGAAGAAACAAATCAAGGACGTACCAAACGTCCGAGATTTTCCAGAAGTCTTTCCTGATGAGTTGCCAGGCTTACCACCGACCCGACAAGTGTAATTTCAAATCGACTTGATTCCTAGAGTTGCACCTGTAGCCAAAGTTCCATACCGGTTGGCACCATCAGAAATGAAAGAACTAGCTGAACGACTCCAGGAAGTATCTGACAAAGGATTCATTCGACCCAGTTCCTCACCCTGGGGAGCTCCTGTGTTATTTGTCAAAAAGAAAGACGGTTCTTTTTGAATGTGCATTGATTACAGAGAACTGAATAAGCTAATTGTGAAGAATCGTTATCCGCTTCCTCGAATTGACGACCTATTTGACCATATGCAAGGGTCAAATGTGTATTCCAAGATTGACTTGAGATCTAGATACCATCAACTACGGGCCAGGGAGAAAGATATTCCAAAAACACAGCTTTTAGAACTCGTTACGGTCATTACGAATTCCAGGTTATGCCATTTGGGTTGACCAATGCACCATCTATTTTCATGGACCTTATGAACCGTGTGTGCAGACCCTACCTGGATAAATTCGTGATATTTTTCATTGACGATATACTCATTTAATCCAAGAACGAACAAGAACACGGGGAACACCTTGCACAAGTACTAAAGGTACTCAAGAAGGAGCAACTCTATGCTAAATTCTCCAAATGTGAATTCTGGATTCCCAGAGTGCAATTCCTCGGTCATGTCATCGATTGTGACGGTATTCACGTAGATCCAGCAAAGGTCGAATCTTTCAAGGATTGGGTATCTTCTAAATCACCGACAGAGATCCGCCAATTTCTAGGCCTTGCCGGGTACTACCGTAGATTCATTGAAGATTTTTCCAAAATAGCCAAGCCAATGAGCAAACTCACTCAGAAAGGAATAAAGTTCGATTGGGGAGAGAAGGAAGAATCAACTTTTCAGCTGATCAAGCAGAAGTTGTGCAGTGCACCTATATTAGCCTTGCCTGAAGGCAACGATGATTTCATTGTATACTGTGATGCTTCACATAAAGGTCTAGGAGCAGTATTAATGCAGAGGATGAAAGTGATTGCCTACGCTTCAAGACAACTGAAGAAGCATGAGAAGAATTACACCACTCATGATCTAGAACTTGGATCCGTAGTTTTTGCTCTCAAAATCTGGAGACATTACCTATACGGAACGAAGTGCACAATGCATACTAAACATAAAAGTTTGCAACACATATTGGATCAGAAGGAGCTGTGACACCCCGGGTAGGGTCAAAATATGCAGAAAATATCCCCGGAGATGTCACAAGTGTGGATCGATAGCGTATAGTCCATAGAGCATAAGATAAAAAAGTTAGTCAAATCAGATTACATGTTTATTTAAACAAATAAATAAAAATTGTCTTAAACATGGCAGTTGGTGATTGTTTTTGTTTCCCAAATAGAACCCCTGACGAGTCCTACGATGCAGATTTCTAAGATGTTGGAGACCATGCACACACCACGTACTAACTTCATATTCCTATGCAAAACATACTAACAGGGGTCAACATAAAGTTGGTGAATTTACAGATTTTAACAATTAATTAATTTGGACATACAATAATCATAGGAGTAATAATGCACAAAGCATTCTTACTAAAATGTAAATAACATTTGTTTATTAGTAGAAACTGAAGCTTAACCCCATAGTCCTCAACAGATGAGGACGTAGTGTCTTACAAAAAGACACCCATTCCAGTTCCAACATGGTATACGTCTGTTGTCCCGGTCAAGGCACAGTGAGCATGACTCACCTAGACGGGGATGGTTAATCCCCAATAGATCTATTTATAACATTCGGGCAATTTACAACAATTTAACAGTTTCAATAATAATCAATCATAATCAAGTTTATACAATCCAGTTGTGTCCAATATATGTTTGCATATTTTCTTTCCCAAAAGGGAAAGTTTTATCAAAAGTTTATATGGGGTTGTAAACTCACCTGGAAGTAGGCAATTGCTTGTTTAACACGGATATCCAATTAAAGCTCACACCAAAGTTATGCTTAATCAGATAGTATAGTCTTAATAGATAGTACAAGGAACATATATGTATGCTTATACAGATTTTAGTCAGTTCATTTATGCTACGGTATTTATTTAAATAACCGTAGTTCAATTGCTATAAATATTCATTTAACTTATCTGTATAAGTTTCGTTTCTAAGTAAACATAAAATGTTTAACTATTAATATCAAGTAGCATACATGTAATAATACTAATTCAATCTTACAATTAAGTTTTACATTTAAGTAAACATAAAAGAAAATATTTCACTTAAAATATTAATCTATGTTTATAGTACTTGTATCAATAACATCCAATTAAATTTATAACCAAGTTCTATATTTAAGTAAACATAAGGGGTTTTACTTATAACATATTTACGTAGTAACATTCAATTTAATTAACGTTCATATAATTTTATTTCTTAAAAGTATATGAGTACATGTTTTAATAATACATATTCATCTTGTTTATACAATTTATTTTGTAAAGCAAATATAAATAAATATTTCATAAAAAAATATTATTTTATTTAACTCTAAAGTTTTCCTAAGTTATTTAATATTTATAAAATAATTTATTTATCACAAATTTAAGTTTATACATTAATCCTTATGATCTAGACTTTTAATTATGTTTTATTATAATTAAAATAGATTTTAAGGTTAGGGCTTGTTAATGTTTCGGAACATGGCAAAACTAGTCCCTCCATATTTTTAAACAAGTAAACTTTTGATTTAGTACACATTTGGTACCCAGGGCTTGTTTAAGTTTCGGTTTATGGCAAATTTAGTCCCTCTAGTATTATCTAGGTTTTGTAACTTTACTAAAATGACAAAACAGCCCCTAGGGCTTCTTTATGTTTCGGACTATTGCCAAAATGGTCCTTAGGGTTTTAGAATGACAAAATAACTTTTAGAAACTTCCCAAAATGGTCCCTAGGGTTTTAATTTTCCACGGATGGTATTTATTAAACCCTAGACTTTTGAATAATTACAATTTCAGTCCTTGTGCTTACTAGTTTATCAAAACAAGTTTCATAAGTTACGGTTTTTGTCCTTAAGTTTTATAAATTGTCATTTTCATCCAAAAAGTTTTTATAAGTTATATTATATTATAAAAACTTTTATTTTAACATTCAAACTTTATATGGGCTCATTAAATGGGCTAAACATCTAATGGGTTATTTTAGTGGGCTTAAATATATTTCAAGTCCACTAATTTATTTAAATGGACCTTTAAATCATTTATTGGGCTTAATACATTTTTAAGTCCCTTTAATTAGTTAAAATGGGCCTAAGTATAATCCTAGGTCCATTTAAGTTACTAAAATTTATCAAATGGGCTTATTGGGTCCATTTAAGTTTTAGATTAACTTTTCATGGACTTAATTAGTCCATTAACATTACTTTATATTTTATGTATATTTTTACTTAGGATATTCTTATAAGCTTATTATGAGTTTATTAATATTTAGTTTTGCAATCTAAATAGATGAATAAAACTTAAAATTCATTTTATGTGCTATACCAAATTAGATCTAGGTGTGTCATAAGGTTACAAGTAAGTCATAAGCCCTAGTAGGAGCTTATAACCCATGACCTACATTAGTTACAGCATATTAAGATATGTCAAGTATCATTTTAAGTTTGCATGTAGTTTATATGTGTTACAAAAATTTAGATCAACTATGTACACATCAAGACAATAAGTCACAAGTTCAAAATAAGATCTAAACTTGCTATATTGTCTCTTCCCAACGTTCCCACTAGATTTTTATAAACTTGCTTGTATGTTTAACATACTCAAGTTAGTTTTTGTCACTAGATCTATGGTTTATATAATGACATGCATGTACATCTAACCCATTTAGGGTCATATGTAACCCACGTGTAATAACCTGTACTTTAAAAATCAACATTTAGACGGAGATCTAATCTAATCTATAGTATTCGGATCAATATTTATTACTCGACTTTTATTTGTGATATTCGTTCGACAAATAATATTTATTTCTCGGCTAACCGAGAGGTTAGAGATTTAATGTATCGAATACGTGTCATTTATTATTTAACGGCAAAGTCTATGTCCGTCATCGACCGTAAATATTCTCGTTATGACATATAAATATTTTCTACTGTCGTCGTTTTAATTTCTCGTTTTACGAGCATTCTTCGTAATTGGCGCTAAACCCGTAGGCATCGTTCGTTTATATAAAGTGTTAATATATTTTACTAACATATTTTATATAATAAGCTTCATTTATTTTATCAAAATATTAATGTTATCCGAATAGTTGATGTTTTTAGTTTATATTGAGCGTTTATTTTTCGTGTTTTACGCGTATCTTTTAAATCGCGTATCTCTTAAAATATCGAACTTCGATAATACCCGCTTTACTATATCATCAGATACAACTTGAAAAAATACAAATCTTCTTTCTTTTCCTTTTTACACGTCTCAAGCTCTCATCTATTCAAAATACATGTGTCAATGTTATGAGATAAGTCATACTTAAACTAAAAGACTTATTATTTTATCACTTGATGTATAAAAAAGAATAACACATATCATTTCCTTGCTTTCCTTTGGTTTCTACGAAAACCACAACAGCCATATATACAACCATACCATTATGTTTTATTGAGTTTTTAGCAAAATTTTAGAGATACAAATTGAAGGGCATGATTACTAGCAACCATATTTCATTGGAAAGGTTTTCTACTCATTCTTCATTAACTCAATTTGAATATATATGTTATGAATATGTATATATATCATTTATCTATTGATTTTGATCATGTCATAGTTGATTAGTATATATTGGACATTGTATTTGATCATTGAAACTTGAAAACATGATTAATTAAACCTTATGAATAAAATATTGAAAAAGGGTAATATTAGATCAATTGAAAGATTGTATTTCGTGGCTAAATCAGTAAGTATTGACGTTGTTTTAAAATAATGAGTGGATAGGCCTATGTTATGTGGTGATTTCTCCGGGTGGCCCGTCTCGTAACGATACCCGGTGAATTATATATGGCTGAAATGATAAAAAGTGTAAAATTTGAACATGCTGAATGAACAGACTGAGAACTCATTTTAGAATCCAGAACCATTGCAAAAGATAAGACTATGGGTTGTATCTAAACTTATGTAGAACATACACGAATCAGATGGTTTTCTACAGATAAACGGTTTAGAAATGGCGGGCAAAACGGTGGAACTGAAGTTGGCTGCGGAAAACAACCAACTCTTCTAAGTGATATAATGGGTAAATGAGATATAATAAATATAAAGTATGGGAAATTGAACTTATAATAAGTAAACTACATAAGTTAAGAAGGAATTTGGTAAAAATAACTCATCTATATTATTTACGGTTTAGGAGAAACGGTCTAAACGAGACATGTCGTGAAAAACGTAAGAATTAGACTATATTAAATTAAGGTAAAACGTGGCGATTTTTATAAAAACCGAAGTGGTATGACCCACTTGTCGAGAATTGTAAACTCTTTGAATACTGATATTTATATACCCGAGACCCGACCATCCAAAGATATTAAGTCGACAACGTTTGGAGGCGTTTTAGAACCCATAAAGCTTATAAAGTTGATTTGGGCCACAAAAGCCCAACATACACTTATAATGGCTATTAGGCCATTATTGAGCCTGAGATTTATAATATGTTTAGAGTTTAATACTGAGATTTAAATGGACTAAAGTCACAATAACTTGTAATGGGTCATTAATGGGCTTTATTGGGCTTAATGGTCATAATGAGACTTTATATGATAGATTGTTACCAAAAGTATAATAAAAAGTTTTATAGAACTTATGCAATGTCCAAACCTACTGAAGTGAACTATTTACATATATGTATGACTTATGTATAGTGTCGATCCTAAGACGCGTCTCGTCATTATAGGTCTCGTTCGGTCATGTGACGACCGTTGGGCATCTCGTTCTCGATTAATGAGCGATTGATATCTCATGAAGTCGTGTAGCGACTATTGAATGTTTGGTCCTCGATAAACATGTGATAGCTATATCAGGTGAGTTCATAGCCTCGCTTTTACTTCTTTATATGTTTTTATAAACCCGCGAGGGGGAATACATGCTACCAGCAAAAATAATCATATGAGATTATATATATCCTTTGAAAGGATACATGTTTGTGAATAAACATTCGTTGTTGGAATATATGCTTTGAACGAATACAAGCTGTTGTTAATAAACGTAAAGACGTTTGATTAAATGCTTTTGAAAGATGAACACAAGTGTTGATTGTATTGATTGTGAACCGCTATTTGCTAAGTGTTGTATTGCTAAAATTTGAAAGTCCCTAAAATCCATGAACCGTTAACTACCTGTAATGGGTAGGCGCTGGTACAGACGGATGGTTCCATCGGGGATGGCCCCCACCTGGGCAGGTCGCACCTGTGGGTTGGAGGCTCAACCAGGTGTGTTGTATTAGAAGTAAGGGGGTATTCGGCAAAATACCTGACTAGGGCGTTATTATACTTAAGGATTCGGTGTCATGGCTTAGTAGAATAGCGTGGACTTTGGGTATTGCATGTGTTGCACTATCGGCAGTGGATGAGATTCTTGTGTTCAAAAGCTTTATGGTTTATTTAAAAACCCATTATTATTTATTAAAAACCTATGAATTCACTCAACCACTGTGTTGACATGTTAGCATGTATTCTCAGGTGTGTAGGTTTAAGAGCAGCTGGAGCTGGAGCCGCGCGGGATAAAGTAAAGGCAAAACAAACAACTTCCATTTGATACATTTTGACAAACTTTTATATATTTATTAAAGTTTGTATAAATTATTGGGACCTATTTATATTAAACTATGATTTAATAAAGTTATCGAATGGTTTATTTAATAAAACGTCTCTTTTGAGTTCGTTTTCTATGACTATGTGTGATGTGCTATAAAGTAACACCCAAAGTTGATATTCCGCTGCCTTGTGAAATTAGGGGTGTTACAGATTGGTATCAGAGCACTAGTTATAGCGAACTAGGTCATTTTTAAAACCTAGACTATAACTACTCTTTCGTAAAATTGTTTGGTTGCCTTATGAACTATTCGCGCGCTCATGGCTCCTACAAACCAATGATTGGTTGTGATAATGTGATCTTGTGTGTATGTAGAAATGGTTGTATATATATGAATGTATATACTATGGTATTTAAGGGCATTGTGCATGACACAATGGTCCTTGCGTGATTATCGTACATTTTATGATACGGTTTTATAGAGAGTTTGGCCTCGCCGCCAATCACTTTTCTCGATAATTAATTTATTATCCGAATACGAGTATGGAACTCGTTTGATATTTTGGTACATATATATATTGTTTCATAATCTATCGCATGTCGACTAATTTAAGCTCGATTTTTGTCATCGCATCATGATGTGCCATTTTAGGACATCTCCTTTTGAAACGTTATTGATAAGCGTATTATTATATTTCTGCACTCCTTATGATTTTGAAGAATCATTTATTCAAGGAGACATCTTCTACGTAATATAACGTTTAATTTAATTGTGTTTGATTACGTTTTGTGGCGAAAAGGAGGATGCCAATGTTGGACCTAATATATATATATATGTATATATACCCAAATCAACTATGTATAATTTGGGTACAACAAAGATATGCTCATAGTAGTCATTAGTTGAGAAATTTAGTACTTAGTATTTAAATGGAATGGGACATTTAAATATAATGATTTTAAATCGCCCAACTATGTGTCGTTTAAGGTTCTCTTATTGAAATGGATTGGGACATGTGAATAAGAAAGTTTCAAACCATTGGACCTTAGACTATCGATGATTTCTTTATTCAAATGGTATGGGACGTTTGAATACAGAAATCATGGAGTAAGTTTGACACCCTATACTTTTCTTGGTATTTAATTTGGTTATGATATCGTATTATGTGAGGGAATTACCTGAGTAGGATGATTTATAATCATCTTGTTGAAATAAATTGGGACGCCTTTTTATTTGACCAAGAAAGTTATAAGTTCCCGAACCATAAATTTATAATTCTTGTTTACATGGATTGGGACGCCTTTGGATGTAAACAACGAATTATAAATGAGTGGGCTCAAGTGTGCCTGAGCTGGTTTGTGATTATTTTGTTTACGGGTGTATTTCTTCGACTCGTGTTTCGTTGGTATGATTCATTCATTACGATCGTCCTTATGGTTATTATTGATTATCGTCTATGTACGAGTAACCCATTAGTATTTTCCCAAGTTGTGATTTGTCTTTATGGACCATTTATAATGTGCCTCGACTATCGTAAGCTTGATAAGCTAACCGTTAAGAACCATTACACGTTCCAAGGATAGACGACTTGTTTAATCGACACTAGTATTTAACTGTGTATATGTGGATTGACTTAGGTTGAAGTTATCACCAAATGCTCATAGTTAATGAAACGATTTTGTAATTTTTCTTGTTATTATTGATGGTTCATCGAAGAGTTTTTCAAACATAACGAAAAAATTTTTTTGGGTATGGATCCGTTTTTGAGCACCCTGTAATATCTTTGGGGTATGGATCCGTTTGTGAGCACCCTGAAATATCTTTTGGATATGGATCAGTTTGTGACCACCTTGTAATATCATTTGGGTATGGATCTGTGTGTGAGCACCCTCCGATGAAATAAATATATTTGGATATGCATCCATGGCTATCAGGACCATAAACATCGTTTAACTTGCAAACTTTCCTTTGATTGGACTCATCTGAAAATCCTATCAGATATTCATTTATCATGTCTTGACTATTTAGCAAGCATGAGTTAACTTGATTGAACTTATTGATTTGGCATGGCTTGGTTATTATACAAGCATGTCGTAATGTGATTATATGTGCCTAATGATGGATTTTATAATTGATTTGGATCATAGTTCCTCCGATCGAGTATGTATACTCCGAACGATTTCCGTGTCGATGAATTCGCTTTTGACGAAATAAGGTTGCATGTTCGAGATCAATGTAATTAGGTGATTTTGTATGACTAGTACTAATTACCTCTTATTGATTATTTTGTAACGTTTCGATGGACTTATGTGTGACCCATGCGATTTTCTTTTACGACGTAATTGTTTTTATCAGACCCATGGACAATGTATGTTTTAATTTGATCGACGTGATCGCTGATTGTTTTAAATTGATTGTCGCATTAGAAAATTTCTTAAATGCACCCAATTCTTTTGTCTCTTCACTTTTCATGTGGAATTTTTCTAACTTATATCGACCGTCGCAAGTTTGATAAGCTAGTAGTAATGTACCTTGAGGAACTTCCAAAAATTGACGGCTTGTTAATTTTTCGCTTTCAATGGCTTCTCCTTCAAGTTATACATTATTCTTTACTTATAAGGGTTAAAGCTACATTTAAAACGTTCATTCATGATTGTTATGTATATTCGTTGCTTTGATTTTTGTTCATTTAACATTTGTTAGAAACCTCGGCGATGACTTGTCTATCTCTCACCTCTTCGTCCTTTAACCGAAGACTATTAAGACGAATTAAGCGCTGGTACATCGCTTCCTAAAGGGGTAGATGATGTAATAACCCGTACTTTAAAAATCAACATTTAGACCGAGATCTAATCTAATCTCTAGTATTCGGATCAATATTTATTACTCGACTTTTATTTGTGATATTCGTTTGACGAATAATATTGATTTCTCGGCTAACCGAGAGGTTAGAGATTTAATGTATCGAATACGTGTCATTTATTATTTAACGGCAAAGTCTATGTCCGTCATCGACCGTAAATATTCTCGTTATGACATAGAAATATTTTCTACTGTCGTCGTTTTAATTTCTCGTTTTACGAGCATTCTTCGTAATTGGCGCTAAACCCGTAGGCATCGTTCGTTTATATAAAGTGTTAATATATTTTACTAACATATTTTATATAATAAGCTTCATTTATTTATCAAAATATTAATGTTATCCGAATGTCGATGTTTTTAGTTTATATTGAGCGTTTATTTTTCGTGTTTTACGCGTATCTTTTAAATCGCGTATCTCTTAAAATATCGAACATAGATAATACCCGCTTTACTATATCATCAGATACAACTTGAAAAGATACAAATCTTCTTTCTTTTCCTTTTTACACGTCTCAAGCTCTCATCTATTCAAAATACATGTGTCAATGTTATGAGATAAGTCATACTTAAACTAAAAGACTTATTATTTTATCACTTGATGTATGAAAAAGAATAACACATATCATTTCCTTGCGTTCCTTTGGTTTCTATGAACACCACAACAGCCATATATACAACCATACCATTATGTTTTATTGAGTTTTTAGCAAAATTTTAGAGATACAAATTGAAGGGCATGATTACTAGCAACCATATTTCATTGGCAAGGTTTTCTACTCATTCTTCATTAACTCAATTTGTATATATATGTTATGAATATGTATATATATCATTTATCTATTGATTTTGAGCATGTCATAGTTGATTAGTATATATTGGACATTGTATTTGATCATTGAAACTTGAAAACATGATTGATTAAACCTTATGAATAAAATATTGAAAAAGGGTAATATTAGCTCAGTTGAAAGATTGTATTTTGTGGGTAAATCAGTAAGGATTGAGGTTGTTTTAAAATAATGAGTGGATAGGCCTATGTTATGTGGTGATTTCTCCGGGTGGCCCGTCTCGTGATGATACCCGGTGAATTATATATGGTTGAAATGATAAAAAGTGTAAAATTTGAACATGCTGAATGAACAGACTGAGAACTCATTTTAGAATCCAGAACCATTGAAAAAGATAATACTATGGGTTGTATCTAAACTTATGTAGAACATACACAAATCGGATAGTTTTCTACGGATAAACGGTTTAGAAATGGCGGGCAAAACGGTGGAACTGAAGTTGGCTGCGAAAAACAGCCAACTCTTCTAAGTGATATAATGGGTAAATGAGATATAATAAATATAAAGTATGGGCAATTGAACTTATAACAAGTAAACTAAATAAGTTAAGAAGGAATTTGGTAAAAATAACTCATCTATATTCTTTACGGTTTAGGAGAAACGGTCTAATTAACGAGACATGTCGTGAAAAATGTAAGAATTGGACTATATTAAATTAAGGTAAAACGTGGCGATCATTATAAAAACCGAAGTGGTATGACCCACTTGTCGAGAATTGTAAACTCTTTGAATACTGATATTTATATACCCGAGACCCGACCATCCAAAGATATTAAGTCGACAACGTTTGGAGGCGTTTTAGAACCCATAAAGCTTATAAGGTTGATTTGGGCCACAAAAGCCCAACATACACTTATAATGGCTATTAGGCCATTATTGAGCCTGAGATTTATAATATGTTTAGAGTTTAATACTGAGATTTAAATGGACTAAAGTCACAATAACTTGTAATGGGCCACTAATGGGCTTTATTGGGCTTAATGGTCATAATGAGACTTTATATGATAGATTGTTACCAAAAGTATAATAAAAAGTTTTATAAAACTTATGCAATGTCCAAACCTACTAAAGTGAACTATTTACATATATGTATGACTTATGTATAGTTTCTATCCTAAGACGCGTCTCGTCATTATAGGTCTCGTTCGGTCATGTGACGACCGTTGGGCATCTCGTTCTCGATTAATGAGCGATTGATATCTCATGAAGTCGTGTAGCGACTATTGAATGTTTGGTCCTCGATAAACATGTGATAGCTATATCAGGTGAGTTCATAGCCTCGCTTTTACTGCTTTATATGTTTTTATAAACCCGCGAGGGGGAATACATGCTACCTGCAAAAATAATCATATGAGATTATATATATCCTTTGAAAGGATACATGTTTGTGAATAACCATTCGTTGTTGGAATATATGCTTTGAACGAATACAAGTTGTTGTTAATAAATGTAAAGACGTTTGATTAAATGCTTTTGAAAGATGAACACAAGCTTCGATTGTATTGATTGTGAACCGCTATCTTCTAAGTGTTGTATTGCCAAAATTTGGAAGTCCCTAAAACCCATGAACCGTTAACTACCTGTAATGGGTAGGCGCTGCTACAGACGGATGGATCCATCGAGGATGGCCCCCACCTGGGCAAGTCGCACCTGTGGGTTGGAGGCTCAGCCAGGTGTGTTGTATTAGAAGTAAGGGGGTATTCTGAAAAATACCTGACTAGGGCATTATTATACTTAAGGCTTCGGTGTCAAGGCTTAGTAGAATAGCGTGGACTTTGGGTATTGCATGTGTTGCACTATCGACAGTGGATGAGATTCTTGTGTTTAAAAGCTTTATGGTTTATTTAAAAACCCATTATTATTTATTAAAAACCTATGAATTCACTCAACCACTGTGTTGACATGTTAGCATGTATTCTCAGGTGTGTAGGTTTAAGAGCAGCTGGAGCTGGAGTCGCGCGGGATAAAGTAAAGGCAAAACAAACAACTTCCATTCGATACATTTTGACAAAACTTTATATATTTATTAAAGTTTGTATAAATTGTTGGGACCTATTTATATTAAACTATGATTTAATAAAGTTATCGAATGGTTTATTTAATAAAACGTATCTTTTGAGTTCGTTTTCTATGACTATGTGTGATGTGCTATAAAGTAACACCCAAAGTTGATATTCCGCTGCCTTGTGAAATTGGGGGTGTTACACCACGGCTATTTGTATTCCATAAGTTATTTCTGTGATTTTTAATAGTCCATTTAACATATATCATTTCATATTCCATCATTCAAACTTAACACATAATTCACATATACATTAACTATGTATGCCGTGACCTTTAAGGTCATGGTCTTCAAGATTTTTAAGTTGCACAAGTTCATTTCATGAGATCTATGGTTATTGGTTAACCAAAGTCCCATAAAAAAGATTTGTAACCCATGCAATGTTTAGATTTATAACAGGTTCATATGGTTTTTAAATCAAGTTTAAACATAACACATAGGTCATAAGTATCTTATTAAAAGATTTTAAATCATGAACATGATTTTTATAAATTTGTCGTGACCTATAATGGTCATAGCTTTATCAAATATTGATTTTTAACATGTTATCTACTTGTGTTTATAGATGTATGATGATGCATGCATGAAAAAATGAAAGAACATGTAGTGTATACCTTTCTTGC
The DNA here is from genome assembly GCA_025667525.1 of Glebionis coronaria. Lineage (NCBI taxonomy): Eukaryota > Viridiplantae > Streptophyta > Magnoliopsida > Asterales > Asteraceae > Glebionis > Glebionis coronaria. Next base: position 630,976,752 of record CM046874.1, on the reverse strand, counting down.
CTAAAGGTACCAAAGAGGATCTAGATGAACAAGGAGGTTTGAGATCTACTCAAGATGATGAAGAAAACCCTAATATAAATCAAGCCGTGGCCTTAAAGATTTGGCTAGGGCTTGTTTATAGTGATTCCAAGAGAATGATACTACTAATGATTTGTAGTAAAGATGATACAAGGATCTTGGTGGATTTAATACTTGGTTTTTGGATGTATATGGCTTTAAGCCGTATGATTGAGAGAGATGAGGATGAGAGAAACAAGCTTAGATGGCATGAGAGAATGTGAGAGTATGTGTGTGTGTTTTCGGCTAAAAGGGGAGAGAGAGAGAAGGGAAAAAGGCATGACTTGTCTTGGTAAGAGTATTCTTGCCAAGTGTATGCCATTAGGTTTCCCATGCATCTCTTCTTCTTCCACCTAAGGTGGGGTGCCGTGTTAAGCTAACCAAAAAGGGGTAATGGGCCCTTGGCTTGGGCTTATGTTGGACTTAAACACAATGGCACTTATTCTTGGGCTAGTTCAAGAGTTTAGGTACATGTCTAGTTCACTTACACACATATATCATGGCTACAATACCTAATGTAGTATATTCCCATATTTTTATTAAGTGTTGAATATTTCCACTATTAAGTATACATCTTACTACTTGTTTTCCTTAGTCTCATGTACAAGGTTTACATTATAAATCTTATTACAACAAGTGTGTATCTAAAAGTATATGTACATGTTAGACAAGTTCACACATGACCTATAGAAATATAACACATAAGTTTGTGTTCTAGGATTAATAGGTGGAAGTTTATTATATTTAATCATGGTAAAATAATGGACTTTACAGCACCACCCCGTTATTTTAGCTTTGTCCTCAAAGCTACTAAAAACATAGTTATCTTTTAAGTAAAAGATGTTCTAAGTACATGATTCGTTTCAGGTTCTCTCTCAGGTACGGATGGGGGTATGAACGTGTAGCGGTCTATACCTAGGTTACTTTTATATGTCTAATCTGGCATTAATGGAAGCTTTCGTCATTATAAATGAACATAAGAGAATGCAAAGAGATTTTTATCCAGGTTGTACTATTCATCTGATTGATCAGTAGAAGAGATTACTGCTATGGTCGGATAGGAAAGGAATGCAAAGAGATCTTTATCTGGATCGCACTAGCAGTAAAGGACTGCTGCTGTGGATGGATAGGAAAGGAATGCAAAGAGATCTTTATCTGGATCGCACTATACATCTGATTGAGCAGTAAAGGAGACTGCTGCTGTGGATGGATCGGAAAGGAATGCAAAGAGATCTTTATCTGGATCGCACTATACATCCGATTGAGCAGTAAAGGAGACTGCTACTTTGGATGGATAGGCACGAAATGCAAAGAGACCTTTAACTGGATCGCACTATACATCCGATTGAGCAGTAAAGGAGACTGCTGTTGTGGATGAATAGGCGCGAGCTGCTTAACAGGGTCACAGCTATACCCTTCCAGGATCTGGGAGAAAACCAATGGCGTTGTGGATTTGGTTAGGAGGACAAATCCGTTGTAAATGGTTTCTGATATGAGGAGGACACGCCAGCATGCTTTATACACTGGGGAAGCTGGGGATGTACTATATCTGCATCCTTTTCACGGGTGAGATACTGGTTATATCTCCACACCCGATGATGAAAGTTTGGGGTTGAAGGTAAAACAAAACATTTTAACTATAACCCCTCTTATATTAACAACTTTAAGAAAAGACTTATGATCTTTACCTCAAGCCAGCGGGATAGAAACATTAGTTAATGGTACTAAAGTTTCTACCCAACAAAGAGGTTAAGATTGTAGTCAATGGCATTTGCGTAAGAAGTTGCAAGGAATCTGCTTCATTTGCCGCGGGGTTGAGCGTGAGGGGCACAGAAAAGAAGTACTTCAAATGGTGGAAATAAAAGAAGATACCAAGAATAAAGAAGTGCGTACCTTGCAGGGTGTCGTAACAAGGGTCATGCATTCACTATTACTGGTTCAAAATTTGTACAAATTCTAACTTCTAAGGAGAGGGAATCACATCTCCCATAGTCTAATGGGTGATGGTATTGTTGAACTAATTGGACCCGAAGAGGAAAGAGGAATGTCCAAAAACATAGGACATTCAACATCTCCTTACGGGGGATGTCGAATATAGCCCTACAAAGTACACCCATTGTGAGTTGGATGTGCCTTTCAGGTCTAGGGTTGCCTAGGTGGCGGAAGTAACCCTACAAAATACACCCATTGTGAGTTGGATGTGCCTTTCAAGTCTAGGGTTGCCTAGGTGGCGGAAGTAACCCTACAAAATACACCCATTGTGAGTTGGATGTGCCTTTCAGGTCTAGGGTTGCCTAGGTGGCGGAAGTAACCCTACAAAATACACCCATTGTGAGTTGGGTGTGTCTTTCAGGTTTAGGCAGGGAAGAAACAGGTTAGGGAAATGGGATATTATCGGACCAAATATTCTTTAGCCCGTTGGTGCTAGAGATGACACTAAGTCTAGTGTTAACTATATCGGGGTTATGGCTCCCCAGTATAATCAAGGTTTCATCTCACCAAGGTACACAAACCCATTTTTGGTTATATAGGATAATTGCATGATACTTGCTAGTCAATTTGTGTTAATAACGACATCAAAGCTATCAAGGCTTTCTAGGATCTGATTGGTGTAAAACGGCTGATTTGGAAAGTTCTTAAGGAACAACCTCGGATGATGGTGTTTAACTATCATAACTTTTCCGTCAACTATTATACCGTATAATAGGAGTCTAGAACTATCTGAGGGATTTCCATTACCTTACTAAATTTAGCAATTATAGTGCTTTGGTCTACACATGTATCAGACAAGATAGATGCATATCATTGGATTAGTAAGAACGTACCAGGTAAGGTGTTGGAGCCTGGATTTGCTGGGGCATTGCCAGCCATGTACACTTGCGAAGGAGTTCCCTTGTTTTCCTTCTTCTAGTTGGCCCAGTTGGGACAATCAGGTCTCACGTGCCCAGGGGTTCCACACTCGTAACATACCACAACTTTCTTCGGTCCGCTACTGCTCCCACTAGTGGGGTTTCGGTTTCCCTGTTGCCCACTTCCACTCCCTCGTGCGTTGGACTTGCACTTGTTGCTGTTCCCAGGATTAGTGTTGGGTCGACCTGAGGTAGCAACATTGGTTGGACAATCGCGAGAAAAATGGCCTTTTTTTCCACACTTGTAGCATCCTTGACATTTTCCTCCAGCAACACGATGATAGTTGCACTTCGAACACTTGGGCTTTGTCCCTGAGTAGTTCTTGGTGCGGGTTGTGGGGGTAGTGTCATCTGCTTGCCCAACATTGTGCTTTTTGGAAGGCTGTTGGTGCTGGCTACGAGAGTTTTCATCGGATTTCCTCTTGTTGTCTGTTTGCCTCTCGGACAGATTGCGGGCTCGCTTGTTGATCAGTTCAGTCGCAAATTCCATAGCACCTTCAACAGTGGTGGGTCGTGAAGCTAGCACACTATTATGAATGTTGTCAGGGAGTCCGCTGACATACTTTTCAATCTTGTCACTCCTTAGAGGAAACATTCTGGTGCACATCAAGCTTAACTCTTGAAATCTTTGGTTGTACCAAATGATATCATTGTTCTTACACTTGAGATCCCACGACTTGACTTCCAACTTCTTCATTTCTCCTCGGGGACAGTACTTCTCAGTCATCTTTCCTTGAGTTTGGCCCAAGTGAGAGTATAAGCAGTGTCATGTCCAAGGATAGCGACCACAGAGTTCCACCAGGTAAGGGCACTCTCAAGTAGGGTGCACGTGGAAAACTTAACACTGTTCTCGTCAACACAACCACTGATGCGGAAGACTGTCTCTAGCCTTTCAAACCACTGCATCAGTTCAACAACTCCTTCATTCCCTCGGTAGTATGAGGGTTTACATTTTAAGAAGTCGGGGTAAGAGCAACCCCTGTTGGTGTTGTTTCTACGAGCATCGGAGTTTGGATCATTGTTTGCATTTGGGTTAGCTCCTCTGGCTGCCATGGCTGATGTGATGCCTTCACTTATCATTTCCCGTTGTTGTGCGGCAGTGACAGTTCGAGTAGCTTCTGGGGATTCAGCATTATCGGCATTGGAAGTGGTTGCATTATTGGGATTTGACCTCGTAATCACCATTTGTCTATAATCATATACAAAATAAGATTATTAGTTCAAGCGTTAGTATAGTTTTTATATTATTTGCACGAGGAAACTTATGCACTGATTTCATAACAAATTTGGATAACCTGTTAAGATCGCATAATATAATACATTGCACAGCAGATATAATAAAGAAAGTGATTACATGTTATTTCCATGAGAAATTTAACAGTCATCTAGCATAACACAATCTAAGTCATAGGCCGGTTGGGCCTAATCCAAAGTAATGAGACACACAGTCTTTAAAACATCATATCCCAAAGTAACATGTCCCAAAAGAAAAGAAAAGATAAGTACGGGATTACATCGTCAAAAGCTGAAAAAGAGATAAAAGTACAAAGGCCCTATGTCATGATAGCCGGGATGCATCCCGTAAGCTTATCATGACGTACAAGAATTCGAGTACGTCTATACTAATCCTGCCTAGATGGTCCACTAGATGATGCCGTGGCTGGCGGTGCAGATGGAGCTGGTGTGGCTGCAGAATTCCTCTTGGTGTTCCACAAAGTCCGAACTATCATTCGGGTCTCCTTGAGCGTACGGAGTGCAGACAGTAGCTGGTTCCGGAGTCTATCGAAGACCCCTCGGAGATAAGCCATCTCCCCAGTAACCCCATCATGTCGGACAGTGGTGAGATCAAAGAAGACGGATAATGATTGCTCCTGAGCGGCAAGAGCAGCATGGGTCTGATGCTGCAGACCCTCCATGACCTGAATGCGTTGATGGAGGTGGTAGTTCTCACCCAATAACCACTTTAATTCCTCGTCCGTCCTAGCCTGGATGCCCTTAGCAGTCTGGGAGTCTCCCCTCATATTGCGGAAAAGAGTGTTGATACGTTCATAGATGACGGCATGGCTCTGTTGACTGACTTTCAACTGGCTGCGGAGGTCGGGTATCTCTCGCTCATGGCGTGCAGCCAATGCGGAGATCTGGGCCTGGACGAAATCGACACGTCCTGCCCCGGAGCCTTCCCCGGTCTCACAAGTGGAGACGGGTGCGGGTCCAGAGAAATAGCCTGATGAAAAGGACGGAGGCATGGAAGATGGTATGCTAGAAGGGACCCGGTCCTCCTCCATGGAGGTTGGGGCCAGTGTGGCTGATGCTGAGATGGAAAAAGGGTCCTCTGGGAGTACAGCTTCGGTGGTTGGGTCATCCTCTGAATCCGAGGCTGACAACCACCCACACTGCGTCGATCGTGGAGATGAACAAACAACTAGAGTAGGTGCTACTCTGGGTAGAAGAGTCGTGGATGTAGTAGGCGGAGTCATGATGCTCTGAAATAGTATTATTTTAAGTTTGAAGTGAGTATAAGCTTACAAACAAAGAACAATATTATTTAGATTACATGCTTTATGAAATATACCCCTTTTAAACAATTATTTGAATGTTTTAAGGTTACAAATATTTATACTTATATATATATATATATATATATATATATATATATATATATATATATATATATATGTATTATCATGTAAGTAGTTCATTTATCAATTTGTAAGTGTGAAGTTTAGTTTAATATTACCCATATTCTCATTTCAATATTTTACTATGTGGTGTATAATTTTCAAGTTTAGCACGTCTAACATATAGCAATATCTCACTAAACAATATTAATAATCAAGTTTAGTAAACATATATATATATATATACAATTAGTTCACATATCATAAAATGCCATAAGATCTATATGCTTAACTAATACGGTCCTAAAATAAAATCCCAAAAAGTTTTTTATAAGTTATAGTCCAGTTTTAAATAAAAGAAAAATCATTTTATTTTTATTTTATTTAAAAATTTATCTGGTTCTCTATAACTAATGCTCTGATACCATTCTCTGTGACACCCCGGGTAGGGTCAAAATATGCGGAAAATATCCCCGGAGATGTCACAAGGGTGGATCGATAGTATATAGTCCATAGAGCATAAGATAAAAAGTTAGTCAAATCAGATTACATGTTTATTTAAACAAATAAATAAAAATTGTCTTAAACATGATAGTTGGTGATTTTTTTGTTTCCAAATAGAACCCCTGACGAGTCCTATGATGCATATTTCTAAGATGTTGGAGACCATGCACACACCACGTACTAACTTCATATTCCTATGCAAAACATACTAACGGGGTCAACATAAAGTTGGTGAATTTACAGATTTTAACAATTAATTAGTTTGGACATACAATAATCATAGGAGTAATAATGCACAAAGCATTCTTACTAAAATGTAAATAACATTTGTTTATTATTAGAAACTGAAGCTTAACCCCATAGTCCTCAACAGATGAGGACGTAGTGTCTTATAGAAAGACACCCATTCCAGTTCCAACATGGTATACGTCTGTTGTCCCGGCCAAGGCACAGTGAGCATGACTCACCCAGACGGGGATGGTCAATCCCTAATAGATCTATTTATAACATTCGGGCGATTTACAACAATTTAACAGTTTCAATAATAATCAATCATAATCAAGTTTATACAATCCAGTTGTGTCCAATATATGTTTGCATATTTTCTTTCCCAAAAGGGAAAGTTTTATCAAAAGTTTATATGGGGCTGTAAACTCACCTGGGAGTAGGCAATTGCTTGTTTAACACGGATATCCAATTAAAGCTCACACCAAAGTTATGCCTAATCAGATAGTATAGTCTTAATAGATAGTACAAGGAACATATATGTATGCTTATACAGATTTTAGTCAGTTCATTTATGCTACGGTATTTATTTAAATAACTGTAGTTCAAGTGCTATAAATATTCATTTAACTTATCTGTATAAGTTTCGTTTCTAAGTAAACATAAAATTTTTAACTATTAATATCAAGTAGCATACATGTAATAAAGCTCATTCAATCTTACAATTAAGTTTTACATTTAAGTAAACATAAAAGAAAATGTTTCACTTAAAATATTAATCTATGTTTTTAGTACTTGTATCAATAACATCCAATTAAATTTATAACCAGGTTCTATATTTAGGTTAACATAAGGGGTTTTACTTATAACATATTTACGTAGTAACATTCAATTTAATTAACGTTCATATAATTTTATTTCTTAAAAGTATATGAGTATATGTTTTAATAATACATATTCATCTTGTTTATACAATTTATTTTGTAAAGCAAATATAAATAAATATTTCATAAAAAAAATATTATTTTATTTAACTCTAAAGTTTTCCTAAGTTATTTAATATTTATAAAATAATTTATTTATTACAAATTTAAGTTTTACATTAATCCTTATGATCTAGACTTTTAATTATGTTTTATTATAATTAAAATAGATTTTAGGGTTAGGGCTTGTTAATGTTTCGGAACATGGCAAAACTAGTCCCTCCATATTTTTAAACAAGTAAACTTTCGATTTAGTACACATTTGGTACCTAGGGCTTGTATAAGTTTCGGCTTATGGCAAACTTAGTCCCTCTAGTATTATCTAGGTTTTATAACTTTACTAAAATGACAAAACAGCCCCTAGGGCTTCTTTAAGTTTCGGACTATTGCCAAAATGGTCCTTAGGGTTTTAGAACGACAAAATAACTTTTAGAAACTTCCCAAAATGGTCCCTAGGGTTTTAATTTGCCACGAATGATATTTATTAAATCCTAGACTTTTGGATAATTACATTTTCAGTCCTTGTGATTACTAGTTTATCAAAACAAGTTTCGTAAGTTACGGTTTTTGTCCTTAAGTTTAATAAATTTTCATTTTCATCTAAATATTTTTTATAAGTTATATTTTATTATAAAAACTTTTATTTTAACATTGAAACTTTATATGGGCTCATTAAATGGGCTAAACATCTAATGGGCTATTTTAGTGGGCTTAAATATATTTTAAGTCCACTAATTTATTTAAATGGACCTTTAAATCATTTATTGGGCTTAATACATTTTTAAGTCCCTTTAATTAGTTTAAATGGGCCTAAGTGTAATCCTAGGTCCATTTAAGTTACTAAAATTTATCAAATGGGCTTATTGGGTCCATTTAAGTTTTAGATTAACTTTTCATGGACTTAATTAGTCTATTAACATTACTTAATATTTTATTTATATTTTTACTTAGGATATTCTTATAAGCTTATTATGAGCTTATTAATATTTAGTTTTCAATCTAAATAGATGAATTAAACTTAAAATTCATTTTATGTGTTATACCAAATTAGATCTAGGTGTGTCATAAGGTTACAAGTAAATCATAAGCCCTAGTAGGAGCTTATAACCCACGGCCTACATTAGTTATTGCATATTAAGATATGTCAAGTCTCATTTTAAGTTTGCATGTAGTTTATATGTGTTACAAAAATTTAGATCAACTATGTACACATCAAGACAATAAGTCACAAGTTCAAAATAAGATCTAAACTATGTCTAGACCTAAAAATCAAACATAGATCCATGTATACTCATATATATAGCTCACGGCTATATTTTTAGATCTTGGTATTCCCAAGATGAACACCTTAGCTAATTTTAAGTCTTGTAAATAGTTGCAAAATATAATCATGATTATCTAGGTGACATGTATGTTTCCAAGGTTACCATTTTACCAAGGTGACTACATATAGCCCACGGTTATATTGTCTCTTCCCAAGGTTCCCACAAGATTTTTATGAACTTGCTTTTATGTTTAACATACTCAAGTTAGTTTTTGTCACTAGATCTATTGTTTATATAATGACATGCATGTACATCTAACCCATTTAGGGTCATATGTAACCCACGGCTACTTGTATTCCATAAGTTATTTTTGTGATTTTTAATAGTCCATTTAACATATATCATTTCACATTCCATCATTTAAACTTAACACATAATTCACATATACATTAACTATGTATGCCGTGACCTTTAAGGTCATGGTCTTCAAGATTTTTAAGTTGCACAAGTTCATTTCATGAGATCTATGGTTACTAGTTAACCAAAGTCCCATAAACAAGATTTGTAACCCATGCAATGTTTAGATTTATAAAAGGTTCATATGGTTTTTAAATCAAGTTTAAACATAACACATAAGTCATAAGTCTCTTATTAAAAGATTTTAAATCATGAACATGATTTTTATAAATATGTCGTGACCTATAATGGTCATAGCTTTATCAAATCTTGATTTTTAACAAGTTATCTACTTGTGTTTATAGATGTATGATGATGCATGCATGAAGAAATGAAAGAACATGTAGTGTATACCTTTCTTGCCTAAAGGTACCAAAGAGGATCTAGATGAACAAGGAGATTTGAGATCTACTCAAGATGATGAAGAAAACCCTAATATAAATCAAGCCGTGGCCTTAAAGATTTAGCTAAGGCTTGTTTATAGTGATTCCAAGAGAATGATACTACTAATGATTTGTAGTAAAGATGAGACAAGGATCTTGGTGGATTTAATACTTGGTTTTTGGATGTATATGGCTTTAAGTCATATGATTGAGAGAGATGAGGATGAGAGAAACAAGCTTAGATGGCATGAGAGAATGTGAGAGTATGTGTGTGTGTTTTCGGCTAAAAGGGGAGAGAGAAGGGCAACGGCATGACTTGTCTTGGTAAGAGTATTCTTGCCAAGTGTATGCCATTAGGTTCCCCATACATCTCTTCTTCTTCCACCTAAGGTGGGGTGCCGTGTTAAGCTAACCAAAAAGGGGTAATGGGCCTTTGGCTTGGGCTTATGTTGGACTTACACACAATGGCACTTATTCTTGGGCTAGTCGAAGAGTTTAGTTACATGTCTAGTTGACTTACACACATATATCATGGCTACAATACCTAATGTAGTATATTCCCATATTTTTATTAAGTGTTGAATATTTCCAATATTAAGTATACATCTTACTACTTGTTTTCCTTAGTCTCATGTACAAGGTTTACATTATAAATCTTATTACAACAAGTGTGTATGTAAAAGTATATGTACATGTTAGACAAGTTCACACATGACCTATAGAAATATAAAACATAAGTTTGTGTTCTAGGATTAATAGGTGGAAGTTTATTATATTTAATCATGGTTAAATCATGGATTTTACAGGAGCTGAACATGAGACAACGCCGTTGGATTGAGCTGTTAAGTGACTACGACTGCGAGATCAAATACCACCCCGGTAAAGCAAAAGTGGTTGTTGATGCTTTAAGTCGTAAGGAAACGGACCCTCCTATGAGAGTTCAGGCATTAGTTATGATAATCAGTTTGGATCTACCCAAACAGATTTTGGAAGCTCAGACTCAAGCCCAATTACCTGAAAACCTCGTGAAGGAAGACATCGGGGGAATGCTCAGAACCGAACTTACCAAGGAGAAGCTAGAACCAAGAGCAGATGGAACCCTATGCCTTCATGGACGAACTTGGTTACCTTGCTATGGAGATTTGAGGAACGTGATCATGCACGAATCTCATAAGTCTAAATATTCTATACATCCCGATCTGAAAATATGTATTAGGATATGAAGAAATTATACTGGTGGCCGAATATGAAAGCTGACATCGCCACCTACGTGCAGAAGTATTTGACATGTTCACGTGTCAAAACTGAACACCAGAGACCATCGGGTTTGCTTGTACAACCCGAAATACCAAAATGGAAGTGGGACAACATCACCATGGACTTTGTCACCAAACTCACAAAGTCATCTCACAGTTACGATACTATCTGGGTAATCGTCGACCGACTCACCAAGTCTGCTCATTTCCTGCCAATTAGGGAGAACGATTTCCTTGCAAGACTAGCAAAAACGTACCTGAAGGAGATTGTGACCAAACATGGAATACCAGTGTTGATAATTTGTGATCGAGACGGTAGGTTAACATAAAACTTTTGGAAGGCTTTCCAACGAGCCTTAGGTACCAATTTGGACATGAGCACTGCTTAAAATACGCAGACTGACGGTCAAAGTGAACGAACCATCTAGACTCTAGAAGACATGTTGCGGGAATGTGTGATTGATTTTGGAAATGGATGGGTTGACCACATTCCTTTAGTGGAATTCTCCTACAACAACAGTTATCATGCCAGTATTAAGGCTGCCCCTTTTGAAGCACTATACGGTCGCAAATGTCGTTCACTTGTGTGCTGGACAGAAGTAGGTGAATTTCAGCTCACTGGACCAGAACTAATCCAGGAGACCACAGACAAAATTGTCCTCATTAAGAAAAGAATTCAAGCTGCTTGCGACCGACAAAAGAGCTACGCGGACCTGTAACGCAAACCTATGCAATTTGAAGTAGGTGACCGTGTTATGCTCAAGGTATCACCTTGGAAGGATGTTGTACGCTTTGGAAAACGTGGAAAACTGAATCCACGTTATTTTGGTGTGACAACCATGGTTTTGGGGTTCGTCACTTAGACTATAGTTTAGGGTGTTTGTGCAAATATGTGCTTTTATGTGCTTATGTGTTTATTTTGTATGTTTGGAGTGAGGTTTGGATATCGTTTATGGGTATATGGTACACATAAGTAAATCGAGAAACGATTATTTCATGTTCATGAGCTCACAAGGTAGTGACTATGAAATGAGATGGTGTTATTTAGTGGTTTTACGTATACGTATATGTATTATAAAAAATCGTATTTTTACGGTTTAGGGTTTTTCATTTAGGGGTCTCGGAAGAGGTATTTAGTCACGAGAGTATTTTTCGGGATGGTTTTAAGTCATTTAGGACTTAGTTATATAGTTTTATTTCATATTCTAAGAGTTTTTATAAAACTGTATATTTTACGTATTTTACGGTATTCGCGTAGAATTGACTAGTTTTACGATTTTGAGGTTTTGGAGGCTTTAAGAGCTGAAATAAATTAAGGGAAATTAAGGTACTATTATTAATACAATTATTAATAATAAAAAAAAGGAAAAAAACGAAATTAATGGTGTATAAGTCGGTTTTGGATACAAGAAAGAAAAAGAAAAAGGAAAAAAAGAAAAAAGGGGAACCAGACTTTTGTAATAGGCCAAGGACTTGTTAGGAAACAATATAAATACTTTTTATTAACCAAAAACATTCATAAAAATCTCTGGATATCACCTTCAAGTCGGCATCAATGGTGATTTTTAGGGTTTTCCATAATTTTCTTATCTTCTAAAAATTCTACGGTAAAACCTTCAATTCTCTTTTCAATTAAATTATTTTTAATGTTTTCTTAATCAATACATGTTAGATCTAGGGCTAGGTTAATTATGAAATCTGTAAATTAATGATATAAACATGATTAGAATAATTAGGGTTCATAAATATATATGGTGATGGTAATTAAGTAGGTTAATTGTGTTAAATTCGTTTTTAAAAACTGAGCAGAATTTTTGTGTCATTGTTTTGATCATATCTAGAGTTCTAGACACTTTTAATTTGCGATCTTGGTACCCATGGAAAGGTAATTAAGTTGGCTTTCAAAATCAAGAAACAAGAACTAAATTGGGGGTTGGGAAGTGGGTCAAAAACAGGTTACATCAGTCGGGTGTCAAAACAGTTTTTGGATCATCATGTTTTTATTTTATGTTTTGAATTGTTTGGGGTGCTTAGGGTTTTATTTGAACCTTCAAACGCACATGGGAGTTGGTTTATATATTATAGGAAGTATCTGCATTGGGGCTAAGAATATGGAGTAGGTTAAGACCCTCTGATCATAACGAACTTTTCATATGTTCAAACTCAGTAAATTCTGGATAGGTAAAAGTGTATATGTATATATATATGGAGGTCTTAACAGTATCTTCAAGGTTGCGGCCAAAGAGTAGAGTTAGCTAAAACATGTAAGGGCATAGGGTTACTTTTACAGAGGATGTTAGTTTGGTTAAGGAGGTGTTCGACCCATAGTTTAAGGTATGAAAAACGAGACTGATTTGGGTTAAATGTTAACGGGACGAGTTATGAACTAAACTAAGTTAAGGGCTTTATAGAGGGATGTAATGAGATGCTTATGACATATAAAGGGGGTTAAATTGTAGGAGAATTTTAGATATCCATCTTAGATTGAAGAGCCATTTTGGTATCTGGTTCATGTCTTGATTGTATACGTTTGTGTGTTTAGATTTTGCTAGAACGCGAGTACTTGGAGAAGCTTGTTCAGATGAGTTTCATAGTCCCATGTTTTTATGAGTATAAATGATTTGACTTCTAGATGGGATGGAAGAGACACTGTGTGGTTTTGTAAAGAATGTTGTGAATGTTTTTAAGGTTTGTGATGGACTTGTATGTACATTATGTAATTAACTGCTATGTGATTCTTGATTGTGTTTATGATTTGGATCGGGGGGATACGTACCATCCCAGTTTATTGTGGTTTGACTTGGTACCAAGGGGATGTTGACAAGGCGGGGCCTTGGGATTGGTTCATAGGTGTATGGGCGCCTATGGGACCATGGTTATTGGTAAGGCTGGGAGCCTTGGAAATTGTAGTTATTGGTAAGGCTTGGAGCCTTGGAATTGTGATTTGTAGGATTGTAAATCTTGCTTATATTTTTAGAGAGAGAAAGAGATAGAGAGATGGTGGATTTCACACAAAGCTAGAGAGAGAAAGAAATGTTTACTATGTGAAAATATGAATAACCACACCACCCTCTCCATCAAAGGAGAGGGTTTATATACCCAAGCCCTCATCATGGGCTTGGGCTTACATTTTGGGCCGGCCTACACATGTTGTAGGCTAGGCTTGTTCTTGTTTAATAATTAAAGAAAGTTAACTAAACTTCGAGTTATTACATGGACTATCGTTAGAGTGACCGATCCTTCTTAATACGTAAAACGTATTTCCAACAATCTCCCCCTAAGGGAGGTCACTCCAAACAAGGGCATTACCCAAGTTACAATAATTAAATAAACCTAGCATACTATGCTTGTCTTGAGCTCGTAGTCTTCGTCTTTCTTTTTCTTTTCTTTTTCTGGTGAACATGCTGATGTGACCATTGATATCAATCTTTGATCATCAATCTCTTGCCTTGATCTCGTGCATCCATCACTTGTGATCTTCGCCTCTTCGTGACCTCACGTCCCACATACTTATACCTTAGTAATTCTTGAAAGCTTCAGAGTTCGATACAGCGGAAGACTTAACTTTTAGGCTTTCTTGAATTAGATGAGATATTAAGTGCATAAAGTATAAGCATATGGGGACGACTTCTTCTTGGATCCCGCAACGCCACCGTCTTCAAATGCCGCAACATAAGTAGACACGAACGAAATGGCTTTGAACATTTCATTCTAAATCGGTAGCATTTTACCTCCGGTCGGTGAAGACCGTTGGATGATATTAGATATCGTACCCGTGACGGATAGTTTCAATTAAGTAACTTCCTGACAGAATTTCGCGGGTAAACCCGTTCTCTTTACTCGACCGTCCAAAGCTGACTGCGAACGTAAATAGTGAATCATTTGGATAAAATTATCCGCATGATTTGAAGCCGTCAATTCATGTTCCTAGAACAAGTGAAATTTAATTAAGAACCGCACCATCGTTGCTTTCCAGTTGTCACGAGCTTGATTCGTATAGAATCTTGCAATTTACCTACCAAGTGCTGTTTGAGGTTAACACTAGAAGGATTTCCACTCATCACTGTGAACACTAAGGTATCACTCTGAGTGTTCTGGCAAGATCACTAAGATAATGCGTAGAGGCCTGGAACGTGTTTAAATTCATTTAAGAATTAAACCACTGTTGCTTTCCAGTTATCACAAGTTTGATTCATAAAGAATCGCACAAGTCACCTACCATGAGCTTTTTGATATTCGCTCAAGAAGGATTTCCATCTTCATTGTAAATACTCTCGTATTACTCGGATGTTCAGGCAAGATCATGAAGATTTTGCGTAGGACTCTTAAAATCTTTCTTACTTTTCACAGTGTGTGAAGAAGCAAGGAAATATGAAAGTGTGTCCTAATGAGATATTTGATGATCTCAAATGGCTCTAGACTCGATCGTGCTCTTTGGATTTTAGTGATCGGAGGCTAGAGAGGAGTGCCACCATTTCAATACCAATTCATTCGGAGTGAATAAATCGATAGATAACGTGTTGTCTCCGTGTGATTAAAACAAATACCTTTTAAGAGATATCTGAGTTAGCTGGGATGGGTTGTGCATTGCATCACTGGGTCCATGATGTCTATCTTCAATATCAAGAATCATTAAAAATGATCTCAATAGCATATGTATTGACCCGGTTTCTGCCTAAAGTTGTAAGGAGGGCTTCTTTCTTTACACCCTTTATCTTTACAATTCTTTTTCATTCTTCAACCCCTTCAATGCTTACCAATACGTCATAACTAGCACCTTGTTGTGATTGTTCCAGTGCTAACTTAAGTACTTGGTCGGCATTCAGCTACGTTCACAATCTTTCTCCATCTTTCCTAAGGACTACTATTTCTAGCTATGGAATGTCCTTGGGAAGATTCCTCCGGTTCTGGAAGAATCATAGGACTTAACCTATCCTACCATCCTTATGTCACCACAATCTTCATCGTCGTGAAATAAATGAGGTTTGGGTAAGTACATGTCACCATGAAAATCCATTTTGATATAGCAAATCCATTTTTCTCCCCCTTAACATATGCCACGATATTCGAAAACATTTCGCATATGTCGGGATGAGCCAGCACATTAAGTCAAACCATTTGTGATAATATCCCATATTAAATCACATTTTCTCCCCCATATTAAAAATATTAACCCAATAGATGTTTTTAATATCAATTTATTTAATGAAGTTTTAACAAAGGTTTTGGGAAGAAAAATGCAAGTCCATTTTATCTTCATGATATGAAACATATGAGATATGATACCGATTTGTAACATGATCACATATTCACCATATTAGAAAAGAATTGACAAGGTTGGACCTGATAGATGAGAACATCATATGATAAGATCAAATGGTTCGTGTCAGCATATGTTGGTCGCCTCGTCACGTCTGAAGTCATCTCTTTACACCACATGTACGATTGGTATTGTTGTCTTGACACCAACTTGTGTACTTGGGACTTTCGGCATCGAAGATTCTGAATGCTTGATAGTTGCTCCCCCTCAATTGTTGACCCGTGTTCTATTGAAAGAGCTGTAGTCTTCGGCTAAGTAGTCGCATCGTCGAGTATGTAGATACCAATTGTAGATTGCTATGGTTGTAGAGATGATAGCTTCATAAAAACAAGACTTCTCTTGTTTTAACAAATAAATGCACTGAAACGTACATATATTTGTGTTAGACCAAGTTATAAAGTAAACTTGATCCCTTACAAGGTTTTAAAGTAAACCTTGCCCGAGAAAATTAATTCCCGTTGTGAGCCAAAGCTTTCATAAGAAATACTTGACTTTAATATGAAAACAGGGTTGCAGTCAGAAATAACTACAAGCCATTTAGGCATGTTTTATGAAATATTTACAACTTTTGTACGAACTCTATTTATGGCGCCGTCAATATTAATCAACATTTCTAAGGCCGTATATATTATCGTACCAAAAGACATGCCTTTGAAAAGTAAAGTAAAAATATTTTTGGATTTTTATGAATTTTTCAATTTTTATGGTTTTTATATGGTTTTATATTTTTGTATTTTGCTTTTGTGGATAAAAATATAAACAATATATACAAATGATCACCAAGGATACGGAGAATAGTTTTACCAAGACTATTCTTTCGCTTCATCTGCTAGTTCCTTTAGAGTCTCAGGCGAGAAGGTTCTCATTCCTAGCTTGTCGGCCAAAACTTCAATTCGAGCGCGATCTAAAGCCTTCGTGAAAATATCCGCCAATTGATACTCAGATCGGACAAAGTAAAGCTCTATTACTCCATTTTCCACTTGCTCCTTGATGAAGTGGTAGCGAATGTCAATATGCATCGACCGGGAGAATTGAACATTGTTGCAGCATAAGGCAATTGCACTTTTGTTGTCGCAGTACATCGGAATCTTGTTGAAACCTAGACCATAGTCGGTTAATTGCGATCGCATCCAGAGAATTTGAGCACAACAACCGGACATAGCTATGTATTCTGCTTCCGTACTTGAAATTGCAGCGCTTTTCTGCCTTTTCGATGCCCAACTGATTAGTCGATCTCCTAGTAGTTGCAAAGTTCCACTCGTGCTACGCCTTGTATCTTGACAACCCGCGTGATCCGCATCTGCATATGCCATTAGTGCAATAGAAGAGTCCTTCGAATACCAAAGTCCCCGATTAATGGTTCCTTTAAGATATCGAAAGATCCTTTTAACAGTAGCTAAGTGTAACTCAGTAGGCCTAGTTTGATACCTGGCACACATACATATAGCAAACTGAAGATCAGGTCGACTGGCTGTGATATACAGAAGAGTACCGATCATTCCACGATAACGTGTCGGATCAACGACAACTCTATGTGGATCTGCATCAAGCTTAGTTCGTTCCACCATTGGAGTATCCACGGGGTCGCAAGATTCCATCTTGTATTTCTTAAGTGATTCAAGGGCATACTTGGATTGATTGATAAAGATGCCTCTGGGATTCTGAGATATCTGAAGACCTAAGAAGAATGATACCTTGCCCATCATTGACATCTTAAACTTGGAAGACATGAGTTTCCCAAATTCGTCAGATAAAGTTTGGGTCGAGGCTGCAAATATAATATCATCAACATATATTTGTACCATAATCATATCTTTACCTCGTTTCTGAATGAACAGCGTAGGATCCACCTTTCCTTTAGCGAAGCCTTGCGTAATGAGGAATTGTGACAAAAGATCATACCATGCGCGAGGAGCTTGTTTCAACCCATAGAGAGCCTTCTTAAGCTTGTACACATGATTAGGATAATTAGGATTCACAAAACCATCCGGTTGTTGAACATAGACCTCTTCCTTGAGTTCACCATTAAGAAATGCCGTCTTCACATCCATCTGATAGACGATCATATTCATATGGGCTGCATAAGCGAGGAATAGTCTGATAGCTTCCAAACGGGCAACAGGTGCAAAGGATTCCATAAAGTCGATGCCCAATAATTGCTTGTATCCACGAGCTACTAGTCGAGCTTTGTTTTTCAATATTCCGTCTAACTCGTCGAGTTTCACCTTGTAAACCCATTTCAAAGTGAGTAACTGCACTTGATCCGGGCATGGGACAAGTTCCCAAACTTCAAGATGTATGAATTCGTTAAGTTCTTCTTGCATAGCTTCTATCCAACAGGATTGAGTAAAAGCTTGTTGCCATGTCTTAGGTTCAACTTCAGTGAGAAAAGCATCAAAGTGACAAAACATTTCACTTTCTTGTAGCTGACTTCGTGTGGATACTGGACGATTAGGGTCACCAATAATAGAATCTATAGGATGATCCTTTGTCCACTTGCTGTCATGTTCACGAATCCGTGGATTGGAGTAAACTGTAGTAGGAGCTTCCTCTGAGGTGGACGACCCGGCTTGATTAGGGTCGGGAATAGGTACACCAAAGAATGGAAGTTCACGCATTTGAGCGAATTCCAAATCGTGATCATCATCATCCTCTTCATCATCAATAGGCATGACATGGGTAGTTGAAACATGTGTTGGTTGAGAATTACTTGTTGAAGGTATATCTTGACCATTAGGTGCAGATATATCTGATTGTGCTTCGGTTGCTGGAGTGACAACTTCGGTTACCGGAGCTATTACCTCAGGTTCTGGAGCAACAATGGTTGGAGGAGTAAAAAATTCATCAAAGAACGGTTGAAACAACGTATCCCATTCATTCCTAGTAGGTGGTGTAAATGATGATGAAGTAGGGTTATTTGGGACAAGACCAGAACTAATGTTACTGGGTCCCATTTCATGAAGTGCGGGTACAGAGCTGCTTTGCTCAGAAGCCATTGCTGTCAACTCATCAAAATCAACATTCATAGTTTCGAGGATCTTGCGAGAGTTACGGTTGTAGATTCGGTATGCATTCTTTGCGGGTGCGTAACC
The DNA here is from genome assembly GCA_025667525.1 of Glebionis coronaria. Lineage (NCBI taxonomy): Eukaryota > Viridiplantae > Streptophyta > Magnoliopsida > Asterales > Asteraceae > Glebionis > Glebionis coronaria. The sequence goes on along the minus strand of CM046874.1, from coordinate 630,957,684 downwards.
AATGAAAATACCAATATCAGCCTTTGGTTGAAGTTTTCCCAAATTGTCACCATCATTATTTGGATAGCAAAGAGAACCAAATACATGAAGATAGGATAAATCTGGTACTTTTCCATGGAGAAGCTCATAAGGTGTTTTACCATGGCGTTTACGAATTAGTGACCAGTTTTGGGTGTACACTGCTGTTGATACTGCTTCTGCCCATAAAAACAATGGAGCCTTTGCGTAAATTAACATCGTTCGAGCAGCTTCCATAAGTGTGCGATTTCGCCTTTCAACGACACCGTTTTGTTGTGGAGTGCGTGCAACGGATGTTTCATGAGATATGCCAACTTCTTCATAATAATCACGCAAGATTTGATTCACAAATTCGGTTCCATTATCTGTACGAATGCGTCGGACAGTAGTGTTGAGACGCACTTGAATCATCTTGAGAAATCTGATGATGAATTTAGGTGCTTCATTTTTTGCTTTAAGAAATTTCACCCATGTAAACCGAGAGTAATCATCGACAATGACGAGGATGTACTTTTTGCCACTAAGACTTTCAACACGCATTGGCCCACAAAGATCCATATGCAACAGATAAAGTTTCTCTTGGTTGGTGTCTTCAGTCTTGGGTTTGTAAGACTTCTTATTGCTTTTCCCCATTGTACACGCGGAACACAAATGATCCTTGTGAAATGATAGTTTAGGAAGACCACGAACAAGTTCGTTTTTCGCCAAGTGATTAATAGCGTCAAAGTTAAGATGAGATAACCGTCGATGCCATAACCATGACTTAGTCTTCGATGCTTTGGAGAGAAGACATACGGGAGAAGCGGCCATCATGTATTGTAGAGACAAAGTATACAAATTATTCCCTCGAGTACCTTTCAATAAATCAACCCCTTCCAAATTACGAATGAAGCAGGTATGCTCTCGAAAAGCAACTTCTAGGTTTGCATCACAAAATTGTCCCACAGAAAATAAGTTGTGACCGAGACCTTCCACGTAATACACTCTTGAAATTATAACATTCCCAATATGATATTCACCATAACCCATTATCTTTGCAATATGATCATTTCCAAATCGAACCGTACCAAGAAACTTGCTGACGAAATTTCTGAGCTGAGAGCGATCTCCGGTCATATGCTTGGAGCAACCAGAGTCCAAATACCAGAGAACAATTTGGACCACCTGTTTTCAATAACAACAGTAGACAATGCATTGGAAACTATTGGTTCCGGAGTGTTAGCAGATACATATATAGAATTATCAGAATTGCTAACATTTTTGAGACCCTGAGGTTTCCTGCGTTTTCTAATGTGAGTTTTAGCACTAACAGGTTTTACTGTTCCAACTTTCTTAGGTTTTGGATTATTCGCAGGCACTACAGTGGGAGTAGACCTATTTAAAGGGCACTTGTTTCCTACAGTAGTGTCAGTGTTCCTAGTTAAAGGACACGCTTGTGTCTTGGTAGCCTTGGTACTCCTAGTTAAAGGGCACGCTTTCTTCGCTTTAGTGGGAGTGATCCTAGTCAAAGGGCACGTATTTCCTACAATAGTGAAAGTTCTACCAGTGGGGCGCCACATCCAACCAACTTGGGTTAACACTTTCCCAGTCGGTTTCCATTCTAATCCATGTTTCCGGGCATACATCTCATTCACATGGTCAATAAGGAAAGAATCATGACGACTAGAAAACATACATTCATTGCAATTCCAACATTTCAAATTAGAATTCACACTAGGCTTAGAACGCTGCACAACCGTAGAGCTTTTAGGTTTAGCTACATGATTCTTTTTATTCAAAACAGAAATAACATTCCTAGGATGGGCTTCTACTTTCTTCTTCACTTGACTACTAGATGGGGGCAAGATCCTATCATTCTTCTTGTTTCGTTTAAGCTTAGATCTTTGAGCCTTAGTAGTGGTGCTTACTCCTGTAGAAGGCAACACGGGAATATTAGAAGCTGGTTTTGATTCCGCCTTATCTTTAGTGACCAAAGTTTGAGATGGTTTAGTCCTAGGGCCCTTGTTAAGTGGTGTAATAACCCGAACTTTAAAATCAACATTTAGACCGAGTTCTAATATAATTCTATTATTCAGAACAATATTTATTAATCGACTTTTATTTGTCATGTTCGTTCGACGAATAATATTGATTTCTCGACTAGACGGCAAGATTAGGATTTTAACGTATCGAATATGTGTCATTTATTATTTGTCGGCAAAGTCTATGTCCGTCGTCAACCGTAAATATTTTTTTATGACATAGAAATATTTTCTATTGTCGTCGTTTTAATTTATCATTTTACGAGCATTGTTCGTAATTTACATTAAGCTTTAGGCGTTATTTGTTTATACGACGCGTTAACGCTTATTAAATTATAAGCCCTTATTTATTTATCAAAATACCAACGTTCTCCGAATGCGGATGTGTTTAATTTATATTGAGCGTTTATTTTTCGTGTTGTACGTCTAATCTTTGCGGAATGTAACTATTAATATATTGGGCTTTGATAATACCCGCTAATATCAAAATAAAACTATGTAGCTTCTTACTTTTGCCGACTACACCACTTGATAAAACAACACTCTTATTCCTTCTTATCTACGTTCTGTTATATATCTACATCCAAAGCCTTTGTTTTGTCGTGTCCAAATTCCTCAAATTGTCATCTCATTGGAGCAAGCCACGAATATCTTTTCCTTCTTATCCCTGTACGTATACATCACCTTTACAAACTAACATATCCATAATCCCGTGTCATGTCTATGTCGAATCATTAGTTTCTTCGTTTCCAAGTTGTTTACATCATTCCCTCGGAGCCCAAGTGAGTCTCGTGGCTTTTCCCAAGCCATATTTCTAGCATAACTTTACGCATAAGTTTTACCCCTGCCTTATATAAATCGAGCGTAACGAACCTCAAATTTCATCATCAAAACTCAACCCTTACTCCAAAATATATATACAAACTGCGTGTAAGAAGAGAAGTAAGGAAGTTTATGCCCAGAAAAGACAATATTCAGGTCATGTCAAAGCAAAGAAGGAAGAAAGACAAGGTCTTGATCAAGTCATTCATCCATCGAGTCCAATTCGCATCGCCTCGTCCGTTTCGACATCTTTCGTTTCATCTTGACTTCATGTAAGCTTAAATCTCATTTTATACACTCTTAATATACTTATTAAAGTCACCAAACATCTGGTCCCTAAGGACTCCCAACTCAAACCAAGCTAAAACACGATTCCAACTTTCACATAAAATCATAGATCGAGTGTGTCGGGTCAGTTTTGGCGCCTTTATATCTCCTGATTTCTGTTAACAACCTAGGCTGAACTTTGGATATGTTAAAATACACCCAAGATACTCTATAAACTGTTAATACCAGCCCCTAAGTCGTGGTCTAAATTATCTAAAAGTCACACCGGAAACTGTCCCAAAAATGACTGCACATGTCCCTTCGTGATCATGGCTGTCCTTTACACCCAAGTCTGTAGGTATTGGTGTTAGCTTACTAATATTTAACATTTTTCCTGAAAACTAGACCTTTCAAAGAACGCGTGTCCGCTCGAATCACTAAAAACGGAGTTATAACGAACAAGATACGATTTTTCTAAGATGTGAGAAAAATAGTCGCAAAGCTGTCAAAACAAAAACAAATTCTAAGTCTGGACCTATTCAAGTCTGTTAAGCAGTGTTTGGTCACGATTTTAAGGCAGTTAAGGCCCGAATTGGTAAATTTTACACAAGAACGTTTTTGTAGTATTCGCGGCGTAGTTTCTAAAACACCAAGCCTCATTATTTGAATGTAAACAACCAGTTAGATACAAGCTCTCAAACTTTCTGAAAAACCAATCAGTCTAATGTAAAACTGTCATAAACATTATTTTGTAAGTTATTTTTAACCCATTTAGAGTCCAAATCAGGCCTAGCTCAGGAAGACCATTATTGTAGCCTACCACGAGGGCTATCCATAGAAGCTTGGCTTAGGTCATAACTCTTAACGTATGAAGAAGTTACAGGTCCTTAAAGTATGCTCCCTGGACACGTTTTCGAATCTTGTATAAGGTTAAGAATTATTATAAAACTTATGTAATGTCCAGACTTACTAAAGTGAACTATTTACATATATGTATGACTTATGTATAGTCCCGAACCTAAGACATGTTTCGTCATTATTAGGTATCGTTCGGTTATATATCCATCGTTGGGCATCTCGTTCTCGATCAATGAGCGATTGATATCTCATAAAGTCGTGTATCGACTATTGGACGTTTGTTCCTTGATCTACGTGAAATAGCTATATCAGGTGAGTTCATAGCCTCGCTTTTACTGCTTTATATGTGTTTATAAACCCGCGAGGGGGAATACATGCTCTTGGTAAATAAGCATACGTGTTGTATCCTTTTGAAAGGATACATGATTGTGAATAAACATTCGTTGTTGGAATATATGCTTTGAACGAATACAAGCTGTTGTTAATAAATCTAAATAAGTTTGATTGAATGCTTTTGGAAAATGAACACAAGCGTTGATTGTATAGGTAATGAGCCACTATTAGTAAGGCTAAGTTGCTTATTGCCAGTGAAAAGTCCCTATAAATCGTGAACCGTTAACTACCTATGATGGGTAGGCGCTCGTACAGACGAATGGATCCATTGGGAATGATGACCCCCACCCAGGCAGGTCACACCTGTGAGTTGGAGGCTCAGCTGGGTGTGTTGTACGTGAAGTATGGGGTATTTGGCAAGATACCTGACTAGGGCAAACTTATTGATTAAGGCATCGGTGTCATGAGCTTAGCGTAATAGTGTGGAATATAGATATTGTATGTGTTGCAATATCGCCAATGGATGAGATTCTTGTGTTCAAAAGCTTTATGGTTTATTTAAAAACCCATTATTGTTTATTAAAAACCTATGAATTCACTCAACCGTTGTGTTGACATGTTAGCATGTATTCTCAGGTGTATAGGTTTAAGAGCAGCTGGAGCATGGAGCCGCGCGGGATAAAGTAAAGGCAAAACAAACAATTTCCATTTGATACATTTGACAAATCTTTATTATTTCTTAAGGTTTGTATAAATTGGTGGGACCTCTTTTTTAGTTAACTCTGATTTAATAAAATTATCGAATGGTTTATTTTATAAAACGTCTCTTTTGAGGTCGTTTTCTATGACTATGTGTGATGTGCTATGAAGTAACACCCAATGTTGATATTCCGCTGCCTTGTGAAATTGGGGGTGTTACAGATTGGTATCAGAGCACTTGTTATAGAGAACTGGGTCGTTTTGAACACCTAGACTATAACAGCTCTTTTGAAAAATTGTTTTGTTGCCTTACAAAGTATCCGCGCGCTCATGGCTCCTAGAAACCAATGCTTGGTTGTGATAATGTGATCCCGTGTGTATGTAGAAATGGTTGTATGTATATGAATGTATATACTATGGTATTTAAGGGTATTGCGCATGAAGCAATGGTCCTTGCATGGTTATCGTACGTTTTATGATACGGTTTTATAGAGAGTTTGGCCTCGCCGCCAGTCACTTTTCCGATAATTAATTTTTTATCCGAATACGAGTATGGAACTCGTTTGATATTTTGGGTACATATAAATTGTTTCATAATCTATCGCATGTCGACTAATTTAAGCTTGATTTTTGTCATCGCATCGTGATGTGCCATTTTAGGACATCTTCTTTTGAAACGTAATTGATAAACATATTATTTTATTATGTAGTCCTTACGATTTTGAAGAATCATTTCTTCAAGGAGACATCTTCTACGTAATAAGACGTTTAATTTAATTGTGTTTGATTACGTTTTGTGGCGAAAGGGAGGATGCCAGTGTTGGACCTAAAATATATATATATACCCAATCAACTATATATAAATTGGGTACAACAAAGATATGCTCATAGTAGTCATTAGTTGAGCAACTTAAAAATTTGTATTTAAATGGAATGGGACATTTAAATATAGAGATTTTAAATCGCCCAACTATGTGTCGTTTAAGGTTCTCTTATTGAAATGGATTGGGACATTTGAATAAGAAAGTTTTAAACCACTGGACCTTAGATTGTCGATGGTTTCTTTATTCAAATGGTATGGGACGTTTGAATATAGAAATCATGGAGTAAGTTTGACACCCTGTACTTTTCTTGGCATTTAATTTTGTTATGATATCGTGTTTTGTGATGGTATTACTGAGTAGGATGATTTATAATCGTCTTGTTGAAATAAATTGGGACGCCTTTTTATTTGAATAAGAAAGTTATAAGTTCCCGAACCATAAATTTATAATTCTTGTTTACATGGATTGGGACGCCTTTGGATGTAAACAATGATTTATAAACGAGTGGGCTCAAGTGTGTCTGAGTTGGTTTGTGATTATTTTGTATACGGATGTATTTCTTTGACTCTGTTTCGTTGGTATGATTCGTTCATTACGATCGTCCTTATGGTTATTATTGATTATCGTCTATGTACGAGTAACCCATTAGTATTTTCCCAAGTTGTGATTTGTCTTTATGGACCATTTATAATGTGCCCCGACTATCGTAAGCTTGATAAGCTGATCGTTAAGAACCATTACACGTTCCAAGGATAGACGACTTGTTTAATCGATACTAGTATTTAAGTGTGTACTTGTGGATCGACCGGCGATTAAGTTATCCCTGATAGCTTATCGTGAATGAAAAGATCTCAGATTCTTTCTTGTTATTATGGATGGTTCATCAAAGATTTTTTCAAACAAAACGAGAAAATATTTTGGGTATGAATCCGTTTGTGAGCACCCTGTAATATCTATTGGGTATGGATCCGTTTGTGAGCACCATGTAATGTCATTTGGGTATGGATCCGTGTGTGAGCATCCTCGGATGACGAAAATAGTATTCTATATGCATCTATGCAATCAATATCGTGAACATTCTTTAACTTGCAAACTTTCCTTTGACTAGAGTTATTTGAAAATCCTATCAAATATTCTTATTTATCATGGTTGGCTACTTAGCAAGCATGATTTAACTTGATTGAACTTATTTGATTTGGCATGGCTTGGCTATTTTGCAAGCATGTCGTAATCTGATTATATGTGCCTAATGATGGCTTTTGTATTTGATTTGGATCATAGTTCCTCCTATCGAGTAATGTATACTCCGAACTTTTACATTTCGATGAATTCGCTTTTGACGACATAGGTTTGCATGTTCGAGATCATGCAATTGGGTGATTTTGTACGAATAGTAATAATTACGTCGTCTTTAATATTTTGTAACATTTTCGATGGAGTTATGTACAATTCATGCGATTTCATTTTTATAACGTGATCCCTTTTATTGAAACTCGTGAACGATATATGTTTCGATTTGATCGATGTAATTTTCTATAGTTTTGAATTGATTGTCGCATTGGAAAATTTCTCAAATGCGCCCAATTCTTTTGACTCTTCACTTTTCATGTGGAATTTTTCTAACTTATATCGACCGTCGCAAGTTTGATAAGCTAGTAGTAATGTACCTTGAGGCACTTAAAAAAAATGATTGACGGCTTGTTAATTTTTCGATTTCAATGGCTTCTCCTGCGAGTTATGTATTCATCTTTCCTTATAAGGATTGAAGCTATATTCAACCGTTCATTTTACCCGTTATGTATAATCGTTGCTTTAAACTATTTTCATTCAACCTTCGTTAGAAACTTCGGCAATGACTTGTCTATCTCTCACGTCTTCCCCATTAAACCAAAGACTATTGAGACGAATTAAGCGCTGGGACATCGCTTCCTAAAGGGGTAGATGATGTAATAACCCGAACTTTAAAATCAACATTTAGACCGAGTTCTAATATAATTCTATTATTCAGAACAATATTTATTAATCGACTTTTATTTGTCATGTTCGTTCGACGAATAATATTGATTTCTCGACTAGACGGCAAGATTAGGATTTTAACGTATCGAATATGTGTCATTTATTATTTGTCGGCAAAGTCTATGTCCGTCGTCAACCGTAAATATTTTTTATGACATAGAAATATTTTCTATTGTCGTCGTTTTAATTTATCATTTTACGAGCATTGTTCGTAATTTACATTAAGCTTTAGGCGTTATTTGTTTATACGACGCGTTAACGCTTATTAAATTATAAGCCCTTATTTATTTATCAAAATACCAACGTTCTCCGAATGCGGATGTGTTTAATTTATATTGAGCGTTTATTTTTCGTGTTGTACGTCTAATCTTTGCGGAATGTAACTATTAATATATTGGGCTTTGATAATACCCGCTAATATCAAAATAAAACTATGTAACTTCTTACTTTTGCCGACTACACCACTTGATAAAACAACACTCTTATTCCTTCTTATCTACGTTCTGTTATATATCTACATCCAAAGCCTTTGTTTTGTCGTGTCCAAATTCCTCAAATTGTCATCTCATTGGAGCAAGCCACGAATATCTTTTCCTTCTTATCCCTGTACGTATACATCACCTTTACAAACTAACATATCCATAATCCCGTGTCATGTCTATGTCGAATCATTAGTTTCTTCGTTTCCAAGTTGTTTACATCATTCCCTCGGAGCCCAAGTGAGTCTCGTGGCTTTTCCCAAGCCATATTTCTAGCATAACTTTACGCATAAGTTTTACCCCTGCCTTATATAAACCGAGCGTAACGAACCTCAAATTTCATCATCAAAACTCAACCCTTACTCCAAAATATATATACAAACTACGTGTAAGAAGAGAAGTAAGGAAGTTTATGCCCAGAAAAGATAATATTCAGGTCATGTCAAAGCAAAGAAGGAAGAAAGACAAGGTCTTGATCAAGTCATTCATCCATCGAGTCCAATTCACATCGCCTCGTCCGTTTCGACATCTTTCGTTTCATCTTGACTTCATGTAAGCTTAAATCTCATTTTATACACTCTTAATATATTTATTAAAGTCACCAAACATCTGGTCCCTAAGGACTCCCAACTCAAACCAAGCTAAAACACGATTCCAACTTTCACATAAAATCATAGATCGAGTGTGTCGGGTCAGTTTTGGCGCCTTTATATCTCCTGATTTCTATTAACAACCTAGCCTGAACTTTGGATATGTTAAAATACACCCAAGATACTCTATAAACTGTTAATACCAGCCCCTAAGTCGTGGTCTAAATTATCTAAAAGTCACGCCGGAAACTGTCCCAAAAATGACTGCACATGTCCCTTCGTGATCATGGCTGTCCTTTACACCCAAGTATGTAGGTATTGGTGTTAGCTTACTAATATTTAACATTTTTCCTGAAAACTAGACCTTTCAAAGAACGCGTGTCCGCTCGAATCACTAAAAACGGAGTTATAACGAACAAGATATGATTTTTCTAAGATGTGAGAAAAATAGTCGCAAAGCTGTCAAAACAGAAACAAATTCTAAGTCTGGACGTATTCAAGTCTGTTAAGCAGTGTTTGGTCACGATTTTAAGGCAGTTAAGGCCCGAATTGGTAAATTTTACACAAGAACGTTTTTGTAGTATTCGCGGCGTAGTTTCTAAAACACCAAGCCTCATTATCTGAATGTAAACAACCAGTTAGATACAAGCTCTCAAACTTTCTGAAAAACCAATCAGTCTAATGTAAAACTGTCATAAACATTATTTTGTAAGTTATTTTTAACCTATTTAGAGTCCAAATCAGGCCTAGCTCAGGAAGACCATTATTGTAGCCTACCACGAGGGCTATCCATAGAAGCTTGGCTTAGGTCATAACTCTTAACGTATGAAGAAGTTACGGGTCCTTAGAGTATGCTCCCTGGACACGTTTTCGAATCTTGTATAAGGTTAAGAATTATTATAAAACTTATGTAACGTCCAGACTTACTAAAGTGAACTATTTACATATATGTATGACTTATGTATAGTCCCGAACCTGAGACATGTTTCGTCATTATTAGGTATCGTTCGGTTATATATCCATCGTTGGGCATCTCGTTCTCGATCAATGAGCGATTGATATCTCGTAAAGTCGTGTATCGACTATTGGACGTTTGTTCCTTGATCTACGTGAAATAGCTATATCAGGTGAGTTCATAGCCTCGCTTTTACTTCTTTATATGTGTTTATAAACCCGCGAGGGGGAATACATGCTCTTGGTAAATAAGCATACGTGTTGTATCCTTTTGAAAGGATACATGATTGTGAATAAACATCCGTTGTTGGAATATATGCTTTGAACGAATACAAGCTGTTGTTAATAAATGTAAATAAGTTTGATTGAATGCTTTTGGAAAATGAACACAAGCGTTGATTGTATAGGTAATGAGCCACTATTAGTAAGGCTAAGTTGCTTATTGCCAGTGAAAAGTCCCTATAAATCATGAACCGTTAACTACCTATGATGGGTAGGCGCTCGTACAGACGAATGGATCCATTGGGAATGATGACCCCCACCCAGGCAGGTCGCACCTGTGAGTTGGAGGCTCAGCTGGGTGTGTTGTACGTGAAGTATGGGGTATTTGGCAAGATACCTGACTAGGGCAAACTTATTGATTAAGGCATCGGTGTCATGAGCTTAGCGTAATAGTGTGGAATATAGGTATTGTATGTGTTGCAATATCGCCAATGGATGAGATTCTTGTGTTCAAAAGCTTTATGGTTTATTTAAAAACCCATTATTGTTTATTAAAAACCTATGAATTCACTCAACCGTTGTGTTGACATGTTAGCATGTATTCTCAGGTGTATAGGTTTAAGAGCAGCTGGAGCATGGAGCCGCGCGGGATAAAGTAAAGGCAAAACAAACAATTTCCATTTGATACATTTGACAAATCTTTATTATTTCTTAAGGTTTGTATAAATTGGTGGGACCTCTTTTTTAGTTAACTCTGATTTAATAAAATTATCGAATGGTTTATTTTATAAAACGTCTCTTTTGAGGTCGTTTTCTATGACTATGTATGATGTGCTATGAAGTAACACCCAATGTTGATATTCTGCTGCCTTGTGAAGTTGGGGGTGTTACAAGTGGTGTGACGGCTATAAGGTTCCTTTTGATTGCACTAGAGGACGATGCTGAGATAGTGGCTGCGTTATCCACAACATTCTTACCTTTTAGAGTACGAAGTGTTTCCTTTAACTCAGCCAAGACCAGATTTTTTATCACAATTTGTTCCCTCAAATCAGATATTTCCATCTACTTTCGATTCAATTGTTCAATCAATGATTGATTCTGTGCAGTGGTATCAACACATGCGGGCTTTACTGAATCGAAGAGTCGTGTATTTTGCTGTTTTAAGTTATCAACTTTGGACAAAATCATGGAAACTCGATTATCTAGATCAAGTTTAAAATTCTCAGCGGCCTCAAGTACGTTCACACAGTTAAGCTCCTTAGATTTCTCTAATTCTATCGGCAAAGATTAAGCAACCTTGTCACTTGGCTGACGCTGTTTTGATTGTAAATTCAATCGAAAATTCTGTTCAAAGTTTGCATCATCGATATTGACACCTTCGAATGACGTTTCAAAAATTTCTTGAATAAATTGTTGCTTGCATTCAAGCGAAATACAATGTGTTTGAATCTCATCAAAACGTTTTGTAAGCGAAGAATATGAATCTTGAAGCTTTAAAAATTCAGCGTCAGATTCGTGACAAGTACTATCTACCACATTATCCACAGATTCAACATTATGCACAATAGAATCATTATCAACACTTGTATTCACACAGACAGAAACTATATCATGAGACATCACTTGATTCAGAAGCAGATCATTATGGCGTGAAACCCGTTCTATTTCAAGTAAACTGTTTTCATAAGCATCTTCCATTTCATTGAAAACACGTCTAACTTCTTCTATTTCCAAAAACAAATCTTGATCAATATTACGAAGACAAGCTTTAACATTCTTTACAAACGGAACAATTTCATCTCGAAACGCAGCTCTAGTGTGCTCAAAGTTCCATTCACCTTCCGTTATGGCCGTGGCCGTCGTACGTTCCAAAATGACCTTGTCAAAATCGGCTATGTGTTGGTGAACCGTATGTAAGTTAACGGACGCCTTACTTACCGGTGGAATTAACTTCGTTAAATCCTTTTTGACAAGTGTAGAAGACGTACTAGGAAGGTTTTCATTTGACAAACTTTGGGGCACAAGAACTGTTAATTCTGCTAATTCCTTTTGTAAGCGAATGCGTGTCTTTTTCGAAAATTGATCTTTGTTATGTTGATCATAATCAATTGTATGGAATTTTGAAAGCATTTTAGAATGAGTTTCATCCCCAAGTGATTGTGTCTCCTCAGTACTACGAACAAAAGGTGCTTCTTTCGATTTTCCAATTATGGTCATATCATAAAGACCGGGAATATATTCCTGAGCTTGTTTTGCATAACCGGGATTAGGTGGTAAATCTTGAAGATGTTTAAGTTCGAGTTCTTTAAATGATTTAGTTAAAAGATGAACCTTTTCTGTGGAAGAGTATTGTTTTAAAAGCTGTTGTTCTTTGAATTTAAGAAGTTTGATAGCATTAATTTCCGATTCAACCTTTTTAGACTCGAGAGTTTCGAAATCCATTTTAAGTTTCTGAAAATCATTGACAACCGACTCTTTTTCTTTTAATTCATTGGAAAGATTAGCTTTTAATGATTCTATTTCTTTCAAGTGTTCAATCTTTTCAAAACGAAATTGGTCAAATTCAGAACATGTTATTTTCTCTTCTTGAGGGACCATTTCAAAAGTTTTGACCTTTTCTTTATGCAACGCAAGCTCAGCAGTTAGGGTGGAATTCGTATCTACGGATTGTCTGAGGGCCATATGCATTTGATCAATTATATGTTTAGGCACCATGACCAAATCAAGTTGAGCATAAGATGCCATACCCGTCGTAGCATTTGGTTGAGGTTCACTCAAATGTGTAGGATTGGGTACCACATCATTTGAGTAACTAGTTCCCGAATGCTGTTCGAGGTTGTCATTTTCGTGCCCAACTTGATGTTGGTTATCATCAATATTATTAGATGTGGTTGGTACCGCACTGATGACATCAGAACCGTAGTGAGAGAGATTAGCAACGAGAGCAGCTTGGGCAGAGTGAATGTCATCACAATCCGAATCGTATGCATCAAAATCGTCCGCTTGATAAGCTGCATTAGAAGTAGAAACGACTGCAATGCCTTCAGTATCTGCTGCCCCTGGGTCTGCAAGAAATGCTAACTCCTCTGAATCCAAGATCTTCCCCTTAGACTGAGCATCAACCAAATACATCTTCTCACGAAACCATGCATCATCCCTCCTCCTTTTCGGCTGAGTGCATTCCCTAGCCATATGACCTTGTCCTCGGCAATTGTAGCAAGTCACAACCTTCTTAGGACCAATAGGACTCCCATTTCCACTAGCTTGAGAATTCACAGCTTGATTGTTCCCAGTCCTTGTAGGAGGTCCATATGAATTTTGCCTTCCATGAATTGGTTGCACCGTCACTTGACCATCTTGAACAGTGGCTTGTTGTCGAGGATTTGATGAAGTGCGGAGCTGATTGTTTGTTGGTGGAAATCCTCTAGTTGCAACAAGTTTTGACAAGTAAGCTGTGAGATGGTTTAGAACATCAGCTGGCGTATCATTTGAAGTAAATACCGGTGCTTGGATTGGTGGAAGTTCATTAGAGTAGAAAGCTTGTGCTGGTTGTGCTTCAATTGGAAAATATCCTTGCTGAGGGGTATAGCCCATTGGAGAAGTGTTGGCTTGTGATGGTGATGTCTGATATTGTGGTTGTTGTGGAAAAGATTGTTGATGAACACTTTGTTGATATTCTTGCTGTGGCATCATTGGTGGTTGATAAGATGGTTGCTGATAGATGTGTGGTGGTGGTTGCTGCAAGTATGATGGTTGTTGATAAGTATAAGCCATGTTGTGTTGAGAAGCATACATGGCAAGTGGATCATGAACTTGAGGTGTAGACAACCGAGCCTCGATCACATGGCATTCGTGTTGTTGAAGAAAAGCTTGAAGTTGATCCACATTGGTGTTATGCAAGTCCTTAGCCAATTTAACATCCGTCACGTATTTTTTCCATTCTGAAGGAAGAGTGTTCAAATACTTGGTGTTCAATTGAAAGGTAGGAATTGTCATGCCATAGATATTGAGCTCATTCAACAATAGGGTAAATCTCAGATAGTTATCATTGAGAGTCTCCCCTGGCACATAGGCAAACTTATCAAAAGTATCATAAAGCTTACACTCTCGTTCTTGTTTGGTTAACGAGGTGCCTTGCATTAGAACACGAATTCTATCCCATAACTCTTTGGCAACTTTATGTTTGCTGACGAGTTTGTAGACATCTGGAGGAAGGGCTTGGAGAATGATGTTTGTAGCATACTTATCACATTTATCTTGAATCTTCATATCTCTAGTCAACTCACCCGTTGTGCGAGGACGAGTAGTCGTACCTTCCGTCACTGTACCATAATCTAATGGTCCATTGAGCACCGATGCCCAAATTAGATGTCCATTCTCCTTGTTCAACATATAAAGTTCCATTCGGGAAGCCCATTCCTCATACATAGTCTTCACCAACATTGGTGGACGATTATCCGTACCCGAGAGGATGGACTTATCCGTAAGAGATGTGTCCTCCATTTCAATAAGTTAAGATTTACAAACGTTGATCGATCAATGAAAGAAAGTAAATGTGTTTGTTGTTATGAGTTGAAGTCGAGAAACAATGTTAAAATCCCCTAAAATATGTTCTCAATAAACCAAAAATTCCAAGTCAAAATTACACACGAAATTTTTTTATGGAAAAATTTGTGATTATCGGAATAGTGATCGGAATACTGATCGGAATGATGATCGGAATGAACCCTAATCGGAATGTACCTAATCTGAATACCAATCGGAATGCCGTGATCGGAATACCAATCTGAATACCAGTCGGAATGCTATGATCGGAATACCAAATCTGAATACCAATCTGAATACCAATCGGAATGTCGTGATCCGAATACCAAATCTGAATACCAATCTGAATACCAATCGGAATGCTGTGATCGGAATACCAAATCTGAATACCAATCTGAATACCAATCAGAATGCCGTGATCGGAATACCAATCTGAATACCAATCGGAATGTTGTGATCGGAATACCTAAACCCTATTCCGATTACACAGATCATAATGTACTATAAACCCCTTTCCGATGACCTGATCGGAATAATTTCCACTTTTCTCGGACAAAACTCAACCAATTCGTGATTTTAAGCCAAAAAATGATCAAAACACCCAAAAATTTTGTGTTTTTAGCCAAAGTAACTATACCAAATCCCTACCACAACTATGTAGAAGATTTGTATCAAGAAAAAACTATCAAAAACACAAAAAAAAATTTGGACGTGTGAAAATGGATCAAAAATGGCGTATGAATCAAGAACACAAACACATGAATAATACAATCATCCCATGGCTCTTGATACCATTTGTAGGATTGTAAATCTTGCTTATGTTTTTAGAGAGAGAAAGATATAGAGAGATGGTGGATTTCACACAAAGCTAGAGAGAGAAAGAAATGTTTACTATGTGAAAATATGAATAACCACACCACCCTCTCTATCAAAGGAGAGGGTTTATATACCCAAGCCCTCATCATGGGCTTGGGCTTACATTTTGGGCCGGCCTACACATGTTGTAGGCTAGGCTTGTTCTTGTTTAATAATTAAAGAAAGTTAACTAAACTACGAGCTATTACATGGACTATCGTTGGAGTGACCGATCCTTCTTAATACGTAAAACGTATTTCCAACATGATTGTATGGTTAATCTTGAATGGTAGTTGTTAATGCATAATTGTAACACATTGTCCATATGTTCTTTGGTTTATGGTTATTATTCACAGCTTATAACTGATTTGGAGTTGGAGTCTAAACCTATGACTCTCACCAACTTTATGTTGACGTGTTTTAGTGTCTCTTTCAGGTGAGAATGTGGTTAAGCGTGAGAATAGGAGTGGCTAGCTAGGAGGCTTAGGATTGCATTTGGAGGAACCCCCTTTCCTCTTAGTCTTTATTTATGTTTGAATAAGTGATACTTTGTGGATACCTATATGTTTGTTATTTGTTAATTGTATGTCTTTGGTAAGAGGTAGGCCTGTTACCTACTTACCTAGACGCCTGCATTGTTTGAGATATCTTTATGACAATGTGTCACCATTTATGACATTTCCATTTCATTTAGTTATCTCTATAAACACGCTATTGTTGTGATGATATCCACACGTCGCGCCCCATATTCCGCCATGGTGGGGTGTGACAGAATGGTATCAGAGACAATGGTTATAGAGAATTAGGTTGCCTAGCCTAGTCTATAGCTTAAGGATCCCTGCATATAGGCGTCATAGGGTTATGTGTATGGTTTTGATTGTATTTTCCTAAATTTTATTTTCTGTAAATTTTGACTAGTATGAGTTGAACTGTAGTTGCCCATACTTAGTCACCTGTTAATTATTGTTTTTCTTTTGGTATATGAATTACTCTCACAATAGTTGATGAGTTATTTTATTGTATCTAATGTATAGTATTTCGCTTTTGATGTTTAAGTCATGTTCTCTAAGAATCATGTGGTGGTTCGAGTTACTAGGAGTAGATGGATATGAAGGATGTTAACCTGTTACCACTCTTATGGGCTACATGACTTATAACTGATTAAGTTTTGGTTTTGGTTTTTGTCTATGCTGTTTTAGCTAGACTGTGGATTGATGTATTCCAAGAGTTTGACTATGTTATTTTAATAGATGGAGTTTTGGACCTTATTTTATGTGCTTATGAACTTATGTGAGTAGATGGATTTATGTGTTATATGTTGTATTGATTCTTATAAGTGTCATCATAGGAGGGAGTGCATTGGAGAAAGGGTAATTGTATAACTATGGTGGCCAACATAGTTATACAAGTACCACAACCTCAATGGATTCCTAAGTATGATTTCATGAAAGAGGGTTAGTACATGCTTGTATATGATGAGATGTGGATTATTGGTATATGTATAGTATATGGGTTTATGTAACGGTTGCCTACGATATGGATATTTTTGAGTGTGTTATTGTTTTGGGTTATTGTCATGTTGTGTGATTATGGGGTCACACGATATGGATTGGTTTTAGTGATGGGTTTTATGCCTTGTGGTAAGATGGTGGTTACTTGTATGAAAAGAAAAAAAAACGAGTGTATGACGCGATTGGTTGATCTGACATATATGGTAACGAGTATGTTTTGGGTGATTTAATAGGTATATATATGCGGATGTATATATACTACTATGTGTTAAGTTATGGTATATGGTCGTTTACTAGTTATTATAACTTGAACGTACCTTGTGTTTGTTCGTGTTTTATGGTGCTGGAGTTTGATGGAGTTCCAACGACGTTTTGAGTCTTTTGGATGTGTGTCTACATTCGGGTATGTATTTTTATTAATGCGAACTACTAAAATTTCTTGCAAATAAGTATGGCTAATTATAGGAAAATGATTTTGAAAATAATTTGTAGGTGTATGGTATGGTATCGTGGTTTACATATATTTTTTTAGTTTGTAGAAGTAAGTTATAAAAAAAGTTGTCTTAAAAATAATTGTATTAGTCTTCTATGTAACATGTGATAATATATTTTAAAGGGGTAAAGAAATTTTACAATAATTTTCTTAAGTGGAGTTAAAATTTTAGAAGAACTTAACTAAGAGAGAAAGAGTAAAAAAAGGAGATTTTATTATAGTAATGATAATAATAACACCACACCTTGTAAACGTGTAGTAGTTTAGTTATAATCAACCTAAATGGATTATATAAAATAATAATAATAATAATAATAATATAGAATAAAAAAACACTGTATTTTATAAACATGTATTGGTTTCATAATAACAAGTGAACTAAGTTTAATATGAGTAAACAAGATAATGGTTGGAATAAGATTGTAGTATACTAACTAGTTGATATCTTTGATAAAATAATGAAGATAAAAGATGAGTTTATGGTTAAAAATGAGTATGATTGATTTTAGTAGTATTGGAGTTTGGTTCTTATGAGAAGTAACTAATTGGGGAGAAAGTTTAAAATTTTCTAAGGTATCGAAATTTGGTAATACTAATCGTGATGAGTCTAAATTTTTCGTTGTTGGCACACTCCATTGATCTTTCGGATTACATTGTTTTGTTTTCGGTTGTTTTGGCTAGGGTTCGTTTTACCCTATATTTTATTTTGGGACACGATTGTTTGGAATTCTTTTGGTACACGTCATGGTTGATTTAGTTATGCGGTTGTGGGAACGTTAAGATAAAAGAATAGAGTTGGGTAGTATTACTTATGGTTAGATATTAGAATGGAGAGATGTATTTTGGTTTAAAGGTTGTGTTGAAGGAATGATTAAGATTTGTGGAGTTTTGGAACTTAGATTGGTTACGGGAATAAGAGAGTAAGTAAAGTTAGTTGACTGGTAGTGGGAACGAGATGTCATGCTATGAGAAGTTGGTTGAAGTACCATTAGGAGATTGATGAAAGTACTAGCGGATGTGAGGGTAGAGTAGAAAGTTTATACTAATGGAAAGGTTGGGCAAATAACATGCAAGGGATTGGTATAGTTATGGAGGCAAGGTAGTAGTAGACACGTGAAGGAAAACAGGAATGTGAAAGAATGATTGGTAGGAGGCTGATTAACGGTGAAGTACAACAAGTAAGGAAGAGTGAGCCATTGAGGGGTTAAAGTACCTTTAGAAATATTGTGGTAGATGAGTTGAAGTTAGAAGATATTGCGTAGTGTGAAGTTCCTAGGTAACATCATAGAGACGAGAAGGAGTGCGTGAAGAGCTACATCGTGAAGCAAGGAGTCAAAGGAGTCACAGAAGTTGCAAGGACTGGAAAGGTGACAAGCACTATGATGGGAATCTCTGTATGGTTCGTGACGAAGAAGGACAAATCGAGTACCGGAGTTGAGCTACAAAGAGCTGAACCAGTGGATCGTGATGAATTGAATATATAACATGGGAGATTAAGAACTCGTGGAAGTAACAAGGGAGTCGAGGGATTACGCGGATAGAACTTTTATGGCAATCAATATCGAGGGATGAGTAGTGAAGCTGAGCTGAATAAGTTCATGGAGAATTGATTAGAGAGTCGGTTTTGTGAATGTGTTATGAAAGATCTTTGGAAGAGACAGTTATGCATTATCCAATGCACTAGTGATTTCTATAGATTTGAGGAATGAAGTATGGAATTTCTGTTGGACGGGATAGTGTAGGAATAGGGAGAACCATGGAAGGAGAGAACCAAGTATTCCTAGAAGATGATGATTGAAAGTACCTCATGTTGGGTGCAAGATCAAAGTAGAAGTTTGAGATTTGAATTAGAATTTAAAATATGGCTTAGTAGACAAATGGAAACTAATGTGGGTATAAGATGAGAGTGTGATCCGCATGGAATCACATGAAACTCTAGTCTGTTCCTATTAGGAGGGAGCAGGAGAACTGGTCGTGAGGAAAACAAGTGAAGCTAGTTGGAAAATTTTGAGGTATAGATGATTTGAAAGAAGGGAAGAATAACATCGTGATGTATGCCATGAGCTAACGAAGAAGAAGAAAGTGTGGACATATGCGAATCATGAATGAAAGAGGTCGAGGTAGGAAGCGAAGGTAAAACTTTGGTATAGCCTAAATGAGTAGACTAAGGCACTAAGCATGCTAATATTGTTTTAGTGTGGAAAGGAAATGGCACTGGCCTATATTGTTGGATTGGAAGGCTTAGTATCAATAATCGAATGGATGAGGAGTTACAGACATGATGTGTCATGAGAGACGAAGGGTTTGGTCTAATTGAGACAAGATGAGGAGCGCTATGACCTTGAAGGTAAGACATTGTGTAGGTATTAAGGAGTGGAATATCAATAAAAAAACTTTCATGGAGAAAAGTGAGAAAAATGTATAGGTGCTACTATTGAGCTATCAAAATTTAATGGAAGTAGTTGTAGCATGGCCTTGGATGGCAGTTGATAGACTAACTGAGATAACCGTCCTGTTGGTGATGTGTATAGGATCATAAGTTGATTTGGATTGGAAGAGCCTTGTTGTGATGAACTAATGAATATGTGAAATACCGTCATGGGTCACTTGTGTAATGAATTGTAATTTTTAAGTAGTTTGGGGTACGGACTGAAGGGAGTTGATGAAAATGATTGAATAGGAGTATATGCAGCTAATTGGAAAAGGATGAGCAAGTGAGAGATTTATAAAATATTAGGAGTTACACTGAGGGCATGAGTGATTGATTTAGAGGGACTTAGGAAACTCGTTAGCGTTGGTTGAGTTTTCATATAATGATAGTTATCATAATAGAGGTCGATAAATGACATTTGAGGCATTATATGGAAGGATAGGGTGAGTTGTCCTTATTGTAGACTAGAATTGGTGAAAGAGGTTACTAATATAATAATAGGGTTTGTGGAAAGGATGAGAGCAACAAGAAATGATATGTTGAAAAGGATGAAACCACTAGAGTTTAGTGACAAAGCTATGTAGGAAGTTTCACCTATAGTAATGGGTGGCATGTTTTGGTAAAAAGGAAAAGTTGATGTCGAGTCTTGTAGGTCCATTTATGATCTTTGGAAAGATCGGACCAGTAGCTTATGGATATAGAATTACCTGGGGAATTAAGTGGTGTACATGATATATTTCATGTATTAAGATTGGTAAATGTTGTTTGAGAATGCATATTTGCATGTACGGTTATTCGGGATTTGTGTTAATAAGAGTCTTCGTTTTATCAAAGGGTCATTTGTGAGATTTATTGGCCGTGGGATCAAGAGTTTGAGAATGAGTTTAATTATTTTGGTTTGTATATGTGGTATTTTGAAACTTGAACTAAAGTACCCATGGAAATGAGAGGAGTTCATTTAGAACAAGTATCCTCATGTGATTGTTGTTTGTGTGTTTGATCCTAAGGAGTAAATCTCGGGACGAGATTTATATTAGGAGGGGGTGATGTGACAACCATGGTTTTGGGGTTCGTCACTTAGACTATAGTTTAGGGTGTTTTGTGCAAATATGTGCTTTTATGTACTTATGTGTTTATTTTGTATGTTTGGAGTGAGGTTTGGATATCGTTTATGGGTATATGGTACTCATAAGTAAATCGAGAAACGGTTATTTCATGTTCATGAGCTCACAAGTTAGTGACTATGAAATGAGATGGTGTTATTTAGTGGTTTTACGTATACGTATATGTATTATAGAAAATCGTATTTTTACGGTTTAGGGTTTTGCATTTAGGGGTCTCGGAAGAGGTATTTAGTCACGGGAGTATTTTTCAGGATGGTTTTAAGTCATTTAGGACTTAGTTATATAGTTTATTTCATATTCTAAGAGTTTTTATAAAACTGTATATTTTACGTATTTTACGGTATTCGCGTAGAATTGACTAGTTTTACGGTTTTGAGGTTTTGGAGGCTTTAAGAGCTGAAATAAATTAAGGGAAATTAAGGTACTATTATTAATACAATTATTAATAATAAAAAAAGGAAAAAAAAATGAAATTAATGGTGTATAAGTCGGTTTGGGATACAAGAAAGAAAAAGAAAAAGGAAAAAAAGGGAACCAGACTTTTGTAATAGGCCAAGGACTTGTTAGGAAACTATATAAATACTTCTTATTAACCAAAAAAATTCATAAAAATCTCTGGATATCACCTTCAAGTCGGCATCAATGGTGATTTTTAGGGTTTTCCATAATTTTCTTGTCTTCTAAAAATTCTAAGGTAAAACCTTCAATTCTCTTTTCAATTAAATTGTTTTTAATGTTTTCTTAATCAATACATGATGGATCTAGGGCTACGTTAATTATGAAATCAGTAAATTAATGATATAAATATGATTAGAATAATTAGGGTTCATAAATATATATGGTGATGGTAATTAATTAGGTTAATTGTGTTAAATTCGTTTTTAAAAACTGAGCAGAATTTTTGTGTCATTGTTTTGATCATAACTAGAGTTCTAGAAACTTTTAATTTGCGATCTTGGTACCCTTGGAAAGGTAATTGAGTTGGCTTTCAAAATCAAGAAAAAAGAACTAAATTGGGGGTCGGGAAGTGGGGGTCGGGAAGTGGGTCAAAAACAGGTTACATCAGTCGGGTGTCAAAACAGTTTTTGGATCAGCATGTTTTTATTTTATGTTTTGAATTGTTTGGGGTGCTTAGGGTTAGATTTGAACCTTCAAACGATCATGGGAGTTGGTTTATATATTATAGGAAGTATCTGCATTGGGGCTAAGAATATGGAGTAGGTTAAGACCCTCTGATCATAACGAACTTTTCATATGTTTAAAATCAGTAAATTCTGGATAGGTAAAAGTATATATATATATATATATATATATATATATATATATATATATATATATATATATATATATATATATATATGGAGGCCTTAACAGTATCTTCAAGGTTGCGGCCAAAGAGTAGAGTTAGCTAACACACGTAAAGGCATAGGGTTTCTTTTACAGAGGATGTTAGTTTGGTTAAGGAGGTGTTCGACCCATAGTTTAAGGTATGAAAAACGGG
This sequence comes from Glebionis coronaria, assembly GCA_025667525.1. Classification (NCBI taxonomy): domain Eukaryota; kingdom Viridiplantae; phylum Streptophyta; class Magnoliopsida; order Asterales; family Asteraceae; genus Glebionis; species Glebionis coronaria. The sequence goes on along the minus strand of CM046874.1, from coordinate 630,935,121 downwards.
ACTGTTTTGGGTTAAATGTTAACGGGACGAGTTATGAACTAAACTAATTTAAGGGCTTTATAGAGGGATGTAATGAGATGCTTATGATATATAAACAGGGTTAAATTGTAGGAGAATTTTAGATATCCATCATAGATTGAAGAGCCATTTTGGTATGTGGTTCATGTCTTGATTGTATACGTTTGTGTGTTTAGATTTTGCTAGAACGCGAGTACTTGGAGAAGCTTGTTCAGGTGAGTTTCATAGTCCCATGTTTTTATGAGTATAAATGATTTAACTTCCAGATGGGATGGAAGAGACACTGTGTGGTTTTGTAAAGAATGCTGTGAATGTTTTTAAGGTTTGTGTTGGACTTGTGTGTACATTATGTGATTAACTGCTATGTGATTCTTGATTGTGTTTATGATTTGGATCGGGGGGACACGTACTGTCCCAGTTTATTGTGGTTTGACTTGGTACCAAGGGGATGTTGACAAGGCGGGGCCTTGGGATTGGTTCATAGGTGTATGGGCGCCTATGGGACCATGGTTATTGGTAAGGCTGGGAGCCTTGGAAATTGTGGTTATTGGTGAGGCTTGGAGCCTTGGAATTGTGATTGTATGGTTAATCTTGAATGGTAGTTGTGAATCTTGTAACACATTGTCCATATGTTCTTTGGTTTATGGTTATTATTCACAGCTTATAATTGATTTGGAGTTGGAGTCTAAACCTATGACTCTCACCAACTTTATGTTGACGTGTTTTAGTGTCTCTTTCAAGTGAGAATGTGGTTAAGCGTGAGAATAGGAGTGGCTAGCTAGGAGGCTTAGGATTGCATTTGGAGGAACCCCCTTTCCTCTTAGTCCTTATTTATGTTTGAATAAGTGATACTTTGTGGATACCTATATGTTTATTATCTGTTAATTATATGTCTTTGGTAAGAGGTAGGCATGTTACCTACTTACCTAGACGCCTGCATTGTTTGAGATATCTTCATGACATTGTGTCACCATATATGATATTTCCATTTCATTTAGTTATCTCTATAGACACGCTATTGTTGTGATGATATCCATACGTCGCGCCCCATATTCCGCCATGGTGGGGTGTGACAGTTGTCCCTTTCAAAGTAATAGCCAGGATCGCGGAAGTAGATTATCGTTTAGAGTTACCTCAACAACTGAGTCGGGTACACTCTCCCTTTCATGTGTCTAACTGGAAGAAGTGCCATGCAGAAGAACCATTGGCTATGCCATTGGAGGGAGTTCAGTTTGACGACAAACTCAAGTTCGTAGAAGAACCGGTAGAAATCATGGAGAGGACAGTTAAGAAATTGAAACGCAGTCGTATCCCGTTGGTCAAAGTACATTGGAACTAGAGGAGAGGCCAAGAGTTCACTTGGGAACGAGAAGACTCGTTCAAAACCAAGTACCCACACTTGTTCACCTGACCAATGACTTCATCCTAAGCTTTGAGGACAAAGCTAAAATAACGGGATGGTGCTGTAAAACCTCTGATTTTACCTTATTGACTTTGTCAACTGTTGTACTCTTTATTTTTGGAATCTATATAATTCCACTTTATATGACTTATTATTAATCACAATACCTTTTTTCATACTACCTTTCATATTTATTTCTATATTTTTATGTACCTTTAGTCATTGTTGACTACTCTGGCAACTGACTGGCCACCTGAATGAATAAAGGACTCATCACCTCAGTACACATTTTGAGATAAACTGTAACTTTACTTAATTAAATTATTAAGTACTTGGACTCATTTTTATATGTACATATTTACATATATTTCATAACAGGAATAAACACCTAACACCTTAAAACAATGTACATTATTTTACATTGACATTTATTTACTTTATTTAAGTAAAATAATTATAATGATGTATTCATTATATACTTTCACTAAATTACCTAAAGGTTTAACTAAAGTACCTATAACTTAACAAAATGCATACAATATCATACATGGACTATTATTTTCACCCAACACTTGATACAAAATTTACACATTTCCCTAAAATCACCTAAATGTGTCGTGTATATATGTATACACTACATATCTATAATCATTTCACTCACTTGCAAGTATAAACATGTACATACACTAATACACTATCCTTACACACCTTACCCTTTTTCATGCTTAACCATGCTATACTTCTTACACATACATACTATGTATACTTACACACTCATTAGTTCATGCAAACTTGTAAGCAAACCATGTCACAAATTCAAAACCTTATACTATGTTACCATACATGTCACTATGCCAGGTCAAATCCTTGTCCCCCTTTGACCTTGTAAACCCACGGTTAGAACCAAAAAGGAGGGAAAGGAGTTTGCTATTTTGAGCATGTGAGGGAAAGAAACTAGCATATCTCAACCAAATTCAATGCATATCTAACCAAGATACATTGAAGATTCATGGTACAAACAATAGATATCATGAGATCTCTCTCTTTCCTCTTATAGCCGAGACACACACACACCAACACATTTCACTTGAAAACCAAATCTCACTTCACTCTCTCTCTCTTTCAAAACACATGGTTACAACACTTCCACCATAACCAAGACCTTGAAGCTCATTAACTATGTCTCTCCTATCTTGAATGCTAATCATTGTCAACTCCTACAAGTACCTTGATATTCAAGTCAACAAGGAAGCCCTAAAAACTCCATTGAATCCCACGGCTTGATTTTTAGCTACAAGAGTCACCATTGTTGAAACCAAGCTCTCATTCCTACTCATCCTCCTATTCATTCCTAGTTCTACCTAAACAAGTAAGTAAAACTTAAAACCTATCTTTTAATATATTACTTTCATGCACATAAACATACACATGGTTATTACTAGTAAAGCTTAATCTTAAAACAAAAACATAAAAACCTAAACCTAAAATGGGTCACGGCTTAAAATGTTTTATGAGTTCAAATGATGTAAAATCTTGATAACCATAATGAACATAACACTACGAACTAGTTAAACTAGAAAAACTATGAATAACATAAGCATGCATATATTGAACGTGGGGTTTACACCCTATGGTTAAATATTGGTTAATCTTGTAATGTATAAACATGCCTAAAAACATTAGATCTATATTATTAGTTGCCTTAGAATGTTAAGCTCACTATTTTTGCCTTATAGGATTTAGTTTTAAGTCAACTATAATAATCTTGGCTAAATAAACTTTATTTTTACTAAATAATGTTTTTTTAAAACTTTTGGTGTCAAAATTGTGATTTTATAAAGTTTCGGGTTAAAAACATAGATCTATAAATATTTTTGGACTAAAATGATAGATCTAGGAAGTTTTGGACTAAAATGGTAAATCTACTAAGTTTCAGATTAAAAAGAGAAAATATATAGTTTCGGGTTAATATTGTATTTTATTAAGTTAAGGGATCTAAATGAACAAGTATAAAAACTCACTTTCCAAAAATATAAACCTAAGGGCTACTTTTATAAAATGCCGAGAGTTGAGGGTGGTGTTTTGACACTATCCGAAACTCCAAAGTTAACAACAAGGACTTAAATGAGATTACTAACATGTTAGGGTAATTTGTGGAACTTAGTAAGGACCTAGGGGACCCCTTTTGCCCATTGCCGAAACTAATAGAAGCCCTAGGGACCTATTTTGCCAATATAGTAAACTCTATCAAACCCTAGTTAAACCCTAGGGGTGGTTTTTGGCATAAGCCGAAAGTCAATAGAAGCCCTAGGGGGCATTTGTGTAACTTGTTTCTAAACCTAAAATGAGCCGAATATAGGAGGACAAAAATTGACACTTTATGAAACTTTTACAAACCCTAGTTACACGTGTAACTAGGGAGGGACCAATGTTGTAATTACTAGAAACATTTAGGAACCCTAGGGGTATAAAGGTAAATAACCGTGGGTAATTATATAAGTAGAGGGACTAAAATGTAATTTATACAAAGTATAACGAACCCTAGATTTACTATATGTTTATACCCGATACTTAAAACGTAAAACTTAAATAAACATAACATTTATTATTTTTCCAACTTATAATTTAATAATTATATGCACTACGAGAACGTGGAAATTAAACAAAACTGATATACCTTTTATAAACCTTATTTAAATATAAAATATAAATTAAAAATGATTAACTTATAAAAATAAATATATTAACTATATATATTTTCTATTACTTTAAATATATATAAAACTTCCTTTTATAAATATTTACATTATTTTATAAACAATACAAGTACAAGAATATTAATTAAATAGATTAATTAATTTAATAATATTATTTCTTTTATACTTAAAATAAATACTACTGTGACTTGTACAACGATGAACTAAAATACAAATATCGTAATAAAATGCTTAAATTATGTTATGCATTTACTAAGACCTTATAATTATTTAGGTCGTTGACTGTATCGTGAGCATCATATCAGATTTACTTGTGACTATCTGTTGTACTATTGAGGTGAGTTCATGGCCCCACTTTATATATTGACAAACTTTTAAACCTTTTAACGGGAAGAAAACATGCAACATATTTTATTTTATGGACATAAATTGAACTATGAAACCTTTGATTACATTTGCCTATTGTAGATGAACCCGCATGACCCGTGCATCTGAAACTGTTAGAATTATTGAATTACCTGAATGTTATAAATAGATCTATTTGGGATTGACCATCCCCATTTGGGTGAGTCATGCTCACTGTGCCTAGGCCAGGACAACAGATGTTTCACATGTCAGCAATTATTATTTTTGGGTGCCTTTTTATAAGGCGAAGGGTCCTTATTTGTTAAGGACTTAACTGTCAAGTCTCAGTTTCAGGCAATATGGGAATGTAATTACTTTTAAGTATTGGTGCTTTGTGCATTACTGCTTTAGTGAATGTTTATTGTCCAAACTTATTTTATTAAACCTGTGAATTCACCAACTTTATGTTGACTCTCTAAGCATGTTTTCTCAGGAAACTGAAGCAGGTAATGGTGTGCATGGAGTCAAGCATCATGATAGGCTGCATTTATAGAGCTCATCTGGGGTTTTATAAACTGGGAAATAATTCAAACTGTTGATAATTTTTAAGACAATTTTAATACTATTTGCACTTTTATCCATGTAATAAATGTAATGATAATCTTTTATCTGCTGCTCTGTACGCTATCTGCTATTGATCCACCTACGTGACACCCAAATATTATTTCCGCTGCATTTGACTCAATTTGGGGGTGTCACAGTAATGTTTATCAAGCTCGTTGATAGGGATAAAGACCTACATATACAATGTGGCTTAGTACAAATTACATTGTTTACGAAACAGTAAAGTATACACTAATGTACTAAAAACACATACCCTCTCAACGTCAGACCACGTAACAGAATCACGATCACCATCACAGAACCAGGGCCGCACGAAATCCGTTCCTCTCGATTCACCCACTAGGGTTGGACATAAATAACAACAAACTGCAGTCCAATCAACGTCCTCTCGCCTAAACCTATGCATAAGTTCTATCCATATATCCAAGTGCTAGTATTGTTAAGACAAAATATATCAATATGGCTTCTATGTCTTCATGTGTTCATAATGAAGGTTTAACGTTAATTACTCCATATGTAATTACTTACCACGTTTGTCAGCCATCCTCCTTTAACCTTACCCAATAAATCTTGCCAGAATTCAATACCCACATACTGGTCTGCTTTGCCCCACGGAAAATAATGACAAGCTTTATTTTTGGGTAACTGTTAATCTCGGGTAGATAAGGGGGATCTATGACCTTTCTTTTCCGGCTAAACTTGGGCCTAGTCAAATCTTGCGGTTATAAATAGGAATATCAAACATTGTAACGCATCTAACAATATAAGACACTCAAATCATATTTTCAATCATATACATACCTCTTTGAATTCTGGAACGTTGATTAGCTCCTGCTGGGCGGATGTTTTCATTTTTTTATTACGGTTTGTCAACATTTCATCATCCTAAATACAATGGCCGTATTCTGATTAACTATGCACATAAAGAAGTAAATTTAAACTTAAGTTACTTTACATGATACTTACCTTAACCAACAACATCTTTGAGACTTCAATGCAATCACTACCATCTAACGTGGCCATCCGTGATACATCACTAGTTGCAACCCTCTTGCTTTTACGTCTTTTTTCATCAGGGGTTGTACTTGGTAGTGTTGTCCAAGGCGTCGACACTTTAGCTCCTTTGCACTTTGGCCTTTTTAGCCGCAACGCGATATTTTCGCCCAATACGGGAGAACTATCATTAACAATGTTCTTGATCCCGTATCCAGGCACGTCCTCCTGTAATAATGGAAAGTAGCCTGGTCAACTATGAAATGCTTAAAATAATGAGGGAGGCAAACCAAATACAAATTAAATGGATCTGACAACTAACCCTAATATATTTTCACCCATAGTTTTACCATTAAATATTATTTGAATAGTGACAAAAGTAAATGCCTTATTTGACATTTAACTTCCCTAATGGGGTTATATAAACAAGCCCATGCAACCTCTATTTTGCACATGCATCTACTAACACCAATCTTATCCAATACCATTATTTTAATGACTCAAGTTACCACTTCTGCCAATTTGGCAACCATGTTTCAACAAGAGGCTTGTGAAGAAGAGATATGGGGTTCTTTCTGCCGGATGAATGACATACAGCTAAGCGATATAATGAGCCACATAGAAATTGTCATTGTTAACATTCAACAGTTAGGGAGTCATCCTAAGGTTTTACTGGCTATCGGCTATTCAAGGGAAATCCAAAGTGCAGATATGCAAAAGCTGAACTGGTTCAGGAGCATGGTCGTGAACTCTAACATCAGGCTTGCTCGCAAAAGATGGTACATCACCATGATGCTCACCAACTGGGAAGCATGACTTTCATGTCTCAAAAACTGGTTTTAATGCTTTAGTTTTATGTTCTTTTATGTAAGGTGTACTAGGATGTGTTAGGAACTATGTCAAGTAACCTATCAAGTGTGGGTTGTTATACCCTACACCTTTATGTATGTTTTAGAACTCTAAGACTTCAATGAATGTTTTACAAAGAAAATTTTCTGTCTACTTACCCTTAAATTCTCTATCCACTCAGCGTCTTTAATACTCTCTCCATCCATGTTGTCGTGTAAAACACCACAACCCTCCTGCAATTATTTATCAATTAAATCTACAATTGTAATTATAAAATAGGGGTATACAATTGATTATATGCCTTGACTATCGTATCAACCACCTTTAAATGTTGTTCTTCTCGAAGGAAGTCATGCTCGAACTTTGTGTTTGTTACATCTACCTCAAAGTTCATCTCTTCTTCTAAATTTTTCTCTTAGTTCAAAGCATCTGGGTGGTTAGATTCCTTCTTATCAGTGACCGGGGATTTTAGTATCTTAAAAGTACTTTTAATACAACCACGTCCATCCTCCAGTAGCACTTCTCCTTCCACACCATTGGCATGAAAAGACGTTGGAGCACCCAAATGTAACTTGAGAAGTTCTTTCAGATACAAAGTTGGGAAATAGATTTAATTGCGATCAATGTCGAAAAAAGATTTATATGAAGATGAACTAATACCGTTAGGTTCTCAGGTTCTGTGGTAGCTGTTAAAAGGTCTTCACTACCAGCTTCGTCTAAACCATTTATGGAAGGCAAAACTACTCCAACGTCGTCTTACCGTATTTCATCCGTATCTGTGCCTTGTTTCTCATTCTCACCGAAATCAAAACCAACATGGTCCTGCAAAGAAACGTTCAGGATATTAGCCTCGACACATGTCATTGGGTAATACAATCAATGCTAACTTCATATATTATATTAGCTTACACAAACTTGAGACGGGGTAAATGCATCGTTTAAGTTGGGTAACGTCGGATCTCCCCTGGTCTCCGTCAACAGCGGAGTAGACGATGTATGAAATATAGGCGGGTCAAGCAAAGCGGCTGCTAGCTGATGCCCAATCGTTTGTGATGGATCCTCCTGTGTTTGGTTAAAAACATACTTGGATGAATCACCCCCTTCGTATAGACCGCTAGAAAAAAGTGTCCTTGCTTGTGTTAACGACACCAGAATCCATAGACAGTCCTACAAACTGAACAACAAACAATCTTACAGCTTAATTTATATATTCATTTCAGCTACTACTTACACTCCAATGTTTGACACAAAATTACCTTCTCTGCAACAGGCTGAAAATTATTTATGGACACATCTGCATTACCACCATGACATTCATTAACACGATCAGATTCGTGATCTACAACTTTGGGAATATCGCTGACACTCTGCACACATAAGAAAACGTTGAGACTCATGAAATATAGGGATAAATCACATACAAAGGTATAAAAAAACTTGTTGTCATTTCTATTACCTTCTCAGATAAATCAGCCGTTGATCTAACAACGGCTTCCTTAGCGACTGAACCTTCAGACCTGTCTGGTCTAGTTTTGTCAATAAAACTTTTCACGTTTAACAGTCTTTTCTTAATGTCTTGTACCGCCTTCTTCAACTCCGGGTTATCAGCATCAGCAACACAATTCTCAATGACCTCAACACTTGATTGTATTTCTTGTACATCAATTTCAACTAGGTATTTGTCTGAATATGGTTCAACATGGCTTCTGTCACTACCTTGCTCAGTCCGAGGGAACTCCAATAGAATGCGCTCACCACTAACTTCTGGTGCGTTTTCCAGGGTTTTCGTTGCACCATCACCTAAACGATCCACACATTCTATGTCCCCTTTTTTACCAGGGGAAAGGAAGTAATCATTTCTCTCAGAATACCAAGGCTGTTCAAGCTCGATTAATGTCGGACGGAAAATAAGACCTGGATCGGACCACACCTCAAACAGTTTCTCGTAATGAGTTTTATCAAATTGGCCAACACTAGTCCATGCTAATCTACGCGGTATTACTTTATGGTTTTTATTCCACCAATGCCTACTGTTTCTAAAGATCTCCAAAACGTATATCTACATTACAATTATAACAATACACGTAAACAATCGACCTTATCACAATTATATAATCTAATCAAAAATTAATATATTTCCTTTCTGGTAACTTCTTACCTTTAGTGCCCAGAAAAATCCGTAGAGAGCGTACGTCTGCTCCTTGTTAGACTCGTCATTCTCTTTCTCCTCATCATCATCAACATTATCTAGTGACATACACTTCTTCTTCTTATTCTTCTCCTCCTTCTTCTTCTTCTGATCCCTTTCAATGTGCGTCTCGTCATTCACTTTCTCTTCCCCGTCATCAACTTTATTTACGAGCTTACACGTCTTCTTCTTCTTCTTCTGCTCCCTCTCAAGGTGCTTAGCTACAACATTAACCATCCGTGTGTAGAATGTTCTCCAGAAATACTCTCCCAAGGATATTCAGTATACCAGGCCAGGTTTTCTACTACTTCCAATTAGGGGTGTCATTTTTTCCGACCCGATCTGAACCTGACCCGACCCGAACCGAACCCGACCCGAGCCTATTCGGGTCGGGTTAGTCGGGTTGAATTTCAATTCGGGTTAGTCGGGTCAACCCGACTAACCCAAATTCAAAATCGGGTCGGGCATCAGGTATAATATTTATGTCTAATTCGGGTTCGGGTCAACCCAACTAACCCGAATTCAAATTTTTTTTATTTTTAAAATTTAAAGTTAATATAAATTGTATTAAAAAAGTAAAAAATGTTTTTTTTAATAATTTACTCGAATTCGGGTTGACCCGAACCTGATTAGACCCGACCCGACTAGACCCGAACCCGAGTAACCCGAGTTCAAATCGGGTCAGGTGAGGGTAAATTATTTTTAGCCTTGACCCGACTTGAACCCGACCCGAATAACCCGAACCGAATAACCCGAACCCGACCAACTCGACCCGATTCCCACCCCTACTTCCAATACTATATCAGGCACATTGAACTTTGGCTCTCTACCCATAAACACCATAGTTGTTATTAAAATTAAACATACACGCACAACATCATCATCAGACATAGCTGCCCAAGCTTTACGATTACTTGTTAGTGATAACAAGTCGGTGCCTAAAACTTTTTTTTTCAACATGGAAGCTTTACCAGGGAATAAACGGTCACAGAAAGGGCTATCTGGAAGACCTTTACATGTTTCTTCTCTATGCAATTTCCCAAATTTGAATCCAATAATTAAACAAAATTCTTCACGACCAAAATCAAACGAACAATCACCTAGTTTGTAGCTTATGGGGGCATGTATCACATATTTTTTCTGCATAAACTTGGTGCTGACAAATGTAATTATATAAATGATTATCGGGATTAAGTTATGGTAAATCAAGCCATTTGCCAAAAGAAGATCTAAACATCCTATTACGTTTTGAATTAGAAGCCAATAAAGTCTTTAACATACGTAAACTAGAGAGATTGGATCGAATTGTAACCTTCGCATCAAATACCTCAACACGGTCGTCCATAATTAGTATACCTTTTAGTGATCTTGGTTCTGAAACACTATAGTCGACTGCCAGTAATTGGCCGTTGTGCAATAACCCACACTGACGATGTCAATTGATTTACATTATACATCATTTGATTCTTGAATAATGACTTTTTTGGGTTTTTATTAGGGTTTGGGGCTTTTTTGAAGGTGGAGGTGGAGGACGACGACTGTCGGTCTTAATTTGGTAAAGTTTTAGAATGTAATGGCCCACAAGGTTGCCTCGAAATAAAGTATAAACATCTGGGTTGCCTCGCACTTCGAGCGTATAAATTTTATTTTTTTGGGTTGCCTCATAAAAATATTTAAGTTGCCTCGAACTGGGACCGTATAAAATTTAACTTTTTTTGTTGCCTAATAAATTTATTTAAGTTGTCTCGAACTGGGACCGTATAAAATTTAATTTTTTTTGTTGCCTCGTATGTTTTTTTGGGGTTGCCTCGAAAAAGTATACGGAAAGTGATAACACATACGCTTGAGTGGAAATCCACGTGTCGGCCTACTATTGGAGTTGCCTCGGTTGTCTTGGTTGCCTTGTGACATTTTGGTTCACCTGACCAATGTTGGTCATTTACAAAAAGTGCCATTATAAATGGGTCATTTATGGAAATACCCCTTAAATTAACTAATGACATACACACAATTACACAAATCTTACTATCTTATAAAAGAGACTGATATCTCTCTCCTATTTAATGTTTAAGTAGTACAAATACAAAAGCTTAATGTACAAGTTAATTAAACATCACTTTTTCTAAATTTTAAGTATAACATAGCTTATATGGTACAATTATTAAATCCACCTATAGATTTATTGTTATAAATTAATATATGTTACAAGTATACATTAATTAAAGTATTAAACACCATAATTAATGTATTTTTAAAATATTATGAAAATAAAAAAATACATATTATTATACTTATTTTATAAACAAATAAAACACACAGAATTTCATAAAATTTATATGCTAACAAGTTGACTATACGTATGTTTAAAAATGGGATCGTACCAACGGTTCACCATCGGTCAGGCTAGCAAATAAAAACTGATAGAAAATGAAACGAAGATAACAAGGCGGAGGCTATATATACGGGTGAACCAGATCGAACTAGGATGATTTATTTATTATTCTACAGCTAAACAGTTTATCGTTTTTAGTTTGTGGCGCTTAAACTTTAATCACAGGATACCCGTAGCCGCAACACGCGGGTAAGCAGCTATATTTTATGATATTGATGGTTTATGATGTTAATAACAATTATATAATCATAACAAAGACCAAAGCACGATATAGCGGAAGCGATTTAACAAGATCATTAATAACACGATTATAATTAATCGATTAGGATTACATACCTTTATCCTAGCGTACATTCACAAGAACACCGACGAATCTCCAATTAGGGTTTGTGAAGAATTATACCAAGATATAGTTTAAAGCAAAACTATATTACGCTCTTGTACACACGTAATGCAACGGGCTAACCGTGAGTCTAGCACTTGCAAACCGGAACTTCAACGCTTGTGGAATTTAGCAAAATCGAAAACCAAAGAACCCTATGGTGGGTGTTGGTCGGCGATCGCAATAGAGGAGAAGGAAGAAGGGACCAAAAATTATGAGAGGATTAATGTGTTTATATAGTGGTTAGCAAAACTTGTTTTCCAAGTTAAACACAAATTAGGAAACACAAAGTTTCCTTTGACCCCCTCCGCCTTTGGCCGCCGGTCGAACTACACCCAAGGGGTGCTTCCGGAACTTTTCCGACTTTCCTTTTCTCACATAATTCCTTGATGATTATTTAACTTAACTTTTAATTTAATTAATCATTGATTAGTTAAGTTTGGTTTGATTTAATAAATATATAAAATATATTTAATAAATAAAATTAACCCTTTACGTATTGTGTGCAATCCCGTAATCCCGAGTTCGATCCTATCACACGACTATTATTTTTATGTCCATAAACTTCAGCTCCCACTTGGACAAAATTGAATATCGTGATTACATTGACTAGCGTCTAGTTACACTAGCAATGTCACTAGTACAACTCGAGTAAGGTCTCCTGGCAAAACCTTTTAAATGATTCATCATTTATTATTATCCTTTCATTTCAAATACAACGTTAATAGGATATGGATCTCAGTCATTCCTTCATTAACCATTATGTTTCTCATTTACGGATATAGCAAGATTACCAAAACACATTTGGGTACGGCCGTACAAACATCTTACTTCTCCCACGAGGGGCCCAGCTGTATTTATACTTCAAAATAATTTGAAGGAAACAAATCGCATATTTACTACAAGCGAAACTTACGAACTTTGCAACACTTCTGAAAATAACCCTTATGGCTACCAGTTACGTTTAGCGTTAGGTTATCTCAAAGAAATGCACTACATTCTATTCAGTTTCCTGGTATCTCAGGTCTAAAGATAACTATTTATGATTTACTTAAGACGAAGATCCATAAAGTAAAATCATATAGTTGGGATAAGTCCAATATTTAATCCATCAAATATCATCCAAAATTGACCAATATACTTTCAGGTATACTCTGTCACTATTTCGAATTGTCTTAGTTTAATAATATTCTCATATTATTAATCGACAACGGACGTTTAGAACATAACTATTATTCATGTAAAAATAGGATACAAAATCAAATAACAGAAAATAAACGAAACTTTATCTTTATTTCATCAATTCAATAATGTTTAACATCCTTTATCCAAATACTAATCAATAGATTTATTGCATGAATTCGCTAGCTAGTTGCAGCCCAATCGTCTTGGCATGCTTAACTACCTCTGGTCTAGGCAAAGCCTTAGTAAAAGGATCCGCTACGTTATCATCTGTGTGAACTTTTATTAATTTTATTTCACGAGCTTCCACTTGTTCTCGTACGTAGTGATATCTACGTTTAAAGTGTCTGGCGCCTTTCATGACTCCAGGATCATTGGCGAATATAATTGCCGCAGAATTATCGTAATATATATCAATAGGTTCTTTAATTGAAGGCATCACTCCAAGATCTTCAATAAACTTCCTAATCCAAACAGCTTCCATTGCAGCTTCTGAAGCAGCCATGCACTCAGATTGAGTCGCATGCATAGCAATGGTTGTCTGCTTCTTGCTCTTCCAGTCAACTGCTCCTCCATTGATGACAAACACGTAACCCGTCTGAGACTTCATGTCGTCTTTATCACATTGCCAGGGCGCATCACAGAAACCTGTAACTTTCTGTGTCTGGTTTACCCCCAAATACCAAAAACATATCTTTCGTATTCCTCAGATACTTTAGAATATGTTTAACAGCAGTCCAGTGGAGCTTCCCTGGATTCTGTTGGTATCCACTGACCAAGTTTTGAGCAAACGCCACATCAGGCCTTGTGCATCTTACAGCATACACAATAGATCCTATAGCCGAAGCATAAGGCACCTTCCGCATGTAAGCCACCTCTTCAGGTGTTGATGCATCTAACTCATGACTTAATTCATGCTTAACTTCCATAGGTTGAAAACCTTTCTTGGAATTATGCATACTATACTTCTTCAATATCTTATCAATATAAGCATCTTGACTTAGACCAATTAACCGTCTTTTCCTATCTCGATAGATTTTAATTCCCAGAATATATGCAGCATCTCCCAAATCCTTTATAGAAAAACATTTACCAAGATAATCCTTAACTTCCTTAAGTCTTGGAATGTTACTTCCCATGATCAATATGTCATCGACATATAAAATTAGGAATACTACATCACTCCCACTAGCTTTGCTATATACACATGGCTCATCACGATTTTGAATAAATCTGAACTTTTTGATTTCTTCATCAAATCGTTTATTCTATTGTCGTGATGCTTGCTTCAAACCATAAATAGATCTTTGAAGTTTGCACTCGCGTTTTGGATATTTAGGATCAACGTACCCTTCCGGTTGTTGCATATAGATTTCCTCATCTAAGCGACCGTTCAACAAGGCAGTTTTAACATCCATTTGCCATATCTCATAGTCATAGTATGCTGCTATAGATATGAGAATCCTAATAGCTCGTAAGTCTGCTACAGAAGAAAATGTCTCCTCGTAGTCTACGCCAAAAGTTTGAGTAAAACCTTTAGCTACTAAACGTGCTTTATAGGATTGTACTTCACCATCCATGTCAGTTTTCTTCTTGAAAATCCACCTATTTTTTACTACTTTAGCATTTTTAGGTGCGTCAACAAGAATCCAAACATCATTGACTTTCATGGATTATATTTCCTCATTCATCGCAACTATCCATTTTAACTTTTCTGGATCAAGCATTGCGGATCGATAGTTAGCAGGTTCACCAAGATCACCTACCTCATCCTCATCATCCTCTATATTAAGACATACTTTGCTTGGCGCACGTATAGTCCTTGCAGACCTACGTAGAGGAATTAATTCTAGTGGAGCTCCCAGACTTTCTGGCTCTATTGGAATTTCTTCGCTAGTATTTTCATAAGGTAATGTATCTTCTTGAATTTCTTCAAGATCATAATCTCTCCCACTGAATTCTTGATTTACAAGATCACTTTCAAGGAAGTCTCCATACCGAGCCACAACGACTTTGTTCTCAGCCGGATAATAAAAGTAGTAACCCATAGTTTCCTTAGGGTAACCTACAAAGATACATTTTACAGAGCGTTGTTGGAGTTTATCTCTAGAGTCACGTTTCACATACGCCTCACAACCCCAAATCTTTAAATAAGACAAATATGGGTTCTTACCATGCCATAGTTCATATGGTGTCTTATCAACCTTCTTTGTGGGAACCATATTCAGAATACGAACAACAGATTCTAAAGCATAATCCCAAAAGGATAAAGGTAAAGTTGTAAGATTAAACATAGATCGCACCATATCTAATAATGTACGATTTCTCCTTTCGGATACACCATTTTGTTGTGGAGTATATGGAGAAGTGAGTTTCTGAACAATTCCGTTTCACTTAAATAATCTTTAAACTCTTGACTTAAATATTCACCACCTCGATCAGAACGAAGAGCTTTAATCTTCTTTCCTAGTTGCAGTTCTACTTTTGCTTTAAACACTTTTAATGTTTCAAATACCTCATGTTTATGCTTAAGTAAATAAACATATCCATAACGACTATAATCATCCGTAAATGTTAAGAAGTAGCTAGCACCTCTCCTTGACACATGTCTAAGTGGTCTACACACATCAGTATGTATTAAACTAAGTAGTTCAGTAGCCCTTTCAATATTGCTATTAAAAGGTTTCTTGGTCATCTTTCCAGAGATACAAGACTCACATTTATCAAATGATTCATCATTGATATTTTCCAAAAGACCATCACGTTGAAGCTTTTGTATGCGAGTCTTCCCAATATAGGCAAGTCTACAATGCCAAAGATAAGAAGAGTTCTTGTCTAACTTTCTCTTCTTATTCATGCTAAACACAAAATTAATCTTTCTCTTGGAATTATTATCATGCATGTTAATTTTAAAAACACCATTCACAGAAATTACATCAAAATAGAATAAACCATCTTTGAAAACAGAAATTCTATTATTATCAATAGTGTGAATAAATCCAAGATCCAACATACATGAAAAGGAAATAATACCCCTAACAATATTAGGTGCAAAATGGCAATGATTTAATCTCAGTACTAAACCCGAAGGTAAAACTAGATTAAATGTTCCTATAGCTTCAACCGCTACTTGTGCGCCATTGCCCACATGCAGAAATTGTTCCCCATAGGTAAGCTTCCTCTCCAACTCAAATCTCTGCATAGTATTACAAATGTTAATACCACACCCCGTATCATATACCCCGGAATTTGATTTGTATGTAAGATTAAATAACTCTATCAAATATAAGTTACCTGAAGACGCTGCAGCACCAAGCTCAGCCTTCTTCTTTATTTCTCGCAACTCCTCGAGATAAAGAGGGCAGTTCCTCTTCCAGTGTCCACTTGCCTTGCAATGGAAACAAGTCTCATCCTTCTGAGATTGATTCTTCTTGACAAAGTTTTGCTTGGTTTTAGAATAAGTCGCAACTTGTTTGCCCTTATCAGCCTTGCCTTTGCCCTTGCCTTTCTTATTGTTCTTGTTCGGTTTTGCCTTACTCACTCCACCCTTTTGTACATAAAGCACAGGAGGAGTAGAAGTAGATGCCTTGTCCTTTAACCCCTTTTCGTAGTCAATGAGCATTGCATGCAAATCATTCACTGTCTTCCCCGTGCAATGCATATTATAGTTACGAACAAAATAATTGAAGTCCTTGTTAAGGGGCCGATTGATCAAGTTGATAGCCATATTATGATCATAGGGTTGTCCTAGTGCAATGAGCTGTTCCATATAACCCCTCATCTCCAAATAATGGGCACTTACAGACTTTCCAGGAGCTTGCTTGCAACTATGGAGAGAATCTACTAAGTCGTAGTTTTCCGCAGCTTGCGGCTTTTCGAACATAGCCTTGAGCTCATGAAGCATTCGCTTAGGAGAACACAGATCATACTTCTGTTGAAGTGGAGAAGCCATACTTCCTAACATTAAAGCAGCCACCTCAGAGTGCTTCTTAACATTAGCAGCGTGTTCAAGCCTTTGCGCATCAGATGCTCCTTCAGCAAGATTCTCCGGATAAGGAGTAGTCAAGATATCGATAGTACCCGCTGCTCTCAGAACTATTCTTAGTAAGCGATACCAATCATTAAAGTTAGGGCCAGTAAGTTCGGGACGCTCAAAGAAACCTTTGAACGCAGAACTCATAGTCATATTGTGTTTGGGTTGAGCCATTTCTACAGAAATAAGTTCAAACATTAGTATTTTTGATAATACCATTTAAGAAAATAAAATTACCCCGGTAATAAAACCATAGTAATTTCCTTGAAACTAGAATCCATATTGACATAAACTTATCACATCAGTTGATCTGCTAGTGACAAATGTATTCAACACGGTAACTTGTCGAACAATAATTGACAAACAAATTTGCAATTTCTAGATATTTTAGGGATTTACGTTGCCAAAAGTCTCTTTGCATCGTAAACATGTTTCATCCCTACTTTATGCCTTATGTTTCCAGATCTCACTGATTAACTCAATCAAGTCGACTAATCTAAAGAACGTAAAACCTTCATGTGCAATCTTATTCAGTCATGAAGTTTTCTTTCCATTACAACATCGTCCAAAATCTCATATGACGACAATTGTAACTTCAAGTGTTTGTCAATTAGATGGCATAAGACTTAAATTTAAGGGAATTGTTTGGAGAAGCATGCATACATCTCCATAACATCAGTTTAATAGAACTTTAGTAAACCTTTTGGTGAGAATAAAATTTCCTTGTATATTTGCAAGTTAAGGTTAAAGAATAATAACCGTAGGTAATTCCAACTTTGACGCACAGGCAAGCCGGGAATTTGGTCAGCGCTGAAGCATAATACCTCCTTCCTTAACCGGGTACAAGACCAGCTATGCGTTATACACACTTTATAGTTTGTCAAAATTGAGTAGGCCGTTAAGTTATCATTGCAATTCCAATCAACGCAAATCATATGTAAATTAGATCTCAAAACAATTCATTAATTTTTATATGATTTAGTCCATATTAATTTTTCTTGTAAAAAATTACCCTTGTTTACAACATACAATTAATATAAAACGTATGAAAACAAATAGGTACAAAAAAAACTAAATCAAGTAGCCACATGCATAACAATTTATTCAAAACATAAAATCTAGGGTTTTTATAAACATAAAAAGTCTTCCCTGATTTTAAAATTTTTGAATCAAATAAAGCAAATAGCATATAAAATCTCATTGATCCGTAAAAAACATGCATGTTCATCACGGATCTCCCACATATTCTTAACAATTAAAACACTACGGATCGTAACCATACATGACATAACAATTAATTCATGCAAACATCTAAAGATTCATACCATGTAATTTTAGGGTTTACAAAAAAACTTTTATGAAAAAAAATTCGGCCAAGCCGATTTTAAAAAAACAATAAAAAACAAAACCCTAATTTTTGTTAAAACCTAAAAAACAACATGTAATTTTAACTCAAATCACCATTAGTTAAAAAAAACCTTTATATTTCGATAATTATAACATGTTAAAACGGCTCTCGATGCCACTGATGGTTTATGATGTTCATAATAATTATATAATCATAACAAAGACCAAAGCACGTTATAGCGGAAGCGATTTAACAAGATCATTAATAACACAATTATAATTAATCGATTAGGATTACATACCTTTATCCTAGCGTAGATTCACAAGAACACCGACGAATCTCCAATTAGGGTTTGTGAAGAATTATACCAAGATATAGTTTAAAGCAAAACTATATTACGCTCTTGTACACACGTAATGCAACGGGCTAACCGTGAGTATAGCACTTGCAAACCGGAACTTCAACGCTTGTGGAATTTAGCAAAATCGAAAATCAAAGAACCCTATGGTGGGTGTTGGTCGGCGATCGCAAGAGAGGAGAATGAGGAAGGGACCAAAAATTATGAGGGGATTAATGTGTTTATATAGTGGTTAGCAAAACTTGTTTTCCAAGTTAAACACAAACTAGGAAACACAAAGTTTCCTTTGACCCCCTCCGCCTTTGGCCGCCGGTCGAACTACACCCAGTGGGTGTTTCCGGAACTTTTCCGGCTTTCCTTTTCTCACATAATTCTTTAATGATTATTTAACTTAACTTTTAATTTAATTAACCATTGATTAGTTAAGTTTGGTTTGATTTAATAAATATATAAAATATATTTAATAAATAAAATTAACCCTTTACGTATTGTGTGCAATCCTGTAATCCCGAGTTCGATCCTATCACACGACTATTAATTTTACGTCCATAAACTTTCAGGTACATAGTGTACAACAATTAAAACACAAAAAAACTTTATATAACTTACAATTTGGTGACATATACGGTTTTAAAATCGAATAAGATGAACGGGTTTAATCAAAAATTAGAGAAAACCGACCGAAACTAATGCAAATAACCAAACCAAACGTGACCGATTTTTTTTTCACCTTTCTCTGATTTATCACAGGGTACCCGCCGCGGCATCACGCGGGTACCATGCTAGTCGCATAAAAATCACGTTTGAAGTTGACATTTAACAGCTTGTCGGTTGTTGGACAAATAGACACAAACAAAAAAGGATATTCAACTTAACTAAAACCGTAATAAAAAAAGTACAATTAATAAATCAGTTCCTGGGATAGGTGGTATATCATCAACAACAGAACTCTGCTAAAAAAGGAAAGTTTGACTAATGGAATCAAGAAGTCAACGCAGGATTCAAGTGATCCAGAAACATTTTCTTCTTCATCAATCTGATAATGGCAACTCGATTCTCCTGCCTCATCAAACTGCTGCTCACTTTTTCTTAGGTATAATATAATCACACTTTATTTATATTTATGTATATTTAATGCCGTGTAGTATAAGTAAGTTTTTTTAACGGCGAGTTAGTAGTTAGTTATTCGATCCCACAGTGACATCCAATTGCGCAATATGCAATCCTCGAAACTTTTCCTTTAAAGGATAAAGCCGACTCCTGCTTTTATTTATTTCGGCCCCTGAAGGTCCTAAGTGAGACTCGAACTTGAGACCAATCCAAGAAAACCTCCCCAAGGTTACCCTCAGTTGGTTAATGTAGTATAATGTAGAGGTGGCAAAACGGGCGGGCACGGGCGACGGGCAAAACGGGCGGCGGGCTAAATGGGCACAGGCTAAACGGGGGCGGGCAAAAAGGGCGAAAGCTAAAACGGGAAAAAACAAAATACAAACGTATAAATAAAAAATAATAATATTTATTATAAAGCCGGGATAAAAAATTAAATTTAAAAGATTCGTCGAGTAGCCTAATTAGTATTTTTTACCTACGCCCATTAAGCTCATTTAGTATGTTACATGTGCGCCCGTTTAGCCCATCCATAATAACGATGGGGCAAAAAGTGCCCCATCGTTTAGCATGTTAAAAATATACTTGTTGCTGAAAATTTGGAGGGGGGCCGGAACCCCTCAGGGTCCTCACTATGTTCCGTCCCTGTCGGTTTATAAGTTAAGTGTAGAACTCAACTCCAAAAAGCTAGCTCAAAGGAGGGAGGGGACACCTAAACATTTTAAACCCCCGACCAATCCCATACTTGGCCGATGTGGGATCATAACATTTTGGCGCAAAAAAGCAGTTTTCACATTGCAGTTAGCAATTATTTTTACTTGCTAACCACAAATTTACGGGGTTGAACCCACACAAACTCAAACCATGTAAAGCCCTCGCTTTCCTGTTGAGGAGTTTGGCGTGACCATTTCACGACATTTTTACAACATTATTTAGAGAGTTATAATTTACTTACTTACTGTCCGATGCTTTGAAAAACACGCATTCCAATACATTTTTACAACATTATTTAGAAAGTAGTGGATAGTAAATGGGTCAATTCTAACTTTTATATGTGGGTAAAACACTTTAAATATGCATATCAGAACGAAATTGAAAGTTGGTACATTCTAGTTGAGATACTTAGGTGAGATATGAGCGTAACTAAATAGCTATTTTGTGGCTTAGACCTACGTGTAACCAAAGAGTCTTTAGTATAACGATATCTTTGAGATAGTTATGCCCCCACCCAAGAGGTTGTTGGTTCAAGTCTTGCGAGGGAGGAAAGTGAATTTGCCGTATAAAAAGTAGTTATCCCAAACACTCTCTTATTAGTTGAAAATCAAACATCTAGAATGATAAAAATAATATGTTGTTTCAGAGAACGACCTTGCCCCTAAAATGTGAAAAATATGAATGTACTTGCAATGTTCATCAATGTTGTGAAATTTTAAGTGTGCAATAAAGCTTATTAGTATTGCAAAATCGTTGTAAGTGCCATGCATATTGGTCCGTGTTAATGGGAAACAATGATTGAATCCATACAATTTGCTGAATCATGACCAGTTGATTCAGCCAGGAAATTAATCAAGTCAGAAGAACTAGAAGTAATCCAAATATATAATCGAGTGTTGTTGTTGAGGTGCACTGATGACATGTATAGAAAATTCGAGAAAATGTGATATGTTGTGGCTGTTTTTATCTCCCATTATTTAGTAAACTTTGTTTATGCTGTTTTGGCAGAGCAAGGTTACAGTGTTGTTCTTCCTGAGAAACTACAGACAGGGAACTGGAATGTTTACAGGTCTGAGTCATTTCTTTACGCTTAACCATTTCTATTGGCAAGTATAGTTGTTTACGTACCTTTCTTTTCATGACAGATCTGCTTACTCACCTTTGAAGCTTGTGAATAGATTTCATGATCATCCAGAAATAGCTACGTTGCATGATATTCTTGTGTGAGTATTCATTCACTTTTAAGGCTGGAAATTTTGACCCATTTATGTCTATATGGCCGATTTACTTACGTGACAAATGGGTTAAACGGGTTAAAAAATTCGTAAAACATCCTAAATCAGTTTAAAACTTTGGGCCAGAAGTGTTACTGGTCTACCCAAATTGACCCGTTAAATCTGCCCGCCCAGTATTTTTGCAACCTCTAAAATTTTTCATTGATGTGCATAATGGGTTTGTTATCTTCACTCATAGGCACGCTGTCGAGACATATGGGGATTACAAATACCTCGGAACCCGAGTTGGAGCAGATGGAACAGTTGGGGAGTAAGTCAGCAAGTGTAAATTCTTACATATTTTTTCCTAGAGCATTGATATATTTATGTAATTTTTGTCAGGTACAAGTGGATGACTTACAGGGAAGCAGGCATTGCTCGGTTAGAAGTTGGTTCGGGTTTATTGTATCATGGGATCCCCAAGGTAAGCTAATCTAAATTACTTCTTCCCTGTGGTGAAATCTTGTTTCACAATCCTACTTAATACTCATGTCTTTGGTTCACAACAGGGTTCTAGTGTTGGGCTCTATTTCAACAACAGACCAGAGTGGGTTATAGTGGATAATGCATGTTCTGCATATTCGTATATATCTGTTCCTTTATATGATACCCTTGGTTCGTTATTTTGTCTTATGTCTCGTAAACTGTAACACAAAGTAGATGTTGCTGGGATTTATGGTGTGTTGCTAACTATTTAGTCTTCTATCTTCTTTTGTACATCAGGTCCAGATGCTGCAAAGTTCATCGTAAATCATGCAGCTGTGCAAGTTATCTTTTGTGTGCCAAATACCTTGAAAGACGTGAGCTTGTTACCTTAATTTTTTCAATGAAACAATTTTGCAGTTAGCCATATGATATAGATTTGCTTATATATTGCAGTTGGCGTAGGAATTCTCTTTACATAATTGCTTTGTGTTTTAGATCTCTTATTATTGTCTTATCTTACACTTGCGCCAAATTGCAGTTGCTGAGCTACTTGTCTGAAATTCCTACTGTGCGCCTAATAGTGGTATGGGACCCAATTTTTCTATAATAGTACTAATATTCTGCTGCATAAGACTAGAGATGGCCATTTTATGCCATATTCTTGGACTAGTTTGGGTAATGTTAAAGTTATAACGAGACAAAATCTCTTTTTTTTGTACGAAAAAAAGGTATAAACATATCACGTATGGGTCTAGCTTCCTTGAAATAATTACGACTAACACTATTCAAAGTTTCTACAACCACACATGTTGGCATCTCCATAAATTTAGATATAAATTGCTCTAATACTTGTTCACTCACTTATGTGGGACAGAACCAGAACACATCTATCTTTAAGCTTTTGTTTCAAACTTTTTTTTAAAATTTTTTTTAGAACGGTGAGTTAGTACAATTACTAAGTTAGTTATTCGATTCCACAATACTTACCCAGAAGCTTTTGTTTCAAATGGCTTAGTTCGTTTTCTGGAAAGGCAAAAAAAGTCACCCAAATTATATTTAAAACATTAGATGATTATTGTAATAGTATTTTAACACCCATTAACATCCGAAGATAATGGAAATTAATTGTTTCGTGTCAACCTAATCCGACCCATCTTGACCCTGCTAAACTTTGCCCATTTGAACCAAAATAGAGCGCTGAATACCATATTTATTCTGATTTATCACTATGAAAGGTGGTTGGAGCAAATGATGATGAATTAACATCCCTTCCATCACAAGCAAATGTCGAGATCATAACATATACGAGACTGCAGACTCAGGTAATCTTTGATTTTTTTATAGAATATTTGCATTGCTCCAGGTGTATAAGAAGCTTACTTTTAGTGATTATATATATTTATTCTGAAACTTATTTGTTTCAGGGTCACGATAATCCGAAACCATTCTGTCCACCAAAACCAGATGATATAGCTACGATATGCTATACAAGTGGAACCACTGGGAAGCCAAAGGTTTTTCTTTTGTTCCCTATTAATTTCACCTCATAATTTTACTATTTGACTCGTTTAATCTTATGTTCATTCTTATCTAAAAGGGTGCTGTACTTTCTCATGGAAACTTAGTCGCAAATGTTGCTGGTCAATGTCTTCGTATGACATTTTACCCTTCAGACATGTGAGTCATTCGATCAGGAAAACTAAAAGTGATTGTGCATAACTTTTTTGTAAGATAGTTATTACTAAATATTTATACCTTGTGTTCAGTTATATATCATATCTTCCTTTGGCACATATCTACGAACGAGTCGCCCAGTTCAATATGGCTTATTCTGGAGTTGGAATTGGGTTTTACCAGGGTGTAAGTGTTCAATATGGCTTATTTTTATGTTGTTGTCACTGACGAGTAGAAGTGTCCATTCTGACCCGTTTTTTAACTGTTCGATTGGGTTATGTTTTTCTCTAACGCGTCAAACTAAAAAAAAGTAAAGCATATGCATGGTCTGTGACTCCCTGTGGTTTGCGTAGAATTATCGAATTGGTCCTATTTGTTTTCATTTTTGGTTCCTCGCCCATACTTGAGAGGCCAAAAGTAAATATTAGTTGCATACAAGAGGAACCACAATTACCATTTATGTAATTACCAAACAGGAATCAGGTCAAGCGGATTTAAATTCCATCAGGGTGGTTTTGATGCATTAAATTTCCTAAAACATAACCCGAATTGTCGGAATCGACCCATATATGTATAAATGGGCGGGTGTAGCTACCTCTAATGACACATGTTTAACTGTGTTTTCTATGTATGTACTTGGTACAGGACAATTTGAAATTAATGGATGATATGGTATCTTTAAGACCCACCATATTCTTCAGCGTTCCTCGAGTATATAACAAACTATATGCTGGGTAAGAAACTCTGTCACAACAAGCATACTACTTATCGAGTGATTGAGTCCAATGTCTCTTCAGCAACTTACTAGTCATTTGGTATTTGCAGCATTACAAATGCTGTTAAGTCATCTGGTGGTCTAAAGCAGAGATTATTCAACACCGCTTATAATGCAAAGAAACATGCGATATTAAATGGTAAAGTGGCATAAGCTGCATGGCATTTCCATTCCTTATTCTCTTGCATTAAAGTTCTGTTAGGACCCGAATGATATTTTATCGGATGTAATAATAGCAAACCTTTACGAAAAAAACTACCTGTATTTGCCCGAACCCATTCACCTCTAATATCATTAAGAAGTATAAATGAGTAGCTGTATTTTCAGGTAAGAATTCATCTGCAATGTGGGACACTTTGGTCTTCAATAAAATAAAAGGAATGCTTGGAGGAAAAGTTCGTTTTATGCTTACAGCTGCTTCGCCGTTGTCTCCTGATGTTTTAGAATTTCTGAGAGTGTAGGTCAATTATCTGCCAGTCATTTGTTTAGATCAAACCCATCCATAGTTATAGTTTTTGTTGTCTCTAATGTGTCGGTTCATCTCAACAGGTGCTTTGGTTGCATTTTTCTAGAAGCTTATGGGATGACTGAAAATGCTTGTGCCATAAGCAATATCGATCAAGGTGACAACCTTTGTGGGCATGTTGGCTCTCCAAGTCCTGCTTGTGGTTAGTTCTTGACATACTTATAAATAATGAATTGTTTCCCGGGCTCATCAAAATAAGCATATTACAGATGCTTCAAATGTCATAAAATAGTATCTTTGTACCAAAATGACCATTAAGTTCACAGCCATATTTTGTGAGCTTTTCCTTTTTTTTGCGAAATAACTTTTTTGGAAGTTCTTAATGTTTTTGAGCAATACCCAAAATGGACATATCTCTGGAAATAAGTTCGGGTTCATGCACCCTTATAATGATTACCTTTTGTGTTCTTTACATGTATAAGCTGTATCAACAGTTACTTACTGAATGTGTGATTCAGCTTGGTTTTGAAATTGTCATATTTGGTTTTGTGCTTGTTATAACGTGTCACTAGGGATTGAGTGTGTATTTCATTCCCTTTTTCAGAAATTAAGTTAGTAGATGTTCCAGAAATGGACTATAAATCAGCAGACAAGCCTCATCCACGTGGCGAGGTCTGTGTAAGAGGGCCGACTGTGTTCCAGGGCTACTATAAAGACGAAGCACAGACGTAATTCTCTTTTATCTATTTTAATACCTTTCTTTTTCCGAACTTGTTGGAAATTGTTATTTATGAATAGGCTGATTTGGTCATGGTTTATCTTAACGAGTCAAACAAGTAGAATGTATAATTTAGCTATAAGGGATGGTCAAACGGGTTGAAAGTCACCGAAACTTTTTTTATATGTATAAAACCTCCTAAATCATTTTTGTTTAAACATGACCAATATATAATATTTTTTATTTTATTTTTAATCACATGGCTTTTACAATGTGTAAGAAAACTTCAAAAGTTATGGGCAAAATGTGTTTCATGTCAGCGGGTCGCCCCACCCGTTTTTCCATCTCCAAATTGTACTAGATGTTACTTATCTGAGTATATGCTATATAATTGATTAGGAGAGACACAATTGATGAAGATGGATGGCTGCATACAGGGGATATAGGGATGTGGTTACCGGAAGGTCGCTTAAAGATAATTGATAGGTAATCAAGGAATCTAAGTGTGTTGATTTGTTGAAATTTATAATATGCGAGGACATCCAGTTGATCATTTCTGGTGAGTTAGAAAATTGAAAAGGTCATTTCTAATTAGTCATGTTGTATCAGGAAGAAGAATATTTTCAAATTGGCTCAAGGGGAGTATGTAGCTGCTGAGAAAATTGAGAACGTCTATGTCAACTGCAAGTTTGTTGCTCAGTGCTTTGTCTATGGTATTATAATATTTTTTTTCTTTAATTGTTGTTCCTTGTAGTATGTATGTTTTTTAATTCGCTAAAGCTAGCAAAATGGTGGGGCGGAAACTTTTGAAAAACGTATCAAATGGACAACTTTTTGTGTTAGATTGGTTGACCCGAAAAGTTGTCTGTTTTTTCTTAAGAAATATAACTATATAGTCTAATATTATTACAATAGTCTAATATTTTAGAATAAGTTTTTAGGAGGCGGTATGCGTCAGATTTATATGTTGGAGAGCGTCGGACTCATTTGACCCGTTTCTTTGTTAGCTGCTTTTTTGTTTGACCTATTTGACCTATTGGAGATAACCGAAATTGACCCATTCATAAGTAAATAGGCTGACTCAATTTTCTTACTTGTTCGTTGTTGCTAGGTGATAGTCTAAAGTCTTCATTGGTTGCGGTGATCTCATTGGATCAGGATGTGTTTAAAGCATGGGCTGCAGCTGAAGGCATTAAGGTTAGTTTACACCGAATGTAACTGTCAAATGATATCTATTGTATATATTAAGAATTGGTTTCCATATTGGCAACCCTAATACTCACTTTACTCTTTGCAGTATAAAGATTTAAGACAACTTTGCAATGATCCAAGAGTGAAGGCCGCTGTCTTGGCTGACATGACTCAAGTTGCAAAAAGAGCTCAGGTAATTGAACATCTGAATTATGGAAGAGTAATACATAGAGTAATCTGAACCCATGTATGTGAGTGGATAAACTTTGGTTATATTTTCTTTTTAACAGGTCAAAAGTATAAGTAAAAAATAAAAATAAACAAGGAAATGGGTCACCCAAATTTGGATAATGAAATACTAATACCGCGTAATGAATTATTTTTAAAACTCACGAAAACCATAAAGAAGTGTTTATGGGGCAAAGCTACACTCGACCCGCCTATTTTTCCACCTTTATACAACATTCTAGTACTAATCATACATGTGTATTTTGATTTACTTATGTCATGACCTGGTAATCTCCAGCTAAGAGGTTTCGAGTGTGTAAAAGCTGTGACTTTGGTGGTTGAACCTTTCACTATGGAGAATGGTCTTCTTACTCCCACATTTAAGGTACATGTTCTAAATTACTAATCCTAATTTCAATGTCTTAACACTCTAACGTGCTGAAGAAGAAAAAATCTTTGAAATTTTACTCACTTCTGTTTGTTTTTTTTCTTTAATTTAACTACAGCTTAAGAGACCCCAAGCGAAGGCATACTTTTCCAAAGAAATAGAAGCTATGTACGCGGAAATATCAGAATCCTAATAAGCACATGGAGAGTGGGTGTAGCAAAAGATTATCACCATATCGTTGATTGTGCCATGAAAGGTAAACTTAATGACTTATAAGTGGGTCGACTCGGGTTATGTTATACTACTACTCCGCATCCCTTATGAGTCACATGGGTTAAACGAAATGATTAAACGGAAAAGAAAATGGGTCAAATGGCTCGAGTTACTTGTGTGTCACGTTACGTACTATGTGGAATGGAACACGAGTATTGACATACAGTAATCTATAGTGCAGGTTGTCTGAACTGTTATTATATATTTATCTGATCACATAATTTGTCCGATTATACGTCGTGTTAGACAAATACTACGCTAAAATTGTTTATTTATGCTGAAATGCTGATTTATCTAGTTTGACGGCTCATGCAATAGAAAATATAGATGTATTTAAATCTACAGTTTGATTGCTAATGCGAATTAACAGCACAGAAGATTGATTGGGACGTTGGAACTTTGTTTTGCAGCTTTGGTGGCGTTATTCATTATATACTAGGATAATCACGAGCTAATGTGATGCACGATATTTATGGATTATCAAGTTAACCATAATTCATGGCTGTAAAATAAATTTATATATGATTGCATCAAGGTTGTAAATATCGCTCGGCGGGGTCTCGGCGGTCGACCACCGCCAAGCGATATATCGTCTTGGCGGCGATGTATCGGTTTTTCGGCGGGTACTATAAATTATTATTATTTTATATATTTTATCATTATTTTATATATTTTTATCATTATTTTATATATTTTTTAAATTTATTTAATATAAATCTGAAATTCTTATATATTTTTATAATTTTATTAATGTATTCATTAGTTTTAGTTATATATCTTGTAAAATTTACATTAAAAAATAAAAACACAATAAAAACAATCAAAATATCAAAAGTCAACCGATTTTTTACCAATATTGACTGATATTGACCAATATTGACCGATATTTGACCAAAACGCCAAGTTGGCCGATATGCTCCATGGCGTGGCGGTGGACCACCGCCAAGCGATATATCACCGATATATCGGCCGCCATGACCGATATTTACAACACTGGATTACATTCTTGTAAACTCGGTGACATACTCATAAAGGGGTGTTTGGGATTGCTGGTGGTTAAGCGAGTTTAACTTCTTCTCATCAAAGTGTTAAATATGTGGTAAAAGGTAAATAATATGAACGTTTTTTCAAAATTTATGGACTTCAAACACTTGTTTTTCTCGTGACATCAACAACGTAGATTCAGGGGGCGCTTGGTTGGGGGGAATGGGAATGGGTAAGGGTAAAAGAATACAAAGAAATGCAATGAACATTCCTTACTATCATTACCATTGTTGGTGCTTGGTTAATATTAGACGTGATGGTCGGCAGAGGTAGCGATCGGAGGTAGAGATGGTGGTAATGGTGTGGTTTGGTGGTTTTTGGTAGCCGTTAATGATGATGATAGAGCGTGGTGACGACATCGGTAGATGGTGTCAGAGAGTGGTCGTGGCGTTAGGAGGATGGTGGTAGCGATAATGTTGGTGGTGGTGAGTGGTGGTGGTGGCGTCAGAGAGTGGTGGTGTCGGAGAGTGGTGGTGGCATTAGGAGGGTGGTGGTAGCGACAATGATGTTGGTCAGTGGTGGTGGTGGCGTTAGAGAGTGGTCGTGGCGTTAGGAGGATGTTGGTAACGACAATGGTGGTGGTCAGTGGTGGTGTGGTGGCGTCAGAGAGTGGTGGTGTCGAAGAGTGGTGGTGGCGTTAGAAGGATGGTCAATGGTGGTGGTGGCGTCGAGGAGTGGTGGTGTCGGAGAATGGTGGTGTCGGGGAGTGGTGGTGTCGTTAGGAGGGTGGTGGTAACGAAAATGGTGGTGGTGGTAAGTGGAGACACACATATACATACGTCAATCTATCACCTTGAATTCATTACCTCCAATTTGTAGGGGAATGGTTCATTACCTATTAATGAGTAATAATTACCTTTATTTTCATTAACCAAACATCATTAATCATTTCCTTTTCCCATTTACCCTTAACCAAGCACACCCTCAATATCTGTTAAGATATCACCAATATAATTTTGAAATGATTATATTACCTTTTTAAATGACTAAAATGTTCTTTGTTATGTTCTCAAACCTGCGGCCAATTTGTGGGCTTGCCACGATTCGTAAACCAATTTGCGGGTTCACCGTTATTCATGAGGCAATCTTCGCTACAGTTTTTGTGTTACAACGTGCAGATGAAACAAAACTATGTGTGTTAACAAGGTTAAATTAAAACAAAAAAGTATTTGATTATTGGTTATAATTCGATGCCAGCAAGAACTGGGGTTTGATATTATCAAATGCGTCACGTATAACCAATTGAAGGGTTATACTAATTGGTTTTTTTGAGAGAGATTTTTGGAGGGTTTCTTTTTTCTCAGATGAAGCGGATAAAAAGTTTAACATAACTATGTGAGTGTTTGAAAAAGACATTCAACCGCTTGGATTTATTGCATGACTCGACCCACTAACCACTAATATTCACGTATGTCTCTGGTATATGGCTGGAGGCATAAGACTTTGACCAAAGACCATGCCACGTAAGAAAGAGAAAAGAGACAAACTAGTCGGCCAGATATATCTTTATTCGGGTATAAATACCAAAGTGCATTTACTATACACAATAACACGCAATACAGAGCATTTACTCTCAATTAAATTCTATCTCTCCGGTATTCTACACCGAACACCACTCTTGTGTTAGTTACTTACTCTCACACCGGAGCTTGATCTCAGGTCACCCTTGAGGCGAGTTCTCTCATATTACAGGATAGGCCAAACCTACATACATACCCTAAACGTGACCAAAACATAATCTGCGAGGATTTAAATACCCGTGGATTTTTGTTTCAACAACTAACATTTCTCGTTCTAAAAAAAATTAAATTCATCACGTTTGATATTTTATTTTCTTGATTTTGGTATAACGTACCTTTTTTTTAATCGTAAGTTGTAAGATAGAGTTTAAAAGATTTAAAGATTTGTATTACATAGCATAAAAAGTTTTAAAACCCAGATTTGTGTCATGGTGGATATGTTCAGATTTGTTGATATGGCAAGGAGATGTAATTGTGTTAAACAAGACTTGAGTAATACAATAATTTTTAAGGTTGTATCAGTATAGTCGGAATAAAATTTGAAAGTTCGTTTTTCACATCACGAGAAAAACAAGTAAATATTTGGGGTTTTTATATTTGAAAAGTACGTTTGTATATTTATAATGATATATATAAAATTCTCCTTACCAATATTTTGTTGGTGCTTAAAGTTTAATTAGATGATGCTGACTAGGGCTGAGTATCAGTTTAAATCAAAAGAAGACGAATCGAATCGAAAACCGAATTTGAAAAAAATACGAACAGAAAACCGAACCAAAAATACATTTTAGACGTTGTTTTCATGTTTATAACCGAAACTGAACCGAACCGGTCGAAACCTACATAAATATACAAAATCGAAAACCAAACAAAAAATGTTTGGGGGGATCGGTTCGGTTCGGTTCTTAATTGGTTTGGGCAAGCTGACAATGGAAAGCACAATTTAGTGATTGGTCATATGAATATCTTACGTGACAACCTCTAGATCCCAAAACTAGTCGATCACGTTGCAACTTGTCTGTTGCTTTAAAAATAAAAAAAAAGGTACGTAGTAATCATAGTACTGCAGCAAACAAAACATTAAAAATAGAAAGGTTGACCAATGGAATCAAGAAGTCAACGCAGGATTCAAGTGATCCAAAAACATTTCCTTCATCAATCTGATACTGGTAGCTATGTTCTCAGGCCTTATCAAACTGCTGCTGAATACTTTTTAGGTATATATATTAACGTTAATTTGTGTGTGCAACTTCTTTCTATTTATAGTATATGTAACCATGTTTGCGTTACTGTTTTAGTTCGTTTCAAAATAAGTGTCAACGTTAAGTTTTCGTGATAATGCAATAAAAGCAGAGCCACATTTTATTGGTTGAGAGTGACTTTTGACAGTTTTTATACTGTACTGTCGATGTTATCCGATACTGTTATAGCAAAAAGTGTTGTCATCTCGGCTTTTTTCCTATACTGTTATAGCATAGTTTATGAAATATAAAAGCTTTTCTTGCAAAACTAGTGGTAGCATGAAGTAATAGCATTTATATTTTAACGCTTCTTCGAGTAGCCTTTAAAAAGAAAATCAAAATGCTACACGCTCCTTGCCAAACAAGCTTTATATTTCTAACGCTAGACATTAGTTGCTGCAAAAAGCTTTGGCTGAAAAGTGTTAAGGCTAATTTGAGTAGCTTTTGAATTATAGCTCTAGCTAGTTTTGCCAAACACACCCAACGTCTTAAATATTCATGTTACCGATCATAGCCACATGTAGTTAAAGAAGGTTGTTGATGGGTGGTAAGAAATTATAAGTTGAGTATTATGATTAGTAACTAAATTTCTATTTAACGTAATTTAAAGAGCATGTAATCTTCTGCTATCTGTTGCAAGTAGAAACTTTTATCTGCTTTAGACTCAAGTATTCTGATGTTGTATGTTGGCAGAACAAGGTTACAGTGTTGTTCTTCCTGAAAAACTGCAGACAGGGAAGTGGAATGTTTATAGGTCCGAGTCATCTCTTTACAGTAACTATAACTATTGGCTAATTTCGTCATTTACATACATTTCTCTTTGCGACAGATCTGCATGTTCACCTTTGAAGCTTGTGAGTAGATATCAAGATCATCCTGAAATAGCTATGTTGCATGATAACTTTGTGTAAGCCTCCATTTAATCTTTGCAACTTGTCACTGAACACTTGTTTTTATCTTTTATGATCCAGGTCTTCTTTTTTTTTTTGGATTGGCGCGTATTCGACCCATTTACCTATGAATGGATGATGGGTCGATTCAGGTTACTTTTAATGTCTGTTAGATGATGGCGCGTATTCGACCCTTTTAATGGGTAAATTAGAAAATATTAGTCTAAAGAGAATTGGTGAAATGGGTGGCTCGAAGTATACTTCCAGTGCATAAAACCTCATAACTAGTTTTTTGAAAACAATAGATTAATACTTATATAGTAACTAATATATTATGTCTATCAATGACATGCTAATTACTTGTATAACTTGAATGACAAAAAGTGTTTCGGATCATCCCATACATTACCAGTTTCTGACCCATCATTTGCGACCTCTAACTATTGATTTGCATGACGAAATAGTTGTTTTCACACTTTTTATAGGCATGCGGTAGAGACGTATGGGGATTACAAATACCTTGGAACACGAGTTGGAGTAGACGGAACAGTTGGGGAGTAAGTCAAGTATATATTTTCCAAGGTTTCTTTTCTTGAAATACTCGATATATTTATGTACTACTGTATTATTTTCCAGGTACAAGTGGATGACCTACAGGGAAGCAGGTATTGCTCGCTTGGAAGTTGGTTCCGGTTTAGTACATCATGGAATCCTAAAGGCAAGCTAATCAAATCTATCCCTTCCCTTTAAAACAAGTGACACAACAGAAGTATGTTTCGACTTTGAACCATAAGAAGGCTATTTCCTATAAAAAGTACTTTTAACTTCACACATAGTGCTATTAACTCAAAGTGTCCTTGATAAATATCCAAATCCAAAACAAATTTTCGGTAGTTGGACATGGTGCATTTCTGTTATGTTTACCTTAGTGTCAGGACATGCTGCATTTGTTTGAAGCACTTTTTCGTCAGCCTAATGTTTATCTCTTTGGCTTACAACAGGGTTCTTGTGTCGGGCTATATTTTAACAACAGACCAGAGTGGCTCATAGTGGATCATGCATGCTCTGCATATTCATACATATCAGTTCCTTTGTATGATACTCTCGGTAAGTTATTCTCGATCTTCTGTCTTGTAAATAATTACATCAAATTAATTTGGTTTAGTTTTATGATGTGTTGCTGTTTATTCTTGCATTATCTTTCGTACAACAGGTCCGGATGCTGTAAAGTTCATCGTAAACCATGCAGCTGTGCAAGTTGTCTTTTGTGTGCCACAGACATTTAAAGATGTGAGCTTTGTTACGCTTGGTTTCACTACTTAATGTATCATACGCCATTCTCAAAGACTAGCCATCTAGCTCATATAAAATCAATGTTGCAAAAATCGTGAATCGTTAGTCGGCCTGTCGACCACCTTGTAGCTTGTAATCGTTCTAGGTGGGATTAATCGGTGATTAAACGGATTGGCATTTTTAGCAAAATTTTGATATTTTCATCAAGTTTGAGTATTTCTAATGAGTTTTAGGTATTTTTGGCAATATTATTCTTAAAATACTACTTATCATACATATAAATAGAGATACTATAAGTGATTAACACAAGTTTACACTGAGTTTGGTATTTTCGGCAAAGTTTGCAGTTTTTCGACAAGTTTCACCTCCCTTGGCCGTCGTTGACCACAGTTGACCGCTATTAATCGCTTTTTCATTAATCGGCAAGGTTGAGGGCCTTGTAGACCTTTTTTTTGCAACATTGTATAAAATATCATTCACTTTTGCTTTTTTTGACATATTTTTATCTCATGTTATATGTGTGCCAAATTCCAGTTGCTGAGCTACTTGTCTGAAGTTCCTTCAGTGCGTCTAATAGTGGTATGCAACCCAACTTTTCAGTAATAGTAGTGCTAACAATCCGGATGAAAAAGACTGGAGCTGTCATTTTTAAACCAGTTTTTGTATGTACGGGGGTGTAAATAAAATAAGGTTGGCTAAAAGAAGGGGGCGAAACTCGGCCAAATTATACTTTTTAAACGTACAACTAAATCACTTTTTACTGTTACTTACAACAATTTTCTGAAAAGGAAAACAAGTCTTTCAGGTGACACCCAAATCCTGATGGCTTATTTTGGAGTTGGAATTGGGTTTTACCAGGGTGTAAGTAATCTTTCTTACTATAACAAAGCAGTTAAGATGGTTCTATGCATTTGAACACATTTCAGATGTCTGACCCCTTAGATATAATACGTAACCGATATCGACCCATCGGAGTAGAAAATTGCTACGTCTAATGACTTATCTTTACGTGGCTGTTCCATTTACGTCATTGGGTACAGGATAGTTTGAAACTAATGGATGATATGGTATCTCTAAGACCTACTGTATTCTTCGGTGTTCCTCGAGTATTTAACAGACTATATGCTGGGTAATTGGCTCTACAAGCGTATTACCTAGTGCATTCTATGTCGCTTCAGCAACTTACTACAGGGAATTTTTTGTTTTTGTTTTTGCAGCATTACAAATGCTGTACAATCATCTGGTGTTCTAAGGCAGAGATTATTCAATAATGCATATGATGCTAAGAGACAAGCAATATTAGACGGTATATTAGTAAAACTGACTTTGATTGCCAATCATTATCATGCCATGTCTCTTGAAAGTGGATAAATAGTTGTTGCAGGTCATCCTAACCTGTACTAAAAACTTACTTCAGATCCTACAATGAGACTCGTTAAGCAACCTGTCCATCTTGCCATCTCTAGCATCATTAAGGAGTATAATACGAGTTTTGAATTAACTTTCAGGAAAGAATTCATCTGCAATGTGGGACACTTTGGTCTTCAATAAAATAAAAGGAATGCTTGGAGGACGAGTTCGTTTCATATGTTCAGCTGCTTCGCCATTGTCTCCTGATGTTTTAGAATTTCTGAGAGTGTAGGTCAATTATCTGCCTGTCATTGGTTCACTTCAAAGCCTTTTTTATTTTCTTTTTTATTGTCGCTAACAAGTGTTTCCATCTCAACAGGTGCCTTGGTTGTGTTTTTCTAGAAGCGTACGGGATGACAGAAAATTCTTGTGTCATAAGCAATATGGAATATGGTGACAACCTATGTGGGCATGTTGGATCTCCATGTCCTGCTTGTGGTTAGTTCTTGACCTACTCATGACTAATGATCATGTCTCTCAGCGTTGAACTACATAGAATTGAGTATTGACCCACGATGTGCAAACCTTTTTCGCCAACTCAGCTACAAGAGTAATAGTGTATCTAAACAACAGTAAAGTTCAAATGCTTAGTATAAAGAGTGGAGAAAGCGTCACTTTTACATTATACTAAATAATCTATGTAGCACAGGAATATTGACAACTATGGTTTTGTGCTTTTAGCTTTGTAATTTGATTTTATGTATATTGCTTCTTTTTCAGAAATTAAGTTGGTAGACGTTCCAGAAATGGACTATACATCAGCAGATCAGCCTCATCCACGTGGCGAGATTTGTATAAGAGGGCCAACTGTCTTCCAGGGCTACTATAAAGATGAAGTGCAGACGTACTTTTTCTTTATCTATCCTACTTCCATTCTTTATCTGAAATAGGCAGCAATTTCGACGGTTTACTTATGATTTGGCTGATTTGGACTATGTGTTATAAGGGTAATAAAATGGCTAAAATGGAACATCCTAATTGTTTTATACAAGAAATTTCTGTTGTTCTTGTTTCTGAAATATTTGATATTCATATTACGTAAAAAATTTGGTGTTCCAAAAACAAGAGGAACCAGGCACAATAACTCTTTTAATCATATTTGACACACCCAATCAGAATACCCAACCCGACCTGTTCAGCCTGTAAATGCTTTCCCTTTTTGACCCATTACATGACTCACTTGACCCTCAAAATTGGCTATACTCTAAGAAACTGCACTACGGGTCAAAGTATTTAACTGTATGCTATTTGATTGTTTAGGAAAGAAATCATTGATGAAGACGGGTGGCTTCATACAGGGGATATCGGGTTATGGCTACCTGAAGGTCGCTTAAAGATAATTGATAGGTAAGGACATGATTTAAGGGTGTTGATTTCTTTAGTTAAGTATATGTGATAATATCCAGCTGACTATATCTGGTGAGTATTTAGTCATCAGGATTTATGTAGGATAAAATTATGTAAAAGTTAGTTGTAACTATACTTATATTTTCAGGAAGAAGAATATATTCAAATTATCGCAAGGAGAATATGTAGCCGCTGAGAAAATTGAGAACGTATATGTCAACTGCAAGTTTGTTGCTCAGTGCTTTGTCTATGGTATGATAGATTTACATTTATTGATGTTTCTGGTATGTATGTCTTCAGTTATCCAGAGGTGGCAAATGGTACATGGTCGACCCAAAACTGTTGACACGTTGGACCCATTTGACCTGCTTCTTTAGTAGCTAATTTTCTATTTTACCCAAAACATAACCCAAATTGATCCATTTCTTACTTGTTCTCTGTTGATAGGTGATAGCCTGAAGAATGCTTTGGTTGCGGTTGTCTCACTGGACCAGGACGTGTTCAAAGCATGGGCAGCAGCTAAAGGCATTGAGGTGACTTTTATACAGTAATTCATAAACCCACTCTAAGACACATGAACCGCATGATGTTATTTTACGATAACATGCCCAGATTCATGTATTGCATTTATGAGTTTGTTATTTAGAACATCATCTAGGTTAATAGCACCCAAGTATCATGATAAACTGTAGGGACAGATGTAATAAATAGGAACACACTTCCACTTCATTTCCAGTTTTAATCACTGGACTCGTTAACACAAAGCTCGTGTCATGAATGTAGTCTTACATGATGATTGTATGGTGTTTATGCTAATACTCTTTTTCTACGACTTCTTTTTATCATAGTATAAAGATTTAAAACAGCTTTGTGATGATCCAAGAGCAAGGGCAGCTGTCCTGGCCGACATGACTCAGGTTGCAAAGACAGCTCAGGTAATACATCTGCTAGATCATACAATGTTGCTAGATCATACAATGTTACACGGGTACTTTAACCCCATTTACGTGAGAATGGATAAATGCGGTTATATTATATTCTTAACAGGCGAAACAAGTAAAAGTAAAAATAAGTCTGAGTCACACCGGAAACGACGTAGATTACAAGTCGCCCATAATATACCAAGTGTTTACTATCTCGAACTTACTCTATGAAAGTAGTTTGAGCGTTATGACTCGCCTGGAGAAATTATGCATGCTAAACTTAACCCATTTTGACCTGGTTACCAGCCTCCCGGCCAGCCTATTATGTGTGCAACTTTATTTTGATTTACTTACTTCATGTTCTGATCTCCAGTTAAGAGGGTTCGAATGTGTAAAAGCTGTGACTTTGGTGGTTGAACCTTTCACTATGGAGAATGGTCTGCTCACTCCAACATTCAAGGCACGTATACTAACCGTGATTTTAAATCTATTTCTATA
Source organism: Glebionis coronaria (assembly GCA_025667525.1). NCBI lineage: Eukaryota > Viridiplantae > Streptophyta > Magnoliopsida > Asterales > Asteraceae > Glebionis > Glebionis coronaria. The sequence continues at coordinate 630,896,890 of CM046874.1, read as the reverse complement.
TCTGAAGCGTCAAGTAAAAGAATTACTTGCGAACACTTCAGAATGTATGTTGGTGAATAAACATGTTCTCACTTGTTTTTTGTTATCATTTCAGATCAAGAGACCTCAAGCGAAGGCATATTTTTCCAAAGCAATAGCTTCAATGTACACGGAAATATCAAAGTACTCATAAACACAAGGAGAGTAGAGTGCAACAAAAGCATTTCTGCGTTCCTTTGATTGTGACGTGATAAGGTAAACTGAGTGTGTTTAGTAGAGGTGGCAATTGAGATTCATTCACATAATCACATGTAAATGGCTCCATTGGTATGTTAATGGGTCAAATTGGTTAAGCTAAAGGATTTAACAAAAAGAAAATGCGTCAAATGGGTCGAACGGGTTAAGAATCACCCAAATCGTAATAAAGTGTTCTGAAAAGGGCCAAATTTTATTGTTGATTGCATTCAAATTGATAGACAACAAGACTGACTGGAACTATGTTTTGCAGCTTGGTGGCTTATGGTGCTAGGTACTATTCCCTCGTGCTCGGGTAATCGTAGGTTAACAGATGAACTATATCTATGTATATGAGATTACCATTATTTATACTTGTAAAATAAACCTATGCTGCTGCATTCAAGGTAGTATCATTTGTTAGAGGCGGAGTAACCTCGTCTTTCTTGTAAAATAAACTAATAAACTTATCTACGCTTGTTTGTATGAAATTTGATACGAACTTATCCCATCCCATACTAGGCTTGTAGCGGTTCATAAGTCTAAAAAAGTTAGCTTGTTTGAGGAGGGGACACCTAGGCTTAATAAACAATCAACCAATCCCATACTTGGCCGATGTGGGATCATAACAAAAAAAAAATTGACGAATTATATGATGTGTGTTTTGGTTCACTTTCATTATATGTGAAAGTGAATGTCTACATGCTTAAAATTTTGTTATGTTACAAAATTTTCTTATCATTAAAAGGCGGTAAGAGGCACAAACGATGTAGGCACCTTTGTCATTGCGTTTTCGGGGTGTGTGTCTTTATACGTCACCCAATATGAGGTGTTTTTCCAACATTATTAGTGTTATAGTCTGTCGTATCGTGTCATTCTCGTCTTTAGAAGGGGAAAACTACGTATGTGATGATCGAGTTGGATCTTATCAACTAACGAGACCAAAATATGTCGACATCATAGCAAAAGAACACCATCAACGACTTCATATAAGCTAAGATCACTAAGGTTTTGTGACAAAAAAGCATAAAAAGGGCTCGAATGCAATGTTTTGAAATATCAACTATTTTTGGGCTTTTGTTTTTACATAAAAGTATGTTGGCCTAAATGAGATTTTAATATAAAAGTATGTGACATTGTGACAAAACCAAAACTAATAATTAAAGTGTTTGTGTTAGCGTTATGAACCAACTTATCTATTTATTTTATTTTGAAAACGAAATTAATCTAAAATAAGTGTTTTGCAAAAGTGGATATGTTACTTTTTGAAAATTGAGTTTTGGTAAAACAACTAGTAATGTCTTTTTTAGTCACTTCACTTGTCAAATTATTAAAAAATCTAATTTGCGAAACACTAAAAAAAGTGATTATCTAATTATTTTGTTTTCAAACAATATAATCAAACCCAAATACTATATTTCTGATGACATGTAGTCCCTAGTCGAGCCATGAGCCCGACCCACGGGTACTACCCGTGTCCAATCCATCACGAATGGGTTGGCAGACAACGTCTTGGCCCACGATGGCCAATATGTGGTTGTCTCACGCGGTTTCATGAAGACCGCACTCTAACTGCACGCGGGCAGAGTCAAACAGAATCATAGTTTAAATAGTACTATGATTCACCCAAGTTAAGAAGATAGACACTCTTTATTTAGACGATAAGAATCATGGTGTATATGGTAATCATCTCTTGATTGGCCGCATGATTCGGTAAGCCCAACTAGGGTTTCATTGAATATATAAGGAAGCCCCGATGTTCCACAAAGGTACGGTTCACTTGAAATCTTAAACCATAACCGTTTACTATAATCACAAACTGATTACTTACTCTCACGTTGAGTCTGGAGACAATCCCACGGTAAGCCTAACGGTGTTTTCTTAGTGTGCAGGATCCCTACAACAAGTTCATTTGGTGCAGTAGCCGGAGTCCTCAATAACCGAATTACGCCTAATTCGGGTCAGACGTGGTCCATCTAACTTTTGTATCAATAAGTTGGCTCCATCCATGGGACCCTACACTAAACTCTGAAGCATGACTAAGACGGGAGCGTTTCCTAGCCATCAGAACTCCACGACCAAGAAAACACAATCGACCTCTGGGACAACCAGCGGGCTGAATAATCAAAATACATGGGGTAAACCACCACACGTGGCAACCTCACCTTTCGCGACTCCTGTGCCACCTCTGGTCACAGGGACCCAACCATCGGTGGAACCACCTTTCGTGTAACACCCCTATTTTACCGTTACGCAGCGGAACATTGATCTAGGGTATTACTTCATAGAACACAAGTCATAATAATAGAAAACGACTCAAAATAGTGATGAAATCAACTTTGTGTATATTTCATTGAAAAATCAGAGTTTAACAATATGAGGTTCTTAAAATCTAAGTTAATTTCTTGTGCCTCTTCATGACATCCTTATGCTGCTCCATGCTATCAGTCACAGTTTCCTGAAATATATGCTTACAAGTCAACACAAAGGTTGAGTGAATTCATAGGTTTTTAATAACAGTTTTGAATACATGTCTACCACCTCGAGCTATTTGCTCACATAAAACATTCAATTCTTATTACAATAAGCTCATGACATCACTAACAGAATTCACCAAAATGATAGTCATGACATGAACTCATGACAAGTAACCTACATGTCTTAGGTTACCCATTAGTTCTAATAAAGTATGCTCGATTATCCCACATATAGGTAACACAAACAGGAATCGTTAAACCCAATAGATCTATTTACCCCATTAGCGCACACGAATGTGTTTAATGATTCATGAAATTTGGGAAACAAGTAACAGTTTGGGCACTCGTATAATAACATATTTAAGTAAAATCATATAGTTTACAAACACATGTATTCTAGTTTTAGCATATATCCCCCTCACGAGTTTTCAAATCATTTACAAAGTATTTAAAAGTGAGGCTATGAACTCATCTTATGTCCATAGAATCCGAGCTTTAATCAGATATATTTCATTCACAGATAAATAGCTTGGTCAAATAAACCACAACTTAGTCTCACACAAACCTGGATTAACACATTGTGTATAGTACAAGTCTTCGATCTTTAGTTCAATATTTTTAGGTATTAATTAGGTATTAATTAGGTATTATTTGATTTTATAAATTAGGTATTGTTTAATTAATATTTGATTATAATTAAAGCACCATTGTTCGGGCCATCATACTCGGAAGCCATTCTATAAACGTTTGAGGAGCGAGGGCACTTTAAATCGTAAACCCAACCACTCAGTCAGAACGTAATATCGAGATAGAACATCTTTGTACAAAGCTCCCTACTAACATGATACTTTCATTACTTCCTCATATTTATAAATAATCTTCTTTAGTTTCAAAATTGGTAAAATAAGCCCTTTTTGTTATACTTTGGTATAATTACATTTTTAACCCTAAAGTATATAGTTTTATTATTTACAATTTAAACCCTCAATATTTAACCTTAGGGCCTCAAAGTTACTAATACTTATTCATATATCTTTAACTTTCACAAAATGACACTTTTGGCCCAAAATGTTAAATAGTTTCAAAAATGATAGTTTTAGTCCCTATACTTGTAAAAGTCACATAACAACCTCAAAAATAGACCAAATGATCTAGGATTTTAAAACAAAGTTTCAAAACATGTTTATAATCATAATAACAACATTTTTCAAGAATTATTACTATTTAAATGGTTTTTTGCTTATTATTTCATGTAAATTACAAAATTAGGGTTTTAACACATCTTTAGCTTATAACTTTCATTTAAAATGATCAAAAGCTCTAATTTATTTTAGATTATATTTATAACATAAAATTAACATTATAACAACTCAAAAAAAAGTATTATAACAAGATCAAAGCATAGCTAACTAAGTGATTACCTAGGATGCTCCAAAATGGCTCCTAATGGGGTATATGGACTATATCTTCCTTATAACTCTTCAAGAACTCCTGAAACTTCTTCTAAAACTTTCTAATGATCTTAGGGACTTCTTAGAACTTCAATGGTGTTATAGGAACATAATTTATAGGTGTTTAAGATTAAAAGTGAAGGATGATTCTAAAATGAAGCTAAAGACTCCTATTTATACTATTTCTAACCCTTAAGCTTCAAGTTTTTCCCCTAAACGTGTAAAAACCAGGGAGTAGTGACTAAGGAATCCTAGGAAAGATCTATGCAATTCTAGGAATGAGTCATGAGGTCAAGGATCAAAATATCTAAGCTTAAGGACCTCAATATGCCATGAATTTAAATGATAAGAATGAAGATGTGTCATCTACAAGTAGGTGATGCACCTACTTGGAAAATATCTCAAAATATCCTAAAATATCTGTACTATGTTTGAATTTGAGAGGGAAAGGTTTGAAATGGGTTTTTGGAGGGAAAATGTAAAATCGGGTCTAATTTAGGGCTTGTAACTTTATACTTTGTGATTTTGTTGATTAAGGGTTTAGAAAAGTGATTAGTGATGGATTAGGGTATACTTAAGGTATACACATTTTAATTAAGAAGTTTGAGTCTTTGATTTGAAGTTTAACAAAGGTCTAAGGTGAAATTGGGAAGAAAACCTAGACGGGTTAGGGTTTCTAATGATCTACGGCTTAATCCTTGTAAAAATCATTATCCTTGGTTTAGCTACTGATGTAAACTCATTTTATACTTCCTACATTTTCCTCAATGTGTTCATGAAGTCCCTACATTGGTTTTACTAAGTTATTCTAAGTAAACATGTCTAAAGGGTGAAAATACCCATTTTGACCTAATTTACAAGCCATGCATTAAAATGTTGTACCTTGTGCTTTAGGGTACTTGTAAATTGTCCTAATATAATCTTATAACCTTAATGTAATGCTACGAGTATTTGTATACTTGTCCCAAAAGAATAGGTAGTGATTCTATGTTGATTTCTTAATATAAGGGTTTTTAGGTCATTAAGCCTAATGACTTTCTATCTTGGGTGATTAGTGTTTATATCATAATGTAAGTTTATTCTAGGTCTTATATAGTATTTTTATGACTTCTATATATTCTACATTCTTATTTTAAGGGTTTACATAGGGTAATCATGATCTAGGTATAATTATGGGAGCTTATGATCCTATGCTTTGATAACTTGTACCTTATGTTTTTATAATTTGTAACTTGGCTTGAGATAAATGTATAATCTTAATATGATACATAGTTGAGTTTTATAATTAGTTGAAAATTATTAGACTCTAATTCAATGTAAAATGGGTTTTATATGTTAATCTTGGTTATTAGGTCTGAACTTGTAATTAGCTATGGATTAGTGAATATTAGTATTTTGTGATCAATTACCTTTCCGTTATATGATAGATTATGATTAGTATATTGTATCTGATACTTGTACATAGATATTATGTAGTTATATTGCTTGAAACATTGTTTACCAAGGGTTTCTAGGTGGTGATCTAGACTATTATGTACATTTATTTGTACTTAACTTTGTATAGTTTGTTCTTACCATTCTTAGGTATTATTCTTCAAAGTATAGTTTATAACTTGTTTATAATCCATAATGACTTATTCATATGTATTATCCATTCATAGTTTACCATTCTTGAGTTTACAACTCATTTAAAGGGATTCTTGGGTTTCTAAGGGAATATAGGGCATCATAGTTATATTTGAGATGTTCTTATTCATAATGTACTTATTAGATTAATTTTAGAATTTATACTTGATATATATACATTATGTTACAACACATAGGAATATGTTGTAGTGGCAGTTGAGGTTGGGAGAACACATTCATCTTAGCAAGTAAGGTAAAAAAGCAAAAATTTATAGTCAAATTTTCATATCATAAAACATGACACATAAGTGAAATTTGAGGATTGTCACAGTCTCTCCCCCTTAAAGGAACCTCGTCTCGAGATTTAGGTAAAGAGTAATGTCATAAAACAGAGATGAGCAAAATCCTCTCATTTCCAAGTATATTAAGTCTATACTTGTCCTATATCGAATATCCTTAAGTCCATTTATAAATTCTTACTATTATAAAGATGCGTCTAACTTTATGCAAGGAAGAAATCATAAATTTGGTGATTTAAATTTATTCATTTGACTGAAGAAGCGTTCTAATTCAATCAAATAAATAGGATGTAAATCATTGACTTAGAAATTTCTGACATAACCCGAATATAAACAAATATTCTAGCATTTGACATATTTATTATACCCTTAAATTTCCTTCTTACGTCGGCGTAGGTAAGATGTCCTGTATATAATATCGAAGAATACGATTTCTAGAGATGAATGACGTTAAAATAGAAGACAATATTTTATTCTTTACAACATGTATATAAGATACATGATAATTCTATCGAACATATAGCTTATAAGGCCATTTGATTTTAAGATTCCCAACCAGTGACCTACTATGTTGAAAATCTAACACCGGATGGTGCAAAGTTCTGTGTGATGCAGAGTGCATTTCTTACACAGAAGAAGTTTTCCATCGTATTCACCGTAGGTTCGATTCTAGTTTACTTGAGTTTTACAAACGTTCTTTTATTGCTGAATTTACGCTTAAGATTTTTTCCGATTTTTGCACAGGACTGTGCTTAATTACCGTCGATCCCAAACTTAGATCGATTTAGCTTTGTGTAAACGAGAATGAATCAAGTTAAACACTTAGAGAAACTTTGTTGTATATGAAACAATCTAAGTATTATGCAGAATTAATACTTAGAACAAGAACACACAAACAGAATAACCAAACTTTCACTTTGATTGATAATCAAACTTGCGTTCAATGAAAGTGTAAAACATATATCGAACTAAAACCTAAAGGCATCCTTTTATAGATTAAGGAACCTTGTACAAGAGTCTACGTATCAGCTATTTTAGGTAAAAGATAAACATAAGAAATACATTGTCAAACATATCTTTACTAGAAACATAAAACGTGTAGACTAAGTATTCTATCAGTGCTTGACTTCTTCTCATCAACGCTTGACTTCTTTTTGTCAACGCTTGATCTGACAATGCTTGATTTCTTCCTATCAACATCCAGTTTCCTCTTGTCAGCGTCTAAGTGTCTTGGCCTCATTTTATTCCCAACAATCCTCCCCTAAACTTGATATCTACTCTAGTAATCAAGTTTCTGAATAAAAACTCAGTAGAAGGAGGATTCTTACAAATATACATCACTTGTTAATTTGGAAATAAATAAACCTAATTAAATCTTTGCCAACATCACTTGTGTAATCCATCTCTAGCTGTGTTGACTCCATTTTCTTCAAAACTTCTTTGGACATGGGATATTCAGCATCCACAAGAAGATATTCATAAAACTTTGTAGTACTCAAATGATACACACCAGTTGCTGAATGTAGACGCCATTGAAGTCCACTGACATCATCAAGATCCTTCTATACTGGATCTTCATCATTTGGCTCACACATTCTCTTGAATGTGGGCCAAATCTTTATTCCATTGACTGAACTAGGTGCTTCAGTCTCATACTTGGCCTTCATCAATCTCCAAAGATCTGCCAAGTCTTCCCTATCCAGGCTTGCAAACAAAGAGATAAGAGTAGTAAAATTATGTACCTCCTTCCCATATCTGCCAATCATCCAAAACCCACTTGCATCTTCCTCATAGTGAACTATAGGGTTTCTAGAATCATGAGGTAACACTTCTACCATATGTGAAACTTCCAAAGGTGAGAGCTTAATACTCCTTCTAATAACCGCTTCACTAGGATTCACTCTATCCAAATTCTCTAGGAACTCAAGTGGAACTCCCTTCTTCAAAGGCCTTGGTGCAATTAAAGCCTGTTGAATCTGCATCTCTTCTGCAAGTTCTTCCTTTCTTTCATCTGAAAGAAGTCTGATAGTGTTCTGCTCTTGAACACTTGCCCATATAGGATAAGCCCTAAACTCCAACTCATCAAAGGACAAACCCTGCAACTTCTGAAAAGTCCAACCTCCTTGATGACATCTGAGAAACATGTAGTAGAGCTCCCTTCTATCCTTTTTAGACTGTGAAAGAACCTTGCTAGCCTTATACTTTAGAATCACCTTGCAATCTCTTTGAACTCTTAGTAGAATCTCCAAACCCTAAATTTGATCTGAAATTGTCATGTCTGGATTCTCTATTACCTTATTCTCCCATGCAAAGTACATCTGAGCTACTTCAGGCATCTCATAATCTACCTGATTTTTCAACTCTACAATCCTTTCCTTTGCCAACTCATCACCATATTCAAGCCTTTCTGGATCTTCAATAATCATCACACTTGAATCAGTACTCTCATCATCACTGCCTTCCTTATTACTCTCAGAAGTAGCCACAAATGGTGACTCAATAGCACCAATCATCTTCTCCTTTTCCTCAAGTTGTGCAGCCAACATAGAATCAAACTGCACTTGGGCTGCATCCTTGGTAACTATTGTTTCTACCATAATCCTTTTACCTTTATCTAATACATCAATAGCAGGTAAAGAAGTTGATGGTACCTGTGTAGACACATTCTTGATAATAGCTGATGACTGGGATACATCAACCACACCTTCAGGTCTATCAGCATCCAAAACCTGAGTGTCAACGCCTAACTTACTCCTATCAACGCTTAAACTCCGTGTGTCAACGCCTGGCTTAGAAACCTGTTACAACATCTCCATAAATGATATCTTCGTTGGAGTTACCAGTGAAACATCAATAACTGGCCTCTCCTTCAAACTGGTCAAAGCTTCAGCCATCTCCACACCAATAGAACCACCTGAGCCTTTGTCACTTAAATTAAATGGCTCAGTAGCAGCTTCCTCCCCTTTGTAAGAATCCTCCCCAGATGAAAGGACTCTCATCTGTCGTCTCCTAGCCTCAGCAGTTTCCAAAACAACAATCCTCTCCCTCAATTGCTTGAGTTCAAGGCCTTGTGTAGAGACAGTATGTACAAGGTCTGCATTTTGATTTTTCAAGATAATGCAGATAGCCGTCAATTCCAATAATATGTAAGGTTCCAATCTGCCCTCCTCTAGAATGGTAATTTGACCTCCCAAAGTAGAGTCATGGGGCATGGATGGGGTCTTAATGATGTTAGGACTGGCTTGGCCTGCATCTAAGCTAAAACCAATAGTCCCAGCCCCACCCATGGAACCAACCATACTTGTGGCGGTGGTTCTCTCTACAACATGGCTAGGACCACTAGACGAGAACACTCCAGTAGTCCTTTGGCGTTTTACCAACCTAAATTCAGGGGGTGTAGAAGATGACGTGGATTGGGTGTTTGTTTGAAGGTTAAGGGGTGTTTGGGTTTGTTGTAAAAGGATGTCAGCGTTTGGATTTGGAGTGTCAACGCCAACATCTAACGTGTCAGCGTTGAAAGGTTCTTGGTCAACTTCCATTTGCTGGGGTGATGGTGGTTGTTCAGGCAATGGGTCTGGTTGTGGTTGAGGGTCTTGTTGTGGTTGTGCTGCTGTAATAACAGCAAGCATGGCTTGGGTAAGGGTAAGTCTCTATGAGGTGGTGAATTCATCTTTCCAAAATTGCTTTCTTTTGAACAGGGATCGTATAAAAATCATTGTGATCCCTATTGCAGTATCTTTGTTCATCAAACACCATTTGTAAAAACCTTGGGTAAGCAAGAGTCATCTTGCTACCCTTGTTATGACACATGCCATCAAAAATCATTTTTGAAAAATTATATTTTTGCCCAGTAGCAATACACACAATGGCACTCCCAATTGATCGGTTAATTTCATTGTGTGCAGTACATTTGGGACTTAAACATTGAAGAATGACATGTATCAAGTACTTCCAAGCTGGGGGAAATTCTTGTTTTGTATATTAGTTTAAATGGCCATCTTCTGGAAAAGGATAACCCAAAGCTTGGAGTCCTTGTTCTAGCTCTCCAATGAGTAGGGTGGTTATACCATCTGCATCATTAAGATGCAAAGCTTGGCGAACCAAAGCTTCAGTAACCACCCATGGAAGCCCATGGACAATAACAGTCAATGTAGTCACATTATTAATTGTTGAGGAAGTGACTCTATTCCAAAACTGTTTAATATGTGTGACAGGGACAAGTGGAGCATGAGAAAGTGCATACCTTAAAGGGGATTGATGTAGAAAATACGTGCACGTTTTAGGAAAAACGCGTATGTGGTAAGTATTAATCGACACGATTTAATGAAAAACCGTGAAGACGAATAAATTCCAAGTTCGTTCTCGAAGGAGGTGTGTGGATTAATGTGCCAATATGTAAAATCAAGTTTGGATTAGTGACGTTTTTGGTTTAGGAGAGAAAAATTAAAGACGAGCTACGATTACGATTAAACTACGACGTAATGACGTAAAATGATGACGTAATTACGTAAAACGTGACGAAATTAAAATTAAACCTAAAAATTAATTAAAAGATTAAACTAAGTTTAAAATAATATAAATAAGGATAAAAATCCAATAAATAATTTTTAAAACCTTTTATTAATTAAATATTCAATTTTAAATGCTAATTAAAGCCCTAAAACTAAATATAATTAAGAAAAAGCCTAAAATATTATCTTATTGAACAAATAACTCACTTATATTATTTAAAGACTAAAAAGTATTTTTCCTAAATAATTAAAACTATTTTTCTATTTTTAAAAGGCTAAAAACACTTTTTAAACTAAAATAATCATAAAAATAATAAAATAATGCTAAAAATAAATATTATTTTTCTAAAAATCCTTTTTTAACTAAATTAACAAGGTAAAAATGAAAAAGTTTAAAAAAAACTAAAAAAATGGCTAAAAACGAAAGTACCCCAAAGTACCCCATGGTGGAGTACTTCAGTGTTGTCCAAGATATCACCAGACAACAGGCTTGTCCAAGTTCAGTGTTGTACGATATCGGACAACACTAAAAAAAGAAAAAATCTGCAGCGTTCTCGGACAACAAAGAAAAATCTTGCGGTATGGTTTTTTTCGGCTCGTTTTCGCTTGTTTTAGGCTTGTTTGTTGGCGTTTTTGGGCACAAACGGCACCCCCACAACCTTTGAGTTGTGTAGAGTCAACAATAACATAAAAACACACAAACACAAACACCAATTTCAACAAAAATCAGCAAAAAAGGAAAGAAAAATGGGGCTGTGGGTATTTTTGCTTAACAAAGACTTTCGAATTGATTTTAAGCTACCAATAAGTCCACCAATCCTAAGTACCAGGTTACGCACACCTACACTACCCTATTAACTAACAATAAGCCAAATATCAAACCAAAATTTATAATAATGAGGCCCCTACAGTTGCTGATATGAAAAATATGCAAAAAAATGCTATTGTTGATCTCACATGCTATTCGGTGAGATTCTAGCTACCAAACTACCTTCTAAGCACGCCAATACTACAATAAGTTGTGATACAATACTACAACAACCTAAAGATTGAATATGACTAAGGTTATAAGCCAAGAACACCCAAAACAAGGCATACAAACCCACTATTTGCACACAGCACTGGGTGTGTTTTGCTGGTATGGTTTGCTAATGAGTGGATTTTGACCCACAAAATCTTGACCAACACTTAACCACACATTACACCATTATCCTACAAGCTTAAACTATCATTAATACTAACAATTAACAAGACTTCATGCATAAAAAAAAACTCTAATGTCCACTGTTGGAGTTTTAGACACTTTGTAAAAAAAAACTTGAAAACTTGTTTTTGAACTAATTAACTCTAACCAACTATCAAAACCAACTAACACACACAAGACTAAAGTGTGGGAGTTATTTGTGCATACTCATGGGTCACCCACAACCTACACTACCTAAATCCAAACAACCCTAAAAATCACTTTTCATAAATTTTTCAAAGAAAAGCTTAACAAAACACTTCTAAATTTATCTAAATGATAACTAAATTATATCAAATCATCAAAGAACACCAAATTAACAGAAATACACTCAAACATATAATTCCAAAAGACTTACAAACCACAAAGAAAATGCCCAAATAAAGAAGGGGGAGTTCACACTTACACGTGGATGCAACCAGCCTATTCTTTGAAGGGTATTACGCTTTGAGAGAGCTTTTTTGAACTAGCTTGTGCAAGACCCCTTGTTGGTAAGACTACAGCAGTCTAAAGGGGGCAGTTATGGAAGAAAAGAACTATGGTCTTGGAACCTGTGAACACAATAACAACACACACAAACTTCAAGCAGTCAAAAGCTACTCACAAGCTTGATTGTCAGTCAAGCTTGTGATAGCTTGTGCTACAGTGAGTTTAATAAGAGACAGAAAACTAGGATTTCTTAAAAACACTAACTTGGGACAGGATTTTTCTTGCAATAAAAGTTTGAAACTAACAAGAATGTAACACGACCCAACACCTTTCGACAAAGATCAGTTGTCACTTACTCTTTATCAAAAGGAATAGACTTGTGGATCCAAAGACTTTATGAACAAAATATTTGAACCAAAACTCTTTGATAAATCTTAACTATGTTTGCAATAAATAAATTTTACACTAATGGACAGTTAAAAAAATGGAACTCAGCAAGTGCACAAGATTGAAAATATAAAAGTTTCATTAATATTTAAAAAACTTTACAAGTGCTGGAACAAAGCCATCTCACAAGTTGAGTGGTCTTTATATATTAAGCTACTGAATATTCTAGAAAGTAAATAATCTAAACCCTACTTGCAGCGATTCCCGAATTTACCCTTTGATTTTGAAAATTGTTCTTGGTCAAACTGAGGTCTTCACGTGATTCTTGGGGGAGACAGTTGTTGATATCAAATCTTGATCGTCCAAGAAAGCTTCAAAGAGAAGAAAGTGATATTAGACGTTGGATGTCTGTTTTTTTGGGGGTTTGTGGAAAGGGATGGGTACAGGGCATCATGTGGGTGGTCCCTGGTGTGAGATGGACAGATTTTGGGAGGTGGGATGGGTAGGGTTTGATGCTAATCAAAGTTCTGGAGTAGGGCTTTGTTTAATTTTGGGTATGGTAAGGATGATGATTTAGGGTTCATTAGGGAGAAAAGAGGGGTTTTGATGGAGGATTAGGTAACAGTGGAGTGTTTATGTTTTAAACAAATGTTTTTCAAAAGTGAATGTAGAAAAAACGTGGGTGGTTAGTTTAGGATGGGTATGTGGGTTTTGGACTGGGTGGTGTAGATGGTTTGGGCTTTGTTGGTTTATTGATGGGCTCAATCCGGGTTGGTGTAGGGTATGGGTTTATTTTTAACAGCTTTACCTCCAAATCTTCTCATTTCTTGTCACTTTAAGTTTCAAATAGCTTAACACCATTTTCCTTTGTAATGAAGTTTGCCCATGTTGTCATTTTTGGCACTTGTTATCACATAACTTTAAACAAGGACCAATTATGCAATATTTGTAATCTTCAAGGGTTTAAAGTGTCATATCTTGAAATATTAGGGACCCTATTGTAATTTTAGAGTTTTACAAGGGTATAATATGACAAGTCTTCAAAAGACGAGGGACCAATCTTGACAAATCTTCAAACTTCAAGGACTTCATTGGAAAATCAATGCTCGGGTCCGGTTCTTTGTGCGGCTTCGTTTCCCGTGTTCGTTTTTGCTTGAATCTTGTGATCTTTTGTTGATTTCACGATATCCGTACCTAAAACACACAATGAACAAACACAAGCATATTTTGGGGTATTTTATTGATATTTTAAGCGTTTTAAGCCCGATTTGGACGATGAGACTATGTATAATTGCAGTCTCATCACTCCCCCATACTAAACCATTGCCGTGTCCCCACGCAATGCTAGAATTAAGTATCATAGCACTTCCAAAATTCATTTTATGATGACTTTTATTCAAGACATAAATTTAAATAAACTACTACACGCGTTTTAGACATAATGTATTGTTTTCATCACGATAAAGTGACTTTTGGGATCATAGAACAAGAACACGTGAGTGCTTTGTTAGAAATAATTTCGTCGTCCTCGATTTTCACCCAATTCCATGCTAAGCGTGTAACGAGATCATTTTATAAGTTAGCAACACGATCATATCTCACATGTGTTAATTACGAACCTAAACTCCCTTATTCCTACTTGGTATCTCTTATATTTTATTTTTGTCTTAATGATCACGAGGATACATCATTGACTTATGCGTGAATAGAGATTAAGTCTAAAAATAGTCTTAACGGTGTAACCAAAATCATTAAATTAATAATTCATCCTAATAGACAACGATGTCAAAAAATTAAGTCAACCAGAAGGATCGATAAACACGGTTTTATAACGGTTTTGAACATGAGACTTATTACCAAGACTTTTATATGCCCCCTAACGGAAGGGCCTTATTATCTTTGGTTTACCTCCATCTTTTATTCAACTTCGCCATGAAGCTTTTATTATGACTTCGGTCTTGCCTTGCCTTTTATTATCCGCCTCATCGGTGGTTTTATTAGCCAAAGACGTATATCCTCACGCTAAAGCGAATTTTGGATCTTTAAAGCTTCAAAGATTAAGGCTTGATTCACTTTCAATTTGGGCATAGATTTTTCGGCCTTGTGAGCTTCAAATTTTTGCTTAATTTAGGTGAGCACTTGAAATCTTATTATTAGGTGAAGCTTTCGATTATTCGGGTGCCAATACTTCAAAACCGTGACGCTGGCGATACCTTAATGTTTTCCCAATTTAATTACATGGAAGCTACCAAAACAAATTAGAAACCAACAATAGTGACTAAACCGATAAATCAATATTTATTAACAATTTATTATCAAAAGCGTGGGGAGAATAAGCTAATAATTACTACACATGAGATCGTGACGATTACGAGACTTATAAATAACTCTATCATTTCTCGTCCTCATTTAAGAGACTTAGCCTAAAAAGTTAAGGAATCGAAGCTAAGTGCTCAACACGCACGGTCGAGTCAAAAATTACTCTTATTCTCACCATCGGAAAACCTACATTCGTGTCTTAAACACTTATGAAAAACAAGAAAAATTTTAAAATTTGGCCATTTTTAGCCTTATTTGCAACAAAATGATAACAAAACGATGAATATTGGATTGCGTGGTGATGTAAGCAAGGTGAAGTATCTACTCACCCCCCATACTAAAACTAAACATTGTCCTCAATGTTTCGAGTCTAGGGGTGAAAACACCTCCATACTAGAGACGTAGTCGAATGCTTAATCTCGAGCATGGAAAGGGTAAAACGAATAACCTAAAAGCCGTTTATGAATTATGCTAATAAGATAAACGTTAGAACATAAAAGGATATCATCGGATATCGGAATCTCCAAAGGCAACGATCGAAGCTCGAGTGATCCATAAAACGAACACGAGAGGCTTCAATGATGTCGATGAACCTAATGAATCACAATCACAAACAACCACGAAACAAAGGTTGGAAGAGCACAAGTCCCCTCGTTACATTAAACTAAGAAAGCGATAATATGTACAAGGATAAGCATGAGAATTCCCCACGAGGCACCTTGTTTTTTATAACCGAGTCAAAAGCTCGACTCGAATCCCCATAAATATGATCATTTAGGGATAATCATGGTTTGGTCATTTTTAGTGGGGCTTACATGATAAACAATGCCCAAAAGTACATGGAGTACTTTAAAAACCCGATACACGAATACCGGGGTCAAAGATAGCGTCCTCGTTTTCGGATGAAAGACGAAACAACGCCACTCCAACTAGAACCCCAATGGGGTAGAAGAAAAAAGATAAGAAGTAGAAAGGTGGGGCAATGGGTAAGTCAACATAATGAGCTACTCGAGGTAGACTCACACCAAGCAAACGAAAAGATTTTCCATTTATTGCATCGGTGGAAGACCGAGATTTCCCTTTACAAGCAATTCCGGGATCGTAAATCTCATCCTCGGTGGAGAAATATGAGGGAACATTTGGGGCTTCCCCCACACTAAAACCACACCAACCGTCGTCAAAAGGAGTAGACGAGGTGGTAGTACTCATGAAACGCGGTGATGACGGAGTTAAACTTGTAGAAAAATCTTTTAAAACATTTTTAAAATCTTTTCCTTTTTCATCGTTCAAAAAATCTTTATGAAAACCCGATTTGATAATGTCGAAAATATTTGGCGTGTCAAATTCAAAATTAGTCGCGCTAAAAATCCTCACATTTAAGCCGCGGTTAGGGGGTGGTGGATTATATAAGTTCTCAAAACGTCGATCAATAAAGAACACCGCCCCCTCGGGGTCTACATACTCGTCATCTTCATGAACGTCGATCTCATCGATTTCTTCGTCATAGATAGGCTTGTCAAACCATGGTTTGTCATTCCCCTCTTTGATGATTTTAGAAACTCTCTCGAAGAGATCACGATCAAGCATGAAACCATCATTCTTTTGTGGGAATCATTGATAAGTTAGATCCTCACGAATGTGGTAAACGTCATTCTCAAATGAGGAGTGTTTATAAGGTAACTCCTCGAGAATGGGACTTGTGTCTATAGCGAGAAAATCATCGACCTCCTTAAAGAATTCTTCATCATCACAATCGTGAAACGAAGGAGGATCGATGATATGGTCATCAACGTTCTCGAATTCATCATCAAAAATGGGATTATGATGAAAAATAGGTTCGTATACGGAATTCGAGTACGTTGTGAAAGTGTCGTCATTCTCATCATCATAAGAAATTTCCGACATGAGATCGTCCTCTTCATTTGAAGATTTATCAAAGGTTAAATCCTCGAAGATGGATGGCGGATTAGCAAGTATATGCTCGATCTCGGCAAAATCACTAACGTTATCAAAGAAAGTGTCGATGTGAGCAAGTTCTCGAGTGGATTTCTCGAGAGTCACAACCATGGTCTTACAAGCCCTTGGGCTATGCTTAGGTGACATTTCTATGATGGGTGAGATTGCATTGGGTTGGTCCACTTCCTTAGCCTTAATGGGTTTGGGGCTAGGAGTGGGAGGCACTTCAATGGGTTTAAAAGTATGGGCCTCAAAGTCATGGTCCTTCGAAGGTGGTGAAGACGAGCCCATATTGGTCTTTGTTGTGATGGCACTAACGTCGCCCTTCGGAATTGGTGTTTCACTTGTTTCGCTAAAAACATCCCAAAGTGAGTTTTCATCCATAAATTTACGCATCCCCTTTTGAATTAGGTACACGTATTCTTTATCATTAAAATCATCATCTTTAAAACCGTTCTTCTTAATTCTTTCAAAACATGCGTCAAGCCTCATACTTTCCGCTAAAGTTAACATTTTGAAATCATTAGTTTTAGAAACATTAGGTTTTGAAACCTCGGTTTTTTCATTATCATTAAACCCTTGGGATTTTCTAGCGAAAAAGTCCATTTTATCATCCCCATATCTCATAGTAAGTCTCCCTTCGTGAACGTCGATTACGGTTCGAGCCGTCGATAAGAATGGTCGACCTAAAATAATGGGACATTTAGGGTCACACTCGTAATCGGATATAACGAAATCCGCTGGAAAAACAAACTTTCCAACTTTGACATAGACATCCTCGGCTATTCCAATTGGTATAAGTGGAGTACAATTTGCAAGCTCGATTGTCATGTTCGTGGGGGTAAGTGAAGGCAATCTCATCAATTTCCAAAGAGAATGAGGCATGAGATTGATGCTAGCACCTAAATCAGCAAGGGCTAAACATCCCTCAATCTCGGAAAAATCACAAGGTAGTAGAAATTGGCCCGGATCCTCTTCCTTTCTCGGCATACGCCTTTTGGGTTTTCTTAAGAAGGATTGAAGCACAAGTTTCTTCAAGGGTTACTTTGGTAAGGTCTACAAAGCTCTCTTTTTGAACCGTGGATGGAATTTGAGGTACACGAGGGTGTGCACTCTTTTCCTTGGTCGCCACGTTCACCCCATCGACTTTAGAACAAGAAGACGTCTTAGAAGTCGAGGGTTGAGAAGCATAAACAACTCGAAATCCTTCAAGGTTAGGGGTAATCACACGACCTTTCTCACGAGACGAGGCGGCTTTACATTGTTCCTTCGGATTTGCAACGGTGTCACTAGGTAACGAGCTCGATGACGCACCCGAGGACTTGTTCATTATGGCCGAAAACATCTTTTTAATATCAATTTGCCCTTGCTCAATCTTCGTGTTTTGCAATTTCAAAGTATTAGAAAAGTCATTTTTCAAAGTACCAATTTCTCCCTCTAATCGTCTCATAGTAGCCTCATTCGTTTTCATGTAGTTTTCAAAATCGTTTGACGAACTATTTTGATTAGAATTAAAGTTCCCTTGGTTTTGATTACTTCTTTGAAAATTTCCTTGATTACCACTTGAAAAATTGTTGCCTTGATTGTTGTTGTTTGAAAAATTCGAGTTTTGGTTATTGTCTCGATTTTGCCAATTCAAATTCCGACCTTGATTATAACCTTGATTTTGATTTGAAAAATTTCCTTGTTGATTGTTTCCTTGAAAATTATTTCGGTTTTGATTAAAATTGTTGCCTTGGTTATAACTGCCTTGTTGTGATGGACCCGCGTTATTTTGATTTTGAAAATTGTTGTTTCCATTTAACGCACTGACATTCGACTTTTGGCCATCCGTAGCCGCACACTCGTAATAATTATGAGGTCCACCACAAAACGTACACGAAACCTCAACCGCTTTCACCGTAGCGGGAGCGTATTTCTTTTGCATCTCAACGAGAAAAGACGTAAACACATTCGTCAACTTGTCGACTTTTGCATCAACCCTCTCAATGTCGCGATTAGAACTACTAACATTGGCGACATTGGCAACACTCGGTGCGTTGCGGAGTTGTTAAACCTTGGATCGGTTTTCGATAATTATCAATGCATCTTTCGGAGTCTTACACAAAAAGTTGCCACCGGCGGCGGAATTCAACGAATCTTGTTCTTGAAAATTAAGACCGTTGTAAAACGTATCGATTTGGTGCAACTCGGAAAAACCATGGTGAGGACATTGCCTAAGCAATTCCTTAAAACGATCCCACGCGTCTCTAAAAGATTCATTCGGTTTTTGCTCAAATTTCATAATTTCATTTTTGAAAAACGTTGTCTTAGACGGTGGGAAAAAATAATTAACGAACTTGGAGACGAGATCCTTCCACGTAGTTATCGAATTAGGTGGCTCTTTCTCGTACCAATCCTTGGCGGCACCATCGAGCGAGTACGGAAAAAGCATAAGCTTGACGACATCGGTGTCGACGTTCTTAAACTTGCTCGTGGCTAAAAGACGATCAAAATTCCGAATATGGTCGTGAGGATTATCGGCTTCACGACCTCGAAACTTCGTAGCTTGGATTAACGAAAGCATTCCGCTCTTAATCTCGAAATTCTCCGCTTCGATAGCGGGAATTACGATCGCGTCTCCATAACCCTCGGTGGGTGCTTGGAGCAATTCCATCATCGAACGATTGTCGGCCATCTCGTCTACGGTCTCTTCAACAACGATATTAGGAACGACGGTTTCTAATTCTCGTCTACGTCGTCGATTCCTTCGATTACGATTGCATCGATTCGAAGCGTCGTTAGAATTAGAATAATCCTTCGATCGAGTGCGCATGCACTAAGCGTAGAATGGGTGGTAGCAAAGAAGATTCTTTTTGCGGTTTTTCGATTTTTCAATTTTTTTGGTTTTTGATTGTTTTTTAATTTTTTTGGATTTTTTGTGTATTACGTAGACTCAAATCTACAAATCTCTCCTCGAATCGATCTTCTCGATTAAAGGAGCCTCAAGGAATGAAAACGATCACGTGGAGTGAATGCTTTCGATGACTTTAGAACGGTGGTGGAACACCAAAACGTTCAAGAGGGTTTAATCTTGAAAACAAGCAAATATATATGATACGTAGATAATACTTGGGCGGCAAACCCTCGATTGGCCCTCTTTCTCAAAACACGCACAAGCAAGCGGGGGAAACGAGGCGGCGCTAAGCACTTAAGAGCCTTTTTCCCTTAGTTCGTGAAATACAACCGCCTTATACCCACCTTATAGTTTGTGTTAATTGAAATTAAGCCTCACGAAAGTATTTATCTGTTTTGCCTTTAAGCTTTTGCTTTAGATTTGAATACAATGATCGAGTGATGAAATCCCGAATCAAGGTTGCGTTTTCACGCTTTCGGAGTACTTGTATATTTATGGTTCTTACGTAGATACAATATAGTAATAATATATTCACAATAAAAACGAAAACCAATATATCTACAATATAGTAAAACGATTGTTGTGTGTTTAGTTTAGGAAAACTAAACACGATTTATTTAGATATTATAGTATAATAGAGAAAAATAACAAAAATGAGTATGTGCGTTTATGTACGCTTTCCAAAAATTGAAAAGCAAAAACGCACTACTCACACAAACCCGATACTAATAATGGAAACACTAAACACCTCCCCGGCAGCGGCGCCAAAAATTGATGTAGAAAATACGTACACGTTTTAGGAAAAACGCGTATGTGGTAAGTATTAATCGACACGATTTAATGAAAAACCGTGAAGACGAATAAATTCCAAGTTCGTTCTCGAAGGAGGTGTGTGGATTAATGTGCCAATATGTAAAATCAAGTTTGGATTAGTGATGTTTTTGGTTTAGGAGATAAAAATTAAAGACGAGCTACGATTACGATTAAACTACGACGTAATGACGTAAAACGATGACGTAATTACGTAAAACGTGACGAAATTAAAAATTGAACCTAAAAATTAATTAAAAGATTAAACTAAGTCTAAAATAATATAAATAAGGATAAAAATCCAATAAATAATTTTTAAAACCTTTTATTAATTAAATATTTAATTTTAAATGCTAATTAAAGCCCTAAAATTAAATATAATTAAGAAAAACCCAAAATATTAGTTTATTGAACAAATAACTCACTTATATTATTTAAAGACTAAAAAGTATTTTTCCTAAATTTTTAAAACTATTTTTCTATTTTTAAAAGGCTAAAAACACTTTTTAAACTAAAATAATCATAAAAATAATAAAATAATGCTAAAAATAAATATTATTTTTCTAAAAATCCTTTTTTAACTAAATTAACAAGGTAAAAATGAAAAAGTTTAAAAAAAACTAAAAAAATTGGCTAAAAACGAAAGTACCCCAAAGTACCCCATGGTGGAGTACTTCAGTGTTGTCCAAGATATCACCAGACAACAGGCTTGTCTAAGTTCAGTGTTGTCCGATATCGGACAACACAAAAAAAATAAAAAATCTGCAACGTTCTCGGACAACAAAGAAAAATCTTGCTGTGTGGTTTTTTCGGCTCGTTTTCGCTTGTTTTAGGCTTGTTTGTTGGCGTTTTTGGGCACAAACGGCACCCCCACAACCTTTGAGTTGTGGGGAGTCAACAATAACATAAAAACACACAAACACAAACACCAATTTCAACAAAAATCAGCAAAAAAGGAAAGAAAAATGGGGCTGTGGGTATTTTTGCTTAACAAAGACTTTCGAATTGATTTTAAGCTACCAATAAGTCCACCAATCCTAAGTACCAGGTTACGCACACCTACACTACCCTATTAACTAACAATAAGCCAAATATCAAACCAAAATTTATAATAATGAGGCCCCTACAGTTGCTGATATGAAAAATATGCAAAAAAATGCTATTGCTGATCTCACATGCTATTCGGTGAGATTCTAGCTACCAAACTACCTTCTAAGCACGCCAATACTACAATAAGCTATGATACAATACTACAACAACCTAAAGATTGAATATGACTAAGGTTATAAGCCAAGAACACCCAAAACAAGGCATACAAACCCACTGTTTGCACACAACAGTGGGTGTGTTTTGCTGGTATGGTTTGCTAATGAGTGGATTTTGACCCACAAAATCTTGACCAACACTTAACCACACATTACACCATTATCCTACAAGCTTAAACTATCATTAATACTAACAATTAACAAGACTTCATGCATAAAAAAAAACTCTAATGTCCACTGTTGGAATTTTAGACAGTTTGTAAAAAAAAACTTGAAAACTTGTTTTTGAACTAATTAACTCTAACCAACTATCAAAACCAACTAACACACACAAGACTAAAGTGTGGGAGTTATTTGTGCATACTCATGGGTCACCCACAACCTACACTACCTAAATCTAAACAACCCTAAAAATCACTTTTCATAAATTTTTCAAAGAAAAGCTTAACAAAACACTTCCAAATTTATCTAAATGATAACTAAATTATATCAAATCATCAAAGAACACCAAATTAACAGAAATACACTCAAACATATAATTCCAAAAGACTTACAAACCACAAAGAAAATGCCCAAATAAAGAAGGGGGAGTTCACACTTACACGTGGATGCCACCAGCCTATTCTTTGAAGGGTATTACGCTTTGAGAGAGCTTTTTTGAACTAGCTTGTGCAAGACCCCTTGCTGGTAAGACTACAACAGTCTAAAGGGGGCAGTTATGGAAGAAAAGAACTATGGTCTTGGAACCTTTGAACACAATAACAACACACACAAACTTCAAGCAGTCAAAAGCTACTCATAAGCTTGATTGTCAGTCAAGCTTGTGATAGCTTGTGCTACAGTGAGTTTAATAAGAGACAGAAAACTAGGATTTCTTAAAAACACTAACTTGGGACAGGATTTTTCTTGCAATAAAAGTTTGAAACTAACAAAAATGTAACACGACCCAACACCTTTCGACAAAGATCAGTTGTCACTTACTCTTTATTAAAAAGAATAGACTTGTGGATCCAAAGACTTTATGAACAAAATATTTGAACCAAACTCTTTGATAAATCTTAACTATGTTTGCAATAAATAAATTTTACACTAATGGACAGTAAAAAAATGGAACTCAGCAAGTGCACAAGATTGAAAATATAAAAGTTTCATTAATATTTAAAAAACTTTACAAGTGCTGGAACAAAGCCATCTCACAAGTTGAGTGGTCTTTATATATTAAGCTACTGAATATTCTAGAAAGTAAATAATCTAAACCCTACTTGCAGCGATTCCCGAATTTACCCTTTGATTTTGAAAATTGTTCTTGGTCAAACTGAGGTCTTCACGTGATTCTTGGGGGAGACAGTTGTTGATATCAAATCTTGATCGTCCAAGAAAGCTTCAAAGAGAAGAAAGTGATATTAGACGTTGGATGTCTGTTTTTTTGGGGGTTTGTGGAAAGGGATGGGTACAGGGCATCATGTGGGTGGTCCCTGGTGTGAGATGGACAGATTTTGGGAGGTGGGATGGGTAGGGTTTGATGCTAATCAAAGTTCTGGAGTAGGGCTTTGTTTAATTTTGGGTATGGTAAGGATGATGATTTAGGGTTCATTAGGGAGAAAAGAGGGGTTTTGATGGAGGATTAGGTAACAGTGGAGTGTTTATGTTTTAAACAAATGTTTTTCAAAAGTGAATGTAGAAAAAACGTGGGTGGTTAGTTTAGGATGGGTATGTGGGTTTTGGACTGGGTGGTGTAGATGGTTTGGGCTTTGTTGGTTTATTGATGGGCTCAATCTGGGTTGGTGTAGGGTATGGGTTTATTTTTAACAGCTTTACCTCCAAATCTTCTCATTTCTTGTCACTTTAAGTTTCAAATAGCTTAACACCATTTTCCTTTGTAATGAAGTTTGCCCATGTTGTCATTTTTGGCACTTGTTATCACATAACTTTAAACAAGGACCAATTATGCAATATTTGTAATCTTCAAGGGTTTAAAGTGTCATATCTTGAAATATTAGGGACCCTATTATAATTTTAGAGTTTTACAAGGGTATAATATGACAAGTCTTCAAAAGACGAGGGACCAATCTTGACAAATCTTCAAACTTCAAGGACTTCATTGGAAAATCAATGCTCGGGTCCGGTTCTTTGTGCGGCTTCGTTTCCCGTGTTCGTTTTTGCTTGAATCTTGTGATCTTTTGTTGATTTCACGATATCCGTACCTAAAACACACAATGAACAAACACAAGCATATTTTGGGGTATTTTAATGATATTTTAAGCGTTTTAAGCCCGATTTGGACGATGAGACTATGTATAATTGCAGTCTCATCATGGATGCATTCAAATACTCAACCATCTGAGTATATTGGGCAAACAGAGCATTGTCAGCTTCTATATAAGCAACCATGTTATGCTGACTTCTAAACCCCAATTCAAAATCTCTTGGTTTAAACTTAGGCGCCATTGATGTAGAAAGCTGTGATAAATGTTATGAAAGATGAAGGTTTGTGAAGATTTAGTTAGACAAGAATAAGCAGTTACCATGTTTCAAAGGAATGAGCCAAATATATAGGAGAGGTGAAAACATGTGATTGGTCAAAGCATGAGGCAGTTATATTCAAAATATAATGATGAAAATCTTGAAAAAGATATAACTTATCTCTTGCATTAATAAAAAGTTACCAACTCCTAAAATTATGGCCCAAATTTTTGTCAAAAATAACAACTGGGTAGGACCCAATGTTTATTAACGGTAAAAAATAACTTATCAGCGCCCAACGGCTATATTCTTGTCAACGATGGATTTTGCCATGTCAACGTCAAAATTGGTCTTAACAACGCTTGGAAAGAAAACTGTCAGCGTCCAAAAATAAAAATAATATAAAAGAAAAAGGACCTTAACAAAGTAATTTATCCTAGTGAAGATAACTTATAGACTGAAAATCACCATAGGGTGGCAAGCACTGTCCAATCATGCACACTTGCTTAAGCAAGATAGACATAATTATTCTCAAGTGTCCTTGCTAACCAAAGTTCTTAACAATGAAGTTATCTTATATAATCCTTTGTAACTTCCCAGGTAAGCCCAATAAAAATCATACCCAAGTCTCCCAACAGACCACATCCAATTCTAGGTCAAAAAGTCTTGGCAGCGTGCAAAGTATATCAACTTTGCATGCTACAGTGCCTCACGATTTAGTAAACTAACTCGTACTCACCAGTGGACACAATCTAGAATTGTGATAAGAGTATTATATGAATACCCATAAAGTCCTAAAGGTTTTCTAAACCTCCCCTTAAATTATGAGATACAGGTTGCCAAATATAAAACATGCAATAAAAATTTATGTCAAGAAAGGAATATAAATATTCCAACCATCATCCATAAACTTGAACACCCTCCAAGTAAGCTCCAAAGATCCATAAGAAACTCTGTATCCATTTGTACAATGCTCATAATGCCTGCATAATTAGATCAAAAACCACAAAACTAACATGTTGCTGTCAACGTCCATTTTAACACTTGTCAGCGTTAAAATAAACTTTGTCAGCGTTAGACAAATAAAGTGGAAAACCTAATTTTGTACAAAGACTAATAACAATGCATATCCTGTACATACTTTTACAATAATTTCCAAAAACACATATTAGGTAAGATTGATCATTCCAATACTTGTTACCAAGTATTGAAATCTCCCAGTATCAAAAGGTTTAGTTAATAAATCTGCCACATTTTCTTTTGTGTCAACCCTATCTGGTTGTATTAAACCTTTTTCAAAACAATCTCTTATAAAATGATGTCTAATTTCTATGTGTTTTGTTTTAGAATGATGTACAAGATTCTTAATAATGCATAAAGTACTGTTATTGTCTACAAAAATCTTGGTATGCATAAAATTATACCCATAATCCGACAGTTGGTTCTGAATCCATAAGACTTGTCCACAACAAGCAGCTGCAGCTACATATTCTGCTTCAGTTGTAGAGTTGGCCACCACTGTTTATTTCTTGCATTGCCAAGATATCAACCTACTCCTAAGAAATTGGCATCCACCAATTATGGATTTTCTATCAAACTTGTCACCTCCATAATCACTGTCTGAATAAGCTCCAATGGAGAATCCTTTGGATACCATAATCCCAAGGTGGGATAGCACCTAAGGTATCTAAAAATCCTCTTGACAGCTTTAAGATGACACTCTTTAGGAGTCACTTGATGGCGTACACATGCACATATAGCAAACATTATGTCAGGTTTAGAAGCTGTAAGATACATTAATGATCCAATCATTGACCTATAATGCCTGACATCCACCTCTTTTCCATCTCCAATCTTTCTCCAAGGGTTTTCCCTATCCATGGGTGTGCTAGCCCGTTTTTCATGTGGAGAAAAGCCAAACTTCTTCAAGATTTCTGCTACATATTTGTCTTGAGAGATGAAGATACCATCTTCTTTCTGCTGAACTTGTAACCCTAGAAAGAAGTTCATCTCTCCCATTGCACTCATCTTGAATTTTTCTGTCATGAGCTTGGAAAAGTCTTCACTTATCTTTGGACTTGAAGAGCCAAAGATGATATCATCCACATAGACTTGAACAAGTAAAAAGTCCTTACCAATCTTCTTGGTAAACAAAGTCTGATCTATGGTTCCCCTCTTGAATTCATTTTCCACCAGATAGGTGGATAATGTACCATACCATGCTCTTGGGGCTTGATGAAGTCCATACATTGCTTTCTTCACTCTATACACCTTGTCTGGATGCTCTGAATCTTCAAAACCAGGAGGCTACATAACATAAACCTCCTATGCAATTGTGCCATAAAGAAAAGCACTCTTCACATCCATTTGATAAACTGTGAAGCCCATGCAAGAAGCATAGGCTACGAAAATCCTTATTGCTTTAATCCTTGCAATAGGTGCAAAAACCTCTTCATAGTCTATCCCTTCCTCTTGTGTATAGCCTTGAGCAACTAAACGTGCCTTGTTTCTGACCACAATCCCTCTTTCATCCTTTTTGTTTCTAAGAACCCATCTTGTCCCTATAGGTCTGACATATCTGGGACAATCAACTAACTCCCAAACATCTTGAATAGCAAATTGGTGAATCTCATCCTGCATTGCTTCCACCCAACTTGGTTCTTTGAGAGCATCAAATATCTTATTGGGTTCCTGTTGTGACAGAAAACAAGCAAACAAACATGCCTGAACAAGAGGGGTATCAACCTTATTGTGGATATTGGCAATAAAACCTCCTTGATTCTGATGAGATCTTCTTGTTTGAACAGGAGACATCACATCACCAATGATTAGAGAAGAAGGATGATTTTTGATAGTAGATGTAAGTATTCCTCCTTCAATAATTTTGTTGTCTTCAATTTTAGTCTCCAAGTTACCAATATCATCTTCAAATTCTCCTCCATCATCACCTGAATGAAAATCTTCATGTAGTATTGAAGGTTCACCTTGTTCAAAAACATTGGAAGAGAATAAAGGGTCAAAAGAGTTGTCAACGCCTGAACTAGGTCTGTCAACGTTTGAGCCATCAACGCCTGAATTTGGCCTGTCAACGCCAGATTTTCCTTTGTCAACGCTTGAAGATTCATGCATGTATTCATCAATTGGTTTCTCTTGTGGACCATCTTTTTCCTTTCCAGCAGCAGCAACAGCAAATCCATCTGTCCAAATAGGACTAGTGACATACTCAAGTATGGGAGATGATTTGACTGCTTATGATCCTACTTCCTTATCAACCTGTATACCTGAAATTTCAACAGCTGGTTCTTCCACAACATTTGAATTTACTTTCACAATGTCTGGATTAGTAACAGGCATATAATTCAAAGTTCTAGACAAAGTTTCTAAGTCAAAGAACCAATTTGGTCCACTCTCAGGATCACTAGGTTTACTCTCTAAAAACCTAACATGTACCTTTTCAAGTATACATTTTTCCTTCTTAATGTAAACCCTATATCCTCTACTTTGCACTAAATAGCCCATAAAATAGCTTTCATCACCTTTAGCACTAAACTTCCCTAAGGCATCACTAGTATCAAGTACAACTACATGACATCCAAAGGGTTTAAGAAACCCAATATTAGGTTTCCTATTCCAAAATAGCTCATAAGGTGTCTTATTGTGGATTTTGTTGATCAATGTCCTATTCTGAACATAGCAGGCTGTATTAACAGCCTCAGCCCAAAATGCAATGGGAAAGTGAGCATCAGCCAACATTGTCCTAGCTGCTTCTATGAGTGTTCTATTCTTCCTTTCAGCCACCCCACTTTGTTGTGGGGTTCTAGCTACACTAAACTGCCTAGTAATCCCTTTCTTGACACAAAAGTCATCTAACAGCTTATTTCTAAACTCACCACCATTATCACTTCTAAGAATCTTAACCTTATTCCCAGTATTCTTTTCAATTTGGGTAATAAAGTTAATCAAAACAGTGGCAGTTTCACTTTTCAAAGCCAAAAATAAAGTCCAAGTAAATCTAGAAAAATCATCAGTTATGACAAAACAAAAAGATTTACCATTTAAAATTTCTATATTTTTGGACCAAACAAGTCCATATGCAGTAAGTGAAGTGGTTTAGAACTAGGTGCACAAGTTTAGACTTAAAAGAGACTTTGTGTTGTTTGCCTTTAAGGCATGTAACACAAGAGTGGTCATTGTGGAAAGCCTTTTCATGCATACCATCAACTAAACCATGTCTCACAAGTATATTTATGTTCTTAAAATTTATGTACCCTAACCTTCTGTGCCAAAGATTACTCTCATCAACTGAAGCCTTAGCATATAGACATGACAAGTTATTATTCATCCTAATTCCATTAAGATTCACATTATAAATGTCCTTATGCCTAGGTGTTCTATAATCAATAAACTTCTCATCAAGTATTTTAAAGTCTTTGCTTAACACCAAGCATTCAGTATCAGTGAAAAGAACCTTATTTTTTTTATCACAAACTTGTGACGCACTAAACATATTATAATCAAGTTCTTTTACCAGAAACACGTTTTCAAAACGCAAATTGTTGGTGATAAAAGTGCCTTTGCCAGTAATAGTTCCATATCCTCCTCCAAAGTACACTTTGTCACCATCTTTAATGGGGGTAAAGTTTGTCAAATAATCTTCCTTCCTCGTCATGTGCCTAGAGCATCCACTATCCCAATAGCCATAATCATTTACCTGCTTTTGAATGCCCTGCACATAAAGAAAACAAATTAGTTTTCTTTAGGAACCCAAGCCTGAGCAGACTTGGATTCATTTGGTTGTTCAACAAGAACAAACTTAGTCCTTATAACAACCCCTTGTTCATCCCTTTTAGGATTGAACACCCAGTTAACCCCAATTGGTTTAGTTATGACATTTGAAATATAATGAAATCTGTTACAGGTCATAGAAATCCCATCTGAATTAGGGTTTTGGTCTTGTTTGGGTCTCCATGTTAAACTAGAAGAAGCTTTAGACCCCTTTCCCTTTGGTTGCAAGTATTTGTTATTACTTGGTCTAACAGCGTTGGAAACATTCCTGTCAGCGTTAAAATTGTTCTTGATAGCGCTGAAATTACACTTGTCCGTGCCAAAACTAGGGTTTGCTACAGGAACCCATTGTCTGTTAAACCATGTATTTGTATTTTCAAAAGGCCTTTGTCCATAAGTATTAGACCCTTTTGTAAATAATGGAGCTGGTCTAATGACTTGTGGACTTTGCTGGACAAACGGTCTGGGTTTGACCATGGTTGACTTTCTATCAGCGTTGACTTTTGAAGCATTGACACACTTATAAGCCAAATGTGAAAAAATCACACAAGTATAACAAGCTTTTCTAGACATAACTCTAGGTCTAGATGAAAAGAAACGTGTCCCATTATCACTAACTTGACTTTTTGGTGACCTAGGTTTTCTATACATTTCTGCATATTTAATACTAGATTTTCTATCAACATTTAATCCAAGGTCAACAGTCTTTCCAGTAGTGGGGTTGGTTACTTTTATGGGTGTAGACTCATTTGGGCTCTCACTAAGCATGCCACCTTTAACAAACAAAGTAGGATTGGCTTTCTTCCATTTGTCCAAATCAGTTAATTTCTTCTTATATTCCTCTACTGGAGTAAGAACTCTTGGTGGAGGAATAAATTCCTTTTCTTGGAGTTCTGGTATACCAGTCCAAGACAAATCCTTTCTAAGGACACCATAGAAGTTCCCAGCAGGATGTGGAACATCAACATACTCTTTCATCCCAATCCCAGTCATATCCCTAGAGTCTCTTTGTTTACTAACACATTTTTCTAGGTTTTAAGAGGCTTTATCAAATCTCTGAATTTTAAGCCCTGCTGACTCTTTGTTTTTAATGGTCTCATCCAACTCAGCTTCTATGACACCTTTGGATCTCTCCAAAATATCCCTGAGGTCAACACTAACTTTAAGGTCATGTGACAAAATGTTAATTTGATCTTTTAGGTCAAGCGCCATTTTCTTATATTCAGCCACAGTCTTTTCAGTTTGAGTAAGTGCAAGTTGATAATTAGATAACTTGCATCTTTCATAAAAAACATCTGATTTTAACTTTAAAATTTCTTTGTTAAGTTTTTTAGTGTTTAGACGACAACCTTTACTACATAATGCATCATCATATACCTCATTGTCTGATGAAGATGAAGAATGTGCCACAAGAGCATAGTGAACATGCTCCTTTTCCTTCTTTTCTGCAACCAAGGCTTTGTTCTCTTCCACACCTTTGGCGATAAAGCTCCAATCTCAGCCAACACCATCAATTTCTTGCATGGCAACCATAGCCTTTGTGTCTTCAACCTTGATGATTTGGCTTGAATATTTTCCAACATCAGATCTTCTTGGAGATCTGCATTCTCTCATAAAATGACCCATTTTATGGCAATTGTAACAATCAACCTTGGATTTATCAAACCTACCAATGTCTTTAGCATTAAAGGTCATCTTCTTCCCGAATCTCCTATTCCATCTATTGGCTCTTATGCTTGCAAGTGCCATATTCCACTTTATGTCCATCTCCTCCAAATGCTCATCATTGATTTGCTCAAGGTCCTCATATGTAATCACTAAACCATTAGGCAATGAAGCAATGTATGCACACACTGTATCTAGATCAATACCAGCAGGCCTAATCCTTGGTGAGTCAAAATTGTATGTGTCAGCGTCTGAATATGGGGCGCTGATAAAGCTTGATCCAACGTTGACACAAGGTGATCTAGTAACGGGGTGCACGTATGACTCCCTTTGATCAAATTGACCTTCACTATGTGAGAAGAAGGCCATGTTTCCATTGGTAGTTTTGCTTCCTTGATCCAAAAGGATTTCATTCTCTACAATCTTTAGTTTATTGTAGACGTCATCAAAAGTGGAACTTTTGTGAGCATTGGTAGCAATAATAGACCTTGCTTCAATCTTCCATGCATCACGAAGACTTTTAAGGAAGGTGGTAATGATTTCAGCATCATCATATACTGTTCCCATAAAGGACAATTTGCTTGTAATGTAAAGAAGTCTGCTTCTCACCCAACTTAGCTTTTCATTGGGAAGGGCTTTGAACACAACATACTCATGCAAGAGTTGCTTCTTCTTCTCTGAGGCAGTATCATCATTACCACCATAAGTAACTTGAAGGGCTTCCCAAAGCTCTTTGGCAGACTCAAAACCTCTATACTTGTGCTGATTTGCTGGTCCCAAATAAAGTTTGAGAATGCTTAGAGTCTTCATATCATTCCTTCTCTTTGTAATGTCTTCAATTGCACCAGCTCTTCCATCTGAAGGTCTTTCTTTTTGATCCTCTTCAGTTGAGCCCTGGATTGATCTTGCAGCAATAGCAGCAGCAATCCTAGCAGCCTTATTGAATGTGTTTCCACATTCAATAATTTTCCATAGAGTGTGATCATGGATTTGAAGATACTGCTCAAAATTGAACTTCCATAGCTCAAAGTTGTCAAGGTCTAGCATGGGGATTTTTAGATTGTGACTAGAGGGGGAGGTCATCTCTGGTGTAGACATTATGTCTGGTTTTTAGGGTTTCTTTAAAAATTAGGGTTTTTAGGGTTTTGTGTTCTTTAGATCAAAGTTCCTCAACAAGCTCTGATACCACTTGTTGATCCCAAACTTAGATCGATTTAGCTTTGTGTAAACGAGAATGAATCAAGTTAAACACTTAGAGAAACTTTGTTGTATATGAAACAGTCTAAGTATTATGCGGAATTAATACTTAGAACAAGAACACACAAACAGAATAACCAAATTTTCACTTTGATTGATAATCAAACTTGCGCACAATGAATGTGTAAAACATATATCAAACTAAAACCTAAAGGTCTCCTTTAATAGATTAAGGAACTTTGTACAAGAGTCTACGTATCAGCTATTTTAGGTAAAGATAAACATAAGAAATACATTGTCGAACATATCTTTACTAGAAACAAAAAACGTGTAGACTAAGTATTCTATCAGTGCTTGACTTCTTCTCATCAACGCTTGACTTCTTCTTGTCAACGCTTGATCTGACAACGCTTGATTTCTTCCTATCAGCGTCCAATTTCCTCTTGTCAGCGTCTAAGTGTCTTGGCCTCATTTTATTCCCAACAATTACCTTGTTCATTAACTCTTTGGTAAAGGTAAATGAATTTTTCCAATATATTGGGATTTTGGAAGTGGCAATCTTTCTTATAAATCTTAGATAAAATTCCTTAATAAAATTTTCTAACAAAATCTTCCAATGGAGTCTTCTTAATAGAATTTCAGATGAAATTCCATGACATAATTCCATGATAAAATCTTCTGATGAAGGATTTTATCATTCTACGGAATAGGATCGAACTCTACTAACTCTTAAAATTCCCTCGTGTATGTCTCGAGGTTAATTCCTTTTACATTAGATAGCGAAGTTCTTCTTTCATCTTCTCGATCATCTTTCTAAGAGATATTTGAAATTTAATCAAGCGATCTTATGTGCTTCTTTTTATCTCAATAGGTTGAGCATAAAGAATTTACCAAGATAACTGACGAAGTGGTATCTTCTTAGCAAGCTTCACTTTATAATTTCAAATACGATTAATACGATCGGAAACTGAATTGGCTCTTTCAATCCAACGGGTAATACTAATAGCATCTTTTCTTCCTTGGATATCAAAAACTAACTAGTCATCGAGTCTTCTTCCGGATAATACTTTTTATTGACAATTTGCACTTGTAGGATTGTAACCACATCATCGTCAATTCTTTGTCAAATACTTTTAGGGTTTATAATGAAGGAAAAGAATAGAAATAATTCAGAATCCAAGGTATACTCATATCAGAAAACATCTGTCACATATGTATAGGGATACATATAAATACTTATCGAACACAAGGTATATCTTTTAGGTTTATAGGAAACTTACTATGTTGATTATCATCCATATCTAAGGATAATAAATCCAACTATGGAATATAATTTCAAAGTTTACCACGGATTTATAAAGATATGACTCGTACATAATCGTAACATATTTATCCCTGATATGGAATGGAGGAATATAACAGAAAATGTGAAAACTCATCTTATAAAACAAGATTTTCTTTTACACATCACATATTTTATAGAAGAACCTTTTGATAGACAAAAGCCGAGAATAGAGTATTTCTAGAAAACTTGGGAAGTTTCCTTATTCTTTCTTCAAACTTGCGGGTTATATTCAACTGATAATTCGTATTATCATAGAAGATAATAGAAATTCCAAAAATATATATCAAGTATATGCTTTTCCTAGAATTAACGCAATTCTATTCATAATCATTTGTGAGAAAATCAAGAAATAGGGATATATTACTTCTTAGAAATAAGTATGAAATAACAATATTTTATGAAAGACACAACTTTTATTTATTAACAACTCGTCTGTTTATACTTACAAGACAAGATTCACTGTTAACATAAAAGTAAAGATATAAAGTTGAAAGTATTTACAACTTAAAATTCTAATGTCTTCATTTCTCCCTCTTAAGTTCTTTGATGGCATCAAAAATACTTCGTATGTCGGCTCGATGTCTAATTTGAATGTCCTTAATGATTAACTCTAGAGTAGAAATCTCCAGTCGAGTTTGAATAATTTCTTCATTGTGTATCATTTGTCTTCTCCAAATTAGCCTTAACTTCTTCAATATCCTCTTCTAAAAATCTCGTTGTATAATCTTCGGCCTTCCTAAGTTCTTCAACTTTATCTTCAAGATCTTCAATGCGCTTGGGAGGAAGTTCTTTTAAATAAGGTAGGGTATCTTTAAATTGTTGTTCATAGGTATCTCTGGGTTTGTTTTCAGACATAGGTGATGGTACATTAATAGGGTAAGGTGATGGAAAATTTTGGTGTCGAGGTGTAAAATCTATTTCTTCATTATATGCTTGTGTAACTTGCATATAGGGGTCGTCATTAAAAGG
The DNA here is from genome assembly GCA_025667525.1 of Glebionis coronaria. Taxonomy (NCBI): domain Eukaryota; kingdom Viridiplantae; phylum Streptophyta; class Magnoliopsida; order Asterales; family Asteraceae; genus Glebionis; species Glebionis coronaria. Next base: position 630,862,584 of record CM046874.1, on the reverse strand, counting down.
TAAAACGACTTTTGGGATTTTTTGATCTTTGGGTGAATTTTCTGAAGTATCATAGGGATTATTCATCGGGAGATTAGAAATATACTTTGGAAAATTATCAGGAATACTTGCAGAACACTCATCTTGAGAATTCGATAAGATGATAATAGGAGGAAGATAGGAATACATATTTCTGGAGACATCGATAAATCCTAATTTATTTATATTATATTATGTATACTTAAACAAAATATTATAAGTATAATATTTATACTTACACATAACATGTTATCATTTACACATTGTTCTAAGGGTAGCAAGTATAGGCATTTACATTACTCTTGTAGCAGCACAGGCTTTTGGCACGGAGGACTTTTTGAAATTATTTTAAAAGTAGTTACAATCAAGATTTTATTTCTTGTTCTCTATAACCATGGCTCCAAGTATCAATCTGTAACACAACCATTTTACCGTTACGCAGCGGGACATTGATCTGAGGTATTACTTCATAGAACACAAGTCATAATACTAGAAAACAACTCAAAAGAGTGATGAAATCAACTTTCTTTATATTTCATTGAAAAATCAGAGTTTTACAATATGAGGTTCCCAAAATCTAAGTTAATATTTTAAGCTTGTGCCTCTTCATGCCATCCTTATACTGCTCCATGCTATCAGTCACAATTTCCAGAAATATATGCTTACAAGTCAACACAAAGGTTGGGTGAATTCATAGGTTTTTAATAACAGTTTTGAATACATGTCTACCACCTCGAGCTATTTGCTCACATAAAACATTCAATTCTTATTACACTAAGCTCATGACATCAAAACTAACGAAATTCACCGAAGTGACCATCATGACAAGAACTCATGACAAGTAACCAACATGTCTTAGGTTACCCACTAATTCTAATAAAGTATGCTTGATTACCCCACGTATAGGTAACACAAATAGGATTCGTTAAACCCAATAGATCTATTTACCCCATTAGTGCACATGGATGTGTTTAATGATTCATAAAATTTGGGAAACAAGTAACAGTTTGGGCACTCGTATAATAACATATTTCAGTAAAATCATATAGTTCAAAAACACATGTATTCCAGTTTTAGCATATATACCCCTCACGGGTTTTTAAATCATTTACAAAGTATTTAAAAGTGAGGCTATGAACTCACCTTATGTCCATAGAATCCAAGCTTTAACCAGATATATTTCATTCACAAATAAACAGCATGGTCATACAAACCACAACTTGGTCTCACACAAACCTGGATTAACACATTGGTGTATAGTACAAGTCTTTGATCTTTAGTTCAATATTTTTAAGTATTAATTAGGTATTCTTTGATTTTATTAATTAGGTATTGTTTAATCAATATTTGGTTATAATTGTAGCACCATTGTTCGGGCCATCATACTCGGAAGCCATTCTATAAACATTTGAGGAGCGAGGGCACTTTAAATCGTAAACCCAACCACTCAGTCAGAACGTAATATCGAGATGGAACATCTTTTTTCAAAGCTACCTACTAACATGATACTTTCATTACTTCATCATATTTATAATTAATCTTCTTTAGTTTCAAAATTTGCAAAACTAGCCCTTTTTATTATACTTTGGTATAATTGTATTTTTAACCCCTAAAGTATATAGTTTTATTATTTATAATATAAACCCTCAATATTTAACCTTAGGGCCTCAAACTTATAAATATTTATTCTTATATTTTTAAATTTCACAAAATGACACTTTTGGCCCAAAATGTTAAATAGTTTCAAAAATAACAGTTTTAGTCCCTATACTTGTAAAAGTCACATAACAACCTCAAAAATAGACCAAATGATCTAGGATTTTAAAACAAAGTTTCAAACATGTTTATAATCATAATAAAAACATTTCTCTATAATTATAGATTTTTAAATAGGTTCTTTCTCATTATTTCATGTAAATTACAAAACTAGGGTTTTAAGACATCTTTAGCTTATAGCTTTCGTTTAAAATGATAAAAAGCTCTAATTTCTTTTAGATTATCTTTCTAACATATTATTAACATTATGAAAACTCTAAGAAAGTATTATAACAATATCAAATCATAGCTAACAAAGTGATTACCTAGGATGCTCCAAAATGGCTCCTAATGGGGTATATGGACTATATCTTCCTTATAACTCTTCAAAAACTCCTAGAAATTCTTCCAAAGATTGATAATGATCTTAGGAACTTCTTAGGACTTAAATGGTGGTATAGGAACAGAATGTTTATTTGTTTAAGATTGAAAGTGAATGATGATTCTAAAATGAAGCTAAAGACTCCTATTTATACTATTTCTAACCCTTAAGCTCCAAGTTTTCACCCTAAACATGTAAGAACCATAGAGTAGTGACTAATGAAGCCTAGGAAATATCTATGAAAGTCTAGTAATGAGTCATGAGGTCTAGGATCAAAATATCTAAGCTTAAGGACCTTTATATGCCACGAATTTAAATGATAAGAATGAAGATGTGTAATCTACAAGTAGGTGATGCACATACTTGGAAAATATCTCAATTTATCCCAAAATATCTGGCCTATTTTTAATTTGGGAGGGAAAGGTTTGAAATGGGTTTTTGGAGGGAAAATGTAAAATCGGGTCTAATTTAGGGCTTGTAACTTTATACATTGTGATTTTGGTGATTTAGGGTTTAGAAAAGTGATTAGTGATGGATTAGGGTATAATTAGGGTATAAAAATTGTAATTAAGAAGTTTGGGTCTTTGGTTTGAAGTTTAACAAAGGTTTGAGGTGAAACTGGGAAGAAAACATAGGTGGGTTAGGGTTTCTAATGATCTAAGGCTTAATCCTTGTAAAACTCATTATTCTTGGTTTAGCTACTGATGTAAACTCATTTTATACTTCTTACATTGTCCTCGATGTGTTAATGAAGTCCCTACATTGGTTTTACTAAGTTATTCTAAGTAAACATGTCTAAAGGGTGAAAATACCCATTTTGACCTAATTTACAAGCCTTGCATTAAAATGTTGTACCTTGTGATTTAGGGTACTTTTACAATGTCTTAATATAATCTTATAACCTTAATGTAATGCTACAAGTGTTTGTAGATTTGTCCTAAAAGACTAGGTAGTGATTCTATGTAGATTTCTTAATATAAGGGTTTTTAATTAAGTCATTAAGCCTAATGACTTTCTATCTTGGGTGATTAGTTTTTATATCATAATGTAAGTTTATTATAGGTCTTATATAGTATTTTTATGACTTCTAGAGATTCTACATTCTTAGTTTAAGGGTTTACATAGCGTAATCATGATCTAGGTATAATTATGGGAGATTAAGATCTTATGCTTTGATAACTTGTACCTTATGCTTTAATAATTTGTAACTTGGCTTGAGATAAATGTATAACCTTAATATGATACATAGTTGATTTTTGTAATTAGTTGCAAAGATTAGACTCTAATTCAAAGTAAAATGGATTTTATATGCTAATCTTGGTTATTAGGTCTTAACTTGTAATTAGCTATGGATTAGTGAATATTAGTATTTTGTGATCAATTACCTTTCCGTTATATGATAGATTATGATTAGTGTATTGTATTTGATATTTTTACATAGATATTATGTAGTTATATTTCTTGAAACATTGTTTACCAAGGGTTTCTAGGTGGTGATCTAGACTATTATGTACATTTATTTGTACTTAGCTTTGTATAGTTTGTTCTTACCATTATTAGGTATTATTATGTCTTAAAAGTATATTTTATAACTTGTTTATAATCTATAATGACTTATTCATATGTATTATCCATTCATAGTTTACCATTCTTGAGTTTACAACTCATTTAAAGGGATTATAGGGTTTCTAAAGGAATTTAGGGCATCATAGTTATATTTGAGATGTTCTTATTCATAATGTACTTATTAGATTACTTTTAGAATTTAGACTTGATATATATACACTATGTTTACAACACATAGGAATATGTTGTAGTGGCAGTTGAGGTTAGGAGAACACATTCATCTTAGCAAGTAAGGTAAAAAAGCAAAAAATTCTATTCAAATTTTCATATTATAACATATGACACATAAGTGAAATTTGAGGATTGTCACATTTCTCGCCACAAAAAGAAACGTGGTTGATCTCGGACGCCAAAATAGAAACCCTTGAAGACCGCATGGCTACCCTCGTGCCCGACCAAAACTACGAAGACCTTGTCCCTCTCATGGCCGAAAGAATGAAGCACAACTCGGGTGGAGATTTGTGTACTCGCCTTAATTTCGAGAAAGAGGGAGAAGTCGAATTGGAGCCCTTCCCAGAGGAGGAGCACCGCCACATGTCAAGGCGCAAGAAGAGGATGGAGGAGCGCCTCGGGAGGCCCCATATCTCTGAAAGAACCAAGTTTCCCGATGACAAAACCATGGAGCGACAAGCTTTTAACCATGTAGTCCCATATAATATGTGAAGATTAAACAAGAAAATAGATAAAAAAAATAGATGAATTCTAGAGAGAGAAAGTAGAGAGAGAAAAGAGAGAGAGAGATGTTTGAAACTTAGGGATGATTAGATTAAGAAAATGAACAACCAACCTCTCCTTACATGCAAAGAGAGGTATTTATAGCCTTGCCTACATGTGGCATAATCGGCTATATGTTTGATTGGGACGGGATTGAATAAATGCTTAGTACCTTGAAAGAGGCCTTTTAAGCTAGCCATCAAGCTCGTATTGTCACGACTATTATACTACCTATTACAATGTTCTAATAAATTTTACAATAATAAACTATGACCGAGGATTCTTGTTTGACTCAATATTTTGAGGCTAAAAATCTCCCCTAATGTAAGGTCATTCCTCTTCGATATTTGGAGATCAATGGAGATTACGAATTTCGTCATAAATGAGTCTTGAACGTGTAATAGTAGTCTTGTTCCTTGATGATGTGATCTTTGAGCCTTTGTCGTTGTCTTTCGACTTTGTCTTTAATCTTGAGATCTTCAAATTATCCTTGACTTGTCTTTGCCATCTTGCGATCTTGTGTCTTCATCCACATGCTCATACTTTACACTATCTTGAAATCTTGCTAACAATCTCCTTTGAAGAGAGGTCATTCCTCTAAATTAATTGATAAGGAAGATTTTGATCATCAAAGTTGCGGAAGTCTTTAGCTTTCTTGATTGTTGAATGTCTTTGGGCATGAGTATGTGGTTTTAAATCTTTGACTTTGTTGAGTACACCGTAACGCCACCTTCTTGAGACAAAACATAGACACAGACTAAATGGCTTTGACATTCGTCCTAAATCGGTAGCGTTTTACCTCCGGTCGGTGAAGACCGTTATACGATATTAGATATCATACCTGTGATTAGGTAGTTTCAGTTAAGAACCTCCTTGATAGGGTTTCGCGGCTGTACTAGCCGTTCTCTTTACTCGACCGTCTCAAGGCAAGACTGCGAACATAAAGAGTGAATCAATTGGATAAATATCCGCTTGACTCGTCAATTCAAATTCCTGGAACAAGTTTGATTCTTAAAGAATCTTACCATTGTTGCTTTCCAGTTGACACAAGCTTGATTCATAAAGAATCTCGCAAGTTACCACCGTATCGCTGTTTGATGTTGACGCTAGAAGGATTTCCATTCGTCATTGTGAATATTAATGAGTATCACTCTGAATGTTCTAGAAAGATCATAAAGATATTGCGTAGAAACCTGAAATGAGTTTGAATCAATTCAGAATCAAACCACTGTTGTTTTTCAGTTTTACACATGTTCAATTCATAAAGAATGTTACACATGACCTACCGCAGTGCTGGTTGATGTTAACACTAGAAGGATTTCCACTCATCATTGTGAATACTAAGTAGCATCACTCTGAGTGTTATAGCAATATCGCAAGGATATAACATAGGACTCTCTTTATAGTCATTCCGTGTGTCCTAACGAGATTTGATTGATCTCTTGGCTCTATACTCGATTAGTGCACTTTTAGTGGTCGGAGGCTGGAGCAGATGCCACCTATTCAATATCAACTATCTCGGAGTAAGAAAGCTAATAGAAGTCATGTTGTTCTCCGTGACAATAAAACAAACTTCTTTTGAGAGAAGCCTGAGTAGCTGGGGAAGGGTTGTGCATAACATCACTGGGTCATTGATGTGTAGTCTTCATGATGTGTTGACATGGTTTCTGCCTAAGTTGTATGGAGGGCTTCATTCTTACACCCTTTATCCTTACATTTCTTTTTCATTCTTCAACCCCTTCAATGCTTACCAAGACATCATTACTAGCACCTTGTTGTGATCGTTCCAGTGCTAGCATCAGTACTTAGTCGGCATTCAGCTACGTTCACATTCTACTACATCTTTTCTAAGGACTTCTAATAATCTATTGGATTGTCCCTGGAAAGATCCCTCCGGTTCTGGTTGGATCAGAGGACTTAAACCTAACCACCCTTTTGACACCAATAACATCATGGATTAAAGATGTTGTGGATATTTGATCGTAACCATAAGTGCTTGAGTGTTTATATCACATTTTAATCACATTTTCTCCCCAATCTCTAATATATAAAATCGTTTGATACTAGAGATACCAAACTTGATTAAAATATATTGTGAAAAATAGTCTTGAAAATCTTCGGGAGAAAGATGTGTTAAACTTAGCATGAATTTGGAAACCTCCCCCTCAAAAATTGATCCAATTGAATTGTCATTGTGAGGATGTGATCCACATTTCACTTTTCGAGGATAGGAGTTGCTGAACACACAATTTTTGAAAGATTTTGAATAATCATTGAGAAACTCTTGAAAAAATTATGTTCAACGCTTTTTGAAAACTCTATTTCTTTTTGGCGAAGAGGTTTTTATAAAGCATAAACTTGATTTCATAGACTTTGAATGTCTTGACAAATCCACTCAAGTGTAAGAAGATTTCTCTTCTTTTGCTGCGGCTAAGCGTACTAAATTGTACACTCCCTTGTGAATATAGATCCGGTTGCAATCTGAAATTGATTACAAGTCATTGTGTTGAGCTCAAAACGTTGAATGTTTGGTGACAAGCTCAACCCAAGATAGATTGCTCTACCTGTTTTTGGAAATATTGTCCAAAATAGACAATTTCCTTTATTAAATAGAAATGACATGTTTTGAAAAATATTTACAACTTTCATTCGAGCTTTTTGTACACACCCATGTCATTATTGAGCGACATTTCTAGGCGCCTCCATATTATCGATACTGAAAGACATGTCGAGAAGAATATTTTTGGATTTTGAAAGATTTTTAACTTTGTGTTTTGCTTTTATATGTTTTATATTTTTATAATTTTCTTTTTCAATGATATTTACAGGTAGATGTGATAATGCTCTAATTATACATGTTTGCGTGTGCGTTATCTGTATATATTGAGGTTAATTATGTGAACTATCGATACTTAATAGACTATATATTGATGTATAGGTTCCAAGGACGTGTCGTGGAAGGAAATGAAAGAATACACGAAGGAATGAAGCTTAAACGAACAAATAAAGTCAAGCTTTTGATCTCCCGACACCTGTCACTGTTTTGGCCATATCTTGAGCATACGAACTCCGATTTAGTTGATTCAAGCGCCCACGGAAAGAGGAAAGAAAAATATACAACTTTGCCTTTTGGTCCAATCTGTAAATGACCAAAAGTGCGGCGCACAATCCAAAAAGTGTGGCGTACTTTTCTGCAATTTTTGGAATGTTCTAACACGAAATTGTGTGGCGCACCATCCTGGTTGTGCGGTGCACATCTGACCACCAAATGTGCGGCGCACATTTGAAAAAGTGCGGCACACTTTTGCCCCAGAATTTAGTATAAATAGAGGGCAATCCCTCTCATTTCTCACACACCTCTCCTTTTATCCTCCCATCTTCCACCATCATTCTTTAGTAGTTTAGGACGATTTTTAGGTCAAATAGCATCATCCAAAGGGTTCGAAACATTTGGAATCATTAGCAAATTGTTTTCGTTTGGGAAAACTTGTAATCATCATTTGGATCATATAACTTTGGTATAATCTTGTATCCCTTTTGTTATGATGAATTCTGCAATATTGATGAATGTTATGTTTGTTATTCCTTTGATTATGGAGTAATTGTCTTGTGTGTTTGGTTAAGTGTATATAGAATATGATTAGATTGTATTAGCTTCGCATGGGCGAAGTGCGGCGCACAATTAAGTTTGTGCGCCGCACTTTTTCCCTGGTTAGTGATTATAAGTATGATCTAGATGCTCTTGTATTATATGTTATTATGTAAGACCATTGTTATATGTTGGATTCATCCATGATCATTGACTAGTACTCATGTGAATGGATGAGTTTCATGTCATCTAGTAAATGAATATTGTTAATCACTTTTGTAACGATTAGTGGATTAAAACATATACCAACTCTTGCATAATCTCATCTACTACCTTAGTTATCAAAATCAATCATAAACCATTCTTAATGCTTTTAGTATGACATGATCTTTAGTCGGATTTCTGTTATACTGATTAGATGTTTCATGTGCGACTAGTCATCTGTATGTTGTCTTACCTTGTTTATGTGCTTATAACTATCTTAGCTATATATCATTTCTATGTTCTAGCCTTAACCAAACACACCTTTAAATTATTGTTAGAAGCTTAAATCTTTAGAACTTGTGACACTCTAGAGATCATTGTTTTAACTTGTTAAAAACAATCCCGTGGATCGACCTGGACTTTACCTTGTTGGGAATAAAATATAGCCAAGACACTTGGACGCTGACAAGAGCAATTTGGACGTTGATAGGAAGAAATCAAGCGTTGACAAGACAAGTGTTGACAGGAAGAAGTCAAGCGTTGATAAAAAGAATTCAAGCACTGATAGGATATCCTAGTCTACACGTTTTATGCTTCTAGTATGTTTCTAGTAAAGATATGTTTGACAATGTACATCTTATGTTTATCTTTACCAAGAATAGCTGATACGTAGACTCTTGTACAAGGTTCCTTAATATATAAAAGGAGGCCTTTAGGTTTTGTTTCATATATAAGTTTTATAAGTTTTACACTTTCATTGTACGCAAGTTTGATTAATCAATCAAAGTAAAAGTTTGGTTTAACTTGTTTGTGTGTTCTTGTTTAAGTATTAATTCCACATAATACTTAGATTGTTTCATATACAACAAAGTTTCTCTAAGTGTTTAACTTGATTTATTCTCGTTTACACAAGCTAAATCGGTCTAAGTTTGGGATCAACACGTGGTATCAGAGCTTGTTGAGAAACTTTGATCTAAAGAACATAAAAACCCTAAATCGCCAAAAACCCTAATTTTCAAGAAACCCTAAAATTCAAACAACATGTCTACTCCAGAGTTAACCTCCTCCTCAAGCCATAACATCAAGATTCCCATGCTTGACCCAAACAACTTTGAGCTGTGGAAGTTTAATTTTGAGCAGTATCTTCAAATCCATGACCACACCCTATGGGAAATTATTGAATATGGAAACACATTCAATAAGGCTGCCAAGATCCTAGCTGCTATCACTCTAAGATCAACTCTAGGCTCAAGTGCTGAGGATCAAAAAGAAAACCTGAAGATGGAAGAGCTGTCTCAGCTGAGGACATTGCAAAGAGAAGGAATGATATGAAAACCCTAAGCATTCTCAAACTTTCCTTGGGACAAGAAATCAGCACAAGTATAGAGGCTATGATTCTGCAAAAGATCTTTGGGCAGCCCATCAAGTTGCTTGTGGTGGTAATGATGATACTGCCTCAGAGAAAAAGAAGCAACTCTTGCATGAGTATGCTGTATTTAAAGCCCTTCCCAATGAAAAGCTAAGTGGAGTGAGAAGCAGACTTCTTGACATTACAAGCAAGTTGTCATTCATGGGAACAGTGCATGATGATGCTGATATATCACCACTTTCCTTAAAAGTATTGGTGATGCATGGAAGATTGAAGCAAGGTCTATGATTGCTAATAATACTCACAAAAGTTCCACCTTTGATGATGTCTACAATAAACTGAGGCTTGTAGAGAGTGAAATCCTTTTGGATCAAGGAAGCAAGTCTACCAATGGAAATATGGCCTTCTTCTCACATAGTGAATGTCAATTTGATCAAAGGGAGTCATACATGCACCCCGTTACTGGATCACCTTGTATCCACGTTGGATCAAGCTTTATCAGCGCCTCACATTCAGACGTTGACACATACAATGTTGACTCACCAAGAGTTAAGCCTGCTGGTATTGATATAGATAAAGTGTGTGCATACATTGCTTCATTGCCCTATGGTTTAGTGATTACATATGAGGACCTTGAGCAAATTAGTGATGAGCACTTGGAAGAGATGGACATAAAGTGGAATATGGCACTTGCTAGCATAAGGGCCAATAGATGGAATAGAAGATTCAGGAAGAAGATGACTTTTAATGCTAAAGACACTGCTAGGTTTGATAAATCCAAGGTTGAGTGTTACAATTGCCATAGAATGGGTCACTTTATGAGAGAATGTACATCTCCAAGAAGATATGATGTTGGAAAGCCTTCAATCCAAATCGTCAAGGTTGAAGATACAAAAGCTATGGTTGTCATGCAAGACATAGATGGTGTTGGCTGGGATTGGAGCTTTTTGGCCAAGGATGTGGAAGAGAACAAGGCCTTGGTTGCATAAAAGGAGGAAGAGGAGCATGTTCACTATGCTCTCATGGCACATTCTTCATCTTCATCAGACAATGAGGTATATGATGATGCATTTTGTAGTAAGGGTTGTCGTCTAAACGCTGAAAAGCTTAACAAAGAAGTTTTAAAATTAACATCAGATGTTTTTGATGAAAAATGCAAGTTATCTAATTATCAACTTGCTCTTACTCAAACTGAAAAGACTGTGGCTGAATATAAGAAAATGGAGCTTGACCTAAAAGATCAAATCAATGTTTTGACTCATGATCTAAATGCTAGTGTTGAGGTTATGAACATCTTGGAGAGATACAATGGTGTTTTACAAGCTAAGTTAGATGAGGCTATAAAAAACAAAGATAATGTAGATCTTAAAATTCAAAAATTTGATAAAGCTTCACAAACCCTAGAAAAATGTGTGAGTGAACAAAGGTATTCTAGGGATATGAGTGGGATTGGGATGAAAGAATATGCTGGTGTTCCACCACCTGCTGGGAGCTTTTATGGTGTCCTTAGAAAGGATTTATCTTGGACTAGTATACCAGAACTCCAAGAAGAGGAATTTATTCCTCCACCAAGAGTTGTTACTCCAGTAGAGGAGTACAAGCAGAAATTGACTGATTTGAACCAATGGAAGAAAGCCAACCCTACTTTGTTTGTTAAGGGTGGTATGCTTAGCGACAAGCCCAAATGAGTCAACACCCATAAAAGTGACCAATCCTAGTACTGGAAAGGCTGTTGACCTTGGCTTAAACGTTGATTATAAAACATAGTATTAAATATGCAGAAATGTATAGAAAACCTAGGTCACCAAAAAGTCAAGTTAGTGATATTAGGACAGGTTTCTTTTCATCTAGACCTAGAGTTATGTCTAGAAAAGCCTGTTATACTTGTGGAAGCTTTTTTAATTTGGCTTATAAATGTGTCAATGCTTCAAAGGTCAACGCTGATAGAAAGTCAACCATGGTCAAACCCAAACCTTTTGTCCAACAAAGTCCACAAGTCATTAGACCAGCCCCATTCTTTACTAACGGGTCTAATACTTATGGACAAAGGCCTTTTCAAAAGACCAATACATGGTCTAACATACAATGGGTTCCTATAACAAACCCTAGGTTTGGCGCTGATAAGGGAAACTTCAGCATTGACAAGAACAAATTAAACACTGACAGGAATGTTTCCAACGCTGCTAGACCAAGTAATGCCAAATACTTGCAACCGAAGGGAAAGGGGTCTAAAGCTACTTCTAGCTTATCTTGGAGACCTAAACAAGACCAAAACCATAATTCAGATGAGATTTCTATGACCTGTAACAGATTTCATTATATTTCAAAGGTCATAACTAAACCAATTGGGGTTAACTGGGTGTTTAATCCAAAAAGGGATGAACAAAGGGTTGTCATAAGGACTAAGTCTATTCTTGTTTAACAACCAAATGAATCCAAGTCTGCTCAAGCTTGGGTTCCCAAAGAAAACTAATTTGTTTTCTTTATGTGCATGGTATTCAAAAGCAGGTTAATGATTATGGTATTGGGGTAAGGGATGCTCTAGGCACATGACGGGGAAGGAAGATTACTTGACAAACTTTACCCCCATTAAAGATGGTGACAAAGTGTACTTTGGAGGCGGATATGGAACTATCACTGGCAAAGGCACTCTTATCACCAACAATTTGTGTTTTGAGAACGTGTTTTTGGTAAAAGAACTTGACTATAATCTGTTTAGTGTATTACAGGTCTGTGATAACAACAATAAGGTTCTTTTCACTGATACTGAATGCTTGGTGTTAAGCAAAGATTTTAAAATACCTGATGAGAAATTCATCGATTATAGAACACCTAGGCATAAGGACATTTATAATGTGAATCTTAATGGAATTAGGATGAATAACAATCTGTCATGTCTATATGCTAAGGCTTTAGTTGATGAGAGTAATCTTTGGCACAGAAGGTTAGGGCACATTAATTTTAAGAACATAAATAGACTTGTGAGACATGGTTTAGTTGATGGTTTACCTAAAAAAGCTTTCCACAATGACCACTCTTGTGTTGCATGCCTTAAAGGCAAACAACACAAAGTCTCCTTTAAGTCTAAACCTGTGCATTCTAGTTCTAAACCACTTCACTTGCTGCATATGGACTTGTTTGGTCCAACTAATATAGAAAGCTTAAATGGTAAATCCTATTATTTTGTCATCACTGATGATTTTTCTAGATTTACTTGGACTTTCTTTTTAGCTTTGAAAAGTGACACTGTTGATACTTTGATTAACTTTATTACCCAATTAGAGAAAAAGACTGGGAATGAGGTTAAGATACTTAGAAGTGATAATGGTGGTGAGTTTAGAAATAAGTTGTTAGATGATTTTTGTGCCAAGAAAGGGATTACTAGACAGTTTAGTATAGCTAGAACCCCACAACAAAATGGGGTAGTTGAGAGGAAGAATAGAACACTCATAGAAGCAGCTAGGACTATGTTGGCTGATGCTCACTTTCCCATTGCATTTTGGGCTGAGGCTGTGAATACAGCTTGTTATGTTCAGAATAGGGCATTAATCAACAAAATTTACAACAAGACACCTTATGAGCTATTTTGGAGTCGGAAACCTAATATTGGTTTTCTTAAACCCTTTGGCTGTCATGTAGTTGTTTTAGACACTAGTGATGCCTTAGGAAAGTTTAATGCTAAAGGTGATGAAGGCTACTTTATGGGTTATTCAGTGTAGAGTAGAGGATATAGAGTTTACATTAAGAAAGAAAAACGTATACTTGAAAAGGTACATGTTAGGTTTTTAGAAAGTAAACCTAGTGATCCTAAGAGTGGACCAAATTGGTTATTTGACTTGGAACCTCTATCTAGAACTTTGAATTATATGCCTGTTACTAATCCAGACAATGTGAATATAACTTCAAATGTTGTGGAAGAACCAGTTATTGAAATTTCAGGTATACAGGTTGATAAGGAGGTTGGATCACAAGCAGACAAATCAGCACCCATACTTGAGTATGTTACCATTCCTATATAGACAGATGCATTTGCTGCTGCTGGAAAAGAGAAAGGTTGTCCACAGGTATCACCAGTTGAAAACATGCATGATTTTTCAAGCGCTGACAAAGGAAAATCTGGCGCTGACAAGACACATTCAGGCGTTGATGGCTCAAACGTTGACAGCCCTACTTCAGGCGTTGACAACTCTTTTGACCGTTTATTCTCTTCCAGTGTTTTTGAACAAGGTGAACCTTCAAACAGAAATGGAGAGGTTCATTCAGATGATGATGGAAGAGCATTTGAAGAAGATATTGGCAACTTGGAGACCGAAATTGATGATAACACAATAATTGAAGGAGGATTACTTACATATACTATGAAGAATCATCCTTCTTCTCTAATCATTGGTGATGTGATGACTCGTGTACAAACTAGAAGGTCTCATCAGAATCATGGAGGATTTATTGCCAATATTCACAAGAAGGTTGATACCCCTCTTGTTCAAGCATGTTTGTTTTCCTATTTTCTGTCACAACATGAACCCAAGAAGATTTTTGATGCTCTCAAAGAACCAAGTTGGGTGGAAGCAATGTAAGATGAGCTTCACCAATTTGCTATTCAGGATGTTTGGGAGTTAGCTGATTGTCCTAGACATGTCAGACCTATTGGGACAAGATGGGTTCTTAGAAACAAAAAGGATGAGAGAGGAATTGTGGTCAGAAACAAGGCACGATTAGTTGCTCAAGGCTATACACAAGAGAAAGGGATAAACTATGAATAGGTTTTTGCTCCTGTTGCAAGGATTGAAGCAATAAGGATTTTCCTAGCCTATGTAATATTTCCGTTTTTAGTTCGTTTTCTCTCGGCCTTATCGAATTGATCAACAAGTTTACAAATTTGACTTAATTGTTTTTGGTTAAAAGATATTGATATGGTATTTATACTACTTACGACAATTTGTTAAATCGACACCAAAATCAAGAAAATATACTACTATTATATTCTATTATTATTATTATTATTATTATTATTATTATTATTATTATTATTATTATTATTATTATTATTATTATAATACTACGCTAATTTTAAACTAAAAACAATTAGTGAAAAGAACATTCATTGCAATTACGAAATCATGCAGACTAACACATATTACGAAGATTAATAAGTTGCAGCCCAAGTACAAGCCCAACAACCCTTATCTAATCCTATAACATCTAACGAGAATACATTGTCTAATGCATTAAAGGACCTATCATTTAACTACTGTCTAACTAGCGGGGTAACTGAGTAACTAACAAGGACTGTGAGTGTAACGCATACTTCAAAAGTGAAGGGCTACACACGTACAAAGACCTAAACTTATATTTGAAAACAAATTTAGAACAGAAATATTTGTTGGTTCGATTATAACTAATAGCTAGTTTACAACAACAAATTTTCTATTTAAAAACTCCAATCTATCCTATATTTAAACTTTGTCAACTTGATTATTACAAATATCATCAAAGTAAATCAATACCAACAGTAGAATGACTTTGCTACTTCCTATTTGAAAATCTAAAAGTGAGCTTTAAAGAGCTTATTTTTGGTCTTCTACCTAATATGATCTATGATTCTAGCCAATCCATAATAGAACAATATTCTCAGCAAGTAAACTAATACCAAATCTGTTCAAACTGATTCCAACAACAGAATGGTACAAATACGCTAAGATCAATACTATTCCAAACAGTGGTTATGTAGAAACTCAGAATTTTTACACTACAAATGAACTTTATCAAACTACGATAACTAACATAATGCAAACAGAGTTCTACTAAACAATCATCACAGAAACTTAACACTAAAACAAGCTTTTAACTAGATTAAACCAAAGATTTCAGAAAGTATATTGTGCTTAACCTGCATAGTTACTCTTAACAAACTGATTCAACAAGCAGAAAATCGATGAACATAAGTATGAGCTAAAATTGTTCCCAATCTTCAGACTTTATAGAATTCAAGTTGATCCAAACGTACTAAAGTAGCTAGAACAGAGAATATACAAAGCTAGATGCTATGAATCAAGGCGCAAAACAATAGCAGATAACGAAAAAACCAATTAACAAATGATCCAAACATATTGCAAGCAGATTATTAGCAGACTATATATAAAAAATGCAGAAAATTAAAACTTGAGCTTAACCTTTCATCCGAAGACCAAGTCCTTTGATGACGAAGCGGAGCGCTGAGCTCGCTTTACTGAACCTTAACCGCCACTAGCATCTATTCCAACAGCCTTACAATGAAACTACTTTCACTCTCCTCTTGATAAACTTATATGAATGAGAATCTGCACTAAAACAAGAAACAAAACCTCTCGAACAAACCACTGGAATTAAAACTATGAACTGAACTTGAAGCCAACTTAAATGAACGAATCAATGAAATTCCAACTCCTCACTAGTTTATCAAACACAGATTAACGTAAAAATGTTTAAAACTAGAATATTCACCATCTTGAATCACTTTTACGAAAAACTTCAGTAAAAAAAACTACTTTGATGTAAAACTGAGATTATCACTAATTTTAATCAAAATTCATCTTCTGAAAACGGCTAAGTAGATTCTTCAAACCTAATATCTAAGATTAAGCTTCTAAGATCAAACTCGAACTAAACTCCTATTGGTTCAACTCAAATAACATTGATTTTCACTGAATTTCACTGACTGCAACAGGAAACTAATCATAAGCTCATTTGAGCTTATGAGGGTTCGTCTTATTTATGACTAAAATCAAATCAGACATTTGATAAACTCTTAGAAGAACTCTTTAAAACTGATTTCAGGTTAGAACTTGAAAAGCTTTTGTATTAACTACTGATATGAGAAAAGATTAGAAGCTACCATAAGCTTCTAAGAGCTTATAAAGAGTAAAGCTTGATTAGAATAGAGTGCATAAAGATAACTCGAATTAACAGAATTAAGAAAACTGAAGATTCATTAATGGAGTAAATGGTATTCGGTTACAAATCTCAACTAATTAACAGATTCTAACAAACTTCTAACTGAAAGATTAACAGAAAATCATAAAGCTTTGAGAGAAATACTAACTATCTAAAGCTAACTAACTAACTATGTGAGAGAGCTACTCCTAGGCTAACCATCGAAAAATGAAGGTCTTGATCTCTATTTATAGCCGTTTGAAGAGTGGAGGTGAGGTGCTGATGACGCGTCTTGCCCAATCTCTTGATGCCACGTGGAGAATACGATGATCTATCTTGTTCTTCATTCTTCATCATTTTGGGGGTTTCTTCATTCCTTCCTCTTGATCCAATTAAGTCATATCATAATGTAGAGGAAATGATAAGGATCGTTTTTCCTTCTTTGAGCTTTGCCTGAATCTTCATGTAGCTCTTGTGATATTGATTTGAAGGTTTTGGTTGAAAGAGATGAAGTTGACTGTTTCTATTAAAGTTTCGCTCTCTTGCTCGGTTGAAGATGAAAGACGTGTTATATGTTTGTTTTGACTTTGACCGAGTAAAAGGAAGTAATATAAACTTTCCGTTAGTTTATATTTAATCCCTCCATTTCTTCTTTATACCAAAAGTATTAAAAAGTTTAGGTTAATCTCTTTTTCATCCTTTAATTTTGTGAAAGTTACAAGTTTAGCCCTCCATCTTGGTAAATAATGTCAAAGGAGGTCCTTGAAAGCATGATTCATCCTTTTCTTTGTCTTTTTACCAAATAAGTCCTTGAAACCACGTGTTTGCTCAAAAATGTATCTTGTTTACCTGAAAACACATGAAACACAAATACCCACGTAATTCTAATATTTTTAGTTAAATATTATGTATTTGACTGTGTTTTTAGTGGTTTTAGGATCATTATTGATGAGTGTTTTCACACTTATCACTATGCCTTTTGCATGGGCTTCACAGTTTATCAAATGGATGTGAAGAGTGCTTTTCTTTATGGCACTATTGTAGAGGAGGTTTATGTAATGCAGCCTCCTGGTTTTGAAGATTCAGAACATCCAGACAAGGTGTATAGAGTGAAGAAAGCTATGTATGGACTTCATCAAGCCCCAAGAGCATGGTATGGTACATTGTCCACCTATCTGGTGGACAATGGATTCAAAAGGGGCACCATAGATCAGACTTTGTTTACAAAGAAGACTGGTAAGGATTTCTTACTTCAAGTTTATGTGGATGATATCATCTTTGGCTCTTCTAGTCCAAAGATGATTGAAGACTTTTCCAAGCTCATGACAGACAAGTTCAAGATGAGTGCAATAGGAGAGATGAACTTCTTTCTAGGGTTACAAGTTCAGTGGAAAGAAGATGGTATCTTCATCTCTCAAGACAAATATGTAGCAGAAATCTTGAAGAAGTTTGGCTTTTCTCCACATGAGAAACGGGCTAGCACACCCATGGATAGGGAACACTCCTGGGGAAAGGTTGGAGATGGAAAAGAAGTGGATGTCAGGCATTATAGGTCAATGATTGGATCATTGATGTATCTCACAGCTTCAAGACCTGACATTATGTTTGTTGTGTGTGCATGTGCATGCCATCAAGTGACTCCTAAAGAGTGTCATCTTCATGCTGTCAAGAGGATTTTTAGGTATCTTAGGTGCTATCCCACCTTGGGATTATGGTATCCAAAAGATTCTCCATTGGAGCTTATTGCATACTCAGAAAGTGATTATGGGGGTGCAAGTTTGATACAAAATCCACAACTGGTGGATGCCAATTTCTTGGGAGTAGGTTGATATCTTGGCAATGTGTGACAATCCGTCAATTTATGGTTGATATTTTATTCTCAATATTTATTTGAAAACATTATTTTAATGTTACAATATGAACTCACTTATTTTTGGGAAGTAATCTGGATTTACGTCTTGAAGTAGCATCGACTACGTCTAAACCGGAGGATTCAACGTTACGTGCTTACGTTTACATACACCGTCTTTGGTGACAGTCCGACATTTCAGAAAATAAATTTATCCGTGAATATTATTTTGGAGTTTTAAATTTGTGTTGGTTCATAAACTCACAAATTTACGAGAAGAGATTAGGACTTACGATTCTATTTTAACGTCCTTTACGACTAAACCGGAAACCTTAGGATTACGTATTTACGTTTTTGAACTCCGTTTTTGATGAAACAATTTTTATTAGATTCGTTTTGTGCCGTTGATTCATAATTTATAAAAACGTTTTTCGTAAAACGACCCGAGGGCACGCAAATCGAGGAAACTAGAATCGAGGAGTACCCGTAAATAAATGGGGATAATACAAGTGGGACACTTGTCCCACCCCCACTCAAACCGGCCTAACTTGCTCCACCAACACCTTAAGTGTCAAAACTTTAACAAACTAGCAACACTTGTCTAGTTTAGCTTCAATGTTAAGCTACTTCCATCAAAACTAGCTAAAACCACTAGCCAAAACCACACACTCATTTTCCACTCATGCAAACACTCTCATCTCTCTCTCTAACCTCAAATGTGCCGTCCACTTTCACCATGAACCACCACCATTGATCAAAAATCAACCATGAAATCCTATGTTATTCTTGCACATGTTGAAGCCCTTTTGTAACCCTATTGATTAGTGGTGATTATAACATCCAAGGAGGAGTTTCCATGGAGTCTTGGGGCTGATTTTCCACAAGGAGTTTATGAAGATTGGTGGCCTTGAAGATTGACTTGGTTATCCACAAGTTTCTCCATCAAAATCCATGTCCAAATCACAACCTACATCAACTTGGTGGTATAAAGATTGTCCTCCTCATCCTCTTGTTATTTTTGATTATGTAATCTTGTATTTATTTTACTTATTTATATGTATATGATGATGAATGATGATTAAAAGTGTTGTGTGGGGATTTGTTGTTGATAAACATGCTTAAAAAGATGAAAAACTATAAGAAATAAGGCTAAAATCTTGCTTAAAAATGATGGCTGTATAAAACAGTAAATTAACATGTCATGAACCGATAAAATGATGAAGTAGAATCAATATACAGTTAGTAATATGTCTTGTACACATGTGAGAGTTGGCCATGCAATGGAATCATTGTAATAAGTGAGATATGATCAAAACAAGTTTAAAGTACAAATCTGAGTTCACTGTTTTGGACGATTTTTAGAAAATACTTAGACGATGATTCAACAGTAGCTATAGAAGAGTTAAATGGAGCACATATCATGTAGTTTATGTGATAAAAATTTGAGCTTCTATCTCCATATAGAACTCTAGATATGGCAATTTTGGTGAAGATGAAAATAAAAATCAGATTTTGAGAATTAATGTTTATTATTATTATATAAGCACACAAAATTATATTGTATAAAATGTAAAATAAAAACCCACTAACTTATGGATTTTATTTATATAAATATGTAAAAGCTTAAATAAGTGTATAAATTATAAAAAAGGTAGTGGAATAATACTTATAAGTAATAAAAACTATAAACTTGACTTTTACGACTTTTTCGGCTATTACCGTAAAATTAACGTTTTTCGCCAATTAAAACTTAGACGATCAAACCCGTCTAATGTAAAGTTTTTAAAAGTCATATACTGATATATAAGTATCTAAAACAAGTAAAAAAACGATAAAACCCGAACTATAGGACATACGGACATTAACGAGCTAAGTAAACATATTGGACTAATAATTGGACTAAATAAGTTAAACACTTATAAAAAGAACTTATTGGACTTAACCCATTTAGGCCCAACTTGTAAAGTGTAGATACTGATAATATAAGTATAACATGGATTAATACAAGTTAAAGAACTTATAATAAGTTTATTGGACTTAAAACACGTAAATAGGTAAAACTAGTAAACTAGTATAAACGTTACCGACACATAACCCTAAAATGAGCAAACGAGAATATGTAAACCCACTTGATCATCATATATATAAAATCATCATATGTATACATAATTGTTATTTTTATAAAGTCATTGGACATGAGTCTAAGACGAGTATTATTTGTCTAGGTTTCCGTGATTGAAGCATGTACCGTACATCCGAATCGCCGATAAACCGCCTTCCCACATCAACGTGAGTTCATAGCCTCGCACTATTTTAAATGTTTTTATGAAATATTTTATAAACCCGCGAGGGAGATAACATGTTAGTTTTTATAAAATAGGACACCATTTGTCCTGATTGTTTGTTTATTGATTTGGACCCGAATGATTTTATGACCCGATTGTATGACCCGATAAATGATTAAAGGACCCGATAGATGAAATTAAATGGATTATTAAAGTTAGGTTATGTCACTAAAAGTCCCATTAGCATGAATTGTGAACTACCAGGATTTGGTAGACGCTTGTGCATATAATAGTACTATTTGGGGACGATCACCCCAGTTCGCGCCTTGACGGTTGATCCCCGTCGTGCCACATTGATTGGTAAGCGAATTTATGTATGAGAAGATTTCCATAGCGTGACCTTTGTGACGACACGCTACTTTAGATGGGCAAATTGAGTATCGGGTTAGCTACCCGTTGTTTGGTTTAGTAAGGTAACAATGTCATGCGGCTTATAATAATCCAACTAATGAAATACTACTAGACGCACCGAATTACGATGTATTGCCTGACTAGCAATACAGGGTCATACTATTGATATTATGTTCGTGTTTTGGTTTTCATAACCATATTCATATAACGGTTTTTATTTAATCTATACAACGTTGTAAAACGTATTGTATGATGTTTTTACGACATTGGCTCGTATAATGATTTTTAAGGCAAACGCCTATATTATGATTTTGATGAAGATTTGTATAAAATGATTTTGGCTATTTTATGGCCTATTAAAATGATTTGTACAAAATGATTTTCGGTAATAATTTTATACCGATGTTATATTGATGGATTTTATTAAACTCTATGAATTCACGCGGCGTTATCGCTGACCTTTTCTTTTAACATGTTTTATCTCAGGTACTTGAAGCTAATTCTCGGGAAGACGACAAGAATTCATGGCCCGCACTTAATTAACAAATTTCCATTCAAATGTTTGTAAAACTTGTATGAAATAATATGACTTGGGACCGATGTAACTTTGATATTTATGAATGGAAATGCTTTTATTATTAAACGACGCGATTTTAAGCGTTGACTATGATGTGAGTAATGTGTTATCCCGTAACACCAACGAGTCTTCCGCTGTATTAAGTTGTATAAATTTGGGGGTGTTACACAATGCAAGAAACAAACAGTGGTGGCCAACTCTACAACTAAAGCAGAATATGTAGCTGCAGCTGCTTGTTGTGGACAAGTCTTATGGATTCAGAACTAGCTGTTGAATTATGGGTATAATTTCATGCATACCAAGATTTTTGTAGACAATAACAATACTTTATGCATTATTAAAAATCCTGCACATCACTCTAAAACAAAACACATAGAAATTAGACATCATTTTATAAGAGATTGTTTTGAAAAAGGTTTAATACAACCAGATAGGGTTGACACAAAGGAAAATGTGGCTGATTTATCAACTAAACCTTTTGATACTGGGAGATTTCAATACATGGTAACAAGTATTGGAATGATCAATCTTACTTAATATGTGTTTTGGGGACTTATTGTAAAAGTATGTACAGGATATGCATTGTTATTGATCTTTGTACAAAATAAGATTTTCCACTTTATTTGTCTAACGCTGACAAAGGTTATTTTAACGCTGACAAGTGTTAAATTGACGTTGTCAGCAACATGTTAGTTTTGTGGTTTTTGATCTAATTATGCAGGCGTTGTTAGCATTGTACAAATGGATACAGAGTTGCTTATGGATCCTTGGAGCTTACTTGGAGCATGTTTAAGTTTATGGATGATGGTTGGAATATTTATATTTCTATCTTGACATAATTTTTTTATTGCATATGTTTTATTTAGTAACTTGTATATCTTATTTTAAGGGGAGGTTTAAGAAACCTTTAGGACTTTCTGGGTATTCATATAATACTCTTATCACAATTCTAGATTGTGTCCACTAGTGAGTATGAATTAGTTTACTAACTTATGAGGCACTGTAGCATGCAAAGTTGATATACTATGCACGCTGCCAAGACGTTTTGGCCTAGAATTGGATGTGGTCTGTCGGGAGACTTGGGTATGATTTTTATTGGGCTTACCTGGGAAGTTACAAAGGATTTTATGAGAAACTTCATTGTTAAGAACTTTGGTTAGCAAGGGACACTTGAGGACATTTATGTCTATCTTGCTTAAGCAAGTGTGTATGATTGGACAGTGCTTGCCACCCTATGGTAATTTTCAGTCTATAGGTTATCGTCACTAAGATAAATCACTTTGTTAAGGTCCTTTTTCATTTTTATTATTTTTATTTTTGGACGTTGACAGTTTTATTTCCAAACGTGTTTAGGACCAATTTTGACGTTGACATGGCATTTTCCAACGTTGACAAGAATATAGCCGTTGAGCGTTGATAGGTTACCGTTGACAAACATTGGGTCCTACCCAGTTGTTATTTTTGACGAAAATTTGGGCCGTAATTTTAAGAGTTGGTAACTCTTTATTAATGCACAAGATAAGTTATATCTTTTCAAGATTCTAATCATTATATTTTGAAAAATAATTGCCTCATTTTTTACTAATCACATGTGCTTACCTCTCCTATATATTTGGCTCATTCTTTTGAAACAGGGTAACTGCTTATTCTTGTCTAACTAAATTTTCACACATATTCATCTTTCATAACATTTCACACAACTTTCTACATCAATGGCACCTAAGTTTAAACCGAGTGATTTGGTATTGGGGTTCAGAAGTCATCACAACATGGTTGCCTATTTAGAGGCTAACAACACTCTGTTTCCTCAATATACTCAGATGGTGGAGTATTTAAATGCATCCCCGTTAAGGTATGCACTTTCTCATGCTCCTCTTATCCCTGTCACTCATATTAAGCAGTTTTGGAATACTGTTATTTCCTCAACGATTAATAATGTGACTACATTGACTGCTACAGTCCATGGGCGTTCATGGGTGGTTACTGAAGCCTTGGTTCGCCAGGCTTTGCATCTTAATGATGCAGATGGTATAACCACCCTACCCATTGGTGAGTTAGAATAAGGACTTCAAGCTTTGGGTTATCCTTTCCCTGAAGAGGGCACTTTAAATAAATATTCAAAACAGGAATTTCCCCCAGCTTGGAAGTACTTAATACATGTGATTATTTAATGTTTGAGTCCCAAATGTACTGCACACAATGAAATTAACAGGTCAATTGGGAGTGCCATTGTGTGTATTGCTACTGGGCAACAATATAATTTTTCTAAAATGATTTTTGATGGCATGTGTAAAAACAAGGGTAGCAAGATGACTCTTGCTTACCCAAGATTTTTGCAAATGGTTTTTGATGCACAAAGATATTGCACCAGGGATCATGATGATTTTTATACGATCCCTGTGCAAAAAAAAGCTATTTTTGGAAAGATGAAATCACCCCCATACAGAGACTTACCCCTTACCCAAGCCATGCTTGCTGTTATTGCAGCAGCACAACCTCAACCAGACCCACAACCCCAACTTGACCCATTACTTGAACCATCACCATCACCCCAACATATGGAAATTGACCAAGATTCCTTCAACGCTGACACATTAAATGTTGGCGTTGACACTAAAAATCCAAACACTAACACCCTTTTACAACAAACCCAAACACCCCTTAACCTCCAAACTGAAACCCAATCCACATCATCCTCTTCACCCCCAGACTTTAGGATGTAAAAACGCCAAAGGACTACTGGAGTGTTCTCCTCTAGTGGTCCTAGCCATGTTGCAGAGAGAACCACCACCATAAGTGTGGTTGGTGATATGGGTGGGGTTAAGACTATTGGTACTAGCTTAGATGCAGGCCAAGCCAGTCCTAACATCATTAAGACCCCATCCATGCCCCATGACTCTACTTTGGGAGGTCAAATTCCTATTCTAGAGGAGGGCAGATTGGAACCCTATACTTTGTTAAAATTGACGGCTGTCTGTATTAGCTTGCAAAAGCAAAATGCAGACCTTGTACATACTGTCTCTACACAAGGCCTTGAACTCAAGCAATTGAGGGATAGGATTGTTATTTTGGAAGGTGCTACCCTTGGACGTGGAGTGGAGGATTCTTCCAAAGGGGAGGATGAGCAGATACATGTGAGTGACAAAGGCTCACATGAAGGAGAATCTTTAGGTATAGCTGAAGCTCTAACAAATTTAAAGAAGCAACCAGGTTTTGATGTTTCATTGGTTACTCCTACAAATTTGAATTTATCCTTTACTGAGATAATGGAGCAGTTCACAAGAAGCGCTGACAAGAGTAGAATGAGCGTTGATAAGCAGGTTTTTGATACTGACAAGCTAAGCTCTGATAGGAGTAAGTTAGGCGTTGACACACAGGTTTTGGACGTTGATAGACCTGTAGGTATGGTTGATGTATCCTAGTCATCAGCTATCATCAAAGATGTGTCTACACAGGTACCATCATCATCTTTACCCATCATTGATATATTAGATAAAGATAAAGGGATTATGGTAGAAACAGTGGTTCCCAAGGATGCAGATCAAGTAAAATTTGATTCCATGTTGGTTGCACAACTTGAGAAAGAAGATAGGATGAAGGAGACTGCTGTTGAGAGTAAGGAAAGCAGTGGTGATGAGAGCACAGATTCAAGTGTCATTATTATTGAAGAACCAGAAAGGCTTGAATATGGTGATGAGTTGGCAAGGGAAAAGCTTGCAGAGTTGAAGAACCAGGTGGTTTATGATATGCCTGAAGTTGCTCAAATGTACTTTGCATGGGAAAATAAGGCAATGGAGAATCCAGACATGACTTTATTAGATCAAATTTGGGGTTTGGAGATTCTACTTAGAGTTCAAAGGGATTGCAAGGTTATTTTGAAATATAAAGCTAGCAAAGTTCTTTCACAGACCAAGACAGAAAGAAGGGAGCTCTATTACATGTTGCTCAGATGTCATCAAACAGGTTGGACTTTTAGAAAGTTGCAGGGATTGTCTTTTGATGAATTAGAATATAAGGCTTATCCTATATGGGTAAAGGTGCAAGAGCAGAATACTATTAGACTTCTTTCAGATGAAAGAAAGGAAGAACTTGCAGAAGAGATGGAGATCCAAAGGGCTTTGATTACACCAAGACCATTGAAGAAGGGAGTTCCACTTGAGTTTCCACCAAGTTTGGATAGAGTGAATCCTAGTAAAGTTGTTATAAGAAAGAGTGTAAAACCCGCATGCTTTTACCATGAATAGTACCATTAAGATCGTACGTACTAGATTAAAACTTTCCTTTTATAGTATGTTTACGTTCACGTATAAGAATTTTAAGTATTACGTACGTGTTAGAACACGATAAGTATTTATTACGTATGAACACACAATAATTATTCAAATAATTATTTTAATCACGAACATGCGATCATGAAATCATGAACGTAATTTAATCACGAGATAATATTATTTACGTATATATATTTATTACGAACTCGGATAAATATATTAAGTCACGATCGATAACTAATTAAAACACGTAAAACACGAACACGAGAACACACTTATTAATTAGACACGAAATATGTCCGGGTTACCCCATGTGGGCCCCATACCCACGAAATTAAGAAGGAAAAGGGCCTAGCCCATCAATTTTTACTAAACAAGAAAAAGGAGAAAACTTGTTTCATTATAACAAAATCTAGAAAATAAATAAAACCCTAAAAGTTTTCCTCCTCCTCCTCCTTTGTTCTTTTGGCCGCCACCTATAATCATCAAAAAGGGGTGTTCGGTTGATTTTTGATCTTGGAATTTGTGCAAGCATTCGTGTGTGTTCATCCTCGACTGATCCACGCATTCGGTATAACCTTTTAACCCCTTTCTTTTATGTTTTGATTTAATAAATCATATAAAATCATGATGTTTTTAAAAACTAATTAAAAACAATTATTAAAACATGTCTATGATCATGGGGTAAATCAAAACAAGGGTTTTTAGGGGTGTTTGTGATAGCCGACGTCTAACCGAACCCCTAAGGGGTCTCGGCTTGGTTTATTATCCACCACCGACACCATATGGTCTCGGTATGGTGATGGTGATGGTCACGACAACAGCAACAAGGGATAACCCCGACCTTGGTTTGGGGTATGGTGTTGATTTCGGGTCCGGTTCATGGTTTCTAGTTACGGGTCCGGTTCATATATTATTTTAAAGTTTATGATTTTAATAGTTATGTGTTAAAATTAAATTAATAAAACATGATATGATTAATTTAATTAACATGACTTAGGTTATAAATTTAATTATTAGATCATGAATTTTAACCTAAGTATTTATATTTAATTATACTTTATAATTAATTAATTATTAAAAACCATGACTATAATTAATTAATTAACATGACTTAGGTTATATTATTAGTAGTTAATAATACATGTTTTAACCTAAGTATTTTACTTTATTTAATTAAAATCATGATATATTTAATTAAATACTTTTAACCTATAGTTTATTTAATTTACATGTAATAATTAATAAACTATACCTTATAATCACATGACTTAGAATTTTAATCAGAAAACAATTAAGCTTATATAATTAGCTTATTTAACCAGCTTATATCTAATTATAGAAACTTTCTATTTTTAGAAACTTATTTAAATAAGGCAGCAAATCTATTTATGGAAACTTTCTATTTTTAGAAACTTGTCTATTCTAAGCAGAAGTTCTATTTTTGGAAACTTTCTATTTTTGGAAAATTTCTATTTTTGGTAACTTTCTATTTTTGGAAACTTTCTATTTTTGGAAACTTTCTATTTTTGGTAACTTTCTATTTTTGGAAACTTTCTATTTTTGGAAACCTGCTATTTTTAGAAAGTTACTTATTATTACACAACAAGTATAATAATACATGAAATACAAGTAATACTTAATCAGAATAGACAGAATATAAGATAAACACAGTATAAGGCTTAAAACAGTAAAACATGACATGAACGTATAAAATAAGCTAAGACATGACATAAAACCAGTTACGTATTTAGTAAACAAATACTTATACACGTATGTATTTATGTAGCATTAGTGATACCGAAGTAGGACTCTCGTTCGTTCGTCTTCTTCGTTCACTGGACATAAGGTACGGATTCCCGTCCTTTCAGTATGGACATTCTTCCTTATTAGGATTCCCCGTATGCAGCCAACTGTTTTTCCATAGTATAAGTTTATATGTTTGATTGCTTATGTTTAATTTAGAATACCTGAAGCCATATACATGCATGACCAGTTTCACCTAGTTATGGAGGTACCATAACCATAACACTAGAGGCACTGGTGTTATGACTTCCCCACGGCGGAGTGATTGCTCGTGGCGTAGCTTCAGCTTTTGGCCATATTATTATATTTATCATGTGGGGCGTATGGGTGCATCCTAGTTACATGTTTTCAGCAGATTATTCAGTGTGAATGTGGTGTGTGCCTTGCATCCTTCACAAGGAGCTGATCCCGCCTACCCAAACCAGTATATTAAATTAGTGTCAGCCCCTCTAATTTGCATGACGAGGTCACCCCTCCAAGTATTCATGCACGATGGATTTCATGACCTATATTGGCTAATGGTAAAATATGTTAAACAATTTTTACAAGATAAACATAAGGCTTTTCAAACTATAAAACCAGTTTTACTAAGACTTAACCGGGTTATCCAGGACTTAGTTTCTTCCGCTGTTATATGCTTATATACTTATATTATTCATGCTTTATTGTACATCCGTGCACTGAGCGTATTGCTCAGCCGTTTTCCTTTTCATGTTCCCAAAACGGCAGGTACCCAGGACTCGAGCATTTGGAGGACGTGCATAGGATGGAAGCTGCCATAGACTTCTTCCTTTGCCTTCATATACCTATGCTTGTTTTGTCATTTCTTATTTCCTTTACTTTATTATGTTTTGGGCTTAGGTTTTGGAATCGATGTTTGATTCTGGTTTTCCCTATGGTCATGTATGTTTTAGTACATTTACCTTGCATGCTTTGATGACACGCCATAATTACGCGTGACATTCCATTTATCAAAATGGGGTGTTACAATTATGGTATCAGAGCCAAGGCTTCAACCTGTAGGCTTTAAAACTCGACCTGTGACTAGTGGGTACTCACCAGGAGCTTCTTAAGCCAACATTTGTTATTCTACGTATTGATGTTTCAGCGCATTGTTGTTTTAACCATGATGTTTTCAGCACCTTGAGGTTTTAACCTTGATATTTTCATCGATATTGTTTTACTAATATGGATGGACAACCGTCATTCATATTTAGTTATGTGTCATTGTTTCATGCATAATGTTCCCCGTGAACTGTTTTTATGTGGACTGAACCCCAGTAGTTCATAATTAGTCACATAAATATTTTTTCTAATAAGTTTTGACAGATGAGTTTCATTTATTTAAGTTTCATGTATCATTATTGCAGGAATTATGACTAAGTAATGGTTGGTACAGGACTGGCCCTATTTAGTCGCATGTGCATTTATCGAAACTTTTAACTTTGGGACCGACCCATAGGCGTCCCCTCGCCATGTCTTTTGTTTTGGGACCGACAATAGGCGTCCCCTCGCACATATAAAGGTTTTTATAAATTACATTACGCATTCATGCACTGATTTTCATGCATAAAATTTTTCTCATGATTTATTGGCATAAAATATTTTTTTATGTCTCCTCATAAGTTACTATGTTTTTATGTCAAGTATGTTTTCATACTGTCATGGTTAACTTCAGTTTCATGCTGATTATGTTATACACTCCTTCATGATAGATTGTTTCATGTTTCTTCATGATAATTTCGTCTTCATGTTGATTACGTCTTACGCCTCTTTTGTTATTTATGCTTTCATGCAAGACATTATTGGATTTCATTGAATCCTTCTTTCATGATAGTCATGGTTGGTTTTCATTGACCATGCTGTCAGGCAAATCATCGTTGAATTTTGTGTAACCACACTTTAACGTTTCTCGATACAACCAGAACGATGTCTATGCTAATATTGCCAGGTTATCATGATGGTTTTCTAACCGTTTAACCGATATACTTTCCTTAAATCATGACAAATGATCGACCCCATACCGATCATTTCATGTACATTCCATGTGTACTCCATGTACCTTATCCCATGTGCGTACTTCCACTTGCTGATACTCTACAAATTGTTGATGCCGCTCATAGCTTGGAGATGTTACTAAAGGTTGATGCTGCTGATGTTGGGAGACGCTACGAGATGCTGATACTGTTCACAACCTGGAGCTCATACAAGACGAAGACAAAGGCGTTAGATCAAAGCGATCGTACGAGAAGATGCTTCACCACCAGACGATCTCCATCTGTCATTGTCCCAAATTCTTAGTTACATGTCACACGTCATTCAATTGTCGTTTCAGTCATAGGAGTGGAGAACCGGTACCAGCCGGCCACTCAGCTGAATAGTTACATGAATCACAATCATGAGAATGACCGTCATGGAACTGACAGACAAGACGATAGTAACCACTACTATGACAGCAACTATCCTAGAAATCGCAATCGAGGCTCCGGCCGTGGACGTGATCAGACATACAATTGATCAGTAGTCCAACCGATCCGCCAATTTTGGCATAATAACCTAATATTGTGGTTCTATTTGTTTTACATCTCGAGACACATGTCGAGACATCAGTCAAGACACATGTCTCACGTATACTTTCTGAAGACACATGTCAAGACACCAGTCAAGACATATGTCATGCTTATATTTCCAAGACACGAGTCAAGACACATGACTCACGTCTAATTATGGAACATTTCTAAGAAATTCAGGGTACCCTCCAAGGGTATATCCATTTTTGTTGTGCCATGTATTAATCAGGCCACAAGAATTTCAGTACCATTATCGGCACATCAGTGGGAACTATCACGTTTCCCGACGACACTTTCATTTCTTGTAACCATAGCTCATAGATTCATTACCATAAAAGACGCCTTTCGTATTCCCACATATACGAAGGTTTTCCTTCAGCTTAATGATGAGATCCAAGCTGCTAACGCATTTCCTCGGACATACATGAGTTGAATTTTATCATAATTATGGACTATGAACAACACACCCTGCTACGATTCATTATTATGTACGGTAATGTTCAGGCTCCTGAATACATTCAGCTTGATTTTCCATCAGGAAAATCTATACAAATTATCTATGCTTACAAGCATGTGCGTTGTTAGCCATGGTCGCTAAAATTTTCTAGCTGTCAGTTGATTATTCCAAGATCTTCTCATACATTTCAGAAGAATCTACAAGGAGAAGGACGGTACCATGAGATTATGTGTCGACTACCGTCGACTTAAACAAATCATCATTCATGACCGTTATTCTCCTCCACGTATTGACAACATGTCCAATCGACCTTATAGTGTTAATCACTTTTCCAAGATCGAACTCATGATCATGCTGCCAACAGTGACGAGTGAAAGAGCAGGACATGTCCATGACTGCTATTCGTTCACGACTCGGTCATGCTAGATTTATGATTTTAAATTAGTCTCATCAATGCTCCAATGACATTATGAGAATGAGTTTCCATGAACTCATAGCAAATTCATCAGTGTTTTCATTGAGGATAACCTGATTTCCTTTAAGCCTAGAGAAGAACAGGAAGACCATATCTGCACTATGTTGCAAATTCTATGACAAGAGAAATTTTACCCTGTAAAATTTTCCAATATCAATTCTGTTTGATTATAGTGACATGCTGAATCACATGGGTTTCTACGGATAATCTTACCATGACTCAGCTTATGCGTAAAGGAGAGAACCCTACACTACATTAGGTGTTCTAGAAAATCCTACGCTAGGAGAAGTCTAGATTCAGAGACTCAGAGTTTCGAAAACTCCTATGTATCAAGTTCTACGAAGAAAGATACAGTTACGTTCATATCTAGGTATCTGGCATACCAATAGGTTAAGATAGGACACCAACAGACTGGGATGTTTTCATCATCTGCAACGGTGAATTGAAATGGGACAAGATCTCCATGGATTTTGGTTACCAGATTAACACAAACTCAGAATAAGCATGATGCTATCTGGGTTATTGCAAACAGTTTGATCAAGTCTGCAGAATCCTTACATCCGCAAGGATTTCAGTACCAACAGATTGATCGGACATGTTCTAGCCAAGGCTCATCCGATCACTTGGCAATCCCTCAGTTATCGGGTCAGATAAATATTCATAATTGTGCTCCTTATTTACTTCACGTCCTTGTTCTAATTTCACGACTTGCTTTCGCGCTCGCGTTCATGACACTATTCACGTTCATGATGGCTTCTCGGCTTACGATTTTACGCTCATTTTTCTCATTCTGGGAAGTT
The DNA here is from genome assembly GCA_025667525.1 of Glebionis coronaria. Lineage (NCBI taxonomy): Eukaryota > Viridiplantae > Streptophyta > Magnoliopsida > Asterales > Asteraceae > Glebionis > Glebionis coronaria. The sequence continues at coordinate 630,830,514 of CM046874.1, read as the reverse complement.
TTGCAAGAACTTGAGAGACCAGACCCAAGTTTAGTATAACTCCCTATCCTCAGATAGACGTTTCTCGTCATATTCGATGTCTCACCTTGTAGCGTTTGGCGTTACCGCCATTATATTCTATGTTCACGATATGTTTCACATGTCATGTTCATTCCACGTTCCTCATATCATGATCAAGATATGTTACACGTATCATGGATCACGATATGTTACTCATACTACACTCACAAAATTTTCCACGTATCACGTTCAAAAATTTTCCACGTATCACATTCAAAAATTTTCACGTGTCACGTTCAAAATTTTTCACGTACTACGTTCCTTTGTGTCTCGCGCATCGTTGCTAATTATCAGTTAAGTTAGAGTGTTTTGCACGATAACGTTTCAGTTTCCTTACACGTTAATTCTTATTCCCTCGATAAAATTTAGGGGATCTACCTTACGTAGATAACCAAGAACTTCTTCGTATTTCAAGTCAAGGTCAGGAGGACCAAGATTTATCATTTGTGTCAAGATCTGTGAAGGAACCGTTTCAAGAGGGAAGCCACTTGGAAACGGAAAAGTTCATCCGGACTTCTTATCCGTTTTTCTCTTATCATTTAGATATGTCCTTACAGTCACGTCACGTTCCATGTCCTTTCAAGACATGTCACATTCCACTTTCCTTCTACCGTGTCACCTGCACGTTCATTTATCTTACATACCCTCTCAGTTTGATTCGGGTATGTTTCTCTTTCAGTTTACGTTATCTAATAATTCGGGGACGAATTATTCTTTAAGGGGGGAAGAGTTGTAAAACCCGCATGTTTTTACCATGAATAGTACCATTAAGATCGTACGTACTAGATTAAAACTTTCCTTTTATAGTATGTTTACGTTCACGTATAAGAATTTTAAGTATTACGTACGTGTTAGAACACGATAAGTATTTATTACGTATGAACACACAATAATTATTCAAATAATTATTTTAATCACGAACATGCGATCATGAACGTAATTTAATCACGAGATAATATTATTTACGTATATATTTTTATTACGAACTCGGATAAATATATTAAGTCACGATCGATAACTAATTAAAACACGTAAAACACGAACACGAGAACACACTTATTATTTAGACACGGAAAATGTTCGGGTTACCCCATGTGGGCCCCATACCCATGAAATTAAGAAGGAAAAGGGCCTAGCCCATCAATTTTTACTAAACAAGAAAAAGGAGAAAACTTGTTTCATTATAACAAAATCTAGAAAATAAATAATACCCTAAAAGTTTTCCTCCTCCTCCTCCTTTGTTCTTTTGGCCGCCACATATAATCATCAAAAAGGGGTGTTCGGTTGATTTTTGATCTTGGAATTTGTGCAAGCATTCGTGTGTGTTCATCCTTGATTGATCCACGCATTCGGTATAACCTTTTAACCCTTTTCTTTTATGTTTTGATTTAATAAATCACATAAAATCATGATGTTTTTAAAAAATAATTAAAAACATTTATTAAAACATGTCTATGATCATGGGGTAAATCAAAACAAGGGTTTTTAGGGGTGTTTGTGATAGCCGACGCCTAACCGAACCCCTAAGGGGCCTCGGCTTGGTTTATTATCCACCACCGACACCATATGGTCTCGGTATGGTGATGGTGATGGTCACGGCAGTAGCAACAAGGGATAACCCTGAACTTGGTTCGGGGTATGGTGTTGATTTCGGGTCCGGTTCATGGTTTCTGGTTACGGGTCCGGTTCATATATTATTTTAAAGTTTATGATTTTAATAGTTATGTGTTAAAATTAAATTAATAAAACATGATATGATTAATTTAATTAACATGACTTAGGTTATAAATTTAATTATTAGATCATGAATTTTAACCTAAGTATTTATATTTAACTAGACTTTATAATTAATTAATTATTAAAAACCATGACTATAATTAATTAATTAACATGACTTAGGTTATATTATTAGTAATTAATAATACATGTTTTAACCTAAGTATTTTACTTTATTTAATTAAAATCATGATATATTTAATTAAATACTTTTAACCTATAGTTTATTTAATTTACATGTAATAATTAATAAACTATACCTTATAATCACATGACTTAGAATTTTAATCGGAAAACAATTAAGCTTATATAATTAGCTTATTTAACCAGCTTATATCTAATTATGGAAACTTTCTATTTTTAGAAACTTATTTAAATAATGCAGCTAATCTATTTATGGAAACTTTCTATTTTAGAAACTTGTCTATTCTAAGCAGTAATTCTATTTTTGGAAACTTTCTATTTTTGGAAACTTTCTATTTTTGGAAACTTTCTATTTTTGGTAACTTTCTATTTTTGGAAACTTTCTATTTTTGGAAACCTGCTATTTTTAGAAAGTTACTTATTATTACACAACAAGTATAATAATACATGAAATACAAGTAATACTTAATCAGAATAGACAGAATATAAGATAAACACAGTATAAGGCTTAAAATAGTAAAACATGACATGAACGTATAAAATAAGCTAAGACATAACATAAAACCAGTTACGTATTTAGTAAACAGATACTTATACACGTATGTATTTATGTAGCATTAGTGATACCGAAGTAGGACTCTCGTTCGTTCGTCTTCTTCGTTCACTGGACATAAGGTACGGATTCCCGTCCTTTCAGTATGGACATTCTTCCTTATTAGGATTCCCCGTATGCAGCCAACTGTTTTCCCATAGTATAAGTTTATATGTTTGATTGCTTATGTTTAATTTAGAATACCTGAAGCCATATACATGCATGACCAGTTTCACGTAGTTATGGAGGTACCATAACCATAACACTAGAGGCATTGGTGTTATAACTTCCCCACGGCGGAGTGATTGTTCGTGGCGTCCCTTCAGCTTTTGGCCATATTATTATATTTATCATGTAGGGCGTATGGGTGCATCCTAGTTACATGTTTTCAGCAGATTATTCAGTGTGAATGTGGTGTGTGCCTTGCATCCTTCACAAGGAGCTGATCCCGCCTACCCAAACCAGTATATTAAATTAGTGGTAGCCCCTCTAATTTGCATGACGAGGTCACCCCTCCAAGTATTCATGCACGGTGGATTTTCATGACCTATATTGGCTAATGGTAAAATATGTTAAACAGTTTTTATAAGATAAACATAAGGTTTTTCAAACTATAAAACCAGTTTTACTAAGACTTAACCGGGTTATCCAAGACTTAGTTTCTTCCGCTGTTATATGCTTATATACTTATATTATTCATGCTTTATTGTACATCCGTGCACTGAGCGTATTGCTCAGCCGTTTTCCTTTTCATGTTCCCAAAACGGCAGGTACCCAGGACTTGAGCATTTGGAGGAGGTGCATAGGATGGAAGCTTCCATAGACTTCTTCCTTTGCCTTCATATACCTATGCTTGTTTTGTCATTTCTTATTTCCTTTACTTTATTATGTTTTGGGCTTAGGCTTGGGAACCGATGTTTGATTCCGGTTTTCCCTATGGTCATGTATGTTTTAGTACATTTACCTTGCATGCTTTGATGACACGCCATAATTACGCGTGACATTCCATTTATCAAAATGGGGTGTTACAAAGAGTATTAATCTCTCACCCTTGGAAGCTTCACATATGGTAGAAGTATTACCTCATGATTCCAGAAACCCTATAGTTAGCTATGAAGAAGATGCAAGTAGGTTTTGGATGGTTGGAAAATATGGGAAAGAGGTACATACATTCACTACTTTGATGTCTTTGTTTGCAAGCCTGGATAGGGAAGACTTGACAGACCTTTGGAGGTTGATGCAGTTCAAGTATGAGACTGAAGCACATACTTCAGTCAATGGAATAAAGATTTGGTCAACATTCACAAGAATGTGTGCACCAGATGAAGAAGATCCTGTTTGGAAGGATCTTGATGATAATATCAGTGGACTTCAATGGCGTTTATATTCAGCAGCTGGTGTGTATAATTTGAGTTCTACAAAGTTTTCTGAGTATCTTCTTGTGGATGCTGAGTATCCTATGTCCAAAGAAGTTTTTGAAGAAAATGATGACAACATAGCTGGAGATGGGTTACTCAAGTGATGTGGCCAAAGATTTGATTAGGTTTATTTATTTCCAATTTGATAAGATTTGTAAGAATCCTCCTAGTGCTTAGTTTTTAATCAGAAAACTTGATTACTATAGTAGATATGAAGTTTAGGGGAGGATTGTTGGGAATAAAATATAGCCAAGACACTTGGACGCTGACAAGAGCAATTTGGACGTTGATAGGAAGAAATCAAGCGTTGACAAGACAAGCGTTGACAGGAAGAAGTCAAGTGTTGATAAGAAGAAGTCAAGCACTGATAGGATATTCTAGTCTACACGTTTTATGCTTCTAGTATGTTTCTAGTAAAGATATGTTTGACAATGTATTTCTTATGTTTATCTTTACCAAGAATAGCTGATACGTAGACTCTTGTACAAGGTTCCTTAATCTATAAAAGGAGGCCTTTAGGTTTTGTTTCATATATAAGTTTTATAAGTTTTACACTTTCATTGTACGCAAGTTCGATTAATCAATCAAAGTGAAAGTTTGGTTTAAGTTGTTTGTGTGTTCTTGTTTAAGTATTAATTCCGCATAATACTTAGATTGTTTCATATACAACAAAGTTTCTCTAAGTGTTTAACTTGATTTATTCTCGTTTACACAAGCTAAATCGATCTAAGTTTGGGATCAACATACCTTAAGACTATACTATACACGAAAGGGTATACTTGCCCGTGTTGTGTTTTTAGTCCCTTGTTTGGTAATCTCTAGTAATATAAATTTAAAACTCGCTTTCGCAACATCAAGTTTTTGACCCCTTTGTTTAGGACTTGCGAACACACATCAAGTTTTTGGCGCCGCTGCCGGGGATTGTTTTCGTTACTTGTTTAAACTTTCTAAGAAACTTCTTTTTAAAAATAAACCATCGCTGTAGAGATTTCTGGCAATCTCAAAATTTTCTGTTTTAAATTTTGCAGGAAGTACGCCGCACAATTGATTTTGTGCGCCGCACTTTCTGGACGATTTCTAAGTACGACGCACTTTTCGATTGTGCGCCGGCTTTTCTGGAGAACTTGTAAGTACGCCGCACATTCCATTTGTGCGCCGCACTTTCTGTCTGAACGAATTTTCCCTCAACTGATTAAGTTCAATACTTTTCAAAAACCAACAAAACTGCATTTTAGACTTTGTGAATTTGTAAATATATAGCTTATCGTCATCATAAAAAAAACCAAAAACCAGAAATATTAGTTTTGCTTTTGTTTTGATTTTCTTGTCTTGTTATAATCTCGAAAATAAAAAATTACAATTAAAAAATGTCTTTTTGCAAAACTTTGAACGTTTGTATAAACCCGCGTTCTTGGGGAAAACAACTTGTTCGTCCTTTCCAAAAGCTTAAACGTAAAATCAAAAATAGGATGACATCCAATAAAACACCAACCGTACCCCTTGAAATTTAATCACCCGAACCATACATCAAACCACTGTTCATCAAAGAATTTTTCGTCACCGCCTCTAAAGACGGCGTATTCGACACCGATGTCAAGACGATTTTGAAAAATCCATTCCATCCCGAAGGAATCTCATCCTATGAAACCGAATCCGATTCCTCAACCATTATTACCATTGATCCCGATGATCAACCAATGTGGTCAAACACTAGGATCGTTGCTCCAACACCTAGTTCCTCTATTGTTTAAATCCCTATTTTGAACAATTTCACTATCAAAAGTAACCACATACAAATGATTCGGGAAAACCAATTTGATGGAGAATCCCTATCGATCCTCACCAACATGTATTCAATTTTCTTGAGATTAGTAGCCTTTTCCAATATGGTGAAAATCAAAAGGAAGCGATTAACTTGAGGACGTTCCCATTCTCATTAACCGGAGAAGCTAAGTCTTGGTTGAATGAACTAGATGAAGGAATAATTACTTCGTGGAATGAATTAAGAGAAGCTTTTATTAGTCAATTCTTTTCATCCAAAAAGTTTAAGTGTATCCTAAAGGACATTCATAACTTTCACCAACTCGATAACAGGACTCTCGTTGAAGCTTGGCTCCGAATGAAAGAAAGGCTTCACACTTGTTATGGACATGATCTAACCAAGAGAACCATAATTGAAATATTCTATCATGGTTTAGACGAATCGACTCAAGCAATCCTTGATGTAACTGCGGGAGGAATTTTCCTCTACAAAACTCCAAAAAAGCTTTTCAATTTCTCGAGGACAAAGTTATTTTTGAACAAAATTGGCCCAAAAAGTCTCGAAACAAAGATAATCAAAAATCTACCTCTTTCGCCGATGAAAGTAGTATTGATACCTCTCGATTAATGGAGAAGTTGGAAGCTCTTGAAGCTAAAATGGACTCTCAATTCCAAAACTTTAAAGAAGAATTACATGAGATGCATCAAGAATATAACGATCTCAAAGGTAATCTCGCTTCTAAAAAAACCCAAAACGATACACGCCGATGTGTGAACGTCATGAATCAAATCAACTAGAAGGTTATGAAAACCAAAATTCTCATTTTTACCAATCTCAACCTCAATCCAAAATCGATATCGAAAAAATAATCACTAAATTTTTGGATTGTCAAAGAGTTGCAAACAATTTTGTGAAAGAGACCGTTAACATTATGAGTTTTAAAATGAAGCAAAATGAAAAGAACTTCCAAACTCTATTTGAAAACATGGAAACAAAAATTAATGAGTTGTCGAAGTCTTAAACTCATGTCTCTTTTGATGAAACCGATAAGACTAACCCACCTCCTCCTTCATCCGCTCAAGTTGAGCACGTGAATGCCGTATTCACTAAGAGTAAAAAATCCTAAGACCCTCCGAAAACCCAAAAAGATCCATCACCTCCTATCATCGTTAAGCCTAAAGTCGAAAAAGGTAAATCGTATAAAGCAGCGAAAAAGGATTTTTATGTGGTCAAAACAAAAGAAAATCCATTTTTGGAGTATATACCAAAAATACCGTACCCTCAACGTTTAGAAGTGGACCATTCTTACTTGAACCGTATCGTAAAGGTATCTTGAATTTAGCAAATAAAAATAGTAATAGTAGTATTAGTATAATAAGTAGAAATAATAATAGAACTATAAAAAATATAAAAAAAGGGTTTTCTTATTTATCTTTTTATTTTGTTTCATTTATGTGTTTGTAAATGGTTATATATGTTTTTAATTAATAAAATCTTCAAAAAAAAAATAAAAAATGTACTTTACGTCATAATAAAACCGCCACACATGTGTTGTTGTGCGGCACACTTTCTAGAAAAATCTTCAAAAATATATTTATCTAGTTTTTGTACATTAAATAATTGTGTTTGGTTAATACTTGTTTAAAATAAATAAAAAAATTAAAAATTCAAAAAGATTTTATATTCATCTTTATTTTTTATTTCGTAATGTTTTGTGTGTTATTATTAGTAAAATATGGATAAATAATTTTTCTTAAGAAAAATATAAAAAAATATAAAACGCAAAAAATGCAATTTCTTTAGAACGTTGTCGGTCGTGCTTTGTTATTGCACCAAAAATATATATATATATATATATTATGAACTTTGTGGGTGTTCACTGGAAACCCTCACGAGACTATAACTCGTCCACTCGGTACACCGAGGGGTTTAAAGGCTTGTTGCATACGCTAAATGCAATCGTGGTGCCTACGAAAGTGTGCTTTAGAATTGTACGTTTTTGTGTAGTTTTGTCTATTTTGCAAATTTAATAAATAGGTGGAGCATGGAGTGGATTGGTGTTGCTAGCTTATTACGTCAGACGTGAGATATATATTTGGATCGTTGTAGAAAAATACTATTGTTGAATTCACATGCTTGTGATGGCGCTCCATTTTGCGCTAAATTATCTGAATTCAACCGAAGAACTTATTAGCCCCGGGAAGTCTCGTTTCTCTTATATTTATTTTTCCCGCTTGTCCACTTTTAATTTATTTTCTAAATTATGCGTATTGCTAAACTTAAGTGTGGGGGGGGGGGGGGGAATGAATTGGAAAATGTGACTCGTTATTTAACAAAAACCTTTGTTCGCCCTCGGTAATCTAAAAATCAAATTATTTTTCTTTTTCTTTGTCACATAGGTTAATATATTAGAATAATACATAGAAAAAAATGGTTGGTTGCTAGTTACCCGGTATGATTGGATGATTTTTGCAAATAGTTGGTTCGCGGTTGGTTATGAGTATTGTGCCATTTCAACGAAGATGAAGAGTGCACGCTTTATGTTTCGTATTTTTTGTGGTGTACGCTTATATCAAGTGTGAAAGAATTGTTAGTTGTGATGTTTGTGAAAGGTGTAATGAAAAAAAATGAATGAAAAAAGACGAAAATGATGAAAAAAGTCAAATCGAGAAAAAAGAAAAGAAAAAATAAGATGGAGAATGAAAAAAATAGTGAATAAAAATAGCCAATGAGCTATATGTATATATTTATGAGGATGAAGGAAGACGAAGTTTTGTTTGAGATATCGATTAGCCAATGTGCTAAGACGTGATATATGTATGTTGTTCGATATGTGATTAAAGAAAATTGTAATATTTCATGGTTTGTGGTATGTTTAGTGACTAGCAACATGGGTAATTTTAAACATGTTAAATAATTATTATTTTTCCCTTTCTTGCTTGAGGATAAGCAAACCCTTAAGTGTGGGGGAGTGTTTGCTCTTTTAGCACAAATTTCTTATAAAAACCCAAAAATGTTCGATATTAAAATTTTTTATTTTTTTTTCTTTTGGTACTTAGGTAAATTTATTTCTAACTTTCTTATTCTAAGAATTGCTTGAGGGGAAGCAATAGTTTAATTGTTGCTTGGGGACAAGCAATAGTTTAAGTGTGGGGGAATTTGATAATGCTCTAATTATACATGTTTGCGTGTGCGTTATCTGTATATATATAGGTTAATTATGTGAACTATCGATACTTAATAGACTATATTTGATTTATAGGTTCTAAGGACGTGTCGTGGAAGGAAATGAAAGAATACACGAAGGAATGAAGCTTAAACGAAGAAATAAAGTCAAGCTTCTGATCTCCCGACACCTGTCACTGTTTTGGCCATATCTTGAGCATACGAACTCCGATTTAGTTGATTCAAGCGGCCACAGAAAGAGGAAATAAAGATCTACAACTTTGCCTTTTGGTCCAATCTGGAAATGACCAATAGTGCGGAGCATTTTTTGCAATTTTTGGAACGTTCTAGACACGAAATTGTGTGGCGCACCATCCTGGTTGTGCGGCGCACATCTGACCACCAAATGTGCGGCGCACTTTTGCCCCAGAATTTAGTATAAATAGAGGGCAATCCTTCTAATTTCTCACACACCTCTACTTTTATCCTCCCATCTTCCACCATCATTCCTTAGTAGTTTAGGACGATGTTTGGGTCAAGTAGCATCACCCAAAGGGTTCGAAACATTTGGAATCATTAGCAAATTGTTTTTGTTTGGGAAAACTTGTAATTATTATTTGGATCATATAACTTTGGTATAATCTTGTATCCCTTTTGTTATGATCAATTCTGCAATAATGATGAATGTTATGTTTGTTAATCCTTTGATTATGGAGTAATTGTCTTGTGTGTTTGGTTAAGTGTATATAGAATATGATTAGATTGTATTAGCTTCGCAGGGGCGCACTTTTTCCCTGGTTAGTGATTATAAGTATGATCTAGATGCTCTTGTATTATATATTATTATGTAAGACCATTTTTATATGTTGGATTCATCCATGATCATTGACTAGTACTCATGTGAATGGATGAATTTCATGTCATCTAGTAAATGAATCTTGTTAATCACTTTTGTAGCGATTAGTGGATTAAAACATATACCAACTCTTGCATAATCTCATCTACTACCTTAGTTATCGAAATCAAGCATAAACCATTCTTAATGCTTTTGGTATGATATGATCTTTAGTCGGATTTCTATTATATTGATTAGATGTTTCATGTGCGACTAGTCATCCACATGTTGTCTTACCTTGTTTATGTGCTTATAACCATCTTAGCTATATATCATTTCTATGTTCTAGCCTTAACCAAACACACCTTTAAATCACTATTAGAAGCTTAAATCTTTAGAACTTGTGACACTCTAGAGATCATTGTTTTAACTTGTTAACAACAATCCCGTGCATCGACCTGGACTTTACCTTAATACTATACTATACACGAAAGGGTATACTTGCTCGTGTTGTGTTTTTAGTCCCTTGATTGGTAATCTCTAGTAATATAAATTTAAAACTCGCTTTCGCAACATCAAGTTTTTGACCCCTTTGTTTAGGACTTGCGAACACACATCAAGATGTTTGATAGATGAATCAAGCAGGCTTCTTTGCCAGAATCTCGAGTTCTCCTGGAGTCAAACATCTCATACCAATTTGCCTAACTAGATACGCAAACCTCTCTTTCGAAAGATCTTTTGTAAACAAGTCAGCTAATTGGTAATCAGTTCCATCAAAGTATAGTTCAACAATACCCCTTTCAACTTATTCCTTAATGAAGTGATATCTGACAACAATGTGCTTCGTGCGGGTATGATGTACCGGATTGTAGGATATGGCTATGGCAGACTTTGAGTCACAGTACATAGGTACTTTATCAAAGAGGAAGCCATTATCCGTGAGTTGTGTTCTCATCCAAAGAACTTGAGCACAACACGCAGATAGAGACACATACTCCGCTTCGGCTGATGACAGTGACGTACAATCCTGCTTCTTGGAAGACCATCCTACGAGCTTATCTTGACCTAGAAATTGTGCACCACCAGAAGTACTTTTTCGTGTATCAAGACACCCTGTATGATCAGAATCTGAATAGGCCATTAGAAAAAAACCGGTTTCCCTCGGATACCAGAGCCCCAAATGACTGGTATTCTTGAGGTACCGAAATATCCGTTTAACCTCCTTGAGGTGCTTTTCAGTGGGTCGTGCTTGATATCGTGCAAAATAACACGTAGCATGTGATATATCTAGTCTGCTTGCTGTTAAGTACATGAGGGATCCGATCATGGAACGATATTTCATTTGATCTATGGCATCTCCCTCCAAATCAGCATCTACGGATGTGGTAGATAATAGTGTCCCAACAGGGTCATATGAGGTCATACCATGCTTTTTGATTATCTCTTGACAATACATAGCTTGGTTAATAAAGATACCACTTGGGGATTGGTGAACTTGAATTCCTATAAAGAATTTTAGTTTGCCCATCATTGACATTTCAAATTTGTTGTGCATGACTTTTTCAAACCATTTTGAAAGTTTTGGGTTTGTAGACCCGAAAATAATGTCATCAACATAAATCTGCACAAGAAAAATGTCATCCCCATATTTATAAGTGAACAAAGTTAGATCAATGAAACCTTTTGAGAAACCTTTGGATACCAGAAATTTCGAGAGCTCGTCGTACCACGCCCTTGGAGCTTGCTTGAGTCCATAAAGTGCTTTATGGAGACGATACACCTTGTCAGGATAATGAGGATTGACGAATCCTTCTGGCTGTGTGACGTAGACTTCTTCCTTCAAAGGACCGTTAAGAAACGCCGTCTTTACGTCTATTTGATAAACGATGAATCCCTTATGTGCAGCACAAGCAAGGAAAATCCTGACCCCTTCCATACGAGCTACTGGTGCAAATGATTCTTCAAAATCAATACCCTCTTTCTGGCCATACCCTTTAGCCACTAGCCTAGATTTGTTCTTGATGATTGTGTTTTCTTCATCCATCTTGTTTTTCCAGACCCATCAAAGATTTAATGGAATTACATCGTATGGTTTGTCAAAAAGTTGCCTCACTTTAAGTCTTTCAAATTGTAGAAGTTCATCTTGCATCGATTCAATCCAAGCATGATCAGCCATGGCTTCTTTGATGTTTTTCGGTTCAGCTGTACTCACGGCGAGTGCGAACATACAAACATCGCCATCGGTTTCTAATTGTCGTCTTGTACGAATAGGCTGTGAAGGGTTTCAATTACTTGAACCAAAGGACGATATCGGGTCCAATGATGTGTTGAAGGATGTCGTTGGTAGAACGTATGCATATTTGACGGATCAACATGGCGAGTAGAAGAATCTCAAGTTTCATGTACCGATGTACCGAATGGGTTGTGAAAATCGTCATCGTCAGATAATGCATTGTCTGCTTGATTTGTGTTCTCTGGAGCAATGACAATATTTGTGGATGTTGTAGGATCGATTGTTGAAGTGATATTTTGAGGAGGTAAATCTGCAGCAACCCGTGTTGAAGTAGATGAAGTTGTATCTTTTTGTTGACGATGATCGGTATCATCATTCTTATCATGAGGGACAGCGGAAGACTTTGATACAACATGTTTCTCCCCCGTGAAATATTCATCAAACATTTGTCCATATAACATTTCCAACTCTTCAATTGTTGTGTCCACTGTCATATCTGCTCTTGGAACATGTTTAGGAACCAGCTTTGAACTTGACGGTTCATTGTTATGGTCTTGAGTTCCGAGTTCCATGCGGTTGTGCACAGAATTCTTTTGTCGTTGTGGATCGGGACTTAAACTGTTTTGTTCAAGTGCCATTTCTTGTAATTCATCAAATATGATATGAATAGTCTCGACTATCAATTTTGTTCTCTTGTTGTACACTCTATATCCCTTACACTGAGTTGCATATCCCACTAGAATGCATGCATCACCTTTCTCTTTCATCTTGTCCAGATTTTCACCATATCGAATAATGTAACACGTACATCCAAAAACTTAAGGTGTTTGAGTGAAGGTTTTCGATCATGAATTATGTGATATGGTGTCTTTTCGTGTCTTGGGATAATTAAGGATCGGTTTTGTGTGTAGCATGCGGTTGACACGGCTTCGGCCCAAAAGAATAGTGGTAGTTTTGAAGCGGATAATAATGTTCGAGCAGCCTCAACTAAAGTACAATTTCGTCGTTCAACAACGCCGTTTTGTTTGGGTGTTCGAGCAATAGATGTTTCATGTTCAATGCCTTCGTCTTCAAAATAATTTTTTAGAGTTGAATTCAAGAATTATGTTCCTCTGTCAGTACGTACCACTTTTACTTGATCTTGAAGACCACGTTGTATCTGCTTAAGGAAGTTGATGAGAACTTCGGGTGTTTCTTCCTTGGATCTCATGAAGAACGTCCATGTGTACCTTGAGTAGTCATCGACAATTACTAGAATGTATTTCTTCCCATTGATACTTTGAACACGCATGAGACCACACAAATCCATATGAAGAAGATCTAACCGTCCTTTAGAGCTTGGTGTAGTCTTTGTCTTGAAACTAATCCGTTTAGCTTTACAAAGCTCACAAGAAGAACAAAGATGATCTTTGATGAATTTCAAGCCTGGAAGGCCTCTCACAATATCTTTCTTGGAAAGCAAGTTGATGGTATCAAAATTAAGATGAGATAGATGTTGATGCCATAACCATGCCTGAGTCGTTGAAGCTTTAGCCATGAAGCAAATTGGAGTTGTAGAAGTTGTGTCTTGAAGTGAGATAGTGTAGAGATCAGTACCCCGTGAACCGGTAAGTAAGTCGTTCCTATCATAATCACGAACAAAACATGTCTTCTTTCTGAAAGCAACCTTCAAATCTGCATCACATAATTGACCAACCGAGAAAAGATTGTGATTGAGCCCTTCGACGTAGTATACCCTTTTTATCGTTATATTCCCATAAACCAAATCTCCATATCCTAGGATCGGTGCAAATTGATCATTTTCGAATCGGACCGTTCCCAGGAACTTCTCCACGAAGTTAATTAGAAGCTTGAGATTCCCCGTTATGTTCTCCGTGCATCCGGAGTCCAGTATGAAGAGAATTATTTCGATCACCTGTAAAAGAATTAGAACACGATGGAGCATTTGCTAAATTGGATTCCATGTTAGTTGTGATTTCCGATTCATTAGTTTCCCTAGTTTCAGCACTTAAAGGCATACTAACGCTCGTTGTCACGTTTTCTTTCCTAACCTTAGGCATCCATTTATATCCTAGAGGACATTGATTAGCAAACCACCATTTCCAAGACTTGCTAGCAGACTCATATAATTCCCTAATTCTGCTTCTAGGGTTCTTAGTGATGGAGTCTGATGCATTACTTTTCTTAGTGGGGGTTGCACCAGAATGGTTCACTTTGCGTTTGGGTTTACTATCACTAATAAGCATCACAACTTGCTTTTTAGTTCTAGTATCTACGCCTTTCACATTATTCATAGCACACATAGAATGATCAGCATTAGCACATTTTCCACATTTCACACAAACTTAACATTTAAAGCATTCAAAGCAGTCGAATCGTTCAAATCGTCATATCATGTGATTACAAGCGTTTTATTCTTAGAAACATTCAAATTCCTAGGGTGTTCTTCTACTTCCTTCATCTTCCCTTGACTCTTGTGTTGGGAACTATTTGTTAAGTGTCAAGTACCGTTAGTGTTATTGAAGTACTGTTAGTATCTTTCAAGTACCGTTAGTGTTAACGCGGTACATAGTAAGTACTGCTACTTATAAAGTAAGTACTGCTATATTGATTAGGACGAATATATCTTTGTATAAGATATGTCATAGTTATAGATAGATTATATCTTATTCGATATACTTAAATAGTTAGAATATTGATAATATAGCGTCTGTGATATAGTTATCTTTATAGAATATTCTAAGGTTTCTAGGGTTCCTTACTCTATAAAAGGAACATAGGTACAATGTCATTGAGGTACCTCATTCAAGTTGATTAATAAGAGAATCGAATAGTCAAACCTAATTCTGTTCTTCTGTGCTTTATAAGTTAGATTCCGCATAACTTATTTAGCTTGAGTAAGAGTTCTCAAAGTGTTTTAGTTTGATTACAAACTACTATACTAGTTCTTAACATAATATAGATGTAATCAAAGGGATCAACAAGTGGTATCAGAGCTTGTTGAGAAACTCTGAAAAAGAAGAACACAATCCCATACACTCCACTTACACCAAAACTCAATGTCTCAACCTGGTGATGACGCTCACTTGGATGATATTACAAATCCTGATCCAATACCACAGGTACAACCTCAAGTTGTGCATCCTGCACCAGCAAAAGGTGTTCAAGCTATGAATGTTGTAACTACCTCTACAACTACAACACCTTCTCATACTCTTTCTGTTGTCAAACTCCCAGTGCTCAAAGGTGACAACTATGAGACATGGGCTATGCAGATGGAATATTACTTGAATCACACAGATCACACTGTGTGGCAAGTTATCAAGAATAGGAATACACCTAAGAAGCTACACTGGTTGCCTGACGGTACATGCTATGCTCTACCTGCTGTGACTGCTGAGGAGGTACAAGCAGAGATCAGAGAGAGAAAGGCCAGAACTGCTTTGGCTATGGCTCTTTCAGAAGACATCTTACCTAGCTTTCATCATTATAAGGATTCCAGGGCTATGTAGGAGGCCATCAAACTTAGATTTGGAGGTAATGACAAATCTAAGAAGATTGTTCTTAAGCAAGAAATTGATAACTTCTCAATTTCCAGTATAGAAGGAATACATGGTGGCTATGGAAGATTTAGTAAGCTGCTTATTCAATTGGCAGTTTATGGATAAGTAATTCCTAATGAAGAAGTTAATCTAAAATTCTTAAGGAGTGTTCCACAAGAGTGGAAAGCAATGGCTATGCACTTCATCACAAGAGATGATCTGGATACAATTCCTTTTGATCATCTTTACAACAATCTTAGAGCATACGAGATGGATGTAAAAGGCATTGAGGTGACGAAAGCAGCAGCTACAACAAAGTCTAACTTGGCTTTTGTGTCAGAAGGTAATAGCGGTACTTATTTTCATAATACCGCTAGTGGATCAAGCAGCGGTACATACTTCACAAATACCGCTGGAGGATTTACAAGCGGTACTTATCCACAAAGTACTGAAGGCAGCCCTATAGTCTCTCAAAATCTACATGGAAGATCTTCACCATTGTTTAGTGACAATGATGTCTTCTCATTCTTTGTTGGACAAGACAACAGGCCAAGATTAACACTCAATGACTTGTTCCAAATGGATGATGCTGATGTTGAAGAGATGGATCTCAAATGGCAAGCTGCTATGGTGTCAGTAAGATCTAACAGGTTCTTCAAGAAGACTGGAAGAAAGATGACTGTTGATCCTAATGAGCCATTAGGATATGAAAAGTCCAAAGTTGAATGCTATAATTGTGGAAGGAATGGACACTTTACAAGGGAATGCACTAGAGACAAAGCTGAGGGCAGTAGTCAAAAATCCAAAAACAACTATAGAACCAGTCCAAGAATAACTGAAAGCTTTCCAAAAGGAAACAACAGGAGTCCTAAAGGAACCAAAGCATTGGTGACTGTAGATGGAGTGGTGAATTGGGCTGAAGATGAAGAAGAAGAAGAGCTCGGTTTAATGGCTCTCTCACATGAAGATACTGAGGTACATCCTTGTTCTAAAGACTATGTTATTAAATTTAATAGCTTAAAAGTAGAACTAGATGAACAGTATCAAAAAGTCAACACATGCACTGTAGAATTAAATGCTTTTAAACAGGGTGTTGCTAAGTTAGAAGAAAATATAGTTTTGTATAAAAAGGGTCAACAAAACTATGAAGAGAAAATAAGAATTCTAACTCTTTAAATGAGGGAAAAAGATGTGGAAATTAAAGCCTTTGAAAGACAACTTTTGAAAGTGTCAGTAGAAAATGAAGCTTTAAAAGCAAGTCTTAATAATGAAAGGGAAGTGATTAATCATTGGCAAAATTCCTCTAAAGGATTGGGTAAACAGATTAACTCACAAATGGGGTATTATGATAAGTCAGGCCTAGGATATATTAAGGACCAACCTGGGATAACTTTAACTAACAAGGACTTATCAAAGAGGATTTTTGATAGTTCTATGAGTCAGATAGTACACCTGAGAATGATAGATATGTTGAAGGAATGAAGGCAGTTCCTCTACCATTATCAGGAATTTTCATGCCCCTAGTAATGATACAAGTATAAAGTTAGAAGAACCAAAGGTTATAAATACCTCAAACTCTAGTACTTTGTCCCAAGATAAGACTGTTGTGACCAAGAACATTGTTTATCCACCTTTAATGAACAATTTTGTTTCTGAAGAGTCTAAGACTAGTTCTGCTCCCAAGTAGGTAAAAACTCCTAGAAAGATAATGGATAATGATGTAAACATAATAAAACCAAGAGGGTGGGTTAGGTTTTGAGAAATTTAAGTCAAAACAACCTTTTGGGTCTTCTTTGAGAAGAAAAGGATGTTATGTTTGTGGTAGCCTAAGTTATTTTATCAAAGATTATACTTTGCATGAAGATAAAGTTGTGAAACAAAAGGCTGCACAAAAGGTCATGAGAAACAGTAATGGGAAAAATGCACAGGTTAATAGGCAATAGAAACTTAAAAATGACAAACCTAAGTTTGATCATTCAAAAGGGGTAGCTAAACAGGTTACAAATAACTCTACCAAAAGTTTTGTTCCTAGAGCAGTACTTATGAAACAAGGTCTAGTACCTTTGAAGTCTGGTAAACCAAGTGCCGGCAAGTCTAGAACTACAAGTACTGCTAGACCAAACTCAAGTACTGTTGGTTCAAAGTCTGTTAAACCAAAGTTTCCCAAGACTTCTAAGAATGTTATAGAAAAGGTCAAAACATCTAGAAGTAAGCCTAATAACAAACTAGTGCAAAGGTGGGTTCCTAAGAGAGAAAAACCATGTGTTACAGCAAGTACTGCTAAAGCAGTACTTAAGGCAAAGAAGTCTGAGCACATAGAGTCACCCTATGTCTTTGACTACATAACTGAAACCTTGAAGTATAAGAGCAAAAGCAGCATTACTGGGAATGCTTCTGAACAGACTCTTAAGTGTGTAGGTCCCACAAGATCCGATCCAAATGTGGCTTAGGTCCCTGTTAAAAACTAATAAGTTTTGTTTATGTGCAGGGGCATCTAATTGATGAATTGAAAGATAAAGGTATAGTAGATAGTGGATGCTCAAGACACATGACAGGGAATAAAGATTTCCTTGTTGAATTTGAAGAATTCAGAGGAGGACTAGTAGCCTTTGGAGGTAGCAAAGGTAGAATTACTGGCAAAGGGAAAATCAATACAGAGAAGTTGGAATTTGAAGATGTGTTCTTTGTGAAAGAACTGAATGAATTCAATATCTTTTCTATGTCACAAATGTGTGATAAGAAGAACAAGGTGCTGTTCACAGACACAGACTACTTGGTGTTGTCTAAAGACTTTGAGATGCCTAAAGAATCTCAAGTACTGCTTAAAGTACCCAGGCAAGAAAATATGTACACCTTTAATCTTCATACTATTACTCCAACATGTGGTATTACATGTTTGCTAGCTAAGGCTTCTTATCATGAGTCTAATTTATGGCATAGAAGGTTAGGTCATGTGAATTTCAAGAATCTTAACAGATTAGTGAATAGGAATTTGGTTAGAGAGTTACCTAAGAAATCTTTTCAAAATGATTTCACATGTGCTGCTTGTCAAAAAAGTAAACAACATAGAGCCTCTTGTAAGACCAAGACTGTCAATACTGTGACAAAGCCTTTGCAACTCTTGCATATGGATTTGTTTGGTCCAGTTTCTGTAAGAAGCATTTGTCATAAGACCTTTTGTCTAGTCATAACTGATGATTATAGTAGATTCAGTTGGGTTTTCTTTTTAGCTCTTAAGAGTGAAACCAATTAATTACTTAAGGATTTTATCACTTTAGTTGAAAAGCAGTTCACTAAACAAGTCTTAGTCATTAGGACAGATAATGGGACAGAATTCAAGAATGCTGATTTTGATGAATTTTGTAGGTCTAAAGTCATTAAGAGACAATTTAGTAATCCTAGGACTCCACAACCAAATAGAGTAGCTGAAAGGAAGAATAGGACACTAATTAAGGCTTCTAGAACTATGCTGGTTGATTCTCTTTTGCCAAATACCTTTTGTACAGAAGCAATCAATACTGCATGTTATGTGTTAAATAGAGTCTTAGTGACCAAGCCTCAAAATAAAACACCTTATGAACTTTTGACTGGTGTTAAACCAACCATAAGTCATTTAAGACCTTTTGGGTGTCATGTGTCTATACTAAATACTCTTGATCATTTGGGAAAGTTTGATGGAAAATCTGATCCAGGATATCTTGTAGGGTATTCATTGCAAAGTAAAGCATATAGGGTTTACAATTTGGCATCTAAAAAGGTTGAAGAAAATGCCCATGTTAATTTCTTAGAAAATAAACCCAATGTCCCAGAAATAGGTTATGCTTGCATGTTTGATTTAGATTATCTAACTAACTCCATGGATTACTATTTTGTGCAAAAGGATTGTCAAATTAACAATGTAGGTGAGGAGTCTGGTGTAACTAATTCAGGTACTCAAGAAGAAGCTTTTTCATCAGATGATGATGTTCACATCTATGTACCCAGTATGCCCACTTTTACTCCCATGTCTGCTACTCCCAAGAAGCAAACCATGCAATCAACAGATGATCAAGCCTCCCAAGAGCTTCAGAGGCTTCAAGATCAAGAAAAGAATGCTACATCTGCTAATGAGCATTCAGGAGAAGAATTTTTTGAGTCACAACACTCAGCAGTACATACTACACCTAGCGGTACCTCATCTACAAGTACTGCTAAGTCAAAATCTACAAAGTCTGCTGATTCATTAGAAGATATTTTACAAGCTATGGACGATGAAGACGTGTATGCTAGTCCAGCTGAAGGAATCTTCTCTAAAGCTTCCTATGATGAGCAGGGTGCAGTAACTGATTTCAAAAATTTGGAAACTGAAATTCCAGTCAGTTCTATTCCCACTCATAGAGTCAACAACAACCATCCTACTACATAGATCATTGGAAATCCCAAGTCTGCTGTGCAAACCAGAAGACAACTTCAAACCAATACTGAAACTCATGCACTTGTGAGTTATGTCAAACAACAGCAGAGAACTAATCATAAGGATACTCAGCATTGTTTGTTTGCCTGTTTCTTATCACAAGTAGAGCCCAAAAACATTTCTCAGGCTCTTGATGAAGAAAGTTGGGTAGATGCCATGCAAGAAGAATTAACACTATTTGAGCTACAAAAGGTTTGGATTCTTGTGGATCTTCCCTCAGGTAAGAGAGTAATTGGTACTAGATGGGTTTTCAGGAACAAGATGGATGAAAGATGAGTTGTTGTGAGAAAAAAGCCTAGGCTTGTTGCTCAAGGCTATAGACAGGAAGAATGCATAGACTATGATGAGGTTTTTGCACTAGTGGCAAGGATAGAAGCCATTAGGTTATTTTTGGCCTTTGCATCATATATGGGTTTTATAGTCTCTCAGATGGATGTGAAAAGTGCCTTTCTTTATGGTTCTATTTCAGAGGAGGTATATGTCTCACAACCTCCAGGTTTTATAGATCCTAAGTTCCCCAACAGAGTCTACAAGGTTAACAAAGCACTTTATGGTATTGTTGAACACGTAATTATTCATGATTTTAGTGTTATATCCCTTCATTTTTGGTATAATAAATAGCAAAACGTGTATTTTTAGTGCATTTATTGTTTATATGTGTTATTTATTATTGTAGGTATAAATATTGAAGAAAAGGAGCTAAAACGAAGAAAAAGAGCATAAACGAGCACGAGGAATGGAAAGAGCACGGGAAATCGAGTTTGACGGTGCATTCATGTTTTATTGGGTCGGCCCGACACCATTTAAATGGGTCGAACCGACCCATTAATATATCTATTAACATTCAGCCCAACAAAAGACGTAGCAGATCATGGACTACAAGCCCAACAACAACATTATAACATCACAGCGAGGCCCAAAAGCCTAGCGAAGAGGCCCCAATTAAAAAAGAAATGAAGATCATATAGAAATGGAGGAGACGAGACTTATTGGGAAGGAAAAAAAAAAGGTCTTCATTGGAGGAAAAGAAAAGGCAAGTCAACATAAATAGAGATATATCAATTTTTTCTTTTGGATGGACCTGGCGTAGAAAGAAGGCAGCCTACACACAATTTATATTTTTCCATTTTTTTATCATTTTCTGATTTTCATTTTTTAGAAGGATCTTTTGCAATAATATAGCTTACCATCGTAGATCTTCACTACTTATTTCTTCTTTCTGCGTATGTTATTTAGACATAACATTCCAATTTTATTCCGTCTTCACTTTTAATAGATCTTCATTTTTTTATGATTGAACCTGCGTATTCATTTAAGGATACTTAGTCTTCATTATTTTTTTTTATTTTTTTTATTTTTGCGTAGGAAGAAAGCAGCATATATAAATTCCATATATTCACCTCAATTTGAAGATTTGTTTCTCTGTTTATTTTATTAGTTTAGAGATATCAAGCTAAGATTCCTTTTATCCCCACTTTCTTATTATTCTTTTCCTGTTTTAGTTAAGATAGATATTAGTTTAGATAGATATAATGCAACTTCATTTATTTTATATTACTTCCCTGTTTTGTTTTGTTTTGACTTTTGAGGTAGTATAGATCTAGCAAAAAGAAAAAAAAACATGTCCTCACTTTTAGTATGATTCGTAGCTGCGTTTTTTTTCATGTTATTTTTTTTTAGGATAGATTCTCTTTATTTTATTTAATATAGATAATATCTATTTAGTTTAAATAGGTTAAAGTAGTTTTTTTATAATCAGTGTTAATAATTTTGAAAATATAAAAAAAGTATTTTTTTTATAAATATTTTATAAATTTAGATTTACATTTAAAATAGCTTTCACATGTTTTAAATGCCTACTAGTTATTTGTCGATTAACGTTTTATGTCTTTTTATCTCGGCGTATCCGGATCATATCTTTTGGCGAGGAGCTTTACGGGTCTTTTAGCTAGATTAAGTTTTAAAGTTTAAAGCTCGATTTGTTTTTATCTTGTTAGTTAGTCGATAAAATTGACAACTTTATCGGCTAATTAGTTTGATAAAAACTTTGAAAGTAATAAGCTTTTGATTTAATTTAGTTATTAGATCGGGTAGTTAATTTTCGTCTCCGGTTCTTCGCTCGGGTATCAATCTCATATCTCTTCTCTTATTATTAGTTCATTAGTTTATAGATGATCATTATTATTGCATATTTAGCTTTTATATCTTGATTCGAGTAGTTTTGATTATAGTTGTTTAGTAGCATCTTTATTGTCATTATTATTATTTTGATATATCTCGCTTTATCATCGTAGTTTAATTTTCATTCCTATCGCTTTTATATAGTTTAATTTTTAGTCGTTAAAATTAGTAGATTTATATATAGAAATCTAAACCCTTTTTATTCGAGCATCTAACTTTAGACATAAACGCGGATTTCCATTCACACTTCGCCAGGAACTACGATAACTTTCAGGTGTACGAAAATGACTCAATCAGGTATGCATCAAGCTCCAAGGGCTTGGTATGCAACTCTATCCAATTTTCTGTTAGAGCATGGATATAAGAGAGGGACCATTGACAAAACTCTGTTCATCAGGAATAATGCTAAGGATATTATTCTAGTACAAGTCTATGTTGATGACATCATTTTTGGTTCTACCAAGAAATCATGGTGTGAAGAGTTTAAGGCATTGATGAAAGGAAGATTTCAGATGAGTTATATGGGAGAACTTACTTTCTTTTTGGGACTACAAGTCAAACAAAGGAAAGATGGAATATTTATCAGCCAAGATAAGTATGTTGCTGAAATCTTGAAGAAATCTTCATGTATGGATACAAGGAGTACAAGAACACCTTTTGAAGCTAAGAAGTCTTTATCAAAAGATGAACATGGTGAAAATGTTGATATTCATATATACAGATCAATGATTGGTTCATTGATGTATCAACTGCTTCAAGGCCAGATATTATGTTTGCTGTGTGTGCCTGTTCAAGGTTCCAAGTTAATCCAAAGGTGTCACATCTACATGTTGTGAAAAGGATTTTTAAGTATCTTAAAAGTCAACCCAATTTAGGATTATGGTATCCTAGAGATTCCAGATTTGAATTGGAAGCTTACTCAAATAGTGATTATGCTGGAGCAAATCATGATATGAAATCCACAACAGGAAGTTGTCAATTCCTAGGCAGAAGACTCATATCATGGTAGTGTAAGAAGCAAACAATTGTTGCTACTTCTACAACTGAAGATGAATATGTAGTTGTTGCTCATCGCTGTGGACAAGTACTTTGGATTCAAAATCAATTGTTAGATTATGGGTTTAACTTCATGAACACCAAGATTTACATTGATGATGAAAGTACTATATGCATTGTCAAGAAACCAGTATTTCACTCCAAGACCAAGCATATTGAAATAAGACATCACTTCATAAGAGATGCCTATGACAAGAAGCTTATTCAAGTCTTGAAGATTCATACAGACAACAATGTAGCTGATTTGTTGACCAAGGCATTTGATGCAAAGAGATTTGAGTTCTTGGTGACACATATTGGTATGCTCAACCAATAGACTGCTGCATATGTTGAGGGGAGGTAACAACTGTACAATTTTTATGCTAGTTTTTATTATATAGTCTATGTTTTTGTGTTTTTGATGTGATTGCAGGTTGATAGAAAAAGATAAAAGATATTATAATGATAGTGGAATGATAGTGGAATGCATCAACTGGTCAAATTTGTGAGGTACCGTTTTGAATCCATGTACCGCTAGCATAAATCCAAGTACCGTGTATGTTTCATGTACCGCTACATGTCCGTTGTACCATTAAGGGTCTCTTCTGTAAATTTGGCGGTTTCTTCGCGCTTAGGTTTGTTATTTACTTAAATACTTACTCCAATTACACAATTGATTCACCTAATCTTTTATTTTTATCTCTTGATTCTATAACCTTCTCTGTAATTTTTCGTTCATCAAAAATACTAATGGCTTCTTTACAAGTGATCTCTAAGCATAATTTGGTTATGAATCTTGCTCTGAATGATGACTCTCTTGGATTCCATGAGATTCTTGGTTTCTTATCTCGAAGTCATGTTCGTTTCGCACTCACTGTAAGTCCCATTGTCTCTGTTCCCATTGGTGAACAATTTTGGAACACTGATATGTTAGGTACTCGGTTTGATCAACCTTGCATTAAGGCTAGGGTAAATCATAGAAATATATGTAACTGAGGTACTGCTAAGGGCTAGTTTGAGATTAAATGATGAAGATGGACTTAGTATGCTTAATAATACAGAGATACATGATGGCCTTGTAGCCATGGGCTATGAGGGTGGTAGGGAAAGTCTTACTTTCTTTAAAGATTTATTTTCACCTCAATGGAAATTACTTTTTCATGCCATTATTCACTGTTTAAGCTCTAAAAGTACATCTTTTGATCAAATTTCTACTGCATTGGCATCAACTGGTATTTGTCTAGAAAATAACAGGGTTTTTAATTTTTCAAAATTAATTTTGAAGGCATGACTAGGAATTTGGAAGGAACTAAGAAGTGTTTATGTATCCTAAATTCATTCAGACTTTAGTTAGTGACCAAATCCCTAACCTACTAGAATTGACTGATACATGGGATGTTCCTACATTCACAAAAAGAACTTTCTCTTTCTTGACCAAACAAGGCAATGCCTTTACAGGAATAGTTACACCATTGTTTGCTCATATGTTAGCCCAACCTGCCAACGAAGAAGGTGAGGAACCTAGCAATGCTAGTGCTTCTCAGCAAACTCCTTCTAACCAGAGTTCCCATTCCTTAGAATATTCACAATCTTCTTCTCACAATATTGGTGCTCCACCAAATACTGATGAGATGATCCATACACCTGTTGCTTCTATTGGTGCTAGTGGTTCACCACTAGCACAAGCACCAGAGGTGGTGGATGTTGCAAATTTAACTACTTTGTGTACTAGTTTGTCCCAACAGGTACATGTGTTGCAAAAAGAAAAACTTGTTCAAGACAAGAAAATTGCTGAATTGGAAGCTAGCCTAATCAAGTTAAGGAACAAAGTATCACCTTGGATGAGGCAACATAGGTATATTCAGAAGGCTGCACTTAAGAAGCAAAGATTCAGAAACCACAAGAAAAGGAAACTGAATGCAACCAAACAGGGGAGGAATTATGAAGAACAACCACCTTCTTCTGATAATCAAACAAGGATCTCTGGAAATGACATCAATTTTGAGTTGGAGGAAGATGTCATTGGGACTTATGAAGATGGAACTGGTTTAGAGACTGGTGTGGATGAACCTACAAACATGGAGTTTCAACAGGATGAACCACAACCTACTCATGAGGAGCCACAAGTTGAAGAAATGATGGTAACTCAGCCAGCACCAACACCTCAATCACCACTTCAAGTGAATTGAGTACTTTCTGGAGGAAATTAATGTTCAATTTCCTGTATCTTCAACTCCACCACCACAAAGACAAATCTGGTTTCACAAGAAACAGTCTTTGCAAGTACTGTCCAGATCAAGAATGAGCATTGGATCAGACAAGACTAAAGAGGTGCAAGTTGAAAAGATAGCTTCAGTGGAAGAAAGGGTATCTGGAGATACACAAGTGATTGAAGAAACAAATGTGTCTAATACTGGTGAAGTCAACATTGTTGAAGATCCAAGTACTGCTAAGCCAACTAAGTCGACTGCAAGTACTGCTGACATTGTTGAAGACCCAAGTACTGCTAAGCCAACTAAGCTGATTGCAAGTAGCGCTGGTGATCATCCTTCACTAGAAAGTCAAAATCTTTTTGGAGAGGATGAGACTTTAGCCCAAATACTGCTTGACTTAAGAGAGAAGAATTCAGCTGAGAAAGCAAAACAAGCAGAGGTAGAAAAGAAGGCACAACAAGAAGTTCTTGCCAAAAAGGATCAAACTACAGGTAAGAAAGTTCAAACTTCACACCCTACTAAAGGTATAGTTATTCAACAGCAAGCTGATGAGGAAAGACCTTCCAAGCTAAAGAAGAAGCTACCTAAGATTAATCCAAAGGATAAGGGGAAGAAGCAAATACTATCAAAATCTGAAAATGAAAGTGATTCAAATGAAGATATTAGCAAAGTCATGTATAAATTTAATCAACTAGACCATGATGAGGAATATGCTCTTAGGATGCAAGCTCAGATTCGTGAAGAAGACTTGCAAGAAGAACTTGAAGCTAAGCAGCATTTGCTAGAAGCCAAGAGAATACAGCAAGAATGGAACATACAAGAGTATGATAGGATTCAAGCTGAATTACATGCAAGTGAGCTTCTTGTAGACTCATTGATAGCTGAAGAGAGAGATGCTTATGATGAAGAAGAGAAATCAAAACTGATTGATGATCTGGTAAGGGGGCAACAAAGATTCTTTGCTGAAAAGAGAAGAAGAGAAAAGATTAAGCCTCCAACTACCATGCAGATTAGAAATCAAATGATGAACTTTCTCAAGAAAGTTAAGGGTTTCACTCATACTCAGCTGGCAAGAAGAATTTTGAAGAAATCGGGACTTTGTATGAACAACATAAGAGAACTGAATTGAATTTTGTTGAGATTGGATTTGAAGCAGATAGGATAGCTGTTGAAAAGGCTAGAAGACATCTGCAACAACAAAGGCAATTTGGAAGTGCTCCTAGAATTGAGCCAAGTATTGCTGAACCTACAACTACATCTCCAACTATCAAGACCACTTATGTGAAGAAGAATAGAAAGGAGAAGGTAAGTTCAAAAGAGGAAGAGACTACTCAAAGAATGAATGAAGGAGATAAAGCTCAATATGTTGCTCGGACTGAAAATATGCAAGCAGTACATACACAGTCAACAGTACATACAAAAGAAACGGTACATACAAACTTGGAAGAAGGTTCAACAGAATTTGAAGGAACCTCCAAGGGTGTTAAGAGGAAAAGATCAACAAAGAGGAAGCAGAAAGCCAAGAAGGCTAAATCAGCAACAGAAGATAGTGATGATGATGAGAGCTTGAAAAAGTATTTGAATATAGTAAAATTTGAAGATCATTGTATTGATACAGAGATTTTTGGAAAGAGATCATCTATTGCTAGATGGATATACTCTATGGATCAAGGACTGGAAGCTCATGGAATTCAAAGAACTGATGGCACAACAAGAATATTCAGACTTTTGGAAGATATTCTTCACATTCTTGACAGACAAGATATTCAGGATCTTTTTAGGTTAGTTCAAAAAGCCAATGCAAGTAAAACTGAAGTATCACTATTATATAGGGAATTGCTCTACATGTATGAACCACATAATTGTGATCAAGAAATGTTGAAGGAATTAGAGAATCAGGTTCCTAGTTACTGGAGATATTATAGGTCATGTGGATTGCATATTTTAGATATAGATGATGTTACCTACTATATTCTACAAGAGAAGAGTTATCCATTCAAAAGAAGATTGTTGGAAAGAATGTTGGTACAACAATTGGAAGTTACAGAAGAATATGTTGATGCTTTAGAGTTGATCAGAATGGTTAAACAACAAGTCAAGGATTTGAAAGATGAGGAAGAAGCTGAGAAAGAGCCTTAAGTGTTTGACTTTCAGTCACACTTCACAAATGGTTCTCAGTTCACCATGTCTAACACACATAAGAACTGGCTAGTCCATAAGCAAACGGTTTATGGTAAAGACTTCTCAAATCCGTTGAAAGCTGGTATTTTGCTAAAAACTATATGGTTCTGACTCACCTTGTTTCGAGACAAAAAGTTGGCTAGTCCTAGACATACGGTACTAGGTAAAGACTTCATCAAATCTGTTGATGGTTGACAATTTACCAAAAATTGTAGGGTTATCAGTACACCTTATTCTTTATGAATAAATTATTGGCTATTCCAGAGTGTACGACTAACTGGTAAAGAATATATCAAATCCGTTGATAGCTGGTGATTTGATAAAAATCATGAAGCCAATACAAATTGGTTTTTGTTGTTAACTGTTTTATTTCAGGTATGAAGATTGCAAGCAAAGAAGTATTCAAGAAGAAAATACTTAGAAAGTTTTGTCTCATCAAATCAAGACTATAGTTTATGATTCAAAGTTTATAGAGTTAACTCAAGAAGACAATTACTGTTGCTGCAAAGAGAATTGAATGTTTACAAGACACAAGAAGATCATAAGTTGAAGAAAAAGATGATGTTCATGATGTTTGAAGATTATCTTATTAGAAGAAGATCTACATTGAAGTGTTTGGCTACATTCAGTTGGATACAAATACAAATTACCAAGTTCAATCCAAGGATGAAGGAAAGACTAAAGACATGTATTCTAAATACATCCAGTACAAAGAGAAACAAGAAGACAACAAATTATCATTCTTGTTTAGGGGAGGATTGTTGGGAATTATTTGTTAAGTGTCAAGTATCGTTGGTGTTATTGAAGTACTGTTAGTATCTTTCAAGTACCGTTAGTGTTAACGTGGTACATAGTAAGTACTGCTACTTATAAAGTAAGTACTGCTATATTGATTAGGACGAATATATCTTTGTATAAGATATGCCATAGTTATAGATAGAGTATATCTTATGTGATATACTTAAATAGTTAGAATATTGATAATATATCGTCTGTGATATAGTTATCTTTATAGAATATTCTAAGGTTTCTAGGGTTCCTTACTCTATAAAAGGAACATAGGTACAATGTCATTGAGGTACCTCATTCAAGTTGATTAATTAGAGAATCGAATAGTTAAACGTAATTCTGTTCTTCTGTGCTTTATAAGTTAGATTCCGCATAACTTATTTAGCTTGAGTAAGAGTTCTCAAAGTGTTTTAGTTTGATTTCAAACTATTATACTAGTTCTTAACAGAATATAGATCTAATCAAAGGGATCAACATCTTGTGTTTCCAAACCTTATCATTCACTTGAGTGCTCTTAAGCTGAGGCCGACTAATGTAACAATCGTGAATTTTAAACTATTTAGTTTAACATTAAAAGCGATGTGTTCAGATTAGAAATTTACGTCTATTGAAATTCCCGATTGTTTCCGCGTACACCACATACGGAATTAAATTTTTGTGAGTATTATTCATGAAGTTATTTCCTAGATAAGTTTAATTTTTCCTACGTCATGTCATATATTATTTAGTGATCACATTTTTTGTGAACCGAACCCCATTTAACCAACACAACTCTTTTTAGTTTGCTTCACGAATATTTATTCTTCTAAAATAACTAAGAGCGTATTTGAAAAACATTCACCGTTGCTCCTGAATCTACATATGCAAACCTATAACGCACTTGTTTTCTTTACAAATTCAACAAACACTTACTTCTATAACCATTACACAAAAATAACAAATAAGAAAGTGGATCCCCACTTCTCCTTAAAAAAATAATCAAACCATCCATTTTTCTTTTAGATATATGTATCTCAGACTACTTTGTCCCTCCTAGAATTTCACCACATTATTTTCAAATCTTTGTACCTCACCAAAACATAATGGGGATGTACTTGTGGCCTCCCCTTTGTCTCCTATACCCAAAGTGTAACACCTTCAACCATGGATTTCTTTGACTTTGAACTTGTACAAATACCCACATGAAATGAGTCATGTGTTGAAGACCCCATTCTTTCCTTCCTCTTACCATAACCGAACCCTAGGCATCCTTTATGGTCTTCCCAAGTAGTCACCACAAAACATGGTACTTTTAGGGTCTAAATCACTAGTCACATTTTAACTAAAGTCTTTAGAAACCCTAACTATGCTAGTTACTCCACTTACTACCTAACCCTTCTATAAATAACAACCCCTCATCAAGTATCTCACACACATAAAACTTACAAAACACAAACTACACAGTCCTAGTGTTGAAAATTTTAGCCGATGCCAAGATTAGAACAAGGGGTTTAATTTCAGGTTTTGTATATCATTTGGTTAAGGGTATTGGTGTTATTATCTCGGATTAGAATAAGTAAGGCCGGGACTCGTTCATCTAATCTCTCGTTTTAGCTAAGGACTCATGTAAGTCTTTGTTCATTTGTTTCCCTTTGATTGTCATATATTAAATACTAGTAAATCTTAGCTATGTGCTTGAAATATGGTTTACAAGATAAAAAAAGAACATAGTGAAGTTAGAGGGAAAGCTATTTCAAAACTGTGCATGAATCTCTTCTCTTGTCACGACATAAAACGACCAAAACTAACCATGTTCAAAACATAGTAATAAAACGAGTTGATGTCCCACGTGATGTTGGTCTTAAATATAATAATATGTTATCGAAATGAGAATGACAAGGAGCAAAAAACCATTTTTTTTGTCCGACTAAATAAGTAAGTCAATATGTTCGGAGATTTGTATGCCATGACTTAACAATGATAATGTAACCCAACCGACTTTGAAGTGTAGGCTGGAACATGAGGGTAAAGTCACACACGAAGTGTGTGACGGGATCGTAATAGATATAAGATTGAGACCTTTTAACAGTAGGAACGATGACGGGGATAAGACGAGTACTAAACCACCACTTTTGGACCTAATTTTAAGGCAAAACCGTGAACTATGGGTCGAGACAAGTAGCTCGCGACATAGTCACTAGTACCAAGATTTAGATGCAAAAAGAATTAATAAAAATGATCGAGTATTGAGCTCAGAAAAGGCGTTTGAAAACACCCCTCTAGGAACGAATTAGTGTGAATAGTAAACATATAAGACTTGTTTTCATAGTAGTGACCCGTCCCTTTTACGACCCATTTTCAACCCTCGAAACAATCTTGCCCCGAGACGGTCACATTACGGAAGTTGTAGATGGCCATACTGTCTACGCGGGCAGAATTTTGGTGTGACACAAAAGTCGTTATTAAGAACCGTAGACGAGATCGAAAATGACTCGTTAAACACTTTTCTTTTAAAACAGTTTCACGACACCTATTTCGAACATGTTTTTAACCCGTCAAACGACCTCGGTTTATAAAACTTAAAACACTGACTTACAGACCACCCGGCTAGCTACCCATCGGTACTTTCGGTTTACTCCGCGAGCTAGTATCGAGCCTTCTATTCACATCGAGAAATTGACGAGATCAACCCTTTCTTTTAAGTCTAAAAAAAGCGTACAATTTGAAAATGTTGATTTTGCATTTGTTCACTGTTCCCCGACATGCGACAATGTTTTAATTTATTATTTATTTATTTATTTATTTATTTATTTAATTGCTAATACATTTATTAATTTAACATATTTCTAAATTAAAAAAGATATAAAATGTATTTAGAATATTTGACCCATTAAACGACTCGGCTAAATAAAGTGTCCCGGTCATAAAATGTTTAATATTGCTAAATATATCTCGATTAAAAGACTAACTTATTATCATACGTTAAATGTTCACAAGTGTTAAAAATATTTGATTTCTGTAAAAACTCAGGCACATACTAGGGGACTAAATGCTACGTTTATTTTCGTGTTGCATGTATAGTAATACATACCTTATTTAACTCAGGTTATGGATTGTTTCGATCTATTCTTTCTTCGTGTGTACATTGTTCTACGTTATTATTGCTATTGCTTCGAGGTGAGTTTCATAGCCCCACTTTTAATTGTTTTAACTATTTTGGGGTGAGAACATTGCTTGTTTTAAACGAATGAACATAAGTGCTAAAACTTGATACGTTTGCCTACATGCTGTCTAAGTAGCGATATCCCTAGATGCTTTAGCCCACTATGTTATGTCTTCAAAAATTAGTTTATTCTATAATGTTGTATCAAATGCTTCCGCACAACTTTATTTAAGTTTAATGAATTTAAAATGACTTTTAATGTCGTTATTTATAATCTATGTCTCATGATAGTCATGATAGTCGCACCCCATTGGATCCGTACACTCTGATAATTTGGGGGTGTGACAGATTGGTATCAGAGCTGTAGTTATAAAGAACTAGGTTATTTTACAAAATATTTTTTATAAACGTGAGTCAAAAATTTAGTTTTAGGAAAAATAATTTTAGATTATAACTAACTCAAAAATCTCCAAGAACCACTTCACTCCACGTCTTCGATAAAAGTAAGTTGTGACTTGAATTATTCCATGTGATTTGCCATGTTAGTTTAAAACTTGATTGCTACGTGTTATTAGCATTAAGTATATTATGCCTTGTTTGAATGATCCTTATGCAAGATGTACTTATAGGAATGTGTACTAAGACGATTTTTTCTTATATTTTGAAGTAAAAGACTTAACATCCTTGTTTGGATTGTTGTGCTACTAAAATGGTTTGTGCCATGTTTAATCAAACTAAGATGGTTTGTGCCATGTTTAAATCGAACTAAGATGGTTTGTGCCATGTTTATTTAGAGTAAAAAATACACATACTTATGCTATTACGTATTTTGTTAAAAACAGTCCACTGGACTACTATGAACTATTTAAACACTTGTGTGTTTCGATGTTACTCTATATCGATATACGCCGAAATAAAAGTATACGCCAAAACAGTACTTGGACGCGCTGCAATTTAGTAATGGTTGATGATAAGTCGTAAGTAAACCCAAAACCAAGACAAATCATCAAAAATGTTAAGAGGTATAACGATACTTAACAAGGTCTCAAGGCTGTTCTTGTTTGATTGGGTTGCGAGACTAAGTTAAGTGCCAGTCGTTACACAACTTAAGGTTTTTGATGAGTTTTCTTGAAGATGGGTAAGACTCATGAATTTACATCTTGCGTGATTAGTTTGATCGTTAAGGTATAACATATTTGATGAGTTTGGTGTAGGTTTAATCGATGTTAAATTGTGTGAGTAATATCTAAAGACGAGTAAATTCACCAAAGATATTAAGAAGTTTAACGACTAATACTTGACTAGACCCCAAGGCTGTTCTTGTTTGATTGGGTTGCGAGGCTTAGTCAAGTGCCAATTGTAACGCAACTTAATATTTTTAGTGAATTTCCTCGGGGATAGATAAGACTCACATGATCTGACAAGGTGATTACCTCATTAACGTTTGACTAGTATGGTACATTAGTACCATTAGTTTGCATAGTGTGCAAACACTAAAATAATAAAAGTCATCGTCTCTATACAACATACAATGATAAACACCCTATACAAAGTATTACTCCTGTAATACTCCACAAAGTACTATATCATAAGGAACAAACATAAATTAGTATTACAAAAATATAAAAAACTATCTGGAAATATGGCGACACGTAAGTCGAATACACGTCAAGGAGAAATTTATGTTGGAGAAGTTGTACAAAGACAGATCTAAAAGTTCTAGTTCATTGGTTTGCAACTAAATAAAATTACAAAGTATGATATAACAATTAATATTAAAGGGAAGAACTCAGTTATATGAGGATTATGCCATATTTTAAATTAAAGAAATTATCGTATATCACAAAACTTGAGAACCCTAGATGTGAATTGTGGTCACTTCTTGGAAATCCTAATAGCGTGTGTCGAACATAAAAAGTCTATAGAATGATTATGAACAAACGGCAGATAAAAAGAAAATGAAAAATTTTTGTGATGAAAATTCTTGTGATGGAATTAACTAGTTGATTGGATTAAATAAACTGAACAATTTTGAGATAAAAACACATTAATCGAAGTGTCTGAGATGTAAGTAAAGCGTGATCAAAGCTCTAGTAAATTATGTGATACAATTGAGTGATTGATGTGAAATATTAAGTAATTCATTTTCATAAAGATCAAATGACTCGACATCCGTCGATGTCACCACCAACAAAAATTGGGTTATGTAATCGTACTTTAATTTTTTTATATAATTGTTTCCAGTGATTTTTAAAGGTTATCTTTTATATCTTGTGAAGCTTTTACTTAAGAAATGGTTTTTATCCTACAATATTTTTTATATATGTCGGAGAAAAATTAATCAAATAATTTTTCTTTAAGAATGATTTTTATAAAATATTTTTGGAAAATCTTATAAATTTTTAAATATATATATATATATATATATATATATATATATATATATATATATATATATATATATATACTTTGAAAGAACCATCACCGAAAACTTTATTAGTAAGAATGTTAGAAATTTTGTATAACGTTTTGGTAAAATCAGTAAAGGTATTACTGACAAAAACTACACGATTGATGACGAAATGTTTTGATATAGACTATCATGCAAAGTTTTAGAAAATCTGGCGTGACGACCAACTTAATGTACAAATGACAAAACACCGCGACTAATGTTGAAACTTTTTTAGTAAGGACTACCATGTAAAGTTTTGGAAAAATCTATTTTACGAACAACTTGATTTGGAAGACCTAAACTATTGATAAACTTAACGAGAACTAGTACAAATAAGTATGTAAATTATTTTGTTGATTGTTAAAAGTGAGCAATGATAACAAATAAAATGAACTATGGACCAATATGCTGATTTTGAAAGTGAGTAATGGTAACATATGAATACACTATGAACTACCAATATATAAATTACAAACTCGAAGAAATAATTGTTGATGAAAAGGAGGATGCAACCGTTAAACCCGAGACGTACGTAGCCTGATCAACTACGTATGATCGTGGTCAACGCGAGTATGCTCATAGTAGTCATCGTAGAAATGGGATATATCTTGTACTATTAGAATATATTCACGTTTGCCTTATTCGCCAATGAAAAATTTATTTTGTGCTATGAACGTTGAATATTCCTATATCATCTTTTAAATAAAGACGCCGAGTACGCAATACAAGTGAATCTATTGTGACTATTTTCTTCGCCAATATGACGTTTGAACCGTGTAAGACACAAGAAACATCAAGAACGCAAATTCCTACGACAACTAAATTAAAAAAAGACTTGAGTTGGAAGAAACCTCAAACAATGACCAAATCTAAATAATAATGCGAAGAACGAGACGCCGCTTGAGTAAAACTCAAATTTAACGGATATCGCAATACTACCATATAATAGTAAAAAAAATCAATGAAACGAATTGTTCGTAAAAAAAATTATGAAACACCCAAGTGAGAAAAACCCAAATTTAAAGGGTATCAAAACCTCGTCTACCTTAACCAATGTTAAGGAACAATTGGGTCATGATAAGCGTGTTCTTATGTATAAGAAAATTGATCCGAGTCCATCTGGACAAAACTCTATTTTGCTTAACTTGAGCAAAACATCGTACTCATAAAACTAAGAAAGAATTAAACTATTGTACCTACAAAGTATGAATCCTCATGGATCACAATGTGATGTAACTTTGAACGACTCACCCGCTTTACCCTCCATGAAAAGGAGATAAACGAGGAGGAACATGAATTGAATTGATTGACTAATGAAAGTATCTAAAAAAATTAAAAATGAAGTATCACATGGAAGGAAGAAATGTCTTAACCAGCATATGTTAGGATGACCATTATTCTAGTATTTGGGAAACCGATTCGAGAAACCTTGACGCATACACTACTTATGACTACCAAGTAGACGGTCAGGTGAAAGGGATTAACCAAAATACGTGAAACGACTTTCAAGTGTGCAATATTATCCTTAGGAGACATTGGATTAAAGACTAAAGATTAATACTACTGAAACTAAAGTTATCTATACGGAAGATAACAACACGCAACCCTTTAAATCGAAAATAATACGCGAGACGACAAGAAAAGTATTATTCATAAAGCCCAACCAAAAACACCAAAACTTGTCGAAAAAATTCGACATACAAGAAAAGAACTACCACTATAAGCATTGAGAAACAATATAGGATCGTGTACACATCGGAAGAAATTTTTATTCGTTCTAATTCTACTAAGACAATAATAATTTTAATCTTAGCAAGAAGCTAAGAAAAAAAACGAAGACGTTGAACGCCAAGAAAAGTAGATAAAACTCAATTTATGTCTTATTTTCTTAACAACATCGACGTGCGAGTTTTAAGGACAAAACTTAATTTTTAACGGATATCGAATGTAACAATCGTGAATTTTAAACTATTTAGTTTAACATTAAACGTGATGTGTTCGGGTTAGACATTTACGTCTATTGAAATTTCCGATTGTTTCCGCGTACACCACATACGGAATTAAATTTTTATGAGTATTATTCATGAAGTTATTTCCTAGATAAGTTTAATTTTTCCTACGTCATACCATATATTATTTAGTGATCACATTTTTTGTGAACCGAACCCCATTTAATCAACACAACTTTTTTTAGTTTGCTTCACGAATATTTATTCGTCTAAAATGACTAAGAGCGTATTTGAAAAACATTCACCGTTGCTCCTGAATCTACATATGCAAACCTATAACGCACTTGTTTTCTTTACAATTTCAACAAACACTTACTTCTATAACCATTACACAAAAATAACAAATAAGAAAGTGGATCCCCACTTCTCCTTAAAAAAATGATCAAACCATCCCTTTTTCTTTTAGATATGGGTTCTACTATATATACCCCCTTGGCCCACTAAAAAGGACAAAAAAGTACATTATTTGTGTACTTTTTGTCCCCTTGTCATTTTCTAGACAGTGTTTTTATCTTTTTTTTCCGTATTTTTGTCAGTTTAACAGTTTTAACATGTTAAACTTTATTTTTTCAATCCGTATTTTTTGTTTCACAGTTTTATAAAAAAACCAATATTATAAAAATAAAAAAAATAATAAAAAAATAAAAAAAATTCAAAATTCAGGGGGGGTATGTATAGGGTTTTAGGGGGGTCTGCATAACCTTGCCCTTTAGATATATGTATCTTAGACTACTTTTTCCCTCCCACAATTTCACCACATTAATTTCAAACCTTTGTACCTCAACAAAAAATTAATGGGGGATGTACTTGTGGCCTCCCCTTTGTCTCCCATACCCAACGTGTAACACCTTTAACCATGGATTTCTTTGACTTTGAACTTGTACAAATACCCACATGAAATTAGTCATGTGTTGAAGACCCCATTCTTTCCTTCCTCCTGCCATAACCGAACCCTAGGCATCCTTTATGGTATTCCCAAGTAATCACCACAAAACATGGTACTTTTAGGGTCTAAATCACTAGTCACATTTTAACTGAAGTCTTTAGAAAC
This sequence comes from Glebionis coronaria, assembly GCA_025667525.1. Classification (NCBI taxonomy): domain Eukaryota; kingdom Viridiplantae; phylum Streptophyta; class Magnoliopsida; order Asterales; family Asteraceae; genus Glebionis; species Glebionis coronaria. Next base: position 630,793,481 of record CM046874.1, on the reverse strand, counting down.
CCTAACTATGCTAGTTACTCCACTTACTATCTAAACCTTCTATAAATAACAACCCTTCATCAAGTATCTCACACACATAAAACTTACAAAACACAAACTACACATTCCTAGTGTTGAGAACCTAAGCTGCTGCCAAGATTAGAACAAGGGGTTTGATTTCGGATTTAGTATATCATTTGGTTAAGGGTATTGGTGTTATTATCTCGGATTAGAATAAGTAAGGCCGGGACTCGTTCATCTAATCTCTCGTTTTAGCTAAGGACTCATGTAATTCTTTGTTCATTTGTTTCCCTTTGATTGTCATATATTAAATACTAGAAAATCTTAGCTATGTGCTTGAAATATGTTTTAAAAGATAAAAAAAGAACATAGTGAAGTTGCAGGGAAAGCTATTTCAAAACTGTGCATGAATCACTTCTCTTGTCACGACATCAAACGACCCAAACTAACCATGTTCAAAACATAGTAATAAAACGTGTTGATGTCCCACGTGATGTTGGTCTTAAAGATAAGAATATGTTATCGAAATAAGAATGACAAGGAGAAAAAAACCATTTTTTTTCCGACTAAATAAGTAAGTCAATATGTTCGGAGATTTGTATGCCATGACTTAACAATGATAATGTAACCCAACCATGACTTTGAAGTGTAGGCTTGAATGTGAGGGTTAAGTCACGCACGAAGTGTGTGACGGGGTCGTAATACATATAAGATTGAGACCTTTTAACAGTAGGAACGATGACGGGGATAAGAAGAGTACTAAACCATTCAAAGATGTACTAAACCACCACTTTTGGACCTAATTTTAAGGCAAAAACGTGAACTATGGGTCGAGCCAAGTAGCTCGTGACATAGTCACTAGTACCAAGTTTTAGATGCAAAAAGAATGAATAAAAATGATCGAGTATTGAGCTCAGAAAAGGCGTATGAAAACACCCCTCTAGGAACGAATTAGCGTGAATAGTAAACATATAAGACTTGTTTTGAAGAAAAACAAGATCTTATGATTCAAAGTACTTTTATTAACATAGAAAAACTTATAACTGAAAGAGAGAGTTTATAAATCAAATCTACCACAGTTTATAACTGGTGTGGATCTATTATCTATATTGATTATAGTCTTACAAAACAGATAACAATAAATCAACAAGATGAAATAACCCAGAAACGAAGAAAGGTGTGTGAAGTCGCCATTGATGGCTGCATAACAAAACACACACACAAGCTTGACCCTAACTCAATAAGAGTTAGGGTAATATAACAAAACAAAACGCAACGGATAACCCAAGTCTCATGGGCCTTCAACCATAAGCCCATAATGCCTCCAACGGCTAGTTCATTAAGCAGCCAACGTTAATAAACTTCCAAAGACGTCACCTTAAGTCCCTGAAATAAGAATAAAGACACAATTAGTCCCTATAACTTGAATATCAGATTAAACTAGGATTTTAACATCCCCCCCTTAATCTGTTTTTCTATATAAATCAATCATCCTAAGTTTTTTAACCAGGAACTCATGTTGTGGTGTATCCAATCCTTTGGTAAGGATGTCTGCAATTTGATTTGCAGACTCCACCTTTTGTGTTCTAACCACCCCATTCAAGATTTTTTCCTTCACAAAGTGAAGGTCAATCTCAAGGTGTTTAGTTCTCTCATGGAATACAGGATTGGCAGCAATCTTAATTGCTGAATTGTTGTCACAATGTAAATCCACAAGTAAAAGATCACTACAACTCAAATCTTTTAAAATCTTTAGGATCCAAATTACTTCACTAGTAAAAGATGCAAGAGCTCTATACTCAGCCTCAGCTGAAGATTTAGAGAGAGTGATTTGTTTCTTACTTTTCCATGAGACAAGGTTATCATTCAAGAAGACACAATAACCAGTAACTGACTTTCTAGTAACATTGCACTTAGCCCAATCAGCATCAGAAAATGCTTTAAGAGTCACACCTGGGTGTTTCTTAACATGAATACCCAGACCAGGTGAGCTCTTTAAGTATCTAAGAATTTTAAAAGCAATCTTTATTTGAGACCTTAAGGGTGAGTGCGTGAATTGACTAAGACAATGAACAGCATAGGAAATGTCAGGTCTGGTATTGGTCAGATATATAAGCTTACCCATAAGCTTCTGATAATCCACAATATTTTCCAACAAGGGATCAGTATCAAATGGTTCGTTGGTAATGGACAATTTAGACACCAAAGGTGTCTTGGAAGGTTTGCAAGCAAGCATACCATATTCAGATAAAAGGTCAAGAACATACTTCCTTTGATTCACACAAGTTCCATCTTTGGTATCAACAACTTCAATTCCCAAAAAATATTGCAATTTTCCCAAATCTTTAATTTTAAAAATACTTTTCAAAAACATTTTGAAGTTGTCTATTTCTTTTTTGTTATTTCCAGTAACAATAATGTCATCCACATAAACAAGAACAGCAATGAAACACTTATCACAATGCTTAGTATAAAGAGAGTAATCAGACTTGCTTTGCACAAACCCATTTTCAATTAGAACAGAATTGAGTTTAGCATTCCACTGTCTAGGAGACTGCTTCAGTCCATAAATAGACTTCTTAAGCCTACAAACAAGTTTAGGATTACCAGAGTAAAATCCTTGAGGGGGTTTCATGTAAACAGTCTCATCCAATTCACCATACAAGAAAGCATTGTTAATGTCCAGTTGGTATAAAGGCCAAGATCGATTAACAGCTAAGTTAATGAGGCATCTAACAGTCACCAATTTTACTGTAAAACCCGCATGCTTTTACCATGAATGGTACCCTTAAGATCGTACGTACTAGATTAAAACTTCCCTTTTATAGTATGATTACGTTTACGTGTTAGGATTTTACGTATTACGTACGTGTTAGAACACGATAAGTATTTATTACGCACGAACACGCAATAATTATTTAACAATAATTAATCACGAACATGCGATCATGAAATCATGAACGTAATCAAATCATGAACTAATATTAATTACGTATATATATTTATTACGAGCGTGAATAAATATATTAGGTCACGGTAAATATTTAACGAGAACACATAAAACGCGAACACAAATAAACACGAACGAACACTTAAACAACGAGACACAGAAAACGGTACGGGTACCCCATGTGGGGCCCCCTACCCGCGGCAACATCAAGGAGATGGGCCAAGCCCATCTCAAAATTTACTAAGAAGGGGTTAAGGTAATTTTTACTACTCATTTTCACTTTACAGGAAACCAAAACAAAAACCTAAAAATATTTTTCTCCTTCTCCTTCTTGTCTTCTTGTGGCCGCCGCATATAACACACCAAAGGGGGGTGTTTATATGATTTTGATCTTGAATCTTGTACGTGTGTTCGTGTGTGTTCATCCTCGTTAGATCCACGCATTCGGTATATTCTTTTAACCCTTTTTATTTTTGATTTGATCTAATAAAATTAATTAAGAACATGATGTTTTTAAAAACCTAATTAAAAACATAAATCAATCATGTAAAGGGTTATTGGGTAAATCAAAAAGGTTGTTTTTAGGGGTGTTTGTTTGGCCGGCGCCTAAACCGAACCCCAAGGGGGTCTCGGTTTGGCTAATAGACCACCACCGAGACCATATGGTCCTGGTTTGGTGGTGTGGGTCCCACGGCAGCAGCAAACCAAAGGGAACCCCGAAGTGGTTCAGGGTATGGTGTCGATTTCATGTCCGGTTCATGGTTTCTAGTCAAGATCCGGTTCACGGTTTATGTTAAGATTATTTTTTTATAATCATATGTTAAAATTAAATTAATAATTATGACATGATTAATTTAATAAACATGACTTAGGTTATAAATTAATTATTAGAATCATGGAATTATTAACCTAAGTATTTTATATTTTCTAGACTTTATAATTAATTAATTATTAAAAACCATAATTTAATTAATTAATTAACATGACTTAGGTTATATTATTAATAAATATAATACATGTTTTAACCTAAGTATTTAACTTTATTTAATTAAAAAATGATATATTTAATTAAATACTTTTAACCTATGTTTATTTAAATTACATGTAATAATTAATAAACTATACATTATATCATTATGACTTAGAAAATAATCAGAAAAACACTTAAGCTTATATACTTAGCTTATTTAACCAGCTTATATCTAATTATGGAAACTTTCTATTTTTAGAAACTTTTTTAATTAAGGAAGCTAATTTATTTATGGAAACTTTCTATTTTTAGAAACTCATTTAATTCAGGCAACTAATCTATTTATAGAAACTTTTTATTTTTAGAAACTTATTTATTTAGGCAGCTGATCTATTTATGGAAACTTTCTATTTTTAGAAACTTATCTATTTTGAGCAGTAATTCTATTTTTGGAAACTTTCTATTTTTGGAAACTTTCTATTTTTGGAAACTTTCTACTTTTGGTAACTTTCTATTTTTGGAAACTTCTATTTTTTGGAAACTTTCTATTTTAGGAAACCTGCTATTTTTGGAAAGTTACTTATTACACAGTAAGTATAATAATACATGAAATACCAGAAATACTTAATCAGAATAGACAGAATATAAGATAAACATAGTTTAAGGCTTTAAACAGTAAAACATGATATGAACATATAAAATAAGCTAAGACATGACATAAAACCAGTTACGTATTTAGTAAGAAGATACTTATTCATGTATGTATTTATGTAGCATTAGTGATACCGAAGTAGGATTCTCCTCAGTTCATCTTCTTCGTTCACTGGACATAAGGTACGGATTCCCATCCTTTCAGTATGGACATTCTTTCCTTATTAGGATTCCCCGTATGCAGCCAAATGTTTTCCCGTAGTATAAGTTTATATGTTTGACTTGCTTATGTTTAATTTAGAATACCTATAGCCATATACATGCATGACCAGTTTCACCTAGTTATGGAGGTACCATAACCATAACATTAGAGGCACTGATGTTATGACTTCACCACGGCGGAGTGATTGCTCGTGGCGTCCCTTCAACTTTTGGCCATTTATTTTATTTATCATGTGGGGTATATGGGTGCATCCTAGTTACATGTTTTTCAGCAGATTACTCAGTGTGAATGTGGTGTGTGCCTTGCATCCTTCACAAGGAGCTGATCCCTCCTACCCAAACCAGTATATTAAATTAGAGGAAGACCCTCTAATTTGCATGATGAGGTCACCCCTCCAATTATTCATGCACGGTGGATTTTCATGACCTATATTGGCTAATGGTAGAACATGTTAAACAGTTTTTATAAGATAAACATAAGGCTTTTCAAACTATAAAACCAGTTTTACCAAGACTTAACCAGGTTATTCGGGACTTAGTTTCTTCCGCTGTTATATGTTATATGCTTATCCTATTCATGTTTTATTGTACATCCGTGCACTGAGCGTATTGCTCAGCCGTTTTCCTTTTCTATGTTCCCAAAACGGCAGGTACTCAGGGACGCTCGTAGACTTTAAGCATACGTGCATATGGAATGGAAGCTTTCTAGCTTTTCTTTACTTTATGCATTATCTTTACTTCGATACTCTTGTTATGGACATTGTTTAGTCCTTTCCTTTACAGTACTTATGTTTGTGTGTGATGAGCCTTACTTTTGGACTACCAATGTTTGATTCCGGTATTTTCCTTTTTATATGGTCATGTAATGTTTAGACATTTTTCCTTGTATGCTTTGATGACACGCCATAATTACGCGTGACATTCCATTATCAAAATGGGGTGTTACAATTATGGTATCAGAGCCAATGCTTCGACCTGTAGGCTCTCAAATATGACCAGTGATTAGTGGGTAGTCACTATGGTCTTCCTAGAACTGACAGTCGTTTTCATGCATTCATCATTTTTATGCATACATATATATGTCATTGTCGCAGGTTTATGACTAAGTAATGGTTGGTACAGGACTGGCCCTATTTAGTCGCATGTGTTTTATCTAAACTTTTAAATTTAAGACCGACCCATAGGCGTCCCCTCGCCATGTCTTTTAATTAGGGTAAACTGATCATAGGCGTTCACTCTAGAGCATACAAAAGTTTTCATAAAACTGCATCATGCATTCATACACAAAATTTTCTTGCATAAAATTTTTCTCTTGAAATTTTGGTATAAATTTTTTTCATGTATATATATTTTATGTTTTGATCTGTTTTATGTTATACTGTCAGATGGTTCTCACACGCGAACAGGAACAACTTAATGCTGCAATCCAAGCTGCAATGCAATCTTTGCTTCCTCAAATGAGGAATGACATTAGGGCTGAGGTTCAAGCTGCCAACAACCAGCAGCATAATCAGGCACCTCCTCCTCCTCCTCCTCCAGTGACATTGGCAGTATGGCTGGAGAGATTCAACAAGCTCCGTCCTCGAGCTTTTGAGAAAACAGATAGCCCCAGTGATGCTGAAAGCTGGTTGGCTCACATTGAGAAGATTTTCAATGCTATGGGTTGTGACCCCGCATACAAGGCGAGGTTGGGATGCTATCGGTTCGAAGGCGATGTGCTAAATTGGTGGTTAGCGTTGATGCAGTCTGAGGGAGGTGACGAGTGGGTTGCTGGTTTGACTTGGGCTCAGTTCAAGGACAGGGTGATGGAGCAGTTCTTTCCCAAGGCTGAGCAAGACAAGCTCAAGAGGGAGTACCATGGGATCCGACAGAGAGCTGGGGAGAATAGCAACGAGTTTATGCAACACTTTCTTTGCTTAGCTGGTTTCCTTGGTGCAGCAGGAGGTACTCCTGAATAGAAGGCACACCACTTTAGGTGGCTCTTCGCACATCGGTTGCAAACAATCTGGTGTGTGCTACGTTCAACACTGTAGCACAAGTGGCCGATGCAGCACGTAAGCTGGAGATGCTGCAGGAGAGAGATGAGTTCGGGGAAGCTGAGAGACCCGACAAGAGGTAAACATTCGTATTCAAGCGGTGATCAATCCGTATTCTTTCCATATATGTCAATTATTCATCTCTTAAAAAAATGTATCTTCCAGGCAGAAAATTGGGGACCGGTCTCAGCCGGCTACTCAACAGCAGCCTCATCAGCCCAAGGGAAACGGTCAGAATAATGACCGTTCTGCTACGGATAGGCGTGGTGGTAATGATAATTACCGTCACAATGCTGGACACTCCAACAGCAGCAGGTCCTAATACCTACGCAAAATTTATTATGACTTCATGTTATAACTCATATTCTGACACTTTAGAAAAACTTCTACCAGGAACCATGGAAACGGTAGGGACCAGAACCAGAGAGGTTCACAGCCTAGCCGTCCAGCTATCACTGGTATTCAATCTTACAATTTTCCGCATTGTCCTTTGTACCCTATTATCATGTCTTATGTAAAATGTTTTATGAGGTTCCCAGCCAGCCAGAGCACCTGCTGGAGGATATACTCATCGTCTTTGCTCTACTTGCCACCGTAGGCACCCAGGGCTATGTCGTTGTAACACTGACGCATGCTTCAAGTGTGGTCTTCCTGGCCATATCATGAAGGATTGCCGAAAGGGCGAGATGGAGGGCACATCGGGACATGCTGATTTTAAGCCGCCTCCTACCACCGGGCGTGTCTACACGACATCTCGAGACCAGGCCAACAAGTCTACAGGTACCATCACTGGAATCTTGTATATGTATGGATAAGTTGCATGTGTTCTTTTCGATACGGGTGCTACTCACTCGGTTATTTCTACTGCTTATGCTAAGAACATTAGGATGCTCCCCATGCCACTAGAGAATAGGCTTACTATTTCCACGCCTTTGAGGGACTATGTATTAATTACCCATGTATACAAGAGTCTTCCCCTGGAATTTGATGATAAGGTTCGACCTGTTGATGCACTTCCGCTGGACATGAATGACTTCGACATAATTTTGGGCTTGGATTGCCTATCCAAGCATCATGCTACCATAGACCGCCATTCATATCGAGTTATCTTCGGTGATGTTAATGCACCAGAGTACATTCATAACGGGTTCGTACCCGGACGGTTTGTACAAATCATATCTACCCTGCAAGCGCGTACACTACTGTCACATGGCTGCGAGGGTTATCTAGCTACGGTTCACGACATGGATGTTGAATCTCCATCAATTCAGGATCAACCAATAGTGTCAGAATTCCAAGATGTATTCCCAGAAGAACTTCCGGGCATACCACCTGCACGAGAAGTGGAATTCAATATCGAGCTTATTCCAGGAGCTGAACCAATCTCCAAGGATCCTTATCGCATGGCTCCCATAGAGCTGAAGGAGCTGAAGGATCAACTGCAAGAACTTCTTGAACGAGGTTTCATTCGACCGAGCGCATCTCCATGGGGCGCACCGGTCTTATTTGTTAAGAAGAAGGACGGCGGTATGCGTCTTTGCATAGACTACCGCGAGCTCAAAAAGATTACTATCCGGAATAGGTATCCACTGCCGCGTATAGACGATCTGTTTGACCAACTCCAAGGGGCCAAACACTTCTCCAAGATTGATCTTAGGTCAGGCTATCATTAGCTACGGGCCAAGGAGCAGGATATAGCCAAGACTGCTTTTCGTACCCGCTATGGCCACTACGGTTTTGTAGTTATGCCATTCGGCCTGACAAATGCTCCAGCAGTGTTCATGGACTTGATGAACAGAATCTTCCATGAATTTCTGGACAAGTTCTTCATTGTCTTCATCGTTGACATCCTGATTTTCTCAAAGTCCAAGGAGGAACACGAAGACCATCTCGTACAATACTACAGATTCTTCGCCAGAAGCAGCTGTATGCTAAATTCTCCAAGTGTGAGTTCTGGTTAGACAAGGTGGCATACTTAGGTCACATTGTTTCAACAGAAGGAATCACTATGGATCCAGCGAAGGTTGAGGCCATTACTAAGTGGCCGAGGCCGACATCAGCGACGGAAGTCCGCAGTTTCTTAGGCTTAGCTGGCTATTACCGTAGGTTCGTGGAGAACTTTTCCTTCTTAGCACTACCATTGACCAAACTGATGCGGAAAGGGGAGAAATTCGTCTGGACTGAAGAACGAGAGAAGAGCTTTGAAGACCTGAAGCAGAAGCTAGTATCTGCACCTATTCTTACTCTCCCATCTGGTACGGGTGGATTTCAAATCTATAGTGATGCATCGGAGAAGAGACTTTGCTGTGTTCTCATGCAACATGGGAAAGTGATCGCGTACGCTTCACGGCAACTTAAGCCTTATGAAGAAAATTACCCCACGCATGACTTGGAACTTGCTGCAGTCGTGTTTGCATTGAAGATATGGAGGCACTACTTATATGGAGAATCATGTGACATTTTCACGGACCACAAGAGCTTGAAGTATATCTTCACTCAACGTGAATTGAACATGAGGCAGAGGAGATGGTTAGAGCTGTTCAAGGATTATGACATTAATCTACAGTATCATCCCGGAAAGGCAAATGTAGTAGCAGATTCTCTTAGCAGGAAGTCCAGAATGATCAACGGCATTAAAATTGAGGAGGAAATCATAAGAGACTTGGAGCGACTAGACATCGAGATCATGGTACGTGGACAACACGGTTACTGGGCTAATCTTAGAGTAGAACCCGAATTACTCTCTAAGATCAAGGAAGCTCAGAAAGATGACGGAGAAATCTAGGCGATAGTACAGAATTTGGAGAAACAGACAGAATTCAGAGTGGATGCAGATGGTATCGTATGGCATGGCACGAGACTTTGTGTTCCTGATGACCAAGAACTCCGGGAAGCCTTATTAGCTGAAGCTCATAGCTCCCCATTCTCTATACATCCTCGTTCGACTAAGATGTACCATGACATAAAGCAATACTTTTGGTAGAGTGGTATGAAACAGGATGTGGCCACTTACGTCTCCAAATGTCTTACCTGCCAGCACGTTAAGATCGAGCATCAACGATCTGGCGGTCTCCTTCAACCGTTAGATATTCTAGAGTGGAAGTGGGACAAAATCACCATGGATTTTGTTACTGGTCTTCCGCCTACCAAGAGGAAGCACGATGCAATTTGGGTTATCGTTGATCGACTTACCAAATCAGCTCATTTCTTACCGATCCGCAAGGAAGATCCGGTAAATAAACTCGCCGATACGTATAGAAGAGAGATCATGAGACTCCACGGTGCACCATCCAGCATCGTCTCAGACAGAGATCCTCGTTTCACTTCACGATTTTGGAAGAGTCTGCAGAAAGATTGGGGTACACAACTTAAGCTTAGCACGGCTTTTCATCCTCAAACAGACGGACAGTCAGAGCGAACGATTCAGACATTGGAAGACATGTTGAGGTCATGTGCGTTGGAATGGTCGGGTGATTGGGACGATTACATCTGTTTGGTGGAGTTTGCATACAACAACAGTTGGCACGCAAGTATCAAGTGTGCTCCTTTCGAGATGTATGGCAGAAAGTGTCGCGCCCCAATCTGCTGGGATCAGGTTGGCGAGCGAACACTTGAAGGACCAGAAATCATAGAGATGACCAATGAAAGGATCGCAGTAGCTAAGCAGAAACTTCAGGAAGCACGGTCACGTCAGAAGAGTTACGCCGATAAGCATCATAGGGACACACATTTTAACGTAGGAGATCACGTCTTCCTTAAGGTTTCGCCGGCGCGTGGTGTTAGACGCTTCGGGATTAAAGGGAAGCTCAGTCCTCGTTTCATCGGACCGTTTGATATCATTGAACGAGTCGGTGAAGTATCTTACCGGTTAGCGTTACCTCCGCAGCTTTCGCATGTACACAATGTGTTTCATGTGTCCTTACTCATAGGGTACCAGTATCATCCCCTTCACATGGTTCAGTATCCACTGGAACAGATACGTTAAGATCTCACTTTTATAGAAGAACCCGAACGAGTTCTTAACAGACAAGAACGAGTCATGAGAAGGAAGACGATTCCCTTCGTCAAAATCCTATGGAGGGATCATACCGAGCGGGAAGCCACTTGGGAAACCGAGGAGTCTATCCGGGCTTCTTAACCTCATTTCATATTTTGAATTCGGGTATGTTCTTCTTTTTCAGTTTACTTTATCTATAATTCGGGGACGAATTATTCTTTTTAGGGGGGAAGAGTTGTAAAACCCGCATGCTTTTACCATGAATAGTGCCCTTAAGATCGTACGTACTAGATAAAATCTTTCCTTTTATAGTATGATTACGTTTACGTGTTAGGATTTTACGTATTACGTACGTGTTAGAACATGATAAGTATTTATTACGCACGAACACGCAATAATTATTTAACAATAATTAATCACGAACATGCGATCATGAAATCATGAACGTAATCAAATCATGAACTAATATTAATTACGTATATATATTTATTACGGGTGTGAATAAATATATTAGATCACGGTAAATATTTAACGAGAACACATAAAACGCGAACACAAATAAACACGAACGAACACTTAAACAACGAGACACGGAAAACGGTACGGGTACCCCATGTGGGGCCCCCTACCCGCGACAACATCAAGGAGATGGGCCAAGCCCATCTCAAAATTTACTAAGAAGGGGTTAAGGTAATTTTACTACTCATTTTCACTTTACAGGAAACCAAAACAAAAACCTAAAAATATTTTTCTCCTTCTCCTCCTTGTCTTCTTGTGGCCGCCGCATAAACACACCAAAGGGGGGTGTTTATTTGATTTTGATCTTGAATCTTTTACGTGTGTTCGTGTGTGTTCATCCTCGTTAGATCCACGCATTCGGGATATTCTTTTAACCCTTTTTATTTTTGATTTGATCTAATAAAATTAATTAAGAACATGATGTTTTTAAAAACCTAATTAAAAACATAAATTAATCATGTAAATGGTTATTGGGTAAATCAAAAAGGTTGTTTTTAGGGCTGTTTGTTTGGCCGGCGCCTAAACCGAACCCCAAGGGGGTCTTGGTTTGGCTAATAGACCACCACCGAGACCATATGGTCCCGGTTTGGTGGTGTGGGTCCCACGGCAGCAGCAAACCAAAGGGAACCCCGAAGTGGTTCGGGGTATGGTGTCGATTTCATGTCCGGTTCATGGTTTCTAGTCAAGATCCGGTTCACGGTTTATGTTAAGATTATTTTTTTTATAATCATATGTTAAAATTAAATTAATAAATATGACATGATTAATTTAATAAACATGACTTAGGTTATAATTTAATTATTAGAATCATGGAATTATTAACCTAAGTATTTTATATTTTCTAGACTTTATAATTAATTAATTATTAAAAACCATAGTTATAATTAATTAATTAACATGACCTAGGTTATATTATTAATAAATAATAATACATGTTTTAACCTAAGTATTTAACTTTATTTAATTAAAAACATGATATATTTACTTTTAACCTATAGTTTATTTAAATTACATGTAATAATTAATAAACTATACATTATATCATTATGACTTAGAAAATAATCAGAAAAACACTTAGGCTTATATACTTAGCTTATTTAACCAGCTTATATCTAATTATGGAAACTTTCTATTTTTAGAAACTTAAAGGCAGCTAATCTATTTATGGAAACTTTCTATTTTTAGAAACTTATTTAATTAAGACAGCTGATCTATTTATGGAAACTTTCTATTTTTAGAAACTTATCTATTTTGAGCAGTAATTCTATTTTTGGAAACTTTCTATTTTTGGAAACTTTCTATTTTTGGTAACTTTCTATTTTTGGAAACTTTCTATTTTTTGGAAACTTTCTATTTTAGGAACCTGCTATTTTTGGAAAGTTACTTATTATTACACAGTAAGTATAATAATACATGAAATACCAGAAATACTTAATCAGAATAGACAGAATATAAGATAAACACAGTTTAAGGCTTTAAACAGTAAAACATGATATGAACATAAAAATAAGCTAAGACATGACATAAAACCAGTTACGTATTTAGTAGGCAGATACTTATTCATGTATGTATTTATGTAGCATTAGTGATACCGAAGTAGGATTCTCCTCAGTTCATCTTCTTCGTTCACTGGACATAAGGTACGGATTCCCGTCCTTTCAGTATGGACATTCTTTCCTTATTAGGATTCCCCGTATGCAGCCAAATGTTTTCCCGTAGTATAAGTTTATATGTTTGACTTGCTTATGTTTAATTTAGAATACCTATAGCCATATACATGCATGACCAGTTTCACCTAGTTATGGAGGTACCATAACCATAACATTAGAGGCACTGATGTTATGACTTCACCACGGCGGAGTGATTGCTCGTGGCGTCCCTTCAGCTTTTGGCCATTTATTTTATTTATCATGTGGGGCGTATGGGTGCATCCTAGTTACATGTTTTTCAGCAGATTACTCAGTGTGAATGTGGTGTGTGCCTTGCATCCTTCACAAGGAGCTGATCCCTTGTAAAACCCGTAAAAATAAGGTCATAATTTATTTCTATTTTCAATTATTTTGAAGTATTTTATAACGTTAAATATTATTATGTTTAACGGTTTAAGTTGAAACCGATATTAAATATTATATTTTAATATTTTGACGAGTAACGAGGACTACTGGTGATCGCGATACTGACGGATGCCTAAAATTTTATATTTTATTATCGATCGTTTCGATATTTAATATTTTCGACGATATCGTTCTAATTACGTATCGAGTCGTTATATTATTATTTTTCGTGTGCGTTTAAACTTTTAAGTATTTTTACCAAACCCGAGTCCCGTAAATATTTGTAAAATTGACTTTTAATCATTTCCTGCTTTTTAACTAATATTTACATTTTGGACCAAAACTATCACAAATTGGCAAAAACTACCCCAACTCCATACTATACCTAACATTTCCACTAGCACTTTCTTTTAATAAATTCATTTAACAAAAAAAATCAACCAACTTCTTCTTCACCCTTTGTTTAGCCATCCACCATTAACAACACAAACACCTTAACCAAAAATTTTCTAGCTTGATCCAAGAGAAACTAAAACAAGTCCCATCCTCCACTTTCAAAGGGCTACAATTTGGTATAAAATTTTCATAAATGCAACCATATAAATTTTTCAAGAAAAGTTGGTTATGTTTGATCCAAATTTGTTGTATGCATGTGTTAGTAATGATGATCAAAAGATTTTCATGCCATGTTTTTGTTAAAAAGTTGATTTTTAATTTTTGGGTTTTTGATTTTGATGATGATGCAAGTGTTAGGAATGGTTTATGATGATATTAGGGGTGTAGGATGATGAGGAAAATTGTTAGAATTGATCAAAAACATGATTTTGTGGGAGATTTTAATAGTCAATTTTGGGCAGTAGGTAAACTGAAAAATCCGAATTTTTATGTTTTGAAAATGACTTAACTTATAGCCTAGGGTTGTAGATAATTTCCTTAGCTTCGATTTGATATAAGGTAGAGCTTCTAGCTCAAAACGAGCGCGAAGTTATGATGTTTTGAATGATTGTGTACCGGGAAACGAGTGTCGACACAATCCGAAAATTGTGGTCGGTATTTGGATCGAATCTCGGGGACTATAAAATGAGTTTCAAAATGATTCAAGGGCTGATATCAGGCTCCAAGTTTAGTATTTTGAGTCTATTTTTAGAATCAAGTGGCGGTTTTACAAATGGAGTTGTTTAGAATGGTCAAAATGGTTTCGTAAGTCAAGGTCGCTAAACTGTCCGGATTTTATGATTCAAAGATGAGTCGGGCAGGGAACTTTAGAAGTAAAATATTTTAATGGGCTTTTGAGAGGACTTTCTATATATAGTAAGTAAGTTCTCTGAGTAGTATCATAAAAATTTGATATGTTTAAGTATGGTAAAACGGCTTGGACATTCGGTATGTTCCGGCAGATTTTTATTAAAGGCATATAATAATAAAATGAATATATAGGAGAGTAAAATAGAACCACTTGCATCATTTTCTCTCGAGTTGTCGTGATTTTATACTTGAGCTTGATTTTATTAAGTATCATTTATTTCTCGAGTCTATTATTAATGTACGCACCTTATTTGCTAGGTTGCGGTTGTCGTGTTTTTTGGGCATCTACTATCGTCGGCGATCGTCTTCAACTACTATAAGTACTAAGGTGAGTCTATAGCCTCGTTTGAGATCATTCAAATATTTTAAAACCCGCGAGGGGGAATACATGGGTTTTTTTTAAACTTAGAACACAAGATTTTTATGGTATGCTTGTCCCTCTATGAATGGACCCGTGGTTGCCTTTAAATTTCATTAAGTGATTGCCTTAGTTAAAGCCTCAATTATGGACCGTTAATTAACCTATGATGGGTTAACCGCTAGTATAGTTAATAGATCTATGGGGGAAGCCACCCCAGTTCAGTTTTTGTGGACTTGTCATAGAAGCTTAGGCCCGACCTCCACACTGTTTGAACATATTATATTAAGAAGTCAGGTATACGGCAATGTACCAATAATCTGGAGGTAACCGACAATTAATAAATCTCTCGTCTTATTAGACTGATATGGGAGTGTCTAAGGGCTCGGTTCCATGAGCTTATTGAAATTTATGCTATATACAATTATTACTGTTGATGCAAATTATTATATTCTTGTTGCCTTTAAGCATGCCACAAACTTATAATCTTTGCTTGTGTTCAAATTGATTACATAAACCTATAGATTCACTCGGCATTTTTGCTGATTGTTTTACTCACATGTATTTCAGGTAATCATGAAGTGGAAGCTTGGAGGTCACGGGAAGGAAGTTGTGCACTGCTTTTGTTGTTCAAACTCTTTGATTTATTTATCGTTCCATTTTTAAAACAAACTAATATGTTGTTTTAACTTATCTTTTGGTAACGATTACTTGGGACTACGCTACTCTGATAAATGTTTTAGGAACGATAAATCTAAAACGTCTCTTTTCGAGTCGTTCTTTATAAATTATGTGTTGTTGTATCATTGTTTAGCACCCAAAGATGTATTCCGCTGCGTGTAAATTTGGGGGTGTTAAATCCCTCCTACCCAAACTAGTATATTAAATTAGAGGCAGCCCCTCTAATTTGCATGATGAGGTCACCCCTCCAAGTATTCATGCACGGTGGATTTTCATGACCTATATTGGCTAATGGTAGAACATGTTAAACAGTTTTTATAAGATAAACATAAGGCTTTTCAAACTATAAAACCAGTTTTACCAAGACTTAACCAGGTTATTCGGGACTTAGTTTCTTCCGCTGTTATATGTTATATGCGTATCCTATTCATGCTTTATTGTACATCCGTGCACTGAGCGTATTGCTCAGCCGTTTTCCTTTTCTATGTTCCCAAAACGGCAGGTACTCAGGGACGCTCGTAGACTTTAAGCGTACGTGCATATGGACTGGAAGCTTTCTAGCCTTTCTTTACTTTATGCATTATCTTTACTTCGATACTCTTGCTATGGACATTGTTTAGTCCTTTCCTTTACAGTACTTATGTTTGTGTGTGATGAGCCTTACTTTTGGACTATCGATGTTTTATTCCGGTATTTTCCTTTTTATATGGTCATGTAATGTTTAGACATTTTTCCTTGTATGCTTTGATGACACGCCATAATTACGCGTGACATTCCATTATCAAAATGGGGTGTTACATTTAAAACAGGGGAGAATGTTTCCTCATAATCTATACCTTCTTTTTGACCACAACCCATGGCAACAAGTCTGGCCTTATACCTTTCTATCTCACCACTGGATTTGAACTTAAGTTTCCAAACCTACTTAGAATTTAAGGCAGCCCTACCAACAGGCAATTTAACTAAGTCCGAAGTGTCATTTTCAAGCAAGGCAGCAAATTCAACATTCATAGCATCAACCCATTCAGGACTTTGACAAGCTTCAAAAAAATGCCTAGGTTCACTACTCTTATTTAACTGAGTAACAAAGCATAACGCATCTCCTTTAATTTTGGAATAACCAACAAATTTTTCAATCCCATACTTGACCTTGGAATTAACAACAAAATCATTGTAATTTTTAGGAAACACAGAAGGTCTAGAAGACCTTCTCAAACCCTGGTCATCCTGAGCATTAGTATTAGAAATACCACCCAAGTTCTGTCCATGCAAGGGAAGACATGGGTGAATTTCCAAATTTCCTTCAGATACTTGAATCTCATCAAGTGTGGCAGCCTCAAAGTCACTTGGATTGGCATCTATGGTATCATTGCTAGAAGAAATGTGTCCACTGTCACCTAGAACCAAGTGTGGGCTACTAGCACTTGGTGACTTACTGTCACCATTATGATCATTTGTAACTCTCTCATCATCATCAAGAAGCTCAGGATTTTCCAAATCAAAAAAGGTTAAAACTTTACTATTTTGAAAAACATCATCATCTTGATTCTTATTCTTTTTATTCAAAATAGTATCTTTAAAAGGGAAAATGGACTCAAAAAACTTAACATCTCTAGAAACAAAGAACTGATGTCTATCAAGACTATAAAGTTTGTAAGCCTTTTGCAAATTAGAAAAACCCATCATAACACATTTTTCAGATCTACTGGTGAGTTTATCATGACTATTCAAGATAGTAGCAAAACAAAGACATCCAAAGGTCCTAATATGAGAGAGATTAGGAGGTGTGTTATACATCATCTCATATGGAGATGTATCATTTAGGACAGAAGAGGGTAATCTGTTGATAAGATAAGTAGCAGTTAGAATGCATTCAGTCCAAAACTGTTGTCCCATATATTTGTGATGATTAAACAAGAAAGAAAGGTAATTAATAGATGAATTCTAGAGAGAGAAAGTAGTGAGAGAAAGTAGAGAGAATGGTTGGAGAAACTAGGTGATATTAGATTAAGAGAAAATGAAATGACCAATCAACCTCTCCTTATATGTAAGGAGACGTTTATATAGCCTTGCCTACATGTGGCATGATGGGCTATATGATAATGGGTCGGGCTTTCCTTTTGGGCTTTGGTTACTTATGAATGAACCTTAACTTAAATTTAAGCCCGTAATACACGACTAATCTACTACCTATTACAACGGTCTAATATACGATACATAATAAACATATGACCGAGCATTCTTGTTTGGCTCAATATTTTGAGGCTAACAATCTCCCCCAATGAGAGGTCATTACTCTTTATAAGAGGCCATTACCCTTTGTCATTTGGAGATTTGTAGAGATTACTAATCTCGCCATAAATGAGTCTTGAACGTGTAATAGTAGTCTTGTTTCTTCATGCTGTGATCTTTGAGCCTTTGTCATTGTCTTTCGACTTTGTCTTTAATCTTGAGATCTTCAAATCATCCTTGACTTGTCTTTGTCATCTTGCGATCTTGTGTCTTAATCCACATGTTCACACTATTAATTGTCAAATATGTCTTTAGGCATGAGAATGTGGTTTTGAATCTTTGACTTTGCTGAGTACACCGTAACGCCACCTTCTTGAGACAAAACATAGACGCGGACAGAATGGCTTTGACATTCGTCCTAAATCAGTAGCGTTTTACCTCCGGTCGGTGAAGATCGTTATACGATATTAAATATCGTACCTATGATAGGTAGATTCACTTAAGAATCTCCTTGACAGGGTTTCGCGGTTGTACTAACCATTCTCTATATTCGACCGTCTCAAAGCAAGACTGCGAACATAAAGAGTGAATCAATTGGATAAATATCCGCTTGATTAAAGTCGTCAATTCAAATTCATGGAACAAGTGTGATTCATAAGAATCTTACCATTATTGCTTTACAG
Organism: Glebionis coronaria; assembly: GCA_025667525.1. NCBI lineage: Eukaryota > Viridiplantae > Streptophyta > Magnoliopsida > Asterales > Asteraceae > Glebionis > Glebionis coronaria. The sequence continues at coordinate 630,774,823 of CM046874.1, read as the reverse complement.
TTGACACAAGCTTAATTCATAAGAATCTCACAAGTCACCTACCGTAGCGCTGTTTGATGTTGACGCTAGAAGGATTTCCATTCGTCACTGTGAATATTAATGTATATCACTTTGAATGTTCTGGAAAGACCATAAAGATATTGCGTAGAAACCTGAAATGAGTTTGAATCAATTCAGAATCAAACCACTGTTGCTTTTTAGTTTTACACATGTTCAATTCATAAAGAATCTTGCATATGACCTACCGCAGTGCTGTTTTATGTTAACACTGGAAGGATTTCCACTCATCATTGTGAATACTAAGTAGTATCACTCTGAGTGTTCTAGCAATATCACAAGGATATGGCTTAGGACTCTCTTGTTCGTCATTCGTGTGTCCTAACGAGATTTGATTGATCTCTTGGCTCTAGACTCGATTTGTGCACTTTTAGTGGTCGGAGGCTGGAGCAGATGCCACCTATTCAATATCAACTATCTCGAAGTGAGAAAATCAATAGAAGTCATGTTGTTCTCCGTGACAATAAAACAAACTTCTTTTGAGAGAAGCCTGAGTAGCTATGGAAAGGGTTGTGCATACATCACTGGGTCCATGATGAGTTGTCTTCATGATGTGTTGACCCGGTTTCTGCCTAAGTTGTATGGAGGGCTTCTTTCTTTACAATCTTTATCCTTACATTTCTTTTTCATTCTTCAACCCCTTCAATGCTTACCAAGACATCATTACTAGCACCTTGTTGTGATTGTTCCAGTGCTAGCATCAGTACTTAGTCGGCATTCAGCTACGTTCACATTCTACTCCATCTTTCCTAAGGACTTCTAATAATCTATTGAATTGTCCCTGGGATCCTCAGGTTCTGGTTGGATCACAGGACTTAAACCTAACCACCCTTTTGACACCAATAACGTCGTGAATTAAAGATGTTGTGGGTATTTGATCGTAACCATGAAAACCACTTCAAATGTCTAACAAGATGTTTGAAAAACATTTAACACCTTGATAGTTTTGTCGTTTCAGAAATGCTCCCACTTCACATGTGCATCGATAATCGAAAGTGTTTCGCACATGTAGGTAAGAGTTAAAGTGCTTGAGTCTTATATAAGATCACATTTTAATCACATTTGCTCCCCCTATCTCTAATATATAAAATCTTTTGATATTAGAGATACCAAATTTGATTAAAATATATTTTGAAAAATAGTCTTGAAAATCTCCGGGAGAAAGATGTGTTAATCTTTTGCATGAAGTTAAAATGCTTCCCCTCAAAAATTGATCCAATTAAATTGTCATTGTGAGGATATGATCCACATTTCTCTTTTTGAGGATGGGAGTTGTTGAACACACAATTTTTGAAAGATTTTGAATAATCATTGAAAAATTCTTGAAAAAATTGTGTTCAACGCTTTTTGAAAAATCCTATTTCTTTTTGTCGAAGAGGTTTTTCTAAAGCATAAACTTGAGTTCATAGACTTTGAATGTCTTGACGAATCCACTCAAGTGTAAGAATATTTCTCTTCTTTTGCTGAGGGTAAGCGCACTAAATCGTACACTCCCCCGTGAATATTGATCCGGGTTGCAATCTGAAAGTGATTACAAGCCATTGTGTTGAGCTCAAAACGTTGAATGTTTTGTGACAAGCTCAACCCAAGATAAATTGCTCTACCCATTGTTGGAAAATTTGTCCAAAATAGACAATTTCCTTTATTAAAAGAAATGACATGTTTTGAAAAATATTTACAACATTCATTCGAGCTTTATGTACACACCCGTGTCGTTATTGAGCGACATTTCTAGGCACGTCCATATTATCGATACTGAAAGACATGTCGAGAAGAATATTTTTGGATTTTTAAAGATTTTTTTAATTTTGTGTTTTGTTTTTTATATGTTTTATATTTTGTATTTTTCTTTTTCAAAGATATTTACAAGTCGATGTTTGATAGATAAATCAAGCAGGCACCTTTTCCAGAATCTCCAGGTCTGCTGGAGTCAAACATCTCATACCAATTTGCCTAACGAGGTACTCAAACCTATCTTTCGACAGATCTTTTGTAAACAAGTCGGCTAATTGGTAATCCGGTCCAACAAATTATAGTTCAATGATACCTTTTTCAACTTGTTCCTTTATGAAGTGGTATCTGACATCGATGTGCTTCATGCGGGAATGTTGTACCGGATTGCAGGATATGGCTATGGCGGACTTTGAGTCACAGTACATAGGTACTTTATCAAAGTGGAAGCCATAATCCGTGAGTTGTTTTCTCATCCAAAGAACTTGAGCACAACACGCAGATAGAGACACATACTCCGCTTCGGCTGATGACAATGATGAGCAATCCTGCTTCTTGGAAGACCATCCAAGCTTATCTTGACCTAGAAATTGTGAACCACCAGAAGTACTTTTACGTGTATCAAGACACCCTGCATGATCAGAATCTGAATAGGCCGTTAGAAAGAAACCGGTTTCCCTCGGATACCAGAGTCCCAAATAAATGGTATTCTTGAGGTACCAAAAGATCCGTTTAACCTCCTTGAGGTGCTTTTTAGTGGGTCGTGCTTGATATCGTGCGCAATAACACGTAGCATGTGATATATCTAGTCGGCTTGCTGTTAAGTACATGAGGGAGCCGATCATGGAACGATATCTTGTTTGATCTATAGCAACTCCCTCCAAATCAGCATCTAGGGATGTGGTTGATAATGGTGTCCCAACTGGGTCACATGAGGTCATACCATGCTTTTTTATTATCTCTTGACAATACTTAGCTTGGTTAATAAAGATACCACTTGGGGATTGGTGAACTTGAATTCCTAGAAAGAATTTTAGTTCGTCCATCATAGACATTTCAAATTTGTTGTGCATTACTTTTTCAAACCATTTTGAAAGTTTTGGGTTTGTAGACCCGAAAATAATGTCATCAACATAAATCTGCACAAGAAAAATGTCATCCCCATATTTATAAGTGAACAAAGTTAGATCAATGGAACCTTTTGAGAAACCTTTGGAGACTAGAAATTTTGAGAGCTCGTCGTACCACGCACTTGGAGCTTGCTTGAGTCCATAAAGTGCTTTGTGGAGACGATACACCTTGTCAGGATAACTAAGATTAACAAATCCTTCAGGCTGCATAACATAGACTTCATTCTTCAAAGGACCGTTCATAAATGTTGTCTTCACATCCATTTGATAAACAGTGAATCCCTTATGTGCAGCATAAGCAAGGAAAATCCTGACCGCTTCCATACGAGCAACTGGTGCAAATGATTCGTCAAAATCAATTCCCTCTTTCTGGCCATACCCCTTAGCCACAAGCCTAGCTTTGTTCTTGATGATCGTGTTTTCTTCATCCATTTTTTTTCCAGATCCAACGAAGATTTAACGGAATCACATCGTATGGTTTGTCAACAAGTTCCCAGACTTCAAGTCTTTCAAATTGTTGAAGTTCATCCGTCATCGATTCGATCCAAGCATGATCAGCCATGGCTTCTTTGATGTTTTTTGGTTCATCTGTACTCACGACGAGTGCGAACATACAAACATCGCCATCGGAGGCTAGTTGTCGTCTTGTACGAACAGGCTGAGAAAGGTTTCCAATTACCTGAACCAAAGGATGTTCTCGGGTCCAATGATGTGTTGAAGGATGTTGTTGGTAGAACGTATGCATATTTGACGGATCAACATGGCGAGTAGAAGACTCTCCAGTTTCATGTACCGGTGTACCGAATGGGTTGATAAATTCGTCTTCGTCAGATAATGCATTGTCTGCTTGATTTGTGTTCTCTGGAGCAATGACAGTAGTTTTGGATGTTGTAGGGGAGCGGTTGTTGATGTGATATTCTGAGGAGGTAAATCCGTAGAAACCCGTGTTGAAGTAGATGAGGTTGTATCCTTTTGTTGACGATGATCGATATCATCATTCTTATCATGAGTGACAGCGGAAGACTTTGATACAACATGTTTCTCCCCCGTGAAATATTCATCAAACATTGGTCCATATAACATTTCCAACTCTTCAAGTGTCGTGTCCACTGTCATATCTGCTCTAGGAACATGTTCAGGAACCAGCTTTGAACTTGACGGTTCATTGTTGTGGTCTTGAGTTCCGAGTTCCGTCCAGTTGAGAACGGGAGTCGTTTTTCGTTGTGGATCGGGACTTAAACTGTTTTGTTCAAGTGCCATTTCTTGAAAATCATCAAATCTGATATGAATAGTATCGACTATCAATTTTGTTCTCTTGTTGTACACACTGTATCCCTTAGACTGAGTTGCATATCCCACTAAAATGCATGCATCACCTTTCTCTTTCATCTTGTCCAGATATTCACCATCTCGAATAATGTAACACGTACATCCAAAAACATGAAGGTGTTTGAGGGAAGGTTTGTGATCATTAATTATGAGATATGGTGTCTTTTCGTGTCTAGGGATAATTAAGGATCGGTTTTATGTGTAGCATGCGGTTGATACGGCTTCGGCCCAAAATAATAATGGTAATTTTGAAGCAGATAATAATGTTCGAGCAGCCTCAACCAAAGTACGGTTTCGTCTTTCAACAACGCCGTTTTGTTCGGGTGTTCTAGCAATAGATGTTTCGTGTTCAATCCCTTCGCCTTCAAAATACTTCTTCAGAGTTGAATTCAAGAATTATGTGCCTCTGTCAGTACGTACCACTTTTACTTGAGCTTGAAGACCACGTTGTATCAGCTTAAGGAAGTTAATGAGAACCTCAGGTGTTTCATCCTTGGACCTTAAGAAGAGGGTCCACGTGTACCTTGAGTAGTCATCGACAATTACCATAACATATTTCTTCCCATTGATGGTTTAAACACGCTTGGGACCACACAGATCTATATGAAGAAGATCTAACCGTCCTTTAGAGCTTGGTGTAGTCTTTGTCTTGAAACTACTCCGTTTAGCTTTACAAAGCTCACAAGAAGAACAAAGATGATCTTTGATGAATTTCAAGTTAGGAAGGCCTCGCACAATATCTTTCTTGGAAAGAAAGTTGATGGTATCAAAGTTAAGATGAGATAAATGTTGATGCCATAACCAAGCTTGAGTCGTTGAAGCTTTAGCCATGAAACAGATTAGAGTTGAAGATGTGGAGTCTTGTAGTGAAATAGTGTAGAGATCAGTACCCCGTGTTCCGGTAAGTAACTCATTCCCAGCATAATCACGAACAAAACATGTCTTCTTTCTAAACGCAACCTCCAAATCCGCATCACAGAATTGACCAACCAAGAAAAGATTATGATTAAGCCCTTCGACGTAGTAAACCCTTTTGATAGTGATATTCCCCTGAACCAAGTCTCCATATCCTAGGATCGGTGCAAATTGATCATTTCCGAATCGGACCGTACCCAGGAATTTCTCCACGAAGTTAATTAGAAGCTTGAGATTCCCCGTCATGTGCTTCGTGCATCCGGAGTCCAGTATGAAGAGAATTATTTCGATCACCTGCAGAAGAATTAGAACACGATGGAGCATTTGCTAAACTGGATTCCATGTTAGTTGTGATTTCCGATTCATTAGTTTCCCTAGTTTCATCACTTAAAGGCACACTAACGCACGTAGTCACATTTTCTTTCCTAACCTTAGGCATCCATTTATATCCTGGAGGACATTGATTAGCAAACCACCATTTCCAAGGCTTGCTAGCAAACTCATATATTTCCCTAATTCTGCTTCTAGGGTTCTTAGTGGTGGAGTCTGATGCAATACTTTTCTTAGGAGGGGTTGCACCAGAATGGTTCACTTTGCCTTTGGGTTTTCTAGCACTAATAGGCATCGCAGTTTGCTTCTTAGTTATAGTATCTACGCCTTTGACATTATTCGAAACACACATAGCATTATTAGCATTACCACACTTTCCACATTTCACACAAACAAACTTAACATTTAAAGCATTCAAAGTCGAATCATTCAAATCGTCATTACACGCGATTACAGACGTTTTATTCTTAGAAACATTGAAAATCCTAGGGTGGTCTTCTACTGTCTTCATCTTCCCTTGACTTTTGTGTTGCCAAACCTTTTCATTCATGCGAGTGCTCTTAAGCTGGGGCCGGCTAACACTATCAGTGGGGAATACTCCTGTAGTAAAAGACACATGTCTATTAGTGTTTCTAAAAGTCTGAGGTGATTGACTTTCTTTGTTGTGTGTAGTGGCCAATCTATACATCCCTGGTTTAACCACATTTGTGTTCTTAATGCTTTGTGATCGAATATGTGTTTTGGGAGTGTTTTATGGTAACCTATCCTTCCCATCCGTCTTGGGGGCAAACGCAGGTTTTGCAAATGCAGAATTAGAGAAAACAGATGGTTTTCCCAAGACAGAGGGTCTAGTCACTTTTTTCACATTGGGTTGTCTTACAACAGGTTTCTTAACACTAGGTTCCACAATTTTCCCACCCATCTTAGCAACGAGTTTCTTCAACTCTGTTATCGCTATTTCCCTGTCTTGTAACTGAGCTTTCAACCCTTTAATTTCCAAACTCTGTTCATTCATTTCTCGAAATGTTTTGGAAAGTTTTTCTTGCAAGTTATTATCATGTGGAAAACTACAAACATCTTTTTGCAAAGCAAGTTCAAGAGAATGACAATGTTTTTGAAGGAAATCAGTTTTGTGTTGAAGTAACTCAAAAGCCTTTTTATCAACATTTTCTTTACATTTCGAAAGCTCAAGTTCAAGACGCTCACATTCTTTGATTTTATCAAGATATTTGCATGCAACATCAGAATATTCATCTATATCAGCACAAGATTGAAGAGTAACACACAAAATATCTTTGGAGAGACATTCTTCTAAGAGTAGATCATATTTGTTTGAAAAATTTGATTTGTCATTTTGGAGTTCATCAATTTCTTTTTCAAGAGACTCAACATATTTCAAATCATCAAACATTTCAGACCGAATAAAGTTTTCAAACTCAAGAACATGTTCTTTTATTATCTTCGTATTTGGTATTAGAAGTTCTTTCACAAGCACAGTTATGTCGTGAGGAATCTCGGTTTTCCACTTATCCTTTTTATGTTTTTCCCAATCGCTTTCGATAAATGATTGAAGATTTTCAGTGTGGTGTTTAAGAAAACCAAGTATTTTCTACTTTTGCTTTTAGAAGCATCTAGAGGCAAATAGTTATATATTTAAAAACATTAGTTTTCCTCTTAGCGAAACAAACGCTTTCTTCCTATGAATTCTTCGTTGTTTGCATTCTAAAAATAATTCCTCACGAGAATTCTGTTTTTGTGGAGTGAAAAAGACCATAAAGACTGTTTAGATAAGCATAGTTATATGGTTTCACAAAATCTTTATTGACCGGTGATCTACTCTCCTCATCCCAAAGGGACGTCTCTTCACTATCTAGGTTAGCTACTGGGCAGTCATTATCAGTCCATTCGGACTCATCAAGATATAAGTGAGGGTTAGCAGCTTGAACTTTTTCGAGGTACTTGGGGGTGGCAAAGCTAGGTTGACCCTTGAAAAATGACGGAGGTGCTATCATTCTAACAGTTTGAATAGAGTCATGCGTTTTATAAACAACTTTTTTTCAAAAAATCGACTTGTTCTTCGAGATCCTTTACTTTTTCAGTATCTTTGCCTTGTCTATTTTTGAAATCTTGTTTTAATGTTTCAACCTCTTGTTTCTTCTCGTCAAGAATTTTAGCAGAATAGGTGGTATTCATCGAAAGCCTCTGTTCAAGTTCATTAACTTTTGTTGTGGCAAGGTACGTTTTTTGAAGTTCATCACTTAATAAAACATTAAATTGACGTTTTTCCTTAGTTAACAAAGCAAGAGCTTCGTTGTATTTATTTTCAAAATCGTCCTTTTTAACGTTGATGACACGACATTTGTACCCCTCAAGCTCTTTGGTCTTTTGAAGAAGCTCAGCCCTATAACTATCAATGGTCTCACTAGCTTTTATGAGAGCGGCTTTGCTTTCTTCAAAGTTTTGAGTGAGCGTTGCGTTTGCCTTCTTTAATTGCTTTTGACTCTTTCTATTTTCATTGACATCTTTTTGTAAACTAGCAATTAAATTAACAAGCGCGACACGCTCCTCGTCATCATACTCATTTGCATGTTGATCATCCTCAAACTCATTATTGCACATGTCTGATGAATCGGGTGTGGTATTGCTATCAACCGTTTTCATCATACACATGTCAGTAATTGTTGTTGGTAGATCACTATGCTCATGTGTATCACCAAACACATTATATTCATCATCATGTTGTACCTTATCAATTGGCTCAGTATCAAAGATAGGACCATTGTGATCTTCAGTGACGTTAAGGAACTCATGAATCTTTGCCATGTATGAATAATGTGCCTCGAGTTTTTGGTCGGAGAGTTCATCATCTGTGTCGTCAAGCATTTCTCCTTCCTTAGCTGATAACTTGATTCCAGCTTCCATTTTTTTGTACAGCGTCATCTTTTCCTTATGATAACCATAATATTTAATCCTCTTTGGCTGCCTGTATTCCCTAGCCAAATGCCCAAAACCTCTGAAGTTAAAACACTGAATCCCACTTTGTTGCACAACTTGAGTACCAACAGTTTCCCTATTTCCAACAGCAGTAGCCACCCTCTGATTATCATACTTAGGTTGTCGATCATACTTTAGAGGACTCTCAGCACGTCTTCTTGAGTCATACCTTGGAGGACTCTGTGCATAGGTGTTCCTCGGGTTTGAAGATGTTCGAAGGTTGTTGTTGGTGGGTTTGTAGATTTTCTTGTATTGATTCATAATGAAAGCCATTTCTTGCTTGAATTCCCTATCCTTTTGAGCTACTTCTTCATCACTGTTGATAGGTGTGAAAACACCCATCCTTTTACCACTTATAACTGGCTAAAACAAGACCAAAACGCGTGTTTAATATCATTTGTTTGGAATTATGCGTGGTTTTTGTGTTTATTGTGTTTTCAGAGCCAACCGGATGAATATTGAAGAAAACATAGGATTGCACGGGTTTTATCAAAGAAAAAGACTCAAGACGAAGTCTATTGTCCAAGAGATGCAAAAGATTTGAAGTCAATGGGCCTATTTGAAGATTTATCGAAGAAAAGGACCAAAGATGGAAGATTTACATATGTCGAAGAAACTCAAGTCTATTAAACGAAAGATTATAAGACGAGTTGGAATTATTCACCGACATTTCTCAAAATCCAAAGTCGGAAACGTTTATTTAAAGAAACGTAAAGACTAAAGATGAAAGAAGAAGAAAAGCCCATTTACAAGCCCACAATCAAACACCTATAAATAGGCCTTCTCTTCACACATTTTGGAGTTAGCTAGTTTTTCATTTTTTCATTTTCTCTAGTTTTAGAGAGAGAAAGTTCTTAACTTTCTCTCACTAAGATTTTTCTTTTCTCTATTTTTATCTTTCAAGTTTTAAGCTTTTGTATTTTGGATTTCACTAATCTAATTCAAGTTAAGCTTTTAAGTTCTTTAATCTCCTTCTACATTTCTTAGCTTATCTTAATCTTTGATCCGATTGATTCATTTCATACGGTTTGGGTGATTGTATGAGTTCTTGATTAAACTTTCTTGTTCTACATAAGCTATTGAACGTATAAGCTATAAGCTCTTCATGCTTATTGGCTTATTCGATTGATTTGGCTTATTTACGTTTAAGTTTTCTTAAAAGATTTATCGTTCTTGAATCCGTTTTATTGAAGTTCGATTGTTTCAGATTGTAAAGGTTGGAAAATGTACTGATTTATCTTTGTTTCGAAGTTTGAGAATGCTTATTGGTTACTTCTTATTGGCTTATGCTTATTTTCGTTGATTGGACATCTTTTCCATCGCAGGAGGGTTTTACTTGCTACGATCGCATTAACTGCGATCTGGGTCCTTTCCCTGGTACGATCCACGCTCACGATCAGTCACTGCGATCTGGGGTGCGATCGGGTCTCTTGTTCCTGCTTCGATCGCATTGAGTGCGATCGGTTTGTTACGATCCGGAACCACGATCGCGTTGCGATCTGGTAGTACGATCGTCCCCTCCCATCGTACTAGAGAGTACGATCCATCTCTTTTGGTCTCATCGCATTGAGTGCGATCTGTTTTACTTCTTGCGATCGCATCAAGTGCGATCGGTGAATACAATCCATTGTGTTGTTTGGGGTACGATCGCATTACGATCGGACTCAGGTCTGTGTTTTGTTTTTGCTTAATTTTCAAGTCTAGTTTTTCCCGCTCTTTTACTTAGTTTATTTCAAACCTGTTTTTAAGTTTTTGAATTGTTAAGTTTTAATTTCCAAGGTTGCACGCTCTTATTTGTAGTTTAATTTTAAGACTTCTATTTTTCTCAACGACAATTTTAATTACTTGCATTTAGTTTAAGAAATTAGATAACCAAAATCAACCCTTTTTAGTAACCAAGAACAACTATTCCACTTTTAACCGCGATCAATTCGAGAAGATACCGAGAACAAATCTGAACCCCATAGCAAATCTCTTGTATCAAATGGCGCCGCTGCCAGCTCTTCTCGTTAAGATTAACCGTTTTTTGTGAGAACTTGGATTTTGGGATCCGTTCACCGTGAACGTTACTTTTTCATAAAAACTTTCAAAAACCCTAAAAAATATAAAATTTTCAAAAAAAAAACACCTAAAAATTAAAAAACCATAAAAACCAAAAATATTTCTTGTTTGCTCTGTTAGTTCTTTTGCAGGTGCATGCGTACACGATCAACGTCTTATCAAGAGCCCGAGCCTCTCGAAGACTTAGACATGTCCGGTGTACACAACAACAACAATAACCCACCTCAAAACAATAACAACAATAACAATCCACCTCTCAACAACAATAATAACAACAACAATGAACCTCTACCGGACAATCGCCCTATGATTGAACTGTTACAAGCACATGTGGAGGGCAACAATGATCCAATTGTCATACCCGCGATTGCAGCCAACAACTTTGAGCTTAAATCCGGCTTTATCCAAATGGTCTCCGCTCAACCATTCTTGGGGCGTACCATTGATGATCCTCATGACCACATCAAACGGTTCTTGCAACTTACGAATACGGTCAAATTCAATGGTGTTCCACAAGAGGTAATCCGTTTACAACTTTTTCCCTTTTCTTTAGAAGGACAAGCCCGGCATTGGCTTGCAAAGGAACCGCCACAAAGTATTCTGACGTGGACGGATTTGGAGACCAAATTTATCAACTACTTTTTCCCACCCTCTCGTACTACCGCTTTGCGGAATGAAATCATTAATTTTGAACAAAAGTACGATGAGTCTTTTAGTGAATCTTAGGATCGTTTTAAAGATCTTTTAAGAAAGTGCCCACAACATGGTTTTACCAAAGTGCACCAAATTAATACTTTTTATAATGGTTTAAGCATGAATGACCAAGATTCACTAAATAGTGCCTCGGGGGGTAATATTTTAGTTAAGACTTCCAATGCCGCTTGGGATATTATTGAAAATAAGTCTCGTGTGCAAACCAAGAGTGTTCGGACCAATGCCGCTAGTGCTAGTACTAGTGACAACGACAAGCGACTTGACAAAATTACTACGCTTCTTGAATTGCTTATTACCCACACCGCTAACAATACCAACATCATCAACGCTAAAAACGGACGCTCAAGTAAATGTTGTTAGCCAACCATGTGAAATATGCGGGGGTCCTCACTCTTACACCACTTGTACCGCCACCTAAGACTATCCTTCTGAGAATGTTAATGCAGCATACGGTACCTATCCTCCGGCCACTTATCAAGCTCGCCCTCAAGGTGACCGCAACTTGCTTAGCTACCGCTATAACAACTTTCTTTCCCCGCCCGGTTTTCCTCCTAACAACCCAAACCAACAACAAAACCTTAATCGCCCTCCTCAACAACAACCTCGTGCACCATACCAACCACCTCACAAACAACCATATCCACCTCAAAGAAACAACCAAGTTTACCAACAACCTGCTTATCAACCACCCGCCTACAATGCTCCTCCCAACCAACCCACCGCATTACCCCAAGATATTGGAACCTACATGAGGACTAATGATGTGATCGTGGACAATCTCCAGCGGGAAGTGCTCAACTTGAAAGCAGACATGGTGAAACAAGGGAACGATCTTCGAGCTTATATGAGAAACACTTTGGCAAGTCAAACGAATGACTTAAGGAACATGATGGCTAGTTTCTTCCAAGGTAATCAACCCTCTTCTTCGGGTACTCTTCCGAGTAACACCATTGCGAATCCAAGAGGGCAGATGAAAGCAATCACCACTCGAAGTGGCAAAGGTACCAAGGAACCCGAGCTTCCTATACCTCCACCGGTGATTGTGACTAAGGAAAACAAGTCACCTGCTCCTATTCCCCAACCTTCTACTTCCCCAATTTCTCCGCCTCTTACTTCTACCCCTCCTTCACCCAAGGATGTGAGTGATCCTACTATTTCAACGCCTTCCTCTTCTTCTAATATACATTATCCCTCAAGGTTGAGGAAAGAGAAGCTCAAAAGCAAGGACGATATTCAGGTTTTGAACTTCCTCAAAAAAGTTAAACAACTGAATTTCAACATCTCCTTCGCTGAGGCTCTCGCTCACATGCCCAAATAAGCAAAAATGTTCAAAGATCTTCTTAGTGACAAGGAGAAGCTTCTTGATATTGCTAACACCCAACTTAATGAGAATTGCTCTGGAGTGCTCTTAAGGAAATTGCCAACCAAGCTTGGTGATCCGGGTCATTTCTTAATCCCTTGCAACTTCCTGGGAGTAGAGAATTGCATGGCCCTAGCCGATCTAGGTGCCAGTATTAATCTAATGCCTCTAAGCGTTTGGAAGCAATTATCTCTCCCCGAGCTTGTCCCCACCAAAATGACTTTGGAATTAGCTAACCGTACGGTTGCTTATCCAGTGGGGATAGCCGAAGACGTTTTTGTAGGAGTCGACAAATTCACTTTTCCTGCCGATTTCGTTGTCGTCGATTACGATATGGACCCTCGTGTGCCATTAATTGTTGGTCGTCCATTCTTGAGGACCGGTCGCACTCTCATCGATGTTGAAGCCGGTGAGCTTATCATGAGAGTGGGTGACGATAAAATCGTTTTCAACATGGGAAAGCTTTCTAAACAGCCTTATTCATACGAAAGTGTTAATTGTATTGACGTTCTTGATGAGGCCTGTGAAGAACACTTCAAAGATGCTTGCAAAAGTATTCATACCTCTCTTCCCAATGTTGAGACCCTTTCCCTCTATTGATTCATCACTATCTCTATTTGGAGAAAGTGATTTCCTTTGGAAAGATTTGGAAGCCACCATAGAAGATGTGAACTTAGAACATGACGATTCTCCCACCGATTGGGATGAAGATCTTCGCCTCATTGAGAACCTTCTCAAAGAAGACCATATTTCTCCACCATCTCCCAACGCTATTGCTATCGATGCTCCGACTTTGAATCCGCCTCTCATCGAAAATCCTCCGGATTTAGAACTTAAGGAGTTGCCGCCCCATCTCGAGTACGTGTTCCTTGACGAAAAGAAGAAGTCACCCGTCATCATCGCGAAGGACTTAAAAGAAGAAGAAAAATCTCGCCTCATCGCCGTGCTTAAAGATCATAAGAAAGCAATTGCTTGGAAAATTTCCGACATCTGCGGAGTTGATCCAAACTTTTGTACTCACAAGATTCTCATGGAAGATGACTTTAAACCCGCAATCTAGAGCCAAAGAAGGGTTAATCCTCGCATTCATGACGTCATCAAACAAGAGGTTATCAAACTTCTTGATGCCGGCTTGATTTACCCTATTTCGGATTCGCCTTAGGTAAGTCCCGTCCATTGTGTGCCCAAGAAGGGCGGAATCACCGTTGTTCCCGATGAACACAACGAGTTGATTCCCACTTGTCTCGTTACTGGGTGGAGAGTTTGTATCGACTATCACAAACTCAATGATGCCACGAGAAAAGATCACTTTCCTCTTCCTTTCATGGATCAAATGCTCGAGCGTCTAGCTGGTAATGACTATTACTGCTTTTTAGACGGTTTCTCTGGGTATTTTCAAATTCCCATCGATCCCAAAGACCAAGAAAAGACCACATTCACTTGTCCCTATGGAACATTTGCTTACAAACGTATGCCTTTTGTTTTATGCAATGCTCCTGGGACGTCCCAAAGGTGTATGATGGCTATCTTCCATGACATGGTTGAAGAAACTATGGAAGTATTCATGGATGATTTCTCGGTTTATGGCGATTCATTCTCTGCTTGCCTTGCCAATTTAGAACGTATGCTTAAGCGGTGTGAAGACACTCGCCTTGTTCTTAATTGGGAAAAATGCCATTTCATGGTAAAAGAGGGCATCGTGCTAGGACACAAGATCTCCAAAGCCGGTCTAGAAGTGGACCGTGCTAAAGTCGATGTTATTTCTAAGTTGCCTCCACCTTCAACCGTGAAGGGTGTGAGAAGTTTCCTTGGTCATGCGGGCTTCTACCGTCGCTTTATCAAAGATTTTTCTAAAATCGCTCGCCCGATGACCCACCTCTTGGAAAAAGATACTCCTTTTATCTTTTCCAATGAGTGTAATGAAGCCTTCAACCTTCTAAAGGATAAGCTAACTAAGGCACCGGTCTTGGTCACCCCTAATTGGGAGCTTCCCTTTGAGTTGATGTGTGATGCTAGCGACTTTGCTATTGGAACGGTTTTGGGCCAAAGAGTGAACAAACACTTCCAACCGATCCATTACGCTAGCAAGACAATGACGGGGGCTCAATTGCATTACACGACAACCGAAAAAGAGCTTTTAGCTGTTGTCTATGCCTTTGAAAAGTTCCGTCCCTATCTTGTCCTTTCTACCACCATCGTGTATACCGATCATTCCGCGTTGAAGTACTTGTTGACTAAGCAAGATTCCAAACCAAGACTTCTTCGCTGGGTTTTGCTACTCCAAGAATTTAAAATAGAAATTCGCGATAAGAAAGGAGCTGAAAACCTAGCCGCAGATCATCTCAGTAGACTTGAGGGTCCTTATCAAGGGGATCATCCGAACAAAGAGATCAATGACTCTTTTCCCCTGGAGACCTTAATGTCTATCAACTCGACTTCTGATGAAACCCCGTGGTTTGCGGACATTGCAAACTACTTGGCGGGTGGAATTCTCGTCGACGGGTTAACATCCCAACAAAAGAAGAAGTTCTTTAAAGACATTAAGACTTACTTTTGGGATGACCCGTATCTATTCAAACAATGTGCTGATTTGATTATTCGCCGATGTGTTGATGGATCATCAGCTTTAGAAATCCTTGACGCTTGCCACAAAGGACCCACCGGTGGTCACTTTGGTCCCAACTACACCGCCAAAAAAGTGTTTGAATCGGGATTTTATTGGCCCACCATTTATCGTGATACTCACGAGATGGTTAAACATTGTGATGCTTGCCAAAAACAAGGCAAGATCACACATAAAGACGAGATGCCTCAGAATTTCATTCAAGAATGTGAAATCTTTGACGTTTGGGGTATCGACTTTATGGGGCCATTCCCTTCCTCTAAAGGAAACAAATACATCCTTGTAGCCGTTGACTACGTCTCCAAATGGGTTGAAGCCAAAGCTTTACCCACTAATGACGCAAGGGTGGTTTGTAACTTTTTGAAATCGCTATTCGCTAGATTCGGTGTGCCCCGTGCCATTATTAGTGATCGCGGGACTCATTTTTGCAATGACCAATTCGTAAGAGTCATGGCTAAGTATGATGTAAATCATCGTCTTTCCACCGCCTACCACCCACAAACTAATGGCCAGGCTGAAATCTCTAACCGAGGATTAAAGCAAATTCTTGAAAGAACCGTGGGAGAGCATCGTGCCTCATGGGCCGATAAACTTGATGATGCTCTGTGGGCATTTCGTACCGCATACAAGACTCCGATTGGTTGTACGCCATATCGTCTCGTGTACGGGAAAGCATGCCACCTCCCCATTGAGTTGGAGCACAAGGCTTACTAGGCCTTGAAGTGGGCTAATTTTGATATCAACAAAGCCGGTGACCTACGCAAGATCCAACTCAATGAGCTAAATGAACTCCGTAATGAGGCTTATGAAAATTCTTTGATCTATAAGGAAAAGACTAAGCTCATTCACGACTCTAAGATTAAAAACCGAGAGTTCCAAGTTGGAGACAAAGTTTTGCTCTTTAACTCTCGGTTGAAAATCTTTTCGGGCAAGCTGAAATCTCGTTTGTCCGGCGCATTCACCATTGCCCAAATTTTTCCATATGGTACTCTCAAGCTCGCTCAACCTAATGGACCTAATTTTAAGGTGAATGGCCAACGAGTGAAGTTGTACTTTGGTGAGGACATCTCTCAGGAGATGATTCCATCCCTCCCCACGTTCCCCATGAACTAATTTTGGGTCGAGTCAGGCTCGTGACTCGGTTATCAAAAACAAGCGCTCCTCGGGAGGCAACCCGAGTTTCTATCCTT
Organism: Glebionis coronaria; assembly: GCA_025667525.1. Lineage (NCBI taxonomy): Eukaryota > Viridiplantae > Streptophyta > Magnoliopsida > Asterales > Asteraceae > Glebionis > Glebionis coronaria. Next base: position 630,758,389 of record CM046874.1, on the reverse strand, counting down.
TTCCGTTTTAACCTCCTAAGTGTAGGGGGACCTCTATAGGTGTTTGTCTTTCTGTGGTGATGTGATTACAGGGATAAGTGCACTTTTGGAACCTTTGAAGAACCGTGCTCCCGTGTTATCCACAATCCGGTTCTATCTCTCAACTATCGTGATTCAATTTTCTTCATACTCACATTTGAAATTGATCACGTTAGTCGTCTCTTCCTTAACTTGATTTAACCAACGTGCACAATGTCATAAGTGTAGGGGAGACTTTTCCCACATGCTTAAACATTGAGGACAATATTTATCTTAAGTGTAGGGGGACTTCTATCGAAGTTTTAAGTGGACTTTTCCATGAAAATGCCTTCATTTAACCGGAAAATCATCTTTTTCAGCACTTCTCAAACTTTTTATTAACTTTGGCCATTTAGTCGTAATTTTTAAATTTTTATCGTTGCTTTCATATGTATATATCCCGCAATAAAGTCAAAAATATTAATAAAGTGGTGTAGCTAGTTTTGAAATCTTTGACATATTAGGCCCGTTGCGATTATTTTGACTCAACCCGAATAGACTTATCCAAGTTTATTCTAGCTAGTAACCTTAACCATGTAGACCTTATTGGTTTATTAGGCTAAGCATCCACGAGTCTCATTACTTGAGATTTTAAATTGTGGAGAACGAGAAATGATAGAGTCAATTATAAGTCGGTATTCTTGCACAAGCTCACTTGGTGTAATTATCTGCCTATTCTCCCATCACTTGCTAATAATTTATCTACAATAAGTAAGGTCGTACGATTTGAAAAGTTACTTAGCTTCTAGCCCAAGATCGTTTAAAAGTTGCTCGGTAATGATAAGAGTTCATAGTCAAGGCATAACTTATGAAGCGGGGCGCGAAGATTAGCGAGTCCGAAAAGGCCCTAACAAGGCATGAGGATTCAATCTTATTGCTAAAGATCCAAGGTGATGTGAAAAGCATTATTCCCAAAATCAATATGAAGGATCAAGACTCACGACGAAAAGCAATCAACTCCCATAAAGATCATGGAGAAGTCTATCAGAAAATACCCTAACAAGGTATGAGGATAAATAGATCCAAGTCCGAAAAGGAGGCGGATCGTTGTATCTCAAAATCCCAATTAGAGATTGAAGAAATAATCATGAAGTCGTGGTCAACAAAGTTGGAGTACCCCTCAAAAGTCTCCAAGTGAAGAAACTCTATTAACGAAGAGAAGACCATTATCTCAAAAACGTCTCTCAAGATATGAAGTATGAAGTACATACCAAATATCGGCCCGAGAAAGGTCTCAAATTGTGAACCGAGTTATGCCAAGATATGAACTTTTTGATATCCCGAGAAGCAGTTTTAAGAGATTTTGTCCTTTAGCTAACTATTGATCAAATCGTCCTACTTTGCTTTCAGCCTTAATAAACTATTGAAATAAGTCCAAAAATGCATCTTCATGATCATTCTAAGACAAAAATAAAATATAAGAGATACACCTAGGAATAAGGGAGTTTAAGCATATAATTAAGCCATGTGTGTAAGTGTTTGTTTTGCTAACTTATGATAACAATGATCTCGTTTTTAAGCTTAGTTTGGGGAACGTGAAACTTGAGGGTGATAAATCTTCGCAGCACCAAAGCCCTAATGTAAGTCCTTGATCTCTTTGCAAGTTATTTCCATATAGCTATTTTCGAGTGAAAATGGTTTTCTATCCTTTTGTTTACTTTAAAGTTTTAATTTCTCTTAGTACTTTAATTTTTGTTTAGTATGTTAATAAGGCCAAGGTTGATTGATTATGAGAAAAGTGTAAATTTGCTTTATCACTAAGCATTGCATGAGGGCATGGCAATGGTTAAGTGTAGGGGATTTGATAGGTGTGAAAACACCCATCCTTTTACCACTTATAACTGGCTAAAACAAGACCAAAACGCCTGTTTAATATCATTTGTTTGGAATTATGCGTGGTTTTTGTGTTTATTGTGTTTTCAGAGCCAGCCGGATGAATATTGAAGAAAACATGGGATTGCACGGGTTTTATCAAAGAAAAAGACTCAAGACGAAGTCTATTGTCCAAGAGATGCAAAAGATTTGAAGTCAATGGGCCTATTTGAAGATTTATCGAAGAAAAGGACCAAAGATGGAAGATTTACATATGTCGAAGAAACTCAAGTCTATTAAACAAAAGATTATAAAACGAGTTGGAATTATTCACCGACACTTCTCAAAATCCAAAGTCGGAAACGTTTATTTAAAGAAACGTAAAGACTAAAGATGAAAGAAGAAGAAAAGCCCATTTACAAGCCCACAATCAAACACCTATAAATAGGCCTTCTCTTCACACATTTTGGAGTTAGCTAGTTTTTCATTTTTTCATTTTCTCTAGTTTTAGAGAGAGAAAGTTCTCAACTTTCTCTCACTAAGATTTTTCTTTTCTCCATTTTTATCTTTCAAGTTTTAAGCTTTTGTATTTTGGATTTCACTAATCTAATTCAAGTTAAGCTTTTAAGTTCTTTAATCTCCTTCTAGATTTCTTAGCTTATCTTAATCTTTGATCCGATTGATTCATTTCATACGGTTTGGGTGATTGGATGAGTTCTTGATTAAACTTTCTTGTTCTACATAAGCTATTGAACGTATAAGCTATAAGCTCTTCATGCTTATTGGCTTATTCGATTGATTTGGCTTATTTACGTTTAAGTTTTCTTAAAATATTTATAGTTCTTGAATCCGTTCTATTGAAGTTCGATTGTTTCAGATTGTAAAGGTTGGAAAATGTACTGATTTATCATTGTTTCGAAGTTTGAGAATGCTTATTGGTTACTGCTTATTGGCTTATGCTTATTTTCCTTGATTGGACATCGTTTCCATCGCATGAGGGTTTTACTTGCTACGATCGCATTAACTGCGATCTGGGTCCTTTCCCTAGTACGATCCATGCTCACGATCAGTCACTGCGATCTGGGGTGCGATCGGGTCTCTTGTTCCTGCTTCGATCGCATTGAGTGCGATCGGTTTGTTACGATCCGGAACCACGATCGCGTTGCGATCTGGTAGTACGATCGTCCCCTCCCATCGTACTAGAGAGTACGATCCATCTCTTTTGGTATCATCGCATTGAGTGCGATCTGTTTTACTTCTTGCGATCGCATCAAGTGCGATCGGTGAATACGATCCATTGTGTTGTTTGGGGTACGATCGCATTACGATCGGACTCAGGTCTGTGTTTTGTTTTTGCTTAATTTTCAAATCTAGTTTTTCCCGCTCTTTTACTTAGTTTATTTCAAACCTGTTTTTAAGTTTTTGAATTGTTAAGTTTTAATTTCCAAGGTTGCACGCTCTTATTTGTAGTTTAATTTTAAGACTTCTATTTTTCTCAACGACAATTTTAATTACTTGCATTTAGTTTAAGAAATTAGATAACCAAAATCAACCCTTTTTAGTAACCAAGAACAACTATTCCACTTTTAACCGTGATCAATTCGAGAAGATACCGAGAACAAATTAGAACCCCATAACAAATCTCTTGTATCAACTGTCTTTTTCGGATGATTTCTCAGGTGTGGGTGATGGTGCTCTTGCAACTTCTTTGCCTCGGGATCGTGTTGGAGCATGTGAGTTGGAGACAGTGGATGATCGTGGTGATGATGATTGAGTAGAGTATGTCTTTGAAGTACGAGAATGATAATCTGGGTAATGTTAAGTGGTAGACACCAAAGCAAGTGGATTGGAAACCTTTGCAACTCGTTCAGCTCGAAGTTCATTTGCCTCATTTTGAAATTGTTTCAAAATGTCAAAGAGCGTGTGATATGAAACTTCATCTAACATTTGTTGTTGTTTCACCAAGGTGACAAACCGTGTCCACTCTGGTTGAAGTTGCTGTAGAAATTGGACATTGACTTGCATGGTGGAAACTTGCAAGTTGTTTCGGGTCATATCATTCATCATCTTGTAGAATCGGGAGTAATAAGAATCAATTGATTCTCCATCCTTTGATGTAAACTTGGCAAAGTTCCAAAATATCTTAGTTTTCACATCTTGTTTGTTAAGTGATTCACCTTGTTGCAATCTTTCAATAGCCGTCCACATTTCTTGAGCAGTAGGGCATGCATCAACCGTGGAATAAATATCATCTCCAATTCCATTGAGAATTAAGTAGATTGCTTCCTTCTCTGCATCAAACCAAGCACGGTTCTCTGGTGTGAGGTCGTTCCTCTTTTCATCACGTTCATAAGATGGTTGTTCTTCAGTAGTGTCTGTGGCTGGTACTCTAGGAACTTGAATCCTTGAGAGTTTATAGGGTCCTTCCAAAATACATTGCCTTAAAGCATCACCGTTAGGTTTTGTGTCAAGATAACATAGAAAACGGGATTGCCATTGATCATATCGACCTGACACAAGCATTGGTGGTCTTTCTTTGTTACCCACCACCATTATGTTGTTGTTCGTCATACGATATTCGGTAGTAGAATCCATCTCAATATTTTCTGAAATGATGAAGTGAATATGGATCTTAAGTAGATGTGTGTGATTGTTGTTGTGGTTTAAATTCCGAAAATTGTAATTTTTCTTCGGTCCGACAATAAATTCTCCAGTCTGACAAAACGGTAGACCAAAAAATTTTGAAATCGCCAAATTTTGAAATCGAGCTAGAAATGTCCTAAAACTAGTATCGAAAAAATTTGAATTTACTTGATGGAAAAATTTTAACTCTTTTTTTTTTAATCTTCGCGTAAACGATATTCCAAAATTTTAACATGGGATTCATTAACACACTTGTTACCTTCCACATCTAAATAGTATAAACCACCACATTGTCTACCAGTCCCCAATATTTTTTTGAGATTGAAATCCTGATTCACAAAGAAACATTTGTTTTCATCAAAGACAACTAAAATTTTGTTATCCTTAGCTAATTTATGAACAGACACCAAAGTGACACAATAATCAGGAACAACAAGCACATCAAACAACACAAGTCCATTAGAAGGTTTTAGATTTCCAATTTTAGAGATGATAGCTTCAGTCCCATTGGGATGAGCCACCTTAATGTTAAGGTGAGAAATATCAAAAACATTTTCCAATTCAGAATCAGTTAAGGATCTTTTACAAGAACCATCAATAAAACCAATTTTGTTTTTACCTTCCAAAGCTAACAACATAGCATTGGCCCAAACCTGGTAATTTTCAGTACCTTTAAGTTTAACAATCACAACAGTCAACACAGCAGTATCATTGGGGTGCAAATGTAAAGGGTCACTCAAGTCCAACTTGCTAATGAGTGTGCCTGGATCAGTCACACTCAGTGTCTCATCATCACCATGAATAAACTCATCCACAAGGTCAGCCATGGTGAAGGGTCAAAAAAGGTATTAAAAGAACTCACAACACTGCAACTAAGTTCCCAGGCTTCCAAACCACTCAAGGGTGGCAGGTCAAGGGTAAGAAATGAGTGAGGATCCAGGAATAATAGGTCAGAAGTAAAAAAGACAACCAACCCAAGAACAAAAAAACAAGTAAAGCAGATAAAACAACTAGCAATCAAAGGAGAGAGTTTGAGAGGTGTTACAGTGATACCCAACTAAAGCACGATCGATCTGATATATCTAGATTCACTTAGTCTAGATGATATCAGAACCTCCAAATGGCAAACCCTAATTTATGCTTCAAGGGAAAAAATAGGTAAGATCAAACCAGCAAACAATTCAGCCACCAACGTAGTCAAAAAATACCAAGAACCACAATATCCAGCCACAAACAGTAAACCCTAATTTTTTGAAAAATTAGGTGTTTACCACTTATGAGACAGATAATTCCACAAGAGTCTCAAAAACACCACCAATGAGTCACCGGAACCTTTGAATCGAAAGATCCCCAAAAAAGTCAAACCCTAATTTTTTCAAAAATTGGGGGTTTTGTAAATCGAGAGAGTATAAATCTATTTCAATAGCAGAATCAAAGAAAAATCAGTTTATAAACCCAGTATTAAAGAGAAATCAAAAAATAGTTTTATAAAACAATTTTTTTACACAATAACAAAGTCAGATTCGTAAACCTGTCTCTGATACCATGAAGAAAAACAAGATCTTATGATTCAAAGTACTTTTATTAACATAGAAAAACTGATAACTGAAAGAGAGAGTTTATAAATCAAATCCACCACAGTTTATAACTGGTGTGGATCTATTATCTATGTTGATAATAGTCTTACAAAACAGATAACAATAAATCAACAAGATGAAATAACCTAGAAACGAAGAAAGGTGTGTGAAGTCGCCATTGATGGCTGCATAACAAAACACACACACAAGCTTGACCCTAACTCAATAAGAGTTAGGGTAATATAACAAAACAAAACGCAACGGATAACCCAATATCATGGGCCTTCAACCATAAGCTCATAGTCCTCCAACGGCTAGTCCATTAAGCAGCCAACGTTAATAAACTTCCAAAGACACCGCCTTAAGTCCCTAAAATAAGAATAAAGACACAATTAGTCCCTATAACTTGAATATCAGATTAAACTAGGATTTAACATGTTTTCATAGTAGTGACCCGTCCCTTTTACGACCCATTTTCAACCCTCGAAACGACCTTGCCCCGAGACGGTCACATTACGGAAGTTGTAGATGGTCATACCGTCTACGCGGGCAGAATTTTGGTGTGACCCAAAAGTCGTTATTGAGAACCGTAGACGAGATCGAAAATGAATCGTTAAACACTTTTCTTTTAAAACAGTTTCACGACACCTATTTCGAACATGTTTTTAACCCGTCAAACGACCTCGGTTTATAAAACTTAAAACACTGACTTACAGACCACCCGGCTAGCTACCCATCGGTACTTTCGGTTTACTCCGCGAGCTAGTATCGAGCCTGCTATTCACATCGGGAAATTGACGAGATCAGCCCTTTCTTTTAAGTCTAAAAAAAGCGTACAGTTTCAAATTGTTGATTTTGCATTTGTTCACTGTTCTCCGACATGCGACAATGGTTTTAATTTATTTATTATTATTTATTTATTTATTTTATTGCTAATACATTTATTAATTTAACATATTTCTAAATAAAAAAGATATAAAATGTATTTAGAATATTTGACCCATTAAACGACTCGGCTAAATAAATTTTCCCGACCTTGAAATGTTTAATATTGCTAAATATATCTCGATTAAAAGACTAACTTATTATCATACGTTATTTAACACAAGTGTTAAAAATCTTTGATTTATTTAAAAACTCAAGCACATACTAGGGGACTAAATGCTACGTTTATTTTCGTGTTACATGTATAGTAATACATACCTTATTTAACTTAGGTTATGGATTGTTTCGATCTATTCTTTCTTCGTGTCTACATTGTGATACGTTATTATTGCTATTGCTTCGAGGTGAGTTTCATAGCCCCACTTTTAATTGTTTTAACTATTTTGGAGTGAGAACATTGCTTGTTTTAAACGGATGAACATAAGTGCTAAAACTTGATACGTTTGCCTACATGATGTCTAAGTAGCGATATCCCTAGATGCTTTAGCCCACTATCGTGAACCGTTAATTACTTTGTGTAAACGCGAATGTTATGAATAGATCTATTGGGATTGACCTCCCTATCTAATGTTGGTTGTGTGACCAAATTAGATACACTTACATTTGAGTCGTTACGAATGCTTTGGGATAGGCATTTGCTCGGGCTCTCATTACATCTTGTTGGTTGGTTAACGCTTTGGTGTCATGAGCTTAGACGTAGGAATACAAACGTATACTATTTTGATTATAACCTTGTTTGGTTATATGCCGATTGCCTGATAAAATCTTATGGTTCATCACACTTATTTAAAACTAAACCTATGAACTCACCAACCTTCGTGTTGACACTTTAGTAATGTTTTTCTCATGTATCAAGACGGAGGAGTGATGTGGTTGGGCTATAAAGATAAATAATTTGTCGTGACTATCTTTTGAGAACGTGAACACTTATGTTATGTCTTCAAAAATTTGTTTATTCTATAATGTTGTATCAAATGCTTCTGCACAATTTTTTTTAAGTTTAATGAATTTAAAATTACTTTTAATGTCGTTCTTTATAATCTATGTCTCATGATATTCATGATAGTCGCCCCATTGGATCCGTACACTCTGATAATTTGGGGGTGTGACAACTAACACTAGCAGTGGAGACTACTCCTATAGTAGAAGACACACGAGTATTAGTGTTTCTAAAAGTCTAAGGCGATTGACTAACTTTGTTTGTGGGTTTCGTGGTCATTCTACACATCCCTGGTTTAATCACATTATTGTGCTTAACGCTTGGTGCTAGAGTATTCATTATGGGTTGATTATGTGGTAACCTTTCCTTTCCATCCATCTTGGGGGCAAACACAGGTTTTGCAAACGAGGAGTTTGAGAAAGTGGATGGTTTTCCCAAGATAGAGGATCTATTCACTTTATAGGCATTGGGTTGTCTAACAATAGATTTCGTAACGCCAGTTTCCACAACTTTACCACCCATCTTAGCAACGAGTTTTTTCAACTCTGCTATTGCTATGTCTTTTTCTTGTAACTGAGCTTTCAAATCCGCAATATCAAGACTTTTTTCATTTAGTAATAGACATGACTCGGATAATTTTACTTCCAAAGGTGTATCATTTGAAAAACTGCCAACTTTGTTTTGCAAAGTAAGGTTCAAGTGAATGACAATGTTTTTGAAGAAAATCATATCTATGTTGAACTAACGAAAACTCTTTTTGGTCAACTTTATTCGAAAGCTCAGTTTCAAGACGTTCACACTCTTTGACTTGATCAAGATATTTGCATGCAACATCAGAATATTCATCGATATCAGCACAAGATGTAACATGGACACACATAATATCTTTTGAGAGGCATTCTTGTAAGAGTAGATCATATGCTATAGAAAAATCGTCTCTCTCAGGTTGATGGTCGTTAATTTCTTTTTCAAGAGATTCCACATATTTAAAATCGTCAAACATTTCTTGCTCTATTAACTTTTCAAATTCCAAAGCATGTTTCTTTGTTCTTTCCACAAGAGGAATCAAAATAGTTTTCACAAGAACAGTTATATCGTGAGGAATTTCTTTATCGCCTTTCAAAAGTTCACGTTTTTTCCAGTCATCATCAACAACCTTTTTGAAATTTTTGTTGATGCAAAAGTTGGTTGATCCTTGCTAGACCCGAATTAGGCTTAATTCGGGTTGGCTGGGCTCCGGCTCCTGCACCAAGTGAATCGTTTGGTTGGGATCCTGCACACTAAACAGCACGCGTTAGGCTTACCGTGGGAATGTTTCCCACGATTAGACTCCGGCGTGAGAGTAAGTAATCGATTTAGGGTTTATGTGAGTTTAGAGTATAAGTCGTAATCCCTTTGTGGAACCCTTGAGGGTTCCTTTTATAGGCAGTGAAACCCTAATGGGCTTTCACTGATGCTTCGGCCCCAAGGAAGAGATAACCACCAGAATTAGAATGATTGTTATCTTCTAATTCTGGTAGTGAATATCCTCTTCCATTGGGATAAAGATATTCCTAGACAGAATATTATTCTGTCTAACCCTATGTCGGCCATGTCGGCCGCACCGGGCCGTAGGCCGCACACATGTGTGCGGTTACTGTTCATCCAAGCCCATAAGCCTGAATGACATTATTCCACCCATCTGTGATGGGCCGGATACGGGTAGTACCCGTGGGTCGGGTTCGTGACCCGGTTGGGGACTATACGTCATCATGTCCCCCCAGTCTATTTGTTACAACCAGAGGTGTAACCTCTAGACTACCAAGATGCTCCCCGGACGTACCAAGGAAACAATAGGGAATGATAAGTTGTCCAAGAATTTGTATTGGCCGCACGTGGCAACCTGGCTTAGAAAACTATTTCACCAATATCTCAGCCGCATATAGCGACCGAGACAAATTAAATATACCATTAAATGTCTGGTCTTACGTAAGAGCCGCATAACCCGACATTAATAACTGTTCATCTGACTTGTTTGACTGACAAAAGTGCAAACAGTCAGAACCTTGAGCAGTGCAAACGTTTGAGTCAGAAGTGACCTGTGGGTCCCGCCTGACGTTTCACTTGCCACTTGCCCCCTAGCCACACGATTAAGAATAGTGGCAGACACGTGTCACACATCCAACGAGTCGTGACCCACGAGGTAACCCTATAAATAAGCCACCTCCACGGTTGTGTGAAACACACAGTTATAACCTCCATTTCTGCCATTAAAGCTTTCCTCTTAGCTTGAACCAAATACGCACGGATCCCTTCACACGCAGGTTACTTTTTTTAGTAATGGCTCATAGAAACAACCCTACCATTGGATCCGTGCTGAATGTCATGACCCAAGACCAATTAAACCACTTTTGTACAAACTATTTCATCCCTACCAACCTACACCCCTCACTTCCTGGCGCCGGAGACCTCATAACTGAGGCTCCGGAAGGTAAGATTGGCATGTACACTCGCCTCTTTGATGCGGCTAATTACCGCATCCCCTTCACCCATTTCCTTGTAAATCTGTTAGGATACTATGATGTACATATTAGTCAGCTCCACTGCATAGGTGCCTGTAAGATTAGTCAATTCGAGATCCTCTGCCGTGCTAGGAGAATCCCCCCAACAGTAGAATTACTCCGGCTCTTTTATGTTCCCAACATAGTAAACGGTTGGGTATCTTTCAAGAAATGATCCTCAAACAGTCCCCAATCACACAACAAACCAATGGATTCATTGAAAAACTGGAGGCCACCAAAGATGCGTCAAATATAGAAATCATGGAAAGGCTAAGTCTTAGTGCGTCCTCCCGTGCTTCCTTCACTCCATCGCCCAGCCACCTGACGCTTCCCATATACGAGGACGTAACCAGGATCGTGCTTGATGAAGAACCCTTAAGTGTGGTGCTGGAGAGGAATGCGGCTCAAGCCCAGAAGCGGAAAGAAAGTGATGAGTGGTTGTCGTGTCTGGTCGAGGAACAAGAGGAAATGGGTAAGTTTTTCCCCCCTATGTAGGATGCTCCTACTTTATGACCCCTTTCAGACACTTTGGTTTGTAACCTCTGAATATTGTTTCTATTCGTCCGTGTATGTACACGGCTAACAACATTTGTTTTTTTTTTGTATAAGTCCGTGAGTGACCACGGAAATTTTGTTATCTATTTTGGAAACTTGTGTATTTTGACTGTGTTAAATATTGTACCTCAATACTGCATGATATATCACGTCTTACACACAAAGAAAATACATACAAGTCTATATTTTACTAGACATGCGACGTGCGTCTTTACTATGCGGAGCGCTGTGCGACTATGGCATATGAAACTTACCCCAACGTCTTGTGAGTAAGGTGTCTAGTAAGGATACATGATCCGTGCGGCTGGGGTTGCATCCCTCTTACGCGGCAAGTTGAATTAGTAGGTTCACTTAATCCTCTTACCCCGCCTGGAGGCGTATAGTACATGTACAGTAATTTGAAAGAATGCATATGAATGAAACATGGCATATTATAATACAAGTAAAATTCATACGACTAACAAAAAATCTAAAAAATAATTTGCACGAAACAGGCCGTGGAGCTAGCTAGGCACCACGGCATTTTATTAGAACATTTACACTTTTGTTTGAAAAATGATGACAAGTCCTAAAAAGCAAGAAAGGAAACTAAACAAACATAAGAAAAAACAAAACAGATAGACCGCATGGTTCTTTATTAAGACCGCATATAGCGAAGTACCCATGCGGAAGCCGTAGCTTTCAAAGATAGCACCTTTTGAGATTGGAGATGTTCCATGTGCGCTCTAGGTCGCGGCCATCCATGTCACGTAACTTGTAGGCGCCTCGTCCCAAGGCTTCAGTGACTTCATACGGTCCTTCCCATTTAGGGCCCAGCTTTCCTGTATTCTCCGCTCGACTTGCTTCGTTAGCACGATAGACGTAGTCTCCCGGTCGAAAAGAAACACCCTTGACCTTGGCGTCATAATAAGCCTTCATCTTAGCCTTGGACTTAGCCTCATTGATGGCTGCTATTTCCCTCTTTTCTTCCAACAGATCCAGGTTGATTCGCAGCTGTTCATCATTTGTGACGACATTAACCTCCGCCGTGCGGATGGTAGGCATCCCTATTTCTGCTGGTATAACGGCTTCAGTGCCGTAAGCCAATGCAAATAGAGTATCTCCGTTGGCTGTTTTGATCATAGTTCTATGCGCCCATAGTACATGTGATAACTCATCGACCCATTTGCCACTTCGTTCATCCAGACGCGCCTTGATGCCATTCCCCAAGCTTCTATTTGCCCGTTCGACAAGGCCATTTGTCTGCGGATGCTTAACAGATGCGAAGCGCCGCTTGATGTTCAATGATGCACACCAATCTTTGAATGGGTTGTCTGTGAACTGCTTGCCGTTGTCTGAGATGATTTCTCCTGGTAGACCAAAACGGCACACAATATGTTCCCAAACAAACTTCTTAACCTGTTTGCCTGTGATAGACTTGACTGCCTTGGCCTCTATCCATCGTGTGAAGTAGTCCATCGCAACAATCAAGAATTTAACTCCCCCCGCAGCTACAGGAAATGGTCCTGCAATGTCGATTCCCCACTTATAGAATGGCCATGGGGACGTGATAGGTATAAGTTCCTGCTGCAGGTGCCGCGGCACTGGCCTATGCACCTGACAATCACTGCACTTGCAAATCATGTCGCGCGCGTCTCTGTGCATGGTAGGCCAATAGTATCCTGCCCGTAAGGCTCTAGCTACCACGGACCGTGGACCTGCATGCATGCCGCACAATCCTTCATGTATGTCATTGATTACGTATGCGGCTTGCCGTGGTCCCACACACCGCAGCCATGGCTGCAAGAAGGAGCGCTTGTAAAGGATGCCTTCTCGAAGTTCGAAATGCTGCGACTTCCTTCTGATGCGCCGTGCTGCTTTTTCCTCGTCTGGAAGGGCTTCACTAGTCAGATAGTTGATAATCGGGGTCATCCATGTAGGTCCATCCTCGTCAACTATAGCAGCAACCTCCCCTTCCGTTATAGATTTCTCCTTGAGTATTTCCACCAGGACTTGTTTGGACAAGTGAGCGAAGCTTGTGGATGCGATCTTGCTGAGGGCATCCGCCTTTTTGTTCTCGCCCCTTGGGACCTGCTTGATGGAAAACTTACTGAAAGTCGCGATTAGCGACTTGACCTTTTCCAAGTACCTGACCATGTTGTCCTCTTTAGCCACATATCCACCTAGAATATGGTTCGCGACAAGCCGTGAGTCCACGTAGGCCTCAAGGTTGCGGACTCCCATTCTAGCGGCGATTTTGAAACCCGAAATTAATGCTTCATATTCAGCTTCGTTATTGGTGGCCGTGAACTCAAAACGGAGAGCGTACGTGAATTCCATTCCTTCTGGATTTGTGAGGATGAGACCTGCTCCGGACCCGTCCGTACACGAAGATCCGTCAGTGAATAACACCCATGGTTCTGTTGGGATCTCGTCTTGTTTAACGATTGGTCCTTCCTCATCCGGCTTCTCGATCAGGAAATCTGCCAAGATCTGGCCTTTAACAGCCGTCCTTGGCCTGTAAGATATATTGTGCTCCCCCAATAGGATGCTCCATTTTTGTAGCCTCCTTGCTACGTCTGGTCTAGAAATAACCTGCTTAATTGGCTGATCCGTAATGACCACAATTGGGTGTGCCTGAAAGTATCGGCGCAGCCGCTTCGTAGCAAACACTAGTGCTAGCACCAGTTTTTCCATGGAAGAGTAATTCAGCTCCGGCCCTTGTAGTGTTCTACTTATAAAGTAGACCGGAGTTTGCACTGTATCTCTATCTGTCATAAGTACCGCGCTTATTGCGCCATGATTTGCTGAGAGATACACAATGAGTTCTTCCTTTGGCCGGGGAGCCACTAGCATAGGGAGGGATGCAAGATGCTGCTTTAGTTGGCCGAAGGCTTCCTCGGCTTCCTTCGTCCATCGGAAGTCTCCCTTTCTAATGCACTTCTTGAGCGTCTTAAATAGGGGTAATGACTTCTCTGCGGATTTAGATAGGAACCTATTCAGCCCGGCTAGCTTCCCATTTAAGGATTGCACCTCCTTCCGTGTCTGAGGGGACGGCAGTTGTATCACTGCGTCCGTCTTCTCTGGGCAAGGTTTGATGTCGTTTGGATCAATCAAGTATCCGAGGAACATTCCCTTCGTTGCCCCAAATGTACATTTCTTTGGATTTAACTTCATGTTAATCCTTCTCAGCGTGTCGAATGTCTCTTGGACATCCCGGAGAAGTGCCTCCTCCGTGTGACTTTTTATCACCAAGTCATCAACATAGACTTCCAAGTTGCGTCCTATTTGTGATTTAAAAGCTTTGTCCACCAACCGCTGATATGTAGCACCGGCGTTCTTCAGTCCAAACGGCATTTTCATATAGCAATATACGCCCTGGCTCGTATGGAACGCCGTTTTTTCTGCATCCTCCTCCGCCATCTGGATTTGGTGATACCCTTTATATGCGTCCAAGAAGCATTTAAAAGGATACCCACATAGGGACTCCACCTTACAGTCGATTTCCGGTAACGGGTAACAGTCCTGTGGGCAGGCCTTGTTTAGATCCGTAAAATCCACACACATGCGCCAACTTCCGTCATGTTTCTTGACCATGACCGGATTGGACAACCACTCGTGGTAGTATACCTCATGCATGATGCCTGCATCCACTAGTTTCCATACTTCATCCAATATCACTTGGTTGCGCTCAGGCGCCTGGCCGCGCTTCTTTTGCTTGATGGGTTGGTACCCTTGGCGGATCTGGAGCTTATGCTCTGCTATCGCACGTGGCACGCCTGTCATATGCTTTGGCTCCCATGCGAATATATCTAGGTTTGCACTTAAAAGAGAGCACATGGCCCTTTTGCCGCTATCCGAGAGCGCCCCTCCTATGGATACCTCCTGTTCCGGATAGTCAGGGTGAATGGCTACCTTCCAATTGGGAGGTGGTGATCCATCCTTGGGTGGAACAGGTGGAGCCGGTGTTGTCACGGTGTGACACTCGGATGCTGGTACGACTGTGTTGTAAATGGTAACGATTCCCCCCTCAACGGGGAATTTGATCATTCCGTGCGCCGTAGAGGGTACTGCCCGTATAGCCAAAATGCCTGGTCTGCCTATGATCCCATTATACGGAGAGTGTGAGCGTATCACCATGAAGTTCATCCACGCCGTAGTGGAATGTTCCTCATTCCCAATGGTTACAAGCAAACGTAATTGCCCTATCGGCCAGATAGTGTCTCCACTAAAGCCAGTAAGCGGCGACGTGGCCGGTACTAATTGGCTTCTTATTTCTGGGCATAACTGCACGAAACAGTGTTCATACAGTACCTCTGCTGACGATCCTCCATCCACATACATGCGACGAACGTTGTGTGTTCCAATGCTTATCTCAATAGTGAGAGGCGCATCAATCACATCGCTTGCTGTGATGGGAGGGAATGAGATTTCCCTGCCGCGTGAAAATTTTTGGCCAACTTTCTGCCTCGTGCGGCGCTGTCTGGATTGGATCATGTATATAGTCGAAGGTTTGTCCTTCTGGGGATCCTTCTTATCATACTTCTTGTTGTTGTCTTTTCCATCCTTCCAATCCTTAACTAGGTGCTTGAGTTTACCTGATTTGATCAGTGACTCGATATGCTTCTTGAGCTGGATACATTCCTCCGTACCGTGGCCTTTGTCATTATGGAACTCGCAGAAGCGATTTCCTTGCCGACGTTCCGGTGGAGTGGTCATTGGGGGAGGCCTTGGGAAGTTCGCCCCTTCCGTCACCAAGATCTCCCGGTAGGACATCTTTAGGGGGGTGAACTTATCGTCATGCCGTCCTCCTTTGCTTTGGCTCTTATAGTCTGAGCCCTTGTTATTGTTCTGATTGCCTTGACCGCCCGACTGTCTCCGGGACTGATCATTTGACCGGTACCCATTTCCTCGGGATGGGTAGGCCGCGGCAACAGCTGTTTCTCCTTCTATGAAATTTCTGACCCTTTCCATGAGGTCATCATATCTCTCTGGACGCTTGTCATTGAGGCGCCTGATCAGTTCTCTGTCTGTTATGGCGTGCATGTAGTCAGAGATTTTCAGGAGCTCCGGCATGGTTCTTGTGCGTGTGCACTCATCATTGAAGCGTTCAGTGAAGGCTTCTGTGGACTCCCCCGGCCGTTGCTTGACAGTTGCCAATGAGACCGGATCCCTATTATACTTCTTCCTTTGAGTATAATTGTTCTCAAACGCAGTGCGTAGTTCCGTGAAACTGTCAATGCTCCGTGGAGGGAGTGCCTCAAACCAGTCACGGGCATTTCCGATCAAGGTCGAATTGAACATTTGGCACCATATAGGCATGGGCCATCGCTCAATTTTAGCCTGCGTATCAAATATTTTAAGGTGATCCACCGGATCACCGGACCCATCATAAGTCTTGATACACGCAGGCATGCGACGTTTGGTGTCCTCAAAATAGTTCCGTATGCGGAGGGTGAACGGGTCTTCCCTGGGATCTGCCTATGGTCGGGTGAGCCTAGGGTCATCCCATGGTTCACACCATGGACGCGAGAGATCCTCCGCTTCCGCATCTCGATAGTAAGGGCCACCATAATACTCATCATTGTTTGGTGGTGGTGGAGGGGTGCGCCTAGGCCGGCGACGCTTAGGCGGATGGTCATCTGAGTCCTCTCCGGACGGGTCCGGGGACGGTGGTGGTTCCCCATCCTTTGAATAGGGACCACTTTTTTGGGACGAACCAGGAGCCTTTTTCCCAGTGTTCATCCTGTCCCACACACTCGGGCGACGTGCGGTTCTGGCCAGCTCTCGATCTGGTCGTTCGGGTGAGCCATCCGATTTTTCTCCCTCTCATGACTGCATTAGTTCCTGCATGAGGCGATCTCCTATGCGCTCAAACACATTCCGGGGTTGAGGAGTTTCCTCAAAGGTGCCCTTTTCCTGAGGCCGAGCTCTCCTTTTTCTCTGATTTTGGGAGGAGGTGATTGGTCCGGTGTCACCAAAGTTGAGTCTGGACTGGAGGTTCCTCCCCAGATTCAACCTTGATGCGATCCCCGGAACGATCCTATCGAAGTTCTGCGTGAGAACTCGAGTAAGATACTCCTCACTGAGTGGTAGGACTTCCACTTCTTCCTCCGTCGAGGGTCTGCGCGGTTCCTTGTTAGGAGGGTTTGGCGCGCTCCCTGGGTCAGGGTTATCCAGGGTTGAGGTAGGTGGGGGTGTCATGGAGATCGTGCTCGTCGCCCCCAGGGACTGAAAAACGCCGCGGTTACCAGGCCCGCCTGCAAGGCGGGTAGGTGATTGATTGGGGATGAGAATTCCTTCCCCTTGGGACTTCCGGTTCCCGGGATTCACATTCCTGGGGTTAGCTTGCGGATGCCCCTTCGTCATTGGAATTTCAAGATGAGGTTTTGTTCTAGCTTAGTGTAAGGGTCCCACGGATGGCGCCAACTTGTTGATGCAAAAGTTGGTTGATCCTTGCTAGACCCGAATTAGGCTTAATTCGGGTTGGCTGGGCTCCGGCTCCTACACCAAGTGAATCGTTTGGTTGGGATCCTGCACACTAAACAACACGCGTTAGGCTTACCGTGGGAATGTTTCCCACGATTAGACTCCGGCGTGAGAGTAAGTAATCGATTTAGGGTTTATGTGAGTTTAGAGTATAAGTCGTAATCCCTTTGTGGAACCCTTGAGGGTTCCTTTTATAGGCAGTGAAACCCTAATGGGCTTTCACTGATGCTTCGGCCCCAAGGAAGAGATAACCACCAGAATTAGAATGATTGTTATCTTCTAATTCTGGTAGTGAATATCCTCTTCCATTGGGATAAAGATATTCCTAGACAGAATATTATTCTGTCTAACCCTATGTCGGCCATGTCGGCCGCACCGGGCCGTAGGCCACACACATGTGTGCGGTTACTGTTCATCCAAGCCCATAAGCCTGAATGACATTATTCCACCCATCTGTGATGGGCCGGATACGGGTAGTACCCGTGGGCCGGGTTCGTGACCCGGTTGGGGACTATACGTCATCAATTTTCATGTTACTCTTAAGAATACTAAGTGCTTGCTTACTCTAGCTTATAGAAGCTTGATGCGGAAAGTACCCGATATATTTTGAAACATTAGTTTTCTTAGTGGCAAAAACTTGTCTCCATTTAATTCTTATTTGTGCACATTCGTAAAATATTTGCTCACGAGATTTCTGTTTTTGTGGTTTGAAAATTTCATAAAGACTATTTTCATAAGCATAATTATATGGTTTCACAAAGTCTTTATTCACTGGTGATCTACTCTACTCTTCAAAACATAGTGACTCGTCACTATTGGGCCTAACAAGAAGACAATCAAGGTCGGTCCATTGGGACTCCTCAAGATATAGTCGCGGGTTCTCAGATTGAGCTTGCTCGAGGTACTTAGGACCAACAAAACTAGCTTTACCCTTGAAAAATGAACGAGGTGCCAACATTCTCATGGTTTGAATGGATTGATTTGTTTTATAAACAAATTTCTTAAAAAAAATCAATTTGAACTTCAAGTTCTACGACTTTGTCAATGTCTTTAGCTTGTTTAATTTTGAAATCTTTTTGCAAGTTTGCAACCTCTTCCGTCTTCGCAGTGACTAGTTTAGTTTTATCTTCTTGAAGAAAACCAATCTTTTGAGTTAACTCATTCACTTTGGTGGTAGCAAGATACGTTTTGTGTCGTTCCGTACTTAAAGAGGTGTTATAATTATGTTTCTCTTGTTCTAAAAGCTTAAGAGTTTCGTTGTATTTTGTTTCAAAAACATCCTTGACAGTAGCAATGACACCCCCTTTGTACCTTGCAAGCTCTTTGTCTTTTTGAATAAGCTCAGCTCTGCAGCTTGCAGGAAGCTCACTAGATTTTATAACTGCATCTTTGCTTTCTTCAAAATTTTGAGTGAGCGTAGCGTTTGCCTTCTTTAAATGCTTTTGACTCTTTTTAGTTTCTTTGACATCTTTTTGTAAAGAATCAATTAAGTTAGCAAGCGCAATACGCTCCTCATCATCATCATACTCGTTTGCATGTTGATCATCCTCAGACTCATTATTGTACATGTCTGATGAATCGGGTGTGGTATTGCTATCAACCGTTTCCATCATACATGTGACAGTAATGGTTGTTGGAAGCTCACTATGCTCATGAATATCACCAAACACATTATATTCGTCGTCAGTATGTACCTTATCGATTGGCTCAGTGTCAAAGATAGGACCATTGTCATCTTCAGTGACTTTGAGAACTTCTTCAACCTTTTCCATGTACGAGTAATGTGCTTCGAGTTCTTGGTTGGAGACTTCATCATCAGTGTCATCAAGCATTGCTCCTTCCTCAGCCGAAAATTTAACCCCTGCATCCATCTTCTTGCATAGCAGCATTTTCTCCTTATGATATGAATAATCCTTAACCCGTTTCGGCTTTCTGCATTCCTTTTCCATATGCCCAAATCCGTTGCAATTATAACACTAAATCCCACTTTGCTGAACCACTTGAGTACCAACGGTTTCCCTATTCCCAGTAACTGTAACAGGTTTCTGATTATCATATGCAGCAGGTTGTCGGTCATAACGTGTAGAACCCTTAACAAGCGTTGGATTACGTCGATCATACCTTGAAGGACTCTCCCCACACCTAGGTGCATCAAACCTTGGAGGACTCTCAACATAACGGTTGCGCGTGTTAGATGAAGTTCGGAGGTTGTTGTTGGTGGGTTTGTAAATCTTCTTGTAAGACTTCATTATGAAAGCAATTTATTGTTCCATTTCCCTATCCTTTTGAGCTTGTTCTTCGTCACTATCTTATTCGGATGAGTGCTCAGATTATGGTGATCGTGCTCTAGGCTCTTTACCTCTTGATCTTGTGGGAGCATATGTCTTGGATGCAGTGGAGTATCTTGGTGATGATGATTGAGTTGAGTATGACTTTGGAGCACGAGAGCGATGATATGGATAATGTTGAGTAGTAGTCACCAAAGCAAGTGGATTAGCAATCTTTGCTACCCGTTCAGCTCGGAGTTCATTTGCCTCATTCTGAAATTGTTTTAAAATGTCAAAGAGCGTGTGATAGTTGACATCGTCTAATTTATTTTTTTGTTTCACCAACGTTACAAATCGTGTCTACTCTGGTTGAAGTTGTTTTAGAAATGGCACATTGACTTGCATGGTAGAGACTTCTAAGTTGTTTCGTGTCATGTCATTCATCATCTTGTAGAATCTGGAGTAATATGAATCAATCGATTCTCCATCCAATGAAGTAAACTTTCCAAAGTTCCAGAACAAGTTTGTTTTGAAATCTTGCTTGTTAAGTGATTCTCTTTGTTGCAAGCGTTCAATGGCAAACCACATTTCTTTTGCAGTAGAGCAAGCATCAACCGTTGAGTAAATATCATCCCCAATCCCACTTAAAATCAAGTAGATTGCTTCCCTCTCTGCATCAATCCAAACACGTTTCTCGTTCATAGTGTTCTCATATGTTTCCTTAATTGTCTGCTCATCGGAACCGGGCATCGAGTCAGTTGCTGAAATTACAGGAATGGTTATTGTAGTGAGAGTATGGGGTCCTTCTTTGATGCAACGGCGTAAAACATCACCATTTGGCTTAGTATCAAGATATCGAATAAAACGTGATTGCCATTGTGCATATCGACCTGACACAAGCATTGGTGGTCTCTCTTTGTTACTCGCCACCATGATGTTGTTGTTTGTCACACGATACTCAGTAGTAGAATCCATCTTGATGAATTTTGAAATGAATATGGATCTTAAGTAGATGTGGTAGTGATTCTTGTTGTAGAGAAAAGTAGTTGAAATCCCTTAAAAAATGTTCTCGAAATTTTTTAAGTGTATTTTCGGAATATTCAAAAAAAATTCTCCAATCTGTCGCAATGTCAAAAAATGCTACTTGTCGCAATGTTCACAAAGGAAGTCGTCCCAATGTTGGAAAATGCTACTTGTCGCAATGTTCACAAAGCAATATATGTCGTAATACCAAACTTGTCGCAATATATATAACACCTGTCGCAATACCTATCTGTCGCAATACCTATCTGTCGCAATACCTGTCTGTCGCAATACCTATCTGTCGCAATACCTATCTGTCGCAATAACCAAACAAGTATTCTATCGCAATAAGTATCGCAATCCAAAACCCTATCGCAATGTTTGTCGCAATAATGATCGTAATCCAGAAACCCTAGCCTTTGTGATGATATTACAAGCAAATCCGTCACAATGTATGAACAGTTCCGAAAAAATGAGTAAAAATGAGATTTTTTCTTAGAAATCCGTGATTTTAACCAATCCAAAGCACCCAAATACCTACCACAACTATGTAGGAGATTTATATCAAGATTTAGAGAACGGAAAACACTAAAAAAAATTGAATCCGAGATGATTTATGGATTAAATCATACGAATCAAATAAAATAACAACAACCAATCACAAATCTACCCCATGTCGATTGATACCAATTGTTGTCCCATATAATATGTGAAGATTAAAAAAGAAAATAGATAAAAGATAGATGAATTCTAGAGAGAGAAAGTAGAGAGAGAAAAGAGAGAGATGTGTGAAACTTAGGGAGGATTAGATTAAGAAAATGAACAACCAACCTCTCCTTACATGCAAAGAGAGGTATTTATAGCCTTGCCTACATGTGGCATAATGGGTTATATGTTTGATTGGGTCAGGCTTGAATAAATGCTTAATACCTTAAAAGAGGCCTTTTAAGCTAGCCATCAAGCCCGTATTGTCACGACTATTATACTACCTATTACAACGTTCTAATAAATATTACAATAATAAACTATGATCGAGCATTCTTGTTTGACTCAGTGTTTTGAGGCTAACAGAACACTCGGGCGAATCAAGAGAGCGTGGAGCCCCAAAGACTCCCGCGGACAACGGTCAGCGCACAAGTGCCCTAAAAAGACTAGGCGACACCCAGAAAAGAAGAAGTAGTGCAACTCCGGAATCCCAAGACCGACTATCTCGAAGGAATCATCGTAGTCGATCTAGAAGAAGGGGACAATCCCCCAGCTATGACTCTTATAGCTCGCAATCAGATTCATGTCGTCGTACACGCCGCCGGAGGGATGACAGGTCCTCACAAGATACGTCTGGCAACGACACAGAACACTTGAAGTCCAATCGACGTCGACACAGTGCCAAAGATAAGGACATGTCTCTCCCACGGCGTCGCGATAAAGTCGATGCTTTCACAAGCCGCATTTGAAACTACTCGGAAGACACAAAACGACGGATGTCATCCAACGTCAAAACTTATGACGGTTCGGGCGACCAAGATGACCATGTGAAGGTCTTCGAATCACAAGCTCGAATTGAGTGTTGGTCAGAACCCATGTGGTGCCACATGTTCTGCAAAACCCGCTTTAAAAGTCCTCGAACATTAATTACGGACAATCACAGAATTAATTTAAACGGTATGTAATTATTTATTCAGATAATAAATAACAGTGTTAAATCAAATATTACGAAAAGATTATTTATTCAGGAAATGAATAAGTCACGTCAGAATATATTCATGATGATTAATATACGAGCACGAAGCAATGTCTAAAATCCACGAATATTAAATTCGCACAGTCTCAGTTTTAATTAAAATCATGACGTAGTTAAGCATTCAGAAAAATAAATATTACTACTGAATATTTATCTACTAACTATTCAGTACTACGTAAACAGTTATTTTTCAGAAAATAAAACTAATACATGTCAGTATATAAAAATACGAACACGTACGCGAGTATTTAAACACGACACGAAAAATAGAAATATGGTAGTATATGGGTGGTTATAACTGGCGGTTAAAAAAAGGAAAGAACTTTGGGCTTTTAGGCCCGATTCATTTAGAAAGAAAAAAAAAAGAACGGGGTAACCCCCCCCCCCCCCTTTACACATACAACGACCAAAAATATATATATATACATATATATATATATATATATATATATATATATATATATATATATATATATATATATATATATATATATATATATATATATATATATATATATATATATATATATATATATATATATATATATATATATATATATATATATATATATATATATATATATATATATATATATATATATATATATATATATATATATATATATATATATATATATATATATATATATATATATATATATATATATATATATATATATATATATATATATATATATATAATATATATATATATATATATATATAAAAGATTTAGGGTTTCTCCCTAAGCTTCCGCCAGATTAAAAAGATCAAGAACAAGGTTTCGGGTTTAATTCTTCAACACTGATTCGTGTATGATCATTCCTCCATCTAAATCTTGTAACGGTAACACCCTCATTGTTTTTTTTCTGTTATATCAAGATGATATGTGGATCAAGAATTATACAAACGAAAATTAGATGAATAATAATGAATTAACAAGCAAGGGGTCGCGGTTCTGGTTGAATCACGAGGAACTGAGACCATAAGGTCTCGGTGTGGTGTGTGTGGCCGACTGTGACCCAATCAGGGGGCGTGGGGATGGTTTTGCCAGTCGCAGTCAACAAAAACCCCCTAAACGGGGTGTAACATGTAAAACAGTGGGTTAATAACTTTCAGCAGGGATGTTTGGGATTGTCACAGCAGGGGTGTTTGGGATTGTTCGCAGAAGGGGGTGTTTGGTTTGATAACGGTGGGAACCAAACAAAGAGCAGTGGGAACCACTGCATGGGCAGTGGGAACCACAGGGGGTACAGTGGCTACCGGCTTGAGCCGGTGGCTACTGTTTGTGTCGGCAGCAGTGCAACCACAGCCTAGGGCTGTGGTGGACTCGGTTGTGGGCTGAACCGAAACATACTTGTCTTGGGGTTCGGTTTTGGTTCGGGTTTTCAGGATCATACATCAAATGATAATGAAAGGATTTATTTATTATGATTTAATCATTAATTATATAAGTTTTATAAATAAATTTAACCAAGTTGTGTTGTTTTAGTAATTTAATTACTAAATTAAATTAATGACAGTTTAAACTATTTTAATTACTTAAAATGCTTGGTTTAGTTAAATGATTTAAAATTTCCATGAAAACTATTTTTGGGAAACCTTTCTAATGTTAGTAGTTTTCTATTTATGGCAGGTTACCAATTTTAGTAATATTTTAATACTAGAATACAGTGATACAAATGTAGAGATTTTTCAATCAATTTAGCAATTAATGTTCGTTTTTCCTCGACTCACTCGAATTGATATCCAATTAAACGTAAGACAAATTGTTCTTGGTAAAATTACTCTTTTTGGTATTTTTAAAACTAGAAACTATTTAATTAAAAGCTAATTAATTAACTATTTAAAACTATTTAAACAAATGTGAAAACTATTTTAAACTAATTTAAAGCTAATTTGAAATACCAAAATTAATTAGACTAATTAAAAAAAAACTATTTTAAATTTAAATGAAATCTATGTAAAACTATTTTTAAATAAATCTAAATTAATTAAAACTAATTTTTAAAAACTAAATTTAGAAACAAAACAATTTAAATTTATTAAAGTAATTCAAATATATTTATACTTTTTAAAAAAAAAACTTTATAAATGAAAACTGTTAAGAAAAACTTTGAATTAAAATTTAAACTAACAAAACTTAATTAACATCTATTTAATTAAAACTGGTAGTCAACTAATAAATCCTATATTAATCACTAAGAGAGTAATTAAACAAAAATAGAGGCCTAGAGGAGATGGTAAAGGTATTTGACTGTTAAGCTGGTGGTCAGGGGTTCGAAACCCAAGGGGGACGATTTTATTTTTTTTTTGCTTATTTTTTATTTTTTTGTTTTTGGAATATTGTGAAACAAACAGACTAATTGAGTCTGTTGTTTATACAGCAAAAGATTAGCTATACCAGTTAAACCTAAATAAGCATAATAAACACCCCAACAGAGAATAAGCAAAACCAGAATCGAATAAGCACATAAAACCTCAAAGGCAAATAAGCAAATAAGCACTAATAGATATTAAACTAAAAATAAGCACACACAAATCCACTAATAATTCTAAACCAGATAAGCTAAATAAGCATATTGATCAAAACTAAAAAAAATAAGCAAGTCTAAATATAACAGATTACTACTAAACTTATATTCAACAAAATAAAATAAACTAAAATATCAGTAATATTAAAACTGAGTACACCAAAACCAAATAGTAGACTATATCATACCAAAAGTAGCAGATTCGAACCAAATAAATTAACTTAAGCAGATCTAAACCAAAACTTAAACAAAACTTATCTTAACGAGCAAACTATAACAAATCAAAGGCTAAGCAGATTCGAGAAAGAAAAAAAATAAGCAGATAAATAAACTAAAACTAAGAGCAGATCCAACTAAAGTTTAAACAAACTCAGACCAAAGAACAAAAACCAGATAAAAACTACAAGCAGATAATAACAAAAATCTTTTTAAAATCTAAAACTCAAAAATAAAAGAAAATCAAACCTGATGGTGAAAACCTTTGGGAAGAAGGTGGGCGCTGAACCCCCTTTTAATTAAACCGAAACAATCACCTCCTTTACCCAAACATCATCATCATCATCATCTTCGAAACACGAACAGTAAACCAAATCTTCGAACCGAATTTATTTAACTTCCCAGTAGGGAATTTACCATTTTTATTCCAATATTTATTAATCAAAACAGAATTAAGATAAACTGCAATAATAATTAACGAGACAAAAATTTAACCGAATTTAAAATTTTATTAATACTGAAATTGAGTACAATACTTGAGAAAAAAGTAAATTACAATAAACCTATCATCTGTTTTGCATAAAATAAAAATTGAAATAAAAATAAGGCACGAACTCAATTACACAAATGAGGGGGTTTTTATAGGAAAACCCTATAAAACCTTCTTCATTATCTTCGTGAGCAAGGAAATAGATCTTGGCCGCTAAACACATCTTTTCTTCTTTCTCTCTCTTCTCTTCTTGATCAAACGGTTGTAAATCACTCCCTTTCACTCGGATTGCCAGCTTGGCCACTTTGTGCTTCTTGTGTTTGTTTTGGGCTGACGTGGAGATAAATGATTGGATGGAGTGGTGGTGATGATTTGTTACATCCAATCAGGAAAGGGAGGGATGCCACGTAGGTGAGGTGAGGACCACCAGTGTGTTGCTTCCGGTTTTGATGGGGAATTAATTCCCCATCGTGTGAATCACATGCTTAAGGAAAAAGCCCCAATTTATCTTGGTAATTTTTTTTTATTAGGGTTTTTGTACAGTAAAAATGGAGGCTGTGTTTTTAGGAGAGATAAGGGAAGGTGAGTGAAAGGTTTCTTGTTATTATCGAATGAATAAGTGTGGGTGAGGTAAAAATGTTTATTTAAAACGAGTGAGGGTGAGTGGGTGAGTGATTGTTTATTTATTAAATCGTGTGTGGTGTTGGGAGTTTGACCAAGATTTGACCTAGCAACTTATTTCCTCCATTTCATTTGTTTTAGTTAATGGGCTTGGCCCAATTGTATTCTATTCGCTCCATTTGCTTAATTTGGGCCATATATTGGGCTTTATTACCCAAAAGTAGATACTTAAATCCATTAATGGGCTTTTGAGCTCATTAACCCGAATGTGGGACCCACTTGGCCCAAATATCTTTATAAAATTAAATCCACTTAAAATCGAGCTCGATGTCGGCTTCCTTGATCATTTCTTCAAAGTCGTATCGATTTTGTCGGTTTTCGTGATCTTTGGCACACTCTTGGTCTTTTGACTTTGTCTTCGTCTCTTTCTTGGACTTTTCTTCAACATTTGACCGTGAAATCCCGTGTTTTCTTTCCTTTTGATATTTTGTACCTATTTAACACAAAAACACAAAACCACCCGTAATTCTAACTTTTACGATATTAAACACATGATTAGGTCTTGTTTTTCCTTGATTTTAGTGGCAAAAGGATAAGTGTTTACACACTTATTAAATCCCCTACACTTGACCATTGCAATGACCCCATGCAATGCATTATTTTAAGGTATAAAGTTACATTTTTCTCATAATTAATCCATCTCGGCCTTTATTAAGATACACTATTACTACTACGACGGAAAGATAAAAACTTTAAAGGAAACAAAAGTTATAACAATTTATTAACTTGGAAATCATTTGATGGAAGAAACTTGTAAAGAAATCTAAGACTTAAATTAGGGATTTAGTGTCATGAATATTAATCACCCTCAACTTTCACGTTCCCCATACCAAGCTTAAAAACGAGATCATTGTTTACCATAAGTTCTTAGGTTAAAACCACTTACATAAGACAATTGTGTAATTCTCTTTCTCCAATTCCTAAGTTGTATATCTAGCTTTTATGTATTGTCATTCACCCGTAGGCTCATTTGACTTATTTGATAATTATTAGTCCAAAAATGAAGGCAAAACGGTGCAAACCCGACACTCAAAACCTAACCTCGTCCTAAAAAACGTTGTCACTAAAGTAAGCCCATATCGAGGATGATTTAACACGATTTGGGGAATAAATTCCCGGACCCATAATTTGGCCAATAGTACTACTTATTAATTATTCCTCCAAAGTCATGTAGACTTTATGTGGAATTTAGCAATTTCACATCATATACCCTTAGGCTCTTTAAGATGTAAAAATGCTCCTCATATATTGTCCACACCCTAAGGCTCCTTGAACGATAAACGAGGGAATTGATTTTTGATCAATTTTTATTCAACACTTACCATGCCATACACCCTAAGGCTCTAATGACAAGGTTCGTGCTACATGCCCTACACCTTAAGGCTCCTTGAGGTCATGTTTTAATCTTATTCTTTCTTATTTATGATATATACAGTAGGCCAAATTCCGCGGTCCCATGGTCTGAATACCTCCTACTTAGTGGTTATGAGCCACCTTAGTCGGAAGTCCACATCGCTGGAACCCTTAATGTGTTCATGCTTTAATTACAAGGAGATAAAAGATTTAGCTAAGAGTTAAGATATCGAATCTACACCGCAAAAATCCTCATTTATTAAGCAATTAAATATACAAGCGGAAAGAAAGTGCCACAAAAAACTCATATAAATAAGAATTAACCCTTAAACTTATTATCAACTCTATCATCTCTCGTTCTCTACAATTTAAAATCTCAAGGAATGAGACTCGTGGATGCTTAGCCTAATAAACCAATTAAGGTCCATATGGTTAAGGATACTAGCTAGAGTAAACTTGGATAAGTAAACTCGGGTTGAGTCAAAATATTTACGACGGGCCTAATATATCAAAGATATCAAAACTTGTTAAAACCATTTTATTTATTTATTTTTGACTTTATTCTTGAAATGGAAAATATAACTACGATGCGATGATAAAAAGAAAGAAAATAAATGGAAAATACTACTAGGGCAAAATAGATCAAAAATTTGAAAAATGTTGAATTTTTTTTTAATTTTCCGGTTAAATGGGGTCAAATTCATGGAAAAGCCCACTAAAATTCCGATAGAAATCCCCCTACACTTAATATAAACATTGTCCTAAATGTTTAAGCATGTGGGAGAATAAACTCCCCTACACTTAGGACATTGAGTACGTTGTTTAAATCGAGCTAAGGAAGAGACAACTAAATTGATTACATTTATTCGTCTTATTTATATACATGTATGAATCACAATAGTTTTGAGAGAACCGGGTACACGGGAAACACGGGATCACGAGTCGCGTCAAAACACCAAAAGTGGATCATTAAAGCACATGTCCCTGCACAACATCACAACACACAAACAACCTACTTGGCTCCCCCTACACTTATTGGTGGAAATGGGTGAAGGTGAAAAAGGGTGGAAAGGATGGAAAAGGTAAAAATCTAACCTAGTTAAACGATGCTTGATTTATTTATCACGAGTCTCTAGCTCGACTCGATTTCCCGACTTAATTCAAGGGAAATGTGGAGAGGGATGGAATCATCTCATGAGAGATGTCCTCTCCAAAGTACAACTTAACCCGTTGGCCATTCACCTTAAAGTTAGGCCCATTTGGTTGGGATAACTCAATGGTGCCATAAGGGAAGATTTGGGCCACGGTGAATGGACTGGACCAACGGCTCTTAAGTTTACCCGAAAAGATTTTCAACCGAGAGTTAAAGAGTAAAACTTGATCACCAACATGGAACTCTCGGTTCTTAATCTTGGAATCATGAGTGAGCTTAGTCTTCTCCTTGTAGATTAATGAATTTTCATAAGCCTCATTCCTAAGTTCATTGAGTTCATTGAGTTAGATTTTCCTATGATCACCGGCATTGTTTATGTCAAAATTAGCCCACTTCAAGGCCCAATAAGCCTTATGCTCCAACTCAATGGGGAGGTGGCATGCCTTTCCGTACACAAGGCGATAAGGAGTACAACCTATAGGTGTCTTATAAGCGGTACGGAAAGCCCACAAATCATCATCTAATTTATCGACCCATGAGGCACGATGCTCTCCCACGGTTCGCTCTAAGATTCGCTTAAGACCACGGTTGGAAACCTCGGCTTGACCATTAGTTTGTGGATGATACACGGTGGAAAGTCGGTGATTGACACCATACTTAGCCATGACTCGTGTGAATTGATCATTGCAAAAATGAGTCCCGCGATCACTAATAATAGCACGAGGCACACCGAATCGAGCAAACAATTGTTTCAAGAAATTAACAACCACCCTCGCATCGTTAGTAGGTAAAGCCTTTACTTCAACCCATTTGGATACGTAGTCAACGGCTACGAGGATGTACTTGTTCCCTTTGGATGATGGAAATGGCCCCATAAAGTCGATGCCCCATACGTCAAAGATTTTACACTCTTGGATGAAATTTTGAGGCATCTCATCTTTATGTGTGATCTTGCCTTGTCGTTGGCAAGCATCACAATGCTTAACCATTTCATGAGCGTCATGATAAATGGTGGGCTAATAGAATCCGGAGTCGAAAACTTTTTTAGCGGTGTAATTAGGACCAAAGTGACCACCGGTGGGTCCTTTGTGACAAGCTTCAAGGATTTGTAAAGCCGCTGGCCCATCAACACATCTACGAATGATTAAGTCCGCACATTGCTTGAAAAGATAAGGGTCGTCTTAATAGTATGTTTTTAACGTACTTGAAGAATTTTTTCTTTTGTTGGGACGATAACCCTTCGATAAGAACACCACCCACCAAATAGTTTGCAATGTCCGCAAACCATGGGGTTTCATCAAGATTGGAATTAATAGACATTAAGGTCTCAAGGGTAAAAGATTCATTAATATCTTGATTTGGATGTTCCCCTTGATAAGGATCCTCAAGTCTACTAAGATAATCTGCGGCTAGGTTTTCCGCTCCCTTTTTATCACGAATTTCGATTTTAAATTCTTGTAGGAGCAAAACCCAACGAAGGAGTCTCGGTTTAGCATCTTGCTTGGTCAACAAGTATTTCAAGGCGGAATGGTCGATGTAAACGATGGTGGTGGAAAGCACAAGATAGGGGCGGAATTTCTCAAAAGCATACACTACGGCTAAAAGCTCTTTTTCGGTAGTGGTACAATGCAATTGAGCCCCCGTCATTGTCTTACTAGCATAATGAATGGGTTGGAAATGTTTGTTAACTCGTTGACCTAAAACCGCTCCTACCACAAAATCACTAGCATCGTACATGAGCTCGAAAGGTAACTCCCAATTTGGAGAGACTAAGACCGGTGCCTTAGTTAATTTACCTTTAAGAAGTTCAAAAGAGTCGATACATTCTTGAGAGAATATGAAAGGAGCATCCTTTTCTAAGAGATGAGTCATTGGACGAGCTATTTTGGAGAAATCTTGGATGAAACGTCGATAAAATCCCGCATGGTCTAAAAAACTTCTAACTCCTTTGACGGTGGTAGGTGGAGGTAACTTAGCAATGACGTCAACTTTAGCACGGTCGACTTCGATACCGGCTTTGGAAATTTTATGACCGAGGACGATGCCTTCTTTAACCATGAAATGAAATTTTTCCCAATTAAGAACGAGACGAGTGTCTTCACACCGTTTAAGCATACGTTCTAAATTAGCAAGGCAAGAAGAGAAAGAATCACCATAGACCGAGAAATCGTCCATAAAGACTTCTATAGTTTCTTCAACCATGTCATGAAATATTGCCATCATACACCTTTGGAAAGTCCCGGGAGCATTACATAAGCCGAAAGGCATTCTTTTGTAAGCAAATGTTCCATAAGGACAAGTGAATGTGGTTTTCTCTTGGTCTTTTGGATCGATAGGGATTTGAAAATATCCGGAAAAACCATCTAAGAAGCAATAGAAATCATTACCCGCTAAACGCTCGAGCATTTGATCCATGAAAGGAAGAGGGAAATGATCCTTACGAGTGGCATCATTGAGCTTACGATAGTCGATGCAAACTCGCCAACCCGTTACGAGTCGAGTAGGAATCAACTCGTTGTTTTCATTGGGAACAAAGGTTATTCCGCCTTTCTTAGGCACACAATGGACGGGACTAACCCATGGCGAATCCGAGATAGGGTAAATCATTCCGGCATCTAGAAGTTTGATAACTTCTTTCTTAATGACTTCATGAATTTTTGGATTAACCCTTCTTTGATTTTGGATTGCGGGTTTAAAGTCATCTTCCATGAGAATTTTATAAGTGCAAAAATTAGGATCAATTCCGCGGATGTCGGAGATTTTCCAAGCAATTGCTTTCTTATGATTCTTAAGCACTTCAATAAGTCGAGATTTTTCATCTTCTTTTAAGTCCTTAGCAATAATGACGGGTAACTTATTATCCTCTTCTAAGAAAACGTACTCTAAATGAGACGGTAAATCCTTAAGCTCTAAATCCGGTGGATTGTCAATGGAAGGTTTAGTCAAATTTGGATCATCGTTTGTAACTTCCTTAGGAGTAGGTAGAGAAATATGGTCCTCATTGAGAAGTCTCTCAAAGGTACGAATGTCTTCTTCCCAATTGGTGGGAGAATCGTCATATTTTAAATCCACATCCCCTAAACTCGCTTCAAATTCTTGTAAAAGAAAGTCACTTTCTCCAAATGGAGTCAATGAAGGAGCAATAGAAGCTACGGTCTCAACATGAGGTAAATGAGAAATCCCGCTCTTACAAGCCTCGTGAAAATGTTCTTCACATGCTTCGTCGAGCACATCGATGTAATTCACGGATTCGGGCTCATCGGGAAGTTTGGAAAGTTTACCCATGTTAAAGACGATTTTATCATCCTCGACCCTCATGATAAGTTCACCTGCGGCTACATCAATCAATGTACGGCCGGTTCTCAAGAAGGGTCGTCCCACAATTAAGGGAACACGGGGATCCATCTCATAGTCGACTACAACAAAATCGGCAGGAAAAGTGAATTTGTCGACTCCTACGAAAACATCCTCGGCTATCCCCACCGAATAAGCAACCATCCGGTTAGCTAATTCCAAGGTCGTACGAGTGGGGACTAGCTCGGGTAAAGATAATTGTTTCCACACGGACAATGGCATAAGATTGGTACTCGCTCCGAGATCCGCCAAGGCCATACAATTCTCAACACTCGGAAAATTGCAAGGAATAAGGAATCGACCGGGATCTCCTAATTTAATCGGTAATTTTCTTAAAAGAACCGCGGAACAATTCTCATTCAATTGGGTATTGGAAATATCGAGCAACTTTTCCTTGTCACTTAAAAGGTCCTTAAACATCTTAGCATACTTATGCATGTGAGCGAGAGCCTTGGCAAAGGCAATATTAAAATTCAATTGTTTGAACATTTTTAGGAAGTTTGAAACTTGAATATCATCCTTATTCTTCAATTTCTCTTTCCGCAACCTTGAGGGATAAGGTATATTGGGTTGAGATTAAGGCTTTGGAGTGGATTGCTCACTCACATCCTTTGGTGGAGGAGGAGTAGAAATGGAAGGTGAAAGAACCGGTTTGGGAACCGAAGGTGTGGTATAAGATTTAGGTATCGGTGGAACATAAGGTGTAGACGAAGGCATAACGGGTGGTATGTCACAAGTAGAAGGTGAAGGAGGGTGGGTAGAAGAAGAAGGAATCTCGGGTTCTTGGTTAGGTGGGGTATAAGAAGGTTCTACGGTGGTCTTACCGCTCCTAGTAGTGATGGCATTAACGTTAGCCCTAGGATTGGTCACGGTGTTCGAAGGGAGGGCACCTTGGGGACGAAGGGTTTGAATCATTGTCAAAAATTTCTTATCGGTCGATTCTTGCATCTCTCTCATAATTCGATCATGGTCGGTTAATTTTTGTAGAACCAAGTCCATTTGAGGATTATGCATGTTCATTTGATTATACCGTTGATTTGGGAAACCTTGATTAGGAAAACCTTGGTTTTGATATTGATTATAACCTTGATTAAATCCTTGATTTTGAAAACCTTGGTTATTAAATCCTTGATTTTGGTTATTGAACCCTTGGTTTTTCCCTTGCAAATTCCCTTGATTTTGATTAAAACCCCGTGGATTAGAATTTCCTTGAAAATTACCCCGTTGAGGACCTTAGTTCCTATTTTGGGCGGGTGGGGGTGGTTTTTGTGGTGCTACAAAACCCGGGGGAGCCAAATAGTTATTAGACTTGTAAGACAAATGGTTAACATCAACATTTGGTTTAAAATGAACCCGCTCATTTTCATTGTTGTTATAAGCATAAACTTCTTGTTGATTATTGTAAACCTTGTCACAATTAAAATATGAATGTGGTCCACCACAAGTCTCACACGTTTCACAAGTTTCTTTTAAGGCATTCACTTGCACATTGATG
This sequence comes from Glebionis coronaria, assembly GCA_025667525.1. NCBI lineage: Eukaryota > Viridiplantae > Streptophyta > Magnoliopsida > Asterales > Asteraceae > Glebionis > Glebionis coronaria. The sequence continues at coordinate 630,724,545 of CM046874.1, read as the reverse complement.
GCTTTGGTTTATAGAGCAATTGATTCAACAAGCGACGTAAGCATATCAATTCTCTTGTCACTGTCACTAGAACTAGCACTTGCCAATTGCCATAGTAGCCCTAACACTCTTGGTTTGTACTTTAGCCTTGTTTTCAATTATGGCCCAAGCCTCGTTCATGGACTTCACAAGAATATTACCCCCCCGCGGCACTATTAAGTGAGTCTTGGTCATTTAGAGTTAAACCATTGTAAAACGTATTAATTTGATGCACTTTAGTGAAACCGTGTTGTGGACATTTTCTTAAAAGCTCTTTAAATCGATCCCAAGACTCACTAAACGTTTCCTCATATTGTTGTTCAAATGTAATAATGTCATTCCTTAAAGAAGTGGTCCGTGATGGTGGGAAAAAGTAGTTAATGAACTTGGTCTCTAAATTGATCCATGTGGTAATACTTTGGGGTGGTTCCTTATCAAGCCAAATCCGGGCTTGTCCCTCGAGGGAAAAAGGAAAGAGTTGTAAACGAATGGCCTCTTGTGGCACCCCATTGTATTTGACGGTGTTGGCTAATTGTATGAAACATTTGATATGAGCGTGTGGGTCATCATTAGTACGGCCTAAAAATGGTGTAGCGGAAACCATTTGAATAAAACCCGTTTTAAGTTCAAAATTATTAGCTCCAATATCCGGCACCACAATCGCGTCATCGTTTCCTTCAACGTGAGATTGTAGAATCTCAATCATTGGTCAATTATCCGTTTCCATCGTGTTGTTCAAAGCTCGATTCTCGGGATCGGCTTTAATGACGGTCTTTTTGTTTTTCTTCTTCTTCTTTTTGAAATAATTATAAATATTTGGTACACCAATCGGTATGTATGTACGCGCGCGAGTGCGCATATAATTAAAACTTCGGAATGAGGTAGGAAACCTCGGTCGACTCTGAGAGGAAAGATATTATCCCTCTCGAGGTGCAATATTAAAAAGCTACAAAAATATATATTTAATACTAATTGAGTTGGCAAACCAATAATCGGTCGTCCCTCTCAATATACGCACAAGCAAGCGGGGAAACGAGGTGGCACAAAGCACTTAAAAACCTTTTGCCTTAGACGGCCTTTTATAGCGCGTCGCCTTATACCCACCTTATAGTTTGTATATTTCGAGTTCAAACGTCTTACTAGTATTTATCTATTTTGCCCTTTTTTTCTTGTTTAGGATTCGAATACAATAGTTAGGTGATGAAATCCCAACTAATGTCTTATTTGAAAAGTAGGTAAATTAATTGTGCTACGTAATATAATATAGTAAAAGAAAAATCTTTTTGTATTTTTTAAGAAAAATATATATTCACAATAAAAAGCGAAAGAAATCGAACTAAGAAAATAACACTAGTACGTAATATTTTTGGTGTAATACTTTTAGGAAAAAGTATTACTTTTTGATTTTTTAATTTTTTTTGTTGCAAATATTAGGAAAGAATTTGCTTTTGTGATTTTTTATTTTTTTTGTATTTTTAAGTTTTTGATTTTTTTTTGTTTCTGATTTTTTTGCAAGAAAATTAACATTCAAAATGAACGGATCCCAAAATCCAAACGTCTCACGAAATCTTCAATCGTAACGAGCGAAGCGGCAGCGGCGCCAATTTAATGCAGAGATTTTTCAATCAGTTTAGCAATTAATGTTCGTTTTTCCTCGACTCACTCGAATTGATATCCAATTAAACGTAAGACTAATTGTTCTTGGTAAAATTACTCTTTTTGGTATTTTTAAAACTAGAAACTATTTAATTAAAAGCTAATTAATTAACTATTTAAAACTATTTAAATAAATGTGAAAACTATTTTAAACTAATTTAAAGCTAATTTGAAATACCAAAAATAATTAGACTAATTAAAAAAAACTATTTTAAATTTAAATGAAATCTATGTAAAACTATTTTTAAATAAATCTAAATTAATTAAAACTAATTTTTAAAAACTAAATTTAGAAACAAAACAATTTAAATTTTTTATAGTAATTCAAATATTTTTATACTTTTTATTTTATTTTTTTAAAACTTTATAAATGAAAACTGTTAAGAAAAACTTTTAATTAAAATTTAAACTAACGAAACTTAATTAACATCTATTTAGTTAAAACTGGCAGTCAACTAATAAATCCTATATTAATCACTAAGAGAGTAATTAAACACAAATAGAGGCCTAGAGGAGATGGTAAAGGTATTTGACTGTTAAGCTGGTGGTCAGGGGTTCGAAACCCAGGAGGGACGATTTTTTTTTGCTTATTTTTTTATTTTTTTGTTTTTGGAATATTGTGAAACAAACAGACTAATTGAGTCTGTTGTTTATGCAGCAAAAGATCGGCTATACCAGTTAAACCCAAATAAGCATAATAAACACCCCAACAGAGAATAAGCAAAACCAGAATCGAATAAGCACATAAAACCTCAAAGGCAAATAGGCAAATAAGCAGATAAGCACTAATAGATATTAAACTAAAAATAAGCACACACAAATCCACTAATAATTCTAAACCAGATAAGCTAAATAAGCAGATTGATCGAAACCAAAAAAATAAGCAAGTCTAAATATAACAGATTACTACTAAACTTATATTCAACAAAATAAAATAAACTAAAATATCAGTAATATTAAAACTGAGTACACCAAAACCAAATAGTAGACTATATCATACCAAAAGTAGCTGATTCGAACCAAACAAATTAACTTAAGCAGATCTAAACCAAAACTTAAACAAACTTATCTTAAAGAGCAAACTATAACAAATCAAAGGCTAAGCAGATTCGAGAAAGAAAAAAAAACAATAAACAGATAAATAAACTAAAACTAAGAGCAGATCCAACTAAAGTTTAAACAAACTCAAACCAAAGAACAAAAACCAGATAAAAACTACAAGCAGATAATAACAAAAATCTTTTTAAAATCTAAAACTCAAAAATAAAAGAAAATCAAACCTGATGGTGAAAACCTTTGGGAAGAAGGTGGGCGTTGAACCCCCTTTTAATTAAACCGAAACAATCACCTCCTTTACCCAAACATCATCATCATCATCATCTTCGAAACACGAACAGTAAACCAAATCTTCGAACCGAATTTATTTAACTTCCCAGTAGGGGAAATTAATTTACCATTTTTATTTCAATATTTATTAATCAAAAAAGAATTAAAATAAATTGCAATAATAATTAACGAGACAAAAATTTAACTGAATTTAAAATTTTATTAATACTGAAATTGAGTACAATACTTGAGAAAAAAGTAAATTACAATAAACCCATCATCTATTTTGCATAAAATAAAAATAAGGCACGAACTCAATTACACAAATGGGGGGGGGGGTTATAGGAAAACCCTAGAAAACCTTCTTCATTATCTTCGTGAGCAAGGAAATAGATCTTGGCCGCTAAACACATCTTTTCTTCTTTCTCTCTCTTCTCTTCTTGATCAAACGGTTGTAAATCACTCCCTTTTCACTCGGATTGCCAGCTTGGGCACTTTGTGCTTCTTGTGTTTGTTTTGGGCTGACGTGGAGATAAATGATTGGATGGAGTGGTGGTGATGATTTGTTACATCCAATCAGGAAAGGGAGGGATGCCACGTAGGTGAGGTGAGGACCACCAGTGTGTTGCTTCCGGTTTTGATGGGGAATTAATTCCCCATCGTGTGAATCACATGCTTAAGGAAAAAGCCCCAATTTATCTTGGTAATTTTTTTTATTAGGGTTTTTGTACAGTAAAAATGGAGGCTGTGTTTTTAGGAGAGATAAGGGAAGGTGGGTGAAAGGTTTCTTGTTATTATCGAATGAATAAGTGTAGGTGGGGTAAAAATGTTTATTTAAAACGAGTGAGGGTGAATGGGTGAGTGATTGTTTATTTATTAAATCGTGTGTGGTGTTGGGAGTTTGACCAAGATTTGACCTAGCAACTTATTTCCTCCGTTTCATTTGTTTTAGTTAATGGGCTTGGCCCAATTGTATTCTATCCGCTCCATTTGCTTAATTTGGGCCATATATTGGGCTTTATTACCCAAAAGTAGATACTTAAATCCATTAATGGGCTTTTGAGCCCATTAACCCGAATGTGGGACCCACTTGGCCCAAGTATCTTTATAAAATTAAATCCACTAAAAATCGAGCTCGATATCAGCTTCCTTGATCATTTCTTCAAAGTCGTATCGATTTTGCCGGTTTTCGTGATCTTTGGCACACTCTTGGTCTTTTGACTTTGTCTTCGTCTCTTTCTTGGAATTTTCTTCAACATTTGACCGTGAAATCCCGTGTTTTATTTCCTTTTGATATTTTGTACCTATTTAACACAAAAACACAAAACCACGCGTAATTCCGACTTTTACGATATTAAACACATGATTAGGTCTTGTTTTTCCTTGATTTTAGTGGCAAAAGGATAAGTGTTTACACACTTATTAAATATCATAGTCAGAATACCGTACAATATACAATAATCGGAAATACAGTATATACGCTATTCAGTAAATATTTAAGAACAATCAGGTTTATCAGAGATACACCAGACAATCAGATTAATCAGGTTTTACATAAACAGTAATACAAGAATAAATAAATTAAACTAAGAACATACAAGATCAGTAAAACTAAACAGATATCAGTCAACTCATTTCACGTCCTGTATTCATATAGTGACCGGGAATTCGGAGTTCAGCTTTATTATCTTTTCATTACTGGACACGAGGTACGGATTTTCCGTCCTTTCAGTAAGGACTTGCCTTCTATGCATGTTTAGGATTCCCCGTCTTCAGCCAAATGTTTTCCCCAGTATATGTTTAAGCTTATCAGTAATCATGTTAATAACTAAATAAATTGCCTGAGCATTATATACAAGCATGACCAGTTTATGTACTAGTTACGGAGGTACCGTAACCATGGCACTAGAGGCACCGGTGTCGTGACTCACATGCAGGAGAGTGATATCCTGCATCGTCTCACTCATGTTCAGTTTGGCCATTTTATCAGTATGTTTAGTAGGGCGTATGGATGCATCCTAGGCTTATCAGTTTACAAGTTATCAGGGTGAATGTGGTGTGTGCTCTACATCCTTCACATTGGAGCTGATCCCTCCACCCAGCACAGTATTTAGAGGTCACCCCTCTATAGTTATTTAGAGGTCACCCCTCTACAGCATGACGAGGTCACCCCTCCAGTTATTCATGCACCGTTGTTACAGCACATGACCTATATAAGCTTTGGCAATTAAAATACAGTAAATGCATGTTTTCAGATTTAACAGATAACAGTTCAGCTTTATTATTTATAAATCAGACTTTGCAAATTATACACAGAATTCCGCTACAACTTTACTTATCAGACTTACAGCTCCAGTATTTCATCATCTGTTTCATTTCAGTAATTCCTTATCATGCTTTATATCCGTTCACTGAGCGTTATGCTCAGTCGTAGTTCCCTTTCATGTTCTAACGGCAGGTACACCAGGACGCTCTTAGGATTCTGAGAGCATGTGCATTTGGATGGAAGCTATCCAGACTTCTTACTTTATGTACTTATGTTATTCTGCTTATTTGGACATTGTTTAGTCCTTTCCTTCAGTATTTTACTTTTCATGTTTTGGGCTTATGTTTGGATTGCCGATGTTTGATTCCGGTATTTCCTTTATGATCAGTTAATGTTTTAGGACATTTACCTTATGCTTTGATGACACGTCATAAATACACGTAACGGTCCACTTATCCAAGTGGGGTGTTACAGTTATGGTATCATAGCGCAAGGTTCGACCTGTAGGCTCTAAAACTTGACCTGTGACTAGTGGGTGGTCACCAGGAACTTTCTAGATTTTGGCGTTGTTATCTTTCATGTTTCTCATGCATTTATCAGTCAGTTTTCTTCAGTTATCAGTCGGTTTTCTTGAAGTTGTTGACTAAGTAAAAGGTTGGTATAGGACTGGCCATATTTAGTCGCACGTGTTTTTCTTCCTACGAATTTTGTTTTGGTGAACCGACCCATAGGCGTTCACCCTTGCCCGTTCAGATTTTGTATTGATGAACTGACCCTAAGCGTTCATCCTTACTCATGTCAGATTCATGTTTTCAGTCAAATATTACTTGGTGAACCCGCCATAAACGTTCACCATTTCTCAAGTCAAATTTCATGTTTTTCAGTCAAATGATGTTTTGTAAACTGAACCATAGATGTTTACCTTTGCACATATCATGATATTTTATAAAGTTTGACATGTATGAATTGGACTACAACCAACCATGTTTAGTCCGAGATTGTAAATTTCTATACATGACAGTTCCCATGAAATTTTGACAAGTATGGATCGAACCAGAATCGCCCATACTTAGTTACATGTTTTCTCCTTGAATGTTGTGGATTGAACTATAGCCATCCACACCAGTTGTTGTTAAAACTCAGTTGATCATACTCTTGTGTTCTTTGTAACAATCCAGTTTCATAATTTCAAGTTGTTGTCGCCTTCAGGCGGATTCAGTTTCATGTTTCCTTACAAGGATTATGTTTTCAACAGAATGATAATGTTTCATGCTAAGATACAGAAGGATTACAGTAAAATACTATTTCATGATAAATCATGTTCTGGTCTTTATCAATCATGTCTTTATACTGAACGTTGATGAAACTTCGTTTAATCATACTTTTTAGCCTCTATACAACCAGCATTAAGTCTACGCAGAAATTATCAGCCTATCATGTTAACCGTTTCAGTTCAGTTTACTACCGTTTAAATCAATTTATTTCTTTGATAACGTACGACAAGCGACACCAGTATTGATCATCCCATAAAATTTCCACCAGCTCCATGTACAGTATTCCATATGTACCCCATGTACAGTGTCTCAATTATACTCCATGTACAGTATTTCGAGTGTACTCCACGTACAGTGTCTCAGATATGCTCCATGTGCAGTATTCATTTTATACTTCATGTACAGTAGTCCAGGTGTACTCCAGGTACCATACTCCATGGATATTGCTAATCGATCCTCAATCATCTCAGGCGTTGCCACTTGTCGATATTCTACCAGGTGCTGATGTTGCTCGTGAGTTGAAGAGTGTACCAGATGCTGATGCTGCTAACTCTTTGAAGACCTCACAAATGTTGATGCTGCTGATATTTTGGCGATTTCTCAAGATGCTGATGCCGTTTATACTATGAAGACTCTGCAGAACAAGGACAAAAAATATAAATTTGAAATTCCTGACAAGAATAAATTTCAACCATCAGACACTACCATCCTATTCCATGCTTTTACTTCCCCAGTTAGATGTCACACTTCACTCAGCTAATCTTTCTGTCAGAAGAGTGGGAACCGGTAACCAGCCGGCCACACAGCAGAAATAATTACATGAATCACGGTCATGATAACGACCGTCAGGAAATTGACAGAAAAAGTAGTAGTGACAACCACCGTGCTTATAATTAATCAGTCAGTACCATCGGAACTCCGGAACGGACGTGACCAGAAATACAGAGGTCAGTAGCCTAACCGGTCTGCCAATCCTAGCTGTTACCAAATATTTTCAACCTTGTCCAGATTCATCCACTAAAACACATGTCAAGACATCAGTCAAGACATAGGTCTCAGGTATCATTTCGGAAGGCACGTATCAGGACACCAGTCATAGTACATGTCATACGAATATCTTCTCAGAGTAGGAGTCAGAACTCATAACTCCGTATGTTGCTAAATCAGGCTCTTATAAATTTAGGGTACCCTCCAAGGGGGTATACCCGTTCTATTATGCCACACATGAACCAGATCATTTAAAAATCCAGTCACCACCACTAGAGTATTATTCAGTTTAAACACGCAGTATTCATTCTGTGAGCTTACAGACAAAAAAAACATTCAACGAAAAGTCGCCATGTTTACTTCACGTATTCCTATGTCAGCTTTATCTTAAATCAGGTAGTCCCCTGCATCTCAGCCAGAAAAGACTCCACAGTACCACCCATGTTTACTAAGGTCCCCCTTTTAGTTAACGACAAGATCCGTCTTACTAAATCCCAAATATATTCATTATATTTCTGCAGAAAAATCAGTACAAATTGTTGCTGCCTTACAAGCGCGTGACTTAGCAGTCCGTAGCTACGAAGACTGTCTAACTACCAGTTAGAAATTCAATTCTGAAATTCCTTAAACTCACGACCATCAGATTACTCCGGAGTTCCCATACATAATTTCAGAAAGTTTTTCAGAAATTCCTTCCTAACCACAAGACAAGGTTTAGCATAGAGTTTGTCTCAAGTACAGAACCTGTTTTCAAAACTCCTTATCGCAGGGCTTCAGTTGAGTTTAAAAGAGTTACAACATTTGCTACAAGAAATATAGAATGAGGCTTATTCGCCCTAGCGCACCACCAGGAAGTGCACCGTTTATGTTTATCAGGAAGAAGACAAGTATCATCAGATCATGTATCGACCAATAAATTTTTTTTTTGACAAGATCACCATTCTTAATCAATGTTCATTCTATAAATAGCAGGTTTACCTGATCTGCTACAACATTTTTAGAACAATTCCTATCATGCTACCATCAGCGGTGAGAGAAAGAACATGATGTTTCCGGACTGCTGTTGCACATATTACTGTCTCTAAAAAAAAATTTGATTTTATACTTCTGAGCTCCCTAATGCTCTAGCTATAATATGAAATTTATGAATAAATTTTTTTATTTTTTTTATGACTTCGCAGACAAAGTCGTCAGTATATTCATTGACCACATTCTGATCTGCTAAATTCTGGAGAAGAACACGAGAATCATCTTCTCACAGTTGTACAGAATCTTCGATATGAGAAAATTTTATATACAACTTTCCATATATGAATTCCAATTGAACAAAGTGGCATTTCTGAGCCATTCTACCTTAGCAGAAAGAAATTTCAAACAATGTTGCGAAGGTGAAGGCCATCACCTGATGGTCCCGACCGACAACTGTGAACGAAGTACAAAATTTTCTAGAACTCAATTGACTACTACCGCAGAAATTGCCGACAATTCTCACTAAAAATATTTTATGACTATTCAACCAGATTTCCACCAGAATGTTCCATAATCCCAGACAAAACTTTGATAGAAGCCGCATCACACATTAATGCAGCTATGTTCATATCTAGATGCCTGACCTACTGCAGGTTCAAGATAGAACACCGTCATGTTAGTGAGTTACTACAACCCTTAGAATTTTCTGAACAAAAATGAGACGAAATTCTATGAAATTGTTATCAGATACCACAGGCTCAGAGAAAGTATGATACTATCTAAGTTATCGTCAACCAGGTAATCAGCCTGCGCGTTTTCTTTCATCCGAAAGGATCACGCAGTAGCAGATCTGCAGAAAATTTAAAAATTCAGCAGTAAATTGTACGAATTCAAGGCATTCCATCGACCATCATATCAGACAGAATTCATGTTCACGATCAAGTGTATATTTACGCCCACTTTAAGTTCATGTTTATTTTCACTTTCACGTTTAGGTCTCATTCGCAGTATGATTCACGTATCACATTCATGAAATATTCCATGCCAGCGCTCCTCATATAATTATGAACCACGTTCATAATTGCTCACTTAGCACGTCCACAATTGTTCACGTAGTTCGTCCCTATATATTCTCAGCAGCTTGCTCAAAGATATAAATGTTATCTTTTTAGGATAATTGTACGTACCGTTTTATGTATACTACAAGTTATAGCTTATTCATTCAAGTTCAGAAAATCCATCTTAAGTTTAGAACCAGAAACTATTCAGCATCATCAGGAGAGGGTCATCAAGACCAAGATTTGTTCATTATGTTTAGACCTTTGAAGGAATCGTTTCGAGCGGGAAGCCACTCGAAATGGAGGAGTCCATCCGGACCTCTCATTCCTTTTCCTTAAATAAATCCAGTTAAGTCCTTTCAGTCATGTCACGTTCCATGTTCTATTCAGCCATGTCACGTTACATGATCACTTCAGTCATGTCATGTTTATACCTAGCAGCATCATTATGTCCTAATTAGAGGACGAGTTATCCTTCAGCTTAATTGTCTTTTCATTTTACGTGTTCTTTCAAGTTCTTAGAGCTTCATCAGCTTATTACCTTTAATTCGAGGACGAATTTCTCCTTTTTAGAGGGGAAGAATTGTAAAACCACAACATTATCGCATCCTTAATTCGAGGACGAATTATTTTTTTAGAGGGGAAGAATTGTAAAACCCGCTTTAAAAGTCCTCGAACATTAATTACGGACAATCACAGAATTAATTTAAACGGTACGTAATTATTTATTCAGATAATAAATAACAGTGTTAAATCAAGTATTACGAAAACATTATTTATTCAGGAAATGAATAAGTCACGTCAGAATATATTCATGAGGATTAATATACGAGCACGAAGCAATGTCTAAAATCCACGAATATTAAATTCGCACAGTCTCAGTTTTAATTAAGATCATGACGTAGTTAAGCATTCAGAAAAATAAATATTACTAATGGATAATTATCTACTAACTATTCAGTACTACGTAAACAGTTATTTTTCAGAAAATAAAATTAATACATGTCAGTATATAAAAATACGAACACGTACGCGAGTATTTAAACACGACACGAAAAATAGAAATATGGTAGTATATGGGTGGTTATAACTGGCGGTTAAAAAAAGGAAAGAACTTTGGGCTTTTAGGCCCGATTCATTTAGAAAGAAAAAAAAAGAACGGGGTAACCCCCCTTTACACATACAACGACCAAAAAAAATATAATATATATAACAGATTTAGGGTTTCTCCCTAAGCTACCGCCAGATTAAAAAGATCAAGAACAAGGTTTCGGGTTTAATTCTTCAACACTGATTCGTGTATGATCATTCCTCCTTCTAAATCTTGTAACGGTAACACCCTCATTCTTTTTTTTCTGTTATATCAAGATGATATGTGGATCAAGAATTATACAAATGAAAATCAGATGAATAATAATGAATTAACAAGCAAGGGGTCGCGGTTCTGGTTAAATCACGAGGAACCGAGACCATAAGGTCTCGGTGTGGTGTGTGTGGCCGACTGTGACCCAATCAGGGGGCGTGGGGTTGGTTTTGCCAGCTGCAGTCAACAAAAAACCCCTAAATGGGGTGTAACATGTAAAACAGTGGGTTAATAACTTTCAGCAGGGGTGTTTGGGATTGTCACAGCAGGGGTGTTTGGGATTGTTCGCAGCAGGGGGTGTTTGGTTTGATAACGGTCAGAACCAAACAAAGAGCAGTGGGAACCACTGCACGGGCAGTGGGAACCACAGGGGTACAGTGGCTACCGGCTTGAGCCGGTGGCTACTGTTTGTGTCGGCAGCAGTGCAACCACAGCCTAGGGCTGTGGTGGACTCGGTTGTGGGCTGAACCGAAACATACTTGTCTCGGGGTTTGGTTTTGGTTCGGGTTTTCAGGATCACACATGAAATGATAATGAAAGGATTTATTTATTTTGATTTAATAATTAATTATATAAGTTTTATAAATAAATTTAACCAAGTTGTGTTGTTTTAGTAATTTAATTACTAAATTAAATTAATGACAGTTTGTGGGTTTCCAATATATGATCTGGTGGTCTTGGTGGGTGGTGGAAAGTGTTGGTAGTCATGGATGAATATAGAGAGAGAGAGGTTGTGTGTGAAAACATAGAAAATGTATTAAAGTGAGATAAAAACACAAGCAACACCCCTCCTTGGAAGCCTTGGAGGGGTATATATAGTCACACACCACACCTAAACTACACAACGTTTCCTAGTCTAGTCTATGCGTGTGTGACTATGATAACTAATGGGAATTCTTAAATGTCGTCACATAAAGTGAATTTCCAACAATCTTCCCCCATGGGACGACGTGTAGAATTCCTTACAATATTTTTCCTAACAAGTACATAATGATTAAGAACAAAAGCTTTCATGAAGCGTCCAATGCTGATGATGTCTTCTAAGGCCTTTGACTTCAAGTCTTCACTTCAAAACGACTCATCTTTAAAGTAACTTGTAGTAGAAATACTGTAACGGCACGAGCTAAGTAATCCATATACTTCTGGTTAAGGAGAAGCTTCTGAATTAACTTCCCCCTAATTCATGCCACATAAACTTGATGTAGAAGCTTTTAAATAGCTTCCCCCTAAACCGACAATCCTCATAAGCAACTTCAAAGCTTTCAATAAAGCTTAGAATGATTAAGCGCACAGCGGAATTTAAAAAGCAAACACCATCATATAACATGATAATGTTACTATGAGTGATTGAAAGTAAGGGGCACACCAAGTAGATCAACAACTTCTCTTCTCACGCTTGAATAATTCTTCTGAATTTTTCTTCCCCCTGAGAGTTCAAGTTATGCATACTAGAAAGAATCAAGACATTTCTTCCCCCACATAGTTGAAGAAAATAAACCAATCCCAAGTATGAAGCCCAAATACTGAAGTAGACACTTTATCCCATTCATGAAGTTGACATCGTAACACCAGAGTCAATTAAGTCCCGGAAATGCACATATCTTCTTCCGAAGATGCACCATAGTCAATTAAGTCCCGAAAGTGCATATCACTCCATATAGGATAATGATGATGAATAATTGCAACATCAAAATAATTAAACATCGAATCAGTAGTGTACCGTTTAGAGATTGATAACGCCACGAGTTAAAACACTGATTTTCTCTGCGGTTATGACAAATATCTTCCCGGAATGTCTTCAACTCAAAAGAAGGTATGAAATTCATCATGTGTACTCGTTGTGCGTTCAATATGTCTTCTTCTTCCCCCTTGATGGTTTCGAAACTCAGAACCAGCAATAAATCGTACGCACATGTACCTGAAATCTTGTGAGAATAATAAATGAGCTGAATTTTATATTTTGTGAGAATCAGTTGCTGATCGAAATTCTCTACTCATAAACTCTCCATGGCAATCTTTACCAACCCCCTTGTAAGTAATTTGAAGTGACCACTGATAGAATGAACCAGATACATCAAACATGAAACTGAATAAAAATCCTTCGATCTTGTGACTTAAGCTTGCACTATTGTTGAATGAGGAACGGTGGAGAAATCTCTAAGTACCCAATACATCACTAAAGAAGTATATAAGCACAACACCTCTTGAAATTATCCACGTCGACTATGCGCGTGACACTGAGTACAACAATATAACTCCTTTAAGTGATAGTTATCCAAGTCATCAACCAACCACCCGAACCCGGAAACCAGATAAACAAGTCTTCATTCTAAGATTAAGCACGAGCAAGTTATCTTTGAAAGATAAAATAAGTACATGCCTTCGAAAAATCCGTCTTTAACTTCACATAATTAATACCTGATCAAACAAATCCGTAGCCACTAAAAATATACCCATTTTTCTTGGTCTCGTCAAAATAATTCATGTCACTTAGTCTCGATTCTTGACTTCAAATTTTATCACTTTTCATTGTCACGTCATATTGTCATTACGGAGTACAAAAATGACTTAATATAACAAAATTTGAATAAATTTAATCTTTTAACACAGTTTATAAAAAACTTGTGCAAAATTAAATAACATTTATCAAGTTTGTTATATTATGGTTGATAAACCAATTTTACCATCAAAATTCACCAGCCCATCAGTTAAGATCCTTAACAGCCCAGCCCAAATCAAAAGTAGCCTACCAAAAGTGTTCAAGACCCGCTGGCCATTTAATTTTATACTCGGTTTACAGCAATAATGAGATATAACTAGTAGTCAACCCCTAATCCCACTCACACTTAACACATAACCCTAATCTTATCACCTAGAAACATCCGCCCCCATCTTCACCATTTTCTCTCAGCCAAAAAAATCATCAAACCAAAATCTGCTATAATCATGTAAACCTCGTCTCAATCCCATCTCATAGTATCATCAATCTTACAGCAAAATAACTGAATAACATAAAAATCACCATATCTCATCTATATTTCACCATCTAAAAAAACTGACGTAACCATCAACAAAGCCTCATCTAATCTCATATTAAACCCATTAATCATACGAATCATACGAACCCTACGAATCCCACATCTTAATCATACGAATCCCACATATATGAACCATAGATGATGAATGGCTTCAAGATCAATTGATTGGTCTCAGGTAGGTTCGAATATTTTTACTTGTGGGTCAATCGAATCAAAGTAAAAATGGAACATGATTGTTTTAAATTTTTGCTTTGTATGATTCGAAAATTAAACAGGAAGCTATGCTTCCTAGAGGACCGACGATGAGATACAAGTCATTTGTTTGATTTAACGAAAACAAAACAAATAATTTATAACAGTTATGTTATAAATATTGTTTATATTTCGAATATTAAATAAGGGTAAAACCCTTACATCAATCGATGATGATGATATAGGCTCGGGGTGAATAGATCATTTGAGATCTGTGCATGTCTTTAAATGATGATACCGAGGTGGAATTTGAGATCCTGATTTAAGTAATGTTATAGATTCGAGTTTTGTTTTGATTTATTTATGGGTTAGGTGTCGATGGGTTATAGATAGATTTGGTGTTGATTGGGAGTGAAAAGGGAGGTGTGTGTTGGTTTTGGTCTTGTTAAACTGTCATAATGTTTAGAAAACTGCATCGCAATATTTTTAAAAAAATAAAGCCATCGCAATGTTTTCTTTAAACCCATCGCAATGTATTTCACTTCCATCGTAATGTTAAAAAAAATTCATCAGCATGTTGCCTTATACACCATTGCGATGAATCAACCCACCCATCGCAATGTGACCCATCAGAATGAGTCCCATCGCAATCGATAAAGTCGAACCATCGCAATGTAGATGTGATACCCATCGGAATAAATCCGTAGAAGAAGCCATCAGAATGAGGTCTGTGTATCCCATCGGAATATGCCATCTGAAAGTGCCATCGCAAAGGGGTTTTGACCAACTTCATAGATACCCAAAAAAAGGATCTGGACCATTTGAATTTGTCCTTTTCCCGTTTTTCCAGGAACTGTGTTTTCTAGATCTTATCTATCATCATAAAAATAAAGTAACCCAGAAACGATGGAAATAGCAAATGTGATCTAACTTTGACCATGAAAGATAATGAAATCGAGAGGACTGATAGAACCACGTGACCAAAAATGTATCCAGAGTCAAAAAGTATGATGAAAACAGTAATGAGACAAAAAACAGTGACAAATTTGTGGACAACAATCAAACCACCGTGACAAAAATGATAGATGCGGACAAAAAAAAATTTTAGACCACCAAATCAAAAACAAAAAACACAATCCAAGGATTGAACCGAAGCTCTGATGCCAATTGTGGGTTTGCTATATATGATCCGGTGGTCTTGGTGGGTGGTGGAAAGTGTTCGTAGCCATGGATGAATATAGAGAGAGAGGGGTTGTGTGTGAAAAGATAGAAAATGTATTAAAGTAAGATAAAAACACAAGCAACACCCCTCCTTGGAAGCCTTGGAGGGGTATATATAGTCACACACCACACCTAAACTATACAACGTTTCCTAGTCTAGTCTATGCGTGTGTGACTATGATAACTAATGGGAATTCTTAAATGTCGTCACATAAAGTGAATTTCCAACACAATTTAAACTATTTTAATTAATTAAAAGGCTTGGTTTAGTTAAATGATTTGAAGTTTCCGTGAAAACTATTTTTAGGAAACCTTTCTAATGTTAGTAGTTTTCTATTTATGGCAAGTTACCAATTTTAGTAATATTTTAATACCAGAATACAGTAATACCATAGTCAGAATACCGTACAATATACAGTAATCGGAAATACAGTATATACGCTATTCAGTAAATATGTAAGAACAATCAGGTTTATCAGAGATACACCAGACAATCAGATTAATCAGGTTTTACATAAACAGTAATACAAGAATAAATAAATTAAACTAAGAACATACAAGATCAGTAAAACTAAACAGATATCAGTCAACTCATTTCACGTCCCGTATTCATGTAGTAATCGGGAAGTCGGAGTTCAGCTTTATTAGCTTTTCATTACTGGACACGAGGTACGGATTTTCCGTCCTTTCAGTAAGGACTTGCTTTCTATGCATGTTTAGGATTCCCCGTCTTCAGCCAAATGTTTTCCCCAGTATATGTTTAAGCTTATCAGTAATCATGTTAATAACTAAATAAATTGCCTGAGCATTATATACAAGCATGACCGGTTTATGTACTAGTTACGGAGGTACCGTAACCATGGCACTAGAGGCACCGGTGTCGTGACTCACATGCTAGAGAGTGATATCTTGCATCGTCCCACTCATGTTCAGTTTGGCCATTTTATCAGTATGTTTAGTGGGGCGTATGGATGCATCCTATGCTTATCAGTTTACAAGTTATCAGGGTGAATGTGGTGTGTGCTCTACATCCTTCACATTGGAGCTGATCCCCCCCCCCCCCCCAGCACAGTATTTAGAGGTCACCCCTCTATAGTTACTTAGAGGTCACCCCTCTACAGCATGACGAGGTCACCCCTCCAGTTATTCATGCACCGTTGTTACAACACATGACCTATATAAGCTCTGGCAATTAAAATATAGTAAATGCATGTTTTCAGATTTAACAGATAACAATTCAGCTTTATTATTTATAAATCAGACTTTACAAATTATACACAGATTTCCGCTACAACTTTACTTATCAGACTTACAGCTCCAGTATTTCATCATCTGTTTCATTTCAGTATTTCCTTATCATGCTTTATATCCGTTCACTGAGCGTTATGCTCAGCCGTAATTCCCTTTCATGTTCTAACGGCAGGTACACCAGGACGCTCTTAGGATTCTGAGAGCATGTGCATTTGGATGGAAACTATCCAGACTTCTTACTTTATGTACTTACGTTATTCTGCTTATTTGGACATTGTTTAGTCCTTTCCTTCAGTATTTTACTTTTCATGTTTTGGGCTTATGTTTGGATTGCCGATGTTTGATTTCGGTATTTCCTTTATGGTCAGTTAATGTTTTAGGACATTTACCTTATGCTTTGATGACACGCCATAAATACACGTAACGGTCCACTTATCCAAGTGGGGTGTTACATGTTCAATTCCACATTGATTGGAAATGTAGGGGCTTGGTTCGACAAGCTTCCACACCGAAGCATCGACAGATTTGAGGATCTGCGAAAAGCTTTCAGAATAAAATTTACGCAGCGAAAGAAGTGCACCAAGAACCCGGTCTCACTCGGGAGAGTGAAACAATGACAGGGCGAATCTTTGTAGGACTTTATAGAACGATTCAAGGATGAATTCATCCTCATCAAGGCATGCCCGGAGATCTTAAAGATCTTCGATTACATGAACGGGATAACCAATCAGGAGCTAATCAAGGGCCTGAATGATAGGGTTCCCAAACCTTCGATGAACTGATGCGACGGGTCAGATCCTTTATCCAAGGAGAAGCTGCAACCGCAGACAACATAAAGGGTTATTCGAACTACAGGTCTTAAGACCAGCCCAAAAGGTAGTCTAATGGCCAGAATAATGACCGAAACAACGATTATCATGCCCAGCAAAGAGAAGGTCGTGTACCTAACAAGTACACCCCTCTAAAAATGACTCTAAGGGAAATATTGGTAGTCGAAGGGGCAAACTTTCCAAAACCATCGCCCATGACTACCCCCATAGAAAGGCGCATTGGAAACAAATACTGTGAATACCACGGTGAAAAAGGGCACGCAACAGATGAGTGCGTGCAACTCAAAAAGCATATTGAAGAGATGGTGAAAACAGGGAAGCTAAAACATATCATTAAGGAATTAAAGGACGGGAAGGATAACACAAAAAACGAGAACAAAAAATACCAACCAATGGATAAACCCTCGACCATCTACATGGTACAGTCGTGGCAACACCGAACTAAACAAAAGGTTAGCCAAAAAATTTCCCAAGAAGAATAGATCCCGTACCATCCCCTAACTACAAGTAGTGTAGCAGACGGACCATTAACAGTCGAAGTTAACATGAGGGGCCACAGTGTCCACCACATGTATATTGGGATGGTCATCTACAGAAATCCTATATGAGCACATGGCTACAGCCATAAGTAAAGAGCCGGTTGATGTCGGCCACGTCGCCGCTCACAGGCTTCAACGGGGAGGTGATTTGGCCACTAGGACACTTGCGAGTGTCAGTAACGGTGGGATACACACAACATTCGACCACAAACTGGATGAACTTCATGGTGATACGATCACCATTGCCTTACAATGGCATCATCGGGAGACCAAGAATACTAGTGATACGATCCGTGTCGTCCACAGTTGGCTCAACAGCCAAGAGACGACAGTTAATCTCGAAATTCGATGTCTTCGCCGCACCTATGCAGTGCAACTGTGATATATGAATTCGATGATAGGTAAGTACGTTGGTCAAGAAACGAGATAGGGGTACACGGTTGTTTGCGCACTCTAAGAAGCGTGTTGTCACGGAGTCATCCTTTAGACCCCGTGTGGCGTCCTTGCACCGATAAGGACCAACCATCCATCCCACGTATAATAGAGGTTCACTAGTTTCGTCCTGCCTTGGACTCATCAGGGGAGCGGCCCCAACTCCCGACCAGTGTAGTGCCATATCGAATCTCTAATCGTGTCACGTACTACACCCTTATCGTTGGGTACTCTAACGAGACAAACAGGAATAAACTAGGAACCATCACATTCATGTGCGCCTTCCAAGCAGAACCCGACCTTCAGAATTTGGCTCGTGACATTATCCCACCACCGATTCATGCACGACCTCGTGCATGGTCATTCACACCGACGAACGACTACCCTCAAATGACTTTGGCTTTACTCCGGCTTCATGGCTTAAAGAGACTTCGACTTTCAACTCTTTAGGTCCCAGCGTGCAGCGACTATACATTAGTCCATTACTCTTTCTGGCGACTTAAGATCCAGCGTGCAGCGACTGACATCCACCTTTTGGATTAGTCCATTACTCTTTGTGGCTTCCATCGAATGCGGTATTACGAACTCCACGCAACATCATATTGACTCTTCAATATCCCGGGATCTCACTCGTGCCACCTTTGCGCAACCAAACACTTTAGAACATTTTAGGAGAACAATCTTGAACGATTCTTCTTCGGTCTGCCTCGGTCCGACTTGGCTCTGATACCACTTGTCATGGAGTCATCCTTTAGACCCCGCGTGACGTCCTTACACCGATAAGGACAAGCCATCCATCCCGCATATAATAGAGGTTCACTCGTTTCGTCCTGCCTTGGACTCATCAGGGGAGCGACCCAAACTCCCGACTAGTGTAGTGCCATATCGAGTCTCTACTCGTGGCACGTACTACACCCTTATCGTTAGGGTACTCCAATGAGACCAACAGAAATAAACCATGAACCATCGCATTCATGTGCGCCTTCCAAGCAGAAATCTGCCTTCAAAATTTGGCTCGTGACAGCGTGTACACCCCCACTTTGCCTATGGGGAAGTTCCCTGTGTGCAATTGCCTGTCCGGTACTTCTGGATGCAGGTTCATCAGAATATGGAACTCTGACGTGAACTCTAAGAGTTCTTGGTCAAAAAGGGTGGAGGTAATTTGGGATAATTGTCGCATCATGATTTATAAAGGATTAAAAGTACAAGCCGCGTTGTATATACCTTGTTTAACTGAAGATCGTTTTCGAAATTAATGGAGGTTTAAGATTTTTCACTGTGTGAAACACAATGAAAATAGGTTGTGGGCTTATATATGCCTAGGTTTTACTGTTCACTCCTTCGATCGCTGCCACGTGTTATTCACTTGCGTAATCTAACGACGGGAAGATGAATAGATAGCTGGCGTGTTTCAGAATTACCGAGTGAGTGGGCCACTTGGAGGGAAGTAGGTAGCATGTTTTGGCGGGCTATTTTGAAACGTCTAGGCTACGCTCTGAAGTGCGCGTAGTCTTTTTTAGTATGGTTAAGTTAGTTTTTATAGTCTAGTAGTCATGGAATGACCTGCGACTACTAGATTGGGGGGACATGATGACGTATAGTCCCTACTCTGGCTATGAGCCCGACCCACGACTACTACCCATATCCAATCCATCACGAATGGGTTGACAAACAGCGTCTTGGGCCCATGAGGCCCAATAGGTGGTTGTCGCACGCGATTTCATGAAGACCGCACCCTGACTGCACACGGGCAGGGTCACACAAAATCATAGTTTAATTATGACTATGATTCAATCAAGTTAAGAGATATACACTCTTCTTATTTAGACGATAAGGATCACAGTGTATATGGTAATTATCTCTTGCTTGGGCCGCACGATTTGGTAAGCTCAGCTAGGGTTTCATTGACTATATAAAGAAGCCCCGAGGTTCCACAAAGGTACGATTCACTTGCAATCTTAAACCCTAACCGACTACTATAATCACAAACCGATTACTTACTCTCACGTCGGAGTCTGATCGTAGGAAACAATCACACGGTAAGACTAACAGTGTTTTCTTAGTGTGCGGGACCCTACAACAAGTCCACTTTGTGCAGGAGCCGGTGTCCCCGATACCCGAATTACACCTAATTCGGGTGAGACGTAGTTCATCCAACTTTTGTATCAATAATTTCAGAACCACATGTCGTAATGATTATCAGTTTTCAAAACTAATACTCCCTCCGTCCCATAATAAGTGTCCACTTAGACTTTTTTTAGTCTTTGTTATCGAACTTTGACCGTAAATATTTTTATTTTTGTTATATAATATTTGATAAAAATTATACCAATGAAAATACATTTTAAAATCGAATCTATTCATATAACTTTCATCTATATAATACAAATAAAAATATTTACGTTGAAATATTTTGTGGACTCTTAATATGGGACATATTTTAAATAAGGAATCCCAAACATTCTTAATAAAAATTCATAAAAAAAAAAGCATATCAGTCACCTTGTATAACACTTGAATCATCCATTAAAAATGTATAATAGAGAGAGAGAGAGAGAGGCTGGTTGGTTGTAGTAATAAAAGAGTTATTTTTGGAGATTCTGACAGGATAGATAAAATGGAGGGAAAAGTTCCCGCCAAGTACAGAAAGGATGAAAAACTGGGCAACTGGTTGGTGCAGATGCAATTAATTGCAGCTAAAATTTTCCCAATAAATAAAGAAATGTACTGCATCAAACAAAACATCAAAAATAGAAAGTTTGACCAATGGAATCAAAAAGTCAACGCAGGATTCAAGTGATCCATAATCATTTCCTTCATCAATCTGATACTGGTAGCTCTGTTCTCAGGCCTTATCAAACTGCTGCTGAATACTTTTTAGGTATATATATATTAGTTAACCTAAACTTGCTTATATACGGAGTATAATTTATGTTATATACCATGTTCGCGTTACTCTGTCTCAAAGTAAGTGTTCACTATAAGTTTTTTAGTCATAATTTAACAAAACTAGAGTGAAATTTTATTGGTTAAGAGTAGAGGTGGCAAAACGGGCGGGCGGGCTAAACATATGCGTGCTAAACTGGCGCGGGTTAAACGGGCGCGCTAAACAGGCGCAAGCTAAAACGGGAAAAATAACATGTAAAAATAGAAAATAATAATACTTTTTTGAAAGTTGAGGATAAAAAAATTAGTATTTTAGATGTGCATGCCACATCCTTTTTTGAAAAGTGCCAAAAAGTGCACATATTTATCAAAATGGACAGGATTTACCACCTCTTGTTAAGAGTGACCTTTTGACAGTTCTTATGGTTATTATGGGCCATATTTGGCGCGCAAGCTTATAGGAGCTAAAACTAGCGGTAGTATGAAGCAGTAGCATTTATATGTTTTAACGCTTTTTTGAGTAGCGTTTAGAAAGAAAATCAAAATGCTACACGCTCTTTGCCTAGCTAGCTTTATATTTTTAACACTAAACGTTAGTTGCTGCAAAACGCTTTGGCTGAAAAGTGTTAAGCTAATTTAAGTAGCTTTTCAAATATATCTCTAGCTAGTTTTGCCAAACACACCCAACTTTTTAAATAATCATGGGCGGAACAAGGCAAGCCTAGGTGGTGCCCAGGAACCACCTTAGAAGCCGAAATCCTGTAGAGAATTAGTCACATGTAGTTAAAGTAGGTTGTTGATGAGCGGTAAGAATTTATAAGTTGGTTAGCATGATAGGTAAGAATATGAAAGCAGTTTGCTATTTAGCGTAATTTAAAGAGCATGTAATCTGTTGCTATCTGTTTCAAGTAGATTTTTTTTTTATCCGCGTGGTTGATGTTCATTGTTACAAGATATATTTTATACTCCATCCGTTAAGACAATATATTTTTTTTTGCAAATTTCGGCTAAACAGTCAGAACATATTTTTGGTGCTTTTGGATACAAATTAACTTTTGCCTTTTGATAGCTACTCTCTTAGACGATTCTATCTTAATCAATGATGGAATACATGAAATTTAATGAAGCGTGATCAGTTAGCCCAAACAGAGAACCTCATGTAAATACCATGGAATAAGGTTTGATCCTATTCATGGAGATTCCATAAATATTCCATTCGAAAAATGGAAACAATTGGGATTTTTTTAGAAATTGGATGCAGTTACTAATTCATGATCTGGCATGTACAGAATGAAAACTTCATTCTCGATTCTACGAGAATTTTTGATCATAATCAGAACGTGATAATATTTATCTCTTTCAGTCTCATGTATGCTGATGTTGTATGTTGGCAGAACAAGGTTACAGTGTTGTTCTTCCTGAAAAATTGCAGACAGGGAAGTGGAATGTTTACAGGTCGAGTCATCTCTTTACACGCAACTATAACTATTGGCTAATTTGGCCATTTACATACATTTCTCCTTGTGACAGATCTTCATGTTCACCTTTGAAGCTTGTGACTAGATATCAAGATCATCCTGAAATAGCTACGTTACACGATAATTTTGTGTAAGCCTCCATTTACTCCTTGCAACTGGTCAGCGTAAACGTAATTTTATCTTTTGAGATCCAGCTTATGTCAATTAAAAAACGGGTTATAGTATAATTTATTCTAGTTTTATAAATGACGCGCCAACTATTTATATAACTTTACGAGAAAGTGTTTCAGTTCCTCTCAACTTTCACTCGTTTCGAACCATCATTCGCGACCTCTAACTATCGATTTGCATGACGAAATAGTTGTTTTAACTCTTTCTTTATAGGCATGCTGCAGAGACATATGGGGATTACAAATACCTTGGAACACGAGTTGGAGTAGACGGAACAGTTGGAGAGTAAGTCAAGTATATATTTTCAATGGTTTCTAATCTTGAAATACTCGATATATTTATGTATTATTTTGCAGGTACAAGTGGATGACCTACAGGGAAGCAGGTATTGCTCGCTTGGAAGTTGGTTCCGGTTTAGTACATCATGGAATCCTAAAGGCAAGCTAATCAAATCTATCCCTTCCCTTTAAAACAAGTGACACAACAGAAGTATGTTTCGACTTTGAACCATAAGAAGGCTATTTCCTATAAAAAGTACTTTTAACTTCACACATAGTACTATTAACTCAAAGTGTCCTTGATAAATATCCAAATCCAAAACAACTTTTCGGTAGTTGGACATGGTGCATTTCTGTTATATTTACCTTGGTGTCAGGACATGCTGCATTTGTTTGAAGTACTTTTTCGTCCTAATGTTTATCTCTTTGGCTTACATCAGGGTTCTTGTGTCGGGCTATATTTTAACAACAGACCAGAGTGGCTCATAGTGGATCATGCATGCTCTGCATATTCATACATATCAGTTCCTTTGTATGATACTCTCGGTAAGTTATTCTCGGTCTTCTGTCTTGTAAATAATTACATTAAATTTAATTTTCAGTTTCATGTTGTGTTGCTGTTTATTCTTGCATTATCTTTCGTACCACAGGTCCGGATGCTGTAAAGTTCATCGTAAACCATGCAGCTGTGCAAGTTGTCTTTTGTGTGTCACAGACATTAAAAGATGTGAGCTTTGTTACGCTTGGTTTCACTGCTTTATGTAGCAGACGTCATTCACAAAGACTAGCCATATAAATTTTCATTACGGAATCACTTTAGTTTTTTGAGGTTTCTTATTTTTGTCTCATGTTATATGTGTGCCAAATTCCAGTTGCTGAGCTACTTGTCTGAAGTTCCTTCGGTGCGTCTAATAGTGGTATGTAACCCAATTTTTCAGTAATCCGGATGAAAAAGACTGGAGCTTTCAGTTTTAACCCAATATTTGTATGTATGGGTCGACTTTGGGTTTTGTTTTAAATCTAATGGGTCAACAAAGTAAAACAGAAAATGTTCGATAAAAAGAATGTTGAAAGTCGGCCAAATTATACTTTTGTTACGTACATCATACTAAATCACTTTTCTTAGAAATAGGTTACTATTAATACACATATTACTTGAACAGTTTTCTGAAAAGGACACCTAGTCTTTCACGTCATCATGAGACGTCTCGTTTTGACTCGTTGCCTGACTTGCCTTTGTCACAATTTTGATATACCACTGTCCAGGTGATTGGAGCAAGTGATGATCAATTAGCATCATTTGCCTCGCAAGCAAATGTTGATATCATAACATACACGAGACTGCAGACTCAGGTAATTTTGGATTATTTGTGTTGTATGAGCATCTTTATTTGTAGTGATTATGTGTTATACATTGAACTAAGTTCATTCAAGTTAAACCTGTACAAATTTCTAGAATATGACGTGCACCGACTTATTTCAGGGCCAAGAATACCCAAAACCATTCTGTCCACCAAAATCAGAGGATATAGCCACGATATGCTATACAAGTGGAACCACTGGGAAACCAAAGGTTCTCATTCCCTTTTTCTGAAGTTTCACCTCATTGTTTTGATATTTGACTCCTTTAATCTGAATTTGCTCTTCTCTTCAAGGGTGCTGTAATTTCTCATGGAAACTTAATTGCGAACAATGCTGGTCAAGCTATACGAATGAAATTCTACCCTTCGGACATGTGAGTCATTCAATTAACAAAAGGAGTACCCAAGGCATAAGTGATCGTATGTTACTAAACATATATTATCTTCTGTTGCAGATATATATCATATCTTCCTTTGGCACACACATACGAAAGGAGCACCCAAGTCCTGATGGCTTATTTTGGAGTTGGAATCGGGTTTTACCAAGGTGTAAGTAATCTTCCTTATAACAAAGCGGTTTAGAAGGTTCTATGCATTTGAACACATTTCAGATGTCCGACCCCTTAGATATAAAATGTAACCCATATCGACCCATTTGAGTAGAAAATTGCTACGTCTAATGGCTTATGTTTGCGTGGTTGTCCATTTTTCGTTATTGGGTACAGGACAGTTTGAAACTCATGGATGATATGGTATCTCTAAGACCTACTGTATTTTTCGGCGTTCCTCGAGTATTTAACAGACTATACGCTGGGTAATTGCCTCTACAAGCGCATTACTTAGTACGTACATTCTATGTCGTTTCAGTAACTTACTATCGAGATCTTTAATTTTTTATGCAGCATTACAAATGCTGTACAATCATCTGGTGTTCTAAGGCAGATATTATTCAATAATGCATATGACTCTAAGAGACAAGCAATATTAGACGGTATAGTAGTAAAGCTGATTTTGTTGCGGGTCATCCCAACCTGTACTAAAAAAATTACTTCTTGAGACTCGTCTAACAACCTGCCCATCTTGCCAACTTCAGCATCACTAAGGAGTATAATATGAGTTTTGAATTAACTTTCAGGCAAGAATGCATTTGCAATGTGGGACACTTTGGTCTTCAATAAAATAAAAGGAATGCTTGGAGGACGAGTTCGTTTTATATGTTCAGCTGCTTCGCCATTGTCTCCTGATGTTTTAGAATTTCTGAGAGTGTAGGTCAATTGTCTGTCAGTCATTGGTTCACTTCAAAGCCTTTCTTTTTTTATTGTCACTGACAAGTCATTTCATTTCAACAGGTGCCTTGGTTGTGTTTTTCTAGAAGCGTACGGGATGACAGAAAGTTCTTGTGTCATAAGCAATATGGAATATGGTGACAACCTATGTGGGCATGTGGGATCTCCATGTCCTGCTTGTGGTTAGTTCTTGACCTACTCATGGCTAATGATCATGTATCTCAGAGTTGAACCACATAGAATTGAGTATTGACCCTTGATGTGCAAACCTTTTTCGCCATCTCAGCTACAAGAGTAAAAGTATCTATAACAGTAAAGTTCAAATGCTTAGTATAAAGAATGGGGAAAGCATCACTTTTGCATTGACACCTATGGTTTTGTGCTATTAGCTATGACAATTCTCTGTAATTTGATTTTATGTATTTTGCTTCTTTTTCAGAAATTAAGTTGGTAGACGTTCTAGAAATGGACTATACATCAGCAGATCAGCCTCATCCACGTGGCGAGATTTGTATAAGAGGGCCAACTGTCTTCCAGGGCTACTATAAAGATGAAGTGCAGACGTACTTTATTTTTTTATCTATCCTGCTTCCATTCTTTATCTGAAATAGGCAGCAATTTCGACCAGTTTACTTATGAATTGGCTGATTTGGACTATGTGTTATGTCTACCCGGTCAAACGGGTAATAAAATGGCTAAAATGGAACATCCTAATTGTTTTATACAAGAAATTCATGTTGTTCTTGTTTCTGAAGTAAACAAATTCATAGTACTTAACTTTTTTGGTGTTCCAAAAAAAGAAGAATCTGGCACAATAATTCTTATAATCATATTTGACACACTAATTTGTGCAATCAGAATACCAACCCGACCTGTTCAGCCTGTAAATGCTTGCCCTTTATGACACATTATCTGACTCGCTTGACACTCCAAATTGGCTACACTTTTAGAATCTGTACTACAGGTTAAAGTATATAACTGTTTGCTATTTGACTGTTCAGGAGAGAAATCATTGATGAAGATGGGTGGCTTCATACAGGGGATATTGGGTTATGGCTACCTGAAGGTCGCTTAAAGATAATTGATAGGTAAGCACATGATTTAAGGGTGTTGATTTAGTCAGGTTAGAATATGTGATAAAATCCGGCTGACTATACTTGTATTTTCAGGAAGAAGAATATTTTTAAATTATCACAAGGACTTTATGTAGCCGCTGAGAAAATTGAGAACGTATATGTCAACTGCAAGTTTGTTGCTCAGTGCTTTGTCTATGGTATGATAGATTTACATTTATTGATGTTTCAGTTATCCAGAGGTGGCAAACGATACATGGTCAACCCAAAACTTTGGACACGTTGGACCCATTCGACCTGTTTCTTTAGTAGCTAGTTTTCTATTTTACCCAAATTGACCCATTGCTTACTTGTTCTTTGTTGATAGGTGATAGCCTGAAGTCCGCTTTGGTTGCGGTTGTCTCACTGGACCAGGAAGTTTTCAAAGCATGGGCAGCAGCTGAAGGAATTGAGGTGACTCTTATAATTTATAAACCCACACTAACACACATGAATTGTATGTTGTTATTTACGATAACTTGTCCTGATTCATGTATTGCATTTAAGAGTTTGTTATTTAGAACATCATCTAGGTTAACAGCACCTATGTATCATGACTATAAAGTATAGCGTAGGTTGCATGAGGTGTGTAATACAACGAAAGAAATTCGTTACAGATCAAACTATGTCATAAGTTCTGATAACTGTAGGGACAAATGTAATAAATGGGCATTTGTTTCGGCTTATATAGCCGCCTTATGGCTTTTTTGGTTTCCTGCTTATGTTTCATAAGCTCACTTTTTGTAGCTTATTTTCGGCTTAATATAAGTTTATTATGTCATAATGAACCTACATAAGCCTAAAAGCTTTAAAATAAGCCACACAAAGTGAGCTTATGAAACATAAGCCAGAAACCAAATAAGCCATAAGCCGGTAATATAAGCCGAAACGAACACCCCCTAAATAGCAACACACTTTCACTTCATTTCTAGTTTTAATTACTGGACTCGTTAACACAAAGCTCGTGTCATGAATGTAGTCTTACAAGCTTATCGTGCGTTGTTTATACTAATACACTTTTTTTACCACTTCTTTTTATCCTAGTATAAAGATTTAAAACAGCTTTGCAATGATCCAAGAGCAAGGGCAGCTGTCCTGGCCGACATGACTCAGGTTGCAAAGAAAGCTCAGGTGATACATCTGCTAGATTATACAATGTTACACGGGTACTCTAACCCCATTTATGTGAGAATGGATAAATGCGGCTATATTGTATTTTTAACAGGTGAAACAAGTAAAAGTGAAAGTAAGTATGAGTTAAACCGGAAACGACTTAGATTAGAAATCGCCCATAATAAACCAAGTTTTTACTATCTTAAACTTACTCTATAAAAGTACTTTAAGCGCTATGACTTGCCTGGGGAAATTATGCATGCTAAACCTAACCCATTTTGACCCGGTTACTAACCCATTTTTCGGCCTATATACAAGATTATCTGATTTTACTTATTTCATGTCCCAATCTCCAGTTATGTGGTTTCGAATGTGTAAAAGCTGTGAATTTGGTCGTTGAACCTTTCACTATGGAGAATGGTCTGCTCACTCCAACATTCAAGGCATGTATACTAACCGTGATTGTAAATCTATTTCTATATCTGAAGTGCCAAGGAAAACAAAATACTTGCAACACTTCAACGACCAAATTCACTTTTTTTCATTTCCATTTTCAGATCAAGAGACATCAAGCGAAGGCATATTTTTCCAAAGCAATAGCTTCAATGTACACGGAAATATCAAAGTTCTCATAAACACAAGGAGAGTAGAGTGCAACAAAAATATTGTTATCGCACATGCTGGTGATTTTAGTGTCATCACACTTATATCTTGTTGTGATTCACTTGAGATCAACGGCTTAGATTTAACTTATAGTCGAATCAGGATGTGCGGGGTGCACACTCGTTGTAGTTAACTTGATGCCGCAACAACTAAGTGCGGAGGTCAAAGGAGCCACGCCCCCTTGCAGGTCAAGGTCTCATTGGAATTCGTCCTAACCGTTTTTTCTCACCAAAAGAAACACTTCTCCTCATGTCTGATTTTTCAACCAACGTTTTTAACTTATTTTATCTTATCTTATCTTATTATATAACTATATTATAAAGCAGTTAAGACATTTTATATTTAAAAAGTCTGAAACTTCAAAATTTCCCTTTTTTTTATAAAAATATATCATTTTTTAACAACAAACACATATCCCTCTCATTTTATTGGTGACAACCTTTTAACAACATTTTGTATTAATTTTTTTATTTTTCTTAATTAAAACAATTTTTATTTTAAAATTTAAATACCTTTTTATCTATTTTTTTTTATAATCTAATTTTATCATATTTTATAAAATTTTGTGCTTTTTAATTAAATATCTATTTTTATATATTTTTTATTTTCAATTTTTTCCTTTTTAGGAGGTTTATTGTATTTTAATTTAAACTTTTACGATTTTATGTTTCTGTTTGTAAAAAAAAAGTCATCGAGTATCCGCCATTAGGAGAGAACATTGATCTTTACCAAACATAAGTGACACAACAACTATGTGTATTGTTTTGTTCTATCGTGTCTTTGTTTATTTTTCTTGTTAAATACTCCATACTTTAGTTTTTTTCTTTTTAAAATGTGATGACACTATTATACAAAAGTAGTAGACCACCTTTTTTTAGTGTAATTCTTTATTTCTGATTGCGTTATATGAGATGTGTTCTTAATGCGTCATTGAATGTGAGGTATTGTTTCAACATTATGAGTGTACAATCTCTTGTATTGGGTCATTGTCCATGTTAACATCATGGCAAAAGAATACCCTAGTGGATTTTAAATAAGCTAAGATAAAAAGCATAACTAAAAGTGTTTGAAACTTTGAATGCAATGTTCTGAAAGCTTTGTAGAATTCTTTTAAAATATTAGTACTTAGAGGCGGACCCAGAATTTGTAATAGGGTGTTGCACAATTTTTTTTTACGATTATTAATACTAGAATTGACTCATATTATGTAAAAACGGGTGTTGCACGTATCAAGAAAAGACTTATTTTATAACAAATTTACCCTTCGTGACCTAAAATCGGGTGTAGTCCATGTTACACCCGACTCCCATGTAGGTACGCCTATTAGTACTATTTTTGGGCTTATAATATTATATATCAGTATCCTCGTTTTTTCTAATGACAAGTAAACATAATAAAAGATGTTAAAAAAAAGAAAAAGTAAACATAGTAAAAGCATATCTTAAAGGCCAACTTCATACATACAAAACAAACACCATAATTTTATGTGACTCAAATTACTGAAGCCGTCAAGGTGGCAATAACAACAAATAAATTTTTTTACACGCGTTAAATAAAAAGAAGTTGCAAGTAAAATTGAATTATATAACTTATGCATGTTTAATATTAAGGATATGACGCCTACTTTTAAAAGTAGGAAAGTTATCTACTTTTCTTTGTAAAAAATTTAAAAAATTTATATTTCACACCTTTAAGTATTAGATATTTACAATAAATTTCAAAGGAAAATAGGGAATTACCTACTTTTAAAAGCAGACATCATATTCCCTCAATATTATACGTATTTATATACAAAATTAATAAAAATATGACATTTTTTAAGTGGAAGCCTTATGCGACTGCACATCTTGCACACCTATCCGAGGCCCCTTTGAAGTTACTGTATCATTTAAGACTACTGATTTACGATCAAAATCAGAGACCAGAGATGAAATTTGGAAGAGATCTTAGATATTTCAAAATGACTTTATATATTTTTATATAATGTTTTGGTAATTTTTGATACAAAATTTTATCGGCCTCTTCAAATATACAGTTTTCAAATTTACCTCTTCTCAACAGCGTTCAAGTTTCGTCTCTGATCAGAAACCAAAAAAAAGATCACTTAAAAATTGCAATAAACTAAATACGCACACACCTATTGATATAACCAGATTTTAGTATACTCTATACACCGTCACCGCTACCGCGCATGTATTGTTCAGTATCACAAATGCACTATGCGCGACTATACTGTTCAATGTCACACAAACGCACATAAGAGCTCCTTTTGGTCTATTTCAAACTTGTACAATGCTGAATTAAGGAGGACCAGCATTTTCGTTGTAGTCGAAAAAATACGAGTACTAATGTTCGTACCGCTACGTCTCTAAACTAATATTTTAGTTTTTAAGACTGTGGGAGTGATGTAAAACTCATTCACCTCCATGTCAGCGCCACATCAATTTTTAACAAACTCACTACAACTAACTCACACTCATTTTGAATGATAATGACACTCACTCAAACTCACCTTTCATACCTATTTTTTTATTATTTAAACACACCCCACTAAAAAAACCCTAACCTAAAAAATAAAACTAACCGAGCTCACATATATGAAACTCACTCTGGTGAGTTTGATAAAAGCCAACAAGTCGCGCGTGAGTAGATTGAAGGTGAGATAAAAATCGCACGCAACTTAATACAAATCGCGAGTGAATTTTACCCTAATCCGCTCAACCTAATATCAATAATTCGTAAAACTTGGTAGGTACTACTAGTACTACTATTTAATGAATAGTAGCTAGTTGTCACTTAATTTAATACGGAGTATATTACTACAGTACTAAAAATGAGGACAGAATAGTGAGGTTATGTATAGAATAGTGAGGACAGAACTTGTTAGTTCGGTTGTCATCTTCCTTTTCAACATTCTTGCGTCATCTTTTCATTCGTTTTTTAAATTTTATAAAATACAAAAATTAACCACTAACTTTAAATAAAGATTTGCGTAAAACAACGATGTATAGCTGCAAATAATAATTGCGAAATCGTGATTATGGTTCAACCTTTGATGGAAATCATGTGTTTTATGATAAAACAACGTGTGTTTTCTTTAGAATTAATACAGTCAAGTTGAATAAGTCGAGCTAAATTTTAAAACACTGTGTTTAATCCTTATATTTATTTTCTATCACTACAATTATGTCACCATATAATCCTCTTGCTATGCATAAAAATCATTTATGTCTTTTAATTATATGATAGTTAAAAATTTAATTTGCGTACAACCAAAAAAAATTTATAAAATTAAAATTAGTAATACTGAAAATCTCATAATTTAATACTGGTAGTAGAACAAATCTATACATCTTAATACCTTATAAAACATTTAAACCATTTTCTAAAAATAGTAGTCTTAAAATTTCAGCCTTAAACATTTCCTTATTAGGAAATAATACAATATGAAATTGTAACATCTCAATAATTTGTAACAAATGAAACAATTGAAAAATTTGTAACAACTCAATAAATATGTAATAAAAGAAAAAAAGTAACAGTAGCATCAATGAAAATTAAATACAGAGTAAAAAATAAAACAATTGAAAATTTTGTAACTCAATAAAGGTGTAATAAAAGAAAAAAAAAATAACAGTAGCATCAATAAAAATTAAATATAGAGTTATAACCTCCTATCACAATACATATATATACCTACCGTCTTCGTTCTCAGAATTATAGCACGCAACAAGTTGTTACAACAACCACTGTTACGAGACCACCACCCGAACTCATAACCTCCACACCAAGCATACATCCCAAAACCCGCACCACCACCCGACCACACGACGACCGAGACCAATGCCCACCAAATGAACTCCGACAAGATCAAAACTCTACCACTACTAGGGAACCCTCTACTACTACAACACTATCCTCACCACCATCATCAGATCCTCTGTGCCGCCACCACATCATCATTTGTCGCCACAGTACGCTGAAACTGTTACTTTTTATGATTTCAGTTATATGTCATATCGGTGGTAGATCTTGTGGTTTCGATGGTAGATCGGAATATAAAAACTCAAACACAACACAAAAACACATCCAAGCCATTTAACCAGACCCTCCCTAAACCAAAAATAAGCAAGTAGCCACCCCATCGTATCATCCCCCGTCACCACCACCACTTAAATCCGACATAACCACAACAAAGACCCTTTTCTCTAAACCGGTATTGATTTTGTTGCGGTTATTGGTGCATGATATCGAACCGAAAGTGATTGTTGGTGTTTTGATGACGGTTTTTTGGTTTTACACGAATCTAATAGAAAAGATAAATTAATGTAGTGTGTTTGGTTTGAGAATAGAAATGTGTAGGCCTACATTAAAGTCACACAAATTTTGTGATTGACAAATTAGAGTTTGAGATGTTATATTACTTGGGTTATATTAATTAGGTTGGGCTGATTTTTGAAGTTACATTTACAAGATATGATTGGGCTGATATTTTTTTTATGGTTATAAGGTTTTAAAGTTTAGACTGAAATTCGTTTGGTTATATGTAAGACTATATAATTATAAAAAAAATAGACAACAAAAGTCTGTTTGTCTCACCACCAAACTGAAAATATAAACAGATACTTTAACTTTTATTGTGGCGTGGTTAATTATTAATAAAATACATAACTTAATATAGTCATAGTTGCCAAAGTTGTTGCTAACATTGTTGCAATCTTGCAACTGCATCAAATATCGAGCTACTAAAACTTTGATAAAAATGAAACTTTACTAATGATCGTCGCCACAAAAGAGTAAATATCGTGCAATTAATAATTACAAAGATAAACAAATTGTATCAAATGTTCGCTTCCATATCACTTTGTTAATACGATGAATTCAGATAGCAATGCAAAAGTGATCCGAATGTCGTTGAAGTTAAAGATGAAGACATCATGAACAATATTGTTTCAGGTTTCGAGGTAAATTTGTTACATATTTTGATATTACTTTGTCACAACTAATAAAAATAAAATCATATAAACAAAGGTTATAAAAAAAAATTGTTCGCCATGAAATTAGTTATCGGGTACCCGCCGCCGCATTGCGCAGGTACCCGACTAGTAATCATTAATATATACTTAACGAGAAGTTCATGCCCGTGCGATGCATCGGGATTGAGTTATGTGGAACCATACAGGTGGTTAGTTTGTCGAAGAGTGCACATGCGTAGATGTATAATGGATTAATAACTGATAAAATTATTTTTTAAGCTTAAGGCCGACATTTGGAAATTTATTGTCAAAGAGTGCATATAATTTAATATCTTAAATGAAAAATTAGCATCACATTGATTAAACTAATACATATCGTACAAATAAAATATGAAAAAACACAATCATAACTTTTATTAAACGAAAATTTCTTCTTTTTACCCTGATTTCAAATAGACTATATTGACATATACAATTGTTTTCTTCTTAGTACCAAACTTTTTAAGTTATATTCGTAAGAACATAGATGGGCCTCTCACATACATTATACTGGTCCATACATATTTCAGATATCTAATACATCTCACGCCATAATATAAATCATTATACTCATCTTTAATGTAAAAAAAATTTAAAACGTCTAATATATCATCCGCCCTTTATTTTCACCTCTCAATCATAGCTCTAATCTCCACAAAAACTAAAACGCATCACCCAAAGTAAAACATTAATATAATTCATCACAGATCATACATAATTTGGTGGTGGTGGTATCAATTCAAATAATAGTGATTGATGCGCACACGAAACCTACATCTTTCTTATGAGTATAGTTGTAACACACATACGAAACTCACATCTATTCCTTTTATGTTCGACTGAAGATAACAGCTTCAAGATCGTTGTGTGTTCATGTTAATATTTGTTTTAGATCTATGATGAGTTGGTTTTAGTGTTAAGATCTTTATTGTCTTAAAGTATCTTAAAGGATACACACTAAATCAACACTGAGATCTAGTGTAGTTATGTGGTTTCAAATCCATTGTTTGTTGACTGAGATGGAGGATGGGATTAGGCTAGTTTGTTGTTGTTGATTATGACAAAGAGATTAGGATGGTGAAGGATTTATTGTTGTTGGTTTGTTATGCTTCTTCTGGTCATTTTCTTTTAGTGTGGGTGAGTCATAGACTTTGTGACAAAAGGATTATGGCAGTGATAATTTATAATACTCCTTGAACTTTTCATATGTCCAAGGCTCTTTCTATACGTTTGGTTTTAAGGTCATAAATGGTGTAACTCAAGCAACTTTTGGTAGTGTTGATAGCAAATGATTACATATCCCCATCATCATTAAGATTGGCAATTCAATGATATGTATCCCCATCATTAAGACTGAGCATTTAATGATGGGATTGAGTCTTATAGTATAATAATAAAAATAATTATATAATAAATACATCACATTAATTAAAATACTTAATATATAATCAATACATCTCATTACTTAAAAACACATTTACATCTATAAAAACCTAACGAAAACATATTCAACCAGGAATATAAGTGGTCACCAATTCGGCTAACAAATAAAAACTGTTCGAAGATGAACTGACTATTACCTATAAAAACGAGTGAACCAGACATGATTGAAATTATTTTATTTTTTGTTATTTTTCGGTTAATGCCTGTTAATTTTTACTCTTTCGCAAAATTAGTATCATTTGACGAAAAATACATAATTTAAGAAAAATGCATTATTAGAGTATTCTTTCATATTTTTTTTTAACATAACGATAGTTTTAACTTTAGTTAATTAATTAAATTCTTCTTTGAAATTTGAAATAATAATTTCAAACAAACGTAATATAATAAATTTTATCAAACTTTTTTCTATATATTCGTAATAGTGTTGATACATAAAAAAGTGAACTATAAATTTGGAAGAAAAAGTATAAAATATTCACATAACTTGGGAGTAGGCGTGAGTATTGGGTTCGGACCGGACTGATTAAGACCAGATTGGAACGAGAACCGAAATGGTTCAAAACCCCGGACTGAGACCGAACCGAAATGGTTCGTTTCGGTCTTGGTCAGTCCGGTCCAGTTTGATTTTCGGTCCGATCCAATCCTATTAGACATAATTTATGGGATTTTGGCGGGACCGAACTGGACCGATCAGATCAAGGACCGAATTAATCCAAAACCTCGGACCAAGAATCGGACCGAGTTTATTCAGTCCGGTCTAAGTGGGTCTAATCTAGTTCGATTTTCGGATCTAGTCTGATCACCGGTCTAAATGCTCAGCCAACTTAAGAGTATTATATAGAAAAATGAGCATTTCGACTCGAATCCCGAATTGAACCCGAACCGTTCTCGGAAACCGTACCGATTTCCGATACCCGAATCCCTTTCGTTACGGTACCGGGACTACGAAATAAGGTGAAAAAATTCGGGACCACTAATTCACGACAGGACCGGTACCAAATCAAGAAATTCCCGAAAAAGAACGGAAAAATCCCGATTTTCCGGTACCAGTACTGATACCCGAATCCCGTTCATTACGGTACCGGGTACTGGTAGCATAAATTTATGCTCTGGAACTAATTGGTACCATTAATTCGAGAAGACCTTGTTTTTTTTTTAATCTGAAGAGTAAGCAGTTAAAAACAGGGGAAGAATAGTTAGGTGAAAGTGAAAGTATATAAATCTCTTTGAAAACCACGTTTGATCCAACATCATCATCATAATCAACTCTGATCACCACTACTACTAATACCTCTTCATTCATTTTAGATCCATCCATCCATTTAAACAAACTAACAAAGAGTATCAATAATCATTATTAATTCCTCTTTCTTCCCTAATTCAAGTTTTCACACAGACAGTTAAGACTTATAGAACCCTAATTGTGAGAGTGAGTAGAGTAGAGAGTAATGTTATCTAATCATCTTCAGAACGGAGTCGAGACCGCCAAATTGATCTGGTCTCGCCTCCCCAACACTGAAGATGATGATGAACACGACGGTGAAACTGATGACGGAGATGGTGTTTTTAGAAGCGTTGGATTTGATGGAGTCGAGTCTCTCGATTACGAAGTTATCGAAAATTACGCCTATAGACAAGAACAGGTTACTTACTTATTCCTCTTCTCTTTTTTTTTTTTTTTTAATTTTATATAATTAATTAGTTGTGAATTGTTCATGTTTACTTACTGATGGTGAGATTTTGTTTCTAGGCGCAACGAGGGAGGCTTTATGTGTGGTATTACGTTGGCGTTAAATGGTTCTTTGCTTTGCTTATTGGCATAGGTAACAACTCCATAGGATATACTCTATTTATTATTTTACTATTACCCGATCATCTAGTACCAGGCCCTGTTTGTTTTAGCTAAGCTTATTTTGGCTTATATAACATAAGCCTCAATTTTGTGGCTTATTTACAGGCTTATTGGCTTATATAAGTTTACTATGATATAATAGACTTATATAAGCCCATAAGTCTACAAATAAGCCACAAAATTGGAGCTTATGTTATATAAGCCGAAATGGACTTACGTTATATAAACCAAACCAAACACCCCCCTAGTATAGTATTATAGTAATGAACTAATGATAACATATCCAGGATTTGTCTCTAGTTTTGAATAATTCGAAGAGTTACCTTTTATGTGTTGTTGTTCATTAGCTTATATAGCAGGCTTGTAGCTTGTTTGGTTTTGGGCTTGTGTTTCACAAGCTCAGTTTTTTGTGGCTTATTTTGAAACATTTCGGCTTATATAAGTTTTTTATGTCATTATAAGCTTATATAAGCTGAAATATTCAAAATAAGCCACTAAAAGGGAGCTTATGAAACATAAGCTCAAACCAAATAAGCTATAAGCCTGCTATATAAGCTGAAGCAAACCACTTGCTAAATGATTAGGATTTTCTCAACACTTGGACGGTAACTAAAGTTAAATGACTAAAATTTACTTAATAAGTAAGAATTTTGTGGAAAAATAGCCCAACGTGATTAATAAAAACTTTAAGCAGTAGAAGGGAATCTGTACCGTCTTGTGTGCTGTGTTGGATCAAACCTGATAATCT
This sequence comes from Glebionis coronaria, assembly GCA_025667525.1. NCBI lineage: Eukaryota > Viridiplantae > Streptophyta > Magnoliopsida > Asterales > Asteraceae > Glebionis > Glebionis coronaria. The sequence goes on along the minus strand of CM046874.1, from coordinate 630,686,716 downwards.
GACTTTAGTTTTGCTTCCACGTGGTACTACGGAGTAATATGTTTCTAGTGTTAGAGCACACGGTGTGAGCAAGTTATAGGGCTGGTTGTTGCCCTATCACGCCGACCTATAGCTTTCACTCCACACCCCACCCTTACCCATAAGGTCTCGCTTATCCAATTTTTTTTTTTTTTTTTTTGTGTTTCATTAGGTCAAGTGTGGGTGAGGGGGTGTTCTATAACTTGTGTGATTGAAGGAGGGTGTTTTTGGGTTAAATTATCTAAGTTAGAGGGGAAAAATGCTGAGGTGGCAGCACTTTTTGCTATAAAATGAGCATGATGGCTCATGAGCACATAGTGCTATTAGGATTACCTGATATAGCATAACTTATATACCACTTTAGAAAAGTTAGTTAAATGCTTTAATTTTACCCCTATTTTATCTATGCTAGCTCCTTAAAATATATTTTACTTGCTCAGAGTCAACGGTGATCATTAACTTTAAGTAGCACCTAAACACCATCTCATGCACTATGCTATATTTTAGCGATTATATTGTATTGTGTAATTACTTTCAAAAACGGACATCCTATCAGGCTATCACTTACTTAGTTTAGCTAGGCTATGGCTAGTGTGGCTAGTGGCCTTGCCATGTGATCGTTGGTACTATTTAATAGCATCGAGTTCCCTATCCTCTGGATGGAGTTGGAAAGCAACTTTCTAGGTGTTAGTTTAATGTATGATCATTAGTTCATTGCTACTAAAATGCCTAATAAACTTGAGGGATTTTGGCTTTATAGGCTGAAGTGTGGAGGATGAATGAATTAAGCACAGAAAAGTAAATCTATAATCGTTTGAACATTGTGCTTAGGATACACTTGGGGGGTTATTTGGTAGGCATTTACCCACGATATGCACCCTACTCAGACTAACTAAATCTCAGTACTTACATAAAATAATTAATATGAATCATTTATCTTACTAATTTTAGCCATTCATTATACATGTATACGTTACTATCTGTACTGATTCTGAGAATTTTCCCCGGTCTTCACATGTTTTTTTTTTTTTTCAATGGTTGAGTTTAGGCACTGGGTTAGCTGCTGTTCTTATCAATATATCTGTTGAGAATTTTGCTGGATGGAAATTCGAGTGGACTTTTTGGATAATACAGAAGTCATATGTGGCTGGCTTTATTTTTTATACCATGTATAACTTGGCTTTAGTCTTTTCGTCCGTTTTTATCGTTACACAATTTGCTCCAGCAGCAGCAGGATCTGGTATACCTGAAATTAAGGGTTATTTGAACGGTAAGCCTTTGCATTTAATGCACATGTTGTTCATGTTTTTTCTTTGAATTACGTTTCTTATGAAAGGTCTATATGTAAAAATGTGCAGGGATTGATACTCGTGGCATTCTTCTGTTTAGAACCCTAATAGGAAAGGTGATACTATTTTCTATTTATGAGAAGGGTATGTGGTACTGTTGAATTTCTAATGATCTTACACAAAGACATATGTATGCGATGTTATAGATATCTGGAAGCATTGGATCTGTGGGCGGGGGGCTGGCACTTGGTAAAGAAGGGCCTCTTGTTCATACTGGTGCTTGTATTGCTTCCTTACTTGGACAAGTAAGACAACACTATTTCATTTCGTAGTCTTCTACTAGTTAACAGATAAGCTATTGTATCTTCTTATCGGAACTTTTATTTTGAATGCTGAAAATGCGTAAATTGTCTTATAGTCATTATCACTTTAAGTTATATAGTGGCTCTGAGCTCATACACTTTAATGTATGCAGTCGTTGGATATTTTTGGTTCAAACGAATCTTCATTCCTGTGTTTTTTATCAGTTTATTTAGTTTTAGTGTAGCTCGTTTGCCTCTTTTTAGAAAGGACAGAAAAAAGGGAGTTTAAACAAGTTTAAGAAAGCGAATTCGGTCCGTAAATTACATGTGCTTTGCAGCTGAAAGTATCCAACATGAGAATCAGTCTCTTTCTATTTTTAATACTAGATTTCTCTTTATCTTTCACCTTGAAGGTTTAAAGTACATAATTGGTCCTGTATCAATTTTTATATGTAGTTCTAATTTTCTACCATTCTTTTACTTCTGATCTGCTAAGATATTCTTGTTTATTAATGTAACATTCAGGGTGGATCCACAAAATATCATCTGAGTACTAGGTGGCTACAGATTTTTAAGAGTGATCGTGATCGCCGTGATCTTGTAAGGGCTATTATATTTGTTCATTTTTGCTTTGTATAACTGTGTTTTGAACACTGACCATTTTGGGTTGAAGATAACTAATCCCTTTTTCATTTGTATATTTGATTCTCCATGTGATTCTTATTCATGATTTCATCTATCTACAATAATCATGTGACATACATAATGTACAATATATGTTTCACCTCTACCCTTGCAAACAAAAATCGGTGTCCGTGCATGTAGGGTATATTGGTTAGATCAGTTCGAACTATACCAATTAGGATGCAAAACGGTTTTTCGGATACAAAACATTTGTGTTTTTGATTCGTAGATAAATCAATTAGTTTCCGTGATTTATTTTTATTTTTTTGTTTTGAATCTTCCATATTTATAAGTTTAATGTCTTTGAAAGGTAACATGTGGATGTGCAGCTGGTGTGGCTGCTGCTTTTAGAGCTCCAGTTGGCGGTGTTTTATTTGCCCTAGAGGAAGTTACATCGTGGTAAGTTTGATTCTCCTCTCTTTTTGCTCTGTTTCTTATACATGTGGTGGCCATTTTGCCTCATTTACGTAAACATGGTTAATTCGGTTTATACTCTCTATAATGGGTCATATGGGTAAAATAGCTAAAAGTGAAACTATTCAACCTCTTAAATATTTTTCGTAAAATAGATAATTATCTTTAAGAATAGCCCTCTATTTGCGCAATAATATAAAGACATAATCTGCAAAAATTTGTTTGTAAATAGCGGGAAGTTAGTTGGACAAGTTGTATCATTATAACTGGTTTTGCTTTTTTGCATGAAGGTGGAGGAGTCAACTTATGTGGCGTGTTTTCTTCACTTCTGCAGTTGTGGCGGTAGTAGTACGTACTGCTATGGGGTGGTGTAAAGGCAAATCGTGTGGGCATTTCGGTTCTGGGGGTTTCATAATATGGGATCTTTCAGAGTGAGAATCTGATATTTTCTTTTCTTATATTTGATTCTTCCTAAAAGTGATTGTTGGTTTCTTACTAATCCAATTTAGTGGTCAAGAGGACTACTCATTTGCAGAGTTATTGCCAATGGCTATTATTGGTGTCATAGGCGGTCTTCTTGGTACGTGATGGTGCAACTATTGTTTTTTCTTGCAAGATAAGGGGTATATATGTATGCCAATTTAAGTTTGGTAACCATGTATGTTTTTCAGGAGCTTTATTTAACCAGCTGACACTTTATATAACACATTGGCGTAGAAATTATCTACACAAAAAAGGAAACCGTGTAAAAGTAAGTTTTGTCAAGCACCACCGTTACCCTATGCATTTATTGACTCATGTATGTTTTTGGAATATATGCCTGAACTTGGTTATTTGAATGATTATTACAGATAATTGAAGCATGTATTATCTCGGTAATAACATCAGTAATCTCATTTGGATTGCCTCTTTTTAGAAAATGTACTCCATGTCCTGACGACAGTAGCATCGGATGTCCTCGTCCACCAGGGATGTACGGCAATTATGTAAATGTGAGTTCCATTGTTAATCTTTATATCCAGTATTGCCACAAATGACATGGGTTATATGGTTTGTGTTCCTTTCTTGATGGCTTTACCCTTTATATTTGCAGTTCTTTTGTAGCAAGGAGCACGAATACAATGACCTTGCAACCATCTTCTTTAACACTCAGGTCAGCAGAATCGTGGCAGATGTATCTGTTTTTCCTTCTATAAATTTCTATGTTACTCACATGCAGCCTCATCATTTGCAGGATGATGCCATAAGAAATCTGTTCAGTGCGAAAACGATTCACGAGTACAGCGCACAGAGCCTGCTGACCTTTTTGGTACACCTTGCTACCTGTAATGAATTTGCCTTGATGGGCAGTATTGTACAAGAAATAAATATGATTTAAAATGTTTAATGTAATATCAGCATTAATATTTTACAAGAAATCAATTTTTTTAAAACACCTAATATAATATCGACTTCTATATTCTATCAATGAATTTTGCGATAAGTTCTCTTGCAACGAAACATATTGTTGTTCTTTAACTTTATGTTTTGATACCCTATTTTTGGCATGTCTTTCTCTTCAGGTTATGTTCTATTCGTTGGCAGTGGTGACATTTGGTACTGCTGTTCCAGCTGGCCAATTTGTTCCTGGTATAATGATAGGATCAACTTATGGACGCCTTGTTGGCATGTTTGTAGTTAGACTCTACAAAAAGATGAACATTGAAGAAGGAACGTAAGTTAATATCTTCAATATTTTGTGATGCCTTTTATAAGTTGATCTGCATTTCCTTGAGACTTCAGTTACTAGAAAAACATGTCTGTCATGGTGGGTTAGACGTGGAAACATGTCAGTACTTTTGTTTTATACTCAAACGACTGGGTCTATATAACTAGTAAAATTTTCTATCCACGAGACCATGAGTATAAAAACATTTTTGTTATATTTGATTGCAAAAGGTAAGGTGGTATGATTAAAACAATTTATTAGGTCATATGCATTAGTAATACACTTTTGGTGACTTCTGACCGTCTACTTTTAGCTATTTACCCATTTAACCTGTGAAAAATAAATCATAGAGATCGACCCATTTAAAAGTTGATGGGTCAGAATCATCACATTGTCCTTTAGTTTGTACTTTGTATGACCAAAGGAATTTGCAGGTATGCTTTACTTGGAGCTGCTTCGTTTCTTGGCGGTTCAATGCGAATGACTGTCTCACTCTGTGTTATTATGGTTGAGATTACAAATAACTTAAAGCTGTTACCTCTTATCATGCTTGTTCTCCTCATATCAAAGGTAACACTTATTTCAAAGATTGTATGACAAAATATGCAAGATTTTTTAACTGTTTACCTTTCTCAGGCTGTTGGTGATGCTTTTAACGAAGGTTTATACGAAGAACAAGCTAGATTGAGGGGCATTCCCTTACTTGAATCCAGACCCAAAAACTTGATGAGAAATTTGACCGCAAAAGAAGCATGTGGGCATCAAAAGGTTAGATAGTTAAATAACCCCCTTCCTAACCCGTCATTTTAGTACCTCACATTTTCTCTATATATATCTGAAAGTATTTCACATTCAGAAACAAAGTGAAACCATGATTTTTCTATCAATGGCTGCTGATTCTCTCACAACACAACTTCCTGTTTGCATAAATCATTCTTTGCTTCTACACTTGATAGGTAACTTACTTTTCTCGCGTGATGAAAGTTGCTGATGTAGCCACTATGCTGAGGACTAACAATCACAATGGATTCCCTGTACGTCTCTTGTCATTTACTGTACCGCGTGTTTTTATGTGTATGCAGTCTGAAGTAGAGCAATGATCTTTGAACTCAAAATAACGTTTTCGCCTTTAATTTAGGTTGTGGACCAGTCAAGAAGTGGAGAGACGATGGTCATTGGTCTTATCTTGCGCAGGTATAAAATAACACCGAATTTCAGCTGTGACGGGACACAGAAAAAAGGAATTGAATAGTAGAACAAATACTATCTCAATAATACGTTTACTGAAACTAAGACAATTAATATTTGCTTTGGAAATTAGTACCCGGGTCATATTTTATTGAATATAAAGCAGATAGTATTTTTACTGAAATTAATTTAGTTTATATTTTCATTAATAATAAGACCTGAATAATATTTGAATTATATATAACAGAAAATAAAGGAGATACCAATTAAAGTACAAAAGCGACCTGATTTGCTTTAATAACATAATTTAATACTCCGTCATTATCTGTTTGTGATGCAGTCACTTGTTAGTACTTCTGCAATCCAAGGCAGATTTTCAGCATAGTCCTCTTGCAGTTGATATGAGAAGCCAATCTTTACCAATTAGGTACGTAGAAATTCATTTGACACTATTTTTTGTTTAATATATAATTTTATAGTTGAGAATCTTATGGGGTTTTTTAATTGCAGGCACAGTCTTAGTGACTTTGTGAAGCCTGTTTCTAGTAAAGGATTGTCAATAAATGATATACATCTAAGCTCTGATGATTTGGAAATGTACATAGATCTAGCCCCTTTTGTGAACCCGTCGCCATATGTTGTCCCTGAAGATATGAGTTTAACAAAGGTGACCATCTCATTCTGCAATATGGCTGATTGTTTGTGTGTGCGTTCAAAAAAATGATAAGTGGTGATTCAGCTGATATGATAATAACCAAACCGGACATTTTAATAGAGTATTCAAGTATGCAATATGATAAATTAATTTTTTTAGACTCGGTTTTTAAAATTGTGTGTGGACAAGTTTATCCCTCAAGTTATTGTATCGGATTAGGGCTGAGCATTTGGACCGGTGACCCGGACCGGACCGGACCGACCCGCACAATTTCGGTCCGGTCCTCGGTCCGGGGTTTTAGACTAATTCGGTCCTCGTTCCGGTCGGTCCGGTTCGGTCCTATCAAAACCCCGCCGATTATGTCTAATAGGACCAGACTGAAGACCGAACCGGACCGAACGATTTCGGTTCGGTCTCGGTCCGGGATTATGGACCATTTTGGTCCTCGGTCCGGGCCAAATGCTCACCCATATATAGGATTCTAGTAAGTGTGTTATTTATAAGTAACAATGAAAATGTGGGTAGAAGGGGCAGATAAATAATTATGATGTTTTCTAAATAATCAGTCCAAACATAGTAACTCATTATACCGACTTTAAGTGGCTACCCAAACACCTCTTATATTGTCAATTACAAACTTTTGAGCAAGAACAATATTGCTTTAGGTACCATATTCTTATTGGTGTTGGACATTGTGCAGGTTTATAATCTGTTCCGTCAATTAGGATTGAGGCATGTGTTTGTAGTTCCTCGTGCGTCTCGTGTGATTGGCATGATCACCAGAAAGGACTTGTTATTTGAGGTATTTAAACTTTTCAACTCTTTTGCACCACCAAGTTGTATTTGAGGTTATTGAAACGTTGCATTTTTGTATGTGTAGGACAATGAAGATTCAGGTCCAGTAGAGCTTCAGTCAACTAGTGTAAGGTCTCTATTTCCTTACCTATAAAATACTGGTTGCAAAGTGGGCGGTTTTGTAACGGGTCAAAACGTGTAATTTTTTGTTTCGCTATTTTATTTTTTAACAATGATATAATATTCTGAATCATAATCTGGATTCAATCGTATTATTTTCAGGGGTCGACATCGAGGAGGTAGTAGAGTGACAACAACCAGGAACCCAGACATTGGGTCTCCATTACTTAATGGTCTCCTGGACTAATGCTAGCCAAATATTATTTGAACAGTCGTTTTGCATCTAACACCCCTTATTCTTTTTGGTAAATGGTATCATAGTTTATAGGTTGCGCAAACTGAGGGTATATAGTACAACTTTGTATCGTGGGGTTTATAACTATATTTACGTCATTAGTATATCAATTGTGACTATATAAAGGTTAGGTAGGGAGTTCTTAGCACAATCCTTTTTTGTTTCTGCATTTACAATAAAATGAACTTTCAATATGGTGTTGAAACCCTGAGGGCTTAAGATGAAGATATGGATATTGTTCATTTAGGGAGGTGTGATTTGTTGAGGGATTTTGTTTGAAGAATTCTTTGGCTTAAAATTGTAATTTTTCATCCCTAAACCTCTGATTTATATATGCTAATAATATTTAGGTTAAGTTTGGCACAAATAACTGCTGCTGGAATCAAAGATGGCGCTGTAAATAAAGATGGAGATTCAGAAAAGAGATATACGCTTTGCACATTACACGTAAAAAATTGGAGAGTATTCAAATTTGGACTTTAGTCCCCGTATGAACAATAATGGGATACCTTTGCCTATATCAATCTTGTTGGTTAATGATTTGGTGTGGCAAGGCGTCAATCGACTTTGGGTATTAACTATTCGATTCAATCAATCTTGTATATACTAAAAATGGAAGAGCGTGTGTTGATTTAAACACAACCAGATCGCCTTTCTCCTTCAACAAACTCCCAACCGTTTTTCTCGCCTATTTTCTGTCTTGTTTTCGGCTATAAATAGTCATGTATGTGTAATCTTCTACTTTTCTCTCTGTAATCGTTGGTTCCATTCATAGTAACATTCACAAGTCCCTTTAACCGAATTAGCTTTGATATAGCTTATAGCTTATTGTAGCTTATTCTAGTTAATTGTGTTGCTACTCTTGCTTATTCTTATAAGCGAGTTTGGTTCATTCCATTTGGTATCCAAAGCCTCTTTTCATGTATCACATGTTTGTTCCGTTCAACCTCCATTTTTTCAGGCAAAAATCCGTTAAATCCCTTACAATTCCGGTGAAGTTACATTTCTGTTACGAATTTGTTAGGAAGATTATACTCTGTTACAAATTCGTTACATTAGTTACTCCAAACAACCTTCTGATCTATGGATCAATCACTACACAAACATCAATTCTGATCAAACTAGATCACTTTTCTAATCTCACATACGTTATTTGTTTCTCTCGTCTCTAGAACACGTCATGTGTAGTGATTTTTACTCCGTTTGGTGTAACACTAGGTTTGTTGACAGTTAATTTTTGGTCAAAATTTGTTAGATTAGGTCAAAGTTAGTTAGAGTTAGTCAAAGTTTGTTACAAATATCTTACAACTGATTCAATGGCGGTAATAACTAGATCTACTGCTTTTGAGGTTCAAGTTGATGATGATGCAACTAGGAATGGCGTTGTGGATCAAGTTACAAAAATATATAGCTAAATAAAGAACATTATTCATGATTTGGTCTTAGGGTACTAGCAGTAGTAGGTTAACTAAGATGGACTTCTCTAAGTTCTATGGCGGGGATGTTGTTTAAGGGGATGTATCAGATTAAGCATTTCTTCTACATTGACAGGGTAATCGGTGGCAGTGGTGGACGCACGAAATTGAATAGTAGGGGGCAATTTTTTTTTTTACGATAGTAAAAAGAAAAAACTAAAATTCGAATAAAAAATCGAATATTTTAACTTAAAAATTGAGCATTTCTAAAAATGCGATTGATATTTGTTTGTCTTTCTTTCCTTTCCTTTAATGATCTCAGAGTCCTTTTCCATCACCATCTCGTATACCTTGAGATTCCCGATAAGCTCGTCCAATGACAAGTTTGAGAGATCTTTAGATTCTTTAATGGCCGCGACTTTTGCTCTCCACTTTGGATGAAGTGCTCTAAGAAATTTTCTGACAAAGTTCTTAGTAGAGAAAGATTTGTCAAGTGCTTTAAGTGAAGATATGATAGAGTTGAACCGAGCAAATCCCACATCAGTGATCACTTCTTATAATGTTGAACAAGTAGATCAATTTTCTTATCCTTGACTTGTGAGATTCATTGATGTGTGACTATTAACGAGTGTCAAATTTCTTTGGCGGTTGGACACATGATTCTTTCATACTCCTTTTTGGGTAGAGAATTGCAAAACATCATTTTGGCTTCATTATTTTTTGCCAACATTTTCTTTTGATCATCGGTTTGTTTTTCACGTAGAACCGATTCAAATTGGTTAGTGATAACATTCTTGACCGTTGGTGCATAATCACCTTCAGTGATTATGTACCAAAGATATATATCCTTAGATTTCACATAAGTTTCAAAACGATTTTTCTAATATATAAATCATCGGTTTCAAAGAGTGGCGGCCTTTGCATAGATTGCCATTCTTTGTAATTTTCAGAATTCATGGATCGATCCAAGTTTTAAAGTACAATCTACTTTAAAGATCTTGAGTACGTAGCTGATGCCAATTGTAGAAAACTAGAAGGGGGGGGGGGGGGGTGTTGAATAGTTTTTACCAATTAGTTATATTTTCTTTGAAACTTTTATGTGACTAGTATGGATATAGATCAAGTGTGATTGACTAAGTAATAGAGATAGAGAAAGAATAAAGCAAACCACAATGCACAAAGATTTATAGTGGTTCAGCCTAGCAAGATCTCACTTATCTTCCTACTTCCACTCCTCGAGTTTCTACTCAAGAGTTCTACTTCACTAGTTAAGAATCTCCTTTACACCAGAACCTTTACACTTTAGCTTACAATCTTTACCGTCACCTAAGCTATGATGTCGTGTTCTTTTACACGGGTACAACAACTCCCTTCACACTATATACTTTGTGGTCTACAAGACCAACTACACTATTACACAAGCAGTAGATAAATGGGTACAACAATGGTGATTGTATAGGTAACACTTAACACAATCACACGATGTAAACTTTGAAGGATCAAAGCTTAAAATAGAATTCTTGTAAGTGGTCTACAAGTTAACACAGATTTAAATCACAAGATACAAGAAGTAAGAGAATAATAGAGGTTAGGAGGTTAGAAATAATCAGAGAGTTTAGAGAGATAGATTAGAAGAGGGGTGAGTGTAAAGCTTGGAGTTAACATGGTATTTATAGACAAAGCATCAGTCACTCTCGGACCCCGTCGGATCCTTTCACCAAGGGCCGCCCCTTTGTCGAGGGATTCGTGAGAGCTGACTTTTGTTGCCTCATAAATACTTGTCTAAGATCACACTCACATAATGTATCAAGCCAAGTTTGAATTTTTGTATCAGATATATATATAGAGAGAGATATGTGTTTTACCCAATTTAAGTTTACACTAAAAAGACTAAAGTGTAGAAACTTTTTTACAAAAGTTTAGAAACATAATATCATGGATCAAAAAATCTTTAATGCTGATTGTAACACAGACATTAAAATATGTTTAATGTTTTGTCATTAACAAAACCTTAAGAGTGATTAAAACATCTTTTTAATACGATATTTGTATTCACAACATAGATTAGTACAAGAGAAGAATCCTGACCAAGTTCAAGACCCGTCTACGAGTTACAAGCCTTTTAAGATCAATTCGGGGTGCAAGAACAAGTGTTTTCAAGAAGATAAAAGCCTTATAAGTGATTCCAAACTTGTGAAATGCAATTGAAATGAAGAAACACTTGTAGTACAAAGTGTTCAAACAACTCAGCTTGTTAGCAGCCATAGGCAGAATGGGCAGCCACCAACAGAAATGGGTAGCCATTGGCCTCAGCCTTGCTAACAGCCATCAACTATGTTCAGCAGCCACATGCTCCTTTCTCTTTAGCAGCCACAAGCAGGAGTGATCAGCCATAAGCAAAATTTCTACAAGTTACTAACATTCTTAAAGCATCTAAAGAAGAAACAAGAACATTTTATGGAGGAGTGTAAAATCCATTTGGCACCAAGCAAATGACTTTGGCTCCAAGCCATGCATTCAATATTATGCCATCAATTTGCTAATAAATAAGACCCATGAGATCACCTCTTCAACACACACTTTCGTAACCACCATATTACTTATCTATAATAAACTCTCTCTCCCCTGTCCAAAAACTGAAATTCGAATTTGAGCAAGGTGGTGCAAGAAAAGTCACTTTTAGAGCCCGAAGAGCAAAGTTTAATTCACCAAAATCTAACGGATCATTATCCCAGTCATTATTTAGACTATATTTCTACTTTATAAGACTCTTGATTATGACTTTAAGACCTTATTTTTTGAGTTTATGTTCATGTTTAATATGAGTGGCTAGTTTCATTTACACTTGGTAAGATGATGTTAGTGGCATGATAATGTGGTTGTGATTGTGATATATGTTTATTCAATTTCAAGATTTCCCTTTGAACCATTGGTACTTATGTTTGTTTTAAAAACTCAATTTGTTGTTAAAGATTTTAATAGGTCGAAAGGAGAATTTTTTAACAAGTCATAGCCGGTTTGTCTATGGGTTGGCTATCTTTTGTATTGACCATTTTTTAAGGAGTTTTGATTGTTAAGAAACATAACTATAATTGTTAACAAGTTTGTGCAACGAACCACAAATTAAACGAGTTAAAAAAGAATTAAGTCTTGAATTGAGTGATTAAGTCTACTGCTTGTTTCTTTAACCAAAGTCTTGACGAAGATTGAAGCTTTTTAAAACAATATGTTGGATTAATTATCTAATTATTATAATCATATTTTTACATGTCTATCACAATCATACCATATCGGATTCCCAAACTAGTCATTACCAAGTATTGCTTTTAATCATATTATTTCATCATTATATATTACTTGTTTCTATTTTCCTTAAGATTACTACATATGAAGGATTATTGAATGATTTTGAATAATTATAGGTTTTCCAAATTCCCGTGAATAATCTCGGTTTACCACAAAAACTATACCACAAACTAAATGGTCATAATTTTCCGTGCGTTTATAGTTAATTTTAGTAATTTGTGTAATAAATTTAAACTTGTTCTAATCCATACTCCACTGGACGCATCACCATGCCTTTGCAACCCTACACTGAGTTGGACTAACTATACACTTGTATTTCTTCATTACCAACTCTACAAGTTCATGTAATCTGATTTGTGGATTGGACCTGATCTTATCTCCAAAGTGTTTGCATAACCATTTGTAATTGACAAGTCTCCCATAGTAAAAGATTTTAACACATGTTGAAGACATCTATGTCTTCAACATTTTTCTATAACACCTTCAAGGAAAAACTGGTTTATCAAAAGTATTACTTGGAAACTTTTTGTATGACTTTTGTTTTCCTTTACTTGGATCTTTTATCTTTTCTTTCCTTTGACCCCAGAGAAAAACCATTTGCCAAGGCATAATATGTAAGACATTCCCTAAATGGCTCAACATTAGCAAACTTATCTCCAATCTAAGAAATAAAAAAAGATGATTAATTATTCACAATAATGAGTCATAAACATCATTTATCAAACAAATTTAGATAATTTACAACAGATTACTTATGGTTTCTTCAATTTCCAATGTGTTTCTTCATCATAAGTACTGTTGATCCCTTTGATTGGATCTATATTCTGTTAAGAACTGGTATAGTAGTTTGTAATCAAACTAAAACACTTTGAGAACTCTTACTCAAGCTAAATACGTTATGCGGAATCTAACTTATAAAGCACAGAAGAACATAATTACTTTTAACTATTTGATTCTCTTATTAATCGACTTGAATGAGGTACATTTATGTCATCGTACCTATGTTTCTTTTATAGAGTAAGGAACCCTAGAAACCTTAGAATATTCTATAAAGATAAGTATATCACAGACGATATATTATCAATATTATAACTATTAAGTATATCACATAAGATATACTCTAACTATAACTATGACATATCTTATACAAATATATATTCGTCCTAATCAATATAGCAGTACTTACTTTATAACTAGCAGTACTTACTATGTACCGCGTTAACACTAACGGTACTTGAATAATACTAACAATACTTAAATTACACTGACGGTACTTGATACTTAACAATAATTCCCAACAATCCTCTCCTAAACAAGAATGATAACTTGTTGTCTTCTTGTTTCTCTTTGTACTGAATGTATTTAGAATACACGTCTTCAGTCTTCTCTTCAAACTTGGAATTTGTATTTGCATCCAACTGAATGTAGCCAAACACTTCAATGTAGATCTTATTCTGATAAGATAACCTTCAAATCTTATGAACATCATCTTTGTCTTCAAACTATGATCTTCTTGTGTCTTGTAAACATTCACTTGATTTTGCAGCAACAGTAATTGCCTTCTTGAGTTAAATCTATGAACTCTTGATCATGAACTTCTGTCTTGATTTGATGAGACAAAACCTTCTAAGTATTCTTTCCTTTAATACTTCTTTGCTTGCAACTTCATACCTGAAATAAAACAGTCAACAACAAAAACTAATCTGTATTGGCTTCATGATTTTTAGCAAATCATCAGCTATCAACGGATTTGATTTACTCTTTACCAGTTAGCCGTACCCTCTGGAATAGCCAATACTTTATTCATAAAGAATAAGGTGTACTGATAACCCTACATTTTTTGGTAAATTGTCAACCATCAACGGATTTGATAATGTCTTTACCTAGTACCGTTTGTCTAGGACTAGCCAACTCTTTGTCTCGAAACAAGGTGAGTTAGAACCATATAGGTTTTAGCAAACTACCAGCTTTCAACGGATTTGAGAAGTCTTTACCACAAACCGTTTGCTTATGGACTAGCCAGTTCTTATGTTTGTTAGACATGGTGAACTGAGAACCATTTGTGAAGTGTGATTGTAAATCAAACACTTAAGGTCCTTTCTCAGCTTCTTCCTCTTGCTCCAAATCCTTGATTTGTTGCTTAACAATTATGATCAACTCCAAAGCACCGACAGACTCTTCTAAGACTTCTAATTATTGTTCCAAAATTCTTTCCAACAATCTTCTCTCAAATGGATATCTCTTCTCTTGTAGCATATAGTAAGTAACATCATCTATATCCAAAATATGTAGTCCACATGACCTGTAATATCTGCAGTAACTAGGAACCTGATTCTCTAATTCCTTCAACATTTTCTGATCACAGTTGTGTGGTTCATACATGAAGAGTAATTCATTATACAATAGTGATACCTCAGTTTTACCTGCACTGGCTTCTTGAACTAACCTGAAAAGATCTTGAATATCTTATCTGTCAAGAATATGAAGAATATCTTCCAAAAGTCTGAATATTCTTGTTGTGCCATCTGTTCTTTGTATTCCATGAGCTTCCAGTCCTTGATCCATAGTATATATCCATCTAGAAATGGATGACTTCTTTCCAGAAATCTCTGTGTCTACACACTGATCTTCAAAATTTACTATCTTCAAGTACTTTCTTATGCTCTCATCATCATCACTATCTTCTGTTTTTAAGTTAGCCTTTTTATTGGCTTCTAGCTTCTTCTTTGTTGATCTTTTCCTCTTAACACCCTTGGAGGTTCCTTCAAATTCCATTGAACCTTCCTCCAAATTTGTATGTACCGTTTCTTCAATATGTGTAGGATATGTAAATCTTGCTTATGTTTTAGAGAGAGAAAGAGATAGAAACTTGGTGGAATTCACACACTTGTAGAGAGAGAAAATGAAATATTACTATGTGTAAAATTATGAAAACCACACCCTCTCCATCTAAGGAGAGGGTTTATATACCAAGCCTATAAGATGGGCTTGGGCTTACAATTGGGCCGGCCATACAAGCATGGACCGGGCTTTTCCTTGTTTGATATATTAAAAGATATCTAGACTACGAGCTACTACTTAATATATTGCCGGAGTGACCGAATCTTCCTAAATACGTAAAAACGTATTTCCAACAATCTCCCCTAAGGGAGGTCACTCCAAACAAGGGCGTTATCCAAGTTACAATAATAAAATAAACCTAGCATACTATGCTTGTCTTGAGCTCTTAGTCTTCGTCTTTCTTTTTCTTTTTCTTTTCTGGTGAACATGTTGATGTGATCTTAGATATCAATCTTGAGCATTAATCTCTTGCCTTGATCTTGTGCATTTTTCACTTGTGATCTTTGCCTCTTCGTGACACCATGTCCCATATACTTATACCTTCGTAATTCTTGAAAGCTTCAGAGTTCGATACATCGGAAGACTTTGACTTTTTGGCTTTCTTGAATTAGATGAAGTATTAAGTGCATAAAGTATAAGCATGCGAGGACGACTTCTTCTTGGATTACGCAATGCCACCGTCTTAAAATGCCGCAACATAAGTAGACACGAACGAAATGGTTTTGAACATTTCATTCTGATTCGGTAGCATTTTACCTCCGGTCGGTGAAGACCGTTGGACGATATAAAATAACGTACTTGTGGCAGGTAGATTTAATTAAAAATCTCCTTGACAAGATTTCACGGGTAAACCCGTTCTCTTTACTCGACCGTCCAAAGCTGACTGCGAACGTAAAGAGTGAATCATTTGGATAAAATTATCCGCATGATTGAAGCCGTCAATTCTGATTCCTAGAACAAGTTTGATTCATTAAAGAATCGCACCATCGTTGCTTTCCAGTTGTCACGAGCTTGATTCATATTGAATCTTGCAAGTTACCTACCAAGTGCTGTTTGAGGTTAACACTAGAAGGATTTCCAATCATCACTGTGAACACTAAGGTATCACTCTGAGTGTTCTGGCAAGATCTCTGAGATATTGCGTAGAGGCCTGGAACGTGTTTAAATTAAATTAAGAATTAAACAACTGTTGCTTTCCAGTTATCACAAGTTTGATTCATAAAGAATCACACAAGTAACCTACCATGAGCTTTTGAATGTTCGCTCAAGAAGGATTTCCATCTTCATTGTAAATACTTTCGTATTACTCGGATGTTCAGGCAAGATCATGAAGATTTTGCGTAGGACTCTTAAGATCTTTCTTACTTTTCACAGTGTATTAAGAAGCAAGGAAATCTGGAAGTGTGTCCTAATGAGATATTTGATGATCTCAAATGGCTCTAGACTCGATCGTGCATTTTGGATTTTAGTGATCGGAGCTGGAGAGGAGTGTCACCTTTTCAATACCAATTTATTCGGAGTGAATAAATCAATAGATAATGCGTTGTCTCCGTGTGATTAAAACAAATACCTTTTGAGAGATATCTGAGTTAGCTGGGATGGGTTGTGCATTGTATCACTGGGTACATGATGTCTATCTTCAATATCTAGCATCATTAAAATGATCTCAATAGCATATGTGTTGACCCGGTTTCTGCCTAAAGTTGTAAGGAGGGCTTCTTTCTTTACACCCTTTATCTTTACAATTCTTTTTCATTCTTCAACCCCTTCAATGCTTACCAATACGTCATAACTAGAACCTTGTTGTGATTGTTCCAGTGCTAACTTAAGTACTTGGTAGGCATTCGGCTACATTCACAATCTTTTCTCTAACTTTCCTAAGGACTACTATTTCTAGCTATGGAATGTCCTTGGAAAGATTCCTCCGATTCTGGAAGAATCATAGGACTTAACCTATCCTACCATCCTTATGTCACCACAATCTTCATCGTCGTGAAATAAATGGGTTGTGGGTAAGTATAAATCACCATGAAATCCATTTTTGATGTGCAATTCCGTTTTGCTCCCCCT
Organism: Glebionis coronaria; assembly: GCA_025667525.1. NCBI lineage: Eukaryota > Viridiplantae > Streptophyta > Magnoliopsida > Asterales > Asteraceae > Glebionis > Glebionis coronaria. The sequence continues at coordinate 630,669,616 of CM046874.1, read as the reverse complement.
TAACATATGCCACGATATTCGAAAAATATTTCGCACATGTCGGGATGAGCTATCACATTAAGTCAAACCATTTGTGATAATTTCCCATATTAAATTACATTTTCTCCCCCATATTAAAAATATTAACCCAATCGATGTTTTTAATATCAATTGATTTAATGAAGTTTTAACAAAGGTTTTAGGAAGAAAAATGCAAGTCCGTTTTATCTTCATGATACCAAATGTATGAGATATGATACCGATTTGTAACATGATCACATATTCACCATATTAGAAAAAAAATTGACAAGGTTGGACCTGATTGATGAGAACATCATATGATAAGATCAAATGGTTCTTGTCAGCATATGTTGGTCGCCTCCTCACGTCTGAAGTCATCTCTTGACACCACATGTACGATTGGTATTGTAGTCTTGACACCAACTTGTGAACTTGGCACGTTCGATATCGAAGATTCTGAATGCTTGACAATTGCTCCCCCTCAATTGTTGACCCGTGTTCTATTGAAAGAGCTGTAGTCGTCGGTTGAGTAGTCGCATCGTCGAGTATGTAGATACCAATTGACAAAATCTTTGGTTTGTGGAGATGATAACTTCATAAAAAACAAGACTTCTCTTGTTTTAACAAATAAATGCACTGAAACGTACATAGAATTGTGTTAGACCAAGTTATAAAGTAAACTCGATCCCTTACAAGGTTTTAAAGTAAACCTTGCCCGAGAAAATTAATTCCCGTTGTGAGCCAAAGCTTTCATAAGAAATACTTGACTTTAATATGAAAAACGGGTTGCAGTCTGAAATAACTACAAGCCATATAGGCATGTTTTGTGAAATATTTACAACTTTTGTACGAACTCTATTTATGGCGCCGTGTCAATATTAATTGACATTTCTAAGGCCGTAAATATTATCGTACCAAAAGACATGCCTTTGAAAAATAAAGTAAAAATATTTTTAGATTTTTCTGAATTTTTAAATGTTTATGGTTTTTATATGGTTTTATATTTTTGTATTTTGCTTTTGTGGATAAAAATATAAACAATATATACAGATGATCACCAAGGATACGGAGAATAGTTTACCACCACTATTCTTTCGCTTCATCTGCCAATTCCTTTAGAGTCTCAGGCGAGAAGGTTCTCATTCCTAGCTTATCGGCCAAAAATTCAATTCGAGCGCGATCTAAAGCCTTCGTGAAAATATCCGCCAATTGATACTCAGATCGGACAAAGTAAAGCTCTATCACTCCATTTTCCACTTGCTCCTTGATGAAGTGGTAGCGAACGTCAATGTGCTTTGACCCGGAGAATTGAACGTTGTTGCAGCATAAGGCAATTGCACTCTTGTTGTCACAATACATCGGAATTTTGTTGAAACCTAGACCATAGTTGGTTAATTGCGATCTCATCCAAAGAATTTGCGCACAGCAACCAGACATAGCTATGTATTCTGCTTCCGTACTTGAAATTGCAGCGCTTTTCTGCCTTTTCGATGCCCAACTGATTAGTCGATCTCCTAGTAGTTGCAAAGTTCCACTCGTGCTACGCCTTGTATCTTGACAACCCGCGTGATCCGCATCTGCATATGCCATTAGTGCAATCGAAGAGTCCTTCGAATACCAAAGTCCCCGATTAATGGTTCCTTTAAGATATCGAAAGATCCGTTTCATAGTAGCCAAGTGTAACTCAGTAGGCCGAGTTTGATACCGAGCACACATACATATAGCAAACTGAAGATCAGGTCGACTAGCTGTGATATACAGAAGAGTACCGATCATTCCACGATAAAGTGTCAGATCAACGGTGTAAAACCTCTGATTTTACCTTATTGACTTTGTCAACTGTTGTACTATTTATTTTTGGAATCTATATAATTCTACCTTTATATGACTTATTTTTAATCATATACCTTTTGTCATACTACCTTTCATATTTATTTTATATTTATATGGACCTTTAGTCATTGTTGACTACTCTAGCAACTGACTGGCCACCTGAATGAACCAGGACTCATCACCTCAGTACATATTTTTGAGATAAAGGGTAAAAGCTATACAATACCATCTTACTTAGCAAAATGTACCGACTTTAAACACTTACAATTTAATCGCTAGACATTACCAATAAACTTTCAAATTGATTATACACTTTACCAATATGGTCCTAAAATGAGAATATTACCCTTTTCTTCATTTACATAATTACAAATAATGCCACATTCACTCTTTCTCACACCATAATCATTAAACGTAGTAGCTAAAGGATGAGTAGCCAAACCCACAATCGTAAAAAAATCGATGAAAATTTACTGACGAAAACGTAAATTTATTACTTTTGCATTACGTTTTTCATCGATTTTTTTACGTTTTCATCAGTATTTTTATGTTTTCGTCAGTAAAATTACGTTTTGGACAGAAAATTTACGTTTTCGTCTGTAAATACACGTTTTAATTAGAAAACTTACGTTTTCGTCAAAAAATTTACGTTTTCGTCAGTGAATTTACGTTTTCGTCAGTAAATTTTTGTTTTCGTCAGTAAATTTATGTTTTCGTCAGTAAATTTACGTTTTCGTCAGTTAATTTACGTTTTCGTCAGTAAATTTATGTTTTCGTTAGAAAATTTACGTTTTCGTCAGTAAATTTATGTATTTATCAGTAAATTTTCGTTTACGTCAGTAAATTTACGTTTTCGTCAGAAAGTTTACGTTTTCGTCAGTAAATTTACGTTTTCGTCAGTAAATTCACGTTTTCGTTAGAATATTTTCGTTTTCGTCAGTAAATTTATGTTTTCGTCAGTAAGTTTACGTATTCGTAAGAAAATTTACGTTTTCGTCAGAAAATTTACGTTTTCGTCAGAAAATTTACGTTTTAGTCAGTAAATTTATGTTTTCGTCAGAAAATTTACGTATTCGTCATAAATTTTTCGTTTTCGTCAGTAAATTTACGTTTTCGTCAGTAAATTTTCGTTTTCGTACGAAAACGTAAATTTACTGACGAAAACTTAAATTTTTGACGAAAACGTAAATTTTCAGAAGAAAACGTAAATTTACTACGAAAACATAAATTTCCTGACGAAAACGTAAATTTTCTGATGAAAAAGTGAATTTACTGACGAAAACGTAAATTTACTGACGAAAACGTAAATATACTGACGAAAACGTAAATTTAGTGACGAAAACGTAAATTTACTGACGAACATAAATTTTTTGACGAATACGTAAATTTACTGACGAAAACGTAAATTTTTTGACAAAACGTAAATTTACTGACGAAAACGTAAATTTGAAAGTTCATTGGTAATGTCTAGCGATTAAATTGTAAGTGTTTAAAGTCGGTACATTTTGATAAGTACGATGGTATTGTATAGTTTTTACCCTGAGATAAACTGTAACTTTACTTAATTTAATTATTAAGTACTTGGACTTATTTTATATGTACATATTTACATATATTACATAATAGGAATAAACACCTAACACCTTAAAACAATGTACATTATTTTACATTGTCATTTATTTACTTTATTTAAGCAAAATAATTATAGTGATGTATTCATTATACACTTTCACTAAATTACCTAAAAGCTTCAACAAAAATACCTATAACTCAACAAATGCTTACAATATTAAACAAGGGCTATTATTCTCATTCAACACTTGATAAAAATTGTCAAACACCTTCCCAAATGCATGTATATGCCGTGTATATGTATCCATATTTACACATTCATCATTATTTTGCTAACTTACAAGTGTAATCATGTATACTCCACTAATGCACTATAGCTTAGGCTTAACCATGCCTTCTTACACATCTACTTACACACACCATACCACATGACACTATGCAAGACTTTTTCTTGTCCCCTTTGACCTCAAACCACACGGCAACCCTTTGCCACTTGAAGGGAAAAGTCCATTTTGCTATTTTAAGCATGTGTGGGAAAGGAAACAAGTATATCCCAACCAAATCACAAACATATCTAGGAAGAGATTCATTGTACAAAAAAAGATCTCCTAAGGATCTTCTCTTCGTTATTTTAGCCGAAACATACACCCACATGCCAACACAAAACACTTGAAACCAAATCTCACATCTCTCTCTCTCAACCTACGGCTCAAACACTCTCCACCATTGACAAAACCTTCAAGCACATTTACTATGTCTCTCCTACTTGAATGTTAATCATTGATTCATTCCTACAAGTATCTTAATCATCAAGTCAACAAGAAAGAAGCCCTAGAAGCCCCATTGAAGCCCACAGCTTGTTTTTAGCTTCAAGGATCTCCATTGTTGAAAGCTTATCTCTTGTTCTTACTAATTCTCCTATCCACTCCTAAACCTATCTAAACAAGTAAGTCAAACCTAAAACCTATCTTTCTATATATTTACTTTCATTCACTTTAACATACACATGGTTATTTCTTGTAAAACTTAATGTTGAAAAAAAATATGAAACCCTCGACCTTATATAGGTCACGGCTTAATATGTGTCATGTGCTCAAATGATGTAAAACCTTAATAACCATGATGAACATGACACTATGAACAAGCTAAACTTGAAGATCTATGAAAAAGATGTCCATGCATATATTGGACGTGGGTTTGAACCCTATGGTTCAATGTGGGTTAAGCTTGTAATGTTTAAATGTGACTAGAAATATTAGATCTATAATTATAGTTGCCTTAAAATGATAAGTTCACTATTTATGCCTTATAAGATTTAGTTTTAAGCTCACTATAATAAGATTGCCTAAATAAATCTTCTTTGTTGCTAAATAATGTTTAACTAAAACTTTTGGTGTCAAAAATATAACACTATAAAGTTTCGGGTTAAAAATAGTAAACCTATAAATGTTTTGTATTAAAATGAAAGATCTATGAAACTTTGGGTTAAAATAGTAAATCTATAATGTTTCGGGTTAAAATGAAAAAATATAAAACTTTCGGGTTGGATTTGTAATTTTACTAAGTGTAGGGATCTAAATGAACAAGTATAGAAACTTATTTTCCAAAAATATAAACCTTAGGGTTAATTTCATAATTAGCCGAGAGTTAAGGGTAGTAAATTGAAACTATCCGAAACTTAATATTTAACAAAAAGGACTTAAATAAGATTTCTATAACATTAGGATAATTTGTGGAACTTGGTAAAAACCTAGGGATCCTTTTTACCATTTGCCGAAACTCAATATAAGCCCTAGGGGACCTATTTTGCCATTATAGTAAACTTTAGCAAGCCCTAGATAAACCCTAGGGGTGATTTTTCCCTTAAGCCGAAACATATATAAGCCCTAGGGGGCATTTGTGAAACTTATAATAACCTTAATATAATCCGAATATTATAGGGACTAAATTTGCCATTTAATGAAACTTAAACAAACCCTAGTTACACGTGTAACTAGGAAGGGACCAATATTGTAATTACTTGAAATATTTAGAAACCCTAGGGGTATAAAAGTAATTTAACCGCGGGTAATTATTTAAGTAGATGGACTAAAATGTAATTTACACAAAGTACAAGAAACCCTAAAACTTCTATATATTTATACCCAATATTTAAGACGTAAACTTAAATGAGCACAACATTCATTATTTTTCCAAACTTATAATTTAATAATTTTAAACGCTACGTAAACGTGGAATTTAATTAAAATGTTATACGTTTTATAAACCTTATTTATCTATAATATATAAATTAAAAATGGTTAATTTATAAAAATAAGTATATTAATTATATTTATTTTCTATTACTTTAAATATATATAAAACTGCCTTTTATAAATATTTAAATTGTTTTATGAACAATATAAGTACAAGAATATTAATTAAACAGATTAATTAATTTAACATTATTATTTATTTTATACTTAAAATAAATACTACTATAACTTATACAACGATGAACTAAAATACAAGTATCGTAATAAAATGCTTAAAACCAGTATAAGCATGTTCATATTTATTCTGAAACTTTTATGCATTATGTTATGCATTTACTAGACCTTATAATTATTTAGGTCGTTGACTGTATCGTGAGCATCCTATCAGATTTATCTATTGACTTATTGCTGTACTACTGAGGTGAGTTCATGGCCCCACTTTATATACTAACAAACTTTTAAACTTTTTAACGGGGAAAAAACATGCAACATATTTTATTTTATGGACATGAATTGAACTATGAAACCTTTGATTACATTGCCTATTGTAGATGAACCCGCATGACCCGTGCATCTGAAACTGTTAGAATTATTGAATTACCTGAATGTTATAAATAGATCTATTTGGGATTGACCGTCCCCATCTGGGTGAGTCATGCTCACTGTGCCTAGGCCAGGACAACAGATGTTTCAGATGTCAGCACTTATTATTTTTAGGTGCCTTTTTATAAGGCGAAGGGTCCTTATTTGTTAAGGACTTAACTGTCAAGTCTTAGTTTCAGGCAATATGGGAATGTAATTACTTTTAAGTATTGATGCTTTGTGCATTACTACTTCAGTGAATATTTATTGTCCAAACTTATTTTACTAAACCTGTGAATTTACCAACTTTATGTTGACTCTCTAAGCATGTTTTCTCAGGAAACTGAAGCAGGTAATGGTGTGCATGGAGGCAAGCATCATGATAGGCTGCATTTATAGAGCTCATCTGGGGTTTTATAAACTGGGGAATAATTCAAACTGTTGAACAATGTTTAAGACTATTTTAATACTATTTGCACTTTTATCCATGTAATAAATGTAATGATAATTGATAGGTGTGTAAACACCCATCCTTTTTACCACTTAATTACAATAATAACCGAGCCAAAACGTGTATTTTATGTCGGAATTATGCGTGGTTTGTGTTTTTGTTGTGATTTAGGACGAAATTGTGAAAAGTGGAGAAAACACGGCATTTACGGGCTTTTATTGAAGAAAAAGATGAAAGACGAAGTCAAGAAGTCAAGAGTGCGAAAAGAACGGAAGTCCAAGACCAATTCTGAAGATTTATCGAAGAAAAAGTCGAAAGACGGAAGTTTATCAAAAGCCGAAGAACTCAAGTCTATTTTATTGAAGAATTAAAAGACGAGTTTAAAGAAATCCCGAGCCATAAGTCATTAAAGTCCAAGATTAACAAAAGATTAAGAAGGGAAGGACTTAATGGTGTAATTAAGAAGAAAGGAAGGAGGGGAGGAAGCTTCCTCTAAACACCTTCCTAATCTCCTATAAATACCTCTCATTTTCATTTCATTAGTTTTGTTGGCTAGAGTGACACTAGTTCTTCCACCTTTACTTTTATGCACATTTAATTACATTGCACCTTTAATTACCTTGTCTTGCACTTTGATTTTCAAGTAAGTTAATTCTATCTTTATTGCACTTTTACTTTTCTTGTCAAAATCTCTCATTCTACCTTTCTTTCTTGCTTGATCTTTATGTTTACATGTTTATTATCTTGCTTATTTGATTAAAGATTGTGTTTATGCTTGTGATTGTGATAGATTATTGATTCTTATAGCTTATTTGTTTTCATCTTTAAGTTTTTAAAGTTTTTATAAAAGTTATTTTTATATAAAAGTTGTTTTTCGTAAAGCTTATTCATTTCGTGTTTTAAAAGTCTTTAAATTTCAGTTAAGTAGCTTATTTTTATACGGTTGGCCTTAGGATTTTCGTCTTGTGCTTATTAGACTTATAGCTTATTTTTCTAGCTTATTTTTCATCCATTTCATCGTATTCCGATCTGTACGATTGGAAAGGGGTTTATTATTCCGACCAGTGTTCCTTGCTTGGTCGGAAAAGGGTTTACAACTTTCCGATTGGGAAGTGTTTGATATTCCGATCTGAAGGATTGTGGGTATTCCGATCAGTAAGAGTGACAGCTTTCCGATTTGAGTTCTAACTACATTCCGACGAGAAGGATTCCGATAGCCTCTTCTTTCCCACTTTCCGATTGAAGCATTCCGACCAGGTAGGTTTTTGTCATTCCGATCTGAGGTGAGTTTGGTATTCCGATCAAGGTAAGGTGACAGCTTTCCGATTGGCATTTTCCGATCATCATTCCGACCAGAGTGGTAAGAGTATTCCGATTGGGGTGCTGATCGGAATACATTCCGATCTGGGTTATTTTTCATGTTTTGTCTTGTTTAATTTTTACATTCTCATTTTAATTCTTGTCTAATTTTAATCTCCGTCACGCTTTTAATTTTTGTCATTTTATTATTTTACTTTTCAAAGTTTTAATTTTGCACCATTTAATTTTAATTAGACGTAGATTTACGTTAACGCCATTTTATTTAAACGCATTTTTACTTTTACGTCATTTATATTTACGTCTTTGCACATTTGAATTTAAAAACAACCAAAAATATTTGTTCACCAAAAACAATAGAGTCACACATAGAACCTAGATCAATTCGTTAAGATATCGAGAACAAGAACTTAATTTTTATACGGGGTGTCAAAAGCCTTGTATCAAATGGCGCCACTGCCGGCTCTTTTCGTAAAGATTAACGGTTTTCTGTGAGAGACGCGTTGCTTTTTGGGATCCGTTCACTTGTGAACGTTATTTTTCTTGCTTCAAAATTAACAAACTATAAAAATTAAAAATTTCAAAAATCCAAAAAGATTTTATCTTTATTGTGTATATATATTGTCTTTGTGTTTGGTTTCTTTTTCTTTTGCATTTTCAGGTGTATGCGTACTAGATCTTCTAATTATCAAGAGCGCGAGACTCAAGAAGATTTAGCTATGTCAGGTGTAAACAACAATAATCCACCACACCTCAACAATAACAACAATGTTCTTCCACAGCCGATCTTCGGACAATGGAGGAACTTTGTCAACCAACAATGTTTGGACGAGGAGGACCGATTGCGCCGATGCAAATCAACGCTCCGGAGTTTTCGTTGAAGCACCACATGATTCAGCAAGTGCAAACTAATCCATTCGCCGGAATGCCTGATGATGATGCCAACAAACACCTCGACAAGTTCATTACAATCACTCAAAGCATGAAGTTGCCTGGTGCCACAAAGGATGTTCTTCGCCTACAACTCTTCCCACATACTTTATCGCATCATTCCGAAAAATGGTTTGATCGTCTCCCGAATAATTCTATTCACACTTGGGATGACATGACTCAACGCTTTTTATCGCGCTACTTTCCACCATCCATGGTCACGAGCCTTCGCAATCAAATCAGCGGTTTCATGCAAGATCCTGATGAATCTCTTTTTGATGCTTGGGAAAGATATAATGTATTGATTGATCGTTGTCCAAACCACAACATGCTTCCAGTCACATTGATTGATACTTTCTACAATGGTTTGACTTTTCGAGATCGTGATACGATTAATGCAGCCGCCGGTGGCACATTCATGAAAAGGAGACCCGGGGAGTGTAGAGAGCTAATTGAGAACATGACTACTCACCACAAAACTAGGATTCCTCTGCTTCTTCAAGGAACAACCCGAGAGTCAATGTTTGTTCTACTTCAGCAAACCCTGAGATGACCGAACTCACCCGCATGATGACTGAAATGAGCAAAAGTATCACGCTTCTCGCTTCAAACCAACAACAACAACAAGTTAAAGCGGTTGCTAATCCTTGTGAAACATGCGGCGGTCCTCACTCATACACCGATTGTCCTTCGACTCAAGGAAATCCGGAAAATGTGTATGCAGCTTATGGTAATTATTCAACATAAAATTACAAGCTCGACAACAAGGGGATAGAAATTTGCTGAGTTACCGGTCCAACAACTACCTTTCACCCGGTTTTTCTTCTCAAAACCAAAACCCTGCCAACAACTACAATAGAAGCAACCAAATCCCACCAAGAGCTTCTAATCCTTATCAACCACCCACCCAACAAGCCCACCCATTAACCCTGATGTTGAAGCCATAATGAGAACCCACGGTGAGCAAATCAAGAATCTGCAGAGCCAAATTATCAATCTGAAAGGAGATATTACCAAGCAAGGAAATGAGATTAGATCCGAGCTTCGAGATAATATTCAATCCTCCTTCAGCAACAAAACAAATGATTTGAAGAATATGCTTGCTAGTTTCTTGCCCATCGCTCAACCTTCTTCTTCGAGTTCTCTACCTTCAAACACCGTCGCCAATCCACGAGCAAATGTGAGTGCTATTACTACTCGTAGTGGAATTACCATTGTTGATCCACCGATCCCACCCCCATCATCTTCACCTCCTCCACCACCATTTATCCCTACTCCTCCTACACCTAGTATTAGTTCACCATTACCGTCTCCGCCTCGTCATGACGATGTACCTAGGAAGGACCCTTCAACATCTTAACCTTTACCTACACCTGCACCTTCACCACCCAAACCCAATATCCCTTATCCTTCTCATTTAGGCAAGACCAAAATGCTAACTAAGGATGACTCTGAAGTGTCACGCTATGTAAAGATGATCTCTCAGATGAACTTCAACATTAGCTTTCTTGAAGCACTTGTCCACATGCCAAAATTTGTGAAAGCATTTAAGGAATTGCTTAATAAGAAGGAGAAGCTGATTGAACTCGCCAACACACGCTTAAATGAAAACTGCTCTGCAGTTATTCTTAAAGAACTTCCGGAAAAGCTTGGAGATCCCAGTCGTTTTGTGTTGGCTTGCATTTTCAACAAAACTGAAGAATTTACTGCCCTTGCTGATCTCGGGGCCAGTATTAATCTTATGCCATTGAGTGTTTGGAAAACACTATCATTACCCGACCTCACTCCAACAAAGATGACTCTTGAACTTGCAAATCGCACTCTCGCTTACCCCGTTTGTATAGCCGAAGACGTGTTTATTAAAGTTGGCACATTTACTTTCCCGGTCGACTTTGTCGTTGTTGATTATGAAATGGACCCTCGTATTCCTTTAATACTTGGTCGGCCATTCTTGAGAACCGGACGAGCTTTAGTGGATGTTGCCGAAGGTGAGTTAATCTTAAGAGTCGGGAATGATGCACAAGTGTTTGAAATGGGAAAGCTTACTAGTACAACCTTTGGAGGCCGAGAATCAGTGAATATGATTAATGTGCATGATGACTTCGTTGTTTACAACAATCCTCTATTCGATTCTTGCATCGATAATCCACTTTTTCAAGATGATGTGGATGATTCTCGCCCCAATTTGGAACCTTCTCCCATTTATGATTCTCCACCGATCTTTGATGCTTATGATGATGAATCTAGCTCAGATTCGGATGATTATGATGACCTTACTTCCGAGTATCCCGAGCTGCCCACATATGATAATTTTGATGAGGCTGATACTCTTTCGAGCGATTCTTCACATGATGAAGATCCTCCGCCATCACTCGATCCTACTTTGGACGATTACTCATTTGAGGAAGACTTCTCTGCATTTCTCAATACTTACTTCCCTCATGAGATTGATGCTCCTCCTTTGGACTTTGAAGATTATCGTCTTGATCCTACTTTGGATTTGAAGCACATTCTTTCAAAGGAGAAGAAACCGGTCGACACCAATATCCGCAGCACGTATGAGTTAACACCTCTTTGTCCCCCTTCTGAGGACGAGGTTGTGCTTCTTCGAGGATCTTCTTCACACTCTGCTGAGCCTGAGTGCTATTTTCCCTTAAAGGAAAAGGTGTTCGACCCCGGTATCGATATTCTGCAGCCATCTTAGTATCCACCTGATGAAATAAAAGGAAAAATCTTTGGAAATATTGAAGACATGCTTGCACCACTTCACCCTTGCTCCCACCGTGCTCCATCTTTGCTTAAGGGAACCTTGCCTATTCTTCTTTGGCTTGCCTTGTTCGCCTTAAGCTTGTGCTATTTGATGGACGAAAACTATGTCTTTGATCCTGGTGGATATGTTTCATGCTTCTTCCTATGATGATCAAGGTCGAGTCAGGCTCACGACTCGGTTAACAAAAACCAAGCGCTTCTTGGGAGGCAACCCATGCATCTATCTTTTCGCTTTCTTTATCATAAGTGTAGGGGAGACCCGTTGGTTTGCTTTCCTCTCCTCTCTTCTTATTATCAGGGATTCGAGCTTCAATGATCCACTCTTGATGATTCTTGATGACCCGTGCTTCCGTGTCCACTTCTTCCCGGTTCTATCATAAACTCTTTTCGATTCACTATTTTATATTTTCTCAATATTAAATTAGGAATCTCTTTAGTTGTCTCTTCCTTAGCGAGATTTAAACAACGTGCACAATGTCCTAAGTGTAGGGGAGTTTACTCCCACATGCTTAAACATTGAGGACAATGTTTATATTAAGTGTAGGGGGGACTTCTATCGAAGTTAAGTGGTCTTTTCCTTGTATTTGTCCTCATTTTAACCGGAAAATCAATTTTTCGACATTTTTCAAAATTTTTAATCTATTTTGGCCTAGTTGTATAGTTGTTTTTTCCTTTTGTATAGTTATTTTTCTTTCCGTATTAGAATAAATTTTTAATAAGTGGTTTTAATTTTCAAACGTTGTGAATCTTTTGACTCAACCCGAGTTTACTCTAGCTAGTATCCTTAACGTGTTTAAGTCAAGTTTTGCTAGGCTTTTATATAGGGAGCTATAAAACGCGAAAGTCTTAACTCTCACGGGTTAAGAACAAGAACTTTTCGCAAGTTCCTATAATTGATCCTAGAGAGTCGTTTATCAAGGGAACTTTAAAACGCGATTCTAAACTTGAAAAAGTCTAAGAATTTGCAAGATCCTATAGGCGACTCGAAAACCCAAAACTTTGATTTAATAGGCTAAGCATCCACGAGTCTCATTCCTTGAGATTTTAAACTGTGGAGAACGAGAGATGATAGAGCCAATTATAAGTTCGACATTCTTTCGTGAATTTATGTGAGTTAATTATAAGCCTATTCTCCCATCGCTTGCTAATAAATTTATCTGCAATAAATAAGGTTGTATGATTTGAAAAGTTACTTAGCTTCTAGCCCAAGATCGTTTAAAAGTTGCTCGGTATGATTAGAGTTCATAGCCAAGGCATAACTTATTGAAGCGGGATGCGAAGATTGGTGAGTCCAAAAAGGTCCTAACAAGACATGAGGGCTACATTTTGTTGCTAAAGATCCAAAGTGATGTGAAGAATCATTTTATCGAAAATCAATATGAAGGATCGAGACACACGACAAAAAGCAAAAACTCCCCAAAAGTCATGGAGAAGTGTATCCGAAAAGACCCTAGCAAGGTATGAGGATAAATAGATCCAAGTCATAAATGGAGGCGGATCGTTGTATATCAAAGTCCAAAATAAAGATTGGAGAAAAAGGAAGAAGTCGTGGTCCAAGTATGAATCTCTCAAAACTTCAAGTGAAGAAATTCCTATATGAAGAGAAGGCCATTATTTCATGAACGTCTCTCAAGGTTTGAAGTATGAAGTCGCTGCCAAATATCGGTCCGAGAAAGGTCTCAAATCACGAAGCGAGTTATGCAAAGATATGAACTTTATGAGGTCCCGAGAAGCAGTTTTAAAAGATTTTGTCCTTTAGCTAACTATTGATTAAATCGTTCACTTTATTTTCGGACTAAATAACTATCGAAATAAGTCAACAATGCATCCTCGTGATCATTTAAGACAACAATAAAATATAAGAGATACCCCTAGGAATAAGGGAGTCTAAGTGAATAATTGGCCCACATGAGTTCGTGTTAGTTTGCTAACTTATAATAACAATGATCTCGTTTTTAAGCTTGGTTTGGAGAAAGTGAAAACTTGAGGATGATGATTATTCATGACATTTCCAAAACCCAAGCTATGTTTTTAATTTCTTTATTTTGAATGTTTATAATTTTCTATCTCTTTAATTAAGGCCAACGTGGATTGATTATGATGAAAAATGTAAACGTGCTTTGTAACTAATGCATTGCATGAGGACATTAAAATGGTCAAGTGTAGGGGATTTGATAGGTGTGTAAACACCCATCCTTTTTACCACTTAATTGCAATAATAACCGAGCCAAAACGTGTATTTTATGTCTTTTATGTCGGAATTATGCGTGGTTTGTGTTTTTGTTGTGATTTAGGACGAAATTGTGATAAGTGGAGAAAACACGGCATTTACGGGCTTTTATTGAAGAAAAAGATGAAAGACGAAGTCAAGAAGTCAAGAGTGCGAAAAGAACGGAAGTCCAAAACCAATTCTGAAGATTTATCGAAGAAAAAGTCGAAAGACGGAAGTTTATCAAAAGCCGAAGAACTCAAGTCTATTTTATTGAAGAATTAAAAGACGAGTTTAAAGAAATCCCGAGCCATAAGTCATTAAAGTCCAAGATTAACAAAAGATTAAGAAGGGAAGGACTTAATGGTGCAATTAAGAAGAAAGGAAGGAGGGGAGGAAGCTTCCTCTAAACACTTTCCTAATCTCCTATAAATACCTCTCATTTTCATTTCATTAGTTTTGTTGGCTAGAGTGACACTAGTTCTTCCACCTTTACTTTTATGCACATTTAATTACCTTGCACCTTTAATTACTTGCACCTTTAATTACCTTGTCTTGCACTTTGATTTTCAAGTAAGTTAATTCTATCTTTATTGCACTTTTACTTTTCTTGTCAAAATCTCTCATTCTACCTTTCTTTCTTGCTTGATCTTTATGTTTAAATGTTTATTATCTTGCTTATTTGATTAAAGATTGTGTTTATGCTTGTGATTGTGATAGATTATTGATTCTTATAGCTTATTTGTTTTCATCTTTAAGTTTTTAAAGTTTTTATAAAAGTTATTTTTATATAAAAGTTGTTTTTCGTAAAGCTTATTCATTTCGTGTTTTAAAAGTCTTTAAATTTCAGTTAAGTAGCTTATTTTTATACGGTTGGCCTTAGGATTTTCTTCTTGTGCTTATTATACTTATAGCTTATTTTTCATCCATTTCATCGTATTCCGATCTGTACGATCGGAAAGGGGTTATTATTCCGACCAGTGTTCCTTGCTTGGTCGGAAAAGGGTTTACAACTTTCCGATTGGGAAGTGTTTGATATTCCGATCTGAAGGATTGTGGGTATTCCGATAAGTAAGAGTGACAGCTTTCCGATTTGAGTTCTAACTACATTCCGACGAGAAGGATTCCGATAGCCTCTTCTTTCCCACTTTCCGATTGAAGCATTCCGACCAGGTAGGTTTTTGTCATTCCGATCTGAGGTGAGTTTGGTATTCCGATCAAGGTAAGGTGACAGCTTTCCGATTGGCATTTTCCGATCATCATTCCGACCAGAGTGGTAAGAGTATTCCGATTGGGGTGCTGATCGGAATACATTCCGATCTGGGTTATCTTTCATGTTTTGTCTTGTTTAATTTTTACATTCTCATTTTAATTCTTGTCTAATTTTAATCTCCGTCACGCTTTTAATTTTTGTCATTTTATTATTTTACTTTTCAAAGTTTTAATTTTGCACCATTTAATTTTAATTAGACGTAGATTTACGTTAACGCCATTTTATTTAAACGCATTTTTACTTTTACGTCATTTATATTTACGTCTTTGCACATTTAAATTTAAAAACAACCAAAAATATTTGTTCACCAAAAACAATAGAGTCACACATAGAACCTAGATCAATTCGTTAAGATATCGAGAACAAGAACTTAATTTTTATACGGGGTGTCAAAAGCCTTGTATCAATAATCTTTTATCTGTCGCTCTATACGCTATATGCTGTTGATCCACCTACGTGACACCCAAATATTATTTCCGCTACATTTGACTCAATTTGGGGGTGTCACAGAATGGTATCAGAGCAATAGTTATAGAGAACCAGAGAAAAATTTAAATAAATATAAAAATAAAATTTTTATATAAACTGGACTATAACTGCTTTAAAAATCTTTTGGGATTTTCGGGACTAGAATAGTTAAGCATATAGAGTGTAGAGCATACATTCTTACGTGGCTACCTGTGCATTGATTATTAACATCCGGTTAATTAATCTCATAAGTATTAACGTAACCTTTAACATCGTCCTGTTAAATGGCACTAATATATATAATTTAATCATTAATTCCCAAAAACTTTTAACTTGAGTAAGTTTATACTTATGTCAATTAAAACGATATTATTTTCAGATTATTATGGCTTCACCTACTGACACTCCTGCTGCCGTATCACCGACGTCCGTCTTATGTGGATGGATATCTGCTAGCGACACAGACGACAGTCACGCATCTGGTGACACCGCTCTTGTTGCTGCTCTCATTACTACTCCACCTGTTTCACCTATTTCCCCCGCTGGGGAAGAGGTTCAGCCACCTGCTGCCATACCACCTGTACCACTAGTGACTTCACTACGGGACTACGCACCCGAGCCTCTGCCGCCTCGTAAGAGGAGGTATGAGGCACCCGTCGACTCTACTTTTAAGGTCGGCGAGGGTTAGGGTACTAGGCGCGTGGACCCTGTCCAGGCCCAGATCACTGCACTGGCTGCACGCCAGGCACAGGATGTAGCAGAGATTCATGCTCTACTGGCCGACAGACAGCTTGGACGCACTGCTCTGCAGTCACGTCAGGACCTCTTATCTTGGACCGTGAGTGCTGAGGCGCACGCTGCACGAGGAGCGTGGTCTACTACTTACCATTCTCTCCAGTGGTTGCTGGAGGAGAATGAGTTCCTCCGTGAGCAGATCTACTTACTACAGAGTCAGCAGACGGATACTCACACCGCTCTCTTGACCATGGAGGAGACTCTTGCCATCTTCTTCGATCTCCAGGATGTCCGTCATCAGGGATTGACATCAGAGACCGCTGATCTTAGGGGAGTTCAGCAGACCCTTAGAGACCAGTTCTTGGAGGCACTCCGACTGCTTAAGGAGACCCGAGCTACCATGACCGCGATGCAAGATGCCATGCAGGCACCAGCCGTCTCATCACCGCCAGTGGCACCAGCCGTATCTGAGGAGTCCGTTAGACATGAGTAGACTAGGTGTACTAGATATTTTGTACATCATGATAAGCTATTAGGGTTGTATCCCGGCTATCATGATATAGGACCTCATGTATTTGTACTTTCCTTTTTCTGTTGTATCTTTGTACTGTACTATTTAGATTAGGGATTCATAGATGATGTACTTTATATTTTGTGTACCACCATCCCAGACAGGCGGTCTGTGCTCTGTCTTGGATTGGTTGTGCAATTTGTACTGTATTCCTATTCTAGACTTATGGCATGTACTCATTAGATTTTATTATATCAGGAACTGTATTATATTATGAACTTTTAAACAGGTTATCCAATTTGTTGCAAAGTCTATGCATGAATTTCTTTTCGTGTAATTATATAAAACTGTGCTAACACCTTGAACTAATGATTTCATTTTTGTGTATAATTATAGAAAAATGGTAATCACTAGAACGAACCCCAACAATGCCGACACTACCCAAAACGTCACTGCTGCCCAACTAAGGGAAATGATTGATCAAGGCATCGCATCTGCGATGGCTGCCAGCAGAAACATAGACGATAGTCAAAACTCCAACTACCGCCAGAATAATCAGACCACCAGGGGTTGCTCTTACCCCGACTTCTTAAAATGTAAGCCTTCCTACTACAAGGGCAAGGAAGGAGTGGTGGAACTGATGCAGTGGTTTGAAAGGTTGGAAACGGTATTCCGCATCAGCGATTGTGCAGAAAGAACAAAGTGAAGTTTTCCACCTGCACCCTACTTGAGAGTGCTCTCACTTGGTGGAACTCTGTAGTTGCTACTCTTGGACACGACGCTGCCTATGCTCTCAACTGGACTAAACTGAAGGAGAGAATGACAGAGAAATACTGTCCAAGGGGTGAAATGAAGAAGCTTGAAATCGAATTGTGGGATATCTGATGCAGGAACAATGACATCACTGCATACAACCAAAGGTTCCAAGAGTTGACTCTAATGTGTACCAGAATGTTTGTGGAGGAGGAAGATAAGATTGAGAAGTATGTGAGTGGACTCCCAGACGCCATTCACGACAGTGTGCTCGCATCTCGACCTACTATCGTCGAAATTGCCATCGAGTTCGCTATTGAATTGATCAACAAAAGAGTCCGTACCATATCCGAGAGGCAAACTGACAACAAGCGAAAGGCAGATGAGTATTTCCGCAGTCAGCACCAGCAGCATCCTAAGAAACAAAATGTTGGGCAAGTTTACAGTGCTACCTCTGCAGGAACTAACTCGTACGTGGGCGCCAAACCTTTGTGCTCGAAGTGCAACTATCATCATACTGTTGATAGCCCATGCCAGACCTGCTATAGATGTGGATAAGTGGGTCATTTTGCTAAAACCTGTCGAGTTAATGCTGTCACACATGCCCGACCCAATCAAAACACTGGGAACTACCATAACAGGGGCGGATACAATGCCCATGGGAACGGGAATGGACAGCAGGGGAACCACAATGCTGCTGGAGGAAACAGCAATGGACCCAAGAAGGGAGTTGTGTGCTATGAGTGTGGAGCACCAGGACACGTGAGACCAGGTTGTCCTAAGCGGGCCAACCAGAACAAGAACAGTGGAGGAGCTTCGTCCAGAGTATACGTGGTCGGCAATGCAAAAGCCAATCCCGATTCAAATGTCGTTACTGGTACGTTCCTACTAAACAATCATTATGCATCTGTTTTGTTTGATACTAGAGCAGACCGAAGTTTTATATCTACTGAAAATAGCCAAGTACTAGAAGTTGTTCCTACGACTTTAGATCACCATTACTCCGTAGAGTTAGCTGACGGTAAGACCGTAGATTCTGACACTATCATTAGAGGTTGTACCTTAAATCTTTCCAAACATCCGTTCAACATTGACCTTATTCCCGTAAACCTTGGTAGTTTTGATGTTATTATCGGTATGGACTGGTTAGCGAGGTACCGCGTAGTCATTGTTTGTGATGAAAAATAGTCCGTATTCCATGGGGAAACGAAACTCTAATCATCCGAGGGGATGGTAACACCGACCTCACTGACACTAGACTTAGTGTTATCTATTATACAAAAGCTTAGAAATATTTGTTGAGAGGATGTCCTATCTTCTTGGCCCATATTTCTCAAACAGATGAAGAGGACAAGCCCGAGAAGAAACAAATCAAGGACGTACCCATCGTCCGAGATTTTCCAGAAGTCTTTCCTGATGAGTTGCCAGGCTTACCATCGACCTGACAAGTGGAATTTCAAATCGACTTGATTCCCGGGGCTGCACCTGTAGCCAAAGCCCCATACCGGTTGGCACCATCAGAAATGAAAGAACTAGCTAAACAACTCCAGGAACTATCTGACAAAGGATTCATTCAACCCAGTTCCTCACCATGGTAAGCTCCTGTGTTATTTGTCAAAAAGAAATACGGTTCTTTTCGAATGTGCATCGATTACAGAGAACTGAATAAGCTAACTATGAAGAATCGTTATCCGCTTCCTCGCATTGACGACTTATTTGACCAATTGCAAGGGTCAAGTGTGTATTCCAAGATCGACTTGAGATCTGGATACCATCAACTACGAGTCAGGGAGGAAGATATTCCAAAAACAGCTTTTAGAACCCGTTACGGTCATTACGAATTCCAGGTTATGCCATTTGGGTTGACCAATGCACCATCTATTTTCATGGACCTTATGAACCGTGTGTGCAGACCCTACCTGGACAAATTCGTGATAGTCTTCATTGACAATATACTCATTTATTCCAAGAACGAACAAGAACACGGGGAACATCTCGCACAAGTACTAAAGGTACTCAAGGAGGAGCAGCTCTATGCTAAACTCTCCAAATGTGAATTCTGGATTCCCATAGTGCAATTCCTCGGTCATGTCATCGATTGTGATGGTATTCACGTAGATCCAGCAAAGGTCGAATCTGTCAAGGATTGGGTATCTCCTAAATCACTGACAAAGATCCACCAATTTCTAGGCCTTGCCAGGTATTATCGTATATTCATTGAAGATTTTTCCAAAAAAACCAAGCCAATGACCAGACTCACACAGAAAGGAATAAAGTTCGATTGGGGAGAGAAGGAAGAATCATCTTTCCAACTGATCAAGCAGAAGTTGTGCAGTGCACCCATATTGGCCTTGCCTGAAGGCAATGATGATTTCGTCGTATACTGTGATGCTTCACATAAAGGTCTAGGAGCAGTATTGATGCAAATGATGAAGGTGATTGCCTACGCTTCAAGACAACTGAAGAAGCATGAGAAGAATTACACCACTCATGATCTAGAACTTGGATTACCTATACGGAACGAAGTGCACAGTGCATACTGACCATAAAAGTGTGCAACACATATTGGATCAGAAGGAGCTGAACATGAGATAACGCCGTTGGATTGAGTTGTTGAGTGACTACGACTGCGAGATCAAATACCACCCCGGTAAAGCAAACGTGGTTGCTGATGCTTTAAGTCGTAAGGAAACGGACCCTCCTAAGAGAGTTCGGGCATTGTTATGACAATTAGTTTGGATCTACCCAAACAGATTTTGGAAGCTCAGACTCAAGCCCAATTACCTGAAAACCTCGTGAAGGAAGATGTCGGGGGAATGCTCAGAACCGACCTTAGTAAGGAGAAGCTAGAACCTAGAGCAGATGGAACCCTATGCCTTCACGGACGAAGTTGGTTACCTTGCTATGGAGATTTGAGAAACGTGATCATGCACGAATCTCATAAGTCTAAATATTCTATACATTCCGGATCCGAAAAGATGTATCAGGATATGAAGAAATTGTACTGGTGGCCGAATATGAAAGCCAACATCGCCACCTACATGCAGAAGTGTTTGACATGTTCACGTGTCAAGACTGAACACCAGAGACCATCGGGTTTACTTGTACAACCCGAGATATCGAAATGGAAGTGGGACAACATCACCACGGACTTTGTCACCAAACTCCCAAAGTCATCTCACGGTTACGATACTATCTGGGTAATCATCAACCGACTCACCAAGTCTGCTCATTTCCTGCCAATTAGGGAGAACGATTCCCTTGAAAGACTAGCAAAAACGTACCTAAAGGAGATTGTGAACAAACATGGAATACCAGTGTCGATAATTTGTGATCAAGACGGTAGGTTCACATCAAACTTTTGGAAGGCTTTCCAACGAGCCTTAGGTACCAATTTAGACATGAGCACTGCTTATCATCCGCAGACTGATGGTCAAAGTGAACGAACCATCCAGACTCTAGAGGACATGCTCCGTGCATGTGTGATTGATTTTGGAAATGGATGGGTTGACCACATTCCTTTAGTGGAATTCTCCTACAACAACAGTTACACGCCAGTATTAAGGCTGCCCCCTTTTGAAGCACTGTACGGTCGTAATTGTCGTTCACCTGTGTGCTGGGCAGAAATAGGTGAATTTCAGCTCACTGGACCGGAACTAATCCAGGAGACTACTAACAAGATCGTCCTCATTAAGCAAAGATTTCAAGCTGCTCGCGATCGACAAAAGAGCTACGCAGACCTGAAACGCAAACCTATGCAATTTGAAGTAGGTGACCGTGTTATGCTCAAGGTATTGCCTTGGAAGGGTGTTGTACGCTTTGGAAAACATGGAAAACTGAATCCATGTTATGATTGGCCCTTTCAAAGTAATAGCCAGGATCGGGGAAGTAGCTTATCATTTAGAGTTGCCCCAACAACTGAGCCGGGTACACTCTACCTTTCATGTGTCTAACCTGAAGAAGTTGTTGATCCCAAACTTAGATCGATTAGCTTTGTGTATACGAGATTAGATCAAGTACTACACGTAGAGAAACCTTTGCTTATGAATAAAGTAACAAAGTGTTATGCGGAATTAACACTTGATCTAAAACACAATGATGTTAAACAAACTTTCACTTGTATTAGAATAATCTTGTTGATTACAATGAAAGGTTTAACTTGCGAATACTATGAAAAACTGATATTAAACATTAACCTAAAAGATCTTCTTTTATAGAACAAGAAGTCTTGTACAATAAGCTACAAATCAATTATTCTAGGTAAAGATAAACATAGAAAATACATTGTCGTTTCTATCCTTACTAGAAGTAATCTAGAATATAATATACGTGTAGCTCACATCTTCCATCAGTGCTTGTCTTCAATCTGTCAACGCTTGACTTTATCTTGTCAACGCTTATGCTGTCAGCGTTCACTTTGCTCTTGTCAACGCTTGAGTTGTTCTTGTCAGCGTTCAAGTGTTCTGGCCTAAATTTATTCCCAACAATCCTCCCCTAAACTTGATATCCACTCTTATGATCAAGTTTCTGAATAAACATTAAGAACTTGGAGGAGTCTGACAAACCTTATCATATTGGTAATAAATAAATCTGATCAAATTCTTTGCCACGTCACTTGTGTAGTCTATCTCCAACTGGGTGTCCTTCATCTTCTCCAAAACAGCCTTGGATATGAAATACTGAGCATCTACAAGCAAATACTCAGCAAACTTTGTAGAACTCAAATGGTATACACCAGCAGCTGAATATAACCTCCATTGAAGACCACTGAGGTCATCTTCAAGATCCTTCCATATTTCAGGATCTTCTTCATTTGTCCCACACATTCTTTTGAATGTGGTCCAAAGTTTTATTCCATTGGCTGAAGTTGGTGCTTCAGCCTCATACTTGGTCTCTAGCAACCTCCAAAGGTCTACCAAGTCTTCTCTGTCACAACTTGCAAATAAAGATATGAGAGTGGTAAAAGTGTGTACCTCCTTGCCAAATCTTCCAATTTTCCAGAATCCACATTCATCTTCCTCATAACTTATAATTGGATTCCTGGAATCTAGTGGTAACACATGAACCATATCTGAAGCTTCTAATGGGGAGAGCTTGAGGCTCTTTCTAATGATTGCTTCACTTGGATACAGTTGAGACATATCTTTTGGAAACTCAAGAACAAATCCCTTCTTCACTGGTCTAGGGACTATCATAGCTTTCTTGATTGCCATCTCTTCTGCAAGTTGTTCCTTTCTTTCATCTGAAAGAAGTCTGAAAGTGTTCTCTTCCTGCACTTTCACCCAAATAGGATAAGCCCTATGTTCCAACTCATCAAATGTCAAAGCCTTCAGCTTCTGATGTGTCCATCCAACTCCATGACATTTGAGCAACATAAAATAGAGCTTCCTTCTATCCCTTTTCAATTCAGAGAGAATGTTGCTTGCCCTGTACTTCAACATTACCTTACAATCCTGCTGAACTCTAAGAAGAATTTCCAAACCCCATATCTGATCAGAAATGGTCAAGTCTGGATTATCCATGCAGCTTTCTTCCCAAGAATTGTACATCTGAACTACCTCTGGCATATCAAAATCAATTTGCAACTTCAAATCTCTCAGCCTTTCCCTAGCAAGCTCATCACCATACTCAAGTCTTTCTGGTTCAACAATCATCACACTTGAATCTGAGCTGCCTCCATCACTTTCTTCCTCAGAAGTCACAACAAATGGTGACTTTTCCTTCTCACCTTGTTCCATCATTTGCTCAGCCAATCTTCTATCAAATTCAACCTGAGCTGCATTCTTTGGAACAACTTCTTCTACCAACTTACCCTTACCCTTATCTGTTGGTTCAATTGTTGGTAAGGTAGATAATAATACCTGAGTAGGAACATCTTTGATGATAGATGATGACTGGAATACATCACCTCCATATGCAGATCTGTCAACGCCCAAATTTCCTCTATCAGCGCCCAAAATACTTCTGTCAGCGTCCAAACTTGTCTTATCAACGCTTAAATATTTTCCCTCAGCGCCTTGTGTAACCTCTCTCAGCATATCTGTAAATGATAAATTTAAATTTGTTGGAGAGATTAAGGACGTATCAAAACCTTTTTGTTCCTTCAAACTAGTAAGAGCTTCAGCAATATCCAATGATTGACCATCTTGACTGCTCTTATCACTCAGATTTCTTGCTTCCTCCCCTTTGGAAGACTCCTCCATACCTCCCCTTGAATGAGCACTCTCCAAAACAACAATCCTCTCCCTCAATTCTTTGAGTTCAAGGCCTTGGTTACTGACAATTTGTACTAAGTCTGCATTCTGCTTTTGCAAGCTAATGCAGACAGCCGTCAATTCTAAAAGCGTCATTGGTTCCAGTCTGCCCTCTTCCAAAATGGGGATTTGACCTCCCAAGTCAGGTTCATTGGGCATGGATGAGGACTTAATTATGGTGGGACTGTCTTGGCCAGCTTCTAAGCCAGAACCAATAGTCCCAGCCTCATCCAGGTCACCAGCCACACTTGTGGTGGTGGTTCTCTCTGCTTCATGGCTAGGACCACCAGAGGAGAACACTCCAGCAGTCCTTTGGCGTTTAATCAACCTATATTCTGGTGGTGTGGAAGATGGTGTAGAAGATGGTGTAGATGTAGGTTGGTTAAGGGGTGTTTGGGATTGTGATGGTTGGGTGTCAACGTTGGAAATAGGCATGTCAACGCCCATATTAGATGTGTCAGCGTCAAAGGGATTTTGGTCTATTTGCATTTGGTCAGGTGAGGGTAAAGGTTCAGGGATAGGCTCAAGTTGTGGTTGAGGGTCAATATGAGGTTGGGGGTCTGGTTGGGGTTGTGCTGCTGCAATAACAGCAAGCATGGCGTGGGTTAAGGGTAGATCTCTAAGAGGTGGTGAATTCATCTTGGTGAAAATAGCCTTCTTTTGTTCAGGGATCTTATAAAAGTCATTGTGATCCCTTGAACAATATCTTTGAGCATCAAAAACCATTTGCAGAAAACGGGGATAAGCTAAAGTCATTTTTGTCCCCTTGTTTTTACACATTCCTTCAAAAATCATTTTAGACCAATTATAATTTTGCCCTGTTGCAATACACACAATAGCAGATGCAATGGATCTATTGATCTCATTGTGTGCAGTACATTTGGGACTCAAACACTGAAGGAGAATGTGAATTAGGTACTTCCAGGCTGGGGGAAATTCCTGCTTATGGTACTTATTAAGAGTACCTTCATCAGGAATAGGGTATCCCAAAGCCCTTAGCCCTTGTTCTATTTCAGATATGGGAAGCATGGTTATACCATCAGCATCATTAAGATGCAAGGCCTGGCGTACCAAGGCCTCAGTAACCACCCAAGGTCTCCCATGTACAATAGAAGTCAATGTTGTCACTCCATTAACTGTTGTGGAACTGACAGTGTTCCAAAACTGTTTAATGTGTGTGACTGGAATGAGTGGTGCATGAGAAAGAGCATACCTTAAAGGGGATGCATTCAAATACTCCACCATCTGAGTGTATTGAGGGAACAAAGTATTATCAGCAACAAGATAAGCAATCATGTTGTGTTGAGACTTGAACCCCAAATCCAATTCTGCTGAGTTAAATCTTGGTGCCATTGATGAAAGCTGTTAATTTGATGTATAAAAGATGAAGGTTGATAAGAGAAAAGAGTTAGACAAGAATTATAGATACCCTGTTTAAAATAGGAGCCAAATTTATAGGAGTGGATGAATGCACGTGATTGGCCCAAAAATAGGCAAAGATTTTCAAAAATCAATCATGAAAATATTGAAAAAGTTTATAAGTTATCCCATGCATTTAATGAAAGTAACAACTCCTAAAATTACGGCTTGAAAATATGTCAAAAAGTTACAACTGGGTAGGTCCCATTGTTTGTCAACGGTCAAATATAACCCATCAACGCCCAACGGCTATAATCTTGTCAACGTTCGCCTAAAGCCATGTCAACGTCCATTTTGGTCACAACAACGCTTGGAAAAATCTTGTCAGCGTCCAAAAATAAAATTGTTTTAAAAAGTGAAAAATGACCTTAACAAGTAACTTATCCTAGAGAAGATAACCAAAAGCTGATAATTATCATAGGGCGGCAAGCACTGTCCAGTTATGCACACTTGCATAAGCAAGATAGACATAACAGTCCTCTAGTGTCCCTTGCTAACCAAAATTCTTAACAACCAAGTTACCTCATAAAATCCTTGTTACTCCCAGGTAAAACCCATATCAAAAGGATTCCCAAGCCTCCCAACAGACCATAACCAATTCTAAGTCAAAAATGTCTTGGCAGCATGCAAAGTTGATATACTATGCATGCTACAGTGCCTCATGGTTTAGTAAAACTAACCCATACTCACCAGTGGACACAATCTAGAATTGTGATGAGAGTATTCTAAGAATACCCAAGAGTCCTAAAGGTTCCTTAAACCTCCCCTTAAACTGTGATACATGAGTTCTCAAAACATATATATGAACATTAAAAATTTATGTCAAGATAGGAATATAAATATTCCAACCATCATCCATAAACAAAACATGTTCAAATAGCTCTTCAAAGTTCCATAAGCAACTCTGTATCTAATGGCATAAAGCTACCATTACCTGCACATTTAGATGAAAACCACACAACTAACATTTGTTGCTAACAGCGTCCCGACAACACTTAACAGCGCTGAAGGAACTCTTGTCAGCGTTAGACCATAATATCTCTAACAACAGCAAAATAACACTTGACAGCGTTACATTTACCTTTGTCAGTGTTAGAAAAATAATGTGGAAAATCTAAATCATCATAAAGACCAATAACAATGCATTATCCTGTACATACTTTTACAAAAATTGTTCCAAAACACATATTAAGTGAGATTTACCATTCCAATATTTGTTACCAAATATTGAAATCTTCCAGCATCAAAAGGTTTAGTTAATAAATCAGCGACATTATCTTCAGTATCTACCCTATCTGGTTGTATTAAACCTTTCTCAAAGCAATCTCTTATAAAATGATGTCTAATTTCTATGTGTTTGGTTTTAGAGTGATGTACAGGATTTTTAATAATGCATAAAGTACTGTTATTGTCTACAAAAATCTTGGTATGCATAAAATTATACCCATAATCCAACAGCTGGTTCTGAATCCATAAGACTTGTCCACAACAAGCAGCTGCTGCCACATATTCTGCTTCAGTTGTAGAGTTTGCCACCACTGTTTGTTTCTTGCATTGCCAAGATATTAATCTGCTCCCAAGAAATTGGCATCCACCAGTTGTGGATTTCCTATCAAACTTGTCACCTCCATAATCACTGTCTGAATAAGCAATAAGATCCAAGGGAGAATCTTTTGGGTACCACAATCCAAGATCTGGGTAGCATCTTAGGTACCTAAAAATCCTCTTCACAGCAAAAAGGTGACATTCTTTGGGAGTCACTTGATGGCGTGCACATGCACACACAGCAAACATGATGTCAGGTCTTGAGGCTGTAAGATACATCAATGATCCAATCATTGATCTATAGTGCCTAACATCCACATCCTTTCCAGCTCCAATTTTTCCCCAAGGGTATTGTCTATCCATAGGAGTAGAAGCCTCCTTCTCATGTGGAGAAAAACCATATTTCTTCAAGATTTCAGCTACATACTTGTCCTGGGAGATGAAGATACCATCTTCTTTCTGTTGAACTTGTAAACCTAGAAAGAAGTTCATCTCACCCATTGCACTCATCTTGAATTTATCTGTCATGAGCTTGGAAAATTCCTCACTCATTTTTGGATCAGTAGAGCCAAAAATGATGTCATCTACATAGACCTGCACAAGTAACACATGTTTTCCTTTCTTCTTTGTAAACAGTGTCTGGTCTATGGTGCCCCTCTTGAAACCATTTTCCACCAAGTAGGTGGATAATGTACCATACCATGCTCTTGGGGCTTGATGAAGGCCATACATTGCCTTCTTTACTCTATAAACCTTGTCTGGATTCTCAGGATCTTCAAAACCAGGAGGCTGCATTACATAAACCTCCTCAACAATTGTGCCATAGAGGAAAGCACTCTTCACATCCATTTGATAAACAGTAAAATTCATGCAAGAAGCATAAGCTAAGAAAATTCTGATAGCTTCAATTCTTGCAACTGGAGCAAAGACTTCTTCATAATCTATGCCTTCCTCTTGGGTATAACCCTGAGCTACCAAACGTGCCTTGTTTCTGACCACAATGCCTCTTTCATCTTTCTTGTTCCTTAGAACCCATCTTGTCCCAATTGGTCTCACATATCTAGGACAATCAACCAGCTCCCAAACATCCTGTATAGCAAATTGGTGAAGCTCATCCTGCATTGCTTCCACCCAACTTGGTTCTTTGAGAGCATCAAAAATCTTCTTGGGTTCTTCCTGTGACAGAAAACAGGCAAACAAACATGCTTGTACAAGAGGGGTATCAACCTTCTTGTGTATATTGGCAATAAATCCACCAAGACCTTGATGGGATCTTCTTGTCTGAACTGGAGCCATAACATCACCTATGATTTGAGATGTGGGGTGATTCTTTGCTGTGGAAGTGAGAACTCCTCCTTCAAAAAGTCTGGTGTCCTCAATTTCACGCTCCATGTTGCCAATATCTTCTTCAGAGTCTTCTTCATCAACAGGAATCTCTTCATGGATATTGGAAGGTCCACCCTGTTCAAAATGAGAAGAGAAAAGCTGTGTAAAGGTGTCTCCAAAGTCTGATCCTTGTGTGTCAGCGTTTGGGCTAACAACGCCTGAACTGGTGTTGTCAGCGTTGGAGCCATCAGCGTCTGAATTGGTCGTGTCAGCGCTTGATTTCCCTTTGTCAGCGCCTGAAGAATCATGCATGTTTGTATTTGGTGGTATTTGAACACCATCATTATCTTTCCTTGCAGTAGTAGCAGCAGTAGCAGCAGCATAATACTCATCTGTCCATATAGGAAGTGTAACAAATTCTTGTATGGGAGATGATATAACTGCTGGTGGTCCATCCTCCTTAGCAACCTGTATACCTGAAACATTACCAATTCTCTTTTCCAAAACACTTGAAGTTACCTTCACAATGTCTGGATCAGTAACAGGCATATAATTTAAAGCTCTAGACAAAGGTTCTAAGTCAAACAACCAATTTGGACCATTCTCAGGATCACTAGGTTTACTTTCTAAAAACCTAACATGTACCTTTTCAAGTATACGTTTTTCCTTTTTAATGTAAACCCTATATCCTTTACTCTGCACTGAATAACCCATGAAGTAGCCTTCATCACCTTTTGAATCAAATTTACCTAGGGCATCACTAGTTTCTAACACAACTACATGACAACCAAATGGCTTAAGAAAGCCAATATTGGGCTTCCTTCCCCAAAGTAATTCATAAGGTGTCTTATTATGTATCTTGTTGACCAATGCCCTATTTTGAACATAACAAGCTGTGTTAACAGCTTCAGCCCAAAAAGCTATAGGAAAGTGGGCATCAGCCAACATGGTTCTGGCTGCTTCAATAAGGGGTCCTATTCTTCCTTTCAGCAACCCCATTTTGTTGTGGGGTTCTAGCTATGCTAAACTGTCTAGTAATCCCTTTCTTGGCACAAAAATCATCTAATAACTGATTTCTAAACTCACCCCCATTGTCACTTCTAATAATTTTGACCTCATTACCATTTTTCTTTTCAATCTGGGTAATGAAATTAATCAGACTTAGGGCAGTTTCACTTTTCTTGGCTAAAAAGAAAGTCCATGTGAACCTGGAGTAATCATCAGTAATGACAAAACAATATGATTTACCCTTCAAACTCTCTATATTAGTAGGACCAAAGAGGTCCATATGCAATAAGTGAAGGGGTTTAGAACTAGAGTGCACCTGTTTAGACCTGAATGAGACCTTGTGCTGCTTGCCCTTAAGGCATGCAACACAAGAGTGGTCATTGTGGAAAGCCTTTTCAGGCAAACCATCAACTAAACCAAGCCTCACAAGCCTATTAATATTCTTAAAGTTTATGTGCCCTAGTCTCCTGTGCCAAAGATTACTTTCATCTACTGAGGCCTTAGCATACAGACATGACATTTTATTATTTACCTTAATTCCATTAAGATTCACATTATATATGTCTTTATGCCTTGGTGTTCTAAAATCTATATATTTCTCATCAGGGAGCTTATAATCTTTGCTTAACACCAAGCACTCAGTATCTGTGAAAAGAACCTTATTTTTGTTATCACACACTTGTGATACACTAAACAAATTATAATCCAGGTCTTTCACTAAGAAGACATTATCAAACCTAAGATTGTTGGTGACAAGGGTTCCTTTTCCTGTGATTGTGCCGTAGCCACCTCCAAAGTATACCTTATCACCATCTTGAATAGGAGAGAAATTGGTCAGATAGTCTTCCTTTCCAGTCATGTGCCTTGAGCATCCACTATCCCAGTATCCATAGTCATTGATCTTCTTCTGAATGCCCTGCACATAAAGAAAACACATTAGTTTTCTTTGGGAACCCAAGCCTTGGAAGACTTGGATTCATTTGGTTGTTCAACAAGAACAGACTTGGTTCTCATAACAACCCCATTTTCATCCCTGTTTGAATGAAATTCCCAGTTAACCCTAATTGGTGTTGACAATGCCTTTGAAATATAATGAAACCTGTTGCATGTCATAGAAATACCAGTATTATTAGGGTTCTGGTCTTGTTTTGGTCTCCATGTTAAGCTAGTAGAAGCTTTAGACCTATTTCCCTGTGGCTGCAAATACCTAGGTTTGTCAGCGCTGAAATTTCTCTTGTCAGCGCCCCGATTGCTCCTATCAGCGTTGTACCTAGGGTTTGCTACAGGAACCCATTGCCTATTTGACCAAGTATTTGACTTTTGAAAAGGTCTTAGGCCTTGTGTGTTAGACCCTCTAGAAAAGAATGGGGCTGGTCTAACAACTTGTGAATTTTTGTTCACAAAGGTATTGGGTCTGACAGTGTTTGACCTATGTTGACTTTTGTCAGCGCTGAAATGGTTCCTGTCAGCGTTGACATTGGAAGCGTTGACACATTTGTAGGCCAAATGTGAGAAGCTCCCACATGTGTAACAAGCTTTTCTAGACATAGTCTTAGAAGCAAAGAAGCCTGTTCCATGGTTACTAACTTGGCTTTTTGGTGACCTAGAATTTCTATACATCTCTGCATATTTAACACTAGGTTTTCTAACATTTTGTGGGCCAAGGTCAACAGGTTTGCCAGTGGTAGGGTGTGTGATCTTAATAGGTTTAGGATCATCAATTGGTTTTGTGATTGGTGTGGGCTCATTTGGACTTTCACACAATAACCCTCCCTTAACAAACAAAGTGTGGTTAGCTTTCTTCCACTCTTCTAGGTCAGTCAGCTTTTGCTGATATTCCTCAACTGGGGAAGTCACTCTAGGTGGAGGAATGAACTCCTCCTCTTGGCATTCTGGCAAGCCAGTCCAAGATAAGTCCTTTGATTGGACACCATAGAAATCCCCAGCTGGTGGTGGAACAACAGTATAATTATTCATCCCAATCCCACTCATATCCTTAGAGTCTCTTTGTTTACTAACACACTCTCCTAGGGTTTGTGTGGCCTTATCAAATCTCTGGATTTTAAGACTCACATTATCTTTGTTTTTGTTAGCCTCCTCTAACTGAGCTATCAAATCAAGATTAACCCTATTTACTATATCTTGAACATCCTTACTCTGATGTAACTCATGTTTTAAGATATTTATTTGATCCTTTAAATCAAACTCCATTTTCTTATACTCAGCTACTGTCTTTTCTGTTTGGGTAAGAGCAATTTGATAGTTAGATACTTTGCATCTTAGAGTACTTGCATCATCTAATAATTTAACTATCTCTTGTTTTAATTTTTCAGTATTTAAACGACAACCCTTAGAACAGAAAGCATCATCATATACCTCATTATCTGATGAAGAGGAGGAGTGTGCCATGAGAGCATATTCAGCATGCTCTTCTTTAACTTCAGCAACCAAAGCTCTGTCCTCTTCCTCATTCTTAGCCATCCAGCTCCAATCCCATTCTCCAACGCCATCAATTTGTTGAACAGCAACCATGGCCTTGGGATCTGGGTTCTTAATCATTTGGCTAGAAGGCTTCCCAGCATCAGATCTCCTTGGAGATCTACATTCCCTCATAAAGTGCCCCATCCTATGACAGTTGTAGCACTCTACCTTGGACTTGTCAAAGCCAGCAACATCCTTAGCATTAAAGGTCATTTTCTTCTTGAACCTTTTATTGAACCTGTTTGCTCTTAAACTTACAAGAGCCATAGTCCACTTGATGTCCATCTCTTCCAATTGTTCATCACTTATCTGCTCAAGATCTTCATAAGTAATCCTTGAATCACTAGGCAAAGAAGCAATGAATGCACACACAGTATCAAGATCAAAACCAGCAGGTTTAATTCTATCAGCGCCATGATTGTGTGTGTCAGCGCTTGAGTACAAAGCGTTGACAGGGTATGATCCAGCGCTGACAGATTGACATCCAGCGTTGACACCTTGAGATCCAGTTGCTGAATGTCCATAGAAGTTCATGGAATCAAATTGGCCTTCACTTTGTGAAAAGAAAGCCATGTTGCTGCTGGAAGATTTGTTATCACTCTCCAATTGCCATTCATTCTCCAACAGCCTTAACTTGTTGAAGATGTCATCAAACCTGGAAGTCTTGTGGGTGTTATTGACAAGAATAGATCTTGTCTCAATCTTCCATACATCACCAAGGCTTTTGAGAAAAGTAGCATTCAATTCAGGATCATCAATCTGTTTTCCCATGAAGGAAAGTTGACTTGTGATATCAAGAAGTCTACTTCTCACACTGCTGAGATTCTCATTAGGTTGAGCTTTAAAGACAGCATACTCATGCAAGAGTTGCTTCTTCTTTTATTCTTTCGTGTCAGCATTGCCACCATGTGCTACTTCAAGAGCTTCCCAAAGCTCTTTTGCAGACTCAAATCGTTTGTACTTGTGCTGATTCTCATGACCTAGGGCATGTTTCAAGATGTTTAGGATTTTCATGTCCACCCTCTTCTTGGCTATATCTTCAACAGCAACAGCTCTCCCATCTTCAGGTTTTTCCACCTTATCAGATTCAGGACAATTAGGAACAGCTGTCCTTGTAGCATTAGCAGCAGTAATCTTTGCTGCTTTATCGAATGTGTTCCCATATTCGATAATTTCCCAAAGAGTGTAGTCATGAATAGCTATGTATTGCTCAAAATTGGATTTCCAAAGCTCAAAGTTCCTGGCATCAAACATGGGAATTTTGATACTAGGGTTTGAGAAGTTGTTTTGCAGCAAAGCAGGAGGTTGATTTGTGCCAGACATGGTGTTTTTAGGGTTTTGAGAATTTAGGGTTTTTAGGGTTTGGTGTTTTAGGGTTCTGCGTTACTTAAAGATCAAAAGTTTCTCAACAAGCTCTGATACCACTTGTTGATCCCAAACTTAGATCGATTAGCTTTGTGTATACGAGATTAGATCAAGTACTACACGTAGAGAAACCTTTGCTTATGAATAAAGTAACAAAGTGTTATGCGGAATTAACACTTGATCTAAAACACAATGATGTTAAACAAACTTTCACTTGTATTAGAATAATCTTGTTGATTACAATGAAAGGTTTAACTTGCGAATACTATGAAAAACTGATATTAAACATTAACCTAAAAGATCTTCTTTTATAGAACAAGAAGTCTTGTACAATAAGCTACAAATCAATTATTCTAGGTAAAGATAAACATAGAAAATACATTGTCGTTTCTATCCTTACTAGAAGTAATCTAGAATATAATATACGTGTAGCTCACATCTTCCATCAGTGCTTGTCTTCAATCTGTCAACGCTTGACTTTATCTTGTCAACGCTTATGCTGTCAGCGTTCACTTTGCTCTTGTCAACGCTTGAGTTGTTCTTGTCAGCGTTCAAGTGTTCTGGCCTAAATTTATTCCCAACAGAAGTGTTATGCTAAAGAACCATTGGCTATGCCATTGGAGGGAGTTCAGTTTGACGACAAACTCTAGTTCATAGAAGAACCAGTAGAAATCATGGAGAGGACAGTTAAGAAATTAAAACGCAGTCGTATCCCGTTGGTCAAAGTACGTTGGAAATCTAGGAGAGGCCCTGAGTTCACTTGGGAACGAGAAGAATCGTTCAAAACCAAGTACCCACACTTGTTCACCTGACCAATGACTTCATCCTAAGCTTTGAGGACAAAGCTAAAATAACGGGATGGTGCTGTAAAACCTCTGATTTTACCTTATTGACTTTGTCAACTGTTGTACTATTTATTTTTGGAATCTATATAATTCTACCTTTATATGACTTATTTTTAATCATATACCTTTAGTCATACTAACTTTCATATTTATTTTATATTTATATGGACCTTTAGTCATTGTTGACTACTCTGGCAACTGACTGGCCACCTGAATGAACCAGGACTCATCACCTCAGTACATATTTTTGAGATAAACTGTAACTTTACTTAATTTAATTATTAAGTACTTGGACTTATTTTATATGTACATATTTACATATATTACATAATAGGAATAAACACCTAACACCTTAAAACAATGTACATTATTTTACATTCTCATTTATTTACTTTATTTAAGTAAAATAATTATAGTGATGTATTCATTATACACTTTCACTAAATTACCTAAAAGCTTCAACAAAAATACCTATAACTCAACAAATGCTTACAATATTAAACAAGGGCTATTATTCTCATACAACACTTGATAAAAATTGTCAAACACCTTCCCACATGCATGTATATGCCGTGTATATGTATCCATACTTACACATTCATCATTATTTTGCTAACTTACAAGTGTAATCATGTACACTCCACTAATACACTATAGCTTAGGCTTAACCATGCCTTCTTACACATCTACTTACACACACCATACATGACACTATGCAAGACTTTTTCTTGTCCCCTTTGACCTTAAATCACACGGCAACCCTTTGCCACTTGAATGGAAAAGTCCATTTTGCTATTTTAAGCATGTGTGGGAAAGGAAACAAGTATATCCCAACCAAAATCACAAACATATCTAGGAAGAGATTCATTATACAAACAAGGATCTCCTAAGGATCTTCTCTTCCTTATTTTAGCCGAAACATACACCCACATGCCAACAAAAAACACTTGAAACCAAATCTCACATCTCTCTCTCTCAACCTACGGCTCAAACACTCTCAACCATTGACAAAACCTTCAAGCACATTTACTATGTCTCTCATACTTGAATGATAATCATTGGTTCATTCCTACAAGTATCTTAATCATCAAGTCAACAAGAAAGAAGCCCTAGAAGCCCCATTGAAGCCCACGACTTGTTTTTAGCTTCAAGGATCTCCATTGTTGAAAGCTTATCTCTTGTTCTTACTCATTCTACTATCCACTCCTAAACCTATCTAAACAAGTAAGTCAAACCTAAAACCTATCTTTCTATATATTTACTTTCATTCACTTTAATATACACATGGTTATTTCTTGTAAAACTTAATGTTGAAACAAAAATATGAAACCCTAGACCTTATATAAGTCACAGCTTAATATGTGTCATGTGCTCAAATGATGTAAAACCTTAATAACCATGATGAACATGACACTATGAACAAGCTAAACTTGAAGATCTATGAAAAACATGTCCATGCATATATTGGACGTGGGTTTGAACCCTATGGTTCAATGTGGGTTAAGCTTGTAATGTTTAAATGTGACTAGAAATATTAGATCTATTATTATAGTTGTCTAAAATGATAAGTTCACTATTTATGCCTTATAAGATTTAGTTTTAAGCTCACTATAATAAGATTGCCTAAATAAATCTTCATTGTTGCTAAATAATGTTTAACTAAAACTTTAGGTGTAAAAAATATAACATTATAAAGTTTCGGGTTAAAAATAGTAAACCTATAAACGTTTTGTATTAAAATGAAAGATCTATGAAACTTTGGGTTAAAATAGTAAATC
This sequence comes from Glebionis coronaria, assembly GCA_025667525.1. NCBI lineage: Eukaryota > Viridiplantae > Streptophyta > Magnoliopsida > Asterales > Asteraceae > Glebionis > Glebionis coronaria. The sequence goes on along the minus strand of CM046874.1, from coordinate 630,633,937 downwards.
TATAATGTTTCGGGTTAAAATGGAAAAATATAATACTTTCGGGTTGGATTTGTAATTTTACTAAGTGTAGGGATCTAAATGAACAAGTATAGAAACTTATTTTCCAAAAATATAAACCTTAGGGTTAATTTTATAATTAGCCGAGAGTTAAGGGTAGTAAATTGAAACTATCCGAAACTTAATATTTAACAGAAAAGACTTAAATAAGATTTCTATAACATTAGGGTAATTTGTGGAACTTGGTAAAAACCTAGGGATCCTTTTTGCCATTTGCCGAGACTCAATATAAGCCCTAGGGACCTATTTTGCCATTATAGTAAACTTTAGCAAGCCCTAGATAAACCCTAGGGGTGTTTTTTGCCTTAAGCTGAAACATATATAAGCCCTAGGGGGCATTTGTGAAACTTATAATAACCTTAATATAAGCCGAATATTATAGGGACTAAATTTGCCATTTAATGAAACTTAAACAAACCTTAGTTACACGTGTAACTAGGGAGGGACCAATATTGTAATTACTTGAAATATTTAGAAAACCTAGGGGTATAAAAGTAATTTAACCGCGGGTAATTATTTAAGTAGAGGGACTAAAATGTAATTTACACAAAGTACAACAAACCCTAAAACTTCTATATATTTATACCCGATATTTAAGACGTAAACTTAAATGAGCACAACATTCGTTATTTTTCCAAACTTATAATTTAATAATTTTAAAAGCTACGTAAACGTGGAATTTAATTAAAATGTTATACGTTTTATAGACCTTATTTATCTATAATATATAAATTAAAAATGGTTAATTTATAAAAATAAGTATATTAATTATATTTATTTTCTATTACTTTAAATATATATAAAACTGCCTTTTATAAATATTTAAATTGTTTTATGAACAATATAAGTACATGAATATTAATTAATCAGATTAATTAATTTAACATTATTATTTATTTTAAGTGATTTATACTTAAAATAAATACTACTATAACTTGTACAACGATGAACTAAAATACAAGTACCGTAATAAAATGCTTAAAACCAGTATAAGCATGCACAGATTTATTCTGAAACTTTTATGCATTATGTTATGCATTTACTGAGACCTTATAATTATTTAGGTCGTTGACTGTATCGTGAGCATCCTATCAGATTTATCTATTGACTTATTGCTGTACTACTGAGGTGAGTTCATGGCCCCACTTTATATATTGACAAACTTTTAAACCTTTTAACGGGGAAGAAAACATGCAACATATTTTATTTTATGGACATGAATTGAACTGTGAAACCTTTGATTACATTGCCTATTGTAGATGAACCCGCATGACCCGTGCATCTGAAACTGTTAGAATTATTGAATTACCTGAATGTTATAAATAGATCTATTTGGGATTGACCGTCCGCATCTGGGTGAGTCATGCTCACTGTGCCTAGGCCAGGACAACAGATGTTTGACATGTCAGCACTTATTATTTTTGGGTGCCTTTTTATAAGGCGAAGGGTCCTTATTTGTTAAGGACTTAACTGTCAAGTCTTAGTTTCAGGCAATATGGGAATGTAATTACTTTTAAGTATTGATGCTTTGTGCATTACTACTTTAGTGAATATTTATTATCCACACTTATTTTACTAAACCTGTGAATTCACCAACTTTATGTTGACTCTCTAAGCATGTTTTCTCAGGAAACTGAAGCAGGTAATGGTGTGCATGGAGTCAAGCATCATGATAGGCTGCATTTATAGAGCTCATCTGAGGTTTTATAAACTGGGGAATAATTCAAACTGTTGAACAATGTTTAAGACTATTTTAATACTATTTGCACTTTTATCCATGTAATAAATATAATGATAATCTTTTATCTGTCGCTCTATACGCTATCTGCTATTGATCCACCTACCTGACACCCAAATATTATTTCCACTGCATTTGACTCAATTTGGGGGTGTCACAAACGGCAACTCCATGTGGATCTGCATCAAGCTTAGTTCGTTCCACCATTGGAGTATCCACGGGGTCGCAAGATTCCATCTTATATTTCTTAAGAGATTCAAGGGCATACTTGGATTGATTGATAAAGATGCCTTTGGGACTCTAAGATATCTGAAGACCTAACAAGAATGATACCTTGCCCATCATTGACATCTTAAACTTGGAAGACATAAGTGTCCCAAACTCATCCGATAAGGTTTGGGTCGAGGCAGCAAATATAATATCATCAACATATATTTTTACCATAATCATATCTTTACCTCGTTTCTGAATAAACAGCGTGGGATCCACCTTGCCTTTAGCGAAGCCTTGCGTGACGAGGAATTGTGACAATAGATCATACCATGCGCGTGGAGCTTGCTTTAACCCATAGAGAGCCTTCTTAAGCTTGTACACATGATTAGGATATTTAGGATTCACAAAACCATCCGGCTGTTGAACATAGACTTCTTCCTTGATTTCACCATTAAGAAATGTCGTCTTCACATCCATCTGATAAACAACATATTCATGTGGGCTACATAAGCAAGGAATAATCTAATAACTTCCAAACGGGTAACAGGTGCAAAGGATTCCATAAAGTCGATGCCCAATAATTGCTTGTATCCATGAGCTACTAGTCGAGCTTTGTTCTTTAATATTCCGCCTAACTCGCCGAGTTTCACCTTGTAAAGTCATTTTAAAGTGAGTAACTGCACTTGATCCGGGCATGGGACAAGTTCCCATACTTCAAGACATATAAATTCATCAAGTTCTTCTTGCATAGCTTCTATCCAACAAGATTGAGTAAAAGCTTCTTTCCATGTCTTAGGTTCAACTCAGTGAGAAAAGCATCAAAATGACAAAACATTGCATTTTCATGTAACCGACTTCGTGTGGATATCGGACGATTAGGGTCACCAATTATAGAATCTATAGTATGATCCTTTGTCCACTTGCTGTCATGTTCACGAATCCGTGGATTGGAGTAGACGGTAGTAGGAGCTTCCTCTGAGGTGGACGACCCGACTTGATTATGGTCGGGAATTAGTACACCAAAGAATGGAAGTTCACGCATTTGAGCGAATTCTAAGTCGTGATAATCATCATCCTCTTCATCATCAATAGGCATGACATGAGTAGTTGAAACATGTGCTGGTTGAGAATTACTCATTGAAGGTATAGCTTGACCAATTGTAGGTGCAGACGTATCTGATTGTGTAACGGTTGCTGGAGGGACAACTTCGGTTACCGGAGCTATTACCTCAGGTTCTGTAGCAACAATACTTGGAGGAGTAAAAAATTCATCAAAGAACGGTTGAAACAACGTATCCAATTCATTCCTTGAAGGTGGTATAAATGATGATGAAGTGGGGTTGTTTGGGACAAGACCAGAGCTAATGTTACTGGGTCCCATTTCATGAAGTGTGGGTTCAGAGCTGCTTTGCTTAGAAGCCATTGCCGTCAGCTCATCAAAATCAACATTCATAGTTTCGAGGATCTTACGAGACTTACGATTGTAGATTCGGTATGCTTTCTTTGCGGGTGCATATCCAATGAAAATACCAATATCAGCCTTTGGTTGAAGTTTTCCCAAATTGTCACCATCATTATTTGGATAGCAAAGAGAACCAAATACATGAACATATGATAAATCTGGTACTTTTCCATGTAGAAGCTCATAAGGTGTTTTACCATGACGTTTACGAATTAGTGACCGGTTTTGGGTCTACACTGCGGTAGATACTGCTTCTGCCCATAAAAACAATGGAGCCTTTGCGTAAATTAACATCGTTCGAGCAACTTCCATAAGTGTGCGATTTCGCCTTTCAACGACACCGTTTTGTTGTGGAGTGCGAGCAACGGATGTTTCATGAGATATGCCAACTTCTTTATAATAATCACGCAAAATTTGATTCACAAATTCAGTTCCATTATCTGTACGAATGCGTCGGACAGTAGTGTTGAGACGCACTTGAATCATCTTGAGAAATCCGATGATGAATTTAGGTGCCTCATTTTTTGTAGAAAAGAAATTTCACCCATGTAAACCGAGAGTAATCATCGACAATTACGAGGATGTACTTTTTGCCACTAAGAATTTCAACACGCATTGGCCCCACAAAGATCCATATGCAACAAATAAAGTTTCTCTTGGTTGGTGTCTTCAGTCTTGGGTTTGTATGATTTCTTAGTGCTTTTCCCCATTGTACACGCGGAACACAAATGATCCTTGTGAAATGAAAGTTTAGGAAGACCACGAACAAGTTCGTTTTTCGCCAAATGATTAATAGCGTCAAAGTTAAGATGAGATAACCGTCGATGCCATAACCATGACTTAGTCTTTGATGCTTTGGAGAGAAGACATACGGGAGAAACGGCCATCATGTCTTGTAGAGACAAAGTATACAATTTATTCCCTCTAGTACCTTTCAATAAATCAACCCCTTCCAAATTACGTATGAAGCAGGTATGCTCTTGAAATGCAACTTCTAGGTTTGCATCACAAAATTTCCCACAGAAAATAAGTTGTGACCGAGACCTTCCACATAATACACTCTCGAAATTATGACATTCCTAATATGATATTCATTGTAACCCATTATCTTTGCAATATGATCATTTCTAAATCGAACCGTACCAAGAAACTTGCTGACAAAATTTCTGAGCTGAGAGCGATCTCTGGTCATATGCTTGGAGCAACCAGAGTCCAAATACCAGAGAACAATTTGGACCACCTGTTTTTAATAACAACAGTAGACAATGCATTGGAAGCTATTGGTTCTGGAGTGTTAGCAGATACAAATATAAGATTATCAGAATTGCTAACATTTGTGCGACCCTTTGATTTCCTGCGTTTTCTAATGTGAGTTTTAGCACTAACAGGTTTTACTGTTCCAACTTTCTTAGGTTTTGGATTATTCGCGGGCACTACAGTGGGAGTAGACCTATTTAAAAGGCACTTGGTTCCTACGGTAGTGTTGGTGTTCCTAGTTAAAGGACACACTTGTGTTTTGGTAGCCTTGGTACTCCTAGTTAAAGGGCATGCTTTCTTTGCTTTAGTGGGAGTGATCCTAGTTAAAGGGCACATATTTCCTACTATAGTGAAAGTTCTACCAGTGGGGCGCCACATCCAACCAACTTGGGTTAACACTTTCCCAGTCGGTTTCCCTTCTACTCCATTTTTCCGGGCATTCATCTTATTCATATGGTCAATAAGGCAAGAATCATGACGACTAGAAAACATACATTCATTGCAATTCCAACATTTCAAATTAGAATTCACAGTAGGCTTAGAACGCTGCACAACCGCAGAGCCTTTAGGTTTAGCTACATGATTCTTTTTATTCAAAACAGAAATAACATTCCTAGGATGGGCTTCTACTTTCTTCTCCACTTGACTACTAGATGGGGCAAGATCCCATCATTCTTTGTTGTCCCTTATTTTTGTGATGATTAAGCAAGGAAGAAAGAAAGAAAATAGATGAAGAAGAGATGGATTCCTAGAGAGAGAAAGTAGTGAGAGAAAGTATAGAGAGAGAGAGGATTAACTTTGGTAATATTAGATTATAAGTGAGAAAAATGAACAACCAACCCTCCTAACATGTTAGGAGGGTAGTATATATAGTCCACCCACATGCGGGCTTTAATGGACTATATATTGGGCCGGGCTTGTCTTTTAGACTTTAATTAGTTTAAATCCAAGCCCGTAAACCACGACTAATTAACTACCTATTACAACGTTCTAACTAATGTTACAATAATAACCTATGACCGAGCATTCTTGTTTGACTCAATATTTTGAGGCTAACAATCTCCCCTAATGTGAGGTCATACCATTTTGATATTTGGAGATCAAAGGAGATTACGAATCTCGTCATAAATGAGACTTGAACGTGTAACAGTAGTTTTGTTCCTTCATGCTATGATCTTTGAGCCTTTGTCGTTGTCTTTCGACTTTGTCTTTTAGTCTTGAGATCTTCAAATCATTCTTGACTTGTCTTTGCCATATTGCGATCTTGTGTCTTTATCCACATGGTCACACTATTAATTGTAGAATAAGTCTTTGGGCATGAATATGTGGTTTTGAATCTTTGACTTTGCTGAGTACACCGTGACGCCACCTTCTCGAGACAAAACATGGACACGGACTGAATGGATTTGACATTCGTCCTAAATCGGTAGCGTTTTACCTCCGGTCGGTGAAGACCGTTATACGATATTAAATACCGTACCTGTGATTAGGTAGATTCAATTAAGAATCTCCTTGACAGGGTTTCGCGGCTGTACTAGCCGTTCTCTTTACTCGACCGTCTCAAAGCAAGACTGCGAAATAAAGAGTGAATCAATTGGATAAATATTCGCTTGATTATAGTCGTCAATTCAAATTCCTGGAACAAGTTTGATTCATTAAGAATCTTACCATTGTTTCTTTCCAGTTGACACAAGTTTGATTCATAAGAATCTCACAAGTCACCTACCGTAGCGCTGTTTGATGTTGACGCTAGAAGGATTTCCATTCGTCACCGTGAATATTAATGAATATCACTCTGAGTGTTCTGGCAAGACCATAAAGATATTGCGTAGAAACCTGAAATGAGTTTGACTCAATTCAGAATCAAACCACTGTTGCTTTTCAGTTTTACATATGTTTAATTCATAAAGAATCTTGCATATGACCTACCGCAGTGCTGTTTGATGTTAACACTGGAAGGATTTCCACTCATCATTGTGAATACTAAGTAGTATCACTCTGAGTGTTCTAGCAATATCGCAAGGATATAGCATAGGACTCTCTTTATCTTCATCCGTGTGTCCTAACGAGATTTGATTGATCTCTTGGCTCTAGACTCGATTTGTGCACTTTTAGTGATCGGAGGCTGGAGCAGATGCCACCTATTCAATATCAACTATCTCGGAGTGAGAAAGTCAATAGAAGTCGTGTTGATCTCCGTGACAATAAAACAAACTTCTTTTGAGAGAAGCCTGAGTAGCTAGGAAAGGGTTGTGCTTCACATCACTGGGTCCATGATGAGTTGTCTTCATGATGTGTTGACCCGGTTTCTGCCTAAGTTGTATGGAGGGCTTCTTTCTTTACACCCTTTATCCTTACATTTATTTTTCATTCTTCAACCCCTTCAATGCTTACCAAGACATCATTAATAGCACCTTGTTGTGATTGTTCCAGTGCTATCATCAGTACTTAGTCGGCATTCAGCTACGTTCACATTCTACTCCATCTTTCCTAAGGACTTCTAATCATCTATTGGATTGTCCCTTGGAAGATCCCTCCGGTTCTGGTTGGCTCATTGGACTTAAACCTAACCACCCTTTTGACACCAATAACGTCGTGAATTAAAGATGTTGTGGTTATTTGATCGTAACCATGAAAACCACTTTAAATTTTAACAAAGTGTTTGAAAAACATTTAACACCTTGCTAGTTTTGTCGTTTCAGAAATGCTCCCCCTTCACATGTGCATCGATAATCGAAAGTGTTTCGCACATGTAGGTAAGAGTTAAAGTGCTTGAGCCTTATATAAGATCACATTTTAATCACATTTTCTCCCCCTATCTCTAATATATAAAATCTTTTGATATTAGAGATACCAAATTTGATTAAAATATATTTTGAAAAATAGTCTTGAAAATCTTCGGGAGAAAGATGTGTTAATCTTTTGCATGAAGTTGAATTGCTCCCCCTCAAAAATTGATGCAATGGAATTGTCATTACGAGGATTTGATCCACATTAAACTTTTGAGGATAGGAGTTGTTGAACACACAATTTTTGAAAGATTTTGAATATCATTGAGAAATTCTTGAAAAAATTGTGTTCAACGCTTTTTAAAAAATCAATTCTTTTTGACGAAAAGGTTTTTCTAAAGCATAAACTTGAGTTCATAGACTTTGAATGTCTTGACGAATCCACTCAAGTGTAAGAAGATTTAACTTCTTTTGCTAAGGGTAAGACTACAAAAGCGTACACTCCCCCGTGAATTTAGATCCGGGTTGCAATCTGAAAGTGATTACAAGCCATTATGTTGAGCTCAAAACGTGGAATGTTTTGTGACAAGCTCAACCCAAGATAGATTTCTCTACCCGTTGTTGGAAATATTGTCCAAAATATACAATTTCCTTTAAAAAAGATAGAAATGACATGTTTTGAAAAATATTTACAACTTTCATTCGAGCTTTATGTACACACCCGTGTCGTTATTGAGCGACATTTCTAGGTAAGTCCATATTATCGATACTGAAAGACATGTCGAGAAGAATATTTTAGGATTTTGAAAGATTTTTAATTTTGTGTTTTGTTTTTATATGTTTTATATTTTTTTATTTTTCTTTTTCAAAGGTATTTACGAGTAGATGTTTGATAGATGAATCAAGCAGGCTTCTTTGCCAGAACCTCCAGTTCTGCTGGAGTCAAACATCTCATACCAATTTGCCTAACAAGATACGCAAACCTCTCTTTCGAAAGAGCTTTTGTAAACAAGTCAGCTAATTGGTAATCAGTTCCAACAAAGTATAATTCAACAATACCTCTTTCAACTTATTCCTTAATGAAGTGGTATCGGACATCAATGTGCTTCGTGCGGGAATGCTGTACCGGATTGCAGGAGATGGCTATGGCAGACTTTGAGTCACAGTACATAGGTACTTTATCAAAGTGGAAGCCATAATCCGTGAGTTGTGTTCTCATCCAAAGTACTTGAGCATAACACGCAGATAGAGACACATACTCCGCTTCGGCTGATGAAAGTGACGTGCAATCCTGCTTCTTGGAAGACCATCCCACAAGCTTGTCTTGACCTAGAAATTGTGCACCACCAGAAGTACTTTTACGTGTATCAAGACACCCTGCATGATCAGAATCTGAATAGGCTGTTAGAAAGAAACCGGTTTCCCTCGGATACCAGAGTCCCATGTGAATGGTATTCTTAAGGTATCGAAAGATTCGTTTAACCTCCTTGAGGTGCTTTTCAGTGGGTCGTGCTTGATATCGTGCACAATAACACGTAGCAAGATGGATATCAGGTCTGCTTGCTGTCAAGTACATGAGGGACCCTATCATGGAACGATATCTCGTTTGATCTATGGGTAATCCCTCCAAATCAGCATCTAGGGATGTGGTTGATAATGGTGTCCCAACGGGGTCACATGATGTCATACCATGCTTTTTGATTATCTCTTGACAATACTTAGCTTGGTTAATGAAGATACCACTTGGGGATTGGTGAACTTGAATTCCTAGAAAGAATTTTAGTTCGCCCATCATAGACGTTTCAAATCTGCTGTGCATTACTTTTCAAACCATTTTGAAAGTTTTGAGTTTGTAGACCCGAAAATAATGTCATCAACATAAATTTGCACAAGCAAAATGTCATCCCCATTGATACACTGATTTTGCTATGGGTTCAGGATTAAGTCTCAGAATCTTCTCGAATTGATCACAACTCAAAGTGGAATAGTTGTTCTTGGTGACAAATAGGGGGTTTGGTTTGCTATTCTAAAAAAAGGTAAATGCTTGAAGTAAATAAAGATTTAAACCAAAACAGTTAGTGAAATAAAACTAAAACTTGAATTAAAATTAAACACTTAAACGATTAAACAGTAGAATAACCTCACTGAAAACTTGCTTGATTCGGAATGTATGCTTGATCCGGAATATCCAAGATAAAAGCTTGATTCGGAATAATGTTGTTGATGCGGAATAACTGAAGAAATGCTCTATCCGGAATAATCAACAAGGATAGTTCATTCGGAATACAAGGTTTATTCGGAATAAATGGAAAAAGGCTTCATGCGGAATAAATCTAGTTCATGCGGAATAATCTTTGATCCGGAATAAAAGCTCATGCGGAATAAATGCTTATGCGGAATAAATGGCTCATGCGGAATAAACTGTTCATGCGGAATAAATGCTTATTCGGAATAGTAGGTTCATTCGGAATAAAATGTTCATGCGGAATAAATAGCTTATGCGGAATACTAGGTTCATGCGGAATAAATAGCTTATGCGGAATAAATGGCTTATGCGGAATAAATAGCTTATGCGGAATAAATGGTTGATCCGGAATAATTAATTATTCCGGATGGAAGTAGTTGATCCGGAATATAAAATATTCCGGATGAAAGATCTTGATACGGAATAAAAATAAAAGGAGCTTGATCCGGAATGTTTTCTCAAAAACCTTGATGCGGAATCTGGGAATGCGAAGAACAGTAAAGAACTGGGAACCAAAACAGCCACGAATTTAATCAAAATCACCAAAGTTTTTAACAAAAGTTTAAACCAAACTAAACACTAATCATCTACCAACCATAAACATCAAATTCAAACACTAAAAACACAAAACCCACTTACTTTTGAAGATCAAATCAACCAAATAAGAACTTTAAGCTTTAAATAAAAAAGATGAAGATGAAAAAGATTATGGAAGGATTATATTAAATGATTAAGGTTTAAACAATCAAAGGAAAAGATTAAAACTACAATATTTGTGAAAAACAAGAATGAAAATCACCAACACCTTAATGGTGTTGGTTACCCTACGAAACAAAGAAAAAGGAAAACTGGAAAAATGAAAAACTCCTCAAAAAGTGTGAGGTTGATTTCCTTTTATAGGCCAAGTGGTTGGTTGGTGAGTGGGCTTTCTTCTTTCTTTTCGTCTTCTCGTCTTTTCAGTAAAGTTGACGTTTTCGATTCTGATTCGGGATTTGTCGACGATTAAATTCAACTCGTCTTTTAATTTCTTCGTTTAATAGACTTGAGTTCTTTCGACATATGTAAATCTTCCATCTTTGGTCCTTTTCTTCGATAAATCTTCATATAGGCCCATCGACTTCAAATCTTTTGCATCTCTTGGACAATAGACTTCGTCTTGAGTCTTTTTCTTCGATAAAACCCGTGCAATCCCATGTTTTCTCCAATATCCATCCGGTTGTCTCTGAAAACACAATAAACACAAAAACCACGCATAATTCCAAACAAATGATATTAAACACGCGTTTTGGTCTCGTTTTAGCCAGTTATAAGTGGTAAAAGTATGGGTGTTTTCACACCTATCAAATCCCCTACACTTAACCATTGCCATGCCCTCATGCAATGCTTAGTGATAAAGTAATTTTACACTTTTCTCATAATCAATCAACCTTGGCCTTATTAACATACTAATAAATAAAAAATTAAAATACTAAGAGAAATTAAAACTTTAAAGTAAACAAAAGGATAGAAAACCATTTTCACTTGAAAATAGCTACATGAAAATAACTTGCAAAGAGATCAAGGACTTACATTAGGGCTTTGGTGCTGCGAAGATTTATCACCCTCAAGTTTACGTTCCCCAAACTAAGCTTAAAAACGAGATCATTGTTATTATAAGTTAGCAAATCAAACACTTACACACATGGCTTAGTTATATGCTTAAACTCCCTTATTCCTAGGTGTATCTCTTATATTATATTTTTGTCTTAGAATGATCATGAAGATGCATTTTTGGACTTATTGTGATAGTTTATTTAGGCTGAAAGCAAAGTAGGACGATTTGATTAATAGTTAGCTAAAGGACAAAATCTCTTAAAACTGCTTCTCGGATATCAAAAAGTTCATATATTGGCATAACTCGCTTCACGATTTGAGACCTTTCTCGGGCCGATATTTGGCATGTACTTCATACTTCATATCTTGAGAGACGTGCTTGAGATAATGGTCTTCTCATCGTTAATAGAGTTTCTTCACTTGGAGACTTTTGAGGGGTACTCCAACTTTGTTGACCACGACTTCATGATTATTTCTTCAATCGCTAATTGGGATTTTGAGATACAACGATCCGCCTCCTTTTCGGACTTGGATCTATTTATCCTCATACCTTGTAAGGGTCTTTTCGGATAGACTTCTCCATGATCTTTATAGGAGTTGATTGCTTTTCGTCGTGAGTCTTGATCCTTCATATTGATTTTAGGAATAATGCTTTTCACATCACCTTGGATCTTTAGCAATAAGATTGAATCCTCATGCCTTGTTAGGGCCTTTTCGGACTCGCCAATCTTCGCGCCCCGCTTCATAAGTTATGCCTTGGCTATGAACTCTTATCATTACCGAGCAACTTTTAAACGATCTTGGGCTAGAAGCTAAGTAACTTTTCAAATCGTACGACCTTACTTATTGCAGATAAATTATTAGCAAGTGATGGGAGAATAGGCAAATAATTACAACAAGTGAGCTTGTGCAAGAATACCGACTTATAATTGACTCTATCATTTCTCGTTCTCCACAATTTAAAATCTCAAGTAATGAGACTCGTGGATGCTTAGCCTAATAAACCAATTAAGGTCTACCTGGTTAAGGATACTAGCTAGAATAAACTTGGATAAGTCTATTCGGGTTGAGTCAAAATAATCGCAACGGGCCTAATATGTCAAAGACTTCAAAACTAGCTACACCACTTTACTAATATTTTTGACTTTATTGCGGGATATATACATATGAAAGCAACGATAAAAATTTAAAAATTACGACTAAATGGCCAAAGTTAATAAAAAATTTGAAAAATGTTGAAAAAGATGATTTTCCGGTTAAATGAAGGCATTTTCATGGAAAAGTCCACTTAAAACTTTTATAGAAGTCCCCCCTACACTTAAGATAACCATTGTCCTCAATGTTTAAGCATGTGGGAAAGTCTCCCCTACACTTATGACATTGTGCACGTTGGTTAAATCAAGTTAAGGAAGAGACGACTAAAGTGATCAATTTCAAATGTGAGTATGAAGAAAATTGAATCACGATAGTTGAGAGATAGAACCAGATTTCGGATAACACGGGAGGACGGTTCTTCAGAGATTCCAAGAGTGCACTTATCCTGTAATCACATCACCACACAAACACAACAACCTATAGAGGTCCCCCTACACTTAGGAGGTTAAAACGGATAAGGATAGATACTCGGGTTGCCTCCCGAGGAGCGCTTGTTTTTTATAACCGAGTCACGAGCCTGACTCGACTCAAAATTAGTTCATGGGAAACATGGTGAGGGATGGAATCATCTTTTTAGAGATGTCCTCACCAAAGTACAACTTCACTCGTTGGCCATTCACCTTAAAATTAGGTCCATTAGGTTGAGCGAGCTCGAGAGTACCATATGGAAAAATTTGGGCAATGGTGAATGGGCCGGACCAACGAGATTTCAGCTTGCCCGAAAAGATTTTCAACCGAGAGTTAAAGAGTAAAACTTTGTCTCCAACTTGAAACTCTCGGTTTTTAATCTTAGAGTCGTGAATGAGCTTAGTCTTTTCCTTATAGATCAAAGAATTTTCATAAGCCTCATTCCGGAGTTCATTCAGCTCATTGAGTTGGATCTTGTGTAGGTCACCGGCTTTGTTGATATCGAAATTAGCCCACTTCAAGGCCCAGTAAGCCTTGTGCTCCAACTCAATGGGGAGGTGGCATGCTTTCCCGTACACGAGACGATATGGTGTACAACCAATCGGAGTCTTATATGCGGTATGAAAAGCCCACAGAGCATCATCAAGTTTATCGGCCTATGAGGCACGATGCTCTCCCACGGTTCGTTCAAGAATTCGCTTTAACCCTCGGTTAGAGATTTCAGCCTGGCCATTAGTTTGTGGGTGGTATGCGGTGGAAAGACGATGATTTACACCATAGACATGACTCTTGTGAATTGGTCATTGCAAAAATGAGTCCCACGATCACTAATAATGGCACGAGGCACACCGAATCTAGCGAACAACGATTTCAAAAAGTTACAAACCACCCTTGCGTCATTAGTGGGTAAATCTTTGGCTTCAACCCACTTAGAAACGTAGTCAACGACTACAAGGATGTATTTGTTTCCTTTAGATGAAGGGAATGGCCCCATAAAGTCGATACCCCAAACATCAAAGATTTCACATTCTTGTATGAAATTTTGAGGCATCTCATCTTTATGTGTGATTTTGCCTTGTTTTTGGCAAGTATCACAATGTTTAACCATCTTGTGAGCATCACGATAAATGGTGGGCCAATAAAATCCCGAGTCAAACACTTTTTTGGCGGTGTAGTTGGGACCAAAGTGACCACCGGTAGGTCCTTTGTGGCAAGCTTCGAGAATGTCTAAAGCTGCCGGTCCATCAACACATCAACGAATAATCAATTCAGCACATTGTTTGAATAGATACGGGTCATCCCAGAAGTAAGTCTTAATGTCTTTAAAGAACTTCTTCTTTTGCTGGGATGTTAACCCGTCGATGAGAATTCCACCCGCCAAGTTGTTTGCAATGTCCGCAAACCACGGGGCTTCATCATTACTCGAGTTGATAGACATTAAGGTCTCCAATGGAAAAGAGTCATTGATCTCTTTGTTCGGATGATCCCCTTGATAAGGATCCTCAAGTCTGCTGAGATGATCCGCGACTAGGTTTTCAGCTCCCTTCTTATCACGAATTTCGATTTTAAATTCTTGAAGTAGCAAAACCCAGCGAAGAAGTCTTGGTTTGGAATCTTGTTTAGTTAACAAGTACTTCAACGTGGAATGATCGGTATAAACGATGGTGGTAGAAAGGACATGATAGGGGCGAAACTTTTCAAAAGCATAGACAACAGCTAAAAGCTCTTTATCGGTTGTCGTGTAATTGAATTGAGCCCCTGTCATTGTCTTGCTAGCGTAATGGATTGGTTGGAAGTGTTTGTTCACTCTTTGGCCCAAAACCTCTCCAATAGCATAGTCGCTAGCATCGCACATCAACTCAAAGGGAAGCTCCCAATTAGGGGTGACCAAGACCGGTGCCTTAGTTAGCTTATCCTTCAGAAGGTTGAAGGCTTCAATACACTCGTTGGAAAAGATAAAAGAGGTATCTTTCTCCAAGAGGTGGGTCATCGGGCGAGCGATTTTAGAAAAATCTTTGATAAAGCGACGGTAGAAGCCCGCATGACCAAGGAAACTTCTCACACCCTTCACGGTTGAAGGTGGAGGCAATTTAGCAATAACATCGACTTTAGCACGGTCTACTTCAAGACCGGCTTTGGAGATCTTGTGTCCTAGCACGATGCCCTCTTTTACCATGAAATGGCATTTTTCCTAATTTAGAACAAGGCGAGTGTCTTCACACCGCTTAAGCATACGTTCTAAATTGGCAAGGCAAGTAGAGAATGGATCGCCATAAACCGAGAAATCATCCATGAATACTTCCATAGTTTCTTCAACCATGTCATGGAAGATAGCCATCATACACCTTTGGAACGTCCCAGGAGCATTGCATAAACCAAAAGTCATACGTTTGTAAGCAAATGTTCCGTAGGGACAAGTGAATGTGGTCTTTTCTTGGTCTTTGAGATCGATGGGAATTTGAAAATACCTGGAGAAACCGTCTAAAAAGCAGTAATAGTCATTACCCGCTAGACGCTCGAGCATTTGATCCATGAAAGGAAGAGGAAAGTGATCTTTTCTCGTGGCATCATTGAGCTTGCGATAGTCGATACAAACTCTCCACCCAGTAACGAGACAAGTGGGAATCAACTCGTTGTGTTCATTGGGAACAACGGTTATTCCGCCCTTCTTGGGCACACAATGGACGGGACTTACCCATGGCGAATCCAAAATAGGGTAAATCAAGCCGGCATCAAGAAGTTTGATAACCTCTTGTTTGATGACGTCATGAATGCGAGGATTAACCCTTCTTTGGCTCTGGATTACGGTTTTAAAGTCAGCTTCCATGAGAATCTTGTGAGTACAAAAGTTTGGATCAATTCCGCGGATGTCGGAAATTTTCCAAGCAATTGCCTTCTTATGATCTTTAAGCACGGCGATGAGGCGAGATTACTCTTCGTCTTTCAAGTCCTTAGCAATGATGACGGGCGACTTCTTCTTATCTTCAAGGAACACGTACTCGAGATGGGGCGGCAACTCCTTAAGTTCTAAATCCGGAGGATTTTCGATGGGAGGCGGATTCAAAGTCGGTTCATCGATAGCAATAACCTTGGGAGATGGTGGAGAAATATGGTCTTCTTTGAGAAGGTTCTCAATGAGACGAATGTCTTCATCCCAATCGGTGGGAGAATCGTCATTTTATAAGTTCACATCTCCCATGGTTGCTTCAAAATCTTTCCAAAGGAAATCACTTTCTCCAAATAGAGATAGTGATGAATCAATAGAGGAAACGGTCTCAACATTGGGAAGAGAGGTAGGAATACTTTTACAAGCATCTTTGAAGTGTTCTTCACAAGCCTCATCAAGAACATCAATAAAATTAACACTCTCATATGAATAAGGCTGTTTAGAAAGCTTTCCCATGTTGAAGACAATTTTATCGTCACCCACTCTCATGATAAGCTCACCCGCTTCAACATCGATGAGAGTGCGACCGGTCCTCAGGAATGGACGTCCAACGATTAATGGCACACGAGGGTCCATATCGTAGTCGACCACGATGAAATCGGCAGGAAAAGTGAATTTGTCGACTCCTAAAAAGACGTCTTCGGCTATCCCCACTGGATAAGCAACCGTACGGTTAGCTAATTCCAAAGTCATTTTGGTGGGGACTAGCTCAGGGAGAGATAATTGCTTCCAAACACTTAAAGGCATTAAGTTAATACTGGCACCTAGATCGGCTAGGGCCATGCAATTCTCTACTCCCGGGAAGTTGCAAGGGATTAAGAAGCGACCCGGATCACCAAGCTTGGTTGGCAATTTCCTTAAGAGCACTGCAGAGCAATTCTCGTTAAGTTGGGTATTAGCAATATCAATAAGCTTCTCCTTGTCGCTAAGAAGATCTTTGAACATTTTCGCATATTTGGGCATGTGAGCGAGAGCCTCAGCGAAGGAGATGTTGAAATTCAATTGTTTAAACATTTTGAGAAAGTTTGAAACCTGAATATTGTCCTTGCTTTTGAGCTTCTCTTTCATCAACCTTGATGGATAAGGTATATCGGAAGAAGAGGAAGTCTTTGGGAGAATAGGATCACTCACATCCTTAGGTGGAGGAGGGGTAGAAGTAAGAGGTGGAGGAATTGGGGAAGTAGAAGGATGAGGAATATGAGTAGGTGACTCGTTTTCCTTAGTCATAATCACCGGTGGAGGTATAGGAAGCTCCGGTTCCTTGGTACCTTTGCCACTGCGAGTGGTGATTGCTTTCATCTCCCCTCTTGGATTCGCAACGGTGTTACTCGGAAGAGTACCCGAAGAAGAGGATTGATTACCTTGGAAGAAACCAGCCATCATGTTCCTTAAGTCATTCGTTTGACTTGCCAAAGTGTTTCCCATATCAGCAACCACACCAATTTGATACACTGATTTTGCTATGGGTTCAGGATTAAGTCTCAGAATCTTCTCGAATTGATCACAACTCAAAGTGGAATAGTTGTTCTTGGTGACAAATAGGGGGTTTGGTTTGCTATTCTAAAAAAGGTAAATGCTTGAAGTAAATAAAGATTTAAACCAAAACAGTTAGTGAAATAAAACTAAAACTTGAATTAAAATTAAACACTTAAACGATTAAACAGTAGAATAACCTCACTGAAAACTTTCTTGATTCGGTATGTATGCTTGATCCGGAATATCCAAGATAAAAGCTTGATTCGGAATAATGTTGTTGATGCGGAATAACTGAAGAAATGCTCTATCCGGAATAATCACCAAGGATAGTTCATTCGGAATACAAGGTTTATTTGGAATAAATGGAAAAAGGCTTCATGCGGAATAAATCTAGTTCATGCGGAATAATCTTTTATCCGGAATAAAAGCTCATGCGGAATAAACTGCTCATGCGGAATAAATGCTTATGCGGAATAAATGGCTCATGCGGAATAAACTGTTCATGCGGAATAAATGCTTATTCGGAATAGTAGGTTCATTCGGAATAAAAGGTTCATGCGGAATAAATAGCTTATGCGGAATACTAGGTTCATGCGGAATAAATAGCTTATGCGGAATAAATGGCTTATGCGGAATAAATAGCTTATGCGGAATAAATGGTTGATCCGGAATAATTAATTATTCCGAATGGAAGTAGTTGATCCGGAATATAAAATATTCCGGATGAAAGATCTTGATACGGAATAAAAATAAAAGGAGCTTGATCCGGAATGTTTTCTCAAAAACCTTGATGCGGAATCTGGGAATGCGAAGAACAGTAAAGAACTGGGAACAAAAACAGCCACGAATTTAATAAAAATCACCAAAGTTTTTAACAAAAGTTTAAACCAAACTAAACACTAATCATCTACCAACCATAAACATCAAATCCAAACACTAAAAACACAAAACCCACTTAGTTTTGAAGATCAAATCAACCAAATAAGAACTTTAAGCTTTAAATCAAAAAGATGAAGATGAACAAGATTAATGGAAGGATTATATTAAATGATTAAGGTTTAAACAATCAAAGGAAAAGATTAAAACTACAAGATTTGTGAAAAACAAGAATGAAAATCACCAACACCTTAATGGTGTTGGTTACCCTACGAAACAAAGAAAAAGGAAAACTGGAAAAATGAAAACTCCTCAAAAAGTGTGAGGTTGATTTCCTTTTATAGGCCAAGTGGTTGGTTGGTGAGTGGCTTTCTTGTTTCTTTTCGTCTTCTCGTCTTTTCAGTAAAGTTGACGTTTTCGACTTGAGTTTTTTCGACATATGTAAATCTTCCATCTTTGGTCCTTTTCTTCGATAAATCTTCAAATAGGCCCATCGACTTCAAATCTTTTGCATCTCTTGGACAATAGACTTCGTCTTGAGTCTTTTTCTTCGATAAAACCCGTGCAATCCCATGTTTTCTCCAATATCCATCCAGTTGGCTCTAAAAACACAATAAAAACAAAAACCACGCATAATTCCAAACAAATGATATTAAACACGCGTTTTGGTCTCGTTTTAGCCACTTATAAGTGGTAAAAGGATGAGTGTTTTCACACATATCAAATCCCCTACACTTAACCATTGCCATGCCCTCATGCAATGCTTAGTGATAAAGCAATTTTACACTTTACTCATAATCAATCAACCTTGGCCTTATTAACATACTACTAAACAAAAAATTAAAATACTAACAGAAATTAAAACTTTAAAGTAAACAAAAGGATAGAAAACCATTTTCACTTGAAAATAGCTACATGGAAATAACTTGCAAAGAGATGAAGGACTTACATTAGGGCTTTGGTGCTGCGAAGATTTTTCACCCTCAAGTTTCACGTTCTCCAAACTAAGCTTAAAAACGAGATCATTGTTATTATAAGTTAGCAAATCAAACACTTACACACATGGCTTAATTATATGCTTAAACTCCCTTATTCCTAGGTGTATCTCTTATATTTTATTTTTGTCTAAGAATGATCATGAAGATGCATTTTTGGACTTATTGCGATAGTTTATTTAGGCTGAAAGCAAAGTAGGACGATTTGATTAATAGTTAGCTAAAGGACAAAATCTCTTAAAACTGCTTCTCGGGATATCAAAAAGTTCATATCTTGGCATAACTCGCTTCACGATTTGAGACCTTTCTCGGGCCGATATTTGGCATGTACTTCATACTTCATATCTTGAGAGACGTGCTTGAGATAATGGTCTTCTCATCGTTAATAAAGTTTCTTCACTTGGAGACTTTTGAGGGGTACTCCAACTTTGTTGACCATGACTTCATGATTATTTCTTCAATCGCTAATTGGGATTTTGAGATACAACGATCCGCCTCCTTTTCGAACTTGGATCTATTTATCCTCATACCTTGTTAGGGTCTTTTCGGATAGACTTCTCCATGATCTTTATGGGAGTTGATTGCTTTTCGTCGTGAGTCTTGATCCTTCATATTGATTTTGGGAATAATGCTTTTCACATCACCTTGGATCTTTAGCAATAAGATTGAATCCTCATGCCTTGTTAGGGCCTTTTCGGACTCGCCAATCTTCGCGCCCCGTTTCATAAGTTATGCCTTGGCTATGAACTCTTATCATTACCGAGCAACTTTTAAACGATCTTGGGCTAGAAGCTAAGTAACTTTTCAAATCGTACGACCTTACTTATTGCAGATAAATTATTAGCAAGTGATGGGAGAATAGGCAAATAATTACACCAAGTGAGCTTGTGCAAGAATACCGACTTATAATTGACTCTATCATTTCTCGTTCTACACAATTTAAAATCTCAAGTAATGAGACTCGTGGATGCTTAGCCTAATAAACCAATTAAGGTCTACCTGGTTAAGGATACTAGCTAGAATAAACTTGGATAAGTCTATTCGGGTTGAGTCAAAATAATCGCAACGGGCCTAATATGTCAAAGACTTCAAAACTAGCTACACCACTTTATTAATATTTTTGACTTTATTGCGGGATATATACATATGAAAGCAACGATAAAAATTTAAAAATTACGACTAAATGGCCAAAGTTAATAAAAAATTTGAAAAATGTTGAAAAAGATGATTTTCCGGTTAAATGAAGGCATTTTCATGGAAAAGTCCACTTAAAACTTCGATAGAAGTCCCCCTACACTTAAGATAAACATTGTCCTCAATGTTTAAGCATGTGGGAAAAGTCTCCCCTATACTTATGACATTGTGCACGTTGGTTAAATCAAGTTAAGGAAAAGACGACTAAAGTGATCAATTTCAAATGTGAGTATGAAGAAAATTGAATCACGATAGTTGAGAGATAGAACCGGATTTCGGATAACACGGGAGGACGGTTTTTCAGAGATTCCAAGAGTGCACTTATCCTGTAATCACATCACCACACAAACACAACAACCTATAGAGGCCCCCTACACTTAGGAGGTTAAAACGAATAAGGATAGATACTCGGGTTGCCTCCCGAGGAGCGCTTGTTTTTTATAACCGAGTCAGGAGCCTAACTCGACCCAAAATTAGTTCATGGGAAACGTGATGAGGGATGGAATCATCTCATTAGAGATGTCCTCACCAAAGTACAACTTCACTCGTTGGCCATTCACCTTAAAACTAGGTCCATTAGGTTGAGCGAGCTCGAGAGTACCATATGGAAAAATTTGGGCAATGGTGAATGGGCCGGACCAACGAGATTTCAGCTTGCCCGAAAAGATTTTCAACCGAGAGTTAAAGAGTAAAACTTTGTCTCCAACTTGGAACTCTCGGTTTTTAATCTTAGAGTCGTGAATGAGCTTAGTCTTTTCCTTATAGATCAAAGAATTTTCATAAGCCTCATTCCGGAGTTCATTCAGCTCATTGAGTTGGATCTTGCGTAGGTCACCGGCTTTGTTGATATCGAAATTAGCCCACTTCAAGGCCCAGTAAGCCTTGTGCTCCAACTCAATGGGGAGGTGGCATGCTTTCCCGTACACGAGACGATATGGTGTACAACCAA
Organism: Glebionis coronaria; assembly: GCA_025667525.1. NCBI lineage: Eukaryota > Viridiplantae > Streptophyta > Magnoliopsida > Asterales > Asteraceae > Glebionis > Glebionis coronaria. The sequence goes on along the minus strand of CM046874.1, from coordinate 630,612,643 downwards.
TCGGAGTCTTGTATGCGGTATGAAAAGCCCACAGAGCATCATCAAGTTTATCGGCCCATGAGGCACGATGCTCTCCCACGGTTCGTTCAAGAGTTCACTTTAACCCTCGGTTAGAGATTTCAGCCTGGCCATTAGTTTGTGGGTGGTATGCGGTGGAAAGACGATGATTTACACCATACTTAGACATGACTCTTGCGAATTGGTCATTGCAAAAATGAGTCCCGCGATCACTAATAATGGCACGAGGCACACCGAATCTAGCGAACAGCGATTTCAAAAAGTTACAAACCACCCTTGCGTCATTAGTGGGTAAAGCTTTGGCTTCAACCCACTTAGAAACGTAGTCAACGGCTACAAGGATGTATTTGTTTCCTTTAGATGAAGGGAATGGCCCCATAAAGTCGATACCCCAAACATCAAAGATTTCACATTCTTGTATGAAATTTTGAGGCATCTCATCTTTATGTGTGATTTTGCCTTGTTTTTGGCAAGCATCACAATGTTCAACCATCTCGTGAGCATCACGATAAATGGTGGGCCAATAAAATCCCGAGTCAAACACTTTTTTGGCGGTGTAGTTAGGACCAAAGTGACCACCGGTGGGTCCTTTATGGCAAGCTTCGAGAATGTCTAAAGCTGCCGGTCCATCAACACATCGGCGAATAATCAAATCAGCACATTGTTTGAATAGATACGGGTCATCCAAAAAGTAAGTCTTAATGTCTTTAAAGAACTTCTTCTTTTGCTGGGATGTTAACCCGTCGATGAGAATTCCACCCGCCAAGTAGTTTGCAATGTACGCAAACCACGGGGCTTCATCATTACTCGAGTTGATAGACATTAAGGTCTCCAGGGGAAAAGAGTCATTGATCTCTTTGTTCGGATGATCCCCTTGATAAGGATCCTCAAGTCTGCTGAGATGATCCGCGACTAGGTTTTCAGCTCCCTTCTTATCACGCATTTCGATTATAAATTCTTGAAGTAGCAAAACCCAGCGAAGAAGTCTTGGTTTGGAATCTTGTTTAGTTAACAAGTACTTCAACGCGGAATGATCGGTATAAACAATGGTGGTAGAAAGGACAAGATAGGGGCGAAACTTTTCAAAAGCATAGACAACAACTAAAAGCTTTTTCGGTTGTCGTGTAAGCAATTGAGCCCCTGTCATTGTCTTGCTAGCGTAATGGATTGGTTGTGTTGGGAATAAATTAAGGCCAGATCACTTGAGCGCTGACAAGAACAATTCAAGCGTTGACAAGAGCAAAGCAAGCGCTGACAGCTCAAGCGTTGACAAGTTAAAGTCAAGCGTTGAAACAATGAAGACAAGCACTGATGGAAAATATAATCTACACGTTTATTATATTCTAGAATACTTCTAGTAAGGATAGAAACGACAATGTATTTTCTATGTTTATCCTTACCTAGAATAGCTGATACGTAGCTTATTGCACAAGGCTTCTTGTATCTATAAAAGAAGGCCTTTAGGTTAATGTTTCATATAAGTTTTACATAAGTTTTCGTTTATAAACATCTTTCATTGTAAGCAAGTTCGACATTGATAATCAAAGTGAAAGTTTGTTTATATCTTGTGTGTTCTTGTTTAAGTGTTAAATTCCACATAACACTTAGATTCACAAAGCATATACAAAGGTTTCTCTATGTGTATTACTTGATCTAATCTCGTATACACAAAGCTAATCGATCTAAGTTTGGGATCAACAAGTGGTATCAGAGCTTGTTGAGAAACTTTTGATCTTTGAGGAACACCAGAACCCTAAAAACACCAAAACCCTAATTTTCTCAGAAACCCTAACAACATCATGTCTGAAGCAATAACCTCCTCCTCCTCAGCCTTACCTAACATCAAGATTCCCATGCTTGATGCAACCCACTTTGACTTATGGAAGTTCAACTTTGAACAATATCTGGGGATCTATGACTACACACTCTGGGAGATTATTGAATATGGAAACTCATTCAATAAGGCTCAAAAGATTCTTGATGCCATTAGTCAAAGAACAGCTGTTGAAGGATGCCCTGAAGAGGATAAGAAAGAAAAACCTGGAGATGGTAGAGCTGTAGGTGCTGAAGATATTACAAAGAAAAGGGTTGACATGAAAGCCCTAAATATTCTGAAAGTCTCGTTGGGACAAGAAAACCAGCACAAGTATAGAGGCTATGAATCTGCTAAGGATCTTTGGGAAGCACTTGAAGTTGCATATGGTGGCAATGCAGACACTAAGGAAGAAAAGAAAAAGCAACTTCTGCATGATTATGCTGTCTTCAAAGCTCAACCCAATGAGAAACTGAGTAGTGTGAGAAGTAGGTTGCTTGACATCACAAGCAAGTTGTCCTTCATGGGGACACAAGTTGGTGATGTTGACACCAATGCTACCTTTCTTAAGAGTCTTGGTGAGGCATGGAAGATTGAGGCAAGATCTATTCTTGCCAACAATACTTACAAGAGGTCCTCGTTTGATGACATCTACAACAAACTAAGACTGTTGGAAGATGAAACTCTTTCAGAGCATGGAAGCAAATCTACCACCAGCAACATGGCCTTCTTCTCTCATAGTGAAGGTCAATTCAATCAGAAGGACTCTTATATGCATCCAGTTACTGGATCATCATATGTCAGCGCTAGAACAAGTCCTGTCAACGTCTCTTTTTCAGACGCTGACACATTCAAGAATGACTCCTCAAGAGTTAAACCTGCTGGTTTGGATTTGGATACTGTTTGTGCTTACATTGCTTCTTTGCCCAATGGTTCAGTGATTACATATGAGGACCTTGAGCAGATAAGTGATGAGCACTTGGAAGAGATGGACATCAAGTGGAATATGGCTCTTGCCAGTATAAGAGCAAATATGTGGAACAGAAGGTTTAAAAATAAGATGACCTTCAATGCTAAAGACACAGCTGGATTTGATAAATCCAAAGTTGAATGCTACAACTGTCATCGTATGGGGCACTTCATGAGGGAATGCAGATCTCCTAGACGATCTGATGCTGGTAAACCCTCAAGTCAGATTGTTAAAGCTCAGGATTCCAAAGCCATGGTTGTAGTTCAAGGAATTGATGGTACAGGATGGGATTGGAGCTATCTGGCCAAGAATGCTGAAGAGGATAAAGCTTTGGTTGCTGATATTGAAGAAGAAGAGCATGTTGAATATGCTCTCATGGCACACTCCTCCTCTTCATCTGATAATGAGGTATATGATGATGCTTTTTGTATCAAAGGTTGTAGGTTAAACACTGAAAGACTTAACAAAGAGGTGTTAAAACTAAAAGATGATATGAGTACTGAAAGGTGTAATTTATCTAATTACCAACTAGCTCTTACTGAACCTGAGAAAACCGTTTCTGAATACAAGAAAATGGAATTTGACTTAAAAGATAAGATCAATATCTTAAAACATGAGCTAGAGGGTAGTATGGATGTTAGGAACATCATGACAAAGGTTAATAGAGACCTACAGGCTAAGTTAGATGAGGCCATTAAGAATAAAGATAATGTTGACCTCAAAATTCAAAGATTTGATAGAGCCACCCAAACCCTAGGAGACTGTGTAGCTAAACAAAAGGATCCTAAGGACATGACTGGGATTGGGATGAATGATTACTCTCTGGTTCCACCACCAGCTGGTGACTTCTATGGTGTCCTTAGAAAGGACTTGTCTTGGACTGGTATACCAGAATGCCAAGAAGAGGAATTCATTCCTCCACCAAGAGTTGTCACTCCAGTGGAAGAGTATCAACAAAAATTAACTGACCTAAATGAGTAGAAGAAAGCTAACCCTACTTTATTTGTTAAGGGAGGTTTGCTATGTGAAAGTCCCAATGAATCACCACCCATTAAGGTTACTCACCCAATCACTGGTAAAGCTGTTGACCTAGGTTTAAACACTGTTAGAAGACCTACCATTAAATATGCAGAGATGTATAGAAATAATAGGTCACCCAAGAGCCAAGTTAGCAATCATGGAACAGGTTTCTTCTCTTCTAGACCTAAGGTTGTGTCTAAGAAAGCCTGTTATACTTGTGGTAGCTTTTCACATTTGGCATACAAGTGTGTCAATGCTCCCAAGGCCAGCGCTGACAGGAACAATTTCAGCGCTGACAGGAAGAAATTCAACGTTGTTAGAAAGTCAAACATTGTCAGACCCAAACCTTGTGCGCAACAAAGTCCACAAGTGATTAGACCTGCCCCATTCTTTTCTACAAGGTCTAACACTCATGGACAAAGACCTTTTCAAAAGACAAACACCTGGTAAAATAGGCAATGGGTTCCTGTAGCAAACCCTAGGTTCAACGCTGACAAGGGTAACTTCAGCGTTGACAGAACAAATTCTAACGCTGACAGAAACGTGACCAGACCTAAATTTTTGCAGCCATAAGGTAAGGGGTCTAAAGCTTCTTCAAGCTTAACATGGAGACCCAAGAAAGATCAAAACCCTAATGAAAATGGGATTTCAATGACTTGCAATAGATTTAATTACATTTCAAAGGTCATTACAAAACCTATTGGGGTTAACTGGGTATTTCATCCTAAAAAGGATGAGAATGGGGTTGTTGTGAGAACTGAGTCTGTTCTTATTGAACAACCAGATGAATCCAAGTCTTTTGAGACTTGGGTTCCCAAAGAAAACTAATTTGTTTTCTTTATGTGCAGGGCATTCAAAGACAGATCAATGATTATGGATATTGGGATAGTGGATGCTCAAGGCACATGACAGGGAAGGAAGACTATCTGACGAATTTCACCCCTATTAAAGATGGTGATAAGGTATACTTTGGAGGAGGATATGGAACTATCACAGGCAAAGGAAACCTTCTCACCAATAATCTGCGTTTTGAGAACGTCTTCCTGGTAAAAGAACTTGATTATAATCTATTTAGTGTATCACAAGTCTGTGATAACAAAAATAAAGTTCTTTTTACTGATACTGAGTGTTTGGTGTTAAGTAAGGATTTTAAGATCCCTGATGAGAAGTATATTGAGTATAGAACACCTAGGCATAAGGACATATATAATGTGAATTTAAATGGGATTAAAATGAATACAAATATGTCTTGTTTTTATGCTAAGGCCTCAGTAGATGAAAGTAATTTGTGGCACAGGAGACTAGGGCACATAAATTTTAAAAATATAAATAGACTTGTGAGGCTTGGTTTAGTTGATGGTTTGCCTGAGAAGGCCTTCCACAGTGACCACTCTTGTGTTGCATGTCTTAAAGGCAAGCAGCACAAGGTCTCATTCAAGTCCAAACAGGTGCATACTAGTTCCAGACCTCTTCATATGCTTCACATAGACCTCTTTGGTCCAATAAATATAGAAAGTTTGAATGGTAAGTCATATTGTTTTGTTGTCACAGATGACTTTTCTAGATTTACTTGGACATTCTTTCTAGCTATGAAGAGTGACACAGCTGATGTTCTTATTGATTTTATCACTCAGATTGAGAAAAGGTCTGGCTATGAGGTTAAAATGCTTAGGAGTGATAATGGTGGAGAATTTAGGAACAAGAAGCTAGATGATTTCTGTGCCAGGAAAGGAATTACTAGGCAATTTAGTATTGCAAGAACCCCACAACAAAATGGGGTTGCTGAGAGGAAGAATAGAACCCTAATTGAAGCAGCCGGAACAATGTTGGCTGATGCTCACTTTCCAATAGCCTTTTGGGCTGAGGCTGTTAATACAACATGCTATGTGCAAAATAGAGCATTGGTTAACAAAATTCAGCACAAAACACCTTATGAGTTACTTTGGGGAAGAAAACCTAATATTGGTTTTCTCACACCTTTTGGTTGTCATGTAGTAGTGTTAGATACTAGTGATGCCTTAGGGAAATTTAGTGCAAAAGGTGATGAGGGCTATTTCATGGGGTATTCAGTCCAGAGCAAGGGTTATAGGGTTTATCTTAAGGAGGACAAACGTATAGTTGAAAGAGTACATGTTAGGTTCTTAGAGAATAAACCTAGTGATCCTGAAAGTGGTCCTAATTGGTTGTTTGATTTGGAACCCTTATCTAGAACTTTAAATTATATGCTTGTCACTAATCCAGACATTGTGAAGGTAACTTCAAATGTTGTGGAGGAACAAGTTGTTAATGTTTCAGGTACACAGGTTAATGAGAGGGTTGGATCACAAGCAGAAAAGGCATCTCCTACATTAGAATATGTCACAATTCCCATTTGGACAGATGTTTTTGCTGCTGCTGCTGCTGCTGGACAAGATAATGGTGGTTTACAAATACCACCAGATACAAACATGCATGGTTCTTCAGGCGCTGACAAAGGCAAATCTAGCGCTGACAAGAACAATTCAGACGTTGATGGCTCAGACGTTGACAACAACAGTTCAAGCGTTGTTAGCCCAAGCGCTGACAAACAAGGTTCAGACGTTGACAACACCTTTGCACATCTTTTCTCTTCCACTTTTGAACAAGTTGAACCTTCCAATTCTTATGAAGAAGGTCATCCTTATGTTGACATAAGAGAGTCTGATGAAGAAGACATTGGTAACATGGAGCATGAGGTTGAGGACACCAGACTTTTTGAAGGAGGGGTTCTCACTTCCACAATGAAGAATCACCCCACATCTCAGATCATTGGTGATATTATGACTCCAGTTCAGACTAGAAGATCTCATCAAGGTCTTGGTGGGTTTATTGCCAATATACACAAGAAGGTTGATACCCCTCTTGTGCAAGCATGTTTGTTTGCATGTTTTCTGTCACAAGAAGAACCCAAGAAAATATTTGATGCTCTCAAAGAACCAAGTTGGGTGGAAGCAATGCAGGATGAGCTTCACCAATTTGCAATTCAGGATGTTTGGGAGCTGGTTGATTGTCCTAGATATGTCAGACCTATAGGGACAAGATGGGTTCTCAGGAATAAAAGAGATGAAAGAGGCATTGTGGTCAGAAACAAGGCAAGGTTAGTGGCTCAAGGTTATACACAAGAGGAGGGGATAGACTATGAGGAGGTCTTTGCACCAGTTGCAAGGATTGAAGCTATTAGGATTTTTCTAGCCTATGCTTCCTGCATGGGCTTCACAGTCTATCAAATGGATGTCAAGAGTGCTTTCCTCTATGGAACTATTGTTGAGGAAGTTTATGTGATGCAACCTCCTGGTTTTGAGGATCCAGAGCATCCAGATAAAGTGCATAGAGTCAAAAAGGCTATGTATGGCCTTCATCAAGCCCCTAGAGCATGGTATGGTACTTTGTCTACCTATTTGGTGGACAATGGATTCAAGAGGGGTACCATAGATCAGACACTATTTACAAAGAAGAAAGGCAAGGATGTGTTGCTTGTGCAGGTCTATGTTGATGATATCATTTTTGGGTCTACTGATCCAAAGATGAGTGAGGATTTCTCCAAGCTTATGACAGACAAATTCAAGATGAGTGCTATGGGGGAGATGAACTTCTTTCTTGGTTTACAAGTTCAGTAGAAAGAAGATGGTATCTTCATCTCCCAGGTGAAATATGTTGCTGAGATCTTGAAGAAGTTTGGCTTTTCTACACATGAAAAGAGGGCTACTACTCCTATGGATAGAGAACACCCCTGGGGAAAGATTGGAGATGGGAAAGATGTTGATGTCAGGCATTATAGATCCATGATTGGATCCTTGATGTATCTTACTGCTTCCAGACCTGATATCATGTTTGATGTGTGTGCTTGTGCACGCCATCAAGTGACTCCCAAAGAATGTCACCATTATCCTGTAAAGAGGATCTTTAGGTACTTAAGATGTTTTCCCAGTCTTGGTTTGTGGTACCCAAAAGATTCACCATTGGAGCTGATTGCATATTCAGATAGTGATTATGGAGGTGACAAGTTTGATAGGAAATCCACAACTGGTGGATGTCAGTTTCTTGGGAGCAGATTAATATCTTGGCAATGCAAGAAACAAACAGTGGTGGCTAATTCTACAACTGAAGCAGAGTATGTGGCTGCAGCTGCATGTTGTGGCCAAGTGTTGTGGATTCAGAACCAGCTGTTGGATTATGGGTATAATTTCATGCATACTAAGATATTTGTTGACAATAATAGTACTTTATGCATCATTAAGAATCCTGTACATCATTCTAAAACTAAACACATAGAAATTAGACACCATTTTATAAGAGATTGCTTTGAGAAAGGTTTAATACAACCAGATAGGGTTGACACTGAGGAAAATGTGTCAGATTTATTAACTAAACCTTTTGATGCTGGGAGATTTCAATACTTGGTAACAAGTATTGGAATGGTTAATCTCACATAATATGTGTTTTGGATTCTTTTTGTAAAAGTATGTACAGGATGATGCATTATTATTATTGGTCTTATTGATGATTTAGATTTTCCACTATATTTTTCTAACGCTAACAAGGGTTGCTTGAACACTGATAAGTGTTTTTGCAACGTTGTCAGCAATATAATTGTCTAACGCTGACAAAGCTTCCCTCAACGCTGTCATGTGTTATCAGGGCGTTGTCAGCAACAATGTTAGTTTTGTGGTTTTCAATCTAAATGTGCAGATGGTGTTAGCAGTATACCATTGGATACAGAGTTGCTTATGGATCAATGAAGAAGCATTTGGACAAGTTTTTATTTATGGATGATGGTTGGAATGCTTCATTCCTATCTTGACATAAATTTTTTTTTATGTTCATGCATGATTTTAGCAAACTTTTTGTATCATAGTTTAAGGGGAGGTTTTAGGAACCTTTAGGATGTTTGGGTATCCATATGATACTCTTATCATAATTCTAGATTGTGTCCACAGGTGAGTATGAGTTAGTTTTACTAAATCATGAGGCACTGTAGCATGCATAGTATATCAACTTTGCATGCTGCCAAGACATTTTTGGCCTAGAATTGGTTGTGGTCTGTTGGGAGACTTGGGAATGATTTTGATATGGGATTTACCTGGGAGTAACAAGGATTTTAAAAGGTAACTTTGTTGTTAAGAGTTTTGGTTAGCAAGGGACACTAGAGGACTGTTATGTCTATCTTGCTTATGCAAGTGTGCATAACTGGACAGTGCTTGCCGCCCTATAATAATTATCAGCTTTTGGTTATCTTCTCTAGGATAAATTACTTGTTAAGGTCATTTTTCACTTTTTAAAATGATTTTATTTTTGGACGCTGACAAGAAATTTCCAAGCGTTGTTGTGACCAAATTGGACGCTGACATGGCTTTAGGCAAACGTTGACAAGATTATAGCCGTTGGGCGTTGATAGGTTATTTTTGACCGTTGACACTCAATGGGACCTACCCAGTTGTTACTTTTTGACATATTTTCAAGCCGTAATTTTAGGAGTTGTTACTTTCATTTAATGCATGAGATAAACTATAACTTTTTCAATATTGTCATGATTGATTTTTGAAAAATTTTGCCTATTTTTGGGCCAATCACATGCATTCTTTCTCTCCTATAAATTTGGCTCCTATTTTTAAACAGGGTATCTATAATTCTTGTCTAACACTTTTCTCTTATCAACTTCATCTTCTACACTTCAAATTAACAGCTTTCATCAATGGCACCAAAGTTTAACTCAGCAGAATTGGAATTGGGGTTTAGATCACAACACAACATGATTGCTTATCTTGAAGCTGATAATGATATGTTTCCCCAATACACACAAATGGTGGCGTATTTGAACGCATCCCCATTAAGGTATGCTCTTTCTCATGCACCACTCATTCCAGTCACACACATTAAGCAGTTTTGGAACACTGTCAGTTCCTCAACAGTTAATGGAGTGACCACATTAACTTCTATTGTTCATGGGAGGTCTTGGGTGGTTACTGAGGCCTTGTTACGCCAAGCCTTGCATCTTGATGATGCTGATGGTGTAGCCATCCTTCCCATAAATGAAATAGAACAAGGGCTTAGGGCTTTGGGATATCCTTTTCCTGTTGAAGGTACTCTTAATAAGTATCATAAGCAGGAATTTCCCCCAGCCTGGAAGTACCTCATACACATCCTCCTTCAATGTTTGAGTCCCAAATGTACTGCACACAATGAGATCAATAGATCCATTGCTAGTGCTATTGTGTGCATTGCAACAGGGCAAAAATATAACTATTCTAAAATGATTTTTGAAGGGATGTGTAAAAACAAGGGGACAAAAATGACTTTAGCTTATCCCCGTTTTCTGCAAATGATTTTTGATGATCAAGGTTACTGCTCAAGGGATCACAATGATTTTTATAAGATCCCTGAGCAAAAGAAAGCTATTTTTATGAAGATGGATTCACCACCCCATAGGGATTTACCTTTAACCCCAACCATGCTTGTTGTTATTGCAGCAGCACAACCTTAACCAGACCCACAACCCCAACCAGATCCCCAACCTATAATTGACCCTCAACCACACCTTGAACCCATTCCTGAACCTTTACCCTCACCTGAACAAATGCAAATTGACCAAGAACCCTTTGACGCTGACACATCAAATGTTGGCGTTGATGTGCCTATTTCCAACGCTGACACACAACCTTCACAATCCCAAACACCCCTTAACCAACCCACATCTACCCATTCTTCCACACCATCTTCCACACCACCTGAATATAGGTTGATGAAACGCCAAAGGACTACTAGAGTGTTCTCCTCTAGTGGTCCTAGCCATGAAGCAGAGAGAACCACCACCACAAGTGTGGCTGGTGACCTGGATGAGGCTGGGACTATTGGTTCTGGCTTAGAAGCTGGCCAAGGCAGTCCCACCATCATTAAGTCCTCATCCTTGCCCAATGAATCTGACTTGGGAGGTCAAATCCCCATTTTAGAAGAGGGCAGACTGGAACCAATGACTCTTTTGGAATTGACGGCAGTCTGCATAAGCTTGCAAAAGCAAAAATGCAGACTTAGTACAAATTGTCAGCTCACAAGGCCTTGAACTCAAGCAATTGAGGGAGAGGATTGTTGTTTTGGAAAGTGATCGTGTTAGAAGGGGTATGGAGAAGTCTTCCAAAGGGGAGAAAGATCAAAGAAATCTGAGTGATAAGGGCAGCCAGGATGGTCAATCAATGGATGTTGCTGAGGCCCTTACAACTTTGAAGGAACAAACAGGTTTTGATACGTCCTTAATCTCTCCCACCAATCTAAATTTGTCATTTACAGCTATGTTGAGAGAGGTTACACAAGGCGCTGAGGGAAAATATTTGAGCGTTGACAAGGCAAATTTGGACGCTGATAGAAGTATTTTGGGCGCTGACAGGATAAATTTGGGCGTTGACAGACCTGCTCATGAAGGTGATGTATCCCAGTCATCATCTATCATCAAGTAAGTTTCTACTCAGGTATTACCATCTACCTTACCAACCATTGCACCATCAGATAAGGGTAAGGGTAAATTGGTAGAAGATATTCTTCCAAAGGATGTAGCCCAGGTTGAATTTGATAGAAGACTAGCTGCACAAATCATGGAACAAGATGAAAAAGAAAAGTCACCATTTGTTGTGACTTCAGAAGAAGAAAGTGATAGCTCAGACTCAAGTGTGATGATAATAGAACCAGAAAGGCTTGAGTATGGTGATGAGCTTGCTAGGGAAAAGTTGAGAGAATTAAAATTGCAGGTTGGGTTTGACATGCAAGAGGTGGTTCAAATGTACAATGCTTGGGAAGAAAGCTGCATGGATAATCCAGACTTGACCATTTCAGATCAAATATGGGGTTTGGAGCTTCTTCTTAGAGTTCAGCAAGATTGTAAGGTAATTTTGAAGCACAAGGCAAGCAATATTCTCTCAGAATTGAAAAGGGATAGAAGGGAGCTCTACTTTATGTTGCTCAGATGTCATGGAGTTGGATGGACATATCAGAAGTTGAAGGCTTTGACATTTGATGAGTTGGAAAACAGGGCTTATCCCATTTGGGTGAGAATGCAAGAAGCAAACACTCTCAGACTTCTTTCAGATGAAAGAAAGGAGCAACTTGCAGAAGAAATGGAAATCAAGAAAGCTATGATGATTCCCAGGCCAGTGAAGAAGGGAAGTAAATTTGAGTTTCCAAAAGATATGGATCCACTATATCCAAGTGAAGCAGTTATAAGAAAGAGCCTCAAGCTTTCCCCATTAGAAACTTCACATATGGTGCAAGTGTTACCATTAGATTCCAGGAATCCAATTGTGAGCTATGAAGAAGATGAATGTGGATTCTAGAAGATTGGCAGATTTGGAAAGGAGGTACACACTTTTACCACTCTCATATCTTTATTTGCAAGTTGTGATAGAGAAGAATTGGTGGACCTTTGGAGGTTGCTGGAGACCAAGTATGAGGCTGAAGCACCTACTTCAGCTAATGAAATAAAACTTTGGACCACATTCAAAAGAATGTGTGGGACAAAAGAAGAAGATCCTGCAATTTGGAAGGATCTTGAAGATGACCTAAGTGGTCTTCAATGGAGGTTATATTCAGCTGCTGGTGTATACCATTTGAGTTCTACAAAGTTTGCTGAGTATCTACTTGTGGATGCTCAGTATTTCATATCCAAGGCTGTTTTGGAAAAGATGAAGGACACTCAGCTGGAAATAGATTATTCAAGTGACGTGGCAAAAGATTTGATCAGATTTATTCATTACCAATATGAAAAGGTTTGTCAGACTCCTCCAAGTTCTTAATGCTTATTCAGAAACTTGATCATAAGAGTGGATATCAAGTTTAGGGGAGGATTGTTGGGAATAAATTAAGGCCAGATCACTTGAGCGCTGACAAGAACAATTCAAGCGTTGACAAGAGCAAAGCAAGCGCTGATAGCTCAAGCGTTGACAAGTTAAAGTCAAGCGTTGACACAATGAAGACAAGCACTGATGGAAAATATAATCTACACGTTTATTATATTCTAGAATACTTCTAGTAAGGATAGAAACGACAATGTATTTTCTATGTTTATCCTTACCTAGAATAGCTGATACGTAGCTTATTGTACAAGGCTTCTTGTATCTATAAAAGAAGGCCTTTAGGTTAATGTTTCATATAAGTTTTACATAATTTTTCGTTTATAAACATCTTTCATTGTAAGCAAGTTCGACATTGATAATCAAAGTGAAAGTTTGTTTATATCTTGTGTGTTCTTGTTTAAGTGTTAAATTCCACATAACACTTAGATTCACAAAGCATATACAAAGGTTTCTCTATGTGTATTACTTGATCTAATCTCGTATACACAAAGCTAATCGATCTAAGTTTGGGATCAACAGGTTGGAAGTGTTTGTTCACTCTTTGGCCCAAAACCGCTCCAATAGCATAGTCGCTAGCATCGCACATCAACTAAAAGGGAAGCTCCCAATTAGGGGTGACCAAGACCGGTGCCTTAGTTAGCTTATCCTTAAGAAGGTTGAAGGCTTCAATACACTCGTTGGAAAAGATAAAGGGGTATCTTTCTCCAAGAGGTGGGTCATCGGGCGAGCGATTTTAGAAAAATCTTTGATAAAGCGACGGTAGAAGCCCGCATGACCAAGGAAACTTCTCACACCCTTCACGGTTGAAGGTGTAGGCAATTTAGCAATAACATCGACTTTAGCACGGTCTACTTCAAGACCGGCTTTGGAGATCTTTTGTCCTAGCACGATGCCCTCTTTTACCATGAAATGGCATTTTTCCCAAATTTAGAACAAGGCGAGTGTCTTCACACCGCTTAAGCATACGTTCTAAATTGGCAAGGCAAGCAGAGAATGAATCGCCATAAACCGAGAAATCATCCATGAATACTTCCATAGTTTCTCCAACCATGTCATGGAAGATAGCCATCATACACCTTTGGAACGTCCCAGGAGCATTGCATAAACCAAAAGGCATACGTTTGTAAGCAAATGTTCCGTAGGGACAAGTGAATGTGGTCTTTTCTTGGTGTTTGGGATCGATGGGAATTTGAAAATACCCGGAGAAACCGTCTAAAAAGCAGTAATAGTCATTACCCGCTAGACGCTCGAGCATTTGAACCATGAAAGGAAGAGGAAAGTGATATTTTCTCGTGGCATCATTGAGCTTGCGATAGTCGATACAAAATCTCCACCCAGTAACGAGACGAGTGGGAATCAACTTGTTGTGTTCATTGGGAACAACGTTTATTCCGCCCTTCTTGGGCACACAATGGACGAGACTTACCCATGGCGAATCCAAAATAGGGTAAATCAAGCCGGCATCAAGAAGTTTGATAACCTCTTGTTTGATGACGTCATGAATGCGAGGATTAACCCTTCTTTGGCTCTAGATAGCGGGTTTAAAGTCATCTTCCATGAGAATCTTGTGAGTACAAAAGTTTGGATCAATTCCGCGGATGTCGGAAATTTTCCAAGCAATTGCCTTCTTATGATATTTAAGCACGGCGATGAGGCGAGATTTCTCTTCGTCTTTCAAGTCCTTAGCAATGATGACGGGCGACTTCTTCTTATCTTCAAGGAACACGTACTCGAGATGGGGCGACAACTCCTTAAGTTCTAAATCCGGAGGATTTTCGATGGGAGGCGGATTTAAAGTCGGTTCATCGATAGCAATAACCTTGGGAGATGGTGGAGAAATATGGTCCTCTTTGAGAAGGTTCTCAATGAGACGAATGTCTTCATCCCAATCGGTGGGAGAATCGTCATTTTCTAAGTTCACATCTCCCATGGTTGCTTCAAAATCTTTCCAAAGAAAATCACTTTCTCCCAATAGAGATAGTGATGAATCAATAGAGGAAACGGTCATAACATTGGGAAGAGAGGTAGGAATACTTTTACAAGCATCTTTGAAGTGTTCTTCACAAGCCTCATCAAGAACGTCAATACAATTAACACTCTCATATGAATAAGGCTGTTTAGAAAGCTTTCCCATGTTGAAGACAATTTTATCGTCACCCACTCTCATGATAAGCTCACCCGCTTCAACATCGATGAGAGTGCGACCGGTCCTCAGGAATGGACGTCCAACGATTAATGGCACACGAGGGTCCATATCGTAGTCGACCACGACGAAATCGGCATGAAAAGTAAATTTTTCGACTCCTACAAAGACGTCTTCGGCTATCCCCACTGGATAAGCAACCGTCGGTTAGCTAATTCCAAAGTCATTTTGGTGGGGACTAGCTCAGGGAGAGATAATTGCTTCCAAACACTTAAAGGCATTAAGTTAATACTGGCACCTAGATCGGCTAGGGCCATGCAATTTGTAACACTCCCAAATTTGTACAACTCAATACAGCGGAAGACTCGTTGGTGTTACGGGATAGCACATTACTCACATCATAGACAACGCATAAAAATCGCGTCGTTTGTTAATAAAGCATTTCCATTCATAAATATCAAAGTTACATAGGTCCCCAAGTCATATTATTTCATACAAAGTTTTACAAAGTATTTGAATGGAAAATATTGTTTAAGTGCGGGCCATGAATTCTTGTCGTCTTCCCGAGAATTACCTTCAAGTACCTGAGATAAAACATGTTAAAAGAAAAGGTCAGCGATAACGCCGAGTGAATTCATAGAGTTTAATAAAATCCATCAATATAATATCAGTATAAAAATTATTACTGAAAATCATTTTGTACAAATCATTGTAATAGGCCATAAAATAGCCAAGGTCATTTTATACAAATCCGTATCGAAAATCATAATATAGGCATTAGCCTTAAAAATTATTGTACGAGCCAATGTCGCAAAAACATCATACAATACGTTTTGCAACGTTGTATAGATTAAATAAAAACCGTTATAAGAATATGGTTATGAAAACCAAAACACAAACATAATATCATTAGTATGACCTTGTATTGCTAGTCAGGCAATACATCATAAGTCGAAGCGTCTAGTAGTATTTCGTTAGTTTGGATTATTATAAGCCGCATGACATTGTTACCTTACTAAACCAAAACGGGTAGCTAACCCGATACCAATTTTGCCCATCTAAAGTAGCGTGTCGTCACAAAGGTCACGCTATGGAAATCTTCTCATACATAAATTCGCTTACTAATCAATATGGCACGACGGGGATCAACCGTCAAGGCGCGAACTGGGGTGATCGTCCCCAAATAGTACTATTAAATGCATAAGCGTCTACCAAATCCCGGTAGTTCACAATTCATGCTAATGGGACTTTTAGTGACATAACCTAACTTTAATAATCCATTTAATTTCATCTATCGGGTCCTTTAATCATTTATCGGGTCATACAATCAGGTCATTCAACCATTCGGGTCCAAAATCGATAAACAAACAATCAGGACAAATGGTGTCCTATTTAATAAAAACTAACATGTTATCTCCCTCGCGGGTTTAAAAAACATTTATAAAAACATTTAAAAGAGTGCGAGGCTATGAACTCACGTTGATGTGGGAAGGCGGGTTATCGGCAATTCGGACGTACGGTACGTGCTTCAATCACGGAAACCTAGACAAATAATACTCGGTCTTAGACTCGGTCCAATGACTTTTATCAAAATAACAATATACATATGATGATTTTATACATATGATGATGATCAAGTGGGTTTATACATCCTTGTTTACTCATTTTAGCGTTTACGTTTTGGTAACGTTTTACTAGTTTGCTAGTTTTACCTATTTACCTATTTTAAGTCCATTAAGTTTAGTATAAGTTCTTTAACTTGGTTTAATCCATTTTATACCTATACTATCAGTATGTATACTTTCCATGTTGGGCCCAAATGGGTTAAGCCCAATAAGTTCTTTTTATAAGTTTTTATCTTATTTAGTCCAATTATTAGTCCAATATGTTTAGTTAGCTCGTAAATGTCCGTATTTCTTATAGTTCGGGTTTTATCGGTTTTTACTTGTCTTAGTTACTTATATATCAGTATATGACTTTCATAAACTTTACATTAGACGGGTTTGGTCGTCTAAGTTTTATTTGGCGAAAAACGTTAATTTTACGGCGATAGCCGAAAAAGTCGTAAAAATCAAGTTTATAGTTTTTATTACTTATAAATATTATTTCACTACCATTTATATAATTTATCCGTTTAGTTAACCTTTTATATATTTATATAAATAAGTTTTATAAGTTAGTGGGTTTTTATTTTTACATTTTATACATTAAAATGTGAGTGCTTATATAATAATAATAAACATTAATTCCAAAAATCTGATTTTTATCTTCATGTTCACTATTTTTAACATATCTAGAGTTCTATAATGAATTAGAAGCTCATTTTTGGGTGACATGTTCTTCATATTATGTGCTACATTTAACTTAGTTATAGCTACTGCCCATTTTAAGTTTATCATGCCTTAACAGTCCCTACAAAACTGCTTATTCAGATTAGACCACCTAACTTGTTTTGATCATATCTCACTCATTATTTTGATATCATTGCATGGCCAACTCTCACATGTGTATAACATCTTGTACTTACTGTAAATGGATCATACCATGCAATTTTATCAGTTCATGTTTTAGTTTTATACTGTTTTTACACATCCAACTAAATAATCAAGATTTTACCCTCATTTCTTATAGTTATTAACATTTTTAAGCATATCTATCAACACTTGATCCTCACACAACATTTTTATCATCATATATACATCATATACATATAAAAAATGAAAGAAAATACATTTGTTCTTTACAAAATAACAAGAGAAAAATGGAGAGGATGATCTTCTTTACCAACCAAGTGGATTTCTTGTTTTTGGAAGACAAGAACTTGATGAACACAACAAGTAACTCCAAGACCATCAAATATCAAGAACATATGTTGGAAAATCAGCCCTAGGACACAAGAAAATCACCTCCAATGATGTTAATATGGCCACCAAATGAGCAAGGCTTCAAGATAACTCCTTAATAGAGCTAGTAAACATGTGCTTCGTGGCTAGAAAAGATCAAAATGGGTGTTTGTTGCCTTATTTTGGACGGCAAGGGGGAGTGGTTTGAGAGAGTTTTGAGAGAATTTGCATGTAAGGGAAATGGTATAATGAAGTTGCTAGTTTTGAGTTAGTGGTAAAAGGGAAGAATGGCTTAAAGGGTAAGCTAAGCTTACACTTGGTGTAAGTTAGCTAACATGATGCCACCTTAGTGTGTGGTGTCATGTTGTGCCGTCCAACATTTCTTAGTGGGGTGGGACAATGTATTTTGTCCCATCTCACTAGTTTACGGGTATTTCTCGATTCTAGTTTTCTCGATTTGCGTGCCCTCGGGTCGTTTTACGAAAAACGTTTTTATAAATTATGAATCAACATCACAAAACGAATCCAATAAAAATTGTCTCATCAAAAACGGAGTTCGAAAACGTAAATACGTAATCCTAGGGTTTCCGGTTTAGTCGTAAAGGACGTTAAAATAAAATCGTAAGTCCTAATCTCTTCTCGTAAATTTGTGAGTTTATGAACCAACACAAATATAAAACTCCAAAATAATATTCACGGATAAATTTATTTTCTGAAATGTCGGACTGTCACCAAGGACGGTGTATGTAAACGTAAGCACGTAACGTTGAATCCTCCGGTTTAGATGTAGTCGACGCTACTTCGAGACGTAAATCCAAATTACTTCCCAAAAATAAGTGAGTTCATATTGTAACATTAAAATAATGTTTTTAAATAATTATTGAGAATAAAATATCAATCATAAATTGACGGATTGTCACATCATTTACCCCTAAACAGGATCATTGTCCTCAAAGATCATCTTACCTTACTACTCGCTTCTTATAGAGTTAAAGCCATGTGGGTATTTCCTCCACATCCGATCTTTTCTCATAAGTGTAATCAATTACAATACACGAGTTTCATCAAACATAACTACGGGAATAAGATCAGGCTAAATGTTGACTTACTTTCTCTATCCATGATGTTCACGGGTTTTTGATGAATGCAACTTTTCGCTGATCTAAGCTCTACTAAAAATAATCAGATTCTCACTTGATAGATATTCCATCAAGTTCGATATACGAAACATAATTCACGCAGTTCTTGAAGTCCTAGGGTAGATCCAGCTTATATGCCTTTCAAACCAATCTTTTACATCATCTCAATGGTCCCATACAACGGGGACTTATATCCCATGATTTGTCAGATCACGAATTCATTTTTCCAAGTTTAAAAATTGTGGCATAACTTCGCTACCCATTTGGCACTTCAAGATATACATTTCACATTCACATAACCTCTTGCCCACTACCGGCTGTCAATAATCAAATCCTAATTTCAACAATCATTTCAGATCTCGCGGGTCGGGTATTTTGTAAGGTTAGGTTCGCCATCATAGGAAACCTTAAACCTAAAAGACATGTCCAACTCATAATGGGTGTATGTCGGGTGTCTTCATCTCAACTCCTGCTTACAGATGCTCTAATATTTAGATCCTAACAAGATTCAATCTCGATCCTAATACAATGATTATCAATGATAATCCTTTCAAAGGGAAACGATTATACGGTCTATTACCAAAGGTCAATCATGCAAACATAGAACAATGCTTATAGTATTTTGTATTGTTACTTTACCTCGCCCCTTCGATTTGGGGTGGTATATAGTACTCTCATCAAGGTTCGTTCTCAATGATTTCTAAGCAAATCTCTAGAAATTCGATGCGAAGCGAGGATCTTGATAAAGATGTTCAATACAGGCACACTATGTTTACATAACTCTTTTGCCTTTATCATTAATGGGAATGATATTAGCAGATTTGGTCAGTCTATCGATGATGACCCAAATCGAATCAAATTCAGATGATGACCTATGCAATAGCTAGACGTTTACTAATGTATGAGGCGATGTCTGCCTTCATGATTGCCATCAGTACAACTTCTTCAGACAAAGATACTTTTAGTCATAAATGACATAAATAGAATACTTATACTTACAAATTCCAACATAACTATATTTCACAATCCTTCATATTTAGGAAATCACAAGTGGTCTTTTATACATTTTAACGCCATCGGCTTCTCGATTTTAATGGTTCACATTAGCCGTGAAACCTTTCACTATTTATATTATCCTTTTTACAAACATTGTTTATTTTTATATCGTTCGGCAATTTATTTTGCACCTTCATTATTAAGGAACACGTCCTAATTGGTTCTTTATCCTTTCTATATTATGTGTCAGTATCTACATTCATTAAAAAATTTCTTTCTTCACATTTTCTAAGTTTTAGTTTCTTCTCAACTATTATTTTTATCCGTTTTACTCAATCCGTCGTCTAAAGCGTCGATTATTATTATAATTAATTAAATAATTATTAGTTAATTTTTGTGAAGCGTAAACGTAAAAGTTTTAAATTTCTTAGTTCGACCAATTATATAAAATGTTCAAAATAAATTTGAATTTAATTAACACGATTTTTGTTGATTTATCGAAAATAACTAATAAGATTCGTAAATGTTTGAAAAATCTTTGCTTATACTTTGGTCAAAATTTTCTTAGTTTGAAAAGTAAAAATTATCGTTTCAAATTTCAAGTTATGGTTTAAATAGTCTTCTCAATCCTGCTTAGGTTGTCTCAAGGTATGCAAAAACATTTACCCCTAAACAGAAGTTTAGTTAAATGTTTTGGTTATAAGGGAATGATCCCTTAAAAATCCGTTGTTAAAACATTTGTCAAAACATATTTCCATTTTCTTTTTGTTATAACCCTAAGCCTAAATGGCTCTAATCTATGAAAAGTCAATATAGATTCCATTATCTATTAATCACATAGTCAAATAATGTAGAGATTTAAGTCTTAAATCACATGTTAATTATTCAAGGTACATGTTTTTAATTGTTCGGCCAATTCAGGGCAATCTATAATTAATTATTAACTTCATTCTTATTCTTATAAACAAATAAATGGTCCTTAATGATCACGAGCATGAATTTATCAAATTACAGCCCACACACGTGATTCACTAAAGTTATGAATACTACATGTGCATTAGTCAATCCAAACGACATATCATGAAACTCGTAATGTTCATTACAAGTACCGGATGTAGTGATTGGAATAGATAATCTTTTTCGCGGACGCGAAGTTGATGATAACCATGTCGTGAATCAAATCTTTATAACATACGCTAGAACCTTGTAAATGATCGAACAAATCTTCCATTTCGAGTTATGGATATTGTTTTCGATTGTCAATTTACTCAGTTTATAGTAATCTATAAATATAAGGAATGATAACACCATAGCTCTTCATGATGACAGGCTTGGTATAATAAAATCTTTCTCCGACAACTCTCTCAGTTGTACGGCAATTCCTTAAATTCAGATGGTGCTGACGTACAGTGCACAAGCCATAGGTGCAACACCGGGAATATAATCAATACCAATTTCAACTTGCCTTAATGGCGAAAGTCTAAGTAATTCATCAACAAATACTTCCTAAAATTTCAGATAACGAAAACATCTCTTTATTAAATTCATATTAGGTTCTTTCTAGATTACAATATCTATGACTACTTCACAACCATTTACGGTATAGATTTCAAGTCTAAATGCAGGATATGGTCATCCATCAAGAATTATTTAGATCAGTTTTGATAATCAACATCTTATCATTTAGGGGAATTCTACTCGAGTTCCCATCAATTAAGACAATGTCGTCATATCATAATCAATCAATCCATTCTACGGGCACTATCAACTTTCCAGTTGCATTGCCGTCGATAAGATGTGAACTTCTCAAAAGACTAATAATAACTCATAATCCTTCACAAGTTCAAGGATATCTGGAGACACAACTACTATCAAAAGAGTAAGGTCAACTCATAATTTACGCGAGAGAATTTCAAATCAGATACAGACGAAAACATTTAATGAATATGAATATATCCCATGTTTTCATAATTTGAGTACGCATTCGAAAGCTCCTCGGATCGTTACCCAGGTCATTTAAATGAAATCAAATCAAAAGAAATGATAAGAACGTAGATACATCCAGTCGGGTATCAACACTCGGTAATCAGATGCTTTTCCTAAGAATCTCACTACGGGATAATTGGACAAGAAAGAATTGTCAATTGTCAAATAAGAAAATTTACACAGATGGGTAAAATCGACTCAGAAGAATAGATGCTACAGGCACATATGTAGGTGTCCCTAACACTATGTCCCTATTTTTCACTTCTTGCAGATCTCATAAATTTTTATTCTTTCACAATCTTCAAAGAAAATTTAGTGTTTATTAATCAGTTTTATGGTGACTACTAATCAGCCTTGCATGGTCCATTCTAAATTGTATGTAGGCGTGCAACTATATACAATTTCAAGATTAACGATGCAATACTCAGTTCGTCAAAATTTTATCATCCATGTTTATAGTAAAATCATTTTCATGCTTAATTCTTAGATAAGAATCAAGAATAAATTTACAAAGATTTTCTTTATTATAAAAACAATTAAGTCTTTCCAAGGTGTTTTATAAACAACTTCATTCGATAATAATTACTTATAAATCTCATTTTGAATAATCCTTTTTGTGATGAAAATTAAAATTTCTCAAAGGATACCGTTTCAACTTTATAAAAACAATGTGTGATCTGCAAAAGAGTGATGAAGAGTTGTTCACCAAGAGCTAACTACAATATGATAGGAAATGAGCTTTAGCCAAATAATCATGAGATTCATGATCTCGATGGCACTCAAAAAGAATAATCTACAACGTAACTCACATCGAGATGAGTACTTGTTCAATGGTTGCATCACTAATGCGAGCATTAGGAAGAAGCAAGAAAAGATAGATAACATCGATACATGTAGAATTTAGCAATCAAAGGTAGTCTTTTCATTAATCACAAACAAGTCAAATTGTACCGTAACACATTGCGTGTCACTATGTCATATAATTCTCAGAACTCATCCTACCAACTGATATCTCAGTTAAGTTAGGGATTATTTTTAAAAGATACCACAATGAATACTAATCTACAAGAGTCATTAGGTGTTCCGCATGTACCAGAAGATCCATCGGTCTCAATTCAGAAGAAGATTTCTTCAATTTATTTCTTGGACACTGGGCATCCTCGTTAGTGGACAATGGCCTAGGAACAACACTTAACACGAATCAACAATCAATTAAAACCTTAAAATTCAATCACATAACTTAACGACTTCCTCTTATCAATCTCATATTTCGTACGGGTTAAATTTTACTTTATTCAAGTTTCAACCAATTTTATACTTAATTCAATATCTTACCTCATATTCCAATACTTTCAATCTTATTCTTAGGCCTTAATAGGCAATAAAATCTCGATATGAACAACACTTAATTTCCAATCCTATAATTCTTACAACACAATTATCAAATGAGTCACTAGTATGAAATGACTTGATCATTCAACTAGACTTCTCGGAAAGGTACTAGTGGCATGAGGCTTTTGGGTAATGGTTCCAATAACAGCCTCAAGTGCAACATTCACCCTTTCGATTTCAATTTAAGAATTGGATGACAACGAATCAGATGACATCTTTCTAGGTGGTAACGTTTTGTCAAACTCCACTCTATAAGAAAAGATCATCATGACATCGATATCAGATTTTGTAACACCCCATTTTGGAAATGGAATCTTACGCATAATCATGGCGCGTCATCAAAGCATACAAGGATAAATGTCTAAGCATTATTTGACCATAAAAGGAAAATACCGGAATCAAACATCGGTAACCCCAAAGTAGAGCTCATCATACACAAACATAAATACTAAAAAAGGAAAGGACGAAACAATGTCCATTGCAAGCTGTATTAAAGTAAAGGAAATGCATAAAGTAAAGAAAGACAGTAAAGCTTCTAATCCATATGCACGTACGTTTGAGATCTACGAGCGTCCCTGAGTACCTGCCGTTTTGGGAACATGAAAAGGAAAACGGCTGAGCAAGACGCTCAGTGCACGGATGTACAAAATAGCATGAAATAGGATAAGCATGTAACATATAACAGCGGAAGACTAAGTTCTGAGTAAACTGGTTAAGTATTAAGAAAAACTGGTTTTATAGTTTGAAAAGCCTTATGTTTATCTTATGAAAACTGTTTTAACATAAATATACCATAGCCCATATAGGTCATGAAAAGGTCACGTGCATGAATACTTGGAGGGGTGACCTCATCATGCTGATTAGAGGGGATGCCTCTAATTAATATACTGGTCTGGGTAGGAGGGATCAACTCCTTGTGAAGGATGCAAGGCACACACCACATTCACCATGAAATACTGAATAAAACATGTAACTAGGATGCACCCATACGCCCCACATGATATAATAATATGGCTAAAACTGAAAGGGACACCACGAGCAATCACTCCGCTGTGGGGAAGTCATAACATTGGTGCCTCCAATGTTATGGTTATGGTACCTCCATAACTAGGTGAAACTGGTCATGCTTGTATATGGCTATAGATCATGCTGATTAAACATAAGCAGTTCAAAACAATAAAACAAATACTGGGGAAAACAGTTGGCTGCATACTGGGAAATCCTAATAAGGAAAGAATGTCCATACTGAAAGGACGGGAATCCGTACCTCAAGTCCAGTGAATGAACGGAAGAAAGACTCCTACTTGTGGATCACTAACGCTACATGAATACACACGTGTATAAGTATCGAATCACTGATTACGTACTGTGTTTTATGTCTCATCTTAGCTTACTTGTATGTTTTAGGTCATGGTTTACTGTTTAAAGCCTTAAACTGTGTTTATCTTGTATTCTGATTAATCTGATTAAGTATTACTGGTATTTCATGTATTATTATACTTACTGTGTATTAATAAGTAACTTTCCAAAAATAGCAGGTTTCCAAAAATAGAAAGTTTCCAAAAATAGAAAGTTTCCAAAAATAGAAAGTTTCCAAAAATAGAAAGTTACCAAAAATAGAAAGTTTCCAAAAATAGAAAGTTTCCAAAAATAGAAAGTTTTCAAAAATAGAAAGTTTCCAAAAATAGAATTTACTGCTTAAAATAGATTAGTTTCTAAAAATAGAAAGTTTCCAAAAATAGATCAGCTGCCTTAATTAAATAAGTTTCCATATATAGAAGGTTTCCATGATTAGATTAGCTGCCTGAAATAGATAGATTTCTATATATAGAAGGTTTCCATTAATAGATTAGTTGCCTTATTTAATTAAGTTTCTATAAATAGAAGTTTCCATAATTAGAATTAAGCTGGTTACATAAGCTAACATATAAGTCTAAGTGTTTATAAGCTTATTTCTTAAGTCATATGATATAGTGTATAGTTTAATTATTATTTCATGTATTTTAATTAAACTATAGGTTAAGCATTTTAATTAAAGTATAACAGGTTTTAATTAAAATGGAATAAATTACTTAGGTTAAAATGTGTATTATTATGTATTAATAACATAACCTAATCATGTCTAAATTAATTAATTATAGGCATGTTTTAAATAATTAATTAATTATAACTTATAACATAAAATACTTAGGTTAAATTAATATCATGCTAAATTAATAATTAAAATAACCTAAGTCATGGTTTAATTTATATCTCATGTTTATTAATTAATTTATATCCTAAGTTCATAATTCATAAAATTAACATGTAGCATAAATCATGATTTAACCAACGAACCATGAATCGGGCATGAACTCGACACCGTACCCCGAGCCAAACTCGGGGTACTTGTGTCCCCTTGTTGCCGTGGGTCCCACATGCACCAACCAAGACCAAAAATGGTCTTGGTGGTGGCGGCTAAAAGCAAACCGAACCCCCCCTCGGGTTGGTTATACTAGGCGGCCAAAACAAACACCCTCTTATATCATCCTTTGATTTTAATTTACCCCAAAACATGTTAGGTCAATGTTTAATTATCATGTTTTAATAAGAATATTAATAACATGTTCATGAAAATAATCAAAGATTTAAAAGAATTAAAAAGAAAGGTTTAGAATGATATACCAATACGTAGCTTGAAAGAGGATGAACAAACACGGTTTATAGCAATGGTATTCAAGATCAAAATCAATTGACAACCACCTATGGTGGTCCTTAAGGTGGCGGCACAAAGAGAGGGCAAGGAGGAGGAGAGAAACTTTTTTAGGTTAAATGAATATTTTTCATGAAATGTAAAAATGAAATGAAAAGTTACCATAACCCCCCTTTCATGTAAAAGTCAATGGGCTAAGCCCATTATGGTTATGTGTGCCGTGGGTATGGGGGCCCCACATGGGGTACCCGTACCTTTTCTCGTGTCCCGATATTTCGTGTTCGTTCGTGGTTAAACGTGTTCGTGTTTAAAGTGTTTCTGTTTATTTTATCATGTAGTTTATCGTATTCTTAACGCTCGTAATTAAGTACTTACGTAATTATTTTAGTTCGTGTTTTAAAATGGTGATCATGATTTAATTATGTTCACGTGAAGTATCTATTAACTGTTTATCATGAGTTCGTACGTAATCGATACTTATCATGTCATACACGTATACACTTGCTTGATTATTAGCACATGAATGTGATCAATACTAAATAGGGTAAGTTTTAATCTAGGACGTGCGATCTTAAGGGCACTATTCATGGTAAAAGCATGCGGGTTTTACAATTCTTCCCCCCTAAAAAGAATAATTCGTCCCCGAATTATAGATATAGCAAACTAGAAAGATGTAACATACCCGAACTCAAAATATGAAGTGAGGGTAAGAAGCCCGGATAGACTCCTCTGTTTCCCAAGTGGCTTCCCGCTCGGTATGGTCCCTCCAAAGAATTTTGACGAATGGAATTGATACAAGCGATTTTCTATGTTGAAAAAGTTCGAGTTCTCGGAATCCTCTCGAATTGATCTCAGTTTAAAGTGGAATGATTTGTTCTTGGTGACGAAAAGTGGATTTGGTTTTCTATTCTAAGTAAATGAAGTAAATAAAGATTAAAGCCAGAAACAGTAAATCACTAAAAATAGAACATCAATTTTAAATTAAACAATTAAATGATAAAGCTGTAAAAGATCCTTACTGAAAACTAGTGCTATTCGGAATAATTGGAGAAGATGCTCTATTCGGAATAATTGGCTTATGCGGAAAAACGAGCTTACTCGGAATAATGTGCTCTATTCGGAAAATAACCTCTTACTCGGAATAATGTGCTCTATTCGGAAAATAACCTCTATGTGAAATAATGTGCTCTATGCTGAATGTTTTATTATGCGGAATAAAATATGGCCTATGCGGAATAAATCCTTACGCGGAATAAAAACATCTATTCGGAAAATACCTATTCGGAATATAAGGACTATTCGGAATATCTGTGATATTCCGAATAAAGAAGAAAAACTACCTCTACTCGGAATAATTGAAATATTCCGAATAAAGGCAACCCCAGAATCCCTATTCGGAATCTGGGAACTCAGTACTGTAGAAATGCGAAGAACAGGGGACTCGGATTTTATCAAAATCAAACTCAATAATCAAAAAGGTTTAACCAAATCAAACATAAATCATTTAAATACCATAAGTAACAAATCCCACCAATAAAAACACTAAATCAACAACTTTTTAAGATCAAACTTGAATCAAATAAGAAAACTTAAGAACTTGCAAAAGGAGATGATTAAGAACAAGGTGAATAAAAAGATGGAATTGATTGATTAATGTAAAGGTAACAAGAGTAAAGATTAACCACTTACAAGATTGAAAGAAAAATGAAAAATCACCAAACACCCTAATGGTGATTGTGATGCTACGAACAAGGAACTGGAAAAAGAAAAATGAAGCTAGCTCCCTAAAATGTGAAGGAGGAATCTATTTATACTCCTAGTGGTTGGTTAGTGAGTGGGCTTTCTCCCTTTCTTCTTGTCTTCTCGTCTTTTCAGAAAAGTTGACGTTTTCGATTCTGATTCGGGATTTGTCGTTGATTAAATTCAACTCGTCTTTTAATTTCTTCGTTAAATAGACTCGAGTTTCTTCGACTTATGTAAATCTTCCGTCTTTGGTCCTTTTCTTTGATAAATCTTCAAATAGGCCCATCGACTTCAAATCTTTTGCATCTCTTGGACAATAGACTTCGTCTTGAGTCTTTTTCCTTGATAAAACCCGTGCAATCCCATGTTTTCTTTAACATTCATCCGGTTAGCTCTGAAAACATAATAAACACAAAAACCACGCATAATTCCAAACAAATGATATTAAATACGTGTTTTGGTCTTGTTTTGGCCAGAATTAAGTGGTAAAAAGATGGGTGTTTGCACACCTATCAAATCCCCTACACTTAACCATTGCCATGCCCTCATGCAATGCTTAGTGATAAAGCAAATTTTACATTTTTCTCATAATCAATCAACCTTGGCCTTATTCAAATACTACTAAATAAGAATCAAAATACTAAGGGAAATTAAAACTTTAAGATAAACAAAAGGATGGAGATAACTTGTAAAGAAATCAAGGACTTACATTAGGGCTTTGGTGTTGCGAAGATTTATCACCCTCAAGTTTCACGTTCCCCAAACTAAGCTTAAAAACGAGATCATTGTTATTATAAGTTAGTAAATCAAACACTTACACACATGGCTTAATTAAATGCTTAGACTCCCTTATTCCTAGGTGTATCTCTTATATTTTATTTTTGTCTTAGAATGATCATGAAGATGCATTTTTGGGACTTATTTCGATAGTTTATTTAGGCTGAAAGTAAAGTAGGACGATTTAATCAATAGTTAGCTAAAGGAAAAAATCTCTTAAAACTGCTTCTCGGGATATCAAAAAGTTCATATCTTGGCATAACTTGGTTCGCGATTTGAGACCTTTCTCGGGCCGATATTTGGCATGTACTTCATACTTCATATCTTCGAGAGACGTTCTTGAGATAATGGTCTTCTCATCATAATAGAGTTTCTTCACTTGGAGACTTTTTGAGGGGTACTCCAACTTTGTTGACCACGACTTCATGATTATTTCTTCAATCTCTATTTGGGATTTTGAGATACAACGATCCGCCTCCTTTTCGGACTTGGATCTATTTATCCTCATACCTTGTTAGGGTCTTTTCGGATAGACTTCTCCATGATCTTTATGGGAGTTGATTGCTTTTCGTCGCGAGTCTTGATCCTTCATATATAGACTTTAGGAATAATGCTTTTCACATCACTTGGATCTTTTAGCAATAAAATTGAATCCTCATGCCTTGTTAGGGCCTTTTCAGACTCGCCCATCTTCGCGCCCCGCTTCATAAGTTATGCCTTGGCTATGAACTCTTATCATTACCGAGCAACTTTTAAACGATCTTGGGCTAGAAGCTAAGTAACTTTTCAAATCATACGACCTTACTTATTGCAGATAAATTATTAGCAAGTGATGGGAATAGGCAAATAATTACACCAAGTGAGCTTGCGCAAGAATACCGACTTATAATTGACTCTATCATTTCTCGTCCTCCACAATTTAAAATCTCAAGTAATGAGACTCGTGGATACTTAGCCTAATAAACCGATTAAGGTCTACATGGTTAAGGATACTAGCTAGAATAAACTTGGATAAGTCTATTCGGGTTGAGTCAAAATAAACGCAACGGGCCTAATATATCAAAGACTTCTAAACTAGCTACACCACTTTATTAATATTTTTGACTTTATTGCGGAATATATACATATGAAAGCAACGATAAAAATTTAAAAATTACGACTAAATGGCCAAAGTTAATTAAAAATTTGAAAAATGTTGAAAAGGATGATTTTCCGGTTAAATGAAGGCATTTTCATGGAAAAGTCCACTTAAAACTTCGATAGAAGTCCCCCCCTACACTTAAGATAAACATTGTCCTCAATGTTTAGGCATGTGGGAAAAGTCTCCCCTACACTTATGATATTGTGCACGTTGGTTAACTCGAGTTAAGGAAGAGACGACTAAAGTGATCAATTTCAAATGTGAGTATGAAGAAAATTGAATCACGATAGTTGAGAGATACAACCGGATTTCGGATAACACGGGAGCACGGTGCTTCAAAGATTTCCAAGATTGCAGTTATCCCTGTAATCACATCACCACACAAACACAAACGACCAAAATAGGTCCTCCCCTACACGTAGGGGGTTAAAGGGATAGATACTCGGGCTGCCTCCCGAGGAGCGCTTGTTTTTGATAACCGAGTCACGAGCCTGACTCGACCCAAAATTAGTTCATGGGGAACGTGGTGAGGGATGGAATCACCTCCTGAGAGGTGTCCTCACCAAAGTACAACTTCACTCGTTGGCCATTCACCTTAAAATTAGGTCCATTAGGTTGAGCGAGCTCGAGAGTACCATATGGAAAAATTTGGGCAATGGTGAATGGGCCGGACCAACGAGATTTCAGCTTGCCCGAAAAGATTTTCAACCGAGAGTTAAAAAGTAAGACTTTGTCTCCAACATGGAACTCTCGGTTTTTAATCTTGGAGTCGTGAATGAGCTTAGTTCGTTCCTTATAGATCAAAGAATTTTCATAAGCCTCATTCCGAAGTTCATTGAGCTCATTGAGTTGGATCTTGCGTAGGTCACCGGCGTTGTTGATATCAAAATTGGCCCACTTCAAGGCCCAATAAGCCTTGTGCTCCAACTCAATGGGGAGGTGGCACGCTTTCCCGTACACAAGACGATAAGGCGTACAGCCGATCGGGGTCTTGTAAGCAGTACGGAAAGCCCACAAAGCATCATCAAGTTTATCAGCCCATGCGGCATGATGCTCTCCCACGGTTCTTTCAAGAATTCGCTTAAGTCCTCGGTTGGATATTTCAGCCTGGCCATTAGTTTGTGGGTGGTAGGCTGTGGAAAGACGATGGTTTACACCGTACTTAGCCATGACTCTAGCAAATTGGTCATTGTAGAAATGAGTCCCACGGTCACTAATAATGGCACGAGGCACACCGAATCTAGCGAAAAGAGCTTTCAAAAAGTTACAAACCACCCTTGCGTCATTAGTAGGTAAAGCTTTGGCTTCAACCCACTTTGAAACGTAGTCAACGACTACAAGGATGTATTTGTTTCCTTTAGAGGAAGGGAATGGCCCCATAAAGTCGATACCCCAAACATCAAAAATTTCACACGCTTGAATGAAATTCTGAGGCATCTCGTCTTTATGTGTGATCTTGCCTTGTTTCTGGCAAGCATCACATCTTTTAACCATATCGTGAGCGTCACGATAGATGGAGGGCCAATAAAATCCCGAATCAAACACTTTTTTGGCGGTGTAGTTGGGACCAAAGTGACCACCGGTGGGTCCTTTGTGGCAAGCATCAAGGATTTCAGACGCTGCCGGTCCGTCAACACATCGGCGGATAATCAGGTCGGCACATTGTTTGAATAGGTAAGGGTCGTCCCAAAAGTAAGTCTTGATATCGGTGAAGAATTTCTTCTTTTGTTGAGACGTCAACCCTTCCTTGAGAATTCCACCCGCTAAGTAGTTTGCAAAGTCCGCAAACCACGGGGTTTCATTCGGCTTCGAGTTTATAGACATTAAGGTCTCCAAGGGAAAAGAATCATTGATTTCTTTGTTCGGATGATCCCCTTGGTAAGGATCCTCAAGTCTGCTGAGATGATCCGCGGCTAGGTTTTCTGCTCCTTTTTTATCGCGAATTTCGATTTTAAATTCCTGGAGCAGCAAAACCCAGCGAAGAAGTCTTGGTTTGGAATCTTGCTTTGTCAACAAGTACTTCAGCGCGGAATGATCGGTATACACGATGGTGGTGGAAAGGACAAGATAGGGGCGGAATTTTTCAAAAGCATAGACAACAGCTAAAAGCTCTTTTTCGGTTGTCGTATAATGCAATTGTGCCCCAGTCATTGTCTTGCTAGCGTAATGGATCGGTTGGAAGTGTTTGTTCACTCTTTGTCCAAGAACCGCTCCAATAGCAAAATCACTAGCATCGCACATCAACTCAAAGGGAAGCTCCCAATTAGGGGTAACCAAGACGGGTGCCTTAGTTAGCTTATCCTTAAGCGAGTTGAAGGCTTCAAGGCACTCTTTGGAGAAGATAAAAGGAGTATCTTTTTCCAAGAGGTGGGTCATCGGGCGAGCGATTTGAGAAAAATCTTTGATGAATCGACGATAGAAGCCCGCATGACCCAGGAAACTTCTCACACCCTTCACGGTTGAAGGTGGAGGCAACTTGGCGATAACATCGACTTTAGCACGGTCTACTTCAAGACCGGCTTTGGAGATCTTGTGTCCCAGCATGATGCCTTCTTTTACCATAAAATGGCATTTTTCCCAATTCAGAACAAGGCGAGTGTCTTCGCACCGCTTGAGCATACGTTCCAAATTGGCAAGGCAAGAAGAGAATGAATCCCTAAAGACCGAGAAATCATCCATGAAGACTTCCATGGTTTGTTCAACCATGTCATGGAAGATAGCTAACATACACCTTTGGAAAGTCCCGGGCGCATTACATAAGGCAAAAGGCATTCTTTTGTAAGCAAATGTGCCATAGGGACAAGTGAATGTAGTCTTCTCTTGATCTTGGGGATCGATGGGTATTTGAAAATAACCCGAGAAACCATCAAGAAAGCAGTAATATTCATTACCTGCTAAACGTTCAAGCATTTGGTCTATAAAAGGTAGAGGAAAATGATCCTTTCTCGTGGCATCATTGAGTTTGCGGTAGTCTATACAAACTCTCCACCCAGTAACGAGACGAGTGGGAATCAACTCGTTGTGTTCATTGGGAACAACGGTTATTCCGCCCTTCTTGGGCACACAATGGATTGGACTAACCCATGGTGAATCCGAAATAGGGTAAATCATACCCGCATCAAGAAGTTTGAGAACTTCTGTTTTGATGACTTCATGGATTCTTGGATTCACCCTTCGTTGGCTTTGAATTGTGGGCTTAAAGTCATCCTCCATGAGAATTTTGTGTGTGCAGAAGTGAGGATCAATTCCACGAATGTCAGAAATCTTCCAAGCGATAGCCTTCTTATGATCTTTCAACACGGCGACAAGTCGGGCTTTCTCTTCATCCTTCAAATCCTTAGCAATGATGACTGGCGACTTCTTCTCTTCTTCGAGGAATACATACTCAAGATGGGGCGGCAACTCCTTAAGTTCCAAATCCGGAGGATTGGCGACGGGAGGCGTATTCGAAGTCGGAGTCTCGATAGCAATAACAGTGGGAGATGGAGGGGAAGGATTGTCTTCTCTGAGGAGGTTTGCAATGAAACTGAGATCGTCATCCCAATTGGCAGTAGAATCGTCATTGTCTTGCTTCACATCTTCCAAGGTGGCTTGCAGATCTTTCCAAAGGAAATCACTTTCTCCAAATAGAGATAGTGATGAGTCGATAGAGGAAACGGTCTCAACATTGGGAAGAGAGGTAGGAATGTTTTTACAAGCATCCTTGAAGTGTTCTTCACAAGCCTCATCAAGAACGTCAATACAATTAACACTCTCGTAAGAATAAGGCTGTTTAGAAAGCTTTCCCATGTTGAAGACTACTTTATCGTCACCCACTCTCATGATAAGCTCACCGGCTTCCACATCGATGAGAGTGCGACCGGTCCTCAAGAATGGACGACCAACAAT
The DNA here is from genome assembly GCA_025667525.1 of Glebionis coronaria. Lineage (NCBI taxonomy): Eukaryota > Viridiplantae > Streptophyta > Magnoliopsida > Asterales > Asteraceae > Glebionis > Glebionis coronaria. The sequence continues at coordinate 630,579,227 of CM046874.1, read as the reverse complement.
GAGTGGCACACGGGGGTCCATCTCATAGTCGACGACAACAAAATCAGCAGGGAAGGTGAATTTGTCGACTCCTACAATGACGTCTTCGGCTATCCCCACTGGATAAGCAACCGTACGGTTAGCTAATTCCAAAGTCATTTTGGTGGGGACTAGCTCTGGGAGAGATAATTGCTTCCAAACACTTAGAGGCATGAGATTAATACTGGCACCTAGATCGGCTAGGGCCATGCAATTCTCTACTCCCGGGAAATTGCAAGGGATAAGGAAACGACCCGGATCACCAAGCTTGGTTGGCAATTTCCTTAAGAGCACTGCAGAGCAATTCTCATTAAGTTGGGTGTTGGCAATATCGAGGAGCTTTTCCTTGTCGCTCAGAAGATCTTTAAACATTTTTGCATACTTGGGCATGTGAGCGAGAGCCTCAGCGAAGGAGATATTGAAATTCAGTTGTTTGAACATTTTAAGGAAATTCGAAACCTGAATATCATCCTTGCTCTTTTGCTTCTCTTTCCTCAACCTAGATGGATAAGGTATATTGGAAGAAGAGGAAGGCTTTGGGAGAATAGGATCACTCACAACCACGGGTCGAGGAGGGGTAGAAGGAGAAGGAGGAGGAATAGGAGCAGGTGACTCGTTCTCCTTAGTCACAACCACCGGTGGAGGTATAGGAAGCTCGGGTTCCTTGGTACCTTTGCCACTTCGAGTGGTGATTGCTTTCATCTCCCCTCTTGGGTTCGCAACGGTGTTACTCGGAAGAGTACCCGAAGAAGAGGGTTGACTACTTTGGAAGAAACTAGCCATCATGTTCCTCAGATCATTAGTTTGGCTATCCAACGTGTTTCTCATGTCTGCTCTCAAATCGTTTCCTTGCTTGACCAAGTCTGCTTTCAGGTTGAGCACCTCTCTCTGAAGATTTCCCACTATCGCATCGTTAGTCCTCATATAAGTTTCCACTTCTTGGTGAAGAGCGGTGGGTTGGTTGGGAGGAGCATTGTATGCAGGTGGTTGGTAAGCAGGTTGTTGGTAGATTTGGTTGTTTCGTTGAGGTGGTTGTTGCTGCTTGGTAGGTGGGATGTATGGTTGTCGAGGCTGTTGTTGTTGTTGAGGAGGGCGATTAAGGTTTTGTTGTAGGTTTGGGTTGGTAGGAGGGAAACCAGGTGGTGAAAGATAGTTGTTGGATCGATAGCTAAGCAAGTTACGGTCACCTTGAGGTCTAGCTTGATAAGCAGGTTGTTGATAGGTGCCATATGCCGCGTTCACATTCTCAGCAGGGTAGTCTTGGGTGGCGGTACAAGTTGTGTAAGAATGAGGACCACCGCATATCTCACAAGGTTGGCTGACAGCGTTCACTTGTGCGTTTTTGGCGTTGTTGCTGTTGTTGTTGCTGACGGTATGGGTGACAAGCGATTCAAGAAGTGTAGAGATTTTGTCCAATCGCTTGTCGCTGTCATTAGTGCTAGCACTAGCAACATTGGTCCTAACACTCTTGGTTTGCACACGAGATTTATTCTCAATGATATCCCAAGCAGCATTGGAAGTCTTAGCCAATAGATTACCCCCTGAGGCACTGTTCAGTGAATCTTGGTCACTCATGCTTAAACCATTGTAAAAAGTATTGATTTGATGTACTTTGGTAAAACCATGTTGTGGGCATTTTCTTAAAAGATCTTTGAAACGATCCCAAGATTCACTGAACGACTCATCGTACTTTTGTTCAAAATTTATGATTTCATTCCGCAAAGCGGTAGTACGAGAGGGTGGAAAAAAGTAATTAGTAAACTTTGTTTCCAAATCCGTCCACAAGAGTATACTCTGTGGCGGTTCCTTAGCAAGCCAATGCCGGGCTTGTCCCTCTAAAGAAAAGGGAAAAAGTTGTAACCGTATAACTTCTTGTGGAACCCCATTGAACTTGACCGTGTTGGTGAGTTGTAGAAATCTCTTGATGTGGTCGTGTGGATCATCAATGGTTCGTCCCAAGAATGGCTGAGCGGAGACCATCTGGATAAAGCCTGACTTGAGCTCGAAATTGTTGGCGGCAATGGGAGGTATGACAATTGGATCCGTGTTGCCATCGACATGAGCTTGTAGCAGTTCAATCATTGGGCGATTATCCGGAAGGGGCTCATTGTTGTTGTTATTGTTCATGTTGTTGAAAGGCGGGTTGTTGTTGTTACTATTGTTTGGAGGTGGTACACCGGCCATGTCTGAGTGATCGAGAGGCTCGGGCTCTTGATATGACGTGGATCGAGTGCGCATACACCTGCAAAAGAACGAACAAAGAAAAACAAAGCAAAAATATTTTTGGTTTTTGATGGTTTTTTACTTTTTAGGATTTTTGAAATTTTTTGTGAAAAAGTAACGTTCACGGGGAACGGATCCAAAATCCAAGTTCTCACAAAAAACTTTTGATCTTAACGAGAAGAGCCGGCAGCGGCGCCATTTGATACAAGCGATTTTCTATGTTGAAAAAGTTCAAATTTTCGGAATCCTCTCGAATTGATCTCAGTTTAAAGTGGAATGATTTGTTCTTGGTGACGAAAAGTGGATTTGGTTTTCTATTCTAAATAAATGAAGTAAATAAAGATTAAAGCCATAAACAGTAAATCACTAAAAATAGAACATCAATTTTAAATTAAACAATTAAATGATAAAGCTGTAAAAGATCCTTACTGAAAACTAGTGCTATTCGGAATAATTGGAGAAGATGCTCTATTCGGAATAATTGGCTTATGCGGAAAAACGAGCTTACTCGGAATAATGTGCTCTATTCGGAAAATAACCTCTTACTCAGAATAATGTGCTCTATTCGGAAAATAACCTCTATGCGGAATAATGTGCTCTATGCTGAATGTTTTATTATGCGGAATAAAATATGGCCTATGCGGAATAAATCCTTACGCGGAATAAAAACATCTATTCGGAAAATACCTATTCGGAATATAAGGACTATTCGGAATATCTGTGATATTCCGAATAAAGAAGAAAAACTACCTCTACTCGGAATAATTGAAATATTCCGAATAAAGGCAACCCCAGAATCCCTATTCGGAATCTGGGAACTCAGTACTGTAGAAATGCGAAGAACAGGGGACTCGGATTTTATCAAAATCAAACTCAATAATCAAAAAGGTTTAACCAAATCAAACATAAATCATTTAAATACCATAAGTAACAAATCCCACCAATAAAAACACTAAATCAACAACTTTTTAAGATCAAACTTGAATCAAATAAGAAAACTTAAGAACTTGCAAAAGGAGATGATTAAGAACAAGGTGAATAAAAAGATGGAATTGATTGATTAATGTAAAGGTAACAAGAGTAAAGATTAACCACTTACAAGATTGAAAGAAAAATGAAAAATCACCAAACACCCTAATGGTGATTGTGATGCTACGAACAAGGAACTGGAAAAAGAAAAATGAAGCTAGCTCCCTAAAATGTGAAGGAGGAATCTATTTATACTCCTAGTGGTTGGTTGGTGAGTGGGCTTTCTCCCTTTCTTCTTGTCTTCTCGTCTTTTCAGAAAAGTTGACGTTTTCGATTCTGATTCGGGATTTGTCGTTGATTAAATTCAACTCGTCTTTTAATTTCTTCGTTAAATAGACTCGAGTTTCTTCGACTTATGTAAATCTTCCGTCTTTGGTCCTTTTCTTCGATAAATCTTCAAATAGGCCCATCGACTTCAAATCTTTTGCATCTCTTGGACAATAGACTTCGTCTTGAGTCTTTTTCCTTGATAAAACCCGTGCAATCCCATGTTTTCTTTAACATTCATCCGGTTAGCTCTGAAAACATAATAAACACAAAAAGCACGCATAATTCCAAACAAATGATATTAAATACGTGTTTTGGTCTTGTTTTGGCCAGAATTAAGTGGTAAAAAGATGGGTGTTTGCACACCTATCAGGAATCGTCTTCCTTCTCATGACTCGTTCTTGCCTGTCGAGAACTCGTTCGGGTTCCTCTATAAAAGTGAGATCTTCACGTATCTGTTCCAGTGGATACTGAACCATGTGAAGGGGATGATACTTGTACCCTCTGAGTAAGGACACATGGAACACATTATGCACGTGCGAAAGCTGAGGAGGTAACGTCAATCGGTAAGATACTTCACCGATTCGTTCAATGATATCAAATGGTCCGATGAAACGAGGACTGAGTTTCCCTTTGATCCCGAAGCGTTTAACACCACGTGCCGGCGAAACCTTGAGGAAGACGTGGTCTCCCACATTAAAATGTATGTCCCTACGATGCTTATCAGCGTAACTCTTCTGACGTGACCGTGCTTCCTGCAGCTTTTGCTTAGCTACTTCGATCTTCTCATTGGTCAATTCTATAATCTCTGGTCCTTCGAGTGTTCGCTCTCCCACTTGATCCCAGCAGATTGGAGCGCGACACTTCCTGCCATACAACATTTCGAAAGGAGCACATTTGATACTTGCGTGCCAGCTGTTGTTGTATGCAAACTCGACCAAACAGATGTAATCGTCCCAATCACCTGTCCATTCCAACGCACACGACCTTAACATATCTTCCAATGTCTGAATTGTTCGCTCCGACTGTCCGTCCGTTTGAGGATGAAAGGCCGTACTCAGCTTAAGTTGTGTACCCCAAGCTTTTTGCAGACCTTTCCAGAATCGCGACGTGAAACGAGGATCTCTGTCTGAGACGATGCTGGAGGGAGTACCGTGGAGTCTCATGATCTCCCTTCTGTAAGTATCTGCGAGTTTACTTACCGGATCTTCCTTGCGTATCGGTAAGAAATGAGCTGATTTGGTGAGTCGATCAACAATGACCCAAATCGCATCGTGCTTCTTCTTGGTAGGCGGAAGACCGGTAAAAAAATCCATGGTGATTTTGTCCCACTTCCACTCTGGAATATCCAACGGTTGAAGGAGACCGTCCGATCGCTGATGCTCAATCTTAACCTGCTGGCAGGTAAGACATTTGGAGACATAAGTGGCTACATCCTGTTTCATACCACTCCACCAAAAGTGCTGTCTGATGTCATGGTACATTTTTGTCGACCCAGGATGTATAGAAAATGGGGAGCTGTGAGCTTCAGCTAACAATGCTTCCCGGAGTTCTTGATTGTCAGGAACACAAAGTCTCGTGCCCTGCCAAACGATACCGTCTGCGTCCATTCTGAATTCTGTCTGTTTCTCCAAATTCTGAATTATCGCCCAAATTTCTCATCATCCTTCTACTCTTCCTTGATCCTAGACAGTAACTCGGGTTCTACTCTAAGATTCGCCCAGTATCCGTGCTGCCCACGTACCATGATTTCGATGTCTAGCCGCTCCAAGTCTCTTATGTTTTGTTCCTTGATTTCAATGCCGTTGATCATTCCGGACTTTCTGCTGAGTGCATCTGCTACTACATTAGCCTTTCCGGGATGATACTGTAGGTTAATATCATAATCCTTCAACAGTTCCAACCATCTCCTTTGTCTCATGTTCAATTCACGTTGAGTGAAGATATACTTCAAGCTCTTGTGATCCGTGAAAATGTCGCATGATTCTCCGTGTAAGTAGTGCCTCCATATTTTCAATGCGAACACCACTGCAGCAAGTTCCAGGTCATGTGTAGGGTAGTTTTCTTCATAGGGCTTAAGCTGCCGTGAAGCATACGCGATCACTTTCCCATGTTGCATGAGAACACAGCCCAGTCCCTTCCCCGATGCATCGCTATAGATCTGAAATCCACCTGTACCAGATGGGAGAGTAAGAATAGGTGCGGATACTAACTTCTGCTTTAGGTCTTCGAAGCTCTTCTCTCGTTCTTCCGTCCAGACGAATTTCTCTCCTTTTCGCATCAGTTTGGTGAGAGGTAGTGCCAAGCGGGAAAAGTTCTCCAAGAATCTGCGGTAATATCCAGCTAAGCCTAAGAAACTGCGGACTTCTGTCGCTGACGTTGGTCTTGGCCATTTAGTGATAGCCTCAACCTTTGCTGGGTCCATAGTGATCCCTTCTGCTGATACAATGTGACCTAAGAATGCCACTTTGTTTAACCAGAACTAACACTTGGAGAATTTCGCATACAGTTTCTTCTGACGAAGAATCTGTAGTACCGTACGGAGACGGTCTTCGTGTTCCTCTGTGGACTTTAAGAAAATCAGGATGTCATCGATGAATACAATGACAAACTTATCAAGGAATTCGTGGAAGATTCTGTTCATCAGATCCATGAATACTGCTGGAGCATTAGTCAGGCCGAATGGCATGACTACAAACTCATAATGGCCATAGCGGGTACGAAAAGCAGTCTTGGCAATATCCTGCTCTTTAACCCTTAGCTGATGGTAGCCTGACCTTAGATCGATCTTCGAGAATTGTTTGGCTCCTTGAAGTTGGTCAAACAGATCATCTATACGTGGCAGTAGATATCTATTGCGGATGGTAATCTTATTATGTTCACGGTAGTCTATGCAAAGTCGCATGCTGCCGTCCTTCTTCTTAACGAACAAGACCGGTGCGCCCCATGGAGATGCGCTTGGTCTAATGAACCCTCGCTCAAGAAGTTCCTGCAGTTGGTCCTTCAGTTCTTTTAGCTCTATGGGAGCCATACGATACGGAGCCTTAGAGATTGGTTCGGCTCCTGGAACAAGGTCGATGTTGAACTCCACTTCTCGTGCAGGTGGTATGCCTGGAAGTTCAGCTGGAAAGACGTCTTGAAATTCCGAAACTACTGGTTGATCCTGAATCGATGGGGATTCAACATCCATGTCGTGAACCGTAGCCAGATAACCCTCACAGCCATGTGACAGTAATGCACGTGCTTGCAAGGTAGATATGACTTGTATAGACCATCCGGGTATGAACCCGTTATGAATGTACTCTGGTGCATTAATGTCACCGAAGATCACCCGATATGAGTGGCAGTCTATGGTAGCATGGTGCTTGGATAGCCAGTCCATGCCGAGAATCATATCGAACTCAATCATGTCTAGGGGAAGTGCATCTACTGCACGAACTTTATCGTCAAACTCTAGAGGAAGACTCTTGTATACATGAGTTATTAAACAGAGTCCCTCAAAGGCGTGGAAATGGTAAGCCTATTTTCTAATGGCAAGGGAAGTGTCCTGATGTTCTTAGCATAAGTAGTGGAAATAACTGAGTGAGTGGCACCCGTGTCGAAAAGAACACATGCAGCCTGGCCGTACATATACAAAATTCCAGTAATGGTACCTGTAGATTTGTTTGCCTGATCCCGAGATGTCGTGTAGACACGCCCAGTGGTAGGAGGCGGCTTACTATCAACATGACCCGAGGTACCCTCCATTTCACCCTTACGGCAATCTCTCATACGATGGCCAGGGAGGCCGCACTTGTAGCACGCGTCAGAATCACGACGACATGGGCCAGGGTGTCTGCGATGGCAAGTACTGCAAAGAGGATGAGTGAATCCTCCAGCAGGAGTCCTTGCTTGCTGAGGGCTAGTGTTAGCTGAACAGTTAGGCTGCGAACCCTTGTGGTTCTGGTCCTTCCCATTACCGTGGTTCCTGGTAGAGGTTAAGATAGTGTCAGCATGAGAGATATAACATGAAATCATAAGAAGATGCGTAAATAGTAGGACCTGTTGTTGTTGGAGTGTCCAGCATTGTTACGGTAATTATCATTACCGCTACGCCTTTCCACAACAGAACGGTCGTTAGTGTGACCGTTTCCTTTGTGCTGATGAGGCTGCTGCTGAGTAGCCGGCTGAGACTGGTCCCCAGTTTTCTGCCTGGAAGATACAGTTTAGAGATGATTATTGAACATATAATGATAGGATGCGGTTGGTTATCGTTAGAATACGAAATGTTTACCTCTTGTCGGGTCTTTCAGCTTCCCCGAACTCATCTCGTTCCTGCAACATCTCTAGCTTCCTTGCTGCGTCGGCCACTTGTGCTACTGTATTGAACGTAGCACACACTAGATTGTTCGCGACCGAGGTGCGAAGTGCCCACCTAAAGTGGCGTGCCTGGTCCTCAGGAGTACCAGCTGCTGCTCCCAGGAAACCAGCTAAGCGAAGAAAGCGCTGCATGAATTCGTTGCTATTCTCGCCCGCTCTCTGACGTATCCCATGGTACTCTCGCTTGAGCTTGTCCTGCTCTGCCTTGGGAAAGAACTGCTCCATCACTCTCTCCTTGAATTGGGCCCATGTCAAACCAGCGACCCAATCATCACCTCCTTCCGACTGCGTCAAGGCTAGCCACCAGCTGAGTACATCGCCTTCAAACCGGTAGCATGCCAATCTTGCCTTGTATGCGGGGTCACAGCCCATAGCATTGAAAATCTTCTCGATATGAGTCAACCATCTTTCAGCATCGCTGGGGCTATCAGTCTTTTCAAAAGCTCTAGGACGGAGCTTGTTGAATATTTCCAGCCACACTGCTAGTGTCACTGGAGGAGGAGGAGGAGGTGCCTGATTCTGCTGCTGCTGATTGTTGGCAGCTTGGACTTCAGCACGGATGTCATTCCTCAGTTGAGGAAGCAAGGCTTGCATGGCAGCCTGAATTGCAGCATTGAGCTGCTCTTGCTCGCGTGTGAGAACCATCTGACAGTATAACATAAAACATATGATTAACAGTTCGAAACCTAAAATATAAATTATATATATACATGAAAAAATTTTTATACCAAAAATTGCACGAGAAAAATTTTATGCAAGAAAATTTTTGTATGAATGCATGATGCAGTTTTATGAAAACTTTTGATGCTCAAGAGTGAACGCCTCTGGTCAGTTCACTCAAAACAAAAGACATATCGAGGGGACGCCTATGGGTCGGTCCCAAATCTAAAAGTTTCGATAAAACACATGCGACTAAATAGGGCCAGTCCTGTACCAACCATTACTTAGTCAAAAACCCTGTAACAATGACATGTATATGTATGCTTAAAAATGATGAATGCATGAAAACAACTGTCAGTTCTAGGAAGACCGTAGTGACTACCCACTAATCACAGGTCATATTTGAGAGCCTACAGGTCGAAACCTTGTCTCTGATACCATAATTGTAACACCCCATTTTGGAAATGGAATCTTACGTATAATCATGGCGTGTCATCAAAGCATACAAGGATAAATGTCTAAGCATTATTTGACCATAAAAGGAAAATACTGGAATCAAACATCAGTAACCCCAAAGTAGAGCTCATCACACACAAACATAAATACTGAAAAAGGAAAGGACGAAACAATGTCCATTGCAAGCTGTATTAAAGTAAAGGAAATGCATAAAGTAAAGAAAGACAATAAAGCTTCCAATCCATATGCACGTACGATTGAGATCTACGAGCGTCCCTGAGTACCTGCCGTTTTGGGAACATGAAAAGGAAAACGGATGAGCAAGACGCTCAGTGCACGGATGTACAAAATAGCATGAAATAGGATAAGCATGTAACATATAACAGCGGAAGACTAAGTTCTGAGTAAACTGGTTAAGTATTAAGAAAAACTGGTTTTATAGTTTGAAAAGCCTTATGTTTATCTTATGAAAACTGTTTTAACATAAATATACCATAGCCCATATAGGTCATGAAAAGGTCACGTGCATGAATACTTGGAGGGGTGACCTCATCATGCTGATTAGAGGGGATGCCTCTAATTAATATACTGGTCTGGGTAGGAGGGATCAACTCCTTGTGAAGGATGCAAGGCACACACCACATTCACCATGAAATACTGAATAAAACATGTAACTAGGATGCACCCATACGCCCCACATGATATAATAATATGGCCAAAACTGAAAGGGACGCCACGAGCAATCACTCCGCCGTGGGGAAGTCATAACATTGGTGCCTCCAATGTTATGGTTATGGTACCTCCATAACTAGGTGAAACTGGTCATGCTTGTATATGGCTATAGATCATGCTGATTAAACATAAGCAGTTCAAAACAATAAAACAAATACTGGGGAAAACAGTTGGCTGCATACGGGGAAATCCTAATAAGGAAAGAATGTCCATACTGAAAGGACGGGAATCCGTACCTCAAGTCCAGTAAATGAACGGAAGAAAGACTCCTACTTCTGGATCACTAACGCTACATGAATACACACGTGTATAAGTATCGAATCACTGATTACGTACTGTGTTTTATGTCTCATCTTAGCTTACTTGTATGTTTTAGGTCATGGTTTACTGTTTAAAGCCTTAAACTGTGTTTATCTTGTATTCTGATTAATCTGATTAAGTATTACTGGTATTTCATGTATTATTATACTTACTGTGTAATAATAAGTAACTTTCCAAAAATAGCAGGTTTCTAAAAATAGAAAGTTTACAAAAATAGAAAGTTTCCAAAAATAGAAAGTTTCCAAAAATAGAAAGTTTCCAAAAATAGAAAGTTACCAAAAATAGAAAGTTTCCAAAAATAGAAAGTTTCCAAAAATAGAAATTTTCCAAAAATAGAAAGTTTCCAAAAATAGAAAGTTTCCTAAAATAGAATTTACTGCTTAAAATAGATTAGTTTCTAAAAATAGAAAGTTTCCAAAAATAGCTCAGCTGCCTTAATTAAATAAGTTTCCATATATAGAAGGTTTCCATGATTAGATTAGATGCCTGAAATAGATAGATTTCCATATATAGAAGGTTTCCATTAAAAGATTAGTTGCCTTATTTAATTAAGTTTCTATAAATAGAAGTTTCCATAATTAGAATTAAGCTGGTTACATAAGCTAACATATAAGTCTAAGTGTTTATAAGCTTATTTCTTAAGTCATATGATATAGTGTATAGTTTAATTATTATTTCATGTATTTTAATTAAACTATAGGTTAAGCATTTTAATTAAAGTATAACATGTTTTAATTAAAATGGAATAAATTACTTAGGTTAAAATGTGTATTATTATGTATTAATAACATAATCTAAGTCATGTCTAAATTAATTAATTATAGGCATGTTTTAAATAATTAATTAATTATAACTTATAACATAAAATACTTAGGTTAAATTAATATCATGCTAAATTAATAATTAAAATAACCTAAGTCATGGTTTAATTAATATCTCATGTTTATTAATTAATTTATATCCTAAGTTCATAATTCATAAAATTAACATGTAGCATAAATCATGATTTAACCAACGAACCATGAATGGGGCATGAACTTGACACCGTACCCCGAGCCAAACTCGGGGTACTTGTGCCCCCTTGCTGCCGTGGGTCCCACATGCACCAACCAAGACCAAAAATGGTCTTGGTGGTGGCGGCTAAAAGCAAACCGAACCCCCCCTCGGGTTGGTTATACTAGGCGGCCAAAACAAACACCCTCTTATATCATCCTTTGATTTTAATTTACCCCAAAACATGTTAGGTCAATGTTTAATTATCATGTTTTAATAAGAATATTAATAACATGTTCATGAAAATAATCAAAGATTTAAAAGAATTAAAAAGAAAGGTTTAGAATGATATACCAATACGTAGCTTGAAAGAGGATGAACAAACATGGTTTATAGCAATGGTTTTCAAGATCAAAATCAATTAACAACCACCTATGGTGGTCCTTAAGGTGGCGGTACAAAGAGAGGGCAAGGAGGAGGAGAGAAACTTTTTTAGGTTAAATGAATATTTTTCATGAAATGTAAAAATGAAATGAAAAGTTACCATAACCCCCTTTCATGTAAAAGTCAATGGGCTAAGCCCATTATGGTTATGTGTGTCGTGGGTATGGGGGCCCCACATGGGGTACCCGTACCTTTTCTCGTGTCCCGATATTTCGTGTTCGTTCGTGGTTAAACGTGTTCGTGTTTAAAGTGTTTCTGTTTATTTTATCATGTAGTTTATCGTATTCTTAACGCTCGTAATTAAGTACTTCCGTAATTATTTTAGTTCGTGTTTTAAAATGGTGATCATGATTTAATTATGTTCACGTGAAGTATCTATTAACTGTTTATCATGAGTTCGTACGTAATCGATACTTATCATGTCATACACGTATACACTTGCTTGATTATTAGCACATGAATGTGATCAATACTAAATAGGGTAAGTTTTAATCTAGGACGTGCGATCTTAAGGGCACTATTCATGGTAAAAGCATGCGGGTTTTACAGATTTAATCTCGCCAATCCTTCTTAATATCACAATCAACTAATATCTATATTTCTACGAATATTAACCATTTGTTGGGATCATAAATATCCACAACTTGGTTTAGATCTAGGATAGCTAGAATTCCTACGAGAATAGCTTTGATTAATTTACTAGGGGATTTAGGGTTACTTGTGACAATCTACGTCGTATAAATACCTCGTATAAAAATCAAAATAATCATCAAACAATCATGTAATAAAATTACATCATATATATATAATCCAAGTTATATATATTAAAATAACACTTCTCAGTCTGGCCTTGTCGGTAATTCGGGAATTCTTCGGCACCGTTATAGTCAAAAGATTTTTAGACATTTTGTGAAAAATGTTTTTAGTTAAAAGATTTTGAAATGTTTTATTCAAAACCTTAGTTTTTAAAAATCTTTCGTTCTCTATAACGAGAGCTCTGATACCAAACTGTAACACCCCCCAAATTTGTACAACTCAATACAGCGGAAGACTCGTTGGTGTTACGGGATAGCACATTACTCACATCATAGACAACGCATAAAAATCGCGTCGTTTGTTAATAAAGCATTTCCATTCATAAATATCAAAGTTACATAGGTCCCAAGTCATATTATTTCATACAAAATTTTAGAAAGTATTTGAATGGAAAATATTGTTTAAGTGCGGGCCATGAATTCTTGTCGTCTTCCCGAGAATTACCTTCATGTACCTGAGACAAAACATGTTAAAAGGAAAGGTCAGCGATAACGCCGAGTGAATTCATAGAGTTTAATAAAATCCATCAATATAATATCAGTATAAAAATTATTACTGAAAATCATTTTGTACAAATCATTGTAATAGGCCATAAAATAGCCAAAGTCATTTTATACAAATCCGTATCGAAAATCATAATATAGGCATTAGCCTTAAAAATCATTGTACGAGCCAATGTCGCAAAAACATCATACAATACGTTTTGCAACGTTGTATAGATTAAATAAAAACCGTTATAAGAATATGGTTATGAAAACCAAAACACAAACATAATATCATTAGTATGACCCTGTATTGCTAGTCAGGCAATACATCGTAAGTCGAAGCGTCTAGTAGTATTTCGTTAGTTTGGATTATTATAAGCCGCATGACATTGTTATCTTCCTAAACCAAAACGGGTAGCTAACCCGATACCAATTTTGCCCATCTAAAGTAGCGTGTCGTCACAAAGGTCATGTTGGGTCTACTAGAAGTAGATCTTGCAGCCTGTCAGGACCGGTGAATGACTTCTATAATCACAAGTCAAATCACAAAGAGACTCTATACACTGTATGAATGTAAAATATAAATATAATCAAGAAGAACAGAATAACTATAAAGACTTGATCCTTTCTAAGGATTTCTAATATTGATAATGACTAGAACTACGTTTGGTGAAGGTGTACATAACCCTTCTGCCTAAGGTTCCTTTTATACTACAAGGAAACCCTAATACAGCATTAAAGAAAACGTGTAAAACTGATATGCATATCCTTTCCTAACATATCTCATGCATATCCTAACAGAATATTAAGTAAATAATAAAGTTTGACTTCGACTAGGACCAAGAACAGGACTTGCTCCTACTACTACTAGGACCAGGAGGAACTACATACCTCCTAGTCTACCTATTACATTTAACTATTACAATGGTCCTAACAATCCTCCCCTAAACTTGAATTTGACCTGTTGAGTTCAAGTTTCCTGGAAAACGTGCAAATAAAGCCCGAGGATTGTATCAACAAAACAAATAGCAGCATCAAAAAGATAAGAATCAGAGTAACCTCCGCAACATGAAACACTAGAAGCTTCTCCAAAGCTTGGAACAAATCAGCATCGTGTTGAATCTTTTTAGCAACATGAGCAGATTTGATGAGCCTTTACCAAGTAGCTGCTCGCTCTTGGGCTAGCCAGTCTTTCTGGTGGAATAAGCATCACCCTGGGAGACTAGAACCCAACCCAACTCTTAGAACGTGAATCAATGGTGAGTGGGAGTACCCTGATGATTTTAGGCAAACCATCATAGCCGTCAACGGATTTGATACGTCTTTACCAGAAGCCGTACCCCTCTGGACTCGCCAACTCTTAGCAATGAAGCATCGGTGAGTTGAACACCCTATAGCTTTAAGCAAGCTATTACAGCTATCAACGGATTTGATAAGATCTTTACCAAGAGCCGTACCCCCTTGGATTAGCCACTTTTCAGTCCAAGACTATGGCAAGTGAAAACCATCCAGTTTTGGGTAACCTGGCAACCATCAACGGATTTGAGAATCAAACCAAGAGCCATACCCTCAAGGTGAATCAACTTTTTCTTGTCGATTAGACATGGTAAGTGGAGAACCATGTGTTGTGTGGACCACGTCCAACACCAAGTGAAGCCAAATACCAGTACAAGCACAAATCAGTAACCAGAACCCACAATGTGAATCAGCCAAGGGATATTATTCACAAGTATAAAATCCAAGATGTGTTAAAAGTATAAGCAGATATTATATAAAAAGTATGTTTTTTTTTAAACTATAAAGAATGAGATTCACCAATCACTTTACATATTGGTGAAAAGAATGAGAATATGAACAAATGAACAAAAATACAAAACAGAAACACTTACAACCCAATCACATCACATACCAGAAGCAGCCTTCTTATCGGCTATCAACCGCGCCTAAATACCTTCCACCAACGCCGTGGCCATAGAGGACTCATTTCCTGATGGAGCATTAGAAATTTGCAAATGAGTAGCCAACATCGCCTCCATCGAAGAAATTGTCGAAGGATAATCCACATCAGTCAGCATAAAAACCATATGACCAGATTCTAATTCCAACATATGAACACCACATCCTGCATATAGCTTCCAGCGCTGAATTGCCCATTGCATTTGATCCTTCCATATGCCCGAAACAGGAGCATTAGGAGGAGCATCCAACATCAGCTTAAGATCAGCCCAGATACGCAGACCAGGCCATGAAGACACAGCCATGGGGTCAAAAGGCATGCTAGAATCCACAAGTCCATACAACGCCATAAGATCCATACGGTCAGCCCACGATAACACACACTGCAAACCCGAAGCCAAACGCATAGACCCATCACTCAAAGTAATTCTATGGGATACCAAACCAGGAAGAGTTGTGGAACGCTCAACCATGTAACCAGTAATGTTCCCATTGCCCAACGGTAAATCCGAATCACTGTCCGAAGCTGCATCAATCAAATTCTCAGGATCACGCTTCTCATAAGGGACTGTCTTACCACGGCGAACACGTCGAGCTTGTTTCTGACGAAGCGAACGTCTAGGTGTGGGATCACTAGGTGTGGATTCAACCTTTATCGTAACCTCAGCAGCAGTGGGAGCAGGAGAAGTAGACTCATGAGTTTGCCCACCCAATGGATCAATAGGAGCTGCAGCAGAAGTAGGAATTGGTTGAGTTCCAGTAACCGATGGTGATGGAGATGGAAAATCAGGTGTAGTAGCAGTAGTTGTGGTGGTAGCAAAGGTGGTGGTTGGAACATGTGTGGTGGTGGTGGTAACAGGTGTGGTGGTAGAAGCATGAGTGGTGGTGGTAGCAGCAAAGGTGGTGGTAGCATGACCAGCAGTAGAACCCAAAGGAGCAACCAAAGGAGAAGTAGAAGTACCAACGGAAGTAGCAACAAAACCAGATGGACTAGCAGCAGAACCAGGAGTGGGAGCAGAGGAAGGACCAGTAGAAGCAGCAGGCGAAGAAGAGGTCACACCACGAGGATGGTAAATAAATCTTTCCAGAATTGGTTGACTCTGACGCTTAACCATATTTTCATAAAGTGCCTTGAGCTCATCAAAAGTCAAAGCCCGAACCCGGTCGCACTTCCAAGGAGCATTAAAATGAGTAGCAGACTGATATTTCACATAACGTTGCATCTGCTTGCGCTCCTCAGTCCGAGATAAAGGTCTGTTCTTTCGCTTTTCCCTAAGTTGTGCAGCAAGGGCCAACTGGTGCTTACACATCAATACCATAGCTCTCAGAATACAATTGTGCTCATCAACATCGTCACCCAAAAGATCTGTAAACTGAGCATAATCCCGGGTGAGAACAGTCAAAACTTGCATCCATTCACTATCACTCCAATGCATGGCATCGTGCTGAATTTGTTCACGCCTCCGCTTTCGAAGCTCTTCTTCAGCAGCCCTATCAACTTCATCAATCTCGGCTTGAATCCGACGAGCAGCCTCCTCACCTAGCCTTTCCTCTTCAAGCTGGCGACGGGTACGCTTGCGAGATGGAGATGGAGCATAAGTCATTGGGGCCTTGCCCTTCGAATCATGAGAGGGACCAGCATTGGAACCAGCAGCAGGATCAGAATCACCATCCATAGGAGTGGGAATAGCACCAGGAGAAGGAACACTGGAGGATGTCGGAGGAACCGGCAAATCATCATAAACTTTATCAGCAAAGGCAGCCTTTGCCAATAATGTCAAACCATCCTCAAAATGCTCCGTACCCTCCTCATCAGAATCTGAATGGATCACATGCTTCTTGCGGTGCCGTTGCTGAGTTTCCAAAGCTTTGATGCGATCAGCCAGAGGAAGAACAAACTCCCTAGTAAGTTTCCTGTGTTGGTTCAAATCAGCTTCCAATGAAATCATCCGCTCATGGTACCTGCGCATAAGATCAAGCAAAGACATAAGTGTAGTAGGCTCCTCCGCCTGCCCACCAAGAGAACTTGGGTCAGGGAAAGCGTCATGTGAGCCCGATGCAACAGACGGGTCAACCTGTGGAGTACTAGCACCAAACGGTTTATCAGTCGAGTGTGGAGCAGGACTAGGAGGTGGAGTCTCCACAAATGGAGACTTTTGTGGGACTGAAGAAGGACCAGCCTTGGAAGGGGATGGTTTTTCAACCACCACCTCCTCAACCAGTTCCTCCTCAACCACATGAGAAGGACCACCAGTAGGAGCCTCCTCCTCCATGAGGTCATCATCAATCACAACAAACTCAGGAGCCTCCTCACCCATAGGACCCTGAGCCAGTCCCAACATGGCATCAGTCAGGGGCCTCCATTCCCTAGTAAACCCATTGACCATATTGTAATACACTTTTGCAGTAAGCTTAGACGGCACATGCTCAGTCCTATCACGAGGAATGCAAACCAGTATTTGCTGAAGAAACCTAGGGTACATAAGAAACTTCTTTCTCGAACCAGCATTAGACAGATTACTAACCATCCCCTCAAATAGATAATGAGAAAAGTTAAATATCCTACCCCGGGCTAAGCAAATAAGACCAGTAGCCAAGAGAGTAGGGAAAGCATCCCAACTCCTAGACTTGGGACTCATACAATGGATTAGAAAGTGGACCAGAATCTTCCATTGGGGGGAAAACCTATTTTTCTGGAAGTTAAACTTCCCCCCATGTTCGTATCCTAAAGCAGCCATCCCCTCCAATACCTCCGAATTGGGGATGGATTCAACACCACCCTCATCCTGAAGATGAAGAGAAGAGCGAATAGAAGCCTCAGTCACCACATATGCACGTCCATCTATGGTAGCATGGAGTGCACGTGGACGACCAACCACATCCACAAGTCGAGCAGACGCCCAAAATTGACGAATAACACTATCATATATGGTGGGACATACAGTAAATGCAAACCTTAGGTTGGAAGCTTCAATGAAATCCAGAATGTCAGCAAAATGTTCACGATGTGGACCATCACCCAGATAAGCAACTCGGTTGTGAGAAGGTTGGTAAGCAAGAGCAGCCATGGATCTTGATGAATTGATGGAAGAAGAATTGTGATTAGGGTGGAGATAATAGGAGCGGTTGTGTGTGTGTGTTTATTGTAATGAGTGAGTCAAGGGTGTATTTTGACCATAAATAAAGAAAATGGTAACTGTTCATTGACCCCTATTAATGAGGGGTTGCCCTTTCAAATTTAACCATAATTTCATAGTAACCACTTGACATTTTTAACATAATTACCAACTCCCAATTAACCATGCTTAATTAAAAATGTAAATACCAGGATTGGGAGCGTTGACCAAAAGTCAAAGCACACAATGGTCCGACCAGGAGCAAAACGTGATTAACAAATGACAAAAGGAATGAATAGTGTGCCAGAACAGTACCAGGAGCCAATCACCACTTGACAAAGAAGGAATTTGAACCACCAAAAGCCAACCAATTATAACTAGAAGTTGACCAATGAGGACCAGAAGCCAGTCATGTAAGACCATATCCACCAGAAGTGATCAAAATCCTCCACCAGAAGTACCACACACTACCAGAACCAATAAAAGATGTTGTTAAAATCTATCAATACGTTAGTCTGTCCTAAGAGTATGTACACAAAGCCTCCCCTTAGGCTTTGCCTCCCCTCAATCCTAGACCTCAAGGATTGACCATCCCAATATGAACCACCAAGTGGTTAAACCGAGGACCATCAAATGCTTTAGTCAGCAAATCAGCAACATTATCATCCGTATGAACTTTAAGAACCTGAATCAGCTTCTTCTCATTGGCATCTCGTATAAAATGATGCCGAATTTCAATATGCTTTGTTCGCTGATGAAAAACAGGATTCTTCACAATGCAAATAGTGCTTTGATTGTCAATAAAAATTTTGGTGTTCATAAAATTGAAACCATAATCCAACATCTGATTTTGGATCCACAAAACTTGGCCACAACAACTAGCAGCAGCAACGTATTCAGCTTCTGTTGAAGAAGTAGCTACTATTGTCTGTTTCTTACATTGCCAAGAAATAAGCTGACGACCCAAGAATTGACAACCACCAGTAGTAGACTTTCTGTCATTATTAGCACCAGCATAGTCACTATCACTATAGGCTTCTAGAACAAAAGGTGATTCTCTAGGATACCATAAGCCCAGTTTAGGTTGAGCCTTGATATACTTGAAAATCTTCTTCACTGCATTTAAGTTCGAAACCGTTGGAGTCACCTGGTGTCTAGAACAAGCACTTACTGCAAACATGATATCCGCACGTGATGCAGTCAAATACATGAGGGAGCCAATCATAGACCTGTACATGTGAACATTGACCGGGGGGGTCTGGCTCATTCTTAAGTTTGATTTTAGCAACTTCATAAGGAGTTGCTGCTGGTCTAAGAGGATCCATGTCAAACTTCTGAAGAATCTCATGGACATATTTATCTTGACTAATGAAAATCCCATCCGATTGTTGCTTGACTTGAAGACCAAGGAAGAACGACAGTTCTCCCATCACACTCATCTGAAATTCGCCTTTCATCAAGTGTTCAAACTCATCACACCACTCCTTCCTAGTAGAACCAAAGATAATGTCGTCCACATAAACCTGAACAAGGATAATGTCCTTGGTATTCCTCCGAAGAAATAGTGTTTTGTCAATAGTACCCCTTCTATAGCCATTCTTTAACAAGAAAGTTGAAAGACGCTCATACCAAGCTCTAGGAGCCTGATGTAACCCATAAAGAGCCTTGACCACCTTGTAAACTTTCTTGGGATGAAGTGGATCTACAAAGCCCTTAGGTTGAGTAACATACACCTCCTCGTCAATTTTGCCATAGAGAAATGCACTCTTGACATCCATCTGAAACACCGTAAAGCCCACATAAGAGGCAAAGCCAAAAACAGACGAATGGCCTCTATCCTTGCAACCGGAGCAAAAACTTCAGTATAGTCAATGCCCTCAATTTGAGTGTGTCCTTGTGCGACAAGCCTAGCTTTATTCCTTACGACAATTCCCCGTGCATCCTTCTTGTTCTTGAGAATCCATTTGGTATTGATAGCTGTCTTTCCATCTGGTAAGTCAACCAGAACCCAAACATTCTGAAACAAGAATTGTTGCATTTCCTCCTGCATAGCCTCCACCCAACTTTGATCCTCAAGAGCATGAGAAACAGACCTAGGTTCCACCTGTGAAAGAAAACAAGCAAACAAACAGTGTTGAAAGTCCGTATGATTATTACGCTTTTGATCTTCAATATAGCCCACAAGAGCATGATGATCAGACGAGGCCTTCTGCTGCATTCTGCGTGTCTTGACAGTAGAACCAGGATCTCCAATTATTTGAGTGGTAGGATGATCTTTGTGTGATTGCAAGACTGGATTGGAAGAAACCTCCACTTCTGGTGCCAAGTTATTGAGATCACCAACAAAGTCAGCATCATATGAAGCATTGTGGAAAATCCCATCTACTGGTTGTTTATGAATATCATCCAGCTTGGTAGAAGACTTCTTTTGATGGTTCACTAAATCAGAAGGACTGGAGAAACGAGTATTGGAAGCAGACTCACTAGCCGGAGTACCAGTAGGTGTAAAGCTAGCACTAGGAGCAGAAGCTGGGGTACCAGGAGCAGCTTTGTCAGTAGGAGCATTCAAGGGAAACTCAAAACCGCCTTGATCAGCTGTTGTAGTAGCTTCTTGTTGTTGTTTGAGTAGAATGTCAAGAGCTACTTGGGAATCCTGTACATCCAATGGAGTTGCATCACTAGGAGGAGTAGGAGAGACAGTGGTGGAGTAGGATGGAACCACAAAAATGTCATCCTCATCATCTGAATCAGAAAAATTAGAAGGAACACCAGTACTAGAAGTTGCAAACACTTGTGGTCCTGCATCATGGTTAGTTTTGAAATGAAAATATCCTAACGAATCACTAAGATAGTCAAGATCAAAATACCATTCAGGACCCTTGCCTTGGATGTTTGACTTCTCTTCAAAATACCTGAGATTTATAGTTTCAATGATCCGCTTGGCTTGGAGATTATAGACACGATAAGCCCGAGAGTGAGCTGAATATCCCACAATGTATCCTTCATCTGACTTGCCATCAAACTTCCCCAAATAATCACTAGTATTCAGAATGGTGACTGGACACCCAAACGACTTCAAATGAGCAATATTAGGAACCTTGCCCGTAAGCAGCTCATAAGGAGTCTTCTTGTGAGGATTGGTAATAGAAACCCTATTCAAAACATAACTTGCAGTATTAACAGCTTCTGTCCAGAACATGGTTGGAAGCTTGGAATTAGCAAGCATAGTTCTTGCTGCTTCTATTAGTGTCCTATTCTTTCGTTCTGCCACGCCATTCTGTTGAGGAGTCCTCGCTGCACTATAATCTCTTTTGATGCCCTTACCATTACAAAGTGCGATGAGGTCTTTATTTTTAAACTCAGTTCCATTGTCGCAACGAATACCTTTAACTTTCTTGGACAACTGGTTCTCTATCAGGGTAAGAAAATCTCTAAGAATTGAGTAGGTCTCACTCTTGGCAGCCATGAAGAACACCCACGTAAACCTGCTATATCCATCAGTTACCACCAGACAGAATTGCTTGTGGTCAATGCTTCTAATGGAAGTAGGACCAAATAAATCCATGTGTAGTAGCTGCAATGTTTCAGTTATAAGACTAAGAGAAGTAATGGCCTTGAAGGATGCTTTGTGCTGTTTGCCTTTGCTGCAGGCAATACAATTTATATCATTTCTAAACGTCTTGAGAGGTAATCCAGATACCAAATTCAGATTTGCAAGTTTGTGAATGGTCTTGAAGTTCACATGCCCCATCCTTCGGTGCCATTTCGTGGCTTCATCTTCTGAGGCTTCATGCGGAATAAATCTAGTTCATGCGGAATAATCTTTGATCCGGAATAAAAGCTCATGCGGAATAAACTGCTCATGCGGAATAAATGCTTATGCAGAATAAATGGCTCATGCGGAATAAACTGTTCATGCGGAATAAATGCTTATTCGGAATAGTAGGTTCATTCGGAATAAAAGGTTCATGCGGAATAAATAGCTTATGCGGAATACTAGGTTTATGCGGAATAAATAGCTTATGCGGAATAAATGGCTTATGCGGAATAAATAGCTTATGCGGAATAAATGGTTGATCCGGAATAATTAATTATTCCGGATTGAAGTAGTTGATCCGGAATATAAAATATTCCGGATGAAAGATCTTGATACGGAATAAAAATAAAAGGAGCTTGATCCGGAATGTTTTCTCAAAAACCTTGATGCGGAATCTGGGAATGCGAAGAACAGTAAAGAACTGGGAACCAAAACAGCCACGAATTTAATCAAAATCACCAAAGTTTTTAACAAAAGTTTAAACCAAACTAAACACTAATCATTTACCAACCATAAACATCAAATCCAAACACTAAAAACACAAAACCCACTTACTTTTGAAGATCAAATCAACCAAATAAGAACTTTAAGCTTTAAATAAAAAAGATGAAGATGAACAAGATTAATGGAAGGATTATATTAAATGATTAAGGTTTAAACAATCAAAGGAAAAGATTAAAACTACAAGATTTGTGAAAAACAAGAATGAAAATCACCAACACTTTAATGGTATTGGTTACCCTACGAAACAAAGAAAAAGGAAAACTAGAAAAATGAAAAACTCCTCAAAAAGTGTGAGGTTGATTTCCTTTTATAGGCCAAGTGGTTGGTTGGTGAGTGGGCTTTCTTCTTTCTTTTCGTCTTCTCGTCTTTTCAGTAAAGTTGACGTTTTCGATTCTGATTCGGGATTTGTCGACGATTAAATTCAACTCGTCTTTTAATTTCTTCGTTTAATAGACTTGAGTTCTTTCGACATATGTAAATCTTCCATCTTTGGTCCTTTTCTTCGATAAATCTTCAAATAGGCCCATCGACTTCAAATCTTTTGCATCTCTTGGACAATAGACTTCGTCTTGAGTCTTTTTCTTCGATAATACCCGTGCAATCCCATGTTTTCTCCAATATCCATCCGGTTGGCTCTGAAAACACAATAAACACAAAAACCACACATAATTCCAAACAAATGATATTAAACACGCGTTTTGGTCTCGTTTTAGCCAGTTATAAGTGGTAAAAGGATGGGTGTTTTCACACCTATCACCCATATTTATAAGTGAACAAAGTTAAATCAATGGAACCTTTTGAGAAACCTTTGGAGACCAGAAATTTCGAGAGCTCGTCGTACCACGCCCTTGGAGCTTGCTTGAGTCCATATAGTGCTTTGTGGAGACGATACACCTTGTCAGGATAATGAGGATTGACGAATCCTTCTAGCTGCGTGACATATACTTCTTCCTTCAAAGGAGCGTTAAGAAACGCCGTCTTTACGTCCATTTGGTAGACAATGAATCCCTTATGTGCAGCATAAGCAAGAAAAATCTTGACCGCTTCCATTCGAGCTACTGATGCAAATGATTCTTCAAAATCAATACCCTCTGTCTGTCCATACCCTTTAGCCACTAGCCTAGATTTATTCTTGATGATCGTGTTCTCTTCATCCATCTTGTTTTTCCAGATCCATCGAAGATTTAATGGTATTACATCGTATGGTCTGTCAACAAGTTCCCAGACTTTAAGTCTTTCAAATTGTTGAAGTTCATCCGTCATCGAGTCAATCCAAGCATGATCAGCCATGGCTTCTTTGATGTTTTTTGGTTCGGCTGAACTCACGGCGAGTGTGAACATACAAACATCGCCATCGGTGTGAAGCTGTCGTCTTGTACGAACGGGTTGTGAAGGGTTTCCAATTACGTGAACCAAAGGACGATCTCGGGTCCAATGATGTGTTGAAGGATGTCGTTGGTAAAACGTATGCATATTTGACGGATCAACATGGCGAGTAGAAGACTCTCCAGTTTCGTGTACCGGTGTACCGAATGGGTTGATAAATTCGTCTTCGTCAGATAATGCATCGTCTGCTTGATTTGTGTTCTCTGGAGCAATGACAGTAGTTGTGGATGTTGTAGGATCGATTGTTGTAGTGATATTCTGAGGAGGTAAATCTGCAGCAACCCGTGTTGAAGTAGAATAAGTTGTATCCGGTTGTTGACGATGATCGGTATCATCATTCTTATCATGAGTGACAGCGGAAGACTTCGATACAACTTGTTTCTCCCCCGTGAAATATTCATCATACATTGGTCCATATAACATTTCCAACTCTTCAATTGTCGTGTCGACTGTCATATCAGCTCTAAAACATTTTCTGGAACCAGCGTTGAACTTGACGGTTCATTGCTGTGGTCTTGAGTTTCGAGTTTCGTGCGGTTGTGAACGGAAGTCGTTTGTCGTTGTGTATCGGGACTTAAACTGTTTTGTTCAAGTGCCATTTCTTGTAATTTATCAAATCTAATGTGAATGGTCTCGATAATCAATTTTGTTCTCTTGTTGTATACTCTATATCCCTTTGACTGAGTTGCATATCCCACAAGAATACATGCATCACCTTTCTCTTTCATCTTGTCCAAATTTTCACCATCTCGAATAATGTAACAAGTACATCCAAAAACATGAAGGTGTTTGAGTGAAGGTTTTTGATCATGAATTATGTGATATGGTGTCTTTCCGTGTCTTGGGATAATTAAGGAACGGTTTTGTGTGTAGCATGCGGTTGACACGGCTTCGGCCCAAAAGTATAGTGGAAGTTTTGAAGCGGATAATAATGTTCGAGCAGCCTCAACTAAAGTACGGTTTCGTCTTTCAACAACTCCGTTTTGTTCGGGTGTTCGAGCAATAGATGTTTCATGTTCAATCCCTTTGGTTTCAAAATAGTTTCTCAGTTTTGAATTCAAAAATTCTGTACCTTTGTCAGTATGAACCACTTTAACTTGAGCTTGAAGACCACGTTGTATCAGTTTAAGAAAGCTGATGAGAACTTCGGGTGTTTCATCCTTGGACCTCAAGAAGTGAGTCCATGTGTACCTTGAGTAATCATCGACAATTACCAGAATATATTTCTTTCCATTGATACTCTGAACACGCATGGGACCACACAGATCCATATGAAGAAGATCTAACCGTCCTTTTGAGCTTGGTGTGGTTTTTGTTTTGAAGCTACTTCGTTTAGCTTTACAAAGCTCACAAGAAGAACAAAGATGATCTTTGATGAATTTCAAACTTGGAAGGCCTCTCACAATATCTTTCTTGGAAAGCAAGTTAATGGTATCCAAGTTGAGATGAGAAAGTCGTTGATGCCATAACCATGCCCGAGTCGTTGAAGCTTTAGCCATGAATCAAATTGGAGTAGATGAATTTGTGTCTTGAAGTGAAATTGTGTAAAGATCAGTACCCCGTGTACCGGTAAGTAAGTCATTCCCATCATAATCACGAACAAAACATGTCTTCTTTTTGAAAGCAACCTCCAAATCCGCATCATAGAATTGACCAACCAAGAAAAGATTGTGATTGAGCCCTTCGACGTAGTATACCCTTTTAATCGTGATATTCCCCTGAACCAAATCTCCATATCCTAGGATTGGTGCAAATTGATCATTTCCGAATCAGACCGTACCCAGGAACTTCTCCACGAAGTTAATTAGAAGCTTGAGATTCCCCGTCATGTGCTTCGTGCATCCGGAGTCCAGTATGAAGAGAATTATTTGTATCACCTGCAGAAGAGTTAGAACACGATGGAGCATTTGCTAAATTGGATACCATAGTATTTGTGATTATAGAATCATTAGTGTCCTTAGAAACATTTAAAGGCATACTAACACTCGTAGTCACATTTTCTGTCCTAATTTTAGGCATCCATTTATATCCGGGAGGACATTGATTAGCAAACCACCATTTCCAAGACTTACTAGCAGACTCATATAATTCCTTATTTTTGCTTCTAGGGTTCTTAGTGGTGGAGTCTGATGCATTACTTTTCTTAGTGGGGGTGGCACCAGAATGGTTCATCTTGCGTTTGGGTTGACTAGCTCTAATAGGCATTGCAACTTGCTTCTTAGTTCTAGTATCTACGTCTTTGACTTTATTCCTAGCACACATGGAATGATTAGAATTAGCACACTTTCTACATTTGACACAAACAAATTTCACATTCATAGCATTCAAATCATTCACAGCATTCAAATCGTCATTACATGCGATAACAAACTTTTTTTTCTTAAAAACATTCAAATTCCTAGGGTGTTCTTCTACTTGCTTCATCTTCCCTTGATTCTTGTGTTTCCAGACCTTATCATTCACTTGAGTTCTCTTAAGCTGAGGCCGGCTAACACTAGTAGTGAAGACTATTCCTGTAGTAGAAGACACACGAATATTAGTGTTTCTAGAAGTCTGAGGCGAGTGAGTATCTTTGTTTGTGAGCTTAGTGGACATTCTATACATCCCTGGTTTAATCACATTATTGTGCTTAACGCTTGGTTCTATAGGATTCCTTATGGGTTGATTCTGTGGTAACCTTTCCTTTCCATCCATCTTGGCGGCAAACACAGGTTTTGCAAACGAGGAATTTGATAAAGCAGATGGTTTTCCCAAGATAGAGGATCTATTTACTTTAGAGGCATTGGGTTGTCTAACAATAGGTTTCTTAATGCTAGGTTCCACTATTTTCCCACCCATTTTAGCAACGAGTTTCTGCAACTCTGCTATCGCTCTGTCCCAGTCTTGTAATTGAGCTTTCAACCCTTTAATTACCAAATTCTGTTCATTCATTTCTCGAAATGTTTGGGAAAGTTTTTCTTGCAATTTATTATCACGTGGAAAACGACCAACGTCTTTTTGCAAAGCAAGTTCAAGTAAATGACAATGTTTTTGAAGGAAATCAGTTTTGTGTTGAAGTAACTCAAAAGCCTTTTTGTCAACATTTTCTTTACATTTCGAAAGCTCAATTTCAAGACGTTCACATTCTTTGATCTTATCAAGATATTGGCATGCAACTTCAGATAATTCATCAATATCAGCACAAGATGTAAAATAAGCACACATAACATCTTTAGAAACGCATTCTTGCAAGAGTAAATCATATTCATCTAAGAAATCAGACTTCTCCAGTTAAAGATCATCAATGTGTTTCTCAAGAGATTCAACATATTTTAAATCATCATACATTTCAGTCCGAATGAACTCCTCAAGTTGAAGAACAATTTCTTTAATCAACGCTGTGTTTGGAATTAAGAGTTCTTTGACAAGCAAGGTAATATCTTGAGGAATCGGACGTGTCCACTCAGCATTTTCACGTTTTGCCCAGTCTCTTTCAACAATAGATTTAACATTATCTATGTGATGTTTAAGAATACCTAATGTTTTCCTACTCTTGCTTTTAGATTCATCTAGAGGGAGGTAGTTAATGTATTTGTAAACATTAGATTTCTTAGGGGCAAATGCTTTCTTCCATTAAATTCTCTTTTGTTTGCCTTCTAGAAACACTTCCTCACGAGTTTTCTGAGTTTGTTTGTTGAAAAGACCATAAAGACTATTCTCATAAGCATAATTATATGGTTTTACAAACTCCTTATTGACAAGAGGTTGACTATCATCATCCTAAAGGGCAGTCTCTTCACTATCAGCACTAACAGGCATGCAATCAAGATTGGTCCTTTCAGTCTCATCAAGATAAAGACACGGGTTCGCAGCTTGAGCTTTGGCAAGGTACTCAGGACTTACAAAGCTAGCTTGACCCTTAAACATGGAAGGGGGTGCCAGCATTCTTACGGATTGAATAGAATCATGCGTTTTATAAACAACTTTCTTCAAAAATTCGACTTGTGCTTCTAGTTTCGTTACTTATTCAGTTTCTTTATCATTGTTGGGAATAAATTATAGCCAATCTACTTGAGCGCTGACAAGAGTAAAACAAGCGTTGACAAGAGCAAAACAAACGTTGAAAGCTCAAGCGTTGACAAGATAAAGTCAAGCGTTGATACATTGAAGACAAGCACTGATGGGAAGATATACTCTACGCGTTTATTGTATTCTAGATTACTTCTAGTAAAGATAGGAACAACAATGTATTTTCTATATTTATCTTTACCTAGAATAGCTGATACGTAGATTATTGTACAAGGCTTCTTATGTCTATAAAAGAAGACCTTTAGGTTAATGTTCAATATATATAAGTTTTCATTCGTAAACTACTTTCATTGTAAGCAAGTTTGATATCATTAATCAAAGTGAAAGTTTGTTTATATCTTGTGTGTTCTTGTTTAAGTGTTAATTCCGCATAACACTTAGATTATCATAAACATATACAAAGGTTTCTCTAAGTGTATTACTTGATCTAATATCGTATACATAAAGTTAAATCGATCTAAGTTTGGGATCAACAAGTGGTATCAGAGCTTGTTGAGGAACTTTTGATCTTAAAGAACACAAGAACCCTAAAAATCACCAAAACCCTAATTCTCTAAAAAAAAACCCTAACAACATCATGTCAAATTCAGAACTAACCTCCTCCTCCTCACCTTTACCAAACATCAAGATTCCTATGCTTGATGCAACCAACTTTGAATTGTGGAAATTCAACTTTGAGCAATATCTAGGGATCTGTGACTACACACTCTGGGAGATTATTAAATATGGAAACACATTCAATAAAGCCCAAAAGACTGTTGATGCTATTTCTGGAAGAGCAGCTGTTGCTGGATGTTCTAAAGAAGATAAGAAAGAAAATCCTGAAGATGGTAGAGTTGTGTCTGCTGAAGACATAACAAAGAAAAGGGTTGACATGAAAACCCTAAATATTCTGAAACTCTCGTTGGGACAAGAGAACTAGCATAAATATAGAGGTTATGAATCTGCTAAAGACCTTTGGGAAGCTCTTGAAGTTGCATATGGTGGCAATGCAGACACTAAGGAAGAGAAGAAGAAGCAACTCATGCATGATTATGCTGTCTTCAAGGCTCAACCTAATGAAAAACTTAGCAGTGTGAGAAGCAGATTGCTTGATATTACAAGCAAGTTATCCTTCATGGGGACACAACTTGGTGATGTTGACATCAATGCTACTTTTCTTAAAAGTCTTGGTGAGGCATGGAATATTGAGGCAAGATCTACTCTTTCCAATAATACTTACAAAAGTTCCACGTTTGATGACATCTACAACAAATTGAGGCTGTTGGAAGATGAAACTCTTTTAGAGCATGGAAGCAAGTCTACCAACCGTAACATGGCCTTCTTCTCTCAAAGTGAAGGTCAATTCAATCAGAAGGACTCTTACATGCATCCAGTTACTGGATCATCATGTGTTAGCGTTGGAACATGTCCTGTCAACGTCTCCTTTTCAGACGCTGACACATTCAAAAGTGACTCACCAAGAGTTAAACCTGCTGGTTTGGATTTGGACACTGTATGTGCTTATATTGCTTCTTTGCCCAATGGTTCAGTGATTACATATGAGGACCTTGAGCAGATAAGTGATGAGCACTTGGAAGAGATGGACATTAAGTGGAACATGGCTCTTGCTAGTATAAGAGCAAACAGGTGGAACAGAAGGTTTAAGAACAAGATGACCTTCAATGCAAAAGACACAGCTGGATTTGATAAATCCAAAGTTGAGTGCTACAACTGTCATCGTATGGGGCACTTCATGAGGGAATGCAGATCTCCTAGAAGATCTGATGCTGGTAAACCCTCAAGTCAAATTGTTAAGGCTCAGGATCCTAAAGCCATGGTTGCAGTTCAAGGAATTGATAGTATGGGATGGGATTGAAGCTATCTGGCTAAGGATGTGGAAGAGGATAAAGCATTGGTTGCTGAAATTGAAAAAGAAGAGCATGTTGAATATGCTCTCATGGCACACTCCTCCTCTTCATCTGATAATGAGGTATACGATGATGCTTTTTGTAGTAAAGGTTGTAGGTTAAACACTGAGAAACTTAACAAAGAGGTGTTAAGATTATTAAGTGATGTGAGTACTGAAAGATGCAAACTGTCTAATTACCAACTAGCTCTCACTCAAACTGAGAAGACAGTTTCTGAATACAAGAAAATGGAATTTGACTTAAAAGATAAAATAAATATCTTAAAACATGAGTTAAATGCTAGTATGGATATTAGAAACATCATGGAAAGGGTTAATGGTGAGTTACAGGCTAAATTAGATGAAGCCATTAAGAACAAAGATAATGTTGGCCTTAAAATCCAGAGATTTGATAAGGCAACACAAACCCTAGGAGAATGTGTGGGTAAACAAAGGGATCCTAAGGACATGACTGGGATTGGGATGAAAGACTACCCTGTGGTTCCACCACCAGCTGGTGACTTCTATGGTGTCCAACAAAAGGACCTATCTTAGACTGGTTTGCCAGAACTCCAAGAGGAGGAATTCATTCCTCTACCAAGAGTTGTCACTCCAGTTGAAGAGTATCAACAAAAGTTGACTGGCCTGAATGAATGGAAGAAAGCTAACCCTACATTATTTGTTAAGGGTGGCTTGCTATGTGAAAGTCCTAATGAGTCAACTCCCATTAAGGTTACAAACCCAATCACTGGTAAAGCTGTTGACCTAGGCTCAAACACTGTTAGAAAACCTAGCATTAAGTATGCAGAGATGTATAGGAATACTAGGTCACCTAAGAGCCAAGTTAACAATAATGGAACATGCTTCTTCTCTTCTAGACCTAGGGTTATGTCTAGAAAAGCCTTTTACACTTGTGGTAGCTTTTCACATTTAGCATATAAGTGTGTCAATGCTTCCAAATTCAACACTGATAGGAACAAATTCAGCGCTGACAGGAACAAAGTCAACGTTGTTAGAAAGTCAAACGTTGTCAGACCCAAACCTTGTGTGCAGCAAAGTCCACAAGTTGTTAGACCTGCCCCATTCTTCACTAGAGGGTCTAACACTCATGGACAAAGACCATTTCAAAAGACAAACACCTGGTCGAATAGGCAATGGGTTTCTGTAGCAAACCCTAGGTTCAACGCTGACAAGGGTAATTTCAGCGTTGACAAGACCAATTCCAACGCTGACAGAAACGTAACCAGACCTAAATATTTGCAACCACAGGGTAAGGGATCTAAAGCTTCTTCAAGCTTGACATGGAGACCAAAGAAAGATCAAAACCCTAATGAAAATAGGATTTCAATGACCTGCAACAGATTTAATTACATTTCAAAGGTCATTACAAAACCTATTGGGGTTAACTTGGTATTTCATCCTAAGAAGGATGAAAATGGGGTTGTTGTGAGAACTAAGTCTATTCTTATTGAACAACCAGATGAATCCAAGTCTTCTAAGGCTTGGGTTCCCAAAGAAAACTAATTTGTTTTCTTTATGTGCAGGGCATTCAAAAATAGGTCAATGATTATGGATATTGGGATAGTGGATGCTCAAGGCACATGACTGGGAAGGAAGACTATCTGACGAACTTTACTCCCATTAAAGATGGTGATAAGGTTTACTTTGGAGGCGGATATGGTACTATCACAGGCAAAGGAACCCTTCTCACCAAGAACTTGCGTTTTGAGAACGTATTTCTGGTAAAAGAACTTGATTACAATCTTTTTAGTGTATCACAAGTTTGTGATAACAAAAATAAAGTTCTGTTTACTGATATTGAATGTTTGGTGTTAAGCAAGGATTATAAGATCCCTGATGAAAAATATATTGAATATAGAACACCTAGGCATAAAGACATATACAATGTGAATCTGAATGGGATTAGAATGAATAACAATATGTCTTGTTTTTATGCTAAAGCTTCAGTAGATGAGAGTAATTTGTGGCACAAGAGACTAGGGCACATAAATTTTAAGAATATAAACAGGCTTATGAGACTTGGCTTGGTTGATGGTTTGCCTGCGAAGGCCTTCCACAATGACCACTCTTGTGTTGCATGTCTTAAAGGCAAGCAACACAAGGTCTCATTCAAGTACAAACAGGTGCACTCTAGTTCTAGACCTCTTCATTTGCTTCATATGGACCTCTTTGGTCCAACCAATATAGAAAGTTTGAATGGAAAGTCCTATTGCTTTGTCATAACAAATGACTTTTCTAGGTTTACTTGGACATTCCTTCTAGCTATGAAGAGTGACACAGCTGACACTTTAATTGATTTTATCACTCAGATTGAGAAGAAAACAGGAAATGATGTTAAAATACTTAGGAGTGATAATGGTGGTGAATTTAGGAATAAAAAGTTAGATGATTTCTGTGCCAGGAAAGGAATTACTAGGATATTTAGTGTTTCCAGAACCCCACAGCAAAATGGGGTTACTGAGAGGAAAAATAGAACCCTAATTGAAGCAGCCAAAACAATGTTGGCTGATGCTCATTTTCCTATAGCCTTTTGGCCTGAGGCTGTTAATACAGCTTGTTATGTTCAAAATAGAGCACTAGTTAACGAAATTCAGAATAAAACACCTTATGAGTTACTTTGGGGAAGAAAACCTAATATTGGTTTTCTTAGACCTTTTGGTTGTCATGTAGTAGTTTTAGATACTAGTGATGCATTAGGTAAATTTAGTGCAAAAGGTGATGAAGGCTACTTCATGGGGTATTCAGTGCAGAGCAAGGGATATAGGGTTTATCTTAAAGAAGAAAAACGTATACTTGAAAGAGTACATGTTAGGTTTTTGGAGAATAAACCTAGTGATCCTGAAAGTGGTCCAAATTGGTTGTTTGACTTGGAACCTTTATCTAGAACCTTAAATAATATGCCTGTCACTAATCCAGACATTGTGAAGGTAACTTCAAATGTTGTGGAAGAACAAGTTGTTGATGTTTCAGGTACACAGGTTCATGAAAAGGTTGGATCACAAGCAGAAAAGTCATCTCCTATACAAGAATATGTTACAATCCCCATATGGACAGATGCTTTTGCTGCTGCTGCTGCTGGTAAAGATGATGGTGGTCCCCAAGTACCACCAGATACAAACATGCATGGTCCTTCAGGCACTAACAAAGGCAAATCTAGTGCTGACAAGACCAATTCAGACGTTGATGGCTCAGACGTTGACAACAACAGTTCAAGCGTTGTTAGCCCAAGCGCTGACAAACAAGATTCAGGCGTTGACAACACTTCTGCACATCTTTTCTCTTCCATTTTTGAACAAGGTGAACCTTCCAATTTATATGAAGAGGTTCATCCTCATATTGATGAAAGAGAGTCTGATGAAGAAGATATTGGCAACATGGAGAATGAGGTTGAGGACACCAGACTTTTTGAAGGAGGAGTTCTCACTTCAACTATGAAGAATCACCCCACTTCTCAAATCATTGGTGATATTATGACTCCAGTTCAGACTAGAAGATCTCATCAAGGTCTTGGTGGGTTTATTGCCAATATTCACAAGAAGGTTGATACCCCTCTTGTACAAGCATGTTTGTTTGCCTGTTTTCTGTCACAACAGGAACCCAAGAAGATATTTGATGCTCTCAAAGAACCAAGTTGGGTGGAAGCAATGCAGGATGAGCTTCACCAATTTGCAATTCAGGATGTTTGGGAGCTGGTTGATTGTCCTAGATATGTCAGACCTATTGGGACAATATGGGTTCTAAGAAACAAGAGAGATGAAAGAGGTATTGTGGTCAGAAACAAGGCAAGATTAGTGGCTCAAGGATATACACAAGAGGAGGGGATAGACTATGAGGAGGTCTTTGCACCAGTTGCAAGGATTGAAGCTATTAGGATCTTTTTAGCCTATGCATCCTGCATGGGCTTCACTGTCTATCAAATGGATGTCAAGAGTGCCTTCCTCTATGGTACAATTGTTGAGGAGGTATATGTGATGCAACCTCCTGGTTTTGAGGATCCAGAGAATCCAGACAAGGTGTATAGAGTAAAAAAGGCTATGTATGGACTTCATCAGGCCCCTAGAGCATGGTATGGTACTTTGTCTACTTATCTAGTGGATAATGGATTCAAGAGGGGCACCATAGATCAGACACTATTTACAAAGAAGAAAGGCAAGGATGTGTTGCTTCTCCAGGTCTATGTTGATGCCATCATTTTTGGGTCTACTGATCCAAAGATGAGTGAGGATTTCTCCAAGCTTATGACAGACAAATTCAAGATGAGTGCTATGGGGAGATGAACTTATTTATTGGTTTACAAGTTCAGCAGAAAGAAGATGGTATCTTCATCTCCTAGGATAAATATGTGGCTGAGATCTTGAAGAAGTTTGGCTTTTCTCCACATGAAAAGAGGGCTACTACTCCTATGGCTAGAGAACACCCTTGGGGAAAGATTGGAGATGGGAAAGATGTTGATGTCAGGCACTATAGATCCATGATTGGATCCTTGATGTATATTACAGCCTCCAGACCTGACATCATGTTTGCTGTGAAGAGGATCTTTAGGTACCTAAGATGTTATCCTAGTCTTGGTTTGTGGTACCCCAAGGATTCACCATTGGAGCTGATTGCATATTCAGACAGTGACTATGGAGGTGATAAATTTGATAGGAAATCCACAACTGGTGGATGTCAGTTTCTTGGGAGCAGGTTGATATCTTGGCAATGCAAGAAACAAACAGTGGTGGCTAATTCTACAACTGAAGTTGAGTATGTTGCTGCAGCTGCTTGTTGTGGACAAGTTTTGTGGATTCAGAACCAACTGTTGGACTATGGGTATAATTTCATGCATACCAAGATATTTGTTGACAATAACAGCACTTTATGCATCATTAAGAATCCTGTACATCATTCTAAAACGAAACACATAGAAATTAGACACCATTTTATAAGAGATTGTTTTGAAAAGGGTTTAATACAACCAGATAGGGTTGACACTGAGGAGAATGTGTCAGATTTACTAACTAAACCTTTTGATGCTGGGAGGTTTCAATACTTGGTAACAAGTATTGGAATGATCAATCTCACATAATATGTGTTTTAGAGTCTTTTTGTAAAAGTATGTACAGGATGATGCATTGTTATTGGTCTTATTGATGATTTAGATTTTCCGCTATATTTTTCTAACACTGACAAAGGTTGCTTGAACGCTGATAAGTGTTTTTGTAACGTTGTTAGCAATATAATTGTCTAACGTTGACAAAGCTTCCCTCAACGCTGTTATGTGTTATCGGGGCGTTGTCAGCAACAATGTTAGTTTTGTGGTTTTCAATCTAAATGTGTAGGTGGTGTTAGCAGTATACCATTGGATACAGAGTTGCTTATGGATCATTGGAGAAGCATTTGGACAAGTTTTTATTTATGGATGATGGTTGGAATTTTTAATTCCTATCTTGACATAAATTTTTATGTTCATGCATATTTTTAGCAGCTTATGTATCATAGTTTAAGGGGAGGTTTTAGGAACCTTTAGGATGTTTGGGTATCCATATGATACTCTTATCACAATTCTAGATTGTGTCCACAGGTGAGTATGAGTTAGTTTTACTAAATCATGAGGCACTGTAGCATGCAAAGTTGATATACTATGCATGCTGCCAAGACAGTTTTGGCCTAGAATTGGTTGTGGTCTGTTGGGAGACTTGGAAATAATTTTGTTATGGGATTTACCTGGGAGTAACAAGGAATTTTCTAAGGTAACTTAGTTGTTAAGAGTTTTGGTTAGCAAGGGACACTAGAGGACTTTTATGTCTATCTTGCATAAGCAAGTGTGCATAACTGGACAGTGCTTGCCGCCCTATAATAATTATCAACTTTTGGTTATTTTCTCTAGGATAAATTACTTTGTTAAGGTCATTTTTAATTTTTAAACATTTTTATTTTTGGACGCTGACAAGTATTTTTCCAAGCGTTGTTATGACCAATTTAGACGCTGACATGGCTATAGGCAAACGTTGATAAGATTATAGCCGTTAGGCGTTGATATGTTATTTTTGACCATTGACACTCAATGGGTCCTACCCAGTTGTTACTTTTTGACATATTTTTAGGCCGTAATTTTGGGAGCAGATAAACTTCATTTAATGCATGAGATAAAATTATTCTTTTTCAATATTTTCATGATTGTATTTTGAAAATACTTGCCTATTTTTGGGCCAATCACATGCATTTTCTTCTCCTATAAATTTGGCTCCTATTTTTTAACAGGGTACCTATAATTCTTGTCTAACACAATTTTCTCTTATCAACTTCATCTTCATCACTCATTTTCACAGCTTTTCAACAATGGCACCAAAGTTTAAACCATCAGAATTGGAATTGGGGTTCAGAAGTCAACATAACATGATCGCGTATCTTGAAGCTGATGATACTCTGTTTCCCCAATATACACAAATGGTGGCGTATTTGAACGCATCTCCTCTTAGGTATGCTCTTTCTCATGCACCACTCATTCCTGTCACACATATTAAACACTTTTGGAACACTGTAAGTTCCTCAACAGTTAAAAGAGTTACTACATTAACTTCTATTGTTCATGGGAGCCTTGGGTGGTTACTGAGGCTTTGGTACGCCAAGCCTTGCATCTTGATGATGCTGATGGTATAGCCACCCTTCCCATAAGTGAAATAGAACAAGGACTAAGGGCTTTGGGTTATCCTTTTCCTGCTCAAGGAACTTTAAATAAATATCATAAATAGGAGTTTCCCCCAACCTGGAAGTACCTCATACATGTCCTCCTACAATGTTTGAGTCCCAAATGCACTACACACAGTGAGATCAATAGATCTATTACAAGTGCTATTGTGTGTATTGCTACTGGGCAAAAATTTAATTATTCCAAAATGATTTTTGAGGGCATGTGTAAAAATAAAGGGAGCAAAATGACTTTAGCATATCCCAGATTTTTACAAATGGTTTTTGATGTTCAAGAATA
Organism: Glebionis coronaria; assembly: GCA_025667525.1. NCBI lineage: Eukaryota > Viridiplantae > Streptophyta > Magnoliopsida > Asterales > Asteraceae > Glebionis > Glebionis coronaria. The sequence continues at coordinate 630,542,698 of CM046874.1, read as the reverse complement.
CTGCACAAGGGATCATAATGATTTTTATGAGATCCCTGTGCAAAAGAAAGCAATTTTTATGAAGATGAACTCACCCCCACATCGTGACCTACCTCTCACCCCAGCTATGCTTGCTGTTATTGAAGCAGCTCAACCCCAACCAGACCCCCAACCCCAAATTGACCCAATACCTGAACCATTACCTTCACCTGAACATATGCAAATTCACCAAGAACTCTTCGACGCTGACACGTTAAATGTTGGCGTTGATGTGCCTATTTCCAACGTTGACACACAACCTTCACAGACCCAAACACCCCTTAACCAACCCACATCCACCCAATCCACATCATTTTCTACACCCCCTGAATATAGGTTGATTAAACGCCAAAGGACTACTGGAGTGTTCTCCTCTGGTGGTCCTAGCCATGTAGCAGAGAGAACCACCACCACAAGTGTGGTTGGTGCAATGGATGAGGCTGGGACTATTGGTTCTGGCTTAGAAGCTGGCCAAGGCAGTCCCACCATCATTAAGTCCTCATCCATGCCTAATGAATCTGACTTGGGAGGTCAAATACCCATTTTAGAAGAGGGCAGATTGGAACCAATGACCCTAATTGAATTGACGGCAGTCTGCATGAGCTTGCAAAAGCAAAATGCAGACTTGGTACAAGTTGTCAGCACACAAGGCCTTGAACTCAAGCAATTGAGGGAGAGGATTGTTATTTTGGAGACTGCTAGTGCAAGGAGAGGGATGGAGGAATCTTCCAAAGGGGAGGAAGATCAAATAAATGTGAGTGATAAGGGCATCCATGATGGTCAATCTTTGAATGTTGCTGAGGCCCTAACAAGTTTGAAGAAACAGACAAGTTTTGATACGTCCTTAGTCTCTCCTACAAACTTAAATTTATCATTTACAGCCATGTTAGAGGAAATTGCAAAAGGCGCTGAGGCAGGAAATTTGAGCGTTGACAAGGAGAATTTGGACGCTGACAGAAAAATTTTGGGCGCTGATAGAGCAAAAGTGAGCGTTGACAGACCTACAAATGAGGGTGATGTATCCCAGTCATCATCCATCATCAAGGAGGTTTCTTCACAGGTATCACCATCTACCTTACCAATAATTGATCCATTAGATAAGGGTAAGGGTATTATGGTAGAAGAGGTTGTTCCAAAGAATGCAACTCAAATTGAGTTTGATAGAAAGTTGGCTGCACAAATTATGGAACAAGACAGAAAGGAGGTGAAAGAGTCACCATTTGTTGTCACTTCAGAAGAGCAAGAAGGAAGTGATGAAGCTAGCTCAGACTCAAGTGTTATGATCATAGAACAGCCAGAAAGACTTGAGTATGGAGATGAGTTGGCCAAGGAGAAATTGAGAGAGTTGAAATTGCAGGTTGACTTTGATATGCTAGAGGTGGTTCAAATGTATCATGCTTGGGAAGAAAGATGTATGGAGAATCCATAATTGACCATTTCAGATCAGATATGGGGTTTGGAGATTCTCCTTAGAGTACAAAAGGACTGCCAGGTCATTTTGAAACACAAGGCAAGCAATATTCTCTCAGAGTTGAAAAGGGATGAAAGGGAGTTATACTGCATGTTGCTCAGATGTCATGGAGTAGGATGGACTTATCAGAAATTGAGGGCATTGACATTTGATGAGTTGGAGTGTAAAGCTTATCGCATTTGGGTTAGAGTGCAGGAAGCAAACACTCTAAGACTTCTTTCTGATGAAAGAAAAGAAGAACTTGCAGAAGAAATGGAGCTCAAGAAAGCAATGTTTGTTCCCAGACCAGTGAAAAAGGGAGTTTCTCTTGAGTTTCCCAAAGATATGGATCCATTATATCCAAGTGAAGCTGTCATAAGAAAGAGCCTCAAGCTCTCACCATTAGAAGCTTCAGATATGGTACAAGTGTTGCCACTAGATTCCAGAAACCCAATTGTGAGCTATGAAGAAGATGAATGTGGGTTTTGGAAGATTGGCAGGTATGGAAAAGAGGTGCACACTTTTACCACCCTTATATCTTTGTTTGCAAGTTTTGACAGAGAAGACTTGGTAGACCTATGGAGGTTGTTAGAGGCCAAGTATGAGACTGAAGCACCAACTTCAGCCAATGTAATAAAACTGTGGTCCACATTCAAGAGAATGTGTGGACCAAAAGATGAGGATCCTGCTATTTGGAAGGATCTTGAAGATGACCTCAGTGGTCTTCAATGGAGATTGTATTCAGCTGCTGGTGTTTATCATTTGAGTTCTACAAAGTTTGCTGAGTATCTACTTGTGGATGGTCAGTATTTCATATCCAAGGATATATTGGAGAAGATTAAGAACACTCAACTGGAAATTGATTATTCAAGTGATGTGGAAAAAGACTTGATCAGATTTATTTATTACCAATATGAGAAGGTTTGTAAGATTCCTCCTAGTCCTTAATGTTTATTCAGAAACTTGAACATAAGAGTGGATATCAAGTTTAGGGGAGGATTGTTGGGAATAAATTATAGCCAATCTACTTGAGCGCTGACAAGAGTAAAACAAGCGTTGACAGGAGCAAAACAAACGTTGACAGCTCAAGCGTTGACAAGATAAAGTCAAGCGTTGATACATTGAAGACAAGCACTGATGGGAAGATATACTCTACGTGTTTATTATATTCTAGATTACTTCTAGTAAAGATAGGAACAACAATGTATTTTCGATATTTATCTTTACCTAGAATAGCTGATACGTAGATTATTGTACAAGGCTTCTTATGTCTATAAAAGAAGACCTTTAGGTTAATGTTCAATATATATAAGTTTTCATTCGTAAACTACTTTCATTGTAAGCAAGTTTGATATCATTAATCAAAGTGAAAGTTTGTTTATATCTTGTGTGTTCTTGTTTAAGTGTTAATTCCGCATAACACTTATATTATCATAAACATATACAAAGGTTTCTCTAAATGTATTACTTGATCTAATCTCGTATACATAAAGCTAAATCGATCTAAGTTTGGGATCAACAATCATATCTACTTTTGAAGTCTTGTTTTAACGCATCTACCTCTTGTTTCTTATCCTCAAGAATTTTAGCAGAATCAGTAGTGGTCATAGAGAGCTTTTGTTCAAGTTCATTAACTTTGGTGTTGGCAAGGTACGTTTTTTGGCGTTCATCCATTAAGAAAACATTATATTGACGCTTCTCTTTTGCTAATAACTCAAGAGTTGTATTATATTTGTTTTCAAAATCATCCTTTTGACTTTTTAACGCACTTCCCTTGTACCCCTCAAGCTCTTTGATTTTCTGAAGGAGCTCATCTCTATAGCTTTCAGTCATCTCAGTAGATTTGATAAGAGCAGCTTTGCATTCTTCAAAACTTTGAGTGAGCGTAGCGTTTGCCTTCTTTAATTGCTTTTGACTCTTTTTATTTTCAGTGACATCTTTTTGTAAAGTAGCAATTAAATTAGCAAGCGCAATACGTTCCTCTTCATCATATTCATTTGCATGTTGATCATCCTCAGACTCATTATTGCACATGTTTGATGAATCGGGTGTGGTATTGCTATCAACCGGTTCCATCATACACGTGTCATTAATGGCATTGGGTAGATCACTATGCTCAGGATTATCACCAAACACATTATATTCATCAGTAGTGTGTACCTTATCGATTGGCTCAGTGTCAAAGATAGGGCCATTGTCATCTTCAGTGACTTTGGAACTTCTTCAACCTTTGCCATGTACGAGTAATGTGCATCGAGCTCTTGATCAGACACTTCATCATCAGTATCATCAATCATTGCTCCTTCCTCAGCTGACAATTTAACGCCTGCTTCCATTTTCTTGCATAGCAGCATCTTTTCCTTGTGATAGCTGGAGTCTCTAACCCTTTTCGGCTTCCTACATTCCTTTGCCATATGCCCATAACCTTGGCAATTAAAACATTGAATCCCACTCTGCTGAACCACTTGACTTCCAACAGTTTCCCTATTCCCGGTAGCAACAACAATCCTCTGAGTATCATACTTGGCAGTTTGTCGATCATACCTTGCAGAACCCTCAACATGTGTTGGATTATGTCGATCATACCTAGAAGGACTTTCACCACGTCGACGTGTGTCATACCTTGGATTACTCTCAATATATCGGTTCTTTGTGTTAGATGATGTGCGAAGATTGTTGTTGGTGGGTTTGTAGATTTTCTTGTAAGTCTTCACTATGAAAGCAATTTGTTGTTTCATCTCTCGGTTCTTTTGAGCTTGATCTTCATCACTATCTTCTTCAGATGAGGACTCAGATGGTGGTGATGGTGCTCTTGGCACTTTACCTCGAGATTTTGTGGATGATGAAGACTTAGATGATGTGGAAGATCGTGGTGAAGATGATGTAGTGGAGTATGGCTTAGGAGCACGAGAGTGATGATCTTGAACATGTTGTGTGGTAGTCACTAAAGCAAGTGGATTAGCCGTATTTGCAACACGTTCAGTTCGAATCTCATTTGCTTCATTATGAAATTGCTTCAAGATGTCAAAGAGTCGATGATATGAGACCTCGTCTAACTTTTCTTGTTGTTTCACCAAAGTGACGAACCATGTCCACTCGGGTTGAAGTTGTTGAAGAAATTGAACATTGACTTGCATGGTGGAGACTTGCAGATTATTTCTTGTCATGTCATTCATCATCTTATAAAACCTGGAGTAGTAAGATTAAATTGATTCTCCATCCCGTGAAGTAAACTTGCCAAAATTCCAAAACAAGTTTGTTTTGACATCTTGTTTGTTGAGTGATTCTCCTTTTTGCAAGCGTTCAATCGCAGTCCACATTTCATGTGCTGTCGAGCATGCATCAACCGTGGAGTAAATATCATCTCCAATCTGTAACACTCTCATTTTTCGTATCGGTACAGCGGAAGGGTGTTTCAGAGTGTTACGAGATAGCACAACAACTCCAATCATAGACAACACATAAAAATGGTTGTTCAAGGTTTAACATACATTCATTCGGTAAAAAGTTTCAAAAGCGTACAACAGGTCCCAAATTATACAGGTCATTTAGTTTACAAAACATAGATCGAATGAACATTTTTAATATTATGTGGGCCATCAGAGTCGATCTCCATCCGGATTACCTTCAAGCACCTGAGATAAAAACATGCAAAAATCATATCAGCGAATGCCGAGTGAATTCATAGAGTTTAATAAAAACCGTTATATAAAACAATCATTTAAAATCAAAACACAAGCATAATATCGGAAGTAAGTCCTCATATTGCTAGTCAGGCAATATATAAATCAAGCATACATCTTAAACCGTCCGTGAGACCGTAGTCTCTATATTACCATGATAGGCAATATATTCATCGTTAATAGCGTCGTTATTATGTATAGGATACATTGTATTTGAAGTATATAGGTTGTATAGGTTGTAGGATTATTATTAGCCGCATGACATTGTTACCTTACTATTAAAACAGCGGGCCGCGAACCCGACAAACAATTTGCCCATCTAAGTTAGCGTGTCGTCACAAAAATCACGCTATGGAATCTTATCATACATAAATTCGCTTACCAATTAATGTGGTACGACGGGGATCAACCGTCAAGGCGCGAACTGGGGTGATCGTCCCCAAATAGTAATATTAAATGCATAAGCGTCTACCAAATCCCGGTAGTTCACAATTCACGCTAATGGGACTTTAAGTGACAAAACCTAACTACTAATAATCCTTTTAGTCTCGTTTATAGGGTCATAGCATCATTCGGGTCCATATCATTAAGCATACAATCGGGACTACTTGTGTTCTATTTTTATCAAAATCTAGCATGTTATCTCCCTCGCGGGTTTACAAATCATTTTATAAAAACATTTAAAAGAGTGCGAGGCTATGAACTCACGTTGTTAATGAAAGGCGGATTATCGGCTACGGGCGTGCTTCGGTCACGGAAACCTATATAAATAATAATCGGTCTTAGACTCGGTCCAATGACTTTTATCAAAATAACAATATACATATGATGATTTTGTACATATGATGATGATCAAGTGGGTTTATACATCCTTGTTTACTCATTTTAGTGTTTACGTTTTGGTAACGCTTTACTAGTTTGCTAGTTTTACTTATTCATCTATTTTATGTCCATTAAGCCTTTTATAAGTTCTTTAGCTTGTTTTAATCCATTTTATACCTATATTATCAGTATATATACTTTCCATGTTGGGCCCAAATGGGTTAAGCCCAATAAGCTCTTTTTATGAGTTTTTATCTTATTTAGTCTAATTATTAGTCCATTATGCTTAGTTAGCTCGTAAATGTCCGTATTTCTTATAGTTCGGGTTTCATCGGTTTTTACTTGTATTAGTTACTTATACATCAGTATATGACTTTTATAAACTTTATATTAGATGGGTTTGGTCGTCTAAGTTTTATTTGGCGAAAAATGTTAATTTTACGGCGATAGCCGAAAAAGTCGTAAAAATCAAGTTTATAGTTTTTATTACTTATAAATATTATTTCATCACCATTTATATAATTTATCCATTTAATTAATCTTTTATATATTTATATAAATAAGTTTTATAAGTTAGTGGGTTTATATTTTTACATTTTATACATTAAAATGTGAGTGCTTATATAATAATAATAAACATTAATTCCAAAAATCTGATTTTTATCTTCATGTTCACCATTTTTACCATATCTAGAGTTCTATAATGAATTAGAAGCTCATTTTTGGGTGACATGTTCTTCATATTATGTGCTACATTTAACTTAGTTATAGCTACTGCCCATTTTAAGTTTATCATGCCTTAACAGTCCCTACAAAACTGCTTATTCAGATTAGACCACCTAACTTGTTTTGATCATATCTCACTCATTATTTTGATTCCATTGCATGGCCAACTCTCACATGTGTATAACATCTTGTACTTACTGTAAATGGATCATACCATGCAATTTTATCAGTTCTTGTTTTAGTTATCTACTGTTTTTATACAGCCAACTAAATAATCAAGATTTTAGCTTCATTTCTTATAGTTATTAACATTTTTAAGCATATCTATCAACACTTGATCTCCACACAACATTTTTATCATCGTATATACATCATATACATATACAAAATGAAAGAAAATACATTTGTTCTTTACAAAATAACAAGAGAAAAATGGAGAGGATGATCTTCTTTACCAACCAAGTGGATTTCTTGTTTTAGGGAGACAAGAACTTGATGAACACAACAAGTATCTCCAAGACCATCAAATATCAAGAACATATGTTGGAAAATCAGCCCTAGGACACAAGCAAATCACCTCCAATGATGTTAATATGGCCACCAAATGATCAAGGCTTCAAGAGAACTCCTTAATAGAGCTAGTAAACATGTGTTTCATGGCTAGAAGAGATCAAATGGGGTGTTTGTTGCTTAATTTTGGACGGCAAGGGGAGGGGTGTTTGAGAGAGTTTGGTGTTGAATTGCATGTAAGAAATGGTGAATGAGAAGTTGCTAGTGGTTTTGTGTAAACAAGTGGAAAGTTGAAAGCTTAAAATGTAAGCATGGCTTACACATGTAATGTGTTAGCTAACTTGATGCCACCTTCATGGTGTGGTGTCAAGTGTGCCGTCCCACTTAAGCTAGTGGGGTGGGACAATGTGTTTTGTCCCATCTCACTAGTTTACGGGTATTTCTCGATTCTAGTTTTCTCGATTTGCGTACCCTCGGGTCATTTTACGAAAAACGTTTTTATAAATTATGAATCAACGTCACAAAACGAATCCAATAAAAATTGTCTCATCAAAAACGGAGTTCAAAAACGTAAATACGTAATCCTAAGGTTTCCGGTTTAGTCGTAAAAGACGCCAAATTATGCACGTAAGCCCAAATTTAAATCCGTAAATTGTGAGTTCCTCAACCAACATAAAAATAAGTTTCAAAATATTATACGAGAAAATATTTCACTACCTAAAAATGTTAGATTGTCACAGCTTTTCCTCCTAAAAGGGATCAACGTCCTCGTGATCCATTTCATTTGGATGTCCGTTTCTTATTGAAATCGAAGAGGTGCGGATATTTCTTCCACATTTCATCCTCTCATTCCCAAGTATACTCCGGTCCATGCTTTGAATTCCATCGGATCTTGACAATAGGTATCCGACTTTGTTTCAGTTGCTTTACCTCACGGTCCATAACTTCTACGGGCTCTTCGATAAAATGCAACTTCCCATCTATTCGAACCTTACCTAACGGAATTTTCTCATCACTCACTGCTAGACATTTCTTCAGATTAGATACATGGAATGTGTTGTGAACACCATGAAGTTATGGGGGTAACTCTAGTTTGTAATCCACCGGACCTACTCTAGATAAAATCTTAAAGGGTCCAATATAACGGGGATTCAATTTCCCTCGCTTTCCAAATCTTATAACGCCTTTCCATGGCGATACTTTCAACATTACTCGGTCACCCACTTCAAACTCCATTGGCTTCCGCCGCACATCCGCGTAACTCTTCTGTCTACTACGAGTAGTCAACAACCTATTCTTAATCTGAACTATCATCTCCGTAGTCTCCCGGATCAATTCCGGTCCCGTGAGCTGGGTATCCCCAACTTCACTCCAACATACAGGAGATCTACACTTCCTACCATACAAAGCTTCAAACGGTGCAGCCTTAATACTAGAATGGTAGCTATTGTTATACGAAAACTCTGCTAACGACAAATGTTTATCCCAATTCTTACCAAAGTCTAACACACAAGCTCTCAACATATCTTCCAGTGTTTGTATCGTCCTTTCACTCTGCCCATCAGTCTGGGGGTGATAAGCAGTGCTCATGTCGAGATTCGTTCCCAAAGATCTTTGGAGAGATTTCCAAAAATTCGATGCGAATCTAGGATATCGATCCAAAATGATCGATACAGGCACTCTATGCTTGCATACAACATTATCAAGGTATATACGAGTCAGCTTCTCCAGTGAGAACTGCTCCTTAACCGGAATGAAGTGTGCTGATTTGGTCAGTCTGTCGACAATAACCCAAATCGAATTGTTTCCAGATGATGTTCTAGGAAGCTTGGTGATAAAGTCCATCGTAATTCGCTCCCACTTCCATTCAGGAATCTTTGGTTGTTGAAGTAGTCCTGATGGCTTTTGATGTTCGGCTTTAACTCTAGCACAAGTCAAGCATTGAAGAACATACATAGCTATGTCAGCTTTCATATTCGGCCACCAGTACAACTTCTTCAAATCATGGTACATCTTATCAGATCCCGGATGAATGGAATACTTAGATTTATGGGATTCTAACATAATCAAATCTCTTAAGCCTCCAAACTTAGGTATCCACATACGACCTCTTAAGCATTTCACTCCATCAGCTCTAACCTCTAAAGGATCTCCTTCTCCTCGGAACCCTTCATTAACAAAATTCTCCTTCTTACAAGCTTCTGTTTGCGCATTTCTAATTTGCTCAGGCAAATTATTGTGCACGGTCAAGACTAGAGAACGCACCCTGATAGGCTCTCTATCTTTCCTACTTAACGCATCGGCAACAACATTGGCTTTTCCTGGGTGATATTTTATATCACAATCATAATCACTTAACAACTCTATCCATCTTCGTTGCCTCATGTTCAATTCCTTCTGGTCGAGAATATACTGTAGGCTTTTGTGATCGGTGAATACCGTACACTTGGTGCCATACAGATAATGTCTCCACAACCTAAGAGCAAAGACTACAGCTCCTAACTCAAGATCATGAGTAGTATAATTCTCCTCACTCTTCCTTAATTGTCTAGAAGCATAAGCTATCACTTTCTCTCTCTGCATCAAAACAGCTCCATAACCTCTAAGAGATGCTTCACAATACACTACAAAATCTTCACTCCCGTCGGGTAATGATAAGATTGGCGCACTACATAATTTTTGCTTCAATGTCTGAAATGCTCCATCTTCATCACTTCCCCAAACGAAATGTTTATTCTTCTGAGTAAGCTTAGTCAAGGGTTTAGCTATCAAAGAAAATTCTTTAATGAATCGCCTATAATAGCCAGCCAATCCTAAGAACTTTCGCACTTCCGTTGGCGTTGTCGGTGCAGACCAATTCTTAATAGCTTCAAACTTTGCAGGATCAACATGAATTCCATCTATGTTAATCACATGACCAAGAAATTGCACAGAATCTAACCAGAAATCGCACTTCGAAAACTTAGCATACAACCTTTCATCCTTCAACAAGTTCAAAACAATCCTCAAATGTTCTCTATGTTCATCTTCATTCTTAGAATAGATTAGAATATTGTCAATAAACACAATCACAAATTTATCCAAGTAGGTCTTGCACACTCGATTCATTAAATCCATGAAAACCACAGGTGCGTTAGTTAACCCAAATGACATTATTTGAAATTCATAGTGTCCATAACGAGTTCTAAATGCAGTTATAGGAATATCTTCTTCACGGACGTGAAGTTGGTGATATCCTGACCGCAAATCTATCTTAGAATACACACTAGATCCTTGCAGTTGATCAAACAAATAATCAATCCTAGGTAAAGGATATCGATTTTTAATTGTCAACTTATTCAGTTCCCTATAATCAATGCACATATGAAAAGATCCATCCTTCTTCTTAACGAACAAGACTGGAGCTCCCCAAGGCGACGAGCTCGGTCAAATAAAACCTTTATCAGACAACTCCTTAAGTTGCTCAGATAACTCCTTTTATTCAGAAGGGGCTAATCGGTAAGGTGCACGTGCCACCGGTGCAGCACCAGGAATTAAATCGATTCAAAACTCTACTTGCCTTATCGGTGGAAGTCCGGGTAAATCTTTAGGAAATACCTCAGGAAATTCACAAATAATAGGTACATCTTCCAATCGTTTCTCCCTAGACTCATTCCCGGTCACTTGAGCTAAGAATAACTCACAACCGTTCCTGATGTACTTTTGGACTTTAATACATGAAACGATTTTCAAACGGGATTCACCTCGACTACCATCAATTACTAACGTCCTATTCCTAAGAGGAATCTTAACCTTCTTCTCTCCACATAAAATAGTAGCATTATTCAACGACAACCAATCCATACCAATAATAATATCAAAACTACCTAATTCTATCAACATCAAATCAATCGGAAAGGAATGGTTTAAGAGATTTAGAGAGCATCCTTCTAATAGCTTATTAGTTTTCACTAATTTACCATCAGCCAATTCCACCTCTTAACTGGTACTTATCTCAACAGGTTCAATATCAATAAGGGCACTAAATTTAGTGGATACAAAGCTCCTATCGGCACCCGAATCGAATAAAGCAACAGCATAATGATTGTTGAGTAAAAACGTACCGGTAATGACATTCGGATCCTCTTTCTTCACCTCAGTTGTTCCAAGTTGGTAGATACCACCCTGGGGGTTTCTTCCAGGTACAATCGCTTTCAACTTGGGGCATTCCGATTTCCTATGACCTTCCTCATTACAGTTGAAGCAAATGGTTCCCTTCTTACACCTTTCAACCTTGTGTCCAAGCTTTCCGCAATTTCGGCACTTCCAGCAGTCGCCAGCATGCCTCTTGTTGCCACACTTAGGACATCTATCATCGTTGCGCGGTGCATTGTAGGTAAGAGCATTTGCATTCCCCTTTCTCTAGTTCTGACGACGATTGAAATTCTTCCTATTATCACCTCTATCTACACGCTCACCGTCACCCTATCTTTTCTCACCTACACGGGCTTCATCTTCCTTATCCTGAATTATCTGTCCAATGAGTTGGTAGGTCATTCGAACAGCATCACCAATGGTTAGTGGTTTAGATGATGTCACGTCCCCCCGGATATTCTTGGTCAACCCTTTAACATATTGCTCAATTCGGATCTCTTTGGGTTCAACCAATCGAGGACATAGCAAGGCCAACTAATGGAATTGGTTTGTGTAACTATCAATGTCCACACCTTTCATTCTCAAATGAATCAACTCTTGTTCTAACCTAATGATCACATACGAGGACAAAACTCCAAAGTCATCCACTTCTTAATTTCAGCCCAAGGAGTAGCATTAGCAGCATCAAGACCCATGAAAGGAATTCTCCCGTTCCACCAAGTCAACGCACGACCTTTAAGAGTAGCCATAGCAAAAGTCACCTTATCTTCCTCCTTACACTTACTAATCCTAAACACCGACTCAATCTTCTCAATCCATTGGCTTAGTCCTACACCACCTTCAGTTCCATTAAAAGGTAGAGGTTCATACTTCATGAACGTCACATAAGTACAACCACCAACTTCAGGTGCATTAGTTCCAAGTCCTCCTACATTTCCTCCAGCATTAACATTCACATTATTAGCATTCACATTCACATTAGTACCGCCAATTCCACTACCGCCAGCTCCACTACCGCCAGCTCCACTACCGCCAGCTCCACTTCTAGCATTTGCCATTAATTCAGTCATAGATGCGGTAACTTGCTCCGTAATAATCCTACGTACATCATCCTCAGTCACAGCCTTCTTGGGCGGCATAGTTCTATAATTTAACAATTTCAAAGTTTAAGCATTCACCCAACAAAGGATTTATATAATATGGATTGAATTCATAATCAAGATACAAATAAGGCACAATATGGAATTCAATACAAGATACATATTTCATTCGATCTGAAACAAAAGTATTGTCTTAGTTACAACCCATATCAAAGTTCTAGCACTATATACACTCAAAATTCGTGCCAAGTCTGTTACTAACAAGTCGGTTCAGTCAAAGCTACAAAAGCACAAAAGATATAAAGGTCACTACTAAATACAGACTGGTCTACTGAGAACCGCCAGATGGTCCATCATCCATCGTCTTCTGAATCTTCTTCGGACGATCACTAGACACATCTTCAGCTGGGCGCTTACGGATTACTCCTCTTTCAACCATGTCAGCATAAAATATACTGTTCCATCCCACAGATGTATTCAACTCCTTCTCAACTTTCTCACGCATCGCACGAGCTACACTCAACTGAATCTCCATAGTATTCACCTTTTTCTTCATAGCAGCAAACTCAGCACTTTCCAACACCGATAACCTCCTAAAAGCCTCATTCAAACCACGTTCAACATCAGTCAAATCCAAACTAAGCAATTCTCGCTCTTTTTCGCCAACCTTAGTCTTCGACTCCAAATAAGCAACATGAGTCTGAACAACACCTAATCCAACCTCTGTCATACAATTCTTAACACGGGAAGCATCTAGATCACGTCTCAAGGCCCATGGTGCAAGACCATCAATATGAGTAGCCTCTCGAGCACTAGACGTCTCTCCTATCTCACATCTACGAGTAGCAATACCATCAGTACCGTCAGGTGCATCGTCATCCTCATCCTCCTCTGATTCAGAATCAGATTCAGACGATTCAGACATTTCATCCCTAGGTAACTCATCCTCAGAATCAGACAAATCAACTGGTGGGGGCAAAGGCTCGCCCTCTGGAACATCATACGGATAAATAAGCTCAGCTTCCTCATCGTCATCAACCTCAACATCTATACCTACATCCTCCTCGACATCCTCATCGTCAATCTCATCATGTAAATCATCTAACCCAATCTCCTCATCATTCTCAATATCAACATTGTCAATCTCATTCTCTACCAAGTCAACCTGAGGGGCAATCTGATCTCCTAGTCCTAACTCGGGCTCGGGATCCTAAAATGGTTCCTCCTCATCATCGATATCATAATCTACTAAGTATAAATAAGGATCATCTTCTACATTAGGTTCGGGAATAACATGGTTTTCTACAGGAATATTAGGGTCAGCCATGACAATCTGCATTTATATATATATATCTCGTATTAGGATAACATACTAGTTAAACAATTACATAATGAAATCACGATATATACATATATATAAATTAAATTATATATATCAAAATATAAATCTTCTCAATAGGGCTTGTTGGTAACGTCGGAGATCTCTGGCACCGTTATAGTCAAAAGATTTTTCAAATATTTTCTCAAATGTTCATTGTCAAAAGATTTTGAAAAGTTTTGTTCAAAACCTTGGTTTTTAAAATCCTTTGTTCTCTATAACGAGAGCTCTGGTACCAAACTGTAACACTCTTATTTTTCGTATCGGTACAGCGGAAGGGTCTTTCAGAGTGTTACGGGATAGCACAATAACTCCAATCATAGACAACACATAAAAATGGTTGTTCAAGGTTTGACATACATTCATTCGATAAAAAGTTTCAAAAGCGTACAACAGGTCCCAAATTATACAGGTCATTTAGTTTACAAAACATAGATCGAATGAACATTTTTAATATTATGTGGGCTATCAAAGTCGATCTCCATCCGGATTACCTTCAAGCACCTGAGATAAAAACATGCAAAAATCATATCAGCGAATGCCGAGTGAATTCATAGAGTTTAATAAAAACCGTTATATAAAACAATCATTTAAAATCAGAACACAAGCATAATATCAGAAGTAAGTCCTCATATTGCTAGTCAGGCAATATATAAATCAAGCATACATCTTAAACCGTCCGTGAGACCGTAGTCTCTATATTACCATGATAGGTAATATATTCATCGTTAATAGCGTCGTTATTATGTATAGGATACATTGTATTTGAAGTATATAGGTTGTATAGGTTGTAGGATTATTATTAGCCGCATGACATTGTTACCTTACTATGAAAACAGCGGGCCGCGAACCCGACAAACAATTTGCCCATCTAAGTTAGCGTGTCGTCACAAAAATCACGCTATGGAATCTTCTCATACATAAATTCGCTTACCAATCAATGTGGTACGACGGAGATCAACCGTCAAGGCGCGAACTGGGGTGATCGTCCCCAAATTGTACTATTAAATGCATAAGCGTCTACCAAATCCCGGTAGTTCACAATTCATGCTAATGGGACTTTAAGTGACATAACCTAACTACTAATAATCCTTTTAGTCTCGTTTATAGGGTCATAGCATCATTCGGGTCCATATCATTAAGCATACAATCGGGACTACTTGTGTTCTATTTTTATCAATATCTAGCATGTTATCTCCCTCGCGGGTTTACAAATCATTTTATAAAAACATTTAAAAGAGTGTGAGGCTATGAACTCACGTTGTTAATGAAAGGCGGATTATCGGCTACGGGCGTGCTTCGGTCACGGAAACCTATATAAATAATAATCGGTCTTAGACTCGGTCCAATGACTTTTATCAAAATAACAATAATCATATGATGATTTTGTACATATGATGATGATCAAGTGGGTTTATACATCCTTGTTTACTCATTTTAGTGTTGACGTTTTGGTAACGTTTTACTAGTTTGCTAGTTTTACTTATTCATCTATTTTAAGTCCATTAAGCCTTTTATAAGTTCTTTAGCTTGTTTTAAACCATTTTATACCTATATTATCAGTATATATACTTTCTATGTTGGGCCCAAATGGGTTAAGCCCAATAAGCTCTTTTTATGAGTTTTTATCTTATTTAGTCCAATTATTAGTCCATTATGCTTAGTTAGCTCGTAAATGTCCGTATTTCTTATAGTTCGGGTTTTATCGGTTTTTACTTGTATTAGTTACTTATACATCAGTATATGACTTTTATAAACTTTACATTAGACGGGTTTGGTCGTCTAAGTTTTATTTGGCGAAAAACGTTAATTTTAAGCGATAGCCGAAAAAGTCGTAAAAATCAAGTTTATAGTTTTTATTACTTATAAATATTATTTCATCACCATTTATATAATTTATCCATTTAATTAACCTTTTATATATTTATATAAATAAGTTTTATAAGTTAGTGGGTTTATATTTTTACATTTTATACATTAAAATGTGAGTGCTTATATAATAATAATAAACATTAATTCCAAAAATCTGATTTTTATCTTCATGTTCACCATTTTTAACATATCTAGAGTTCTATAATGAATTAGAAGCTCATTTTTGGGTGACATGTTCTTCATATTATTTTCTACATTTAACTTAGCTATGGCTACTGCCCATTTTAAGTTTATCATGCCTTAACAGTCCCTACAAAACTGCTTATTCAGATTAGACCACCTAACTTGTTTTGATCATATCTCACTCATTATTTTGATTCCATTGCATGGCCAACTCTCACATGTGTATAACATCTTGTACTTACTGTAAATGGATCATACCATGCAATTTTATCAGTTCTTGTTTTAGTTATCTACTGTTTTTATACAGCCAACTAAATAATCAAGATTTTAGCTTCATTTTTATAGTTATTAACATTTTTAAGCATATCTATCAACACTTGATCCCCACACAACATTTTTATCATCATATATACATCATATACATATACAAAATGAAAGAAAATACATTTGTTCTTTACAAAATAACAAGAGAAAAATAGAGAGGATGATCTTCTTTACCAACCAAGTGGATTTCTTGTTTTAGGGAGACAAGAACTTGATGAACACAACAAGTATCTCCAAGACCATCAAATATCAAGAACATATGTTGGAAAATCAGCCCTAGGACACAAGCAAATCACCTCCAATGATGTTAATATGGCCACCAAATGATCAAGGCTTCAAGAGAACTCCTTAATAGAGCTAGTAAACATGTGTTTCATGGCTAGAAGAGATCAAATGGGGTGTTTGTTGCTTAATTTTGGACGGCAAGGGGAGGGGTGTTTGAGAGAGTTTGGTGTTGAATTGCATGTATGAAATGGTGGAATGAGAAGTTGCTAGTGGTTTTGTGTAAACAAGTGGAAAGTTGAAAGCTTAAAATGTAAGCATGGCTTACACATGTAATGTGTTAGCTAACTTGATGCCACCTTCATGGTGTGGTGTCAAGTGTGCCGTCCCACTTAAGCTAGTGGAGTGGGACAATGTGTTTTGTCCCATCTCACTAGTTTACGGGTATTTCTCGATTCTAGTTTTCTCGATTTGCGTGCCTCGGGTCGTTTTACGAAAAACGTTTTTATAAATTATGAATCAACGTCACAAAACGAATCCAATAAAAATTGTCTCATCAAAAACGGAGTTCAAAAACGTAAATACGTAATCCTAAGGTTTCCAGTTTAGTTGTAAAAGACGCCAAATTATGCATGTAAGCCCAAATTTAAATCCATAAATTGTTAGTTCGTCAACCAACATAAAAATAAGTTTCAAAATATTATACGAGAAAATATTTCACTACCTGAAAATGTTAGATTGTCACACAATCCCACTTAAAACCATATAGATGGCTTCCTTCTCCGCATCATGCCAAGCACAATTTTCAGGTGTGAGATCGGCTCTTGTTTCATCACGTTGACTTGCAGGTATTGGATCAATAGTATTTGTGGCTGCTCTTGGAGGAATTGAGATCTTCTTAAATATATATGGTCTATGAGTAATACATTTCCTCAAGGCATCACCATTAGGTCTTGTATCAAGGTATCGTATGAAACGTGATTGCCATTGAGCATACCGACCAGACACAAGCATTGGTGGTCTCTCTTTGTTACCCGCCACCATTATGTTGTTGTTCGTCACACGATATTAGGCAGTAGAATCCATCTCAATATTCTCTAATATGATGAAGTCAATATGGATCTTAAGTAGATTTTTTGTGATCGTTGTTGTGGTTTAAATTCCGAAAATTTCAATATTTCTCCAGTCCGACAAAAATTTCACCAGTCCGACAAAACGGTAGAGCAAAAAATTTTGTAGTCGACAAATTTTGAAATCGAGCTAGAAAAGTCCTAAAACTAGTATGGAAAAAATTTGAATTTACTTGACGGAAAAATTTTAACTCTTTATTTTTTTATATTTTTTTAATCTTCGTGTAAACGATATTTCGAAACTAGTCTAGATGGTGGCTATGTCTAAAAAATACTCGAACAAAATTTAGCAAAAACAAAGCATCAGAATGTCCATGAATGTCCTTATCGGAATACCCAAATCAGAATGTCCCCCTTTATCGGAATACAATCGGAACCCCTTCGTCGGAATGATGTCGGAATGCCCTGATCGGAATGCAATCGGTATCCCTCTGTCAGAATATGGAAAGATACCTTGTCGGAATATATCAACTCCTGTCGGAATGTTATCGGAAAACCCTAGTCGGAATACCTAAATAACCCCTGTCGGAATATATATATAAACTCCTGTCAGAATGTTGTTGTATAAGCCTTAATCGGAATGTAATCGGATACACACTTGTCGGAAAGTAATCAGATAAGCCCTTGTCGGAAAGTCTAATCAGGATACTGATAGGAATGTTTAAACCCTTTTCCGATGCGACTGATCGGAATCACTAAACCCTTTTCCGATTGCACTGATCGGAATAATAGCACTGTTACGAGATTTTGAGGTAAAAAAATGATATTTTCGACAAGAAATCCGTGATTTGAACCAACCAAATGTGACCAAATTCCTACCACATCTATGTAGAAGATTTATATCAAGATTTAAAGCATGGAAAACACAAAAAAAATCTTGAATTCGAGATGATTATAAGAGAAAATCACACGAACCAAGTAAAATCAACAACGAATCACAAAACTACCCCATGACGATTGATACCAATTGTTGTCCCTTATTTTTGTGATGATTAAGCAATGAAGAAAGAAAGAAAATAGATGAAGAAGAGATGGATTCCTAGAGAGAGAAAGTAGTGAGAGAAAGTAGAGAGAGAGGATTAACTTTGGGAATATAAGATTAGAAGTGAGAAAAATGAATAACCAACCCTCCTAACATGCTAGGAGGGTAGTATATATAGTCCACCCACATGCGGGCTTTAATGGACTATATATTGGGTCGGGCTTGTCTTTTGGACTTTAATTAGTTTAAATCCAAGCCCGTAAACCACGACTAATTAACTACCTATTACAACATTCTAACTAATGTTACAATAATAACCTATGACCGAGCATTCTTGTTTGACTCAATATTTTGAGGCTAACATGCTTCTTGTTTCTTTTAAGCTTAGATCTTTGAGCCTTAGTAGTGGTGCTTACTCCTGTAGAAGGCAACACAGGAATATTAGAAGCTGGTTTTGATTCCGCCTTATCTTTAGTGACCAAAGTTTGAGATGGTTTAGTCCTAGGGACCTTATTAAAAGGTGTGACGGCTATAAGGTTCCTTCTGATTGCACTAGAGGACGATGCTGAGACAGTGGCGGCGTTATCCACAGTATTCTTACCTTTTAGAGTACGAAGTGTTTCCTTTAACTCAGCCAACGCCAGATTTTTATCATAAATTTGTTCCCTCAAATCAGATATTTCCACCGACTTTTGATTCAATTGTTCAATCAAAGATTAGTGGTATTAGCACATGCGGGCTTTACTGAATCGGAGAGTTGTGTATTTTTCTGTTTTAAGTTATCAACTTTGGACAAAATCTTGGAAACTCGATTATCTAGATCAAGTTTTAAATTCTCAACGGCCTCAAGTACGTTCACACAGTTAAGCTCCTTAGATTTCTCTATGTCTATCGGCAAAGATTTAACAACTTTGTCACTTGGCTGTTGCTGTTTTGATTGTAAATTCAATCGAAAATTCTTTTCAAAGTTTGCATCATCGATATTAACACCTTCGAATGACGTTTCAAAGATTTCTTGAATAAATTGTTGCTTGCATTCAAGCGAAATACAATGTGTTTGAATCTCATCAAAACGTATTGAAAGCAAAGAATATGAATCTTGAAGCTTTAAAAATTCAGTGTCAGATTTGTGACAAGTACTATCTACCACATTATCCACAGATTCAACATTATTCACAATAAAATCATTATCAACACTTTTATTCACACAAATGGAAACTATATCATGAGACATCACTTGCTTCAGAAGCTGATCATTTTGGCGTGAAACCTGTTCTATTTCAAGTAAACTGTTTTCATAAGCATCATCTATTTCATTGAAAACACGTCAAACTTCTTCTATTTCCAAAAGCAAATCTTGATCAAGATTACTAAGACAAGCTTTAACATTCTTTACAAACGGAACAATTTCGTCTCGAAACGCAGCTCTAGTGTGCTCAAAATTCCATTCACCTTCCGTTATGGCCGAAGCCGTCGTACGTTCCAAAATGACCTTGTCAAAGTCGGCTAAGTGTTGGTGTACCTCATTTAAGTTAACGGACGCCTTACTTACCGGTGGAATTAACTTCGTTAAATCCGTTTTGACAAGTGTAGGAGACGTACTAGGAGGGGTTTCATTTGACAAACTTTGGGGCACAAGAACTGTCAGTTCAGCTAATTCCTTTTGTAAGCGAATGCGGGTCTTTTTAGAAAAATGATCTTTATTATACGTATCATAATCAAGATTATGGAATTTTGAAAGCATTTTAGAATGAGTTTCTTCCACAAGTGACTGTGTCTCCTCAGTACTACGAACAAAAAGGTGCTTCTTTCGATTTGCCAATTAGGGTCATATCATAAAGACACGGAATATATTCCTGAGCTTGTTTTGCATAACCGGGATTAGGTGGTAAATCTTGAAGACGCTTAAGTTCGAGTTCTTTAAACGGTTTAGTTAAAAGATGAACCTTTTCCGTGGAAGCATATTGTTTTAAAAGCTGTTGTTCTTTGAATTTAAGAAGTTTGGTAGCATTAATTTCCGACTCAAACTTTTTAGACTTGAGAGTTTCGAAATCCATTTTAAGTTTCTGAAAATCATTGACAACCGACACTTTTGCTTTTAATTCATTTGAAAGATTAGCTTTTAATGATTCTATTTCTTTCAAGTGTTCAATCTTTTCAAAACGAATTTGGTCAAATTCAGAACATGTTATTTTCTCTACTTGAGGGACCATTTCAAAAGTTTTGACCTTTTCTTTATGCAACACGAGCTCAGTTGTTAGGGTGGAATTCGTATCTACGGATTGTCTAAGAGCCATAGCATTTGATCAATAATATGTTTAGGCACCATGACCAAATCATGTTGAGCATAAGATTCCATACCCGTCGTTGCATTTGGTTGAGGTTCACTCAAATGTGTAGGATTGGGTACCACATCATTTGAGTTACTAGTTCCTGAATGCTGTTCGAGGTTGTCATTTTCATGCCCAACTTGATGTTGGTTATCATCAATATTATTAGATGTGGTTGGTACCTCACTGACGACATCAGAACCGTAGTGAGAGAGATTAGCAACGAGATCAGCTTGGGCAGAGTGAATGTCATCACAATCCAAATCATATGTGTCAAGAAACGACTGCAATGCCTTCATTATCTGCCGCCCCTGGGTCTGCAAGAAATGCTAGCTCTTCTGAATCCAAAATATTTCCCTTAGACTGAGCATCAACCAAATACATCTTCTCACGAAACCACGTTGCATCCCTTCTCCTTTTTGGCTGAGTGCATTCCCTAGCCATATGACCTTGTCCTCTACAATTGTAGCAAGTCACAACCTTTTCTGGACCAATAGGGATTCCATTTCTATTAGCTTGAGAATTCACAACTTGAGCATTCACAGTCCTTGTAGGAGGTCCATATGAATTTTGCCTTCCCTGAATAGGTTTCACAGTCACTTGACCATCTTGAACAGTGGCTTGTTATCGAGGATTTGAAGAGGTGCAGAGCTGATTGTTTGTTGGTGGAAATCCTCTAGTTGTAACAAGTTTTGACAAGTAGGCAGTAAGATGGTTTAGAACATCAGCTGGCGTACCATTTGGAGTAAAGACCAGTGCTTGGATTGGTGGAAGTTCATTGGAGTAGAAGGCTTGTGCTGGTTGTGCTTCAATTGGAAAATATCCTTGCTGAGGAGTATAGGCCATTGGAGAAGTGTTGGCTTGTGATGGTGATGTCTGATTTGGTGGTTGCTGTGGAAAAGATTGTTGATGAACACTTTGTTGAAATGCTTGCTGTGGCATCATTAGTGATTGATAAGATGGTTGCTGTGGTTGCTGATAGGTGTGTGGTGGTGGCTGTTGCAAGTATGATGGTTGTTGATAAGTATAAGCCATGTTTTGTTGAGAAGCATACATGGAAAGTGGATCATGAACTTGAGGTATAGACAACCGAGCCTCGATCACATGGCATTCGTGTTGTTGAAGAAAAGCTTGAAGTTGATCCACATTGGTGTTATGCAAGTCCTTAGCCAATTTAACATCCGTCACGTACTTTTTCTATTCTGAAGGAAGAGTGTTCAAATACTTGGTGTTCAATTGAAACGTAGGAATTTCCATGCCATAGATATTGAGCTCATTCAACAATAGGGTAAATCTCAGATAGTAATCATTGAGAGTCTCCCCTAGCACATAGGCAAACTTATCAAAAGTATCATAAAGCTTACACTCTCGTTCTTGTTTAGTTAACGAAGTGCCTTGCGTTAGAACACGAATTCTATCCCATAACTCTTTGGCAACTTTATGTTTACTGACGAGTTTGTAGACATCTGGAGGAAGGGCTTGGAGAATGATATTTGTAGCTTGTTTATCACACTTGTCTTGTATCTTAGCATCTCCAGTTAGTTCACCCGTTGTGCGAGGATGAGTAACAGCACCTTCTGTCACAGTACCATATACCAATGGTCCATTGAGCACCGATGCCCAAATTAGATGTCCATTTTCTTTGTTCAACATATAAAGTTCCATTCGGGAAGCCCACTCCTCATACATAGTCTTCACCAACATTGGTGGACGATTATCCGTACCCGAGAGGATGGACTTATCCGTATGAGATGTGTACTCCATTTCAATAAGTTAAGATTTACAAAGTTGATCGAAAAATGAAAGAAAGTTAATGTGTTTGTTGTTGTGTGTTAAAGCTGAGAAATAATGTTGAAATCCCCTAAATTATGTTCTCGATAAAACAAAAATTCCAAGACAAAATTACACACAATTAAAAATTTTCAAAAACACGTTTTTAAAAACAATCTTGGAAATCTTGTCACTCTATCGGAATGCACAAAACAAGTTCTGTCGCAATACTTGTCTGAATACCTATCGTAATACTTGATCGCAATACCTATCGGAATGCACAAAACAAGTTATGTCGCAATGTCTATCTGAATAACTATCGCAATGCTTGATCGCAATACCTGTCGCAATGCTTGATCACAATACCTGTCGCAGTGCTTGATCTCGATACCTGTCGCAATGCTTGATCGCAATACCTATCGCAATATTGACGAAATTTGGACAGAGTAACGTCGCAATATTGCCTTATACCCGATCGTAATGTACGATGCAAGGAGCTATCGCAATGCACGATCGGAATAAGTGTTGGAATACCCTTCGATCGCAATGTAGAAACCCTAGGTTTTTGCGATCGCAATGAAGAACCCTGCTCACTTTGCGATGGATGCCAACTTTGCGATGGAGACAAAAGTACCACTTTTCTCGGATAGTACACAACAAATTCGGAATTTTAAGCCTAGAAACGAATCAAACCCCTAAAAATTTTGTGTTTTTAACCAAAATACCAATACCAAATCACTATAACAAGTAACTAGATGAAGTATATCAAGATTAAATCATAAAAACACAAAAAAAAAATTGTTCGTGTGATTTTGGATCAAAATGGGCGAGAGAATCAAGAACACAAACACAAAAACCAAACAATCTTCCTATGGCTCTTGATACCATTTGTAGGATATGTAAATCTTCCTTATGTTTTAGAGAGAGAAAGAGATAAAAAATTGGTGGAATTCACACACTTGTAGAGAGAGAAAATGAAAGATTACTATGTGTAAAATGAAAACCACACCCTCTCCATCTAAGGAGAGGGTTTATATACCAAGCCCATAAGATGGGCTTGGGCTTACAATTGGGCCGACCATACAAGCATGGACCGGGCTTTTCCTTGTTTGATATATTAAAAGATATATAGACTGCGAGCTACTACTTAATATATTGCCGGAGTGACCGAATCTTCCTAAATACGTAAAAACGTATTTCCAACAGTATGTACTGTCGATTGTGTATGTACCGCTTGTACCTTTTCAGTCTTATCAACACTTTGAGCTTTATCTCCTTCATTCATTCTTTGAGCAGTCTCTGTCTCTTTTGAACTTACCTTCTCCTTTCTACTTTTCCTCACATATGTAGCCTTGATAGGTGTAGATGTTCTTGTATGTTCAGTAGTACTTGACTCAAATCTAGGAGCACTTGAAATTGTCTTTGTTATTGCAGATGTCTTTTAGCTTCTTCAACAGCTATCTTATCTGCTTCAGATCCAATCTCAACAAAATTCAATTCAGCTCTCTTGTGTTTTTCATACAAAGCCTTGATTTCTTCAAAATTCTTTCTGACCAATTGAGCATGAGTGAAATGCTTAACTTTCTTGAGAAAATCCATCATTTGATTCCTAATCTGCATGGTAGTTGGAGGCTTAATCCTCTCTCTTCTTCTTTTCTCAACAAAGAATCTTTGTTTCTCCCTTACCAGATCATCAATCAATTTTGCTTTTTCTTCTTCATCATAAGCATCCCTTTCTTTAGCTATTAATGATTCTGCAAGAAGCTCACTTGCTTGTAGTTCAACTTGAATCCTATCATACTCTTGTATATTCCATTCTTGCTGTACTCTCTTAGCTTCAAGTAATTGCTGCTTTGCTGCAAGTTCCTCTTGTAACTCTTCTTCACGAAGTTGTGCTTGCACTCTGAAAGCAAATTCCTCATCATGGTCTAGTTGATTAAATCTGTACATGATTTTGCTTATATCATCATCTGAATCACTTTCATTTTCAGATTCTGATTGTAACTGCTTCTTGCCCTTATCCTTTGGATTAATCTTTGGTAACTTCTTCTTTAGCTTTGAAGATCTTTCTTCATTCTCATTAGCTTGTTGTTGAATAACAATACCTTTAGTGGGCTGTGAATCTTGAACTTTCTTACCTTTAGTTTTATCTTTTTTGGCAAGAACTTCTTGTTGTGTCTTCTTCTCAATGTCTGCTTGTCTTGCTTTTTCAGCTGAACTATTTTCCCTGAGATCAAGCAATACTTGAGTTAAAGTCTCATCCTATCCAAAAGGAGTTTGACTTTCTGCAGAAGAATGTAGTGAAGGTTGATCACCAGCAGTACTTGCAGTCGGCTTAGTTGGCTTAGCAGTACTTGGGTCTTCAATAATGTCAGCAGTACTTGTTGTTGGCTTAGTTGGCCTAGCAGTACTTGGATCTTCAACAATGTTGACTTCACCAGTGTAAGACACACTTGTTTCTTCAACCACAAAAGTATCTCCAGATACCTTTTCTTCCAATGAAGTTATCTTCTCAACTTGTAACTCCTCAGTCTTGTCTGATCCATAACTCACTCTTGATCTTGACAGTACTTGGAATGACTGTTTCTTGTGAAACCAGAATTGCCTTTGAGGTGGAGTTGAAGATATAGGAAATTGGACATTAATTTCCTCCAGCTTTTCATAGAAACTACGCCAATTCACTTGAAGTTGTGGCGATTGAGGTTGTGGCTCTGGCTGAGTTACCAACATTTCTTCAATTTGTGGTTCCTCATGAGCAGGTTGTGGTTCTTCTTGTTGAAACTCCATGATAGTAGGCTCCAAGCTATCTTTTTCCACACCAGTCTCTAAACCATTTCCATCTTCAAAATTCCCAATGACATCATCATCAGCGTCAAAGTTGATGTCTTCCCAAAGACCCTTGTTTGAATATCAGAAGAAGGTAGTGGTTCTTCACAATTCCTCCCTTGTTTGGTTGCATTAAGTTGCCTTTTCTTGAGGTTTCTGAATCTTTGCTTCTTAAGAGCAGCCTTCTGAATAGACCTGTTCTGCCTCATCCAAGGAGATACCTTATTCCTTAGCTTGATTAAACTGACCTCCAATTCAGCAATTTTCTTGTCTTGAACAAGCTTCTCCTTTTGAAATACCTGTACATGTTTGGACAAGCTAGTGCACAAAGCAGTTAAATTTGTAACATCCACCACCTCTGGTGCTTGTACTTGTGGTGAACCACTAGCAGCAATGGAAGCAGTAGGTGTATAGATCATCTCATCTGAATTTGGTTGATTACCAATATTATGAGAAGAAGATTAAGTATCTTTTGAGGAATGGGAACTCTGGTTTGAAGGAGTTTGCTGAGAACCACTAGCAGTGCTAGGTTCCTCACCTTCTTGGTTGGTAGATTGGGCTAACATATTAGCAAATAAGGGTGTGACAGTTCCTGTAAAGGCATTGCCTTGTTTGGTCAAGAAAGAGAAAGTTCTCTTTGTAATTGTAGGAACATCCCATGTATTTGTTAACTCTAGTAGGTTAGGGATTTGGTCATTAACTAAAGTCTTAATGAATCTAGGATACATTAAAAACTTCTTAACTCCTTCCAAATTCCTAGTTATGCCTTCAAAATTAATTTTGAAAAATTGAAAACTCTGTTATTTGCTAGACAAATACCTGCTGATGACAATGCAACAGGGATTTGATCGAAAGAGGTACTTTTGGAGCTTAAACAGTGAATAATGGCATGAAAAAGCAATTTCCATTGTGGTGAAAACAAAGCTTTAAAGAAAGTAAGACATTTCTTACCACCCTCATAACCCATGGCTGCAAGGCCATCATGTAACTATGTATTGTTTAACATACTTAGTCCTTATTCATCATTTAGTCTCAAACTAGCCCTTAGCAGTACCTCAGTTACATAGATATTTCTAATGATTCACCCTAGCCTTAATGCAAGGTTGATCAAAACGAGTACCTACCATAACAGTATTCTAAAATTGTTCAACAATAGGAATAGAGACAATGGGACTTACAATAAGCGCAAAACGAATATGACTTCGAGATAAAAATCCATGTATCTCATGGAAACGAAGAGAATCATCATTCTAAGCAAGGTTCGCAACCAAGTTGTGCTTAGAGATCACTTGTAAAGCAACCATTAGTATTTTTGATGATCGAAAAATTAGAGAGAAGGTTGTAGAATTAAAAGATAAGAATAAAAGATTAGGTGAATCAATTTTATAATTGGAGTAAGTATTTATGTAAATAACAAACCCAAGCGCGAAGAAACCACCAAATTTACAAAAGAGACCCTTAACGGTACAACGGACATGCAGCGGTACATGGAACATACTCGATACTTGGATTTGTGCTAGCGGTACTTGGATACATAATGGTACCTCACAAATTTGACCAGTTCATGCATTCCACTAACCTCTTTTATCTTATTCTATCAACCTACAATCACATCAAAAACACAAAAACATACACAATACAATAAAAATTAGCATAAAAATTGTACAACTATTACCTTCCCTTAACATGCAGCAGTTTATTGGTTGAGCATACCAATATGTGTCACCAAGAATTCAAATATCTTTGCATAAAATGCCTTGGTCAACAAATCAACTACATTGTTGTCTGTATGAATCTTCAAGACTTGAATAAGCTTCTTGTCATAGGCATCTCTTATGAAGTGATGTCTTATTTCAATATGCTTGGTCTTGGAGTGAAAGACTAGATTCTTGACAATGCATATAGTACTTTCATTATCAATGTAGATCTTAGTGTTCCTGAAGTTCAACCCATAATCTAACAACTGATTTTGAATCCAAAGTACTTGTCCACAACAATGAGCAGCAACTACATATTCAACTTCAGTTGTAGAAGTAGCAACAATGGTTTTCTTCTTACACTGCCATGATATGAGTCTTCTGCCTAGGAATTAACAACCTCCTGTTGTGGATTTCCTATCATGATTAGCTCCAGCATGATCACTGTCTGAGTAAGCTTCCAAATCAAAGGTTGAATCTCTAGGATACCATAATCCTAAATTAGGTTGACTTTTAAGATACTTAAAAATCCTCTTCACAGCAGGTAGATGTGACACCTTTGGATTAACTTGGAACCTTGAACAGGCACATACAACAAACATAATATATGGTCTTGAAGCAGTAAGATACATCAATGAACCAATCATTGACCTGTATAGATGAATATCAACATTTTCACCATGTTCATCTTTTGATAAAGACTTCTTAGCTTCAAAAGGTGTGCTTGTACTCCTTGTATCCATACATGAAAACTTCTTCAAGATTTCAACAACATATTTATCTTGGCTGATAAATATTCTATCTTTCCTCTGTTTGACTTTTAGTCCCAAAAAGAAAGTAAGTTCTCCCATAGAACTCATCTGAAATCTTCCTTTCATCAAAGCATCAAACTCCTCACACCATGATTTCTTGGTTGAACCAAAAAAAATGTCGTCAACATAGACTTGTACTAGAATAATATCCTTAGCATTCTTTTTGATGAATAGAGTTTTGTCAATGGTTCCTCTCCTATATCTATGTTCTAATAGAAAATTGGATAAAGTTTCATACCAAGCCCTTGGAGCTTGATGTAGACCATAAAGTGTAGTGTTGATCCCAAACTTAGATCGATTTAGCTTTATGTATACGAGATTAGATCAAGTAATACACTTAGAGAAACCTTTTTATATGTTTATAACAATCTAAGTGTTATGCGGAATTAACACTTAAACAAGAACACACAAGATGTAAACAAACTTTCACTTTGATTAATGATATCAAACTTGCTTACAATGAAAGTAGTTTACGTATGAAAACTTATGTTGAACATTAACATAATGGTCTTCTTTTATAGACATAAGAAGCCTTGTACAATAATCTACGTATCAACTATTCTAGGTAAAGATAAATATAGAAAATACATTGTTGTTCCTATCTTTACTAGAGGTAATATAGAATACAATAAACGCGTAAAGTATATCCTTCCATCAGTACTTGTCTTCAATGTATCAACGCTTGACTTCTTCTTGTCAACGCTTGATCTGTCAGCGTTTGTTTTACTCCTTTCAACGCTTTTTTTACTCTTTTCAGCGCTCAAGTAGACTGGCTATATTTTATTCCCAACAATCCTCCCCTAAACTTGATATCTACTCTAGTAATCAAGTTTCTGAATAAACATTAAGGACTAGGAGGAATCTTACAAACCTTCTCATATTGGTAATAAATAAATCTGATCAAATCTTTTGCCACATCACTTGAATAATCAATTTCCAGCTGTGTGTTGTTCATCTTCTCCAAGACTTCCTTGGACATGAAATACTAACCATCTACAAGCAGATACTCATCAAACTTTGTAGAACTCAAATAATAAACACCAGCAGCTGAATACCATCTCTATTGAAAACCACTGAGATCATCTTCAAGATCCTTCCAAATAGCAGGATCTTCATCTCTTGGTCCACACATTCTCTTGAATGTGGACCACAGTTTTATTCCATTGACTGAAGTTGGTGCTTCAGTCACATACTTGGCCTCTAATAACCTCCATAGTTCTACCAAGTCTTCTCTGTCAAAACTTGCAAACAAAGATATAAGGGTGGTAAAAGTGTGAACCTCTTTTCCATACCTGCCAATCTTCCAAAACCCACATTCATCTTCTTCATAGCTTACAATAGGGTTTCTGGAATCAAGTGGTAACACTTGTACCATATCTGAAGCTTCTAATGGTGAGAGCTTGAGACTCTTTCTTATGACAACTTCACTTGGATGTAATGGATCCATATCTTTGGGAAACTCAAGAGGGACTCCCTTTTTCACTGATCTCGGAACAAACATTGCATTCTTAAGCTCCATTTCCTCTGCAAGTTCTTCTTTTCTTTCATCAGAAAGAAGTCTTAGAGTGTTTTCTTCCTGCACTCTAACCCAAATGGGATAAGCTCTACACTCCAACTCTTAAAATGTCAATCCAGTCAATTTCTTATAAGTCCACCCTGTTCCATGACATCTGAGCAGCATGAAGTACAACTCCTTTCTATCCCTTTTCAAATTTGAGAGAACATTGCTTGCTTTTTGTTTTAGAATGACCTTGCAATCCTTTTGTACTCTGAGAAGAATCTCCAAACCCCATATCTGATCTGAAATGGTCAAATGTGGATTCTCCATACACCTATCTTCCCAGGCATGGTACATCTGAACAACCTCTGGCATATCAAAATCAACCTGCAATTTCAACTCATTCAATTTCTCCTTGGCCAACTCATCTCCATACTCAAGTCTTTCTGGCTGTTCTATGATCATAACACTTGAGTCTGAACTGGCTTCATCACTTCCTTCTTGCTCTTCTGAAGTAACAACAAAAGGTGATTCTCCCACCTCCTTTCTTTCTTGATCTACAATTTGTGCAGCCAACTTTCTATCAAACTCAATTTATGCTGCATTCTTTGGAACAACCGCTTCTACCATAATACCCTTACCCTTATCTAATGGATCAATTGTTGGTAAGGTAGATGGTAATACCTGTGAAGAAACCCCTTTGATGATGGATGATGACTGGAATACATCAACCTCATTTGCAGGTCTGTCAACGCTCACTTTTGCCTTGTCAGCGCCCAAAGTACTCATGTCAGCGTTCAAATCTGTCTTGTCAACGTCCAATGTACCTGTCTCAGCGCCTCTTGCAATTTCCTCCAACATGGTTGTAAATGACAAATTTAAATTGGTAGGAGCAACTAGAGACATATCAAAACCTGTCTGTTTCTTCAAACCAGTAAGGGCTTCAGCTATGCCCAAATATTCTTCATCATATGAATCTTTTCCACTCTCAACAAAAGGTTCTGTAGCAGCTTCATGGGAGCCTTTATCACTCAAATTAACAGGATCTATAGCAGCTTCCTCCCCTTTGTAAGAATCCTCCTTAGATAAAAGGACCCTTGTCTGCCTTCTCCTTGATTCAGCTGTTTCCAAAATAACAATCCTCTCCCTCAATTGCTTGAGTTCAAGGCCTTGTGTGCTGACAACTTGTACCAAGTCTGCATTTTACTTTTGCAAGCTCATGCAGACTGCCGTCAATTCCATCAAAGTCATTGGTTCCAATCTTCCCTCCTCTAAAATGGGTATTTGACCTCCCAAGTCAGATTCATTGGGCATGGATGAGGTCTTAATTATGGTAGGACTGCCTTGGCCAGCTTCTAAGCCAGAAACAATAGTCCCAGCCTCATCCATAACACCAACCACACTTGTGGTGATGGTTCTCTCTGCTACATGGCTAGGACCACTAGAGGAGAACACTCCAGTAGTCCTTTGGCGTTTTTGTAACCTATATTGTGTTGGGGGAGAAGAAGATGTGGATTGGGTGGATGTGGGTTGGTTAAGGGGTGTTTGGGTCTGTGAAGGATGTGTGTCAACGTTTGAAATAGGCACATCAACGCCAACATTGAACGTGTCAGCGTCAAAGGGTTCTTGGTCAATTTGCATATGTTGTGGGGAAGGTAATGGTTCAGGTATTGGGTCAATTTGGGGTTGAGGGTCTGGTTGGGGTTGAGCTGCTTCAATGACAGCAATCATAGCTGGGGTTAGGGGTAGGTCACGATGTGGGGGTGAGTTCATCTTCATAAAAATTGCTTTCTTTTGCACAGGGATCTCATAAAAATCATCATGATCCCTTGTGCAGTAACCTTGGACATCAAAAACCATTTGTAAAAATCTGGGATAAGCTAAAGTCATTTTGTTCCCTTTATTTTTACACATGCCCACAAAAATCATTTTGGAATAATTAAACTTTTGCCCAGTAGCAATGCACACAATAACACTTGCAATAGATCTATTGATCTCATTGTGTGTAGTGCACTTGGGATTCAAACATTATAGGAGGACATGTATTAGGTACTTCCAGGCTGGGGGGAAACTCCTGTTTATGATATTTATTTAAAGTTCCTTCATCAGGAAAAGGATAACCCAAAGCCCTTAGTCCTTGTTCTATTTCAATAATGGGAAGGGTGGTTATACCATCAGCATCATCAAGATGCAAAGCTTGGCGTACCAAAGCTTCAGTAACCACCCATGTTCTCCCATGAACAATAGAAGATAATGTAGTCACTCTATTAACTGTTGAGGAACTAACAGTGTTCCAAAACTGTTTAATATGTGGGACAGGAATGAGTGGAGCATGAGAAAGAGCATACCGAAGAGGGGATGCGTTCAAATACGCCACCATTTGCGTGTATTGGGGAAACAGAGTATCATCAGCTTCAAGATATGCTACCATGTTGTGTTGACTTCTGAACCCCAATTCCAAATCAGATGGTTTAAACTTTGGTGCCATTGTTGAAAGCTGTTTGAATGATTGAGAAAGATGAAGTTTATAGGAGAAAATTATGTTAGACAAGAATAATAGGTACCCTGTTTAAAATAGGAGCCTAATATATATAGGAGAAGAAAATGCATGTGATTGGCCCAAAAATAGGCAAGTATTTTCAAAATGTAATCATGAAAATATTGAAAAAGAATAAGTTTATCTCATGCATTAAATGAAAGTAATCTGCTCCCAAAATTACGGCCTAAAAATATGTCAAAAAGTAACAACTGGGTAGGTCCCATTGAGTTTCAACGGTCAAAAATAACCCATCAACGCCCAACGGCTATTTTCTTGTCAACGTTTGCCTAAGCCATGTGAGCGTCTAAATTTGTCACAACAACGCTTGGAAAAATACTTGTCAGCGTCCAAAAATAAAAATTTATAAAAATGAAAAATGACCTTAACAAAGTAATTTATCCTAGAGAAGATAACCAAAAAGTTGATAATTATTATAGGGCGGCAAGCACTGTCCAGTTATGCACACTTGCTTATGCAAGATAGACATAACAGTCCTCTAGTGTCCCTTGCTAACCAAAACTCTTAACAACTAAGTTACCTTATAAAATTCCTCATTACTCCCAGGTAAATCCCATGACAAATTCATTTCCAAGTCTCCCAGCAGACCACAACCAATTCTAGGCCAAAAATGTCTTGGCAGCATGCATAGTATATCAACTTTGCATGCTACAGTGCCTCATGATTTAGTAAAACTAACTCATACTCACCTGTGGACACAATCTAGAATTGTGATAAGAGTATCATAAAGATACCCATAAGTCCTAAAGGTTCCTAAAACCTCCCCTTAAACTATGATACATATGTTGCTAAAAATATGCATGAACATAAAAAATTTATGTCAAGATAGGAATTAAAAATTCCAACCATCATCCATAAATAAAAACATGTCCAAATGCTTCTCCAATGATCCATAAGCAACTCTGTATCCAATGGTAAACTGCTAACACCACCTGCACATTTAGATTGAAAACCACAAAACTAACATTGTTGCTGACAACGCCCCGATAACACTTGACAGCGTTGAGGGAAGCTTTGTCAGCGTTAGACAAATATACTGCTGACAACGTCACAAAAACACTTCTCAGCGTTCAAGCAAAGTTTGTCAGTGTTAGAAAAATATAGTGGAAAATCTAAATCCTCAAAAAGACAAATAACAATGCATTATCCTGTACACACTTTTACAAAAAGGTTCCAAAACACATATTATGTGAGATTGATCATTCCAATATTTGTTACCAAGTATTGAAACCTTCCAGCATCAAAAGGTTTAGTTAGTAAATCTGACACATTCTCTTCTGTGTCAACCCTATCTGGTTGAATTAAACCCTTTTCAAAACAATCTCTTATAAAATGGTGTCTAATTTCTATGTGTTTAGTTTTAGAATGATGTACAGGATTCTTAATAATGCATAAAGTGCTGTTATTGTCAACAAATATCTTGGTATGCATGAAATTATACCCATTGTCTAACAGCTGGTTCTGAATCCACAAAACTTGTCCACAACAAGCAGCTGCAGCCACATACTCTGCTTCAGTTGTAGAATTAGCCACCACTGTTTGTTTCTTGCATTGCCAAGATATCAACCTGCTCCCAAGAAACTGACATCCACCAGTTGTGGATTTCCTATCAAACTTATCACCTCCATAGTCACTGTCTGAATATGCAATCAGCTCCAATGGTGAATCCTTTAGGTACCACAAGCCAAGACTAGGATAGCATCTTAGGTACCTAAAGATCCTCTTGACAGCATAAAGGTGACATTCTTTGGGAGTCACTTGATGGCGTGCACAAGCACACACAGCAAACATGATGTCAGGTCTAGAGGCTGTAAGATACATCAATGAACCAATCATTGATCTATAATGCCTGACATCAACATCCTTTCCATCTCCAATCTTTCCCCAAGGGTGTTCTCTATCCATAGGAGTAGTAGCCCTCTTTTCATGTGGAGAAAAGCTAAACTTCTTCAAGATTTCTGCCACATATTTATCCTGGGAGATGATGATACCATCTTCTTTCTGCTGAACTTGTAAACCAAGAAAGAAGTTTATCTCCCCCATAGCACTCATCTTGAATTTATCTGTCATAAGCTTGGAGAAATCCTCACTCATCTTTGGATCAGTAGACCTAAAAATGATGTCATCAACATAGACCTGAACAAGCAACACATCCTTACCTTTCTTCTTTGTAAATAGTGTCTGATATATGGTGCCCCTCTTGAATCCATTGTCCACTAAATAAGTAGAAAAAGTACCATACCATGCTCTTGGGGCTTGATGAAGGCCATACATAGCCTTCTTGACTCTATACACCTTGTTTGGATTCTCTGGATCCTCAAAACCAGGAGGCTGCATCACATATACCTCCTCAACAAATGTTCCATAAAGGAAGGCACTCTTGACATCCATTTGATAGACAGTGAAGCCCATGCAGGATGCATAGGCTAAAAAGATCCTAATAGCTTCAATCCTTGCAACTGGTGCAAAGACCTCCTCATAGTCTATCCCCTCCTCTTGTGTATATCCCTGAGCCACTAATCTTGCCTTGTTTCTGACCATAATACCTCTTTCATCTCTCTTGTTTCTTAGAACCCATCTTGTCCCAATAGGTCTGACATATCTGGGACAATCAACCAGCTCCCAAACATCCTGAATTACAAATTGGTGAAGCTCATCCTGCATTGCTTCCACCCAACTTGGTTCTTTGAGAGCATCAAATATCTTCTTGGGTTCCTGTTGTGACAGAAAACAGGCAAACAAACATGCTTGTACAAGAGGGGTATCAACCTTCTTGTGAATATTGGCAATAAATCCACCAAGACCTTGATGAGATCTTCTGGTTCTAACAAGAGTCATAATATCACCAATGATTTGAGAAGTGGGGTGATTCTTCATAGTAGAAGTGAGAACTCCACCTTTAAAAAGTCTGGTGGCTTCAATCTCATTCTCCAAGTTGCCAATATCTTCTTCTTCAGACTCTCTTCCATCAACATGAGGATGAACCTCTTCATATAAATTGGAAGGTTCACCCTGTTCAAAAGTTGAAGAGAAAAGATGTGCAAAAGTGTTGTCAACGCCTGAACCTTGGTTGTCAGCGCGTGGGCTAACAACGCTTGAACTGTTGTTGTCAACGTCTGAGCCATCAACGTCTGAATTGGTCTTGTCAGCGCTAGATTTGCCTTTGTCAGCGCCTGAAGGACCATGCATGTTGTTATCTGGTGGTACTTGGGGACCACCATTATCTTTTCCAGCAGCAGTAGCAGCAAAAGCATCTGTCCATATGGGAATTGTGACATACTCTTGTATAGGAGATGACTTTTCTGCTTGTGATCCAACCTTTTCATGAACCTGTGTACCTGAAACATCAACAACTTGTTCTTCCACAACATTTGAAGTTACCTTCACAATGTCTGGATTAGTGACAGGCATATAATTTAAAGTCCTAGAAAAAGGTTCCAAGTCAAACAACCAATTTGGACCACTTTCAGGATCACTAGGTTTACTCTCTAAAAACCTAACATGTACTCTTTCAAGTATACGTTTTTCCTTTTTAAGATAAACCCTATAAGCCTTGCTCTGCACTGAATACCCTATAAAATAGCCTTCATCACCTTTTACACTAAATTTACCTAAGGCATCACTAGTATCTAAAACAACTACATGACAACCAAAAGGTCTAAGGAAACCAATATTAGGTTTTCATCCCCAAAGTAACTCATAAGGTGTTTTGTTCTGTATTTTGTTGACCAATGCTCTATTCTGAACATAGCAAGCTGTATTAACAGCCTCAGCCCAAAAAGCTATAGGGAAATGAGCATCAGCCAACATGGTTCTAGCTGCTTCAATTAGGGTTCTATTTTTCCTCTCAGCAACCCCATTTTGTTGTGGGGTTCTGGCAACACTAAATTGCCTAGTAATTCCTTTCCTGGCACAAAAATCATCTAACACTTTATTCCTAAATTCACCACCATTATCACTCCTAAGCATTTTGACTTCATTGCCAGTCTTCTTCTCAATCTGAGTGATAAAATCAATTAAAGTGTCAGCTGTATCACTCTTCATAGCTAAAAAGAAAGTCCAAGTAAACCTAGAGAAGTCATATGTGATGACAAAGCAGTATGATTTACCATTCAAACTCTCTATATTGGTTGGACCAAAGAGGTCCATATGAAGTAAGTGAAGAGGTCTAGTACTAGAGTGCACCTGTTTGGACTTGAATGAGACCTTGTGCTGCTTGCCTTTAAGACATGCAACACAAGAGTGGTCATTGTGGAAGGCCTTTTCAGGCAAACCATCAACCAAGCCAAGTCTCACAAGCCTGTTTATATTCTTAAAGTTTATGTGCCCTAGTCTCCTGTGTCATAAATTACTTTCATCTACAGATGCTTTAGCATAAAAACATGACATATTGCTATTCATTCTAATCCCATTCAGATTCACATTATATATGTCTTTATGTCTAGGTGTTCTATAGTCAATATATTTCTCATCAGGGATCTTATAATCCTTGCTTAACACCAAACATTCAGTATCAGTAAACAAAACTTTATTTTTGTTATCACAAACTTGTGATACACTAAAAAGATTGTAATCAAGTTCCTTTACCAAAAATACATTCTCAAAACGCAAGTTCTTGGTGAGAAGTGTTCCTTTGCCTGTGATAGTACCATATCCGCCTCCAAAGTAAACCTTATCACCATCCTTAATAGGAGTGAAGTTGGTCAAATAGTCTTCCTTCCCTGTCATGTGCCTTGAGCATCCACTGTCCCAATATCTATAATCATTGACCTGTTTTTGAATGCCCTACACATAAAGAAAACAAGTTAGTTTTCTTTGGGAACCCAAGCCTTAGCAGACTTGGATTCATTTGGTTGTTCAACAAGAACAGACTTGGTTCTCATAACAACCCCTTGATCATCCTTCTTTGGATGAAATACCCAGTTAACCCCAATAGGTTTTGTAATGACCTTTGAAATGTAATTAAATCTGTTGCATGTCATTGAAATCCCATTATCATTAGGGTTTTCATCTTTCTTTGGTCTCCATGTCAGGCTTGAAGAAGCTTTAGATCCCTTACCCTATGATTGCAAATATTTGGGTCTGGTCACGTTTCTGTCAGCGTTGGATTTGGTCTTGTCAACGCTGAAATTACCCTTGTCAGCATTGAACCTAGGGTTTGCTACAGAAACCCATTGCCTGTTAGACCAAGTATTTGTCTTTTGAAATGGTCTTTGTCCATGAGTGTTAGACCCTCTAGTGAAGAATGGGGCAGGTCTAACAACTTGTGGACTTTGCTGCACACAAGGTTTGGGTCTGACAACGTTTGACTTTCTAACAATGTGGACTTTGGAAGCGTTGACTCACTTATATGCTAAATGTGAAAAGCTACCACACGTGTAACAGGCTTTTCTGGACACACCCCTAGGTCTAGAAGAGAAGAAGTCTGTTCCATCATTGCTAACTTGGCTCTTAGGTGACCTAGTATTCCTATACATCTCTGCATACTTAATGCTAGGTTTTCTAACAGTGTTTGAGCCAAGATCAACAGCTTTACCAGTGATTGGGTTTGTAACCTTAATGGGAGTTGACTCATTAGGACTTTCACATAACAAGCCACCCTTAACAAATAAGGTAGGGTTGGATTTCTTCCATTCAATTAAGTCAGTCAACTTCTGTTGATACTCTTCAACTGGGGTAATGACTCTTGGTGGAGGAATGAATTCCTCCTCTTGGAGTTCTGGTAAACCAGTCCAAGATAGGTCCTTTTGTTGGACACCATAGAAGTCACCAGCTGGTGGTAGAACCACAGAGTAGTCTTTCATCCCAATCCCAGTCATGTCCTTAGGATCTCTTTGTTTACTCACACATTCTCCTAGGGTTTGTGTGGCCTTATCAAATCTCTGGATTTTAAGGCCAACATTATCTTTGTTTTTAATGGCTTCATCTAAATTAGCCTGTAACTCACCATTAACCCTTTCCATGATACTCCTAATATCATTACTAGCATTCAACTCATGTTTTAAGATATTTAGTTTATCTTTTAAGTCAAATTTCATTTTCTTGTATTCAGAAACTGCTTCTCAGTTTGAGTGAGAGCTAGTTGGTAATTAGACAGTTTGCATCTTTCAGTACTCACATCATCTAATAATCTTAACACCTCTTTGTTAAGTTTCTCAGTATTTAACCTACAACCCTTACTACAAAAAGCATCATCGTATACCTCATTATCAGATGAAGAGGAGGAGTGTGCCATGAGAGCATATTGAACAAGCTCTTCTTCTTCTATCTCAGCAACCAAAGCTTTATCCTCTTCCACATCCTTATCCAAGTAGCTCCAATCCCACCCCATACCATCAATTCCTTGAACTGCAACCATGGCCTTAGGATCCTGAGCCTTAACAATTTGGCTTGAAGGTTTGCCAGCATCAGATCTTCTAGGAGATCTGCATTCCCTCATGAAGTGCCCCATACGATGACAGTTGTAGCACTCTACTTTGGATTTATCAAATCCAGCTGTGTCCTTTGCATTGAAGGTCATCTTCTTCTTAAACCTTCTATTCCACCTGTTTGCTCTTATACTAGCAAGAGCCATGTTCCACTTAATATCCATCTCTTCCAAGTGCTCATCACTTATCTGCTCAAGGTCCTCATATGTAATCACTGAACCATTGGGCAAAGAAGCAATATAAGCACATACAATATTCAGATCCAAACCAGTAGGTTTAACTCTTGGTGAGTCATTTTTGTATGTGTCAGCGTCCATGTATGAGACGTTGACAGGACATGTTCCAGCGCTGACATATGATGTTCCAGTAACTGGATGCATGTAAGAGTCCTTCTGATTGAATTGACCTTCACTATGAGAAAATAAGGCCATGTTACTATTGTTAGACTTGCTTCCATGCTCCAAAAGAGTTTCATCTTCCAACAGCCTCAGTTTGTTGTGGATGTCATCAAAAGTAGAACTTTTGTGAGTGTTGTTGGCAAGTATAGATCTTGCCTCAATCTTCCATGCCTCACCAAGACTTTTGAGAAAAGTGGCATTGATGTCAACATCACCAAGTTGTGTTTCCATGAAGGACAATTTGCTTGTAATGTCAAGCAATCTTCTTCTCACACTACTAAGCTTCTCATTAGGTTGAGCCTTAAAGACTGCATAATCATGCATGAGTTGCTTCTTCTTCTCTTCCTTAGTATCCTCATTGCCACCATATTCAACCTCAAGAACTGCCCAAAGGTCCTTAGCAGATTCATAACCTCTGTATTTATGATGGTTCTCTTGTCCCAAAGAGACTTTTAGAATGTTTAGGGTTTTCATGTCAACCCTTTTCTTTGCTATGTCTTCAGCAAACACAGCTCTATCGTCATCAGGCTTTTCTCTCTTATCTGCTTCTGAACATCCAGTAACAGCTGCTCTTCCAGCAATAGCATCAGCAATCTTTTGGGCTTTATTGAATGTGTTTCCATATTCAATAATCTCCTAGAGTGTGTAGTCATAGATCCTTAGATATTGCTCAAAGTTTAATTTCCACAATTCAAAGTTGGTTGCATCAAGCATGGGAATCTTGATGTTTGGCAAAGGTGAGGAGGAGGTGGTTATTTCTGGATTTGACATGATGTTGTTAGGGTTTTGAGAAAATTAGGGTTTTGGTGATTTTTAGGGTTCTTGTGTTCTTTAAGATCAAAAGTTTCTCAACAAGCTCTGATACCACTTGTTGATCCCAAACTTAGATCGATTTAGCTTTATGTATACGAGATTAGATCAAGTAATACACTTAGAGAAACCTTTGTATATGTATATAACAATCTAAGTATTATGCGGAATTAACACTTAAATAAGAACACACAAGATGTAAACAAACTTTCACTTTGATTAATGATATCAAACTTTCTTACAATGAAAGTAGTTTACGTATGAAAATTTATGTTGAACATTAACCTAAAGGTCTACTTTTATAGACATAAGAAGCCTTGTACAATAATCTACGAATCAACTATTCTAGGTAAAGATAAATATAGAAAATACATTGTTGTTCCTATCTTTACTAGAGGTAATCTAGAATACAATAAACGCGTAGAGTATATCCTTCCATCTGTACTTGTCTTCAATGTATCAACGCTTGACTTCTTCTTGTCAACGCTTGATCTGTCAGCGTTTGTTTTACTCATGTCCACGCTTGTTTTACTCTTGTCAGCGCTCAAGTAGACTGGCTATATTTTATTCCCAACATGTAGAAGTATGATAATCTTTGATTTATCAAGAGGGTTGTTGTTTCTAGTGAGAGAAAGTAGAGAGAGAGATGAGAGAAAATGTAAAAGTGTTATTTAGTAAATGAAACAACCAACACCCCTTTCCATGGTGGAAAGGGGTTTATATACCCAAGTCCCTTAGTGGACTTGGGCCTCCGGCCCATGAACATGCTCATGGGTCGGGCTAATGTAAACTTTGATTAAACTTATACTACAAGCCTATAACTATATTGTTGGAGTGACCGAGACTTTCTAAATACGAAAAACGTATTTCCAACAATCTCCCCCAAAGGGAGGTCACTCCAAATTTACAAAGTCCTAATCTAGCATGTTAGATCTTCGTTCTTGAGATCGTAGTCCACTTTCGCTTTTCTTCTTTATCTTTCTTTTCTTTTTGAGAATATGTGTTGGATATCATCAGGCTTTGGCTTAGAACATGTTCTTTTGGCCTTTCACGTGTAATCTTTGTCTTCTTGTGATGTTCGCCTCTTCGTGACTTCATGTCCCACATACCTATCCTTTTTTGAATTCTTGAAAGTTTCAGAGTTGATACAGCGGAAGATTTTTAGGTCATACTTTCTTGAATTTGCAGAAATATTTGATGCAGAAGGGATAAATATGTGAGGATGACTTTAGCTGGTACACTGCAACGCCACCGTTTTCAAATGCAGCAACATAATAAGACACAAATAAAATGGCTTTGACATTTTATTCTAATTCGGTAGCTCATTACCTCCGGTCGGTGAAGACCGTTGGACGATAATAAATATCATATTTGTGACAGGTAGCTCTAATTAAAGATCTCCGTGACAATATTTCACGGGTAAACCCGTTCTCTTTATTCGACCGTCCAAAGCTGACTGCGAACATAAAGAGTGAATCATTTGGATTATAAAATCCGTATGATTGAAGCCATCAATTCATGAATCCTAGAACAAGTGAATTTCAATTAAGATTTTCACCATCGTTGCTTTCCAGTTGTCACGAGCTTGATTCTGATAGAATCTTGCTTGTCACCTACCGCAGTGCTGTTTGATGTTGACACTGGAAGGATTTCCACTCTTCACTGTGAACACTAAAGAGTGTCACTCTGAGTGTTCTGGCAAGATCACTTGGATAATGCGTAGAGGCCCTCGAACAAGTTTAATCTCAATTAAGAGTTAAACCATCGTTTCTTTCCAGTTATCACAAGATTAGTTTTTAAAGAACCGCTCGTGTCACCTACCATGAGCTTGTTCGATGTTGGCTTAAGCAGGATTTCCATATTCATTGTAATACTTTCGTATCACTCAGATGTTCTGGCAATATTGCAACAATATTGCATAGGACTCATAAAAAATCTTTCTTGTTTTCAAATTGTGTCCTAATGAGACTTTTGATGATCTCGTGGCTCTAGACTCAATAGTGCATTTTGTTTTGGTGAGCGAAGGCTGGAGAGGATTGCCACCTTTTCAATATCAATTTATTCGGAGTGAATAAACCGACAGATAACGTGTTGAACTCCGTGACATTAAAACAAATATCTTTTGAGAGATACTTGAGTTGGCTTGGAGGGGTTGTGTATCGCATCACTGGGTCTATGATACTTTTGTCTTCAAGATGAGTTGACCCGGTTTCTGCCTAAGTTGTAAGGAGGGCTTCTTTCTTTACACCCTTTATCTTTACATTTCTTTTTCATTCTTCAACCCCTTCAATGCTTACCAATACATCATCACTAGCACCTTGTTGTGATTTTTCCAGTGCTAGCATCAGAACTTGGTCGACATTCAGCTACGTTCATAATCCATTCCCCATCTTTCCTAAGGACTTCTATTTTCTAACTATGGAATTGTCCTTGCGA
The DNA here is from genome assembly GCA_025667525.1 of Glebionis coronaria. Taxonomy (NCBI): domain Eukaryota; kingdom Viridiplantae; phylum Streptophyta; class Magnoliopsida; order Asterales; family Asteraceae; genus Glebionis; species Glebionis coronaria. The sequence continues at coordinate 630,500,602 of CM046874.1, read as the reverse complement.
AGATTCCTCCGGTTCTAGAAGAATCATTGGACTAGTACCTAATCCTACCACCCTTTTGTCACCACATTCGTCGTGATTTAAGTGTGTTTTGGGTAAGTATTCGTCTTCATGAAAAATTCCTTAAAATCACTGAGGTACTTGTGATATAAATATCAAAAGTTTTTTGTACCTTCAGTGTTTTTGTCAACAAAATGCTCCCCCTTAAAATATGCGTAGCATATATCAAGTTGGATTTTATATTAAGCCCTTCATTTTTAGCCATATATGTTTTACAAGTCTCCTTAATCCCATTTTCTCCCCTTATCCAAAATGTTAACCATTAATCTTTTGGATCTTAATGGATTAACCGGTCTTTGGGTTAAAAATGAAATTGGTTAATGGCCATAGAACATATTAATGCTCCCCCTCAAATTAATGAGGGTAAGTTGTAGTGCTTAAGTATTATATGTTTTGAAAGATTTGGAATCTCGTGAGAAATTCTTGAAAAATTTCATACTTTCACACTACAACAAGCCACAAAAGCCTTATGCACATATTATATACATATTCACAAGTGAGTGTATGGAGTTGACCTGATTGTAGTACGATCACCACTTTTAAATGGATCGTTCCACAAGCCTGTGGTGTGCTCCATACGGTCTGCCACCCACGAATCATTTGATACTGCGGATCAACCGTCTATCCCTTAACTTCTCCTCAATCTTCTAGATGGTGTGGCCGGCACTCTTTTTAAACCGGCCTACCCATGTATACTTTACCTCTGGAAGGCCTTGACTTGAGTTGAGCATCATCTTGTCATGTACATGCTTGAGAGTACCATTGCTGAATTTGTGCAGTTCTGATAGTCGCATGTATTGCATGACTTCTGCTTCATTCAAGTTGAATATGCCCATCTCTGGTTGGAGTTTACCCATATATGGTTCCTTAGCTTGGTGAAAGCGACTCATGGGTGTTGTATGAGGTCGTTTTAGATTTAGCCTGGATTGATAACTCTCTACACCAAGTTGTAAGTCTTCAACCCTATGCTTGATCACAATTCTTCGAGTAAATTGGTGAATGTTGGAGCTTAGGGCAATGACTTCGTCAGGTTCTAAGTGAGGGACCTTGCCTTGAGCCAAGATAAGTAGAAAATCTTCAATATCTTCAAGTCGTAGGAATTGAAGATCCCCTTCACTTACACTATAAGTCTTACCGTCTTCTCACTTGAATCTGATATCTTTCAAATACGAATACCCGAATATATGTAGAACGCTAACTCCCTGTATGCTTGAGATTCGACGGTTTGAAATTATAGGTATACCTGACTTGGTATGATTATAGAATTAGTAAGCCGACCTCTTCTTGCCCTGCCAATGTGAGATACCTAATTCCGCATATTGATCATATTCCTCGACAAACTTTTTGCTCCATAGGTCTGGAACCTTATCTTAAATCCAAGGAACATCCTCCAAGTTTACTGCTTTACCTATTGTCAATGATGTAGCATACATGTTCGCTCCGTTTTCTAAATAATCCAGATTACGGTTGACAATGTATTGCATTGAAAGGTGCTTGGCTGCTGCAATAACTGAAGCTGTTAGTGGAAGAAGTACCGGAGCTTGTTCACCTGATGTTGTTGATTTGATTGCTTTCATGGGCTCATTGAAATGATATTCTCCCTCATTTTTGGCAATCTGCATGGAAGCCCAAAAGTTCTTGTTTTTGATCGTTAGTTGAAGTGTATTTGTATCCATGGTAGTCACTCCATATTTGTCCATCAGGAATCCAGAGAAATCGATTGGATTATTGAGGAATTGTGTAAGATCCTCCTTTTCACTGTCAGAGATTGTACGTGTAGTTGCTGCCTGTGTAAGCCATGGCTGCTCTTGAACAGTCTCATCAATAGTGAATGTGTCAAAAAACTCAGGATCTGGTTGATTTATGTCATCAATATCCATATCGATGTAGTGTTGAGGTGGAGAGTTATGTATCACAGATGGTATCGATTCATCTTCTTGCATAGGTTCGTGTTCTACAGGTGTTGTTGATGAGACATTAGTAGGAACCGGTTCAAAAGATATACATGTGTCTGTTTATATGTGATGTTGAATAGGTGTAGGCGCTGGAGAGTGATGTTCTACAGACGGTGACAATTCGTCTTCAATCATTGGTTCGTCTTGGATCACTGGTGCTACAGGTTCTTCTTGTGAAAAATTAGTAAGAGCCAGTTCAGTTGACTTACCTGTGTTGTTGTCATTGGTTTCATCATGCTCGTCATTGGATTTGTTTTCACTCTCGTTTGTTTGTGTATCACCAACCTTTTCTTTTGAAGCTGCATAACTTTCTTCCTCATCCTCATCACCTTTCTCGGATTCTTCATTGGATTGTTCAGATTCTTCGCCATCATACCATTACCTTTACCCGCATTACCATCTCCTTTTTCCTTACCCTTACCATTCCATTTACCGTATTCATTATCATCATCTTCATCCCCATTACTATCCTCATCCTCGTCTTCTCTGTCATCCTCATCATCATCCTTGTCATCATCCTCGTCATCATCCTCTTCTTCCTCATTCTTATCAGAATGTTCTTCCTCCTCCTCATCCTCTTCCTCTCCCTCTTCCTCCTCTTCCTCATCTTCATTTTTAGGCTGTTGACGTTTCCTTTTCTTTGAAGATTGGGGAACTTCAATGTCTTCTAATGGTGATGTAACACCCCACTTGGATAAGTGGACCGTTACGTGTATTTATGGCGTGTCATCAAAGCATAAGGTAAATGTCCTAAAACAATAACTGACCATAAAGGAATACCGGAATCAAACATCGGTAATCCAAACATAAGCCCAAAACATGAAAAGTAAAAATACTGAAGGAAAGGACTAAACAATGTCCAAATAAGCAGAATAATGTAAGAAATACATAAAGTAAGAAGTCTGGATAGCTTCCATCCAAATGCACATGCTCTCAGAATCCTAAGAGCGTCATGTGTACCTGCCGTTAGAACATGAAAGGAACTACGGCTGAGCATAACGCTCAGTGAACGGATATAAAGCATGATAAGAATATACTGAATGAAACAGGCGATATAATACTGAAGCTGTAAGACTGATATGTAACATGTGGTAGAACTCTGCATAAAATCTGAGAAACCTGGTTCTATATACTGATACTGAAATATAACTATTAATTCTGAAAACATGCATTTACTGTATTTTATTTGCCAGAGCTTATATAGGTCACGTGTTGTAACAACCTTGCATGAATAACTGGAGGGGTGACCTCGTCATGCTATAGAGGGGTGACCTCTAAATAACTGTGCTGGGTGGAGGGATCAGCTCTAATGTGAAGGATGTAGAGCACACACCACATTCACCCTGATAACTTGTAACACATATAAGCCTAGGATGCATCCATACGCCCCACTAAACATACATATAAAAAAATGGCCAACCTGAACATGAGTGGGACGATGCAGGATATCACTCTCCTGCATGTGAGTCACGACACCGGTGCCTCTAGTGCCGTGGTTACGGTACCTCCGTAACTAGTACATAAACTGGTCGTGCTTGTATATAATGCTCAGGCAATTTATTTAGTTATTAACATGATTACTGATAAGATTAAACATATACTGGGGAAAAACATTTGGCTGCAGACGGGGAATCCTAATCAAGCATAGAAAGGAAGTCCTTACTGAAAGGATGGAAACTCCGTACCTCTTGTCCAGTAACTGACACAAAGAGGACTGAACGTACACTACTCGGGCTTCACGGAAGCTACAATAATAATAGACGTGAATAAGTTATCTAATCTTTATTTAATTTACTGATCTTATCGGCTTCTCATTTATTTATTTATTTCTGAACTTCTTTACGTATGTTAACTGATAAGTCTGATCTTTCTTATAATTCTTTTTTTTATATTATCGACCTATTATTAATTACGGTACAAACGTATTCTGACGTGATATCAATACTATAATATGTAACCCTGCTAAAATAGAAAATTTCCTAAATTAGAAAGTTTTCAAAATCGTTTATAATTTCTATAAAAAAATTATACCCTTTTAAATATTATAAAACAATTTAATTTGATTTATTTAATTATCAATTAAAACATTTATAAAAGTAAGTAATAAGAGGTATAATTTAAAATCTTCATTTTTAATGTTTAAAGTATATCGCGAGCCTTCCGAGATACCCCTTCTCGGTCGCACTAAAACAACTAACAAAATATAAAAAATCTGCCTATATGAAATTAGTGACAGAATCTGTGTCACTAAAAGATGTCACCAAAACTGCATTTAAAAACGGTCTATAAGAATCTGTCCAAAATTTCTACGACAAAATTTCTTGTCGCAAAATTGTCGCTAATTAATATTTAAGGCCCACTATATTCTGTCCAAATCTTCCCACTGATGAATCATATTGTTCCCACCGATTATTATTAAGTTCCCACTATTTTTCGTACGGTTCCCACTGACTGGTTATTATTTCCCATTGCTATTGTTTTTATTCTCCCTGATCGTTAACCCAAACACACCCTGTTGGAACTGCAGTCCCAAACACCCATGCTGGAACTGCAGTCCCAAACGCACTCTGTTGCGTTTGTTTATGGCTGGTCACAGTCCACCAAAACACCATTCGCACCCCCTTACCCCTTGTCTACGACCAAACACCCCTGATGGGGCTGTTTATAGGCCGCGGCTGGTGAAAACAACACCACCCCGCCCTTGTTGGGTCACGGCTGGCTAGCAAGCACTCACACCGAGACCTTACGGTCTCGGTTTTCCTGACCAAAGTAAACCCGACGTCCCTTATTCATTATAGATTCGTTTTTTTATTTTTATAATCTTAATTAAACCAAATCGTGATACCTGTGATTTGAGTGAGAGTGATGATGATGTCTGAATCAAAGAGAAAACGAGGTTGATCCCTTCCCCTTTGTCTGATTTTAGTCGGCGTCCCCTTTTTTTTGTCTTTTGTGTCGGCAGGTTCCAAAACCCTAATCGCTTTTCCTTTTTTTTCGTTTACTGTGTTGTAAGGAGGAAGTGATTAGCTTGTTTGTCTCCTGTGTTTGTATTTACCACAGGCCGGGCTCAAAGCCCACACTTCTTCTTTGTTAAATCAACTAAACCGCCACCTTTTATTATATTATGTTTTTCCGTTTGATTTTTCGACACTTAAAAATATCACGTACACATATTTGTATTACTAGTGTTCTAGTTTCCTGAAACGTAATACCCTTTTCTGTATAATAAAAGAATACATGCACACTATTTCCTGAAACTTAATAATTGTTTTCGGGATAATTATTTACTTGTGATATTTAAATAGAACCGGGACTGCATAATTATTGTTAACGTTCAATTAGTTTATGTAAAATAAACAATACATATGTAATATTTCTGAACTCGATAATTATTTTCTGAATAATTATTTTATTGTTGTATTTAAATAAACTGAGACTGTATATTTACTGTTTACGTTAAAATAAGTTTAAAGCTAAGACTACGCGTATTTAATATTCGAATACTTTAAATACGGGTTTTACAATTCTTCCCCTCTAAAAAAAATAATTCGTCCTCGAATTAAGGATGCGATAATGCTGTGGTTTTACAATTCTTCCCCTCTAAAAAGGAGAAATTCGTCCTCGAATTAAAGGTAATAAACTGATGAAGTTATAAGAACTGAAAGAACACGTAAACTGAAAAGACAATATAAGCTGAAGAATAATTCATCTTCTACTTAAGACATTATACTGCTGATAGATATAAACATGACATGACTGAAGTAAACATTGAACGTGACATGGCTGAAAAGGACATGGAACGTAACATGGCTGAAAGAACTTAACTGGATTTATCGAAGGAACATGATGAGAGGTCCGGATGGACTCCTCCATTTCGAGTGGCCTCCCGCTCGAAACGATTCATTCAAATGTCTAAACGTAATAAAAATCTTGGTCCTGATGACCCTGTCCTGATGATGCTGAAAAGTTTATGGTTCCATACTTAAGATGGATTTTCTGAATCTGCTAGAATGAACAAGCCATAGCATGAGAAGGTACGTGCAATTATCCTGAAGAGATAATAGTTATATCTTAGGGCAGGCTGCTGAAAGTATATAGGAACGAACTACTTGATCAATTGTGAACGTGCTACGTGAGCAATTGTAAACGTGGTTCATGATTATATGAGGAATGTTGGGCATAGAATATATTGTGCACGACAATACATGAAACATTCTGTGAACGTGATGCTAGGAAATATCATGAACATATGCTGACTGAGGAAAGAATGCTAAACGATACGGCCTGAGACGTGAAATGTCTGCCTGCGTATGGAGAAGCTCGGCTAACTTGAGTCTGGTTCCTTAAGCTTCATGTAACCGAATTGCTAATACACTATGAAATGTGTATCATGAGATAGAACACGAATCTGATCGTGAACAATGTCATGAAAACGAATCATGAATTTAAATCATGAGATATCATAAACATGAACTGAAACAACATCATACTGTGAATGAGACGTAAATGTGAAAGTGAAAATAAACGTGAACGTAAGGTGAACGTAAACATACACGTGATTGTGAACATGAATTCTGTCTAATATGATGATCGATGGAATGCCTTGAAATCATACGATTTACTGCTGAATTTTCTAGAGGTCCGCTATTGCGTAATCCTTCCGGATGAAAGGAAACGCATAGGTTGATTACATGGTCGACAATGACTTAAATAGTATTATACTTTTTCTGAGTGTGTGGTAAACTGATAACAATCTCCATGGAGTCTTGTCGGCTTTCGGTCCAGAATTTCTACTGGTAGTAATAACTTGATAGCATGACGACGTTCTATCTTAAACCTGCTGGAATGGCAGGCATTAGATATGAACATAGCTGCCTCAACGTGTTATACTGTTTCTATCAAAATTCTACCTGGGATTATGGGGTATTCTGGCGAAAATCTGGTTGGATAGTCATGGAAGAATTTTTTTTAGTGAGAAGTGTCAGCAATTTCTGCGGTAGCAGTCAATTGATTTATAGAAAATTTTCGTACTTCGTTCACAAGCGTCGGTCAGGACCATCAGGTGATGGCCTTCACCTTCGCAGGATTGTCTGAAATTTCTTTCTGCTGAAATAGGGTGGTTTAGAAATGCGAGTTCGTTCAACTGAAATTCACATTTGGAAAGCTGCTTATATAATTTCCTCCTATCGGAGAATCTGCAAGATCGTGAAAAGATGATCCTCATGTACTTCTCTTAGAATTTAGCAGATCAGAATGTTATCAATGAATATACTGACGATTTTGTCTGAGAACCCATGGAAAAAAAATTATTCATACTTTCATACTATAGCTGGAGTATTAGGGAGACTATAACGTGTGCACAGCAGTCTGAAAAAAAATTCTCATGTTCTTTCTCTCACCATTGTTGGTGGCATAATCAGGAATTGTTCTAGAAATGTTTAAGACATCATAGCAGATCAGAGAAACCTTCCATACATGAGACGAACATCAATTATGAATAGTGATCTTGTAAAATTTTCGGTGATCGATATATGATCTCATGTTACCAGCCTTCTTCCTGATAGACGGAAACGATGCACTTCCTGGTGGTGCGCTGGGGCGAATAAAGCCTCGTGTCGGTAATTCTTGCAGCAAATGCTGTAACTCTTTTAACTCCACTGAAGACCTAAAATCAGGAGTTTGAAAACATGTTATGTACTTGAGACAAGCCCTATGTTAAACCTTGTCTTGTGGTTAGGAAGGAATTTCTGGAACTGTAGAATAAAATTTGCTGATCATAAATTCAAGGAACTTCAGAGGTGGATTATAACTAGTGGCTAGAAAGTCTTCGTAGCTATGGACTGATAAGTCACGCGCTTGTAAGGCAGAAACAATTTGTACTGATTTTTCTGGCAAAATATAATGAATATATATGGGATTTAGTAAGACGGATCTCGTCGTTAACTGAAAGGAGAACTTAATAAACATGGGCGGTACTGTGGCGACTTTCACTGAATGTGTTCTTCTGTAACCTCTCCGAATGAATAATGCGTGTCTAACCTGAATAATACTCCAGTGGTGGTAGCTGAATTTTTAATGGTCTGATTTATGCATGGCATGACAAAATGGGTAAACTCCCTTGGAGGATACACTGAATTTCTGAGGGCATGGTTTAGCAAACATACGGAGTTATGAGTTATGACTCGTACTTTGAGAAGATATTCGTATGACGTGTACCATGACTGGTGTCATGATGTGTGTCTTCCGAAATGATACCTGAGACCCATGTCTTGACTGAGGTTTTGATATAGGTTCTAGTGGGTGAATATGGACAAGGCTGAAAATTTTGGTAACTACTAGGATTGGCGGACCGATTAGACTACTGACCTCTGTATTTCTGGTAACGTCCGTTCCAGAGTTTCGATGGTTACTGACTGGTTAATTTTAATCACGGTGGTTGTCACTACTGCTTTGTTTGTCAATTTATGACGGTCATTATCATGACCGTGATTCATGTAACTATTCTGCTGAGTGACCGGCTGAGTTCCGGTTCCCACTCTTCTGAATGAACGCTTAGCTGAGTAACGTGCGACAGCTAACTGAGGAAGTAAGGCATGGAATAGAATGGTAGTGTCTGATGTTTGAAATTTACTCTTGTCGAAAATTTCAAATTTATAGTTTTCGTCCTTGCTCTGCAGTGTCTTTATAGTATAACAGCATCAGCATCAGCATCTTGAGAAATCTCCAAAGTATCAGCAGCATCAACAATTTTGAGGTCTTCAAAGTGTTCACAGCATCAGCATCTGCTAAAATCTTCAACTCACGAGCAGCATCAACATCTGGTAGAATATCAACAAGTGTAAACGCATTAGCTGATTGAGGATCGATTAGCAATATCCATGGAGTAGGGTACCTGGTGTATACATGGACTACTGTACATGAAGTACAAAATGAATATTGCACATGAAGCATATCTGAGACAATGTACGTGGAGTACACATGAATCACTGTACATGGAGTATAACTGAGACACTGTACATGGGGTACATATGGAAGACTATACGGGGCACTGATGGAAATTTTATGGAATGATCAATACTGGTGTCACTTGTGTGACATGATCAAGGATTAAATTGATTTAACTGGTTACCAAACTAAACTGAAATGGTTAGTCATGATAGGCTGATAATTTCTGCGTATACTTAATGCTGGTTGTATAAAGTTTCAAGAATATGATTAAACAGAATTTCAACAATGGTCAGCATGAAGACATGACTAATGAAGATCAAACCTGATTGTTAAGAAAACAGGATTTAACTGTAACCCCTTCTGTATCTTAGCATGAAAACATCATCACCTTGTTGAAAACATAATCCTCATAAGGAGACATGAACTTAGTCAGCATGAAAACGACATTCACGTGAGAGTATAAACTTGACTGGTTCAAAGAACATAGAAGAATAATCAACTGAGGTTTAATATCAACTGATGTGGATAGTTATGGTTTAATCCACAGTATTCATAGTAGGAAGCATGTGACTAAGTATGGGCGATTCTGTTTCGATCCATACTTGTCAAAAATTTATGAGAACTGTCATGTATAGAAATTTACAATCTGAGACTAAATATGGTTGGCTGAAGTTCAAACCATACTTGTCAAAATTTTATGAAATGTCATGATATGAATAACTATGGATCGGTTCAAAATAGCATTTGACTGAAAAGCATGAAATTTGACCTGAATAATGGTGAACGGTTATGGCTGGTTCACTAATTAATATTTGACTGAAAACATGAATCTGACATGAGTAAGGGTAAACGCCTATGGTTCGGTTTACCAATGCAAAATCTGAACGGGCAAGGATGAACGCCTATGGGTCGGTTCACCAAAACGAAAATTCGCAGAAAAGCACATGCGACTAAATATGGCCAGTCCTGTACCAACCTTTTACTTAGTCAAAAACTTTAAGAAACCGACTGATAACTGAAGAAAACTGACTGATTAATGCATGAGAAACATGAAAGATAACAACGCCAAAATCTGGAAGTTTCTGGTGACTACCCACTAGTCACAGGTCAAGTTTTAGAGCCTACAGGTCGAACCTTGCGCTCTGATACCATAATTGTAACACCCCACTTGGATAAGTGGACCGTTACGTGTATTTATGGCGTGTCATCAAAGCATAAGGTAAATGTCCTAAAACAATAACTGACCATAAAGGAATACCGGAATCAAACATCGGTAATCCAAACATAAGCCCAAAACATGAAAAGTAAAAATACTAAAGGAAAGGACTAAACAATGTCCAAATAAGCAGAATAATGTAAGAAATGCATAAAGTAAGAAGTCTGGATAGCTTCCATCCAAATGCACATGCTCTCAGAATCCTAAGATCATCCTGTGTACCTGCCGTTAGAACATGAAAGGAACTACGGCTGAGCATAACGCTCAGTGAACGGATATAAAGCATGATAAGAATATACTGTATGAAACAGGCGATAGAATACTGAAGCTGTAAAACTGATATGTAACATGTGGTAGAACTCTTCATAAAATCTGAGAAACCTGGTTCATATATACTGATACTGAAATATAACTATTAATTCTGAAAACATGCATTTACTGTATTTTATTTACCAGAGCTTATATAGGTCACGTGCTGTAACAACCGTGCATGAATAACTGGAGGGGTTACCTCGTCATGCTATAGAGGGGTGACCTCTAAATAACTGTGCTGGGTGGAGGGATCAGCTCCAATGTGAAGGATGTAGAGCACACACCACATTCACCCTGATAACTTGTAACACATATAAGTCTAGGATGCATCCATACGCCCCACTAAATATACATATAAAAAAATGGCCAACCTGAACATGAGTGGGACGATGCAGGATATCACTCTCCTGCATGTGAGTCACGACACCGGTGCCTCTAGTGCCGTGGTTACGGTACCTCTATAACTAGTACATAAACTGGTCGGGCTTGTATATAATGCTCAGGCAATTTATTTAGTTATTAGCAGGATTACTGATAAGATTAAACATATACTGGGGAAAAACATTTGGCTGCAGACGGGGAATCCTAATCATGCATAGAAAGGAAGTCCTTACTGAAAGAATGGAAACTCCGTACCTCTTGTCCAGTAACTGATTGAAAGAGGACTGAACGTACACTACTCGGGCTTCACGGAAGCTACAATAATAATAGACGTGAATAAGTTATCTGATCTTTATTTAATTTACTGATCTTATCGGCTTCTCATTTATTTATTTATTTCTGAACTTCTTTACGTATGTTAACTGATAAGTCTGATCTTTCTTATAATTCTTTTTTTTGTATTATCGACCTATTATTAATTACTGTACAAACGTATTCTGACGTGATATTAATACTATAATATGTAACCCTGCTAAAATAGAAAATTTCCTAAATTAGAAAGTTTTCAAAATCGTTTATAATTTCTATAAAAAAATTATACCCTTTTAAATATTATAAAACTATTTAATTTGATTTATTTAATTATACAATTAAAACATTTATAAAAGTAAGTAATAAGAGGTATAATTAAAAATCTTTATTTTTAATGTTTAAATTATATCCCGAGCCTTTCGAGATACCCCTTCTCGGTCGCACTAAAACAACTAACAAAATATATAAAATCTGCCTATATGAAATTAGTGACATAATCTGTGTCACTAAAAGATGTCACCAAAACTGCATTTAAAAACGGTCTATAAGAATCTGTCCAAAATTTCTACGACAGAATTTCTTGTCGCAAAATTGTCGCTAATTAATATTTAAGGCCCACTATATTCTGTCCAAATCTTCCCACTGATGAATCATATTGTTCCCACCGATTATTATTAAGTTCCCATTGTTTTTCGTACGGTTCCCACTGACTGGTTATTATTTCCTACTGCTATTGTTTTTATTCTCCTTGATCGTTAAACCAAACACACCCTGCTGGAACTGCAGTCCCAAACACCCATGCTGGAACTGCAGTCCCAAACGCACCATGCTGCGTTTGTTTATGGTTTGTCACAGTCCACCAAAACACCATTCGCACCCCCTTACCCCCTGTCTACGACCAAACACCCCTGATGGGGCTGTTTATAGGCCGCGGCTGGTGAAAACAACACCACCCCGCCCTTGTTGGGTCACAGTTGGCTAGCAAGCACTCACAGCGAGACCTTATGGTCTCGGTTTTCCTGACCAAAGTAAACCCGACGTCCCTTATTCATTATAGATTCGTTTTTTTTTACAATCTTAATTAAACCAAATCGTGATACCTGTGATTTGAGTGAGAGTGATGATGATGTCTGAATCAAAGAGAAAACAAGGTCGATCCCCTTCCCCTTTGTCTGATTTTAGTCGGCGTCCCCTTTTTTTTGTCTTTTGTGTCGGCAGGTTCCAAAACCCTAATCGCTTTTCCTTTTCTTTTTTTTTTGTTTACTGTGTTGTAAGGAGGAAGTGATTAGCTTGTTTGTCTCCTGTGTTTGTATTTACCACGGGCCGGGCTCAAAGCCCACACTTCTTCTTTGTTAAATCAACTAAACCGCCACCTTTTATTATATTATGTTTTTCCGTTTGATTTTTCGACACTTAAAAATTATCACGTACACAAATTTGTATTACTCGTGTTCTAGTTTCCTGAAACGTAATACCCTTTTCTGTATAATAAATAAATACATGCACACTATTTCCTGAAACTTAATAATTGTTTTCCGGATAATTATTTACTTGTGATATTTAAATGGAACCGGGACTGCATAATTATTGTTAACGTTCAATTAGTTTCTGTAAAATAAATAATACATATGTAATATTTCTGAACTCGATAATTATTTTCTGAATAATTATTTTATTGTCGTATTTAAATAAACTGAGACTGTATATTTACTGTTTACGTTAAAATAAGTTTAAAGCTAAGATTACGCGTATTTAATATTCGAATACTTTAAATACGGGTTTTACAGGTGATGTGTTAGAAGCTTCCAGTATGAATTTAGCAAGAGCTCTTTGCAATTTGTGTTGAGCTTTTGTTTTTGGTAACTGAATGTTGGTTAACCGAGTCTCCAAAGTCTGCATGAGCTGTAGGTCAGTAAGTCCTTTAGTGAGTAATGCTGGAAGCTCCTGATGTACACATGACTTAACTTTATTCTGAATGATGTTACTCATAGTATCATTGATAGAGTCGAGGACGGCATTGTTTTCTTTGTCACGAGCTTTCTTTTCGGCAATAAACTTCTTATGTTGCTCTTGAAGTTTTAAGACACCGCCGTATGCATCGTCAAGTTTGGAATGCTCGCGTTTTTGTGCTCTGAAGGCTTTTGTATCAGGCTTAGTGATACATGATTTCAGATCTGCAATCTGTTTTGCCTGTTCTTCTAATTGTTTTTGGAAGTGCTGAATGAGTGGATCATTGATCGTGAGAAATGGATTGGAGGTGGAGGGTACTTTTTGTACTGTTGTTGTTGGTGGAGGAGTTACCACAAGTGCTAGAGAGGTTTTGGATTGGATGTTGGTTTGTACAGGTTGTTCGAGGATAGGTGGCGGTGTTGGTACAATCACTGGGGCAGTGGTTGGTACCGGTTGTGGGGTGATCGGTGGAGGTGTTGGTGTAATTACTTGGGCGGTGGTTGGTACTGGTTGATGGAGGATCGGTGGCGGTGTTGGTGTGATCACTTGGGCGGTGGTTGGTACTGGTTGATGGATGATCGGTGGCGGCGTTGGTGTAATCACTTGGGCGGTGGTTGGTACTGGTTGTATGGTTTCGATTGTAGGTTCAATCGAGGGGAAGATTGTCACGACAATGCTGAATACTGGTGGTGGAGGAGGTGTTTGTTGTTGGATAGGAAACATCGTCAGATGAGCGTCTTCTGCTGCTATCATTGCTGAAGGAGTAGGAACTGGTTTGCTAAGGTTGACGTCCCCGTACAGGAATGTTTCCATATCTTCTCCTCCACCTAAAGATTGGTCGTCATAATCATAGTTGATATAATCATCTACGATTTCATCATCTTGGTTTGTTTGGTATGTGGTTCTTTTCTCTAGTCTGAAATCTTGTTCTTCTTCATCATTTAAGTCGTCTGGATCTCCAAAAGCTTCCAGGGCTAATTCTTCAGGAGTTTTTGATCTAGAACCACTACCTGTTTTCTTAGCCAGAGCCTCCATCCTACTTTTCTTACATGCTATTCACAACTATTTTTCTTCATACATTAATGCTGTAGAATCTTTTTTGTCTGCCTCTTCATCACGTAATTGCTCTTTCCCTTTAGCCTTGCCTTTGGTTTTGGGTGAGGAAGTCTTTTGGCGTTTGACAGCAGTCTTTTTCCTTTTACCCTTTTTCTTTTCATATGGATCTTCATTTGCTCTTTTAATCTATGCATCAATATCCGTGAGCATTTGTTTGTAAGGTTCACTGTCCTTGTTCCCTTCATTGATCATTGTATCTGGCACTAAAGCTGGACGCAGTGAGTACTTAGTAGAATAATTATCTTCACCCATATGATCCAACACGTGGTCTTGGTCTGATGTATGGTAGAAGAAATTTCCACGCTTGTCAATAGATAGGACACTCTTCATGAACTGGTTGATGATAAGTTTTGTGAACCTTGGAAACGGAAGATGCATTGACTTCTTCTTGGTGCCGATGAATTGGTAGCAAAAGTCTTCCCAAAGAAGTAGAGCATAATCCACTTTAGATGTAGTGTATAGACCCCAAAGTACATGAGCCTGAGGGGGTCTCATTTGGTAAAATCCATGAGCCTTTGAAGTGAGGCACTTAGTGATGATGGTGACGATTGCTTTCCAAGGTTGTCCAATGTGTGAAGTGGAAAAATGAGATAGATTATGAATGTCACCCTCATAGTTCAGAGCTCTAATTACTCGAAGCATCTGTGTTTGGATTAGGCACATACTTTTCTCCTTTTGCCAATTTGGGGAAATTGAACAATTTCCTGAATTGAGTTAAATCAAGAGTAAAGTTCTGCCTGTTGATCTTGAAAGTGATAGACCTCTTAGATAATTGTTTTGCCGTTGTAATCGATGTTGTGGCCCAAAACTCGTGAATATAGATTTCGGGAACTGATGTAGTGGCTATAAGGGCATCCTTTATTGGTGACATGTCAAGGATGTCCATTGCGACTTTGAAAGCTGCCACATTTGGATCAAAGTCGTCTTTCAGACGAAAGTTGTTCTCTGCAAGTGGTAGTCGGTCACTAAGTGGAACTAGTACAAGGTCTAGTTGTTGTTGTTGTTCTTCGGTGATTGACATGGTTCCAGCTTAAGATAACACAGAAACAATTGATATATACAAACATATACATCGCATTATCCATGAAAATCCGTAGTATGGGGAGTATAGCACAACAACTGTCATCACATTAAACACATAAAGATAATATAGACAACGTTCATATGAAATACAATCATACATTAAGATTAAAACCTAAAGGCATGGTAGTATAACACAAACATGTTATTCTAGGGACACAACAACCTAGCTTTAGTTCCTTGAGGAATTGGGTTTCCTGGTTGTCATAACCACTACTTCAGTGGGAGAGCTAGTATAACGATGACTACGAAGTTCCACAACCACTTTAGTAGGCCTGGGAATTACTACAACCTCAGCAAGTGTTGGCAAAACCTCAACCTCAATAGATGTTGGCAAAACCTCAACCTCAGTAGGTGTCGGCAAAACCTCAACCTCAGTAGGTGTTGGCAAAACCTCAACCGCAGTAGGTTTGAACTCAGCAGTTGCTTCCATTGCCTGAGAACAAAACACAATATATGGAATAAATAATTTTATCTATTTTGTTTACAGAAATATCAACTTATAAAATAAGATGAATTTTTGTAATAAGAAACCTTTCAAGTATTCTTATGAGAACAAATTAATTAACTCCAATCAAAATTGTATTCGTGTTAGAGGCCCTAGTTCTAAGTCGAATGCATAAAATGGAAGCTTACTATCTTAAAGTGATGAGAAATAGATTACTTAACAACAACAAACATATCGCAAAGTCTATTAGTCCACTTATCGCAAGGTCTATCTATCACAAAGTCTATCTCTCACAATACAGGATTCCATCGGAATGTAAACAAGTCATAGCACTAAGTGACCTATCAGAATGATCCCATCGGAAAGATCCTATCAGAAAGACCCTATCGGAAAGACCCCATCAGAAAGACCCTGATAGGTGCGAAAACACCCATCCTTTTACCATTTAATTATAATAAAAACGATACCAAAACGTGTATTTTATGTCGTAAAAGTCAGAATTATGCGTTGTTTGTGTTTTTATTGTGTTTTAGGACCAAAAGATGAAAAAAAGGAAACACAGGCTTTCACGGGCTTTTATCAAAGAAAAAGACAAAAGACGAAGTCAAAAGATCGAAAGTGCAAAAAGAACGGAAATCAAAGGCCTATTCTGAAGATTTATCGAAGAAAAATTCTAAAGACGGAAGTTTAACGAAGTCGAAGAACCAAATCTATTAAAAGAAGAAAATTAGAAGGCGAGTTCATTTCATATCGACAAATACCGAGACAAAGTCGAGAAAGATGAAGAAATTAAAAGACGAAAAGAAAAAGAAGAAAGAAAGAAGCAACAACCTCTTCCCTTCCTCCTATAAATACCCTCCTAATATGTCATTAGGGGTGGTTAGTTTTTAGTCATTAGTTTATTTATCAAGTTTAGGAGTAGGAGTAGATTAATTACTTTCTATCTCTAGATTTATTTTATGTTCTTAAGCTTTTCAATCTTTAATCTTGTAATTTTAGATCTTGAATCATCATCTTAATTTCAAGCTTTTCATAATTAATCTCATTCTTCCTTTCTTGTTTTTAAATCATATGTTTTGATTTGGTTAATCTTGTAGTTTGTTTGATGTTATTGCTTATTTTATTGATGTGCTTATTTGATTGTTCTTATGGTTTTTATGTGTTAGATATTTTAACTTATTGTTTTTATAGCTTATTGCATGTTTGGCTTATTTTTAATCAAGTGTTTTTAAAAGTTTAATCTTTAGAAAGTTGATTTTTAATATTTAGATTATTTAGTGTTTTTAAAGTTTTTAAATTGTGGCTTATTAGCTTTTTCTTAAAATTATTTTGGTTAAACTTTTGGTTAAGTGCTTATTTGAATTATAGCTTATTTTCATTTTTTTGCTTAATTTTATCCTTATCCGGGTTATCTTAAAACCCTAGTAACCCGGATAGCGTTAGAATTTTATTTCGGATAACTTGTTTAAGATATTCCGGATAACACATATATCACATCCCGGATAAGACCCCAAAACATAACCCGGATAACCAAATTATAACATAACCCGGATAACTAAATTATAACATAACCAGGATAACGATAAAAAAAACATTCCGGATATAAAAAATGGGATTCCGAATAAAAATGCAAAGTCAACATTCCGAACAATACCAAAAAAAGGTCAACATTCAGAATATCAATTATAATTGACATGCTAGCTTGCTAGCTTGTCATTTTTCCCGCCCATTTTAATGTCTCCCCTTGGGAGACATGTCTCCATTTGTTAAACTTTTGTTCCGTATCGATTTAGTTTTATCCAAAAGTCGTTTTAATTTTTATTCTGAAAGTCAGTTATTTTTAGTTATATTTTTCGTCAAATTTTAGTATTAGTATTTTTTCGAAAAGTTTAAGTTTTAACTTTTATTAAGTGCCCTCTTTAATATTTGTCTCGTTTAGTTTTATAGTAGCCATATAGTCCAATTTCTTTTATTTTTATTTAGTAAGTTTTATTTTTAAGTCAAAAGTTTATTTTTATTTTCACTTTTACTTTTATTAATTGTTTCTTTTAATATTTGTTTTAATATTCATTTTAATATCATTTTAATTTTTAGTTTTTAATACTCTCCTTGTTTTACTTTTTTTTATTGTTTATCATTTATCTTTAGTTAATTTTTAAATACTTTTCGCATTTACTTTTTAATTAGTTATAGACAATGAAAACCTTTTATTTTATTCACAAAAGACGACTGAGTCACACATTTAACCGGAGATCAATTCGATTATACACCGAGAACAACGAACTTTTTAATTAGCAAAAATTTAGTTATTAAAATGGCGCCGCTGCCGGCTCTTTTCTTGAAGATTAACGGTTTTTTGTGAGAGACGAGTTGGATTTCGGGATCCGTTCACTTTTGAACGTTATATTTCTTGTCAGATTTTCAAAAATCCTAAAAAATAAAAAATTTCAAAAATCCCAAAAACATTTGAAAAATCATAAAAAGCATTTCTTTTCACAAGTTTTGCAGCAAAAATATTCCTCTTACTTCTCTATTGTGTTTAATTCTTAATGAATTCGCATGTTGCTTGTGTAGGGTGTGGAAGACCATTGTATGGTTTTCAAACATGTCAATGGTGTACATGTGAGCGGTGCGGAAATGATATCGACAACACACAATTTGGATTTTGTCCCTTGTGCAATTCGATTAACTCATCCTTTGCTTCTAATGCACTTACTCCCCCATCTTGCATATATTGTGAAAGCGATTCTCATTGGCATGTTTTGTGTTTGATTCTATACCCGTCTCATGACGAGTAAGAACCAGGTTATTATTATGACAATGGTAATAGCTATCCACAAGACGCACCGGCTTTTTCTCAATACCCGTGTTGCAATAGTTGTGGAGGACCTCACGATACTTCTTCTTGTCAACCGATGAATTATTAGGAACCAAATCCGTGCTATAATTCCGGTTTTCATAATTTTGAACCCCCACAATACACCCTCCATCATCAACCTTCTTTCGGAATGAGTGAGGAACAACTCACTAGTTTGGCTGGAATTCTAGAAAGATTAAATCAACTCCAAGCTAGCTTGCATGATGAAAGCCGACAAGAGCAAGTATCTAATTTTAGTGCTTCTACTCCTCCTCTTGTGCGTTCTTACTATTATGATGATGATGACGATGAGAATACTATTTCTTGGAATGATGTTGTTGCTCAACATCCTAGTGCAATTGTAATTCCTTCTCTCGATATCCCTAATGCGTCTAAGGATTGTGATACATCGAGTGAGATTAGTGAATTTGGTCTCGACAACTTATTTGAGGAAGTTTGTGATGTACCGACTTTTGCTGAGCTTACGGCCGAGGTCGCTCTTAATGATGATTTTTCTCCATTCTATGAGAATTTCACCTTTGAAATTTCTCAATCTCCTCTGGGAGATGAGGGCGATGTTGATTTATTCTCTCCGACTTACGAGAAGTTCACCACTGAACTTTATCTTGTAGATGAGGTGGAAGACGTTACTCTTCGCGACAAATTATTGAAAGTTTATCTTCTTATTGCTAAAACTGAAGCGTTGAATTCTACTCCTATTACCGAGTCTTTACCCCCGTCTCTTACTATAGTTGAGAATAATGATACATTTATGGAGGAAATCAACATTCTCTCAATACCTACGGGTATTGATGATGATGACACAGAAGGGGATATTCTTTTTGATACATTGATACATGAAGATATTGTCCCAAATCCCCCTCCCGAGCACCTTTCATCCCATAATTTGGAGACCATTACTGAGGATGAGTGATTTGACCCTGGAGGTGACATTGACCATTCCATGATCGACACCTTTACGGATTTGCCGCTTAGTGCTAATTATATGTCTTTTGGGGATGACATTTTGATTTCTTTACCCACCCCACCTCCCGTGGATCACGACTTCACATACTTTTCGTATGTTGAGAGGACTTTTCTACCCTTTAAGACTTATCCTCCGGCCTCTCATTTATTATGTTCCTCCGGGACCGAGGACAAGATTTTTGATCCTGGTATTACATTAGAGGCTTCCCTATGGACCATTTAATTCGGGGACGAGTCAGGCTCATGACTCGGTTAACAAAAACAAGCGCTTCTCGGGAGGCAACCCGATTATTTATCCTTTTTATCCGTTTTCATAATAAGTGTAAGGGGAGCCCCGTTGTTGATGTGCAGGGATTCGAGCTTTCAAAGTTCCACTATTGATGACTTTTGACGATCCGTGATTCCATGTACCTGTTTTCCCGGTTCTATCCTACACTTTTTTGATTCATTATTTTATCATTTATGTTGAAATAGGAATCATTTTAGTTGTCTCTTCCTTAACAAGATTTAAACAAAGTGCACAATGTCCTAAGTGTAGGAGAGTTTACTCCCACATGCTTAAACATTGAGGACAATGTTTATCTTAAGTGTAGGGGGGACTTCTATCGAAGTTAAGTGGGCTTTTCCATTAATTTGTCCTCATTTTAACTGGAAAATTGATTTTTCGACATTTTTCAAAATTTTTGATCTATTTTGCCCTAGTTGTATTTTTGTTTGTTATCGTTATTTTCTTTCATTGCTAGAATAAATTTTTAATAAATGGTTTTAATGAGTTTAGATGTCTTTGATATATTAGGCCCGTCGTGAATCTTTTGACTCAACCCGAGTTTACTTATCCGAGTTTACTCTAGCTAGTATCCTTAACGTGTTTAAATCAAGTTTTGCTAGGCTTTTATATAGGGAACTTTAAAACGCGAAAGTCTTAACTCATACAGGTTAAGAACATGAACTTTTCGCAAGTTCCTATAATTGATCCTAGAAAGTTGTTTATCAAGGGAACTTTAAAATGCGAATTCTAAACTTAAAAAAGTCCAAGAAGTTACAAGATCCTATAGATGACTTGAAAACCCAAAACTTTGATTTAATTGGATAAGCATCCACGAGTCTCATTCCTTGAGATTTTAAATTGTAGAGAACGAGAGACGATAGAGTCAATTATAATTTTTGCATTCTTTCACGAATTTATGTGAGTTAATTATAAGCTTTTTCTCCTATCGCTTGCTAATAAATAATTGCAATAAATAAGGTCGTACGATTTGAAAAGTTACTTAGCTTCTAGCCCAAGATCGTTTAAAAGTTTCTCTGTATTAATTAGAGTTCATAGCCAAGGCATAACTTATTGAAGCGGGATGCGAAGATTGGCGAGTCCGAAAAGGCCCTAACAAGGCATGAGGGCTACATTTTGTTGCTAAAGATCCAAAGTGATGTGAAGAATCATTTATCAAAAATCAATATGAAGGATCGAGACACACGATGAAAAGCAAATACTCCCCTAAAGATCATGGAGAAGTCTATCCGAAAAGACCCTAACAAGGTATGAGGATAAATAGATCCAAGTCCTAAAAGGAGGCGGATCGTTGTATATCAAAATCCAAATAATAGATTGGAGAAAAATGAAGAAGTCGTGGTCCAATTATGAAGAATCTCTCAAAAACTTCAAGTGAAGAAATTCCTATTATGAAGAGAAGACCATTATTTCAAGAACGTCTCTCAAGATTCGAAGTATGAAGTCACTGCCAAATATCAGTCCGGGAAAGGTCTCAGATCGTGAAACGAGTTATGCCAAGATATGAACATTATGAGGTCTCGAGAAGCAGTTTTGAAAAATTTTGTCCTTTAGCTAACTATTGATTAAATCGTCCTACTTTATTTTCAGCCTTAATAAATTATCAAAATAAGTCAACAATGCATCCTCGTGATCATTCAAGACAACAATAAAATATAAGAGATACACCTAGGAATAAGGGAGTCTAAGTGAATAATTAAGCCACATGAGTGAGTGTTACCTTACTAACTTGAAGGTGATAAATATTAGATGTCTTCGATTTCTTTACTTGTTTCGTCCTTCTAATATTTTGTTATTATGTTATTTTCTATCTTTTAGTTTCCTTAAGTGTCTAGTATTTAATAAAGGCCAAGGTGGGTTAATTATGATGAAAAATGTAAATCGTGCTTTGAAATTAATGCATTGCATGAGGGCATTGCAATGGTCAAGTGTAGGGGATTTGATAGGTGCAAAAACACCCATCCTTTTACCACTTAATTATAATAAAAACGAGACCAAAACGTGTATTTTATGTCGTAAAAGTCGCAATTATGCGTGGTTTGTGTTTTTATTGTGTTTTAGGACCAAAAGAAGAAAAAAGAAGGAAACACGGGCTTTCACGGGATTTTATCGAAGAAAAAGACAAAAGACGAAGTCAAAAGATCAAAAGTGCAAAAAGAACGGAAGTCAAAGGCTTATTCTGAAGATTTATCGAAGAAAAAGTCTAAAGACGAAAGTTTAAAGAAGTCGAAGAACCAAATCTAATAAAAGAAGAAGATTAGAAGACGAGTTCATTTCATATCGACAAATCCCAAGACAAAGTCGAGAAAGATGAAAAAATTAAAAGATGAGATGACAAAGAAGAAAGAAAGAAGCAACAATCTCCTCCCTTCCTCCTATAAATACCCTCCTAATATGTCATTAGGGGTGGTTAGTTTTTTAGTCATTAGTTTATTTTACAAGTTTTAGGAGTAGGAGTAGATTAATTACTTTCTCTCTCTAGATTTATTTTATTTTCTTAAGCTTTTCAATCTTTAATCTTGTAGTTTTGGATCTTGAATCATCATCTTAATTTCAAGCTTTTCATAATTAATCTCATTCTTCCTTTCTTGTTTTTAAATCTTATGTTTTGATTTGGTTAATCTTGTAGTTTGTTTGATGTTATTGCTTATTTAATTGATGTGCTTATTTGATTGTTCTTATGGTTTTTATGTGTTAGATGTTTTATCTTATTGTTTTTATAGATAATTGTATGTTTGGCTTATTTTTAATCAAGTGTTTTTAAAAGTTTAATCTTTAAAAAGTTGATTTTTAATATTTAGATTATTTATTGTTTTTAAAGTTTTTAAATTGTGGCTTATTAGCTTTTTCTTAAAATCATTTTGGTTAAACTTTTGGTTAAGTGCTTATTTGAATTATAGCTTATTTTCATTTTTTTCTTAATTTTGTCCTTATCCGGGTTATCTTAAAACCCTATTAACCCGGATAGCGTTAGAATTTTATTCCGGATAACTTGTTTAAGATATTCAAGATAACACATATATCACATTCCGGATAAGACCCCAAAACATAACCCGGATAACCAAATTATAACATAACCCGGATAACAGTAAAAAAACATTCCGGATATAAAAAATGGGATTCCGAATAAAAAGGCAAAGTCAACATTCTGAACAATACCAAAAAGGGTCAACATTCAGAATATTAATTATAATTGACATGCTAGCTTGCTATCTTGTCATTTTTTCCCGCCCATTTAAATGTCTCCCCTTGGGAGACATGTCTCAATTTGTTAAACTTTTGTTCCGTATCGATTTAGTTTTATCCGAAAGTCGTTTTAATTTTTATTCTGAAAGTCAGTTATTTCTAGTTATATTTTTCATCAAATTTTAGTATTAGTATTTTTTCGAAAAGCTTAAGTTTTAACTTTTATTAAGTGTCCGCTTTAATATTTTTCTGGTTTAGTTTATAGTAGCCATATAGTCCAATTTCTTTCATTTTTATTTAGTAAGTTTTATTTTTAAGTCGAAAGTTTATTTTTATTTTCACTTTTACTTTTATTAATTGTTTCTTTTAATATTGGTTTTAATATCCGTTTTAATATCATTTTAATTTTTAGTTTTAATATTCGCCTTGTTTTACTTTTCTTTATTGTTTATCATTTATCTTTAGTTAATTTTTAAATACTTTTCGTATTTACTTTTTAATTAGTTATAGACAACGACAACCTTTTATTTTATTCACCAAAGACGACTGAGTCACACATTTAACCGGAGATCAATTCGATTAGGCACCGAGAACAACAAACTTTTTAATTAGCAAAAATTTAGTTATTAGACCCCATCGGAAAGACCCCATCGGAAAGACCCCATCGGAATGACCCCATCGGAATGAATCCATCGGTATCTATCCATCGGAATCAATCCAACGAAATCAATCCATCGGAATCAATCCATCGGAATCCTACCATCGGAATCCTACCATCGGAATACCAACATCGGAATCTTACCATCGGAATACTTCCATCGGAAACTTACCATCAGAATCTTACTATCGGAATCTTACCATCGGAATCCTGTCAATCGCATCGGAATCTGGGGCGGATTTTACAAGGCAGATTCTTATCTTTTGATTTTATGGGCAAAAACTATGTTTTAAGCAAAACTGTTAAAGTCCAATGATTATCATGTGTATAAGAACAAAACCCCTCTATCAATCATGAGTTTTATCAGATTTAAAATCTGAAACCCTAATTCTTGATAGAACGAGATGTAGGATGCGAAAAAGTAGATAAACCATAATTAGCACATATATAATGAGTTACCTAGATGATTAAACAGCAGATAAATAACAAGAAACGAGGGTATGACGAACTATGATAATGGCAACAAGTATTTAGGATGTGTGTGTGTATGAGACGAGAATGAAAAAACAGGGGAGGAGGAGTGTTTTGACTTAGGTCAACTTCTCAAACCAAGTTTGCCAAAAGTGCAAATTGGTCCACCCATTTTTCAAAGATGTAAAAACTTGTAAGATAACAAGTTAACAACACATTTTCCCGACTCCATTTATGTTGCTAATACGAACACACCACTAACATTTGTATCGATATGACTTAAGGCATGTGTGGTATAACCTAAGGCCAAGTCAATTTCCACACGAGGCACACGTTGCACATAGGGCACACATAGTAAGATTCCTGAAAAGATATTTGAAGACCAATTTATTTTCAAAACGATTTGATATTTTCCCCCTCGAACGCTGACCCGTTTTCTATTTAAAGAGCTATAGTCATTGTTTTTAAAGAGACAAATATCCATGAAAACCTTTTCCGTTTTGTGATTTTATGGAACGATTCTGGTGGCAATAAGATTTCTCTTATTTTTAACAAAATAAGTGCACTGAAGCGTACACTAATTTGTGTTAGACCAAGTTATAAAGTAAACTTGATCCCTTACAAAGTTTTAAAGTAAACATTGCCTGAGAAAATTAATTCCCGTTGTGAGTCAACGTTTTCAAAAGAAATACGTGACTTTAATGCGAAAAGCGGGTTGCAGTCAGAAATAACTACAAGCCATATGGGCATGTTTTAAAATATTTACAACTTTCATACGAACTCTATTTATGGCACCGTGACAATATTAATCGACATTTCTAAGGCCGTAAATATTACCATACTAAAATACATGCCCGATTTAAAATGAAAAATATTTTTCGATTTACTTGATTTTATAATTTTTATGGTTTTTGTATGTTTTATATTTTTGTATTTTTCTTTTTATGGTTTATATATATACGATAGTATACAAGATCACGATAAAAGGATACTCTAGAATAGTTTACCACCACTATTCTGCAGATTCTTCTGCCAACTCCTTAAGTGTCGCTGGTGAGAATGATTTCATGCCTAGCTTTTCGATCAAAAACTCGATATGTCCTCGATCTAAGGCCTTTGTGAATATATCCGCCAGCTGATACTCAATGTTGACAAAATACAGTTCGATCACTCCATTTTCCACTTGCTCTTTGATGAAATGGTAGCGAATGTCAATGTGCTTTGCCCGGGAGTGTTGAACGTACGAGACAAATGTACCGTTTAGAGACTGATAAAGCTACGAGTTAAAACACTGATTTTCTATGCGGTTATGACAAATGTATTCCCGGAATGTCTTCAAATCAAAAGAAGGTATGAAGTTCATCACGTGTACTCGTTGTGCGTTCAATATGTCTTCTTCTTCCCCCTTGATGGTTTCGAAACTTCGGAACAAGCAATAAATCGTACGCACATGTACCTGAAATCTCATGAGAATAATAAATAAGCTGAATTATATATTTTGTGAGAATCAGCTGCTGATCGAAATTCTCTACTCATAAACTCCACATGGCAATCTTTACCAACCCCATTGTAGGCAATTTGAAGTGACCACTAATGTAATGAACCAGATATACCAGACGTGAAACTAAATAAAAATTCCTCGACCTTGTGACTTAAGCTTGCACTATTGTTGAATGAAGAACGGTGGAGAAATCTTTAAGTACCCAATACATTACTGAAGAAGTATATAAGCACAACACCTCTTGAAATTATCCACGTCGAATATGCGCGTGACACTGAGTACAACAATGTAACTCATTAACGTGATAGTTATCCAAGTCATCAACCAACCACCCCGAACTCGGAAACTAGATAAGCAAGTCTTCATCCTAAGATTAAGCACGAACAAGTTATATTTCATTGATAAAATAAGAACACGCCTTCGAAAAATCCGTCTTCAACTTCAAATAAGAATACCCGATCAAAAATCCGTAGCCACTAAAAATATAGCCATTTTTCTTGGTCTCGTCAAATAAATTTTTGTCATTTTGTCTCGTCTTTTGTCTCGTCACTTGTTGACTCGTCATATTGTCTCGTCACTATCAAACCCGGAGATATGACTATTAGAAAAAAATGTATATGAAACACAATTTAAAATTGGCCCATAATACACTTAACTTCGTCCGTTCATAAAACACACAGCCCAACATTTGCAGCCCAGCAAACTTGTACACAACCATCACAAACCGAACGTGGCCCAGTATGATGCAATGAACGGTTAACAAAATTGAGGCCCATAGAATTGTGTTTATATCCGGTCCAACCAAGTTTTTAGGGTAATATTTAAGCACTATACCCTTTTCATTTAACCCTAAACCTAGCATACTTTCACCAAAACACGCAGCTATCTAACAAATACATAAAAACCTCCGTCTCATCTTATCTTCCTAAATCCCAACTTGTTTCCTCCGACCCCTTCTCATACAATCTCTCCCATCATAGATTAATTAATCTTAACCATACATAATCATCATCATCATCTAATCAACTCCAAAAATTGCTTCACAATAAACCTTCGAATAACATGCGAACTGAAACCATTTAATATTTTAATTTGAAAACCATTTAATTCGAATAATCAACCGTCATGATCAAAATTCTGATTAAATATGATATACCCCCACCTTGGATCCTTTAAACAGCCTAGTCAAGAACAGCCTAGTCATGTCTTCAAGATCCTTTAAATAAAGGGTCTCGGGTAGGTGTATTGCATTGTTGATTTGATTTGGGTGGTTTTCGTTTTGAGTCTACTTGAATCGAAAGACATAAGAGCATACTTTCTAGTTTGAGTTTTTTTCCTTTTGATACGAATAGTAAGCACATATCGATGATGATAATGTTTTGGGTTGCATAGATCAATTGAGATCTTTGCACATCCTAGAGAGATATAGCCGAAACAAAGTCCAAGATTACGATTTTTATAAAGTTGTGAAAGTCTGAGATCTCTTTGTTTTTGCGTCTAGACTCTAGATTGTATGGAGATAGGGCATAGGTGACGATGGGTTTAGGATTAGATGTGGATTTGTTGTGGAGTTATAAGGGAGATGAGTAATGTTGGTTCTGGTCAAGTGTTGGTTTAGGTCTCGAGTAATGTTTTTAAACAAGTCATGGTCATGGTAGGGATGTTTGCTACATATCGGAATGTTATAAAACAATCTTGCAAAGTTCAGAGTCACAACACCCCATCAGAATATGAATATATCCATACGAATATATCCATCGGAATATATCCATCGGAATATATCCATCGGAATGAGAATCTGAAATCTTATCCATATGTCGTACTTTTTCGGGATTTTAAGGATCTGGACTTTTCTGGTCTCATATCTGATTTTCATCTGGATTTGATTTTCTGGGAAGGATCTCCATCATCAAAAAAATGAAAACAAAAGAAACCCAAAAAAAAGGTTATACCAAATCTCGAATAAAAACATGGCAGGTTGACTTTTGACCAAGAAAATGACATCAATGACTGATGAGACAAGATAAGGCACAAAGCTATGACAATAAAACTATGACAATAAACCAACGAGACTAAGACTTAACAGATTTAGAAAATCTTGACCAAAAAAGAATTAATAGATCGAGACCCAAAAAAAAAATTTGACCACCAAATTAGTAAACAATAAACACGTCGATCCAAAGATTAAAATGTAGCTCTGATACCAATTGTTGGTTTGCCATTTATGGATCTGGTGGTCTTGGTGGGTGGTGAAACGTGGTGGCAGCCATGGATGAAGATAGAGAGAGAGGTTGTGTGTGTAAAATAAAGAGAAAATATATTAAAGTAAAAATGGAAAAACACAAACAACAACCCCTCCTTGGAAGCCTTGGAGGGGTATATATAGTCACACACCACCTAAACTATACATAGTTTCCTAATCTAGTCTATGCGTGTGTGACTATGATAACTAATGGGAATTCTTAAACGTCGTCACATAAAGTGAATTTCCAACATAAAGTGCTTTGATAACTTTGTAGACTATGTTGGGGAATTTAGGATCTACAAAACCTAGAGGTTGTTAAACATATACCTCCTCTGAAATAGTACCATACAGAAAGGCACTTTTCACATCTATCTGATAGACTATAAAACCCATATATGATGCAAAGGCTAAAAATAACCTAATGGCTTCTATTCTTGCCACTGGTGCAAAAACCTCATCATATTCTATCCCTTCTTCCTGTCTATAGCCTTGAGGAACAAGCCTTGCCTTTTTCCTCACAACAAATCCTCTTTCATCCTTCTAGTTTCTAAAAACCCATCTAGTACCAATAACCCTTTTACCTGAGGGAAGATCCACAAGAATCCAAACCTTTTGTAGCTCAAATTGTGTTAATTCTTCTTGCATGGCATCTACCCAAATTTCTTCATCAAGAGCCTGAGAAATGTTTTTGGGCTCTACTTGTGATAAGGAACATGCAAACAAACAATGCTGAGTATCCTTATGATTTGTTCTCTGCTGTTGTTTGACATAGCTCACAAGTGCATGAGTTTCAGTATTGGCTTGAAGTTGTCTTCTGGTTTGCACAGC
Source organism: Glebionis coronaria (assembly GCA_025667525.1). Lineage (NCBI taxonomy): Eukaryota > Viridiplantae > Streptophyta > Magnoliopsida > Asterales > Asteraceae > Glebionis > Glebionis coronaria. Next base: position 630,471,808 of record CM046874.1, on the reverse strand, counting down.
ATACTTGGGATTTCCAATAATCTGAGTAGTAGGATGGTTGTTGTTGACTTTATGAGTGGGAATAGAACTTACTGGAATTTCATGTTTCCAAATTATTGAAATCAGTTACTGCACCCTGCTCATCATAGGAAGTTTTGGAGAAGATTCCTTCAACTGGACTAGCATAAATATCTTCATCGTCCATAGCTTGTAAAATATCTTTTAATGAATCAACATACTTTGTAGATTTTGACTTAGCAGTGCTTGCAGATGAGGTACCGCTAGGTGTAGTATGTACTGCTAAGTGTTGTGACTCAAAAGATTCTTCTCCTGAATGCTCATTAGCAGATGTAGCATTCTTTTCTTGATCTTGAAGCCTCTGAAGCTCTTGGGAGGTATGATCATCAGTTGATGGCGTTGTTTGCTTCTGGGGAGTAGCATCTATAGGAGAAACAGTAGGCATACTGGGTACATAGATATGAATATCATCATCCTGAGAGTCTGATGAAGAAGGTTCTTCTTGAGTACCTAACTTTGTTGTACCAATCTCCTCACTTGCATTGTTAGTTTGACAATCCTTATGCACAGAATAATCCATGGAATTTGTTAGATAATCCAAATCAAACATCCAAGCATAACCTATTCCTGGGACATTGGGTTTATTTTCTAAGAAATTAACATGGGCATTTTCTTCAACCTTTTTAGATGCCAAATTATAAACCCTATATGCTTTACTTTGCAATGAATATCCTACAAGATATCCTGGATTAGATTTTCCATCAAACTTTCCCAAATGATCAAGAGTATTTAGTATAGACACATGACATCCAAAATGTCTTAAATGACTTATGGTTGGCTTAATACCATTCAAAAGTTCATAAGGTGTCTTGTTTTGAGGCTTGGTCACTAAGACTCTATTTAACACATAACATGCATTATTGATTGCTTCTGCCCAAAATGTATTTGGCAAATGAGAATCAGCTAGCATAGTTCTAGCAGCCTCAATTAATGTCATATTATTCCTTTTAGCTACTCCATTTTTTTGTGGAGTCCTAGGATTACTAAATTGTCTCTTGATGCCTTTAGACCTACAAAATTCATCAAATTCAGCATTCTTGAATGCTGTCCCATTATCTGTCCTAATGATTAAGACTTGTTTAGTGAACTGATTTTCAACTAAAGTGATAAAATCCTTAAGTATTTCATTGGTTTCACTCTTAAGAGCTAAAAAGAAAACCCAACTGAATCTACTATAATCATCAGTTATAACTAGGCAAAAGGTCTTATAACTAGTGATCCTAATAGAAATTGGACCAAACAAATCCATATGCAATAGTTGCAAAGGTTTTGTCACAGAATTGATAGTCTTGGTCTTACAAGAGGTTTTATGTTGGTTACCTTTTTGACAAGCAGTACATGTGAAATCATTCTGAAAAGATTTATCAGGTAACCCTCTAACCAAATTTCTATTCACTAATCTATTAAGATTCTTAAAATTCACATGACCTAACCTCCTATGCCATAAATTAGACTCATCATTAGAAGCCTTAGCTAGCAAACATGTAATACCACCTGTTGGAGTAATAGTATGAAGATTAAAGGTGTACATATTTTCTTGCCTGGGTACCTTAAGCAGTACTTGAGATTCTTTAGGCATCTCAAAGTCTTTGGAGAGCACCAAGCAGTCTGTATCTGTAAACAACACCTTGTTCTTCTTATCACACATTTGTGACACAGAAAAGAGATTGAATTCATTCAATTCTTTCACAAAGAACACATCCTCAAATTCCAACTTCCCTGTATTGATTTTCCCTTTGCCGGTGTTTCTACCTTTGCTACCTCCAAAGGCTACTGGTCCACCTCTGAATTCTTCAAATTCAACAAGGAAATCTTTATTCCTTGTCACGTGTCTTGCGCATCCACTATCTACTATACCTTTATCTTTTAATTCATCAATTAGATACCCCCTCACATACACAAAACTTATTAGTTTTTAACAGGGACCCAAGCCACATTTGGCTCGGATCTTGTGGGACCTACATACTTAAGAGTTTGATAGGTAGTTTTTCCAGTAAGACTACATACACTCTTATACTTCATGGATCCAGTCAAATAATAAAAGACATAAGTAGGTTTGTTGTCTTTGTACATTTTTGACCTAACTACTGTTTTAGCAGTACTTGCTTGAACACACGGTTTTTCACCTTTAGGAACCCACATTTGCATTGGTTTGTAATAACTGGGTTTTTGCCAAGTATAAAAATTTCGTTTTCTCGGTGTCTTAACGAATTGATTTCCAGTTCAGAGTGTGTCTCAGTCGTTCTTGGTGGAAAATAAAATGGTTTGGTTATCTATTCTACTTAAAAGGTAAATGCGCAAAAGAATAACAATAAGCTAAAAGCAATTAACTAATTAAAACAAAACAATATAAATAATAAAACGTGAATTTAAAACGAAACAATTAATAAAAATAAATCTAAAAGACGAAATTAACTATCGACTCGAAAATAAAGTTTACTAAATGAAAAAGGAGAGAATAAAACTAATTGGGTACTTTAAAGCTAAACGAGGCAAAACCTAAAGCGGGTACTAATTAAAAGATAAAACTTGAACTTTACGAAAAAATATTAAATTTAAAAATAGACGAAAAATTCAACTAAAAATACGTACCTTTCAAAAATAAAATCGGAACAACTTTCAGATAAAACTAAACAATTACGAAACAATACTATTAAATAAACAAGCTAGCAGGCAAGTAGCTGGAAGCTACCAGGCACCCTGGTGAAAATGGCGCCAACGCCAAAAACTGCTAGGCAGGCAGGCTGCCAGCTCTATTATTTTCGGAAAATGCACAATTCATTTCGGAAGTTTCTATTTTTTCAGAATAGCAACAGTGGAATTCAGAATTCCAATTTCTTCGGAATAAATTGCTACAGTGCTTTTCAGAAATATTTTCGGAAAAATCGTTTCTTCGGAAAACTTGCATTTTCAGAAAAATGGCTATTTCGGAATATTTGTATTTTCAGAAAAATTGCAATTTCGCAAAAACAAAGTTTCAGAACTTTTAACTTTTTCGGAATAATTGTTTTTTCATAGAAATCTTCGGAAAAATTAACCCTAATCCGAAAAACTTGAAAATAAATACAGTAACATAAAAAAATCACGAAATAAGCTAAAAATAAGCACAATTCAAATAAGCAAATAACCAAAACTTAATCTAAAACAATTTTAAGAAAAACTAATTCAACCACAAATCAAAAACTAGAAAAATACTAATAAATCTAAAAATTAAAAATCAATTTTTTATAAAATAAACTAATAAGCACGTATCTAAAAACTTAACCAAATTGATTTTTCGAAAAAACTAATAAGCCAAAATTTTAAAACTTTTAAAAACACTAAATAATAAAAATATTTAAAAATAATTTTTTATAAAAATTAACTAATAAGCACTTAATAAAAAAAAGAAAATTAACACAATAAGCACTAAAACACTATAAGCTATAAAAATCAAACACATAAAAACCAATAAGCACAATCAATCAAAAGCATCAATAAATCAATAAACATCAAGATTAAGCAACTACAAGATCATCTAAATCAACACAAGATTAATAATAAAGAAAGGAAGAATGAGAATGAATAATTGAAAAGCTTGATTAAGATTAAAATTAAGATCTAATACAAGATTAATGAAAAAGATTAAAACATTAAAGTAAAGCTAGAGAGAGAAAGTATATTAATCTACTCCTAATCCTAAAACTAATCTACTCCTAATTTTCTAACCACCTCGTAATGACACATTAGGAGGGTATTTATAGGAGGAGTAAAAAATGATGCTTTATTCCTACTTTTCTTCTTGTTCTCGACTCGATTTAAATTCTTTGTCTTTTTCGACGTCGTCTCGGGATTTGTCGATATAATTTGAACTCGTCTTATAATTTTCTTCTTTAATTAGACTTGGTTCTTCGACTTCATTAAACTTCCGTCTTTAGACTTTTTCTTCGATAAATCTTCAGAATAGGCCTTGGACTTCCGTTCTTTTTGCACTCTTAATCTTTTGACTTCGTCTTTTCTCATTTTCTTCGATAAAAGCCCGTGAAAGCCCGTGTTTTCTTCCTTTTTCATCTTTTGGTCCTAAAACACAATAAAAACACAAACCACGCATAATTCCGACATGTACGACATAAAATACACGTTTTGGCTTGGTTATTATTACAATTAAGTGGTAAAAGGATGGGTGTTTTAACACCTATCAAATCCCCTACACTTGACCATTGCAATGCCCTCATGCAATGCATTAATTTCAAAGCACAGATTACATTTCTCATCATAATTAACCCACCTTGGCCTTTATTAAACATAATTTAAAGGAAGAAAAACAAATAAAGAGATTAAAGACTTACATTGGGGTTTTGGCCGTCGTGAATGTTAATCATCCTCAAGTTTCACGTTCCCCATACCAAGCTTATAAACGAGATCATTGTTTATAAGTTAGCAAACTAACACAAACTCATGTGGGCCAATTATTCACTTAGACTCCCTTATTCCTAGGTGTATCTCTTATATTTTATTATTGTTTTGAATGATCTCGAGGATGCATTGTTTGACTTATTTTGATAGTTGTTTAGGCTGAAAATAAAGTGGGACGATTTAATTAGTAGTTAGCTAAAGGACAAAATCTTTTAAAACTGCTTCTCGGGACCTTTCAAAGTTCATATCTTGGCATAACTCGTTTCATGATTTGAGACCTTTCTCGGACCGATATTTGGCAGCGACTTCATACTTCAAATCTTTGAGAGACGTTCTTGAAATTATGGTCTTCTCTTCATAATAGGAATTTCTTCACTTGAAGTTTGGAGAGATTCTTCATATTTAGACCACGACCTCTTCATTTGTCTCCAATCATTACTTTGGACTTTGATATACAACGATCCGCCTCCGTTTAGGACTTGGATCTATTTATCCTCATACCTTGTTAGGGTCTTTTCGGATAGACTTCTCCATGATCTTTAGGGGATTATTTGCTTTTCGTCGTGTGTCTCGATCCTTCATATTGATCTTTGATAAATGATTCTTCACATCACTTTTGGATCTTTAGCAACAAAATGTAGCCATCATGCCTTGTTAGGGCCTTTTCGGACTCGCCAATCTTCGCATCCCGCTTCAATAAGTTATGCCTTGGCTATGAACTCTAATTAATACCGAGCAACTTTTAAACGATCTTGTGCTAGAAGCTAAGTAACTTTTCAAACCGTACAACCTTATTTATTGCAGATAAATTTATTAGCAAGCGATGGGAGAATAGGCTTATAATCAACTCACATAAATTCACGAAAGAATACCAAACTTATAATTGACTCTATCATCTCTCGTTCTCCACAATTTAAAATCTCAAGGAATGAGACTCGTGGATGCTTAGCCAATTAAACCAAAGTTTTGGGTTTTCGAGTCATTTATAGGATCTTGCAAATTCTAGACCTTTTCAAGTTTAGAAATCGCATTTTAAAGTTCCCTTGATAAATAACTCTCTAGGATCAATTATAGGAACTTGCGAAAAGTTCTTTTTCTTAACCCGTGAGAGTTAAGACTTTCGCGTTTTAAAGTTCCCTACATAAAAGCCTAGCAAAACTTGACTTAAACATGTTAAGGATACTAGCTAGAGTAAACTTAGATAAGTAAACTCGGGTTGAGTCAAAAGATTCACAACGTTTGAAAATTAAAACCACTTTATTAAAATTTATTCTAGCAAAGAAAGAAAATAACTATAACAAAGGAAAATACTACTATACAACTAGGCCAAAATAGATTAAAAATTTTGAAAAATGTCAAAAAATCAAATTTTCCGATTAAAATGAGGACAAATACAAGGAAAAGCCCACTTAACTTCGATAGAAGTCCCCCCGTACACTTGATATAAACATTGTCCTTAATGTTTAAGCATGTGGGAGTGAACTCCCCTACACTTAGGACATTGTGCACGTTGTTTAAATCTTGCTAAGGAAGAGACAACTAAAGTGATTCCTATTTTAATATTGAAGAATATAAAATAGAGAATCAAAAGAGTTTAGGATAGAACCGGGAAGACAGGTACACGGAATCACGGGTCGTTAAAAGTTACCAAGAATGTATCTTTGAAAGCTTGAATCCCTGCACATGATAAGAAAGAAAACAAACACATACAAGGGTCTCCCCTACACTTATTATGAAAACAGAATGAAAAGGATAGATACTTGGGTTGCCTCCTAAAAAGCGCTTGTTTTTGTTAACCGAGTCATGAGCCTGACTCGTCCCCGAATTAAATGGTCCATGGGGAAGCCTCGAATGTAATACCGGGATCAAAGACCTTGTCGTCGTTCCCGGAAGACATTAATAAAGGAGAGGCCGGAGGATAAGTCTTAAAGGGTAGAAAAGTCCTCTCAACATAAGAAAAGTAAGTGAAATCATGATGATTATCCCTGAGCGGCAAAGCCGTAAAGGTGTCAATCATGGAATGGTCAATGTCACCTCCCGGGTCAAAGCACTCAACCTCCGTAATGGTTTCTAAAGGAGTGGATGAAAGGTGCTCGGGAGGGGGACTTGGGACAATATCTTCATACAGCAAATTATCAAAAAGAATATCCCCCTCCGTGTCATCATCATCAACACCCAGAGGTATTGAGAGAATGTCGATTTCCTCCATAGCTGTATCATTATTCTCAACTGAAGTACTAGACAGAGGTAAAGACTCAGAAATAGGAGCAAAATTCAACGCTTCAATTTTAGCAATAAGAAGATGAACTTTCAGTAATTTGTCGCGAAGAATAACGTCTTCCACCTCATCTACAAGACCAAGTTCAAAGGTGAACTTCTCGTAAGTCGGAGAGAATAAATCAACATCGCCTTCATCGCCCGGAGGAGAAGGAGAAATTTCAAAAGTGAAATTCTCATAGCATGGAGAAAAATCATCATCATCAAGAGCGACCTCGTCCGTAGGCTCAACAAAAGTAGGGATATCACAAACCTCATCAAAGAATTTATCAAGACCAAAATCACTAATCTCACTCGATGTATCACTATCCTTAGACGCATTAGGGATATCAAGAGTAGGAGTAGTAATCTCAGAAGATGGGTTGAGATCATAGATATCATCCTCATCATCATCATAAAAGTAGTATGGACGCACAAGAGGAGGAGTATAATCACTAAGATTAGATACTTGTTCTTGTTGTTGTCGCTTTTCCTCCTCCCTTGCTTCGTGTATGCTAGCAAATCCTTGTTGAACGTATTCAATCCACATTCCAACAGAAGGTTGATGATCGAGGGTGTATTGTGGGGGCTCAAAATTGTGAAAACCAGAATTATAGCACGGATGTGGCTCATAGTAATTCATCGGTTGAGAAGAATTAGAACACGGATTTGGTTCATAATAATCCATCAGTGAAGAAAAATGAGGACACGGATTTGGCTCATAATAATTCATTGGCTGACAATATGAAGTATCGTGAGGGCCCCACAATTGTTGCAACACGGGTATTGAGAGAAACCCGGTGCTTCTTGTAGATAGCTATTACCATTGTCCTAATTTTAACCCAGTTCTTGCTCGCCATGAGGCGGGTATCGAATTGGACACGAAACATGCCAATGAGAATCGCTTCCACAATATATGCAAGGGGGGAGTAGGTGGACTAGAAAAGGATGAATTAGTCGAATTGCACGTTGGACAAAATCCAAATTGTGTATTGTCGATATCATTTCCACACCGCTCACATGTACACCATTGACTTGTTTGAAAGCCATACAATGGTCTTCCACACCCTGCAGCACAAGCAACATACGAATTCATTAAGAACAATAGATAAGCAAGAAGAATATTTTGGTGCAAAACTTTCGAAAAAGAAATGCTTTTTATGATTTTTTTAATTGTTTTTGTATTTTTGAAATTTTTGATTTTTAGGATTTTTGAAAATATTTTGAAAAATGCAAGAAAAATAACGTTCACGAGTGAACGGATCCCAAAATCCAACGCGTCTCTCACAAAAAACCGTTAATCTTCACGAAAAGAGCCGGCAGCGGCGCCATTTAATAACCGGGTTTTTGCCAAGTATAAAAATTTCGTTTTCTCGGTGTCTTAACGAATTGATTTCCGATTCAGAGTGTGACTCAGTCGTTCTTGGTGGAAAATAAAATGGTTTGGTTATCTATTCTATTTAAAAGGTAAATGCGCAAAATAATAACAATAAGCTAAAAGCAATTAACTAATTAAAACAAAACAATATAAATAATAAAACGTGAAATTAAAACGAAACAATTGATAAAAATAAATCTAAAAGACGAAATTAACTATCGACTCGAAAATAAAGTTTACTAAATGAAAAAAGAGAGAATAAAACTAAGTGGGTACTTTAAAGCTAAACGAGGCAAAACCTAAAGCGGGTACTAAATAAAAGATAAAACTTGAACTTTACGAAAAAATATTAAATTTAAAAATAAACGAAAAATTCAACTAAAAATACGTAACTTTCAAAAATAAAATCGGAACAACTTTCAGATAAAACTAAACAATTACAGAACAATACTATTAAATAAACAAGCTAGCAGACAGGTAGCTGGAAGCTACCAGACACCCTGGTGAAAATGGCGAAAAAACTGCTAAGCAGGCAGGCTGCCAGCTCTATTATTTTCAGAAAATGCACGGTTCATTTCGGAAGTTTCTATTTTTTCGGAATAGCAACAGTGGAATTCAGAATTCCAATTTCTTCGGAATAAATTGCTACAGTGCTTTTCAGAAATATTTTCGGAAAAAATCGTTTCTTCGGAAAACTTGCATTTTCAGAAAAATGGCTATTTCGGAATACTTGTATTTTCAGAAAAATTGCTATATCGCAAAAACAAAGTTTCAGAACTTTTAACTTTTTCGGAATAATTGTTTTTTCATAGAAATCTTCGAAAAAATTAACCCTAATCCGAAAAACTTGAAAACAAATACAGTAACATAAAAAATCACAAAATAAGCTAAAAATAAGCACAATTCAAATAAGCAAATAATCAAAACTTAATCTAAAACAATTTTAAGAAAAACTAATTCAACCACAAATCAAAAACTAGAAAAATACTAATAAATCTAAAAATCAAAAATCAACTTTTTATAAAATAAACTAATAATCACTTATCTAAAAACTTAACCAAATTGATTTTTCGAAAAAACTAATAAGCCAAAATTTAAAAACTTTTAAAAACACTAAATAATAAAAATATTTAAAAATAACTTTTTATAAAAATTAACTAATAAGCACTTAATAAAAAAAAGAAAATTAACACAATAAGCACTAAAACACTATAAGCTATAAAAATCAAACACATAAAAACCAATAAGCACAATCAATCAAAAGCATCAATAAATCAATAAACATCAAGATTAAGCAACTACAAGATCATCTAAATCAACACAAGATTAATAATAAAGAAAGGAAGAATGAGAATGATTAATTGAAAAGCTTGATTAAGATTAAGATTAAGATCTAATACAAGATTAATGAAAAAGATTAAAGCATTAAAGAAAAGCTAGAGAGAGAAAGTATATATTAATCTACTCCTAATCCTAAAACTAATCTACTCCTAATTTTCTAACCACCTCCTAATGACACATTAGGAGGGTATTTATAGGAGGAGTAAAAAATGATGCTTTATTCCTTCTTTTCTTCTTGTTCTCGACTCGTTTTAAATTCTTTGTCTTTTTCGACGTCGTCTCGGGATTTGTCGATATAATTTGAACTCGTCTTGTAATTTTATTCTTTAATTAGACTTGGTTCTTCGACTTCATTAAACTTCCGTCTTTAGACTTTTTCTTCGATAAATCTTCAGAATAGGCCTTGGACTTCCGTTCTTTTTGCACTCTTGATCTTTTTACTTCGTCTTTTCTCGTTTTCTTCTATAAAAGCCCGTGAAAGCCCGTGTTTTCTTCCTTTTTCATCTTTTGGTCCTAAAACACAATAAAAACACAAACCACGTATAATTCCGACATTTACGACATAAAATACACGTTTTGGCTTGGTTATTATTACAATTAAGTGGTAAAAGGATGGGTGTTTTAACACCTATCAGTTTGTTATTAGGCTTACTTCTAGGTGTTCTAGCTTTCTCAACTACATTCTTAGAAGTCTTGTGGGATTTTGGTTTGTCAGACTTTTGACCAGCGGTACTTGAGTTTGGTCTAGCAGTACTTGCAGTTCTAGACTTGCCGGTACTTGGTTTACCAGACTTCAAAGGTACTAGACCTTGTTTCATAAGTACTGCTCTTGGAACAAAGTTCTTGGTAGAGATATTTGTAACCTTATGAAGTTCAGCTACTCTTTTAGCACGATCAAACTTAGGTTTGTCATCTTTAGATCTCTGTTGCCTATTAACCTGTGCATTTTTCCCATTACTATTCCTTGTGACCTTTTGTGCAGCCTTTTGTTTTACAATTTTATCTTCATGTAGAGTGCAATCTTTGATAAAATGACTTAGACTACCACAAACATAACATCCTTTTCTTCTCAAAGAAGACCCAAAAGGTTGTTTTGACTTAATTTTCTTAAAACCTATCCCACCCCTCTTGGTTTTATTATGTTTTACATTATTATCCAATGCCTTACTAGGAGTTTTTACCTATTTGGGAGCAGAACTAGTTTTAGACACCTCAGACACAAAATTGCTCATTAAAGGGGGATAAACAATGTTTTTGGTCACAACAGATTTATCTTGGGTCAAAGTAGTAGAGTTTGAATCATTAACAACCTTTAATTCATCTAACTCTATACCTATATCATTACTAGGGGGCATGAAAATTCCTGATAATGGTGGAGGAACTGCCTTCATTCCTTCAGCATATCTATCATTTTCAGGTGTATCATCTGACTCACTAGAACTATCAAAAATCCCCTTTGATAAGTCCTTGTCAGTTAAAGTTATCCCAAGTTGGTCCTCAATATATCCTAGGCCTGACTTATCATAATACCCCATGTGTGAATTAATCAGTTTACCCAATCCTTTAGAGGATCTTTGCCAATGATTAATCATTTCCCTTTCATTATAAAGACTGGCTTTTAAAGCTTCATTTTCTGCTGATACTTTCAAAAGTTGTTTTTCAAAAGCTTTAATTTCCACATCTCTTTCCCTCATTTGAAGAGTTAAAATTCTGATTTTCTCTTCATAGTTTTGTTGACCCTTTTTATACAAAACTATATTTTCCTCTAGCTTAGCAACACCCTGTTTAAAAGCATTTGTTTCTACAATGCTTGTGTTGACTTTTTGATACTGTTCATCTAGTTCTACTTTTAAGCTATTAAATTTAAGAACACAATCTTTAGAACAAGGATGTACCTCAGTATCTTCATGTGAAAGAGCCATCAAACCAAGCTCTTCTTCTTCCTCATCTTCATCCCAGTTCACCACTCCATCTACAGTTACCAATGCTTTGGTTCCTTTAGGACTCCTGCTGTTTCCTTTTGGAAAGATTTCAAAAATTCTTGGATTGGTTCTATAGCTGTTTTTGGACTTTTGACTGCTACTTTCAGCCTTGTCTCTAGTGCACTCCCTTGCAAAATATCCATTCCTTCCATAGTTATAGCATTCAACTTTAGACTTTTCATATCCTAATGGGATCATTAGGATCAACAGTCATCTTCCTTCCAGTCTTCTTAAAGAACCTATTAGATCTCATAAAAACCATAGCAGCTTGCCATTTGAGATCCATCTCTTCAACATCAGCATCATCCATTTGGAACAAGTCATTGAGAGTCAATCTTGGTTTGTTGTCTTGTCCAACAAAGAATGAGAAGGCATCATTGTTACTAAACAATGGTGAAGATCTTCCTTGTGGATTTTGAGAGACTATAGGACTTCCTTTAGTACTTTGTGAGTAAGTACCGCTTGTAAGTCCTCCAGTGGTGTTTTGGAAGTAAGTACCGTTGTTTGATCCACTAGCGGTATTTTGAAAGTAAGTACCGTCGTTACCTTCTAACACAAAAGCCAAGTTAGACTTTGTTATTGCTGCTGCTTTGGTCACCTCAACGCCTTTAACATCCATCTCATAAGCTCTAAGATTGTTGTAGAGATGATCAAAAGGAATTGTATCCAGATCATCCCTTGTAATGAAGTGCATCGCCATTGCTTTCCATTCTTGTGGAACACTCCTTAAGAATTTCATATTAGCTTCTTCATTAGGAATTATTTGTCCTAAACTTCCAATAGAATGAGCAGCTTACTAAACCTTTCATAGCCACCATGGATTCCTTCTATACTGGAAATTGAGAAGTTATCAAATTCTTGTTTCAGAACAATCTTGTTCATCTTCTTAGATTTGTCATTACCTATAAATCTAAGTTTGATGGCATCCCACATAGCCTTTGCATCCTTATAGTGATGAAAGCTAGGTAAGATGTCCTCTGAAAGTGCCATAGCCAAAGCAGTTCTGGCCTTTCTTCCTCTGATCTCTGCTTGTACCTCCTCAGAAGTCACAGTAGGCAAAGCATAGCATGTACCATCAGGAAACCAATGTAACTTTTTAGGTGTATTCCCATTCTTGATAACTTGCCACAGAGTATGATCTGTGTGATTCAAGTAATGTTCCATCTGCATAGCCCATGTCTCATAGTTATCACCCTTGAGAACTGGGAGTTTGACGGCAGAAAGAGTATGGGAAGGTGTTGTAGTTGTAGAGGTAACTACAACATCTATGGCTTGAACACCTTGTGGTGGTGCAAGATGCACAACTTGAGGCTATCCATGTGGTATTGGATCAGGATCTGGAATATCTTCCAAGTGTGGGTCATCACCAGGTTGAGACATTGAGTTTTAGTGTGAGTGGTGTTTTTAGGGTTGTGTTCTTCTTTTTTAGAGTTTCTCAACAAGATCTGATACAACTTGTTGATCCCTTTGATTGGATCAATATTATGTTAAATACTAGTATAGTAGTTTGTAATCAAACTAAAACACTTTGAGAACTCTTACTCAAGCTAAATAAGTTATGCGGAATCTAACTTATAAAGCACAGAAGAACATAATTACTTTTAACTATTCGATTCTCTTATTAATCGACTTGAATGAATTACATTAATGTCATCGTACCCATGTTCCTTTTATAGAGTAAGGAACCCTAGAAACCTTAGAATATTCTATAAAGATAAGTATATCAGACGATATATTATCAATATTCTAACTATTAAGTATATCACATAAGATATACTCCAACTATAACTATGACATATCTTATACAAAGATATATCCGTCCTAATCAATATAGCAGTACTTACTTTATAAGTAGTAGTACTTATTATGTACCGCGTTAACACTAACAGTACTTGAATAATACTAACAGTACTTAAATTACACTGACGGTACTTGACACTTAACAACAATTCTCAACAAGTACGATACCTTTCACTTGGATTCTCAACAAGGGTAAAAGGGTCTGTTAATGTACTTTCATTTCTTTTTAAATTCCTCACCAGTTCTTCCATACACAATTCATGCTCTTTGACCAGGTCACCTTGACCTATTTCATAGTTCATGTTTTGTGGCTTAAAATCTTCATGTTGGATACTGAATGCATTCTCATCGACTTCATCTCTATTATTTTTACTAGCAGATTTTCTTTTCCTAAGTTCTATCACCTCATAATCACAATCACTTAGATAATCAAATGACCTCTGAGACTCATCACGTTCAGTTTCAGAACACATATCGATAGCATTGCCAAAGGAGTTATGACTTACTTGGTCATTTTTGTTGTCACTTTCACTATCACTCTCAAATAAAGGATTGTCATTCTCTTATGATAATAGCATTACCCTTAAAAACACTCTTTTTTTCTTTGCTAAGAAATGTCCTCTTTAGTCATTACAGACTTCCCCTTATCAAGTTTCTTTTGTTTGGCTAGAACTTCATCATCAATACTAACACTCCTAGCGTTATCAATTAGACTATTGTCTCCAACATCGTTGTGTATTTTGAAAACTACATCATTTGGTATGTCCTTTTGACCTATTAATGAAAAGGAAAACAAATAACTACCAGATCCCTAAAAATTACATTAAAAGATACACAAATGGGGTAAAAAACATTAAAAAAATCAAATACGCACATTTTACTTGAACAAAAATGGCAAACGACAATCAATTTGGAGTATTTAATGGTTTCTGAATTTAAGCTTTCAAGGGAATACTGAGGTTATATGAAATTGATGTTCATAATATGTATTTGAAATGAGGTTTATTGTAAAAAGTTAGATTTGTTTATCGATTTAAATTACATAAATTGGGAAAGTGATAAGTGTTGTTAGAGTATAATCAACGTTATTTTTTAATACTTTTTATTCATACCGCATCATACAGTAGAAACTCGATAAATTAATACTCGATTATTTAATAAACTCTCTAAGATAATATTTTTTGTCTATCCCGACTCGGGGATAGGGTGCTAAATTAATAATTCGCTAAAATTATAAGATAATACATTTTTGATAATTTCTTTAGACCCCATATAAAATATAAATTAATAATTCCTTATATATAGCATATTACATGAATGATTTATGAAGGTTTCTTGAAAAATGACTGAATTGTCTTTTGTTTTTTTGTTGAAATCAATTTCCCCTTGAATTCCGTCTCTAATTTCCCCATGTTGTGTGAATGATTTGTTTGTGTTAACCTATTTTGATATTGTATTTATATAGAAAATATTTTTAATATCCACAAAGTGATACATTGAACACAAGAAGCATAATAAGGTGGGAGATTGAAAGTTTCTTTCAAATTGGGTCGTTCATTGGATATACGTACATGCATTGTATACAATAATTAAATGGAAGTTTGAAAGGTGTTTGTAAACGAAGTATTCTGCTATAAATTAATAAAATATTAATTAATATGTAAATTAATAATTATTAATTTATTGATTAATTAATAACTCTTTTAGTTAATAAATTTTGATGGTCCCAAATGTATTATTTTATAGAGTTTCTACTGTACTTTTCATTAATTTCAACTATCAGAAAGTTATTTATAAAATCTCTTTCAATGCATAAAGTCTTAGAGAGATTTTCAAATAAAAAAAGGACGGTAAAAAAAATACACTAAAACGGAAGCATTAATTAGAAAACTATACTTTTGAAAGCATTAAACCACTTGACAAAATACAAGCTATTTGTAGAAACTACTTACAAAGTCTTTTTCCTCGATGCAAAAAAGCTATTTGAAGGCTTTGCAAAATAGTGAAAAGCTTTTGCTCAAGCTAGCGTTGCAGACCCTCTGAAAGCGTGGAAGAATGTTTTCTTGAACCAGATGAAATGAAAGTAAAATATTTAAATTTTAGTTTATAGGCTACTGTGTTTGGAAGGTAAAAAACTACCCAAAGAAGACTCAATTTGGAAGATACTTACCCACAATTAAAAAAAATTGATACCCATAAAAAATAATAGTAACAAGTTAGATATGGTTATAAATCATTTGACCGTTTTTTATCATCTATAACTAGATGTCATTTCGATATACTTTTGGAAAAAATTCAATTATTTTCCAGTTACGTTTGGAAAATCACATGCGATTTGATTTATATCACAAATCATATGTAATTTTCTAGACTTAACTAAAAAATTTTGAAACAAAAGTTCGTTGAAAATATATGAATGTCCATCAGAAAGTTGATTTAATTTGTCGTAATTTTGCCATTCATTTTGTAAGATATTCAACTTTTGAAAGAAATAATAAAAATAGTTTTTTAAGTTAATACAACATAAATAGCTTTGGTCTTTTTTCATTTATGTATGGAAAATCACATGTGATTTGATTTGTATCACAAATCACATTTGATTTTTTAGACTTGTTGAAAAAAAATCGATTTTTTGTCGTTGAAAGTATATAATTTTTTTTATATAAACTAGATTTAATTCTGGTTATGATGGTGTGATTCATTTTGAGAGATATTTAACTTTTTAAGAAAATAATAAAATTATTTTTTTTACTTTAATACTTCCTCCTTCTTACAATAAGTGTTCATTGTCGACGTATAGTCTGCAGTTGGCCCGGCCCGACAGGCCCGCGGCCTACACATACCTAACTTACCCTTCAAGAAACTCTGTTCCTATAAATACAAGGGTAGGGGTCTCTTACAACATGTTATCTCTCTTAACCACACTTCTTTACAATATATCAATCGAATACTAACTTGACCGTCAGAGGTGGACCCCGGGGCTCCGGCCTCGGGTCCACGTCTAACCGGTTTACCTTTGTTAACAGCATTACTCAGGACCCGGGAAGACGACGAACGGCCCAGGAGAGTCGTCAGACCGGTCTAGCCAAATTATGCTCCAACAAGTTGGCGCCATCCGTGGGACACGAATAACTATGTTTCATGTTCTCATCATAACGAAAAGTCGGTAATTCTAAGCCCTCTTTTTACAACATCCGTAAATAATTAAGATGCAGAGTGTTCGGATATGTTCTGTTCCAAAAAAGTATCTTAGCATATATTTTATTTGATCTAGCATACTTTTACAAATCACTGTGGTCAGTTATCCGCACGATGTCCATCATACATGCCACTCTTTTTATTGACTAATAATAGCTGGCATATTTTTTGCAAGTCATTTATCCTGTACGTAATCATCCATATCTTTTTAATTGTTAAACAAAGATTTTGCTAAATATTTGTAATCATCCGTATCTTTTTCAATTGGTAAACAAAGATTTTGCTAATATTTGTAACACATAATAACATATTATCTAAAATATTGTGTATGTATTTTAAGTAAGTACTACATATGTGTTTTACCTGCTTAATATATTTTCTACACATGTCGCGGTTATTGTACTTTCATCCTCACTCGTCCGCACGTACGGACCTATTTTATTTTTTAGTTACGGTCATAGTACAGCCGTTCGCGCTATTCCGCATGCCCGGACCTATATATAAAAGTTTTTTTTTCATGCGAAAATACAAAAATATTTTATTCCAACAGTTGGATAAATTATTAACACCTTGATACATTTTATTCATACGATAACTACTATATCAAATATTCATGGTGATACACTTTATCAGATAAAAAATATTGAGTACATACATAATCAACCACTATATCATTATTATTGGTTTATACATAATCTTCCACGAAATAACTTCATATACATTTTTTATTTTTATTTTATCAGTGGTTATGGCGTGTTCAGCTGCGCTCGTCCGCACGTTCCAGAATATTTTATTTTTTGGCTGCGATCATGAGCCGCGTCCTTCCACAATATTCTGTGATCTAGACATATTATTTATATTCATGAAAGATATTAATCATATCACTTAAATTACTAAAATATATTATTTATCTTTTAAATTTGGCAAAGATATATTTCGATATTTTTTAAATAGAAAATATATTATCCATATCTTTTAAATAAATAGTAAGATATTACCTATATTTTTAAATTAATAAAAGATATTACCTATATCATTTATATTCGGAAAATATTATCAATATTTCTTATATTAATAAAAGATATTATGTATATCTTTTAACTTGATAAAAAGACATTATAATATCTTCTAGCTTTATGTGGATTTCTTTTATTACGATAAACGTTGGCATCTTTGAATACATATCTAGATCAATATTTGTATGCCTAGTATTGAGTCATTATGATACTTATATATATGCTAGTCCATACATTCGGACATCTTTAGCCTACGGGCGTACATGTACTTATCGTTCCCATGCGGAATAAGAGGATTGAGTGAACATAATAATATAACTTGTCGTGTAAGAGGGTTGCAAACCCAACGACCACGGATCATGTATCCTTGTTAGACACATTGCTATCAAGGCGTTGTAGTAAGTTACACAAACCACATGACTCATGATGGGCTTGCAAAAGACACACTGTGCACGTCTAACAACATATTTTTCAAAACTTTGACCGTCCTTATAGTGGTAGCGGTACGCCGCACGGAATGGCATAGCTCATCCTATAAGTTAGTTAAGATACGTCTTATACTATGTGACAATTCACGGTTATGGCAAGACCCATTCGCGGTGGTTCGCATATTCGAACCCAATTTCTATTTTTCGTACGCGGATATGGTACGTCCATTCGCGTTGGTCTAAGCGACCGTATTTTTTTAATACTTGATTAAGTTTAATATTACTAATAGAGTTTAGCCCCATTAAACTTGGGGGGCTACCAGGGTTTAATAAAACCACTATTTCCGTGCATGACACGCAAATATCTTTGGATATATATTCCTTTGCCGCAGAAGTCCGCCTTCTGCCGGCTTATTTCTTTGCCATGGAAGTATCTCTTCCATTGGCTTATTCCTTCGCCGCAGAAGTGCTCCTTCCGCGTGCTTATTTCCGCACCATGGAAGTATCTCTTCCATTGGCTTATTTCTTCGCCATGCAAGTACTCCTTCCTTTGGCTCATTATCTTCACCAAGAAAGTACCTCTTTCGTTGGCTTATTATCTTTCGCCGTGGAAGTATTCATTCCACTGGCTCATTATCTTCGCTGTGGAAGTAATTCTTCCACTGGCTTATTATGTTCGCCGTGGAAGTACTCCTTCCACCGGCGCATTCTTTTCGCCACGGAAGTACTCCTTCCGTTGGCTCATTATCTTCGCCGTGGAAGTACTCCTTCCACTGGCACATTCTTTTTGCCACAGAAGTACTCCTTCCGTAGGCTCATTATCTTTGTCGTGGAAGTACTCCTTCCACCGGCTCATTGTGTTCGCCGTGGAAGTACTCCTTCCACTGGCTAATTATGTTCGTCGTGGAAGTACTCCTTCTGCTGGCGCATTCTTTTTGCTACGGAAGTACTCCTTCTGTTGGCTCAATATCTTTGCCATGGAAGTACTCCTTCCAACGGCTCATTGTGTTCGTCATGGAACTACTCCTTCCACCGGATCATTATGTTCATCGTGGAAGTACTTCTTCCACTGGCTCATTATGTTCGCCATGGAACTACTCCTTCCACTGGCACATTCTTTTCGCCACGGAAGTACTTCTTCCGTTGGCTCATTATCTTCACCGTGGAAGTACTCCTTCCACTGGCGCATTCTTTTTGCCACAGAAGTACTCCTTCCGTTGGCTCATTATCTTTGCCGTGGAAGTACTCCTTCAACCGGCTCATTGTGTTCGTCGTGGAAGTACTCCTTCCACTGGCACATTCTTTTCGCCACGAAAGTACTCCTTCCGCTGGCTCATTATCTTCGCCGTGGAAGTACTCCTTCTACGGGCGCATTCTTTTCGCCACGGATGTACTCCTTCCATTGGCTCATTTTCTTCGCCGTGGAAGTACTCCTTCCACTGGCGCATTCTTTTCACAACGGAAGTACTCCTTCCATTGGCTCATTATCTTCACCGCGGGAGTACTCCTTCCACTGGCTCATTATCATTCGTCACGGAAGTACTCCTTCCGTTGGCTCGCTGTCTTCGCCGCGTAAGTACGTCTTTCATTGGCTCGTTATACACGCTGCGTAAGTATGTCTTTCGCTGGCTGGTTATTCATGTCACGGAAGTACGTCTTCCGTTGGCTCATATCTTTGCTACGGAAGTACGCCTTCTACGAAGAAGTTCTTTGCCCGGCCATTTAAGTGATTTTTCCAAAGTTTATATTGTTTAACCTTAATTAGACGGAGCCTGATCAACTACGTTTAGTTCGGGAAAAGACGTAAAGAATTTTGAAAATCATTATCAAATGTTGTGGCCGTAAGACGGATATAATATCCGCATAAACATACCACAGAAGTACGTCTTCTGTTGGCCTTAAGACGAATGTAATATTCGCACTATGTTTCATCTTAAGTGGTACAAGAAGTACGCCTTTAATGTATTCACGATGCAGCGTACGGGTTCCACCTCCACCTTCACAAAACCTTCTTATCATCCTCACGTTAGAGATGAATAAGAATGATACCTTGCCAATGTTAGTGTTACCCCGGCTATAGAACACACTTTCTTCTTACGGGGTCCTTACCGTCTAATCACAGGAAACCAAGCATTCGAGCACAACCACCCGTCTTACGTATACGTGTTTTCCCATTTCTTTCGACGTGGATATGCTTACAGGTAGCGGATATGGTGTAAAGTCTAGTAACCTCGGTAATAACCTCGCATACTAGACTGGGGGACATGATGTCGGATAGTGGCTATGCTCACCATTCGCAATCCCAACCCATCATCTTTTTGCTAAAGGAAGTGTAGAAACTAGAAGGGGGGTTGAATAGTTTCTAGCTAGTTTTCAAAACATTTCGGCTTAATCCACTGTGTGCGGTTCCTTATGTGTACCCGCGGTTCTTTATCAATAAAGAACCGCAGGTCCATTTAGAGAACCGCCAACAGTAAACTTAACCTTTTGTTACATGTTAAACTTTGACAATCCTTTGTATCAAATTCTTGATCAAGCTTGACTAGATATGAGATGTGTTTGATTGAAAGATAAATACTACAAGTAAGTAAACACACAAACACATCAAATCAAGAGTACATCAAGCAATAGTCTAAACACTAAGCACACACGTACTAAGCATAAGCTTTTCCGCAACTAGGATGTTTAGACTAAGTAATGTACACTTGACTATAATCTAAACACGAAGCACACACGTACTAAGCCTTAGCTTTTCCGCAACTTATATATTTAGATTATGAGATGCACACAACACACAACATATAAATACATATATAATAGTAAAGACATAAATGTAAAGGAAAATACCGACACGATGATTTATAGTGGTTCGGTCACGAAGCTCCTCTTCGCCCTACTCCACTCCTCGAGTGCACCTTACTCGAGAGTTACTTCACTAGTCAACAAAGCTCCTTTCAAGGCAGAAAAAACCATACACGTCACTTACACAATTCCGACACTAAGCTAGATGTCGAGTCCTAATCTTAGGTAGGACCAATCTACACAACCTTTCCCACTTCACCATTTAACGACACAAGGCTAGATGTCGAGTTCTAATCGAAAGCTAGAACCAATCTTCATGACTCTTCACTTTGAAGCTAAGTGAGAACTTCACCAACACAACTACTAATCACTTTAAAGCTAAGTGAGAACTCACAAGACACAACCACATCACTTTAGAGTTTAGTGAGAACTACCTAGACACAACCACATCACTTTAGAGTTTAGTGAGAACTACCAAGACACAACCTAATCTACCCACTAGTTATGTTTTATGGCCCAACATAACAAACCTTGTGTTTTATGGCCTAAACACATAAACCATATAGATCTAAGCACACATTACTTAGATCTATAACTCTAACACTATATCCAAGTACTAACAAGACTTGGATCTACACAACTAACACCTAATCCAAGGGTACCCATCACTTGGATATTCTACCCTTACAAACACATCCAAGTGTACCCAACACTTAGATCTTCTACATATACATAGTAGGAAGACTAAAAACATAACTTAGATCTATAGAAGGAAATATCTTCATCATGTAGTGAACCCAACAAATCATGGTAATGATAGTGTTCTTCTCTTTGCACTTGAGAGAATGAGGAGATTGAAGATTTAATCACATCTTAAACAAGATTAATCAAAACTAACTAATCAATGAGCTAAGATGGTTTTTGAAAGAAACTGTGCAAAAAGGGTTGAAAGAAAATCTGGAAATGATCCACTATTTATAGGGCAACATTGCAACGGTAAAAAACACCCACGGTTCCTTATCTCTACCCGCGTTACCTTATCAATAAGGAACCGCGGGTTCCTTTAAGAAACCTCCGCGTCGGAGTCCGTGCAAATTTGTCCTTTAGTGGGGATATGCCATCTGGGGTAGTTTATACCCTCAAAGGATATTCCTTTGGCATATGGAGTATGCCAAATTCAAATTTCCATTTTCTTTTTAATAAAACATTTTCTTAAAAATAAAGTTAATTAAAATCTTTTGTCGCATTTGATTAAAATGTGAGTTTTAAGAAAATATTAATCCTTGATCACTTAGTTAGGTTAATGACATGTTTGTACATACCTTGAGTGATTCATGCCGAATGCGGTCTTGGAGGTGTCGAGAGAAGTATACAAATGTATTCTTGAGTGATTACGAGTACCTTAACATTTTACATAATGTATTGAAAATTATATGTTTGTCATCAACAAAACACAAAGAGATTATATCGACAAAGCATCGTAATGTTTGCACTAACAATCTCCCCCTTTTTGATGATGACAAACAAGTAAACTGCAACACATATTAAAATGCATAAGTTACTCGTTTACACTTACTTCTCCCCCTTTTGTCGAATCAAAAAGGTAGTCAACGTCTTGAAGAAGAGAAGAATCAACGTCGAGAGAGCACACGTCAAAAGTGATAGTCATCTATAGTACGTCATTTGAAGAAGAAAAGAATTGACGTCAGGAGAGCTAGCATCCGAAAGGTAGTTTTCATTTGTGGAGGAAGATTGACTTCGAGAGAACATGCATCCAAAAGGCTAATCATCACTTGTGTTCGACGGTTGAGAGGCGAGAATCCAAACCATAAACCCATCATCCAAAGATATTGAGCTTGCGTCATCCTAGTGAAGTCTTAAATCACCATAGGTTAACTAACTCCATGCATAATAAAATGCTTAGCTTCAAGATTCCAAAATTCATTACTAGAAATATATTCGATGAATGATCGCAAATACAATGACTTGAACTCTTTCAAATGCTCCCCCTTGATATGAGCTCCCCCTTGCTTGAGACACCAACAAAGCAAGAATAGTGACGAGCTACAAAAATGGGTTAGAAGTGTCCTACAAAACAAGGTTAGTAGACAAGAGCATATATAAAAAGAGGATGATAAACAAGTCGTTTGCACAAAAAATGACAAGCATTGAAGAAAGAAGTGTGCACGCGATGCTATCAACCAAAAAAAAGGAGAGGATCGTGACAAGATCAATTCACAATTGTTGGAATAGAGATTTTAAAAGAACATCCATACCAATTGTAATGATAATATGTCAAAGGGTAAAAAGCTTAGAATTTTTGGAATCACCCAAGAAAATTCAAGATTTAACCATCAACTCTCAAAGAAAAAAAGGAGAGGATTTTGAGGAAATCAATTCAAAATTGTTGGAATAGAGGTAGAAAAGAAACATCCAAGAATTTGAGGATATCATCTCAAGGGGTTAAAAACTTAGAATTGATGGAATCACCCATACTAATTGTAAATTTTAACCGCAATCAACTCTAAAAAATAGGAACAAAAATATCTCAACCTAGAGACATTTTTTACCAAAAAAAATAAAGGAAAACCAAAAGCGGATAAATCGACGCTTTAAAAAAAGGGATATAGGACATTATAGGCAAAAATGCGTATGAATGTCGACACCAAATGGTGTTTAGCATACGATAAACTACATGCTCAAAGTTTCGTAGCTCTTCTCAATCATTATGGATGTTCAAAGAATAATTACATGATGAGGAAAGGGTAAGGCTCGACTCAACTTAGTTTAGAAAGACTAGAAGAAAGAGACTCGACTTAGAAGAGCATGATTAAAATGAATTGAGAGATACTCAACAAAGAAGTTAAGGATAACTTCAAGAAACTCAAAAGAGAAAAAGTCCAAAACGAACAAAGGGACTCAATGGCCGCGGTTCGTTAAATAGGTCCATGGTTCATTATCAATAATGATAACCAATGTTATTTGAGGAACCGGGAACATTGGGTGTCCAAAACCGATTATTGACTCAAAGGAAAATCACTTGGTCAAACAATTTAACATAAGATGCTAAATGGATTGAAAGTCAATGCTTCGGATATGACTTTTAACAATTGCAATTTCAAGTTATAATTACTTGAATATTTCAAAAGAAATATTTAAGTTGTCAATCTTACTAGGAGAGGAATTAGAAATAAATCTAACTTTCCTTGACAACCGGGTGAGAAAATAAAGAAGAAAAGAAAGATCACGAGAATAACGAGATCCAAAACTCAAAGAAAAATCATGTTGAAAAACATGAAGGGAAAAACAAGAGAATAAAGATCATACAAAGATGTATGAAACTCAAGCCTAAAACTTAAGCATAATTTTAATCCTAGTTACACTAGAAAACTAAGATTTGCTTAAATTGGATGTCTTAGCAATAAGCAATCCACATGCTTAAATGAAAGACAAGGGTGGTGGCGGAATTTGGTGGGGTGAAAGGTGAAGTCACCAAGGGTTCAACAAAGTCATTCACAATGGGAATGCTTTGGATGGGTTAAGGTTGGGTAGTTACATCCAAGAGAGTACTTGGAGTGAAGGGTGAGGTTACCTCATTCATTCTAGATTGGTATGAAGAGGAGGTAGAATCATGAGAATGGTTGGTACCATGGGTTGAGGTAGTCTTGCATGGAGCAAGAGGTGGTGAGGGTGATAAAGAGATGAGAATTGGAACAATCTCATTCTTGGGTGTGTGAAAGGGTGAAGAGTTAAGTTTGGGTAACTTAATCTTAATTTTGAGGTGCCTCTTTGAAGAGGAGGTTTTGGATGAATTGGAAGTTCTTGTAAAAACCATGGTAGTAATGGGTGGTTTAAGGGGTAAGGATGAATGGTTTCAGGTGTGAAGAACATGGCTAACAAGGTGGGTTTAAAAGGGTGAGGGGATGATCCAAACTAGTGAAGGGTTAAAAAGGGAAAGCCCAAGATATTTTGGGAGTGTTCAAAGGTTTGAAACAAAGATTCCAAAGGGTGTTGGAACAATTGGGAAGTTTCAGAAAACCCAAATTTGAGAGCTTCTGCCCACGGTTCTTTATCTCCACCGGCAGTTCCATATTGATATGGAGCCGTGGTCTATTTAAAGAACCGCCTACAGAGGCTTGGTTTAGGTGGTGAATGGGGGATTTTCCAATTCAGCAAATCCTAATATTCTAGTCTAAATTATCATAAAGTCATGCTTAAGAGCAATAAAAACTAGAACACACACAAAGGAAAAACACATAGGTTCAATTAGCACCTAGGAAGAAAGTTAAGAAAAACCTAATGGCTACAAAAGAAAAAGACTCCTAATGACATACAAAGTTCATCAAAGTAAACTATCATTAGTCATATATAGGAAGAGCCATTTAGCCAATTTAGAGAATGGGTATGAGACTATCACTAGAGGTGCTCAATTAAGGCTAAACACGACCATTTTTACGAGTTATACACCAACTCAACTTCCCACATGGAAGTAATTCAACCGTTAGGTCAAATTAAGATCCTAGTGCATAAATTCTCTAGTAGTCATTCTCAAGTTAGACAAAATGTAATTCCAACATTTGCCTAATAAAGTTTAGCAAGGATGAAACTTGCATGGCGACACAATGCATGACCTAATGAGGGTTAAGAATGCACTATTGCATATCTTGTCAAACAAGTCTAGTTAAGGTTATTTACCGTAATAGAACTTGAGGCCAATAACTTTGAAATGTATAAACAAAGTTTACACAAACCAAAGGAACACTCTTGATTGGTCTTTCGGAAATGACACATTTATAAATTGCATAGCAATGTAAATTACTTGAGTATTTCGGATGAAACATCCAAGTTATCAAACCGACTCTATTGTGCATTATAAGTAATTATTAAACAAAATATGTCTAACAATTTGAACAAGTAGATTCAATATAACACCATCAACACAAGTGTGAGTTATGATCTGATGTATATTATTAATAAACCACATTCATGTCTACACAAAAAAACATGTCAATTAGATTCGATAATGATACCAATCATAGTTTGAATAATGCATTGATATTTAATCGAGATCTTTCTTCATTCCCACAAACACTCTTTTAAGAGAAAATAGCTAAGATTTTCGAAGGGTGTTTCATGTTTTATAGTGAGACATTTATCTACTTGAACTAATAACACAATGATCGAGTAAGACGACCCAAATCAATAGATTTGACAAGCTCCCAAAGCTTTCAAACCTAAAAGTGTTAAAGAACATGCCGAGGTGTATAAGATGTTTATGTAATGCAATGCACACATAAATAGACAACTAAGTAACACTACTACCAATAGTAATGATCACTTAAGAATGTCCAAGAATAAAAGAAAAAGCACAAAAGCATTCGTCTTTGTTTTGAGTGTTACCAAAGTATGCATAGCTTGATTTTATTTGAAAAAGGTTTTCGACTCATTTCAAAAATTTAACTAAGTTTAACACTTTTTAAATATATCAATTTTCAAAGATACACCAACAAGAGATGTTCAACTTAATAGAAAATAGCAAAACATAAGTTTTACAACAAACCGAGACTCAATACTTTGGACAAAGTATATAACTTATAAAACATTTAAACTTTAAAGTTTGAATAAAGGTTTGGAAGCATTTTTAGTTGAAAGAAAACTCAATTACGTTTGAAACTCCGGGTGGCACGACTTCTACGGACTTACGGTTGATTTTATATGATTTTTCAAAGATTGCAAAAATCTGAGTCACACTGGCCGCGGTTCCTTATTGATAAGGAACCTCCGGGAAGAGATAAAGAACCGCGTCCAGAGGACAAAAATGAGGTTTTTGGCCAAAATCATTTGGTAACTTTTTGGAAGGACTTAGGACTCTAAAAAATCATTTTAGACACATAGAACTCGTATTATAGAGTTAATTATGACATAAACGATTTTTATACTTCCAAACATGAAAAGATTTAATTCAAGCTATTATACAAAGTTTATTTAACACTAAAACTTGTACGAATGAAACAACAAAACACATTTCATAAGTAATCACTCTTCATGAACAATTTGATACAAAGATCGTCTCTATTTTTAAAAATTGTTTTCATTTTAAAAACCATTTGTTTTGAAAAGAGAGCAAAGACGATCCAAGCTTTAAAGTACAATATACTTCAAAGATCTTGAATAACCTCGCTCTGATACCAATTGTAGAAACTAGAAGGGGGGTTGAATAGTTTCTAATTAGTTTTCAAAACATTTCGGCTTAATCCACTGTGTGCGGTTCCTTATGTGTACCCGCGGTTCTTTATCAATAAAGAACCGCCGGTCCATTTAGAGAACCGCGTACAGTGAACTTAACCTTTTGTTACATGTTAAACTTTGACAATCCTTTGTATCAAATTCTTGATCAAGCTTGACTAGATATGAGATGTGTTTGATTGAAAGATAAATACTACAAGTAAGTAAACACACAAACACATCAAATCAAGAGTACATCAAGCAATAGTCTAAACACTAAGCATACACGTACTAAGCATAAGCTTTTCCGCAACTAGGATGTTTAGACTAAGTGATGTACACTTGACCATAATCTAAACACGAAGCACACACGTACTAAGCCTTAGCTTTTCCGCAACTTATATGTTTAGATTATGAGATGCACACAACACACAACATATAAATACATCTATAATAGTAAAGACATAAATGTAAAGGAAAGTACCGACACGATGATTTATAGTGGTTCGGTCACGAAGCTCCTCTTCGCCCTGCTCCACTCCTCGAGTACACCTTACTCGAGAGTTACTTCACTAGTCAACAAGGCTCCTTTCAAGGCGGAGAAAACCATACACGTCGCTTACACATTTCCGACACTAAGTTGGATGTCGAGTCCTAATCTTAGGTAGGACCAATCTACACAACGTTGCCCACTTCACCATTTAACGACACAAGGCTAGATGTCGAGTTCTAATCGAAAGCTAGAACCAATCTTCACGACTCTTCACTTTGAAGCTAAGTGGGAACTTCACACAACACAACTACTAATCACTTTAAAGCTAAGTGAGAACTCACAAGACACAACCACATCACTTTAGAGTTTAGTGAGAACTACCTAGACACAACCACATCACCTTTAGAGTTTAGTGAGAACTACCAAGACACAACCTAATCTACCCACTAGTTATGTTTTATGGCCCAACATAACAAACCTTGTGTTTTATGGCCTAAACACATAAACCATATAGATCTAAGCACACATCACTTAGATCTATAACTCTAACACTATATCCAAGTACTAACAAGACTTGGATCTACACAACTAACACCTAATCCAAGGATACCCATCACTTGGATATTCTACCCTTACAAACACATCCAAGTGTACCCAACACTTGGATCTTCTACAAATACATAGTAGGAAGACTAAAAACATAACTTAGATCTATAGAAGGAAAGATCTTCATCATGTAGTGAACCCAACACATCATGGTAATGATAGTGTTCTTCTCTTTGTACTTGAGAGGATGAGGAGATTGAAGATTGAATCACATCTTAAACAAGATTAATCAAAACTAACTAATCAAGGATCTAAGATGGTTTTTGAAAGAAACTGTGCAAAAAGGGTTGAAAGAAAATCTGGAAATGATCCACTATTTATAGGGCAACATTGCAACGGTCAAAAACACCCGCGGTTCCTTATCTCTACCCGTGGTACCTTATCAATAAGGAACCGCGGGTTCCTTTAAGGAACCTCCGTGTCGGAGTCCGTGCAAATTTGTCCTTTAGTGGGGATATGCCATCTGGGGTAGTTTATACCCTCAAAGGATATTCCTTTGGCATATGGAATATGCAAATTCAAATTTCCATTTTCTTTTTAATAAAACATTTTCTTAAAAATAAAGTTAATTAAAATCTTTTGTCACATTTGATTAAAATGTGAGTTTTAAGAAAATACTAATCATTGATCACTTAGTTAGGTTAATGACATGTTTGTACATACCTTGAGTGATTCATGCCGAATGCGGTCTTGGAGGTGTCGAGAGAAGTATACACATGTATTCTTGAGTGATTACGAGTACCTTAACATTTTACATAATGTATTGCAAATTATATGTTTGTCATCAACAAAACAC
The DNA here is from genome assembly GCA_025667525.1 of Glebionis coronaria. Lineage (NCBI taxonomy): Eukaryota > Viridiplantae > Streptophyta > Magnoliopsida > Asterales > Asteraceae > Glebionis > Glebionis coronaria. The sequence goes on along the minus strand of CM046874.1, from coordinate 630,443,035 downwards.
AAAGAGATTATATCGACAAAGCATCGTAATGTTTGCACTAACAGGAAGCTCATTACGAGTGGAGCAATATTTTATGGACGACCCACGAGGATGTCCTAGCAACAAGCCGCACGCGGTTGTTTAGTAAGCGTGATACATGATTAAGTCTAGCATAACATGATCATGGACCACATCATACTAGATTGGGGGACATGTCGACGTATAGTCTGCAGTTGGCCCGGCCCGACAGGCCCGCAGCCCACACATACCTAACTTACCCTTCAAGAAACCCTAGTCCAATAAATACAAGTGTAGGGGTCTCAATCTACAACATGTTATCTCTCTTAACCACACTTCTTTACAATATAAACACGAAGCACACACGTACTAAGCCTTAGCTTTTCCGCAACTTATATGTTTAGATTATGAGATGCACACAACACACAACATATAAATACATCTATAATAGTAAAGACATAAATGTAAAGGAAAGTACCGACACGATGATTTATAGTGGTTCGGTCACGAAGCTCCTCTTCGCCCTGCTCCACTCCTCGAGTACACCTTACTCGAGAGTTACTTCACTAGTCAACAAGGCTCCTTTCAATGCGGAGAAAACCATACACGTCGCTTACACATTTCTGACACTAAGTTGGATGTCGAGTCCTAATCTTAGGTAGGACCAATCTACACAACGTTGCCCACTTCACCATTTAACGACACAAGGCTAGATGTCGAGTTCTAATCGAAAGCTAGAACCAATCTTCACGACTCTTCACTTTGAAGCTAAGTGGGAACTTCACACAACACAACTACTAATCACTTTAAAGCTAAGTGAGAACTCACAAGACACAACCACATCACTTTAGAGTTTAGTGAGAACTACCTAGACACAACCACATCACCTTTAGAGTTTAGTGAGAACTACCAAGACACAACCTAATCTACCCACTAGTTATGTTTTATGGCCCAACATAACAAACCTTGTGTTTTATGGCCTAAACACATAAACCATATAGATCTAAGCACACATCACTTAGATCTATAACTCTAACACTATATCCAAGTACTAACAAGACTTGGATCTACACAACTAACACCTAATCCAAGGATACCCATCACTTGGATATTCTACCCTTACAAACACATCCAAGTGTACCCAACACTTGGATCTTCTACAAATACATAGTAGGAAGACTAAAAACATAACTTAGATCTATAGAAGGAAAGATCTTCATCATGTAGTGAACCCAACACATCATGGTAATGATAGTGTTCTTCTCTTTGTACTTGAGAGGATGAGGAGATTGAAGATTGAATCACATCTTAAACAAGATTAATCAAAACTAACTAATCAAGGATCTAAGATGGTTTTTGAAAGAAACTGTGCAAAAAGGGTTGAAAGAAAATCTGGAAATGATCCACTATTTATAGGGCAACATTGCAACGGTCAAAAACACCCGCGGTTCCTTATCTCTACCCGCGGTACCTTATCAATAAGGAACCGCGGGTTCCTTTAAGGAACCTCCGTGTCGGAGTCCGTGCAAATTTGTCCTTTAGTGGGGATATGCCATCTGGGGTAGTTTATACCCTCAAAGGATATTCCTTTGGCATATGGAATATGCAAATTCAAATTTCCATTTTCTTTTTAATAAAACATTTTCTTAAAAATAAAGTTAATTAAAATCTTTTGTCACATTTGATTAAAATGTGAGTTTTAAGAAAATACTAATCATTGATCACTTAGTTAGGTTAATGACATGTTTGTACATACCTTGAGTGATTCATGCCGAATGCGGTCTTGGAGGTGTCGAGAGAAGTATACACATGTATTCTTGAGTGATTACGAGTACCTTAACATTTTACATAATGTATTGCAAATTATACGTTTGTCATCAACAAAACACAAAGAGATTATATCGACAAAGCATCGTAATGTTTGCACTAACAGGAAGCTCATTACGAGTGGAGCAATATTTTATGGACGACCCACGAGGATGTCCTAGCAACAAGCCGCACGCGGTTGTTTAGTAAGCGTGATACATGATTAAGTCTAGCATAACATGATCATGGACCACATCATACTAGATTGGGGGACATGTCGACGTATAGTCTGCAGTTGGCCCGGCCCGACAGGCCCGCAGCCCACACATACCTAACTTACCCTTCAAGAAACCCTAGTCCAATAAATACAAGTGTAGGGGTCTCAATCTACAACATGTTATCTCTCTTAACCACACTTCTTTACAATATAAACACGAAGCACACACGTACTAAGCCTTAGCTTTTCCGCAACTTATATGTTTAGATTATGAGATGCACACAACACACAACATATAAATACATCTATAATAGTAAAGACATAAATGTAAAGGAAAGTACCGACACGATGATTTATAGTGGTTCGGTCACGAAGCTCCTCTTCGCCCTGCTCCACTCCTCGAGTACACCTTACTCGAGAGTTACTTCACTAGTCAACAAGGCTCCTTTCAAGGCGGAGAAAACCATACACGTCGCTTACACATTTCCGACACTAAGTTGGATGTCGAGTCCTAATCTTAGGTAGGACCAATCTACACAACGTTGCCCACTTCACCATTTAACGACACAAGGCTAGATGTCGAGTTCTAATCGAAAGCTAGAACCAATCTTCACGACTCTTCACTTTGAAGCTAAGTGGGAACTTCACACAACACAACTACTAATCACTTTAAAGCTAAGTGAGAACTCACAAGACACAACCACATCACTTTAGAGTTTAGTGAGAACTACCTAGACACAACCACATCACCTTTAGAGTTTAGTGAGAACTACCAAGACACAACCTAATCTACCCACTAGTTATGTTTTATGGCCCAACATAACAAACCTTGTGTTTTATGGCCTAAACACATAAACCATATAGATCTAAGCACACATCACTTAGATCTATAACTCTAACACTATATCCAAGTACTAACAAGACTTGGATCTACACAACTAACACCTAATCCAAGGATACCCATCACTTGGATATTCTACCCTTACAAACACATCCAAGTGTACCCAACACTTGGATCTTCTACAAATACATAGTAGGAAGACTAAAAACATAACTTAGATCTATAGAAGGAAAGATCTTCATCATGTAGTGAACCCAACACATCATGGTAATGATAGTGTTCTTCTCTTTGTACTTGAGAGGATGAGGAGATTGAAGATTGAATCACATCTTAAACAAGATTAATCAAAACTAACTAATCAAGGATCTAAGATGGTTTTTGAAAGAAACTGTGCAAAAAGGGTTGAAAGAAAATCTGGAAATGATCCACTATTTATAGGGCAACATTGCAACGGTCAAAAACACCCGTGGTTCCTTATCTCTACCCGCGGTACCTTATCAATAAGGAACCGCGGGTTCCTTTAAGGAACCTCCGTGTCGGAGTCCGTGCAAATTTGTCCTTTAGTGGGGATATGCCATCTAGGGTAGTTTATACCCTCAAAGGATATTCCTTTGGCATATGGAATATGCCAAATTCAAATTTCCATTTTCTTTTTAATAAAACATTTTCTTAAAAATAAAGTTAATTAAAATCTTTTGTCACATTTGATTAAAATGTGAGTTTTAAGAAAATACTAATCATTGATCACTTAGTTAGGTTAATGACATGTTTGTACATACCTTGAGTGATTCATGCCGAATGCGGTCTTGGAGGTGTCGAGAGAAGTATACACATGTATTCTTGAGTGATTACGAGTACCTTAACATTTTACATAATGTATTGCAAATTATACGTTTGTCATCAACAAAACACAAAGAGATTATATCGACAAAGCATCGTAATGTTTGCACTAACAGGAAGCTCATTACGAGTGGAGCAATATTTTATGGACGACCCACGAGGATGTCCTAGCAACAAGCCGCACGCGGTTGTTTAGTAAGCGTGATACATGATTAAGTCTAGCATAACATGATCATGGACCACATCATACTAGATTGGGGGACATGTCGACGTATAGTCTGCAGTTGGCCCGGCCCGACAGGCCCGCAGCCCACACATACCTAACTTACCCTTCAAGAAACCATAGTCCAATAAATACAAGTGTAGGGGTCTCAATCTACAACATGTTATCTCTCTTAACCACACTTCTTTACAATATATCAATCGAATACTAACTTGACCGTCGGAGGTGGACCCCGGGGCTCCGGTCTCGGGTCCACGTCTAACCGGTTTACCTTTGTTAACAGCATTACTCAGGACCCGGGAAGACGACGAACGGCCCAGGAGAGTCGTCAGACTAGCCTAGCCAAATTATGCTCCAACATTCATTTTTAATTTTTCGATTTCTTTTTAAATTTTGAACGTACATATATTTCTTTGTGTTATATATTTATACCCAATAAAATTTATACTTGATATATAATACTTGATAAAATTTATACCCAATAAATATATATTTAAAAAATCTACCCATTTATATATTTTTTATCAAGTATTATAAAACACACACAAATATAATTATCATCAAAGATGTTAAACAAAAACTCGGAAAATAAAAAATAAAAACTTTATTTTAAAACAGAATCAGTACAAAACTAATAAAGGTAAAAAAATGATGCAGAAATGTTCAAAATAAAAATTGTGGGTCAAATCTTAGAGGGTTGACTTATCAAAAAAAAAATCTTTTATTTAAATGAGTGATTATAATAATGTGTTGTAATCATACTCTATTTTTTGAGTAGCGCTTCAGGTTCAAAATTCGGTAATGCACACCAACTGTTTGATGTTTTGTTTCTTCAAAAGTTATTGATTTTTCCCGCCAAATTTGAGCTTTTCTTTTGTGTGTTTTGCTAACATTTGAAGTTGGTTTAACCGCAAAAGATGAACTTGATGTTTCTGAGAAGAGCATGTGTCTTTAAAGATATTGTTAGTTATCGTTTTCAGTCGAGATCACACTGTCTTGGTTTAAGTATCCTGCGCGCTGTTCATAATGGGTCAAAAAGTGTTTGTCGTGCACCTTTCTTTTCAAATATTGGTAGTGAGGAGTCTAATGATTACAAGATTGACATTGTTGACGATGAGACTTGGAAAGTTTCAACTGGTTTTGCGGGTGTGTTGAAAGAGGATACTAGCTCGTCTCGTGATCATGTGGTTAACCGTACTTCTGGAAAGATGATAGACCCTGATGTTGATGATATTGATGATTTGAGGATATGTGGTAAATTGTTTTATAAGCTTGACAAAGACTCAAAAGAGTACGAAGAGTACAATTATGATTTCCACAGGCGGAAATCGTCAAAAAGCAAGAAAAAAGAGACCCGTAAGGAAGACGCCCCAAAGAAAAAAGACGAGAGTAGAGAAAACAAAGTGACGGTTGGTGAAAAGTTTACAAGATTTAATGAGATGAATAAAAAAGAAGGATCTTTAATTGAAAAGAAGCAAAGGGTGCCGACTTTTAATCAGCTTACAGCGCCTTACCATGAGCCATTTTGTTTGGATATTTACATCTCGAAAGCATCTGTACGTGCATGTATTATTCATCGAGGAACGAGTAAAGTTGTTGCTGTTGCACATTCCATTTCTAAGGACATGAAATTTGATTTGGGCTCAACTAGGAATGCAGCTGCTTGTGATGCTGTGGGAAAAGTGTTGGCGCAACGAGCTTTGGCTGATGATATTCACAATGTTGTTTATACACCACGAAAAGATGAAAAAATAGAAGGTAAGCTTCAAACTGTACTCCAGTCTTTAATAAACAATGGTGTTTGGGTGAAGGTCAAGCTTAAGCAAAAGAAAACTCGAAAAGCTGGCTTCCAGTCTGCTGATTATAAGCTTAGTTAATATCTCATGTTTGAAACAATTCTCTTGTTCGTTGTTAAATCTTCAAATCTCCTTTGTCGTTGTTCATTAACTTTAGTTTGCTTATGTGAGTTGGTCTATTTATTTATAAGCGTACATGTTTATTAGAGATGAATTCGGATGAAATTATAAAATTAACATTGGAGGATTTCTGTTAACTAAAATTTTCATATAGGAATACATTGAATCCATGATATCCGAAATGAACATTTTACACCAATTTTCTAGTCCTCTACACTTAATGAAGTAAACCATAAAACAAAATTAATCTTCTGAATCGTTTGAATCACTGATAAGTGACAGAAGATGATGAATTTGACCATGATGATGTCAATACCAAGCTTGACCTTTGACTTTGGATAGGAATTTTGATTAATATAGAGCCGGTCGGGCGGGTAGGATCATACAGGGCGTCCTCGGGCTTGCTTTATAAGACCATACTAGCATTTGGTCTAGTACCATATTCACATTGTTGAAGCTATATATTCTGACCATAGTTATTTTATGAATGCAAAGGTCATTAAAACATCAAGTTGCTTTGTCCGTTCCTACAACACAAAGGTCTCTTAAAAAAATCAACGATACGTTACCATTTCTTCCAGCCAATAATATAAACTGTAGATGGAATTACTTGTTTGAAGTAGCAGAGAACAATATTTAGCCTTTGATGTGCTGTCTAGCATGAACAGAATAAATGATACATTGACCACTGTGATGGTGGATAGTATGATTAAACACCTCCAGATTAGTCACTGAATCCCAAAAAACTCTCAGATGGCAAGAATTCCTACCCAAAACCGTGACATCCTACAGGAGTAACCTGTTTAATTTTGTTTTCTTGCTAGTAACTGGTAATTTCTTTTTTTTAGTTAAAATCTTCGAGATGGGCTGATTTGGGACGACGGGTCAGACAAGCCAACTCATAAAACTCAACCGTAAGCTAAACAGGTGAGTGGGTCAAGTGTGGCAAATATTATGATTTTTCTCTAGCAATTTCCCAAAATGAAAAAACACCAACAGTAAAAGTTCAGCAATATAAGCATTTCAAAACAGCATTTCTTAACTATCTGCAAACATCTAACTAGTAGGAATATATGCTTCTAAACGACAGCGGGGCTATAAGTTAACATCTAATCGCTTTCGGACCTTAAGTGGCAAACGTATTATGTCATTGGCCCTTCCATCTAACATGCCCGATTAACCATTGTTATGGTTAACCCGTTAAACGTGATATACACGCGAGGGTAACCGTAATGTGTTGGGAAATGACAGATATACCCTCACGTGTGATGGCTCCGCTAAGCAAAGTAACCCGATAGAATACCCAAGGAAAGTTCAATAAAGTGTATACTAACAAGAGAAGATTAAGGGAAAGTAGCGCTTGGTAATCGAGTTTAAGCTATAGATGCGTATATTTCTTAAACAAGAATATATATTTTTTCAAACGTTTTATTAAGATACGTGTACGCAAAAGAATAGCAATTGTACTTGGTTGGAGGTGATCATTTTAATACAAGACAATAAGCTTACGTACCAAACTAGTACTAGTTTGGTTAAACTTGTCATAATACATATCTTAGGAAAATATCGATTGGTTGATCCAAGAGGTATACAATTATTTTTATACATTCAAAAAAAAAAAAAAAAAAGTAGATAATAAAATGGCACACCATAAAAGAAGATACAACACTTTTAGCCAAGGTTGTCAAGATCCCGATCTTGATATTAGAATCTTACGATTTTACGATACTGTAAAGCAAAAACGATCCAGATCTTACGTAAGCTTAAGAACTTATAAGATCCCGATCTTGCTTGTAGGATCCTAGGATCTACTACGATCCGATCTTACTTTTTCTCGAACGACAAACAAAAAATTACAAATTTATACGTTCTATTTTATATAATCTAAAAAACATGTGTAAATCTTCTTATACATTTCATAATCATAATTTAGGACCAAACATTTTTATGAAATATTCGTATAATTTTATTATTACGATGTATATTAATTTGTAAAGTTGTCAAATATTGTAAATACTATTAAGAAAATTACATTATAGTAGGATCTTACGATCCGGATCATACTTTACGATCTCGATCTTGCAAAAACGAAAACGATCTTAGGTAAGATCCCGATCTTGAAAACCTTGCTTTCTTTTAGCACTCCTTATATCTTAAATTATGTGTTACTAAAATGGCAAAACTCATAAAACACTATTACCACTCCTTACAGTCTAGTTTTAGCTAACAGCTGCCAAACATACCCGGTGTATTACAATCTGTCATGAGAAATTTTTTGGTTAAGAAAGTGAAGAGGACTCGGGTCGACAATAGCATAGGATAGAAGCTCAGAATCACGCTCAAATATCTCCATTTCGCCTGGACTTAAGGTGACCGTCGCTTCAACACCACCACCTTTGGGTGTATCATTAAAATATACAAGCCTGTTTAATCCATCATTCATAGCATAGAACCATATTGGCTTTCCCCACCCGAAATCTATCTCATAGATCCCACTATTCAACAGGCTGCTTGAAATTATGCAGTCTCCTTCATCAACAACATCCATCAGATGATTGAACTCTCTCAGTATCTCGTTGATTTTCTCGTGCCCCTTTTCCCCTTTCATGGACTCTATATAATTCGAGTCTTTTTTTGCTATTGTTTCTCTAATTTGAGCCATCAGGGTTGCCAAGTCTGGCTGGCTTTCAGGAAAACAAATGGCAACAGCTTGACTAACAATGTTTCCAATCGACTCACTGGGAAGAGGAGGCGAAGCCCTTCTCCGGAGATTCACATTTGACACGAAAGCATGAGGTGACTGTGGACTGAATGGTCTGATGTTCGATGCTGCTTTGGCAGCCGCCTTCCAGATTAAAGCTGAGGTTGCCTCAGTGCGAGTAGCCAGTGATGTGGTTGAGCTGTTGCAGGCAACTGGTTGGGACTTGAGGCGAGCTAAAGCATTAGAATTAAACAAGAATCGTTTCGTACTAAGCAATTTGGTAGTCAGTAACTTGGAAGCAGGCATCGAAAACTCTATAGGATTATTGGGAAAGACCTCATAAGCCATAAAACATGGTGAAAGTGTTTCGGGTGAACCTCTGGCAGCAGCAGCCCATGCCTTCATTAACGTGAAATATGTGTGTCCGTCAACGATCTTGTGTGACAAGCTTGTGCTAAGACCAATCCCTCCACAATTAAAGATGTTCACCTGAACTTTTATATGGTTCCTAATTATGCTTATTCACGACTAAATAGATGTCTAACATAATGATAGGATTAAAATTACCTGTACACCAATCACAAAGTTTTCTATTGAAGATTCTACCGTCCTAGGGCTTTCCGGATTTAGCGCTGTCACCTTTTCATCATCTGGATTGCTTAAAAAATCTTCTAGAGTCTGGTTGACCCGAGCCTCAATGTAATACACTCCTTTGTCGTTGCACGTAATGTGCAAGCTATCCTTAACTTCTCCAGCAACGGGGTAGAACTGAGTCAGAATCTGAGATAAACTCTCCTTGAGATGTTTTGATCTTTTAGTAATCACATCATTAATACTAGCCTTATCCGAATTAGGAATAAATAAGATCAAAGGGGTGTATGTGTCAAGTTTCATTTGGTCTAAAATCGATAACTTGAAGTGTTTTAGATGATGCGGAGTGGGAGTTGCTGGTTTGACAATCGATCTTGATATTATTTCAAGATCCACCTTCTTAATGTTGCTTTCATGCTTGCTATAGTTCATCGACCTGCAGAGAATCGTGATAAAACAAAATGCAAGTATAAGATATATACACGTTTGATCGAGTTATGTTCATGCACACACAAAAAGAAGAAGACAAGTTTCAACCTCTTTGAGAATTCACTATCGTTTAGATTAATACTTGAGGTACTATTTTTTTCACACGGAAACAAAGATGGTAGCTCCATGGCCGGAGAACAAAGATGTTGCTGAAGTTTCAGCATACGCCGTGTTGCTTTGTTGCCTGAGAACGACCACTTCATTATACGGTTGTTGTGGATCATCTTTAAAGCTTACTTTCTATATAAGGGACTCAAAGATGATCCTGTACGTTAGACTTATACTGTATAATTATTTAGCTTCATTTCCCTTAATGATCGGTTTGTTTTATATAGTTCATTAAGTACGCAGTACTCTTAATTACGTATCGAGATCCAATTCTAAGGAGAATTAACAAGGTTGCTAAAAAAGAATGCACCAACTTAAGAGTTAATTCTTAAGAGCATCTCCAATGCATAAATCAAAATATAGCTTTTTACTATTTCAAAAAATCTTTTGATGGGGTTTTCTTGCATTGGAGGTAAAGGTTTATGAAAAGCTTTTTGAAATGACTTTGTGAACTCAAAGTCTTTGCTTAAACTTCTAGTTATAGAAAAAAGTTTGCATTTAATACAATAAATGTAAAAAGTCATTGAGAGTTTTAGCATTGGAGATGCTCTAATATTGGATGACATTCTAAAACGTAGGATGATGTGATTTATATGTTCTAAATGTAGGATTTCGTATTATTTTAATCCTCAAAAGTAAAACCATCCCACCAACTAATTTCCAGCCTTTTGTCATCCAATTTATTTTTGCAATGCTTGAAAATCTTTGCTAGTTTACTGTACTTGTGTTTTAGTTTTAAGGTATGTTTAGGTATGTTAAGGTTGTTTACGAGTAGTAAACAACAAGCACTAATGACTAGCAAAACTAGTAAACATTAGATGTTTGTTTTAAAAAAGTGTGATAAATAACTGTAAAATATATTTAAAAAGTGTAAAATTGCTAAATGAAGCAGTTTTGAAATACTTCTTCAATAAGTATTTGAGGTTAAAACATTTAAACAATATTAAAATGTTTGTTGATGTATTGTCAAACAAACTTTTTAAGTAAAATAATCATCGTTTATCGCTCTTAAACACTCCAAAACGTCTGCTACCAGACACAACCTTAGAATGTCATAAAAAGTCTTTTACTTCTTTTAACTTACTTTTATTTTCAAAGAACTCGTGAAGATTCATAAAAAAATGTTTAGAAGCTACACTTACAAACCCGAACTATTTAATTAGTCGATTTCATGTCCCCTATTTCAACCTGCATATGTGCTTAACCTACACAATGGGTAAAAAGAACATCGTGTCTAAGGGTGTGTTTCGTATACGAATTTTGAAATCAGTCATTGTTATTGTTTTTAAAAAGTTGAAATTATTCTAAATTTCTTAATATACATTTTAACATTGTCTGTTTCACACCATATTATTAGATCACAGGTCGAATCATCAAGTTAATTCAATTGAGTCACCAGATCACATGATTGACTACTGGATCGATTCGGTCGAGTCACCGAACCACGGGTTCGATCATCGAATCTACACATTCGAGTCATCGGGTCACGGGATTGACCACTGGGTCGACCCGGTCGAGTCAAGGGGTCATGGATTTGACCACTGGGTCAACTCGGTTGAGTTACGGGTGCACGGGTTCGACCACCAAGTCAAACCGACCGAGTCATAGGGTCAATGATTCACCACCGGGTCAACCGATCGAGTCACCGAGTTACCATTTCGATCACCAAGTCAATAAGCATATCGTTAACTGTTTTTTGTTTGATGATTTCCACAGTTATGCGTAGGTACACGTCTAGTAACATATAAAAGTTAAGTACATTTTTTGTCATAATGGTTTGATGGATATAACGGTTTTGGTCCAAACGTTTGAAAAGTAACGGGTTTAGTTCTATTTGGCTTGACCCGTAATACTTTTTGTCCCAAACGTTAGTTTGACTACCTTTGACTGTTAAGTTCACATAAAATGACTCAAGTGCCCTCGCAATGTAATATGCAATGACAAAAATACCCGTGCTTTCATTATTTATTATTTATTATTTATTATTTATTATCATTATTTAATAATAATATGACAATAATGAGACCAACCGCACGTTCTTTTATCATATTTTGGTTTTATCACAACTTCTTTTTATCACTTTCTTACAAATCCATTATTCATACATCTTTCATCACAAAACTGGCAATGTCTTATATGATGATGATAAACCACAACACCACAAAACTCCAAACCACTACAAATCCATACACATTTCATCATAAAAACAAAAAAAATCCAAACCAATACAAATCCACAATAACACAAATCTTCAATAAATTTTTTTTCAGATCTACTAAATAATATTAGCAAAATCTTCAATAAACCATAAATCAAATCCTTTATCAAACACACAAAAATATCGAACTCTCACTTCCATCAAACACAAAAACATATCAAAATCATTATTGTTTGTGAGGAGGATTGAGTCTTGATAAATCCCACAATCAAACCTTCCCCCGCTACCACCACTACGAAGCCGCCATCACCGCCAAAAAATAAAGATTTGGAGGTTTTTGTTTATTGAAAGAAGATGATAGATGGTTAATGTAATGGTGGGTGTCCGATGATGACTAGGTGGTGGTGACGATATTTAGATAGTAGATTGGTGGTTGAGGAGGGTGGTGTCATGTGGTGGTGTTCTTGATTGAGAGATTCAAGTGAGAGCAGATCTGGGGTTTTTGCGTTTGAGGATTCATGGTGGTTGATAGAGTGATACGAGTGAGAGCCGCAGGGTGGTGAGGATATGAAAGAAGGTGGTGATCGGTCATGGTTGTTGTAGATGCCTAAATGCTAGTGGCTGTTAGAGTAAACGGTGTCACGGCGAGGGGCCCTCGCCGGTCTGAGGTGGCACCCTCGCCGGTGCTCGCCGTGACACCGACCCCCCTTCGCCGTGAGGTATTCGCCAGATTTCAACGAGAGGAAGAAGGAAGAAAATCGGGCCCCACATGTTTTTAGTTGGTTTTTTGTGAGTGAGTGGTGGGACCCAAGTGAAGAAGAGAGAGACTAGTTGTGAGTGAGGGGGTGTTTAGTTAGTTTTTTTGTTTTGGTTAGTTGAGATGATATGGCGCTGAAGTGACACAAGTGAAGAGGAGAATCCCCTTTGTGACACCTTTTACTCTTAGTTACACACACAGAGAGAGAGAGAGAGAGAGTAACATGGAAAAGATGATGGAGTATATATTTTTACTAGTATGACTTTATGAGTTTTGATAGAAACGAAAATACAAATGAAATAAACGAAAATGCCCTCGTGTTTAATGGTCAAAGTTAATCAAACTAATGTTTGGGACCAAAAGTGTTACAGATCAAGTTAAATAGGACTAGATCCATTACTTTTCAAACGTTTGGATCAAAACTGTTATATTCGTCAAACCATTAGGGCAAAAAATGTTATTAACTCAATATATAAAGAGTATCTTTTTTGTTGAAAATGAAATTTCAATATTTTCTAATATAGGTATTATTTTTTTTTCTTACATAACATTATCGAGTCACGGGTATGACTACTGACAGTGACGGACACAGTATTTTTGTAGTGGGGAGCAATTTTTTTTTTTGATAATAGCAAAGCGAAAAAATTATAATCTAAATAAAAAACCGAGTGTTATAACTTAAAAATTGAATATTTCTAGGTTTTACAACGTTAAATGTGGGAATTCAATGTGTGAGTTGGGGGTAATATGAGTTTCAAGTGTGGGCATTTAAAAATAACGCTCAAGTTTATAGAAAAAATACACTAAAATCTCGTCGTTTTGGTCTAGCTATGGGGGGCGTCGCTACCCCGCGGTTATAATGTAAGTCCGCCTCTGACTACCCGTCAACCCAGTTGAGTCATCAAATCACTGATTCAACCGTCGAATCAACTCAATCTAGTCATCGAACTATCGGTTTAATCAACGATTAAATTAACATATCATTAACTATTTGCTAATAAGCAATTTTCACCGTTATCTGTAGATATACGTCTAGTAGTGATATAACGCTAGGAGATATATTCCTTCAAGTCCATCACGCTAAACTTAAATGTTACATTTTCGAAACCAACATTTGCATAAATCAAATCGAGAATTTCTACAAACGGCATTTTGATTTCCTCATCAAAATAGATGGACCTATCACAAATGAATTTTTAAACCCCGTACGTAACAACTAATAATTTAATAGCGACCGCAAAACAAATAAATTAATCGTAAAATTTAGTGAAACTATTAGATGGACATATTTTTGTTGCAAGATACATGAAAATAAAAAAAATTCTCACCGTGAGAAAAGTTTTATAGGTGTGTAATTTTGAGGAGGTACTTTTAGAAAAATTTTAAGTTTAAGTAAAAGATTTTTAAGGTTCGAATTAAATAAAAACAAGAGTGAGATTTATCTGTTAAAAAAAGTTTCAAAACTTGCATACTACTTAATTCTATAAGCTCGAATCATTAACTACTAACTCGTCGTTCAATTTTTTTTTATTAAAATTAATTAATTCACTTTCAACTCTCTTTTTAAATAAATATCACACGAATTGTTAATTATTACAAAAAACGAAACATAAAAATTTCTACATACTTTTTACGAACTTTTTTTTATATACTTCTCGAAAAATATATGTGATTTCTTTCGGACGTTACTAGAGAAAAGATATTTTCATCGCTCGAAAAATGAGTTTCGTATTTTGTTTTGATTAAAAAGTGATTGGTTAAGATTTATTAATGAGTCTCGCGTTTCAAAGTTATTGTCTCTTGACATAAAACATATAATTTAAAAAAAATGATAAAATGAAAAAATTATTTTTAGCTAATTAATTTAAGTTTCTTTAAATTTTATAGTTACAATTAAAAAAAATAATATATTACACTTAATCAAACATTCCTTATTAATAATAGACTATTAAAATAATACCTTTTTTTACTAAATTTTGTGTACAGATTTGGAGTTTAATATAAACAAAGATTTTAGCCCGCGCGTTGCCGCGGGATTTTATTCGACTGTATGTATACGAAACATAGCTTATGATACATGGCATGGTACAATACAAAACTTGCATATATGTTCATTTCATATACCATACAACTGAGTGTTAATGTGGATTGCAACAAAAGTTTTGCACAACTTGTCTAGTGTATTTAAGTAATACGAAACTAATAGATTTTAGGAAAGCGAAGTGTTATGGCATCAGAACTTAAATAGCAATCAAAAAACCCAAGAACATTTAAAATCCCCACACAATCCTAACAACATATCTTATCTTATACATCATAGAAGGATGTCTGCAACATTACTCTTTTAAAATAAATTTTCACCTTCAACATAACTATGCTGGGATTCTGCGTTCGCGTTTGGATGACCCAGAAAATAGTGTTCCATCATACGCCTTCTCCAATATCGGCTCTGGTTTTGAGGCCTTTTTCTTTGTGACCAACTGAGGTCGGACCCTATGTATTGCAAAGATAAAAAAAGAGCTCTATTATTAAAGGATATAAAAAATTTAATGTGCAAAAGGAAAATGCTGAAGAGAAAAACTTGACAACATACAAAAACACACTAAGCATTCGTTCTCTTTAAATACAACAATTATGAAACTTACAGAGAACATGTTTAAGCCACTTTTCATCAGGTGTATTGAGTGGCTCTTTTTTACCACATCTAGAAATGGGTATACATTTCTTTATGAAATATAAGCCGACTCAAATAAGATCACAGACTTGATCCTGCCCTCGCGCCGCCAGAATGTTGTTGACCCAGGGATTGTTGGACTTTCATGTAAGGATTTGTGAAGAACACATGTGGTTGTTGTTGCTATTGTGGTATCATTTGTTTAGGTAGTTATTGCTGATGTTAGGATTTCCTGGAACTTGAATTAGTCATATGGAGGTTACCAAGAATGGGACGTGAAGGTGAAGTTCTTTGGGTTCCTACAGGTGAGTTTTTAGTTGGCTGCAATGAAAACATTAAAAAAGCTTCAGCTGGTCTACCACTTATATAGCTAAAGAATTATACATGATCCATAAAGTAGTAGTGTTCATGTAAATTCTGCAACAAAACTATAAAATTGTCCTAGTAATTTTACAGTTTGTAAGAAAAAAAATTTAGTTCACAAATGATTGTACTTTCAAGCTCAGTTACATAGTTCCAAACTATATTAAATTAAATTACCTACTGAATACTCCCCCCGTCCCAAAATTATTGTCCATAGTAGACAATAATTTTGGGACGGAGGTAGTATAATTTGTAACTGTTAAACAAATGACAATACTTTCTTATAGTGCTTCATCTCATAAACGTATCTTGAGTGTTAACATAAATATTTGGATCTTCTGTATTACTATCCCTAAGCTAATTCTAAACTTAACTCATATCAGATTTTGAAGATCAAGGAAAGAAGTACTATCAAGTTCTTCCACCTCACTTATATGTTCAACATGAACTCGTGGAGCTTATACTAACAAAGTTTGAGCTTATACTATGAACTCCTTCTAGCTACAAACTTAGTTGGTTGATGAGATTAATTATGGGAGTTTATTTTGTGAGCTCAAGCTCGGTATAAGCTATCAAAGTAAAAGTAGCTTTAGACCAAAGCTTGCGCTTTTGAGGGCATGTATTACTCCTCAATTGCAAATATACTCTTGTATTCTTGTCATTTAACAATCATCAATTATAAGCTCTGCTATACAAAAAGATACATAGCTGTTGAACTTTTTAATAGCTCACGTAGGAGACTCGATCCCTTTCATAATTGCAACATCCCCGACCACATCGTTGTTACCAAAATACTCGTTAGATAAGAAAAGCTCCGAATACCGAAATTGTAGTAGGTTTTGATCACATACAGTTTGCGTAAAAGAATCCTGAACTATCCGAATATTTTAATCGTTACAAAACTGAGTTCAATATTATATCATTTAACATTAAGAATATGAGTCTAAAATTACCTTCTCGTCGTGACAGTTTACATGACCAAGCTTCACCTTCTGTTTCATGTTCTTTGCAGCCTTCTTCCACTCGGGAGCAAGCTTCTTACAGTGCCCACATATTCACAAAACGTGTTATCAGCCTTCAGAATTTATTTAGGGGTGTCTTGACTTGCACTTTTCAAAAACAACCTGCAAATGAGAGATAAATTAGTCTGGCAACATGGTTATGCACAAAATTGCGGTATGTACATAAATGTGTTATCAGCCTTAACAATTTATTTAGGGGTGTCTTGATTTGCACTTTTAACAATGCATTTACAAATTACAACACAGCGTTTGAGTTGAAACATGACAATGCAATATCGTTTAGCTGAACACAAAATTATAGGGAAATTTGTAAATAAACAATAGCTAAGAAACAGCTTACACCGTTAAGCTTTAGGTTTAGATGAAGCATCCTTTTAAAACAGTTGGCGTCCCTTCCTATGGTAGGGCACCCTTTCATCCAGGGTCAACCACGCACGAAGCCAGTCAAAAATTTGCACACGGGTGTTGGGATCACTTGATATGCATGTATTTGACTAACAGGGAGAAAAAGATAAATAGTACAATGTTAATACTTGAAGGCCAGCCCAATCCTTTTTCAATATCAAACTTTTGTGAGTCATTTTCCAAACGCAAGCCCACAAAACCCTTCGTATTATTGTCGAGCCAGAGAACGATTTAAATAGAAGTGTTTAAGCCATACAATAACTAAACCAATTAGGAAAAAAATGACCCTCTATCTATAGTAACTATTATAGTAACGTTAACTACTATTTTCAAATCGACATGAACTACTACCCAAATGCATTGACCGTGCTTAAATACTGATAAGCTTTTGAGTTTTGACAATATGTTCTTATATTCAGCATAAGCTCTTTTAACATTAATGCTTTTTATAAACTTTTAGGTTGTTTTTGTAGTTCGTAAACACCCTAAACACCCTTAACACTCTATTTGAAAGCCATTACCTCACCAATATTTCTCTTGCAACAACACCACCTAGTGCAATGGTGGCCTGACCATTGCTCGCACTTTAGCCGCTGCTATGCCAATGGTACTGAACTTTAGTGTGTCAAGTACATAGAGACCAACAAATTATCTGCCCATAGCCACTTGTTTGCACCCCACTCCCTGAAAAAAAAGTTGATAAGATATTATTAACTCGGAAGTTCATGTGCAAAACAATAGGAAATTACTCATCTTAAACAATAAACACTAATGTCATAACTCATTGTTGTGGGCTTATGTACTTATCAGAAAATAATTATCAACACCCCAACTCCCTGATAAAAATGTTGATAATGACAGGGGCTCGATAAGTTCATGTGCAAAAATACGTATCAAAGTATTTTACTTCTACTTAGCCAAAATCTAAAGATAAGTTAGCGTAACAGTTTAGGGGCGTATGAGCTTATTGAACATAACTCATTCTTGTGGGCTTATGTACTTATCTACGTGAGACTCTTTGATTTTGTAGTTATAAACCTGAAACATTGATAACAAAATTTTAGAGCATATGTGTGTCACTTTTTTTAGTGCCTCGAGCTTACATTAAAGTAGCTTTTAGACAACCACACACAAAATGTAAGCAAACACTTTAAGCATCTTCCAATCAACAACTCTAAACACCAGTAAACCCCTCTTTGAAAGGCACAATTAATGGAAAAAAAACATTTAACTATTTAAGAAGACCCTTAACACACATCACTAATCTCACAAACCCATTAAGCAAATGAAACCCACCAAAAACCATCTCGCAGTTCAATTAAAGAAAAATCAAATAAGCAAAAAAAAATAACCATCATTCATCGATGGTCATTCATCTTCATCTCCAACTCAACACTTCTTCGGTACTTAGTTTATCGTAAATCAACAAATAAAAAAAACACTAATTTAGTGATAATCAGTATTCAAAAAAAAAAAAAAAAAAACTTACATGCAACCATGAGTGTGAACTTGATTCTTGGCTATTAATCAGGCCACAAAGCCAATCACCCACCAAAGCTAACTGTCGTCGCCTGCTGACAACCGACGCCACACAGGAGCAACGATGGCGACAGAAAGATCAACAGCATCAAAGATAAGGCGGTGGTGTAGATGAGATAAGAATGATAAAAAGAGATTTATATGAGATAAGAATGATAAAAAGGGGATTTAATAATCAAGCGAGTGAAGTAGTTTTCCACTTTCACCCAGACACAAACCAATATACTATTAATAAACTGTGTGAGAGAGGCGCGTGAAGAAAAAGGTGTGTGAGGTACGGGGAATAGGGAATTTGTATCACACCATTTTTTTAATATATAATGATACTTATATAAGATGTATAATAAAAGAGTATGAGATCATCCTACATTTAAAATTCAAAAATAAAATTAGAGGCAAAACTTATAAAGCTCACATGAGCTTATACTTTTTGAAAACTTCTATAAGCTAGTTAAGAGCTGTTCAAATCCGTGGTTAAAATCGAAATTTCTTTTATAAAAAAAAGTGGTTCGAATCAGGGACTAATTAAACTCTGTTTCACAGGTTAAAATTCTGCTCATGCACACCAACTGTTTGATGTTTTGTTTCTTCAAAACTTATTAATATTGCGCGCCAAATTTGAGCTTTTCTTTTGCGTGTCTTGCTAAATTTGAAGTTGGTTTAACTTCAAAAGATGAACTTGATGTTTCTAAGAAGATCATGTGTCATTAAAGAAATCATAAGTTACCGTTTTCAGTCAAGAATACAGGGTCTTGATTTAAGTATCCTGCGGGCTGTTCATAATGGGTCGAAAAGTGTTTATGGTACACCCTTGTTTTCGAACATTGGTAGTGATGAGTCTAATGATTACAAGATTGATATTGTTGACGATGAGACTTGGAAAGTTTCAACTGGTTTTGCGGGTGTGTTGAAAGAGGATACTAGCTCGTCTCGTGATCAAGTGGTTAACCGTGAGTCTGGAAAGATGGATGACCCTGATGTTGAGGATATTGATGATTTGAGGATATGTGGGAAGTTGTTTTATAAGCTTGATAAGGACTCAAAAGAGTACGAAGAGTACAATTATGATTTCCACAAGCGGAAATCGTCAAAAAGCAAGAAAAAAGAGACCCGTAAGGAAGACGCCCCAAAGAAAAAAGACGCGAGCAGAGAAAACAAAGTGACGGCTGGTGAAAAGTTTACCAGATTTAATGAGATGAATAAAAAAGAAGGATCTTTAATTGAAAAGAAGCAAAGGGTGCCGACTTTTAATCAGCTTACAGCGCCTTACCATGAGCCATTTTGTTTGGATATTTACATCTCAAAAGCATCTGTACGTGCATGTATTATTCATCGAGGAACGAGTAAAGTTGTTGCTGTGTCACATTCCATTTCTAAGGACATGAAATTTGATTTGGGCTCAACTAGGAATACGGCTGCTTGTGATGCTGTGGGAAAAGTGTTGGCACAACGAGCTTTGGCTGATGATATTCACAATGTGGTTTATACACCACGAAAAGATGAAAAAATAGAAGGTAAGCTTCAAACTGTACTCCAGTCTTTAATAAACAATGGTGTTTGGGTGAAGGTCAAGCTTAAGCAAAAGAAAACTCGAAAAGCTGGCTTCCAGTCTGCTGATTATAAGCTTAGTTAATATCTCATGTTTAAAACAATTCTCTTGTTCGTTGTTAAATCTTCAAATCTCCTTTGTCCTTGTTCATTAATTTTAGTTTGCTTATGTGATGTTGGTTTATTTATTTATATGCATACATGCTTATTAGATATGAATTCGGATGAAATTATGAAATTAACATTGGAGGATTTTTGTTAACTAAAATTTTCATATATGAATACGTTGAATCCATGATATCCGAAATTAACATTTTAACCAATTTTCTAGTCCTCTTCACTTCAAGAAGTAATCTATAAAACAAAATCCATCTTGTGAATCGTTTGAATCACTGATAAAGTGACAGAAGATGATGAATTTGACCATGATGTCGATACTGTTGTTCCAAGCTCGACATTAGACTTTGGATAGTAATTTTGATTAGTATAGGGCCGGTCGGGCGGGTAGGATCGTAGTCTGCTTTGTAAGACCATACTAGCATTTGTAAGACCATACTAACGGTCAAAGGCATGAACAGAAAGAATAAATGATATAGCGACCACAGTGATGGTGGACTAATATGATTAAACACCCCCAGTTTAGTTACTGAATCCTACACATATAACTACAAGAACCAGTGATACCCCAAAAAAAGTCTGAGATGGCAATAATTCCTACCCAAAGCCGTAACATCCTACAGGAGTAACCGGCCTGTTTAATTTTGTTTTCTTGCTAGTAAACGGTAATTTCTTTGTTTATGTGAACTCTTCCAAATATATTAAAAGTAAAATTTTCCACGAAATTTCAAAAAATGGACTGATTGGGGACGACGGGTCAGACAAGCCAACTCATAAAACTCAACCGCAAGCTAAACAGGTGAACAGGTGAAGTGGGTCAAGTGTGGCAAATATTATATGATTTTTCTCTAGCAATGTCTCAAAACGAAAAATAGGAAAGTTCAGTAATAGTTGGAGAAATCTATCCCACTTTTCTATAAAAGTTTTCATTTGAAATGTGAAAAATAAACATGTTTAGTTTCACGTTGTTTCAATACTTTTAAAAAGTTATGAAACTTTTATTTTATAATTTTATATAGAAAACTAGAAAACTCCATATTACCCTTTTCTATTTCTTTTCCCATAAATATAAAACATATCTATTTCTAACCGTATTTTAAGTTTTTGTCACCTTTTTAACGTTTTTTTTATATTTTTTACGTTTCGACAGTTTTTCACGCTTTTGTTAGTTTTCTTTACGTTTTTTCATTTTCACGTTTTTGCCTTTTTTTTTTTACGTTTTTTGTCTTTTTTTTACGTATTTGTCAGTTTTTTTTTACATTTTCGTCTGTTTTTTTACACTTTGGTTAGCTTTTTACGTCTTCATCAGTTTTACCAAGTTTTAATCAGTTTTTTTATGTCTTCATCAATTATTTTGTACGTTTTGGTTGATTTTTTCACGTTCTTGCCAGTTTTAACATTTTCGTGAGTAAATTTACGTTTTCATTAGATGATTTACGTTTTCGTAAGTATTTTTAGGTTTTCCTTTGATTTATTCCATTTTCATCAGCGTTTTCATCAGCGTTTTCATCAATAACTTTACGTTTTCGTCAGTATTTTTATGTTTTCGTCCGAATTTTTACTTTTTCGTCCGAATTTTTACGTTTTAGTTAGTATTTTTAAGTTTTCGTTAGTATTTTTAAGTTTTCCTTAGTATTTTACTTTTTCGTTAGTATCTTCAAGTTTTCGTACGAATATTTACGTTTTTGTCCGAAATTTTATGTTTTCGTCCTACTCTTTACGTTTTCTTCTGATTTTTTACTTTTTTGTCCGATATTTTACGTTTTTGTCTGATTTTTACGCTTTCGTCCGATTTTTTACGTTTTGGTCCCATTTTTTTACGTTTTTGCCAGCTTTTTTACGTTCTCGGCCGTTTTTTACGTTCTCGTCCAATTTTTTACGCCTTCGTCTGATTTTTTACGTTTTCGTTCGATTTTTACGTTTATCCTAATTATTTACGTTTTCATCAGCGTTATTACGTTTCCATCAGTATTTTTATGTTTTCATCAGTAATTTTACGTTTTCATCAGTATTTTTAAGTTTTCTTCTGATTTTTTACGTTTTCGTCCGATTTTTTACGTTATCGTCAGTATTTATATGTTTTTTTCCGAAATGTGCGTAAATTCTGACCAAAACGTAACAATTCGGACAAAAACGTAGAAAATCTGACGAAAACGTGAAAATTCGAACGAAAACGTAAGAACTGATGAAAACGTAAAATTAATGACGTAACCTAAAGTTACTGACGAAAACGTAAAAACGCGGATGAAAACGTAAAAAATCAAACGAAAACGTAAAAATACTGACGAACACATAAAAATACTGACGAACACATAATAATACTGACGAACACATAAAAATATTGACGAAAACCTAAAAATACTGAGAAAAACGTAAAAATACTGACGAAAACGTAAAATTTCAGACGAAAACGTGAAAAAAGAAGACGAAAATGTAAAAAAAAACTAGCAAAAACGTGAAAAAGGTTGATCATGAAAAAAATGGTTGAAAATAGTTTCGCCTAGGGTTAATATACAAAGAAGTTACTAAACTTTCTAAGAAATTTGTTGTAAGGTAACGAACGTTCATTTTGTGTTTCTAAGTTACTAATATTCATATGACCGGTTGATTAAGTTACCCACTTATCCAAAACGTGATATTTATGTTACTTAACATGAAAAAACAAGACATTTATGTTACTTAACTAATCAAAAAACATGCATTCAGGTTACTCAAATTAACACTAAATTATAGTGATGCATAGTTTAGTAAAGTTTAGTAACTTAGGAACACAAAATGAACGTTCGCTACCTTAGGACAAATTTCTTGGAAAGTTTAGTAACTTCTTTGTATATTAACCCTTTCGCCTATAGCTAAACATTGTTTATTTTTTTTAGAAGATAAAAAATACCATGTAAACAAGTTTTCAAAATTTTCAACTATAAACTCTTTCCTTATCTGGAAATTTAGAAACAAAAGATTATGAAAAGTTTCCACAACTAAACAGCCCTAAGCATTTCAAAACAACATTTCTTAACTATCTAAAGACATCTAACTAGTAGGAATTTATGTTTCTAAACGACAGCGGGTCTGTAAGTTAACATCTTGCAAAAACTTTAACGGTTTACATGTGGCTTCGAAAGTTGGATGGTCTTTGTATTCACGTAATTTACACAACCATCCAAGCTTTTTAAACTTTTTTTTTGTAAGGGGGTTTTTGTGTGATTTTTATTACGGTAAAAACAATTCAGTATAATGGATGTAAGTGAGTCTCAAATATCAGCCCATTACGTAGGCAATCTACTTTCTCAAGAGGAGTTACGACTTTTTAAACTCTTCTCTCTGACCAGGGACGGAGCCAGTAGGGGGGCTAGAGGGTGCTCGCCCCCCCCCCCCCCCCTAACTGTCCTGGACTTACTCTATGAGAAGGTTGTTCCAGTAAAAAATTAGAAATGCCTTATTGTAGATCGGGAACCACTTACATCTAAGTGAGAAGAAAGAAAAAAAACAACAAATTTAGTATATAGTACGAGTAGATAAGAAGAAACTGAGTTTTTGGTTTCAATGAAAATTTTGAGTTTACGAAGAAGATGACTGAAAAGTAAAGAATTAGTGCCTTTTATTTTATTGTGATGATGTACTACAATATAAGTATTATTAAAAAGTTCTCTTTTAGCCCTTTAAGTTTAAAATTTGTTAATTTAGCTGTGTTTGGAGTATTATGAGGTGAGGACTATATCTCTTTAGCAAATAAGAGCCTGTCCTGTATACTAATTTAACTGTATGTTATATCGAAAATTTTCGGCCCCCCTGACACCAAAAGACAGAGATGAGCACAAGGAATCATCAAAACAACTATTTATAACACACTTGGAGGAATAAAATTCAACTCACAAATGAAAGATGCTCAAAAGAGGAGTTTATTAGTTTTTCATCTCTGCCTTACACAACTAGTTCTCAACCTTATAAAGGCTCAATCACATTCATTATTAAGTGACTTATTCTCTTCCATCTATCTATGCTTTTATTATTGGAAGAAAACTCCCAAAGTTATTTAAAACAAAAGAAAACTAACAAGGTTGATGCATTCAAGACTCTTCCAGCTATTAATCTTGTGGCATGATCAACTTCTGTTTTCAAATCCTTGGTAGTCGTTCTCGAGGCTAACGGTGTCATTCCCCCCTTGTTGAAAAAAACTCGTCCTCGAGTTGAACTCATTTTCTCCATGAAATGGAGACAAGTCTTTAACATTGAAGGTAGCTGAAACTCCATAATGTCCAGGCAACTCCACCTTGTAAGCATTGTCCCCCATGCATTGTATAATTCTGAACGGACCATCTCCTCTCTGCTTAAGCTTGGCGTTCCGACCAGGTGGAAAACGTTCTTTACTCATGTGGATCCACACAAGATCACCTACTTTAAAAGTTAACAGCTTCCTGTGTTTGTTTGCTTGTTTCGCGTACTTATGGTTTTGCTTTTCAATTTTCTCTTTCACTTGCTTATGCAATTCTTTGATCTTCTCTGCTCGCACATCAGCATCATTGCTATAACTTGAAGTAATGGGCAGCGGTACAAGATCAAGTGGACTTGCGGGATTGCATCCATACACAATTTCGAATGGACTCTTACCAGTTGTTTGGCTACATGAGCGATTGTATGCAAATTCAGCTTGAGGTAACACAATATCCCATTGGCGTATATTGTTACCAACAAGGCACCTTAATAAATTTCCAAGACTACGGTTCACCGATTCAGTTTGACCGTCTGTTTGTGGATGATACGCTGAACTAAATTGCAGCCTTGTACCCAATTTTCGCCAAAGGGTTCGCCAAAAATGCACGACAAACTTCGGATCCCGATCACTAGTAATCGTCTTTGGAACACCGTGCAATCTTACCACTTCCTTAAAATATAATTCAGCAACATTGGTTGCGTCCATCGTCTTAGAACAAGGAATAAAATGTGCCATTTTTGAAAACCGATCAACCACCACCATGACCGAGTCTTTCTTCCGTTGAGTTTGGGGCAACCCAACGACAAAGTCCATGCTCACATCTACCCATGGAGAAATAGGAACGGGCAATGGCGTATAGAGTCCGGTATTTTGTGAAGTTGACTTCGCAAGATGGCATGTGCGACACCTCAAGATGTATTGGTTGACATCTTTCATCATTTTTGGCCAAAAATGACAGTCCTTAAGTAGAGCAGCCGTCTTGTCTCTTCAAAAATGACCACTAAGTCCACCTTCATGAGCTTATTTAATGATTTCCAATCGAAATGAACAGTCCGGAATTAATACTTGGTTTTTAGGCCTCGTATCAAAATTCGTAGTCCCAAGTCTTTTCGAATTGAAAATCGGTCTAAAGTGCGACTCAATCGTCTTTTGGTGAATCAAGAGAATGGTTTGGTTTGTTTGTTTTAAACTATAAGCAAGAAATTAAAGTGTCGTTGAGTAAAATGGAAGAATAAAGATTAATACTAAAATGATGAGTAAAAATAAATGCATGTAAACTTTAGGACAAAATGAGCACACTAAATAAAACTAACACTTAGAAAATTTCTAAAAATAAGAACTTAGTTGAAAAGTTCTAAAAGAAAGTAAGATCGGAATGTCAAACAAATGCAAACAATCGGAATAAACCAAAACAAGGTGTCTCGATCGGAATGTATTCCGATCGGTTGATCGGAAAGTTGGACAAGAGTTCTGCAATCGGAATATGTAACAAAGGGACAATCGGAATGTTGCTAAAAGTCCCAATCGGAATATCAAACTAGACCAAATCGGAATACTGGGAAACTGCTATAATCGGAATACAAGACAAAAATATCCAATCGGAATGATCAAACACTCCACAATCGGAATCTATAATAGTGGCTAAATCGGAATAATTGTGGGTGCCAATCGGAAAATGAAAACCCTTTTCCGATTGGACTCAATCGGAAAGAGGGGAGGGCTGGTCGGAAAGGGTCAATCATAAAGGGGTTTATACCCTTTCCGAAAATGATGGGATTCGGTTATAAGCTAATGAATAAGCTATATTATAAGCTTATCACCAAACTAAGCTGAATCAATGACTAAACCGGATCGAATAAGCACTTGTATCAACTTATTCAACCTCAAAAATAATCAAACTTTTTGGATCAAACAATAAAAACATAAACTTTCTAAGGAAAACTTTTATAAACAAATAAGCTAATCATAAAAATAAGCCAATAAGCACAAAAGTCTTAAAGCTCAATCAAATGAAAACTTATAAAATGATCAAAAGATTAACTTTTTAAGCACGAAATCAATTAGAACAACACGGATCATATGATAATCGCACCAAAATCAATCTAAAATCAAAGAAGAGTAGAATGAGATTAAGGATTAAAAGCTTAAAATGGACTTTGATTAATAAAAATAAGCAATACAAAGATGTTTAATCTTAAAAGATTAAAAGAAAAGATGAAATTTAGTGAGAGAAAGTTTAAGACTTTCTCTCTCTAAAACTAGAAAAAGTGAAAGACTAAAATTAAAGACTAACTAGCTAACCCCCTCCTAATGACTATTAGGAGGGTATTTATAGGGAAGGTGGAAGGGGTGCATGTGTTGCATCTTCTTTCTTGCTTTCTTCACGTTTTCTCGACTCGACTTTAATTCTTTGTCTTTGTCGTCTCAGGATTTGAACTTGTCTTTTAATTTTCTTCTTCTATTAGACTTAAGTTCTTCGACTTCGTTAAACTTCCGCCTTTAGACTTTTTCTTCGATAAATCTTCAAAATAGGCCTTGGACTTCCGTTCTTTTTGCACTCTTGATCTTTTGACTTCGTCTTTTCCCGTTTTCTTCGATAAAAGCCCGTGAAA
Organism: Glebionis coronaria; assembly: GCA_025667525.1. Lineage (NCBI taxonomy): Eukaryota > Viridiplantae > Streptophyta > Magnoliopsida > Asterales > Asteraceae > Glebionis > Glebionis coronaria. The sequence goes on along the minus strand of CM046874.1, from coordinate 630,415,898 downwards.
ACCTGTGTTTTCTTCCTTTTTCATATTTTGGTCTTAAAACACAATAAAAACACAAACCACGCATAATTCCGACTTTTACGACATAAATCACACGTTTTGGTCTTGTTATTATTGGAAATAAGTGGTAAAAGGATAAGTGTTTTCACACTTATTAAATCCCCTACACTTGACCATTGCAATGCCCTCATGCAATGCATTTTTTTTAAAGCACGGTTTACATTTTCCATCATAAATAACCCACCTTGGCCTTTATTAAATACTAAGCATAAAAGACAGAAATAAGTAAAGAAATTAAAAACTTACATTGGGTTTTGGCAGCCATGAACGTTTATCATCTTCAAGTTTCACGTTTCCCATACCAAGCTTAAAAACGAGATCATTGTTATTATAAGTTAGCAAACTATCACGAACTCATGTGGGCTAATTACTCACTTAGACTCCCTTATTCCTAGGGTATCTCTTATATTTTATTGTTGTCTTGAATGAACGATGATGCATTGTTGACTTATTTCGATAGTTATTTAGTCCGAAAATAAAGTGAACGATTTAATCAATAGTTAGCTAAAGGACCAAATTTTTAAAACTGCTTCTCGGGACCTCATAAAATTCATATCTTGGCATAACTCGCTTCACGATTTGAGACCTTTCTCGGACCGATATTTGGCAGCGACTTCATACTTCGAATCTTGAGAGACGTTCTTGAAATAATGGTCTTCTCTTCATAATAGTAATTTCTTCACTTGAAGTTTTGAGAGATTCTTCATCTTTGGACCACGACTTCTTCATTTTTTTCCAATCTTTATTTTGGACTTTGATATACAACGATCCGCCTCCTTTTAGGACTTGGATCTATTTATCCTCATACCTTGTTAGGGTCTTTTCGGATAGACTTCTCCATGACTTTTGGGGAGTTCTTGCTTTTCGTCGTGTGTCTTGATCCTTCATATTGATTTTTGATAAATGATTCTTCACATCACTTTTGGATCTTTAGCAACAAAATGTAGCCCTCATGCCTTGTTAGGGCCTTTTCGAACTCGCCAATCTTCACATCCCGCTTCAATAAGTTATGCCTTGGCTATGAACTCTAATCCGTATCGAGCAACTTTTAAACGATCTGGGGCTAGAAGCTAAGCAACCTTTTAAATCGTACAACCTTATTTATTGCAGATAAATTTATTAACAAGCGAAGGGAGAATAGGCTTATAATTAACTCACATAAATTCACGAAAGAATACCGAACTTATAATTGACTCTATCATCTCTCGTTCTCCACAGTTTAAAATCTCAAGGAATGAGACTCGTGGATGCTTAGCCTATTAAATCAAAGTTTTGGGTTTTCGAGTCATCTATAGGATCTTGCAAATTCTTAGACTTTTTCAAGTTTAGAAATCGCATTTTAAAGTTCCCTTGATAAACGACTCTCTAGGATCAATTATAGGAACTTGCGAAAAGTTCTTGTTCTTAACCCGTGAGAGTTAAGACTTTCGCGTTTTATAGCTCCCTATATAAAAGCCTAGCAAAACTTGACTTAAACACGTTAAGGATACTAGCTAGAGTAAACTTAGGTAAGTAAACTCGGGTTGAGTCAAAATGTTCACGACTAAGAAAAATCTAAAACCACTTTATTGAAAATCTATTCTAGCAATGGAAAGAAACTTAGACATGATAAAGGAAAATACAACTATACAACTCGGCCAAAATAGATTAAAAATTTTGAAAAATGTCGAAAAATCAAATTTTCCGGTTAAAATGAGGGCAAATTCATGGAAAAGACCACTTACTTCGATAGAAGTCCCCCCTACACTTGAGATAAACATTGTCCTCAATGTTTAAGCATGTGGGAGTAAACTCCCCTACACTTAGGACATTGTGCACTTTGTTTAAATCTTGCTAAGGAAAGGATAACTAAAGTGAAGTCAATGTGAACATATATAAAATATGAAATATTGAATCACAAGAGTTTAGGATAGAACCGGGAAGATGGGAACACGGTATCACGGTTCGTCAAAAGATATCAAGGTGGATCTTTGAAGCTTTAATCCCTGCACAACACAAGAAACAAGACAACAAACACATACGGGGCTCCCACTACACTTATTATGAAAGCAGTAAAGGATAGATCACGGGTTGCCTCCCGAGAAGCGCTTGTATTTGTTCACCGAGTCACGAGCCTGACTCGACCCAATTTTAGTTCATGGGAAACATGGTGAGGGATGGAATCATCTCGTGAGAGATGTCCTCACCAAAGTACAGCTTCAGACGCTGGCCATTCACCTTGAAATTGGGTCCATTCGGCTGAGAAAGCTCAATGGTCCCATATGGAAAGACTTTGGTGATGGTGAATGGACCAGACCAGCGGCTCTTCAACTTGCCCGAGAAGATCTTCAACCGAGAGTTAAAGAGTAAGACTTGATCACCAACGTGGAACTCTCGGTTCTTGATTTTAGCGTCATGAATGATTTTGGTCTTCTCCTTGTAGATCAGCGAGTTCTCATAAGCTTCATTCCTCAGTTTATTTAGCTCGTTGAGTTGAATCTTGTGATGATCACCGGCTTTGTTGATGTCGAAGTTAGCCCACTTCAAGGCCCAGTGCGCCTTATGTTCCAGCTCGATGGGGAGGTGGCACGGTTTTCCGTACACAAGACGATAAGGTGTACAACCGATCGGGGTCTTGTAAGCAGTGCGGAAAGCCCACAGAGCATCATCTAACTTATCGGCCCACGCGGCGCGATGCTCTCCCACAGTACGCTCCAAAATTCGCTTCAAGCCACGGTTGGAAATCTCGGCTTGCCCATTGGTTTGGGGATGATAGGCGGTGGAAAGACGATGATGGACACCATACTTAGCCATGACTCTTTCAAATTGATCGTTGCAAAAATGAGTCCCGCGGTCACTGATAATAGCACGAGGAATGCCAAATCGAGCGAAAAGCTGCTTCAAAAAGTTCACAACCACCCTCGCATCATTCGTAGGGAGAGCTTTAGCTTCAACCCATTTAGAAACGTAGCCGACGGCGACGAGGATGTACTTGTTCCCTTTGGATGATGGAAATGGCCCCATGAAGTCGATGCCCCATACGTCAAAGATTTCACATTCTTGTATGAAATTTTGAGGCATCTCATCCTTATGTGTGATCTTGCCTTGGCGTTGGCAAGCATCACAATGCTTAACCATTTCGTGAGCGTCACGATAAATGGTGGGCCAATAGAATCCAGAATCAAACACTTTCTTAGCGATGTAGTTGGGACCAAAGTGACCACCGGTGGGTCCTTTGTGGCAAGCTTGGAGGATGTCAAAAGCTGCCGGTCCGTCAACACAACGAAAAATGATCAGATCAGCACATTGTTTGAATAGATAAGGGTCATCCCAAAAGTATGTCTTAACATCGTTCAAGAACTTCTTCTTTTGTTGAGATGTTAACCCTTTGATGAGAATACCAACCGCTAAGTAGTTTGCAATGTCCGCAAACCACGGGGTGCCATCAAGATCGGGATTTATAGACATTAAGGTTTCCAGGGGGAAAGATTCATTGATCTCTTTGTTCGGATGATCCCCTTGATATGGATCCTCAAGTCTGCTCAGATGATCCGCGGCCAGGTTTTCGGCTCCGTTCTTGTCACGAATTTCAATGTTGAATTCTTGAAGGAGTAAAACCCAGCGAAGAAGTCTTGGCTTAGAATCATGCTTAGTCATCAAGTACTTCAACGCGGAATGGTCCGTGTATACGATGGTGGGAGATAAAACAAGATAGGGGCGAAACTTCTCAAAAGCATAGACAACAGCTAAAAGCTCTTTTTCGGTTGTCGTATAATGCAATTGTGCCCCCGTCATTGTTTTGCTAGCGTAGTGGATTGGTTGGAAGTGTTTATTCACTCGTTGGCCCAAAACCGCACCAATAGCAAAGTCGCTAGCATCGCACATCAATTCAAAAGGCAGCTCCCAATTAGGGGTAACCAAGACCGGTGCCTTAGTTAGCTTATCCTTAAGAAGATTGAAGGCTTCGAGACACTCTTTAGAAAAGATAAAAGGAGTATCTTTTTCCAAGATGTGGGTCATCGGGCGAGCGATTTTAGAGAAATCCTGAATGAATCGACGATGGAAGCCCGCATGACCCAAAAAACTTCTCACACCCTTCACGGTTGAAGGTGGAGGTAATTTGGCTATGACATCTACTTTAGCACGGTCGACTTCAAGACCGGCTTTTGAAATTTTGTGTCCTAGCACAATGCCTTCTTTTACCATAAAATGGCATTTTTCCCAATTCAGAACAAGGCGAGTGTCTTCGCACCGCTTAAGCATACGTTCTAAATTGGCAAGGCAAGAAGAGAAGGCATCCCCAAAGACCGAGAAATCATCCATGAAGACTTCCATGGTTTGCTCAACCATGTCATGGAAGATAGCCAACATGCACCTTTGGAAAGTCCCGGGGGCATTGCATAAGCCAAAAGGCATTCTTTTGTAAGAAAATGTGCCATAGGGACAAGTGAATGTTGTCTTCTCTTGATCTTGGGGATCGATGGGTATTTGGAAATAACCCAAGAAACCATTAAGAAAGCAGTAATATTCATTACCGGCTAAACGTTCAAGCATTTGGTCCATAAAAGGTAGAGGGAAATGATCCTTTCTCGTGGTATCATTGAGTTTGCGGTTGTCTATACAAACTCTCCACCCAGTAACGAGACGAGTAGGAATCAACTCGTTGTTTGCATTGGGCACAACGGTGATACCGCCTTTCTTAGGCACACAATGGACTGGACTAACCCATGGTGAATCCGAAATAGGGTAAATCATACCCGCATCAAGAAGTTTGATAACCTCTTTTTTGATGACTTCATGGATTTTAGGATTCACCCTTCGTTGGCTTTGAATTGTGGGCTTATAGTCGTCCTCCATGAGAATTTTATGTGTGCAGAAGTGAGGATCTATTCCACGGATGTCTGAGATTTTCCAAGCGATAGCGCGTTTATGCTTCTTCAACACAGCGACAAGTCGGCCTTTTTCGTCTTCTTTCAGATCCTTTGCGATGATGACCGGTAACTTCTCGTTGTCTTCCAGGAAAACGTACTCAAGATGAGTAGGTAGGTCCTTAAGCTCGAGAGTGGGAGGATCCTCAATAGATGGTGAAACTAACGATGGATCATCATTAGTCACCTCTTTAGGAGCAGGAGGAGAAAACGGGTCCTCATTGAGAAGTCTCTCAATAGTACGAATGTCTTCATCCCAATTGGTGGACAAATTATCATACTGAATATCAAGAGGACCCAAGCTAGCTTCGAAATCATCCAAGTCACTTTCTCCAAAAGGAGTCAATGCTAAAGCAATTGAGGCAACGGTCTCAACATTGGGTAGAGAAGAGAGAGTACTTATGCAAGCATCATGAAAATGTTCTTCACAAGCCTCATCGAGAACATCAATAGCATTAACACTCTCATATGAATAAGGTTGCTTAGAAATCTTACCCATGTTGAAGACAATTTTATCGTCACCAACTCTCATGATTATTTCACCCGCGGCTACATCAATGAGAGTGCGACCGGTCCTCAGGAATGGACGTCCAACGATTAATGGAACACGAGGATCCATCTCGTAGTCAACGACGACAAAATCCGTCGGGAAGGTGAATTTATCAACGCCAACAAAGACATCTTCGGCTATCCCCACTGGATAAGCAACCGTACGGTTGGCTAATTCCAAAGTCATTTTGGTGGGGACTAGCTCGGGGAGAGATAATTGCTTCCAAACACTTAAAGGCATTAAGTTTATACTGGCACCTAGATCGGCTAGGGCCATACAATTCTCTACTCCCGGGAAGTTGCAAGGAATCAAGAAGCGACCCGGATCACCAAGTTTGGTGGGCAATTTCTTTAAGAGCACTGCGAAGCAGTTCTCATTAAGTTGGGTCTGAGCGATGTCAAGAAGCTTTTCCTTATCACCTAGAAGATCTTTAAACATTTTAGCGTATTTGGGCATATGAGCGAGAGCCTCGGCAAAGGAGATGTTAAAATTCAATTGTTTAAACATTTTTAGAAAGTTTGAAACCTGAATATCATCCTTGCTCTTTTGCTTCTCTTTCCTCAACCTTGAAGGATAAGGTATATTGGATGAAGAAGAAGGCTTTAAGGGAATAGGCTCACTCACAACCACGGGTGGTGGGGAAATGGGGATAGAAGGTGAAGGAGGTGGGGAAAGTTGCTCTTTTTCCTTGTTCACAATCACGGGTGGAGGTGTAGGAAGCTCGGGTTCCATATAACCTTTTCCACTACGAGTGGTGATTGCTTTCATCTCCCCTCTTGGATTCGCAACGGTATTACTCGGAAGAGTACCCGAAGAAGAGGGTTGATTACCTTGGATGAGCGAACCAATCATATCACGAAGGTGAACCGCTTGATTATTAAAAGAGTTTTGCATGTTTGCATTAATTTCATTGCTGTGTTTGGCCATGTCATTCCTCAGCTCGGCTCGAATATCGTTCCCTTGTTTTGCCATTTCACCCTTCAAGTTGATGATTTGACTCTGAAGATTCGTCACCAGCTCCCGATTAGTCTTCATGAACGTCTCGACGTCTGGACTCACTGCCATCGGTTGATTGAGAGGTGGAGCTTGATAAGCTTGAGAATTTCCTTGAGTTGGGTATGGGCTTCTTTGGGATTGATATTGATTGTTAGCACGAGGTTGAGATTAATTGTTTCGGTTATAGCTTTGTTGTTGGTTTTGGTTGGTAGGAGGGAAACCGGGTGGAGCAAGATAGTTGTTTGAACGATAACTTAGCAAGCCACGATCTCCTTGAGTGCGGGCTTGATAACCTCCCGTTGGATAAGTGTCGTAAGCTGCGTTAACGTTTTCAGAATAATTGCCTTGAGTGGAAGGACAATCATTGTAAGAATGAGGACCACCACATGTGTCACAAGAAATAGCAACGGCTTTAGCTTGTTGAAAGTTGTTTGTGGCTATGGACATGAAATCTTTGTGCATCATTGCGATTTGTCGGGTAAGTTCGGATATCTCAGTATTGGAAGTAGTAGAAGAAACATTGACTCTCGAGTTAGATCTTGAGGATGCAGATGAATCTCAATTCTTGTGGTGAGTAGTCATGTTTTCAATCAACTCTCGACACTCCTCCGGTCTCCTTTTCATAAAAGTACCACCGGCGGCGGCATTGATCGTGTCACGATCACGAAAAGTGAGACCATTGTAGAAGGTATCAATGAGAGTGACGGGGAGCATATTGTGATTTGGACAGCGGGCGATCAAATCATTGTATCGTTCCCAAGCATCGAAAAGTGATTCATCATTCTCTTGCATGAATCCACTGATTTGGTTACGAAGGCTAGTGACCATGGATGGGGGAAAGTAGCGCGATAAAAAGCGTTGAGTCATGTCGTTCCACGTATGAATAGAATTCTTCGGAAGACGGTCAAACCATTTTTCGGCATGGTGAGAAAGCGAGTGGGGAAAGAGTTGAAGGCGAAGGTCATCCATAGAAACACCGGAGCACTTCATGCTTTGGGTAATGGTAATGAATTTGTCGAGGTGTTTGTTGGCATCATCATCCGGAATTCCACGAAATGGGTTCGTTTGCACTTGCTGGATCATGTGATGTTTCAACGAAAACTCCTGAGCCGTGACGTGCATTGGCGCAATTGGGCCTCCGCGTCCGTTCATGGTGGGTTGACACAATTCCTCCATTGTTCGTAAATCAGGTAGGTGAACATTGTTGTTGTTGTTGTTATTCAAATTGGGTTGAGGTGGGTGATTATTGTTGTTATTTACACCAGCCATATCTAAATCTTCACGAGTCTCGGGCTCAGAATAGTTCGAAGATCTAGTACGCATACACCTGCAGAAGAAAAATATACACAAAGAGAATATCTATATAATCTTTTTGGTGCAAAACCTTTTGAAAAGAATTGCTTTTAATGATTTTTTAATGTTTTTGTATTTTTGAAGAGTTTTATATTTTTTACGATTTTTGAAAATTTTTGAAGCAAGGAAAATAACGTTCAAAGAACGGATCCCAAAATTCAATGCGTCTCTCACTAGAAACCGTTTATCGTAACGAAAAGAGCCGGCAGCGGCGCCATTTTAATACTTGGTTTTTAGGCCTCGTATCAAAATTCGTAGTCCCAAGTCTTTTCGAATTGAAAACCGGTCTAAAGTGCGACTCGATCGTCTTTTGGTGAATCAAGAGAATGGTTTGGTTTGTTTGTTTTAAACTATAAGCAAGAAATTAAAGTGTCGTTGAGTAAAATGGAAGAATAAAGATTAATACTAAAATGATGAGTAAAAATAAATGCATGTAAACTTTAGGACAAAATGAGCACACTAAATAAAACTAACACTTAGAAAATTTCTAAAAATAAGAACTTAGTTGAAAAGTTCTAAAAGAAAGTAAGATCGGAATGTCAAACAAATGCAAACAATCGGAATAAACCAAAACAAGTTGTCCCGATCGGAATGTATTCCGATCGGTTGATCGGAAAGTTGGACAAGAGTTCTGCAATCGGAATATGTAACAAAGGGACAATCGGAATGTTGCTAAAAGTCCCAATCGGAATATCAAACTAGACCAAATCGGAATACTGGGAAACTGCTATAATCGGAATACAAGACAAAAATATCCAATCGGAATGATCAAAGACTCCACAATCGGAATCTATAATAGTGGCTAAATCGGAATAATTGTGGGTGCCAATCGGAAAATGAAAACCCTTTTCCGATTGGACTCAATCGGAAAGAGGGGAGGGCTGGTCGGAAAGGGTCAATCGGAAAGGGGTTTATACCCTTTCCGAAAATGATGGGATTCGGTTATAAGCTAATGAATAAGCTATATTATAAGCTTATCACCAAACTAAGCTGAATCAATGACTAAACCGGATCGAATAAGCACTTGTATCAACTTATTCAACCTCAAAAATAATCAAACTTTTTGGATCAAACAATAAAAACATAAACTTTCTAAGGAAAACTTTTATAAACAAATAAGCTAATCATAAAAATAAGCCAATAAGCACAAAAGTCTTAAAGCTCAATCAAATGAAAACTTATAAAATGATCAAAAGATTAACTTTTTAAGCACGAAATCAATTAGAACAATACGGATCATATGATAATCGCACCAAAATCAATCTAAAATCAAAGAAGAGTAGAATGAGATTAAGGATTAAAAGCTTAAAATTGACTTTGATTAATAAAAATAAGCAATACAAAGATGTTTAATCTTAAAAGATTAAAAGAAAAGATGAAATTTAGTGAGAGAAAGTTTAAGACTTTCTCTCTCTAAAACTAGAAAAAGTGAAAGACTAAAATTAAAGACTAACTAGCTAACCCCCTCCTAATGACTATTAGGAGGGTATTTATAGGGAAGGTGGAAGGGGTGCATGTGTTGCATCTTCTTTCTTGCTTTCTTCACGTTTTCTCGACTCGACTTTAATTCTTTGTCTTTGTCGTCTCGGGATTTGAACTTGTCTTTTAATTCTCTTCTTCTATTAGACTTAAGTTCTTCGACTTCGTTAAACTTCCGCCTTTAGACTTTTTCTTCGATAAATCTTCAGAATAGGCCTTGGACTTCCGTTCTTTTTGTACTCTTGATCTTTTGACTTCGTCTTTTCCCGTTTTCTTCGATAAAAGCCCGTGAAAACCCGTGTTTTCTTCCTTTTTCATATTTTGGTCCTAAAACACAATAAAAACACAAACCACGCATAATTCCGACTTTTACGACATAAATCACACGTTTTGGTCTTGTTATTATTGGAAATAAGTGGTAAAAGGATAAGTGTTTTCAGACTTATTAGGAATGCACAATTGTTTTCCACGAAAGAGAAAACCATCATGAATAATAAATTCTTTGTAGGGGCTGTTGGAACATTGGTTAATGAGCTTGCTCAAGAACTTATCTTCCTTGTATAACTCTTTGATTATCTCAAAACCATGAACCTTAACTTGCATTGTGGATAGAAAAGAACGTCTTCTACTTAAAGCATCAACGACTTTATTTGTTACACCGCTTTTATGCTTTATGTGAAATGTATAAGCTTGCAAAAATTCCACCCAACGAGCATGTCTTGGTTTCAGCTTGTGTTGACCATTTATGTACGTTAATGCCTCATGATCAGAATGTAAGATGAATTCTTTTGAGATAAGATAATGCCTCCAATGTTCAAGAGCTCGCACAATAGCATAAAATTCCTTTTCGTAGGTTGTATACTTCTGTCTTGATTCTGATAGTTTCTCGCTAAAGAAAGCAATAGGGCGGTGATCTTGGCTTAAAACAGCACCTATGCCGACACCTGATGCATCACAATCTAGCTCGAAAACTTTCTCAAAATTAGGCAAAGCCAGAACAGGAGCCTCACTCATTTTTACCTTGATCTGTTCGAAACTCGCTTGAGCCTCTTTTGTCCATTTGAAATTACCGCCTTTTAAACACTCGGTAATTGACGACACGAGAGTGCTGAAATTGCGGATGAATCTACGGTAAAAAGAAGCCAGTCCGTGAAAGCTACGAATTTCATGAAGCGTTGTTGGAGTTGGCCAAGAAACTATTGCATCTACTTTGGTTGAATCAACATGAATTCCATCTTTTGAAATGATGTACCCTAGAAACACCAAGCTGTGAGTCATGAACTCACACTTTTTCAAGTTGACATAAAGTTTTTGTTGGGACAGAACTTCAAAGACTTTTCCTAGGTGCTCCAGGTGCTCAGTTTGTCCCTTACTAAACACAAGTATATCATCAAAATATACCACGACAAACCTGCCAATAAAAGTCTTAAAAACAAGGTTCATTAGTCTCATAAATGTACTAGGAGCATTGGAGAGTCCAAATGGCATCACCAACCATTCATACAAACCATCTCGTGTTTTAAATGCAGTTTTCCACTCGTCACCTGGTCTTATTCGAATTTGGTGGTAACCACTTCGAAGATCAATTTTAGAGAACATGCTAGCACCATGAAGTTGGTCGAGCATATCATCTAAACGTGGAATAGGGAACCGATACTTTATAGTGATTTTGTTAACTGCTCTACTATCTACGCACATACGAAATGATCCATCTTTCTTTGGAACAAGGAGAACCGGGACGGCACACGGACTCATGCTTTCACGTACCATTCCTTTACTTAAAAGGTCATCCACTTGTCGTTGAAGTTCGGCATTTTCAATTGGGTTCATCCGATACGAAGGTTTGTTTGGCAAAGTGGCACCTGGAACAAGGTCCAAACAATGTTGAATGGTCCTCATGGGAGGAAGACCCGCTGGGATCTCTTCTGGAAAAATACTTTGAAACCTTTTCAATAACGGGATCAATACACCAGGTGGTGGTGGTATGTCATCATTTCTTACCCCTTTTACCACCAAAGCAAAAGCTAATTTTGATATTTGAAAATCTTTACTAAATTCAGATTTTGACATAAAATAATTACCTTCTACTTCTTTGGTTCGCGGTGAAACAACAAACTTCGAAGGCCCCAAAACAATTTTACCTCCATCCTTGTCGAAAGAATACGTGTTTCTCATCCCGTCATGTATGGTCCGTCTATCAAACTGCCATGACCTCCCTAGTAATAAGTGGCATGCATCCATTGGAACTACATCACACAAGACCTCATCCCGATACTTGTCCCTGATAGAAAAGTGTACGAGACATCGTTGATCTACGTGAACACATTTTCCCTTTTGTAGCCACGAGAGCTTATAAGGACGAGGGTGTTTTTCGGTTTTAAGAGATAACTTTTTAACCATAGTTTCAGAAACTACATTTTCACAACTACCGCTATCGATAATAACGTCACAAACCTTTCCATGAGATGTGCACCGTGTATGGAAAATGTTGTGGCGAAGCCACACACTATCTCTTGTTGAATCGGCAGCTAATGTTCTTCGAATCACCAATAGCTCTCCTACATCTCCATATATTACATCTTCCTATTCCAACGGTTCATCGAATACCGGAGGTGAACCAAACTCTTGAGATTCTTCTTCTATGGGTTCTTCAACAAGAGTAAAAACTCGTTGGTTAGGACAATTTTGGACAATCGGTTGAAATATGTCTGATACCCTTGCACTTGAAACATTGCACTGACTTTTGCCTAGTACGAGAAGTACTAGCCCCTACATCATGGGTTTGTGAGGTGTGTGAGGCTTTTGTTGCAACCATTTTTGAGCTTTGTGTACCAGTGGCCCGATCAGTTGCATAACCTCGATTTGGACCTCGACTAATACCATAGCCTGCTGATTTTCGACCCTCTTTCTCCTTAAGCTGCTTCTCGACTTTTGTGGAAAGTTTATAAACATCATTATAAGAGATAAATGGCTGTAAAATAACCACATCATAAATATCTTTTCGTAACCCACGAAGATACCTTGCGATAGTTTGCTCCTCGGGTTCTGCGATACCGCACTTTAACATTAAATGATCAAACTCCTCGGTGTAATCAGCCACCGGTAGATCACGTTGTGCAAAATCATGTAGCTGGAGAAATGCTTCCTGTAAATACCCATCTGGTAAAAACTTATTTCGTAACTCACGTTTCATTTTCTCCCATGTCCGAATTCTTGGCTTGTTCTCGTGGGCTCTTTTTAGCTTTAAATGTTCCCACCAAACAGAAGCATGTTTCTTAAGCTTAATTGCAACCATTTTTACCTTCAAATTTTCATGAACTTCTTGATAGTCAAACACACGCTCCACTGTGTGAATCCAGTCAATGAACTCGTCGGGTTGGATTCTACCTTCAAACACCGGAATATCTACCCTCATGTTAGCACCACGCTGGAACGATTGTTTCTTCGATCATTGTGTTGATGTTGCCCTTCTTCGTCACTAGATTCCAAGTTATGATTAACATGGAACGGGTTGAATTCATCATCTTCAGAATCTTCATTTTCTAGTTCATTGTGGTTTTGTCTAGGAGCCTCCACGCGCTCGAGACGCAACTGGAGTTGTTGCACAAGCTGTCTCAACTCATTCACCTCAATGTCTCGTGGATCAGGTTCTTCATGCAATTGATTGACGTTACGGGTACGACGTCTGCCAACCATTCTCAACCTGGGCTGTGATACCAAATGACACCAAAAGACAGAGATGAGCACAAGGAATCAGCAAAACAACTATTTATAACACACTTGGAGGAATAAAATTCAACTCACAAATGAAAGATGCTCAAAAGAGGAGTTTATTAGTTTTTCATCTCTGCCTTACACAACTAGTTCTCAACCTTATAAAGGCTCAATCACATTCATTATTAAGTGACTTATTCTCTTCTATCTATCTATGCTTTTATTATTGGAAGAAAACTCCCAAAGTTATTTAAAACAAAAGAAAACTAACAAGGTTGATGCATTCAAGACTCTTCCAGCTATTAATCTTGTGGCCTGATCAACTTCTGTTTTCAAATCCTTGGTAGTCGTTCTCGAGGCTAACGGTGTCACCCCTAATGTAAATTCCTGGCTCCGTCTCTGTCTCTGACACTATTGAAAAAAAAAAAGTTCAAAATTTCGTCTTTGTTTATCTAATAAATGGACTCAATTGGTTTATTCTAAACGATGAAAATTTGCCCGCTTCTTTTGATTATTTTTTCTTGCAAGTGCTTTCACTCTAGTAATTTGTTTAACGCTAATGATAATGATAAGATTGGTAAGTAACTAAATGATGATAAGTTTGGTAACAATTTTTTAAGAGCGTTTTTAACAATCAATATTAGCATTTAGCATTTTTGATAAAAAAAAAAGCTTATTTGGATAACTTGATTAGCATTAATATTTTGCATAAAAATGCTATTTTTTCATATTCTCTTTTAATGAGCGTTTTTAGAGCATAAAGAGTGGAGGGCCAAATAAATTACTCAAATATCTTCCTTCACATAACCCAATTCATATACGTTTTATTTTAAACCCTACTTGGTCGTACTTTGTAGAATATCATCCTTCCAAAACCGTTCTCATTCTCCTCTACGAAGTGCAATTGAAAGATCATTCAAAATTTTGAAAAAACGATGAAAGATACTCGGTAGAATGCCTAAATATAGTATGGAAACTAGGGGTGTCAGTATTTTCGATCCGACCCGAACTCGAACCGACTCGAGGATATTCTAGTCGGGTTACTCGGGTTGAAATTTCAATTCGGGTTAGTCGGGTCAATCCCACTAACCCGAATTCAAAATCGGGTATAATATTTATGCCTAATTAGGGTTCGGGTTCGAGTTCGGGTTCGAGTTCGGGTCAATCCGATTGACCCAAATAAGAATTTTTATTTTTATTTTTATAATTTATATTAAATATAAATTCTATTGAAAAAAAAAAAAAAAAAAAAATTAATAATTTATCCGAATTCGAGTTTACCCATGTAGTACTATTATTTGTCCCTAAAAATAAATTTTTAAAATTTTAATAAATTTTTTCTAAAACACTATGGGTCGGATAAAAAATCGTAACTTACTCTATTACGTAGTAACAGTGTATGGAAATACTATTTGTTAGGTACATTTATTAAACTTGTTAGTCAAGTAATTGGTTTCCATATAAAAACGAACCCTAACACGATTGGTAAGGTAATTAATAAAGGAAGCCAAGTTTCCATTTATTATTTAATCTATAATTAACCACCGTCTTATTTTCTCCTATATAAATAAACATACAGCAAAGGGCTAAAACATATTCGACTTCATATCTCAACTTGTTTCATCGATTACAATCACAATGGCCCAACTTATTGATTTTCTGAAGCATTTTTCAGAAGATCGCCCTAGTCCAGTCGCGTCAACTTCCGGTGATAACGCTGCGGTAAGAATGCCTAAGAGAAAACGGTCTTTTGAGCTTTTACTTGATTATTATCGCAGGCTAAGACTACATCAAGAACTTGTTGATGCCGCCAAGTCGTTCACCTTATATTTTCAGCCGAGCGATAATGCTCCAGTCACCACATCTAATTTGTTGATCGACTATTCTGCTACGCCAATAAGTTTCGTTCCACCACAAGATCCACCAAAAAAGACCGAACCAGTGCCTAAGAAGAAGAGAGCTAAAAAGGTAAACCGTGGACACGTGGTGATGAGCAACCACGCAAACGAGCAGATGCAGATTGTTTGTTATGACACATTAGCCACACCACCTACAGAACAACCAAAGAAAAAGAGAAAGATAACGCCCAAGATTAAGTCTGGACCAGTGGTCAAGAATGAGGTTACAGAGAGGTTGCAAAAGTTTATAACGAGTGATGAGATGAATGGTTCAGATTTAAAGTTGGTGATTCAAAAAGTGTTGTATATGAGTGATTTGAAAAAAGACCAAAACAGGTTGAGCTTGCCCATGAAGAAGCTAGAGACTGAAGATTTCTTGACGGTTGAAGAGAAATTAGCACTCGAGAATGAAAAGGAGATCGAGGTTCGACTAGTTGGGCCAACACTAGAGATGTTTAAGGAACCGATGATGTTGAAGATTTGGGATATGAACAAGAACCATAATCTTGTGTTAATAACCAATTGGTACCACTTTGTGAAGGAGAACGAGAAACATCTAGAGGAACTATCAAAAATTCAATTGTGGTCGTTTCGTAAAGACCATCAACTGTGCTTTGCTCTTGCAGTTGTGGCAAGACCACCCGATAGCATAAACACTGTTGCTAATTAATTAAGAACATGTTTACTCAGCTTTTGTTTAATGTAATTCATTTTAGTTATGATCAACAATAAGAAGCATTTATAAGGTTCAAAATTTGCTCATGCACTCCAAAGTGCTTAATGTTTTATTTATTCAAAATTATTAGATAATTCCCACCAAATTTGCAGTTAATTCAGTTTTCCTTTTGTGTGTTTTGCTAAATTTGAAGTGGCTTTAACTAAAATAGATTAACTTGATGTTTCTGAGAAGAGCAATTTTCTTTAAAGAAATCATTAGTTATCATTTTCAGTCAAGGAAACGAGGTCTTGGTTTAAAGTTTCCTGCGCCCTGTTCATAATGGGTCGAAAAGTGTTTATCGTGCACCTTTGTCCCTGGCAATGGCGGACTTCAATAGAGACTGGGGAGAGCCCCGGCCCTCTCAAAGTTCGTGACAAATAGTGTAAATATTATGCATTTCGTTTGAAAGTTATTGTCCATTTTTTTATTTTGGTAAGTGTAAAATAATCCGGCCCTCCCAAAATAATTGCTCAAGGTCCGCCACTGGTCCCTGGCGATATGAGTTTAACAAATGTGACCATCTCATTCGGCAATATGGCAAATTGTTTGAGTGTGTGTGGACAAGTTTATCCCTTAAGTCATTGTATAGGATTCGAGTGAGTGGCTATCCAAACAATATTAACTCATTATAATGACTTTAAGTGGCTATCCAAACACCTCTTATTACAATCGGTTCCGTTAGTTAGGGTTGATGAAAGTTTATGGACTTAAAATTAATAGTCGTGAGATAGGATCGAACTCGGGATCACGGAATTGCACAAATAACGTAAAGGGTTAATTTATTTATTAAATATATTTTATATATATTTATTAAATCAAACCAAAGCTTAACTAACGATCGTTGATAAATAAAAGTTAAGTTATAACGACCGTTATGGAATTAAATAGAAGCTAAAAGAAGAAGGAAAAATTACACAAACACCCCTTATGGAGGGTGTTAATCGGCGGCTAATAAAGGGGGTAAAGGGAAAGATTTTGTTTCCTTTTTCGTTTATAACTTGGAGCCCAAGGTTTGCCAAGCCTATATAAACAAACCCCTAGCCTCATAATTTTTCACTCCCTCTTTCTTTTCTCTTGCTTTGATCGCCGGCCATACACACCCAACTTAGGGTTTCGTTTGGTTTTCGATTAAGTCTATTTTATCTAGTCCTAGCCCCTCTCTATGGTTGTTGGGTAGATATTCCATAAGCGTTGAAGCTCGGTTTGTTCGTGCTAGACTCACGGTTAACTCGCCGTATTACGTGTGTACAAGAGCGTGATATACTCTTCCTTTAGATTATATTCTTAGTGGTGTTCGTGATAAACCCTAGTTGTCGTTCGTTCCGTCGTCTTGTGGATCTTGCTAGGATAAAGGTATGTAACCCTAATCTTGATTAATATAATTGTGTTAAATTAATGATCTTGTTAATCGCTTCCGCTATGCGTTCTTTGATCTATGTTAGGGTTTTAAATAATTGTTATGAACTATATAAACCAACAGTGGCATCGAGAGCCGTTTTAACATGATTATAATTATCGAGATCTAAAGATTGTTTTAACTAATAATTGTTTTGAGTTAAAACTACATGTTTTTTTTTGAAAAGAAAATTTAGGGTTTTGGTTTTGTTTTCTTTTAAATCCGATTTAAAAAAAAGGGGGGGGGGGGGGTCGGTTTGTTTTGTTTTCCTTTTTTTTGGCCGATTATAAATTAAAAAAAATTGTTTTTTTGTGAAACCCTAAAATTGCACGTTTTGATCTTTAGATAATTACATGATTAATTGTTATGTCATGTATTTAAGGTTACGATCCGTAGTGATTTAATTAAATTGTTAAGTGATTTGGGTGGAATTTTGATGAATTGCATGATTAATTGTTATGTTGTGTGAATTCATGTTTCGATCCATAGAGATTTAATTGTTAAGATATGTGGGAGATCCGTGATGAACATGCATATTTTTCATGGATCATATGTTTTATGTGGTAATTGTTACGTGTTTTGCTACATGCTTTATTTGATTCAATAAATCTAAAATTATGGAAGACTTTTATATGAATATGAAAACCTAGATTTGACATTATTTATTGAATAAATCACATGTATGTGGCTATTTGATTTATTTATTACACATATAAATTGTTATTATGTGTTTATGATTTAGTTTTTTTTTGTACCTACTTGTTTTCATACGTTTTGTTTTAATTGTATGTTGTAAACAAGGGTAATTTTACAAGAAAATTAATATGGACTAAATCATATTAAAATAAACGAATTATTTTGAGATCTAAACTACATATGATTTGCGTTGATTAGAATTGCAATAGCAACTTAACGGCCTACTCAATTTTGACAAACTATAAAGTGGGTATAACACACCGCTGGTCATGTACCCGGTTAAGGAAGGAGGTGTTATGCTTCAGCGCTGACCAAATTCCCGGCTCGCCTGTGCGTCAAAATTGGAATTACCTACGGTTGTTGTTGGTATAATTCTTTAAGGTTGATTTAACTACATTACTCCCTCCGTCCCACTTTTATTGTCCTCATTACTATTTTAATCTGTCCCAAAATATTGTCCAGTTTCTAAAATAAGAAGCATTAATTACTAAATTTTCCAGTTTTACCCATATTATTAATTTCTTAAAAGGAAACTATTAATGTATTCAAAGGGTAAGTTTGTCTTTCTGATCATAAAATGTCTACATTCATTGAATCTATCATAATACCTAAAAAATTTGTTGGGGGACTAATAAAATGGGACGGAGGGAGTAATTCACATCCGAAACACAATGAATAAGGTTATTGCTTTGTGCTTTAGCTGAGTTCTAGAAAAAGTACGGTGTGAATTTAGTTGTGTGTAAAATCTTTAATTGGTTTAACCAATACCTCAACTTGCAAATATATGATAAACTTTTTGTCTTACCAAAAAGTTTACTAAACGTTTTTTTTATTAAACTTATGTTATGAAGATGTATGCATGCTTCTCCATACATGATTTTGACACCAAAATCTATACCCTAAAAATTTAAGTCATATGCCCTCTAATTGACGAACACTTGAAGTTACAATTGTCGTCATATAAGATATCGGACGATGTTGTAATGGAGAGAAAACTTCATGACTGAATAAGATTGCACATGAAGGTTTTACGTTCTTTAGATTAGTCGACTTAATTGAGTTACTCAGTGAGATCTGGAAACTTAAGGCATAAAGAAGGAATGAAACATGTTTACAATGCAAAATGACTTTTGGCAATGTAAATCCCTTAAATGTCTAGAAATTGCAAATTTGTTTGTCAATTATTGTTCGACAAGTTACCATCTTGAATACTTTCATTGCTAGCAGATCAACTGATGTGATGAAATTATGTCAATTTGGATTCTAGTTTTCAAGGAAAATACTATGGT
This sequence comes from Glebionis coronaria, assembly GCA_025667525.1. NCBI lineage: Eukaryota > Viridiplantae > Streptophyta > Magnoliopsida > Asterales > Asteraceae > Glebionis > Glebionis coronaria. The sequence continues at coordinate 630,396,845 of CM046874.1, read as the reverse complement.
TATTATTACCGGGGTAATTTTATTTTCTTGAATGGTATTATCGAAAATACTAAAATTGAATTTTGTAAATTCTTTTGCAAATGTATTAATGCAACGTTACACCGTAAACGTGGTTTATTCATTTATTGATCTACAAACCATATGGTTAAGGATAGAGTCAATTTACAAATGAAAGATAAACCTAAAACTCTTTTTCATGAGTAAAGAAGGAGTAATAAGGATTTTAGAAATGTCAAATTCAAATCCATAACTCATAGCAAATTTTAATAGTTAAGAAAAATGTATATTTTGAGTTATTCAAAGTTACCGCTAATTGGTTATAAGGCAAACTAGCATATTTGTCTAGTAGTTGTGCTTTGATCATTTATAGGCACTACATACCATTGTGGAGTTGGTAGACCTATTAAGGAAGAAATTGCATGTCAAGTCTTTCAAGTTAAAAGTATTTGATGGATAAGTCATCATTTACGAAGTAGAGTACACTCTTAAACACTATAAGTAATAGTTACGAATGTGTTTTTCAAAAGTGTAAGAAAGTAAACACAACACTAATTATTTTCACCGATTATGAAACATTTTCAATGTTGTCAAGTTCAGTGGGAGAATTGTGTTGTATTACTGATTTTGAGTCTATTAAAACATTCTCTAAGTCAGTGGGAGTTACAAGCTTTGTTGTCTTGGTAATAACCCATGTTATCTTTAGTATGTCCTAAGATAATTACTTTCGAATTGTTGACACTAATATCTTCAAAGATAGTTATGTACTGATTCTTGTTGATTAAGTGGTTCTACATCTACTTGTAAAAGCTAATATATGTGGCAAATCATATTTTGTATAGACGAACGTTAGACGTGATGTTTATCTTATATATGAGGTTGTTCCATGCACAAGTGGGAGAAATGAGCATTGTGTGCAAGAAACAACTCATAAAGATATGATTCTCTTGTCTTTAAGATAAGAGACTAACAATCTAATTAATATGTAGACCATGTGTCAATATGATTAAAAGACTACTTAAAAGTATATATATCATTCACTTTAAGAAACACTTGTTGTTTTGATTTAGTCATGTAAGAGCTTGGACTAAATTGTAAACTAAAGGGTAAAATATCCACATGTCGTAAGATCGGGCGTGAAATGTTTTGGAGTTTCTTAAAATGGACAAATTCCTGGAATGACATAAGATACATAGAGTAATCTTATACTACTAATGAAACCTAGTGGTGTTCATATAATAGTATAGGAGTGAATTAACTTGAAAAGATGAATGAAACCTAGTGGTGTTCATGATTTACTTTAGTTATACATGTTTATGATTTATTGTATAAAGTCACAAACATAAAGTCTTGGAAGACGTATAATATAAAGTAAGACGTTAATGTATTGTCTCTATTTCACTAAAGACATATACATGTAACGTGTAATGGACTTATAACTTTCATGAAGTGACTTTGTATTAAAAGTACTTGAGTTATAAAGCATGCAAAATGGTTAAGAAATCTATTATACCGTTAAGATGATTTAGTTGGTATATAGGTAAGCCTATAGATATATATTTATCTTAAATATTGTTAAGATTGACTTTCAATATTTCCCTAAATGAAATACAACATTATGATGGTATGTTCAATAGGAGAATCAAGCTCTCAATTTGACGGTGATGATTGATTCAAGATACTATATCTTCTTTTCTTCCAAAAGATATCAGGGTTAGAAAGTTGAGTATGACTTGAGCTAAGAAGATTAATAAGATACCATTATATATGGAATGTGATGAATCACGTTATATCTTAAATGGAGTTCGGATTTTGCTAAACTACTTATGACGTGGATTGTTTAGAAAATAAAGAGTATGGAACGGCCATTGTGTTTTGTAATGTCCCATATAAATAACGTTGGAGTGTTGATCTATTTGCTATGTATTTAAAGAGTAATTTTAAGTTACTAAAAGCAAGTGGGAGTTTTGATCTTGAAAGATAAAATTACAAGATACATGATCTTCTAAAATACACTACTAATTATCATGAGGTAGGCGTGTAAATGCTAAACCTCGAGATAAAGGAATTTATGTCATAGGTCCGTAAGGATATCTCAGATATGCGATTTATATGCTGAGAATTATGAGTTACAAATAATTGTTATGATTTGTTACCAAATATTGAATTAGGTAAATTACTCATACTATGAACGTTATAGATGTTGTCCAATAAGATAATCAAATTTCGGTTTTGGTTTATCTTAAATAGTTTGACTAGAAATTGGAGATAACTTTCGTCAAAGGAAGAAAAACGCCTATTGTAGTGGTTTAATCTTTGTGTCGAAATTATATGGACAATATTGTACACATATTTAATGTATGTATTATGAATAGATTATTAATCACACTTAAGTAATTAATTGTGATTGAGTATTCTTTCCTAAACACATTAAATATATAAAGATTTTGATGGTCATATTTTAAATTGACAAATTTGGATATGTATGAACTATTTCTTGAATGACTACTTGAGAAATGACTTAAGTAATCGAAATGAGTTTATTACTTCAAAAATAAATCTTTGGAAAAGTACAAAATGCAATTATCCATGAATGGATAAAGCATGCATCTAGGAGATTATTCTTGTGTTTAATTGAAATCCAAGATTGGATTTAAATTTGAATAAGATGATTTCTGAGTATTCCTAAAAGCTAGTGGGAGTATTATGGTTATTTTCTTAAATTATATGTGTCAAATAGACATGTAAGAAAGTAAGATTTCATTCAAATTAAATGTTGATTTGGTTTAGATTTGAGATGAAACTTTACTTTGAAGATTTAGAAAATAAGATATAAATAACCTTGGAACAAATAAATTTATTTATTTATGCGGTGGAAATACAACGTAATATGCCATGTAGTAAGTTTACATGGATATTTAGGACATGAAGAAATCTAAATCTGGTTTGAGAAATTTTCATGTGTGTCGTGTTGTATTTATATCATGCTTAAAATACATGATGATTTTAATATATTAATCTATTTAAGAAGTTATTAAATAACTTGTGTAATGAATATTCTAAAGGAATATGTTTGGAAATAGAATAAACATCCTAAATCTTGGATTGGCTTCCATATTCTATAGATGAGTAATTTGTCAATCGTTGTGCAAATTATCATAGCCAACAAACTTGAAGGTTTTGGTTGGAGTCAAACATTACATAATAGATATTAAAGGTAACGTATTTATATATTTTATGACAAGTTGTAAAACTTGAAAGGATATAATTGAGGTAACACTCAATATTAGTCATGGGATCTTTTGGAGATGACATGTTGATTAAAGTTGCATTATACATTAAAGAATTAGAATACTTTGAACTTCAAATGTGTTTTGGAAGTTCAGGAAATTGGTGATCAAGGATGTTTCACAATTTTGATACTATGTGGCAATATCAAATTATTTGAATGCACATGTACAAGAGTTTTAATGAATTGAATTTTTGAAGAAACTATTCTCAAAATTCCAATAGGTCAAGATTGGTTATTTTATGCTTTGCCAAACAAGTATGAATGTCATTACTAGAGGCATGATGCATGTACCAGTTTTATGCATTGATCTGTTTTTTTAGTATTTGGATAAAGGATATACGACATTATTGAATTGATGAAATAAAGATTGGATTCGTTTATTTTTCTGTTATTTGATTTTGTATCCTATTTTACATGTTTTAATCCATGAGCATTATGATGTTTCTAAATGTCCGTTGTCGATTAATAATATGGGAATATTATTAAACTAAGACAATTCAAAATAGTGACAGAGTATACTTGAAAGTATATTGGTCAATTTTGGATGATATTTGATGGATCAAATATTGGACTTATCCCAACTATATGATTTTACTTTATGGATCTTTGTCATCAAGTAAATCATAAATAGTTATCCTTAGACCTGAGATACCAGGAAACTGTCGTGGATCTAGTGCATTTCTGTGGAATAATCTAACGCTAAACGTAACTGGTAGCTATAAGGATTATTTCCGGAAGTGTTGCAAAGTTCATAAGTTTTGCTTGTAGTCAAAATGGGATTCGTTTCCTTCAAAATTTATTTTGAAGTATAATACAGCTGGGCCCCTCGGGGGAGTAGTAAGATATTTGTGCGGCCGCACCAAAATTTGTTTTGGTGATCTTGCTATATCCATAAACGAGAAACACAATGGTTAATGAAAGGAATGACTGAGATCCATATCCTTATTAACGTTTGTATTTGAAATGAAAGGATAATAATAATAATAATGATTTAATCATTAAAAGGTTCTTGTCCAGGAGACCTTACCCGGTTTGTACTAGTGACATTGCTAGTGTAACTAGACGCTAGTCAATGTGATCACGATATTAGAATTTTGTCCAAGTGGGAGCTGAAAGTTTATGGATTTAAAATTAATAGTCGTGAGATAGGATCGAACTCGGGATCACGGGATTGCACACATAACGTAAAGGATTAATTTATTTATTAAATATATTTTATATATATTTATTGAATCAAACCAAAGCTTAACTAACGATCGTTGATAAATAAAAGTTAAGTTATAACGACCGCTATGGAATTAAATAGAAGCTAAAAGAAGAAGGAAAAATTACACAAACACCCCTTATGGAGGGTGTTAATCGGCGGCTAATAGAGGGGGTAAAGGGAAAGATTTTGTTTCCTTTTTCGTTTATAACTTGGAGCCCAAGGTTTGCCAAACCTATATAAACAAACCCCTAGCCTCATAATTTTTCACTCCCTCTTTCTTCTCTTGCTTTGATCGCCGGCCATACACACCCAACTTAGGGTTTCGTTTGGTTTTCGATTAAGTCTATTTTATCTAGTCCTAGCCCCTCTCTAGGGTTGTTGGGTAGATATTCCATAAGCGTTGAAGCTCGGTTTGTTCGTGCTAGACTCACGGTTAACTCGCCGTATTACGTGTGTACAAGAGCGTGATATAATCTTCCTTTAGATTATATTCTTAGTGGTGTTCGTGATAAACCCTAGTTGTCGTTCGTTCCGTCGTCTTGTGGATCTTGCTAGGATAAAGGTATGTAACCCTAATCTTGATTAATATAATTGTGTTAAATTAATGATCTTGTTAATCGCTTCCGCTATGCGTTCTTTGATCCATATTAGGGTTTTAAATAATTATTATGAACTATATAAACCAACAGTTGAAGCATGTGTTTGTAGTTCCTCGTGCTTCTCGTGTGATTGGTGATCACCAGAAAGGACTTGTTATCCGAGGTTACTGAAACGTTGAATTTTTGTATGTAAAGGACAATGCAGATTCAGGCCCAGTAGAGCTTCAGTTGTAAGGTTTCTATTTCCTCACCTATAAATACTGGTTGCAAAGTGGGCGGGTTTTGTAACGGGTCAAAACGTGTAATTTTTTGTACCGCTGTATTTTTTTCAACAAAAAGATATCATGTTCTGAATAATAATCTGGATTCAGTCGTATTATTTTCATCGGGTCGACATTGAGGAGGTAGTAGAGACTGTAGAGTGACAACCAGGAATCCAGACATTGGGTCTCCACTACTTAACGCTCGTTTTGCATCTGACCCCCCTTATTCTTTTTGGTAAATGTTATCAAAGTTTATAGTAGGCGCTCATTGTTAGCACCTTCAATGAGAAAGACGTGTATAGTAACTAACTCGATAAATGACTGCTATACGGCCTATACGTATTAGCTCCTTTAGTTAACCTTGAGCTTGTGCGTCTATGACTATTTGTAGAATTGTAGCAGGGAAGATTATGGCAAGAGACTGAATAAGAAAGGCTTGGCACATTACACATTAATTTGTTGAGTGTTTTCGAATTTGGACATTTGGTCCTCGTAGGAACTTGTGATGGCTGCGCAGAGCCAAGTAACCCGATAGAAACCCCAGGAAAGTTAAATAAAGTGTATCCTGCCCAAATCCACACTTTGAAACTGTAGTACCAAAAAGGCAAGATTACGGCAAAGTAGCGTCACTGTTGTTGATAATTGAGTTTAAGCTATAAATGCGTATATTTCTCGACATGTATATTTTGCAAACGTGATCATATTGATACAAAATAAGTTTACGTACCAAATTAGTAGTTTGGTTAAACTCGTCATAATACACACACCTTTGGAAAATAAACATCTATCGATTGGTTTTGATCCAACAGGCATACAATTATTTTGATGCATCCAAAAATAAAACACTATTAGCACTCCTTACAGCCTAGTTTTAGCTAATAGCTACTCTTGCCAAACATACCCGGTGTATTACAATCTGTCATGAGAAATATTTTGGCTAAGAAAGTGAATAGGACTCGGGTCGACAATAGCATAGGATAGAAGCTCAGAATCACGCTCAAATATCTCCATTTCGCCTGGACTTAAGGTGACTGTCGCTTCAACACCACCACCTTTGAGTGTATCGTTAAGATATACAAGCCTGTTGTATCCGCCATTCACAGTGTAGAACCATATTGGCTTTCCCCACCCGAAATCTATCTCATAGATGCCACTATTCAACAGATGGTTGAACTCTCTCAGTATCTCGTTGATTTTCTCATGCCCCTTTTCCCCTTTCATGGACTCTAAGTGATACGAATCTTTTTTTGCTATTGATTCTCTAATTTGAGCCATCAGGGTTGCCAAGTCTGGCTGGCTTTCACGAAAACAAATGGCAACAGCTTGACTAACAATGTTTCCAATGGACTCACTGGGAATGTTGCACAGGCCTTCAATTCGTGATTTCCAGGATCTCGTTCATAACCAAACAAGCATCATGATTTCCAGCAAACATCATATAAAATAAGAAAATAAAGAACAAAGGGATATGAACCCTAATAACTTTCTGATATATTGAATCAAGTGGGTTGGTTCGAATTACAAAATTCCTAATCTATTTATACAAAGTGAATCGGTATCTTGAAGCGTTGTGATGGTTCTGTGAAACCAACAAACGCATCCCTTCAATATAACTGCCATATTTTCCTAATGGGCTTGATGGATATGCGGCCCAAACCAGAAAACATTGTAGACGTTTGTTATTTTGGCATTACATACATTACAAGTCCAACAGGGAAGAGGAGGTGAAGCCCTTTTCCCGAGGTTCACATTTGACACGAAAGCATGAGGTGACTGTGGACCGAAAGGTCTGATGTTCGATGCTGCTTTGGCAGCAGCCTTCCAGATTAAACCTGAGGTTGCCTCAGTGCGAGTAGCCGGTGATGTGGTTGAGCTGCTGCAGGAAACTGGTTGGGACTTGAGGCGAGCTAAAGCATTAGAATTAAACAAGAATCGTTTCGTAATAAGCAATTTGGTGGTCGATCAGTAACTTGGAAGCACGCATCAAACACTCTATAGGATTATTGGGAAAGACCTCACAAGCCATAAAACTTGGTGAAAGTGTTTTCGGTGAACCTCTGGCAGCAGCAGCCCATGCCTTCTTCATTAACGTGAAATATGTGTGTCCGTCAACGATTTTGTGTGACAAGCTTGTGCTAAGACCAATCCCTCCACAATTAAAGATGTTCACCTGAACTTTTATATGGTTCCTAATTATGCTTATTCACGACTAAATAGATGTCTAACATAATGATAGGATTAAAATTACCTGTATACCAATCACAAAGTTTTCTATTGAAGATTCTACCGTCCTAGGGCTTTCCGGATTTAGCGCTGTCACCTTTTCATCATCTGGATTGCTTAAAAAATCTTCTAGAGTCTGGTTGACCCGAGCCTCAATGTAATACACTCCTTTGTCGTTGCACGTAATGTGCAAGCTATCCTTAACTTCTCCAGCAACGGGGTAGAACTGAGTCAGAATCTGAGATAAACTCTCCTTGAGATGTTTTGATCTTTTAGTAATCACATCATTAACACTAGCCTTATCCGAATTAGGAATAAATAAGATCAAAGGGGTGTATGGGTCAAGTTTCATTTGGTCTAAAATCGATAACTTCAGCAGACGTTGCGTCGCTTTATTCCCTGAGAACGATCACTTCATTATGGTCCTTGTTGATCAGATTCAAAGCTTACTTTCTACTATATAAGGTACCCAAAGATGATCCTGTTAGACTTCTACTGTATAATCATTTAGCTTCATTTCCTTAATGCTTGATTTGTTTTATATAGTTCATTACGTACGTAGTACTCTTAATTACGTATCGAGAGATCCAATTCTAAGGAGAATGAACAAGGTTGCTAAAAAAGAATGCAACAAATTAAGAGTTAATTCTTAATATAGGATGACATGCTTTTTATGGTCTAAAACGTAGGATGATGTGAAAGTACGTGACATTTTGATTACCTCCTCAAAATAGACCGACCTATCACAAATGGATTCTCTAAACCCCGAACGTAACAACTAACAATTAGTCAATTAGATTTCGACTGGACAACAAATACTTAATTATTAAATATAGTGAAAGTACGTGAGAATTATATAGTTTTGTTGAAGGATACACGAAGAAAAGAAAACATGCCTTTAATCTATATAAATATATAAATGGTTTACACCTTTACATCATATTCTTGAATATCAAAAAACTTAATTATCTTGTAAATGAACTTAACGTTCAGCGAACCGTTCGTCGATTGTTCGACGGAAAATTTGTTTATATTCGTTTATTTAATAAATGAACGAATACGAACAAGATTTTTTGTACGTTTAGTTAAATAAACGAACGTGAACACAGGCTTCGTTCGTTCATTTATGTTCGTGAATGTTCGATTATATCCGTCCAGTTACGTTAGTTTATTTTGTTCGTTTACGTTCGATTAACATCCCAAATGTTAAAAAATAAAAAAAAAAGTTACATATAAAATATAATAATGAGAGTTATTTTGTATATCATATTTATCTCGGATACTGTAGAAAAACATGATTCAAGAGATCCCAAACAACTTTAGATTAGATTAAACAAGATTTAAAGATTAAAGATCGAATAAATAAAACTAAAGACTGCTAGTGCTAATCACGTGTAGTCCTATTATCTACATGATAATAGTTTTACAGACTAAAACATAAAAAGAAAGAGATCAAACTAGGGTTTCAAGAACAGAACAATGGAGAGAGTAACTGTGTGAAAAAACACACAGATGAATGGACGATACAAGCTAGGTATGGAAACCCTAGTGATAGTAATAGAAGCTTAATGGCTTTAGTAGCCGTTAGGCTTATGGACGTGGCAAGACTTGGGCTAAGTCCAAGATAAGAATGTCCAAAGAGCAGCTTTAGTCCCTCCATCATATAGCAATGTCCACAACAAGTCCAAATGATTAACTGAAAGTTTAACAATGAACACAATAAGTCCCTAAGTTAAATAATGGGTAGCAGATTAGGTCATATATTTTAACATCCCCCCTTAATCTGACAATCCATATGAAAGTCCCTAATCCATATGAAAGTCCCTAATCCAAGCGTGAAATAATAAACTAAGATAATCAACACACGTATTTACTTTTCAAACGTAATACTTATTATTGTATAATAAAAATTACAAGTGTTATGGATAAAACTGTTTGATGACAATATGTTGTGCACACTTTGGACAAACAAAACCTAACTTATGAACACAGTCGTAGCTGTTTGGTTCAATAAGTTCTAAAGAGTTAATGTGTGTAAAGTATCAAAGTGAACAACATTAACTATAGGCTACATATCCTATTTATTGAAAGTTTTATGGACATAAAGTTAAATAATCATGTGATAGGATCGAACTCGGGATTACGGGATTGCACACAATACGTAAAGGATTAATTAATTTAATAAATATATTTATTATATTTATTAAATATAAATCGAGCTTAACTAACAATCGTTAATAATTAAAAGTTAAGTATAAACGATCATTAAAAGATTAAATAGAAGCTAAAAGAAGGAAAACAGAAAAGTTCCGGAAGCCCTTGTGGGCTTTGGAGAACCGTCGGCCAAAAGAGAAACAAGGGGAAGGAAGATTAGTTTCCTAATCTTGATTTGGGCTTGGATAAAAAGTTATTGTTTTCCTATAAATACCTCATAATCCCTTCATAGTTTTTTGTCTCTCCCCTCCCTTCTCCTGCGATCGCAAGCCTACACCCAACTTAGGGTTTCGGTTTGATTTTAGTATTAGCTATAATTCACAAGTGTAGAAGCTCCGGTTTATTAGTGCTAGCAACACGATTGATCTGTTGCATTACGTGTGTACAAGAGCGTAATATAGTTTCATTATAAACTATATCTTGGTGTTCTTCATATAATCCCTAATTCGTGATTCGCCGGTGTTCTTGAAGATTTGCTCTAGCTAAAAGGTATGTAAAACCTAACTCGATTAATTATGAATGTGTTATTTATTATGATCTTGTTAAACGCTTCCGCTATGTGTGCTTTGATCTTAATTAGGGTTTTACGTAATTGTTATGTGTAATATAAACCTTTAGTGGTACCGGAGAGCCGTTTTAACTTGTTTTTAATTATCGATATCTAAAGTTTTTTAACTAAAAATTGGTTTGTGTTAAAATCACATGATGTTTTTTAGGTTTTCATTAAAATTTGTTTTGTTTTTTAATTTAATCGGCCTAACCGAATTTTTTTTATAAAAAAAAGTTTTTTTTGAAACCCTAAAAAATTTACATGGTAATTATCTTTAGATGATTGCATGAAGTAATTGTTATGTCATGTTTTGGTTATGATCCGTATAGAGATTTAATTGTTAAAGTTATGTGGGGAGATCCGTGATGAACATGCATGTTTTTTCACGGATCATATGATTTTATGCTATTTGATTTATTTGATTCAAAAGTTTTAAAATTAGGGAAGACTTTTTTGTTTATAAAAACCCTAGATTTTATGTTTTTGAATAAATTGTTATGCATGTGGCTATTTTATTTAGTTTTTTTTTTGTACCTACTTGTTTTCATACGTTTTATTATTGATTATATGTTATAAATAAGGGTAATTTTTTACAAGAAAATTAATATGGACTATATCATATAAAAATTAATGAATTGTTTGTGAGATCTAATTGACATATGATTTGCGCGTTGATTGGAATTGCATCATAACCTAATGGCATACTCAAATTTGACAAACTATAAAGTGGGTATAACGCACCGCTGGTCATGAACCCGGTTAAGGAAGGAGATGTTATGCTTCAGCGCTGACCAAATTCCCGGCTTGCCTGTACGTCAAAGTTGGAATTACATACGGTTATTATTTACATAATTCCTTAAGGTTGATTTAACCACAAAAATTCACATCTGAAACACAATGAATAAGGTTATTGCTTTGTGTTTTAGCTAAGTTCTAGAAAAAGTATGGTGTGAATTTAGTTGTGGGTAAAATCTTTAATTGGTTTAACCAATACCTCAACTTGCAAATATATGATGAAATTTTAGTCTCACCAAAAAGTTTACTAAAAGTTTTTTTATTAAACTTATGATATGGAGATGTATGCATGCTTCTGCATACATGATTTTGACACCAAAATCAACACCCTTAAAATTTAAGTTTTATGACATCTAATTGACGAGCACTTGAAGTTACAATTGTCGTCATATGAGATTTTGGACGATGTTGTAATGGAGAGAAAACTTCATAACTGAATAAGATTGCACACGAAGGTTTTACGTTCTTTGGATTAGTCGACTTGATTGAGTTACTCAGTAAGATCTGGAAACTTAAGGCATAAAGTAGGGATGAAACATGTTTACGATGCAAAGAGAATTTTGGCAACGTAAATCCCTAAAATATCTAGAAATTGCAAATTTGTTTGTCAATTATTGTTCGACAAGTTATCGTGTTGAATACATTTGTCACTAGCAGATCAACTGATGTGATAAGTTTATGTCAATATGGATTCTAGTTTTCAAGGAAAATACTATGGTTTTAATTACCGGGGTAATTTTATTTTCTTGAATGGTATTATCGAAAATACTAATATTTTGAACTTATTTATGTAGAAATGGCTCAACCCGATAACAAAGCGTTAAGTACTGCATTCAAGAATTATCTTGAACGTCAGTAATTAACTGGACCGAACTTCAACGATGGGTACAACTCACTAAGAATAGTTCCGAGAGTAGCGGGTACTTCTGATTACTTGACCAGGGCGTTTCTTACGCCCCTTGGCCCTAATGATACTCCAGTCGAAAGACTGAATTATGAGGCAGAGGTTAAAAAGCACAATGATGTGGCTTGTTTAATGCTCGGAAAAATGGCTCCTTTCCTGCAAAGGAAATTTGAGCTATATGCTCCAAATCAAATGCTTGAAGAGCTCAAGGCAATGTATGAGAAGCCTCAGGCTATGGAGATCTACGACTTGGTACATGCTTTGCACAGTTGTAAGCAAGCCCCTGGGAAATCCGTTAGTGCACATTATCAAGAGATGACGGGTTATATGGAATAGCTCATCGCACTAGGGAAATCCTACGACAATGATATGGCAATTAACCTAATCAATAGGTCTCTTAATCCGGACTTCAATGATTTTGTTAGGAACTTTAATATGCATTACGCGGGGAAGACAGTGAATGACTTGCACGTAATGCTCATTGACTACGAAAAGGGTATAAAGGAAAAGGCAAGTACATCTGCTCCTACCCCTCCTGTGCTTTATGTACAAAAGGGTGGAGTGAATAAGCCAAAACCGCACAAGAACAACAAGAAGGGCAAAGGCAAGTGTGATAAGGGCAAACAAGTTGCGACTTATCCTAAACCCAAGCAGAAATTTGTCAAGAAGAAATCTCAGAAGGATGAGACTTGTCACCATTGCAAATCAAGTGGTCACTGGAAGAGGAACTGCCCTCTTTATCTAGAGGAGTTGTGCGAAATAAAGAAGAAGGCTGAGCTTGGTGCTGCAGCGTCTTCAGGTAACTTATATTTAATAGAGTTATTTAATCTTACATGCAAATCAAATTCCTGGGTATATGATACAGGGTGTGGTATTAACATTTGTAATACTATGTAGGGGTTTGAGTTGGAGAGGAAGCTTACCTATGGGGAACAATTTCTGCATGTGGGCAATGGCGCACAAGTAGCGGTTGAAGCTATAGGAACATTTAATCTAGTTTTACCTTCGGGTCTAGTACTGAGATTGAATAATTTTCATTTTGCACCTAAAATTGTTAGGGGTGTTATTTCCTTTTCTTGTATGTTGGATCTTGGATTTATTCACACTATTGATAATAATAGAATTTCTGTTTTCAAAGATGGTTTATTCTATTTTGATGCAATCTCTGTGAATGGTGTTTTTGATATTAACATGCATGATAATAATTCCAAGAGAAAGATTGATTCTGTATTTAGCATGAATAAGAAGAGAAAGTTAGACAAGAACTCTTCTTATCTTTGGTATTGTAGACTTTCCCATATTGGAAAGACTCGTATACAAAAGCTTCAACGTGATGGTATTTTGGAAAATATCAATGATGAATCATTTGATAAATGTGTGTCTTGTATCTCTGGAAAGATGACCAAGAAACCTTTTAATAGCAATATTAAAAAGGCTACTGATCTACTTGGACTTACACATACTGATGTTTGTGGACCACTTAGACATGTGTCAAGGAAATGTGCTAGCTACTTCTTAACATTCACGGATGATTATAGTCGTTATGGTTATGTTTATTTACTTAAGCATAAACATGAGGTATTTGAAACATTCAAAGTGTTTAAAACGGAAGTAGAATTGCAACTAGGAAAGGAGATTAAAGCTCTTCGTTCTGATCGAGGTGGTGAATATTTAAGTCAAGAGTTTAAAGATTATATAAGTGAGAACAGAATTATTTAGAAACTTACTTCTCCATATACTCCACAACAAAATGGTGTATCCGAAAGGAGAAATCGTACATTATTAGATATGGTGCGATCTATGTTTAATCTTACAACTTTACCTTTATCCTTTTGGGATTATGCTTTAGAATCTGTTGTTCATATTTTGAATGTGGTTCCCACAAATAAGGTTGATAAGACACCATATGAACTATGTTATGGCAAGAAGCCATATTTTTCTTATTTGAAAATTTGAGGTTGTGAGGCGTCTGTAAAACGTGACTCTGGAGATAAACTCCAACAACGCTCAGTAAAATGTATCTTTGAAGGTTACCCTAAGGAAACTATGGGTTACTACTTTTATTATCCGGCTGAGAACAAAATTGTTGTGGCTCGGTATGGAGACTTCCTTGAAAGTGATCTTGTAAATCAAGAATTCAGTGGGAGAGATTATGATCTTGAAGAAATTCAAGAAGATACATTACCTTCTAAAAATACTAGCGAAGAAATTCCAATATAGCCAGAAAGTCTGAGAGCTCCACCGGAATTAATTCCTCTATGTAGGTCTGCAAGGACTATACGAGCGCCAAGAAAACTATGTCTTAACATAGGGGATGATGAGGAGGAAGTAGGGGATCTTGGTGAACCTGCTAACTATCGATCCGCAATGCTTGATCCAGAAAAGTTAAAATGGATAGTTGCGATGAATGAGGAAATGAAATCCATGAAAATAAACGATGTTTGGATTCTTATAGATGCACCTAAAAATGCTAAAGTAGTGAAAAATAGGTGGATTTTCAAGAAGAAAACCGACATGGATGGCGAAGTACAATCCTATAAAGCACGTTTAGTGGCTAAAGGTGTTACTCAAACTTTTGGCGTAGACTACGAGGAGACATTTTCTCCGGTAGCAGACTTACGAGCTATTAGGATTCTCATAGCTATAACAGCATACTATGACTATGACATATGGAAAATGGATGTTAAAACTGCCTTCTTGAATGGTCGCTTAGATGAGGAAATCTATATGCAACAACCGGAAGGGTACGTTGATCCTAAATATCCAAAACGCGTGTGCAAACTTCAAAGATCTATTTATGGTTTGAAGCAAGCATCACGTCAATGGAATAAACGATTTGATGAAGAAATCAAAAAGTTCGGATTTATTCAAAATCGTGATGAGCCATGTGTATATCGCAAAGCTAGTGGGAGTAATGTAGTATTCCTAATTTTATATGTCGATGACATATTAATCATCGGAAGTAACATTCCAAGACTTAAGGAAGTTAAGGATTATCTTGGTAAATGTTTTTCTATGAAGGATTTAGGAGATGTTGCATATATTCTGGGAATTAAAATCTATCAAGATAGGAAAATACAGTTAATTGGTCTTAGTCAAGATGCTTATATTGATAAGATATTGAAGAAGTATAACATGCATAATTCCAAGAAAGGTTTTCAACCTATGGAAGTTAAGCATGAATTAAGTCATGAGTTAGATGCATCAACACCCCAAAAGGTGGCTTACATGCAGAAGGTGCCTTATGCTTCGGTAGTAGGATCTATTATGTATGTTGTAAGATGCACAAGGCCTGATGTGGAGTTTGCTCAGAACTAGGTCAGTAGATACCAACAGAATCCAGGGAAGCTCCACTGGACTGGTGTTAAACATATTCTAAAGTATCTGAGAAATACGAAAGATATGTTTTTGGTATTTGAGGGTAAACCAGACACATAACTGAATGTAACAGGTTTCTGTGATGCATCCTGGAAATGTGATAAAGACGATACGAAGTCTCAGACGAGTTACGTGTTTGTCATCAATGGAGGAGCAGTTGACTGGAAGAGCAAGAAGCAGACAACCATTGCTATGCATGCAACTCAATCGGAGTACATGGCCGCTTCAGAAGCCGCAATGGAAGCTTTTTGGATTAGAAAGTTTATTGGAGATCTTGGAGTTATGCCTTCAATTAAAGAACCTATTGATATGTATTGCGACGATTCTGCTGCAATTATATTTGCCAACGACCCTGGAGTCATGAAAGGCGCCAGACACTTTAAATGTAGATATCACTACGTACGAGAACATGTGGAAGCTCGTGAAATAAAATTAATAAAAGTTCACACAGATGATAACGTAGCTGATTCTTTTACTAAGGCTTTGCCTAGACCAAAGGTAGTTAAGCATGCCAAGGCTATTTGGCTGCAACTAGCTAGGGAATTCATGCAATAAATCTGTTGATTAGTATTTGGATAAAGGATGTTAAAGACATTATTGAATTGATGAAATAAAGATCGAGTTTCGTTTATTTTATGTTATTTGATTTTGTATCCTATTTTACATGTTTTATATCCATGAATAAATTGTTATGTTCTAAACGTCCGTTGTCGATTAATAGTATAGGATTATTATTAAACTAAGACAATTCAAAATAGTGACAGAGTATACTTGAAAGTATATTGGTCAATTTTAGATGATATTTGATGGATGAAATATTGGACTTATCCCAACTATATGATTTTACTTTATGGATCTTTGTCATTAAGTAAATCATAAATAGTTATCCTTAGACCTGAGATACCAGGAAACTGCCACGAATATAGTAGGTTTCTGTGAGATAGCCTAACGCTAAACGTAACTGGTAGCTATAAGGGTTAATTTCAGAAGTGTTGCAAAGTTCATAAGTTTCGCTTGTAGTCAAAATGGGATTTGTTTCCTTCAAAATTTTATTTTGAAGTATAATACAGCTGGGCCCCTCCGGGGAGTAGTAATATTTTGTGTGGCCACACCCAAATGTGTTTTGGTAATCTTACTATATCCGTAAACGAGAAACAGAATTGTTAATGTAGGAATGACTGAGATCCATATCCTATTAACGTTGTATTTGAAATGAAAGGATAATAATTATGATGATGTATCATTAAAAGGTTTTGTCCAGGAGACCTTACTCGAGTTGTACTAGTGGCATTGTTGGTGTAACTAGACGCTAATCAATGTGATCACGATATTCGAATTTTGTCCAAGTGGGAGCTGAAAGTTTTATGGACATAAAACTAAATAGTCGTGTGATAGGATCGAACTCGGTATTACGAGATTGCACACAATACGTAAAGGATTAATTAATTTAATAAATATATTTATAATATTTATTAAATATAAATCGAGCTTAACTAACAATCGTTAATAATTAAAAGTCAAGTATAAACGATCGTTAAAGAATTAATTAGAAGCTAAAATAAGGAAAACGGAAAAGTTCCGGAAGCCCTTGTGGGCTTTGGTGAACCGTCGGCCAAAAGAGAAACAAGGGGAAGGAAGATTAGTTTCCTAATCTTGATTTGGGCTTGGATAACAAGTTATTGTTTTCCTATGAATACCCAATAATCCCTTCATAGTTTTTTGTCTCTCCCATCCCTTCCTTCTCCTGCGATCGCAAGCCTACACCCAACTTAGGGTTTCGATTTGATTTTCGTATTAGCGATAATTCACAAGCGTACAAGCTATAGTTTATTAGTGCTAGGATCACGATTGATCTGTTGCATTACGTGTGTACAAGAGCGTAATATAGTTTCATTATAAACTATATCTTGGTGTTCTTCATATAAACCCTAATTCGTGATTCGCTGGTATTCTTGAAGATTTTCTCTAGCTAAAAGGTATGTAAACACTAACTCGATTAATTATGAATGTGTTATTAATTATGATCTTGTTAAACGCTTCCACTATGTGTGCTTTGATCTTAATTAGGGTTTTACGTAATTGTTATGAGTAATATAAACCTTCATTTATAATGGTACGAGGTTGACTCCAAGTACTGGTTGATGGTGACTACACTAAACAGACACTTGTCAGACATCTGTCACAAGATGCTCTTCTATTCTTGGTAGTTTGACACAATGCTTTAGGAAAACAAAGCTGACACAATTTCCCTTTTCTTTATAGTCTCGTACACACTAAGGTATGTCCAAAGTGTACTGAGTGTTAACAAGTTATTGCCACCCCTGTTAAACCTCAACCCCTCAGAGTCCCTGATACATCTTGGCTGTTATCCATCACAGCCAATGAGTATATCTTCAAGTAATCTTTGACTTCTTGGACAATGTCTCTGACATGGACTCCTCTGAGGTTGCTCACAGAGACTTAGATCTATGTGAGTCTTGCGATACTTATCTGCCTCCTAGACACAGGCAAGATAATATCAAACAACTTGATTTACTTAAGTCTATGATACAGGAAATCTAATAAACTTAGATTCCCAACAATCTCCCCCTATTTAAACATAAATACAGCTATATCAAAATAAGTTATAGTAAGTGAGATTATAGCTTCTTCTTACTCATAATAGATCTTAACAAACATACTTCATGATTTTATTATGACTTAAAAGAAATTACAAGTACAAAACATAAGTGTAACAAAATATGAAAGTAAAGTTCAGCTGTGAAGGACTTCAATAATCATCATTCTTGTTTTTCTCTTCAACTTTAGCTATGTCTGTCCTAGCATCTAATTCGGCCTACAAAGCTTGTGCAAATACCTTGGAATACTCTGTGTTGATTTTAAGTGCATTTTAAGACAAAGAAGCTGAATAGTTTATGCTAGTCCTAGCTCATCTTCCCTTTGGAACACATATTGACATCCCCTGTTCATGAAGGCCATACCTTTCTTAGGCTCAGTATATGTCTGATCATCAACAGGGCCTACAATCCCATTTGGTAAAACTAAATCTATGTGCATTCCAACTACTTGAACATCATCAGTTACGAAGGTTTCCTTAATAAATTGAGTCACCATTCTTCTTTTCTTTCCAGACATTAGAAGATCTTGTTCAAACAGCTGTGGTGGGGGATCAACTTTGAGCTCGGCTGTAGTTTCCTTAACCCAATTAAACTTAGCTTTGAGGGTCTTAAGAAGTGTAAATTTGCCTGTCCAGTCTTCTTCGCAGCTAATGCCTCAAGTTCAAACCATTCAGACATACCAAGTTTCTTTAACTTAAAGTCTTCAAAGAGATCCATGTTGGCCTGTTGGTTATCTCCCCACAAAACCATTTGTAGTGTATGAGTAGACTTGTGAATAGTATACTTGAACTTGGTGATTTTTCTAGGTGCAAACCTGTTATTGACGCAGGCATCATAGTTAGCTTTTACCTTTTTCAGGGCCTCCATGCGTTTAACTTCAATTTCCTTCAACCTTTGTCTTTGCTCCTCCCTTTGTTGAGGAGCCATTTTTCTCAGAGTTGCCTCATTAAGCTCCTTGGATTTCTTGATCTCATTTAACCTCTTGAGTTTAATAGCCTGTTTCTCAATTTCTTCAGTTGTTAGAGGGTTCTCATTTGCTGCTTTAAAGGTTGTGAATTGGGATAGTTTAGTGGTTGATCCTCCTGTCTCTAGCATCGCAGCTATTTTCTTTAGCTTGGTGTCTGAGTCTACCACAGCTATTTCCTTTCCTTTCTTCGAGAGAGAGGATAACACACTTGTATTCTTCAGCTCTTCAGCTTGTTTGATGAAAGCCATCTGAGCTTGGTTTTGTACAGCTTTTGGTAGGGAGCTAACAGTGAACTTGAGTTTCTTGGTAGCTGGTTCACCATCATCCACAGCCTCATTGATGTTAACCAGAGTCAAGGACTTTGATGAATCAACTCCATCCTTTGTCTGTTGCTCCCCCTTAAGTTCATCATCATCATCCGGTACATTTATTGGAGTGATGACTTGGAGAGGGATGGGGGAAGAGATGGTGTTGTCAGCTGATCCTGAACTTTTCTTGGCAGATTCAAGGTTAAGTACATTTTCCTTCTCCCCCTCACGTTCAGCCTGTCTTTTCAGACATTTGGATGAACGTGCCTGAATGTATGCATCAATCTGCTCAACAGAGGCAGCCATTTTTCTTTGCCTGGTTCTTGAAGCTCTGGCAATTTTCAACAGCTGGTTGCAATTTCCATTGGTGCTGCGATGAACATGGTCAACTATGAAGTTGGTGTGGCGAACTTGCCTGGATCGTACAACCTCAAATTCTTTATGCATAGTCAACTCATGAGCAGAGAATAGGTCAGGGACCTCTGTGGCTATGGCATCTTTGATACGAGTGTATAAATGTCTAAGTCCTTGGGACACTCCTTTTCGTGTGCCATCCATAATGGGTTCAGTGACAGCATCCTTAACCGCCTTTGTGATAATATTTTGAAAGTTGACAGTTAAGGAGTGCATATCAGAGCCAATGCGATCCAACTTTCTTGACAGGCGTTCAATGTCTGAGGCATGATATTCAGGCTTTAAGTCATGGATGTTCAGACTTTGTTGTGTATAATCATCCTCTCTTGGCAATATGTCAAAGTTGGTCTGTTGAGATGATCAAACAACAAAAATTCGGCTGTCGGATCATATGCAGGCCTTTGGAACACTGTGGTGACAGAGGAATCAGGCTTTGATCTCAAGGCCTATTCAGATTTAGACTATGCTGGATGCTACATTGACAGGAAAAGTACATCAGGTAGCTTTCAAATCCTAGGAGGGAAGTTGGTTGGATGGAGTGCAAAGAAGCAAAACTCTGAGGCCATGTCATTAGCTGAAGCTGAATATGTTGCTGCTGCCAGCTGTTGTGCACAGGTGCTTTGGATGAAGAGTCAGTTAGCTGACTATGAGATCCTATATGACAAAGTGCCAATCTTCTGTGACAACACCAACGCCATTGCCATCTCCAACAACCCTGTGCTTCACTCTCGAACCAAACACATTGATATCAGGTATCATTTTACCAGGGATCATATAATGAAGGGAGATATTGAGCTGCATTTTGTCCCCACTGAGCTGCAACTAGCTGACATCTTTACCAAGCCTTTGGCTGAACCTTTGTTCAACGGGCTAGTTGCTGAGCTGTGAATGCTTAATATCTCTAAGCCTGTGGCTTGATATTTAATGTGTTCATAAAGTCTGATTAAATATTAAATGTTTTTCACATGAAACTAGGTAGTTACTTTCCAAGTAAATGCTAAAAACATTCCATATATTTAATTAATTATTTTCCGAATAACGAGGAGACAAATAGTTTTTAAAGGTCAATGGACCCACTTATGTGCAGTCCTTTTCCCACTAAGCATTTAATGCGATTGAATAATTATTTCAAATTTTGAATATAAATATTGTTTAAAGATCTTTCTCACCTAACACTTTTCTCAATTCTCACAAGTTCCTGCTCTGATACCAATTGAAAGTCCCTAATCCAAGCGCAAAACAATAACTAAGACAATCAACACACGTATTTACTTTTCAAACGTAATACTTATTATTGTATAATAAAGAATTACAAGTGTTATGGATATCACCGTTTGATGACAATGTGTTGTGCACACTTTGTACAAACAAAACCTAACTTATGAACGCAGTCGCAGCTGTTTGGTTCAATAAGTTCTAAAGAGTCAATGTGTGTAAAGTATCAAAGTAAACAACATTAACTCTAGGCTACATATCCTATTTATAGTGGTACGAGGTTGACTCTAAGTACTGGTTGATGGTGACTACACTAAACAGACACTTGTCAGACATCTATCACAACATGCTCTTCTATTCTTGGTAGTCTGCCACAATGCTTTAGGAAAACAGAGCTGACACAATTTCCTTTTTCTTCATAGTCTGGTACACACAAAGGTATGTCCAAAGTGTACTGAGTGTTAACAGGGTATTGCCACCCCTGTTAACCCTCAACCCCTCAGAGTCCCTGATACATCTTGGTTGTTATCCATCACAGCCAATGAGTATGTCTTCAAGTAATCTTTGACTTCCTTGACAATGTCTCTGGCATGGACTCCTCTGAGGTTGCTCATAGAGACTTAGATCTCTATGAGTCTTGCGATAATTGCCTGCCTCCTAGGCACAGGCAAGTTAATATCAAACAGATTGATTTACGTTTAAATCTATGATACAGGAAATCTAATAAACTTAGATTCCCAACACCATATAAGTTTATCATCCCTAATTTTTCAACTAGGTTTTCATGCTGGTCTGTATCCAACCCTTTTGTAAAGATGTATGCAATTTGATTTGCAGAATCCACTTTCATGGTTTTAATAACCCCATTCAAAAGCTTTTCTCTAACAAAATGTAAGTCAATTTCAAGGTGCTTAGTCTTTTCATGAAAAATAGGGTTAGCTGCTATTTTAATAGCAGAATTGTTATCACAAATAGATCCACATGTAAAAGATTATAACAAATTAAATCTTTCAAGATTTTAAGGATCCATATGACTTAACTTGCAAAAGAAGCATGAGCCCTATACTCTGCTTCTACAGAAGATTTAGAGAGAGTATGTTGCTTCTTACTTTTCCAAGAAACCAAATTATCATTCAAAAATACACAATAACCAGTCACAGACCTTCTTGTCACAATACATTTAGCCAAGTTAGCATCTGAAAAGGCTTTAAGAGACATACTAGAGTTTTTGTAACATGAATACCAAGACTTGGAGATCCCTTTAAGTATCTCAGAATTCTAAAAGAAATTTTCAAATGAGACATCAAAGGGTAATGCATGAACTGACTTAAACAATACACATCATTGAAATGCCAGTCATAGTATTGGTCAAGTAAATTAGCTTTCCCATAAGTTTATGATAATCTACAATGTTTTCAAGCAAATGATCACTCTCAGAAGCCTCATTGGAAATAGACAAGTTTGTCATTAAAGGTGTCTTAGATGGTTTGCAAGATAGCATTCTATATTCAGACAAAAGATCTAAAAGATATTTTCTTTGGTTCAAACAAACACCAGAATTGGTATTAACAACTTCAATCCCCAAAAAATATTGCAATTTTCCAAAATTGTTGATTTTGAACTGTCCTTTCAAAAAAAATTTAAAGCTGTCAATTTCCTTTTCATTATTATTAGTGACAATAATATCATCCACATAAACAAGAACAACAATAAAGACATTATCACAAGACTTAGTATAAAGAGAATAATCGGATTTACTTTGAACAAACCCATTCTTAATAAGCACAAAGATGAGCTTAGAGTTCCACTGTCTAGGAGACTGTTTAAGTTCATAAATGGACTTTTTCAATCTACAAACAAGATTACAATTACCAGTACAGAACCCTTCAGGGGTTTCATGTAGACAGTTTCATCCAACTCACCACATAGAAAAGCATTGTTGATGTCAGGTTGATAGATAGGCCATGACTGATTAATGTCTAAGTTAACAAGACACCTAACAGTCACCATTTTCACAACAGGGGAAAAGGTTTCTTCATAATCGATACCCTCTTTTTTGCCACAACCCATAACAATAAGTCTAGTTTTATACCTTTCTATTTTATCGTTGGATTTAAACTTAAGTTTCCAAACCCATTTAGAGTTTAAAGCAATCCTACCAGTAGGTAATTCAACTAAATCCCAAGTGTCATTCTCAAGTAATGCAACAAATTCTAAATTCATAGCATCAACCAGTATGGGCTTTGAGATGCTTCAAAGAAATTCCTAGGTTCACTATTTTTATTTAAGTGAGTGACAAAACATAAACATCCCCATTGAGTTTAGAATTCCTAACAAATATTGCAATCACATACTTGACTTTTGAATTAACAACAAAATCATTGTACTTTTTAGGAATGATAGAAGGTCTTGAAGACATTCTCAAAACTTGACCACCCTGAGCATAATTATTAGAATTATCCCTTAAATTTTATCCCATGTTTTGGCCATGGAAGGGAAAATTGAGGTTAAATTCTAAATTTCCCTTAGAGTTTTCACCATCATCAAGTGTGGCAGCCTCATTTCTATTCAAGCTGGCATCACTAGTATCATTGCCAGAAGCAATGTTTCTAGTGTCACCTAGACTTGAAGGTGGGCTACTAGCACTTGGTGACCTAAGGTCACCATTATGTTTCTTCAATACTCTCTCATCATCATTAGGAAGCTCAGGGTTTTCTAAGTTAAAAAAAGTTAACACTCTTCATATTAAAAAACATCAAGATTTTTGTTATCATTCTTCTTTTTATTTGAAATAGAATCCATAAAAGGAAAAATAGATTCAAAAAACTTATCATCTCTTGATACAAAAAGTTGAAGTCTGTCAAGACTATAAAATCTATAACCCTTTTGAGAATTAGAAAAACCCATCATAACACATTTTTCAGACCTACTGGTGAGTTTATCATGACTATTTAAAATAGTGGCAAAACAAAGACAACCAAAAGTTCTAATATGAGAGAGATTAGGGGATGAATTATAAATCATCTCATAAGGAGATCTACCATTTAGAAGAGAAGAGGGCAATCTGTTAATAAGATAAGTAGCCGTTAGAACACATTCAGTCCAAAATCTCAAGGGTATCCCCCCCTCCCCTGAAACAAAAGGTATCTAGTAACATTCATGAGATGCATATGTTTCCTTTCAACCATCCCATTCTGTTGTAGGGTATAAGCACAAGAGGTGTGGTGTACAATCCCTTTTTCATGACAAAATTTCTGAAAGTTTTTTATTCACAAACTCAGTTTCATTATCACTTCAAGAAATTTTGATATTCTTTTTGAATTGATTTTTTAAGATATTGTAAAACATTTCAATAACAGGATCAACTTCATCTTTGGTTATTATCAAATACACCCAAACAGCTCTTGTGAAATCATTCACAACAGTAAAAAAATATCTATGACCAGTGTGACTGGTCACCCTATAAGGACCCCATAAATCCAAATGAACAAGTTCACCTAGCATTTTTGTTTTACGATCACTTAAAGTAAATGGTTCTCTAGTTTGTTTAGCTCTTTGACATATATCACAGAAATTAGATTGATCAGAATTTGTAATATTCAAAGAAATTTTAAGAGCATTTAGAGCAGGGTCAGTTGGGTGACCTAATCTACAATGCCGATCATGTTTAGACAGAGAACAAGTAAGCACGTTAGAATGATTCACACACTTAGTACCTTCTATATCTAAATAGTACAAACCACTACATTGCCTACCAGTCCCCAAAACATTTTTGAGATTCAAATCCTGTTTCACAAAAAAACATTTGTTTTCATCAAACACAACTAGAATCTCATTATCCTTAGCAAGTTTGTGCATAGAAATTAAAGTAACACAGTAATCAGGTATAACAAGAGCATCAAACAAAACTAATTCATTTGAAAGTTTTAGATTTCCAATTTTAGAGATGATGGCCTCAATCCCATTAGGATGAGCCACCTTAATATTAAGGTGAGAAATATCAACCACATTTTCCAATTCAGTAACATTATTGGTCATATGTTGATTTGCCCCAGAATCAACAACCCTCCCATTATATCCAAGTTTAGATTTGATGTTGGTGTTAGAACAATTTTTTTCAAAATTATCATTGAAAATTTTATTGTTGTTAAAATAAATACCTGCCATGTTGGCATGAACACCTTTTCTAGAATCATTAGCACTACCCTTGTTATATTTTATAAGAGAGAGCAAAGTATCAAGTTGTTCATCTATGAAACCAGATGAAGAGGATGTCCCAACAGAATTGTTAGCAACATTTTTCCCTTTGAAACTTTGCCCCCCTTTTTTCTTCCCAAAGTCAGTAGGGTAACCAATGATTTTAAAGCATCTCTCAATAGTATGACTATTATAACCATAATTCTCACAAAACTTCACCATTAAAATTACCATAGGGTCTAAACACAATGTTGTTAGGGGTATTAGGCCTAAATCTAGTGGTGCTAGTGCTAGGTCTTAAGTTCCAATTGTTGTTATTGTTAGGTCTGAAATTACCACTGTTAGTACTCTGAGTTCTTTAAAAATTGTTTCTAGCAGGCCTATTAGAAAGAAAAGCAGATGTCTGAGTCTTTTGAAAGGATCCAGCAAGAGTGCCAAAAGCTACCCTGTGAGATTCCTCACTAGAGATTATAGCATAGGCACCCTTAACATCTGGCAAAGTCTCTCTAGAGAGAATAGAACTCCTAATACTCATATAAGAATCGTCAAGACCCATCAAAAATCGCATAAGTTTCAACAATTGATTGTGTTTCTAAAATTCACCAGCAGCAGTACACAAAGGCAATTCAATCATAGCATCATACTATTTCCAGTAAGAATTTAGTTTATGATAGTAATCAGACAAATTAGACCCACTTTTCTTTAGTGTATTAATCTTATGATGAAGATTGAAAATCACAGACCCATCAACTTTATGGTAAGTTTCTTTTAGCTCATTCCAAACATGTTTAGCCCTTTTTGAAAAATCTGACCAAGGAATAACTCCTCAGAAATGGAATTCAAAATCCAACCAAGAAAAACAACATTCACCCTATCCTATTGTTTTTCCAAAATCTCATCAGTTATGGACCTTTTACATGTACCATCAATAAAAGCAATTTAGTTTTTACCTTCTAAAGCAAGTAACATAGCATTGGCCCAAACATGATAGTTTTCAGTTTCCTTTAATTCAACAGTGATAACAGTTAACACAACAATATCATTAGGGTAAAAATGCAAAGGGTAAATTAAATCAAGCTTACTGATAAGTGTGATTGGGCCAGTCCCACTCTCAGTATCAGTATCACCATGAACAGACTTATCTTGGTCAGTCATGGTGAAAGGTCAACAAGGGTTAAAAAGAACTCAACCCAAAACCAACTAAGTTCTCAGGTTTCTAAATCACTCAAGGTGGTAGGTCAAGGGAAAGGCAGAGGGTGATGGTCCAAATAACAGGGTAAAAGAGTAAAGACAAACAACCCCAACAAATAAAACAGGTATTAAATACAAATATACACAAAATCAATTAGCAATTAAAGAGAGAGTAGAGAGAGGTGTTATAGTGCACGCAATAAAGAACAATCGAACTGTTAATCCTAGATTCACTTAGTCTAGGAAGTAACAGAACCTCCAAGGAACAAACCGTAATTTTTCTTCTCGGGAAAAATTAGGGAAAGTAACCAAAACAAATAGATCAACCAAAGAATCAACAAATCCGCCACAGTAACCACCACCAATCAAACAATCTTCCACAAAAAGGTGAAACCCTAAATTGTTTCTCAAGAAAAATTAGGAAAAATCACCTCAATCGAAGAGTAACACCGCCAATTAGATGAATCAGTAACAAAACTGATAATAGGAACCAGATCTCTGAAACCCTAAATTTTTCTCAAAAAATTACATTAGCAAAACAGTAGATCTAGGAGTAATATTAACAGATCCAGCTATCTCAATAGCAGATCTAACCGAAAAATTAAGTTTGAACAAAAACCCCCAAAATTTTATCAAAACCTAAAAAAAATTTCAGCGATTTTTAGTAACCAGGCTCTGATACCATGTAGAAAACATGATTCAAGAGATCCCAAATAAATTTAGATTTGATTAAACAAGATTTAAAGATTAAAGATTGAATAAATAATAGTAAAGACTACCAATGATAATCACGTGTAGTCCTATTATCTACATGGTAATAGTTTTAGAGATTAAAACATAAAAAGAAATAGATCAAACTAGGGTTTCAAGAACAAAACAATGGAGAGAGTAACTGTGTGAAAACACACACAGATGAATGAATGATACAAAATAGATATGGAAACCCTAGTGATTGTAATAGAAGCTTAATGGGCTTTAGTAGCTGTTAGGCTTACGGGTTGGCAAGACTTGGACTGACTCCAAGATAAGAATTTCCAAAGAGCAGCTTTTGTCCCTCCATTATATAGCAATGTCCACAGCAAGTCCAAATGATTAACTGAAAGTTTGACAATTAACATAATAAGTCCCCGAGGTTAATAATGGGTAGTAGATTAGGTCATATATTTTAATAGATACCAAAGGACTCATCTCTTCCATCCATCTCTACCCATCTAATAGGTAAGATTAATATTATTTAATTATTTTACATATTTTTATAATTTAAATAACTTCTAAACTGTTAAGTATTAAATGAAAAAAATATACCATAATGACGAGCATTTAATTAACTTTCTAAAAATATGCACTATGATATATTTTTGAAGAAAAAAAATTTCATTTTTTTCGTTTTTGAATTTTGCATTAAATATCATATATGATAATACTATTTTATCATATATGATATTGATATATATCATATATGATAAGTTGTATCATATATGATACTAGTGTTACTATCATATAAGATATTTAGTATCATATATGATAGTTTTCGACAACGAAAAAAACACAATTTTTTTTGCCGAAAGTATATCATATAGCATATTTGTATAAAGATAATTAAATAGCCGTCGTGATGGTAATTTTTTCGCATAAAGATTAACGGTTTAAGAGTTATTAATGTTTGAAAAAAGGAGAAAATAGGTTTTTAGTTTAATCTTATCCATCGGATTAAAATGAATATGGAAAATGCAGATTAGTCCCTTGGTAGCCAAATAAAGTTTGGTATCCAAATAAAGTTTGATATCCAAATGAACTTAAATAATAAAATATATTAAATGTTTGACAATAATATATTAGTAATATAGTATTTGGGTAAGCAAGACACAAATGATCAAGGTTGTAAATAACGTGAAGCGTAACGTAGTGGTATTGTCAAGCTTCAAGCTACAAAAGCTATCGCGAAGCTATGTTGTTTTTTGAAGCGTGATGTATAGAGATATACAATATTTATAAATTAATATCTATATAGCGAGTTTACAAAAGATTTCATACAAAAAATTAAATATGTAAATTAATAACCTACTCCTTACATGATACAAAATGGATCAATACTTTTATTCAAAGTTAAAACAAAACCGGCTACTAGTTAGTCAAGACTCAAGAATTTATCTCCATATTAAAATTACTAAACCCAAGTATAGTAAATAGCCCAAAACTAAGTAAACAAGCCCAATTCCTATAAATCTGAAAAAAGATTCAAGAAAAACGTCACGCTACGTGCTATATCACAATTTATGCCATTTTTAGCAAGCTACGCCTAGAGACGCGCCTTAGTTCGTTTCGTAACGTGGAGGTCACGCTTCACGCTATAGCCCGCTATAATGTGCGCTATAGCGTGCTATCTGGAACCATGCTCATGATGCTAATGCAGTAACATGAATATATTTTTAAGATCAACTAGGATGAAAATGATGTTATTTTTAGGGCCATATTTGGAATATGATGATTATATAAGTATATAAGATGATGATGTGAATCTTTTAAAGAAACAACTTTAGTTACACGTTCGTTTAGTCCATTTACATTTATATATCCCCGTCTGCATTCATTTATGTTTGTTTATGTTATTAATGAACGAACATGAACAAGTTCAAATCTATATAAAAGAACATGAACAACAATTTGGTCCGATCATGCGTTCACGCTCGTTTATTTGTTCAACTAATATTAAATGAATGAACATGAACATACCTCTGTCCGGGTTCGTTAGGTTCTTTACATTGCTAGTGAAAATCATAACTTTTATTTAGTTTGAAGAGTCTTAATCCCCAAATTCTTAAACTTTTATTGATTTTGTTTATAAGTTATAAACTTTTTTCATCACTACAACTATCTACTGCTATGAAATCACGTTGTTATGCACAACTACTCGTCTAATATACATAAATGATCATCATACATTTAGGTCTCGTTTGGTTCATCGTAATTTGTCGTAATTAGATGTAACTTTAATTTAGTTACATTGTGTAGGCTGTTTGGTTTACATAACGGAGGAAATTGTAATTTCACTTTACATTACGTAAGTTGTTTGGTTTGGATTGTAGTTGTTATTCACACATTACAATTACATCAAGAAATGGAATTCAAATTATATAAGAAGTTAGATGTAAAGTTTTGAATTATGGTGTTATTCAGTATTGTGTAATTAAGTTTTTTTGTACGTTGAAACATGGAGACTAAACTTTTGAGTAATACAAGTGAGATCACAGCCCCAAAACTCATGAAGAAATTGTCAAATATATATTTTACACGTGTTACTCAAACTCCTGAATTTATTTTTTTCGACAGATGCCTTTGTGGAAATCTCAAATGGAAGATCACACTTCTAACTGGCTTAGGGTGGTTTCAGTGGGACAGAACATGAACGGTAAGACATACCGTTGTGAGTTATGTTATCAGTTAGGCATTCCCTTATATTCTGTTCTAAAACCATGCTCAACTTGCTCTAGGGCCTTTACGGGAGATATTTATGGAAATCATGTTGTATCATGAGCCGGTATTATTGGTATTAAACACCGGCATAACCTTGTCCGTGATACTCCTGTCGACATATGTTTTTGATCGAGGATTGCGGCTAGTAAAGAAGTCGATATTGGGCTTGGTGGAGGGCATAACAAACCCTTACGTCCAACGGATATGTTACTCTACTCGTGGGATAGAAGGATTGATGTGTGTGTGGATTTCATAGGATCCTCGCCTTAAATGCAAACTGGCTTGATTGATTGTGTGACTGGCCGTGAGGGGATTGATGCGGCACATTGTACACGCGTTAAGTAGGAGACCCGATATGCACATATTGGGTATGGTTTCCTTCGCTCCGCATTCTCTTCGTTTGGGGAATTGGAAGGGACATTAGGGCATATTGTGTTATTCATATTTTTAATAGAATTAGCTTTGCTATAGCTAAAGGAGTCGGATCTCAGATAGTATCTCGGCTCTTCACTAACTTTTATAAATCCTATTATTCTAATTCTAATAAAGTACGTGGTTTTTAAAAATAAAATAATAATAGTAATAATAATAATAATAATAATAATAATAATTCTAACGAAGTGATGTTTATAATAATAATAATAATAATAATAATAATAATAATAATAATAATAATAATAATAATAATAATAATAATAATAAAATTAGTATTAATAAAAACTCATTATTATTAAAATTGTTTCTACTTTCTAGTAATTAATAAATTTTATTATATAATATAATTATATAATAACATAACTAAAATAATAATAATTATATTAATAATAAATAAATATAATAATATTAAAAAATAATAATTATTAAAAATATATATATTAAAAAATATAAAAATAAAACAATTATTACTAAAATTAAAACAGTTATTATTAAAAAATAAAAAAATATTATTACTAAAATTATTATTATTCAATAAAAAATATTATTATAATAATAAAATATTTTAAATAGTTACTAATTAAATAAAAAAATAATTATTATTATTAAAATAATAATAGTTATTAGTAAAATAATTATCTTTTATTAATAATATATTAGTACAATAATATTATTAAAATATTTATCATTTAAAAAATTAAAAATAACAAAAAAGATACATATATTTTTATAAATAAAAAATAAAAATAAAAATTTATACTATATATTTTATTATTATTAAATATTTATCGTCAAAAATATTAATTATTATTATTATTATTATTTTAATTATTATTAATAATATTACTTTATCTTAATATTAAGTAATAAAAATCATTAATATTATTATTATATTTTTCTTATTTGTTATCGTTTTATCAAGGTTATTTATTATTATTATTATTACTATTATTATTATTATTATGATAATAAGTTATTATTTATTATTCATTATTATTATTGTTATTATAATAATTTGTTATTTATTATTCATTATTATTATTGGTATTATTTATATTATTATTATAGACGTGATATACCTGTAAAATATCGAGAAATGATGTTATACCCTCACGTGAAAGGGGTTAACAATGGTTAGTGGGGCTTATTAAATGGAGTCATAAACGACAGAAAACTTTCTGACTTAGAGGCGACGATACCATAACGTAGGGACCGGTGTTATGCCGACGTGGCTAACATTATTCTGACGTGGGTGTCGGCGTTATGCTACCGGGACTTGTGTCATACACCCCCCTTCACACACACACACACACACACACACACACACACACACACACACACACACAAATCTTACCCACCCATTTAAATTTTGAGAATTTTAAATCCCCTTCATATAATGGTTATATTTAAAAAAAAATTTAAACCGTATACAACTATATATAAATATCTTTTTATCATATATTCTTTTCACAACCCTTTATATACACACACATACAACAAAATGGATCAAAATCAAAATGATGAGTACAAACCGTGTGTTTTTTAAATCGATGAAGAATTTTTTTAAAATCGAAGAAGAATACGATATCGATTTTAAGATGCAAGCGTACCAAACGATCTGTTGAAAATTGGCCTTGCTTGACCCATAATCCGGCCGTCGTGACTGTGTAGAAGTCGAAGTTCGATCGTTGGCTGAATTTTGGAAAAAGATATCGTATGAGGCGTAAATTATTTTTGAAAATTGTCGATGGCACTGAATCTGATGAGGCACATCCTCTCCCGAAAATATACTAATATTAATATATAATAAAAAATTTATATATAATAACGTGTATAATTATTAGTTATATGAATATCGCAATTGTAAAACAGTAAGTACGGGAAAATGTTTCTACATATTTAAATTAAAATATTAAAAAATAATTTATATGTAAGCACGGGAAATTTCTTATACATACTTAAATTAAAATATTAAAAAAAATTAATTTATATGTAAATCCGTACGTGCACAGAACTTATAACTAATTTTAGTTAAAAGGTACAAGTTTATTTATTAATAAATATGTATTGTTTACTTGTACAACCATGATTTGGAGAAAACTTTTGACAACACATATTTTGCATTTTGGTAGATATTCTATAAAAGCACTATGGTTCGGTTAAAAACTCGCAATTTACTCTATTACTAGTAGGGGTGTCATTCGGTTTATCGGGTCGGATTTACGCCTTATTCGATCAAGTTTTATCGGGTTTTCCAAAAATAAAAACTTACCCGTAACCCGACCCTATAAGAAATCGGGTTATCGGGTTAGGTTCTATCGGGTTATCGAGTTTATCGGATCGGACTTATCGGGTTAGACATATTATCAGTCACATGGACGGAGCTAGGGGGTTCCCGCGGGTGCCCGTGACCCCCATGGAATTTTTCTGTGTAGTATTCATTTGTGAAGAAAACATCGATTTTTCCTAAATTCATCTTAAATGCACCAAGTCAATCGGAACGTGTTTCTACCCTTCGTTTTAATTTACTTTTTCATGTGTTATATTACGATTAAAAAAATTTGTGCACCCGATCATATTTCGTCGTGGTTTCGTCCCTAAATTCAGTCAGATACTAACAAAAAGATAGATGGCATGTAACTGATCTAAGCGTATGTATTTCATAACTAACTTATAACATCACTGAATAATTAAACGTATATTTCATTACTAACTGATAATCAATGAATAATCAAGTTTTTATTACTATTTGACTAAGTGCTAATAGATCTAACTCTAAGGTATGTATATTTGGAATTTTGGATATGCATTTCACCATTTCACAATATGATATTATTGTTTCTTAGGCTTACGAATCATGTACTTATTAAGGATATGTAAACTTTTAATTTAATATTTAAACAAATATTTCTTAAGTCTTATAAGGTTTAACAGGTTAACCTAATAATCCGATAACAAAGTAGATACAACCCAAACCCAACCCTATATGGTTATCGGGTTTATCGAGTTGACCCGATAAACCCGATAAAGTTTTTTTGACCCGAATCAACCCGACCCTATAAGGTCTTATCGGGTTCGGGACGGGTCGGATCGACCCATATCACACCCCTAATTACTAGTATTAGTTTGGAAGTATTTGTTAGGAATACATTTATTAAACTTGTTGGTCAAGTAATTGGTTTCCTTATAAAATCGAACCCTAATACGATTGGTAAGGTAATTAATAAAGGAAGCCAAGTTTCCATTTATTATTTAATCTATAATTAACCACCGTCTTATTTTCTCCTATATAAATAAACATACAGCAAAGGGCTAAAACATATTCGACTTCATATCTCAACTTGTTTCATCGATTACAATCACAATGGCCCAACTTATTGATTTTCTGAAGCATTTTTCAGAAGATCGCCCTAGTCCAGTCGCGTCAACTTCCGGTGATAAAGCTGCGGTAAGAATGCCTAAGAGAAAACGGTCTTTTGAGCTTTTACTTGATTATTATCGCAGGCTAACACTATATCAAGAACTTGTTGATGCCGCCAAGTCGTTCACCTTATATTTTCAGCCGAGCGATAATGCTCCAGTCACCACATCTAATTTGTTGATCGACTATTCTGCTACGCCAATAAGTTTCGTTCCACCACAAGATCCACCAAAAAAGACCGAACCAGTGCCTAAGAAGAAGAGAGCTAAAAAGGTAAACCGTGGACACGTGGTGATGAGCAACCACGCAAACGAGCAGATGCAGATTGTTTGTTATGACACATTAGCCACACCACCTACAGAACAACCAAAGAAAAAGAGAAAGATAACGCCCAAGATTAAGTCTGGACCAGTGGTCAAGAATGAGGTTACAGAGAGGTTGCAAAAGTTTATAACGAGTGATGAGATGAATGGTTCAGATTTAAAATTGGTGATTCAGAAAGTGTTGTATATGAGTGATTTGAAACAAGATCAAAACAGGTTGAGCTTGCCCATGAAGAAGCTAGAGACTGAAGATTTCTTGACGGTTGAAGAGAAATTAGCACTCGAGAATGAAAAGGAGATCGAGGTTCGACTAGTTGGGCCAACACTAGAGATGTTTAAGGAACCGATGATGTTGAAGATTTGGGATATGAACAAGAACCATAATCTTGTGTTAATAACCAATTGGTACCACTTTGTGAAGGAGAACGAGAAACATCTAGAGGAACTATCAAAAATTCAATTGTGGTCGTTTCGTAAAGACCATCAACTGTGCTTTGCTCTTGCAGTTGTGGCGAGACCACCTGATGGCATAAACACTGTCGCTAACTAAGGAAATATTAAGCATCCTGTGGAACACTTTTAATGCTTGTTATTAGATATTGTTTCTTGGTCTTAAGAGTTAAATTATGATTTTATACATTAAATTTTGTTTGATTTTTGGTGTTGGTTCTATAAAGTGATGATCGTTAGGTTTCTTTTGGATTGTTTTCATTAATAAGTTGTTCTTGTTTTATTGTTTGACAAATTATGATGATAGCTTATTACTGTTGCTAATGATTATGAGGGTGTTTAGTATTGCCTATTAATTTCTGCTTATAGGAAAAAACATGTAAGCAGTTAAGAATTAGTGTTACGATTTGCTTATGTCGTTAATAGCCAAGTTCCAAGATAAGATTGACTTCAAAAGTCAAATAAATGTGTTTTAATCAGGGTTTTAGGTTTGATATTGAAACTGATATATCCAAATATTTCTAACTGCTTATGTCTTCCAAATAAGGCTGCTTTTATCGATCGTGAGCTAAAAAACACAGACCTCACACGTGACATTGCTGGGAGTATCCATTCTCGTGCGTGAGTGAGGCAAAAAAACCTCACATTCGGTGACCAAGTGACATTTCAGGCTTCGCGAAAAAACTGAGCCCCTCACTAATTATAAAAAACAAAAAACTTTTCTAATATCCCCATTTATCCCCCTATAAATATATTTCAAATTAAACTATTTTTATACAACGAAAAATACAACTTCTATACACTAAATACAACCCTTAATCACAAAATGTCTAATTCACGTACTCCCCGAAACCAAATCGTCAACAATCAAGAACAATCCCAACTGTACGTTCTTTATTTCGTAACGTTTTTATATTTTCGTAACATTTTTAAATCGTAACCTTTTTATTTCGTAAAGTTTAATATGCACGTTTTTAATTCCATAACGTTTTTATATTTTCGTAACATTTTTAATTCGTAACATTTTTACTTCGTAAAGTTTTTAATTTCGTAACGTTTATTAATGTACGTTTTTATTTTCGTAACGTTTTTAATTTCGTAAGTGTACATTTTTTATTTCTGTAATGTTTTTATATTTTTAATGTAATATTTGTATTTTGATTAACAATAATATTATTTTGGTGTGAGGGTGTTTTTTTGGTGTGATTGATAATAAAAAAGTAAGAGGGAGAAAACTGATGTGACGTTGACGTATAAGATATGAGGGGTGTTTTTGGTGTGACTGATAAATTCAACCTAGCATAAGCACTTCAAATAGGCAACTCCTATCTACTTTTTGAAAATATTTATACCTGTTTATATACTTATATACTTTCTCTTCCTCAAAATTGTTGTCTATCTTTTTATTTTGGTTTGTTCTAAAATTAATGTCCAGTACCAAGAATAGATTGAAAAATTTGATAAGTTTACCATATTGTCTTTGCTTGAATATGTTAATACAAACTTTAAAAAAAAAAAAAAAAAAAAAAAAAACTTCTAAAAAGATTTAATTAATTAGTTAAGGGTAAAACCGTAATTGTGCTTAAAAATATTTTAGAAAATATGTGATCATTTAATGCAATAAACTTATATTTATATGTTAATTTTATGGTTTTTATGTTGATTAGAGTGAAAAAAGTTTATTATGAAATGCTTGGTTAACGTACAAAGATAATGATATGGTCATTACTTAATACTAGGGGTGTTAAAAAAAACCTTGAGGAATCGAGGAACCAAGTCGAACGCTCAATACGAAACCAAAAAAACCTGAATCGAAGAAGCTGAAATCGAAAAAACCGAAACCAAAAAACCCGCTCATCACGGGTCGATTTTGGTTTTTACTTTTAGAAATTCACGGTTTCAACCAATCATATTTTTTTTTTCAATTCGCAGAACACATTTAAGTGACATAACTTGCAAAACTCTTTTCAACCAATCATAATTTAGTATTATTAATAAATTTACTTTAAATCAAAAGGGTATAATAGTAAAACATACGTTTTACTTGTTTTTTATATTAAAAAAACGTTTTTTAGAACTCTTTATTTTTTGTTTTGCTCAAAAATATATTTTTTTTTCTTTCTTTTTCTGTATTTCTCCTTTTTAATATATTTTTGAAAAAATTAAAAACATGTATGTTTTTTCTATTTTTTGTATTTCTCCTTTTTAATATACATATTTTTGAAAAAAACTAAAAACATATATGTTTTTTCTATATGAATGTAAATTTAAATCTTTTTATCAAGCACATTATTTTTTTTTGGAATTTGTAACAAATATTAAATAACATAGACCTTTATAAAAAAATTAAAAAAATATTCATTTACATACATGTTACATTTCTTTTAATAACAAATACAAAATTCACATATAAAACAATTGTAACTTTTTAAAAATAGTAAATTATCTTCAAGTGTACATCTTCATCAACTTTTATGTCTTCAAACGGTATCATCATCTTTCATCATCTTCATATACCAGAAACAAGCATACAAAATAACAAATTAAACCAGAGACACATATATACATTTTTTTCATTAACTTTATACCACCAATAAAAACACATATGTTTCTTATAACATAAATGTGTTTAAAAACAACAAAACATACATGTTTTTTATAATAATGATAAAGAAAACATAGTTAAAACATACACGTTTCTTATAACGTAAAATAAACATGTTTCCCACTTTCTAAAACATATATGTTCCAAATGCATACCCGTCTTTTACAAATCTCATACACGTAAAAAAATATATATGTTTTTTATAATGCAAAATATATTCATGTTTCACACTTTCTAAAACATATATGTTTCAAATGCATACCCTTCTATTACAAAATATCACATACGTAAAAAACATACATGTTTAACACTTTATAAACATGTATGTCTGAAAATAGATACTCTTTATAAACATGTATGTTTGAATAATTAAAAAAAATCAATTACAATAATACATTCAAACCGAAAAGATGGAAGTTAAAGATAACACAAACAAAAATGATGAAAAATGATCCATCGAACCATTGAAAACCATTGATCAATCACATAGAGTGAAAGCTTGCACTGGCCAAAATCATTAATTTACAATCCATGTCTTCCAAATCTATTTTTATCAGATCGAAAGACACATATAGAATAGGTTTTATGTTATCAAATCTAAAGTTTTTCATATCGAAACTCCATTTTTTATTTCGGTTAACACATACAAAAAATCAAATCAAACATGTTATTACCGTATAGATAGCAGATTATTCGACTAACCAACAGTGACACCAAGAGGACGACTCCAATAAAAGAGGGATGATAAGAATGATTATGGCTGATTTTTTGACTTCTTTTTGATGAAGAAACCTTGTGGCGGCGACCTGATCTTGGAGAGGAAAAGAGGCATGTATGCTTCTCAACAGTATTTTAGAGGGGATTTATGGTGGTGGTGACGGCCAAAAGGGAGGGGATTTATGGTGGTGGCAATGGCCGACTTTAGGATTACTGGATTAGGGTAAATTTTTATTGGTATGGAAGAAAGATGTTTTTTTTGAAGTTAAAAAGTGAGATCTGATAGTAGTTTAGTGAATTCATGGCTTCTAGTTTTTTTAATGGGAACTACCAATGATGCCCTTTTGAGACTTAACAAACCAGGCCCTATGTTTAAATTAATTATATTTTTGCACTTATAAAGGGAATACTATGTTTGGCTGTTATAAACTTAAAAGACAAGCAAAAGAGAATACAAGGGCCATTTGGGGCAGACATTGAAAGTTCTCCCAGCCACTCCTGTCATGCCACGTCCTCCACTATCACACCACCACCAATCACAACCTCCCTCTCATCCACATCACCTCTCCACTCACCAAAAAACCTGATTAATAATATATAACTCGTTTAAACGAGTTATTATATTAATTAATCTTCCCTCCAAACATTTACTGTTCATCCGCCCTCCCTAATCCACCCCAAATTCGAGTCATAAACCCTAATCATGAACCCACACTAAACCAAAGGGGTTTTACCTAATCTCCTCCAGATTGGTAATTAACCTTATACTCACCATAACCCACCACCCATATACCCCACAAACCAACCCATGTGACACCCCCAATGGTCCCATGCCCATCACTTTCCCTCAAAACCCTAAGAGGGGACAAGATTAATGGTGGGTATTCCTTGGTCCCAAAGTTTTCTTTAACGGTTCTAGATCAAAGACAACAACTGTATCTTCATTAGAACATCACATGAAGGCAAATTTGACCATTTTCAAATTTCGACAAAGGGAAATTTGGGATTTTTATGTACTAGGGTTTTCAGTAGTTATGATTCTAGTATCTTCTTAGTTAGTCTATAAAAGGAGAAGCCAATATGTAGCATTCCCTTTTTTCCAGTTTTTGTATCTTTTTATATTATTAATGAAATGAAAACTTAAAATGGTGCAAATACTGAGTTCCTCTTTATTGCTTTGTTAGTGTAATGTTTTAATTATTTGCAAGATAGTTCAAGTTTTCAAAGTTTTGGTTCAAGGTTTTTGTTAAAGAAATTTTCAAAAAGGTAATTGAGATCCACGGATTATGAATCCAAAAACACAAGGAGGTGAAAGTGGAATTGTGTTTTTGGTTTTCAAATTTGTGTTACAATTTGGTTTTCATATTTCAATGGTTTCAAAAAGTTTGGTTTTAATTTGGTTTGTCTCAAAGGTTTTCCAAAATCCTTGTTATTCTCTCTTGTTTACTCACTGTTTCACAAGCTCCATGTAAGCTGACTTAACAAATCGGCTTACATTAGAGCTTTTGAGGCTTGTGTTTATTTATTGTTTCTTAGAAGGTTTCCATTCCTTCAAGACATATTGGGTATTGGACTTTTAAGGTCCATACCATCACTTGCTCTACACAGCTTCTCATAAGCCCTAGCTCAAGCCTCCTGCTTGATGGAGATGGCATTTCAGCCATAGTGGGGCCCGGATGTGGGTTCTATAAGGTACTTTTCAGGCTTGAACCCTCCCTTGGTTTGAATCTTTGGCTTTGGATTTGTGAGATGGCATGCTGTATGTGATTTGGGTAGATAACTATTATATGCTAGTTTCATTAGTTGTTATTGCTTATATATGTTTATGACACATGCTTGAGTAGTTATTCATCAGTTTGGATTTGATTTGTTAAGAAGTTCTTTGTTAAATTTCTTATTCAGTAATATTGAGGGGTGTTTGGGTTTGGGATTTAACTAGTATTGGGTGACACTATATTGGTTAATAACATGCTAAACATGCTTAAGTAGTAGTAATAGGACAATATTGGTAGTTTGTTTTATGTTTGGTAACCTAGAGATAGATTCTACATGTTAAAAACTTGGTTAAAAACAGTCAAAAAATCAATAGGCTTATAACTAGCTTGTTTTAGTAGATTTTAAGTCTAAATCTTGGAACCTGTTAGTTTAAGTTGTCATTTAGGGTTGCATACTAGTAATTTGTGGTTTGGTTGTGCCTTGTGAGAAACTTGGAGGTTTGAAATCCATTTGATGACCATAAAGTTCAACAACAAACCCACCAGACCTACCCTTTGCATCAGTGACTGGATTTGTGCAATTTTTGTGTGATTTTTGTATTGGATCTGTTGTTTTTATTGTTTACTTGACTCCCCACAACCCAACTGGTTGTGGGGGTGCCTTTGGTATCCAACAAAACCCAAAAACAAGCTCTGAATCAACCATATAGTGCCCAGACCCGTTTTCTACTTAGCAGCAGTAGGAAGAAACTACCCACTGCTAGTTCTTTCTTTCCCACTGCTGGGCTAAAGGATAAAAAGCCCAGACCAGTCAACATTAGACTTGTGTTTTTTGTCTTTAGTGGCATATTTTGAGCTTTTTCTAGATTTTTTATTTTTCCTTGCTTTGTTTATTTATTTTATGATTTTTCATTAAGTTTATTTTTAATTTACTGTTCATTTGTTATCTTTTCAGTTTTAAATTTTTTCTTAGATTAAGTTAATTATTTTAAGATTTTTAGACAAAAATTTCACTGTTCACCTTATTTATTTTTTTAGAATTAATTTAAGTTAAATTAGGTTTTAATATTAAATTGTTTTGTCTTTTAGTGAAAAAATTATTTTTTTCAAAGTTTTTAATTATTCTACTGTTTAGATATATAGTTTAGGA
Organism: Glebionis coronaria; assembly: GCA_025667525.1. NCBI lineage: Eukaryota > Viridiplantae > Streptophyta > Magnoliopsida > Asterales > Asteraceae > Glebionis > Glebionis coronaria. Next base: position 630,356,223 of record CM046874.1, on the reverse strand, counting down.
TTTTTTAAAAAGTCAAATTAATTTTAGCATTATTTTATTATTTTTAATCATTATTTTAGTTTTAAAATTGTTTTAGTGTATTAAAAATAGAAAAATAGTTCTAAAATTTAGGATAAATACTTTTTTGTCTTTAAATAATATAAGTGAGATATTAGTTTATATCATATATGATGTTATATCATATATATGATACTAGTGTTACATCATATATGATATTAGTATCACATATGATGGTTTTCGACAACGAAAAAACGAAAAAACAAAAATTTGTCGAAAGTATATAATATAGCAAATCTTTAGAAAGATAATTAAATGTCGGTCGTTATGGTATTTATTTCGCATAACGATTAACGTTTTAAAATGTATTAATTGGATTAAGATGGATATGGAGGACGTAGATTATTCCCTTTGTATCCAAATTAAGTTTGGTATTCAAATGGACTTAAATTACATATAATTTTCATCCGATATTATATAACACAAATGAAGATATTTATAGTTAAAATTGAATTGAAATAGATAAAAAATAAACAGTTATTACGAGACGGAGAAAGTATCTATATAAGAGAACTAATTTATGATATCAAAAACGTCGTCACTCCAAAAATATAAGTTCTCGTTCGGCTCCAGTAATTTAAAGTAGGGTCATTCATTTGTATAACGGTTTAAAAGTAGTTAAGAGTTGATCATCAAAGGGTTCGCAATTTTCTAAAAGATCCGTGTTGGGTCTAAAAGTTGATGTGGCAGAAACTCAAAATGAAGAAATATCAAGACGTTTGTTATCCAACGCTGACATGTGAAAGCTAGGTGCTGACACATGTATTTTAGACGCTGAAAAATATCTTGACGATGATGGAATTATATTTAGAGGATATATTCAAGATATTGTAGGACGATATTTAGAATATAGTTTATCTAAATAGAATATTTAGGTATTATTCATTCTTATCTCTTGTAAAATCCTAATCCTTACACTATAAAAGGAACCAAGGGTTATTAGGTTTTTCATAACATTCATATACAATGTAAACCTAAAGCGTGTGTTGCACTACACGTGGAATTAATGTATACACGTCTATTGGTTGTTTACTATTAATATTATGAGCAACATTTTTTAGTAATTCATGTGTTCTTGTGCCTAAACATCTTGTTTAATGGTTGTTGTTCTGTTCCACTGTGATTGTCTAATCACATGAACAATGATCATTCCTAGTAGCTAAAAGATCGAGGAAACTTAGGTTTCCACAGTTGGTATCAGAGCATGAAAATTTAGTTAGACAAGAATAAGCAGTTACCATGTTTAAAAGAAATGAGCCAAATATATAGGAGAGGTGAAAGTATGTGATGAATCAAAACGTGAGGCAGTTATATTCAAAAAGTAATCATGAAAATCTTGAAAATATATAACTTATCTCAAACATTAATAAAAAGTTACCAACTCCTAAAATTACGGTCCATATTTTTGTCAAAAATAACAACTGGGTAGGACCAAATGTTTGTTAACGGTAAAAAATAACTTATTAGCGCCCAACGGCTATATTCTTGTCAACGTTGGTAATGTGCCATGTCAGCGTTAAAATTGGTCTTATCAGCGTTTGGAAAGAACAGCTGATTCCGGATAAGCTTAACTTGCTTATTCCGGATAAGCTGCCAGGTTACATATTCCGGATAGTGGATAGAACAGCATTCCGGATAAGGAACAAGTTGATTATTTCGGATAAGAGTGACAGTTTTATTCCGGATAAGCGGCAGGTTTGTTATTCATGATAAGAGTAATTTTGGATTCTTAATAGTGATAGTATTTTAGATCCCGGCTCAGGTTCTGTTTACTTTCTTTTTACTTTTCAAGCATTTATTTTTCCAACTATTTTTCTTTTAAATTAATTTTAAACTTCACATTTTAATTACGTTGTCAATTTAATTTTTCGTCACGCCTTAATTTTTGTCTTTTAATTAAATTTACTTTTAAAACTTTTAATATTGCACCATTTAAGTTTTAATTAGTTTTAGTTTTTAATTACCGTCAATTTACTTTTAAGTTTTACACTTTTAATTTTACTACAACGACAAATCTTTGTTTCACCAAAAGACGACTGAGTCGAATTCGATTAGACATACGACAAAGAACTTTTTAACTAAGTGAAAACCTAGTTATTAAATGGCGCCGCTGCCAGCTCTCTTCGTAAAGATTAACGGTTTTCTGTGAGAGACGCGTTGAATTTTGGGATCCGTTCACTCGTGAACGTTATTTTCTTGCTTAAAAATTTCCAAAAATCCATAAAAATTAAAATTGTTAAAATCCATAAAAATTAAAAATTTTCAAAAATCCAAAAAGATTTTATTTTTATTTTTATAGTGTATATATATTGTCTATTGCTTTGGTCTCTTTTTCTTTTGCTTTCGCAGGTGTATGCGTACTAGATCTTCAACTTATCCAGAGCCCGAGACACGTGAAGATTTAGCTATGGCAGGTGTGAACAACAACAATAACCCACCGCACCTCAACAATAATAACAACAATGTTCCCCACCCGATCTTCGGACAATGGAAGAGCTTTGTCAACCCACGATGAATGGACGAGGAGGACCGATTGCGCCGATGCAAATCACGGCTCCGGAGTTATCGTTGAAGCATCATATGATCCAACAAGTGCAAACTAATCCATTTCGCGGATTGCCGGATGATGATGCCAACAAGCACCTCGACAAATTCATTACTATTACTCAAAGCATGAAGTTGCCCGGTGTTACTATGGATGTCCTTCGCCTACCGCTCTTTCAACATACTTTATCCCACCACGCCGAAAAATGGTTTGATCGTCTCCCGAAGAATTCCATTCATACTTGGGACGACATGACTCAACGATTTTTGTCGCGCTACTTTCCACCATCCATGGTCACGAGCCTTCGAAATCAAATCAGCGGTTTCATGCAAGAACCCGATGAATCACTCTTTGATGCTTGGGAACGATATAATGTTTTGATCGATCGATGTCCAAACCACAACATGCTCCCCGTCACCTTAATTGATACTTTCTACAACGGTTTGACTTTTCGTGATCGTGATACGATTAATGCAGCCGTCGGTGGCACATTTATGAAAAGAAGATCTGAGGAGTGTAGAGAGCTTATAGAGAACATGACTACTCACCATAAAAATTGGGATTCATCTGCATCTTCAAGGAATAACCCGAGAGTCAATGTTTCTTCCACTTCTTCAAACCGTGATATCACCGAACTGACCCGCGCAATGGTCGAAATGAGCAAGAATATGCAAATTTTGGCTACAAATCATCAACAACAAGTTAAATCTGTAGCAATTTCTTGTGAGACTTGCGGCGGTCCTCACTCATACACTGATTGTCCTTCTACTCATAACAATCTGGAAAACGTGTATGCGGCTTATGGTAATTATTCAACGGAAAACTACTAAGCCCGACCTCAAGGTAATCGTAACTTGCTAAGTTACCGTTCTAACAACTATCTTTCACCCGGTTTTCCTCCTCAAAACCACAACCCCAACAACTACAATCGAAGCAACCAAATCCCACCTCGAGCTTCAAATCCTTATCACCCACCCACTCAACAAGCCCCACCCATTCATCAAGATGTTGAAACCTTAATGAGAACCCAAGGAGAGCAAATTAAGAATCTGCAAAGCCAAATTATCAACTTGAAAGGGGATATCACTAAGCAAGGTAATGACATCAGATCCGAGCTTCGACATGATATACAAACCTCCTTTAGCACTCAAACTAATGATTTGAATAATATGCTGGCTAGTTTCTTACCAACCACTCAACCCTCTACTTCGGGCTCTCTACCTTCAAACACCGTCACCAACCCGAGAGCGAATGTGAGTGCTATTACTACACGTAGTGGAGCAACCTTAGTAGGACCATCTATCCCTCCCCCTGTTACTCCATCTACACCTCCTCCACCACCATTTATCCCTCCTACTCCCACGCCTAGGATTAGTTCTCCATTACCGTCTCCACCTCTTACTGAAGTACCCAAGAAGAACCCTTCACCAACCCCACCTTCCACTTATAAACCCAATATTCCTTATCCATCTCGCTTAGACAAGTCCAAACTTCAAACCAAGGATGACATTCAAGTATCAAACTATTTGAAGAAAGTTTCGGAAATGACCATCACTTTTAGCCTTGTTGAAGCTCTTGCACAAATGCCTAAATTTTTTAAGATGTTTAAGGAATTGCTTAGCAAGAAGGAGAAGATGGCCGAGTTTGTTAATACTTGATTAAATGAAAATTTTTCTGCCGTCCTTCTTAAAGAACTTCCGGAGAAACTTGGAGATCCCGGTCGTTTTGTGCTACCATGTACTTTTCACCAAACCGAAGAATTGATTGCCTTAGCCGATCTCAGGGCAAGTATAAATCTGATGCCTTTAAGTGTTTGGAAAAAGTTATCTTTACCCGACCTTAGACCAACGAAGATGACTCTTGAGCTTGCAAAACGCACTCTCGCTTACCCTCTAGGTATTGCTGAAGACGTGTTTATTAAAGTTGGCACCTTCACTTTTCCGGTCGATTTTGTTGTTGTAGATTATGAAATGGACCCTCGTATTCCTTTAATACTTGGTCGGCCATTCTTGAGAACCGGAAAAGCCTTAGTCGATGTTGCCGAAGGTGAGTTAATTTTAAGGGTCGGGCATGATGCACAAATGTTCAAAATGGGGAAGATCATCACCAAATCTAATGGAAGAGAATCAGCGAATATGATTAATGTGCTTGATGATTTTGTCGTCTACAACATTCCTCTATTCGATTCTTGCTATGATAATCCAATGTTCCAAGATGATGTGGATGATTCTCTATCCAATTCTGATCCGCCACCAATTTATGATTCTCCACCGATCTTTGATGCTTATGACGACGATTCTAGTTCCAATGGAGATGATTATGGTGACTTTACTTCTGAGTATCCTGACATGACCACTTATGATGATTTTGATGAGGTTGATACTCTCTCGAGTGATTCTTCACATGATGAAGATCCTCCGCCAACAACACTTGATCCTACTTTGGATGACTATTCATTTGAGGAAGACTTTGCTACTTTTCTCAACACATACTTCCCAAATTAGAGTGATGCTCCTCCTTTGGACTTTGATGATTATGGTCTTTATCCTACTTTGGATATATAGAATTCCGCTTCAAAGGAGAAAAAGCTGACCGACACCGATATCCGCAGCACTTATGTCTTGACACCTCTATATCCACCTTCTGAGGATGAGATTGCGAGATTTATGATCGGATCTTCTTCAAGATCTGCTGAGCCTGAGTGTTATTTTCCCCTAAAGGAAAAGGTGTTCGAGCCCGGTATTGGAATTTTCAAGCCATCTCAGTATCCATCTGATGAAATAAACGGAAAAATCTTTGGAACTTACGGAGATATGCTTGCACTTCACCCTTGCTACCACTGTGCTCAATTGTTGCTTAAGGGAACCCTGCCTACTCTTCTTTGGCTTACCTTGTTCGCCTTAAGCTTGTGCTATTTGATGGATGAAAACCATGTATTTGATCCCGGTGGATGTGTTTCAAGCTTCTTCCTATGCTAATCAAGGTCGAGTCAGGCTCACGACTCGGTTAACAAAAACAAGCGCTTCTCGGGAGGCAACCCGTAGTATCTATCCTTTTTCTCTTGTTTTATAATAAGTATAGGGGGAGACCCTAGTATGTTGTTGTTGTCTTCTTTCTAATCATGTACAGGGATTCGAGCTTTCAAAGATCCATTCTAGATGACTTTTGACGACCCGTGATTTCGTGTACCCGTCTTCCCGGTTCTATCCTAAACTCTTTTGATTCTCTATTTTATATTTTCCAATATTAAAATAGGAATCATTTTAGTTGTCTCTTCCTTAGCAAGATTTAAACAAAGTGCACAATGTCCTAAGTGTAGGGGAGTTTACTCCCACATGCTTAAACATTGAGGACAATGTTTATATTAAGTGTAGGGGGGACTTCTATCGAAGTTAAGTGGGTTTTTCCTTGTATTTGTCTTCATTTTAACCGGAAAATTAATTTTTCGACATTTTTTCAAAATTTTTAATCTATTTTGGCCTAGTAGTTTTACCTTTGTTATTGTTATTTTATTTCGTTGCTAGAATAAATTTTGAATAAAGTGGTTTTAATTTTTAAACGTTGTGAATCTTTTGACTCAACCCGAGTTTACTCTAGCTAGTATCCTTAACGTGTTTAAGTCAAGTTTTGCTAGGCTTTTATATAGGGAACTTTAAAATGCGAAAGTCTTAACTATTACGGGTTAAGAACAAGAACTTTTCGCAAGTTCCTATAATTGATCCTAGAGAGTCGTTTATCAAGCGAACTTTAAAATGCGGATTCTAAACCTTGAAAAAGTCTAAGAGTTTGCAAGATCCTATAGATGACTTGAAAACCCAAAACTTTGATTTAATTGGCTAAGCATCCACGAGTCTCATTCCTTGAGATTTTAAATTGTAGAGAACGAGAGATGATAGAGTCAATTATAAGTTTGGTATTCTTTCATGAATTTATGCGAGTTGATTATAAGCTTTTTCTCCCATCGCTTGCTAATAAATTTAACTGCAATAAATAAAGTTGTACGATTTGAAAAGTTACTTAGCTTCTAGCCCAAGATCGTTTAAAAGTTGCTCGGTATTAATTAAAGTTCATAGCCAAGGCATAACTTATTGAAGCAGGATGCGAAGATTGGCGAGTCCGAAAAGGCCCTAACAAGGCATGAGGGCTACATTTTGTTGCTAAATATCCAAAAGTGATGTGAAGAATCATTTATCAAAAATCTATATGAAGGATCAAGACACACGACGAAAAGCAAATACTCCCCTAAAGATCATGGAGAAGTCTATCCAAAAAGACCCTAGCAAGGTATAAGGATAAATAGATCCAAGTCCTAAAAGGAGTCGGATCGTTGTATATCAAAATCCAAAATAAAGATTGGAGAAAAATGTAGAAGTCGTGGTCCAAATATGAAGAATCTCTCAAAAAGTTCAAGTGAAGAAATTCCTATTATGAAGAGAAGACCACTATTTCATGAACGTCTCTCAAGATTTGAAGTATGAAGTCGCTGCCAAATATCGGTCCGAGAGAGGTCTCAAATCGTGAAGCGAGTTATGCCAAGATATGAAATTTATGAGGTCCCGAGAAGCAATTTTAAAAGATTTTGTCCTTTAGCTAACTATTGATTAAATCATCCCACTTTATTTTCAGCCTAATAACTATCGAAATAAGTCAACAATGCATCATCGTGATCATTCAAGACAACAATAAAATATAAGAGATACACCTAGGAATAAGGGAGTCTAAGTAAATAATTGGCCCACATGAGTTCATGTTAGTTTGCTAACTTATAATAACAATGATCTCGTTTTTAAGCTTGGTATGGGGAACGTGAAACTTGAGGATGATGAACATTCATGACATTTCCAAAACCCGAAGGTAAGTTTTTGATTTCTTTACTTATTTTACCTCCTTCAAATATTTTGTAATAAAGGCCAATGTGGATTGATTATGATGGAAAATGTAAAAACTTGCTTTATAATTATTGCATTGCATGAGGACATTGTAATGTCTAAACACAATGTTGTTAGGGGTATTAGGCCTAAATCTAGTGGTGCTAGTGCTAGGTCTTAAGTTCCAATTGTTGTTATTGTTAGGTCTGAAATTACCACTGTTAGTACTCTGAGTTCTTTAAAAATTGTTTCTAGTAGGCCCATTAGAAAGAAAAGCAGATGTCTGAGTCTTTTGAGAGGATCCAACAAGAGTACCAGAAGCTACCCTGTGAGATTCCTCACTAGAGATTATAACATAGGCACCCTTAACATCTGGCAAAGTCTCTCTAGAGAGAATAGAACTCCTAATACTCATATAAGAATCGTCAAGACCTATCAAAAATTGCATAAGTATCAACAATTTGTGTTTCTTAAATTCACCAGCAGCAGTACACAAACCATTAGGTAATTCAGTCATAGCATCATATTGTTTCCAATAAGAATTTAGTTTATGATAGTAATCAGACAAATTAGACCCATTTTTCTTTAGTGTATTAATCTTATGATGAAGATTGAAAATCACAGACCCATCAACTTTATGGTAAGTTTCTTTTAGCTCATTCCAAACATGTTTAGCCCTTTTTGAAAAATCTGACCAAGGAATAACTCCTCATAAATGGAATTCAAAATCCAACCAAGAAAAACAACATTCACCCTATCCTATTGTTTTCCTAAAATCTCATTAGTTATGGACCTTTTACATGTTCCATCAATAAAACCAATTTAGTTTTTACCTTCTAAAGCAAGTAACATAGCATTGGCCCAAACATGATAGTTATCAGTTTCCTTTAATTTAACAGTGAGAACAGTTAACACAACAATATCATTAGGGTGAAAATGCAAAGGGTAAATTAAATCAAGCTTACTGATAAGTGTGATCGGGCCAGTCCCGCTCTCAGTATCAGTATCACCATGAACAGACTGATCTTGGTTAGTCATGGTGAAAGGTCAACAAGGGTTAAAAAGAACTCAACCCAAAGCCAACTAAGTTCTTAGGCTTCAAAATCACGCAAGGTGATAGGTCAAGGGCAAGGCAGAGGGTGATGATCCAAATAACAGGGTAAAAGAGTAAAGACAACCAACCCCAACAAATAAAACAGGTATTAAAGACAAATAAACACAAAATCAATTAGCAATTAAAGAGAGAGTAGAGAGAGGTGTTATAGTGCACGCAATAAAACACAATCGAACTGTTACTCCTAGATTCACTTAGTCTAGGAAGTAACAGAACCTCCAAGGAACAAACCCTAATTTTTCTTCTCGGGAAAAATTAGGGAAAGTAACCAAAACAAATAGATCAACCAAACAATCAACAAATCCGCCATAGTAACCACCACCAATCAAACAATCTTCCACAAAAAAGGTGAAACCCTAAATTGTTTCTCAAGAAAAATTAGGAAAAATCACCTCAATCGAAGAGTAACACCGCCAATTGGATGAATTAGTAACAAAACTGATAATAGGAACCAGATCTCTGAAACCCTAAATTTTTCTCAAAAAAATTACATTAGCAAAACAGAAGATCTAGGAGTAATATTAACAGATCCAACTATCTCAATCGCAAATCTAACCAAAAAAGTAAGTATGAACAAAAACCCCTAAATTTTATCAAACCCTAAAAAAAATTTCAACGATTTTTAGTAACCAGGCTCTGATACCATGTATAAAAACATGATTCAAGAGATCCCAAACAACTTTAGATTAGATTAAACAAGATTTGAAGATTAAAGATTGAATAAATAAAACTAAAGACTACCAGTGCTAATCACGTGTAGTCCTATTATCTACATGATAATAGTTTTAGAGATTAAAACATAAAAAGAAATAGATCAAACTAGGGTTTCAAGAACAGAACAATGGAGAGAGTAACTGTGTGAAAAAACACACAGATGAATGAATGATACAAACTAGATATGGAAACCCTAGTGATTGTAATAGAAGCTTAATGGGCTTTAGTAGCCGTTAGGCTTACGGGTTGGCAAGTCTTGGACTGAGTCCAAGATAAGAATGTCCAAAGAGCAGCTTTTGTCCCTCCATTATATAGCAATGTCTACAGCAAGTCCAAATGATTAACAGAAAGTTTAACAATTAACATAATAAGTCCCTGAGGTTAATAATGGGTAGTAGATTAGGTCATATATTTTAATAGATACCAAAGGACTCATCTCTTCCATCTATCTCTACCCATCTAATAGGTAAGATTAAAATTATTTAATTATTTTACATATTTTTATAATTTAAATAACTCCTAAACTGTTAAGTGTTAAATGAAAAAATATACCATCATGACGAGCATTTAATTAGCTTTCTACAAATATGCACTATGATATATTTTTGAAGAAAACTTTTTTCATTTTTTTCGTTTTTGAATTTTGCATTAAATATGATATATGATAATACTATTTTATCATATATGATATTGGTATATATCATATATGATAAGTTGTATCATATATGATACTAGTGTTACTATCATATAGGATATTTAGTATCATATATGATATTTAGTATCATATATGATAGTTTTCGACAACGAAAAAAACACAAAAAATTTTTCCCGAAAGTATATCATATAGCATATTTGTATAAAGATAATTAAATGGCCGTCGTGATGGTAATTTTTTCGCATAAAGATTAACGGTTTAAGAGTTATTAATGTTTGAAAAAAAGGAGAAAATAGGTTTTTAGTTTAATCTTATCCATCAGATTAAAATGAATATAGAAAATGCAGATTAGTCCCTTGGTAGCCAAATAAAGTTTGGTATCCAAATAAAGTTTGTAGAAACTAGAAGGGGGGGGGGGAGGGGTTGAATAGTTTCTCTTCGATTGGTGACCAAATTAAAATTACTTTCAATTTGGTTTGTATCAAAACTATCTTTTACTTGAGACTAAGTTGCATAATGATTATGTTCAATTCAAATGCACTAGCAAAGATAATAGGTAAGTATAATGATAATGAAATAAGCAAAGAGTAAGGAAAGAGACAACCTAGTGGGAAGACACCAAGATTTATAGTGGTTCGACAACGAGGCTCTATCCTCGTTTCTACTCCACTCCTCGAGTACAGCTACTCGAGATTTCCACTATATCCACAAGCTCCCTTCTCGGCGGAGAAAACCTTACATCGTTGCTTACATTATTTTCCGACACTAAGCTAAATGTCGAGACCTAATCTTTAGCTAGGACCAATCTACACGACGTTGCCTACTTCACAATTTAACGACACAAGGCTAGATGTCGGGTTCTAATTTTAAGGTAGAACCAATCTTCACGACGTTGCCTACTTCACCATTTTACGACACAAGGCTAAATGTCGAGTTCTAATCGAAAGCTAGAACCAATCTTCACGACTCTTCACTTTGAAGCTAAGTGAGAACTTCACACAACACAACTACTAATCACTTTTAAGTTTAGTGAGAACTCACAAGACACAACCACATCACTTTATAGTTTAGTGAGAACTCCTAAAAAAATCTATTACAACTCAACTAGACTTATCCAAGTACACACATGTAGCTTGGATTTACACAACACAAATCAAAGCAAACACATATGCAATGGATGTACACAACAAATCCAAGTATCCACAAATAACTTGGATGAACACAACTAGTCCAAGTATTCATAAATACATTGGATTGACCTAAAACAAAAAAGGGTATCATGATGAATATGACTAGCTCATTGATTCATCTTTATCACAACACTAGTGAGTGAGTGATCTTCTCATTGGACAAGGTAAAGGAGGGAATCAAGAGGATAATCATATGTAAACATCCTTAACAATTTAAGTGATCATTTACTAATGATTATGATATAAAAAATAGAAAGAGGGCTGAGAAAAATGTCCAAGAGGCTTCCTGGAAAATGAGATTTGACCCACTATTTAAAGGAGACAAAGTATAACGGATCTATAACGGCTATCTGTGCGCGGTACCTTATCTCACCCCGCGGTACCATATCGCTAAGGTACCGCGTAGGTACTTAAGGTACCGCCACTAGACTCCGCTCCATTTTTTTGTCTTTTAGTGGGGTGGGAATATCTGAGGTATTTGAAACCTTCAAAGGATATTCTAACAGCATTTGGAATATGCCATTTTCAAATTTTCATTTTCCATTTTAATAAAACATTTTCTAAAAAAGAAAGTTTATTAGAAAGTCTTTTGTCATATTAAAAAAAGTGAGTTTTAAGGATAATCATTTTGATGATCACTAAGTATGATTAAGAAAGGTTAGTGATATGATTATTACCTTGATGATAGTGTTAGTTAAATAATTCATTTTGTGTTTTACACTAAATGTGTTGTATGGTTTGTTGTGATCAAAACTAAGAAAGATTAGTTAATACTAATAATGTTTTTAGGCATCACTTGCATTAACAATCTCCCATTTTTTGATTACGACAAACGATAAACTTATTTATGTAGAAACACAAAATATGGAATTATTAACTAGTTTATCACTATCATTTCTCCCCCTTTGTCGTAGCAAAAAGGTTAGCACAAGTCTTTGAAGAACATCGAACTTTGCTAGTAGCTCCCCCTTGGTGGTTGCTCCCCTTTGCTTGGGGCACCAAGTTTGTGAGCTAAGGTGACATGCTACACAAAGGTTAGTAGAAAGGAAAGAAACACCAATGTATATATGATCACTACCTACTAAGTAACTTGAGAGGGAGAAAGAGAAGAAATTTCAAATTAGAAGCAAGTATTTTGCTAAGTATGTCCAAAGAGGTAATTGACAAAATCAAACTTCAATCCAGTGAAGATGATGAGCTTGTCAATGGGTTAAAGCTTAGAATTGATGGAATCACCCATAAGCAATTGTAAAAATTAACCATGATCAACTCAAAATAGAACAAATGAAAAAGCACATAAATAACACAAAGGTTACATAAAAGGAAAAAAAGACACAACAAAGAAGATAGTCATACACACAATATGAGTATCTAAAAGCAATAGATATGGAAAATAAACCACTAAGCATAAGCTAGTCTAAAAGTGATATTTTCCAAGATTGCAAAAAAATAAAAGACTAAAAAGACGACGATGCATCATTCGAAGTTTTGTCCACCGGAACGAAAACTTGAATAGGAGGTCGAGTGAGGAGGAATTCAAGAAAATTTAACTTCTCATACACATGAGCAAGTTCAATTTGTTGAAATCGGCAACAATCACACGAGGATCCATGATGCAACACAAAATCGTTTGATGGGGGTATGGCATCAAACTTAGGGTTTGGTGGTGGTGGGGTAATGGGTTTGGGAATGTTTTCACAATGCCTTGTGAGGTTTGGGAAGGTTGAAAGGTCATTGAGTTGAGAGGTATTGAAGGATTGTGGTGGTGGGGAAACATTTTATTTTGCTCCGGTGATGGGGTTTATGGTATAAGTCTCATTCCAATACTTGATTGGAGAGAAGGTAGGGTTTTTGGGTGGTTTGGACGAAGATGGTTCATTCTTCTTAACCCAAATAGGTCGAACCGAGATTTTCGGTTTCTTTGAAAGCTTGGATGAGGAAGCTTTGGGTGAGTGGGGTTGTGACAAAGAGATGTCAAGGTTAGGAATGTAGGAGTTAGGAATTGTGAGAGTGTGAGAATGATATCTCAAGGTTATGTGAGAATAAGTTCTCAAGGTTGGGAAGGTGTGAGAATGAAATCTCAAGGTTGTGTGAGAATGAATTCTCAAGGTTGGGAAGGTGTGAGAATGAAATCTCAAGGTTGGGGTATAAGTAAAATGTAAACAAGGTAAGAGTTTGAATACAAAATGTGTAGTGTCAAGGAATGTTTAGTCAATTTGAGTAAACAAGGAATCTTGACAGGGAATAGGGTTTTAAAAGTTTGACCAAAAATTCGTCAAAAGCCACTTACTGTCCGCGGTACCTTATAGGGACCGGCGGTTCCATATCGCTAAGGAACCGCGGGACTTTAAGGAACCGCGTCCACTGGACTTGAAACCATGTTTTTCCTGGGTTTTGGGAAAAACTAAGACTTTTTCAAAAAGTTGCAAATCTTGGAATTTTACCTCTATTAGCACCAAAATATGCTAGGGTTGCATAAAGCAACACATTCACAAAGAATGTCTTGACAAAGGGTGACAAAATAATTTAGATATCATTTTGAACCAATTTTAGTCAAGTTTAGGGGTTGTGATAGATTTAGGTTCAATTTTAATTTCAAATTAAAGTTGATTAGTGTGCACAAAAGGATAGAAACACACAAAGCTAAATCCATAAGTCAACAACATGAAACATTCATTAAGGAGGCAAGTACAAAGACAAATAAAAACTAACTAATACATAGCTAGCTTAACATTAAATCTAGATAAGTAGTTTTCTTTGGCTTGGTTTTGTTGAAAACTCTTATTATGAGAACTCTATCATTCATCTCCTAGGAGGAGGCATGGAGAACAAGGCAAGCAAGAACTCTTGCAACCTCCTATGTAGCCCATACATGTCCATCCTAAGGTTTTGCATGATGTAGTGGTTGTAAAGACAACATGGACAACTAGGACCATGAGTTTGTTGAAACCCATAGTATGGATCACCCAAAAGGAGGGAAAGTGGAACACCCAAAATTGGGATGTTTGAGTTGGGTTGAGGTGGAGGAGGCATGTTCTCCAAGGGTGATGTTGGTGAGAGTGGAGGCATGTTCCCTAAAGGGGAAATGGGTGAGTGTGGAGGTAAATTCTCCAAGGTTGGTGAAATGGGTGAGTTATGAGGGGTAAATGGTGAAGTCACCAAAGTGTCATCAAAGTCATTCACAAAAGGAATGCTTTGGATTGGTTGGGGTTGTGTGGTCACTTCCAAGGGTGCACTTGAAGTGAAGGGTGAAGAGAGCTCATTCATTCTTGAGTTGAATGAAGAGGAGGAAGAACCAATGGAGTGGTTAGTACCATGGGTGGATGATGTCTTGCATGGTGCAAGAGGTGGGGAAGGTGATGAACAAATGAGGATAGGAGCCATCTCATTCTTTGGTGTGTGGAAAGGTGAGGAGTTAGGCTTGGCTACCTTAATCCTTATTTTGAGTGTTTTCCTTGGGGTGGAGGTCTTGGAAGTGTTTGAGGTTTTGGTACACACCATGGTTGATTAGGGTGGTTTAAGGTTTAGGGAAGTATGTTTGATGTGTGAAGAACATGGCAAACAAGGCGGGTTTAAATGGGTGAGGGGATGATCCAAACTAGTAATGGGTTAAAAACATTTTAGGTGAATAATGAATTTAGGTAACCTAGTTTAGGAAAATACAGTTTATTACTGAAAATCATGCAAGGTTTACACAGATTTAAGAAAACAGTGTAAAGCAAAGATGCTGTCGTGCACAGTGACCGGCGGTTCCTTATCTAGGACTGACGGTACCTTATCGATAAGGATCCGCGGGTCGATATGGAACCGCGAGCACAAACCAAAGTTAACTACAGATCATAATCTAATAAGCTAACTATCATAAGGCATGCACAAAGCTATGTAAATCACAAACATCATTGCATAAGCAACATTTAGGATCAAAATAAATAGTAATCCAAACATGCAACACAAGTTAATAAACAACTAAACCAAAGTGTTAATAACCAAATGTTTAACCATCAAATCTGAACTTTGACACAACTTCAAAGTCTTCACCTCCTTTTCTTTCCTAAACCCTTGATCATCTTTCCCAAATACTTGAATCCTTTTCTTGACTCCACTCGTTGTTCATGTAAATCACCTCGGGTTCGAAGATTTTGACGGTAAAGTTCCTCTAAATTGAGATTACTAGGAACTTCACTAGAGGAATGGTGGGGAGGGGAAGCAATGTCATCTAAACCATCCACGAATGAGTTTGTGGAGTGGTGAGAAGAACTCGAAGAGTCAATGGGAACACTTGTGCCAATGCCATCACCATCACTTGTTGGCATGTCCATGTCCTCATCATTGAACTCTAGTTGGTCGAATTTACGATCAGATCTTGTCTTTCTCTTATATACCTCTTAAATAGGTAGCATGACCCGTTTGACCGGTTGAAACTGAGAAAGATCAAGATTTGGAAAATCACGACCAACCCTTTTAAAAAGGCGAGTGAGAAGCATTGCGTAAGGGAGGTTTGTTTTAGGCTTGTGAATAGCATAATTGATCCGTTGAGCGATAAAATATGCCAAATTGTACTTGGTGTTGGTAAAGATGCAATATAACATATGCACCAAACACGCCGGAACATGATCCCGGTTTCCACCAAGACAAAACACATTTTCCCTAAGAATATTCGTCCATTGAACCATATTATCATTAAGGTCGCTCAAGAGAACCTCATGACGTTTCACCGAACGTACCTTAGTATGAAGGCTTCTCTTAACTGGTCGATTACGCTTTTTGGAGACAATATCGACAATGAAGTCAAGATCAATTTCCTCATGATCATTTGGAGGACAATTGTAGGATTCAAGGAGAGCACTAAGCTTCCATTTATCCGTGAAGCGACAAGTGCCTACAAATGGGACATCAAGAATTTGACCAAACACTTCGAGAGAGTATTGAATGAGTTGATCTTTCAAGATGAACTTAACAAATATTCCATCATTGTTTTCAATAACGGAGTATGTGCTAAAGAACTCCAATAGGAATCGAGGATAGATGTCTTCCTTAATGTTCAACAAACAACCAAATCCAATGTTTTCAAACATGGACTTGATGTAGACATAATCCTTGATATCTTTTTGGACAACTCTACCCTCATGAAAGCAACGAGATTGAAGAGAGGAAAAAGTGTGGGCAAGGTGAGTTGAGTGACAAAAGTCGGATAGGTTAGTCATATATTGTTTGGTGATTTGATGATCCTTTTGGTATTGTGAAGGCATGATTAGTACCTAAATAAATACAAGACAATATTTCTCCAATCACTCATATGAAAAATAAAAAATAAAGATAAAAAATATAAGAATGTGTTATATCAATTTCTTGACAAACATAGGATTGAATCCATATCATTCTCATGTTCACAATGTGTCTATTCCATCATTAACCAAGAACACATGAACTATATTAGATCAACAATGGATTAGAACATTGGTTTTTCAAAACAAGGTTTTTAGGTAAGCATTAACAATGTCATTACCTACTTGTTCATGGGTTCATCTCAAATACATCTTTTAATAAAAAATAATTAATCAAAATTCGGATTTGTTCTACAAGTGGGTTTTAGTGAAATCTTAATGAATATCAACCTAAGGAATCATAGTAAAATAACATGTCAACCCACATTCCTATTAAGGTTTTAATTCAATTTTAATTTTAAAAATCCCCAATTATGAAAGGATGAACCCTAGAACAAAATAGATGAAACTGAAAGAAAATACTTACAATTAATTGATGTTAGATGAAGGATGAGTGAAACCCACAACTTGGAATCAATTAATTTTGAGTGATTGAAGGTTTTGGAAGCTTCAACAATGGTGGAAAAACAAGAAAACCGTCGCTGTGAGTTTTTGGGAGAGAGATAGTGGTTTGAAAATGAATAAAATATTCAAACTAGCGCTCTAACAAAACTTACTTCCTGCGGTACCTTATCGATAAGGAACCGCGGGTTTGAGCCGCAGAGATAAGGAACCGCCTACAGAGGCAGGTTTTTATCTATGAAAAACGCCAAATTTTGAAAATCAAGTTTTTCTAAAATACTTAAGATTAAATCATGAGCCTTTTAGAATATCATTGGATCATCATAAAACTAATCAATATGCCTTAACGAAGGATTACGAGTTAAATCAAGATCGAAAAGAACCGAAACGGACAAACGACTACTCGTAGCAAAACGACTAAGTGGAGAGAAGTCAAGGGAAGTGAATCAAGACTAGGACCAATGCTCAAGGGATTAATGACAATCTTCAAATAGTTGTAACGAAGAGCTTGTGTCATATATAGTGGTTTAAGACGTGCCTTTCCGGCGAAACGTTAAACGGCTTTGGTAATGAATAAGCACAAAGCAATTATTCAAGTATAGACTAAGATCACTTTCAATAATAGTCTTAGTCTAAACCAAAATATGAGCAAGGTATTAATTCACTTTCTCTCCCACAAAGGGCCTACTAACCGTATGGGTGCAAACCATGGAAATCATGCTTGATACTTTAAGCTTCTACTAACTCACTCTACATCACCATAGTGAGTCAAGTATCCAAGCAATGAAGGTTTGAGAGGATAAAAGAAAAGAAACACAAACCACAAATAAATGTCAATGCAAGGATGCCGAGAACAAGCACATAGTCAAGTAATGATCAAAAGAATGATCAAAGAGCGTGTGGAAGAACGAAAGCATACCTTGGCCACAAACAGCAATCCATGAAGGAATAAGTGCTATGCCCAATCAATGAATATGATGAGTACTAAGTCTTCAAGGACTAGTATCATTCCCAATCATCTTGGTATCATCATTCAAAGATGTTAAAGATCAATGAAGATGAGTCTTCTACAAGTGCAAGTAACTCAATCCACAACCAATTAAGTGATTGATCTTCATGAGTACCTACACAAAGCAAGATGCAAACTAGTAGATACATTTCAAGAGTATATCTAAAATGCATAAAGGCTACTAATCTTAAGTGGGATGCAATATTATCAATTAAAAGACCTATTTTCAAAGAACACATAGTTTTGACCAAAGAGAAACTTTAGTACAACTAGACCTTCTAATTTGAGGAGACAATGGATCTATCCAAGTTTCAAAGTACAATATACTTCAAAGATCTTGAGTGACCATCGCTCTGATACCAATTGTAGAAACTAGAAGGGGAGGGGGGGTTGAATAGTTTCTCTTCGATTGGTGACCAAATTAAAATTACTTTCAATTTGGTTTGTATCAAAACTATATTTTATTTGAGACTAAGTTGCATAATGATTAGGTTCAATTCAAATGCACTAGCAAAGATAATAGGTAAGTATAATGATAATGAAATAAGTAAAGAGTAAGGAAAGAGACAACCTAGTGGGAAGACACCAAGATTTATAGTGGTTCGACAACGAGGCTCTATCCTCGTTTCTACTCCACTCCTCGAGTACACCTACTCGAGATTTCCACTATATCCACAAGCTCCCTTCTCGGCGGAGAAAACCTTACATCGTTGCTTACATTATTTTCCGACACTAAGCTAAATGTCGAGACCTAATCTTTAGCTAGGACCAATCTACACGACGTTGCCTACTTCACAATTTAACGACACAAGGCTAGATGTCGGGTTCTAATCTTAAGGTAGAACCAATCTTCACGACGTTGCCTACTTCACCATTTTACGACACAAGGCTAGATGTCAAGTTCTAATCGAAAGCTAGAATCAATCTTCACGACTCTTCACTTTGAAGCTAAGTGAGAACTTCACACAACACAGCTACTAATCACTTTTAAGTTTAGTGAGAACTCACAAGACACAACCACATCACTTTATAGTTTAGTGAGAACTCCTAAACAAATCTATTACAACTCAACTAGACTTATCCAAGTACACACATGTAGTTGGATTTACACAACACAAATCCAAGCAAACACATATGCATTGGATGTACACAACAAATCCAAGTATCCACAAATAACTTGGATGAACACAACTAGTCCAAGTATTCATAAATACATTGGATTGACCTAAAACAAAAAAGGGTATCATGATGAATATGACTAGCTCATAGATTCATCGTTATCACAACACTAGAGCGTGAGTGATATTCTCATTGGACAAGGTAAAGGAGGGGATCAAGAGGATAATCATATGTAAACATCCTTAACAATTTAAGTGATCATTTACTAATGATTATGCTATAGAAAATAGAAAGAGGGCTGAGAAAAACGTTCAAGAGGCTTCCTAGAAAATGAGATTTGACCCACTATTTAAAGGAGACAAAGTATAACGGATCTATAACGGCTATCTGTGCGGGGTACCTTATCTCACCCCGCGGTACCATATCGCTAAGGTACCGCGTAGGTACTTAAGGTACCACCACTAGACTCCGCTCTATTTTTTGTCTTTTAGTGGGGTGGGAATATCTGAGGTATTTGAAACCTTCAAAGGATATTCTAACAGCATTTGGAATATGCCGTTTTCAAATTTTCATTTTCCATTTTAATAAAACATTTTATAAATTTTTTTTTTTAAAAAGTCTTTTGTCATATTAACAAAAGTGAGTTTTAAGGATAATCATTTTGATGATCACTAAGTATGATTAAGAAAGGTTAGTGATATGATTATTACCTTGATGATAGTGTTAGTTAAATAATTCATTTTATGTTTTACACTAAATGTGTTGTATGGTTTGTTGTGATCAAAACTAAGAAAGATTAGTTAATACTAATAATGTTTTTAGGCATCACTTGCATTAACAAAGTTTGATATCCAAATGAACTTAAATAATAAAATATATTAAATGCTTGACAATAGTATATTAGTAATATAGTATTTAGGTAAGCAAGACACAAATGATCAAGGTTGTAGATAACGTGAAGCGTAACGTAGTGGTATTGTCAAGCTTCAAGCTACAAAAGCTATCGCGAAGCTATGATGTTTTTTGAAGCGTGATGTATAGAGATATAAAATATTTATAAATTAATATCTATATAGCGAGTTTACAAAAGATTTTATACAAAAAAATTAAATATGTAAATTAATAACCTACTCCTTACATGATACAAAATGGATCAATACTTTTATTCAAAGTTAAAACAAAACCGGCTACTAGTTAGTCAAGACTCAAGAATTTATCTCCATATTAAAATTACTAAACCCAAGTCTAGTAAATAGACCAAAACTAAGTAAACAAGCCCAATTCCTATAAATCTGAAAAAAGTTTCAAGAAAAAACGTCACGCTACGCGCTATATCACAATTTATGCTGTTTTTAGCAAGCTACGCCTAGAGACGCGCCTTAGTTCGTTTCGTAACGTGGAGGTCACGCTTCACGCTATAGCCCGCTATAATGTGCGCTATAGCGCGCTATCTGGAACCATGCTCATGATGCTAATGCAGTAACATGACCATATTTTTAAGATCAACTGGATGAAAATGATGTTATTTTTAGGGCCATATTTGGGATATGATGATTATATAAGTATATAAGATGATGATGTGAATCTTTTAAAGAAACAATTTTAGTTACACGTTCGTTTAGTCCATTTACATTTATATATCGCCGCCTGCATTCATTTATGTTTGTTTATGTTATTAATGAACGAACATGAACAAGTTCAAATCTATATAAAGGAACATGAACAATAATTTGGTCCGATCATGCATTCACGCTCGTTTATTTGTTCAAGTAATATTAAATGAATGAACATGAACATACCTCTGTCCGGGTTCGTTAGGTTCTTTACATTGCTAGTGAAAATCATAACTTTTATTTAGTTTGAAGAGTCTTAATCCCCAAATTCTTAAACTTTTATTGATTTTTGTTTATAAGTTATAAACTTTTTTCATCACTACAACTATCTACTGCTATGAAATCACGTTGTTATGCACAACTACTCATCTAATATACATAAATGATCATCATACATTTTGTTCCCGTTTGGTTCATCGTAATTTGTCGTAATTAGGTGTAATTTTAATTTAGTTACATTGTGTAGGCTGTTTGGTTTACATAACGGAGGAAATTGTAATTTCACTTTACATTACGTAAGTTGTTTGGTTTGGATTGTAGTTTTTATTCACACATTACAATTACATCAAGAAATGGAATTCAAATTATATAAGAAGTTAGATGTAAAATTTTGAATTATGGTGTTATTCAGTATTGTGTAATTAAGTATTTTTGTACGTTGAAACATGGAGACTGAACTTTTTAGTAATACAAGTGAGATCACAGCCCCAAAACTCATGAAGAAATTGTCAAATATATATTTCACACGTGTTACTCAAACTGCTGAATTTACTTTTTTTTACAGATGCCTTTGTGGAAATTTCAAATGGAAGATCACACTTCTAACTGGCTTAGGGTGGTTTCAGTGGGACAGAACATGAACGGTAAGACATACCGTTGTGGGTTATGTTATCAGTTAGGCATTCCCTTATATTCTGTTCTGAAACCGTGCTCAAGTTGCTCTAGGGCCTTTACGGGTATTTATGTAGATCATGTTGTATCATGAGCCGGTATTATTGGTATTAAACATCGGCATAACCTTGTCCACGATACTCCTGTCGACATATGTTTTTGATCGAGGATTGGGGCTAGTAAAGAAGTCGATATTGGGCTTGGTGGAGGACATAACAAACCCTTACGTCCAGCGGATATGTTACTCTACTCGTGGGATAAAAGGAATGATGTGTGTGTGGATTTCATAGGATCCTCGCCTTAAATGCAAACTGGCTTGACTAATTGTGTGACTGGCCGTGAGGGGATTGATGCGGCACATTGTACACACGTTAAGTATGAGACCCGATATACTCATATTGGGTATGGTTTCCTTCGCTCCGCATTCTCTTTGTTTAGGGAATTGGAAGAGGACATTAGGGCATATTGTGTTATTCATATTTTTAATAGAATTAGCTTTCCTATAGCTAAAGGAGCTGGAGCTTAGATAGTATCTCGGCTCTTAACTAACTTTTATAAATCCTATTATTCTAATAAAGTACGTGGTTTTAAAAAATAAAATAATAATAGTAATAATAATAATAATTATAATAAGGCTCAAGACATTGGAGCGCGCGCTGCTGTACATATTTTCCATAGAATAGGTTTTACCATTGCTAAAGGGGTGGGAGCGCAGATAGTATCTCGACTCCCATCCAATTTGTTGTAAATCCCTTTTTGTTTCTAATAAAGTGATGGTTTAATAGTAAAAAAAATAATAAAAAAAATATAATAATAATAATAATAATAATAATAATTCTAATTAAGTGATGTTTATAATAATAATAATTCATTTTGTGATTTGCAGTGGCGTCTTGCTACTCTTCCTATCAGTATTGGTGGCCTAGGGGTCTTATGTGCTGAGGATGTCAGGTGCTTTGCCTTTATTGCTTCTCGTTTACAGTCTGGTGATTTGCAGGATCGGATTTTGGCGAGGTCTGGGATTGTTTCGCCGGGCCCTATTTTTCAGTCTGCTCTTGATGCTTTCTCGACCTGTTGTGGTGTCGACCCTCTCTCTGTCACCACTAGCTCTCCTGTCCCCCAGTTTATGAAGTCTTTGGCAAAGAGTTACTTTGGTTTCATTGATGGTTGTTTGACGTCGCGTTTCAGGTTGAGTCGTCGTCAGGAGGCACTTCTTAGCTGTGTGCGTGCTCCTCATGCGCAAGATTACCTCTTCGCTATTCCGATTGATGGGCTGGGACAGCGGATGAACCCGAGACAGTTTCATGCGGTATTGTGTTATCGTTTGTCGATTCCTTTATTTCCTGATGGTTCTTTGTGCTCGGGTTGCCATGTACATCGGATGGATCTGTAGGGTGATCATGCTGTTCATTGCGCTAGTGATTTGGGGGTTAAGTTTTGGCACAATCTTGTTCGTGATGTGTTGTTTGATATTTGTTCTAAGGTTGGTGTGTCGGTGAGGAAAGAAGCTGATATGGGATTTGTTTCTGATGGTGGGCGTGATCTTCGGCCAGCAGATTTATTGCTACACAATTGGTCCCAGGGCAAAGATGCGTGTTTAGATGTTACAGGGGTTTCCCCGTTTGCAGGGGCGGGGTTGGATTCGTGGGTTCCTGGGAGTGCTTTGCAGTCGGCTGTCCAGAAGAAGAAGAGGGAGTATTCTTCTATTTGTGCTGAGCATGGTTACTCGTTTATTCCATTCGCCTTCTTGACTTTCGGGGAGTTTGAGGAGGAGGCGATGGGTACTCTCTCGCGTCTTAAGCGGTTAGCTGGTTGTCATTCTAATGATGCGAGGAGTGGTGGTTTTTTGATGTCTAGACTTAGTTTTTGTATTCAAAAAGGGGTGGGCGCGCAGCTTGTTTCGCGGCTCCCTTCCAATTTTGTGTGATTAATAAAATTGGAATTTCGATAAAAAAAAATAAAAAAATAAAAAATAAATAATAATAATAATAATAATAATAATAATAATAATAATAATAATAATAATTAGTATTAATAAAAACTCATTATTATTAAAATTGTTTCTACTTTCTAGTAATAAATAAATTTTATTATATTAATATAATTATATAATAACATAACTAAAATAATAATAATTATATTAATAATAAATAAAAATAATAATATTAAAAAATAAATAATTATTAAAAATATATATATTAAAAAATATATAAATAAAATAAATATTATTAAAATTAAAAAAATTATTATTAAAAATAAAAAAATATTATTACTAAAATTATTATTATTCATTAAAAAATATTATTATAATAATAAAATATTTTAAATAGTTACTAATTAAATAAAATAATAACTATTATTATTAAAATAATAATAGTTATTAGTAAAATAATTATCTTTTATAAATAATATATTAATACAATAATATTATTAAAATATTTATTATTTAAAAAATTAAAAATAACAAAAAAGATACATATTTTTTTATAAATAAAAAATAAAAATAAAAATTTATACTATATATTTTATTATTATTAAATATTTATCGTTAAAAATATTAAATATTATTATTATTATTATTATTTTTATTATTATTAATAATATTATTTTATCTTAATATTAAGTAATAAAAATCATTAATATTGTTATTATATTTTTCTTATTTGTTATCGTTTTATCAAGGTTATTTATTATTATTATTATTATTATTATTATTATTATTGTTATGATAATAAGTTATTATTTATTATTCATTATTATTATTGTTATTATAATAATTTATTATTTATTATTCATTATTATTATTGGTATTATTTATTTTATTATTATTATAGACGTGATATACCCGTAAAGTGTCGAGAAATGATGTTATACCCTCACGTGAAAGGGGTTAACAATGGTTAGTGGGGCTTATTAAATGGAGTCATAAACGACAGAAAACTTTCCGACTTAGAGGCGACAGTACCATAACGTAGGGACCGGTGTTATGCCGACGTGGCTAACATTATTCTGACGTGGGTGTCGGCGTTATGCTACCGGGACTTGTGTCATACACCCCCTCCACACACACACACACACAAATCTTACCCACCCATTTAAATTTTGGGAATTTTAAATCCCCTTCATATAATGGTTATATTTAAAAAAAAATTTAACCGTATACAACGATATATAAATATCTTTTTATCATATATTCTTTTCACAACCCTTTATATACACACACATACAACAAAATGGATCTAAATCAAAATGATGAGTACAAACCGTGTTTTTTTTAAATCGATGAAGAATTTTTTTTAAAATCGAAGAAGAATACGATATCGATTTTAAGATGCAAGCGTACCAAACGACCTGTTGAAAATCGGCCTTGCTTGACCCATAATCCGGCCGTCGTGACTGTGTAGAAGTCGAAGTTCGTTTGATGACTGAATTTTGGAAAAAGATATCGTATGAGGCGTAAATTATTTTTGAAAATTGCCGATGGTATTGAGTTTGATGAGGCAAATCCTCTCCCAAAAATATACTAATATTAATATATAATAAAAAAATATATATATAATAACGTGTATAATTATTAGTTATACGAATATCGCAATTGTAAAACATTAAGTACGGGAAAAAATTTCTACATATTTAAATTAAAATATTATAAAAATAATTTATATGTAAGCACGGGAAATTTCTTATACATACTTAAAATAAAATATTAAAAAAATTAATTTATATGTAAATCCGTACTTGCACAGAACTTATAACTAATTTTGTTTAAAAGATACAAGTTTATTTATTAATAATATTGTTTACTTGTACAACCATGATTTGGACAAACTTTTGACAACACACATTTTGCATTTTGGTAGATATTCTATAAAAGCACTATGGTTCGGCTAAAAACTCGCAATTTACTCTATTACTAGTAGGGGTGTCATTCGGCTTATCGGGTCGGATTTACGCCTTATTGGATCAGGTTTTATCGGGTTTTCCAAAAATAAAAACTTACCCGTAACCCGACCGTATAAGAAATCGGGTTATCGGGTTAGGGTCTATCGGGTTATCGAGTTTATCGGATCGGACTTATCGGGTTAGACATATTATCAGTCAGATACTAACAAAAAGATAGATGGCATGTAACTGATCTAAGCCTATGTATTTCATAACTAACTTATAACATCACTGAATAATTAAACGTATGTAGATTTCATTACTAACTGATAATCAATGAATAATCAAGTTTTTATTACTATTTGACTAAGTGCTAATAGATCTAACTCTAAGGTATGTATATTTGGAATTTTGGATATGCATTTCACCATTTCACAATATGATATTATTGTTTAATATGATATGTAAAATTTTAATTTAATATTTAAACAAATAGTTCTTAAGTCTTATAAGGTTTAGCAGGTTAACCTGATAATCCGATAACAAAGTAGATACAACCCAAACCCAACCCTATATGGTTATCGGGTTTATCGAGTTGACCCGATAAATCTGATAAAGTTTTTTTGACCCGAATCAACCCGACCCTATAAGGTCTTATCGGGTTCGGGTCGGGTGGGATCGACCCATATCACACCCCTAATTACTAGTATTAGTTTGGAAGTATTTGTTAGGGAATACATTTATTAAACTTGTTGGTCAAGTAATTGGTTTCCTTATAAAATCGAACCCTAATACGATTGGTAAGGTAATTATTAATAAAGGAAGCCAAGTTTCCATTTATTATTTAATCTATAATTAACCACCGTCTTATTTTCTCCTATATAAATAAACATACAGCAAAGGGCTAAAACATATTCGACTTCATATCTCAACTTGTTTCATCGATTACAATCACAATGGCCCAACTTATTGATTTTCTGAAGCATTTTTCAGAAGATCGCCCTAGTCCAGTCGCGTCAACTTCCGGTGATAAAGCTGCGGTAAGAATGCCTAAGAGAAAACGGTCTTTTGAGCTTTTACTTGATTATTATCGCAGGCTAACACTATATCAAGAACTTGTTGATGCCGCCAAGTCGTTCACCTTATATTTTCAGCCGAGCGATAATGCTCCAGTCACCACATCTAATTTGTTGATCGACTATTCTGCTACGCCAATAAGTTTCGTTCCACCACAAGATCCACCAAAAAAGACCGAACCAGTGCCTAAGAAGAAGAGAGCTAAAAAGGTAAACCGTGGACACGTGGTGATGAGCAACCACGCAAACGAGCAGATGCAGATTGTTTGTTATGACACATTAGCCACACCACCTACAGAACAACCAAAGAAAAAGAGAAAGATAACGCCCAAGATTAAGTCTGGACCAGTGGTCAAGAATGAGGTTACAGAGAGGTTGCAAAAGTTTATAACGAGTGATGAGATGAATGGTTCAGATTTAAAGTTGGTGATTCAAAAAGTGTTGTATATGAGTGATTTGAAAAAAGACCAAAACAGGTTGAGCTTGCCCATGAAGAAGCTAGAGACTGAAGATTTCTTGACGGTTGAAGAGAAATTAGCACTCGAGAATGAAAAGGAGATCGAGGTTCGACTAGTTGGGCCAACACTAGAGATGTTTAAGGAACCGATGATGTTGAAGATTTGGGATATGAACAAGAACCATAATCTTGTGTTAATAACCAATTGGTACCACTTTGTGAAGGAGAACGAGAAACATCTAGAGGAACTATCAAAAATTCAATTGTGGTCGTTTCGTAAAGACCATCAACTGTGCTTTGCTCTTGCAGTTGTGGCAAGACCACCCGATAGCATAAACACTGTTGCTAATTAATTAAGAACATGTTTACTCAGCTTTTGTTTAATGTAATTCATTTTAGTTATGATCAACAATAAGAAGCATTTATAAGGTTCAAAATTTGCTCATGCACTCCAAAGTGCTTAATGTTTTATTTATTCAAAATTATTAGATAATTCCCACCAAATTTGCAGTTAATTCAGTTTTCCTTTTGTGTGTTTTGCTAAATTTGAAGTGGCTTTAACTAAAATAGATTAACTTGATGTTTCTGAGAAGAGCAATTTTCTTTAAAGAAATCATTAGTTATCATTTTCAGTCAAGGAAACGAGGTCTTGGTTTAAAGTTTCCTGCGCCCTGTTCATAATGGGTCGAAAAGTGTTTATCGTGCACCTTTGTCTCTGACGATATGAGTTTAACAAACGTGTGGCTGATTGTTTGTGTATGCATTTAAAAAATGGCCACTTGGTGAATCTGTTGATAAGCTAATAGCCAAATCAGACATATAAATAGAGTACGGAAGTAATACAATACAAAGTAGGGATGAGCAAAAGAACCAAAGAACTGGATCGGAATTAAGAACCAGACTAGAACCACGAAGAACTGAACCGGAATCAGAATCGTTGGTTCTAGTTCTAGTTCTTGTCTTTTAGATTTTTTGGTTCTCGGTTCGGTTCGGTTCGGTTCCACCAGTTCTCGATTTTGGAACCATACACCCAATAATTATAAAAATATTATAATTTTTTTATTTTTTAGACTCAAAAGCTAATATCATAGGTAATTTAAAAAAACAAAACTAACCTGCTCTCAAAAAAACTAAACCAAACACCTTTAACTCTAATCTTAATCATTTGAAACATAAACAACTATCATCATTATCAAATCAATAGAACTAAGTTTTATCTTGTTTTTTATTTGCATTCAATGTATGTCTTTTTAGTAATACTAACACATGTATGTCTAGTTATTACATAATTACTAATCAGTAGATTTGTATAATATAAAAGTTGACTTGTATGTTATAATTGGTTATATGGTACGTTTAATAAGTTTGAATAATTTGTAATTCTTTGATTTTACTTTATAACAAGAAGGTTTATATAATATAACTAGGTATGAAAAATAGATTCCTTTTGTAAACATAATATAAAATGATTAGTAATCTAACATCTTTATTCTGTATTGCTTTTTAAGGTTATACAAATTACACATATATTAAGCCTGATAACTCTGATTCGAATTTAGATAAAAGAAAAGTAGTGCACCTATGAAATTATAACATGTTTATTTAATTGTTAAATATTATTACTTTTAACGTAAATGGTAATAAATACTTAAAATAATTATTATTTTTAGTTTTTGTTCACTTAATTTACTTTGAGATTTTTTTTCTTATAGAAAATCGGTTCCTATGCGGGTAGAACCGAAGAACTGGAACCAGAACTGGAACCAAAAAATATATTTGGTTCGGTTCTCGGTTCCTACTATTCTCAAAAATTTGGTTCTCGATTCCACCGGTTCCGATTCCAGTTCCACCGGATCTAGAACCACGCTCATCCCTAATACAAAGGCAGTGATATATATTAACACAAATTTATTACTTTTGGCACATCAAGTAATTTATTACTTAATGGTCTCCTGGACCCCGTATTCTTTTTGGTAAATGTTATCAAAGTTTATAGTAGGCGCTCATTGTTAGCACCTTCAATGAGAAAGACGTGTGTAGTAACTAACTCGATAAATGACTGCTATACGGCCTATACGTATTAGCTCCTTTAGTTACCCTTGAGCTTGTGCGTCTATTACTATTTGTAGAATTGTAGCAGGGAAGATTATGGCAAGAGACTGAATTAGAAAGGCTTGGCACATTACACATTAATTTTTTGAGTGTTTTCGAATTTGGACATTTGGTCCTCGTAGGAACTTGTGATGGCTGCGCAGAGCCAAGTAACCCGATAGAAACCCCAGGAAAGTTAAATAAAGTGTATCCTGCCCAAATCCACACTTTGAAACTGTAGTACCAAAAAGGCAAGATTAAGGCAAAGTAGCGTCACTGTTGTTGATAATTGAGTTTAAGCTATAAATGCGTATATTTCTCGACATGTATATTTTGCAAACGTGATCATATTGATACAAAATAAGTTTACGTACCAAATTAGTAGTTTGGTTAAACTCGTCATAATACACACACCTTAGGAAAATAAACATCTATCGATTGGTTTTGATCCAACAGGTATACAATTATTTTGATGCATCCAAAAATAAAACACTATTAGCACTCCTTACAGCCTAGTTTTAGCTAATAGCTACTCTTGCCAAACATACCCGGTGTATTACAATCTGTCATGAGAAATATTTTGGCTAAGAAAGTGAATAGGACTCGGGTCGACAATAGCATAGGATAGAAGCTCAGAATCACGCTCAAATATCTCCATTTCGCCTGGACTTAAGGTGACTGTCGCTTCAACACCACCACCTTTGAGTGTATCGTTAAGATATACAAGCCTGTTGTATCCGCCATTCACAGTGTAGAACCATATTGGCTTTCCCCACCCGAAATCTATCTCATAGATGCCACTATTCAACAGATGGTTGAACTCTCTCAGTATCTCGTTGATTTTCTCATGCCCCTTTTCCCCTTTCATGGACTCTAAGTGATACGAATCTTTTTTTGCTATTGATTCTCTAATTTGAGCCATCAGGGTTGCCAAGTCTGGCTGGCTTTCACGAAAACAAATGGCAACAGCTTGACTAACAATGTTTCCAATGGACTCACTGGGAATGTTGCACAGGCCTTCAATTCGTGATTTCCAGGATCTCGTTCATAACCAAACAAGCATCATGATTTCCAGCAAACATCATATAAAATAAGAAAATAAAGAACAAAGGGATATGAACCCTAATAACTTTCTGATATATTGAATCAAGTGGGTTGGTTCGAATTACAAAATTCCTAATCTATTTATACAAAGTGAATCGGTATCTTGAAGCGTTGTGATGGTTCTGTGAAACCAACAAACGCATCCCTTCAATATAACTGCCATATTTTCCTAATGGGCTTGATGGATATGCGGCCCAAACCAGAAAACATTGTAGACGTTTGTTATTTTGGCATTACATACATTACAAGTCCAACAGGGAAGAGGAGGTGAAGCCCTTTTCCCGAGGTTCACATTTGACACGAAAGCATGAGGTGACTGTGGACCGAAAGGTCTGATGTTCGATGCTGCTTTGGCAGCCGCCTTCCAGATTAAACCTGAGGTTGCCTCAGTGCGAGTAGCCGGTGATGTGGTTGAGC
This sequence comes from Glebionis coronaria, assembly GCA_025667525.1. NCBI lineage: Eukaryota > Viridiplantae > Streptophyta > Magnoliopsida > Asterales > Asteraceae > Glebionis > Glebionis coronaria. The sequence goes on along the minus strand of CM046874.1, from coordinate 630,325,635 downwards.
TGCTGCAGGAAACTGGTTGGGACTTGAGGCGAGCTAAAGCATTAGAATTAAACAAGAATCGTTTCGTAATAAGCAATTTGGTGGTCGATCAGTAACTTGGAAGCACGCATCAAACACTCTATAGGATTATTGGGAAAGACCTCATAAGCCATAAAACTTGGTGAAAGTGTTTTCGGTGAACCTCTGGCAGCAGCAGCCCATGCCTTCTTCATTAACGTGAAATATGTGTGTCCGTCAACGATTTTGTGTGACAAGCTTGTGCTAAGACCAATCCCTCCACAATTAAAGATGTTCACCTGAACTTTTATATGGTTCCTAATTATGCTTATTCACGACTAAATAGATGTCTAACATAATGATAGGATTAAAATTACCTGTATACCAATCACAAAGTTTTCTATTGAAGATTCTACCGTCCTAGGGCTTTCCGGATTTAGCGCTGTCACCTTTTCATCATCTGGATTGCTTAAAAAATCTTCTAGAGTCTGGTTGACCCGAGCCTCAATGTAATACACTCCTTTGTCGTTGCACGTAATGTGCAAGCTATCCTTAACTTCTCCAGCAACGGGGTAGAACTGAGTCAGAATCTGAGATAAACTCTCCTTGAGATGTTTTGATCTTTTAGTAATCACATCATTAACACTAGCCTTATCCGAATTAGGAATAAATAAGATCAAAGGGGTGTATGGGTCAAGTTTCATTTGGTCTAAAATCGATAACTTCAGCAGACGTTGCGTCGCTTTATTCCCTGAGAACGATCACTTCATTATGGTCCTTGTTGATCAGATTCAAAGCTTACTTTCTACTATATAAGGTACCCAAAGATGATCCTGTTAGACTTCTACTGTATAATCATTTAGCTTCATTTCCTTAATGCTTGATTTGTTTTATATAGTTCATTACGTACGTAGTACTCTTAATTACGTATCGAGAGATCCAATTCTAAGGAGAATTAACAAGGTTGCTAAAAAAGAATGCAACAAATTAAGAGTTAATTCTTAATATAGGATGACATGCTTTTTATGGTCTAAAACGTAGGATGATGTGAAAGTACGTGACATTTTGATTACCTCCTCAAAATAGACCGACCTATCACAAGTGGATTCTCTAAACCCCGAACGTAACAACTAACAATTAGTCAATTAGATTTCGACTGGACAACAAATACTTAATTATTAAATATAGTGAAAGTACGTGAGAATTATATAGTTTTGTTGAAGGATACACGAAGAAAAGAAAACATGCCTTTAATCTATATAAATATATAAATGGTTTACACCTTTACATCATATTCTTGAATATCAAAAAACTTAATTATCTTGTAAATGAACTTAACGTTCAGCGAACCGTTCGTCGATTGTTCGACGGAAAATTTGTTTATATTCGTTTATTTAATAAATGAACGAATACGAACAAGATTTTTTGTACGTTTAGTTAAATAAACGAACGTGAACACAGGCTTCGTTCGTTCATTTATGTTCGTGAATGTTCGATTATATCCGTCCAGTTACGTTAGTTTATTTTGTTCGTTTACGTTCGATTAACATCCCAAATGTTAAAAAATAAAAAAAAAGTTACATATAAAATATAATAATGAGAGTTATTTTGTATATCATATTTATCTCGGATACTGTAGAAAAACATGATTCAAGAGATCCCAAACAACTTTAGATTAGATTAAACAAGATTTAAAGATTAAAGATCGAATAAATAAAACTAAAGACTGCTAGTGCTAATCACGTGTAGTCCTATTATCTACATGATAATAGTTTTACAGACTAAAACATAAAAAGAAAGAGATCAAACTAGGGTTTCAAGAACAGAACAATGGAGAGAGTAACTGTGTGAAAAAACACACAGATGAATGGACGATACAAGCTAGGTATGGAAACCCTAGTGATAGTAATAGAAGCTTAATGGCTTTAGTAGTCGTTAGGCTTATGGACGTGGCAAGACTTGGGCTAAGTCCAAGATAAGAATGTCCAAAGAGTAGCTTTAGTCCCTCCATCATATAGCAATGTCCACAACAAGTCCAAATGATTAACTGAAAGTTTAACAATGAACACAATAAGTCCCTAAGTTAAATAATGGGTAGCAGATTAGGTCATATATTTTAACTTCCCCCCTTAATCTGACAATCCATATGAAAGTCCCTAATCCAAGCGTGAAACAATAAACTAAGACAATCAACACACGTATTTACTTTTCAAACGTAATACTTATTATTGTATAATAAAAATTACAAGTGTTATGGATAAAACCGTTTGATGACAATATGTTGTGCACACTTTGGACAAACAAAACCTAACTTATGAACACAGTCGTAGCTGTTTGGTTCAATAAGTTCTAAAGAGTTAATGTGTGTAAAGTATCAAAGTGAACAACATTAACTATAGGCTACATATCCTATTTATTGAAAGTTTTATGGACATAAAGTTAAATAATCGTGTGATAGGATCGAACTCGGGATTACGGGATTGCACACAATACGTAAAGGATTAATTAATTTAATAAATATATTTATTATATTTATTAAATATAAATCGAGCTTAACTAACAATCGTTAATAATTAAAAGTTAAGTATAAACGATCATTAAAAGATTAAATAGAAGCTAAAAGAAGAAAAACAGAAAAGTTCCGGAAGCCCTTGTGGGCTTTGGTGAACCGTCGGCCAAAAGAGAAACAAGGGGAAGGAAGATTAGTTTCCTAATCTTGATTTGGGCTTGGATAAAAAGTTATTGTTTTCCTATAAATACCTCATAATCCCTTCATAGTTTTTTGTCTCTCCCCTCCCTTCTCCTGCGATCGCAAGCCTACACCCAACTTAGGGTTTCGGTTTGATTTAAGTATTAGCTATAATTCACAAGTGTAGAAGCTCCGGTTTATTAGTTCTAGCAACACGATTGATCTGTTGCATTACGTGTGTACAAGAGCGTAATATAGTTTCATTATAAACTATATCTTGGTGTTCTTCATATAATCCCTAATTCATGATTCGTCGGTGTTCTTGAAGATTTGCTCTAGCTAAAAGGTATGTAAAACCTAACTCGATTAATTACGAATGTGTTATTTATTATGATCTTGTTAAACGCTTCCGCTATGTGTGCTTTGATCTTAATTAGGGTTTTACGTAATTGTTATGTGTAATATAAACCTTTAGTGGTACCGGAGAGCCGTTTTAACTTGTTTTTAATTATCGATATCTAAAGTTTTTTAACTAAAAATTGGTTTGTGTTAAAATCACATGATGTTTTTTAGGTTTTCATTAAAATTAGGGTTTTGATTTTTAATTTAATCGGCCTAACCGAATTTTTTTTATAAAAAAAAAGTTTTTTTTGAAACCCTAAAAAATTTACATGGTAATTATCTTTAGGTGATTGCATGAAGTAATTGTTATGTCATGTTTTGGTTATGATCTGTATAGAGATTTAATTATTAAAGTTATGTGGGGAGATCCGTGATGAACATGCATGTTTTTTCACGGATCATATGATTTTATGCTATTTGATTTATTTGATTCAAAAGTTTTAAAATTAGGGTAGACTTTTATGTTTATAAAAACCCTAGATTTTATGTTTTTGAATAAATTGTTATGCATGTGGCTATTTGATTTAGTTTTTTTTTGTACCTACTTGTTTTCATACGTTTTATTATTGATTGTATGTTATAAACAAGGGTATGTTTTTACAAGAAAATTAATATGGACTATATCATATAAAAATTAATGAATTGTTTGTGAGATCTAATTGACATATGATTTGCGTTGATTGGAATTGCAATCATAACCTAATGGCATACTCAAATTTGACAAACTATAAAGTGGGTATAGCGCACCGCTGGTCATGAACCCGGTTAAGGAAGGAGATGTTATGATTCAGCGCTGACCAAATTCTCGGCTTGCCTGTACGTCAAAGTTGGAATTACCTACGGTTATTATTTACATAATTCCTTAAGGTTGATTTAACCACAAAAACTCACATCTGAAACACAATGAATAAGGTTATTGCTTTGTGCTTTAGCTAAGTTCTAGAAAAAGTATGGTGTGAATTTAGTTGTGGGTAAAATCTTTAATTGGTTTAACCAATACCTCAACTTGCAAATATATGATGAAATTTTAGTCTCACCAAAAAGTTTACTAAAAGTTTTTTTATTAAACTCATGATATGGAGATGTATGCATGCTTCTGCATACATGATTTTGACACCAAAATCAATACCCTTAAAATTTAAGTTTTATGACATCTAATTGACGAACACTTGAAGTTACAATTGTCGTCATATGAGATTTTGGACGATGTTGTAATGGAGAGAAAACTTCATAACTGAATAAGATTGCACATGAAGGTTTTACGTTCTTTGGATTAGTCGACTTGATTGAGTTACTCAGTAAGATCTGGAAACTTAAGGCATAAAGTAGGGATGAAACATGTCTACGATGCAAAGAGAATTTTGGCAACGTAAATCCCTAAAATATCTAGAAATTGCAAATTTGTTTGTCAATTATTGTTCGACAAGTTATCGTGTTGAATACATTTGTCACTAGCAGATCAACTGATGTGATAAGTTTATGTCAATATGGATTCTAGTTTTCAAGGAAAATACTATGGTTTTAATTACCGGGGTAATTTTATTTTCTTGAATGGTATTATCGAAAATACTAATATTTTGAACTTATTTATGTAGAAATGGCTCAACCCGATAACAAAGCGTTAAGTACTGCATTCAAGACTTATCTTGAACGTCAGTAATTAACTGGACCGAACTTCAACGATTGGTACAACTCACTAAGAATAGTTCCGAGAGTAGCGGGTACTTCTGATTACTTGACCAGGGCGTTTCTTGCGCCCCTTGGCCCTAATGATACTCCAGTCGAAAGACTGAATTATGAGGCAGAGGTTAAAAAGCATAATGATGTGGCTTGTTTAATGCTCGGAAAAATGGCTCCTTTCCTGCAAAGGAAATTTGAGCTATATGCTCCAAATCAAATGCTTGAAGAGCTCAAGGCAATGTATGAGAAGCCTCAGGCTATGGAGATCTACGACTTGGTACATGCTTTGCACAGTTGTAAGCAAGCCCCTGGGAAATCCGTTAGTGCACATTATCAAGAGATGACGGGTTATATGGAATAGCTCATCGCACTAGGGAAATCCTACGACAATGATATGGCAATTAACATAATCAATAGGTCTCTTAATCCGGACTTCAATGATTTCGTTAGGAACTTTAATATGCATTACGCGGGGAAGACAGTGAATGACTTGCACGTAATGCTCATTGACTACGAAAAGGGTATAAAGGAAAAGGCAAGTACATCTGCTCCTACCCCTCCTGTGCTTTATGTACAAAAGGGTGGAGTGAATAAGCCAAAACCGCACAAGAACAACAAGAAGGGCAAAGGCAAGTGTGATAAGGGCAAACAAGTTGTGACTTATCCTAAACCCAAGCAGAACTTTGTCAAGAAGAAATCTCAGAAGGATGAGACTTGTCACCATTGCAAATCAAGTGGTCACTGGAAGAGGAACTGCCCTCTTTATCTTGAGGAGTTACGCGAAATAAAGAAGAAGGCTGAGCTTGGTGCTGCAGCGTCTTCAGGTAACTTATATTTAATAGATTTATTTAATCTTACATGCAAATCAAATTCCTGGGTATATGATACAGGGTGTGGTATTAACATTTGTAATACTATGTAGGGGTTTGAGTTGGAGAGGAAGCTTTCCTATGGGGAACAATTTCTGCATGTGGGCAATGGCGCACAAGTAGCGGTTGAAGCTATAGGAACATTTAATCTAGTTTTACCTTCGGGTCTAGTACTGAGATTGAATAATTTTCATTTTGCACCTAAAATTGTTAGGGGTGTTATTTCCTTTTCTTGTATGTTGGATCTTGGATTTATTCACACTATTGATAATAATAGAATTTCTGTTTTCAAAGATGGTTTATTCTATTTTGATGCAATCTTTGTGAATGGTGTTTTTGAAATTAACATGCATGATAATAATTCCAAGAGAAAGATTGATTCTGTATTTAGCATGAATAAGAAGAGAAAGTTAGACAAGAACTCTTCTTATCTTTGGTATTGTAGACTTTCCCATATTGGAAAGACTCGTATACAAAAGCTTCAACGTGATGGTCTTTTGGAAAATATCAATGATGAATCATTTGATAAATGTGTGTCTTGTATCTCTGGAAAGATGACCAAGAAACCTTTTAATAGCAATATTAAAAGGGCTACTGATCTACTTGGACTTACACATACTGATGTTTGTGGACCACTTAGACATGTGTCAAGGAAATGTGCTAGCTACTTCTTAACATTCACGGATGATTATAGTCGTTATGGTTATGTTTATTTACTTAAGCATAAACATGAGGTATTTGAAACATTCAAAGTGTTTAAAACGGAAGTAGAATTGCAACTAGGAAAGGAGATTAAAGCTCTTCGTTCTGATCGAGGTGGTGCATATTTAAGTCAAGAGTTTAAAGATTATATAAGTGAGAACATAATTGTTTAGAAACTTACTTCTCCATATACTCCACAACAAAATGGTGTATCCGAAAGGAGAAATCATACATTATTAGATATGGTGCGATCTATGTTTAATCTTACAAATTTACCTTTATCCTTTTGGGATTATGCTTTAGAATCTGTTGTTCATATTTTGAATGTGGTTCCCACAAAGAAGGTTGATAAGACACCATATGAACTATGTTATGACAAGAAGCCATATTTTTCTTATTTGAAAATTTGAGGTTGTGAGGCGTCTGTAAAACGTGACTCTGGAGATAAACTCCAACAACGCTCAGTAAAATGTATCTTTGAAGGTTACCCTAAGGAAACTATGGGTTACTACTTTTATTATCCGGCTGAGAACAAAATTGTTGTGGCTCGGTATGGAGACTTCCTTGAAAGTGATCTTGTAAATAAAGAATTCAGTGGGAGAGATTATGATCTTGAAGAAATTCAAGAAGATACATTACCTTCTAAAAATACTAGCGAAGAAATTCCAATATAGCCAGAAAGTCTGAGAGCTCCACCGGAATTAATTCCTCTATGTAGGTCTACAAGGACTATACGAGCGCCAAGAAAAATATGTCTTAACATAGGGGATGATGAGGAGGAAGTAGGGGATCTTGGTGAACCTGCTAACTATCGATCCGCAATGCTTGATCCAGAAAAGTTAAAATGGATAGTTGCGATGAATGAGGAAATGAAATCCATGAAAATAAACGATGTTTGGATTCTTATAGATGCACCTAAAAATGCTAAAGTAGTGAAAAATAGGTGGATTTTCAAGAAGAAAACCGACATGGATGGCGAAGTACAATCCTATAAAGCACGTTTAGTGGCTAAAGGTGTTACTCAAACTTTTGGCGTAGACTACGAGGAGACATTTTCTCCGGTAGCAGACTTACGAGCTATTAGGATTCTCATAGCTATAACAGCATACTGTGACTATGAGATATGGCAAATGGATGTTAAAACTGCCTTCTTGAATGGTCGCTTAGATGAGGAAATCTATATGCAACAACCGGAAGGGTACGTTGATCCTAAATATCCAAAACGCGTGTGCAAACTTCAAAGATCTATTTATGGTTTGAAGCAAGCATCACGTCAATGGAATAAACGATTTGATGAAGAAATCAAAAAGTTCGGATTTATTTAAAATCGTGATGAGCCATGTGTATATCGCAAAGCTAGTGGGAGTAATGTAGTATTCCTAATTTTATATGTCGATGACATATTAATCATCGGAAGTAACATTCCAAGACTTAAGGAAGTTAAGGATTATCTTGGTAAATGTTTTTCTATGAAGGATTTAGGAGATGTTGCATATATTCTGGGAATTAAAATCTATCGAGATAGGAAAATACAGTTAATTGGTCTTAGTCAAGATGCTTATATTGATAAGATATTGAAGAAGTATAACATGCATAATTCCAAGAAAGGTTTTCAACCTATGGAAGTTAAGCATGAATTAAGTCATGAGTTAGATGCATCAACACCCCAAGAGGTGGCTTACATGCAGAAGGTGCCTTATGCTTCGGTAGTAGGATCTATTATGTATGTTGTAAGATGCACAAGGCCTGATGTGGCGTTTGCTCAGAACTAGGTCAGTAGATACCAACAGAATCCAGGGAAGCTCCACTGGACTGGTGTTAAACATATTCTAAAGTATCTGAGGAATACGAAAGATATGTTTTTGGTATTTGAGGGTAAACCAGACACATAACTGAATGTAACAGGTTTCTGTGATGCATCCTGGAAATGTGATAAAGACGATACGAAGTCTCAGACGAGTTACGTGTTTGTCATCAATGGAGGAGCAGTTGACTGGAAGAGCAAGAAGCAGACAACCATTCCTATGCATGCAACTCAATCGGAGTACATGGCCGCTTCAGAAGCCGCAATGGAAGCTTTTTGGATTAGGAAGTTTATTGGAGATCTTGGAGTTATGCCTTCAATTAAAGAACCTATTGATATGTATTGCGACGATTCTGCTGCAATTATATTTGCCAACGACCCTGGAGTCATGAAAGGTGCCAGACACTTTAAATGTAGATATCACTACGTACGAGAACAAGTGGAAGCTCGTGAAATAAAATTAATAAAAGTTCACACAGATGATAACGTAGCTGATTCTTTTACTAAGGCTTTGCCTAGACCAAAGGTAGTTAAGCATGACAAGGCTATTTGGCTGCAACTAGCTAGGGAATTCATGCAATAAATCTGTTGATTAGTATTTGGATAAAGGATGTTAAAGACATTATTGAATTGATGAAATAAAGATCGAGTTTCGTTTATTTTATGTTATTTGATTTTGTATCCTATTTTACATGTTTTATATCCATGAATAAATTGTTATGTTCTAAACGTCCGTTGTCGATTAATAATATAGGAGTATTATTAAACTAAGACAATTCAAAATAGTGACAGAGTATACTTGAAAGTATATTGGTCAATTTTAGATGATATTTGATGGATGAAATATTGGACTTATCCTAACTATATGATTTTACTTTATGGATCTTTGTCATTAAGTAAATCATAAATAGTTATCCTTAGACCTGAGATACCAGGAAACTGCCACGAATATAGTGGGTTTCTGTGAGATAGCCTAACGCTAAACGTAACTGGTAGCTATAAGGGTTAATTTCAGAAGTGTTGCAAAGTTCGTAAGTTTCGCTTGTAGTCAAAATGGGATTTGTTTCCTTCAAAATTTTATTTTGAAGTATAATACAGCTGGGCCCCTCCGGGGAGTAGTAAGATTTTGTGTGGCCACACCCAAATGTGTTTTTGTAATCTTACTATATTCGTAAACGAGAAACAGAATAGTTAATGTAGGAATGACTGAGATCCATATCCTATTAACGTTGTATTTGAAATGAAAGGATAATAATTATGATGATGTATCATTAAAAGGTTTTGTCCAGGAGACCTTACTCGAGTTGTACTAGTGGCATTGTTGGTGTAACTAGACGCTAATCAATGTGATCACGATATTCGAATTTTGTCCAAGTGGTAATGGACATAAAACTAAATAGTCGTGTGATAGGATCGAACTCGGGATTACGAGATTGCACACAATACGTAAAGGATTAATTAATTTAATAAATATATTTATAATATTTATTAAATATAAATCGAGCTTAACTAACAATCGTTAATAATTAAAAGTCAAGTATAAACGATCGTTAAAGAATAAATAGAAGCTAAAATAAGGAAAACGGAAAAGTTCCGGAAGCCCTTGTGGGCTTTGGTGAACCGTCAGCCAAAAGAGAAACAAGGGGAAGGAAGATTAGTTTCCTAATCTTGATTTGGGCTTGGATAACAAGTTATTGTTTTCCTATAAATACCCTATAACCCCTTCAGAGTTTTTTGTCTCTCCCATCCCTTCCTTCTCCTGCGATCGCAAGCCTACACCCAACTTAGGGTTTCGATTTGATTTTCGTATTAGCTATAATTCACAAGCGTACAAGCTATAGTTTATTAGTGCTAGCATCACGATTGATCTGTTGCATTACGTGTGTACAAGAGCGTAATATAGTTTCATTATAAACTATATCTTGGTGTTCTTCATATAAACCCTAATTCGTGATTCGCCGGTGTTCTTGAAGATTTGCTCTAGCTAAAAGGTATGTAAACCCTAACTCGATTAATTATGAATGTGTTATTAATTATGATCTTGTTAAACGCTTCCACTATGTGTGCTTTGATCTTAATTAGGGTTTTACGTAATTGTTATGAGTAATATAAACCTTCATTTATAATGGTACGAGGTTGACTCCAAGTACTGGTTGATGGTGACTACACTAAACAGACACTTGTCAGACATCTGTCACAAGATGCTCTTCTATTCTTGGTAGTCTGACAAAATGCTTTAGGAAAACAGAGCTGACACAATTTCCCTTTTCTTTATAGTCTCGTACACACTAAGGTATGTCCAAAGTGTACTGAGTGTTAACAAGTTATTGCCACCCCTGTTAAACCTCAACCCCTCAGAGTCCCTGATACATCTTGGCTGTTATCCATCACAGCCAATGAGTATATCTTCAAGTAATCTTTGACTTCTTGGACAATGTCTCTGACATGGACTCCTCTGAGGTTGCTCACAGAGACTTAGATCTATGTGAGTCTTACGATACTTATCTGCCTCCTAGACACAGGCAAGATAATAGCAAACAACTTGATTTACTTAAGTCTATGATACAGGAAATCTAATAAACTTAGATTCCCAACAATGTCCCCCTATTTAAACATAAATACAGCTATATCAAAATAAGTTATTGTAAGTGAGATTATAGCTTCTTCTTACTCATAATAGATCTTAACAAACATACTTCATGATTTTATTATGACTTAAAAGAAATTACAAGTACAAAACATAAGTGTAACAAAATATGAAAGTAAAGTTCAGCTGTGAAGGACTTCAATAATCATCATTCTTGTTTTTCTCTTCAACTTTAGCTATGTCTGTCCTGGCATCTAATTCGGCCTACAAAGCTTGTGCAAATACCTTGGAATACTCTGTGTTGATTTTAAGTGCATTTTAAGACAAAGAAGCTGAATAGTTTATGCTAGTCCTAGCTCATCTTCCCTTTGGAACACATATTGACATCCCCTGTTCATGAAGGCCATACCTTTCTTAGGCTCAGTATATGTCTGATCATCAACAGGGCCTACAATCCCATTTGGTAAAACTAAATCCATGTGCATTCCAACTACTTGAACATCATCAGTTACGAAGGTTTCCTTAATAAATTGAGTCACCATTCTTCTTTTCTTTCCAGACATTAGAAGATCTTGTTCAAACAGCTATGGTGGGGGATCAACTTTGAGCTTGGCTGCAGTTTCCTTAACCCAATTAAACTTAGCTTTGAGGGTCTTAAGAAGTGTAAATTTGTCTGTCCAGTCTTCTTCGCAGCTAATGCCTCAAGTTCAAACCATTCAGACAGACCAAGTTTCTTTAACTTAAAGTCTTCAAAGAGATCCATGTTGGCCTGTTGGTTATCTCTCCACAAAACCATTTGTAGTGTATGAGTAGACTTGTGAATAGTATACTTGAACTTGGTGATTTTTCTAGGTGCAAACCTGTTATTGACGCAGGCATCATAGTTAGCTTTTACCTTTTTCAGGGCCTCCATGCGTTTAACTTCAATTTCCTTCAACCTTTGTCTTTGCTCCTCCCTTTGTTGAGGAGCCATTTTTCTCAGAGTTGCCTCATTAAGCTCCTTGGCTTTCTTGATCTCATTTAACCTCTTGAGTTTAATAGCCTGTTTCTCAATTTCTTCAGTTGTTAGAGGGTTCTCATTTGCTGCTTTAAAGGTTATGAATTGGGATAGTTTAGTGGTTGATCCTCCTGTCTCTAGCATCGCAGCTATTTTCTTTAGCTTGGTGTCTGAGTCTACCACAGCTATTTCCTTTCCTTTCTTCGAGAGAGAGGATAACACACTTGTATTCTTCAGCTCTTCAGCTTGTTTGATGAAAGCCATCTAAGCTTGGTTTTGTACAGCTTTTGGTAGGGAGCTAACAGTGAACTTGAGTTTCTTGGTAGCTGGTTCACCATCATCTACAGCCTCATTGATGTTAACCAGAGTCAAGGAATTTGATGAATCAACTCCATCCTTTGTCTGTTGCTCCCCCTTAAGTTCATCATCATCATCCGGTACATTTATTGGAGTGATGACTTGGAGAGGGATGGGTGAAGAGATGGTGTTGTCAGCTGATCTTGAACTTTGCTTGGCAGATTCAAGGTTAAGTACATTTTCCTTCTCCCCCTCACGTTCAGCCTGTCTTTTCAGACATTTGGATGAACGTGCCTGAATGTATGCATCAATCTGCTCAACAGAGGCAACCATTTTTCTTTGCCTGGTTCTTGAAGCTCTGGCAATTTTCAACAGCTGGTTGCAATTTCCATTGGTGCTGCGATGAACATGGTCAACTATGAAGTTGGTGTGGCGAACTTGCCTGGATCGTACAGCCTCAAATTCTTTATGCATAGTCAACTCATGAGCAGAGAATAGGTCAGGGACCTCTGTGGCTATGGCATCTTTGATACGAGTGTATAAATGTCTAAGTCCTTGGGACACTCCTTTTCGTGTGCCATCCATAATGGGTTCAGTGACAGCATCCTTAACCGCCTTTGTGATAATCTTTTGAAAGTTGACGGTTAAGGAGTGCATATCAGAGCCAATGCGATCCAACTTTCTTGACAGGCGTTTAATGTCCGGGGCATGATATTCAGGCTTTAAGTCATGGATGTTCAGACTTTGTTGTGTATAATCATCCTCACTTGGCAATATGTCAAAGTTGGTCTGTTGAGATGATCAAACAACAAAAATTCGGCTGTCGGATCATATGCAGGCCTTTGGAACACTGTGGTGACAGAGGAATCAGGCTTTGATCTCAAGGCCTATTCAGATATAGACTATGCTGGATGCTACATTGACAGGAAAAGTACATCAGGTAGCTTTCAAATCCTAGGAGGGAAGTTGGTTGGATGGAGTGCAAAGAAGCAAAACTCTGAGGCCATGTCATCAGCTGAAGCTGAATATGTTGCTGCTGCCAGCTGTTGTGCACAGGTGCTTTGGATGAAGAGTCAGTTAGCTGACTATGAGATCCTATATGACAAAGTGCCAATCTTCTGTGACAACACCAGCGCCATTGCCATCTCCAACAACCCTGTGCTTCACTCTCGAACCAAACACATTGATATCAGGTATCATTTTACCAGGGATCATATAATGAAGGGAGATATTGAGCTGCATTTTGTCCCCACTGAGCTGCAACTAGCTGACATCTTTACCAAGCCTTTGGCTGAACCTTTGTTCAACGGGCTAGTTGCTGAGCTGTGAATTCTTGATATCTCTAAGCCTGTGGCTTGATATTTAATGTGTTCATAAAGTCTGATTAAATATTAAATGTTTTTCACATGAAACTAGGTAGTTACTTTCCAAGTAAATGCTAAAAACATTCCATATATTTAATTAATTCTTTTCCAAATAACGAGGAGACAAATAGTTTTTAAAGGTCAATGGACCCACTTATGTGCAGTCCTTTTCCCACTAAGCATTTAATGCGATTGAATAATTATTTCAAATTTTGAATATAAATATTGTTTCAAGATCTTTCTCACCTAACACTTTTCTCAATTCTCACAAGTTCCTGCTCTGATACCAATTGAAAGTCCCTAATCCAAGCGCAAAACAATAACTAAGACAATCAACACACGTATTTACTTTTCAAACGTAATACTTATTATTGTATAATAAAGAATTACAAGTGTTATGGATATCACCGTTTGATGACAATGTGTTGTGCATACTTTGTACAAACAAAACCTAACTTATGAACGCTGTCGCAGCTGTTTGGTTCAATAAGTTCTAAAGAGTTAATGTGTGTAAAGTATCAAAGTGAACAACATTAACTCTAGGCTACATATCCTATTTATAGTGGTACGAGGTTGACTCTAAGTACTGGTTGATGGTGACTACACTAAACAGACACTTGTCAGACATCTGTCACAACATGCTCTTCTTTTCTTGGTAGTCTGCCACAATGCTTTAGGAAAACAGAGCTGACACAATTTCCTTTTTCTTCATAGTCTGGTACACACAAAGGTATGTCCAAAGTGTACTAAGTGTTAACAGGGTATTGCCACCCCTGTTAACCCTCAACCCCTCAGAGTCCCTAATACATCTTGGTTGTTATCCATCACAGCCAATGAGTATGTCTTCAAGTAATCTTTGACTTCCTTGACAATGTCTCTAGCATGGACTCCTCTGAGGTTGCTCACAGAGACTTAGATCTCTATGAGTCTTGCGATAATTACCTGCCTCCTAGGCACAGGCAAGTTAATATCAAACAGATTGATTTACGTTTAAATCTATGATACAGGAAATCTAATAAACTTAGATTCCCAACACCATATAAGTTTATCATCCCTAATTTTTCAACTAGGTTTTCATGCTGGTCTGTATCCAACCCTTTTGTAAAGATGTATGCAATTTGATTTGCAGAATCCACTTTCATGGTTTTAATAACCCCATTCAAAAGCTTTTCTCTAACAAAATGTAATTCAATTTCAAGGTGCTTAGTCTTTTCATGAAAAATAGGGTTAGCTGCTATTTTAATAGCAGAATTGTTATCACAAATAGATCCACATGTAAAAGATTATAACAAATTAAATCTTTCAAGATTTTAAGGATCCATATGACTTAACTTGAAAAAGAAGCATGAGCCCTATACTCTGCTTCTACAGAAGATTTAGAGAGAGTATGTTGCTTCTTACTTTTCCAAGAAACCAAATTATCATTCAAAAATACACAATAACCAGTCACAGACCTTCTTGTCACAATACATTTAGCCAAGTTAGCATCTGAAAAGGCTTTAAGAGACATACTAGAGTTTTTGTAACATGAATACCAAGACTTGGAGATCCCTTTAAGTATCTCAGAATTCTAAAAGAAATTTTCAAATGAGACATCAAAGGGTAATGCATGAACTGACTTAAACAATACACATCATTGAAATGGCAGTCATAGTATTGGTCAAGTAAATTAGCTTTCCCATAAGTTTATGATAATCTACAATGTTTTCAAGCAAATGATCACTCTCAGAAGCCTCATTGGAAATAGACAAGTTTGTCATTAAAGGTGTCTTAGATGGTTTGCAAGATAGCATTCCATATTCAGACAAAAGATCTAAAAGATATTTTCTTTGGTTCAAACAAACACCAGAATTGGTATTAACAACTTCAATCCCCAAAAAATATTGCAATTTTCCAAAATTGTTGATTTTGAACTGTCCTTTCAAAAAAAATTTAAAGCTGTCAATTTCCTTTTCATTATTATTAGTGACAATAATATCATCCACATAAACAAGAACAACAATAAAGACATTATCACAAGACTTAGTATAAAGAGAATAATCGGATTTACTTTGAACAAACCCATTCTTAATAAGCACAAAGATGAGCTTAGAGTTCCACTGTCTAGGAGACTGTTTAAGTTCATAAATGGACTTTTTCAATCTACAAAAAAGATTACAATTACCAGTACAGAACCCTTCAGGGGTTTCATGTAGACAGTTTCATCCAACTCACCACACAGAAAAGCATTGTTGATGTCAGGTTGATAGATAGGCCATGACTGATTAACGTCTAAGTTAACAAGACACCTAACAGTCACAATTTTCACAACAGGGGAAAAGGTTTCTTCATAATCGATACCCTCTTTTTTGCCACAACCCATAACAATAAGTCTAGCTTTATACCTTTCTATTTTATCGTTGGATTTAAACATAAGTTTCCAAACCCATTTAGAGTTTAAAGCAATCCTACCAGTAGGTAATTCAACTAAATCCCAAGTGTCATTCTCAAGTAAGGCAACAAATTCTAAATTCATAGCATCAACCAGTATGGGCTTTGAGATGCTTCAAAGAAATTCCTAGGTTCACTATTTTTATTTAAGTGAGTGACAAAACATAAACATCCCCATTGAGTTTAGAATACCTAACAAATATTGCAATCACATACTTGACTTTTGAATTAACAACAAAATCATTGTACTTTTTAGGAATGATAGAAGGTCTTGAAGACATTCTCAAAACTTGACCATCCTGAGCATAATTATTAGAATTATCCCTTAAATTTTATCCCATGTTTTGGCCATGGAAGGGAAAATTGAGGTTAAATTCTAAATTTCCCTTAGAGTTTTCACCATCATCAAGTGTGGCAGCCTCATTTCTATTCAAGCTGGCATCACTAGTATCATTGCCAGAAGCAATGTTTCTAGTGTCACCTAGACTTGAAGGTGGGCTACTAGCACTTGGTGACCTAAGGTCACCATTATGTTTCTTCAATACTCTCTCATCATCATTAGGAAGCTCAGGGTTTTCTAAGTTAAAAAAAGTTAACACTCTTCATATTAAAAAACTTCAAGATTTTTGTTATCATTCTTCTTTTTATTTGAAATAGAATCCATAAAAGGAAATATAGATTCAAAAAACTTATCATCTCTTGATACAAAAAGTTGAAGTCTGTCAAGACTATAAAATCTATAACCCTTTTGAGAATTAGAAAAACCCATCATAACACATTTTTCAGACCTACTGGTGAGTTTATCATGACTATTTAAAATAGTGGCAAAACAAAGACAACCAAAAGTTCTAATATGAGAGAGATTAGGGGATGAATTATAAATCATCTCATAAGGAGATCTACCATTTAGCAGAGAAGAGGGCAATCTGTTAATAAGATAAGTAGCCGTTAGAACACATTCAGTCCAAAATCTCAAGGGTATCCCCCTCCCCTGAAACAAAAGGTATCTAGTAACATTCAAGAGATGCATATGTTTCCTTTCAACCATCCCATTCTGTTGTGGGGTATAAGCACAAGAGGTGTGGTGTACAATCCCTTTTTCATGACAAAATTTCTGAAAGTTTTGATTCACAAACTCAGTTTCATTATCACTTCAAGAAATTTTGATATTCTTTTTGAATTGATTTTTTAAGATATTGTAAAACATTTCAATAACAGGATCAACTTCATCTTTGGTTATTATCAAATACACCCAAACAGCTCTTGTGAAATCATTCACAACAGTAAAAAAATATCTATGACCAGTGTGACTGGTCACCCTATAAGGACCCCATAAATCCAAATGAACAAGTTCACCTAGCATTTTTGTTTTACGATCACTTAAAGTAAATGGTTCTCTAGTTTGTTTATCTCTTTGACATATATCACAGAAATTAGATTGATCAGAATTTGTAATATTCAAAGAACTTTTAAGAGCATTTAGAGCAGGGTCAGTTGGGTGACCTAATCTACAATGCCGATCATGTTTAGACAGAGAACAAGTAAGCACGTTAGAATGATTCACACACTTAGTACCTTCTATATCTAAATAGTACAAACCACTAAATTGCCTACCAGTCCCCAAAACATTTTTGAGATTCAAATCCTGTTTCACAAAAAAAACATTTGTTTTCATCAAACACAACTAGAATCTCATTATCCTTAGCAAGTTTGTGCATAGAAATTAAAGTAACACAGTAATCAGGTATAACAAGAGCATCAAACAAAACTAATCCATTTGAAAGTTTTAGATTGTGAATTTTAGAGATGATGGCCTCAATCCCATTAGGATGAGCCACCTTAATATTAAGGTGAGAAATATCAACCACATTTTCCAATTCAGTAACATTATTGGTCATATGTTGATTTGCCCCAGAATCAGTAACCCTCCCATTATATCCAAGTTTACATTTGATGTTGGTGTTAGAACAATTTTTTTCATAATTATCATTGAAAATTTTATTGTTGTTAAAATAAATACCTGCCATGTTGGCATGAACACCTTTTCTAGAATCATTAGCACTACCCTTGTTATATTTTATAAGAGAGAGCAAAGTATCAAGTTGTTCATCTATGAAACCAGATGAAGAGGATGTCCCAACAGAATTGTTAGAAACATTTTTCCCTTTGAAACTTTGCCCCCCTTTTTTCTTCCCAAAGTCAGTAGGGTAACCAATGATTTTAAAGCATCTATCAATAGTATGACTATTATAACCATAATTCTCACAAAACTTCACCATTAAAATTACCATAAGGTCTAAACACAATGTTGTTAGGGGTATTAGGCCTAAATCTAGTGGTGCTAGTGCTAGGTCTTAAGTTCCAATTGTTGTTATTGTTAGGTCTGAAGTTACCACTGTTAGTACTCTGAGTTCTTTAAAAATTGTTTCTAGCAGGCCCATTAGAAAGAAAAGCAGATGTCTGAGTCTTTTGAGAGGATCCAGCAAGAGTGCCAGAAGCTACCCTGTGAGATTCCTCACTAGAGATTATAGCATAGGCACCCTTAACATCTGGCAAAGTCTCTCTAGAGAGAATAGAACTCCTAATACTCATATAAGAATCGTCAAGACCCATCAAAAATTGCATAAGTTTCAACAATTGATTGTGTTTCTAAAATTCACCAGCAGCAGTACACAAACAATTAGGCAATTCAATCATAGCATCAACTTTATGGTAAGTTTCTTTTAGCTCATTCCAAACATGTTTAGCCCTTTTTGAAAAATCTGACCAAGGAATAACTCCTCAGAAATGGAATTCAAAATCCAACCAAGAAAAACAACATTCACCCTATCCTATTGTTTTTCCAAAATCTCATCAGTTATGGACCTTTTACATGTACCATCAATAAAAGCAATTTAGTTTTTACCTTCTAAAGCAAGTAACATAGCATTGGCCCAAACATGATAGTTTTCAGTTTCCTTTAATTCAACAGTGATAACAGTTAACACAACAATATCATTAGGGTGAAAATGCAAAGGGTAAATTAAATCAAGCTTACTGATAAGTGTGATTGGGCCAGTCCCACTCTCAGTATCAGTATCACCATGAACAGACTTATCTTGGTCAGTCATGGTGAAAGGTCAACAAGGGTTAAAAAGAACTCAACCCAAAACCAACTAAGTTCTCAAGCTTCTAAATCACTCAAGGTGGTAGGTCAAGGGCAAGGCAGAGGGTGATGGTCCAAATAACAGGGTAAAAGAGTAAAGACAAACAACCCCAACAAATAAAACAGGTATTAAATACAAATATACACAAAATCAATTAGCAATTAAAGAGAGAGTAGAGAGAGGTGTTATAGTGCACGCAATAAAGCACAATCGAACTGTTAATCCTAGATTCACTTAGTCTAGGAAGTAACAGAACCTCCAAGGAACAAAACGTAATTTTTCTTCTCGGGAAAAATTAGGGAAAGTAACCAAAACAAATAGATCAACCAAAGAATCAACAAATCTGCCACAATAACCACCACCAATCAAACAATCTTCCACAAAAAGGTGAAACCCTAAATTGTTTCTCAAGAAAAATTAGGAAAAATCACCTCAATCGAAGAGTAACACCGCCAATTAGATGAATCAGTAACAAAACTGATAATAGGAACCAGATCTCTGAAACCCTAAATTTTTCTCAAAAGAATTACATTAGCAAAACAGTAGATCTAGGAGTAATATTAACAGATCCACCTATCTCAATAGCAGATCTAACCGAAAAAGTAAGTTTGAACAAAAACCCCCAAAATTTTATCAAAACCTAAAAAAAATTTCAGCGATTTTTAGTAACCAGGCTCTGATACCATGTAGAAAACATGATTCAAGAGATCCTAAATAAATTTAGATTTGATTAAACAAGATTTAAAGATTAAAGATTGAATAAATAATAGTAAAGACTACCAATGATAATCACGTGTAGTCCTATTATCTACATGGTAATAGTTTTAGAGATTAAAACATAAAAAGAAATAGATCAAATTAGGGTTTCAAGAACAAAACAATGGAGAGAGTAACTGTGTGAAAAAACACACAGATGAATGAATGATACAAACTAGATATGGAAACCCTAGTGATTGTAATAGAATCTTAATGGGCTTTAGTAGCCGTTAGGCTTACGGGTTGGCAAGACTTGGACTGAGTCCAAGATAAGAATTTCCAAAGAGCAGCTTTTGTCCCTCCATTATATAGCAATGTCCACAGCAAGTCCAAATGATTAACTGAAAGTTTGACAATTAACATAATAAGTCCCTGAGGTTAATAATGGGTAGTAGATTAGGTCATATATTTTAATAGATACCAAAGGACTCATCTCTTCCATCCATATGTACCCATCTAATAGGTAAGATTGATATTATTTAATTATTTTACATATTTTTATAATTTAAATAACTTCTAAACTGTTAAGTATTAAATGAAAAAAATATACCATAATGACGAGCATTTAATTAACTTTCTAAAAATATGCACTATGATATATTTTTGAAGAAAAAAAATTTCATTTTTTTTGTTTTTGAATTTTGCATTAAATATCATATATGATAATACTATTTTATCATATATGATATTGGTATATATCATATATGATAAGTTGTATCATATATGATACTAGTGTTACTATCATATAGGATATTTAGTATCATATATGATAGTTTTCGACAACGAAAAAAACACAATTTTTTTTGCCGAAAGTATATCATATAGCATATTTGTATAAAGATAATTAAATAGCCGTCGTGATGGTAATTTTTTCGCATAAAGATTAACGGTTTAAGAGTTATTAATGTTTGAAAAAAGGAGAAAATAGGTTTTTAGTTTAATCTTATCCATCGGATTAAAATGAATATGGAAAATGCAGATTAGTCCCTTGGTAGCCAAATAAAGTTTGGTATCCAAATAAAGTTTGATATCCAAATGAACTTAAATAATAAAATATATTAAATGCTTGACAATAATATATTAGTAATATAGTATTTGGGTAAGCAAGACACAAATGATCAAGGTTGTAAATAACGTGAAGCGTAACGTAGTGGTATTGTCAAGCTTCAAGCTACAAAAGCTATCGCGAAGCTATGTTGTTTTTTGAAGCGTGATGTATAGAGATATACAATATTTATAAATTAATATCTATATAGCGAGTTTACAAAAGATTTCATACAAAAAATTAAATATGTAAATTAATAACCTACTCCTTACATGATACAAAATGGATCAATACTTTTATTCAAAGTTAAAACAAAACCGGCTACTAGTTAGTCAAGACTCAAGAATTTATCTCCATATTAAAATTACTAAACCCAAGTATAGTAAATAGCCCAAAACTAAGTAAACAAGCCCAATTCCTATAAATCTGAAAAAAGATTCAAGAAAAACGTCACGCTACGTGCTATATCACAATTTATGCCATTTTTAGCAAGCTACGCCTAGAGACGCGCCTTAGTTCGTTTCGTAACGTGGAGGTCACGCTTCACGCTATAGCCCGCTATAATGTGCGCTATAGCGTGCTATCTGGAACCATGCTCATGATGCTAATGCGGTAACATGAATATATTTTTAAGATCAACTAGGATGAAAATGATGTTATTTTTAGGGCCATATTTGGGATATGATGATTATATAAGTATATAAGATGATGATGTGAATCTTTTAAAGAAACAACTTTAGTTACACGTTCGTTTAGTCCATTTAATTTATATATCCCCGTCTGCATTCATTTATGTTTGTTTATGTTATTAATGAACGAACATGAACAAGTTCAAATCTATATAAAAGAACATGAACAACAATTTGGTCCGATCATGCGTTCACGCTCGTTTATTTGTTCAACTAATATTAAATGAATGAACATGAACATACCTCTGTCTGGGTTCGTTAGGTTCTTTACATTGCTAGTGAAAATCATAACTTTTATTTAGTTTGAAGAGTCTTAATCCCCAAATTCTTAAACTTTTATTGATTTTGTTTATAAGTTATAAACTTTTTTCATCACTACAACTATCTACTGCTATGAAATCACGTTGTTATGCACAACTACTCGTCTAATATACATAAATGATCATCATACATTTAGGTCTCGTTTGGTTCATCGTAATTTGTCGTAATTAGATGTAACTTTAATTTAGTTACATTGTGTAGGCTGTTTGGTTTACATAACGGAGGAAATTGTAATTTCACTTTACATTACGTAAGTTGTTTGGTTTGGATTGTAGTTGTTATTCACACATTACAATTACATCAAGAAATGGAATTCAAATTATATAAGAAGTTAGATGTAAAGTTTTGAATTATGGTGTTATTCAGTATTGTGTAATTAAGTTTTTTTGTACGTTGAAACATGGAGACTAAACTTTTGAGTAATACAAGTGAGATCACAGCCCCCAAAACTCATGAAGAAATTGTCAAATATATATTTTACACGTGTTACTCAAACTCCTGAATTTATTTTTTTCGACAGATGCCTTTGTGGAAATCTCAAATGGAAGATCACACTTCTAACTGGCTTAGGGTGGTTTCAGTGGGACAGAACATGAACGGTAAGACATACCGTTGTGAGTTATGTTATCAGTTAGGCATTCCCTTATATTCTGTTCTAAAACCATGCTGAACTTGCTCTAGGGCCTTTACGGGAGATATTTATGGAAATCATGTTGTATCATGAGCTGGTATTATTGGTATTAAACACCGGCATAACCTTGTCCGTGATACTCCTGTCGACATATGTTTTTGATCGAGGATTGCGGCTAGTAAAGAAGTCGATATTGGGCTTGGTGGAGGGCATAACAAACCCTTACGTCCAACGGATATGTTACTCTACTCGTGGGATAGAAGGATTGATGTGTGTGTGGATTTCATAGGATCCTCGCCTTAAATGCAAACTGGCTTGATTGATTGTGTGACTGGCCGTGAGGGGATTGATGCGGCACAATGTACACGCGTTAAGTATGAGACCCGATATGCACATATTGGGTATGGTTTCCTTCGCTCCGCATTCTCTTCGTTTGGGGAATTGGAAGGGACATTAGGGCATATTGTGTTATTCATATTTTTAATAGAATTAGCTTTGCTATAGCTAAAGGAGTCGGATCTCAGATAGTATCTCGGCTATTCACTAACTTTTATAAATCCTATTATTCTAATTCTAATAAAGTACGTGGTTTTTAAAAATAAAATAATAATAGTAATAATAATAATAATAATAATAATAATAATAATAATAATAATTCTAATGAAGTGATGTTTATAATAATAATAATAATAATAATAATAATAATAATAATAATAATAATAATAATAATAAAGTGATGGTTTATAATAAAAAAAAATTAATAATAATAATAATAATAATGATAATAATAATAATAATTAAATTAGTATTAATAAAAACTCATTATTATTAAAATTGTTTCTACTTTCTAGTAATAAATAAATTTTATTATATAATATAATTATATAATAACAGAACAAAAATAATAATAATAATATTAATAATAGATCTTGTATTGAATCGGATTCGAAGTTTTCCCAAAGGTACTTCTTGTGGTCGAGACGGGCTTAGAGCTCAACATTTTTTAGATGTTTTGGGAGGAGCAGCTTCTGCTGTGGCTGATGATCTTTTGGTTTCTATCACTGGTGTGGTTAATCTGTTTCTTTCTGGTAAGTGCCCTAGTCTGCTTGGTGAGTTTATTGCCAGTGCCCCTTTGACTCCACTTGTTAAGCCTGGAGGGGGTATTCGGCCTATTGCTATTGGTACTGTGTAGAGGAGGCTTGTCTCTAAGGTTGCATCTTCTTCTGTTGGGGAATCGATGTCCTCTTATCTGCATGATTTTCAGTTTGGTGTGGGGGTGCCAGGTGGATGTGAAGCGGTTCTTCATTCTGTCAGCAGGTTTGTGGAGGAGAGAGGGGATGAGGCCGGACTTTCTATGCTTTTGGTGGATTTTCAGAATGCCTTTAATCTTGTTGATAGGAGCACCATTATTCATGAAGTTCGGCTGAGGTGTCCGGCTATCTCGCCTTGGGTGGAATTTTGCTATTCTCGGCCAGCTCGGCTTTATTATGGGGATTCTATTCTTTGGTCTTCTCAGGGGGTTCAACAGGGTGATCCATTGGGTCCCTTATTATTCTCTCTTGCTCTGCATCCACTTGTTCATGCTATTCATCAGGTGTGTGAGCTCTTCCTTCATGCATGGTACCTTGATGACGGCACTATTATTGGTGATACCCTTATGGTTGCTAAGGCTCTGGATATTATTAGGGTGGAGGGACCGGCTCGTGGGCTACATCTTAATGTTGATAAGTCTGAGCTTTTATGGCCGGTGCAGGATCCTCGGGGGTTGGTAGATGGCCTCTTCCCTGCTTCTATTTCTCGTCCGAGGTCTGGTGTCAAGCTTCTTGGTGGCTCTATTAGTCGTGATTCAGGTTTTGCTGGTAATTTTGTTGCGCGTCGGGTTTCTAAGGCTATTTCTTTGTTAGAGGCTATTAGGGGGCTTGATGACCCGCAATGTGAACTTCTTCTCCTTCGTTATTGTGCTGGTGTTTCTAAGTTGGTGTATGCTTTGAGGACTTGTCCCCCTGGGTTTCTTGAGGGTGTTTTGTCACAGTTTGATCAGGCATTACGCGCGTCTTTGGAGTTGATTGTTACGGGTTCAGGGCCTGGGTTTGGTGATTTGCAGTGGCGTCTTGCTACTCTTCCTATCAGTATTGGTGGCCTAGGGGTTTTATGTGCTGAGGATGTCAGGTGCTTTGCCTTTATTGCTTCTCGTTTACAGTCTGGTGATTTGCAGGATCGGATTTTGGCGAGGTCTGGGATTGTTTCGCCGGGCCCTATTTTTCAGTCTGCTCTTGATGCTTTCTCGACTTGTTGTGGTGTCAATCCTCTCTCTGTCACCACTAGCTCTCCTGTCCCCCAGTTTATGAAGTCTTTGGCAAAGAGTTACTTTGGTTTCATTGATGGTTGTTTGATGTCGCGTTTCGAGTTGAGTCGTCGTCAGGAGGCACTTCTCAGCTGTGTGCGTGCTCCTCATGCACAAGATTACCTCTTCACTATTCCGATTGATGGGCTGGGTCAGCGGATGAACCCGAGACAGTTTCATGCGGTATTGTGCTATCGTTTGTCGATTCCTTTATTTCCTGATGGTTCTTTGTGCTCGGGTTGTCATGTACATCGGATGGATCTGTGGGGTGATCATGCTGTTCATTGCGCTAGTGATTTGGGGGTTAAGTTTCGGCACAACCTTGTTCGTGATGTGTTGTTTGATATTTGTTCTAAGGTTGGTGTGTCGGTGAGGAAAGAAGCCGATATGGGTTTTGTTTCTGATGGTGGGCGTGATCTTCGGTCAGCAGGTTTATTACTACACAATTGGTCCCAGGGCAAAG
The DNA here is from genome assembly GCA_025667525.1 of Glebionis coronaria. Taxonomy (NCBI): domain Eukaryota; kingdom Viridiplantae; phylum Streptophyta; class Magnoliopsida; order Asterales; family Asteraceae; genus Glebionis; species Glebionis coronaria. The sequence continues at coordinate 630,300,422 of CM046874.1, read as the reverse complement.
ATGCGTGTTTAGATGTTACAGGGGTTTCTCCGTTTGCAGGGACGGGGTTGGATTCGTGGGTTCCTGGGAGTGCTTTGCGGTCGGTTGTTCAGAAGAAGAAGAGGAAGTATTCTTCTATTTGTGCTGAGCATGGTTACTCGTTTATTCCATTCGCCTTCTCGACCTTTGGGGAGTTTGAGGGGGAGGCGATGGATACTCTCTCGCGTCTTAAGCGGTTAGCTGGTTGTCATTCTAATGACGCGAGGAGTGGCGGTTTTTTGATGTCTAGGCTTAGTTTTTGTATTCAAAAAGGGGTGGGCGCGCAGCTTGTTTCGCGGCTCCCTTCCAATTTTGTGTGATTAATAAAATTGAGATAAAAAAAAAAAATAATAAATAAATAAATAAATATAATAATATTAAAAAATAATAATTATTAAAAATATATATATTAAAAAATATAAAAATAAAACAATTATTATTAAAATTAAAACAGTTATTATTAAAAAATAAAAAAAATATTATTAATAAAATTATTATTATTCAATAAAAAATATTATTATAATAATAAAATATTTTAAATAGTTACTAATTAAATAAAATAATTATTATTATTATTAAAATAATAATAGTTATTAGTAAAATAATTATCTTTTATTAATAAGATATTAATACAATAATATTATTAAAATATTTATCATTTAAAAAATTAAAAATAATAAAAAAGATACATATATTTTTATAAATAAAAAATAAAAATAAAAATTTATACCATATATTTTATTATTATTAAATATTTATCGTCAAAAATATTAATTATTATTATTATTATTTTAATTATTATTAATAATATTACTTTATCTTAATATTAAATAATAAAAATCATTAATATTATTATTATATTTTTCTTATTTGTTATCGTTTTATCAAGGTTATTTATTATTATTATTATTACTATTATTATTATTATTATGATAATAAGTTATTATTTATTATTCATTATTATTATTGTTATTATAATAATTTGTTATTTATTATTCATTATTATTATTGGTATTATTTATATTATTATTATTATAGACGTGATATACCTGTAAAATATCAAGAAATGATGTTATACCCTCACGTGAAAGGGGTTAACAATGGTTAGTGGGGCTTATTAAATGGAGTCATAAACGACAGAAAACTTTCTGACTTAGAGGCGACGATACCATAACGTAGGGACCGGTGTTATGCCGACGTGGCTAACATTATTCTGACGTGGGTGTCGGCGTTATGCTACCGGGACTTGTGTCATACACCCCCCCTTCACACACACACACACACACACACACACACACACACACATACAAATCTTACCCACCCATTTAAATTTTGAGAATTTTAAATCCCCTTCATATAATGGTTATATTTGAAAAAAAATTTAAACCGTATACAACTATATATAAATATCTTTTTATCATATATTCTTTTCACAACCCTTTATATACACACACATACAACAAAATGGATCAAAATCAAAATGATGAGTACAAACCGTGTGTTTTTTAAATCGATGAAGAATTTTTTTAAAATCGAAGAAGAATACGATATCGATTTTAAGATGCAAGCGTACCAAACGATCTGTTGAAAATTGGCCTTGCTTGACCCATAATCCGGCCGTCGTGACTGTGTAGAAGTCGAAGTTCGATCGATGGCTGAATTTTGGAAAAAGATATCGTATGAGGCGTAAATTATTTTTGAAAATTGTCGATGGCACTGAATCTGATGAGGCACATCCTCTCCCAAAAATATGCTAATATTAATATATAATAAAAAATTTATATATAATAATGTGTATAATTATTAGTTATACGAATATCGCAATTGTAAAACAGTAAGTACGGGAAAATGTTTCTACATATTTAAATTAAAATATTAAAAAATAATTTATATGTAAGCACGGGAAATTTCTTATACATACTTAAATTAAAATATTAAAAAAAATTAATTTATATGTAAATCCATACGTGCACAGAACTTATAACTAATTTTATTTAAAAGGTACAAGTTTATTTATTAATAAATATGTATTGTTTACTTGTACAACCATGATTTGGAGAAAACTTTTGACAACACATATTTTGCATTTTGGTAGATATTCTATAAAAGCACTATGGTTCGGTTAAAAACTCGCAATTTGCTCTATTACTAGCAGGGGTGTCATTCGGTTTATCGGGTCGGATTTACGCCTTATTGGATCAGGTTTTATCGGGTTTTCCAAAAAAAAAATTTACCCGTAACCCGACCCTATAAGAAATCGGGTTATCGGGTTAGGGTCTATCGGGTTATCGAGGTTATCGGATCGGACTTATCGGGTTAGACATATTATCAGTCACATGGACGGAGCTAGGGGGTTCCCGCGGGTGCCCGTGACCCCCATGGAATTTTTCTGTGTAGTATTCATTTGTGAAGATAACATCGATTTTTCCTAAATTCATCTTAAATGCACCCAGTCAATCGGAACGTGTTTCTACCCTTCGTTTTAATTTACTTTTTCATGTGTTATATTACGGTTAAAAAAATTTGTGCACCCGGTCATATTTCGCCGTGGCTTCGTCCCTAAATTCAGTCAGATACTAACAAAAAGATAGATGGCATGTAACTGATCTAAGCGTATGTATTTCATAACTAACTTATAACATCACTGAATAATTAAACGTATATTTCATTACTAACTGATAATCAATGAATAATCAAGTTTTTATTACTATTTGACTAAGTGCTAATAGATCTAACTCTAAGGTATGTATATTTGGAATTTTGGATATGCATTTCACCATTTCACAATATGATATTATTGTTTCTTAGGCTTACGAATCATGTACTTATTAAGGATATGTAAACTTTTAATTTAATATTTAAACAAATATTTCTTAAGTCTTATAAGGTTTAGCAGGTTAACCTGATAATCCGATAACAAAGTAGATACAACCCAAACCCAACCCTATATGGTTATCGGGTTTATCGAGTTGACCCGATAAATCCGATACAGTTTTTTTGACCCGAATCAACCCGACCCTATAAGGTCTTATCGGGTTCGGGACGGGTCGGATCGACCCATATCACACCCCTAATTACTAGTATTAGTTTGGAAGTATTTGTTAGGAATACATTTATTAAACTTGTTGGTCAAGTAATTGGTTTCCTTATAAAATCGAACCCTAATACGATTGGTAAGGTAATTAATAAAGGAAGCCAAGTTTCCATTTATTATTTAATCTATAATTAACCACCGTCTTATTTTCTCCTATATAAATAAACATACAGCAAAGGGCTAAAACATATTCGACTTCATATCTCAACTTGTTTCATCGATTACAATCACAATGGCCCAACTTATTGATTTTCTGAAGCATTTTTCAGAAGATTGCCCTAGTCCAGTCGCGTCAACTTCCGGTGATAAAGCTGCGGTAAGAATGCCTAAGAGAAAACGGTCTTTTGAGCTTTTACTTGATTATTATCGCAGGCTAACACTATATCAAGAACTTGTTGATGCCGCCAAGTCGTTCACCTTATATTTTCAGCCGAGCGATAATGCTCCAGTCACCACATCTAATTTGTTGATCGACTATTCTGCTACGCCAATAAGTTTCGTTCCACCACAAGATCCACCAAAAAAGACCGAACCAGTGCCTAAGAAGAAGAGAGCTAAAAAGGTAAACCGTGGACACGTGGTGATGAGCAACCACGCAAACGAGCAGATGCAGATTGTTTGTTATGACACATTAGCCACACCACCTACAGAACCACCAAAGAAAAAGAGAAAGATAACGCCCAAGATTAAGTCTGGACCAGTGGTCAAGAATGAGGTTACAGAGAGGTTGCAAAAGTTTATAACGAGTGATGAGATGAATGGTTCAGATTTAAAGTTGGTGATTCAAAAAGTGTTGTATATGAGTGATTTGAAAAAAGACCAAAACAGGTTGAGCTTGCCCATGAAGAAGCTAGAGACTGAAGATTTCTTGACGGTTGAAGAGAAATTAGCACTCGAGAATGAAAAGGAGATCGAGGTTCGACTAGTTGGGCCAACACTAGAGATGTTTAAGGAACCGATGATGTTGAAGATTTGGGATATGAACAAGAACCATAATCTTGTGTTAATAACCAATTGGTACCACTTTGTGAAGGAGAACGAGAAACATCTAGAGGAACTATCAAAAATTCAATTGTGGTCGTTTCGTAAAGACCATCAACTGTGCTTTGCTCTTGCAGTTGTGGCGAGACCACCTGATGGCATAAACACTGTCGCTAACTAAGGAAATATTAAGCATCCTGTGGAACACTTTTAATGCTTGTTATTAGATATTGTTTCTTGGTCTTAAGAGTTAAATTATGATTTTATACATTAAATTTTGTTTGATTTTTGGTGTTGGTTCTATAAAGTGATGATCGTTAGGTTTCTTTTGGATTGTTTTCATTAATAAGTTGTTCTTGTTTTATTGTTTGACAAATTATGATGATAGCTTATTACTGTTGCTAATGATTATGAGGGTGTTTAGTATTGCCTATTAATTTCTGCTTATAGGAAAAAACATGTAAGCAGTTAAGAATTAGTGTTACGATTTGCTTATGTCGTTAATAGCCAAGTTCCAAGATAAGATTGACTTCAAAAGTCAAATAAATGTGTTTTAATCAGGGTTTTAGGTTTGATATTGAAACTGATATATCCAAATATTTCTAACTGCTTATGTCTTCCAAATAAGGCTGCTTTTATCGATCGTGAGCTAAAAAACACAGACCTCACACGTGACATTGCTGGGAGTATCCATTCTCGTGCGTGAGTGAGGCAAAAAAACCTCACATTCGGTGACCAAGTGACATTTCAGGCTTCGCGAAAAAACTGAGCCCCTCACTAATTATAAAAAACAAAAAACTTTTCTAATATCCCCATTTATCCCCCTATAAATATATTTCAAATTAAACTATTTTTATACAACGAAAAATACAACTTCTATACACTAAATACAACCCTTAATCACAAAATGTCTAATTCACGTACTCCCCGAAACCAAATCGTCAACAATCAAAAACAATCCGAACTGTACGTTCTTTATTTCGTAACGTTTTTATATTTTCGTAACATTTTTAAATCGTAACCTTTTTATTTCGTAAAGTTTAATATGTACGTTTTTAATTCCATAACGTTTTTTATATTTTCGTAACATTTTTATTTCATAACGTTTTTATTTCGTAAAGTTTTTAATTTCGTAACGTTTATTAATGTACGTTTTTATTTTCGTACGTAAGTGTACATTTTTTATTTCTGTAATGTTTTTATATTTTTAATGTAATATATGTATTTTGATTAATAATAATATTATTTTGGTGTGAGGGTTTTTTTGGTGTGATTGATAATAGAAAAGTAAGAGAGAGAAAGCCGATGTGACGTTGACGTAGAAGATATGAGGGGTGTTTTTGCTGTGACTGATAAATTCAGCCTAGCATAAGCACTTTCAAATAGGCAACTCCTATCTACTTTTTGGAAATATTTATACCTGTTTATATACTTATATACTTTCTCTTCCTCGAAATTATTGTCTATCTTTTTATTTTGGTTTGTTCTAAAATTAATGTCCAGTACTAAAAATAGATTGAAAAATTTGATAAGTTTACCATATTGTCTTTGCTTGAATATGTTATTACAAACTTTAAAAAAGATTTAATTAATTAGTTAAGGATAAAACCGTAATTGTGCTTAAAAAATATTTTAGAAAATATGTGATCATTTAATGCAATAAACTTATATTTATATGTTAATTTTATGGTTTTTATGTTGATTAGAGTGAAAAAAGTTTATCATGAAATGCTTGGTTAACGTACAAAGATAATGATATGGTCATTACTTAATACTAGGGGTGTTATAAAAAACCCTGAGGAATCGAGGAACCAAGTCGAACGCTCAATACGAAACCAAAAAAACATGAAATCGAAGAAGCTGAAACCGAAAAAACCGAAACCAAAAAACCCGCTCATCACGTGTCGATTTTGGTTTTTACTTTTAGAAATTCACGGTTTCAACCAATCATATTTTTTTTTCAATTCGCAGAATACATTTAAGTGACATAACTTGCAGAACTCTTTTCAACCAATCATAATTTAGTATTATTAATAAATTTACTTTAAATCAAAAGGGTATAATAGTAAAACATGCGTTTTACTTGTTTTTTATATTAAAAAACGTTTTTTAGAACTCTTTATTTTTTCTTTTGCTCAAAAATATATTTTTTTCTTTCTTTTTCTATATTTCTCCTTTTTAATATATTTTTGAAAAAATTAAAAACATGTATGTTTTTTCTATTTTTTTTGTATTTCTCCTTTTTAATATACATATTTTTGAAAAAAATTAAAAACATATATGTTCTTTCTATATGAATGTAAATTTAAATCTTTTTATCAAGCACGTTATTTTTTTTTTTGGAATTTGTAACAAATATTAAATAACATAGACATTTATAAAAAAATAAAAAAATATTCATTTACATACATGTTACATTTCTTTTAATAACAAATACAAAATTCACATATACAACAATTGTAACTTTTTAGAAATAGCAAATTATCTTCAAGTGTACATCTTCATCAACTTTTATGTCTTCAAACGGTATCATCATCTTTCATCATCTTCATGTACCTGAAACAAGCATACAAAAACACAAATCAAACCAGAGACACATATATACATTTTTTTAATTAACTTTATACCACCAATAAAAACACATATGTTTCTTATAACATAAATGTGTTTAAAAACAACAAAACATACATGTTTTTTATAACAACGATAAAGAAAACATAGTTAAAACATACACGTTTCTTATAACGTAAAATAAACATGTTTCCCACTTTCTAAAACATATATGTTCCAAATGCATACCCGTCTTTTACAAATCTCATACACGTAAAAAAATATATATGTTTCTTATAATGCAAAATATATTCATGTTTCACACTTTCTAAAACATATATGTTTCAAATGCATACCCTTCTATTACAAAATATCACATACGTAAAAAACATACATGTTTAACACTTTATAAACATGTATGTCTGAAAATAGATACTCTTTATAAACATGTATGTTTGAATAATTAAAAAAATCAATTACAATAATACATTCAAACCGAAAAGATGGAAGTTAAAGATAACACAAACAAAAATGATGAAAAATGATCAATCGAACCATTGAAAACCATGGATCAATCACATTGAGTGAAAGCTTGCACTGGCCAAAATCATTAATTTACAATCCATGTCTTCCAAATCTATTTTTATCAGATCGAAAGACACATATAGAATAGGTTTTATGTTATCAAATCTAAAGTTTTTCATATCGAAACTCCATTTTTTATTTCGGTTAACACATACAAAAAATCAAATCAAACATGTTATTACCGTATAGATACCAGATTATTCGACTAACCAACAGTGACACCAAGACGACGACTCCAATAAAAGAGGGATGATAAGAATGATCATGGCTGATTTTTTGACTGCTTTTTGATGAAGAAACCTTGTGGCGGCGACCTGATCTTGGAGAGGAAAAGAGGCATGTATGCTTCTCAACAGTATTTTAGAGGGGATTTATGGTGGTGGTGACGGCCAAAAGGGAGGGGATTTATGGTGGTGGCAATGGCCGACTTTAGGATTACTGGATTAGGGTAAATTTTTAGTGGTATGGAAGAAAGATTTTTTTTTGAAGTTAAAAAGTGAGATCTGATAGTAGTTTAGTGAATTCATGGCTTCTAGTTTTGTTAATGTGAACTACCAATGATGCCCTTTTGAGACTTAACAAACCAGGCCCTATGTTTAAATTAATTATATTTTTTGCACTTTTAATCTTATCCATTGATCCACTAATCTAATGGTTGAAATTGGGTTCTGTGATGAGACTGTAATTATACATAGTCTCATCGTCCAAATCGGGCTTAAAATGCTTAAAATATCATTAAAATACCCAAAAATATGCATGTGTTTGTTCATTGTGTATTTTAGGTACGGATATCGTGAAATCAACAAAATATCACAAGAATCAAGAAAAAACGAACACCGGAAACGAAGCCGCACAAAGAACCGGACCCGAATCATGATTTTCCATTGAAGTCCTTGAAGTTTGAAGATTTTGTCAAGATTGGTCCCTCAACTTTTGAAGACTTGTCATTTTATACCCCTGTAAAACCTCAAAATTACTTGGGGGTCCCTAAAATATCAAGTATGTACAAGATTAGCCCTTGAAGAATGATGATATTACATGAATAGTCCTTGGTACAAGTTTAAGAAAGTTTTTGTGGCAAATATGAGAAAACAAAAACTTTCTTATAAAGGGAATACTATGTTTGGCTGTTATAAACTTAAAAGACAAGCGAAAGAGAATACAAGGGCCGTTTGGGGCAGACAAGGAAAGTTCTCCCAGCCACTCCTGTCATGCCACGTCCTCCACTATCACACCACCACCAATCACAACCTCCCTCTCATCCACATCACCTCTCCACTCACCAAAAGACCTGATTAATAATATATAACTCGTTTAAACGAGTTATTATATTAATTAATCTTCCCTCCAAACATTTACTGTTCATCCGCCCTCCCTAATCCACCCCAAATTCGAGCCATAAACCCTAGTCATGAACCCACACTAAACCAAAGGGGTTTTACCTAATCTCCTCCAGATTGGTAATTAACCTTATACTCACCATAACCCACCACCCATATACCCCACAAACCAACCTATGTGACACCCCCAATGGTCCCCTGCCCATCACTTTCCCTCAAAACCCTAGGAGGGGACAAGATTAATGGTGGGTATTCCTTGGTCCCAAAGTTTATTTTAACGGTTCTAGATCAAAGACAACAACTTTATCTTCATTAGAACATCATATGAAGGCAAATTTGACCATTTTTAAATTTCGTCAAAGGGTAATTTGGGATTTTTATGTACTAGGGTTTTCAGTAGTTATGATTCTAGTATCTTCTTAGTTAGTCTATAAAAGGAGAAGCCAACATGTGGCATTCCTTTTGTTCCAGTTTTTGTATATTTTTATATTATTAATGAAATGAAAACTTAAAATGGTGCAAATACTGAGTTCCTCTTTATTGCTTTGTTAGTGTAATGTTTTAATTATTTGCAAGATAGTTCAAGTTTTCAAAGTTTTGGTTCAAGGTTTTTGTTCAAGAAATTTTCAAAAAGGTAATTGAGATCCACGGATTGTGAATCCAAAAACACAAGGAAGTGAAAGTGGAATTGTGTTTTTGGTTTTCAAATTTGTGTTAGAATTTGGTTTTCATATTTCAAAGGTTTCAAAAAGTTCAGTTTTAATTTGGTTTGTCTCAAAGGTTTTACAAAATCCTTGTTGTTCTCTCTTGTTTACTCACCGTTTCACAAGCTCCATGTAAGCTGACTTGACAAATCAGCTTACATTAGAGCTTTTGAGGCTTGTGTTTATTTATTGTTTCTTAGAAGGTTTCCATTCCTTTAAGACATATTGGGTATTGGACTTTTAAGGTCCATACCATCACTTTCTCTACACAGCTTCTCATAAGCCCTAGCTCAAGCCTCCTGCTTGATGGAAATGGCATTTCAGCCATAGTGGGGCCCGGATGTGGGTCCTATAAGGTACTTTTCAGGCTTGAACCCTCCCTTGGTTTAAATCTTTGGCTTTGGATTTGTGAGATGGCATGCTGTATGTGATTTGGGTAGATAACTGTTATATGCTAGTTTCATTAGTTGTTATTGCTTATTTATGTTTATGACACATGCTTGAGTAGTTATTCATCAGTTTGGATTTGATTTGTTAAGAAGTTCTTTGTTAAATTTCTTATTCAGTAATATTGAGGGGTGTTTGGGTTTGGGATTTAACTAGTATTGGGTGACACTATATTGGTTAATAACATGCTAAACATGCTCAAGTAGTAGTAATAGGACTATGTTGGTAGTTTGTTTTATGTTTGGTAACCTAGAGATAGATTCTACATGTTAAAAACTTGGTTAAAAACAGTCAAAAAATCAGTAGGCTTATAACTAGCTTGTTTTAGTAGATTTTATGTCTAAATCTTGGAACCTGTTAGTTTAAGTTGTCATTTAGGGTTGCATACTAGTAATTAGTGGTTTGGTTGTGCCTTGTGAGAAACTTGGAGGTTTGAAATCTATTTGGTAACCATAAAGTTCAGCAACAAACCCACCAGACCTACCCTTTGCATCAGTGACTGGATTTGTGCAATTTTTGTGTGATTTTTGTATTGGATCTGTTGTTTTTATTGTTTACTTGACTCACCATAACCCAACTGGTTGTGGGGGTGCCTTTGGTATCCAACAAAACCTAAAAACAAGCTCTGAATCAACCATATAGTGCCCATACCCGTTTTCTACTTAGGAGCAGTAGGAAGAAACTACCCACTGCTAGTTCTTTCTTTCACACTGCTCGGCTAAAGGATAAAAAGCCCAGACCAGTCAACATCAGACTTGTGTTTTTTTTGTCTTTAGTGGCATATTTTGAGCTTTTTCCAGATTTTTTATTTTTCCTTACTTTGTTTATTTATTTTATGATTTTTATTAAGTTTATTTTTAATTTACTGTTCATTTGTTATCTTTTCAGTTTTAAAATTTTTCTTAGATTAAGTTAATTATTTTAAGATTTTTAGACAAAAATTTCATTGTTCACCTTATTTATTTATTTTTTAGAATTAATTTAAGTTAAATTAGGTTTTAATATTAAATTGTTCTGTCTTTTAGTGAAAAAATTATTTTTTTCAAAGTTTTTAATTATTCTACTGTTTAGATATATAGTTTAGGATTTTCTAAAAAGTCAAAATAATTTTAGCATTATTTTATTATTTTTAATCGTTATTTTAGTTTTAAAAGTGTTTTAGTGTATTAAAAATAGAAAAATAGTTTCTAAAATTTAGGATAAATACTTTTTAGTCTTTAAATAATATAAGTGAGATATTAGTTTATATCATATATGATGTTATATCATATATATAATACTAGTGTTACATCATATATGATATTAGTATCACATATGATGGTTTTCGACAACGAAAAAACGAAAAAACAAAAATTTGTCGAAAGTATATCATATAGCAAATCTTTAGAAAGATAATTAAATGTCGGTCGTTATGGTATTTCTTTCGCATAACGATTAACGTTTTAAAATGTATTAATTGGATTAAGATGGATATGGAGGACGTAGATTATTCCCTTTGTATCCAAATTAAGTTTGGTATTCAAATGGACTTAAATTACATATAATTTTCATCCGATATTATATAACACAAATGAAGATATTTATAGTTAAAATTGAATTAAAATAGATAAAAAATAAACAGTTATTACGAGACGGAGAAAGTATCAATATAAGAGAACTAATTTATGATATCAAAAACGCCGTCACTCCAAAAATATAAGTTCTCGTTCGGCTCCAGTAATTTAAAGTAGGTTCATTCATTTGTATAATGGTTCAAAAGTAGTTAAGAGTTGTTCATCAAAGGGTTCGCAATTTTCTAAGAGATCCGTGTTGGGTCTAAAAGTTGATGTGGCAGAAACTCAAAATGAAGAAATATCAAGACGTTTGTTATCCAACGCTGACATGTGAAAGCTAGGCGCTGACACATGTATTTTAGACGCTGACAAATATCTTGACGTTGATGGAATTATATTTAGAGGATATATTCAAGATATTGTAGGACGATATTTAGAATATAGTTTATCTAAATAGAATATTTAGGTATTATTGATTTTTATCTCTTGTAAAATCCTAATCCTTACACTATAAAAGGAACCAATGGTTATTAGGTTTTTCATAACATTCATATACAATGTAAACCTAAAGCGTGTGTTGCACTAGACGTGGGATTAATGTATACATGTCTATTGGTTGTTTACTATTAATATAATGAGCAACCTTTTTTAGTAATTCATGTGTTCTTGTGCCTAAACATCTTGTTTAATGGTTGTTGTTCTGTTCCACTGTGATTGTCTAATCACATGAACAATGATCATTCCTAGTATCTAAAAAATCGAGGAAACTTAGGTTTCCACAGTTGGTATCAGAGCATGAAAATTTAGTTAGACAAGAATAAGCAGTTACCCTGTTTAAAAGAAATGAGCCAAATATATAAGAGAGGTGAAAATATGTGATGAATCAAAACGTGAGGCAGTTATATTCAAAAAGTAATCATAAAAATCTTGAAAATATATAACTTATCTCAAACATTAATAAAAAGTTACCAACTCCTAAAATTACGGTCCATATTTTCTTCAAAAATAACAACTGGGTAGGACCCAATGTTTATTAACGGTCAAAAATAACTTATCAGCGCCCAACGGCTATATTTTTGTCAACGTTGGTAATGTGCCATGTCAGCGTTAAAATTGTTCTTATCAGCGTTTGGAAAGAAAAGTGAGGTTTTGGCACACAAAACGAGGTAGTTACACGCGAAGGTACATGGAATCTCTATTTTATTCAGAATATCGTATTGATATTAATGACTCTGATATTTTTAAAGTGGTCAATGATTTTTCTAAGTTAGCGCCAATTAGTGAATAATGTTTATTATGTGATCGGGATAGCCTTGTGAAAGAGTTATTCGCTTACAGCTTTTACATATGAAGATATTGTTTCATTAAGACTCGTCATGAAGAGGTTTTGGCTTAAGGGGACGAATTCTTATGGTAAAGTTGATGCTTGAAGTAGATTTTCGCGAGTTTATGTTCTATCATATCTTTAAAGTCAACAGCTACTAACTTTGATGATAACTTGTTTGTGCTTTTAATGGTTGGTGACAAAGACTTGTCATATCTAGCAAAATAGGATTGCTATCACTTGAAGGAGTTACATTATCGTGCTCAGTTTCTCACAAAGGATGAGGATTTTGACAATGGCATCGAGGTCTACTTATATTTCAGTGTCATATAAGTTCGACGTCACGTGGATAGTACAAGACATGGAACATATGTTTGGGTTATTCTACTTCTACATAAAGATTACTTTATTTATTATTCTTCAAGATCATTATACAGAGCCTACATTTGGAGAATCTTCGATTGCATACATTGTTTCCTTCCCTATTGATGTGACAAAAAGGGGAAGATACACATGCTACACTTGAAGGGAAGCAATTTGAAGATGATGTACCACTTACAAGAAATACACAAAGAGTTTTGCCGACATCAACTAGGGAAAGATTGTTGGGTCTAAAAGTTGATGTGGCATAAACTCAAAATGAAGAAATATCAAGACGTTTGTTATCCAACGCTGACATGTGAAAGCTAGGCGCTGACACATGTATTTTAGACGCTTACAAATATCTTGACACTGATGGAATTATATTTAGAGGATATATTCAAGTTATTGTACGACGATATTTAGAATATAGTTTATCTAAATAGAATATTTAGATATTATTCATTCTTATCTCTTGTAAAACCCTAATCCTTACACTATAAAAGTAACCAAGGGTTATTAGGTTTTTCATAACATTCATATACAATGTAAACCTAAAGCGTGTGTTGCACTAGACGTGGGATTAATGTATACACGTCTAGTGGTTGTTTATTATTAATATAATGAGCAACCCTTTTAGTAATTCATGTGCTCTTGTGCCTAAACATCTTGTTTAATGGTTGTTTGACTGTTCCGTTGTGACTGTCTAATCACATGAACAATTATCATTCCTAGTAGCTAAAAGATCGAGGAAACTTAGGTTTCCACAATCCTCAATTGCAAAAAGGTCAAAAATGATGCGGAAAAGTTCAAATTTGTGGTTAAATCTATACTATCTAATATATGAGAGTTTTGTAGAAGTAGTCTAAAGCTGGCACCATTAAATTCTGCCGATGTGTCAGTCTTATATTAATTCTTATGTTTGTAAAGTACTACACAACTATCATTATTTGTTTTTAAACTTTTCAATATTATTTCACTATTAAACTAAAAACCGCTCCCTTTATCAATACAAAAAGGTCGAACAGAACTTTGACTAACAAATGGGCCATGCGTTAATATTTGACTATTTTTGTTAAGAGGCCTTCAATATTTTGCAACACAACTGTCAAAGACTAACAATAATATATAATTAGTCAATTTGGGAAAATGCTTTTCTGCCATTAACATTTACCTTTGACTAATTAAATACAAAAACAAAATCCCCTCATTCCAAACTCCAAAGATATAGAACAACAATCGATTTGGTAATATCTTTCATCTAATTTTCTATCATTTCTTTTAAAAGTACTATTCATTGATATTAGCATTATAATTTTTGTTTGATTTTGCAGGTTAAACTCATGAAGATCCCCTAAATCGAATCATTATCCATTGAGGACAAAACGGTATCTTTATGGCTTATGCATAAATCTTGATTTCAGAATTATAAGTTTGCATGTTTAATTCATTTATCTTTCTTCGTAATATTATTTTGATATGTGTGAAACATCTTCTTGATTTTGCTCGACTAATTTTTATAGGTTTTTTCTTTATACCGATTTGCATGAGCAGTTTCTTTTCATCATAAGGCTAATGGCACAGAATAAAAAGGCCAGTCTTTGTTTAACTAATTTATAAAGAGTTCAATATTGATTTCTTATAATTGATAGGTTTTTTGAATGTTATGGTTATTAGTTGAGCAGCAACAATATGTTGAAATGTCTCACTAGAAAGAAACATTGAAAGCGCTATAAATTACGAACACTTATGTGAATAATTGAAATTTTTTACATAATCATACCACCTACTTGGGTAAAATGCATATTAAAACGAAACACCCTATTTTCACGTAGTAAGATAGATTTCGTAAGACCATCTTATCATATCCTAATACACATTAGGACTGGTAACGTTTGATTGACTCATTTGAAAAATTAAAATTAAGATTCAAGTTGTTTTTAGCTCAATTTTGTGGGATTATGCGAGTAATAACGGCTCACGAGACGTGTTGCAAAAGATTAATGATTGTAGGACCGAGTAATGAGTTGCAAAGTTCGTGATCATTTTAATTTTATTTGTTTGCATTAATATTTATTGTGTTTATATACTTCGTGATCATATTAAACTTTATAATTCATAATTGACTCATGCATGTGAGCATTTACTTTGCTTTATATTAGTAAAACTTTTTGGCTTTCTTTGGGTTTGCCTATTTATAATAATCTGACTAATTTTTTTAAAAGGTTATTTGTTCAAGCTTAACTTTTGGTCTTATAATCTTACTTATTAGTTATTACATGTCGTTGTTGTGCCACCAGGGATTGTTTCTGCTTATGTGAGATAATGGGCAATGGTGTTGCGGACATTCTAATTATAGTTTGAATGGTATGTCTTTTTTATAGAAGTATGTTGTTTTTGTTATGCATATTGGTTTATTAGTTATGTTTTTGTTTCGATATTGGTTTGTAACACTTGGTGTTTTTATGCTTATTTTGGACTGTCATATGAAAATATGAGTAGAATGACTAATATAAGTATGGGTGCCTTTAAGAAGGGTTGGTGTCCAAACATAGTGCCATTAAGTAATAGCATATGTAGGCATATTCGAGTTGAAATGTTGATGTCGCCTAACATTGGATGGTGCTGTCAGCGAAATAGGATACCATTATCACATAGTATGAGACAAATATGTGAAATACAAATGAGGATACTAGGATAATGGTGCATATTTGTAGCACCACTTGCTTTAGCAATAGTGTTTCTTTCACTTCTCTTAGGAGAGCACAAGAGATGATGAACAAGTAAGCCTATGTTTTTAATAATGGAAACGAGGGGTATTTGGAGTAACTGAATAAGTAACTATAGAAATGAAGCGAGTTTAGATCAGTAGGTGCCTTAGTAAGATGTGCTTAGGTTAGGTCGCTATAATGTGTGTTTAGATTATGGTGCAGCAGCAAGGACTGCTTGGATATTTTTAGGTTATGTTGGCTTAATCAGCAAACCTTTGTCCATTTCATAAATGATGATTTTTATATATTGATGTCATGACATGATTACATTTTCGCAAACGAGAAGCTTGAATTGGTTCAAACTTTGCAACATTTTTGTTTTTGTGATTATGGTTAGACAATCATCGTAGAGGAAGCTTAAAAGCATCACCATGTGCCACCTAAGTTTACACACTATACAATAAGTTTACACACTATACAAAAGCCTAGGTAAGTGGTAACACATCGATTGACGCAGCAGAGCAAGTTGTAAATATAAAAGGAATGAGTCAAGTGGTCACAACAAGTTTCTCTCACAGCTTTTCAGTCTGCTATAAATGGTCAACTGATGGGTTGTATTCATATACGTAGTACTTCTTATATATGTAGAATGAGTGGTCAAGTGATCACAACAATCTCAAAGCGTATCAATCTACATTCACTCATATGGCTCAACTAAAGGTATTACTGTTATTATTCTCATCAGTTTAGTGAATTAACATGTAGATATTGTCTAATCATTACTATTTGTCGTTATTGTGTAGATGAAAGAACCAATTATACAATAAAGACAAACTGTGCAAAATGAACAAAAGAAAAATGTTATTACTCTGGATAAATTTACCTACCATGGGACTTCCTAAAGGTGCTATTATTATTATTACTATGACTATAAATTGGCTAAGTTTACTTTTCACTAACGTGCCAATATTTTATAAATGTTCTTAGCATTTTTATATGTGAACAAAATGGCCTTTTTTGGTACTATGAAACCAACAACACATGATTAATTAACTGAGCTTATTTTTTTCTTCGTCACTTAGTAACATTTAGTGACAAAAACTTAAAATTCAGTTATAAATGATGGTTAGGTTGTAACACCGATTAACAATGAGATCATTAATATATTCAGCTTTAACATGGTTAAACACATTTAGGCGACGAGCTCTTTGTCTCCGGATAATAGAACAGTGATGCAAAAAAAGTAGTTGAATTTTCCGGATGTGATGATTCATTGATTCACTCCCAGCTAGGTAATATTTTGATCAAGATTTTGCATCTTTGGTTCCTAAATTATCTCGAAAATGGTTTCTTTTTACAAGTATTTTGTTCCTGATAACAACCCGCAATTGAAACAAGAAGATTCACACGAGAAGAGAGTTTGATTTTGTGGGTAAGTTATTCTTAATATTGTACTTTTTAAATCTATCAAAAGCGTCTTTTTGAAAAAAAAATTATATGATAATATGTGAGGATATTGTGTATCTTGGTACAAGTAGTCAAGGATGCTGATATTGAAGAGTGTTAGAACATGAAGCAGCTCGAAGAGACAAAAGATTAGATGAAATAAGTGTCTCACCCCACCGTGGCGGAATATGAGGCGCGACGTATGGATATCATCACAACAATAACGTGTCTATAGAGATAACTAAATGAAATGGAAATATCATAAATGGTGACACAATGTCATGAAGATATCACAAACAATGCAGGCGTCTAGGTAAGTAGGTAACAGGTCTACCTCTTACCAAAGACATACAATTAACAAATAACAAACATATAGGTGTCTATAAAGTATCACTTATTCAAACATAAGTAAAGACTAAGAGGAAAGGGGGGTTCCTCCAATGCAATCCTAAGCCTCCCAGCTAGCCACTCCAATTCTCACGCTTAACCACATTCTCACCTGAAAGAGACACTAAAACACGTCAACATAAAGTTGGTGATCATAGGTTTAGACTCCAACTCTAAATCAAGTATAAGCTGTGAATAACAACCACTAACAAAAGAACATATGGACAATGTGCTATAATTATGTATTAACAACTAGCATTCAAGATTAACCAATCACCACAAATCCAATGCTCCAAGCCTTACCAATAACCACAATTCCAAGGCTCCAAGCCTTACCAATCACCATGGTCGCATAGGCGCCCATACACCTATGAACCAATCCCAAGGCCCCGCCTTGTCAACATCCCCTTGGTACCAAGTCAAACCACAATAACTGAGACGGTACGTGTCCCCCGATCCAAATCATAAACACAATTAAGAATCACATAGCAGTTAATCACATAAGTGCACACACAAGTCCATCATAAACCATAAAAATATTCACATCATTAGTTACAAAACCATATAGTGTCTCTTCCATCCCATCTGGAATTCAAATCATAAAAAGACATGGGACTATGAAAATCACCTGAACAAGCTTCTCCAAGTATCCACGCTCTAGCAAGAATCTAAACACACAAACGTATACAATCACGACATGAACCACATACCAAAATGGATCATCAATCTATGATGGATATATAACCTTATCCTACCACTTAACCACATTTATATGCCATATGCATCTAATTACATCCCTCTATAAATCCCTTAACTTAGTTTAGTTCATAACTCGCCCTGTCACATTAACCCAAAACAATCCTGTTTTTCATACTTCAAACTATGGGTCGAACACCCCCTTAACTAAAAGAACATGCCCTGTAAAAGAAACCCTATGCCCTTACATGTGTTAGCTAAATCTCCCATTTGGCCGCAACCTTAAAGCTATAGATAAGGCCTCTCTCTCTCTCTCTCTCTCTCTCTCTCTCTCTATATATATATATATATATATATATATATATATATATATATATATATATATATATATATATATATATATATATATATATATATATATATAGAGCGAGAGAGAGAGAGAGAAAGAAAGAGAGATAGGCTCTAATAAGAAGATTAACTAAAATAAGAATGATGAGAAGAAATTAGAACCACTCATTTCAGATGCACCTACAAAAACTCCTGCATCTCCCCTTAAATTTCTCACTCTTATTTAAAATGTGTGGTCCAGAGTTCTTCTTATTCTTCTTATTTTTATTTCTTTTCTTACTGGATCGCTACCATATATATATATATATATATATATATATATATATATATATATATATATATATATATATATATATATATATATATATATATATATATATATATATATATATATATATATATATATATATATATATATATATATATATATATATATATATATATATATATATATATATATATATATATATATATATATATATATATATATATATATATATATATATATATATATATATATATATATATATATATATATATATATATATATATATATATATATATATATATATATATATATATATATATATATATATATATATATATATATATATATATATATATATATATATATATATATGTATATATATATATATATATGTATATATATATATATATATATATATATATGTATATATATATATATGAATATATATATATATACATATATATATATATATACACATATATATGTATATATATATGTATATATATATATATATATATATATATATATATATATATATATATATATATATATATATATATATATATATATATATATATATATATATATATATATATATATATATATATATATATATATATATATATATATATATATATATATATATATATATATATATATATATATATATATATATATATATATATATATATATATATATATATATATATATATATATATATATATATATATATATATATATATATATATATATATATATATATATATATATACTTTTACCTATCCAGAATTTACCGATTTTAAACATACAAAAAGTTTGTTATGATCAGATGGTCTTACCTTAACCCATTTGTTTATCCCTCCTCCAGATATTTTATTTAATATATAATCTAAGGCTCATGTTCATTTGAAGGTCCAATTATAATCCTAAGTACCCTAAACATCTTAAAACATTAATTTAAACCCGATTGATTTCAAAACTACTTTTACCTCCGACTGTTGTAACTTGTTTTTAACCCACTTTCCGACCTGAAATTTAGTTCTCGTCTTGCATTTGAAAGACAACTCAATTACCTTTCCAGGGGTACGAATATCGGAATTTAAAAATTTGTAAAACTCTAGATATGATCAAAACAATGACCCAAAAATTCTGCCCAATTTTTAATGACGAATTTAATATGATTAACCTAATTAATCATACATAAACCCTAATTAAAACCTAAAAACGATTTCTAATGATAAAAACTCATTAATTACATCACTAATTACAGGTCATTAACAAACCCTTATAAAAAATTATGAATCACAACCCTAATACATCATATTAAGTTACATATACGTAAATTAAATGTTAATTGTCATAGTTTTAATGTGTACCTTAAACCCTAATTGAATTATTAGGTTTTCTTGATCCTCCATTGATAGAAACGACTGAGATTACGTTTGGGGAAAGCTAAAATCGTTTTAGGGGCTTATGGTGGCTTATTTATGGTTAAAATTAAAAAGGCTTCCTATTAGGACTCAAATTTGGCTCCCCTTTCCCTTCCTTATGTTTAAGTCAGCCCAAATCCAAGCCCAAACATGATATGGCCGACTTTTTGACTATATTTATGTTATTAAACCATTACTAAACTAAATGGTACTCTTAGGTTGCATCCGAGCCAAAACCTAAAAACCTTACGTAAATTTTTCGACTTTTTACGCGATTACAAAAAATACGCAAAAATGGGATTTTTGCTTATATTCTTAAATTCATTCCAAATTATCAAAACTAACTTTACATGACGTATAATAAATACTAAAACCATTACCCACTCAAAATCTTAATCCCGAGACCTCTAAACGCTAGATCCTCGAATCGTAATTATACGATTTTCTATAATACATATACGTATATGTAAACCACGAAATAACACCATCTCATTTTATAGTCACTACCTTGTGAGCTCATGAACATGAAATAACCGTTCCTCGATTTACTTATGAGTACCATATACCCATAAACGATATCCAAACCTCACTCCAAACACACAAAATAAACACATAAGCACATAAAAGCACATATTTGCACAAAACAATCTAAACTATAGTCTAAGTGACGAACCCCAAAACCATGGTTGTCACATCACTCCCTCCTAATAGAAATCTCGTCCCGAGATTTACTCCTTAGGATCAAACACACAAACAACAAATCACATGAGGATACTTGTTCTAAATGAACTCCTCTCATTTCTATATGTACTTAAGTTCAAGTCTCAAATTACCACATATATTAACCAACATTATTTAAACTCATTCCCAAACTATTGACCTCACAGCCCATAAATCTCACAAATGACTACTTTTAACACAAATCCTTAATAACCGCACATGCAAATATGCATTCGCAAACCATATTTCCCAAATCTTAATACATGACATATATCATGTACACCACTCAATTCCCCAGGTAATTCTATACCCATAAACTACTAGTCTAATCTTTCAAAAGATCATAAATGGACCTACAAAACTCGACATCAACCTTTTCCTAAACATGGCGCCCGTTACTATGGGTGAAACTTCCTACATAATTTTGTCACTAAACTGTAGTGGTTTCCTCCTTTTTAACATATCATCTCTTGTTTCTCTCGTCCTTTCTACAAACACCATTTTTATATTAGCAGCCTCTTTCACCAATTCTAGTCCACAATAGGGGAAACTCACCCTATCCTTCCATATAGTGCCTCAAATGGCATTCATCGACTTCTAGTATGATAACGATCATTATATGAAAACTCAGACATTGCTAACGAGTTTCCCACCTCCCTCTAAATTAGTCACCCAAGCTCTCAACACGACTCCTATACTTGTAGCAATTTCTCATTTCGTCCATCCATTTCCAATTAGCTGGATATACTCATGTCCAATCATGTTCATCAACCCTTTAGTCCGTACCACAAACAACTTAAAAATTCCAATTTCCTTACAAAAGTGACCTATGACGGTCTTTCACATATTCATTAGTTAGTTTTATCGACTGTCATCCAAACCCATGTTACAACTACTTCCATCAAATTTGGATAGCTCATTAGTAGCACCCATACACTTCTTTCCGTACTTTCCTCAATGAAAGATTTTATATATATATATATATATATATATATATATATATATATATATATATATATATATATATATATATATATATATATATATATATATATATATCTTTACATTATATATAACAGGAGAGAAATGCCACATAAGCATGCCATTAATCCACCTCATCACCATCCTTTAATAGAATTCGTTTTTTAAATATTCCCTATAAATCGTGATATCTTTTAAAAAGAATGACACTTGCAAGAATGGAACTTAAGACCTGCAACCTAATACAAAGAGGCTAAACCATTGGACCAGAACAATATTATGATGTTTAACTACAAAATCAATTTCATAAGCAGAAAGAAACAGTAAAACTACAGCCATCTTATCATTAATATTAAAACCCTGATACTATATTCCTAACAAAAATCCTAATTGAAAACCCTGATGTTGTAGTTGCAATCAATGGCGGTTTGATCACCCCTGTTCTCTACTGTTAAATTTAAATTTATGATTTGTATGTTAAATGTCTCATCTTTATCTTCTTCTTTCTTTTTTACTGCTAATATGTGTTATTTGAGAAGAATCATACCTGGTCTATCAACACAATAAAGTAAAATTACAATGGTTGTGATTACTGTCAAATAACATAGTATGAATTTAAGCTATAAAAAATACTGAATTTTCAACATATTATAAATATTGAATTTATGGATTAGCGGAATAATTTTTTTCACTGCACATGTAACAGGTCGCATGTTAATCGTCGGATATTGTGGATGAGGTATGGATAATCTTTGGAATATAATATGTTTCTTGGCCATTATATATGATAATTATAATCGAGTCTGCGAAGTATATCAATTTGAAAACAAAATCAATTCTTCAAACAAAAAAAGGCTTCACCACTAAATCAGCGAAAACCCTAATTAACCAATCACAGGTTCGTGTTTGATAATCTTAATTTTCTTTTGTATGAAGAGAATTTTGTCAAAAAAGACGAAGTTCAAGGTAGTGTTTTTGTGGATCTGAGTAACGTTTGTGCTAATAATCAAATTTCGGCAACTGACTTGGTTATTGACTACCTATCTGGTGTAGTGCAGGAAAAGATGATCAGTATGTTGGGTTTTGCAAACTTTGAAGCTGAACCAGGGCTTCCTGAATCACCAAGAAAATATAATGAACCAATAGTGATCGATCATGTGAGTTGCATATACTAGGACAAAGAAAGTTCCAGCTGAGTTGAGACTACGTTTTTAACGAATAATCATTTTAAGAAACAGGGTACAGATTGCCTGGAAATTAATATGTTGGCTATAGATGCTAACGTACCATTATGCGAAATTCCACTACATGCACCGCTTCGATAAACTTCTTCATAGGACAAAGGTATATCTGACAGCGACATTTGTTGTCAGCCTATCTATAATGTTCCCCATGAAAGTGCGCCTATATGTAAGTACATTACTCTCTTGGTCTATTGCTTCTGAATATCAGTTTGAATAGGTTAGTTCTTACCGTATTATGTGTCTTGCAGTCGGAGCTCTTATGATGACACTAACTTTTGCGATCTTTCTACCCAAACGCTTCAAAATACCAAAAGAAAGTGTCATACTGTTTCTGCCAATGGTTCATCGGATACATATATAACTGCTGAACATTCTGTAATTCAGAAAAGACAGCGCATTGAGAAACAACTTCCTTGCAAGGATGAGTCTTGTGGGTTTTGCTTCAAATATTATGCACGATGACATAAATACAGGTACGTTTAATCACTGTTAATAGTCACACTAATTCCAGAAACTGCATTGCAAGTTCCATTTTTTTATACTGAACTGTTGCAATGCGTCGACATTATAGGTGTGCAAAACAAAACATCAAATCCACATATGTATAATGTAAAATGAATGTACCAAATTAGGGGAAATACCACGAGCGACATGATCATGTGCGATAACTGCTCTAATTGATGTCAAAGTAGGGTTGCTCTAGAAGCTAGATTGTAACTACAAAGAAGCGTTTTCAAAAGTATCCTAGAGTCAAATTACTAGAAACACATGGTTCGTTGTTTAAGGGGCACATGATTGTAGAGGAATGTGCTGTAGAATGTAAGAAAAGTTGCCTATATATCTTATGCAAATCCATACATCTCAGTAGCCGCAAATGAATTTTTGCATTGATTTGGTGATTTGATTGGTATCATAGTTTATCAGCAAAAAAGTTTAAGATATTTACATTATAATGAAGTATTAAAGATAATGGCTTTAGTTGGCTTTCCGAGTTTGTTAATTTCATATTTTTTCATTTATTTTATGTATTTTCTTTGATAGCTATGGTCTTTTGAAACTGATATACAATTATTTATCAGAAAATTTGTTTTGATTTTTGAGATGGTGACACAGATAGATAAGCCGGATTGAGTAGTTCAATCTGGATTCAGATCCATCCTTATAATAGATCGGCCATTTTCAGTTATGTAAGAGAATTGGAAACATAACAATTTGCTATCCACGTCTAAACCGGAGCAGAATTTAAGATGCTATTATATATTAATAAGATCAACTTAGGTGGATTTCAAAGAAATAAACTTATGCAAAGTTGATCGAAATGTATGAAGGAATTCTCTTTGATTTAGTTTTTAATGATATACAGTGTAGTTGGATAACTTTATGTTGATTATGTGTTTACACTTAAGAACAACATATTTTTGTTGCATAATAAAAAAATTCATCTCTGGCATAAAGAATACCACACATGTATAATCTAGATTTTAGTATAAAAAATATGATTAAGGTGTTGAAACACAAACATGTTATTATGTGAATTCTCACGTAAATGGGTGTTTTAGACTACCTATTATAACTACTAGCTTTAGGAAATAGATATGAAATAACAAAAAGGTTATACTTATGTGAGAATGATACACTCAAATATGGTGCATTTCTGTTTAAATTATCTTCCAAAAAGTAATATGAAGAACTAAACATTAAAGATATGCTACATGATTGTTTATTCTAAGTTTTACTTCAATTAATTATTCTTGAAAAACATTCAAAACGTAAATATTTGTTCTTTGTGTTCTGTTTCACAAAAGAATCCATTCGAAGTTTCTTACATTTGCATTGTCTATTTTTGTTTAGGACTATAAACCGATTATCTGTCATGGTAGCTTTTAGTGTTTCAGTCTGTGTAATACAAGTGACATAGAAACAGTATGACTTAAGGTTCTTTTTTTAAATGTAGAGGTGAGTTATGTTCTTAAGACTTATTTAATTGCAACCATAGAATAGAAAGAAACTAGTGACCCGATAATATAAAGATGACCCAGTTAATGAGCTCATAAGTAGGTACACTATTGGCTAAATTTCATGATTTCTGTCTGCTCACCAAGAGCTGTTTGAAGTCTTCAACCTGAATTGAAGAAAGTTTAGATGTTGCAATCATGTCTTGCAATGTAGGTATAGTATTGTTAGACCTAAGGAAAAAAACATGACATTTATATACTATTCCAAGATGCTATGGATGTGCAGAAAAATATGCTTACCTCCTATGCATGATCCTTCTTTGGCATTTTCTTTACTAATTCATGTGGATAACCACAAAAAAGTGTTGTAGCTGCATGCCTGTGTATATACACGCATACACAAATGTGAGGAAACAAAGGCATACCTTGAAAGCAATTCCTAATAAGGCATTCTCTATAACACAAAATGTATTAAAAAAGATTGACAATATACCTTCACTTGATGAAAATAGTAGGAAAGAGATAACCATAAGGAACTTATACTGACGGTAAATTAACGTAAAAGTGAGAACTGTTTGGAGTTATATAAATTAAGGTGAAAGTAGTGACCATTATGAGATTTTCTTTGTTATTATAGTGTATTTTCCATAATGTACTTGAGTATTATTGTAGTGTATCTGAGTATTACACTATTACTATTACAGGTTTATCTACCTTGCAGTGTATATGAACCACCTGTTGGAAATGCTGCCTTAAGCGAGTATGTTTTATTCCCATCACCATATAGTAGTTTCTAAATGTTATATAAGGGGGTGTTTGGGGGTCTTTTAATTATTTAGTAAGTTATCTGATTTATTGTGTTTCCAAGTCAGAGATGATTGTTTAGGTCTGAATATTTGGTCATAGGGGTCGTTTAATCATTCTAAAAATGAAAACACACACCAAATGCTATGTGCTATAAAGCTGTAAATCGTGTCACAACTCACAAGAGCTGATTGATTCTGATCATTTTATACTGAGTAATCACTTTCAAAACACAAAGCCAAAGACCCTTAATTCTTATAAATATCGAAATGTACACTGTATTTTCTTTTAGTTACGTCGATGAAAGCTGATCAAGTAGTCATATAATATTGATCTTGCATCAGCTCGCATACAAACGTATACTTAACATGACTATGTATACATTTCTTTGTGTTAAACTCTGGCTGATACAAGGGAAAATATGGCGCATTTTTAAATGGCTTGGTAAGCGAGTTACTTGCGGGTTGAAAATCTGAAAACACCAAGTTGAAGACCAAGATGGTGGTTTCAATGGGAAGTTAGTGGACCTATATATGGTCACCGGTAAGTAGATATTTATAATTAGTTACATAGGAGATATGTTTCCACATGGTTGGTAATTTGCAGCCTTAACATACTAACTGTCATTTATATTTTGTTTTGTTTGTAATATTTACTATGATCTACAAGTTTTTTTTAATGTGGGCAAAATATTTAGGTTGGATAATGGTTGAAATTGGCACCTTTGGCTAGCCCACACATTACCCAGAATTTGTGCACATTTAGGTACGATGAATCCATTGACTTCTAAATCAAACAAAGCTTTATGAGGGAGACGAAACGCGGCTGACGGGTGTAGCCGCAAGGTTTCGTTCACAACAGCAATCAGGTATGGGAGCTTAGAGATGTCTGATTTATCAACACTCATGTTCTTATCAATGATTTCCTCGAGCTCAGACCAAAGTTTAGCCATTTTTCTGGGTTGTGTGGTAACTCACCATTGTGCATTTGAAGGTGCTCATCGTTGTATTAGTTGCTGCAGCAAATAAGTCCTAGACGAAAGATGATGAAAATGAATCAGTCATGTATCACAAAATTCCATAAAGCGATTTTTTTCTATTTATAACCGAGGTGTGAATTTTAAACCATTTACGTATAAATGAATATATGTGGTTGTACTTTTTTTCTCAAACGTGAATTAAAATAGTTAATTTAAAACCCGTATTTTAATTAGAAAATGTAAATACGTGGTTTAATTATTTAGACTATTACGTATACGTTATGGACGAAAACAAACGTGGGAAATTATATATAAGTATTAAAAAAAAATAATAATAATAAAGAAAAAAGAATAAAGAAAATAAAAGGGCTATAATTTAATGAAAAGAGAAAGAAAAGGGTTATGGGCTTTAGCCCATCATGGGTTAAAAAAAAATATAAACACGGGACTTTAACCCTTCTCACATAGCAGACGAAAGAAAAAAAATTAGGGTTCACTTTCTCTTTTGTGCGGCCGAGAAAAAGAAAGAAAAAAAAGGGGGTGTCGAGTTCTTTGTTCATCAAACCAGGTAAACATATTTCCCCATATCAGTAAATTAACCACGGTATTGTTTTAATGGACATTGAAACGTTTTTTTTAAACAAATCAAACATCTTCACATAAAATCACGATTAGGGTTTCGGTTTGGGTGATTTTATGGGAACCGAGACATGGGGATGTCTCGGTGGTGCTTGTTTTCGGACCACCTACAGCCTCTAGTAACTTTCATAGCAGTGGGTATGTACCAATCAGGGGTGTCGGTTTGTTTGTGGTAAAGGAAACCGAGACCACGGCAGGTCTCGGTGTGTTATGTTGTGGCCGGCCGAGAAACAACAGCCCAAGTCGGGTCTGTTTGTGTTGTGTTCATGGAACCGAGGCTCCACAGCCTCGGTGGATTCCTTACTTGCCCAGCCGTGACCCACACAGGGGCTGCGTAGGGCTGTTCTTGGTCATAACCGAAATAAGCCCACTCGGGCTGTGAAACCGAATAAGGGGGTGTTTGGGGTTAATAAAACAGTGGGAAGAACATAATAGCAGTGGGAACTATAGGTCTAAACAGTGGGTGGAATCTAAAACACGAAAAGAGAAATAAATTACAACATTAGCAACAGATTAACGACATAAAATTCTGTCGCAGATTCATTTTAATGACAGTTTTTAATACTCTCAGCTTTTGGTGACACTTTTAGTGACACAGAGTTCTGTCACTAATTAATGTAGACAGATTTTATAGATTTGGTTTAATCATTTTAGTGCGACCGAGATGGGGGTTATCTCGGTAGGCTCGGGATATAGTTTATACATATAAAACGAAGATCTTCATATTATACCTTTTTATTATAAGTTTTATAAATGTTTTAACTTGTATTTTAAATGAATTAAATTAAAATAGTTTTATTTCTAATATTGTAAAAGGGTATAATTTTATGTTATGAATTAAATAATTTTGGAAACTTTATAAGTTAGAAAACCTCGTATTATTACGAGTCACTTATTATAGTATAATATCATGTCGGAATACGTTGGTATAAAAATAATTATTAGGTCATAAATATTGAAAGAATTATTATAAATTCAGATTCATCAGTTAATATGCATACAGATTTCCAGAAATAAAATAAATAATGAAACGCCAATAAGATCATGAAATTAATTAAGCGAATATCAGTTTACTCATTCACATCCCTTATTCTTGTAGCTCGCGTGAAATCAGAGTAGACTTTCTGTCAGTTAATCTCGGTCGGTTACTGGACACGAGGTATGGATTTCCCGTCCTTTCAGTAAGGACTTCCTTTCTATGTATGATTCGGATTCCCCGTCTGCATCCAAATGTTTTTCCCCATATGTGTTTAAGTTTATCAGAAATCATGTTAAAAACGAAATAAGTTGCCTGAGCATTATATACAAGCAAGACCAGTTTATGTACTAGTTACGGAGGTACCGTAACCACGACACTAGAGGCACCGATGTCGTGACTCACATGCAGGAGAGTGATATCCTGCATCGTCCAATGTTCAGTTGGCCATTTTTATATGTATGTTTAGTGGGGCGTATGGATGCATCCTAGGCTTATCAGTTTACAAGTTATTAGGGTGAATGTGACGTGTGCTCTACATCCTTCATATTGGAGCTGATCCCTCCACCCAGCACAGTATATAGAGGTCACCCCTCTACAGCATGACGAGGTCACCCCTCCAGTTATTCATGCACGGTTGTTACAGCACGTGACCTATATAAGCTCCGGCAAATTAAAATACAGTTAATGCATGTTTTCAGATTTAATAGTTATAATTCAGTTTCAGTATGTATGAACCAGGTTTCTCAAATTTTATACAGAGTTCTACCACATGTTACATATCAGTCTCATAGCCTCATTTGTTGTCATCTATTCCATTACTTTCAGTACATTCTTATCATTCTTTTTATCCGTTCACTAAGCGTTATGCTCAGCCGTAGTTTCCTTTCATGTTTCCAAACGGCAGGTACACAGGGACGATCTTAGGACTTCTAAGAGAGTACGTGCATTTGGACGGGAGCTATCCAGACTCCTTTATTTTTAGGCACACATTACATTACTTTGGTTGTTTGGACACTGTTTCGTCCTTTTCTTTCAGTACTTAAACCTTTTATATTTTTGAGCTTATGTTTGGACTACCGATGTTTAATTCCGGTATTTCCGTATGGTCAGTTAATGTTTAATACATTGCGTTGCATGCTTTGATGACACGCCATAAATACACGTAACGGTCCATTTATCCAAGTGGGGTGTTACAATTATGGTATCAGAGCGCAAGGTTCGACCTATAGGCTCTAAAACTTGACCTGTGACTAGTGGGTAGTCACCAAGAACTTCTTGTATTTTGGCGTCGTTATCTTCCATGCTACTCATGTATTTTATCTGTCGGATTTTCAAAATTTTGATTAAGTAAACGGTTGGTACAGGACTGACCATACTTAATCGCATGTGCTTTTCATCGAACTTTTCGTTTTGGTGAACTGACCATAGGCGTTCACCCTTGCCCGTTTAAATTTTGTATAGATGAACTGACCATAGGCGTTCATCCTTACTCATGTCAGATTTATGTTTCAGTAAATTGTCATTTTGTGAACTGACCCTAGGCGTTTACCAGTATTCATGTCATATTTTGGTTGGCTATACCTTCATGAATTACACTATGCATATTCAGATTTATTACTCCAGGTTTTGGCAGTTTATCAACTTATCCTCTGTTATTTCAGATGCCACCCAGACGCGAAACCGAGAATGATCATAACGCAGCTGCCATTGCTGCTGCTGTTCAGGCTGCTATACAAGCTATGTTACCCCAAATTCGTGATGAGATCCGAGCTGAATATCAAAATGGACCTCAGCAGACTCCTGCTCCACCACCTGCCACTTTACCCGCTTGGCTAGATTTGTTTAACAAACAGAAACCCCGACTTTTTGAGTAGACTGTTGCTCCAACTAACGCGGAAGACTGGATCTATCATGTAGAGAAAATTTTTGGAGCTATGGGTTGTGGTGATGCTTTCAAGGTTAGGCTTGCAGTTTACAAATTGGAGGGTCCTGCTCTGCATTGGTGGAGGTCTCAGAAGCTGTCCAATGGGGGAGATGCTTGGGAGCTTGCATTGACCTGGGCACGTTTTAAGACGATGTTCTATGACCAGTTTTTCCCGCATGCGGATCAAGCTAAACTGAAGAGGGACTTCCACGTCATTCGTTAGAATCATGGCGAGAACAGTATAGAGTTCATGCACCGATACCTCAGGATGGTCGGATTCTTAGGGGAGGCTGAGGGTACCGCGGAGGAGCAAGCGAAGCAATTTCGCTGGGCTCTTCACTCTAGGACTACAGATAGGCTGGTGAGTGCCACATTCACTAATGTGTCACAAGTAGCTAATGCCGCTCGTGATATTGAGATGCTTTTTGAGAGGGATGAGCTCGAGAATGTAGAGCGTCCGGAGAAGAGGTACATCTCATCCAACAGACTTAAACAATTTAACTCCCGTTATTACTTGTCAACTTATATGTTATGTCTTATCCAATTATAATCTTACAGACACAGAGGATGAGACCGATCCCAAACGGCTACTCCACATCAGAACTACAGGAACCACGGTCAGTCATATGACCGTAATCGATCAGATAAGATGAGCGGTGGTGATAACTACCGCGGCAGCTCAAACTCATCTGGCAACTACAGGTGATTCTTTAAGCTCCAGAAATACTAAATTATCGTGTAAAACAGATCTTAAATTTTTGTAAATTCCAACAGAGATGTTGGACAGGGGCGTGAACAAAACAACAGAGGTCAGCAGTTTGCCCGACCGGGTATTCTTATCCCACTTGTATATCAGGTAAATCAGGTTCTCAGCAAACGAGAGCTGCTTCTACCGGGTATTCTTATCCCACTTGTATCACATGTGGGAAGAAACACACAGGACCTTGTCGTCGTGGGACGGGTAGTTGTTACAAGTGTGGTCAGCCGGGCCATTTGAAGAGGGATTGCAAGAGCGGGGATGCTGCCGGTACCTCAGACCAGATTCCACAGATTTTACCTCCACCACCACCAATACCAACAACCACTGGTCGTGTCTACACTACTACCCGTGAGCAAGCAAATAAGACCACAAGTACCATTACTGGCATTTTGTTTATACACGGACAGTCTGCCTGCATGCTTTTCAATACGGGCGCCACACACTCAGTTATATCTACTTCATATGTTGTTAGAATAAACATGACCCCTACGCCACTAGACAGTGTACTTAGTATATCTACCCCTATGCGAGACTCTGTACTCATTATCGAGGTGTATAAGGATCTCCCTCTTGAGTTTGATGATAAGATCCGTCCAGTCAGTGCCCTTCCTTTAGATATGTGTGAATTCGATATTATTCTGGGTATGGATTGGTTATCGGTTCATCGTGCCACCATAGATTGTCATGCTCACCAGGTCATCTTTGGTGATGTCCAGACACCAGAGTATATTCACCGGGGCTTCCTACCAGGAAAACATGTTCAGATCATTTCAGCTTTACAGGCTCGTACCTTACTATACCATGGTTATGAAGGTTTCCTAGCTATAGTTCATGACACGACTTCTGAGGCACCTTCAATTCATGATCAGCCAGTGGTGTCAGATTTTCCAGATGTCTTTCCAGAGGAACTCCAAGGATTACCTCCCACGCGAGAGGTAGAATTTGGTATCGATCTCATTCCAGATGCAGAACCAGTATCTAAAGCTCCTTACCATATGGCTCTTGTACAACTTAAGGAACTGAAAGATCAGCTTCAGGAACTTCTAGAAAGAGGTTTCATTCGTCCAAGCGTGTCACCTTGGGGCGCTCCAGTTTTGTTTGTCAAGAAGAAGGATTGTAGTATGCGATTGTGTATTGACTACCGTGAGTTGAATAAGCTCACTATTCGTAACTGTTATCCACTCCCTTGTATTGATAATTTATTCGATCAGCTTCAGGGTGCCAAGCACTTCTCAAAAATTGATCTACGATCAGGCTACCACCAGCTGCGTGTAAAAGAGCAGGATATATCCAAAACTGCTTTTCGCACGAGGTACGGTCATTACGAGTTTGTTGTTATGCCATTCGGTCTCACGAATGCGCCTGCAGTATTTATGGACTTGATGAACAGAGTCTTCCACGAATTTTAGACAAGTTTGTGATCGTATTCATCGATGATATCCTTATTTTCTCCAAATCTAAAGAGGAACATGAGAATCATCTCCGTACAGTTTTGCAGATTCTCAGACGAGAAAAGCTATATGCTAAATTTTCGAAGTGCGAGTTTTGGCTGAATACAGTGGCGTTTCTAGGTCATATTGTTTCTGCGGAAGGAATCACTATGGATCCTGCGAAGGTGGAGGCTATCCCCAAATGGACGAGACCGACATCTTTTACAGAGATACGTAGTTTTCTTGGATTGGCGGGTTATTACCGTAGGTTTGTAGAAAACTTCTCACGTTTGGCGTTACCTTTGACCCAACTTATGCGAAAAGGTGAGAAGTTTATATGGACCGAGGAGAGAGAAAAGAGTTTCGAGGAACTCAAGCATCGATTGATCTCAGCACCGATACTTACACTTCCTTCTGGTACAGGTGGTTATCAGATTTATAGTGACGCTTCAGGAAAGGGCTTAGGCTGTGTTCTTATGCAGCATGGGAAAGTCATTGCTTATGCTTCGCGTCAACTGAAGCCAAATGAGAAAAATTATCCTACTCATGATCTAGAGCTCGCAGTAGTCATTTTCGCCCTTAAAATCTGGAGGCATTATTTATACAGTGAGTCGTGTGATATCTTCACCGATCACAAAAGTCTCAAGTACATATTTACCCAGCGAGAGCTGAACATGAGACAGAGGCGATGGTTAGAACTGCTGAAAGACTATGACACTAATATTCAGTATCACCCATGTAAAGCAAATTTGGTAGTAGATGTCCTTAGCAGGAAGTTAGGAATGATAAATGGCATCAAAGTCCAGGAAGAAATTATTTGGGACTTAGAGCGGTATGATATTGAGCTCGTAGTACGCGGACAGAGGGGATACTAGGCTAGTCTGAGGGTAGAACCGGATTTACTCTTTAGGATTAAAGCCGCACAAAAGGATGATGGTGCAATCTAGGAGATTGTCCAGAACATTGACCAGCATACCGAATTTTGCATCGATGACGATGGTATCGTATGGTAGGGTACCAAACTCTGCGTTCCAAAAGACCCTGCTCTCAGAGAAGCCTTAATGACTGAGGCTCACAGCTCTCCGTTCTCTATCCATCCAGTTTCCACAAAAATGTACCACGATCTTAAGCAGCAATTTTGGTGGAGTGGCATGAAACAGGATGTTGCAACCTTTGTGTCTAAATGTTTAATCTGCCAGCAGGTTAAGATAGAGCATCTGCGTACCAGTGGTCTTCTTCAGCCGTTAGACATTCCAATGTGGAAATGGGACAAGATCTCTGTGGATTTTGTCACTGGACTACCACAAACTCAGCGGAGACATGATGCAATCTGGGTTGTTGTCGATCGTTTGACCAAGTCGGCATATTTCATTCCTATCCGTAAAGATTTCGCAGTCAGTAAATTAGTAGAATTATTCACCAAGGAAATTGTACGGTTACACGGTACACCTTCTGAAATTATATCAGTTAGGTACCCACGTTTCACTTCTCATTTCTGGGAAGGTTTGCATAAAGCTTGGAGAACTAGGCTCAAGCTCAACACAGCTTTCCATCCGCAGACGGACGGTCAGTCAGAGCGTACCATCCAGACCTTGGAGGACATGCTACGCGCCTGTGCATTAGAATGGACAGGACACTGGGATGACTATATTTGCTTGGTCGAGTTTGCCTACAACAACAGTTGGGATGCTAGTATCAAGCGTGCTCCCTTCGAGATGTTATATGGCAGGAAATGTCGTGCTCCTATTTGTTGGGATCAAGTAGGAGAACGGTTGATTGAAGGACCAGAATTAATAGAACTGACCAATGAAAAGGTCGCCATTGCTAGGGCAAAACTGCAAGAAGCGCGTACTCGCCAGAAGAGTTACGCCGACAAGCATCACAGAAATCTATCATTTCAGACTGGGGATCGTGTGTTCCTCAAAGTATCACCCGCACTCGGCGTCAGACGTTTTGGCCTCAAAGGCAAGCTCAACCCTCGTTACATCGGACCGTTCAAAATCCTTGAACGTATCGGTGAAATGTCATATCGGTTGGCGTTACCACCTCAGCTTTCACACGTCCATAACGTGTTTCATGTATCATTACTCAGAGGGTACAACTATCATGAGCTTCACAAAGTGAATTATCCACTCGATCAGATTCGGGAGGATCTATCTTATATTGAGGAACCCGAAGCAGTTTTAGATCGCCAGGATCGAGTTATGAGAATGAATACCATTCCTTTCGACAAAATCCTGTGGAGGAACCATATCGAGCGGGAGGCCACTTGGGAAACGGAGGAGTCTATACGGACTTCGTATCCTCACTTTCAGTTTTGATTCGGGTATGTCTTTTCAGCTTTTATGTCTTCCAGCTTATTAGCATTTTCGAATTTTACTCCAGTCAGCTTAAATACCTTATAATTCGGGGACGAATTCTTTTTAGAGGGGAAGAATTGTAAAACCCAGTACGGCCGTATCCTTAATTCGGGGACAAATTATTCTTTTAGAGGGGAAGCATTGTAAAACCCGTATTTAAATTAGAAAATGTAAATACGCGGTTTAATTATTTATACTATTACGTATAAGTTATGGACGAAAACAAATGCGGGAAATTATATACAAGTATTAAAATAAAAAAATAATAATAAAAAAAGAATAAAGAAAATAAAAGGGCTATAATTTAAAGAAAAGAGAAAGAAAAGGGTTATGGGGTTTAGCCCATCATGGGTTAAAAAAATATATATAAACACGGGACTTTAACCCTTCTCACATAGCAGACGAAAGAAAAAAAAAATTAGGGTTCACTTTCTCTTTTGTGCAGCCGAGAAAAAGAAAAAAAAGGGGTGTCGAGTTATTTGTTCATCAAACCAGGTAAACATATTTCCCCATATCCGTAAATTAACCACGATATTGTTTTAATGGACATTGAAACGTTTTTTTAAACAAATCAAACATCTTCACATAAAATCACGATTAGGGTTTCGGTTTGGGTGATTTTATGGTAACCGAGACATGGGGATGTCTCGGTGGTGATTGTTTTCGGACCACCTACAGCCTCAGACCCTAAGTCAGGCTAGTAACTTTCATAGCAGTGGGTATGTACCAATCAGGGGTGTTAGTTTGTTTGTGGCAAAGGAAACCGAGACCACGGCAGGTCTTGGTGTGTTATGTTGTGGCCGACCGAGAAACAACAGCCCAAGTCGGGTCTGTTTGTGTTGTGTTCATGGAATCGAGGCTCCACAGCCTCGGTGGATTCCTTACTTGCCCAGCCGTGACCCACACAGGGGCGGCGTAGGGCTGTTCTTGGTCATAACCGAAATAAGCCCACTCGGGCTGTGAAACCAAATAAGGGGGTGTTTGGGGTTAAGAAAACAGTGGGAAGAACATAACAGTAGTGGGAACTATAGGTCTAAACAGTGGGTGGAATCTAAAACAGGAAAAGAGAAATAAATTACAACATTAGCAACAGATTAACGACAGAAAATTCTGTCGCAGATTCATTTTAATGACAGTTTTTAAAACTCTCAGCTTTTGGTGACACTTTTAGTGACACAGAATTCTGTCCCTAATTCATGTAGACAGATTTTATAGATTTGGTTTAATCATTTTAGTGCGACCGAGATGGGGGTATCTCGGTAGGCTCGGGATATAGTTTATACATATAAAACGAAGATCTTCATATTATACCTTTTTATTATAAGTTTTATAAATGTTTTAAATTGTATTTTAAATGAATTAAATTAAAATAGTTTTGTTTTTAATATTGTAAAAGGGTATAATTTTATGTTATGAATTAAATAATTTTAGAAACTTTATAAGTTAGAAAATCTCGTATTATTACGAGTCACTTATTATAGTATTAATATCATGTCGGAATACGTTCGTATAAAAATAATTATTAGGTCATAAATATTGAAAGAATTATTATAAATTCAGATTCATCAGTTAATATGCATACAGATTTCCAGAAATAAAATAAATAATGAAACGCCAATAAGATCATGAAATTAATTAAGCGAATATCAGTTTACTCATTCACGTCCCTTATTCTTGTAGCTCACGTGAAATCAGAGTAGGCTTTCTGTCAGTTGATCTCGGTCGGTTACTTGACACGAGGTACGGATTTCCCGTCCTTTCAGTAAGGACTTCCTTTCTATGTATGATTAGGATTCCCCGTCTGCAGCCAAATTTTTTTCCCCGTATGTGTTTAAGTTTATCAGAAATCATGTTAAAAACGAAATAAGTTGCCTGAGCATTATATACAAGCACGACCAGTTTATGTACTAGTTACGGAGGTACCGTAACCACGGCACTAGAGGCACCGGTGTCGTGACTCACATGCAGGAGAGTGATATCCTGCATCATCCCACTCATGTTTAGTTGGCCATTTTTATATGTATGTTTAGTGGGGTGTATGGATGCATCCTAGGCTTATCAGTTTACAAGTTATCAGGGTAAATGTGATGTGTGCTTTACATCCTTCACATTGGAGCTGATCCCTCCACCCAGCTCAGTATTTTGAGGTCACCCCTCTACAGCATGACGAGGTCACCCCTCTAGTTATTCATGCACGGTTGTTACAGCACGTGACCTATATAAGCTCTGGCAAATTAAAATACAATTAATGCATGTTTACAGATTTAATAGTTATAATTCAGTTTCAGTATGTATGAACCAGGTTTCTCAAATTTTATACAGAGTTCTACCACATGTTACATATGAGTCTCATAGCCTCATTTGTTGTCATCTATTCCATTACTTCAGTACATTCTTATCATGCTTTTTATCCGTTGACTGAGCGTTATGCTCAGACGTAGTTTCCTTTCATGTTTCCAAACGGCAGGTACACAGGGACGATCTTAGGATTTCTAAGAGAGTACGTGCATTTGGACGGGAGCTATCCAGACTCCTTTATTTTTATGCACACATTACATTACTTTGGTTGTTTGGACACTGTTTCGTCCTTTTCTTTCAGTACTTAAACCTTTTATATTTTTGAGCTTATGTTTGGACTACCGATGTTTGATTCCGGTATTTCTGTATGGTCAGTTAATGTTTAATACATTGCCTTGCATGCTTTGATGACACGCCATAAATACACGTAACGGTCCATTTATCCAAATGGGGTGTTACAGTTAACCAATTAAGATTTTGGATAACGATTTGAGAGCCTCCCAATGTCTGTTGTTTAATTTTTTTTATGCCTACAAGTACTGCATCTTGAACCAATACTAACCATTTTGACCAACTAATTATCAAAGTACTATGGTAAAAAATAAAGCATAATATTCACCAAAGCAAGTGCAGTATGCCATTTCGGCTTAACTCGAGAATTATAATTTATTTAATATATTAAATGTATTCTATACATTATCTAAAAGGTTATGTATAATATGTTATTGTATACGATTTTGATTTGGCAATATTTGTCGTGTTGCCATGTCACGGGGACAGCGCTATGTGTTTAATGGGAATTTCTTTACTATAGTTGGAACACGTCTAAAATTTTGCAAAATTCTTTCTCAAACTTTTGAATATTTTTTCGAAAAATTTAGATTGCAACTATATTCATATTAAGGGTGCGTTTGGTTTGCAACCATGAATCACTATGGATATGACTTTCATAAGAGGGTGGTATGATATCAAGGATATCGATTTTATTATTTCTTTTTGGTATAAAAAATATAGTATTGGTATCATAGATTGAGTCCCGTGTTTAATTATTTTAAAAAGTATAATTATACCTCTTAATCAATATTGCGGCATCTATCTTTTCAGATAATATATGCATCATTTTATTTATTTTTAAGCCTAAATCCATGTAGCTAAAAAATACATTATAGTTTTTAGCATGCAAGTATTGTCCTTAATTGAAAAAAACTGTACCTAAAAAAGATTTCATAATTCAATATACTATAGTATATATATGTGAAAATTACTAACAACAAAAAAACTCTTATAAATATTAATCTTAAATAAAAAAATATACTCTAATAAATATTAAAACCATGTTCCAATCATTGGAATAGAATAGAAAGAAGGCTCTTTGCTATGATATAAAGGTATAACTATGAATAGCATTTTTTTCATCTTTAGCAACTAACCAGACATTGTTAATGACTATCATAGTCATTCACTAATTCCAAGTTTCCCTCACCAAACGTACCCTAAAAAGATTGATACTAATTTTATAATCCTCAATAAAAAACAAATCTGATATTTTTCAAAATTTAGAAAAAATAATTCTAGAATTTAAAAAAAAAACTAAAATTTTAGAAAAAAAAATCAAAAGTTTTTAGAAAAAGAAATCTAAAATTTTCGAAAAAAATCTAAAAATTTTGAAATCGTTTTATTAAACAAAAAAACTAAAAATATTGAATTATTCAGAAAAATTCAAAAATTTTCAATTTTTTCAACTTAGCAAAGGATGTCCAAATTTTCAAATTTTATAGGTATTTTTGTTTTTTTTTTTGAAAGAATTGGATATTTTGTGAAGTGTTTTTGAAAAAATGGGTATTTTTATAAGTATCTCTTATGTTAAAGAATCTTTTTGCACCCTAATCATCACCTTATATAAAGACAAAGTGGTGGATTTAATGCAATATTGTAATGATGAAGACTATGATACGTATAGAGGTAATGTAGAAACTTCGCCTATGGTGTGAATTATTGACTACACTGCAATAACATCATTGGTTTACACCTTTGACGGTGTACCGCCTTTATGAGCAACTAGCATGATATTTGTGTAAAGCTGCAATTTAGAAACGAATGTTGTTCAACGATATTCTAGATTATAAAGTACCTGTCGTATAACCATTATCACGGAAAATATTACTCACCAAAGCAATGCACGAATACCATGCATATTTATTTTTGACATCTATTTTTTCTTAGAATATTTTTAAAAAAAACTATAAAAATTACATAATAACAAAATTTTAAAGTCGTCAAATAATCGTAGCGAAAACTTCCAACGAACCAAATACTTCATATTAGTAATATTAATAAATTTTGATTGCCATGGTCACAAGCAGATACTTTCAAAATCATCAATATGTATTCTAGATGCTACATATATGTGCATTTTTTTTAGAATCGTTGAAATTCAATTTTGAAAAGGTTTTTTGTTGTCCACTAACACATCACAAATGGGTTGATAGTCCAATGGTACGGTTATCATACTTGCTTTTACTCATCAAACTAAAATAATGTTTTTATAAAAGTTAACTTTAAATATTTTAGTTTTTAGCTTTTCTATAAATATAAATGTCTCAAATATTTTATAATATAATAAAAAAGATAAGATATAAATATAGATATTGTCTTTTAAGAAAAATAAACTGAATTTACCAACTCATTTTTTTTTTGAATCCATTTTTTTCCTTAATTGTTCATATATGAAGCGTAATATACAAATAATTTGGTTAGAAGTTTGGTTGGTAATATTTGCCGATTATTTGATTTTGTGTATTGAGATTTTGGTATCATCTCACACCTTGATTTGGTGCTTAAACCAACAATTAATAATTATTTTCTTTTGAGATATATCGAACAATTTTCATTTCTAAAGTTATTGTGTTTATAATATTTTTAGTTATTCATTATTTATGTAAGTTCTCTGATAGTAGTATAGTTATGTTTAAATGGTTATTTTTTATTGGTGTTATTAGGTTTGTTTTTTTAGTTGAGTATATTATAGCATGTCACATGTATTTTGTTGGTAGTTCAAGCTATGTTTGAGGTTAATGATGCATCTCGGTTTTATTTCATTGTACTTAATTATTTTTTGGTGTAATATAATTTACCGGGATGCTCATAATCCCTTTTTTCCAAAAAAGAGATATTACTGAAACTAACATAATATCGGGTAGTAGTATTATATCCCTAAAGGGAGATATCAAATAAAAATACTTTTTTTGTTGAGAAGAATTTTCAGCTATTTATTTAAAATCAATGGCCGAGATTAAATCAAAATCCTAACTAACTAACTAACTAACTAACTAACTAACTAACTATCTAAACATGATTTTTAAAAAGTTCTTCAAAAATACTAAAAAAATTATGAATAGATCGGGTATGGTGGTGCAAGAAACTTTTGTAAAAAAACTTTTTTTAAATTGAAGTTTTTTACGTTTTTTAATGCACAAAAACGAAACTTTGATGCACAAAAACGAAGTCTTTTACATTTTTTTACGTTTTTTGTGCATCAATGATTTATTTTTATGCCCAACTTCTTTTGATTTACGTCTAAAATTATAGATTGTCATCTAAACGTAGGTTGCACGCTCTTCATTTGCATGCAATAAATTAACACTTTTAGAATGAGTTTAGATATTGATACCTCCTAAAATACAAGTAATACCCCCTAACTTTTTTTATTTATTTTTTATTATTTTTATTACTTTATTATTTTTATAATATTGTTTGTATTATTAAACCGTGAAATAAAAAAATAGGACAAAAAATATAAAGTTTGATAAGTTAAAAATAATAAAATATGAAAACTACAATGTTTTGCCCTGTTAATAAAGTGGGTAAAACTGCCAAAAAAAGTGTGAAACAGAACTTATAAATTTTGCTTAGTCAGAAATTATAAAATACAAAATATACGAAACAGAAAAATATCAAAAACTGTATTTTCTTGTCAATACATTGTGTAAAAGAGGGGTATTTGTGGTAAAAAAAAAGACATAAGGGGTTACGAATAGTGACACCCTTTAGAATATGTTGACTAAAATATTTTGAGAACCACAACAAAGAATATAAAGATAAAAGAACTCATAATATTGATTCCTTGATGTTAACCACAATGAGAATGTTTCTTTGCCGACTTTAGACATTTGACCCTTGGTTTAAAAATGCGTTTTCCGATCCATTGCGCTAAAGGTCCCAAAAGTTGTTGCGTAATGCGTGATGCGATTGCGAACGCAATTTGGACACGATGCGTTAGTATAAAATAAAGTAAAAAAAATATTTAGAAATAATATAGTCTATCAGGTACAAAATAAGTGCAATAAAGTTACAAAATAAGTTACTAGCATATTGAAATTAAGCCTATAATCCCTTTATAACACAAATAAGTCGAAAGTAAAGCTTGACAAAAAACACTTTGCAATACGCAAGATACTATATTTTCGTTATTGTGTTTGTTTTAGATGTCTTGTAACAAGTCTTATCTTTAACAATTCATTAAAATATGCAGGTATCTTTTATATGGTTAAAATTTGACAAAAATGACCTAAGTATTAGATTGCGACAATTGCTACCGTTGCTAGCATTACTCAAATGCGGCAAATTGCGGTTTAATGCTAACGCAATCTAGGATGGCAATGCATTAGGCACCCTGATGCGAAATTTTAAGTGCAACGCATTGATGTGTGCAATTTGCGCAATGATGCACGTATTTTAAACCAAGATTTGACCCAAAAGGGAATAGATCACGAATCATATATGATATTTTGAAATCATATATGATTTTCCGAAATCATATAATTATATATGACTCGTGATACGAATCATATACGATTTTCTCAGACGTGATTAAAGAAAAAGTTTTTCAAAAGTAGATACATGTAAATGTAAAAAAAGTGATAAAACGCTATAAGTCATGATGCAAGGAGGCTTTATTCATTTCAAATTTGATAAAATAGATCATTTTAATATAAAATGAAGACCAAATATAGTTTTTTTATTCCTTATAAATAACAATTTTTGTAAACTCAATATATTTTAATATGATACAAATATAATAATTTATAAATATTTACATAATTTGTGTCGCCATATTACACGCCTTGAAAACGCAAAACCTTCGCCTTAGCCGCTAAGGCATGAGGCATGGTCATGCCATCGGACCACGCATAACTTGGTTAATATGTTTAACCATAACCCGTAAATACAAAAAAACTAAATAAAAAAGATTTAATAAGTTCATATTGAAAAAGTCAAATTCAATTTATGCCAACTAATAATGTATTAAAGAACTGTACAATAAATAACATTTAATAACTAACACTCTACATAAAAAATTACAAACAAAAAACATACAAAAATATACTTCAGGAAATAAAAAAATTTAACAACAAATACAAGACATGTCGACTAATAATGTATTAAAATAAACTATACTAAAATATAAATATGGAAACAAATAATTACATAACAAAAAATGTTAAACGCCAATTAGAAGTCATACCCATCCATCGGATGGGTTTTGTAACAAGTATATATATATATATATATATATATATATATATATATATATATATATATATATATATATATATATATATATATATATATATATATATATATATATATATATATATATATATAGTGTAACTTTCTTTTTTAGAACCCATTTAAGTGTTAGAACTATCAGAACTTTTTTTGCACCCTTAGATTAATTTATCAATGGTCAAAATGAAATATGGCAATCTTGTAAGTAAATATCCTAAATTTAAACAACAGCTAAACTAAAAAGGGTACTATCGTCATTTTAAAAATCTATCAAAAACTATGTATTTTCTTCTAACCTAATAATGACCACCTGCCCATTTCTTTCTTTCTAATCTAATGATACGCCTCCATTTTTCTCCTCCAATAGAATAAAAAAAATCATTCATTTTTTTATGTTAGAATAATAAGAAATCAAATGCAAGGATTGATTTATCTATCAATTGGCTTTATTCATTTGTTGGAGCATCGACAATCAAAAACACTATTGGTTGTAGCGCTTTGCGGATGACAGGTTGGGGTTTG
Source organism: Glebionis coronaria (assembly GCA_025667525.1). Taxonomy (NCBI): domain Eukaryota; kingdom Viridiplantae; phylum Streptophyta; class Magnoliopsida; order Asterales; family Asteraceae; genus Glebionis; species Glebionis coronaria. The sequence goes on along the minus strand of CM046874.1, from coordinate 630,257,016 downwards.
TTGGTCGTCATACGTAGAGATTCCGGTCAAATATTATAAGGGCGGTGGTTCCGTCGGTCTTTGATTCTTGTTAAAGAATAATGCTAAAAAATCTTTCCTCGTTGCTGCAAAAGTAAGGTTTTATTTTAATTAAATAATGTAAATTTGTTTTTTTATTTTTTTCTTTCTAAAAATATATTTCAATTATAATGGGTTTTAAAAGTTGGTCCAGATCGGTATGTTATTAAACATGAATATAGGCACATGATTGAAAATAGGTGTGAATATGATATGATTTTTTTATTATGAGGATGGTGGTACAATCGAATTTCTCATGTCCATTTTATATTAAACTTAATTATTGTTAATTTTCAAGTCTTTTTTAAATATGATAGAAAATCTTTGATTTGTTTAATATTAAATGGTATGTAGATAATTATAATGAACTTGGAAGGATGACACTAGCATTGATTTGAAGGCGTCATTATTCTTTTCAAGGGATACATATATCATTCGAGAGTATTTTATATTGCAAAACAAGGCGGACATGTATGTTTTTAGAGACGGATATGTATGTTTTTAGTACAAGTATGTTTTTGGAGGCGGCCATGTATGTTTTTTGGAGGCGGACATGTATGTTTTTTGGAGGCGGACATATATGTTTTTAGTTCAAGTATGTTTTTGGAGACGGACAAGTATGTTTTTTTAGACGGACATGTATGTTTTTAGAGGTGGACATGTATGTTTTTGGAAGTGCCCATATATGTTTTTAGAAAAAGTACACATACGTTTGGAAGAGTGACTTCAAATAGATATTTTTGTTCACATATGCTCATTTGTATTAAATATTAATACATGTTTTACTTTTGATTTTTTTTTATTAATTTGTATTTTAATTGAAATGTGTTTAACATTTATGTTTTGGGTGCTACAAATTCACATTATTCAAAGAACATATATGTACACGTGACTACCTGAATAACATAAATGTTTATTGAAAAGTTTAAAAAGTTGTTAAGTATAAAAATATGTATATTAATTAATATAAAAAACATACATGCAAAATTGACTTTTTTTTCAAAACATGAATGTTTTTTTTAATTTTGAAAATTAAGAGAATTTAAAAAGCAAAATAAAAAATACGAAAAGAAAATCAAATTTCAAAAACTAAAATATTAAAAAAAACAAGATTATTTAAAAATAAATAAAAAGTTAAAAGAATATATTTTTTTGTCTTTTACATATATGCCCTTATGGATATTAATCTAATAAATTAAATGAAATTAATTAGCTAAATTCTAATTGGCCTATTATGGTTCTGATAGTTCTAACACTAATAATGGTTCTGACAAGAAAGCCATATATATATATATATATATATATATATATATATATATATATATATATATATATATATATATATATATATATATATATATATATATATATATATATATATATATATATATATATATATATATATATATATATATATATATATATATATATATATATATATATATATATATATATATATATATATATATATATATATATATATATATATATATATATATATATATATATATATATATATATATATATATATATATATATATATATATATATATATATATATATATATATATATCTATAATATATATATGGGGCTAAGTTTGACATAGGAAAATAAATAGGCGCCATGTCATATCCTATGTGGCATTATTTTATTGGCTATTGGGTTATATCTAATTTACTTTAGAAACTAAATATTTTTTAAGTTAAATAGTTGATAATTACGAATATAATATTCTACCGAAAATAGTTGATAACTACGAATACAATCTTCTACCAAAATAATTGATAATTACGGTTTTTTAATCCAAAAATCTGAATTCGATAACATATGCGGATCAGATGTTTACATATGAATATTTTCATACAAGGATCCACATAACATATGAAGTTGGATTACAAGTTTATATCTCGAAGTATAAATCAATGGCTCGAAGTGATTCGTTGCGCTTCATACAGTGTATGCATATGTTTCTTTGTTTTGCAGGTATCATCTTTGTTTTTATCTTCTGTATCCCTACTACCCAAAACCATTCTGTTTTGCATATGTTTCCTTTTACGCTGATTTTGATTCCACTTGCAGCTGAACCTGAGGGGATCAATACCTCCCTAGCTCCACCGCCACCGCCTCCTCCACGAATGATTCTATTACCACCAAATAGTATTACCACGAATGATCAAAGGTATGGCATGTTCAATTCTTTTTGGCTTATTATTCATAATCCCAAAACAAGATCAACTGGAATCAAGTAACATAATCTCTTCCTTATAGATATGCATGTTATTTTAAAAAATAATCTTAATCAATATCAATAATTCATACGCCTCTCATATAGGACTCATGTTTTTTATTTCAAACCCTAATCACATCTTCTCTCAACCCAAATGTTGAGACAGTGAATGCATAAGGTTATAGTTGATAAAAGGTATGACATCTTCCTGTACTGTTATTTGACCCTCATATATTGATCATTGTGGCAGGTTTAGATTAATCCAATCAATTAGTTTTGAATGGAACAATGGATAGGAAAGGTAATCTTTTTGCTTTCAAGTAATCAATGTAAATTTCTTTTTGAGTTTTCGATTAGCTGAGTCCTATTATAAACCTGCAAGAAATTTAACACAATTCCCATTGTATATTCTTTATTGCTAACGATGTGGTTTCTACTGTGGTCTGCATGCAGACTGAAACGACTATCATGAATATCAGAACATGTTCTGAAAGCGGTCGGATACAGAACACTTGCACGCGCCCTGCGACTTTTAAAGGTATTTCAAAATGTGTCGGTTGATTCCGATTGAAACTTACTGACAGTTGTCTGAACATACCCTATAGAGTGTTCGATTAATTCATGGATTTAACTGTCCGTCAATAACTAAGAAAAGTTGTGAAGGTTACTCAACTTTCTATTTAAAAAAATGTGATGATTCTCAATAGATGGGTTCAACGTTTCCAAACTCATTAATAATCAAAGTTTTAAATTAGCTTGATTGCTTTCTTTGCAGGTAGATTTTTAGTTTGGGTCCAAACAGGTGTTTTTCGCATTGGTAAAAAAAGGTCAACATTTCTTTGATATTTGATTGAAAACATATGATACATTACTCTGAGTGATGGTGTCACATATTTCTATGTAGTTCATTTTCTTCATGTTATATTTTTTTTACGTTTAAATTAAAGTGGACAAGTTTAATCAAAAATTAATCTCGAGATCACTCTTCTGAAAGTGGGGCTTGCAAAGCTTCAGAAGTTTGGTTTTTATGGCGTCCCGGATGCTTACCTTCTTGCTCAGCCTATGGTGCCACGAAACATAAATTATTATGTTGCTGATTATAATACGTAGATGACATACCTGCAGTATCGCTCAGGTAGGCTTTCAGCTCTGTTGTAGTTAGGACTGCCATGTAGATCAAGCCTTGCATCAGGGCTTGCTTCACGAGGTGAATAAAAAATGTGCCCGTCATCCCGAGCACTAATTTTTGCACCCTGTTCATATTTAGGACTAACCTGTTCACTCATGGATGGGCGAAGGTAATATCCAATCCCTTTGCTAGCATTTCTGACTTAGTTCATCTTTGTATAACTGCACTTATTGCAAAATACAAAAACAAACGCAGTTTATAGAAACATATTCTGATAAAGAGTAATGTACATTGAATTCGAGTGTTCATAATATTATTGTTTTGTTCTTGATGATCTAGACTAAATAAGTTTCGTTTTTGGCTTTCGTTTAATTCTTAACATATAAAATGCTATTGTAACTAATGGATTATATTGCAATTAAGGTAAAAGAGTAAATTGGAATAAAGCTAGAACCACACAATGTCGATAGTTGGCGCTAATGCTTCTGCAGATTTAAGTTTTTTTTACATTTTTATTTTAAGTACACGTGATAATAGATTAACTTTCGTATGACCTTGAGGTTAGGTGGATTGTTTTATAGTCGGTTAATAGTCTGGTATGTATACATGACTTGGTGCGTGTCTAGATCGGTCTATTTATCCCAAACACCCCTTATAATAATAACTATATGAAGCTTACGCTTACCCCAAACACCGCCTACTGTTTTCTGCTTCTTTTCAGTAAGTTTCTTTTAATTAGAGATCATTCGGCAGTAGTTCTCAATAGTTTGTTTTTGTTTCAGCTACTGTGTATTATTTGTCACAAGTCAATGATATTCGGAGCTGAGATTATATGGTTTAGTGATTTGATCGAAGAATGGTGCGATATATAATCAATATTAATGTTTTACATAAACTGACCTTTTAGTATTATTATTATTGAGGTAAACTGACTTTTAGTATTATTATTAATTCTTGCAGTAGCAGCAGCACTCCGTGTCACCAAGTCAAATCAAATCCGTGTGATGCAATCTTGTGCCAATTTGCACAATACTTGTAAGTTCAAGGTTATGATGGCTTTGCATTGGAATCTAAAGGTATTCTCGAGAACCTATCTTCTGCGTATGAAATCATCAATTATGCTCCTTTCTATGTGCAGTTGACCGTCTATAACAGATTGCTTGGGACAGAGTTGATTTATGATTAAAATGTGATTATAATATAATGTCAAATATAAACACATTACTTGAAATTATTTTACATGTTACATTATACGCCACAGGGGGTTAAAGCGGTAATTGACAAACCATTCGAGACGATTCATCGCATCAACTTAGTAGGAGCGAGCTGACACTTTATGTTAACAATAATATATTAGAATAACCCGAACCATCTCCCAAGATGTGTAACGTGTGACTTTTGCTAAATAAATATAGTTAAATCTCTTTTGTATAAAAGTATTAAGGAGTTTTTAAGCATTTTGAAACAAATGAACTTTATAACTATTTGGTTACCTTTTGTTACTATTGCAGACGAGTAAAAAGGCCTTGGATCAAGTTTTTCCCGTTTACATTTGATGAGTCTTATCACTCCAAATCAGCTTGCTTGGGCCCATGCTTCCGTTGGACACAAAAGTTATCTTCTGTCATGAAGTAAAAGCATTTGATTTAAGATATGTACACACAAAAGTACAATTCTTAATATCACGTATTACAAGTAAAAATGGCTTATTCAACACATTTGAATGGTTCAGTTTAGGTTATGTTTATTATACTTTTCCGTAACTCTGTTTAGGAAATTCATAGTCCAAGGTGACCCTTTGTCTGGTTGAGCAGAGAAAATTGCTTTTAATAGTGGTGTCCTACCATAGTATGAATCCCTCTCTTAGGTAGGTGGTCTCTGAAATTCAACGGGGAGTCTACCATGGAACACTCCTCTAGAGGAGTAGAGGTGTTCTATCGTTCATAAAGATAGTAAGTTAATATAGTGTAGATCCTTCACCGAAACTGTGTCCCTTATCTTTGGTAGGAATCCATGAGTCCAGATCTGAACTAATATCAGCAGTTGTAGGAAAAGTAGGAAGACTGCACCAACCAGGTGATATTAACTTCCACTTTAAACCCTTCGTGCAGACCTTTAGAGTTTTTAGAAGTGTGACTGCCTAATTTGTCCACTATCAGCGTATTTACTTTCTTGCTTTGACCGAATGATGTCCTAGACATATTAGAGCGATTTAGCATCGCACGGGGAACAGATCTTTGGTTTTTACCAAAATAGATATGATCAAAAGCATGGTTGAATTTTTCTTGTGTTAAAATAGTATATGTTTTATTTAGACAGCATCGCAATAGTTGCATATTCTGAAGGTTTACTTCCGCCTGAAATCCACATATAAAAAATTTTAACTCTTATTTTATCAGGTTAAATAACTCTGAAGAATTGTGTGTTTTGGTGAAGCAAGTTTGAGGAGTTGACAATGGTTGAAGATGGTAAATGTTTACGTATGAATCGTGGATTTGCTGTCTTTGATTTTTACACTCGAGTAGATGCGAAGCTTACAGACGATTGAAGAAACGAGATGTCATATTTGGAACTGATTGAACAGCTAGGGTTGGTTTTGCTGATACATTCGTTGAACCAGATGATAAGGTCATGGCACAGGTGGTATATACTCTTGAAGGTTTGTTATTTAATAAATCAATTTTATTGAACCTGATCATTCGAATGTCTGCAAGTAGTTAATTTGTTTCTTGCGTCATTGAAGCGCTAATAGTTATTTTTAGCAGCTTTCTATTATATTCGCACTACTTTCTTTGTGTTATTTCTCTCACTTTGGTGTTACCATATTTTTTCCAACAGGTTCTTTTGAAAGAAATATTTTTGTTAATTTATTTATCTATTAAGAAGTGAAATGAGTCGAAGTTGCTACGTCTAACCCGTATGGATTGTTTTATTATTTGAACATTTGTATTAGGTCCTATTACTTTCTCTTTGATCTCGATATCTAACTAATAGGCACTTGCCGAAAATTGTTTTGTGTAACTAAAGGGAGCATATAAATTTACAACAATACAACATACATTTTTATTCCAAATAATATATGCTAGATATAAGTAGTATATTATAACCGAGTTTTGCTACATGTCGTCGTTGAAGTGTTTTTTAGTGTCTTACTTATCCCACAATGATTTCACATTTTTACTATACATATTGTAATCTTCAAGGCGGAGTTTGATAACAACTTAAATGGTTTAGATTGTGTTTGATAAAGACATAAATGACTTAATATAAAAAAAATTGAATTTATTAAGTCATAAAAAGATTGTTTGTTTGTGACTTAATAAAGTAAGATATATGAAAATATTAAGTGATAAAACTGAGATTGTGTGCAATAAGTCGTCTCTTTAATTAACAGGACTGAATTAAAAAATAAACCAAACAAGCCCACTGAAAAAAACGGAATTTATTAAGTCATAAAAAAATTGTTTGTGACTTAATAGATTAAAATGTCTGAGAATATTAAGTAATAAAACTGAATCTGTCTGCAATAAGTCATATGTTAATTAAATGTGACTTAATTGAAAAATTAACCAAACAAGCCCTAAGTCTTTTCTTTGAATTGCTTTTAACACATTCACGTTGCATTCGTTTTTTTGGTTTTGGACTTGTAATTCAAAAGTAATAAAATCGTAGTAATCTTGTAACATCGGCTCATTGTTTTTTTTATCGCTAGAGTTGATTTAAATTTGGATAGGTTTAAAATTGGTTTTTGTTTAGATTTTATTTAATTTTTAAATGGACCGGATCCGTTTTAACCAGTTGTTATTTTTATTTTGAAACCGATCCTCATAATTTCATTAAATCAATTACGAACTACCGAACCGATTTAAGAAAAAATGGTTTCAAAAAACTCGGGTTTAAACCGAAACATCCCTACTGCCAATTGATATAAAAAATCGAAAAACGTTCTTTTAAAAAAGGTTTACGAACCGGGTCGAAAAAAACATGTTATATTGACCCGGGTTTCACATTTTTGAAACCCGGCTAGACCCATCGTGTTTTGGATGACCCGGGTCAACCCGGTTCCCGAGACCCGACCGGGTTTCAATTTTTTCGGGTTTTGTTTTTAAAAAGAATGTAATTTTTTTGTATTTATCATTGAATTTTATTTTTACATATTATATTAGTTGGTAAACAATTTATATCTTCAATATACGGAAGATTGTATGATCGTTATATATAATTTTTGCTAATTATTAAAAACGTGAAAAAAATACTGTAATATTTTTTCTAGAAAACCAGGTTAATCCGGATTGACCCGGTTCGACCCGGACTCGGTGACTCGACGGGGTCGATTCAAAAACCGAGCTTCAGAACATCGGTTTTAAAGACACAAATTTAAGGAATCTTAAGCAAGAGTATGATCATTATCTGGTCTTACTGAACTTTAGAATATAAGTGACTTATTAGAGATTGTAGTCCATTTAAACAAAGATTTATAATTTATTATCAGCTAATTTATTATATTTAATGAAGACATAGGTTATAATTCTTAATAATTCTTAATCACAATATGTATTTAAGTGAAGAGATGGGAAGGGATTAATTTTGCACAATTTGTTCTCTACATATTTTCATGTGAATAGACAAACATAAATTCGTTTAATGAATAGTCAATGAATCTTTTCACGAGATCAAAGTTGATATCAGACACACTATATGATCAATTTTTTCCCTCCAAAGTTTTGAGTGTCGAGATCACATAATTTTCTTACACTTCAAGAACCTTTTACCAGAAAAAAACTCTTTAACCAATGAAAGTTAAGAAAAGTTGAACTTGAATCAGCCGAGCACATTAATTTGCACAAACAAACACAAACCTGTTTATTTGCGTATATCAAAAGATTAACTTGAGATAAAATCAGTTCGTTAGGTGAGCCAAGCCCAAACACAATCAAAGGTTAGTTCCTTTAAACAAAAACGGTTATATACCTAACTGTCAACCGTTTTTTCCAAAAGAAAAATCTATGAAACAAACCCGCCCGTTGGGCGGGTTACGAAACTAGTATATATATACATATATATATATATATATATATATATATATATATATATATATATATATATATATATATATATATATATATATATATATATATATATATATATATATATATATATATATATATATATATATATATATATATATATATATATATATATATATATATATATATATATATATATATATATATATATATATATTTAATACCCAACACTTCCTTTATACTTATACAATGTCTTACCTTCAAGGTCATAGTGCTCCTCATCTTGTCTCAGATAGACCAAACCCTTCGTCTCTCATGACACATCACATCTATAACTCCTCTTCCATTCGATTATCAATATTAAGCCTTCCAATCAAACAATATAGGTCAGTGCCATTTACTTTCGACACTACAACAATATTAGCATGCTTAGTGCCTTAGTCTACTCATTAGGCTATACCAAAGTTTTACCTTCGCTTCCTATCTCGACCTCTTTCATTCATGATTCACATCTGTCCACACTTCCTTCTTCTTCCTCAGCTCATGGCATACATCACGATGTTATGCTTCCCGCCTTTCAAGTCATCTATACATCAAAGTTTTCCAAGTAGATTCACTTGTTTTCCTCACGACCAGTTCTTCTACTCCCTCCTAATAGGGACAGACTAGAGTTTCCTGTGATTACATGCGGATCACACTCTCATCTTAAACCCATATTAGTTTCCATATGTCTAAACTAAGCCATATTCTAAATTCTTACTCAAGTCTCATACTTCTATTATGACCTTGCACCTAACATGAGGTACTTTCAATCACCATCTTCTAGGAATACTTGGTTCTCTCCTTCCATGGTTCTCCCTAAGTCCTTCACTATCATGTCCAACAAAAATTTCTCACTCAATTCATCAACTTTATGGAAATCGTTATTACATTGGATAATGCATAACTGTCTCTTCTAAAGATCCTTCATAAACACCTTCACTAAACTAACCCTATAATCACTTCTCCACGAACTTATTCCGCTCAGCTTCACTACTCATCCCTCGATATTTATTTCCATTTCATTCTATCTTTGTGTAGTCACTCAACTCCCCTTGTTACTTCCATGAGTTCTTAATCTCCCATGTTATGTAGTCACTCCATCATGATCTATTGGTTCAGCTCTTTGTAGCTCCACTCCGGTACTCGATCTGTCCTTCTTCGTCACGAACCATACGGAGATTCCCATCATAGTGCTTGTCACCTTTCCAGTCCTTGCAACTTCTATGACTCCTTCAAAATCTCTTGCATCCTTCTAGCAGCCAGCACGTAGTCCTTTTGGCTCCTTGCTTCACGATGTAGCTCTTCACGCACTCCTTCTTGTCTCTATGATGTTACCTAGGAACTTCACACTACGCAGTAGCTTCTAACTTCTACTCATCTACCACAATATTTCTGAAGGTACTTCAACCCCTCAATGGCCCAATCTTCCTTACTTGTTGTACTTTACCATTAATCATCCTCCTACCAATCATTTTTTCACATCCATGTTTTCCTTTACGTATCTACTACTACCTTGCCTCAATAACTATACCAATTCCCTTGCGTGTTATTTGCCCCATCTTTCCATTAGTAGAAACTTTCTACTCTACCCTCACATCCGCTAGTACTTTTATCAATCTCCTAATGGTACTTCAACCAACTTCTCATAGCATGACATCTCGTTCCCACGACCAGTCAACTAACTTTACTTACTACCTTATTCCCGTAACCAATCTAAGTTTCAAAACTCTACAAATCTTAATCATTCCTTCAATATAACCTTTAAACCAAAATACATCTCTCCATTCTAATATCTAACCATAAGTAATACTACCCAACTCTATCCTCTCATCCTAACGTTCCCACAACCGCATAACTAAATCAACCATGACGTGTACCAAAATAATTCTAAACAATCGTGTCCCAAAATAAAATATAGGGTAAAACGAACCCTAGCCAAAACAACTAAAAACAAAACAATGTAATCTGAAAGATCAATGGAGTGTGCCAACAACAAAAGATAGACTCATCACGATTTGTATTACCAAATTTCATTATCTTAGAAAATTTTAAATTTTCATCTCAATTAGTTACTTTACATTAGGACCATATTTTAACAACAATAGATGAAATCATAGTCATATTTTACCATCTTCGTTACTATCAAAGGGCAGAACTCAGTTAGTGTACTAAAACTCACTTTATTTATCATCTCCTTTAACAATAAACTCATTTTTATCTTCATTATTTTATCATAAGTATCCACTAGTTAGTATAGTATAACGTTATTCTAACAATGATCTTGTTTACTTACATTAAACTCATTTCACTTGTTATTATGAAACCAATACGTGTTTATAAATATGGTGTTTTTATTGATTTTATTATATATTATAATTATTTTATATAATCCATTTAGGCTTGTTATAACTAACTATTACACGTTTACAAGGTGTGGTGTTATTATTATCGTTATATAATAAAATGTTCCTTTTTACTCTTTCCGTCTATTAAAATACTTCTCATATTTTAACTCCACTTTTAAGAAAATTATCGTAAAATTTCTTTAGCCTTTATATGTACTATCACATGTTACCTAGAAAACTAATCCATTCATTGTCAAGATTTTTTTTAACTTATTACCAATAAACTTAAAGAAAAGATATGTAAGTCAGGATATCATACCATACACTTACAAAGTATTTCAAAAGCATTTTCCTTTAATTAGCTAGACTCCTTTGCATGAAAATTTGGTAGTTCTCATCAATTAAAATACATACCCGAATGTAGACACACCTCAAAAGATTCAAAACATCGTTGGAACTCCATCAAACTCCAGCACTAATAAACAATTTAAACACGAGAGAACACTAGGTACGTTCAAGTTATAGTAACTATTGAACGACCGTATATCATAACATAACATCTACTAGTATATATACATCCGTATATATATACCTATTAAATCTCCCAAAACATACTCGTTATCATACATGTCAAGTCAATCGATCGCGTAATACACTCGTTTTTTCATACGAGTAATCACCATCCCACCATGCCACAACAAGGCATAAAACCCATCACCAAAACCAACCCATATCGTGTGACCCCATAATCACACAACACGACTATAACCCAAAACATATAACACACTAAAAAAATAGCCATATCATAGATAACCATTACATAAACCCCTATTGTTTACAAATACCCAAAATACAGATCTCATCATATACAAGCATGTACTAACCTATTTTTCATGCAACCATACTTGGAAGTCCATCGGTGTTGTGACACATATATAATTACGTTGGCCTTCATAATTATATATGTCCCCTTTCACCTATGTACTCCCTCCTATGACGACACTTATAAGAAATTAGTACTACACGGAACACATATATACAACAGAAAATACACTCTATATATATATCGTATAGGTCAAATAGTAACATCTCATACGTCAACCCTAACTTCATTCATAACTCGAGGCTCAAACGCCAAAACAAATCAATAACAACAAAATATCCAACATTAAAAAAAGTGATCATAACAATTCATGCGGAAATTCGAATCTACTACTAGTCGCAGACTCAACATCGGTACTATCCTATTATTACCTAGCGCACCTCTTCTTCTACGAGACATGGGTAACAATAAATAAGTTCATACACTTCCGGTCCATACATCGCATCAATAGAAATAAATGAATGTACTTACATATACTATATATCAATAAGTACGTATGAAAGTAAATAAATATCCAAAAGGAAATTAACACTTAAGCACTCCATATACTATAATGCACACATACCCCTATGACTCCTACATGCATGGACCATTAAGCTATAGACTAGGCTCTTAGAGTAGGCAACCTAATTCTCTATAACCATTGTCTCTGATACCATTCTGTCACACCCCACCATGGCGGAATATGGGGCGCAATGTATGGATATCATCACAACAATAGCATGTCTATATAGATAACTAAATGAAATGGAAATATCATAAATTGTGACACAATGTCATGAAGATATCACAAACAATGCAGGCGTCTAGGTAAGTAGGTAACAGGTCTACCTCTTACCAAAGACATACAATTAACAAATAACAAACATATAGGTGTCTATAAAGTATCACTTATTCAAACATAAGTAAAGACTAAGAGGAAAGTGAGGTTCCTCCAATGCAATCCTAAGCCTCCCAGCTAGCCACTCATATTCTCACGCTTAACCACATTCTCACCTGAAAGAGACACTAAAACACGTCAACATAAAGTTGGTAAGAGTCATAGGTTTAGACTCCAACTCCAAATCAATTATAAGCTGTGAATAACAACCACTAACAAAAGAACATATGGACAATGTGCTACATATATGTATTAACAACTAGCATTCATGATTAACCAATCACCACAAATCCAAGGCTCCAAATCTTACCAATAACCACAATTCCAAGGCTCCAAGCCTTACCAATCACCATGGTCGCATAGGCGCCCATACACCTATGAACCAATCCTAAGGCCCCGCCTTGTCAACATTCCCTTGGTACCAAGTCAAACAACAATAATTGAGATGGTACGTGTCCCCCGATCCAAATCATAAACACAATCAAGACGCACATCGTAGTTAATCACATAAGTGCACATACAAGTCCATCACAAACCATAAAAACATTCATAGCATTAGTTACAAAACCATAGATTGTCTCTTCCATCCCATCTGGAATTAAAATCATAAAAAGACATGGGACTATGAAACTCACCTGAATAAGCTTCTCCAAGTATCCGCGCTCTATCAAAAATCTAAACACACAAACGTATACAATCAAGACATGAACCACATATCAAAATGGCTCATCAATCTATGATGGATATATAACCTTATCCTACCTTAACCCCATTTATATGTCATATGCATCTCATTACATCCCTCTATAAAGCCCTTAACTTAGTTTAGTTCATAACTCGCCCCATTAACATTTAACCCAAAACAGTCCCGTTTTTCATACTTCAAACTATGGGTCGAATACCCCCTTAACCAAAATAACATGCCATGTAAAAGAAACCCTATGCCCTTACATGTGTAAGCTAACCCTCCCATTTGGCCGCAACCTTAAAGTTACAGTTAAGGCCTCCATATATATATATATATATATATATATATATATATATATATATATATATATATATATATATATATATATATATATATATATATATATATATATATATATATATATATATATATATATATATATATATATATATATATATATATATATATATATATATATATATATATATATATATATATATATATATATATATATATATATATATATATATATATATATATATATATATATATATATATATTAATACAAGGTTTTTACCTATGAAAGTTCGTTGAATCCGATCTTTTCGAATTGATTACTAGTCAAAAGTGCGACTCAATCGTTCTTGGTGAAAAATAAAAGGATTTGGTTATCTAATTTAAACTTAAAATAAAAATGTCGTTGAAAGCTTGAAAATTAAATCTAAGATAAAACAAGTTAAAACAATGCTAAGTAAAAAGGCGGGAAAAATTAAAGTTTAAAAATAGAAACAATTCAGAAACTAACAATGAAACTAAGTCTGAAAACAAGATAATTGGAATTTCATAAAAATTGTCATTTTCGGAATAAAGGTATTTTCAGAAAAATAGGATCTTCGGAATAATTGTCTTTTCAGAAAAGTTATGTTTTCGGAATAATGATTTTTTTCAGAAAAAGTAGGATTTTCGGAATAATGGTGTTTTCAAAAAAAGGAGCTTCATCGGAATAAAGAGATTTTCAGGAAAAATGGTATCTTCGGAATACTTGACTTTTTAGAAAAAATAGCTTCTTCGGAATAAAGAACTTTTCAGGAAAAATGGTATTTTCGGAATAACTGATTTTTCGGAATAAATGGTTTCTTCGGAATAGCAAGTTTTTCAGAAAAATGGATTTTCGGAATAATGCAACAATCCAGAAAAATAATATTTCCGGAATAACTGATTTTTCGGAATAAATGGTTTTCAGAAAAATGATGATTTCATAGAAATGAAAAATTCAGAGAAAAGGTAATTTTGAAATAAAGGCCTTTTCCGAAAAGGGACGATTTCAGAGTTTTAAAACCCTTTTCCGAAAAGATAAAAACACAGATACAGATAATCAGTTAAATCTAAACATAATAGATAAGCTACCAATAAGCACGAACCAAACAAGCAATTAACCAAAGCTTTAACCAAATAAATTTTAAGAAGGACAAAATAAGCCACAAATTAAAAACTATAAAAACACTAAATAATCAAAGCATTTAAAATCAACTAATAAGCAACTCTATTAATCTATCAAAAAACTTAATCAAAAATAAGCCAAACACTAGAAGATCAATAACCACAATAAGCTCAAAACATCCACCACATCAAAACTAAAAGATCAATCACAAGAACAAATCAATCACATAATCAAAGAGATGAGATTAACTACATGATTATCAAGATTAAGAAAAAGATTAAAAAAGGTAGAATGAGAATTAAGAAATCAATTGTAAAGATTAATAAGTTTGAAAGGAAAACTAGAGAGAAAAGTTAAAATCACACTTAACAATTAAACTACAATACTAAAAACTAACCACCTAACACCCTCCTAATGACATATTAGGAGGGTATTTATAGGAGGTTGGGAGATTACATGCTTAAGCTATCTTATTTCTTTCTTCTCGTCCCAACTCGACTTAATTTCTTTGTCTTTCTCGACTTCGTCTCGGTATTTGTCGATATAAGTTGAACTTGTCTTATAATATTCTTCTATAATTAGACTTGAGTTCTTCGACTTTATTAAACTTCTGTCTTTAGACTTTTTCTTCGATAAATCTTCAGAATTGGCCTTGGAGTTCCGTTCTTTTTGCATTCTCGATCTTTCGACTTCGTCTTTATCTTTTTCTTTGATAAAAGCCTGTGATAGCTCATGTTTTCTTCCTTTTGCATCTTTTGGTCCTAAAACACAATAAAAACACAAACCACGCATAATTCCGACTTTTACGACATAAAATACACGCTTTGGTCTTGTTATTATTAGAAATAAGTGGTAAAAAGATAAGTGTTTTCACACTTATTAAATCCCCTACACTTGACCATTGCAATGTCCTCATGCAATGCACTAATTTCAAAGCACGGTTTACATTTTTCATCATAGATAACCCACCTTGGCCTTTATTAAATACTAAACACTAAGAAAACTAACAGAAAAAAATAAGTAATAATCAAAGACTTACATTGGGGTTTTAGGTTGTCATGAATGTTCATCATTCTCAAGTTTCACGTTCCACATACCAAGCTTAAAAACGAGATCATTGTTATTATAAGGTAGCAAACTAACACGAACTCATGTGGCCCAATTATTCACTTAGACTCCCTTTTTCCTAGGTGTATCTCTTATATTTTATTGATGTCTTGAATGATCACGAGGATGCATTGTTTGACTTATTTTGATAGTTTATTAGGCTGAAAATAAAGTGGGACGATTTAATCAATAGTTAGCTAAAGAACAAAATATTTTAAAACTGCTTCTTGGGACCTTTCAAAGTTCATATCTTGGCATAACTCGCTTCACGATTTAAGACCTTTCTCGGACCGATATTTGGCAGTGACTTCATACTTCAAATCTTTGAGAGACGTTCTTGAAATTATGATCTTCTCTTCATAATAGGAATTTCTTCACTTGAAGTTTTGAGAGATTCTTCATACTTGGACCATGACTTCTTCATTTTTCTCCAATCTTTACTTTGGACTTTGATATATAATGATTCGCCTCCCTTTCGGACTTGGATCTATTTATCCTCATACCTTGCTAGGGTAATTTCAGATAGACTTCTCCATGATCTTTAGGGGAGTATTTGCTTTTCGTCGTGTGTCTCGATCCTTCATATTGATTTTTGATAAATGATTCTTCACATCACTTTTGGATCTTTAGCAACAAAATGTAGCCCTCGTGCCTTGTTAGGGCCTTTTCGGACTCGCCAATCTTCGCATCCCGCTTCAATAAGTTATGCCTTGGCTATGAACTCTAATTAATACCGAGCAACTTTTAAACGATCTTGTGCTAGAAGCTAAGTAACTTTTCAAATCGTACAACCTTATTTATTGCAATTAAATTTATTAGCAAGCGATGGGAGAATAGGCTTATAATCAACTCACATAAATTCACGAAAGAATACCAAACTTATAATTGACTCTATCATCTCTCGTTCTCCACAATTTAAAATCTCAAGGAATGAGACTCGTGGATGCTTAGCCAATTAAATCAAAGTTTTGGGTTTTCGAGTCATCTATACGATCTTGCAAACTCTTAGACTTTTTCAAGTTTAGAATTTGCATTTTAAAGTTCCCTTGATAAACGACTCTCTAGGATCAATTATAGGAACTTGCGAAAAGTTCTAGTTCTTAACCCGTGAGAGTTAAGATTTTCGCGTTTTAAAGCTCCCTATATAAAAGCCACTTTATTGAAAATTTAGATAAGTAAACTCGGGTTGAGTCAAAATATTCACGACTTTGAAAAATTAAAACCACTTTATTGAAAATTTATTCTAGCAAAGAAAGTAAATACCGATAACAAAGGAAAACTACAAGGCCAAAATAGATTAAAAATTTTGAAAAATGTCGAAAAATCAAATTTTCCGGTTATAATGAGGACAAATTCATGGAAAAGCCCACTTACTTTGATAGAAGTCCCCCTACACTTAATATACAAATTGTCCTCAATGTTTAAGCATGTGGGAGTAAACTCCCCTACACTTATGACATTGTGCACTTTGTTTAAATCTTGCTAAGGGAAGGACAACTATAGTGATTTCAGTGTGAACATATAAGATATGAAATATTGAATCACGATAGTTTAGGATAGAACCGGGAAGAAAGGTACACGGGATCACGGTTCGTCAAAAGCCATCGAGAATTGATCTTTGAAGCTTTAACCCCTGCACAGAAGAAGAAACAAGACAAGAAACACATACGGGGCTCGCCCCTACACTTATTATGAAAACGGTAAAGGATAGATCACAGGTTGCCTCCCGAGAAGCGCTTGTTTTTTTTCTCCGAGTCACGAGCCTGACTCAACCCAGAACTTAATTCAAGGGAAACGTGGTGAGGGATGGAATCATCTCATGAGAGATGTCCTCACCAAAGTACAACTTCACGCGCTGGCCATTCACCTTAAAATTGGGCCCATTTGGCTGAGAAAGCTCAATGGTGCCATATGGGAAGACTTTGGCGACGGTGAATGGACCAGACCAGCGGCTCTTCAACTTTCCCGAGAAGATCTTCAACCGAGAGTTAAAAAGTAAGACGTGATCACCAATGTGGAACTCTCGGTTCTTAATCCTTGCATCATGGATGATCTTAGTCTTCTCCTTGTAGATCAACGAGTTCTCATAATCTTCATTCCTTAGTTCGTTGAGCTCGTTGAGTTGAATCTTCCGAAGATCGCTGGCTTTATTGATGTCAAAGTTAGCCCACTTCAAGGCCCAATATGCCTTGTGTTCCAGCTCGATAGGGAGGTGGCATGCTTTCCCGTACACAAGACGATAAGGTGTACAACCAATCGGGGTCTTATAAGCGGTACGGAAAGCCCACAAAGCATCGTCTAACTTATCGGCCCACGAGGCACAATGCTCTCCCACAGTACGCTCCAGAATTCGCTTCAATCCGCGGTTAGATATCTCAGCTTGCCCATTAGTTTGGGGATGATAAGCGGTGGAAAGACGGTGATTGACACCATACTTAGCCATGACTCTTGCGAATTGATCATTCCAAAAATGAGTCCCGCGGTCACTGATTATAGCACGAGGAACACCGAATCGAGCAAAAAGTTGCTTCAAAAAGTTCACAACCACCCTCGCATCGTTCGTAGGGAGAGCCTTAGCTTCAACCCATTTAGAAATGTAGTCAACGGCTACGAGGATGTACTTGTTCCCTTTAGATGATGGAAATGGCCCCATAAAGTCGATACCCCATACATCAAAGATTTCACATTCTTGTATGAAATTTTGAGGCATCTCATCTTTATGTGTGATCCCCCCTTGCCTTGTCTTTGGCAAGCATCACAATGTTTAACCATTTCATGAGCGTCACGATAAATGGTGGGCCAATAGATTCCAGAGTCGAATACTTTCTTCGCGGTGTAATTGGGACCAAAGTTACCACCGATGGGTCCTTTATGTCAATCATCAAGGATTTGTACCACGGCCGGCCCATCAACACATCGACGAATGACAAGATCCGCACACTGTTTGAAGAGGTAAGGGTCGTCCCATAAATAGTGTTCAATGTCTTTAAATAACTTTTTCTTTTGTTGAGACGTTAACCCTTCCTTGAGAATTCCACCCGCTAAGTAGTTTGCAATGTCCGCAAACCACGGGGTGTCATCAAGATTTGGATTGATAGACATTAAGGCTTCAAGGGGAAAAGAGTCATTGATCTCTTGATTCGGATGATCCCCTTGATAAGGATCCTCAAGTCTACTTAGATGATCCGCGGCTAGGTTTTCGGCTCCCTTTTTGTCACAAATTTCAATTTTGAATTCTTGAAGGAGCAAAACCCAACGAAGAAGTCTTGGCTTGGAATCTTGCTTAGTCAACAAGTACTTCAACGCGGAATGATCGATATACACGATGGCGGTGGAAAGAACAAGATAGGGGCAAAATTTCTCAAAAGCATACACTACAGCTAAAAGCTCTTTTTTGGTAGTGGTATAATGCAATTGGGCCCCCGTCATTGTCTTGCTAGCATAGTGGATTGGTTGGAAGTGTTTGTTCACTCTTTGGCCCAAAACCGCTCCAATAGCAAACTCGCTAGCATCACACATCAATTCAAAAGGTAGCTCCCAATTAGGGGTAAACAAGACCGGTGCCTTAGTTAGCTTATCCTTAAGAAGATTGAAGGATTCAAGACACTCTTTGGAAAAGATGAAAGGAGTATCTTTTCCCAAGAGGTGGGTCATCGGGCGAGCGATTTTAGAAAAATCTTGAATGAATCGACGATAGAAGCCCGCATGACCAAGGAAACTTCTCACACCCTTCACGGTTGAAGGTGGAGGCAATTTGGCTATGACATCAACTTTAGCACGGTCCACTTCAAGACCGGATTTTGAAATTTTATGCCCAAGCACAATGCCTTCTTTTACCATGTAATGGCATTTTTCCCAATTTAAAACAAGGCGAGTGTCTTCATACCGCTTAAGCATGCGTTCCAAATTTGCAAGGCAATGAGAGAAAGAATCACCATAGATCGAGAAATCATCCATGAAGACTTCCATAGTTTCTTCAACCATGTCATTGAAGATAGCCATCATACACCTTTGGAATGTCCCAGGAGCATTGCATAAGCCGAAAGGCATTCGTTTGTAAGCAAATGTTCCATAAGGACAAGTGAATTTGGTTTTCTCTTGGTCTTTGGGATCGATGGGAATTTTAAAATACCCGGAGAAACCGTCTAAAAAGCAGTAATAGTCATTACCCGCTAGACGTTTAAGCATTTGGTCCATGAAAGGAAGGGGAAAATGATCCTTTCTCGTAGCATCATTGATTTGCGATAGTCTATACAAACTCTCCACCCTGTAACGAGACGAGTAGGAATCAACTCGTTGTTTTCATTGGAAACAATGGTGATTCCGCCTTTCTTAGGCACACAATGGACGGGACTAACCCATGGTGAATCCGAGATAGGGTAGATCATTCCCGCATCAAGAAGTTTGAGAACCTCTTTTTTGATAACGTCGTGGATCTTAGGATTCAACGTTCTTTGGCTTTGAATAGTGGGTTTAAAGTCGTCCTCCATGAGAATTTTATGTGTGCAAAAGTGAGGATCAATTCCACGAATATCGGAGATTTTCCAAGCAATCGCTTTCTTGTGATTCTTCAGCACGGTGATAAGTCAAGATTTTTCTTCCTTTTTCAAGTCCTTTACGATGATGACGGGTGACTTCTTGTTGTCTTCAAGGAAAGCGTACTCGAGATGAGATGGTAGGTCCTTAAGTTCTAAATCCGGAGGATTTTCGATGGAAGGCGTAGTCAAATTCGGTTCATCGATAGAAATATCCTTAGGAGATGGTGGAGAAATATGGTCCTCATTGAGAAATTTCTCAATGGTACGAATGTCTTCATCCCAATTGGAGGGAGAATCGTCATATTTTAAGTCCACATCTCCCAAAGTTGCTTCAAAGTCTTTGAAAATGAAATCACTTTCTCCAAATGGAGTTAGTGATGGAGCAATAGAGGCAATGGTCTCAACAGTGGGTAGAGAAGAAGAACCACTTTTACAAGCGTCTTTGAAATGTTCTTCACAAGCCTCATCAAGAACGTCAATGAAATTAACACTCTCGTTTTCAGAAGGTTTCTTAGAAAGTTTACCCATGTTGAAGACGATTTTATCGTCACTAACTCTCATGATTAATTCGCCAGCGGCTACATCAATGAGAGTGCGACCGGTCCTCAAGAATGGACGTCCAACGATTAATGGAACACGGGGTCCATCTCGTAGTCAACGACAACAAAATCCGCCAGAAAGGTGAATTTGTCGACACCAACGAAGACGTCTTCGGCTATCCCCACCGGATAAGCAACCGTACAGTTAGCTAATTCCAAAGTCATTCGTATGGGGACTAGCTCGGGTAGAGACAATTGTTTCCAAACGCTAAAAGGCATTAAGTTTATACTAGCACCTAATCAGCTAGGGCCATACAATTCTCTACCCCAGGGAAGTTGCAAGGAATCAAGAAACGACCCGGATCATCAAGTTTGGTGGGTAATTTCCTTAAGAGCACTGCAGAGCAATTCTCATTTAGTTGGGTCTGAGCGATGTCAAGAAGTTTCTCCTTATCACTGAGAAGATCTTTAAACATTTTAGCATATTTCGGCATGTGAGAGAGAGCCTCAGCAAAGGAGATATTGAAATTCAGTTGTTTAAACATTTTGAGAAAGTTAGAAACCTGAATATCATCCTTGTTCTTCAATTTCTCTTTCCTCAACCTTGAGGGATAATCTATATTGGGTTGAGATGAAGGCTTTGGTATGGAATTCTCGCTCACATCCTTGGGTGGTGGAGGGTTAGAAATAGAAGGCAGTGGGATTGGAGAAGTAGAAGTTGGAGGAATAGAAGGTGGAGGAATTTGAGAAGTAGACTCGTTTTCCTTTGTCACAATCACCGGTGTAGGTGTAGGAAGCTCGGGTTCCTTTAAACCTTTGCCACTGCGAGTGATGATTGCTTTCATCTCCCCTCTTGGATTAGCAGCGGTGTTACTCAGAAGAGAACCCAAACCATAGGCTTGATTACGTGGGAAGAAACTAGCCATCATGTTCCTTAAGTCATTCGTTTTACTTGCAAAAGAGTTTCGCATATCGGCTATTATCAGTTTGGATTTATAAGATACATTGGACCAAAAGTGTTATTTTGTTTGTTATCAAACAAAAGGTTATTACTTGGAAGGGTATTTACACAAGGGGACTTCATAATTCGTGATTGTGAGGGTTAATATCACAAGGTTTAGCAAACTATCGAAGGGACTTTGTTAATTTGTGATTGTGAGGGTTTATCACAAGGTTTAGCAAATTAATAAAGGGATAAAGAAGCGTTCAACACTTGTTGAGGTTGCAGAGATTTCTTAGGTTATTAGAGATCAGTTTTGCAAAATTAAAAGTACGACAAGGGTTACTTCAAAAGGCGTCGGGTACTTTCTTGATTCAAGGATTGTCAATTTGTTGGATAGGTTAATTTCCAAGGTTTAGTCGGTATTTGAGTAAGAAAGGGGTTTCTTTTGAAGGGTTACTTGGTTTGATCGATTACTAAGATTTTTATCTTAGGGTTATATCGATAAAGCAAGGGTGTTTTACACACGGGATACTTTGCTAAATCGTGTTTTTGTGTAGGTAAATTCACAAAAGGTTAAGCGGTTAGCAAAGGGCTAAATAAGATGACACTGACCAAATTTGACATTGAGAAATTCGATGGGAAGAATGACTTGGGGTTATGGCAGGTAAGGAAGAAGGCTTTGCTGGAACATCTGGAATTAGATGCGGCATTGGAAGAATTACCCGCCACCACAATAGTGGCTTACGATAACGTCATTCTGAAAAAGGCTTACAGCGCATTGATCTTGTGTTTGGATGATCGGGTCCTACGGGAGATCACCAAGGAGACGACTGCAACGGGGTTTTGGGAAAAGTTAGAGACTTTATACTATTGGGAATAAATTAAGGCCAGATCACTTGAGCGCTGACAAGAACAATTCAAGCGTTGACAAGAACAAAGCAAGCGTTGATAAGAACAAAGCAAGCATTGACAGCTCAAGCGTTGACAAGTTAAAGTCAAGCGTTGACACATTGAAGACAAGCACTGATGGAAGATATAATCTGCACGTTTATTATATTCTAGAATACTTCTAGTAAGGATAGAAACGACAATGTATTTTCTATATTTATCTTTACCTAGAATAGTTGATACGTAGATTATTGTACAAGGCTTCTTGTATCTATAAAAGAAGGCCTTTAGGTTAATGTTCGATATCAAGTTTTATATAAGTTTTCATTCGTAAACATCTTTCATTGTAAGCAAGTTCGACATTCATAATCAAAGTGAAAGTTTGTTTACATCTTGTGTGTTCTTGTTTAAGTGTTAAATTCCGCATAACACTTAGATTCACAAAGCATATAACAAAGGTTTCTCTACGTGTTATACTTGATCTAATCTCATATACACAAAGCTAATCGATCTAAGTTTGGGATCAACAAGTGGTATCAGAGCTTGTTGAGGAACTTTTGATCTTTGAAGAACACCAGAACCCTAAAAACACCAAAACCCTAATTTTCTCAGAAACCCTAAAAACATCATGTCTGAAGCAATAACCACCTCCTCTTCACCCTTACCAAATATCAGGATTCCCATGCTTGATGCAACCAACTTTGACTTATGGAAGTTCAACTTTGAACAATATCTGGGGATCTATGACTACACACTCTGGGAGATTATTGAATATGGAAACTCATTCAATAAGGCTCAAAAGATTCTTGATGCCATTACTCAAAGATCAGCTGTTGAAGGATGCCCTGATGAAGATAAGAGAGAAAAACGTGGAGATGGTAGGGCTGTAGGTGCTGAAGATATTGCAAAGAAAAGGGTTGACATGAAAGCCCTAAATATTCTGAAAGTCTCTTTGGGACAAGAAAACCAGCACAAATATAGAGGCTATGAATCTGATAAGGATCTTTGGGAAGCACTTGAAGTTGCATATGGTGGCAATGCAGACACTAAGGAAGAAAAGAAAAAGCAACTTCTGCATGATTATGCTGTCTTCAAAGCTCAAC
The DNA here is from genome assembly GCA_025667525.1 of Glebionis coronaria. Classification (NCBI taxonomy): domain Eukaryota; kingdom Viridiplantae; phylum Streptophyta; class Magnoliopsida; order Asterales; family Asteraceae; genus Glebionis; species Glebionis coronaria. The sequence goes on along the minus strand of CM046874.1, from coordinate 630,233,178 downwards.
CCAATGAGAAACTGAGTAGTGTGAGAAGCAGATTGCTTGACATCACAAGCAAGTTGTCCTTCATGGGGACACAAGTTGGTGATGTTGACACCAATGCTACCTTTCTTAAAAGTCTTGGTGAGGCATGGAAGATTGAGGCAAGATCTATTCTTGCCAACAATACTTACAAGAGCTCCTCGTTTGATGACATCTACAACAACTAATACTGTTGGAAGATGAAACTCTTTCAGAGCATGGAAGCAAATCTACCACCAGCAACATGGCCTTCTTCTCTCATAGTGAAGGTCAATTCAATCAGAAGGACTCTTATATGCATCCAGTTACTGGATCATCATTTGTCAGCGCTGGAACAAGTCCTGTCAACGTCTCCTATTCAGACGCTGACACATTCATGAATGACTCCCCAAGAGTTAAACCTGCTGGTTTGGATTTGGATACTGTGTGTGCTTACATTGCTTCTTTGCCCAATGGTTCAGTGATTACATATGAGGACCTTGAGCAGATAAGTGATGAGCACTTGGAAGAGATGGACATCAAGTGGAACATGGCTCTTGCTAGTATAAGAGCAAATAGGTGGAACATAAGGTTTTAAAAGAAGATGACCTTCAATGCTAAAGACACAGCTGGATTTGATAAATCCAAAGTTGAATGTTACAACTGTCATCGTATGGGGCACTTCATGAGGGAATGCAGATCTCGTAGAAGATCTGATGCTGGTAAACCCTCAAGTCAGGTTGTTAAAGCTCAGGATTCCAAGGCCATGGTTGCAGTTCAAGGAATTGATGGTACAGGATGGGATTGGAGCTATCTGGCTAAGAATGCTGAAGAGGATAAAGCTTTGGTTGCTGATATTGAAGAAGAAGAGCATGTGGAATATGCTCTCATGGCACACTCCTCCTCTTCATCTGATAATGAGGTATATGTGATGCTTTTTGTAGCAAAGGTTGTAGGTTAAACACTGAAAGACTTAACAAAGAGGTGTTAAAACTAAAAGATGATATGAGTACTGAAAGGTGTAAATTGTCTAATTACCAAGTAGCTCTTACTGAAACTGAGAAAACCGTTTCTGAATACAAGAAACTGGAATTTGACTTAAAGGATAAGATAAATATCTTAAAACATGAGTTAGAGGGTAGTATGGATGTTAGAAACATCATGACAAAGGTTAATAGAGACCTACAGGCTAAGTTAGATGAGGCCATTAAGAATAAAGATAATGTTGACCTCAAGATTCAAAGATTTGATAGAGCCACCCAAACCCTAGGAGACTGTGTAGCTAAACAAAGGGATCCTAAGGACATGACTGGGATTGGGATGAATGATTACTCTCTGGTTCCACCACCAGCTGGTGACTTCTATGGTGTCCTTAGAAAGGACTTGTCTTGGACTGGTATACCAGAATGCCAAGAGGAGGAATTCATTCCTCCACCAAGAGTTGTCACTCCAGTGGAAGAGTATCAACAAAAACTGACTGACCTAAATGAGTGGAAGAAAGCTAACCCTACTTTATTTGTTAAGGGAGGTTTGCTATGTGAAAGTCCCAATGAATCACCACCCATTAAGGTTACTCACCTAATCACTGGTAAAGCTGTTGATCTAGGCTCAAACACTGTTAGAAGACCTACCATTAAATATGCAGAGATGTATAGGAATAATAGGTCACCCAAGAGCCAAGTTAGCAATCATGGAACAGGTTTATTCTCTTCTAGACCTAAGGTTGTGTCTAAGAAAGCCTGTTACACTTGTGGTAGCTTTTCACATTTGGCATACAAGTGTGTCAACGCTCCCAAAGCCAGCGCTGACAGGAACAATTTCAGCGCTGATAGGAAGAAAGTCAACGTTGTTAGGAAGTCAAACGTTGTCAGACCCAAACCTTGTGTGCAGCAAAGTCCACAAGTGATTAGACCTGCCCCATTCTTTTCTAGAAGGTCTATTACTCATGGACAAAGACCTTTTCAAAAGACAAACACCTGGTCAAATAGGCAATGGGTTCCTGTAGCAAACCCTAGGTTCAACGCTGACAAGGGTAAATTCAGCGTTGACAGGACAAATTCTAACGCTGACAGAAACGTGACCAGACCTAAATATTTGCAGCCACAAGGTAAGGGGTCTAAAGCTTCTTCAAGCTTAACATGGAGACCCAAGAAAGATCAAAACCCTAATGAAAATGGAATTTCAATGACTTGCAATAGATTTAATTACATATCAAAGGTCATTACTAAACCTATTGGGGTTAACTGGGTATTTCATCCTAAAAGGGATGAGAATGGGGTTGTTGTGAGAACTAAGTCTATTCTTATTGAACAAACAAATGAATCCAAGTCTTCTGAGACTTGGGTTCCCAAAGAAAACTAATTTGTTTTCTTTATGTGCAGGGCATTCAAAGACAGATCAATGATTATGGATATTGGGATAGTGGATGCTTAAGGCACATGACAGGGAAGGAAGACTATCTGACGAACTTCACTCCTATTAAAGATGGTGATAAGGTATACTTTGGAGGGGGCTATGGCACCATTACAGGCAAAGGAACCCTTCTCACCAATAATCTGCGTTTTGAGAATGTCTTCCTGGTAAAAGAACTTGATTATAATCTGTTTAGTGTATCACAAGTTTGTGATAACAAAAATAAGGTTCTTTTCACTGATACTGAGTGCTTGGTGTTAAGCAAGGATTTTAAGATTCCTGATGAGAAATATATTGAGTATAGAACACCTAGGCATAAGGACATATATAATGTGAATTTAAATGGGATTAAAGTGAATACCAATATGTCTTGTTTTTATGCTAAGGCCTCAGTAGATGAAAGTAATTTATGGCACAGGAGACTAGGGCACATAAATTTTAAAAATATAAATAGACTTGTGAGTCTTGGTTTAGTTGATGGTTTGCCTGAGAAGGCCTTCCACAATGACCACCCTTATGTTGCATGTCTTAAAGGCAAGCAGCACAAGGTCTCATTCAAGTCCAAACAGGTGCATACTAGTTCCAGACCTCTTCATATGCTTCACATGGACCTCTTTGGTCCAACAAATATAGAAAGTTTGAATGGTAAGTCATATTGTTTTGTTGTCACAGATGACTTTTCTAGATTTAATTGGACATTCTTTCTAGCTATGAAGAGTGATACAACTGATGTTCTTATTGATTTTATCACTCAGATTGAGAAAAGGTCTGCAATGAGGTTAAAATGCTTAGGAGTGATAATGGTGGAGAATTTAGGAACAAGAAGCTTGATGATTTTTGTGTCAGGAAAGGAATTACTAGGCAATTTAGTATTGCTAGAACCCCACAACAAAATGGGGTTGCTGAGAGGAAAAATAGAACCCTAATTGAAGCAGCCAGAACAATGTTGGCTGATGCTCACTTTCCAATAGCCTTTTGGGCTGAGGCTGTTAATACAGCATGCTATGTGCAAAATAGAGCATTGGTTAACAAAATTCAGAACAAAACACCTTATGAGTTACTTTGGGGTAGAAAACCTAATATTGGTTTTCTCAGACCTTTTGGTTGTCATGTAGTAGTGTTGGATACTAGTGATGCCTTAGGGAAATTTAGTGCAAAAGGTGATGAGGGTTACTTCATGGGGTATTCAGTGCAGAGCAAAGGTTATAGGGTTTATCTTAAAGAGGACAAACATATAGTTGAGAGAGTACATGTTAGGTTCTTAGAGAATAAACCTAGTGATCCTGAAAGTGGTCCTAATTGGTTGTTTGATTTGGAACCCTTATCTAGAACTTTAAATTATATGCCTGTCACTAATCCAGACATTGTGAAGGTAACTTCAAGTGTTGTGGAGGAACAAGTTGTTAATGTTTCAGGTACACAGGTTAATGAGAGGGTTGGATCACAAGCAGAAAAGGCATCTCCTACATTTGAATATGTCACAATTCCCATTTGGACAGATGCTTTTGCTGCTGCTGCTGCTGCTGGACAAGATAATGGTGGTTCCCAAATACCACCAGATACAAACATGCATGGTTCTTCAGGCGTTGACAAAGGCAAATCTAGCGCTGACAAGACCAATTTAGACGTTGATGGCTCAGACGTTGACAACAACATTTCAAGCGTTGTTAGCCCAAGCGCTGACAAGCAAGGTTCAGACGTTGACAACACCTTTGCACATCTTTTCTCTTCCACTTTTGAACAAGGTGAACCTTCCAATTCGTATGAAGAAGGTCATCCTTATGTTGATATAAGAGAGTCTGATGAAGAAGATATTGGCAACATGGAGCGTGAGGTTGAGGACACCAGACTTTTTGAAGGAGGAGTTCTCACTTCCACAATGAAGAATCACCCCACATCTCAGATCATTGGTGATATTATGACTCCAGTTCAGACTAGAAGATCTCATCAAGGTCTTGGTGGGTTTATTGCCAATATACACAAGAAGGTTGATACCCCTCTTGTGCAAGCATGTTTGTTTGCATGTTTTCTGTCACAGGAAGAACCCAAGAAGATATTTGATGCTCTCAAAGAAACAAGTTGGGTGGAAGCAATGCAGGATGAGCTTCACCAATTTGCAATTCAGGATGTTTGGGAGCTGGTTGATTGTCCTAGATATGTCAGACCTATAGGGACAAGATGGGTTCTCAGGAACAAAAGAGATGAAAGAGGTATTGTGGTCAGAAACAAGGCAAGGTTAGTGGCTCAAGGTTATACACAAGAGGAGGGGATAGACTATGAGGAGGTCTTTGCACCAGTTGCAAGGATTGAAGCTATTAGGATTTTTCTAGCCTATGCATCCTGCATGGGCTTCACAGTCTATCAAATGGATGTCAAGAGTGCTTTCCTGTATGGCACCATTGTTGAGGAAGTATATGTCATGCAACCTCCTGGTTTTGAGGATCCTGAGCATCCAGATAAAGTGTATAGAGTCAAAAAGGCTATGTATGGCCTTCATCAAGCCCCTAGAGCATGGTATGGTACTCTGTCTACTTATTTGGTGGACAATGGATTCAAGAGGGGAACCATAGATCAGACACTATTTACAAAGAAGAAAGGCAAAGATGTGTTGCTTGTGCAGGTCTATGTTGATGATATCATTTTTGGATCTACTGATCCAAAGATGAGTGAGGATTTCTCCAAGCTTATGACAGACAAATTCAAGATGAGTGCTATAGGAGAGATGAACTTCTTTCTAGGTTTACAAGTTCAGCAGAAAGAGGATGGTATCTTCATCTCCCAGGACAAATATGTTGCTGAGATCTTGAAGAAGTTTGGCTTTTCTCCACATGAAAAGAGGGCTACTACTCCTATGGATAGAGAACACCCTTGGGGAAAGATTGGAGATGGGAAAGATGTTGATGTCAGGCATTATAGATCCATAATTGGATCCTTGATGTATCTTACTGCTTCTAGACCTGACATTATGTTTGCTGTGTGTGCTTGTGCACGCCATCAAGTGACTCCCAAATAATGTCACCTTTATGCTGTGAAGAGGATCTTTAGGTACCTAAGATGTTACCCTAGTCTTGGTTTGTAGTACCCAAAGGATTCACCATTGGAGCTGATTGCATATTCAGATAGTGATTATAGAGGTGATAAGTTTGATAGGAAATCCACAACTGGTGGATGTCAGTTTCTTGGGAGTAGGTTAATATCTTGGCAATGCAAGAAACAAACAGTGGTGGCTAATTCTACAACTGAAGCAGAGTATGTGGCTGCAGCAGCATGTTGTGGTCAAGTGTTGTGGATTCAGAACCAGCTGTTGGACTATGGGTATAATTTCATGCATACTAAGATATTTGTTGACAATAATAGTACTTTATGCATCATTAAGAATCCTGTACATCATTCTAAAACTAAACACATAGAAATTAGACATCATTTTATAAGAGATTGCTTTGAGAAAGATTTAATACAACCAGATAGGGTTGACACTGAGGAAAATGTGTCAGATTTATTAACTAAACCTTTTGATGCTGGGAGATTTCAATACTTGGTAACAAGTATTGGAATGGTTAATCTCACTTAATATGTGTTTTGGATTCTTTTTGTAAAAGTATGTACAGGATGATGTAGTATTATTATTGGTCTTATTGATGATTTAGATTTTCCACTATATTTTTCTAACACTGACAAAGGTTGCTTGAACGCTGATAAGTGTTTTTGCAACGTTGTCAGCAATATTATTGTCTAACGCTGACAAAGCTTTCCTCAACGCTGTCATGTGTTATCGGGGCGTTGTCAGCAACAATGTTAGTTTTGTGGTTTTCAATCTAAATGTGCAGATGGTGTTAGCAGTATACCATTGGATACAGAGTTGCTTATGGATCAGTGGAGAAGCATTTGGACAAGTTTTTATTTATGGATGATGGTTGGAATGTTTCATTCCTATCTTGACATAAATTTTTTATGTTCATGCATGATTTTAGCAAACTTTTGTATCATCGTTTAAGGGGAGGTTTTAGGAACCTTTAGGATGTTTGGGTATCCATATGATACTCTTATCATAATTCTAGATTGTGTCCACAGGTGAGTATGGGTTAGTTTTACTAAACCATGAGGCACTGTAGCATGCATAGTATATCAACTTTGCATGCTGCCAAGACATTTTTGGCCTAGAATTGGTTGTGGTCTGTTGGGAGACTTGGGAATGATTTTGATATGGGAATTACCTGGGAGTAACAAGGATTTTATAAGGTAACTTTGTTGTTAAGAATTTTGGTTAGCAAGGGACACTAGAGGACTGTTATGTCTATCTTGCTTATGCAAGTGTGCATAACTGGACAGTGCTTGCCTCCCTATAATAATTATCAGCTTTTGGTTATCTTATCTAGGATAAATTACTTGTTAAGGTCATTTTTCACTTTTTAAAATATTTTTATTTTTGGACGCTGACAAGATTTTTCCAAGCGTTGTTGTGACCAAATTGGACGCTGACAAGGCTTTAGGCAAACGTTGACAAGATTATAGCCGTTGGGCGTTGATGGGTTATTTTTGACCGTTGACACTCAATGGGACCTACCCGGTTGTTACTTTTTGATATATTTTCAAGCCGTAATTTTAGGAGTTGTTACTTTCATTTAATGCATGAGATAACTTATAACTTTTTCAATATTTTCATGATTGATTTTTGAAAATCTTTGCCTATTTTTGGGCCAATCACATGCATTCTTTCTCTCCTATAAATTTGGCTCCTATTTTAAACAGGGTATCTATAATTCTTGTCTAACACTTTTCTCTTATCAACTTCATCTTCTACACTTAAAATTAACAGCTTTCATCAATGGCACCAAAGTTTAACTCAGCAGAATTGGCATTGGGGTTCAGATCACAACACAATATGATTGCTTATCTTGAAGCTGATGATGATCTGTTTCCTCAATACACACAAATGGTGGCGTATTTGAACTCATCCCCACTAAGGTATGCTCTTTCTCATGCACCACTCATTCCAGTCACACACATTAAGCAGTTTTGGAACACTGTCAGTTCCTCAACAGTTAATGGAGTGACCACATTAACTTCTATTGTTCATGGGAGGTCTTGGGTGGTTATTGAGGCCTTGGTACGCCAAGCCTTGCATCTTGATGATGCTGATGGTATAGCCACCCTTCCCATAAATGAAATAGAACAAGGGCTTAGGGCTTTGGGATATCCCTTTCCTGATGAAGGTACTCTTAATAAGTATCATAAGCAGGAATTTCCCCCAGCCTGGAAGTACCTAATACATGTCCTCCTTCAATGTTTGAGTCCCAAATGTACTGCACACAATGAGATCAATAGATCCATTGCTAGTGCTATTGTGTGCATTGCAACAGGGAAAAAATATAACTATTCTAAAATGATTTTTGAAGGGATGTGTAAAAACAAGGGGACAAAAATGACTTTAGCTTATCCCCGTTTTCTGCAAATGATTTTTGATGATCAAGGTTACTGCTCAAGGGATCACAATGATTTTTATAAGATCCCTGAGCAAAAGAAAGCTATTTTTTACAAAGATGAATTCACCACCCCATAGAGACTTACCTTTAACCCCAGCCATGCTTGCTGTTATTGCAGCAGCACAACCTCAACCAGACCCCCAACCTCAAATTGACCCTCAACCACAACTTGAACCCATTCCTGAACCTTTACCCTCACCTGAACAAATGCAAATTAACCAAGAACCCTTTGACGCTGACACATCAAATGTTGGCGTTGATGTGCCTATTTCCAACGCTGACACACAACCTTCACAATCCCAACCACCCCTTAACCAACCCACATCTACCCATTCTTCCACACCATCTTCCACACCCCCTGAATATAGGTTGATGAAACGCCAAAGGACTACTGGAGTGTTCTCCTCTGGTGGTCCTAGCCATGAAGCAGAGAGAACCACCACCACAAGTGTGGCTGGTGACCTGGATGAGGCTAGGACTATTGGTTCTGGCTTAGATGCTGGCCAAGACAGTCCCACCATCATTAAGTCCTCATCCTTGCCCAATGCACCTGACTTGGGAGGTCAAATCCCCATTTTAGAAGAGGGCAGACTGGAGCCAATGACTCTTATGGAATTGACGGCAGTCTGCATTAGCTTGCAAAAGCAAAATGCAGACTTAGTACAAATTGTCAGCTCACAAGGCCTTGAACTCAAGCAATTAAGGGAGAGGATTGTTGTTTTGGAAAGTGATCGTGCTAGGAGGGGTATGGAGGAGTCTTCCAAATGGGAGGAAGATCAAAGAAATCTGAGTGATAAGGGCAGCCAGGATGGTCAATCAATGGATGTTGCTAAAGCCCTTACAACTTTGAAGGAACAAACAGGTTTTGATACGTCCTTAATCTCTCCCACCAACCTAAATTTGTCATTTACAGCTATGTTGAGAGAGGTTACACAAGGCGCTGAGGGAAAATATTTGAGCGTTGACAAGGCAAATTTGGACGCTGATAGAAGTATTTTGGGCGCTGATAGGATAAATTTAGGCGTTGACAGACCTGCTCATGAAGGTGATGTATCCCAGTCATCATCTATCATCAAGGAAGTTTCTACTCAGGTATTCCCATCTACTTTACCAACCATTGCACCATCAGATAAGGGTAAGGGTAAATTGGTAGAAGAAATTGTTCCAAAGGATGCAGCCCAAGTTGAATTTGATAGAAGATTGGCTGAACAAATGCTGGAACAAGATGAAAAGGAGAAGTCACCATTTGTTGTGACTTCTGAAGAAGAAAGTGATGGAGCTAGCTCAGACTCAAGTGTGATGATTATAGAACCAGAAAGGCTTGAGTATGGTGATGAGCTTGCTAGGGAAAAGTTGAGAGAATTGAAATTGCAGGTTGACTTTGACATGCCAGAGGTGGTTCAAATGTATAATTCTTGGGAAGAAAGCTGCATGGATAATCCAGACTTGACCATTTCAGATCAAATATGGGGTTTGGAGCTTCTTCTTAGAGTTCAGAAGGATTGTAAGGTAATATTGAAACACAAGGCAAGCAATATTCTCTCAGAGTTGAAAAGGGATATAAGGGAGCTCTACTTTATGTTGCTCAGATGTCATGGAGTAGGATAGACACATCAGAAGTTGAAGGCTTTGACATTTGATGAGTTGGAACATAGGGCTTATCCCATTTGGGTGAGAGTGCAGGAAGCAAACACTCTCAGACTTCTTTCAGATGAAAGAAAGGAGAAACTTGCAGAAGAAATGGAAATCAAGAAAGCGACGATGATTCCCAGGCCAGTGAAGAAGGGATTTAAATTTGAGTTTCCAAAAGATATGGATCCACTATATCCAAGTGAAGCAGTTATAAGAAAGAGCCTCAAGCTCTCCCCATTAGAAGCTTTAGATATGGTGCAAGTGTTACCATTAGATTCCAGGAATCCAATTGTGAGCTATGAAGAAGATGAATGTGGATTCTGGAAGATTGGCAGATTTGGCAAGGAGGTACACACTTTTACCACTCTCATATCTTTATTTGCAAGTTGTGATAGAGAAGACTTGGTGGACCTTTGGAGGTTGCTGGAGACCAAGTATGAGGCTGAAGCACCAACTTCAGCTAATGGAATAAAACTTTGGACCACATTCAAAAGAATGTGTGGGACAAAAGAGGAAGATCCTGAAATTTGGAAGGATCTTGAAGATGACCTCAGTGGTCTTCAATGGAGGTTATATTCAGCTGCTGGTGTATACCATTTGAGTTCTACAAAGTTTGCTGAGTATCTACTTGTGGATGCTCAGTATTTCATATCCAAGGCTGTTTTGGAAAAGATGAAGGACACTCAGCTGGAGATAGATTATTCAAGTGACGTGGCAAAAGATTTCATCAGATTTATTCATTATCAATATGCCAAGGTTTGTCAGACTCCTCCAAGTCCTTAATGTTTATTCAGAAACTTGATCATAAGAGTGGATATCAAGTTTAGGGGAGGATTGTTGGGAATAAATTAAGGCCAGATCACTTGAGCGCTGACAAGAACAATTCAAGCGTTGACAAGAACAAAGCAAGCATTGATAAGAACAAAGCAAGCGCTGACAGCTCAAGCGTTGACAAGTTAAAGTCAAGCGTTGACACATTGAAGACAAGCACTGATGGAAGATATAATCTACACGTTTATTATATTCTAGAATACTTCTAGTAAGGATAGAAACGACAATGTATTTTCTATATTTATCTTTACCTAGAATAGTTGATACGTAGATTATTGTACAAGGCTTCTTGTATCTATAAAAGAAGGCCTTTAGGTTAATGTTCGATATCAAGTTTTATATAAGTTTTCACTCGTAAACATCTTCATTGTAAGCAAGTTCGACATTCATAATCAAAGTGAAAGTTTGTTTACATCTTGTGTGTTCTTGTTTAAGTGTTAAATTCTGCATAACACTTAGATTCACAAAGCATATAACAAAGGTTTCTCTACGTGTTATACTTGATCTAATCTCGTATACACAAAGCTAATCGATCTAAGTTTGGGATCAACATATACATGACAAAGTCTTTAACTAATCGTTTGTACTTGAAGAAAAAGTTATATACTTTTCAAATGCATCAAGGTAGGAGTCAGTCTGAACACATTGATGAGTTTCACAAGATCGTAGGTGACTTAGCGGCTATAGATACTACTATATCGGATGAGGATCAGGCATTATTATTACTCACATCTTTACCATCGTCTTACGATAATCTCGTGGAGACTTTGCTATATGGTCGGGATACTTTGAAGCTAGAATACGTGCTCGCGACACTTAATTCTAGGGAACTTCAGAAGATGACGGAAGCAAAGGGTGATAGTGGTGAAGGGTTGTATGTGAGGGAGAGATCCGGTCAGAGAGATATGGAGCAGGGTGCAAATAGTTCGTGGTCAAGGTCACAAGGAAGGAGCGGTAGACTCATGTGTTATATATGTCAGTCTGAGGATCATTTGAAGAGGTATTGTCCCAAGTATAATCACAAGAAATCACAAGGTTTTGTCAGGAATAAAGATCAGGTGTTCGGTTCTGGATCTGATGGGTATGGCAATGCTGATGTTATGATGGCTATGAGTGTTGATGAACTTTTGGACTGGATCATGGATTCAGGGGGCTCATACCATATTGACACATAGGAGAGATTACTTGGTTGATTTTAAGAAGTATGACGGTGGTAATGTACTGCTAGGTAATGGCAGGGAATGCCGTGTACTGGGGACAGGTAAGGTTCGAGTACGAATGAGGGATGGGTCAAGTTTCTTATTGGACAACGTCAGATATGTTCTAAAATTAAGACGAAACTTGATATCGCTGGGCACTCTTGAAAAAGAGGGTTTTACCGTGAAGATACAGTCAGGCAAGATCAAGGTTATAAAGGGTTCACTGGTGGTACTATCAGGAACAAGAAGGGCTAATTGTGTATATACCCTGAACGGTCAGTCTGTGACCGGGAAGACAATGAAGGGTAGGAAGCAGTTAGGAAAACTTCAGACTGGGTGGAAAATCAAGACAGGTGATGTTCTTGATTCTTGTAATCAGAAGTCTACACAACAATGTATAAAGAGTGGGGTCGCCAAACATTTGGATGTTGTAGGGTTACAACAGCAGAATGGGTTGGTTGAGGAGACGAACGTGACACTCTTGAGTAAGGTACGTTGTTTTCTGATTCAGTCTGGTCTGTCCAAGGTTTTTTGGATAGAGGATACAACCATGTCTACATATCTAGATAATAGGTCACCATCAACAGGAATTGGGTTCAAGAAGACTATAGATATGTTGAGGTTTCTTGGTTGGCTTTCAAGTATTGAGCAAGGGATGCTTGAACTGGTTAAGGTCAAGTGCATATTCTTGGGATACTGTGACAATCCGTCAATTTATGGTTGATATTTTATTCTCAAGTATAATTTAAAAACATTATTTTAATGTTATATTATGAACTCACTAATTTTTGGGAAGAAATTTGGGTTTACGTCTTGAAGTAGCATCGACTACGTCTAAACCGAAGGATTCTACGTTACGTGCTTACGTTTACATACACCATTTTTGGTGACAGTCCGACACTTCAGGAAATAAATTTATCCGTGAATATTATTTTGGAATATTAAATTTGTGTTGGTTCATAAACTCACAAATTTACGAGAAGAGATTAGGATTTACGTTCATAATTTAACGTCCTTTACGACTAAACCGGAAACCCTAGGTTTACGTATTTACGTTTTTAAACTCCGTTTTTGATGAAACAATTTTTATTAGATTTGTTTTGTGCCGTTGATTCATAATTTATAAAAACGTTTTTCGTAAAACGACCCGAGGGCACGTAAATCAAGGAAACTAGAATCGAGGAGTACCCGTAAATTAATAGGGATGGGACAAGTTTACACTTGCCCATCCCTATACAAGTGGCATCCAAGAGTACACAACACACTCTTGATGTGTCAAGTTTACTTAAGTAAACAAGGACACTTGTCCTTGTTTCTTTCCAAACCACTAGCATCACAAAACTAGCCAAGACTAAACCATTATCTCATTTACAACATGCAAACCACACACAAACTCTATTGGCTCCCTATGAACGTCCACCATGCTCCCAAAACACCCCATTTTATAAAAAAACTAAACCATGAATCATGTGTTTAACTTGCACAAGTTGAATACCCTTTGAAGTTATGAAGATTAGAGGTGATTCTAACATACAAAGAGGAGATTTCTTTAGGGATGATTTACCACAAGGAGATTATAAAGATTGGTGGACTTGAAGATGATATTGGTTTATCACAAGTTTTGCCATCAAAATCCAAGCCTTGTTCATCAAAAACTCATCTTTTCATCACTAATGGTGGTATAGAGATTGTTTCTTCCTATCCTCTTGTTATTTTGATTATGTAATCTTGTATTTTCTTTATTTATGTATATGTATATGATGATGAATGATGATTAAAAATATTATGTGGGGATTTGGTGTTGATAAACATGTTTAAAAAGAGGGAAAACCATATGTAAAAAGGTTAAAATCTTGCTTAATAAGTTAGCTGTATAAAAACAGTAACTAACCATATGTTAAACTGATAAAATGGAAAAGTGGAATCAATATACAGTAAGTATTAGGTCTTGTACACATGTGAGAGTTGGCCATGCAATGTAATCATTATAATGAGTGAAATATGATCAAAACAAAATTAGTGTATCAATCTGAATAGTCTGTTTTGTGAGGACTGTTAGGGATACTTAGACTTGGATTGAGCAGTAGCTAAATCTAAGATATTTGTAACACATAATATTAAGTATATTTCATCCAAAAATGAGCTTCTATCTCCTTTTAGAACTCAAGATATGGTAAAAAGGGTGAAAATGAAACTAAAAATCAGATTTTGTGAAATTAAAGTTTAATAGTATTATATAAGCACTCAAAATAATATAGTATACAATGTGAAATTAAAACCCACTACCTTATATATTTCATTTATATAAATATATATAAGGATAAATAAATGGAAATTATATAAAAATGGTAGTTTGGTAAGTTTTATAAGTTATAAAAACTATAAACATGATTTTTACGTCTTTTCAGCTAATACCGTAAAATTAACGTTTTTCGTCAATTAAAACTTAGACGATCGGACCCGTCTAATGTAAACTTTTTAAAAGTCATATACTGATATATAAGTACCTAATACATGTAAAAACCGATGAAACCCGAACTTTATAACATACGGACATTAACGGGCCAACTTAGCCTTATTGGACTATTAATCCAACTAAATGGGCTAAACACTTATAAATTTACTTATTGGGCTTAACCCACTTGGGCCCAACATGTAAAGTATAATACTGATAATAAAAGTATAAATTAGATTAATACAAGTTAATGGACTTATAATAGGCTTATTGGACCTAAAACATGTAAATAGGTAAAACTAGTAAACTAGTTATCAACACATAACACTAAAATGAGTAAATGAGAATGTATAAACCCACTTGATCATCATCATATATATAAAATCATCATATGTATACATAATTGTTATTTTTATAAAGTCATTGGACAAGAGTCTAAGACAAGTATTATTTGTCTAGGTTTCCGTGATTGAAGCACGTACCGTACATCCAAATCGCCGATAACCGCCTTCCCACATCAACGTGAGTTCATAGCCTCGCACTCTTTTAAATGTTTTTATGAAATGTTTTATAAACCCGCGAGGGAGATAACATGTTATTTTTTATGAAAAAGGACACTAGTTGTCCCAATTGCTTGTTTATTGATTTGGACCCGAATGATTATATGACCCGATGTATGAAATAAGATGGATTATTAAAGTTAGGTTATGTCACTAAAAGTCCCATTAGCATGAATTGTGAACTACCGGGATTTGGTAGACGCTTATGCATATAATAGTACTATTTGGGGACGATCATCCTAGTTCGCGCCTTGACGGTTGATCCCCGTTGTGCCACATTGATTGGTAAGCGAATTTATGTATGAGAAGATTTCTATAAGCGTGATTATTGTGACGACGCGCTGTTTTAGATGGGCAAATGATTGTCGGGTTAGCTACCCGTTGTTTGTTGTAGTAAGGTAACAATGTCATGCGGCTTATAATAATCCAATAACGAAAATACTGCTTTATGCATTGAATTATGATATATTACCTGACTAGCAATACAGGGTCTTATTATTGATATTATGCTCGTGTTTTGGTTTTATATAATCATATTCATATAACAGTTTTTATTTAACTCTATACAACGTTATAAAACGTATTGTATGATGTTTTTACGACAATGGTTCGTATAGTGATTTTGAAGGCAAACGCCTATATTATGATTTCTCATAAGGATTTGTATAAAATGACTTTGGCTATTTTATGGCCTATTACGAAGATTTGTACAAAATGATTTTCGGTAATAATTTTATACCGATGTTATATTGATGGATTTCATTAAACTCTATGAATTCACTCGGCGTTTTCGCTGACCTTTTCTTTTAACATGTTTTATCTCAGGTACTTGAAGGTAATTCTCGGGAAGACGACAAGAATTCATGGCCCGCACTTAAATAATAATTTCCATTCAAATGTTTTGTAAAATTGTATGAAATAATATGACTTGGGACCTATGTAAATTTGATATTTATGAATGGAAATGCTTTATTATTAAACGACGCGATTTTTAAAGCGTTGTCTATGATGTGAGTAATGTGTTATCCCGTAACACCAACGAGTCTTCCGCTGTATTGAATTGTGTAAATTTGGGGGTGTTACAGTTTGGTATCAGAGCTCTCGTTATAGAGAATGAAAGATTTTTAAAACAAAGGTTTTGAATAAAACATTTCAAAATCTTTTAACTATAAACATTTTTCTAAAAATGTCCAAAAATCTTCTGACTATAACGGTGCCGAAGAATTCCCGAGTTACCGACAAGGCCAGACTGAGAAGTGTTATTTTAATATATATATATATAACTTGGATTATGTATATATGTTAAAATTTTATTACATGATTGTTTGATGATTATTTCAATACGTATACGAGATATTTATACGACGTAGATTGTCACAAGAAACCCTAACTCCCCTAGAAAATCCATCAAAGCTATTCCCATAGGAATTCTAGCTATTCTAGATCTAAACCAAGTTGCGGATATTTATGATCCCAACAAAATGGTTGATATTCGTAGGAATGTTGATATTAGTTGTTTAACACCCCCAAATTTACACGCAGCGGAATACATCTTTGGGTGCTAAACAATGATACAACAACACATAACTTATAAAGAACGACTCGAAAAGAGACGTTTTAGATTTATCGTTCCTAAAACATTTGTCAGAGTGGCGTAGTCCCAAGTAATCGTTACCAAAAGATAAGTTAAAACAACATATTGGTTTGTTTTAAAAATGGAACGATAAATAAATCAAAGAGTTTGAACAACAAAAGCAGTGCACAACTTCATTCCCCGTGACCTCCAAGCTTCCACTTCTTGATTACCTGAAATACATGTGAGTAAAACAATCAGCAAAAATGCCGAGTGAATCTATAGGTTTATGAAATCAAATTTGAACACAAGCAAAGATTATAAGTTTGTGGCATGCTTATAAGCATCAAATAATAATTTGCATCAACAATGATAATTGTATATAGCATAAATTGCAATAAGCTCATGGAACCGAGCCCTTAGACACTCCCATATCAGTCTAATAAGACGAGAGATTTATTAATTGTCGGTTACCTCCAGATTATTGGTACATTGCCGTATACCTGACTTCTCAATACAATATGCTCAAACAGTGTGGAGGTCGGGCCTAAGCTTCTATGACAAGTCCACAAAAACTGAACCGGGGCGGCTTCCCCCATAGATCTATTAATTGTACTAGCGGTTAACCCATCATAGGTTAATTAACGGTCCATAATTGAGGCTTTAACTAAGGCAATCACTTAATGCAATTTAAAGGCAACCACGGGTCCATTCATAGAGGGACAAAGCATACCATAAAAATCTTGTGTTCTAAGTTTATAAAACATGTATTCCCCCTCGCGGGTTTAAAATCATTTAATAACTAGTATAAAGCGAGGCTATAGACTCACGTTGATAATGAAACGCGGATTATCGGCTACGGGCGTGCTTCGGTCACGGAAACCTATATAAATAATAATCGGTCTTAGACTCTTGTCCAATGACTTTTATCAAAATAACAATATACATATGATGATTTTGTACATATGATGATGATCAAGTGGGTTTATATATCCTTGTTTACTCATTTTAGTGTTTATGTTTTGGTAACTTTTTACTAGTTTACTAGTTTTACCTACTTACCTATTTTAAGTCCAATAAGCTTAGTATAAGTTCTTTAACTTGTTTTAATCCATTTTATACCTATATTATCAGTATCTATACTTTCCATGTTGGGCCCAAATGGGTTAAGCCCAATAAGTTCTTTTTATAAGTGTTTAACTTATTTAGTCCAATTATTAGTCCAATATGCTTAGTTAGCTCGTTAATGTCCGTATGTCCTATAGTTCGGGTTTTATCGGTTTTTACTTGTATTAGTTACTTATATATCAGTATATGACTTTTAAAAACTTTACATTAGACGGGTTTGATCGTCTAAGGTTTATTTGGCGAAAAACGTTAATTTTACGGTAATAGCCGAAAAAGTCGTAAAAATCAAGTTTATAGTTTTTATTACTTATAAGTATTATTACACAACCATTTATATAATTCATCCATTTAATTAACCTTTTACATATTTATATAAATAAGTTTCATAAGTTAGTAGGTTTTTATTTTACATTTTATACTATAAAATTTGAGTGCTTATATAATAATAATAAACATTAATTCTCAAAATCTGATTTTTATCTTCATGTGCACCATTTTTATCATATCTAGAGTTCTACAATGAATTAGAAGCTCATTTTTGGGTGGCATGTTCTTCATATTATGTGCTACATTTAACTTAGTTATAGCTACTGCTCATTTTAAGTTTATCTTGCCTTAACAGTCCCTACAAAACTGCTTATTCAGATTAGAACACCCAACTTGTTTTGATCATATCTCACTCATTATATTGATTCCATTGCATGGCCAACTCTCACATGTGTATAACATCTTGTACTTACTGTAAATGGATCATACCATGAAATTTTATCAGTTCAAGTTTTAGTTATATACTGTTTTTATACAGCCAACTAAATAAGCATGATTTTAGCCTTATTTCTTATAGTTATTAACCTTTTTAAGCATATTTATCAACACTTGATCCCCACACAACATTTTTATCATCATATATACATCATATACATATACAATAATAAAGAAAATACATTTGTTCTTTACAAAAATAACAAGAGAAAATGGAGAGGATGATCTTCTTTACCAACCAAGTGTATTTCTTGTTTTTGGAAGACAAGAACTTGATAAACACCACAAGTAACTCCAAGATCATCAAACACCAAGAACAATAGTTGAGAAATCAGCCCTAGGACACAAGCAAATCACCTCCAATGTTGTTAATATGGCCACCAAATGATCAAGGCTTCAAGATTACTCCATGATAGAGCTAGATAACATGTATTTCATGGCTAGAAAAGATCAAAAGGGGTGTTTTGTGCTTCAAAGTGGATGGCAAGGGTGAGGTTTTTGAGAGAGTTTGAGGTAGTTTGCATGTGTAGAAAGATGGTAATGAGAAGTGGGTGAAGGTTTGATGGTTTTAGCAAGTGTGTAGCTTAAAGTGTAAGCTTAGTCTTACACTTGTAGCTAACAAGTTAACAAGATGCCACATATTGATGTGGTGTCTTGTTGTGCCATCCTATATTAGCTAGTGGGGTGGGATAATGTATTTTGTCCCACCTCACTAATTTACGGGTATCCCTCGATTCTAGTTTTCTCGATTTGCGTGCCCTCGGGTCGTTTCACGAAAAACGTTTTTATAAATTATGAATCAACGTCACAAAACGAATCCAATAAAAATTGTCTCATCAAAAACGGAGTTCAAAAACGTAAATACGTAATCCTAAGGTTTCCGGTTTAGTCGTAAAGGACGCTAAATTATGCACGTAAGCCCAAATTTAAATCCGTAAATTATGAGTTCATCAACCAACACAAAAATAAGTTTCAAAATATTATACGATATAAAATTTTTGGCATCCGTCGGTATCGCGATCACTAGTAGTCCTCGTTGCTCGTCAAAATATTAAAATATAATATTCAATATCGGTTTCAACTTAAACCGTTAAACATAATAAAATTTAACGTTATAAAATACTTCAAAATAATTGAAAATAGAATTAAATTATGACCTTATTTTTACGGGTTTTACATCCTCACCACCTTAAGGGAGCGACGTCCCGGCGCTCAACTCGCCTCATACACGAGTTGATCACTACCCGGAAGGATGACGACATTCCTAATAAAGAAGTCTTCACGTTCCCACGTGAATCTCGATCCACGATCTCCATTGGTTCTTTTACAAAACGCAACTTGTCGTCAAGTTGTATCTCACCAAAAAGGAATAAATAAATCCTTATCCACAAGTCACCCGTCAAGCTCAACACATGAAAATTTTATGAATCACACGAAGCTCATTCGACGACAAGAATAGATGACAGGGTTTACGGGTAAGTCGAGTTAAAAAGAATGTTGTAAATTAAAGGATATCTATCGGTCGGATAGTCATGGACACACATCAAAAAGAACTAACAAGAAAAACATTTTCGTCATCGGAGGGTGCTCACACGCGGGTCCCTACTCAAAAGAAAATACAAAGACGTCATCTCACTTTCGCCAACGCGCATTAAAGTCTCAATAAACATCGTCGTTGAAAGTCAAAAAGATATTACATAATATATGTTCTACATGATCGGACGTCATCGGATGATGCCGTCTAAAGTTCTCACAACTTACGATCATTTGACTAGATCACATACCATATAAGTACATAAAAGAAAAGGTAGAACATAAACATCGAGTATAGATCTTCACCGTTAATCATCGAGAAAACCTTGAACGAACCCTTGATAATAACCACTTGATCTCAAGAGTCTTCCCACTTGCAGTGTCGGCTTCAACATACTCCTCGAGGTTGTAACGAATTTATTAACTCCGTTCATTAAGAGATTTGGTCCATTGGTGAAGATTCTCAATATAACGCATAAATCCTGGTGACACTTATCGTTCTTCTTATACACTGCTCCCCGAGATTCATTTTAAACTCAGAATAAATTAGTGATCTTCAATACGAGGAACAGAACGAGATAAAAATGAATTCAATAAACGCATAAACGGACAAGGTGTGGTAAAATGACTTAAGGTTGACGACCGACGAGGGATCTCGACTCACACAACCGTAAAACATAATAACTCGCAATACTAGAAAAATGAGAGCGAAGAATGAATTAAATATTAACATTAAAATAACGTTTGTCACAGTTGTCCGTCCCGGATTTGGTATTACCTTAAAACTCAGTTGAGGTACCTTCTTGATAAGGATGATATATTAAAAATAGAAGTTAAATAGCTTCGTAATTTATTTTGGTTGTTTTAAGAAATTTTGAAAGAATGACATGAATTTATAAATTAAACTCATACTGATAGTTACAATTAGAAAGTATAATTTCCAAATCAAATCACTATTAGGAATATAAGTTAAACCGATAATTTCATTACGTTTAAAAGTAAAGTATGATAAGTCAATTACTTCAAAGATAGAGATAATTTAATTTTAAACATTAGTTTTAGTTATACAAAATATGATGTATAAATTTGACCTTTTACTTGTGATGGTTATTTCGATAATTGAAAATCATTGGAAAATGTATAAAAGTTCCATAAAAATTTTATAATACTTTGTAGAAATACATAAAGGTGTTTATTATTTCAAAATAACATGGGATATATTCGGGTTTCGAAATGTGACAAGATAACAAGCGAATACTAATGAAAATAATAGTCAACAATTAATACGAAATCAATGGTACAAAAGAGAACGAAGCAAATGTCGTATGAATTCTTAAAGAGAATAATAAGATAAAGGCGTTGATGGTAAAACGATAAGAAACAGTAGATTAAACAAGTTGTCAATTTCGTTAGTGCGGTCGGTGGTAGCTCGTTAACTTAGCGGTGGTCGATACATGATCGGAAATAAAATCCATACAAAATAATAATCACTTGTAATTAAAACAAATCAAATGAAAGATGTTAGTGTTTAAAGAGAGAAGTCAAAGCACTGTTCACAAGAGTGGATTTCGAGACAAACGAGAGTGACGGACGTCATCCCGGATATACGGAAATCACTCTAGTGATAATTCATTATTCACGTGCGGAGACATTCCAAAAATCTACCCAGTCGCATAAAGAAGATTGGACGAGAAGGAAGGATAAAACATTGAGACTTTCAAGTCATTTATCAACAGTTAGTAATTAGACGAACGGTCAAAAGAAATCAGTTGTAAGACAAAATGAAGTAACAAGTAGAAAAAAAACGATCGTCGAGTAAAACGTATTCGTAAGCGCGTAATTCGTTCAAGAGAAGGTAAGAAAACGTATGCGGATGCATAGAAATTGTGCTACTTGCATAAAATATAAGGGTTTTCAAAACTTATTTTCATTTTATTTTATTCTATTATGAATACAAGTAAAAAGTTGATTATTATCATGATTTTTAAGGTGACTACTATTCAGCCTAGCATGGCTCCATCTAAATTAGACATAGGTGATCAGGCCATGTATAATTTAGGAATAGCAATGCAGTGCTCAGTTTCGTCGAAAAGTATTACGTTTCTTATGTTTATATATAAACCATGCCATTTGTAAAATGGAATTTAAAAATAGTTTATAAATTTATAGGATACAAGTAATTGGCAAGATTTTTAAGCAATAACTCAAATGTTATAAAAATTATTTCATAATATCAAAGTAAAACAATTTATGAAAATAATTGTAATAAAAATGTCAATTAAAATTATAAGGTGACATTTTGATGAAGTATATAATAACCAAAGGTTTGCAAAAAGTTGCAATTAGTAGCTTATAGGAAAACCAATGAAATGGTCACGAGTGGTTAAGGTTTCAAAAGGTTATAAGGTTTAGACGAAAACGCCATGAGACACGTAATGAGAATGTCGAAGAAGAATGTGAAGGCAAAACTTCAAAACTCAACCCGAATCAGTTGAAGGTTAGAAGAAAATAAAAATAAAATAACATCGAATGACAAATGAGTCATATATATATGAAAAGAATAAAACAATCCACATGTGTATTCTTTGTAAGATACTCGACACAACATGCTTTTAAGAAAGTATGTTATTCGTTTTTAAATTACACCATTAATCCGGTAATTGCTAATCCTGTACTGTTTCTATTTTAAAATATTTTCACATGCAACTAGTATTCGTTAGTTGTAAAATAATATTTGTTAAAATTTTACGATCTCAAATGAAATCAAAACAGTTTAGAAACATTTAAAACTCATGTTCTGAATTTTCTATCAGATTTAACTTTTAAATATGAGCCGATTAATTGACCCGATAAACGACATCTCCAAGACTCAGAGTCTAAAGCATTTTGATGCAAAACGACGTTTCAGACGACTTTCTAGTTTTACCCGAGACCTGAAAACCAATGTAAAATGACCAAAATACCCCTGCAAGTTCTGTGCAGGTTTGACTATTTTATTTAAAAAACGCAGGTTTTACTTTTAAGTTTTGACCTCTTTATACTGCCCCTACAGTTTCTGCATAAAGTGTATTTTTCGACACTTCTTAACGGCTCAAAATATATACATATATACACACATGTCTTGTGGATTTTATAACAACGAAAAATAAATCTCGTAATGAGCATCAAATAAAATATAGCATGATGAACGACATAAAATGCTTCAAGGTATTCAACACGAAATTTAGGAAGCAAGACGGTGAAAGACGTTCGTAATTTAGATTCCAAAATGCAATGTAGGCAAATCTCCTTGGTGCCACGATTGTCAAAAACACAAAACATAACAAGAAAAGAATGGAACATTAACATGCTACACTCCGGGAGCGAGAAGGTTAATGAAAACAAATGATACAATTTTATATAAGTAAAATCGTATTCCAATTCTAGTGCCATAATCTAGACGATGATTTATAAAATAACGATGACGTTACCGAGATATAAGTGAACAATACACTTCGGAGTCGATACATATAAATGTCAACGAATTAAATCTTCGCATGTCGTGTAAAACGATAATAAAAATCAACAAAATATTATGAAAAACCATGGTATCATTCAACACTATTTTAAGAAATGTTTCAAAATGTGTGACTCACACGATAGCGGTTAGTCTATTCCAAAGACACATTGAGCTACACAATGGTCTAGAAACTACGTTAAAAGATGTCAAGGCACAAATAGCCGGAAGACGATTTGGACATCTATATAGATATCACAGAGGGTTAAACAATGAAAGTAACGCGCGCAGATGAAGGTATGTAAGGTCATAATATAAAAATTTTGCAATAAAAGCAATTTAAATACTTCAAAAATAAATACAGAAAGATCTTAAAAATTCATTGTATTTATTTAAGTTAATCATTAATAAATGATAAACTTTTATCGAAAAGTTTAACGACATAAATATATATCGATAAAGGGATCCTAGATATAAATATATATCAATAAAGGGATCATAGTATTTATTTATAAATAATTGGCAATAAAAGGATACGTAATAACGTATACTAAAGTTGTAATCCCAGAAGTAGCTTAAACCTGAAGTCACGCGAAGTTATGTGCATCGACTCTTTGAAAAAATAAAAACTGACAGTTATAGTTTAGGTTTTTAAAATAAAGACCTATTTCTCTATAACTCATGGCTCTGGTACCAATCTTTAACACCCCCAAATTTACACGCAGCGGAATACATCTTTGGGTGCTAAACAATGATACAACAACACATAACTTATAAAGAACGACTCGAAAAGAGACGTTTTAGATTTATCGTTCCTAAAACATTTGTCAGAGTGGCGTAGTCCCAAGTAATCGTTACCAAAAGATAAGTTAAAACAACATATTGGTTTGTTTTAAAAATGGAACGATAAATAAATCAAAGAGTTTGAACAACAAAAGCAGTGCACAACTTCATTCCCCGTGACCTCCAAGCTTCCACTTCTTGATTACCTGAAATACATGTGAGTAAAACAATCAGCAAAAATGCCGAGTGAATCTATAGGTTTATGAAATCAAATTTGAACACAAGCAAAGATTATAAGTTTGTGGCATGCTTATAAGCATCAAATAATAATTTGCATCAACAATGATAATTGTATATAGCATAAATTGCAATAAGCTCATGGAACCGAGCCCTTAGACACTCCCATATCAGTCTAATAAGACGAGAGATTTATTAATTGTCGGTTACCTCCAGATTATTGGTACATTGTCGTATACCTGACTTCTCAATACAATATGCTCAAACAGTGTGGAGGTCGGGCCTAAGCTTCTATGACAAGTCCACAAAAACTGAACCGGGGCGGCTTCCCCCATAGATCTATTAATTGTACTAGCGGTTAACCCATCATAGGTTAATTAACGGTCCATAATTGAGGCTTTAACTAAGGCAATCACTTAATGCAATTTAAAGGCAACCACGGGTCCATTCATAGAGGGACAAAGCATACCATAAAAATCTTGTGTTCTAAGTTTATAAAACATGTATTCCCCCTCGCGGGTTTAAAATCATTTAATAACTAGTATAAAGCGAGGCTATAGACTCACGTTGATAATGAAACGCGGATTATCGGCTACGGGCGTGCTTCGGTCACGGAAACCTATATAAATAATAATCGGTCTTAGACTCTTGTCCAATGACTTTTATCAAAATAACAATATACATATGATGATTTTGTACATATGATGATGATCAAGTGGGTTTATATATCTTTGTTTACTCATTTTAGTGTTTATGTTTTGGTAACTTTTTACTAGTTTACTAGTTTTACCTACTTACCTATTTTAAGTCCAATAAGCTTAGTATAAGTTCTTTAACTTGTTTTAATCCATTTTATACCTATATTATCAGTATCTATACTTTCCATGTTGGGCCCAAATGGGTTAAGCCCAATAAGTTCTTTTTATAAGTGTTTAACTTATTTAGTCCAATTATTAGTCCAATATGCTTAGTTAGCTCGTTAATGTCCGTATGTCCTATAGTTCGGGTTTTATCGGTTTTTACTTGTATTAGTTACTTATATATCAGTATATGACTTTTAAAAACTTTACATTAGACGGGTTTGATCGTCTAAGTTTTATTTGGCGAAAAACGTTAATTTTACGGTAATAGCCGAAAAAGTCGTAAAAATCAAGTTTATAGTTTTTATTACTTATAAGTATTATTACACAACCATTTATATAATTCATCCATTTAATTAACCTTTTACATATTTATATAAATAAGTTTCATAAGTTAGTAGGTTTTTATTTTACATTTTATACTATAAAATTTGAGTGCTTATATAATAATAATAAACATTAATTCTCAAAATCTGATTTTTATCTTCATGTGCACCATTTTTATCATATCTAGAGTTCTACAATGAATTAGAAGCTCATTTTTGGGTGGCATGTTCTTCATATTATGTTCTACATTTAACTTAGTTATAGCTACTGCTCATTTTAAGTTTATCTTGCCTTAACAGTCCCTACAAAACTGCTTATTCAGATTAGAACACCCAACTTGTTTTGATCATATCTCACTCATTATATTGATTCCATTGCATGGCCAACTCTCACATGTGTATAACATCTTGTACTTACTGTAAATGGATCATACCATGAAATTTTATCAGTTCAAGTTTTAGTTATATACTGTTTTTATACAGCCAACTAAATAAGCATGATTTTAGCCTTATTTCTTATAGTTATTAACCTTTTTAAGCATATTTATCAACACTTGATCCCCACACAACATTTTTATCATCATATATACATCATATACATATACAATAATAAAGAAAATACATTTGTTCTTTACAAAAATAACAAGAGAAAATGGAGAGGATGATCTTCTTTACCAACCAAGTGTATTTCTTGTTTTTGGAAGACAAGAACTTGATGAACACCACAAGTAACTCCAAGATCATCAAACACCAAGAACAATAGTTGAGAAATCAGCCCTAGGACACAAGCAAATCACCTCCAATGTTGTTAATATGGTCACCAAATGATCAAGGCTTCAAGATTACTCCATGATAGAGCTAGATAACATGTATTTCATGGCTAGAAAAGATCAAAAGGGGTGTTTTGTGCTTCAAAGTGGATGGCAAGGGTGAGGTTTTTGAGAGAGTTTGAGGTAGTTTGCATGTGTAGAAAGATGGTAATGAGAAGTGGGTGAAGGTTTGATGGTTTTAGCAAGTGTGTAGCTTAAAGTGTAAGCTTAGTCTTACACTTGTAGCTAACAAGTTAACAAGATGCCACATATTGATGTGGTGTCTTGTTGTGCCATCCTATATAGTGGGGTGGGATAATGTATTTTGTCCCACCTCACTAATTTACGGGTATCCCTCGATTCTAGTTTTCTCGATTTGCGTGCCCTCGGGTCGTTTCACGAAAAACGTTTTTATAAATTATGAATCAACGTCACAAAACGAATCCAATAAAAATTGTCTCATCAAAAACGGAGTTCAAAAACGTAAATACGTAATCCTAAGGTTTCCGGTTTAGTCGTAAAGGACGCTAAATTATGCACGTAAGCCCAAATTTAAGTCCGTAAATTATGAGTTCATCAACCAACACAAAAATAAGTTTCAAAATATTATACGATATAAAATTTTTGGCATCCGTCGGTATCGCGATCACTAGTAGTCCTCGTTGCTCGTCAAAATATTAAAATATAATATTTAATATCGGTTTCAACTTAAACCGTTAAACATAATAAAATTTAACGTTATAAAATACTTCAAAATAATTGAAAATAGAATTAAATTATGACCTTATTTTTACGGGTTTTACAAGTTGAATGTGATATTACAAAAGAATTGGCGAGATTAAATCTGATATTGATGTCATGACGATCTTTCCTTATAGAGTGGAGTTTGACAAAATGTTACCACCTGAAATGGTGTCATCTGATTCGTTGTCATCCAATTCTTAAATTTGAAATCGAAAGGGTGAATGTTGCACTTGAGGCTGTCATTGGAGCCTTTACCCAAAAGCCTCATGCCACTAATACCTTTCCGAGAAGTCTAATTGAATGTGTGAGTCATTGCATGCTAGTGACTCATTTGATAACTATTGATGAAGGAGTTATAGGATTGGAAATTAAGTGTTGCTTATATCGAGCCTTTTTTGCCCTATTAAGGTCTAAGAATAAGGTTGAAAGTATTGGAGAATGAGGTAGGATATCGAATTGAGTATGATTTGGCTGAAACTTAAATAAAAGTTAAATTTAACTTATATGGAATATGAGATTGTTAAGAGGAATTCGTTAAGTCCTGTGATTGAATTATAAGGTTTTAAATGATTGTTAGTTTGTGTTAAGGATTGTTCCTAAGCCATTGTCCACTAACGAGGATGTCTAGTGTCCAATAAATAAATTGAAGAAATCTTCTTCTAAATTAGGACCGATGGATCTTCCAGGACAGGTGGGACACCTAATGACTCTTCTAGATAAGTATTCATTGTGGTATCTTTTAAAAAATAATCCCTAACTTAACTGTGACATCAGTTGGTAGGATGAGTTCTTGGAATTGTATGACATAGTGACACATAATGTGTTACGGTACAATTTTGAATTGTTTGTGATTAATGAAAAGACTACCTTTGATTGCTAATTCCTACATGTATCGATGTTATCTATCTATTCTTGCTTCTTCCTAATGTTCGCATTAGTGATGCAACCGTTGAACAAGTACTCATATCGAATTGAGTTACGTTGTGGATTATTCTTTTTGAGTGCCATCAAGGTCATGAACCTCATGATTAATTGGCTAAAGCTCATTTTCTTATCATATTATAGTTAGTTCTTGGTGACAACTTTTCATCACTCTTTTGCAGATCACTCATTGTTTTTATAAAGTTAAAACAATATCCTTTGAGAAAATTGAATTTTCATCACTAAAAGGATTATTGAAAGTGAGATTTATAAGTAATTGTTATCGAAATGAAGTTGTTTATGAAACACCTTGGAAAACTTAATTGTTTCCATAACAAAGAACATATTTGTAAATTTATTTTTGATTCTTATTCAAGAATTAAGCATGAAAATATTTTTATTTTTAACATGATGACAAAAGTTTTGACGAACTGAGTATTGCATCGTTAATCTTGAAATTGTATATAGTTGCGCGCCTACATACAATTTGGAAGGGACCATGCAAGGCTGATTAGTAGTCACCATGAAATTGCTAATAAATGTTACATTTTCTATGAAGTTGTGAAAGATTAAATTTTATGAGATCTGCAAGAAGTGCAAAATAAGGGACATATTATTAGGGATACCTACATATGTGCCCGCACCATTTATTCTTTTGAGTCTAATTTACTCATCTGTGGAAATTGTCTTATTTGACAAATTGATATTCCCTTCTTGTCCAATTCTCCCGTGGTGAGATTCTTAGAAAAAGTATCTGATTACCGAGTGTTGATACCCGATTGGATATATCGACGTTCCTATCATTTCTTTTGATTAGATTTCATTTGAATGACCTGGGTAACGATCAGAGTAGCTTTCGAATGCGTACTCAAATTATGAAAACAAGGGATATATTCATATTCATTAAATGTTTTCGTCTGTATCTGATTTGAAATTCTCTCGCGTAGATTATGCGTTGACCCTACTCTTTTAATGGTAGTTGTGTCTTCATATATCCTTGAATTTGTGAAGGATTATGAGTTATTATTAGTCTTTTGAGAGGTTCACATCTTATCAACGGTAATGAAACTGTAAAGTTAATAGTGCCAGTAGAATAGACTGATTGATTATGACATGACGATATTGTCTTAATTGATGGGAACTCGAGTAGAATTCCCCTAAAAGATAAGATGTTGATTACCAAAAGTGACCTAAATAATTCTTGATGGATGACCATATTCTGCATTTAGACTTGAAATTATACCATGAATGGTTGTGAACTAGTCATAGACCTTGTAATCTAGAAAGAACTTAAAGTAAATTTATTAAAAGATGTTTGTGTTATCTGAAACTTTAGGAGGTATTTGTTGGTGAATTACCTAGACTTTCGCCATTAAGGCAAGTTGAATTCGGTATTGATTATATTCCCGGTGCTGCACCTGTGGCTTGTGCACTGTACGTCGGCACCATCTTAATTAAAAGAATTACCGTGCAACTGAGAGAGTTGTCGGTGAAAGCTTTTATTCTACCAATCTCGTCATCATGAAGAGCTATGGTGTTATTATTTCTTATATTTATTGATTACCGTGAACTAGGTAAATTGACGATTAAAAGTCTATATCCACTACCTAAGATGATAGATTTGTTCGATCATTTACAAGGTTCTAGCGTATGTTCTAAAAATTTGATCCACGGCATGGTTATCATCAATTTCGCATCCGCGAAAAAGATTATCTATTCCAATCACAACATCCGGGACTTGTAACGAACATTATGAGTTTCATGTTATGTTGTTTGGATTGACCAACGCACATGTAGCATTCATAAATTTGGTGAATCATGTGTGTAGGCTGTAATTTGATAAATTCATGTTTGTGATCATTAAGGACCATCTGTTTTTTTATAAGAATAAGGAGTTAATAATCATTTATAAACTGCCCTGAATTGTCCAAATAGTGAAAACATGTACCTTGAATAATTAACATATGATTTAAGGCTTAATCCTTTACATGATTTGACCGTATGATTAATAAATAATATCTATATTGACTTTTCAAAGATTAGAGCCATTTAAGACTTTGGGTTTTACCAAAAAGAAAGTGCAAATATGTTTTGACAAATATTTTATCAAAAGAATTTTTAAGGAATCATTCCCTTAAACCCAGAACATTTAACTAAACTCCTGTTTAGGGGTAAATATTTGTGTATACCTCAACACAACCTAAGAGGGATTGAGGAAACCATTTAAACCAAGACTTGAGATTTGAAACGACAATTTTTGCTTTTCAACTAAGAAAATTTTGACCAAAGTATAAACAAAGATTTTTCGAATATTTACGGATCTTATTAATTATTTTTGATAAATCAACAAAAATCGTGTTAATTAAATTCAAATTTATTTTGAACACTTTTCTATAATTGGACGAACTAAGGAATTTAAAATTTTTACGTTTACATTTCATAAAAATTAAATATTTATTATTTAATTACTTGTAATAATCATCGACGCTTTAGACGTCGGGTTGATCAAAACTGATAAAAATGATAGTTGAGACGAAACTAAAACTTAGAAAATATGAAGAAAGAAATTTTGAATGAATACGGTCATGATAATTATTTCATCAGGGAAGGTGAATGTAGATACTGACACATTATGTAGAAATGATAAAGAATCAATTAGGATGTGTTCTTTAATAATGATTGTGCAAAATAAATTGCCGAGCAATTTAAAATATAGCTGATGCTTGTAAAAATTATAATATAAATAATAAGAGGGGTTCGCGGCTAATGTGAACCATTAGAATTGAGAAGCCGATGGCGTTAAATGATTAAAAGGCCACTTATGGTTGTCTAAATATGGAGATTCTGAGATTTAGTTATGTTGGAATCTCGTAAGATTAAGTATTCTATTCATGTCATTTCTGATTAAATGTATCTTTATTCGAAGAAGTTGTACTGATGCAAATTATGAAAGCAGACATCGCCTCATACATTAGTAAACGTCTAACTATTGCAAAGGTCATCATCTGAATTTGATTTGATTTGGGTCATCATCGACAGACTGACCAAATCTGCTAATATCATTCCTGTTAATGATAGATTCTCGATGAAGAAATTGACTCTTTGTATTTAAAGGAGTTGCGTAAACACAGTGTTCCTGTATAGATCATCTCTATCAAGATCCTCGCTTCGCATCGAATTTCTAGAGATTTGCTCAAAAGTCATTGGGAACGAACCTTGATGAGAGTACTATTTACCACCTCAATCGAAGGGACGAGGTAAAGTAACGATACAAAATACTAGAAGTGTTGTTTTATGTTTGAATGATTGACCTTTGGTAATGAACCATATAATTGTTTTTCCTTTGGAAAGATTATCATTGATAATTATCGTGTTAGGATCGAGATCGAATCTTGTTAGGATCTATATGAGAGCATCTGTAATCAGGAGTTGGGATGAAGACACCCGACATACACTCATTGTGAGTTGGACATGTCTTTTAGGTTTGAGGTTGCCTATGATGACGAACCTAACCTTATAAAATACCCGATCCGCGAGACCTGAATTGATTGTTAAAATTAGGATCTTATTATTGACTGCTGGTAGTGGGTAGAAGGTGGTGAATATGAAATATAGATCTTGAAGTGTCGGATGGGTAGCGAAGTTATGCCAAAAAAATTTTTTTTTTTAGAAAAACGAATAGATGATCTTAAAGATCATGGGAAATAAGTCCCCGTAGTATGGGACCATATAGATGATGTAAAAGTTGGTTTGAAAGGCATATAAGCTGGATCTACCCTAGGAATTCAAGGGATGCGTGAATTATGTTTCGTATATCGAACTTGATAAATGTCTATCAAGTGAAAATCAGACTATTCCTTAATGAAGTTTAGATCGGCGAAAAGTTGCATTCATCAAAAACCCGTGAACATCATGGATAGAGAAAGTAAGTCAACATTAAGCCTGATCTTATTTCCGTAGTTATGTTTGATGAAACTCGCGTAATGTAATGGATTACACTTGTGAGAAAAGACCGAATGTGGAGGAAATACCCACATGGCTTTAACTCTATAAGAAGCGAGTAGTAAGATAAATTGATCTTTGAGGACAAAGATCCTGTTTAGGGTTAAATGCTGTGACAATCCGTCAATTTATGGTTGATATTTTATTCTCAAGTATAATTTAAAAACATTATTTTAATGTTATATTATGAACTCACTCATTTTTGGGAAGAAATTTGGGTTTACCTCTTGAAGTAGCATCGACTACGTCTAAACCGAAGGATTCTACGTTACGTGCTTACGTTTACATACACCATTTTTTGTGACAGTCCGACACTTCAGGAAATAAATTTATCCGTGAATATTATTTTGGAATATTAAATTTGTGTTGGTTCATAAACTCACAAATTTACGAGAAGAGATTAGGACTTACGTTCATAATTTAACGTCCTTTACGACTAAACCGGAAACCCTAGGTTTACGTATTTACGTTTTTGAACTCCATTTTTGATGAAACAATTTTTATTAGATTTGTTTTGTGCCGTTGATTCATAATTTATAAAAACGTTTTTCGTAAAACGACCAGAGGGCACGCAAATCGAGGAAACTAGAATCGAGGAGTACCCGTAAATTAATAGGGATGGGACAAGTTTACACTTGCCCACCCCTATACAAGTGGCATCCAAGAGTACACAACACACTCTTGATGTGTCAAGTTTACTTAAGTAAACAAGGACACTTGTCCTTGTTTCTTTCCAAACCACTAGCATCACAAAACTAGCCAAGACTAAACCATTATCTCATTTACAACATGCAAACCACACACAAACTCTCTTGGCTCCCTATGAACGTCCACCATGCTCCCAAAACACCCCATTTTATAAAAAATTCAACCATAAATCATGTGTTTAACTTGCACAAGTTGAATACCCTTTGAAGTTATGGAGATTGGAGGTGATTCTAACATCCAAAGAGGAGATTTCTTGGTGTCCTAGGGCTGATTTACCACAAGGAGATTATAAATATTGGTGGACTTGAAGATGATATTGGTTTATCACAAGTTTTGCCATCAAAATCCAAGCCTTGTTCATCAAAAATCTCATCTTTTCATCACTAATGGTGGTATAGAGATTGTTCTTCCTATCCTTTTGTTATTTTGATTATGTAATCTTGTATTTTCTTTAGTTATGTATATGTATATGATGATGAATGATTATTAAAAATATTATGTGGGGATTTGGTGTTGATAAACATGTTTAAAAAGATGGAAACCCATATGTAAAAAGGTTAAAATCTTGCTTAATAAGTTAGCTGTATAAAAACAGTAACCAACCATATGTTAAACTGATAAAATGGAAAAGTGGAATCAATATACAGTAAGTATTAGGTCTTGTACACATGTGAGAGTTGGCCATGCAATGGAATCATTATAATGAGTGAGATATGATCAAAACAAAATTAGTGTATCAGTCTGAATAGTCTGTTTTGTGAGGACTGTTAGGGATACTTATACTTGGATTGAGCAGTAGCTAAAACTAAGTTATTTGTAACACATAATATGAAGTTTATGTAATACAAAAATGAGCTTCTATCTCCTTTTAGAACTCAAGATATGGTAAAAAGGGTGAAAATGAAACTAAAAATCAGATTTTGTGAAATTAAAGTTTAATAGTATTATATAAGCACTCAAAATAATATAGCATACAATGTGAAATTAAAACCCACTAACTTATATATTTCATTTATATAAATATATATAAGGATAAATAAATGGACATTATATAAAAATGGTAGTTTGGTAAGTTTTATAAGTTATAAAAACTATAAACATGATTTTTACGTCTTTTCGGCTAATACCGTAAAATTAACGTTTTTCGTCAATTAAAACTTAGACGATCGGACCCGTCTAATGTAAACTTTTTAAATGTCATATACTGATATATAAGTACCTAATACAAGTAAAAACCGATGAAACCCGAACTTTATAACATACGGACATTAACGGGCCAAGTTAGCCTTATTGGACTATTAATCCAACTAAATGGGCTAAACACTTATAAATTTACTTATTAGGCTTAACCCACTTGGGCCCAACATGTAAAGTATAATACTGATAATAAAAGTATAAATTAGATTAATACAAGTTAATTGACTTATATTAGGCTTATTGGACCTAAAACATGTAAATAGGTAAAAATAGTAAACTAGTTATCAACACATAACACTAAAATGAGTAAATGAGAATGTATAAACCCACTTTATCATCATCATATATATAAAATCATCATATGTATACATAATTGTTATTTTTATAAAGTCATTGGACAAGAGTCTAAGACAAGTATTATTTGTCTAGGTTTCCATGATTGAAGCACGTACCGTACATCCAAATCGCCGATAACCGCCTTCCCACATCAACATGAGTTCATAGCCTCGCACTCTTTTAAATATTTTTATGAAATGTTTTATAAACCCGCGAGGGAGATTGTCACACCCCCAAATTCACTGCAGCGGAAGACTGGCTTTGGGAGGTTGTGACTTCATGAGTATTCGAGAGCTTGATCCGAGAACGACCTCTACATGCCAAATACCACAAAGTAGACTCCAAATAATCCACATAGTCAAGTACCTGAAATACATGCTTAAAAATGTCAACATAAAGTTGGTGAGTTCATAAGTTTGTTTTTAAAACATTTATGAAAAATTAGAGTTTTACCGACCACTGCACCCCGCAGTAAAATATAAGGGTTTAAAAATCACAGTTGCTGTTAACTAGACTTTCTTTGATAATTTCAAAGTTTATTAATAAAAATCAAGTTTATTGATAAAAACAGAGTCTACTGGTAAAAATAAAGTTTACTAATAAAAATAGAGTTTACTGATAAAAGCAGAGTTTACTAATAGTAAATATAGTTTACTGATAACAACAGAGTTTTCTGGAAATAAATAGAGTTTTCTGATAAAACAGAGTTCACAGATAATAGTTAGCGTTTTCTGATAAAAACAAAGCTCACTGATAAATAATAAAGTTTTCCAATAGAATAAAATTGTTTAATGAACCACAAGATTTTCCAACCACTTAGTGACAATATAACAAATACAAAGTCACTAAATAAAATAAGGCATTTATTATTGTCTAAGCTCATGACACCGAAGCGTTAACAACACCGGTAGTATAATCATATAATGCAGCCCCTACGGATGCCTAACCCACGACATCCGTCCACAGACTCAAATGAAACTGTGCCCGCTTGTCCTCTGTTGGACCAAGCCGGACAGGGGCGTCAACCCCGATAGATCTATCCATAACATTCGCGCTTTCGACCGGTCATCCGGTCTGAAATTAACGGTTCATGATAATGGGCCAAAGTAATTGGGTTAAAGTGGGACTTAGACCAATACATAAAAGAGATATGCACTTGTGTTCATTCTTGCAACCATTGTCTCTACCCGAGAACCAGTAAAAAGCAGTTAAAGTTTTGGGCTATGAAAATCACAATAGAAATTTTAGTATCAGCATTCATATGTATAACAATTAGAGGAGTTGACCACTCAGCACGTAACAATTAAACAAGTTTAAAGATAGTTTATGACCAACCAAGTAAGCTTAACATTAGCTTATGACAATCAAGTAATTTATAAACAGATATAGATAACCAAACAAGTTTAATATCAGTTTTCTGACAACCAAGCAAGTTTATAAGTAGTTTATGACCAAGCATGTACCTCCCCCAAAGAGCAATTATAAAACATTTATAACTCAATTCAAAGCAAGAAAAGGTGGGGTATGAACTCACCTCGACGAAGTAGCGCGAATAATAGTGGTGCTAACAATACGCTCAGTAGAAACGAAAATCGACACGGCTCGGTCATGGTGTTGTGGTTTAACTAATCGGCTAATTCCAGTAACTTAAAAATATGTATTTGAGTTCTCCACAGATACGTACATCAACGTGACCCGTTGATAAATATTTAAGTTCCATGTTATAATAGTTTGGTGGTTGGTTAAATAAAATTAATAAAATAAACATACACCAAATATAGATGTATTTCGTGCACATTACGTATAATCAGACGATTATATAATTCTTATGTTGATTTGTATAATAGAGACGACCATCTTACAAAATAAATCAGAGTATACATTTATTTTGTAGTTACAGCAATAAGATCGTGATAAAAATAATTAGACAACGTATTTCGACACATTTTAGGAAAATCACTACTAAATTATATATGTCACATTTTAATAAAATGTATAACTTTTATCGGTTTACAAATAATATAGCATTTATTTATGTTATCGATTTACAAATATAATAGTAGTTTAAACCGAACAAAATATAAAGTATATGATTTTATAGAAATTTCGACATGACATATTCGTTTATATAGCATTTTCCATATTAACAAATTTTTAATATTTCCCAAACAATCTACGCTACACAAATCACGAATCATGTTTTAAAGTATATCCAAACTAGACTACTTAATTAACATAATTAAATAGAAACAAACACAACCAATGTGTTATAAATTAAAATCCAAATGCCCGATGTGAGTTATTTAAACACATATTTAAACGTATAATCATTTTTAGTTCTCGTAATAAAGATAGTGTTCGATATATTTATTTAACCCCTTATATATATACTTATATATGTATACCACTGTTTAATCCTTTTTAATTAATGAATAAAGTTAGATATGTTATCAGCCGATTCTTAAACCACAACAAACCACGAGCTAACATCACGCCTTGCACTTCCAAACCCTTGAAGTCCTGCGTCCACATAAACCCAAACGCGCCCTAACTATTTTCTGTCAATCCCAAACACACCCTTATTTACCATCTGCAGTCCCCAAACGCCCCTTAATAAAAATCAGCGAACCAAACGCACCCGCAATGCTGTTAGACAGCAAACCAAACGCTCCCTGCTGCTGTTCCGCCAAGCAGAACGCACCCTGCTGTGGTTACTTCTGTCCGTGTCACGTGCGCCATTAAGCCGACCAGAACGCACCCTTTATTGGCTAACTGATAAACCAAACGCACCCTTACGGCTGTAATTCAACAGATCCAAACACCCCTGCAGGGCCCCCTGCTAGTCCCAATCGACCCCAAAAGCTGTTATGCCGCGAACCAACACCCCTACTGCTATGTTTTTCAGCTAGCCACACAACCACACCCGTCGGGCTGCTGAACACCTACACAAACGCACCCTATGGGTCGTTTTTCCAACCAAACGCACTCCTACGGTTGTAAATCAGCAGATCCAAAACCTTTCTGCCATTATCAGCAGATCCAACTCCCCTATCGGCTATTATAAACAACTGCAAACAACACACCCTCTTCGACTATCATCACAAACGAACGGCCCTTGTGTGTTTTCTGCCCAAACAAACACACCCGCTGGTGGTTATGTCGTAAGATGGAGTTGCAGCAAGGTTATGATGGTGTCGACCTGGTGGTTGTGATGAACGGCAGCCAAGGCATCAGTCGACCACGACGACGGTTTAACCGTCACGTGGTGGTGGTGATTTGATAATATAAGTGGTAGAGATGGTGGATTTAGTGCGGATGGTCGCTGTGATGACGGCTATTAATGGCTGACGATGTAGTAGCGGCCAAAGGTGGTGGAGTGATGACGGTTGAGGGTTGTCATGATGGTGTTATGCAAGTGGGTCGATGATGATGGCTGGAGTTGGTAGGCGGCGGCTGTGGTGGTCTATCGCGGTGCTGGCGAACGAATCAAATAGAGGTGGTGATTTTACTATAAATCAGTTATAAAGATAACCACGAAGGTCATGGTGGCTGATGATTGACGATGGCGGTGGCAGATCGGAAATGGATCTGGTATAAGTGTGGTGGTGGGTAGGTCGAATACATATGAAAGTAATCAAGTGGCGAACGGATGTCGTTTGTGGCGGCGGCTGGAGTTGGTGGCCGGAAAAATATTCCGGCGGCTGGATAATTGATGAAGAGAAGTGTGTGTTTTATCACATTTGGTGGCTAGGGTTATTATGCCATGAAACCCTAATTTTTAATTTATATATACACCACAAAATACTTTTAATACAAAGTGTAAAATTTTATATAGTTAAGGGTCTAGGGATGTAAGTATTATTACATGGGCTAAATGTGAAAACTTTGTTATAACTTTCGTAAATTAATGGTTCGGGACTCGTTTTGGTTCGATAAAATTTGATTCGTTTTCCGAAAATCGCATCATTGATTTTAAAATGATTTTTCCAATAAAGTGGAGTAGTTACTCGTCCAATTTCTCGTAATCATTTACATCTTCATTTAAAATAGTTATTATTTATCTTTAACTCGAATAGTGGCGTTCGAAGAAAATTAAAATTCAAGTAGAATGCTCTCGTTTTCAATGTAAGGTATTAAAACTAAAATAAAGTATCAAAAAATTTAATAAACCTTTTTATCAATATTTTAGAATAGTTAAGTATAAATTTAATCTGTATCGCGTTAGTTCTCAGATTTTTGCGCAGTCTTTTACAGTATGTAAAATAAACTCCTGTTTTCAAATCAAATGACTTTGATATCTATCGAAAACGAATTTCTATTAATAAATAATATAACTTATTATAATTTAAAGTCTAGAAAATTTCCTGGTTGTCACAGTACATCCGTGTTATTTGGAGTTCGTCCTCGAACTCAATCGTTGTTACCCTAATAAAAGTGTAGAGAAAAATGATTTTTGAGGTTCTACCCAAGTCTTACATCGAATATACTTAGATCTTCTCACATATAATTATGTTCGAACTTTTTTTTAAAATCGTGTTATCCACCAATAGTTATTAGGTAAACAATAGGTAGAAGTAGAATATATCTGAGTGGTTCTACACTTAAATCTGACATACCGGTCGTCGTTCATAGAACGATAAAATTCGAAACGAAGAGTTTAGAAAAAAAAATCGTTAGTTCTTAAAAGTCTCTAAGGGTTCACCACCACCATCCCATTACGTTCACGTCGATCAGTAAATATTTAGAAAAGATTCTCGTAACAATTCGCGAACCAAATGAAGCTTAAAGAATCACTCGTCTAAACGTCGTAATGATACGATAACAAGACGAAACACGATAAATTTGTATGGACAAATCTTAAGTCAAAAGAAATACACCCCAAACTGGAATACTAAATCAATACCATAAATATAAAGGGTCACGTCGGATATCCTTAAGCCCACTCATTTATAATCACATATTTGCATACAAAAGCGTCCTAATCTATGCAAATATGTCATTATAAACTTATGATTCGGTGATTTATGATTTCTTAATTCAAATGCAAAGGTGTCCCAATCCATTTAAATAAAGACTTCATAAATCGTCCTACTTAAGTGTCACCAGCAAAATACCCAATTCGAAGTCGTTAAAATCTCTAAACGATATTATCCAAAATTACAGAAAGCAAAGAGTACGAGTTGAAAATAAGTCGTCTTCCATAAGTAGACGTTTCGAACGTACCAGATCGAAGAACATAAGTGTCGATAGGCGATAAAGCAGTCGTAGACGTATATTGAGTAAAGAAACTCACGGTTATAAGTAGGATAAGTATATAGTAGTCGGTTCTAAATAAGCAATTATCCAATCACACAATTCTTTCTCATCCTCGAGGAAGACTCATCAAATACTAAGCTGAGTAATAACTTATCATAACCCAACCTCGAAACACACTCACAAAGAATGGCCCGGGTTTCGTTATGAATTATTACACATCTCAAACTTTCGATGACTCAGCTCGACTCTGAAAATACAACACAATCAACATTAATACGTAATACTACGAGTCTTACCCACCCCCGAGGTAATTCATCAAAAATCATAGGTTGTGTAACGTCCCATACTTAACTCCATCTCGCACTCAATCAAACATGAGGCTCACTGAGGCATAGTTAAGTATTGTTACACCTCTCAACCTTTTTGAATGGATTAGCTCGAACCTGGGGATTACTCATGACAAATCGTCAACAAAAATTCATATAATGTCTCTAGGTTTGATTATAAAAAGATATGTGGGACCATTACGTAACTCACAATGCCTAATGGATATTCTAGCGTTCATATATAAAAGTATGTTATATGTCTAAGTGCACTAATCAAACAATCGATCTCATGTAACAAGTAATACATAACAGGCAACGAAGCAATAGCAATCATGCATGTAAATATTTATATAGCAGCGGAATAAGTATGATGTGATGAGTGTTACTACTAATTAAAACTGAGAGCCGGTTATAGTCTAGAATTACTAATGCAACCTAGTTCTCTATAACCAAGGCTCTGATACCAATCTGTCACACCCCCAAATTCACTGCAGCGGAAGACTGGCTTTGGGAGGTTGTGACTTCATGAGTATTCGAGAGCTTGATCCGAGAACGACCTCTACATGCCAAATACCACAAAGTAGACTCCAAATAATCCACATAGTCAAGTACCTGAAATACATGCTTAAAAATGTCAACATAAAGTTGGTGAGTTCATAAGTTTGTTTTTAAAACATTTATGAAAAATTAGAGTTTTACCGACCACTGCACCCCGCAGTAAAATATAAGGGTTTAAAAATCACAGTTGCTGTTAACTAGACTTTCTTTGATAATTTCAAAGTTTATTAATAAAAATCAAGTTTATTGATAAAAACAGAGTCTACTGGTAAAAATAAAGTTTACTAATAAAAATAGAGTTTATTGATAAAAGCAGAGTTTACTAATAGTAAATATAGTTTACTGATAACAACAGAGTTTTCTGGAAATAAATAGAGTTTTCTGATAAAACAGAGTTCACAGATAATAGTTAGCGTTTTCTGATAAAAACAAAGCTCACTGATAAATAATAAAGTTTTCCAATAGAATAAAATTGTTTAATGAACCACAAGATTTTCCAACCACTTAGTGACAATATAACAAATACAAAGTCACTAAATAAAATAAGGCATTTATTATTGTCTAAGCTCATGACACCGAAGCGTTAACAACACCGGTAGTATAATCATATAATGCAGCCCCTACGGATGCCTAACCCACGACATCCGTCCACAGACTCAAATGAAACTGTGCCCGCTTGTCCTCTGTTGGACCAAGCCGGACAGGGGCGTCAACCCCGATAGATCTATCCATAACATTCGCGCTTTCGACCGGTCATCCGGTCTGAAATTAACGGTTCATGATAATGGGCCAAAGTAATTGGGTTAAAGTGGGACTTAGACCAATACATAAAAGAGATATGCACTTGTGTTCATTCTTGCAACCATTGTCTCTACCGGAGAACCAGTAAAAAGCAGTTAAAGTTTTGGGCTATGAAAATCACAATAGAAATTTTAGTATCAGCATTCATATGTATAACAATTAGAGGAGTTGAACACTCAGCACGTAACAATTAAACAAGTTTAAAGATAGTTTATGACCAACCAAGTAAGCTTAACATCAGCTTATGACAATCAAGTAATTTATAAACAGATATAGATAACCAAACAAGTTTAATATCAGTTTTCTGACAACCAAGCAAGTTTATAAGTAGTTTATGACCAAGCATGTACCTCCCCCAAAGAGCAATTATAAAACATTTATAACTCAATTCAAAGCAAGAAAAGGTGGGGTATGAACTCACCTCGACGAAGTAGCGCGAATAATAGTGGTGCTAACAATACGCTCAGTAGAAACGGAAATCGACACGGCTCGGTCATGGTGTTGTGGTTTAACTAATCGGCTAATTCCAGTAACTTAAAAATATGTATTTGAGTTCTCCACAGATACGTACATCAACGTGACCCGTTGATAAATATTTAAGTTCCATGTTATAATAGTTTGGTGGTTGGTTAAATAAAATTAATAAAATAAACATACACCAAATATAGATGTATTTCGTGCACATTACGTATAATCAGACGATTATATAATTCTTATGTTGATTTGTATAATAGAGACGACCATCTTACAAAATAAATCAGAGTATACATTTATTTTGTAGTTACAGCAATAAGATCGTGATAAAAATAATTAGACAACGTATTTCGACACATTTTAGGAAAATCACTACTAAATTATATATGTCACATTTTAATAAAATGTATAACTTTTATCGGTTTACAAATAATATAGCATTTATTTATGTTATCGATTTACAAATATAATAGTAGTTTAAACCGAAAAAAATATAAAGTATATGATTTTATAGAAATTTCGACATGACATATTCGTTTATATAGCATTTTCCATATTAACAAATTTTTAATATTTCCCAAACAATCTACGCTACACAAATCACGAATCATGTTTTAAAGTATATCCAAACTAGACTACTTAATTAACATAATTAAATAGAAACAAACACAACCAATGTGTTATAAATTAAAATCCAAATGCCCGATGTGAGTTATTTAAACACATATTTAAACGTATAATCATTTTTAGTTCTCGTAATAAAGATAGTGTTCGATATATTTATTTAACCCCTTATATATATACTTATATATGTATACCACTGTTTAATCCTTTTTAATTAATGAATAAAGTTAGATATGTTATCAGCCGATTCTTAAACCACAACAAACCACGAGCTAACATCATGCCTTGCACTTCCAAACCCTTGAAGTCCCGCGTCCACATAAACCCAAACGCGCCCTAACTATTTTCTGTCAATCCCAAACACACCCTTATTTACCATCTGCAGTCCCCAAACGCCCCTTAATAAAAATCAGCGAACCAAACGCACCCGCAATGCTGTTAGACAGCAAACCAAACGCTCCCTACTGCTGTTCCGCCAAGCAGAACGCACCCTGCTGTGGTTACTTCTGTCCGTGTCACGTGCGCCATTAAGCCGACCAGAACGCGCCCTTTATTGGCTAACTGCTAAACCAAACGCACCCTTACGGCTGTAATTCAACAGATCCAAACACCCCTGCAGGGCCCCCTGCTAGTCCCAATCGACCCCAAAAGCTGTTATGCCGCGAACCAACACCCCTACTGCTACGTTTTTCAGCTAGCCACACAACCACACCCGTCGGGCTGCTGAACACCTACACAAACGCACCCTATGGGTCGTTTTTCCAACCAAACGCACTCCTACGATTGTAAATCAGCAGATCCAAAACCTTTCTGCCATTATCAGCAGATCCAACTCCCCTATCGGCTATTATAAACAACTGCAAACAACACACCCTCTTCGACTATCATCACAAACGAACGCCCCTTGTGTGTTTTCTGCCCAAACAAACACACCCGCTGGTGGTTATGTCGTAAGATGGAGTTGCAGCAAGGTTATGATGGTGTCGACCTGGTGGTTGTGATGAACGGCAGCCAAGGCATCAGTCGACCACGACGACGGTTTAACCGTCACGTGGTGGTGGTGATTTGATAATATAAGTGGTAGAGATGGTGGATTTAGTGCGGATGGTCGCTGTGATGACGGCTATTAATGGCTGACGATGTAGTAGCGGCCAAAGGTGGTGGAGTGATGATGGTTGAGGGTTGTCATGATGGTGTTATGCAAGTGGGTCGATGATGATGGCTGGAGTTGGTAGGCGGCGGCTGTGGTGGTCTATCGCGGTGCTGGCGAACGAATCAAATAGAGGTGGTGATTTTACTATAAATCAGTTATAAAGATAACCACGAAGGTCATGGTGGCTGATGATTGACGATGGTGGTGGCAGATCGGAAATGGATCTGGTATAAGTGTGGTGGTGGGTAGGTCGAATACATATGAAAGTAATCAAGTGGCGAACGGATGTCGTTTGTGGCGGCGGCTGGAGTTGGTGGCCGGAAAAATATTCCGGCGGCTGGATAATTGATGAAGAGAAGTGTGTGTTTTATCACATTTGGTGGCTAGGGTTATTATGCCATGAAACCCTAATTTTTAATTTATATATACACCACAAAATACTTTTAATACAAAGTGTAAAATTTTATATAGTTAAGGGTCTAGGGATGTAAATATTATTACATGGGCTAAATGTGAAAACTTTGTTATAACTTTCGTAAATTAATGGTTCGGGACTCGTTTTGGTTCGATAAAATTTGATTCGTTTTCCGAAAATCGCATCATTGATTTTAAAATGATTTTTCCAATAAAGTGGAGTAGTTACTCGTCCAATTTCTCGTAATCGTTTACATCTTCATTTAAAATAGTTATTATTTATCTTTAACTCGAATAGTGGCGTTCGAAGAAAATTAAAATTCAAGTAGAATGCTCACGTTTTCAATGTAAGGTATTAAAACTAAAATAAAGTATCAGAAAATTTAATAAACCTTTTTATCAATATTTTAGAATAGTTAAGTATAAATTTAATCTGTATCGCGTTAGTTCTCAGATTTTTGCGCAGTCTTTTACAGTATGTAAAATAAACTCCTGTTTTCGAATCAAATGACTTTGATATCTATCGAAAACGAATTTCTATTAATAAATAATATAACTTATTATAATTTAAAGTCTAGAAAATTTCCTGGTTGTCACAGAGATAACATGTTAGTTTTAATGAAAAAGGACACTAGTTGTCCCAATTGCTTGTTTATTGATTTGGACCCGAATGATTATATGACCCGATGTATGAAATAAGATGGATTATTAAAGTTAGGTTATGTCACTAAAAGTCCCATTAGCATGAATTGTGAACTACCGGGATTTGGTATACGCTTATGCATATAATAGTACTATTTGGGGACGATCACCCCAATTCGCGCCTTGACGGTTGATCCCCATCGTGCCACATTGATTGGTAAGCGAATTTATGTATGAGAAGATTTCTATAAGCGTGATTATTGTGACGACACGCTGTTTTAGATGGGCAAATGATTGTCGGGTTAGCTACCCGTTGTTTGTTGTAGTAAGGTAACCATGTCATGCGGCTTATAATAATCCAATAACGAAAATACTACT
Source organism: Glebionis coronaria (assembly GCA_025667525.1). Classification (NCBI taxonomy): domain Eukaryota; kingdom Viridiplantae; phylum Streptophyta; class Magnoliopsida; order Asterales; family Asteraceae; genus Glebionis; species Glebionis coronaria. Next base: position 630,188,571 of record CM046874.1, on the reverse strand, counting down.
TTATGCATTGAATTATGATATATTGCCTGACTAGCAATACAGGGTCTTATTATTGATATTATGCTCGTGTTTTGGTTTTATATAACCGTATTCATATAACGGTTTTTATTTAACTCTATACAACGTTATAAAACGTATTGTATGATGTTTTTACGACAATGGTTCGTATAGTGATTTTGAAGGCAAACGCCTATATTATGATTTCTGATAAGGATTTGTATAAAATGACTTTGGCTATTTTATGGCCTATTACAAAGATTTGTACAAAACGTTTTTCGGTAATAATTTTATACCGATGTTATATTGATGGATTTCATTAAACTCTATGAATTCACTCGGCGTTTTCGCTGACCTTTTCTTTTAACATGTTTTATCTCAGGTACTTGAAGGTAATTCTCAGGAAGACGACAAGAATTCATGGCCCGCACTTAAATAATAATTTCCATTCAAATGTTTTGTAAAATTGTATGAAATACTATGACTTGGGACCTATGTAAATTTGATATTTATGAATGGAAATGCTTTATTATTAAACGACGCGATTTTTAAAGCGTTGTCTATGATGTGAGTAATGTGCTATCCCGTAACACCAACGCGTCTTCCGCTGTATTGAATTGTGTAAATTTGGAGGTGTTACAGATACCATAAAGGTATGAATGTTTATCAACTTTGGAGGTTAGATGACGTTACTTCAAAGGGACTGCTTTACAGGAATATGGGTTTCAAGAAAGTGGGAAATACAAGAAAACTTTCATTGGTTCTGGTGTATGTACAAGTTCAGTGCAGGTGTTGCAAGGAGTTGGGTTTGAGGTGGAATCTCGGGAGGATCATGCATTTGAGGTGGAACATCGAGGGAATGTTGATCATGTATATGTTCCAAAGGAAGTACAAACTCAAGATTTGATATACTATCATCTAGCACGTGATAGGGAGCAACACTTATCACGGGAACTATTCAAGTATAGAGAGGATAGTAATGAGTCTGCTTTTGCGGTTGCTGCAGTGGAGAAGATATATGCACACGAGTCATTGACTTTTAATGATACAGTTGCTTGTGAGGTTCTTTCCAAGTGGATGGCTGGATTGAAAGAAGAAATGCATACTCGGTTAGATGTGTATGAGCTCAGCAACGGTTGCAGGAAAAGCAGTGACGACAGATACGGTTATTACTGGGAATATACACCAGGTATGTTCATAAATCTATTTCTCTATATAGCATCCTTGCGGATGCAAGGGTGAGATCTCGGTTACCAAGGGTTTGCTGGTTAAAGCAAAGGGAGATATACTTGGTATTAAGATCATCAGGATTCAGAGTGCTAATACTTGGTCCGCACGAGACCCGACATAGCATCGGCAGATGTGGGTATGTTGGATGGGTTTGATCGTAGATTACACACAAACGTACAGGTTTTTGTGGATTTTGACTACACCATGGGTAGATCGATCATTGTCATGGGTAGATCAATCACAGGGTACGGGTTGCTGATACATGGATGTGCGAGGAGCTGGGAAGCTAAGTTGCAGCACAAGGAGGCTTTGTGGACAACTAAAGCGGAGTATATGACACTTACGGAGGTTGTGAAAGGAGCTATTTGGCTAAGGGGATTCTTGGAAGAGTTAGGCGTGAAGCTTAATACTGTTGCAGTTAATTGTGATAATCAGGGCGCGATTCAATTATCGTGGAATCATGTTTTTCATGATAGGACAAAGCACATCAATGTGCATTATCACTTTATCAGAGAAGTCTTGGCGAAGACGGTTGAAGTTCTGAAGGTGAGTACTGAACACAATGATGCGGATGCCTTGACGAAGGTGGTACCTAGACGCAAGTTACAACCTTGCTTGGAGTTGTTGATTGTTGGGATAGGCTAATATAAGCCTAAGGTGGAATTGTTATGTATTAAGTCTTTATTAGCCTAAGTCGTGTCTAGGGGATAGTTATCAAGTTTCCTAATAGCATATAGCAATAAAGGTCGGTTGATTGCGTCGAAGCCCAACCCGACCCGTAGTCTATGTAACAGTCGGTTCCCCTCATCTCTATAAAAGGAGGTGAGGGGGAACGAGATTCACAACGCATTCTTTATCAATAAAACTAATCGGTTCGATTAGGGACATACCTTGTGGGTTTACTTTTCTGTCGATGCATCTTTGATCGAAGTTATCCGCATCTAGTTAACCAGGTTGTAGTCGATTACTACAATATGTATGTTCTAACTAATACAACAAAACGATGATATCGTTTTAGTATAATTCTACAAGTTCTATGAATTCAATACATATGTATGTTGAGGAATATTGGTGACATAAAAATATTTCAAAAACATCTAATACCTAGGTAATATAGGAGACTTTACTTTTACCCAACTGTACGTGAGTTGCAAGTAATGATACGCTATTTTCCAGTTGCCTTCCAGTAGTCGTGCATAGATGGAATGTTTGATCTTGGACCACTTGGATACCTTCTATCCCTTGGGCATAAAAAGAACCATTGCCTGTCACGGGTCTTCCATTTTGATAAACCTATAAAGTAGACTTCAAGAAAACTCGTACGGGTTAATTGCGCTTTCGACTCAACCTTTCATTAGCACCCTACATTAGCAGCTCTATGTTAGAGGGGCGTGGGGAATCTGTTCATGTACTGAACACAGAGAAGTTGATTTAGTAACCTAACTTTAAACAAAAATAAACTATTTACACTGTTAAAGAAATTACAGGTTGTGGTGATCGTAAATAAAGCTCTCTATTCCATCCTGTTTTGTTGAAGGAATAATATCCGCACATGCCATTATATCACCTTATTTAAGCCTCATTGATCCGTACCCGGTTGTACTCTTTACAAAAGCACCAAGGACCTTGTCAAGATTCTAGACACTTGGGGCATTAATCCTATTCGCATTGTTCTTCATAATCTACAAACATAACCATTTTCAAACAGTTAGATGATGTTGAAGACCTAGAGTCTATATATGTCACACATAAAAAGGTTAAGCAGCCTTTAGAGAATTTAATCCCAATAACCAACTGATGCGTGGTGTTGGTAACAAGTTTTAAATTTATAAACACGAATTACCGGATTGACTAAAAATGCACGGGCAAGTATAACCCTTTCGTTTGTGTATAGCTTTTATGTGGTAATACCGAGATCGTTCACGGGGATTCGGAAAACCTATGATTATTCTAAAATTAAACTATAATCGTTGATTGTAGCAATTATTGACAAACAAATAACAAGTAAAAATGATGAGATTAATAATATGATTAAATGTACACTTGGTAAAGACTAGTTTGAGAATTCGTAATGGTATGATTGTGATGACACGTTAACATATATGATTAGGATAATTAGATGGATAATCCAATCTATTGTTTTCAAAAGCTTTAATCTTTGTCATTGGTTAAAGAAAACAAGCAATAGACTCAATCACTCAATTCAAGACTTAATCCAATTTCAACACATTCGATTCACGGTCGTTTCATGAATTTGCTAACACTTATAATTATGTTTCTTGATACTCAAAACTTCTTAAGAAATGATCAATATAGAAGATAGCCAATCATAGACAAACCGGCTATGACTTGTTGATAGAAAATAACCCTTTCGACCTATGAAATATTTACCAACAAATTAAGTTTTGATAACAACTGTCACATGAAACATAAATATCAATGGATCATAGGAAAGCTTAACATTAAATTAAACATAAATCACGATCACAACCATCACTTCATACTACAAACATCATCCTACCAAGTGTAGAATGAAACTTAGCTACTCATAACAAATGATGAAATAAACCCTGAAATAAATGTATTATAAGTCATAATCAAGAGTCTTACAAAGTGGAAAAATGTTACTAATGATTAGGGTAATGATCCCTAAGAGTTTCGTGATGATAACTTTTCTTATCGGACTCAAAAACTGACTTTTCTAGCACCACCTTGTTCAAATCCGGGAATAGGAGTATGGACAAGGATGAGAGAGTTTATTTTATGTAGTAATGAGAAAATGATTGAAAGGTATTAGGATTCTATGGTTACATGACCCCAAGGGTCTTATTTATAAGCTAGTTGAAGGCATGTAGTGAATGCATGGCTTTGAGCCAAAGACAAATACTTGGAGCCAAAGCATGTCTAGAAACTTCTTGTGTAATCTTGCATGAATGTGGACACATTTTTTCCTAGACAAATGTTGGAGGAAACTTTACTTATGATGGAGGCAAATCAACTCCCATTTGATGGTGGAGGCAAATCAACTCCCATGTGATGGTGGCAACTTTACTCTTGCCAGTGGCAAGTTGGATGTATGTTGATGGTGGCAACTTTCATGTTGAATATCTTTATTTGCTCCTTGGAAATACTTGTTCTTGCACCCGAAATTAATCTTCAAAGGCTTGTAACTTGTACACGGGTCTTAAACTTGACTAGGATTCTTCGTACTCCTACAATTCTTCATTTCTATGTTGTTTTATACTCCATTCCTGCAATTGGCTACACAAAGACTTGCAAACACAATTGGGCACAAATATGCACAAAAGTATCATATAATTAACCAATATACATGTACAAAATTACGGATAACGCTCCTAAAAACATGTTGGATTTAGGCGTTATCAAATCCCCTCACACTTAAGTTTTGCTTGCCCTCAATCAAGAAGAAAAGAAAATTAAATCCAAAGGTACATGTATCTTTACAAAAATTCGATGCAAGTCTACCAAGTACAAGTACGAGATAAAACTCATCGTCTTAAGTTTTTAAGGTTGAAAAATTGAGATATAAAGTCAATACCCATAAAAATCTTGAAAGTCTTTTATTTCTAACTACACTAATAGCATATGAATTGAAGCAACATGTATCACGACTTAGCACATTGGCTAATCGATACCTTTTATTTCTTCTTCTTCCTTCAACTTCATAACATTATAGCTCATTGGCTATTTATTTGTCTTTTTGACTTTTTCTTTCTTTTTCTCTTTTTTATTCTTGGCTAAAACTCCTAGCCATGTATCAACATACTTGCAAAGTTCATGTTGTATTGACAAACATGGAACTTGCAACTTTCTCCTATTTTTTTTCTTTATATGAGACTTTGACTTGGGTAATTTGACACAAAAATACATCTCAAATTTTCAAAATTTACCGATTGGATAATTTCTTAATTATTTATATACATTGCTTGAAACTTTTTATTTACGAGGGCAAAACAAGAACAAAAGTTTTAAAATAGCCCAAAAATATGGCAATTAAGCATCTTTTTCTCGATTTCCCTACAACCCCCTCACACTTAAGTTTAGCATTGTCCTCAATGTGATAAAACTAAACAAAAGCAACGGAATGAGAGAAAAACCAGAATCACGGGAATATCATGCATCATACAAGAGTGTTGTCTTCGCCTTCAACTTACAGTACCTACAAAAAAGATAAAACATACAAAAATACGAAAACACTTTATTTTTGTTTTTTATAGGTTTTTATAAAAGCGACACATGCTACACCCCCTCACACTTAAGCAAAAATTGGTTAAAAATATGGGGTGTAAGCATGAATTTATTTTAAAAAGGAAAATCACACTTAAAAACTGAAAATTAAAAACACACGGGTTGCCTCCCGAGAAGCACTTATTTTATTATAGAGTCATCAGCCTGACTCGTGTTTCTTTTTAGTTTTCTTTATTTTCTTTGGGCGGAAAATGTTCACTCCACTCCTCATGGTATAGTTTAACACGGTGTCCATTAACAATGAGGCTTCCTTCATTCTTGTCATACAATTCAACATAACCGGACGGGTATCCATGTTTTACTATTAAAGGACCGTACCACTTTTGTTTGACCTTGGGGGCTTTGAATATATAGCGCATATTAAACAAGTGAACTTTATCTCCTTTCTTTAATTCTTTTCATATTCGAAGTTTCTTGTCGTGATAAGCTTTGGTACGTGCTTTGTACAATTTCGAATTCTCATAAGCTTGCAATCTTAACTCGTCGAGTTCATGCAGTTGCAAGAATCGGTTTTCTTCAGCGATTTTGCGATCAGGATTACAGCTTCTCAATGCCCAATAAGCACGGTGCTCGATTTCGAAGGGCAAATGGCACGTTTTACCGTACAATAAACGATAAGGTGTTGTGCCAATTGATGTCTTATAAGCGGTTCGGAAAGCCCATAGAGCGTCGTCAAGTTTCCTTGACCAAACGGAAGGATTGTCCTTAACCATTTTTTCGAGTATTCGTTTTAAGGCTCTATTGGTATTTTCAACTTTTCCACTCGTTTGTGGATGATACGCGGTTGCAAAGCGATGGGTGACTCCATAACGCTTTAAGATTTTCTCCATTTGTTTGTTGCGAAACTGAGAACCTCGATCACTAATTAAAGCTTTCGGCATTCCATAGCGAGAGAAAAGTTTTTTCAGAAAGTTGATTACGGCTCGTTAATCGTTCGTGGGTAAAGCTTCAGCTTCGGCCCATTTGGATACGTAATCAATAGCGACTAAGATATATTCGAACTTATGGGACTTGGGAAAGGGTCCCATGAAATCAATTCCCCATATGTCAAATATTTCGCAAACTTGGATGCTGTTTTGAGGCATTTCGTCTCTTCGTGAGAGGCTACCAGTACGTTGGCAAGCATCACAATTTTCGACTAGAGTATAGACCTCTTTAAAAATTGTTGGCCAATAAAAACCAGCATCGTAGACTTTTTTCGCGGTGGTTGAAGGACCATAATGTCCCCCAGTAGGGCCATGATGACATTCATCGAGGATCTTCCTTGTTTCTGTGCCATAAACACATCTCCTAATCATGCCATCGGGGCATACCTTGAAAAGATAGGGATCTTCCCAGAAATAGTGTTTTAGGTCGGAAAAGAATTTACATCGTTGGTGATAGGCTAAGCCTTTTCTTAGAATTCTTCCAACGAGGTAATTTGCAAAATCTGCAAACCACGGAGATTCATCCGTAGAGATTTTCATAAGAGTTTCATCAGGAAAATAATCGTCGATATCTTCGTCCCTTAACTCTTCTATGTTTGGATTTTCAAGTCGCGACAATTGATCGGCTGCGACATTTTCAGATCCTTTCTTGTTTTGGATTTCGATGTCAAATTCTTGGAGTAGTAAAATCCATCTAATAAGACGCGGCTTGGCATCCTGTTTTGAAAATAGATATTTCAACGCAGAATGATCGATGAATACAATCGTTTTCGACAACACGAGATAGGATCAGAATTTGTCAAAAGCAAAGACTACGACAAGTAGTTCTTTCTCGGTGATTATGTAGTTGAGCTGCGCGCTATTTAGAGTTTTGCTTGCAAAGTGTATAGGACGGAAAGGTTTTCCTTCACGTTGTCCTAATACGGCTCCTACAGCGAAATCGCTTGCATCACACATAAGTTCAAACGTTCGCGACCAATCCGGTGAAACCATGATCGGTGCATTCGTTAACTTGTCTTTAAGCTTGTCAAATGCCTTTATGCATTCCTCATTGAAATCAAAGACTATGTCTTTTTCAAGGAGTTTGGTCATCGGTCAAGCGATTTTGGAAAAATCTTTTATGAACCGGCGGTAGAATCCCGCATGACCTAGAAAACTTTTAACGGCTTTAACGTTAGTGGGTGGTGGTAATTTGGATATCACTTCGATCTTGGCTTTGTCTACTTTCAGTCCGGCTCCGGAGACTTTGTGTCCAAGCACAATTCCTTCAGTCACCATGAAGTGACATTTCTCCCAATTGAGCACGAGATGAGATTGTTTGCATCGGATGAGCATGCACTCTAGATTAAAAAGGCAAGACTCGAATGAGTTTCCAAAGACTGAGAAATCATCCATGAAAACTTCCATGGATACTTAGATCATGTCTTGAAAGATTGCGACCATACACCTTTGAAAAGTCGCAGGTGCATTGCAAAGACCAAAAGGCATACGCTTATAAGCGAACGTTCCAAAAGGACACGTAAAAGTGGTCTTGTCTTGATCGGATGGTTTGATAGGTATTTGAAAATATCCGGAAAAGCCATCGAGAAAACAAAAGAATTTGTTCCCCACTAGTCTTTCCAACATTTGGTCCATGAATGGTAGAGGAAAATGATCTTTTCGTGTGGCATCGTTCAATTTGCCGTAATCAATACACACACGCCAACCGGTAACGGTTCTTGTAGGAACAAGTTCGTTATTTTCGTTGGTTACAACAGACATTCCACCTTTTTTAGGAACGCAATGAATAGGACTAACCCAAGGACTATCCTCTATGGCATAGATGGTTCCGGCCTCAAGGGGTTTGATGATTTCGGCTTTTACTATCTCCTTCATGTTTGGGTTAAGTCGACGTTGCCTCTCAATAACGGGTTTGGCATCGTCTTCGAGATTGATCTTGTGTATATCGGATGTTTCCAAGCAAATGCTTCTTTGTGGTTTTTGAGCATAGAAATGAGACGTTTCTTTTGATCTTCCTCGAGCTTGGCTGAGATAATCACCGGAAGGAGTGAGTCCTTCTCTAGATAAGCGTACACGAGATGTTCGAGAAGAGGTTTCAACTCAAGATCCGTCGGTGGATCATGAATAGATTTGTGAATTATAAAGTTAGATTTCGAAGGCAAAACTTCAAACGGATTTTTTTCCTCTTCTTCGAGAGTTACTTCAGAATCAACGGCCATGAATTCTTCGAATTCACGATCACGTTCGGTATCGCTAATCTTTTCCGAAGTTGTTTGGAATGGTGCGTTGTCATCAAGCGATGCGTCCAACTCTTCTTCCGTTACTTCATCGATAACATCCACGCGGAAGCATGTGTCATCATTGGAATGGGAGTGTTGCATAGCTTTATCGACTAAGAATGTGACTCAATCGTCATCAACTCCAAGGTTGAGTTCTTTATTCTTCACACGAATGATAACATCGGCAGTGTGCAAGAATGGTCGTCCTAAAATGAGAGGGACTTGATGGTCTTCCTCCATCTCAAGGGTTACGAAGTCGGCGGGAAATATGAATTTGCCAACTTGAACAAGCATGTTCTCGGATATCCCAATGGGATATTGGTAGGTGTGGTTAGCCAAATGATAGGCGTGAAAACACCCATCCTTTTACCACTTAATTATAATAATAACCAAGCCAAAACGTGTATTTTATGTCGTAAATGTCGGAATTATGCGTGGTTTGTGTTTTTATTGTGTTTTAGGACCAAAAGATGAAAAAGGAAGAAAACACGGGCTTTCACGGGCTTTTATCGAAGAAAACGAGAAAAGACGAAGTCAAAAGATCAAGAGTGCAAAAAGAATGGAAGTCCAAGGCCTATTCTGATGATTTATCGAAGAAAAAGTCTAAAGACGGAAGTTTAATGAAGTCGAAGAACCAAGTCTAATTAAAGAAGAAAATTATAAGACGAGTTCAAATTATATCGACAAATCCCGAGACGACGTCGAGAAAGACAAAGAATTTAAATCGAGTTGAGACAAGAAGAAAGAAGGAAGAAAGCACCAACAATTTACTCCTATAAATACCCTCCTAATGTGTCATTAGGAGGTGGTTAGAAAATTAGGAGTAGATTAGTTTAGGATTATGAGTAGCTTAATACTTTCTCTCTAGCTTTCATTTCATTATTTAATCTTTTTCATTAATCTTGTATTAGATATTAATCTTAATCTTATTTTTAATCAAATTTTTATTATTAATCTATCATCCTTCCTTTCTTGTTTGATTTAATTTAGTGTTTGGTTTGTTGATTTTGTTGATTTAGTTTTAATTAATCAAGTGGGTTTCATAGTTTTATTGATTTTGATTCCCTAAAGTTCATTGATTTCGATGTTTTAATCCTTGGTAGATCTCAATTAGTGGTTTATTGTTTTTAGTTTTTATTGTTTTTGGTTGATTTATGTTTTATTTTATTAGGTGGGTTTTGATTAATTTGGTTTTTATTGTTAGTTTTGTCGATTTGGTTTGATTTATTATTGTTAGTTGATTATTAGTGGTTAGTTTAGTTTAATTTTTAGATTGATTATGGTTGATTTTGGTTAAATTCGTGTTTTTGTTTCCCCTATTTTCGTCACTGTTTATTTTTCTCAGATTTTTCCCGAGCCAACTATTTTTCCCGAACCAGTTTTTTATTCCGAACCAAGCTTTTTGATAAATTTTACCGAACCAAGTTTTTTTGTATTTTCCCGAATGAGCAAATTTTTTTGAACCAGTTGATTTTCCCGAACCAGTTTTTTTACCGATGAAGCATTTTTCAAAAAAAAATACCGAATGAAGGTTTGATTAACAAAAAAAAAATTAAAAAAAATACCGAACAAGTCTTTTTTACCGAACCAACTGAATATTCCGAACGAATACAAAACATTCCGAACAAAGGTTTGACATGCCAGGCAGCTAGCCTGCTTGAGGCTTCCCGCCAAAAAATTCAGCAGCTAGCTGCCTGCTAGCTTGTTTCTTGTTCCGCAATTGTTTAGTTTAATCTGAAAGTTGTTCCGATTTTATTTTTGAAAGTTACGTATTTTTAGTTGAACTTTTCGTCGATTTTTAGTATTAATATTTTTTCCAAAAGTTTAAGTTTTATCTTTTATTTAGTACCCGCTTTAGGTTTTGCCTCGTTTAGCTTTAAAGTACCATTTTAGTTTTATTCTCTCCTTTTTTATTAAGTAAATTTTATTTTTCAGTCATAAGTTAATTTCTTCGTTTAGTTTCATTTTTATTAATTGTTTTGCTTTAATTCACGTTTTATTATTTGTTTTATTTATTGTTTCTATACAAGTCTTTTTATTAGTTCTTTTATTTTATCAGCGTTAGGCTTGAATTTACTTTTTACTTAGAAATAGATAACCAAACCATTTATTTTTCCACCAAAAACAACTGAGACGCACTTTTAACCGGTAATCAATTCGAATTGAATCGAGACGAACAAATTTTCATACTTGGCAAAAACCAAGTATTAAATTGCGCCGCTGCTGGCTCTTTTCGTGAAGATTAATAGTTTTCTGTGAGAGACGCGTTGGATTTTGGGATCCGTTCACTTTTGAACGTTATTTTTCTTGCCAAAAATTTTCAAAAATCCATAAACATTATTTATTTCAAAAATCCAAAAACATTTGAAAATCATAAAAAGCATTTCTTTTTCGAAAGTTTTGCACCAAAAATATTCTTCTTGCTTATCTGTTGTGTTTAATAGATTCGTTTGTTGACTGTGTAGGGTGTGGAAGACCATCTTCTGGTAGTCAATCCTGTGAATGGTGTTCATGCGAACGGTGTGGAATGGATATCCCTAATTACGAATTTAGCCGTTGTCTATCGTGCAATTCGATCAATTCATACTTCAATTCATTCTTCTCTTCTAATGACACTATTTCACCCTCTCCCATATATGACGATCCATATCAACAAAATGCACCGGGTTTCTCTCAATACCCGTGTTGCAACAATTGTGGGGGCCCTCACGATGATTCTTCTTGTCAACCAATGAATATCTTTGAGCCAATTCCGTGTTATGATTCCGGTTTGTATAACTTTGAGCCCCCACATCACACCCTCAATCATCAATCCTCTCAGGGAATTAGTCTTGACCAACAACTCACTACTTTGAATGACGTTCTAGAAAGTTTAGCTCAACTCTGAGCTGACTTGCATCAGGAAAGGCACCCTTTGCTTGATGGTGACCAAATCTTGAAATCCACCTACACCTTTTTGAGCCAATTTGGTCGTTTTCCCTTCTTTTCTCCACCAAAATGTTTAATTAAAGCGTGGGATAGAATGGGTTTAATTGAACATACTCGAGGAGATGATCAACAAAGGTTGCTTCATGAGCTTCTTAAAGATGTGGAGGTTATCAAGGAGGAGTTTACCACTGAAGTCGGTCTTGTAGATGAGGTGGAAGACATTATTCTTCGCGACAAATTACTGAAAGTTCATCTTCTTATTGCTAAAATTGAAGCGTTGAATTATGCTCCTATTTCTGAGTCTTTACCTCCGTCTATTACTTCAGTTGAGAATAATGATACAGCTATGGAGGAAATCGACATTCTCTAAATACCTCCGGGTATTGATGATGATGACACGGAGGGGGATATTATTTATGATAATTTGCTGCATGAAGATATTGTCCCAAGTCCCCCTCTCGAGCACCTTTTATCCCAACCATTAGAAACCATTACCGATGATGAGTGCTTTGACCCGGGGGGTGACATTAACCATTCCATGATTAACACCTTTACGTCATTCCCGATTAGTGATAATCATATGTCTTTTGGGGATGACATTTTGATTCCTTTACCTACCCCACCTCCCGTGGATCATGATTTCACATACTTCTCGTATGTTGAAAGGACTTTTCTACCCTTCAAGACTTATCCTCCGGCCTCTCCTTTATTAATGTCCTCCGGGAACGAGGTCAAGGTCTTTGATCCCGGTATTACATTTGAGGCTTCCCCGTGGACCATTTAATTCGGGGACGAGTCAGGCTCGTGACTCGGTTAACAAAAACAAGGGGCTTCTCGGGAGGAAACCCGATTATCTATCCTTTTATTATGTTTTCTTAATAAGTGTAGGGGAGACCCTAGTATGTGTTTGTTGTTTTCTTTCTTATCATGTGCAGGGATTCGAGCTTTCAAAGATACATTCTTGATGAATTTTGACGACCCGTGATTTCGTGTTCCCGTCTTCCCAGTTCTATCCTAAACTCTTTTGATTCATTATTTTATCATTTATGTTGAAATAGAATCACTTTAGTTGTCTCTCCCTTAGCAAGATTTAAACAACGTGCACAATGTCCTAAGTGTAGGGGAGTTTACTTCCACATGCTTAAACATTGAGGACAATGTTTATATTAAGTGTAGGGGGACTTCTATCGAAGTTAAGTGGGTTTTTCCTTGTATTTGTCCTCATTTTAACAGGAAATTTGATTTTTCGACATTTTTCAAAATTTTTAATCTATTTTGGCCTAGTAGTATAGTAGTATTTTCCTTTGTTATCTTTATTTACTTTCCTTGCTAGAATAAAAATTTTAATAAAGTGGTTTTAATTTTTAAACGTTGTGAATCTTTTGACTCAACCCGAGTTTACTTATCTAAGTTTACTCTAGCTAGTATCCTTAACGTGTTTAAGTCAAGTTTTGCTAGGCTTTTATATAGGGAGCTTTAAAACGCGAAAGTCTTAACTCTCACGGGTTAAGAACTAGAACTTTTCGCAAGTTCCTATAATTGATCCTAGAGAGTCGTTTATCAAGGGAACTTTAAAATGCGAATTCTAAACTTGAAAAAAGTCTAAGAGTTTGCAAGATCCTATAGATGACTCGAAACCCCAAAACTTTGATTTAATTGGCTAAGCATCCACGAGTCTCATTCCTTGAGATTTTAAATTATGGAGAACGAGAGATGACAGAGTCTATTACAAGTTTGGTATTCTTTCATGAATTTATGTGAGTTGATTATAAGCCTTTTTCTCCCATCGCTTGTTAATAAATATATTTGCAATAAATAAGGTTGTACGATTTGAAAAGTTACTTAGCTTCTAGCACAAGATCGTTTGAAAGTTGCTCGGTATTAATTAGAGTTCATAGCCAAGGCATAACTTATTGAAGCGGGATGCGAAGATTGGCGAGTCCGAAAAGGCCCTAACAAGGCATGAGGGCTACATTTTGTTACTAAATATCCCAAGTGATGTGAAGAATCATTTATCAAAAATCAATATGAAGGATCGAGACACACGACGGAAAGCAAATACTCCCCTCAAGATCATGGAGAAGTCTATCCAACAAGGCCCTAACAAGGTATGAGGATAAATAGACCCAAGTCCTAAAAGGAGGCGGATCGTTATATATCAAAGTCCAAAATAAAGATTGGAGAAAAATGTAGAAGTCGTGGTCCAAGTATGAAGAATCTCTCAAAAACTTCAAGTGAAGAAATTCCTGTTATAAAGAGAAGACCATAATTTCAAGAACGTCTCTCAAGATTTGAAGTATAAAGTCGCTGCCAAATATCGGTCCGAGAAAGGTCTCAAATCGTGAAGCAAGTTATGCCAAGATATGAACTTTAAAAGGTCCCGAGAAGCAGTTTTAAAAGATTTGTCCTTTAACTAACTATTAATTAAATCGTCCCACTTTATTTTCGGCCTAAATAAACTATCGAAATAAGTCAACAATGCATCATCATGATCATTCAAGACAATAATAAAATATAAGAGATACACCTAGGAATAAGGGAGTCCAAGTGAATAATTGGGCCACATGAGTTTGTGTTAGTTTGCTAACTTATAATAACAATGATCTCGTTTTTAAGCTTGGTTTGGAGAACGTGAAACTTGAGGGTGATAAACATTCATGACATCCAAAACCCCAATGTAAGTCTTTAATCTCTTTATTTGTTTTTCTTCCTTTAAATTATGTTTAATAAAGGCCAAGGTGGGTTAATTATGATGAGAAATATAATCTGTGCTTTGAAATTAATGCATTGCATGAGGGCATTGCAATGGTCAAGTGTAGGGGATTTGATAGGTGTGAAAACACTCATCCTTTTACCATTTAATTATAATAATAACCAAGCCAAAACGTGTATTTTATGTCGTAAATGTTGGAATTATGCGTGGTTTGTGTTTTTATTGTGTTTTAGGACCAAAAGATGAAAATGGAAGAAAACACGGGCTTTCACGGGCTTTTATCAAAGAAAACGAGAAAAGACGAAGTCAAAAGATCAAGAGTGCCAAAAGAACGGAAGTCCAATGCCTATTCTGAAGATTTATCGAAGAAAAAGTCTGAAGACGGAAGTTTAATGAAGTCGAAGAACCAAGTCTAATTAAAGAAGAAAATTATAAGACGAGTTCAAATTATATCGACAAATCCTGAGACGACGTCGAGAAAGACAAAGAATTTAAATCGAGTCGAGATAAGAAGAAAGAAGGAAGAGAGCACCAACAATTTACTCCTCCTATAAACACCCTCCTAATGTGTCATTAGGAGGTGGTTAGAAAATTAGGAGTAGATTAGTTTAGGATTAGGAGTAGCTTAATACTTTCTCTCTAGATTTCATTTCATGATTTAATCTTTTTCATTAATCTTGTATTAGATCTTAATCTTAATCTTATTTTTAATCAAGTTTTTATTATTAATCTCTCATCCTTCCTTTCTTGTTTGATTTAATTTAGTGTTTGGTTTGTTGATTTTGTTGATTTAGTTTTGATTAATCAATTGGGTTTCATAGTTTTATTGATTTTGATTCCATAAAGTTCATTGATTTAGATGTTTTAATGCTTGGTAGATCTCAATTAGTGGTTTATTGTTTTTAGTTTTATTGTTTTTGGTTGATTTAAGTTTTATTTTATTAAGTGGGTTTTGATTAATTTAGTTTTTATTGTTAGTTTTGTCGATTTGGTTTGATTTATTATTGTTAGTTGATTATTAGTGGTTAGTTTAGTTTAATTTTTAGATTCATTATGGTTGATTTTGGTTAAATTCGTGTTTTTGTTTCCCCTATTTTCGTCACTATTTATTTTTCTCAGATTTTTCCCGAGCCAACTATTTTTCCCGAACCAGTTTTTTATTCCGAACTAAGCTTTTTGATAAATTTTACCGAACCAAGCTTTTTTGTATTTTTCCCGAATGAGCAAATTTTTCCGAACCAGTTGATTTTCCCGAACCAGTTTTTTTTACCGAACGAAGCATTTTTCAAAAAAAATACCGAATGAAGGTTTGATTAAAAAAAAATACCGAACAAGCCTTTTTTACCGAACCAACTGAATATTCCGAACGAATACAAAACATTCTGAACAAAGGTTTGACATGTCAGGCAGCTAGCCTGCTTGAGGCTTCCCGCCAAAAAATTCAGCAGCTAGCTTGCTAGCTTGAGCTAGCTGTCTGCTAGCTTGTTTCTTGTTCCGCAATTGTTTACTTTAATCTGAAAGTTGTTCCGATTTTATTTCTAAAAGTTACGTACTTTTATTTGAATTTTTCGTCGATTTTTACTATTAATATTTTTTCCAAAATTTTAAGTTTTATCTTTTATTTAGTACCCGCTTTAGGTTTTGCCTCGTTTAGCTTTAAAGTACCATTTTAGTTTTATTCTCTCCTTTTTCATTAAGTAAATTTTATTTTTAAGTCAAAAGTTAATTTCTTTGTTTAGTTTCATTTTTATTAATTGTTTCGCTTTAATTCACGTTTTATTATTTGTTTTATTTATTGTTTCTATACAAGTCTTTTTATTAGTTCTTTTATTTTATCAGCGTTAGGCTTGAATTTACTTTTTACTTAGAAATAGATAACCAAACCATTTATTTTTCCACCAAAAAGAACTGAGTCGCACTTTTAACCAGAAATCAATTCGAATTGAATCGAGACGAACAAATTTTCATACATTACCAAACGTATACTCATACTCGTAGGTTTCAAAGTATTGTTTGAAAGATTCTTGTATAATGAGTATGGCATAAGATTGATACTTGCGCCTAGATCGGCCGAGGTGTGACATTCGGTATTGTTGCTTAGGGTGCATGGTATGAGAAAGCTTCCCGGATCTCCGAGCTTTGGTGGAAGTTTGCTTTGCAAAGCTGCAGAACATTCTTCATTTAGAAACGCAGCAGAGATTTGCTCCGTCTTACTATGGTTGCTCACAAGATCTTTGTGGAATTTCCCATAATTGGGCATGCCGGTTAAGATATCAACAAGTGGAACGTTGATCTTAACTTCCTTGATCATCTTAAGGAATTTGGAATTACGAGCCTCCATCTTTTCTTTTCATAGGCGTTGAGGATATGGAATTTTTGGTTCATACGCCTTCGGTGTTGGTATGGGTGTGGTTTGTTTTGGTTTAGGTTTGGAAGGAGGAACGGTTTCTTCCTTCTCGGGCTCATCAGCCTCGTCTTCACTTTCATCGGTGAAAGTGGGAGTTTTGGTGTTTGGGTTTTGTGGCGGATCATAACTCAGCCCACTTCTAGTGAATACGGCATTCACATATTCATTCCGGGCGGGTGGTGGGCGGTACGGTTTATCCGTAGATGGTTTTGGGTTTGTTTGAGTGTTGCTTGGCAGCGAACCACTTGGTTGATTGGCTAATTGATCGGTGATTCGACCAATCTTGGTTTCGAGATCATTAATGGTTGCGGTGTGGTGTCTTTGTCATCTTTCAACGTTGGCTTTGAGATCGAAGAATTGGTTCTTAATGAACGTGTTTGTCGATTTTTGAGATTCTATGAAAGCTAACAACGTTTTCTCTAGGGTCGACTCTTCAGGTTTCTTTTCGTTTGATGGACCGGATTTATCGTTCTCACGGGGTTGTGAGTTACGATTTTCGTTTTTGGGATACTCACGCCATATGCCAGGATTTCTACCCTAGTAGTTACCTCGATAACCACTTCCTCGGTATCCTCCTTAGGCGTAGTTTGCTTCTTGTTGCGGTTCTCTTATTGGTGTATCATCACACTCCGTGGATGGGTGTGGTCCTCCGCAAAGAGTACATTCGCCTCACATCTCTTTTATTTCGTCTTTGATGGTTTTGAATTGCGAGTCGAGTTTAGATGTGAGAGCGTCCATCTTTTCCATGAGTTTGGAATTTTCGTCACTTTCAACGAAAGCAACGGTTTTCTTGAAAGTTTTGGTTCGGTTAACTTTGGACCAATCGAGTTTTAAGAGAACTCGGTCCTCGAGCAATTGATATGCTTCGTTTGGAGTCTTATAAAGAAAGAGTCCACCGGCATCAAGGATTGCTTGCGTCGGTTCATTGAGACCATGATAAAAGATTTAGATGATGGTTCTTTTAGAAAACCATGTCCATGACAACTACGAAGTAGGTCTTTCATTCGATTCCACGCATCAATGAGTGTTTCTTGTGGAAGTTGGGCGAAACCTCGGATTTCTCCCATGAGTCTTTCGTACATGGCGGGTGGAAAGAAACGGCTAACAAAAGCGGTTCTCATTTGTTCCCATGTTTCAATGGTACCGGGCGTCAATTCGTTGTACCAAACTCTTGCATCTCCGGATAGAGATGATGGGAAGAGTTTGAGTTTTATGGCGTCTCCATCGACGTCGGCTCCATAACGAAACATGCCACATATTTCTATGAATTCAGATATGTGCTTATGCAGATCGGCTCGCGTACGGCCGTCAAATTGGCGGTCTTTGATCATTGAAAGGTGATGACCTTTCACGGTGAAGTTTTCTCCAAGCTCAACTTGAACCATAGCAGCCTCAGGGGTAGGCGCTACTACTCGGTTGGCTGCCCACATAGATTGCTCGTCGGCCATTGGAAATGGTAGATCGTTAAATGGGTTGTAGACGAAAAATGCGTCTAAGAGATTATCAAATGGTGGGTTTTTAGTTTTTGGGATTCGGTTTTCAAAAGAAACAAAGGGGTGTTTCTTGTGGTTTTTCTTTCGAGATTGGTGAATATAACGTTCGGGATCGGTGTATGGACTAAGCAATTCTTGACCGGAAGAACGTGTGTTCATTCAAGTCTTGAACGACTTTTGAAAAGGATTACAAGTAATAAAAACAAAATCAAACAAAATATAACTAATAAGAAAATAAGTAAATAGGAATTAAATAAACCAAACAAATTAAAAACATAAAGTTTTTTTTTTAAATCTGGGAACCTTGTCGGCGGCAGGAGGGTATTTCCGGACGGCAAATGTCCTTCTGTCTGTTGTTGCCGGCGGCAGAGCTAGCTTGTCGGACAGCAAGTTGGCTTCTGTTTGATGGTTGTCGGCGGCAGGAGTGTGTTGCCGGCGGCAAACTCTCCTATCAGAAAAAATATTTTTTTTTGGTTTGTTTGCAATGAGGACACTACATTGGGTTTGATTATAGGATGATTTTGGAACTAAGAACACAATCAAATCCCCGGCAGCGGCGTCAAAAACTTGATGCGTGGTGTGTTGGGTCAAAATGTTGATGTGGAAGAAACTCAAAAACGAAGAAAACATGAAGGCATTTGTCTAAGCGTTGACAAGTGTAATCCAGGCGTTGTCAAGATATAATTAGGCGTTGACAGAAGTCAACAAAAGTCAAACGCTGTTGGAAGCTTCTATTTAGGATAAGTATGCAGAATATTATTCTGTATTAGTTATTTAAATAGAAGATTTACATGTTTATTCATAATTATCTCTTATAAACCCTAATCCTTAGTCTATTAAAGGATCAAGGGTCTTAGCTTTTATTCATATAACTTTCATATACAATGTAAACCTAAAGCGTGTGTCGACTAGGTATGGGATTAAATGTATACACACCTAGTGATTGTTGATTATTAATATAATTAGCAATCCAATTGTTTAAATCATGTGTTTTGTGCCCCAAACACCTTGTTAATGGTTATTGTTCTAATTCCGTTTTGATTATGTTAATCATATGAACAATGATCATTCCTAGTAGCTAAAAGATCGAGGAATCCAAGGTTTCCACAGTTGGTATCAGAGCCTCGTGGCTCGTGATGCTAGGACCAACAAGGTGTTCGTTATAGTGAAAAGAAGAAAAATCCGTCTAGGGTTTTTCTGGACGTTTTTATGTGCGCATCAGTATTCAGAAGGTCATAACTTTTTATTGGACCGTTAGATCGTCACGAAATTTGTTGTGTGTGTTCTATACACATATATCTATACATCCACCGGTAGGATTGTCAAGTTTAATCCTCAAGAAAAAGTTATTAAGCGTTGAAGTCAGCAGTGATCGTATGCAGTTTTTCTGTGGAGAGACTTATTCAAAACACGATTTCTCCTTCGTTAACCGTTGGATCGATGTGAAATTCGCGTTGTCGGTTCTTGGCACATGTGTCTTGGATCTCACTGAAGGGATCTTCTATCTGAGGTCTTATGAACGAGATATTATCAGTCAAAGTTGGCTGCAGAGAGATATCTTTCGGTTTTCTGTTTTTCTTATTATGATATTAGGGTTTCTATAAACCCTAGGATCGGTTCTATAACAGAAAACAAGAAGGTTTGGGATGATTCGGTGGAGATACATGTATTAGGGTTTTGTCCAAAACCCTAGATAGAAGTTGCTGTGATCTAAGATTAGTTTTTAGAATTTTAGGTATAAACCCTAGAATGATAATTATATGTGGTTAGTGATCAGCAAGAAAGTACAAAAGCAGCAGGCGTACAACATGTTTAAAGTCTTGTGTTTTTCGTTTGTGTAAGATACTTATTCAAAAGATGGACCATGATGCAAGTGGCGTACATATTATACGTACGTTCTGGGCTGAATGTTTGGAGCAGAATGCGACGGGTCTAAGGGTAATACAGAATATGACGTATGCAAATTCTTGTGTTTGCTTATTCTTGTGGTCCCAATAGCAGATTGCTTATTCCATGGATCAAGGTCTGTCTTCGTGTGATTTGAATATTATTGAAGTCCAAGGTTAATATTTATTATATTATTTTTGGATTGATTTTGTCACACGTGAATATGTTCATAGTCCAAGATATTGCTAGTTGCTTACTCGCTAGTCAAAGATGATTTCACAAAGAAGTACAAAGCAGAAAGTGGGTACTACAAATAGCCATGATAATATAGACGTGGTGTCTATTAAATAGGTTTGGTCACGTGAGATATGCTTGGACGTTACTGTTTGTTAGTTCGACGCTGACAAGGTTTTTGATTCGACGCTGACAAAGAATAAGTTAAGCACTGTTGGGAAGTGCTGACACTTGTTGTCCGATATATTATTTTTCAAACGCTGACAAGTGTTGTCCGATGTTGGACAACACACAGTGTTAATATATTGGATAAAGGAGGATATTGGACAACAAAAGGAATAGCTGCTGTTTGAGAAAATTGATACGATTTTGGCACACAAAAAGAGGTATTTACACGTAAAGGTACATGGTATCTCCGTTTTTATACATAATATCAAGTTGATATTTACAGCTCGGATATTTTTGAAAGGAATTAATGATTTTTAAGTAAGTTAGCAACAATTCATGAAGACTTTGATTGATATTGGATTATGTAATCGGGATAGCCTTGTGAAAGTGTTATCTATAGTAGACTTTTACATACGAAGATATTGGTTCACTAAGATTTGTCATGAAGAGGTGTTGACTTAAAGGGAAGAATTCTTCTGGTAAGTTTGATGTTTGAAGAAGATTTTTGCGAGTTTGTGTTTCATCATATTGTTAAAGTGGTGGACATCAGCCACTGACCTCAAAAATAACTTGTTTGTGCTTTTAATGGTTGTTGATGAAGACTTGTCATATCTAGCAAAGTTAAGTTGCTATCACTTGAAGGAGTTACATTTTCGTGCTCAGTGTCTCACAAAGGATGAGGATTTTGACAATGGGATCGAGGTCTACTTATACTTTGTGCCATGAGTATAAGTTCTTTATCACGTGGATAGTACAAGACATGGAACATAGGTTTGGGTTACTCTACTTCTACATCAAGAATATTATAGTTATTTTTCTTCAAGATCATTACATAGAGCCTACATTTGGAGAATCTTCAAGATTGCATACCTTGTTTACTTCCCTGTTGATGTGACAAAAAGGGGAAGACATACATGCTACAATTGAGGGGAAGACATACATGCTACAATTGAGGGGAAGCAATTTGAAGATGATGTACAACTTACAAGAGATACACAAAGAGTTTTGCCGACATCAACTAGGGGAAGATTGTTGGGTCAAAAAGTTGATGTGGCAGAAACTCAAAAACGAAGAAAACATGAAGGCATTTGTCTAAGCGTTGACAAGTGTAATCCAGGCGTTGTCAAGAGTAAATTAGGCGTTGACAGAAGTAAAAAAAAAGTCAAACGCTGTTGGAAGCTTCTATTTAGGATAAGTATGTAGAATATTATTATGTATTAGTTATTTAAATAGAATATTTACATGTTTATTCATAATTATCTCTTGTAAACCCTAATCCTTAGTCTATAAAAGGATCAAGGGTCTTAGGTTTTATTCATATAACTTTCATATACAATGTAAACCTAAAGCGTGTGTCGACTAGGTGTGGGATTAAATGTATACACACCTAGTGATTGTTAATTATTAATACAATTAGCAATCCAATTGTTTAAATCATGTATTTTGTGCCCCAAACACCTTGTTAATGGTTATTGTTCTAATTCCGCTTTGATTATGTTAATCATATGAACAATGATCATTCCTAGTAGCTAAAAGATCGAGGAAACTAAGGTTTCCACATGGTGTTGGTAACAAGTTTTAAATTTATAAACACGAATTACCGGATTGACTAAAAACGCACGGGCAAGTATAACCCTTTCGTTTGTGTATAACTTTTATGTGGTAATACCGAGATCGTTCACGGGGATTTGGAAAACCTATGGTTATTCTAAAATGAAACTATAATCGTTAGTTGTAGCAATTGTTGACAAACAAATAACAAGTAAAAATGATGAGATTAATAACATGATTAAAGGTACACTAGGTAAAGACTAGTTTGAGAATTCGTAATGGTATGATTGTGATGACATGTTAACATATATGATTATGATAATTAGATGGATAATCCAATCTATTGTTTTCAAAAGCTTTAATCTTCATCAAGACCTTGGTTAAAGAAAACAAGCATTAGACTCAATCACTCAATTCAAGACTTAATCCAATTTCAACACATTGATTCACGGTCGTTTCACGAATTTCCTAACACTTATAATTATGTTTCTTGATACTCAAAACTTCTTAAGAAATGATCAATACAGAAGATAGCCGATCATAGACAAACCGGCTATGACTTGTTGATAGAAAATAACCCTTTCGACCTATGAAATCTTTACCAACAAATTAAGTTTTGATAACAATTGTCACATGAAACATAAATATCAATGAATCATAGGAAAGCTTGACACTGAATTAAACATAAATCACAATCACAACCATCACTTCATACTACAAACATCATCCTACCAAGTGTAGAATTAAACTTACCTACTTATAACAAATGATGAAATAAACTCAGAAATAAATGTATTATAAGTCATAATCAAGAGTCTTACAAAGTGGAAAAATGTTACTAATGATTAGGGTAATGATCCCTAAGAGTTTCGTGATGATAACTTTGCTTATCAGACTCAAAAACTGACTTTTCTAGCACCACCTTGTTCAAATCCGGGAATGGGAGTTTGGACAAGGATGAGAGAGTTTATTTGATGTAGTAATGAGAAAATGATTGAAAGGTATTAGGATTTAATTGTTACATGACCCCAAGGGTCTTATTTATAAGCTAGTTGATGGCATGGAGTGAATGCATGGCTTGGAGCCAAAGACAAATACTTGGAGCCAAAGCATGTCTAGAAACTTCTTATATGATCTTGCATGAATGTGGACACATTTTTGCCTAGACAAATGTTGGTGGCAACTTCACTCATGATGGAGGCAAATCAACTCCCATTTGATGGTGGAGGCAAATCAACTCCCATTTGATGGTGGCAACTTTACTCTTGCCAGTGGCAAGTTGGATGTATGTTGATGGTGGCAACTTTCATGTTGAATATCTTTATTTGCTCCTTGGAAATACTTGTTCTTGCACCCGAAATTAATCTTCAAAGGCTTGTAACTTGTACACGGGTCTTGAACATGACTAGGATTCTTCGTACTCGTACAATTCTTCATTTCTATGTTGTTTTATACTCCATTCCTACAATTGGCTACACAAAGACTTGCAACACAATTGGGCACAAATATGCACAAAAGTATCATATAATTAACCAATATACATGTACAAAAGTATAGATAACGCTCCTAAAAACATGTTGGATTTAGGCGTTATCACCAACACTATCCGTTATTTCTACACTCCAAAGCTTATCAGAAATAGCACGTTGTAGCAATTATCCAAACCGGACACATAGGCGAAGGTTGCTATTTATAAGGCAATTAAAACCTCCAAAGGAGATCACTTAATGTTAACGCTCATGTTAATACCACCATCCCCGCTTCCCTAAAACTATTTCGAATAGCAATATTGAACATCATTGTTTAAGCGTATCTTATGTGTGATCTCGGCCTATATAAAGTTGAAAATTGCAAAATTTGTGGCATACATCGTTAATTACTCATAGCTTAATAGGAAAACATATAAACATTATCATCTTTTGTGCTTACGGTTCTTCAAGTTCTTCAATAATTTGGCTAATAATTTACTTTAGTGCTTCTTTCCTAAAGGCTCTATATGGTTATATTATTAGTATGATTTTGTCTATAAAGGTATAACAGGTTAAATGAATCGAAAGTAAGTTAAAATGTATTTAAAATGATGAAAGGTATGCCTATAAGCATATATAATAGGCCAAGTGTCGATGTAATAAAAAGGAGACTAACTGGTTGACATATTGACCCGACTGTTGATTCATAACTCAAGCAACTCTACTATGACTTATTCACACTGAATATCTTTTATCATGTGTTAGAGCTGAAATCTAAAAATCTAAACTCTTAATTTTTCCAACTTGTAGGATATTTGGCACTGCATTCTATAAAAAAAACTAAAAGAAATAATTCATATCAGATTTTTGTCATAATTACACAATATTTTCAAGATACCTATATTTCAAATATTTTATGGGTAAAAAAAAGTTTGTTGTGATATTTGATATAATTCAGTTTCAATACCAACAAAACACAACCCACATAAACAAAGGCAGAATGTGTACAGAAATATGTAGCTGGATCTTGCTCGCAACTGCCGAGGGTAAAATTAGCCGAAAACAAATGAATAGACAGTTGGAAAACATACTTGAGATCTGAATTTTAGAAAATATGTCTTTCCCATGTTTGCAGTACGTTTTCAATTCGAGCCTTTGAAAGCAGCATGAAGGCAAGCCATATACCATCATTGTGGCGCGTTATTGACCACAACAAATCCACAAAGAGAACATCTACTGTATCCATCCCCGCGTTCAGGCTGCGTTAGGAGGCTGGGAGATTAAAAAAATAGTTTTGTTAACCAAAAGATTAGCAGATTTAATACAACTTAAGCTATTTAATAATGCAACCAAAATCTTGTGACATAACTTTTTCCCAACTAAAGCGCCCACGTCTAAAAAACAGAGTCAATTATAATAGAATTACAGGTCTTAACTATAATCAGTTAGGTAGTGAGCACTAAAAATTTGTTCCAAGTTTATCACAAATTAGTAAAATTAACAAATATTGAGTCATACCATACATAAAAAAGATAAGAATATGGGGTGTATATGATTCTGCATTTCTGCTTCTTTTTAAGAAATAGTAGTTTTCTTTCATAGTAAGTGCAACGTATTTCAAAGTATTTCCTTAAATTAAAATAACATTACTCGTTTAACATCATGTCTGACCTAAAGAATTTTAAGACACGTATCGTTAAAAATTTCTTATAGCTTAGTATTTCTTCGACTTGGCAGATATAAGCTGGAATGAACAGTAGGGCGTTTGGATTGAGGGTAGACTTAACAAAATTGTGTATTACAGCTATTAGGCTATTCTTATGGGCTGTATGGATGGTGGCTTTGTAGAGGTTGTTAATGGTTGCTATTTGGGGTAGATGACATCTTATTAGGGGTTGTTATTCAACAACCATTTAGTAGTTACTTTCCAAGTTTCAACTACCGAATAAAACAGAATAAGCCAACACGTCAAACATAGACCAAAGTTAGAAGCAATTAGATGCAGTTTTTGGATTTTGAAACCAATGCAATTTCAAAATTGAAATCTCATTACAAAGTACAAAATGAATATCTAACATTAACGTATTAATAACATGTCAACAAACGTAATTTTTTGGCAGCTAAGAAGCAATGCACCCGGTCCGACCCTCATTCCAATATTCTTCTCGGCAACTAGATCTAGTGACAAAAGCTACCTTCTCATAAATGCTTATTTTCTATATTCTTAAAATATTCAGTTCTATCTCATAATGAACTTTCTGTGCAACGTGACTATTTTCAAAACTAATGCAAACTGAATATCCGTATAATATGCAAATTTAACTCCTAATTTTTTTGGAAACTAATTATAGCCCTAAAGGGAGTTGAAAATATACTAAGATATGCTTGGTTTGCATATAGAAACAACTTATAGCTTATTAATAAAAAATCTTGAAGATATAATTAATCTTAAGAACCTTACTGGAATTGATTCGGGAAACTACTACTAATAGGGGCTATTTAGGACTACTGCTCTTTGATTCAATTCTTTATAAAAGAGCAACCAACCACCCTCAAATAGATAAATCACATAAATAAACTATATTACTACAAAATTACCTTTGCCTAATCTATTTAGAAAGCACAAAGAAGCAAACCATAGACCACTTATGGGAGGAGGCACGTACCATTTTTAGACCTGCAAATATAGAAAAGGCTTCAAATATCCACCATGACTGCAACGAAAATCTTTTCCGGTTAGCATCATCCATTGCCCCGCTGGTAGCTCATGTACACGCAAGTCACATTTTAGACGGTCATAAAATAAGGCATTACTCATAAAAATTAAGCAGCCGACGCGACAGAATAAATTACTAACCTTCACTAACTATCAGACGAATATGATAAACCGACCACGAATATGCTACCTAGTTCTGATGAGGCCTGCATTTTAAAGCTACAACACTAAGGATATAAAGATCCTATGAAAAAAAGGTAAATTAGTAGCATACTTCTACAACACTTTCTTTTTCAGTTTAAGAGTTAAGTGTCCAATTATAGTCGATTACTTAAATGTGATGGTCTGCTCACGGAAAATAACATACGCAAGCTTAAAAGAAAAATTGAAAAAGGAAAACATACCACAAACCATTTCAATATTTTCATCCGCAACCCAAATTATCTTCAACCACCACTTATTATTTCCTAGAATGAATTCTAATGGGTACGCATTGAAAATCAGAGTGTATACCCGAGATGGCGCCGACCACTCGGAACAGCTCAAGAAACCAAGGAAATGTAAATACTTAAGTAACCTAAATCAATCATTTCGGTTCTATATGAGGCTCAGCTAAGGTAACAATCGAAGCAAGAGGATGCGACCGGCATGGCTGCAATGGTGTCAAGTTGCCCCACCAAGAAACGGACGATCTCATCTTGATCGAAACAACCCGGACACATCACAGCCAAGAACAAAGCTCATTTAAGACAACTGGAACAAATAGCAAAAAGAAAGCGGGACCCGTCATGGCTGCGATCACATGTCGCCCCGCCAAGATACGGTTTCTGGAAAAGCGAGCTTGCCAAAACATTGCATACACACATATTTGATCAGCGCCAATACATCTTATAAAATGGTAGAAGCTCGAGAACCAATACAGTAAAAAAAAGGTTACCAAATCATGTCATGAAGGCTGTGAGCACAACAAAGTGCTTCCGTGCAAAGTTATGGATTGACTGCACCCGACACAGCCCGTTACTCACAAATGCAATACTGTCATCGTCGCCTAGAGCACCTCCTGCATTATTTAAAGTATTTAAGCGTAAAAATGTAACCAAATGAAGATAAGTAAGCTCTACCTATCGTCATATTAATGGCTGCTAGTTATCGTCATATTAATGACTGCTGTTAGCAGCATCTATAATTCTGAATTAAAATTCATGAAATAAAGTTACTCCTTATTTTTGCTATTTTTTCCCGCCTTATTCTTCCCGTTTCTATTTTCTCTTTACATATCCATCTCTTTCCAATCCGACACTTTTTCTCGTTAAGTGTTTTGTGGAGATCCAACGAACTAACCTAAAACAACACCACACAGGTTATGTACTATACAATCGAGAGCTTGACATAATTTATTATAACTAAAAAAACATGCATAGTTCACATTTTGGTCTCTAGGTCCAAATTTACCTTTTCAATCTGCATCAGCCAAACGACACCACGAACCGAACACCAACCATGCATCATCATCAAGCATACATATAGTGCAAAAGAAAGCGATTTTTTTTAAGGCTCGGATCCAATTTTGTGGGAACCACTCGGAACATCCGCAATGGCTGCAACCACAACGAATGTGTGGCTGCCCTGCCAGAAACGGGCGACCGTAAAATGCGGCTCACAATACACAAAGGCAGAAGGTTTTCATCGCCGCCTATATTTAGAAAATGGCTGTTACGCACATCAATAAACGTAAGCTATAGAACATTTTATAACAAAACAAAGTTTCAGCCATAATGACAGAGGGTGCACCCGACATGGCTGCAAACGCGATACTTTCCCACGCCAAGATGCAGCTGGTCTCCATTTTTTTAAGGCGTTCAAATTTGTAGCCGTTTGAAATGAATATAATAGTCCTTATACAAACAGTAGGCAGAAAACTAACAATTCCAAGATTTATAATGCATCAAAACCGTAACATTTAAAAGAATATGAAAGGACCTGGTCCTTCCACAGTATTATATACGATAATTTAAAATTCAAAAGAAGCATTGCCATGGGTGCAACCAAATGGTATACATATTCGGGTCAAGCTAGAAGGAAGGACAAACCAGCGTCACGCACCCGGTGCTATCGTCGCCTGGAATGGACAACGGCAATGAAAGCATTGGCGTACGGTGTAACCTGCCACGGGTGCAAGCACGATGGCGTGCTGCCATACCAAGTTGTGGGCTGATTTCACCCCAACAAAATGTTGAAACCACAAACATAACAGTCACCTTATTTAATTAAAACTACCAATAACCCAAACAACATCAGCTATAACTACCATTCGAACCAAAACGAAAGCGAACATGAAACATCCTTTTTTCAAGCTCACAACACGCCCTTTTTTCAAACAGAAATCACATCGGTTGCCCGACATATATAGCGGCAACAGATTGCAGACCTTGAAGACCTTCAGCTTGGCATGAGTAACTTCGTAAGCCAATTAACAACCAAGATTTCGAACCATGTACTACTATTCATACTATCACATATGTTGTTTCAAATATAATAAGGCTTAGATAAGTAAGCAATCGGAAAAGAGGATATGTCCTCCATGGCTGCAAACCTAATAAGGTTGCCCCACCAAGATGCACATAATCCAAACTTTGATCGGACCCGCATATATAGGTCCAAACTTTATCATCATAGCCTTTTAGAATCGTATCATTACCATCTTATAAAATCTGTTTGAGAACGTTTGCAAATCACTTTTCATGCTTAACAGCAAAACATCAGAATTCCTTATTAGGAATGTGCTTAATCATTTCAACCATCCATTTAGTGGCAACACATGAGAACCATAGCGTACTTGAAAACATAGGAGACCATATACAAACAGTATAAACGCATTAGGAAACCAATTTCACCATGTTGTAATAACCACGCAGTACAACCAATAAGCCTAGCACCATCGTCACCTACCTGGCGCATCATCGCATGCCATGGATACTGGCAACGAAGAGCACAGTGGCATCGAAGGAGCATAGGGCGAAAGGTGTAACATAAACTATAAACCAACACATATAATGAAAGTTTCAAATGATAGTTTCAAAATCAATTAACAGCCAGAACATAACAAATTATTCATTTATGCATTCCACTTAGACATGACCAAAGGATACGGGAAGCATAAGTGTCTCATTGTATAGAAGGCTTAGGCTAACAACATATTTAATAGGACACGTCCTTCATGGCTGCGACCATAATAGGTCACCCCGCCAAGATACGGGTGGTCTCATCTTGTCAAAACACAGCAGTCTAATAACCAAATACCCCTCATAGCACAATAAGTTCCAACAAATGCCCCAACAATCAAACCCCGTAGGAACCCTATTTAAAGAGTAAAGCGGACAAAAAATATAACTTGTGTTTATTGATGAGACTGCTTTTATACATAGTCTCATCGTCCAAATTGGGCTTAAAATGCATTAAATATCATCAAAATACCCAAATATATGCTTGTGTTTGTTGCTTGTGTATTTTAGGTACGGATATTGAGAAAATGACAAAAGATCACAAGAATCATGCAAAAACGAACACGGGAAACGAAGCCGCACGATGAACCAAGCCCTAATGAAGAATTTTCCAAAGAAAGTCCTTGAAGATTTGAAGAATTATGAAGATTGGTCCTCCAAGTTTGAAGAATTGACACTTTATACCCTTGTATCTACATAATTACAAGTTTGGTCCCTAAAGTTTGTCAAAATTACAAAAAGGACCCTTAACTTTGAAGAATTGGCAAATTTAGTCCCTCAACAAATCTAAATTGCCAATATGTTCCTCCAAGAAGTCAACAAACAAGTCAAAGCCTTGAAGTATGAAGACATGTCAAAAACAGTCCTTGAAGAATGAAGAAATTGCATGTTTAGTCCTTGTTTCAAGTTTATAAAAGTACTTGTGCCAAAAGTGTCAATCTACCAAAGTTGATTAACAAATGAATGAAGTTTTTGCCATTTTAATACAAAGTGAAGAAGAAAAGAAAGCTTGGGGGCCATTTCAGTCAAACTGCCAAACTCACCCATCCATTCACACCTTGACACGTCACCTTAACCCGACCCTACCCACTATCCATAACCAAACCCAGTCCATTACCCAACCCACAACCCACCAGTTATTAAACTGGTCAACCAGTCAAACCACTTAACCCCTTCCCACCAAAACACTTATTTAAAAACTTATTTACCCAAAATAGATTAAACCAACCTTAATCCCCCACATAAACCCTAATAACCCCAGGACTAATTACCTTCAAACCAAAGGGTTAATGGCTGCTAATTACCAGATTGATGATTAAGGGATAACTAACCCCATCCCACCTCCCAAAAAGTGTCACCCTCACCCTCACATGCCTCTCCAACCCTCCCCTGCCCCACATTTTGGCTCCAAGACAAAGATGACAGCCAATCAACGCTTCTTAGCATTTTTCGTGCTCCCAAAGAAAAGATGGACGTCCTAGATCGTTTCTACATCACTGGCATCTCATAAACGTCCAAGAATCATCACATGATCTCTTGACGAATTCAAAAAAATGGCATCAACATGGCATCTTCAAATATTCTCCAAGGGCAAAGTTGGAAGTTCAAGATATTAGGGTTTTAAGTTTCTTTCAGCTTTCTAGAACAAATGTAAGCCTATATAAAGGCATTATAGGACTTAGCATTGAGTTGTTCTTTTTTCTCCGTTTTGTCACAAGCTTGTAAATCCTCTTTTGTAAATGAAATAGGTTAAGTGTTGTTGATGAGAAGCAAAGAACCTCTTTTACATTCTTGCAATTTTAATTTTTCCAAAGCTCAAGTTTTCTTTTAAGTTTCTGTTTGGTGACAAAAGTGTTAAGTTTTTAAGCATTTGGTCCAAAAGCTTTAAGCTAATATCATAAGCCTGAGAATCTATTTGATTATCAAGCTTATGTGAGGAGTAAATTCTTTGTTGATTTAGTGATAGTAATATTCCAAGATTTTTAAAAAAATCAGTTTATCTTTATTTTTTTTTAAATAAGCCACAAACATCTTAATCAATAAGCTTGTTTGGTAGCTTATTTTTATTATGAACAGCAATCTTGTGTTTTCCTTTTCTCTCAGCAGGTTTCAAAAGCTCATAATCCTTTAGAAGATACATGGTGTGTGTGTGTCAACAGTGACCACCACCACCCTCTCTTTGACTTGCTTACTGATTCAAATCCAAGGTTCTGCATAGGCCCCAGCCTATTGGAGGTGGTTAAGCAACCACTAAGGGTCCTGGATGTAGGACCCTTAAGGTAGTTTCTTGTTTCCTATTTCATTTTTCAGTTTTCTAAAAATTTTGTGCATATTGTGTGATTTTCATGCTAAGTGGTTAAATGTTTGTTTAAATGGTTTGATTTGAGTTGTTAGAGTATAGTATGCATGTTAGGATTGATTGGAATCAGATTTTTTGAGTTTTGTATCCATTTGGTTTGAAAATTTTGTTTTCTGAAATACTAAGGGGTGTTTGGATCAGTGTTTAATTTGGATTGTATGTCTTGAATCTTGGCTTGAAACTGGTCTAAGTTACTCACTAGGTTGGTATTAGGTGCTAAGGGTATTTGGTTTTCATTTTTGTGAAGGTTTAAAAGCATTTGCATGTGAAAATTTGAGAAACATAGCAAAAATCCAGTAAACTGCTTTTGTGACTGAAATTGTGGAAATTTGTGCCTCTAATTCATTAGGTTGTTAGTTTATAGGTTTAAGCAGGGTTGAGTATTGGTTGTATGCCATGTGTTTAGTTTGTATGCAAGATATGGGCTTCTAAATTTCACTTGTGTGCCAAGTAGATCAGAAAACACCCTTGGAACTAGCAATTCATATCAGCAACATTCTTTGTGCATTTTGTGTGGATTTTGTGAAGTGATCTTGCTTGATTTGTGTTTATTTTGACTCCTTATACTCCAAAGAGTATAAGGGTGCCCTTGTCCATCACAATCATCCACAAAAAGGCAAAGATCAAGCCCTCTTGATCATCTTTTCACAAGTGAAGAAACATTTGTGTGTTCATCAGAAACACACTTGTTTCTGGGCACATTTTTTTTGCTTTCCTAAGCTTAAATATTGTTAAATTTAGATTGGATTTGTGTTTTAGTGAGTAAAATAGTTACTGGTTTGTGTTTTTAAAAGAAAAAAAATAATAAATTGCAAAAACTCACCTGGCCTGGGCTCGAACACGCGACCTCTCTTTTGGAGGAGTAACGTGTTTACCAGTGATCCGCATGGTTCTTTACGTTTAAGTTTCATTTCATTATCTATTTAAGGGTTATTGGATTTGTAGCTTATTTGATTAACAACTTATAAATAAGCTATTTCTAGCTTATTTCTTGTAGCTTTTTCCTGTTTAGCATTTTTCTTAGGTTTATATTAGGGTTTTTGACTTTTCTGAGCAAAAAGTTTATTTTTCCCATTATTAATTAATTTATTAGGATTATTTTAAGTTTTTATTTTAGAAAATCATTAAAAAATAGAAAAAGGTAATTTAAAAATCTGGAAAAATAGTTTTTAGGTTTTCAATCATATTTTTGAGGTTTTCAGCTATTTAAGTTTTCAATTTAGCTTATTTTTTATTTTATTGGATTTTAGGGTTTTTAGCTAACTTTAAAATTTAATATTAAATTATTAAATAGGTTTCAGAAAATTTGGATTGCATTTTTGTTTTAGTTACATTATTTAGGATTTTTGGTAATTTTTTAGAATTTATTTATAAACTTTTTATTTTTTTGAATATTTTAATATTATTTTATTATTAAAAGTTGAAGTTTTATTTTTTTAGTTTTTACATTTTTCCTAGGTTAAGGACACTTAATTAGGAGTCTTGTCACTTTCCAAATATTTTTTAGACTTTTCAATTAATTTCTAGAATTAATTTAAGATTTAATAGATTTTAATAGTTTTTAAGTGTTTAAAAATAGTTTAATTTGGTTTTAAAATTTTTAAAAATAGTTTTTAGCTTAATTAGGATATTTTTGAGGTTTACAAACTATTAGATCTTGTTTAAGGCTTTTTAATAATTAAAAGTGATTTTTAGGGCTTTAATTAGCATTAAAAAGTCATTATCTAATTAATTAAAAGGTTTTAGCAAGTTTGGATTTTTTGTAAACTCTTAGAATATTATTGGGGATTTTTAGTAATTTTTAGGAATTTTTAGGTTAAAATTTTAATTTTGGCACTATTTACGGTTTTGCGAGATCGCCTTTTTCGTCTTATTTTAATTCGTCTTTGTAACCGTCTTTCTCTTCTAATCCCATTTCTTTCTCAATCATATAATCACAAATCAATATCAATTCAACACACAACGCACTTGCCTCCTTGGGAAACGAACTTGGACTTCATTTGGGTCATTAGTGCTCGGTTTTCCTAAACCGACACTTAATACTACCACTATTTGTCATCCTTTTCCTAAAGGGTACAAAAACACTAAATCATTTTGGCGTCGCTGCCGGGGAGGCGTGTTGTGTTTTGGTTGAACCATTGTTGTTTTTATACTAACCATAATTAGTATTTGTATTAGTAGCACTCTATTAATACGTATTATCGTTTTCGGTTTTTGTGTGAATATTATTACTATATTGTATACGTAGAACAATAAATTCACAAGTACTCCAAATACGTGAGAAATCACAACCTTGACTTGGGAGGTCATTACCCAATCATTGTATTCGAATCTCAAACCAAAGAAAAAGGCAAAAATAGATAAATACTTTCGTGAAGCTTAATCTTGAAAATACAAACTATAAGGTGGGTATAAGGCGGATATTATAAAATATATCCTAAGGAAAAAGGCTCTTAAGTGCTTCGCGCCGCCTCGTTTCCCCGCTTGCTTGTGCGTATTTGATTTTGAGAGTGAATCGAGGGTTTTGCCGCCCAAAGTATTACTAAGTATCATATATATTTTCTTGGTTTCATTTGATTAAACCCTCTTGAACGATTTGGTGTTCCACCATCGTTCTAAAGTCATCGAAGGCGTTCACTTCACGTGATTGTTTTCATTCCTTGAGGCTTCTTTAATCAAGAGATTTGATTAAGGAGGAGATTTGTAGATTTTCGTCTACTTAATACATTTCACCAATTTCGAAAAAGGTTAATACAATCAAAACCACAAAAAAAATGAAAAAAAATACAAAACACCAAAAAGAATCTTCTTTGCTCGTCCCCTCGTTGTACGTGACGTTTATGCTAACTCGAAATCAAGCAAGACGTGCACGTAAACGAAAGAACAAAACTCCCACTCACAACAATTCTAGTGAGGAGTCTCCTATTGACGAACCCATTGTAAGAGAAGCACCAACCATGGCGAATCGAACTATGATGGAGTTACTTCAAGCACCCACCGAGGGTTATGGAGAGGCTATTGTGATTCCCGCTATCCTTGCGGAGAATTTTGAAGTTAAGACGGGTTTGTTGTCCATGAGTCAAAACAACAAATTCCGTGGTGATGAGAAGGACAATCCACACAACCATATCCGCCAATTCAATCGTCTTACCACTACTTGCAAGTTTAAGGATGTCTCTAACGACTCGATTAAGATGATGCTTTTTCCGTATTCCTTAGCGGGGCCCGCTAAAATTTGGTTAGAGAAAGAGCCACCCAATTCTATATTGACGTGGAAGGATCTCGTGTCTAAGTTTGTGAACCAATTTTTTCCGCCCTCTAAGACTACGCACTTGAAAAACGAGATTTCAAAGTTTTCACAAGAATTTAATGAAAGTTTTTCAACGGCTTGGAATAGGTTTAAGGAAATGTTACATGAATGTCCTCATCACGGTTTTTCCGATTTGCATCAAATTGACACGTTTTACAATGGACTTAATGATCATGAAAGGGATTATTTGAATGTCGCCGCGGGTGGTAATTTTTTGTGTAAGACGGTCGAGGAAGCATTGTTAATCATTGAAAATAGGTCTAAGGTGTATAGTCCTCGTAGCACGTCGAGTGTTCGTAAGACTTCGTCTTCGTCTTCGCCTTCATTGTCACACACCGTTGATGCTCACCAAATCGAGGCTAATTTGGAGAACAAAATTTTTGATAAGTTGAAAGGATTGTTAATTGAGTTTAAAGTTGGTGAACAACCCGCTCCCGCTACGATTAAAGCGGTTGCGGTTTCTTGTATGTATTGTGGTGGAGCTCACGATTATTTCGAGTGCATTACCAACGGTGGTACCACTTCGAGTGCCTTCGCGGCCGCGGGAACTTATAACCAAAACGGTCAAGTTCCTCGCACTAATCAATTGACTCCACCGGGTTTTCCACCAAATCAAAATGCTAACAATTATCGAAACAATCAAGTTGGTTACCAAAGCAATCAAAGGAACAATTTCAAGGGTAATAACAACTATGGGAATCAAGGAACTAGTAGCCAATTGCAAAATCAAAATCAAAACCGTAATTTTCAAAACACAAGTCAAGGTCTTCAAAATGTTTACACTAAAGAACTTCCAATGGACTTTTTGAATTACGCCACGGCAAATGATAAGATTTTGGAAAACATTCAAGAGCAATTGGCTAGTCAAGCTAGGGACACGGCTAAAAACACCAAGGAGTTGGCTAATTTTGTGAAGGAAAATCTTAACATGAGAAATGAATTGAAAAATGATTTTGCTAATCAAATTAGAGGTCAAAACAATAAGATTGAACAAAGTCATGCTAGGCTTGAACAAAGAATTGACCAAAAAGCCGCTAGTCAAGATTTGAAGTTTAATAGTCAAGATGCTAAGCTTAATGCCATTTTAGAAGCCGTCATGGGGAACAAAGCCTCTACTTCGAGTGGTCTACCTAGTAACACCGTTTCAAACCCGAAGGGAGAGATGAAAGTTATTACCAAACGAAGTGGTAAGACACTTAAGGAGCCGATTCCTCAACCAATTACTCCAACGGTGGAGGAAATTGAGGAAGAACCCGAGGTGGTGGTCTAAAAGGAGCATATTTCAAGCCCACAAAGTACCGCTCATGCCACACCTACGGTCGACCCTTTACCAACATTGGAACCCGAGATTCCAAAGGCTATGCCTATGCCCCAACCCACACCACCCTTGCCTTACCCATCGAGACTTAGGAAGGAGAAACGACAAGAGCGCGAAAACTACCAATTTGAGCTTTTTATGAAAATGTTTCGTGAGTTGCACCTTAATGTGAGTTTCACCGATGCTTTGGTCATGATGCCTCGATTTGCCGCTAACTTTAAGAGTATGTTGAACAACAAGGAGAAATTGCACCAAATGTCTAGTTGTTCGTCGGTTTATCTTAATCGCATACCTCAAAAAGTCGGTGATCCCGGTAAATTTTTTATCCCTTGTGCAATTCAAGATATGGAAGAATGCTATGCCTTGGCCGATCTTGGTGCTAGCATTAACTTGATGCCACTTGCAATCTTCAAGTCGCTCAATCTTCCTAATCTTACTCCTTCACGAATGTCTATTGAGTTGGCCGACCATTCCACGATTCTCGCATGTGGTTTGGCGGAAGACGTTTTTGTGAAAGTGGGGAAGTTCTACTATCCCATAGACTTTATCGTTGTTGATATCCCCACGGATCCTCAAGTTCCTCTTATTTTAGGTCGTTCATTTTTAGATACGTCTATGGCTTTAATTGATGTTCATGCTAGAAAGATCACCTTACGTTTCAACGACGAGGAACTTGTTATAAACGCAACTCAAAATTCTCAACTTTCTCATGTTTATTCCGTTGCTACCATAAACCTCGTTGATATGATCGACGTGGTTTGCGAGGAATTTTCACAAGAAGTTTTAGGGTTTGGTGATGAAGAAACTAGTGGCAATCCCACTATGTTAGATCCAATTCTTGATAATTCGACACCAACATTCACTCCATTTGAAGGTGGTGGTTTTACGTTGGAAGAATGCAATGTTCCACGTACTTGTGACGAAGACCTCGACAACGATGAGGACTTCTCGATTATCAAGGATTTTCTCAACGATTTCCCATTTCCTCCACCCGAGGAGGTTATGAGTATCGAGCCCAAATATTCATTTGAGGAACCACCTATCCTTGAGTTGAAAGATTTACCTCCTCACCTCGAATATGTCTATTTGGAGGAGGACGACAAGTTGCCGGTTATTATTGCGAAGGATCTTTCGAATGATGAAAAAACCGCACTTGTCGATGTTCTTAAGGATCACAAAGGGGCGATTCCGTGGAAGTTATCCGACATTAAGGGAATCGATCCCAAGTTTTGTACCCACAAAATCTTAATGGAGGAGGATTTCAAGCCCACAATCCAAAGCCAAAGGAGGGTGAACCCTAAAATTCACGACGTCATCAAAAAGGAGGTCCTTAAACTCCTTGACGCGGGAATGATTTACCCTATTTCCGATAGCCCTTGGGTGATTCCTATTCATTGTGTCCCTAAAAAGGGAGGGATGACCGTTGTGCCAAACGATGCCAACGAGTTGATTCCCACTAGACTCGTGACCGGATGGAGAGTGTGCATTGACTATCGAAAGTTGAATGAAGCCACTCGAAAAGACCATTTTCCCTTGCCCTTCATGGACCAAATGTTGGAGCGTCTTGCGGGAAACGATTTCTATTGCTTTCTAGATGGTTTTTCTGGTTACTTCCAAATTCCCATCGATCCTCGTGATCAAGAAAAAACTACGTTTACGTGTCCATATGGAACGTTTGCCTATCGTAGAATGCCATTCGGACTTTGTAATGCACCGGGAACCTTTCAAAGGTGCATGATGGCTATTTTTCATGATATGATCGAGAAGACGATGGAAGTCTTCATGGATGACTTTTCCGTGTTTGGTGATTCTTTCACTTCGTGTTTGTCGAACCTAGAGAGAATGTTAAAACGTTGTGAGGAAACCAACCTTGTGCTCAATTGGGAAAAATGTCATTTTATGGTTAAGAGTGGAATCGTCTTAGGGCACAAGGTCTCGAAAGCTGGGATTGAGGTAGATCAAGCTAAGGTAGACGTCATCGCCAAATTACCTCATCCCAAAACCGTCAAGGGAGTTAAGAGTTTCCTAGGCCGCGCGGGCTTTTATCGTCGATTCATCAAGGATTTTTCAAAGATCTCTCGACCCATTACACATCTTCTTGAAAAAGAGGCACGTTTTGTCTTTGACGAAAATTGTGTACGAGCCTTTGAAATTCTTAAGAGGAAACTTACCGAAGCTCCCATTCTTGTTGCGCCCAATTGGAACCTCCCCTTTGAGCTTATGTGTGATGCTAGTGATTACGCTATTGGGGTCGTTTTCGGGCAACGTCATGATAAGCACTTCTTGCCTATTCACTATGCTAGCAAGACGGTGACGGAGGCTCAACTAAAATACACTACAACGGAAAAGGAGTTCCTTGCCGTGGTGTATGCATTTGAGAAATTCCGACCTTATCTCGTCTTGACGAAGTGCATAGTGTATACGGACCATTCGGCTATCAAGTATCTCATGGCAAAGCAAGATGCTAAGCCTAGATTACTTCGTTGGATTCTCCTCCTTCAAGAATTTGATCACAAAATCGTTGACAAAAAAGGAGCCGAGAATCTAGCGGCCGATCATCTCTCTCGTTTGGAAGATCCTCACCAAAGTGTTTACGAGCCTAAGGAAATCACCGAAACATTTCCGCTCGAGACACTTGGTGTAGTGAATTCTAAGCTTGATTCTTCTACCCTATGGTTTGCGGATTTTGCAAATTACCATGCGGGTAACTTCATCGTTAAGGGTATGACGACTCAAGAAAAACGAAAATTCTTTCGTGACGTCAAGTTCTACTTTTGGAACGACCCTTACTTGTTTCGAACTTGTGCGGATCAAATCATCCGACGTTGTGTATTTGGCACCGAAGCTTCTAACATCCTTAGGGCTTGCCATGAGGGACCCACGGGTGGTCACCACGGTGCTAATCTCACGGCTAAGAAGGTGTTTGATGCCGGCTTCTTTTGGCCTACTATTTACCGAGATGCACAAGATCTTGTGAAGTCGTGTGATGCATGCCAACGCCAAGGAAAAGCCTCACAAAAAGATGAAATGCCACAAAATATCATTCAAGTATGTGAGATCTTTGACGTTTGGGGCATAGACTTTATGGGGCCGTTCCCATCATCTCGTGGTAATAAGTACATTCTCGTTGTGGTTGACTACCTTTCTAAGTGGGTGGAGGCCAAGGCCTTGCCCACTAATGATGCTCGTGTGGTAGTCAAGTTTTTGAAGCAATTGTTTTCTCGGTTTGGAACCCCTCGTGCTATCATAAGCGATCGTGGAACCCATTTTTGTAACGACCAATTTGAAAGGGTTCTAAGGAAATATGGGGTTACACATAGTCTTTCTACGGCTTATCACCCACAAACGAGTGGGCAAGTCGAGGTTTCAAACCGAGCTTTGAAGAGGATCTTGGAGAGATCCGTTGGGGAAAACCGACAATCATGGTCGGATAAGTTGGACGATGCTTTATGGGCCTTTAGGACCGCTCATAAGACGCCCATTGGGTGCACTCCCTATAAGCTTGTGTATGGAAAGAATTGTCATTTGCCTATCGAGTTAGAACACAAGGCTTATTGGGCCCTAAAGCATTGTAATGATGATATGGAGACCGCGGGAAAACACCGGAAAATGCAATTAAATGAATTGGATGAATTGAGGGATATTGCTTATGAAAATTAATTGATTTATAAAGAGAAAACTAAAAAGTTGCATGATTCTAAAATTAAAAACCGGGTTTTTAACATTGGGGATCAAGTTTTGCTTTTTAATTCTAGAGTGAAAATCTTTTCCGGTAAGTTGAAATCCCGTTGGTCCGGTCCATTCACCGTGACTCAAGTGTTTCCGTATGGGACCATCGAGCTAGCTCAAGATGATGGTCCTAACTTCAAGGTGAATGGACATAGGTTGAAGCACTACTTTGGCGGGGAAGTTCCATCCTTGAACTACCTCGACCAAGTCACCTTCCCCAATGATAATTAGTATTGAGGGGATCGAGTCGAGCTCATGACTCGGTAATCAAAAACGAGGAGCCTCGTGGGGGAGTCCCATGCTTATCCTATGTACATATTATCGCTTTCTAATGTAGCTTACGTATGGGGATTTGTGCCCTTCCAACCTTTGTTCCATGGTTGTTTTTAGATCATGATCTTCACGATTGGAGCCTCTCGTGTTCGTTTTATGGGAGCACTCGATCGTTTGCTTTGAAGAATTTCTCGATATCCATGATATATCCTTTTGATGTTCTAACCTTAGGTTTTTAGCACACTTCATAAACGGCTATTAATTTAATGGTTACACCCTTTCCATGCTAGATTAGGCATTCGACTACGTCTCTAGTATGGGGGTGTTTGCACCCCTAGACTCGAAACATTGAGGACAATGTTTAACTTTAGTATGGGGGGTGAATAGATACTTGCCTTGCCAAACTTTCACGCTTTCCAAAGTTTATCTTTTTGTTTATCGTTCTGTTGCAAAATAAGGCTAAAAATGGCCAAATTTTAAAATTTTTCTCATGTTTTATAAGTGTTTGAAGACACGAATGTAGATTTTCCGATGGCGAGAATAAGAGTAATTTTTGACTCGACCGTGCGTGTTGAGCACTTAGCTTTGATTCCTTAACTTCACATTAGGCTAAGTCTCTTAAATGAGGACGAGAAATGATAGAGTTAATTATAAGTTACTGTGCTAAACGTAGAGTACTCGTATTCTTTCAAAAACTCATGTGTTCTCGTTGTTTGCTTATTCTCCCTTCGCTTGTAAATATTTTTTGCTTAATAAATATTGACTTAGCGGTTTAGTTAGGATCGTTGGGTTTCTAGTCTTTTCTAGTAGCTTCTGTGTAATTAAATTAGGAAGACATTAAGGTATCGCCAGCATCACGGTTTTGAAGTATTGGCACCCCAATAATCAAAAGCTTCACCTAATAATAAGATTTCAAGTGCTCACCTAAATCTAGCAAACAATTTGAAGCCCCACAAGGCCGAAAAATCTATGCAAAAATTGAAAGTGAATCAAGCCTTAATCTTCGAAGCTTTAAAGATCCAAAATTCGCTTTTGCGTGAGGATATACGTCTTTGGCTAATAAAACCACCGATGAGGCGGATAATAAAAGGCAAGGCAAGACCGAAGTCATAATAAAAGCTTCATGGCGAAGTTGAATAAAAGATGGAGGTAAACCAAAGATAATAAGGCCCTTCCGTTAGGAGGCGTATAAAAGTCTTGGTAATAAGTCTCATGTTCAAAACCGTTATAAAACCGTGTTTATCGATTCTTCTTGTTGACTTAATTTTTTAACATCGTTGTCTATTAGGAGGGGTTATTGATTTGATGGTCTTAGTTACACCGTTAGGACTCTATTTTTAGACCTAAATCTCTATTATCGCATAAGTCAAACAATGTATCCTCGTGAAACATTCAAGACAAAATAAAATATAAGAGATACAACTTAGGAATAATGGGAGAATAAGTACGTGATTAGGGCATATGAGTAGTGTTAGCATTACTAACTTATAATGACAATGATCTCGTTGCACGCTTAGCATGGAATTGGGGTGAAAATCGAGGACGACAAAATTATTTCTAACGAAGCATTCACGTGTTCTTATTCTATGAACCTAAACGTCCCATTTTGCGATGAAAATCATACATTATGTCTAAAACACAAGTAGTAGCAATAGTAGTAGTATAGCTAGTTTATCATTCAATAAAGTGAATAAAATTGAATTTTGGAGATGCTACGATACTTTATTCTAGCATTGCGTGAGGGCACGGCAATGGTTTAGTATGGGGGAGTGATGAGACTGCTTTTATACATAGTCTCATCGTCCAAATTGGGCTTAAAATGCATTAAATATTACCAAAATACCCAAATATATGCTTGTGTTTGTTGCTTGTGTATTTTAGGTACGGATATTGAGAAAATGACAAAAGATCACAAGAATCATGCAAAAACGAACACGGGAAACGAAGCCGCACGATGAACCAAGCCCTAATGAAGAATTTTCCAAAGAAAGTCCTTGAAGATTTGAAGAATTATGAAGATTGGTCCTCCAAGTTTGAAGAATTGACACTTTATACCCTTGTATCTTCATAATTACAAGTTTGGTCCCTAAAGTTTGTCAAAATTACAAAAAGGACCCTTAACTTTGAAGAATTGGCAAATTTAGTCCCTCAACAAATCTAAATTGCCAATATTGGTCCTCCAAGAAGTCAATAAACAAGTCAAAGCCTTGAAGTATGAAGACATGTCAAAAATAGTCCTTGAAGAATGAAGAAATTGCATGTTTAGTCCTTGTTTCAAGTTTATAAAAGTACTTGTGCCAAAAGTGTCAATCTGCCAAAGTTGATTAACAAAGGAATGAAGTTTGTGCCATTTTAATACAAAGTGAAGAAGAAAAGAAAGCTTGGGGGCCATTTCAGTCAAACTGCCAAACTCACCCATCCATTCACACCTTGACACGTCACCTTAACCCGACCCTACCCACTATCCATACCCAAAC
Organism: Glebionis coronaria; assembly: GCA_025667525.1. Classification (NCBI taxonomy): domain Eukaryota; kingdom Viridiplantae; phylum Streptophyta; class Magnoliopsida; order Asterales; family Asteraceae; genus Glebionis; species Glebionis coronaria. Next base: position 630,145,836 of record CM046874.1, on the reverse strand, counting down.
CCAGTCCATTACCCAACCCACAACCCACCAGTTATTAAACTGGTCAACCAGTCAAACCACTTAACCCCTTCCCACCAAAACACTTATTTAAAAACTTATTTACCCAAAATAGATTAAACCAACCTTAATCCCCCACATAAACCCTAATAACCCCAGGACTAATTACCTTCAAACCAAAGGGTTAATGGTTGCTAATTACCAGATTGATGATTAAGGGCTAACTAACCCCATCCCACCTCCCAAAAAGTGTCACCCTCACCCTCACATGCCTCTCCAACCCTCCCATGCCCCACATTTTGGCTCCAAGACAAAGATGACAGCCAATCAACGCTTCTTAGCATTTTTCGTGCTCCCAAAGAAAAGATGGACGTCCTAGATCGTTTCTACATCACTGGCATCTCATAAACGTCCAAGAATCATCACATGATCTCTTGACGAATTCAAAAAAATGGCATCAACATGGCATCTTCAAATATTCTCCAAGGGCAAAGTTGGAAGTTCAAGATATTAGGGTTTTAAGTTTCTTTCAGCTTTCTAGAACAAATGTAAGCCTATATAAAGGCATTATAGGACTTAGCATTGAGTTGTTCTTTTTTCTCCGTTTTGTCACAAGCTTGTAAATCCTCTTTTGTTAATGAAATAGGTTAAGTGTTGTTGATGAGAAGCAAAGAACCTCTTTTACATTCTTGCAATTTTAATTTTTCCAAAGCTCAAGTTTTCTTTTAAGTTTCTGTTTGGTGACAAAAGTGTTAAGTTTTTAAGCATTTGGTCCAAAAGCTTTAAGCTAATATCATAAGCCTGATAATCTATTTGATTATCAAGCTTATGTGAGGAGTAAAGTCTTTGTTGATTTAGTGATAGTAATATTCCAAGATATAAAAAAAATCAGTTTATCTTTATTTTATTTTTAAATAAGCCACAAACAGCTTAATCAATAAGTTTGTTTGGTAGCTTATTTTTATTGTGAACAGCAATCTTGTGTTTTCCTTTTCTCTCAGCAGGTTTCAAAAGCTCATAATCCTTTAGAAGATACATGGTGTGTGTGTGTGTCAACAGTGACCACCACCACCCTCTCTTTGACTTGCTTACTGATTCAAATCCAAGGTTCTGCATAGGCCCCAGCCTATTAGAGGTGGTTAAGCAACCACTAAGGGTCCTGGATGTAGGACCCTTAAGGTAGTTTCTTGTTTCCTATTTCATTTTTCAGTTTTCTAAAAATTTTGTGCATATTGTGTGATTTGCATGCTAAGTGGTTAAATGTTTGTTTAAATGGTTTGATTTGAGTTGTTAGAGTATAGTATGCATGTTAGGATTGATTGGAATCATTGTTGAGTTTTGTATCCATTTAGTTTGAAAAATTTGTTTTCTGAAATATTAAGGGGTGTTTGGATCAGTGTTTAATTTGGATTGTATGTCTTGAATCTTGGCTTGAAACTGGTCTAAGTTACTCACTAGGTTGGTATTAGGTGCTAAGGGTATTTGGTTTTCATTTTTGTGAAGGTTTAAAAGCATTTGCATGTGAAAATTTGAGAAACATAGCAAAAATCCAGTAAACTGCTTTTGTGACTGAAGTTGTGGAAATTTGTGCCTCTAATTCATTAGGTTGTTAGTTTATAGGTTTAAGCAGGGTTGGGTATTGGTTGTATGCCATGTGTTTAGTTTGTATGCAAGATATGGGCTTCTAAATTTCACTTGTGTGCCAAGTAGATCAGAAAACACCCTTAGAACTAGCAATTCATATCAGCAACATTCTTTGTGCATTTTGTGTGGATTTTGTGAAGTGATCTTGCTTGATTTGTGTTTATTTTGACTCCTTATACTCCAAAGAGTATAAGGGTGCCCTTGTCCATCACAATCATCCACAAAAAGGCAAAGATCAAGCCCTCTTGATCATCTTTTCACAAGTGAAGAAACACTTGTGTGTTCATCAGAAACACACTTGTTTCTGGGCACATTTTTTGCTTTCCTAAGCTTAAATATTGTTAAATTTAGATTGGATTTGTGTTTTAGTGAGTAAAATAGTTACTGGTTTGTGTTTTTAAAAGAAAAAAAAATAAATTGCAAAAACTCACCTGGCCTGGGCTCGAACACGCGACCTCTCTTTTGGAGGAGTAACATGTTTACCAGTGATCCGGATGGTTTTTTACGTTTAAGTTTCATTTCATTATCTATTTAAGGGTTATTGGATTTGTAGCTTATTTGATTAACAGCTTATAAATAAGCTATTTCTAGCTTATTTCTTGTAGCTTTTTCCTGTTTAGCATTTTTCTTAGGTTTATATTAGGGTTTTGACTTTTCTGAGCAAAAATTTTATTTTTCCCATTATTAATTAATTTATTAGGATTATTTTAAGTTTTTATTTTAGAAAATCATTAAAAAATAGAAAAAGGTAATTTAAAAATCTGGAAAAATAGTTTTTAGGTTGTCAATCATATTTTTGAGGTCTTCAGCTATTTAAGTTTTCAATTTAGCTTATTTTTGATTTTATTGGATTTTAGGGTTTTTAGCTAACTTTAAAATTTAATATTAAATTATTAAATAGGTTTCAGAAAATTTGGATTGCATTTTTGTTCTAGTAACATTATTTAGGATTTTTGGTAATTTTTTAGAATTTATTTATAAACTTTTTATTTTTTTGAATATTTTAATATTATTTTATTATTAAAAATTGAAGTTTTATTTTTTTAGTTTTTACATTTTTCCTAGGTTAAGGACACTTAATTAGGAGTCTTGTCACTTTCCAAATATTTTTTAGACTTTTCAATTAATTTCTAGAATTAATTTAAGATTTAATAGATTTTAATAGTTTTTAAGTGTTTAAAAATAGTTTAATTTTGTTTTAAAATTTTTAAAAATAGTTTTTAGCTTAATTAGGATATTTTTGAGGTTTACAAACTATTAGATCTTGTTTAAGGCTTTTTAATAATTAAAAGTGATTTTTAGGGCTTTAATTAGCATTAAAAAGTCATTATCTAATTAATTAAAAGGTTTTAGCAAGTTTGGATTTTTTGTAAACTCTTAGAATATTATTGGGGATTTTTAGTAATTTTTAGGAATTTTTAGGTTAAAATTTTAATTTTGGCACTATTTACGGTTTTGCGAGATCGCCTTTTTCGTCTTATTTTAATTCGTCTTTGTAACCGTCTTTCTCTTCTAATCCCATTTCTTTCTCAATCATATAATCACAAATCAATATCATTCAACACACAACGCACTTGCCTCCTTGGGAAACGAACTTGGACTTCATTTGGGTCATTAGTGCTCGGTTTTCCTAAACCGACACTTAATACTACCACTATTTGTCATCCTTTTTCTAAAGGGTACCAAAACACTACATCATTTATCAAAACTACCAAACCTCTAATTAAAAAGGTAACTATCAAAATCACCAGAAACCTAATTAAAAAAATTGGGGCATTTAAATTGAACGAAAAAATAAATACCTCACCAATTCCAGATCCTTTTGTGTGTTAAAACAAAGCCGGTCAAAATTAGGTGGAGGGATGGTGGTGATGAAAAATAGCTTTATGGGTGCAAATAATTGAGGGCATGGTTTATATAGTGGCAATCAACAAATGCTAAAGGGCCAAATTAACCATCTACATTGAGAGAGGTGGGTAATTTACCAAAGGGCAAGGGGCAAGTGATCAATTAATGATTAACGGGGAATGGGCAAAACCATTAATGACAACGGAGCAACAAAAACATAACGCAAATTTAACGGTGTGTGTTTTGTGTGTGTAAATCTTGTGAGAGAGATGTGGGTTTGTGAGGGGAAAAAATAACCGTTGGTTAATAAGGTTGTGAGGGGAATCACTGTTCATTGGCAACCGTGATTCCCCTCTGTAATATAGAGAGTAATGTAAAAAACTCTATTACTAAATGGAGATTTCTATTTATATATGTATGCCCTTTTACATCTTTTTACATATACAAGTTATAATCACTGCTAATCTACCAAACATTATTATAAATTAACTGCTACTGCTAACTGCTTGCTACTAACTACTTGCTGCTAACTGCTTACTGCTTACTGCTAACTGCTAACTGCTAACTGCTAACTGCTAACTGCTAACTGCTAACTGCTAACTGCTAACTGCTAACTTATAACTGCTAACTGCTACTTCTAACTACTACCAAACACACTCACAATACATAAAAATTTGTTTAAGAAAAAATTAAGTATATTATCAATGTGTAATTACTTATGTTGCACTTGTATTTATATTAATTAAAAAAATTATTCAGTCGGTGTATTACGCAGGTCTTAAATTAGTGTGAGTATAATAGAACCGATGTGAAATATTATTAAAAAGGATTGCAAATTGACTTTTGCTTAAAAGATATAAATTTATTTCTTAAAAACAACTTGAATCGATAGAAAAAAAATGAAACTCTATAGATACATGTAATAAGAGTATTGTTATATCCTCCTACAACATATGTCTACATATCCTCCTACACACACAATAATATTAAATATTTTTTCCCACTAATTCTCTTTTCGCATATAAACCAATCGTTCTGACACTTGTCAGGATCTGTGAGTAGGAAGATTTGTAGGTTGTTTTTGTAGGAGGATATAGCATTTTTGATGTAATAAATACGCATTGTTTACTTGTACAACCATGGTAAATATTTTTCTAAAACACTATGGGTCGGATAAAAACTCGTAACTTACTCTATTACGTAGTACTATTATTTAGGGACAGTGTATGGACATACTATTTGTTAGGGGTACATTTATTAAACTTGTTAGTCAAGTAATTGGTTTCCATATAAAAACGAACCCTAACACGATTCGTAAGGTAATTAATAAAGGAAGCCAAGTTTCCATTTATTATTTAATCTATAATTAACCACCGTCTTATTTTCTCCTATATAAATAAACATACAGCAAAGGGCTAAAACATATTCGACTTCATATCTCAACTTGTTTCATCGATTACAATCACAATGGCCCAACTTATTGATTTTCTGAAGCATTTTTCAGAAGATCGCCCTAGTCCAGTCGCGTCAACTTCCGGTGATAAAGCTGCGGTAAGAATGCCTAAGAGAAAACGGTCTTTTGAGCTTTTACTTGATTATTATCGCAGGCTAAGACTACATCAAGAACTTGTTGATGCCGCCAAGTCGTTCACCTTATATTTGCAGCCGAGCGATAATGCTCCACTCAACACATCTAATTTGTTGATCGACTATTCTGCTACGCCAATAAGTTTCGTTCCACCACAAGATCCACCAAAAAAGACCGAACCAGTGCCAAAGAAAAAGAGAAAGATAACGCCCAAGATTAAGTCTGGACCAGTGGTCAAGAATGAGGTTACAGAGAGGTTGCAAAAGTTTATAACGAGTGATGAGATGAATGGTTCAGATTTAAAATTGGTGATTCAGAAAGTGTTGTATATGAGTGATTTGAAACAAGACCAAAACAGGTTGAGCTTGCCCATGAAGAAGCTAGAGACTGAAGATTTCTTAACGGATGAAGAGAAATTAGCACTCGAGAATGAAAAGGAGATCGAGGTTCGACTAGTTGGGCCAACACTAGAGATGTTTAAGGAACCGATGATGTTGAAGATTTGGGATATGAACAAGACCCATAATCTTGTGTTAATAACCAACTGGTACCACTTTGTGAAGGAGAACGAGAAATATCTAGAGGAACTATCAAAGATTCAATTGTGGTCGTTTCGTAAAGACCATCAACTGTGCTTTGCTCTTGCAGTTGTGGCGAGACCACCCGATAGCATAAACACTGTTTCTAATTAATTAAGAACATGTTTACTCAGATTTTGCTTAATGTAATTCATTTTAGTTATGATCAACAATAAGAAGCATTTATAAGGTTCAAAATTTGTCTCATGCACTCCAAAGTGCTTAATGTTTTATTTATGCAAAATTATTAGATATTTCCCACCAAATTTGGAGTTAATTCAGTTTTCCTTTTGTGTGTTTTGTTAAATTTGAGGTGGGTTTAACTAAAATAGATTAACTTGATGTTTCTGAGAAGAGCAATTTGTCTTTCAAGAAATCATTTGTTATCGTTTTCAGTCGAGAAAACATGGTCTTGGTTTTAAGTTTTCTGCGCCCTGTTCATAATGGGTCGAAAAGTGTTTATCGTGCACCTTTGTCCCTGGCGATATGAGTTTAACACATGTGACCATCTCATTCTGCAATATGGCAGATTGTTCGAGTGTGTGAGGACAAGTTTATCCCTAAAGTCATTGTATAGGATTCGAGTGAGTGGCTATCAAAACAATATTAACTCTTTATAACGACTTTAAGTGGCTATCCAAACACCTCTTATTACAATCGGTTCTGTCAGTTAGGGTTGAGGCATGTGTTTGTAGTTCCTCGTGCTTATCGTGTGATTGATGATCACCAGAAAGGACTTGTTATCTGAGGTTACTGAAACGTTGAATTTTTGTATGTGTAGGACAATGAAGATTCAGGCCCAGTAGAGCTGCAGTTGTAAGGTCTCTATTTCCTTACCTATTACTGGTTGCAAAGTGAGCGGTTTTTGTAACGGGTCAAAACGTGTAATTTTTTGTACCGCTGTATTTTTTTCAATAAAAAGATATCATGTTCAGAATAATAATCTGGATTCAGTCGTATTATTTTCAGGGGTCGACATCGAGGAGGTAGTAGAGTGACAACCAGGAATCCAGACATTGGGTCTCCACTACTTAATGGTCTCCTGGACCAATGCTAGACAATTATTATTTGAACGCTCGTTTTGCATCTGACCCCCCTTATTCTTTTTGGTAAATGTTATCAAAGTTTATAGTAGGCGCTCATTGTTAGCACCTTCAATGAGAAAGACGTGTGTAGTAACTAACTCGATAAATGACTGCTATACGGCCTATACGTATTAGCTCCTTTAGTTACCGTTGAGCTTGTGCGTCTACGACTATTTGTAGAATTGTAGCAGGGAAGATTATGGCAAGAGACTGAATTAGAAAGGCTTGGCACATTACACATTAATTTTTTGAGTGTTTTCGAATTTGGACATTTGGTCCTCGTAGGAACTTGTGATGGCTGCGCAGGTAACCCGATAGAAACCCCAGGAAAGTTAAATAAAGTGTATCCTGCCCAAATCCACCAAAAAGACAAGATTAAGGCAAAGTAGCGTCACTGTTGTTGATAATTGAGTTTAAGCTATAAATGCGTATATTTCTCGACATGTATATTTTGCAAACGTGATCATATTGATACAAAATAAGTTTACGTACCAAATTAGTAGTTTGGTTAAACTCGTCATAATACACACACCTTAGGAAAATAAACATCTATCGATTGGTTTTGATCCAACAGGTATACAATTATTTTGATGCATCCAAAAATAAAACACTATTAGCACTCCTTACAGCCTAGTTTTACAATCTGTCATGAGAAATATTTTGGCTAAGAAAGTGAATAGGACTCGGGTCGACTATAGCATAGGATAGAAGCTCAGAATCACGCTCAAATATCTCCATTTCGCCTGGACTTAAGGTGACTGTCGCTTCAACACCACCACCTTTGAGTGTATCGTTAAGATATACAAGCCTGTTGTATCCGACATTCACAGTGTAGAACCATATTGGCTTTCCCCACCCGAAATCTATCTCATAGATGCCACTATTCAACAGACTGCTTGAGATTATGCAGTTGTTGGGAATTAATCTAATTAATCATTGACATATAAAACAACAACCTGTTGTTTTGTTATGTTAAGGGCTGCAAATCGACGTACAGGAAGAAGCAACAGGCCTGGACATATTTTATAACAGAAGTTGCTGGCCTTTTAGGCCCATACACAAACCCTAGCAGTTATATATATATATATAGTTATGTTGGAACACGACTTTTACTTTTACAGAACCGGTACCATTCATACCGATTCACTATGTATATATAGTTTAGGAATTCAACAATTGTAATCATCCCAATATTCTATATCAATAGATCCTGTGGTTTATCAGGAAGGGTTCAAACCCATATACTTTTCTTGTTCTTCCCTATATTAATTCTGTCTTTATATATGATCGTTCATGATTAGTTTGGTCGTTACTCGATCCTGGAAATCACCCATTGAAGACCTGTCAACAGTGGTATTAGAGAGCCTGAGAATCAAACTTCATGGTACGATCATCATTCGAGAAAGAAGAAAGAAAAAAGGACAGAAAGAAAAAGACAGAAGGGAAGAAGGAAGAAGGAAGAACATCAAGAAAGAAAGGTTTTTTTTACAGATTTCTTATTTGGATTATGATAAGAAAAAGATTTTTCAAGATTTCTTATTTGGATTATGATAAGAAAAGAGAAGAAAACGCAGAGGGAGCTAGATTAAAGATCTTATTTGGTTTATGATAAGAGAAGAATTCTTATTTGGTTTATGATAAGAAGAAGGAAAAAGAAAAATTGGCAGTGGGTACAAAAGAAAGAAAAAATCAGATTTGGAAAAGAAAGAAGGCTGTGATTTTTTAAATCAAAGCAAGAGGAAACCATATGCAACAAACCTAAAAGCCATGACGATATCAAGATTGAAGATGGTCACTTTTGAAGAAGATATATCAGAAAGTATTTATCTTGATATATATGCACTTTGGCCAGGACGCGGCGCAGAATACCAAATAAAACTTTGGTAAGGATTGTGCAAGGATTGACGCACAAGAAAAGAAGGTATGATTAGAGCCTTTCTGAATCATCTCAGAAGATGAAGGAGACTGCGAAAAAATGGGAAACTGCATACATAGATAGTATTGCAAGATTAGAAAGATCAAGAAAAAGAATGGACCATCTACATCAAGACTTCCAACCAATGAAGAATCAAACTCCTGATGAATTCAACAACAAAAGGAACGTCAAGATTAATTTGATTAGGGGGGAATGTTGGGAATTAATCTAATTAATCATTGACATATAAAACAACAACCTGTTGTTTTGTTATGTTAAGGGCTGCAAATCGACGTACAGGAAGAAGCAACAGGCCTGGACATATTTTATAACAGAAGTTGCTGGCCTTTTAGGCCCATACACAAACCCTAGCAGTTATATATATATATATAGTTATGTTGGAACACGACTTTTACTTTTACAGAACCGGTACCATTCATACCGATTCACTATGTATATATAGTTTAGGAATTCAACAATTGTAATCATCCCAATATTCTATATCAATAGATCCTGTGGTTTATCAGGAAGGGTTCAAACCCATATACTTTTCTTGTTCTTCCCTATATTAATTCTGTCTTTATATATGATCGTTCATGATTAGTTTGGTCGTTACTCGATCCTGGAAATCACCCATTGAAGACCTGTCAACAGCAGTCTCGTTGATCAACGAAATCCATCAGATGGTTGAACTCTCTCAGTATCTCGTTGATTTTCTCATGCCCCTTTTCCCCTTTCATGGACTCTAAGTGATACGAATCTTTTTTTGCTATTGATTCTCTTATTTGAGCCATCAGGGTTGCCAAGTCTGGCTGGCTTTCAGGAAAACAAATGGCAACAGCTTGACTAACAATGTTTCCATGCCAATGGACTCACTGGGAAGAGGAGGTGAAGCCCTTTTCCGGAGGTTCACATTTGACATGAATGCATGAGGTGACTGTGGACCGAAAGGTCTGATGTTCGATGCTGCTTTGGCAGCCGCCTTCCAGATTAAACCTGAGGTTGCCTCAGTGCGAGTAGCCGGTGATGTGGTTGAGCTGCTGCAGGAAACTGGTTGGGACTTGAGGCGAGCTAAAGCATTATAATTAAACAAGAATCGTTTCGTACTAAGCAATTTGGTAGCCAGGAACTTGGAAGCAGGCATCGAAAACTCTAAAGGATTGTTGGGAATGACCTCATGAGCGATAAAACTTGGTGAAAGTGTTTCCGGTGAACCTCTGGCAGCAGCAGCCCATGCCTTCATTAGCGTGAAGTATGTGTGTCAACGATCTTGTGTGACAAGCTTGTGCTAAGACCAATCCCGCCACAGTTAAAGATGTTCACCTGATTTTTTATATGATTCCTGATCAATATGCTTATTCACGAATACATCTAACATAATGATAGGATAAAAAAATAACCTGTACACCAATCACAAAGTTTTCTATTGAAGATTCTACCGTCCTAGGGCTTTCCAGATTTAATTAGCGCTGTCACCTTTTCATCATCTGGATTGCTTAAAAAATCTTCTAGAGTCTGGTTGACCCGAGCCTCAATGTAATACACTCCTTTGTCGTTGCACGTAATCTGCAAGCTATCCTTAACTTCTCCAGCAATGGGATAGAACTGTGTCAGAATATGAGATAAACTCTCCTTGAGATGTTTTGATCTTTTAGTAATCACATCATTAACACTAGCCTTATCCGAATTAGGAATAAATAAGATCAAAGGGGTGTATGTGTCAAGTTTCATTTGGTCTAAAATCGATAACTTGAACAAAGATGTTGCTGAAGTTTCAGCAGACGTTGCGTCGCTTTATTCCCTGAGAACGATCACTTCATTATGGTCCTTGTTGATCAGCTTCAAAGCTTACTTTCTACTATATAAGGTACCCAAAGATGATCCTGTTAGACTTCTACTGTATAATTATTTAGCTTCATTTCCTTAATGCTTGATTTGTTTTATATAGTTCATTACGTACGTAGTACTCTTAATTACGTATCGAGAGATCCAATTCTAAGGAGAATTAACAAGGTTGCTAAAAAAGAATGCAACAAATTAAGAGTTAATTCTTAATATAGGATGACATGCTTTTTATGGTCTAAAACGTAGGATGATGTGAAAGTACGTGACATTTTGATTACCTCCTCAAAATAGACCGACCTATCACAAATGGATTCTCTAAACCCCGAACGTAACAACTAACAATTAGTCAATTAGATTTCGACTGGACAACAAATACTTAATTATTAAATATAGTTAAAGTACGTGAGAATTATATAGTTTTGTTGAAAGATACATGAAGAAAAGAAAACATGCCTTTAATCTATATAAATATATAAATGGTTTACAGCTTTACATCATATTCTTGAATAAACGAACGTGAACACAGGCTTCGTTCGTTCATTTATGTTCGTGAATGTTCGATTATATTCGTCCAGTTACGTTAGTTTATTTTGTTCGTTTACGTTCGATTAACATCCCAAATGTTAAAAAATAAAAAAAGTTACATATAAAATATAATAATGAGAGTTATTTTGGATATCATATTTATCTCGGATACTGTAGAAAAACATGATTCAAGAGATCCCAAACAACTTTAGATTAGATTAAACAAGATTTAAAGATTAAAGACCGAATAAATAAATCACGTGTATTCCTATTATCTACATGATAATAGTTTTACAGATTAAAACATAAAAAGAAAGAGATCAAACTAGGGTTTCAAGAACAGAACAATGGAGAGAGTAACTGTGTGAAAAAACACACAGATGAATGAACGATACAAACTAGGTATGGAAACCCTAGTGATAGTAATAGAAGCTTAATGGGCTTTAGTAGCCGTTAGGCTTATGGGCTTGGCAAGACTTGGGCTAAGTCCAAGATAAGAATGTCCAAAGAGCAGCTTTAGTCCCTCCATCATATAGCAATGTCCACAACAAGTCCAAATGATTAACTGAAAGTTTTAATGAACACAATAAGTCCCTAAGGTTAATAATGGGTAGCAGATTAGGTCATATATTTTAACATCCCCACTTAATCTGACAATCCATATAAGTTTATCATCCCCAATTTTTCAACTAGGTTTTCATGCTGGTCTGTATCCAACCCTTTTGTAAAGATGTATGCAATTTGATTTGCAAAATCCACTTTCATGGTTTTAATAACCCCATTCAAAAGCCTTTCTCTAACAAAATGTAAGCCAATTTCAAGGTGCTTAGTCCTTTCATAAAAACAGGGTTAGCTGCTATTTTAATAGCAGAATTGCTATCACAAAACAGATCCACAGGTAAAAGATTATAATAGTTTAAATCTTTCAAGATTTTAAGGATCCATATGACTTCACTTGCAAAAGAAGCAAGAGCCCTATACTCTGCTTCTACAGAAGATTTAGAGAGAGTATGTTGCTTCTTACTTTTCCAAGAAACCAAATTATCATTCAAATATACACAATAACCAGTCACAGACCTTCTTGTCACAATACATTTAGCCCAGTTAGCATCTGAAAAGGCTTTAAGAGACATACTAGAGTTTTTGCAACATGAATACCAAGACCTGGAGATCCCTTTAAGTATCTCAGAATTCTAAAAGTAATTTTCAAATGAGACATCAAAGGGGAATGCATGAACTGACTTAAACAATGCACATCATTGAAATGCCAGGCATAATAGTATTGGTCAAGTAAATTAGCTTTCCCATAAGTTTATGATAATCTACAATGTTTTCAAGCAAAGGATCACTCTTAGAAGCCTCATTAGAAATAGACAAGTTTGCCATTAAAGGTGTCTTAGATGGTTTTCAAGATAGCATTCCATATTTAGACAAAAGATCTAAAACATATTTTCTTTGGTTCAAACAAACACCAGAATTGGTATTAACAACTTCAATCCCCAAAAAATATTGCAATTTTCCCAAATCGTTGATTTTGAACTTTCCTTTCAAAAAAAATTTAAAGCTGTCAATTTCCTTTTCATTATTATTAGTGACAATAATATCATCCACATAAACAAGAACAACAATAAATACATTATCACTAGACTTAGTATAAAGAGAATAATCGGATTTACTTTGAACAAACCCATTCTCAATAAGCACAGAGATGAGCTTAGAGTTCCACTGTCTAGGATACTGTTTAAGTTCATAAATGGACTTCTTCAATCTACAAACAAGATTACAATTACCAGTATATAACCCTTGAGGGGGTTTCATGTAGACAGTTTCATCCAACTCACCATACAGAAAAGCATTGTTGATGTCAAGTTGATAGGTAGGCCATGACTGATTAACAGCTAAGTTAACAAGACACCTAACAGTCACCATTTTCACAACAGGGGAAAAGGTTTCTTCATAATCAATACCCTCTTTTTAGCCACAACCCATAGCAACAAGTCTAGCTTTATACCTTTCTATTTTACCACTAGATTTAAACTTAAGTTTCCAAACCCATTTAGAATTTAAAGCAATCCTACCAACAGGTAATTCAACTAAATCCCAAATGTCATTCTCAAGTAAGGCAACAAATTCTAAATTCATAGCATCAACCCAGTGTGGGCTTTGAGATGCTTCAAAGAAATTCCTAGGTTCACTACTTTTATTTAAGTGAGTGACAAAACATAAAACATCCCCATTGAGTTTAGAATACACAACAAATTTTTCAATCGCATACTTGACTTTTGAATTAACAACAAAATCATTGTAATTTTTAGGAATGATAGAAGGTCTTGAAGACCTTCTCAAAACTTGACCACCCTGAGCATAATTATTAGAATTACCCCTTAAATTTTCTCCCATGTTTTGGCCATGGAAGGGAAAACTGAGGTTAAATTCTAAATTTCCCTCAGAGTTTTCACCATCATCAAGTGTGGCATCCTCATTTCTATTCAAGCTGGCATAACTGGTATCATTGCCAGAAGCAATTTTTCTAGTGTCACCTAGACTTGAAGGTGGGCTACTAGCACTTGGTGACCTAAGGTCACCATTATGTTTCTTTAATACTCTATCATCATCATCATCAGGAAGCTCAGGGTTTTCTAAGTTAAAAAAGGTTAACACTCTTCATATTGAAAAACATCAAGATTTTTGTTATCATTCTTCTTTTTTTTGAAATAGAATCCTTAAAAGGAAATATAGATTCAAAAAACTTAGCATCTCTTGATACAAAAAACTGAAGTCTGTCAAGACTATAAAGTCTATAACCCTTTTGAGAATTAGAAAAACCCATCATAACACATTTTTTAGACCTACTGGTGAGTTTATCACGACTATTTAAAATAGTGGCAAAACAAAGACAACCAAAAGTTCTAATATGAGAGAGATTAGGGGATGAATTATAAATCATCTCATAAGGAGATCTACCATTTAGCAAAGAAGAGGGCAATCTGTTAATAAGATAAGTAGCAGTTAGAACACGTTCAGTCAGAAATCTCAAGGGTATTCCCCCCCCCCCTGAAACAAAAGGTATCTAGTAACATTCAAGAGATGCATATGTTTCCTTTCAACCATCCCATTCTGTTGTGGGGTATAAGCACAAGAGGTCTGGTGTACAATCCCTTTTTCATGACAAAATTTCTGAAAGTTTTGATTCACAAACTCAGTTTCATTATCACTTCTGAAAATTTTGATATTCTTTTTGAATTGATTTTGTAAGAGATTGGAAAACATTTCAATTACAGAATCAACTTCATCTTTGGTTTTTATCAAATACACCCAGACAGCTCTTGTAAAATCATCCACAACAGTAAAAGAAAATCTATGACCAGTGTGACTGGTCACCCTGTAAGGACCCCATAAATCCAAATGAACAACTTCACCTAGCATTTTTGTTTTACGATCACTTAAAGGAAATGGTTCTCTAGTTTGTTTAGCTCTTTGACATATATCACAGAAATCAGATTGATCAAAATTTGTAATATTCAAAGAATTTTTAAGAACATTTAGAGCAGGGTCAGTTGGGTGACCTAATCTACAATGCCGATCATGTTTAGACAGAGAACAAGTAAGCACGTTAGAATGATTCACACACTTAGTACCTTCTATATCTAAATAGTACAAACCACTACATTGCCTACCAGTCCCCAAAACATTTTTGAGATTCAAATCCCGATTCACAAAAAAACATTTGTTTTCATCAAACACAACTAGAATCTTATTATCCTTAGCAAGTTTGTGCACAGAAATTAAAGTAACACGGTAATTAGGTATAACAAGAACATTAGACAAAACTAATCCATTTGAAAGCTTTAGATTGCCAATTTTAGAGATGATGGCCTCAATCCCGTTAGGATGGGCCAACTTAATATTAAGGTGAGAAATATCAAACACATTTTCCAATTCAGTAACATTATTGGTCATGTGCTGATTTGCCCCAGAATCAACAACCCTCCCATTATACCCAAGTTTAGATTTGATGTTGGTGTTAGAACAATTTTTTTTTCAAAATAATCATTGAAATTTTACTGTTGTTAAAATAAATACCTGCCATGTTGGCATGGACACCTTTTCCAGAATCATTAGCACTACCCTTGTTATCTTTTATAAGAGAGAGCAAAGTAGTAAGTTGTTCATCTATGAAACCAAATGAAGAGGATGTCCCAACAGAATTGTTAGAAACAATTTTCCCTTTGAAACTTTGCCCCCTGTTTTTCTTCCCAAAGTCAGTAGGGTAACCAATGATTTTAAAGCATCTATCAATAGTATGACCATTATAACCACAATTCTCACAAACAACTTCAGCATTAAAATCACCATAAGGTCTAAACACAATGTTGTTGGGGGTATTAGGCCTATATCTAGTGGTGCTAGTGCTAGGTCTAAAGTTCCCATTATTTTATTGTTAGGTCTGAAATTACCATTGTTAGTACTCTGAGTTCTTTGAAAATTGTTTCCAGCAGGCCCATTAGAAAGAAAAGCAGATGTCTGAGTCTTTTGAGAGGATCCAGCAAGAGTGCCAGAAGCTACCCTGTGAGATTCCTCACTAGAGATTATAGCATAGGGCACCCTTCACATCTGGAAAAGTATCTCTAGAGATAATAGAACTTCTAATACTCATATAAGAATCATCAAGACCCATCAAAAATTGCATAAGTTTCAACAATTGATTGTGTTTCTTAGATTCACCAGCAGCAGTACAAAAACAATTAGGCAATTCAATCATAGCATCATACTGTTTCCAATAAGCATTTAGTTTATGACAGTAATCAAACAAATTAGACCCATTATGCTTAAGTGTATTAATCTTATGATGAAGATTGAACTCACAGACCCATCAACTTTATGGTAAGTTTCTTTTAGCTCATTCCAAACATGTTTAGCCCTTTTTGAAAAATCTGACCAAGGAATAACTCCTCAGAAATGGAATTTAAAATCCAACCAAGAAAAACAACATTCACCCTATCCCATTCTTTTCCCAAAATCTCATCAGTTATGGACCTTTTACATGTACCGTCAATAAAACCAATTTAGTTTTTACCTTCTAAAGCAAGTAACATAGCATTGGCCCGAACATGATAGTTTTCAGTTTCCTTTAATTTAACAGTGACAACAGTTAACACATCAGTATCATTAGGGTGTAAATGCAAAGGGTCAATTAAATCAAGCTTACTGATAAGTGTGATTGCGCTAGTCCCACTCTCAGTATCAGTATCACCATGAACAGACTGATCTTGGTCAGTCATGGTGAAAGGTCAACAAGGGTTAAAAAGAACTCAATCCAAAGCCAACTAAGTTCCCAAGCTTCCAAATCACTCAAGGTGGTAGGTCAAGGGCAAGGCAGAGGGTGATGATCCAAATAATATGGTAAAATAGTAAAGACAACCAACCCCAACAAATAAAACAGGTATTAAAGACAAATAAACACAAAATCAATTAGCAATTAAAGAGAGAGTGAAGAAGGTGTTACAGTGCACGCAATAAAGCACGATCGAACCGTTACTCCTAGATTCACTTAGTCTAGGAAGTAACAGAACCTCCAAGGAACAAACCCTAATGTTTTTCTCAGGAAAAATTAGGGAAAGTAACCAAAACAAATAGATCAACCAAAGAATCAACAAATCCGCCATAGTATCCACCACCAATCAAACAATCTTCGACAAAAAAGGTGAAACCCTAAATTTTTTCTCAAGAAAAATTAGGAAAAATCACCTCAATCGAAGAGTAACACCGCCAATTAGATGAATCAGTAACAAAACTGATAATAGGAAAGATCTCTGAAACCCTAAATTTTTCTCAAAAAAATTATAGTAGCAAAACAGAAGATCTAGGAGTAATATTACCAGATCCATCTATCTCAATAGCAGATCTAACCAAAAAAGTAAGTACGAACAAAAACCCCCAAATTTTATCAAACCCTAAAAAAATTTCATCGATTTTTAGTAACCAAGCTCTGATACCATGTAGAAAAACATGATTCAGGAGATCCCAAACAACTTTAGATTAGATTAAACAAGATTTAAAGATTAAAGATTAAATAAATAAAACTAAAGACTACCACTGCTAATCATGTGTAGTCCTATTATCTACATGATAATAGTTTTACAGATTAAAACATAAAAAGAAAGAGATCAAACTAGGGTATCAAGAACGAACAATGGAGAGAGTAACTGTGTGAAAAAACATAAAATGAATGAATGATACAAACTAGATATGGAAACCCTAGCGATAGTAATAGAAGCTTAATGAGCTTTAGTAGTCGTTAGGCTTATGGGTTGACAAGACTTGGACTGAGTCCAAGATAAGAATGTCCAAAGAGCAACTTTTGTCCCTCCATCATATAGCAATGTCCACAGCAAGTCCAAATGATTAACTAAAAGTTTAACAATGAACATAATAAGTCCCCAGGTTAATAATGGGTAGTAGATTAGGTCATATATTTTAACAGATACCAAAGGACTCATCTCTATCATCCATCTCTACACATCTAATAGGTAAGATTAAAAGTATTTAATTATTTTATATATTTTTATAATTTAAATAACTCTTAAACCGTTAAGTGTTAAATTAAAAAAAATATACCATCATGACGAGCATTTAATTAGCTTTCTACAAATATGCACTATGATATATTTTTGAAGAAAAAAAATTCGTTTTTTCGTTTTTGAAATTTACATTAAATATCATATATGATAATACTATTTCATCATATATATATGATATTGGTGTATATCATATATGATCAGTTGTATCATATATGATACTAGTGTTACTATCATATAGGATATTTAGTATCATAAAGGATATTTAGTATCATATATGATAGTTTTCGACAACGAAAAAACACAAAAAAAAATTGGCGAAAGTATATCATATAGCTTATTTGTAGAAAGATAATTAAATGGCGGTCGTGATGGTAATTTTTTTCGCATAAAGATTAACGGTTTAAGAGTTATCAATGTTTGAAAAAAGAAGAAAATAAGTTTTTAGTTTAATCTTATCCATCGGATTAAAATGAATATGGAGGATGCAGATTAGTCCCTTGGTATCCAAATAAAGTTTGGTATCCAAATAAAGTTTGATATCTAAATGAAATTAAATAATAAAATATATTTAAGTGCTTGACAATAATATATTAGTAATATAGTATTTAGGTAAGCAAGACACTAATGATCAGGGTTGTAAATAACGTGAAGTGTAACGTAGTGGTATTGCCAAGCTTCAAGCTACAAAAGCTATCGCGAAGCTATGACTTTTTTGAAGCGTGATGTATAGCGACATAAAATATTTATAAATTAATATCTATATAGAGAGTTTACAAAAGATTTTATACAAAAAATATTAAATATGTTAATTAATAACCTACTCCTTACATGATACAAAATGGATCAATACTTTTATTCAAAGTTAAAACAAAACCGGCTACTAGTTAGTCAAGACTCAAGAATTTATCTCCATATTAAAATTACTAAACCTAAGTCTAGTAAATAGCCCAAAACTAAGTAAACAAGCCCAATTCCTATAAATCTAAAAAAAGATTCAAGAAAAAACGTCACGCTACGCGCTATATCACAATTTATGCCGTTTTTAGCAAGCTACGCCTAGAGACGACGCATTAGTTCGTTTCGTAACGTGGAGGTCACGCTTCACGCTATAGCCCGCTATAATGTGCGCTATAGCGCGCTATCTGGAACCATGCTCATGATGCTAATGCAGTAACATGACTATATTTTTAAGATCAACTAGGATGAAAATGATGTTATTTTTAGGGCTATATTTTGGGATATGATGATTATATAAGTATAAGATGATGATATGAATCTTTTAAAGAAACAACTTTAGTTACACGCTCGTTTAGCCCGTTTACATTTATATATCACCGCCAGCGTTCATTTATGTTTGTTTATGTTATTAATGAACGAACATAAACGAACATGAACAAGTTCAAATCTATCTAAACGAACATGAACAACAATCTGGTCCGATCATGCGTTCACGTTGTTTGACTAATATTAAATGAATGAACGTGAACATACCTCTGTCCGGGTTCGTTAGGTTCGTTTACATTGCTAGTGAAAATCATAACTTTTATTCAGATTGAAGAGTCTTAATCCCCAAATTTTTAAACTTTTATTGATTTTTGTTCGTAAGTTATAAACTTTTTTTCATCACTACAACTATCTACTGCTATGAAATCACGTTGTTATGCACAACTACTCGTCTAATATACATAAATGATCATCATACATTTAGGTCCCGTTTGGTTCATCGTAATTTGTCGTAATTAGATGTAATTTTAATTTAGTTACATTGTGTAGGCTGTTTGGTTTACATAACGGAGGAAATTGTAATTTCACTTTACATTACGTAAGTTGTTTGGTTTGGATTGTAGTTGTTATTCACACATTACAATTACATCAAGAAAGGGAATTCAAATTACATAAGAAGTTAGATGTAAAGTTTTGAATTATGGTGTTATTCAGTATGGTGTAATTAAGTATTTTTGTACTTTGAAACATGGAGACTGGCCTTTTGAGTAATACAAGTGAGATCACTGCCCTAAAACTCATGAAGAAATTGTCAAATATATATTTCACACGTGTTACTCAAACTGGTGAATTTATTTTTTTCGACAGATTCCTTTATGGAAATCTCAAATGGAAGATCACATTCTAACTGGCTTAGGGTGGTTTCAGTGGGACAGAACATGAACGGTAAGACATACCGTTGTGGGTTATGTTATCAGTTAGGCATTCCATTATATTTTGTTCTGAAACCGTGCTCAACTTGCTCTAGGGCCTTTACGGGAGATATTTATGGAGATCATGTTGTATCATGTGCCGGTATTATTGGTATTAAACATCGGCATAACCTTGTCTGTGATACTCTTGTCGACATATGTTTTTGATCGAGGATTGCGGCTAGTAAAGAAGTCGATATTGGGCTTAATGGAGGGCATAACAAACCCTTACGTCCAGTGGATATGTTACTCTACTTGTGGGATAAAAGAATTGATGTGTGTGTGGATTTCATAGGATCCTCGCCTTAAATGCAAACTGGCTTGACTGATTTTGTGTCTGGCCGTGAGGGGATTGATGCGGCACATTGTACACGCGTTAAGTATGAGACCTGATATTCACATATTGGGTATGGTTTCCTTCGCTTCGCATTCTCTTCGTTTGGGGAATTGGAAGAGGACATTAGGGCATATTGTGTTATTCATATATTTAATAGAATTAGCTTTGCTATAGCTAAAGGAGCCGGAGCTCAGATAGTATCTCGGCTCTCCACTAACTTTTATAAATCCTATTATTCTAATAAAGTACGTGGTTTTTAAAAATAAAATAATAATTATAATAATAATAATAGTAATAATAATAATAATGAAGTGATGTTTATAATAAAATAATAATAATAATAATAATAATAATAATAATAATAATAATAATGAAGTGGTGTTTCAAAGTTGGTGTATGCTTTGAGGACTTGCCCCCCTGGGTTTCTTGAGGGTGTTTTGTCACAGTTTGATCAGGCCTTACGCGCGTCTTTGGAGTTGATTGTTACGGGTTCAGGGCCTGGGTTTGGTGATTTGCAGTGGCGTCTTGCTACTCTTCCTATCAGTATTGGTGGCCTAGGGGTCTTATGTGCTGAGGATGTCAGGTGCTTTGCCTTTATTGCTTCTCGTTACAGTCTGGTGATTTGCAGGATCGGATTTTGGCGAGGTCTGGGATTGTTTCGCCGGGCCCTATTTTTCAGTCTGCTCTTGATACTTTCTCGACCTGTTGTGGTGTAGATCCTCTCTCTGTCACCACTAGCTCTCCTGTCCCCCAGTTTATAAAGTCTTTGGCAAAGAGTTACTTTGGTTTCATTGATGGTTGTTTGACGTCGCGTTTCGGGTTGAGTCGTCGTCAAGAGGCACTTCTCAGCTGTGTGCGTGCTCCTCATGCGCAAGATTACCTCTTCACTATTCCGATTGATGGGCTGGGACAGCGGATGAACCCGAGACAGTTTCGTGCGGTATTGTGTTATCGTTTGTCGATTCCTTTATTTCCTGATGGTTCTTTGTGCTCGGGTTGCCATGTACATCGGATGGATCTGTGGGGTGATCATGCTGTTCATTGTGCTAGTGAATTGGGGGTTAAGTTTCGGCACAATCTTGTTCGTGATGTGTTGTTTGATATTTGTTCTAAGGTTGGTGTGTCGGTGAGGAAAGAAGCTGATATGGGATTTGTTTCTGATGGTGGGCGTGATCTTCGGCCAGCAGATTTATTGCTACACAATTGGTCCCAGGGCAAAGATGCGTGTTTAGATGTTACAGGGGTTTCTCCGTTTACAGGGGCGGGGTTGGATTCGTGGGTTCCTGGGAGTGCTTTGCAGTCGGCTGTTCAGAAGAAGAAAAGGAAGTATTCTTCTATTTGTGCTGAGCATGGTTACTCGTTTATTCCATTCGCCTTCTCGACTTTCGGGGAGTTTGAGGAGGAGGCGATGGGTACTCTCTCACGTCTTAAGCGGTTAGCTGGTTGTCATTCTAATGACGCGAGGAGTGATGGTTTTTTGATGTCTAGACTTAGTTTTTGTATTCAAAAAGGGGTGGGCGCGCAGCTTGTTTCGCGGCTCCCTTCCAATTTTGTGTGATTAATAAAATTGGAATTTCCATAAAAAAAAAAAATAAAAAAAAATAATAATAATAATAATAATTAAATTAGTATTAATAAAAACTCATTATTATTAAAATTGTTTCTAACAATAAATAAACTTTATTATATTAATATAATGTTTATATAATAACATAACTAAAATAATGATAATTATATTAGTATAATAATATTAATAAAATAATTATTAAAAATATATATATTAAAAAATATATAAATAAAATAATTATTATTAAATTTAAATCAATTATTATTAAAAAATAAAAAATATTATTACTGAAATTATTATTATTCATTAAAAAATATTATTATAATAATAAAATATTTTAAATAGTTACTAATTAAATAAAATAATTATTATTATTATTAAAATAATAATAGTTATTAGTAAAATAATTATATTTTATTAATAATATATTAATACAATAATATTAATAAAATATTTATCATTTAAAAAATTAAAAATAACAAAAAAGATACAAATTTTTTATAATGAAATAATAAAAATAAAAATTTATACTATATATTTTATTATTATTAAATATTTATTATTAAAAATATTAAATATTATTATTATTATTATTTTATTTATTATTACTAATATTATTTTATTTTAATATTAAGTAATAAAAATCATTAATATTATTATTATATTTTTCTTATTTGTTATCGTTTTATCAAGGTTATTTATTATTATTATTATTATTGTTATTATAATAAGTTATTATTTATTATTCATTATTATTATTATAATAATAATTTATCGTTTATTATTCATTATTATTATTAGTATTATTTATTTTGTTATTATGACGTGATATACCCGTAAAGTGTCGAGAAATGATGTTATACCCTCACGTGAAAGGGGTTAACAATGGTTAGTGGGGCTTATTAAATGGAGTCATAAACGACAGAAAACGTTTCGACTTAGAGGCGACGGTACCATAACGTAAGGACCGGTGTTATGCCGACGTGGCTGACATTATTTCGATGTGGCTGTCGGCGTTATGCTACCAGGACTTGTGTCATACACCCCCCTCCACACACACACACACGCACAAATCTTACCTACCCATTTAAATTTTGGGAATTTTAAATCTCCCTCATATAATGGTTATATTTAAAAAAATAAAATATTTAAACCGTATACAACTATATATAAATATCTTTTTATCATATATTCTTTTCACAACCCTTTATATACACACGTACAACAAAATGGATCAAAATCAAAATGATGAGTAAAAACCGTGTGTTTTTTAAATCGATAAAGAATTTTTTTAAATCGAAGAAGAATATGATATCGATTTTAAGATGCAAGCGTAGCAAACGATCTGTTGAAAATCGGCCTTGCTTTACCCATAATCCGGCCGTCGTGACTGTGTAGAAGCCGAAGTTCGTTTGATGGCTGAATTTTGGAAAAAGATATCGTATGATGCGTAAATTATTTTTGAAAATTGCCGATGGCACCGAATCTGATGAGACACATCCTCTCCCAAAAATATACTAATATTAATATATAATAAAATTTTATATATAACAACGTGCAGAATTATTAATTGTACGAATATCGTAATTGTAAAACATTAATTACGGGAAATTTTTTTTACATATTTAAATTAAAATATTAAAAAAATACTTTATATGTAAGTACGGGAAATTTCTTATACATACTTAAATTAAAATATTAAAAAATTAATTTATATGTAAATGAGAACTTATAACTAATTTTGTTTAAAAGATACAAGTTTATTTATTAATAAATATGTATTGTTTACTTGTACAACCATGATTTGACCATGATTTGGAGAAAACTTTTGACAACACACATTTTGCCTTTTGGTAGATATTCTATAAAAGCACTATGGTTCGGTTAAAAACTCGCAATTTACTCTATTACTAGTAGGGGTGTCATTCGGGTTATCGGGCCGGATTTACGCCTTATTGGATCATGTTTTATCGGGTTTTCCAAAAATAAAAACTTACCTGTAATCTGACCCTATAAGAAATCGGGTTATCGGGCTAGGGTCTATGGGTTATCGAGTTTATCGGATCGGGCTTATCGGGTTAGACATATGATCAGTGAGATACTAACAAAAAGATAGATGGCATGTAACTGATCTAAGCGTATGTATTTCATAACTAACTTATAACATCACTGAATAATTAAACGTGTGTATATTTCATTACTAACTGATAATCACCATTTCACAATATGATATTATTGTTTCTTAGGCTTACGAATCATGTATAATCAGTAGTATGACTATTAAGGATATGTAAACTTTTAATTTAATATTTAAACAAATATTTCTTAAGTCTTATAAGGTTTAGCACCCGATAATCCGATAACAAAGTAGCTACAACCCAAACCCGACCCTATATGGTTAGCGGGTTTATCGAGTTGACCCGATAAACCCGATAAAATTTGTTGACCTGAATCAACCCGACCCTATAAGGTCTTATCGGGTTCGGGTCGGGTCGGATCAACCCATATCACACCCCTAATTACTAGTATTAGTTTGGAAATATTTGTTAGGAATACATTTATTAAACTTGTTGGTCAAGTAATTGGTTTCCTTATAAAAACGAACCCTAACACGATTGGTAAGGTAATTAATAAAGGAAGCCAAGTTTCCATTTATTATTTAATCTATAATTAACCACCGTCTTATTTTCTCCTATATAAATAAACATACAGCAAAGGGCTAAAACATATTCGACTTCATATCTCAACTTGATTCATCGATTACAATCACAATGGCCCAACTTATTGATTTTCTGAAGCATTTTTCAGAAGATTGCCCTAGTCCAGTCGCGTCAACTTCCGGTGATAAAGCTGCGGTAAGAATGCCTAAGAGAAAACGGTCTTTTGAGCTTTTACTTGATTATTATCGCAGGCTAACACTATATCAAGAACTTGTTGATGCCGCCAAGTCGTTCACCTTATATTTTCAGCCGAGCGATAATGCTCCAGTCACCACATCTAATTTGTTGATCGACTATTCTGCTACGCCAATAAGTTTCGTTCCACCACAAGATCCACCAAAAAAGACCGAACCAGTGCCTAAGAAGAAGAGAGCTAAAAAGGTAAACCGTGGACACGTGGTGATGAGCAACCACGCAAACGAGCAGATGCAGATTGTTTGTTATGACACATTAGCCACACCACCTACAGAACCACCAAAGAAAAAGAGAAAGATAACGCCCAAGATTAAGTCTGGACCAGTGGTCAAGAATGAGGTTACAGAGAGGTTGCAAAAGTTTATAACGAGTGATGAGATGAATGGTTCAGATTTAAAGTTGGTGATTCAAAAAGTGTTGTATATGAGTGATTTGAAAAAAGACCAAAACAGGTTGAGCTTGCCCATGAAGAAGCTAGAGACTGAAGATTTCTTGACGGTTGAAGAGAAATTAGCACTCGAGAATGAAAAGGAGATCGAGGTTCGACTAGTTGGGCCAACACTAGAGATGTTTAAGGAACCGATGATGTTGAAGATTTGGGATATGAACAAGAACCATAATCTTGTGTTAATAACCAATTGGTACCACTTTGTGAAGGAGAACGAGAAACATCTAGAGGAACTATCAAAAATTCAATTGTGGTCGTTTCGTAAAGACCATCAACTGTGCTTTGCTCTTGCAGTTGTGGCGAGACCACCTGATGGCATAAACACTGTCGCTAACTAAGGAAATATTAAGCATCCTGTGGAACACTTTTAATGCTTGTTATTAGATATTGTTTCTTGGTCTTAAGAGTTAAATTATGATTTTATACATTAAATTTTGTTTGATTTTTGGTGTTGGTTCTATAAAGTGATGATCGTTAGGTTTCTTTTGGATTGTTTTTATAAATAAGTTGTTCTTGTTGTTTTATTGTTTGACAAATTATGATGATAGCTTATTACTGTTGCTAATGATTATGAGGGTGTTTAGCATTGCCTATTAATTTCTGCTTATAGGAAAAAACATGTAAGCAGTTAAGAATTAGTGTTACGATTTGCTTATGTCGTTAATAGCCAAGTTCCAAGATAAGATTGACTTCAAAAGTCAAATAAATGTGTTTTAATCAGGGTTTTAGGTTTGATATTGAAACTGATATATCCAAATATTTCTAACTGCTTATGTCTTCCAAATAAGACTGCTTTTATCGATCGTGAGCTGAGTGAAGCGCATCGTGAGCTAAAAAACACAGACCTCACGCGTGAGTGAGGCAAAAAAAACCTCACATTCAGCCAAGTGACATTTCGGACTTAGCGAAAAACTGAGCCCCTCACTAATTATTAAAAAAAAAAAACTTTTTTAATACCCCAAATTAATTTTTATACAACGAAAAATACAACTTCTATACACTAAATACAACTCATAACCACAAAATGTCTAATTCACGTACTGCCCGAAACCAAAATCGTCAACAATCAAAAATAATTCGAAGTGTACGTTTTTAATTTCGTAGCGTTTTTATTTCGTACAGTTTTTTTATTTTCATAACATTTTTAAATCGTAACTTTTTTATTTCGTAAAGTTTATTATGTACGTTTTTAATTCCGTAACGTTTTTATATTTTCGTAACGTTTTTAATTTGGTAAGTGTACGTTTTTTATTTCTGTAATGTTTTTTATATTTTTAAGGTAATATTTTAATTTTGATTAATAAAAATATCATTTTGGTTTGAGGGTGTTTTTTTCGTGTGATTAATAAGAGTAAAGTGTGAGTGAGAGTGAGGATGAAAAGTAAGAGACAGAAATTTGATGTGACGCTGACGTAAAAGATGTGAGGGGTGTTTTTGGTGTGACAGATAAATTCAGCCTAAGCATAAGCACTTTCAAATAGGCAACTCCTATCGACTTTTTGAAAATATTTATACCTTTTTATATACTTATATACTCTCTTTTTCTCAAAATTATAGTCTACCTTTTTATTTTGCTTTGTCCCAAAATTATTTTTCAGTATTAAAAATAGATTAAAAAGTTTGATAAGTTTACCATATTGTCTTTGCTTGAATATGTTATTACAAACTTTAAAAAAGATTTAATTAATTAGTTAAAAGTAAAACTGTCATTGTGCTTAAAAGTAAGGGAAGGAAAGCTGTATTTTTTTAAACTGTTTATTTTTACGAGGACAATAATTTTGGGACGGAAGGAGTAGTTGTTTTATTGAGAAATTTACATGTATATCCTTCTTGAAGTTAAATATTACATAAATATCATTTGCATTTACATGTATATCCTTCTCATTTTTATAATTACATCAATCTCCTTCTCAAACTTTGGTAATCGTAAAAATATCCTTCTTCGGCTTATAAATATATACACTTCAAAAATTAATTATATCACATTTATATTAATTATAAATTTTAAAACTATTTTACATATCTTCTTTATCTATTATATTTAACATAATAATATTTTTCATACATAAGTGATGAAAAACATAATAATATAGTTACAAAAATTTATATATACTCGTAGAGACACGACAAAAAATATATTACTCATACATATTAATTTTTTCATATTTATCTGTTGGCCTCAAGTAATAATAGTAATAATAGACCACGTCAATTCAAATATTTGAGAAATATATAAATAAAATTACAAATGTTTGCTAAGAATATTGATCTAATTACAAAATTTTAGAAAAGATATTGTTACGAAAATGATAAGTATTGATGTAATATTAAACTTTCGAAAGGATATACATGTAAATGCCTCTATTTTATTTTACACAATTATTAAATTTATGAAAAAATTTAAATAAATTTCTTGAAATTTTGTTTTTTCCAAAAATAATTGTTTTCGAGAATATTTTTTCGAAAATTTCTTTTTCTAAAGAAAAAAAATTGAAATTTTTTAATTTAAAAAAAATTGAAATTTTTTAAATTAAAAAAATTTGGAGAAGAAAACTCGAAGAAAAATTTGAAAAAATAATAAAAAAATAGAATTTTCAGAAAAATGATCTACATAAAGTAAAACGTGTTTAATCTTTTATGCAATTATTAAGTTTATATAACTTTTGTTTTGATTTTTCTACGAAAATCTGTTTTTCTTTCAAAAAATAAATTTTCAAAAATATCTTTCTTGTTTTTTCAAAAAAGGTTTTCTCGAAACTCTTTTTTTACGGAGGAAAACGTATTAAAATGACTAACGTTACAAAAGACTAACGCAAAAAAAATATTGTTTATTGAAGGACTAACGTTGTAAACCATGTCATTGGGTTGCAGGTTAAACATGTGGAAAAAGGTTTGCACGTACCATATTTACATGTAAAGTGATAGTTGATGTATTATCTGGGTAATTTTTTGTTTGCACGTGCTAAAAAATATATTTTAGAAAATATGTGATCAAATGCCTTAAACTTATATTTATATGTTAATTTTATGGTTTTTATGTTGATTAGAGTGAAAAAAGTTTATTATGAAATGCTTGGTTGACGTACAAAGATAATGTTATGATCATTACTTAATAGTTACTATACATAATGCTTAATTAGGATATGCCAAACATGATTACTAGATTTGTGAACAAATAACACAAAGATAACACACTTTGTGTGACATCTAACCTTGCCTAGAGACGAAGTCCGAACGAAATATAATTGGGTGGAAAATGTTGATCCCAAACTTAGATCGATTTAGCTTTATGTATACGAGATTAGATCAAGTAATACACTTAGAGAAACCTTTGTATATGCTTATGTAATCTAAGTGTTATGCGGAATTAACACTTAAACAAGAACACACAATGATATAAACAAACTTTCACTTTGATTAATGATATCAAACTTGCTTACAATGAAAGTAGTTTACGAATGAAAACTTATATGAAACATTAACCTAAAGGTCTTCTTTTATAGACATAAGAAGCCTTGTACAATAATCTACGTATCAGCTATTCTAGGTAAAGATAAATATAGAAAATACATTGTTGTTCCTATCTTTACTAGAAGTAATCTAGAATACAATAAACGCGTAGAGTATATCTTCCCATCAGTGCTTGTCTTCAATGTATCAACGCTTGACTTTATCTTGTCAACGCTTGAGCTGTCAGCGTTTGTTTACTCCTGTCAACGCTTGATTTCCTCTTGTCAGCGCTCAAGTGATCTGGCCATAATTTATTCCCAACAATCCTCCCCTAAACTTGATATCCACTCTTATGATCAAGTTTCTGAATAAACATTAAGAACTAGGAGGAATCTTACAAACCTTCTCATATTGGTAATAAATAAATCTTATCAAGTCTTTTGCCACGTCACTTGAATAATCAATTTCCAGCTGAGTGTTCTTCATCTTTTTCAAGACATCCTTGGATATGAAATACTGACCATCCACAAGTAGATACTCAGCAAACTTTGTAGAACTCAAATGGTAAACACCAGCAGCTGAATATAATCTCCATTGAAGACCACTGAGGTCATCTTTAAGATCCTTCCAAATAGCAGGATCCTCATCTTTTGGTCCACACATTCTTTTGAATGTGGACCACAGTTTTATTCCATTAGCTGAAGTTGGTGCTTCAGCTTCATACTTGGTCTCTAGCAACCTCCATAGGTCCACCAAGTCTTCTCTATCACAACTTGCAAACAAAGATATGAGAGTGGTAAAAGTGTGTACCTCTTTGCCATATCTTCCAATTTTCTAAAATCCACATTCATCTTCTTCATAGCTCACAATTGGATTTCTGGAATCTAATGGTAACACTTGCACCATATCTGAAGCTTCTAATGGTGAGAGCTTAAGACTCTTTCTTATAACAGCTTCACTTGGATATAGTGGATCCATATCTTTGGGAAACTCAAGAGAAATTCCCTTTTTCACTGGTCTGGGAACAAACATAGCTTTCTTGAGCTCCATTTCTTCTACAAGTTCTTCCTTTCTTTCATCAGAAAGAAGTCTGAGAGTATTTGCTTCCTGCACTCTCACCCAAATGGGATAAGCCTTGCATTCCAACTCATCAAATGTCAATCCCCTCAATTTCTGATAAGTCCATCCTACTCCATGACATCTGAGCAACATACAGTATAGCTCCCTTCTATCCCTTTTCAATTCTGAGAGAATATTGCTTGCCTTGTGTTTCAAAATTACCTGGCAATCCTTTTGAACTCTGAGGAGAATCTCCAAACCCCATATCTGATCTGAAGTAGTCAAGTGTGGATTCTCCATACATCTTTCTTCCCAAGCATGATACATTTGAACCACCTCTGGCATGTCAAAGTCAACCTACAATTTCAATTCTCTCAATTTCTCCTTGGCCAACTCATCTCCATACTCAAGTCTTTCTGGTTCTATAATCATAACACTTGAGTCTGAGCTAGCTCCATCACTTCCTTCTTCTGAAGTATGAACAAATGGTGACTCTTTCACCTCCTTTCTGTCTTGTTCCATGATTTGTGCAGCCAATCTTCTATCAAACTCAACTTGAGCTGCATCCTTTGGAACAACCTCTTCCACCATAATGCCCTTACCCTTATCTAATGGATCAATTGTTGGTAAGGTAGATGGTGGTACCTATGAAGAAACCTCCTTGATGATGGATGATGATTGGGATACATCACCCTCATATGCAGGTCTGTCAACGCCCAATTTTGTTCTATCAGCGCCCAAAATATTTCTGTCAGCGTCCAAACTCTCCTTGTCAACGCCCAAATTTCCTGCCTCAGCGCCTTTTGTAATCTCTTCCAACATGGCTGTAAATGATAAATTCAAGTTGGTAGGAGAGACTAAGGACGTATCAAAACCTGTTTGTTTCTTCAAATTTGTAAGGGCCTCAGCAACATCCAAAGATTGACCATCATGGCTGCCCTTATCACTCAGATTTATTGGATCTTCCTCCCCTTTGGAAGATTCCTCCATACCTCTTCTTGCACTAGCATTCTCCAAAACATCAATCCTCTCCCTCAATTGCTTGAGTTCAAGGCCTTGTGAGCTGACAACTTGTACCAAGTCTGCATTTTGCTTTTGCAAGCGCATGCAGACTGCCGTCAATTCAAGTAGGGTCATTGGTTCCAATCTGCCCTCTTCTAAAATGGGGATTTGACCTCCCAAGTCAGAGTCATTGGGCATGGATGAGGACTTAATGATGGTGGGACTGACTTAGCCAGCTTCTAAGCCAGAACCAATAGTCCCAGCCTCATCCATATCACCAGCCACACTTGTGGTGGTGGTTCTCTCTGCTACATGGCTAGGACCACCAGAGGAGAACACTCCAGTAGTCCTTTGGCGTTTCATCAACCTATATTCAGGAGGTGTGGAAGATGGTGTGGATGATCGGGTGGATGTGGGTTGGTTAAGGGGTGTTTGGGTTTGTGAAGGTTGTGTGTCAATGTTGGAAATAGGCATATCAACGCCAACATTTAATGTGTCAGCGTTGAAGGGTTCTTGATCAATTTGCATATGTTCAGGTGAAGGTACTGGTTCAGGTATTGGGTCAATTTGTGGTTGGGGGTCTGGTTGGGGTTGAGCTGCTGCAATGACAGCAAGCATAGCTTGGGTTAAGGGTAGGTCACGATCTGGGGGTGTGTTCATCTTCATAAAAATTGCTTTCTTTTGCATAGGGATCTCATAAAAATCATTATGATCCCTTGTGCAGTATCCTTGAACATCAAAAACCATTTGCAAAAATCGGGGATAAGCTAAAGTCATTTGGTCCCCTTATTTTTACACATGCCCTCAAAAATCATTTTAGAATAATTAAATTTTTGCCCTGTTGCAATGCACACAATATCACTTGCAATAGATCTATTGATCTCATTGTGTGCAGTGCATTTGGGACTCAAACATTGAAGGAGGACATGTATGAGGTACTTCCAGGCTGGGGGAAATTCTTGTTTATGATACTTGTTTAAGGTACCTTCATCAGGAAAAGGATATCCCAAAGCCCTTAGCCCTTGTTCTATTTCATTAATGGGAAGTGTGGCTATACCATCAGCATCATCAAGATGCAAGGCTTGGCGTACCGAAGCCTCAGTAACCACCCAAGGTCTCCCATGAACAATAGAAGTCAATGTAGTCACTCTATTAACTGTTGAGGAACTAACAGTGTTCCAAAACTATTTAATATGTGTGACTGGTATGATTGGTGCATGAGAAAGAGCATACCTTAAAGGGGATGCGTTCAAATACGCCACCATTTGAGTGTATTAGGGAAACAGAGTATCATCAGCTTCAAGATACGCGATCATGTTGTGTTGACTTCTGAACCCCAATTCCAATTCTGATGGTTTAAACTTTGGTGGCATTGTTGAAAGCTGTTAAAATTGATTGAGGAAGATGAAGTTGATAAGAGAAAATTGTGTTAGACAAGAAGTATAGATACCCTGTTTAAAAATAGGAGCCAAATTTATAGGAGAAGAAAATGCATGTGATTGGCCCAAAAATAGGCAAGTATTTTCAAAAAGTAATCATGAAAATATTGAAAAATTATAAGTTTATCTCATGCATTAAATGAAAAGTAACAACTCCCAAAATTACGGCCTAAAAATATGTCAAAAAGTAACAACTTGGTAGGTCCCATTGAGTGTCAACGGTCAAAAATAACCTATCAACGCCCAACGGCTATAATCTTGTCAACGTTTGCCTATAGCCATGTCAGCGTCTAAATTGGTCACAAAAACGCTTGGAAAAATACTTGTCAGCGTCCAAAAATAAAAATGTTTAAAAATGAAAAATGACCTTAACAAAGTAATTTATCCTAGAGAAGATAACCAAAAAGCTGATAATTATTATAGGGCGGCAAGCACTGTCCAGTTATGCACACTTGCTTAAGCAAGATAGACATAACAGTCCTCTAGTGTCCCTTGCTAACCAAAACTCTTAACAACCAAGTTACCTTATAAAATTCCTTGTTACTCCCAGGTAAATCCCATAACAAAATTATTACCAAGTCTCCCAACAGACCACAACCAATTCTAGGCCAAAAATGTCTTGGCAGCATGCATAGTATATCAACTTTGCATGCTACAGTGCCTCATGATTTAGAGAAACTAACTCATACTCACCTGTGGACACAATCTATAATTGTGATAAGAGTATCATATGGATACCCAAACATCCTAAAGGTTCCTAAAACCTCCCCTTAAACTATGATACATAAGTTGCCAAAAATATGCATGAACATAAAAATTTATGTCAAGATAGGAATTAAACATTCCAACCATCGTCCATAAATAAAAACTTGTCCAAATGCTTCTCTATTGATCCATAAGCAACTCTGTATCCAATGGTATACTGCTAACACCATCTGCACATTTAGATTGAAAACCACAAAACTAACATTGTTGCTGACAACGCCCGATAACACATGACAGTGTTGAGGGAAGCTTTGTCAGCGTTAGACAAATATATTGCTGACAACGTTACAAAAACACTTATCTGCGTTCAAGCAACCTTTGTCAGTGTTAGAAAAATATAGTGGAAAATCTAAATCATCATAAGACCAATAACAATGCATCATCTTGTACATACTTTTACAAAAAGACTCCAAAACACATATTATATGAGATTGACCATTCCAATACTTGTTACCAAGTATTGAAACCTCCCAGCATCAAAAGGTTTAGTTAGTAAATCTGACACATTTTCCTCAGTGTCAACCCTATCTGGTTATATTAAACCTTTTTCAAAGCAATCTCTTATAAAGTGGTGTCTAATTTCTATGTGTTTAGTTTTAGAATGATGTACAGGATTCTTAATGATGCATAAAGTGTTGTTATTGTCAACAAATATCTTGGTATGCATGAAATTATACCCATAGTCCAACAGCTGGTTCTGAATCCATAAAACTTGTCCACAACAAGCAGCTGCAGCCACATACTCAGCTTCAGTTGTAGAATTAGCCACCACTGTTTGTTTCTTGCATTGCCAAGATATCAACCTGCTCCCAAGAAACTGACATCCACCAGTTGTGGATTTCCTATCAAATTTATCACCTCCATAGTCACTATCTGAATATGCAATCAGCTCCAATGGTGAATCCTTTGGGTACCACAAACCAAGACCAGGATAGCATCTTAGGTACCTAAAGATCCTCTTCACAGCATAAAGGTGACATTCTTTGGGAGTCACTTGATGGCGTGCACAAGCACACACAGCAAACATGATGTCAGGTCTGGAGGCAGTAAGGTACATCAATGATCCAATCATGGATCTATAGTGCCTGACATCAACATCTTTCCCATCTCCAATCTTTCCCCAAGGGTGTTCTCTATCCATAGGAGTAGTATCCCTCTTTTCATGTGGAGAAAAGCCAAATTTCTTCAAGATCTCAGCCACATATTTATCCTGGGAGATGAAGATACCATCTTCTTTCTGCTGAACTTGTAAACTAAGAAAGAAGTTCATCTCCCCCATAGCACTCATCTTGAATTTTTCTTTCATAAGCTTGGAGAAATCCTCACTCATCTTTGGATCAGTAGACCCAAAAATGATATCATCAACATAGACCTGGACAAGCAACACATCCTTGCCTTTCTTCTTTGTAAACAGTGTCTGATCTATGGTGCCCCTCTTGAATCCATTGTCCACCAAATAGGTAGACAAAGTACCATACCATGCTCTAGGGGCTTGATGAAGGCCATACATAGCCTTTTTGACTCTATACACTTTATCTGGATTCTCTGGATCCTCAAAACCAGGAGGCTGCATCACATATACTTCCTCAACAATAGTTCCATAAAGGAAGGCACTCTTGACATCCATTTGATAGACAGTGAAGCCCATGCAGGATGCATAGGCTAAAAAGATCCTTATAGCTTCAATCCTTGCAACTGGTGTAAAGACTTCCTCATAGTCTATCCCCTCCTCTTGTGTATATCCCTGAGCCACTAACCTTGCCTTGTTTCTGACCACAATGCCTCTTTCATCTCTCTTGTTCCTTAGAACCCATCTTGTCCCTATAGGTCTCACATATCTGGGACAATCAACCAGCTCCCAAACATCCTGAATTGCAAATTGGTGAAGCTCATCCTGCATTGCTTCCACCCAACTTGGTTCTTTGAGAGCATCAAATATTTTCTTGGGTTCCTGTTGTGACAGAAAACAGGCAAACAAACATGCTTGCACAAGAGGGGTAACAACCTTCTTGTGAATATTGGCAATAAATCCACCAAGACCTTGATGAGATCTCCTAGTCTGAACTGGAGTATTAACATTACCAATGATTTGAGAAGGAGGATGATTCTTCATGACTGAAGTAAGTACTCCTCCCTCAAAAAGTCTGTTATCATCAACTTCATTCTCCATGTTGCCAATATCTTCTTCATCAGACTCTCTTACATCAACATAGGGATGACCTTCTTCATATAAATTGGAAGGTTCACCTTGTTCAAAAGTGGAAGAGAAAAGTTGTGCAAAAGTGTTGTCAACGCCTGAATCTTGTTTGTCAGCGCTTGGGCTAACAATGCTTGAACTGTTGTTGTCAACGTCTGAGCCATCAACGTCTGAATTGGTCTTGTCAGCGCTAGATTTTCCTTTGTCAGCGCCTGAAGGGCCATGCATGTTTGTATCTGGTGGTACTTGGGGACCACCATTATCTTTACCAGCAGCAGCAAAATCATCTGTCCAAATGGGAATCGTGACATATTCTTGTATAGGAGATGTCTTTTCTGCTTGTGATCCAATCTTTTCATGAACCTGTGTACCTGAAACATCAACAACTTGTGCCTCCAAAACATTTGAAGTTACCTTCACAATGTCTGGATTAGTGACAAGCATATAA
Organism: Glebionis coronaria; assembly: GCA_025667525.1. Lineage (NCBI taxonomy): Eukaryota > Viridiplantae > Streptophyta > Magnoliopsida > Asterales > Asteraceae > Glebionis > Glebionis coronaria. Next base: position 630,110,408 of record CM046874.1, on the reverse strand, counting down.
TTTAAAGTTCTAGATAAAGGTTCCAAGTCAAACAACCAATTTGGACCACTTTCAGGATCAATAGGTTTATTTTCTAAAAACCTAACATGTACTTTTTCAAGTATACGTTTTTCCTCTTTAAGATAAACCCTATATCCCTTGCTCTGCACTGAATACCCCATGAAGTAGCCCTCATCACCTTTTGCACTAAATTTCCCTAAGGCATCACTAGTATCTAAAACTACTACATGACAACCAAAAGGTCTGAGAAAACCAATATTAGGTTTTCTTCCCCAAAGTAAATCATAAGGTGTTTTGTTCTGAATTTTGTTAACCAATGCTCTATTTTGAACATAACAAGCTGTATTAACATCCTCAGCCCAAAAGGCTATAGGAAAATGAGCATCAGCCAACATTGTTCTGGCTGCTTCAATTAGGGTTCTATTTTTCCTCTCAGCAACCCCATTTTGCTGTGGGGTTCTTGCAATACTAAATTGCCTAGTAATTCCTTTCCTGGCACATAAATCATCTAGCTTCTTATTCCTAAATTCACCACCATTATCACTCCTAAGCATTTTAACTTCATTGCCAGACCTCTTCTCAATCTGAGTGATAAAATCAATTAGAATATCAGTTGTGTCACTCTTCATAGCTAGAAAGAATATCCAAGTAAACCTAGAGAAGTCATCTGTGATGACAAAGCAATATGACTTACCATTCAAACTTTCTATATTGGTTGGACCAAAGAGGTCCATGTGTAGCATATGAAGAGGTCTAGAACTAGTATGCACCTGTTTGGACTTGAATGAGACCTTGTACTGCTTGCCTTTAAGACATGCAACACAAGAGTGGTCATTGTGGAAGGCCTTCTCAGGCAAACCATCAACTAAGCCAAGTCTCACAAGCCTATTAATATTTTTAAAATTTATGTGCCCTAGTCTCCTGTGCCACAAATTACTTTCATCTACTGAGGCTTTAGCATAAAAACAAGACATATTATTGTTCATTTTAATCCCATTTAGATTCACATTGTATATGTCTTTATGCCTAGGTGATCTATACTCAATATATTTCTCATCAGGAATTTTATAATCCTTGCTTAACACCAAACACTTAGTATCAGTAAACAGAACTTTATTTTTGTTATCACAAACTTGTGATACACTAAAAAGATTGTAATCAAGTTCTTTTACCAGAAATACGTTCTCAAAACGCAAATTCTTGGTGAGAAGGGTTCCTTTGCCTGTGATAGTACCATATCCGCCTCCAAAGTATACCTTATCACCATCCTTAATGGGAGTGAAGTTGGTCAAATAGTCTTCCTTCCCTATCATGTGCCTTGAGCATCCACTATCCCAATATCCATAATCATTGACCTGTCTTTGAATGCCTTGCACATAAAGAAAACAAATTAGTTTTCTTTGGGAACCCAAGTCTTAAAAGACTTGGATTCATCTGGTTGTTCAATAAGAACAGACTTAGCTCTCACAACAACCCCATTTTCATCCTTCTTAGGATGAAATACCCAGTTAACCCCAATAGGTTTTGTAATAACCTTTGAAATATAATTAAATCTATTGCAAGTCATTGAAATCCCATTATCATTAGGGTTTTGATCTTTCTTGGGTCTCCATGTTAAGCTTGAAGAAGCTTTAGACCTCTTACCCTGTGGTTACAAATATTTAGGTCTGGTCAAGTTTCTGTCAGCGTTCGAATTGGTCTTGTCAACGCTGAAATTACCCTTGTCAGCGTTGAACCTAGGGTTTGCTACAGAAAACCATTGCCTATTAGACCAGGTGTTTGTCTTTTGAAATGGTCTTTCTCCATGAGTGTTGGACCCTCTAGTAAAGAATGGGGCAGGTCTAATCACTTGTGGACTTTGCTGCACACAAGGTTTGGGTCTGACAACGTTTGACTTCCTAACAACGTTGACTTTTTTTCTATCAGCGCTGAAATTGTTCCTGTCAGCGCTGGCTTTGGGAGCGTTGACACACTTGTATGCCAAGTGTGAGAAGCTACCATAAGTGTAACAAGCTTTTCTAGACACAACTTTAGGTCTAGAAGAAAAGAAGCCTGTTCCAGGATTGCTAACTTGGCTCTTGGGTGACCTAGTATTCCTATACATCTCTGCATATTTAATGCTAGGTTTTCTATCAGTGTTTGAGCCTAGGTTAACAGCTTTACCAGTGATTGGGTTAGTAACCTTACTAGGTGTTGACTCATTTAGACTTTCACATAGTAAGCCACCCTTAACAAACAAAGTAGGGTTAGCTTTCTTCCATTCATTCACGTCAGTCAACTTTTGTTGGTACTCTTCAACTGGAGTGACAACTCTTGGTGGAGGAATGAATTCCTCCTCTTGGAATTCTGGCAAACCAGTCGAAGATAGGTCCTTTTCTGGACACCATAGAAGTCACCAGCTGGTGGGGGAACCAAAGAGTAATCATTCATCCCAATCCCAGTCATGTCCTTAGGATCCCTTTGTTTACCCACACAGTCTCCTAGGGTTTGAGTGGCTCTATTAAATCTTTGAATTTTAAGGCCAACATTATCTTTATTCTTAATGGCCTCATCTAGCTTAGCCTGTAACTCACCATTAACCCTATCCATGATGTTTCTAATATCCATACTAGCATTTAACTCATGTTTTAAGATATTTATTTTATCTTTTAAGTCAAATTCCATTTTCTTGTATTCAGAAACTGTTTTCTCAGTTTGAGTAAGAGCTACTTGGTAATTAGATAGTTTGCACTTTTCAGTACTCACATCGCTTAATAATCTTAACACCTCTTTGTTAAGTTTCTCAGTGTTTAACCTACAACCTTTACTACAAAAAGCATCGTTGTATACCTCATTATCAGATGAAGAGGAGGAGTGTGCCATGAGAGCATATTCAACATGCTCTTCTTCTTCAACCTCAGCAACCAAAGCTTTATCCTCTTCAACATTCTTATCCAGAAAGCTCCAATCCCATCCCATACCATCAATTCCTTGAACTGCAACCATGGCTTTGGAATCCTGAGCTTTAATAACTTGACTTGAGGGTTTACCAGCATCAGATCTTCTAGGAGATCTGCATTCCCTCATGAAGTGCCCCATACGATGACAGTTGTAGCATTCAACTTTAGATTTATCAAATCCAGCTGTGTCTTTTGCATTGAAGGTCATCTTCTTCTTAAACCTTTTGTTCCACCTATTTGCTCTTATACTAGCAAGAGCCATGTTCCACTTAATGTCCATCTCTTCTAAGTGCTCATCACTTATCTGCTCAAGGTCCTCATATGTAATCACTGAACCATTGGGCAAAGAAGCAATATAAGCACATACAGTATCCAAATCTAAACCAGCAGGTTTAACTCTTGGGGAGTCACTCTTGAATGTGCCAGCGTCTGAATAGGAGACGTTGACAGGACTTGTTCCAGCGCTGACATATGATGATCCAGTAACTGGATGTATGAAAGAGTCCTTCTGATTGAATTGACCTTCACTATGAGAGAAAAAGGCCATGTTACTGTTGGTAGACTTGCTTCCATGCTCTAAAAGAGTTTCATCTTCCAACAACCTCAGTTTGTTGTAGATGTCATCAAACGTGGAACTCTTGTAAGTATTATTGGCAAGAATAGATCTTGCCTCAATCTTCCATGCCTCACCAAGACTTTTAAGAAAGGTAGCATTAATGTCAACATCACCAAGTTATGTTCCCATGAAGGACAACTTGCTTGTAATGTCAAGCAATCTGCTTCTCACACTACTCAGCTTCTCATTGGGTTGAGCCTTGAAGACAGCATAATCATGCATGAGTTGCTTCTTCTTCTCTTCCTTTGTGTCTGCATTGCCACCATATGCAACTTCAAGAGCTTCCCAAAGGTTTTTAGCAGATTCATAGCCTCTATATTTATGCTGGTTCTCTTGTCCCAAAGAGACTTTCAGAATATTTAGAGCTTTCATGTCGGCCCTTTTCTTTGTTATGTCATCAGCAGACATAGCTCTACCATCTCCAGGTTTTTCTTTCTTATCTTCTTCAGAACATCCAGCAGTAGCTGATCTTTGAGAAATAGCATCTGCAATCTTTTGGGCTTTATCGAATATGTTTCCATATTCAACGATCTCCCAGAGTGTGTAGTCATAGATCCCCAGATATTGCTCAAAGTTGAATTTCCACAAATCAAAGTTGGTTGCATCAAGCATGGGAATCTTGATGTTTGGTAAGGGTGAGGAGGAGGAGGTTATTGCTTCAGACATGATATTGTTAGGGTTTTTGAGAAAATTAGGGTTTTGGTGACTTTTTAGGGTTCTTGTGTTCTTTAAGATCAAAAGTTCCTCAACAAGCTCTGATACCACTTGTTGATCCCAAACTTAGATCGATTTAGCTTTATGTATACGAGATTAGATCAAGTAATACACTTATAGAAACCTTTGTATATGCTTATGATAATCTAAGTGTTATGCGGAATTAACACTTAAACAAGAACACACAATGATATAAACAAACTTTCACTTTGATTAATGATATCAAACTTGCTTACAATGAAAGTAGTTTACGAATGAAAACTTATATGAAACATTAACCTAAAGGTCTTCTTTTATAGACATAAGAATCCTTGTACAATAATCTACGTATCAGCTATTCTAGGTAAAGATAAATATAGAAAATACATTCTTGTTCCTATCTTTACTAGAAGTAATCTAGAATACAATAAACGCGTAGAGTATATCTTCCCATCAGTGCTTGTCTTCAATGTATCAACGCTTGACTTTATCTTGTCAATGCTTGAGCTGTCAGCGTTTGTTTTACTCCTGTCAACGCTTGATTTCCTCTTGTCAGCGCTCAAGTGATCTGGCCATAATTTATTCCCAACAGAAAAATTTTTGAGTCGTAATATAACAAATGTAAAAAATGAACTAAAATGAAGGTAAAAACACGTTTCGATTGATTGGGTGCATTTAAGATGTATTTAGAAAAAATAGATGTTTTCTTCACAAATTAACACTACATAAAAAAAATCCATAAGGGTCACGGGCACCCGCGAAAACCCCCTAGCTTCGACCCTAACGCTACCCGTTGACCCACTTAACCGGGTCTTTTAACAAAATTTATAACCATTTAACTATCTAGTTTATCTTTTTTTTTAAATAAACTAATTACAGTATAAATCACATGCACGCATTTGCTTATAAATAAGTAAATTTCTTTTAAACTTTTAGTTTAATATACAGATATAAAATTTTCTCGTGCTTAATATATTTTTAATTTAGTATAACTAATAATTATGCACGCGGTATTAAAAAAAATTATTTACCAATTTAAAAAAAAAATTCTAAATACGAAAATTTTTTACTTTCTTTTTTAATAAAATAAAAATTAAAAAAATAAATTAAAAGATTTTACACTACAAAATATCACTCTTGTAGCATATGATCGTTATGACCCCTTTGTCTTTGCCCGATTATTGATACTCCAAATAAAGATAGTCTCTTTTTCATGACTTGAAATTGTTATATGAAATAGTATAATAGAGCAAACAATATTCGTTTTTTATAGTTTACATCTATATAAACCATTTAATATAATGTAGTTTTTTTTAAAAGTATTAAAGTATATTGCTTTGAGCCAAACTTTCTAGCTTTACATATACCCATGTTATAAAGCTTTAGAGCTATAGGCTTTCATAAGTTCAAAATAATTGAAATAAGCTTTTACAAATGAGGTATAGCTCGTAACTGGTCGATTCACTAAGATACTCAATAAAATATTACGGGTTAACACACATAAGCTTAGAATATCCTCTCTCCATTCTATAATAAATGTCTACTTTAACTTTTATCGGTTTTTCTTTCTCTTCGATTAGTCACTTAATTAAAATTACTTTCAATTAGGTTTGTATCAAAACTATCTTTTACTTGAGGCTAAGTTGCATAATGATTAGATTCAATTTAAATGCATTAGCAATGGTAATAGGTAAGCATAATGATAATGAAATAAGTAAAGAGTAAGGAAAGAGAAAACCTAGTGACAAGACACCAAGATTTATAAGATTTATAGTGGTTCGACAACGAGGCTCTATCCTTGTTTCTACTCCACTCCTCGAGTACACCTACTCGAGATTTCCACTATATCCACAAGCTCCCTTCTTGGCGGAGAAAGCCTTACATCGTCGCTTACATTATTTCCGACACTAAGCTAAATGTCGAGACCTAATCTTTAGCTAGGACCAATCTACACAACGTTGCCTACTTCACAATTTAACGACACAAGGCTAGATGTCGAGTTCTAATCTCAAGGTAGAACCAATCTTCACGACGTTGCCTACTTCACCATTTTACGACACAAGGCTAGATGTCGAGTTCTAATCCAAAGCTAGAACCAATCTTCACGACTCTTCACTTTGAAGCTAAGTGAGAACTTCACACAACACAACTACTAATCACTTTCAAGTTTAGTGAGAACTCACAAGACACAACCACGTCACTTTATAGTTTAGTGAGAACTACTACACAATCTATTACAACTCAACTAAACATATCCAAGTACACACATGTAGCTTGGATCTACACAACACAAATCCAAGCAAACACATATGCAATGGATGTACACAACAAATCCAAGTATTCACAAATAGCTTGGATGAACACAACTAGTCCAAATATTCATAAATACAAATGGATCAACAAAAACAAAAAGGCTAACATGATGAACATGACTAATTCATGGATTCATCTTTATCACAACACTAGTGAGTGAGTGATCTTCTCATTGGACAAGGTAGAGGAGGGAATCAAGAGGATAATCATATGTAAACATACTTAACACATTAAGTGATCATTTACTACTGATTATGCTATAGAAAAGAGAAAAGGGTGCTGAGAAAAATGTCCAAGAGGGTTATTGGAAAACGAGATTTGATCCACTATTTATAGAAGACAAAGTGTAACGGCTAGCTGGGCACGGATCCTTAACTAGCCGGCGGTTCCAAATCGCTAAGGAACCACCTAGCTATTTAAGGTACCGCCCAGTAGAGTCCGCTCCCTTTTTTGTCTTTTAGTGAGGTAGGAATATCTGAGGTTTTTTAAACCTTCAAAGGATATTCTTATGGCATATAGAATACGCCATTTTCAAATTTACATTTTTCATTTTAATAAAACATTTTCTTAAAAAGAAAGTTTATTAAAAAATCTTTTGTCATATTAACAAAAGTGAGTTTTAAGGATAATCACTTTGATGATCACTAAGTATGAATAAGAAAAGTTAGTGATATGATTATTACCTTGATGATAGTGTTAGTTAAATAATTCGTTTTGTGTTTTACACTAAATGTGTTGTATAGTTTGTTGTGATCAAAACTAAGAAAGATTAGTTAACACTAATAATATTTTTAGGCATCACTTGCATTAACAATCTCCCCCTTTTTGATTACGACAAACTATAAACTCATTTACGTAGAAACACAAAATATCGAATTATTAACGAGTTTATCACTATCATTTCTCCCCCTTTGTCGTAGCAAAAAGGTAAGCACAAGTCTTTGAAGAGAACCGGACTTTGCTAGTAGCTCCCCCTTGGTGGTTGCTCCCCCTTGCTTGGGGCACCAAGTGTATGAGCTATGGTGACATGCTACACAAAGGTTAGTAGAAAGAAAAGAAACACCAATGTATATATGATCACTACCTACTTAGTAACTTGAGAGGGAGAAGGAGAAGAAATCTCAAACTAGAACCAAGTATTTGCTAAGTATGTCCAAAGAGGTAAATGACAAAATCAAAGTTCAATTGGTGAAATGGAGGTAGAAAAGAAACATCCAACCAATGAAGATGATAAATTTGTCAAGGGGTTAAAATTTAGAATTGATGGAATCAGCCATAATCAATTATAAAGATTAACCACGATCAACTCAAAAGAAAGAGAGAATGATCAAATAAAGAAAACAAACACAACACAAAGATTTCATATTACATAAATATGAAAAAGACAAACAAAGTAGATAGTCATACATACAATATGAGTATCTAAAGCAAAAGATATAGAAAATAAACCGCAAAGCATAAGCTAGTCTAATAGTGATAATTTTCCAAGATTGCTTAAAAACACTAATGACTCTAAAACAACTAAAGTTTTATTGACTCCAAGAGAGTGTAGCCCTTTAGTTGAAAAAATAAGACGACGAGGCATCATTCGAAGTTTTGTCCACGGGAACGAAAACTTTGAGAGGAGGTCGAGTGAGGAGGAATTCAAGAAAATTTAACTTCTCATACACATGAGCAAGTTCAATTTGTTGAAATCGACAAATATCACACGAGGATCCATGATGCAACACAAATTCGGTTGATGGGGGAAGGTCATCACACCTAGGGTTTGGTGGTGGTGAGGAGAGTGGGTAGGAAATGTTTTCACAATGACTTGTGAGGTTTGAGAAGGTTGAAAGGTCATTGAGTTGAGGGGTGTCAAAAGGTTTTGGTGGTGGTGGGAGATTTTCCTTTTCTCCGGTGATGGGGTTAATGGAGTAGGTCTAATTCCAATACTTGATTGGAGAGAAGGTGGGGTTCTTGGGTGGTTTGGATGAAGAGGGTTCATTTTTCTTGATCCAAATAGGTCGAACCGAGATTTTCGGTTTCTTAGAAAGCTTGGATGAGGAAGCTTTGGGTGAGGAGGTTTGTGACAATGAAATGTCAAGGTTATGAAAGGAGGAGTTAGGCATTGTTGAGGTGTGAGAATGAAATCTCAAGGTGGGGGTATAAGAAGAAAGTAGACAAGGCAAAGGTTTGAAAATTAAATGTAAAGTGTCAAGGAATGTTTAGCCAAACTGAGTAAACATGGAATCTTGACAGGGGATAAGGTTATGAAGAAAGACAAAAAACGAGCCAAAAATTGGCTTTTCTGTCTGCGGTACCTTATAGGGACCGGCGGTTCCTTATCATTTAAGGAACCGCGTGACTTTAATGAGCCGCGTGTAGTGGACTTGAAACCTTGATTTTCCAGGGTTTTGAGAAAAACTAAGACTTTTTCAAAAAATTGCAAATCTTGGAATTTTACCTCTATTAGCACTAAATTATGCTAGGGTTGCATAAAGCAACACATTCACAAAGAATGTCTTGACAAAGGGTGACAAAATATTTGGATAAAATTTTGAGCCAATTTTAGTCAAGTTTTAGAGGTTGTGATAGATTTAGGTTCAATTTTAATTTAGAATTAAAGTTGATTAATGTGCACATAAAGATAGAAACACATAATGCTAAGTCCATAATTCATTCTCATAAAACACTCATGAAAGAAATACATAAAGGAAATAAAGAAAAACAATAAACTAAACTAAAGATAAATTAAAACTAGGTCTTGATTAGTAATCTTCCTTGGCTTGAATTTTCTTGAAAAATATTTTTAAAGAAAAACACCATTCATCTCCTAGGAGGAGGCATGTTAAACAAGGTGAGCAAGAAATCTTGCAACCTCATATGAAGTCCCAACATCTCCATCCTAAGGTTTTGAATGATGTAGTTATTGTAGAGGCAACATTGACAATGAGAACCATGAGCTTCTAGGAACCCAAGGAAGTAAGGATCACCCATAAAGAAGGGAAGTGGAACACCCAAAATAGGAGTGTTTGAGGGAGGTGGAGGTAGAGGAGGTATGTTCTCCAAGGGTGATGTGGGTGAGTGTGGAGGTATGCTCTCCAAGGGTGAAAAGGGTGAGTTTGGAGGGGTAAATGGTGAAGTCACCAAGGTATCTTCAAAGTCATTCACAATGGAAATGCTTTGGATGGGTTGTGGTTGGGTAGTCACATCCAAGAGATTACTTGGAGTGAAGGGTGAGGAAAGCTCATTCATCCTAGATTGGAATGAAGAGGAGGTAGAACCATGAGAATGGTTAGTACCATGGGTTGATGAAGTCTTGCATGGAGCAAGAGGTGGTGAGGTTTATGAAGAAATAAGAATTGGGACAATCTTATTCTTGGGTGTGTGAAAGGGTGAAGAGTTAGGTTTAGGCATTTTAATCTTAATCTTAAGATTTTTCCTTGAGGTGGAGGTTTTGGATGAGTTTGAGCTTCTTGTAGAAACCATGGTTGAAATGAGAGGTTTAAGGTTTAAGGAAGAATGGTTTGATGTGAAGAACATGGCTAACAAGGTGGGTTTAAAAGGATGAGGGGATGATCCAAAATAGTAATGGGTTAAAAATATTTTATGTGAATAATGAATTTAGGTAACCTAGTTTAGGAAATGTGCGGGTTTTTGCAAAGAATCAAGCAAGGTTTACACAGATTAAAGAAAATAGTGTAAAGCAAAGATTCTGTCGGACACAGTAGCCGGCGGTTCCTTATCTATGGCCAGCGGTTCCTTATCAATAAGGTATCGCGGGTAGATATGGAACCGCGACCAGAGGTGTTCAAAAATGATACTTCCTCAAACTTTGGTTAGCCCAGATTTTTACCAAAGGATTTTCAAGCCAAAGTTAACTACTGACCAAAATCTAGGAAGCTAAATAACACATAGGATGCACAAAGCTATTCAAATCATAATCACAATGGCATAGACAATCATTTAGGATAAATAACAAATAATCCAAACAAGTAGAATATTGTTAATACACAACCAAAATAAAAGAAATTGTTCAACATTACATGTTTACCAACACGTATACTTTGAAACACTTCAAAGTCTTCACCTTCTTTTCTTGCCCAATCCCTTGATCATATTCCCCAAATACTTGAATCCCTTCCTTGACTCAACCCGATGTTCATGCAATTCACCTCGAGTCCTAAGATTTTCACGGTAGAGATGCTCCATATTGAGATCTTCCGGTACTTCACTAGAGGAATAATGAGGTGGAGGAGCTAAGTCTTCAAGTCCATCCACGAATGAGTTTGAGGATGGGTGGGAATTACTCGAAGAGTTGAAGTGAGAACTAGAACCTATGCCATCACCATCACTTGTTGGCATATAGGTGTCCTCATCATCCGTCTCTTGATGATCGGATTTTCGCGAACCTCGATCACTTCTACGCTTTCTTGCATATACCTCTTGAATAGGCAACATAACCCGATGAACCGGGTGAAAGCGAGAATGGTCGAGGTGGGGAAAGTCATGAGCAACCCTTTTGAAAAGGCGGTAAGAAGCATATCATAGGGAAGGTTTGTTTTGGGCTTTGAAAGGGCATAATTTATTCGTCGAGCGATATAGAATGCCAAATTGTACTTGGTTGATGTAAAGATGCAACACAACATATGCACCATACAAGCCGGGATATGATCTCGGTTTCCACTAAGACAAAATACATTCTCCCTAAGGATATTTGCCCATTGGACCATAAAATCCTTAAGGTCGCTAGAGAGCACTTCATAGCGATTCACATTTCGCACATTAGAATGAAGGCTTCTCACAACATTTCCATCACGCTCTTTCGAAATGATGTCAAGGATAAACTCCGGATCAATTTCAGTGTGGTCATTTGGAGGTTTGTCGTAGGATACCAAGAGAGCATCAAGTCTCCATTTATCCGTGAAACGACAAGTGCCTTCATATGGCACACCAAGAATCTCACCGAAATCTTCGAGAGAGTATTGAATGATTTGATCATTCAACAAGAATCGAATGAAGATTTCTCCATTGTAATCAAACATGGAGTAAGTGCTAAAGAATTCTAAAAGAAACAAAGGGTAAATATCTTCTTCTATGTTGAGCAAGCAATCAAACCCCGAAAGCTCAAACATAGATTTGATATAGTCATAACCCGTTATTTCCTCATCAACAACTCTACCCTCATGGAAACATCGAGTAGAAAGAGATGAAAAGGAGTTTCGAATTTGAGTGGAAGCATAGGTTTAGGAAATGTTTGGCATGTATTGTTTAGTAAGTTGATGATCCTTTTGGTATTGTGAAGGCATGATTAGTACCTAAATAAACACAAAAAAATATTTTTCCAATCACTCATATGAAAAATAAAATCAAAAATCAAAATATGAGAATGTGTTATATCAATTTCTTGACAAACAAAGGATTGAATCTATGTCATTCTCATGTTCACAATGTATCTATTCCATCATTAACCAAGAACATATGAACTATGTTAGATCAACAATGGACTAGAACATTGGTTTTTCAAAACAAGGTTTTAGGTAAGCATTAACAATGCAATTACCTATTTGTTCATGGGTTCATCTCAATTCCATCTTTTAACCAAAATCATTTAGCCAAAATTCGGATTTGTTCTACAGGTGGGTTTTAGTGAAATCTTAATGATTATGAACCTAAGGAATCATAGTAAAACAACTATGTCAACCCATATTCCTATTAAGGTTCTAATTCAATTTCAATTTTAAAAATCCCCAATTATGAAAGGATGAACCCTAGAACAAAATAGACAAAACTGAAAGAAAATACTTACAATTAATTGATGTTTGATGAAGGATGAGTGAAACCCACAACTTGGAATCAATTAATTTGAGTGATTGAAGGTTTTTGAAGCTTCAACAATGGTGGAAAAGGTGGAATCCGTCGGCTGTGTGTTTTTGGGAGAGAGAAGGTTTAGTTTGAAAAAGGTAATTTTAATAAAACTGGCACTCTGACAAACTTTACTGCCCGCGGTACCTTATTGATAAGGAACCGCAGGTTTGAGCCGCCAATGATAAAGAACCGCCTACAGAGGCTGGTTTTTATCAATGAAATTCGCCAAATTTTTGAAAAACAAGTTTTCTAAAATACTTAAAAATATATCTTAAACCTTTTAGAATATCATTAGATCATCATAACACTAAGCAATATGCCTTAATGAAGGATTACGAGTTGAATCGAGATCGAAAAGAACCGAAACGGACAAACGACTACTCGTAGCGAAAAAGCAAAGTGGAGAGAAGTCAAGGGAAGTGAATCAAGACTAAGACCAATGCTCAAGGGATTAATTACAATCTTCAAATCGAGGAGACGAAGAGCTTGTGTCATATATAGTGGTTTAAGACGTGCCTTTCCGGCGAAGTGTTAAACGGCTTTGGTAATGAATAAATGCAAAGCAAATATTGATGCATAGACTAAAATCACTTTAAATAATAGTCTTAGTCTAAACCAAAATATGAGCAAGTTATTAATTTACTTTCTCTCCCACAAAGGGCCTACTAACCGTATGGGTGCAAACCATGGATATCATGCTTGATACTTTAAGCTACTACTAACTTACTCTACATCACCATAGTGAGTCAAGTATCCAAGCAATGAAGGTTTGAGAGGATAAAAAAAAGAATCACAAACCACAAACAAATGTCAAGGCAAGGATGCCAAGAAAAAGCACATAGTCAAGTAATGATCAAAAGAATGATCAAAGGGCGTGTGGAAGAACGAAAGCATACCTTGGCCACAAAGAGTAATCCAATCCATCAAGGAATCAATGCAATGCCCAACAATGACTATGATGAGTACTAAGTCTTCAAGGACTAGTATCATTCCCAATCATCTTGATATCATCATTCAAAGACGTTGAAGATCAATGAAGATGAGTCTTCTACAAGTGCAAGTAACTCAATCCACAACCAATTAAATGATTGATCTTCGTGAGTACGTACACAAAGCAAGATGCAAACTAGTAGAAACATTTCAATAGTAGATCTAAAATGCATAAAAGCTACTAATCTAAGAGGGATGCAATATTACCAATTAAAAGACCTATTTTCCAAGAAAAAATGGTTTTGATCAAAAAGAAACTTTAGTACAACTTGACCTTCTAATTTGAGGAGACAATGGATCGATCCAAGTTTTAAAGTATAATATACTTCAAATATCTTGAGTGACCATCACTCTGATACCAATTGTAGAAACTAGAAGGGGGGTTTGTGGCACCCCTAAATCAGGTTTGCAGCGGAATAGTAATTGGGTGTCAGTAGGTGGATCACATAACAAATGGCATACAAAGCAATGACATAATTACATGATTTGAAATAAAATTGATACAAATATGTTTTTAGTACAATAAGTTGGAATGTTAAATATCAGTTTTTACAAATATCTCAGTGATAATAGATCCCCTAATTATTATGATGCTCCTATATGATGCCCAGTCCATGCTCAAATAATCCAGCTTAATTTCCTGAGAAAAACATGCTTAAAACAGTCAACATAAAGTTGGTGAATTCATAGAGTTTTGTAAAATCATAGTTCAGGACTGTAAATTGTCCTGCATAGTGTTGCACAAAGTTTGATATAAAAATCAAGTGTAGGATCTCAAATATTTCATATAATATTTCATAAGGTTTGATAAAAATCAAGTTCAGATATATCAGTATGTTCCATGTATTAATGTACCAAATAATAAAAAGTCAAGTTTAGACCGCAAACATCACAAACATAGTATCGCACGAAGCCAAATACTATAAGGTAATTACATTCCCATATTGCCCGAAACTGAGACTTGACAGTTAAGTCCTCGACAAATGAGGACCCTTCGCCTTATTAAAAGGCACCCATAAAAATAATAAGTGCTAACATGTGAAACATGTGTTGTCCTGGCCTAGGAACAGTGAGCATGACTCACCCAGATGGGGACGGTCAATCCCAAATAGATCTATTTATAACATTCGGGCAATTCGAAAATTCTAACAGTTTCGGATGCACGGGTCATGCGGTTTAACCTACAATAGGCAAATGTAATTAAGTGTAACAGTTCAGTTTGCGTCTCCTCGATCAACAATTTATTAAGTATAAGTGTGGGGCCATGATATAAAAATCATATAGTCAAAACAAGTTATAGCATATCTCCCCCTCGCGGGTTAGTAAAAACATAAATAGTAGTGAAAGGCGAGGCTATGAACTCACCTGAATAATACTGCTCGAGGTTGATCATAGTATACAAGTCATGGTGCACACAGTACATCAAATACCTAAGTAATTGAGTAGGACTCAGTATATGCACAAATAATAAATGTATGCAGTTTAATTACTCATACATTCGTTCACGTTATTAATAGGTCATAGTATATTAAATTATTTAAATATACTGTTATGACAAAGGTTATATGTGTGTGTTGTGCGTTTACTGTTTACGCGTACCCTCGATGGTTAAAAGATATACATATTTTTGTAGTCTTTGATGATAAATAAATTATTAAATTTATTTAATAATTTATAAGGTTCCAAAATAATTAGTTAAAGTTTATTTGTTAATAACCTCGACTTAAAATACGTTTCCCATTAGTAAAATATACTATCTTTTTCTAAAAAGCTGTTGAAATTGTCTCTCGTACACCAACAATGGCTATACAAGCCAACAGTGGGTAAGTTTAAGGAAAACAGTGGGTTAAATAAGAAAGCAATGGGTAAAATAAGCTGTCGGTGGCAACAATGGTTAGGTTTAAGGAAGACAGGGGTAATATTAGACTAACAGTGGTAGTTTTAAAGCTAACTGTGGTAAGTTTTAGATAACAATGGTAGATCTATAACTAACGGTGGTAATTTAAGGTTATTGGTGGAAGATCTAAGGCTAACAGTGGGAATATATGAACTAACAGTGGTGAATATACCTTAGGTGATTTTTTGTCCGAAGCCGAGACACACCCTAGTGCTACTAATCAGCAAACCAAACGCCCCTTTATAACTGTCTGCAAACCCAAACGCACCCCTAACGCGTTTCTACAGCCCCAAACGCTCCTATAACACAATCCTGCAGCTTATCAGCAGATCCAAACACCCCTTATCTGCTGTTAACAGCAGATCCAAACATTCCTGGGCTGATCTTATGCCAAAACGAACACCCCTTACTGATCTCCAACAATAAAACAATCACCCCCACTGGTGTTGCTACAACCAAAACGCCCCCACTGATGTCATTATGTTCGAACCGAATGCACAAATTCCCATAGGGCTGTTAAAGCTCGGATCTACATATAAACGCCTTATTTGCTGATTTTGGCCCGGACTAAACGCACCCAGCTGGTCAAAAGCAGATCGAACGCACCTCTTGGTGACATTTCACACAAGAAATAAACACGACCTTGGTATGCGAAGCTCTATACAAACGCACCTTGTGGGTTAGTTTTGATAACCATTCACCCCATATGGTGGTTGATGGTGTCGGTAGGGTGATGGTGGTAACGATGAGATGGTGGCGACTATGATTAGTTGGCGGCAGCATGGATGGTGGTTGAATAGAGATGAATACATCGTGAGGATGGTTTCGGTAGGATAGTAGCAGCATAGATAAATGGATTTATGGTAGATTTGTGGTGGTTTGTGGCTTAGACCAAGACGGACGTGGGTGGATCTTGGTCGAACAACTAATGGTGGTGGCAGACCGTGATTAATGGCAATTGGTATGATACATCAGATATATCTATTATATAGATGTGGCAGATCTGTGGTGTACTATGAGAGATGGCGACGGCTGGTGGCTTTAGGTGGATTTGGTGCGGCGGCTACTAGTGGTGGTGGTGGATGAGTGATGGTGACGTCGTGTTTTGGTGATAATGGATCGAATGATGGCTGAGTTGACCAGGTAAAGGTGGTAGTCGAGTATATTGTTGGTTGTGGTGGCGGCCGGATTCTGACAGCCAGAAAATATCGCCGGAAAAATGACGGCTGGTTACATATGAAGTACATTTAGGGTTTGGTGTGTGTGTAAAATATTTAGGGTTAGGGTTTGGGTATATGAATATGAAAACCCTAATTCTCCTTTTAATATGAGCTAGTCAAATATAATGTGAAAGGTTTCCATACTATGGGGACTAAAATGTACGTTTTATTATAACTGTTGTTAATACACAGTTTGGGATTCGTTCGTGTTTTATAAAATTAGATTCGTTTTACGAAATTTGCGCCATTGATTTTAAAATGAGTTCCTCAATAAATTAAAGTATTTGTACGACTTATAATTATGAAACGTGTTTGTTTAACTAAATGACAATTATTTATCTATTTAATAAGTATATAAAAATAAGTATACCGTTTTAATAAAAACAACTTCTCATTAAAATTTCTTCGTACATTTTTACCATTAAATATTAAACAACTTAATTAGTCGTTTTATCGAAATAATTCTGAATAATTAAATATAAATTTAATTATGAGTCTAGTTATAAGTTGTACTTTTAAATATGACGATATGTATTATAGTGAATTAAAATACTTCACTATTTTTATATACTAAAATGATGATTTGTGTGCGTAAAAAGTCTTGTGATCGTGTATTGTAAAGGTGATCCGTAAATATTAAATAATGAACGATAATAATAATGAAGCCGGTGACGCGTCAAAAGCCCAAATTTTGAGGTTTTACAGCACCTACCCGTTATTTTAGCTTTGTCCTCAAAGCTTAAGATGAAGTTACTCGTCCAAGGAACAAGTGAGGACACTTTTTCTTGAACGTGTAATCTTGTGAACTCAAGTTTAGACTCATAGGTGATATTTTAGAAGGTAGTTATTGATCGTATGCATCCGATGAGTACATTCTAACAAACAAAGTAACTTGTCTTTTACGTTTTGATAATTTACACATTTGGTCTTTCTATTTTTTGTAGTGTGACCCTTGGGGCACAATTAGTTTTTCCAATGAAAATAACTTAGGGCTCAAAATAAGTTTCAAAAGTGGCAAAATCAACCTCTAGGGTTTTTAATCCGTGTTAAATCAACTAGGGATTCTTTCAAGTTTGTTAATGTCTATGTTTAGCCCTTAAAGTTTAAAACTTACGTCTTAATATTCTAGGGCTTATAATATGTTTCACAAATGGCAAAATAAGTCTCCGATAGCTCTAAAATTCAAGTTTAGCCCAAAAGAATTAGTAAAAGGTTCATTAAATCATATTCGAGTTCTAATAAGTTTACAAAGTGGATAAAATAGGACAAGTTCGTTTTAAGTCTTGGTTTTTATTTAAGTGGGCTTCCCGATATACTTCTAGCCTGTGGAGAGCAAACATTAGTTTAACTCCAAAGCTTCACTCAGTGAAATAACTAAGATTATTGTTGATAGTGATTGAGTAGGAAGTTGCAAAGAATCTACTTCATTTGTGGCTGAGCTGGGGCATAAGTTGCGTAGAGAAGAAGTACTTCAAATGATGGAAATCAAAGAAGAGACCAAGAATAAAGAAGTGTGCATCCCTGGTGAGATGCTGAAAGGGTCATGCATCTACTGTTGGTGGTTCAAAATTTGCACAAATTTTGACTTCTAAAAGGAGGAAGTCATTCATTTCAAGGCTTGTTAGACAATAGTATTGTCGAACTAATTGGATCCAAAGAGGAAGAAGATTGTCCTAAAGTATGGGACATCAATTATCTCTTTCTGGAGGGTGACAAACATAACCCTACAAAATACACCCATTGTGAGTTGGGCATGTCTTTTATGCTTGGGTTTGTTTTCCTCGTCGATTTGAGAAATGCGAGCTTAGAAGATAAGGCATCCTCTTACCCAGTATTTCTGGGCTTCGATACAAGAAGTGACACTAAGTCTAGTGTCAATAAGGTCTGTGTTACCGTCGCCTCGAATGATCGAGGTTTCATTTCTTCATGGCAGATGAAACAGCTTTATTTTCCGTGACACCCAAAAGGGGTCAAATGAAACGGAAGTCGGCACCCCAAAAAGGTTTTAAAATGCATCAGAAATGGACACCCCCGACTGGGGTCGAATGCAGCGGAAGTGGTATATGGGGTTAAGGATAAGCCAAAAGTCAAGAGCACAATGCTTTGATCTAAAAGAGATGAACACGAATCTTCCTATGTTTTTGGGTGAGGATGTAATGACATCAGATATAAGTTGTCTTAAGGATAAGATATTACTGGAGGAATTCACGAGTCAAAAAGGATTACATTCCATAACTGGATAAAATAACATCAATTATGAGTCATGTTGAATATATTTAAGCTCATGTGATTATAAATTTCTGTTTACATCGATAAGCGTCCTCATCCATGTAAGGTAAAATTTATAACTCCATTGGGTGACCTATGATTTCTTTATTCAAACGAAAAGGCGTCCTAATTCGTTTCAATAAGGATTTCATAGCCCACCTTACCTAATTATTTCCGGCAAAGCTTAATATTTAGAATAAATATAATATCTAAGATAATAGATATTATTAAGATACTTTACAGCCCGTTTGCTTATAACCTTCGTCTTCAGACGTCCCATAACATCTTAATACGAAATTATAAATAAACTTTTGGTCCGGTGGCTTAAGATTTCACTCTTAGACGTCCCATAACGTCTTGAGAGGAAATCATCATTAACTTAGGATCAAGAGACTCAGGTCCCATATGTAAAATATAGGACCATAAGTACCTTGATTTTGGGTTCCACCGCATCATTTAAAGATGCAAACTTATCTAAATAATACCACGTGAAAATACTAAAAGCAAACGTGTATAAGTCGTTAATAAGTCGTGGTCCGTAGATATACGTACAAAATTATAAGCGAGAGAAAATAAATGTTGACGCGCGATAACGTGCGCAAGAATACGTATCAAACAAGGAACGCATACATACAATATAATGATATATTACAATCATAAGTATAGGCATTGTATCATACAGTTCCTTCTAGTACGGTATATATACCTATATACACATAATAGCAAGTTCAAACATCTAATAAAAGGTAGTACACGGGATAATGCTCCCTAGTCTGTTTTTAAATATTCCAGTATGTACGGTTGTTGTAATCCGTTCTTATTATGTGGCCAGTCAGTTTTCCAAGTAGTCAAAATAGACTAACCGGTTTATAGTTATCAATTAATTATAGGTAATAATCAGCGTATATGAAATGATTAGCGTATAAGCTTAAGCTTGATACACAATCAATCATGGAGGATTTTAAAAATCTTAGTATATGATTTTCAGGATTTAATTGGATTTCAATACAATACCAACTCGTTTTTAGGCAATTCATTTATGTTACTGTATTTTAGTTAAATACATCGTTGTACAAGTATTAATAACTTCCATTTAAATTTGTTATTAATAATATAATTTAAGTAAAAGTATTTTACTTACCATTATTGTATTTTACTATTATAATCTACGTACCTTAAATCTCATAATTTTTATGAACAGTTATAAAAGTAATAACACTTTATTACATTTAATTTAATGTCCCCAAAGTTTTCGCAAGTTAAATAATAACCCTTTGTTTACAAGTTTCAGCAAATGATAGTTCTAGTCCATTTAGTTTAGGATTCGCTCAAGTTTTAATACATTAAATGAAATAAGGGGTCTAGGGTTTGCTTAAGTTTCGGTTATTAGCAAAACAAGTTTCAATGTCGCGGTTTTAATCCATGAGTTTAATGAATTGACATTTTTAGTCCAACAGTTTCTTTTTTTATAAGATATATTTTTGGTATAAAAACTTTGTTTAAGTATAATATCACTAAGTGGGCTTATTAAATGTGCCAAAAGAGCTCATGGTCTTCCCAAACCCTTATTGAGCTTACAAGATCCTTTAACAACTTTTGTGAGCTAAGGATTTTTTAATGGGCCTAATTACATTTTTAGATCCATTAATATTATAAGTTTTACTACATAGGTCCATAGGACAATAAATGGGTCTAATGGGCTTCTTAATGGACCTAAACATATTTTAGTCAATTAATAATACTTAACCATTTATCTGGGTGTGAAGTTTATGAAACCTTACAAGCTTATTACTGGTTGTAAAGATTAAGTCTAGATCTCTAAATAGAGAGTAAAAACCTACGGTATGTTTTATTTCCGGGTTCTAAATAAAATCCAAGTTGGTTACAATTTTGTATATTAATTATAAGCTTTACAGTAATTCAAGATAAAGTCCAATCTTGTTTTATGTTTACATTTAATTTACGAGGTCCCACAAATTAAGATTTAGGGTTTATTATAAGTTCACAAGTTTATTACAATTTCAAAAATGAATCAGATAGCTCAAGCTATATTTCTTTTCCATGTGTTTCCATTATGAAATCTAGGTTTAAAAAGTAAATTTTAAAGTCCATACATAAGATCTAGGTTTTTACAAGTTTGTTATAAATTCAACAGGATTTAATCAAGATCTCAAAAAAAAAATCAAATTTTGGATTTTTCCCAAGATATATAAAAGTCTAGTTAAGTTTACCAAAGACGTGGTAAAGATTTTCAAAGATACATTAAGATTTCTAAAGAAAAAAAATCTAATTTAAATTTTTCCAAAATTTAATTAAGTTCATCCAAAATACAATTATTCAAGAAAAGATTTCCAAAATCCTTTTATTTTATTATTTGTTTCTTTGCTAAGTTATATATAAAAATATATTCCAAATTTTTCAAGATTTTCCAAAATCTATTTTTGATTTTTCCAAGATTATCCAAAATCTATTTTAAATTTTTCAAGATTTTCCAAAATCTATTTTAGATTTTTCTAAGATTTTCCAAAATCTGTTTTAGATTTTTCAATATTTTCCAAAATCTATTTTAGATTTTTCAAAGATTCCAAAATCTATTTCGGATTTACCAGGATTTATAAAATCTAATTTATATTTTACAAATATTTCCATTTTCATATTTCCAGGAGTTTGTTATGTATTATGTTGTTTGTGGTTATAATGCATTGTTCGGCCCATCATACTTCAGAAGTAATTCTATAAACGTTTGAGAAGCGAGGGCACTTTAAATCGTAAACCCAACCACTCAGTCAAAACGTAATATCGAGATGGAACATCTTTAGTATAAAGCTCCCTACTAACATGACATGTTTATAAGTTTCATTAAATACGTTAAGTATTTTAATATTTTAATATTTTCATAACGATATTAAACAGTCGTAATACGTAAAGTACGTAAATGGTTAGCATCTAGTACTATCATAAATATAGATGCATAGGATAATAAATTGCATTTAAATCATATAGTTATGCATGCTCTCTATGCTAAATGCTCTCTAAGTATGTTCCCGTCAAAAACCCAGTTTTTGAAATCTAAGTTTTTGAAAATTTTGTCCGGTTATAGTTCAGTTAATAAAATAGAAAAACAATTTTATTTTCGATCTGATTCTCTATAACCATTGCTCTGATACCGTTCTGTGACACCCCCAAATCAGGTTTGCAGCGGAATAGTAATTGGGTGTCAGTAGGTGGATCACAGAACAAATGGCATACAAAGCAATGATCATAATTACATGATTTGAAATACAATTGATACAAATATGGTTTTAGTACAATAAGTTGGAATGTTAAATATCAGTTGTTACAAATATCCCAGTGAAAACAGATCCCCCAATTATTATGATGCTCCTATATGATGCTCAGTCCATGCTCAAATAATCTAGCTTAATTTCCTGAGAAAAACATGCTTAAAACAGTCAACATAAAGTTGGTGAATTCATAGAGTTTTGTAAAATCATAGTTCAGGACTGTAAATTGTCCTGCATAGTGTTGCACAAAGTTTGATATAAAAATCAAGTGTAGGATCTCAAATATCCCATATAATATTTCGTAAGGTTTGATAAAAATCAAGTTCAGATATATCAGTATGTTCCATGTATTAATGTACCAAATAATAAAAAGTCAAGTTTAGAACCGCAAACATCACAAATATAGTATCGCACGAAGCCAAATACTATAAGGTAATTACATTCCCATATTGCCCGAAATTGAGACTTGATAGTTAAGTCCTCAACAAATGAGGACCCTTCGCCTTATTAAAAGGCACCCATAAAAATAATAAGTGCTGACATGTGAAACATCTGTTGTCCTGGCCTAGGCACAGTGAGCATGACTCACCCAGATGGGGACGGTCAATCCCAAATAGATCTATTTATAACATTCAGGCAATTCAAAAATTCTAACAGTTTCGGATGCACGGGTCATGCGGGTTCATCTACAATAGGCAAATGTAATTAAGTGTAATAGTTCATTTTGCGTCTCCTCGATCAACAATTTATTAAGTATAAGTGTGGGGCCACGATATAAAAATCATATAGTCAAAACAAGTTATAGCATGTCTCCCCCTCGCGGGTTAGTAAAAACATAAATAGTAGTGAAAGGCGAGGCTTGAACTCACCTGAATAATACTGCTCGAGGTTGATCATAGTATACAAGTCATGGTGCACACAGTACATCAAATACCTAAGTAATTAAGTAGGTCTCAGTATATGCACAAATAATAAATGTATGCAGTTTAATTTCTCATACGTTCGTTCACGTTATTAATAGGTCACAATATATTAAATTATTTAAATATACTGTTATGACAAAGGTTATATGTGCGTGTTGTGCGTTTACTGTTTACGCGTACCCTCGATGGTTAAAAGATATACATATTTTTGTAGTCTTCGACGATAAATAAATTATTAAATTTATTTAATAATTTATAAGGTTCCAAAATAATTAGTTAAAGTTTATTTGTTAATAACCTCGACTTTGTTGAAATTGTCTCTCGTATATCAACAGTGGCTATACAAGCCAACAGTGGGTAAGTTTAAGGAAAACAGTGGGTAAAATAAGAAAGCAGTGGGTAAAATAAGCTGTCAGTGGCAACAGTGGTTAGGTTTAAGGAAGACAGGGGTAACATTAGACTAACAGTGGTAGTTTTAAAGCTAACGGTGGTAAGTTTTAGATAACAATGGTAGATCTATAACTAACGGTGGTAACTTAAGGTTATTGGTGGAAGATCTAAGGCTAACAGTGGGAATATATGAACTAACGGTGGTGAATATACCTTAGGTGATTTTTTGTCCGAAGCCGAGACACACCCTAGTGCTACTAATCAGCAAACCAAACGCCCCTTTATAACTGTCTGCAAACCCAAACGCACCCCTAACGCGTTTCTGCAGTCCCAAACGCTCCTATAACACGATCCTGCAGCTTATCAGCAGATCCAAACACCCCTTATCTGCTGTTAACAGCAGATCCAAACACCCCTGAGCTGATCTTCTGCCAAAACGAACACCCCTTACTGTTCTACAATAATAAAACAAGCACCCCCACTGGTGTTGCTACAACCAAAAGGCCCCCACTGATGTCATTATGTTCGAACCGAATGCACAAATTCCCATAGGGCTGTTAAAACTCGGATCTACATATAAACGCCTTATTTGCTGATTTTGGCCCGGACTAAACGCACCCTGCTGGTCAAAAGCAGATCGAACGCACCTCTTGGTGACATTTCACACAAGAAATAAACACGATCTTGGTATGCGAAGCTCTATACAAACGCACCTTGTGGGTTAGTTTTGATAACCATTCACCCCATATGGTGGTTGATGGTGTCGGTAGGGTGATGGTGGTAACGATGAGATGGTGGCGACTATGATAAGTTGGCGGCAGCATGGATGGTGGTTGAATAAAGATGAATACATTGTGAGGATGGTGTCGGTAGGATGGTAGTAGCATAGATGAATGGATCTATGGTAGATTTGTGGTGGTTTGTGGCTTAGACCAAGACGGACGTGGGTGGATCTTGGTTGAACAACTAATGGTGGTGGCAGACCGTGATTAATGGCAACTGGTATGATACATCAGATATATCTATTATATAGATGTGGCGGATCTGTGGTGTACTATGAGAGATGGTGACGGCTGGTGGCTTTAGGTGGATTTGGTGCGGCGGCTACTAGTGGTGGTGGTGGATGAGTGATGGTGACGTCGTGTTTTGGTGATAATGGATCGAATGATGGCTGAGTTAACCAGGTAAAGGTGGCAGTCGAGTATATTGTTGGTTGTGGTGGCGGCCGGATTCTGACAGCCAAAAAATATCGCCGGAAAAATGACGGCTGGTTACATATGAAGTACATTTGGGGTTTGGTGTGTGTGTAAAATATTTAGGGTTAGGGTTTGGGTATATGAATATGAAAACCCTAATTCTCCTTTTAATATGAGCTAGTCAAATATAATGTGAAAGGTTTCCATACTATGGGACTAAAATGTACGTTTTATTATAACTTTTGTTAATACACGGTTCGGAATTCGTTCGTGTTTTATAAAATTAGATTCGTTTTACGAAATTTACGCCAATGATTTTAAAATGATTTCCTCAATAAATTAAAGTATTTGTACGACTTATAATTATGAAAAGTGTTCGTTTAACTAAATGACGATTATTTATCGATTTAATAAGTATATAAAAATAAGTATACTGTTTTAATAAAAACAACTTCTCATTAAAATTTCTTCGTACATTTTTACCATGAAATATTAAACAACTTAATTAGTCGTTTTATCGAAATACTTCTGAATAATTAAATATAAATTTAATTATGAGTCTAGCTATAAGTTGTACTTTTAAATATGACGATATGTATTATAATGAATTAAAATACTTCACTACTTTTATATACTAAAATGATGATTTGTGTGCGTAACAAGTCTTGTGATCGTGTATTGTAAAGGTGATCCGTAAAATATTAAATAATGAACGATAATAATAATGAAGCCGGTGACGCGTCAAAAGCCCAAATTTTGGGGTTTTACAGGGTTGAATAGTTTCTCTTCGATTAGTCACCTAATTAAAATTACTTTCAATTAGGTTTGTATCAAAACTATCTTTTACTTGAGGCTAAGTTGCATAATGATTAGATTCAATTAAAATGCATTAGCAATGGTAATAGGTAAGCATAATGATAATGAAATAAGTAAAGAGTAAGAAAAGAGACAACCTAGTGACAAGACACCAAGATTTATAGTGGTTCGACAACGAGGCTCTATCCTCGTTTCTACTCCACTCCTTGAGTACACCTACTCGATATTTCCACTATATCCACAAGCTCCCTTCTTGGCGGAGAAATCCTTACATCGTCTCTTACACTATTTTCCGACACTAAGCTAAATGTCGAGACCTAATCTTTAGCTAGGACCAATCTACACAATGTTGCCTACTTCATAATTTAACGACACAAGGCTAGATGTCGAGTTCTAATCTCAAGGTAGAACCAATCTTCACGACGTTGCCTACTTCACCATTTTACGACACAAGGCTAGATGTCGAGTTCTAATCCAAAGCTAGAACCAATCTTCACGACTCTTCACTTTGAAGCTAAGTGAGAACTTCACACAACACAACTACTAATCACTTTCAAGTTTAGTGAGAACTCACAAGACACAACCACATCACTTTATAGTTTAGTGAGAACTACTACACAATCTATTACAACTCAACTAAACATATCCAAGTACACACATGTAGCTTAGATCTACATAACACAAATCCAAGCAAACACATATGCAATGGATGTACACAACAAATCCAAGTATTCACAAATAGCTTGGATGAACACAACTAGTCCAAGTATTCATAAATACAAATGGATCAACAAAAACAAAAAGGCTAACATGATGAACATGACTAATTCATGGATTCATCTTTATCACAACACTAGTGAGTGAGTG
Organism: Glebionis coronaria; assembly: GCA_025667525.1. Taxonomy (NCBI): domain Eukaryota; kingdom Viridiplantae; phylum Streptophyta; class Magnoliopsida; order Asterales; family Asteraceae; genus Glebionis; species Glebionis coronaria. The sequence goes on along the minus strand of CM046874.1, from coordinate 630,084,146 downwards.
ATCTTCTCATTGGACAAGGTAAAGGAGGGGATCAAGAGGATAATCATATGTAAACATACTTAACACATTAAGTGATCATTTACTAATGATTATGCTATAGAAAAGAGAAAGGGGGCTGAGAAAAACGTCCAAGAGGGTTATTGGAAAATGAGATTTGATCCACTATTTATAGAAGACAAAGTGTAACGGCTAGCTGGGCGCGGATCCTTAACTAGTCGGCGGTTCCATATCGCTAAGGAACCGCCTAGCTATTTAAGGTACCGCCCAGTAGAGTCCGCTCCCGTTTTTGTCTTTTAGTGGGGTAGGAATATCTGAGGTTTTTTAAACCTTCAAAGGATATTCTTATGGCATATGGAATATGCCATTTTCAAATTTACATTTTCCATTTTAATAAAACATTTTCTTAAAAAGAAAGTTTATTAAAAAATCTTTTGTCATATTAACAAAAGTGCGTTTTAAGGATAATCACTTTGATGATCACTAAGTATGAATAAGAAAAGTTAGTGATATGGTTATTACCTTGATGATAGTGTTAGTTAAATAATTCGTTCTGTGTTTTACACTAAATGTGTTGTATAGTTTATTGTGATCAAAACTAAGAAAGATTAGTTAACACTAATAATGTTTTTAGGCATCACTTGCATTAACAATATTCATTTATGTTATACAATACTAGATGAAAAATATATGTTTGGATTGAGATTTAAATGCATTTTCATGACCAAGAGAGTTACTACCATATTTATCTTGGATATCACTCACCATCCATCTTTAGCATATCTAATGGATAAGATTAAAAGTATTTTATTATTTCCCTTATTTTTATAATTTATATATCTCTTAAACCGTTAAGTGTTAAACAGAAAAAATATATACCATTGCGACGAGTATTTAATTAGCTTTCTACATATATGCATTATGATATACTTTTGAAGAAATTGTTTTGTTTTATCGTTTTTAACTCTTGCCTGATATATGATGTATGATAATAGTGTTTCATCATATATGATATTACTGTTAGGTTACAAATTATTATTAAATCATATATGATATTGGTTTATCTACTTCTTATATAAAGCAGGGTTCTTTTCCACATTTTTCTCCCTCAAAATACTTAATCAATTGACATGTGGAAATCAGATTTTTAAGAACCATCTGATAATACACCTTCTGTATACAACTTTCAACAAACCCTCTTCACCATATTCATTACCCATAAACCGTCCACAACCCCCAATCTGATTTAAACAAATACAATTGATTTCTCTCCTCAAATCCTCAAAGCAATAACCCAAAAAAATAACCAAATCAAAAATCTTATTTTAAAATCCTCAAAACAATGGATAAAAAACCAAACACAATCTGAAAAAAAACGGATAAGAAATATATTTGTGGATCTACATCAAGCTCGAAATCAATGTACTATTAAACTGGAGCCGTATATAAGTTGTTGAATCTGAAGATGTGTTAAGAAATTGTGGTCGTTTACGATACATATTACTAAATCCATTATCAGGTTTTTTGTTTTTTACTATAATTGCTGGGCATTTATCAATTTTATTATGATTGTCATAAGTATAGGTGATTATCAATTATATAATAAAATTTGTTCGAATTTTTCTTATATGAAATTCTCCAAATTTGTTCATACTTATAAGTTGTTGCAATTTATAGATTTAGTGATTGAAAGAAGAAAAGTTTGTAGATTTATTTTCAAGAACCGCTCATCATGTGTTATAAAGTAAAAGACATCCTTTGTTTAAGATTCAAAAATCAATTGCCTTTCTTATATGAAATGGAATATGCATATAAATATAATTTATTAATTCTATATGTTTTTTACGATTATTTCAGTATAGAAATTCTGGATATGAATTAGAAAAGCTCCATTCAAAACGTTAAGACTTATATAATTTTTGGTTATAATTAAGCTTAATATTTGTTGTATTTCAGTTTATGAAGAAGCAATGCAACTGCTTAGTAGGTGTTTGATTCTGGACACAAAAGGTATAAATTTACTTAATGAAACTATTTTTATATGGGTTTTTGAAATTGCTTATTTAAAGTGCATAATAACTTTTCATCGATTCCCATATGTATCAGTAAATTTAAGATTATAAAGAAAATTGGCTTTCATGTATAGTATTGGTTTCGCAAAAAGTTTTTAACATTATTAATTGTGATTAAACGTAATGAGAAACCTATTGACACGTTGATAGTGAAACTTGAGCTTGGTGCAAGTATGTTTGACTCTGTTAATTTATTAGTGGCGGTTTTCAAGATTGTTAAGTCTGTTACGGTTGTAAATACTATGCTATAATTATATTGGTTCATCTTGACACGTCATTTTTTAGGTCGCAAGGAAAAAACTGCACTGGAGTTGAAAGATATGTTCACAAGGACATATATCCCACGTTTGTTTTTATACTGTGCGGGGATGGAGACTTATTTAACCGGATTATGGCTTGGGGACTATATACAGAAGTAGAACATGTTGCAGTTGTGATTATGCGAATAATAGTGAAGTTCGGGTAATTTCTACCAATTTTTGTTTGACAAATAGTTCGCATTTAGTTTATTGCATTGGTACGAGTTCAAAATCAAGAGCCCAATTACTATTCCCAAGTAAGTATAATAATCAATATAGTTTAAAAGTGAATATAGGCCAAGTGTAATAACCAATATAGTTGTAACTCAGATGTTGGTATATTTTGCTCATAGGAAATAATCATGCTCGGTGATGTGTAAGTTGTGTCACCACTAATGAACACACAAATGAGATGGGTAATGTATTTTTTTCTGTGCACAATAATTTTCTATTTGTGTCTACATTCATGGTTTATGTCATATGGTAAATCTAAAGTCGTTGAATGGCTATTCATTTGGGTATTTGTATTCGTGAGGTGGTGTGTTATCCGATAAAAGATAATGAGAGGTGTAAGAAATACAAGTTAAAATCAAATAAAGAATGTAAGAATACAAGGGTGAGTGTACAAAGAAAACATGATAGTTAAAGAATTTTTTTTAACATGTAACTTTTAAGTCCTGGTATGCCTATTGAGTTTAGAATGTTGATTTCAGTGTTTTAATTGTTATAGAGATATTTATATATGGGTCATTCGAGTAACAATATATACAACGTAATTGTTGATGTTATTGGGTTTAATCTTCTCAAATGTTCGAACAATATTTTTATCCTTTTTGGATGCAAATATCTCAAGGAGAAAGTTTGCTATGATTGGCCGTCTTGCAGAATGTGGGATCAGTTTTTTGGCTGTTTTAACTTGCAAGACATGTTCGAGTTTATATTTTAGGTGTGATTTATATGTTTGCTTTTTCTCGCTACATGGAATCATTATCTATATTGATGTGAAAAAAATTCTTTTCTTTTTTCTTTCCGAATGGTACCCAAGGGAATTCTTTGTGGGTGATCACCTTTCCATTGCTAAGAGGATTGGTAAATGGGTTGTATGGGAAAAGAACATGTAGGCATCCACAAGATTGTTGCACTATCTATTGAAGATGTAACAAATATAATACCATAATTTTATTGTTGCAAGATTTAATATCATAAGTCATATTTGCTACAAGATTTAATTAAAGTTATATGAGGAATTGATGATTCATGGACTAAGTTAAGAGCAAACACATGCAGCGTAATGTAATTCAAATGTTCTTATATTAAATTTTGTACTTATGCTATATAGAGTCGTGATTTCGTGGTATTTTACTGTTAGTGGAAATTATTTTGTGCAGTGAGAGAGTTGAGACTTGCAATAAAAACAACTTATTTTATGTTGGGAGTAAGCTTAGTAAATCATAAAGAACGTAGTAGTTTTTAGTTGATTACGATTTTTGGTTACTTTTTGATATTGTAAAATTAAGTGTTTTCTGGTATGAAAAACACAATTCGAATTTGGTGTTCGTTAATCAAGTTAGCCTTTCTGCTGTACATGCGGTAATCGTTTATTTCGAATGCTACAATACACGTTGTGTATAGTAAGTTTTTCATAGATTATGAGTACCTTTGTTCGTTACTATAATTCATATGTATTTTTTTCTTTTACAATTCTAACTGACATATTTTTAGTGTAAACACTATGTTAATCAGTGGCGGATCTAGAAAATTGGAGAGTGGGGGGCAAAAAAAAAATTTGACAATAATAAGGCAAAAAAATAAAATCCGAATTAAAAACCGAATATTTTAACGTAAAAATAAAAAATTTCAAGTTTTAGAGTGTTAAAAGTTGGATTTTAATGTGTTAGTGGGGGCAATTTGCGTTTTGAATGGGGGGCATTTAAAAAAAACTGTCAAAATCGAAGAAAAAATACACTATAATATCGTCTTTTTGGTCGAGCTATGGGGGCGCCGCCACCCCGTAGCTTCTACATATGTCCGCCCCTGATGTTAATCTATTATATCTCGAAAAATTTTGAAGCTAGCCGCCCATGGGGCGGGCCTTGAGGCTAGTATCATATATGATAAGTTATATCATATATGATACTATTGTTATATCATATATGATATTAGTAACATATATGATGGTTTTCGACAACGAAAAAACAAAAATTTGTCGAAAGTATATCATATAGCAAATCTTTAGAAAGATAATTAAATTTCGGTCGTGATGGTATTTTTTTCGCATAACGACTAACGGTTTAAAATGTATTAATTGAATTAAGATGGATATGGAGGATGGATATTAGTCCTTGATATCCAAATTAAATTTGGTATTTAAATGAACTTAAATTACATATAATTTTTATCCGGTATTATATAACACAAATAAAAATATTTATAGTCAAAATCGAATTAAAAAAGACCAATTTTTTTTTAAAATAAACAGTTATTACGAGACTGAGAAAGTATCAATATAAGAGAACTAATTTATGATATCAAAAACGTCGTCACTCCAAAAATATAAGTTCTCGTTCGGTTCCAGTTGTCCAGTAATTTAAAGTAGTTAAGAGTGGTTCATTTGTGGTTAAATTAGCAATATAAGAGATTCATTTGTATAACGGTTCAAAAGTAGTTAAGAGTGGTTCATCAAAGGGTTCGCAATTTTTTAAGAGATCCGCAATTGCAAAAAGGTCCAAAATGATGCGGAAAAGTTCAAATTTGTGGTTAAATTAGCAATATAAGAGAGTTAAACCCCAGTGAGCGATTATATGATTTATATCAAATGGTGATGCTTAATTAATAAGATTTGATTAACAATAATCATTTATAATGTTTGTAATTACAGTCTATCTATTTACTGGCTTTTAAGGTTAAAAATTTGGTGATGCACACCAACTGTTTGATGTTTTGTGTCTTCAAAAGTTGTAATTACTTCCCGCCATATTTGAGTGTTTCTTTTGTCTGTTTTGCTTAAATTTGAAGTTGGTTTAACCACAAAAGGTCAACTTGATGTTTCTGAGAAGAGCATTTGCCTTTAAAGATATTGCTAGTTATCGTTTTCAGTCGAGAAAACACGGTCTTGGTTTGAGTATTTTGCGGGCCATTCATAATGGGTCAAAAATTGCTAGTGATGAGTCCAATGATTACAAGATTCACATTGTTGACGATGAGACTTGGAAAGTTTCAACTGGTTTCACGGGTGTGTTAAAAGAGGATACTAGCTCGTCTCGTGATCATGTGGTTAACCGTACTTCTGGAAAGATGGATGACCCTGATGTTGACGATATTGATGATCTGAGAATATGTGGGAGGTTGTTTTATAAGCTTGATAAGGACTCAAAAGAGTACGAAGAGTACAATTATGATTTCCACAAGCGGAAATCGTCAAAAAGCAAGAAAAAAAGAGACCCGTAAGGAAGAAGCCCCAAAGAAAAAAGACGAGAGCAGAGAATACAAAGTGACGGTTGGTGAAAAGTTTACCAGATTTAATGAGATGAATAAAAAAGAAGGATCTTTAATTGGAAAGAAGCAAAGGGTACCAACCTTTAATCAGGTTACATCGCCTTACCATGAGCCATTTTGTTTGGATATTTACCTCTCAAAAGCATCTGTACGTGCATGTATTATTCATCGAGGAACGAGTAAATTTGTTGCTGTAGCACATTCCATTTCAAAGGACATGAAATTTGATTTGGGCTCAACTAGGAATGCGGATGCTTGTGATGCTGTGGGGAAAGTGTTGGCACTACGAGCTTTGGCTGATGATATTCACAATGTGGTTTATACGCCGAGAAAAGATGAAAAAATAGAGGGTAAGCTTCAAACTGTGCTTCAATCTTTAGTAAACAATGGTATATGGGTGAAGGTCAAGCTTAAGCAGAAAAAAAACTCGAAAAGCTGGCTTCCAGTCTGCAGATTGTAAGCGCAGTTAGTATGTAGTGTTTGAAACGATTCTCTTGTTTGTTGTTAAATCTTCAAATATCCATTGTCCTTGTTCAGTAACTTTAGTTTACTTATGTGATGACAACGTAATCTTAGCATAAATCATATGGTAATTAATAAAGGAAGCCAATAGTTTCCATTTATTATGGCAACGTAATTAACCACTGTCTTATTTTCTCCTGTATAAATAAACATACAAGAAATGGCTAAAGCATATTCGACTTAAACTTATTTCATCGCTTAATATTGTGTTTCATAGTTAGTATTACATCTGCATTACAATAACAAGAATGGCCCAACTTATTGATTTTCTGAAGCAATTTTCAAAAGATTGCCCTAGTCCAGTCGCGTCAACTTCCGGTGATAAAGCTAAAGTCTCCATTCACCATTCAAGAATGCCCAAGAGAAAAAGCTTTACAGTTGATTATTATCACAGGCTAAGTCTACATCAAGAACTTGTTGATGCCGCAAAGTCTTTCTCCTTATACTTGCAGCCCTGCGATAATGCTCCAGTCACCACATCCAATTTGTTCATCCACTATTCTGCTACACCAATAAGTTTCGTTCCACCAGAAAAAACCGCACATCCAACTTGTGGGGACACCTTAAAAGAACCCGTGTCTAAGAAGAAGAAAACTAAAAAGGTCAACCGTGGACAGGTGGTGATGAGCAACCACGCAAACGAGCAGATGCAGATTGTTTGTTATGACGCATTAGCCACACTACCTACAGAACCAACAAAGAAGAAGAGAAAGATAACCTAAAGATTAAGTCTGGACCAGTGGTGAAAAATGAGTTTACAGAGAGGTTGCAAAAGTTTATAACGAGTGATGAGATGAATGGTTCAGATTTAAAGTTGGTGATTCAAAAAGTGTTGTATATGAGTGATTTGAAACACGACCAAAACAGGTTGAGCTTTCCCATGAAGAAGCTAGAGACTGAAGATTTCCTAACGATTGAAGAGAAATTAGCACTCGAGAATGAAAAGGAGATCGAGGTTCGACTAGTTGGGCCAACACTAGAGATGTTTAAGGAACCGATGATGTTGATGATTTGGGATATGAAAAAGACCCATAATCTTGTGTTGAAGACCAAGTGGTATCACTTTGTGAAAGGAGAACGAGGAATATCTAGAGGAACTATCAAAGATCCAATTGTGGTAAAGACCATCAACTGTGCTTTGCTCTTGCAGTTGTGGCGAGACCAACCGATGGCATAATGATAAACACTGTTGCTAATTAATTAAGGACATGTTTACTCGATTTTGTTTAATGTAATTCATTTTAGTTATGATCATAAAATTTATGTACTGAAGTGATTATATCTGATGGATAATTATTTTTAAAATTTAATTAATTGTTTATGTACTCTCACTCTGTTCATAATGGGTCGAAAAGTGTTTATCGTGCACCTTTGTCTCTGACGATATGAGTTTAACAAACGTGTGGCTGATTGTTTGTGTATGCATTTGAAAAATGGCCACTTGGTGAATCTGTTGATAAGCTAATAGCCAAATCAGACATATAAATAGAGTATGCAAGTAATACAATACAAAGTAGGGATGAGCAAAAGAACCAAAGAACTGGATCGGAATTAAGAACCAGACTAGAACCATGAAGAACTGAACCGGAATCAGAATCGTTGGTTCTAGTTCTAGTTCTTGTCTTTTAGATTTTTTGGTTCTCGGTTCGGTTCGGTTCGGTTCCACCAGTTCTCGATTTTGGAACCATACACCCAATAATTATAAAAATATTATAATTTTTTTATTTTTTAGACTCAAAAGCTAATATCATAGGTAATTTAAAAAAACAAAACTAACCTGCTCTCAAAAAAACTAAACCAAACACCTTTAACTCTAATCTTAATCATTTGAAACATAAACAACTATCATCATTATCAAATCAATAGAACTAAGTTTTATCTTGTTTTTTATTTGCATTCAATGTATGTCTTTTTAGTAATACTAACACATGTATGTCTAGTTATTACATAATTACTAATCAGTAGATTTGTATAATATAAAAGTTGACTTGTATGTTATAATTGGTTATATGGTACGTTTAATAAGTTTGAATAATTTGTAATTCTTTGATTTTACTTTATAACAAGAAGGTTTATATAATATAACTAGGTATGAAAAATAGATTCCTTTTGTAAACATAATATAAAATGATTAGTAATCTAACATCTTTATTCTGTATTGCTTTTTAAGGTTATACAAATTACACATATATTAAGCCTGATAACTCTGATTCGAATTTAGATAAAAGAAAAGTAGTGCACCTATGAAATTATAACATGTTTATTTAATTGTTAAATATTATTACTTTTAACGTAAATGGTAATAAATACTTAAAATAATTATTATTTTTAGTTTTTGTTCACTTAATTTACTTTGAGATTTTTTTTCTTATAGAAAATCGGTTCCTATGCGGGTAGAACCGAAGAACTGGAACCAGAACTGGAACCAAAAAATATATTTGGTTCGGTTCTCGGTTCCTACTATTCTCAAAAATTTGGTTCTCGATTCCACCGGTTCCGATTCCAGTTCCACCGGATCTAGAACCACGCTCATCCCTAATACAAAGGCAGTGATATATATTAACACAAATTTATTACTTTTGGCACATCAAGTAATTATGAACTTCAACATTGTGTTAACAGTTTGGACTTAAAAATCGGAAACTCGACTGAAATTTATTTTCAAATACCATTGCTGAAAAAGAAACCCAAATCTATGCCTCATCACCCGTATAAAGGTTCCGTCGTCGATTGGATAATGAGGCAAATAAGTAATCAACGTATTGAGGTTTCAGTCGCAGACCAGATTGTGTTGTTTGTTGTTCAACAAATACTTTGCATCAGCAAAGCCCATCATATAAGCCAGAATGTATTGTTACAAAAGGTCATTGAACATCAAGTTGCTTTCTGTGAATAAAAGACCGCCTTGTACATATTACGTAGTAGTAAATAACGCAAAGGTCACTGAACATCAAGTTTTTTTGTCAATTCCAACAACACAATGGTATTTTATAAACACCAATGACACTTTACGCATCTCTTCCAATCAATAATAGCAGAGAACAGTATTTAGCCTTAGACATGTGAACTAATATGATCAATCACCCCACATTTAGTTACTGAATCCAGCATATATAACCACATTGACCAGTCATACCCCAAAAGAGTCTGAGATGGCAAGAATTCCTACCCAAAACCGTAACATCCTACGGCAGCAACCTGTTTAATTTTATTTTTCTTGCTAGTAAGTAGTAACCGGTAATTTTTTTGTTAATTAACTCTTTGAGATTAATATCCAAATATGTTAAAAGTAACAGCTTCCACGAAATTTCAAAAAACGGGTTGATTTGGGACGACGAGTAAGAGAAGCCAACTTATAAAACTCAGCAGCAAGTTAAACAGGTGAACTGGGTCAAGCGTGGCAAATATCATGATTTTTCTCTAGCAATTTCCTAAAATTTCTTTTTGATCGATATACTAAAAGTTCACAAGAAAAAAAGACAAACAGGATAGAAACGTTCTGCAATATAAGCATTTCAAAATAGCAATTCTTAAACTATCTACAAACATCTAGCGAGTGGGAATATAAGCTTCCAAAGGATAGTGGGGTTATAAGTGAGCATCCCTAATCGCTTACATTCACACATAAACATATATATGGAAGTAATTAAAATAAATACCAAGAAGATCATTGTAAGCTTCCAAAACTCACTTCACACCAAGGTTGTCATCTTGTTCCTTAATATCCGTCAGAATAAATACAACAATCCGAGTGATCAGAAAGAAGAAGTGTTTCTGTGTAAGGGCGCACAAAGAATGAACAACATTTTCCATGGATACCAAGATTATTTATGTGGTCAGAGCATGGTTTGTGAACTTCAATTGCAGTATAGTCTTCACCCTTGATTACCGTTTCCAAAATAGGATCACCATTTTTCCTGAATCCTCTTAATGTAATAATTCTTGAATGTGGTGTCTTAATGGTGAATAGCTTTTTAAAATATGTCATAAGACCATGCTCCTCCTCCATCATCCATACACCATAAACTTCTTCCCCGACCCCATCAACATCAAAATGGTATCCAGACACAAAAAGAGATTCCCTTAGCTTACAGATGGAGAAACTTTTTGCTAAGCTATCCGGGAGGTATACCTCTTTAAATTCTTTGGTAATCAAATTAAATGATATGACCAAATTCTTATAGCGAGATTCACCATCCGAACTAACGTACTTACAACATGCAACCCAACAAATAAACCTATCATTAACCCACAAGACACGTGATTAACCCACAAGACATATTGCTACATGGAATCGTTTTCCAAGTCTTGGAACTCAATGTATAAAGTTCAAGCAGCCAATGTGTTATATCTCCATTTTTTACGATTGAAACTTTGACAAGAGTAGGATCATAAGTAATAGGACAAACCCCAAAACCAACACTTGATCTACGATCGAAATTGTGAACAATGCGGACAGATCTTCTGATTGACGGGTTCCAAATAACAAACATATTTTTATAATCGAAGAAACACCACAAGCCATGAGAAATACCGATTACTCCTAAATGGTTATTTTGTATGAAAAGGGGAGAAAAATCTTGTTGATGGGTCAAAGTATCATTATCATCATCATCTACATAACATATATACTTACAGGAATCTGACAAATCTCTGTACCTTATAAACAAACGACTAGGCTGAGTCGGACGGACTCCGTAATCAGCAATGAAGCCCGGGTTGTCGATAACAGACTTCCATTCTTTTGAAACGGATCGAAACCGAAGCAATTGCTTAACAGGAAGTCTTTTGATGATTTCCATATGAATTTCTATCGGAATATAGTCTGACATCTTCAAGTTTCTAGGGTTTTTTTTAGCGACTGAATTGTTGAAATTTGGTATATATATTGTAAATGTAACAATCCGCTCTTGCAGTCGTACTAACCCTAGCCCACATGACCCATAAATTATTTAGTGGGAATTCAAGTTGGACTAACTGGAGCTGTCCAGGCACAAATAATATTAAAAAATCCACGGGTTATGAGTCCCAATACCATGTGTATGAGGAAGGTTAACAATCATACCTCTACAAAGATAGAGAGACTGGAACTTAGAAAATGACTTCCGACCTTGCAAGGAGTGAGGATAGAACCTTTAACCTCTCTCTCAAGAGACTAAGGTGTTAACCAACTGATCCACCCTTGCTAGTTCAGGCCCAAATAGTTACCAGCAAAATTCGAAACAATGAAAAGCCTATGTGATTCATGAAAATGGTCTCAAATATTGCAGATTATAGCTATCAGAATAATAGGCGTAAATACGATAACAGTTTAATTTCGCAACCAAAACAACAGTCCCTCCAAACATCACACAACAGAACAAGCAATAAAAAATTCTGCAACTAATGTTTCTATAAATGAGTTAATGTGAGCAGGGATTTTTTTCTGTTATGGATTGCTTCAATGGTGAGTTGAAGGGTGTCCTTAGAACAATGCCTATTCTATCATTGAATAAGGGGAAACAACAGCAACGTTAAACAACAACAATTAATGGCTATTATCTTCTGATTGTTCCGATATCTTTTTCAAAGCAGCCATTTCTATTTCCTGCTGTTTCTTCAGATACCTCTGTGCGGTTGAATTCACAATCTTGACGAAAAAGTTCAACAGCATCAACCATACGATAGAGTTCCAAACAGACGCAAATGATAGATCCCATGATTTCACCTGGAAGGCCAACAAATCATAAATCAGCGTACTTCAAACCTTATTAAACAATAGAGAATTTAAATTATGGGTACTTCTCATGGCTCTGTGGTGTTTAAAAAGATTAGCGGAAAACAAACGAGTTAAATAGGTCAAACAAAAAAAATTAATGCATAAATTCCTCAAATATTCATATTTTGTAATGATTTGCATCTGAAGGACTTAACCCATTTCGTATCCAAGGTAGTTAAAGGCGAAAGCGACCTCAAAGCGACATGCCTTTTTCTAAAGCGAGAAGCGAGAAGCGAAAAAAGCGAGCGCTTCAGTTAACTTCTTACCCTTTGTGCATATAATAGTGTCTAGTGTAAACAATGATAAATAAAAACATAGTTATCTTAAAATCTTCATTTTTAATATAAAAAGACCGCAAAAGAGAAGCTTATTCAAATATATACTTCTACTATTTTTTATTCGTAATAATCGTCTAAGTTCTCATTTCTTGTTTCTCCATCGTTTCCAAGTTCCACTATTTCATCTCCATCTACAAGTTCATTGCCGAGTTCATCATAGGGTGTCCTACTCGTAAATGTCCTCCTTGTAGATACTGATGCATTTCTTCTTGTATAATGCCTGGGCTATACACCACTAGGCACTAGCACACGATACAGTACCCCAAGTTAGTGTAATGCCTCGGATTCATCATAAAGGGTTAGTTTTATAATTATTTGACCTAATTTAGAAGATTAGGGTGGTTGTACAACTTCATTAGCTAAAAAAAATAAAAAATAAGCCGTTATACAAAAAAGCGAGCGCTTTTATGTCGCTTTTCGGTCGCTTGACAACGCTTTTTCTCGCTTTAGTAAAACGCCTCGCTTCTTTGGAATCAAAGCGCTTTAGGGCGCTTCGCTTCGCTTCTTCGCTTTTGCGCTCGCTTTTCTCGCTTTTGACTACACTGTTCGTATCCCGTTGAATTTTTCTCCCCAATCATTAGAGTTAAAGCATAACCAGAATGACCCGTTCAGCCGTAAGTGGGCCACACCTTTGATATGTAGAAACTTACTCATGTGTTTGTTTACTATAGTTTTCGGGCATACACACAAAGGTGATGGTTAGTTTGGACCAAAAGCTAACCACAATGGTTCAGAAAGTTGATCACTCATACATCAAAGATTTAAAGTAGTCCTTATGATATCAAAACTAAAGTTTACCACTTTTCGTAACCAAAAAAGTAGATAGAAAATAGGATCCTCGTGATCCACCAAGCGTATGTCAAAGTTTTAAAGTAGTCCATTTAACATCAAAAATAAAGTCGCCTATTTTCTTTTGTAACCAAAGTAGTAAATAGAAAAGAGGATCCTCACGATCCACCAAGTGTACCTTGATGTTTGATGTCACAGGTAGAGGGGCAGCCATGTATTTCTCCTTCATTGCATGCAGTTTAGCTACAACGGTGGGCAGGGTAGAAGCCACGCCAGGGATGAAGCTAAGCATCCATATCAACTCATTTTCAATCCAATCAAGCAGTTGATTGTTGCAAACTGATATGATAAACACCGTCTGCAAAAAAAAAAATTAAAAAAAAAATAAACAATCGGTTAATTACTCATCTACTATTTGCGCCAAACACTAGAGTTGCTACGGTCCGTCTTCTGATCAATAAGGGCAGATAACCTAACTTGTAGGACATAATTGTTTCTTGACGACATCAGGCATTAAATGTGATTATACTGTCTTGGATTCTTGTTAGAGGTAGACAATGGGTCAAATCTGGCATTAAATGTAATCATATTTGACACATTTTTATATAAAACCATAAAGAATTATGAAGTATGAACGAATTTACCCAATCTGCCCAGAATGTCACCTCTAGATATAGTATTAATGAGGTCAACGAGCTATAACAAATGTCCATACCTGAATGTGAGTTTTGACAATTGCCTTTCCAATAAGGGTTGCGAGGAAAAACTCCCAAAATGGAATCCCAAATTGCCCACACATTATACCAGCAAGGTCAAACAAAGGATTTGGCACCTACAAATTCCTCAGCTAATTAAGGAGTTGAGTTCAAGTAATTCAAATAACGCACAAAGGACGGTACATATCAATGAAACAAAAACTAGTTAAGATAAAATGTTGACAGATAAAAGCATCAGAACTAACCGAAGCAAGCACCAGAATTGTAAAAAAGTTCAAGTATTGTGCATGTGACAACAACCAACGCTTCATATGATTTAAGTTTGAAGCAACTCCATTATCCTCTGATGAAGATGCATCCAGCTCTTCTGCAGCATCTACTTTTTCACCTGAGATACTTGCTGTAAAAAGAAGCATCTTTTGTGAGATAAAAAGCCAATCAAAGATTGTCAAATGCAAAACGAGATAGAAGACATGTTTCTTTTAGTCATGAAAAGTATGACAATCGAATTGGTGAACACCTTAAAAAGCTACACCATTGCTTAACATATGGGGTAACTTGAACAAACACTATCTCCGACGTATGTTTTTTCACTTTTATGCTTTTTCTGTACTCAATTGTTTTTTAATAATAAACGAAGGTGGAAAACTTCAAAAGAATGTTAGGAGCATGAGAAAACTGCTGATGTAAACAACAATGAGGAAACTTGGGGTCTAATAGTAATTTAAAAAAATCTACGGTTCCTGATAGTTTTGTTTAATCCTAAGACAAAGATACGATAAATCAAAAATATGCACATAAGCAACTTCGGAAATGCAAAGTAATTACAAGAACACACAAAAAAGTAAGTGATGACAAACCTGCTCTTGAAATAAAATACGGTGGAAGCTCCCCAAGTGCAGTTCCAAGGCCCCAAAGAATAGCTTCTACCTGTACTTGTGGCAAAATGCTAGTAAGCGGAACCTGAATTCCGTGTGGGGTTGAAAACAATGAGGGACCAAACTCTGAACAATCCTTCTTAAGCCATGAAGGTCTTCTGTTTAATTGGATTGTATCATAGATAGCAGTTTTAAGATCCACTCGGCCACACTGCATTGCTTTTATTGTGAAGAATGCAATATGAGGACCCAGATATAGAACAAAGGTGTGCAGTCCAGATCCTGATCAAATACAAAATAATAAATAAGATATTGGTTGCAAGGTCAGCAAATCAGACTCCCGGAAAATAACAAATAGAAACCTAGCATGTACTGAAAATGTAAGCATATTTATGTCAAACAAATTAATCGAAATGAAATACGCATGCCATTTATCTGACTACCAACACAGATAATTCATCAACAAAAAATACTTGAAGACTTCAGTGATGTGTTGAGACCACTGTATCTTCTAGCATTGTGTAATAATGTAATATGATATAGTGTACGATATTTGTAGATAGTTAATTATCTCGTATCTAGGGTATTCTTAATCCCATTTCAAAGTGTTCTGTGCTTAGCCTAGTAGCCTACACTACATATATCAATTCGAAACCGCAAGCACATATAAGACCTTGTAGCAGGAACTAGGGAAAGCAAAGGTAATATGTTTGCTAATTGATTGAGCTTACCGAGACCGATAGAAGATGCAACACCAAGAGCCACCCACCACAACCCAAACCTTGCATATTCAAGAAGCTCTTCAGCATGCTGCAAAAACAAATGAATCACCAATTTATCAGTTGTATTCATGAGACACACCAGCCAAATAATTGCAGATAATAAACTTAGTTATTATCAATATGTAACATCTACTATAATTCATCAAGAAGCTTAGCAACATCATGGTCTATTTCAATCAGTTGAGTGAATTCTAAATGCAATAATGTAACATGCGCTAGAAACAGATACACAGTAATCAGAAATATGCAGTACCGCCGCGTGAGGACCATCTGCAGACAAAAACAATACTGCACCTGCAACTGTGACTACAACGAAAAGCATAAGCCAGACACCATGCGTCAAAAGGTACACCAGTGATCTTCTCAAATATTGAGCAACAGCCACAATAAAGAGCTTCAACGTTTTAAAAGGCTGTAAAAATAACGTCAAATTCTCAAGCTCTTGTTTATGCTTCTCACGCAGTCCTACAAAAATTAACAATTAGGAAAGGATATAAGGCATCAACCATTACAAAAAACATAGTCGGGTATGGAACATATGAATGATAAAAGGACAACTTGCATATTTAACACATTGGCAAGGATTGACGGAAGAATGTCAAAAGAGACATGCACAAGCACATAAGGTTTGATAATTGAATTCATTACTAATACTATACTGGCTATATATGACAAGACATGTTTGAGGTTGGGGTGGTCTAGATCAGCAAAAACATAAAGCCCACGCATAATGGAAAACAAAGAGCTGGTTTTGAAAATATAAATGTATTGGTTGAAGTGTTACTTGGAGGCTAAAGGATTCCCTATTGAGTAAATTTGTGTTTCATTAGGCATTAGCTGGTTGGTATCTAAGTAAGTAACAAATTCCATATTAATGCACAAGTAATAGGCTATTCAACCACATTCTATAAGAATCTGCAGCGTAATTCTATTATATTAATCGCTATGTTAAGTTGAAGGTAAAAAAATATCAACAAGATCTAGTGGTGCTCATGTTACGTCATTCCTTTTGGTGAATATTCATTTGGATATCCAGCAAAAACAATCTTCTTATCTTGAACTAGTTCGACACGAATTGAGAATCAATAGAGTAACTCCTGACAAACTAATAATACAACAAAAGATTGAAGGATCAAGTCTTGGAATGTGACTATAATGCTTCAATCCTCCGCGGATGCACAACTCCACGGATGTAACTAGTTATGCATAGCTTATCTTAAGGTAGGAATGAACCCTAACATTAAATTATAATCCTAAACATAAAACTAACTAAGCTAGGGGCGATCTTATTATACTTGTTAGAGAGATATATGGTAATCAAACACAGCTGTCGTTACGTGTATTTCCATTTGAAATTACTACATTCTCAAATTAGCTTCACACGGACTCAAGTAACCTGTAGTGATCTATCCAACAAATTCATGATATCTTAACAGCATAATTTGGATTTATTAGATTAGGAAGGTAAAGTTTGCATAGGCGGACAAAGAAGCACTAAAAGAATCAATAGTAATAAAGCAAGCAGAAAGGAAATAACCATAACTACCCCTTTCGATTTTAAGTCACGATAAGAAGAAACAAAATGAATGCTGGCAAGACGACAAAAATCAAACCTTAAAAACAAGATCTATGATATAACACCTATTATCTTTGAGTCAACGATGTTAGCGCAATCGGCAGACATTAGAGCATGTAACACGTGCCTTGGTTAACCCATATGGCATTATGTCTTTAACAACATACTGCATCACCAATATAGTAACTACCTCAGTTTCCAAACATTTATACCTAGTGTCTAGAAACTAAACCCTCGTCAATATTCCGCACAAGGTACTAAATCCCAAACATAACCACATCTAGTAGCACCAACAACGACAACAACAGCTAATCAAACATCTTCATAATCTCATCTTTAAACATTTATATAGCTGGCTTATGACTTATTTCGTATTGGGCTTATGTTTCATAATCTCAGTTTTTGTAGCTTATTTTGAAACTTTTCGGCTTACATAAGTTTATTATGTCATAATAAACTTATACCAGCCAAAACAAAAGCCACAAAAAGTTTGCTTATGAAACATAAGCTCAATACCAAATAAGTCATAAGCCGGCTTTATAAGCCGAAACAAACACCCGCCAGGTGACACAAAGAACAAACGAAATGAAAACGTTCTCACGAGATCCTATCAATCCTAACGTCAAACACCTTTAAGGAAATTTGCAGACAAGAACGTTTAGCACGTGTTTGCCTCAACAAAAGCCATACCCTAACAACGTCTCCTAAATTATTGGACCAAACCTCAAAAAAAAAAACTTAACCTTAATGAAATCTAGCACCAACAACAACAACAATTGATCACAAACATCTTAAAAATCATATCCTTACATAAAATCAACACGAAAAACACAAATTTTAACAACAATTAACAAAATCAAAACCTTAAAAAAACAGCTCAAATCAACGAATCAGATCATGAAAATAAAAAAGAAAAATTACCTAGGATCGACATGATGAAAACAAACAAGATCTAAGATTGATATTGGTCTTCAATCATAAGCTCAGATTCAGCTTAATTTGTTCTTCTGGAAGATCGAAACCCTAATTTGATTTGATTAAATAACAGAGAAAACAAATTGTTTGTTTTTTGTTCCGGTTAAATTGGTAAAAAAAATGTATTTTAAATATGAAAAGGATAAGATGATTTAAAATGTTAAAAAAGTGAAACGGATCTTTTTTTTCTCACGTTTAAATGTGTGTGTTTTTTTAGTCTGTGTGTGTGTTTTGTTTGTTTCTTTTTATTGGTGGAGCACTAGTCATGTGATTGTAAAAAATTTGTCATTCTATATATATACTCATGGGTGAGAGTAATATTTTAGGCTACCCATAACAATTATCTAGTGCGATTTTTATTTTCTCTGTCACGTTAGCTTTCTCTCTTCAACGATTTATATCAACTTATTTGTCACAACAAGGCGATTTAGTTCAAAAAAATTATTTAAAAAATAAAAACATTACATTTAATTAAAAAACATTAGATTTAATTTTAAAAAAACATTACATAATAATTCAAATACAAAAAAACATTACAATAACAATTAAAAACTAATATTAGTAATTTAAATTGTAAGTTTCTTTGATTTCGTATTTTATTTGTTGCAAGGCTTTTTGTTGGGCTAGAGGCAAATTGGGGTTGATTTCACTGTTGTAGAACAATAAGTCTTTATCCCGTTTCTTTTTTTTTCAGCGAGTTCAATTGCTCGACGCTTTAATTCGAGCTTTTCTCTTTTCAAGGCCGCTACTTCCCGCTGAGCTGCCTCTTGCAAATCCAACTCCCGTTGCTTGATGCTAAAGTATGAATCTTGTTGTTGCTTCTTTTTTCCCCAGCCAATGTCTTTCGCTTTCTCTCATTTGTTGGTTACAAGATGAACAAATGAAGACTTCCTTGTTGACGAAGATCGTACCCACGACCCATTTGGCTCGATCGACCAAGGCAAATCGGTCGTAGCAACGGTCACTATCGAGTGCGAATCGATCGCCCTCGGTCGACCGAGACACCGTTGCACACAGCCTTAGAGATAATTACTAAAACGAATCATTTAGACACTCATTTACGAAAATAGATTGCGCATAAGATTTTTACTAAAATGGATCTTTTTATTATGATCGTTGGATTTAACCATCCTAGGGTTATAACCTCACGTGCACAATAATAAGTTGTGCATCTCATTTTGGTGCGTCTGGTGCATACTAACATTCACAAGTGCGTCGTGATGCAACTATACATGCGCTTGGATGCACAAGGAGAAATTGTGCGCCTAGATGCATGAGCTTTATGCCCTCTGGTGCACAAGACGAAATTATGCGCCTAGATGCACAAGGTCTATGCACAAGTCCTATGCACTTGATGCACTGATTGTGCGCCTCATGTGCACCGTGATGCATAACCATAACCTTATGCGCCATGATGCATAATACTTGTGCGCCTCATCAATGCTTGTGAAATTTTGTATGCACATTATGCACCATGATGCATACTACTTGTGCGCCACATCATATATACACGTGTGGAGATGTAAGAATGCATACGAATGTGTTTGATGCATAAATCTTGTACGCCATGTTGCATACAAAATGAGTGGTACACCATGATGCATGAAGCTTGTGCGTCGTGATGCACATGTCTATGCACCATGGTTCATTTTGGTAAAGTGTTAGAATTTGGTCTAATTTCGTAAAAGGGGTTGTGTATGAGACTAGTTAGGTAATTCTCATATATTTTTAAGATTTAAGTTCATTTAGATACTAAACTTATCAATAATATGAAATGATTAATATCTACCTTTCATCTTTTTATTATCCAGAGATTACATTTTCATTTTACATTACATGTGTATTTTGGTTATTTCACCTCTCCACTATGTAAGTTTTTTTTTCAACTAACCATCTCATAAAAAAAATACACACGTCTTTTTTCCCCTCTCTCTTTCTCTCTTTATCTCCAATCTACTTTCTCTCTCTACACCGAATCCATCAACCATCCTGATCTATCATCACGAACGATCAATCCGTCATCTCGAATCAATTGATCTATAATCACGCATCGATGGATCCATCATCAGCGGTGATTATGATCTATTCTTAATTTTAGCTTATTTGATTTGAATAAGCTTATTATTTTATCATCATTATAATTATAAGCTTTTAATTAGCTTATTTTAAACGAATTAAATTGAATGATTTTTTCTTAATTATAAGCTAGCTTATTAGGTGATTTATTTAAATATGTTGATTTGTTTGAATAAGCTTGAATTAGATGAGAGTTATGAATAAGCTTGTGAATTAGATGACTTTAATTTATTATGTTGAATTATAAGCTAGCTTATTAGTTTTTTAACGAATATTAGATCTTAATGAATAAGAGAGTTATGAACAAGCTTATCTTTGTGTGAATAAATTGTATTTTTTATGTAGCTGATGCAAGCTGAATTAAGCTTGATGCATCGTATATGATACCTCATTTATCATATATGATAGATATATTATCTATGATAAATGATATGTGTATCATATATGATACATGAGGTGTCATAATGATATACAAGGTATCATATATGATATACGAGGTATCATATATGATATACGAGGTATCATATATGATACACGAGGTATCATATATGATGATTTTGACAAAGCACAAGAAAAAATCAAACTTTATGTCTAGTTTACACAAAATATCTTTAAGTTCTTTAAACTTGCCTTCTATCATATATAATAATGTATATATGATATTGTATATAAATTGTCCATAAAACACAAAAGTGACTATGGATGGCTATGATAAGTGGCATGTGACTTAGAATTGAGAATCATATATGTTTTCCAAGGCTTAATATCATAATCAAATATGTTTGTTGATTATTATAGGTTCTATTATGCAGTTATGAATAAGCTTATGGTAGTATGAATAAGTTGTATTATTACTCATTTTAATTAAGTTGTTGATGTAAGTTGAATTAAGTTTGATGTATCATATATGATACTTCATGTATCATACATGATAGTTATATATATGATATGTGACATATCATGTATGATGTATCTGACAAACGACAAAAAAAAACTAGACTTTGATATTGTACATGACTTTTTACACTTGACATGTTGTGAATTTTTATATTATTTGCTACATAATTCAGTTGTTAATAAAATGGTGCCTAATATGTTATTTCCTCTGTTCTATAAATGCATATTGTGTTAACGAGCAGATATGGATGCTGCAATTTCTCGGTTGGAGCAAAGCATGAGGACGTGCACGTGTATGTGTAAGGATAAGATGAAGTCGTCGTCATGGCCCAGAAGGAAGTCTTACAAGAGAAAATTCAATTTGGTTGAAAATGAAGAAGAATTTATTAAATAAGAAGAATATTAGTTTCAATAATAAGAATGTTTTGGTTTTAATTATGAATTAAATAGACCCTTTTGTTTCTGTATATTTAGAATATGAATAAGTATTTTAATCATGATTGGTTACATTCTATTTGAACACGTGTTTAGGGGGTGTTTGTTTTAGCTTATGTAATGGGCTTATATAAGCCATTTATGGCTTATATAAGCCTATGTTTAATAAGCTTATAAGCCCATAGCTTATATAAGCTAAAGTTAACATGAAGGTAAAATGGTAAATATGTTATATAAGCCCAAACCTTCATAAAAAAGCCACATTCTTGTGGCTTATCAAAACACCCATATATAAGCTTATAAGCCCACTTATATAAGCTTAACCAAACACTTGGTTTGAGCTTATAAGCTTATATAAGCTAATAAGCTTATAAGCCCATTATATAAGCTAAAACAAACACCCCCTTAATCATTAATTGTATGCTCTTAAAAAGCACTTTATTTTATTTTATGAACAAGTGTTTAAGCATTGATCAAACACGCTCTTTGTTTTAATCATGAAATCATCATAACATTTGTTTAATCTGCCAAACTTCTTTTTAGTATTGTTAGTAAGTAGTATTTTTATTTTCTAAGCAAGTGTTTAATCATGAATCCAACAGACTTTTTGTTTTAACCATGAATTCAACAGACCTTTTGTTCAATCTATATACAAAAAATTGACTATCATATTTGATAATGCATTATCATATATGATTTTGTTAGTAAAAATCTTTTTTGTTTTATGAGAAAGTGTTTAATCATGAATCCAACAGACTTTTTATTTTAACCATGAATTCAGCATGCCTTTTATTTAATTTATCAAACTTTTTTTAGTACCATATATGATAATGCATTATCATATATGATAATGTAGTATCATATATGCTAGTGTTTAAGAGTTATATGTATTATAATATATTATATTTCATTATTATATATGATACTACATGTATTATAATATATGATATTTCATTATTATATATGATACTAAAAAGGTAAAAACTATGCTTAAAATATGATAAGAACTTTAACAAAATAGCCATATTATCTAAAAGTTACATTTGTAAATGTTTCATCATTTTTATATTCAAAAACATCATAATGATTGAGTAGCATTACAAAGTTAAATCAACACATCACCATACAATAATTACTAAAAGATAAACTATTCAAATGTTTAAAACAATGGATGTAGATCTTAGTCATCAACATTTTTGTTGCAAACTTGGTACTTGCCTTTTGTCTTTTTCGAGAACCTGATCTATTCATTTCAAACGGGAATCGAATGTTCCACTTTTTGACATTGTCTTTTTGTAACTCCCTGCTTGAAATTAAAACAAAATCTTTTTATTGTGTAGTGAAAGTTGTTTTCAATGCATTTTGAAGTACTCAATCATCTCAAGGCTTGATGACTATTTCTTTTTATGTTCACTTGTTTAGCCTTGAGATGATTGAGTACTTCAAAATGCATTGAAAACAACTTTCACTACACAATAAAAAGATTTGGTTTTAATTTCAAGCACATTATCATATATGATATATTACAGAAGTTGAAACATATTATCATATATGATAATATACCGACAGTAACTTTTAATTACCCATTAGGAGATCACAAACTTGCTTTTATTTTATTTTCAATCACATTATAATATGATCATATTATCATATATGATACGTTCATATATCATATATGATATATAGAGATATCATATATGATACATATGTTCAACGTAGCCTACAGTTTTAACGTAACTCTCCTAATAAGCTTATTCACATAACTCACATTATGCTTATGCTACAGCTTCAACAAACTCTATTTATAAGCTTATTCACATAACTTTGTTCTAATTCATATGCTTATTCACATAACTCTTCTAATACGCTTATTCACATTAATCACCTAAATAAGTTAGCTTATTATTTAGCACAATAAATTTATATAACCTGGATAGGGAGATTAGCCTCTTTTTAGTAAAATCAAATAAGCCATTGTTGGGAATCTAAGTTTGTTAGACTTTCCTGTATCATAGATTTAAACGTAAATTTAGTTGTTTGATATTAACTTGCATGTGCCTAGGTGACAGGCAAGTAACCCAAGACTCACAGAGTTCTAAGTCTCTGAGAGCAACCACAGAGGATTCCATGTCAGAGACATTGTCAATAAAGTCAAAGATTACTTGACGACATACTCATTAGTTATGATGGATAACAGCCAAGATGTATCAGGGACTCTGAGTGGTTGAGTGTTAACAGGGGTGGCAATACCCTGTTAACACTCAGTACACTTTGGACATACCTAAGTGTTTAGGCGGGAAGTTATGCAGCCTAAAGTACAAGGTATGAAGAAAAGGGAAATTGTGTCAGCTCTATTTCCCTAAAGCGTTGTGGCAGACTACCAAGAATAGAAGAGCATCTTGTGACAGATGTCTGACATTGTCTGTTTTGTGTAGTCACCATCAACCAGCTATCAAAATCAACCCCGTACCACTATAAATAGGATATGTAGGCTAGAGTTAATGTTGTTCACTTTGTCAGATCTCATACATTAACTCTTTAGAACTTATTGAACGAACAGTTGTGCCTGTGTTCTTAAGTTAGCTTTATTTTGTCCAAAGTGTACACAACACATTGCCATCAAACTGTGTTGTTCATAACGCATGTAATACTTGTTATACAATATAAAGTATTACGTTTGAAAAGTATTTACTTGCGTTATTTATCTTTCTTAATCGTTTCAAGCTAGGATTATGGACTTTCAATTGGTATCAGAGTGGTGTTTGATATTAAAATCTTCATAAACATCGTTCTAAGTTTTATAATCAAGATCTACCATGCCTGGACGAGCAACATACCACCACCACCATCGCTTTCTGGGAACAACACACCACCACCTCCAAATTCACCAAGAGTAACCCCCACTCAAAATAAAGACGATCTTCCTCGACTTTTCGATTCAAGAGGTGGATCTCATGTCACTAATGTGCCAGTATTTGATGAAGATGACTTTGAAAGTTGGAAAAGTCAATTCCTTGTCTATCTCGGTGGACTCGAGCCATTTCTTCTAGAAATTCTAGAAAATGGACCATATGTTCACATGGCGCTCACATCCACTGATGAGAATCCTCTACCTAAACCCCTCAAGCAGTGGACACCAGCTGATAGGAAATTGGCAAACCAAGATAAACGTCTCAAAAGCATCATTATATCTTGTCTTCCAAAACACATCATGAAATTTGTGATTCAATGCCCTACAGCCAAACAAATATGGACATACCTCATCCTTGGTCACGAAGGACCCTCTGAAACCAGAGAAACCAAGATTCAGACACTTAGGCTTCAGTTTAATGCTTTCAAGGCACTTGAAGGCGAAAAGGTACAACAGACTTATACAAGGCTAAAAATTCTTCTCAACGACCTTGCTATGAATGAAGTCACCATTGCACAAGTTGAAGTTAACGCAACCTTTGTCAACAGCCTTCCCAGAAAATGGTTGAGCATGAATCAGACCCAGAGAGCTAATAACTCTATCAAGAATGACACGTTGGCTCAGCTGTATGGAAAATACAATTATGAAGAAGGGTTGATTGATACCATATACAAATCTGAGTCTAAAAGATTTGTAGTTCAGGGAGCAACATCCAAAGCCTTGATTTCTACCTCACAGTCTCATGACAGCGACATTGATGTTGAAGAAGACACTTGTAGCAGCCAAGAATTCATGACAGACCTTAATGCTGAGTTTCATGAAAGAGCTTTACTAGCTAATCAAAGAAGATTCTACAAAAGGTCAGGGAGAGTAGGATCAGCTAATAAACAATCTGATAAATTAAAAGAGACTTGCTTTGCCTGTGGAAAACTTAGACATTTTCAAAAAGACTTTCCATCCACAAAACATCCTCACCATCTTATCCTTCATCATTCAAACCCTACAAGTTCAAATCACAACAAAACAACTCATCTCACCAATCCTCTGATAATGAGAAAAAGGATTACAAAAACAAATACAAGGCACTAAAGGCTGAGTTGGAACAAATGAATTGAAGCTAGAAGTTATGTCTAAGAAGAAAAGGGGGTGATAAAAAGACAGAGAAAGGGTTGGTAGCTGAAGCTTATGATTGGAATGATGAGCCGCTGATATCTGATGAAGAGGACACTACTAGGGTCAGGGCATTTATAGCGATTGTTGAGGATAAACCAGCTGTTGGAAAAGGAGATGCTAGATCAGGACAATGGGTTGACATCACAATGAAAAAGGTACACATGCTTATCTCTATGTCTGAAAGTGATGAACGTAAACATGTCCTTGATTATATCATAGTTGATTTACACTTTGTTGAGGAACAAAGAAAGAACCTGCTTGATAAATTTCACTCTGTCAAACATGAATTGTTAACTGATAAGGCTGAATATGAAACTTTAAATCAGGTTAACTCTGAAAAGATAACTCTTCAAAATAAGGTTAATAAACTATCGTTAAGAAACAGTGCCTTAAATGATCAAGTAGCTGGACTACACAAGGTTATAGAAAAATGGTTGTGAAGTAGGTTCACTGTAAATGAATTACTTGATGATGAACTTCCAGCTAACATAACTAGGGCTGTTACTACTAAAAGAAACAAAATGAAAGCCCTCAAAAAACCCAAAGAGATTGTTTTAAAATCTACAAAGACTATACATATGTATGACCCTATCTCTGAAGATGTAATCGATAACACTGCTCCTTTGCCATCTTTACCTAAACTCTCTGGAGTTGAACCCAACAGCTCTTCTAGAGGAGCTAAGGCTGAACCCAAACTAGATGTTGAGACACCACATGCTAAGATTTTTGTTGTGCTTGTAAAACAACCCGTTAAGCAAAATGTCTATAAGCCTGTCTCAACAAGCTCTATGAACAAAGTTGAATCCTCAACTGAAGAACGCCTGTTAACTTTGATTAAAGAAATAGAACTCTTAAAAGAACATATTAAGCCTTCTGTTGAATGCTCTACTTCCTCTGAACCTAAGTCAATTCTAGGAGAACCCATAGGTGAAAAGTTAGTCAAACCCTACTGTAATGTGTGTAAAAATTCTCATCACATGACCATAGATCATGATAAACAAATGGCTGTCAAGAGATCTTAGACACCTTTTAGGGGCAGACAACAGGCTACTAGGAGACCATCAGGTAATTACAGACCTTACCCTCCCTGTAAATATTGTGGATTTACAGACCATCACTCAAATGAGTGCAGTGACTTTCTAGGATGTGACATCTGTGGAAGGTACACCCATGACACAGCCAACTTTCCTTCACATCGTCACAAGTTCTACAAGAACTCAAGAGTTACTAATCAACAATTCAGGGAACCCACTGGAAAGTGGGTTCACCATAGGAACTAATCTGTTTCTATATATCTGTGCAGAAACATCTCAAGGAATCGGTCTGGTATCTAGATAGTGGCTGTTCTAGACACATGACAGGAGTTCAATAATACGTGCACATATATTCAAAAGAGCCTGGTCCTAAAGTGGTGTTTGGGGATAACTCTTCAGGCGACACAGAGGGATATGGCTCAGTTAACTGCAATGGAACAACCTTTACAAATGTTGCATATGTGAATGGTCTTAAGCACAATCTCATCAGCATCAGTCAATTGTGTGATGCTGACTACAAGGTTTTGTTTACCAAGACTCAAGGAACCATATTCAACCAAAATAATGATGTGGTGTTAATTGCACCAAGAAGAAGAGATGTGTATGTCATCAATATGGCATCTTCCTTAGAAGACAGATCAAATTGTTTTCTTGCTAAGGCCTCTGAAAGTGTCAATTGGCTGTGGCACAAAAGACTCTCTCATCTCAACTTCAAAAACATCAACAAGCTAGCCACACAAAACTTGGTTGCTGGTCTACCACCTGTGACTTTCACAAAAGACAAGACATGTTCAGCTTGTGTTAAGAGAAAGCACCACAGGTCATCCTTTAAGACCAGGCAATCCTTCTCTATTAACAAGTGCTTACATCTCCTTCACATGGATTTGTTTGGACCTGTGAAACCATAGACCATCAATCACAACAAAAATACCTTGGTCATTGTTGATGAATACTCAAGGTATACATGGGTTTTCTTCCTTAAAAGGAAAAGTTATGCAGCTGATGCCATCATGTCCTTCATCAGGCAGGTTGAAAACATGAATGAAGTTAGAGTAAAAGCTCTAAGAAGTGATAATGGGACTGAATTCAAGAATCAACAGCTTAAAGCTTTTTGTGATGAAAAGGGAATATCACAAAACTTCTCTTCAGTTGGCACTCCTGAACAAAATGGAGTAGTTGAAAGAAGAAATAGAACACTGATTAAAGCATCTAGAACCATGCTAAATGGTGTAGATTTACCAAAGTAATTCTGGGGAGAAGCTGTCCATACTGCCTGCTATACCTAAAATAGATCAATCATTGTTAAAAGACATGGAAAAACCTCTTATGAAGTTTTTAGAAAAAGAGCACCAGATGTCAGCTACTTCCATGTCTTTGGTTGCCCTGTGTTCATTTATAACTACAGGGATCAACTTGGAAAGTTTGACGAAAAAGCTGATGATGGTTTCTTCTTAGGATACTCTCCAACAGCCAAAGCCTTTAGAGTATTCAACACAAGAAGACATGAACTAGAAGAAACCTTTCATGTCACATTTAATGAAGATGATGACGTGCTACAAAGAACAAGAACAGAAGGTGATGAAATTGATTTCAACGAAAATAGGTCTTTCCCAACAGATGAGTTCTCTGAACCAAGGACTGTCTTTCATCATCATCCACACATAGATACTCTTATTCCATATGTTCCTGCATACGACCCGCTGTCAACTCACAACATTGATGTTCCTTCTACTCAAGTGTTAATTGAAGAATAACATTAGCCTTCCATAAGCCCTTGTTCCACCTCAGCTAAAGATGACTCACCTAGAACTCATGATCAAGAAGATTCTCCTGTTGTCTGTGAATCATCACCTCTCGAAATAGCTGATGCAGACACAGATACAAAGATTGTTTTTGAAGAGATTCCTCCTACTTAGCAAGATGAAACTCAAGTTGTACTCACATTCTCAATACTTGTTCCTGTCTATGACTCCCCAGCTCCTCAAAGCAATGGTCAAGAGATCAACACATTCTTCTTGTCAACATTATTGGTGAACCAAATGCTGGGGTTACTACTAGACAGAGAATTCATCACTCAGAATCAGCCTCAACCAATGAATGTCTGTTTGCTGAATTTCTATCACAAATTTAACCCAAGCGTGTAGCTGAAGCCTTTGTTGAAGAAGGTTGGGTCGTTGCAATACAGGAAGAAATCAATCAGTTTAAAAGAAACAAGGTATGGACTCTAGTGCCAGCTCCACCTGGTCAGAACATCACAGGCACTAGATGGATATATAGGAACAAGATGGATGAGATTGGTAACATCATAAGGAACAAGGCAAGGTTAGTTGCATAGGGGTATACACAGACTGAAGGGATTGACTATGATGAAACGTTTGCACCAGTAGCAAGATTTAAAGCTATCAGAATCTTACTTGCATACGCTGCATATATGAACTTTACTGTGTATCAAATGGATGTTAAAAGTGCCTTCCTCAATGAAGATTTGGTAGGAAGTGTATGTTCAACAGCCCGAAGGATTCGAGAACAGCTAGTTTCTCAATCATGTGTACAGGCTACACAAAGCTATGTATAGGCTGAAATAAGCTCCAAGGGCAAGGTATGAAACGATGTCAACTTTTTTAACTGATAATAAATTTGTCAAGGGTTCCATTGATAAAACACTTTTTACCTTCAAGGATAAAAGTGATTTCATCATTGTACAGATTTATATGGATGATATCATCTTT
The DNA here is from genome assembly GCA_025667525.1 of Glebionis coronaria. Lineage (NCBI taxonomy): Eukaryota > Viridiplantae > Streptophyta > Magnoliopsida > Asterales > Asteraceae > Glebionis > Glebionis coronaria. Next base: position 630,054,694 of record CM046874.1, on the reverse strand, counting down.
GGGTAAACGAATGTTAATCTTAGTAAACGTTTTGCTAAATTAATGACCAAGAAATATGAGATGAGTATGATGGGTGAATTAACTTACTTTTTGGGTTTTCAAATCAAACAGTGTCCTAAAGGAATTTCAATTTATCAAGAAAAGTATGTTAAAGATTTCCTTAAAAAATATGACTTGGCTGATTGTGCATCAGTGAAATGCCCCATACTTTCCCCCAATAACTTGGATCCTGATGAGTCAGGAGTCTCTGTTAATGAGACTATGTATAGAGTCATGATTGGGTCACTCATGTATCTCACAGCCAGTCGCCCTGATATCCAGTTCTCCACATGTCTTTATGCAAGGTACCAAGCTAACCCAAAGGAATCCCATCTAGTGGTTGTTAAGAAAATTTTCAGGTACCTCAAAGGAACAACCTCTCTAGGTCTGTGGTATCCCAAAGAATCAGGATTTGATCTCAAGGCATACTCAGATTCAGACTACGCTGGGTGCTGCATTGACAGGAAAAGTACCTCAGGGAGTTGTCAAATCCTAGGAGGAAAGTTGGTTGGATGGAGTGCAAAGAAGCAAAACTATGTGGCAATGTCACCAGCTGAAGCTGAATATGTTGCAACTTCTAGTTGCTGTGCACAAGTACTTTGGATGATGAGTCAATTAGCTAACTATGAGATTCTATATAACAAAGTACCCATTTTCTGTGACAATACCAGTGCCATTTCTATCTCAAACAACCCTGTGCTTCACTCTCGAACCAAACACATAGATATCAGGTATCACTTTATCAGGGATCATATTATAAAAGGAGATATTGAGATGCATTTGGTTCCTACTGAGCTGCAACTAGCTGATATATTTACCAAGCCTTTGGCTAAACCTTCGTTCAACAGGCTAGTTGCTGAGCTGGGCATGCTTAATATCTCAAAGCCTCTGTCTGATATTTAATGTGTGTCATTAAAGTCGGAGTAGATATTAAATATTTTTCACATGAAATTAGGTAGTTACTTTCTAAGTAAATGCTAAAAACATTCTCAATATTTAATTCGTACTTTTTTCGATAGACGAGGAGACAAACAGTTTTGAAAGGTCAAGGGACCCACTTGTGTGCAGTCCTTTTCCCACTACGCATTTAATATTGTTGAATAACTATTTCAAATTTTGAATATATATATTATCCCAGAGTTTTTCACCTAACACTTTTCTCATTATTCACAATTTGAATCTCTCTCTAAACCCTCTCACTATCTTCGTCTTCTCAATCCTCGCATCAATGGCGTTTCTAGTACCAAAGGCATCAAACGTAGCGTTTGAGATCAATGATAGCATCCTCGCCTCTAACAACTCAAAAGGATGGCTCAAAGCTCCTAATGACTCATACCTGGATCTGGTGAACTTTATTAAGAATTGTGATGTTAGCGAAGCATTTACTAGATCCCATCCGTTTTCTACCAAGAATACCTTAGGGAATTCTAGTATTCTGCAGAAGTTCTTGATGATAACACCATTTCCTTCAATCTTTCTTGTAATGAACACCCCTTTTCCTTTTCTGTTGATGATTTTTCTTCTTTGGATGGGCTTAGACATGGTGATGAATGCCTGAACACTGTAGATAAAAAGGCTGTTAAGGATGTCCTTGCCACACTTTTCCCTGTCTCTAACACTCACCCAGCCCTTACACCTGCTGAAGTGGTCCTCAAGTCTCCTTTGAAGATCAAGTTTTTTCCCCTATGTGGAGAGTACTTTTCACGCATATTGTCAAATCATTAGGAGGTATGCAAGGTTCTCAAGATTAGATGGCTTTTAATCACCAAGCCATTGCATATGGATTAATTTGGGGAACTGATGTGGATGTTGGTAGTATCTTATTTTCCAACCTGGTGGACAAGCTGATGGTAACAAATCAGATAAGGGAGAAGATTATATGCTATGTTCGCTTTCTTTCTCTTATCTTCGAAAGTCTTCTTGGTGAGAACTACAACAACCCTGCACTCACAGCCATGAAACCGTACCACATCACAAGGGCTATCTACAAAGTGGTGGGACCGAATGATGTGCCTGCTACAGCCCACATGAAGAACATTGCTGCAAAACAACCATCTGTTGTTAAGTCCTTGATCCCTTCCTCTGAGAAGGTGATTACAACTGGTGTGTCTGGTAAGTCAGCTTCTTTGACCTCTAGGCAACACACCACGCTGTCCAAGGCAACAACTGGCCAACAGCCTAAGAAGAAGAAAAAAACCCTTCTTCCAAAACCCAAACTGTTATTAAGGCCAGGGTAAAGAAGCTTGTGACCATCCCTACTTCCTCTGTTCTAGAGACTTCTGTGGACACAGAGACTTCAGCTGAAAGACAACAAGAGTCTAGCGTCTCTACTTCAGCACAGACAGTAGGAAACCAGCCTAACTCCGCTGATATCTCACATGTAATCAGTTTATCATTTTTAGAGGTACACAAGCAGCCACTCTTAAATGTCTGTAGGTAAGAGTGGTGAAGTTAGGGTTATCCTTGACCTATAGAAGTCTGTGTAAGCACTTAGAAATCTTTTAGGACTTCTGTATACCCTGTCATTGCAACAGGGAGTGATTCATTTATGTTTATAAAGCACCCCGATGACCCTGCATCCTCTAGACAGTATATAGGCAAATAACAACCTGTATACATATATGTCTCGACCTAGAGTAGTTGTACTTCACATAGCCTCTAGGTTCCTTCAGAAAAAGAATCCCAAAAGTTTAACTTTTTGGGGGACCTGAATAATCACCCTCAGCTCTCCTAGGGACAGCGTAAAATGAAGATCTCAAACTACATCAATTTCACAAATAAAAGAATCCCAAAGGATTTATCCTTTCAGGGGGAGCTGAATCATCACCCTCAGCTTTTCTAGGGGCAGCGTAACAGGCGATCTTAACCCACGTATGTTTCACAGATAAAAGAGTCCCAAAGGATTTATCCTTTTGGGGGGGGGTCTGAATAATCACACTCAGCTTTCCTAGGGGCAACGAATGTCGACCGTTAACCTTATTATTTTCACACTTAAAAGAATCCCAAGGATTTATCCTTTGGAGTGGCTGAATAATCATCCTCAGCCTCTCTGGGACAGCGTACTGGCGACCATTCCACTTATCTATTTCCCTGTTACTAACCTACACCAATTGCAGGCTAATGTTGAACAACCAACTGTAGATTCTCATACTACAGCTGAAGGAGCTGATAATGTGATTCAAGATCAGCCTAAAGGAGATGAGCTCATGCTTGATGTTGAAGATGATGTTCTTGCTTTCATTGAAAGCTTCTCTGAGCCTGAATCTATGCCTGATGACGAAATTCTCCCCGAGGGGATGATTAAAGAGGAGGATGAAGAGGACGATGAACAGACTCATCTGTCACATCCCAAAGCCATAGTTGTGCCCACACCAGCTAATGAACTCACTGCACCTCCCAAAGAAGCTGTTGTGACACCTACTTCTGCTGCCTCTGTCACTATGGAGCTTCTAACGGCCGTGTATGATCCAATTGTTGAGTTTCTATTATTTGATCATCTACAACAGACCAAATTTGATATTTTACCAAGGGAAGATGACTACGTGCAACAAAGCCTGAACATTCATGACTTAAAGCCCTATCATCACGCCTCTGATATTAAAAGTTTGTCGCGTAAGTTGGATCGCATGGGGTCTGAAATACATACTTTCACAACCAATTTTCCAAAAATAATCACACAGGCTGTCATAGATGCTATTATTGAGCCTATCAAAGATGGCACACGAAAAGGAGTTTCTCAAGGACTTAGCCACTTATCCACTCAAATCAAAGATGCCATCACTACAGAAGTCCCTGACATGTTCTCAGCTCATGAGTTGGTTATGCTCAAGGAATTTGAGGCTGTGTACGCTAGACAAAAACGTCACACTCACTTTTTGGCTGGGCATGTTGATCGTTCTGTCAACCAAAATTGCAACAAGCTTCTAAGAATTTCCAGGGGATCAAGGAACAGGCAAAGAAAAATGGCTACATCAGTTGAGCAGGTTGCTAAGTACATTCAGTCACGTTCAGCCAATCGTCTAGAGAGACAGGCTAAACGTGAGGGGGAGAAAGTTAACTTACTAAAACTTGAACATGTCAACACCAGCACATGTACAGCTGAAAACACCATCTCTACACCCATCCCTCTACAAGTCATCACACCCATTACTGAACCTGATGATGATGAAATTAAGGGGGAGCAACAGAATAACGAAGGAGCTGATACATCAAAATCCCTGTCTTTGGTTAACACCAATGAGGCTGTGGACGATGGTGAACCAGCTGCTAAGAAACTCAAATTTACTGTTAGCTCCCTACCAAAGGCTGTACAAAGTCAAGCTCAGGTGGCATTTCTCAAAAATGCTGAAGAGCTTAGAAAAGCAAGTGAGTTATCCTCCGCCTCAAAGAAAGGAAATGAAATAGTTGTGGTAGTCTCAGACGCCAAACTAAAGAAAGTAGCTACGATGCTAGAGACAGGAGGATCAACCACTGAACTATCTCAATTCTCAACATTCAAAGCTGCTAATGAAAAACCTCTAATAGCTGAAGAAATTGAAAAACAGGCACTTGAATTCAAAAGGTTAAATGAAATCAAGAAGGCCAAAGAGTTGGATGAAGCCAAGCTAAAAGCCATGTCTCCCCAACTCAGAGAGGAGCAAAGAAAAAGGTTAAGGTAAATGGAGGTAAAATGCACAGAGGCTCTGAAAAAGGTAAAAGCTGACTATGATGCCTGCATAAACTCAAGATATGCTCCAAGTGAAATCACCAAGTTCAAATACACCATTAAGAAGTCAAATCATACCCCACAGATGATCATATAGAGAGACAATCAAGTGGCCAACATGGACATATTTGAGGACTTCAAACTTAAGACACTTGGTTTGTCTGAATGGTTTGAACTAGAAGCTCTAGCTGAAAAGAAGTCTGGACAAACAAATTTCATACTTTTAAAGACTCTGAAAGCTAAGTTTAATTGGTTGAAAGAAACAGCTGCCAAACTCAAAATTGATCCTCCCCCACAGCTATTTGAACCAGAACCAACAAAGCTTGAAAGGAAAAGGATGACTCAATTCCTTAAAGGAACCTTCGTCACAGACGACATTCAAGTGGATGGAATGCACAGGGATCTTGTCCTACTAAATGGGATTGTTGGGCCTGTAGATGAACAGACCTACACTGAGCCTGAAGGAGGAATGGCATTCATGAACAGGGGGATGCCAATATGTTTTCCAAAGGGAAAGTGAGTTGGGGCTGGCCTCACTATTCAGCTTTTAGTGTTTCAGGGGGTGCTTAAAATTAACTCTGAGTATTCCAAAGTGTTTGCCCAAGCTTTGCACGCTGAATTGGATACCATGACAGACATCGCTGAAGCTGGAGAAATAATAAAGAATGATGATTATTGAAGTTTTCACAGCTAAATTATGACACTCATATTTTTGTTTTACTCATGTATTGTACATGTAATTTTTCTAAGTATTAATGAATTATGAAGTTGTTTGTTAGATATGTTATGTGTAAGAAGAAGTTGTTATCTCACTTACTATAACTAATTTAGATCTAGTTGTATTTATGTTTAAATACGGGGAGATTGTTGGGAATCTACGTTTGTTAGACTTCCCTGTATCATAGATTTAAACGTAAATTAAGCTGTTTGATATTAACTTGCCTGTGCCTAGGTGACAGGCAAGTAACCCAAGACTCACAAAGTTCTAAGTCTTTGTGAGCAACCACAAAGGAGTCCATGTCAAAGACATTGTCAAGGAATTCGAAGATTACTTGAAGACATACTCATTGGTTGTGATGGATAACAACCAAGATGTATCAGGGAACCTGAGTGGTTGAGTGTTACAGGGGTGGCAATACCCTGTTAACACTCAGTACACTTTGGACATACCTAAGTGTTTAGGCGGGAAGTTATGCAGCCTAAAGTACAAGGTATGAAGAAAAGGAAACTGTGTCAACTCTGTTTCCCTAAAGCGTTGTGGCAGACTACCAAGAATAGAAGAGCATCTTGTGACAGATGTCTGACATTGTCTGTTTTGGTAGTCACCATCAACCAGCTATCAAATTCAACCTCGTACCACTATAAATAGGATATGTAGGCTAGAGTTAATGTTGTTCACTTTGTTAGATTTCACACATTAACTCTTTAGAACTTATTGAATGAACAGATGTGCATGTGTTCTTAAGTTAGCTTTATTTTGTCCAAAGTGTACACAACACATTGTCATCAAACTGTGTTGTCCATAACACATGTAATACTTGTAATACAATAATAAAGTCTTACGTTTGAAAAGTATTTACTTATGTTATTTATCTTTCTTAATCGTTTCAAGCTAGGATTAGGGACTTTCAGTCATCACTTAAGCTTAATTATGAGCTTATAAATTCACATGATGATAATTTATGTAACACCCTATTTTGATAAATGGAATATCACATGATAATTATGGCATGTCATCAAAGCATGCAAGGTAAATGTCCAAAAACATTAAATGACCATAAAAGAAAATACCGGAATCAAACATCGATAGTCCAACATAAGCTCACACACGTGAATATAAGTACTGAAATAGAAAAGGACTAAACAATGTCTAAAGAAATGAAATAGTGTAATGTATGGAAAATGCATAAAGTGATGAAGGCTAGATAGCTTCAATCCATATTCACATACTCTCAAGTCCTAGTTGCGTCCCTGAGTACTTGCCGTTTGGGAACATGAAAGGAAAACGACTAAGCATAACACCCAGTGAACGGATATACAAGCATATCATGAAATGACATAAGCATAATAAGACTAATAGCTGCGGAAATGCATAAGTCCTAGATAACCTGGAACATGTTCATAACACTGGTTTTATAGTTTGAAAAGACTTATGTTTTAATATGAAAACTGTATTAATTAGCCAATAGTCCATCTAGGTCATGAGGTTCCACCGTGCATGAATACTTGGAGTGGAGACCTCATCATGCAATTAGAGGGGTGCCTCTAATTAATTAGTCTGGACATGAGGGATCAACTCCTTGTGAAGGATGCAAGACACACACCACATTCACCATGAAAATCCTGTAAAAACATGTAACTAGGATTCACCCATACGCCCCACATGATAATATAAATATAAGGCCAAAACTATAAAGGGACGCCACGAACAATCACTCCGCCGTGGGGAAGTCATAACACCGGTGCCTCTAGTGTTATGGTTATGGTTATGGTACCTCCATAATTAGGTGACATGGTCATGCATGTATGTGGCTTAGGCATTTAAAACTAAACATAAGCAGATCAAAACATATAAAACAATTACATGGGAAAATAGTTGGCTGCAAACGGAGAATCCTAATAAAGAAAAGAATGTCCATACTGAAGGACGGAATATCCGTACGTTGTGTCCAGTGAACGAGGAAAGATGAACGGATGAAAAGTCATACTCCGACCTCACTAAAGATACATAAATAAGGGACATGTATAAGTTGTCTGATATCTGAGTATGTTACTGGTTCTTGGATGTTCTTAGCTTGTTTTATAGGTTCTTGTCTTATTTTATTGTTTTAAATAATATACTGTATTATTCATGTATTTCATGTCTTTTGTTTATGTATTATCTTGTATTCTTGTATTATTATACTTGTAGTGTAATAATAAGTAACTTTCTAAAAATAGCAGGTTTCCAAAAATAGAAAATTTCCAAAAATAGAAAGTTTCCAAAAATAGAAAGTTTCCAAAAATAGAAAGTTTCCAAAAATAGAAAGTTTCCTGAAATATAAAGTTTCCATAATTAGAAATAAGCTGGATTAATAAGTCTAAAATATAAGCTGGTGATTATTAGTCATATACTATAAGTCATGATAAATAAAGTTTATTAATTAAATACTATAGGTTATAACTGATTATTAATTAATAATGATAGTACATGTTTTATTAATTAATAACATATCATGGTTAATTAATAAACTATAGGTTATACAAATATAATTAAGTCTTGGTTTAATTAAATTAAGTCTAGTATAATACTTAGGTTAACATATTTTATTAATTTTAATTAATAAACCTAAGTCATGAAATTTATTAATTAATTATAAGTTCATGTTTAAATTAATTAATAAACTATTGTCTAAAATTAAATGACAAAATATACTTAGGCTAAACATGTATTATTTAAAAAAATAATATAACCTAAGTCCATATTTTAATTAAATTAATTATTAGACATGTTAATTAATTTAATTAATCTTGTAAAAGTTAACAACCAATTCCGAGCCCTAAACCAGAGACGAAAACCAAAACCCGAACACCAACTACCACTCACAACCGCGGCTATGGTGGCGGCTGGTGGCTGCGCAGCCAACGGCGGCAGCTACCGCTACTGCTGCGCCGTGGCTAGCCCCTGCTAGAACAAGGGTTCCCACCGGCTTAGGCCGGTGGTTCCCCCCTGATGCCTCGTTGTGTTCCCCCTGCTTGAACAACTTAGCCACCGGCTTGAGCCGGTGGTTCCTACTGCTCGACCAAGAGACACACCGAGCCCCTAGGGGTCTCGGCTGTGGACAAAGAGGGTGCACCGAGAGCCTTTGGCTCTCGGTTTGGGGCTGTTGATCAAACAAATAAACCAAACGAACCCTTAATCCTGATTTATTAAAACCCATATCATGTTTATATTAATCGTTTTTAAGATCTAATCATGTGTTCATAAATAAAAGAAATTAAAAAGATGAAGGTTTGATGTTTTTACCCCAACAGGTGATTGAAAAGAACACGAATACGAACACCAATAAACCAAAGATCCAAAATCACCAACAAATCCCTCTTGTTTCTTGTTTTGTGTCGTGGCCTAGAGTCACCAAGGGGCGACTAGGGTTTTAACTTTTTGTAAATTTCTGTATTATGTTTCCTGTGTCTTTAGTTTTTACTATTTAGTTAAAATTCAAAGTGGGCCTGGTCCCCCTTCTCTCCCTTGTCCGCGGCTACCACAAAGCCCGAAGGAAAACCACTTCCTTTTCATAGTTAAAGTATAACTCGTGTATGCTCGTGTTTATTATTCGTTAGTTCGTGCTTTAATGTTTGTTTTAGTTACACTTCCTGTATGTCGTGTTCTAATATTCGTGGTATAATTATTATACGTAACAATTATCGTTTTTATAAATATTCGTGATTATATGTTCATGATTATAATTATTATACATAATAATTATCATGTAATATTACGTACTTAATAATTATCGTGCATTATTACGTACCTAGTTTCTGAATTTACTGTTCGTGACATGTGTACATAACATAAATGGAAAGTTTTAATTGGTTTGTATGTTTACTTAGTGTACTGGTCATGACATTTATATGCGGGTTTTACAATTTATAAGCTAATTCACATCTAATAAATTAAAAAAGGGTAAAATAAAATTAGATATGATGATTGTACATGGTCTAAATAAGAAGAAGATTATCTATTTAAGAAAGAGATTATCGATTTATGATCAATTAATCATCGATTTAGTATCGATTGATGATTGAGGATCGATATTGTAACACCCCCAAATTACCACGCAGCGGAATACCACTTTGGGGCGCTACTCATAGCACATCACACACAATTATAGAAAACGACCTCAAAAGAGACGTTAAAATATTAATAATGGCAATCACTTAATGCAATTTAAAGGCAACCACATGTCCATTCATAGAGGGACAAGCATACCATAAAAGACTTGTGTTCTAAGTTTATAAAAACATGTATTCCCCCTCGCGGGTTTAAAAAAAACCATTTATAAGATAGTATAAAAGCGAGGCTATAGACTTACCTTATACAATCGTCACAATAGATTATAGAGAACGAACGTCAATCAAGAATAAATATCAACAGTCGATACACGATCACACGAGACCTAAATATAACGAGGCACGTCTTAGGCTAGAGACGATAAATGAATCGTACATATATGTAAGAAGTATGTCTTAATAAGTTCTTGGATATTGCATAAGTTTTATGATTCTTTATAAAACTTTTTAGATGAAAACTTAACCATTTTAGTGTAATATCTAATTTGACACTTTTAGCTCATCCTAAGCCCAATAGTGGTTCATTACATGATTATATAACTTAGGTCCATTTTAAATACAGTATTTCACTCTAAATTGGTTATAAACCTCAGGTCCAATAATGGCCCAATAGCCATTACAAGTGTAAGTTGGGCTTTTATGGCCCAAGTCCACTTTATATGGTTTTTGGGTTCTAAAACACAACATAAACACGTACACTTAATATTTTATGTTGGTCGGGTCTCGGGTTCCATAATTATCAGTATATAACTTAGTCTAAAATCCCTGACAAGTGGGTCCTACCAGGTCGGTTTATATAAAAATCATCACATTTTACGTTAATGAGTTATAATCCGTTTATTATAATTTTCCCGACATGTCCCGCTAATTTGTTCATATCTCTTGAACCGTTAATCATCTAAGTGTGTTCTTTTTACCAAAATAATTATTAACTCATGTACTTTACTGGTTATAAGTCTAATTACCCCCAATTTATACTTTTCATAGCTAATTAACCCATTTTCTCACTTAGAAGAGTGGGTTGTTTTTGGGCAGCCAAACTCGTTTTCACCATTTTAGTCGTTATTTCCAAACCGTAAGGAACTGATATATCATCCAATTGATTATAGTTCTTCATGATTTTATCTACAACTTTTAGTTTTACATATTCGTAGGTCAGTATACAAATTTTACGAGAAAACAGTCCATCAAAACAGTATTTTCAGATCTGACTAGTTTTCACTATTTTGGCCACCATTTCCAAACCGTAAGGAATTGTTAAATAATCCAATTGATTCTAGTTCTTCATGATTTTATTTACAACTTTTAGTTTTACATATTTGTAGGTCAGTATACAAATTTTACGAGAAAACAGTCCATCAAAACAGTAAGTTCAGATCTGACTAGTTTTCACTGTTTTGGTCATATCTTGCTTTCTATAATTCGTCACGGGACGAGCCACCCGGGGAATTAATCACAAAACAATTATCTATCTTAATATATAAGTTTTCAGTATCTCAAACCTACTGATTTCGACATGCAATCTGTTTTTGTTACGGTTCAAAAGTCGTATAAATCAAATCGTTACTAGAGCTTGTTTAGCTTCATTTTAATGTCAAAAACTATAATACAATGTCCAAATACTCATTATTCCATTTCAGATATATATATATATATATATATATATATATATATATATATATATATATATATATATATATATATATAAGATCAGGAAAATAAAAGGAATAATAGTTAAGAACGAGATGTAGATCTTATAATGCTTATCAAAGTAGTGGTACTAGTGAGTGATGCATGCAAGCAACCATCCAAGATCTTGTCAACACTTGATGTGACCACCATGCATGGATAGATCCGGACTAGATCTACAAGTTTTACTTGGTACATGTATAGATCCGGGCTAGATCTACATGTTTTACTTGATGCATGTATAGATCCGGGCTAGATCTACAAGTTTTTCTTGGTGCATGTATAGATCCGGGCTATATCTACATGTTTTACTTGTTGCATGTATAGATCCGGGCTAGATCTACATGTTTTACTTGATGCATGTATAGATCCGGGCTAGATCTACATGTTTTTGAGGTTTTTATGGTATACCCACTAGGAAGATGGCAATTTCGTCACCCACACACCACCACAAAGTGGCGGCGGCGGCAACCTACCACAACAATGGTGGTTCGAGGTTTTTGGAAGAAAGTGGGTAAGGGGTGGAAGCCATTGATGAAAGCTTGAGAGCTTTTTGTGAGATGTGTGTGTGTTTTGTGTAGTGAGAAATGAAAGAAATGAAGGTGTTTTCCCATTATACTAAAAAGTATAAAACCAAGGTAGCAAGTGGTTAAAATTTAGGGTATATTTTGTAAATGTTTTGTTTACTTTTGTATAATAAGCGTTCGAGGCTCGTTTGGACGACTTAACGGACGATTCAAGTCACGAGACTTGCGCCTTCGTTTTTAAAATCATTTTTCCAATAAAAATAAGTCCTTACTTCGTCGCGTTTCGAAAACATTTGCTATTATTTATTTAAATGCTCGTTTAATTAATTTAGCTATTTCGGTTAGATTTCACCGTACAAATAAAATGTAAACTCTATTACTTACGTTATTAGCAACGTTTTAGAATATAATGAAAAATACTATTTCTTCATATTTTCAAAGTTTTAGTTTTGAATTGTTTCAACTTTTATTTTTGTTATTTTTACTCATTCCGACTCTAAAACGTCGAAAAATACTACAAGTAATTAGATAATAAATATTTAATTTATTAAATGTAAACGTAAAAATTTTAAATTCTTCAGTTCATAAACTAAAAGAAAATATTCAAAATAAATTTGAATTTAGCTAACACGATCTTCGTTAAATTATCGAAAATAAGTAACAAGTTTCATAAATGTTCGAAAAATATTAATTTAAACGTTGGTCAAAATTTTCAGGTTGTTATATCATCCACTCCTTTAGGAAGTGACGTCCCGGCGCTTATATCGGATATAACAGTCTTTAGTCTAACAGTGAAGAGTGAAAAACAGACAAGTCATCGTCTAGGTTCCAAAGAAAGTCTAAAGATATTATATGGTACCCGTTCTCCATGATCGGACGTCATTGGACAATGCCGTCTCAAGTTCTCACAACTTACGATCATTCGACTAGATCACATGCCACATAAGTATCTAAAAGCAAAAGTCAAATATAAACATCAAATACAGATTTCCGCCATAGATCATCAAGACACATTAGAAATGGTCCATCAAAACAAATCACAACTCGAGAGAAAGGGTGATTCGTACATAGATGCTAATCGACAATCATCATAATGACGATATCACTGAACGATTCTTATCAACGAAATAGGGTTCGAAGAAAGACGTACGCATACCAAACACTCACGAATCGAGCCAGACATACTTGGGCCCACTCATTTATAACTCATTGTCTACATCAAAAGGCGTCCCCTTCCATGTATACAAGAATTTATAAATTTACGGTTCGGGAACTTATAACTTTCTTGTTCAAATGAAAAGGCGTCCTAATCCATTTCAACAAAACGATTATAAGTCATCCTACTCAAGTATCGCTACCTCTCAACACGATATCATATCAAAATACCATAGTAAATACAAGGTGTTAATAAACTTATATCATGATTTCCATATTCAAACGTCCCATTCCATTTGAATAAGGAAAACACGACAATCTAAGGTCTAGTGGTTTAAAATTTTCTTACTCAAATGTCCTAATCCATTTAAATAAGACAACCTTAAACGACTCTTAGTTGGGCGATTAAAATCTATATATCTAAATGTCCCATTCCATTTAGATATACAGTATTAAGTCACTCAACCGAATGACTACTATGAGCATATCATTGTTGTACCTAAACTATATATATTTGATTAGGATATATATATCTTAAGTCCAACATTGGCATCCTCCTTTTCGCCAATAAAACGTGGTCATATAAAATTAAATCACACGTCGCATTACATAGGAGATATCGCCTTGGATAAATGATTCTTCAAAATTATAAGTAGTAACGAAAATACGAACATCGCATTTATCAATTTCGTTTCGAAAGGAGATGTCCAAAAATAGCACATCACGATACGATGATAACAATCGAACTTAAACAAGTCGATATGCGATAGGTTACGAAACCATATTTACATAATCAAATATCAAACAAGTTTCACACTCGTATTCAGATAATACATAATCACCAAGATTGATGATTGGCAGTGAAACCAAATCCGATATAAATCGTATTATACAATGTACGACAATCATTCAAGGAACATTGCTTCTCGTGCAATTCCTTTAAATATCATAGTATATTCATATATATATATACATACTACTATTCCTACATACACATAGGTTCACATAATCACAATCAATCATAAGTAATACAAGAATAGCCTTACTGGAGCCATGCGGAGTAGTTGCGTGCTTAAAACCTTTTTAAAACATACCAAAAGTTATAGTTTAGGTTTTTAAAAATCGACCTAGTTCTCTATAACTTGTGGCTCTGATACCAATCTGTAACACCCCCAAATTACCACGCAGCGGAATACCACTTTGGGGCGCTACTCATAGCACATCACACATAATTATAGAAAACGACCTCAAAAGAGACGTTAAAATATTTTACAATTTTGTCTAAAAAGGTTTCCCATCCCAATATATAAATCAGAGTAGCGTTTAGTCCCAAAAATCGTTACCAACAAATTACATTCATTAAAGACTTTTAAAAGTCATTTATTCAATTTAAAGGATGGAAACCAATTATAAAGTTTAGACAAGTAAGCACAAACTTCCTCCTCATATGCTCCGCTGCTATCCATCTTGATTACCTGAAATACATGTGTAAAATCATCAACACAAAGGTTGAGCAAGTCTATAGGTTTTACAAATCATTTTGAACACAAGCAAAGATTATAAGTTTGTGGCATACTTGAAGGCAACAAGCATCGAATTTGCATCAACAATAATAATTGTATATAGCATAAATTGCAATAAGCTCATGGAACCGAGCCCTTAGACACTCCGTTAGGTCTAATAAGACAAGAGATTTATTAATTGTCAATTACCTCCAGATTATTGGTACATTGTCGTATACCTGACTTCTCAATACAATATGTTCAAACAATGTGGAGGTCTGGCCTAAGCTTCTGTGACAAGTCCACACAAACTGAACTAGGGCGGCTTCCCCCATAGATCTATTAAATGTACTAGCGGTTAACCCATCATAGGTTAATTAACGGTCCATAACTGAGGCTTTAATAATGGCAATCTTTTAATGCAATTTAAAGGCAACCACGGGTCCATTCATAGAGGGACAAGCATACCATAAAAGACTTGTGTTCTAAGTTTATAAAAACATGTATTCCCCTCGCGGGATTAAAAAAAACCGTTTATAAGATAGTATAAAAGCGAGGCTATAGACTTTACCTTATACAATCGTCACAATAGATAATAGAGAACGAACGTCAATCAAGAATAAATGTCAACAGTCGATACACGATCACACGAGACCTAAATATAACGAGGCACGTCTTAGGCTAGAGACGATAAATGAATCGTACATATATGTAATAAGTATGTCTTAATAAGTTCTTGGACATTGCATAAGTTTTATGATTCTTTATAAAACGTTTTAGATGAAAACTTAACCATTTTAGTGTAATATCCAATTTGACACTTTTAGCTCATCCTAAGCCCAATAGTGGCCCATTACATGATTATATAACTTAGTTCCATTTTAAATATAGTATTTCACTCTAAATTGGTTATAAACCTCAGGTCCAATAATGG
This sequence comes from Glebionis coronaria, assembly GCA_025667525.1. Classification (NCBI taxonomy): domain Eukaryota; kingdom Viridiplantae; phylum Streptophyta; class Magnoliopsida; order Asterales; family Asteraceae; genus Glebionis; species Glebionis coronaria. The sequence continues at coordinate 630,039,313 of CM046874.1, read as the reverse complement.
CCCAATAGCCATTACAAGTGTAAGTTGGGCTTTTATGGCCCAAGTCCACTTTATATGGTTTTTGGTTTCTAAAACACATCATAAACACGTACACTTAATATTTTATGTTGGTCGGGTCTCGGATTCCATAATTATCAGTATATAACTAAGTCTATAATTCCCGACAAGTGGGTCCTACCACGTCGGTTTATATAAAAATCATCACATTTTACGTTAATGAGTTATAATCCGTTTATTATAATTTTCCCGACATGTCCCGCTAATTTGTTCATATCTCTTGAACCGTTAATCATCTAACTGTGTTCTTTTTACCAAAATCATTATTAACTCATGTACTTTACTGATTATAAGTCTAATTACCCCCAATTTATACTTTTCATAGCTAATTAACCCATTTTGTCACTTAGAAGAGTGGGCTGTTTTTGGGCAGCCAAACTCGTTTTCACCATTTTAGTCGCCATTTCTAAACTGTTAAGAATTGGTAAATCATCCAATTGATTATAATTCTTCATGATTTTATCTACAACTTTTAGTTTTACATATTCGTAGGTCAGTATACAAATTTTACGAGAAAACAGTCCATCAAAACAGTATGTTCAGATCTGACTAGTTTTCACTATTTTGGCCACCATTTCCAAACCGTAAGGAATTGGTAAATCGTCCAATTTATTCTAGTTCTTCATGATTTTATCTACAACTTTTAGTTTTACATATTCGTAGGTCACTATACAAATTTTACGAGAAAACAGTCCATCAAAACAGTAAGTTCAGATCTGACTAGTTTTCACTGTTTTGGTCATATCTTGCTTTCTATAATTCGTCACGGGACGAGCCACCCGGGGAATTAATCACAAAACAATTATGTATCTTAATATATAAGTTTTCAGTATCCCAAACCTACTGATTTCGACATGCAATCTGTTTTTGTTACGGTTCAAAAGTCGTATAAATCAAATCGTTACTAGAGCTTGTTTAGCTTCATTTTAATGTCAAAAACTCATATACAATGTCTAAATACTCATTATTCCATTTCGTATATATATATTTATATATAAGATCAAGAAAATAAAAAGGAATAATAATTAAGAACGAGATGTAGATCTTACAATGCTTATCAAAGTAGTGGTACTAGTGAGTGATGCATGCAAGCAACCATCCAAGATCTTGTCAACACTTGATGTGACCACCATGCATGGATAGATCCGGACTAGATCTACAAGTTTTACTTGGTGCATGTATAGATCCGGGCTAGATCTACAAGTTTTACTTGATCATTGTATAGATCCGGGCTAGATGTACAAGTTTTTCTTGGTGCATGTATAGATCCGGGCTAGATCTATATGTTTTACTTGTTGCATGTATAGATCTGGGCTAGATCTACATGTTTTACTTGATGCATGTATAGATCCGGGCTAGATCCACATGTTTTTGGGGTTTTTATGGTATACCCACTAGGAAGATGGCAATTTCGTCACCCACACACCACCACAAAGTGGCGGCGGTGGCAACCCACCACAACAATGGTGGTTTGAGGTTTTTGGAAGAAAGTAGGTAAGGGGTGGAAGCCATTGATGAAAGTTTGAGAGCTTTTTGTGAGATGTGTGTGTGTTTTGTGTAGTGAGAAATGAAAGAAATGAAGGTGTGTTCCCATTTATACTAAAAAGTATAAAACCAAGGTAGCAAGTGGTTAATAGTTTAGGGTATATTTTGTAAATGTTTTGTTTACTTTTGTATAATAAACGTTCGAGGATCGTTTGGACGACTTAACGGACGATTCAAGTCACGAGACTTGCGCCATCGTTTTTAAAATTATTTTTCCAATAAAAATGAGTCCTTACTTCGTCGCGTTTCGAAAACATTTGCTATTATTTATTTAAATGCTCGTTTAATTAATTTATCTATTTCGGTTAGATTTCACAGTACAAATAAAATGTAAACTCTATTACTTACGTTATTAGCAACGTTTTAGAATATAATGAAAAATACTATTTCTTCATATTTCAAAGTTTTAGTTTTGAATCGTTTCAACTTTTATTTTTGTTATTTTTACTCATTCCGACTCTAAAACGTCGAAAAATACTACAAGTAATTAGATAATAAATATTTAATTTATTTAATGTAAATGTAAAAATTTTAAATTCTTCAGTTCATAAACTAAAAGAAAATATTCAAAATAAATTTGAATTTAGCTAACACGATCTTCGTTAAATTATCGAAAATAAGTAACAAGTTTCATAAATGTTCGAAAAATCTTAATTTAAACGTTGGTCAAAATTTTCGGGTTGTTATAGATATGATCATCGATTTGATGATTGATGATCGATTCTTGAGTATGAAGATGATGGTTTGATGAAAACACACACTATACATTTTTACTATGTGTTTTAGGAGAGAGACAATAGTGATTGAATCTGGGTGGATGTGGTTTGTGTTGTGGATGAAATGATCAAAATGCTCCTCTATCATTTTTTGTTTTTTAATTAAAAAAGAAAGGTTAATCTCAGCCTTTGTTCTTTGGTTGATGGGTGGATGAAATGTGTACCTTAGTACACAAGGAAGGGGATATTTCTAATATAACATTCCTCTTTTTATAAAGATAAAGAGTTAATTACATAAATCGTGCATGCGTTTAATAAAATTAGTCCAAAAAATACTCTATTTCCAAATTATTGTCCTCAGAAAGAATACACAATTTAATCAAATTGCATTAATTTTACAAAAATACAAAAAAGACAATTTTACTTTTTGATAATTAACTAATGTTTCTTTTACTTTTGTAAATACTAATTTAAACTATGGGCAATATAATAAAATTAAACAAACTGAACTGTTACTTTTATAAGTGAACAATAATTATGGAACAACAAAAAGAATAGGTGAACATTAATTTTGAGACAGAGGTAGTAAGAGATCATCTGTTTGTGGTCTGACACTTTGACCTATATCAAGTTTGGTCCATTGACCATTAATTTTGTTACGTTGATCGTTAATTACTGGTTTAGATGGTAGAAATGACTTAAATATCCGATGTTTTATAAATGGTCTATGTGGTTTGTTTCGTTAATTTTTACCTTTGTTTTGTTTTTTTTTAACTTTTTACCTTTATAATATTTCTTTATAATATTTATTTTTTATACATTCGTAAGTTTATTTACGGTATCTATGATATTTTTGTATGTTCGGCCTGTTTTTAACGTTTCAAACATTTTCATCCATTTTTGTTAGTATTTATCTGTTTTTGAACTTTTTTTGACATTTTTTGTTGGTTTTTTTTTATGTTTTTGTTGGTTTTTTTGTTTTTGCCGTTTCCAGTGTTTTCCTACGTTTTCATTCGTTTTTATCGGTTTTCATATGTACATAATATAAAAATAAAACTCAAAAAATGTATAGATAAAATCGGTTCAAGTATAAATAAAACGTATAAAAAAGTAGATACAAAAAATGTTAAAAACCGTATAAATAAAACCGATTCAAGTATATATAAAAAGTAAAAAAAAAGCATGAAAATATATACAAAATGATAAGAACATACAAATAAAACGCATAAAAGGAGTTAAAAATAACATATAAATAAAAGAGTAAACAAAATTAACACATGAAATAAATCTGTAATATCCAACAAACCATATGGACCATTTAAGAAACACGTTTGATGGTAGTTTGGTCATTTAAGTCTTTTAGGCAGTCAAACTAACGGAAAAACTGGTCAAGGGATCAAACTTGATATGGACCGAACCACATGGTGAGGACCCGTTAGATTTATTTCGAGAGACCAATTTCGTTAAAACCAATAAACCACAAGAATGATTTAAGCGATTAACTCTAAAGATAACAAAAGAAAGTTTTACATTCATGTTGATCTCAATTGTGTACTAACGGTTATTTTACTTTCTCATTTGCTAGATTGGTTATTTTAAATTTCGGAATTAAATGTTTAACTTCATCTTTGGATGTTTAAGAACACTAGTATAATTTTCGTGTAATGCAGCGGACTCGAAGGCTAATAATGTTTACATATTTTTGGTTATACGTCTTTTTTATGAATGTCGCTTCTTTGTATTTGATGATAGTTTCAAATTATTGTGTGCTTGTTGTGTGATATTGTGTAGAGTTTATATGTTATATTATTATATATGCAAATTTAAATGGATATTACTTTTAACTATAAACGTATTAGTATTATAAAAGTTCTTGAGTGAATTAGAAAATATTTCTTTTGGGAAGGGTAATAAGTTTTTGTTGGTTAAATGGGATTCAGTTAATTCTTCACTCGGGGGGGTGGGGGGAGGAGGTCTGTGAGAACCCGTACTTTCCCAGCATTATTTTATTCTTTTTATTCGTGCTTCTTGCATTTTCCAACGTATTACGTTTTCTTGTATTGCTATATGTAAATCCTGAGATTTTTAAATTATACTTTTTAAGTATTTTTTTCTGATCATTGATAAGTAATTTGTATGGAATTATAAATTTTTTATTTTATTTTTCTATATTTAATTTAAATCAAAGTTTTTGATTTAAAATCACCCGTGTGCGTTTTACAACGAGTTTATTCTAAATCAATGTACAACGAGAATTCCTAGTGATCGCGATACCGACGGATGCCCAAAAGTTTACGTTTATTTATCGATTGTTTCGATAATTAATATTTTTGATGATGTCATTTTAATTACGAATTAAGTTGTGTCGGGAAATCGTATAATCATTTTTATGATGCATTATAACTTTGAAAAGTATTTTTACGAAATACCGAGCCCCGTAAATATTTTCAATATTTACCAATAACTATTTTCTACCCTTTAAAACTATTAATTGTTTTTAAGTCCACAAGTTTCAAACTTGGCAAATCTAGCCCCTCCACTTAAACCACCATATATAAACTAATTTACTTCCACTTTCACACACATATAACCATTTTTATATAAAAATCACACACGCCACCCTCCTTCTTCTTTCTTTGCCGCCACTCCCCACCACATAAACACCACAAAACACCATCATCCACCATGATTTAATCAAAACTAAATTTAGACCCATTCCTAAAATTTTCTTGCCATTCTTTTGATACTAAAATCATGAACATGCATCAAAGTTTGAAGACGTTATAATTTCATGGTGGATTGATGTTTAAATCATCTTGCATGTGTTATATTTGGTAAGATCATCATGTTTTGATCCTAAAACGTTTAATTTTTTATCTTTGTTTTGTTAAAATTTTACATGTAAGTGTTTCTGGGAGTGTTTGGTTGATGGGTTTCATAGTATGATGATCCTAGAGATATGGGAATGATTATATTTGGTGGGAAAATTTATTTGACATGTTTTTTAAATGTATAATTTGGGACAACAACTTTAAACAGTTTGTTTTGTGGGTTTAAGGTCTGTGAAAGGCTAAGATTATTTGATATTGTTGTAGAGTTTTCCGATACGGTCATTTTGGTATAAGATAGAGCTTCTAAGTCATTACGAGTCAAAAGTTATGCTAGTTTTAGTTTTCGTGTACCGGGAGACGCAAGTCGGCACAATCCGAAATTGTGGCTGATTTTGGGTCGACTCTCGGGGACTTTAGGATTGGTTAGATAGTGGATACTACTGATTTTCAAAGTTTACAAACTGAGTTTGATGAGTCTAGTAGTAGTTTCAAAAGACGGATTGTCGAGTTAATACTTTTAAAGTGATCCAAACGGTTTTACAAAACAAGTGCACAAATCTGTCCTAAAATTTGGAGTCGAGTAAAGTGTCGAGCTGATGGATTTTAAAGTGTGAACTTTGGCTCAAATTTTGGTGAGGTCTTATACAGGTTATAAGTGACCTTGACACCAATTTTCATCTAAAACGGACAAGTCTAGATAGGGTAGATCGGTGTGTACATTTAGGGTGTACTTGCTGATTCTTATTTTGGACATGTAGTTCAATGTTTGTGTTGCGTGAGTTTGAGTATTCATCATCGGACATGATGACTTACTCAAGTGCTTAGTCATTATGTAAATGACTTAGCTACTGGTCCAATTAAGGGTAAAGGATAGTTTGACTTGCTTTGACTTGGCGTCGTATAACGAGTCATTTTCAAGTGTGCAAGTGTTTTAACGAGTAACTTTGGATAAATAGATTCATTTGGTTCGTGTCAATGGTTTTGAAACATGAATACTTTGGAAAACATTTGAGTCATATTATACTTAGTATATATCGATATTTGAGTCCGAGTCTTAACGCGCGCCTTATTTTGATAGGTTGCGGTTTTCGTGTTTCCCGGGCATCCATATCGTTGGTGATCGTCTCACTACATTGCTTCTACTCAGTTGTTGAGTACCGTGATTGACTTACCTTGATACATAGATTTTGTATGGGTTCAGATTAAAGTTCTCTCGATATCCTCTCGAATTGATCTAGGTCTTAAGTGGAATGATTGTTCTTGGTTACTAAATTAAGGGTTTGGTTTTCTAATCTAATAAAAAGTGGAAATGAAAATTTAAATCAAAAACAATTACTTTAATTATAATTAACTAAGACTTGGTTTAAAATTTAAAGTTCAAATTAAAATTAAAGTTAAAATGTAAATTGTGAAATATGAGTAGAGAAATAATAAAACAACAACAGTAAAACAGCAACTTTAAAATACCAAAAAATAACTGATTCAGAACTTTAAACCTTGATTCGGAACTATCTGATTCGGAAGGTACTATTCACTCATCCGGAACTTTCCCATCCGGAACTTACTCATCCGGAACTTAATGGTTGATTCGGAACCTTCCGGATGAAGGTGCTTGGTTCGGAAGTCTGAGCTTGATCCGGAACTTTTGCTTCGTCCGGAAGTCACTGGTTCGGAAGTTTTAAAACTTCCGAATGAAGGGCTTGGTTCGGAACCGTTTGATTCGGAAATAACTGACTCGGAAGACACTGATCCGGAACTTAATGCTTGGTTCGGAAGATTCCGAATGAATGCTTCATTCGGAACTTTTTGCTTGGTTCGGAAGATTTTGAAACCCAGAAACAGTAGCAGTTTACGAAGAACACGGAACACAAACTTTAATCAAAATCAAACCAAATACTTAAAAAGGATTTACCAAATTAAACACAAATCATTTAGACAATATGAGCAACGAATCCCACTAATAAAAACACAAATCCAAACAACTTTTGAAGATCAAATCAAGAAAATAAAAACTTAAGAACTTGAAGATAAAGATGATGATGCACAAGATGAAAATGGAAGATTAAACAAGAACTTAGTATTGAATGATTGATGTTTTGACAAGATGAAACAAAGATTAAAATTACAAGATTAAAGAACTAAAGATAAAAATCACCAATCACCCTAGTGGTGATGGTGTTCTACGAACCAGGAGAAAGAGTGGGGAGGAAGAAAGAAAAACTAGTCTAAAATGTGTGAGGGGAAGGCTATTTATAGTCTTGTCCTTTAGTTGGCGAGTGGGCTTTCTCCCGTTCTTTTTGTCTTTTCGTCTTTTCAGAAAAGTTTCCGTTTTCGATTCTGATTCGGGATTTGTCGTCGATTAAATTCAACTCGTCTTTTAATTTCTTCGTTTAATAGACTTGAGTTTCTTCGACTTATATAAATCTTCCATCTTTGGTCCTTTTCTTCGATAAATCTTCGAATAGGCCCAGTGACTTCAAATCTTTTGCATCTCTTGGACAATAGACTTTATCTGGAGTCTTTTTCTTCAGTAAAACCCATGCAATCCCATGTTTTCTTCAATATTCATCCGGTTGGCTCTGAAAACACAATAAACACAAAAACCACGCATAATTCCAAACAAATGATATTAAATACGTGTTTTGGTTTCGTTTTAGCCCGAGTTAAGTGGTAAAAGGGTGGGTGTTTACACACCTATCAAATCCCCTACACTTAACCATTGCCATGCCCTCATGCAATGCTTAGTGATAAAGCAAGCTTACACTTTTCTCATAATTAATCAACCTTGGCCTTATTTAAATTCTACTAAACAAAAATTTAAAGAAATGAAACTTCAAAGGTAACAAAGGGATAGAAAACCATTTTCACTTGAAAATAGCTACATGGAAATAACTTGTAGAGAAATCGATGACTTACATTAGGGCTTTGGTGCTGCGAAGATTTATCACCCTCAAGTTTCACGTTCCCCAAACTAAGCTTAAAAACGAGATCATTGTTATTATAAGTTAGCAATTCAAACACTTACACACATGGCTTAATTAAATGCTTAAACTCCCTTATTCCTAGGTGTATCTCTTATATTTTATTTTTGTCTTAGAATGATCATGAAGATGCATTTTTGGACTTATTTCGATAGTTTATTAGGGCTGAAAGCAAAGTAGGACGATTTGATCAATAGTTAGCTAAAGGACAAAATCTCTTAAAACTGCTTCTCGGGATATCAAAAAGTTCATATCTTGGCATAACTTGGTTCACGATTTGAGACCTTTCTCGGGCCGATATTTGGCATGTACTTCATACTTCATATCTTCGAGAGACGTTCTTGAGATAATGGTCTTCTCATCATAATAGATTTTCTTCACTTGGAGACTTTTGAGGGGTTCTCCAACTTTGTTGACCACGACTTCATGATTATTTCTTCAATCTCTAATTGGGATTTTGAGATACAACGATCCGCCTCCTTTTCGGACCCTCATACCTTGTTAGGGTCTTTTCGGATAGACTTCTCCATGATCTTTATGGGAGTTGATTGCTTTTCGTCGTGAGTCTTGATCCTTCATATTGACTTTAGGAATAATGCTTTTCACATCACTTTGGATCTTCAGCAATAAAATTGAATCCTCATGCCTTGTTAGGGCCTTTTCGGACTCGCCAATCTTCGCGCCCCGCTTCATAAGTTATGCCTTGGCTATGAACTCTTATCATTACCGAGCAACTTTTAAACGATCTTGGGCTAGAAGCTAAGTAACTTTTCAAATCGTAAGACCTTACTTATTGCAAATAAATTATTAGCAAGTGATGGGAGAATAGGCAAATAATTACACCAAGTGAGCTTGTGCAAGAATACCGACTTATAATTGACTCTATCATTTCTCGTCCTCCACAGTTTAAAATCTCAAGTAATGAGACTCGTGGACACTTAGCCTAATAAACCAATTAAGGTCTACATGGTTAAGGATACTAGCTAGAATAAACTTGGATAAGTCTATTCGGGTTGAGTCAAAATAAACGCAACGGGCCTAATATATCAAAGGCTTCTAAACTAGCTACACCACTTTATTAAAATTTTTGACTTTATTGCGGAATATATACATATGAAAGCAACGATAAAAATTTAAAAATTACGACTAAATGGCCAAAGTTAATAAAAAATTTTGAAAAATGTTGAAAAATAGGATTTTCCGGTTAATTGAAGGCATTTTCATGGAAAAGTCCACTTAAAACTTCGATAGAAGTCCCCCCTACACTTAAGATAAACATTGTCCTCAATGTTTAAGCATGTGGGAAAAGGTTCCCCTACACTTATGACATTGTGCACGTTGGTTAACTCAAGTTAAGGAAGAGACGACTAACGTGATCAATTTCAAATGTGAGTATGAAGAAAATTGAATCACGATAGTTGAGAGATAGAACCGGATTTCGGATAAACACGGGAGCACGGTTCTTCAAAGATTCCAAGAGTGCACTTATCCCTGTAATCACATCACCACAAAAAGGCAAACACATATAGAAGTCCCCCCTACACTTAGGGGATTAAAACATACAAGGATAGATACTCGGGCTGCCTCCCGAGGAGCGCTTGTTTTTGATAACCGAGTCACGAGCCTGACTCGACCCAAAATTAGTTCATGGGGAACGTGGTGAGGGATGGAATCACCTCCTTAGAGGTGTCCTCACCAAAGTACAACTTCACTCGTTGGCCATTCACCTTAAAATTTGGTCCATTAGGTTGAGCGAGCTCGAGAGTACCATATGGAAAAATTTGGGCAATGGTGAATGGGCCGGACCAACGAGATTTGAGCTTTCCCGAAAAGATTTTCAACCGAGAGTTAAAAAGTAAGACTTTGTCTCCAACATGGAACTCTCGGTTTTTGATCTTGGAGTCGTGAATGAGCTTAGTTCTTTCCTTATAGATCAGAAAATTTTCATAAGCCTCATTACGGAGTTCATTCAGCTCATTGAGTTGGATCTTGCGTAGGTCACCGGCTTTGTTTATATCAAAATTGGCCCACTTCAAGGCCCAATAAGCCTTGTGCTCCAACTCAATGGGGAGGTGGCACGCTTTCCCGTACACAAGACGATAAGGCGTACAGCCGATCGGGGTCTTGTAAGCAGTACGGAAAGCCCACAAAGCATCATCAAGTTTATCAGCCCATGAGGCGCGATGCTCTCCCACAGTTCTTTCAAGAATTCGCTTCAGCCCTCGGTTGGATATTTCAGCCTGGCCATTAGTTTGTGGGTGGTAGGCTGTGGAAAGACGATGATTTACACCGTACTTAGCCATGACTCGAGCAAATTGATCATTGCAGAAATGAGTCCCACGATCACTAATAATGGCGCGAGGCACACCGAATCTAGCGAATAAAGCTTTCAAAAAGTTACAAACCACCCTTGCGTCATTAGTAGGCAAAGCTTTGGCTTCAACCCACTTTGAAACGTAGTCAACAGCAACAAGGATGTATTTGTTTCCTTTAGACGAAGGGAATGGCCCCATAAAGTCGATACCCCAAACATCAAAAATTTCACACTCTTGAATGAAATTCTGAGGCATCTCGTCTTTATGTGTGATTTTGCCTTGCTTTTGGCAAACATCACATCGTTTGACCATATCGTGAGCGTCACGGTATATGGAGGGCCAATAAAATCCCGAATCAAACACTTTCTTTGCGGTGTAGTTAGGACCAAAGTGACCACCGGTGGGTCCTTTGTGGCAAGCATCAAGGATGTCCGACGCTGCCGGTCCATCAACACATCGGCGAATTATCAAATCAGCACATTGTTTGAATAGGTAAGGGTCGTCCCAAAAGTAAGTCTTGATGTCGGTAAAGAACTTCTTCTTTTGCTGGGACGTTAACCCTTCCTTGAGAATTCCACCCGCCAAGTAGTTTGCAAAGTCCGCAAACCACGGGGTTTCATTCGGCTTCGAGTTTATAGACATTAAGGTCTCCAAGGGAAAAGAATCATTGATTTCTTTGGTCGGATGATCCCCTTGGTAAGGATCCTCAAGTCTACTAAGATGGTCCGCGGCTAGGTTTTCTGCTCCTTTTTTATCGCGGATGTCGATTTTAAATTCCTGGAGCAGCAAAACCCAGCGAAGAAGTCTTGGTTTGGAATCTTGCTTTGTCAACAAGTACTTCAAGGCGGAATGATCGGTGTACACAATGGTGGTAGAAAGGACAAGATAGGGGCGGAATTTTTCAAAAGCATAGACAATAGCTAAAAGCTCTTTTTTGGTTGTCGTATAATGTAATTGTGCCCCAGTCATTGTCTTGCTAGCGTAATGGATCGGTTGGAAGTGTTTGTTCACTCTTTGTCCAAGAACCGCTCCAATAGCAAAATCGCTAGCATCGCACATCAACTCAAAGGGAAGCTCCCAATTAGGGGTAACCAAGATGGGTGCCTTAGTTAGCTTATCTTTAAGCGAGTTGAAGGCATCAAGGCACTCTTTGGAGAAGAGAAAAGGCGTATCTTTTTCCAAGAGGTGGGTCATCGGGCGAGCGATTTGAGAAAAATCTTTGATGAATCGACGATAGAAGCCCGCATGACCCAAGAAACTTCTCACACCCTTCACAGTGGAAGGTGGAGGCAACTTTGCTATAACATCAACTTTAGCACGGTCTACTTCAAGACCGGCTTTCGAAATCTTATGTCCAAGCACGACGCCTTCTTTTACCATAAAATGGCATTTTTCCCAATTTAGAACAAGGCGAGTGTCTTCGCACCGCTTTAGCATACGTTCTAAATTGGCAAGGCAAGCAGAGAAGGAATCCCCGAAGACCGAGAAATCATCCATGAAGACTTCCATGGTTTGTTCAACCATGTCATGGAAGATAGCTAACATGCACCTTTGGAAAGTCCCGGGCGCATTACATAAGCCAAAAGGCATTCTTTTGTAAGCGAAGGTGCCATAGGGACAAGTGAATGTAGTCTTCTCTTGATCTTGGGGATCGATGGGTATTTGAAAATAACCCGAGAAACCATCAAGAAAGCAGTAATATTCATTACCGGCTAATCGTTCAAGCATTTGGTCCATGAAAGGTAGAGGGAAATGATCCTTTCTCGTGGCATCATTGAGTTTGCGGTAGTCTATACAAACTCTCCACCCAGTAACAAGACGAGTGGGAATCAACTCGTTGTGTTCATTGGGAACAACGGTTATTCCGCCCTTCTTGGGCACACAATGGATTGGACTAACCCACGGTGAATCCGAAATAGGGTAAATCATACCCGCATCAAGAAGTTTGATAACTTCTGTTTTGATGACTTCATGTATTTTTGGATTCACCCTTCGTTGGCTTTGAATAGTGGGCTTGAAGTCGTCCTCCATGAGAATTTTGTGTGTGCAGAAGTGAGGATCAATTCCACGAATATCCGAAATCTTCCAAGCAATAGCCTTCTTATGATCTTTCAACACAGCGACAAGTCGGGCTTTCTCTTCATCCTTCAAATCCTTAGCAATGATGACTGGCGACTTCTTCTCTTCTTCGAGGAATACATACTCAAGATGGGGTGGCAACTCCTTAAGTTCCAAATCCGGAGGATTGTCGACGGGAAGCGTATTCGAAGTCGGAGTATCGATAGCAATGATAGTGGGAGATGGAGGGGAAGGATTGTCTTCTTTGAGGAGGTTTGCAATGAAACTGAGGTCTTCATCCCAAGTGGCAGTAGAATCGTCATTGTTTTGCTTCACATCTCCCAAGGTGGCTTCCAAATCTTTCCAAAGGAAATCACTTTCTCCAAATAGAGATAGTGATGAGTCGATAGAGGAAACGGTCTCAACATTAGGAAGAGAGGTAGGAATGTTTTTACAAGCATCCTTGAAGTGTTCTTCACAAGCCTCATCAAGAACGTCAATACAATTAACATTCTCGTAAGAAGAAGGCTGTTTAGATAACTTTCCCATGTTGAAGACGACTTTATCGTCACCCACTCTCATGATAAGCTCACCGGCTTCAACATCAATGAGAGTGCGACCGGTCCTCAAGAATGGACGACCAACAATGAGTGGCACACGGGGGTCCATCTCGTATTCGACGACAACAAAATCGGCAGAGAAGGTAAATTTGTCGACTCCTACAATGACGTCTTCGGCTATCCCCACTGGATAAGCAACCGTACGGTTGGCCAATTCCAAAGTCATTTTGGTGGGGACTAGCTCTGGGAGAGATAATTGCTTCCAAACACTTAGAGGCATGAGATTAATACTGGCACCTAGATCGGCTAGGGCCATGCAATTCTCTACTCCCGGGAAATTGCAAGGGATAAGAAAACGACCCGGATCACCAAGCTTGATTGGCAATTTCCTTAAGAGCACTGCAGAGCAATTCTCATTAAGTTGGGTGTTGGCGAGATCGAGGAGCTTTTCCTTGTCGCTCAGAAGATCTTTAAACATTTTGGCATACTTGGGCATGTGAGCGAGAGCCTCAGCGAAGGAGATATTGAAATTCAGTTTCTTGAACATTTTTAGGAAGTTCGAAACTTGAATATCATCCTTGCTCTTTTGCTTCTCTTTCCTCAACCTTGAAGGATAAGGTATATTGGAAGAAGAGGAAGACTTTAAGGGAATAGGATCACTCACAACCACGGGTGGAGGAGGGGTAGAAAGAAGAGGTGGAGAAATTGGGGAAGGGGAAGGAGGAGGAATAAGAGCAGGCGACTCGTTCTCCTTAGTCACAACCACCGGTGGGGGTATAGGAAGCTCGGGTTCCTTGGTACCTTTACCACTTCGAGTAGTGATTGCTTTCATCTCCCCTCTTGGGTTCGCAACGGTGTTACTCGGAAGAGTACCCGAAGAAGAGGGTTGATTACCTTGGAAAAAACTAGCCATCATGTTCCTCAGATCATTAGTCTGGCTATCCAACGTGTTTCTCATGTCAGCTCTCAAATCGTTTCCTTGCTTGACCAAGTCTGCCTTCAAATTGCGCACTTCCTCTTGGAGATTTCCCACTATCACATCATTGGTTCTCATGTAGGTGGCGACCTCTTGGTGTAAAGCAGTGGTGGTTTGGTTGGAAGGAGCATTGTATGCAGGTGGTTGGTAAGCTGGTTGTTGGTAGACTTGATTGTTACGTTGAGGTGGTTGTTGTTGCTTGTGAGGTGGGATGTATGGTTGTCGAGGTTGTTGTTGTTGTTGAGTAGGGCGGTTAAGGTTTTGTTGTTGGTTTGGGTTGGTTGGAGGAAAGCCAGGTGGTGAAAGATAGTTGTTGCTGCGGTAGCTAAGCAAGTTACGGTCACCTTGAGGTCTAGCTTGATAAGCAGGTTGTTGGTAGGTGCCATATGCCGCATTCACATTCTCAGCAGGGTAATCTTGGGTGGCGGTACAAGTTGTGTAAGAGTGGGGACCACCGCTTATCTCACAAGGTTGGCTGACAGCGTTCACTTGTGCGTTTTTGGCGTTGTTGCTGTTGTTGTTGCTGACGGTGTGGGTGACAAGCGATTCAAGAAGCGTGGTGATTTTGTCAAGTCGCTTGTCGCTGTCATTAGTGCTAGCACTAGCAACATTGGTTCGAACACTCTTGGTTTACACACGAGATTTGTTCTCAATGATGTCCCAAGCAGCATTGGAAGTCTTAGCCAATAAATTACCCCCGAGGCACTATTCAGTGAATCTTGGTCATTCATGCTTAAACCATTGTAAAATGTATTTATTTGATGAACTTTGGTAAAACCATGTTGTGGGCATTTTCTTAAAAGATCTTTAAAGCGATCCCAAGATTCACTGAATGACTCGTCGTACTTTTGTTCAAAGGTTATAATCTCATTCCGCAAAGCGGTAGTACGAGAGGGTGGAAAAAAGTAGTTGATAAACTTTGTTTCCAAATCCGTCCACGAGAGAATACTCTGTGGCGGTTCCTTAGCAAGCCAATGCCGGGCTTGTCCCTCTAAAGAAAAGGGAAAAAGTTGTAACCTTATCACTTCTTGTGGAACACCATTGAACTTGACCGTGTTGGTGAGTTGTAGAAATCTCTTGATATGGTCGTGTGGGTCATCAATGTGGCGTCCCAAGAATGGTTGAGCGGATACCATCTGGATAAAACCTGACTTTAGCTCGAAATTGTTGGCGGCAATTGGTGGAATAACAATTGGATCCATGTTGCCATCGACATGAGCTTGCAGCAACTCAATCATTGGTCGATTATCCGGAAGGTGCTCATTGTTGTTGTTATTCATGTTGTTGAAAGGCGGGTTGTTGTTGTTATTATTGTTGTTCGGAGGTGGTATGTTATTGTTGTTTTGTACACCAGCCATGTCTAAGTTATCGAGAGGCTCGGGCTCTTGATAAGACGTGGATCGAGTGCGCATACACCTGCAAAAGAACGAACAAAGAAAAACAAAGCAAAAATATTTTTGATTTTTTAGTGTTTTTTTTTAAATTTTTTGGATTTTTTTTTTTTTTGAAAATTTTATATTTTTTAGTTGTTTTTGAAAATTTTTTGATGAAAAAGAACGTTCACGGGGAACGGATCCCAAAATCCAAGTTCTCACAAAAAACTTTTGTTCTTAACGAGAAGAGCCGGCAGCGGCGCCATTTGATACATAGATTTTGTATGGGTTCAGATTAAAGTTCTCTCGATATCCTCTCGAATTGATCTAGGTCTTAAGTGGAATGATTGTTCTTGGTTACTAAATTAAGGGTTTGGTTTTCTAATCTAATAAAAAGTGGAAATGAAAATTTAAATCAAAAACAATTACTTTAATTATAATTAACTAAGACTTGGTTTAAAATTTAAAGTTCAAATTAAAATTAAAGTTAAAATGTAAATTGTGAAATATGAGTAGAGAAATAATAAAACAACAACAGTAAAACAGCAACTTTAAAATACCAAAAAATAACTGATTCAGAACTTTAAACCTTGATTCGGAACTATCTGATTCGGAAGGTACTATTCACTCATCCGGAACTTTCCCATCCGGAACTTACTCATCCGGAACTTAATGGTTGATTCGGAACCTTCCGGATGAAGGTGCTTGGTTCGGAAGTCTGAGCTTGATCCGGAACTTTTGCTTCGTCCGGAAGTCACTGGTTCGGAAGTTTTAAAACTTCCGAATGAAGGGCTTGGTTCGGAACCGTTTGATTCGGAAATAACTGACTCGGAAGACACTGATCCGGAACTTAATGCTTGGTTCGGAAGATTCCGAATGAATGCTTCATTCGGAACTTTTTGCTTGGTTCGGAAGATTTTGAAACCCAGAAACAGTAGCAGTTTACGAAGAACACGGAACACAAACTTTAATCAAAATCAAACCAAATACTTAAAAAGGATTTACCAAATTAAACACAAATCATTTAGACAATATGAGCAACGAATCCCACTAATAAAAACACAAATCCAAACAACTTTTGAAGATCAAATCAAGAAAATAAAAACTTAAGAACTTGAAGATAAAGATGATGATGAACAAGATGAAAATGGAAGATTAAACAAGAACTTAGTATTGAATGATTGATGTTTTGACAAGATGAAACAAAGATTAAAATTACAAGATTAAAGAACTAAAGATAAAAATCACCAATCACCCTAGTGGTGATGGTGTTCTACGAACCAGGAGAAAGAGTGGGGAGGAAGAAAGAAAAACTAGTCTAAAATGTGTGAGGGGAAGGCTATTTATAGTCTTGTCCTTTAGTTGGCGAGTGGGCTTTCTCCCGTTCTTTTTGTCTTTTCGTCTTTTCAGAAAAGTTTCCGTTTTCGATTCTGATTCGGGATTTGTCGTCGATTAAATTCAACTCGTCTTTTAATTTCTTCGTTTAATAGACTTGAGTTTCTTCGACTTATATAAATCTTCCATCTTTGGTCCTTTTCTTCGATAAATCTTCGAATAGGCCCAGTGACTTCAAATCTTTTGCATCTCTTGGACAATAGACTTTATCTGGAGTCTTTTTCTTCAGTAAAACCCGTGCAATCCCATGTTTTCTTCAATATTCATCCGGTTGGCTCTGAAAACACAATAAACACAAAAACCACGCATAATTCCAAACAAATGATATTAAATACGTGTTTTGGTTTCGTTTTAGCCCGAGTTAAGTGGTAAAAGGGTGGGTGTTTACACACCTATCATACCTCGTGGCTAAGGTGAGTTCATAGCTCCTTTTTACTTGTACATGGTTTCTAAACACGGGGTGAGATTTTACATGGTGGAACACAACCATTTAAAAAAACTGTATGCTATCCAGAACTTGTATGCTATCCAGAACATGTATGATTTCAGGTTTTCATTATTATTATTGCTTTTTAGTCTAGCCTTAAGTTTCCTCTCCCGATCATGAACCGTTAATTTCGAGTACTAAGCGCGAATGTTGTGGGTGGATCCATCGGGATTGACAATCCCCGTCTCAAGTACCTTGATGCACTAATATTCGTTTATTTACTTGAGTATTTAGGCTGAATACTCCCTAGAGGAACTTACATTGAGTTAAGCTTCGGTTCATGAACTGAACAGCAATAATAATGGTTTCGGACTATGGTTGACGTATATAACCATACTCCACACTACTTGTTTTACAACTGAATGCTTGTGTTCCACACCTTTACTACTAAACCTATGAATATCACTCAACTTTATGTTGACGATTTTACATGTTTAATCTCAGGTATTATACTTAGCTTTGCTTGGATGGGAGCCCGCAGGATATTATCGCAGCTTGGAGATTTCTGTAATGCTTTTGAAAGATTGGTTTTATATAAACTATCAGAAGTTTATTTAATCTTTTGGGCAACTTTATGTTATAAATCGAGACGAAATAATATAATTTTCCGCTTTTAAAACTCTGGGACCTATGTTTAAAAACTCTGACCTTTTATGATGTAATGTACATGTTTTTATTTCGTCAGCTTTGTATGAACTGTAATTCATTGTTTCTTGTACTATGACGTGTTACCCACTCGTTGCCTAGTTGTTCCATGTCACATTTTGGGGGTCTCACAGAGTGGTATCAGAGCGATGGTTATAGGGAACTGGGTCATTTTTCAAAAACTTAGTCTATAACCGAAAGTTCGAATATTTCATGTTTTAAGTGTCAAACACAGAATCTGCCAATGTTGTTCGATATCTGCGCGGGTAACTCTCTAATCCTCATTATTTGCTTTTAATTATCGTTTTAATATTTCATCTCTTGATTTCATTTTGAAATATTACTTTACTTTAATGACGATAATTACTATGTCTTTTCAAAGCCTATGTGCTTCATGAATTATCATTGAATGTTACCGTGATTACATCTGCTCTTACTGTATTTCTGGAATTCTTGTTCTTGTGAATTGATCTTATTTCAATGATTTTATATCGTTATGACGTTACACACTTGTATTCAGAGCGCGTATGCTGCCGACTTTTCATACTCATTTTTCTAAGTACTATTGCTATTTCATTTATGCGTGATACGACTGACTTCATATACTCGTTCGTTTTGAATCATCTGTTTTTCTCGACTCGCTGTTACATGTTGTGCATACTCTCGAGATACCATTGTTCGGGATTAAGAAGTGTTGTTTTCGATGAAACTCTTGATTTTCATTTTACTACCGTGTATGTTGCTTTCATTGTTTATTTCCTTTAAATCTATTTAGATACGCAGATTTCTTTCCGACCATTCGTAATTGAATGTCTAATTTATAGACCATTGTGTAGCTCAATGTGTCTCCGGAAAAGACTAAAGGACACAATATGAGTCACACATCTCGAAGATTTCGTTGAATCAGTGCTGAATAATATCGTGAGTTCTCATAATCTTGATTTACCTTTACGCCACCGTTTTACACGACACTTGTACATGGATTACATCTTATTTCATTGACCATTCTACGTTTCGACTTCGACTTACAACATCCGTTGTACCTTGAACACATGATCGTCATTTATTATGTGACAATTGTTTGGATTACGATCCTACTTGTATCCTCCCTTTTTCATTTAACCTCCTCGCCTCAGGAGTATGAATTGTTAATATTTTGTTTCTTTCTCGGTATGTCTTGTGATTTTGGAAAATCACGCCGCCAGACCTTCCTGCATTGCATCTTGCAGCCGAAGACACGGATGATATGCGTCGTTTTTTATCTCTCAGATTATCGTTGGTATTCTTGAACCATTTCTATATTGTGTTTTCTTTACATGATTAATTATACAGTTTATCTTCTTTCGTCTTTATGGAATCCACAAGTCTTGTGTGTACACTAATTCTAAGTTATTATGAAATTTAGATTAAATTTCAAGTTGTGTCGAAAGATATACTTTGTACAGAAACTTTACAAGGAATTTAACAGTGTCGAGAAAATATTTTTATGACTTAAGATATAAAAATATATATTTTTACATGTTGAGACGTCCGTTAAGGACATAAAATTTGACCAGTAGACTTTAAAATCGAGCAAGTTACACTCATTTGAGTTTTTAAAATCTAAGAAGTTATTTTCTGAATAATGCTAAAATATCATTTTGTTGACAGATTTAATGCAAGGGCATTTTCGTCCATTTTTATTTCGTTTCAAGTCTCGGGTAAAACTAGAAAGTTGTTCAAAACATTGTTTTACATCGAAATGCATTATACTTTGAGTCTTAGAATATCGTTTAGTGAGTTAATTGGTCTAGTCAAACCCAAAAGTAAAAGTTGACTAAACAGGTCAAAACTAATAGAAGTTAAAAACATGGATTGAAGCGTTTTTGAGTTCGTTTGAGCTCGTAAAACTTTAACTAATGATATTTTGCAAACTAAAAACAATGATTGCGTTTGAACAAGTATAAGATAGTAACTTTGAGTTCGGTCGTACTTATACATAGATCTTGAACTTTTGAAATTCGGTAACTTCCTAATGTAGAAACCTTTCGGAGTAATTATACTATTGGTTAACTGATGCACTACTTTCTTAAAGGTATATTATTGTCAAATAAATCACGATGTGCACACATACGGATTTCTTTATCTTTTTTTATGACTTATTTGTCATTCTACTTTGTCTTTCTTTGCTTCTATCGTACCACTGAATTAGACCGAGGTTGAAGTTCTTGCTTTCGTATCGCTCGTTACCATCTTGACACGTGTCTCTTGACGATTTCGGCTAAACCTCTTGAAACCTTATCACCTTGTAACCATTTCGTTGACTGACTTGAACTACTCCTTATTTCCCTCTTGTAACCCACTCGCTACTTTATAAACTATTGTCATGTTACCATATAAACTCAAACTGGTCTTGTTTGTGAATCATTTTACAAAAGGTTTCATTTGGGCTTTCTTAAATAATTGAATGCTATCTTATAAAATTAATTTATATTAATTTTACAACGTATTTTTATAAATTGTTCTACCTTGGGTCTTGTAAAGAATCTTGTAACATTATAATTGTTCAATTAAATATCTAGACAGTAACTTATTGGCGAATAGTTTCATAAACTATTTTGATTTCTGTTTTTACAAATGAAATTATATACATATTTTAAATAATATGACATGTAATACTGGTTTGACGAAGCTGAACATCGCATTGCTAGTCCTAAATTATGCATGGCCTGATCACCTATGCCTAATTTAGAAGGAGCCATGCAAGGCCAAATAGTAGTCGCCCTAAATATTTGATCAACAATCAACTTTTTAATATGTTCCTAAAAAGTTAGATAAATAAAGTTTAGAAAACTTTAACTTCTTATGCGAGTATCAACAGTTCGCGACTTACACATATGAACCCTTGTCTTTTCTTGAACAAAGTACATGCCTCAAGCACATATTTTCTTAATCGACGATCATTGCCTTACTTGTTACCTCATCATCCTCATGATACGATTTACATTACCATTTGCCTAAATTCTTATCATTGATACCAGACGTGAAAGTTTCAACATTATTATGCCTCTTCATCGATCGATTTTCTTTATCTATCTTGGTAGACCTATGAAACGTCTTCGGACGCAGATAATGATTCATGACTGGACGTGAACGATGATTACGTGTATTTTCCATGTTATGTGTTAGACTCTATCGTTTTGAAATTCATTCGTGTGAATCATGTGTTGATTTCGCCTTTCATTGCTAATGTTGTTCATTTACTAGAATTCCTCTCGAGTGACTTCTTAAGAACTTTCTTTGATTCGAAAATTCGTTGTGTGGCTTTTCTCTTTCGATTGTGTATCGACCAATGAGAACTTAATAAGCCGTTATTGGTGACGCCAACCGCACTCGTGAATTAATCTTGCTATAATCGTTGTTTCTTATTGTCCTTATCATCGATGCATCTATTCTATCATGTTCGTTAAGAGTTGATACGACTTCCGTTTTATTCCCTCGTGCGATTGCTTGTATACTAATTGTTGATCGATATTCGTTTACTATTTTGTCACTTTCTGAAAACCAGAAAATGTTACGTGTTTATTGTTTGATATCTTAAACACTTTCTTAATTTTTTTTTTAAAAAATTATTATTAATTTTTAAGAACGTTTTATACATTTTACCAAATGTTTAAATTGTCAAAATACCCATTTCAAGTTTAATATCGAATCTGTACATCCTCTTGGGTAAATTTATGACTTATGTTTAAACAGTGTCAAGTTGTATCTTTTAAAGTAACTGATTTTACCATACTTTACTGTCAACCTAATGAAATTATTAAATTAATTTATAATTTTTAACAATGATTCTAAATAGCTTGGAAAATCTGATTTTCTCTAATGGTAACGATAAACCTGAGTTTTTAACTATAATTTCATATAGTCACCCGAAAAGCTCTTAACCTGATCAAAATAACTATTTGAACTGAGTTACTTTTACCTTGAAGTCCTGATCAAGAAAAAATTTTTGAGAACTGTTTACCCACTCATTTTATATAGAGTTTGATTTTTTAAATCACTACACATTGTAAAATTTTCTTTTAATAAAGAAAATATTTAAACTGAGTTTTGAAGTAATACCCAAAATACTAGACAACTGATTTTGACAGCTTGTATTTTAAATGATCATATGTAATTCATTTTTCCCTTCCATTCCCGTTGTAACTAGATTGTTACGTTTTAAGATTGTCACTTTTTATAGTTGCACGATTTGCGACCCCTTGTTGATTTACAATCTTGGTTCATTTTATCGCACATTGCCTGTTTAAGCGATTCTTGTGTTCATTCTTGTTAGTTTATCGCACGTATTTCCAACAAATCTATCTCTTGATGTATCTCCGTATTGAAAGATCGTTATTCTAATCCAAGACTGAAAACTTATACAAAAAGGAGTTAAGAAACTGAAGCATAGCGAATTCTAACCGTTAAGATTCGTCGTGTACGGAAATTTACCTAGGAAGCAATGAATTTTGTTCTACACTTTGTACCTCCTCTTGTTTGCATCTTCAACTATTTTCAGGAGAACTCTGGGGACCAGAGTTCCTTTAGGGGGGAAGACTGTGAGAACCCGTACTTTCCCAGCATTATTTTATTCTTTTTATTCGTGCTTCTTGCATTTCCAACGTATTACGTTTTCTTGTATTGCTATATGTAAATCCTGAGATTTTTAAATTATACTTTTTAAGTATTTTTTTTGATCATTGATAAGTATTTTTTATGGAATTATAAAATTTTTATTTTATTTTTCCATATTTAATTTAAATCAAAGTTATTGATTTAAAATCATCCGCGTGCGTTTTACAACGAGTTTATTCTAAATCAATGTACAACGAGAATTCCTAGTGATCGCGATACCGACGGATGCCCAAAAGTTAACGTTTATTTATCGATTGTTTCGATAATTAATATTTTCGATGATGTCGTTTTAATTACGTATTAAGTTGTGTCAGGAAATCGTATAATCATTTTTATGATGCATTGTAACTTTTGAAAATTATTTTTACGAAACCCGAGCCCCGTAAATATTTTCAATATTTACCAATAACTATTTTCTACACTTTAAAACTATTAATTGTTTTTAAGTCCACAAGTTTCAAACTTGGCTAATCTAGCCCCTCCACTTAAACCACCATATATAAACTAATTTACTTCCACTTTCACACACATATAACCATTTTTATATAAAAGTCACACACACCACCCTCCTTCTTCTTTCTTTGCCGCCATTCCCCGCCACATAAACACCACAAAACACCATCATCCATCATGATTTAATCAAAACTAAAGATAGACCCATTCCTAAAATTTTCTTGCCATTCTTTTGATACCAAAATCATGAACATGCATCAAAATTTGAAGACTTTATAATTTCATGGTGGATTGATGTTCAAATCATCTTGCATGTGTTATATTTGGTAAGATCATCATGTTTTGATCCTAAAAAGTTTAATTTTTATCTTTAATTTTGTTAAAATTTTACATGCAAGTGTTTTTAGGAGTGTTTGGTTGATGGGTTTCATAGTATGATGATCCTAGAGATATGGGAATGATTATATTTGGTGGGAAAATTTATTTGACATGTTTTCTAAATGTATAATTTGGGACAGCAGCTTTAAACAGTTTGTTTCGTGGGTTTAAGGTCTGTGAAAGGCTAAGATTATTTTATATTATTGTAGAGTTTTCCGATACGGTCGTTTTGGTATAAGATAGAGCTTCTAAGTCATTACGAGTCAAAAGTTATGCTAGTTTTAGTTTTCGTGTACCGGAAGACGCAAGTCGGCACAATCCGAAATTGTGGCTGATTTTGGGTCGACTCTCGGGGACTTTAGGCTTGGTTAGATAGTGGATACTACTGATTTTCAAAGTTTACAAACTGAGTTTGATGAGTCTAGTAGTGGTTTCAAAAGACGGATTGTCGAGTTAGTACTTTTAAAGTGATCCAAACGATTTTACAAAACAAGTGCACAAATCTGTCATAAATTTGAAGTCGAGTAAAGTGTCGAGCTGATGGATTTTAAAGTGTGAACTTTGGCTCAAATTTTGGTGAAGTCTTATACAGGTTATAAGTGACCTTGACACCAATTTTCATCTAAAACGGACAAGTCTAGATAGGGTAGATCGGTGTGTACATTTAGGGTGTACTTGCTGATTCTTATTTTGGACATGTAGTTCAATGTTTGTGTTGCGTGAGTTTGAGTATTCATCATCGGACATGATGACTTACTCAAGTGCATAGTCATTATGTAAATGACTTAGCTACTGGTCCAAGTAAGGGTAAAGGATAGTTTGACTTGCGTTGACTTGGCGTCGTATAACGAGTCATTTTCAAGTGTACAAGTGTTTTAACGAGTAACTTTGGATAAATGGATTCATTTGGTTCGTGTCAATGGTTTTGAAAACATTTGAGTCATATTATACTTAGTATATATCGATATTTGAGTTCGAGTCTTAACGCGCACTTTATTTTGATAGGTTGCGATTTTCGTGTTTCCCAGGCATCCATATCGTCGGTGATCGTCTCACTACATTGTTTCTACTCAGTTGCTGAGTATCGTGATTGACTTACCTTGTGGCTAAGGTGAGTTCATAGCCCCTTTTTACTTGTACATGGTTTCTAAACACGGGGTGAGATTTTACATGGTGGAACACAACCATTTAAAAAAACTGTATGCTATCCAGAACTTGTATGCTATCCAGAACATGTATGATTTCAGGTTTTCATTATTATTGTAACACCCGTGAAAGTGCCGTATGATGCTAAGTTATTGTCTCAAGAGCTGTTCAGTATGAGCATCTCTCTTAAGTTGTGGCTCACTTGTGGATGTGATATCCCAAGCCCAACATTGTTTATTTAATCCTATTTTACGTATATTTTTGAAATTTTTAAGAAATTTTATCGTAGATTTATTTGACGGTTTAAGTTGAAACCGACGTTTACGGTCGTAATTTGACGATTAACGATTTAAGAAGAACCGATAACGACTACGATACCGACGGATGCCCAAAACTTACATTTTATTATCGATTTATCGATAATGTAATTTTTCGAGAATTTTATTTACGGTTCGTGTTAAGTTGAGTCGGGTGAGTTTTATAGCCTTCCGAGTACATTTAAAGTATCCCAAAAATATTTTGGAGTGTTCGGGATGATTTCCGACTCCCGTAAAATTTTCAAAATTGACTAGTGAGTCGAACCCGCAAAGTTTTAAATGGCGTTTTTACTTAAGGCCAAAAGAAACCTTTATTTGCAATTTGGTCCCTCCCAATACCACAAAAAGGCATAAACACAAACACATAGTAACACTTGACAAAAAAAAATCAAACTCTCTCCTCTCTTCTCCCTCTAGCCGACGGTCACCCCCAAACCCACCAAGAACACCATTAAAAATTTTTCCACTTGATTTTCATTGAAACTAAGGTTAGACCACATCTAATCTCATCATTCCCCACCTTTCTATGTACTTAAATCCCACATGCATTCAAATAAATTTTCCAAAAATTTTCAAGAACATTCAAATTCGTTTTTGAGGCTAATTGTGTGGATGCATGTTAAATTCATGCATAGTGTGAGTATAATCACCAATAAAACCCACCAAAACTAATTTGGTTGTGGTGATTTGGTCACCCAAACCCCACGGCACAAGGGGTGTTTGGGGAGCCATGGTGGTTGATGAATTTTGAGCATTATCTTGTGTTTGGCATTGTGTTTAGTGATGTTTTAAATAGGTTTAAGTGGTTACATGTTTGTTTTCTTTGATTTTAGATTATGAGGTTGATTGATCAATAGGGGTTAGGACTGAAATTTGTGTTGGTTGTGATTAGGGAAGCTTAGGATGATGCCTAGTGGTGATTAGTAGGTTTGGAATCGAGCTTAAGCATGTTTTTGGTATGGTCAAATTTAGGCAGAAACTTTGAGGCCTTTTTATAAAAATTATTTTTCCTACAGGTCTAGAAAACTAAATGTAGTTATAGAGGGTCTTCTTATCTTTAATTTGGTATAAGTTAGAGCCCGTGACTCAAAACGAGCTAAAAGTTATGAGGTTTTAAAGATCGAGTACCGGGAGACGAGAACTTTCATAATCCGAATTTATGTATAGTTTTAGTCAAATCCCGAGGACCACAAGTATGAATTGGTAAAAGGTCAAAGGTCAAATTTTGGTCACAAACCTGTGTAATTGAGTCTATAAGTGGACTTAGGAGTCAAAGAGGTCAAAGGTGCATTTCAAATAGGTCAAAGAAGTCCAAGTTGGTCGAAGTACAATTTCAGTCCGAAAAATGTAGGTTTAGTAATGTGTTGAGTAACGGGTCGAAAAAGCGAAAACTTTTAATGGGATTAAAAATGGGTTTTCTATAGGTCTTATAGTATTTTTGAGAATTTTCTCAAATTTTATAAAAATGCTTAAGTATAGTAAAACAGTCCGTACTTTTGGTAAGTATCGGCGAAACCATAAAATGGATAGTAACTTTAATAACATTGATAAATGGTATAAGTCTAGTAACAACTACTTGTTTGATTTTGGCGTGAGTTTTCATAAGAGTTGAGTATGTTTGCATATGCGTGTGTTAGTACAATTATGTACGCGGTGTATTGATTTGGTTTTCGTACTTTGACTTTTAGGTCAAGTGTTTGATTTTCTCGGGCATCCACGTCGTCGGTGACATTTCTCGTTACGTCTTCGCTAGAACTACTACTACTACGCCAGGTGAGTCTATAGCCTCGCTCTTTACTTATTTCAAATGATTTTACCCGCGAGGGGGATACATGCTAATTTAAATGAAAATGAACATAAGTCTTGATTGATTGTTGGACCCGAATGTTGCCTCGAAATTGTGTTGAGTACCTAGTTGCAAAAGTCCCTAAATTCATGAACTATTAACTATTGTCCTGCCCTCGAGTAGGGGGAAATAGCCGCTTATGCAATTTGTAGTACTACGGGGCTAACGACCCAATGCTAGCCGAGAAGCTGTACGTTGAGTAAGTTCTGCGGTAGATTATTTTGTATGAGAGATAAGGTATAATTGCAACTGATGCCTTTAGAAGGGGCACTGGTTTCATCTGAATCACGCCGGTAATTATTACGCGGGTGATTGAGTTAACGGATTAGTGTCATGAGCTTAAACACAATTGTCATATCCTTGAGTAATAGATTGTGAGTACGACAATGCTATTGAATGATCATGATTGGTTTTTTTAATACTTATGTTCAACTTATGATTTGATAAACCTATAGATTCGCTCAACCTTTGTGTTGACGATTTTAAGCATGTGTTTCAGGTAACCAAGATTGTTAGCAGCGGAGCATGCGAGGATGGAAGTTGTGGTGGCTTGGCGGTCTACTTTGTTTTCCTCCCTTTTGCACTTAAAAATTTTATACTATGTCATGTGAATGAAAATGTATTTTTGGGTTGAGATTCAGTGGGGACCTAAACGCAAACTCTATTTTGTATTACCTTGGGATTTGGAAAACTGTAGACTTTGATGTTTTAATCAATCTTTAATTTATGTTTAAACTTTTATGTCTCTTTGAGTCGTTTAATATAGCTTATGTGTGATGATAACTACGTAGCACCCAAATGTTGTAGTTCCGCTGCGCATAGCATTTGTGGGGGTGTTACAGATTGGTATCAGAGCCATAAGTTATAGAGAACTAGGTCATTTTGAAAAAAATTCCTAAACTATAACTTTTGGTGTCGTAAGAAATTGTCCAAGCACACAACTATCCTGCATGGCTCCGGTAAGAATTCTTTAGCATTGCTTTATATTTTAGATGTATCCCTCGAAATTGATATGAATTCCCTAAGTATTTAGTAAGTAAATACTTTGAGATATATATTGAGATATATTGTTTTGTACGTTGAGTACTTATCATCGTAATTTGCAAATTCTTGTAAGATTATCTTATATGTTGCATGTAATTGGCATAACGGGCTACATTGCATTACATGGCAACACCGCGTTGTAATCCTACGTGTATGTGGGAATGGTTGTATGTATAAGTATGTATATACTATGGTATTTAAAGGCATTGCACGTGAAGCAATGGTCCTTGAGTAATTATCGTACATTAAAATGCGGTTTTGTTGAGAATTCGGCCTTACCGCTAATTATCAATCTTGATAATTAATTTATTGTTCGGATAACCGAATATGAATCTCGTTTGATACTCTAGATACGTAAATAACGCTTCGTAACATATTGTATATTGACTAGTTTGATCTCGATTGTCGCTATCGCACCGTGGTGTGTCATTTTGGACATTCTCTTTTGAAACGTAATTTACTTACGTATTACTTTATTTCCTTTATTCCTAATGGGTTTGATATGTTAGTTCACGTAACTATAACATAGACGAAGTATAATCGACGATGCGTACATTGGGGCGGCGAATCATGTGTGTATATTATGAAACGGGGTTGAGGCGTGTTGCCATTTAATCGTTGTTTACTATTCTACTTGAATTTTAAAGATGTGTTTTAAAATAGACTGGCGTTGTGATCAAGCGCGATAACTTGGAATTTGGTTGGTTTTTGTGTTAATTTTGCGGAAGTACGATTTCGAGACTCATCCGAGGCCGATAACAACATTTAGTTGACATACGTATTCTCGTTCCATTTATTTCATTTTGTTTTGTTGTTTCATTATTTTGAAGTTAATATTTTACATGACGAGGTCCGGCATTTGTGCAAGTTAAGTAAGCATCGAACTTTGTTGATTGAATGATTTAAACATAAAGTGTTTTATATATTTAATATTTGGTGAATGAAACTTTCGGATAAAAATGACGTATGATGTCTTTTGTAACAAGTAAAATTCGTGTAGAGAATAAACGGACATTGTGAAATTATTTTCCTTCAACCTTGATTGGTAAATCGTAATAAGTAATTATTATTACTCGTAAAATCCTTGTTTTCATATATTAAAATTTGATACTAAAAGATTGTGATGGACTTGTTAAGAATTTGTTTAAATTAGTTCGAGAAAGGAGTTATAATAAAATTTGCGAGATGACTATTGAGTATATGTAGCTTCGGATTTAGTATGAATTAATTTTCGGGTCAATGTAGCAAACTTTTGGCATAATTTGTAATATAGAGTAGAAAAATTGGTCATATATTTTGGAGGTAGAAACTTTGTAAAAATTGGTTTATTTTAAACATGAGGTTATGTTTACGTATGCATTGGTGTAAACCAGAACTCGTCACTCGTTGTAGTAAATAAACTGGGATAAAATCGGAATATACACTTTAAGTATGAAATTATAATGCTTGAAATAAAATTTTAAACATTGATGGAACGTCATTAGAAATCATTTGTTTGATTAATTGTCGTTATAGAGAATCAATATGTGTAATTTGATGAAGCTTGTTTAAAATCGTTTGAAAAATCTTTTGTTTTATTCCGCGACGAGATGTGTTAATTTTAAAATCATTTGATAATGGGCTAAGGATTAAAAGTTGAATTTTATATATTTTAAAATTATTGAGATAAGCATTTTGATTGTTTATTATATTATAATTATTGAGATTTAAGTCTCGACTAAAATCAGTAAGTATCCGAGATAATACCACGTGAAACCTCTTTATCATTTGAGTCGAATTACGCGAATATGATTTAACAAAACAGTTTTGGGGAAAACATGTGTGTAATAAAAGTCAAAGGTTGATTTTAAGAGTTAATTGGACTAGTTTGAGTCATGTTGGATACGTGTATATTTGTGATAATATAAGTCGTAATAATAAAAACGTAAAACTTGGAAAATTCTTACTACGTATGTTTTTGGTACTTAAGATATGAACATTAATGAGGTTTTGACACAAGTATGGAGATTTTCAAACCTAATGATTTGTCAATTATGATAACCGAGTCAGCGCATCTACTAATGTTAATAATTTCCGAGAGATTGAAATTTCTCCAGAAATGAAAGCGTTGTAAAGATTGGAAAATGAAAGGTATAAATTCTTTAATGGTGTAACACAAATTAAAAATGTGTAAACGTTCGGTTTTACAATGTACAAGGTAACACTAATTATTATACGCAACTGGATTACACAACACACGCCTACTTGTATATTATTTAATAAAGATGTATATATAATGTTTTGAGTCACGATGGTTCTATCGTCCGACATCCCTTCTTTGATTTTGTGAGTCTGTATCTAAACATGAGTCGTCATGTGATTGTTCATTTTAACATTTTTCATGATATGAAACCAATATTATTATATTTATTTTTGTGTCGCTATTTCGCTAGTACTTAAAAATGAGGGTATGTCACCCGGTGTATTTTGTCATGTTCATGGACGCCGTAACTTTCTTCTTTCGGTTAATAGAACCTAAAATTCTGTACTTACTTGAATGATGCTATAAATATTCATTAAATTGGTTATTTATTGATATTGAACAAAAGCGAGGAGGCGAAGCCGCTTTACCAAATTGTGGAGGTGAAAGAACTCGATCTTCCTGGTGAGAATTGTTTATAGTTAACCAAGTGATTATTCTTCTCTTCCCGTATACCCTTGGTGGAATGCGTGTGCAACTCGAGACGATGGGAAGTGTGATCGTTGTTTTATTTTTGACGCTTGTGTTGATATTCAACTTTTACTCCATGTATTCGTAGATCGCTGTTGTTATCCTGAGACTTTTGTCATACATTTGAAGTATTTTCATTTCTAATGTAGTAAATTTCCGTTGGCAAATATATTGCTCGTTTACCTCGCTCGATCTCATTGATCTTAATTTTATTACTTGTTGTGCTTGCAATGATCTTTAATCATGAACCACCTTCCCGTTATTTTATGAATAGTCTATTGTGAAAATAGGTATGAGTGTGTCAAATGTTTTGGTGAACCAAATGCAAATGGTGTCGATTTCTTTATTTAATTATTTATTTATTTTCCTCACAAAAAGGCAAAGTAAAAGTATGTTTCCAAAGTGGACAAAAAATGTTTGATGTGTTTCTTAAAACGATGGTAATAATATTTTCCCATTTCAAATTTCATTTCAAATGGTTTAATTATTTTGAAGATTAGGTCGAAAACTTTCGTAAGCCATATTTGGTATGTAATTAATAATGTTTGTGTTGTCACTCGATCCTCAATTATGCACAGCTTAGCTAACTATGCATAATTCGGGAAGAGTCCTGTTTTGTTAATTGTCGTTGCTTGGTCCTTAAGTATGCATGATCTAGCTAGTTATGCATAGTTTAGGAAGGGCACTATCGTGTCAAACAAATTGGTCATCTTGAAACTTGTAGTGTTTTGATAAATGTTGGGATGAGAACGTTTTTAAAAATGGTGGATCCTTATGCAAGAAATCGCATTTTCTTTGATTCCTAAAGACAGTTTTTGAAATTTTCTTGTATTCCTTGAAATCTTTTCTTTCGTTTGGTGTTGACTTGGTAAGTCACTGTGACCGAGTAGTTTTTGGAAAATGTTTTTATGAGTTGTGTGTAACGTGCAAATTTCATCGGAATCACGAGGGTGTTGATGAAATACCAAAGGGGCTCGTATCGTCACCGGGAGAAGAGTTTTTAAAATAGATGGAAAAATGCCGAAGTAGAGGAAAACCGAGTTTGAATAACTCTAAGTGAAATGACGAAGACTTCTCCTACGTCGAATGTATCGTACTTTATTTATTATTCTTTTCTTGTTCTTTTGATATGACAACGACACGCGGTAAACTGTTGAAGTTTACCAACTGTGCATCGGTAATTGGAAGACCATTCCAATTGTCGTTTTCGTTTATTTAAGTGAGGAATCCTCTTTGCTTGACTCAACCATCCTTGATTATCGATGGTTAAACGATAGATATCCCTAGTTGATGTTTTTGTGGTAAACCCTTGCCTTTTATGTATTTGTGTGGTAAGTAATCTGGTCGAGTGATCGTAAGTTGTGAGAACTTGAGACGACATTGTCCAATGAAGTCCGATCATGGAGAACACGTGCCATGTGATGTATTTTTTTTTATTTTAACTGTGAACGATGACATTTATTAAGATTTTGACCACGTTTGGGACGGAAGTGAGATGGTGTTCTTGTAATATCTTTTGGGTATGGATCCGTGTGTGAGCACCCCACGATGACATATGTAAGTATTTTATTTCTTTTTGGATATGCATCCATAGCTAGCAAGCTCTTGAACCTTCTTTAACTTGCAATTTTCTTTTGACCGGACTCATCCGAGAATTATGTAAATATTCTTGTTTTATCTTGGCTTGGCTGATTAGCAAGCGTGGGTTAACTGATTGAACTGATTGGTTTAGCATGGTTTGGCTATGTTGCAAACATGTCGTAATATGGTTGTATGTGTTTCATAATGGCTTTTGTGTTTGTTTGGATTGTGATGTCTTCGAGAGAGTTATGTATACGCCGAATGATTTCGTATCGATGAATTCGTTTTTGACGAAGTAGGGTTGTATGTACGTAATATCGTAATAAGGTGATTTGATACGACTAGTATTGATTACTTCGTCTCTTATATTTTGAACGTTTTACTATGAGGTGATGTGCGATCCGTGTGATTTTCTTTATGATTAATTGTTTTTATGAGACGATGAACCAAGTGAAAGGACGATTCGAAAGTTGGAAGACGTGCTCCGAGCGTATGTGTTTTTGATTTTGGTGGAAGTTGAGATCGTGGAAGGGCGTGATTCGTTTTGGAGAATAAGAAAGGTGGGTCCAAAGGTATGTTGGACCAGTTGCCTACTAGTTGGAACTGCTGGATGAACTCCGTGGAAATGACAATACTCTTCATGTGTCGAATTTGAAGAATTATGGGATGAAAAGGTAGATCACCAGTTGGATAGAATGAAGCAGGGAAAAGTCAGTTGAATGGACTTGAAATGATTCGAGAGGCTACGAAAGAGATGGTGTAGATTAAGAATCACTTGCTAACCGCGAGAAGCGTTGAAAAGAGACGTGTTGATAACCGTAGGAAGAATTTGGGAAAATTGAAGTGGAGATCATGGATCGAGATGTTAAGAGATTGAAGCAAGGCATAATACTCATTGTGAAGGTGTAATGGAACCCGAGACGTGAACCGAAGTCCACATCGGAACGTGAAGACCTCTTTAGGAAGTAGTACCATCATCTTGCTAGTAGTACAAATGCGAGTATAAGAACCGGAGAGCGCCGGGACGTCGCTCCTTTAAGGAGGGGAGGATGTAACACCCGTGAAAGTGCCGTATGATGCTAAGTTATTGTCTCAAGAGCTGTTCAGTATGAGCATCTCTCTTAAGTTGTGGCTCACTTGTGGATGTGATATCCCGAGCCCAACATTGTTTATTTAATCCTATTTTACGTATATTTTTTAAATTTTTAAGAAATTTTATCGTAGATTTATTTGACGGTTTAAGTTGAAACCGACGTTTACGGTCGTAATTTGACGATTGACGATTTAAGAAGAACCGATAACGACTACGATACCGACGGATGCCCAAAACTTACATTTTATTATCGATTTATCGATAATGTAATTTTTCGAGAATTTTATTTACGGTTCGTGTTAAGTTGAGTCGGGTGAGTTTTATAGCCTTCCGAGTACATTTAAAGTATCCCAAAAATATTTTGGAGTGTTCGGGATGATTTCCGACTCCCGTAAAATTTTCAAAATTGACTAGTGAGTCGAACCCGCAAAGTTTTAAATGGCGTTTTTACTTAAGGCCAAAAGAAACCTTTATTTGCAATTTGGTCCCTCCCAATACCACAAAAAGGCATAAACACAAACACATAGTAACACTTGACAAAAAAAAATCAAACTCTCTCCTCTCTTCTCCCTCTAGCCGACGGTCACCCCCAAACCCACCAAGAACACCATTAAAAATTTTTCCACTTGATTTTCATTGAAACTAAGGTTAGACCACATCTAATCTCATCATTCCCCACCTTTCTATGTACTTAAATCCCACATGCATTCAAATAAATTTTCCAAAAATTTTCAAGAACATTCAAATTCGTTTTTGAGGCTAATTGTGTGGATGCATGTTAAATTCATGCATAGTGTGAGTATAATCACCAATAAAACCCACCAAAATTAATTTGGTTGTGGTGATTTGGTCACCCAAACCCCACGGCACAAGGGGTGTTTGGGGAGCCATGGTGGTTGATGAATTTTGAGCATTATCTTGTGTTTGGCATTGTGTTTAGTGATGTTTTAAATAGGTTTAAGTGGTTGCATGTTTGTTTTCTTTGATTTTAGATTATGAGGTTGATTGATCAATAGGGGTTAGGACTGAAATTTGTGTTGGTTGTGATTAGGGAAGCTTAGGATGATGCCTAGTGGTGATTAGTAGGTTTGGAATCGAGCTTAAGCATGTTTTTAGTATGGTCAAATTTAGGCAGAAACTTTGAGGCCTTTTTATAAAAATTATTTTTCCTACAGGTCTAGAAAACTAAATGTAGTTATAGAGGGTCTTCTTATCTTTAATTTAGTATAAGGTAGAGCCCGTGACTCAAAACGAGCTAAAAGTTATGAGGTTTTAAAGATCGAGTACCGGGAGACGAGAACTTTCATAATCCGAATTTATGTATAGTTTTAGTCAAATCCCGAGGACCACAAGTATGAATTGGTAAAAGGTCAAAGGTCAAATTTTGGTCACAAACCTGTGTAATTGAGTCTATAAGTGGACTTAGGAGTCAAAGAGGTCAAAGGTGCATTTCAAATAGGTCAAAGAAGTCCAAGTTGGTCGAAGTACAATTTCAGTCCGAAAAATGTAGGTTTAGTAATGTGTTGAGTAACGGGTCGAAAAAGCGAAAACTTTTAATGGGATTAAAAATGGGTTTTCTACAGGTCTTATAGTATTTTTGAGAATTTTCTCAAATTTTATAAAAATGGTTAAGTATAGTAAAACAGTCCGTACTTTTGGTAAGTATCAGCGAAACCATAAAATGGATAGTAACTTTAATAACATTGATAAATGGTATAAGTCTAGTAACAACTACTTGTTTGATTTTGGCGTGAGTTTTCATAAGAGTTGAGTATGTTTGCATATGCGTGTGTTAGTACAATTATGTACGCGGTGTATTGATTTGGTTTTCGTACTTTGACTTTTAGGTCAAGTGTTTGATTTTCCCGGGCATCCACGTCGTCGGTGACATTTCTCGTTACGTCTTCGCTAGAACTACTACTACTACGCCAGGTGAGTCTATAGCCTCGCTCTTTACTTATTTCAAATGATTTTACCCGCGAGGGGGATACATGCTAATTTAAATGAAAATGAACATAAGTCTTGATTGATTGTTGGACCCGAATGTTGCCTCGAAATTGTGTTGAGTACCTAGTTGCAAAAGTCCCTAAATTCATGAACTATTAAATATTGTCCTGCCCTCGAGTAGGGGGAAATAGCCGCTTATGCAATTTGTAGTACTACGGGGCTAACGACCCAATGCTAGCCGAGAAGCTGTACGTTGAGTAAGTTCTGCGGTAGATTATTTTGTATGAGAGATAAGGTATAATTGCAACTGATGCCTTTAGAAGGGGCACTGGTTTCATCTGAATCACGCCGGTAATTATTACGCGGGTGATTGAGTTAACGGATTAGTGTCATGAGCTTAAACACAATTGTCATATCCTTGAGTAATAGATTGTGAGTACGACAATGCTATTGAATGATCATGATTGGTTTTTTTAATACTTATGTTCAACTTATGATTTGATAAACCTATAGATTCGCTCAACCTTTGTGTTGACGATTTTAAGCATGTGTTTCAGGTAACCAAGATTGTTAGCAGCGGAGCATGCGAGGATGGAAGTTGTGGTGGCTTGGCGGTCTACTTTGTTTTCCTCCCTTTTGCACTTAAAAATTTTATACTATGTCATGTGAATGAAAATGTATTTTTGGGTTGAGATTCAGTGGGGACCTAAACGCAAACTCTATTTTGTATTACCTTGGGATTTGGAAAACTGTAGACTTTGATGTTTTAATCAATCTTTAATTTATGTTTAAACTTTTATGTCTCTTTGAGTCGTTTAATATAGCTTATGTGTGATGATAACTACGTAGCACCCAAATGTTGTAGTTCCGCTGCGCATAGCATTTGTGGGGGTGTTACAATTATTATTGCTTTTTAGTCTAGCCTTAAGTTTCCTCTCCCGATCATGAACCGTTAATTTCGAGTACTAAGCGCGAATGTTGTGGGTGGATCCATCGGGATTGACAATCCCCGTCTCAAGTACCTTGATGCACTGATATTCGTTTATTTACTTGAGTATTTAGGCTGAATACTCCCTAGAGGAACTTACATTGAGTTAAGCTTCGGTTCATGAACTGAACATCAATAATAATGGTTTCGGACTATGGTTGACGTATATAACCATATTCCACACTACTTGTTTTACAACTGAATGCTTGTGTTCCACACCTTTACTGCTAAACCTATGAATATCACTCAACTTTATGTTGACGATTTTACATGTTTAATCTTAGGTATTATACTTAGCTTTGCTTGGATGGGAGCCCCCAGGATATTATCGCAACTTGGAGATTTCTATGATGCTTTTGAAAGATTGGTTTTGTATAAACTATCAGAAGTTTATTTAATCTTTGGGGCAACTTTATGTTATAAATCGAGACGAAATAATATAATCTTCCGCTTTCAAAACTCTGGGACCTATGTTTAAAAACTCTGACCTTTTGTGATGTAATGTACATGTTTTTATTTCGTCATCTTTGTATGAACTGTAATTCATTGTTTCTTGTACTATGATGTGTTACCCCCTTGTTGCCTAGTTGTTCCATGTCAGATTTTGGGGGTCTCACAAGGTCCTAATATAGGGTCTTTAAGAGCGAAAATTTAGTGTTATTGGCTATGTGGTGGTGGAGGTTTAGGAGGGGGTAAGAGTTTGTTGGCTAGGGTGATTAAAAGCATTCACGGGAAGTGTAGGGGTTTGGGTAATGGGAGAATTACGGGTAGGAGATTAGCGGGAGGTGGGGTTTGGAGAGATATTATGAAAATTGGATAAGAGATTGATGAAGTCAGGTTGAGTTTTCTTCGTCGTGTATCTAGGTGTTCGGAGATTAAAGAGATACTAGGTTTTGATTTTATAGATGGGTAGATAATTATAGGTTATGTGATGAATTTTCTAGGTTGTTTCGTTAAGATATGAGGAAAGAAGGTAGCGTGTAGGATAAGGGGTCGTGGGATAATGACGTGTCACGTTGGGAATGGGAGTGGGTTAGAAGCCATAGGGTTATGGTTAGTAGGGAGTATGAGAAGTTTTTACGGGTTATGCAAAAGATTGTTATTGGTCGTAATTGTAAGGACAAATGGAGATTGACGCTTAGTAAAGATGGAAAGTTCGCTGTTAAAGAGCTTGCAAATTTGATCGAGGAAAAGGTTTTGAGAGTGAAAAGTGGTGGTCGCGAGAAGCTTTGGAATAAGTCGGTTCCTAAGAAAATTAACATCTTCGTGCGGAGAGCGCTTAGAGGAAGACTTCCAATTATAGTTGAGTTAGATAAAAGAGAAATAGATTTAGATTCGGTTCTATGTCTGTGTTGCAATGATAGTGTGGAGACATGCGCTCATAGCTTATTCACATGTGACTGGCGATGAGTGTATATGCCAAAGTTTTCAATCGGTGGAAAGTGGGGATCCATTAAGTATATGAACCTTTTTAATGGAGGTGTTATTGTTCCCAGGTTTCGATCTTATGTTTGGCAAGCCGTTATTTGAACTTCCAGCTATTTTATATGGAAATAAAAAACCGCTCATGTGTTCGGTAAAAAGGTTTCAGTTATTAACAAAATTGTGCAAGAAATTCAACTTAAAAGCTTCGAACAGATTACTAGAAGATCTAACTAATATAAAGTGATAGAGTGGCAACACTGGTTGTGGGATTCTTAAAAAACTCAGACCCAATAAATGTATTTTTCTATGTTTGGCGATGCTTTAGTGGTTCGACAATGTTGTTGTAGTGTCTAGTTTAGTTTCTTCTCTAGTGTGTCAGGCTGACTTTTTTTGCGATTGTTCAATATAATGTTCGTGTTTTGGGTTGTCAGTAGTGGACTGGTTCATTTTAGGGGGATAGTGGTTGTGTCCAAACCCTTTTTAATGTTAGTTTTATCCTCTTTTGTCTTTCATAGTTCGTTTGTAGTAGGCATTCCTTGTTGTGTTTATAGTATGTGTCAGCTATTAATGTTCTTTTATTTTTTAACGGCGAGTTAGTAGTTAGTGATTCGAGCCTAAAGTGACATCCAATTGGTTAGTATGCAAGCCTCGAATTTTCTCGTTTATGGGATAAACCCCACTCTTGCTTTTATTTATTTCGAGCCTTTGAAGGTCTTTAGTAAGACTCGAACTTGAGACCTCTCCAAGAATACATACCGAAGGTTACCCTTAATGGCCAACTGAGTTAGCTCAGTTGGTTTATTAATGTTCTTTTGTTGTCCTTTAATGTTGGTGTTTAGTCTGATTAATTTTGTTTTCTTGTTGTATTTTGTTTTTGTTTGTGACTCATTCTTTTTAAGTGTCTTGTTGCCGAGTTGCTATATTTTATATTTTGTCTTTTGTAGTTCCTTCTAATAAAATGATGCATTTAAAAAAGTATTAAAATCATTATAGTGTAGTTATATTTTATAATTGAATACCTAATTTTGGCTTTATAATTTAATATGTAATTTATGTTTTTTGAATTTTATATTAAAAATAACTAAGGAGGCCACGATACCATAACGTGACACTAGGCGTTATGCTTACGTGCCACCGCGTTACACGACGTTATAGTACCGAGCAATGTTGTAAAAAACGGGCTAGGCGACTGTCTAGGCGTTAGGCGATTATACTCTGCTTAGGCGATGCCTAGGAGCTACGCGATCAAAAAAGTTAAGAAAGTCAACAAAAAGTCAATATTTTTACAAAAATTAAGGGTTTTCTTTCTAATATATATTGCCCATATTTATTTTAACGTAACATCTTAAAATAAAATATAAAAAAATGATTATAAACGTAAAGTAATGAATTTTTTTATGAAATTGGAACCAATTAAATTATATGTTAATGTTTGAAGTTTTAAACACTTAAATTGTTATTTTTATTTGTCTATTGTGCAACTTCAAAATATGTGAACTTCGAATTATTTGAAATTAAAAGTATTTTTATATGTCATACATATTATTTATATTATTTATATGTATATAATTCTAATCCGCCTAGGCGGCGCCTAAAGGAATTCTGCTTCGAAGGTCGTCGACTGTCTGATTAACGCCTAGCGATTTCTACAACCTTGGTACCGAGTACCATGTTAGGCCAACGCCGTTTTGCTCCAAGTTGTTGCGGCAACATCGCGTTTTTTACTCTTTTTATAGATTTAAATGATTTTTTTTGGTGTATATTGATTGTGAGGTTAAATAAATATTAGAAAAAATTTCAAGAATGGTCCCTATCGTTTACCCCAAATATCAAGTTTGGTCCCTATCTCAAACTAAGTGCACAAATAGTCCCTATCGTTTACACTTTGGATAAAATATAGTCCCTATCTTGGATGGACGTTAGTTTTGGCTGTTAAGTGCAATGAGGGGCGGGGTATTTTGGTCTTTTACTTTATTTCTCATGCATTTATATCACCAAACCCACTTTTTACACTTGCCCCCTTTCTCAAACTAAAAAACACTAGATCCAAAGTTTTCCATCCTCATCAAAAAATACCAGATTTAAAGTTTTCCAAGTTCATCCAAGTTTCTTCTAACCAGATCCATAACCAAGTAATCAATCATTCACACAATCCCAGATACTAAATTAATTTCGATTGTTTGTTCTTGGATGAACTTGGTAATCATTCATTCATACAATCCCAGATACTAAATTAATTTCGATTGTTTGTTCTTGAAGTGGGTAACATCATAGTGATGTCGATATGAATGGTGTCTGAGGTGTAGTGATTTATTAAGAATAAAAAACAGATTTAAGATGAGATGGGTTGTAATTGATGTGGTGGTGGATGCAGTAGATTGTGATGGTGGTTATAAACTAGATTGGGGTGGTTGTTATTAAATAAGGGGTGTTTAGTTCTTAATGAAACTGATGAAAATGGTGTGTTGGACATTCGTTTCTGCATAGTTGTTGCGACTAAGGATTAGTTTCTGGTTCAGCAAGGATAGGTTGCTGGTTCTACGTTTTGCAGGTACTGTAGCAGATTCGTGGTGTTTCAGTTCAGTTCTTTGTACAGAAAATAGCGAGTAAAGC
The DNA here is from genome assembly GCA_025667525.1 of Glebionis coronaria. Lineage (NCBI taxonomy): Eukaryota > Viridiplantae > Streptophyta > Magnoliopsida > Asterales > Asteraceae > Glebionis > Glebionis coronaria. The sequence continues at coordinate 629,999,177 of CM046874.1, read as the reverse complement.
CTCGACAACGGAGTGGCCTGGATGACAACAAGTCAAGCTCGCTTTACGTTTCATATTCTGCAATTATAGTGTAGAATTCATATCGGTATTACCCCGTAATAGATATTGACTGGTAAAGAGGCTTTAAAATGAAGCTCGTCGTGTGGAAGTCAAAATAATGAAGCCCATCAGCAAAGGTTGAAGCCCATCAGTCAACCTTGAAGATCAAATCTTCAAAGAATCTGAAGCTGAACAGAACAAACGGGGTGAAAACTATGCGAGGGTATGCCTTTTATTTGAGGCATTATTGACTGAAGTTGAAATTGAATACTGAAGGTTACTTGAATATTACTAGTATTAGTAATACTGAAGCTTCAAAAACTGAAGTTAGACCTGTTTAACGAAACTCATTTACTGAAGCCCAAATCCCACTGCTGGAGCCTAAAGTGACGATTAACGAATGGACCACACGAGCCAAGTTTCTTTTTTCTTGGAGTTGTTTGAGATTGGTCATTTCAGATCATATATTCATGTATACATACACTTCGAAAATACGCAGATGATCTATATTCAAACCAAATAAATATTGTGTTCTTCTTCAGTTGACTTTTTTTTTTGTTTTAGATCTTAATGAGAAAAAAAGAGGTATGGTGTTCGTGGGTTTTGTGTGTGTGGTGAAGTTTGGAAGTGATAACAAAATATCACTACAAGATTTTTATTTTTTATTTTTTAAAATAAACCCATTATAGAATATTTAATGAAGTTAAAAGGACTAAAATACCCTTCCACTCACATGACTTAAAAGCTAAAACTAACTCCCATCCAAGATAGGGACCATTTTTGATCTAAAGTGTAAACGATAGGGACGATCTGCGGACTTATTTTGAGATAGGGACCATACTTGATTTTTTGTGTAAACGATAGGGACCAAACATGGAATTTTTTCTAAATATTATTACACTAATAAAATAGGTCTCAAAAGATGGTGTTATTTTAATGTTATGATATTTGTGGTGTTATGCGATGTTATTTGTTATTTTGTTAAAACTAATATTACGCTAAGATAACAGCCTATTTTCATGTAATGATGTTATGGTATCGTTTGCTGTAATAATGGTTAGACGTGTAAATTTGAAAATTTAAGATTTTTTAACTAAAACGTTATAGATAATATAGAAGAGATAAATTCAAACTTATTACGTAAGGTAGTATAAAGATAAAGTATATAAAAACGACTACGAACATAAATTCAAACTTATTAGGGAAAGCATCCGTATATCTACTTGTAAATGGTTTTTGGGTTTTTGAGCTAAGAAATGACATGGAGATAATTCATGTGACTATCATGTGATATAAAATTGCATTCTCTATTTCGTTACGTTTATATATTCATGTGTTTAAATCATAAAGTTTGTCCATTTTAGACATGATTTTCATGGTGTTACTTTTTGGTAATGACATATAACATATTGTTTTCACATGAATCGAACAAAATTACATTTGTTAGAAAAGTAGACGATGGTTTTGAACTTTCGATTCATACATATTAACGCATGCATCGTCAATATGTACATTTATTAATAATCAAATTAAGTAGATGTGACTTTCGTGTTTATAGTTTAAATGTATATATTATAGATACATTAATTGGTGTTGCCGTAAAATAAGCTTCATGGACAGGTTATATATACAAGGTGGAGATACCTTAAAACAAGATAGTCAAACAAGGTGTGTAGTATTTGTATGCCAATTTAGACGAAATGTGCATCACATGCCTATCATTATAAATTTATAATTGACTAAACATAATTCTAATTATACACCTACTAATGTTATCTTTAATAAATAAAATAGCGGACTTTGAGCCTTTTATTTTGAAGAGCTGAATTATTTTAAACTGTATATATTAAAATAAAAATAAATAACAATTTTGAAACGAAATGTATAACAGTTACATTATTTGTTACGATTTTTGGAGAAACCGATGCCCTCTCTCACCTCTATTAAGATCCGTCATTAGATATGTATATACAAAGTTCCCATAACATTATGTTGCTATACGTATAGTTTCATCTTTAAGGCTAGGCACAACGCGTCTGATTTTTCTCGGTCGAGTCTCGGTCGCTGCGTTGCGGCGATTCGGTCGTCGGTCTTGGTTAGGGGCAAATCGACCCTGGTCACGATCTAATCATTTGTGCGTTTGTGTTTGTGTAAAAAAAAAAAAACTCGTTTGTTTGTGTTTAAAAAAAAAAAAAATTTAATATAAAATTTATACTATATACTGTAAAAAGAAATGTAAAAATCTTGTATTCGAAAGTTAAAAATTTATTTAATACTAATAAAACTTGAAAATACTGAAATACAATAGGAAATAGGAAATGCAATACGATACTAAAAATAAAATTACATAATACGATTAGTCAGTTCCCGGATCCGAATCCGATAACAGACCACAAGGAAACTCCCAACGCAATGTTTCTTCTTCATCTTCTTCGGCCATAATTTGCGCCTCCAGCTCCCTTCTTTCCCTTTCTTATTCTTCCTGAGTTTGTCTCAACACTTTTTGGTCTAGGTATTCTTGATACACCTCATTGTCAGTCATTCTCCCATCTGTGAGGTTTGGAATTGGAAAGGGTAGATCGGGCGACTCATTTCTTATTTGGTGTTGTTGCGACGAATGACCGATATGAGATGTTTGATATCGGGACGAAGAACCAAAGTTATTCAACCATTTAGTATTTTCTTCAATTCTAGCCTCTAATTTTGTCGACTTTCTACACAAAGATCTCCGGAGGCTGAAATCCAATTCAGCTTGCTTACTAAGATACGTGTCGATAAACTGACGCTCATGTGGGGAGAGATCACGGCATTTCTTACATGCCGAGCTCAATTCCGTATTCTCTTCGGACGCAACATCGAAATCATCACCTAACTTCGTAAGCTGCTCGTAACGGCGTTGTTGTTGAAGTATTTGTCTCTTAATTATAGCCTTAATCTCGGCTTCGGTATGTGGGAATGAGCATGCCATTTTTGATTTCTGAATGTGTGTGTGAAAAAACAGAGTTGTGTGTGAAAAAACTGTGTGTGAAAATGTGGTATTTATAAAGAAAAAATAATGATTTAAATTTTTTTTTTTTTTTTACTAGGTTGCACTAGGTCGCCTGGTTGTGGCAAATAGATCGCACTAGGTCGCCGGCCGAAAAACTAGGTCGCGACTGAAATGCGTTGTGGGTAGCCTAAGTGCTATTGGTATGCTGACTGTTTATGCACATAGCATCGGGACAAAAATATCCGTCCCGACCTGATCCCGACTCATCTCGAAACCGACATCGTAGAAAACTCAAATCGAATCCCGCCCCAATTTAATTGCTTGTCTCGAACCGAGTTAGGCCCGAGTTAATCCCGGTTTGTGTGGTTTTTTTAATTTGTGTGATCCTGATTTAATCTCGAGTTTCGAACCGAACCGAGTCCTGACATCGTGGAAAACTCATCCCAAGTCCTGACCCGAATAAAGTCGGTTTATGTCGGTCGGCGTCGGTTTCGGTTTGCTTGTGTCGATTTTCGGTCGTCATATGTTTAAATCATATTGTTACATAACTTAAGATGACGTATTTACGTTTAAGATGGATAAAATTCCTCGCGAACTTCTGTTTTCTGTAAACAACGTGCAAGCAATCTAAATGTTGTTCACACAAGGAATATACGCATGCAAAAACCAGAATATCCAAAACTTTACACATATGCAACTTCTTTATCTTGTTTTGTATAGTAAAAGTTGAAATGAACTGCTTAACTGAGCAACCTTATTGAGTGCCGACCGACTCTTCCTTAAGGACGCGGCGGTCTTTACAGTCGCCACCGCGTGTGGCTCTCCCAACGTCTATCTATTATAACCGAACTTTGGCCAAGCAAAAAACTCACCCCTTGCAAAACGTTTTTCACTGATGGACTTTTCTGAGAATGTGATTAGCACGTAACTTTTGCCATCTCAAGCAAACATCCATTAAAACGTCTTGATAAATATTTGACAATCATATTGAATGGGGCGTAACTATAACATGGTCACAAGCTAATTTCTTTATAAAAACAAGTCATTACGAATTGAATCAACCTTAACACAAACACAAATAATCAGCCAACAAACATAAAACTACACACGAATGTATCAATCTACAAATCTGAAAGATCTTATTAGTTAAAAACGTTTATAAAATTTATTACGGTTTTGACTTTTGTATGTTAACTTAGAAAAGTGCAAAAAGAAACAGTTGGACTATATTTTAACTGATGTATATGAAATGGGCAGCCCATGTATCGTAAAAGAAAACATGGGCTTAACGGATCTAGTGGGTCAATAGCAATTTACCAATTTAAAATTTAAATAGACTTTTATTGTTACTTTTATTTTTAGTTTATTTTGTTTATAAAATTTTCTTTTAAGTAAAACTGAATATCAAATCCAGTTGCATTAAAAATTGGATTGAATTAAACTGAATTCGTTTCAGTTTTCGAGTTGATCCAAATTATAGAATTAATATATTTTTTAAAACAATATTTTCAGTTTAAAAAGTGTTTTAATTTACACTATGGAAAAAATCAATGGTCTTTTTGTGCATACAAATATATAAAATATAGTATTATATGAATTAGGTTTTCGATTTAGTCCAGGTTATATTTTTTCAAAATCATACCCAAACTAGAAACCAAATATTTAATCCTATTCAGTTATAAATTTGGTTTATTTTTCTTGGACTTCGTTCGGTTTTCTTATTCGGTTCGTTTTGGCTTTCGGCTCCCACGAGAATTACCCGATTCGTGAACTGTAGAAAAAATAGGATATAAAGATCTAAACGTCTTATATTTATCAAAATAAACAACTGGGAATCAAAGATCCAAGTAACAATAAATATCCACCACAGGATAAAGCTGGTGTGGATATATTATCTACTTATAATAAAAGTTTTACAAGATTAAAAAGCAAAGAAAAAGATGAACCCTTAACTCTAACTCAGAATGAGTTAGGGTATTATACTAACTCATACAACGATCACAAACCCAACACATGATGGGCTGTCAAGTCCAAAGATCCAAAGCCCAAAAGAACTTTCCAAGAGTGGCAGAACAAGACCCTACAATATACTCAAATGCTAAAATAAGGAACAATACTTTCAATATCAGATTACACAAGGTATTTTAACATCCCCTTTAATCTGATATTCTAAACATATCTATCATTCCCAGATTTTTGACCAGGAATTCATGTTGTATTGTATCCAATCTCTTAGTAAGGACATCTGCAATTTGATTTGCAGACTCCACTTTTTTTGTTCTAATTACACCACTCAAGATTTTTTCCCTCACAAAGTGAAGGCAATCTCAAGATGTTTAGTCCTCTCATGGAACACAGGATTGGCAAAAATTTTAATTGCTGAATTACTATCACAATATAGATCAACAGGTAAAAGATTATGACAATTTAAACCTTTCAAGACTTTTAAGATCCATATTACCTCACTTGTAACAGAAGCCAGAGCTCTATACTCTGCTTCTGCTGATGATTTAGAGAGAGTGTTTTTCTTCTTACTTTTCTAAGAAATCAAATTATTATTCAAAAACACACAATAACTAGTCACAGATTTTCTTGTCACAATACATTTCGCCCAATCAGCATTTGAAAAAGCTTTAAGAGACATACCATAATTTTTTGCAACATAAATACCAACACCTAGAGAACCCTTCAAGTATCTTAGGATTTTAAAAGCAACTTTCAGATGTGACACCAAAGGGGAATGCATGAACAGAGTTAGACAATGCACAACATAGGAAATATCAGGCCTGGTATTGGTCAAGTAGAATAATTTTCCCATAAGTTTCTGATAGTCACCAATATTCTCAAGCAAAGGATCACTCTTTGTTGTCTCATTTGAAATTGACACTTTTGCAATTAAAGATGTCTTAGATGGCTTGCAAGCAAGCATACCTTAATCAGACAAAAGATCTAAAACATACTTTCTTTGGTTCTAACATACACCAGAACTGGTGTTAACAACTTCAATACCCAAAAAATATTGCAAATTTCCCAAGTCTTTGATTTTGAATTTTCTTTTCAAAAAACTTTTAAAACTGTCATTTTCCTTCTCATTATTTCTAGTGACAATAATATCATCCAAATAAACAAGCACATCAATAAACACATTATCACTAGACTTAGTGTAAAGAGAATAGTCAGACTTGCTTCGAACAAAGCCATTTTCAACAAGCACATATGTGAGTTTAGAGTTCCACTATCTAGGAGATTGTTTAAGTCCATAAATTGATTTTTTCAATCTACAAACAAGATTTTTATCTCTAGTATAGAACCCTTAATGGGGTTTCATATAGACAGTTTCATCCAACTCATCATACAGGAGAGCATTATTGATGTCAAGTTGATAAATAAGCCAAGATCGATTAACAGCCAAGTTAACTAAACACCTAACAGTAACCTTTTTTACAACAGAAGAGAAGGTTTCCTCATAGTCAATTCCCTCCTTTTGGGCACAACCCATGGCAACAAGTCTAGCTTTAGACCTTTCAATTTCACCACTAGATTTAAACTTAAGTTTTCAAACCCACTTAGAATTTAAAGCAGTTCTATCAGCAGGTAATTCAACTAAATCCCAAGTATCATTCTTAAGTAAAGCAACAAATTCTAAGTTCATAGCATCAACCCAATGAGGGTTTTGTGATGCCTCAAAAAAATTCCTAGGTTCACTACTTTTATTCAAGTGAGTAACAAAACACAAAACTTCCCCACAAGAGTTTAGAATACCCAACAAACTTTTCAATTCCATACTTGACTTTTGAATTAACAACAAAATCATTATAATTTTTTTTTGAAAAATAGAAGGTCTTGAAGACCTTCTCAAACTTGAACACCTTGAGCATTAGTGTTAGAATTTTCCCCCAAGATTTCTCCCATGTTTTGATCATGGGAGGGAATGTTGGGATTTAATCCAGCCTCATTCCCATTCAAACTGGCATCATTGGCATCATTGCCAAAAGCAAAGTTCCCAATGTCACCTAGATTTGAAGGGTGGCTACTATCACTTGATGACCCAAGGTCGCCATTATGTTTTTCATTTACTCTCTCATCATCATCAAGAAGCTCAGAGTTTTCTAAATATAAAAAGGTTAACACTTTATTATTTTGAAAAACATCAAGATTATTGTTATGAATTTTATTTTTATTTAAAACATAATCCTTAAAAGGAAAAGTAGATTCAAAAAATTTAACATCTCTAGAAACAAGTAATTGATTTCTATCAAGACTATAAAGTCTATAACCCTTTTGAGAGTTAGAAAAATTCATCATAACACATTTTTAGAGCTACTGGTGAGTTTATCATGACTATTTAATATCGTGGCAAAACAAAGACAACCAAAAGTTTTAATATGAGGGAGATTAGGGGATGAACTGTAAATCATTTCATAGGGAGATCTACCATTTAGCACATAAAAGGGCAATCTGTTAACAAGATAAGTAGTAGTTAGAACACATTCAATCCAAAATCTTAAAGGTATTCGCCTTGAAACATAAGGCATCTAGTAACATTCAACATATGCCTATGTTTCCTTTCAATTACCCCATATTGTTTTGGGGGTATAAGCACAAGAAGTCTGGTGTAAAATTCCTTTCTCATTATAAAACTTGTGAAAACTTTGATTTACAAACTCAGTCCCATTATCACTTCTGAAAATCTTAATATTCTTTTTAAATTAGTTTTTATGAGATTGTAAAATACTTCAAGAAAAAAACCAACTTCATCTTTAGATTTTATCATATACACCCAGACAACTCTAGTGAAGTCATCCACAACAGTTAAAAAATATCTATGACCAGTGTGACTGACCAACCTATAAGGACTCCACAAGTCTACAAGTTCACCAAGAATTTTTGTTTTATGATCAATTAAAGGAAATGGTTTGCTAGTTTGTTTAGCTCTTTGACATATTTCACATAAAACAGATTGATCAGAATTATTAATATTTCAAAGAGTTTTTTAGAACATTTAGAGTAGGGTCAGCTGGGTGACCTAATTTACAATGCCAATTATATTTGGACAGAGAATAAGTAAGCACATTAGAATGATTCACACACTTAGTACCTTCTATATCTAAATATTACAAACCACCACACTACCTACCAGTCCCCAAAACATTTTTGAGATTCAAATCCTGATTCACAAAAAAAACATTTGTTTTCATAAAAAACCACAAGTATCTTATTATCCTTGGCTAGTTTATGCACATAAATTAGAGTAACACAGTAATCAGGAATAACACGAACATCAAACAAAACTAACCCAATTGAAAGTTTGAGATTGCCATTTTTAGAGATGATTGCTTCAGTCCCATTAGGATGAGCAACCTTGATATTAAGATGAGAAATATCAAACATATTTTCTAATTCATTATCATTATTGGTCATATGTTGATTTGTCCCAAAATCAACAACGTTCCCATTGTACCCAAGTTTTGATTTGATGTTCAGTGTTAGAGCAAAAAAACTTTCCAAAATTATCACTAAAATTTTTGCTATTATTCTAATAAATACATGCCATCTTGGCATGAACACCTTTTCCAGAATCATTAGCATTACCCTTGTTATCTTTTATAAGATAGATCAAGGTGGCAAGTTGTTCATCTGTGAAACCGTATGAAGAAGAGGTCCCAACAAAATTGTTAGAAATATTTTTACCTTTGAAATCCCCCCCCCTTTTTTTCCCAAAATCAGTAGGGTAGCCAATGCTTTTAAAGCATCTATCAATAGTATGACCATTATAATCACAGTTCTCACAAACAACTTCAGCATTAGAGTTACCATAAGGTCTAAACACATTGTTGTTATGGTTATTAGGCCTAAATCCAATGGTGCTAGTGCTAGGTCTAAAGTGTCCATTGTTGCTATTTTGGGGTTTGAAGTTACCACTGTTAGTGTTCTGACCTCTTTGAAAATTATTTCAAGCAGACCCATTAGAAAAAAAGCAGATGTCTGAGTCCTTTGTGAGGATCAAACAAGAGTACCAGAAGCTACTATGTGAGATTCCTCACTAGAGATTATAGCATAAGCACCCTTAACATCTGGTAAATTCTCTCTAGAAAGAATAGAGCTCCTAATACTCATATAAGAATCATCAAGACCTATTAAGAATTGCATAACTTTTAACAATTGATTATGTTTCTTAAATTCACCAGCAGCAGTACACAAACAGTTAGGCAATTCAATCATAGCATCATATTTTTTCCAATAAGCATTTAATTTATGATAGTAATCAGACATATTTGAACCATTCTGCTTAAGAGTATTACTATTATGATGAAGATTGAAAATCACAGACCCATCAACTTTATGGTAAGTTTCTTTCAGCTCATTCCAAACATATTTAGCTCTTTTGAAAAAATCTGACCACGGAATAATTCCTTAGAGATGGAGTTTAGAATCCAACCAAGAACAACATCATTAACCCTATCGTCACTAGTACAAAAATGGTATCCGTCACACTAAAAAAGAGTGACCGTAGGCATACAGTCACACGCGGTTTTTTTAGGCTTTGTGACCAAATTTCCCGCGACCGTAGGTACCTTTTGGTCACAAGTTCGTCTTAGTGACCTTAGCTATCAAAAATGAGTGACCAATACTCGAAAATGTGTGACAAACTAGGTACAATATTTGGTGTTTTAGTGAATATGTGTGACGGTAAACACTCTAAAGTTACACGAGTTTTGTTTAAGAGTGACTATTGTTTATAAGTTTGTCACATGAATATACGATATATGTGACATTTACTATGTGATTAGTGTATTTTGTGTGACTATATGCATCCAATAGTCACATGAATTGTATGTTTGTGTGACCTTTTATGATATGTAGTCACACAAATCATACTAATGGTACTGAGTTTGTCACATACAATTAACCAAAGAGTTACCAATAGTAGAAATAAGTGTGACTGTATGCTTTGTCAAGTCAAGCCAATTGTATTTTGTGTGACTATATGCATCCAATAGTCACATGAATTGTATGTTTGTGTGACCTTTTATAACATGTAGTCACACAAATCATGCTAATGGCACTAAGTTTGTCACATACAATTAACCAAAGAGTTACCAATAGTAGAAATAAGTGTGACTGTATGCTTTATCAAGTCAAGCAAATTGTATTTTGTGTGACTATATGCATCCAATAGTCACATGAATTGTATGTTTGTGTGACCTTTTATAACATGTAGTCACACAAATCATGCTAATGGCACTAAGTTTGTCACATACAATTAACCAAAGAGTTACCAATAGTAGAAATTACTGTGACTGTATGCTTTGTCAAGTCAAGCAAATTGTATTTTATGTGACTATATGCATCCAATAGTCACATGAATTGTATGTTTGTATTACCTTTTATGACATGTAGTCACACAAATTATGATAATGGCTCTGAGTTTGTCACATACAATTAACCAAAGAGTTACCAATAGTAGTAATAAGTGTGACTGTATGCTTTGTCAAGTCAAGCCAATTGTATTTTGTGTGACTATATGCATCTAATAGTCACATGAATTGTATGTTTGTGTTACCTTTTATGACATGTAGTCACATAAATCATGATAATGGTACTAAGTTTGTCACATACAATTAACCAAAGAGTTACCAATAGTAGTAATAAGTGTGACTATATGCTTTGTCAAGTCAAGCAAATTTTATTTTGTGTGACTATATTCATCCAATAGTCACATGAATTGTATGTTTGTGTGACCTTTTATGACATGTAGTCACACAAATCATGCTAATGGCACTAAGTTTGTCACATACAATTAACCAAAGAGTTACCAATAGTAGTGATAAGTGTGACTGTATGCTTTGTCAAGTCAAGCAAATTGTATTTTGTGTGACTATATGCATCCAATAGTCACATAGAATTGTATGTTTGTGTGACTTTTTATGATATGTAGTCACACATTGGAATGTGAATAAGTGTGACTATGTTTCATCTTCTAATAACCTTTCGGAATTCAATAAAAACAAATAACAAAATTTTGGAAATCAAATTTCAATTGCATTAATATATAAAATTGAATGTACATAATCAAATCAACAAATGTAATCTCGTATTATTCTCAAGTAACATACTTTTCACATAGAATCACATTTGTAAAGACTTTGAATCACCGTATTGTAAAGTCTTTTGAGCCTTGTTATTCCTAGCTTGTTTCTGCATATGAGTAATAGTCGTATATGTACTGCCTGCTGGAACATTCATCGAGCGCTTAGATCCTATCTTTGGTGCACTTTCAACAACAACTTTCATGGTATTTGGTGGTGTTGTTTCCTGTATGGAAAAAGAAAGCCGTGTATTAAACATTAAACTAAATATGAAAAGCTATGTATATGTAGGATGATAAATCAAGTGTATGTACCTCTTCCAAAAAAATAACCTTTTCCTTTGGCCATGCCACGAAACTACCTTTTACATCCTTAACAGTTTTTAATCCATTATTTCCGGCATCAGGTATGAATGCTGCATCCACTAAGCATTCATCAACTGAAACTTTGTAGCAATTTTTTGGTAGTGATTGGTTATGAATCATTACATTGTCTACATCCTTAGACTTGTATACCCTACCGTTACCAATGATCATTGTCCTAGATATGTTCCACAGTTTGCACTTAAATGTCTGAAGAAAAAATGTTTACGTGCGTTAATGACAAATAAATTAAACAAGTAATTATATGAAAAATGATGAAATACTTACATCTGGTAGTGATGGTGGAGACTGATTTACTTTTGATTTAGAAGGTGTACGTTTCTTTCGTAATGATGAAATAGGTACGTCTTGTTGTGGAGAGGGAGACAGATTTTGTTGTGATCCGGAAGCTGGATAAATATCTTCTTGAGATTGGGAATTTTGAAGTGGGGACTTCTTTTCCAACGATGTTGTCTTATTTTTTGCTAACCTAGTTCTAGTAGGTACCTGCATATATACATAACACACTAAATAAGTCATGTATAGTAAAATTTAGAAACCAAACATGGTTTTTTTATAACTTACCTTCTTCGCAGTTGCAGTTGCAGCTGCAGTTGCATTGTCCAAATCCTTGTTCGAAGTTGCAGTTGTCTTAGACATTGGAAATAACACACCCTTCTGAAGTCCACTACCACTGATCGGCGTCCTTTGCTCTTCACTAGGTATTTTGCTTAATGCATTATGTTCTAGTTGTAATACCTACAATATATAAGTATGTTAATTGTTAATGGTATTACAGACTGAAAATCATCAAATCAAAATTAGAAAACTAGTCTTACATTTGACTGACTTGGCATTAACTCGGCTATATTAACCCCTTGTGAAGACATAACTTTCAACATTTTTTCAATAGTTTCCTGTGTTTGTGACATCTTGGTGGTTAATTCAACGACTGTATCCTCTTTTTCTTTACGCGCTTGTCTCTCCTTCTCAAGTTCATTTTCAAGCAACGCAATCTTTACATCAGTTCTTTGTTTCCTTATAGGTAGATCAAAGAACTTTCTGCACGTAACTCTGCCTCCCACTCCTCGTGCATACCCTCCCTTTTCCTTTCCCAATTCATGTGATAATGAATCTGAGCCACTATCAACCAGCAAGGTACCATCTCTGATCTGTTCCTCTGCTTCCAGCTGCAGACAAAAAATGCTAAATAATTTACTATAAGAATATAAACATTATATAAATTTTTTTGCAATAACACTTACAATCTTAGTGCCAACTTTGATTGTTTCATCATCTGTCTCTTTTCCTTCTTGTCTAACCCTTCCATTAAACCACAATACACCACATGGGGGTTCTTGATATGGTGTAATTTCTTTTCTTATGATCTTCCAAACATCAAATACATACAGATGAAAAGTTAAACCAACATGGACAACAGTGTTAGGATATTACACCAATATAACCTTACCATTTGCTCTTTTATATATACATAACCACCACGTCCCATTGTATGCTGATAAAGAGACTTGGAACGCGCCAATTTATTAGCAGCTGATTTCGCCTAACAAAAAATATTACTGGATGAGAAGTTTCTAGTACGTAATAGACTGTGTTTGTCATACGGAGTTTCCAAACAATGCATACATACGGTGTTTATAAATGTAAAACGAAATAGAAATTAACAACATTAAATTATTCTGCCGCCTTGTGGTTTACAAAAGCAACCCAGTGTTCGGCTTTGACGATTGCTTTGTAATTCTTTGGAACTACATTTAGTTTTTCAGGATTATCTAGGTTTGGAACTATGTGCTTTGCGGTCAATTTGCTTCTGAAATTTCTTAGCAGTTCACCTAGCTTATTCATAACCAACTTTTTGTAGGACACATCAAATTCAAGGTATTGCTGCACATATTAACATAATGTTAAAGTAAATGTAGGAATACGACTAATACTTGGGTAAAAAATTTTGTATTTGTACCGTTCAGTCCAAAGTTTTTCTCTTGCTTCCTCCTTCACATCTTTCCACGATAGAATCTTCAATCCTATCTGCTCCCGAACCGTGTCTCCTAAAAAACTTATAAACAATGATCTGTTTGGCCCTAATATTCTATTCAGTGCATCAAAGTTCACATTTATCTTCATGACATCTGGTTTTCCATATTTTATCCAAAACTTGGCTAACCTAGTTATACCCCTCTTATTAACAAGCTTCTGTTTACTGATGTCTTCATCCGCATCCAATTGATCACCATAATCCTCTGATTCATAACCTCCTTCATTATCGTGATTTACATCATCATTATTAGCCAAATAATCATCATCATTAACAATATAATCTTGATCATTGTTTTCAGTGTTCATGATTATTGACATGTGTACAAGAACAATAAGTGGAAATGGTATGAAACTAGTGATGGTAGTAATTGAGATGGAGATGGAGTTAGAAAATTATGGTATAATTTTATGATTTTGGAGAAAAATCAGGATTTGAGATGGAGATGGAATTAGAATATTATGGTAACTGCATATGCATTAACTTAGCATGGACATTAAAATTTTCGTGAAAAATTTGGCTCTAAATACAAAAATTAAACAACCAAATATTTTGAACTCCAATTTGCCTCCAAATTAAACATTCAAACTATGTAAACTTTCCCTTTGAGTTTCTTGGTAAAAATATATTTTGAACAGAATTTTATACTATTTTACACATTTTTACATTCAACCAAAAACCTTTGATAGATAACTGATAATTGATTGAGTACAGATATTGAATTGTACATGAACTTAAAATACTTATATTAACTAGTTAACAAACTATATTCTTGATTACAGATAATTGATAATTGTTTCATAATGCTCGTAACGTATACAAATCTATTAAATTGTTTCAACCTGTAGTTTGATAATACAACAGGTGCCTAGCAATACTAGACCAACAAAACTCAAAAAAATTATTCCTATTAAAGAGGGAGAACTGACATCATCCAAGCTTCCTTTTGCCTTTGCTGTTGCTCCCCTCTGCAGCATTCCTTGACCGACCCTTCTCAGCAATTTCTTTCCAAGTTTTTTTATTGGCTAGGCCAACAAAGACATTTGGTCTTGGAGCTTTAGCTTGAGAAGATGGAGCTTTGTGAGTGTGCTTTGATCTGGGAGTGTGCTTTCGTCTTGGAGCATCAGCTTGAGCAACTAATTCTTCATCACTAGAGTCAAAGAAAGGGCTCTTCCTAATCCAATCTATGTTTTCCCATTCCTCCTGATATTTGACCACATCATGTGTTTAAAACAATTAATCGATGGTATAAACGTATACAGCTTTATGCATAAACACATAACAACTTAACTATAAATTGTTTGAAATTTTCTTATATCCTTTCGAGTAAGCAGTCGACTTTGACTTTGAACCTGACATAGCATTAAGTTGAATACATTAAAACTTCACAATGATGTACATTAAACCATAAACTTTTAGTTTAAACATATTTACCTTTAGAATTGCTATTCTTCTTGAGTTCTAACTCATAATCCTCATCACTCATGTCTTTCTCCTCATCACTTGTATATTCCTCCTCATCACTAGAATCTACCTCGGCATCATTAGTGTCTTCATCCTCATCAGATGAATCTGATTCATCCTCTGCAGTAGGTTTGAATAGAATAGGAGTTTCCAAACAGGGAGGACGAATAGAGGGAGGACGAACTTTTTTTGAAGATGTTGTGGCATTGGGTACACCTAAAATTTGAGTTTGAAGCAAGGCAGGACGAACAGAGGGAGGACGAACTCGAGCGGACGAACTTGTGGCATTAGGAGTTTGAAACAAAGAAGGATGAACAGATGAAGAACTTGTGACATTATGTATGCCTACAATAGGAGTTTGAAACAGTGGAGGACGAAAAGAGGGAGTACTTGAAGAACTTCTTGGCAAACTACGAATAGGACTTGTATTGCTAGGGGGTGGGCGAAATTTAGCACTTTCAGAAGTAGATGACGAAGTGTCGGATTCTATATGAATTACTTCTGCAAACATGTACATATTAATGTTAGTTATATGTCGATGAAGGGAGTGTTTGGCAGAATGTGTATCATGGTTGTTGATGCCCTAATAACATTTGGATTTGGTTATACATATGTTTGTATAGGGGACCATATCCTTAAACTATAACATACCATGGGACCATATCCAGACACATTAACAAAACCCATATCCTAGATTGAAACATAGACCATATAAACACATTAACTATGGTTAATCCTATAAACTGAATCACGTTAATTAAGTATGACATAGGTCCACATACATGCATTAAAAGTAAGTGTAAACTCTAATATTAGTAACAAACACTACACTATTCGTATGAACCCTAATATTAAATTAAACAATACTGATTTTTGCATTACCTCTTTCCTGATGTTTCATGTTGTTAATGATTCTGTAGATTGGTGACTATTATTTATGAGGTTTGATTTTTTTGATCGGTTATTGGGTGGTTAATTTAGGGTTCGTTCTTCCTGTATGATTGTGAAAATGGTCAAAAATGGTGGTGGTTACAAGATGGTTACCGAATATTATGTGTGTTTAATGAAAATGTAAATATTAAATTTACTTAATAATAAAAGTATAATTAACATTTAATTTTTAAAAGTTAATAACAAATAAATAATTAAATAACTTAAATATATAAATAATTAAATAACTTAAATATATTAATAATTAAATAACTTAAATATAGGTTATAATAATGCTTGACAACCGCGAGATAAATATCTTTTGTTTTTTTAACAATATGTGGGATTTAGTTGAGGTTTATATCAATCACCTTGAATAATCATCTCAAGCAATTTATTATGAATAAGGTCGATATTTAATGGACGGTTTAATAAGGTTAGGGTGAAGACATTCTACTTTGGTATTGGGTTACGGTTTATGGTTTATTTATGGTTGAGTTTATGATTTAGTGTATATGCACTAGTTTAGGGTTTACGGTTTAGGGTTTAAGGTTTATGGTTTGTGGTTTAAGGGTTAATTAATGGTTTAATGTTTATAGTTTAAGGTTAAATGGTTTAAGGTTTATGATTTAGTATTTAGGGTTTTTTGGGGTTAAGGTTTAGGGCTTAGGGTTTGTGGTTTAGGGTTTAATTAGGGTTTAAGGTTTAGGATTAATGGTTTACTTAGCTAGGGTTTGTGGTTTAATGGTTTAATGTTTATAGTATAAGGTTAAATGGTTTAATATTTACGATCTAGTGTTTAGGGTTCATTGGTTTAGGGTTCAGGGTTTAGGGTTTAGGGTGTAGGGTTTAAGGTTTATGGTTTGTGGTTTAAGGGTTAATTAATGGTTTAATGTTTATAGTTTAAGATTAAATGGTTTAAGGTTTATGATTTAGTATTTAGGGTTTTTTGGGGTTAAGGTTTAGGGCTTATGGTTTGCGGTTTAGGGTTTAAGGTTTAGGATTAATGGTTTACTTAGCTAGGGTTTATGTTTTAATGGTTAATTAATGGTTTAATGTTTATAGTATAAGGTTAAATGGTTTAATATTTATGATCTAGTGTTTATATATGGTTCATTGGTATAAGGTTCAGGGATTAGGGTTTAGGGTTTAAGGTTTATGGTTGGTGGTTTAAGGGTTAATTAATGGTATAATGTTTATAATTTAAGGTTAAATGGTTTAAGGTTTATGATTTAGTGTTTAGGGTTTTTTTGGGTTAAGGTTTAGGGCTTAAGGTTTTTGGTTTAGGGTTTAGGGTTTAAGGTTTAGGATTAATGGTTTACTTAGCTAGGGTTTGTGGTTTAATGCTTAATTAATGGTTTTATGTTTATAGTATAAGGTTATATGGTTTAATATTTATGATCTAGTGTTTATATATGGTTCATTGGTATAAGGTTTAGGGATTAGGGTTTAGGGTTTAAGGTTTTCGGTTTGTGGTTTAAGGGTTAATTAATGGTATAATGTTTATAATTTAAGGTTAAATGGTTTAAGGTTTATGATTTAGTGTTTAGGGTTTTTTGGGGTTAAGGTTTAGGGCTTAGGGTTTGCGATTTAGGGTTTAGGGTTTATGGTTTATGGTTTAGGGTTTATGGTTTATGGTTTATGGTATGCATGATTATGATTTATGGTTTAATTAAGGTTTATGGTTTAATGGTTTATGGTTTACGGTTGAATGGTTTAAGGTTTGCGATTTAGATTTTATTATTGGTATTTGGTTTAATTTGTGTTTATGGTTTAATTGGTTAAGGTTTATGATTTAGGGTTACCATCATTCGAGATAGATGGGTTTGACATTTCATATTTTTTAAAAAATTTAATGTTTTAAAATCTATCAGATAACAAATTAATCATCGTTTATGTTACATTCATACGTGAGCTTGTTGAAATAAGTCATAAAACCGTTTAATCACCCGAATTATATTATATAATTAATAAACAAGATTTATGTTATAATTATTAATATAATTATCATGATAATTAAACATGGCCATTTTATTTAAATAAACTTTAGGTTAAAATAATTATTAATTTAATTATTCATGTTACATTTAATTAATTAAGAAACATAGCTTAATTATGTTATATTAACTTTTAACCATGGTTTAATTAAATTAATAACATGCTTTAATTTAATTATCCAATAATCATGTAAGGTAAAGTTCACTTAACAAAATCATGAAAAATTAATAAGATTATACTACTAAACTCGACTTATACTAACGTGTCTAAAAAGTGAATCGTTTAATTTGCATGCAACTTGATATATTGCACCGGTACCCCGTCCACTAATAACTCACTCACACACACACACATTCAATATCCGGAGGTTAAATAATGAATCAACCACCCACCCACCCAGACACAAACAGTAACAAATCTTCAAACCCTGATAAATCAAACCTAAGTGACCAGTTGGATATTGATTTTAAGATCACTTCTGAGATGATTGATTATGTGATAGATAAGTATAGAACCAACTGGAGATATCCTGATCCAATTACTGACACTATTGTTGAAGACTTGATGCAGTTAGATTTAAAAAAAATGGACTAAAGGAAAATCAAAACAAGGTTAGGGTTTTTACTTCACAACAGTATTATTGAAGTTTTGATGATTTGTCTTTGTTTTGATGATGTTGCATGTTACGAAAATACCAATAATTGATTCTGTTTTAATATTTGTTATATAGATGACAAGGTAGATGAGGCTACGAAGGTTGACGAAGCTATGAAGTTTGATGAAGCTATGAAGGTTGATGAAGCTATGAAGGTTGATGAAGCTACGAAGGTACATATTAAAGGTCAATTTTGTGAAATTTTATGTTTATATGTTTGTCAGAAAGGCGTTAGATGGATCATTAGTTAGTGTTTACTATGTAATGTTTTAGGAGTAGTGAAAATGATATATTGTTTAAGTATTCTTATGCTTATATGATGATGTAGATACAGGAGATAAGGGGGTGTTTGGTTTAGCTTATATAATGAGCTTATAAGCTCAAACCAAGTGTTTGGCTAAGCTTATATTAGTGGGCTTATAAACTTATATATGAGTGTTATGATAAGCCATAAAAATGTGGCTTTTTAGGAAGGTTTGGGCTTATATAACATATTTACCATTTTACCCTCATGTTAACTTAAGTTTATATAAGCCATGGGCTTATAAGTTTATTAAACATAGGCTTATATAAGCAAAAAAATGGCTTATATAAGCCCATTATATAAGCTAAAAAAAACACACCATAAATTTTTAAAAAAGGGGTTTGTCATACTAGAAACCTTAAGTTCTCAAGTTTCTTTAAAGGGATGGAAGAGTATGGAAAGGGAAATTAAAAAAATGTTGTTCTTAAGTTTTTTTGAAGAAGGAAGGGTAGGGAACGGGAAGTAGGAAGGAAGGAAAGGTGCAGGCATTTTTATGTATATCTGTTCCGCCCAATTTTGGGGGCATTGGGAAGAAAAATGGGTTAGGCTTGTATAAAATTACATTTATATCCTTATTATTCATCCATATTTTATATATTTCTACGAGGGTTTCTACCTTTTACAGAAGTTATTCGTAACTGGCATCTCCTTTATATATGTCCATTACATGCTAATTTTTTGATCATGCAAAAATACATTCTTATCAAGTTATTAGGTATAGTAAAAAAGGAGTTAGATCATGTATTTGCGTCTTTCTGAGTTAGATTATGAGTTTCATTTGTCCTGTTCATAAAGGAATAACATCATGTATTTGCATCTTCCTTGTTGTGTTGTTAGCTAATGGTTGGTTTTACTAAAATATCCTCCCCTACTTTGCCCTTCCCATTCCACCCCCTTTCATTCCTTTAAAATAAGACTCGAGAACAGAGCGTAAACATTTTAGTTGAGATTAGGTTTGATTATCTTGATGTGAAAACGTATAGACTTCCTGGACAACTTTTTTGAATCTAAGATGGCATCGATAGAACATCCTACATCTTTTCGTTTACACTTTTTTTATGTAAGTACCTCTTACTATGGCCGTGTCATTTCCCTTTTTCATGGTCCTTGTTAACATCAACTACGGTCTTTAATAAACAACCCTTTTCTTTTCTGTTGATTGGTCGAATGTTTTCATTCACAGTTCCCAATTTTGGGGCTTCATGGGGTAGCAAGTTATCCGAGTCACCACTATGAATACTCTCTTTTCAGTTTCAGTTTCAGTATCCGAATACTCTTTCCAGTTGAGTATTTAGATACAGACTTGTGTGGTTTATATCATGAATTTATTATTTGGATTGATCCATGTGTAGATTATATTTCGATACTGAAACTCAAAGTGAGAGTGCGCGTGTTCAGAGTGACGACTCGGATAATTTGATGCCGAAATAAGCGCCAAAATTTACAAATGGTAAGGAAATCCTTCGACCAATCAACAAAAAGGAAACGGGTCACTCAGTAAAGACATTAGTTGATGGTAGTGATGCCCATGAAAAAGATAATGTGACGGACATAGTAAGAGGGGCTTACATAAAAAATGGTAAACGAAAATATGTAGGTTCTTCTGTCGATGCCATCTTAGATTCAAAAATGTTGGCCAGGAAGTCTATACGTTTTCACAGCTGCATTGGTTAATTTACTATGTTGTTTATATGTTGGCTATATGTTGATGCAGATACAAGAGCTAACTTAAAGAAAAAAGAAAAAACAAGGGATCAACATAAGTTGATAAAGCATTTTTTAATCTAAAAATAGAGTGGAAAAGCTTGAAAGGGAATTCAAACTTCTTAAACAGACACAGTTGAAGGGAGGTAAGTAAACTAAGATTTAACCTTTAGAGAAATATAGTTATTCACTAGCTTCGGTATCACATGTATGCTATAAAGTATTACAACTCCACATAGACGACATCTCAAGCCCGTTTCCTCTTCGAGGTAAATATCGCCATGATTCCTCTTTCTCGTGAAAATCATCATCTTCATGCCCAATATGTGAATTCAATATACATTAACATCTTTTTGTTTAGCCTTTTTAGTAAAGGACCTCTTACTTTGGCACTCATATTCGCTTTTTCATGGTTATTGATGATATTGATATCAATCAAAGACCGAATGCGAATGTCAAATTTTGAGCTACTTACATAAGAAAAAAGAAAAACAAAAAAGAAGTAGGTCCATATTGGATTCATATAATGGGCACGAAGATGAACATGTTCACGAGATAGAGGAATCGTGGAGATATCTACCTCGAAGAGAAAACGGGCTTAAGATGTCGTTTATGTGTAGCTGTTAAACTTTATAGCAGACATGTGATTATGTATTTGTAGTTAACTTATGCGGTATTATGGTATGTAGATACAAGAGGTGACTTGAAAAAAAAAAAAAAGGAAACGGTTCAATGGAAACTGATACCACAGCTGCTCTTTCTAACCTACATAATAGGGTGGAAAAGCTTGAAAGGGAATTCCAACATTTCTAATAGAGACTGTTGCAGGGAGGTTAGTATATTAACTTTTAACCTATAATAAGTTTGTATATGAATGTTTTACTGCTTTGAGTATCTGGGTGGCTGTTAGTATCTGAATTTATTAAAATTTGTCTTGTTATTTACAGATGTTATCATCATTGATTCCTCTGAAAGCTCTAAAGAAGATACGCTATCATCAGATGAAAGCTTTGAAAGCTCCGAGGAAGATCTGTTGTCATTAGATGAAAGCTTTGAACATGTAAACACTAAAGACTTCCAACACCCATTTCATGATGACCAGGATGAACCTTCCAAGTATTCCAGCACCTCTGCAGATGATTGTAGTTCGGACGATACTTGGGGAGAGACTAATTCACCGTCCAAGAAGAAAGGCAAAGATATTGGCTCATCCAGTCAGACTGCAGGCAAGCCGAGTGGATCATCCAAACAGATACTCAGTCCAAGGGTTAGCAGGGGATGTACACCAAAAGTAGAGTCATCTTCTCGGTCTCCATTTTCTACAACAGAAAGGCCCCCACCTATCAGAAATGCAGTATGTTTCCTGCCTTGTCCAAAAAATTGAAATAATTTGAAACAAAGCTAGGAAAAAGGAAGAGGGGGTAGGCTATGGAGGAACCTGTAGGGGGTAGGCTATGGAAGAACTTGTTATCTCTGTTTTATGGATGTTTCTGATGAATCTTTTTAGACTATTTCGGTTAAGTGTAGGTATAGTTTATGTAAACAATTTTAAACACTAATCTGCATGGATGGGTGTATCCATTATTTTTTGGAATGCAAATATGTTGTCATTCACATTTTGTATGAACCTGCAATATTATCATCAATATTATGAAATTAGACTTGTATTTCATGGATTTAAACATGGTTCATCTTGTATTTTATTTATTCATGTTGTGAGTTGTATAATCCTAGATGCATAACACGTATAACCAAGATTTTTATGTCAAAGTTACATGTTACACATCTGGTTAAGGCTTTCCACTTCGGTGGATCTTATAACCTAATTTTTTTCCCTAATTCTCCCGCCAAAACTAATTAAGCTTTTAGCAGTTTATATTTTCGACTTAGCTTAACTCTAAGGTGCTTTTAAGTTTTTGCTATTACATCTGCAATTAGTTTCCAATTGGATATAAAGTTGTTAGGCTCTTGCCTTATTCTTCTGAAGTTTAAAGCATATGTTTGTAACAATACTGCTAGGCCAATCTTCACTCAGAACTAAGCTAATGTTGAGTATTTCCTTGAAAAGCTGCTTGTTTCAGCTTATTTTGTTTTTAATCATTATCTAGTCAAGCACAAGTTAAGATTTTTTTATCTTTTTAATATATTTTCACTAGTCCTCCCATCCAATTCGTGTCTAATTTCACATAAACAATTAATTTGTTCAAACAATGTGCTTAATTATTAATTAAACTGAAAATGAAAAGTTTGAAATGACTGAAGTAAAATAAAAATAACACAAGGTGAAAACTGATCAAACATAAATTCAATTCAATAATACTAAAGGATTACAGGTTTTTAATAAAACAAACATTTTGTTTCTCTAACTAATCAAACTTTGGAGATTTCTCAGGATCAAAAGCCAAATGAAGTTCATCGTAATCTAAATCCTCTTTGAACTCGTCTTCGTCTTCTTCAATTTCATGCTCAGAAGAATAAACATCATCCTCAATGATCTGACCTTCTTCCTCCAGTTTCCTCCTATACGCTTCCTCCCTCTGTCGCTGTTCCTATTGCCTCCTTCTAAAGGAAGCAGCTTCCTCCCTCTAGCGTTGTTCCTGCTCCTGTTGCCTCCTTCTTAAGGAAGCAGCTTTCTCCATCCGGCATTGTTGTTCAAGTCGGGCATTCTCTTCGTCTTCCAGCTTCCATTGTCTTTGTTCGTAAGCTTCCTCAACCTAGCAATCGTACTCATCATATTTATCATCGTAAGGAAAATCAACAGGGAACTCTCCATCTGCATTTGCTTTTACTTTGGGCACCACACAAGGTTTCCTGAAAAGAACATAAAAGATTATTAGTACTAAATGATAACAAAGATACAACGTTAATAAAATAAATAATGATACATACTTGTTAGGAACTGCACTGGTATCTTCAAAAGCAGCAGAAAATGTCCTTTTTGATGAAGAAGCCATTTTTTGATTCTTAAAATGCTGATAATTAAGTGTTTGTTGTGTTTTTGTTATGATTAATTTCATTACTTAATCCTTGTTTATATAACCACAGATGGAATACAAAGGGTCAGCAGCCTACATAAACATCTAATGCATATTAATGCATGTAATTAATTTTTGTGAAGTTCCAAGAATGAGCATTCTCATTGTTAGGCGTGTAAAAAGTGTGTATTTTCTATGTTTTTAGGGTTTATTGTGTTTTAAAAAAATAGCAAAAAACAAGGTCTAGGACTCGAACCCTAGACCTTCCATTCAAATACTAACACACTTAACCAGTTTGCCACATGAACATATTTGGTTCTAAATATGTGACTAATATTAACATTAGTGAAAATAGAGATTACATTTGGTTATAAACATTTGTCACATGAATATTTTACTGTGTGACATTTTCAATGTGTTGTTCATAGTTAATCCCATTATAATGTGACCATAAGTATAATTTAGATACACATTTCTCAAATGTTGTGACTATTTGGCAATCATATAGTCACATAATTGTTTAAGAATTTAATATGATAATGTATTATATTTTATCATAGTCTTCAAGTAATTGTAAAATATTTGTCACATTAAAATTAATACAGTGGCAAATGTTTCAATACCTACTTTCAATTTGCCACACACACAAAATTCATGTGTGGTTAACATTTAACAAAATATACTAGTCACATTAAAATAATGTGTGTGACAACCTTGTTGATCAATTTGTCACTTGTAAAATAAGTCTATGTAACCATATATGATTTTTGGTCACATTCAATGTGTGTATGACAAATATTTGCCACACATGTATACCTATAATGTGACTACTACTTGAACCAGACTTTGATTCGGTAACACTCTCAAATTATTAAGTGACTAACGACTCATCCAAAAAGCATTTGTTAGCCCTAGTCACGTAAATATTCATATGCGTGACAAACAAAATACGAAATGGTCATGCAAACTGACTTCAAGTGTGATTGTTTATTTATGACTGACGAATTTAGTCACACAAAAAATTTATTTCTGACTACACGAATTTCGGTATGTGTGACCGAAACCCATTTTTGTACTAGTGCCTATTGTTTCCCATAATCTCATCAGTTATGGACCTTTTACAGGTACCATCAATAAAACCAATCTTGTTTTTACCTTCTAATGCTAACAACATAACATTAGCCCAGACTTGATTGTTTTCAGTCCCTTTTAGTTTAACAGTGACAACAGTTAACACAACAATATCATTAGGGTGTAAATGCAAAGGGTCGCTCAAATCAAGCTTACTAATGAGTGTGACTGGATCAGTCACACTCTTAGTATTAGATTCACCATGTATAGACTCACCATTATCAGACATGGTGAAGGTCAACAAGGGGCAAAAAAGAACTCAATCCAAAGGCAACAAAGTTCCCAAGCTTCCAAACCACTCAAGGTGGTAGGTCAAGGTCAAGGGCAAGGCAGAGGATGAGGATCTAAGTAATAAGGTAAAAGAGCAAAAACGACCAACCCCAACAAATAAAAAACAAATATATAAAGCAAATAATCACAAAATCATTTAGCAAATAAAGAGAGAGTGAGAGAGGTGTTACAGTGTACGCAAACAAGCACAATCAAACTGATACTCCTAGATTCACTTAGTCTAGGATGTATCAGAACCTCCAAGGAGACAAACCCTAATTTTTCTTCTCGGGAAAAATTTGGGAAAATCACCCAAACCAATAGATCCGCCACAAAGATCACCAAAAAATGTCAAAGTAACCACAGGAACGAACCTCAAACAGTAAACCATAATTTTTGGAAATAATTAGGGGTTCACAATAAAAGGGAGAGAAAGCACCAGATACGAACACCAATAACCACCATAGTCCTTGAATCAAAGATTCCCAAAAACGTCAAACCCTAATTTTTTTCAAGTTTTATAAATCCAAGTAATATTAAGCTATTTCAATTGCAGATATTCAAAAAACAACTATGTTTTGTGAAAAAGAAACTAAAAAGATATCAAAACTTATAGATTTGAAAAAAAACTTTAACGATAAAAGAGTCAGATTAGATAACCTGGCTCTGATACCATGTAGAAAAATAGGATATAAAGATCTAAACACCACATGATAAAGCTGGTGTGGATCTATTATCTACTTATGATAATAGTTTTACAAGATTAAAAAGCAAAGAACAAGATGAACAAATCCCAGATATGAAAGGAGAGAGTATTTGGCCTTGACGGCTAACACACACACATCATGAACCCTTAACCCTAACTCAGAATGATTTAGGGTATTATACTAGCTAATACAACGGTCACAAACCCAACACATGATGGGTGTAAAACCCGCATAAAATACATATGAACATTAAATACACGAAAACACGGATAAATTAAAACTTTATAATTAATTAATACACGACACGTATGATGAATATTAAATAAATAAATACAAGTATTACGTATATTATTTATTTATTTACGACTAGTATTTACGTATAATAATTAAAGAGTGAACGGGAGTTTAAAAACACGAACTTACGACACGAATAATAAAATACGAGAAATTATCGAAAACTAAATAAATACTATAAGGGTGTTTGTTTTGGCCGGTTATAAAGACAAAGAAAGAGGGCTTATGGCTCGGCCCGTTACACATTAACTAATAACAAAACAATTCCCTGGAAACTCATTTACAATTTACATAAAAATAAAACAAACCCTAGCCCCTTTGGTCTCTTGGTGCCGCCGGCTTCACAACGAAAAAAGGGAGAATAAAAAGCTTGTTTGATCTTGTTAATTTTGGGGTTCGGGTTCGTGTAATCCAACTTGATTTATCATGCATTCGGTATCCTTAAACTTTAATCTTTTCCTTAATAATTTTCTTGATCATGAGTTTATACAAATTATCCAAGAACACATGATGATTTAAACCAAGGTTAATCGGGTTTTGGTTCGGGTTGTCACAGAAACCGAGAGCCAAAGCCTCTCAGAGGGATTTCTGTTCGACCAGCCGCACCCTATAGTGGGTCGATGGCTGTTTCCTTCAAGCGGCCACAACACCAAACAACCCAGCAGGGGGCGTTTGGCTTGGCAATGGCAACCGACTGTTGCCGGTAGCTAGCCTCGGTAGGCAGCAACAAACCACAGCCGCAACGGCTGTGGTGATGTTGCTGTTTGAGCGAGCTGGGACCACGGGGGGGTCTCGGTGTGGGACTTTGGTTCGGGCTCGGGTACACGAAAACACACAAGGGTGTGTTTGGTTCTAAACTTGTTAAATTAATTTTGGGTTAATTACATTAATTTAATTAGTTATATTAAATAAACCATGTTATAACTAATTGAATTATTTTGGACTTGGGATATAAATATTTGATATAATTATCATGAAATTAACATGGTCCCATTAATTAAATTTAACTTAGACTTATAATAATTATTTAATATAATTATTTATGATAAATTACATGGCATAGTTAATTAATTTAATTAAGAACTTAGCTTAACTATTTATTTACATTCTAATCATGGTTTAATTAATTTAGTATTATGTTTTAATTTAATTATACAGTTATCATTTATGGTAAAGTTTTATTAACATAAATCTTGTTATATTATTAATTAATAATCACCTATAAACTATGTATTATATTGTTAATTAATAATTATTATGTTAGATTAAAGTATTTATTTATTAATAACTTTACTATATTATGACATTTAATTAATCATGGCTTATTAAATATAGAGTTAACTGCTTTTTTGGTTCTCGTGGTTTGGTCTCTTTTCACTTTTGGTCCAAAAATTCAAATAGTTTCGATTTTGGCCATAAAAGTAAACTATTTCTTCACTTTTGGTCCATTTCTATTAACTCCGTCACTTTGACCAACCAAACTGCTTTAAAGTACTAAAATACCCTCTTCTGTCAATGTGAAAGGTCTAAAATACCCTCTATTATTTTTTTGAATTACTATATTTTTTAATTATTAATTATTTTTTTTCATTATAGAGAGATGGTATCTTCATTATTCCATATTTTAGATCTGGAACAAGAGAACCATATGACCATTCTTCCCCCACTTTCGACCAGAGAATCTAGACCCCTCTAGACCTCCATCACCGAGACCTTCCACCATCGAGACCTTCCCTCCACCATTTTAGACCATGGCTATTTTCTTTATTTTTTAGATCTACAATCAGAAAACCAAGATATGTCACCAAATTCAAGCATCGAGAACCAAGCTAGCCAAGATATGCAACAAGATCCAAGCATCGATTTTCACTATTCTTTTTTTAGATTAGTCTTTTGTTCTTTAATATTAAAATGTCTTCACAATCAGACTTAAAATGTCTTCTCCAAGACCCGATTCTTTCAGGTATTTGACTAGAGATTAAGTAAAAGAGGCGATGGTGGGCGGTAGTGGCGAGCTGCATTGAGGTTTCCTGGTGGTGATGAGTTGTGGTGGGGTGTTTGGTAGCAGTAGTGTAGTGGTAAAAGAATTGAGGTATTTTATAATTTGTGTTATATTTAGGATTATAGTTTAAATTTTGGGGATTTTTGGGTTTTGTTTCATTTGAAGGAATTGTTGAAGGGGTACTGTTAGTGGTGGGTGTTTGATGACTGTGGTGGGCTTACTAATGACGGGTTTGGTGGGCGTAAAAGATCGTGTTTAATGATGTTTGGTGTTTAGTGGGTATGGTGTTTGGTGATGAGAAATGGGTAGAGGGTGGTAACATGGCGCTGGTATTGGTGACAATGCGAAGGTGGTGATTGTGTGTTGGCGCATAAAGATATATAAGTGATGAAAGATACATATATTTGTTTCTGGGATGAGGGATCTGTAACTTTTGGGATGGGAGGATTTGGAGTATTAGATTTATTTAGTAATAAGAATAATGATTAATTTTTTTTAAAATGTCTGTATAAATAAAAAGAATGAATGTGTGATTAAAAGACGAAAATGCCCTCTTATTTAACAGTCAAACAAGTAAAAAGACGGAGTTAATAGAAATGGACCAAAAGTAAAGAACTAGTTTACCTTTTTGGTCAAAATCGAAACTATTTGAATTTTTGGACCGAAAGTGAAAACGAGACCAAACCACGAGGACCAAAAAAGCAGTTAACTCTTAAATATATTCATTAAGCTTTAACTTATATCATATTCTTATTAAACAAGCTTATTGCTATTTATGGAAATATGCTATTTATGGAAATATACTATTTATGGAAATACTCTATTTATTGAATCATAATATTTATGGAAACTTTATATTTTTGGAAACTTACTTTTTGTGAAACTTACTATTTTTGGAAAGTCGCTATATATGGAAACCTGCCACTTTTGGAAAGTTACTATATATAGAAACATGCTATTTTTAGAAAGTTACTCATTATGAAACATCAATTATAATAACACATAAAGCATGAAATACGTAAAGTAAACTAATCTAAGAAACACATGACGATTTAATAATAAAACATGTATTAAAACAAGGTTAATCAGGTTTTGGTTCGGGTTGTCACGAAACCGAGAGCCAAAGGCTCTCGATGGGATTTATGTTCGACCAACCGCACCCCACAGCGGGTCGGTGGCTGTTTCCTTTGGGCGGCCGCAACACCAAAAACCCAGCATAGGGGTGTTTGGCTTGGCAGTGGCAATCGACTGTTGTCGGTGGCTAGCCTCGACATGCAACGGCAAAACCACAGCCGCAACAGCTTTGGTGATGTTGCTGTTCGAGCGATCCGGGACCACGGGAGGTGTCGGTGTGGGATATAATTATTTGATATAACTATTATGAAATTAACATGTTCCCATTAATTAAATTTAACTTATACTTATAATAATTATTTAATATAATTATTCATGATAAATTACATGGCACAGTTAATTATTTTAATTAAGAACTTAGCTTAATTATTTAATTACATTCTAATCATGGTTTAATTAAATTAATACTATTTTTTAATTTAATTATACAATTATCATTTATGGTAAATTTTTATTAATATAAATCATGTTATATTATTAATTAATAATCACCTATAAACCATGTATTATATTATTAATTAATAATTTAATGTTAGACTAGAGTATTTATTTATTAATAACTTTACTATATTATGACTTTTAGTTAATCATGGCTTACTAAATATATTCATTAAGCTTTAACTTATATCATACGCTTATTAAACAAGCTTATTGCTATTTATGGATATATGCTATTTATGAAAACATACTATTTATGGAAATACGTTATTTATGGAAACATACTATTTATGGAAACTTTCTATTTTTGGAAACTTACTATTTATGGAAACTTACTATTTTTGGAAAGTTGCTATATATGGAAACCTGCTATTTTTTGAAAGTTACTATATATAGAAACCTGCTATTTTTAGAAAGTTACTCATTATGAAACATCAAGTATAATAACACATAAAACATGAAATACGTTAATCAAGAACACATGAAACACTAAGAAATACATGATAAAACATGAAATAGTAAAACAAGTAAAGAACATGTAAAACAAGTCAAGAACATGTAAAACAAGTCAAGAACAAGTAAAATCAATCAAGAACACGTAAAGTAAACTAAGAATGATTAAATTATACATTGAACGTACAACTCATTCACTTCCTTTATTATGTAGCACTCGTGAAGTCGGAGTAGTTACTTTCCTTTCATCATCATTTCGTTACTCGACATAAGGTATGGATATTCCGTCCTTTAGTAAGGACATTCTCCTTCTATGATTAGTATTCCCCATTTGCTGCCATCTGTTTTCCCCAGTAGTTTACATGTCAAATTTGTTTTTCCAGTAATTACTATGTTATCATTTTAAACTGCCTGAGCTATATATATGTATGACCATGTCCACCTAGTTATGGAGGTACAATAACCATAACACTTGAGGCACCGTTGTTATGACTCTTCCGCGATGAGAGTAATTACTTGCGGCGTCCCTTTCAGTTATTGGCCATTATTATTATTATCATGTGGGGCATATGGGTGCATCCTATTACATGTATTGCAGATTTACACGGTGACTATGGTGTGTGCTCCACATCCGTCACATGGAGCTGATCCTTCCACCCAGACTAATATAATTAGAGGCAACCCCTCTAATTACATGACGAGGTCACCCCTCTATGTATTCATGCACGTTGATACCTTCATGGCCTATATGGACTCTTTGGCATTTAAAATACATTTTTATGGATTAAACATAAGACTTTTCAGATATAAACCAGTTTATAAAACATGTTACAGGTTTTCCAGGACTTACACTTATTCCGTTGCATTTCATACTTTACTTATGTTTCAGTCATTCTATTATGTCATTATATCCGTTCACTGAGCGTATTGCTCAACAGTATTTCCTTTCTGTGTTCCCATACGGCAGGTAATAAAGGACAGACATAGGCATTCAAGAGTACGTGCATAGGATGGAGGCTCCCTTTGACTTCATTTCCTTGATGCATTTATATACTTATGCTTTGTTTTAACATTGTTTAGTCCTTTTTCTACATTCTTTACTTATGCATGTGTGAGCTTATGTTATGGACCGATGTTTGATTCCGGTTTCCTTTATGGTCATTTATGTTTTTAAGACATTTACCTTGCATGCTTTGATAACACGCCATAATTATCATGTAACAGTCCACTTGTCAAAGTAGGGTGTTACAATTATGGTATTAGAGCCCAAGGTTTCGACCTGTAGGCTCTAAAACTTGACCTGTGACTAGTGGGTAGTCACCAGGATCTTTTTAAACTGACAGTTGAATTTTATTTCATGTATCTTTGTTTTCTTTAAGTTTTTGACTAAGTAAGGGTTGATACAGGATCGACCATACTTAGTCGCATGTGGTTTTCTATTTTGTTTTGTGGACTGAACCATAGTCGTCCACCTTTACCAATGTCAGATTTCGTTGGCTACACCTTCATAAATTCTTCCATGCATTTCTTATGTTTTTTTTTCTAACAGATTAATCATTTATTTTCCTTTGAAACTGTCATATGGTTAGCACACGCAACGATCAGGAACTTGCTGCAGCTGTCCGAGCAGCTTTGTAGACTATGCTTCCCCAAATCAGAAGCGAGATTCGGGCAGAATTCCAGGTTGGACCAAGTCATGCGAATCCTACTCCTCCTCCACCAGTCACACTCCACACGTGGCTGGAGCGATTCAACAAACAGAAGCCTCGATCATTCGAGAAGGCTGATGTCCCGTCAGATGCTGAGAACTGGATCTCGCATATGGAGAAGATCTTTGACGCCATGGGTTGCGATGGGGTATACAAGGTGAGGCTGTCATGCTACAAGTTTGAGGGTGATGCGTTAGCATGGTGGCGAGCTTACAAGCAGACCAATGGAGGTGAGGCATGGCTTACTACTTTGACATAGGTGCAGTTCAAGGAGTTGTTCTACTCTAGAAGAGGGATGAGTATGAGGAGTCAGCTCGACCTGAGAAGAGGTATATTTCAGTCATCAAGCATTACCATCTCATTAAAATCAGTATTTTCAAATATATATATCATGTTCTATTCAATTGTATCTTTCAGGTAGAAGGGTGGAGACCAGTCCCAACCGACCACTCAGCAGAACAATGCCAGTTACTACAACAACAGCAGGTCCCTAAAATTTAAACTCTTCTATGTTAAGCTGCTGTGTGACATAAATTCTAACATCTCAACATTTTAACAGGAACTCTAGTAACAGGCGTAACCAGAACAACAAGAGTCAGCAGCCTAATCACTCAGCTTCATCTAGTATTATAACCTAAACTTTCAGTGTAGTCATGTTTATGTCTCAGTAATCATGCCTTACGCATATCTTCTGAAACAGGCTCTCAGCTAGCAAGGATACCCACTAGAGGGTATACCCATCCCATCTGCACCACCTGTGGACAAAGGCATCCTGGACCATGCCGTCGTGCTACCGGTGTTTGCTTCAAGTGTGGGAAAGAAGCCCATCTCATGAAAGACTGCAAGAAAGGGGAAACCGTTGGTACATCAGGTACTGCCCCTTAGAAACCACTAGCATCAGGTCGTATGTACACCACTACCAGAGATCAGGCCAACAAGTCTACAGGTACCATTACTGGCATCTTATTTGTGTATGGACATGCTGCCTGCGTTTTATTTGATACGGGTGTGACCCATTCAGTTATGTCCACTACTTATGCTGCCTGTATCAATAAGACGTCTACACCACTTGAGAATGTGTTAAATATATCTACGCCGATGAGAGACTCTGTGCGCATTACCCGTGTGTACAGAGATCTTCCTTTAGATTTGATGACAAGATTTGTCCTATCGAGGCACTTATTTTGGACATGTGCGAATTTGATATGATCTTAGGCATGGACTGGTTAGCGAAATACCATGCCACGATCAATTGTCATACATATCGAGTTATATTCGGCGATGTTCAAGCCCCAAAATACGTTCATAATGGTTTTATACCTGGAAAGTCTGTACAAAACATCTCTGCCTTACAAGCCCGTGCCTTACTAGCTCATGAGTGCTGATAGGTGTAAAAACACCCATCCTTTTACCACTTAACTACAATAATAACCCAGCCCAAACGTGTATTTTATGTCGTAAATGTCAGAATTATGCGTGGTTTGTGTTTTTGTTGTGATTTAGGACCAAGATGTGAAAAGGAAGGAAAAACACGGGCTTTCACGGGCTTTTATCGAAGAAAAAAGACAAAAGACGAAGTCAAGAGATCAAGAGTGCAAAAAGAACGGAAGTCCAAGACCTTTTCTGAAGATTTATCGAAGAACAAGTCTAAAGACGAAAGTTTAATTAATCCGAAGAACTCAAGTCTAATAAATGAAGAATTTATAAGACGAGTTTAATTAATCTCGAGACAAAGTCGATAAAGTCGAAGAACTTGAAAGACGAAAAGACGTGAAGAAAGAAAGAAAGAGGAGGCAACACTTGCACCTCCCCATTTTCCTATAAATACCCTCCTAAAATACATTAGGAGGGTTGGTTAGTTAGTTAGTGTTAGCTAGTTCATTATTTTCATTTTTGTAGGTAATTTTAGAGAGAGAAAGTGACAATTTCTCTCACTAGGAATTTAATCTTTCATCTTCCTTTCTAGTTTTAATTAAATCTTTACTTCTGATAGCTTAATTCTTGTTTTAATCTTTATCTTATTCTACCTTTCTTATTTTTTGTTCATCTTTAATCCGAGTTTTTACACGTCTTGTTTTAATTTGATGTTTGATTTGTTAAAAAGTTTATCTTTTGGTTAATCTAAGTTTCCTACGAATTAAGCTTTGAGCTTGACATGCTTATTGGCTTATTTTGTATCTAGCTTATTGTTTTTAAAATTTCTTAAAAAGTTTTAGTCTTTCTAAAGTTTCCTTATTTTTGTGTCTTGAAAGGTTTTAATTTTGTTCTTACTTTGTTATCTTATTCTTGTTTTTCTAGTTTCGGTTATAGCTTATTAGAATTAGCTTATTTAGCTTATGCTTATTGCGATATGTTATTCCATCGGAAAGGGAGGTTTCTCACATTGCGACAGCTTCACTCTACATTCCGATAGTGACAGTATTGGAATAGGATTTTGGATTCCGACGGCACATTGCGATCTGACTTTGCAATCTAGAGTTTTCCCCCCTTATTCCGATCAAGATTCCGATCGCTCATTGCGATCTGGATTGCGACGGCTCTTAAGGTTATTTTAAGTCGAAGTGCTGCCCATTTTTCCTTAGCAACATTCCGATGGAAATGAAATTCCGATAGCTTTTTTTTTCTTTACATTCCGATAGATTGCATTTTACTCATTCCGGTAGATTTAGTTTTATACATTCCGACAGATTTCCTTTTCAGCCTTATTCCGATAGATTGCATTTCATTATTCCGATAGACTTTGTTTCTATATTCCGATACCTACTTTGCGATCTGGATTCCGATGGTTATGGTGACAACATTCCGATGGATTGCATTTGTTTTAATATTTGCCTTAATTTAATTTTTAAGTTTGTAGTATTTCAAGTTTAAATTTTTATTACTTTGTCAAATTTAATTTTTTTCATCAAGCTTTAATTTTCGTCATTGAATTAATTACAATTTTTAGTTTAATCTTTAAAGTTTTACTTTTACTCAACGACAAGTTTTTATTTTACCTTAGTTTAAAATAGATAACCTTTTCCCATTTATTATTACACCAAGAACGACTGAGTCGCACTCTTTACCAGTAATCAATTCGAAAAGACTTGGAACAACGAACTTTCATACTCGGCTAAAAATCTTGTATTAAATGGCGCCGCTGCCGGCTCTTTTCGTGAAGATTAACGGTTTTTTGTGAGAGACGCGTTGGATTTTGGGATCCGTTCACTTTTGAACGTTATTTTTCTTGCCAAATTTTTTTTTCAAAAATCAAATAAAAATAAAAAAATTTCAAAAATCCAAAAACATTAGAAAAATCATAAAAGCATTTCTTTTTCGAAAGTTTTGCACCGAAAATAATCTTCTTGCTTATCTATTGTTCTTCATGGATTCTTATGTCCATTGCGTAGGATGTGGGAGATGATTATATGGGTGCGAATCATGTCAATGGTGTTCATGCGAGCAATGCGGAAAAGACCTTCCTCCTATTTCAATCGATTCACAATTGGGATTTTGTCCATCGTGCAACTCGACTAATTCATCCTTTTCTAATCCACCTCCTATTCCCCTTGCATATATTGTGGAAGCGATTCTCATTGGCATGTTTCGTGTCCAATTCGATACCCGCCTCATGGCGAGCAAGAACTGGGTTACAATTATGACAATGGTAATAGATATCTACAAGAAGCACTGGGTTTTTCTCCATACCCATGTTGCCAAAATTGTGGGGGCCCTCACTATACTTCTTATTGTCAGCCAATGAATTATTATGAGCAAAATCCGTGTCCTCAGTTTTCTTCACCAATGGATTATTATGAACCAAATTCGTGTTCTAATTCTTCTCAACCGATGAACTACTATGAACCACACCCATGCTATAATTCAGGTTTTCAACATTTTGAGCCCCCACAACACTTCCTCGATCATCAACCCTCTTTTGCATTTCCTCCTGAGCAAATTACCACTCTTTTTTACAACTTTCAAAAAGTTCAAGAAGCTTGCAACAAGATCATCGAAAAATGTCAAGAGGATCAACGACATGAGCAAATATCGAATACCAAGACTTATACTCCTCCTGTATATCCATACTATTATGACGATGATGACGATGAGCCTACTGTTTTTTTGGAATGATCTTGCTGCTCAATGTCCTAGTGCAATTGTACTTCCTTCTCTCGATATCCATAATGCGACTAAGGATTGTGATACAATGAGTGAGATTAGTGAATTTGGTCTCGACAACTTATTTGAGGAGGTTTGTGATGTCCCTACTTTTGTTAAGCTTAAGGACGAGGTCGTTTTTAATAATGATTTCCAATTCGAGCCCGAGATTGCGGAAATTATCGAACAAGAGCTAGCTCTTTTACCTCCACTTCTTCCTACAAGTGAGGTCGATTTTTCCAACGCCGAGGCCGAACTTGATGAGTTGGAACGTCTTATTTTTCTTAATAATGACGAACCAACTCACTTGACCAATCATCCAATTCTCGAGGAGTTACCTAATCAACACTCCTCAAATGAGAATTACGTTTACCACATTCGTGCGGATTTAACTTATCAACAATCCCCACAAATGAATGTTGGACTCGTACTTGATCGTGATCTTTTCGAGCGAGTTTCTAAAATCCTCAATGCGGGGAACGACAAACCTTGGTTTGACGCCCCTATCGATGATGAAGAAATCGAAGAGATTAACGTTCATGAGGATGAGTGCTTTGACCCGGGAGGTACCATTGATTATTTTATAATTGATAACCTTACGGCTTTGCCGCTTTCTGAGCATCAATTGTCTTTGGGGGATGACAATTTGCTTACTTTACCCACCCCACCTCCCGTGGATCATGATCTCACATACTTTTCGTATGGTGAGAGGACCTTTCTACCATTCAAGACTTATCCTCCAACCTCCCCTGTTGTATTTTCCTCCGGGAACGAGGACAAGGTCTTTGATCCCGGTATTACATTCGAGGCTTCCCCATGGACCATTTAATTCGGGGTCGAGTCAGGCTCGTGACTCGGTTAACAAAAATAAGCGCTTCTCGGGAGGCAACCCGATTATCTATCTATCTTTATCTGTTTTTATAATAAGTGTAGGGGGAGACCCTTGTATGTGTTTGTTGTCTTCTTTCTTATCATGTGCAGGGATTCGAGCTTTCAAAGATCCATTCTTGATGAACTTTGACGAACCGTGATTCCGTGTTCCCATCTTCCCGGTTCTATCCTAAACTCTTTTGATTCTCCATTTTATATTCTTCAATATTAAAATAGGAATCACTTTAGTTGTCTCTTCCTTAGCAAGATTTAAACAACGTGCACAATGTCCTAAGTGTAAGGGAGTTTACTCCCACATGCTTAAACATTGAGGACAATGTTTATATTAAGTGTAGGGGAGACTTCTATCGAAGTTAAGTGGGCTTTTCCTTGCATTTGTCCTCATTTTAACCGGAAAATTGATTTTTCGACATTTTTCAAAATTTTTGATCTATTTTGGCCTAGTAGTTTTTCCTTTGTTATTGTTATTTACTTTCTTTGCTAGAATAAATTTTTAATAAAGTGGTTTTAATTTTTCAAAGTCGTGAATATTTTGACTCAACCCGAGTTTACTTATCTAAGTTTACTCTAGCTAGTATCCTTAACGTGTTTAAGTCAAGTTTTGCTAGGCTTTTATATAGGGAGCTTTAAAAAGCGAAAGTCTTAACTCTCACAGGTTAAGAACAAGAACGTTTCGCAAGTTCCTATAATTGATCCTAGAGAGTCGTTTATCAAGGGAACTTTAAAATGCGAATTCTAAACTTGAAAAAAGTCTAAGAGTTTGCAAGATCCTATAGATGACTCGAAAACCCAAGACTTGGATTTAATTGGCTAAGCATCCACGAGTCTCATTCCTTGAGATTTTAAATTATGGAGAACGAGAGATGATAGAGTCAATTATAAGTTTGGTATTCTTTCGTGAATTTATGTGAGTTGATTATAAGCCTATTCTCCCATCGCTTGTTAATAAATATATCTGCAATAAATAAGGTTGTACGATTTGAAAAGTTACTTAGCTTCTAGCCCAAGATCGTTTAAAAGTTGCCCGGTATTAATTAGAGTTCATAGCCAAGGCATAACTTATTGAAGCGGGATGCGAAGATTGGCGAGTCCGAAAAGGCCCTAACAAGGCATGAGGGCTACATTTGTTGCTAAAGATCCAAAAGTGATGTGAAGAATCATTTATCAAAAATCAATATGAAGGATCAAGACACACGACGAAAAGCAAATACTCCCCTAAAGATCATGGAGAAGTCTATCCGAAAAGACCCTAGCAAGGTATGAGGATAAATAGATCCAAGTCCTAAAAGGAGGCGGATCGTTGTATATCAAAATCCCAAATAAAGATTGGAGAAAAAATGAAGAAGTCGTGGTCCAAGTATGAAGAATCTCTCAAAACTTCAAGTGAAGAAATTCCTGTTATGAGGAGAAGACCATTATTTCATGAACGTCTCTCAAGATTTTAAGTATGAAGTCACTGCCAAATATCGGTCCGAGAAAGGTCTCAAATTGTGAAGCAAGTTATGCCAAGATATGAACTTTATGAGGTCCCGAGAAGCAGTTTTAAAAGATTTTGTCCTTTAGCTAACTATTGATTAAATCGTCCTACTTTATTTTCAGCCTAAATAATTATCGAAATATGTCAAAAATGCATCCTCGTGATCATTCAAGACAACAATAAAATATAAGAGATACACCTAAGAATAAGGGAGTCTAAGTAAATAACTGGCCCACATGAGTTTGTGATAGTTTGCTAACTTATAATAACAATGATCTCGTTTTTAAGCTTGGTTTGAGGAACGTGAAAAATTGAGGATGATAATCATTCATGACATTTCCGAAACCCTTAGGTATGTCTTTGATTTCTTTACTTATTTTCTTTCTTTGAATGTTTTAGAATTTTCGATCTTTTTAATAAAGGCCACTGTGGATTGATTATGATGGAAAATGTAAAACTTGTTTTGTAACTAATGCATTGCATGAGGACATTGCAATGGTCAAGTGTAGGGGATTTGATAGGTGTGAAAACACCCATCCTTTTACCACTTAACTACAATAATAACCAAGCCCAAACGTGTATTTTATGTCGTAAATGTCAGAATTATGCGTGGTTTGTGTTTTTGTTGTGATTTAGGACCAAGATGTGAAAAGGAAGGAAAAACACGGGCTTTCACGGGCTTTTATCGAAGAAAAAAGACAAAAGACGAAGTCAAGAGATCAAGAGTGCAAAAAGAACGAAAGTCCAAGACCTTTTCTGAAGATTTATCGAAGAACAAGTCTAAAACGAAAGTTTAATTAAGCCGAAGAACTCAAGTCTAATAAATGAAGAATTTATAAGACGAGTTTAATTAATCCCAAGACAAAGTCGATAAAGTCGAAGAACTTAAAAGACGAAAAGACGTGAAGAAAGAAAGAAAGGGGAGGCAACACATGCACCTCCCCATTTTCCTATAAATACCCTCCTAAAACACACTAGGAGGGTTGGTTAGTTAGTTAGTGTTAGCTAGTTCATTATTTTCATTTTTGTAGGTAATTTTAGAGAGAGAAAGTGACAGTTTCTCTCACTAGGAATTTAATCTTTCATCTTCCTTTCTAGTTTTAATCAAATCTTTACTTTTGATAGCTTAATTCTTGTTTTAATCTTTATCTTATTCTACCTTTCTTAATTTTTGTTCATCTTTAATCCGAGTTTTTACACGTCTTGTTTTAATTTGATGTTTGATTTGTTAAAAAGTTTATCTTTTGGTTAATCTAAGTTTCCTACGAATTAAGCTTTGAGCTTGACATGCTTATTGGCCTATTTTGTATCCAGCTTATTATTTTTAAAATTTCTTAAAAAGTTTTAGTCTTTTTAAAGTTTCCTTATTTTTGTGTCTTGAAAGGTTTTAATTTTGTGCTTACTTTGTTATCTTATTCTTGTTTTTCTAGTTTCGATTATAGCTTATTAGAATTAGCTTATTTAGCTTATGCTTATTGCAATTTGTTATTCCATCGGAAAGGGAGGTTTCTCACATTGCGACAGCTTCACTCTACATTCCGATAGTGACAGTATTGGAATAGGGTTTTGGATTCCGACTGCACATTGCGATCTGACTTTGCGATCTAGAGTTTTTCCCCTTATTCCGATCAAGATTCCGATAGCTCATTGCGATCTGGATTGCGACGACTCTTAAGGTTATTTTAAGTCGAAGTGCTGCCCATTTTTCCTTAGCAACATTCCGATGGAAATGACATTCCAATAGCTTTATTTTTCTTTACATTCCGATAGATTGCATTTTACTCATTCCGATAGATTTAGTTTTATACATTCCGAAATATTTCCTTTTCAGCCTTATTCTGATAGATTGCATTTCATTATTCCGATAGACTTTGTTTCTATATTCCGATACCTACTTTGCGATCTGAATTCCGATGGTTAAGGTGACAGCATTCCGATGGGATTCTGATGGATTGCATTTGTTTTAATATTTGCCTTAATTTAATTTTTAAGTTTGCAGTATTTCAAGTTTAAATTTTTATTACTTTGTCAAATTTAATTTTTTTCATCAAGCTTTAATTTTCGTCATTGAATTAATTACAATTTTTAGTTTAATCTTTAAAGTTTTACTTTTACTCAACGACAAGTTTTTATTTTACCTTAGTTTAAAATAGATAACCTTTTCCCATTGATTATTCCACCAAGAACGACTGAGTCGCACTCTTTACCAGTAATAAGGTAAGTTTTTTTTTTTTTTTTTATCTTTTTACTTGTTTTCTTCTTTTGAATATTTTGTAAATTTTCTATCTCTTTAGTAAAGGCCAAGGTGGATTGATTATGATGAAAAATGTAAAACTTGCTTTGTAACTAATGCATTGCATGAGGACATTGCAATGGTCAAGTGTAGGGGATTTGATAGGTGTGAAAACACCCATCCTTTTACCACTTAATTATAATAATAACCAAGCCAAAACGTGTATTTTATGTCGTAAATGTCAGAATTATGCGTGGTTTGTGTTTTTGTTATGATTTAGGACCAAAATGTGAAAAGGGAAGAAAACACGGGCTTTCATAGGCTTTTATCGAAGAAAAAGAAAAAAGACGAAGTCAAGAGACCAAGAGTGCAAAAAGAACGGAAGTCCAAGACCTATTCGGAAGATTTATCGAAGAAAAAGTCTAAAGATGGAAGTTTAATAAAGCCGAAGAACTCAAGTCTAATTAATGAAGAAATTACAAGACGAGTTTAATTAATTACAAAGTCGAGAAAGTCGAAGAACTTAAAAAGACGAAAGACGAGAAATAATGAAAGAAAGAAGCAACACATGCTTAACCTTCCCTAATCACTATAAATACCCTTCATTTCACCACATTTAGTTTTGTTAGCTAATTTGACAAATTAGTCTTTCCAGCATTTTTATTACTTGCACAATTTTAATTTCATGTCATTTACTATATTCTTCTTTAATTTCATGTCTTAAATTTCTTGCCTTTTAATTCCAAGTAAGTTCATTTTATTGTTGAATCTTTATTTTCCTTTACAAGTTTTCTTTATCATTCTCATCCTACTTTTCTTGTTTTAATTTGATTTTGGTTCGGATTAAGGATTGATTTGCTTAATCTTATTGCTTATTTGATTAAAAAGTTCATCTTTTTATTTCCATCTAGGCTTGTATACGATTTAAGCTATAAGTTTGACAATCTTATTGGCTTATTTTGTATTTAGCTTATTTACTTTTTTTAGTTTTCTTAAAAAGTTTAGTCTTTTTAAAGTTTGGTTCATAAAGTTTGCTTATTTCGTATTTTAAAAGTTTTCAAATTTGTGCTTATTGAGTTGGTTAAGTTTTTGTTAAGTGTCTTTTTTTAGAAGTGCTTATTTGATTTTTAGCTTATTGTACTCCATCCGAATATTGTGATTTTTCCATCACAATAGGGTTTTGACATTGTGATAGCTTTTTCCGAT
This sequence comes from Glebionis coronaria, assembly GCA_025667525.1. Taxonomy (NCBI): domain Eukaryota; kingdom Viridiplantae; phylum Streptophyta; class Magnoliopsida; order Asterales; family Asteraceae; genus Glebionis; species Glebionis coronaria. Next base: position 629,957,526 of record CM046874.1, on the reverse strand, counting down.
AGCTTTATTGTGATCGCAATAACCCTAGGGGTTCTACTTTGCGATCGTAGTGTAATATCCCCTTATTCCGATCGAGGATTGCGATTGCCCCTGGTATCGTGGACTGCGATCGGGATTTAAGGTATATTGCGACGAAGTGCTGCCCAAATTTTGACAGCCACATTCAGATAGATTTTGGCACTTTAGTTATTCCGACAGTTTTTATTTTTAGACATTCCGATAGTTCTTTTTTAAAACCATTCCGACAGATTTTTTTATATTAGCATTCCGATACATTTCTTTAGCTCACATTCCGATAGTTTTTTAAAAGAAAAAAAAAATATATATAAAACATTACGATACTTCTTAACTATTCCGATACAAATAATGTTCTATATTACGATGGAAATAATGTTCTATATTACTTCTTAAAACATTCCGATACAATCATATATTACGATGGAAATGACCAACATGTCTGCATGCTTCCATCCATTTTGGCGAAAAAAGTGAGCAGCTAGCTTGAGCTAGCTGCCTGCTAGCTTGTTTATTTATTATTTTGTTTTGTAATTGTTTAGTTTAATCTGAAAGTTGTTCCGATTTTATTTCTGAAAGTTACATATTTTTAGTTGAATTTTTTGTCTATTTTTAAAATTATTATTTTTTCGTAAAGTTCAAGTTTTATCTTTTATTTAGTACCCGCTTTAGGTTTTGCCTCGTTTAGTTTTAAAGTACCATTTTAGTTTTATTCTCTCCTTTTTCATTTTGTAAACTTTATTTTCGAGTCGATAGTTAATTTCGTCTTTTAGTTTTATTTTTATTAATTGTTTTGCTTTAAATTTTGTTTTATTATTTGTTTTAATATTCGTTTTAATATCGTTTTAATTTTTAGTTTTTAATATTCACCTTGTTTTACTTTTATTATTTGTACTTGTCTTTAGTTTATTTTTAAATACTTTTCGCATTTACTTTTTAATTAGTTATAGATAATCAACTTCCTTTTTTCTTAACCAAAAACAATTGAGTCGCACTTTGAACCGGAAATCAATTCGATTAGACACCGAGAAAACGAACTTTTTAATCTAGCAAAAACATAGTTATCAACTGCGAAGGTTTCTTAGCTACAATTCATGACACAACTGTTGTAGCTCCATCAATTCAGGATCAGCCGATCGTTTCATAATTCCTCGATGTATTTCTAGAAGAATTTCCGGGTATACCACCTATCCGCAAAGTGGTGTTTGGCATTGAGCTCATTCCAGGAGCCGAACCTATCTCCAAGGCTCCTTATCACATGGCTCCCATTGAGCTCAAGGAGTTGTAAGACCAACTGCAGGAGTTACTGGAGCGAGGTTTTATTCGTCCAAGTGTATCACCATGGGGTGCACCGGTACTATTCGTTAAGAAGAAGGACGACAACATGCGACTGTGCATTGACTATCGTGAGCTGAACAAAATCACGATCTGAAACCGTTATCCATAGCCGCGTATCGACGATTTATTTGACAAACTGCAAGGTGCCAAGCACTTTTCTAAGATTGATCTACTCTCAAGCTACCATCAGCTGCGAGTGAAGGAGCATGATATTTCTAAGACTACTTTTCGCACACGATGTGGTCACTACGAATTCGTAGTCATGCCTTTCGGACTCACAAACGCTCCAGCGGTATTCATGGATTTGATGAACCGTGTTTCCATGAGTTTCTGGACAAATTCGTCATCGTACTCATCGATGACATTTTGATCTTCTCAAAATCCAAGGAAGAACACGTAGAGCATCTTCGCACGGTACTGCAGATTCTTCGCCAAAAGCAACTGTATGCAAAATTTTCCAAGTGTGAATTCTGGTTAAGTATGGTGGCATTTCTGGGCCACATTGTTTCCGCAGAAGGGATCACCATGGATCATGCGAAGGTTGAAGCTATTACAAAATGACCGAGACCGACATCTGCAACGGAGGTTCGTAGTTTTCTGGATTTAGCTGGGTATTATCGCGGATTTGTGGAGAACTTTTCATGGTTAGCCTTGCCTTCGACCAAGCTGATACGTAAGGTAGAAGAATTCATGTGGAATGATGAGCAGGAAAAGAGCTTTGAAGAACTTAAGCAGCAATTGGTTTCTGCACCTATTCTTACTCTCCCATCTGGCACATGTGGATTTCAGATTTATAGCAATGCTTCGGGTAAAGGACTTGGCTGTGAACTCATGCAATATGGGAAGGTGATTGCCTATGCATCACGTCAGCTTAAGCCTTATGAAGACAATTATCCTACTCATGATCTGGAATTAGCCGCAGTTGTTTTTGCACTCAAAATTTGGAGGCATTATCTTTACGGTGAGTCATGTGACATCTTCACTGATCACACGAGCCTAAAATACATATTCACTCAGCGAGAACTAAATATGAGACATAGACAATGGTTAGAGCTACTAAAGGATTATGACACCAACATTCAGTACCATCCTGGTAAAGATAATGTGGTGGCTGATGCTCTAAGCAGAATATCAGGCATGATTGCTGACATCAAGGTTGAAGAAGAAATTATTCATGATCTAGAGCATTTAGACATTGAGTTCTTTGTACGTGGACAACATGGGTATTGGGCTAATCTGAGAGTTGATCCAGACTTAACCTCTCGGATCAAGGCAACTTAGAAAGACGACGGTGAGATATGGACAATTATTTATCGACCAACAGACAGAGTTTCGTATAGATGACGATGGCATCGTATGACAGGGTACCAAATTATGTGTTCCAGACGATCTTACACTCAGAGAAGCCTTATTGACTGAGGCTCACAACTCTCCATTCTCCATTCATCCAGGTTCTACCAAAATGTATCATGATCTCAAACAACATTTTTGGTGGAGTGGCATGAAACAAGATGTTGCTACCTTCGTTTCTAAATGTCTGACGTGCCAACAGGTTAAGATAAAACATCATTGAGCTAGTGGTTTACTACAACCATTAGAAATTCCTGAATGGAAGTGGGACAAGATCTCCATGGATTTTGTTGCCGGAAAACCGCAGACTCATAGGAAGCATGATGCTATATGGTTCGTTATCGATCGTTTGACCAAATTTGCACATTTTCTTCCAATTCGCAAAGATTACCCAGTTAGCAGATTGGTAGAAATATTCCAGCAGGAGATCATGCGACTGCATGGTACTCCATCAGATATCATATCAAATAGAGATCCAAGATTTACATCCCATTTCTGGAGAGGCTTTCAGAAAGCTTGGGGAACCAGACTCAAGCTTAGCACAACCTTCCATCCTCAGACCGGCGGTCAGTCAGAGCGTACTATTCAGACCTTAGAAGACATGTTGCGTGCTTGTGCGTTAGAGTGGACAAGGAATTGGGATGACTACATCTGCTTGGTTGAGTTTGCTTACAACAATAGTTGGCATGCGAGTATCAAGTGTGGGCATTTCAAGATGATCTATGGCAGGAAGTTTCGTGCTCCAATCTGCTGGAATCAGGTTGGTGAACGAATCATTGAGGGTCCAGAGATGATTGAGGTAACCAATGAGAAGGTCACCATTGCTAAGGTGAAGCTTTAGGAAGCTCATGCTCGTCAGAAGAGCTATGTTGACAAACATCGCAGATCATTAGAATTTCAGCCTTGTGACCGTGTTTTCTTAAAGGTATCACCAACACGTGGAGTCAAGCGTTTTGGTATTAAGGGCAAGCTCAGTCCTCGTTTCATCAGACCGTTTGAGATCCTCGAACGTGTCAGTGAGGTAATGTATCGTTTGGCATTACCTCCTCATCTATCTTATGTTCACAATATGTTCCACGTGTCCTTACTCGGAGGCTACAATTATCATCATCTGCACATTGTCACGTATCCACTCGACCAAATTCGTGAGGATCTATCATATGTTGAGGAACCCGAGGCAGTTCTCGATCGTCAGGATCAGGTCATGAGGAGAAAGACGATTCCATTTGTCAAGATCCTTTGGAGGGACCATCCCGAGCGGGAAGCCACTTGGGAAACGGAGGAGTCTATCCGGACTTCTTACCCTCATTTTCAGCTATGATTCAAGTATGTCCTTTTCAGCTTATCGTATCTCTTATTCGAGGACGAATTATTCTTTTTAGAGGGAAAGAGTTGTAAACCCACATAAAATACATATGAACATTAAATACACGAAAACACGGATAAATTAAAACTTTATAAATAATTAATACACGAAACGTATCATGAATACTAAATAAATAAATACAAGTACTACGTATATTATTTATTTATTTACGACAAGTATTTACGTATAATAATTAAAGAGTGATCACGAGTTTAAAAATACGAACTTACGTGAATAATAAAACACGAGAAATTATAAAGCACGAAAACTAAATAAATACTATAAGGGTGTTTGTTTTGGCCGGTTATAGAGACAAAGAAAGAGGGCTTATGGCCCGGCCCGTTACACATTAACTAATAACAGAACAATTCCCTAGAAACTCATTTACAATTTTCATAAAAATAAAACAAACCCTAGCCCCTTTGGTCTCTTGGTGCCACCGGCTTCACAAGGAAAAAGGAGAAGAAAAATCTTGTTTGATCTTGTTAATTTTGGGGTTCGTGTTCGTGTAATCCAACTTGATTTGTCAAGCATTCGGTATCCCTAAACTTTAATCTTTTCCTTAATTATTTTCTTGATCATGAATTTATACAAATTAGTCAAGAACACATGACGATTTAATAATAAAACGTATTAAAACAAGGTTGATCGGGTTTTGGTTCGGGTCGCGAAACCGAGAGCCAAAGGCTCTCGATGGGGTTTCTGTTCGGCCAGCCGCACCCCACAGCGGGTCGATGGCTGTTTCCTTTGGGCGGCCGCAACACCAAACAGCCCAGCAGGGGGGCGTTTGGCTTGGCAGTGGCAACCGGCTATTGCCGGTGGCTAGCCTCGGCATGCAGCGGCAAAACCACAGCCGCAACATCTTTGGTGATGTTGTTGTTCGAGCGAGCCGGGACCACGGGAGGTCTCGGTGTGGGATATAATTATTTGATATAATTATCATGAAATTAACATGGTCCCATTAATTAAATTTAACTTAGACTTATAATAATTATTTAATATAATTATTTATGATAAATTACATGGCACAGTTAATTAATTTAATAAAGAACTTAGCTTAATTATTTAATTACATTCTAATCATGGTTTAATTAAATTAATATTATTTTTTAATTTATTATATAATTATCATTTATGGTTAAGTTTTATTAATATAAATCATGTTATATTATTAATTAATAATCACCTATAAACCATGTATTATATTATTAATTACTAATTATTATGTTAGACTAGAGTATTTATAACTTTACTCTATTATGACTTTTAGTTAATCATGGCTTATTAAATATATTCATTAAGCTTTAACTTATATCATACGTTTATTAAAAAAGCTTATTGCTATTTATGGATATATGTTATTTATGAAAACATACTATTTATGAAAATACGCTATTTATGGAAACATACTATTTATGAAAACTTCCTATTTTTAGAAACTTACTATTTATGGAAACTCACTATTTTTGGAAAGTTGCTATATATGGAAACCTGCTGTTTTTGAAAAGTTACTATATATAGAAACCTACTATTTTTAGAAAGTTACTCACTATGAAACATCAAGTATAATAACACATAAAACATGAAATACGTTAATCAAGAACACATGAAACACTAAGAAATACATGATAAAATATGAAACAGTAAAACAAGTCAAGAAGATGTAAAACAAGTCAAGAACATGTAATACAAGTCAAGAACAAGTTAAATCAATCAAGAACACGTAAAGTAAACTAATCTAAGAATCAGTAAATTGTACATTAAACATACAACTCATTCACGTCCTTTATTATGTAGCACTCGTGAAGTCGGTGTAGTTACTTTCCGCTTTCATAATCATTTCGTTACTGGACATAAGGTACGGATATTCCGTCCTTCAGTAAGGACATTCTCTTTCTATGATTAGGATTCCCCGTTTGCTGCCATCTTTTTTCATCAGTAGTTTACATGTCATAAAACTTTTCAGTAATCATTATGTTATCATTTTAAACTGCCTGAGCTATATACATACATAACCATGTCCACCTAGTTATGGAGGTACCATAACCATAACACTTGAGGCACCGGTGTTATGACTCTTCTACGATGATAGTGATTACTCGCGGCGTCCCTTTCAGTTACTGGCCATTATTATTATTATCATGTGGTGCGTATGGGTGCATCCTAGTACATGTATTGTAGATTTACACGGTGACTATGGTGTGTGCTCTACATCCGTCACATGGAGTTGATCCCTCCACCCAGACTAATATAATTAGAGGCAACCCCTCTAATTGTATGACGAAGTCACCCTCTATGTATTCATGCACGTTGATACCTTCATGACATATATGGGCTCTTTGGCATTTAACATACGTTTTTATGAATTAAACATAAGACTTTTCAGATATAAACCAGTTTATAAAACATGTTCCAGGTTTTCCAGGACTTACACTTATTCTGTTGCATTTCATACTTTACTTATGTTTCAGTCATTCTATTATGTCATTATATCCGTTTACTGAGCGTATTTCTCACCCGTATTTTCTTTCTATGTTCCCATACGGCAGGTACTAAATGACAGACTTAGGCATTCAAGAGTAGGTGCATAGGATGGAGGCTCCCTTTGACTTTATTTCCTTGATGTATTTATATACTTATGCTTTGCTTGGACATTGTTTAGTTTTTTTTCTACATTCTTACTTATGCATGTGTGAGCTTATGTTTTGGACCGACTTTGATTCCGGTTTCCTTTATAGTCATTTATGTTTTTAAGACATTTACCTTGAATGCTTTGATGACACGCCATAATTATCATGTAACGGTCCACTTGTCAAAGTTGGGTGTTACAATGGCCCTTCGTTTTCATAAACCCAATAGTCAAGTCCAAAGATCCGAAGCCCAAAAGCACTTTTCAAGAGTCGTAGAACAAGACCCTGCAATATACTCAAATGCTAAAATAAGGAACAATACTTTCAATATCATATTACACAAGGTATTTTAACATGAACACCCTAAGTTGGGTTGAAAAAAATATATAAATAGAGTGAAACTTAAGATAAATTGATGCATTGTAAAATAGAATAATTATATACGTGTATTTTTAAATTAAAAAACAAACTGTAATTGTTAGTACATTATCTATTTTTCCCGAAAATCCACAATTTGCTAAAAGCATGAAAAACATTAAAATTGATGGGCAAATAGTATAAAAATTTACTTATTTTAGGTTCAAATTCAAATAAAAATATCGCATTATAAGTTGGAAAAGAAAATTTGCAAATTTGTGAGTGGCCAATAAACTTTTTCTGTTACGTTCAAAAAACATTTTCTAAGAACTTTCATATCAAAGGCAAACAAAAAAAATAATTTGTATTTGTTATTATTTTAGATTACCATATTATCGTTCACAAAAAAAAAAACAGAAAAAAAATTCAAAGCATAATCTTAGTCTCTCTATGTGGTTTATGGAAAGTGAAAGAATGGGTTGTGGGAAGTGTAAAAAGTAAAGATGATTGGTAGGATGGCTTGTTCTACTAGAAAGTGAAAAAGAGTATTTGATAGTAATAGTGACATTACACCAATACCATAAGTGTATGATTGGCCTTCAAGGGAAATACAAAATGAGTATTTCATTTTCTTTTCTTAAGTAAAAAACTTCACCCTTGTCTAAGCAACCCAACTCAACCCCTTCTTAGGTGCTTCTTGGTTTCACCAACTATGAACAACATTTAGTTTCTTTTCTTCTCTTTAATGGGGTGGCTTCAATCCCTCTTTTCCCCACTCAAGAAGCTATGGGTTAAACTACATTCTGCCCATCACAAGAGTATGTTCTTCTTACCTTACAAACTCTCAATCTTTTTATAGAGTACTACCACTCATAGTAGAAATATTCTCTAGAATTGGTTGAAATGCATTCATGTATGTTTTTTTTTTTTTTTAAATGGCAATTTTTATTAAGAAAAAACTAGCAAGAAGTGAGCCATTCATGTATGGGTTGAGTTGAATGTTACTTGTCTAATTATGTTGATTATCAGGTACGTTCGTAGGATTGTATCGAACATTCTCTTTTTTTACTTTCGAAAGTAGTAGTTAAGAAACACATTATGATGACATGTTGTTTCATGCTCTTTGAGAATCATTGGTAATCCTGTGCACATTATTGGTCCGAATGTCTCGGATACAATAAGTTGTGTTGTGCACTTTGAGCATTTCGTTACATGTTAGCTTTGTCTTTTGTTGGGCTATTGGATTGTGGTAGAGCGTCCTAATAGTCGACGTAATACTCTTATCTACATATGTTTGGCTACAAGGAAAAAATGGAGTTGGCCATGGAAGTACCTTCGTTGCTCATAAAAGATTTCGTCCCCAATTTGTTCAATGTTCCATCAGTCAGATGATTAGACATTCGACCCGTGCCATTTGAACATATTAATTACGTACTTTAGTTATCTAAATTATGGAGTTTGACATCTTAACCAATGTTCTATGCTGCATCTCTTTCGCATTTAAAGAAACAAAGACTAATCGTATTATGATATGCATAATTTCAGGTAGAGGGATATACATTTTGTATGAGGATGTGAAGTCATGTCCCTATGAAGATGTACATGTACTTTGGTCTATTTTGGTGGATTCAACACATGCACAAACTCATGCCTTGGCCTTACCTCCAATAAACTGATCGAGCATTCTTCCCGAATACGATACCCGAGCTCTGTGTTTCTGTACATATATCTTCCTCTTTTTTTCTATCAAATCTTGTATTTGTCTCTGAGGTTTTTCGGGAATTGTATACTTCGAATATGTTTAAGTTAATGTCGACTTAATTTCTCATACACAATTATAAGCAAGAGGTTGCAACACTGACCGTTTGATCCTATTATTTTCATTTCGTTCCATTAAACAGACCCTAGGCAACATAGATAACATTTTATGAAACATTTGATTATGGGTTCCGATCCATCCCGGCTCACTCGGTTTTGTAAGTGCCCATAACCTTCACAGCTTTAAGTAACTCATAAATTACATAGCTGTAGAATGCAAACGAGCTGCAAGTTATTTTTAAATTATAAAGCTAATTCTATTGAAAACTACATCTGTAGATTCTGTAGATGAAGTGTCATAACGTTGCTATTCATAACGTGTTCAATTCTAAGCTCCACCGTTTAGGTGCAAGGAAACCGAATGTATCAAATGCAAAAGGAATAAACACGTGCTGATTTTCAATGCATATTTTTTCGTGTTTTGTCACTTTATAAAACCCCGACTACTTAATGACAAAAGAGGAATATAAAAAAACATAAAGTTAGAACATGTAATAACTTGTTTGGTTGTACATCATTGAACAGATGTTGTTTTGGCAGTTTATTGTTGGTTTGTCCAATTTAGAGCAGTTTTTATTTCGTTTTCACAAATGAGTACCAGTTGGTAAATCTTATTTGAAAAATGGTGGGGCAGAATGAGATATTGAAAACTGGTTTCCATTGATTTTGATAGCTTCGCCTTCTCTCATTATTTTGATAGTTGAATCATATTCTTGCTTCCATACGATGTACTATGAATTTTTGTTTTTTTTAAGTTTTTCTACTTTTTTTAATGTTTTTACAGTATATTTTGGAAAAGAATTTGACCTTTTTCCGGACGTTAGTTTGAGCCGAAGTAGCAGCTCATTTTTTATTTGGTAAACAAAGGTAATTTCCTACGGAAACTTTTTTTTTCATACTTTGGAAAAAAAAACTTCATTTGTAAAACTTCATTTGTTTTTTTTCTAACAGCAAATAGAATTTTATAATAAAAGGCTAGAAAAAACTAGCAGACGAAATACACACAAAAACGATACAGCATACAACGAACGAAAAGAACAGAAATCTCTAACGAAACAAGACAAACTCACAAAACAACAAAAGGCTATTTGAATCAGAAAGATCCCACCATGGCGCCAACCGAATAATTCTCAAGAACGAAACTGAACACATGTTGCATCATACCAAAATAGCTATCTAACCGGCATCATTTGTGTGTCTCGATAAGGCATTATGAAGAAGAATAGCTTCTTTAACGTTGCCATAATAACTCCAAATCTGAAGATCGTTAGGAAAATAATCTTTTCACGCACGTAGTTGCGCGAAAGAGAACAACCCGTGTATATTACCTTTGGGGTCTCTATAGCTCCATCGTTTATCATAATCTAGCTCATCTTTAGATAGAGGACCAACATAATCAAGCCACAAAGAACCAGACTCAACAACAATATTTAAATCATTACCCCGAGGGTGTAGATTGAGGCGTGATGATGGAGTCTTTTTCAGTAGCAATAACTGGCGTAACCTGACACTTGTCTTGATGCAATAACTTGCTGCACAAAGGATCAACATTACTAACATCCGAAAGGGCATTAGACGAGAGGTAAGCATCCTCATTGTCATTAGTGGTAACATTACCACAATCACCTTGAGAATGAACTCCAAGAATCTCGCCAACATTATCTTCCAAATTCTTTTCCATACAATCCCTAATACACCCATCATTATACAAGACCAGATCACCACGAATCTGAGTCCACAAGATCACATTCAACCCCGCGAACATCCTCCTCTCGTAAAACCCGACTAGAAGGCGACACCGAATCATTGTTAACATTCTTAGGGGAATCTGGATCAGAACTATCAACATCCAAATGCTCCTCGTTTTTCAAACTTTCATCCAAACTAGGACCCTCTGCACCCTTCCTTTCCATAGGATTAGACACGGAATTAACCTCCATCGATTCAATATTGGGTGCCCAATATGCAAACTCAGTAGCGATAATACGATAAGTACAACTACGATATGAAACTAAAAAGGACCCTATCACACGATGTAAAGACTCTATAAGGACACAAACCTTTCCATGAGACATTGGTCCATCACTTACCATATCCGTAAACACGCTACTTCCCCACCGACCACCCAACTTCTTATAAACCTTTGGAGCCCATGACGCCAATGGCAGACCCACCAGGTCTATCCAAACACATCTTTCATCTAGAATAAAATCATGAGAAACATCTTTGAACTCAAAAAATATATCATTTAACGCATTTGACGTCTTGGCGCTTTCCACTTGATCCATAGAGTCAAATTCTAACCAAACCCAACGTCCCCTAACATATCTAAGATCAACATCATCGAATCCATCAGAAGACATATGTTTTAGAAGCTCCGAAATGACACTTAAATCTTTTACTTTAGTAAGTATACTACGCTCCATACCATCCAAATCAATACAATCGTCTACCGAGATAGATATCACCACTTCATTACCCACTTCCTTATGTACCTTGTTACAATCCGACACCCCCACAGATTCTGCTTCAACATTAGTTTCACCATATTTTTCCGACATGTCCACTGATTTTTTGCTCAGGACCCCTTTAGCGTACGAGTTAAAAGACTGAAAAACATTTTCGTTGATACTAACAGATTGAGTGTTCGAACCTACAATGGGTTTGCCGTCCCTAGAACGTTCCACAGATCTATTATTAGTTCGACCATACTTCGCCACATCGACAAATAAATGAAAACCACCCATCCATGTCATTCTTAGGTTGCAAACTAACTGATTGACATCGCTAACGTTTATAAAACGTGCAAAACCAAATCGATGACCAGATTTAGATCTCTTTGTTGTTATGCAAACATCGATCACCACATCCCATTTGTTACAGATATCCCAAAGATCTTGGACCGACGCATCCCATGGGCTATTAGAGACAAAGATTGATGAAAACGACTTATGTTTCTCACGAAAATTAGGGATGTGATTTGTTTGGGAATACCTTTGTTACATTGCTTTTGACGACGATTATTATCGACATAATCGTTCCTTTTTCTTCCTGAATATTTATTAGATCGGTAACCTGTAACCTGTGCCAATTAACATCGTAATTAACAACATGATAATCAAGATCCAAAAATAGGATTGAAAATTTTTTCTTATTATTATCGAGGTGGTGGAGTGATGTATAGTAGTAGTGGTTGTTTGTTAATGGTGGTGGCGGCGGCCGTCGGCGGGTGGTGATCGAAGACGACGCCAGAAGATATATGGAAGAGAGGAGAGAATATTAGGTTGACTTGATGAGGGTGAATATAAGCTCTTTGGCTATTGATTCTCCAACCAATTTTTTTTCAAAAACATTCTCCAACCAATCTAACTTTAATTGTTTTTTACTTCGTGAAACCTTTTTGTTTTTCCATACGTCATTTTTTCGTTTTTCACGTAGTTAATTAACGTTATTTTTTCCATCCCTCCGTTCAAAACATATCAAAATGAGGAGAAATGTATAAAAATTTATAAAAGCGCAAGATATTTTTTTTACTTTTTCATACAAATGAAAAATCATGTTTTTTACTTGGTAAAACAACGTACGAGAATTTATGAAAAACTTTTCGTAGAAAATTAATTTTTTTTCAGCAAGTAAAAAATAACGCCATACTTCCCCCTGAACGGAAAAATAACGTACAATTTTTTTTCTTAAATTTCCTTTTAAAGGTTCACCGTACATCATGTGAAAGTAAAAAGACAAGAATACCCTTCTTGTTAGACCCACGTTAGTATTTAACGGAATTTTTTTGCATCATTCGTCTAGAGATGTATGGTGCCTCATTTGACTAATTAAGGGAAAAAAGTGCACGGAATATGAGCGAGGATGTGAGACAAACATTTCACAAATTATAAAAATGTATTTTGCACTTTACTCTTTTTAAAGTTACAACTCTACTATCTCTTAGACTATTATTAGAATATTTGACCACTTAATCACACTAGCAGGATACATGTGCAACGCGACGACTGGTACCATGTAACTATATTTTGCAAAGAGCAAATGTTATTCAACTCGTTGTTACCGCATGTAACGAGTTGCGATAGGAGGTTTGTTCATATTTGTTGTATTTAAACTGTTTTAGAAGTAATCTATTCACCGAGTGTGAAAACCTACCAACAAAAGAAATGCTATCACTACAAAAATTCAGACGAATAGCCACGGACCAAATTTGTGGGTAAAAGCCATATTTTCGTGGGTAATCGAGTAATACCCACAAATTTCCCACGATACACGACATATGGGTAAAACCTTCGAGGCTAATTGTTTGCCCATGACATTTTCGTATCGTGGGTAAGTTTACCCACGTCATTTTGTGTGGGTATTTGACTTGCATTCATGGGTAAATAATTTGTGGGTTTTTCTGAGTCACCACAAAACACCCATAGACATACGCGTGGGTATTTTGCGGGTAAAATTTACCACAAAATTAATCGTGGGTAAAAGTCAATCACCACAATAATCCTAGAATATAATTAACCACGGATTCTTCGTGTCTAAAAAACATGGGTGAATTTTCCCGTCATAATCCGTGGGTAATATTACCCACACACATATGACCATGTGTACATATCATGGGCAAACATGACAACGTTGCCTTGAATATTTTGTGGGTATATTCATAGCAACTTACCCACAAGTGGTTTGTGAGTAAACTATGGCTAAACATTTACGTCTATGAAAACCACACATTAAACACAAAAGGTCTCTTAATATAAAACATACGATAATAAATAGATAGTCTCAGAATTGAAACAAACCATGATTCTAATGATGTCTCAAACAAATAAAGTCAACTGAAAACAAACCATAACAATCACAATAAAGATGTCTCAAACAATTAACAGAAAGTTAAATACCATTTATCAACTCACGATCATGCGACTGTCATTGTCATCTTCCTCTCTTTCACCTGCTCGGGAGTTACTTTCAGAGTTACTTTCACCTGCTCGAGGGTTGCTAGTCAAAGGACCTTCATGAGCATCTCCTTCATCCGTATTTTCACTATCAGAATCTGAATCCGGAAGTGTTATGTTGAAACGATTGCACACAATCTCAAGAGTTTTATTTAACTTGTTGACCTTTCTCTCCATCTTCATATACTTTTTGTCCCGCCCGTCGTATGCCTTGGTAATTCCAGCTCTATCATTTCCATTTCCAGAATGCATATCTTTAAGATAATCAAATTTTTTTTGACTCAACACCATACAGGTTCCTTTTCTTTCCACCACCTGTTGCCTAAATGTAAAGTTTAGTTTCATCTACTTGAATTTGTGCAGAAGCTGGATCTTTCTCCCTTTCTTGCCTCAGACGCAACACATTATCCTAGAAGTGTGTCCAATTAATAATGAGTTATGACATAATTAAGAACCATTATATAATTAGGAGCTCAGAACTTACATAGAATTGTTTTTGACTTCTCATTAATAAATGTTATCTTGTCATGGCCGCTAGTATGAGTATGCAGAAAAAGCTCAAATCTCGTAGGTGGACGCTTGTATATAGATTCCTACATCACATATGGGTAAGTAAAAGATTAATAAAAATCTTTGGATACATATTGCTATAATAGTAATGATGTATTACAATTGATGCAAAATAGGACACCACTTATAGTTCTGTGACTAAAAAACTAAAGAATAAAAAAATTGAATATACTAATCAGAAGAGTGCCTTGAACTACGACTGATGCATTTCGTATATGTCGCGTTTTTACAGATGCAATTTAAATGACCATTCTTGCGAATGCAGTCTATTACCTACAATAAACAATTATCATCCCAATTAAACAACTTCGCTAAATAATCAATATGCAAATCTAAGTAACATGTCCGACCTGTTGGAAAAATCATATCACCCCCGACCCATACTCACTGTAAAGGCTCACTTTTTTACTTGGATTAAATGCAAACAAGGTAAAATACATTACACAATAAAAATGGGTGATTAGTTCAAGGATTATTTACTTTGGCCTTTTAAATACAGAGTAGCATTCCTCGTCACATACAAGTAACTCGATATAGTTATATGCTATTGTGATATGTAGAGAAAATTCCTAATGACTCCAACAACTATTAACATACTTACCAGATTTTTGGCATGCTCGTGAAATGAGATTGAGCCTCCGGTATGAGTTGAGGAACCTTCTCCTTTTAGACGATCTTGTGTATTTTTTGCTTTAATCTCCTTATACTTTGCTGTGTTCCAATGAGTTGTGAAATTTGTCCATGCGATATCATTCATGAATATAGGTTTCACCATTGTAGCTCTTATGTCTCTAAAGAAATCAGCATAGCGTCCAGAAGCTTTTGCATCCCATGCTTTCCTCACTATTGTCTCAGTTTCCGGGTCCCAGTGTAAAATGTTTCTATTTTAAAGCGAAGTAATTAGTATTTATAGAAGGAAAATATATCTTAAGAATCTACTGAAGTGTAAATAATACCTTAAATTCTCCAGAATAGAAGTCTTTTATAGATTGAGACACCTTTTGTCCAAGAGTACCTGGTCTCATCAATTCTTTCTTGGAATATCTTTGTAATCTCTCGCGAACACTCGCTTGATCTGTCTAATCTGTAAAATTCATTAAGATGGAATAAAGTAACAGAATAAGAATATGTGAAGGTCAAATTATATATTTAAAGTACTTACAATCCATTAATAACTAGCACTTGTTTTTTTCCATTTGATGAATTATTTGAGTTCTCAATGATGTTTTGTTAGGACCATTGGAATAGTTATTAGTAATAGGTAGACTAGGAGGTATGTAGTTCCTCCTGGTCCTAGTAGTAGTAGGAGAAAGCCGTGCTCCTGGTCTTATAGAAAGTCAAACTTTATTATTTAGATATTATTTTGTTAGGATATGCATGAGATATGTTAGGAAAGGATATGCATATCAGTTTTACACGTTTTGGTTAATGATGTATTAGGGTTTCCTTGTAGTATAAAAGGAACCTTAAGCAGAAGGGTTTGATACACCTTCATAAAATATAATTCTAGTTCATATTAATATTAGAAATCCTTAGTAAAGGATCAAGTCGTTATAGTTATACTGTTCTTCTTGTTCATAGTATTTGTATTCCGCACTGATACTGTGTGATTAATATAGAGTCTCTCTGTGAATAGACTTGTGATTACAGAAGTCGTTCACCGTTCCTAACAGGTTGCAAGATCCACATCAAGTGGACCCAACAAGTGGTATCAGAGCCTGGGAGAGTCTCTATACAAGAAGAATAAATTTTTCTCATTACTAACATTTTTGTTCAATTATGTCTGCCTCAAGTTCTACTCAAACAGGAGAAGATAGTACCCCTAAAACTCAACAACCTCAGCAGATCATTGCTACGGTTTCCAACACAAATGGTAAGTTTCCTCTTCTGAAAAAGGACGAGTATGATAGCTGGGCGATGAAGATGGAACGTTGGATCACCAACACTGATCAAGACCTTTGGAAGATTATTATGAATGGAAACAGCAGGAAGTTGACTGGAAGAGACAAGAATGGAAGTATTATTCTTTTTGACCCTAAAACTCATGAAGAAATCACAGCTGTTCAGAAGGAGATCAAAGCAAAAACTATCTTGCTTCAGTCTCTTCCTAATGATCACATGGGTGACTTTTATCATCTGGACGATGCTAGAGAAATCTGGAATGGAATAAAAGCAAGGTTTGGTGGGAATGAGGAGTCAAAGAAAATGCGAAGATCCATGCTGAGAGATGAATTCACAGACTTCAAGATCTCAGAAACTGAAGGTATCCATCAAGGGTATGATAGGTTCCAAAAGATACTGAGCCAGTTGAATCAACTTCGGTCGAAACCTGACAATGGTGATATCAATGCAAGGTTTCTTAGAGCCTTATCCTACTCATGGAATCAGGTGGTAATCTCTCTCAAAGCAAAAGGTGGGCTTGACTATCTTAATTTTGATGATTTGTTTCATAAACTCAAAACCTTTGAGCCTCATGTGAGGGGATACTCAAGTGACTCTTTTCCTACTCCTGCTAACTCTGCCTTTGTGAGTTCTATGGGATCTAGTCCCATGTCTTATGCTAGTAGCCCAAGCAATACTGTGTCTTCTCAGCATACTTTTCAGCATACATCTACTCCTGAACCAAAAGCCAAGTCTGGTAGCATGGTAGAAGTTGTTCTTCACTCTTTTGTTGCTGACGTTGATGCTCAACAGCAACTTGCTTTTGATGACTTCAAACAGGTTGATAAACTTGACCTGGATGAAATGGATCTCAAATGGAAGACGGCCATGCTCACTCTTAGGGTTCACAAGTTTGAGAAGAAAGCCGGTCGAAAATTTAACTATAACCTAAGAGAGCCAGCAAGGTTTGACAGAAGCAAGGTTAGATGCTATAACTGCCAGCAGCAAGGTCACTTTGCAAGGGAATGCTCTAACAAGCATGACCAAGAGAAGAGCAAGTATTCAGCTTTCAAGATTCAGGAGGTGAAGGATGACAAGAAGGCGTTGGTGTCTGTTGACTCTATGGTCAACTGGAATGATCATCAGAATGCTACCCTGGAAACAGTTGAACCTTCTACTGATGTGTTTGCAATGATTGCTGGGAATCTATCTGATGCCGAGGAAGCAGAAGAGTTTGCTCTTATGGGAATCTCACCTCAGGTACAACATTGTTGATAACTAGGCTTTTGCCTAGTATAAAAAGATTAAGTTCGTTGTGTGTTGGTCTAATCGAATTGATCTTAGCTCTCTATGTGTGACTTCGTTTTATTTTGGTGGAACAAAGATGTGTCGTTGTAGTTTTTAAAATGTGCAAAACAATTAAAGTAATTGGGTGCTCTTAAAGTAAATCTAAGTCTAACTAAAGTAAAGGTGCAAGTATTAAAAGCGAGACTGAACTTAAAGGGCACTGAAGTAAATTACGTAAACTTAAATCTATCTAAGGCAAACTTAAAGTGCGACTAAAACTAAGGCAAGTTTAAAATAAAACTAAGGCAAATAATCTTAAAGTGCAGTTAAATAAAAAGCAAGAAAAATAAAGCTTGAAAATAAAAATTAAAGATAAAAGCTAATAAGAACCTGAATACAGCTCATTCGGAATAAACCTTCGTTTGGAATAATCACTCGTCCTAAATGTCATCTTTGGTTGAAATGATTCTTCTTCACTTGGAATATTACCAACATCCTTGATCCGGAACAAATTGATCTGAATATGTCACTTATCCAAAACAATGCTTCGTTCGGAACTTACTGATTCGGAACTCTCACTTGTTGCCTTGATTCAGAAGTATTAGGTCACCCTTGATTCGGAAGTTTCCGAATGAAGCTCCTTGATTCGGAAGTTTAGAACTTCCGAATGAACACCCTTGACTCGGAAGTTTATGACTTCCGAATGAACAGCCTTGATTCGGAACTTTGGTCCTTGATTCGGAACTTTGAGTTGATTCGGAACTTTTGAAAAGTTCCGGATGAAACCCTTGGTTCGGAACTTTGGAGTTCCGAATGAGTATGTTTGGTTCGGAAGTTTTTGCTTCGTCCGGAACTTTGAAAGTTCCGGATGAACAAGTTTGGTTCGAAAGTTTTTCAAATCCCAAATCTTCCGGATGAAGCCTTGATTCGGAACTTTAGAAGTTCCGAATGAACACTTTCCTTTGCCTTGGTTCGGAACTATACCTGGAAAGATCAGAAACAAGCAAACATTCCCGAAGAACAAGGAGAACAGTAGCAGCAGATATAATAACAAAATAACCAAAATCAAACACACGGATAATAGTAAACAGTAACGAATCAATGAATAAACATCAACAAACAATTAAAAACACGAAATCAAACAACTTTTACCACAATAATCAAAAACCACTTTGGATCAAAATAAAAGCATGAACATTAACATAAACATAAACACATGAATCAAAGAATAAGAAAGGTAGATAAGAGATTGACAAGATAAAATAAAGATTTGACAAGAATTAAAATGAAAACTTACTTGAAATTAAATTGTAATTAAGGTGCATAACATGAATTTAAATGACATGAAAAGTAAATAACAAGATATGAAAATGGTGGAAGACTAATTGTCACACTTAGCCAACAAGAGTGAAAAATGACTAATCTAATCTATTTATAGGGGAGGATTAAGGAAGCTTCCTCCCCTCCTTCCTTTCTTGTTAATTGCAAGATTAAGTCTCTTTCTTCTTAATTCTTCATTAATTGCGTCATTAATCCTTTTCTTCTAATCTTCTTTAATCTTGGACTTAAGGGACTTTTGACTTCGGGATTTCTTTTGAACTCGTCTTTTAATTCTTCAATAAAATAGACTTGAATTCTTCGGCTTTTGATAAACTTCCGTCTTTTGACTTTTTCTTCGATAAATCTTCAGAATTGGTCGTGGACTTCCGTTCTTTTTGTACTCTTGACTTCTTAACTTCGTCTTTCATCCTTTTCTTCAATAAAAGTCTGTAAACGCCCGTGAATGTCCGTGTTTTCTCCACTTTTCACCTTTTCATCCTAAATCACAACAAAAACACAAAGCACGCATAATTCCGACATAAAAGACATAAAATACACGTTTTGGTCCGGTTATTATTGTAGTTAAGTGGTAGAAAAGATGGGTGTTTACACACCTATCAAATCCCCTACACTTGACCATTGCAATGTCCTCATGCAATGCATTAGTTACAAAGCAAGATTACACTTTTCATCATAATTAATCCACGTTGGCCTTTATTTAGGAGATAGAAAATTAAAGACATACAAAATAAAGAAATCAAAAGCATACCTTGGGTTTTGGAAATGTCATGAATAATCATCATCCTCAAGTTTTCACTTTCTCCAAACCAAGCTTAAAAACGAGATCATTGTTATTATAAGTTAGTAAACTAACACGAACTCATGTGGGTCAATTACTCACTTAGACTCCCTTATTCCTAGGTGTATCTCTTATATTTTATTGTTGTCTTGAATGATCACGAAGATGCATTGTTTGACTTATTTCGATAGTTATTTAGTCTGAAAATAAAGTGCACGATTTAATCAATAGTTAGCTAAAGGACCAAATCTTTTAAAACTGCTTCTCGGGACCTCATAAAGTTCATATCTTGGCATAACTCGCTTCGCGATTTGAGACCTTTCTCGGACCGATATTTGGCAGCGACTTCATACTTCAAATCTTGAGAGACGTTCATGAAATAATGGTCTTCTCTTCATAATAGGAATTCTTCACTTTGAAGTTTTGAGAGATTCATACTTGGACCACGACTTCTTCATTTTTCTCCAATCTTTATTTTCGACTTTGATATACAACGATCCGCCTCCTTTTATGACTTGGATCTATTTATCCTCATACCTTGTTAGGGTCTTTTCGGATACACTTCTCCATGACTTTTGGGGAGTTTTGCTTTACGTCGTGTGTCTCGATCCTTCATATTGATTTTCGATAAATGATTCTTCACATCACTTTTGATCTTTAGCAACAAAATATAGCCCTCATGCCTTGTTAGGGCCTTTTCGAACTCGCCAATCTTCGCGTCCCGCTTCAATAAGTTATGCCTTGGCTATGAACTCTAATCCATACCGAGCAACTTTTAAACGATCTGGGGCTAGAAGCTAAGTAACTTTTCAAATCGTACAACCTTATTTATTAGCAGATAAATTTATTAGCAAGCGATGGAAGAATAGGCTCATAATTAACTCACATAAATTCATGAAAGAATACCGGACTTATAATTGGCTCTATCATCTCTCGTTCTCCACAGTTTAAAATCTCAAGTAATGAGACTCGTGGATGCTTAGCCTATTAAATAAAAGTTTTGGGTTTTCGAGTCGCCTATAGGATCTTGCAAATTCTTAGACTTTTTCAAGTTTTAGAAATCGCATTTTAAAGTTCCCTTGATAAACGACTCTCTAGGATCAATTGTAGGAACTTGCGAAAAGTTCTTGTTCTTAACCCGTGAGAGTTAAGACTTTCGCGTTTTATAGCTCCCTGAATAAAAGTCTAGCAAAACTTGACTTAAACGCGTTAATGATACTAGCTAGAGTAAACTCGGATTGAGTCAAAATATTCACAACGTTTGAAAATTAAAACCACTTATTAACATTTATTCTAATAAGGAAAGAAAAATAACTATACAAAGGTAAAAACTAATAGGCCAAAATAGATCAAAAATTTTGAAAAATGTCGAAAAATTGATTTTCCGGTTAAAATGAGGACAAATACAAGGAAAAGACCACTTAACTTCGATAGAAGTCCCCCCTACACTTAAGATAAACATTGTCCTCAATGTTTAAGCATGTGGGAGTAAGCTCCCCTACACTTAGGACATTGTGCACGTTGGTTAAATCTTGCTAAGGAAAAGACAACTAAAGAGATTCCTATTTTAATATTGAGAAAATATAAAATAGAGAATCGAAAAGAGTTTAGGATAGAACCGGGAAGAAGTAGAACGCGGAATCACGGGTCGTCAAGAATCATCAGGAGTGGATCATTAAAGCTCGAATCCCTGATTAAGAAGTGAGGAGAGGTAATAGCAAACCAAAGGGTCCCCCTACACTTATGGTAAAGAAAGCGAAAAGATAGATGCATGGGTTGCCTCCCAAGAAGCGCTTGGTTTTTGTTAACCGAGTCGTGAGCCTGACTCGACCTTGATCATCAACGGAAGAAGCATGAAACATATCCACCAGGATCAAAGACATAGTTTTCATCCATCAATAAGCACGAGCTTAAGGCGAACAAGGCAAGCCAAAAGAGAAATGACAAGGTTCCCTTAAGCAGTGATGGAGCACTGTGGAAGCAAAGTTGAAGTGGAGCAAGCATGTCTTCAAAATTTCCAAAGATTTTTCCTTTTATTTCATCAGGTGGATACTGAGATGGCTTAAAAACTTCAATACCGGGGTCGAACACCTTTTCCTTTAAGGGAAAATAGCACTCAGGCTCAGCCGAGTGTGAAGAAGATCCGCAAAGAAGCACAACCTCGTCCTCAGAAGGGGGACAAAGAGGTGTCAAATCATAAGTGCAACGGATTTCGGTGTCGACCGGTTTCTTCTCCTTGGACAAAATACTCTTCAAATCCAAAGTAGGATCAAAACGATAATCTTCAAAGTCCAAAGGAGGCGCATCACTTTCATGAGGGAAGTATGTGTTGAGAAATTCAGAGAAATCTTCCTCGAATGAATAATCGTCCAAAGTAGGATCGAGTGATGGTGGAGGATCTTCAGCATGTGAAGAATCGCTCGAGAGAGTATCAGCCTCATCAAAATCATCGAAAGTGGGCAGCTCGGGATACTCAGAAGTACAATCAAAATCATCCGAGTCTGAGCTAGAATCATCATCATCATAAGCATCGAAGACCGGTTGAGAATCATAAATGGGAGAAGCGTCCAAAGTAGGGAGATAATCATCCACATCATCTTCAAAGAGTGGATTATCAGTGGAAGACTCGAATAAAGGATTATCGTAGACGGTAAAGTCATAGAGCACATTTATCATATTCACTGATTCTCGGCCTCCAAAGGATTTTCCTGTAAGCTTCCCCATTTTAAAAACTTTTGAATCATCCCCGACTCGTAAGATTAACTCACCTTCGGCCACATCTACTAAAGCACGTCCGGTTCTCAAGAATGGCCGACCAAGTATTAACGGAATACGAGGGTCCATTTCATAATCAACTACGACAAAATCGACCGGGAAAGTAAATGTGCCAACTTTGATAAACACGTCTTCGGCTATACCAACGGGGTAAGCGAGAGTGCGGTTTGCAAGTTCGAGAGTCATATTTGTAGGAATGAGATCGGGCAATGATAGTGTTTTCCAAACACTGAGTGGCATCAAATTAATACTAGCCCCGAGATCAGCAAGGGCAGTAAATTCTTCAGTTTTGTTGAACACGCAAGGCAACACAAAACGACCGGGATCTCCAAGCTTTTTCGGAAGTTCTCTAAGAAGGACTGCATAGCAGTTTTCATTTAAGCGTGTGTTGGCGAGTTCAATCAGCTTCTCCTTCTTGCTAAGCAATTCCTTGAATGCTTTGACAAATTTCGGCATGTGGCAAAGTGCTTCAACAAGGCTAATGTTGATGGTCATTTTAGATAGCATATCCACATATTTCGATACTTGACAGTCATTCTTGGTTAGCTCGTTGGTCTTGCCTATGCGAGAAGGGTATGGGATTCTGGGTTGATAAGGGTTGGGTGAAGGTGTAGTCGGTGAAGGTTGTGATGTTGAAGGGTCCTTCCGAGATACATCGTCATGACGAGGCGGAGACGGTAATGGTGCACTAACACTAGGTGTAGGAGGAGTAGGGATACATGGTGGTGGAGGAGGTGTAGATGATGGTGGTGGGATAGGTGGATCGACAATGGTAATTCCACTACGCGTAGTTATAGCACTCACATTAGCTCACGGATTAGTGACGGTGTTTGAAGGTAGAGAACCCGAAGAAGAAGAAGGTTGAGCTTCGGGCAAGAAACTAGCCAACAGATTCTTTAATTCAGTTGTTTGAGTGATGAAGGAGGATTGAAGATTATCACGAACCTCGGTTCTGATGTCATTACCTTGCTTCAAGATATCTCCTTTCAAATTGATTATTTGGCTCTGTAGATTCTTGATTTGCTCACCTTGAGTTCTCATGATGGTGTCAACATCGGGATTAATGGGTGGGTGTTGTTGGGTGGGTGGTTGATAAGGGTTAGAAGCACGAGGTGGGATTTGGTTGCTTCTATTGTAGTTGTTGGCGGGATTTTGGTTTTGAGGAGAAAAACCGGGTGAAAGGTAATTGTTGGAACGGTAGCTCAGCAGATTTCTATCCCCTTGTTGTCTAGCTTGGTAATTTTCCGGTGAATAATTACCGTAAGCAGCATACACATTTTCCGGATTTCCTTGTGTCGAAGGACAATCGGTGTAGGAGTGAGGACCGCCACATGTTTCACAAGGATTAGCAACCGCTTTAACTTGTTGTTGTTGTTGGTTTGAAGCGAGAAGCGTAATACTTTTGCTCATTTCGGCCATCATGCGGGTGAGTTCGGTCATCTCAGGGTTTGCTGAGGTTGAGGAAACATTGACTCTCGGGTTGTTCCTAGAAGATGCAGAGGAATCCCAGTTCTTGTGGTGAGTAGTCATGTTCTCAATTAACTCTCTACACTCCTCGGGTCTCCTTTTCATGAATGTGCCACCGGCGGCTGCATTGATCGTATCACGATCTCGAAAAGTCAATCCGTTGTAGAAAGTATCAATCAATGTGACGGGAAGCATGTTGTGGTTTGGACAACGGTCGATCAAGACATTATATCTCTCCCAAGCGTCAAAAAGAGATTCATCAGGGTCTTGCATGAAACCGCTGATCTGATTGCGAAGGCTTGTGACCATGGATGGTGGAAAGTAGCGCGATAGAAAGCGTTGAGTCATATCATCCCAAGTGTGAATAGAATTCTTCGGGAGACGATCAAACCATTTCTCGGCATGATGCGATAAAGTATGCGGGAAGAGTTGTAAGCGGAGAACATCCATTGTGGCACCAGGCAACTTCATGCTTTGGGTGATTGTAATGAACTTGTCGAGATGTTTGTTGGCATCATCATCAGGCAATCCTCTAAAAGGGTTTGTTTGTACTTGCTGAATCATGTGGTGCTTCAACGAAAACTCAGGAGCATTGATTTGCATCGGCGCAATCGGTCCTCCTCGTCCAAACATGGTTGGTTGACAAAGTTCCTCCATGGTCCGAAGATCGGGCTGTGGAAGAGCATTGTTGTTATTATTATTATTCAGGTTCGGTGGAATGTTGTTGTTGTTAACACCTGCCATATCTAAATCTTCTTGAGGCTCGGGCTCTTGATAATTAGAAGATCTATTACCCATACACCTGAAAATGCAAAAGAAAAAGAAACCAAACACAAAAACAATATATATACACAATAAAGATAAAATCTTTTTGGATTTTTGAGATTTTTAATTTTTATGGTTTTTTATCAATTTTATTTTTTTATGATTTTTTGAATTTTTTATGCAAGAAAAATAACGTTCACAAGTAAACGGATCCCAAAAAGCAACGTGTCTAGCACAGAAAACTGTTGATCTTAACGAAAAGAGCCGGCAGCGGGGCCATTTGATAACTAGGCTTTTGCCTAGTATAAAAAGATTAAGTTCGTTGTGTGTTGGTCTAATCGAATTGATCTTAGCTCTCTATGTGTGACTTCGTTTTATTTTGGTGGAACAAAGATGTGTCGTTGTAGTTTTTAAAATGTGCAAAACAATTAAAGTAATTGGGTGCTCTTAAAGTAAATCTAAGTCTAACTAAAGTAAAGGTGCAAGTATTAAAAGCGAGACTGAACTTAAAGGGCACTGAAGTAAATTACGTAAACTTAAATCTATCTAAGGCAAACTTAAAG
Organism: Glebionis coronaria; assembly: GCA_025667525.1. NCBI lineage: Eukaryota > Viridiplantae > Streptophyta > Magnoliopsida > Asterales > Asteraceae > Glebionis > Glebionis coronaria. Next base: position 629,932,270 of record CM046874.1, on the reverse strand, counting down.
TGCGACTAAAACTAAGGCAAGTTTAAAATAAAACTAAGGCAAATAATCTTAAAGTGCAATTAAATAAAAGGCAAGAAAAATAAAGCTTGAAAATAAAAATTAAAGATAAAAGCTAATAAGAACCTGAATACAGCTCATTCGGAATAAACCTTCGTTTGGAATAATCACTCGTCCTAAATGTCATCTTTGGTTGAAATGATTCTTCTTCACTTGGAATATTACCAAAATCCTTGATCCGGAACAAATTGATCTGAATATGTCACTTATCCAAAACAATGCTTCGTTCGGAACTTACTGATTCGGAACTCTCACTTGTTGCCTTGATTCAGAAGTATTAGGTCACCCTTGATTCGGAAGTTTCCGAATGAAGCTCCTTGATTCGGAAGTTTAGAACTTCCGAATGAACACCCTTGACTCGAAAGTTTATGACTTCCGAATGAACAGCCTTGATTCGGAACTTTGGTCCTTGATTCGGAACTTTGAGTTGATTCGGAACTTTTGAAAAGTTCCGGATGAAACCCTTGGTTCGGAACTTTGGAGTTTCGAATGAGTATGTTTGGTTCGGAAGTTTTTGCTTCGTCCGGAACTTTGAAAGTTCCGGATGAACAAGTTTGGTTCGAAAGTTTTTCAAATCCCAAATCTTCCGGATGAAGCCTTGATTCGGAACTTTAGAAGTTCCGAATGAACACTTTCCTTTGCCTTGGTTCGGAACTATACCTGGAAAGATCAGAAACAAGCAAACATTCCCGAAGAACAAGGAGAACAGTAGCAGCATATATAATAACAAAATAACCAAAATCAAACACACGGATAATAGTAAACAGTAACGAATCAATGAATAAACATCAACAAACAATTAAAAACACGAAATCAAACAACTTTTACCACAATAATCAAAAACCACTTTGGATCAAAATAAAAGCATGAACATTAACATAAACATAAACACATGAATCAAAGAATAAGAAAGGTAGATAAGAGATTGACAAGATAAAATAAAGATTTGACAAGAATTAAAATGAAAACTTACTTGAAATTAAATGGTAATTAAGGTGCATAACATGAATTTAAATGACATGAAAAGTAAATAACAAGATATGAAAATGGTGGAAGACTAATTGTCACACTTAGCCAACAAGAGTGAAAAATGACTAATCTAATCTATTTATAGGGGAGGATTAAGGAAGCTTCCTCCCCTCCTTCCTTTCTTGTTAATTGCAAGATTAAGTCCCTTTCTTCTTAATTCTTCATTAATTGCGTCATTAGTCCTTTTCTTCTAATCTTCTTTAATCTTGGACTTAAGGGAATTTTGACTTCTGGATTTCTTTTGAACTCGTCTTTTAATTCTTCAATAAAATAGACTTGAATTCTTCGGCTTTTGATAAACTTCCGTCTTTTGACTTTTTCTTCGATAAATCTTCAGAATTGGTCGTGGACTTCCGTTCTTTTTGTACTCTTGACTTCTTGACTTCGTCTTTCATCCTTTTCTTCAATAAAAGTCTGTAAACGCCCGTGAATGTCCGTGTTTTCTCCACTTTTCACCTTTTCATCCTAAATCACAACAAAAACACAAACCATGCATAATTCCGACATAAAAGACATAAAATACACGTTTTGGTCCGGTTATTATTGTAGTTAAGTGGTAGAAAAGATGGGTGTTTACACACCTATCAATTGTCCTCTTGGTTGTCATGATAAATATTCAGAATTTTTGTCTCAATATAATGACTTAAATGATCATAATGATAAGTATTTTTTAGAGGTTCAAGCATATAAGGCTTCTTTAAAAACAATGGAACAACAAAAGAGGTGGCTTCAAGATACTCAACAAGAGTACGAGCATAAAATTAGGATTCTGAACATTGATTTAGAAAACATAACAAATATGCTTAAATACACTGAAAAGGTAAAAGATGACTGTATCAAAGATAAACAAGACATGAAGGAAAAATTAGATGCTACACTTTTAAGATTTGAAAATGGCAAAAGGCACCTAAGAATCTTTCAAAACTAATTGATAGTAGTATGTCTGGTAGGACTAAAAGAGGGTTAGGATTTGATAAATATATTGATTCAGAAGATGTGTTTGATTTATCTTTTTCAAGTGTCTTTGATCCTGACAAGGAGGAAGAGGGAACACCTAGCTACAATAGGTTTAAACCAGCAGCAGAAATGCACGCTGTCCCTCCACCTCTTACAGGAACTTTCATGCCCAATACTAGGCATAATGACTTGGATGGATCACAGATGCATGAGTCCCCAAAAAGTTCTACTAATACTAATGACTTTTCTCGTGTACTTTCAGCGACAAAGCCAGTGACTCTGCATCATGTGGTTCAAGTGAAGAGTCGAGACCTGCAAGCTCCAAGTCAAATGACCATGCTGCTACTAGTGCTAGGAAGAGTGAAAAGAGAGTTGATTTCACTTCAACTGTGTCTAGTCCTGGTTTATTGAGTCCTAGGAAGAATGTTTCTCCTAGAATTGTGTGTAATAAAGTTAGCAGTATGAAACAATGTCATTCTAATAAAAGGTCGTTTAAAACATGTTTTATTTGTGGGAGTGAATTTCATTTGATTCATGATTGTGATTTTTATGACAAACATTCTTCTGTTTATCAAGCATTTCCTGCTCCTGGTCTACCAAGAGTTGTTCCATATTCTTCTAGAAGACTAAACCCATGTGCTCAATCTTTTTCTTCTTCTAGAAGGACCTCTCCATTAATTTCTGATCATTGGAGAAACACTGGATTAATACCAAATAGACCAACCAGCAACTATTTTCAGACTTTTAATCCAAATTATGCATTTAATTTAGACCACATGTATTTTGGGTTGGGAAATCTGAGAACTGCTGTTAAGCCCTTAGCAGGTTGTTCTTGGTCAAACAATAACACCTGTATGATGAATAGGCAACCTAAGAACAACGGTGGATCTCATCAATCTTCTTGGCTATCTACTAAAGATCCACAATGCAGGCTCAAACCTGAAAAGGTTTGGGTCCCCTTAAGACACTAACTTTTGCATATCTCTTTTCTTGTTGTTGTAGGTTACTCCATACCAAGATCCTACTCTAGGAATTGTTGATACTGGATGCTCTAGAAGCATGACAGGAAATAAAAGTCTTCTATCTAACTTTGTACCATTTCAAGCCGGAAAGGTCTATTTTGGAGGAGGTGAAGGAAGGATCACTGGCAAAGGAACGATTCAGACGCCTAATCTTAACTTTGAGCAGGTCTACTATGTGGAAGCACTTCAACACTTCAACTTGATATATGTCTCTCAGATTTGTGACAAGAAGCAGGTTGTCCTCTTTACGGATACTGATGCACTAGTGTTATCCAAAGACTTTAAACTCCTGGATGACTCACAGGTTCTGCTCAGAATCCCTAGAAGACACAACCTCTATAGTATCAAGCTGAATGAAGTCAATCCTACTGGTCAACTAGCATGTTTGGTTGCTAAAGCCTCAGAAGATGAAGCCACTAAATGGCACAGAAGGATGGGACATGTAAACTTCAAGACCATTCACAAATTAGTAAATCTGAACTTGGTCTCTGGTTTACCTTCCAAAACTTTCAGAAATGATATCAATTGCCTTGCATGCAGCAAAGGCAAACAATATAAAGCATCCTTCAAGGCCATTACTGCTCTCAGCCTTATAATTGAACCTTTGCAGCTACTACACATGGATTTATTTGGTCCTACCTCTATTAGGAGCATTGACCACAAACAATTCTGCCTTGTGGTAACTGATGGGTATAGCAGGTTCACGTGGGTTTTCTTCATGGCTACCAAGAGTGAGACCTGCTCAATTCTCAAGGACTTTATTACACTTATTGAGAATCAGTTGTCCAAAAAGGTTAAAGGTATTCGATGTGATAATGGAACGGAATTCAAAAAATGCAGACCTCATAGCACTTTGTAATTCTAAAGGCATCAAAAGAGATTATAGTGTAGGAAGAACTCCTCAACAGAATGGCGTGGCAGAAAGAAAGAACATGACTCTAATAGAAGCTGCAAGAACAATGCTTGCCGATTCCAAGCTTCCAACCATGTTCTGGACAGAAGCTGTCAATACTGCAAGTTATGTTTTGAATAGAGTTTCTATTACTAATCCTCACAAGAAGACTCCCTATGAGCTACTCATAGCTAAAGTACCAAACATTGCTTATTTGAAGCCATTTGGGTGTCCTGTCACCATTCTGAACACTAGTGACTATTTGGGGAAATTTGATGGCAAGGTAGATGAAGGATACATTGTGGGATATTCAGCTCACTCTCGGGCTTATCGTGTCTACAATCTCCCAGCCAAGCGAGTAATTAAAACTATAAATCTCAGGTATTTTGAGGCAAAGTCAAACATACAAGGCAAGGGTCCTGAATGGTATTTTGATCTTGATTATCTTAGTGATTCATTGGGATATTTTCGTTTCAAAACTAACCTTGATGCAGGTCCACAAGTGTTTGCAACTTCTAGTGCAGGTGCTCATTCTAGCCTTTCAGACTCAGATGACGAGGATGATATTTTTGTTGTACCATCCTATTCCACCACAGTCTCTCCTACTACTCCTAGTGATGCTACTCCATCAGATATATTGGACTCACAAGGAGCTCTTGACACATTGCTCAAGCAAAAACTAGAGGCTACTACATCAGTTGCTCAAGGTGGCTTTGAGTTTCCTTTGCATACTTCTGCTGACAAAGCTACTCCTAGTAATCCAACTGTTACTCCTAGTGCTAGTTTAACACCTATTGGTAGTCCGACTAGTGATTACACTTCCTCTACTAGATTCTCTAGTCCTTCTGACCTGGGAAACTATCAAAAGAAGTCTTCTACCAAGCTGGATGATATTCATAAGCAACCAATAGATGGCATTTTCAACTCTGCTTCATATGATGATGACTTTGTTAGGGATCTTAATAACTTGGCACCAGAAGTGGACGTAGCTTCCAATCCAGTTTTGCAGTCACACAAAGACCATCCTACTACTCAAATCATTGGGGATCCTGGTTCTACTGTCAAGACTCGCAGAATGCATAAGAAAGCAACGTCTGATCATCATGCTCTTGTGAGCTATATTGAGGACCAAAAGCGTAATAATAATACGGACTTTCAACATTGTTTGTTTGCTTGTTTTCTTTCACAAGTGGAACCTAGATCAGTCTCTCATGCTCTTGAGGATCAAAGTTGGGTGGAGGCTATGCAGGAGGAGATGCAACAGTTCTTGTTTCAGAATGTTTGGATCCTAGTTGATTTGCCAGATGGAAAAACAGCAATTGGTACCAAATGGATTCTCAAAAACAAGAAAGATGCAAGGGGAATTGTGCTGAGAAATAAGGCAAGGTTGGTTGCACAAGGTCATACACAACTTGAAGGCATTGACTATACTGAAGTTTTTGCTCCTGTTGCTAGGATTGAGGCCATTCGTCTGTTTTTGGCTTTTGCTTCTTATGTGGGCTTTACAGTTTTTCAGATGGATGTCAAGAGTGCATTTCTCTATGGCAAGATTGATGAGGAAGTTTATGTCACTCAACCTAAGGGATTTGTAGATCCACTTCATCCCAAGAAAGTTTACAAGGTGGTCAAAGCTCTCTATGGACTTCATCGGGCTCCTAGAGCTTGGTATGAGCGTCTTTCTACTTTCTTCTTAAAACATGGCTATAGAAGAGGCACAATTGACAAAACACAATTTCTTAAGAGGAATACCAAGGACATTATCCTTGTTCAGGTTTCTGTGGACGATATTATCTTTGGTTCTACTAAAAATGAATGGTGTGATGAGTTTGAACAATTGATGAAGGGCGAATTTCAGATGAGTGCTATGGGAGAGCTTACATTTTTCCTTGGTCTTCAAGTCAAACAACAGTCGGATGGAATATTCATAAGTCAAGATAAAATATGTTCATGAGATCCTTCAGAAGTTTGATATGGATCCTCTTAGACCAGCAGCAACACCTTATGAAGTAGCTAAAGTCAAACTCTAGAATGAGCCAGATCCTTTGGTCAATGTTCACATGTATAGGTCAATGATTGGCTCACTCATGTATTTGACCGCATCACGTCTGGATATTATGTTTGCAGTAACTGCTTATTCTAGACATCAGGTGGCTCCAACGGTTTCTAACTTGAATGCAGTCAAGAAGATTTTCAAGTACATCAAGGCTCAACCCAAGCTAGGCTTGTGGTATCCTAGAGAATCACCTTTTGTTCTTGAAGCATATAGTGATAGTGACTATGCAGGTGCTAATAATGAAAGAAAATCTACTACTGGTGGTTGTCAGTTTTTGGGACGAAGACTTATCTCATGGCAATGTAAGAAACAGACGATAGTCGCTACCTCTTCAACAGAAGCTGAATACGTAGCTGCTGCTAGTTGTTGTAGACAAGTCTTGTGGATCCAAAATCAGATGCTTGATTATGGGTTCAACTTTATGAACACCAAAATTTTCATTGACAATCAAAGCACTTTCTGCAGTGTCAAGAATCCTGTTTTTCATCAACGTACAAAACATATAGAAATTAGGCACCACTTTATCAGGGATGCCAATGAGAAGAAGTTGATACAGGTTCTTAAGGTTCATACGGATGATCATGTTGCTGATTTATTGACTAAAGCTTTTGATGGTCCTCGGTTCAACCACTTGGTGGTTCACATTGGAATGGTCAATCCTTGAGACCTAGGATTGAGGGGAGGCTAAGCCTAAGGGGAGGCTTAGTGTACATATTTACTTGCACAGATTAACATCTTGGTAGTTTTTAACAACAGCTTGTATGGGTATTTGTGGTGTGTGCTCCTTCTAGTGGAGGATTTTGGTCACTTCTGGTGGTAGTCTTCAACTTGTAGTGGATAGAAATCCTTACTTATCATTAATGGTTGGCTTCTAGTCTTGGCTTGGGTCACTGTTCACTTCGTTGACTTCTGTTGACCATATTGTGCTTCTAGTGTTGGCCCTTATGCGTTTTGACTTTTAGTCAACGCAAGTTACTTCTGGTGTATATCATATTATTTAACTTTGGTAACTGGGATTTGCAAATAAAGTTATAAAGGGCAAGTGGTTACTTTTGCATTAACTGTCTAATTTGAAAGGGCAACCCATATTATTAGGGGTCAATGAACAGTTACAAGACCATTATTTATGGTCAATTACCCCCTTGACTCACTCATCACAACCATAACACACACACACCTTCTCCTACTCTCTCAATCTCTAATCAATCACCTTCCATCACTTCCAATCATCATCAATGGCTGCTCTATTTTACAAACCCGATCACAATAAGGTAGCGTATCTGGGAGATGGTCCTAAACGTGACGAATTCACAGACATCCTAGAGTTTATTGAGGCTTCTAACCTCAGGTATGCTTTTACTGTTTGCCCAATTGTCTATGATAGTGTGATTCGCCAGTTTTGGGATACTGCCGAACTTGTGGATGTTTTGGGTCGCCCACTTGAACTCCATGCTACCATTGATGGACGTTCTTATGTGGTTTCTGAAGCTTCTATTAGGAGTTCACTTTATCTTCAAGATGAAGGTGGTTTTGTTTCCATCCCCAATTCTAAGGTTTTGGATGGGATGACAGATCTTGGTTATAACCATGTGGGGAAGTTTAACTTCCAAAGGAATAGGTTTTCCCCCCAGTGGAAGCTTCTAGTGCACTTCTTGTTCACTGCTTAAGCCCCAAGTCTGTGAGTTGGGATGCCTTTCCCATTCCTTTGGCTACTGGTTTGATCTGCATAGCACAGGGTCGAGTGTTTAATTTTTCTCGCTATTTGTTTGATGGGATGGTTTGCAACCTGAGTAGTACTGGATCTAGGAAGAAATTTTTAATGTATCCTAGGTTTTTGCAGCAGATACATGTGTGTATACCTCGTAATAGGGAAGAGTATGAGACCCCTAAGCTTAGTTCTAAAGTTTACTCCAATATGGCTCTTGGGTTTAAGGGGGTTTGGAGGCCCCTTACTGATGCTATGCTGGGCCTTGCCCAAGGTCCTCCTAATGTTGTTCCTCCGGCTGCTGAAGCCGAGGAGGAACTTCCATTAGGAGATGCACCTCATGTGGTGGTGGAAGAGCCAGCTGAGGAAGTGGTGGTTGAAATTCCATCTACTTCCAAGGCTGCCACCTCTTTTATGCCACATCCGTCCCCATTTGTGGATACTCCCCCTCCTAGTCCAGCACCTCATACTGCTGAGAAGCCCTCTTGTTCTCATAATGATGACCCCTTTATTGCTTCTGGTTCCAATGAAGCTTTCCCTGATCCAAGTCCTCTTGGTGGGGAAGCGGAGGAACCTGCTACACTGACTTCTTTGCTTGATCTCATGCACAGGTACCATGAAAGGATTATTTCTTTGGAGGCAGATTTGAATCAGCATCGTAAGCTTACCAAGGAATTTGTTCTTCTAATGGCGGACCGGATTAAGGCTTTGGAGACACAACAGAGGAGGAGGAAGAAGCATGGTGTTCAGTCTGATTCTGATGAGGATGTTGAGGATCTTGTGGAGGATGGCTTGACTTTGCTGGCGAAGGCTGCATTTGCTGATAAGCCATATGCTGATTTGCCTATTCCTCCTACTTCATCAAGCATCCCTCCTACTGCTGCTACCCCTAGACCAAAGGAGGATATTGCTGGTTCTTCTGTTGGTACTACTGTTGGTCCAACAGCTGGACCGTCTCATGATCCTAAAGGGAAAGCCCCTATGACTGATGCACCCTCACCCCCTCGAAAGCGTACTTGCAGACAACTTGAGGAAGACAGGTTGGGGAGGAGGCTGCACAGCGAATGTAGGCGGAGATCGATCAAACTGCTAGGGCTGAGGAAGAAGCTATTCAGAAGCAAAGGCGTGAACAGTTGCAGCATGATGCTATGCATTGGGATGATAATGATTGGATGCGGGTGCTTACTATTCTTACATCTGATTATTCGCAGTTTACTGATCTTTTGGGTGCTGATGTGAATGAGCAGAATTGTATCCCCCGGGCAATGGCATTAATGCGTAAGCAACAATTATCTCTTGCTGCTCAACTACGTGAAAAGCGTCAGAACATACCTTTGACAAGAACTGAGGAGAGAAAGTTAATGCAGATGTATGTCAAATATCAGTCGGGTGCTCACTTTACTGTTGGTTGGACATGGGATCGCGTTAGGGGATTGTCTTTTGATGAGCTGAAGGATCTATACCAAAGGATGATAAAGCGTTAGAACACACCGGTTCCGGAGCGCTTCATCTATCGTCCTCCTCCACGAGTGGTTCCCACTTCTCAACCTGCTGTTGCTCCTGGTTATTCATCTGGTGTTCCTCTTGGTTCTGCTGGTATACCATCTGTTGTTGATGTTTCTACTGCTGGTACCACACCCACACCTTCGGTTGCTCCTCCTGTTTCATCTTCGGGTCCTACCACCACCATCTATGCTACCACTACCACCACCACTGCTACTCCTGTTATGGAACCCTCCTCACCACCAGTGGCTGGCTCTCAACCTACCCCTTCTCCTAGTGCACCTACCTTTGATCCTTTGGTTGGTCAAGGTGTTGATTCTACTCTTGCTGATCCTATTGCTGCTACGAAGGTAAAGGTTGAAACCTCGTCTGGTGTTCCAACTGCTCTTCATTCCATTCGCAAGAAGATGGCTAGACGTGGTAAGTCTGTCCCTTATGAGAAGCGTGCTCCTGAGAACCTTATTGATGCAGCTTCAGACCGTGACACAGAATTGCCAATGGGTACGGGGTTTATTACTGCTTGGACGGTTAAGCCATCCACGACTATTCCTGGTACATTCACCCATAGGATTTCCATCAGTGATGGGTATATTCGTTATGCCTTGGGTTTGCAAGGTGTTTTGACTTGGGCGGATCATAGGGATCTTATGTCATTGTATGGGTTTGTGGATGCTGGTATGCCTACACATCCTAGTGAGGTGGCCAACTGGCCTGGTCTGACAATGTGGGTTGACTTAAAGATGATGCTTGATTCTCTTCCACATGCTCCACATTCTGGTGTCTGGAAAGACCAGCCACGCTGGGTAATCAAGAGATGGAAGCTGTATGCTGGCTGTGGGGTGTATATCTTGGAGTTGGAGTCTGGTGCCATGGTATTCATGCTTACGGATATGGACTATCCGTTAACTATTGCTACTATGGAGGCCATGCTCGCATGTCATTTGTAGATCTCCAATGTCCCTTCAGGGAATGAGACGTCCATGGCTACTACTCTGGTGGAAGGGATACAAGCTCGGTTGAAGCTGACAAGGTCGCAGTGTCTGGTATGTGATGGGTATGTTTTGTGTTTTATGTTTTTGTGTTTATACTGACATTCTTTTCACCAATATGTACAGTGGTTGGTGACTTACATTATAGATAGTTCAAAAAAAAAAATTAATAAAAAATAAAAAAAAATAAAAAATAAAATATATATATACTTTTTATATAATATCTACTTATACTTTAAACAAATGATGGATTTCACACTTGTGCTTAATATAATATCTGCTTATACTTTTCCAAACATTGGGTTTCATTTGACTGTTTCACACTTGTGATGGTTTGGAGTTTCATCTGGTGTCGGACTTGGTCCACACAACAAATGGTGCTCAACTCACCATGTCTCACAGACAAGAAAGAGTTGATTCACCATGAGGGTACGGCTCTGGTGTGATAGTCAAATACGTTGATGGTTGCCAGGTTACCCAAAACTGGATGGTTTTCGCTTGCCATGATCCTAGACTGAAAAGTGGCTAATCCAAGGGGGTACGGCTCTTGGTAAAGATTTTATCAAATCCGTTGATAGCTGTAATAGCTTGCTCAAAGCTATAGGGTTTTCAACTCACCGATGCTTCATTGCTAAGAGTTGGCGAGTCCAGAAGGGTACGGCTTCTGGTAAAGACATATCAAATCCGTTGACGGCTGTGATGGTTTGCCTAAAATCATCAGGGTACCCCCACTCACCATTGATTCACGTTCTAAGAGTTGGGCTGGGTTCTGGTCTCCCAGGGTGATGCTTATTCCACCATAAAGACTGGCTAGCCCAAGAGCGAGCAGCTACTTGGTAAAGGCTCATAAAATCTGCTCATGTTGCTGTGAAGATTCAACATGATGCAGATTTGTTTCAAGCTTTCAAAGAAGCTTCTCGGTGTTCCTTGTTGCACCGGTCATTATGTTCCTTATGCTGATGTTCTTGATGCTGCTGTTTCTTTTGATGTTCCAATCCTCAAGCTATGTTGCACGTTTTACCAGGAAACTTGAACTCAACAGGTCAAATTCAAGTTTAGGGGAGGATTGTTAGGATCATTGGAATAGTTATTAGTAATAGGTAGACTAGGAGGTATGTAGTTCCTCCTGGTCCTAGTAGTAGTAGGAGCAAGCCGTGCTCCTGGTCTTATAGAAAGTCAAACTTTATTATTTAGATATTATTCTATTAGGATATGCATAAGATATGTTAGGAAAGGATATGCATATCAGTTTTACACGTTTTGGTTAATGATGTATTAGGGTTTCCTTGTAGTATAAAAGAAACCTTAGGCAGAAGGGTTTGACACACCTTCATCAAATATAATTCTAGTTCATATTAATATTAGAAATCCTTAGTAAAGGATCAAGTCGTTATAGTTATACTGTTCTTCTTGTTCATAGTATTTGTATTCCGCACTGATACTGTGTGATTTATATAGAAACTCTCTTTGAATAGACTTGTGATTACAGAAGTCGTTCACCGTTCCTAACAGGTTGCAAGATCCACATCTAGTGGACCCAACATGTTCTTAGTTTTCGTTCCATTGGTATTCTCATTGATAGCTAAATCAGTAGGGTATCATTTGATTGTCCTTCACCGGCACGATTCGTAGTCTCCGTTGGCCTACACTCCGATGGCCTAGTCTCTGCTGGCCTAGTCTGTGATGGCCTAGTCTCTGCTGGCCTAGTCGACCTAGTTTGGACTGGCCTACGCTCCACTGGCCTAGTCTCCTCTGGCCTAGTCTCCCCTGGCCTAGTCGGCATAGTCTCCACTAGCCTATGCTCCATTGGCCTATGCTCCACTGGCCTATTCTCTACTAGCATAGTCTCCGCTGGCCTAGTCTCCATTGGCCTATGCTCCGCTGGCCTACGCTTCGCTGGCCTATTCTCAGCTGCTACAAGCCTTTTCCTTCGTCTAGCCATGTCTACAAGGTTAAAGTTTTAAATTTTTTAAATATGCGAAAAATTAAAGCAAGATATATGCTCATTTAAACATGAGTAACTAACATAACATATATGTCCTTTTATGATCACAACTAAACAGGGCGAGTAAAAGTACATGTATACTAAGTACTGGAACAAAAAACCCCTAGTATTGTAATTCATGCGTCATAACAATTATTTTTGAAAGTGAACTTGAGGGTCTGAGTATATTAAAATATAAATGGTTGGACCTAAATCTTAGACTCGCACAATCTTATATACAGCTCTAGAAGTATCATGAAAATTTAATCAAAAGCTAAGTCACTAGTATGAGCAACAAGCTGTAGAAATAAGACCACAAAAGCTGACTCGATGATACATGCATATGTTAAGACACGCTAAATACTTAGGGGATGTTTGGTAGGATGAAATTGAGAGGTGAGAAAGGTAAAGAGAATTATTTCCATTGTTTGTTACATGTGAAGAATGAAAACATGAGATTCTAATTCAATTCCCAACCCTTGTTTTTAATTCCTCACAAAAAGTAAAGAAAGGTGAGAATAGACAATTAACAAGAGGAGCCATTCTCTGTGTCTTTCGTGTGGTGAATCAAAAAATCACGCTATATAATGAGTATATATACCAACTCACGTGCTTCTCACATTTAACAAATCCATCTTACTAAACTACAAATGAACAACTAGAAGTTCTGTCATATCATCGCCTTGATCAGCCTTCATTTTAGAAATCGAATCGAATCCTGATTATAAATACTTACCTTATCATAAGTAAATCCTAACAAAACATCAATAACTTATATTGGGTAAATTCTAAATGATATTATGACTCAACTTCAATAAAAACCGAACCGACCCGACCAATTATCTTGTGTTACATAGCATATTATTTAGACCATTGATATCTCAAAACAAAAAAGACCATTCATAACCCAAAGTGACATAATTGTTCAGTTCAGAACTAATAAAGAGATATTACTTGTTGAAAGAAAAGTTCGTTTCTCGGTGTCTTAACGAATTGATTTCCGGTTAAATGTGTGACTCAATTGTTTTTGGTTAAGAAAAAGGGAAGTTGATTATCTATAACTAATTAAAAAGTAAATGCGAAAGGTATCTAAAAATAAATTAAAGACAAGTACAAATAGGGGTGTGCACGGTTCGGTTTGGGTCGGTTTTTGGCTAAAACCGAAACCGAACCGACATATTCGGTTTTAAAAAAACCAAAAACCGAAACCGTTCGGTTTTGGGCGGTTCGGTTTTTTCGGTTTGTAATCGGTTTCGGTTCGGTTTTTCGGTTTTAAAACCGTTTATGTTTGGGTACGACAGATTTAGATTAAAAAATTTGTTTTGCGTGAAAAAAAATAATTTTTTTCTTTATTTTCAATCTATGCCTTATAATGTTTATCTCAAATTTCTAATCTATAATTACACACATATTAAAAAGATAAGCTCATATGCAAGTAAACATTCGTACAAATGATTATTGTCACATATGTAATGATATATTGTCAAGTAAGCACAAATATATATCAAACACACGTATAAACGATAAGATAAATATATTACTCCTACTTCCCAAAAAAAAATATTAATTTATAATTTTGATATATTCTTTATTTATTTATATTATATTATATATTTATTTATATTATATTTATATAATATAAATATAAATATTATATTATATTTATATTTTTTATATAATAAAATGGTTCGGTTCGGTTCGGTTTTTGTGGTTCGGTTTTTGAATGAAAACCGAAACCGAACCGAAACTTTTCGGTTTTCGAAAACGTAAAAACCGAACCATCGGTTTTTATATTCGGTTCGGTTCTTTCGGTCTGGTTTTTTCGGTTTTTCGATTCGGTTTCGGTTTTTCGGGTTTTTTTGCTCACCCCTAAGTACAAATAATAAAAGTAAAACAAGGTGAATATTAAAAACTAAAAGTTAAAACGATATTAAAATTTATATTAAACAAATAATAAAACGTAATTTAAAGCGAAACAATTAATTAAAATAAATCTAAAAGACGAAATTAACTATCGACTCAAAAATAAAGTTTACTAAATGAAAAAGGAGAAAACAAAACTAAAATGGTATTTAAAGCTAAACGAGGCAAAACCTAAAGCGGGTACTAAATGAAAGATAAAACTTGAACTTTACAAAAAAATATTAATTTTAAAATTGGAAGAAAAATTCAACTAAAAATACGTAACTTTCAAAAATAAGATCGGAACAATTTTCAGATAAAACTAAACAATTACGGAAAAATACTATTAAATAAACAAGCAGGCAGGCTAGCTGCTGGAAGCAGCCAACCTAGCTGCTCAAATTGGCGCGAAAATAGTGTAAGCTAGCAGGAAGGCAGGAAGGCATGTCATTCATTATTGTTATACGGAATCTTTTAGTTAGCCTTATACGGAATGTTTTTTTCTTTTGTTATACGGAATGAAATTGTCTTATACGGAATAATAAAGATTGTTCTTATACGGAATAATAGTGATAACTCTTATCCGGAATATTGTGTTTGTAAGCTTATACGGAATATGTGGAAATTTACCCTTATGCGGAATAATTTGGATATTCCGAATAAGAGTTTTGAAAGCAGACTATCCGGAATAACTTAATATATTCCGCATAAGGAATAAAGAAAACAGATGATTCGGAATATTAAAAATATTCCGCATAGAAGGATAACAAAGCAGTCTATTCGGAATATTCTGGGCAAGAACAGTAACTTGAACAAGAAACAGGGGATGAAAAGCAATACACGAATTTGATCAAATCTAGACAAAACAAACCAAGAGATTAAACCAAAACAACCAATAAGCATCAACTAACAATAATCAATCAAAACAAATCATCAAAACTAACAAACATAACCAAATCAATCAAAACCCACTTGATCAAAATCATAAAAACTCAAGAACATGAACAATGAAGATAAAGAACAAATCAAACAAGAAAGGTAGAAGGAGATTAACAATAAGTAAAGATTAACAACAATTAAATGGAAACTTACTTGGAATTAAAAGGAAATTAAAGGTGCATTACATGAAGATTAAGGTGCATAAAAGTAAAGAACAGGAAAATGAAAAATGGGGAAGAGAGGCTTGTAAGGCCTTCAACAACAAGAAATGAATTAAGCCTAATCTATTTATAGGGGTGATTAGGGAGGAGCTTAGGAAGCTTCCTCCCTCTTTCTTCTTTCTTTTAATTGCACCATTAGTCCTTAAGCCTTTTAATCTTCTCAACTCTTGGACTTTAATGACTTTTGACTCGGGATTTCTTTGAACTCGTCTTGTAATTCTTCAATAAATTAGACTTGAGTTCTTCGGCTTTTGGTGAACTTCCGTCTTTTGACTTTTTCTTCGATAAATCTTAAGAATTGGTCTTGGACTTCCGTTCTTTTTCCACTCTTGATCTTTCGACTTCATCTTTCGTCTTTTTCTTCGATTAAAGCCCGTGAATGCCGTGTTTTCTCCACTTTTCACCTTTTCGTCCTAAATCAAAACAAAAACACAAACCACACATAATTCCGACATAAATGACATAAAATACACGTTTTGGCTCGGTTATTATTGTAATTAAGTGATAAAAAGGATGGGTGTTTTCACACCTATCAAATCCCCTACACTTAACCATTGCAATGTCCTCATGCAATGCATTAGTTACAAAGCAAGATTACACTTTTCATCATAATTAATCCATATTGGCCTTTATTAAAGAGATAGAAAATTATGAAACAAGTAAAGAAATAAAAATCATACCTTAGGGTTTTGGAAATGTTGTGAATGATCATCATCCTCAAGTTTTCACTTTCTCTAAACTAAGCTTAAAAACGAGATCATTGTTATTATAAGTTAGCAAACTAACACGAACTCATGTGGGCCAATTATTCACTTAGACTCCCTTATTCCTAGGCGTATCTCTTATATTTTATTGTTGTCTTGAATGATCACAAGGTTGCATTTTCGACTTATTTCGATAGTTATTAAGGCTGAAAATAAAGTGAACGATTTAATCAATAGTTAGCTAAAGGACAAAATCTTTTAAAACTGCTTCTCGGGACCTCATAAAGTTCATATCTTGGCATAACTCGTTTCGCGATTTGAGACCTTTCTCGGACCGATATTTGGCAGCGACTTCATACTTCAAACCTTGAGAGACGTTCATGAAATAATGGCCTTCTCTTCATAATAGGAATTTCTTCACTTGAAGTTTTGAGAGATTCATACTTGGACCACGACTTTCTTCATTTTTCTCCAATATTTATTTTGGACTTTGATATACAACGATCCGCCTCCTTTTATGACTTGGATCTATTTATCCTCATACCTTGCTAGGATCTTTTCGGATGCACTTCTCCATGACTTTTGGGGAGTATTTGCTTTTCGTCGTGTGTCTCGATCCTTCATATTGATTTTCGATAAATGATTCTTCACATCACTTTGGATCTTTAGCAACAAAATATAGCCCTCATGCCTTGTTAGGACCTTTTTGGACTCGCCGATCTTCGCATCCCGCTTTAATAAGTTATGCCTTGGCTATGAACTCTAATCCATACCGAGCAACTTTTAAACGATCTTGGGCTAGAAGCTAAGTAACTTTTCAAATCGTACAACCTTATTTATTGCAGATAAACTTATTAGCAAGCGATGGGAGAATAGGCTTATAATCAACTCACATAAATTCACGAAAGAATACCAAACTTATAATTGACTCTATCATCTCTCGTTCTCCACAATTTAAAATCTCAAGGAATGAGACTCGTGGATGCTTAGCCAATTAAATCAAAGTTTTGGGTTTTCGAGTCGCCTATAGGATCTTGCAACTCTTAGACTTTTTCAAGTTTAGAAATCGCATTTTAAAGTTCCCTTGATAAACGACTCTCTAGGATCAATTATAGGAACTTGCGAAAAGTTCTTGATCTTAACCCGTGAGAGTTAAGACTTTCGCGTTTTATAGCTCCCTATATAAAAGCCTAGCAAAACTTGACTTAAACATGTTAAGGATACTGGCTAGAGTAACTTAGATAAGTAAACTCGGGTTGAGTCAAAAGATTCACAACGTTTGAAAATTAAAACCACTTTATTAAAAATTTATTCTAATAAGGAAAGAAAATAACTATACAAAGGTAAAAACAACTATACAACTAGGCCAAAATAGATTAAAAATTTTGAAAAATGTCGAAAAATCAAATTTTCCGGTTAAAATGAGGACAAATACAAGGAAAGACTACTTAACTTCGATAGAAGTCCCCCCTACACTTAACATAAACATTGTCCTCAATGTTTAAGCATGTGGGAGTAAACTCCCCTACACTTAGGACATTATGCACGTTGTTTAAATCTCGCTAAGGAAGAGACAACTAAAGAGATTCCTATTTTAATATTGCGAAATATAAAATAGTGAATCGAAAAGAGTTTAGGATAGAACCGGGAAGAAGGGAACACGGAATCACGGTTCGTCAAAAGTCATCAAGAGTGTGTCTTTGAAGCTCTAATCCCTGCACATGATAAGAAAGAAAGCAAGAAACACCACGGGGCTCCCCCTACACTTATGGTGAAGATAGATAGATAATTGGGTTGCCTCCCAAAAAGCGCTTGTGTTTGTTAACCGAGTCACGAGCCTGACTCGTCCCCGAATTAAATGGTCCATGGGGAAGCCTCGAATGTGATACCGGGATCAAAGACCTTGTCCTCGTTCCCGGTTGACATCAACAAAGGAGAGGCGGGAGGATAAGTCTTGAATGGGAGAAAGGTCCTTTCAACATACGAGAAGTATGTGAATTCAAGATCCACGGGAGGTGGGGTGGGTAAGGTAAGCACATTGTCCTCCCCCAAAGACAATGGATGCTGAACAAACGGCAAAGCCGTGATGTCATCAATGATAGCATAATCAATGTCACCTCCCGGGTAAAAGCACCCATCCTCCGTGATGGTTTCTAACGGAGTGGATGAAAGGTGCTCGGGGGGGGGGGGGGGGACTTGGGACAATATCCTCCTGTAGCAAATTATCAAAAATAATGTCCCCCTCCAAATCATCGTCATCATTACCTGGTGGTATGGAGTGAATGTCGATTTCTTCCAGCAATGGGTCATTATCTTCAACGGGAGGAATAGATGGAGGCAAAGACGCGGAAAGAGGAGGAGAAGTCAACGCTTCGATTTGAGCAATAAGAAGGTGCACTTTCCGTAATCTATCGCGAAGAAGCACGTCTTCCACCTCATCCACAAGTTCATGTTCATCGGTGAACTTCTCGTAAACCGGAGAGAATAAATCGTCATCACCCGCATCTCCCGGTAGAGATTGAGAAATTTCAAAAGTGAATTTCTCATAGCTTGGAGAAAAATCGATATCATAAGAATCGACCTCTTCCGTAAGAGCAACGTCGTCCTCAAGCTTCATAGCAGCCGGTATGTCACAAACCTCATCATCAAACACTTTATCAAGACCAACATCACTAAGCTCATTCAACGTATCACAATCTTTAGACACGTTTGGGATATTGAGAGGAGGGATGACAATAGCACTAGGACATTGACCAGTAAGATCATTCCAAGAAATAGTGGGCTCATCGTCATCATCATCGTAATAGTATGGATACACCGGAGGAGGAGTATAAGTCTCGATATTCGATATTTGCTTCTGTCGTTGATCCTCTTGACATTTCTCGATGATCTTGTTGCAAGCTTCTTGAATTTGTTGACTTTGCTTAACAAGAGTGTCCCATTGTTCGTGGGGGCTCAAATGTTCGAAGGAGGGTTGATGATCGATGGGGTGTTGTGGGGGCTCAAAATGTTGAAAACCTGAATTATAGCATGGTTGTGGCTCATAGTAGTTCATCGGTTGAGTAGAATTAGAAACCGGGTTTGGTTCATAATAATCCATTGGTGAAGAAAACTGAGGACATGGATTTTGCTCATAATAATTCATTGGTTGACAATAATAGGTATCGTGAGGACCCCCACAGTTGTTGCAAAATGGGTAAGGAGAAAGATCGGGTGCGTCTTGGGGATAGCTATTATCATTGTCATAATTGTACCCCGGTTCTTGCCCGTGATCATACGGGTATCGAACCGGGCACGAAACATGCCAATGAGAATCGCTTCCACAATAGATGCACGGGGAAAGAGTAGGTGGGTTCAAAAAGGACGAATTAAGTGAGTGGCACAAAGGACAAAATCCTGGTATTAATTGTGTATCTTTCATATCGTTTCCGCACCGCTCACATGTACACCATTGACAAGAGTCGTTCCCGTACAATCGTCTCCCACACCCGACGCAATGGACATAAAAATCCATAAAGAAAAATAGATAAGCAAGAAGAATATTTTTGGTGCAAAACTTTGAAAAAGAAATGCTTTTTATGATTTTTCAAATGTTTTTGGATTTTTGAAAATTTTTGACACGAAAAATAACGTTCACAAGTGAACGGATCCCAAAAGCCAACGCGTCTCTCACAAAAAACCTTTAATCCTCACGAAAAGAGCCGGCAGCGGCGCCATTTTAATAAAGAGATTTTACTTGTTGAAAAAAAAGTTCGTTTCTCGGTGTCTTAACGAATTGATTTCCGGTTAAATGTGTGACTCAATTGTTTTTGGTTAAGAAAAAGGGAAGTTGATTATCTATAACTAATTAAAAAGTAAATGCGAAAGGTATCTAAAAACAAATTAAAGACAAGTACAAATAATAAAAGTAAAACAAGGTGAATATTAAAAACTAAAAGTTAAAACGATATTAAAATTTATATTAAACAAATAATAAAACGTAATTTAAAGCGAAACAATTAATTAAAATAAATCTAAAAGACGAAATTAACTATCGACTCGAAAATAAAGTTTACTAAATGAAAAAGGAGAAAACAAAACTAAAATGGTATTTTAAAGCTAAACGAGGCAAAACCTAAAGCGGATACTAAATGAAAGATAAAACTTGAACTTTACGAAAAAATATTAATTTTAAAATTGGAAGAAAAATTCAACTAAAAATACGTAACTTTCAAAAA
The DNA here is from genome assembly GCA_025667525.1 of Glebionis coronaria. Taxonomy (NCBI): domain Eukaryota; kingdom Viridiplantae; phylum Streptophyta; class Magnoliopsida; order Asterales; family Asteraceae; genus Glebionis; species Glebionis coronaria. The sequence goes on along the minus strand of CM046874.1, from coordinate 629,912,096 downwards.
TAAGATCGGAACAATTTTCAGATAAAACTAAACAATTACGGAACAATACTATTAAATAAACAAGCAGGCAGGCTAGCTGATGGAAGCAGCCAGCCTAGCTGCTCAAATTGGTGCGAAAATAGTGTAAGCTAGCAGGAAGGCATGTCATTCATTATTGTTATACGGAATCTTTAGTTAGCCTTATACGGAATGTTTTTTTTCTTTTGTTATACGGAATGAAATTGTCTTATACGGAATAATAAAGATTGTTCTTATACGGAATAATAGTGATAACTCTTATCCGGAATATTCTGTTTGTAAGCTTATACGGAATATGTGGAAATTTACCCTTATGCGGAATAATTTGGATATTCCGAATAAGGGTTTTGAAAGCAGACTATCCGGAATAACTTAATATATTCCGCATAAGGAATAAAGAAAACAGATGATTCGGAATATTAGAAATATTCCGCATAGAAGGATAACAAAGCAGTCTATTCGGACTATTCTGGGCAAGAACAGTAACTTGAACAAGAAACAGGGGATGAAAAGCAATACACGAATTTGATCAAATCTAGACAAAACAAACCAAGAGATTAAACCAAAACAACCAATAAGCATCCACTAACAATAATCAATTAAAACAAATCATCAAAACTAACAAACATAACCAAATCAATCAAAACCCACTTGATCAAAATCATAAAAACTCAAAAACATGAACAATGAAGATAAAGAACAAATCAAACAAGAAAGGTAGAAGGAGATTAACAATAAGTAAAGATTAACAACAATTAAATGGAAACTTACTTGGAATTAAAAGGAAATTAAAGGTGCATTACATGAAGATTAAGGTGCATAAAAGTAAAGAACAGGAAAATGAAAAATGGGGAATAGAGGCTTGTCAGGCCTTCAACAACAAGAAATGAATTAAGCCTAATCTATTTATAGGGGTGATTAGGGAGGAGCTTAGGAAGCTTCCTCCCTCTTTCTTCTTTCTCTTAATTGCACCATTAGTCCTTAAGCCTTTTAATCTTCTCAACTCTTGGACTTTAATGACTTTTGGCTCGGGATTTCTTTGAACTCGTCTTGTAATTCTTCAATAAATTAGACTTGAGTTCTTCGGCTTTTGGTGAACTTCCGTCTTTTGACTTTTTCTTCGATAAATCTTAAGAATTGGTCTTGGACTTCCGTTCTTTTTCCACTCTTGATATTTCGACTTCATCTTTCGTCTTTTTCTTCGATTAAAGCCCGTGAATGCCGTGTTTTCTCCACTTTTCACCTTTTCGTCCTAAATCACAACAGAAACACAAACCATGCATAATTCCGACATAAATGACATAAAATACACGTTTTGGCTCGGTTATTATTGTAATTAAGTGGTAAAAATGATGGGTGTTTTCACACCTATCAAGAACATACTGGCAAAGTAGCATGAAAAGAGATGCAACAAAATTAATTACTTTTCTAAATAAATAAAATATACCAAACACAAAAAATTACCTTCGTAAGGGTATATAGATTGTGATTAAATGAGAAAAAGATGGATTGTGATTCAATATTGAAAAAAAATCATTAGTGTCGTACAAATGTGTATACTGAGCAGGGGTATGGCGTCAAAATTTAACAAGGACAAACAAATGGGCTCCATGTCATATTTATATTACTTTTGCAATACGGAAGCTGATATTGAAGAGTTTGAAGCAAATTACAGGGATCTGATTCTAAGAAAACTGATTTGATTGATCTTTACAAGTACAAAGGTCATATGGATAGGTATAGTACTTTTTATCTATTTAACTTATAAATTCTATCTCGATTCCCTATCTGATCCCTTCTTTTAACTTTTTATTATGTCACAGGCTCTTTTGCTCAATGCTATGCTCAAATCAGAAGCTTGATTCACATCGATTCAAGGATATCCTTGATGAGGCAATTTCTGCAGGTAAGGGTTTCTTATTCTCTGCTATATAGTTAAGTTGTTAAGGTCGAGAGATTTAAGATTGAATTATGTATTTACAGGAGAGCTGAAGTCAACCAAAGCATACAAAAAATAGGCTAAACAGGTGTCTGAAATTAAACCACCAACGGATCCATTGCACTATTGAGGAAAGTGAGTTATATGCCTGTATCAGTTCATTGTTTATCTTAAAAAATACTAAAATTTGAAATGACACTTTTGACAAACTAAATTGTGATGCTGACGGATCAAAGAAAGAGTCGAGTGATCTAGATAACCCCATATTCTTAGCTACCTCGTCTTTTTCTTAAAATGTATTCCGAAAATATGATTCTTCTAATAAATTTTTACAAGTATTTCGATTTTGTGTGTGTAAAGGGCCTCTTTTGCTTAACCGAATAGGACACCCAAAATATAAGAGACGATCATGACAACACCCCTATATTATATTTACTTTAATACAAAGATCAGACCTTTAACATCAAGTAGCTTTCTTATAGATGTTTGTTACGGCTTATATAAGTTTATTATGCAACAATGAAGTTATATAAGCCGACAAATTTGAAAATAAACTACAAAAAGCGAGGTTATGAAATGTAAGCCAAAAACCCAATAAGCCATAAGCCAAAACAAACACCCTCTTGAACGACGAGCATATATCATTCATAAACTTATTGAATAAGAAATAAAAGAACCAAATTTATGTTTTTATAATTTACCCAATTTCATTTATATTAGAGCTTATAAATAAATAAAAAATAGTGTGTTCATAATTGATATTAGCGGTAAACACAATCGAATGATTGGTTCAATTACCCAGGTAATTGTAGTTATTAATGATAGCACAAAGAACCCTAGGTTACTAACATAAAATTGAGAAGTTAAAATTTACCTAATTAACTATAATTATGCAATTAAACACTATAAATCAAGCACCCAACACTAAATTAAAGTGTTAATTAAAACTAATTACTAGAAATCATGATAAATATAATGAATGGTGTGTGAAGATACCTTATCCTACTGCTTCCTGAAAGTCCCTTGCTCTGATAAACCGTAATATAAACCATTTGTGGAAGAGCTCCACGATCCCCACATATTTAGGGGAGCCAAATTATTTCACACAATAGCGCCATTTATCTGGATAACCGCATCTTGTTCTAAAGAGTTAAGGTTACTGGTAATAGGTACGAGGGTTGTTTATAGATAAGTTATACTCAATGTATTTTACATTATATTATAATAATTATATTATATTACTATAATTTATTCTTACTATATATTGGAGTAATAATATTATTAGGGACAAGCATTTAGACCCGAATCCCGAAATCGAAAAAAATAGTACCGGTTTTCAATACCCGAATATTTTTCGGTACGGTACCGAGACTACAAAATAACTTGAAAAAAGAATTGGAACCACTAATTTAGTACGAGATCGGTACCAAATCGGCAAAATTCCAAAAAAAAGGAAAAAGCGATTTTCAGATACCGGTACCGACATTCGCATCGATACCGATATTCGAATCTCGTTCGGTATCGTACGGTACCAGTACCACTAGTTTATGCTCGAAAAAAATATGTGCCACTAATTTTGTGTAGGACGAGTACCGTGCTCATCACTAAATATTACTAATATTGTTATTTAGATTTTGGAGTGTTGTCGAGTAGATTTAGTCGGATTTTAAATCAACTTGAGTCGGATCAAAGTAACGTAAGCTTAAAAATTTTATATTCATGTTGGACTTTTGAATATTGGTTACTCAAACTCGAATCGGATCAACTTGGACCAAGGTTTGTTTAGATTTAAGCTAACCCGTATATAGGTAAAATATATAAAGTTAACTTTTATACTATTTTAAATAGAACATCTGTATAATTTATTTTAAAAAACTCCTTATTTGGGTCAACCGAGTCGACCCGAACACCAGTTAACGACACTTTTTCAACCTGTTACATGTTACCTATTACTAGACGCTACTTAGTATTCGGGTTACTCGGGTTTTCTGATAATCGTAATAAACCTTTTCACCAACGAAATTAACTTAGATAGGTTTAATCAGATTTAGGTCTATAAGATGTTCAAAGAAAAGAAATTAGCACACACTCGACTTATACTAAACAAATTTCTTGAGTTCGAGTCAATCAGGTTATTAGGTTACTTACTATACGTGGAACACTATTTGATCTTTCATCTTTCGTAATGGGTTGTCTCATTGAATTTGTGTACGTGTATCGAGTTTCCTTTTAACATTTTTTAAGTTTCTTAACTTTATTGGCCAAACATTGTATAAAATATAGTATATTGGGATTTGGGCAATTTATCAGTTTCAGAACCGAGAATCGAAATTTTAAATATTTAGGAACCGACAATCGAACCGCGATTCTAAAATTTGGTTCGGGTTGGGTCGGTTCTGGTTTGATTCTCGGTTTCAGTTCGATTCTCAGTTCCGGTTCGGTTCCCGATCCATACTTAGTCTTTGGTATATTTATTTCTTTTGGGATCCATCCTCTTAAGTATCAAGTGGTGCATTCTTTCTATTTGTTTCTTGTACTTTAGTTTGGTTCTTTTTAATTCATATTGACTTTTAAAAAAAAACTAATATGTAAGTATATATTTCTTTTGGATATTTTTTAATTGTCTTGTTAAAAAGGGTAATTACTCATAAAAAAATATCCACACAAACAATAAGATTGGTAAAATCATAGGTGTGCATATTCACCCACAAAACATCCATGTTAATTCACCCATCAATACAATGGATATATGTATCTCGTGGGTAAATAACATTACCCACTAAATTACCCGCAAATATAGCCACGATAGTTCACGACGTGGGTAATCTGTGGGGAGTGTTTTGGCGCCAAGTTATTTACCCACATATTGCACACCAAATATAATTACGTGGCTATTTGTGTGGGTAGGTTCGTGGGAAGTTTGAAGGAAAATAAAATCGACTATGAAAGTCACTAATCGTGGGTAATATGTGGGTATTAGGTGGGTAAATTCCCTCCAAATAATGAGCATGGGTAATTTTCGTGGGTATTTGCTTGAATTCTTGTAGTGTATGAATCATTCTTGTAACCTAAAATAATCATAGGTGTATGTATATAATGAATCAAGTCGTTAAAGATTTGATACATTTGATGTGATATGAAAATCGCTTAAGAGATTAAATAGTCATAGATTTTCTGAAATATTCTCGTATGATACGTTACTAAAAAGTTACCCATATAATATCTCAACTATCACTTTACCTATCAATATTATCTCAATATTACTTGCTACCGGCTAAACCTGTTAATTTTGTAAAAAAATCTTGATGTGGTATTTTTGTTTTGTTTTGAGTTAACGTGATATTGTTAGTCCCTTTATCGAGAGTACGTTTTTAACATTATCTCTTCATACTAACAAGCGTTTTAGTTAACTAAAAATTTCGAATTAATAAAATATTATTTTCTACCATTTTGAAAATTTATACTTGTTTTCAATAATTATTTAGTTTTATATAATTGTTAAATTTTATAATGATTAAATTTACGTAAAAAAAATTGAATTTATTTTAAGTAACTTTTTTCAAAATTATGTTTTTTCAAAAACTTTTTGGGGAAATATGTTTGTTTTCGAGAAAATTTTGTTAACAAAATTTTTTTGAAATTCTTTTTTTTAGAAACACATCGTAAAAATTTTACAATTTAAAAAAATTTGGGAGAAAATATTCAGACGTTTTAAAATAAATTGAAAAATGAAATTTTCCAAAAAAAAATCAATCTGAAAATAAAATGTGTTTAATTTTGTATACAATTATTACATTTTTATATAATTTTGTTTTGAATACAGTTTTTTCCCTGAATTTGTTTTTTTTTCAAAAACATTTCCTAGAATTCTATCTTTTTGGAGAATAACATTCTAAACGGACTAACGTTGAAAAAAGTAATCATTTATAATGGACTAATGTTACAAGTTCACTATTAACAGCTACTCTGATAGTTGAGGTAATATTTTGATAAGTTTTCTTGTACTCAAAATATATAGGTATGTTTAAGAAAGCACGTGATAACTTAATGCCCTAAACCTTAACGGAAATCACATTTAATGACTTCGACTTAAACAAAGATTTGATATTTACAAAGTTTTTATAAAAAGTCTTTCTAATAAACCTTTAAGGATTCGTTTGACAGCAATGGATGAAATGTCAAATGAATAAAATGAATGGCGTAATCTAACGAATAGTGTAATATGATAGTCCATTACTGTTACTAATGGCAAACAGGCGGGCGGGCAGGCACGGGCTCCGGGTAAAACGGGCGACGGGCTAAACGGGTGGTGGGCTAAACGGGTGGCGGGCTAAACTGGCGCGGTCAAACGGGCGGGCTAAACGGGTGCAAGCTAAAACGAAAAAAAAATATAAAAACGTAAAAACAAACAATAATAATACTTGTTTGAAAGCCGGAGCTAAAAACTTAAATATAAAAGATTCGCCGAGTATCTTATTTGGTATTTTGCATGCGTCCATTGAGCTTATTTAGTCACTTGCATGTGTGCTCAGTTAGCATATCAATATTAATGGATTGACATAAAGTGCCAATCTTTTCAAAAAGTGTCAAAAAAATGAATAAATTTAACAAAATGGACAAGATTTGTTACGTATACAATAAAATGTAATGAAATCAGTAGTAAAAAAACAAAATACCATTAATTAATGATTATACATATATTAACTTAGAAGCATATATCTTTTTTACCTTTCTCTCCTTCTATTTTTCCTTTTTTATTATATAAAAACCTTATTTTTAAACTTAAGAACACAATTGTTTCACTTTTCTCTTTTTTTTTTTTTTTCATCCTTTCACTTTACTTTTTTTAATCAAAATCTCTGTAACACGATTTAAGTCATTTGAGCGTGATATAAAAGTTATCACAAAGTGCTGATTGGTTGATAATGAATTAGTTCTGCTAGTGATTTTAATTTAAGGTCGAATGTTTAGAAAGTGATGTACTCAAATAATTTATTCATTCTTTTTGGAACCGCCGGAATTTCATCAAAATGTAACCAACAATAAAAAGGAGACTACGAACAAACACCATCCACAGAATATACTCATTATATAATATTTAGTGTAAACTTTTATTTCTTGCATTAAATATATAAGTTGCATTAGAAAAAGAACAAAAAAATGTCACTCTCATGTAAGGTGGATTTTCCCCAACATTTAGGGCATCCAACTTGAGCTTTTTTGAATGTATAATTGAAGCGCATGTTTCATTTTTTCAATCCCCATGCCTATAAAGAGATTCTGTTTTTGACCTAGGAGGATATCTTATCGGAAGTAACTAAACTATAGTCATCTAATTCTTTTTCTCATAGGTACCAATACATTATTAAGAGCGTGCAAATGTTAAAATAAAAGGTCTTGATAGAGCCTTAGGTCATAATGTAAGCATAGATATATAACAAAGCTAGCTAATCAACTTGTATAAAAGTAAGTAGCTAAATACAACTTCATTTAAATATTCTATAACTTTTACAACATGATAAAGGGGATGGACCTTTTCTAGTCCCATTACACACATCACCCAAATATATGATTCAAACTCAATACTTCAAGTTATTCTGATAGAATACGTTGAAAGTGTATTCTTCAGCACTGACTAATATCAGTTTCGGCAAAGGACTCAGGGTTACCACCGAGTAAGCAGAAAACCGGCGGAATAGTAAGTGTTTGTAGATCTCCATATGCATTCCAACAAAATGGACTTAACATATTTAGGCCTTGTGAAGGCATCAATTCAACATCAGAAAATGTTAAGTTTGTGCATGGGACACTATCACTGCAACCTAAATGCATCGGCGGGGTTCTATAATCATAAGTTCCGGTAATTTTCTGGTAAGTTATGTCATGAATACGTACTGCTGAAGTTTGGTTCGGGCATAGTCCTTTTGTTTGGCAATAATATTGGTCTATCATGATTGGGTTCCGAACAGTGTCCATATGGATGTTGATGAACTTCACTTGGGATACTGACCCTAACCCTCCTTGCCATGTCTTAATCCGGACCCCATTGTCCGAATGCTTGATAAATGAGTCCATGACTGTTATGTTTGATACACATGCTCGTGAGTTCTTCATGCCAAGGCTTCCAATGCTGCAACAAATGCACCAAAACACAATTATGATTGATAGATGTAGCACTTTCAGCTCGTATAAAATGCTGTAAATTGTAATATTCAAAAACTTAGATTATCTAACTTTATAACCAGACCATCTTTAATTAACGCACTATTTGCTTACTAAACCTAGAAAAGTTATTGCCTGTCAACACCACAAGCATGTTTTATCATACCTTATTGACAACACTAGTTAATGATTGCTTATCTTTGTGACATTTGGTGTTGGTAGTGCTTGTAAGAATCTTGAGTAAGTTTTGTTGCAGTTTTTATAGAAGGTATTCGTATGGTATATAGTAACTTTGTAAATTTGTGGTACTACACATACTTTAAAACTTACTATATGCTGATATTTTTTCCAAATCAATCAATGATATAACAAGCACTTTGTTGCCTGCCCATTAAAAATGCTTGATAGTGTACTACTAAATGAAACGTACTACTTGTGCGTTGCTTGAACGGGCCATTGACGTAAGAACATCCTTATCTTTCTACAGCCTAACTTTTTATAGAGGTAAAATGTTATTACCTTCAGGTTAGATCGTTTGATTCGATGAACTAATAAAGAGCAATACTAAGCGTGCTATATAAGTACTCGCAATAAGCTACTAAACCATGCTATATAGCCTTCCCTTGTTGGTCATTCTTTTGTAGCTAAACCAGCTAAAAGAGTTGATAAGCGACGAATTTGACTCATTACTATCTTTGTCAATCAGTTGTATTATGTTATTATTGTTATTCCACTAACTTTATATTTTTAACGAATGAAAGATGATTCAATCATTGGGAAATTTATAGCTTTAGTGCTCAATTAAATAAGCTAGATAGTTCCTGATTTTATAAAACTACTCTGCACGAACCAAGTAACTAGTTGCAGTAATATAGTTATATTATTAGGTTTATGGGTTTGAAACAAAAGTGAGGTATGTTTACCTTATCCCATGGCTTGGGCCACATGTTATGTTCTTTATGTCAACATTATAACTCCCTGCCCCAATTGATACACAATCATCACCTACATATTGCAAAACATTAGTTAACTTATGTTCATTTAGCTTGACGATACATGATCTAGATTTGTTATGACATGTTAAGTACTCTTACCATTGGATATAAGTGAATTGTATATCTTCACGTCGTTTGTGTTCTCTATATGGATTCCGTCGGTGTTGGGACTTAGAGAAGGAGCTTTTATGTTCAACGAATCAATGTGTACTCCACGACAACCATCAAACCGGAAATTGAATTGTGGACTATTCTTCACTTTAAGTCCTTTAACTGTTACATTCGTGCTCATGAAAAACCTAATTGCCTGTATTTTGAAGATACATGAACGATTAAATTAGACAATATATGAATCACTTTTTAATTGTTATTTTTTTTGTTAAACAGCCATTAGCAAAAAAGACTAGCAAAGTTTCTCATTTCTTATGGTTATATGTGTTTTGCAACCACAAATTGTATAGCCATAAGAAATTGCAAAACTTGGTACGATACTTGCACTTGTGAGCATATCAAAATTGTTTTGTAATGAAACAAAAGGTAACATATATTATTTTGTATAAGTTAGTGAGTACAGGTTTAGACTTACAACGGGGCTATCACAAGGACCGGGCAAAGTTGTTCCGTTTGGTCCCTATCAAATCATTAGCAAAAGTTGTTAGCATCATATATATAGCATCATATATATAGCACACATTAATCATTAGCAAAAGTTGTTAGCATCATATATTTAGTTGTTAGAAAACAAAACTTTTAAACTATATGATTACAATATTAAAAAAACATACTTTGTGAGGTTTGCAAGGAAGATCCCACCACTTTTCACCTCTTCCATCAATAACTCCACCACCTTGTAGAGACATGCCATTTACCCTATAAAACACAATCCATTGTCTCATGCTCATACCTTTTGGCCACACACTTGGTCCATCTGGTGCCATAATTGTCCCTTCAATCTTCACAAATACACCCACCAAAAAAGGACACAGTATTTTTTTTAGTTAAAATGCCATCATGCATGAACAAACAAAACATGCATATAATACCATTATTACCTGAAACACAACTCCATTTCCACAACTTCCAGTGAATATAGTGGACTGTATCAAGAAAGTATAATGCTTTGGAGCAAGAAGTGTCGCAGGTTCATCACTGTTACAAGCCGAATCCCACGCCATTTTGAAACCTTGTGTATCATCTGTCACACCATCTCCTACAGCCCCAAACGACCTAACATCAAATACTCTTGAAGTACTAGATTGAATCTTGGGTGTAATAGCGGCTTCGGGTGCAAGAGAAGGTGCTAATGAAATGTCGTTAAGTGACCTAGAGTTCACGTAACTTAAATGAATGTAAAGACTCAAGAAAAAGAGCACAAAAGTGTATAAAGAGTGTCCCATGGTGAGCTATAGCTAGAATAAGAAGCTGGTTTAGGTTTATATAGGAAATGAAAAGTGAATGTAGACAATGGGAATCACAAGTATGTGGTAGAAAAATGGTCTATGTAATAAAGGGGGAAGCACAACCAGTGATAAAAAGAAAAATCACACTTCTTGTAAACTAATGATGGTACTTTTGTATATTGGTGAATTGGTGATCTAGTAAAAAAGAATTGCAGATCAACCTTATTAATCCCCGTGTGGGCTGGTCAATATTGCTCGTTAACGTTAGGTTGAAAGAGTAACCTATAAATAATGTATTTAAAAACAGTATTTGATTTTAGGATACAAAGTTTATAGGGTTTATAGGGTTTAAGACAAAAAGGAAGTTGAAAGATGGTTTGCTAGCTATCTTGATGGTTAAGACTTTTGGAGTTGGGGTGTGACCACAATTGGCACAATGAAACAAGTTGCCGACCAATTGATCAAAATCAAATGGGATTGCATAGGATGGATTGGCTAAATGTTCTATTTATTTATACTTGGTGTGGCTGTAAGTGGAAGTGTGGCTCTTAAAGTTATTGTTAATTTAATCATAGCGGCTGAGCCGCCCATCAGAATTTTTTAGAATTGTTTTGTGCAGACATTCTGTTAATAGAACAATATCAGCAATTAGATGACAGTTTATAGAACAATAGAGAAATTTACATCATCAACATCAGGGGCGGAGCTAGTAGGAGGAATAGTGGGTGCCGAGTCTCCCCTAATCAAACTATTTCATTCATTATTTATGTTTATTACAAGTCGTTTTTCTATTATTTTTTACATTAAGTCTCCCCACTATGCCTTTTGCTTTATATATGGTCAGCCTCCCTTAACAAAAAATCCCGGCTTCACCCCTGATCAACATGTAAACTATATGCTGCAGGTTGATATATAATTGATAACGTGAAGTTACGAGTCCCAGCCTACGAAAAAGATCCCTACAGCTTACATACATTTTGGACCCAAATTCATTTGAGGACAAAGTTTCAAATTTTTAACAAAATTACACTTTTATGTACTTTGAATGTACATTATGTCAGATTAGAGACATGATTAACGTTGCAACAACATTACCCAAATGAAATAGATTAAAGACAACGTTGCAATAACATTACCCTAATGAAATGACATGAAAAATAAAATTTGAGCGCCGTTTTAAGTCTTGAGGTATGAGCTAAGTAGCAACACATTCCACCATATGGGTTTTAGTTGAAATTCGAAGGTATTAGTAACTATATATGTTTCTTTGAGCTTTGAGGTGTTATAAAGTTTATCAGAGAAATACCTTCGTGGGATGTAGTGACTAGTGGCCGTGTCCCGTATCCTTTCTAGCATATTGACTCCGAGTATGTCTTAGCCGATGCCTAATTAAGTTGGCGATTTTATATTAAAAATGTTTATAAATTTTCTAGCTCTTCATAAGTTCAAATTAAAGTTGTGGCTACTGATACATTTCACTATATAGTTTAGCTGAACCCCTAAAGTATATTGTTGATCCATGGATTTAGGGGTGTTACACATGCTATTTTAGCTTGATAAGGAGTTCCTAGCTTCATTTAATGCATAGATTTTAAATTTTGACAGAATAGGTTACATGTACACTTAGCAAAACCCTGCACAAAGAATCCACGGAGTGGATACAAAATGAGTCCAAATATAAAACCTTTCTCGTTTTAGCTTTTTCCAAGTTACTTCAATAATTAAGCTTCATGTTTTCCATGTTCGTTCGTAGTAATATCCATAAGTACTCGTAAAAAAGTTTATGCTTGTATAATAGTCTATAGATCCTTAACTATAAATTAGTTTTTTGTGTTGCTTCTTTCCAAAGTGGGATCATTTTAATATTAAAATCCACCAAAAACTCCACAAGGAGTATGGAATTTGTGGTTGGGACGGTGGAGTGTGCGTATGAGGATTCAGGAACAAGAAATAAAAAGATGTCTTGAGTGGAAGATAGATGTCAGATGCAGAAATGGCAAATGTGTATATATATCTTTTTTAACTTTGTTTTCTCTGTTGATTTATATATTTGTTTATAATTCAATGTATTGATCACTCAAATTTACTAAACAAACCAATAGGAATAGTTGAGAATGTTATGACATTTTTGGTTCAGACAGTTTGTTGTTGGTGACTCCCTAAGCAATGAAGCATAATTTTTTACTCAATAAGAAACCTTACAATCAAATCATACCATATATCAAAGGGGCTTGTAGTTTAACATCTACTTTGTGTGAGATGCTCCTCGACAAAGTGGTGGTGTGTTCAAGTTCTGTCTTAGACCAATGTGCAGTACGTTTACAATGCATAAATTAAGTTGTTGTCTGATCAGTTTGACTTTAAATAATTAGAGAAATCATCATAAAAAAGCCTAAAAGTCTGTTAACTCCATAGGGTTTGGATCTATAAATGAAGTGAATGCAATATATTTCAAGCAAAGTCCTTTTCAAGTTCTAGCAAGTTTTAAGTCATCAGCTTAATGTATGATAAATACATGTTCTAAAGTTTCATCTTTTTATATATTATATGCAGAAGAAGTAGGTCCAAGTATTTCAACTTCGGTAAAATCAGTGTCTCAGTGGATTATAGGCCAGTTGTGGTATGTTTTAGTGGGTCGGTTCTTAAGGCATGCATAAAGTCATGGGAGTAAACAAGATGCACTCAAGTGCATACCGTCCATGTTTTGATTCTCAAGTTTCCAACTACAAGATCCTAAGTTATAACTTATAACCAATGGTTTCTAAGGATTTTTAACAGGTTGTACACGTTATATGTTAGCTTGTTTTGTGCTCAAGGGTCATTTAGGTTTCACTTGAGTGAGAGGTGTGAAAGAAAGACAAGCAAGCCCTATCCCGTACCCTATAGATAAGAGAGTGACTAACCCTTTTAGCCCTCCTCAGCGAGGGCCTTTGCTTTTGTCTTGTGATAAAATGAATTTATGGAAATGACCCAAGAAACAAAAGACAAACAAAAGATGTTTTTCGACGAGACTAGTAAAACAGTAGTATATTAGACCGGGTGGTCTAAAGCCACATATATTATACTATCTTAATTCTCCGTTCAAGCATTTCCAAAGTAATTCTAACATACTAGAAGATATGGTATTCAAATTGTATTATGTAAAATAATTGTCAACTTTTTGATGGATCTTCTAGATACAACAATCTTCAATGATTCATTGAAAGATATTAGCAAGTTGACACTCCATATGGAGTGTTAAGTCAATGAGAATGTACTATGTAGATACCACCCGCAATTCGAATATACTAAATTCCTGCATCTATGGAGTTGATAAGATTTTAAGCCATATATTCCATTTGCTTTTTTACATAAGTTGGGTATCAAGTCACATTTGGTTTCTACATAAGTTGTGGATCAATGCAAGTCAAACTTGAATTTGTATGAGTCTCGTTTCATTCTTTGACGTTACGGAAATCATACATTCGTCCAAAATGTACATATCAAAGAATCGTTTGACAAAGGTTACATCGTTAACCAGTTGGACCACATAATGAGAATATGTGATGCTTAAGCTTAGACTGCGTGCATTGTTCTATACTTCTCAGCTCAAAAGCATGATCTAAATGCCTTCTTTCTACTTCTATGGTTTTTAAGCTACTAACATGTGCATATGATGTTCAAAAAAAGAAAAAAAAAACATGTCCATATATGATCATTTCCCCGTTTCAAAAAAAAAAAAAAAACTATTTCCATTTTGGTTACCTTGATATCAAAGTAGCAACATACACGTTGCAATCTCCACTACCGGGGAATCGATCTTGCTCTAAAAGATGTTCAGTTTGTAACGAGGCTACTGATCAAATTGGCGCATTTCTTGTGGAATGCTCGAAAGATTTGGATTCTAGGTAAAAATCGGATGGGGAATTGATTTTTTTGCCAACTGATGTTGCTGAATTGGCCTCGTAACAACTCTTCCTTCCCCATTGAAGCTTTGTTTTGATGCAATCGTTAAAACAACATGCTGGGTGATTTGGCGTTATAGGAACAAATTTTGTTTAGATGTCAAACCACTTAAAAAAGAAACCTAAGGCGATCAAGACTATCGTTTGATTGGATTTATTAGCTTAGTCCGTTCGGGCCTTATGTTTTGATTTGGGCTTGGTCCAATCTGCATTATTTGATATTGCATATTTATACTTTTGCTAATAAATGAATTTATTGGATAAAGACTTCTTGTTGCTAATTCAAACACAAAACAAACAAACAAAATTCGAACAAGTGAAACAAAACTTTATTCAAATATCAAACCGAATTACAAAATTAAATTCAATACCAACATAAAATTATAAATTAAAAGGTAAAAAAAAAAACACACGTCATTAACCTTTATTTATAGAAAACCAATAATCAAAACAAAACGAAAAGCCAAACTTATCCAACGGCCCTTAAAGTTTAAGTCACTTTCTAACAATCTTTACTTTGACCACAACTTCACTCGAAACTTCAAATTAAAAGAATCTTCATCTTCAAATTTAAATATCCAAATTACTGACAAATGTTAGAGATACTAGCTAAATTCAAATAAACGATCGAATATGAAAACGATACAACACTAATCAAACTAACCATCGAAACTGAAAGCTATCCAAAACAAATCAAACAGACGATCGCACCTGAAAACGATCCAAAACAAATCCCAATGATCGAATCTGAAAATGATCCAAAAGAAATCCCAAACAATCGAATTTAAAAACGATCCAAAACAAATCCCGATGATTGAATTTGAAAACGATATAAAACAGATCCAAACAATCAAATCTGAAAATGATTTAAAAGAATCTAGATGATCGAATCTAAAAACGATACAAAACAAATCAAAGGTCAAAATTCTTCAACCAAAAGGCAAACGAATCTTAAATTGCCAAGCACTTATCCAAACTAAAAATTTCACCAACCCACTTGCTAAAAGCCCAAAACCAAATCTCCAGTTATTGTACACGTATCCAAATTCAAAATCAACGTAAATCAATATTCAAATCCAATTTGCGATTGTATATTTCCAACATATCTTTAAACGAACAAATGTCGATAAAACTAAAACCAATTAAAAACCAATAACTATAACTAATATTGGTCAAAAGCATAAACAAGTTCAGTAAAAAGTCACTAATAACCAAATAAAATCAAACGTATACTGAGTACTGGCTCAAAACCAATAAGTAAATCTTCAAAACAAACGAACGAACCTTTTCAATAACACGTGAAACTCGATCACCCGAACTTTTTTTCCACCATGGCGAATCGACCTATCTCTAAACCAAACCAAAACAAATGATACCAAATTCAAACCAAAGCAAAGCAAAGCAAAAGGTACCAAATTTAAACGAAACCAAAGCAAAAGGTACCAAATTCAAATCAAACCAAACCAAACCGAAATTATAAATCAAATTATAAAATCATATTCAAAGGTACCAACATAAAATTGTAAACAAAAAGGCTCAAAGAAAACTAATGTGATTGACCTCCAATAACCTAAGTTACCAAATTCTAAACACACACAAATTAAGAAACAACCCAAAACAAAAAACCAAATTTACCCAACACTCCTTAGAATTTAAGTCACTCTCTAACACTTCTCACATGCTTGGTGTTACAACCGTAGATTTTGGAAGGTTAGTTATAATCAATGAGGCGTAGTTACGTATTATATATTATACGATTTGTGTGTTATAAGAGTTTGAAACGATAATCTTGCGAGATTTTAGAACGTGATTGTGGATCATGGTACTAGTAGTGATGAAATGTGATGATATAAGATCACACTAACGTTTATTTTATGTGCATTTATCATTTAGGTAACTTGCGTGTACGTATTGCGTATTAAATATATTTATTCTATAAATATATTAAGTATTTGTTGGGTTTTTGAGAAACTTAATAATTATAGAAACTTTAGGAAATGAAGGTTTGAAGGAAACTTTATTACAAAGTCGAAGGTTTTAAGTTTAATGCTTGAGGTTCACACCATAGGGCCTAAAACGAGTACTAAATATGTAGTATAATGTTAGAGGTTAAAAATCGACAATTTTGGTAATAGGGGTGATAGTTGGCCGCGACAAGGGGAATAAAGGGGAGACCAAAGCCCAATTTGACTCTAATAATAACTGGTAAATATCTTTTAAGTATATATGGAGAATTATCATGAAACCAAAACACTTTTCCTTGTCCCTCTTATCTCTGTCGATCGTCGACCAACACAACAAGGGGGAAACCAATTTTTTTTAGGGTTTACAAAGGTATGTTCAATAACCATGTTTTCTATTAATTAATTATGTAAGAACCTTGATTGATAGTTAATCTAATTAGGGTTTTCATTAATTAGGTTTAATAGTCTGTAATTAAAAGTTAGTGTTTCATAAAAGCTTGTATTAACATTAATGGAGACTAATTAGGTCTAATCATTGGTAAAATTGGATTAGGGTTTAGGCAGATTTTTAGGTCAACTTGTTTTGATCATAACTTGATCATATAGATAGATTTTTATGTGATTCAAAAGTACAAAATTATTTACATAGAGTCTAACTTCTAATGGTGGTAATTAAAGCTTTTATCTCAATCGTTTGGTCAGTCAAAATGTTTGTACAAGAGTCAGAGTCAAAATTGTTTTTAGGGAAGCAAGTGTTCAACTTAACTTTGGGATTACTTTGGGTACTTAAACTTTGGAAGGGGCATTGGGATGAATGTCAGAGCTTATTTATATGTTGTATGAGTCATATACCAAAGGATAAGTCAATTGGAGTAGTTTAAGGTCGTCAGCTTTGCTACAAATTTTAGAGTGTAAATGCAGGCAAAATCTGGACATGTAGAGATAAACACTTGTGTAACACTTATTAGCTTAGGGTATTAAGCTTACTAAAAATTATGAGATGTTCTCAATACATATAGGAAGGCCGGTAAGAATTCCAGAGAAGGATCATATCTTTAGGGATTTTATTCATGAACGTTTTATGTCACTAAAAATGAGACATATTTGGGTAAAGTATGAACAGGTTAAGGTTAGTGTATAACTAGTATTTGGAACACATAGAGAGTCGAGAATGAGTTAAATACAAGATAAATACTTAGATATCCATCACAGAGGTTGTTACATTGAGGTTGGGTTAGTATCCTAGATCAATGTTAACGTATGTTATTATTTATGTATTATAGATATTGCGTGTTTGTGCGAAGACTTTGGATTGCATTGCATAAGGTGAGTTGTATTAAGCCCCTTTACTCTTAAAATGTTTTCGGCTGGAAATGATACTTTTAGGTTTTATAAAATGTTGTTATGTTGTTTTGTTGAACAATGTGATTGAGTATGAGTATGAGTATGATATGTGATGCACTACACATGGCGGAATGCACAAGGATATAAGACGTGGCCATGTGTGAGTACGATATAGACACGACCGGAGACATCACATGCGGTGTGGTGGGGATTGTCTGGAGTGCAATTCCGTGAAGTGAAGGTTCGCCACCTTTTTTGGGATGGGTTGGATCTAAGCGCATTTCCATTTTTAATCATAGTTAGAAATAATTATGACATTGTTATAGATAGTATATGATATAGCCATACGTTGGTTATGATGATTGTTTATGTTATATGTTCATGGTATTGTATGCATGCGGTAATTGTTTTGTTTATAAACTAGTATTCTCACCAAGCTTTGTGTCGACAGATTTAGTATCATTTTTTAGGTAATCGTGCTATGTGATTAAGGAGTTACTTTGGATTAGATGGACCTTAGGATTGCATGCGAATTCAAGTTGCTTTATGTTTAGGATTTGTTTTGTTGAACTTATGTTATGACTTTCATTATATGAGCGTTCTATGTTACATTTTGGATAGATGTTATCATGGCACGTTTGTGTTGTGTTTGTTTTATTGAATGTCATCTTTAGACTTTGTTTCTCTATTGTGATGCCATTGTGTCGTGATGATGTCTATTTGTTCATACCTCTCGCCTTGACAGGATGTGACACTTGGATTGGAATAGACCTCAAACCAAATTAGGTTGAATGGATCAATGATCCTATTCTACTTGTGAAACTGTTTGTAAAATTTAATCATATCTTGCTAGTTTAGATCCAATCCACTTTAAAAATATATATCTATATGTACATACAATACAACAAGATTACACATTAACTACCTGTAATTAATATTTTATTTTTGAAAGATATGTATGGAAATGCCCTTTAATTCACGACTTCTGATAACAAGACATGCAAATTAAAAAAAGAGTAATATGATCCAGTTATTAGCACTACTGTACTACAAAAAAATTTGATAATTATTAGTAGGGGAAATATTAGTTGCAATTAACTATAACTAAAATGGCTACAATCTCACGTACTTTGGACCTTCTTTTCACATTTTCAACTAAATATCTCCCTTAGTCTTGAATCATCATCATCCTCCTTAGTCATTGATCATCATCATGGTCAGTGGCGGACCCAAGACTATATCTAAGGTGGTTCCTATGTGATGATAAAATCAACGTGTTAAAAAGTCAACGGGTCAACAAACCGGGTTACTTTAAAATTTAAACGATTAATGAATCGGGTTATGTTAACTCTTACCAATTACAATGCAATGCACTAATCAAACAAAAGAACTTCATAAAAGCCGTGTCGGATGTCCAACACATGGAGAAACCATGACCATATAAGATTGGGTGCACAAATTTTTTTGAACCGTAATTTATAAAAGTTAAAATTTGTTTTCTATTTGTACGTATTCTAACTAAATGATACTAGAAACACATTTTTTTATAGACCGGGTGCATTTAAAATACATGTGAAAGAAATCAATGTCTTTAAAAAAAGAACTACATCAAAAAAATATATAGATATGACGGACATCCACGAGACACCCCTGGCTCCGTCACTGATCCAACAGTAATATGCAAATTCGACTCTTTTAACGTTTTAACATCCTACGCAATTGGTTTTGTTTTTCCTATTCATGCTCTTTTAACGTTTTAACATTCACATGTATACGTTTTTCTAACATTTCTTCTTATTATTTACCTATCTTAGGAGCACCCACAATGGGTAAACTATCTAATGACTTTTTACTATTTCAATAAGTGTTTGAAGCTAGTTTTCACCATTGCATCAACAAATTTTCCTAAAGCTTTTTAAAATGACTTGAGAAAACAACAAGTCATTGGTAAAAGCTTGTGCAAATTCATTTGCTTCATATTAAATGCAATTAATGCATCAAGTCTTTAAAAACTTGATGCATTGTAGATGCTCTAAGTAATTACTACTCCCAAACATAATACTAGTACATTTTAATAAATATTCATTGTTATATACAAAGAGTTGACCAAGACATTTATTGTTTATCCTCTTCACTTCTTCCTTCTTCTACACTAACTTGATCTGTAACTACCTCCGATCTCCGGCAAAATTATTTCTCCCGTTTCTCCATCTTATTTTTCTCAAATTTAAATCTAAGGTGGTTCCTCATATATTTCTAAGGTGGTTCCTAAAAACTTGATGCATTGTAGATGCTCTAAGTAATTACTACTCTTTTATAATATTCATATTACCCATTAATATGACTTTGGTAGAAAAAATGAGAACAAATGATATTTATTAAGTAACCAGTATAGTCGGTCTATAGTGTAGATGCTTGGGGGGTTCCCAAACATAATACTAGTACATTTTAATAAATATTCATTGTTATATACAAAGAGTTGACCAAGACATTTATTGTTTATCCTCTTCACTTCTTTCTTCTTCTACACTAACTCGACCTGTAACTACCTCCGATCTCCAGCAAAATTATTTCTCCCGTTTCTCCACCTTATTTTTCTCAAATTTAAATCTAAGGTGGTTCCTCATATATTTCTAAGGTGGTTCCGAAAAAAATTTCTATATTATTTACAAATAAATTTTTTTTCCAAGGTGGTTCCCGGGCACCACCTAGTTTACACCTAGGTCTGCCCCTGGTCAACTTCATAGGTTCACACAACCACCGTCTCCGCCGCTCTTTACGTCCCATCGACGAAAGAAACAAAACCACAAATCGTAACCCTTGATTTTACCTCACACCAAAATGTAGAAATGTTAAATAAACTAGTGATTAAGGATCGGAAAACATAACCCGAAAAATAATGTCGCACGAAAATAATGTCGTCGAAAAAATAATATCGCCGAAAAATTGGAACAAAGGAGGGAAAAATTGGATGTTGGGAGATAGTTATCTAAAGAAGTCATAGTTATTAAAAAAGTCAAAGTCAATCGGCTTTTTTGGTGAGAAATTGCAGCCAATATAGTTGAATCGACTTCCATCCATGTTATCCCCATCGCTAGGATACGTAATTGCATACAAAGCGGCCGGCGTCATCACATGTTATCACATCATATACCATCTTTACTAAAGAACGAGTCATCTCATCCACATGAAAAGGTATTTGTATCATCAATGTAAACATTAATTACAATCATGAAATTCAATTACGAGGAGCCTCAAATAAACACACATACATAAAAAATAAAGGAGTTGTATCTTTGTGAATTGTGATAGTAAAAAATTAATCTACTAATGTTAACTTAATATATACTCACATATTAAATCTTGTATTCCACTAAATTATGTTGTTGCGATGGACGCTTGATAACTTTTCTTTAGCATTTGCTTAAACATCTTCACTAGGTATAACATAGGGTGTTATGAAGCATTTGATTTTAGGTTTCAATCCATTCCATGACCATTCGATTTACACAAAAGTGTTCCCATGTTAGTTTGGAATGGTTTCTATTCAAAGTTTTATCCTAAAGGGTATATTCCATTCACACAATTTATACCACCAAGCTAACAATACCTGAAAAACGTTAAGCTAAAACAATGAATCTCCGAATAACTTTTGGTTGGAATTCATAAAAAATCTTAACGATATTAACACATTAATCAGTGTACGTAACGGAATAATTAAGATCACGTATAGACAACTAATTAACATAATGTAAAAAAATGTACCTTTTATCAATGGATTAAAACGTCTTCATCGAATAACCAAATAATCAATGGCCACTTAAGATCAAACGATGACCTCTCTAAGTATACGCACACAATACGTTTATATGACCAATAAGTATGTTAGTACGTTTGTGTTAAGCCTCTAATATACCAAACACTTGAATCAATCAACGTAAGAAACCTTTGTTTCTTTTCTAGTTGAACCACTAGAACAAACCAAAACCTAAAATTTAGGTGTTCGGTCGATTAGTTAAAATGAGAGGGGGAGAGACTTAGGGTTAAACTTATGAATAATGAGGACTTTAAGACATCCTTATATAACCCCGTACCTTACTTTTTAAGGCATTAATTCCACCTCCTTAAGGAGGTGGGCTTCCACCAACTACAAGCCCAAATGGGTGTTCCTTTTTGTTTCCTTATTCCTGACATTCCTTTTACTTGTTTATTAGTTTAACAATAATTAATATATTAAATATTAATTAAATATATTTCTTAACGATTTATGTGTGTGTCTCCTTAGGCTAAGGAAACTTTCGGAAATATATTATTTCATGTACATATTCTTTCAGCCCCCACTTGGATATGCGCAATAATATAATATAATAATATTGGTTAGCGTTTAGCAACACATCAATGCTCCCGAAAACTCTCGAGTGTATTTTTCCATAAAATACATTTAAATGACTTATACATTTATAATTTATTTGTTTCTCAAATGCCATGTTAATACTGGATATGTATTTATGTCATTCAATTTAACTATTTTATTTCTCGTATTATATAATTGAATCAAGATTACCAATATATTCGAGACATTTCTAGATTACCATTAGGTATGGCCGTACACATCTGATTAATTAAACGAGTGGCCCAATAAAATCATTCTTCAACCTAGTTGAAGGAAATCCTGACTACACGTGCCTCTCACAATGTTCAAGATACAAATTATTATAGCCTTTATTACTACCTTATTAAGGATAGCGTCAGAACTATAGTAAGAGTACCATCCACATATGTAAGACCGACTTGCATCTCAAGTCAAAGGATTTAGTAATATAAATTATTTATAAGTTTCACTTAAAGACGACGATCCATTAAGTGATTGACTTGTTAGTAGGAGATGTCAAATATGCAACTTTTAAATATTGTGTGAGTTGGTGAACCATCATTAAATATTCTATGAATATTACCATCACTCAAATATGTCTCAGTTCAACTATATTCTCATATAATTGATTGACACAAATTACATAGAATAACATATTATTCAAGGATTTAAACATGCAAAAATAGGATCAATAAATATAAATGAAAACCGAACATATCAAAACATCAATTCATAAAATAAATATTGCTTAACAATATCCTTTATCTAAATACTAAAAGATCAATGCATGATGACCCTATTTGAAGAATCATGCCTCGAGATATGATGATCATACTTGTTGACAAGACATAGAATTCATGATATTTTACTAGGTTTGATCTTTGGATTTTTGAGAATACTTATTTCAAATTCACAATTGTGAATATCTTTGAACATATATAACAATTGTTATTATGTACATATGTACAATGAACACGCAACAAAATGGGATATTGTTGTTGTACACCCTATAAGGTGTGTTGTTCAAACAAAACACCTTATTGAAAATAGTCACCTTTAATAGTTTCTTAAATTATAAAGTATTCTTTATTCTTTTAATATGTACTGCAACTTTGTGCTCAACAAAACACAATTAGTCCACATGGTTATCATAAAAAATGAAACCTTACGATGACTAGGATTAAGTATTATCTCAATCAAACTATCATCAATGTCTAAAAAATCATTAAGATTCTTATAATTTGTAAACGATTAATATTTATGTGGTAATGTTTTGTGTCTTTCTAAACTCTAAATTTGTTTACAATGATAATTATATCTTAATTATCACATAATAACTCATTACTTAGAAAAATTCAAGATAGTTATGATTTTTCTTTTCCAAAAAAATCTTATCATTATATTTGTACTAATCATCAAATGATTTTCTCTTTTGGCAATCATGGTTTTCAAATCTTCTTGTACTTATACAAGTTTTACAATTATCCATACATACAATATGATTTCATGATGAATCCCTTAGAAATCGCATGTCAACACTCATCAAATGAGATATATATTCATTCAGATTTTCTAAATGATATTTCATGTTGTGTTGGATTTTATTTACCTCAAATATTTATCTTAATAAACATATATAAATCAAGATTAAAAGTTTAATTTTTAAACCCTTTCAAATGAAACTTTATTTCAAGCTTAGATGAAATATAGTTTTTTATATGTTATACATCATATGTTATTTAATCAAATAAATATAATACACCCACTAGCTTTTATATGTACTCACAAGTTATCTTAGATCTAATTATAAATCAAAACATAGATTTAATAATTAGACTTGAGATAATCCTATAGATGCATAGATAAATCTATACATAGATTCTTGCATTATTCACACTACATAAAGATTATTATAATTTATAAACATTTGGTTACAACCGTCCTCATTAATGTAATCATAAAAAAAACTAAATACTATTACATTGTCATATTATCATTATAAAAACTATCATGACAATAAATCTTTTTTATTAAATTAATATGCATAAAACAAGAAATTTAATCGCAATCAACTATTTGAGTATCATTAAAAATTCTATCACATGGCGCATTAAACATGTGTACAATAACGTTCATACTGTTTGGTTAAAGATTAATCAAGTTTCCAAAAATTGATTATCTTGTATGGACTTACATCTACTCGTTCATAATTTTATTCAATCATGACATTAAATATTCAATAATACATCTATATGGTTAGCATTTCATGTTCATCCTCATTATGACATTTACTAGTGTATTTAGAAGGTTCTGTATTTTGTTATTTTATCTCGTATAGATCTATGAGCCCTCCCACTTGCTTTTAGTAACCAGAGACTATTCTTCAAATACTTAGCATGTAGAGAAACAACAAATTATTCTCTTTTAGGCAGCGTCACAAAATACCTTGATAGTTCTTGACAAATTCAAAACTTTAATTTTAAGACTCAGTGTGATTCATCACATTTCATAGCTTGTCTCGGTTTCCTTCT
This sequence comes from Glebionis coronaria, assembly GCA_025667525.1. Lineage (NCBI taxonomy): Eukaryota > Viridiplantae > Streptophyta > Magnoliopsida > Asterales > Asteraceae > Glebionis > Glebionis coronaria. Next base: position 629,887,427 of record CM046874.1, on the reverse strand, counting down.
AGGCCAGAGTAATATTTAAGTCTATACTTTATATACTCAATTTCAACCTTGACAAAATTTAAAGGTAACATCCTTCAAGTTATCAAAATCTAACAATTCTAAAGAATTTGATTTATTACTGAAGACATATCAAAACTATGTGATATTCTATGAGTATTTAGATTGTGAGACTATATCACAGTTCATAAATAAGTAAATACTTTTTAGGTTACATACTTATCAATTGTGTCAAAACAAAATTGAATATATATAGTATCAAAAACCTAGTGCATGCTCTAATGTATAATCTTTAAATAGTTCAATAACTCTATATACATTATTTATCCTTTGAATAATTCAAAGCCTTCATGTTCATTAACAAGAATATATAACAAGTTAATTACATTATGTTATGAGTCTTTTAAAAATAAATAACTAGACATAATAAGTTAACTATTTACTTTATGTTATAAGTCTTTTAATAATTAAATAACTTCATGCTTATGATTTTACAAGAAACATAAACATTTATAACTAAAGTAACTTTGAACAACTTCAAGAGTTTATTCAAGTTAATTGCTTAGTTTATTACTTATTTATGTACTTTCCAAGAAACATTCCAAGAACTTATAAACAAATTAGTAAATAGCTTGTTATTCAATATCTTGACATTTTCCAAAATAAGAAAACATAAATTGACAATTAAATGTATAAGTGTTCAAAAAATATTAGTTTCTTACCTCGCAGTCAAAAGAAACTATTTTCCATATTGTTATGTATTATACATTGCACACAATAAAGATTTCTCCCACTTGTGCATGACACAACATCATGTATACAGATAAACAATCACGAAACGTATTTGTTTATGTGAACAATAGTTTCATATATACTTGAATAACTAGTAGAATGTCTACCATATAGATTTAATGAATCGTGCATAATTATTATATGAAATATACTTCAAAAATGAATATCCTATAAAATAGGATGCAATTATCTTTTAAAACTATGGTTCTTCATATTATGAAAGTAAGTTATTATTTCAAGTCAAACTAAAAATAATATGGATTAATACCAAGGTAAACAAGCTTATAGATCCTACTAAATTATATAACATTACATTATGTATTTCCAATAGTAAAACACAATGATCACACTAGATTTGACAACATTACAACTATTGCTTCACTAGTGAAAAGCAAAAACCAATTTATATACTTTCTTACTCTCTTTAAATGCCCATAATTAACAATTACTCTAATTAAGTATTATAGAATGTGTATGGAATTCTATAATGTAGACGAGGGAGTATCCATCATGTTTTCATTAACTTGAAAACTACGTGTAGTTTTCTCTATATTAGGCCTACCATTTAATAAAGTGTTTAGTGCCTACTTTGAGTTAATACATAATAACTAGGGTAAATTGAGATAGTTATTATAATCACAATAAGAAAACAATGCACTTGTTTAACCTTAAGGGGTATCGATATGTAAAGAACAGAAGAAGCATTGCTTGCCTAGAGATTGGTAAGAAAATTATTAGTTTAAAAGATTCTCAAAAACTAAAATAAAAGGGTCTTCTTGCCTAGAGATTGGTAAGAAACTTATTAGTTTGAAAGATTCTAAAAAAAAGTAATGGGATCTACTTGAAACAATAAGTTGTGCAAATCTTCTTAAACATTTAAGTTTGCTTAAAGATTGAAAATTACAATAATCTAATTGCACCTATTAATAGCTTTTCCTTGTAAGGAAAAAGGATAGGTGACGTGGCTCTAATTACACATCTATTTCCTCGTAAAACGAGCTTAAAATGAGTATAATATCATCAAATGTGCACAAAATATGCTTGTTTTCTTGTTTGTGTATGCGTAGGCACGAATATCGAGAAATCACTTGGAAAACTCAAAATCAAGACAAAACGGACACGAGAAATGAAGACGTACAAGAAAACCGAAGTCAGATGTCATTCTATGGGTTTTGAAACCCTAATATCTTAAAAAGACCAAATTACCCTTGAAGAATGGTGAAATTACCAAAATGCCCCTCAACTTTCCCAAACATAGAGCTTACACCCTCACATATCCTATGTTACCATTTTGACCCTTAAAGTTTGCTCATATTGCAAATATAGTTCTTTGAAATGTTTGATAAAGGTAAATGGACTTATTTTGACAAGTTTGGAAAGTATTATGAGTATTAACATTACATTGTGAATCTTAATAAAAGGAGGATTGGATTTGCAATTATATCAAAGTCAACACAGCCCTAGTTTCTACAAATCAAAGGGTGAAAACTGCCATTCATCAAAGTACACTCATTCTTGATACAAAATATTTGATGGACGAGTTGCGATAAATCTCCAAAGTATCATCAACCTAATATCAAAACTATGGGGGACGAGTTTTGCCAATTATGAAATGTACAATAACCCATAAGTTACCCTTTACCCCCCCCCCCCCTCCGACTAATTAATTATATTTCAAAAATTAACTACTAGGAAACAACCCCATTATCCCTAAAAAAGATCTAACAACTCGTTCATACCATAAACCCTAAAAAACCACCCAGATTTTATTAATTCATAGGGCTTTTTCAAATTACTTGAGGGCAATTGTTATTATGGGTGTCAGGAACAAGACCCATGTGCTAAATTAAAGTCACATTATCATATGGGACCTCTGTCCAGCAACGAGTCACGGGTTCACCACAAGACTCCAAATTGCTTGACCCAATGGATGATTCTGATCAAGTTACTTGTTCGCCACAACAAATCAACCATCAAGATCACTTCAATCTAGCTGGAACCTTCGAGAACGATTTTAAAAAGTAGAATATTCCACAAGAATATCCAAGGGCTTTTGGGGAAGTTTGAAGATGTGTCCAACTTGGGTTTACTCCCACTAGTACAAAAATGGGTTTCGATCACACATACCAAATTTCGTGTAGTCACAAATAATTTTTTTGTGTGACTGAATTCGCTAGTCATAAATAAACAGTCACACTTGAAGTCAGTTTGTATGACCAATTCGTATTTTGTTTGTCACGCATATGAATATTTACGTGACTAGGGCTAACAAATGCGTTTTGGATGAGTCGTTAGTCACTTAATAATTTGAGAGTGTTACCGAATCAAAGTCTGGTTCAAGTAGTAGTCACATTATACATATACATGTGTGCCAAATATTTGTCATACACACATTGAATGTGATCAAAAATCATATATGGTCATATAGACTTATTTTACAAGCGACAAATCGATAAACAAGGTTGTCACACATATTATTTTAATGTGACTAGTATATTTTGTTAAATGTTAACCACACATGAATTTTCTGTGTGTGGCAAATTGAAAGTAGGTATTGAAACATTTACCACTTTATTTATTTAAATGTGACAAATTTTTATAGCTACTTGAAGACTATGATCAAATATAGTAAATGATCACACTAAATCATCAAAAAATTATGTGACTATAAATTTCGCAATAGTCACAACATTTAAGCAATTTGTAACTAAAGTATATTTATGGTCACATTATAATGAGATTATATGTGACCAACATATTGAAAACGTCACACAGTAAAATATTCATGTTACAAATGTTTAGAACCAAATGTAATCTCAATTTTCACTAATCTTGATATGAGTCACATTTTTAAGTGTTTGTATGACTAAAGTCACTACACATAGTCACAACAAGTAATTTTCTTTGTGACTAACTAATCCCATAAAATAATAGTTTGTCTCAACAGGTATTTTTTTATGTGACTAACTAAGCCCATCAAAAAAAATTTGTCACACATATTTATGAGTGTGTGTCGAAGCTTCCTTGGTACTCCCTGCATGCATTGAGTTCAGACTATTTGCCTTTATGGTTTGCAACTCTTCATTTGCCCCGATAAAAAACTGTGTTCGTTATGGGTTGTATAAATAACCTGCCTATGGTTACATAATCTATAACATCACTAACTATGTAACACCCCCAAATTTATACAACGCAATACAGCGGAAGACTAGTTGGTGTTACGGGATAGCACATTACTCACATCATAGATAACGCATAAAAATCGCGTCGTTTAATAATAAATCATTTCCATTCATAAATATCAAAGTTACATCGGTCCCAAGTCATTACATTTCATACAAAGTTTTACAAAATATTTGAATGGAAAATGTTGTTTTAGTGCGGGCCATGAATTCTTGTTGTCTTCCCGAGAATTACCTTCAAGTACCTGAGACAATACATGTTAAAAGAAAAGGTCAGCGATAACGCCGAGTGAATTCATAGAGTTTAATAAAATCCATCAATATAATATCAGTATAAAATTATTACTGAAAATCATTTTGTACAATTCATTTTAATAGGCCATAAAATAGCCAAAGTCATTTTATACAAATCCTTATCGAAAATCATAATACAGGCATTTGCCGTAAAAATCATTATACGAATCATTTTCGTTAAAAACACCATACAATACGTTTTGCAACGTTGTATAGATTAAATAAAACCGTTATATGAATATGGCTATAAAAGCCTTAAAAATCATTATACAAGCCAATGTCGTAAAAACGTCATACAATACGTCTTACGACGTTGTATGAAAATAAAAACCGTTATATGAGTATGGTTATGAAAACCAAAACACAAACATAATATCAATAGTATGACCCAATATTGCTAGTCAGGCAATACATCGTAATTCGGAGCGTCTAGTAGTATTTCGTTAGTTTTTGGATTATTATAAGCCGCATGACATTGTTACCTTACTAAACCAACAACGGGTAGCTAACCTGATACCAATTTTGCCCATCTAAAGCAGCGTGTCGTCACAAAGGTCACGCTATGGAAATCTTCTCATACATAAATTCGCAATGTGGCACGACGGGGATCAACCGTCAAGGCGCGAACTGGGGTGATCGTCCCCAAATAGTACTATTAAATGCATAAGCGTCTACCAAATCCCGGTAGTTCACAATTCATGCTAATGGGACTTTTAGTGACATAACCTAACTTTAATAATCCATTTTTATTTGCATCTATCGGGTCCTTTAATCATTTATCGGGTCATACAATCGGGTCATTCAATCATTCGGGTCCAAATCAATAAACAAACAATCGGGACAAATGGTGTCCTAATTTTATAAAAACTAACATGTTATCTCCCTCGCGGGTTTATAAAACATTTATAAAACATTTAAAAGAGTGCGAGGCTATGAACTCACGTTGATATGGGAAGGCGGGTTATCGGCAATTCGGACGTACGGTACGTGCTTCAATCACGGAAACCTATATAAATAATAATCGGTCTTAGACTCTTGTCCAATGACTTTATAAAAATATCAATTATGTATACATATGATGATTATATATATATGATGATCAAGTGGGTTTACATATTCTCGTTTACTCATTTTAGAGTTATGTGTCGATAACTTTAATACTAGTTTTCTCGTTTTACCTATTTACGTGTTTTAGGTCCAATAAGCCTATTATAAGTTCTTAACTTGTATTCATCATTGTTATACTTACATTATCAGTATCTACACTTTACAAGTTGGGCCTAAATGGGTTAAGCCCAAATGATAAGTTTATAAGTGTTTTAGTCCATTTTTGTTGTATTATTAGTCCAATAACGTTAATTTAGTCCGTTAACGTCCGTATGTCCTATAGTTCGGGTTTTATCGGTTTTTACTTGTTATACATGTCTATATATCAGTATATGAGTTTATAAAAGTTTACATTAGACGGGTCCAACCATCTAAGTTTTATTTAACAAAAACGTTAATTTTATGGCAATAGCCGAAAAAGTCGTAAAAATCATGTTTATAGTTTTATATCTTATAAAACATAACAAGTTACCATTTTTATAAAATGTCCACTTATTTATCATTGTACATATTTTTATAAATAAAATTCATGATTTAGTGGGTTTTAATTATAATTTATACTATTAAAATTTGAGTGCTTATATAATAGTATTATTCTTTAATTTCCAAAAATCTGATTTTTATCTTCACTTTCACCAAAACTGCCATATCTTGAGTTCTACATGGAGATAGAAGCTCAAATTTTTATCACATAAACTAAATGATATGTGCTACATTTAACTCTTCTATAGCTACTGTTGAATCATCCTTTAAGTATTTTCTAAAAATCGTCCAAAACAGTAACCTCAGATTTATACCTTAAACTTGTTTTGATCATATCTCACTCATTACTTTGATTCCATTGCATGGCCAACTCTCACATGTGTACAAGACTCATAGCTTACTGTATATCAATTATAATTCATCATTTTATCAGTTCATAACATGTTTCTTTACTGTTTTATACAGCCATGTAAATTAATCAAGATTTTAACCTTGTTTCTTATAGTTTTTCACCTTTTTAATCATATTTATCAACACCAAATCCCCACATAACATTTTTATCATCATATAATCATCATATACATATACAATAGGAAATAAAATACATGTTTACATAATCAAAATAACAAGAAGATGAGGAGGACAATCTTTATACCACCATGATGATGTAGGTTGTGATCAAAACATGGATTTTGATGGAGAAACTTGTGCTTAGCCAACACCATCTTCAAGACCATCAATCTTTATGATCACCTTGTGGAAAATCAGCCCCTAGACACCATGAATACTCCTCCTTAGATGTTATAACTTGCACCAATCAATAGGGCTTCAAAAGGACATCAACATGTATATGAATAACATGAGATTTTGTGGTTGATTTTGATCAAATGAGGGTGTTGTTTGTGAGATATGGGACGGCATAAAATAGGAGAGATGAGAGAAAATGGTGGTTTGCATGTTGTAAATGGATGCAAATGGTTATGGTGGAGTGGTTTTGTTGTAAGGTAGCTTAACTTGTAAGCTTAGCTTACAAGTGTAAGCTTTAAGTTGCTACTTGTTTAAGGCTTGACACCTAAGGGTGTTGAGTCCATGGTTTGGCCGTCCCATGTTAGTGGGGTGGGGCAAGTGTAAACTTGTCTCATCCCACTAATTTACGGGTATTCCTCGATTCTAGTTTCCTCGATTTGCGTGCCCTCGGGTCGTTTTACGAAAAACGTTTTTATAAATTATGAATCAACGGCACAAAACGAATCTAATAAAAATTGTTTCATCAAAAACGGAGTTCGAAAACGTAAATACGTAATCCTAAGGTTTCCGGTTTAGTCGTAAAGGACGTTAAAATAAAATCGTAAGTCCTAATCTCTTCTCGTAAATTTGTGAGTTTATGAACCAACACAAATTTAAAACTCCAAAATAATATTCACGGATAAATTTATTTTCTGAAATGTCGGACTGTCACCAAAGACGGTGTATGTAAACGTAAGCTTGTAACGTAGAATCCTCCGGTTTAAACGTAGTCGATGCTACTTCAAGACGTAAATCCAAATTTCTTCCCAAAAATAAGTGAGTTCATAAAATAATATTTTCAAACAAATATTAAGAATAAAATATCAATCGTAAATTGACGGATTGTCACAAACTACCTATCATCTTCCCCAAATCAAAAACACCTTTCTTCTTTCAATTAACAGATCGATCCATGGTAGATTCTCAAGGAAGTACTTCTGATGCAAATGCCACCCCTTTGTTGGACGAGATTATGCAACTCACTGGTGGTGCACCTATTTCGTATTCCATGAGGGTCTTCTTGGAGCAACAAATTATTGAGGAGAAGGCTTTTACTAATGATATCCGGGATTTGATTGAACCAGTTAAGGAAAGCCTAAAAAGGTTTACTGCACTTGCTGAAATGAAGACCAAGCATCTAGCCGCTGAATGGGAGGAGTCTATTGAAGCTATTACCGATTCAAAGAAGAGGTTGGAGTTGAAGCTTTTTCGTTTGAACAAGATTGTCCAGGAACAACTTGAAGGTGTGGATGAGTTGAAAGCTTGGTCCACTTCAATGGAAATAGTTCCACCACCAGAAGAAGAAAATGTTTGATGATTGTTGTGCATCGGCATGTATGTTTGTGTTATTTTTTACCATCAATATACAGTTTGGGTATGTTGTGTCTAATCTAGTTATTTTGTGTAAGTTAATGTACTATGTATCCATGTTTTGTTACTGCATATGTAATATGGTGGTCTAATGGTAAATGTTTGACATTTATGTTTAATTTCGTTGAATAGCCTACTATTGTGTTTATCTTCATTGGTATACATTACATCTTGAATTGATCTTTAACTTATAGTTATGCTTAATATCAGTATCTGTTGTTATTTTTGGGGGTTAAGATAGCAGAATGTGCTGTGTGTATGAAATTAAAGAAGGTACATGAACTGCTTTATGTATGAATTTGAGCACAAAGTTGCCAAGTATGAAAAAATTATGTATTATAGATTATTCAAACTTCTTGCAGACACAAACTTATACTCTTGCAGACACAACCTTATACTCATTATGTCAATAGCTATATATACATAATGCACTTCAGTAACGAGTAGATTTTTGCAATACATGCTTATCACAAAATTTGTGAATAAAGACTGAAATTAAAACCAGCTTTAACCTATTGTAACTAAACCCTAGGTGTGCAGGCAATATGAGGTTTAAATCATGTTGTCAATAATGGTTTAACATACAGTCCCAAACACCTCTTATGTTGAGCAGGATATCAAATTTACAAAGGGATAATGAACTTTAAGCAATTTCAGGGCATGCAACCAACCTGAAATATAAAGGTGAGCAACAAAAGACTTAAATAAGCTGGATAATCAATAAAATAAGTATTCAAAAGACAAATCACTAGTGGAGTTGAAAGTTATACCTAGTCTTATGTACATCCACACCAGCCTTGCAAACTGATATAATAGTTATAAGTACATTGTGCAGTTCAGTAATTGCAACTCAATCACCAAATTGAACACTATAGTGGAACACAAACGACACAATTACGTCAGAATTCACTATGACATATTATGAAAACTTATATGGACACTGCAGACACAAATATAGAGTAAAAAATACTATGTAGTATGTCACTAGCTATATAAACAGATATGCAACTCATCTCACCAATTTGAACACTCTTTTTGAACACAAAGTTTCACTAGTATGACAGATTATGAAAACTTATATGTAATTAGCTATATCAGCAAGACACAATTGAAATCTAAACTTCATAAAAACATAATTAAAATAACCACTGAATGTTATAGAAAATTTATATTCAAATAAAAGAGATTACAAGTGTTTTTGCAGAAAAAATGAAAGATTTATGCTTGTGATATGCACACAAACATAAATTCTTAAACAAGTACTAGAATTCATATATTCCTATCCTCTAAAAGAACAAGTTAAATATGATAAAAAGGCTGATTGTGCCAACTTGAGCATGTCAGGCCTCACTTGGTTTTTCGTATGACAACTCCTTCACCGTCGGCTCGATAGTAGTCACTGTGTGAATCATCACCTACAAGTACACCTGTGATGACGTATAGTCCCCAGCCGGGTCATGAACCCGGCCCACGGGTACTACCCGTATCCGGCCCATCACGGATGGGTGGGATTAATGTTATTTAAGCCTATGGGCTTAGATGAACAGTAACCGCACACATGTGTGCGGCCCACGGCCTGGCATGGCCGGTACAGGGTTAGACAGAATCATACTCCTACTATGATTAGGATTTATCACAAATGATAGGATATTCACTCACCATAATTAGAAGATAACAATCAATCTAATTCTGGTATTTATCCTTTCTTTGGGGCCGAAGCATCAGTGATAGCCCATTAGGGTTTCACTGCCTATATAAGGAACCCCCAAGGGTTCCACAAAGGTATTACATTCTACACACTCACAACTCATCCGATTCTCATAACCCCAACCGATTACTTACTCTCACGTCGGAGTCTAATCGTGGGATACATTCCCACGGTAAGCCTAACGCGTGTTGTTTTAGTATGCAGGATCCCAACCAGATAATTCACTTGGTGCAGGAGCCGGAGTCCAGCCAGCCCGAATTAAGCCTAATTCGGGTCTAGCAAGGATCACCCAACTTTTGTATCAACAAGTTGGCGCCATCCGTGGGACCATTACACTAAGCTAGAGCAAATCTCATCTCGATCTCTCAATGACAAAGGGACATCCGCAAGGAAACCCCAGAACACAAATCCTGGGAACCGGAAGTCCCCAGGGGACGGGATACTCATTCCAAACTGATCCCCTAGTAACCAAACAGGCGGACCGAATAACCGAAGTGGTCTTCAGTCCATGGGTATGACAAGCACGTTCGCTGTCACCCCACCACCTACTTCGACCCTGGATAACCCTGATCCAGGGAGTGCGCCCAACCCCCCTAACAAGGAGCCGCGCAGACCATCAACTGAGGAAGAAGTGGAGGTCGAACCACTTAGTGAGGAAGATCTCACTCGAGTTCTCACGCAGAACTTCGAGAGGATCGTCCCAGGAATTGCATCCAGGTTGAACCTAGGGAGGGACCTCCAATCTAGGCTGAACTTTGGCAGTGCCGAACCAAGCACCTCTCCTCAAATTCAGAGGAAGCAAAGGGCACGACCCCAGGAGCGAAACCTCTTTGAGGAGACTCCCCAACCTAGGAATGTGTTCGAACGCATAGGGGATCGTCTTATGCAGGAACTACTACAATCTCGTGAGGAGGGAGAGAGGTCCGACGGTTCACCCGAGCGACCAGATCTGGAGCTAACCAGAACTAATCGCCGCACAAGCGTGTGGGATATGATGAATACAGGGAAGAAGGCTCCTATCTCTTCTCAAAAGAGCGGTCCTCACCCAAACGATGGGGCACCGCCCCTTCTCCCGGTCCATCAGGAGAGGATTCGGATGACCATCCACCCAAGCGTCGCCGACCTAGGCGTACCCCTCCACCGCTCCCAGACAATGAAGAGTACTATGGTGGCCCTTATTATCGAGAGGCGGAAGCAGAACATCTTTCCCGCCCATGGTGTGACCCTAATCTCACCCGTCCATGGGCTGATCCCAGGGAAGATCCTTTTACTCTTTGTATACGGAATTATTCCGAGGATACAAAGCGTCGCATGCCGGCGTGTGTCAAGACTTATAATGGGACTGGTGATCCGGATGATCACCTAAAGATATTTGACACGCAGGCGAAAATTGAACGATGGCCCATGCCTATATGGTGCCAAATGTTCAATTCAACCTTGATCGGCAATGCTCGTGATTGGTTTGAGGGACTTCCTCCACGAAGCATTGATAGCTTCACTGAACTACGTACTGCGTTCAAGAACAATTATACTCAGCGAAAGAAGTATAATAGGGACCCGGTCTCATTGGCAACCGTCAAGCAACGACCGGGGGAATCTACGGAGGCCTTCACCGAACGCTTCAATGACGAGTGCACGCGCACAAAGACAATGTCGGAACTTCTGAAAATTTCCGATTATATGCACGCCATAAAAGACAGGGAATTAATCAGACGTCTCAATGACAAGCGACCGGAGAGGTATGACGACCTTATGGAAAGGGTCAGAAACTTCATAAAGGGAGAAACCGCGGTATCCGCGGCTTACCCTTCAAAAAGAAACAGCTACCGATCGAACGACCAGTCCAGGAGACAGTCGGGCGGTCAAAACAACCAGAGCAGTGGGAGGAGCTCAGACTACAAGAGCCAAAACAAAGGAGGGTGGTCGGAGGACAAAGTTACCCCTCTAAAGATGTCCTACCGGGAGATCTTGCTAACAGAAGGGGCCAACTTTCCGATACCTCCCCCAATGACGAATCCGCTGGACAGTCGTCAAGGAAATCGCTTTTGTGAATTCCACAACGACAAGGGCCACGGCACGGAGGAATGTATCCAGCTCAAGAAGCACATTGAGTCACTGATCAAGTCAAGCAAACTCAAGCATTTAGTCAAGGATTGGAAGGATGGAAAGGAAAACAAGAAGTATGACAAGAAGGATCCCCAAAAGGACAATCCTTCGACTATATACATGATCCAATCCAGGCAGCGCCGCACAAGGCAGAAAATTAGCCAAAATTTTTCACGCGGCAGCGAAATCTCATTCCCTCCCATCACGGCAAGTGATGTAGCCGATGCACCTCTCACGATTGAGATAAGCATTGGAACATACAATGTCCGCCGTATGTATGTGGATGGAGGGTCATCAGCGGAAGTACTATACGAACACTGTTTCGTACAGTTACGACCAGAAATAAGAAGCCAATAAGTACCGGCCACGTCGCCGCTCATTGGCTTTAGTGGAGACACCATCAGGCCAATAGGACAGCTGCGTCTGTTGGTAACCATTGGGAATGAAGAGCATTCCACAACGGCGTGGATGAACTTTATGGTGATATGCTCACACTCTCCATACAATGGGATCATAGGCAGGCCAGGTATCCTGGCCATACGGGCAGTACCCTCCACAGCTCACGGAATGATTAAAATCCCTGTGGAAGGAGGAATTGTCACTATCTATAATGCAATCATACCACCATCCGAGTGTCATGTCATGATAACACCAGTTCCACCTGTTCCCCCCAAGGATGAATCACCACCTCCCAATTGGAAGGTGGCAATCCATCCTGATTATCCGGAACAAGAGGTATTCATAGGGGGAACACTCTCGGATAACGGCAAGAGGGCCATGTGCTCTCTCCTAAAAGAAAACTTAGATGTGTTCGCATGGGAGCCCAATCACATGAAAGGCGTTCCTCGTGCGATAGCAGAACACAAGCTCCAAATCCGCCAGGGATATCCTCCCGTTAAGCAAAAGAAGCGCGGTCCGGCACCAGAACGCAGCCAAGTAATAGTGGATGAAGTACGGAAATTGGTGGATGCAGGTATCATGCGCGAGGTATACTACCACGAGTGGTTATCCAACCCGGTCATGGTCAAAAAGCACGATGAGAGCTGGCGCATGTGCATGGACTTCACGGACCTGAACAAAGCCTGTCCGCAGGACTGCTATCCGTCACCGGAGATTGATTGGAAGGTAGAGTCCCTATGTGGATATCCCTTTAAGTGCTTCTTAGATGTATACAAAGGATACCACCAGATCCAGATGGCGGAAGAGGACGCGGAGAAGACGGCGTTCCATACTAGTCAAGGCGTATACTGTTATACAAAAATGCCATTCGGACTAAAGAACGCCGGGGCAACATATCAGCGGCTTGTTGACAAAGCCTTCGACTCACAGATAGGCCGCAACCTGGAGGTCTATGTTGATGATTTAGTCATCAAAAGTCATACGGACGATGCACTTCTCCGAGACATCCAAGAGACGTTTGACACATTGAGGAGGATTAATATGAAACTAAATCAAAAGAAATGCACGTCTGGGGCAACTGAAGGAATGTTCCTTGGATATATGATTGATCCAAATGGCATCAAGCCTTTCCCGGAAAAGACGGACGCGGTAATACAGTTACCATCTCCTCAGACACGGAAAGAGGTGCAATCCTTAAATGGGAAGTTGGCCGGGCTAAACAGGTTCTTATCGAAGTCCGCGGAGAAGTCACTCCCCCTATTCAAAACACTCAAGAAGTGCATCAAGAAGGGAGACTTCCGGTGGACAAAGGAAGCGGAGGAAGCTTTTGGTCAACTCAAGCAGCACCTTGCATCTCTCCCCATGCTAGTGGCCCCCGACCCTAGGAGGAGCTCATCATGTATCTGTCAGCCACACATAGAGCAATAAGTGCGGTACTCATGACGGATAGGGACACAGTCCAAACTCCGGTCTACTTTATAAGTAGAACACTACAAGGGCCAGAGTTGAATTATTCTTCCATGGAAAAATTGGTTTTGGCATTAGTGTTTTCTACGAAACGGTTACGCCGGTACTTTCAGGCGCACCCAATTGTGGTTATTACTGATCAACCAATAAAACAAGTCATCTCTAGACCAGATGTGGCCGGTAGGTACATAAGTGGAGCATTCTATTGGGAGATCATAACATATCTTATAGACCAAGGACGGCTGTTAAAGGCCAAATCTTGGCAGATTTCTTGATAGAGAAGCCGGATGAGGAAGGACCAGTCGTACAACTAGAGGAAACTCCAGCAGAACCATGGGTATTATTTACGGACGGATCTTTGTGCACGGATGGATCAGGAGCTGGTCTAATCCTTACGAATCCGGAAGGAATGGAGTTTACATACGCCCTGCGCTTTGAGTTCACAGCCACCAATAATGAGGCAGAATATGAAGCGTTGATTGCGGGTTTAAAAATCGCCGCTAGAATGGTAGTCCGCAACCTTGAGCCCTACGTGGACTCACGGCTTGTCGCGAACCACATTCTAGGGGGGTACATAGCCAAGGAGGATAACATGGTTCGATATTTGGAGACAGTCAAGTCACTCATCGCGACTTTCAGCAAGTTTTCTATCAAGCAAGTACCAAGAGGTGAAAACAAGAAGGCGGACGCTCTTAGCAAGATCGCGTCTACAAGTTTTGCCCACTTATCCAAGCAAGTCTTGGTGGAAATACTATAGGTAAAGTCTATAACAGAAGGGGAAGTCGTAGCTATAGTTGAGGAAGATGGACCTACATGGATGACCCCGATCATCAACTATTTGACTAATGAAACCCTTCCAGACGAGGAAAAGGCGGCACGACGTATCAGAAGGAAGTCGCAGCACTTCGAGCTTCGGGAAGGTATTCTTTACAAGCGTTCTTTCTTACAGCCATGGTTGCGGTGTGTTGGGCCACGCCAGGCTACTTATGTGATCAGTGAGATACATGATGGGTTATGCGGCATGCACGCGGGTCCCCGATTCGTAGTAGCTCGAGCTCTACGCACAGGTTATTATTCGCCTACTATGCATAGGGATGCACGCGACATGATTCACAAATGCAGTGATTACCAAGTGCACAGACCAGTACCACGACATCCGCAGTAGGAACTTACACCCATTACATCCCCATGGCCATTCTGTAAGTGGGGGATTGATATTGTAGGACCTTTCCCCGTAGCTGCGGGGGGAGTTAAGTTCTTGATTGTCGCAATGGACTACTTTACACGTTAGATAGAGGCCAAGGCAGTCAAATCCATCACAGGAAAACAAGTTAAAAAGTTTGTTTGGGAGAACATCGTGTGCCGTTTTGGCTTACCAGGAGAAATCATCTCGGACAACGGGAAGCAGTTCGCGGATAATCCATTCAAGGACTGGTGCGCACCAATGAATATCAAACGACGCTTCGCATCTGTTAAACATCCGCAGACAAATGGTCTTGTGGTGCGAGCAAATAGAAGCTTGGGTGAAGGCATCAAGGCACGCTTGGATGAACGAAGTGCCAAATGGGTGGATGAACTGCCACATGTTCTATGGGCACATAGGACTATGATCAAAACAGCCAACGGGGACACTCCATTTGCATTGGCCTACGGCACTGAATCTGTCATACCAGCAAAAATAGGAATGCCTACCATCCGCACAACGGAGGTTCATGTCGTCACAAACGACGAGCAGCTCCGGATCAATCTGGATTTGTTAGAGAAAAAAAGAGAGATAGCGGCTATCAATGTGGCCAAGTCCAAGGCAAGGATGAAGGCTTATTATGACGCCAAGGTTAAAGGTGTTTCTTTTCGACCGAGAGATTATGTTTATCGTGCCAACGAGGCGAGTCGGGCGGAGAATACAGGAAAGCTGGGCCCTAAGTGGGAAGGACCGTATGAGGTTACGGAAGCCTTAGGACGGGGTGCGTACAAGTTACGTGACATGGATGGCCGCGACCTGGAACGCACATGGAATATCTGCAATCTTAAAAGGTGCTATCTTTGAAAGCTATGGCTTCCGCATGGACACTTTGCTATATCTAGCTTCAATGAAGATCCATGTCTTCTCTTTGTTTTGTTGTTTATGCTTTCTAGGTTCTCTTTGTTTTTAGGATTTCCCATTCTTGTCAAAACAAAAAAAAACGTAAACGTTCTAATAAAATGTCGTGGTGCCTGGCTAGCTCCACGGCTTGTTCTTGTGCAAATTATTGTCTTATTTTTTAGATTCTATGAACAAATTATTGCCGTATAGATTTAGTTGTTATTACTATAATGTGCTATCTCTTATTCATATGCATTCATTCAAAACCGTACATCTACTATGCGCCTCCAGGCGGGGTAAGAGGATTAAGTGAACCTAATAATTCAACTTGTCGCATAAGAGGGATGCAACCCCAGTGACGCGGATCATGAATCCTTACTAGACACCTTACTCACAAGACGTTGTGGTAAGTTTCCATATGTCGCGCTCACATAGTGCCTTGCATGGTAAAGACGCACGCCACACGTCTAGTAAAATATAGACTTGGTTTTATTCTAGGTAAGACGTGACACGTCATGCGACACAGATACATGATATCTAAAAAGAATATAAACAAGTTTCCAATTATCAAAATTGCTGTGACCACCACGGACTTATAGATATTATTCTACATGTTTGCAATAATGTTACAAAAGGATAAAATACCATGGACATCCACGGACGAATATTTAAGGTTACAGACCAAATTATCCAGGAGTAATAACAAATTTAGGAACACCCTACATGGGGGGGGAGAAACCTACCTATCTCCATTGCTCCTCAGCTAGGCGGGGCAATACCTCACCATGTCCCTTCCGTTCCAGAGCTTGAGCCGCATTCATTTCCAGCACCTCACTTAGTGGTTGTTCACCAACAACGATTCGGGTCATGTCTTTATAAATAGGGAGAGTGAGTTGGCTGGGGGAGGGAGTGAAGGGAGTCCGGGAATGTCCCTCATCCTGAGAAAAGGCACCAAGACTTAGTTTCTCCATGATCTCCTTATTTTATGCATCTCTTGTGGCTTCCAACTTGGCCAGGAAGGGGTAGTTGAGATCTCACATAACAGCCATAGAGGCAGTCATCTTCTCAGTGGCCCTAGTATTGAAGAAGGCATGCTTTGTGAAGTTTTGTTTCTTCCTTATTAGCTCTGCGGCCATGACCATCCCTTCAAGACGACCGTGATCGATGCCATCCGACACGAGGTCTGCAAACTGTTGAACAAATTGTGGGGCGTCCAACACCTTCGTGACGGCCAAGCGCAACCCATGACCCACCATCCACCTGCGATCGGCAATGGCTGCTAGTAGTTGGGGGCACAACACATCATCACGCTCGGAGGTAAGGGCATTCACCAGTACGTCTTTTTGGGTGGAAGCCTCCTTCAATTGTTCGGCCATGACCCTCTCATGAGCAAGCTCCTCTTTCAGTTTTCCTCACCCTGGATCAATGCATGTGGATCTTCAAGATTCTTTGTGAGGATGGACACTTGGTCAGAAGAGGACCTAGTTGAAGCTTCTGCCGCGGTCACCTGTATGTGATACATCAATTATTAGGATGCAGGATAGTGCGACGTAGGCCTAATGCGGTGCGGATACATACCTTAGTTGTTGCAGCCTCAAGTTCAGTCTCAAGCTCGGCTACATGTTGGTCATGAGCATTTGCATGTGCTGCTTGTTCTTTAATAGTAGCCTCGGCAGTAGCAAGCTGGGACTGGAGGGCGGCAATCTGGGCCTCATTGTCTTCGATCATCTTCTCTCTTCGACCAACTTTCCTCTTCAAGGAATCAACATGCTCTAAGGCAGCCTCAAATCTTACCCGCATAGAAGTGCCCATGGCCATCTGGTGAACCAAGGCACCGTTGTATTCATCCACTAGATCCACATGGTTTAGTGCATTTACATCTCTTACCAGACCAGGAGGGATGCAGTTATTGAGATAATCACGACATTCTTCGGCCTTTCTCATCCGTGAAGCGGTGGTGATCTTCTAGTCGGAGTTGAACTGTGTGTGAGGGCCGAATGCCGGGACCTCTTGAGAAGCGGTGGGGGTACCTTCCTCAAAGGCTGGGCCAGACCCGGTCGTGGGCGTATGGGTGGTAGGTTCCTTCTCCTTTTCCTTCCCCTTTCGTGCATCCTGGGGAGGTGCGGCACCAGCTTGTTCATCTCTGCAAATAACAATTGGAATAAGTGTTAAATATTGTTTGTGGAAGTCCGTACCTCTTACTTGGATAATGGATATTTTGACCAAACAAAGGCGGTAGACTTACACATTGGTTCTTTCTAGTTCTGATGTAGTGGGGGGAACTTGAGTGACTGGCTCGGCATTGGTTAACGGCACGACCGGGTCCACGGGTGCAGCCCGCACCGTCTCGGAAGCTTGGGTGGTGCTCTCAACACACTGATAGCGGGGGTGATCCTCGCGCTGTTTTTTCGCAGGGGCATTGTGTTCCCCGACCTCAGCCTGAGCAACTCTTCTTACCCGCTTTTTCTTCCTACGGGTACGCTTGGGGGCGGGCTGGGCTTCCCCTTCTTCTTCCTCTTCCTCTACTTGTTGCACTTCCTCCTCGTCATCACCCAACATTTGGCGAAGACTGGAGGTGGTCCTCTCAATGTTGTCACCTTGCTCTTCCCCACGTACGGGGGTAGCGGTCTTAGGTGGAGAGGAGGGCCCGACTTCATCTTCCAGCATCAGGTTGTCACCGTCTTCGTTGTTAAAATCCACGGGGGTTCTCAAGAGTGTTGTTTCTTCTTCTTCAGAATGGGGGTCTGGTACGGCTGCTAGGGAAATTGTCACGTTCCGGGTATGCTCGAGTAGGGGTAGCTCATTCTCAGGTCTAGGACGGGCTCCCTCTGGTATAAGTTTTGGATCACCTTGACGAAGGATTCCAAAGAAGTTCATTTTTGCCAAAACAAACAAAGTATGTTAGTTATAGCCAATAGGTGTATGTACGTCTTTGATGTGCGGATGCTATACCTACCTTCACCACGCCTCCTCCAAAACACAGGATATCTGTTGGATGAGCCGAAGTAATTGCGGCTAATCCCTAGCAAACAAAGAAATGATTCTGGTAGATTCCTATGGAACCCTGTTCTATTCCTATCTATTTCTTGGGAATGTTGGGGATTATATGTACTAGCGCGCGGAGGAGGGTCAGGAGATAATCTATGTTTAAAAACGAAATCAGCCGGCCACACTATTGAGTCGATGAAAAAGTAATGGTCGTACCAGTTTTTCAGCAAATCCATGGCCTTATTATGGGCTGTGGGGCTGTTGGGGGATCGTTTCTTAAAGGAGAGCCAACCATTTACTAAACTAGGGGTATAAAATAGCCTGAATAACTCTACGGTAGGAGGGATTCTTCTTGCACGACAAAGGATTTCGAACTGGCTAATCTTACATGCGCCTATACAGTGTAGTTGGGTAATATGTACGTCATAATATCCTAAGAGATCTACGAGGAAGCGAGTGAAAGGAATGCGGTAGTTGGCCGCATCGAACAGATGGGTGTATAGGCCAATCTTTCCCTGTGGCACCTCAGTTATGAGGTCCCCTGCACCAGGGAGAGAATGGTGTAGGTTGCTAGGAATGAAGAAATCAATGCAGAAGTGCTCCAATTTCTCCTGGGTCATTACGTTGAGCACGGATCCAATAGAAGGGTTGTTTCTTTGAGCCATTACAAAATAAAAAAGATAAGGGCGTGGTATTCTAACCTGCGTAGGAAGGGATCCGTGCGTAAAAAGGTGGTCATAAGAAGGAAAGCTTTAATGGCAGAAATGAAGGAAAAGATTGTGTGTTACACACAGCCGTAGGGGCGACTTATTTATAGGGTTGCCTTGTAAGTCATGGTCTTTTGGATGCATGACACGTGTTTGCCACTATCCTAAATCGTGTGGTTGGGGTGTAAGTAGCAAATGAACAATAAGGTGGGGCCCACAGGTCACTTCTGACTCAGTAGTTCACGTCGCTCGAGGTTCTGACTGTTTGCACTTTGTCAGTCAATTGGCAGGTGAACAGTCAATTGTGTCGGGATATGCGGTTTTACGTAAGACCATATTCAATGCTACATTTAATTTGTCTCGGTCGTCACGTGCGGCTGAGGTATCATTGGAATAAATTCCTAAATCAGGTTGCCACGTGCGGCCAAAACAAATTTTTGAAAAAATTATCATTCCCTAAGGATCTTTCTTGGTACGTCCGGGGAGCATCTTGATAGTCTAGAGGTTACGCCTACGGCTGTAACAACTAGACTGGGGGGACATGATGACGTATAGTCCCCAGCCGGGTCATGAACCCGGCCCACGGGTACTACCCGTATCTGGCCCATCACGGATGGGTGGGATTAATGTTATTTAAGCCTATGGGCTTAGATGAACAGTAACCGCACACATGTCTGCGGCCCACGGCCCGGCATGGCCGGTACAGGGTTAGACAAAATCATACTCCTACTATGATTAGGATTTATCCCAAAGGAGAGGATATTCACTCACCACAATTAGAAGATAACAATCAATCTAATTCTGATATTTATCCTTTCCTTGGGGCCGAAGCATCAATGACATCCCATTAGGGTTTCACTGCCTATATAAGGAACCCGCAAGGGTTCCACAAAGGTATTACATTCTACACACTCACAACTCATCCGATTCTCATAACCCTAACTGATTACTTACTCTCACGCTGGAGTCTAATCATGGGATACATTTCCACGGTAAGCCTAACGCGTACTGTTTTAGTGTGTAGGATCCCAACCAGATAATTCACTTGGTGCAGGAGCCGGAGTCCAGCCAACCCGAATTAAGCCTAATTCAGGTCTAGCAAGGATCACCCAACTTTTGTATCAACAACTTGGCAAAGTGTTATCATTGTTCTGGTGAGTAAATGCACTAAATTCCTCATCGACTTCGTCATATGTATCTTTGTAATTCTTGCTAGGCGTCCTGAAGAAAATAGACATATTTTTTGTACCTGGTCTTGGACATAAAACACTTGTCCTGCTTGTGAGCCAAATATGAACGGATTAGCTTTGTGGCCTAAGTTATTCAGGTCTACCAATGTATAACCAAGAAGCTTATATGTTTTGACCGCATGTTTCTTGTGATTAATCCAATCACACTTGAAAAGAGGAATTCTCCTGAAACGGTAATATAGTACCCATATCTCTTGTAAAACCCCATAATAAAATAGTTTTTTTTGTTTGAACTTCTTTGGATATATGAGTATCTTCTACCTCACCACAAACCCCACTGTTCTGGTGAACTTTGCCATCAGTTATTTTCGTACAAAATGTATACCCATTGATGTTATATGCATTGTATTTCACTACGGTGGCGCGTGGTCCAAATGATATCCACCTAACAGTATCTGATACGCTATCTTTTAATATTGCTAACTCTCTCAAAACCTGAATTTCAACAGTTAAAGAATAGTGTTTTAGATAAAGAAATGGTGTGCTGGTGGACCTCTTCCTAGCTAATGACAACGCTTCTAATTACTACTGGAAGTTCGAGATGGTCTCATTACGTTGTAAGTGCTTATTTATTATACTCTACTACTAGTATTGGTTTTTGAGATGTTAAGTTAACTAATATTTAGCAACAAACAAACAATTATAAACATCAGACAAGCAATTACCTCATCATGTAACCACTTAGCAAAAGTTTTACAATGCTCATCCTCTAGCAATGCTATTCGTTTACCCGGGTTATTGTTTTGCAAATAATTCTTGTGTCGCCTGAAACAAAACAATGTATTTGATTTTTTGATTTTTTTATAATATTTATATCAATAAAATAGACATGTGTTAGTAATACTTACTCGATATAGGGTAAAAGTTCATCTGTATTTTGTAGTACATACAAATGAGCTTTTGCAAATAGTTCCCCATTCATTTCGAATGGTGTGCCGGCCGACAATGGCATTCCGTCCTCATTTTCATTGGTTATATCTTTATCAGGTGGCAAACCAACAAATTTCATTGTTTTAGGATACTCGCTAGAAACTCTATTGTTTTTTCCGTAATGGTCTCCTCAGCAATGCATCCCTCTGGTCTGTTTCTATTTCTAACATGGTTTTTAATAACCTTCATACATCTTTCAAATGGGTACATCCACCGAATGCATATGGGACCACACAATCTTACCTCTCTAGTTAGGTGCATAGTCAAGTGTATCATAATATCAAAAAATGACGGAGGAAAGAACTTCTCAAGTAGGCACAGTGTCACAAATATTTCTTGTTACATCGCATCTAGTTCTTCCAATTTGATTTCTTTTCTACATATAGATTTAAAGAAAAAGCAAAACCTGATAATAGCATATCGTGTGGGTGTGTGCATGATTGAACGTATTGCAATTGGTAAAAACTCTTGCATCAGCATGTGATAGTCATGTGACTTAAGGCCAATGAGCTTCCTTTCCTTTAGGTTGACCAAACTAGCAAAATTTGAACAATATCCATGTGGTACTCTGAGGTTGGCTAACGTTTCACGAAATTTGTCTTTTTCAGCATTAGTTAACGTGTATCCTGCTGGTGGTAGTGTTGTTTTGTCTTCTTCTATCCTAGAAAAAAGATCTGGTTTTATACCCAAAGCTTCCAGATCCATTCGTGCCTTCAATCCATCTTTCGTCTTCCCAGGAACATTTAGCAAAGTTCCAACAAAACTCTCCCCGACATTTTTTTCTACATGCATAAAGTCAATACAATGTGGAACTGGATTATGCCACCAATACCTTAGCCTTCGATACCAAATGTTGAATTTCTTCCAATACGATTAAGTAGGTTGGCTTGAACTGCCCTCGTCTTCTGTTGCTTTTCTTTTGTTCTTTTGAATTTTCCCACCTCTACCTCTTGTATCTTCATGGTTTCCCGATGCGTTATTGTTAGTTTTCTTAACTTTTCCCCAGTTATTTTGAATATGTTTAACTTCGTTGTATATTTTTACCCTGTCTTTGGTACTGGAGCACGTGCAAGTTTTTTGTCCATTAAACGATTTCATTTCCTTTCTGAATGGATGGTTGTATGGTAGATATTATCTGTGACCTGCATAACTTTGCTTGGCTGAGGCTGAAAGTCTTACACAATGTGTATCTTTCCCACATACCATGCAACCATTGAATCCACTGTATGGGCAGCCACATAATGTACCCAGTGCTGGGTAATCATATATCGTCCATAACACAACGGAACGAAGCTTAAAGTTCTGTTTCGTTGACGCATCAAATGTATCAACACCATCTTCAAATAAGGTATACAAATCATCAACTAACGGTTCTATGAAAACATCAATATCATTCCCCGGGTATCCTGATATAAGGGTCGAAAGCATGATAAACTTTCGTTTTATACACAACCATGGAGGAAGGTTGTATATGACACATAAAACTGGCCATACACTGTGATGCCTATTACCTGAGTTGACGTCAACCCCATCAACCGATATTCCCATCCGTATATTTCTTGGATCTTCTGCAATTTGGGGGAATTTTTCATCTATGGTACGCCTTGCCTGTGAATCTGTAGGGTGACGTAAAACACCATCTGTTATCCTCCTTGTTACGTGCCATCTCATGTTTTCTGTAATACTTGGTATCTTAAAGAATCGTTTTAGTCTTGGTATAATTGGGAAGTACCACATCACTTTGGATGGAATGTTTTCGTAAACTTTCTTTGTCTTATTGTCGACCTTCCATCTTGTTGTCCCACATGTTGAGCAAGCAGTCAAATTTGAGTTAGTTTTCTAGTAAATCATTCAGTTGTTGATACATACATGTATCTTTTTGTGTCCTGATCCCATCAGTCGCATCATTTTTTGGCCTGATAAGTTCTATCAACTAGTTCGTTACCAGCAGGTAGCGTCTTTTTAATCAAACCAAGTAATTAAGTAAAGAACTTATCACAAGCTCCATATTTATCCTTCAAGTTGAGAAGTTGAACTATTGCAGATAACTTTGTGAAGTCGGGACATCCTTTATAAAGTGGCTTCTCCGCGTCTACTACTAGTTGTTGAAACTTGTCAATGTCATCTTCATTAAAACCATCTTTCGTAGTGTTAACCATCTCTACTATTGTTGGGCCATCTGTAGGAATTTCTGAACCAGCATCCGTGTCGACATCCGTGTTGTCAACATACTCTGTTGTATCATCAACTAATATTTGGGCATTTGATGATTGCTCGTCCTTTTCTCCATGTTTTTTCCAATTTGTGTACTTTGGATTATACCCATGTCTGAATAAATGGAATCCTACTAATTCCACTGTACCTTCTATGCGGTTTAAGCATCTGTTACATGGACATAGAATTGTAAGTTGTCTTTTATGACTTTCTGGGTGGCGGTTAATCTCCTCTTACGCTTTTTTTGGCATATTCAATAAACGCTTCTACTCCGTCAAAATAATCTTTATTAGTCCTATTACTTGTTGGAAATACGTTTTACGTATATAGAAAGTCTCGGTCACTCCAACAATGTAGTTATAGGCTCGTAGTAGTGTTTAGTAACATTTATTAAATAGCCCGACCCATGAGCATGTTCATGGGCCGGAGGCCCAAGTCCATTAAGGACTTGGGTATTTAAACCTCTTTCCACCATGGAAAGAGGTGTTGGTTGTTTCATTTCTCATTTTCAATATAACAAGTTTTTTTCATTTCTCTCTCTAAGTTTCTCTCTCTAGAAAACATCAACCCTCTTGATTCATAAAGATTATCATTGTTCTACAATTGGTATCAAGAGCATGGGATGAAATATAGGTTTTTTTAGTGTTGTGTATGCTTTTCTAAAGCATTTCGTAGCTTTTTGAGTTTTACTTGCTGAATCATCAAATTTTTTTTGTGTTTGATCGTGATTTCAAGAAGTATAACTTATTTAATCGTGTTGTAGTGTTTTTGGTATCTTGGTTTTGGTTAAAACACAATCTTTCTTGGATCAAAAGTTCAAAAATTTCTTGTTTTCTTCATTCCGAATTTCAAGCTACCATCACCATCGGAAAGTACAAGTGAAAGGGTTTCGATCGCAATAACCATCACCATCGGAAAGTGACTGGTTCTACTTTGCGATCCTTGGATTTCGATACTTATTCTGATCTGGACATTTCGATCGATCTTTGCGATCTGGGATTCCGACGGGGATAAGGAATTTTAAGTCGTTACTCTGCCTAATTTCTGTCAGCCATATTCCGATCTGAATATTCCGACAGTACTTTGCGATCTGATCATTCCGACAGAACTTTGCGATCTGAGCATTCCGACAGCTTTACATTGCGATCTAGCATTCCGATACCAGCAACATTCCGACAGGGTTACATTACGATCTAAGCATTCCGATAGTAAGACATTCCGATCTGGGTATTCCGACAGAACGCAACATTCCGATAGAACTTGTTTTTGGATACTTAGTGGATTTATTCTATTTGGCATTAAATTTGGTAATTTGGTAAATTTCAAAAGCAAACACAACAAAAAGATAACAACATCTTGTAGTTAACAACACAAAAACTCATAACCTTATTTCATTGTTCGATCATCTTTGATAATCTTTTTTCAAGGGATTATAAAATGAATTCACATTCATATATGTCGACAATGACTTCGCTTACCGATATCTCAATCATTTCGGGTACCGATACTCGCCCACCTTTGCTTATCAAAGATTTATTTGAATCATGGCAAGGTCGCATGAGAACGTACATCATGGGCAAATCCAGTGGTCGACTTATGCTTCAATCAATTGATAAAGGACAATTAGATTGGGTAGAGGTTACCGTCAACAATGTGACAAGGGCAAGGGAGTATCATGAGTTAACCGATGCCAACAAAATCATTGCAGATGCCGATGAAAGGGTTGTTCAGACAATTCTTCAAGCCCTTCCACCCGATATCTATAGAATGGTAAGTAAACATAAAGTGGCAAAGGATCTTTGGGATCGACTTGCGGTTCTATTACAAGGGACATCTCTCACTAAGCATGAACGAGAGTGTCAACTGTATGATTTGTTTGATAGGTTTACATACCTTTCAGGGGAGACTCTTCATGATTTCTACTGGCGTTTCACTACTTTGATGAATGACATGAACGTGTATAATCTAAGGATTGAACAGTTTCAATTAAACACAAAGTTCTTGAACACGCTTCCCCAAGAATGGAGTCAGTATGTTGCCCATGTTAAGATGATTCGAGATTTGCGCAAGTCGAATTTAGATCAACTTTACGCCTTCTTGCAACAACACGAGAAGCACGTGATCCAAAAACGCATCTCTCAAGGATCTTATCAAGAACCTTTGGCTTTAATGGCAAACAATCCTACATTGTCATACCACAACTCTCAGCTTGCTTTGGGACACCAATCTTCATATCAACCTGTGTATCAAACACCAAGCTTCCCACAGTACTCGATTCTGCTACAGCCACCTACATCTTATCACCAACAATTCAAGCAACCAGCAACATCATCATCACAAGGAGATTCACATCCATTACTTTATGCTTCACACCAGTATTCACCGTATCAACCTCCAACAAACCTTGCTTGTACCTATCCACAACTTGAGGCTCCATAACCTCATTACTCACAACAAGACAGTGCTCCATCCAATCAGATTGTAGCTCAATCCGCACCAGCATTCTACTGTAAAGATGACATCCCTGTCCCTGAGTTCAGACAAGGAGATAGTCCTACCGATATCCTTGCTCAAATGTCTGCTTATCTAAGTCAAACATTGAACAAACGAGGTTACAGAGGTCCAACAACAACTAACAATCAGTTAAGGAACTCTTCTAACTCTCGACAACAAGCGACAATTTAGGATGGCAGAGTCATGGTGCAACCACTTCAGGGGAGACCAAATTCATCTACTGCTGGGGCACGTTCTTCTAATACTGCTGCTACAAGAGGTAATAGCACTGTAAAAATGAAGGTGATTATATGCTACAACTGCAAAGGGGAAGGGCACATGGCCCGAGAGTGCAAGCAGCCTAAGAGGAAAAGGGACGGTACATGGTTTCAAGAGAAGATATACTTGGTGAATGCTCAAGCCCAAGGACGTGAGCTTGATGAAGAAGATTTGGCATTCCTTTCAGATCCAGGAGTAGCGGAAACTGACGGTCTCACAACAGTCATCACCAACAATGCTGCATATCAATGTGATGATTTAGATGCATACGACTCTGATTGTGATGATCTTAACACGGCCAAAGCAGCTCTCATGGCAAACCTTTCACTATATGGAGCTGATACAATTTCTGAGGTACCACATACTGCTACAGATACTAGTATTGTACCTTATCAAGTTGAGCAAATGTCTGATTATTCGGAACAGCCTCCGGTGGTTACTAACTCAATCGAGGAGACCAACAATGATAGAAATATCAATGAAAGTCCTCAGACTTTGAGTGAACCACAACCGGGAGCTATTACGACTACCAATTCGTTTGCTCAACCTGATTTGGTTATGGTCCCTGCATCTTTACTTAGCCAAATAAATAATGCGGTCCGTGAAACCCTCAATGTTAATCAGACTTTATCTGCCGAGCTTGCTTTGCATAAGGACAAGGTTAAAACCGTGGAATTGACTCCTGTGTCCACTACCTTAACCAATCCTGAATTTGATAGGTTTAGGAAAGTTCAAATGGACAATCTGCTAGAAATTAAGAGTTTAAGAGCAAATCTTTCGAATGAACTTAAAGAAAAAGAGTCAGTCGTCAATAATTTTCAACAGCTTCAAACGGATTTCGAAATTCTTGAGTCCAAACAGATTGAAATGGAAATTAAGACGTCTGAAAGAATAAAAGAAACGGAAATTAAGCTTTTAAAACAATATGCTGCTTCACATCTAGTACACTTGTTTCATGCATCATTTAAAGAGTTCAATCTATCGCATCTAATAGACCTACCACCTAACCCGGGGTATGCAAAGCAAGCGCTTCACCACAACCCACGACTTTATGATGCAACCAAGTGAGGATTGGTATTAGATCTAATTATGTTCTTGAATGATTCTGAGAGTATGACACCATATGAAGAGAAGCGGTTAAAATTACTTCCTACATATCCTGAATATGATTATGCTCAAATGAATGCAAAAAATGCTACAATAGATCTTAGAACTCGATTTAATATGCAAAAGAGAACTATCCAAACATCCACTTTCATGCCTACTAGAGAATGCCTTAGTATAATTCCTACACTCGTTAACTCGGACCAACCGAAGGAAATTCCTAAGAATCTTCCACCGGTTAGTACGGTAAAGCTCAGCTTGGAAGAGATTGAGCGATACCTTACCGAGTTTGATAAGGTCATTCTGGAATGTACGACTTCAATGGCTCTAACCGCTGGAGAATGGGCGTCCGAACACATGAAAATGGTGTTTGAGAAAGAGATCGTTCCGTTTGTGGACCATATTAAACAAGGATTCTACGATCTAGCGTGTAATCTAAGTTTTGAAATTGGTGAAGTTCAAAAAGTTTTCTATGAAATGGATGATGCTTATGAACAACATTTATTTGAAAAAGAAAAGATTTTATCCGAATATGACTGACTTTTAGAACATATGGTGTCTCTCGAAGTGATGCAAGTTGTTACTGTTAAATATACTCATGAAATTTCATCTAATGTGAATATTTGTGATGATGTGCATGAATCTGTGAATACTGTTGAACATGTGTATTCTGTAGATAATCATTCTTGTCATGAATCCAACGCTGAATTTTTAAAGATTCGAGATTCGTATAACACACTCTCAAAAAGTTTTAATGAGCTTCAACAACATTCTATATCTCTTGAAATTAAAAATCAATCTAAAAAGGAAACTCTTTCAAAACTAAATGATTGTGGAAACTCCGTTAAGACAAGTGACAAGATGATTCAGATGGTTCAGGATTTAGAGGAAGAGATGATGAGAATTAAGAGAGAATTACTAGAAACAAAAACGGAACTAAAGGCTGTAGAGACTAAGAATCATGTCCTGGAAAATAGAATTAATTCTATACTAGGAGAGCGTGAACAAGTAAGGCAGGGAGACTCACAAAATTCTGGTTCAAGAGAAGAACGCCTCGCGTTTAATGCGACAAAGCAAAAGTCTTTAATTGAAAAACTGAACAAGAAATGTGAGGAAACCTCTGACCTAAAAATTCAGCTCATAGACAAAAACATGGTTATAGCAGAATTAAAGGAGACACATCAACTCAAAGGACGAGAAAGTGTTGATAATCCAGCTACTGTCTCTGCCTCGACCTCTAGTGCTCCCAAAACCAACCCACGTGTGCTATATCGGGATCCAAAATTTAAGAAGAGTCCCACTAAGTTTGCCACATATATGAAAAATGCCTTAGAACATGCTGATCTAGCTAGAGAGATTGTTGATGAAATGCGTGAACTAGATCCCACAAGCCATAGTGTATATGAGCTTTTATTATATGTGGACCGTGTTCAGGATTGTTTAGCAAACTTAGAGTACATCGGGCAACCGATATCTGTACCATCTAAACAACAAACCACCATTGCCATTACTCCATTCAATAAGACCCCTGGAGCTAAGCCTGTTTTAAACACACCCATCAAGGCTAAGTCAAAATCTGTAACTAATGTTCCCTTGGTTTCTACAGGAGTAGTTATGTCCACTAAGGCTAAAGGATCTCAAGACAAGAAAGATAGGATCAAGCCTTCCACTAGTAGGACTGAGAAGAAGAAAGTAGAAGTGCACCCTAGGAATGTTATTTCAGTTTTAAATAAAAAGAATCATGTAGCTAAGACAAAAGGTTCTCCTTCTGAGTGGAAACCTAAGCAAAATGTGAATTCTAATTCGAAATGTTGGAATTGTAATGAATGCAGGTTTTCTCAGCGTCATGATTTATGCCTTGTTGATAACGTGAATGAAATGTATGCTATTAAGAACAATCTTGAGTGGATTCCAACGGGGAAGAAATTCACCCAAGTTGGTTGGCAATGGAAACCCACTGGTAGGACCTTCACTGCTAATGGAACTAAGTGCCCTTTAACTAGGATCACATCCACTGAAGTTAGGTCTCAGCTTCCTTTAAATAGGAACACTAGCACTAAGAAATGGAAAAAGCACCCTTTAACTAGGTCTGCCCCCACTATTGTGCCTACCAATGTTATTGTCTCCAGTCAAAAAATACCTCAGAATACTAGACAACTAGAATCTAAGCCAACACCTAAGAAGCAAATTTGGAAGCCTAAAAACTCTTCTGACAACAAATCTAAGATAATTAAATCTGTACCTGCTAACTCAGAGGAACAATTAGAATCCGATACATCGTCTTTGTTTGGTAATATTTTCAGGTCGTCCAAATTATTCTTTGGTATTTGGACTCGGGGTGCTCCAAACATATGATTGAAGACCGCTCGATGCTCAAAATTTTCGTCAGCAAGTTTCTAGGAATGGTTAAATTCGGCAACGACCATATTGCGAAGATTATGGGTTATGGTGAATACCAAATTGGGAATGTTACGATTTCAAGGGTTTATTACGTGGAGGGACTTGGTCACAATCTATTTTCAGTGGGACAATTTTGTGATTCAAACCTTGAAGTAGCTTTTCGACAACATACTTGCTTTATTCGCGATCTTGCAGGAAATGATTTGTTAAAAGGTTCTCGAGGGGATAATCTCTACACACTGTCTATTCAAAACATGATGGCCGCCTCTCCTGTTTGCCTGCTCTCCAAAGCATCTAAGACCAAGTCATGGTTGTGGCATCGCCGGTTATCTCATCTTAACTTTGATGCTATTAACCATTTGGCTAAAAACGAACTTGTTCATGGTCTTCCAAAACTGAAGTTTGACAAGGATCATTTATGTTCCGCATGTTCGTTAGGGAAAAGCACCAAGAAATCATACAAACCTAAAGCTGAAGACACCAACCAAGAACCACTGTATCTTTTGCACATGGATCTTTGCGGGCCAATGCGTACGGCTAGTGTGAGTGGTAGAAAATACATCCTCGTCATAGTGGATGATTTCTCAAGGTTTACATGGGTAAATTTTTTAACATCCAAGGATCAAGCACCAGAGTATATCATTACTTTCTTAAAGATGATCCAAGTACGTCTTAATGCTACTGTTCACCGCATTCGCACTGATAATGGAACTGAGTTCGTTAATCAAACTCTACGAGACTATTACGAAAAGGTAGGTATTTCACATGAAACTTCTGTTGCCGGCACTCCACAACAAAACGGTGTCGTGGAAAGACGTAACCGTACACTTATGGAAGCTGCTCGAACTATGTTGATTTATGCGAATGCTCCTTTATTCTTATGGGCTGAAGTAGTGGCAACCGCATGTTATACCCAAAACCGCTCCATCATCCGTAAACGCCATGGTAAAACTCCATATGAGCTACTTCATGGACACAAAACCGATATTTCATTTCTTCATGTGTTTGGCGCACTTTGTTATGCAAATACAAATAGTGAGAATCTGTGAAAACTTCAACCGAAGGCTGATATTGGAATTTTCATTGGTTACTCGCCTGCAAAGAAAGCTTACCGGATTTATAACCGTCGTCTTGGCAAGATAGTAGAAACTTTGGATGCCGATTTTGATGAGCTGACAGCGATGGCTTCTGAGCAACACAGCTCTGACCCGCTTTACATGAGATGGGAACCGGTACAATCAGTTCCGGACTAACTCCCAACAATCCTACTTCTCCATCATTTATACCACCTACAAGGTCCGAGTGGGACAAGTTATTTCAACCTATTTTTGATGAATTCTTTGATCCACCAAGTAATGATTATCCAGCACCTGCAGCAGTAGCTCCAATTCCCGAAGTTGTTGCTCAAGATAATGGAAATCAGTCCGAGACATCTATTGTTACTCTTGAACCAGATGTCCCATCCCCAAACAATTCACAAACTACACCTGAATCATCACCCCCACTCGTTCCTAATGATGTTGAAGAGGATCTCTACGAACACGATGCTCACTTACAATAGCTTCCCTTCTTTGGTTCACATATACCTGAAGACCCTACCGGTGCGTCTACCTCAGAGGAAGCTCCTGCAATCGTTCACTCCCGACCACCACGGATTGAAACTCACAACACAAAATGGACAAAGGATCACCCAATCCGCAATATTATTGGTGACATCGATAGACCAGTCTTAACACGCCACCAACTCCAAGAGCATGCAT
Organism: Glebionis coronaria; assembly: GCA_025667525.1. Classification (NCBI taxonomy): domain Eukaryota; kingdom Viridiplantae; phylum Streptophyta; class Magnoliopsida; order Asterales; family Asteraceae; genus Glebionis; species Glebionis coronaria. The sequence continues at coordinate 629,855,527 of CM046874.1, read as the reverse complement.
TATATTGCTACTTTGATGCATTTCTTTCTGATACTGAACCTAAAAACTGGCAACAAGCCATGATTAAATCATCTTGGATTGAAGCCATTCAAGAGGAACTTAATGAATTTCAACGTCTTGAAGTGTGGGAATTAGTTCCTTTACCCAGCAACGTTGGAATCCTTACATTGTTGTGGGTATATAAGGTTAAACTCGATGAGTTGGGTGGAGTGCTGAAGAACAAAGCTAGATTGGTTGCTAGAGGTTACAAACAAGCTTTGGGTATTGAATTTGAAGAATCCTTTGGTCCTATTGCACGATTGGAGGCAATTAGACTATTCCCTGCTTATGCTGCTCACATGAACATGATCGTCTACCAAATGGATGTTAAGACGGCATTTCTCAATGGTGAATTAAGGGAAGATGTCTATGTAAGCCAGCCGAATGGATTCGTCAACTCAGAGTATCCTAATCACGTGTACAAGCACAAGAAGGCTCTTTACGGGTTGAAACAAGCTCCACGCGCGTGGTACGATCTCTTATCGTCGTATCTCATCTCCAAAGGCTTCTCCAAAGGCAAAGTGGACCCAACATTATTCATTCTCAAGGAGGACAACGACATGATACTGGTACAAATTTATGTTGACGATATAATATTTGCTGCTACTAATCAACGTTTGTCTGACCATTTTGAGAAAATTATGTCCACACGGTTTAAGATGTCGATGATGGGAAAAATTTCATTTTTCTTAGGGTTGTAAATTTCTCAGAATCCCAGAGGCATCTTCATTAATCAATCCAAATTTGCTCTTGAATCATTAAAGAAATATCATTTTGAAAACTGTGACCCCTTGGATACTCCAATGGCGGAGAGATCCAAGTTAGATGAAGATAAGGAAGGGATAGCTGTCGATCCTAAACTTTACCGTGGAATGATCGGAACCCTTCTCTATCTGACTGCTAGCAGGCCTGATTTGCAATTTGCTATATGCATGTGTGCCCGGTATCAGGCTCGGCCTTCCGAAAAGCACTTACATGTTGTGAAAAGGATCTTTCGGTATCTTAAAGGAACACTTCATCGTGGTCTGTGGTATCCGAAGGATTCCTCTATTGCACTAATCTCATATGCAGATGCGGATTATGCCGGGTGTCAAGATACCAGACGTAGCACTTCTGGCAGTGTGCAACTTCTTGGAGATAGACTTGTTAGTTGGGCATCAAAAAGGCAAAAAAGCGCTGCGATATCAAGTACGGAGGCTGAATACATTGCTATGTCCGGTTGTTGTGCTCAAGTTCTTTGGATGAGATCACAATTGACTGACTACGGTCTTGGTTTCAACAAAATCCCGATGTACTGTGATAACAAAAGTGCAATCGCTCTGTACTGCAATTACGTTCAACATTCCCGAGCAAAGCACATTGACATCCGCTACCACTTCATCAAAGAGCAAGTGGAAAATGGAGTGATCGAACTGTACTTCGTCAACACTGAGTATCAGCTGGCAGATATTTTCACGAAGGCATTAGATCGAGGACGTATCGAGTTTTTGATCGAAAAGCTAGGCATGAAATCATTCTCACCAGCGACACTTAAGGAGTTGACAGAAGAATCTGAAGAATAGTAGTGGTAAACTATTCTCGAGTATCCTTTGATCGTGATCTTGTATATTATCGTATATATTTAAACCACCAAAAGAAAAATACAAAAATATAAAACATAGAAAAACCATAAAAAATATAAAACATTCAAAATCCATAAAAAATATAAAATCAAGAAAATCCAAAAATATTTTTCATTTTCAAAACGGGCATGTCTTTTAGTACGGTAATATTTACGGCCTTAGAAATGTCAATTAAAATTGACACGGCGCCATAAATAGATTCCGTATAAAAGTTGTATATGTTTTTAAATCATGCCCATTATGGCTTGTAGGTATTTCCGACTGTAACCCGCTTTTCGCATTAAAGTCACGTATTTCTTACGAAAACGTTGGCTCACAACGAGAATTAATTTTCTCGGGCAAGGTTTACTTTAAAACCTTGTAAGGGACTCAGTTTACTTTATAACTTGGTCTAACATAAATTAGTGTACGTATCAGTGCACTTATTTTGTCAAAATAAGAGAAATCTTATTGCCACAAGAATCGTTCCATAAAATCACTTAACCGGAAAATGTCCTCATGAATATTTGTGTCCTTAAAATCATTGACTACAGCTCTTTAAATAGAAAACGGGTCCGTGTTTAAGGGGGAGCAAATATTAAATCTTCTTGGAATCAAAACTGGTCTTCAAAAAGAATTTTCAGAAAATATAAACTATTCATCATCATCTGTTATGCTAAGTGTGCCTTGTGTGGAATAGAAATTCATGTATAGGTTATTGAACTTTGGCGTTAAGTATTTGTGGTCGTGTTTGTGAGCGGGTTGGTATTTAGGTAAGTTGATTTGGTTAAATCAAATTCACTTTAAATCAAACACTATTAAAAAAAAAGGGACCATACTTGCAATTGTTGCAAAATGGGGGGTTAATGTGTCAACTTGGCAAAAGTTGACCAAGTCAAAACATCACACCCCCTTCCCTGTCACCATCGCAAACACACACACAATATTTTGTTATCCGCCATTGTTGTACCTTGCACACCTTTGCTACTTGTGCCTTTGATTCATTATTATCTGCTCATCATCTAGGTATTGTATTAAGCTATATTTGCTATCACTTCACTAATTTCGTTGCATCTCAAACAAAACAGATTCCTTAGTTTATATATCAAAAATTAGGGTTTCGTGTTTTGCAATGAAAATGGTAATTAAGTTGTGGGATTTGTTCAGTATGACTAGATGATCATTGATTTGTTCAGTATGTTCGAGATGATCTGTCGGTTCTCAATGCCAACTTACCGCTCCCGGCAGTCAAGTACACCTGGAAAACCCAGTGCAAAAAGGGAGCATCGTACGCAATCAGGAAGATTGAGGAACTTCTAAGGAAGCGCCGGTTGCTACGAAGTATAGAACGATTCGTCGGTGGACGACCATATGGAGCTCACCATAGGTTCACGGAACGAACCATTTAATTATGATTCGTCTTATAACAGGTCAACTCCATATGTCTATAATTGTGAATATGTTACTTTTTGTATAATCAGCTTTTGTGGCATGTTGTAGTGTAAAAGTATGATATTTTTCAAGAATTTCTCTCGAGATTCCAAATCTTTCAAAATATATCGTACTCAGGCACTACAGCTAACCCTCATTAGTTTGAGGGGGAGCATTAATATGTTCTTTGGCCAACATCTAATTTCATTTTATTACCCAAAGACCGGTTAATCCATTAATATCCAAAATATTGATGGTTAACATTTTGGAAAGGGGAGAAAATGGGATTAAGGAGACTTAATGATATTTGGCTAAACAATAAAAAGGCTTAAAAGATAAACCAACCTAACATGTGTAATGCACAAGTTAAGGGGGAGCGTTTTTGATGATCAAAACCACTTAAGGCACAAAATCTTTGATTACAATATCACAAGTGCTTTAAGTGATTTTTCAAGGATTTTTCATGGTGACAATACTTACCCAAAACACACTTAATTAACGACGGATGTGGTGACAAAAGGGTGGTAGGTATAGGTATTAGTCCAATGATTCATCAGAACCGATGGAATATTCCCAAGGACAATTCCCTAGATAGAATTAGAAGTCCTAGGAAAGATGGAGAATGATTGTGAACGTAGCTGAATGCAGACCAAGTACTTAAGCTAGCACTGGAACAATCACAACAAGGTGCTAGTGATGACGTATTGGTAAGCATTGAAGGGGTTGAAGAATGAAAGAGAATTGTAAAGATAAAGGGTGTAAAGAAAGAAGCCCTCCTTACAACTTTAGGCAGAAACCGGGTCAATACATATGCTATTGAGATCATTTGTTAATGATTCTCGATATTGAAGAAAGACATCATGGACCCAGTGATGCAATGCACAACCCTCCCCAGCTAACTCAAATATCTCTTAAAATGTATTTGTTTTAATCACACGGAGATCAACACGTTATCTATTGGTTTATTCACTCTGAATAGACTGATATTGAATAGGTGGCACTCCTCTCCAGCCATCGCTCACTAAATCAAAACGCATTATCGAGTCTAGAGCCACGAGATCATCAAAAGTCTCATTAGGACACTTTCTATTTATTCCTTGCTTCTTCACACACTGTGAAAAGTAAGAGATCTTTATGAGTCCTACGCAGTATTCTTGTAATATTGCCAGAACATCCGAGTGATACGCAAGTATTACAATGAAGATGGAAATCCTGCTTGAGCGAACATCAAACAAGCTCATGGTAGGTGACACGTGCGGTTCTTTAAGAAATAATCTTGTGACAACTGGAAAGAAACAGTAGTTTAATTCTTAATTGAACTTAAACTCGTTCCAGGCCTCTACGCATTATCTTATGATCTTGCCAGAACACTCAGAGTGACACTCTTTAGTGTTCACAGTGACGAGTGGAAATCCTTCTAGTGTTAACATCAAACAACACTTGGTAGGTGACAAGAAAAATTCAATTTGAATTAATTTTGTGACAACTGGAAAGCAACAATGGTGAATATCTTAATTGAAATTCACTTGTTCCAGGTATTCATGAATTGACGGCTTCAATCATAAGGATTTTAAATCCAAATGATTCACTCTTTATGTTCGCAGTCAGCTTTGGACGGTCGAATAAAGAGAACGGGTTTACCCGCGAAATCCTGTCATGAAGTTACTTAATTGAAACTATCCGTCACGGGTACGATATCTAATATCGTCCAACGGTCTTCACCGACCGGAGGTAAAATGCTACCGAATTAGAATAAAATGTCAAAGCCATTTTATTTGTGTCTTATTATGTTGCTGCATTCGAAGACGGTGGCGTTGCGGTGTACCTGTTAAAGACGGTGGCGTTGCGGTGTACCTGTTGAAGACGTCCTCACATGCTTATTCCTTCTGCATCAAATACTTCTGCAAATTCAAGAAAGTATGACCTAAAAGTCTTCCGCTGTATCGACTCTGAAACTTTCAAGAATTCAACAAAGGATAAGTGTGTGGGACATGAAGTCACAAAGAGGCGAACATCACAAGAAAATAAAGACTTCACGTGAAAGGCCAAAAGAACGTGTTCCAAGCAAAAGGCTGATATTATTCAACACATATTCACAAAAGGAAGAAAAAGGAAGAAAAAATAAAGTGGACTACGAGCTCAAGAACAAGATCTAACATGCTAGATTAGGACTTTGTAAATTTGGAGTGACCTCCCTTTGGGGGAGATTGTTGGAAATACGTTTTACGTATATAGAAAGTCTCAGTCACTCCAACAATGTAGTTATAGGCTTGTAGTAGTGTTTAGTAACATTTATTAAATAGCCCGACCCATGAGCATGTTCATGGGCCGGAGGCCCAAGTCCATTAAGGACTTGGGTATTTAAACCTCTTTCCACCATGGAAAGAGGTGTTGGTTGTTTCATTTCTCATTTTCAATATAACAAGTTTCTTTCATTTCTCTCTCTAAGTTTCTCTCTCTAGAAAACATCAACCCTCTTGATTCATAAAGATTATCATTGTTCTACATTACTTCCTATCCAAGACTTGTCCATATCGTAGTGTTGAGGATAAATCGTACCGTATATATCCTACAAATCACAAAACAAACCAATATATCATATCCAAGATAAAACAATCTAAAAGGTTTAAGGCACATAGCATGAATCAATAACGCATAATATAAAACCCCAAAATCCACTCACATATATATTAATTATCTAAACAAATGCATATGAACACTACATATTGTAATCCTAATAAAAACATTACCTGATTTATAAAGTAATGAAATTAAAACTGGTGTAGATGGCTGGACATAATAGTTGTTGATGTTAATGATGGTTGGAGAATGAGGGATGGAAAAATATGTGGAATGAGTTTAAAATTTTTGGGAGTTAATTTCAATGTGCACTAAATAACATTTTGGAGGCAAAGTTTCAATTTTCAACAAAAAAAATTTTGAGGCATGTTTAAAATTTCACTCAACAAAAGTTTGAAGTCAAAGTGTTAAAATTTGACCCGAAAATGTTGGTTATTTATTATCTGATATACATCTAGGGGTGTGTGTGGCGCAAGGGGTTGATCGAGGGACTAGAGTTAGAGCTTGTTTAAGTATATGTTGGGTTTAAAATTTGTATTTTTTTTATTTTTTGTTACGTTAATGACTTTATTTATATGTTATAAATAGGGTAATATTCAGAATGCCAAGCTGTAAAAAAAATAGATTAACTTGAAATTCATTTCGTTAGCAAAATTTATTGACCACTACATCATCTGTGGTCAATCATTGTTTCAAGCAATTACATCATATGATTGTTCCAAAAAAAATTTACATCATAGGAAAATGCAGAAATTAGACAATACTAGAAATGTAAAAAACATCAGGCCTTTGCCTTCCCCTTCCCGTTGGAACCAGCCGGCCTCTTCCCCATTTTTTCCATAATCTGTTTCCAAGTTGTTTTGTTACCAAGACAAAGAACAACATTGTAAATAGGAGTAGGGCTTTTCACAATGTTTTTGGGAACATAGTTCACATTAGGACATGTTTTCTTTTGGGTGTTGGCTTTCACTTTTAGGGTGTCTTCATAGAACTCAAGTGAGTCAATGTTGTCTTCATCAGCCTCATCTGTCTCATCATAATAGGAATCAGAAAATGGACTACCTTCATCTTCATCCCAAGTCTCCCAGTATTGTGAATCAGCATAATACTCAGCTAAATCAACATAGCCATACGATTGCAGCACTTCCTTTGGAATATTCCCAGTCTTAAACCTTTCAGCAACAACAGCCGTAACAGCAGGCCTAGGCCTTTTGGCTGATCCAATGGGAGGAAGTGCATGGTGCTTTGAAGATCCTTCACACCCCTTTTCGAACCACCCAGCATCTCCACTAGGACAAAACACATCTTCGCAGCTAGAGTCACTCAACTCAATCACTTCAACCTTTTTTTGTCATTTTTATATCTTATATATAGATGTTAGGGATTGAAAGTGTAAAGGGATATGGATAAGTGGTGTTAGGAGTTGGAACCAATTTTCATAGAAAACAAGGGGTTGCAGATTTTTATGCCACTTTGGTTATTTTTATGACTAACATATCATGCAAATAAACAAACCACAACCCCTAAACTAACAAATGGAGTCACTGATAACAAAATATCATGGACTCAAACACAAAATCAAAGATTTTAGAACCTAATAACTGAAACAGGTAGATTTTTGTGAATCTTGCATAAAGAAATTGGGACTTAAATAATTAAAACTAAAACTTGAAAACACTTATAACCAATAAAAAACAAGTGTTCAGGGTCCAGTCTTGGGATTTGCTGTAACTCAAACCCCAAAAAAACCCTATCAATCCGAAACACCCATTTTATGATTTTTAAACAGATTTAACAGACTGATTCTATGTAAATGGGATCCAAATAAAATCAAACCGCCATGAACATAACTAAGCAGTAAAAAATATGCAGAAAATAACATAAATCGTCATAATCAATATACATGGGGTTCAATTATGTCTATCTAATTAACGTCTAAACCCTAATAATGTTATGGTTCTTTGATTCCAAAAAAAAGGGAAAAACAAATGTTGACTGTAGATAACATCATAAATAATAATACAAACATCATGTATAAAAGCACAAACCTGTTCAACAAATTAGACAGTGGAATAAATTTTTTTAGGGTTCTTATTCTTAGTAGCGAAGGGGAAAAGATGATTATGATTTCTGGTGGGTAAGTTGATCATTATAACTGTTCTTTTCCCCAAAAGAAATATAACCGATTATATCTAGTCATTAAAAAGAAAGTCCAACTTTATATTTCTGTTCAAATAGGAATATCGCACATAAAAAAGTCCATTGGGTACAATGGACCATTATAAGTATTTGTGTATTTATAACTTTTACCCTTTTATAAATATGTTATTTATGATTTATTAAACATATACAAGTCGAGATGGACTTATGTGTCATAAGCTTACATTTTGTGGTTTATATCTATTAGAAAATTAATATAATGCATGAAATATATTTAAGGAATTATTAGTGTAAACGGGCCAATGCGGTCGAGTCCTATTATCAAGTAATCACAAACATAAACAAATATGTTAAAAGTGAAAGTATAAGTATAAACATTAAGACAAAAAAAAGTCAACAACAGACAATTATTATGAAAGACAAAATATATAAAACTTGATAAAAATTATCTCAATGAAAATACATTAATTATGTTTTAAATAAGTAATATATGAATAATATATGCAAACTTTTTATGCCCATTTTAAGAGGTCGGTGCTTAAACGTTTTTAGGACTTATTTCACTAAGACCACGTCTGAACGTAACATAAACATTGAATAATTTGTTATCTGACTTATTTTTAAACCTAAACCTTAAACCATTTAACCCTAAACCATATAACCCTTATACCATAAATCATAATCATACATACCATAAACCCTAAACCCTAAGCATAAAACCTCAATAAACCCTAAACCTTAAACCCTAAACCATAAACATTAAACCTAAATAAACCCTAAACCCTAAACCATAAACATTAAACCTCAAAAAACCCTAAACCTTAAAACCTAAAAATTAAACCTCAATAAACTCTAAACCTTAAACCCTAAACATTAAACCTTAAACAAATAAACCCTAAACCATAAGCCCTAAACCTTAAACCAATGAACCCTAAACCAATGAACCCTAAACACTAAATCATAAACCTTAAACCTATAAACCTTAAATCCTATTTAATACTTAAACCACAAACCCTAGCTAATTAAACCATAAATCATAAACCTTAAATTATAAACCAATAAACCTTAAACCCTAAGCCCTAAACCTTAAACCAATACACACTAAACACTATATCATACACCTTAAACCTATAAACCTTAAATCCTATCTAACCCTTAAACCACAAACCCTAGCTAATTAAACCATAATCATAAACCTTAAACCATAAACCAATGAACCTTAAACCCTAAACCCTAAGCCCTAAACCTTAAAGCAGTGCACCCTAAAAACAAAATATTCTCCTTAAACCATTTAACCTTAAATCTTATTTAACCCTTAAACCACAAACCCTAGCTAATTAAACCATAAACCAATAAACCTTAAACCCTAAGCCCTAAACCTTAAACCAATGCACCCTAAACACTATATCATACACCTTAAACCTATTAACCTTAAATCCTATTTAACCATTAAACCACAAACCCTAGCTAAATAAAACATAAATCCTAAACCTTAAACCATAAACCAATGAACCTTAAACCCTAAACCCTAAACCTTAAACCAATGCACCCTAAATACTATATCATACACCTTAAACCATTTAACCTTAAACTATAAACCTTAAATCATAATTAATCTTTAAACCACAAAACCTAGCTAAATAAACCATAAATCTTAATTAAACCTTAAACCATAAACAATAGCTAATTAAACCATAAATCCTAAACCTTAAACCATAACCCTATAGTCTAAATCATAGAACCTAAACGTAAAGTCTAAACCATACAACCTAAACCTAAAGCAGTATACTCTATATAAACCCTAAATCATAAACTTTAAACAACATTAATTAACCCTAAAATATGAACTTAAATTAAACTATAAACCCTAAACATAAACCACTTCATTAACTGTAAACCATAAACCCTAAACCATAAATCCTAAACCTTAACCCTCAACCCTATACCTTAAACCCTAAACCCTAAACCATAAACCCTAACCCATTACTAAACTATAATGTTGTCACCCTAACCTTATTAAACCGACCATTCAAAATCGACCTTATTCATATTAAATTGCTTGAGATGATTATTCAAGGTGATTGATATAAAGCTCAACTAAATAACACCTACTGCTTAAAAACCAAAGGATATTCAAGGTGATTATTATAACCTTATATTTTTAAGTTATTTAACTATAATTTTATGTTTACAATTAAAGTAATATTTTAATTTTATGTTTAAAATTATAACCTTTTTAAAGTTAGTTAATTTTGACAAAAATGTTTTTAATAAAAATACAACGTATATGTTTTTTTATTTACTTATTATTTATTTATTATTAACTTTTAATAATTAAATGTTAATTATAATTTTATTATTAAGTAATTTTAATATTTACATTTTCATTAAACACAAACAATATCCAGTAACCATCTTGTAACCACCACCATCTTCAGAATCACACACAGGAAGAACAAACCCTAAATATTCATCCAATACACAATAAAAAAATAAAACCCTCATACACAATACTCGCCAATCTACACAATCATTAACGACATGAAGCATCAGGAAAAAGGTAATGCAACAATCAATATTGTTCAATTTAAAAATCAGGGTTCATACGAATAGTGTATGTTTGTTATGGTATTAGGGTTTACATTAATTTTTAACGCATGTATGTGTACCTATGTCATTTTTTATTAACGTGATTCGATTTATAGGACTATAACCCTTCTTAATCTATGTCATTTTTAATTAACGTGTTTATATGGTCTATGTTTCAATCTTGGTTATGGGTTTTGTTAATGTGTCCGGATATGGTCCCATGGTATATTATGGTTACAGGTTTTTGGTATGATATTGTTTTAGGTTTTTTGAAATCAGTTGGATATGGTCCCCTATACAAACATATGCATAACCAAATCCAAATGTTGTTAGGGCATCCACAACCATGCTACACATGCTGCCAAACAATCCCTTCGTCGACATATAACTAACATTAATATGTACATGTTTGCAGAAGTTATTCATATTGAATCAGACACTTCATCATCTTCTTCTGAAAGTGCTAAATTTAGCCCACCCCTAGCAATTGAAGTCCGATTTGGAGTTTTACCACAAGTTCTTTAAGTACTCCATGTATTCGCACTCCACTGTTTCAAACTCCTATTGTAGGCATACATAATGTAAGAAGGTTTGTACAAGGAATGCTGTAGAGGGGAGCAACAACAAAGACAAAAGGAAGGTTGGAAGGTTGTATGATGTCAGTTCTCCCTGTGTAATATGAACAAATTTTTTGTGTTTTGTTGGTCTGCTATTGCTGGTCACCTGTTGCATTTTCAACCTACAGATCGCAACAATTTAATAGATTTGTATGCATTACTATCATTATAAAACAATTACCAGTTATCTGTAATCAACAATACGAGTTTTTTAATTAGTTAAAATAAGTATTTTAAGGCCATGTACAATTCGCTATATGTTATATCCATTTTCTTATAATATATGAGTTCAAGTTTTATGTAGTATAAACTAAAGGTTTTTGGTTGAATGTTAAAATGTGTAAAAACTATAAAATTTTGTTCAAAATTTATTTTTACCAGGAAACTCAAAGGGAAAGTTTACCTAGTTTGAATGTTTAATTTGGAAGCAAATTGGAGTTCAAAATATTTGGTTGTTAAATTTTTGAATTTGGAGCCAAAATTTTCACGAAAATTTTGAATGTCCATTCTAAGTAAATGCATATGCAGTTACCATAATTTTCTAACTCCATCTCCATATCAAACCCTGATTTTTCTCTAAAAGCACAAAATATACAAAACACAATAACTTTTTCATTAGTTTCATACCATTTCCATTTATTGTTCTTGTACACATCGATTTGTGGTCAATAATCATGAACACTGTAAATGATGATCAAGATTATATTGTTAATGATGATGATTCTTTGATTAATAATCATGATGTAAATCAGCATAATCAAGGAGATTATGAATCAGAAGATTATGGTGATTAATAAGATGAGGATGAAGACACCATTAAACAGAAGGTTGTTAATAGGAGGGGTATAACTAGGTTATCCAAGTTTCGGATAAAATACGGAAAACCAGGTGTCATGAAGATAAATGTAAACTTTGATGCACTGAATAGAATATCAGGGCCAAACAGATCATTGTTTATCAGTTTTTTAGGAGACACAGTTCGGGAGCAGAGAGGATTGAATATTCTATCGTGGAAAGATGTGAAGGAGGAAGCAAGAGAAAAACTTTGGACTGAAACCACGGTACACATACAAAAATGTTTACCCAACTGTTAGTATTATTCGTACATTTACTTTAACATTATGTTAATATGTGCACCAATACTTTGAAATTGATGTGTCCTACAAAAATTTGGTAATGAATAAGCTAGGTGAACTTTTAAGAAATTTCAGAAGTAAATTGGCATCAAAGCCCATAGTTCCCAACCTAGATAAACCTGAAAAACTAAATGAAGTTCCAAATAATTACAGAGCAATCGTCAAAGCCGAACAATGGGTTGCTTTTATAAACCACACGGCCACAAAAGAATATAAGGTAGTTAATTTCTATTTCGTTTTACATTTATAAACACCGTATGTTGTATCGTTTGGAAACTCAGTATGACAAACACACTCTGTTACGTACTAGCAACTTCTCATCCAGTAATCTCTTTTGTTAGGTGAAATTAGCTGTAAATAAATTGGCGCTTTACAAGTCTCTTTATCAGCATACAATGGGACGTGGTGGTTATGTATATATAAAAGAGCAAATGGTAAGGTTATATGTTGTAATATCCTAACACTGTTGTCCATGTTGGTTTAACTTTTCATTTGTATGTATTTGATGTTTGGAAGATCATAAAACAAGAAATTAACCAGATCAAGAACCCCCCCTCCCCCCCCCCCCCCCCCCCGTGGTGTATTGTGGTTTAATGGAAGGGTAAAAAAGACGGAAAAGAGACAGATGATGAAACAATTAAAGTTGGCACTAAGATTGTAAGTGTTATTGCAAATTTTTATATATTATGTTTATATTCGTATAATAAATTATTTACCATTTTTTATGTGCAGCTGGAAGCAGAAGACTAGATCAAAGATGGAAACTTGACGGTTGATAGTGGCACAGATTCATTATCACATGTATTAGGAAAGGACAAGGGAGGGTATGCAAGAGGAGTGGGAGGCAGAGTTACGTGCAGGAATTTCTTTGATCTACCTAGAAGGAAACAAGGAACTGATGTAAGGATTGCGATGCTTGAGACTGAACTTGATAAGGAGAGACAGGTGCGTAAAGATAAAGAGAATAAGGTCACTCAATTAACCACCCATATGTCATAAACACAGGAAGTTCTTAATAAAATGTTGACAGTTATGTCTGCACATGGGCTTAATATAGAAGAGTTAACGCCAAGTCAGTCAAATGTAAGACTAGTTTTCTTATTTTGATTTGATGATTTTCAGTCTGTAATACCAATAACAATTAACATACTTATATATTACAGGTATTACAACTAGAACATAATACATTAAACAAAATACCTAGTGAAGAGCAAAGGACGTCGATCAGTGGTGGTGGACTTCAGAAGGGTGTGTTATTTCCAATGTCTAAGACAACTAGAACATAATACCAATAACAATTAACATACTTATATATTGCAGGTATTACAACTAGAACATAATACATTAAACAAAATACCTAGTGAAGAGCAAAGGACGTCGATCAGTGGTGGTGGACTTTAGAAGGGTGTGTTATTTCCAATGTCTAAGACAACTGCAACTTCGAACAAGGATTTGGACACTGCAACTGCAGCTGTAACTGCAACTGTGAAGAAGGTAAGTTATAAAAAAACCATTTTTGGTTTCTAAATTGTACTATACATGACTTATTTACTATGTTATGTATATATATGCAGGTACCTACTAGAACTAGGTTAGCAAAAAATAAGACTAGATCATTGGAAAAGAAGTCTCCACTTTAAAATTCCCCAATCTCAAGAAGATATTTATCCAGCTTCCGGATCACAACAAAATCTGTCTCCCTCGACACAACAAGACGTACCTATTGCATCATTACGAAAGAAGCGTACACCTTCTAAATCGAAAGTAAATCAGTCTCTACCATCACTACCAAATGTAAGTATTTCATCATTATTCATATAATTACTTGTTTAATTTATTCCTCATTAAGGCATGTAAACATTTTTTCTTCAGACATTTAAGTGCAAACTGTGAAAGATATCTGAGAAAATTATCATTGGTAACGGTACGGTATACAAGTCTAAGGATGGAGACAATGTAATGATTCATAACCAACCACTACCAAAAAATTGCTACAAAGTTTCAGTTGTTGAATCCCTAGTGGATGTAGCATTCATACCTGATGACGGAAATAATGGTTTAAAAACTGTTAAGGATGTAAAAGGTAGTTTCATGGCATGGCCAAAGGAAAAGGTTATTTTTTTGGAAGAGGTACATACACTTGATTTATCATCCTACATATACATAGCTTTTCATATTTAGTTCAATGTTTAATACACGGCTTTTGTTTTCATACAGGAAACAACACCACCAAATACCATGAAAGCTGTTGTTGAAAGTGCACCAAAGATAGGATCTAAGCGCTCGATGAATGTTCCAGCACGTAGTACATTTACGACTATAACTCATATGCACAAACAAGCTAGGAATAACAAGGCTCAAAAGACTTAACAATACGGTGATTCAAAGTCTTTACAAGGGTGATTCTTTGTGAAAGTATGTTACTTGATAATAATACGACATTACAGTTGTTTATTTGCTTATTTAAATTTAATTTTATATATTAATGCAATTGAAATTTGATTTCCAGAATTTTGTTTTTTGTTTTTATTGAATTCTGAAAGGTTACTAGAAGATGAAACATAGTCACACTTATTATCATTGTTAGTCACATTCCAATGTGTGACTACATGTCATAAAAGGACACACAAACATACACTTCATGTGACTATTTGATGCATATAGTCACACAAAATACACTTGGCTTGACTTGACAAAGCATACAGTCACACTTATTACTACTATTGGTAACTCTTTGGTTAATTGTATGTGACATACTCACATGATTTGTGTGACTACGTATCATAAAAAGTCACACAAACATACAATTCATGTGACTATTTGATGCATATAGTCACAAAAAATACAATTGGCTTGACTTGACAGAACATACAGTCACACATATTACTACTATTGGTAACTCTTTGGTTAATTGTATGTGACAAACTCAGTGTGGAAACCTAAGTGTCCTCGATCTTTTAGCTGCTAGGAACGATTCTCATTTACTTGTTTGAATCAAGGCGGAATAGAATGAAAACCGTTAACAAGGTGTTTAGGCACAATAACACAAAGATGATTTACTCCAACGATTGATCATTATATTAATAAACAATCACTAGACGTGTATACATTAAAT
Organism: Glebionis coronaria; assembly: GCA_025667525.1. Taxonomy (NCBI): domain Eukaryota; kingdom Viridiplantae; phylum Streptophyta; class Magnoliopsida; order Asterales; family Asteraceae; genus Glebionis; species Glebionis coronaria. The sequence continues at coordinate 629,840,259 of CM046874.1, read as the reverse complement.
CCCACGTCTAGTGCAACACACACTTTAGGTTTACATTGTAAGAATATTGGATATGAAAACATACGGCTGATGGTTTGTTTACATACTACAAACCACAGCTGTTACAAAAGATAACATCAAATAAACAACTAAATCTTTTAAATTAATATCCTCTACAAGTTTTTCCACCAGCTTGTAGTGTCACCATATGCTAGATTTAGTCCTTATCTTATATTTTTGTCACATCAACTCATAATAGACCCAACAATCTTCCCCTAGTTGATGTAGTCAAAACTCCTTGTTTATCTCTTGTAAATGCTACATGATCTTGAAATTGCTTCCCCTCAAGTTAAGCATCTATATCTTCCCTTTTTTGTCACATCAAATAGGGAAGTAACCAATGAATGCAATCGAAGATTATCCAAAGGTAGCTCTATGTAATGACCTTGAAGATAAATAACTATAATATTTTGATGTAGAAGTAGAATAACCCAAACCTGTTTTCCATGTCTTGTACTAATCACGCAACTCCAAAACTCACTCGTCAATGAGTAGACTCCAAAACTCATGGCAATAATGAGTAGAAGCCTCTTGACAAAAAGAATCCTCACGCTGACAAAGTGAGGCACATACAATAGAAAATACAAGCATAAAGCCACAATACATATATCTCGTACCTTTTCTACCTTTTTATCAAGTCCTTTGTCACAACTTGAAGCACGAATACCTTAAAAGTCAGTGGTTGGGAGTTGATGACTTTAAGATATGATAAAACACCAATCCGCAAAAATCTACGTCGAACATCAAATTTACCATAAGAATTCTTCTCCTTAATCATATATGTCTTCTAATAAATATATCCAAGCCATAAATATCATAATGATATTCTAAATAATAACCAGAGATCCGATGTACCTGTATGTGTAACCTCCTCGTTTTGTGTGCCAAAGATTAACCAATTTTCTAACAATAGTATTTCCTTTGTCATCCAATATCCTTCACTGTCCAATAACCTTACACTATATGTTGTCCAATATCGGACAATACTTGTCAGTGGACCAAAAACAATATCTCGGACAACACTTGTCAGCGCTTCTGTCAGCGCCTAACTTATTCCTGTCAGCGGCTCGATCAACCACTGACACAACATGTCGCTTTTAATATCACGTCCATGGCTAAATAATCACAGTGAGTACAGAAATAATATAATAATGGTTATAATAACCACCTAATACATGTATCACATGAATAGGCCTCCCTCTTGTTGTTGTACATGTTTTATTTATAGTCAGCCCATATCACGTTTCCATATAACCGAAAGTTTTATGGAAATAAACCACACTTCCTAAGAACTAGGGATTTCTTATGCATATTATATTCACAATCCACTCCTTGCTTAAAATCGGGAATTAAAGACGCTTCCAAAATCGATCCACATGTCTTGACCTTTTCAAACAGGCACATTATTGCTCCATGATTTGATATTCAATCCCACGTCCAAAAACAAGAATATGTGAATATTCCTATAAATCAGGCAAGCAAAATTATCACACGTTTCTTTTTACCTCACGTGACATCACAACAAATTCATGGACAACAAAACTTCTTGTCTCCTTGTATTTCTTGCTATGTCTTATACGAAGGCCAAACCACGTCTTTTTCTGTCATTAATATGTCATCGTGGGCCACATGAGCACATATATCTTGAATAATATAGACAAGCAGATCTTACCTTCACGTGACTTCTTGCTTAGAATATATCCTCATGCTTATAATCTTCCTTTTTGGCGTGAAGCAAATACATAAATCATGGTCCACGCATGACTTTATTTAACTATGACATCTATGTTGCTGCTTTCCTTCTCACGTAACCAGCAAAACATTAACCACAATCATTAAACTAATTCAAATCCACGTGAGCCATATAAAATAACAACATTTTGGACAACGTTTGCTGTTCTTTGTGGCAGAATTGAAACCCCATAATATTCGATCAGTGCAAACTCTGCATGGACCACAAATAATCATCACTGCCTCACTCTTTGGACATAACACGCATGTAAAATCATGAGATTTTACCCACGTTTAAAAAGAGGAATATGTGAATGTCCCTATTTAATAGGAATAAACACAATAATAACAATATCTTCGTTGGATATGCAGCCATTTCATAAATCACGTCCAAACTCATACCCTTCTGCTACATTCGTCAATTAGGTTGCAGTAAGTATCAAACAAACTAGGGTTTTATTCTCCAAACCCTAAAAATTATCATCTCCACTTTATGATCAAAGCAACAAATCATCATCTTTTCTATACTTAATTCCTGGTCCATAATAACAGATCTAGGGTTTGTGGAAAACCCTAAAAATAACGAACATCACAGCAGCCATGAACGGATAACATCATATTAACAAGATCACAATCTTAGCAGAATAAGTTCTACTAGGGTTCATCATTGACCATTGATCAATTCCCCAAAGCTAGTAGAACAACATCACAAACAAGAACACACCATCTTTTTCTATTTAGAAACGGATCTAGGGTTTGTAGAAACCCAAAATCAATATTTAGAGTAAAATAGAAAGTTTGAAAATTTCCTCTGCAGCCAACTTCGACTGCCTATATCTCTTTCATAAGACCTCAGATAGAAGATCCCTCCGGTGAGTTCCAAGATACATGTGTCAGCAACCTACAGCGCGAATTTCACGATGTTCCAATGGTTAACGAAAGAGATATGATCTTCTGAATACTGTTGCGCACACAAAACTGCCCAGAAAAACCCTATACGGATTTTTCTTCTTTCTCACTAATACGAACACCTTGTTGATCCTAGCATCGATAGCTACGAGGCTCTGATACTAACTATGGAAACCTAAGTTTCCTCGATCTTTTATCTGTTAGGAACGATTCTCATTCACTTGTTTGAATCAAGGCGAAATAGAATGAAAACCGTTAACAAGGTGTTTAGGCACAATAACACAAAGATGATTTACTCCAAAGATTCCTCATTATATTAATAATAAACAATTACTAGACGTGTATACATTAAATCCCACGTCTAGTGCAACACACACTTTAGGTTTACATTGTAAGAATATTGGATATGAAAACCTACGGCTGATGGTTTGTTTATATACTACAAACCACAGATGTTACAAAAGATAACATCAAATAAACAACTAAATCTTTTAAATTAATATCTTCTACAAGTTTGTCCACCAGCTTGTAGTTTCACCATATGCTAGGTTTAGTCCTTGTCTTATAGTTTTGTCACATCAACTCATAATAGACCCAACACTCAGTACAATTAGCATGATTTGTGTGACTACATAGCATAAAAGGTCACACAAACATACAATTCATGTGACTATTGGATGCATATAGTCACACAAAATACAATTGGCTTGACTTGACAAAGCATACATTCACACATATTACTACTATTGGTAACTCTTTGGTTAATTGTATGTGACAAACTCAGTACAATTAGCATGATTTGTGTGACTACATGTCATAAAAGGTCACACAAACATACAATTCATGTGACTATTGGATGCATATAGTCACACAAAATACAATTGGCTTGACTTGACAAAGCAAACCGTCACACATATTACTACTATTGGTAACTCTTTGGTTAATTGTATGTGACAAACTCAGTACCATTAGCATAATTTGTGTGACTACATGTCATAAAAGGTCACACAAACATACAATTCATGTGACTATTGATGCATATAGTCACACAAAATACAATTGTCTTGACTTGACAAAGCATACAGTCACACATATTACTACTATTGGTAACTCTTTGGTTAACTGTATCTAATAAACGTAGTATAATTAGCATGATTTGTGTGACTACATGTCATAAAAGGTCACACAAACATACAATTCATGTGACTATTGGATGCATATAGTCACACAAAATACAATTTGCTTGACTTGATAAAGCATACAGTCACACTTATTTCTACTATTAGTAACTCTTTGGTTAATTGTATGTGACAAACTCAGTACCATTAGCATGATTTATGTGACTACATGTCATAAAAGGTCACACAAACACACAATTCATGTGATTATTGGATGCATATAGTCACACAAAATACAATTGGCTTGACTTGACAAAGCATACAGTCACACATATTACTACTATTGGTAACTCTTTGGTTAATTGTATGTGACAAACTCAGTACAATTAACATGATTTGTGTGACTACATGTCATAAAAGGTCACATAAAAACATACAATTCATGTGACTATTGGATGCATATAGTCACACAAAATACAATTTGCTTGACTTGACAAAGCATACAGTCACACTTATTTCTACTATTGGTAACTCTTTGGTTAATTGTATGTTACAAACTCAGTACCATTAGCATGATTTGTGTGACTAATGTCATAAAAGGTCACACAAACATACAATTCATGTGACTATTGGATGCATATAGTCACACAAAATACACTTGGCTTGACTTGACAAAGCATACAGTCATACTTATTACTACTATTGGTAAATCTTTGGTTAATTATATGTGACAAACTCAGAGCCATTAGCATAATTTGTGTGACTACATTTCATAAAATGTCACACAAACATACAGTACATGTGACTATTGGATGCATATAGTCACATAAAATACACTAATCACATAGTAAATGTCACACATATTGTATATTCATGTGACAAACTTATAAATAATAGTCACTCTTAAACAAAAACTCGTGTAACTGTAGAGTGTTTATGGTCACACATATTCATAAAACACCAAATATTGTACCTAGTTCGTCATACATTTTCGAGTATTGGTCACATTTTTTTGCTGGTTATCGTCACTTAGATCATTTTATGACCGTATGGTACCTACGGTCGCGACACCTTTGGTCACAAAGGCTAAAAAACCGCGTGTGACTGTAGGTATACGGTCACTCTTTTTGAGTGTGACGGATACCATTTTTAAAACTAGTGTCCTATTATATTAGTATAAATAGTGTAGCATAGCTTAGAAGCAATTTGTTCCATTTTTTACTAAGTCTTTGTAATGCAATACAAGTTTTCTTAATATAAATTGTGTTCCCTTTTAATATACTTTTATGAGCTCTAAATTTCTGTCAAATTTAATTTAATTGTCATTTACTTAGTCTTGTTTTTTAAAATTTCTTAAATCCAAGTTATTTTTAAAGTAACTGGTCTATAAGCTTGTTCTTATGCTTTCTGACAATAGGTCTAAGCACACCGCTTATGAACTTGTTTGAATTGTTTTCAAGATTTTCATACTTTTGCAATTTATTTTACAAGTTTTATAAATCACTTTTTTGTAAATTCACAAATCCCGAAAATCTTACTATAGCTTAAGCTACTTCTGAATTTATTAACAACAAGTTCTCTTGGAATCTTATGGTTGATGTTCCAAAAGGTAAAAAATTGTGTGGAAGTTGATTTAATAGTGTATGTTGACGTTTCAAGGATTTTATGAAATAGCTATAAGTTGGGTTGATTAAGCTGTTTGAGGTGTGTATAAGCTCATAAGGGCGTGTATTAGCTCATAAGGGTGTGTATAAGCTCATAGAAAGCTTGGTCAGGGTAGGATGTTACCTTGACCCAATGTGAGTTTCATTTTCCCCTTTTTACCTTTTTACATCATGAACTGCCTAACTGCTTACTTTTAGCTTAACTTGCTTATTTTACTAAATTTTCTTGCTTACTTTACTTGCTCTTCTTCTTATGTTTATGTTTATGCTTCTTATTTGCTTTAAGTTTAAAATTTGTGTGTTAAAAACTTGCTTATACAACCTAAAAGGGTGTTTGGATTAGACTGACAAACTAAGTCAAGGCCACTTTAGGCCTTAGGATTTTGTAAACAACTTTGTTAGGTTTATTATAGCTAAAATTAGTTTTTGTTCTGTCTCACAAAGTAAAAATAAAAAAGAAGTTAGTTAGTTGTTTTTCTACTTATATGAATCAATAGGGTAGTGTTTACTTTTTTTTTTGATGTTAAGTGTTGTTGTTTGTGCTTAAATTACCTTGCTAACTGAGATACTTAGTTCTCTGATAGCTCATATAGGATAGAAGCTTTTAGTCTCAAGTTTGTGCACACCTTTTAGCCATTTTTGACCAAACTATGTGCACAACACACCAGCAACCATAGGCTTTTGATCTTTGGGTGTTAGATCTTTGAGCTCAGTACACTCTTAGTTTTGCTAGTTATAATTATCCTTTTTAGGTGCACTGGTTGATTAGAGTTTTTTGACAGCATAAAATTAAGCTAGAATTTGGCAAAAAATCTCATATGCGCATTTAGTTAGTCTCAACTGTTTGCCTTTTATTTGTTCTTAGTGTAGTGATTTCTTCTTTTTTGGTGAATTGTGTTGTGCTTTTTGTTGTTATTTATTGATATACCACTCTTATTAGCAAACTACTTAAAAGAGTGCTTATTGCCAAAGCAAATAAAAAAATCAACAAAAAGTAAAGGCTGGGACTCGAACCCACAATCTCTACCTTCACACACATACTCTTTACCGTCGCGCCCTTGGTTCTTTTTCATAAGACCTAGGGGTGGTGTTATTTGTGTACCATTTCCTTTTTGTTATTTTCAAATAAGTTGTTAAACAGCTTATTCGTCTTTCCAGCTTATTTTAAATGGGCACAAACTTGTTGTTTGTGTCCAAACTCATTTTTTCTCTTTATTTAGCAGCCTTAGGAGTTTAAACGTTTTATGTTCAAGCTTTTATACAAAACGATTAGGTTTTAATTTTTCCAAAGTGCGTATGAGTTCATAAGTGCTTATTTTTATAGCTTATTTTATTTTTTTCTTTTCTCTAAGTCATTTCCATATTATTTCTCACGTTTTCCCAAGTTTACAAATCATATAGTCTTGTTATACAAAACATGAGTATTTTGTCTTATATGAAACTTGTGTTTCGCTTATTTAGTTAAGCTTTTTTAAGATTTCCTTTTGTATTAGTTTTTAAGTGTTAAAAGAGTAATCCTTGTAAATTTTTAGCTTTTGAACTTAAGTATTTAAGCTTATAGCTTTTTCAAGTGAGCTTATAGCTTATTTTGATAAGCTATAGTGCATTTTTTTAAATTCTCTTTTTGATATATCTTTATTGGTTCCATAATTGCTCTGATAAGCTAAGTGTATAGCTTATTTGGCTTTATGGCCCAATAAGGTAGCTTATTGCTTATTTGGGGCTTACAGAAACTTTTCAGACAGTTTTATTACTTTTGAAGTTGTTCAAAATTGAATTTTAGGTCTAGTAACACTTTTGCATTTTTTACTTTTAAAATTTTCTTATTGGGCCAAAAAGTCCAATAAGCTTTTTGTCTACTTTCATTTTGGGCTGTTTTAAGCCTATTAGTGTTTAGAAAATAATTTTTCTTTTCAATTTTCACTTAATTAAGTCATTTAGAATTAGTTTTGAAAATCTGGAAGTTTTGAGAATTTTTTATTATTTTAATATTATTTTCTCGATTTACGTGATTTACGTAAATCATTTTTGTTTTGAGTCTTTGTAGCATAGATCCTTATTTAATTTAATCTCTCTTGCTAATAATCAACTAATCCAAAAACGTGTTCAATATTAGCCATCTCTTCCTCGTCTCACAATAATCCCGCGATTTTAGTTGTTTTTACGTGTCATTTACGTATTTTCAATTTATACCCCTACTATATTCCTTCTATCAATAGGTTTATGTCTCTCTATTTCTTAAAAGAAATGAGACTTTTTTTGTCAAACAAACATAAGTATATGGAACTTCGTTGCAAAGATACTTTTAAAATAATCATAAAATTCAATTTTAGTATTTTCAATAATACATCCTTTAAAGAAAGTTAAATACCCATGTTATGAATAAAAAATTAGTTTTCTAAAAGTTAGAATCCACCACCGTATCTGTTGATCTACTAGTGATGATGATAGTCAAGTGGTAACCGCTGTTCAATGATTGCATTGAATACAATTATAGAGTTATGGGACTCTTTATGTACATCTCTTGTGACAAATTCAAAAGTGAAAAAGTGAGCATGTTTATACTATCAATTGCCACGAGTTAAGGTCTCACCTATCTTAACTTGCTTAAGTCGCTCAACCAAAAATATGATTGTATATCACCAGTGTCTCACAATTAGGTGTATTATATAACATTGGGTTACAAAATCACCAGTCTCACGTATGGTGAAAGAGTAAGTGCAAGTGTTTTTACTAGTTGGGTGGCAAAATAACTTATTTCAAAAGGGTATAATTTTTTACAATTTCAAAACATATAAAAAGAGCATGCAACATCTTTATATCATGAAAATTTAAGAAAGTTTTACTCAATTACGCTATATACATCACTTATTTAACTCACAAATCAATTGAATAAGTATTGATATCTTTAAAATTGACGATTCAATATGTTTTCTATTAAAATAAGTTTAATTTTTTCGCGGGAAAAGATTATAAAATGATAAAAATCATTCAAACCCTAGACCATTCGCGGCTTCCTAAATAGTATGCAAGGTTAAGAAACTACAAGTAGTCTGATATTATAGGGTGATGGTATTTACAAGATCGAAGTCTTGATGAGTCTCCTCGAACCTTATCTTTGCAACTAAGTAGTACTTTTTTATATTTACGTCATTAATAAAATTTTACATCTTTAAAATAGAAAACACATTATAAACTTGATTCTTACTAGTCACGGCTAGATTTAAAACCATGTAAGAGCGTCTCGTTTGTTGCCACATATGACCATGCAAGAAATAGCTTATAATAAATTAAATTTCATATCGTTTTAGTCCGGTTTATTTTTATTACTGAAAAACTATTTGCTTGAAACATGATTCATGACAATTATATCAAAAGCAAAACAAATAAACATAATCTAAAACATATATCCAATTAACAATTAGTCACATACCACACGCATACCATTGATGATGAATTCAAGTCAATTAAATTAAATATAATGCATATACATGAATAATACGTTCACTTCTTAATGGAAGTGAGCCACATGCACCGAAAAAAGTGATCGTGTAAGTCAAATTCAAGTATTTACCACATAGCATGTAAAGCTGTTAAACAATTTAAGTCGACTTCAGGTCACGTCAGAGTATAGCTCGGTTCTTCCTCAGCCCGAGCTCAAAACTACAAAGTTATAGATCTTTGAGTCTTAGACCTCCCACTAAAATTTACAAATTTTCCTACATCGTATGAATTTATTATGAAATTTTTAGTACGGGTGTCAAAATAACCTTTTTAAAAAAATATAATATTTATGTCAAGATTCATCATTAACCATCAATTAAGCACGTATAAAGCATTAAGAATTAATTTATAACCATATATCTTATATCAAGAACTAATAATCCATGGTAAACTTGCATGATTTCATGAATCTAGCATATTCACGATTAATAAAGCAATAAATAATGACTAATTAATAATTAACAATAAATTTATAACTACAAATTGCATAAAACTTATGGGTTGTCTAATTTATTTTATTAACCCTAATTAGAGTTTATGAAAACCTAATCATCAAATAAAATAATTTAACAACATCATATTAAAAGCTATATGAACGGCTCGTGATGCCGCTGTTAGAATTTATAAAAACTTTAACCATATTAACACACTAATAATCACGAGTACGCATCGGAATAATTAAGATCACGTATATAAAATTAATTAACATAACGTAAAGAAAATGTGACTTTTAACAATAGAATTAAACGTCTTTATCGAACGGGAAAAGTTCCACATAGAATACTATCTAATAAAAGAGCAAATCTTTTAATCTCAACCATCCATTATATTTTCATCTAATGGTTTAGATCACTTGTTTTTTTATTTAATTAAAAACTCATTTTCATCCTATTTCTTAAAATTAAAATATCTCCTAAATCGTTCATCATTACACAAAAGTAATTATATCATCGCGACGAGAACTAAATTACCTTTCTATAGATATGCACTTCTATATACTTTCGACGAACACTTTTTTCAATTTCCGCACAAACAAATCACATGTGATTGATTACTTTAAAAATAAAACGTGAATTTGTAAAATTACATGCGATTTATGAATTTCTGAAATCACATGTGATTTGTTACATTAAATATCACATGTGAATTTTTTAAATCACATGCGATTTCTGAATCACACATTCATTTAAAATAAATACATCACACGTAATTTTACAAATTAAGTGTAATTTTTTTGGCAAAAATTTCAACAAAAACTATCGTTGAAATTATATAAAAATGACCGTTCACTAAAGGACAAAAATATTCTCGCCATTACTTTAAAAATCATATATATGATTCTGTGAAATCACATGCGATTCTATGAAAGCACATATGAAAATCGTGATATAAGATGTGCTTATGTGAAATCACATGTGGTTATATGAAATCACATGTTATTATATGAATTCACATGTGATTATGTGAAATCACATGTGAATTTTATGAAATTACACAAGATTTCTACTAAATTTTGTGTTTGAAACTTTTATTTTCTTTAAACCGCAAGAATAGAAATACTCGACGGAATCCAATTGGTATGAAAATAGTGTTATAACATATAGATTTGTAGAAGTGATTTTCAAAAGAAAATATTTTTAAATTAAAAATGGCTAGTGGTGTACTCGTTTGTGTTCCACTATTATGTAAATAAGTAATAAAATATTAAAAGTTATTTATCTATTTTGGAAAAAAAAATTGAAAAAAATCAAAAAAAAAATCGCTTGGATTTTGCAAATCACATGTGATTTTTATAGGCAAAGATTTCAATAATAAAAATCGTCGAAAATATATCAAATTGCCCGTCTACTGAAAGATAAGAATTTTCTCGTTGTGATGGTGTATTTCTCGTATTCCACGGATTTACCGTTTGAAAGATATGTTATTTTTAAGAAAAAGATCAAAGATGAGTTTTTGTTTTTTGATGAAAATGGATGGTTGAGATTGATTAATTATTAACTTTTTTTAACGGCGAGTTAGGGCAATTACTAAGTTAGTTGTTCGATTTCACAGTACTTATTCAGAAGTTAGTCCCTGCCAGCCTCGAATAATAATTAGTGATTCGATTCCACAAACCACTTAAGATCAAATAATGATCTCTCTAAATATACGCACACAATACGTTTGTACAAGCAATAAGTATGCTATTAAGTTAGTGTTAAACCTCCAATAAACCAAACACTTGAATCAATCAACTTAAGAAACATTTGTTTCTTTTCTAGTTGAACTACTCGAACAAACCGAAACCCTAATTTTGGGTGTTCGGTCGATCAATTAAAAGGAGAGAAGGAGGAGAGATATAGGGTTAAACTTACGAAAAATGGGGACTTTAAGTCATCCTTATATATAGGGTTGCAAACGAGCCGAGCTTTTATAAAGCTTTCCGAGCTCGAGTTCAAGCTTGACTCGATCGAGCCGTGCTTTTATCGAGCTCAAGCCCAATAACATGACTCGAAACATATAATGAGTCGAGATCGAGCTTTTGATAGCTCGGCTCGAGCTCTTATCGAGCTTTAGTATAAATATATTTTTATATAAGTAAACAAATTTTGATTTAAATATTAACCTTATTATAAATGATAACTCTATAAAAGATTGAATAGTTTATTGATAGTCGTTATTTTAGTTTACTAGTAACATAGAATTTGTGTTGATAAGTAAATTAGTGATTTATTTGTTTCATATATAAAATTTCAAGCTTTTCAAGCTTTGCTCGAATCCTAATCGAGCCGAGCTCAAGACTTAACAGTTAAAGCTCGACGAGCTATCGAGCCAAGCTCGTGCCCACCTTTTAAGTTTCGAGCCGAGCCCGATCCTTGTTGAGCTCGAGCTCAGCTCGGCTCGATTACACCCCTACTTATATAACCCATACATTAACTATTTAAGGTATTAATTCCATATTCTTAACCTAGAAAAACATGTTAAAAATAAAAAATAAATAAAAAAAAAATAAAAAAAAAATTTAGGTAAATGAGTTCGGGTATACATCAGCATCCAGCAGATGGATGTTTTTTTGGCAGTTTATTGTTGGATTGTCCAAGTATGTTCTCAGTGTGTACAGTAGGTTACTTTCTAAACATGGTGTTTGGAAAGTGGTGGGACGAAATGAGAAATTTTAACAATGACGTGCATTGATTTTGATAGCTTCTCTAATCAACTAAGTTAAAAAACTTGCTCCAGCTTTGTCGACATAACGTGTACGAGTTAATCTTGTGCGTGCTATAGAGTTATGACATCCAGATAATTATCATTTCGAGTGATTAACGTTTTCTATGTTAGAACCATGATAGGGTTATGGCTAGTAATTCTCTGCCCAATCAGTAGTAACGCCATAATAATTTTTACACAGTGATTAGAATGTACATTCATCAGATATATACATGTTTGTTGTTTTGAAAAATGTAATCGAAATCAAAACACACAAATATATTACTTGTCGTGTCTGGTTATTTATGCATCGAATTTGAACATGATCATCTTCATCAGAAACCAGCCTTTATCAAAAGCTGAAATGACAACTTATTAACTTCGCTAATTTTTAGTGTTTGAAAAGTGAGAATTGATATTATTGTATATCATGGACAAAGATCTTATTGTAATGTGATTTTATTAATATTCTTTGTAATATTATATAAATTTACATATTATCATATATAAAATGATTTATTATATCCTCGGCCTACTGTAATTTCACCCGTGAAATTGAGTAGGTATGAATTAGTCCCAATCATGACAAGCGAGGAACGGTCTTTTTCCACGAAAATATCAATTTGTGTAACTAGTATCTAGTTTAATTAATGGTCTATGTTCGAGTTAATTATTATATATGTTTTGGTAAAGGAGCCCGTGAAATAACTAGTGTATAACCTAGCAGTCTTTCCGTTTCATAATTATTGTCCACCGATAAAAAAATATAATTTAATAAAAAAATTACTTTTTCAGCTTTTTATCTCTTACTTTTTACATACGAACAAAATATTATTGAAATGTTGCATAAATTAAGAGAATGTTATGGTCTGTCTAGTCAAGAAGTTTTTGAAAAATATGATGCAAAATATTATTGAAATGTTGCATAAATTAAGAGAATGCTATGAGTGTTTATAAAACAAACGGTAAAACTTTGAAAGCTAACGGGTCGCGTGCCTATTATGCGCTAATATTTCGACATCTTCCCTCGAATTTACAATGATTCAGCGAGAAACACTGAGGGTCTATCAAACAATTGGTAAAACGTCGAGTTACTTGCAATATATCTAAACAGCAATACGATTATCACAATGTAATAGAGTATAATGGCTTATACGAAACTCGTATATGCAAGCAACCAACGTAACTAAACAAATGTCAATAGTAGTCAACGTTCTTCAAATTCCACCTCTAATTTCAATTCGGTTCAAGCCCGGCAATGTTTTAAGAGTAAATGCTCCACCAACAATACGAGTTAGTACATCGCAAAGTAAAGACGGACGTTATCAATCGCAAGAGACGATTTAAACAACTCTCAAAAGATAGTGCGTCGAGGACTTGAAAGTATTACAAATCGAAACACGCGAGATGTATCCCATCTATTAACGATGCTATCTTGAACGCCCAAAAACCATGAACCTGGCTTTATATGAACCACATTACTAGTTTAATTTATGTTTTTTATGTTGTCACCAAAACTGTCAAATGTTGCACTGACTAAAATGGATAATTCCGTACATTCTATTAAGCTAGAAAGAACATAAGTCAGGGGAAAATTAGCAAAAACATGAACCTAGTGTTATTCGAAGAATCCTAAAAGTTAATCACTTAATTTGAGGACTTTAATATCCTTCCAACGAGATTCCATATAGAAGGAAGCATTTGTAGATGTGTAAACTCCGAATTTGAAATAATGGGATAAACCGCCACGTCCGGTCCCTTCGTGTTTAAGAATCCCGTCTATGTAAACTTTGACAGTGTTTCCTTCCACGTCGTGTATAACATTTAAACGAAACCATCTGTTGTATAACTTAGAAAGAATAACAGTATTTGTGTAGTAGTAAAGACTTGATTTATATACTCTAAGCATTGTGGTTGTCGCGTACGGGGGTAGTGACCCAAAAACTTGCATTATGGACACCCCAGTGGTCGAACATGGCACATACCCATACGCTTCGAACTGCCATACACCCGAAGAATAATCATAACCCTTCAAAATAGCATAAAAAATACTTGTTAGTCTAGTGAAATCTAGCATTTGCTTCGTTTTCTATGAAAATGAAGTGAAAATTGCAAAATATTTATTACTCGTATACGAATCTCAGTACGTGGGCCGGTCTTGCTGGTTCGTGAGTGAGGTTTATCTGTTTTGATCACCCAGAGCTTGTGGACACCCTTAGAAAACATATATCGGTGCTGAAGTGGAACATCATATGGCTTTTGGATTTCCAAATGTGACTGATTGAGTGGTTGTGATACAAAACCTAAGGTTGTATCGACATGTTCAAACCCTGTGGCTTTGTATAGGAACAGAAAGACAAGTGAAATGTAAAACAAATAATATGTGTGAGAATTCATTGTTGCTTAGAATATTTGATTCACTATGATTTGCCAGACTATTAGTAGATGAAAGAGTTATACACACTGACGAATAATAAAACATATTTGTGAAGACTACAAGACGCTAGATATTATTTTAAATCTCTAACTTGGATGGACCTATTTGGAAATGATTTTACTAGGAATTTATCTGTTAGTTAATTAATGTGTATCGCAAAATTCCACCTCCCGTGAGTTCGTTAATTGGAAAAAAAATTATAATTGACGTGATCACGATAAGTACAAGAAGCATATGTTTTACAAAATTTTGCCTTGTGTCTGTTACAAAGAATTTCTAAAAGAATTAAAAGGTATTCTGTTAGTACACAAACAAGCAAGGACTGTTTGCATCACAGGTAAAAAGTCTGCGTTTATTTAGGCTTAATTGGCTAACAAAAGATGTTTCTTTTCTTACAGGTATATACACAGAGTTAAGATGTTTCTTTTCATACACTATATATGGCGTTTTTGTCTCTTAAAAGCAGCATCAAATACACAGAAAAATAACAGTATACTTCATCATGAACCCTCATCAGATTTTCTAGGTTGAAGTGTTATATCTTGGATTAATGAACCCTCATCAGAATTAGTTTCGCTATTCAAAAAGGGCTTGGGCGCGCAGCTTGTTGCTCGCTTGCCTTGTACATCTGTGTAATTAAATCTTGGATTAATGCTTATCGCACAAATTTGGATGAAAATTCGATTTGGCACCCCTAGAAATTGCAGGCCTCACTCAGTCAGTCGGTCTTTGAAATTTTTGGTATCAATATAGTTTGTATTACAGGTAAAATAATTCTTAACAGAAAATCACATAGATTCTTTACATGCATAATGTGACGATCCCATAATGTAAGGGTCCATCAGAAATAAGTATGCTAAACAAATAGTTTCTCAACTTTTACCCAAATATCACGCTTGGATCTAAGTCTTAGAAACTATGCAAAACCTCTCAGGCATGTTCATTTTTTTACTCCTTGCATCCGTTGGCATAAGATATGTTAGTTGTGAAATTGATCATTTTAATTTGTCATAGTTTTAAACCCATCCCAACATCCACTATTTCATCTTGTTAACATGAATACTATTATTACTATATCAATTTGAAGTTTATATGATGCAGGCTATTAATCTTCAGGGTCTAATATATGTATTTATCATGGTTAACTGATGAACTATGAGTTTTGTTGGACAGAATTTAAGGTGTATGCACTCAAACTTATCTAATTAACTAAAAAATGGCATTACATTTAAGGAACTTGTAAATTACTATATTTGAAGATAATTATAAGTTGATTTAATGTCTATTTTATGTGTTTTTGATTAATTTAGAAAGTAAAAATTCTCATTAGGAATGTACGTCTTAAACTAAAGTAATCATTATAATTTTTTGGAACCACTAATATGTGTTATGCAAGCTGTTCCATCACATCTGTAAAAATTATTTAACCATTAGTTTTGGTAATTGAATTGGTCCAACAAACGAATGGGACGACTTTCTGCCCGTTTGCAGTTAACGCCGGCTATCTTGTCTCGTTAACCTTTTAGTGGAATTACATTAGTTTTAGTAGCCTCAGATAAATCAAATACATATCTTTCTCAAGAACTGTCACATTTGTTTTATTATCATATATGAATTTAAAATATTACTTTAATATCCATTCAACTTATAAAATTTGTTTCGTTATCATACGTTTTCTTACATGACATTACAGGAAACCGGAAACACGCCTAAAAACGTAATACGTGGATTTTCTTAAATAAGTTTACAATCATGATGAAACTTAAATATTTTGACTTATCTATTAAAAGTCATTCACACACTAAATTTCACAAATAAAACACATACACATAAAACTCACATTTGAACCCTAATTTTATAAACCAAAAATTAATCTCACTTCGTTAATGTTGATAGGGCTTTTTAAAGGTAATTCTTTCTATTAAGTTATTTATGAATTTGATCAAAGTCAATTTGTGTTTATAGACGTTTTAGGTTGATCATTTATTCAAATGTCATTTATTATAAAGGACCCATGAATTTGATTAGATAATTCTAATCCTTTTGTTCATATTGCAAAATGGGTAGGCTAACGGTTACGTTTTTAACCAACTGGCCTAGCTCAGTTGGCCACCAGATTCCTAATAAGTGGTTTTTTGGGAAGGTTGTTTCCCTGGAGGTATTGGGTTCAAGACCTGTCAGGGTTCTTCTTCTCAGGCGAAGCGGATAAGGAGTTTAACCTTAACTAAGCGAGGGTTAGAAGAAGGCATACTGCCCACTTGGATGTCACTGCACTACTCGACTCACTAATAACTAACATGCCGTTATAAAAATATCATGATGGGATTTTAATTAGGCCTCCTTTCGAGTATACTGAGGGTAGCAAAGGTATACTAAAAACACTTGGATTTTGAACACATGACATTCAGTAAGTTATTTTATTTTGTAGGTGGTTCTATCCAATTCTCTCTTGTTAGACTTTTTTATTGTCTCCCTAGAAGTGATTTATGTGATGGAATTAAGAAGTTAAAAATTGAACATCATCTTGGTAACATTATAACATTATCTTTAGAAAATAGTGGGAAAATTGATGTGTATGTTGAACACCATGGTTATGATATCCATTATTGGGTTCCAAAAGAGGAAGTTATAGAGGATTCTGATGATGATGAATGTGATTTAGATGATATATTAGCCTTTTTTAAACCAGGATATATAAAGAGAAGAAAATTTGACATACCAAAGAGATGAACAAATGGTCCATTTTTAAATAGGTAGGAACACATATGGTATAAATGAAAGGGATCAAAATGAACTTAGAGTAGATGAAATAAAGGATGAAAGTGTGGATCATATTTACAAAGTAAAACCTGGAGTAGTCTATCTTGACCATGATCTAGACCGGCCCTAGAAATATATGTTTCCCTTTTAGGAATGAAATTTAAAGATCATGGAGAGATGAATATTATGTTGGATACTTATGGTGATTCTAATGGTTATCAACTTTGGTAGAAATGATTATAAATTGTTAGCCCTATATTTTATATAGTCGAACAAGAATGTAATAGGTCATCTTAGTCGTTAAAGGTCTTGTATTGTAATAGGTTAGTCGAAAAAATCGAGCTTGGACTTTAAGCTAATATTATCTAAGTTATGGGCTATATGTCCAAGTGCAAGGCAAGCCCGGCCCAAGAAACAAGCCCATGACCCCACCAAGCTCATGGGTATATAAACCCTCTTCCATGTGTGGAAAAGGGTGTTGGTTCATTTACTTTCTCTCTCTAATAGTAATTAGCCTTCCACCATCTTTCTACTTTCTCTCTCTAACATTCTTCTCTTTCTCTCTCTAGTTCTATTCTAAATCTTGTGTTATGGATTGATTTAGGATTAACATTTGGTATCAAGAGCCTATAGTAGATAGGTGGTTGAAGTTTTGTGGTTTGTGTTTTATTGATTTCGTGTGCTTTTTGATCCACATACCCATGTCCAAAATTTCTTTAGTGTTTTTGTGGTTTTGGAATCTCCTACATAGTTGTGGTTGGGATTTGGGTGCTTTGGATTTGTCAAAATCATGAATATCTAAGCAAAAAATCTCATCTTTCTTCAAAAATTTCAAAATAGTGTCTTTATTGCGAAATTTGGGCCTTAAAAACTCTTCGGAATATTTGAGGGTTTTGGTATTGCGAAGTTAGTCTTTTCGCAATACTTAAGGGTTTTGTTATTGCGAAGTTAGGCTTTTCGCAATACTTAAGGGTTTTGTTTTTGCGAAGTTTGCTTTATTTTTCAGTATTGCGAAGTTTGAAGTTGGATTATTGCGAAGACTGGCCTTTTGATTATGGCGAAGTGATAAGTTCTTAATTATTGTGAAGATTGATTATTGAGATTATTGCAAAGATACAGAATTTTGCTATTGCGAAGATTGACTTGTGACATTGCGAAGTTTGCATGTTTCAGTATTGCGAAAATTCTTTTTTTTGTTATTGCGAAGAGTGGATTTTAATTTATTCCGAAGATCGGACTTTCTGGATATTGCGAAGATTGGAAATTCTTGAGTATTGCGAAGATTGGAATCTTGAGACATTGCGAAGATACAAAGTTTTACATTGCGAAATCTAGTCTTTGAGAATATTACGAAATCCTCGATAACTTTGCTAAATTTTTTTCGAGTACTTTTCAGACTTAGCCGCTATCTATACTAGTCCCGGAACATAGTTTACCAAAAAAAATAGTTAAAATTTTTAGGTCAAGAAAAATCAAATTTTTTCTATACTAGTTATTGGCTATTTCTAACTCAATTTCAAAATTTGGTGATACAAAATTTTCCGGTCTACCGTTTTGTCGGACTGAGGAATTTATTGTCGGACTGAAGATTCTCGGATCGCTACGAAACTTCAACCGCACCTCATCACAACAAATCTACTAAGATCTGTAATCCATTCACAAGCATTTACCATGTCAAACAACAACAACATTATGAATGCTAATCAAGTTCGTTTGGAACAAGGTGGCAACGGTAATCCACTTGTGCTAACAGTCGGTTGCTACTTCAGTGGAGATCTCGTTTTCTAAGATTTCTCGACACTAAAGAGAACTTGCTCGCTCTTCGTCATTGCCTTGAGAATGCACCTCCAGTTTTTGAATTCAGACCCATTACCACATAAGTAGAGGATGGTACTTCATCAACTACACGAGCTATGGAGAATTTCGACACATGTCCTGCTGAGAAAAAGAAACTCCTCCAAGCTGAAGCTGATGTTGTGAACTACATACTCACTGGGATTGATAACGATATCTATTCCACGATTGATGCATGTTCTAATGCTATGGAAATGTGGAATGCAATTCATCGATTGAAGCAAGGTGAGTCGATCAATGTTCAAGATCTCGAGACTAATCTACTTTGGGAGTTCGGAAAATTCACATCCGAAGATGGTGAATCCATTGACTCATATTACTCGAGATTCTACAAAATGATGAATGAGCTTGTCAGAAATCAGTGCACCATCTCCAATCATCAAACCAATGTTTAGTTTTTACTTCAACTCAAACCGAAATGGCAAAGGTTTGTAACTTTGGTTAAACAAAGGGAAGATATCAAGACTATCTCTTATCACAAACTTTATGATATCTTGAAACAACATCAGAATGAAGTGAATGAACTTAGGGTTGAAAAGGCAGAATGGTCTGCTAATTATATTGCTTTTGTGGCTGCTACTTCAACACAACCCGTTCACCGTCATCAAGCACCTTCTCATTCCTTAAGGTCCTCAAGGTCATCAAGGTCATCAACTAAACCTCTAGCTACTGCTAGAAACAAAGCAAAAGCAATTGTCTCCACTCCACCTTCAAATTATGACACCGAGTCAGATTGAGACAATGACGATGAACAAACTTCAAGGGACAAGAAGATTGAAGAACTCATGTATTTACTCACCACAACATATAAGAAGATCTACAAACCTATCAACAGCAACCTCAGATCATCCTCCAATGCTCGATATAAGGAAGTTGACAACACTCCAAGGTACGATCGTGATGCAAGGTATGATAATCAGAGGTCTCCTAATCCAGTTGGGGCTAGAGATACTGTATGTACTCCGGTTGTGCAGAAGACTGTGATTCAATGCTTTAATTGCAAGGGATTTGGCACATGGCTAGAGAATGCAAGAAGCCAAAACGGGTTAAGGATTCTACATATAACAAGGAAAATATGTTGATGTGTAAGAAAGAAGAAGCAGGGATTCCACTCACATCAGATGAAGTTGATTGGTGTGACGGCACTGATGATGAAGCCGATGATCAAGAGTTGGAGGCACATTACATGTACATGGCAAAGATTCAAGAAATGATTCCAGAGACTGCTGACAATTCTGGACCTATCTTTGATACTGAGCCAATTTAAAAGGTACCATCATACGATAACTATAATGTGTTTGCTAATGAACGAATGCATCCTGAGCAACCCAAAAGAATCAATGACACATATGTAATCGACACGGAGGATAGCAATATCTCTACGGATTCACAGCATATGTGTAATGATGATGGTAATGCTGCTCAAGATACCGAATCGGATGAGGATCGTGATTTTCTTGCATCAATTATTGAAACCTTGAAACATGAAATTGATGAAAACAAAGAGGATAATAAACGTTTAAAGCAAGCAAACACATCCTTAGCCGAGGAGACAGACAGGCTCAAAGAGTGTGATTATGTAAAAGAAGTTGATCGACGAGTTGCAATAGCTAATGGTTTGGTATATGAACGTAAGGTGCTCGACGAACAATATTGTTCTGAAGTAACACATGAAATTCATATGTCAAAACAAAAGATATCGGAACTTGAAGAACAACTACTATTGCATAAAATCCAAATTTCTGAATTAGAGTCGGTTAACAAAGAACAAACTGAGCTTTATAAAACTCGTGAAGAAAAGTACATTGAAAAAATTATTGCTTTGTAAAAGAGAGTCGACATGTTAAACAACATTGTTTACAAAACGGGTCAATCTATTCAAACTATGAACATGCTCAATAGAAATATGAAAACGAGTTTTGTTAAGCCTAACTATCTCAAGAATATTAAAAGTATCAAGCCTGTTCTTTATGATATCGGTTGTTATTATGATAATCTTGCCCTTATGCTTTCCCCTGACTGCGACGAAATCCTTCGTCATCATGAAGAAAGTCGATCCAACTTAAGTGATTTGATAAACCTTTCCGATTCTAATAATCATATTAAGTTTGTTCCTCAAAAAGAACTTTCAAAAGAACAAACAAATGTTCCACCACCGAGTCATGAAACGGAAAAGAAAGTTTCTTTAAAAAGAGGTTTCAAAAAGCAATCAATTTTGTTAGAAAAATAAATTACGGATGAAAAACATAAATGGGATGAGAAAAGTAAAAGTGTTTAGCAATTTGAGTTTATAAAACAAGGGGTTTTAAATTTGTACAAAGGTGTCGTCGATTATGATAAAGTTTCTAGAGATACCGTTTGGAATATTAAACCTAACCCACAAGTAGAAGTCGTCATTCAACAATGTATTGTTCCAACCATCGATGATCTTTCAAATAATATGGAAATGTTTTATAAAACTCTCACTGAGGAAATGATAACTGATTTAAGATATGTTAAATCTCTTGAAGATGAAGTTGATTTTCTTCAAACTAAATTAAAGACACAAGAACGCCAACTTTCTAACGAAATTGATAGACTTTCTAAGGAATACTTTTATGCTGACCATATGAATGCAATACTTGGTGTGTATACCGATCTTGATCAATATTGTCATGTAGCATGTCTTGTGTCAGAAACGGGCACGAAATGTCAAAATCTTGAAGTTGAGCTTTCGAAACAAATTCAATCATATAACAAACTTTCGAAAAAAAAATTTACAACTTGAGAAACACTCCATTTCTCTTGAACTTGCTTTACAAAAAGGTGATAAATCTCATAATCATAAAAAGTGTCAAGAACTGGCAGCTTCTTTGGTTCGTCAATTGAATGAAAAAGGTTTAGAAATAAATGATTTGAAAGCTCAACTACAAGAAAGTGACATAGCCATCAGCGAGTTACAAAAACTCATTGAGAAAATGAAAGGAAAGTCTGCTTTGGGTAAATCATCCGTCGTTCGTCAACCGAATGCGTTTAAAGGTCCTAAATCATCTATTTTGGGAAAACGCCCACGGACTTTGCCTAAGATAGGAAATGATAAGAGCACACATGTGATAGCACCAGGAATGTATAAGATGAACACTAGGCCCACTCAAACTGGAACATCGCGGTTACCTCAATATATTAGGAAAACTAATCAACGTGTGTCTTCTTCTACAGGAGTAATTCCCACTACTGGCGTTAGCGGACCACAGCTTAAGAGAACTAGAATGCAAGATAAGGTCATGCCTAACAATAGTCAAGGAAAGAAGTTGGAAGTAGAAGACTACCGTAGGAATTTTAAATTTTCTAAGAATAAAACGTCTGTAACTGCATGTAATGACGGTTTGAATGCTAAGACCTTGAATGTTGAATCTGCTTGTGTTAAATGTGGAAAATGTGTTCGTACTTTCAATCATGATGCTTGTGCTTTTACTCATAATGGAGTGAATGCTAAAACTAGGAAGCCTATTCTTGTGCCAACTAGTACTAGAAAACCCACAAGAACTTTGAACCAATCCACTGGTCAACCACTTAAGAAACTAAGTGCGTTAGAATCCACTACTCTGCATATACAAAACATGTTAAAGAAGCTTTATGAGAACATGAGTAGGATATGTAAACGGGGGTACTCAAGATTTACACCACCCGGATACAAATGGGTACCTAAGACTACCACTATTGTAATCGGGTCTATGAATGTTAGCTTTCCCTTAGGATTTGCATCTAGGCCTACTAATATTTTAGAACCCACTTCTATCAAGGGCTCCCGTTTGTCAAACTCTACATTGTCTTATAATTCTTACGCAGCTCGTCGAAATCATTCTATTCATAATGGACTCCGGGTACACAAACCACATGACGGGCAATCTCAAGCTTCTCAGTAACTTCGTGGACTGGGTACGGTACGGTTTGGAAATGATCAATTTGCACTGATACTTGGATATGGAGATTTGGTTCAAGGGAATATCACTATCAAACGGGTTTATTACGTCGAGGGACTGAATCCCAATTTATTCTCGGTTGGTCAATTTTGTGATGCGGATTTGGAAGTGGCTTTTCGGGAAAACTACTTGCTATGTTAGAGACTACGATGGGAATGAGCTTCTTACAGGTTCTCGTGGTTTTGATCTCTTCACAGTAACTCTTCAAGACACATCTTCAACAAATCCAATTTGCTTAATGGCTAAAGCTTCATCATCTCAAGCATGGTTATGGCATCAACGATTGTCAAATCTCAACTTTGACACCATCAACTTGATTTCAAAGAATGATATTGTGACCGGTCCTCCTAAGTTAAAAATCGTCAAAGCCCATCTTTGTTCTTCTTGTGAGTTGGGGAAAGCAAAACAACAGTCTTTCAAAACGAAGACTACCCCAAGCTCAAAAGGACGATTAGAACTTCTACACATGGATTTATGTGGTCCCATGCGTGTAGAGAGTATTAATGGGAAACAGTATATTCTCGTGATTGTTCATGATTACTCAAGATATACATGGACATACTTCTTAAGGAACAAAGATGAAACACCGGAGGTTCTCAAAAACTTTCTCAAGATGATACAACGCAATCTTCAAGCTTTTAGTCTAAACGGTAAGAACGGATTGGGGGTACTGAAATTTTAAATAAGACTTTGCAATCTTACTTTCAAGAAGAAGGCATCGAATATCAAACGTCTATTGCTCGAAATCCTGAACAAAACGGCGTTGTCGAAATACGTAACCGTACTTTGCTTGAGTCAGCTCGAACAATGCTTTCTGCTTCAAAATTACCACTATTCTTCTGGGATGAAGCAATTGCAACTACTTGTTATACTCAGAATCGTTCTCTCGTAATCCCTAGACATGAAAAGACACCTTACCACATCATCAATGGCAGGAAACCTACTATTAAATTCTTTCACGTATTTGGATCTTTATGCTACATTCTTAAAGTGGGTGAGAATCTCGACAAGATGAAAGAAAAATGTGATACATGTATTTTTGTGGGGTATGCTACATTGTCGAAAGGATATCGAGTTTACAACAAGAGGACAAGGATTATTGTCGAAACAATTCATGTGAACTTTGACGAATTGCCACAGATGGTACTTGATCGCAACAGCTCAAGTCCCGTACCTTAATGTCCTGCGATTGCACCTACACAAAAAAGTGTACGTCTTGTGCAAGAATGTCAAGAAAATATTCCTACAGCGGACTCGACGGATAAGACACAAATGGATGAGTTGGTTGATTTATATGATTCAATGCTTGATGAATATTACTATGGAAACAATCAAGTTATGTCAAAGCCTTCCGCTGTCAATACTGTTGATGTAACACCCCACTTTGATAAGTGGACCGTTACGCGTAATTATGGCGTGTTATCAAAGCATGCAAGGTAATATGTAGTAAAACATACATGACCATAGGGAAAACCGGAATCAAACATTGGTTCCCAAACATAAGCCCAAAACATAATAAAGTAAAGGAAATAATAAATGACTAAACAAGCATAGGTATATGAAGGCAAAGGAAGAAGTCTATGGCAGCTTCCATCCTATGCACGTCCTCTAAATGCTCGAGTCCTGGGTACCTGCCGTTTTGGGAACATGAAAAGAAAACGGCTGAGCATAACGTTCAGTGCACGGAGATACAACATAGTATGAATGGCTGAAACATAAATAAGACTAATAGGAGCGGAAATAACTAAGTCCTGGATAACCTGACATAACTTATGAAAACTGGTTTGATAGTTTGAAAAGCCTTATATTTATCTTATAAAATCTGTTTAACATGTTTACCATTAGCCAATATAGGTCATGAAAATATCAACGTACATGAATACTTGGAGGGGTGACCTCGTCATGCAATTAGAGGGGCTGCCTCTAATTAATATAACTGTTTGGGTAGGAGGGATCAGCTCCTTGTGAAGGATGCAAGGCACACACCACATTCACCTGAATAATCTGCTGAAAACATGTAAACTAGGATGCACCCATACGCCCCACATGATAATAATAATAATATGGCCAAAGGCTGAAGGGATGCCACGAGCTATCACTCTGTCGTGGTGGAGTCATAACACTGGTGCCTCCAGTGTTATGGTTACGGTACCTCCATAACTAGGTGAAACTGGTCATGCATGTATATGGCTTTAGGTATCTAATTAAACATAAGCAATTAAAAAACATATAAAACATATACTGGGGAAAACAGTTGGCTACATACGGGAAATCCTAATAAGGAAGAATGTCCATACTGAAAGGACGGAGAATCCGTACCTTAAGTCCAGTGAACGAAGAAGACGAACGGAAGAGAGTCCTACTTCGATCTCACTAATGCTACATACATAGGATACATGTATAAGTATTCTGATTACTGAGTACGTAACTGGTTTTATGTCATGTTTTAGCTTGTTTTATATGTTCATGTCTTGTTTTACTGATTTTATCATTATGCTGTGTTTATCATGTATTCTGGATATTCTGATTAAATATTACTTGTATTCCTTGTACTATTATACTTGTTGTGTAATAATAAGCAACTTTCTAAAAATAGCAGGTTTCCTAAAATAGAAAGTTTCTAAAAATAGAAAGTTTCCAAAAATAGATTTACTGCTTAAAATAGATAAGTTTATAAAAATAGAAAGTTTCCATAAATAGATTAGCTGCTTAAAACAAAATAAGTTTCTAAAAATAGAAAGTTCCCATATTAGAAATAAGCTGGATTATTAAGCTAATAAGATAAGCTTAAGTTTTACTGCTTAATATTCTAAGTCATGTGATTAAATAGTATAGTTTATTAATTAATACATATAAATTAAATAAACTATATGTTATATGATTTAATTAAATATAAGCATGATTTAATTAAATTAAAGTGTATAAAATACTTAAGTTAAAACATGTATTAATATTGTATTAATATAACCTGAGTCATGGTTATTAGTTAATTATATTTCATGTTTAATAATTAATTAATACTATAGTGTAAAATAAATAATTAAATACTTATGTTAAAATCATGTATTATTAATAATAATAATAAACCTAAGTCCATGTTTTAATTAAATTAATTATATATCATGCCAAATTAATTTAATTAACTTGTAAAATTATATACTTGTAAAATTAAATAAACTTGTAAAAATAATCATGGATCAAACCGTGTGTTATTAATTTAGTAAAACGTGTCGTGAAACGAACCCGTGAAAACCGTGAACCAAACACCCCTGAAAACAGTAGCAAACCGGCGTGAACCGGTTGCCCCTGTTTGTGTAAAGATGCCACCGGCTGAAGCCGGTGGTTCCTTTCTCTCGGCTAGCCGCTGACCACCAGGTTCCCACCGGCAGTAGCCAGTGGTCCCCCCTGCCTGCCTACGGTTCCCCCTGCTTTCCTAAAATAGCCACTGGCTTAAGCCGGTGGTTGGGGCTGTGTTTCTGCCGAGACCAAACCAACCACAAGACACCCCCGACGCACGTCGGGGTGTCTTGTCCCTGTTGTAGACCGAGCCAAACACCACCAAGACCTAGGTCTTGGTTGGTGGTGAGAACCAAAGCGACGCCGAGAGTCTTGGGACTCACGGTTTGTGTGGCGCCGGAACCAACAAACCCGAAAACACCCTAATTAAATTGCCCACCATGATTTTACATGTTTTAGTTCATGTTTTAATTAACTTCATGTTCATATATTCATAAAAGCATAAGAAGGAAATAAAAGAATGGTTTTCAGATTACCCAAAACACGTGGAATGTATAAATCTTGATCTCACGAACACACTCCTAATCAAAATTATAAATAAAAACCCGTCCTCCTTTTGGGTGTTGCTGGCGGCATAAAGAGAACATCATGTTCTCCTTTTGGGTACTGCTGGCGGCATAAAGAGAACATCACGTTCTCCTTTTGGGTACTGCTGGCGGCATAAAGAGAACATCACATTCTCCTTTTGGGTACTGCTGGCGGCATAAAGAGAACTGGCGGCCACCATAGAGTTTGCTATGGTTTTTGCTTTGTTTTGAAAATGTGATAAATGAAAATGTAATGATTTACCTTCCTAACATATTTTTGTGAAGTGGGTTGGGCCATAAGGCCTGTTTCCTTTCTTTGTGTCCGCGGGTAGGTGGGGCCCACAAGGGAAACCCAAACCTTTTCATGCTTAATAATTACGTGTTCGTACATTTGTAATTACGTTACATTACTATAATTTATTCGTGTTATTATAAATACTTGTACGTAATCATAATAATAATATACGTAAATACATATTTATGTGTTCGTGATTCTTACGTTCATGATTTCATGTTCGTGATTATAATTATTACTTATAATAATTATCTTTTATTAATACATACTTATTACATATCGTGTAATAACACGTACGTAATTCTTGTAATTAATATTCGTGACACGTGTTCATGTTATATAAGGAAAGTTGTAATCTTGTACGTACGATTATTAGTGCACTGTTCATGGTAAAAGCATGCGGGTTTTACAGTTGATGCACCCGAATAAAGTCAACAAGACACAAATGCCTCTACTTCAGCCACCGTTGCTAAAGAGACAATTCCATTGGATACTCAACAAACTCAAGAAATCGTCATACAACCAACATCACCAATCGTCAATGCTGCAAGAGAAAACAATGATCAAGCAGTCAATGCACAGTCTGACGAAGACGAATTTATGAACCCATTCGGTACACCGGTACGCGAAGTCGGAGAGTCTTCTACTCAACATGTTGATCCGTCCAACATGCATACATTCTATCAAAGATATCCATCCACTCACCATTGGACACGTGATCATCCATTGGAGCAAGTCATTGTAAATCCTTCACAACCGGTTCGAACACGCAGAAAACTCGAAACCGATGGCGATGTGTGTATGTATGCACTCATCGTGAGTTCAACTGTATCTACAAACATCAAGCAAGCCATGACTGACCATGCGTGGATTGAATCAATGCAAGACGAAATTCATAAGTTTGAACACCTCAATGTTTAGGAACTTGTTGACCGACCATATTGAACATCGGTTCTCGACTTCAAATGGATCTGGAAAAACAAACTGGATGAAGAAAAAAAAATCATCAAAAATAAATCTCGTCTTGTGGTTAAGGGATATCGTCAACAAGAAGGGATAGATTTCGATGAATCATTTGCTCCAATTGCTCGTTTGGAAGCTGTCAGGATATTCCTTGCTTGTGTTGCATATAAAGGCTTCACGGTTTATCAGATGGACGTTAAAACTGCTTTTCTCAACGGTCATTTGAAGGAATAAGTATATGTAAATCAGCCGGAAGGGTTCGTCGATCCTCATCATCCTGACAAAGTATACCGTCTCAAGAAGGCAATATATGGACTCAAACAAGCCCCAAGGGCGTGGTACGATGAACTATCAAACTTCTTGGTATCCAAAGGATTCTCCAAAGGTTCCATTGATCATACTCTCTTTATTAATTAATATGGGGATGACATATTGCTTGTGCAAGTTTATGTTGATGACATCATTTTTGTTTCTACGAACCCAAAACTTTCAAAACGTTCTGAACAATTAATGCACAACAAATTTAAAATGTCAATGATGGGGGAGCTAAAATTCTTTTTGGGCCTCCAGATTCATCAATCCCCACGCGGTATCTTTATTAACCAAGCTAATTATGCTCAAGAGATACTTAAAAAGCATGGCATGACCTCATGTGCTCGCGTTGGTACACCATTGTCGACCACATCCCTAGATGCTGACTTGTACTCATATCCTGTAGATCAAACGCGATATCGCAGTATGATTGGGTCTCTTATGTACCTTACAGCCAGCAGGCCTAATATTCATCATGCCACATGCTATTGTGTAAGATATCAAGCCAGACCTACTCAAAAGCACCTCAAAGAGGTAAAATGGATCTTTTGGTACCTTAATAATACCATTCACATGGGACTCTGGTATCCGAGGGAAACCGATTTTCATCTAACAACTTTTTAGATTCTAATCACACAAGTTGCCTTGATAGCCGAAAAAGCACTTCTGGTGGCATACAATTTCTAGGGGAAGACAAGCTTGTGAGCTGGTCGTCAAAGAAGCAGGATTATACTTCACTCTCATCAGCTGAAGTAGAATATGTAGCTCTATCCGCGTGTTGTGCTCAAGTCCTTTGGATGAAAACTCAACTCACGGATTATGGCTTCCACTTTGATAAAATACCTATGTATTGTGACTCAAAGTCGGCCATAGCCATCTCTTGCAATTTGGTTCAGCACTCCCTTACCAAGCACATTGCAGTCATATATCACTTCATCAAGGAACAAGTGGAACGTGGCATCGTGGAATTATAATTTGTCAGAACTGAGTACCAGATAGCAGACCTGTTTACAAAAGGTCTATCCCAAAATAGGTTTCAGTATCTCATTGGTCGTCTTGGTATAAAGTATATGACTCCAAAAGACTTGGAGGTTTTGGCATGAAGCTGCTTGATATTCTTTCATCATGACTTTTATGTGCATCACAGCTTAGGACTTGGACCTCAAATAAGGAAAGTTTATCCTGGACGATAACTTATCCTTCTTAACTAGAAATTCATATTTCTCGGTCATGATCTTCTCATAAAAACATTCAAAGTTTTTAAGTTCATGAAAACGACTTCTAAGTACATGTCAGCTTAGAACTCGAACTTCAACTTAAGGAAAGTTTATCACGGATGATAACTTATCCTTCACAACAGGGAATTAATTTTTCTCGGTCATGAGCTAGTCACAAAACAATCAAAGTTTAGAGCTCATGAAAAACGGACCCGAAAGGGAAGTGTAAGTTTCAGTGAGCTTTCCTAAAGCAATAGAAGAGAAGTCTTCTATCATGATTATTTTAAAACCGTTAAACACAATTTTTCAAGAATTTCTCAAAAGTTTTTTCTAAATCTTTCAAAATTATGTGTTCAACACTCCCTTCCTCATAATGTGGTTGTTATATCTCAAAAATGTCATGTGTTATTTGGATCAATTTTTGAGGGGGAGCGTTTTAAAATCAAGCCTTTAATGTTGTTTGGTACATCTCTGAAATTGTCATATTTTATGTATCTAACACATTCCGAAAATGATATAAATCTGTCATATGCTATATATTATATCGGATAAGGCATCTCAACTCCGTACCTCAACATATTTTGTGGTGTGGTTTTCTCCAAAATTTTGTCAAATTGTTTTAAGACACACATATATTGTTGATGGGTAGCAACCCGACTATAAAAGTTCCATGATTCATGCGTGCACATATTTTTCTCTCCCAACGATTTTCCAAAAAATTTCATATTTTAATCAATTGGTATCTCTAATATTTATTTTTGTATTAGAGATAGGGGAGAAAATGTGATTAAAACATAATATATCGCAACATGTGATCTTAAAGACTCAAGAACTACTCTTTTCTTCATATGCTAAACTATTTTGTATATCGATGCATGTCTGTAAGGGGAGATTTTCGAATATGTAAAACTTTCAAAGTGTTAAAAGTTTTGATTTTTATCAAGCACTTTGAATGGTTTTCAATGGTTTTATGTTTACGATCTATACGCAAAACAACCTACTATCCACGAGGGAACGATGGAGTCAAAAGGTGGTTTAAGATAGGAAACTAAGTCCTATGATCCAACCAGAACCGGAGGGATCTACCCACGGACATTCCATAGCTAGAAATAGTTGTCATTAGGAAAGATGGAGTGGAATGAAGCTGAATGCGGACCAATTACTTAAGTTAGAACTAGAACAATCACAAAAAGGTGCTAGTGATGACTTATTGGTAGCATTGAAGGAGTTGAATATTCTATGCAGCCTAGGCAGAAACCGGGTCAACAGATTTATTGAAGACAAGTGTCATGGACCCATTGATGCGATGCATAACCCTTCCCCAACCATTCGAGTTTATCTCAGAAGAAACTTGTCTCATTGTCACGGAGATCAACACGCATCTATTGACTTTCTCACTCCGAGTTAGTTAATATTGAAAAGGTGGCAGTTCGCTCCAGCCTCCGATTACCAAAATGCACTTATCGAGTCTAGATCAAAAAGAGATCCATCTATCATCTCATTAGGACACAATCGAGTCCTAAGCATTATCCTTGTGATGTTGCTAGAACATCTGAGTGATACGATTCACAATGAAGATGGAAATCCTACTTGAGTCAACATCAAACAAGCTCATGATAGGTAACTTGTGCGATTCTACACGAATCAAACTTGTGAGAACGGGAAAGCAACTAAGTTTGGATTCTTATTTGATTCAAACTTGATTCCAGGTTTCTTCGCAACATCCGTGTGATCTTGCTAGAACATTCAGAGTGACACTCTTTAGTGCTCACAATGAAGAATGGAAATCCTTCCAGTATCAACATCAAACAGAACTCGGTAGGTGACTCACAAGATTCTCTATGAATCAAGCTTGTGACAAACTGGAAAGCAACAATGGTGTGATTCTTTTAGAATCAAACTTGTTCTAGGAATTCTGAATTGATGACTCTAAACAGACGGATAATTTATCCTTATGATGTTGGGTCAAAAGTTGATGAATCAAATCACCATGGAAACAAGAAGGACCAAATAAGACATTATGTGAAACTTCAAGCTGGTGGACAAAATACAAGAAAGTTCCCCCTGCTAGTTATACTTTCCACTATTATGAAGTTTCCCCTGCCATATATTAAAAGATGAAGATTTGGTAAGAATTTGTGATAAGTATGAATAAGTCAGTTTTGATTTAGTCTTTATTACTTTATTTAGTTTCCATGTATTTCTGGTTTCCTTAACTTATAAAAGAAACCACCAGACCGTAGGTTTATTCATATCTTCCATTCACAAATGTAACCTATAGTGTCTTTGATCTCTTGGTGTGGGATACAATGTATACACACCTAGAGTGTTTTGTGTTAATCAATAATATAAATCGTTTGGGAATTATTCATATTTGTTAAAAATCTTGTTCTTGTCAATTGTGTTATTCCGCTGTGATTCATCACATGTACAATTGATAACCTAGATAAACGGTTTTAAATGTTTGATTCTGAAGATCTGGGATTCCACAATTGGTATCAGAGCGGGTGGCTCTTGATATCTAGGAGAATCGAGATGTTATTCGTATTTGTGTCGTTGCTGTGAAGAGGCTTTAGGGGTTTATGTTGAAACCCTAGATGAATTAATTTACGTTGCTGATTAAATACGAAGTGCAAATAATTGGTCATTGAAAGCTAAAGTGATGCTGCTTGTCAAAGATCACGTGGGGCCAAGTTCTGCTTTGTTGGTTTAATTGAACATGTTGATTGGTATTTACACATCAAAGTGTTTAATTAATTGATGAAAACGAATGCAATATAATCGGTAAATAAAAGATGTGAGGAAGAATCGATTATGGATATTGGCTATTGCTACTGGTCATTTGATAATGAATATAAGACTTTCATAAATTGGTGACTTCGTGGGTTTATATTACATCGATTGTGCTCCGTCATATTTAAATATGATGGAGTAATTAATGTGAAAAGGACCCGCCCCCCTGCTAACATTGTTCAAACCAGTTGGAGTTTTGGTTACATACTATGTTCACACGAAAGAAAACAAAGGTTGTGCTCACACGAAGAGAACAATGGTTGTGTTCACACGAATGACAAATTCGATTGGCTATTTGTATATGGGTGGTCCCACTTGATAAACATAATCACAAGAATGGTGTTTGTGTGATCGCTCATGTGTTGTCACCAAGTGACAATAAAAACATTTATGCTATTCGTGTGGATTATGTGCATATAATAAGGAAGTGGGCCAACGATTGGAAGGAAAAGGGTATCTGTTACAGCAAAGAAGAATTCGTAGGTCTGATGATGGGAATAATACAAAGATATCATAGCAGGTACAAACTATTCACAGTAGGTCACTTTTAATTACCTTTGTTTGCGTTATTTATTCCACTGTTATAAATTCATTCCCATTAAGTGTGGGTTTGGCACAGTTAATAACAAAAAAACAGTGGCATTAAAAGTTCCCCTTGCTTTTGAAAAAGTTTCCCCTGCTTTCATTAAAAGTTCCCCCTTCTACGATCCCCCTGCCTTCAATAGATCCCACTGCTTTCATTAAAGGATTCCCACTGTTTTTGAAAGTTCCCCCTGCTGTCAGATATGAGTTTTGGGACAGCAGTGTTTTGGAGTTTGGTATATTCACAGCAACTGGTTTAAAGGTATAAAGGCTCATTTTATTTTCATTGATTACGAACAAATTTTTTTTATCATTTGTTTGAAGATGAAGGAGATTTTCGCGGGTACGCGTTTTATGCTTAAACGCTTAGTGACAAAGTGTTACAAGATCTAGGAATGTGTGATTTTTCTTATGGTACTCCATGCACATATTTTCTATCACTTGAAGGAGTTTCATTATCGTGCTTAGTGTCTCATTTTTAGCAAAAAATGAGGATGTTGTATATTGCATCTCTTTGTCACATGGTTAGTGCAAGATATAGAACGCAAGTTCGGGTTATTCTACTTCATCATCAAGTAAGTTCTAATCAGATTTCTTCATATGTAATCATTACATAAAAGCCTACAGAATTTGAAGATTCAAGATTCTTGATAAAAGTCGTTCTTATTTGCTCTATTCAACCATAATAAAGTTGTTCTTCAGAGTTTACTACTGCTTGGTTCATCTACTGGTGTGGTCATTTTTTAAAAGGTACTACATGCTAATTTCGGGTACTAATCTTCATGGATGGTACTACACAGTATTTGTCTCTTCTAGTGGTTAGTTATTCGTTTGCTTCTTATGGTTGATACATCTACTTTTGGTCAAAAGAAATGGTTAACACACTTTAAGGGGAAGCTCATTTATTAAAGTGTTAATCATTTGCATATGGCATTGAGGTGAAGATTTTTGCTACTAACTCATTGGTATTATCACAACTAATGTAAGTATCTACTGCTCAAAATCATTTTTTATTAGGATCCATAGCCTATGTACTTCATGGAAGGTACTTTGAAAAGTAGAATACTTGGGTTTGATGTATGATATTGGTTAGTCGTAATTGGAAATCAAGGTTGTTTACATAGAAGACCCCTATTTGATCATGTCAAAAAGGGAAAGTTGTCTACAGAGAATGTTCAGCCTGTTGATCTTTGATGTTGTATGCTTAAGGGAAGTGTTTTAACATCATCAACTAGGGGAAGATTGTTGGGTCAAAAGTTGATGAGTCAAATCACCATGGAAACAAGAAGGACCAAATAAGACATTATGTGAAACTTCAAGCTGGTAGACAAAATACAAGAAAGTTCCCCCTGTTAGTTATACTTTCCACTGTTATGAAGTTTCGCCTACCATATATTAAAAGACTAGACGATTACCCGCGCATAGCAGTGGAATTACCTAAAGACGTATAATTAATGATATGCTAATTGATTCGATGGTCAAACTCGTAACCCAATAATTGCTTAGCGATAGATAGTTAATGATTTATTAATTGATCTGATGGTCGAATCGGTAACCCGGTGACTCGTCCGGGTTGAACCGGTAGACGAGCCCGTTCCTATTGACTCGATCGGGTTGATTTGGTGGTCGAACCCGTGTCCCGGTGGTTGAACCCGTGACCCGGTGACTCGATAGGATTGACCCAGTTGTCGAAACCAGTGACCCGGTGGCTCGACATGATTGTGACAACCCAAACCCGAGGTCATTTATATAATATTATATAATATTATTTTACGAATGATTTTGAAATTTATAATGAGCTGAATGATATGACGATTGATGGTTTTATTTAAAACCGATGTTGGAGGTCTTATTTTTATCTTTTTACTAATAGCGAGGATTATTAGTGATCACGATATCGACGGATGCCCGAGATTTTATGTTTTATCATTTGTTGTCTCGATGTTTATATTTTTGACGTTTTTATTTTAAGTTTGTATTAAGTCGAACCGGGATCATATTATCATCATATTTTGAGTTCGTTTTAACTTTTAAAAAGTATTTTTACGAAACCCGAGCCTCGTAAATATTTTCAAAATTGACAATTTACATTTTCTACCCTTACAACTATTTAATTTGCATTTTGGACCAAAATTATCACAAGTTGGCAAAACTAGCCCCTCCACCCCACTATAAAAGGATTTTCCACTATCAAAAACACATACAAAATATGTGTAAACAAAATCAAACACCCTCTCTCTCTCCCCTATTATTCCGTTCACCACCACCACCTTAAACACTTTGATTTTTCAAAATTTACTTTGAATCTTCAAAAACTAAAACATATCCCATGTTGGAAATTCAATTGTGATCATTTTGGTGTAATTTTTAACAACATGCAAGAACATTTAATTTTTGATGATGATCCATGAAGGTTTGATCCATTTTTATGATGGTATATTGTTGTTAGTGATGTTATATATATATATATTTTAATTATTGCATGTATGGATTTTTAAGTGGGTAAATTTTTGAATGATTATTTAAGTGTGTTATGGGTTAGATGATATGTTTGTGATGATATTAGGATAAATTTAGACATATGAGACTGATTAAAATGGGGTGAAAATTTGATTTAAAGTTATTTTTAAACATGTATTTTAGACCAGTAGGTAAAAGGTAATTTTTGTAAAACTTACTGTTTGAAAATGGTTAAACTAATAGGATAGTGTTGTAGATAATTCTTTTAGCTTCGATTTGATATAAGGTAGAGCTTCTAGCTCCAAACGAGCGCGAAGTTATGATGTTTTGATTATTCGTGTACCGGGAGACGAGTATCGACACAATCCGAAGTTGTTGTCGATATTTGGATCGAATCTCGGGGACTATAGAATGAGTTGTAAAAATGTTAAAGTTCTGATGTTTTGTTCTAAACTAAGGGTTGTGAGTCTATTTTCAAACTCAAGTGTCGAATTTGTAAACGATATTGTTTAGAATGGTCAAAATGGTTGTACGAGTCGGTGACGTAAAACTGTCCAGTTTTTGTAGTTCAAAGATGTGTCGGGCAGGGAACTTTTAAAAGTAAAATCTTTTGATGGGCTTTTAACATGTCTTTCTATATATAGTAAGTGACATCTCTGATTAGTATCATAAGTATTTGATGTGTTTAAATGGGGTAAATAAGCTCGTACATTTGGTGTGTACCGACAGATTTTTATCGAAAGAATTAACAAATAGTATAAACATATAGAAGGAAGTAATAGGTCACTCGTATTGTTTTCATTTTGGGTTGGTTGTGATTTTATGATTTTGAGTTTGATGTTACTAAGTATGGATTTTATTCGAGTTTATTATTGATGAACGCGCCCTATTTGATAGGTTGCAGTTTTTGTGTTTATCGGACATCAACTATCGTCGAAGGTCGTCTTGCTACTGCTATTACTCAAGGTGAGTCTATAGCCTCGCTTTTGTAATTGTTTTGAATGATTTTAAAACCCGCGAGGGGGATACATGCTATTTGAAAGTAAAATGAACACAAGTCATGATTGATTGTTTGGACCCGAATGTTGCCTTTATTGCCTTTGTTGATTTGAATTGTATAAGTACCTATGTTGCAAAAGTCCCTAAATTCATGAGCCGTTAACTATCTTCTGACTTGATGTTGTGAGTTGGGAATAGCCGCTTATTCTAATAATAGTACTATTGGGTTGACGACCCTATCTGAGACCAGGGCTTTACGCTGAGTAACCCGCTGGGAAGGATAATTTTACGAGAATGAGAATGTGGTATACTTGCAACTGATACCCTAGTAGGGGCACTGGAATTCATCTAGTCATGTCGGCTTTAGGCGTGGGTGACTAAGTTAAGGGGTCGGTGTCCTGAGCTTAATACAATTCAATAGCTATTGTTATATACCAGAATGCATGACTAATAGATTGTGTGCAAGCTAATTCCATTAAATGATCTTCATTGATTTTTCTCTTGTGTTCAAATTATTATTTGGAAAACCTATAGACTCGCTCAACCGTTGTGTTGATGATTTTAAGCATGTATTTCAGGTAATTGAAGATGATGAATTGCGGAATTTGCTGGAGAAGGATTGCGGATTGCTTTTGTGGTGATTGGTCTAAAACATATTTCTTTCCCTTTTGTCATACAAAATAATAATAATAATAATGTACAGTCATGTACTTTGGTAAATTGTTGGTTGTTGGATAAAATCTTTTGGGGGACCTAAATGTTACTCTGATATTTCAAAAATTATTTTACTTGGGATCGAAAGTTTTAGACAATGGTTAAATTATACCCTTTTGTATTTCAAATGTATCATTATGAGATTGTTCAAAGTGTCTTATGTAACGATGTTTGTGTTTAGCACCCAAATGTGTATTTCCGCTGCGCAATGTAATTTGGGGGTGTTAAAAATTGGTAATCAGAGCTTTTTAGTTATAGAGAATTAGGTCGATTTTTGAAAAATGTCCTAAACTATAACTTTG
Organism: Glebionis coronaria; assembly: GCA_025667525.1. Taxonomy (NCBI): domain Eukaryota; kingdom Viridiplantae; phylum Streptophyta; class Magnoliopsida; order Asterales; family Asteraceae; genus Glebionis; species Glebionis coronaria. The sequence continues at coordinate 629,802,634 of CM046874.1, read as the reverse complement.
GTGTCGAAAATATTTTACAAAAGCACGCAACTTCTCCGCAAGGCTCCGATAAGATTATTTGTTTTGTATTGTTTTATAGTTAGATGTATCCCTTAAAATCGAAATGAATTTTTAAATTATTTATTAAGTAAATACTATCATGATGTATTGATGATGTATTGATGTTTTTGAAAGTACGTTGAGTACTTGTTATCGTAATTTTCTTTATGTAATGCACATGTATATAATTTTAAATAATGACCTTATATACGGCCGAGGGTCTAGAATAGTAGACCAGATGATGAACGATTCTACAACTGATTTCTTGCTACTTGTATCGGGTATGAGGATGTTTGATTAGTTGATGTATGATAGATATGTGGTTGAAAACTGGTGTGATTAGAAGGTTGATGTGAAAGAAAAGTTGTTTTAAAGGTTGTATTTGGTATGTGGAGAATTGAGTTTGTTAGGACTTGGAAGATGGACGAGATTGCTAGTCTTGGGTCGATTGTGATGAATTTGTATGTGCTTGAACTGAAAGGTTTAAAGAGAAGTAGGTAAGTTTTGAAAGGATGAGTGAATGGGAGTCTCATGTGAGATCAATTATGAGTCAAGTTTGGAAGTTTAGGAATGTTGAAAGTCGTACTAAGACTTGCCTTGTGATTAATCTGCCGTGTAAGCAGTGAGTATTTGGATTTTGAGAGTGAACTTCCATCATGTTATGGATTTGACCTTGAGGTGCAAAAAGGTGAAATAGACGAGTGTGATAAAGTTGACAGCAATGATAAGGAGGATGAGGAGCTGCTGTCTAAGGAACTAATCGCGTAATGGATTTCTTTGTATCTTATTTTCTTTTTGTAATCGGACTTATTTAAACCCTTGTGTCGTAGCATTGTAATGGAACTTGTTATCTTTTAAGTTTGTTCGGTAGATGATTGTAGTGACAGACATTGCCACTACCTTGTTGAATCCTCAACGCAATCTAAATTACCCTCATGATCTATGATGTGTCTTTATTAACTCTTTTGAGTTTTGGTTGATGAACCATTGTAGTTTGTGTTGTTTGTACATGTAGTATCCATGAGATAACCTGATAAAGAATTCTTCTTTTATCTTGATATGTATACTTAACATGTTTCTTTCTTCAGTGATGATGGAAGAAGGAGTAGGGGAATCATATTCATGTCATTAGTAGATCGCTACGTGACTAAGTTTCTTGAAATATGTCATCATAGATAACAACTGCTACTGTTAACACTATGATCAAACATGTTATTGCTAGAGCACTTGAAGCTGATCATGCTGCAAGGAAACAAGATGCTGGAGTTAGTTGTGTTGGAGATAATGGTGCTGCATTTGATGCTGCTAAGAAAAATGATGATGCTGCTGAACATAATGATGATGCTGCTGAACATAATGATGATGTTGCTGATCCAGATGGGAGTGTTGTTGTTGTTCTGCTAGTTCAAGAGCATGTATATATATGTTAGTTTTGGGAAGTGTGGTTCTGCGCAGTTTTGTGATATTAGTGGTGCATTAGAATTGCATAGGTGGATTGATAAGAAAGAGAGTACTTCTGAGATTATTAGATTTTCAGAAATTAATAAGGTGAAATTTGTTGCGGCTATATTTCAGGATGGTACACTAAGATGGTGGAATAACCAAGTGACTACTTTAGGATTGGTTGTGGCTAATGGTAAGACATGGACCGGGATGAGAGGACTATTGACTGCTAGGTTTTGTCCTGAGCATGAACTAGGACAGTTGGAATCCGAATTGAAATAATTAGTGCTAAGGAACGATGTTATTACGGCTTAATGGGAAATTTTCTGAGTTATATTTGCTATGTCCTGATACTTTTATGAATGACCATAAGACAATGAAGCAGTACATTAGAGGATTGTCCAGTGATATCAAGGATGAGATTATTTCTTTAAGACCTAAATCTTTCGACGAAGCTGTTCAGATGGCACATGATCTAATGGATTTGAAAGTGCAAGATAGGAAAGATAGTATTGTTGAAAACAATAAGAGAAAGTGGTAATCTGCTCAGTCCAACCAGAATCAAGGTCAGAATTGTGAGGATTACAGTAATAACAATAACCAAAGACATAACCGAAACCAGTATTTAAACTATGGAAGGAATGATGGGATTCGTGCTGCCACTGCGTCTAGAAATGACAAAATAAATCGCAAATGTGTGTGTTGTACTCTATACCATGTAGGTGATTTTACACATTTGCGACTAGAGTTAGGACAACCTGGTCATAAAGCTGCTAAGTGCAGAACAAGAGGATTAGTCAATGGAATTAGTATCCCTGGAGTTGTGATATTATTTAGCCGTGGAGAGAAATGACACAAACAAAGAAATTGTCCAAGGAAAGGAAATTGACAAGATAGGAATGCTGCCGCTCTGGGTTACGTTTGAATGATCCTGACAAACCTTAAGGTTTGAATGTTGTAAATGGTATATTCTTACTTGAGATTCTTTATGTCAGTATGTTGTTTAATTTCAAATCGGGTAGAAACTGTAGAAATGTAAAGATTCAGTTGTTTTATCAATGGAGAATTAGTAAGAATGACAATTAACTATGATGTGGAGTTAACCGATGGAAAGGTTGCTAGTGTTAGTTTTACACTAAGAGTGTGTTCCTTGAATTTAGGAAGGTAGGTGTTTAGTATCGACTTGATGCTCAAAGAGTTGGAATTTTTAGATGTAGATTTTTGGTATGAATTGGTTAGTTGTGCGTAGTGCTGATGCTTGAGAATTGAACTGAACTCCACCATATATTGATTGTTGCTGATTTAGATTTTGTTGAGAACTGAGTGTTGACTGTGAGAAGTGATGAGTGAACTTTCTGTTTGAAAAAGTATCTTGTTTGGAAACAAGGAAGTATGCAGAAGAAGGATATGATGTATTCCTAGCTCAGGTAACTAGTGATAGGGTAGTTGAGGAGAAGTTTGGAGATCTGTTAATGACTCGAGAGTATTCTGAATTTTTCTTGAAGTTTTACAGAGTTGTTGCCGCCTCATGAAGTGGAGTTCGTGTCGATTGAGTGTTGTAAGCGATAAGTGTAGTGCTTCTGCGTTTCGTTGTGTAGTGCTTCTGCGTTCGTTGAGTAGTATTTATAAGCCTTATCATTTGGCACCGTCGGAGTGGAATGAGTTATTCGGTTAACTGAGAGAAGTGATGGATAAGGGATGTATTAGATTAAGTTTCGTTACAATGATGATAGCCTGTGTTGTTTGTCAAGAAGGATGGAATTGTTTCGGATATGTATTGATTATCAAGAGCTTAACAAACTGACAGTCAAGAATCGGTATCCATTACCGAGGATTGATGATTCGTTTGATCCTTACAACTTGTATGGATCCAGTGTATACTCAAATACCGCTTTGAGTTCTGGTTATTATTAACTGAGAGTTAGGGATGAAGATGTTCCTATAGTTGTTTTTCGTACTTGATGTGGGTACTTTAAGTTTCAAGTGATGTTTTTGGAATTGACGAACGTGTCTGCCATATTCATGGACTGGGTGAATTTTGTGTGTGAGGTGTGCTATGATGAGTTAGTCATTGTATCTACTGAAGATATTTTATATTATCCCAAGAGGAAAGGAGAAACATAAGTAGCATATGAGAATAATTTTGGAATGATTGGAAAAAAAGAGAAATTGTATGTAAAGTTTCCTATATGTGAATGTTAGTTGAAATATTTGTGTTTTCTAAGGCAGTTGCTTGACAACAAAGGTATTCGTGAAGATCTTGTCAAGATTTAAACGATCAATGATTGGTCGATACCAACGACGCTGACGGAAATCTGTTAATTCCTTGGTCTAAGCTGGGAATAATCGGAGGTTTATCGAAAGGTTTTCACTGATTGTTAAACCATTGATTAAGCTAACTAAGAAGAATTGGATGTGTGAGTCCCACTTATACATCTAAATTTTTAAGTTACGAGATCTGATCCTTATCAGATGAGGAAGCTATATTCTGAACACTGAAGGGTAAGTTGTGTTCTTCACCGATGTTGTCATTTTTGAAAGGATCTGAGGTATTCATAGTTTGTAGTTTGCTGTGATGCGTCTCATAAGGGTTATGTAGTTGTGGTGTTTGCTTTGATATTTTAGAAATATTACTTGTATGGAATCAAGAGTATAGTGATAAAGGATCATAGAAGTTGCTCCATAATTAATTTCTTGGGATGATAAAGGAAATGAGTTAGGGATTACCAATTATATATTTCGAGTACTTGAGTATGTTAATGGTTATGACTTTGAGTGATTATGATTACGAGATTTGCTACCATCCGGGATAGGCGAATGTGGTTGCTAATGCACTATTCAAGAAGAAAAAGGAAAAATCTTCTAAGGATTGAGTTTTGGTAATTGCAAAAAAATGTGGACTTGATAGAAAGGATACTGAAAGTTTAAGCTGATGTTTTGATTTGAGAAATGTCAAGGTAAGTGATTTCAACATTTTGCCGAACTTATGGAAAGGATTTTGTTGTAACGCCAAGTTAGGCAGGGTATATTGAGCACTCCTAACATATCTAAGCTGAGCGAGTGAGACTTAGTGATGAAAGAATCTCACAAGTCAAGTAATAGATACATTCTGGTTTGAGTAAAGGTGAAAGTTGAGTTGAGTATTATGAGTTATACAGGGACTGCCGGATAGAGTGAAAGGACGGTTCGAACATCGAACGATATTCTTGTGTGTATGTGATTGACATAGAAATTGTTGGAATTCTTATATGACAATGATTATCATGCTAGTAGTGAGGCTGTATTATTGATAGTACACAAAGAACTTCAATTTGTGAAGGTTAAAGATAGTGAGTTATGGACGTAAGATTAGGTTTTCGGTGTATTGCAGAAATGTAGGTGGAATTGAACGACTAAACTAGAAGTGATATTGGCAATATTGATAAGATTTTATAGGTTAAGGACCGTTTATTAGTAACAAGAATTTGTTAGAAGAGTTATGTTGGCAATCGAAGGAAATCGATGGAGTTTGAAATGGGAAACGTGGTTATGCTTAAAGTGTCGTTATGAAGGATGAAATTTGTTTTGAGAACAAGGAAAGAATTCAATTTGAAGATAAGTTGCTTTCCATAAGAAAGAACTGTGAAGAGTTCTTATGAGGTCGAAACATAGTGAGAATTATATTGTGAAGATACAAGAATTCTAGGAATGGATTTGAATTGTGAAGGAAGCATGAGGATTTCTTTAAGTAAAAGAGTTCTCATTTGTTCTGGAGGTATGGAATGTGAATATAAGAGGGGCCGAGCGCCTGGACGTCGCTCTCTTTTAGGAGGGTAGGATGTGACAACCCAAACCCGAGGTCATTTATTTAATATTATATAATATTATTTTACGAATGATTTTGAAATTTTTAATGAGTTGAATGATACGACGATTGATGGTTTTATTTAAAATCGACGTTGGAGGTCTTATTTTTATCTTTTTACTAATAGCGAGGATTATTATTGATCACGATATCGACGGATGTCCGAGATTTTATGTTTTATCATTTGTTGTCTCGATGTTTATATTTATGACGTTTTTATATTAAGTTCGTATTAAGTCGAACCGGGATCATATTATTATCATATTTTGAGTGTGTTTTAACTTTTGAAAAGTATTTTTACGAAACCCGAGCCTCGTAAATATTTTCAAAATTGACAATTTACATTTTCTACCCTTACAACTATTTAAATTGCATTTTGGACCAAACTATCACAAGTTGGCAAAACTAGCCCCTCCACCCCACTATAAAAGGAATTTCCACTATCAAAAACACATACAAAATATGTGTAAACAAAATCAAACACCCTCTCTCTCTCTCCCCTTATTATTTCCGTCCACCACCACCACCTTAAACACTTTGATTTTTTAAAATTTACTTTGAATCTTCAAAAACTAAAACATATCCCATGTTGGAAATTCAATTGTGATCATTTTGGTGTAATTTTTAACAACAGTCAAGAACATTTAATTTTTGATGATGATCCATGAAGGTTTGATCCATTTTTATGATGGTATATTGTTGTTAGTGATGTTATATACATATTTTAATTATTGTATGTATGGATTTTTGAGTGGGTAAATTTTTGAATGATTATTTAAGTGTGTTATGGGTTAGATGATATGTTTGTGATGATATTAGGATGATTTTAGACATATGAGAATGATTAAAATGGGGTGAAAATTTGATTTAACATGATTTTTAAACATGTATTTTAGACCAGTAGGTAAAAGGTAATTTTTGGAAAACTTACTGTTTGAAAATGGTTAAACTAATAGGATAGTGGTGTAGAGAATTCTTTTAGCTTCGATTTGATATAAGGTAGAGCTTCTAGCTCCAAACGAGCGCGAAGTTATGATGTTTTGATTATTCGTGTACCGGGAGACGAGTATCGACACAATCCGAAGTTGTTGTCGATATTTGGATCGAATCTCGGGGACTATAGAATGAGTTGTAAAAATGTTCAAGTTCTGATGTTTGGTTCTAAACTAAGGGTTGTGAGTCTATTTTCAAACTCAAGTGTCGAATTTGTAAACGAGATTGTTTAGAATGGTCAAAATGGTTGTACGAGTCGGTGACGTAAAACAGTCCGGTTTTTGTAGTTCAAAGATGTGTCGGGCAGAGAACTTTAAAAGTAAAATCTTTTAATGGGCTTTTAACAGGTCTTTCTATATATAGTAAGTGACATCTCTGATTAGTATCATAAGTATTTGATGTGTTTAAGTAGGGTAAATGAGCTCGTACATTTGGTGTGTACCGGCAGATTTTTATCGAAAGAATTAACTAATAGTATAAACATATAGAAGGAAGTAATAGGTCACTCGTATTGTTTTCATTTTGGGTTGGTTGTGATTTTATAATTTTGAGTTTGATGTTACTAATTATGGATTTTATTCGAGTTTATTATTGATGAACGCACCCTATTTGATAGGTTGCGGTTTTTGTGTTTATTTCAATTATCGTCGAAGGTCGTCTTGCTACTGCTATTACTCAAGGTGAGTCTATAGCCTTGCTTTTGTAATTGTTTTGAATGATTTTAAAACCCGCGAGGGGGATACATGCTATTTGAAATTAAAATGAACACAAGTCATGATTGATTGTTTGGACCCGAATGTTGCCTTTATTGCCTTTGTTGATTTGAATTGTATAAGTACCTATGTTGAAAAAGTCCCTAAATTCACGAGTCGTTAACTATCTTCTAACTTGATGTTGTGAGTTGGGAATAGCCGCTTATTCTAATAATAGTACTATTGGGTTGACAACCCTATCTGAGACCAGGGCTTTACGCTGAGTAACCCGCTGGGAAGGATAATTTTACGAGAATGAGAATGTGGTATACTTGCAATGGATACCCTAGTAGGGGCACTGGAATTCATCTAGTCATGCCGACTTTAGGCGTGGGTGACTAAGTTAAGGGGTCGGTGTCATGAGCTTAATACAATTCAATAGCTATTGCTATATACCAGAATGCATGACTAATAGATTGTGTGCACGACAATTCTATTAAATGATCTTGATTGATTTTTCTCTTGTGTTCAAATGATGATTTAGAAAACCTATAGACTCGCTCAACCGCTGTGTTGATGATTTTAAGCATGTATTTCAGGTAATTAAAGATGATGAATTGCGGAGCTTGCTGGAGAAGGATTGCGGATTGCTTTTGTGGTGAATGGTCTAAAACATATTTCTTTTCCTTTTGTCATAAAAAATAATAATAATAATAATAATAATAATGTACAGTCATGTACTTTGGTAAATTGTTGGTTGATTGGATAAAATCTTTTGGGGGACCAAAATGTTACTCTGATATTTCAAAAATTGTTTTACTTGGGATCGAAAGTTCTAGACAATGGTTAAATTATACCCTTTTATATTTCAAATGTATCATTATGAGATTTTTCAAAGTGTCTTATGTAACGATGTTTGTGTTTAGCACCCAAATGTGTATTTCTGATGCGCAATGTAATTTGGGGGTGTTAAAATGATTGACCCGGTTGTCGAAGCCGTGACCCGGTGACTCGATCGGGTTAACCCGATGGTCAAACCCGTGACTCGAAAAGATTGGCCCGATGGCCGAACCCATTACCCGGTGACTCAATCGGGTTGGTCCGATGGTCGATCCGTGACCCGATGACTCGACCGCGTTGACCCGTTGGTGGAACCCGTGACCAAGTTACTCGACCAAATTAATCCGATGGTGGAACCCGTGACCCGGTAACTTATGCAATTGTTTATGGTGTAATTTTTCGACATTTCCTACTTTATTAAACTTATGTGCATTTAATTTTTTAACAATTCCATAATTAATATCCAATTTCTATGCATTTAATTTTTCAACAATTCTATAATTAAGTCATTTTTCAACATTCAAGGTTTTAGAGTTTTTCTTTTATAAGTAGTAGAGATAAAGATTTGGTGAAAATATGTGATAAGTATGAATAAGTCTGTTTTGATTTAGTCTTTATTACTTTATTTAGTTTCCATGTAACTCTGATTTCCTTAACTTATAAAAGGAACCACCACACCGTAGGTTTATTCATATCTTCCTAAACAAATGTAACCTACATTGTCTTTGATCTCTAGGTGTGAGATTTAATGTATATACGCCTAGAGTGGTTTGTATTAATCAATAATACAAATCGTTTGGGAATTATTCATATTTGTTAAACATCTTGTTCTTTTCAATTGTGCTATTCCGTTGTGATTCATCACATGTATAATTGATAACCTAGATAAACGGTTTTAACTGTTTGAGTCTCAGGATTTGGGATTCCACATATGATTCACTCTTTACGTTGCAGTCTGCTTTGAGATGGTCGAGTAAAGAGAACTGGCTACTACCACCGGAAAACCCTGTCAAGGAGACTCTTAATTGAATCTACCCGATCACACGTACGGTATCTAATACCGTCTAACGGTCTTCACCGACCGGAGGTAAAACGCTACCGAGTTAGGATGAAATGATCAAAGCCATTTTATCCGTGTCTATATATGTTGCAGCATATCAAGAAGGTGGCGTAGCAGTGTACTAACCGAAGTCGTCTTCACATGTTCATACTAAAAGTTAAAGTCTTCCGCAACTCTGATGGATATTTGAAGGATTAACCACAACTATACTTGTATCGGAAATTGTTAGCCTTTCGAAATCAACAAAGTCTGAACATGTCGATTCAGAAGTCACAAGAGCACAAGATGGCAATAATCAAGATACCTAAGAATGTAATAGGTAATTTAGTCACAAGGAGTACAAGATGAAGATCTCAAGCACTCAAAGTCAAATGACAAAGGCTCAAGATAAAGATCACAATAGCATGAAGGAATAAAGCCTTTACAAACAAGATCAAGACCAAGATACAAGACCAAAGAAGGAAGATCACCTCTACAAAAATGTATTCATTCAATCATCTTATGTATTTAAAGATGACCGATACATTGGGGGAGATTGTTAGCCCTATATTTTATATAGTCGAACAAGAATTTAATAGGCCATCTTAGTCGTTAAAGGTCTTGTATTGTAATAGATTAGTCAGGAAAATCGGACTTGGACGTTAAGCTAATATTGTCTAAGTTAGGGGCTATATGCCTAAGTACAAGCCAAGCCCGACCCAAGAAACAAGCCCATGAGCCCACCAAGCTCACGGGTATATAAACCCTCTTCCATATGTGGAAGAGGGTGTTGGTTTATTTGCTTTCTCTCTCTAATAGTAATTAGCCTTCCACCATATCTTTACTTTCTCTCTCTAACATTCTTCTCTTTCTCTCTCTAGTTCTATTCTAAATCTTGTGTTATGAATTGATTTGGGATTAACATAAATCATAACTTCTTTTGTGTGGTATGAATTTTAAGAGAGAAACTATGCTAGTAAGTAGGTAGGTAAGAGAAAGTTGCAGAGTGTTTGGGTTCTGGTAAAGAGAAAGTTGCAGAGTGTTCGGATAAACAGAAAGTTTCAGAGTGTAGTAACGTTGTAGAGGGTAAAAAGAAGTGGACTAAGAAAGGAACTAAAAATTCAAGTTCACCTTATAAAAAAGGAACGAAAAGTAAAAAATTACATAATGGATTCAAATTTAGGCTATGGGGTTCATGGATGCAAAATGAGGCATCATTTCAGATAAAAACACTAATTTCATGAAATAATTGTGCTAGGTCTTTGATTATGAGTCATTGTTAACATACAAGTGGATTAGAAGCCATTATGTTAGGGAGTGTGTTAGTAAATATAAGATAACCTATAGATATTTACAAGTTTATATTAGGGAAAAATTTCTAATCAATGTCAACTTAAATAAAGTTAGAAGGGAAAAACAAAGAGATTTATATGATTATGGGGGGAGTAATAGAACAATATGGTAAACTATGGGACTATATAGACCAATTATTGAAAACCAACCCGGGATCAACTATTAAGCTAGACTAAGGGTGGCTAAATGGGTGGACTGGACGTGTATGGGCAGTGGGTTAAATGGACGTTGGTCTATGGACACGGATTAAATGGGCAATTTTTAATATTTAGACTAAATAGACTTGGACCAAATGGACATTGTACCAAATGGACATGGGTTAAATGGACAATATTAAGGGAGAAATAAATAGACTTAAGATTAATTTAACCAAATACTTTTATGTTGTCCAAGTAGTCCATAATACCCATTTTTTAACAAAATGCTTTTTATGTTGTCTAAATAGTCCAACTAAAATAAAAGTAATATCCATGTAGTCCATTAGTTAAAAAAAGGTCCAAATAACCCAAATTTAAGCACATGGACATGATTTGCCACCTTTAAGCTAGATGTTGATGAAAGACCAAGTAGTAAAACTTAATTTAAAAGGTTTTATGTCTGCTTCAAAGGTTAGTTTTAACAATTTGCAAGTTAGTTAACTTATTTCAATAAATTGTCAATTTATATAGTCATATGTATATTTATATTGATATAGCTTTGAAAGATGGATGGCATAAGGGTTGCAGAAAAGTGATTGGTGTGGATGGGTGTTTCTTGAAAGGGACTATCAAGTGAGAGTTGTTGACAACTTTGAGGAGAGACGTCAATACCCAGAGGTTCCCGATCGCATGGACTATAGTAACTATGGAAAATAAACACACCTGGTTATGGTTCCTTGTATCTCTTAGTGATACTTAAATCTTAATAGAGGGGCTCATTTTATTATCTTATCAGATGGACCTAATGTATTTATTTAAGGTTAATATTTGATTCCTTGAATAATATCTTTATAAAAGTTCTCCATGTGGAGAACTCTAAATGTACTAGCGGGAGAATTTCTCCATATGAAAAACTCTAAGTATACTAGCTGGAGAACTTTAAATATATTAGTTAATAGTATTAGCTAAGTCATCTTGTTATAGTTTATATTAGATTAGTAATATGTGGTAACTAAATTATCAGCTTCTTGTTTTCATTTGGACATGGACTTAAAGAAGCAGTAAGGGAACGGTTACCACTAGCAGAACATAAACAATGTACGATGCACATCTATGAAAACTTAAAGAAAAGTTGGCCAGGTCTTCACTTCAAAAGTTTATTTTAGGGGAAACTTCGGCTACTTTGCAACATATCTTTGATGAGAAAATGAAACTACTTAGGAACCTCAATGAAGAAGCTCATAAATGGTTGGTAGAAAAGGACCTTAATACATAAAGGGGAGCTTTCTTTTAAATGGATAGGATTTGTGAGGCATTTCAGAATGAAATTTGTGAAAGTTACCATGCCTCAATAGTAACTCAAAGGGTTAAGCCTATTATTACTATGCTTGAATAAATTAGGATTCAATTGATGGAAAGGTTAGTCTTAATGTCTAAAAAGCTATAGTATTTCATTAAACCTATCGGTGGCCTGTCAATGAATGCCTCCTAAAAAGAAAAAAATGTGAGGCTTGCCTAATGGCAAAATGCGAAAGCATCCAAGTGAGGTAAATAAATTAGACTTTCAAAGGGTATCCACATTTGGAAGAACTATGACTTATAGCAACTGCTATCAGAAAGGGCATAATAAGACAAGATACAAAAATGAACCAGTGGATCCACCACAAAAGGAAGTAAGAAATAAAAAGGGAAAAGAAAGGTCGTTAGAGTGGTTTTAAGAATGCAACAAGAGCACTAAAGAGAATGAGAATGAATGCAAGTGTTAGTGGTAGTGGGGAAAATGAGGTAATTATTTAATTTTCTTGAACTTATCTTTTACTTTTAAGAGTGTATCAAACAACTAACTTATGTGTCATGCAACCTTTTTAGGAAGAAAATGTTCAAGGGCAGAACCTTTGAAACTATAAACAGGAAAGAACTTGTTTAAGAACCAAGAAATGCGGAACCTGGTGAAGAAACACACAAATAGATGAAAATATTCAAGAACATGAACACATGGAAGAACCAAGAATGCAACATGTTTTAAAGAGAGGTCTAAGAATGAGAAGACCATGACAAAAGATACTTTTGAACCAAGAGAAAAAATCATTTTAGTTTGATACAGAAGGAACGGGTTTAAAAGCAGAAAAGGCATTTGACATTAGCAATTAATAAAAATATTATGTACTACGATTAGGATTTATGTATTATGGTTGTTGCTTTTGAGTATGGTCAAATTGCTTGTAGTACTTTAATGTATTTGATGGAGTAACTAGTGGAAACTCTCCATTAATTTTGTAAACATCAAGACATGAATGAAGTTAAGGTTGTTGCTATTATATAGAAAAAGACAATATTTTATTTCTCATTTAACCAAGTTAAAGTTGTTGTTACATTTCATTAGGGGGTTTACAATTATTGTTGTAAGTATTTTAATTTGTGCAAGAACATTTTTATAAATACTACATTTTTATAAATACTAGGGCTGCTTACGTGCTGCTTAAGTGGAAGTCAACGGTCAAAAATAACATGGCATGTACATAGGTCAAGTGACGTGAAATTTGTAGTTAAAACAAATAAGTTTATTGATATTAACATGGAAAAAGTAAGTTTGATGGGTATTTTTCTTTTTTGTGATCACAATATTCATTGTTTTTTTATGAACAACATCACAATATCCGTTTGATCACGTTGTTCATTAGTTGCACTTATAAAAACCGATTAAAAACTAAGCACTTTATTGTGATTTATTCTAATCATAGGCATGATACAATATGCTGAAAATATCAGCCGGTAAGGCATAATTATAAAGTTAGCTAACCAACTTTTATAAATACTTAGATATTCTAAAACTTTTACAACATAATGGGGATGGACCTTTTCTTGTCCCATAACACACATCACCCATATATAACATCCATACACTGATACACAGTACTTCAAAGTTATTCTGATCGAAAATATTTAGCCACTTGGAGTTATATTCTTCAACACTGATTAACATCAGTTAGGGGAAACGATTCAGGGTTACCGTCGAGTAAGCAGAAAACGGGTGAAATATAATTAAGTGTTCGTAGATCACCATATGCATTCCAGCAGAATGGATTTAACATATTTTGTCCTTGTGATGGCATCAACTGGACATCAGAAAATGTTAAGTTTGTACATGGGACGCTATCACTGCACCCCAAGTGCATTGGTGGGCTTCTATAATCATAAGTACCCGTAATATTTTGGTAAGATATGTCATGAATACGTACTGCTGATGTGCGGTTTGGGCATAGTCCTTTTGTTTGGCAATAATATTGATCTATCATTATTGGGTTCCGAACAGTATCCATATGGATGTTGATGAACCTCACTTTCGATACTGAACCTAACCCTCCTTGCCATGTCTTAATCCGGACCCCATTGTCTGAATGCTTGATCACTGAGTCTCTGATTGTTATGTTGGATACACAGGCTCGTGTGTTTTTCATCCCAAGGCTTCCAATGCTGCAACAAATGCGGCAAAACACAATGATTGCTAAATTTAGCAATTTCACCTTGTCTAAAGTGGTTTTATGGCCTAAATTGCACGGTTGAAAGTCGCTCAAATTATAATTTTACACCATACTATCTTTAAAATTGTTGTAAAAATAAACTCAGGTTGTTATCTAATGTTAAGCCGATCATCTTTAACGCACTATTGGTTACCAAAATTAGAAAGATTGTGTCAACACCACAAGCATGTTTGATCGTACCTTATTGGAAACTCTACTTGATGGTTCCGTATTTTTGTGATATTTGGTGTTGGCAGTGCTTCTGAGAATCTTCAGTGAGTTGTGTTGTACAGTAGTTTTTATGTTAAGGAATTTGTTATCTTTGTTGCTTGTCCATAAAAAATGCATATTTAGGTTTTAATATGAATGTAGTAGGGTGTACTACTTGTGCGTTGCTTGGACCAGCCATTACATTTAGACAGACACCACATAAGAGATCAATTTTGTCTTTTCTAAACCTAATTCTAATACGTATAAAGCTAAAATGGTGGTATCAGCTTAGGCTTTAATACGGTTCGACTCAGTTTTAATAGTTCAGACTTCAGAGTTTTGGAACTTTTGAAACACACGTTTTTTGTTCCTTTATATGGATGGTTTTGCTGTTTTATAACGTAATGAGTCACAAATGATTCAAAGGTTATAAAATTGATAGTTAGAGTGATCGATAAAATTGGATCATGACTTTATAACATTACTTTGCTCGAATCGACTAACTAGTTGCATTGAAAGTGCCATGCATATTTACCTTATCCCATGGCTTGGACCACATGTTACATTCTTTATGTCAATGTTATAACTTCCTGCCCCAATTGAGATACAATCATCACCTACACATATAGTGGAACCATACAACAAAACATTAGTAACTTCTACCAACTGTACTGTTAGCTTGACTGTTTTGATAGGATTTTAGAATGTCAAGTACTCTTACCAGTGGATATAAGTGTATTGTATATCTTCACGTCGTTTGTGTTCTCTATATGGATTCCGTCAGTGTTTGGACTTAGAGAAGGAGATTTAATAGTTAACGAATCGACATATACCCCATGGCAACCATCAAACCGAAAGTTGAATTGTGAACTGTTATTCACCTTAAGTCCTATAACGGTCACATTTGTGCTCATGACAAACCTAATTGCCTGTGTTGTGCAGATTCGAAAAACTATCAAGTTATATAATGAATCACTTTTTAGTTGTTAATTCTTCGTTAAGCGTCATATTGATCTAGATTAAGAATGCAAATTTGATCCCATAAGTTTTTAGTTACTTGTTTTTCTTGTCTTGTAACAAAAAAGAAGGAAGCATAAATAATAAGCATCGGCTCAGACTTACAACGGGGCTATCACAAGGACCGGGCAAGGTTGTTCCATGTGGTCCCTATAAAATCATTAGCAAAAGTTGTTAGCATCATATCACTTGTAGTTAGTATATTTGTTGCTAATGTAGTAAACAATGGGGTCATACATGGGGCAAATTCAAAATTTCAGAAGACCTAATTAAAGAAAGATGTAAACTGAGGTTTCAATCTGTTTTTTAGGTTGTCAATACATAGGTAATTAACTACAAATGCTTATAACTATATAAAGCAACAAAGACACATGTACATATGTAATTTGCAATAACCAAGAAACAAGACACATATGTAATTTGCAACAGTTGGTAAAAGTTAACTAAGACACATATGTAAGTTGCAACAGTCAGATTGCATTATTTGAGATTTGTGAGCCAAGAAACAACACACACATGTAATTTGCAACAGTCAAATTGCATTATTATCTCTTTCAACACTTCAAAAACTGGTATTTAAGATTTGTGAGTTATACATTTTTAACCAAAGATTAAGAACTTAAGAAAATATCAGAAACAATTGAAGATGGTAGCAAAGATTAAAAAAATCATTTTTATATTATTAATGGAAATATTGATGGAATTCTAAAACTTTAAATGGTAACCAAATATTAATGGAAATATCGATCGAATTAAACTTATGCTGCTTAATTTTGGGGGAGTAAGTATAAAAGCTCATACAAAACCACACAACTTTGGTTTTTGTTTAAGTTATAAGAGAGCTGGGAGTCGTTGGCACTAGGGATGGCAAAAGTACCCGAAACCGATGGAGATAACCGAAACCCGAACTGATCGGGTCAGGTTCGGATTCGGGTTGGCGGGTTTGGATGCGGGTTCGGGTTGGGATATTTTATTTTTCGCGGGTACGGGTTCGGGTTCGGGTTTTAGTAATACCCGCCCCGTTTACCCGTATACGTACCCCTTTACCAAAATACATATCGTTTATTGTTATTTTATATAAATTTTAAATTTGTGCGAAATAATAGACGAATATTATTAAACAAATGAAATCCTTATTTTAGTTACATTTTGTATGCATTAAAATGTTTGTGAGTCAAGCATATTTCGATTTTGTAACTTTAAATAAAACAATGATGTATTCGATATATTAAATCGCATGATATGATATTGAATTAGTATTCTTTATTTTCTAAAAACTTTAAAAATTATAGTAGGGTATTTTGATTGTTATTAATTGTTTTTTTATACTTTATACGTACAATTATGTCCAACGAAATTTAATTGTGGATACCCGATACCCGCGGGTAAAAACCGAAAACCCATTGGGTAATAGTAATCGGGTACCCGTCGGGTATTGGGGCGGATGCGGGTTTTAATATTATAAACGGGTGCGGGTACGGGTTCAGTAAAACCCGACCCGAACCCGACCCGTTGCCATCCCTAGTTGGCACGAGAAGTTGGTGCCAAAGCCGCCACGTAGGATTTTGGGGCTTTGGCACCAGAAACCCGTTAGCACCACATTTACGGGGGAGTGGTTGGCACGAGAAAAAGTGGTGCCAAAGGGGTATACTGGGCCCACAAATACTCCCCTTTATTACTAGAAAACAAAAAAAAAAAAAAAAAAAAAAAAACTTAAAAATCTTTGGCGCTGGCTGTTGCTGTTGGCGCGAGGGCTGTTGGCGCGAGGCCTGGTACGGTGCGCCAAGGAGAGGGTGGCGCCAAAGGGCTAACAGCCCACCAACAGCCTACCGCTCCCCCTGCTCTAAAGATCACCTCAATTAGTATTCAACTATTGTTATTCCGCAAAGAATCTTTGTAAAATTCTCAAATTTACTTCTAATAAAAATTCTAAACGTTAGAAAACTTGTGTTAATCTTGTTTAAAACTGTTTTATTTGTCTTTGCATTAAACTATTTAAAACATACAAGAGTAAAACATAAAGTGTGCTTTATAACTTAATATACATTTCAATGCATGTTATCATTTCACGACCACTAATCACTTAGCCATTAAGGTATATATAACTTAGTTGAATTTGGACAAATACAGCAACAATTTTCTTATGAAATTTAAAGCAGTGTATTATAGTAGAGAAAACTATAGTCATATAATTAACAAAATGACAAGGTTATTACACCAATTGTTGATTCTCCCATGGACTAGCTTGTCCTACAATACCATTCGCATTAGTAGTTTAATAGTAATACATTTGTCACTGGTTCTGTCATGAACATGTAAGTAACATAAGCAATTAGTTTGCAAACTAAAAAGTCCTTTTTAAATAGTAATAACTAATACCATAATAAGGTTACCATACTTTGTGAGGTTTGCAAGGAAGATCCCACCACTTTTCACCTCTTCCATCAATAACTCCACCACCTTGTAGAGACATGCCATTTACCCTATAAAACACAATCCATTGTCTCATGCTCGTACCTTTTGGCCACACACGTGGTCCATCTGGTGCCCTAATTGTCCCTTCAATCTTCACAAAAAACACACATGCCAAAAAAGAAAACCTAATTAGCTTATGCATGAAAAACAACATGCATATAATAATGGCATTATATTACCTGAAACACAATTCCATTTCCGCAACTTCCAGTGAAAATAGTGGATTGTATCAAGAAAGTATAATGCTTTGGAACAAGAAGTGCCGCGGGTTCATCACTATCACAAGCAGAATCCCATGCCATTTTGAACCCTTGTGTATCATCTGTCACACCATCTCCTATAGCCCCGAACGACCTCACGTTAAACACCTTGGAGCTACTAGATTTCACCTTGGGTGTAATAGCAGCTTTGGGTGCCAGAGAAGGAGCTAATGAGATTTCATTAAGTGACCTGGAGTTAACGTAACTCGAATGAACATATAGACTATAGAAATAAACCACAAATGCAAAGAAAGATAGTCCCATGCTGAACTAAGTACTTAGAATTGGAGGCTCCTTGAGGGTTTATATAGCAGCGAAATAGTTAATGTTGACAAAAGGAATCACACTTCTAAGGTAGTAAATGGATCAATGTGTGACCACAATTGACACCGAGAAACAAGCTGCCGACGTCGAACAAATTAATGGAATTGCGTAAGATAGGGTTACTGTTCTCTTCATTTATACTTGGTGTGGCTGTTAGTGGAAGAGTGGCTTAAAGTTATCGTTTATTTAGGTAATCATAGCGGCTGAGCAAACCATGCATGAAATTTTTATTAATCTCCAGAACTTTTCGTTACATATCTTTTACGTAGTATATAATTAAGGAAAACTTCAATTCTGAACCACCAACAAATTAACTCTCAAACAAAACGGAGGTTCACTTGCGCCGACTCCAAGCTATCCAAAAAGGTGGTCGTGCTGAAATTAATCGGCTCGCAATGTTGAATCGAAAACTCAGGTTACCAAAAAGAAAAACTTCAATGAAAACTTGGACATTCGATTTTCTTTTTCAAATGTGTATCTATTTGCAGGATTATTTGAACATGACGCCCCATTTAGAAAACCTAACTATAGTAGATCCGGACATGAACAAAAATCAAATACATGATATGCTTGTGGTTTGTTTTGCGACACGATATCGGGACACCAAATACAAATGCGATACTAAATAGCTTGGGGATAAGGCATTCACTGCACGCAAGCAAGGAGTGAAAACCCGGACGACCAGAGGAGGAGCGATGATGCACGACAGAATTTGGTCGACTACCGGGTCGATTATGATTGTCAGTGCAGATTGGATATCAATTCCGTAAATCGAGCCAAGAATGAAGTGTCGTGCTATCAAGGATCCAAATCATGTTACTTTTGTTCTAATAGACATGACCTATCATGTATTTTCTACACATGAAACGATCTCAATTCATTGAACATGCTATTAGGGCTATAAGATCATAGTAACATGCTTCTTTTTTTATATGAAAGTAAGTCTATAAACAAATTGCTGCTATATATATTATACGGAGTAATACTTTAGTTTTGGTTAAAAGTGGGATATTCTTGCTGTTAAAAACCCACAAGCTTGGAGTATGGAATTTGTGGTTCGGTCGACGTGGGTGGAGTGTGCAACTGTGCATACGAGAATTTAGCAACAAGAAACAAAAAGATGTATTGAGTGGAATATATATAGACGTCAGATTCACAACAATGGAAAATGTTTGTTTACTTTTATATAATTTGTTCTCTCTGTTGATCCATAAATTCTTTAATGGTTTTGATTTATTGACTACTCAAACTAACCAAACCAAACCAGTAGGAATATTCTTTATGAAATATTTGGCTCTTACTGTTCGTTACTGGTGACTCCTTAAGAACCTTGCAATAAAAAATATCATATGGTACCATAGAATTATAAATAAAATGGTGAAAAGTCCACATGAAATATGATCTTAGCATGTTAATTTCTACTACAAATGTGTTAGTTGTCTCAGTATTTGAAATATAATGTCAAATGCAAGGAGCATTAGTTTAGATAGTGCATGTATATTGGGTACATGTTTTTTAAGTTTCATTATCTCATTATTACACAACTAGTGGGGTCAAGAATTTCAGCTTGTAAAATCGTTGTCAGCTCAATAGTATTTAGTGGGCAGTACGTTATAGTATACTAGCTAGAGTGGACCGGTTTTCAAAGTATATAGTCATGATTCATGAGTAAAAAGATACAATCAAGTGCATGTCAAGCTATCAGCTCACCAAAGCTAGGTTTCTAATTAAGCAGTTACAGTATTCACATATTTTAAGCAACTTTCATGGTATCTCCTTTATTTTGCTGTCTTCCAAAATTGAGCTCGTGTATTAAAACCAGCTTCTTTCATGGTTTTCCATCATTCCATGTATATCCAAAATATACCCTGAGAATCTCACATGCTGTTATAGATGTAGGTCTTCTCTATTACCATTACATGTTTGTTCTATAAAAGCTTGTACCACACCATATAGTCATAATGTTTATTCGTATCTAGTGTGAAGTCAATGATGTACTATGAAGATACTAAACCACAATATGCTATATTCCTACATCTATGGAGCTGATAATATTTTAAGCCACATATTCCATTTGCCTCTACATAAGTTGGGTATCAAGTCACATTTTATTTCTACATAAGTTTGGTATCAAGTCAAACTTAAATTTGTTTGAGTGTCATCATCTTTTTCTCCGAGATCACGAACAACATGTCGGTAATTTTGGGTCCTGATAAACAATGAATGCCGAATAAATTTTTAAAATCGTGTGAACATTTTCCTAATACAATATTCCAACCTTATTTGTGACTTGGGTTACACAAAATTTTACGGAGATAAGAGAAGAACGACACTCTAATTCTAGGCACAAGAAATAGAGCAAAATATGGATAATTTGTTATATTTGTGATTGATCTTAAGACAAAAGTATATTATATGTGTATATATAAACTTCAATGATGGTTGTAGAGAAGTGTTGTGACTTTTTTTAGGTAAAGTCATAACATTTCTGTCTCCAACGACAGTTTTGTAACAGTCAAACCGTCGCTAACTGTATTAACAAAAAATATGTATGTTTATTAGTGAAATTTTAGTAACGACCAAATATGTCACTATTACACCCTTTTACTTATATTCACAACCGTTTTCATTTTTTTACCCAAAATCAAGTTAAATATTTATACAAGTGTGTACTCCACACCTCTGAACTTGTATTATAACTTAACTCGAAATCCCTTTGGTATAGGGTAAATCACCATTACATCAAAATGATTAATGACATTAAAATCACCAACACAACATACCCATATTCGAAACATATCAAAGAAGATTACATCGTAAACCGGTTGGAACAGGTAATGTGACGCTTGATGCTTAGACCATCGTGAACGCAATATTGTTCTATATATACCTCTCAAATCAAAAACGTCATCAAAAGCCTTATTTCTACGTTCATGGTTTTTAAGCTGATACATTAAAAAACATAACCTTCTCATGATCTTGTGTGCAAAACATGCCATAACATTGTTAAAAAACATATCTGTTGGATTATAAGTTTTCTTTTTAAAGAAACATTGAGGGACTTATTTTGACAAGTTGTTATTCTTCTAACAACTAATATAACTTTCTGGAAAGTTCTGTAGTGTTTGAATTGTGCAGGGACTAAGGAGCAAATATGGAAAAGAGCTCGTGTATTTAAGCTGAATCGGCTATGGTTTCTTCTCATGTTTCACACATCCGCTATTAAAAATATCTCAATCTCGATCATTGTTGTTCTTGTGATTCTGTATAGATCAATTTGTCTTGATCTATATTGTTCTTTGTATTGTATTGACTGATCATCTATCGTGATCAATCTTGTTTCTATTTCTTGTGTATTGTAAACATTTAATCAATTATAAGTGAATCAATGGGAGGTTGGTTGGATTCACGTTAATACCATTGTTTTTACATGGTATCATAGCCTTGGTTGTTCTCGATTGCGTGAATCTTGATTCTAGGGTTTTCAAATTTGGGGGGTTTTCTGGATCATGATTTGGAAGGTAGTATTGATCGATTAGAAGGTGACTTCGTGGTTAATTGCAAGTTTCTGTGAGTATTTTTTGTAGATCTGAGTTAGGGTTTGTTGAATCCCTAATTTGGATTTTGTGGGTTAAGTGTAAGGTGTTTTTGGTGTTCTGGCTATTGTGTCTTGATCTGGTGATTTGTGGGTAATTGTTGGGTTTGTTGATCTGTTATTGCTAGATTAAGTGAAGCTAGGGATAACGAGTTCCGCTGCGTTCTTGGATTTCGTGCTCTATAACACCTTGCACCTCTTTATCTTTAGTATTTTATTGCTTGTTCATATAGTTTGATTATCTCCTTTATTGTTTGATTGTTGTGTGTTTATTGCTTTCTTTATTATTCTCCTTTTTCATTAGTTTTGATCCTTGATTTCTTTCTTTCTCTTGACCTGCCACCCTTGAGTGGTTTGGAAGTCTAGAACTTAGTTGACTTTGATCAAGTTCCTTTTATTGTTTTATCTTATTCTTTCTTTATTATTGTTGCATCATGTCTACTAGTAATCCTGATTTGATTAGTAGTCTTGATGTTTGTAACACCCCTATTTTTACCTTATAGCAGCGGAAGCTAATTTGGGTATTACTCATAGTACACAAGTCATAATAATAGAATACAACTCAAAAGAGTGATCCAATCAACTTTCTTTATATATCATTAAAAATTCAGAGTTTTATAGTATGAGGTTCTCAAAATCTATATCAATAATTTCAAGCTTGTGCCTCTTCATGCCATCCTTATGTTGCTCCATGCTAACAGTCATAATTTTTTGAAATATATGCTTATAAGTCAACACAAAGGTTGAGTGAATTCATAGGTTTGTAATAACAATTTTGAATACATGTTTACCAATGAAACAATAATTTTATTTCATTAAATTTATGATGTCAAAACTAACAGAATTCACCGAAGTGGCCGTCATGAAAGGATCTCATAACAGGTAACCTACATGTCCTATGTTACCCATTAATTCTAATAAAGTATGCTTGATTACCCCACGTATAGGTAACACAAACAGGATTCGTTAAACCCAATATACCTATTTACCCCATTAGCGCACACGGATGTGTTTAATGATTCATGAAATTTGGGAAACAAGTAACAGTATGGACACTCGTACAATAACATATTTTAGTAAAATAACATAGTTCAAAAACACATGTATTCCAGTTTTAGCATATATCCCCCTCACAAATTTTCAAAACATTTACAAAACTTTAAAAGTGAGGCTATGAACTCGCCTTGGCCTACGGATTCTGAATCACATCAAATATATATCAGATATGGGCAAACAGCTTAGTCTCACAAACCTAGGATGCTCTAAAATGGCTCCTAATGGGGTATATGGACTATATCTTCCTCATAACTCTTTAAGAACTCCTAGAACTTCTTCCAAAGCTTGCTACTAATCTTAGGGACTTCTTAGAGCTTCAATGATGGTATAGGAACAGAATGTATAGGTGTTTAGGTAAGAAGTGGAAGGATGTTTCTAAAATGAAGCTAAAGACTCATATTTATACTATTTCTAAAAATCTAAGTTTTACCCCATAACATGTAAGAACCAGGGAGTAGTGACTAAGGAAGCCTGGGAAAGATCTATGCAAGTCTAAGAATGAGTCATGAGGTCTAGGATCAGAATATCTATGTAGGTGGCTAAGAGTAACTCACGGCAACAATTAGATAGGATCAATGATGTGTAGCACACAAGTAGGTGCATCACCTACTTATAAATATCTCAAAATATCTATTTGATCTAATCCTAAGTTTGAAAATTGGAGGGAAAGGTTTGAAATGGGTTTTTGGAGGGAAAAACCTAGCCGAATCAAAAACTAGGGCTTGTAACTTTATACTTTGTGATTTTGGTGGTTAAGAGTTTAGGAATGTGATTAGTGATGGATTAGTGTATAATTAGGGTTTAGACATTGTAATTAAGAAGTTTGGGTCTTTGGTTTGAATTTAACAAATATTTGAAGTGAAATTGGGAAGAAAACTTAGGCGGGTTAGGGTTTCTAATGATCTAGGGCTTAATCCTTATAAAAATCATTATCCTTGTTTGAGCTACTGATATAAACTCAATTTATACCTCCTAAATTGTCCTTGATGTGTTCATGAAGTCCCTACATTCGTTTTACTAAGTTATTCTAAGTAAACATGTCTAAAGGGTGAAAATACCTATTTTGACCTAATTTAAAAGTCATGCATTGAAATCTTGTACCTTGTGCATTAGGGTACTTGTAAGTTATCTTAACATAATATTATAACCTTAATGAAGCACTATAAGTGTTTGTAGACCTGTCCTAAAAGACTAGGTAGTGATTCTATGTAGATTTCTTAATATAGGGGTTTTTAGGTCATTAAACCTAATGACTATATTGGGTAATTAAGTTTTATATCATAATGTAAGATTATTCTAAGTCTTATAAGGTATGTTTATGACTTCTAGGAATTCTGCATTCTTAGTTTAAGGTTTTGTATAGGTTGATCATATTCTAGGAATAATTATGGGAGCTTAAGATCCTATGCTTTGATAACTTGTACCTTATGCTTTATGAACTTGTAACTTAACTTGAAACAAATTTATAATGTTAATATGATACTTAGTTGAGTTTTATAACTAGTTTCAAAATATTAGACTCTAATTCAATGAGAAATGGATTTTATATGCTAATCTTGGTTATTAGGTCTTAACTTGTAATTAGCTTTGGATTAGTGAATATTAGTGTTTTGTGATCAATTACCTTTCCTTTATATGATAGATTATAACTATTATATTGTATTTATACTTGTACATAGATATTTTGTAGTTATATCGCTTGAAACATTGTTGACCAAGGGTTTTTGGGTGATGATCTAGACTATTATGTACTTTTACTTGTACTTAGCTTTGTATAGTTTGTTTTTACCATTCTTAGGTATTATTATATCTTTAAAGTATAGTTTACAACTTGTTTATAATTCATAATCACTTATTCATATGTACTTCCATTCATAGTTTACCATTCTTGAGTTTACAACTCATTTAAAGGGATTTTAGGGTTTCTAAGGGAATTTAAGGCATCATAGTTATATTTGAGATGTTCTTATTATTATGGTCCTTATAAGATCACTTTTAGTGTTTAGACTTGATATATATAAGGTCTTCATATCTTATAAACACAAGTAGAATTGATAGTGTCAGTTGTGTGAGTTTGTGCACCTTGTTATGTAAGCTATACACATAATTCATATAAGAAAAACAAAAAATTTCACCATTAAAACAAAGTATTATTTAGAAAAAATTTCAAGAATAGTCCCTATCGTGTACACTGAAAATCAAGTTTCGTCCCTATTTCAAAATAAGTGCACCAGTCGTCCCTATTGTTTACATTTTCGATCAAAAAATCGTCCCTATCTTGGATGGGGGTTAATTTTGCCCGTTAAGTTTAACGAAGAGAGGGGTATTTTGGACATTTACTTATTTTTTATGCATATATACTTTTTTTCTTTTTTTTTCTCTCTCTCTCTCCTTTCTTAAAATCATCACAGACACCACCAACCACTAAAATTCTTGAATCCATGTGGGTAATCTTGAATCCATCCGCAACAATCCACCGATTCATACATTCACAATCTTCATTTCATCTAAACAATCTAACCATCACCATATATCGATGCACCCCAAAAACAACAAACCCATATCGAAATCCACAAAAAAAAAAACAGATTTGTTATCCCAAAATAAAATCAAATCGAAGAAATTAGACTCGTTTCTAGTGGCCCAGAAACGAATGGCTTTAATTGAAGAATCGAGTTCAATTCTGAATGGGTTATTAAAAAAGGATGAGTGATTGTTAACTGGTAATCGGGAACAAAAGAAAAACAAGTGATTGTGTTCCTCGTTTTTTTGGTGCGATTGTTGTTGTTGCCTCGGTTTATAGTGAATCGAGAAAACGATAGATGGATTTCGTTTTTGTGGATTGGGTGAACAAGACGGTGGTACTCGATGAGGTTGGCGAAAATGGGAGTTGGTATGAGGTGGTTCGTGTTTTTAAGGAGATGAGGGTGTTGGGTTTGGTTCCGAATGAAGTGAAGTTCGCGATGAGGGTGTTGTTTTTAAGGAGATGAGGGTTTTTGCAAGTTGAAGGTCTGAGTGAAGCTTTGAAATTATACCGAGAAATGCAAATTAACGGGATACAACCAAATGATGTCATGGTGGTGGATATAATTTCAGTTTGTGGTCAAGTAATGGGATACAACCAAATGATGTCATGGTGGTGGATATAATTTCCATCAAATGATTTTTAGTGGTATAAAAGCCAAACAAAGTAACCATGGTAAGCATGCTTTCATCCATTGCTAATGATTTCTGGATACTTGTGATGTTGATTTTGGATGTTGGTGATTAGATTGTTATTGTGTGATAGAATGTGTAACGTGAAGAGAGGAGGGTTTATGTTTTGATGATGGTTTTGTGACGGTGGGGTGAGGATAAGAAAAGAATTATGTGTCGGTGGTAGGTGTGTAGAACAATGATAATATTTTTATTTCAAGAGGGTTGATGTTTTCTAGAGAGAGAAACTTAGAGAGAGAAGTGAAAGAAACTATGTGTAATACTTTTGGAAAATGAAACAACCAACACCTCTTTCCATGGTAGAAAGAGGTTTATATACCCAAGTCCTTAATGGACTTGGGCCTCCGGCCCATGAACATGCTCATGGGTCGGGCTTAACATAAATGTAACTTAAACATTACTACGAGCCTATAACTATATTGTTGGAGTGACCGAGACTTTCTTTATACGTAAAAACGTATTTCCAACAATCTCCCCCAAAGGGAGGTCACTCCAAATTTACAAAGTCCTAATCTAGCATGTTAGATCTTGTTCTTGAGCTCGTAGTCCACTTTCTCTTTCTTTCTTTAATTTTCTTCTTTTTGTGAATATGTGTTGAATAATATCAGCCTTTTGCTTGGAACACGTTCTTTTGGCCTTTCACGTGCAGTCTTTATCTTCTTGTGATATTCGCCTCTTCGTGACTTCATGTCCCAAACACTTATCCTTTGTTGAATTCTTGAAAGTTTCACAGTCGATACAGCGGAAGACTTTTAGGTCATACTGTTAGCCCTATATTTTATATAGTCGAACAAGAATGTAATAGGTCATCTCAGTCGTTAAATGGTCTTGTATTGTAATAGGTTAGTCGGGAAAACCGGGCTTGGACTTTAAGCTAATATTGTATAAGTTAGAGGCGTAAACCCAAAACAAAGCCAAGCCCGGCCCAAGATGAAGCCCACAAAGGCCCTAGGCCGTGGCATATATAACCCTCTTCCACATGTGGAAGAGGGTGTTGGTTACCATTTTGTTTCTCTCTCTAAAAGTGTTTAACCTTCCAATTCTCTCTTGTTTCTCTCTCTACTTTCTTCTCTTTCTCTCTCTAAATATCTCTTCTAAATCTTGTGTTATGGATTGAATGGGAACAACATTTGGAACCCGTTTCTATCAAGGGCTCCTATTATTCAAATGCTACATTGTCTTCTAATTCTTCTGCAGCTCGTCGAAATCATCCTATTCATAATGGACTCCGGGTGCACAAAGCACATGACGGGCAATCTCAAGCTTCTCATAAACTTCGTGGAGAAGTTTCTGGGTACGGTACGGTTTGGAAATGATCAATTTGCACTGATACTCGGATATGGAGACTTGGTTCAAGGGAATATCACTATAAAACGGGTTTATTACGTCGAGGGACTGAATCACAATTTATTCTCGGTTGGTCAATTTTGTGATGCGGATTTGGAAGTGGCTTTTCGGAAATCTACTTGCTATGTTAGAGACTACGATGGGAATGACCTTCTTACAGGTTCTCGTGGTTCTGATCTCTACACAGTAACTCTTCAAGACACATCTTCAACAAATCCAATTTGCTTAATGGCTAAAGCGTCATCATCTCAAGCATGGTTATGGCATCAACGATTGTCACATCTCAACTTTGACACCATCAACTTGCTTTTGAAGAATGATATTGTGACCGGTCTTCCTAAGTTGAAATTCGTCAAAGACCATCTTTGTTCTTCTTGTGAGTTGGGGAAAGCAAAACAGAAGTCTTTCAAACCAAAGACTACCCCAAGCTCAAAAGGACGATTGGAACTTCTACACATGGATTTATGTGGTCCCATGCGTGTAGAGAGTATTAACGGGAAAAAGTATATTCTCGTGATTGTTGATGATTACTCTAGATACACATGGACTTTCTTCTTAAGGTCCAAAGATGAAACACCAGAGGTTCTCAAAAACTTTCTCAAGATGATACAACGCAATCTTCAAGCTCAAGTCTTAACCGTAAGAACGGATAGGGGTACTGAATTTTTGAATAAGAACTTGCAATCTTACTTTCAAGAAGAAGGCATCGAACATCAAACGTCTACTGCTCGAACTCCTGAACAAAACGGTGTTGTCGAAAGGCGGAACCGTACTTTGGTTGAGGCTGCTCGATCAATGCTCTATGCTTCAAAATTACCGCTATTCTTCTGGGCTGAAGCAATTGCAACTGCCTGTTATACTCAGAATCGTTCTCTCGTTATCCCTAGACATGAAAAGACACCTTACCACATCATCAATGGCAGGAAACCTACTGTCAAATTCTTTCACGTATTTGGATCTTTATGCTACATTCTTAAAGACGGTGAGAATCTCGACAAGATGAAAGAAAAAGGTGATGCATGTATTTTTGTGGGGTATGCGACAATGTCGAAAGGATATCGGGTCTATAACAAGAGAACAAAGATTATTGTCGAAACAATTCATGTGAACTTTGATGAATTGCCACTGATGGTACTTGATCACAACAACTCACGTCCCGCACCTCAGTGTCCAGCAATGGCACCTACACACAACAGTGTACGTCCCGTGCAAGAATGTCAAGAAAATACTCCTACAGCAGACTCGACGGATACGACACAAATGAATGAGTTGGTTGATTTATATGATCCAATGTTTGATGAATATTACTATGGAAACAATCAAGTTGTATCAAAGCCTTCCGCTGTCAATACTGCTGATGCACCATCACAAAGTCAACAAGACACAACTGCATCTACTTCAGCAACCGTTGCTCAAGAGACAATTCCAGTGGATACTCAACAAACTCAAGAAACTGTCATACAACCAACATCACCAACCGTCAATGCTGAAGGAGGAAACAACAATCAAGCAGTCGATGCACAACCTGACAATGAAGAATTTATCAATCCGTTCGGTACATCGGTACACGAAGTCGGAGAGTCTTCTACTCAACATGTTGATCCGTCCAACATGCATACATTCTACCAACCATATCCATCCACTCACCATTGGACACGTGATCATCCATTGGAGCAAGTCATTGGAAATCCGTCACAACCGGTTCGAACACGCAGACAACTCGAAACCGATGGCGATGTGTGTATGTATGCACTCACCGTGAGTTCAACTGTACCTACAAACATCAAACAAGCCATGACTGATCATGCGTGGATTGAATCAATGCAAGACGAAATTCATCAGTTTGAACGCCTAAATGTTTGGGAACTTGTTGACCGACCCTATGGAATGTCAATTTTAGATTTCAAATGGATCTGGAAAAACAAACTGGATGAAGAACAAACCATCATCAAAAACAAATCTCGTCTTGTGGTTAAGGGATACCGTCAACAAGAAGGCATAGATTTCGATGAATCATTCGCTCCAGTTGCTCGTTTGGAAGCTGTCAGGATATTCCTTGCTTATGCTGCACATAAGGGCTTCACGGTTTTTCAGATGGACGTTAAAACTGTTTTTCTCAACGGTCATTTGAAGGAAGAAGTGTATGTGAATCAGCTGGAAGGATTCATCGATCCTCATCATCCTGACAAAGTCTATCGTCTCAAGAAGGCTGTATATGGACTTAAACAAGCTCGAAGGGCATGGTACGAAGAACTTTCAAACTTCTTGGTGTCCAAAGGATTCTCCAAAGGTTCTATTGATCCTACTCTCTTTATTAATAAATATGGGGATGACATACTGCTGGTGCAAGTTTATGTTGATGACATTATTTTTGGTTCTACGAACCCAAAACTTTCAAAACATTTTGAAAAATTAATGCACAGCAGATTTGAAATGTCAATGATGGGGGAGCTAAAATTCTATTTAGGCCTCCAGATTCATCAATCCCCACGTGGTATCTTCATTAACCAAGCTAAGTATGCTCAAGAGATACTTAAAAAGCATGGTATGACCTCATGTGCTCGCGTTGGTACACCATTGTCGACCACATCCCTAGACGCTGACTTGTACTCATATCCCGTAGATCAAACGCGATATCGCAGTATGATCGGGTCACTCATGTATCTTACAGCCAGCAGGCCTGATATTCATCATGCCACATGCTATTGTGCACGATATCAATCAAGACCTACTCAAAAGCACCTCAAAGAGGTTAAACGGATCTTTCGGTACCTTAAGAATACCATTCACATGGGACTCTGGTATCCGACGGAAATCGGTTTTCATCTAACAGCTTTTTCAGATTCTGATCACGTAGGTTGTCTTGATAGTCGAAAAAGTACTTCTGGTAGCATACAGTTTCTAGGGGAAGACAAGCTTGTCAGCTGGTCGTCAAGGAAGCAGGATTACACTTCGCTCTCATCAGCTGAAGCAGAATATGTGGCACTATCCGCGTGTTGTGCTCAAGTCCTCTGGATGAGAACTCAACTCACGGATTATGGCTTCCACTTTGATAAAATACCTATGTATTGTGACTCAAAGTCGGCCATAGCCATATCTTGCAATCCGGTTCAGCACTCCCGCACCAAGCACATCGATGTCAGATATCACTTCATCAAGGAATAAGTGGAACGCGGCATCGTGGAATTATACTTTGTCAGAACTGAGTACCAGCTGGCAGACTTGTTTACAAAAGCTCTATCGAAAGATAGGTTTGCGTATCTCGTTGGCCGTCTTGGTATGAAGTATATGACTCCAGAAGACTTGGAGGTTTTGGAAAATGAAGCTGCTTGATATTCTCTCATAATGACTTCTAGGCGCATCACAGCTTAGAACTCGGACATCAACTAAGGAAAGTTTATCTCGGACGATAACTTATCCTTCTCAACGAGAAATTCATATTTCTCGGTCATGAGCTTCTCATAAAAACATTCAAAGTTTTTAAGTTCATGAAAAACGATTTCTAAGTAAATGTCATCTTAGAACTCGAACTTCAACTTAAGGAAAGTTTATCACGGATGATAATTTATCCTTCACAACGGGAAATTTATTTTTCTCGGTCATGAGCTAGTCACAAAACAATCAAAGTTTTGAGCTCATGAAAAACGGACCCAAAAAGGAAGTGTACGTTTCAGTGCGCTTTCCCTAACCAATAGAAGAGAAGTCTTTTATCCTGATTATTTTAAAACCGTTGAACACAATTTTTCAAGAATTTCTCAAAAGGTTTTTCAAAATCTTTCAAAATTGTGTGTTCAACACTCCCTTCCCCATAAGTGGTTTTTATATCTCAAAATTGTCATATGTTATTTTGATCAATTTTTGAGGGGGAGCGTTTTAAAATCAAGCCTTTTAATGTTGTTGGGTACATCTCTAAAATTGTCATATTTTATGTATCCAACACATTCCGAAAATGATATGAAATTGTCAAATGTAATATATTATATCAGAAAAAGGCATCTCAACTCCGTACCTCAACATATTTTGTGGTGTCGTTTTTCTAAAATTTTGTCTCAAGACACACATATACTGTTGAGGGGGAGCGACCCGACTGAAAATGTTCCATGATTCATGCGTGCACACATGTTTCTCTCCCGTCGATTTTTCGGAAAATGTCATATTTTAATCAATGGTATCTCTAATATTATATTTTTATATTAGAGATAGGGGGAGAAAATATGATTAAAATGTAATATATCGCAACATGTGATCTTAAAGACTCAAGTGCAACTCTTTCCTTCACATGCCAAACTATTTCGTATATCGATGCATGTGTGTAGGGGGAGCTTTTCGGAAATGTAAAACTTTCAAGTGTTAAAAGTTTTGATTTTTATCAAGCACTTTGAATGGTTTTCAATGGTTTTATGGTTACGATCTTTACCCAAAACAACCTACTATCCACGACGGAACGATGGAGTCAAAAGGTGGTTTAGGATAGGAAACTAAGTCCCATGATCCAACCAGAACCGGAGGGATCTACCCAAGGACATTCCATAGCTAGAAATAGTTGTCCTTAGGAAAGATGGAGTGGAATGAAGCTGAATGTGGACCAAGTACTTAAGTTAGCACTGGAACAATCACAACAAGGTGCTAACGATGACATATTGGTAAGCATTGAAGGAGTTGAATATTCTATGCAACTTAGGCAGAAACCGGGTCAATACATCTATTGAAGACAAGTCATCATGGACCCAGTGATGCAATGCACAACCCTTCCCAGCCATTCGAGTTTCTCTCAAAAGAAACTTGTCTCATTGTCACGGAGATCAACACGTATCTATTGACTTTCTCACTCCGAGTCAGTTAATATTGAAAAGGTGGCAGTCTGCTCCAGCCTCCGATTACCAAAATGCACTTATTGAGTCTAGAGCCAAACGAGATCAATTTATCATCTCATTAGGACACAATCGAGTCCTACGCATTATCCTTGTGATATTGCCAGAACATCTGAGTGATACGATTCACAATGAAGATGGAAATCCTGCTTGAGCCAGCATCAAACAAGCTTATGGTAGGTAACTTGTGCGATTCTACACGAATCAAACTTGTGAGAACTGGAAAGCAACTAAGTTTGGATTCTTAATTGATTCAAACTTGATTCCAGGTTTCTTTGCAAAGTCCATGTGATCTTGCCAGAACATTCAGAGTGACACTCATTAGTGTT
Organism: Glebionis coronaria; assembly: GCA_025667525.1. NCBI lineage: Eukaryota > Viridiplantae > Streptophyta > Magnoliopsida > Asterales > Asteraceae > Glebionis > Glebionis coronaria. The sequence goes on along the minus strand of CM046874.1, from coordinate 629,770,033 downwards.
CACAGTGACGAATGGAAATCCTTCCAGTGTCAACATCAAACAGCACTGCGGTAGGTAACTCGCAAGATTCTCTATGAATCAAGCTTGTGACAAACTGGAAAGCAAAAATGGTGCGATTCTTTTAGAATCAAACTTGTTCCAGGAAATCTAAATTGACGACTCTAATCAGACGGATAATTTATCCTTATGATTCACTCTTTACGTTCGCAGTCTGCTTTGAGACGGTCGAGTAAAGAGAACTGGCTACTACCGCCGGGAAACCCTGTCAAGGAGGTTCTTAATCGAATCTACCTGATCACAGGTACGGTATTTAATACCGTTTAGCGGCCTTCACCGACCGGAGGTAAAACGCTACCGAGTTAGGATGAAATGTTCAAAGCCATTTTATCCGTGTCTATATATGTTGCTGCATATCAAGAAGGTGGCGTAGCTGTGATACCGATGTCGATTCAGAAGTCACAAGAGAACAAGATGGCGATAATCAAGATACCTAAGAATGTAAGAATGTAATAGGTCATCTTAGTCACAAGGAGTACAGATGAAGATCTCAAGCACTCAAAGTCAAATGACAAAGGCTCAAGATAAAGATCACGAAAGCATGAAGGAACAAAGCTGTTACAAACAAGATCAAGACCAAGATACAAGACCAAAGCAGGAAGATCTCCTCTACAAGAATGTATTCACTCAACCATCTTATGCTTTTTAAGCATTTTAAGATGATCGATACATTGGGGGAGATTGTTAGCCCTATATTTTATATAGTCGAACAAGAATGTAATAGGTCATCTCAGTCGTTAAATGGTCTTGTATTGTAATAGGTTAGTCAGGAAAACCGGGCTTGGACTTTAAGCTAATATTGTATAAGTTAGGGGCGTAAGCCCAAAACAAAGCCAAGCCCGCCCCAAGATGAAGCCCACAAAGGCCCTAGGCCGTGGCATATATAACCCTCTTCCACATGTGGAAGAGGGTGTTGGTTACCATTTTGCTTCTCTCTCTAAAAGTGTTTAACCTTCCAATTCTCTCTTGTTTCTCTCTCTACTTTCTTCTCTTTCTCTCTCTAAATATCTCTTCTAAATCTTGTGTTATGGATTGAATGGGAACAACACATACTTTCCTGAATTTGTAGAAGTATTTTATGCAGAAGGAATAAGTATGTGAGCACGACTTCAACAGGTACACCGTAACGCCACCGTCTTCGAATGCAGCAACATAATAAGACACGAATAAAATGGCTTTGACATTTTATTCTAATTCGGTAGCATTTTACCTCCGGTCGGTGAAGACCGTTGGACGATATTAGATATCGTACCCGTGACGGATAGTTTCAATTGAGTAACTTCCTGACAGGATTTCGCGGGTAAACCCGTTCTCTTTATTTGACCGTCCAAAGTTGACTGCAAACATAAAGAGTGAATCATTTGGATTAAAAATCCTTATGATTGAAACCGTCAATTCATGAAACCTGGAACAAGTGAATTTCAATTAAGATATTCACCATCGTTGCTTTCCAGTTGTCACAAACTTAATTCAAATAGAATCTTGCTTGTCACCTACCAAGTGCTGTTTAATGTTAACACTAGAAGGATTTCCACTCGTCACTATGAACACTAAAGAGTGTCACTCTGAGTGTTCTAGCAAGATCATATGATAATGCGTAGAGGCCTGGAACGAGTTTAAGTTCAATTAAGAATTAAACTACTGTATCTTTCCAGTTTTCACAAGATTGGTTCTTAAAGAACCGCACGTGTCACCTACCATGAGCTTGTTTGATGTTGGCTTAAGCAGGATTTCCATCTTCATTGTAATACTTTCGTATCACTTAGATGTTCTGGCAATATTACAAGAATACTGCGTAGGACTCATAAAGATCTCTTACTTTTCACAGTGTGTGAAGAAGCAAGGAATAAATGGAAAGTGTCCTAATGAGACTTTTGATGATCTCGTGGCTCTAGACTCGATAGTGCGTTTTGATTTAGTGAGCGATGGCTGGAGAGGATTTCCACCTATTCAATATCAGTCTATTCGGAGTGAATAAACCAATAGATAACGTGTTGAAATCCGTGTGATTAAAACAAATATCTTTTGAGAGATATTTGAGTTAGCTGGGAAGGGTTGTGCATTGCATCACTGGGTCCATGATGTCAATCTTCAATATCGAGAATCATTGAAAAAATGATCTCAATAGCATATGTATTGACCCGGTTTCTTCCTAAAGTTGTAAGGAGGGCTTCTTTCTTTACACCCTTTATCTTTACAATTCTTTTTCATTCTTCAACCCCTTCAATGCTTACCAATACGTCATCACTAGCACCTTGTTGTGATTGTTCCAGTGCTAGCTTAAGTACTTGGTCGGCATTCAGCTACATTCACAATCTTTCTCCATCTTTCCTAGGACTTCTAATTCTATCTAGGGAATTGTCCTTGGGAAGATTCCATCGGTTCTGATGAATCATTGGACTAATACCTAATCCTACCACCCTTTTGTCACCACGTTCGTCGTGAATTAAGTGTGTTTTGGGTAAGTATTGTCACCATAAAAAAATCCTTGAAAATCACTTAAAGCACTTGTGATATTATAATCAAAGTTTTTGTGCCTTAAGTGTTTTGTTCATCAAAAACGCTCCCCCTTAACTTTTGCATTACACATGTTAAGTTGGTTTATCTTTTAAGCCTTTTTTATTGTTTAGCCAAGTATCATTAAGTCTCCTTAATCCCATTTTTTCCCCTTTCCAAAATGTTAACCATCAATATTTTGGATATTTAATGGATTAACCGGTCTTTGGGTAATAAAATGAAATTAGATGTTGGCCAAAGAACATATTAATGCTCCCCCTCAAATTAATGAGGGTTAGTTGTAGTGCTTGAGTACGATATGTTTGAAAGATTTAGAATCTCGAGAGAAATTCTTGAAAAATATCATACTTTTACACTACAACATGCCACAAAAGCTGATTATACAAAAATTAACATATTCACAATAATAGACATATGGAGTTGACCTGTTATAAGACGAACCATAATTACATGGCTCGTTCTGTGAACCTATGGTGAGCTCCATATGGTCGTCCACCGACGAATCGTTCCACACTTCGTAGCAACCGGCGCTTCCTTAGAAGTTCCTCGATCTTATTGATCGCGTACTTAGCTCCTATTTTACATTGGCTTGTCCAAGGGTACTTGACTGCTAGAAGCGGTAGGTCAGCATTGAGAACCGTCAGATTATCTCGAACATGCTTGAGCGTACCATCGCTGAATTTGTGCAGTTCGGATAATCGCATAAACTGCATGACGCCAGTCTCATTTGGATAAAAAAATCCTTGCTTCCGGCGTTGTGGTCCCCATGTAAGGCTTCTTGTTCTTATGGAAATTACTGAGTGGAGTTGTATGGGGACGTTCCAAGTTTAGCTGCTTCTGATAGCTCTCCACTCCAAGTTGAAAATCTTCCACCCGGTTTTAGATGACGATTTTCCTAGCATATTGACGAAAGTTGGAGCTCAATGCAATGACTATCTCAGGTGGTAAATGGTCGACTTTTTCCTGAGCCAATAACAACAGAAGATCTTCGATGTCTTCAAGTTAAAGGTACTGGAGATCACTTTCGTTAATTCGGTATTCTTTCTCATCAGTACGTTTGAACACGATTACATTCAAGTAATCATAGCCGAATACAGTCTGAGTGGTTGCTTCTTGAATGCTTTTGATTCTGTGAGCTGAGACAATCGAAGAACCTCTCTTTGGACGATGGAAGTGATTGTAAGCTAACCTTTTCTTTGCATTCTAGTGAGAGATGCCAAGTGATGCGAAAGTATCATAAAACTTGAGCAGTTTCCTTCTCCATAACGCATTAGGTACTTTATCTTCGATCCATGGAACGTTCTCCAGATTAGCAGCCTTGAGCATAGTAAGTGATGTGGCATATTTCTTCGCGCCTTTTTCAAGATACTCAAGATCATGAGAAACAAAGTGCTCTATTAGGATCGTTGCAGATCTGGGGATGACTGTGGGTATAAGAGGTCGTAACACTAGAGTCTGAATTCCTTTAGTCATCGCTCTCATTGCCTTTGTAAGCTCATTTAAGTGATATTCTGCTTCATTATGGCTGATCTTCAAAGTATCAAAGAAGTCCACATTTGCGGCTGCCATTTTGATAAGATCCGGAGTCATTGTCGGTTTCCCATAAGAATACCTTAGAAAGGCCGAGAAATCGATAGGATTGTTTAGGAATTGAGTCAGCTCCATTTCAGTTGCTGTGTCGAAAGGATGCTGTGGTGCTGCATTTGTAAGCCAGAGTTGCTCCTGTACCGTGTCATCGATGATAAGAGATTCAGTAAACGTTGGTTCTGGCACATTTAAATCTTCAACTTCTATATCAGAGATGTGCTGATCTTCAGATGGTGTTGAAGGTTGTTCTTGTGTCACCGGTATATCATCGTGAGGTTCTTCTTCTAGCATTGACCCTGTGGGTTCTTCTTCTTGCGTAGACACAGGAATTTCGTCTTCTTGCATACGTTCTACAGATTCATTGTGAGAATCAGTAGTAAAAACTGGTTCAGTAGATATACCTGTGTCAATATGATGTGTTTCTGGTAAAGTGGACTCCACCGTCTTTTATGCGGTTTCAGCAACGCTTTCTGCAGCTTCCTCGATACCTTACTCAGTTGCCTTATCACCTTCATCCTTATTTGACTCTTCGGTATTAGTACCCGTTTTGTCATTCTTATCACCCTTGTTGGTTCCATTTCATTATCATCATCTTCATCTTCATCCTCATCTGTATCCTCGTCCTCATCTTCATCTTCATCCTTATCCTTTTCTTCACCATCCTCTTATTCCTCCTCATCTCCTTCCTTGTCCTCTGCTTCCACATCCTCTTCCTCATTTTGATCATTATCACCCTCATCCTCATCACCATTACCCTCGTTATCTGCCTCCTCGAGCTCTTCTTCATCCTCAGACTCAGAGTCTTCAGTGTCTGCAGGTGTATCTTCAATAATTGCTTTGTTGAGATATTGCAGAACTTTTCGTTTGTATTTCGATTTACGAGTCTTCATATCGTGCAGTCGTGTCTGTAACAATTTCATTAGTTGAAAGGTAGATAAACCAGTACCGAAAAGAGTTGGTAGCTCCTGATCAACATATGACTTTACTTCTCGTCGAATGATCTTGGTCATCTTCTCATTAATTGACCCCAGAAAGGCAGCATTCTCTTTGTCACGAGTTTTCTTCTCTCCAAGAAATGATTTATGTTGTTCTTTAAGTTTAGACACGCTGTCGGATATTTTCTTGAGTGTAGGCTCGTCAGGTTGCGGTTCCGTGAGAGTTTGTGTGTCAGGAGTGGTGAATCTTTCAATCAGTGCAGCTATTTGTTTAGTTTGAGCCTCCAGCTGTTGTTGAAGAGACTAAATCAGTGGATCACTAACTGTGAGGAATGGGTTGGAGGTGGATGATACTTGTTGTACTGATGGTGGAGGTGTAACCATGACTGTTAAAGTGGTGGTGGATGATACGGGTTGTTCAAGGATAGGTGACGGTGTGGATTCAGTGATTGGGGCGGTGGTTGATACAGGTTGTTCAGCTATTGATGATGACGGGGTAGATACAGTCGTTGGGGTGGAAGTAGATACCGGTTGTTCAACAAGTGCTGGTGTGATAGCTGGTGTTATGACTTCACTGATGACTGGGGTGGATAGTGGTGGAGTGGTGGTTGATGTTACAGAAGTTATGGGAACATCCACCATGTTTTCATTTGTCGATGGATCAGTATTTGTAACCTCAACACCCTCCCCTTCCAAATTAAGATATTTCATAACATCTTCAGAGCCGGAAGTAGACTTACTTTGAAGTTGAGTTTCTGGTATGAAAGTTGCATGAGCATCGTCGTGTACCACCGTGTGAGTTGGTTCCGGTAAAGATGTGGTGATATTGGCTCTTGATACATCAAACTTGTATCTGTGTTTGCACTGCTACCACCCTCTTCACTTTGCTCACGACTTTCAAAATGGAAGTTATCAGCATCTTCATAAACATCTTCATCGTTAGGATCTTCATAAAAGGCGATATCGGCATCAGGTTCACCAAATTCCTCTAAGTCATCAAACACTATTGAGCCTGATCCTTTGTATGTTGCAAAAGCCTCCACTCTGCTTCGCTGAAGAGTAATACGTAGTTGTTTGGCTTCAGAAATGGTTTGCTTAGCTGGTTCAGCTGAATCAACAAGTGCTTCTTTACCTTTGGTTTGCTTTGCTTTCTTTGGCCTTCTTAGTGGTACTTCTTCGTTGTCATCCTCAGTTTGGGTCATCTCAGCTTCTTCAGCATCTTTATCAACTAAATGCTCTTTCCCTGTGCCTTTATCTTTTGATGAAGCAGTCGATTGGCGCTTGGAAATTCTTTTCTTTCGTTTACCTTTTTGCGTCTCTGATTGTTTCTCGGAGGGATATGCATTTTCTCGTTTGAACTGTGCTTCAATATCCTGTAGCATCTCTCGGTAGTGATCACTTTCCCTGATTCCTTCATTCATCATGATGTCTGGCACTGGAGCTGGTCTGAGCTTATACTTTGTGAATTGATTATCCGCAGTCATAGTGTCTAACACATCGTCACTGTTTTGAGTATGATAGAAGAAATTCCCACGAGGATCAATATCTAGGTCACTCTTCATGAAGAAATTGATGATTAGTTTTGTGAACCTTGGAAATGGGAGATGCACCGCTTTCCTCTTGGAACTTGTGAATTGATGACAGAATTCCTCCCAAAGTTGTAGTGCATAGTCCACTTTAGATCCAGTATAGAGACCCCAAAAGATAATTGCCTGAGAGGGTCTCATTGCGTCTGATCCGCGAATCTTGGAAGTAAGGCATTTTACTAAAGTAGTGACAATTGCTTTCCAAGGTTGCCCAATATGTGACGTGTTAAACTGAGAAAGGAAACCAATTTCGCCCTCATAATTCAATTCTCGGATTACTCGAAGCAGTTCTTTTGAATCTGGGTCAGGCACAAAGTGTTCTCCTTTTGCTAACTTAGGAAGCTTGAATAGTTGCCTAAATTGACGCAATTCAAGTGTCAAGTCTTTGTTGTTTAGCGTAAACGAGATAATCTTCTTTGACAATTGCTTTGCTTGTGTGATTGAGGTTGTTGCCCAAAATTCGTGAATGTATACTTCAGGAACTGATGCAGTGACACGTAATGCATCCTTTATTGGTGAACAATCTAGGATGTCCGTTGCAATTCTGAATGCCGCCAAAGAAGGATCGAAATCGTCTTTCAGACGAAAATTGTTTGGTGCATGTTGCATTCTAGCATTAAGTGGAACAAGGATAAGATCTAGTCGATTTTGTTCTTCTTCGGTTATCGACATTTTCCTGCTTTTAGATAAACACAAGCACACTTGATATATACACATATATATCTCATAAACTATGTAAATCCTAAGCATTGGAAATAAATCACAACAAATGTCACCACATATGATTGAGTAACAAAATACAAGCATAGTTCATATGGAATAAGTTCATACATTCAGAATCACACCTAGAATTGAAATATATGCCACAGACAATTTATTCTAAGGAAATAACAACCTAGCATTAGTTCTTTGAATATTTGGATTTCTTGGTTGTCATTACCAGAACCTCAGTAGGTCTAGGTTTAGTTTCAACCACAACCTCAGTAGGTCTTGGTTTAGTTTCAACCACAACTTCAGTAGGCTTTGGTTTAGTGTCAACCACTACTTCAGTAATTTTTGGAGTATCCTCAACCCAGATTTCAGTAGGCTTGAACACAGGGTTAGACAACGATGAAACTTTGTCTTCCATGGCCTGGATACAAAACACAAGACATCGAATAAGTAATTTGTATATCTTTTGTTTACAGAATTGTCAACTTATTAAATAAGATGACCTTCTGTAATAAGAAACCTTTCAAGTATTCTTATGAGATAAAATTATTTTGATTTCAATATAACTTGGTTTCGTTTTAATGGCCTTAATTTACTTAAAGCCTAATAAAGTGGGAGTGTTGTCTAGGCCGATTTCATTAGATAGTCTTTGGCATTTGCACAATTCTTAAAGTCCATAACAAGCCTAACAAGTGTTACAATGTAAACCCTTACCGCAATCTAAAAGATATTCAAGGCAAAGGCATTGCAAAACTAAGTCCATATTAGTGCCAAACATGTCTAAACAAACTTGCAAATTTTGGTCCATCGTGATAAGCCATCGCATTGACCATCACATTGAACCCATCGCATTCGACCCATCGCATTGGACCCATCGCATTGGACCCATCGCATTGGACCCATCGCATTCGCCCCATCGCATTGGACCCATCGCATTGGCCCCATCGCATTGGACCCATCGCATTGGACCCATCGCATTGGACCCATCACATTGGACCCATCGCAACGGATCCATCGTAACGGACCCATCGTAACGGACCCATCGCAACGGACCCATCACAACGGACCCATCGCAACGGACCCATCGCAACGGACCCATCGCAACGTGTCCATCGCAACAAGCCATCTCAATGGACACATCGCAACGAGCCCATCGTAATGGTGCCATCGCAGCGAATCCATCGTAGTTGTGCCATCGCAATCAATGCGATGAGAAGCCATCGTGGTCAGGCATCGTGTTCTGGGCGATAGAACCAAGGCAAATCTTTTGAGTTCGATTACGGGACTCATAAGCTGTTATATGCCAAACTGGGTAAAAACAATGTTAATCTAGGCTAGATGAACAAATCCCACCTCTTAAAACTCATTTTCATCAAAAATCTATAAACCCTAATTGTTCAGATTTGATGGATACATGTTTGAGTTATGAAAGGAGTATGAGATAATCATCTAAATAATATACAATGATAGTAATAAGTATACCTAGATTAGATAATACGAGTAGCACAAATAGATGGATATAGGAAGCTTTAACAATGGCGGTTTGGAGTTGTGATGTTGTGAGTGTAACAGTTATGACAAAGAGACGAGTAGGGGGGATATATTTGACTTTGGTCAAACCAAGTTGCAAGAAATTGCAACTTGGTCCCCCTTGTTGCAATTGTGCAATGTTTTACCCCCAAGGATTAAGATATTAAATAAACACATGTAAAAACACATGAACTAACCAACACATTAACCCGTAACGTCTTATCATTGAAAACAAGCACGAAAACAAACTCCTAACGCTTAATTGCAAACAAGCTATACCTCAAACCATATAGAGCACACAAAGCATATAATGATGAGAATGGTCGGTTTATATTTTCTGAAAACCCTTTTTGAAGACGAATTTTAATTCCAAAAGAAATATAATATTTGCCCCCCCTTAAACATAGACCCGTTTTCTATTTAAAGAGTTGTAGTCATTGTTTTTTTAAAAGAACAAATATCCATGAAGACTTTTTCCGGTTTAGTGATTTTATGGAACGATTCTGGTGGCAATAAGATTTCTCTTATTTTTACAAAATAAGTGCACTGAAACGTACACTAATTTGTGTTAAACCAAGTTATAAAGTAGACTTAGTCCCTTACAAGGTTTTAAATTAAACCTTGCCCGAGAAAATTAATTCCCGTTGTGAGCCAACGTTTTCAAAAGAAATACGTGACTTTAATGCGAAAAACGGGTTGCAGTCTGAAATAACTACAAGCCATATGGGCATGTTTTAAAATATGTCCAAATTTTATACGGACTCTGTTTATGGTGCCGTGTCAATTTTAATTGACATTTCTAAGGCCGTAAATATTACCGTACTAAAAGACATGCCCGTTTTAAAAATGAAAAATATTTTTGGATTTTCTTGATTTTATATTTTTTATGGTTTTTGTATGTTTTATATTTTTGTATTTTTCTTTTGGTGGTTTAAATATATACGATAATATACAAGATCACGATCAAAGGATACTCTAGAATAGTTTACCACCACTATTCTTCAGATTCTTCTGCCAACTCCTTAAGTGTCGCTGGTGAGAATGATTTCATGCCTAGCTTTTCGATCAAAAACTCGATACGTCCTCGATCTAAGGCCTTTGTGAATATATCTGCCAGCTGATACTCAGTGTTGACGAAGTACAGTTCGATCACTCCATTTTCCACTTGCTCTTTGATAAAGTGGTAGCGCATGTCAATGTGCTTCGCCCGGGAATGTTGAACGCAGTTGCAGCACAGAGCAATTGCACTTTTGTTATCACAGTACATCAGAATTTTGTTGAAGCCAAGACCGTAGTCAGTTAATTGTGATCTCATCCAAAGAACTTGAGCACAACAACCGGACATGGCAATGTATTCAGCCTCTGTACTTGATATCGCAGCGCTTTTCTGCCTTTTAGATGCCCAACTAACAAGTCTATCTCCAAGAAGTTGCACACTGCCAGAAGTGCTACGTCTAGTATCTTGACACCCATCATAATCCGCATCTGCATATGATATTAGTGCAATAGAGGAATCCTTTGGATACCACAGACCACGATTAAGTGTTCCTTTAAGATACCGAAAGATCCTTTTTACAACATGTAAGTGTTTTTCGGTAGGCCGAGCCTGATATCGGGCACACATGCATATAGCAAATTACAAATCCGGCCTGCTAGCAGTCAGATAGAGAAGGGTGCTGATCATTCTACGGTAAATTTTAGGATCGACAGCTATCCCTTCCTTATCTTCATCTAACTTGGATCTCTCCACCATTGGAGTATCCACGGGGTCACGGTTTTCAAAATGATACTTCTTTAATGATTCAAGAGCAAATTTTGATTGATTAATGAAGATGCCTCTAGGATTCTGAGAAATTTGTAACCCTAAGAAAAATGAAATTTTTCCCATCATCGACATCTTAAAACGTGTGGACATAATTTTCTCAAAATGGTCAGACAATCGTTGATTAGTAGCAGCAAATATCATATCATCAACATAAATTTGTACCAGTATCATGTCGTTGTCCTCCTTGAGAATAAGTAATGTTGGGTCCACTTTGCCTTTGGAGAAGCCTTTCGAGATGAGATACAAAGATAGGAGATCGTACCACGCGCGTGGAGCTTGTTTCAACCCATAAAGAGCCTTCTTGAGCTTGTACACGTGATGAGGATACTCCGAGTTGACGAATCCATTCGGCTGGCTTACGTAGACATCTTCCCTTAATTCACCATTGAGAAATGCCATCTTAACATCCATTTGGGAGACGATCATGTTCATATGAGCAGCATAAGCAAGGAATAGTCTAATTGCCTCCAATCGTGCCACAGGAGCAAAGGATTCTTCAAAGTCAATACCCAAAGCTTGTTTGTAACCTCTAGCAACCAATCTAGCTTTGTTCTTCAGCACTCCACCTAACTCATCGAGTTTAACCTTATATACCCACAACAATGTAAGGATTTCAACGTTGCTGGGTAAAGGAACTCATTCCCACACTTCAAGACGTTGAAATTCATTAAGTTCCTCTTGCATGGCTTCAATCCAAGATGATTTAGTCATGGCTTGTTGCTAGTTTTTAGGTTCAGTGTCAGAAAGAAATGCATCAAAGTAGCAATATAATGCATGTTCTTAGAGTTGGTGGCGTGTTAAGACTGGTCGATCGATGTCACCAATAATATTGCAGATTGGGTGATCCTTTGTCCATTTTGTGTTGTGAGTTTCAATCCGTGGTAGTTGGGAGTGAACGATGGCAGGAGCTTCCTCTGAGGTAGACGCACCGTTAAGGTTTTCGGGTATTTGTGAACCAAAGAACGGAAGCTCTTGTAAATGAGCAATTTCCAAATCGTGATCATAGTGATCCTCTTCAACATCATTAGGAATGAGTGGGGGTGATGATTCAGGTGTAGTTTGTGAATTAGTGGGGGATGGGACATCTGGTTCAATAGTAACAGTAGATGCCTCTGACAGATTTCCATTATCTTGAGCAACAACTTCGGGAATCGGAGCTACTGTTGTAGGTGCTGGAGAATCCTTACTAGGTGGATCAAAGAATTCATCAAACATAGGTTGAAACAACTCATCCCACTCGGGCCTTGTAGGTGGTATAAATGATAGAGAAGTAGGATTGTTGGGAGTTAATCTGGAACTAATTGTACCGGTTCCCATCTCATGTAATGCGGGTTCAGAGTTGTGTTGCTCAGAAGCCATCGCTGTCAGCTCATCAAAATCGGCATCCAAAGTTTCTACTATCTTGCCAAGACGAGGTTATAAATTTGGTAAGCTTTCTTTGCAGGTGAGTAACCAATGAAAATTCCAATATCAGCCTTCGGTTGAAGTTTGCCCAAATTCTCACTATTTGTATTTGGATAACACAGTGCACCAAACACATGAAGAAATTAAATATCGGGTTTGTGTCCATGAAGTACCTCATATGGAGTTTTACCATGGCGTTTGCGAATGATGGAGCGTTTTTGGGTATAACATGCGGTTGCCACTGCTTCAGCCCATAATGTAACACCCCCAAATTTTTACAACTTAGTACAGCGGAAGACTAGTTGGTGTTACGGGATAGCACATTACTCACATCATAGACAACACATAAAAATCGCGTTCTTTAATAATAAATCATTTCCATTCATAAATATCAAAGTTACATCGGTCCCAAGTCATATTATTTCATACAAAGTTTTACAAAGTATTTGAATGGAAGATATAGTTTAGGTGCGGGCCATGAATTCTTGTCGTCTTCCCGAGAATTACCTTCAAGTACCTGAGATAAAACATGTTAAAAGAAAAGGTCAGCGATAACGCCGAGTGAATTCATAGAGTTTAATTAAATCCATCAATATAATATCGGTATAAAATAATTACCGAAAATCATTTTGTACAAATCATTTTAATAGGCCATAAAATAGCCAAAGTCATTTTATACAAATCCTTATCGAAAATCATAATATAGGAATTTGCCTTAAAAATCATTATACGAGCCAATGTCGTAAACACGTCATACAATACGTCTTACGACGTTGTATAAAGTTAAATAAAAACCGTTATATAAATACGGTTATGAAAACCAAAACACGAACATAATATCAATAGTATGACCCTGTATTGCTAGTCAGGCAATACATCGTAATTCGAAGCGTCTAATAGTATTTCATTAGTTTTTGGATTATTATAAGCCGCATGACATTGTTACCTTACTAAACCAACAACAGGTAGCTAACCCGATACTAAATTTGCCCATCTAAAGTAGCGTGTCGTCACAAAGGTCACGCTATGGAAATCTTCTCATACATAAATTCGCTTACCAATCAATGTGGCACGACGGGGATCAACCGTCAAGGCGCGAACTGGGGTGATCATCCCCAAATAGTACTATTAAATGCATAAGCGTCTACCAAATCCCGGTAGTTCACAATTCATGCTAATGGGACTTTTAGTGACATAACCTAACTTTAATAATCCATTTAATTTCATCTATCGGGTCCTTTAATCATTTATCGGGTCATACAATCGGGTCATTCAATCATTCGGGTCCAAAATCAATAAACAAACAATCGGGACAAATGGTGTCCTATTTAATAAAAACTAACATGTTATCTCCCTCGCGGGTTTATAAAGCATTTATAAAAAAACATTTAAATGAGTGCGAGGCTATGAACTCACGTTTATGTGGGAAGACGATTATCGGCGATTTGGATGTACGGTACGTGCTTCAATCACGAAAACCTAGACAAATAATAATCGGTCTTAGACTCATGTCCAATGACTTTATAAAAAAATAACAGTTATGTATACATATGATGATTATATATATATGATGATCAAGTGGGTTTACATATTCTCATTTATTCATTTTTGTGTTATGTGTCGATAACTTTTATACTAGTTTTTTCGTTTTACCTATTTACGTGGTTTAGGTCCAATAAGCCTATTATAAGTTTATTAACTTGATTAATCCATTTCATACTTATATAATCAGTAGTTATACTTTACATGTTGGGCCCAAATGGGTTAAGCCCGATAAGTTCTTTTTACAAGTTTTTATCTTAATTTGTCCAATTATTAGTCCAATATGCTTAATTAGCTCGTAAATGTCCGTATTTCTTATAGTTCGGGTTTTATCGGTTTTTACTTGTATTAGATACTTATATATCAGTATATGACTCTTATAAACTTTACATTAGACGGGTTTGGTCGTCTAAGTTTTATTTGGCGAAAAACGTTAATTTTACGGCGATAGCCGAAAAAGTCGTAAAAATCAAGTTTATAGTTTTTATTACTTATAAATATTATTTCTCCACCATTTATATAATTTATCCATTTAATTAACCTTTTATATATTTATATAAACAAGTTTTATAAGTTAGTGGGTTTTTATTTTACATTTTATACATTAAAATGTGAGTGCTTATATAATAATAATAAACATTAATTCCAAAAATCTGATTTTTATCTTCATGTTCACCATTTTTACCATATCTAGAGTTCTATAATGAATTAGAAGCTCATTTTTGGGTGACAAGTTCTTCATATTATGTGCTACATTTAACTTAGTTATATCTACTGCCCATTTTGAGTTCATCTTGTCTTAACAGTCCCTACAAAACTGCTTATTCAGATTAGACCACCTAACTTGTTTTGATCATATCTCACTCATAATTTTGATTCCATTGCATGGCCAACTCTCACATGTGTATAACATCTTGTACTTACTGTAAATGGATCATACCATGCAATTTTATCAGTTCTTGTTTTACTTATATACTGTTTTTATACAACCAACTAAATAATCAAGATTTTAACCTCATTTCTTATAGTTATTATCATTTTTAAGCATATCTATCAACACTTGATCCCCACACAACATTTTTATCATCATATATACATCATATACATATACAAAATGAAAGAAAATACATTAGTTCTTTACAAAATAACAAGAGAAAAATGGAGAGGATGATCTTCTTTACCAACCAAGTGTTTTCCTTGTTTTTGGAAGACGAGGACTTGATGAATACAACAAGTAACTCCAAGACCACCAAATATCAAGAACATATGTTGGAAAATCAGCCCTAGGACACAAGCAAATCACCTCCAATGATGTTAATAGGGCCACCAAATGATCAAGGCTTCAAGATAACTCCTTATTAGAGCTAGTAAACATGTGTTTCATGGCTAGAAGAGATCAAAATGGGTGTTTGTTGCTTTATTTTGGATGAAAAGGAGGAGGAGTTTTGAGAGAGTTTGGTGTTGATTGCATGTAAGAAATGGTGGAATGAGGAGTTGCTAGTGGTTTTGTGTAAACAAGTGGGAAGTTGAAAGCTTAAAGGGTAAGCTAAGCTTACACTTGGAACAAACTAGCTAACTTGATGCCACCTTCATGGTGTGGTGTCAAGTGTGTCGTCCAACATTGCTAGTGGGGTGGGACAATGTGTTTTGTCCCATCTCACTAGTTTACGGGTATTTCTCGATTCTAGTTTTCTCGATTTGCGTGCCCTCGGGTCGTTTTACGAAAAACGTTTTTATAAATTATGAATCAACGTCACAAAACGAATCCAATAAAAATTTTCTCATCAAAAACGGAGTTCAAAAACGTAAATACGTAATCCTAAGGTTTCCGGTTTAGTCGTAAAAGGACGTTAAAATAAAATCGTAAGTCCTAATCTCTTCTCGTAAATTTGTGAATTTATGAACCAACACAAATTTAAAACTCCAAAATAATATTTATGGATAAATTTATTTTCTGAAATGTCAGACTGTCACCAAAGACGGTGTATGTAAACGTAAGCACGTAACGTAGAATCCTCCGGTTTAAACGTAGTCGATGCTACTTCAAGACGTAAATCAAAATTTCTTCCCAAAAATAAGTGAGTTCATATTGTAACATTAAAATAATGTTTTTAAATAATATTCGAGAATAAAATATCAACCATAAATTAACGGATTGTCACACATAAGAATAAAGGAGCATTCACATAAATCAACATAGTTATAGCAGCTTCCATAAGTGTACGGTTACGTCTTTCTACGACACTGTTTTGTTGTGGATTGCGAGCAACAGAAGTTTCATGTGAAATACCGACCTCTTCATAATAGTCTCGTAGAGTTTGATTAACGAACTCAGTTCCATTATCAGTGCGAATGCGGCGAACAGTAGCATTAAGACGTATTTGGATCATCTTTAAGAAAGTAATAATATACTTTGGTGCTTGATCCTTGGATGCTAAAAATTTTACCCATGTAAACCTTGAGAAATCATCCACCACGACGAGGATGTATTTTCTACCACTCACACTAGCTGTACGCATAGGCCCACAAAGATCCATGTGCAAAAGATATAGTGGTTCTTGGTTGGTGTCTTCAGCTTTAGGTTTGTATGATTTCTTGGTTCTTTTCCCCAAAGAACACGCGGAACATAAATGATCCTTGTCGAACTTAAGTTTTGGAAGACCACGAACAAGTTCGTTTTTAGCCAAATGGTTTATATCATCAAAGTTAAGATGAGATAACCGGCGATTCCACAACCATGACTTGGTCTTGGATGCTTTGGAGAGAAGGCATACAGGAGAGGCGGCCATCATGTTTTGAATGGACAGTGTGTAGAGATTATCCCCTCGAGAACCCTTTAACAAATCATTTCCTGGAAGATCGCGAATAAAGCAAGTATGTTGTCGAAAAGCCACCTCAAGGTTTGGATCGCAAAATTGTCCCACTGAAAATAGATTGTGACCAAGTCCCTCCACATAATATACCCTTGAAATCGTAACATTCCCAATTTGGTATTCACCATAACCCATGATCTTCGCAATATGTTCGTTGCCGAATTTAACCATTCCTAGAAACTTGCTGACGAAATTTCTGAGCATCGAGCGATCTCCGGTCATATGCTTTGAGCATCTAGAGTCCAAGTACCAGAGGATGATTTGGACCACCTGAAAATATCACCAGACAAAGACGATGTATCATAATCTAGTAGTTCCTCTGTGTTAGCAGGTACAGATATATTTATCTTAGATTTGCTAACCGAAGAATTCTTAGGCTTCCAAACTTGCTTCCTAAATGTCGGCTTAGATTCTAGTTGTCTAAGATCCTGAGGTACTTCTTCACTGGTAGGCACAATAGTGGGGGCAGACCTAGTTAAAGGGCGCTTTTTCCATTTCTTAGTGCTAGTGTTCCTAGTTAAAGGACGCTGAGACCTAACTTTCGTGGATGTGATCCTAGTTAAAGGGCACGTAGTTCCATTAGCAGTGAAGGTCCTACCAGTGGGTTTCCATTGCCAACCAACTTGGGTGAATTTCTTCCCCGTTGGAATCCATTCAAGATTGTTCCTAATAGCATACATTTCATTCACGTGATCAACAAGACATAAATCATGACGCTAAGAAAACATGCATTCATTATAATTCCAACATCGCAAATTCGAATTCACATTTTGCTTAGACTTCTGCACAGAGGCAGATCCTTTTGTCTTAAATACATGATTCTTTTTATTTGAAACTGAAATAACATTCCTACGGTGAACTTCTACTTTCTTCTTGGCAGTCCTACTAGTGGAAGGATTGATCCTATCTTTCTTGTCTTGAGATCCTTTAGCCTTAGTAGACATAATTACTCCTGTAGAAGCCATTGGAACATTAGTGACAGATTTTGATTTAGCCTTGATGGGTGTGTTTAAAATAGGCTTAGATCTTGGATTATTATTAAATTGAGTAATGGCAATAGTGGGGGTTTGTTGTTTAGGTGGTGTAGAACCCGGTTGTCCTATGTACTTCAAGTGCTCTAAGCATTGTTGTACCCTCTCAATGTAAGCATGAGCAGAGTAATAGTGACTATTCATAGGATCAATTTCATAGTAATCATCTACCACGTCCCTAGCAAGCTCCGCGTGCTTAACTGCATCTTCCATATACCACTTATATGATAGTGAGTTGTTCTTATTGTACGGGTTCTTAATGATCACCACCTTGTTGGTTTTTGGAGCACTAGAGGTCGGGGCAGAGATTGTAGCTGGATTATCAACAACTTCTTGTCCTTTGAGTTGAAGTGTCTCCTTTAATTCAACCAAAACCATGTTTTTGTCGATGAGTTGAATATTTAAGTCAGAGATTTCCTCGCACTTACGGTTCAGTTGGTCAACGAGTGACTTTTGCTATGCCGCATTAAAAGCGAAGCGATCTTCTAATGAACCATAAATTTGTGAAAACCCCTGCTTTACTTTATCAAACTCCCCTAGCATAGAATTAATTCTATCTTCTAGGGCATGATTTTTAATCTTTGTATCCTCTAGTTCCAATTTCTCTTCTACGGATTCTCTCTTAAGTCTCATAATTTATTCCTCTAATGCTTGGACCACCTGAATCATCTTGTCACTTGTCTCAACGGAGTTTTCACAATCATTTGTTTTTTAAAGAGTTTCATTTGTAGATTGATTTTCAATTTCAAGAGATATACAATGTTGTTGAAGCTCATTAAAACGTTTTGAAAGTGTGTTATAAGAATCTTGAAGCTTTAAAAATTCAGCGTTAGATTCATGACAAGAATGATTATCTACATTAATCACAGGCTCAAAAATATTCACAGATATATCATGCACATCATCACATTTATTCACAGTAGATGAAATCTCATGAGCATATTTAAGAGTAACAACTTGCATCACTTCGAGAGACACTATATGTTCTAAGAATCGGTCATATTCGGATAAAATCTTTTCTTTCTTAATTAAATGTTGCTCATAAGCATCATCCATTTCAAAGCTTAGATTTCCCGCGAGATAATAGACTCCATTTTTAATATTGTTTACAAACGGAACGATCTCTTTCTCAAACACCGTTTTCATGTGTTCGAAAGCCCATTCTCTAGCGGTTTGAGCCGTTGAAGTCGTACATTCCAGGATGACCTTGTCAAACTCGGTAAGGTATCGCTCAATCTCTTTCAAGCTTAGCTTTACCGTACTTACCGGTGGAAGATTCTTAGGAATTTCCTTCGGTTCGTCCGAGTTAACAAGTGTAGGAAGTATACTAAGGCTTTCTCTAGTAGGCATGTAAGCGGATGTATGGATAGATTTCTTTTGCATATTAAATCGAGTTCTAAGATCTATTTTTGCATTCGTTGCATTCATTTGTGCATAGTCATACTCAGGATATGTAGGAAGTAATTTTAACCGATTCTCTTCATACGGTGTCATGCTCTCAGATTCATTTAAAAACACAATCGGATCTAATACCAATCCTAACTTGGTTGCATCATAAAGTCGTGGGTTGTGGTGAAATGCTTGCTTTGCATACCCCGGGTTAGGTGGTAGGTCTATTAGACGCGAGAGATTGAACTCTTGAAAAGAAGAATGAAACAAGTGTACTAAATGTGAAAAAGAGTATTGTTTTAAAAGCAAAATTTCAGTCTTTTTAACTCTCTCAGACGCCTTAATTTCCGTTTCAACTCTTTTAGACTCGAGAATTTCGAAATCCGTTTGTAGTTTTTGGAAATTATTAATGACTGACTCTTTTTCTTTAAGTTATTTCGAAAGATTTGCTCTTAAACTCACAATTTCTAGCAGATTATTCATTTGGACTTGCCTAAACCTATCAAATTCAGGATTGGTTAAGGTAGTGGACACTGGAGTTAATTCCAAGGTTTTAACCTTTTCCTTATGCAAATTAAGCTCGGCAGATAATGTCTGATTAACACTGAGGGTTTCAAGGACCGCATTATTCATTTGGCTAAGCAAAGATGCCGAGACCATAACCAAATCAGGTTGAGCAAACGAATTTGTAGTCGTAATAGCTCCCGGTTGTGGTTCACTCAAAGTCTGGGGACTTGCATTGATATTGCTATCATTGTTTGTCTCCTTGATTGAGGTACTAACCACCGGAGGCTATTCCGGATACTCAGACACTTGCTCAACTTGATAAGGTACAATACTAGTATCCATAGCAGTATTTGGTACCTCAGAGATTGTGTCAGCTCCATAAAGTGAAAGATTTGCCATGAGAGCTACTTTGGCGGTATTGAGATCATCACAGTCAGAGTCGTATGCATCCAAATCGTCACATTGATATGCGGCATTGTTTGTGATGGCTGTTGTGAGACCGTCAGTGTCCGCGACTCCCGGATCTACGAGAAATGCCAACTCTTCTTCATCGAGCTCACGTCCTTGGGCTTGAGCATTCACCAAGTAGATCTTCTCCTGAAACCATGTGCTATCCCTTTTCCTCTTGGGCTGCTTACACTCTCAGGCCATGTGCCCTTCCCTTTTGCAGTTGTAGCATATAATCATCTTCGTTTTGCCAGTGCTATTACCTCTTGTAGCAGTAGTGTTAGATGAACGTGCACCAGCAGTAGATGAATTGGGTCTCCTATGAAGTGGTTGCACCATGACTCTACCATCTTGAATTGTAGCCTGTTGTCGAGAGTTAGAAGAGTTCCTTAACTGATTGTTAGTTGTTGATGGTCCTCTGTAACCTCGTTTGTTCAATGTTTGAGTGAGATAAGCAGACATTTGAGCAAGTATATCAGTAGGACTATCCCCTTGTCTAAACTCAAGGACAGGGATCTCATCATCATATTAGAATGCTGGTGATGATTGAGCTACAATCTGATTTGATGGAACACTAACTTGTTGTGAGTAATGGGATTAAGGAGCCTCAAGTTGTTGATAGGTAATAGCAGGGTTTGTTGGAGGTGGATAAGGTGAATACTGTTGTGAAGCATAAGGTAACTGATGTGAATCTCCTTGTGATGATGTTGCTGGTTGCTTGTATTGTTGGTGATAAGATGTAGGCGGTTGTGGCAAGATTGAATACTGTGGGAAACTTGGTGTTTGATACAATGGTTGATAGGAAGATTGGTGTCCCAAAGCAAACGGAGAGTTGTGATATGACAATGTTGAATGCCAATGGTTCTTGATAAGATCCCTGAGAGATGCATTTTTGGATCACGTGCTTCTCGTGTTGTTGCAAGAAGGCATAGAGTTGATCTAAATTTGACTTGTGAAAATCTCGAATCATCTTAACATCGGTGGCATACTCACTCCATTCTTGGGGTAACGTGTTCAAGAACTTTGTGTTTAGTTGAAACTGTTCAATCCTTAGATTATACACGTTCATGTCATTCATCAAAGTAGTGAAATGCCAGTAGTAATCGTGAAGAGTCTCCCCTGGAATGTATGTAAACCTATCAAACAAGTCATACAATTGACACTCTCGTTCTTGCTTAGTTAGAGAGGTCCCTTGTAACAAAACAGCTAATCGATCCCAAAGATCCTTTGCCACTGTGTGTTCACTTACCATTCTATAGATATCGGGTGGAAGGGCTTGAAGTATTGTCTGAACAGACCTTTCATCTGCATCGGCAATGATTTTGTTAGCATCAGTTAACTCATGATACAACCTTTTCCACGTCACATTGTTAACAGTAACTTCTCCCCAATCTAGTGGACCGTTTTCAATGGATTGAAGCATAAGTCTACCAGTGGGTTTGCCCATGATGTAAGTTCTCATGCGACCTTTCCATGCTTCAAATAAATCTTTGATGAGCAAAGGTGGGCGAGTGTCGGTACTCGAGATGATTGAGATATCGGTAAGCGAAGTCATGGTTGGCATATATGAATTTGAATTCATTTTATGATCTCTTGAAAAAAGATTATCAAAAATGATCGAGCAATGAAATAAGATTATGTGTTTTTATGTTGTTTAAATAAAGATATTATGATCTTTTGATTGAGTGTTTTTGTTAATGTCTGCAAATAAATGCAAATATAAAAAAAATCCTCTAAGTGTTGCAAATGATAGTTGATCGTACTCCTAGATCGGACTCCCAGATCGTACCCTATTGATCGTACTCCCTATCGAATCCTAGATCGTACTCACTGATCGTATCCGTAATCGTACTCCCTGATCGTATCCAGATCGTACTCCCTGATCCTATCCAGATCGTACTCACCTATCCTACTCAAGCGATCGTATCCAGATCGTACTCACCTATCCTACTCAAGCGATCGTATCTTGATCGTACTCAAGCTATCGTACTCCTTGATTGTAGCCTGGATCGTACTAAGGTATCGTACTCCTTGATCGTAGCCTGGATCGTAGTGAGCTATCGTACTCGTTGATCGTAGCCTGGATCGTAGTGATGATCGTGGTCACAGATCGTAACTTTGATCGTACTTGTGATCGCAGTTTAGATTGTAGTATAGGATCGTGACTATGGATCGCAAGTAGAAACCCCCAGGGTTTATGCAATCACAAAATCAGATCGTAACACAAAAAAATAAGCCGAGACTTTAAAGCAACAATAAAGAACGGATTTTTACCTTGGGATTCGTGATTCTAGCCAAACGAATGGTACCAAATCGTTACTAAAACTATTTAGAAGAGATATAGATCACTTAGAACCACAAAAACACGAAATTTTTTTGAAACTTTTGGAAAAATCAATCAAAAACACATGAACACACTTGGAAAAGTATGAACAACACAAAACCAATCTTTATTTCATCCCATGGCTCTTGATACCAATTGTAGAACAATGATAATCTTTGTATTTCAAGAGGGTTGATGTTTTCTAGAGAGAGAAGTGAAAGAAACTATGTGTAATACTTTTGGAAAATGAAACAACCAACACCTCTTTCCATGGTGGAAAGAGGTTTATATACCCAAGTCCTTAATGGACTTGGGCCTCCGGCCCATGAACATGCTCATGGATCGGGCTTAACATAAATGTAACTTAAACATTACTACGAGCCTATAACTATATTGTTGGAGTGACCGAGACTTTTTTTATACGTAAAAACGTATTTCCAACATGGTGGGTGGATAAGGGGTGGGTGTGTGTTGAAAGGGGTGGGTGTATGCATTAAAAGAAGTCAAAACAAGTAAAAGACCGAAATACCCCTCCAGCCATAAGAGTTAACGGGCAAAACTAACCCCCATCCAAGATAGGGACGATTTTTGACCGGAAATGTAAACGATAGGGACGACTGGTGCACATATTTTGAAATAGGGATGAAACTTGATTTTCAGTGTAAACGATAGGGACTATTCTTGAATTTTTTTTCTATTATTTATTTTACAAGAATAATGTACATAATAATAGATGAAAATATTGGGTTGTCATAATGTTGGTAATGTTTGCATTTAGAGACTAGTGATTTCAGTTCTAGTACTATTGTGTCTGTGAAATTGACCGGTACTAAAAATGATAGAACTTGGGTTGTTGCTATGAAATTGGCTTTAAGTATAAGGAATAAAATTGGATTTGTTGATGCTACTTGTGCTAAGACTATATATTCTTCTAGTGAACCTTTTGTCTAATCGGTGGAATAGGTGTAATTCTATTGTGCTTTCTTGGATATTTAACTCTGTTTCTAAAGATTTTTTTTCTTGGTCGGGTCCTTTCTGAAAATGCTAGTGAAATATGGGTTGAATTAAAAAGAAAATTATGATAAACTTGATGGTTCTGTTATTCTTATTCTGTTAAAACAATTCATACTTGTAAACAAGGTTAATTGACTATGTCTGAGTATTATCATAAGCATAATTCATTATGCAGAGAAGTTGATATCATGACTAAATTACCTAAGTGTTCTTGTGTTGCTAGAGCAGATGTGCTTAAACATAATCAATTAATGAAACTTATCTAATTTCTCATGGGTCTTAAAGGTGTGTATCAACCTATTAGAAGTAGTCTGTTGTCTAGAGAGACTCTTCTAGAGGATAAGGATGCTTTTTCTATCATATCCATAGAGGAGTCTCATAGAGGCATTGTCTCTTCTTCTACTGGTACTCTTGTCAAACCTCAAATTTCTGTTGTTAAGTCTTATACTGCTAATAATGTTACTTCTTCTAGTGAAAATGGTACCACTTTATCTTTCACTAATGAACAGATTATGAAATTAATGCATCTTATCAATGAGGTTCCTTATGGAAGTATGAAGGCCAATATGGCTGGTAGGTGTAGCTTTATGAATAATAATGTTTTCTTTAATGCTAAATTTAAGTTCTTCTATAATAGTAATTTTGTGTTGTGTAAACTTACTTTGGGATGGATCATGGATTCAGAAGCCAACCAACACATGACTGTGTCTATCAAAAACATGTTTAGAGTCATTGATATATCAAAACTTGAGTTTAATTGTTAGTCACCCTAATGGGACTATTGTTAAAATCAAATATGTTGGAAATCTTAGACTTTTTGAGAAAAATATGTTATTTGATATGCTAGTGGTTCCTGAGTATTGTGTCAATCTCTTGTTTGTTAACAAGTTAATAAAAGATAGTAAAATGTTTGTTGGGTTTTCTGAGACTAAATATTATATTTAGGATATCCATCTTAATCAAGTTGTGGGACTCGTAGTGAGAATGGTGGCCTATATTTGTTTAACTCTCCTTCTATTTGTCACAGTGTAAGTAATCTGGTAATTCGTTAAAAAAAGTTAATAAGCTAGCTTATAATTCAACACAAAATTTTCAAATAATCTTATTAACAAGTTCGTTCATAACTCTCATCTAATTCAAAATCTTATTCATAAGCTTATTCAAACAAATCAACATATTCACATAAATCACCTAATAAGCTAGCTTATAATTAAGAACAATAAATTCACATAATTCATTCAAAATAAGCTAATTGAATGCTTATAAATTTGAATGATGATAATAAGCTTATTCATATCAAGTAAGCTAAAATAAATAAAAGATCACTAACCTGATGATGGATCGATTCGTGATAAATTCGTGATGATTGCGTCAGGATGGATCTGTGATGGATTCATGATCGCTTCGTGATGGATTATAGAGAGAGAAACTAGATCGGAGGTAGAAAGAAAGAGATAGACGTGTATGTATTTTTTATGAGAAAAAATTTAGAAAAAAAGCTTATATAGTGAGAAGGTGAAATAATACTCGTAAAATGGGTATTTAATCTCAGATGATAGGGAGATGAAGGGCGAGGATGAGTCCCCCGTATCTTAGATAAGTTTGTATCAAAATAACTTAAATCTGTTTACAGGTACATTTCCCTAGAGACGCAAATCCACAAGCGAGCTTAAACCTATTTATCCATCAAACATATCAACGGACTAAACGGATATCAGACTCAACTTATCTTGAAATGATTCGTTCAACCCTATGTATCTAGTCGTGGTTTTCTCATCTGTTTCGCCCAAATTATACTCTCCATTCTTGTCTACATATCATATGACGCTTATTGTCTCTTACGATTTTTCCTCGCTTTGCCACCAAGCGCCAACCCCTCAACATAACCTATAAGCCATAGTCTTAACAGGATATTTCCCGGAAACATTCATGATGTCAAAGAACTTGTCAACCTAATACAACTAGGGGTGACAACCGAGTGGTGTTCGGCAGGTTATTATAACTTCTATCTAAACGCGATTCATTTAATAATTGTGTAAAGAAACTCAATCATAACCAAGACGTGCATAACACGTGTAAACTGTTTGTGACTTGTTTAACTTGTTCAAATAAATAGGTCATGCGGTTAATAAGGTCGGTGGTTTGTCGAATTTTCTTCAATTTATTATTTAGTCCTTTAACTATTCACGACCATTAAATAATTATGTTAAATAACTAATTAATTAACGTTTGTTAGCTTGTTGTTATTTAACTAACTAACACAATATTAATTAATTTTACAAAATTGAATTCAAACGTATCGTGTGTGTCTTCATATGCTCGAGACATTTTTCGGACATATTATTTACGTGTATATATTCTTTCACGGCCGCACCCGACTAGTAGTACGGGTTATTAGAACATGTGCATCCTTCGTCATGACACCAAAAGGCTCTAATACCAAGAACGAAATCGTGAATAGAACTCTAATTTTTAATCTTGTACTCCTCACTAGGGTGAGTATATTGAACCGTCGATTGGAGCGGACTGAAAAAACGAACCGGACTTGATCGATCCGAACTGGACCGTACAATTTCGATCTAGTTCTCGATCTGAAGTTTTGGATCATTTTGGTTTTCGATCAGATCCGATCCGGTTTGGTGTTACCAAAAATCTTACGATTATGCCTAATAGGATCGGACCGGACTATTTCGATCCGGTCTCTGTCCAAGGTTTTGGACCATTTCGGTCTTTGGTCCAATCTAAATTTAATCAATTCAATCTGATCCGTGTGGAGTCCTATGATCGTTAGACTCAATGGTTAAGAACCATTCTATCTAGGATAATCAACATTCATATGATGTTAATCATAGCGGAATAGAACATTGATTAGTAACAAGATGTTATAAGAACAAAGATGAATTTCTCCCAAAGTGCTTGTATTAAAGATTAACACAAACAACTCTAGGTGTGTATACATTGAATCCCACACCTAGAGATCAAAGCTTATTGTAGGTTACATTGTGAATGAAAAGATATATAAAACCTACGGTCTATGTTTTCTTTATATACTAGAAAACATAGCTTACAAAGAAAACTAAATTAATAAAAAGACTCCACCGGCTTGATCTTTTGTAACTTGTACACTTTAGCCCTTGTCTTCTTATTTTATTGTTTTTGACGCATCAACTCATAATTTCGACCCAACAATCTTCCCCTAGTTGATGATGTCAAAAACACTTCCCCTTAAGCTCACATTCTTTGTAAAACATATAACACCAAGGATCAACAGATTGCATTGTGTAGACTTCTTCCCCTTTTTGACATGATCCAAATAGGGGTCTTGTATGTAAGCAACCTTGATTTCGACCACTACCTAAATAATACCATACTACTAATACAAGTTTTCTATGTCTCAAATTACCCTCCATGAAGAACAGCAGGATGAAATTAAATGAATTTGAGCTATAGAAACTTGCATAAGTTGTAGTAAAACTAATGAGCAGTAGTAAACACCTTCACCTTAATGTTACATGTAAATGATTAACACATGAACAATTTAGTTTCCCCTTAAATTGTGCCAATCATTCTTGAATATTCAAATTCTGTAGGCTTTATGTAATGATTACATATGAAGAAATCTAATTATGACTTACTTGATGATGAAGTAGAATAACCCGAACTTGCGTTCCATGTCTTGTACTAAACATGTAACAAAGAACTTATACTCATGGCACACAGTATAAGTAGACCTCGATCCCTTGTCAACATTCTCATCCATTGTGAGACACTGAGCACGATAATGTAACTCTTCAAGTGTTATGACAAGTCTTCGTCACCAACCATTAAAAGCACGAACAAGTTACCTTAAAAGTCAATGACTGGGAGTTCACGACTTTAAGATATGATAAAACACAACCTCGCGAAAATCTACTTCGTCTTCAAACAAATAATAAAAACTTTTCTTCGTAATCAATGGAAATAAAACGAGCCTTTATACCTTTAAGGCCTAGTTGTTGTGAATAAACCAAACTTCAAACCAAAACATCTCCAAAACTTTCTGTCAGTGGCTGCGAATAACTCTGTCAACGTCTATAATACACGTGTCAGCGGCGAAATTTCACGTGTCAGCGCTTCTGTCAGCGACTAAATAATAAAAGCGACTAGAAGTTACCCTACTGTAACACTTTGTACACAATCCACGTGTATTTAGTAGCATAATACACACTTAAAACCAAATAGATCCAAAAGCCATCGGGGGTCCACATATGTTTCTCTTGTATACAAACAATATACAAGTGAGGAATACGTCAACAAGAAGCCAAAAACTCATTCTCGTTTTGGGACCATAACTACTTTTTGGCATCTTTCTTGGGCCAGCGATCAAAGGAACAAGAGCACAATGAACAAAGTATTAGACTATTAACATGACTTTTTCATTCGTCCCATGTGACTGGTAGCTATCAACATGCTTTTCCCCTTGACCAACCAATATCCATATCTTGTCTGCTACTGTTTTGAATCCATGATCATAAAGAATACACCAATCAAACATACTCGTGTACATAACAGATCCACATCTCACTTTTCTCTTGCGTTTTGAGCCTCTGTGGATACTGGACCACTGTACAGCTGTCGTTGTCATTCCTTCTTCTAAAACAACCATTACGATCATTCCTATAAGCACAAAACGTGGACCAATTTCTTTGTACAGCCCACATCTTTTTCCTTTTTGGCTTACATTAATCAAGTCTAATTCCACGTGAACAAACTAATACAT
Source organism: Glebionis coronaria (assembly GCA_025667525.1). Classification (NCBI taxonomy): domain Eukaryota; kingdom Viridiplantae; phylum Streptophyta; class Magnoliopsida; order Asterales; family Asteraceae; genus Glebionis; species Glebionis coronaria. Next base: position 629,741,996 of record CM046874.1, on the reverse strand, counting down.
ATTATACATCTTATATATACATCAGTATATTGTTAAAAACTTATTTCATAGTTCTCGAGCTCTCACAACTCATTTCTCCCACGCGCTTTCACATATATTCTCTGTGTAACCACAAATATAAAATATACCATTCTCTCACAGCTGTGTTCCCCCCTTCCTTCACTCGCCTGACTAAAAAAATCACCCCCTCTCACAATTTCTTCCTCTCACAAAAATGATATAGAAGAATCGTTCAACACCTGTATCCCCACGTGTCTACACACAGTTCCTTTCCACCATTTTCTTAGCTTTATCCTCCTCACCAAATCTATCTATAACAGAATTTGGGTGCGCCACTTTTAGGGTTGTTTTTCTGTAATTGATGATGATGGAGAAATTTTTCTTTTGGATGTAGCAAGTTTATAATCAAGGTATGTTTTTCTGTCTAATTCATGTCTATTAACCTAATTGACTTGGGTAATTGGGGTTTAAATCAACTTGGGATTTGGTGATTCTGGGTTTAATCATGTTTATTTTTTATATCAAAAAAGATACTGTTGTTGATTTGGGATAAAAAAATTTGTTTCTAAATGTCAGATTTTTTTGTTGAGTTTTCTATCGCAGGTTGTAAACCAGCGCTGGATAGAACTAGGATGTTCTTAATAACTGTGGCTATTCATATGAATTGTAAGCCCGTCCAATTTGTCTTTTAATGGTTTGTGTACATCGTAGCGGTTTAACAACTTGGATTAGGTTGCGATTGTAGGGATCTAGAATTACTTACTGCCACCTGTTTAGCCACTCTTAGGAATGCCTCTTAGGGATACGGGTGACGCAAAGTGATTATAGGGATTTAGCTTTTGTGGTGATAATTATGCAAGATCGACTCTGGTAGTTATAAGGGTTTTCGTTCATGCCATCCGTTAAGCTGATTCTTACGAACGCTTGCTGTTAGTCATTTTAGGACTACGGTTTATATTACAACTGTCTATCGTTAGTCATTCTAGGGATTTGGTTTATTTTTGTTGTCGACAACTGTCAGTATCGTAGTTACACTGTCGATCATTGTGGTTATGGGGAAGATCGATTCAGGCTTATCCATGAATTCGGACTTGAAGAACTTGACTATTAGTTAAATTTAAGCACATGATATTTAAATATCATCATAGAGTACTAGCTAATAAAGGGGTGTTTAGAATGGCATATTCTAGGTATGCTTATAGCGTAATATATGTAGATAAGTTCATTATTAGTGTTAAAGTTTTCCTTTCGGGATAACAATCATGATTATGGAGAGAATGGAGATTAGTTGAGGTATATGCCGTATACAACTTTTGATCCAAGTGGTGATAGTGATTGGTGTGTAAAATTTGTATAATTTATGAATATTTGCTGCAAGTAGAGAGCAAAAAGAAGGTAATCGAACCAGGTTATATTTGTCTATTGGGGCCCACAATTTTCGCAGCCCTTTGCAGCCTTTACCGTGTTATTAAGGGCTACTTTTTCATCCGTATATGGCCTTTGAAGTGCTATTAGGGTCTGCAATTGCAGCAGCCAATTGGCGACTTTAAGGAGATATTAGGGGCTGCAATTTCAGCAGCCATTTGGCGACTTTAGCGTGCTATGAGGGGCTTCCATTTTAGCAGCCATTTACGAATTTAATTTGCTATCAGGGGCTATGATTTCAGCAGCCATTTGGGGCCTTGAACGTGCTATTAGGGGCTGGAATATCAGCAGCCATTTGGTTTATAAACTGGCTTCTTTATAAAAACAGATTCTTTATAAAAACAGATTCTTTAAAAAAAATTGCAGCTGGGATCTCTTAGCAGGCTCAGGTATGATATGAAAAAAAACCTTTCATAATAAACATATTGTTTCATTGTATATGTTTTTCAAAACCTTGACATAAATGGGTTTGTGGGTTAACAGACCCATTCCAGATTGATTCTGCTCATCATAATTGATTAATTCAAAAGGCAAAATCGTTGTTTTTAGATCCTTTGGGAGGTTATGGTGTATAAAGTCAAACTCACTTAGCCTAAGTGTGATTATGCTTTAAAGGAACCTTATCTAACTCCCTCTTTCTTTCTATGCAGAATGATGTCGCAGCTAACATTGTGCGTCATTGCACCTAAATGGCATATGTAACTAAAAATTACAGAAGAGAGTAGGGAGAGGTTAATTTTATATGCGTTACTTTATGAATGGATTGAATGCAAAGCCACAACACCATTTAACCAGGTAATGACTCAAAACTGTATGTGGGTTTATAATTTGTAAGCGTTCTGACGTCAAGCTGAAAGCCCGTTTGAATTTGTAGGAAATCGTCTCTATGAACTCTAGACATGTAACATACGAAGTTTTTTGTTGAATTAAATATGTAGTTTGTTGGTTCTTAGTGCCTAGCTCGCATTTCTGATCACCTAATAACCATCAGAGACACAATGTTCTAGAAGCTGTTATAACTTAAGGGTTATTTAGATCCATGAATTGGTAGGCATTACGCACTAACTAAAAAAGCATAGTCATATATATATATATATATATATATATATATATATATATATATATATATATATATATATATATATATATATATATATATATATATATATATATATATATATATATATAGTTATAACGTCAGACGGTTATTTGAGCTGTGAAAATCATTTTTTTGTTGCACGATCACTTAAAAATTATGGTTGGTTTTGATAAAATATTTGACCACAAGGTTGGGACATTTGGCTTATACTAACAAAACGAACGAGAATGAAGCATATGATGAATGTATAGGTATAGTGGTTACAAAGATTAATGTGCATCCTCAGAAATGAGCCTTTTTCCTTGGGTTTTAGGAGTCGCCTGCTGAGTTTATTGATGCTTATACTTATTTGTTTTGTTTGCTAAATAACCATGTTGTAGTATTTAAATAAGTATTTACAAATACTTTCAGCGTGCGTTGGTCTAAGAGGTGATTCTCATGAGAGTTTGGGTTTCGTAGCTTGTAGAGTCATATATGATTTAACGCGCTTTTTTGCAATCTGAAATACAAATTGTTTTACGCAGACGAGTCTTATTATTAGGAGTTCTTGCCTCCAATTCTAACCTCACAGACTCTATTTTGTAGCTTTAAGAAAAGATTTAGAATTCTAGAAACACTTAAGTAACTCCTTGAATGACAACAAGTATGAACTTAATCATTAGCTATGTAATGAATGGTACATTAGTTATATCGCTTATCTCTGAATGGTAGCCTGGAAACGGTCAGTCTAATTAAGTGAAGCGTTACTAATATTAATGTGTATGTTGGTCGATTAAATGATGCTAAGTCCGCAGCGCATAATCTCTTATTGTGTTTTGCTAGCTTGGCCATATCCATGCGAGGTGTTCCATAGTTAAATGGTTGTATGTTTAAGAATATAAATTAGAATAAGCAATTCATATAAACAAAAACTTGCATGTCTTGCAGGCATACATCTCGGGTCAGCAAAATGTATCAGATATTGGAGTCGAAAAAGATACCGATGGATTTTCAAAGGGACTTGGAGCTGCAGAAGAGGGTGATTCTAGAATTCGGTGCAGGCTGAGCTTGCATTAATATGGGAAATAGATGACGAGGATGCCAATTTGGTTGACAATCTAAATGGATAATCAGGTAAATTTTTCTAAGTTTATTACTTGCCTAGTTCAGGAAAAAAGCTAATGCTATTGGTTTGTGTTTTGTAAGCGGTCGTGGGATATTGAATCAGTATACTCAGATAATGTTATCTCATATAGGAGGTGGTGTTATTAAAAAAATTCATGTTCTATTTCGATTGTTTAATGTGTCTCAAGTGTAAATTAGTAATTTCAGTTCATTTACGTGAGGCACCCGGTGATTTGTTGTAGGCGTTCAGAATACTATACTACATAATTAGAAATGCATGATGAATCATCAATGCACCATTAGATGCAGGTCAGGGAGTTCTCCGGCTTAGGTTTGTTTAGGTATTAGTAGCCAGGTCACAGACTGAAGGGTTGCGGGACCCATATTAGAGATGATCGAGTGAGTCAAACGAGCTCAAACTCATCTAAAATGTTTTCATGTGTCAAAAGAGATGTAACATCTAAACAATTATGCTTTAGTGAAAAGAAAATTATAATTGTACATGCAATATGTAAGTTTTATCGTGAAAAGATTCAACGAATAGAAAAATATTTGTGTGTCGGCGCAAGAATTTTGACCCATTTTCTTATATTATATACACATCTCAGGAAAACATTGCTTCTACTGATGTCTTAAAGAACTCATCATTTTCATTGAGGCCCCCTACTGATAAGCAACGACAGTGTTCAAGGTACATAATTTGCTTATTTGACCGTTATGTCTTTTCGATACTCTACATCTTAAATTAAGCTTCATTTTGTTTTATGCAGTTCAAAGGATACACATGATTCAACATCTGCTACAAGCTCCAAAGGTACACAGGCTGACAACACAACACAAAAATCCAGCATAAGCAAATTTCGCGCTGTTATGGATCCATCAGCAGGAGGTGAAAAAGCATTTGGCTTTTCGCTTGAGTGGTATTTTGTTGTTCTCTTTCTTGCCCATAAAATTATGCCGAGCTCATGATATGTATATGTAAAAAGTCATGAATACTGTTTTATAGGATGAAGCTTTTAGAGGGCTTGCAACTCCTGCACCACCTACTGTCCTAGCTTCATCAGGTGAATCTGCAGACGAAAGCAAACCAGGTTTTTGTTCAGAGTTTCATATTTTTGGGTACAACATTCCACTGGATTTTACATTGAAAACTTGCATGTATGTATAAGTCAAATAGGCACCCATAGGCAAGGTGTCCGTTGACAAGTGCCCCGCGTAAATATGAATGTAATTTTCTTAATTTCAATCATGTCTTGAAAACAACCCGCGGCGAAGCGCGGGCTTACTTCCTTGTTCACTATAAACGTAGGTTCAAACAGTATGGGACCACCAAACTTTCTTCATAGTATAATATTCCCACGTGATGTACTTTGATCACTTTGCATATGTCTCAATCAAACAGTACCATCCATAGCTACATGCGAATATAACAAAAACGAATGAGTACCTTCGACACATCTTTTCTTTTTGCTGTTCCATATCGACGTAATATCATGGAGGTCTTTATTGAACACACACGTGACCTCAATATACGAACAAAAATCTCCATAGTGAATAAAAACTTGACTTCTTGCTTTGCACCAATGTACCATCTTTTTATCATTCTTTGCAATTGAATACAGTAATGTAACTTTTGGGAACCAGATCAAATTGCTTTCATGGACCACAATCTTTGAGCTTCCCAAGATTAATCGATGCTCTCTGTTATATCACGATCGATGCACAAAACTCCTTTTTCCTGAAACCACTTAGCCACTTCCAATTGCTGCTTTAACATATCATATGTCTTTATACAGCAGCAACTTTCATACCAATGCCTGTAACCTGTCAGATCTAGGGTTTTGAAGGTCACAATCTATACATCGCAGCAGATCCTTGGACCTCAACCGTATAAGACCATACAAGTACTTAGTAGACCATATGGAGTACTGCTATGAACCACCAATCTTTTCTTTTTCTTGAAAGCTCAACTTCGAATCATCACAAATCTACTTGCAAAACCCAGGTTGATCAGTTTGCTATAGACTTGCAAGAATAGATCCGTCCATAACAGATCTAGGGTTTATACCAAACCCTAAAAACATTTGCTTAAAAAAACATGCTGCTAGGGTTCATCATCGATGAACAATCGATTCCCCAAGGCTAGCAGCACATCAACTTGAAGATCTATAGGAACTAGGGTTTATAATAAAACCCTAAGAACGAATTTCTTTTAATGCACCTTTAGCGACAGTTAATTCGTCACTAAACTGTCGCGGATCTGCTTACTCCTTCCTCTCATTCTTTTTGCGACACCAGATCTGTCGCAAAAACGTTGCAAATCTGACAGACCGTCACTAAACCGTCACTAAAACTGTCGCTAATCCTGGACAGCGGCTTCACAGCAACATGAACACGAACATAGCACCTTGTATCTCCTAGATATAACGAGCCTTGGTCTCTGATACCAATTGTGGAGTCCTATGATCGTTAGACTCAATGGTTAAGAACCATTCTATCTAGGATAATCAACATTCATATGATGTTAATCATAGCGGAATAGAACATTGATTAGTAACAAGATGTTATAAGAACAAAGATGAATTTCTCCCAAAGTGCTTGTATTAAAGATTAACACAAACAACTCTAGGTGTGTATACATTGAATCCCACATCTAGAGATCAAAGCTTATTGTAGGTTACATTGTGAATGAAAAGATATATAAAACCTACGGTCAATGTTTTCTTTATATACTAGAAAACATAGCTTACAAAGAAAGCTAAAGTAATAAAAAGACTCCACCGACTTGATCTTTTGTAACTTGTACACTTTAGCCCTTGTCTTCTTATTTTGTTGTTTTTGACGCATCAACTCATAATTTCGACCCAACAATCCGAGCCCGATGCTCAGCCCCACTCGTCACGTTTTGGTTGAGCACCAAAATTATGACAAGTAAATGCAAAATTATGACAAGTTGAGCACCAATAATAGTATGGGGCTCATGCAGGTTGGATAATGGGTCAGGTGTGAGCCAGGTTTTAGTACATGAGGCGCATACCACAACCATTTCCTTTACCCAAAATGTGTCGAATATTGCTAACAATCACACTCAATTAAACCTACTAACAAACTCATTCGGATTCTGGTGTAGCACTTCTTCATTCTTTGTGTTTTCATAAATGTTATATTTTGGTAATTTTATGTCGTCTGCATAAACGATAAATGAAATATGTTGTAACATTTAACTAAAACATAACAATAATAACTATTTGCCATTATAAAACACTCTCGTTAAACACGTGTACTCGTCTAGTATATATATCGTTATACAAAATGTTCGTGCCAATATAGAAACTAATTCTATGATTTTAAAAATTTTGGAGGGAACTCAAAGTTTATGGATTAGCCAAGTTGGTTATTACTTTCCGAGTCCGAGGGGCATATTTGATCATTTATGTAATGCAGGGTTGGAGTACTATGAGTACCTAACAAGAAACTTCCTCCGGCGTGTGACTCTAAACTACCAGACGCCTGAAAAGGATCCTGCGATGGTGGTTGGTTGGTCTGCACTTGAAAAGGGTTCTGAGATGGGGGTTGGTTGGTCTGTAATTGAAATGGATTCTGAGATGGCGGTTGGTTGGTCTGTACTTGAAAAGGATTCTGAGATGATGGTTGGTTGTTCTGCACACCAAATTGAAATAGACTGGTCGATGGTGATGGTGTTAGGGTGCGTGAATTAAAAGCAAACGTTGGTGTACCAGCAGAAGCTGGAGCAAACGCAGGTATAGCAGGACTTGGTGAGTCTTCTTGCATACTGTCTTCCATGCTCGTTTGATCATTGTTGTTAAGTGGAGCTGCAGGAGTTCCAAACGGAGCTTGAGAAAACTGATTTGTAGCACTAGCTGCATTGAATGAGAACATTGCAAATGGGGACACGATAGCCGGAGTTGATGAAGCAGCTACAGACACAAAATTGAATATATGTGCTGGTGAAGGTAAAACAGTGCTGCCAACTGTGGGTGAATGGGTGGCAGTCCCGTTAGTAATGCTTGTTTCATATGTTGGCAAAATTGTTGTTCTCTTCTGTGAGCAAGCCGTATCCGCAAGTGATTGAGAACTCCCAGTTGACTGAGTATAGCTACTTGATGCAACAGGTGAGGTCTGCAAGTTATTTCCCACCTTTTGCTTATCAACAAGAGAACCACCAGAAGATCTAGAAACAGTTTTTGAAGGAGATATAATTTTAGATGTTGTTGCAGGAGTTTGAGAAACTTCAGTAGGTGCTGTCCTGGGTTCCGCATTTTCACCCAATGATATAGATATATGCCCATTAGAATGGTTGTCATCATACTGAGAATCCTTCACAAGAAAAACAGATAAGTAAAAAAGGTGGAAAATAAGAAAATACAAATGAACAAAACGACGATATACTTACATCATCTACACTAATCTGAAAAGCACATTTCTTCTGAGGAGGCTCTGCTGGCAGCGCCAATGTGGAATCGGCATTTGTAGTTGGTGCATTAGAATGGTTGTCATCATACTGAGAATCCTTCACAAGACAAACAGATAAGTAAAAAAGCATAGTGGAACATAAGAAAATACAAATGAACAATACGTACGTCATCTACACTAATCTGAAAAGCACGTTTCTTCTGAGGAGGCTCTGCTGGCAGAGCCAATGTGGAATCGGCCTTTGTAGTTGGTGCATTACCTAGTACTGGTGCTGTAGAATTCCCATTCATAGAGCTTAGCACATTAACAGGAACTGTAAATCGTTTTGAACCATTCTCTTCTATACAAGGCTGACCCTCTGATTTCTGATTATTTTGTGAGCTTAGCAGAAACTTTGATGATTCACCTTTATCCAGGCTTCCAGGATCCAGGTTAGATGTCAGTTTAGTAGCCGATTTCTCATTTGTTCCAGCAAACCTGGATGACGAAGGTTTTTCCTTTGGGCTCATTCTTTCAAGGTGTTCAAATATTCTGGATGCCGCCTGAGTTGACTCGGTAGGAACAAAGGCATAGCCTGAATTAAGCTTGTTGGTATCTCCATTTTCCACTATTGCCTCGGAGGCTTTCTGCCCACTTGAATCAAATTCACTTTTTTGTTTTGATAAAGAACTTCCTTGAGAGTAAAAATTCGATTTCTACCGAATTCTACGCATCGATCCACCAGACCCAAGATCATCTAGTACAGCGCTCCTACGCTTACCAGCCTGAATCAAAATTTAAAAATTAGCAAGATTTCACATATTACACAAAAGTATGTAACTAAAAAAATCAATAGCACAAACAGATACCATCTTGTTTCCATTTGACTCTTCAAGTTCCCAAGCAGGGTGAGACGAAATAAGTGACGGCGTTGGCTGAAATCAAACAAATCGTGTTCTGAGTCTACTTCACCCAAAAAAAATATTATGAAGCAAGAATAAAAGGATAACTTTAACAAAACCTTTTGCCTAAAGTTGACGGCCCTCTGATATAAGGTGAGCGTGCCATGTTGTACAATGTTGATCTGCCACGAGATCTAGGGGTTTTCATACCATTTTCAGATCCCTTCAAGCTACCTGCAATTCTTGGTGCGAGTGATGTGATAGGCGTTCTTGGGAGAATGGTTGTGTTATTTAGCAACACTGAATCTTGTCTTGGTGCTTGGCTGCCAAGCATCAGTGTGGATGGTGATACTTTAGAAGGCCTAGTGCACATGTAAGCCTTTGGAAGCTCAGTAGGTGAGGCAACATCCTCTTGGAAGGCCTAAAAAGTCAATTGTAAGTATGAGTACAGCCCTTTTTTTATGAAGTAGAAAAATAACATGTGAGTAAATACAAACATGAAACTCACTCTTGAATCAATAACATCTAAAACATGAGAAGTCTTAGAAATATTTGCTTTATCCCCTTCACCAACATCTAACGTGGAATGTAGCAATGCAATCAAACGCTCGATTTCAGATATGTAGTTGGTACATAAGATCAGTGATGAGACTGTATTTATACATAGTCTCATCGTCCAAATCGGGCTAAAAACGCTTAAAATGTCATCAAAAATACCCAAAATATGCCTGTGTTTGTTCATTGTGTATTTCAGGTACGGGTATCGTGAATTCACCAAAAGATCAAAGGAATCAAGCAAAAACGAACACGGGAAACGAAGCCGCACAAAGAACCGGACCCGAATCATGAATTTCCTTTGAAGTCCTTGAAGAATTGAAGATTGGCAAGTTTGGTCCCTCAATTATTGAAGACTTGTCACTTTAGGCCCTTGCAATTCTCAAAAATTGCAAAATTGGTCCTTAAGTTTCAATATATGTCAAGACTAGTCCTTGAAAGATTCAACATATGCATATTTAGTCCTTTATTCAAGTTTACATGGCACAAGGACTAAATTTGCCAAGCTGCCAAACTATTTAACAAAGGGAACTTGTTTTTTGCTGATTAAATACAAAATGAAGACATCTTTGAAGTGCAGGGGGCAAACTTGTGAAAAACAAACCCATATCCGGTCAAAACCCACACTTAATCCAGTCAAACCCACCAAAAGCCCAAACCCAAGCCCAATTCAAACACTGGCAGTCAAACTTTACTTAAAAAGTTTAAACTCATTTTAAACCTGGTAAATACGTGGGAAACAAACACTGTGTATCTTTTTCCCCCTAATCTTCCCTAATCCAAGCTATAAACCCTAGTCTCAATTTAATACAAATCAAAGGGGTTTTGTGTGCAAGCTTCCAGAAACCTAATTGATACCCACCCAAACAAAACCCACTTATCCCCATTCACACCCGTGACCACATGAGGGCCCCCCGTGTTCCCCTGTCTAACCAAAGAAGGCAAAAATGGCATCTCTTGACTCCATCAACGGCTCAAAGCAACATCTTGCTCCCCAAGGACTATTTCAAAGGCTGAGATCGTTTTAACATAGCTGGACTTCATCAGATTGTCACATGGGGCATTTGACCAAGGTTCTTGAAGAATTCAAACAAAGGGCAGAGTTGGAAATTCGTTCAGCTAGGGTTTACACATTAGCTTAGCACTAGAATCTTCTATCTTCATGTATAAAAGGGGTGCTTGTACCCCTTTCTAAGTTTTTTTCCAGTTTTTGTACGTTTTCAAAAGTATTAATGAAAATGAACCTTTTTTCTTACACATTGCTGAGTTCCCAAGTTATTTACTACTTGCTGTTTTAGTTTAATGTTCATCTAGTTTAAAGTTCAAAGGTTTTCAGTTTGGTTTGGTAAAAACGTGTTCTTACTTTTTTTCAGAAAACACACAATCATACCAATTGTGGAAGTGAAAGTGGAAGCAATTAGTATGTTTTGTTTGAAGTTAATCAGTTAATTTCAATTGGTATCAAGAGTTCTCAAGTTTAATACTTTTAAAAGGTTTCAAGTAAAAATCCATTTTCAAGTTTCTTTTGTTAAGCAAAAAGTCATAACTAGCTTAATCAATAAGCTAGCTTATTAGCTTATTGCTTTTGATTATCAGTCACCTTTTTTTTGGTTTCTTTTCTTGTGCAGGTTCCAAGTAGTATCAAGTACTCCTTACATTCCATTTTTCCTCATTTTGAAGATATATATACCCCGGTTCTGTTGTTGAACCACAACGGGGTTTCTCTACACATTCATCAGCTCCCTCATAAGCTCACAAAAAGATTGACAAGGAAGGCATCAGCTCTAAACAAGGCTTGAACCCCTTTTTCCCTTTTTTTGAGATTTATGATAAATTATGTGATTTTTTTTTGTGTTTGAATGCTACATGTTGTTTTTCTGGTTTGAACATGCTTAATATAGTTCTATATGCTTGTTTAGATAATTTTAAATCAGATTTGTAAGGTTTTATAGGTAATAGCTTTGTTAATTTTCATTCACAGAAATTAAGGGTGTGTTTGGGTCTGCTCATTAGGTTAGGTTCTTTACTAATATTTAGCTTAAAGACAGCTTGGCCACACTTCAATAGGTTAGTATTGGTTGTTAGTTTGCATGGTTTGAGATTTGGTAGGTTTAAAAAAGAATTGCATGCTCTCTTGTTAAACATAGCTTTTAAAACAGCCATCACTCTTTTCTGCCTATTTTAGTATATAATTTTATTTGAAATCTTAAGGATTGCTAGAGTTTGGTCTAAAATAGGGTTCTAAACAGCTGGTATGTGATTTGGTTGAGTTAAGTGCAAGTTTGTGAGCATTAAAAATCGTTTTTGTGCACCTAGGAGACTGTCACTGTAGCTCAGACACCATAACACCATACAGTGACTGATCTTGCCCATTTTTGTGTAAATTTTGAACTGTAGCTTGGTGTTTTTCTGCTTAGATTGACTCCCCACACTTCCATGAGTGTGGGGGTGCCCCTCTTGTCCAAAGAATTTAAGTAACAAGCAAGAAATCAAGCAATCAATCCACAGACCTGTTTTTTTAACATCAACAGTGGGAACTCCTTTCCCACTGTCTTTGTATTTGTTGCCACTGCTGGACTAAAAGACAGAAAACAAGAAAGGTCAACATCACAGATTGTACTTTTTTGTCTTTAGTGGTTGATTTTAGGAATTAGGACTTCTTTCTTTTTGCAACATTTTTCTTATTTATTTTCTGATTTTTTAGTATAATTTGTTTTTATTCTACTGTTCATTTTCTATTTTTGTACATTTAATTGCTATTTTAATTACTTTTTAATATTACTGTTTTTGTCATTTAGTGTAAAAAGTTTATATTTTTCAGTTTTAAAATTTTTCTTATATTTAGAATATTAATTTAAGACTTTTAGTTTAAAAGTTAGTTACTGTTCACCCTTTTAATTATTTTTTTTATAATTAAATTAAGTTAATTAGGGTTTAATTATTAACTAGTTTTGTCTTTTAGTGAAAATTTTTACATTTTTCAAACTTTTTCAATTTTCTACTGTTCATTAGGGTTATTTAGGATTTTTAAAATTGTTAGATTAATTTTGTCATTATTTTATTAATTTCTAGGATTATTTTAATTTAAAAATAGTTTTTAGTCATTTAAAAATAGAAAAATAGTTTTTAAGTTTTGATTTATGTTTTAGAGGTTTACAGCTTATTAGGTTTTCAATTTGGCTTATTTTTAATTTTATAAGTTTTAGGATTTTTAAGCAACTTTAAAAATTAATATAAAATTAATTAATAGGTTTCAGAAAATTTGGTTTGCATTTTTGTTCTAGTTACAATATTTAGGATTTTTGAGAATTTTTTTAGAATCTATTTGAGAACTTTTAATTTTTTTGAATATTTTATTATTATTTTATTCATTAAAAATTCAAAGTTTTATTTTTAACTTTTTTTCATTTTTCCTAGATTCTAGACATTAAAATAGGAACTTTGTCACTATCCAATTAATTTTTAGGCTTTTCAATTAATTTTTAGAATTAATTTAAGATTTAATACATTTTAATAGTTTTTTAGTGTTTAAAAATAGTTTAATTTGGTTTTAAAATTTTTAAAAATAGTTTTTAGCTTAATTAGGTCATTTTTGAGGTTTACAAACTATAAAATCTTGTTTAGGGCTTTTTGATAATTAAAAGTGATTTTTAGGGCTTTAATTAGCATTAAAAAGTCATTATTTAATTAATTAAAAGGTTTTAGCAAGTTAGGATTTTTTGTATACTCTTAGAATATTATTTGGGATTTTTAGTAATTTTTAGGAATTTTTAGGGTAAAATTTTAATTTTCGTCGTTTTTACGGTTTTACGTTTACGCCTTTTTCGTCGTAGTTTAATTAGTTTTCGTAACCGTCAATTCTTTCCTTTCTCATTTCTTTTTCAATTATCATAATCACAAACATTAAATCAACTCTTAACACAACGCACTTGCCTCCTCGAGAACGAACTCACCTAGGGTCATTCACACACGGTTTTCCTAAATCGTCGTGCTTACCCTATTTTAATTGCCTTGTTTTCCTAAACAAGGGTGATTTTGCAACTATCATTTTGGCGCCGCTGCCGGGGAGGTGTTTGTGTTGCCATTATTATTAGTATCGTGTTTGTGTGAGTAGTGCGTTTTTGCTTTTCATTTTTTGGAAAGCGTGAATATCGTACATACTCATTTTTGTTATTTTTCTCTATTATAGTATAATATCCAAATAAATCGTGTTTAATTTTCCTAAGTTAAACACACAACAATCTTTACTATATTGTAGATATATTGGTTTTCGTTTTTATTGTGAATATTATTATTACTATATTGTATTACGTAAGAACAATAAATATACAAGTACTCCAAATACGTGAGAAATCACAACCTTGATTCGGGATTTCATCACTCGATCATTGTATTCGAATCTAAAGCAAAAGTTTAAAGGCAAAATAGATAAATACTTTCGTGAGGCTTAATTTCAATTAACACAAACTATAAGGTGGGTATAAGGCGGTTGTATTTCACGACCTAAAGGAAAAAGGCTCTTAAGTGCTTCGCGCCGCCTCGTTTCCTCCGCTTGCTTGTGCGTGTTTTGAGAAAGAAGGCTAATCGAGGGTTTGCCGCCCAAGTATTATCTACGTATCATATATATTTGCTTGTGTTTTCAAGATTAAACCCTCTTGAACGTTTTGGTGTTCCACCAACGTTCTAAAGTCATCGAGAACGTTCACTCCACGTGATCGTTTTCATTCTTTGAGGCTCCTTTAATCGAGAAAGTCGATTCGAGGGGAGATTTGTAGATTTGTGTCTACGTAATACATTCAAAAATCCAAAAAAATTAAAAAACCAATCAAAAACCAAAAAAATTGAAAAAAATCAAAAAGCCGCAAAAAGAATCTTCTTTGCTACCACCCATTCTACGCTTAGTGCATGCGCACTCGATCGAAGGATTATTCCAATTCTAGTGAAGCTTCGAATCGACGCAATCGTAATCGAAGGAATCGACGACGTAGACGAGAATTAGAAACCGACGTTCCTAATATCGTTGTTGAAGAAACCGAAGAGGAGATGGCCGATAATCGTTCTATGATGGAATTGCTCCAAGCGCCCACCGAGGGTTATGGAGACGCGATCGTCATTCCCGCTATCGAGGCGGAGAATTTTGAGATCAAGAGCGGAATGCTTTCGTTGATCCAAGCTACGAAATTTCGAGGTCGTGAAGCCGATAATCCTCACGACCATATTCGGAATTTTGATCGTCTTTTGGCCACGAGCAAGTTTAAGAACGTCGACACCGATGTCGTCAAGCTTATGCTTTTTCTTTACTCGCTCGATGGTGCCGCCAAGGATTGGTACGAGAAAGAGCCACCTAATTCGATAACTACGTGGAAGGATCTCGTTTCCAAGTTCGTTAATTATTTTTTCCCACCGTCTAAGACAACGTTTTTCAAAAACGAGATTACTAAATTTGAGCAAAAACCGAATGAATCTTTTAGAGACGCGTGGGATCGCTTTAAGGAATTGCTTAGGCAATGTCCTCACCATGGTTTTTCCGAGTTGTACCAAATCGATACGTTTTACAACGGTCTTAATTTTCACGAACAAGACTCGTTGAATTCCGCCGCCGGTGGCAACTTTTTGTGTAAGACTCCGAGAGAAGCTTTGATAATTATCGAAAACCGATCCAAGGTTTACCAACTCCGCAATGCACCGAGTGTTGCCAATGTCGCCAATGTTAGTAGTTCTAATCGCGACATTGAGAGAGTTGATGCGAAAGTCGACAAGTTGACGAATGTGTTCACGTCTTATCTCATTGAGATGCAAAAGAAAGACACTCCCGCTACGGTGAAAGCGGTTGAGGTTTCGTGTACGTTTTGTGGTGGACCTCATAGTTATTACGAGTGTGCGGCTACGGATGGCCAAACGTCAAATGTGAGTGCGTTAAACAACAATTTTTCAAATTAAAATAACGCCGGTCCATCACAACAAGGCAATTATAACCAAGGCAATAATTTTCAAAACCGAAACAATTTTCAAGGAAATAATCAACAAGGAAATTTTTCGAATCAAAATCAAGGAGGTTATAATCAAGGTCGTAATATAACTTGGCAAAATAGAGATAACAATCAAGGAAATAATTTTTCAAGTGGGAATCAAAACAATTTTCAAAGAAGTAATCAAAACCAAGGGAACTTTAATTCTAATCAAAATAGTTCGTCAAACGATTTTCAAAGTTACATGAAAACGAATGAGGCTAATATGAGACGATTAGAGGGAGAAATTGGTACTTTGAAAAATGACTTTACAAATACTTTGAAATTGCAAAACACGAAGATTGAGCAAGGGCAAATTGATATAAAAAAGATGTTTTCGGCTATAATGAACAAAGCCTCGGGTTCGTCATCAAGTTCGTTACCTAGTGACACCGTTGCTAATCCGAAAGAACAATGTAAAGCCGCCTCGTCTCGTGAGAAAGGTCGTGTGATTACCCCTAACCTTGAAGGATTCCGTGTTGTTTATCCCTCTCAACCCTCGACTTCTAAGACGTCTTCTTGTTCTAAAGTCGATGGGGTGAACGTGGCGACCAAGGAAAGAAGTGCACACCCTCGTGTACCTCAAATTCCATCCACGGTTCAAAAAGAGAGCTTTGTCGACCTTACCAAAGTGACCCTTGAAGAAACTTGTGCTTCGATCCTTCTTAAAAAACCCAAAAGGCGTATGCCGAGAAAGGAAAAGGATCCAGGCCAATTTCTACTACCTTGTGATTTTTCCGAGATTGAGGGATGTTTAGCCCTTGCCGATTTAGGTGCTAGCATCAATCTTATGCCTCATTCTCTATGGAAATTGATGAGATTGCCTTCGCTTACCCCCACGAACATGACTATCGAGCTTGCAAATTGTACACCTTTAATACCAATTGGAATAGCCGAGGATGTCTATGTTAGGATTGGAAAGTTTGTTTTTCCCGCGGATTTCGTTATATCCGATTACGAGTGTGACCCTAAATGTCCCATTATTTTAGGCCGACCATTCTTATCGACGGCTAGAACCGTAATCGACGTTCACGAGGGGAGACTTACTATGAGATATGGGGATGAGAAAATAGACTTTTTCGCTAGAAAATCCCAAGGATTTTATGAGAATGAAAAAACCGAGGTTTCCAAACCTAATGATTCAAATTCTAATGATTTCAAAATGTTTACTTTAGCGGAAAGAATGAAGCTTGATGCATGTTTTGAAAGAATTAAGAAAAACGGTTTTAAGGATGATGATTTTAATGATAAAGAATACGTGTACCTAATTCAAAAGGGTATGTGTAAATTTATGGATGAAAACTCACTTTGGGATGTTTTTAGCGAAACAAGTGAAACACCAATTCCGAAGGGTGACGTTAATGCCATCACGACAATGACCAAAATGGATTCGTCTTCACCACCTTCGAAGGACCATGACTTTGAGGCTTCAACTTCTAACTCCATCGAAGTGCCTCCTTTGCCTAGCCCAACACCCGTTGAGGCTAAAGGGTTTATCGACATCGATCCTCTCGTCTTAGAAAAGTCACCTAAGCATAGCCCTAGTGCTTGTAAGTCCATGGTTGTGAGTGCTCACATCGACTCTTTCTTTGACGATGACGATGGCGATTTTGCCGAGCTTGATCACGTACTTCGACATCCACATGCTATTTTTGATTCTCCTAAGAAGAAACATGTGAAGTACGATGATTATGAGTTTGATCCCGAGATTGAGGAAATTATTGAACGAGAGCTAGCTCTTATGCCTTCACTTCCACCTACAAGTGAGGTCGACCTTTCCAAGATCGAGGATGAACTAAATGAGTTGGAACGTCTTATTTTCGATGACGAACCAACTCATGTGACCACCAAAAATCTCATTCTCGAGGAGTTACCTAATCAACACTCCTCATTTGAGAATGACGTTTACCACATTCGTGAGGATCTAACTTATCAACGATCCCCACAAAAGAATGATGGTTTCGTGCTTGATCGTGATCTTTTCGAGAGAGTTTCTAAGATACTCAAGGAGGGGAATGACAAACCTTGGTTTGACAAGCCTATCTTTGATGAAGAAATCGATGAGATCGACGTTCATGAGGATGACGAGTATGTAGACCCCGAGGGGGCGGTGTTCTTTATTGATAAACGTTTTGAGAACTTATATAATCCGCCACCCCCTCCCACCAATGACTTAAATGTGAGGATTTTTAGCGCGACTAATTTTCAATTTGACACGCCAAATATTTTCGACATTATCAAATCGGGTTTTCATAAAGAGTTTTTGAACGATGAAAAAGGAAAAGATTTTAAAAATGTTTTAAAAGATTTTTCTACATGTTTAACTCCGTCATCACATCGTGTTATGAGTGCTACCACCTCGTCTACTCCTTTTGACGATGGTGTGTGTGGATCTAGTGTGGGGGAAGCCCCAAATGTTCCCTCCCATTTCTCCACCGAGGACGAGATTTACGATCCCGGAATTGCTTGTAAAGGGAAATCTCGGTCTTCCACCGATGCAATAAATGGAAAATCTTTTCGTTTGCTTGGTGTGAGTCTACCTCGAGTAGCTCATAAGTTTGCCTTACCCATTGCCCCACCTTTCTACTTCTCATCTCTTTTCTTCTACCCCTTTGGGGTTTTAGCATGCGTTGGAGTAGCGTTGTTTCGTCTTTCATCCGAAAACGAAGACGCTATCTTTGACCCCGGTATACGTATATCGGGTTTTTAAAGTACTCCATGTACTTTTGGGCCTTGTTTATCATGTAAGTCCCACTAAAAATGACCATACCAAGATTATCCCTAAATGATCACATTTATGGGGATCCGAGTCGAACTTTTGACTCGGTTAACAAAAACAAGGTGCCTCGTGGGGGATTCTCATGCTTATCCTTGTAAATATTATTGCTTTCTTAGTTAATGTAACGAGGGGACTTGTGCTCTTCCAACCTTTGTTTCGTGGTTGTTTGTGATTGTGATTCATTAGGTTCATCGTCATCATTGAAGCCTCTCGTGTTCGTTTTACGGATCACTCGAGCTTCGATCGTTGCCTTTGGAGATTCCGATATCCGATGATATCCTTTTATGTTCTAACGTTTATCTTATTAGCATAATTCATAAACGGCTTTTAGGTTATTCGTTTTACCCTTTCCATGCTCGAGATTAAGCATTCGACTTCGTCTCTATTATGGGGGTGTTTACACCCCTAGACTCGAAACATTGAGGACAATGTTTAGTTTTAGTATGGGGGGGTGAGTAGATACTTCACCTTGCTTACGTCAACACGCAATCCAATATTCATCTTTTTGCTATCGTTTTGTTGCAAATAAGGCTAAAAATGGCCAAATTTTAAAATTTTTCGTATTTTTCATAAGTGTTTAAGACACGAATGTAGGTTTTCCGATGGTGAGAACGAGAGTAATTTTTGACTCGACCGTGCGTGTTGAGCACTTAGCTTCAATTCCTTAACTTTTTAGGCTAAGTCTCTTAAATGAGGACGAGAAATGATAGAGTTATTTATAAGTCTCGTAATCGTCACGATCTTATGTGTAGTAATTATTAGCTTATTCTCCCCACGCTTTTGCATAATAAATTGTTAATAAATATTGATTTGGCGGTTTAGTCACTATTGTTGGGTTTCTAATTTGTTTTGGTAGCTTCCATGTAATTAAATTGGGAAAACATTAAGGTATCGCCAGCGTCACGGTTTTGAAGTATTGGCACCCGAATAATCGAAAGCTTCACCTAATAATAAGATTTCAAGTGCTCACCTAAATTAAGCAAAAATTTGAAGCTCACAAGGCCGAAAAATCTATGCCCAAATTGAAAGTGAATCAAGCCTTAATCTTCGAAGCTTTAAAGATCCAAAATTCGCCTTAGCGTGAGGATATACGTCTTTGGCTAATAAAACCACCGATGAGGCGGATAATAAAAGGCAAGGCAAGACCGAAGTCATAATAAAAGCTTCATGGCGAAGTTGAATAAAAGATGGAGGTAAACCAAAGATAATAAGGCCCTTCCGTTAGGGGGCGTATAAAAGTCTTGGTAATAAGTCTCATGTTCAAAACCGTTATAAAATCGTGTTTATCGATCCTTCTTGTTGACTTAATTTTTTGACATCGTTGTCTATTGGGGTGAATTATTGATTTGATGATTTTGGTTACACCGTTAAGTTTCTATTTTTAGACTTAATCTCTATTCACGCATAAGTCGATGATGTATCCTCGTGATCATTAAGACAAAAATAAAATATAAGAGATACCAAGTAGGAATAAGGGAGTTTAGGTTCGTAATTAACACTCATGAGAAGTGATCGTGTTGCTAACTTATAATAACAATGATCTCGTTACACGCTTAGCATGGAATTGGGTGAAAATCGAGGACGACGAAATTATTTCTAACGAAGCATTCACGTGTTCTTGTTCTATGATCCCAAAAGTCACGTTCTCGTGATGAAAACAATACATTATGTCTAAAACACGTGTAGTAGTTTATTTAAATTTATGTCTTGAATAAATGTCATCATAAAATGAATTTTGGAAGTGCTACGATACTTAATTCTAGCATTGCGTGGGGACACGGCAATGGTTTAGTATGGGGGAGTGATGAGACTGTATTTATACATAGTCTCATCGTCCAAATCGGGCTAAAAACGCTTAAAATGTCATCAAAAATACCCAAAATATGACTGTGTTTGTTCATTGTGTATTTCAGGTACGGATATCGTGAATTCACCAAAAGATCAAAGGAATCAAGCAAAAACGAACACGGGAAACGAAGCCGCACAAAGAACCGGACCCGAATCATGAATTTCCTTTGAAGTCCTTGAAGAATTGAAGATTGGCAAGTTTGGTCCCTCAATTATTGAAGACTTGTCACTTTAGGCCCTTGCAATTCTCAAAAATTGCAAAATTGGTCCTTAAGTTTCAATATATGTCAAGACTAGTCCTTGAAAGATTCAACATATGCATATTTAGTCCTTTATTCAAGTTTACATGGCACAAGGACTAAATTTGCCAAGCTGCCAAACTATTTAACAAAGGGAACTTGTTTTTTGCTGATTAAATACAAAATGAAGACATCTTTGAAGTGCAGGGGGCAAACTTGTGAAAAACAAACCCATATCCGGTCAAAACCCACACTTAATCCAGTCAAACCCACCAAAAGCCCAAACCCAAGCCCAAGTCAAACACTGGCAGTCAAACTTTACTTAAAAAGTTTAAACTCATTTTAAACCTGGTAAATACGTGGGAAACAAACACTGTGTATCTTTTTCCCCCTAATCTTCCCTAATCCAAGCTATAAACCCTAGTCTCAATTTAATACAAATCAAAGGGGTTTTGTGTGCAAGCTTCCAGAAACCTAATTGATACCCACCCAAACAAAACCCACTTATCCCCATTCACACCCGTGACCACATGAGGGCCCCCCGTGTTCCCCTGTCTAACCAAAGAAGGCAAAAATGGCATCTCTTGACTCCATCAATGGCTCAAAGCAACATCTTGCTCCCCAAGGACTATTTCAAAGGCTGAGATCGTTTTAACATAGCTGGACTTCATCAGATTGTCACATGGGGCATTTGACCAAGGTTCTTGAAGAATTCAAACAAAGGGCAGAGTTGGAAATTCGTTCAGCTAGGGTTTACACATTAGCTTAGCACTAGAATCTTCTATCTTCATGTATAAAAGGGGTGCTTGTACCCCTTTCTAAGTTTTGTTCCAGTTTTTGTAAGTTTTCAAAAGTATTAATGAAAATGAACCTTTTTTCTTACACATTGCTGAGTTCCCAAGTTATTTACTACTTGCTGTTTTAGTTTAATGTTCATCTAGTTTAAAGTTCAAAGGTTTTCAGTTTGGTTTGGTAAAAACGTGTTCTTACTTTTTTTCAGAAAACACACAATCATACCAATTGTGGAAGTGAAAGTGGAAGCAATTGGTATGTTTTGTTTGAAGTTAATCAGTTAATTTCAATTGGTATCAAGAGTTCTCAAGTTTAATACTTTCAAAAGGTTTCAAGTAAAAATCCATTTTCAAGTTTCTTTTGTTAAGCAAAAAGTCATAACTAGCTTAATCAATAAGCTAGCTTATTAGCTTATTGCTTTTGATTATCAGTCACCTTTTTTTTGGTTTCTTTTCTTGTGCAGGTTCCAAGTAGTATCAAGTACTCCTTACATTCCATTTTTCCTCATTTTGAAGATATATATACCCCGGTTCTGTTGTTGAACCACAACGGGGTTTCTCTACACATTCATCAGCTCCCTCATAAGCTCACAAAAAGATTGACAAGGAAGGCATCAGCTCTAAACAAGGCTTGAACCCCTTTTTCCCTTTTTTTGAGATTTATGATAAATTATGTGATTTTTTTTGTGTTTGAATGCTACATGTTGTTTTTCTGGTTTGAACATGCTTAATATAGTTCTATATGCTTGTTTAGATAATTTTAAATCAGATTTGTAAGGTTTTATAGGTAATAGCTTTGTTAATTTTCATTCACAGAAATTAAGGGGGTGTTTGGGTCTGCTCATTAGGTTAGGTTCTTTACTGATATTTAGCTTAAAGACAGCTTGGCCACACTTCAATAGGTTAGTATTGGTTGTTAGTTTGCATGGTTTGAGATTTGGTAGGTTTAAAAAAGAATTGCATGCTCTCTTGTTAAACATAGCTTTTAAAACAGCCATCACTCTTTTCTGCCTATTTTAGTATATAATTTTATTTGAAATCTTAAGGATTGCTAGAGTTTGGTCTAAAATAGGGTTCTAAACAGCTGGTATGTGATTTGGTTGAGTTAAGTGCAAGTTTGTGAGCATTAAAAATCGTTTTTGTGCACCTAGGAGACTGTCACTGTAGCTCAGACACCATAACACCATACAGTGACTGATCTTGCCCATTTTTGTGTAAATTTTGAACTGTAGCTTGGTGTTTTTCTGCTTAGATTGACTCCCCACACTTCCATGAGTGTGGGGGTGCCCCTCTTGTCCAAAGAATTTAAGTAACAAGCAAGAAATCAAGCAATCAATCCACAGACCTGTTTTTTTAACATCAACAGTGGGAACTCCTTTCCCACTGTCTTTGTATTTGTTGCCACTGCTGGACTAAAAGACAGAAAACAAGAAAGGTCAACATCACAGATTGTACTTTTTTGTCTTTAGTGGTTGATTTTAGGAATTAGGACTTCTTTCTTTTTGCAACATTTTTCTTATTTATTTTCTGATTTTTTAGTATAATTTGTTTTTATTCTACTGTTCATTTTCTATTTTTTTTACATTTAATTGCTATTTTAATTACTTTTTAATATTACTGTTTTTGTCATTTAGTGTAAAAAGTTTATATTTTTCAGTTCTTGAATTTTTCTCCTTTTTGTCACAAACTTTGTAAATCCAGTTATGAAATTAATATAATGGTATAAGTGTTGCTGATGAGAAAGATTTGAGCTCCATTTTACATTTTCAGTTTATTTAAGTTTATTTGTTGATTTTGGTTTAATTTTAGCAAAAGACTTCAAGATTTCAAAGTTTTCTGTTTTTCTTTTTCAAAGTTTTCTGTCTTCAGAAATCTTCACAAATCTGATACTATGTTGATTAAAGGTGTTGGATTGATGGTGTTTGAACTTGTGTATGTCCATAGCACCATGGCTTGTTCTGGTGCAGTGGGTACACAAGCTTAAATCACCCATTGGTTTGGCTCTTTTCTGTTTTTAAGCTTATTATATCCTATCCACAAACTCAGCTTTCTTCTAGCTTAATCTATAAGCTAGGGGTAAGTTTTAGTTTTTTTACACAAACTTTACTTTCTTCTTAGCAGGATCTACCAATTAGTGTTGAAGACATAGGGTGTGTAGTCAAAATTGACCACCACCCCACTCTCTCCCTTTGCTCCTTAACCAAAAGCCATTAGCACAAGTATTAGCTTGTGGGAGGGGGCTTTTCAGCCTCTGTTGGGCTTGGAAGTAAGCCCAACAAGGTAATCCTTGTTTTCTTTTCTTTAAAATTTGTCACTTTTCTGAAAATTATTAGCCTTGTGTGATTTTGCTAAAAAGTTGATTAATGGATGTGTGAATGTTTGAATCTGTTTAAATAGGACATATATGCATGTTAGTCTTGTTTGAATTCAGTTTGGCTTGATTGCTAAGTGAATTGGCTTGTTAAATTTTGGAAACAGAAACTTAAGGGGTGTTTGGAAACGGGTATAAGCAGGACATAAATCTTAATTTGTGTTTTAAAAGGTGTTAGTTAGGTTTAAAAAGAAAAAGATTAGTTTGCTTGTTAGTATAAGAGTAAGTTTGATAGTTTGGTCACAAGTTTGTGCATTAAAAAGTGAAAAGAGTAGCTTGAATCTGCATAAGTCTATTTGTGCCTGATTTTCATAGATTTTGGAACTTGATTCTTGCTTAATGTTTAGAATTAGGGTAAGTGAGTTATTGCTATTGATTGTGTACCATTTGGTGATTGAGTGTGCATAATTTGGACAGTTAAATCTCACTAATGTGCATGTAAAAAGCTAAAACACCCACTAGATCTAGTTGAACTATCACAGAAACCTTAAGTCGTTTTTGTGAGCATTTGGTTGTTATTTTTGTGTGCTAGGTGTGCAACTTCTTACTTGAATTGACTCCTTGCGCTCAGAAAGAGCACAAGGGTGCCTTGTCATCCAATAAACTCCACCAATATCTCACCACCAAGTCCTCTTGGTGATTTCACCACTTGTGAAGACAAAACAAAGAAGTTGTGTTCTTGATAGTGTAAACTGCACACGTTTTTTATTTCAATTTGGTTAAATCATTGTAAAAGAATAAAGGTTTTGGATTGGTAATTAACAAGTAAAAAGGGTCACAGAGTGTTGGGTGAAAGGTAAAAAGAAAAAAAAAGTAAAAAAGCAAAAAGGGGTTCTTCAGGCTCGAACCCCCGCCACCACTCTCACACACATCGTCCTTAACCATTGCGCCCTTGGGTCTTTTACTGACCAAGGGTGCAAAGGTTATTAATTTAACCCGTTTTTCATTTGGTAGCTTATTATAAAGCCGTAGCTTAATTCACCTTATTCCAGCTTATTTGTTCACCATTTTCGTTTCTTTTTATTTTTCATAGGATTAGATTAGTATTTGTGATTTTTCTGAGCAAACGGTGCATTTTTCCCTTTATTATTTTATTTATTAGGAATATTTCAAGTTTAATTTTTAGAAAGTCTTTTAAAAATAGTAAATAGTAATTTAAAAATACAAAAAAATAGTTTTTAAGTTTTGATTTATGTTTTAGAGGTTTACAGCTTATTAGGTTTTCAATTTGGCTTATTTTTAATTTTATAAGATTTTAGGATTTTTAAGCAACTTTAAAAATTAATATAAAATTAATTAATAGGTTTCAGAAAATTTGGTTTGCATTTTTGTTCTAGTTACAATATTTAGGATTTTTGAGAATTTTTTTAGAATTTATTTGAGAACTTTTAATTTTTTTGAATATTTTATTATTATTTTATTCATTAAAAATTCAAAGTTTTATTTTTAACTTTTTTTCATTTTTCCTAGATTCTAGACATTAAAATAGGAACTTTGTCACTTTCCAATTAATTTTTAGGCTTTTCAATTAATTTTTAGAATTAATTTAAGATTTAATACATTTTAATAGTTTTTTAGTGTTTAAAAATAGTTTAATTTGGTTTTAAAATTTTTAAAAATAGTTTTTAGCTTAATTAGGTCATTTTTGAGGTTTACAAACTATAAAATCTTGTTTAGGGCTTTTTGATAATTAAAAGTGATTTTTAGGGCTTTAATTAGCATTAAAAAGTCATTATTTAATTAATTAAAAGGTTTTAGCAAGTTTGGATTTTTTGTAAACTCTTAGAATATTATTTGGGATTTTTAGTAATTTTTAGGAATTTTTAGGGTAAAATTTTAATTTTCGTCGTTTTTACGGTTTTACGTTTACGCCTTTTTCGTCGTAGTTTAATTAGTTTTCGTAACCGTCAATTCTTTCCTTTCTCATTTCTTTTTCAATTATCATAATCACAAACATTAAATCAACTCTTAACACAACGCACTTGCCTCCTCGAGAACGAACTCACCTAGGGTCATTCACACACGGTTTTCCTAAATCGTCGTGCTTACCCTATTTTAATTGCCTTGTTTTCCTAAACAAGGGTGATTTTGCAACTATCATTAACTTGCCAATCTTCAATTCTTCAAGGACTTCAAAGGAAATTCATGATTCGGGTCCGGTTCTTTGTGCGGCTTCATTTCCCGTGTTCGTTTTTGCTTGATTCCTTTGATCTTTTGGTGAATTCACGATATCCGTACCTGAAATACACAATGAACAAACACAGGCATATTTTGGGTATTTTTGATGACATTTTAAGCGTTTTTAGCCCGATTTGGACGATGAGACTATGTATAAATACAGTCTCATCAATCAGTAAGAGTCAAATCATCAAGACAAAATATGTCAAAGGATGCAATCAAAAGTATGGGATTTTATTCATTGTTTATAAGGAAAGAAAGCAAGGGGTAGTCCGAGATCTAAAATTCTACTATACATGGTCACCTCAAAAGCTTATTTTGATTAATTATATACTATTATTGGTAAGATTGACCCAGTAAAATACATGTGATTAGAATACTTAACTAAAATGCACACTTCTAACAATACTGATCACGGCAATATATAACAACCTGGTAAAAGTCTTATGTTTCAGCAAAGTCTCAAGATCTGATATCTCAGTAGCAGCTGAAATGTTAGCACCTTCATTGGTATTCGGTCCAGATGCTCCTGTATTAGTCTTCAATCCAAACTACCCAAAACCAATAAGGAATCAATACGTTGAAATTAATATAATAATAAGGAAAGATGAAAACAGAAATAGGGAAAATAACTCATGCACAACAAGATCTCGTATGCAAGAAACAGTGATACAGATAAATAGGTATCAGAAATTCAAAAGTCGCAATGTTTTAGCTAGAATAGTTGGTCTGGTAATAGTATCTAAAGCAAGAGAAAGGGTCAGGAATCATTACTTATGTATCGTAACAATTAATTAACATTTACAAAGGCCTCTAGGTCTAGCGGTACGTGAGTGGCCCTCTAACCTCAAGGTTGTGGGTTCAAGTCTCCGTGGAGACATGTGTGATAGAAATTGTGAGATAGTTGTGTGAGTCGTAAAAATTGTCGTTCAAAAAAAAACTCTTAAACTGGACCAGAGCATCTAAAAGAATAAGCATTTGCAGTACTCAGATTAAAAACTTACACTTGGACCTTTCTTCTGAAGCTCGTTCCTTTGTTCTTCATTGGTTACTGGTAACAAGTAAATTTTGTAAGAAATCATAAACGTGAGATCAAGAGAGGTGATATAAAGAACAAAGAAATCAATCAAATTTACCTATAACAGGAGGCTGAGTTAACGCCTGATTCCGTTTCCAAAAGGCGCCGAGCACGCGATCAGCCCCCGCGTAAAGCAGCCTCGAAAACAAGACAGATTTGGCAGTATTGTTACGGTTAGGGTTTGTAATCGCAATGGAAGGCCGATCATACGGTGTCGTTTTCCTCGAAACCTTCTTATTCTGGAACTTTCTACCAGTGTATACGTCGATCGCCCTCGTCATCGAAAAAAGACAGATTTGGCAGTATTGTTAGGGTTAGGGTTTGTAATCTCAATCGAAGGCCGATCATACGGTGTCGTTTTCCTCGAAACCTTCTTATTCCGGAACTTTCTACGTCGATCGCTGTCGTCATCGAAAAAGTAGGGTTTTTATTATTTGTGTTTTTGTGTGTGTGTGAATAATTATATATATAAGCTTTTTTAATGTTATTTATGGATAGTCGAGTTTGCGTTTTGGAACAACAAACCCCTTGTAGACTTTAGTTTTGGTTTTTACATGTGTTCAAAATAAAATGCTAACATAGGTGGTAAGGTTTAGGTTGACGGTTCAAAATAAAATACTTCAACCTCTATTGTTTGAGATTTTGTCTCTAGTTTTTTGAAATTTACTGATAATGCTTACTTAGTATATTTGTTTTGAGTTAATTATCATGTACTTCTGTTGAATGGTACTTATGATCGAGAAACTAGTGGCTTTTCAGCTTCTTGTTTTGTGACTGCCATCACAGATGCTTTAAACAGGACGTATGGTCATCACAATAATAGTCTAAAGAACAACGTGAGTGTCATATATAAAATTAGAGTTCTGATGATAGATAAAGTCACGTTGATGCATTTGTAATTCTTTTTGCAGCCGAGTCAATATATCAACACTATTTTTGTGCCTAAAGATGGTCAAATTCCTGTAGATATCAAATCACTGGCTACCCAAGGAATCGGTCATGTAGTATGTAGATAAGCCATAAGCCGTCTATATAAGCCCAAACAAACACCCCTTATATAAGCCGAAAATAAGCTTATGGAACATAAGTCAAAAACCAAATAAGCCCGTAAGCCAGCTATATAATGTGAGGCAGACACCCCCTAATTAGAAGGGGTGTTTGGTTTAATTGTTAGTTATCACGAGAAAAGATCTAGACTTGAGGGGAACCACACGGTTTTTTGCCACGTAGTGTAAACTTTAGGGGATAATAACAATAGAAAAGTATCTAACTTGTCGACCTTTGTATGTATTTCGTGACCATTCTATCCTTACGTTTTTTTAACCACCATGTTAACATCGAATGGTAAAAGTAAATGGTCATTATTGTTAAGAAGAGTGATTAAACTTTAAACCAACTCAGGGACTACTTGTGCACAAAAGGTAAGTTCAGGTATGTCTACTATAATTATATTTCTATTGTTATTTTCTGTGTTTGTATGTAGGGCATATTTTGACAAGTTGAGTAAAGTTAAAGGGGTGAAGAGCTTAAGAGTTAGAAGTCATTAGGTTTAGTTGTTAGGTGCTATTTAAGCTTAATAATAGCTCATTTGTTGAGAGCAGTTATCATATTATCTCTCTCTCAAAGTTTTGTAATCGTTTGTTCTCTCATTGACAAGATCAATCTGTTTTGATCTCTTGTTTAGTTTTCTTTCTTTTGTAAGTACGATCACAAATCCAGGTGTTACATTTGAAGTAACAGCCTGAAGCAGTTTAATAAAAGAAAAAAGGGGTGGTTGGTTGAATATATCTTGATCTTTGTAATCTTTTCTACATGGTATCAGAGCCAGGTTGGCTGTGATACGAAGATCTTGATTGTTTTCAAAAATTAGGGTTTCTAAAATTTTGGGGTTTTTTGTGAATCAAAGGGTTTCTGGTTATATTTTTTGGTGAATCGATTGATTCTTGGTGTTAATTGATCAGATTCTTGATCAATTAGATTTTCCCCAAAAATTAGGGTTTGTCAATTTTTGGGGCTTTTTGGGTATATTGCTTTCTTGATTGATTAATCAACATAATTGTTGATTAATTTTGGTTTTTTGTTGTTTTTGATTGAAAACCCTAAATTCAGAAGTTGTGGTTTTCAATCTTGGTAAGTTTGACTTGTTTTGTTATTTGTTGCTTCTTGTTCAAATCTTGCAGGTTATTATATTGGTGTTTGTTTTCGCTGCGTTGGTTAAAATATCATCTTGATCTTTGTGCATTTGGTTGTTGCTGCGCGTGATAGTATTGTCTCACGCTCTCTCTCTTTATTTTCATTGTTTTAGTGGGATTAGGTGTCGAGGGGATTTAGTTAGTTGTTGGTTGTTGTGGTGATATAAGGTGGTTGACTGATTTAGTTTGTTTGTTGTGATCTTGTTTTCCTTCTTGATTGGTTTTGTGTTATGGCTCCTGAAAAAGAACAAGGGTAGTGAACAGGGAGGAGGGTCAAACAACAATGATATTGATATGTTTGACTCGCTTTACTTGCATAGTAGTGACACTAGTGGTGTCCCTTTAATTGGGTTTAAATTGGAAGGAACTGAAAATTATAAAATATGGAGAGCTGCTATTTCAAGGGCTATTCATACAAAAAATAAACTTGGTTTTATTGATGGAAATTTAACTAAGCCTGAAGGGCTGGTTTTTTGCAAGATCAATGGGAAAGATGTAACTCTGTTGTTTTAAACTGGATTCTTGGTTGTGTTTCACAAGATGTTTATATGGGTCAAGTTTTTTCTGATGATGCCAAAACTGTTTGGGATGAATTAGAAGAAACTTATAGTAAGCAAGATGGTTCTGTTATCTTTAACATGCATTATAAAATACATTCACTTACTCAATCTGGTTCTACTCTTTCTGAGTATTACCACAAGTTCAATGGCTTGTGGAGGCAATATGACTCTTTAGTTAATCTACCTGAGTGTGTTTGTGAGAATGCTTATCTACTTAAACAACATAATCAACTGCTTAAGCTTATGCAGTTTCTCATGGGGTTAGATGATGTGTATGCTCCTATAAGAAGTATTATACTCACTACAGAACCTCTTCCTGATGTTAAGGGAGCCTTTGCTACTCTGTCAAGGGATGAATCTCATAGAGGTTCACAATCCCAGAGTACACCAAAGGCTGGGAATACTGCTTTTGCTTCAAGACCTAATAATAGGTCTAATAATAACTGGTGTAGAATATTGAAAACTATGAATCTATGAAGTGGGTTGAAGATTCCTAGAGAGAGAAACTAGTGAGAGAAAATGAGAGAGAAACTATGTGTTTTTTCATTAAAATGAGAAAAGTGGAATGTCAACAACCAACCCCTTTCCATGGTGGAAAGGGGTATTTATATCTAAGGCCACTATTTGGGCTTGGGCCGACCCATGACAAGCCCATGGGTCGGTTTCTTACTTAACTTAATAAGCAACATTAACTACGAGCTATTACAACATAACTAATATTGTGGAGTGACCGATACTTCTAATATACGTTAAAAACGTATTTCTAACAATCTCCCCCTAAGGGAGGTCACTCCACGTTTACAAAGTTCTAAAACTAGCATACTATACTAAGTCTTCGTTCTTCAGCTCGTAGTCTTTTCTTCTTTCTTTTTGTTGTGAATATGTTTATTTGATCTTTTAGGCTTTGGCTTGAGAGCATTGTTCTTTTGACCAATCACGTGCGATCTTTGCCTTTTTATGAATCTTGCCTCCTCGTGACTCCATGTTCCACACACTTATGTCTTTTGTTAAATTCTCGAAAGCTTCAGAGTTTGGTACAGCGGAAGACTTCATTTTGTACTTTCTTGATTTTTTGCTGAACTTTGATGCAGAAAAACATAAGCATGTGGGAACGACTTCAACTGGTTCACCGCAACGCCACCGTCTTCAACTGGTACACAACAACACCACCGTCTTCAACAGGTACACAGCAACACCACCGTCTTCAACAGGTACACAGCAACGACACGAATAAAATGGCTTTGACATTTTATTCTAATTCGGTAGCATTTTACCTCCGGTCGATGAAGACCGTTGGACGATATTAGATATCGTACCCGTGACGGATAGTTTCAATTAAGTAACTTCCTGACAGAATTTCGCGGGTAAACCCGTTCTCTTTATTTGACCGTCCAAAGCTGACTGCGAACATAAAGAGTGAATCATTTGGATTAAAAATCCTTATGATTGAAGCCGTCAATTCATGAAACCTGGAACAAGTGAATTTCAATTAAGATTTTCACCATCGTTGCTTTCCAGTTATCACGAGCTCAATTCATAACGAATCTTGCACGTCACCTACCAAGTGCTGTTTGATGTTAACACTAGAAGGATTTCCACTCGTCACTGTGATCAATAAAGAGTCACTCTGAGTGTTCTGGCAAGATCGTATGATAATGCGTAGAGGCCTGGAACGAGTTTAAATTCAATTAAGAATTAAACCACTGTTTCTTTCCAGTTTTTCACAAGATTGGTTCTTAAAGAACCGCACGTGTAACCTACCATGAGCTTGTTTGATGTTGGCTCAAGCAGGATTTCCATCTTCATTGTAATACTTGCGTATTACTCGGATGTTCTGGCAATATTACAAGAATACTGCGTAGGACTCATAAAAATCTCTTACTTTTCATAGTGTGTGAGAAAGAAAGGAATAAATGGAAAGTGTCCTAATGAGACTTTTGATGATCTCGTGGCTCTAGACTCGATAGTGCGTTTTGATTTAGTGAGCGATGGCTGGAGAGGAGTGCCACCTTTTCAATATCAGTCTATTCGGAGTGAATAAACCAATAGATAACGTGTTGATCTTCGTGTGATTAAAACAAATACCTTTTGAGAGATATTTGAGTTAGCTGGGAAGGGTTGTGCATTGCATCACTGGGTCCATGACGTCTTTCTTCAATATCGAGAATCATTAACAAAAATGAACTCAATAGTATATGTATTGACCTGGTTTCTGCCTAAAGTTGTAAGGAGGGCTTCTTTCTTTACACCCTTTATCTTTACAATTCTTTTTCATTCTTCAACCCCTTCAGTACTTACCAATACATCATCACTAGCACCTTGTTGTGATTGTTCCAGTGCTAGCATCAGTAATTAGTCGGTACTCAGCTACGTTCACAATCTTTCTCCATCTTTCCTAGGACTTCTAATTCTATCTAGGGAATTGTCCTTGGGAAGATTCCATCGGCTCTGATGAATCATTGGACTAAAACCTATTCCTACCACCCTTTTGTCACCACATCCGTCGTGAATTAAGCGTGTTTTGGGAAAGTATAGCCACCATGAAAAATCATTGAAAATCACTTAAGGTACTTGTGATATTGAAATCAAAAGTTTTGTACCTTGGGTGTTTTGTTCATCAAAAACGCTCCCCCTTAACACGTGCTTTACACATATTAAGTTGGATAATCGTTAAGTCTTTTTCATCTTTTAGCCAAGTATCATTTAAGTCTCCTTAATCCCATTTTCTCCCCTTATCCAAAATGTTAACCATTAATATTTGGGATATTGAATGGATTAACCGGTCTTTGGGTAAAAATGAAATCGATGTTTGGCCATAGAACATGTTAATGCTCCCCCTTACATTAATAAGGGATAGTTGTAGTGCTTTAGTATGATATATTTTGAAAGATTTAGAATCTCGTGAGAAATTCTTGAAAAATTATCATCCTTAACACTACATCAAGCCGTAAAAGCACAATATTCACAAATTTACATATTCACAATTAAATACCAATATAGAGTAGACCTGAGATGTACGATCCATTAAATGGATCGTTGCAGTAACTTGTGGTGCACTCCATATGGTCTACCACCAACGAACCTTTCTAAGCTCCTCATCAATCTACGTTCCTGGAGCTTTTGATCAATCTTCTTGATCACATACTTCGCCATTTGCCGATAACCCTGATGCCAATCCTCAGTCATCTCTGGTAAAGACCCACCCGAATTAAGATGCTCCAACTTTCCTCTGACGTAAATGAGAGTCCCATCATTGTACTTATAAAGCTCACCTACCCTCATAAACTTCATTATCCCACGACTGTTCAAGTAGAAAATCCCGTAACTCGGAACAGAAATGCCGGTATAGGGACATCTTGTGACATGTTGAGGTAGAACTTGGTTCACTGGACGGGTGAGGTTAAGCTTCCTTTGGTAGCTTTCGACTCCCAATTGAAGATCTTCGACTCGTTTCTTAATAACAACGCTTCGTGTGAACATACGAATTGTTGTATTCAAGGCAATGATGTCTTCACGAGCAATATGGGTGAGTTGATCTCGGGTCATCATAAGCAACATGTCTTCGATATCCTCAAGGTGAATGATAGAAAAAACTCCCTGCTGGATTTTGTATTCTCTGTCATCCTCCCTTTTTAGACGAATCTCCGTCACATGATAATAGCCATTATTGGCTTCAGTTTTCAGTCCCAAAATGCTGGAGATGCGAATATCGGATCTAACGTTACTTCTTGAATTGGCTAAGCAGCAACCTCTGTACGCCCTTCGGACTCGTTCGTCCCAATGAGATGCACCTATAACAGCATACATATCATAATTACGAGTTACCTTTGGGACCCAGAGTCGGTTTACCTTTTCCTCGATCCAGGGTATTGTCCCCCAGTTAGCAGCTTTCAGTAAGGTCAGGGAGGTTGCGTACTTTGATGAACCCTTGAGGAGATACTCAAGATCATAGGTGACGAAGAAGTCGAGAGCGATTTGATTATCTTGAGAAGGATCAAGTGGAGGTGGAGCTCTTTCTGATTCATGGAGGCCTGGCCTTTGAACGGTGTTAAGAGCTTTCAGGACCTCGTCAGCATAATACTCGTACTCCATTCGGGTTAACCTGGTTTTGGCGCGAATTCTCTTATCCTTTAGCGCTCTCTTCACAAAAGACGGAGTGACCGAAGTCTTATACTCATGAGCCAGAAATGCACACAAGTCAATCAGACTACGGATACGGAGATATAGAACATCTCTGTCAGCGTCTGTGATTGGATCATATTTAGCAGCTGCCGTGATCCAAGCTTGTGGCGGTGCAGTTTCATCAATCTCCAAAGTGTCCGCCCAGTCCCGTGTGCTTGACTCGGGAACAGTAGATTGTGGTTCTTGTTGTAGAGGAGTAGAAACATGAACATCTG
This sequence comes from Glebionis coronaria, assembly GCA_025667525.1. NCBI lineage: Eukaryota > Viridiplantae > Streptophyta > Magnoliopsida > Asterales > Asteraceae > Glebionis > Glebionis coronaria. The sequence goes on along the minus strand of CM046874.1, from coordinate 629,708,057 downwards.
CTGGTTCTGACTCAGGCATCTCGGCGGTGTCATGAACAGGCGAGTGCTGTGCAGCTTCAGGTTCAGTTACTGACTCTGCAATCACAGGAGCAACAATAGAACTAACAGGGTTAGTGGTAACAGGTATAGAAACAGCAATAGATGTACTGGGAATCGATGACGCCGTAGTAGCATTCACATCATGGCGCCACTTGGATCGTCTTGATTCCGTTGAGGTGGATTTTTCTTTCTGTGCGGTATCTTTTTGAGACTTGGTACCCGACTTAGATGGTTTCTTTGTGCTGGCAACCTTGTCCCCCGTTTCAGGCTGTTTACCATCATCATCCTCATCGTCATCCTCGTTACTTCCCTTAGCACTCTCCTCATTTCTATCACCACCATCACTACCATCATCATCATCATCATCATTCTCATCATCATCACCATCATCGTCACCATCATCATCTTCTCCTTCTTCTTCTTCTTCTTCTTCTTCCCCGTCACCCTCTTCTTGTTCACTATCATCCGTTTCCTCCTCAGGCAGAATGTGGTAAGGTACCATACTTCCAAACGTTTTGAACAACCGATCATCCTCCATGATAGCTTCATTCAGTGATTTGTAGAGTGTCCGTTGAATCTTAGATTTATCAAAAGATCCAAGTTCCCTCATACGAGCTTTGAGGATCTTCTTTAATTCAAAATCCGTTAAATCATAGGCAATTTTGTAGGCGGATTCAGAAGGATTGGATGACTTGATCATCAAGATATCAGCCGCGAGTGTCTTCAACTCATCACGCAGTTTTGGCATAATGGACTCAACGGATTCTTTCACTCTCTCTTCAACAGAAGCTTCAAGTGTTTCTTTCTGCTCCTTGTATTTATCCCTCATAGCTTGAAGTCTCGTGATTCGTGTAGCATACTTATCAGCTTCAGCCTGTTTAACCTGAGCTAGTTCTTCTGCATGAGCTTTACGTGTCAACTCCATCTCTGCAGCGAACTTAGCAAGCATTTCTTCTTGGGCTTTCTTAGATGCTTCTTCACTTTGAACTCGTCTAAGTAGCTCTTGGTGAAGATTATCCATCTCTTTTCTTTGATTATCCGTATGTTTATCCAACATTTCTGCCATTACAGATGCCGCCGTTGAAGATGATGCAGAGCTACTGTGGGTTGGTTGAAGAGGCTCGGTTGTGACTACAGTACTTAGGATGGAAGTTATTGGAGGTGGAAGAAATGGTGTTGGCACCGGTCGGGTTGGTAAGGGCTGTATTGGTGGAGGTTGAGTTACTAAAGGCTGGGTAGGTACCATGATTGTAGGAGCACCGGACTCCTTTTCAACACTTGCTGAAACAGGGATGGATGTCTCCTTCGAAGTAGAATACCGTTCAGGTGATCCAAACTCATCAATATCCTCTGGCTCCTCGTACTCTTCTTCAATATTTATCTGTGCACCCGAACCACTACCGCCCGTGTCTCTCCTACTCCTTTCAATAGCTATCTTCATTAATTTTCTCTCAGCCTTGTCAAGAGTAGGATCATCAACATCTTCTTCATCGCGGAGAACTAACTCATCAGCCGTACTCTTTCCCTTCTTAACCTCAGTCTTCTTCTTCTTGGTTTCGGGTTCAGATAAAGCAGCTGGTTGCTTGCGTTTACCTTTACTCTTGACCGTAGTAGACGAGTCTTCTCCTGTCTGAAGGCTTGCTTTTAGCTTCTTGATTTCTAGTAGCAGTAGTTTGTAATCAGCAAAAGCTTTAATTTTATCCGTCAGAAGATAATCGGGAATAGGACCAGGAATAACACCACCAGATGGTCCTTCATGCCTTAGATCCACAGTGTGATCAGCCTCTTCAGTGTGATGACGACTTGCTGCACGCTTATCAATAGAGACATCATTCTTCATAAAATAATTAATAATAAGCTTGATAAATCGAGGGTAAGGAAATAAATTAGTCTTCAGCTTCTTGTTTTGGAAGAGTTGAAAGTTAAATTCTTCCCACAACAATAATGCATAATCTGCATTTGAGCCTTTAATCTGCATTTGAGCCTTTGTACATTCCATGGAAGATGTTCATAATTGGACCACGCAAAGCATCATGCCCACTGGTTTTAGGTGTAAGACATCTACTGAGAATACCCAAGATTGCTCTCCAAGGTTGACCTACTTTAGCGGTGGTAAACTCAGACACAACTCGTATGTCAGGACATCCAAGAGCCTCGAACATCTCCATGAGTTCGTCTTTGGTAGGATCCCTCGAAAATGACATACCTTTGGGTGTATCCCGTATTCCAAATATCTTGCGGAAGTCTGAAACTGTGAGTGTCTGTTGCTTGTTGTCGAGATTGAAGGTGATCTTGTTTGAAGTACTTTCCTTGGTAGCCCAGAACTCATACATGTAATCATATGGCACCGAGGCAGTACTCCTTAATGCATTCTTGAAGTGAGAGTGATCAAGGATTGCTATGGCTACTTTGAATCCATGGTGAGTGGATTTTGAGACTTGCTTCAGCCGGTAATTGTTTGGTATGAACTTGAGGGCTCTTGCTTCGGCAATTTCGGCTGCTCTAGCATCTTGGAGTGCTTGTACTGTTGGATTAGTCATCGTGTCTGCTTAAGATAAGACATAAAAGGTTGATGCACAAAAATATATATATTTATATATCATTATGATTTCTAAGCATAACACATTTGACAAGTAATTATAACAGGCAAACAACTATTAATCCAACAACTCTTCATTCGGAACTTTTCATCCGGAAGTCCTTCATTCGGAACTCTTCATCCAGAAGTCCTTCATTCGGAACTCTTCATTCGGAAGTCCTTCATTCGGAACTCTTCATTCGGAAGTCCTTCATTCGGAACTCTTCATTCGGAAGTTCGTCCGGAACTTCTTCATTCGGAAGTTCATCCGGAACTTCTTCATTCGGAAGTTCATTCGGAACTTCCTTCATTCGGAAGTTCATAATCCTTGTTCATCCGGAAGTTCTAAACGCATCCTATTGGTGATTATTCTAATCGCGTTTGTGAGTTTTAATGCATTCTAAGGCAACCATAGTGATCTAATCCTAATCCGATCCAAAACCCAGCAAAAACCCCTAATCAATTAACCCTTAATTAAACACAAACCCTAATTGGATTAAATCTGATTAAAATGGGTAAATTAAGTTGATTAGTAACGAATTTAGACAAGATAACACTTGGGTATGTACCTTAGAGATGATAGAGACGGATTGAAATGGATTGAATGATAAAACCACGTTTTTTGAAAGCTTGAGTGTGTATATGTGTGTGTTAATGGCGGCCAAAATGAAACAGTGAAGATAGTAACTAGAAAAAGAAAAACGGGGAGGGGATTTGACTAAGTCAAATTTCACAAAATTCACCCCTTGTCACATTTAACCCTATACTTTACTTTTCTTTTCCTTTTTAGTTAATAACTTTGTTTAGGCTAACATCCGTTTTAATTAACACTCGTTAAACTTAGCCAACTTAAGCTTCACACAACTTAAGCATCGCAACCTATTAGCAAATCTCCAAGATCTTAAAGCAATTCCTATCACATTGAGCGAGCACAAGTCGTATTCTAAAGCAAGACCACTCATTAGCCAATTAATTTTCCACAAACACTTTTGAAAATCGTTTTGATGATGAAAATGATTTAATATTTTCTCTCCCTTAAACGATGACCCGTTTTCTATTTAAAGAGCTGTAGTCATTGTTTAAAGAGTCAAATATTGATGAAAGCATTTCCAATTAATATCTTGAAAAGATTGATTCGTGGTGGCAATAAGATTTCTCTTATTTTGACAAATGAACGCACTGAGACGTACACTAACTCGTGTTAGACCAAGTTGTAAAGTAAACTTGATCCCTTTGCATGATTTGGCTTGTAAATCATGCCCGAGAAAATTAATTCCCGTTGTGAGCCAACGTTTTCCAAGGAAATACGTGACTTTAATGCGAAAACCGGGTTGTAGTCTGAAATAACTACAAGCCATAATGGGCATGTTTTAAAAATGTACAACTTTTATACGGACTCTATTTATGGCGCCGTGTCAATATTGATCGACATTTCTAAAGCCGTAAATATTACCGTACTAAAAGACATGCCCGATTTAAAAAACGAAAAATATTTTTGGTTTTTCTTGATTTTATAATTTTTATGGTTTTTGTAGATTTTATATTTTTTTTATGGTTTTTCTTGGTTTTATATTTTTGTATTTTCTTTTTGTGGTTTATATATTTACTATAATATACATGATCACGAACAAAGGATACTCTGAATAGTTTACCACGACTATTCAGCTGATTCTTCTGCCAACTCTTTGAGAGTCGTTGGAGTGAATGATTTCATGCCAAGCTTGTCGATCAAAAACTCGATTCGTCCTCGATCTAAGGCTTTGGTGAACATATCCGCCAGCTGGTACTCAGTAGTGACAAAATACAGCTCGATCACTCCGTTCTCCACCTGCTCCTTAATGAAATGGTAGCGAATGTCTATGTGCTTGGCCCGGGAGTGCTGAACATAGTTGCAGCAAAGGGCAATGGCGCTCTTGTTGTCACAATACATCGGGATTTTGTTGAATCCCAAACCGTAGTCAGTTAATTGTGATCTCATCCAAAGGACTTGAGCACAACAACCGGACATGGCGATGTATTCAGCCTCCGTGCTTGAAATTGCAGCGCTTTTCTGCCTTTTTGAAGACCAACTGATCAATCTGTCTCCAAGGAGTTGCACAGATCCAGAAGTGCTACGCCTCGTGTCTTGACACCCAGCATGATCGGCATCTGCGTATGATATTAAAGCAATAGAGGAATCTTTCGGATACCATAGACCACGATAAAGTGTTCCTTTGAGATACCGAAAGATCCTTTTAACAACATGTAGGTGCTTTTCGGTAGGCCGAGCCTGATACCAGGCACACAGGCATACGGCAAATTGCAAATCAGGCCTGCTAGCAGTCAGATAGAGAAGGGTGCCGATCATCCCACGGTAAAGTTTTGGATCGACAAGAATCCCATTCCTATCTTCATCTAACTTGGATTTCTCCACCATCGGAGTGTCCACGGGGTCACAATTTTCAAAGTTATATTTATTTAAAGATTCTAGAGCATATTTGGATTGATTAATAAAGATGCCTCTGGGATTCTGAGAAATTTGTAATCCTAAGAAAAATGAAATTTTTCCCATCATTGACATCTGAAAGCGTGTGGACATTATCTTCTCAAAGCGTTTTGACAATTCTATGTTAGAGGCAGCAAATATTATATCATCAACATAAATTTGTACCAGAATCATGTCGTTGTCCTCCTTGAGAGTGAATAGAGTAGGGTCCACCTTGCCTTTGAGAAGCCTTCCAAAATGAGATATGTTGAAAGGAGATCATACCACGCGCGTGGAGCTTGTTTCAACCCATAGAGAGCCTTCTTAAGCTTGTACACATGATTAGGAAACTCCGTGCTAACGAACCCATCGGCTGACTAACATAGACTTCTTCCCTTAGTTCACCGTTCAAAAATGCCGTCTTCACATCCATTTGATAGACGATCATGTTCATATGAGCAGCATACGCAAAGAATAGTCTAATAGCCTCCAATCTTGCAACAGGAGCAAAAGATTCTTCAAAGTCTATACCCAAGGCTTGTTTATATCCTATAGCAACCAATCTAGCCTTATTCTTCAAGACTGCACCCATCTCATCGAGTTTAACCTTATAAACCCACAACAAAGTAAGGATGTTAACCTTGTCAGGGAGAGGAACTAATTCCCATACTTCAAGTCTTTGGAATTCATTTAGTTCCTCCTGTATGGCTTCAATCCAAGATGATTGAGTCATAGCCTGTTGCCAATTTTTAGGTTCAACTTCGGAGAGAAATGCATCAAAATAGCAATAGAGTGCACTCTCTTGTAATTGATGGTGTGTAGAGACTGGTCGATCTAGATCTCCAATGACATTCCTAATTGGGTGATCTTTTGTCCATTTGGTGCTATGATTTTCAATCTGTGGTGGTCTGGAGTGAACAATTGAAGGAGCTTCTTCTAAGGTAGACGCGACTGAAGGGTTTTCAGGTATCGGTACACCAAAGAAAGGAAGCTCTTGTAGGTGAGCATATTCCAAATCATGATCAATAGAATCCTCTTCAACATCATTAGGCACAAGTAAGGGTGACGATTCAGGTGTAGTTTGAGAATCACTTGGTAAAGGTGCATCCGGTTCAATGTTAATTGAAGATGCATTAGATAAAGCTTCATTTGCTTGAGCAACAACTTCAGGGATTGGAGCTATCACTACAGGTGCTGGAACTTCATCATTTGGGGGATCAAAGAATTCATCAAACAACGGTTGAAACAGTTTATCCCACTCGGGCCTTGTAGGTGGTAAAAATGATGTAGAAGTAGGATTATTGGGAACTAATCCGGAACTAATAGCACCGGTTCCCATCTCGTGAAGCGCGGGTTCAGATCTGCGTTCCTCAGAAGGCATCGCTGTCAGCTCATCGAAATCTACGTCCATAGTTTCTACAATCTTACCAAGACGACGGTTGTAAATTCGGTATGCTTTCTTGGAGGGTGAGTAACCAATGAAAATACCTATATCGGCTTTCGGTTGAAGCTTGCCCAAGTTCTCACTATTAATGTTTGGATAACAAAGAGCACCAAACACATGAAAGAATGAAACATCGGGTTTACGATCATGTAGAAGCTCGTAAGGTGTTTTTCCATGATGTTTCCGAATGATAGAGCAGTTTTGGGTGAAACATGCAGTAGATATAGCTTCTGCCCACAAGAACAATGAAGCGTTCGCATAAATCAGCATAGTCCTAGCAGCTTCCATAAGCGTACGATTCCGTCTTTCAACGACACCGTTTTGTTGTGGAGTACGTGCAGCGGATGTTTCATGTGAGATACCAACTTCTTCATAGTAAGCACAAAGAGTCTGGTTGACGAACTCTGTTCCATTATCTGTACGAATACGGCGGACAGTAGTATTTAAACGTACCTGAATGAATTTCAGAAAAGTGATGATAGCCTTCGGTGCTTCATCCTTTGTACGTAAAAATCTTACCCATGTAAACCTGGAGAAATCATCCACAATAACAAGAATGAATTTCTTACCGCTCACACTTTCAGTTCTCATTGGCCCACAAAGATCCATATGCAAAAGATGGAGTTTTTCTTGATTGGTGTCTTCAGCTTTGGGCTTGTATGATTTCTTGGTACTTTTCCCCCTTGAACACGCGGAACATAAATGGTCCTTGTGAAATTTAAGCTTTGGAAGACCACGAACTAATTCGTTTTTAGCCAGATGATTAATAGCATCAAAGTTGAGATGAGATAATCTGCGATGCCATAACCATGACTTGGTCTTAGATGCTTTAGAGAGAAGACATACTGGAGAGGCGGCCATCATGTCTTGTAGGGACAACGTATAAAGATTTGCACCACGAAATCCCTTCAACAAGTATTTCCCTTCCAAGTTGCGGATGAAACAAGTATGTTGTCGAAAAGCAACCTCTAGGTTGGAATCACAAAACTGTCCTACTGAAAATAAATTATGACCAAGACCTTCTACATAGTATACCCTTGAAATCGTAACGTTTCCAATCTGATATTCACCATACCCCATTATCTTTGCAATATGATCATTACCGAATTTAACCGTTCCAAGAAACTTGCTGACGAAATTTCGGAGCATCGAGCGATCTCCGGTCATATGCTTTGAACAACCGGAGTCCAAATACCAGAGGATGATTTGGACCACCTGAAAATATCACCAGACGAGGACAATGTAGAGGTATCGGAATCTGAATGTTCCTTGTTATTAGCAGGTACAGATTTAATAATCTTAGATTTGCTAACTTTAGGTTTCTTAGATTTCCTAGCCTTCTTCCTAGTTGGTGGTGTAGATTCTATTTGACTTAAATCCTGAGGTATTTCTACACTGATAGGCACTATAGTGGGGGTTGACCTAATTAAAGGGCGCTGTTTCCATACTTTAGTGCTAATGTTCCTAACTAAAGGACGCTGAGACCTAACCTCAATGGATGCATTCCTAGTTAAAGGGCACATTTTTCCATCTAATGTAAAGGTCCTACCAGTGGGACGCCATTGCCAGCCAACTTGGGTACGAGTTCTCCCAGTAGGCTTCCATTCAAGATTATTCCTAATGGCATTCATTTCATTCACATGATCAATAAGACACAAATCATGACGTTGGGAAAACATGCACTCATTACAATTCCAACAATTTAAATTAGAATTCACAAATGGTTTAAGCTTCTGCACAGGTGCAGAGCTTTTAGTCTTAGCAACATGATTCTTTTTATTTAAATCTGACATAACATTCATATTGTGAGCTTCTACTTTCTTCTTTTTGGTACTACTAGTGGAGGGCTTGATCTTATCTTTCTTGAGTGGCGATCCTTTAGCCTTAGTAGACTCTTTTAATCCTGTAGAAGGCAAAGTGAGAACATTAGCAACAGATTTTAAAGGTGCCTTACTTGATGGTGCCAATGACGGTTTTGCTCCTGCAGTCTTATTGAATGGAGTTACAGCAATGGGTCGATTAGTGAGTAGTGCAGAACCTGGTTTACCTATGTATTGCAAATATGCTAAGCAATATTGAACTCGCTTAATGTATTCATGAGCTGAATAATAGTAGCTACTTGAGGGATCTAAGGCATAAAGATCGTCTAAAATATCCCTAACAAAATCTACATGCTTAATTGCATTCCTCATATAATCATCGTAGGTAACCGGGTTTTTCTTATGGAGCGGGTTCTTATAAAGCACTACTGACTTGGTTGTGGGAGCACTAGAGGACGGTGCAGAGTTGGTAGCTAAGTTATTAACAGCTTCTTATCGGGTGAGAAGAAGTGTCTCCTTTAACTCGGCCAAAACCATGTTTTTGTCAATGAGCTGGATGTTTAAGTCAGAGATTTCCTCACACTTTGGGTTCAGTTGTTCAACATAAGATTGTTGCTGTGCTGCATTAAAAGCTAAGCGTTCTTCTATTGAACCATAAAGAGCGGATAGTCCCTATCTTGCCCGATCCATCTCCCCTAGAATAGACGAAAGTCTAATTTCTAAGTCCTGGTTTTTAGACTCTGCGGCCTCTAGTTCCAATTTTAGTGTTTCATTTGATGACACATCTCTCTTTAATCTCATAATCTCTTCCTCTAATGCCTTAACTATTGCAATCATCTTGTCACTCGTCTCAAAACCGTTTTCACAACCATTTGTTATCAAAAGATCCTCATTTTGAGTTTGTTGTTTTAATTCTAAAGATATACAATGTTGTTCAAGTTGATTAAAGCGTTTTGAAAGTAAATTGTAAGAATCTTGTAGCTTTAAAAATTCAGCGTTAGATTCGTGACAAGAATGATTATCTACCTCATTTACAGTATCAGCAACATTTACAGAGAGATCACACACATCATCATAAATATTCACATCATCACATTTAATCATAACGGATGTAAGCTCATTCGAATAATTGACATTTACAGTAGTAAGCACATCACACGAAATTACTTGGGACAAGAATCGGTCATATTCGGATGAAATATTTTCCTTTTCGATTAATTGTAGTTCGTAAGCGGTGTCCATTTCATAAAACACTTTTTGAACTTCTCCAATTTCAAACTCAAGATTTTCCTTAAGAGATGCAAAACTTCCTTTTAGACTTTCGACAAACGGATTGATCTCATTCTTAAACACCTCGTTCATGTGTTCGAAAGCCCATTCTATGGCGTTTAGGCCATTTGAAGTCGTACATTCCAAAATGACCTTGTCAAAACTAGCAAAGTATTGATTAATCTCTTGCAAGTTTAACCATACAGTGCTAACAGGTGGAAGATCCTTTGGAATTTCCTTAGGGCCTTCCATTTTGACAAGTGTAGGAAGTGTACTAGGGTTTTCTTCATCTAACATGTAGGTTGGTGCTGTGATGAGATCTTTATCCATATGGAAGCGAATTCTAAAATCCGTTTTTGCAAGCTCCTGATTCATTTTAAAATAATCACAATCGGGATATTTTGCAAAGTTGTATGACCGATTCTCATCAACTAGATCCTTACTTGTGCGATCATCGAAAATAACAATCGGGTCTAAGACCAATCCTAATTGGGTTGCATTATAAAGTCTTGGACTATGGATAAAAGCTTATTTTGCATACCGTGGGTTAGGGGGAAGGCCTTTTTGACGTGATAAGTTAAATTCTCTAAACGAAGCATCAAATAAGTGCACTAGTTGAGAGGCAGCGTATTGTCTTAAAAGCAAATAATCTAGACTTCTAATCTTATTAGCCGCATTAATTTCCATTTCATTCTTCTTAGACTCGAGTAATTCAAAATCCGTTTGAAGTTTTTGAAAATTAGTGACCACTAACTCTTTTTCTTTAAGTTCGTTAGAAAGATTTTCTCTTAAGGTTTCAATTTCTTGCAAATGACCCATTTGTTTGTTTCGAAAATGATCATATTCGGGATTTGTTAGAACACTAGACGAAGGAACTAATTCCAAAGTTTGAACTTTCTCGTTGCATAAGGCAAGCTCATCAGACAAATTCTTATTCTTAGCTAGGGTTTCTAAGAGTGCAGCATTCATTTGGCTAAGTAATGTAGCAGGAACCATGACCAAATCTTGTTGAGCATGAGTATGCGTATGCGAAATGGCTCCCGGTTGTGATTCACTCAAAGTCTGGGGACTCACATTGATATTACTATCATTGATTGTCTCCTCATTTGAAAGACTCACCACCGAAAACTCATTCGAGTCAGCACGCTCTTGCACAACTTGATGTGGTTGAATACTAGACTCAATGGTATTATCAGTGGTATTAATAAGTACCTCAGATCTTTTTTCTGGTCCTAGGCTAGAGATAGTTTCCATCAGAGCTGCCTGTGCAGATTGAAGTTCATCACAGTCTGAATCGTAGGCATCAAGATCATCTGCTTGGTATGTTGCATTCTGTGTAGTGACAACGTCTTGTTCAGCAATCCCTGGATCAGCAAGAAATGCAAGCTCCTCTTCATCAAGTTCCCTTCCTTGTGCCTGAGCGTTCACCAGATAAATCTTCTCTTCAAACCATTGACCATCCCTTCTCCTCTTGGGTTTTTTACAATCCCTGGACATATGACCTTCTTCCTTACAGTTGTAGCATGTAATCATTCTCAACTTGCCTGTGGAATTAGCCCGTGGAGGAGTGTTGACCATTGGAGCAGGATTGACCGTGCGAGCATTGGTAGTTGATGTAGTAGGTCTCCCCTGATAAGGTTGAATAGGTTGAACCATTACCCTGCCATTCTCAATAGTAGCTTGTTGGCGAGAATTGGATGAATTCCTCAGCTGATTGTTAGTAGGAGCTGGTCCTCTAAATCCTCGTTTGCTTAAAGTCCTTGTGAGATAAGCAGACATAGTGGCTAACACTTCAACTAGGTCAGTTCCTTGTTTGAATTCAGGAATGGGGACTTCATCATTATCACAATACAGTGCTTGGTCTTGTTGAGCTGCATAAGCACTAGAAGGAATACTCATGTGGTCAGAGTAGCTTGATGGATATGCTGCATTCTCTTGATAAGAAGAATATGAAGACTGAGCATAAGGTGCTGGGTGAGGTTGTGAAGCATATTGTGATGAAGGTGCATTAAACCGATATTGTTGCTGATGTGAGGTGGGTGGTTGCGGTAGAATCGAATATTGGGGGAAGCTTGGTGTCATGTAAGGTGATGGATGATAGGCTTGGTGTCCCAAGATATAAGGAGTGTTGTTGTGTGACAAGCTTGGTTGATTCTCCATCAAAACTAAAGAATCAGGGTACATACCTCGAGGCGAACGGTGCATGATCACGTGTTTCTCATGCTGCTGAAGAAAAGCATAGAGTTGATCCAAATTGCACTTATGCAAATCCCTGGTTAACTTAACATCGGTAATATACTCACCCCATTCAGCTTGAGGTAAAGTATTCAAAAATTTGGTGTTAACCTGGAATGGAGCAATCACGAGATTGTATACATTCAGATCATTCATGAGAGTCGTGAATCTGAAGTAATAGTCGTGAAGCGTTTCCCCTGGGCTGTACGTGAATCTATCAAACAAATCATACAACTGACATTCCCTTTCCTGTTTGGTAAGAGACGTACCTTGTAGCAACACCTTTAGACGTTCCCATAAATCCTTTGCAACCGTATACTGACTTACCATTCGATAGATGTCATGTGGAAGAGCTTGGAGAATGGTTTGAAGAGCCTTTTCGTCTGCATCGGCAACGAGTTGTTGAGCTGGTGTAAGTTCTTCAAACTCCCTTGGTCGAGTCACATTTTTAACCATGATGGTACCATAGTCAAGTGGACCATTTATAATTGACTTAACCATAAGCCTCCCATATATCGGTTTTCCCTTAAGGTATGACATCATACGGCCTTGCCATGCTTCAAAGACTTCTTTAATGAGTATTGGAGGGCGATTATCCGTTCCCGTAATGACGGAAATGTCCGTAAGTGATGTCATCTGAGGCATTAATGAATTCGGATTCATTTTGTTCACTTTAAAGAGACAAAGATTATCGGTTGATCGAGTAGTGAAGTAAAGTTTGTGAATTGTGTTGAGTTTTTGTTGTAAGAAACCAAGATTAAATCCTCTAAAAAATCGTCCAAAAAACAAGTAAAATATCCCTTGATTCGAAACTTTTGTTGATTCGGAAGTGTTGATTTGGAAGATTTTGATTCGGAACTTTGTCTTGATCCGGAACTTTCCTTGATCCGGAACTTTCCTTGATCCGGAACTTTTGGTTCGGAACTTTTTGATTCGGAACTTTGTCTTGATCCGGAACTTTCCTTGATCCGGAACTTTCCTTGATCCAGAACTTTTGGTTCGGAACTTTTTGGTCCGGAACTTTCCTTGATCCGGAACTTTCCTTGATCCGGAACTTTCCTTGATCCAGAACTTTTGGTTCGGAACTTTTTGGTCCGGAACTTTCCTTGATCCGGAACTTTCCTTGATCCGGAACTTTTGGTTCGGAACTTTTTGATCCGGAACTTTTGTTGATCCGGAACTTTTTGATCCGGAACTTTTTGGTTCGGAACTTTACTGGGAAACAGAAGGTTGATTCGAGTAGCAGTCGATCAAATAGATGATGAAATAAACCCATAATTTTACCAAATAAACCAAAAAGTTTTGTGATTTCTACAATAATAAGTAAAAACTAATACTTATCTACTAATCCCAATCACAAAATCACCAAAAACTCCAAGAATCAAGATGGATCTTCTTAAAGAACACTAATACAATCAAAAACTAAATAACAACACAAATCATTACCTTAAATCACCCCATAGCTCTTGATACCAAATGTAGAATATTGATAAACTATGAATCTATGAAGTGGGTTGAAGATTCCTAGAGAGAGAAACTAGTGAGAGAAAATGAGAGAGAAACTATGTGTTTTTTCATTAAAATGAGAAAAGTGGAATGTCAACAACCAACCCCTTTCCATGGTGGAAAGGGGTATTTATATCCAAGGCCACTATTTGGGCGTAGGCCGACCCATGACAAGCCCATGGGTCGGTTTCTTACTTAACTTAATAAGCAACATTAACTACGAGCTATTACAACATAACTAATATTGTGGAGTGACTGATACTTCTAATATACGTTAAAAACGTATTTCTAACAACTGGAATACTAGTAATAATCAGGCTAGAAAGCTTAATAGGCCTAATTTGGTGTGCACTCATTGTAACATGAATGGTCATACTGTGGATAGGTGTTTTGAACTTGTTGGATATCCACCTAATTTCAAAAAGAATAATGGATCTAATAATAATTGGAATACTAATAACAAAGGTGATAGTAATCATGTGACTCCAGGTTCAAAAGATCAATCTAATGGTTGTTCATCTAACTCCTTTACTGATGAGCAATTTAAAAGATTGCTGGATTTAATTGGTGAAAAATCTGGAGTTAATAGCATTCCTGCAAATGTAGCAGGTATAAATTGTGTTTTTAGTTTTTGTACTTCAAGGTTTTTTAATCATAATACTAATGTTAAAACTTATAAGTTGTATGTTGGATGGATCATTGATTCAGGAGCTAGTCAACATATGACATATACTGTTATTAATATGTATAATGTGATTAATGTGTCTCATTTGAATATGACTGTTGGTCATCTAAATGGGACTAAGGCTGTTGTTACTCATATAGGCAATTTAAAGTTAACTGATAAGATTTCTATTCATGATGTTTTGGTTGTGCCAGAATATGAAGTTAGTCTTCTATCTGTGCACAAGCTAAACAAAGATAGTAAATATAGAGTCATTTTTGATGAAAACTTTTGTTACATTCATGACTCTGTTCAAAAGACTCTAGTGGGGACTGGTAATGAAATAAATGGATTGTATTTTCTTAATACAGGTAAGAAAATTTATAACAATAATATTTCACAATGTTGTTTGTCTAAGTGTGTTTGGCACAATAGGCTGTCATCCATCAGATAAGGTTTTACATTTGTTAAAAGACAAACTTAAAATTGATAAAGTTGAGAATAATGTTTGTGATGTTTGTCATAAAGCTAAACAAACTAGAGAGTCCTTTCCTCTAAGTGATCATCAAACCAAGAGTGTTGGTGAGTTGGTTCACTTGGATGTGTGGGGTCCTTATAGAGTTCGAAGTAAAGAAGGCTTTAGATTTTTCCTTACTGTTGTTGATGACTATAGTAGAGTTGTTTGGTTGTTTTTATTAAAAGGGAAAGATGAAGTATTTTCTAATATAACTGTTTTTGTAAATTTGATTAAAACTCAATTTGGAAAAATGGTTAAGATATTTAGAAGTGATAATGGTACAGAATTTATTAATAATAATATGGATAAATTTTGTAAAGATAATGGAATACTTCATCAAACTTCTTGTCCATATACCCCTCAGCAAAATGGTATTGCTGAGAGGAAACATAGACACTTGTTAAATGTTGCTAGGGCCCTCATGTTTCAGGGGGGATTACCTTTGAACATGTGGACTGATTGTGTTCTTACTGTTGTTTACTTGATCAACAGGATTCCAAGTTCTGTCTTGTCTGGGAAGTCACCTTATGAATTAGTATATGATAATGAACCAAATCTCTCTTTGTTAAAAACTTTTGGGTGTCTATGTTTTGCAAATGTTTTGAATGACACTGACAAGTTTTCATCTAGGTCTGAAAAGTCTGTCTTTGTTGGATATTCTAGTGACAAAAAAGGTTATAAGCTTTATAGCCTTGAGAGTATAAAAGTGTTCTATTCTATAGATGTTAAGTTCTTTGAAACAGTGTTTCCATTCAAGAATGGGTCTGAAAATAGTGAGTATGTTATGAGTTTTGAAAATAAAGACAGTTTAAACTTTTTAACTTGGATGATAATGAGTCAATGTCATATGATCCCAATGATGAAAAGAGAGATAATGTACAAAATAATAGTGAAGGCATAGACAATACATTACTAGGAGGTACTGAAAAAGCTAGTGAAACTAGAAGAAGTAGTAATGAGCTTAATGATAGTAAACTAGCAGAAGCCACCAGTAATGTAGATGATAATGCAACACTTGATGATAATAGTAGTGATTCTGAGGGTGATGACAGTCAGTATCAATATTTTGGTAATATATTTGAAAGTCCAAATAGTTCCCCAGACAGATATGACTTGGATAATCCTAGGAGGTCATCTAGAAAAGTTGTTGTGCCTAAAAAGCTTGCTGATTATAAACTGAATGCTAGTGCTAAGTATGGTATAGAAAAATATGTTAATTACTCTTGTCTTAGTAAAGAGAATTATAATTTTTCTACTAGCTTAAACAAAGTTGTTGAACCAAAAACCTTTTCTGAAGCTTCTAAAGATATAAGATGGCTTATGGCCATGAATTTAGAAATGGAGGCATTAAACAGAAATGGGACTTGGATTCTTGTTGATATTCCAGTAGGAAGAAAACCTATTGGTTGTAAGTGGGTTTACAGGGTTAAATACAAGTCTAATGGGGAAATTGAAAGATTCAAAGCTAGACTTGTAGCTAAAGGGTATAACCAAAGGGAAGGTATTGACTTTGATGAAACTTTTTCTCTTGTAGTTAAAATTGTAACTGTGAGATGCATTTTAACTTTAGCTGTTTATAATAATTGGCCTTTATACCAATTAGATATAAATAATGCTTTTATATATGGAGATTTAGTAGAAGATGTTTATATGACTTTGCCTGATGGTTACTTTGATAAAAATGATCAAAGAGTTTGTAAGTTGGTTAAGTCCTTGTATGGTTTAAAACAGGCACCAAGGAAGTGGAATGAAAAACTTACATCTGTTTTAATTGAAAATGATTTTACACAAAGTAAAAATGATTTTTCAATGTTTATTAAAAATAAATATGGAGTTTTTATTGTACTTCTGGTGTATGTTGATGATATTATTGTAACTGGCAATAATATAAAAGAAATTGATAAGTTTAAGAAATTTTTGAGTTCCAAGTTCTTGATTAAAGACCTTGGCAAACTCAAATACTTTCTTGGTATTGAAGTTCTTGAATCCAATGCTTCACTTTACTTAACTCAAAGGAAGTATTGCTTAGAACTTCTTACTGAATTTGGTATGTTGGCTTGTAAGCCATGTGGAACACCTATTGATGTTAAAGAGGGAATAAACAGTAAGAACAAAGGTGTTGATGTTGATAAACCTTTGAAAGGTATTAACAACTATTAAAAGTTAGTTGGCAAGTTGATTTATCTTACTCATACAAGACCTGACATTAGTTATGTTGTTCATGTTCTAAGTCAGTATATGCATGCACCTATGCAGTCACATTTGAAACTTCCATTTAGAGTCTTAAGATACTTAAAAGGTTCACCAGGTAAGGGAATTACTTTTAATAAGAGTGATAATCTTAATCTTGGTGTATATGTGGATTCTGATTGGGCAAAATGTAAGCTTACAAGAAAGTCAGTGACTGGATATTATGTTTTTATGGGTAACAGTTTAGTATCATGGAAAAGTAAGAAGCATTCAATGTTGTCTAAATCATCTGCTGAGGTAGAATTTAGAGCAATGAATAGTGTTACTTGTGAGGTAATGTGGATTATGAAAGTTCTTGCTGAACTTAATAGTAATCCATTGTTACCTGTTCCTTTGAGATGTGATAATAGCTCAGCAATACAGATAGCTGCTAATCTTGTTTTTCATGAGAGGACTAAGCACTTTGAGATTGAACTCTTTTTCTTAAGAGAAAAGGTTGCAGCTGGTGTTGTTAGTACTATTAAAGTTAAGTCTGCTGATAATATAGCAGATATCTTTACCAAAGGTTTGAGTGTTGCTGAACATCAAAAGTTTTGTGAAGGTCTTGGGTTGTTTGATCTTTACAGAGTTGGTTTAAGGGGGAGTGTTAAGAAGAGTGATTAAACTTTAAACCAACTCAGGGACTACTTGTGCACAAAAGGTAAGTTCAGGTATGTCTACTATAATTATATTTTTATTGTTATTTTATATGTTTGTATGCAGGGCATATTTTGACAAGTTGAGGAAAGTTAAAGGGGTGAAGAGCTCAGAGTTAGAAGTCATTAGGTTTAGTTGTTAGGTGCTATTTAAGCTTAATAATAGCTCATTTGTTGAGAGCAGTTATCATATTATCTCTCTCTCAAAGTTTTGTGATCGTTTGTTCTATCATTGACAAGATCAATCTGTTTTGATCTCTTGTTTAGTTTTTTTTCTTTTGTAAGTACGATCACAAATCCAGGTGTTGCATTTGAAGTAACAGCCTGAAGCAGTTTAATAAAAGAATAAAGGGGTGGTTGGTTGAATATATCTTGATCTTTGTAATCTTTTCTACAATTATACATGCACAAAATACACACAAAGGTCTAAATTTGGAAGGTTTGTGCTTAAATGGGAAAAAAGGATGGCTACGCAGAACAACAAAAATGAGTTAGATACATTCTTTTGTTATTATCCGTAGTTTTTTTTGCCAAAAATCCCGATTTCTCCAAATTGAACCTGTCCAATGATTTTTGTTATATGTTTGGTTTAATTAGCCCATTATTTATGTCAAACAAAGTTTATGCACATTGTTAAATGAATGTTTATTATGTTTATTGGACGAAACCCTTTTTGGGATCCTTGATTTACAAGAATCTAGAATGCGGGTAGTAACTACTACTTTGGAGTTACTGTCGAATTGGGGAAATTTTTGGACTTTCGTTCATCACTAGAGCATTAGATGTAGTAAAGTGTAAAACTATTGTAGGTCCAAGCCACTTAAACACACAAACAGACACACTAGTTCTAGCGTTGCCCCACCGATGCCGAAACTATAAGGCTCATGTGTTGATAACGTTGGGGATATGACTTTGTAATACTCCATGTTCTTAGTAGAAATATGTTGTTACAGGAGGGACTGCTTTTAATGGGGTTGTTGAAGAGCTTAAGAAGTTGACAACATCAGTTGCTCATGTTCTTCCTGTTTCTAACGATGGTGGAAGTACTGCCGAGATTGTTCGTGTTTTAGGTTGGTGTAGTCACGGAAATTTAGTTCTTTTAAGTTTTGATGCAATTTGTGACATGTAGGATCTTGTTACGGTAATTTTTGGTGTCTATGTTTTCAGGCGGTCCAGCAGTTGGAGATATACGGTCAAGATGCTTGAGATTGTCTGATGAAAGCACATCTGAGGCTCTTGCAGTGCGCACCCTGCTCGGTTTTCGTCTCCCTCTTGATGCCCGACAAGCAAAATTAGAATGGTAGTCTCTTTTATAATTAAAATAAATATAAATAATGAAGTATAAAGCATGCTAATCTGATAATTTAACAGGTATAGTATCGTAGAAGGCGAACATCCTCTATGGAAAGATGTTTCAAAGCCCTATAGAGAAACCATTCGTGCCTTTTTGGCCTATTTTCGAAACCAGGTTTTTTTTGCCTTTCCTACCAATTCTTTAGTGTTATTCTAATATTATGCACTTGTAATTCATAGTTTAATTGTCTGCCCTTGCAGATTCTTAGAAGGACAAATGAATCATTTTCTTTTAGCAACGGGAGGTATGCGTAACAGTTTCATTATATGACAATAGATAACATTAGCCTGTTGTGAAAGAAATTGAACTATATTATCTAACATAAGTCACTTTTTTACCAGCATTGGTAACTTTTTCTTTGCAGGTGCACGCATACTCTTTCAGTCTCTAGATGCTGCAATTTTTTTGTTTTCACGAGTTTCCCAAATTCACACAGAAAGTTTAGTCCTTCCAGTAATATCCACCAATGATCGCCTTACTTTGGGGTGTGAATTATGGGTAAGGTGAACAAATTCTGTTATTATGAATTAGTATCTTGTTGCTCACTCGCTCTGTAAAAAGATGGTATCACTATATATCATTAGAAGTGATATTTTTAGCTGCTGTTTTCTTCTGAAGTTTAGGATGGAACGATTATACGTGGTCAGAATGAGATATCTCATCCTACTAGCGGATCTTTGCAACCTGTAGATAAGGTAAACCTGTATCCATTTCCTTATTTCGTGTATGTAAATTGTTAAATAAAGGTTGTTAAGGGTATTCCATCTTATATACAGGCAAATTCATCTGCTTTACCATCAATGATGAAGCGCGTTTTCTACATGTCCAGTGAAAGAAGCAATTTATTGCATGAGGTGATTCTTTTTTCGTATTTGCTTTGCATTCACATTCATATATAGCTACGATTACTTGAAGATTTTTTACTTATTTAAACACGGAGTAATAATTATGGAAGCACTGAAAGTTCATTTCTGCAGGTTTTCCCAACTGTAAATCCATCGGTTCTAGAACAGATGAGAAACGTGGATTGCATTATATATGGCATGGGATCCCTTTTTACTTCCATCTGCCCCTCTCTGGTAAGTCCAAGTTAAGTGTAAAGTTATATTCTTTTGGGCAATATTTCCATAATTAAGTCTAACTGTTGACATAAAGTAACTTTTATAGGTCTTACTAGGAGTTGGGGAGATTAATCTTCAAGATCGTGTGCAAAGGTAAATTCATTGATGGTACAAATCTTATTGCTCACAACTTGTGATGTTATAGCATGCGGTATCATCATACAAGCACCCCTGCACCATTTCGTTTGGCCTGCGGCGCCAGCCCATGTTACCACACAGCCTGGTGTGCCAACGGGGGTGCGAGCTATAACACACACCAAGGCTTGCGCTATAACCTGATTTGTATGTGTTTTTTGACCATTGACGGTTCTTTTGTGGGTCTAAAGGGAGGTGTTATGGATTTGTTATGAGGGAAATTGTTTTTGGGTGTGTGGGTGATAGAATTGTGTTATAGGAAAACGTGATGAGGTGGCATATAAGACAAAAAAAACATGTGGTTTGGCATGTTACCATGTCGCGTGCTCGTATACTTCAACCTCTATTGTTTGAGATTTTGACTCTTGTTTTTTGATAATTTCTGGTGATGCTTACTTGACTGTATGTTTGTTTTGAGTTAATTATCAGGTACTTCTGTTGAATGGTACTTATGATCGAGAAACTAGTGGCTTTTCAGCTTCTTGTTTTGTGACTGCCATGACAGATGCTTTAAACAGGACGTATGGTCACGTTGATGCATTTGTATAAAAATGCTTTAAACAGGACGTATGGTCGTCACAATAATAGTCTAAAGAACAATGTGAGTGTCATATATAAAATTAGAGTTCTAATGATAGATAAAGTCACGTTGATGCATTTGTATTTCTTTTTGCAGCCGAGTCAATATATCAACACTATTTTTGTGCCTAAAGATGGTCAAATTCCTATAGATATCAAATCCCAGGCTACCCAAGGAATCGTTCATGTAGTATGTAGTTTTATCACAATTTACTGATGTTTTTTTTACCTTACTTTCATTTGGTATAATTTTGTTTAAAGCCATGTGATGGTTACAACTTACATCGGCAATAGGTACTTTTAGCTTAATCGCCTTAACAAAGGAAACAATGAAAACTAACAGTGGATTCTCATTGTGCTTGGAACATCCTTATTAACTTTAAATATTGCAGGTTCCTGTTGAATCGATGCATGATCCAAAAGTGGGAATAGTTTATGAGCCAACAGCTTTGATACAAGCTCTTGCCAACTTGTTAATTGGAAGCATAAACACACAAAGCTAATGGGGGCATAACAACATCAACGATAACAGTACATCATTTGGGAATTCCTCGATCTATTCAGTCCCTTCAAATACTACTCGAGTACAGGTTAGTGCATTCCAAGGTATCACATTCTTGGAAAATATTGTGCAATGTCACGAGATGGCTTTACATAGAAAAACAAGTACTCAATTCATATTGTGAATTTATAGTAACAACCTAGCAGAACTCTATAGAATGTAGCTGATGACTGTTGTCTTATAGCATTTTGTTTACAAGTATACTGTTGCGAACTTATGATTCAAGTAGATCATTCCTTACGAGGCGACACTTTTATTTGTACTTTTTTCACGATTTTGTCAAACAGAATATCACATTACCGAATATTTGATATACCAAGTATGATTTTGACTACATGAGAATTGAATGAGAGCACAATATCTTTCTGATTGGAAATTGTGGTATGAGAGCACAACTTGTATGTTTGAAACCCAGTCTCACTTGAACCACTACGCTAATAAAAAGTTGGTTTCGGTTATGATAATTCACACTCAAGGTTACAATACTGGAAGCAGATTCCATGTTTCCGTTATGACAGATATCTTAACTATATACGAAACTGTTTAAGATTACAGTAAGCCAAACATGTAAAGACATAATAATGTCCAGAACTAAATAGAATGAGACACTTTTGGTATCAAAGATAACGACTTAAAGACAGTTTAGAATACAGTCTGATGTTACGACATAATTTGTCGATAGATCTTGCCTGCCAGCCCAACTACGTTGGTAGGTACTTGTTTGATCCTATTTGAGCATGTTCTTCTTCTATTTATAACCCGCTCCCTCAGAGACTGGATATACAAATCCACATTTAGTTACGCCAACCTTGCTCAAACTTGCTTACAGTTTACGCATAATTTTTCATATAGCTCATATGGTTTTTTTTATTTAACTGTGTTTAAGCCTGCCTTTTGAAACATGCAACTGAAATATCTATTGGTTTAATCAAACCGGTAAAGTTAGGGGAATAGCTCGTAGTTTTCTTACAAGCGTTTAGTGGATACATCATGATGAAAATAAGGTCCGTGTGATATAAGGAATTATCTTCTTAGACAACAGCTTAAGATGAAGAAAATTAACACGGACTTTTCTTGCTCTGAGTCTTTGTTACCTCTCAAAGGCAAATATGCAATCTTGCTCACATGTATTTGGGATGTATATATCATGTATCGGAAGCATTCTACTGCACACTTTCTTCTTAAGCTATTACGAGAGATGAAACTTTACTGATATCACACACTTGCCTCAATTCCTGTAAGTGCAGTTACACATATACTACAAGGATCTTTGGTTGAATTTTGTGATCAATATGAGTAGAGTTTCTTTACGCATTTCACTTTGACCACTTTTTCTGGTCTCCTAGTTTATTCGTAGAGTATCTTCGTTCATTCATGGTTACTGATTTTATTCAGCTCCATTATAGTGGTTTATATGACACTGATCGAGATTCTATTATCCTATCGTACCTCTAGGATATGCTTTTACTTCTCGTCTTAGATCTTAGATACCCCTCACTATGTTAGTCCGTTTAGCGGCTAGTTATTATAAAGGTTGTATACATTGTATATTAATTTGGTATAGTCAAATTGAAATCCAAAACAAGATATTTTGTGGAATAATCATTCTTCTTAATTAGTCAACACCATTTTGAGAATCAATCAGTTGGATAAGACAGATATAAAAGCATGGTATATTGGTACCTATATATATATATATATATATATATATATATATATATATATATATATATATATATATATATATATATATATATATATATATATATATATATATATATATATATATATATATATATATATATATATATATATATATATATATATATATATATATATATATATATATATATATATATATATATATATATATATATATATATATATATATGTTAACCCATAAGATTCAAGCTAACAAGAGGTGATCCGGAGGTCGGGGAGGATAAAAGAAGTATTTAGACATTTTTAGAGAGAGAAAGTAAAGCTTGAAATGTAGTGTGTGTATTTAGAGAGAGAAAGGGAAATACACAAGTAAGAGAAAATCCTCACCCCTCCATGGAAGTATGGAGGGGTATATATAGCCTTGTCACGCACGAACTATTCTAACTTAACAAAACTAGTCCCTGCGTGTGAGGCTATATCAAACTAATGTAATTCCGTAAATGGCGCTCACATTTTAGGGCTAACAATCTTCCCCCAATGTGGAGACATACGGAATTACTTACAATGTTCCTAACAAGTACAAATACAACAAAATAAAGTCTTCCAAGGCGCTTCCAATGCTGAGGATGTCTTTTAATTCTTCTGGTCTTCATAACTTGTACCTCAGCTTGAATCCTCTTTGTCTTTGCTTGTTGTGGAACAATTGTAATATGCATGATTTGGATTAACTTCCCCCCAATTCATGCAGCATGTATTTAAAAAACTTTCTTCATAGACTTCTTTTTGACGAAGTTTCTGAATCAGCTTCCCCCCAAACCAATATCTGTATCTTAAGCAGATTCTGACACTTTGATGTAGTTTGAACAATCTTCTAGCTCATCGGTTTAAGTGCACAGCGGAAATTTGTAGAAGAACCACACCAAATAATACTGCTTCTATACTGTTTCATGTCGTTTAGGTTTTGGTGATAATTCGTTCGGGGTAACATGCAGGAAATCAGCAACAATTCTTCTCACGCCTGCAGAATACTTCATAAAAATCATATAAAGTAAGTAGATACCATTCCATGTACACTACTTCCCCCTGGAAGTTGATCCGATTACTTCAAAGTACACGATCTTCCCCCATGATGATTTCGAACTCTCGGAAGCATCATTATCGTGGACGTCCATATACTCGAGAAGTGCTTAGTCTTAAGCAAATGTCTTGAAAAGTTTTGAAAGTCATTGAGAAACTTTGAAAATTTTTGCTTAGACTATGAAGTACCATTGTCGTTGTGAAGCTCATAAATATCCCGTGAGGATTGATTGCTGATTCCATCTCTCTCTGTCTAACTAACCAACCTCGAATTCATTCGGCTATTTGTTGTGACCACATGTGAAGTAAATCTGATATACCAAACTTGAAACTGAAGTACAATCCCCCAAATTTGTTACTTAAGCTTGCACTTATGTCGATTGAAGAACGGTGCAGAAAACAAGTCTCTTATACCTCTTGAAGTTATCCACACGAGCAACTGCGTGTGACACCCACAAATGATAGTAATCCATGTCGTCGACCATCCACCCCTTGACAGTGGAAACTAGATAATTCAAGTCTCAATCATAAGTTTTATCGTCCAAGCAAGTCATCAATCGATAGACTGGGTTTGAAGAAAAGGGGTAGAAAAATAGAAGGAAGGCTCGATGATAAAATAAGTAGACGCCTTTATGAAATCCCACTTCAACTTCAAATATAGAATACCAAATCCACTTCGTGATCACTTGTCTTTGTAGAATCAAAACTAGCCTTGTCGTTAAAGTGAATCTTATATCGGATCGTTTTAGCGTTAAGTGTTTTGTTTGCTTTGGTGTTGAGTGTTGTAAATGTCGTTATCTAGAACAAATTCTGAAAAGAATTGTCATTAAGGAACAAAATTTGTCTAGATAACTTGTCGTTTAAGCCCAACGTTAATCATATGCCCAACTGATGCGCGGATCGACCTCCGCGGTGAGGTCGTCGAAAAATTTTCGAAAATATTAGGTTTAAAACCTATAATTTTCTATGTCGTTGAAGCACATTCGATCGAAACATACCGAATACCCGCATCGAAAATCATGTCATCATAGCCCGATAAAACTCCATCAAAATATTCATTGCACATTTTCGACAATCCAAGTTCGGTAAAAAATACACACAACCCATATATCGAATATTTCCAATACCCCGTCAAAGCCCTTAGCCAATATCAATTCAGCCCATAACTATGTAGTATGAGATGGCCCTTTAGACACCTTCGAATAGCAATAGCATGGAGCCCAACACCATCACTGAGATACCCGGCCCGATTAAAACATATGATATATAATACCATTAACCCTAAATTTTAGGTCATTTAACCCAAATCCCACTCATAGTAAACACCGCCTCCAACTTTCCATCTCACCTACCGTCACCATCTTTCATTCCTCTCAACAAAGAAAACTTAGATAAATCCGCCTCTTTTTCTTCTGGTAAACTCAGCCACCCATCACTCCATCTCAATCTCTTATCATTATCAAATAATCCAGTAAACAAATAATCTCAATCTCATCTCATCTCATCTATCTTTCTCAAATCACCATCAAAGAACAAAAATCGCCAAACCCACGAGTACTCTTGATTTCAAGAACGACATGAAGACCATTAATTTCGTCTCGGGTAGGTATCTTGTTCTTATTTAAAACGAATTAACAATAAATCTGAACACACTTGTTCATGATTGAAATGTTAAGTTCGAAAATTAAATGAAAGGTAATCCTTTCACACGAATCTATGATGATTTTGATTTCAATTCGAAGCAAAGATGGAGTTTGACAATCTTGTTATAGCTCTGTTTTAATGTTCGAAAATCAACGAAAGCTTTATAGCATTCACATGCATGACCGATGATGAATTATTGTGTTTGGATTCTATTATAAATTTTCATCGATTGATAGAAAACACAAAACTGAGGTTGAGTTTCTTGTTTTAGTTAAGAGTCTAATATGTGTAATGAAGATGGGATGGAGTAGGTGATTTGTAGCGAAGGGAAGGGATAGGTTAAAGATCTAGATTTGTTGGTATTGAGAGTTGATAGGTCTCTGGTTATTTACTTTGGCTCTTTTTTTTTCATCATCTGTCACACTGTATTCTTTTAAAAAAATAGTCATTGCAATGTTTTCTTCTAAAATGAGTCATCTGAATGTTTTCAGAAAAAATCAACTCAGTTGTAGTGTAATACTCTCCATCGATACATCCCATCGGAATGCTTTATCGGAAAACCCATCGGAATAAGCCATCGGAAAAGGGTTTTGACTTTTTTCTAGATACCACCGAAAATGTTGGATCTGATGATTTTCCGATCTGTATATATATATATTTTTTTTTAAACTCATGTTTATCCAAAACATACCCAGAAAGGCTTAAAGAAAAACTGTGATAAGCTCCAATCTAACAAGAAAACGTGTTGACCAAAAAGAAAACTGACAGTCAGACAGACGAGAGAAAAAAAATCTGACTTTTGGTCTTTTTCAGATCTGTTCATACCCCACCAGCACGTTTTATGTAAAGTGAACATTTGGACCAAAATAGGTGACACTAAACCTCACGAGGACAGCTAATGGACTGATAATCAACACAAAAGACACCATGACATCAGCTGCTTATAAATAAGCAGTGAATAAGCAATGAAAATAAGCAAACAAACACAAAACACCCTCGGTTAGCTCTGATACCAATTGTTAACCCATAAGATTCAAGCTAACAAGAGGTGATCCGGAGGTCGGGAGGATAAAAGAAGTATTTAGACATTTTTAGAGAGAGAAAGTAAAGCTTGAAATGTAGTGTGTGTATTTAGAGAGAGAAAGGGAAATACACAAGTAAGAGAAAATCCTCACCCCTCCATGGAAGTATGGAGGGGTATATATAGCCTTGTCACACACGAACTATTCTAACTTAACAAAACTAGTCCCTGTGTGTGAGGCTATATCAAACTAATGTAATTCCGTAAATGGCGCTCACATTTTAGGGCTAACAATATATATATATATATATATATATATATATATATATATATATATATATATATATATATATATATATATATATATATATAAGATAATCCAAAGCAAAGAACAAAACTAACTGTTTCTATATAATAGAACACATCAAAGTTTAACTTCCCAATAGGATAGTTTCGTAATCGTAGTTAGATCTTTCCTTGCCATACCAATCACGTAGTCAGGTGCGTTATGATTTATTCCTAACATTAGCCAAGTTGGTTATTACTTTCCGAGTCCGAGGGGCATATTTGATCATTTATGTAATGGAGTACTATGAGTACCTAACAAGAAACTTCCTTCGGCGTGTGACTCTAAACTACCAGACGCCTGAAAAGGATCCTGCGATGGTGGTTGGTTGGTCTGCACTTGAAAAGGGTTCTGAGATGGGGGTTGGTTGGTCTGCAATTGAAATGGATTCTGAGATGGCGGTTGGTTGGTCTACACTTGAAAAGGATTCTGAGATGATGGTTGGTTGTTCTGCACACCAAATTGAAATGGACTGGTCGATGGTGATGGTGTTGGGGTGCCTGAATTAAAAGCAAACGTTTGTGTACCAGCAGAAGCTGGAGCAAACGCAGGTATAGCAGGACTTGGTGAGTCTTCTTGCATATTGTCTTCCATGCTCGTTTGATCATTGTTGTTAAGTGGAGCTGTAGGAGTTCTAAACGGAGCTTGAGAAAACTGATTTGTAGCACTAGCTGCATTGAATGAGAACATTCCAAATGGGGACACGATAGCCGGAGTTGATGAAGCAGCTGCAGACACAAAACTGAATACATGTGCTGGTGAAGGTAAGACAGTGTTAGCAGCTGTGGGTGAATGGGTGGCAGTCCCGTTAGTAATACTTGAATTATTGGTTGAGCTAATGTCCTGTTTGACATTAGAAATACCCTTAGCAACAAATGAAAATGGTGACACCTTCTCAGCACTTTTACTGCTTGTTTCATATGTTGGCAAAATTGTTGGTCTCTTCGGTGAGGAAGCCGTATTCGCAAGTGATTCAGAACTCCCAGTTGACTGAGGATAGCTACTTGATGCAGCAGGTGAGGTCTGCAAGTTATTTCCCACCTTTTGCTTATCAACAAGAGAACCACCAGGAGATCCAGAAACAGTTTTTGAAGGAGATATAATTTTAGATGTTGTTGCAGGAGTCTGAGAAACTTCAGTAGTTTCTGTCCTGGGTTCCGCATTTTCACCCAATGATATAGATATATGCCCACTAGAATGGTTGTCATCATACTGAGAATCCTTCACAAGACAAACAGATAAGTAAAAAAGCGAAAATAATAAAATACAAATGAACAAAACGACGATATACGTACGTCAGATACACTAATCTGAAAAGCACATTTCTTCTGAGGAGGCTCTGCTGGCAGCGCCAATGTGGAATCGGCATTTGTAGTTGGTGCATTAGAATGGTTGTCATCATACAGAGAATCCTTCACAAGACAAACAAATAAGTAAAAAAGCATAATGGAACATAAGAAAATACAAATGAACAATACGTACGTCATCTACACTAATCTGAAAAGCACATTTCTTCTGAGGAGGCTCTGCTGGCAACGCCAATGTGGAATCGGCCTTTGTAGTTGGTGCATTACCTAGTACTGGTGTTGTAGAATTTCCATTCATAGAGCTTAGCACATTAACACGAACTGCAAATCGTTTTGAACCATTCTCTTCTATACAAGGCTGACCCTCTGATTTCTGATTATTTTGTGAGCTTAGCAAAAACTTTGATGATTCAACTTTGTCCAGGCTTCCAGGATCCATGTTAGATGTCAGTTTAGTAGCCGATTTCTCATTTGTTCCAGCAAACCTGGATGACGAAGGTTTTTCCTTTGGGCTCATTCTTTCAAGGTGTTCAAATATTCTGGATGCCGCCTGAGTTGACTCGGTAGGAACAAAGCTATAGCCTGAATTAAGCTTGCTGGTATCTCCATTTTCCACTATTGCCTGGGAGGCTTTCTGCTCAGGTTCACTAATTATTAGCAATTTCTGACCACTTGAATCAAATTCACTTTTATGTTTTGATAAAGAACTTCCATGAGAGTAAAGATTCGATTTCTACCGAACTCTACGCATCGATCCACCAGACCCAAGATCATCTAGTACAGCGCTCCTACGCTTACCAGCCTGAATCAAAATTTAAAAATTAGCAAGATTTCACATATTACACAAAAGTATGTAACTAAAATAAAAAAAGAAAATTAATAGCACAAACAGATACCATCTTGTTTCCATTTGACTCTTCAAGTTCCCAAGCAGGGTGAGACGAAATAAGTGACGGCGTTCGCTGAAATCAAACAAATCATGTTCTGAGTCTACTTCACCCAAAAAACTATCATGAAGCAAGAATAAAAGGATAACTTTAACAAACCCTTTTGCCTAAAGTTGACGGCCCTCTGATATAAGGTGAGTGTGCCATGTTGTACATTGCTGATCTGCCACGAGATCTAGGGGTTTTCATACCATTTTCAGATCTCTTCAAGCTACCTGCAGTTCTTGGTGCGAGTGATGTGATAGGCGTTCTTGGGAGAATGGTTGTGTTATTTAGCAACACTAAATCTTGTCTTGGTGCTTGGCTGCCAAGCATCAATGTGGATTGTGATACTTTAGAAGGCCTAGTGCACATGAAAGCCTTTGGAAGCTCAGCGGGTGAGGCAACATCCTCTTCGAAAGCCTAAAAAGTCAATTATAAGTATGAGTACATCCTGCAAACCTTTTTTTATGAAGTAGAAAAATAACATGTGAGTAAATACAAACATGAAACTCACTCTTGAATCGATAATATCTAAAACATGAGAAGTCTTAGAAATATTTGCTTTATCCCCTTCACCAACATCTAACATGGAATGCAGCAATGCAATCAAACGCTCGATTTCAGATCTATAGTGGGTACATAAGATCAGTAAGAGTCAAATCATCAAGACAAAATATGTCAAAGGATGCAATCAAAAGTATGGGATTTTATTCATTGTTTATAAGGCAAGAAAGCAAGGGGTAGTCCGAGATCCAAAATTCTACTATACATGTGTCACCTCAAAAGCTTATTTTGATTAATTATATACTATTGTTGGTAAGATTGACCCAGTAAAATACATGTGATTAGAATACTCAACTAAAATGCACACTTCTAACAATACTGATCACGGCAATATATAACAACCTGGTAAAAGTCTTATGTTTCAGCAGAGTCTCAAGATCTGATATCTCAGTAGCAGCTGAAATGTTAGCACCTTCATTGGTATTCGGTCCTGATGCTCCTGTATTAGTCTTCAATCCAAACTACCCAAAACCAATAAGGAATCAATACGTTGAAATTAATATAATAATAAGGAAATTAAGATGAAAACAAAACCACAGCAAATCACTAGGGAAAATAACGCATGCACTATTAATCATAATAGAATAAGCATTTGCAGCACTCGGATTAAAAACTTACACTTGGACCTTCCTTCTGAAGCTCGTTCCTTTGTTCTTCATTGGTTCCTGGTAACAAGTAAATTTTGTAAGAAATCATAAACGTGAGATCAAGAGAGGTGATATAAAGAAGAAGTCATAGCCCGCAAGGAAACAAAAAGATGTAATTTAAGAACATAACACCAAGTGATTTAAGAACAAAGATATCAATCAAATTTACCTATAACAGGAGGCTGAGTTAACGCCTGATTCCGTTTCCAAAAGGCGTCGAGCACGCGATCAGCCCCCGCGTAAAGTAGCCTCGAAAACAAGA
The DNA here is from genome assembly GCA_025667525.1 of Glebionis coronaria. Taxonomy (NCBI): domain Eukaryota; kingdom Viridiplantae; phylum Streptophyta; class Magnoliopsida; order Asterales; family Asteraceae; genus Glebionis; species Glebionis coronaria. The sequence continues at coordinate 629,677,426 of CM046874.1, read as the reverse complement.
CAGATTTGGCAGTATTGTTATGGTTAGGGTTTGTAATCTCTATGGAAGGCCGATCATACGGTGTCGTTTTCCTTGAAACCTTCTTATTCCGGAACTTTCCACCGGTGTATACGTCCATCGCTGTCGTTATCGAAAAAGTAGGGTTTTTATTATTTGTGTTTTTTTGTGTGTGAATAATCGTATATATAAGCTTTTTTTAATGTTATTTATGGATATTGGAGTTTGCGTTTTGGAAAAAGAGTCTTGGAATTAGCTTTTTTTACCAATAAACCCCCTTGTAGAATTTAGTTTTGGTTTTTACATGTGTTCAAAATAAAATGCTAACATAGGTGGTAAGGTTTAGGTTGACGGTTCAAAATAAAATACTTCAACCTCTATTGTTTGAGATTTTGTCTCTAGCTTTTTGAAATTTACTGATGATGCTTACTTAGTATGTTTGTTTTGAGTTAATTATCAGGTACTTCTGTTGAATAGTACTTATGATCGAGAAACTAGTGGCTTTTCAGCTTCTTGTTTTATGACTGCCATCACAGATGCTTTAAACAGGACGTACGGTCATCACAATAATAGTCTAAAGAACAACGTGAGTGTCATATATAAAATTAGAGTTCTGATGATAGATGAAGTCACGCTGATGCATTTGTATTTCTTTTTGCAGCCGAGTCAATATATCAACACTATTTTTGTGCCTAAAGATGGTCAAATTCCTATAGATATCAAATCCCTGGTTACCCAAGGAATCGTTCATGTAGTACGTAGTTTTATCACAAGTTATTGATGTTTTTTTTACCTTACTTTCATTCGGTATAATTTTGTTTAAAGCCACGTGATGGTTACAACTTACAGTGGCAATAGGTACTTTTAGCTTAATCGCCTTAACAAAGGAACCAATGAAAACTAACAGTGGATTCCGATTGTGCTTGGAACATCCTTATTAACTTTAAATATTGCAGGTTCATGTTGAATCGATGCATGATCTAAAAGTGGGAATAGTTTATGAGCCAACAGCTTTGATACAAGCTCTTGCCAACTTGTTAATTGGAAGCATAAACACACAAAGCTAATGGGGGCATAACTACATCAACGATAACAGTACATCATTTAGGAATTCCTCGATTTATTCAGTTCCTTCAAATACTACTCGAGTACAGGTTAGTGCATTCCAAGGTATCAAATTCTTGGAAAACATTGTGCAATGTCAGGAGATGGCTTTATATAGAAAAACAAGTACTCTATTCATATTGTAAATTTATAGTAACAACCTAGTAGAACTCTATAGAATGTAGCTGATGACTGTCGTCTTATAGCATTTTGTTTACATGTATACTGTTGCGAACTTATGATTTAAGTAGATCATTCCTTACGAGGCGACACCTTTATTTGTACTTTTTTAACGATTTTGTCAAACATAATATCACATTACCGATTATTTGATATACCAAGTATGATTTTGACGACACACGAGAATTGAATGAGAGCACAATATCTTTCTGATTGGAAACTGTTGTAAAACCCAGTCTCGCTTGAACCACTATGCTAATAAAAAGTTGGTTTTGGTTATGATAATTCACACTCAAGGTTACAATACTGGAAGCAGATTCCATGTTCTCATCATGACAGATATCTTAACAATATACGAAACTGTTCAAGATTACAATAAGCCAAACATGTAAATACATAATAGTGTCCAAAACTAAATAGAATGAGACACTTTTGGTATCAAAGATAACGACTTAAAGACAGTTTAGAATACAGTCTGCTGTTACGACATAGTTTGTCGATAGATCTTGCTTGCCAGCCCAACTACGTTGGTAGGTACTTGTTTGATACTATCTGAGCACGTTCTTCTTCTATTTATAACCCGCTCCCTCAGAGACTGGATATACAAATCCACATTTAGTTACTAGAGAATCAAAGTCCCCCAAGTCAAAGCGAATTATGGGCATGTCACTTAATAGCTCACTTACCCTAGCAGCATTGCTAGTTTTCGGACTGTGGGCATGCCAAGTTTCATCTCGAACTCTCAATGAAGAGACCATGATCCAAACACATGAACAATGGATGGCTCTTTATGGGCGTGTCTATAAAGATAAAGTGGAAAAAGAAATGCGTTTCAAGATATTCAGCAACAATGTTGCTTACGTAGAGGCCTTCAATGCTGGCAACCGGGGTTACAAGTTGAGTGTCAATGAGTTTGCAGACCAAACAAATGAGGAGTTTAAGGCCATCCGTAACGGTTTCAAGTTACCAACTGAGCTAACCTCTGCCAGAACTGCATCATTCAGGTATCAAGATGTGACGACGGTTCCATCTAGCATGGACTAGAGGAAGAAAGGAGCTGTTACACCAATCAAGAATCAAGGTCAATGCGGTAAGACAGTTGTAAATTTAAATCAAACATCCTTCCTTTTGTATCAACTTATCCGCATTACTTATTTTTCTTTAATCAATAGGAAGCTGCTGGGCATTTTCGACAATAGCAGCTACTGAAGAAATTAATCAGATCAGCACCGGGAAATTAATCTCGCTCTCAGAGCAGGAGCTGGTGGATTGTGACCGTAGTGGACAAGACCAAGGATGCGGAGGCGGGTACATGGATGGTGGATTCACTTTTATTGTAAAAAACAAAGGCATCAACACTGAGGCTGCATATCCTTACCAGGCAGCAGATGACACATGCAACACCAAAGAAGAAGCTATTCATGCAGCAACTATCACGGGACATGAGGACGTACCTGTTAACAGTGAGTCAGTGTTGTTGAAAGCCGTGGCGATGCAGCCTGTTTCTGTTTCCATTGATGCTTCGGGGTTTGACTTTCAGTCATACTCGACTGGTGTTTTCAATGGAACCTGTGGTACTGAATTAGACCATGGGGTTACAGCAGTTGGGTATGGAACTACTGCGGATGGCATTAAGTACTGGTTGGTGAAGAACTCATGGGGCACGAGTTGGGGTGAAGATGGATACATCAGGATGATTAGAGATGTTGAGGCTAAAGAAGGGATATGTGGCATTGCCATGATGGCTTCTTACCCAACGGCTTGATATGTGCCTGCAAGTCGGATACTTTTGATGAATATATGTTTATCAATTCCTTTCCCCCTCTTGTCGATATTTCTCTGTGTAATGTTCCTGTAAATCAAGACAACTCAGTAAAAATGACGCCTTGTATGTAACTCACTGGATCAAAACCTTACTAAAGATATTGAATATATTGTCTTATCTTATGACATTGATTCTGGAGTTCGCATAACAGTTTTAAGTTTTTCTATTTGAATGCAACTCTGTGTCAGTTTAGCTTCAAGTAGGTTGCAAGTTCGTTCAAATTTGATTAATGGACACTTATACTGGTTAGAGTCTCGATATATATCTCAAGTAAAGTCTGTTCTTCTACCAGTCCATGGTCAGGTTTCAAGTACTTACTGGAGTATGATATTTCGTTTCATTTCCTATAATTTCTAGCAATGGGTTGCGCCAACCTTGCTCAAACTTGCTTACAGTTTACGCATAATTTTTCATATAGCTCATATGGTTTTTTTATTGAACTGTTAAGCCTGCCTTTTTCAAACAGGCAACTGAAATATAGTTCGTAGTTTTCTTACAAGCATTTAGTGGATACATCATGATGAAAATAAGGTCCGTATGATATAAGGAATTATCTTCTTAGACAACAGCTTAAGATATGAAGAAAATTAACACGGACTTTTCTTGCCCCGACTCTTTGTTACCTCTCAAAGGCAAATATGCAATCTTGCTCACATGTATTTGGGATGTATATATCATGTATTGGAAGCATTCTACTGCGCACTTTCTTCTTAAGCTATTGCGAGAGATGAAACTTTACTGATATCACAAAGTTGCCTCTATTCCTGTAAGTGCAGTTACACATAGACTACAAGGATCTTTGGTTGAATTTATGATGAAAATGAGTACAGTTTCTTTACGCATTTCACTTTAATCACTTTGGGTGAATGTATCATCTGTAATATGAAGCTACTAGAGTATCTTAGTTCACTGCTTTTCTTCAGTTCCATTATGATGGTTTATATATGATAGTACTGATCGAGATTCTATTCTCCTATCGTACCTCTAGGATATGCTTTTGCTTCTCGTCTTAGATCTTAGATACCCCTCACTATGTTAGTCCGTTTACCGGCTAGTTATAAAGGTTGTATACATTGTATATTAATTTGGTATAGTCAAATTGAAATCCCAAAACAAGATATTCTGATAATAAAAGCATGGTATATTGGTACTTGTATATAGACATAAGATAATCCAAAGCAAAGAACAAAACTAACTGTTTCTATATAATAGAACACATCAAAGTTCAACTTACCAATAGGATAGTTTCGACGTAATCGTAGTTAGATCTTTCCTTGCCATACGTAGTCAGGTGCGTTATGGTTTATTCCTAACATTTTAAAATCTTTTATGGAAATTGACCTCTATGTAGGAAGCATATTCTTTTGTCTATTTATACCATTCTTCCTCATGGTATGAAGAGTACCTCCACAGTCATAATTAGCTTTAAGAAACAATAGTCCATTGTACAAGAAGCGAAAACTAAACATGGGTTAAATAGATCTGTTATCCGTGTTTCTTGTATTTGGGATGTTGGCATGCCATGTAACATCTCCAAAACTTAATGAAGAGACAATGTCGCAAAAGCATGAACAATGGATGGCTCGTTATGGGCGTGTATATAGAGATAACGCGGAGAAAGAAGTGCATTTTAAGATATTCAAGGATAACTTGGCAGGCATACATAGAAGCATTCAACAATGCTAGGAACCGATCTTACAAGCTGAGCATAAACGAATTTGCGGACAAAACAAATGAGGAGTTTAAGGCCACTCGTAATGGATTCAAGTTGCCATCTATAAGATCTACGACAACCACGCCATTTAGGTATGCAGATGTGACTGCGGTTCCATCTAGCATGGACTGGAGGAAGCTCCAATCAAGGATCAAGGTCAATGTGGTAAGTAATCTTAGATTCTGATGTATATCAGAAAACCATTTTTTTGCTATCGTCCATCTTACTTACTGTTCTATAATCAACAGGAAGCTGCTGGGCATTTTCGACAATCGCTGCTACTGAAGGAATAACTCAACTTACCACTGGGAAACTGATTTCCCTATCGAAGCAGGAGTTGGTGGACTGTGACCGGAGTGGTGAAGACCAAGGTTGCGGAGGCGGGTACATGGATGGTGGATTCTCTTTTATTGTCAAAAACAAAGGCATCAACACTGAGGCTGCATATCCATACCGGCCAGGCAGCAGATGACACATGCAATACAAAAGAGGAATCTGTACATCCAGCCAAGATCACTGGACACGAGGATGTAGCTGTTAACAGCGAGTCGGCACTTTTGAAAGCCGTGGCTATGCAACCTGTTTCTGTTGCTATTGATGCTGGAGAGTCTGACTTCCAGTTTTACTCCAGTGGCGTCTTTAAAGGAACTTGTGGAACTATGTTGGACCACAGCAGTTGGGTACGGAACAAGTGATGATGGTGTCAAGTACTGGCTAGTGAAGAACTCATGGGGAACAAGTTGGGGTGAAGAGGGATACCACTACAACAAAATGTGGGTTTAGGGTCGGACATAATAGGTGGGCCCAAAAAATTTAGGGTCGAAATTTCGATCCTAAATTTAAAATTATAAATAATTATAAATTTTGTATTATATAACGAATTTTTAATAATTAAAAATAATTTTAAAAGAATTTATTTCTAAATTTAATATTTTAGGGTCGAAATTTCGACCCTGATTTTTAAATTTTAAATAATTTTAATTTATGTATTATATAATATATTTTTAATAATTAAAAATAATTTTAAAAAAAATTATTTTTAATATTTAATATTTTAGGGTCGAAATTTCGACCCTAAATTAAAATTTTTTAAAATTTTCCCGAAAAATTTAAAATTTCACACCAAAAATTTTCACAAAAAATTTAAAAAATTCCCGGTTTATATTTAGGGTCGAAATTTCGACCGTAAATTATTAATTATATTTTTAAAATTTTCTTTTAGTCTGAATTATTAAAGCTGTGCACTAGCTCTGGCCACTATTGATGGTACTAGTTTTAGTGCTTTCATTATGTACCCATTGTGAACAGGAAGATGATAATAGATGTATGTGTGCCATCCATATTGGGTAGTTGTTTTGCTATTTAATGGTTTGTAGTTTGCCTCCAATTATCACTCATCTCAGTTTTCCAATACTAAAAAAAACAATAATGGCCTGGTTAGGAAGGTTAGAAGAATTAAAAGAAGTTGTTGGTTCAGATAATTGGACTGATCGAATGGTAGCATATTTTGAACAATCTGCCGAAGCGGACAAACGTTTTGGTCTGAAACTTGAACGTTTACTGAAACTTGAACGTTTACATGTTGTTGTGTATAATGATGCTTCTGCATCTTTTATGGTTTTTGTGTTTGAAATGTACTTGTATGTTTGTATGAATAAAAAAGGCTCCTTTATTTATGAGTTTGAGCAAAATTTGATTGAAGTAAAATGCTTTTGACTGAACTTTTGACTGCAAAACCTAACACAACAGACTTAAACTAAATTTTGTGACTCAAACAAACTAAATTCTGTTAGAAATACATTTTAACGTATATTAGAAGTATCGGTCACTCCACAATATGACTTATGTTGTAATAGCTCGTAGTTAACAATTAGTTAAATGTTACTTATTAAGTTAAGTAAGAACCGGTCCATGGGCTTGTCATGGACCGGCCCAAGCCCAATGTATGCTTGGAGTATAAATACCCCTTTCCACCATGGAAAGGGGTTGGTTGTTGTTCATGTTTTTCATATTAAAAAAGACACATTTTCTCTCACTTTCTCTCTCTAGTTTCTCTCACTAGAAAACATCAACCCACTTCATAGATTCATAGGTTATCAATATTCTACATTTGGTATCAGAGCTATGGGGTGATTTAAGGTAAGGATTGTGTTGCTTTTTTAGTTTTTGAATCAATTAGTGATCTTTAGAAAAAAATCAATCTTGAATCTTGTTGTTTTTGGTGTTTTTGTTATTGGGATTGATTGATAAGGATTGGGTTTAGCTTATTTTGGTAAAAATCATAAAACTTTTTGTGGTTTTTGATCAAAAAATCGGATTTAAAGCTGTTTTTCAAGTCTCGAACTAATATCTCCAGTTTATTCCGAATAGAGATTCCGAATAGGAAGGTTTTCAGAATAGCAGATTATTCCGAATATACATTCCGAATAGGAAGGTTTTCAGAATAGAAGGATTTTTTCCGAATAGACATTCCGAATAGCAGTATTTTTCCGAATAGCAATTCTTTCCGAATAGCCAATTTTTTCTGAATAACCAAAAACTTTCCGAATAGCCAAAAAAATTTCCAAACAAGAGAAATATTCCGAATAGCTTTCCGAATTGCCCATCATTCCGAATAGCAAGTTTTCCGAATAAGCCGATAGCCAGATATTCCGAATTGAAGAAATATTCCGCATAAGGGTTTTTCCGCATAAGGGTTATTCAGCATAGGGGTTATTCCGAATAGAGCTTTTTCAGAATAGGGTTATTCCGCATAGGGTTATTCAGTATAAGGGTTTTTCAGAATAGGGTTATTCCGCATAGGGTTATTCAGTATAAGGATTTATTCTGAGTTAGGGTTATTCCGTATAAGCAAGTTCAAGGGGTATTTGAGTTTTTTCGACGATCTTTAGTGGATTTAATCTTGATTTTAACAACACAACACAAATTCTCAACCTTTCTTCACTGCTCGATCAACCGATAATCTTTGAGTCTTTTAAGTGATCACAATGAATCCGAGTTCATTAATGCCTCAGATGACATCTCTTACGGATATCTCAATCATAACGGGGACTGATAGTCGCCCACCGATGCTTATTAAAGAGGTGTTTGAGGCATGGCAGGGCCGTATGATGCAATACTTGAAGGGCAAACCAACATACGGAAAGCTTATGGTCAAATCGATTTTGAATGGTCCACTCGACTATGGTACCATTGTGGCAAATAATGTGTCTCGACCAAGAGAATATGAAGAACTCACACCGGCACAACAACTCATTGCTGATGCTGATGAAAAGGCTCTACAGACTCTTCTCCAAGCTCTTCTGCATGATATTTATCGCATGGTAAGTCAATATACGGTTGCCAAGGATTTATGGGAACGTCTTAAGGTGTTGCTACAAGGTACGTCACTCACCAAACAGGAAAGGGAGTGTCGGTTGTATGATCTGTTTGATAGATTCACGTACAGCCCAGGGGAAACGCTACACGACTATTACTTCAGATTCACTACTCTAATGAACGATCTGAACGTGTACAATCTTGTGATTGCTCCATTCCAGGTTAACACCAAGTTTCTGAATACTTTACCTCAAGCTGAATGGGGTGAGTATATTACCGATGTTAAGTTAACCCGGGATTTGCATAAGTGCAATTTAGATCAAATCTATGCTTTTCTTCAGCAACATGAGAAACATGTGATTATGCACAGTTCTCCTCGAGGTATGTACCCTGATTCCTTAGCTTTGATGGCGAATCAACCAAGCTTGTCACACAACAACACACCTTAAATCTTGGGACATCAAGCCTATCATCCATCACCTTACATGACACCAACCTTCCCCCAATACTCGATTCTACCGCAACCACCCACCTCACATCAGCAACAATATCGGTTCAATGCACCTTCACCACAGTATGCTTCACAACTTCATCAAGCAAATATTGCACCTTATGCTCAGCAGTCATATTCTTCTTATCAAGAGAATGCGGCATATCCAACAAGCTACCCTGATCAAATGAGTATTCCTTCTAGTGATTATGCAGCTCATCAAGACCAAGCAATGTATTGTGATGATGAGGAAGTCCCCATTCCTGTATTCCAACAAGGAGCTGACCCAGTTGAAGTGCTAACCACTATGTCTGCTTATCTCACAAGGACTTTAAGCAAACGAGGATACAGAGGATCAGCTCCAACCAACAATCAGTTGAGGAATTCATCCAATTCTCGTCAACAAGCTACTATTGAGAATGGCAGGGTCATGGTTCAGCCTATTCAACCATATCAGGGGAGACCTACCACATCAACCACCAATGCTCGCACGGTCAATCTGGCACCAATGGCCAATCCTGCTCCACGGGCTAATTCCACGGGCAAGTTGAGAATGATTACATGTTACAATTGCAAGGAAGAGGGTCACATGTCCAGGGATTGTAAGAAACCCAAGAGGAGAAGGGATGGACAATGGTTTGCAGAGAAGATCTATCTGGTTAATGCTCAGGCACAAGGAAGGGAACTTGATGAAGATGAGCTTGCATTTCTTGCTGATCCAGGGATTGCTGAACAAGACGTTGTCACCACACAGAATGCAGCATACCAAGCCGATGATCTTGATGCGTATGACTCAGACTGTGATGACTTTCAATCTGCAAAGGCTGCTCTCATGGCAACTATCTCCAGCTTAGGGCCAGAAAAAGAGATCTGAGGTACTTATTAATACCACCGATAATACCACTGATGCTAGTATTCAACCACATCAAGTTGTGCAAGAGAGTGCTGATTCGAATGAATCTTCGGTGGTGAGTCTTTCAAATGAGGAGACAAACAATGATAGCAATATCAATGTGAGTCCCCAGACTTTGAGTGAATCACAACCGGGACCCATTTCGCATACGCCTACTCCTGCTCAACAAGATTTGGTCATGGTTCCTGCTACATTACTTAGCCAAATGAATGCTGCACTCTTAGAAACCTTAGCTAAGAATAAGAATTTGTCTGATGAGCTTACCTTAAGCAACGAGAAAGTTCAAACCTTGGAATTAGTGCCTTCGTCTAGTGTTCTAACTAATCTCGAATATGATCATTTTAGAAACAAACAAATGGGTCACTTGCAAGAAATCGAAACCTTAAGAGCAAATCTTTCTAAAGAACTTAGCGAAAAGGAGTTAGTGGTCACTAATTTTCAAAAACTTCAAACAGATTTTGAGTCACTCGAGTCTAAGAAGAATGAAATGGAGATTAATGCTGCTAATAAGATTAGAAGTCTAGATTATTTGCTTTTAAGACAATACGCTGCTTCTCAACTAGTTCACTTATTTGATGCATCATTTAGAGAATTTAACTTATCACGTCAAAAAGGCCTTCCCCCTAATCCACGGTATGCAAAACAAGCTTTAAGACATAGTCCTAGACTTTATAATGCAACTCAATTAGGATTGGCCTTAGACCCGATTGTTTTTCCCGATGATCGAACAAGTAAGGATCTAGTTGATGAGGATCGGTCATACAATTCTGCAAAATATCCCGAGTGTGATTATTTTAAATTGAATAAGGAGCTTGCAAAAACGGATTTTAGAATTCGCTTCCATATGGACAAAGATCTCATAACAGCACCAACCTACATATTAGATGAAGAAAACCCTAGTACTTTTCCTACACTTGTCAATATGGAAGGTCCTAAGGAAATTCCAAAGGATCTTCCACCTGTTAGCACTGTATGGTTAAACTTGCAAGAGATTAATCAATACTTTACTAATTTTGACAAGGTCATTTTGGAACGTACGACTTCAAATGGCCTAAACGCCGGAGAATGGGCTTTCGAACATATGAACGAGGTGTTTAAAAATGAGATCAATCCGTTTGTCGAAAGTCTAAAAGGAATTTTTGCATCTCTTAAGGAAAATCTTGTGTTTGAAATTGGTGAAGTTCAAAAAGTGTTTTATGAAATGGACACCGCTTACGAACTACAACTAATTGAAAAAGAAAAGATTTTAACAGAATATGACCGATTCTTGTCTGCAGTAATCTCGTGTGATGTGCTTACGACTGTAAATGTTAATTATTCGAATGAGCTTACATCCGCTATGATTAATTGTGATGCTGTGAATATTTGTAATGATATTTGTGATGTTGTTTGTGATCTCTCTGTAAATGTTGCTGATACTGTAAATGAGGTAGATAATCATTCTTGTCACGAATCTAACGCTGAGTTTTTAAAGCTACAAGATTCTTACAATTTACTTTCAAAACGCTTTAATCAACTAGAACAACATTGTATATCTTTAGAATTAAAACAACAAACTCAAAATGAGGATCTTTTGATATCAAATGGTTGTGAAAACGGTGTTGAGACGAGTGACAAGATGATTGCAATTGTTAAGACATTAGAGGAAGAAATCATGAGATTGAAGAGAGATGTGTCATCACATGATACATTAAAATTGGAACTAGAGGCTGCAGAGTCTAAAAACCAAGTCTTAGAAATTAGACTTTCGTCTGTTCTAGGGGAGATGGATCGGACAAGACAGGGACTATCCGCTCTTTATGGTTCACTAGAAGAACTCTTCGCTTTTAATGCGGCACAGCAACAATATTATGTTGAACAACTGAACCAAAAGTGCGAGGAAATCTCTGATTTGAACATCCTGCTCATTGACAAAAATATGGTTTTGGCTGAGTTAAAGGAGACACTTCTTCTCACCCGACAAGAAGTTGTTGATAACTTAGCTACCGACTCTGCACCGTCCACTAGTGCTCCAACAACCAAGTCAGTAGTGCTTTATAAGAATCCACTTCATAAGAGAAACCCGGTTACCTACGATGATTATATGAGGAATGCCATTAAGCATGTAGATCTTGTTAGGGATATTTTAGACGATCTTTATGCCTTAGATCCCTCAAGTAGCTACTATTATTCGGCTCATGAATATATTAAGCGAGTTCAATATTGCTTAGCATATTTGCAATACATAGGTACACCAGGTTCGGCACTACTCACTAATAGGCCCATTGCTGTAACTCCATTTAATAAGACTCCAGGAGCAAAACCGTCATTGGCACAATCAAGTAAGGCACCTTTAAAATCTGTTGCTAATATTCCCACTTTGCCTTCTACAGGATTAAAAGAGACTACTAAGGCTAAAGTATCGCCACTCAAGAAAGATAAGATCAAGCCCTCCACTAGTAGTGCCAAAAAGAAGAAAGTAGAAGATCACCATAGGAATGTTAGTTCAGTTTTAAATAAGAAGAATCATGTTAAGACTAAAAGCTCTGCGCCTGTGCAGAAGCGAAAACCATTCGTGAATTCTAATTTGAATTGTTGGAATTGTAATGAATGTATGTTTTCCCAACGTCATGATTTGTGTCTTATTGAGCATGTGAATGAAATGAATGCAATTAAGAATGGTCTTGAATGGAAGCCAACGGGTAGAACTCGTGCCTAAGTTGGCTGGCAATAGCGTCCCACTGGTAGGACCTTTACATTAGATGGAACAATGTGCCCTTTAACTAGGAATGCATCCATTGAGGTTAGGTCTGAGCGTCCTTTAGTTAGGAACACTCGCACTCAAGTATGGAAACAGCACCCTTTAATTAGGTTTGCCCCCACTATAGTGCCTATCAGTGAAGAAATACCTCAGGATTTAAGCCAACTAGAATCTACACCACCCACTAGGAAGAAAAAGGCTAGGAAATCTAAGAAACCTAGAGTTAGCAAATCTAAGATTATTAAATTTGTACCTGCTAATAACAAGGAACACTCAGATTCCGATACCTCTACATTGTCTTCGTGTGGTGATATTTTCAGGTGGTCCAAATCATCCTGTGGTATTTGGACTCCGGTTGTTCAAAACATATGACCGGAAATCGCTCGATGCTCCGAAATTTCGTCAGCAAGTTTCTTGGTACGGTTAAATTCGAGAATGACCATATAGCAAAGATAATGGGGTATGGTGAATATCAGATTGGAAATGTGACGATTTTAAGGGTATACTATGTAGAAGGTCTTGGTCATAATTTATTCTCAGTAGGACAGTTTTGTGCTTCCAACCTTGAGGTTGCTTTTCGACAACACACTTGTTTCATCCGCAACTTGGAGGGAAAAGATTTGTTGAAGGGATCTCGCGGTGCAAATCTTTATACTTTGTCCTTACAAGACATGATGGCCGCCTCTCCAGTATGTCTTCTCTCTAAAGCATCTAAGACCAAGTCATGGTTATGGCATCGCAGATTATCTCATCTTAATTTTGATGCTATTAATCATCTGGCTAAAAACGAATTAGTTCGTGGTCTTCCAAAGCTTAAATTTCACAAGGACCATTTATGTTCTGCGTGTTCAAGGGGGAAAAGTAGCAAGAAATCTTACAAGCCCAAAGCTGAAGACACCAATCAAGAAAAACTTCATCTTTTGCATATGGATCTTTGTGGACCAATGAGAACTGAAAGTGTGAGCGGTAAGAAATTCATTCTCGTTATTGTGGATGATTTCTCCAGGTTTACATGGGTTAGATTTCTACGTACAAAGGATGAAGCACCGAAGGCTATCATCACCTTTCTGAAATTCATTCAGGTACGTTTGAATACTACTGTCCGCCGTATTCGTACAGACAATGGTACAGAGTTCGTCAACCAGACTCTCCGTGATTACTATGAGGGAGTTGGTATCTCACATGAAACATCCGCTGCACGCACTCCACAACAAAACGGTGTCGTTGAAAGACGAAATCGTACACTTATGGAAGCTGCTAGGACTATGCTTATTTACGCGAATGCTCCATTGTTCTTGTGGGCAGAGGCAATATCTACTGCATGTTTCACCCAAAACCGTTCTATCCTTCGGAAACGCCATGGAAAAACACCTTATGAGCTTCTACATGACCGTAAACCCGATGTTTCATTTTTTCATGTGTTTGGTGCTCTTTGTTATCCAAACATTAATAGTGAGAACTTGGGTAAGCTTCAACCGAAAGCCGATATAGGTATTTTCATTGGTTACTCACCGTCCAAGAAAGCATACCGAATCTACAACCGTCATCTTGGCAAGATTGTAGAAACTATGGACGCAGATTTCGACGAGCTGACAGCGATGGCTTCTGAGCAACTCAGCTCTGAACCCGCGCTTCATGAGATGGGAACCGGTGCTATTAGTTCCGGACTACTTCCCAATAATCCTTCTTCTACATCATTCTTACCACCAACAAGGCCTGAGTGGGATAAACTGTTTCAACCGTTGTTTGATGAATTCTTCGATCCCCCGACTGATGAAGTTCCAGCACCTGTAGTAATCGCTCCAATCCCTGAAGTGGTTGCTCAAGCTAATGAACCTTTATCTAATGCATCTTCAATTCACATTGAACCGGATGCACCTTCACCAAGTGATTCTCAAACTACACCTGAATCATCACCCCTACTTGTGCCTAATGATGTGGAAGAGGATTCTATTGATCACGACTTGGAATATGCTCACCTGCAAGAGCTTCCTTTCTTTGGTGTAGCGATACCTGAAAACCCTTCAGCCGCATCAACCTCATAAGAAGCTCCTTCTATTGTTCACTCCAGACCACCTAGGATTGAAAACCATAGCACTAAATGGACAAAAGATCACCCAATTAGGAATGTTATTGGAGATCTAGATCGACCAGTCTCTACACGCCATCAATTACAAGAGAGTGCACTTTATTGCTACTTTGATGCATTTCTCTCTGAAGTTGAACCTAAAAATTGCCAGCAGGCTATGACCCAATCATCTTGGATTGAAGCTATGCAGGAGGAACTAAATGAATTTCAAAGACTTGAAGTATGGGAATTGGTTCCTCTCCCTGACAAGGTTAACATCCTTACTTTGTTATGGGTTTATAAGGTTAAACTTGATGAGATGGGTGCGGTATTGAAGAATAAGGCTAGATTGGTCGCTAGAGGATATAAACAAGCCTTGGGTATAGACTTTGAAGAATCTTTTGCTCCTGTGGCAAGATTGGAGGAAATTAGACTATTCCTTGCGTATGATGCTCATATGAACATGATCGTCTATCAAATGGATGTGAAGACGGCATTTTTGAACGGTGAACTAAGGGAAGAAGTCTATGTTAGTCAGCCGGATGGGTTCGTTAGCACGGAGTTTCCTAATCATGTGTACAAGCTTAAGAAGGCTCTCTATGGGTTGAAACAAGCTCCACGCGCGTGGTATGATCTCCTCTCAACATATCTCATTGCGGAAGGCTTCTCCAAAGGCAAAGTGGACCCCACTCTATTCACTCTCAAGGAAGGCAACGACATGATTCTGGTACAAATTTATGTTGATGATATAATATTTGCTGCCACTAACATAGAATTGTCAAATCGATTTGAGAAGATAATGTCCACACGCTTTCAGATGTCGATGATGGGAAAATTTTCATTTTTCTTAGGATT
This sequence comes from Glebionis coronaria, assembly GCA_025667525.1. Classification (NCBI taxonomy): domain Eukaryota; kingdom Viridiplantae; phylum Streptophyta; class Magnoliopsida; order Asterales; family Asteraceae; genus Glebionis; species Glebionis coronaria. The sequence goes on along the minus strand of CM046874.1, from coordinate 629,662,222 downwards.
ACAGATTTCTCAGAATCCTAGAGGCATCTTTATTAATCAATCCAAATATGCTCTAGAATCTCTTAAGAAATATAACTTTGAAAATTGTGACCCCGTGGACACTCCAATGGTGGAGAAATCCAAGTTAGATGAAGATAGGAATGGGACTATTGTCGATCCAAAACTTTACCGTGGGATGATCGGCACCCTTCTATATCTGACTGCTAGCAGGCCTGATTTGCAATTTGCTGTATGCATGTGTGCCCGGTATCAGGCTCGGCCTACCGAAAAGCACCTACATGTAGTTAAAAGGATCTTTCGGTATCTAAAAGGAACACTTCATCATGGTCTATGGTATCCGAAAGATTCCTCTATTGCTTTAATATCATACGCAGATGCCGATCATGCTGGATGTCAAGACACGAGGCGTAGCACTTCTGGATCTGTGCAACTCCTTGGAGATAGATTGATCAGTTGGTCTTCAAAAAGGCAGAAAAGCGCTGCAATTTCTAGCACGGAGGCTGAATACATCGCCATGTCCGGTTGTTGTGCTCAAGTCCTTTGGATGAGATCACAATTAACTGACTACGGTTTGGGATTTAACAAAATCCCGATGTATTGTGACAACAAGAGCGCCATTGCCCTTTGCTGCAACTATGTTCAACACTCCCGGACCAAGCACATAGACATTCGCTACCATTTCATTAAGGAGCAGGTGGAGAACGGAGTGATCGAGCTGTATTTTGTCACTACTGAGTACCAGATGGCAGATATGTTCACCAAAGCCTTAGATCGAGGACGAATCGAGTTTTTTATCGACAAGCTTGGCATGAAATCATTCACTCCAGCGACTCTCAAAGAGTTGGCAGAAGAATCAGCTGAATAGTCGTGGTAAACTATTCAGAGTATCCTTTGTTCGTGATCATGTATATTATAGTAAATATATAAACCACAAAAAGAAAATACAAAAATATAAAACCAAGAAAAACCATAAAAAATATAAAACCTAGAAAAACCATAAAAATTATAAAATCAAGAAAAACCAAAAATATTTTTCGTTTTTAAAACGGGCATGTCTTTTAGTACGGTAATATTTACGGCCTTAGAAATGTCGATTAATATTGACACGGTGCCATAAATAGAGTCCGTATAAAAGTTGTACAATTTTAAAACATGCCCATTATGGCTTGTAGTTATTTCTGACTGCAACCCGGTTTTCATATTAAAGTCACGTATTTCCCAGGAAAACGTTGGCTCACAACGGGAATTAATTTTCTCGGGCATGATTTAAAAGCCAAATCATGCAAAGGGATCGTTACTTTACAACTTGGTCTAACACGAATTAGTGTACGTCTCAGTGCATTAATTTGTAAAAATAAGAGAAATCTTATTGCCACAACGAATCAAACTTTTCAAGATATCAATTGGAAAATGTTTTTCATCATCATGTGTCTCGTTAAACAATGACTACAGCTCTTTAAATAGAAAACGGGTCATCGTTTAAGGGGGAGAAAATGTTACATCATCTTTCACATCAAAAAGATCTTCAAAAGTTTTCAAGGAAACTCAAAAAGCTTAATGGTTAATGGTTGGATTGCTTTGGCATTTGTCTTGTTGTTGCTTATAAGTTTGTCATGAATAGATTTGTGTGTGTGTTAAGATAGGTTAATCACTAAGGCTCGGGAATTTAACATAAGATAGGGTCAAAATGACAAGTATTAAAACTTGGAAAAACAAAAGCATGTTGATTGGAGTGAAAAGAAAAGTGAGGGGTTAAATGTGACTATGTTTCAAACTTGCTAAAAATTTGACCTAGTCAATCATCACCCCCCGTTTTCTTCTTTCTCTCATCTCACTGTTCCCCTCTTTCTTTGCCGCCATTAACAAACAAACACACAAACACTCACGAAATCAAATTAAACATCTCAAAATCATTAATCTTCTAAGTTCAAGATCTTCAAAAAGGTATCTAATCGGATTAATCATTCAAGCAAATCAATTTAATTAACTCTTTTAATTGAAAACAATCGATTGCAGTTACTGATTCATTAGGGTTTAATTAAAATTGGGGGTTTTGCTTGGGATCTATTCGGAATAGAGCAATTGAACTAATTTGGCCTTTAGAACACATGAATCAAACGCATAAGTGCCTAATTAGAAAAATGGTAACTGTTTGTTATTTTCCGAATAAAATGATCTTTCCGCATAGGAAAGTTTTTCCGAATAGAAAGAACTTTCCGCATAGGAGCATTCTTTCCGAATAGAAAGAACTTTCCGCATAGGAGCATTCTTTCCGAATAGAAAGAACTTTCCGCATAGGAGCATTCTTTCCGAATAGAAAGAACTTTCCGCATAGGAGCATTTATTCCGAATAGAAAGAACTTTCCGCATAGGAGCATTTATTCAGAATAGAAAGAACTTTCCGAATAGGAGCATTTATTCAGAATAGAAAGAATGTTCCGAATAGGGAATTTATTCCGCATAGGCCCAATGTTCCGAATAGGGTTTTATTCCGCATAGGCCCAATGTTCCGAATAGGGTTTTATTCCGCATAGGCCCAATGTTCCGAATAGGGATTTTATTCAGAATAGGGATTTTATTCCGCATAGGCTAAATGTTCCGAATAGACTTTTTATTCAGAATAGGGATTTTATTCCGCATAGGATAAATGTTCCGAATAGACTTTTTATTCAGAATAGGGATGTTATTCCGCATAGGCTATATGTTCCGAATAGACTTATCATTCCGCATAGGATTTTATTCCGCATAGGCTATATGTTCCGAATTGAATGATTATTCCGTATAATAGATGTTTGAATGGTTTCAAAGCTTAAGGGTTTAGGTCATATGTCCAATGCTTAGGTTTAAAGTCATAATGATATTCATACTTGTATGTATCAACCTTTGTGTTTTATCTTAAGCAGAGACGATGACTAACCCTACCGTACAACAAATACAAGACACCAGAGCCGCCGCCATTGCTGAAGCCAAGACTCTAAAGTTTATTCCTAACAACTTCCGTTTGAAGGAGGTATCTCATTCTACCCATAATGGATTTAAGGTAGGTACAGCCATACTTGATAAATCTCATCTCAAGCATGCGCTAAGGAGAAGTGCTTCAGTGCCCTATGACTACCTTTACGAGTTCTGGGCTACCAAAGAGAGGACGTCGAACAAAATCACTTTTTCCTTGGACAACAAGCAGCAAACGCTTACTGTGTCAGACTTCAGGAAGATCTTTGGATTTCGACCGACACTCAAAGGTCTATCATACTCAGCCAACCCGACTAAGGACCAGATCATGGAGATGTTCACTGCCATTGGGTGTCTTGACATACGAACCGCGTCTGAGTTTACTACTGCCAAAGTTGGTCAACCATGGAAAGCTATTTTTGGGATTCTAAGCCGATGTTTAACACCCAAAACAACTGGGTTTGATGCTGTTCGTCCACCAATCATCAAGATGTTTTATGGTATGTTTAAAGGTATGGGTATTGACTATGCATCACTGCTGTGGGAGGAGTTTACTTTTCAACTCTTCACAAACACGAAGGGTAAGGTTAAAAGTTACCAGTACCCTAGGTTTATTAAGTTGATCATACATTACTTCATGGAAAACGATGCATCCATTAACAAGCGTGCAGGTAGTCGTCACCACACGATGGATGATGATGATTTGGTAGACTTAAGGCAGGAGACTCATTCGAATACGGTTATTCCTGGTCCCATTCCCAGTCATCTTCTGACCGATGAGATTATCGCATCTGATGATTACAAGAACTTGCTAAAAGAAATTGAGACTCAACGAGAAAGCATTCTAGCAGGTGAAGACTCATCTACCACGGTTAAGAGCAAAGGTAAACGGAAGCAAACAGATTTACCTGAACCCAAAGCCAAAAAGAAGAAGTCTGCAGTTAAGAAGGGAAAGGGTACGGCTGATGAGTTAGTTCTCCACGATGAAGAAGATATCGATGATCCTGCTCTAAACAAGGCTGAGAGAAAAGCGATGAAGATAGCTATGGAAAGGAGTAGGAAAGATACGGGAGGTAGTGGTTCGGGTGCACGGGTAAATATTGAAGAAGAGTACGTGGAACCAGATGATGTGTTTGAGTTTGGATCACCTGAAAAGTATTCTACTTCGAAGGAGACATCCACCCCCCCTGTTTCAGCAAGTGTTGAAAAAGAGTCTACTCAACCTTTAGCAACTCAACTTCCACCGAAACAACCCGTACCAACCAGACCGGTTTCAACACCATTTCTTCCACCACCAATAACTCCCATCCTTAGTACCGTTGTCACAACCGAGCCTATTCCATCAACCCAGAGCAGCTCTGCAACGTCTACAATGGCTGCATTGGTAATGGCCGAAATGTTGGATAAACATACGGACAATCACAAAAGAGAGATGGATGAACTTCGCCAAGAGCTACGTAGACGAGTTCAAAGTGAAGAGGCATCTAGGAAAGCTCAAGAAGAGTTGATTGCTAAGTTCGCTGCAGATATGGAATTTACACGTAAAACTCATGCAGAAGAACTTGCTCGGGTTAAAAAGGTAAGCTGATAGGCATCAAGCACGAATTACGAGACTTAAAGCTATTAAGGATGACCTTAAAGAACAGAAAGAAGCTCTTGAAGCTTCTATTGAGCAGAGAGTGAAAGACTCCGTTGAATCCCTTATGCCTAAATTGCGTGATGAGTTAAAGACACTCGCTGCTGACAACTTGATGATCAAGTCATCCAATCCTTCAGAAGCCGCCTACAAGATTGCTTATGACTTGACGGATTTTGAATTGAAAAAGATCCTCAAAGCTCGTATGAGGGAACTTGGATCGTTTGATAAATCTAGGATTCAACGGGCTCTCTTCAAATCCCTGAATGACGCTATCATGGAGGATGATAGGTTGTTCAAGACGTTTGGAAGTGTGGTACCCTACCACATTCTTCCTGAGGAAGAAAGGGAAGAGAGTGAAGAAGAAGAGGGTACTGGTGGAGAAGAGGAAGAAGAAGAAGAAGAAGATAAGGATGATGATGATAATGAGGATGATGATGACAAGAATGATGATGATGATGAGGATGATGATGATAAGAATGATGAGGATGATGAGGATGATGATGACGATGATGATGATGGCGATGATGGTGGTGATGGTAATGAGGAGAGTGTTAGGGGAAGCAACGGGGATGATGATGAGGATGATGATGGGGGTAAACAGCCTGAGAAAGGGGATAAGGTTGCCAGCTCAAAGAAACCTGCTAAGTCTGGCACCAAGTCCAAGAAAGATGCAGCAGCAAAGGAAAAATCTACTTCTACGGAATCCAGACGATCCAAGTGGCGCCACGATGTGAATGCCACTACAGCGTCATCTATTCCTGGTACATTTATCGCTGCATCCATACATGTTACCACTAACCCCGTTAGTTCTATTGTTGTTGCTCCTGTGATTGCAGAATCGGTAACCGAACCTGAAGCTGCACAACACTCACCCGTTCATGACACTGCCGAGATGCCTGAAACAGAACAAGCAGATGTTCACGTCTCCACTCCTCTACAACAAGACCCTCAATCTACTGTTCCAAGCACAAGGGACTGGGCAGACACGTTGGAGATTGACGAGACTGCACCACCACAGGCTTGGATTACGGCAGCGGCGCAATATGATCCGATCACAGACGCTGACAAAGATGTCTTGTATCTCCGTATCCGCAGTCCGATTGACTTATGTGCATTTCTTGCTCATGAGTATAAGACTTCGGTTACTCCATCTTTGGTGAAGAAAGCATTGAAGGATAAGAGACTTCGCGCCAAAACCCGGTTGACCCAAATGGAGTTCGAGTATTATGCCGATGAGATCCTGAAGGCTCTGAACACCGTTCAACGGCCAGGTCTTCATGAATCAGAAAGAGCTCCACCTCCACTGGACCCTACTCAAGATAATCAGATTGCTCTCGACTTCTTCGTCACCAATGATCTGGTTTATCTTCTCAAAGGGTCATCAAAGTACGCAACATCCCTTACCCTGCTGAAAGCTGCCAACTGGGGGACAATACCCTTTATCGAGGAAAAGGTAAATCGACTCTGGGTCCCAAAGGTAAATCATAATTATGATATGTATGCTGTCATAGGTGCATCACACTGGGACGAACGAGTTCGAAGGGCGTACAGGGGCTGCTGTCTAGTCAACTCAGGGAGTAACGTTAGATCCGATATCCGCATCTCCAGCATCTTAGGGTTAAAAACTGAAGCCAAGAATGGCTATTATCATGTGACGGAGATTCGCTTGAAAAGGGAGGATGACAGAGAATACAAAATCCAGCAGGGAGATTTTTCTATCATTCGCCTTGAGGATATCGAAGATATGCTGCTTCTGATGACCAGAGATCAACTCACACATATTCCTCGTGAAGACCTCATTGCATTAAATACAGCACTTCGTATGTTCACACGAAGCGTTGTTATCAAGAAAAGAGTTGAAGATCTTCAGTTGGGAGTCGAAAGCTATCAAAGGAAGCTCAACTTAACCCGTCCAGTGAATCAAGTTCTACCTCAACATGTAGAAAGATGTCCTTATACCGGCATCTCTGTTCCGAATTGAGGCATTTTCTACTTGAACAGTCGAGGTTTAATGAAGTTTATGAGGGTGGGTGAGCTTTACAAGTACAGTGATGGGACTCTTCTACAAGTTAGAGGAAAGTTGGAGCATCTGAACTCGGGTGGGACTTTGCCAGAGATGACCGAGGATTGGCATAAGGGTTATAGGCAGATGGCGAATTATGTTATCAAGAAGATCGATCAAAAGCTCCGTGAACGTAGATTGATGAGGAGCTTGGAAAGATTTGTGGGTGGCAGACCATATTTAGTGCACCACAAGCTACTGCAACGATCCATCTAATGGGTCGTACATTTCAGGTCCACTTTATATTGGTTTTCAATTGTGAATATGTATATTTGTGAATATTGTGCTTTAATGGCTTGATGTAGTGTTTAGGTATGATACTTTTTCAAGAATTTCTCACGAGATTCTAAATCTTTCAAAATATATCATACTAAAGCACTACAACTATCCCTTATTAACTTAAGGGGGAGCATGAACATGTTCTATGGCCAAACATCGATTTCATTTTTACCCAAAGACCGGTTAATCCATTCAATATCCCAAATATTAATGGTTAACATTTTGGATAAGGGGATAAAATGGGATTAAGGAGATTTAAATGATACTTGGCTAAAAGATGAAAAAGACTTAACGATTATCCAACTTAATATGTGTAAAGCACGTGTTAAGGGGGAGCGTTTTTGATGAACAAAACACCTAAGGTACAAAACTTTTGATTTCAATATCACAAGTACCTTAAGTGATTTTTCAATGATTTTTTCATGGTGGCAATTCCTTCCCAAAACACGCTTAATTCACGACGGATGTGGTGTCAAAAGGGTGGTAGGAATAGGTTTAGTCCAATGATTCATCAGAGCCGATGGAATCTTCCCAAGGACAATTCCCTAGATAGAATTAGAAGTCCTAGGAAAGATGGAGAAAGAATGTGAACGTAGCTGAATGCCGACCAAGTACTTAAGCTAGCACTGGAACAATCACAACAAGGTGCTAGTGATGACGTATTGGTAAGCATTGAAGGGGTTGAAGAATGAAAAAGAATTGTAAAGATAAAGGGTGTAAAGAAAGAAGCCCTCCTTACAACTTTAGGCAGAAACCGGGTCAATACATATGCTATTGAGGTCATTTTTGCTAATGATTCTCGGTATTGAAGAAAGACATCATGGACCCAGTAATGCAATGCACAACCCTTTCCAGCTAACTCAAATATCTCTCAAAAGGTATTTGTTTTAATCACACGGAGATCAACACGTTATCTATTGGTTTATTCACTCCGAATAGACTGGTATTGAAAAGGTGGCACTCCTCTCCAGCCATCGCTCACTAAATCAAAACGCACAATCGAGTCTAGAGCCAAGAGATCATCAAAAGTCTCATTAGGACACTTTCCATTTATTCCTTGCTTTCTCACACACTGTGAAAAGTAAGAGATTTTCATGAGTCCTACGCAGTATTCCTGTAATATTTCCAGAACATCCGAGTAATACGCAAGTATTACAATGAAGATGGAAATCCTGCTTGAGCCAACATCAAACAAGCTCATGGTAGGTTACACGTGCGGTTCTTTTAGAACCAATCTTGTGAAAAACTGGAAAGAAACAGTGGTTTAATTCTTAATTGAACTTAAACTCGTTCCAGGCCTCTTCGCATTATCATATGATCTTGCCAGAACACTCAGAGTGACTCTTTATAGATCACAGTGACGAGTGGAAATCCTTCTAGTGTTAACATCAAACAGCACTTGGTAGGTGACGTGCAAGGTTCTTTATGAATTGAGCTCGTGACAACTGTAAAGCAACGATGGTGAAAATCTTAATTGAAATTCACTTGTTCCAGGTTTCATGAATTGACGGCTTCAAATCACAAGGATAAATTATCCAAGTGATTCACTCTTTATGTTCGCATTCAGCTTTGGACGGTCGAATAAAGAGAACGGGTTTACCCGCGAAATCCTGTCAGGAAGTTACTTAATTGAAACTATCCGTCACGGGTACGATATCTAATATCGTCCAACGGTCTTCACCGACCGGAGGTAAAATGCTACCGAATTAGAATAAAATGTTCAAAGCCATTTTATTCGTGTCGTTGCTGTGTACCTGTTAAAGACGGTGGCGTTGCTGTGTACCTGTTGAAGACGGTGGCGTTGCTGTGTATCAGTTAAAGACGGTGGTGTTGCGGTGTACCTGTAGAAGTCGTTCCCACATGCTTATGTCTTTTTACAACAAAGTTCAGCAAAAATTCAAGAAAGTACAAGATGAAGTCTTCCGCTGTACCAAACTCTGAAGCTTTCGAGAATTCAACAAAAAGACGTAAGTGTGTGGAACATGAACTCACGAGGAGACAAAATTCACAAGAAAGGCAAAGATCGCACGTGAAAGGCCAAAGAACAATGCTCTCAAGCCAAAGCCTAAAAGATCAAACCAACATATTCACAACAAAAGAAAGAAAAGAAGAAAAGACTACGAGCTAAAGAACGAAGACTTAGTATAGTATGCTAGGTTTAGAACTTTGTAACGTGGAGTGACCTCCCTTAGGGGGAGATTGTTAGAAATACGTTTTAACGTATATTAGAAGTATCGGTCACTCCACAATATGACTTATGTTGTAATAGCTCGTAGTTAACAATTAGTTTAATGTTACTTATTAAGTTAAGTAAGAACCGGTCCATGGGCTTGTCATGGACCGGCCCAAGCCCAATGTATGCTTGGAGTATAAATACCCCTTTCCACCATGGAAAGGGGTTGGTTGTTGTTCATGTTTTTCATATTAAAAAAGACACATTTTCTCTCACTTTCTCTCTCTAGTTTCTCTCACTAGAAAACATCAACCCACTTCATAGATTCATAGGTAAACTAAATTCTCAAACTAAATTTTGTATTCCTGTATGCTTAAACTAAATTTTGTGACTCAAACAAACTAAATTCTCACAATGATTTAAGCTAGAATACTAATTAATCACAGAACCAAACACTCCTAAACATAATTTTATTCGTCACGGACACTTAAACACGCGCTTAATTAAACATTGATATTACAACGATATTAGACTCGTAAACACGGAAAAAAATACATCACAAACTAGTTCAAACTAAGGTTCCCCATGTCATCGTAAAGGTCGTGAAGTAGTGCAGCTGAATCCAATGTGTGCCTATCGGAGTTGCGGTACAACTCTATCGTACGCTCAAGTACCATTATCATTCCATTCAAGCGCACACAGTTTGCACACGCTGAAGAGCTTGGAGAAGAAACTGGAATCGTTGAAGGTCTAGGAGAAGAGCTTGGAGTCGAAAAGCTCGTTGAAGGTCTTGAAGAAGAGCTTGGAGGAGAAAAGCTCATTGAACCTCCAAGAGAATTGATTAGTAGTTGGACGCGTTCGTCTTTCTACAAAAAATGTTTGCATCCATATGAAACTGGAGGTTGAACCCGTGAACGTGGACAAGCATAGTACAGTCTACCAAAGTTTTCAGTTGTCCACGATTCTCGAAGAACTACATCTCCATGTCCACACCTGCACGGAAAAGCTTCATGCTTCAACATGTACATAATAACAATTTGTTTATGATGATAAGTGTGTGTGATCTGCTGGTGGTTGTGATGATAAGGAGTGTGTGTGGTTCTCTTTTTATGCTAAAAAGTGAGGGAAATTGTTAACATTTTCCCTCCAATGTTTTCCCTCCAATGTTTTCCCTCCAATGTTTTCCCTCCAATGCTGGTGGTTGTGATGATAAGGACTCATATCATGCAATACGATACCCTATTGACTCATATCATGCAATACGATACCGTATTGACTCATATCATGTAATACGATACCATATTGACTCATATCATGCAATACGATACCGTATTGACTCATATCATGTAATACGATACCCTATTGACTCATATCATGCAATACGATACCGTATTGGCTCATATCATGCAATACGATACCATATTGACTCATATCATGCAATACGATACCCTATTGACTCATATCATGCAATACGATACCGTATTGGCTCATATCATGCAATACGATACCATATTGACTCATATCATGCAATACGATACCCTATTGACTCATATCATAGAATACGATACCCTATTGACTCATATCATGCAATACGATACCCTATTGACTCATATCATGTAATACGATACCCTATTGACTCATATCATGCAATATGATACCGTATTGGCTCATATCATGCAATATGATACCCTATTGACTCATATCATGCAGTACGATACCGTATTAGCTCATATCATGCAATACGATACCCTATTGACTCATATCATGCAATACGATACCCTATTGACTCATATCATGGAATACGATACCCTATTGACTCATATCATGCAATACGATACCGTATTGGCTCATATCATGCAATACGATACCATATTGGCTCATATCATGTAATACGATACCGTATTGGCTCATATCATGCAATACGATACCCTATTGGCTCATATCATGCAATACGATACCATATTGACTCATATCATGCAATACGATACCCTATTGACTCATATCATGTAATACGATACCCTATTGACTCATATCATGCAATACGATACCGTATTGGCTCATATCATGCAATACGATACCATATTGACTCATATCATGTAATACGATGCCATATTGACTCATATCATGCAATACGATACCATATTGGCTCATATCACGTAATTATTGTAATTTATAAAATAAATTTACATAAATAAAATATATTGGTGATACTTATTAATTTTTTATATAAACAAAATAACTTGTTAAAATTTTATATAAATAATTTAGTAATTTTAAACTCTATTTATTAATGTTTTAAAACATTTTAAAATTAAAATTATTCTCGTTTCAAAATTTACTATTTTAAAACGTAATTATTGTAATTTATAAAATAAATTTACATAAATAAAATATATTGGTGATACTTATTAATTTTTTATATAAACAAAATAACTTGTTAATATTTTATATAAATAATTTAGTAATTTTAAACTCTATTTATTAATGTTTTAAAACATTTTAAAATTAAAATTATTCTCGTTTCGAAATTTACTATTTTAAAACGTAATTATTGTAATTTATAAAATAAATTTACATAAATAAAATATATTGGTGATACTTATTAAAATTTTATATAAACAAAATAACTTGTTAATATTTTATATAAATAATTTAGTAATTTTAAACTCTATTTATTAATGTTTTAAAACATTTTAAAATTAAAATTATTCTCGTTTCGAAATTTACTATTTTAAAACGTAATTATTGTAATTTATAAAATAAATTTACATAAATAAAATATATTGGTGATACTTATTAATTTTTTATATAAACAATTTAGTAATTTAAAAACTCTATTTATTGATTTTTTTTTAAACAATTTAAATTTAAAACTATTATAGTTTCGAAATTTAGGGTCGAAATTTCGACCCTAAATTTGGCACAAAAACTTTTTATTTTCAAAAAATTTCACGAAAATTTTAAAATTTTATACCAAAATTAAAAAATTCGCGGTTTTTATTTAGGGTCGAAAATTAGGGTCGAAATTTTCGACCCTAATATTTAGGGTCGAAAATTTCGACCCTAATTTTTGACCCTAAATTCTATCCACAACTTTACCCAAAACACTCTTCATTCATTCTATCTTCATCAACAAAAAAAAAACCGGGAGCAAGCATCCGACCACCACCAATCCGTTCGCATCACCACCAATCGCATCACCACTCCTTCGCACCACCACCATTCGCACCACCACCGTTCGCATCACCACCAATCCGCACCACCACCACCACTCCTTCGCACCACCACCTTCGCACCACCACTCCTTTTCACCACAACCTTCGCACCACCACTCCTTCCCACCACAACCTTCGCACCACAGTCCACCCCGTCACCCACATTCATCACCCACACCACACACCACCATTTTCGCACCACCACAGTCGTATATCCACACTCCGACCCACCACCACAGTCCACCCCGTCACCACCACAGTCCACCCCGTCACCACAAATTCAGTCCCACCACCACCATCGGCATATAGCACCACCACTTTGTTTTTTTTAATAAATATAAAGGTAATTGATTTTTTGTTTAATATATTAATTTTGTTTAATTTTTTGCTAAATGTGATTGTTAATGTTTTGTTATTGTTAAATTATTGTTAATTTTTTTGCTAGCAACCACCCACCACCACCGCCGGTGCGGCATCAGTAGCAACCACCACTACCGGCAGCGGTAGCAGTAGCAACCACCACCATCGGCAACAGCAGTAGCCTCCCACCACCACAGGTGCTTATGATTTCGGCTTAATTGATTTAGGCTTATTTAGGCTTAGTTGAAAGGTGTTTGAAAAGTGTATTTGTTTTGATAAGCTTATCACGATATGCGCTTATTAGTTGATTTCGGATTATATTTAAGCTTATGATTTCAGATTATATTTAGAGATTAACTGATTTAGGCTTAATAGATTTCAGATTATATAGGCATAAGTTTAATTTTTTTTTGATATGTTTGTCGTAGCCGAGACCCGAGTCACAGCCGAGTTAGCGGGGAAGCGAGTCGAGAACCGAATTCCCGAGTCACAGTCGTATAAAAGGTAATGTTTTTTTTTGAAATTGTTTTAGTGTTTGTTTCAAATTAGATAAAATCTCGGAAACCAACTAATTTAGATTTTTTTATTTTATGTTTGTGTTTGGTTAGCACCGGGACAGTCGGGACAAGTTCCTCATCCGGACCTTTTTTCTATCTTTCCATCTTTGTTTATTTCAGCCGTGACCGAGGTGTGAAATTAATATTATGCATATGTTTATTATATTATATATTGTTAGTCTTTTGTAGTAAATAATTTTAGGATTGTTTTAGGATTCTAGTCGATTAATTTTGGAAAAGCCCCGTCCGAAATTAATCAACCTTAGAAAACCCGTCCGAAATTAATTTATTAGAAATTAATTTCGGAAAGTCCCCATTTTTGGGACTGCTTTTTGAATGTTTTGTCTCATTTAGGATATGAATGCGTATAACTGGTTTATTATTTGAGATGATTTCTACAGCGTTTCTCCTTTACTCCTACGAATATGTCTTTAAACACATATTTGGGAAGTAGAGGGGAAATGCTGCCGAAATATTCTCGAATAGTAAATCAGTTATACGCATTCATATATGAGACGAAACATTCAAAGAGTGGGTTAGGATTGCCTTCCATAGTGCACTAGTAGGTGAAAAAACATTCCTGATTGTTTGTTTTTAATGTGTTTAATTAAATCATTTATTTGAATAATGTTTATTTGCAACGCAGTTATGATAATTGATAAGAGTTGGACAACTATATCCAATCGTAATTCCGATGAATTTTTATATGGTCTTTTCACCTTCCTCGAGCATTGTAAGACATTTGTGCACCCCGTCACACAAATGATCCGTTGCCCATGTAAACGTTGTTGTAACTGTGAGAGATTGGTTGACCTCCACACTCTTGAGGTACACTTATCCCAACACGGGTGGGACGAACATTATACCACTTGGAAATATCACGGTGAACCGATTCTTCCGCTTCCTACACCAGTATCACATTCACCTGAACACCTTGGCATGAATACGTTCTTAGAAGATATTTCTGTAACTAATGTCGAAACTACACCGACTCAAACTCCTCCGACTCAAACTCCTCCGACTCAAACTCCACCTGATCAAACAACGGGTCCTAATAACGAGTTTGAAGAGTTACTTAGTAGTTCCACCCAAAAGTTGCACACGCTTACCAATTTGACTACATTGGAATTTACAACAGAGATTGCACACATCAAGGTTTTAAATAAAATTAGTGATGTCGGGTTTAACCAGATTCTAGCTTGTCTCCAGAAGTTTTGTACCTGTAGTCAAGGTTTCAGTTTCCCATCGTCATACTATGAAATCAAGAAGACATACAGAAAGATCGGGTTAGGATACGAATCGATTCATGCTTGTATAAACGATTGCTTTTTATATTGGGGATCAGAGGATAACAAAAAGAGGGATACTTGTCCAGTCTGCGGAGAGAGTAGATATAAAGACCCCAAGAAAACAAAGGGGAAGTTGGTTGCAAACAAGGTGGTGCGTTACTTTCCGTTAAAACCTAGACTTCAACGCATGTTCAACATAAAACACATAGCAAAGTGGATGACTTGGCATGCTACTGGACAGTCTAAGGATGGCAAGTTGAATCACCCCTGTGACGGTAAAGCATGGAAACATTTTGACTTGATGGTACCTGATTTATCTAGTGACCCTAGAAACGTTCGATTAGGGTTGGCTGCTGATGGTTTTAATCCTTATGGCATTATGACTCAAAATTACAGCATGTGGCCGGTCATATTGACAGCATACAACACACCACCGTGGATGTGTATGAAAGAAACTTCTTTAATGTTGACGATGTTAATTCCCGGCCCTAAATCACCTGCAAAAGATATTGATGTTTTCCTGGCGCCTTTGATTAAAGAACTCAAAGATTTATGGAAAGGAGTCAGGACGAAAGACGCTGCTACGGGTACTTATTTCGATATGAAAGCGGCGCTTTTATGGACCATCAATGATTTTCCAGCTCGGGGTAGTCTTTCTGGGTGGATTGGGCAAGGCTACTACGCATGCCCCACTTGTAACAAGGACACTCCATCGATGGCTATCAAGAACAAAATCGTTTATGTTGGTCATAGAAGTTGGTTAAGAACAAATCATTATCTAAGGAGTAAAACTAGGCAATTCCATGGTAAAGCCGAACGGAAGCCTAAACCGGGAAAGTTTACCGAAATGGATATCCATTTACAAATTAATAGCCTCTTGATTCGTAAGCCGGGGAAGCATCCAAAAATTAAGAAAAGCAACCCACCTCCTGATAGAAATGTTGAATTGAATTGGACTAAGCGTTCTATCTTTTGGGAGCTTGAGTATTGGCCCTTTCTTCTACTAAAACACAATTTGGATGTCATGCACATCGAAAAGAACGTGCTTGAGGCAATACTGAATATCTTGTTACAAAACGATAAATCCAAAGACACGGCAAAGGCAAGGCAAGACTTGGAAAAATTGGGAGTTCGACCCGAGTTGTGGTTAGTTCCAAAAGGAAACGGGAAGTTTGAGAAGCCTCATCCAAAGTACTCTTTCACCAAAGCTAACAGGGAACTTTTTTGTAAATTCATCAAAGGAGTTAGACTACCTGATGGGTTTGGATCCAACTTTAAGCAAAAAGTCACCGCTAATTATGACAATATAACGGGCATGAAATCTCATGACTGTCATATAATGATGCAACGGTTACTTCCTTACGGAGTACAACAATACTTGCCCAAAAACATTGCAGATCCTATAATCCAGCTTTGCTTGTTTTTTAAGCAGCTTTGTTCTAGAATTTTGACGGAGGAGGACATGGTAAAAGCTAAAAACCAATTGATCAGTGTGATGATTAATTTAGAGCAAATCTTTCCTCCTGCTTTTTTTGACATAATGCCTCATTTGGTTGTACATCTACCCGATGAGGCTATTCTAGGTGCCCTCATTCGCTGCAGGTGGATGTATCCATTTGAAAGATACATGAATAAGCTAAAGAATTATGTCCGAAATAAAGCAAAGCCCGAAGGTTCTATTGCGGAGGGTTATGTTGCAGAAGAAGCATTAACTTTTTGTTCGCGTTATCTTGCTGAGGATGTCGAGACGAGATTTAACCGTCTTGACAGGAATGACGACGGTTTGCCTGAACAAAAAGATAAATTCCAGGTGTTCCGGTCCGCATGCAAACTGATGGGTAGAGTCAAAGATATTCATATGAGTTTAGATGTTACGCGGGCAGTTGTATGGTATATACTTAACAACAGTCCTGAAATCGAATCAGACATCTTGGCTTACAAAGAGTATGTCTCTTCCTTATCTATATTTTAAAAAATCTTCTTTCGGGATGACTTATCCTAATATCATGAACTTTTGTAGAGAATCGCCTGATAACGTGGAAACGAGGTTTCCCACCTGGTTTAGTCACAAGGTAAATACATTAGATATATTACCTTGGAGTTATTGCTCATATATCTAAATATGTTTGTATCTCTTTCGTAGATTCGTGAAAAAAAAACGACAGCCGACTGTAATGAAGAGTTATTCTCTTTGGCATGTGGACATACTAGTGCATGTACATACCCCGCTTGCGTAGTTAACGGTGTGAGGTTTGTGATACATGAACGCGATAAACTTCACACCACTCAATGCAGCGGTGTTTCAACAGTCGGGCTTGATGGAGAGATGTATTATGGTCAACTCGAAGAAATTCTGGAGCTCACTTATATCGGGAACCGCAAGGTTGTGTTGTTTCGATGTAAATGGTTTGACACCATTAACCCCCCAAATTGTACGAAACGCAATAGATGTTCTTACATTGAGCAGGGCATACATCATATTTTGACTAATAAGGAATTTCACAAAAATAACCAATACATTCTTGCGACACAAGTATCACAAGTATTTTACCTTGAAGACCTTGCTAGAAAACCAAAGGGTTGGAAGGTGGTCGAACATGTTTATCATGGCGATGTTGAAGAGTCCGGTCAAGATGTTATACATGGTAGCAGTTCATCAAATTTTACGCTGAATGTTGGTTTGACTTGTTTGGAGGATACAAATTTGAGTTTGAATGACGAATCGGCAGAAGTGTCCGCCACACAGGTTAATGAAGACGATGATGATCTAATCAATAATGAAGATGATGACGTTGCACATGCCCTTGATGATGATGATGTTCAAATGTCTGATGATGATGAAGTGAACCCTAATAATGTTGTTGAAGAAGTTTTATCTAGCGATGATTTAGATTGTGATAATTGATCTTAAGTTGTAATTTGAATGAAACAATGATTTAATCTTTAGATGTGTAATTTTTTTTAATGAAATTGTTCTTATATGTTTAAATGTGTAAATTTTTATGAATTTGTGTATTAGCATTAACCGGTCCACGAAATTGTGTGTTCATGTACTTGTTATATTACAGATGGCGTGTGTAGGTGGTAGATCACACGGTGGGGATGGTGGTGGTACTCCACCTAGACGACCTACAAAGTCCGTACCTGGCAATTGCGAAAGTAAGAAATTGTGATTTATTTTTATTTTATGTCAACTCTTATTGTTAATTAAGTGTGTTTGAATTTTCACGAATCAATAACTTCAATAACTAATCTTTGCAGGTGACCCGATACCACATATGGTTACGGTTAATACGAGCCTAAGGAGGAAGCATAGGGCGCATGGAGGACCTTTGCCAGTTACATTAGATGTTTATGATCTTAATAGCTTCCATCTGTTAGGCGATAATGCTGCGATGTTGAGCTCTCTGATGGGGGAAACAGTCCGACCACTTCCACTTGCTTGCGAGTGGGAACAGATACCATTGCACCTCAAAACCCATATCTTTCCTACACTTGAGGTATTAATTGTTTGCGTTACATCTAGTCTTATTAACTGTTTTGGTTGAAAATTGTTTGTTTATTTAAATGCATATGTTTACATGTAGACCTATTTCAACCTGACGGGTTGGTTGGATAGTCGTGATAGTGTGACTTATGGCGGGGTAACATATGTGGTGGGAGAAAGGATAAAAACTGGAATTAACTGTAAGTTGAGGCTACTTTGGCGCAAAAATAGGAACTTGTTAAAGCGTGACTATTATTCTATCCATGATTCGGCCGAGGAAGCGGCGCTTGTACCGCCCCCATCAAGTTCTACATGGGCCAACAGATCAGCAAGGGAGTGGCTTGATTTGTGCCGGTATTGGTCCGACCCGAGACAGGTGAGGAGAAGTGAAGTTAATGCAGTTAACCGCTCAAAAAACAAAGTTTCTACACATCAAGGGAAAAAAATCATTCGCTCAAGGAAGGAACGAATATGTAAGAATCGTTATAGTTTTTGTGATCATTTAAAAGTTTTATATTGTTTATTTGTATCTTGTTATTAATTTGTTTTGGTAAAGATCTTGTTATTAATTTATTTGATATTGTACAGAAAGTCAAGCATGGGTCCCACGAGGACCTTATACAAACTTGGAAGAGGGCACGCACAAACAAGAATGGCACTATGTCCGAGGAAAATGCAGACAGATGTGTAAGTAATTTAATTTATACATGCTTTAATAACATATTTTTATTTGTTTTTAACTTCTTTTTTTCTCTTTCTTTTTCACAGTCGAGAATGATGGCCATAAAAGAAGCGATTTCTTGCGGTGCTGAGCAGTACAAAAGTGATCAAGAAATAATTGAGCTAGTAAATCCGAGCCGCAACACTCAAAATATCGTCGGCAGGGGCAGGAAGTTGCCGGGTGGTGGTACCTCATATGGATGCGGGAGTAGTTCTTATAGTGAGGGAGTGACTCGAGAACAACTCTCGGAGGTACTTAGGATTCATGAGCAAGAAAAAGAGCTGTTGAGGAAGCAAACCGAGGAGGCGCAGCAACGGGCTAATTTGGCCCATATGTATGCTAGTGTGGCGCAACAAAATGCTGAGGTAAACAACGCCCGCCTAAGTCATTTGATTTCTCATTATACTTCACATGTGGGTCGAGGGTATACCGGACCTAATAACCCTTTTATACCGCCACCCCAATTCGCTTCTATGCCTGGCATGTCTCAGATCCCTGGTATGCCTCAGTTCCCTGGTATATCTCAGGTCCCTGTTATGCCCCAGTTCCGTGGTATTCCTCCCCCTCCCGGATTTCCATATAATGCTCCACTCAACCCACTCCAACCTCCAATTACCCAAAATAACAGTTTCAACAACTATAATCGACCCGTTGTCAACACCACTGGCCCCTCGAGTTCTAACTCTCGGGAAAGTCCCAACTATACCGTCAGCCTAAATCCTCATCAAAATGATACTCGGACCGTAGACGAGTTGGCTCGAGATCTTGAGAATGCCAACAACATGTCCGATAATGAGCTAATTAACTCGGATGCTGATGAGGGGGATGATGATCAGGCCGGGGACTATTCAGATTAGGAGTTGTTGTTGGTTTTAGACTTTTTATTTTGTGTAATAACTTAAGACTTGTTAAATTGTGAAACATGGATTTATTGTGATGTGTAATAATTTTAGACTTGTTACATTTGTGAAATAAGGATTTGGTGAAATGTATTCTAACGTTTTGGCTATTTAACGTATTGTAAATTATTAGTATTGTACTGTTTAGTGATTTGTAATATTGTGGATTTGTTGAAATATAGATTTTTTTCCGGAAAAAATGCCGGAAAAAAATCTGGAAACAAGCTGCAAAATGCAGTTTTTTTTTTGCCCAGAAACCATTTAGGGTCGAAATTTCGACCCTAACCATATAGGTAGGGTCGAAATTTCGACCCTAAATTATAGCTAGGGTCGAAATTTTTGACCCTAAGTCTTAGGGTCGAAAATTTCGACCCTAGGTTTCGACCCTAAATCCATCCTGCACAAATGATTTCTGGAAAAAAAAAACTAATATAAAATGTTTAGGGTCGAAATTTTCGACCCTAAACTTGAAAAATATTTCGACCCTAATTATTAAATTAAAAAAAAAAAACGTTTTCACAAACTTTTTTTAATTTACACGTGGATATTAATTAGGGTCGAAATTTTCGACCCTAAATTTGAATCATATTTCGACCCTAATTTAATAAATAAATAAAAAAAAAAAACTTTTCACAATGTTTTTTAAATTACACGTGGATATTATTTAGGGTCGAAAATTTCGACCCTAAATTACAAAGACCTTCGACCCTAAATTTTGGTCAAAAGGTTTGCTGAAAAGTGGTGGGCCCCATTATTTCGACCCTAAATTACAAAGAGTATTTCGACCCTAGTTTTTTAGGATCAAAAAGTTAGGGTCGAGCACTTAGGGTCGAATATTTCGACCCTAAATATTAGGGTCGAAATCCCTTTGTATTTATGGTCGAAATTTTCGACCCTAAACCCACATTTTGTTGTAGTGACATCAGGAAGCTAAGGAGGGACTATATATGTGGCATTGCTATGATGGCTTCTTATCCGATCGACTGCTTGATATAAGGCCCGATCGAGACCAGGATACTAAGTATGAATTTATGTAAAATCAACCTTCCAACATCTTGTTAATATTGTGGCATGAAAGTCCAAGACATTATGTATAGAATTTGGTGCAATTAATGGCTATTAACACCTTTGCTAAAATTCTTTTGAGACCTGTCCTAAAAAACTGCTTGATATAATTGCAATATACAAGTATGGTCATAGATTTACAAGTGTCATCATGGATTTTCAAGTGTGGTTAAGAAAATGATAGTGGTCCAAGAGTTTTACCTAGCAAATTATAAGAATCTTTAATATGTAAAATTGTAAATGAATGAATGATTTTGTAATTCAACGGTGCGTAAGTATGATATACGTCATCCGTCTACATCGATGATGCAAGAAAACATTACGTTTTTTCTTTATTTGAATTTCTGACCCGACACGAAAATTAACCTGAAACCAACACCAAAATTAACAGCTTCTGTTTGAGTATAATAAATTTTGGGTCAGGTTTGGGTCGACCTATCTAACCTGTTTATTAAACAGGTTAGGTTTGGGTTGGAATTAAATTAAGTGGGTCGACCCGAGAACCCGTTTAAGATTTTTTTTCCTTATTAAAAATGATTAATATTTTATCATACGTGTTAACTAGGTTAAACGTGTCGAACCTAAACCCATTTAACATGTTAACACGTGTAATGTGCCTATTTTTGTATATAAAACTTGTTAAATAGATCAACCCGAAACCCGTTTAACATATTCAACTCATGTAACCTATTTAACGTCAATCCAAATATATATATGGGTTAAATGGGTTAGGTTCAGGTTATGTGAAAACAGGTTAGGGTTGGCATAGCTGACCCAATTTTTTAAATGGGTCAGGTTTGGGTCGAGAATTTCTGACCCGCCAACCTGACAACCTGAACCCGACACGAGTTGCCGCCCCTAATTTGAATGGCTGGTAATTTTCAATGGTGCGAGTACGCATGATACAAGACATTTAGCAAGTAGCTGGAAACACAAAATGAATGCACGAGATTGCTGCAAATAAAAAGTGGATCAATGATTCAAGGTTGTTAAGATCAAGATCCTACTATGGATCATTTTCGTTATTACAAGATCAAAATCGAGATTTTAAGATCTTATTATAATGTCATTTTTTTACTGGTTTTTGTAATATTATGCAAATATACAAATTATTATATATCACTAACATAAAAATACATAATTGTTTCGTAAAAATGTTGTCTTAAATTACAATTATGAAATGTTTAAGAGACTAAAATGTTTTTTTTTTAAATTTTATTATACTTGACCAATAAATTTGTAGTTTTTTAGTTTGTGGTGCGAGAAATGTAAAATTAAATCGTAATAGATCTTATGATCGTATGGCCAAGATCGGGATCTTATAAGATCATACGCTTCCAAAGATACTATGTAAAATCTTAATCGTTTTTACTTTGCAATATCATAAAATCGTAAAATGTTAAGATAAATATCGAGATCCTGACAACCATGCAATAATCCACTCATTTACCTAGAAAAGATACTCTTCTTCATGAGTTATCACTCCCATATTCTTTTACGACAATTTTCTGCATCTTGTATCACCTGTCTCACAATATATTTCACAAATATCTTCTAAAAGTGGGTCAATGATCCACTCAATTACCTCGAAAATGTACTCTTCTTCATGAGTTCGTCACTCTCATATTTTCTGTATCGTATATCACTTATCTCACAATACTACATTTCACAAATATCTACTACAACCCACGACCTCAAATTGTTGGGAATTCTCATACATTTTGCTCAAGTTTACTTATAATTCACCAAGTTACATGCTCCCAAAATCAATTTGTTAATTCGTCATCTTCGTTCCTGGCTACACCAATGGCTTACCAGTGAAAGCGACGCAAATCTAACATACATTGTCACAACCGATATTATGATAAACCCAAATGAAACTTTTTACCCAACAATTGGCATGAAATTTCTTAAAAACAAAAAATAATGGTCGTCTCTCTGGCACATTGTCCCCCCGGAAGAAGAAACTCATCAGATGACCTAAACCCAATTATCTGATGGACCCTAAGCCCACAAGCGGGTTTGGGCTGACTAACCTTTAGTATCTAATAGTTACTGTGGTCAATCTTGATGAAGACTAACCCGAGCTATTTGAAGAGGATGTGATCCCACTTCCCGCCGGTAAAGAACGATGATCCAAAAGTCAACGTTCATCATCAGAATCACAAGTTCTTCGCAAGAAAGCTTTTAGTAAAAAACTAAAAATATAACAGAACCAAGGATACAAAGACCAAATAAGAATCACGAATACCCCTCCCACAAATACAGAAATACATATACCATACGATACAAGCAAATTACACACCAACTGGTATATATATGCAAATGCCCCTTAACTTGCCATAACGCCTTAATCAGATATTCACAACTTCTGATATATAACAAAACATGCAAATTGAACAGAGAGCAATGTGACACGATTATTAATATATTACACGAAAGCTTTTGGACGTGCCAACAAGAGAGCCAAATGTAACTAGAAAGGATTCGATAAATACAAACAGACACAGAAAACAAATGAAATCAGATGAAGATTTATTGGTATGATGAAGCGAGTACCTCCAACAAGGAAGCAGCGAATCGCATTTGAGTATCCTCGTCGATTGTTAGGAAGAGTGGAACATGTACAAACACGGATTTAATCCCATTTTGCTCTGCAAACCGCAGGGAATGATAGTATACGTAATTGCATACAAAGCGGCCAGCATCATCAGAGGTTATCACATCATAACCCATCTTTGCTAAAGATTTAGTCATCTCATCTACAGGAAGAGATGTCTGCATCCACAATAGACAACATAAGCATGCATCATCAATGGAAAAAACAATATCAATAGTAATGCAATACAATGACGAGAAGCCACAAAATAAACATACACATACATACAAAATGCAAGAGTTGCATGTCGTGAGAAAATTTTAGCATGTTCTTTAAGGACTTTCGGTTCTTTCCTATGGCTTAAGGATCTGTTCAGAGGTGCGTAAGTATGATATACGAATGGCTTAAGTAGTTCACATATGCAATATGATTACAGAAACTCTTGGCAATGACAAGATCCAAGTTTTCTTTATATATTTTAGAAAGTTGTGAACACTTTATTGTTTCAAAGAAAACTAATAACTTGTTTGACCCATTTGTTTATCGTCTGATCCAGTAACAATAACATTCAACCTAAATTGACCATTTGTATCATAAATATGTTAAAATTCCCCCATGTGCTTATATGCCACATACAGTTGCAGATGGACAAATGTTAGCTAACATAGACAAAGTTGCTACGCAGATGAGCTATAAACATTATATCAAGTTCATACAATATGAAGGATTAGATTTCAAAGTTTCGGTAACTGGGAGAGTTATTTAATAGGAGTGTAACTATAAAGAGTACATTTAATTAAGAATAATCATGTCTAAGAATTTAATAACATTCGAAGGAGGCAATGAAAAGTTACAAATAAACCATGCTGATAAAATATCTCAGTTATAAGAATTCATAATGATTTTACCTTTCGTGCTTTCGAGATTACACCATCCGCAGGAATAATAGGAACTCTCTGCAGATTAAAAACATAGCTCTATAATCAGATTTATAGCAGAACACTGGAGGGGTAAAATCAAGCCATTTTTTGGTAAATGGGTAGATTTGGGTCATATATTTTTCTTAATGCGTCAAATGGGTAAACTATGAAAACTCGAAAGCAGGTTGAAAGTAGTCCAGAATGTATGCAACCTCAAATCGTTTCATTATACTGTAGCAAACAGAATATCATTTAATTTAGAACTCAATACAGCAAAAATGTCAAGCCATCTTAAGTCCCAGCCCGGCCTATTTTAACTAGTAGTAAACCTACCTACCCATGGTTTTATACATCTATAACACATTATGGGGTTAAGAAAGAAAATCTGACCTGAGGCTTCCATCCCATCTCATCAGGACAACGGAACGTGGCTTCATTTACAGCTTGATGTTCAATGGCAAATCGTGTGGCCCCACTATTAACTCCAAAATGTAACTGAAATACAGATTTGACAGAAAAGAAAAAAAGTATTTTACTGAGACGTATGATACAGCAAATGCCTTACACTCGCACTGGCAATTATAAATACGATAAATGTGAATACTTATGGTAAAAAATTGGCGTTTTATGTCCACTTTCTTACTATATGAAAATTAATTTTTTGTTTTGTCATGCAGTACCATGGTAAGAATAATGCTTGTGTTGTTGATATAGGATTCATGGGTATAAATAAGAGATGCTGCGATTGTGGGTAGTGTTCGAGTTTCTTCATGCTTGCGCGTGTGTACATATACATATGCATGCTTCATTCACACATTAAAACGGTGATACTAAAATAAGTACTAAATGGTCTAATGATAAGGCAATTCTTGGCACACATAATCAATCATACAGATAGATGTTAATCATACCTTACACGGGATATGAGTAAGGTGATTCATACAAAACGTATATCTCAAACTTACCAAATATCAACATCTGAATATTCTGCTTTCTAGATGAGGCAAAACGGGCGGCTTGAAAAATGGCCACATTGAGTTCAGTCAAACGGGTAGCTATTTGTGTGGGTCAGGACGGCAGTGAACACGTTTTGTCCAGAATTTTGAAAATAACTAAGGTGTGAAGATATGGTAATAAAAAATATATCATTACATTAAAATATATAATTAAACAAATTTAAGACTAGAATAATTTTAAGGTTCTTATGCATTACGATCGACTTACAACCTATTTGACCCTTTATTTTTAGCTAATTTTTTTTATATTACCAGTCTGACCCATTACAGAAAAAACAGATCCTGAATTGAACCATTTATAAGATAATTTAGATCAAAATTTCCATTTATGTAATTAAATAGGGTCCACAAATCTAGTACTAAAAACAGTAAACAAAGTAAATGAAAAATAAGGTACATCTTCTGTTAAAAGATACAGAACTAACCAGAATGACTTTGGAATAACTCGATTGTTCGTTTTCCTTTATCACAGCAGATTGTAACGTCTGATACAAAGGAGCAAGACCTCCCTGGCCCGCAGTTTCAAGAATTGTGCAACTACCAATAGTCACACCTTTTGGCGAACCGTTCTTCTTTAAATACTCTTCCAAATTACCAACAATTTTCTCAGTTGGATTGTCTGATACTCCATGAAATTTCTTAAACCCCGTAATGTGGAATGTAACGGATGGAGGCCCTTCTGACCCCATTCACCAACACTAGTTTAAAAAAAACTTCTTAGTTTGACGATAGTTTCTAAAACTGCTTACTAGCACAATGCACCTACAAGTAAACGATTAGTTATTAGTCGAGATGAAAAATCCAATAGGAAAGGTTACAGAACAAACCTAGTCATGTGCGAATATAGACTAATATGGATTTATGTGACAGCACTTTGTTCTATGAGTTACAAACTCCTTTTACTGTATACAACCAATAACTTCATACCACCATTTTTAGGGGTGTGTGGATGTGCATTTCAAGTCTCAATAATCAAGTTATAGTTTCGGGTGGCAAGTTATATACTTAACACATTAATTATACTCGTCTTTAAAAGGGAACATTGGTAGCAAAGAATATCAAAATTTGCCATTGTGGGATAGTTCATCTCTCGACAAATATACAAGCAAACTTTTTGATATCCATACGGACTCATGGGGTGTTTGGTTTGGCTTATATAACGTAAGTCCATCTCGGCTTATATAACATAAGCCTCAATTTTGTGGCTTATTTGGAGACTTGTGGGCTTATATAAGTTTATTATATCATGATAAACTTATAAGCCCCTAAGTCTCAAAATAGGCCACAAAATTGGGGCTTATGTTATATAAGCCGAAAATAAGCCATATTTCAGCTTATACTTCATAAACCCCAATTTATTAAGCTTATTTTGAGACTTATGGGCTTATATAAGTTTATTAAGATAAAATATACTTATATAAGCCCACAAGTCTCCAAATAAGCCACGAAATTGAGGCTTATGTTATGTAAGCCGAGATGGACTTACGTTATATAAGCTAAACCAAACAGCCCCTAGGTGAAGCTGACGTTGTTTGCACAACTGTTGTGCGTCTTTTTTCTTTTCGACACTTTAAAGGGAGCACACAGCTATAATCACAGTTAATAATCCGATCCACATTATTCAATACAAAAGCCCTTTAGACGATTGCTAACTTATAGTTTAAACTCTTTGCATATAACGGGTACGCGCAGTGACGGAACTAGGGGGTCCTTACAAAATTTCGATTCGCAATCCTAATTTTCGTCAAAAAAATTCAAAATTTTCTTAAAAACAAAACTAGAAAATACATTAAAAAAAACACATGCATCAACAAAATCAATCTAGTAATTAAAAAAACATACAAGATCATCAAATCATAATAATTGAATCTAGAAAATATAATATTTTTGTTGAGTGAAATAAATAAAAGTGAAACAGAGTATATATATGATCAAGAAAATTTATCAAATGAAAAAAGATATATAGAATAGTGTAAATAAAAACCTGAGAATTAATAAAAAGATTGAAATCTTTGAGATGAACAAAACCAATAACTAATCTTATCTCTATCTGTACAAGAAGAATATGAAGAAACAAGATGAAACGATTATTTAATGTTGTTTGTTGTTAAACTAAGACTAAGTTACGTATACAGTCCTTATGTTTCTGCAAGGAATTCAGGTTTTGACCTTTTCCACCAATGATTTTACCAATCGTCCTTTAAACGGTAACAATTAGGGCTGTAAACGAACCGAACGAACCGAACGGAGGTATGTTCATGTTCGTTTATTTAATTTTAGCCGAACAAATAAACGAACGCGAACGCGTAATCGAACCAAAATATTTGTTCATGTTTGTTTGTTTTTATTTGAGCTTGTTCATGTTCGTTTATTAATAAGTTAAACGAACGTAAACGAATATAAGTGTATCTAACCGATCATATATAAACGTACACAGACATAACCGAGCGTGAAACTAAAGTTCTTACTTTAAAATATCCTATGATCTTTCAAAAAAATCAACATATAGTTTATATTATTGTTAAAAAAATTTGAGATACTTAATATATTATTTATTAAATTCTTTTAATATTTGAGATTTTAATCAAACAAAAATAATCAAGCGTAAATGAACGAACTAATTGAACATAATCGAACAAACATAATCGAGCGTTCACGAACGGAGCATTGTTCATGTTCGTTCGTTTAACTAAACTGACGAAAAATCTTATTCGTGTTCGTTCATTTATTAAATAAATGAATATAAACGAGCGTTTTGTCGAACGATCGACGAACAGTTCGCTGAACGTGCAGTTCGTTTACAGCCCTAGGTAACATCTTAACAAGTTCGTCCTCCTTCCGAGCTCCATCATGCCCGCATTTCTTTTTTTACGAAAAAGGGAAAAGAAGGAGAGGACAGAGGAAGCAACACGACTGTTTTGTCGAGTGACTTTTTTATTTCACAATAAGATATGAAAGATTATTCTTATCCTTAGTAGTTTACGAGTTTACGTTTATTTTCAGGTTGACTTAAGTAAACTGCCGTTAAATTAGACCCTGCCGAACATGTGAGACTAGTTAGAAAAGTGTTTAGTTCTTATTTAAACTGGTCAGAAGAAAAGTGTTTAGTGAGTAAATATGTTTTTTATCAGTTAAAAAGTGTAGTTTTGGTCTTACTTTTTTTAAATGTATACTTTTCTGTCTTTTGAAAATAATTTAAGATGAATAAAGTGCTTTTTTAATTAATAAAATCAAACTTTGCTACACTAATCATTTACTTCAAGTAAAAAATTATTGTCTTGCACGAAATTTAAATTCATATAAAAAGCAATTCAATGATTTTTCACTATGATATAATCTGGAATAACACGTTATTTAGGTTTTGTATATGTTTGATCGAGTTTGTATTTGATTTGGGTTTTTGTTTTCCTATCAAGGACTTTATGATAAGATAATTATGTGCTTGATTTGGTCCAAAATTATTTGCAACTTTTTGAGTTTTAATTAGTTTAATTATGTTTACTACATTTGTCACAAGAAAACCATCTACTTTTAATTAAAGATGAATGAAATTTACTAAAAAAAATTAGCTCAGTTAGTATTTATTTTCGAGTCTTAGCTCATGTCACTTAGCCAAGAGAGTGATTAGGACTATTCCTTTGTGAGATGAAGAATAGTTGATGCCAAAAAGGCACCCGGGTTCAACGTTTTCTCATCATTTCACACTTTTCGAAAAGATGAATGAAATTTGTAAACGATATAATTGCCCTCGTGTGCGTTGTCAATTAAGAGATGGACAAATTTGTTAAGACGTGGTCGTTTATAGGATGATGGGTGAAATTGTTGGCAAGAAAGGGACTAGATATGTAGTTTTTGCACAAACATAAGGGCGAAACTTGTAATTTACTCTTAAACAAATTATGGAGTTGTTTAAGATTCCTTTTAATTTTATTTAAAAGAAAGAAAATAAAAAATGATACATGCTAGGACATGTCAAGTGGTGCATTGTCGTTTTCAAGGTTCGACAAATTTCCCATTTTTCCTTTATTTTAATGTTTTAAAAACCAGTTTTTTAATTTACCTGATAAATTATCGAGTCACGATTCAATCGGTTATTTAATCAGGTCTTTCGGTCAAAACTGGTGTCCGATCTTACGACTGGTTTATGGTTCAACTGGTTGGATCAACTCGAATTTTAAAACATTGCTATTTATTGGGTGAACATCTTTGTATTTGTATTTTGTCACTACGGATTTCAAAGGTTTGCTATATTTTGGTAACTTGTACATGAAAAACCTTAGCCATTTACTATGATCGTAAATAAACTGAACGTTCGGTCAACGCTACATAGTAAAAAGTTCGTTTAAGTTCGTCCGGTGTACTTTTGATGACACTATATGTAACTTTTACAAGATATAATGTACATATGATATGAGAGATAATTTGTCCAAAGATGAATAAGACCTTATGTAGAAACTGTGGTGTTGATATCTCATATCGATTCTACTGTCGCCTCACGCGCTGCTGCAAGGACTAGCTCGCACAGACGAGTGTTCATGTACTGGAATACCTTACCAGATTAATACTGACCTTTCCTCCTGAACAGACCATTTAATATGTCGATGCATCAGGTATACGTAATCAAGATGTATAGTCTGACTTTGGGCGAACAAGTTGTAAAACCAGAAATGAACAGAAGTGAACACTTTTGGTTCCGTCCGCTTTATTTCCATCCTTTTGCAGTTCCTTATTACAGTTCAGGACATTCCAGTTGATAAACACATATGTGCAAACATTATTAATTTAACTAGCAAAAAATGTTCCCCATACTAGGATTCAAGATACACATAAACGATAGAATTTGCATAATCAAATATTACCAATCGTTCGAATACAAGCACAAACTAGTACCTAGAAGTCAAATCTGATAACATGTTATCGAAAATAAAAACAAGTTACGGACGTTCTTACACATTACTCTAGAAATAAACGTTCACGTAGAATACCATAACACACAGTCATAAAGTTAACAACCTACATTTTAATACGATCACCTTTGGTAGCCGATGGAGTAAAGCACCCACAAAGACGACGTCTTCTGCTTTTTACACTATTACTTCTCCCATAGTGAACGAAATCCCGCAGAATCACACTCGTTCTGCTTTTGGTCCTTGAAAGCCTACTCTTCCCTTTGCCCTTCTTTTCATCGTCCAACTTCAGCAACACATACTGAATCTTTTGGACCTCGAGCTGAACGCGTTTGATCTTTTCTGAGCTTTTCCATGTGTCGTCTTGCTCCACCCACGCTAATAATGACGGGTTCTTTTCAATAGTGGCTGTTGATTCAACGTTCACGTTCACCAGTTGTAAAATGGATTCTTCAGCTTCTTCAAGTTGTTCTTTCAAAGTCACGAAATCGACCCCCTTTGTTTTTTTGCTCTTTTTCCCGATTTCTATCTTTTTTGTTAATTCTTTGACGGTTGTCTCGAGACTTGAAAGATTTTGGGCGTCGGAAGCAAGTCTTTGTAAAAGCTTTCCTTTGTTTGATTCTGGATGTGGGACCACCAACTTGTCGACGCCTAAATCTTCTATTTGGGGTTCGTATGGTAGCCTTTTGGATTTCTTTTCAGTTTCGTAGATCTCGTGAGCCATTTGTAATTGCTCGATCATCATATCATCTGTTCTTAAATACCCTCTTCTGCTTCTGCTCCTGTCTGATATCGAGCCATCTGATGCTTGATCGAGCGGGATGTCTCGTATTGGGACCCCTTTTCTTAATTCACATATCTCAGGTTTAGGATTTGAGAGGTTGAGATTATCTAAGGTTAGATAGCGTTTCCCGCGAAGCTTTTCTAATTTGCTTCGTTTTTTGTCCTCGCTAGTGTCTCCTTTTGCAGATTTCTGTCTGGTGTAGGCTTCTGGAGTTTCACGCCTTGCAACGCTGTTGATATCTTCTACTATTACTTTTTCAAGTGCAGATATACGCGTCTGGAACTCGATCAAATCTGAGATCCCGTTTGGTTCAAATGACTTTGGACTCACTGTCAAGTCTGCATCACTTCTACGTGGATGCACTTTCACTTCCACATCCTGGACCATGAAAAAACAATAGTTTTTATAATTATTATGTATGATATCTAACAAAAGAATATATAGAAGAAAATATGCTCATTAAGTACCGCCTTTGACATATAATTATATTTTTATTCATTCATTTACCCCACTAGCCTGACCCTTACATTTTACCGAGTGTCCTAACTAATATGCTTTTGTGAGTTCTGATAAACGAATAAAGGGAAAGAAATGTACCGATTTCCGGTTAGACACAATAACATTCGCCATAGTAAAAACATTCTGTTCTAGAGACG
Organism: Glebionis coronaria; assembly: GCA_025667525.1. NCBI lineage: Eukaryota > Viridiplantae > Streptophyta > Magnoliopsida > Asterales > Asteraceae > Glebionis > Glebionis coronaria. The sequence continues at coordinate 629,630,642 of CM046874.1, read as the reverse complement.
ATAGATTCTTCTTCAAAGAGCCAATAACTGGATTATATGCAAGCAACTGTTCTTTCAATCCATCGATTTCACTCTCCATAACAATCTCCCTTTTTTTCATCTCTTCGATGACTAAATCTTTCGACACATTTTCACTTTGAAGACTCTTACAAACACCAACCAACTCGTCAACTTTACTTTCCAGCAAAATATCACGAGTATTCGATATTTGAAGATCAAAAATAAACGATGTCGCCTCAGCTTCCCATAGTTCAAACTCATTTTCTCGTTCTTGAAGCTCGGATGACAGATTATCTTCTATATTCTTCCGTTCATCAAGTTCTTCACATAGTTTTACTTTTTCCTTTTCCAGTGTTTGAACTTGAACTTCTGATTCCCGGAAGTCAGATTTAAGCTGCTGGAGGAGAGTTGAAATGACATTGTTTTCGACCAATAACCGTTGCTTTTCATCTTTTTCTTTCAGCAGGGAACGCTTCAAGTCCTTAATGTTATCAATAATCTCGTCGACTGATATCTTTGCAGTTTCATACCCGTCTTTCAATCCACCAATCTCGAGAGACAAAAAGACTTGATAAATTCCGTACCTGAGGTTTTCAACTTCAACTAATAATAACTCTTCTTCAACCTGTTGCTCAAGAATTTCTGTCTCGAGATCAGAAATCAACTTATCCGCTAATTTCGAGGCTGAGACGTGTTTCTCATTTTCGACCAATAATGAGTGGTTTTTCTCTTCGACTTCTTTTATAAACTTGTTTAAGATTGCATTCTCGAACTGAGCGATCACAGCTTTATCGAGCTCGTCTTGAACCTCTTCTTTTTTCAATTTATTTTCTTCGTTAATACAACGAATACTATTCTCCATATCCTCCAACCGTTTCCCGTTCGCCATCATTAATTCCATCATCTGAAACTTTCCCTCTTCGTTTTCCTTCTCGAGCCCGCCATATTTTTCTTCAAACTCCGTAAACCGCGTCTCGAGTATTTCTAATCTTTTCTGAACGTTTTCTAATTGAGAAGCAAGCATGCTTCGTTCAGTAACAAGATTAGTCTTCTGGCTGTTAAGCAACTCGCAGACTGCTTCCAAATCCTTCGACTTTCCTCGAAGATTTTCGAGTTCAGTGTTCGCGGCAGATAACGAGTTCTCTAGAACAGTGTTTTGATCCATGAGTTTTTGCATACTAACCGAGACGATATGTAACTGAGACAAAAGCACCGTTTTTTCAAGAACCGCGGCCGATTTTTCCACAACAAGTAACTCGCACGAGCTTTCCAAATCAGTATTCTTCTCAATAATGGTTTTTATCTTTTCTTCATGATCAACGTTTTTGTCACATATCTGTTTCAACCTCGAGTTCTCATCCTGTAAATACTTTACTGACGACCCAAACGATTCCGGATTCAACCCAACCAACTCAAGCTGACTCATCAACGAATTATAACCCGTATTTAATTCGTTAAGTTCGCCTTTTAGTCCAACAATCTCCTGTTGCATAGCCGAGCATTGACCCAACTGCAAAGCTACTTCCTCTTCTAGTCTTTGCTTCATTTCCTTCAAACCCACGATTTCAACTTCAGTTTTCTTCAAGTTGTTATTGTCGCCCTTAACTTGTTCCATTTCTTGTTCTAAACCCAATTTGCAAATTTCCAAATCTTTCACCTTTTGGAGCCCATTCTTAAGCTCGAGTGCAAGGTTTCTTTGCTCTTCTTGAGATCGAGTGTACAACATCTGTAAAGTCTCGAGAGCAGCTTCAACTTGAACATAATGAGTATGCTCGTTTTTCGCATAGCTTTGAAGTTTCTCCATTTCATCATGCTTGTCGGATAGTTCTTGATCTTTTAACATGATTCTTTTAGCCAAATCACTCGCTTCTGTTTTCAAAGATTTATTTGACGACTCCAAACGAACACAAATTTCTTCGACGGTTTTTAGTTTTTTAGTACTGTTCAAGAGTTCAGTGGTGAGGCGTTCAACATCTGATTGAGCAGAAGAGAGATCAAGTTCTAGCTTGTAAGACTTCTCGAGGCATTCCGCGTACAAGACCTGTAACGCTTCTTTCTCTTCAGTTAACTCTGAAAGAGCGCTTTTTAGTTTCTCAATTTCCATTTCTGCTTGAGCAGCTTGCTCAGAGTAGGTTCTAGCTTCATCCTCGGTTACCACAATCCTCTTCTCCAGCACCGATATTTTTTCCAAACATTTCCCATACCGTAAAAGACCCGCATCATTTTCAGACTCTAATCTCGAGAGCTTGTTCATCAAATCTCGGCCTTCACCTTCTGCCTCAAATGCTCGTTTTTCCATCCCTCTTATTTTTTCTTCCAAATCAGATATTGTTTCCAAATACTCCATTTGCTTTATTAAACCTGATTCCTTTTCGGCCTGCAATATGCAAAGTGTTTCCTTCAGCATAAGAACTTCTTTTTCAGCTTCACTCGCCTTTTCACTATAAAGCTTGGAACTTTCTTGTGCCTGATTAAGTTCTTGTTCAGCATTTGACAAATTTTCCAAACTAGATTGGTACTGAACAAAAAGAGACTCTTTTTCTGCAAGAAGATCCGCTACAGCCCGTTTTAGGTTCTCGATTTCACATTCCGCAAGCATATTCTCGTTAGGTAACTCATCTTTATCATCAGTGTTCTGCAAATTTCCTTCGAGGAGCAACTGATTCAATTGTGAAGCAAAAGCAGGGTCAACGGATGATGATGAGTCTTCGGTTAGTGCGCAAAGTTCTTGATTTGGAAAAGCTGCTTGTAAAGTTTTTTGGGCAATGCGAAGCTCGCTGGTTGCGTGATCGTATCTCTCAGATAATGCACGGTATGCTCGGTAGAATTCCTCGACAAGTTTCATAAGCTCGGGACGTTTCTTATAGTACATTTCCGCTCTCCTTGCAAACGAATCTGCATCTTCTTCTATAAGCTTGATCATAGATTTCACTTTTGCATCCATGTCTGCAAATTCAAGTTATGTCAAATTCGAGAAGTATATAAATAAGATATGTGACAATGGCACATGACTTAGTGATTCAATTCTAATAGTCTTTCAGAAAAAACTCTTCCATAGATGATATATTGGATAAATAAAACAAACAAGCTTGAATCAGTAAAGGTGGTATACGTTATAATGAACAAATATAAAAAAGAAAAATTAGAGTTAAATTCCTTCTTTTATAATGATATCTGATATTATAACCAGCCGCTAGCCATTGCATAATTTTATGTTAAGGTAACATTTTAAAATCAGGGCAACTGCATTTGCTGATTTGATTATCGTATCCATCTTATTAGTATTCTAGGCAAGTAGAAGTTGAAGGAGTTGAAACAAAATTTTACATAATCACAAAAAGACCTTCACATTCCAGTGTCACTTATGAACCATAGAGAACCTAAAAGAAACATAGATCTGCAAAGGGTACCACAAGATATCTAACTCTCTGGGCTACAAATTGATTACGCCTTTCGTTTCTAGGCTAATACTTAACATCCGATCTTATAATAAGGCATTTATATAGCTTTTTTAATTGCAAACATTAGGGGGACCACAGCAGTCACTGATCACTTACAGAGTCCGTCACTCCGTCACTGGTTCTATGCTAGTACATCCTATTAGGCAGCTCTTTCCGCCACAAATGCAACAAGCCAATCAGTACAATCCGAACATAAAAAAGCTTAAGAAAAGTTTCACCGTGATTTGGTAGTCATAATCAGCTAAACAAAAGAAGCACTGATTTTTGCTCTACAATTTTTTAGCAGAAATTGGAATATTTTAATACGATCCAAATTACATCTTTTTTGTTCAAAAGTAATACTCTGTAATCCGTATATCATTATCACTTAGTACAGCTATAATACAATATTAAAATCAAGCAAGATCCATGACATCTCGTAGTCCCTATCTAACGAAATAAATTTTTAGCCTGATTCAACTATGGAATTAATATTTTTGTCTATGTCTATTATGTCAATGCCAACATTGCATAAACTCACGTCTTTCACATACAAGAGTATGTTACAATCAACAACGGGAGAAACAAACATATGAACAATCAATCATTTATTTACTACGTACAATTAACGTATGGGCAATCAATCATTCATCCAAAATAGATAATCAAAACAAATCATGCACACATACCTGTAAGATTCTCTTGAAGCCATTTAGAATTCTTGGGGCTAATGTGGCTGTCCCACCACCACGAGTACTTACGCCTCGTATCTGAATTTGACATGCTAGCAATCACTCCAGCAAACAACAAAAAGGCTGGATCTTGAGTATCTCAGAAAGTAGATCCAAACCCGAATCAAAGTTATTTATTTTTTTATTTTATTTTTTTCTTTTTACAGAAAAAAAGTAACTTAGCTCCTTAACTCATACTCTTCTTACCTAGAATCATCAAAAGATAAAGTTACATTAGAAAACAAGACAACAGAATTAGCGGATTCTATTAACATCTAGATTACATTATCCACCTTAAAAATAAGCACAATTTGAAGAAAAAAAATAGCTATGAGAACAAAAATAAAAATTCAATCCTAGCATTCACATCTAAGTAACAACTCAAAATGAGTCAAAGATTAGAAATTAAACGCAAAATATATACTTCCATACTTACCCTTTTAAAAGCTTATCAATACCATGGTGGGATCAGAAAAATTAACTTATGGAACTTAATATTACCGAAACTAATAAAAAAATAAGTTTGAAAAATGGAGTATGAGAAATAAATGTTGTTGAACAAAGATCAACAAACTTACTAATAAATAGGAAATATTGACAATGGGGTATGGGAAATTAAATTTAGCAGAAACCAAGATGAATTAACTAGCTAAAAAATTAATGCTTGAAAAATGGGTATGAAAAATTAATGCTTTTTAAAAAAAATTAAGCAAATGAAATCTTGAAAAGTGGGTATTAGAAATAAATGTTTTTGAACAGAAATTTATGAATAAACTTCCAAAAAATCAAATCTTGAAAATGAAATCCATGTTTGGACAAAAATTATGATTAGAAAACATTATAAAAAATTAAAATTTGAAACAGGGGTATGACTTATCAGTACTAATAAAAATTGAAAAACTCAAATCAGCAAACACATCAATCAAAATAAACTAAATCTTGAAATGGGTTATCATAAATCAATGTTCTTAGCAGAAATTAAGGTTACAAATTTACACAAACTTAATTCTTGAAATGGGTATTGCTAAATTCACATTTTTGAGCAGAATTTAAGGTTAAAAAACATACAAAAATTAAAATCTTGAAAGGGACTATCAGAAATAAAATTTAAAAAAAAAAAAAAAATTGCCAGAAGTTAACATCTTTAACCAGATTTAACACAAAAAAAAATTTATAAAAATCTTGAAAATGGGTATGAATGTATGATAAATAAACACTGTTTAGCAGAAAAAACATACTAAAAAACTAAAATCTTCAAAAGGGTATAATAAATTAGCATTCCTAAACATAAATAAATAAATAAAACTTACAGAAATTTATAAAATCTTGAAAATGGGTATGATAAATAAACACTTTTTAGCAGAAAAAACATTAAAAAAAAAAACTAAAATCTTCAAAGGGTATAATAAATTAGCATTCCTAAACATAAATACAAATTATAAAAAAAATAAAAACTTACAAAATATATAAAATCTTGAAAATGGGATTAATGGATTGATCCCATAAATCACCCCATGTTTTTTTTCATCAATCATTCACTTTCAACGGTTGTATTTCTTGTTTATTTATGTATGTGTGTTTTTTATGTGTCAGTGTGTGAGGATGACTTATGGACTGTAAAAAGCAACCAAGTGGATGATTTTAGTATTAATAATAATAAATGTGTTTGTTTATTGGGGGGCTTTTTATTCACACATCATAATAATATGGTAGTAGTAGTAAAATACTCAAGGTGCATTATGTTGTCTATTATCAGCATGTGTTTTGCAAAATCATTTTTAGGATCTTTTTATTCAATTGTCAAATATTTGATTTGGTTATGGTTTTTAATGGATATAACGTTTGAAGTTATCTATTAGCATTAATAACAACTAGTATGATATTCGTGTAATACGGCGACACGTAGATGATTTTTAAGGTAATAAATGTTATTACTTTTACTCGTTAAATTTGTATATAATGATTAAAGTTGAAAAAAAAAAATAAATTAAAATAAACACTTAAAAAAGAAGAAAAACTTAAATTTAATAAAAATATATAAAAATGAATATTGAATCAAAAACATAGTAAAATTATAAAAATTGTGATGAAAGTAGATTATAGAATAATATAAGTAGATAAAAAGATATGTTAATTTTAAAGATATACAAAAGAGATAGATGTTCAGTTACAAAATTAATGTTTTCATAAAATCCATTTTTTCGTCTTAATTTTTAAACTTTCTAAAAGTATAAAATTTTCAAATGATTTATAATATAATAAGATAGGTTTACGTACACTTGAAAAGTAAACCAGAGCCGGAGCCATGGTTTTCGTGGGGTGCCGAGAAAATTTATGACTTTTTGGTACAATATTAATTTTTGAAAATGCATAAAAAATGCACTCAATTCATCTAAATGTGATAATAGTCTTCGCTGAATTCCCTTTTTAACTTTGTTATACTACTTCTAAAGAAAATTGTGCACTCGATCGTATTCGGGTATGTCTTCGTCCCTGAAATACCAAGTTGAACTACTAAGGTGTTGTTTGTTTGTTAAAAGGTTATAAGTCTGAATCCGATTCGTGCATCTAAATCTGAATGAATTAAGGATGAGCATGGTACCACGCTCATACCAATCTCGTACTGAATTAGTGGTACTGATTTTTTTCTCGAGCATAAACTAGTGGTACATGTATCGTACCGAACGGGATTCGGATATCCGTACCAGTACGGGTACCGGTACCGTTGCCGGAAAATCGGGTTTTTCTCTTTTTCGGGAATTTTCCGTTTTGGTACCGGTTTCGTACCGATTTAATGGTCCCGATTTTTTCACCTTTTTTCGTTTCCGATACCGTGTCGAACGGGATTCGGATATCAGAAATCGATACGATTTTGATTCGGTTTCGAAATTCGGGTCAAAATGCTCATCCATGGAATGAATGGCTGAAAAATCTAGATTTGATTCCAACTTAATATGAATAATTAGATGAGAAATCTAAATCTAACTGGTATAAAAAGTGTTTATTTATAAAGGTAATCAAATGTTATGAAATATGAAGAGGTGTTAAGACACCTCTAAACATCTAATGTTTATTAAGATGTCTTGTTGTCTCTTTATGATAAAAAAAATAAACACTCTTTATCTCAACCGACTTTTACTGCCTCTAAATGACAAGAAAAAAATAAATACATTTTTTTGTTCTACATAACTAAATTTGTCTAACTAATTCAGATTAAAATTTATGAGTTTTTTTAAAATAAAAACACAACCCTCGAAGAGGAACTAGTTATAAAAAGTGTATAAGGCTAAGTGGAGTGGTTGACAACTTGCTCGTGAGTTGCTCCAACTCATGCGTAAGTTTGATCCCGTTAACTCAAGTCACGCGCGAGTGTTTCTAGAAAAGGTAAGATACTCACTATGTGTGAGTCACTGTGTTCGTGTGTTAAATATAGTCAATCCTTTTAAAGCCTTTATAGAGCTTAAAGGCAAGATATGCAAATTCGAGCGGAAAAGTTGACAATAGATAACAACAAACAAAAATAAGAGGACATCAACTTTTTTGTGCAGCCATATGATCATTTGACTAGGGATGCACGAGCTGAAGTGGAATGGCGACGAGCTCAGATTAAGATGAAATATGATTTGTCATTTTAGTTTTTATTTATTTAAGTATCGTTTTTAAATTTTTAATGTATTCTAGGTTTTTTCCGTTGTATCGTTTTTAAAATTTACTGTTCGAATAAAAGTGTTTTATGATTACGTTTTTAGTTTACGACTTAAAGTAATTAAGAAGAAAAAACAGGATATGATGTGGCGATGAGTTTTTGACTGCCAATAAGGTTGAAAAGTGAACGGTGTAAGTGGAGAGAGAAAGTTAAGTTGGGGCTAACGTGGAGGTGAGTTTACCACCATCACTCCATCTAGCCTAAAGTGTTTAACACCCTCATATTAGCAAGCAATAAAATACAATTGTTAGAATTAAATTGATTTTTATTGCAATTCTTTTTTAATTAATCAGGAGTTTTTCGCCTTTTTGCTCAATTTATAATTCACCCTTAAACTTCAAAATGTTACAACATTCAAACAAAAAACTTTTACGAAAAGCTGATTCCACCATAACTTTCAAAATTTAATCATTTTTAATTTGGTATGTATTTTGATATATCAATCGCAACATATTTTAACCTTTTAAGTGCGTATTGATTTTTTCAATTTTTGGCTCTAATTTAATCTAGCTTAAGGCCGAATTATTCAAACTTTTTTTTTTGATAAAATGTTAATTTTATTACCAAAATAAGAGATATTACATTATTAACAATTGAGCATTAGATAATCCTCAATCCTTTATTCGTTAGACTTATCAAATATCACATACATGTATGATGATACAAAAGAACAACCTACATCTATATCTCTAATACTAACGCGTCTAATCAATCTGTGTAAATGATAAGATTATTTTCGTCTAACCTCTATAACTAGCCAGTGTAACTTCTATAGAGAACTAGGCAACCATGGAAGAACCTTTCTTCTTACTAAATTTCTCACCCACCAACACCCTACTCATACCCGCGAAAACATATTCATCAATTACAAAGGCTCTTATGGGAATACATCACAAAAGAGAAAGTAATACTCGTGTTTAGTCTCAGCAAACATGAGATACATTTCTATATGAATTACAAAAAACTTAAACACAAAGTTGTAGTTTTTTGGTAATTCTTTACCCAGAAATTTGAGTCACTCAAATTCGATGTCATATGAGTGAGATATAACATGTTAAAGTTAGAGTTTGATTCATATTTATTGCACACAACGTGTTTGATATAATGTATAGCTTAGATTTTAAGTGTTAAAATTGCGTTAAATACATTATGCTTTTGTCTATTCTTGGGCCCACACCTATGTATTCTAAACAAACTAACAAAGTACCAACCTGACTCACGCATTGATAGAGCCGCGTTGTACACTCACTTTGTAAAAAACTATTTTCAACGTCTTAGTTTTGAATTGTGTTTAATAACAAGTTTTTCTTGTTAAGAAACTATAAGGGACTTTTGTGACAATTTGTTATTCTTCTAACACCTAATATAACATTTTGGATAATTTTTTATTGTTTGTATTGTGTAGGGACTAAGGCTACAAATATGGAATAGCACTCGAGTATATAAGTTGAAGCACAACTAGGGTTTCTTCATAATTCTCACCCAACTGCTATTAAACTCTCTCAAACTCAATCGTATTTCTTCTTGCGATTCTATAATCGATATGTCTTTATCTATATTATTGATAGTATTGTGTTGATTGATCATCTATTGTGACCGATCTTGTTTATGTTTCTTTTTTACTATAAACACTAAATCAAATTTAAGTGAATCAATGGGACTTTAGCTGGATTCACATATATACCATTGTTTTTACATGGTATCAGAGACTTGGTTATCTCGATTGTGTGAATCTTGATTTTAGGGTTCGATATTTTTGGGTTTTTTTTTAGATCTTGATTTGGAAGGTGTTATTGTTCAATTGGAAGGTGGTTTTCGTGGTTAATTGCAAGTTTTTGTGAGTATATTGGTAATTCTGCATTAGGGTTTTCTGACCCTAATTTGGATTTTAAGGGTTTTGTGTTCTTGAGGTGTTCTTAGAGTTTTGGGTATTGTATCTTAGCAATCGTACTAAGATTCGGTGATTTGTGTGTGATTGTTAGGTTTGTTGGTCTGTTATTCCCTCGACTAAGTGAATATATGGATAATAGACTAGTTTCGTTGCGCTCTTGGATTGTATGCTCTATAACACCTCGCTCTCCTTTATCTTTAGTTGTTTTTTGTTATACTAGTTCATATTGTTTGTTTATCTTCTTTGTTGATTTGACTTGCTGTGTGTTTATTGTTTTCTTGATTGTTCTTGTTTTTTCATTGGTTTTAATACTTAATCCATGTCTTGCCCTTGACCTGCCACCCCTGAGTGGTTTGGAATCCTAAGAACTTAGTTGAATTTGATCAAGTTCCATTCTATCGTTTTTTTATTGTTTGTTTCTTTTTGTGTTGTTCATCATGTCTACTAGTACTCCTGATTTGATTAGCAGTCTTGATGTTGGTAATGTTTTGCAATTACAGACTTCCAATTCTAGTACTATTGTGTCTGTGAAATTAACTCGTACTAAATTTATAGAGTATGGGTTTCCGCTATGAGATTAGCATTAAGTATAAGAAATGAAATTGGATTTGTTGATGGTACTTGTACTAAGACTATATATGTTTTTAATGGACAATTGTCTAATCAGTTGAATAGGTGTAATTTTATTGTGCTTTCTTGGATATTGAACGCTGTTTTTGAGGACTTGTTTCTTGGTCAAATTTTTTTGAAAATGCTAGTGAAGTATGGGTTGAATTAAAAGAAACTTATGATAAACTTGATGCATCTATTATTCTTAATCTTCTAAATAAAATTCATAATTTTAAGCAAGGTGAACTGACTGCTTTCGAGTATTATCATAAGCTTAACTCCTTATGGAGAGAATTTGATATCATGATTAAATTTTCTAAGTGTTCTTGTGCGGCTGTAGAAGATGTGCTTAAACATAATAAATTAATGAAACTAATGCAATTTCTCATGGGCCTTGATGATGTGTATCAACCTATTAGAAGTAGTTTGTTATCTAGAGAGACTCTTCTTGAGGTTAAAGATGCTTTTACTATCATATCAAGAGAGGAGTCTCACAAAGGCATTGTCTCTTACTCTACTGGTTTTTCTGTTAAACCTTAGGTTTCTAATTTGTTTTTAAGATTAATGGGTGGTCTAATAATAATAACAAGAGGTTTGATAATTCTAAAAGGTTTAACAATTCTAGAAATAATAACACTATTAACAGAGGTCTGACACGTAAGAATTGTGGCAAAATTGGACTTAATGAGGATAGGTGTTTTGGTATTATAGGTTATCCTCCTAGTTATGCTAAGAATACTACTCCTACTAAGCCTAAGTCTTATACTGCCAATACTGCTATTTCTTCTAGTAAAAATGGTACCACTTTATCATTCACTAATGGACAAATGATGAAATTAATGCATCTTATCAATGAAGTTCCTTCTGGAAGTATGCATGCCAATATGAATGGTAGGTGTAGTTTTATGAACAATATTGTGTTCTTTAATGTTAATTTAAGTTCTTCTATAATAGTAATTATGTGTTGTGTAAACTTACTTTGGGATGGATCATAGATTCGAGGAGCCAACCAACACATGATTATGTCTATTAAAAACATGATTATGTTTATTAAAAACATGCTTGGAATCATTGATGTATCAAACTTAAATTTCACTTAAGGTTAAATATTTAACAATTATCTGTTAAGTATTACATTTCAAATCTATTGTTAAATATTTGACAATTATCTTTAAATATTTATCTCTAAAATACCGTATAAACTAGAAACCGTCACTATGTTACTTGCAAATTCGCCAGATATGCATCTATGATGTCTTCAAACGTGCTTTCTTTATCATTCATGAGCATGATGCATAGTGACATTACCAACACATTACAAAAATTGAAGAGGATCCAACTCAAAACAATTACATAAATCGTCTAAATTTAGCTAGATGATATAAATAAAGTCAATGCAAATGTAGGGTCTTTTGCTTCATATTAGATGCCACATAACACAATCTGTAAAATGGAAATTAATAGTATACGCTTGCTAATAACTACTTTGTTTAAGGACATGTATCTCGAAAAGATATCATGCATTGAAATTTCAAATCCAAATGAGTCTACAACTGAAGGTTTATATACTGGCACTTAAAAAATAATCAAAATAGATCAATATGCTTCACCTCCTAAAATATTTTGGAACAATATACCTTAGTTTAGTAACAACGATAGATTTGAAATGGAATACTTAACGAATGATCGTTAAATATTTAACGAACATACCCAAATTGGCCAAAAAGTAAGTTGGGTTCCTTTTTATGCAAAAAAAATTTGATACATTGATTTGAACTGACCCATAAATTTGATACCTTTTTATGCTATTTGCCTATCTTTATACTGTGGTTAATGATTATATTAGGGTTGTTTGGATTTATTTGATTAAAACTAAAAAGAGGTTTATAATCACGTGTTAAGTTTTATCAATTTCATTCTAAATCGGTTTAAGTGTAGTGTTAAACTAAAAGATCCGATAATGGCACTGAGTTTGTTAATAACAAAATATCTCATCTATTTGACAGTCTGGTATAATTCATCATACTTCTTGTGCTTACACTCCTCAGCAAAAGGTATTGCTGAGAAAAGCACAAACATTTGTTAAATGTTGTTAGAAGTTTGTTATTTCAAAGTGGTATTCATATGTTTATATGGACTGAATGTGTTTTAACTGCTGCTTATCTTATAAACATGTTTCCTTGGAAAATCCCCTTTTGAGCTTGTATATAATGTCAAACCTAAACTCTCTCACTTGAGAAGTTTTGGTTGTCTTTGCTTTTCTTCTATCTTAAATAACTCTGATAAATTTTCTTATATGTCTAAGAAATGTGTTCTGATTGGTTTTTCTACTTATAAAAAGGCATACGATGTTTATAGTTTTGAGACTAAAGTGGTTTCTTTTTCTAGATATGTCAAGTTTTATAAAACTATTTTTCCTTACAAAACGAATGATTATCTTCAAAATTTTAATAAGGATTCTTCTTCTAAATATGTTGATTCTTTAAACTTTTTTAATGAAAAGCATAGTGGCAGTCTAACTTCTAGTCCTATGATGAATTGAGAGTTTCTAATTCATCTTATGATGATGGCAATGTTTCATCTTTGCTCAGAGGTGACTCTGTTGGTGGAGATGGCTTTGCAACTTTTATAGATGACAATAATTTCTCTAAGGGGAATGTCCCATCTCCTTCTGGTTTGAATACTCAAAATGGGGTGCCTAAGAACAATAGTCAAGTGCAGCGTCAAGTTAGAAGGTCTAATAGACCTGCTAAAATGCTTGTTAAGTTTAATGATTATGTTGTTAGTAGCAATAAGCTTTATGGTATTGAGACATATGTTTCTTATTCTCATTTACGGGGTGTTAATAGGTGTTTTTCCACTAATCTTAATAAGGCCTTTGAACCTTCTTCTTATTATGAGGCTAGTAAAGATCCTAGATAGATTGATGTAATGAATAATAAAATAGAAGCTTTGAATAGAAATAACACTTGGACTATGCTTGTAACCTCTAATAATTATGCAAGATAAGTATAAGTATTCTGGTGAGGTAGAGAGATATAAGGGCAGGCTTGTAGCCAGAGGGAGGGATTTGACTATATGGAAACTTTTAGTCCTGTAATTAAGATTGCCATTGTTAGATGTATGCTTAATGTTGCTATTTTCAAAGGCTGTGATTTATTTCAGCTTGATGTGAATAATGCTTTTTTGTATGGTAACTTAACTATGGATGTTTATATGACTCTTCCCCCTGGCTTTGATACTCAAAAGGGTAAGGTTTGCAAGCTTAACAAGTCTTTGTATGGTTTGAAACAAGCCCCTAGGCAATGTAATGCCAAGTTGACCAGTGTTTTGTTTGAGAATGGTCTTATTCAATCTAAGTTTGACTATTCTTTCTTTACCAAGTGTAATGGTAATATGTTTTGTTAATTTGCTGGTTTATGTTGATGACATAGTTATAACTAGTAATGATATTTCTGAAATTGAAAAATTTTAAAGTGTTAAACATGTTGACACTCCTCTACCTGAAATTGAGGTTGAAAGTCCCTAAAACTAGCTTGAAACGAATAATAAGGATAATCAACACAAGTAAATACTTTTCAAACGTAGTACTTTATTATTGTATAACAAGCATTACATGTGTTATGGATAACACAGTTTGAGGACAATGTGTTGTGTACACTTTGGACAAAATAAAGCAAACTCAAGAACACAGGCACAACTGTTCTTTATTTGAGTTGTAAAGAGTTAATGTGTGAAATCTAACAAAGTGAATGACATTAACTCTAGCCTACTTATCCTATTTATAGTGGTACGAGGTTGACTATTAGTATTGGTTGATGGTGACTACACAAAACAGACAATGTCAGACATCTGTCAAAAGATGCTCTTCTATTCTTGATAGTTTGCCATAACGCTTTAGAGAAACAGAGCTGACATAGTTTCCCTTTTCTTCATTCCTTGTACTTTAGGCTGTGAAACTTCCCGCCTAAACACTTAGGTATGTCCAAAGTGTACTGAGTGTTAACAGGGTATTGCCACCCCTGTTAACACTCAACCACTCAGAGTCCTTGATACATCTTGGCTGTTATCCAACACAGTCAATGAGTATGTCTTCAAGTAATCTTTGACTTCCTTGACAATGTCTCTGAAATGGACTCCTCTGTGGTTGCTCATAGAGACTTAGAACTCTGTGAGTCTTGGGTTACTTGCCTGTCTCCTTGGCACAGGCAAGTTAATATCTAACAACTTAATTTAAGTTTAAATCTATGACTAAGGGAATACTAACAGACTTAGATTCCCAACAATCTCCCCCTATTTAAACATAAATACAGCTAGATTTAAATGAGTTATAGTAAGTGAGATAACAGCTTCTTCTTACACATAACAGATCTAACAAACAACATAATACTTCATTGATACGTAAAGAAAAATTACAAGTACAATACATGGGTAAACAAAATATGATAGTAAAAGTCCAGCTGTGAAAATTTTAATAATCATCATTCTTGATTTTCTCTTCAGCCTCGGCTATGTCTGTCCTAGTATCCAATTCAGCCTTCAATGCTTGGGAAAATTCCTTGGAGTACTCTGTGTTTAGTTTAAGCACCTTTTGAATCAAAATAAGTTGAATAGTTGATGCAAGCCCCAACTCATCTTCCCTTTGGAACACATATTGACATCCTATGTTCATGTAGGTCATTCCTTTTTCAGGCTCAGTATAAGTCTGACCATCAAAAGGCCCTACAATCCCATTTGGGATAATCAAGTTCTATGCATTCCATCTACTTGGATATCACCAGTTACAAAGGTTTCTTGAAGGAATTGAGACATCCTTTTTCTTTTCTTCTCAGCCTTTGTTGGTTATGGTTCAAACAGCTGTGGAGATGGATCAATTTTTAGTTTGGCTACTGTTTCTTTCAGCCAGTTGAACTTACCTCTCAGAGTCTTAAGGAGTAAGAAATTTGCCTGTCCAGTCCTCTTTGCAGCTAAAGCTTTAATTTCTAGCCATTCGGTCAAACCAAGTGTCTTAAGCTTGAAATCATCAAACACATCCATGTTTCCTTGTTGGTTATCTCTCCAAATGACCATCTGTGGGGTATGTGTTGATTTCTTGACTGTGTATTTGAACTTGGTGATAGTGCCTGGAGCATATCTTTTGGTAACGCAGGCATCATACTCAGCATTTACCTTTTTCAGGGCCTCTGCGCGTTTCATCTTCATTTCTCTTAGCCTTTGTCTTTGCTCCTCTCTGAGTTGAGGAAACATGGCTTTCAACTTTGCTTCATCCAGCTCTTTGGCTTTCTTGATTTCGTTCAATCGTTTAAACTCAAGTGCATGTTTCTCAATTTCTTCAACAGTTAAGGGTTTTTCATCAGCTACTTTGAAAGTTGAGAATCGTGAGATTTTGGTGGTGGATCCTCCTGTCTCTAGCATCGCAGCTATTTTCTTTAGTTTGGCGTTTGTATCTACTATAACTATTTCTTTTCCTTTCTTCGAGACAGAGGATTCTTCACTTGCTTTCTTCATCTCATCACCATGTTTCAAAAATGCTATTTGAGCTTGTTCTTGGACAGCTTTTGGTAGGGAGCCAACAATAAATTTGAGTTTCTTAGCTTTTGGTTCACCATCATCCACAGCCTTATTGGTGTTATCCAAGGACAGGGAATTTGATGAATCGGCTGCTTTGTCTTGTTGCTCCCCCTTACTTTCAACATCATCATCAGGTATAGTGATTGGTGTGATGACTTGGAGATGAATGGAGTTTTCAGCTGTATTGGTGGTAGTGTTGACAGGTCCTAGTTTGAGTAGTTCAGTTTTCTCTCCCTCATGTTTAGCCTGTCTCTTAAGACGTTTGGTTGAACGTGACTGAATATAACGAGCAACATGTTCAGCAGATGTGGCCAACTTCTTTTGCATGTTTCTTGATCCTCTGGTAATTTTGAGAAGCCTGTTGCAATTGCGATTTACAGATCGATCAACATGGCCAGCCAAATAGGTAGTGTGGCGTGTTTGCCTGTTGCACACAACCTCAAATCCTTTGTGCAACACTAACTCATGGGATGTAAACATATCA
The DNA here is from genome assembly GCA_025667525.1 of Glebionis coronaria. NCBI lineage: Eukaryota > Viridiplantae > Streptophyta > Magnoliopsida > Asterales > Asteraceae > Glebionis > Glebionis coronaria. Next base: position 629,614,210 of record CM046874.1, on the reverse strand, counting down.
GGGACTTCTTGGATGATGGCATCTTTGATACGAGTAGATAAGTGACTAAGTCCCTGTGAAACCCCTTTTCTTGTACCATCTTAGATGGGTTCAGTGATGGCTTCTTTAACAGCTTGGGAAATGATCTTAGGAAAATTGATTGTGAAGGAATGCATTTCAGATCCAATTTTGTCTAACTTTCTTGACAGGCGTTCAATGTCTGAAGCATGATGATAGGGCCTTAAACCATGAATGTTCAGGCTTTGCTGCTCAAAGTCATCTTCCCTAGGAAAAAGATCAAAATTTGTTTGTTTTGGATGATCAAACAATAGAAACTCGGTTGTAGGATCATACACAGAGCTTTGAAGCTCCTTTGTGACAGATGTAGCTGAGGTAGGAGTCACAACAGCTTCTTTTGGAGGAGGAGTTGGTTCTCTAGCTGGTGCGGCCACAACTTTAGGTGGTGACATGTGAGGCTGTTCATCTTCTTCATCATCCTCCTCCTCAATCATCCCCTCAGGGAGAACTTCATCATTTGGCATTGATTCAGGTTCAGATAAGCTTTCAATGAAGGCAAGTGTGGAACCTATAGATCGTTCGACTCAATGGTTATGAACCATATATCTAGGTTTGATCATCATTCATATGATAACATAGCGGAAAAGAACAATGATCATGACAAGGTGTTTGGGCACAAAGAACACGAATTAAAACAATTGGGATGTTCATTATATTAATAACAAACATCCACTAGACGTGTATACATTGAATCCCACGTCTAGTGCGACACACACTTTAGGTTTACATTGTGAATGAATGAATTTATGATATTGAAACCTACGTCTATGTTTTCTTTATATACTAGAAAACATAGCTTACAAAGAAAGCTAAAGTAATAAAAAGACTCCAACGGCTTGTTCTTTTGCAACTTGTACTATTTAGCCCTTGGCTTCTTATTTTGTTGTGTTTTGACTTATCAACTTAATAATTGGACCCAACAATCTTCCCCTAGTTGATGATGTCAAAACACTCTTCTTAAGCATGAATCCTTTGTATGTAGTACATGATCTCCAAGAAGCTTCCCCTTAAGTATAGCACATATTCTTCCCCTTTTTGACACATCAATAGGGAATATGTGAAAGTATGCAATCTTGTAGATTCTCCAAAAGTAGCTCTATGTAATGATTCTGAAGAAAAATAAATAAAGTAGTCTTGATGCAGAAGTAGAATACCACAAACCTATGTTCCATGTCTTGTTTATCCATGTGATGAAGAACTTATACCTGAAGAAAAATATAAGTAGACCTCGATCCCTTGTCAATATTCTCATCCTTTGTGAGACACTGAGCACGATAATGTAACTCCTTCAAGTGTTTATGACAAGTCTTCGTCACCAACTATGTAAGCACGAACAAGTTACCTTTAAAGTCAGTGGCTGGAAGTGCATAACTTTAAGATATGATAGAACACAAACTCGCAAAAATCTTCTTCAATCATCAAACTTCCCATAAGAATTCTTCCCCTTAAGCTAACACTTCTTCATGATGAATTTGAATGAAATAACATTGTCATACCATATGTAAAAGCTACTGATGGATAACTCTTTCGCAAGGCTATCCCGATTACATAGTTTAAAATATCCATCAAATCCCACAAATAATTGCTAACTCGCTTTAAAATCATTAATCCATTTAAAAATATCCGAGCCATAAATATCATCATGATATTCTAAATTATAACGGAGATTCCATGTACCTTTGTGTGTCTTTCCCTTCTTTTTGTGTGCTTAAAACGTATCCATTTTCTCAAACAGCAGCTATCCATGTGTTGTCCAATATCTCTTCTGTCCAATATCTTGGTCAGATGTATTGTCCGATATCTGACAATACCTATCAGCGTTGAAGCACATATATCGGACGACACAGTCAACCTATCAGTGTTGACTTATTCCTTGTCAGCGTCGAAACTCTTCCTGTCAGCGCTTGAATTACACACGTCAGCGCCAACCATAACTTTTGTCAGCGTCAATAATATACGCTGTCAGCGTCGAACTTACTTTCTGTCAGCGTCTTCTTTTGAGCAGCAATCTATCACGTTAACATCTCTTGCTACAAAAATTATACATGCCATATTAACCTTTTTAATAGTCAGCCGTAACTTTGACTCTATTAGCCAATCATTCTTAAATCTTCGTGTGAACACACACTTTTTCCTCCAATCAGAATTGAGCGGCTAACGTAACATTACCATGGAGTAGCATGTAGAGAAACAAAATCAGTAACACAACTATATTGTTATTAGGCTTTGATCGTGTGAAAGCAAAATATTCCACCAATAAGATGATCTCCACCGTGTGAACACAAGGCTTCATTAAACGTCACTTGCTGTCCAATCCCAGTTGTGTAAACGCTTAAACCATGAATAACCAATCAATGTTTATCTACCGTGTGAACACACTATTTAAGGACCAATCACAAGTTTCAAACCGTGTGAACACATGTAGCCATAAAACAAACGAGCGACTCATCCAGTCGTGTGAACGCATCGATTTTCAACCAGCAACTTTAAACCTCTTGAAAACTGATCTAGGGTTTGTAATTTATGCATCGAAACCCTAATTAGGGTTTGTTAATTAACCATAGATCTTGAATTTAACAGCCACCAATTTCAATTCTTCCTGCTTTTTAAGTAGATCTAGGGTTTGAGAAACCCTAGTTCATGATTTCATGTGAAAGCAGAAAAACTGAAAATCTTGATCAGCCAACTTCGACGCTTAATAACTTTTGCCTGGGGATAAAACTCGACAATCCCTCCGGTGGATGTTTAGATCTATGTATGTAGGGCACAAAGAACACGAATTAAAACAATTGGGATGTTCATTATATTAATAACAAACATCCACTAGACGTGTATACATTGAATCCCACGTCTAGTGCGACACACACTTTAGGTTTACATTGTGAATGAATGAATTTATGATATTGAAACCTACGTCTATGTTTTCTTTATATACTAGAAAACATAGCTTACAAAGAAAGCTAAAGTAATAAAAAGACTCCAACGGCTTGTTCTTTTGCAACTTGTACTATTTAGCCCTTGGCTTCTTATTTTGTTGTGTTTTGACTTATCAACTTAATAATTGGACCCAACAGCAAGCACATCCTATTCAACTTCAGGCATGGGTTCATCTTCGTTTGGATGATCCTGAGTCAAGTTATCAGCTCCTTTAGGTGTTGCCAGAGAGTCTACATTTGGCTGTACAACATCAGCCTGCAATTTGTTTAAGTTAGTAACAGTGAAATAGATAAAGGGAATGGTCGCCAGTTCGCTGTCCCAGAGTGGCTGGGGATGATTATTCAGCCACTCCAAAGGATAAATCCTTGGGATTCTTTTAAGTGTGAAAGTAATGAGGTTAATGGTCGCCATTCGCTGCCCCTAGGAAAGCTGAGTGGTGATTATTTAGCCCCCCAACATGATAAATTCTTTGGGACTCTTTTATATGTGAATTAGATATGGGTTCAGATCGCCAGTTACGCTGCCCCTAGGAAAGCTGAGGGTGATGATTCAGCTCCCCCTGAAAAGATAAATCCTTTGGGACCCTTTTAGTTGTGAAAAAAATGTAGTTAATGATCGTTATATTACGTTGTCCCTAGGAAGGCTGAGGATGATGATTCAGCCCCCCCCCCTAAAAGTTAAACTTTTGGGATTCTTTTTCTGAGGGAACCTAGAGGCTGTGTGAAGTACAACTACTCTAGGTCGAGACATATATGTATTCAGGTTGTTGTTTGCCTGAATACTGTCTTGAGGGTGCAGGGTCATCAGGGTGCTTTATAAACACAAATGAATCACTCCCTGGTGCAAAGACAGGGTGTACAAAAGTCTTAAAAGATTTCTAAGTGCATACATAGACTCCTATGGGTCGAGGATAACCCTAACTTAACCACTCTCACCTACAGACATTTGAGAGTGGCTGCTTGTGTACCTCTAAAAATTATAAACTGATTACCTGTGAGATATCAGCGGAATTAGGCAGGTTCCCTGTTGTCTCTGCTGATGTAGAGACGCTAGACTCCTGTTGTTTATCAGTTGTAGTCTTTGTGTCCCCAGAAGTCTCTGGGCCAGAGGAAGGAGTGGCTGTCTTCATAACCCTGGCCTTAGCAACAGTTTAGGTTTTGGAAGAAGATGGGTTTTTCTTCTTCTTTGGTTGTTGGCCAGTTGTTGCATTGGACAGCGTAGTGTGTTGCCCAGAGGTCAAAGACGTTGACTTACCAGACACACCAGCTGCAATCACCTTCTCAGAGGAAGGGAGCAAGGGATTCACAACAGAAGGTTGTTTATTAGCAACATTCTTCATATGGGTTGTCGTTGGTACGTCATTGGGTCCCATCACCTTGTAGATAGCTCCAGTAATGTGATAAGGCTTCATGGCTGTCAGTGCAGAGTTGTGGTAGTTATCACCCAGTATACTTTCAAAGATAAGAGAGAGAAAACGAACATAGCAAATGTTTTTCCCTCTGACATGGTTGATACCCTTCAGCTGTTCAACAAGGTTGTAGAATAAGATGCTTCCAATATCGATGTCTATTCCCCAAATAAGTCCATGGGTAATGGTTTGATGGTTGAAGGCTAACTGGTCTTGAGATCCCTGCATACCACCCAGGGATTTGACTATGTGAGTGAAGAGGACACGCCAGATAGGAGGGAAAAAATTGATCTTCAGGGGAGACTTCAGGACCACTTCAGCTGGTGTGAGGGCTGGGTTAACATCAGAGACAGGGAAGAGTGTGGCAAGGGCGTCCTTTACAGCCTTCTTATCAACAGACTTTAGGCATTCTTCGCCATGTCTTAGCCCAGCCACATAAGAAAAATCAGCAACAGAAAATGCAATGGGGTGTTCATTACATGAGAGGTTAAAGGAGATGGTGTTGTCATCAAGGATCTCAGCAGAATACCAGAATTCCCTAAGGTATTCTTGGTAGAAAACAGATGGGGTTCTTGTGAACGCTTCACCTACATCACAATTCTTCATGAAGTTCACCAGATCTGAGTAAGTGTCATTTGGAGCTTTGAGCCATGCAATAGAGTTGTTCGCAGCGAGGATATAATCATTCATTTCGAAGTTAACGTTAGAAGCTTTAGGTACTGGAAACGCCATTGAATCGAGAATGAAGAAGATGAAGATGGTGAGAGGGTTTTGAGAGAGATATTTTAGTGAGAGAGATACAAATGATGAATAATAATAAAAGTGTTTGGTAAAAAACCTTGGTACAATATATATATTCAAAATTTGAAATAGTTATTCAACCGCATTTAATGCATAGTGGGAAAATGATTGCACACAAGTGGGTCCCTTGACTTTTCAAACATGTTTGTCTCCTCGTTTATCAAAAAATTGTGAATAAAATATTGGGAATGTTTTTAGTATTTATTTGGAAAGTAACTACCTAGTTTCATGTGAAAAACATTTAATATTAATTCAAACATTAATGACACACATTAAATATCAGCCACAGGCTTTGAGATATTAAGCATACCCAGCTCAGCAACTAGCCTGTTGAACGAAGGTTCAACCAAAGGCTTTGTAAATAAGTCAACTAGTTGCAGCTCAGTAGGAACAAAATGCAGCTCAATATCTCCTTTAATAATATGATCCTTGATAAAGTGATACGTGATATCTATGTGTTTGGTTCTGGAGTGAAGCACAAGGTTGTTTGAGATAGCAATGGCACTTGTATTGTCACAGAAGATGGGTACTTTGTCATATAGAATCTCATAGTCAGCTAGTTGACTCTTCATCCAAAGTACTTGAGCACAACAACTAGCAGCTGCAAGATATTCAGCTTCAGCTAACGACATAGCCACAGAGTTATGCTTCTTTGCACTCCATTCAACCAACTTGCCTCCTAGGATTTGACAGATCCCTGAGGTACTTTTCCTGTCAATGCAGCACCCAACGTAGTCTGAATCTGAATAAGCCTTGAGATCAAAGCCTGATTCTTTAGGATACCACAGACCTAGAGAGGTTGTTCCTGTGAGGTACCTGAAAATTCTCTTAACAACCACTAGATGGGATTCCTTAGGGTTAGCTTGGTACCTTGCACAAAGACATGTGGATAACTGGATATCAGGACGACTGGCTGTGAGATACATGAGTGACCCAATCATGCCTCTATACATAGTCTCATTAATAGAGACCCCTGACTCATTAGGGCCCAAATTGTCGGGTGGAATCATGGGGCATTTCACTGATGCACAATCAGCCAAGTCATATTTTTCAGCAAATCTTTAACATACTTTTCTTGACAAATTGAAATTCCTTTAGGACATTGTTTAATTTGAAAACCCAAAAAGTAAGTGAAAGTCCCTTAATATAAAAATTGTCAAAACTATAACTCGTATAAACACAAATACACAACGAAATACTTTTCAAACGCGTAATGCTTTATTAACTATTATAAACAAAGTATTACAAAGTGCTATGAATACACCTGTTGAATGACAATAAGAATTGAACCCTAGAACAAGTAAACTTGATTCGAGACTCAAGTTTACAAGAGAACCTATGAGTCGCTGGTAGACAGCTGAGGGCTCAGAGGTTCCAAAGGGATAAAGAACTTAGATAATTTATCCAAGCACAAGGGTTGATTTAACTCTTCTTTCTCACTCCTATTTATAATGGTACAAGGTTGCTTCCTTAGTGGGAGTAGTTGATACGTGTCATCTTCTGAGTGGAAGAGTACAACGTATTAAATGCATGTCCAAATCGAGACATACCTTTAAACAACTTTAGGTGAATAGTTCTGCCAACTGTTCGCCTTTTGTCCCACTAGGTCGTACTAGGCTTTCTCTTGAATCTCTTGTTTTGTCCCGCTCAAAACACTTTGTAGATTCTCCCGCCTAAACTATAAAGGATTGAACAAGCTTTGCTTGTATCAGATTTCTAGGGTTCTTAAGTGATCTCTGAGTATTGTCAACTCAGAGATCCTTGAACACCAGCACATTCCTTCTACATCCCAGCTATTCATAATCGCTGGTAAGTATGACTTCAGATTGTCTTCGACTTCTCTGACGTTGTCTTTGACTTGAATGTTCCTGGTGTGCCAGCTGAGGCTTTGTATTCCGTTGGTCTGGTCTTTGTCGCTGGTCCTCTCAGCGATCAGTAACACTTAGTCTAATTAAACAAATCTAGACTGGGCCATAGTTAAAACTTTTATTGGCCCAACAATCTTCCCCTATTTGTTTATAAATTATACTAAGTCTAGTAATATTGTAAGTGAGTACACAACTTCTTCTTACACATAATTTTAACAAACATACCTCAGAGTTTTATTCATCAGAAAAAAACCTAACCTATTACATGAACACCCAGTGCTGTAAAAAAAGGTTCTTCAGCGATCAAGGCCTTGGTCCACAGTTCTTTGAGCTTCAACTTTATCAACCCTGGAGTTGACGATTAACTCCATCTCAAATTCAAAGTCACTGGCTTCCTTGCAGTTTCTGAGCATGCCTTGTTTGAGTCTGATGAGTTGTACGGTTGAGGCCAAGTGTAACTCACTTTTTCTTTGGAAGCAGTATTCACAGTTCTCATTCATGAATACCAATCCTATCTCTGGTTCTGAGTAAACTTAGCCACCCATTGGTTTAGCAATCTCTTTAGGAAGTACAAGGTTCCTGTACATTCCATCTACCACAATGTTCTCAGTGACTAGCTTCTATACTAGAGGTCCCATTGGGGTTTTCCTTTTCCTTTGTCCTTGATTTGGTTGTTGTTGTGATAGTTGGGGAGGCAGAGGTAGCTTCAGCTTCTTAGCAGTGTCTCTTACCCAATTAAGCTTAGCTTGTATGTTTTCATCATTTGGGCAGCACAAGGCCCAGTCTTCTTTTGGGCAAGAGACAACACTTTTAACCATTCAGAGAGACCCAGATCTCTGAGTTAAAGTCACTGAAGACTTTGTAGTTGGTTATTTGATTATCTTTGTATAAGGTCATCACTACTCTCTTGTCTTTGTCAGTGTAACAAGTGTACTTGGTGATTTGACCGGGCTCTGCTCTTTGGTCCACTATTCTCTCATATTCCTTTTGAAGGTTGCTCCTTTTGACTTCAAGTTCTTTGAGCTTAATCAGCTGAGCTTCCTTTACAACTAGAGAGAGTAGTTTGTTCAGAGCCTCTTTGCTCTTGATTTCAGCAGCTCTAATGTCAGCTAACCTCTTTCGTTCCATGATTTAAGCCTTTGCCTGCTCTGGGTTAGTGGTAGTTCATCTGCGCTTTTAAATTTGTTTAGATCAGAGTGTCTGGCAGTGGATCCACCTTCTTCTTGGAGGGAGTGCAGAGTTGTTTCTGGCACCTTAGTGGCAATACCCTTTCCCTTGTCCTTTGCCACCTCAGTGATGGGGTTGAAGGATCTGATGGGTTTTGGTGTTGGGATCTCTATTGTTGGTGCATGTTATTTAAGTGATTGCTCCCCCTTAGGTTGAGCATCATCTTCTTCTTCTTCAGAGGTGGAAGTAGCAGAATTCTCCCCCTCAGCCATAGAGCCAGTAGTAGCTGTGCCTGTTCCTGTTCTATGAAACTTAACGAATTCTTGATGTACAAAGAGACAGATTTCTTTAAGTTCATTCTGTAAGAGTTCCTGAAGAAGTTTCCTGGAAGGTTTAGATGCCTTGGCAATAGCTGCAACATTAGCTTTGACAGCTGCTGTGAGGACTGATGGCATTTACTACTAGAGACTCTGGTTTAGAACCACTGGGAGTTGAGTTTTCAAAGCATTTCCCAGCAGTTGCGGAAGCAATGAAGTCATAGAGGATTCCACAGATGAATTTAGGGAAGTATCTAAGGTTGTAGTGAGTTCTTCAGCAGCATGGGTGAGTGTTTGTATCTCAGAGAGGATGACATCATTTGTGACTTTAGTCTTTGTGATGCTGATGGCTCCCCTCTTAACCCAGAGTTCCTCAGCGGCCAGTTCTTGAACATCTTTCATTCTTGGAACAGGGATAGGCTTGATATTTTGTAGATATTCCAAGTGTTTCATTGCCCCCAGTTCCATGACATTTGGCAAAGTTAGGAAAGGGACTGGGGTTGGTGTAATGAGCCTCTGATCCTATAGCTGCTTGGCAGCAAGTTCTTGAACATTAACCATGGATGGGAAGTGAATGGGCTTCAACTCAGATGTGACTTGGTCATCATCAACATCCATGTCTGCATAGTCTGAAATGGTAAGGTAATCTTCATTGATAAAAACCTCATCTTCAGGCATGGATTCAATGTCTGACATGGCATCCAAATCAGTATGGGAGGCTTCAACATTATCGTCACCAACAATGGAATAAGCCTCATCATTCTGTTGTTCTTCATGAAGATTATGAGCCTGTTATGACAGTTGTTAGTAACCAGTGTGAAATAAAATGAAGTTATAGATCGCCATTCACTGTCCCTAGGAAAGCTGGGTGTGATTATCCAGCCCCCCTAAGGATTTCTCCTTGGGACTCTTTTATTGTGAAACAGATATGTTGAAGGGTCGCCATTCGCTGCCCCTAGGATAGTTGGGTGTGATTATCCAGCTCCCCCATAAGGATTACTCCTTGGGACTCTTTTGATTTGTGAATATTATGAGGTGAATGGTCGTTGTTCGCTGCCCCTAGGATAGCTGGGTGTGATTATCCAGCTCCCCCTGTAGGATTTCTCCTTGGGACTCTTTTAGTTGTGAAACATGATATGGGAATGGTCGCCTTTCTCTGTCCCTAGGATAGCTGGGTGTGATTATCCAGCTCCCCCCTAGAGGATTGCTCCTTGGGACTCTTTTAGGTGTGAAGTATTTGAAGGTAAAGGTCGCCTTTTATCGCTGCCCCTAGGAAGACTGAGGGTGATTATTCAGTCCCCCCAAAAGAATAAATTCTTTGGGACTCTTTTTAATATGAGGGGACCCAGAGACCACGTGAAGTGTAGAGACTCTGGGTCAGGACTTATAGTGTGCTCAAGTTGTTATAGGCAAGAGCACAGTCCAGAAGGTGAAGGATCATCGGGGTGCGTTATGAGCACAAATGAATCATATCCTAGTGCCAAGACAGAGTGTACATATAATCCTAAGAGATCTAGGTGCTGACACAGACACTCTATGGGTTGAGGCATACCCTAAACTTCATCACCCTCTCTTACAGAAATTTGAGAGTGATTACTTGTGAACCTCAAAAAAATGAAGGGCGGACTAATACCTGAGAGATATCAGTGTCAAGAAGGTTCTTAGAAGTCTCTACTGACTTTGAGACGCTAGACACAAGTTGTTCGTCAGTGATTGGCTCTCTCCACATCCTCCTGAGTAGGGGATGGGTGTTTCTTGGTCTTCTTCTTCTTGGATGGATTAACAGAAGGGGTTTCAGAGGAAAGGGGGATATCTTTCCTCTTCTTCTTCTTTTCCTTCAGCGCCTTGGGCCGAGAAATAGACTACACAGAGGTCTTGGACAAAGACTTATCAGCCATACTTTCAGCATTCACCTTTGGTGGAGGGATCAAGGGCTCCTCTTCTCCAGTAGGGAACATACCAACAACTCTTAACATGTGCCTGGTGAGAGGCACCTCATCTTCCAAAGGAGTCTTCAGAGATGCAGCAGTGATGTGATAGGTAGTAATGGAGTGAAGTTCGTCATTGGTGTAGGTTTCACCAAGAATATCCTCTATAACGAGAGAGAGAGAGATATCTGGTGTAGCAGATAGTTGCCAGACGGTTTTTCTTTCCCTTGTTCTCGAGCTTGGCAATGAGGTCTGTATAAAGTATGAAGGAAATTCCTATATTTAATCTCCAAATCAGACTATAAGCAATTGCCTGCTGGGATGCATTGAGCTGATCATGCGATCCCTGGTTTCCCCCTAGACATTTACAATGTAAAGCATCAGCGTCCTTCATGTGGGCGAGAAGTAATTACCTTGATCAGGGATTTGTTTTGGAAGGCAATGGAGGAGAAGGGTTTGTCATCATCATCTTGAGGCCTGAGAGTTTCCAGGGCCTTCTTCACAGTGGCGCTGGTGGGCACCGCGGTCATGTTCTCATTAACTTCAAGTCCAATGACTTTAGCAAAAGTTGTGAAGTCGAAGGTGAGAGGTTGAGGATGGGTGGAAAGGTGGAAAGTGATGTGGGAAGTGGTTGGATCAACTTCGACCGAATACCAGAACTCTTTTAGGTATTGTGAGTAATAGGTTGAGGGTTCTCGTGTGATGGCTTCGGCTATGGGAGAGTTCTTCAAGTAGGTTAACAATGGTGTATAAAGGGGATTGTTGTGTTCGAGGAGTGCCACACAGTTGTTGAGCGCAATCTTACCATCGTTAATCCCAAAGTCTACGTTGGACGCAGCCTGGACGGTGAATGAATGGTTTGTTGATGAAGACGCCATTGATGTTTAGTGAAGGTTTGGAGGATGAGAAGAAGATGAATAGTATGTGTGTGTGAAAAATATGAAAGATTGATGAAAGAAAATGAGTCAAGGGCTTGTAAAAAGGTTTATGCCGTTTTTTAATTAAAGCATTAAATGCAAATGTTTTCCTTTTAAGAAAAAGTGGGACCCCTTGACCCTTCATGTGATTTTTCTGTCCCCTTGGAAAGCGGGAAAGTTGTTGACATTGAAGGACAATCATTTGAATTAAATATAGGAATATATTAACTCCCATTAGAATGTAACTACTCGTTACATTCAGTTCTCTTAAATGCCCAGAGACAAAAATCATTTATCAGATTTGTTTACCAATATTGAGCATACCCAGCTCAGCAACCAGCCTAGTAAAACTTGGCTCAGCCAGAGGCTTGGTGAAAATATCAGCGAGCTGGTATTTAGTGAGTATAAAATGAAGCTCAATATCACCTATTAAAATATGGTCTCTGATAAAGTGATACCTGATGTCAATATGCTTGGTTCTGGAATGAAGTACTGGATTATTGGAGATGGCTATAGCACTTGTGTTGTCACTAATATGGGAACCTTTTCATAATTGATCCCATAATCAGCCAGCTGACTTTTCATCCAGAGAACTTAAGCATAGCAACCAGCGACAGCCATATATTCAGCTTCTGCTGATGACATGGCCACTGAGTTTTGTTTCTTTGCACTCCAGCATACCAACTTTCCTCCAAGGATTTGACATCTCCCAGAGGTGCTCTTTCTATCAAGGCAACACCCAGAGTAGTCTGAGTCAGAGTAGGCTTTGAGGTCGAAGCCTGATCCATTTGGTAACCAGAGACCCAGTGTGGGAGATCCTTTTAAGTACCTGAAAATTCTTTTGACAACTACAAGGTGGGATTCCTTGGGGTTAGCTTGGTACCTAGCATAGAGACATGTGGCAAATTGTATGTCTGGTCTTATAGTTGTGAGGTACATCAGTGACCCAATAATGCCTCGGTATAAGGTCTCATTAACAGAGACTCCTTACTCATCAACTCCCAAGTTGTTGGGAGGAAGCATGGGGCATTTCACTGATGCGCAATCAGACAGATCATACTTCTTGAGCAAATCCTTAACATATTTGTTGATCCCAAACTTAGATCGATTTAGCTTTATGTATACGAGATTAGATCAAGTAATACACTTAGAGAAACCTTTGTATATGCTTATGAATCTAAGTGTTATGCGGAATTTAACACTTAAACAAGAACACACAATGATATAAACAAACTTTCACTTTGATTAATGATATCAAACTTGCTTACAATGAAAGTAGTTTACGAATGAAAACTTATATGAAACATTAACCTAAAGGTCTTCTTTTATAGACATAAGAAGCCTTGTACAATAATCTACGTATCAGCTATTCTAGGTAAAGATAAATATAGAAAATACAATGTTGTTCCTATCTTTACTAGAAGTAATCTAGAATACAATAAACGCGTAGAGTATATCTTCCCATCAGTGCTTGTCTTCAATGTGTCAACGCTTGACTTTATCTTGTCAACGCTTGAGCTGTCAGCGCTTGTTTTGTTCTTGTCAACGCTTGTTTTACTCTTGTCAGCGCTCAAGTGATCTGGCCTTAATTTATTCCCAACAATCCTCCCCTAAACTTGATATCCACTCTTATGATCAAGTTTCTAAATAAGCATTAAGGACTAGGAGGAATCTTACAAACCTTCTCATATTGGTAATGAATAAATCTGATCAAATCTTTTGCCACGTCACTTGAATAATCAATCTCCAGCTGAGTGTCTTTCATCTTCTCCAAAATAGCCTTGGATATGAAATACTGACCATCCACAAGTAGATACTCAGCAAACTTTGTAGAACTCAAATGGTAAACACCAGCGGCTGAATATAATCTCCATTGAATACCACTGAGGTCATCTTCAAGATCCTTCCAAATAGCAGGATCCTCATCTTTTGGTCCACACATTCTTTTAAATGTGGACCACAGTTTTATTCCATTAGCTGAAGTTGGTGCTTCAGCCTCATACTTGGTCTCTAGTAACCTCCATAGATCAACCAAGTCTTCTCTATCACAACTTGCAAACAAAGATATGAGAGTGGTAAAAGTGTGTACCTCTTTACCATATCTGCCAATCTTCCAAAACCTACATTCATCTTCTTCATAGCTCACAATTGGGTTTCCGGAATCTAATGGTAACACTCGCACCATATCCGACGCTTCTAATGGTGAGAGCTTGAGGCTCTTTCTTATGACAGCTTCACTTGGATATAGTGGATCCATATCTTTGGGAAACTCAAGAGAAATTCCCTTCTTCACTGGTCTGGGAACAAACATAGCTTTCTTGAGCTCCATTTCTTCTGCAAGTTCTTCCTTTCTTTCATCTGAAAGAAGTCTGAGAGTGTTTGCTTCCTGCACTCTCACCCAAATGGGATAAGCCTTGCATTCCAACTCATCAAATGTCAATGCCCTCAATTTCTGATAAGTCCATCCAACTCCATGACATCTGAGCAACATGCAGTAGAGCTCCCTTCTATCACTTTTCAACTCTGAGAGAATATTGCTTGCCTTGTGTTTCGAAATTACCTGGCAATCCTTCTGAACTCTGAGGAGAATCTCCAAACCCCAAATCTGATCTGAAGTAGACAAGTGTGGATTCTCCATACATCTTTCTTCCCAAGCATTATACATTTGAACCACCTCTGGCATGTCAAAGTCAACCTGCAATTTCAACTCTCTCAATTTCTCCTCAGCCAACTCATCTCCATACTCAAGTCTTTCTGGTTCTATAATCATCACACTTAAGTCTGAGCTAGCTCCCACACTTCCTTCTTCTGAAGTCACAACAAATGGTGACTCTTTCACCTCCTTTTTATCCTGTGCCATGATTTGTGCAGCTAATCTTCTATCAAACTCAACTTGAGCTGCATCCTTTGGAACACTCTCTTCTACCATAATACCCTTACCCTTATCTAATGGTGCAATTGTTTGTAAGGTAGATGGTGACACCTGTGTAGAAACCTCCTTGATGATAGATGATGACTGGGATACATCACCTTCATGTGCAGGTCTGTCAGCGCCCAATTTTGTTCTATCAGCGCCCAAAATATTTCTATCAGCGTCCAAATTCTCCTTGTCAACGCCCAAATATCCTGCCTCAGCGCCTTTTGTAACCTCTTCCAACATGGCTGTAAATGATAAATTCAAGTTGGTAGGAGAAACTAAGGACGTATCAAAACCTGTTTGTTTCTTCAAAGTTGTAAGGGCCTCAGAAACATCCAAAGATTGACCATCATGGCTGCCCTTATCACTCAGATTTATTGGATCTTCCTCCCCTTTGGAAGATTCCTCCATACCCCTTTTTGCACTAGCACTCTCCAAAACAACAAACCTCTCCCTCAATTGCTTGAGTTCAAGGCCTTGTGAGCTGACAACTTGTACTAAGTCTGCATTTTGCTTTTGCAAGCTCATGCAGACTGCCGTCAATTCCATAAGAGTCATTGGTTCCAGTCTGCCCTCTTCTAAAATGGGGATTTGACCTCCCAAGTCAGATTCATTGGGCATGGATGAGGACTTAATGATGGTGGGACTGCCTTGGCCAGCATCTAAGCCAGAACCAATAGTCCCAGCCTCATCCAGGTCACCAGCCACACTTGTGGTGGTGGTTCTCTCTGCTACATGGCTAGGACCACCAGAGGAGAACACTCCAGTAGTCCTTTGGCGTTTCATCAACCTATATTCAGGGGGTGTGGAAGATGGTGTGGAAGAATGGTTGGATGTGGGTTGGTTAAGGGGTGTTTGGGTTTGTGAAGGATGTGGGTCAACGTTAGAAATAGGCACATCAACGCCAACATTTAATGTGTCAGCGTTGAAGGGATCTTGGTCAATTTGCATGTGTTCAGGTGAAGGTAATGGTTCAGGTATTGGGTCAATTTGTGGTTGGGGGTCTGGTTGGGGTTGTGCTGCTGCAATAACAACAAGCATAGCTTGGGTTAAAGGTAGGTCACGATGGGGTGGAGAGTTCATCTTCATAAAAATAGCTTTCTTTTGCTCAGGGATCTTATAAAAATCATTATGATCCCTTGTGCAGTATCCTTGAACATCAAAAACCATTTGTAAAAATCGGGGATAAGCTAAAGTCATTTTGTTCCCCTTATTTTTACACATTCCCTCAAAAATCATTTTAGAATAATTAAATTTTTGCCCAGTTGCAATACACACAATAGCACTTGCAATAGATCTATTGATCTCATTGTGTGCAGTGCATTTGGGACTCAAACATTGAAGGAGGACATGTATGAGGTACTTCCAGGCTGGGGGAAATTTCTGCTTATGATACTTGTTTAAGGTACCTTCATCAGGAAAAGGATATCCCAAAGCCCTAAGCCCTTGTTCTATTTCATTAATGGGAAGGGTGGCTATACCATCAGCATCATCAAGATGCAAAGCTTGGCGTACCAAAGCCTCAGTAACCACCCAAGGTCTCCCATGAACAATAGAAGTCAATGTAGTCACTCTATTAACTGTTGAGGAACTTACAGTGTTCCAAAACTGTTTAATATGTGTGACTGGAATGAGTGGTGCATGAGAAAGAGCATACCTTAAGGGGGATGCGTTCAAATACGCCACCATTTGTGTGTATTGGGGAAACAGTGAATCATCAGCTTCAAGATACGCGATCATGTTATGTTGACTTCTGAACCCCAATTCCAAATCTGATGGTCTAAACTTTGGTGCCATTGTTGAAAGCTGTTAAATTTAAGTGATGAAGATGAAGTTGATAAGAGAAAATTGTGTTAGACAAGAATTATAGATACCCTGTTTAAAAATAGGAGCCAAATTTATAGGAGAAGAAAATGCATGTGATAGGCCCAAAAATAGGCAAGTATTTTCAAAAAGTAATCATGAAAATATTGAAAAATTATAAGTTTATCTCATGCATTAAATGAAAAGTAACAACTCCCAAAATTACGGCCTAAAAATATGTCAAAAAATAACAACTGGGTAGGTCCCATTGAGTGTCAACGGTCAAAAATAACCTATCAACGCCCAACGGCTATAATCTTGTCAACGTTTGCCTATAGCCATGTCAGCGTCTAAATTGGTCATAACAACGCTTGGAAAATTCTTGTCAGCGTCCAAAAATAAAAATGTTTAAAAATGAAAAATGACCTTAACAAAGTAATTTATCCTAGAGAAGATAACCAAAAAGCTGATAATTATTATAGGGCGGCAAGCACTGTCCAGTTATGCACACTTGCTTAAGTAAGATAGACATAACAGTCCTCTAGTGTCCCTTGCTAACCAAAACTCTTAACAACCAAGTTACCTTACAAAATTCCTTGTTAATCCCAGGTAAATCCCATAACAAAATTATTCCCAAGTCTCCCAACAGACCACAACCAACTCTAGGCCAAAAATGTCTTGGCAGCATGCATAGTATATCAACTTTGCATGCTACAGTGCCTCATGATTTAGAAAAACTAACTCATACTCACCTGTGGACACAATCTAGAATTGTGATAAGAGTATCATATGGATACCCAAACATCCTAAAGGTGCCTAAAACCTCCCCTTAAATTATGATACATAAGTTGCCAAAAATATGCATGAACATAAAAAATTTATGTCAAGATAGGAATTTAAAATTCCAACCATCATCCATAAATAAAAACATGTCCAAATGCTTCTCCAATGATCCATAAGCAACTCTGTATCCAATGGTATATGGCTAACACCATCTGCATATTTAGATTGAAAACCACAAAACTAACATTGTTGCTGACAACGCCCCGATAACACATGTCAGCGTTGAGGGAAGCTTTGTCAGCATTAGACAATTATATTGCTGACAACGTTGCAAAAACACTTATCAGCGTTCAAGCAACCTTTGTCAGTGTTAGAAAAAGATAGTGGAAAATCTAAATCATAAGACCAATAACAATGCATCATCCTGTACATACTTTTACAAAAAGACTCCAAAACACATATTATGTGAGATTGACCATTCCAATACTTGTTACCAAGTATTGAAATCTCCCAGCATCAAAAGGTTTAGTTAGTAAATCTGACATATTTTCCTAAATGTCAACCCTATCTGGTTGTATTAAACCTTTCTCAAAGCAATCTCTAATAAAATGGTGTCTAATTTCTATGTGTTTAGTTTTAGAATGATATACAGGATTCTTAATGATGCATAAAGTGCTGTTATTGTCAACAAATATCTTGGTATGCATAAAATTATACCCATAGTCCAACAGTTGATTCTGAATCCATAAAACTTGGCCACAACAAGCAGCTGCAGCAACATACTCTGCTTCAGTTGTAGAATTAGCCACCACTGTTTGTTTCTTGCATTGCCAAGATATCAACCTGCTCCCAAGAAACTGACATCCACCAGTTGTGGATTTCCTATCAAATTTATCACCTCCATAATCACTATCTGAATATGCAATCAGCTCCAATGGTGAATCCTTTGGGTACCACAAACCAAGACCAGGATAGCATCTTAGGTACCTAAAGATCCTCTTCACAGCATAAAGGTGACATTCTTTAGGAGTCACTTGATGGCGTGCACAAGCACACACAGCAAACATGATGTCAGGTCTGGAGGCAGTAAGATACATCAAGGATCTAATCATGGATCTATAGTGCCTGACATCAACATCTTTCCCATCTCCAATCTTTCCCCAAGGGTGTTCTCTATCCATAGGAGTAGTAGCCCTCTTCTCATGTGGAGAAAAGCCAAACTTCTTCAAGATCTCAGCCACATATTTATCCTGGGAGATGAAGATACCATCTTCTTTCTGCTGAACTTGTAAACCAAGAAAGAAGTTCATCTCCCCCATAGCACTCATCTTGAATTTGTCTGTCATAAGCTTGGAGAAATCCTCACTCATCTTTGGATCAGTAGACCCAAAAATGATATCATCAACATAGACCTGGACAAGCAACACATCCTTGCCTTTCTTCTTTGTAAACAGTGTCTGATCTATGGTGCCCCTCTTGAATCCATTTTCCACCAAATAGGTAGACAAAGTACCATACCATGCTCTAGGGGCTTGATGAAGGCCATACATAGCCTTTTTGACTCTATACACTTTATCTGGATTCTATGGATCCTCAAAACCAGGAGGCTGCATCACATATACTTCCTCAACAATAGTTCCATAGAGGAAGGCACTCTTGACATCCATTTGATAGACATTGAAGCCCATGCAGGATGCATAGGCTACAAAAATCCTTATAGCTTCAATCCTTGCAACTGGTGCAAAGACTTCCTCATAGTCTATCCCCTCCTCTTGTGTATATCCCTGAGCCACTAACCTTGCCTTGTTTCTGACCACAATGCCTCTTTCATCTCTCTTGTTCCTTAGAACCCATCTTGTCCCTATAGGTCTGACATATCTGGGACAATCAACCAGCTCCCAAACATCCTGAATTGCAAACTGGTAAAGCTCATCCTGCATTGCTTCCACCCAACTTGGTTCTTTGAGAGCATCAAATATTTTCTTGGGTTCCTGTTGTGACAGAAAACAGGCAAACAAACATGCTTGCACAAGAGGGTATCAACCTTCTTGTGTATATTGGCAATAAACCCACCAAGACCTTGATGAGATCTTCTAGTCTGAACTAGAGTCATAATATCACCAATGATTTGAGAAGTGGGGTGATTCTTCATTGTGGAAGTGAGAACTCCTCCTTCAAAAAGTCTGGTGTCCTCAACCTCATGCTCCATGTTGCCAATATCTTTTTCATCAGACTCTCTTTCATCAACATGAGGATGAACCTCTTCATATATATTGGAAGGTTCACCTTGTTCAAAAATGGAAGAGAAAAGATGTGCAGAATTGTTTTCAACGCCTGAATCTTGTTTGTCAGCGCTTGGGCTAACAACGCTTGAACTGTTGTTGTCAACGTCTGAACCATCAACGTCTGAATTGGTCGTGTCAGCGCTAGATTTGCCTTTGTCAGCGCCTGAAGGACCATGCATGTTTATATCTGGTGGTACTTGGGGACTACCATTATCTTTTCCAGGAGCAGCAGCAGCAGCAAAGCATCTGTCCAAATGGGAATTGTAACATATTCTTGTATAGGAGATGTCTTTTCTGCTTGTGATCCAACCTTTTCATGAACCTGTGTACCTGAAACATCAAAAACTTGTTCTTCCACAACATTTGAAGCTACCTTCACAATGTCTGGATTAGTGACAGGCATATAATTTAAAGTTCTAGATAAAGGTTCCAAGTCAAACAACCAATTTGGACCACTTTCAGGATCACTAGGTTTATTTTCTAAAAACCTAACATGTACTTTTTCAAGTATACGTTTTTCTTCTTTAAGATAAACCCTATATCCCTTGCTCTGCACTGAATACCCCATGAAGTAACCCTCATCACCTTTTGCACTAAATTTCCCTAAGGCATCACTAGTATCTAAAACTACTACATGACAACCAAAAGGTCTGAGAAAACCAATATTAGGTTTTCTTCCCCAAAGTAACTCATAAGGTGTTTTGTTCTGAATTTTGTTAACTAATGCTCTATTTTGAACATAACAAGCTGTATTAACAGCCTCAACCCAAAAGGCTATAGGAAAATGAGCATCAGCCAACATTGTTCTAGCTGCTTCAATTAGGGTTCTATTTTTCCTCCCAGCAACCCCATTTTGCTGTGGGGTTCTAGCAATACTAAATTTCCTAGTAATTCCTTTCCTGGCACAGAAATCATCTAGCTTCTTATTCCTAAATTCACCACCATTATCACTCCTAAGCATTTTAACTTCATTGCCAGACCTCTTCTCAATCTGAGTGATAAAGTCAATTAGAATATCAGCTGTGTCACTCTTCATAGCTAGAAAGAATGTCCAAGTAAACCTAGAAAAGTCATCTGTGATGACAAAGCAATATGACTTACCATTCAAACTTTCTATATTGGTTGGACCAAAGAGGTCCATGTGTAGCATATGAAGAGGTCTAGAACTAGTATGCACCTGTTTGGACTTGAATGAGACCTTGTGTTGCTTGCCTTCAAGACATGCAACACAAGAGTGGTCATTGTGGAAGGCCTTCTCAGGTAAACCATCAACCAAACCAAGTCTCACAAGCCTATTTATATTTTTAAAATTTATGTGCCCTAGTCTCCTGTGCCACAAATTACTCTCATCTACTGAGGCTTTAGCATAAAAACAAGACATATTATTATTCATTTTAATCCCATTCAGATTTACATTATATATGTCTTTATGCGTAGGTGTTCTATACTCAATATATTTCTCATCAGGGATCTTATAATCCTTGCTTAACACCAAACACTCAGTATCAGTAAACAGAACTTTATTTTTGTTATCACAAACTTGTGATACACTAAAAAGGTTGTAATCAAGTTCTTTTACCAGAAAGACGTTCTCAAAACGCAAATTCTTGGTGAGAAGGGTTCCTTTGCCTGTGATAGTACCATATCCGCCTCCAAAGTATACCTTATCACCATCCTTAATGGGAGTGAAGTTGGTCAAGTAGTCTTCCTTCCCTGTCATGTGCCTTGAGCATCTACTATCCCAACATCCATAATCATTGACCTGTCTTTGAATGCCCTGCACATAAAGAAAACAGATTAGTTTTCTTTGGGAACCCAAGTCTTAAAAGACTTGGATTCATCTAGTTGTTCAATAAGAACAGACTTAGTTCTCACAACAACCCCATTTTCATCCTTCTTAGGATGAAATACCCAGTTAACCCCAATAGGTTTTGTAATGACCTTTGAAATGTAATTAGATCTGTTGCAGGTCATTGAAATCCCATTATCATTAGGGTTTTGATCTTTCTTGGGTCTCCATGTTAAGCTTGAAGAAGCTTTTGACCTCTTACCCTTTGGTTGCAAATATTTAGGTCTGGTCACGTTTCTGTCAGCGTTGGAATTGGTCTTGTCAACGCTGAAATTACCCTTGTCAGCGTTGAACCTAGGGTTTGCTACAGAAACCCATTGCCTATTAGACCAGGTGTTTGTCTTTTGAAATGGTCTTTGTCCATGAGTGTTAGACCCTCTAGTAAAGAATGGGGCAGGTCTAATCATTTGTGGACTTTGCTGCACACAAGGTTTAGGTCTGACAACGTTTGACTTCTTAACAACGTTGACTTTGTTCCTGTCAGCACTGAAATTGTCTCTGTCAGCGCTGGCTTTGGGAGCGTTGACACACTTGTATGCCAAGTGTGAAAAGCTACCACAAGTGTAACAAGCTTTTCTAGACACAACCTTATGTCTATAAGAGAAGAAGCCTGTTCCATTATTGCTAATTTGGCTCTTGGGTGACCTAGTATTCCTATACATCTTTGCGTATTTAATGCTAGGTTTTCTATCAGTGTTTGAGCCTAGGTCAACAGCTTTACCAGTGACTGGGTTTGTAACCTTAATGGGAGTTGACTCATTGGGACTTTCACATAGCAAGCCACCCTTAACAAACAAAGTAGGGTTAGCTTTCTTCCATTCATTCAGGTCAGTCAACTTTTGTTGGTACTCTTCAACTGGAGTGACAACTCTTGGTGGAGGAATGAATTCCTCCTCTTGGAATTCTGGCAAACCAGTCCAAGATAGGTCCTTTTGTTGGACACCATAGAAGTCACCAGCTGGTGGTGGAACTAAAGAGTAATCATTCATCCCAATCCCAGTCATGTCCTTAGGATCCCTTTGTTTACCCACACAGTCTCCTAGGGTTTGAGTGGCTCTATCAAATCTTTGAATTTTGAGGCCAACATTGTCTTTATTCTTAATGGCCTCATCTAATTTAGCCTGTAATTCACCATTAACCCTTTCCATGATGTTTCTAATATCCATACTAGCATCAAACTAATGTTTTAAGATATTAATTTTATCTTTTAAGTCAAATTCCATTTTCTTGTATTCAGAAACGGTTTTCTCAGTTTGAGTGAGAGCTACTTGGTAATTAGACAGTTTGCACTTTTCAGTACTCACATCACTCATTAATCTTAACACTTCTTTGTTAAGTTTCTCAGTGTTTAACCTACAACCTTTACTACAAAAAGCATCATTGTATACCTCATTATCAGATGAAGAGGAGGAGTGTGCCATGAGAGCATATTCAATATGCTCTTCTTCTTCAACCTCAGCAACCAAAGCTTTATCCTCTTCAACATTCTTAGCAAGAAAGCTCCAATCCCATCCCATACCATCAATTCCTTGAACTGCAACCATGGCTTTGGAATCCTGAGTTTTAAGAACTTGACTTGAGGGTTTACCAGCATCAGATCTTCTAGGAGATCTGCATTCCCTCATGAAGTGCCCCATACGATGACAGTTGTAGCATTAAACTTTGGATTTATCAAATCCAGCTGTGTCTTTTGCATTGAAGGTCATCTTCTTCTTAAACCTTCTGTTCCACCTATTTGCTCTTATACTAGCAAGAGCCATGTTCCACTTAATGTCCATCTCTTCCAAGTGCTCATCACTTATCTGCTCAAGGTCCTCATATGTAATTACTGAACCATTGGGCAAAGAAGCAATATAAGCACATACAGTATCCAAATCTAAACCAGCAGGTTTAACTCTTGGAGAGTCACTCTTGAATGTGTCAGCGTCTGAATAGGAGACGTTGACAGGACTTGTTCCAGCGCTGACATATGATGATCCAGTAACTGGATGCATGTAAGAGTCCTTCTGATTGAATTGAACTTCACTATGAGAGAAGAAGGCCATGTTACTGGTGGTAGACTTGCTTCCATGCTCTAAAAGAGTTTCATCTTCCAACAGCCTTAGTTTGTTGTAGATGTCATCAAACGAGGAACTCTTGTAAGTATTGTTGGCAAGAATAGATCTTGCCTCAATCTTCCATGCCTCACCAAGACTTTTAAGAAAGGTAGCATTAATGTCAACATCACCAAGTTGTGTCCCCATGAAGGACAACTTGATTGTAATGTCAAGCAATCTGCTTCTCACACTACTCAGTTTCTCATTGGGTTGAGCTTTGAAGACAGCATAATCATGCATGAGTTGCTTTTTCTTCTCTTCCTTAGTGTCTGCATTGCCACCATATGCAACTTCAAGAGCTTCCCAAAGGTTTTTAGCAGATTCATAGCCTCTATATTTATGCTGGTTCTCTTGTCCCAAAGAGACTTTCAGAATATTTAGGGCTTTCATGTCGACCCTTTTCTTTGCTATGTCTTCAGCAGCCACAGCTCTTCCATCTCCAGGTTTTTCTTTCTTATCCTCTTCAGAACATCCAACAACAGCTGATCTTTGAGCAATAACATTAGCAATCTTTTGGGCTTTATCGAATGTGTTTTCATATTCAATAACCTCCCAGAGTGTGTAATCATAGATTCCCAGATATTGCTCGAAGTTAAATTTCCACAAATCAAAGTTGGTTGCATCAAGCATGGGAATCTTGATGTTTGGTAAAGATGAGGAGGAGGAGGTTATTGCTTCAGACATGATGTTGTTAGGGTTTTTGAGAAAATTAGGGTTTTGGTGATTTTTAGGGTTCTAGTGTTCTTTAAGATCAAAAGTTCCTCAACAAGCTCTGATACCACTTGTTGATCCCAAACTTAGATCGATTTAGCTTTATGTATACGAGATTAGATCAAGTAATACACTTAGAGAAACCTTTGTATATGCTTATGAATCTAAGTGTTATGCGGAATTTAACACTTAAACAAGAAAACACAATGATATAAACAAACTTTCACTTTGATTAATGATATCAAACTTGCTTACAATGAAAGTAGTTTACGAATGAAAACTTATATGAAACATTAACCTAAAGGTCTTCTTTTATAGACATAAGAAGCCTTGTACAATAATCTACGTATCAGCTATTCTAGGTAAAGATAAATATAGAAAATACATTGTTGTTCCTATCTTTACTAGAAGTAATCTAGAATACAATAAACACGTAGAGTATATCTTCCCATCAGTGCTTGTCTTCAATGTGTCAACGCTTGACTTTATCTTGTCAACACTTGAGCTGTCAGCGCTTGCTTTGTTCTTGTCAACGCTTGTTTTACTCTTGTCAGCGCTCAAGTGATCTGGCCTTAGTTTATTCCCAACAATATTTTTCTTGACAAATAGAAATTCCTTTTGAATTTTGTTTGATTTGAAAACCCAAGAAAAAAGTTAATTCCCCTTTCATGCTCATTTCATACTTTTTGGTCATAAGTTTAGCAAACTGTTTGCTCAAGGTAATGTTGGTTGAACAAAAAATTATGTCATCCACATAAATCTGTACTAAAATGACATCACCCTTGGACCTATAAGTGAACAAGGTTTGGTCAATGGTACCTCTAACAAATTTATTTTCATGTAAGAATTTTGATAGAGTTTCATACCAGGCTCTAGGCGCTTGTTTCAGCCCATAGAGTGCTTTGTGAAGTCTACAGACGTGATCAGGATAGTCACTGCTTTCGAACCATGAGGGTTGAAAGACATATACTTCCTCTGCAAGTTTACCATTTAGAAAAGCACTCTTTACATCCATCTGGTATACAGTGAACCCCATATAAGCTGCAAAGGCTAGGAAGATTCTGATAGCTTCCAATCTGGCTACTGGTACAAACGTTTCATTATAGTCAATACCCTCAGATTGATTGTACCCCAGCACCACAAGCCTAGCCTTGTTTTTAACTATCATGTTAGCTTCATCCCTCTTGTTTCTATAGACCCATTTAGTTCCAACTACTTGTTTTCTAGCTGGAGCTTTTACCAAAGTCCATACCTTGTTCCTCTTGATCTGATTCAATTCATCTTGCATGGCAACAACCCAGCCTTCATCAAGAAGAGCAGCAACCACATTCTTAGTTCATCTTCAGAGAGAAAGTTAGCGAAAAGGCATTCATTCGCTGAGGTGGTTTCCAGAGATCTCAACTTTCCTCTGGTGGTGACTCCCTCAGAGGGTTCACCAAGGATATTCACCAGAAGAATATCTTGGTTCCTACTCTATTTGGATTAAGGACCAGGAGTCTCTGTGGGTTTAGGAGTCACAGCAGGTTCAATGAATGCTGGAGGATCTTCACATATTATTTCTTCATCCATAATCTCTTCATCTGAGTGAGAGATTGGTTCGGTAAGATCAGCATTCTCTTTTGTGGGTGGTGGAGTGATAGATTCAGCAATTGCAACCTCTGGAGTGATGTCAGAGATTGAGTGAGGATCAAAAGCATGAACATATGGAAAGTCCTTGTGACATGCCTGAGGTGATTCCTTGGGATTTGAGAAATCATCCTTTGGATATGATTTGACTTCATTGAAATCAATGTCACATTATTCTGGGTTGGTGTGAGTAATGACATCATCTGCTTCATTAAAGGTAACATGAATGGATTCTTCAAGTTCTTGCCTGCGAATATTGAATACTCTAAAAGCTCTGGAGGTAGGAGAGTATCCAACAAAGAATCCATCATCTGAATTTTCATCAAATTTTCCCAGATGATCTTTGTAGTTGTGAATGAAAACATGGCAACCAAAGACATGGAAATAGCTTACATCAAAGGCTCTCTTCCTATACACTTCATAAGCGGTCTTGCCGTGTCTCTTCACAATAATGGATCTATTCTGTGTGTAACAAGTTGTGTTCACAGCTTCACCCCAAAATTGTTTTTGAAGTCTTGATTCGTTAAGCATAGTTCTGGCAGCCTCTATGAGAGTTCTGTTTCTTCTTTCAGCATCACCATTTTGTTCAGGGGTGCCTGGGTTTGAAAAGTTCTGTGAGATTCCTTTTTCATCACAAAAGGCTTCCATGGCATGGTTCTTGAATTCAGTGCCATTATCACTTCTGATAGCCTTAACTTTACAGTCATTGAAGTTCTCTATTTCTCTGATGAAAGACATTATTTTTCAGCTGCATCACTCTTTATTTTGAGAAAGAATACCCATGTGAATCTAGAGAACTCATCTACAATGACTAGTGTATACTTGTTGTGATTTAGGGATTGTGGTTTTACTGACCTAAATAAGTCCATGTGAAGAAGATGGAGGCACTTATTTATGTAGAATGATTGCTTTGTTTTAAATGAGGCTCTGTGGTGCTTCCCTTTCTTGCAGGCTGAGCAGGGTCTGTCTTTGGTGAAGGTCAGAGGGGGAAGCCCAGCAACTAAATCATTCTTGGCCAGTTTGTTGATGTTCTTGAAGTTAAGGTGGGAAAGTCTCTTATGCTAGAGCCAATTTTCACTATCAGATGCTTTGGCAAAGAGACAGGTGTTCTTCCCTTCTGGACATGATGTCATGTCAATAACATACACATCCCTTCTTCTGGGTGCAATTACAACAACATCATCATTCTGATTGAAGATTGTTCTTTGGGTCTTAGTGAACAGAACTTTGAAACCAGCATCGCAGAGTTGACTAATGTTGATCAAGTTATGATTTAGTCGATTGACATAAGCGACCCTTGTGAAGGTTATACCCTTGCAATCCACTGAAACATAACCCTCAGTAGCCCCTGAGGAGTCATCTCCAAATACTACTTTCAGACAAGACTCCTTCTTATATCTATGTAGATATTGTTTAACCCCTGTCATGTGTCTGGAACACCCACTATCCAGATACCAAACAGATTTCTTCAAGTAAGCCTGTATAGATATAACAGATCCAGATTAGTTTCAATGATGAACCCACTTTCCAGTGGGTCCATGCTGTCACTGACCATCAGCATTAGGTCTTCTTTGGTTTCTTTCTTCCCCTCTTTGGTTGCCGTCTCTGGGTTCATGACGCATACTTCCACAGATGTCACATCCGGGATAATGTTCACACTCATCAGAGTGATGGTTAATGAAACCGCAATATTTGCATGGGGGATTTGGTTTGTAACCTTGAGAATTGTCTCTGGGTTTGGGTTCAGGTCTCCTAGAGGGCATGTGAGGAGTTTTAGACCTTAATTGGGTTCTTGTTCTTTGAACAACAATGGTCTCCTCATGCTCTCTGGAGGTGTGTTCAGTGGACTCACATGTGATACATTTTGGTTTCTTAGTGCAGTCCTCAGAGGAATGATTTTTGAAACCACAATGTCTGCAAGGTCTGAATAATGATCTCCCCTTTGAGCTGCTTGATCCTTCATCAAGAGAGTTAACAGATGGACTGTTGACTCTGGGGTTGATCTATTCTTTCAAACCCTTTACTTTTTCCATCAGGTTGAGGAGAAGTTACTTGGTGGGTGAAAGCTCTTCAGGGGGAGGCGTGGGTTTGGTGGAGTCTTTGGCCATAAAAACCTTTTTGTGCGCTTTATCAGCGACTTTGAGAATTGAAGTCCCATAGGTTTTGGTGGGAGGTTTTGGGCCAAGCAAGGAATCAGATGGGTTAGCATCAGCGAGTTTTGGTAGTGTTGGTGCCTCTGATTTCTTGTCAGAGTTTTTCTCATCCACAGAGGTGGAAGAAGGAGAAGAAACATCTGAAGGGACAAATTTAACATTGGGCACAAATATGTGATTTTTGAACCTACCCTTACCCCCAATAGCCTGAGCCACATCACCTGGAATGGCTTCAGCAACTATTTCCTCCAGTGTGGATTGAGCCAGATTCCATTTTTCTATGGTTCTTCTGAGTTCAACGTTTTCATCAGTTAAAGACTCATTTTCAATGGACAGTTTGCTTACTTCATTTTGAAGTTGATTAGCAAGATTCACAAAAGGTTTGAGATTTGTTAACTCAGATTGACAAAGATTTAACTTTGTTTTAAGACTATGGAACTTGTTTAACATGTTTTTTTCTTTGCTCTTCCACAAAGTGGAGGTTAACTAAGGTATAGTCACTGACATGGTCTCTATCAGGACCTTCAGGCGTAGAAAGCAATCTTTGTACCTTTTTCATGGTGATGTCCATCCATTGACCTGATCTAGCTTCACTTTTTCCCACAGTAGGTTCTTCATCAGCGACAGCCATAAAAGCTCTGACAGTAGTGGTTCCTTCATCCTCAGATGTAAGAGGTTCATCATCCCAGTCAAATGAAGCAGCAATCAGACTTTTTTCAGTCTTTTTTTGGTCGTTTTTCTTAGCTGTATCTTCAGCCTTTTGGTTGAGTTTCATCAGCTCAGTTCTCAAGGCTTTGTACTTGACTTTGTAGTCCTTCTTTCCCTCTGAGTCAGAGTGGGAAGTTTGCTTGAAAGGTGAGGTAGAGAACTTCTTCTTGCTGCTGTAGTTGTTGCTGGATGATGGAAATCTTGGAGAGGAGGTTTTGTTTGACCAACAATCTTTCTGAAAATGACCAGTCTTTCCACAAGTGTAGCATGACACCTTGGATTTGTCAACTTTTGCATCTCCAACTCTACCTGATCTCTTGTAGTACCTCTTTTGGCCAGCTAGAAGAGCTCTGTCATGGAACTCAGCATGCAATTCATCGAGAAATTCTTAACTGCTTCTGGTATCCTCTTCTATGTCAGAGTCATTGTCCTTAAAAGAATGGTTAGCAACAAGAGCTTTTGAACCAGTGATATTGGTGGTAAACCTATCAGTCTATGATTTGTAAATGGAGTCAATTAGCCATTCTTCATAGTTATATCTCAAATAGTTGGGCCAAAGTATCATTCTTGATAGCATTATATGCTCTTAAGGTCTGGTTTAGGCTAAGCCATTTTCTAGGTAAACTATTGACAAATGTATCATTAACCTCAGCCTTAGGTAGAACAACTCCATTGTTTCCCAAATCATTCAGCAAAATATTAAGCTTAGTATAATTTTGAGCAACAGTTTCTGTTTCCAAAGCTTTAAAAGCATTAAACTTAAGTCTAAGGGCTTGGATTTTAGTTTCTTTTGTTTCCTCTGGACCTTCATACCCTAGAACTAATTCAGTCCATATCTCCTTAGCAGAGTTGCATTTAATAATGGACTTCATAATGTTATTCGGTAGGCAAGAGACTATGATACTTTTGAGTCTCTTGTCCTGGTTAGCTAGACGTCTATCCGCTGGAGACCATTGCTTAACAGGCTTCTTAATGGGTCTCTCAGGGGTAGAGGAAATGGCTAGTGGTACATAGGGACCATTTTATAAGATTTCTATCAATAAGGGTTCTAAGCCATCTAAATATATAAGAAATTCACTCTTCCAACTTGAAGAATCTTCTTCATCAAACGCTGGAACATTGGACACATGTGACCCCCCACGAACATCAAGAAGTTGGGGAAGGTCATCATCATTATTACCAGTGCTTACAACCGGTGTAGGCATGGTAGTAGATGTGGTAGCCGGTGCGTTGGTCGAAGTGTTACTTTGACTGGTTTAACCAAAGGGTGGTGGTATAGGAGGCATAGTTTCAGACATATTAGGATCTTGATCTTAAAAACAAGAACGGTTTATAAAAAGTTTTATAAATCAAACCGCTTTGATACTAATTGAAAGTCCCTTAATATAACAATTTCGAAACTATAACTCGTATAAACACAAATACACAACGAAATATTTTTCAAACGCGTAATGCTTTATTAAATATTATAAACAAAGTATTACAAAGTGCTATGAATACACTCGTTGAATGACAATAAGAATTGAACCCTAGAACAAGTAAACTTGATTCGAGACTCAAGTTTACATGAGAACCTATGAGTCGCTGGTAGACAGTTGAGGGCTCAGAGGTTCCATAGGGAGAAAGAACTTAGATAATTTGTCCAAGCACAAGGGTTGATTTAACTCTTTTTTCTCACTCCTATTTATACTGGTACGAGGTTGCTTCCTTAGTGAGAGTAGTTGATACGTGTCATCTTCTAAGTGGAAGAGTACAACGTATTAAATGCATGTTCAAATCGAGACATACCTTTAAACAACTTCAGGTGAACAGCTCTGCCAACTGTTCACCTTTTGTCCCACTAGGTCGTACTAGGCTTTCTCTTGAATCTGTTGTTTTGTCCTGCTCAAAACACTTTGTAGATTCTCCCGCCTAAACTATAAAGGATTGAACAAGCTTTGCTTGTATCAAACTTCTAGGGTTCTTAAGTGATCGCTGAGTATTGTAAACTCAGAGATCCTTGAACACCAGCACATTCCTTCTACATCCCAGCTATTCATAATCGCTGGTAAGTATGACTTCAAATTGTCTTCTACTTCTCTGACGTTGTCTTTGACTTGAATGTTCCTGGTGTGCCAGCTGAGGCTTTGCCTTCCGCTAGTCTGGTCTCTGTCGATGGTCCTCTCAACGATCAGTAACACTTAGTCTAATTAAACAAATCTAGACTGGGCCATAGTTAAAACTTTCATTGGCCCAACAGTAAGTTAATTCTCCCATCATACTCATCTCATATTTCTTGGTCATTAATTTAGAAAAACGTTTACTAAGATTAACATTTGTAGACCCAAAGATGATATCATCCACATAAATCTGTACAATGATGAAATCACTTTTATCCTTGAAGGTAAAAAGTGTTTTATCAATGGAACCCCTGACAAATTTATTTTAGTTAAAAAAGTAGACATCGTTTCATACCATACCCTTGGAGTCTGTTTCAGCACATACATTGCTTTGTGAAGCCTGTACACATGGTTGGGAAACTCGCTGTTCTCAAATCCTTCTGGCTGTTCAACATACACTTTTTCAGCCAAATCTCCATTGAGGAAGGCACTTTTAACATCCATTTGATACACAGTGAAGTTCATATATGCAGCATAAGCAAGGAAGATTCTGATGGCTTCAAGTCTTGCTACAGGTGCAAATGTTTCATCATAATCAATCCCTTCACTCTGTGTATACCCCTGTGCAACCAACCTTGCCTTGTTCCTTATGATATTACCAATTTCATCCATCTTGTTCCTATATATCCATCTAGTGCCTATGATGTTTTTACCAGGTGGAGCAGGCACTAGAGTCCATACATTGTTTCTTTTAAACTGATTGATTTCTTAATGCGTTGTAGCTACCCAGCCATCTTCAAGAAGTGCTTCAACAACACGCTTACGTTTAACTTGGGAAAGAAACTCAGCAAACAAACATTCATTGGCTGAGGCTGATTATGAGTCATGAATTCTCTGTCTAGTAGTAACCCCAGCATTTGGTTCACCAATGATGTTAACAAGAAGAATGTGCTGATCTCTTGACCATTTACTTTTAGGAGTTGGGGAGTCATTGACAGGTGCAGGTATGGAGGATGAAATTACAACTTGGGTTTCATTCTGCTGAGTAGGAGGACTCTCTTAAAAAACAATCTCTGTGTCTGTGTCTTCATCAGCTATTTCAGGAAGTGATGATTCACATACCATAAGAGAGTCTTCTTGATTAACAGCAATAGGAGAGTCATCTTCAGCTGAGGTGGAACGTGGGCTTGTGGAAGGCTGACTTTCACTTTCAGTTGTCACTTGAGTAGAAGGAAGTTCAATGTTGTGTGTTGACAGCGGATCATGTGCAGGAACATATGGGACGAGATTATCTGTGTGTGGATGATGATGAAAGACAGGCCTTGGCTCAGAGAACTCATCTGATGGGAAAGACCTATTTTCGTTGAAATCAATTTCATCACCTTCTGTTCCTGTTCTTTGTAGCACATCATTGTCTTCATTGAATGTGATATGAAAGGTTTCCTCTAGTTCCTGTCTTTTTGTGTTGAATACTCTAAAGGCTTTGGTGTTGGAGAGTATCCTAAGAAGAAACCATCATCAGCTTTTTCGTCAAACTTTCCAAGTTGATCCCTGTAGTTATAAATAAATACAGGGCATCAAAAGACATTGAAATAGCTTGACGTCTGGTGCTCTTTTTCGAAAAACTTCATAAGAGGGTTTTCCATGTCTTTTAACAATGATTGATTTAATTTGGGTATAGCAGGCAGTGTGGACATCTTCTCCCTAAAATTGCTTTGGTAAGGCTGCACCGTTTAACATGGTTCTGGCTGCTCAATCAATGTTCTGTTTCTTCTTTCAGCTACTCTATTTTGTTCAGGAGCACCAACTGAAAAGAAGTTTTGTGATATTCCCTTTTCATCACAAAAATCTTTAAGCTTTTGATTCTTGAATTCAGTCCCATTATCACTTCTTAGAGCTTTAACTCTAACTTCATTCATGTTTTCAACCTGCCTGATGAAGGACCTGATGGCGTCAGCTACATCACTTTTCCTTTTGAGGAAGAAAACCCATGTGTACCTTGAAAATTTATCAACTATGACCAAGGTGTATTTGTTGTGATTAATGGTCTGTGGTTTGACAGGCCCAAACAAATCCATGTGAAGGAGATGTAAGCACTTGTCAATAGAAAATGATTGCATGGTCTTAAATGATGACCTGTGATGCTTTCCCTTAACACACGCTGAACATGTCTTCTCCTTAGTGAAAGTCACAGGTGGTAGACCAACAACCAAGTTTTGTGTGGCTAGCTTGTTGATGTTCTTGAAGTTGAGATGAGAGAGTCGTTTGTGCCACATCCAATTGACACTTTCAGAGGCTTTTGCCAGAAAACAATTTGAGCTGTCCTCTGAGCAAGAGGCCATGTTGATGACATACACATCTATTCTTCTTGGTGTAATTAACACCACATCATTGTTCTTGTTGAATATGGTTCCTTGAGTCTTTGTAAACAAAATCTTGTAGTCAGCATCACACAACTGGCTGATGCTGATGAGATTGTGCTTAAGACCATTCACATATGCAACCCTTGTAAACGTTATTCCATTGCAGTTAACTGAGCCATATCCCTTTGTGTCGCCTGAAGAGTTATCCCCAAACACTACTTTAGGACCAGAATCTTTTGAATATCTGTGCAGATATTGTTTAGTTCATGTCATGTGTCTAGAGCAGCTACTATCTAGATACCAGACCGATTCCCTGAGATGTTTCTACACAGATATATAGAAACAGATTAGTTCCTATGGTGAACCCACTTTCCAGTGGGTTCCCTAAATTGCTGATTAGCAACTCTTGAGTTCCTGTAGAACTTGTGACGATGTGAAGGACAATTGGCTATGTCATGGGTGTACTTTCCACAGATGTCACATCCAAGAAAGTCCATGCACTCATCTAAGTGGTGGTTTGTGAGAACACAATATTTACAAGGAGGGTAAGGTCTGTAGTTACCTGATGGTCTCCTAGTAGCCTGTTGTCTGTCCCTAAAAGGTGTCTGAGCTCTCTTAACAGCCATATGTCTATCATGATCTATGGTCATATGATGAGAATTCTTACACACATTACAATAAGGTTTGATAACCTTTTCACTTTTGGGTTCTCCTAAGATAGACTTAGGTTCAGAGGAAGCAGAGCATTCAACGGAAGGCTTAATGTATTCTTTTAAGAGTTCTACTTCTTTCATCAAAGACAACAGGCGTTCTTCAGTTGAGGGTTCAACTTTGTTCACAGGATTTGTTAAGACAGCCTTATAAACATTTTGCTTAACAGATGGTTTTGCAGGAACACCAAAAACCTTAGCTGGAGGTGTCTCAACATCTGGTTTGAGTTCAGCCTTAGCTCCTCTAGAAGAGCTATTGGGTTCAACACCAGATAGTTTAGGCAAATATGGTAAAGGTTCATTGTTATCTATAACCACTTCAAAGACAGGTACATCAGTCATAAGAGGGCCAGACACATGTATAGTCTCTGTGGACTTGAAAACAATCTCTTTGGGTTTCTTAAGGGCCTTTATTTTGTTTCTCTTAGCAGTCACAACCCTAAATATGTCAGCTGGAACTTCATCATCAAGTAATTCATTTATAGTGAACCTACTACACAACCATTTTTCTATAACCTTATTTAGTTCAGTTACTTGATCATTTAAGGCACTGTTTCTTAAAGTTAACTTATTAACTTCATTCTGAAGAGATGTCATTTTAGAGTTAACCTGTTTTAAAGTTTCACATTCAGCCTTAACAGTCAACAATTCATGTTTAACAGAGTGAAATTTATCAAGCAGGTTCTTTCTTTATTTCTCAGCAATGTGTAAATCAACTATGGTATAATCAAGGACATGTTTACGTTCATCACTTTCAGACATAGAGATAAGCATGTGTACATTTTTCATAGTGATGTCAACCTATTGTCCTGACCTAGCATCTCCTTTACTAATAGCAGGTTCATCCTCAGCTATAGCCATAAATGCCCTGACCCTAGTGGTATCTTCTTCATCAGATGTCAGCGGCTTATCATTCCAATCATAGGATTCGGCTACCAACCCTTTCTCTATCATTTTATCACCCCCTTTCTTCTTTGACAGAGATTCTAACTTCAAATTCATGTCCAACTCAGCCTTTAGTGCCTTGTATTTGTTTTTGTAATCCTTTTTCTCATTATCAGAGGAATTGGATGGGTGAGATGAGTTTCTTTGTTGTGATTTGAACTTGTAAGGTTTGAATGATGATGGATAGGATGGTGAGGATGTTTTTGTGGATGCACAGTCTTTTTGAAAGTCTTAAAGTTTTCCACATGCAAAGCAAGTCTCTTTGGATTTGTCAGTCTGTTTACTAGCTGATCCTACTCTTCCTGATCTTTTGTAGAATCTTCTTTGATTAGCTAGTAAAGCTCTTTCACGAAACTCAACATTAAGGTCTGTCATGAATTCTTGGCTGCTACGAGTGTCTTCTTCAACATCTGAATAGCTGTCATGAGTGTGTGAGGTAGAAATCAATGCTTTGGATGTTGCTCCCTAAACTACAAATCTTTCAGACTCTGATTTGTAAATGGTATCTACCAGCCGTTCTTCATAATTATATTTCCCATACAGTTGAGCCAACGTATCATTCTTGATGGAGTTATTGGCTCTCTGGGTCTGATTCATGCTCAACCATTTTCTGGGAAGGCTGTTGACAAAGGTGGCGTTTACTTCAGCTTGTCCAATGGTGACTTCATTCATGGCAAGATCGTTGAGAAGAATATTCAGCCTTGTGTACGTCTGGTGTACCTTTTCACCTTCAAGTACCTTGAAATCATTAAACTGAAGCCTGAGTGCCTGAATCTTAGTTTCTCTAGTTTCAGAGGGTCCTTCGTGGCCTAGGATGAGGTCTGTCCACATCTGTTTGGCTGTTGGAGATTGAATTACTGATTTCATGATGTGTTTTGGGAGACATGAGATGATAATGCTTTTGAGACGTTTATCTTGGTTTGCCAATTTCCTATCAGTTGGAGTCCACTACTTGAGAGGTTTGGGAAGATGATTCTCATCAGTAGAGGTAAGCGACATGGGAACATATGGTCCATTTCTAGAATTTTTAGAAGAAATGATTCAAGTCCATCTAAATAGACAAGAAATTGACTTTTCCAACTTGCAAAGTCATCTTCATCAAACACTGGTACGTTGGTAACATGGGAACCACCTCTTGAATCAAGAAGTTGAGGAAGATCGTCTTCATTTTGAGTGGGAGTTACTCTAGGTGAGTTTGGTGGTGGTGGTGTGTTGTTCCCAACAACCAAATTTGGTGGTGGTGGTGGGTGTTGCTCGTTTCAGGCATGGTGGATCTTGATTATAAAACTTAGAATGATGTTTATGAAGGTTTTAATATCAAACACCGCGCTGATACCAATTGATAGACCCTAAAACTAGCTTGAAACGAATAATAAGGATAATCAACACAAGTAAATACTTTTCAAACGTAGTACTCTATTATTGTATAACAAGTATTACATGTGTTATGGATAACATAGTTTGGGGACAATGTGTTGTGTACACTTTGGACAAAATAAAGCAAACTCAAGAACACAGGCACAACTGTTCTTTATCTGAGTTGTAAAGAGTTAATGTGTGAAATCTAACAAAGTGAATGACATTAACTCTAGCGTACTTATCCTATTTATAGTGGTACGAGGTTGACTATTAGTACTGGTTTATGGTGACTACACAAAACAGATAATGTCAGACATCTGTCAAAAGATGCTCTTCTATTCTTGGTAGCCTGCCACAACGCTTTAGAAAAATAGAGCTAGCATAGTTCCCCTTTTCTTTATTTCTTGTACTTTAGGCTATGAAACTTCCATCCTAAACACTTAGGTATGTCCAAAGTGTACTGAGTGTTAACAGGGTATTGCCACCCCTGTTAACACTCAACCACTCAGAGTCTCTGATACATCTTGGCTGTTATCCAACACAGCCAATGAGTATGTCTTCAAGTAATCTTCGACTTCCTTAACAATGTCTCTGATATGGACTCCTCTGTGGTTGCTCACAGAGACTTAGAACTCTGTGAGTCTTGGGTTACTTGCCTGTCTCCTTGGCACAGGCAAGTTAATATCTAACAGCTTAATTTAAGTTTAAATCTATGACTAAGGGAATACTAACAGACTTAGATTCCCAACAGAGGTGCTTCATAATGATAAAGGTATTTGTCTAAGTTAAAGAAAATATTGTCTCGAGTTGTTGCATAAGTATGGTTTATTAGATTCTAAACATGTTGAAAATCCTCTACATGAAAATGCAACTTTGAGTCATATTGAAACCGATGATGATAAATTTCTTGTTGTCATTGGTAGTTATCAAACACTTATTGGTAAATTGTATATCTAACTGACACTAGGCCTGATATTTCATAGGCAGTTCACTGTCTTAGTCAGCATATTCATTCTTGTAACACCCGCTCCGATAAAGAAACAAAGTGTCACGTTATGGTGTCATATCAGACACATATAAAACGCAAGCAGAAGTCTTAATTTATTAAATATCAAAATAATTCTCCAAATAGTACAAATCCTAAATATGAGGGTACAAAATGCATAACTTCAAAAGATAAAGGTCTTCAAAACATCTCATTAAGACACAGAGGTGACTCTAAGGTAGCTCTCTAACCCAAACTCTTACTTCCCAACTTCAAGCTTAATACATTTCGCAAGAAAAGAAAATGCAGTTAAGCCAAAGCTTAGTGAATATATATAATATAAAGGCTGTAAAGAAGAAGATATGTAACGATATTTTCGAATCATAAGTCACAAGGATACCAATGTAGTGGGGGTAGTAAAGAATATCAAGTAAAGGATAACGAAAGTGTAAAGGAAATGTCCAAGAGCTCACATAATGTCTAAACATCATACATGAATAGACCCAAACAATCATACCACATAATCACATAAGTGTACATATGGAGAAACTCCCATGTATCGAAAGCGATATGGGGTGTATTGCAATAACACACCATTCGCTACAATCACATACGAACCATATTACCTAGGAAGCATCCATATGCCCCCTGCAAAAAAAAGTCAATATAATAAAATGACTATCGGAAGGGAACGCCGGGGACTAATCACACCGCCCCAGATGGTGTCACGTCATTGGTGCACCAATGACGTGACACCATCTGGGGCGGTGTGATTAGTCATCAATGACACGGTCATGGTACCTCCATGACTAGTTACAAAAGCTCGGGCAAAGGAATGCATAGTAACAAATAAAATAGATTACAAGGCTAATCATCATAAGCAAAATGAGGCATACGAATCATAACAAATCAAAGGGAATAATGAGATCACATAATTCAACGAACAATCAAAAGGGAACATAACAATGACATACGTGAATCATACTTAAGAAGGCTAAAAAGGAATAAGAAGGCCCCACTGAAAGGACATAATATATGTACCTTAACAAATGCGCAAACAACGAACCGCACACAAACCTGACGAGAATAAACATGTGTCACCGTAAATGAAGAGATGGCTATGATGATTTTATAACCATCACAAGTCACCCAAGAATACCAATAAACAAAAGAAGGAGGAAGAAGCAAGAAAAACCAAAGCTCCAAGGTTCTTCAATGGAGGAAAACTAGAGAAAAGCTTTAAAAACAAAAAATGGAGGATCTGGGGAATGAGACTAAAACTCACGGTTGAAACAAATTAATGGGGAATCCCATGTGTTTTTAGCATGTTTCTATGCTTAAAGGGAACATGTTTAAGAAAGTTTTGCATAATTACTTAATATAACCAAATATATAAAATTAAAAGATATCCCTTGTTTATTCTTACACTTTATTCCTAAAATAACCTATACTTTCAAAAATAAAGTATTTTTTGGCATATCTAAAATCTGGATTCTAAATATAGTAAGTTTTTTTGTTTTTTTTTTGTTTTTTTACTTTATGTTATATTTTCATAATTTTCCAAAAGTTATAACATATAGTTTATTTATTTAAACTCCTTAATTAATTACAAAACCATACTTTACATTATATTAAACAAAAATGAAAAATCCATATTTTAAAATGTGGGTTTTACAATTCTACTCTTTCATCACATTTAGATGTTGCCCTGAGGGTCTTAAGATATCTTTAGAAATCCCGAGGGAGTGGTATTCAGATTAACAGTGATGGTAATCGTAAGCTTAAAGCTTATGCTGATTCTGATTGGGCTAGATGTCCTGCTACAAGGAAATTTGTATCTGGTTATTATGTATTTTTTGGGTGATTCTTTGATAACCTGGAAAAGTAAGAAATACTATGCTTTGTCCATGTCATCTGTTGAGTCAGAATATGGAAGAATGGCTTCTGCCACTTGCGAAGTTATCTGGTTGTCTAATTTGCTGAGTGACATGGGTCTCAAAGATTTGTTGCAAGTGGTGTTGTATTGTGATAACAGTTCTACTTTGCAGATTGCTGTTAATCCAATATTTTATGAAAAATCTAAGCATTTTGAGGTTAATGTGCACTTGGTAAGAGAACAAGTGTCTAGTGGTGTGATTAAGACTGAGAAGATTCATACTTCTTAGCAGATAGTTGATGTTCTTACAAAAGCTCTTGGTTATGTGCGAAATGATGAGTTGTGTAGAAAGATTGGTATGATGGATATGTTTCAAGTTGAAAAACTTTAGAAAAAGTGTTGAATAACAAGTATTTCTGGTTAAGAAATTATTAGGGACTTGTTGTGACAAGTTGTTATTCTTCAAACACCTAATATAACTTTCTGGCTAGTTTTGTATTGTTTGTATTATGTAGGGACTAAAGCTGCAAATATGAAATAGAGCTCGAGTATATAAGCTGAAGCACAACTATGGTTTCTTCATAATTCTCACACAACCGCTATTAAACTCTCTCAAACTCGATCGTCTTTGTTCTTGTGTTCTATATAGATCAATCTGTCTTGATCTATATTGTTGATAGTATTGTATTGATTGATCATCTATTATGATAAATCTTGCTTCTGTTTTTTAATTGTAAACATTGAATCATTGTAAGTAAATCGAGGTTGATTGAATTCATATATATACCATTGTATTAGATAACTGTTTTGTATTGTTTGGTATTCTTGCATTCATTGTAAATGTTTTTGTATTCCTTCATTCATTGTAAAGGGGGTTTCTTAT
Organism: Glebionis coronaria; assembly: GCA_025667525.1. Lineage (NCBI taxonomy): Eukaryota > Viridiplantae > Streptophyta > Magnoliopsida > Asterales > Asteraceae > Glebionis > Glebionis coronaria. The sequence continues at coordinate 629,574,659 of CM046874.1, read as the reverse complement.
TGTTACATTATATAATGAAAGCTATACCCACATCATTTGTGTGGTTCATCATATAACTCCTATCATGGTATTAGAGCCTACATCATTCCCTTCCTCTCCCTCACCTTAATATAAATTACCTTTCACTTTCTTTTTTTTCTTCTTCTAACGCCATGGCTGCCTCATCTTCCACAGAAACAACCATGTCAATGAACACTCTACTCCATCTAGTTACTAATCGTTTGAACTCTACAAACTACCTTCTATGGCGTAACCAAATACGTCCGGTCCTCTCTTATCAAAATCTTCTTCAACATGTTGAAGATCTCCCGGACATTCCCGCATCAGAAATCATGGTCAATGAAAAACCGGCTCCTAATCCCGCTTATCTCACATGGGTTCAAAATGACCAACGTACTGTTATTATTATTCAAGCCTCCTTATCTGAAGAAGCGGCTGCCGAGATTGTAGGTTTGTCCACTGCTAAACAAATATGGGATACTCTTGAATCGGTTTATAGCGGAGCCTCCATTGAGCGTGTCCAAAATTTACGTGATAAACTCCGGTTATTAAACAAAGGTTCGACTACGGTTACGGAGTTTGGACGCAACTTCAAATCGGTGTGTGACCAGCTAGCTGTTATTGGTCATCCCATCACCGAAGCTGACAAAATTCATTACTTTCTTTGTGGCCTTGGACCTGCTTTCGAGAATTTCTCCACCGCTGTACGTGCTGCCCGAAACAATCTGTGTTTCCGTGATCTAATTGCTCAGGCGGAGAGTCATGAATTGTTCTTACAATCGCTACATGGGTCAACTTCTCCTAATGTTGCGTTTTCAGCCTCCACTCGTCCTCCTTCATCCAACCGCGGTCGTGGACAGCGGTCATATCGTGGCAATAACAGCAATAATGGACGCAACAGTGGTGGATTTGGTGGTCGTGGTAGAGGGAGACGTCCTCCTCATTGTCAGCTCTGTAGAACAAATGGGCACTTTGCCTCTGGTTGCCCACAATTATCTTCATTTGCATCGCAAGCCAGTGGCGGTGATAGGCAAATTCCAGCCGCTTTCAACGCTCAATTTTCTGATACTCCGGATTGGTTTATGGATTCTGGAGCAACCGATCATATGTCCTCATCCACCTCAGCGGTCTCTCAACCGATGGCGTATTCAGGTCACTCTAAAGTTTCCTTTGGCAATGGTAACACACTCCCGATATCCCATATTGGCAATTCTGCTATTCAAAATATCCGTCTCAATGACATTTTAATTGTGCCAAAGCTTACTAAAAATCTACTATCTATTAGTAAACTGACTCGTGATAATGATGTGGATGTATTGTTCTCCCATCCATTGTTTCATATTCAGGATCGAAGCACGAAACGGATAATAGCTCAAGGACGATGTGAAAAGGGGCTCTATATCCTTCAACATTCCCATCATGCCCTTATGGCCTTCAAAGAAGCAAAGTCTCGAGTATCGTTTGAATCATGGCACTCTCGTTTGGGTCATGCCGCCTATGATACTATTATGCTATTAAAGAATAATGGACGTTTGTTGGTTACCTCTATATTACCTAAACCATCTATATGTCAACCGTGTCAAATGGCCAAGTCACATAAGTTGCCATTTCATAATAATAATAAAAGAGCTTCGCATGTTTTAGACTTAATTCATTGTGACCTCTGGGGACCATCACCTATTACTTCTCATGATGGTTACAGGTATTACGTAGCATTCATGGACGATCACTCTCGGTTTGTATGGTTCTATCCACTCAAAACAAAGTCTGAATTTGGTATGGTGTTTGCTAATTTTCTCAAGTTTGTTCAAAATCAATTCATGCGCAAAGTTAAAGTCTTCCAAAGTGATGGCGGCACGGAATTTCTGAATCATAATGTTCGTTCAATTTTAGATAATAATGGCTCGTTTCATCGGCTCTCTTGTCCTTACACGCCACAACAAAATGGACGAATTGAACGAAAACATCGACACATTGTCGAGACGGGTCTCTCAATGCTCTTCACGAGTCATGTCCCGGCAACATATTGGGTTCATGCTTTTAGCACCGCCGTTTACATAATTAATCGGCTACCAACAAAAGTACTTAACAATGTCTCTCCATTCGAGATTGCATACGGACGAGTTCCCATCTACAACAACTTTCGATCATTTGGATGTCGAGTGTTCCCCTACCTTCGTGATCATTCGGCTCACAAGTTGGCACCAAGAAGTCTTCCATGCATCTTTCTCGGTTATTGTACTCAATACAAAGGATACTGGTGTCTTGAACCATCTTCCATGCGCATATATGTTACACGTCATGCCATATTTGATGAATCTTTGTATCCGTTACATGGTAATCATGGGGCTAAAGACATTCGCGAACTTGCTGATCACTTTTTCATAGATGATCATCCCACTGCTACTCATGAGTCTATTGATACGCCATTAACACCACACCAACCGCCATCTACTCCAACACCTCCATGCTGCTTATGTGATGATCATGTTCCCACAAATAACCCAACACAACAGCCCTCACATCACTCTTCCTCGCAACCTATTGAACAACATACGCCAAATGTTTCATTAAATCAGTTCGAGCAAACAAACACACCTGTAGAGATTACTACATCTTCTGATTCTTTGGTGGAACAACCTAACGCTACTATTAGGACAGGTCATCACATGACCACTCGTGCAAAGGCTGGGATTTTCAAAACAAAGCATCAAGCAGATTTTGCTTTTGTTCAAAATAATGGACTGTTACATGCTCTTTATGCTTCGTCGGATCCTTGTGGTTTCAAAACCGCCACCAAAAATCCTGTTTGGGTTACCGCAATGAAACACGAGATCGATGCTCTCCATCGCAATCGTACTTGGTGTCTTGTTCCTCGTCCTAACAACTGCAATGTTGTTGGATGTCGCTGGCTTTATCGCACCAAGTATCTTGCTGATGGATCTATTGATCGACACAAAGCTCGATTGGTTGCTCAAGGATTTAGTCAAGTACCGGGATTGGATTTTTCTCACACATTCAGTCCTGTTGTTAAAGCATCCACCGTTCGTATTGTCGTGTCATTAGCCATGCTTCATAACTGGCCACTTCACCAGTTAGATGTCAATAATGCTTTCTTGCATGGAAAATTGAACGATTGTGTTTACATGGAGCAACCGCCTGGATTTGTCGACACTCAACACCCGACATATGTCTGCAAACTCCAAAAAGCAATCTATGGCCTTAAACAAGCTCCTCGTGCTTGGTTTCATCGATTAAGTACGTTCCTTGTGAAATTTGGCTTCTCGTGCAGCCGTGCTGATCCATCATTGTTTGTTTACAAGAAAGGAAGCACCATACTATATCTTCTGGTATATGTTGATGATTTAATTCTCACCGGAAACAGCTCAACGCTCCTTCGATCCTTCATCAACATACTACATTCTGAATTTGCAATCAAAGACTTGGGTCACCTAAGCTATTTTCTTGGACTTGAGGTCAAATACACCTCCAAAGGACTCTTTTTGGGACAATCTCGTTATGCTAAAGAAATTCTTGAACGGGCTAACCTTATTGATGCTAAACCCGTCTCCACACCTTTGTCTCCTAACACAATGTTCGTGTCGGATGGTGATCCTTATTCAGATGTCACTCACTATCGCTCTATTGTTGGTGCTCTACAATATCTCACCATTACTCGCCCGGATATTTCTTATGTTGTCAATTAAGTGAGCCAATTTTTGCAAAAACCAACAATTGAACATTATGCGCAAGTAAAGAGGATTCTTAGATATATCAAAGGCACAATCTCACTTGGTCTCAATTTTACTAGGTTCACAAAAACATCACTCATTGGTTATTCTGATGCCGATTGGGCTCGGTGCATTGAGACACGTCGCTCCACCTACGGTTATTCCATCTTTCTTGGTGGCAATCTTGTTTCGTGGAGTGCAAAGAAACAACCCACTGTTTCTCGGTCCAGTTGCGAGTCTGAATACCGTGCCATGGCCAACACGGCTGCTGAGATAATATGGATCACTCATTTGCTTCGGGAACTTCATGTTTTACCATACGGGCGTCCCACACTCTTGTGTGACAATAAAAGTGCCTTATTTTTATCTCAAAATCCGGTATCACACAAACGTGCTAAACACATCGATCTGGACTACCATTTTATTCGCGAGTTAGTAGCATCGGGAAAACTTCACACGGCTTATATTCCTACCACACTTCAGGTTGCAGACATCTTCACAAAAAGTCTTCCAAGACTTCAATTTGAAACCTTCCGCAAACTTTTAACATTGGGTCCTCCACCGTTACGTTTGAGGGGGGATATTAGATAACTGTTTTGTATTGTTTGGTATTCTTGCATTCATTGTAAATGTTTTTGTCTTCCTTCATTCATTATAAAGGGGGTTTCTTATTGTTACATTATATAATGAAAGCTATACCCACATCATTTGTGTGGTTCATCATATAACTCCTATCACATTGTTTTTACAAATTCAATTTTTTTTTATTCGAAAGATGAATTATAGTAACAACAAATAAATTCGAAAGATATCAAGAAAACTAAAACACACATCTAAAAAACAACAAATCAATGCTTAACAAATATGAAATATCAAACATAGTGTCTAACTTCCATGCGAATGTTTTTATAACTCTTGGTAAAGAGTTTATACCAATGTATCTCTAATATAAATGTTTTTGAATTCAATGCAGGTGGATCTTCACGCGAATGTTGGATGTGTATGATACCACTATTTTAGGTGTAACACGTCATCATTGCTAATGGTTTGGTTCATGTACATGTATTCTAATACGGAGTGTTTCATGTGTATTTTAAAGATGTGTCACATTTTAGAATTTGCCTTAAATCACCACCATGAGTGTTTGACTAATTTCCACAGTTTAATTTAGGACTTCACCTTTTAAATGATTAAATCGAGGTGACAAATTATGTCAAAATACATAGTTCTAAATAGTTCGTTATAGTCTGTTTTAGGGCGCGCTAAAACTTGAGGCGTGACCTTCACGCTACGCAATAGGTTAAGGCGTGCTACGACATGAGGTGCGGTAATTTTTTGAATTTAACTCCAAAAAATAAATATTATCACATGTAAAGATAGTTTTCTAGCTTTAATTATTGTGTACTACAATTATTATGAATTTAGTTTTAATACAATATTGAAATATGATAAAACAAATAAATATTTTATATGTTGTGCCACTATAAGCCACGCTTTAAAAACGCTAAAACTTCGCTTTAGCCGCTAAAGCATGTAGCTTGGACATACCGCCACGCCACGCCTCACGCTATTTATAACCATGTCAAAATGTATAAAGTTAGGTTAATTGTACTTTTTTTAACTAATAAACTAATGAGTGTGTGGATAATAAAAAGAAAAAAGTAATTATTTGTGTTTTGAAGTTTTGAAAAAGTGATTGAAGAACTACTTGTTTTATTTTTAAAATGATGAAAAACTAAAATGAGTTATTTTACTTATTAACTAAACAAATAATCTGATTTATCAAATACTAAAAAATTGATAATCTGATTATTGCGGTTTCAATCAACATAATCAAATCCAAACATTATTTCTCAAAACCACGTTTTTTAATTGTTAATTATCAAATTATTCATTTTCAAAACGTATAACCTATTTCTAATAAACAATCCCAAACACCACTTAGTCGGGTTGATTTGCCACAATGACACAGTGTCCCTAAATTTTTAGGTGCAAATTTACATTTTGTTATATACAAAAGAAATAATCCAAATTAACATGTATTTAACCATGATGTGCGATTGTGTCCCTTGAGTGATAGCTAAGTATGCTTAATGGCATAATGTTCTTTTTCACTTAATTTTGCATTGATCGTACTTTAACTTTTATATTATAATGGAATGGTTCTTATGTATTTAAGGAGCATCTTTAAATCTTTAAAATATGATTTTTTTTTAATTTGTGATTTCAGTGCACATGATAAAAAGAAAATATATTTAGTTTTTACTGATTTGTACTTTTTTAGTACGTTTACTTTTCAGCTTTAGTAGTTCAATATATTTTACTTTTCAATCTCTACTTATAAAGGAAAAATCCTCAAAATCGAATGTTGAAAAATAATTTAATTATAAAATTGTTGAAAAATTAAATGCATAGAAGTTAGATATTAATTATAGAATTTTGAAAAATTAAATACACTTAAGTTAGATAAAATAGGAAATGTTAAAAAATTAAACCATAAACAATTGCATAAGTTACCGGGTCACGGGTTGCACAACCGGATTAATTCGGTCGAGTAACTTGGTCACGGTTTTCACCAACGGGTCAACCCGGTCGAGTCATCGGGTCACGGATCGACCATCGGACCAACCCGATTGAGTCACCGGGTAACGGGTTCGGCCATCGGGCCAATCTTTTCGAGTCACAGGTTTGACCATCGGGTTAACCCAATCGAGTCAACGGGTAACGGGTTCGACAACCGGGCAAATTCTGTCGAGCCACCGGGTCACTGGCTTCGACCACCGGGTCAATCCTATCGAGTCACCGGGTCACGGGTTCAACCACCGGGACACGGGTTCGAACAGCGAGTCAATCCGATCGAGTTAATGGGAACGGGCTCGCCTACCGGTTCAACCCGGACGAGTCACCGGATTACCGATTCGACCATCGGGTCAATTAATAAATTATTAACTATCTATCGCTAGGCAATTATTGGGTCACGAGTTCGAAGTATATCGTTAATTATATTTCTTTAGATAATTCCGCTTTTATGCGCGAGTAATCTTCTAGTACACTAAACAAGTTAAATACATTCGTATTGCAATGCATGCCAATCTTTTTGGGTTTAATTTTCTCACAAGATCCGTCATATCTGTCAATATTGAATTTAAGCATGCTGGTTATGAATAATGCTAAATCTAATTAGTAATCGCAAATAGACTATCAATCAAACTTTTCACTTTGTTGTAGGCCTCGTTTGTAAGCAGGATAGCTAATACCTCAAAAAAAATAAAAAATTGTATTCACCTAATATTTTGTGTTTTTTCTGATTTTTTTTTAATTTATTTATATATACCGAAAGTGTAAACCAAAAATTTAGGTTTATTTAGAAAGAAAAAAAAATCTCGTTTAAGGTCTCATAGATGGAAATTGATACGAAGTACTGAACATAAGACTTTGTAAGAGAGACAGTTCTACTCATTAAAATATAAAATTTAACGAGTAAAAAATATTAAATTATCAAATTATAAAACATAAACTGATAAAAAAAAATAGTGTTATATTGTAAACAGTGATAAAAATAATATTTTTTATATTTTATTGTGGGTTAAAGGATAACAATAATAGGACCCTTTTAATAATTATCGGAATGACTGGTCACCATTGTATAAATAAACAAAATTATAAGAAAAAGGAAAAATTTTTATAAAAAAAAACTCGATGGAAAAATAGAGAACAAAGGTATAAAAAAAGAGCTTAAGGTGGCCTTTTGGATTTTTTTGCTTTTTTGTTTTTTTTTTAAGTAAGCATTTAGAAATCTAATAAGCACAAAGGTAGTATGAACTTACATTAATTTGCGTTGAACAAATAATGGAGTTCCAAAAAGAAATATGAGACAAGTTTGAAATTTGTCATGTATGATTCATGGGGGCCTTTGTGCACATGATGAGTTTTCTTTGTTTGGCTAAAACCGAAAACTAGCATAACTCAGTGTTGTTGACCCTTAAAAGCTAGCTAACAAAACAAATAAACTTTTAGGAGAGTAAATTAAGTATTGATCATTAACCAAAAACTAGCATAATTCAATGACCAATGGACAAGTGGCTAAAAGATTGATGAAGATAACCAAAATCAGTATTCACAATTTATGTCTTTTTGGGGTAAAGAGGATAAAATATATTAATTATAAAAAAAACGTTATGTCAATATAATGTGACTGAAATACCAAATTAATTTTAAGCACAACTTGAACAACTAATAATCATATGACACGTCATACGATTTTTCTATAAATACATAACCAATGACCCCAATGGAAAAGAAACACCTAACAATACATAAACAAATGAACACAACCATTAAATGAAGAGCAATGTTAAAGCCTCCTACAATTTGTTACTACTTATCCTTCTACTCATATCAAATTAAAACATGTGTAATCCACTCATTCTCTTTCTTAATTACATCCATTCATGAGTCCACTTGGCATGATTATATAAGTAGGAGGATATGTAGGCATATTTAGTAGGAGGATAAATCATTTTCCTTAAATGAAACACGAATTAGGGATACTCCATGCTCGAGCAAACTGGACACCATCATGGAACTTCTTAAACGGACATGACATTAGTTTCACACGAACTACATTCAATATGCACTCCGTAACTTGGTCAACATTCCTCTTCTTGGCAGAAAATATACGTCCATTACGTTCTAGCCATATAAAATAAGAAGCAGCTGCTAACACCAACTTAGCAATGACATTTTTGGACGATTTCTTGTGGGCCATTGGTTGATGATATCAACAAGTTGCTAGATATTAGGGCTCGCCAATTGTAGCCTAGCAGGGCCTTTCACTTTGTCCCAAACCTGTAAAGAAAACGAACAAGCAAAGAAAAGATGCTCATGGGAATCCTGCACCAAATCATCCAACGGACAAAGAGTTGCAATAGCAGTAGAAACATCCCACGGGGCAACTCGATCTTGGGTTTTCAACTTACCTTTAACAACCAATTATAAATGTATAGCATGCCGAGGAATGCATTTGGAAAACCAAACAAACTCAAACCAGGGAACCTTAGGATTCCTATAACGAATAGAGGACTACACTTGGGAAACAGCGAACAGTTTCTTCACTCCAAGATCATCACGCCAAACTAAAGTATCACTCTTCCCCTTAATGATATTAGGGACAACCATAGTACCAAGAAAAGGAATTTTGTTAGTAAAAAAAGGCCAATTCCACGCACTTTGAGGAATACCATCACCAACCTTAGTAGTAGTCGCAAGACCGCTCTAGCCATATACCTACACGAAACAAAATCAACTAACGGACATAGAGAACCCCATTTATCATACTATAGCGACGTTGTGGTACCATCACCAATCTCAAACCAAATATAATCTTGAATGACTGATCACAACTGAAAGAGTTTCCTCCAACCCTACGACATATTGCCACACGTAGGGACGTCCGAAAAGCTACGCCCCTTCAACTTATATGAATGAATCCACTGAACCTATAACGACTCTTTGAGGCTCAATAACTTCCACACATGGGTAGCCATAAGCGCTTTATTAAAAAGGTCCAATCTTCGCAAACCTAAACCACCCTCCGACTTAGGAAGACAAACCACCTCCCATGCCACTTTTGATTTTCCCTTACGCATACTACTTTGACACCAAAGAAACCCACGCATAATTTACTCAATGTCAAGCAAAACCCGAGAAGGAAGAATAAAGACCGACGCCCAATATATATGCATTGAACCAATCACAGATTGAACCGATTGCAATCTACCACCAGCTGAGATCGACTCATTTTTCCAATCCTCAACCCGACTTTGAGCTCTTTCAATGAGATCCTTACAATAACGAAATATCAACCTTGAGGAAACCAACGACACACCAAGGTATTTCACCGGTAAACGACCCTTGTCAAAGGGAAGAATGTTTAAAATAGATACCTCATTATGGCTTAGCACATTGCAACTTCGAGATACTTGGGGTTAAACCAGAAGCATCTTTGAACTCTTTCAATGCCTCCTTGATAATACCCACTTAATTAAGATCTCCATGCATAAACATAAACAGGTCATCAGCGAAGCACGGATTGATCAACTAGAACTTATCACAAACCCGATGATCAGTAAAATTATTTATCAACCTGACTCTTCTATGAAGCATAAGCGTGAGCACCTCCATAACAAGAGTGAATAAATAAGGCAATAAGGGATCTCCCTGCCCAATCCCGCATTTACCTTTAAAAAAACCAAGCAACGTGTCATTAATATTTATCGAGAAAGAAGTAGTAACACACTCCATAATCTAACCAATCATACGATCATGGAACCCGAAACACATAGAAACCTCCTTAAGAAACTCCCAATCAACCGTGTCATACGCCTTCTCAATGTCTACTTTAAAACCACACCGAGACGACCCATGATCCAAATGATAGTTATGCATAAGTTCATTAGTTAACAAAATATTATTCGCAATGCTCCTTCCTGGCACAAATATTGATTGGTTAGAACTAACAAGCAACGTAAGACTCTCCTTGAGTCTATTAGCAATAATCTTGCTAATACATTTGAACACCACGTTACAACATGAGATGGGACGATAGTCATTAACACAAGCTGTAATATTCACAATTTATGTCATGTACGTAATCTTACTAATATTCATGATGCACGTGATTTATTCTTAGCAATAACTAAAGATATTGTAATTGACCAATTGATATATTTGTAAGGCTATGTTTGACGACACGTAACAATAAACAGTTGCAGAAGCAGGAGCAATATGTAGTTAGTAGGAGCAATCTGCAGTAGTTTTTATTTATTAAAAAGGTGTTTGGTAAACATGGCAGTAACATTAACTATAGACGATAAAATTACAAAAAAGGACAAAAACTAATCAAGGAAATAACAAAATTATTAAGAAATTAAAAGACGGTATATTTGTAATTTTAAAGAAAACTACTTGGACCGTAATTTAAAATGCTTATGTATCAAGCATTTCAAATAGGAGCAGTTGTATGATATCTAAACTCCTAGTTACTCCTTCTCCAAACAAGCTTTTAAGTCAAACTGCTAACCACTTCTCGCTTACCGCTTCAAAACGATTCAAAAAACTTGTTGCCAAACGTAGCCTAAGAGTAAAAACTTGGAGAACATGTTTTTAATTATTAGTACTATTTATTAGGTATTTTGATAACTCTATCTTTATTAAATGTCAAAATTTTAAGTAATACAACAAAAACAACATACTGTATGTCTTATTAATGCAACAAAAGAATCAAATTTAAGTAATATATAACATCTTAATGCTTATGTACAATTTTCTTTCTTTGTTTAATTAATGCTCCTAATTAAAACACCTCATTACATAAATATATAATGATATATACACATTTCACAACCATGATAACACATAATAAACATACATAATACATTATTAATACTCCTAATTAAAACATTACGTTACATAAATATATAATCATATGTACACACTTTATAAAAATGGTAAAGCATAAATAAAAATAAATAATCTATATTTAGCTATCTATGGTATAGTTTAGATATATTAAAACAATGTTACATAAAAATATTAGCTTAGTTAAATAGAGATACGTCTTCATCATTTTTGCTCGACCATCTGTATCTCATTTCACACTAAGTACTCAAGGTAATTTTATAAAAGAAAATGAAAGTAAATTGAAGTAAACGGAAAAAAACTAAATTTTTGGCGTGTTCTTGAGAGTTTTAAGATAAAGTGAATGGATAGAGAAGGAAGCAAAGTAAGGGGTATTTAGTATTTTATGAAATAAATACTTTCATCATAATTTTAGAGTCATGGTGAGTGAAAAAAGACGTGTCACATTTATTGATTATACTATCCCAACAAACTATGTTATGTTTTGTTCTTAACCATTTGAACATAAGAAAAAATTTGCGAAGTTTTTTAATATTTTGGACCACTTCCCCTCTTATTTTTTATAATTAAAGAACACAAACAATTTTTAAAAAATAATAATATTCTGCGATCAAAATTACATGTGATATGTTTTTGGGTGAATATCATCGTCATTTAGAAGTTAGTGCTAAGAAAAAAGAATAGCCGAATAACATTTATTTTCCAGAGAATTTAGTCACAGGGTACCCGTTGCCGCATCGCGCGGGTACCCTACAAGTCTAAACAACGAGGAGGGTTATATCGGATACCATCTGTTTCTTGAATACAAAAAGACACATCCCAACCATCCATTAACATAAGATCAAATGATGAGATTAAAACCCCTTTTCTTGACAAAAAGCTAATTAAAAAAAAGGTATTTCTGTCTTTTCACCCTCACACCTACCCACACCCCAAATCACTCCAATCTGTCTTTTTTACCCACATATGCCTTGTTTTCTACAATCCTCTCATTTCTAATTCAATTTCAACTTCTAATTCGCACATCAAATGATACACTCAAATTTCAATCATCATGTCCGTCATGGTTCATCTTCATCATCATTGTTTGTTGGGAATTTTTTGTAAAATACCAAGTACCGTTGGTACAAGTATAAGTACTGTTAGTATTGGCAAGTACCATGAGTGTTAACGCGATACATAGCAAGTATTGTTAGTTATATTGTAAGTACTGCTATATTGATTAGGACGAATATATCTTTAGAAAAGATATGTCATAGTTATAGTTAGAGTATATCTTATGCGATATACTTAATAGTTTAGAATATTGATAAGATATCGTGTGTGATATACTTATCATAATAGAATATTCTAAGGTTTCTAGGGTTCCTTACACTATAAAAGGAACATAGGTACGATGAGTTTATTGTACCTCACTGAGAGTCGATTAATTGAGAATCAAATAGTTAAAAGTAATTCTGTTCTTCTTTGCTTTATAAGTTAGATTCCACATAACTTATTTGGTTGAGTACGAGTTCTCAAGTGCTCTTTTGATTACAAGCTATTGTACAAATTCTTAACATAATATAGATCCATTCAAAGGGATCAAGTGGTATCAGAGCTTGTTGAGAAACTCTGAATAAGAAGAACACAACCCTAAATCCCCACTCACACAAAATCAATGTCTCAAGCCGGTGATAATACTCACTTGGAAGAAATTCCAGATCCTGATCCCATACCATAGGGAAAACCTCAAGTTGTGCATCCTGCACCTCCACCTACACAAGGTGCACAAGCTACAGATGTTGTAGTCACTCATACAACTACACCTTCTTCCCATACTCTTTCTGCTGTAAAACTTCCTGTTCTAAATAGTGATAACTATGAGACATGGGCAATGCAGATGGAACATTACTTGAACCACACAGATCATACTTTGTGACAGGTTATTAAGAATAGGAATACTCCTAAGAAGTTGTATTGGTTTCCTGATGGAACATTTTATGCTTTACCTGTTGTCACTGTTGAAGAGGTACAAGTAGAGATCAGAGAAAGAAAGGCCAGAACTGCTTTAGCTATGGCACTTTCAAAAGACATTCTTCCTAGCTTTCATCACTTCAAGGATGCAAAGGCTATGTGGGATGCCATCAAGCTTAGATTTGGAGGCGGACAAGTCTAAGAAGATGAAAAAGATTGTTTTGAAACAAGAATTTGATAACTTCTCAATTTCCAGTACATAAGGAATCCATAGTGGTTATGGAAGGTTCAGTAAATTGCTCATTCAGTTGGCAGTTCATGGACTAGTAATTCCTCATGAAGAAGCAAATCTAAATTTTTTAAGAAGTGTTCCACAAGAATGGAAAGTGTAGAAACTAGAAGGGGGGGGGGGGGGGGGAGGGGGAGGGTTGAATAGTTTCTTAAAATTTCTTGTTAAAGATTGATTTATAAAAATCCTTTTTCAAAACTTAAGCTTGAGTATTTATGTGAAACCTTCTTATACATAATATGAACAAGGTATAGTGCAACTAAACTAATAATCACATATATAAGTGCAACTAAACAAATATTCACAAGTATAGATAATAATGAATGTAAAGAGATAAGGGAAGGAAAGATCAAACCAAACACCAAGGATTTATAGTGGTTCGGCAACGAAGATCACTCCTCGTTCCTACTCCACTCCTCGAGTACACCTTACTCGAGAGTTCAATAATCAACAAGCTCCTTAAGGTGGAGAAACCGCACACAACGTCGCTTAACCAATTTCTGACTCTAAGCTAAAAGTCGAGCCCTAATCTTAGCTAGGACCAATCTACACCAATATACTTTAAGGACTAAGTATTAACCTTAATACATACACAACTTCCAAATAGACACAACTACTTGGATCTTCACAACAATGACATAACAATGAATGAATAAGTGTGGATCTTCAATGGATATTTAAGGTAGACACAACACTTTAAGAATGATAGTGTTCTTCTCTTTGCACTTTGAGAGGAAAAGATAAGAGGAGAAAGATTCACTTCTAAACAAGTAATAATCAAACAAATGATCAAGGATTTGAGTGATTTAAGAAGTATCAAAGAATCTGGAAATGTATGTGCAAAATAGGTGAATTGAAAGTATGAGAATGGTCCACTAATTATAAGACAAACATCCAATGGCTATATCTGCCCGCGGTTCCTTATTGGAGCCCGCGGTTCCTTATCGATAAGGAACCGCTATAGGCGCTAAGGAACCGCGAGCGTAAAGTCCGCTCCCTTTTGTCTTTTAGTGGATTAGTTGAATCTGGGGATTAAAATATCCTGAAAGGATATTCCAAACCAAGATAGAATATGCCATTTTCAAATTTCAAATTTTTAAATAATTAATTTAATAAAACATTTTCTTAAAAAGAAAGTTTAATAATAAAACTTTGTCACACTTAATAAAAAGTGAGTTTTAAGAAAAGATTAAATCCTTGATCACTTAATTAGGATGAGTACTTGTTTGTTCATACCTTAAGTGATAATGGTTGAAATGAAAAATACTTGAACTCAAGAATTCGTTTTTCGTTGTTTTCGTAAATGCTTGTTTTTACATATTGTCGTAATCAAAACAAAGCGAGACCGAAAAATGCAAGTAACGTTTTTAGGCATCATTGCATCAACAATCACCCCCTTTTTGATTCCGACAATACTTAAACTCAATCATCTACTAAAACAAGATTTTTGAAGACGAGATTATCATTTCTCCCCCTTTGTCGAAGTAAAAAGGTTGCAAAAGTCTTTGAAGAAGAAAAGAATCGGACTTTGCAAATGCTCCCCCTTACTTAGGGCACCAAAGAATCGATATATGGTGACAAGCTACATAGAAGGGTTAGTAGTAGAGAAGAGACACCCAACAAGATATAGCAAAGGTCACAAAAAATAAGAGAAGAAACAAAAGATCCAAGATAAGTCATGTTAAAAGGAAACATGATAAAAGATACAAGGAAATAAATCATACAAAGATGTATGAGACACAAACACAAGCCAAAAGAAAAACATAAATCTTATCATAGGTAAACTATAACCCTAAGATTTGCTTGAACTAGATGTCTTGGAGATAAGCAACCAATGCTTAGATAAAAGACAAGGTAGTGGCGGAAGGAGGTGGTGGTAGCTTGGTATAGATCTCATAGTTATAGTGAAGAGGAGGTTTGACTAAGAGACTCTTGATGTAATTCAACTCTTCATAGATATGAGCCATATGTTGATATTGACAACAAAGACAATATGTTCCATGATGCATGACATTATCATGTGAAGGAGGTAGAACACTAAAGGATAGTGGTGGAAGATAAGAAGTTCCACAATCAACATTCTTAGAAGGAGAAGAGATGTGAGTTGAGTGTTCTTGGGTGAATTGGGATTGAAAGTAATTGGAGAGAATGGAGGAGAATCAAAGCTTTCATTTGGGGAATAAGACATTTTGATTTGAGAAAGGATGCAAAATGCTTAAGGTTAAATAGAGAAAGCTCAAGATAATTTGGGGGTGGTCAAAGGGTTGAAACAAAGATTCCAAAAAGTGTTGGAACAAATTTGGAGTTTCAGGAATACCCGAAAAAGAGAGTACTGGGCGCGGTTCCTTACCTCAGTCGACGGTTCCTTATCACTGGGGAACCGCGATATCAATAAAGAACCGCCCAAAGTGGGTTGAATTCAGTGATGAGGGAGGATTTTTCAGTTCAGCAAATCCTATTTTTCTAGTCTAACTAATCATGGAGATATGCTAAGAAGCAAAGATAAACAAAGAAAACACACAAGAGCTCACCAAACAAGGTTTTGACCCAAAACATATGGATTTTTAATAAAATCGATGTAGGAGGTGTGTGGAACTAGACACAAAGTCATGACACAATGATCCTCCATACATTTCTTTTGTTCTTGCTATATTTGAGAGACCCATACATATGAATTATGTAAGCTCATTATAAATAGCAAGAATCTATGAAAATGTTTTTAGATTGAATTAACAATGCAAAAAAAATTCTCGACCATTCTCGAAAGAATTTTGAGAGTTTTGAAAAAGGGAAGAGAAGTTTTCCAAAAAGAGTTTACTATACTAAAAAACTCACAGAAAAAAAGACTCAAAAGAGAAAAAGACTCGATTAATTAAAATGCATAATTAAGGAGTATGTTCCATTAAACCTAGACCTAAACGCAAGTAATTAAAAGGTTCCCTCTTAAGTGGCTTAGTGAAGATATCAACTAAGTTTTCTACCGAGGGTACCTTCTCTATCGAAATGTTCCCTTTTGAACATTATCCCTAAGAAAATGGTGGCGAATATCTATGTGCTTAGTTCGCAAATGTTGCACGGGATTCTTGCTAAGGTCTATTGCACCCTTGTTGTCGCACGTGATGGGAACATCATCAAGAGAAATCCCGTAATCAACAAGCGCTTGCTTCATCTATAGAGCTTGTTGACAAGCTTTATCGACACTCAGATACTCGGCTTCCGTGGTGGACATAGCAAGAGCGGTTTGTTTCTTGGAGAACCAAGAAGTTAAACAACAACCCATGAAGGTACACTAGTACAAAAATAGGTTTCGATCACACATACCGAATTTCGTGTAGTCACAAATATTTTTTTTGTGTGACTGAATTCGCCAGTCATAAATAAACAGTCACACTTGAAGTCAGTTTGTATGACCATTTCGTATTTTGTTTGCCACGCATATGAATATTTACGTGACTAGGGATAACAAATGCTTTTTGGATGAGTCGTTAGTCACTTAATAATTTGAGAGTGTTACCGAATCAAAGTTTGGTTCAAGTAGTAGTCACATTATACGTATACATGTGTGACAAATATTTGTCATACACACATCGAATGTGACCAAAAATCATATATGGTCACATAGACTTATTTTACAAGTGACAAATTGATAAACAAGGTTGTCACACACATTATTTTAATGTGACTAGTATATTTTGTTAAATGTTAACCAGTCATGAATTTTGTGTGTGTTGCAAATTGAAAGTAGGTATTGAAACATTTGCCACTATATTTATTTAAATGTGACAAATATTTTACAATTACTTGAAGAATATGATCAAATATAATACATGATCATATTAAATCGTCAAACAATTATGTGACTATATGTTTGCCAATAGTCACAACATTTGAGAAATGTGTATCTAAATTATACTTATGGTCACATTATAATGGGATTATCTATGACCAACACATTGAAAACGTCACACAGTAAAATATTTATGTGACAAATGTTTAGAACCAAATATAATCTCAATTTTCACTAATGTTAATATTAGTCACATATTTAGAACCAAATATGTTCATGTGGCAAATTGGTTAAGTGTATTAGTGTTTGAATGGAAGGTCTAGGGTTCGAGTCCTAGACCTTGTTTTTTGCTATTTTTTAAACAAACACAATAAGCCCTAAAAACACAGAAAACACACACTTTCTACACGTCCAATGAGAATGCTAATTCTTGGAACTTCACAAAAATTAATTACATGCATGAATATGTATTAGATGTTGGCATGTAGGCCGTTGACTCTTTGTATTCCATCCTTTGTTATATAAACAAGGATTAAGTAATTAAACTAATCATAACAAAAACATAACAAACACTTAATTATCAGCATTTTAAGAATAAAAAAATGGCTTCTTCATAAAAAAGAACATTTTCTGTTGCTTTTGAAGATACCAGTGCAGTTCCTAACAAGTTTGTATCATTATTTATTTTATCAACGTTGTATCTTTGTTATCATTTAGTACTAATAATCGTATATGTTCTTTTCAGGAAACCTTGTGTGGTGGCCTTAGTAAAAGCTAATGCAAATGGAGAGTTACCTGTTGATTGTCCTCACAATGATCCATATGAAGAGTAAGATTGCTATGTTGAGGAAGCTTACGAACAACGACAATGGAAGCTGGAAGACGAAGAGAATGCCCGACTAGAACAACAACGCCAGATGGAGGAAGCTGCTTCCTTAAGAAGGAGGCAACAGGAGCAAGAACAACGCGAGAGGGAGGAAGCTACTTCCTTTAGAAGGAGGCAAGAGGAACAACGCCAGAGGGAGGAAGTGTATAGGAGGCAACTGGAGGAAGAAGGTGAAATCATTGATGATGATGTTTATTTTTCTGAGCATGAAATTGAAGAAGACGAAGACGAGTTCAAAGAGGTTTTAGATTACGATGAACTTCATTTGGCTTTTGATCCTGAAAAATCTCCAAAGTTTGATTAGTTAGAGAAACAAAATGTTTGTTTTTATTTAAAAACTGTAATCCTTTAGTATTATTGAATTGAATCTATGTTTGATCAGTTTTCACCTTGTCTTATTTTTATTTTACTTCAGTCATTTCAAACTTTTCATTTTCAGTTTGATTAATATTTAAGCACATTGTTTGAACAAATTAGTTGTTTATGGGAAATTAGACACGAATTGGAATAAATACTTGGACTAGTGAAAATAGATTAAAAAGATAAAAAAATCTTAACTTGTGCTTGACTAGATAATGATTAAAAACGAAATAAGCTGAAACAAGCAACTTTTCAAGAAAATACTCAATATTAGCTTAGTTTTGAGTGAAGAATGGCATAACAGTATTGTTACAAACATATGCTCTGAAGATTAAGGCAAGAGCCTAACAACTTTCTATCCAATTGGAAAATAATTGCAGATGTAATAGCAAAAACTTAAAAGCAGCTTAGAGTTAAGCTAAGTCGAAAACATAAACTGCTCAAAGCTTAATTAGTTTTGCGGGAGAATTAGGGAAAAAAAATGGGTTATAAGATCCACCGAAGTGGAAAGCCTTAACCGGATGTGTAATAGGTAACTTTGACACAAAAATCTTGGTTATATGTGTTATGCATATAGGATTATACAACTCACAACATGAATAAATAAAATACAAGATGAACCATGTTTACATCCATGATATATAAGTCTAATTTCATAATATTGATGATAATATTGCAGGTTCATACAAAATGTGAATGAAAACATATTTGCATTCCAAAAAATAATGGATACACCCATCCATGCAGATTAGTGTTTAAAATTGTTTACATAAACTATACCTACACTTAACCGAAATAGTCTAAAGAAGATTCATCAGAAACATCTATAAAACATAGATAACAAGTTCTTCCAAAGCCTACCCCTACAGGTTCCTCTATAGCCTACCCCTTCTTCCTTTTTCCTAGCTTTGTTTCAAATTCTTTCAATTTTTTTGGACAAGGCAGGAAACATACTGCATTTCTCATAGGTGGGGGCCTTTCTGTTGTAGAAAATGGAGACCGAGAAGATGACTCTGCTTTTGGTGTACATCCCTTGCTAACACTTGGACTGACTATCTGCTTGGATGATCCACTCGCCTTGCCTGCAGTCTGACTGGATGAGCCAATAGATTTGCCTTTCTTCTTGGACGGTGAATTAGTCTCTCCCCAAGTCTCGTCTGAACTACAATCATCTGCAGAGGTGCTGGAATACTTGGAAGGTTCGTCCTAGTCATCATGAAATGGGTGCTGGAAGTCTTTAGTGTTCACATGATCAAAGCTTTCATCTAATGACAACAAATGTTCCTCAAAGCTTTCAAAGCTTTCATCTGATGATAGCGTATCTTCTTTAGAGATTTCAGAGGAATCAATGATGATAACATCTGTAAATTACAAGACAAATTTTAATAAATTCAGATACTAACAGCCACCCAGATACTCAAAACAATAAAACATTCATATACAAAATTATTATAGGTTAAAAGTTATAATACTAACCTCCTTGCAACAGTCTCTGTTTGAAATTTTGGAATTCCCTTTCAAGCTTTTCCACCCTATTATGTAGGTTAGAAAGATCAGTTGTGGTATCAGCTTCCATTGAACCATTTCCTTTTTCTTTTTTTTATCGAGTCAGCTCTTGTATCTACATATCATAACACCGCAAAAGATAACTACAAATACATAATTACATGTCTGTTATAAAGTTTAACAGCTGCACATAAACGACATCTTAAGCCCGTTTGCCCTTCGAGGTAGATATCTCCACGATTCCTCGATCTTCATGCCCAATATATTGATCCAATATGGACCTAATTATTTTTCGTTTATCCTTTTTTATGTAAGTAGCTCAAAATTTGACATTCGCATTCGGTCTTTGATTGATATCAATATCATCAATACCCATGAAAAAGCGAATATGAGTGCCAAATTAAGAGGTCCTTTACTAAAATGGCTAAACAAAAAGATGTTAATGCATATTGAATTCACATATTGGGCATGAAGATGATGATTTTCACGACAAAGAGGAATCATGGCGATATTTACCTCGAAGAGGAAACGGGCTTGAGATGTCGTTGTGGAGCTATAATACTTTAGAGCATACATGTGATACCGAAGCTAGTGAATAACTATATTTCTCTAAAGGTTAAAATTTAGTTTACTTACCTCCCTGCAACTCTGTCTGTTTAAGAAGTTTGAATTCTCTTTCAAGCTTTTCCAATCTATTATCTAGATTAAAAGGATCAAATGCTTTATCAGCTTCTGTTGATCCCTTGCCTTTTTCTTTTTTCTTTAAGTTAGATCTTGTATCTACATCAGCATATAACCAACATATAAACAACATAGTAACTGAACCAATGCAGCTGTGAAAACGTATAGACTTCCTGGCCAACATTTTTGAATCTAAGATGGCATTGACAGAACAACCTACATATTTTCATTTACCCTTTTTTATGTAAGCCCCTCTTACTATGGCCGTCGCATTATCTTTTTCATGGGCATCACTACCATCAACTAAGGTCTTTACTGAGCGACCCTTTTCCTTTTTGTTGATTGGTGGAAGGATTTCCTTCCCATTTGTAAATTTTGGCGCTTATTTCGGCATCAAATTATCCGAGTTGTCACTCTGAACACGCTCACTCTCACTTTGAGTTTCAGTATCGAAATATAATCTGAACATGGATCAATCCAAATACTAAATGCATGATATAAACCACACAAGTATGTATCTAGATACTCAACTGGAAAGAGTATTCGGATACTGAAACTAAAAAGTAAGAGCATTCATAGTGGTGACACGAATAACTTGCTACCCCATGAAGCCCCAAAAGTCGGAACTTGGAATGAAAACATTCGACCAATCAACAGAAAAGAAAAGGGTCGTTTATTAAAGACCATAGTTGATGTTAACAAGGACCTTGTAAAAGGGATATGACACGGCCATAGTAAGAGGTACTTACATAAAAAAGGGTGAACGAAAAGATGTAGGTTGTTCTATTGATGCCATCTTAGATTCAAAAAAGTTGGCCAGGAAGTCTATTCGTTTTCACATCAAGATAATCAAACCTAATCTCAACTCAAATGTTTAAGGTTTCAAGTATGCCCAACCCCTTTTTTAAAAATTTATGGTGTGTTTTTTTAGCTTATATAATGGGCTTATATAAGCCATTTTTTTACTTATATAAGCCTATGTTTAATAAAATTATAAGCCCATGGCTTATATAAACTTAAGTTAATATGATGGTAAAATGGTAAATATGTTATATAAGCTGTAACACCCCATTTTGATAATGGAATGTCACGCGTAATTATGGCGTGTCATCAAAGCATACAAGGATAAATGTATAAAACATTACATGACCATAGGGATAACTGGAATCAAACATCGGTTCCCAAACATAAGCCCAAAACATAATAAAGCAAAAGAAATGAATGAAAGACTAAACAAGCATAAGTATATGAAGGCAAAAAGGAAAAGAAGTCTCTAGCAGCTTCCATCCTATGCACGTCCTCCAAATGCTCGAGTCTTTCCTAGGGTACCTGCCGTTTGGGGACATGGAAAGGAAAGTAACGGCTGAGCAAAACGCTCAGTGCACGGATATAGACATAGTATAAGTGACTAAAACATAATCGAGACTTAATAGCAGCGGAAATGTATAAGTCCTGGAAAACCTGGAACATGTCATAAAACTGGTTTTATAGTTTGAAAAGCCTTATGTTTATCTTATGAATACTGTTTAACATATTTTACCATTAGCCAATATAGGTCATGAAAATCCACCGTGCATGAATACTTGGAGGGGTGACCTCATCATGCAAATTAGAGGGGCTGCCTCTAATTTAATATACTGGTTTTTGGGTAGGAGGGATCAGCTCCTTGTGAAGGATGCAAGGCACACACCACATTCACCATGAAATCCTAAATAAAAACATGTAACTAGGATGCACCCATACGCCCCACATGATAAATATAAATAAATGGCCAAAAGCTGAAGGGACGCCACGAGCAATCACTCCGCCCTAGTGAAGTCATAACATCAGTGCCTCTAATGTTATGGTTATGGTACCTCCATAACTAGGTGAAACTGGTCATGCATGTATATGGCTATAGGTAATCTTAATTAAACATAAGCAATCAAACACGTAACTTATACTACGGGAAAACAGTTGGCTGCATACGAGGAAATCCTAATAAGGAAAGAATGTCCATACTGAAAGGACGGGAATCCGTACCTTATGTCCAGTGAACGAAGAAGATGAACTGAGAGGAATCCTACTTCCGAATCACTAGTGCTACATAAATACATACATGAATAAGTATCTGCTTACTAAATACGTAGCTCAGTTTTATGTCATGTCTTAGCTTATTTTATGTATTCTTACCATGTTTTACTGTTTTTAAGCCTTAAACCTGTTTATCTTATATTCTGTTTAATCTGATTAAGTATTTCTGGTATTTCATGTGTTATTTTACTTACTGTGTAATAATAAGTAACTTTCCAAAAATAGAAGGTTTCCTAAAATAGAAAGTTTCCAAAAATAGAAAGTTTCCAAAAATAGAAAGTTACCAAAAATAGAAAGTTTTCAAAAATAGAAAGTTTCCAAAAAAAGAAAGTTTCCAAAAATAGAAAGTTTCCAAAAATAGAAAGTTTCCAAAAATAGAAAGTTTCCAAAAATAGAATTACTGCTTAAAATAGATAAGTTTCTAAAAATAGAAAGTTTCCATAAATAGATCAGCTGCCTTAATTAAATAAGTTTCCATAAATAGATTAGCTTCCTGAAATAAATAAGTTTCTAAAAATAGAAGGTTTCCATAAATAGATTAGCTGCCTTATTTAATTAAGTTTCTAAAAATAGAAAGTTTCCATAATTAAAAATAAGCTGGTTAAATAAGCTAAGTATATAAGCCTAAGTGTTTTCATGATTATTTTCTAAGTCATATAATATAATGTATAGTTTAATAATTATTCCATGTAATTAAATTAAACTATAGGTTAAAATATTTAATTAAAGTATAACATGTTTTTAATAAAAAAAATGTTAAATACTTAGGTTAAAACATGTATTATTATATACTAATAATATAACCTAGGTCATGTTAATTAATTAATTATAAATCATGGTTTTTAAATATTTAATTAATTATAAGTCTAAAATATAAAATACTTAGGTTAATTAATTTCATGATTATTAATAATTAAAATAACCTAAGTCATGTTATTAAATTAATCATGTCATTTTATTAATTTAATTTTTAATATAAGATCATAAAACATAAAAAAAAAACTAAACATACACCATGAACCGGATCTAGACTAAAAACAATGAACCGGACATGAAATCGACACCGTACCCCGAACCAACTCGAGGTACCCCGTGCCTTGATGCTGCCGTGGGACCCACACACACCAACCAAGACCATATGGTCTTGGTGGTGGTCGGTTTGGCCAAACCGAAACCCCTTCGGGTTCGGTGCAGCCTGCGGCCAAAAACAAACACCCCTTAAAACATACTTTTGATTTTATTTAACCCCAAATCATGTTAGATCCATGTTTATTTATTAGGTTTTTGTAAAAAACATAACATGTTCTTGATTTATTAAATGATCAAATCAAAAGAAAAGGTTTAAAAAGGATTTACCGAATTCGTGGATCAAAAGGATGAAGAACAAACACGATCACCAACTACAATTCCAAGATCCAAGATCACAAACCACCTCCTTGTGGTGGTTGTAGGGTGGCGGCACAAAGAAGAAAGGGAAGGAGGGTTTTAGGGTTTTTCTAAAAATCTTCTATAATTGTAAATGAGTAGTGAAAAATCCCCTTTTCCCTTTTAGTAAAAATTGATGGGCTAAGCCCATCCTCCCTCCTTAATTTCGTGGTAATGGGGCCCACAAGGGGTAACCCGAATGTTTTCCGTGTCTAATTAATAAGTGTGTTATCGTGTTCGTGTTTTACGTGTTTGTTTGTGTTTACTTGTGTTCGCGTTTTGTGTGTTCTCGTTAGATGATTACCGTGACCTAATATATTTATTTACGCTCGTAATATATATATATATATATATATATATATATATATATATATATATATATATATATATATATATATATATATATATATATATATATATATATATATATATATATATATATATATATATATATATATATATATATATATATATATATATATATATATATATATATATATATATATATATATATATATATAATAGTTCGTGCTTTAATTACGTTCATGATTTCATGATCGCATGTTCGTGATTAATTATTGTCAAATAATTATTACGTGATCGTGCGTAGTAAATACTTATCGTGTTCTAACACGTACGTAATACGTAAAATCCTAACACGTAATCGTAATCATGCTATATTAGGAAAGTTTTAATCTAGTACGTACGATCTTAAGGGTACTATTCATGGTAAAAGCATGCGGGTTTTACAACTCTTCCCCCCTAAAAAGAATAATTCGTCCCCTAAAAAGAATAATTCGTCCCCGAATTATAGATAACGTATCTGGAAGCGAAACATACCCGAATCAGACTGGAAAGGTATGCAAAATAACGGAAATGAAGGTGACATGGTAGAAGGGAACGTGGAACATGACATGTCTTGAAAAGACATGGAACGTGACGTGACTGAAAGGACATATCTAATCGATAAGAGAAAAACGGATAAGAAGTCCGGATGAACTTGTCCGTTTCAAAGTGGCTTCCCTCTTGGAAAGGTTCCTTTATAAGATCTTGACACGAATGATAAGTCTTGGTCCTCCTGACCTTGACTTGGAATACGAAGAAGTTCTTGGTTATCAACGGAAGGTAGATCCCCTAAATTCGATCGAGGAAAAATAAGAGTTAACGTGCAAGGGTAACTGAAACGTTACGATGGAAGACAATCTGACTTAACTGTTAACTAGAAACGATGCGCGAGACATAAAGAAACGTAGTACGTGAAAAATTTTGAACGTGATACGTGAAATTTTTTGAACGTGCTACGTGGAGATATGGCGAGTGTAGTATGAGTAAACATATCGTGATCCATCATACGTGGTAACATATCTTGATCATGATATGAGGAACGTGGAATGAACATGACATGTGAAACATATCGTGAACATAGAATATAATGGCGGTAACGCCAAACACTACAAGGTGAGACGTAGAATATAACGTGAAACGTCTATCTGATGATGGAGAGTTATACTAAAGTTGGGGCCGGTCTCTCAAGTTCTTGCAAACTTCCTAGAATGAGAAGAAAATGAACGTAAAATTGTAAGCCAAAATACGATCATGAACGTGAATAGTGTCATGAACGCAAGCGCGAAAACAAGTCGTGAAATTAGGACAAGGACGTGAAGTAAATAAGGGGCACAATTACGAATATTTGTCTGACCTGATAACTGAGAAATTGCCAAGTGATCGGATGAGCCTTGGCTGGAACATGTCCGATCAATCTGTTGGTTCTGAAATCCTTGCGGATGTAAGGATTCTGCAGACTTGATCAAACTGTTTGTAATAACTCAGATAGCATCCTGCTTCTTCTGAGTTTGCATTTATCTGGTAACCAAAATTCGTGAAGATCTTGTCCCATTTTAGTTCACAATTTCAGATGATGAAACATCCCAGTTTGTTGGTGTCCTATCTTAGCCTGTTGGTATGTCAGGTACATAGATATGGATGTAGCTGCATCTTGCTTCGTAGAAACTTGATACATAGAAGGTTGCGAAACTCTGAGTCTCTAAATCTAGACTTCTCCTAGCGTAGGATTTCCTAGAACACCTAATGTAGTGTAGGGTTTTCTCCTTTACGCATAAGCTGAATCATGGTAAGATTAACCATAGAAACCCATGTGATTCAGTGTGTTACTGTAATCAAACAGAATTGATATTGGAAAAATTTCCAGGGTAGAAGTTCTCTTGTCATAGAATTTGCTACATAGTGCAGATAGGGTCTTCCTGTTCTTCTCTAGGCTTAGAGGAAATCAGGTTATCCTCAATGAAAACACTGATGAATTTGTTTAGGAGTTCATGGAAACTCAATTTATTAAGTCCATAATGCTGTTGGAGCATTGATGAGACTAAATCAAAATAATAAATCTAGCATGACCGAGTCGTGCACGAATAGCAGTCACGGACATGTCCTGCTTTTTCACTCGTCACTGTTGGCAGCATGATCATGAGTTCGATCTTGGAAAAGTGATTAACACTATACGGTTGATTGGACATGTCGTCAATACGTGGAGGAGAATAACGGTCATGAATGGTGATTTGTTTAAGTCAACGGTAGTCGTCACATAATCTCATGGTACCATCCTTCTCCTTGTAGATTCTTCTGGAATGTATAGGAAGACGTTGGAATAATCAACTGGCTATGCGTAAAAGAATTAAGTGGTCGTGTCTTACTGACAGCTAGAAAATTTTAGCGACCATGGCTAACAACGCACATGCTTGTAAGCATAGATAATTTGTACAGATTTTCCCGATGGAAAATCAAGCTGAATGTATTCAGGAGCCTGAACATTACTGTACATAATTATGAGTCGTAGCATGGTGTGCTGTTCATAGTACATAATTAGGATAAAATTCATCTCGTGTCTGTCCGAGGAAATGCGTTAGCAGCTTGGATCTCATCATTAAGCTGAAGGAAAACCTTTGTATACGTGAGAATACAAAAGGCGTCCTTCATGGTCATGAATCAATGATTTATGGTTACAAGAATGAAAGTGACATCGGCAACATGACAGTTCTCACTGATGCGCCGGTAATGGTATTGAAATTCTTGTGGCCTGATTAATACATGGCACAACAAAATGGATATACCCTTGGAGGGTACCCTGAATTTCTTAGAAATGTTCCATAGTTGGACGTGAGTCATGTGTCTTGACTCGTGTCTTGGAACTATAAGCATGACATATGTCTTGACTGGTGTCTTGACATGTGTCTTCAGAAAGTATACGTGAGACATGTGTCTTGACTGATGTCTTGACATGTGTCTCGAGACGTAAAACAATAGAACTACCATATTAGGCTATTATGCCAGACTTAGCGGATTGGTTGGACTACTGATCCTTCGTATGTCTGATCACGTCCGCGGCCGGAGCCTCGGTTGCGATTTCTAGGATAGTTTCTATCATAGTAGTGGTTACTATTGTCCTGTCTGTCAGTTCCATGACGATCATTCTCATGACCGTGATTCATGTAACTAATAAGCTGAGTGGCCGGCTGGTACCGGTTTGCACTCATATGGCTGAAATGACCGCCGAATGACGTGTGACATGTAACTAAGAATTAGGGATAAAGATTGATGGAAATCGTCTGATGGTGAAGCATCTTCTCGTCCAATTGCTTTGCTCTGACGCCTTTGTCTTCGTCTCGTAGGGTCTTCAGGTTGTGAACAGCATCCGCATCTCGTAGCATCTCCGAACGTCAGCAACATCAACCTTTAGTGACATCTCCAAGTTATGCGCGACATCAGCAATCTTGTAGAATATCAGCAATTGAAAATACGCATGAGATGATTCAGAATCTACTAACGAATACTCGTAAAGTATTGCAAGTGGAATACACATGGATTAGGGTACATGTAATACACATGGAATACGGTACATGGAGTACACGTGGAATGCACATGAAATGATCGGTATGGGGTCGATCATTTATCATGATTTAAGAAAATTATATCGGTTAATTAGGAAAACCATCATGATAACCTGGCAATGCCAGTATATACTTCATTCTGATTGCATAGAGAAACGCTAAAGTGTGGTTACACAAAATTCAACGACGATTTGCCTGACAACATGATCAATGAAAACCAACCATGACTATCATGAAAGCAGAATTCAATGAAATCCAACAATGTCTTACGTGAAAGCATAAATAACAAAAGAGGCGTAAGACGTAATCAACATGAAGACGGAATTATCATGAAGGAACATAAAACGATTTATCATAATGGAGTGTATAACATAATCAACATGAAACCGAAGTTAACCATGACGGTATAAAAACATACTTGACATAAAAAACATAGTAACTTATGAGGGGACATAAAAAAATTTTTATGCCAATAAATCATGAGAAAAAATAATTTATGCATGAAAACAGTGCATGAATGCGTAATGTTAGTTTTAAAAACCTTTTATATGTGCGAGGGGACGCCTATGGGTCGGTCCCAAAACAAAAGACATGGCGAGGGGACGCCTATGGGTCGGTCCCAAAATTAAAAGTTTCGATAAAAGCACATGCGACTAAATAGGGCCAGTCCTGTACCAACCATTACTTAGTCATAATCCCTGCAACAATGATACATGAAACATAAATAAATGAAACTCATATGTCAAAACTTATCAGAAAAAAAATTTATGTGACTAATTATGAACTATTGGGGTTCAGTCCACATAGCCACAGTTCACGAGGAACATTATGCATGAAACAATGACACATAACTAAATATGAATGACGGTTGTCCATCCATATTAGCAAAACAATGTCGATGAAAACATCAAGGTTAAAACCTCAAGGTGCTGAAAACATCATGGTTAAACAACAATGCGCTAAAAACATCAATACGTAGAATAACAGACGTTGGCTTAGGAAGATCCTGGTGACTACCCACTAGTCACAGGTCGAGTTTTAGAGCCTACAGGTCGAAGCCTTGGCTCTGATACCATAATTGTAACACCCCATTTTGATAATGGAATGTCACGCGTAATTATGGCGTGTCATCAAAGCATACAAGGATAAATGTATAAAACATTACATGACCATAGGGATAACCGGAATCAAACATCGGATCCCAAACATAAGCCCAAAACATAATAAAGCAAAAGAAATGAATGAAAGACTAAACAAGCATAAGTATATGAAGGCAAAAAGGAAAAGAAGTCTCTAGCAGCTTCCATCCTATGCACGTCCTCCAAATGCTCGAGTCTTTCCTAGGGTACCTGCCGTTTTGGGACATGGAAAGGAAAGTAACGGCTGAGCAAAACGCTCAGTGCACGGATATAGACATAGTATAAGTGACTAAAACATAATAGAGACTTAATAGCAGCGGAAATGTATAAGTCCTGGAAAACCTGGAACATGTTCATAAAACTGGTTTTATAGTTTGAAAAGCCTTATGTTTATCTTATGAAAACTGTTTAACATATTTTACCATTAGCCAATATAGGTCATGAAAATCCACCGTGCATGAATACTTAGAGGGGTGACCTCATCATGCAAATTAGAGGGGCTGCCTCTAATTTAATATACTAGTTTTTGGGTAGGAGGGATCAGCTCCTTGTGAAGGATGCAAGGCACACACCACATTCACCATGAAATCCTGAATAAAAACATGTAACTAGGATGCACCCATACGCCCCACATGATAAATATAAATAAATGGCCAAAAGCTAAAGGGACGCCACGAGCAATCACTCCGTCGTGGTGAAGTCATAACATCAGTGCCTCTAATGTTATGGTTATGGTACCTCCATAACTAGGTGAAACTGGTCATGCATGTATATGGCTATAGGTAATCTTAATTAAACATAAGCAATCAAACACGTAACTTATACTACGGGAAAACAGTTGGCTGCATACGGGGAAATCCTAATAAGGGAAGAATGTCCATACTGAAAGGACGGGAATCCGTACCTTATGTCCAGTGAACGAAGAAGATGAACTGAGAGGAATCCTACTTCCGAATCACTAGTGCTACATAAATACATACATGAATAAGTATCTGCTTACTAAATACGTAGCTGGTTTTATGTCATGTCTTAGTTTATTTTATGTATTCTTACCATGTTTTACTGTTTTTAAGCCTTAAACCGTGTTTATCTTATATTCTGTTTAATCTGATTAAGTATTTCTGGTATTTCATGTGTTATTTTACTTACTGTGTAATAATAAGTAACTTTCCAAAAATAGCAGGTTTCCTAAAATAGAAAGTTTCCAAAAATAGAAAGTTTCCAAAAATAGAAAGTTACCAAAAATAGAAAGTTTCCAAAAATAGAAAGTTTCCAAAAATAGAAAGTTTCCAAAAATAGAAAGTTTATAAAAATAGAAAGTTTCCAAAAATAGAAAGTTTCCAAAAATAGAAAGTTTCCAAAAATAGAATTACTGCTTAAAATAGATAAGTTTCTAAAAATAGAAAGTTTCCATAAATAGATCAGCTGCCTTAATTAAATAAGTTTCCATAAATAGATTAGCTGCCTCAAATAAATAAGTTTCTAAAAATAGAAGGTTTCCATAAATAGATTAGCTGCCTTATTTAATCAAGTTTCTAAAAAAAGAAAGTTTCCATAATTAAAAATAAGCTGGTTAAATAAGCTAAGTATATAAGCCTAAGTGTTTTCATGATTATTTTCTAAGTCATATAATATAATGTATAGTTTAATAATTATTCCATGTAATTAAATTAAACTATAGGTTAAAATATTTAATTAAAGTATAACATGTTTTTAATAAAAAAATGTTAAATACTTAGGTTAAAACATGTATTATTATATATTAATAATATAACCTAAGTCATGTTAATTAATTAATTATAAATCATGGTTTTTAAATAATTAATTAATTATAAGTCTAAAATATAAAATACTTAGGTTAATTAATTTCATGATTATTAATAATTAAAATAACCTAAGTCATATTATTAAATTAATCATGTCATTTTATTAATTTAATTTTTAACATAAGATCACAAAACATAAAAAAAAACTAAACATACACCATGAACCGGATCTAGACTAAAAACAATGAACCGGACATGAAATCGACACCGTACCCCGAACCAACTCGGGGTACCCCGTGCCTTGATGCTGCCGTGGGACCCACACACACCAACCAAGACCATATGGTCTTGGTGGTGGTCGGTTTGGCCATACCGAAACCCCTTCGGGTTCGGTGCAGCCTGCGGCAAAAAACAAACACCCCTTAAAACATACTTTTGATTTTATTTAACCCCAAATCATGTTAGATCCATGTTTATTTATTAGGTTTTTGTAAAAAACATAACATGTTCTTGATTTATTAAATGATCAAATCAAAAGAAAAGGTTTAAAAAGGATTTACCGAATTCGTGGATCAAAAGGATGAAGAACAAACACGATCACCAACTACAATTCCAAGATCCAAGATCACAAACCACCTCCTTGTGGTGGTTGTAGGGTGGCGGCACAAAGAAGAAAGGGAAGGAGGGTTTTGTGTGTTCTCGTTAAATGATTACCGTGACCTAATATATTTATTTACGCTCGTAATATATATATATATATATATATATATATATATATATATATATATATATATATATATATATATATATATATATATATATATATATATATATATATATATATATATATATATATATATATATATTTAATAATAGTTCGTGTTTTAATTACGTTCATGATTTCATGATCGCATGTTCGTGATTAATTATTGTCAAATAATTATTACGTGATCGTGCGTAGTAAATACTTATCGTGTTCTAACACGTACGTAATACGTAAAATCCTAACACGTAATCGTAATCATGCTATATTAGGAAAGTTTTAATCTAGTACGTACGATCTTAAGGGTACTATTCATGGTAAAAGCATGCGGGTTTTACATAAGCCCAAACCTTCCTAAAAAAGCTACATTTTTATGGCTTATCATAACACCCATATATAAGTTTATAAGCCCACTGAAATTGTGTATACTGAAGTTCGTTTTCTCGATTCTTAACCAATTGAAAGTCCTAACAAAATCAGGTTTATGATCGTTTTTGGTTGATAGGGTTATTTGGATTTTCTATGTCTATTTGAGCAATCAAGTAAAAATGTGAAAAATATTAACTACGTATCCGTAAAACAATTAGCAATTATCAAGTTTTTATTCAAATAAGGACAAAAATGTAAATCTATGGAGAAAGTGCTAAAAATGTAAATGATTGAAACTAAAATGCTTGAAATGTAAAAATCAGAAACTACAAGGACCAACTATGCAAATTGTAACAAACTACTAACTAATTGTAACAAATTTTAAAACTACTAACTGAATTTGACAAGTCTTGAAAAGATAAGGACTAATTCCAAGCAAACCCTAAAAACAAGTAATATTAGCCCTCAATACAAACAATGAAAAATTATAAGGACCAAAGTGCAAATAAAAGTGAACTTTTATAAAAAGCGGGCTAGTTGGAAGAATAAGCTCGTTTAAGCTCTAGAATTGACCAAATAAGCTCAAACAAGTTGTAAATAGCTTAAAACTCAAATTCACTTAGGCTTGTACAAGGAATAAGCTTGAAAAGCAGTAAAACACAAATAAGCCAATTTTGATAAGCCAACAATAAGCTATCTAATAAGCTAGACTTGCACAAACAGATTTTTGAGCTGAATCTTGTTTATCAGTCCATAGAGAGTCTGGAATGTCTTTTAAAAAGAAAAATGATCAAGTAATGAATCAGGAAATTGAAAATAAGCTGAAACTAGCTTATTGACCAAAGTTGACCAAAATTTTGAAAAAGTTGAAAACCTCCAGATCTACTCAAGAACACTTTCTTAACAAGAATTTGAAATAAAATTGCAAGGTTTATGAAGTGGAATTGCTAGAATGAGAAATCAGTTTGTGCCTTTGTTACAGAAACTTTCATTTGCTCAGCAGCTTATAAAAAAGCTTATTTCTCTCTTGAATTGTAAAACTATGTAATTTCCTTATAAGCACTCAATATTCAGATGTTAATGGACAAGTTGGAACTGGTTTGAATCAATTTCATCAAGAATTGAGTAAATGGCAAGCAATTGAAATCAGCTACTTTTTATGAACTTGTTAAAGCAAAAACTGACCCATACTTTTTCACAACCAATAGCCTTTTTGACCTTTATATTGACTTGAAAACTACTCAACTTTGTTTAAAATCACTAAAGTAATGTAAATGAACAAA
Source organism: Glebionis coronaria (assembly GCA_025667525.1). Lineage (NCBI taxonomy): Eukaryota > Viridiplantae > Streptophyta > Magnoliopsida > Asterales > Asteraceae > Glebionis > Glebionis coronaria. The sequence continues at coordinate 629,541,324 of CM046874.1, read as the reverse complement.
ACTAAACACTTAACAACACTTAACTACAATATGACAGCTAAATCCAAACGCTAGTTACTGATTTTGAACAACTTTTTCTGAAGGAAAATTTAGCAATTGGTTGAACTGATTTTTAACTGATAACTACTCAAACTTTATGAACAAAATGGAGTGAAATTGAACCAATTTTATGCAGTAAAACAGACAACTACTCAAAATGCATGAGCACGCTAAAGTGACTGATAAAATGAAATTCAGTAACAAGATAAGCAAGTAAACTAGTATCAAACTAACTAGAAGCTTATCTAATCATCAAAATCAACACAAGAACAATCTAAACACACTTGATCATATCAGCAAGTAGGATTAAGCTAGAATTGAGCATACAATTGCTGTTTAGTGGAACCAAAATCAGAAACTATAAAACCTTTTAGCAAAGGCCTCCACTGATGGAGTAGGTAGGCGCTGAGCCTCCTAGATAGTGTTAAACCACCACCTTAACACTATTTACCACTAATCAACAGCTACAATCATCATCATCACCATCTATACTCAATTCTGCTTGAAAATCAACAATAACAACTACTGGATGAATAGAACAGGTATGAACAACAACAAGTCTTCAACAAGAGCTTCTTATGATCAATGGTGATCACAAGTAGCTTATAACAACACAAGAGTAACAGTAATGCAAGTATAGCATAGTAGATTGAAGGAAAAAGGAGGGAAATTTATTGCTTGAATGTGAAAGTTTGTTACAAGTTCTAGTAAGGAGTTACAACTACTATAACTAACTCAAGAGCTTGTCAGACTCTTGAGCTCGTTATGCTAACAACTACTAGCTATGATTGAGAGAGAAAAGGTAAAGTGTGTGAAAATTTCACACTTAGGCTACTTGTACAAATGAGGGGGGGGGGGGGGGGGGCTATTCCCTATTTATAGACAAAATGTGAGAAGTAGTTGAAGCTGATGACGTGTCCCAACCAATTAATTGCTGCCAAATGTCCTCAATCTGTCAATTGGAAATAGCCGTTATGAACTTGAAATTGGGTTTTTCTTCTTGGATGATTTCTAGGTTAATTGAGCACATGGGTTGACTTCCTTGCTTGAAAACGATCACTTTTCATGTTTGAAGTTTTTCCTGAGATGCAGTAGAACTCAAATTCGTTCCTGGGTTCATTTGGGGAAGAAGGTGCCACGTGGAGAATTTGGATTGGGTGAAAAAGTAACACACGGATCATAATCCTTTTTGGATAAAAGGATTATTGCATGGCACGTTCTGATTGGGTGAAAGTTAAGTGAGTGGAGTCTACTGTTGCTTTTCGGCTCATAAATGTTGTGGTGATGTGTCAACATTAGCTGGTAATCCGTGTAAACAAATCCTTGCATTCCTATTGGCTGATAGCTCTTCCACACGGATTATGACTTTTATAACTTTGAAAAATAGCAGCTTTAGCCCTTGTACTTAGGCAGATTATTCCAATGAGCTAGGAACTTCATTTTAATGGCATTTTGGTCCTTCCACTTGAATTCTTTTATAATTTGACCCTTTGACTTGGTTGACTGAAGAGTTGACCATGTTTGACTTTTATCTTGACTTTGGCAAATTTACACCTTGAGTCCTTCAACTTTGGAGTGTTGTCAAGATAGGTCCCTCTTATCTTCAAAGTCTTGTCATCTTTGATCCTTCTTTGTCTTTTTCATCCAAATAAGCTTGATTTCTTCTTGTTTTTCTTGAAAATGTATCCTTCTTACCTATTTACACACAAACACAAAACATACCACATAATTCCGCTTTATAGCACAAAAGTTAGGTATTTTCCTTGTGTTTTAGGGTGATTTATTGATTTATTGATATGTGTTTTTGCTCATATCAAATCCCCTGCACTTGAACATTGCCATGACCTCATGCAATGCTATATTTTAAAGCACAAATTTACATTTTCCTCATAATTAACCCACCTTGACCAATATGGAATGCTATTACATTATGCTACTCTACATGATGCATGATTTTGATTTTGAACAGTTCAATGTAAAAGAAACAATTCTATTTATATCTTTTTGGATTTTTCTTGAAATGGCTTTGATGGAAAAACTCATAAAGAAGTCAATGACTTAGATTAGGGCTTGGGTACCTTGGACACTTATCACCCTCAAGTTTCACTTTCCCCATACCAAACTTAAAAATGGGATCATTGCATTCACAAGTAAAAAGGTGCATCAACTTATTCATGATAATTAAATGTGGAACCAGTTATTATTTGAGCAAATTGCTTTTGGGCAAATTTGTCATTATTTGAAGCGTGAAATATTAGAAATGTAAAATCCAAAAATAAGGAAGCACGATTTTAATCCTAAGTAATCCTCTCATCCATTACTTGAAAAACCGCTCACAATTAATATAAGTCCATTTCAAGTATAATAAGTCATTCGCCTTATGTGTAAAATCCTCATGTCATGCATTAATAAGTAGCTACTGACTCGTTAAGGAAAGAAAAATAAAACTCACGCAATAATTTACATCCTCCGCCTTTTTGAGACTTTGGATCTTCAATCCCGCAACCCGTCAAGGTATATTGGATTGGAGCAACTATTAAATCCCCGCAACCCGTCAAGGTAATATTGGAATCTAATAGTTACTATAATTAACACTTCACTGCCCCTCTTGGGAGTCTTGTATACTATTTTTTTCTTTTCTCTTTTTTTTTTCTAGCCACTCATTTTTTTTCATAAGCCGCTCTTATTTTTCTTTATTCCTCACAAAGAAAGTATAAAAGAATAAAAGGAAAAACACCCGCTAAGTATTAAGCATGACATAAGTCTAGTACACATAAAACGTTCTAACTTAGAATCCTAAGACGTACTTATATCAACCATGAATGATTAGATAAAAATGCATAAGAGATTACAAACCAAATAAAATCGTTCTTGATTATTTATTAACATATATACATGCGAAGAAAATAGAGGTAAAGAAGAGAAGGGTTTAGCCACAAGTAATTGATGAGATGGCATTTATACATGATCTCATCGTTCTTTTCGGGCTTTAAATGCATAAAAATGTCATAATATACCATATATATGCTTGTGTTTGTTTACTTGTGTATTTTAGGTATGGATATCGTGAAAAAGACAAAAGATCACAAGATACAAGGAAAAACGGACACGAGAAACGAAGCCGTACAAAGAACCGGGCCCTAATCATGGAATACTCAACAAATACCCTTGAAGACTTGAAGACATACAAGATTGATCCTCATTTATTGAAGAAATGACACTTAAAACCCTTGTATATTCATAATTACAAGTTTGGTCCCTTAAGTTTGTCAAAATTACACAAAAGGTCCTTCAACTTTGAAGAAATGGCAAGATTAGTCCCTCAACAATTTCAAATTGTCAATTATGGTCCCTCATCAAGCCAAAGATACATTGAAGACCTTTGAAGATCAAGAATGTCCAAAATCAGTCCTTCAAATATGCAAAAGTGGCAAAAATAACCCTTATAAACCTTTTTGGAAAGCTTTGTGCCAAATTTGCCAAAGTCTGAAAGTTGTTACAAAGGATTTGGACGCTGACACACTTTTTAACACAAATGACAAAAGAAAGGAAGAAAAAGGGCCAAAACTGCCAAGTTTAGAAGTTTAAACTTAACAAACACGCGCCAAACATAAATTCCCCACTAAATTCGGATCAAACGTGGCACTGTTCACACGTATGAACCCAGATTTAACTTTTTACCAGCAAGGGGGTTTTTACAATTACCTACACCAAAACATAATTAACCTTCACACGAATCAATCCCATGCCTAAACTCACACTCCCACTCACCCAAAGGACCCCACCATTCAAACCGTTTCACCTATCACATGACAACTTCACCTCCAAGTTATCTGACGTGTCCAAATCAACAGCTAAGGATCATTGCTTCATTCCAAAGCTAAAATGAACATCCAGGATCACTTTGGACAGCTCACACCAAGAAAACGTCTAGAAGGCTCAAGGACAAATAGGGAATTTCACTTCTAGGGTTTGTGAATAGTGTTAGCCTTGGCATTTGCCTATATAAAGACTCCTCAACTTGTGAGAGAGCTTTGTTCCAGATTTTAGCTTTTAAATCTTTGTAATTCCTTTTGATGAAATAAAGTTTGAATTTCTTAAAATTTTGAATTCTAATTTGTTATTTATAAAAGTTTGGTGTTTGATAAGCTAAAATCTGAGTTCCATAATCTTGTTTGAAGGTTTTTGAGGCAAGGTTTTAAGTGATAAAGCTTGTGCATCAAAAATCAGAAAGTTGGTATTATTTTGATCTCACTTTGTGGTTTGTTCTTCTTAGCAGCTTGGAAGCTGGTACTTGTTCTGCTAGTACCTCAGCTCAAACAATCCAAGGCCTGGATGTAGGTCTTGGAGGTTTGCATCTTCTTCCCTTTTCATTTTCTCTTTAAAGTTTCTAATTAATTGTGATTTTTGTGGATTTGTGCTTGAATCTGTGATATTGTGGTTGATTATTGTTTATTTGGCTTGGTTTGATGTTTATGAGGTGTTGTTAGACTGATTTGTGGGTAAAATCTGCATAAGCCTTTGAAAAAAATGTGAAAACAAGTTTTAAAAGGGTGTTTGGGTTTACTACATAAATTGGATTTGAGGTTTGCTAAGTGGTTGCTTATTGTTGCTAAGTGTTGGTATCTGTTATTTAGGTGCTATTGTTCATCTGTTTGCAGGTTTTGAGGGTTTGAACACATAGATTCATAAAATAGGTCATAAAATCTTGTTTACTTGGTGAACTTGGCTGAAATTTAGGGGACACCTAGATCTAATCATAGACTAGGGTTAACAAGTGTTAAATCTAGGTTAACTACACCAGGGAAGTAGGATTTGAGGCTTGAAATTGGATCTGTGGTCAAATAGATCAGCAAACTTGTTTCTGCATATGTTCATTGTTCATCAGTAACTTTTCATGCTTTGATCTTGTTGTTTACTTTGATTCAGTGTTTGATTCTTGTTGCTTTGTGTTTATTCATAGTTTATATAGCTTGTGTATGCATCCTGTTAAGTTTGGTTGGCTTATTCTTGCTAAATCTGCTTATTAAGTGCTTAACTGCTTATTTCCATATCTGGGCTATATCTGGCAACTGTTTGATTGATTGTGGCTTATTGTGTGAACCAAATTGTGATTTTCTTGTTGCTATTGACTCCTTGTGATTCACTGATCACAAGGGTGCCTTTGTTTCCAATTGAGTCCAACCAGAACTCTCAAATAAGCTTGGTCAAATAGTCAAAGCAGTGGGAACTCCTTTCCCCTGCTAGTTGCCACTACTAGTGTAAAACTGGTGTCAGCTTATCAATAAGCTGTAATAGCTTATTTTAACCAGCAACAACTTGGATTTTGTAATAGGTGCTCATTATTTGACCCATTTGTTCATACTGGAGCATTTGGTGGGTTGACTTTAGGGTTTGACTAGAAAACCAACTTCATTGACTTTTTCATAAGTTCATTTGTGCTTATTCTGGCTTATTGGTTGTGCTTATTGGATTTTTATTGATTGATTTGTCTTATTGAGTCCATTTGTGATCTTTTGCAAGTTGAATCAAGTCCTGAGGTGCCTTATTTCTCAAACCCGACTATTTTGTCGTTTTGTGAAATAATACTTTGCTTATTTCTGGCTTATTGAGTGAGCTTTTTTCAAAATTTCTTTTTACAGATCTCATAAGCATCCCAAAAGAAGGTTGTGTGTCCAATTAGAGCTTATGGCATTAGCTTATTGCTTAATGGGCTGAAAAGCCCAATAAGAATAGGCTGTGTGCTTAATAAGCTGTGATAAGCTCATATTCAGCTTTTGGGCCTTTAGAGTTTTGTTCTTAGAATTGAATTTTGAGTGAGATAGGGCTTTTCCAAGTCAATTGGGCCAAGTTTGACTTTTTGGGCCCAAAAGCCCATTTGTGTTGACTGTTTTTGGTTTTGGCCCATTTGAGGGTCCAATAGGGGTATTCTGGTAATTTCACTTTGAATTTTCTGATTACTTAAGTTAAAATAAACTAGTTTGCAAGTTTTTAGATTTTTTTATAATTTTTGGATTTTTAATATTATTTTAATATTATTTTATTATTATTTTTAAAATTTCACATTTTCCAACTTTTTTACATTTTTCTTAGGTTTAATACATTAAAATAGGAATTTAGCAACTTTTAGAATAATCTTATCTCTTTTAGATTAATTTTTATAATTATTTTAAGTTTTAATAGTTTTTAAATCATTTTAAATAGTTTTTATTAGTTTAAAAATTTCTAAAAATAGTTTTTAATCTTTTTAGGTCATTTTAGAGGTTTAACAATTGAAAAATCTTTATTTGGGCTATTTGATAATTTATTTGATTTTTAGGGCTTTAATTAGCATTTAAAAATTGAATATTTAATTATTTAAAAGGTTTGAAAAAGTTTTGATCATTGGTAAACTATTAGTTTATTTATTTTGATTTTTGGTGAATTTTTGGTAATTTTTAGAATTAATTTTTATTTTTGTGGTTTTTAAGGTTCTACGTTATAACTTTCTAGTAGTAATAATTTTTATTTTTACGTCTTCGTCATCTTCTTTTCTCATCCCCTTCTAAACCAATCATTAATCACAAACATTTAACAAGTTTTTCACACACATATACCTCCTTGGGAAACGAACTTTGAATTCATAAGGGTCATTAGTGCTTGATTTTCCTAAATCATCACTCGATACTTACCGCTTTTACGCCTTTTTCCTAAAAGGTCGTATTTTACCACAACCATTTTGGCGCCGCTGCCGGGGAGGTGTGTCGTGATTAATTTGTATTGTTGTTTTTAATATTAACCATAAATAGTATTTGTATTAGTAGAACTCTACTAATACGTATTATCGGTTTTCTTGGTTTTTCTTGTGAAAATATTATTACTATATTGTATTAAGTATCACAACAAATAAACAATATCTCCAAAAGTGTGAAAACACAACCTTAATTGGGATTTCATCACTCAATTATTGTATTCGAATCTCAAACAAAAAGAAAAAGGCAAAAATAGATAAATACTTTCGTGAAGCTCGATTTTGAAGAATACACACTATAAGGTGGGTATAAGGCGGGTATTATAAAATATACCCTAAGGAAAAAGGCTCTTAAGTGCTTCGCGTCGCCTCGTTTCCCCGCTTGCTTGTGAGTATTTTGAGATTGAAGGCTAATCGAGGGTTTTGCCGCCCAAAGTATTATTACGTATAATATATTTGCTTGGTTTCTTTGTGATTAAAACCTCTTGAACAATTTGGTTTTCACCAAAGTTCTAAAGTCATTCGAAGGCGTTCACTCCACGTGATCGTTTTCATTCCTTTGAGGCTTCTTTAATCAAGAGTTTGATTCGAGGAGAGATTTTGTAGATTGTTGTCTACGAAGATACACCAAAATCCAAAAAAATTAAATATCATCAAAAACACAAAAAAATTGAAAATTCACAAAACACCCAAAAAGAATCTTCTTTGCTCACCTCCCATTCTTCGTGAAGTTTATGATCACTCGTAATCAAGCAAAACGAGCTCGTAAACGTCTTCAAAAGCAAGCCAATCAAGAGACGTTGATTGAAGAACAACCTCCAATTGTTGAACCTATTGTAGAACAAGAAGTCATCATGGCTAATCGTACTATGATGGAGTTTCTACAAGCACCCACCGAGGGTTTTGGAGAAGCTATTGTGATTCCCGCCATCCTTGCGGAGAATTTCGAGATTAAGACGAGTTTAATGTCGATGTTGCAAGCAAATAAGTTTAGAGGTCATGAGAAAGACAACCCGCACTATCATATTAGGAATTTTAACCGTCTCACCGCCACTAGAAAGTTTAAGGATGTTCCACATGACGCCATTAAGATGATGTTGTTTCCATACTCGTTATATGGACCCGCAAAAATTTGGCTTGAGAAAGAACCGCCAAATTCGATTTTGACATGGGCCGATCTCGTTTCTAAGTTTGTGAACAAGTTTTTTCCACCATCTAAAACAACACACTTGAAAAATGAGATTTCACGATTTGTGCAAAGAAATACTGAAAGTTTTTCAATGGCATGGGAACGATTTAAAGAAATGTTATATGAATGTCCACACCATGATTTTACGGAATTGCATCAAATTGATACTTTTTATAATGGGCTTAATGATCATGAACGGGATTATTTGAATGCCGCCGCGGGTGGTAATTTTTTGTGCAAGACGACAAATGAGGCTTTACAAATCATCGAGAATAGATCTAAGGTTTATAGCCCTCGTAACACACCGAGTGTTGCCAATTTGGGTTCGTCATCATCGTCACAATCGTCTCGTAGCATTAATGCCTTACATGATGAAGCTAATGAGGAAAATCGGTTTTTTGATAGATTTGCTAATCTTATGTCCCATTGGAAAGCTCAAGAAGCTTCAAATTCCGCTTCGGTTAAAGCGGTTGCTAAGAGTTGTTTGTCTTGTGGAGGAGCTCATGATCTTTCCGAGTGCATTACCGCGGATGGTAACACTTCGAGTGCTTATGTAGCAATGGGAACTTACAACCAAAACGGTCAAGGTTCCCGCCCAAATCAAGCTCCACCAAATCAAAATGTTAATAATTATCGAAACAACAACCAAGGTAATTACCAAGGCAATTCACGCAATTATAACAAAGGGAATTATCAAAATGGGAATGGACAAATTTCTAATCAAAATCAAAACCGTGATTTTCAAAACACCACACAAGGTTTTCAAAATGCTCACACTAAAAATTTGCAAGGAGAATTTTTGGATTATGCTAAAGCAAATGATGCTAAATTTGATAATATGCAACGTGAGATGATTAGCTTAAGATCCGAGTTGAAAAGCGAGCTTAAAAATGAACTTGCTAATGAACTTAAAACTCATGCAAACAAAATGGAAGGGAATGTCCAACGTCTTCAACAAAATCAACAAAAGATGGAATTAGGACAACATGAGATTAAGCAAGAGTTATTAAAAGCGGATGCTAGGCAATCAAAATTTGAGGACCGAATGGCTAAGATGTTTGAAGCAATCATGTGTAAACCCTCTTCCTCGGGTGGTCTTCCTAGTGATACCATTGCAAACCCGAAGGGAGAAATGAAGGTTATTACTACACGAAGTGGTAAAACTTTCAAGGAACCAATCTCTCGTCCAAGTACTTCTACGGAGAAGGAAATCGAGAAAGAACCCGAGGTGATGGTCGAAAAGGAGCACATTACAATCCCACGAAGTACCGCTCAAACCACACCTACGGTTGAACCAATACCAATTGTGGAACCCGAGTTTCCAAGGCCGTTGCCTAATGACCAACCCATACCACCTTTACCCTACCCTTCGAGACGAAACAAAGAGAAATTGCAAGAACGTAACAAACAACAAATCGAGATTTTTATAAAAATGTTTCAACAAGTGCATTTTGATGTGAGTTTAGCCGACGCGTTGTTGTATGTAGGATCGATGTTTTCTAAGGATTAGGCATTGTTGGATTTACCTATTGATATGGATGGAGAAATGGAGAACTTAGAGAGAGAAAGAAGAGAGAGAAAGGAGAGGATGAAGATGAAAAGATGAAATGTGATTATGTGTGAAATGTTCAACCACTAACCCCTCCTAACATGCTAGGAGGGGGTTTATATAGCCCACCCTACATGTGGGCTATATGGGCTATAATGGATCACAAGCCCAATATCATTGGAGTGACCGATCCTTTCGAAATACGTAAAAACGTATTTCCAACAATCTCCCCCAAAGGGAGGTCACTCTAAGTTACAATGTCCTAAATAGTCTATAGCTCGTGATCTATGCTAATAATGATGTGACCGAGACTTTCCTTGGAAAAACGTATTTCCAACAATCTCCCCCAAAGGGAGGTCACACCATTTTACAAAATCTTAAACCTAGCATACTATGCTTGAGTCTTCGATCTTGTTCTTGTGAATATGCTGATGAGATCTTTGACTTTAGTCTTGAGCATGTTCTCTTGCCTTGACCTTGTGCATTCATCACTTGTGATATTCGCCTCTTCGTGACTTCATGTTCCACATACTTATACCTTTATAATTCTTGAAAGCTTCAGAGTTTGATACAGCGGAAGACTTGACCTTCAGACTTTCTTGAATTCGTTGAAGTACTGAGTGTATGCAGTATAAGCATGTGGGGACGACTTCTTCTTGGATTTCGCAACGCCACCGTCTTCAAATGCCGCAACATAAGTAGGCACGAAAGAAATGGCTTTGAACATTTCATTCTAAATCGGTAGCATTTTACCTCCGGTCGGTGAAGACCGTTGGACGATATTAGATATCGTACCCGTGACGGATGGTTTAAATTAAGTAACTTCCTGACAGGATTTCGCGGGTAAACCCGTTCTCTTTATTCGACTGTCCAAAGCTGACTGCGAACATAAAGAGTGAATCATTTGGATAATAATATCCGCATGATTTGAAGCCGTCAATTCATGTTCCTGGAACAAGTGAAATTCAATTAAGAACCGCACCATCGTTGCTTTCTAGTTGTCACGAGCTTGATTCGTATAGAATCTTGCAAGTTACCTACCAAGTGCTGTTTGAGGTTAACACTAGAAGGATTTCCACTCATCACTATGAACACTAAGGTATCACTCTGAGTGTTCTGGCAAGATCACTAAGATATTGCGTAGAGGCCTGGAACGTGTTTAAATTCATTTAAGAATTAAACACTGTTGCTTTCCAGTTATCACAAGTTTGATTCATAAAGAATCGCACAAGTCACCTACCATGAGCTTTTTGATATTCGCTCAAGAAGGATTTCCATCTTCATTGTAAATACTTTCGTTTTACTCGGATGTTCAGGCAAGATCATGAAGATTTTGCGTAGGACTCTTAAGTTCTTTCTTACTTTTCACAGTGTGTGAAGAAGCAAGGAAATATGAATGTGTGTCCTGATGAGATATTTGATGATCTCAAATGGCTCTAGACTCAATCGTGCATTTTGGATTTTTTTTTTGGTGATCGGAGGCTGGAGAGGAGTGACACCTTTTCAATACCAATTTATTCGGAGTGAATAAATCGATAGATAACGTGTTGTCTCCGTGTGATTAAAACAAATACCTTTTAAGAGATATCTGAGTTAGCTGGGATGGGTTGTGCAATGCATCACTGGGTCCATGATGTCTATCTTCAATATCGAGCATCATTAAAATGATCTCAATAGCATATGTGTTGACCCGGTTTCTGCCTAAGTTGTCAGGAGGGCTTCTTTCTTTACACCCTTTATCTTTACAATTCTTTTTCATTCTTCAACCCCTTCAATGCTTACCAATACGTCATCACTAGCACCTTGTTGTGATTGTTCCAGTGCTAACTTAAGTACTTGGTCGGCATTCAGCTACGTTCACAATCTTTCTCCATCTTTCCTAAGGACTACTATTTCTAGCTATGGAATGTCCTTGGGAAGATTCCTCCGGTTCTAGAGGAATCATTGGACTTTAACCTATCCTACCATCCTTATGTCACCACAATCTTCACCGTCGTGAATAGAGATGTTTTGGGTAAGTGTATGTCACCATGAAATCCATTTTGAAGTGCAAATCCATTTTGCTCCCCCTTAACATATGCCACGATATCCGAAAACATTTCGCACATGTCGGGATGAGCTAGCACGTGAAGTCAAACCATTTGTGATTAATCATTTCCCATATTAAATCACATTTTCTCCCCCATATTAAAAACATTAACCCAATCGATGTTTTTAATATCAATTGATTTAATAGCATTTTAAGAAAATTTGGGAAGAAAAATGCAAAGCGAATTATCTTCATGAATTACACAAGCTCCCCCTCAAATTAATGAGGGTGTGGTGAAACGTAAATTAAATACCTTTTAAACACAAGTGTAAGGTATTTATCACGTGCAAAGATCATATATGATAAAGTATTCACAAGATTAGCAATTTATGAGGTTGGACCCGAATGATGAGGAACATCATATGAAAGATTCACATGGTTCTTGTTCACGAATGTTGGTCACCTCGTCACGTCTGAAGTTATCTCTTGACTCCATGTTTATGATTGATATCTTTGTCTTGACACCAATATGTGAACTTGGCATTCTCGGCATCAAGGATTCTGAATGCTGGACAATTGCTCCCCCTCAATTGTTGACCCGTATTCTATTGAAAGAGCTGTAGTCGCCGTGTGAGTAGTCGCATTGTCGAGTATGTAGATATCAATTGTAAATTGCTACGGTTGGTGGAGATGATAACTTCATAAAAACAAGACTTCTCTTGTTTTAACAAATGAATGCACTGAATCGTACATAAATTCGTGTTAGATTGTGTTATAACGTAAACACAATCCCTTACATGGTTATAAAGTAAACCATGCCCGAGAAAATTAATTCCCGTTGTTGAGTCAAAGCTTTCCGGTGAAATGCTTGACTTGAGTATGAAAAGCGGGTTACTATCTGAAATAATAGCAAACCATTTTGAGCATGTTTTAAAACATTTGAACTTCTGCTCGAACTTTATTTACAACCCCGTGTCATTATTGAATGACATTTCTAGTATCGTAAATATTATCGATTCCAGAAGACATGCTCTTTTTATCAAAACATTTTTTGAACACACAATTTTGAAAGATTTAGAAAAACCTTCTGAGAAATTCTTGAAAAATTATGTTCAAAGTTTTGAAAACCAATTACTTGAGCTTAAGATTTGGAATATCTTAGGAAAGCTCAAGTCCGAGAAGTTGTAAACTTCTCGTTGTAAGGATAAGTTACCATCGGCGATAACCTTTCCTTTTATCTGAAGAACGAGTCCTAAGCTGACATTTACTTAGAAGTCGTTTTCATGAGCTTGAAAACTTTGACTGTTTTAACGGAAAGCTCATGACCGAGAAAGGTTAATTTCTCGTTATGAGGAAAAGTTCTCTTATTTAAAAGATACACTTTCCTTTCTGAGCTTAAAACTTCGAATGTTTTAATACAAGCTCATGACCGAGAAAGGTGAATTTCTCGTTAAGAGGATAAGTTATCATAAAAGATAATCTTTCCTTTATTTTAAGTTCGAGTTATAGTCTGACATTTAACTGTAAGTCATGTACACGAGCTTAAAACTTTTGAATGGTTTTAACGTAAGCTCGTGTCCGAGAAAATTTAATTTCTCGTTAATGAGGATAAGTTTACCATCGGCGATAAACTTTCCTTTCTTGGAAGTCCGGGGCATAAACTGTGATATGAATATACGCCATTTACACGAACTTAAAACTTTTGAATAGTTTTAATGGAAGCTCGTGTCCGAGAAAATTTAATTTCTCGTTTTGAGGGTAAGTTATCGTTGCGTAGATAACTTCCCTTTCTTTGAAGTTCGGGTTACAGACTGTAATCTGACTGTAAGCCATAGTGCATGAGCTTAAAAACTTGGAATTGTTGATCCCAAAGTCAGATCTTAAACCTTAATAGCTTGTTTAAGGGTTGTGATAGAGAGAAAGAATTCAATCTAACACTAGAGAAACTTTGCAAAGCAAAGTAACTAAACAAGATGCGGAATGTAATGTTTAGCACAAGAACAAATAAGATTCAAACGTTGCACTTTAATATATCAAAGATATACGAATACCCAAAGTGGTATTAGGGTTTACAAAACCTTAAAGTAATAATAATGAAAAACGAAATGAGAAAGACACATATTGCATGCTAACCTAGTGAGTCCTTTTATAGATGCAAGGACCCACGTACAAGATCACTACTAACAAACTATGGAAAGTTTTAAGGAATAATAACTGAAACGCGTAAATATCTATTCCATGTTTATCTTGACAGCAGGGCCTTTGACTCCAGCAGGGGAACGGATCCCCCTGCCTTTGTTATTTAGCAGGGGGAACTTACTCTAGCAGGGGTATGAACAATCAACTAGCAGGGGAAACAAATAAGCATAGATTTATTCCCAACAATCCTCCCCTAAACTTGTGCTTTCCCCTAAAGACAAGTTTCTGAATAAATGCTAGTTGATGAGGATGCTTACAAACTCTCTGGCCAAATCTGACTATAAACCATTCTTACCAGATCATAAGCAACAGGCTTTTTGGCATCAACAATCAATTTAGCCTGTGCTAACTTCTTCAAGGTTTCCTGAGAGAAAGGATAATACCTATGATTGAGTAAATAAACACTCACACCTTCCATTACTACCTCATAAACTCCAGAATTTGTAAACAGCTTCCAATACACCAAATCTCCTTTATTTACTGCATCAAATAGAGGATCAAATAATTCATGCTCATACATCCTATGCATGCACTCCCAGATTACCCAATCCTTCTCAACACCATCCATGGTAGGAGGTTTTGCAGCAAACGTCTTCTTCAATATTTTCCACAGATCTTCTAAGTCTTCACTATCCAAAATTTGAAACATGACATCTAGGCTTAGAAAAGTCTGTGCTGTATTGTCAGCCCTTGTAAGCTTCCACCAAGTTCTCCCTTTGTGTTCATAAACAGCATACTCTATAATGGCAAACTTCTTTCCAAGTTCACTAGGTGAGATTTCATCATTTTCCTGTAAAATCAGCTGTTTGTCAATTTCATCATTTGATGGCCCTTGAGACTCTTTAGTGATTATGCCCACTTGCTCCATTCTCTTGAGTCTCTTTGCTGCTCTTTGTGCATTAAGTACTGACTTCTCAAGCACTTCTGGAAGACTTTCACCTGCTTGGTGTGATTCCCCTGCTGGGGATGATGCACCTGCTTGTGTAGTCTCTCCAGCTTTTCTTTTCTTTGTTGCTCTAGCTTTCTGTAGCACTTCACTTTGTCTCCTAAGATACTCAGCTTCCTCAGGAGTGTTGATTGTCATCCAATCCTCCACATCATACAACTTTAGAACTGGTCTGACTGCTCTCTTTATGGCTTCAAAGCTCATATCTGTGAAGTCACCATCCTTCCACTTTCTGTGCCTTTTAAGCAGAAGTTTGTAGTGATCAAGTTGCCCTTTCTCTGAAGTTCTATACTTCTCACTCTGAATTTGCATTGCCCTTCTTTCCAGATATTCAGTTTGATATTTGTAAACAAGACAAGTCAATTCATACCTTTCTTCCAAAGGAGCATTTTTCAACTCCTTCTCCCATTGATCAAGAAATTCTTCAACATGAGGTACCCTCTCATCTAGTTCCCTATGCATAATCTCAACCTGCTTGAGCATATCTTTAGGCCTCATCTTCTCCATTCTTTGATCCTGCATATCTATCTCCTCTTGTTGTAGCCTGAGAGCTACTTGTGCATCATGTGCCTCTTGTGCCCTTTGCTGTTCAGGAGTCAGATACTTGAATTTTCTCTTGGGCTGTTGCACCATGATTCCTTTTCCTTTATCTTTTGGATCCACTGCTGATGCTGGTTTTGCTTTAGTTGCAGGTTCTTTGATTGTTATCCCCTTCTGAGCTGGTTGCTTTCTGTTCTTCCTAACAAATGTTTGAGTTATGTTTTTAGCAGGGGATAAACTTACAACAGTGGGATCAGCAATGGCAGGGGAAACTTTGGAAGCAGGGGCTTCTTCTTGATTGCCCATAGTGAGCAATGTTTGAGCAATGTCTTTGGTTGCACTCCCCTTGTCACTTCCTTTATCAGCACTTTCTTTCTCCATTCCTTCCTTAGCACTTTTTGTCTTTCCATGCTCCATACCAGGATATGAATAATACTCAGTAGATCCTTCTTTGGTTGGAATTTCCTCCCCTTTGGAAGCATCCTCATCTGTGGAAAGAATCAGTCTAGGCTTTCTCCTCCCCTCAAGAGTAGCAAGTCTGGTTTCCAAATGAGAGATAACCAGACCTTGCTTTTTGACATCTTGTACAAGTTGTGCATTCTGCCTTTTCAGGCTCATGCACATTTTCGTCAATTCCAAGTTTGTCAAAGGTTTCATACTGCTCTCAATCCTAGAAGGGAATTTCTCCCCTTGTTGGATATCATGGAGTGGGGGAGAGGACTTATTGATGGTGTCACTATCCTGCTCACCCCTTGAGGATGAGACAGTAGTGGCAGCCAAACCCCCAGGTTGCTCCAAACTCTTGGAGACTCTCCTCTCTGCTGCTTGTGAAGATTCACCAGGCAAGGGTGACCTGGCAAACCTGGATTTGGAACGCCTTTCTTGGTGTGGATCAGCAGGTGGTAGGTTCTTGACAGGGGATTCAGCAGGTGGATTTATGGCTGTTTGATGTTTGGCTTCTTCCCGTCTGATTTGGTCTAGCATGATTGAGGTGAATGGAATATTTCTGCCAGAGAACAAAGGTGATGGTGCAAGTAATGTGGTGAAAAGTTTGGTTGTGTGTTTGGTTGCTGAAAAATAGTTTCTGTGTGTAATGGGACCATGATCACTCATATTCAGCAAAACTTCTATAAACCTTGGATACATACAAAACTTTGAGGTGCTTGAAACATTTTTCACCATGCCTTTAAAAATCATTTGAGAAAAACAATACTTCCTTCCTGTTGCAAAGCAGATCAGGGCAGAAGCGATCTCACTACCAACTTCATTGAAAGCAGTGGTTTTGGGTGACAAACATTGCATAATAGTATGAATCAAAAGTTTCCAATGAGGGGCAAACTGGCCTTTAGCAAACTTTAATTTTTGATTTTCAGAAAGTTTATACCCCAATTTTTCAAGACCTTCAAAAATTTCAGCCTCAGAAAAGTTGGTTATTCCATCTTCATCATCAAGGAGAAGATTCTCCCTAATGGAGGCAAGTGAGATTACCTTGGAACGACCATCAACTGTGCTTTGTATTATGACCTCTCCATTCACTGTTTTGGTCATGGCTTTAGACCAGAACTGTTGAATGTGTGAGGTATAAATGCGAGGATTGATGAGAAGGGACACTTTAAAGTACGAGGACTTTAGAAAGGCCACAGCCTCAGCAAACTCGGCTGGTTCATCATGAAGCAAAGCAATTTGGTTATGATTAGGAGCAATTTTAAGAGTCATGATGAATTTGAAAAACAGTTTAAAGGTTTATAGAGATGGGAGGTAAGTGGGATTAGGTCGAAAGAGATTTGTGAACCTGCTGGTAAAGGGAATTAAGTTTATATAGGCAAATTAGAGAGCTGTGATTGGACCAAAATTTTCAAATTGCAAAAATATCAAGGATAAATCTTGATAAAAAATTAATATATTTGAAATAGAAGGAAAAGATTACCAATCAGCTAAGAAAGCGCCTTAAATATCTTTTAAAAAGAATAAAATATTCCCTAACCAAAATTGAAGCAAGCAGGCCCAACGGCTATGAACAGGGTAACGGTATTGTCGGTCAATGGTCAAACAGGGGAATGTTGTGAAGGCAGGGGAATAAAAAATAAAAGCAGGGTAAACTTTCCTAGGGGTATTAAACTAGTCACGAAGAGACTAATGCTAACTAGCTCTGCTCTACTACACACACTTGTATACACAAGATAGATACATAGAATCTCAAGAGTCCTCTATTCAGCAATGGTCCCAATACAAAAAGTTAATACACAAGTCCCCCTACACCAGGTAATCCCAAGAAATCATGCATACCCCAGTCACCATCCCAACCTTGTCCCTTACCTATGGTCAGTTAGTCTTGGCAATGTGTGCCACACATCTATATTTTAAACAGCAAGCTGCTTGAATAAAGAAATGCAAACACACACTACAGTGCCTCAAGGTTTCAGAGTTTAGACAAGCTGTGCAGCAGGTCATCATTACCCTGAACCCCCACTCACCAATGGATATGATCTAAGATCATATATGAGCATTCTAAGAATACCCTGAATCCTAAAGGTTTGACCTAACCTCCCCTGAAACATAGAGTATATACCTGATCCACCAAGGAGAGTAGTATGCACCATATGAATCTCTGCATTGTTAGTCTAAAACCACATAAAACCACTTTTGTAAACATAACACACCCAGCCTAAGAGAAAAATTCTCTTGGCAGGGGAATGAACCCCAAGCAGGGGAATAAGTGTTAAAAAGCAGTGGAATGAAAGAAATGGTAAAATTGACTAACAATTATACAACAACAACAATGAAGTAACCCTGATTACATAGGACACAAATAGACATCAGATTTTAAGGAGTAACCATTCCAATACCTGCAACCAGATACTGAAACCTTCCTACCTCAAAAGCTTTTGTTAAAAGATCAGAAACATTAAGTTCTGTATCAATTTTCTAAGGGACAATCAGTCCTTTTTCAAAACAATCTCTTATAAAGTGATGTCTAATTTCAATGTGTTTGGTTTTGCTATGAAAAACAGGGTTCTTTATGATGCAAATAGTGCTGTTGTTGTCAATGAATATCTTGGTTTTAAGAAAGTTGTACCCATAATCAAGTAATTAATTTTGCACCCAAAGAACTTGACCACAGCATGCAGCAGCTGCTACATACTCAGCTTCAGTTGTGGATGTTGCCATGATGGTCTGCTTCTTACATTGCCAAGATATAAGCCTGCTTCCCAAAAATTGGCATCCCCCTGTTGTAGACTTTCTATCATTGTTGTCACCAGCATAATCACTATCTGAATAAGCTATCAGCTCAAATGGTGACTCCTTTGGATACCAGAGTCCTAGGGTGGGATGACACTTGAGATACCTAAAGATCCTTTTCACAGCAAATAAGTGACACTCTGTTGGTGACACCTGGTATCTTGCACATAAGCAGACTGCAAACATGATGTCAGGTCTTGAAGCAGTGAGATACATAAGAGACCCAATCATAGACCTGTAATTCCTGACATCAATAGGCTTTCCAGGACCATCCTTGCCCCATGGATGATCCTTGTCCATGGGAGTGGATACCTTCTTCCCATCAGACATGCCAAACTTCTTTACAATCTCAGCTACATATTTGTCTTGTGAGATAAATATCCCATCTTTCCGCTGCTGAACTTGTAACCCCAAAAAGAAGTTTAGTTCTCCCATAGCACTCATTTGAAATTTATCCTGCATCAATTTGGCAAACTCTTTGCTAAGCATGGAGTTGGTTGATCCAAAAATGATTTCATCCACATAGACTTGTACTAGCAGAAGGTCACCCTTTTGTTTCTTTGTAAACAGGGTCTGATCAATCTTCCCCCTGCTGAATCCATTGTCTAGGAGATATTTGGAAAGAGTACCATACCATGCTCTGGGAGCTTGGTGAAGGCCATACATGGCCTTTTTCACTTTGTATACTTTGTCAGGATGCTCTGGATCTTCAAACCCTGGTGGTTGCATGACATAGACTTCTTCATCAATGGTTCCATATAAGAAGGCACTTTTCACATCCATCTGAAAAACAGTGAAGTCCATGAATGAGGCATAAGCAAGAAATAATCTAATAGCTTCAATCCTTGCCACTGGGGCAAACACCTCTTCATAATCAATCCCTTCTTCCTGAGTATACCCTTGAGCTACCAACCTTGCCTTGTTCCTGACAACTATTCCCCTTTCATCCTTTTTGTTCCTGAGCACCCACTTGGTCCCAATAGGCCTTGCCCATTTGGGACAATCAACCAGAATCCAAACCTCTTGTATGTCAAATTGTAAGAGCTCCTCTTGCATAGCTTCAACCCAGCTTGGGTCATTTAAAGCCTGAAAAATCTTCTTTGGCTCTTCTTGTGATAGAAATGCAGTAAACAGACAACATTGCATGTTGTCATGATTGAACTTCATGGTGATGTTAGCAATGAAGCTGTGCTCCTTTGCTGTATACCTTGTATGTCTGGGAGCCTCAGGATCACCAATGATCTGAGAGATAGGATGATCCTTATTGATTCTATAGGTAGGCTGCATGATGACTTCTGTCTCATCTTCTTCCAAATCAGAATTGATGGGGCTATTTTGATTAGGAAAGAAATCCTCAAAGGAACTTCCAAACGAGAAAGCATGACCTAAGGATGGGTGCTTGTGAGCAGAATGAAGCTCTGAATAACTAGGACCTCCACTCCTGATGATTCTGCTTCCACTGCTGGATATGATAGGACCATCATTAATGGGTGTAGATGATGAGATGAGTGGGGATTCTCTTTCTGCATCAGTAGTCTCAGTAGCATCATGATCCTTTGTGAGAGAGGAATCAATTCCTCTAGCAGGGGAATCCAGGATTCCACTGTTTTCAGCCATTCCACTGCCTTCAGACATAGCAGGGGATGAGATTGGCTGTTCTTTTCCTGAAGCAGAGTTATCTTCTTGTTTATCAGCTTCACTAGGAAACAATGAGGGTGCATTCATGTACCTCAGAGGTGACTTCTCAGCAGCATTTGTTTCTTGAGTACCTGAAATGTTAGTGTTCTGCAAGACAACAGGTACATAATTCATGGATTTAGAAAGTACATCTATATCAAAGAACCAATCGGGACCTGTTTGAACATCTTCAGGTTTGTCTTCAAGAAAGTTCACATGAAGATTTTCTGTGATTTTGCTTGTCTTCTTGTTGAAGACCCTATATCCCTTGCTGTTTAAAGAATAACCCACAAAATATCCATCATCACCCTTTTCACTAAACTTACCAAGATTGTCAATGGTGTTCAAGATGATAACATGACACCCAAAAGGTCTGAAAAAGTCAATTAAGGGAGGTCTTCCATTAAACAGCTGATAAGGGGTCTTGTTGTGTGCCTTGACCACCAAGGCCCTGTTTTGCACATAGCAAGCAGTGGATACAGCTTCAGCCCAAAAAATAACTGGAAGTTTGGAATCAGACAGCATAGTTCTTGCAGCTTCAATGAGTGTCCTATTCCTTCTTTCTGCCACTCCATTCTGTTGAGGTGTTCTAGCAATGCTAAATTGCCTCTTGATGCCTTTGTTTATGCAGAAAGAATCCAGCTTGTGATTTCTGAACTCACCACCATTGTCTGATCTTATGGTAACTACCTTCATGCTTTTTGACAGTTCAATTTGATTGATGAACCCAATGAGTACATCAGCAGTGTCACTCTTTTCAAATAGAAAGAATGTCCATGTAAATCTTGAAAAATCATCAGTAATTACTAGGCAGTACCATTTCTTCATTATACTTGCCACAGAAGTAGGACCAAAAAGATCCATATGCAATAGTTCCAATGGCTTGGTGGTGGACATATTTGTTTTTGACTTGCAAGATGCTCTGTGTTGCTTCCCTTTTAGACATGCTGCACAAGTATGTTCAGTGGCAAAAGACTTGGAAGGAAGACCATGAACCAGATTATGCTTTACCAGTTTGTTCATGTTCTTGAAATTAAGATGACCAAGTCTTCTATGCCATTTCTTACATTCATCTGCTGAAGCTTTGGCAATGAAACATGTTTCATTGTCTTGGAGAGAGATGTCCTTGAGATCAATTGTGTACATGTTCTTCTGTCTTGGTGTTCTGAGAACAATTGGAGTGTCTTGTGGCAAGACAAACTCCTTTCCTAATACCAAGCATTCAGTGTCAGTAAACAAGACAAAATTCTTGTTATCAGTCATCTGTGACACACTGAAGAGATTATACTTGAGCTCCTTCACCAAATACACATTGTCAAAAGTCATCCCATTGGTGACAATAGTTCCTTTTCCTGTTATAGTCCCATGCCCATCTCCAAAAGAAACACCATCATTGTCATGCAGGGGTACAAAGTTAGACAAGTAAGCTTTGTGTCCAGTCATACTTCTTGAGCATCCACTATCCCAGTATGCTCTATCGTCCCTTGTCTTCTTTGTCACCTGTAAGAGGAAAAACAAATTAGTTTTTCTTGGGGACCCAAGCCATTACAGACTTGGATCTACCTCGTGTATCAATGTAAGATAGCTTATCAAAGACTAGAGATACACCATTAGATTGAGCACCCCTCTTGGGTGCCCAAACCCAACGAGCTGAGGCTTTCACAGCTTTTCCCCATCTTCCCATGTTCCTAGAATGCAAACCTCTTCTAGCAGGGGATACCCCAGTTTTAGCAGGGGAATCCTTATGCTTGGCAGAGGGAACCCACCTTTTGTTTTGGCCTCTATTCATGAGTTGGTAAGGTCTTGGGCCAGTTTTATATGCAGTATAAGGTGTTGGGGTAGTCACAGAAGTGTTGGGCTTTGGGTGAACATCATTTTCCTTTCTAAGGGCTGGAGCAACATATTTCTCAGCTACTCTATTTCTCAAGGCAGGGGCAACATACTTGGCAGGGGAAAAGGATTTTGCCCCTGCATTTAGAAGAATGGCTCTAGGTTGCATATCCTTTAAGGGATTTGCAGCCACCATCTCCATTGGTGCCTTACACTCTTGATAAGTGTGTTTAAAACTGCCACATGTGAAGCAGGGCTTGGTATTGATCACAAAGTCTTTTCCTAGTTGGTGAGACTTTTGGTCATTCCAATTTCTTTGATTACCTCTGACATTCCTGTACATACCAGCATATTTAATGATAGGTTTAGGAGACTGTGGCCTAGCCTTGCTCTTAGAGTTTGGATTGCTACTAGAACTTCCTTCTTTTGAAAATTTAACAGGGTTGTCAATTTGCTCTAAGCCAACCTGTTCCTGTTTAATATCCCTAATGACACTAGTTTTAACTAGAGACTCTTCTGTATCAGCATTATTAGGTATATAAGCACTCAAGTCAAACTCAATGTCATCCTGTTTTTCAAAACAAGGGAGACCAGTCCATGACAAGTCTTTTCTAGGATAGGGAGCATGGATGTTAGCAGGGGGTGGGGGTATAGTAGCATTCATGTTCTTAATTCCAAACCCTGTTTTGTCCTTAGGAGATTGACCAATTTCAAATGCCTTGGTTAAATCTTTTGAAGCTTTTCCAAATTTTTCAACAGTTTCCTCGTCTATCTTTTGGTTAGCTTTAAAAATTTCAAGTTCAGCAGTTAAAACATTGATAGATTGGTTATTCTCCTTGGCATCTCTTTCTAGAATCAGAATGTGATCCCTATATTCACTTTCCCTTTGCCTATACTCTCTTATGGTGGACTCTAGTTGTTCTAAAGCACGTTTGTAGTTATCAAGATCATTATCACAATTTATATAGTCAGCTTTTACCTTTCTGATTTGATCATTCAAAGATTCAGTATTTTTCCTACAAGCTTTAGTACAGTATGAGTCATCATATACCTCATTGTCAGAACTAGAACTTGACATGGCCATAAGTGCAAAGTCTTCTTCCTTTTCCTCAGCCACCAAAGCTTGGTTTCTTTCCACACTTTCTGTCATAGCACTCCAGTCCCATCCATTTGCTCCATCTATCCCCTGCATTGCTACCATAGCTTTAGCACCAGAATCCTCATCCTTTCTATGGCTATTTCCAGACTTAGGTCCTCTGCATTCCCTGGCAAAATGACCCTTCTTGCCACAGTTGTAGCATTCAACTTTTGCTTTATCAAACCCAACCACATCAGATGGATTAATTGTGATCTTCTTCCCATACTTCTTGTGGAACCTGTTGGCTCTCATGCTTAGCAAAGCCATATTCCACTTGATATCCAATTCTTCTAGTGCTTGCTTACTGATTTGATTCAGATCTTCATGTAACACTGTAGACCCTTGTGGACCTTGAGATGCTATGAAGGCACATGCAGTATCAAGGCTAAATGTGGCTGGTCTTTCTTCATCATAGGAAGGTCCAGACCTGGTAGCAGGGGAATAAGTAGCAGGGGCTACTTCTATTCCACTGTTCTTGGAGATTCCACTGCTTTGTGATATGAATGCCATGTTAGCAGGGGAATCAGCAATTCCACTTGAGTTGGTGGGAATTGTCCCTTTTGACTTCATTTCATTGACAATAGGTTCAAAAACTTTTAAGTTATTGTATATATCATCAATATTCTTGTTGTCCAAGTCATCCTTATTCTGCCAGATTGCCTTATAGACAAACCATTCTTTCTGGAGGCTGTTAAGAAACCTGGTATTCACCTGTTCTTTTGACACCTCAATATCAAAGAATTCCAAGTGGGCCACCATGTCTTGAAGCCTATTGTAAATAGCTCCAATTGATTCATCACCAATTGCTTTGAAAGAAGCAAAATCATCCAGCATTTGTTTCTTCTTCTTCTTCTTTGTGGCTTCATTTCCTCCAAAGGTTGTGCCTATGGCTTCCCACAGTTCCTTAGCTGTTTTGTATTTCCTGAATCTGAGTTGATGTCTATCAGGTAGGGCCAACAGCAATGAGCTATGAGCCCTGACATCATGCCTTCTAGCCAGTATTTCCTTATCACATAAGGCAGCCGATTTCTTCTTGTCCTTACCTTTGGAACTTTCACCTTCATCCTTGCCTTCTTCAACTGCCACCATTTTGTTGAATTGATCACCAAACTCTATGATCTCCCAGAGAACATAGTGTTCCATTTTCAGGTATTGTTGGATTCTGAATTCCCATAATTCAAAGTTTTCAGGATCCAACATGGGTAATTTGAGGGCATTGTGGTTGTTGCTGTTTGTGGATGAATCTGAAGACATGTTTGCTATGAGGATTTTGTTCTTGATTTAGACAAAGTTTCTCAACAAGCTCTGATACCACTTGTTGATCCCAAAGTCAGATCTTAAACCTTAATAGCTTGTTTAAGGGTTGTGATAGAGAGAAAGAATTCAATCTAACACTAGAGAAACTTTGCAAAGCAAAGTAACTAAACAAGATGCGGAATGTAATGTTTAGCACAAGAACAAATAAGATTCAAACGTTGCACTTTAATATATCAAAGATATACGAATACCCAAAGTGGTATTAGGGTTTACAAAACCTTAAAGTAATAATAATGAAAAACGAAATGAGAAAGACACATATTGCATGCTAACCTAGTGAGTCCTTTTATAGATGCAAGGACCCACGTACAAGATCACTACTAACAAACTATGGAAAGTTTTAAGGAATAATAACTGAAACGCGTAAATATCTATTCCATGTTTATCTTGACAGCAGGGCCTTTGACTCCAGCAGGGGAACGGATCCCCCTGCCTTTGTTATTTAGCAGGGGGAACTTACTCTAGCAGGGGTATGAACAATCAACTAGCAGGGGAAACAAATAAGCATAGATTTATTCCCAACAGGAATGTTTTTTGATATAAGCTCATGCCCGAGAAAAATTAATTTCTCGTTGTTAGGATAAGTTTACCATCGGCGATAAACTTTCCTTTCTTTGAAGATCGAGTTATAGTCTGTGATGTGACTATAAGTCCTTTACACTGTAAGCTTAACTGCAAATCCCCTGAGACACTTGTTTCTTAGATATCAGCTTCTTCAGCAACCAAACTCTGAGAGTGTCCTTAATTGAATGGTATACAATGATTGGACCGCTTCGTTCTTTTGGAACATCCTCTTTGGTACCTGCATTCTCATTTGGAATTTGCATGCTTTGATATGGGTTAGCGATATCTATCTTAGAAGCAAGTGGGGGTTCGCAGTTTTCTTTTCTTGTGCTAGAGGTGTTCTGAGGAGATGATTCACTTGTCTTAGCTGGTAAACGTTTCCTTTTATAGAAAACCTTAAGTTTATGCTTAGGTGATGCATCCTCCTTTTCAATTTCCTCCCTAGTAGTCTTAATAGAATCGGAAACTATCCTAGTTAAAGGGCACTCGTTTTCTACAAGGGTGAAAGTTCTACCAGTAGGGCGCCACATTTTACCAACGGGGTTGATTTTAGCTACCCACTGGGATCTAAGTCTAGCACGAGAGTTCACCTCATTAAGTAGTTTCTTGATACAAGAATCATGATTTGCCGTAAAGACACATTTTCTACATGTTTTACAAGTAGCATAATTAATGTCCGAGTAAGATCTAGAATTCCTAGATGATTGATTGATGCTCCTAGGATGTGACATGCTACGGTTAGCAGTGTTGGGTAAACTAGAAGGCATCTGACTAGGTTTGAAATTCCTATCTCTTACTTGTGTCTTTTGCTTAGCTTCCCTTAAACCAAATGTATGGCGAACGTCATTTGAACTAGTTCGAGACGTATTCTTTGGACTATGTCTAGGGAAATTAGAGGCAATCATGTGATTAGGTCTTGCAAAAGCTGTTTTAGTCACATTGGGCCTGGATGGTGGAGTGACTGTTCTAGAAAGATGAACCATATCAACTTGGGAGGCAAACCGCGGTCTCGAGGATTGTGATCGCTCGGATCTAAATGCAGTAGGTTGTCTGACGGACGGTTGTCTGACGAACTGATTTGTAGGCGGTTTCCCCAAGATTGATGGTTTTTCAAGGTTAGTGTCCACACTAGGTCCTCTAGTTTTCCTTAACTCGTTTTTCAACGCAGCTATAGCAAAAACCTTTTCCTGAACTTGAGCTTTTAAGGTCTCATTTTCTTTGAGCAATTCATCTTGGGATGCCAATTTAGACTCTAGTAACTGAATTTGTTTCAAAAGATTATCCTTTTCAGCTTTAGAATCTAGAACTGTTTGATCCAATTTTCGTTCAAGAACAACGTTTGACTTTTCAAGTTTTTCAAAATATGTTTCAAATTTCTCCGTTTTCTTCGAAAATTCAATTTTGGCATCCTCAAGCTCTTTAGATTGCTGAGCTAACATCATTTCAAGCTCTTTAATCCTAGAAGCAGAATTGGTTAACGTAGCAGTCATAAAGTACTTATCATGATGTTTAGCATTTTGAACACTTTCTCCCCCATTATGACTCACATCGGATGAATCAGAAGTGGTATCGCTATCACTCTTTTCCATCCCATGTTTGGCATAATTAGGTTCAGAAAGCCCAATATGCTGTATATTGTTGAAACTTGGCACCTGAACAGTTGGTGCTTGTGACTTGCTGCTTGTTTCATGCGTTCCTCCTGATTCCATGTCATTGCTTACCGGGACGACCAAATTGGCCCCCATTTCTTTCATCGGGCAGAGCTGATCATCTGTTGACGATAGCGTGAAGCATGTCTGTTTCTCATGTTCATGAGGTATTGTTGCATGCAATGATTTAGACGACTCCTTGATGCTTTGAATCCGACCCTCTTTCAAACGTATCTCGTTGTAATTAACTAACCTGACCTCAATACACTTCTCAAGTATATTGATGTGATTGAGTAAACCACTTCTAAAGGTTTCAGTCTGCCAACCCGTATACGCGTTGAAAAGCTGGTGAAGGATTTGAGTCGAATAATCATAAGGAGGTACCATTGTTGAGGCAAAGAAATCCTTAAAATGAGTGCGAAGGAGTTCTAGACATATCTTTACTTTAACCTCATGAAGATTTTCCTTTTCAAGTTGCAACCGTAACTCACCCAAATTATTGAAAATCTTATCTTTAAAATTATCCACTTTGCCAAAGAATATTTGAACCGTGGCTGGAAGTTCAGGCATGTTGTGCGGATAAAGAAGTGCAAGATGTGTCTTGAGCTTGTGAAAGATTTCCAATGTCTTTTGACGCAATTTGATCTCTTTGAGGTTCATGTGTTGCAGTTCTCCCTCGTGAACTATCGAACTCAACGATTCCATTGATTTTTGATGAAAGGTAAGTGGCAACAGGAGAGAATAATTCGACGAGAAATTGATTTCTCGGGTTTTTACAAACCAACGACAAATCCGTAAATGACTCTAAAAAATCCTCGATAGATGAGATGTCTCTTTTCTCGGCTCAAAAATTGTTGTCTGCTCAAACGATGATAAATTAAAAACAGAGTCCAATTCAACCGCGGCTCACTCCCAAAAGAAAGCCCACAAACTAATTAAATCAAACTTCGGTTAATATAGTGAACGGCCCGACAACTAAATAACTAAATTACTTTGACACGACCCGATTTAACTTAGCCAAAAACGTGAATAACTTACTCGTGAATAATTAAACCAAAAATGTGTAAAATACCTTTAAAAACTTTAATAATTTTGAAATGTGAGATAAAAGAAAAAAAATAAAAATAAAAGTAAAAATAAAGTAAAAATAAAATAAATAAAAAAATAAAATAAAAAAAATTCAGTAGTGCTGAAAACTTGTTTAATTTTTAGTAAACGTGGCTTAAATCAATACTTAGCACAAGACGTGGCTTAACACTTATCATATAAAAAAATAAAAGAAACCTTGCAATCTGTCCTACCCACCCTAAATATACTTTGTAAATGTTGCCCCTCACTCACCTCCGTTTGACTTAATTATACTCAAATTAAATCCTAAATATTCTCACAACCTCGTTATATCCGTCCCCAAAATAATATATAAACTCTTGTAACCTCCGTCTCACTTTATCTCTCTCAAATCTCAAAACGTATGATCCACTGTTTATCTCTCTCAAATCTCAAGTCTCACAAAACTCTTGTAACCTTCGTCTCACTTTAAATCACCAGCCACCATCATACTTGTCAAACTCAAACAAAAACCGCATCTAAACCGTGCTCCGAATCGGAAGAACTACGACTTTAGGATCCTTAATAGGGTCTCAGGTAGGTGTTTGATTGATTTTTCTTTTCGTTTGAGTCCCAGTCGAAACAAATAAAAACGATTATAACATGAGTGTCATAAATCAATATTTGATTTCGAATATTAAAATGGGTTTATCCAACATAGATCAGTGATGATGATAACGTGAAGGATCTGCATAGATCATGGCATGCATGTTTTTCACAAAATAAATCTGAGATCTAGATGTTGTTGAGTCGAGCCTGTCCGGGTTGCGAGTCGAGTCTTTGTTGGAGTGTTTTAGTCGAGTCGAGGGTGAAGGTCTGTTGGAGTCAAGTGTATGTGGATCGAGTAAAGTTTATGTGTTGAGTGTTGAGTTTGTGGGGGAGTTGAGAGATCGAGTCAGTCTCGAGGGTGTGTGGATTTGTTGTTGTCGAGGTTTAGGTCGAGGGTATTTGTGATATGGAGTCGAGTCTTGAGAGATGTTCGAGGCTGTTGTGAGAGTCGAGAGTGTGGGTGAGGGTCGAGAGTCGTTATAAGAGACGAGGTTGAGTGGTTTGTTTGAGATATTGGGTTTGTTGTCGAGAGAGTAAGGATGAGTCTTGAGTCGTGAGGATGAGTCAGTTTGTTGTGGGTTTTTGTTAAAATAGAGAGTGTGTGTCGAATGGTGTCGAGTTGAATGGTGACGTTTGTTGAATGTTGTTGGTTAGTCGAGTCTTTGTGGAGTCTTTGTTGGGTTTGTGACGGGGTGTTTTTAAATTTTGCAAGTCTTTTTGAGTCAAAATGGTTTAGTGTTCGAGGGTGTATTTATGATTTAAAGTCTGTTTGAAACTTTCGAGAACTGATAGAGTCCGAGAGTTGGTGTCGAGTCGAAATGGTCCTTTTGTTTGTTTGCAACATACAATCGATCGGAATGTCAAGATAAAAACACCATTGGAATGTCAATGTGCCAATCTGAATGACCTAATCAGAATGCTTATGTCCCAATCGGAATGATCTTATCGGAATGATCTTATCGGAATGATCTTATCGGAATGATCTTATCGGAATGATAACGTCCCAATCGGAATGCCTTATTGGAAAGTCAATCGGAATGACCCTTGTCAGAATCCTTAAAGACAAATCTGTCGGAAAGTTTAAAGCCCTTTTCCGACGGGAGAAGTTTCAAAACAGAGACAGATAGAGTAAAAAAAATGCTAAAAAACAAAAATATTAGAATAAAAAACTGATACTTTTGATAAAAAAAATTGATACTTTTGATAAAAAAATTGATACTTTTGAAGATAAAGACAGTAAAGATAAAATAAGGTGATAAAGAAGATGAAATAAATATTTTTAACAGTATGAAACAAAAAAATTGATAAAAAATGAAATAAAAAAAAAATAAAATAAAAAACTGATAATTTTAAGGAACTGTTTGAGACAGAGAAAAAAAAACACAAATAGAGAAGGAAGATAAACTTTAAAAAGGACGAAAGAAGAAAAAAATAAAAATAAAAATAAAATGAAATTTTATCAAATCAATAGATCAAAATACGCTAATCCGATGAATCAACCATGCTCTTGATACCAATTGTAGGATCGATGTTTTGTAAGGATTAGGCATTGTTGGATTTACCTATTGATATGGATGGAGAAATAGAGAACTTAGAGAGAGAAAGAAGAGAGAGAAAGGAGAGGATGAAGATGAAAAGATGAAATGTGATTATGTGTGAAATGTTCAACCACCAACCCCTCCTAACATGCTAGGAGGGGGTTTATATAGCCCACCCTACATGTGGGCTATATGGGCTATATTGGATCACGAGCCCAATATCATTGGAGTGACCGATCCTTTCTAAATACGTAAAAACGTATTTCCAACATTTTATAT
The DNA here is from genome assembly GCA_025667525.1 of Glebionis coronaria. Lineage (NCBI taxonomy): Eukaryota > Viridiplantae > Streptophyta > Magnoliopsida > Asterales > Asteraceae > Glebionis > Glebionis coronaria. The sequence goes on along the minus strand of CM046874.1, from coordinate 629,511,215 downwards.
GCCTCGTTTCGCTTCCACTTTTAAAAGTATGATGAGCGATAAGGAAAAGCTTTCAAAGCTTGCTAATTGTTCTTCGGTTTACCTTAACTGCATACCGGAAAAAGTTGGTGATCCCGGAAAGTTCCTCATTCCTTGTGACATACAAGATATGAAAGAATGCCTCGCCTTGGCCGATCTTGGTGCGAGCATTAATTTGATGCCATTTTCCATTTGGAAATCGCTTTCGCTTCCGGCTCTTATTCCTTCGAACATGTCTATCGAGATGGCCGATCATTCTACAATTATGGCATGTGGAGTAGCCGAAGATGTTTTCGTGAAAGTGGGGAAGTTCTACTATCCCGTTGATTTTATAGTAGTTGACATCCCCGCGGATCCTCAAGTTCCTCTAATTTTAGGTCGTTCATGTTTAGACACTTCGAGATCGCTTATCGATGTTCATGCGAGAACTATCACTTTGAGATTCAACGAAGAGGAACTTGTTATAAACGCTACTCAAAACTCGAAACCTTCTCATGTTTATGCAATCGCTACCATCAATCACATTGACATCGTTGATGTGGTTTGCGATGAGTTTTCACAAGAAGTGTTAGGTTTTTCCGATAGCTCGTCAAGTGGCAATCCCACTATTTTGGATCCGATTCTTGCTAATTCAACACCAAATCTCACTCCTTTCCAAGGAGGCGATCTCACGTCAAATGAAATCGACAATGAAGATGAGGTGTTGATTAGTGATGATACTTCTATTCCACCATTTCTTTCGCCGATAGAAGTTATGAGTGTTGAACCAAAATCTTCAATCGAGGAACCACCTATCCTTGAATTGAAAGATCTTCCTTCTCACCTTGAATACGCATTATTGGAAGGTGATGACAAGTTGCCGGTTATTATTGCAAGAGGTCTTGCTAATGAAGAAAAAACCGAGCTCTTGAAAGTTCTTAAGGCTCCTAAAGGGGCAATTGCGTGGAAAATATCCGACATTAAGGGTATTGACCCAAAATTTTGTACTTACAAGATTTTAATGGAGGAGGACTACAAGCCCGCAATTCAAATTCAAAGAAGGGTGAATCCCAAAATTCACAATGTCATTAAAAAGGAGGTCCTTAAACTCCTTGACGCGGGAATGATTTATCCTATATCCGATAGCCCATGGGTGAGCCTAATCCATTGTGTCCCTAAAAAGGGAGGAATGACCGTTGTGCCTAATGAAAACAACGAGTTAATTCTCACTCGTGTTGTGACCGGTTGGAGGGTGTGTATTGACTACCGAAAGTTAAATGACGCCACTCGTAAAGACCACTTTCCTTTGCCCTTCATGGATCAAATGTTGGAGCGACTTGCGGGAAATGAATTCTATTGCTTTTTAGATGGTTTTTACGGTTACTTTTAAATCCCTATCGACCCTCGTGATCAAGAGAAGACTACTTTTACGTGTCCTTATGGAACGTTCGCTTATCGTAGGATGCCTTTCGGACTTTGTAATGCACCGGGTACGTTTCAACGGTGTATGATGGCGATTTTTCACGATATGATCGAGAAGTCGATGGAAGTGTTTATGGATGACTTCTCGATGTTTGGCAATTCATTCACGTCATGTTTATCTAATCTCGAACAAATGTTAAAACGTTGTGAAGAAACCAATCTTGTGCTTAATTGGGAAAAAATGTCATTTTATGTGTAAACAAGGAATCGTCTTAGGACATAAGGTGTCGAAGGCGGGGATTGAGGTCGATAAAGCTAAGGTAGACGTCATCGCCAAGTTACCTCATCCCAAAACCGTTAAGGGAGTTAGGAGTTTCCTAGGCCACGCGGGCTTTTATCGTCGTTTCATCAAGGACTTTTCGAAAATCTCTCGACCTATGACACACCTTCTCGAGAAGGATGCTCCTTTTAACTTCAATGAGGATTGTGTTAGAGCTTTCGAAACTCTCAAAAGGAAACTTACCGAAGCTCCCATTCTTGTTGCTCCTAATTGGGAATTACCCTTTGAAATCATGTGCGATGCAAGTGATTATGCTATAGGGGCCGTCTTAGGGCAACGTTATGACAAGCATTTCCGTCCTATCCACTATGCTAGTAAGACGATGACCGAGGCTCAATTAAAGTACACCACAACGAAAAAGGAATTCCTTGCCGTGGTCTATGCTTTTGAGAAATTCCGACCTTATCTCGTCTTGACTAAAAGCATCGTGTATACCGACCATTCGGCTATCAAGTATCTCTTAGCTAAGCAAGATGCTAAGCCGAGATTGCTTCGTTGGATGCTCCTCCTCCAAGAATTTGATGTCACCGTGCTTGACAAAAAAGGAGCCGAGAATCTAGCGGCCGATCATCTCTCTCGTCTAGAAGATCCTCACAAAGATGTTTTCGAGAACAAGGAAATCACCGAAACATTTCCTCTCGAGACTCTCGGTGTAGTGAATTCTAAAGACACCACCCCATGGTTTGCCGACATTGCAAATTACCATGCGGGAAATTTCATAATTAAGGGTATGACGACACAACAAAAACGAAAATTCTTTCGTGACGTCAAGTTCTATTTTTGGGACGACCCTTATCTCTTTCGGGTTTGTGCGGATCAATTCGTTCGACGTTGTGTGTTTGGTGCCGAAGCTTCTAATATCCTTAGAGCTTGTCACGAGGGACCCACGGGTGGTCACCACGGTGCTAATCTCACGGCTAAGAAAGTGTTCGATGCCGGTTTCTTTTGGCCTTCTATCTATCGTGATGCACACGCACTTGTGAAGTCGTGTGATTCGTGCCAACGTCAAGGAAAATCGTCTCAACGTGATGAAATGCCGCAAAACATAATTCAAGTATGTGAGGTTTTCGACATATGGGGAATAGACTTTATGGGGCCGTTCCCATCGTCTCATGGCAACAAATATATCCTCGTCGCGGTGGACTACCTTTCTAAGTGGGTGGAAGCTAAGGCTTTGCCTACTAATGATGCTCGTGTGGTAGTGAAGTTTTTGAAGCAAGTATTCTCTCGGTTCGGAACCCCTCATGCTATTATAAGCGATCGTGGAACCCATTTTTGTAATGACCAATTCGAAAAGGTTCTAAAGAAATATGGAGTTACTCATCGTCTTTCTACGGCTTATCACCCGCAAACGAGTGGGCAAGTCGAGGTTTCGAACCGAGCTTTGAAGAGGATTTTAGAGAGGTCAATTGGAGAAAACCGTGCTTCGTGGTCCGACAAACTTGATAGGTGTGTAAACACCCATCCTTTTACCACTTAATTCTGGCTAAAACAAGACCAAAACACGTATTAAATATCATTTGTTTGGAATTATGCGTGGTTTTTGTGTTTATTGTGTTTTCAGAGCTAACCGGATAAATATTAAAGAAAACATGGGATTGCACGGGGTTTATCAAGGAAAAAGACTCAAGATAAAGTCTATTGTCCAAGAGATGCAAAAGATTTGAAGTCACTGGGCCTATTCGAAGATTTATCGAAGAAAAGGACTAAAGACGGAAGATTTTCATAAGTCGAAGAAACTCGAGTCTATTTAACGAAGAAATTAAAAGACGAGTTGGATTTAATCGACGACAAATCCCGAATCAGAATCGAAAACGTCAACTTTTCTGAAAAGACGAGAAGACAAGAAGAAAAGGAGAAAGCCCACTCACCAACCAACCACTAGGAGTATAAATAGAAACTCCCTTCACACAATTAGGGGGGAGTTCATTTTTTTCTTTTTCCAGTTCTTTGTGGTTCGTTCCTTAACCAACTCCATTAGGGAGTTTGGTGATTTTCATCTTTTTCTTTCAATCTTGTAATCCTTAATCATTAACCTTGTTACTTTTACATTAATCAATCTATTCCATCTAATCATTCATCTTATTCATCTCCATTCTTATTGCAAGTTCTTAAGTTTTTATTGATTCTAGTTTGATTCTAAAAAGTTGTTGATTTAGTGTTTTTATTGGTGGGATTTGTTTCTTATGGTATGTTAATGATTATTGGTTAGTTTGGTAAAACCTTTTTGAGTATTTTTGTGTTTAGATTGAAAAATTATTTTGGTTCTGCCGTTACTGTTCTTCGTTCCCAGGACATTCCGAATAGTCGAATTTGTGTTTCCCTTATTCGGAATATTGGATATCCCGAATAGGGGTGTTTCCATTTCTGTTACTCGGAATAATTTTCCGAATAGCCAAGTTTTATGTTCCCTTATTCGGAACATTTTAATTTTTCCGAATAGCCCTTATTTTCCGAATAGGCATTGCTTTCCGAACAAGCTTGATTTTTCCGCATGGTCATATTTTCCGAATGGACTAATTTTTCCGCATGGTTTCTGTTATTCCGCATAGAACATTTTTCTGAATAGCCCTGTCTTTCCGAACAGCGTTATCTTTCCGCATGAAGCAGATTATTCCGCATAGCCTTACTTTCCGCATAGAGAACATTTTTCCGCATAGAGCATAATATTCCGCATAAGAGGATTTTCCGCATAGAGCATAATATTCCGCATAGATGTCAACTTTCCGAATGGTGTTACATTCCGCATAGACAATTTTTCCGTAAGAGTATTTTTCCGGTATTAATTCAAGTTTTGCTTTTTATTGGTTGCTTGTTTTAAGTTTATATCATTATCATTATCATTTTATTCCTTTCCCTGTTTAATAGAATAGAAAACCAAATCCACTTTTTGTCACCAAGAACAAATCATTCCACTTTTAACTGAGATCAATTCGAGAGGATATCGAGAGAGATAAAATTAGAACCCATATAAAAACCATTGTATCAAATGGCGCCGCTGCCGGCTCCTCTCGTTAAGATTAAAAGTTTTTTGTGAGAATTTGGATTTTGGGATCCGTTCCCCGTGAACGTTACTTTTTCCTAAAAATCTTCAAAAACACTAAAAAAATATTAAATTTTCAAAAATCCTAAACAGTAAAAAACATAAAAAACCAAAAATATTTTTGCTTTGTTCGTTCTTTTGCAGGTGTATGCGCACTCGATCCACGTCTTATCAAGAGCCCGAGCCTCTCGATAACTTAGACATGGCTGGTGTACAAAACAACAATAACATACCACCTCCGAACAATCATAATAACAACAACAACCCGCCTTTCAACAACATGAATAATAACAACAATGAGCACCTTCCGGATAACCGCCCAATGATTGAATTGCTGCAAGCTCATGTCGATGGCAACATGGATCCAATTGTTATTCCACCAATTGCCGCCAACAATTTCGAGCTCAAGTCAGGCTTTATCCAGATGGTCTCAGCTCAACCATTCTTTGGACGAACCATTGATGACCCACACGATCACATCAAGAGATTTCTACAACTCACGAACACGGTCAAGTTCAATGGTGTTCCACAAGAAGTGATAAGGTTACAACTTTTTCCCTTTTCTTTAGAGGGACAAGCCCGACATTGGCTTGCTAAGGAACCGCCACAGAGTATTCTCTCGTGGACGGATTTGGAAACAAAGTTTATCAACTACTTTTTTCCACCCTCTCGTACTACCGCTTTGCGGAATGAGATTATAACCTTTGAACAAAAGTACGACGAGTCATTCAGTGAATCTTGGGATCGCTTTAAAGATCTTTTAAGAAAATGCCCACAACATGGTTTTACCAAAGTTCATCAAATAAATACTTTTTACAATGGTTTAAGCATAAATGACCAAGATTCACTGAATAGTGCCTCGGGGGGTAATTTATTGGCTAAGACTTCCAATGCTGCTTGGGATATCATTGAGAACAAGTCTCGTGTGCAAACCAAGAGCATTAGGACCAATGTTGCTAGTGCTAGCACTAATGACAGCGACAAGCGACTTGACAAAATCACCACGCTTCTTGAATCGCTTGTCACCCACACCGTCAGCAACAACAACAGCAACAACGCCAAAAATGCACAAGTGAACCCTGTCAGCCAACCTTGTGAGATATGCGGTGGTCCCCACTCTTACACAACTTGTACCGCCACCCAAGATTACCCTGCTGAGAATGTGAATGCGGCATATGGCACCTACCAACAACCTGCTTATCCAGCTAGACCTCAAGGTGACCGTAACTTGCTTAGCTATCGATCAAACAACTATCTTTCCCCACCTGGCTTTCCTCCAACCAACACAAACCAACAACAAAACCTTAACCGCCCTTCTCAACAACAACAACAACCTCGACAACCATACATCCCACCTCACAAGCAACAACAACCACCTCAACGTAACAATCAAGTCTACCAACAACCAGCTTACCAACCACCTGCATACAATGCTCCTTCCAACCAAGCCACCACTGCATTACACCAAGAGGTTGCAACCTACATGAGAACCAATGATGTGATAGTGGGAAATCTACAAGAGGAAGTGCGCAATCTGAAGGCAGACTTGGTCAAGCAAGGAAATGATTTAAGAGCTGACATGAGAAACACGTTGGATAGCCAGACTACTGATCTGAGGAACATGATGGCTAGTTTCTTCCAAAGTAATCAACCCTCTTCTTCGGGTACTCTTCCGAGTAACACCGTTGCGAACCCAAGAGGGGAGATGAAAGCAATCACTACTCGAAGTGGTAAAGGAACCAAGGAACCCGAGCTTCCTATACCTCCACCAGTGGTTGTGACTAAGGAGAACGAGTCGCCTGCTCCTATTCCTTCTCCTTCTCCTTCCCCAATTTCTCCACCTCTTCTTTCTACCCCTCCTCCACCCGTGGTTGTGCGTGATCCTATTCCCTTAAAGCCTTCCTCTTCTTCCAATATACCTTATCCTTCAAGGTTGAGGAAAGAGCAGCAAAAGAGCAAGGATGATATTCAAGTTTCGAACTTCCTAAAAATGTTCAAGAAACTGAATTTCAATATCTCCTTCGCTGAGGCTCTCGCTCACATGCCCAAGTATGCCAAAATGTTTAAAGATCTTCTGAGCGACAAGGAAAAGCTCCTCGATCTCGCCAACACCCAACTTAATGAGAATTGCTCTGAAGTGCTCTTAAGGAAATTGCCAATCAAGCTTGGTGATCCGGGTCGTTTTCTTATCCCTTGCAATTTCCCGGGAGTAGAGAATTGCATGGCCCTAGCCGATCTAGGTGCCAGTATTAATCTCATGCCTCTAAGTGTTTGGAAGCAATTATCTCTCCCAGAGCTAGTCCCCACCAAAATGACTTTGGAATTGGCCAACCGTACGGTTGCTTATCCAGTGGGGATAGCCGAAGACGTCATTGTAGGAGTCGACAAATTCACCTTCCCTGCCGATTTTGTTGTCGTCGACTACGAGATGGACCCCCGTGTGCCACTCATTGTTGGTCGTCCATTCTTGAGTACCGGTCGCACTCTCATTGATGTTGAAGCCGGTGAGCTTATCATGAGAGTGGGTGACGATAAAGTCGTCTTCAACATGGGAAAGTTATCTAAACAGCCTTCTTCTTACGAGAATGTTAATTGTATTGACGTTCTTGATGAGGCTTGTGAAGAACACTTCAAGGATGCTTGTAAAAACATTCCTACCTCTCTTCCCAATGTTGAGACCGTTTCCTCTATCGACTCATCACTATCTCTATTTGGAGAAAGTGATTTCCTTTGGAAAGATTTGGAAGCCACCTTGGAAGATGTGAAGCAAAACAATGACAATTCTACTGCCACTTGGGATGAAGACCTCAGTTTCATTGCAAACCTCCTCAAAGAAGACAATCCTACCCCTCCATCTCCCACTATTATTGCTATCCAGACTCCGACTTCGAATACGCCTCCCGTCGACAATCCTCCAGATTTGGAACTTAAGGAGTTGCCACCCCATCTTGAGTATGTATTCCTCGAAGAAGAGAAGAAGTCGCCAGTCATCATTGCTAAGGATTTGAAGGATGAAGAGAAAGCCCGACTTGTCGCTGTGTTGAAAGATCATAAGAAGGCTATCGCTTGGAAAATCTCGGATATTCGTGGAATTGATCCTCACTTCTACACACACAAAATTCTCATGGAGGACGACTATAAGCCCACTATTCAAAGCCAACGAAGGGTGAATCCAAAAATCCATGAAGTCATCAAAACAGAAGTCATTAAACTTCTTGATGCGGGTATGATTTACCCTATTTCGGATTCACCATGGGTTAGTCCAATCCACTGTGTGCCCAAGAAGGGCGGAATAACCGTTGTTCCCAATGAACACAACGAGTTGATTCCCACTCGTCTCGTTACTGGGTGGAGAGTTTGTATAGACTACCGCAAACTCAATGATGCCACGAGAAAGGATCATTTCCCTCTACCTTTTATGGACCAAATGCTTGAACGATTAGCCGGTAATGAATATTACTGCTTTCTTGATGGTTTCTCGGGTTATTTTCAAATACCCATCGATCCCCAAGATCAAGAGAAGACTACATTCACTTGTCCCTATGGCACTTTCGCTTACAAAAGAATGCCTTTTGGCTTATGTAATGCGCCTGGGACTTTCCAAAGGTGCATGTTAGCTATCTTCCATGACATGGTTGAACAAACCATGGAAGTCTTCATGGATGATTTCTCGGTCTTCGGGGATTCATTCTCTTCTTGCCTTGCCAATTTGGAACGTATGCTCAAGCGGTGCGAAGACACTCGCCTAGTTCTGAATTGGGAAAAATGCCATTTTATGGTAAAAGAAGGCGTCGTGCTTGGACATAAGATCTCGAAAGCCGGTCTTGAAGTAGACCGTGCTAAAGTCGATGTTATCGCAAAGTTGCCTCCACCTTCAACCGTGAAGGGTGTGAGAAGTTTTCTGGGTCATGCGGGCTTCTATCGTCGATTCATCAAAGATTTTTCTCAAATCGCTCGCCCGATGACCCACCTCTTGGAAAAAGATACTCCTTTTATCTTTTCCAAAGAGTATCTTGAAGCCTTCAACTCACTTAAGGATAAGCTAACTAAGGCACCCGTCTTGGTTACCCCTAATTGGGAGCTTCCCTTTGAGTTGATGTGCGATGCTAGCGATTTTGCTATTGGAGCGGTTCTTGGACAAAGAGTGAACAAACACTTCCAACCGATCCATTACGCTAGCAAGACAATGACTGGGGCACAATTGCATTATACGACAACCGAAAAAGAGCTTTTAGCTGTTGTCTATGCTTTTGAAAAATTCCGCCCCTATCTTGTCCTTTCTACCACCATCGTGTACACCGATCATTCCGCGTTGAAGTACTTGTTGACAAAGCAAGATTCCAAACCAAGACTTCTTCGCTGGGTTTTGCTGCTCCAGGAATTTAAAATCGACATCCGCGATAAAAAAGGAGCAGAAAACCTAGCCGCGGACCATCTTAGTAGACTTGAGGATCCATACCAAGGGGATCATCCGACCAAAGAAATCAATGATTCTTTTCCCTTGGAGACCTTATTCTCTGTAAACTCGAAGCCGAATGAAACCCCGTGGTTTGCGGACTTTGCAAACTACTTGGCGGGTGGAATTCTCAAGACAGGGTTGACGTCCCAGCAAAAGAAGAAGTTCTTCACCGACATCAAGACTTACTTTTGGGACGACCCTTACCTATTCAAACAATGTGCCGACCTGATTATCCGTCGATGTGTTGATGGACCGGCAGCGTCTGAAATCCTTAATGCTTGCCACAAAGGACCCATCGGTGGTCACTTTGGTCCCAACTACACCGCAAAGAAAGTGTTTGACTCGGGATTTTATTGGCCCTCCATATACCGTGACGCTCACGATATGGTCAAACGATGTGATGTTTGCCAAAAGCAAGGCAAAATCACACATAAAGACGAGATGCCTCAGAATTTCATTCAAGAGTGTGAAATTTTTGATGTTTGGGGTATCGACTTTATGGGGCCATTCCCTTCATCTAAAGGAAACAAATACATCCTTGTAGCCGTTGACTACGTTTCAAAGTGGGTTGAAGCCAAAGCTTTTCCTACTAATGACGCAAGGGTGGTTTGTAACTTTTTGAAAGCTCTTTCCGCTAGATTCGGTGTGCCTCGCGCCATTATTAGTGATCGTGGGACTCATTTCTGCAATGACCAATTTGCTAGAGTCATGGCTAAGTACGGTGTAAATCATCGTCTTTCCACAGCCTACCACCCACAAACTAATGGCCAGGCTGAAATATCCAACCGAGGACTTAAGCGAATTTTGGAAAGAACCGTGGGAGAGCATCGTGCCTCATGGGCTGATAAATTGAATGATGCTTTGTGGGCTTTCCGTACTGCTTACAAGACCCCGATCGGCTGTACGCCTTATCGTCTTGTGTACGGGAAAGCGTGCCACCTCCCCATTGAGTTGGAGCACAAGGCTTATTGGGCCTTGAAGTGGGCTAATTTTGATATAAACAAAGCCGGTGACCTACGCAAGATCCAACTCAATGAGCTGAATGAACTCCGTAATGAGGCTTATGAAAATTCTTTGATCTATAAGGAAAGAACTAAGCTCATTCACGACTCCAAGATCAAAAACCGAGAGTTCCATGTTGGAGACAACGTCTTACTTTTTAACTCTCGGTTGAAAATCTTTTCGGGAAAGCTCAAATCTCGTTGGTCCGGCCCATTCACCATTGCCCAAATTTTTCCATATGGTACTCTCGAGCTCGCTCAACCTAATGGACCAAATTTTAAGGTGAATGGCCAACGAGTGAAGTTGTACTTTGGTGAGGACACCTCTAAGGAGGTGATTCCATCCCTCACCACGTTCCCCATGAACTAATTTTGGGTCGAGTCAGGCTCGTGACTCGGTTATCAAAAACAAGCGCTCCTCGGGAGGCAGCCCGAGTATCTATCCCTTTAACCCCCTAAGTGTAGGGGAGGACCTATTTTGGTTATTTGTGTTTTTGTGGTGATGTGCATTACAGGGATAAATGCAATCTTGGAAATCTTTGAAGAACCGTGCTCCCGTGTTATCCGAAATCCGGTTCTATCTCTCAACTATCGTGATTCAATTTTCTTCATACTCACATTTGAAATTGATCACTTTAGTCGTCTCTTCCTTAACTCGAGTTAACCAACGTGCACAATGTCATAAGTGTAGGGGAGACTTTTCCCACATGCTTAAACATTGAGGACAATGTTTATCTTAAGTGTAGGGGAGACTTCTATCGAAGTTTTAAGTGGACTTTTCCATGAAAATGCCTTCAATTAACCGGAAAATCCTATTTTTCAACATTTTTCAAATTTTTTATTAACTTTGGCCATTTAGTTGTAATTTTTAAATTTTTATCGTTGCTTTCATATGTATATATCCCGCAATAAAGTCAAAAATATTAATAAAGTGGTGTAGCTAGTTTAGGAATCTTTGACATATTAGGCCCGTTGCGTTTATTTTGACTCAACCCGAATAGACTTATCCAAGTTTATTCTAGCTAGTATCCTTAACCATATAGACCTTAATTGGTTTATTAGGCTAAGTGTCCACGAGTCTCATTACTTGAGATTTTAAATTGTGGAGGACGAGAAATGATAGAGTCAATTATAAGTCGGTATTCTTGCGCAAGCTCACTTGGTGTAATTATTTGCCTATTCTCCCATCACTTGCTAATAATTTATCTGCAATAAGTAAGGTCTTACGATTTGAAAAGTTACTTAGCTTCTAGCCCAAGATCGTTTAAAAGTTGCTCGGTAATGATAAGAGTTCATAGCCAAGGCATAACTTATGAAGCGGGGCGCGAAGATTGGCGAGTCCGAAAAGGCCCTAACAAGGCATGAGGATTCAATTTTATTGCTGAAGATCCAAAGAGATGTGAAAAGCATTATTCCTAAAGTCAATATGAAGGATCAAGACTCACGACGAAAAGCAATCAACTCCCATAAAGATCATGGAGAAGTCTATCCGAAAAGACCCTAACAAGGTATGAGGATAAATAGATCCAAGTCCGAAAAGGAGGCGGATCGTTGTATCTCAAAATCCCAATTAGAGATTGAAGAAATAATCATGAAGTCGTGGTCAACAAAGTTGGAGTACCCCTTAAAAGCCTCCAAGTGAAGAAACTCTATTATGATGAGAAGACCATTATCTCAAGAACGTCTCTCGAAGATATGAAGTATGAAGTACATGCTAAATATCGGCCCGAGAAAGGTCTCAAATCGTGAACCAAGTTATGCCAAGATATGAACTTTTTGATATCCCGAGAAGCAGTTTTAAGAGATTTTGTCCTTTAGCTAACTATTGATCAAATCGTCCTACTTTGCTTTCAGCCTTAATAAACTATCGAAATAAGTCCAAAAATGCATCTTCATGATCATTCTAAGACAAAAATAAAATATAAGAGATACACCTAGGAATAAGGGAGTTTAAGCATTTAATTAAGCCATGTGTGTAAGTGATTGATTTACTAACTTATAATAACAATGATCTCGTTTTTAAGCTTAGTTTGGGGAACGTGAAACTTGAGGGTGATAAATCTTCGCAACACCAAAGCCCTAATGTAAGTCCTTGATTTCTTTACAAGTTATTTCCATCCTTTTGTTTATTTTAAAGTTTTAAGTTCTCTTAGTATTTTAATTGTTGTTTAGTAGAGTTTAAATAAGGCCAAGGTTGATTAATTATGAGAAAAGTGTAAAATTGCTTTATCACTAAGCATTGCATGAGGGCATGGCAATGGTTAAGTGTAGGGGATTTGATAGGTGTGTAAACACCCATCCTTTTACCACTTAATTCTGGCTAAAACAAGACCAAAACACGTATTAAATATCATTTGTTTGGAATTATGCGTGGTTTTTGTGTTTATTGTGTTTTCAGAGCTAACCGGATAAATATTAAAGAAAACATGGGATTGCACGGGGTTTATCAAGGAAAAAGACTCAAGATAAAGTCTATTGTCCAAGAGATGCAAAAGATTTGAAGTCACTGGGCCTATTCGAAGATTTATCGAAGAAAAGGACTAAAGACGGAAGATTTTCATAAGTCGAAGAAACTCGAGTCTATTTAACGAAGAAATTAAAAGACGAGTTGGATTTAATCGACGACAAATCCCGAATCAGAATCGAAAACGTCAACTTTTTTGAAAAGACGAGAAGACAAGAAGAAAAGGAGAAAGCCCACTCACCAACCAACCACTAGGAGTATAAATAGAAACTCCCTTCACACAATTAGGGGGGAGTTCATTTTTTTCTTTTTCCAGTTCTTTGTGGTTCGTTCCTTAACCAACTCCATTAGGGAGTTTGGTGATTTTCATCTTTTTCTTTCAATCTTGTAATCCTTAATCATTAACCTTGTTACTTTTACATTAATCAATCTATTCCATCTTTTCATTCATCTTATTCATCTCCATTCTTATTGCAAGTTCTTAAGTTTTTATTGATTCTAGTTTGATTCTAAAAAGTTGTTGATTTAGTGTTTTTATTGGTGGGATTTGTTTCTTATGGTATGTTAATGATTATTGGTTAGTTTGGTAAAACCTTTTTGAGTATTTTTGTGTTTAGATTGAAAAATTATTTTGGTTCTGCCGTTACTGTTCTTTGTTCCCAGGACATTCCGAATAGTCGAATTTGTGTTTCCCTTATTCGGAATATTGGATATTCCGAATAGGGGTGTTTCCATTTCTGTTACTCGGAATAATTTTCCGAATAGCCAAGTTTTATGTTCCCTTATTGGGAACATTTTAATTTTTCCGAATAGCCCTTATTTTCCGAATAGGCATTGCTTTCCGAACAAGCTTGATTTTTCCGCATGGTCATATTTTCCGAATGGACTAATTTTTCCGCATGGTTTCTGTTATTCCGCATAGAACATTTTTCCGAATAGCCCTGTCTTTCCGAACAGCGTTATCTTTCCGCATGAAGCAGATTATTCCGCATAGCCTTACTTTCCGCATAGAGAACATTTTTCCGCATAGAGCATAATATTCCGCATAAGAGGATTTTCCGCATAGAGCATAATATTCCGCATAGATGTCAACTTTCCGAATGGTGTTACATTCCGCATAGACAATTTTTCCGTAAGAGTATTTTTCCGGTATTAATTCAAGTTTTGCTTTTTATTGGTTGCTTGTTTTAAGTTTATATCATTATCATTATCATTTTATTCCTTTCCCTGTTTAATAGAATAGAAAACCAAATCCACTTTTTGTCACCAAGAACAAATCATTCCACTTTTAACTGAGATCAATTCGAGAGGATATCGAGAGAGATAAAATTAGAACCCATATAAAAACCAGTGTATCAAAACTCGATGACGCTTTATGGGCCTTTAGGACCGCTTATAAGACACCTATCGGTTGCATTCCTTATAAGTTAGTCTATGGGAAGAATTGTCATTTTCCCATTGAGTTGGAGCACAAGGCATATTGGGCCCTTAAGCATGCAAACTTTGACTTGAAGACCGCGGGATATCACCAGAAAATACAATTGAATGAATTGGATGAAGTAAGAGATAATGCTTATGAAAATTCATTAATTTTTAAAGAAAAGACTAAAAAGTTTCATGATTCAAAGATTAAAAACCGGGTTTTTAACGTTGGTGATCAAGTGTTGCTTTTTAACTCTCGACTTAAGATATTTTCCGGGAAATTGAAATCTCGTTGGTCGGGTCCATTCACCATTACACAAGTGTTTCCGCATGGGACCATCGAGCTAGCTCAAGATGATGGTCCTAACTTCAAGGTGAATGGACATAGGCTTAAGCACTACTTTGGTGGGGAAATTCCTTCAATGGTTGCCCTCGACCAAGTCACCTTCCCCAATGATAATTAGCATTGATGGGATCGAGTCGAGCTCATGACTCGGTAATCAAAAACGAGGTGCCTCGTGGGGGAGATCCCATGCTTATCCTTTATGCTTACTATTCACTAATAAGGGGACTTGTACCCTTCCAACTCGTTGTCTCGTGGTTGTTTGTGATTGTGTTATCTAGATCATCATCATCATCTACGATTGAAGACTCTCGTGTTCGTTTACGTGAGCCTCCATCGTTTGCTTGAAGAAGTTTTTCACGAATCCATGACATATCCTTTATTGTTCTAACAATTATCTTTTAGCATACTTAATAAACGGCTTTAGATATATTGTTGATCACCCTTTCCATGCTAGATCCTAAGCATTCGACTCTTCGTCTCTAGTATGGGGGTGCTCCACCTTTAGACTCGAAACATTGAGGACAATGTTTGCTTTTAGCATGGGGGGTGAATAGGTACTTTCTTTGCTACGCCCTCACGCTTTCCAACTTTCAATGTTTTGTTTTGCTAATAAGGCTATAAATGGCCAAATTTTAAATTTTTTCTTAGTTTTCATAAGTGTTTTTAAGACACGAATGTATATTTTCCGATGGGTAGAATAAGAGTTAATTTTTGACTTGATGGGCATTTGGAGCCATTTACATTCCTTAACCCGCTCAATTCAAGTTTTGCTAGACTTTTATATAGGGAACTTTAAAACGCGAAAGTCTTAATTCATACGGGTTAAGAACAAGAACTTTTCGTAAGTTCCTATATTTGATCCTAGAAAGTCACTTATCAAGGGAACTATAAAATGCATTCTCTAAACTTGAAAAAGTCCAAGAAAGTGCAAGATCCTATAGGTGGCTTGAAAACCCAAAACTTTGATTTGATATAGTCTTAATGAAAGCTAATCCAAATTTGGCTTAATTTTGACTTGCGTGGCTAAGTATTCACGAGTCTCTTTAATTAGAGGTCTTTATATAGTGAAGAACGAGAAATGATAGAGTTAGACAAGTGATCATGCTAAACGTAGAACATGAAAATGTTCTTTCAAAAACTCATATGTTTTTAATTATGGCTTTTACTTCCCATAAGATCAATGCATTAGGAATAAATCATAATTACAATAAATAAGGTCATACGATTTGAAAGGTTACTTAGCCTCTAGCGCAAGATCGTTTAAATGTTGCTCGGGGTTGAATAGATTTCATAGCCAAGGCATAACTTATTGAAGCGGGACGCGAAGATTGGCGATCATCCAAAAAGGCCCTAACAAGGCATGAGGAGCTCTATTTTTGCTAAAGATCCAAGATGATGTGAAGTATCATTATTCCTAATCAATATGAAGGATCAAGACACACGAAGAAAAGCAATTAGTAATTATCATGAAGTTTATCTAGCCCTTTTATACTTGCTTCAACTCTATCATTTCCCATTCTCCACAAGTTTAAGATCTCAAAGAATGAGATTGGTGGATGTTTAGCCTAATAGACCAATGAAGGACTACATGGTTAAGGATACTAGCTAGATTAAGCTTAGATAAGAAAACTTGGGTTGAGTCAAAATATCCATGACGGGCCTAATATGTCAAAGAGATCTAAATTTGTTAAACCATATCCTTATTATATTTTTTTTCTCTTTTTATATATTTTTAATGAAAAATAAAAGAAGAATTATATACAATGCAAATGTGATATGCAAATGAAAAATGATTTATGCAAAAATTATGAATGCATATTTTTGGTGGCCAAAGTAGATCAAAAATTTGAAAAATGTTTGAAAAAATAATTTTCCATGTTATCATGAAAGTCAATGACAAGTTCTAAGTAAGGTCACTTCGATAAAAAACCCCCTTACACTTAAGCTAAACATTGTCCTCAATGTTTAAGAGCATGGAAGTATAAAACTTCCCCTACACTTATGACAATGAATAGACTTTGCTTAACCCAAGTTAAGGAAAGATCAACTATAGTGAATTCATTTTTAAAGCACAAGGTGTCTATGAAAAATCACAATAGTAACGAAGTGAACCGGATACAAGGGCCTCCTCCATAAGCTCCAAAGCACGTGATGAGTGAGCAACCCTACAAACAACATGAAGACAAAAAAAAATCTCCCCAACACTTCTCATCAATTTGCTACCCTTATTTATAACCTACAACACTCTAGATCTAACAACTTCTAAACCTAGTTATTCAAGCTTGATTTAAGGAGTCTCTAGCTCAACTCATCCCACAATGAATTAATTCATGGGGAAAATAGGGATCTCTTGGACCATTTCCACGGAAATGTCCTCCCCAAAATAGTGCTTCACACGGTGACCATTCACTTTAAAATTGGGACCATCGGGTTGTGACAACTCAGTAGTTCCATATGGAAATACTAGAGCAATAGTGAATGGACCGGACCATCTCGACTTAAGCTTGCCCGCAAAATGTTTCAACCTTGAGTTAAAGAGGAGAACCGGCTCTCCGACTTTAAACTCACGGTTCTTGATCTTGGCATCATGCAATTTCTTAGTCTTCTCCTTATAAAGCAAAGAGTTCTCATAGGCATTGGCTCTCAATTTATCCATTTCATTAAGTTGATCCTTTCTATGTGAGCCAGCTTGATTTAAATCAAAGTTAGCCCACTTGAGAGCCCAATAAGCCTTGTGTTCTAACTCGAATGGGAGGTGGCATGCTTTTCCATAGACAAGCCTATAAGGGGTACAACCAATTGGGGTCTTAAAAGCCGTCCTAAAAGCCCACAAAGCATCATCAAGCTTATCCGACCAAGAAGCTCGATGCTCTCCCACCGTTCTCTCCAAAATTCTATTTAAACCATGATTTGTGACCTTGGTTTGACCATTGGTTTGAGGGTGATACGCGGTAGAAAGTCTATGATTACAAAAGTGATCATTACAAAAGTGCGTACCACGGTCACTTATGATGGCCCGAGGTACACCAAATCTAGCAAACAATTGCTTCAAAAATTTCACAACAACTCTAGCATCATTAGTAGGTAAGGCTTTGGCCTCAACCCATTTTGACACATAATCCACCGCTACAAGTATATACTTATTTCCCTTAGAAGATGGAAAAGGTCCCATAAAATCTATTCCCCACACATCAAAAATCTCACACTCTTGAATGAAGTTTTGTGGCATCTCATCACGTTGTGTAAATTTTCCTTGTCGTTGACATACATCACAAAATTTCACCATCTCTTGGGCATCTTTGTAAATGGAAGGCCAATAGTAACCCGAATCAAAGACTTTCTTGGCGGTATAGTTGGGCCCAAAATGTCCACCCGTAGGTCCCTTATGACAAGCTTCTAAAATCTTAAATGCCTCGGGCCCATCTACACACCGTCTAATGATTTGGTCCGCACATTGCCTAAAGA
Source organism: Glebionis coronaria (assembly GCA_025667525.1). Classification (NCBI taxonomy): domain Eukaryota; kingdom Viridiplantae; phylum Streptophyta; class Magnoliopsida; order Asterales; family Asteraceae; genus Glebionis; species Glebionis coronaria. The sequence goes on along the minus strand of CM046874.1, from coordinate 629,493,256 downwards.
GGTAAGGATCATCCCAAAAGTAGTACTTTACATCCTTGAGAAATTTCTTCTTTTGTTGGGAAGTAAGACCCTCTATAAGCACATTCCCCACAAGATAGTTTGCAATATCCGCAAACCAAGGGGTGGCATCCTCTTGAGAAGAGATAGACATGAGCTCCTCTAATGGAAAGGATTCATTGATTTCTTTATTAGGAAAATCTCCTTGAAAAGGATGCTCAAGTCTACTCAAGTGATCCGCCGCTAAATTCTCGGCTCCTTCTTATCTCGAATCTCTATCTTAAACTCTTGAAGCAATAAAACCCATCTCAAAAGCGTAGGCTTAGCATCTTGCTTTGTCATTGGATACTTGAGAGCGGAATGATCCGTATACACTATGGTTTTGGATAGCACAAGGTATGGTATAAATTTCTCAAAGGCATAGACTATAGCAAGCAACTCTTTTTCCGTGGTAGTATAATGAAGTTGTGCACCCGTCATGGTTTTACTAGCATAGTGTATAGGTTGAAAATGCTTATTCACTCTTTGTCCTAACATGGCCCCCACTGCATAATCACTAGCGTCACACATAAGCTCAAAAGGTAATTCCCAATTTGGAGAAACCAAAACGGGAGCCTTTGTCAATTTCTCCTTAAGAGTCTCAAATGAATCCAAACACTCTTGGTTGAAAATGAAAGGAGCCTCTTTTTCTAAAAGGTGAGTCATCGGTCTTGCTATCTTAGAAAAATCTTGTATGAAGCATCTATAAAACCCCGCATGACCTAAGAAACTCCTTACACCTTTAACCGTAGTGGGTGGGGAAATCTTAGCAATCACACCAATTTTAGCTCTATCCACTTCTAGTCCCTTATTGGATATCTTGTGTCCCAAAACAATTCCCTCTTTCACCATAAAATGACATTTCTCCCAATTAAGAACTAAACGGGTTTCCTCACATCGCTTAAGCATTCGTTCTAAATTGGTGAGACAAGAGGTAAATGAATCTCCAAAGACGGAGAAGTCATCCATGAAAACCTCCATAGTTTGCTCAATCATATCATGGAAAATTGCCATCATACACCTTTGAAATGTCCCCAGTGCATTACACAAGCCAAAAGGCATTCTCTTGTAAGCAAATGTACCGTAGGGACAAGTGAATGTGGTCTTTTTTTGATCCTTAGGGTCAATGGGTATTTGAAAATAACCCGAAAAGCCATCAAGAAAGCAATAGTACTCATTTCCCGCTCAACGTTCAAGCATTTGGTCCATAAAAGGCAATGGAAAGTGATATTTCCTAGTAGCCTCATTAAGCTTCCTATAATCAATACAAACTCTCCAACCGGTAACAAGTCTTGTAGGAATAAGCTCATTGTTCTCATTGGGTACTACGGTGATTCCACCCTTTTTTGGAACATAATGTACCGGGCTAACCCATGGAGAGTCAGAAATGGGGTAAATCATGCCCGCATCAAGGAGTTTGATAACTTCCTTTTTAATGACCTCATGGATTTTTGGGTTAACCCTTCGTTGGCTTTGAATGGCGGGTTTGTAATCATCCTCCATAAGGATTTTGTGTGTACAAAAATATGGATCAATTCCCCTTATGTCGGATATTTTCCATGCTAAGGCTTGCCTATGTTTCTTAAGGACTTCTATGAGTTTCTCTTTCTCATCCTCTTGCAACTCTTTAGCAATGATCACGGGTAATTGGTCTTTTCCCTCTAAGAAAGCATACTCTAGGTGGGATGGAAGGTCCTTAAGTTCAAATGGAGGTGGACTCTCTATGGAAGGTTTAACTATGGATGGATCATCATTGGTTACTTCTTGTGGAATGGGTGAAGGAATGGGGTCCTCATTGAGCAACTTTTGGATAGTGAGAATATCTTCTTCCCAACTGATGGGAGAATCATCATTACCAAGAAAGTTGGACTCAAATTCCTCCAAGAGGAAATCACTCTCTCCAAAAGGTGTTAAAGAGGGAGCAACTGAGGTCACGGTTTCAACATGGGGCATATCCTCATTATTATTCTTGCAAGCGTCATGAAAATGCTCATCACACACCTCATCTAGCACATCAAATATGTTAATGGTCTCACAAGGTTTAGACTCCTTAATCTCTTTCCTATCATAAACTTTCCCTAGCTTAAACACCACTTTCTCATCCTCAACTCGCATAATTAGTTCTCCCTCAGCCACATCTATTAAAGTACGGCCCGTTCTCAAAAACGGTCTACCAACAATCAAAAGAACTCTAGGGTCCATGTCATAATCAACCACTACAAAGTCGACCGGAAAGGTAAACTTATCCACACCTACAAACACATCCTCCGCGATACCTACCAGGTAAGCTATGGTACGGTTGGCTAACTCAAGTGTCATCCTAGTGGGAGTGAGCTGGGGAAGAGAGAGTTTTTTCCAAACCGATAAAGGCATGAGGTTTATGCTTGCCCCTAGATCTGCCAAAGCCATGCAATTTTCCACTCCGGGAAAATTACAAGGTATCAAAAAGCGCCCCGGATCTCCAAGTTTTGTTGGTAAGGTTTTGAGTAACACGGCGAACAATTTTCATTAAGGGATGTGTTGGGCAAATCAACCAATTTTTCCTTGTTGGAGAGTAGATCCTTGAACATCTTATCAAATTTTGGCATGTAAGCAAGAGCTTCCGCAAAGGAGATGTTTATGTTGAGTTGGTTGAACATCCTTAAGAAATTTGAGACTTGTATATCATCCTTGTTCTTTAACTTGTCCATTTTCAATATTGAAGGGTAAGGAAGATTTGGTTTAGGTGTAGGTGTTGTAGTGGAAGATTTGTCTTTGTTAGCTTCTTCATTGGGAGTTGTGGAAGGAAAAGGAGAAGTGGCAATAGGTTGAGAAGGTGTGGTTGATGAAATAGGAGAGTTTGGAGGTGGTGAAGTAGATGTATAAGGCTTATCACAAGTGGGTACCAAAGTGGATTTAACAATAGAAGGTGTAGGAGGTAAAGGATCCTTTGTTGTTTTTCCACTTCTTGTTGTAATAGCACTGACATTTGCCCTTGGGTTTGTTTGTGTGTTAGATGGTAAAGCCCCTTGTTGTCTTTGATTAAATGCTATCAAAAGCCTCTTAGTTTGCTCCTCCATTGAAAGTTTCATTTGGTCATTCATTCTTTTTTCACTCTCACGAATTCTCTTCTCAACATACTCATGAGTTTCTTGTAGCCCATATCCTTGATTTTGAATTTGAGAGTATCCTTGATTTGGGATTTGAGGGTATCCTTGATTTGGGAAGGGTGGAAGTGGTGGATTAAATCCTTGATTTGGTGGATAAAAGTTATTTCCTTGATTTTGAAAATTGTTAGGTGCCTTGTAGTTATTCCCTTGGTATTGTGGTCTTGGACCTTGATTCCTTTGTAACAATTAAGGGGGATTTTGTTGAAATTGGGTGGGTGGTTGGGGTGGGAATCCCGGTGGAGTAAGGTAATTTTGAGACTTGTAAGAAAGGTTGTTTGGATTGATGTTTGGCTTGAAATGTTCACGATGTTCTTGCACCTTATCACATTGTTGATATGAATGGGGACCTCCACAAGTCTCACATGAAAGGGTAATATCATGCACATCATTGGTGGAATTGTTCAATGAAAGGCTCTTAATGGCTTGGATCAATTCTTGATTTCCCTTAAGATTCATCTCATGATCCCTAACTATCTTTTGGATTATCTCTTGGTGACTCTTGAGGAATTGGTTATCACAAGGTGTTTGAGAATTGTTTTGGATAACATGAACCCGTTCTTCAAATTGAGTGTTTGTTTGTACCATTGCTTTGGTCTCAATAATATCCCAAGCTTCTTGAATGGATTTAAGAAGAATATTTCCTCCCACGGAAGCATTGAGTGAGTCTTGGTGATGAGGTTTAAGGCCATTGTAGAAAGTATTGATTTGGTGAACTTCATCCAATCCATGGTTAGGACATCTCCTCAATAACTCTCTATACTCCTCCCAAGCATCACTAAATGTTTGACTAGGTTTTTGTTGGAAGCCTATAATTAAATTCCTCAAAGCCGTGGTCTTAGATGGGGGAAAGAACTTGTTCAAAAACTTCTTAGTGAAACCATCCCATGTGGTAATGCTCTCGGGTGGTTGTGTATCTAACCAATGCTTAGCCGGACTCTCTAGTGAAAATTTCACCAATATCAACTTAATGGCATCATGGGGAACTCCATTGTACTTAATGGTGTTGCAAAGAGTAAGAAATTTCTTAAGGTGATCATGTGGATTATCATTCTTGTTCCCATAAAATGGTGTATTTGAAACCAAGTTAATGATAGATGTTTTTAGCTCAAATGTGTTTGCGGGAATATCGGGTATCTTGATAGCATCGGCATATCCTTGCAAATTGGATTGCAAGTGCTCCATCAAAGGTCGAGTATCAACTCCGGCCATTGTTTCTTGTTGTGTGTAGATCAAAGCACGATTCTCGGGATCGGCTTGATGGACGGTGGTGTTCCTACTCTTTCTCTTTTTCTTCCTTTTCGGAGGAAGGGGTTGTACACCAATCGGTATTTGTGCACGCCCGCGAGTGAGCATGCAACTCAATACGAGGAATGAGAGAGAAGCTCTCGTGTGACTTTGAAGAGAAAAGGATTATCCTCTTCGAGTTTCAATATGAAATATCCACAAGAAAGTATAATATACGTATGTACTACTTGGGCGCAAGACCCCGAATGAAGCCTTCCTTCTTAGAATACTCACTAGTGAACGGAGGGTTAGGTGGCGCGAAGCACTTAAGTACCTATTGACCCTTAGATGGCATTTTATAGCACATCGCCTTTCTATTCACTTTGTAGTTTGTATTCTTCGAATTATTGCTTATTGGAAGTATTTATCTATTCTTGCTTTATTGAATTTGATCGATACGCGTGTCAAGGACCGGAACGCCCCTCAACACGGTGTATTGCCTTGGCAATACTTATGGAGAATATGTGTATTGATTGTTCTTATACGTATACGTATTTACTTATAATAATATATAGAAAATGTTTTTGTATTTATGGGGTTTTTTAGAGAAAATACTATATGTACATAAAAACCGAGGGAATCCAATAATATATATTTTTGGGTGCAATCTCTTAGGAAAAAGATTGCTTTTTGGATTTTTTTAATTTGTTTGGTCAATTCTTTAGGAAAAGAATTGTTTTTGTTATTTTTTAGTTTTTATATTTTTATATTTTTGATTTTTTATTGTTTTTGATTTATGATACGCAAAAATAATGTTCACTAGGTGAGCGGATCCCAAAAGCCAATGAAAACCGTCAATCGATAGTCTCTCATAAAGTCAAAGAACCGGCAGCGGCGCCATTTGAAATTGTGTATATTGAAGTTCGTTTTCTCGATTCATAACCAATTGAAAGTCCTAACAAAATCAGGTTTATGATCGTTTTTGGTTGATAAGGTTATTTGGATTTTCTATGTCTATTTGAGCAATCAAGTAAAAATGTGAAAAATATTAACTACGTATCCGTAAAACAATTAGCAATTACCAAGTTTTTATTCAAATAAGGACAAAAATGTAAATCTATGGAATTAAAGTGCTAAAAATGTAAATGATTGAAACTAAAATGCTTGAAATGTAAAAATAAGAAACTACAAGGACCAACTATGCAAATTGTAACAAACTACTAACTAATTGTAACAAATTTAAGGACTAATTCTAAGCAAACCCTAAAAACAAGTAATATTAGGACTAATTCTAAGCAAACCCTAAAAACAAGTAATATTAGCCCTCAATACAAACAATGACAAATTATAAGGACCAAAGTGCAAATAAAAGTGAACTTTTATCAAAAACGGGCTAGTTGGAAGAATAAGCTCGTTTAAGCTCTAGAATTGACCAAATAAGCTCAAACAAGTTGTAAACAGCTTAAAACTCAAATTCACTTAGGCTTGTACAAGGAATAAGCTTGAAAATCAGTAAAACTCAAATAAGCCAATTATGATAAGCCAACAATAAGCTATCTAATAAGCTAGACTTGCACAAACAGATTTTTGAGCTAAATCTTGTTTATCAGTCCATAGAGAGTCTGGAATGTCTTTTAAAAAGAAAAATGATCAAGTAATGAATCAGGAAATTGAAAATAATCTGAAACTAGCTTATTGACCAAAGTTGACCAAAATTTTGATAAAGTTGAAAACCTCCAGATCTACTCAAGAACACTTTCTTAACAAGAATTTGAAATAAAATTGCAAGGTTTATGAAGTGGAATTGCTAGAATGAGAAATCAGTTTGTGCCTTTGTTACAGAAACTTTCATTTGCTCAGCAGCTTATAAAAAAGCTTATTTCTCTCTTGAATTGTAAAACTGTGTAATTTCCTAATAAGCACTCAATATTCAGATGTTAATGGACAAGTTGGAACTGGTTTGAATCAATTTCATCAATTAAGTAAATGGCAAGCAATTAAAATCAGCTACTTTTTATGAACTTGTTAAAGCAAAAACTGACCCATACTTTTTCACAACCAAATGCCTTTTGACCTTTATATTGACTTGAAAACTACTCAACTTTGTTTAAAATAACTAAAGTAATGTAAATGAACAAAACTAAACACTTAACAACACTTAACTACAATATGACAGCTAAATCCAAACGCTAGTTACTGATTTTGAACAACTTTTTTTCTGAAGGAAAATTTAGCAATTGGTTGAACTGATTTTTAACTCATAACTACTCAAACTTTATGAACAAAATGGAGTGAAATTGAACCAATTTTATGCAGTAAAACAGACAACTACTCAAAATGTATGAGCAAGCTAAAGTGACTGATAAAATGAAATTCAGTAACAAGATAAGCAAGTAAACTAGTATCAAACTAAGTAGAAGCTTATCTAATCATCAAAATCAACACAAGAACAATCTAAACACACTTGATCATATCAGCAAGTAGGATTAAGCTAGAATTGAGCATACAATTGTTGTTTAGTGGAACCAAAATCAGAAACTATAAAACCTTTTAGCAAAGTCCTCTACTGATGGATTAGGTAGGTGCTGAGCCTCCTAGATAGTGTTAAACCACCACCTTAACACTATTTACCACTAATCAACAGCTACAATCATCATCATCACCATCTATACTCAATTCTGCTTGAAGATCAACAATAACAGCTACTGGATAAATAGAACAGGTATGAACCGCAACAAGTCTTCAACAAGAGCTTCTTATGATCAATGGTGATCACAAGTAGCTTATAACAGCACAAGAGTAACAGTAATTCAAGTATAGCATAGTAGATTGAAGGAAAAAGGAGGGAAATTTATTGCTTGAATGTGAAAGTTTGTTACAAGTTCTGGTAAGGAGTTACAACTACTGTAACTAACTCAAGAGCTTGTCAGACTCTTGAGGTCGTTATGCTAACAACTACTAGCTATGATTGATAGAGAAAAGGTAAAGTGTGTGAAAATTTCACACTTAGGCTACTTGTACAAATGAGGGGGCTATTCCCTATTTATAGACAAAATGTGAGAAGTGGTTGAAGCTGATGACATGTCCCAACCAATTAATTACTGCCAAGTGTCCTCAATCTGTCAATTGGAAATAGCCGTTATGAACTTGAAATTGGGCTTTTCTTCTTGGATGATTTCCAGGTTAATTGAGCACATGGGTTGAATTCTTTGCTTGAAACAATCACTTTTCATGTTTGAAGTTTTTCCTGAGATGCACTAGAACTCAAATTCGTTCCTGGGTTCGTTTGGGGAAGAAGGTTCCACGTGGAGAATTTGGATTGGGTGAAAAATTAACACACGGATCATAATCCTGTTTGGATAAAAGGATTATTGCATGACACGTTCTGATTGGGTGAAAGTTAAGTGAGTGGAGTCTACTGTTGCTTTTCGGCTCATAAATGTTGTGGAGTTGTGTCAACATTAGCTGGTAATCCGTGTAAACAAATCCTTGCATTCCTATTGGCTGATAGCTCTTCCACACGGATTAAGACTTTTATAACTTTGAAAAATGGCAGCTTTAGCCCTTGTACTTAGGCAGATTATTCCAATGAGCTAGGAACTTCATTTTAATGGCATTTTTGGTCCTTCCACTTGCATTCTTGTATAATTTGACCCTTTGACTTGGTTGATTGAAGAGTTGACCATGTTTGACTTTTATCTTGACTTTGGCAAATTTACACCTTGAGTCCTTCAACTTTGGAGTGTTGTCAAGATAGGTCCCTTATCTTCCAAGTCTCGTCATCTTTGATCCTTCTTTGTCTTTTTCATCCAAATAAGCTTGATTTCTTCTTGTTTTTCTTGAAAATGTATCCTTCTTACCTATTTACACACAAACACAAAACATACCACATAATTCTGCTTTATAGCACAAAAGTTAGGTATTTTCCTTGTGTTTTAGGGTGTTTTGTTGATTAATTGATATGAGTTTTTGCTCATATCACCCACTTATATACGCTTAGCCAAACACTTGGTTTGAGCTTATAAGCTTATATAAGCTAATAAGCTTATAAGCTCATTATATAAGCTAAACCAAACACCCCCTTTATCTCCTGTAACTACATCATCATATAACCAACAGAATACTTGAAGCATTTATCATTTTCACTACTCCTAAAACTTTACATAGTAAACACTAACTATTGATCCATCTAACGCCTTTTTGACAAACATTAACATAAAATGGCACAAATTTGACCTTTAATATGTGCCTTCATAGCTTCATCAACCTTCATAGCTTCATCGACCTTCATAGCTTCATCAACCTTCGTAGCCTCATCTGCCTTGTCATCTATATAACAAATATAAAACAGAATCATTATTGGTATTTTCGTAACATGCAACATCATCAGAACAAAAACAAATCATCAAAACTTCAATAATACTGTTGCGAAGTAAAAACCCTAACCTTGTTTTGATTTTCCTTTAGTCTGTTTTTTAAACTCTAACAGCATCAAGTCTTCAATAATAGTGTCAGCAATCGGATCATCATATCTCCAGTTGGTTCCATACTTATCCATCACATAATCAATCATCTCAGCAGTGATCTTAAAATCAATATCCATCCAGTCACTTAGGTTTGATTTATCAGGGTTTGAAGATTTGTTACTGTTTGTGTCTAGGTGGGTGGGTGGTTGATTCATTATTTGACCTCCAGATATTGAATGTGTGTGTGTGAGAGAGTGAGTTGTTAGTGGACGGGGTACCGGTGCAATATATTAAGTTGCATGCAAATAAAAGGCTTCACTTTTTAGACACGTTAGTATAAGTCGAGTTTAGTAGTATAAGCTTATTAAGATTTCATGATTTTATTAATTGAACTTTACCTTACATGATTATTGGATAATTAAATTAAAGCATGTTATTAATTTAATTAAACCTTGGTTAAAAATTAATATAACATAATTAAGCTACGTTTCTTAATTAATTAAATGTAACATGAATAATTATATTGATAATTATTTTAACCTAAAGTTTATTTAAATAAAATGGCCATGTTTAATTATCAAGATAATTATATTAATAATTATAACATAAATCTTGTTTATTAATTATATAATATAAGTCGGGTGCTTAAACGGTTTTATGACTTATTTCAACAAGCTCACGTCTGAATGTAACATAAACGATGATTAATTTGTTATCTGAATTATTTTAAAACCTTAAAGTTTTAAAAAATATGAAATGTCAAACCCATCTATCTCGAATGATTCTAACCCTAAATCATAAACCTTAACCAATTAAAGCATAAACCTAAATTAAACCATAAACCAATAATAAAACCTAAATCCTAAACCTTAAACCATTTAACCGTAAACCATAAACCATTAAATCATAAACCTTAATTAAACCATAAATCATAATCATGCATACCATAAACCATAAACCATAAACCCTAAACCATAAACCCTAAACCATGAACCTTAAACCAATGAACCCCAAACACTAAATCATAAATCTTAAACCATTTAACCTTAAACTATAAACATTAAACCTTTAATTAACCCTCAAACCACAAACCCTAGCTAATTAAACCAGTAATCTTAAACCTTAAACCATAAACCCAAAAACTTAAACCATAAACCCTAATCCCTATACATTAAACCAATGAACCCTAAAAAATAAATCATAAATCTTAAACCATTTTACCTTATACTATAAACATTAAACCATTAATTAATAGTGCTTTTTCGGTCCACATAGTCTCCCGCATGATCCGAGTCCATGTAGACTATGGTTTATACGCCGGTCCCTTTAGGATACCATAATCCTAAATGTATAGTGCCCTTAATTTATTGGAAGATACGCTTAACCGCTTCAAGGTGAGAGGTTTTGGGAGCCTCTTGGAAGCGAGCACAAAGGCAAACACTAAACATGATATCCGGTCGACTTGCCGTTAGGTACAACAAACTACGAATCATACCTCTATATTTGGTGTTGTCTACCGACTCACAATTATCATCTACGGTGAGTTTAGTATCCGAGGCGATAGGGGTCTTCATTAGTCTAGAGTCTTCTAATCCAAATTTATTTAGCATTTCTTTAACATACTTGGATTGATTAAAGAAAATACCATCTTCCATTTGTTTAATTTGGAGTCCTAAGAAGAAGTTAAGTTCTTCCATCATACTCATTTCAAACTCGTCATGCATGATTTTGGCAAAGTCATCACACAATGATTGACAAGTTGAACCAAATATAATGTCATCAACATATATTTGTACGATAATAAGGTGAGAACCTTTCTTCTTTGTAAAGAGTGTATTGTCTACCATCCCCATGGTATACTCATGTTTTACAAGAAACGCTTTAAGTATATCATACCAAGCTTTGGGTGCTTGTTTGAGACCATAAAGAGCTTTCTTAAGCTTGTAAACATGATCCGGTTTCTCAAAATCAATGAAGCCGGGAGGTTGAGCCACATATACCTCCTCATTGATCAAACCGTTAAGAAATGCACTATTTACATCCATTTGTTGAAGCTTAAAGTCTAAAGCACAAGCGTAAGTTAAAAGGATTCTAATGGATTCTAATCTAGCTACGGGTGCGTATGTCTCGTCATAATCAATACCTTTTTGTTGATTATAGCCTTGAGCTACAAGTCTAGCCTTGTTACGAGACACAACACCATTCTCGTCTAACTTATTCCTATATACCCATTTGGTTCCTATGATGGTCGAACTTATAGGTGGAGGAACAAGTTCCCAAACATCATTAGCAATGAATTGATTCAATTCTTTTTGCATAGCGATGACCCAACTCTCGTCCATCAAAGCTTCTTTAACATTCTTTGGTTCAATCAAGGAGACAAAGCAAAAGAAGTTAATTTGATTTTGGACTTGAGATCTTAGGGTCCTTTGATTTAATTCGCCTATGACGTTATCAAGAACATGATCCTAAGACTCCTTAATGTTTACTCCCTTTTCAACACTAAGGTCTTCAATTCCTATGTTTGGCATTAACTATGTCTATTTCATCTAAGTCATCATCTACCAAAGGTGGTGTCTTAGATGAAGGAGGGGTTTCATCATATGTCACATTAAGTGATTCTTCAATTACACCCGAGGTTCTATTGATGACTATGTAGGCTTTGCTAGTTTGAGAATAACCTAAAAAGATACCTTCGTAAGACTTTGGGTCGAACTTTGTAAGGTAATCTTTGGTGGTGAGAATGAAGAACTTGCTTCCAAACACCCTAAATTATTCCAATTAGGGCTTCTTACCTTTAAGAATCTCATAGGGGGTCATTCCTAGAAAAGGTCGAATAAGAATTCGGTTGAGAATGTAGGTCGACGTGTCCACAACATTGCACCAAACTTTTTGAGGCAAAGATTGCTCATTTAACATCATCCTACACATCTCTTGGATGGTCCTATTCTTCCTTTCAACTACCTCATTTGATTGTGGAGTGCAAGGAGCTGAGAAGTTATGGGTAATACCATGAGCTTCACAAAAGGCACCGAATTGCACTTCATTATCAAATTCCCTACCATGATCCGTCCTAATAGAGACAATTAAACATCATAGTTGATTTTGAATTATTCGACAAAAGGTTTTGAAGTGATCGAAAGCTTCGTTCTTAGATGACAAAAATCTAGTCCAAGTGAATCTAGAGTAGTCGTAAACTATAACTAGGGTATAAAGGTTACCTCCATAACTCCGTATGGCGGAAGGTCCAAAGAGATCCATATGTAGGAGCTCTAATCACCGAGAGGTCGAAACCAAATTCTTGGCTTTGTGACTTGAGTGAACTTGCTTCCTAATTTTGCAAGCATCAAAAGAGTGACTATCAAACTTCATCTGGGGGAGATGTCTTACTAACTCCTTAGAGACTAAAGATTGAATTAAACCCATATTAGCGGGACCTAATCTCCTATGCCAAAGAGTAGAACTATTATCTAAAGTCGCTAGACATAAGTTGTCCTTTGACTTTCTATTGACCTTCATGACCTAAAGCCCATGCTTTCTAACACCTTTTCCAATGACTTTTCCATCTTTTACGATTTCACTGTCATATTCCGAAAAGATGACCTTACACTTATTGTCACAAATTTGACCTATACTTAGAAGGTTAAAACCTAAGTTATCTACGTGCTCTACGTTTTCTATAGTCATAGAGTCAAGAGAGACCGTACCTTTGCCAATGATATTACCACGTAGATTACTTGCGAATGTAACGTTACCTCCATCATAAGCTTTGTAGTGCGAGAACAAACTTCGATTACCCGTTATGTGTTTAGAACAACCACTATCCTTAATCCACTCGTCGGGCTCTAGATCGATTCCTAAGCATATCTAGGTAACAACACACAAGATCAAACATTTGGTCCCCAATATCTATTGTTAGTTCCAAACATCCCTTGCATTTGATTGGGATGCATGAATAAAGGAAACATTCCCCATGGGGAAAAGTATTGTTGTTGAAAATTATTCCAATTCATATGGCCATTTTGTTGTCCATAGTTTCTCCTAGGTGTCTTTGATCTTGATCTAGTATTATTATTATTCCTCCTAGGTGTTGGGGTTTTACTCCTAGGTCGTGGTTTAGCATGATCATCTCTTTTTGTGTAGGTGTTCTACTTCTAGGTTTAGATTCATTTCATACTCTTGGAGGAGTAGATGTTTGTCTAGATAAGTTTCTAGTTCCCATTAGAGGTTTACTCAAGGGCTTGTAGAATTTATCTAGAGTAGACTTTTCAATTATAGGTACTTTGACTTTGTTAATAAGAATATGTTTTGGTCCTTCACCTAAAATTGACTTTTCAAAAAGTTCAGGATTTTCACAAAAATCTTCTTCTGGCCGCGGTTCTTTAGCTCCATCCGCGGTTCCATAGCAATAAGGAACCGCACCATATATTGGAGAACCGCGTACAGGGGAGTGTTTTTCTGAAAACCTAACTTGTTTTGGTTCACTAAATTGATGCTTCATTAGTGTTATATCCTAACCTAAGTCTTTCCTTAGAATGAATTCATTTGTTTAACATATCATCAACAACATTAGTACCTCTCATGAACTTTTCAAGTCTAATGGAGGTGCTCTTAAGGTTTTCATTTTCTTGTCTAAGGTTTTCACATTTTAAGCATCCTAGATCTACTTCTTTATTTTTCTCAAGCTTAGTTAATTTCTCTTTTAGCTCACCAATCTCGTTTTCAAGCTTAGTTCTAGTTGATTTTAGCACTTTGTTCTTTCCAATGAAATTAAGACTAAGCTTATGCAAGTTATTGTATTAACCTTCTAATTCACTATTAGCTTGAGAAGAACTATTATTGCTATAATACTCGGTTTCAGAATGTACCTCTTTAGAAGTGTGAGCCATGAGACACTTCTCATCTATGGGGTTGTCATCAACATCTTCACTGATATCGCTCCATGAACCTCTAACAAACGTCGTGTGGTTCTTGTCACGTGAAGGCTTAGGACAATCACCGATGAAATTATTTGGATCACCACATCTAAAGCATTTCCTATCACCTTTATCATCTTTGGCAAATCGGTTTTTGGAGAAGGATTTCTTGTCGATGTTTGGTTGCCTCACGTATTGAACTCGTCTTTTGAAGAACTTCTTAAAGTCTCTAACCGCCAAGGCATATTCCTCATCATCACTATCCGAGGAGATTTCATGGTCACTTTGTGCCTTCTTGGCTTTGAGTGCAAGAGACTTTCTTTCACTCTTAGTTTTCACCATTTCTGAGTCCTTCAAAATTATCATGTCATGAACCTTCAAGTTACCAATGAGTTCATCGAGTGATAATTTGGCAAGATCCTTTGATTCTTCAATCTCCGTAACTTTAGCTCTCCATTTGGGATGCAACACCCTAAGAAACTTCCTAACATTGTTCTTGCTAGAAAAACCTTCATCAAGTGCTTTTAGACTAGTAATAATAGTGTTAAATCTAGCAAATGCACTATCAATAGTTTCATCTTCTAAGATGACAAATTGTTCATATTGTTGAACAAGAAGATTGATTGTACTTTCTTTGACTTGGCTATTACCTTGGTGGGTTACTAAAAGAGTGTTCTAAATGTCTTTAGCAGTTTCACACATAAAAATCCTTTCGTACTCTTTCTTTGGTAAAGCATTATAAATCACCATTTTAGCCTCATTATTTTTAGCAAGTTTCCTTTTAGTTTCATCATTAGCTTTGTCAAAAGTTACTATCTCTTTACTTTTAGAAACTTCATTATATTGGAATGGCAAAAAAATCACCATTGGTAATAACATGCCAAAGATCTAAATCTTTTGATTTCACATAAGTCTCAAGCCTATTTTTCCAATAAATAAAACTATCGGTTTCAAAAAGAGGTGGTCTTTGCATGGATTGCCTTTCTAGATACTTGTTGGAATCTATAGATCGATTCAAGTTTTAAAATACAATATATTTTAAAAAATCTTGAGCAACCACGCTCTGATACCAATTGTAGAAACTAGAAGGGGGTTGAATAGTTTCTTAAAATTTCTTGTTAAAGATTAATTTATAAAAATCCTTTTTCAAAACTTAAGCTTGAGTATTTATGTGAAACCTTCTTATACACAATATGAACAAGGTATAGTGTAAATAAACTAATAATCACAAATATAAGGGCAACTAAACTAATAATCACAAGTATAAAGAATAATGAATGTAAAAAGATAAGGGAAGGAAAGATCAAACCAAACACCAAGGATTTATAGTGGTTCGGCAACGAAGCTCACTCCTCGTTCCTACTCCACTCCTCGAGTACACCTTACTCGAGAGTTCACTAATCAACAAGCTCCTTAAGGTGGAGAAACCACACACAACGTCACTTAACCAATTTCTGACTCTAAGCTAAAAGTCGAGCCCTAATCTTAGCTAGGACCAATCTACACCAATATACTTTAAGGACTAAGTATTAACCTTAATACATACACAACTTCCAAATAGACACAACTACTTGGATCTTCACAACAATGACACAACAATAAATGAATAAGTTTGGATCTTCAATGGATCTTTGAGGTAGACACAACACTTCAAGAATGATAGTGTTCTTCTCTTTGCAATTTGAGAGGAAAAGATAAGAGGAGAAATATTCACTTCTAAACAAGTAGTAATCAAAAAATGATCAAGGATTTGAGTGATTTAAGAAGTATGAAAGAATCTGGAAATGTATGTGCAAAAGAGGTGAATTGAGAGTCTGAGAATGATCCACTATTTATAGGACAAACATTTAACAGCTATATCTGCCCGCGGTTCCTTATTGGAGCCCGCGGTTCCTTATCGATAAGGAACCGTTATAGGCGCTAAGGAACCGCCAACGTAGAGTCCGCTCCCTTTTGTCTTTTACTGGATTGGTTCGAATCTGGGGATTAGAATATCCTGAAAGGATATTCTAAACCAAGATAGAATAATAAAACTTTGTTAGACTTAATAAAAAGTGAGTTTTAAGAAAAGATTGAATCGTTGATCACTTAATTAGGATGAGTACTTGTTTGTTCATACCTTAAGTGATAATGGTTGAAATGAAAAGTACTTGAACTCAAGAATTCATTTTTTGTTGTTTTCGTAAATGCTTGTTTTTACATATTGTTGTAATCAAAACAAAGCGAGACCGAAAATACAAGTAACGTTTTTAGGCATTATTGCATTAACAGAAAGTAATGGCCATGCACTTCATCACAAGGGATGATCTGGATACAACTCCTTTTGACCATCTCTATAAAAATCTTAGAGTTTATGATATGGATGTTAAATGCATTGAAGTAACCAAAGAATTAGCAACAACAAAGTTTAACTTGGATTTTGTGTCAGAAGGAAACACCAGTCTTTACTCTCAAAATACCACCGGTGGATCAAGTAGTGGTACTTACTTCTAAAATACCGATAGAGGATCAAGTAGCGGTACTTACTTCCAAAATACCGCTGGAGGACTAACAAGCAGTACTTATTCTCAAGGTACTGAAGGTAGTCCATTAACGTCTCAGAATTCACAAGGAAGATCCTCATCACTTTTTAGTGACATTGATGCCTTCTCATTCTTTGCTGGACAAGACAATAGACCAAGGTTAACCCTCAATGACTTGTTCCAAATGGATGATGCTGATATTGAAGAAATGGATCTCAAATGACAAGCTGATATGATCTCTATAAGATCCAATAGGTTCTACAAAAAGACTGGAAGGAAGATAAGTGTTGACCCTAATGAACCATTAGGATATGACAAATCCAAAGTTGAATGCTATAACTGTGGAATGAATGGACACTTTGCAAGGGAATGCAATAGGGATAAGGCTGAAATGAGCAGTCAAAAGTCTAAGAACATCTATAGAACCAGTCCAAGAGTCTCTGAAAGCTTCCAAAAGGAGATAGAAAAAGTCCCAAAGGAACTAAAGCATTGGTAACTGTAGATGGAGTGGTTAACTGGACCGAAGAGGGAGAAAAAGAAGAGCCTGGTTTGATGGCTCTCTCTCATGAAGATACTGAGGTACATCCTTGTTCTAAAGATTGTGTTCTCGAGTTTAATAGTCTAAAAGTAGAACTTGATGAACAGTATCAAAAAGTAAACACATGTACTGTAGAAGCAAATGATTTTAAACAAGGTGTTGCTAAGCTAGAAGCAAATATAGTTTTGTACAAAAAGGGTCAACAAAACTATGAAGATAAAATTAGAATTTCAACTATTCAAATGAGAGAAAAAGATGTGGCTATTAAAGCTTTTGAAAAACAACTTATGAAAATAACAACAGAAAATGAAGTTTTAAAAGCTAGTCTTTTTAAGGAAAGGGAAGTGATTAATCAATGGAAAAAATCCTCAAAAGATATGGATAAGCTGATTAATTCACAAATGGGGTATTATGATAAAACATGCCTAGGTTATATAGAGGACCAAACTAGGATAACCATAACTGACAAGGACTTATCAAAGGGGATTTTTGATAGTTCTAATGAGTCAGTTTATACTCCTGAAAATGATAGGTATGTTGAAGGAATGAAGGCAGTTCCTCCACCTTTATCAGGAATTTTCATGCCCCCTAATAAAGATATAGGTATAGAGTTAGATGAGTCAAAAGCTGCTGTTGATATTAAGTCAAATGATTCAGAGTCAAACTCTAGTACCTTGACCCTCGATAAGCCTGTTGTGACCAAAAACATTATTTATCCACCTTTGATGAGCACCTTTGTGCCTGAAGGACATGTGCCTACAACTAGTTCTGCTCCCAAGCAGGTGAAAACTATTGATCCCAAACTCAGATCTTAAACCTTAGCTTGTTTAAGGGTTATAGTATAAAGAAAGAATTCAAACTACTATGAGAGAAACTCTACAATACACAAAGTAACTAAACAAGATGCGGAAAGTAATGTTTAGCACAAGAACAAATAGTGAACCAAACGTTAAGCTTTAAAATATTGATAATATACGAATACGCAATGATGGTATTAGGGGTTTTCAACCTTAAAGCTTGAAATAAAATGACAGTAAAGATATATTAAACATGTAAACCTAATGAGTCCTTTTATAGCACAAGGACTCATGTACAAGATCACTACTAACAAACTAGGAAACTATTCTGGAGTAGTAACAGAAACGCGTCAATATCTCTTCCTAGTTTATCCATGCACCAGGGTCTTTGACTTCTAGCAGGGGGATCAATCCCCCTGACTTCATTAATCAGCAGGGGGAACTTACTCTAGCAAGGGGAACTTTGACCAACCAGCAGGGGGAATTAAGACTCATACATTTATTCCCAACAATCCCCCCTAAACTTGTGCTTTCACCAAAATGACAAGTTTCTAAATAAATGCTGGTTGATGAGGATGATTACAAACTTCCTGGACAAACTTGACTGTGGATGAACCTGACTAAATCATATGGCACATGATTCTTGCAATCCACTCTCAAGTCAGTTTGCACCATCTTCTTCATTGTCTCTTGTGAAAGATGATAATAACGATTATTGAGCAGATAGACAATTACTCCTTCCATGACCAACTCATAAACTCCTAAAATTTGTGAACAACTTCCACTATAGCATTTTAGCTCCATTTTGTGCATCAAAATTGGATCACTAATTTTGTCTCATACATCCTACGCATGCTGTCCCAAATAAACCAATCCTTCTCAACTCCTTCTATAGTAGGAGGATTAGCTGCAAACATTCCTTTTAGAATCCTCTATAAATCATCCAGGTCTTCTCTATCCAAGGTTTGAAACAAAAGACTCAAACTCTAGAATGTCTAAGCTATATCATCAGCCCTTGTAAGCTTCCACCAAGACATACCTCTATACTGATATACAATATACTGCACTATGGTGTACTTCTTCCTCATGTCATCATTGGAATTTCATCAGTGTTGTCCCTCAATTTATGATGATTCTACACGAATAAAGAAGAAAGAAAGGTAGATAAAAGATGGAAGATTTATAGAGAGAGAAAGTAGTGAGAGAAAGTAGTGAGAGAAAGTAGTGAGAAGTGTGTGAAACAATGGGAAGGTTAGATTAAGAGAAAATGAATCAACCAACACCCTTCCTAACATGCTAGGAATGGTATTTATAGCCTTTTCCTACATGTGGCATAATGGGCTATATGATTATGGACCGGGCTTTCCTTTTGGGCTTTGGTTACTTATGAATGAACCTTAACTTAAAGTTAAGCCCGTAATACACGACTAACCTACTACCTATTACAACTTTCTAATATACGGTACATAATAAACATATGACCGAGCATTCTTGTTTGACTCAATATTTTGAGGCTAACAATCTCCCCCAATGAGAGGTCATTACCCTTTATGAGAGGTCATTACCCTTTATCATTTGGAGATTTGTAGAGATTACTAATCTCACCATAAATGAGTCTTGAACGTGTAATGGTAGTCTTTTTCCTTCATGCTGTGATCTTTGAGCCTTTGTCGTTGTCTTTAGACTTTGTCTTTTGATCTTGAGATCTTCAAATCATCATTGACTTGTCTTTGCCATCTTGTGATCTTGTGTCTTCATCCACATGCTCACACTATTAATTGTTGAATATGTCTTTAGGCATGTGTATGTCGTTTTGAATCTTTGACTTTGCTGAGTACACCGTGATGCCACCCCCTCGAGACAAAACATAGACACGGACTGAATGGCTTTGACATTCGTCCTAAATCGGTAGCGTTTTACCTCCGGTCGGTGAATACCGTTATACCATATTAAATATCGTACCTGTGATTAGGTAGATTCAATTAAGAATCTCCTTGACAGGGTTTCGTGGCTATACTAGTCGTTCTCTTTACTCGACCGTCTCAAAGCAAGACTGCGAACATAAAGAGTGAGTGAATTGGATAGATATCCGCTTGATTAAAGTCGTCAATTCAAATTCCTGGAACAAGTGTGATTCATAAAGAATCTTACCATTGTTGCTTTCTAGTTGACACAAGCTTGATTCATAAGAATCTCACAAGTCACCTACCGTAGAGCTGTTTGAGGTTGACGCTAGAAGGATTTCTATTCGTCAATGTGAATATTAATGAATATCACTCTGAATGTTCTGGAAAGACCATAAAGATATTGCGTAGAAACCTGAAACGAGTTTGAATCAATTCAGAATCAAACCAATGTTGCTTTTCAGTTTTACACATGTTTAATTCATAAAGAATCTTGCATATGACCTACCGCAATGCTGTTTTGATGTTAACACTGGAAGGATTTCCACTCATCATTGTGAATACTAGGTAGTATCACTGTGAGTGTTCTAGCAATATCGCAAGGATATAGCGTAGGACTCTCTTTATCGTCATTCCGTGTGTCCTAATGAGATTTGATTGATCTCTAGGCTCTAAACTCGATTTGGGAACTTTTAGTGGTCGGAGGTTGGAGCAGATGCCACCTATTCAATATCAACTATCTCGGAGTGACAAAGTCAATAGAAGTCATGTTGATCTTTGTGACAATAAAACAAACTTCTTTTGAGAGAAGCCTGAGTAGCTAGGGAGGGGTTGTGCATTACATCACTGGGTCCATGATGAGTTGTCTTCATGATGTGTTGACCCGGTTTCTGCCTAAGTTGTATGGAGGGCTTCTTTGTTTGCACCCTTTCTCCTTACATTTCTTTTTCATTCTTCAACCCCTTCAATGCTTACCAAGATATCATTACTAGTACCTTGTTGTGATTATTCCAGTGCTAGCATCAGTACTTAGTCGGCATTCAGCTACGTTCACATTCTACTCCATCTTTCCTAAGGACTTCTAATAATCTATTGGATTGTCCCTAGGAAGATCCCTCCGGTTCTGATTGGATCATAGGATTTAAGCCTAACCACCCTTTTGACACCAATAACGTCGTGAATTAAAGATGTTGTGGGTATTTGATCGTAACCATGAAAACCACATTAAATGTCTAACAAGGTGTTTGAAAAACATTTAACACCTTGATAGTTTTGTCATTTCAGAAATGCTCCCCCTTCACATGTGCATCGATAATCGAAAGTGTTTCGCACATGTAGGTAGGAGTTAAAGTGCTTGAGTCTTATATAAGATCACATTTTAATCACATTTTCTCCCCCTATCTCTAATATATAAAATCTTTTGATATTAGAGATATGAAATTTGATTAAAATATATTTTGAAAAATAATCTTGAAAATCTTCGGGAGAAAGATGTGTTAATCTTTTGCATGAAGTTGAAATGCTCCCCCTCAAAAATTGATCCAATTGAATTGTCATTGTGAGGATTTGATCCACATTTCACTTTTTGAGGATGGGAGTTGTTGAACACATAATTATTTGAAAGATTTTGAATAATCATTAAGAAATTCATGAAAAAATTGTGTTCAACGCTTTTTGAAAAATCCTATTTCTTTTTGGCGAAGAGGTTTTTCTAAAGCATAAACTTGAGTTCATAGACTTTGAATGTCGTGACGGATCCACTCAAGTGTAAGAAGATTTCTCTTCTTTTGCTGAGGGTAAGGGCACTAAATCGTACACTCCCCCGTGAATATAAATCCGGGTTGCAATCTGAAAGTGATTACAAGCCATTGTTTTGAGCTCTAAACGTTGAATGTTTTGTGACAAGCTCAAACCAAGATAGATTTCTCTACCCGTTGTTGGAAAATTTGTCCAAAGTAGACATTTTCCTTTATTAAAAGTAGAAATGACATGTTTTGAAAAATATGTACAACTTTCATTCGAGCTTTATGTACACACCCGTGTTGTTATTGAGCGACATTTCTAGGTACGTCCATATTATCGATACTGAAAGACATATCGAGAAGAATATTTTTGGTTTTTCAAAGATTTTAAATTTTGTGTTTTGTTTTGAATGTTTTATATTTTTGTATTTTGCTTTTTTCAATGATATTTACAGGATGTTTGATAGATAAATCAAGCAGGAACCTTTGCCAGAATCTCCAGGTCTGATGGAGTCAAACATCTCATACCAATATGCCTAACGAGGTACTCGAACCTATCTTTCGACAGAGCTTTCGTAAACAAGTCGGCTAATTGGTAATAAGTTCCAACAAAGTATAGTTAAACGATACCTCTTTCAACTTGTTTCTTTATGAAGTGGTATCGGACATCAATGTGCTTCGTGCGTGAATGTTGTACCGGATTGCAGGAGATGGCTATGGCCGACTTTGAGTCACAGTACATAGGTACTTTATCAAAGTGGAAGCCATAATCCGTGAGTTGTGTTCTCATCCAAAGAACTTGAGCACAACACGCAGATAGAGACACATACTCCGCTTCGGCTGATGAAAGTGATGTGCAATCCTGCTTCTTGGAAGACCATCCCACAAGCTTATTTTGACCTAGAAATTGTGCACCACCAGAAGTACATTTTCATGTATCAAGACACCCTACATGATCAAAATCTGAATAGGCCGTTAGAAAGAAACCGGTTTCCCTTGGATACTAGAGTCCCAAATGAATGGTATTCTTAAGGTACCGAAAGATACGTTTAACCTCTTTGAGGTGATTTTCAGTAGGCCGTGCTTGATATCGTGCACAATAACATGTAGCATGTGAAATGTCAGGTCTGCTTGCTGTCAAGTACATGAGGGAACCGATCATGGAACGATATCTCGTTTGATCTATGGCATTTCCCTCCATGTCAGCATCTAGCGATGTGGTTGATAATGGTGTCCCAACGGGGTCACATGAATTCATACCATGATTTTTGATTATCTCTTGACAATACTTAGCTTGGTTTATGAAGATACTACTTGGGGATTGATGAACTTGAATTCCTAGAAAGAATTTTAGTTCTCCCATCATTGACATTTCAAATTTGTTGTGCATGACTTTTTCAAACCATTTTGAAAGTTTTGGGTTTGTAGACCTGAAAATAATGTCATCAACATAAATATACACAAGCAAAATGTCATCCCCATATTTATAAATGAGCAGAGTTAGATCAATGGAACCTTTTGAGAAACCTTTGGATACCAGAAATTTCAAGAGCTCGTCGTACCACGCCCTTGGAGCTTGCTTGAGTCCATATAGTGCCTTGTGGAGACGATACACCTTGTCAGGATAATAAGGATTGACGAATCCTTCCGGCTGCGTGACATAGACTTCTTCTTTCAAAGGACCGTTAAGAAATTTCGTCTTTACATACATTTGATAGATAGTGAATCCCTTATGTGCAGCATAAGCAAGGAAAATCCTGACCGCTTCTATACGAGCAACTGGTGCAAATGATTCGTCAAAATCAATTCCCTCTTTCTGGCCATACCCCTTAGCCACTAGCCTAGCTTTGTTCTTGATGATCGTCTTTTCTTCATCCATCTTGTTTTTCCAGATGCATCGAAGATTTAACGGAATCATGTCGTATGGTCTGTCAACAAGTTCACAGACTTTAAGTCTTTCAAATTATTAAAGTTCATCAGTCATCGATTCAATCCAAGCATGATCATCCATGGCTTCTTTGATGTTTTTTGGTTCAGCTGTACTCACGGCGAGTGCGAACATACAAACATCACCATCGGTGGCTAGTTGTCGTCTTGTACGAACAAGCTGTGAAGGGTTTCCAATTACCTGAACCAAAGGATGTTCTCGGGTCCAATGATGTGTTGAAGGATGTCGATGGTAGAACGTATGCATATTAGATGGATCAACATGGCGAGTAGAAGACTCTCTAGTTTTGTGTACCGGTGTACCGAATGGGTTGTAAAAATCGTCATCGTCAGATAATGCATCGTCTGCTTGATTTGTGTTCTCTGGAGCAATGACATTAGTTGTGGATGTTTTAGGATCGATTGTTGAAGAGACATTCTGAGGAGGTAAATTTGCAGCAACCCATGTTGAAGTAGATGAAGTTGTATCCTTTTGTTGACGATGATCGGTATCATCATTCTTATCATGAGTGACAGCGGAAGACTTCGATACAACATGTTTCTCCCCCGTGAAATATTCATCAAACATTGGTCCATATAACATTTCCAACTCTTCAAGTGTCGTGTCCACTGTCATATCTGCTCTAGGAACATGTTTAGGAACCAGCTTTGAACTTGACGGTGCATTGCTGTGGTCTTGAGTTCCGAGTTCCATGCGGTTGTGCACAGAAGTCTTTTATCGTTGTAGATCGGTACTTAAACTGTTTTGTTCAAGTGCAATTTCTTGCAATTCATCGAATCTGATATGAATAGTTTTGACTACCAATTTGTTCTCTTGTTGTACACTCTGTATCCCTTAGACTGAGTTGCATATCTCACTAGAATGCATGCATCACCTTTCTCTTTCATCTTGTCCATATTTTCACCATCTCGAATAATGTAACACGTACATCCAAAAACATGAAGGTGTTTGAGTGAAGGTTTGCGATCATTAATTATGTGATAAGGTGTCTTTTCGTGTCTTGGGATAAATAAGGAACGGTTTTGTGTGTAACATGCGGTTGATACGGCTTCGGCCCAAAAGAATAATGGTAGTTTTAAAGCAGATAATAATGTTCGAGCAGCCTCAACTAAAGTAGGATTCCGTCTTTCAACAACTCTGTTTTGTTCAGGTGTTCGAGCAATAGATGTTTCATGTTCAATCCCTTCGGCTTCAAAATATTCCTTCAGAGTTGAATTCAAGAATTCTTTGCCTCTGTCAGTACGTACCACTTTTACTTTAGCTTGAAGACCACGTTGTATCAGCTTAAGGAAGTTAATGAGAACCTCAGGTGTTTCATCCTTAGACCTTAAGAAGAGGGTCCACGTGTACCTTGAATAGTCATCGACAATTACCATAACATATTTCTTCCCATTGATACTTTGAACACTTATGTGTCCACACAAATCGATATGAAGAAGATCTAACCGTCCTTTTGAGCTTGGTGTAGTCATTGTCTTGAAACTACTCCGTTTAGCTTTGCAAAGCTCACAAGAAGAACAAAGATGATCCTTGATAAATTTCAAGCTTGGAAGGCCTCGCACAATATATTTCTTCGAAAGCAAGTTGATGGTATCAAAGTTAAGATGAGATAAACGTTGATGCCATAACCAAGCTTGAGTCGTTGAAGCTTTAGCCATAAAACAGATTAGAGTTGAAGATGTGGAGTCTTGTAGTGAAATGGTGTAGAGATCAGTACCCCGTGAACCGGTAAGTAAGTCATTCCCATCATAATCACGAACAAAACATGTCTTGTTTCTGAAAGCAACCTCCAAATCCGCATCACAGAATTGACCAACCGAGAAAAGATTGTGATTGAGCCCTTAAACGTAGTAAACCCTTTTGTTAGTGATATTCCCCTGAACCAAGTCTCCATATCCTAGGATCGGTGCAAATTGATCATTTCCGAATCGGACCGTACCCAGGAACTTCTCCACGAAGTTAATTAGAAGCTTGAGATTCCCCGTCATGTGCTTCGTGCATCCGGAGTCCAGTATGAAGAGAATTATCTCGATCACCTACAGAAGAGTTAGAACACGATGAAGCATTTGCTAAATTGGATTCTATGTTAGTTGTGATTTTCGATTCATTAGTTTCCCTAGTTTCATCACTTATAGGCATACTAACGCACGTAGTCACATTTTCTGTCCTAACCTTAGGCATCCATTTATATCCTGGGGGACATTGATTAGCAAACCACCATTTCCAAGACTTGCTATCAGACTCATATAATTCCATAATTTTGCTTCTAGGGTTCTTAGTGGTGGAGTCTGATGCAATACTTTTCTCAGGGGGGGGGGGGGGGGGGGTTGCACCAGAATGGTTCACTTTACGTTTGGGATTTCTAGCACTAATAGGCATCGTAGTTTGCTTCTTAGTTCTAGTAGATATGCCTTTGACATTATTCAAAACACACATACCATGATTAGAATTAGCACACTTTCCACATTTCACACAAAGAAACTTAACATTCAAAGCATTCAAATTCGAATCATTTAAATCATCATTACACGCGATTACAAACGTTTTATTCTTAGAAACAATGAAATCCTAGGGTCGTATACTACATCCTTCATCTTCCCTTGACTTTTATTTTGCCAAACCTTTTCATTCATTCGAGTGCTCTTAAGCTGAGGTCAGCTAACACTAGCAGTGGGGACTACTCTTGTAGTACAAGACACACGTCTATTAGTGTTTCTAGAAGTCTGAGGTGATTAACTTTGTTTGTTGTGTGTGGGTTTAGTGGCCAATCTATACACCCCTGGTTTAACCACATTTGTGTTCTTAATGCTTTGTGATCGAATATGTGTTTTGGGATTGTTTTGTGGTAACCTATCCTTCCCATCCGTCTTGGGGGAAAACCCAGGTTTTGCAAATGCAGAATTAGAGAAAACAGATGGTTTTCCCAAGACAGAGGGTCTAGTCACTTTGTGCGCATTGGGTTGTCTTACAAAAGGTTTCTTAACACTAGGTTCCACAATTTTCCCACACATCTTAGCAACGAGTTTCTTTAACTCTGTTATCGCTATTTCCCTGTCTTGTAACTGAGCTTTCAACTCTTTAATTTCCAAACTCTTTTCATTCATTTCTCGACACATTTGGGAAAGTTTTTCTTGTAATTTATTATCATGTGGAAAACTTCCTATGTCTTTTTGCAAAGCAAGTTCAAGAGAATGACAATGTTTATGAAGGAAATCAGTTTTGTGTTGAAGTAACTCAAAAGCCTTTTTATCAACATTTTCTTTACGTTTCGAAAGCTCAAGTTCAAGACGCTCACATTCTTTGATCTTATCAAGATATTTGCATGCAACATCAGAATATTCATCGATATCAGCACAAGATTGAAGAGTAGCACAAAAAATATCTTTGGAGAGACATTCTTCTAAGAGTAGATCATATTCGTTTGAAAAATCTGATTTGTCATTTTGAAGTTCATCAATTTCTTTTTCAAGAGACTCAACATATTTCAAATCATCAAACATTTCAGACATAATCAATTTTTCAAACTCAAGAACATGTTCTTTTATTATCTTCGTATTTGGTATTAAAAGTTCTTTCACAAGCACAGTTATGTCGTGAGGAATCTCTGTTTTCTACTTATCCTTTTGACGTTTTTCCCAATCGCTTTCAACAATTGATTGAACATTTTCAATATATTGTTTAAGAAAACCAAGTGTTTTTCTACTTTTGCTTTTAGAAGCATCAAGAGGCAAATAGTTAATATATTTAAAAACGTTAGTTTTCTTCTTAGTGACAAAAGCTTTCTTTCATTGAATTCATTTTTGTTTGCATTCTAAAAACAATTCCTCACAAGACTTCTGTTTTCGTGGAGTGAAAAGACCATAAAGACTGTTTTCATAAGCATAATTATATGGTGTCACAAAGTCTTTGTTGACCGGTGATCTACTCTCCTTATCCCAAAGGGACGTCTCTTCACTATCGAGGCTAGCTACTGGGCAATCATGATTGGTCCATTCGGACTCATCAAGATATAGGTGAGGGTTAGCAGCTTGAGCTTGTTCGAGGTACTTGGGGCTTGCAAAACTAGGTTGACCTTTGAAAAACGACCGAGGTGCTATCATTCTAACGGTTTGAATAGAGTCATGCGTTTTATAAACAACTTTTTTCAAAAAAAATCGACTTGTTCTTCGAGATCCTTTACTTTTTCAGTATCTTTGCCTTGTCTATTTATGAAATCTTGTTTTAATTTTTCAACCTCTTGTTTCTTTTCGTCAAGAATTTTAGTAGAATCGGTGGTATTCATAGAAAGCCTCTGTTCAAGTTCAGTAATTTTGTTGTGGCAAGGTACGTTTTTTGACGTTCATCACTTAACAAGACATTGAATTGACGTTTTTCTTTTGTTAACAAAGCAAGAGCTTCGTTGTATTTATTTTCAAAATCGTCCTTTTTAACGTTGAGAACACGACTTTTGTACCCCTCAAGCTCTTTGGTCGTTTGAAGAAGCTCAGCCCTATAACTATCAATAGTCTCACTAGACTTTATAAGAGCGGCTTTGCTTTCTTCAAAGTTTTGAGTGAGCGCGGTGTTTGCCTTCTTTAATTGCTTTTGACTCTTTCTATTTTCATTGACATCTTTTTGTAAACTAGCAATTAAATTAGCAAGCGCGACACGCTCCTCATCATCATGCATGTTGATCATCCTCAAACTCATTATTGCACATGTCTGATGAATCGGGTGTGGTATTGCTATCAACCGTTTCCATCATACAGGTGTCAATAATTATTGTTGGTAGATCACTATGCTCATGTGTATCACCAAACACATTATATTCATCATCATGTTGTACCTTATCAATTGGCTCGATATCAAAGATAGGACCATTTTCATCTTTAGTGACGTTAAGGACCTCATGAATCTTTGCCATGTATGAATAATGTGCCTCGAGTTCTTGGTCGGAGAGTTCATCATCTGTGTTGTCAAGCATTTCTCCTTCCTCAGCTGATAACTTGATCCCAACTTCCATTTTCTTGCATAGCAGCATTTTTTCCTTATGACAACCATAATCTTTGACCCTCTTTGGCTGCCTGCATTCCCTAGCCACATGCCCATAACCTCAGCAGTTAAAACACTGAATCCCAGTTTGTTGCACAACTTGAGTACCAACAGTTTCCCTATTTCCAACAACAGTAGCAACCCTCTGATTGTCATACTTTGCGGGTTGTCTATCATACTTTGGAGGACTCTCAGCACGTCTTCATGTGTCATACCTTGGAGGAATTTGAGCATAGTTGTTCCTCGTGTTAGATGATGTTCTGAGGTTGTTGTTGGTAGGTTTGTAGATTTTCCTGTATTGTTTCATAATAAAAGCCATTTGTTGCTTGAATTCCCTATCCTTTTGAGCAAGTTCTTCATCACTGTCTTCTTCGGATGATTGCTCAGGTGTGGGTGATGGTGCTCTTACAACTTCTTTGCCTCGGGATCTTGTTGGAGCATGTGACTTAGAAACAATGGATGGTCGTGGTGATGATGATTGAGTGGAGTAGGTCTTTGGAACACGAGAACGATAATCTGGGTAATGTTGAGTAGTAGACACCAAAGCAAGTGGATTTGAAACCTTTGCAGCACGTTCAACTTGAAGTTCATTTGCTTCATTTTGAAATTGTTTCAAAACATCAAAGAGCGTGTGATATGAAACTTCATCTAACTTTTTTTGTTGTTTCACCAAGGTGAGAAACCGTGTCCACTCTGGTTGAAGTTGATGTAGAAATTGGACATTGACTTGCATGGTGGAAACTTGCAAGTTGTTTCGGGTCATGTCATTCATCATTTTGTAGAATCAGGAGTAATAAGAATCAATTGATTCCCCATCCTTTGATGTAAACTTGCCAAAGTCCTAAAACATCTTAGTTTTCATGTCTTGTTTGTTAAGTGATTCACCTTATTGCAATCTTTCAATAGACGTCCACATTTCTTTAAGCAGTAGAACAAGCATCAACCGTGGAATAAATATCATCTCCAATGCCACTGAGAATTAAGTAGATTGCTTCTTTTTCTGCATCAAACCAAGCACGGTTCTCTGGTGTGAGGTCGTTTCTCTTTTCATCACGTTCATATGCAAGTTGTTCTTTAGTTGTGTCTGTGGCTGGTACTCCAGGAACTTGAATCCTTGAGAGTTTATAGGGTCCATCAAAAATACATTGCCTTAAAGCATCACCGTTAGGTTTTGTGCCAAGATAATGTAGAAAACGAGATTGCCATTGATCATATCGAACCGACACAAGCATTGGTGGTCTCTCTTTGTTACCCGCCACCATTATGTTGTTGTTCGTCACACGATATTCGGCAGTAGAATCCATCTCAATATTCTCTGAAATGATGAATTGAATGTGGATATTAAGTAGTTGTGTTGTGATTGTTTTGTTGTTGAAATTCCGAAAATTGCGATTTTTCTCAGTCCGATAATAAATTCCTCAGTCCGACAAAACGATAGACCTAAAAAAATTGTAATCACCAAATTTTGAAATCGAGCTAGAAATAGCCTAAAACTTTAGCACAAGATTGAAGAGTAACACACAAAATATCTTTGGAGAGACATTCTTCTAAGAGTAGATCATTTTCGTTTGAAAAATCTGATTTGTCATTCTGAAGTTCATCAATTTCTTTTTCAAGAGACTCAACATATTTCAAATCATCAAAAATTTCAGACCTAATCAATTTTTCAAACTCAAGAACATGTTCTTTTATTATCTTCGTATTTGGTATTAAAAGTTCTTTCACAAGCACAGTTATGTCGTGAGGAATCTCTGTTTTCCACTTATCCTTTTGACGTTTTTCCCAATCGGTTTCAACAATTGATTGAACATTATCAATATATTGTTTAAGAAAACCAAGTGTTTTTCTACTTTTGCTTTTAGAAGCATCAAGAGGCAAATAGTTAATATATTTAAAAACGTTAGTTTTCCTCTTAGTGGCAAAAGCTTTCTTTCATTGAATTCGTTTTTGTTTGTATTTTAAAAACAATTCCTCACGAGACTTCTGTTTTTGTAGAGTGAAAAGACCATAAAGACTGTTTTCATAAGCATAATTATATGGTTTCACAAAGTCTTTGTTGACCGGTGATCTACTCTCCTTATCCCAAAGGGACGTCTCTTCACTATCGAGGCTAGCTACTGGGCAATCATGATCGGTCCATTCAGACTCATCAAGATATAGGTGAGGGTTAGCAGCTTGAGCTTGTTCGAGGTACCTGGGGCTTGCAAAACTAGGTTGACCTTTGAAAAACGACCGAGGTGCTATCATTCTAACGGTTTGAATAGAGTCATGCGTTTTATAAACAACTTTTTTCAAAAAAATCGACTTGTTCTTCGAGATCCTTTACTTTTTCAGTATCTTTGCCTTGTCTATTTATGAAATCTTGTTTTAATTTTTCAACCTCTTGTTTCTTTTCGTCAAGAATTTTAGCAGAATCGGTGGTATTCAAAGAAAGCCTCTGTTCAAGTTCAGTAACTTTTGTTGTGGGAAGGTACGTTTTTTGACGTTCATCACTAAATAAGACATTAAATTGACGTTTTTCTTTTGTTAACAAAGCAAGAGCTTCGTTGTATTTATTTTCAAAATCGTCCTTTTTAACGTTGAGAACACGACTTTTGTACCCCTCAAGCTCTTTGGTCGTTTGAAGAAGCTCATCCCTATAACTATCAATAGTCTCACTAGACTTTATAAGAGCGGCTTTGCTTTCTTCAAAGTTTTGAGTGAGCGCTGCGTTTGCCTTCTTTAATTGCTTTTGACTCTTTCTATTTTCATTGACATCTTTTTGTAAACTAGCAATTAAATTAGCAAGCGCGACACGCTCCTCATCATCATGCATGTTGATCATCCTCAAACTCATTATTGCACATGTCTGATGAATCGGGTGTGGTATTGCTATCAACCGTTTCCATCATACACGTGTCAGTAATTGTTGTTGGTAGATCACTATGCTCATGTGTATCGCCAAACACATTATATTCATCATCATGTTGTATCTTATCAATTAGCTCGGTATCAAAGATAGGACCATTGTCATCTTTAGTGACGTTAAGGACCATATGAATCTTTGCCATGTATGAATAATGTGCTTCGAGTTCTTGGTCGGAGAGTTCATCATCTGTGTCGTCAAGCATTTCTCCTTCCTCAGCTGATAACTTGATCCCAGCTTCCATTTTCTTGCATAACAGCATTTTTTCTTTATGACAACCATAATCTTTGACCCTCTTTGGCTGCTTGCATTCCCTATTCACATGCCCATAACCTTAGCAGTTAAAACACTAAATCCCAGTTTGTTGCACAACTTGAGTACCAACAGTTTCCCTATTTCCAACAACAGTAGCAACCCTCTGATTGTCATACTTTATGGGTTGTCGATCATAATTAGGAGGACTCTCAGCACGTCTTCATGTGTCATACCTTGGAGGACTTTGAGCATAGTTGTTCCTCGTGTTAGATGATGTTCTGAGGTTGTTGTTGGTAGGTTTGTAGATTTTCCTGTCTTGTTTCATAATAAAAGCCATTTGTTGCTTGAATTCCCTATCCTTTTGAGCAAGTTCTTCATCACTGTCTTCTTCGAATGATTGCTCAGGTGTGGGTGATGGTGCTCTTGCAACTTCTTTGCCTCGGGATCTTCTTGGAGCATGTGACTTAGAAACAGTGGATGGTCGTGGTGATGATGATTGAGTGGAGTAGGTCTTTGGAACACGAGAACGATAATATGGGTAATGTTGAGTAGTAGACACCAAAGCAAGTGGATTTGAAACCTTTGCAGCACGTTCAAATTGAAGTTCATTTGCTTCATTTTGAAATTGTTTCAAAACATCAAAGAGCGTGTGATATGAAACTTCATCTAACTCTTTTTGTTGTTTCACCAAGGTGAGAAACCGTGTCCACTCTGGTTGAAGTTGATGTAGAAATTGGACATTGACTTGCATGGTGGAAACTTGCAAGTTGTTTCGGGTCATGTCATTCATCATTTTGTAGAATCAGGAGTAATAAGAATCAATTGATTCCCCATCCTTTGATGTAAACTTGCCAAAGTCCCAAAACATCTTAGTTTTCATGTCTTGTTTGTTAAGTGATTCACCTTATTGCAATCTTTCAATAGACGTCCACATTTCTTTAAGCAGTAGAACAAGCATCAACCGTGGAATAAATATCATCTCCAATGCCACTGAGAATTAAGTAGATTGCTTCTTTTTCTGCATCAAACCAAGCACGGTTCTCTGGTGTGAGGTCGTTTCTCTTTTCATCACGTTCATATGCAAGTTGTTCTTTAGTTGTGTCTGTGGCTGGTACTCCAGGAACTTGAATCCTTGAGAGTTTATAGGGTCCATCAGAAATACATTGCCTTAAAGCATCACCGTTAGGTTTTGTGTCAAGATAATATAGAAAACGAGATTGCCATTGATCATATCGAACCGACACAAGCATTGGTGGTCTCTCTTTGTTACCCGCCACCATTATGTTGTTGTTCGTCACACGATATTCGGAAGTAGAATCCATCTCAATATTCTCTGAAATGATGAATTGAATGTGGATCTTAAGTAGTTGTGTTGTGATTGTTTTGTTGTTGAAATTCCGAAAATTGCGATTTTTCTCAGTCCGACAATAAATTCCCCAGTCCGACAAAACGGTAGACCTAAAAAAATTTGTAATCACCAAATTTTGAAATCGAGCTAGAAATAGCCTAAAACTAGTATGGAAAAAATTTGAATCTACTTGACGGGAAAATTTTAACTCTTTTTTTTAATCTTCGTGTAAACTATGTTCCGGAATTAGTCTAGATAGTGGCTAAGTCTAAAAAATACTCTAACAAAATTTAGATGTCCATAGCAACATCCATCAGAATACCCATCGCAAGTTTGATCGCAACTTCTGATCGTAACTGTTGATCGCAACTCTTGATCGCAACTCCAGATCGTAACCTCGATCGCAACACTGACCGCAACTTCTGGATCGCATCCTTGATCACAACTCCTTGATCACAACTCCTGGATCGCAGTCTTGATCGCAACTCCTTGATCGCAACTCCTGGATTGTAGCCTTGATCGCAACTCCTTGATCGTAACTTTGATCGCACGTCGTGATCGCAAGTTGTAATCGTAACACCGATCGCAGTGTCAGATCGTAACGTGGATCGTAATATGTGATCGGACTATTAGATCGCAAGTAGAAACCCCAGGTTTATGCGATCGTAGTGTCCGGATCGTAACCAATAAAAAGTTCGAGACTTTTAGGCAACAAGAAAGATGAGATTTTTACCTGGGAATTCGTGTTTCAATCCAAACCAAAGTAACCAAAATCTTACCACAAGTATGAAGATAATCTATAGTATGATTTAGAACATGAAACTCAAAGAAAAGCAAGAAAATACTTGAGTTCGAGATGATGATAGGAGTAAATCACACGAACCAAATATAATAGCAACAACGAATCACAAAAACTACCTCATGGCGATTGATACCAATTGTTGTCCCTCAATTTATGATGATTCTACACGAATAAATAAGAAAGAAAGGTAGATAAAAGATGGAAGATTTCTAGAGAGAGAAAGTAGTGAGAGAAAGTAGAGAGAAGTGTGTGAAACAATGGGAAGGTTAGATTAAGAGAAAATGAATCAACCAACACCCTTCCTAACATGCTAGGAAGGGTATTTATAGCCTTTGCCTACATGTGGCATAATGGGCTAGATGATTATGGGCTGGTCTTTCCTTTTGGGCTTTGGTTTTTTATGAATGAACTTAGCTTAAAGTTAAGCCCGTAATACACGACTAACCTACTATCTATTACAACGTTCTAATATACGATACATAATAAACATATGACCGAGCATTCTTGTTTGACTCAATATTTTAAGGCTAACAATCAGGTTCCTCCAAGATTAAATGTTGCTCAATTTCTTCATTGGAGGGTTTTTGATCTTCCTTGGTTATTGTCCCAATATTTTTTTCATCCTCTTCATTCTTTTGGCTTCTCTTTGTGAATTAAGAGCAGATCTTTCACTTGCTAATGAGGATCCACCTGCTTGTGCAGTTTCCACTGCTTTAGTAGTTTCACATGCTTGTGCAGATTCCACTGCTTTAGTAGTTTCACCTGCTTCTCCTTCTGCCTTTCTTTTTATTAGCATCCCTGGTCTTCTTCATCATATCATCATTCCTTCTGATGTACTTATCCTCCTCAGTTGTGCCTATACCAAGAAAGTTGTCTACACTAGTTGCCTTAATAACAGGAATGGCAACTATTTCAATTTCTTCAAAGGTCGTCGACCTGAAGTGAGCATCAGTATACTTTTTGTATCTCTTGAGTATGACCTTGTAATGTTCCAACCTCCCCTTTTCAGATCTCAGATATTTATCCTTCTGAAGCTGCATTACTCTTCTTTCCAAAAAGTCTTTTTGAAAGTTAAAGATCAGAAGAGTCAATTCATACCTTTCCTCCAAAGAAGCATTAACCAGTTCTTGATTCCATTGCTCCAAGAATTCTGTAACATTAGGTACCCTTTCATCCAGCTCTCTATGCATAATCTCAATCTGTTTGAGCATTTCCCTTGGCTGCATTCGTACCTTTTCCTATTCTGAGAGATCTAATTTGGAGACATCCAGTTGTGCCTCCTTTCTCCTCTTTTGCATCCTCTCCTCTTGCATATGTAGCTCTTCTTCATGCATTCTTTGAGCTACAAGTTCATCATGTTCAGACTGAGCCCTCAGTTCTTCTGGGGTTTTATGTTTATACTTCTTTTTGGACTGTTCAATCATCTTCCCCTTCCCTTTATCTTTTGGATCTACTGCTGGTGTTGCTTTAGGAGCAGTCTTTGCAATTTGATCCCCTTCTGAGTTGGCTGTCTCCTTTTTCTTGCAAATGTCTGAGAGAAAGCTGCTCTTGATGGTGTAATAGTAATAGTAGGGGGAATACTTACAGCAGTGGGATTATCGATAGCAGGGGAATCTTTTGTTGTAGCAGGGGCTTCTTCTTGTTGACCCATATTTAGAAATGTATGGGCTACATTCTTTGTTGCACTACCCTTATCACTTCCTTTCTCCTCACTAACCACCTTTTCTTTACTTGCTTCCCTTCCACTAGGAAATGTATACACTGAGTAGACTCATCTGTATTAGGTACTTCCTCCCCTTTGGAAGCATCCTCATCCGTGGATATAACTAGTTGTGGTCTTCTCCTCCCCTCAAGTGTATCAAGTCTGGTTTCCAAGGTCGTGATAACCATACCTTGCTGTTTGACTGTTTGTACCAGTTGTGCATTTTGCTTTTTCAAGCTCATGCACATAGCCGTCAATTCCAATAGAGATAGTGGTTTCAGTCTGCTCTCAACCCTAGTAGGAGATTGCTCTCTTCTTTAGGTATCACTGAATGAGGAGGTGGACTTACTTATGGTGTCAGTATCCTGCTCACCCCTTGAGGATGAGACAGTAGTGGCAGCCAAATCCCCAGTTTGCTCCATACCCATAGAGACTCTCCTCTCTGCTACAAGTGAAGGATCACTAGGAAAGGGAGACCTAGCAAACTTGGTTTTGGTCCTCCTTTCTTGTTGTGGGTTGCCAGGGGGTAGATCACTAACAAGGGCATCAGTAGATGAAGCAGGGGAATCAATAAGTGTGGTTTGGGCTGCTCTGGTTTGTGAAGCAGCTTCACGTCTGATCTGGTTCATCATGGTTCGAGTTAGGGGCACTGTCCTGCCAGAAAATTATGGGGTGGTTGCTGCAAGAGTGGTGAATAGTTTGGTGGTGTGGGGGTTGGCTGTGAAATGATGTTTGTGTCGAATGGGACCATGCTGACTCATATCCAACAAAAGCTCTATAAACCTTGGATACATACAACATTTTGAACTGCTTTTAACATTTTTAACCATACCTTCAAAAATCATTTGAGAAAAACAATATTTTTGCCTTGTTGCCAAACACACCAGAGCAGAAGCAACTTGACTCCCAAATTCATTAAAAGCAGTAGTTTTTGATGACAAGCATTGCAAAATTGTATGAATTAAATACTTCCAATGGGGTGCAAACTGACCTTTAGAAAATTTACATTTTTGATTTGTAGAAATGTTGTACCCCAAGTTTGTTAGACCCTCAAAGATTTCAGCCTCAGGCAGGGTAACTGCCCCACCTCATCATCCAAGACTAACTTGTCTCGAATGGAGGCAAGTGTAATCACCTTGGGGTGGCCATCAACCAGGCTATTAAGTGTAACCTCTCCATCCACTGTTTCAGTCGTGGCATTAGACCAAAACTGTTGGATGTGTGAGGTGTAAATCCTTGGACTGATCACAAGAGCTAACCTGAAATAACTAGACTTTAGATAAGCCAATGCATCAGTGAATTCAGTTGTTTCACCAGAAAGAATAGCAATCTGGTTATGGTTATGAGAAATTTTGAGAGACATTGAAAACTTTTGAAGAATTTAAAGATTTATATTTTTCAAAAGGGAGTGGGATATGATCGACTGAATGAGTTAGGCCTGTTGGTTAAAGGAATTGAGTTTATATAGGCAAATTGAAGGACTATGATTGGACCAAATTATCAATTTGCATAAAAATCAGAAATAAATCTTGCTAAGAAAGTAATTTATTTGAAATAATAATAATGAGGTTACCAATCAGCGAAGAAAGCGCCTTAAATATCTTTTGAAAATAATAAAATATTCCCTAACAAAAAATTTATCAAGCAGGCCCAACGGCTATAAGCATTGTAACGGTATTGTCGGTCAATGGTCAAACAGGGGAATGTTTTGTAAAGCAGGGGAAAGTCATACTAGCAGGGGAATGAAAAACAAAAGCAGCGGAAACTTTCCTAAGGGTATTAGGTTAATCTTGAATAGGCCAACGCTAAACAGCTCTGTTCTAGTGCACACACTTGCATAAGCAAACTAGATACACAGAATCTCAAGAGTCCTCCATTCAGCAAATTCCTAAACAGAAAAACAACTAACACATAAGTAACCCTGCACCAGGTCAACCCATTAAAATAAGCATACCCAAGACTCCAACCCTACCATTTCCTTCCTATGGTCAAGTGGTCTTGGCAACATGCATCTAAAATCCCCATTTTGTGCAGCAGGCTGCCCAAGCAATAGATTTTGACTACACATTGTAGTACCTCAAGGTCTCAGAACTCCAACAAGCTTTGCAGCAAGTTGTCATTGTCCCAATACCTTACTCACCAGTGGGCATGATTTAGAATCATACATGAGTATCCTAAGGATACCCTGAATCCTAAAGGTGTGACCTAACCTCCCCTGAAACATAGAGTACATACCAGATTTGTCCATAGGGTATACCATACTCCATAATGATCCATGCATTGTTAGTCTAAAACCATATGTAGCCACTTATAAAAAGAACAAACCCTTGAGCAGGGGAAAGTACCCTAGCAGGGGGATGAACCCCAACAGTGGAAACTTTGTTCAAAAGCAGTGGTATTAAGAATGATGGAAAAAGTGACTAGCAATTCTACAAAAACAAGCACTAATACAATCCTGAAAATACACACAAAGCTATAGACATCTGTTCAGGGATTGACCATCCCAATACTTGCAACCAAGTACTGGAATCTCCCTATATCAAAAGGTTTTGTCAAAAGATCAGCAACATTAAGTTCTGTATCAATTGCCTCAAGGACAATCAACCCTTTTTCAAAATAATCTCTAATAAAATGATGTCTGATTTCAATATGTTTAGTTTTAGTGTGAAAAACATGATTCTTAATAATGCAGATTGTGCTGTTATTGTCTATAAATATCTTGGTTTTAAGAAAATTGTACCCATAATCAAGCAACTGATTTTGAATCCAAAGAACTTGTCCACGGCATGCAGCAGCAACAGCCATATATTCAGCTTCAGTAGTGGAAGTTTCCAGAATAATTTTCTTTTTACATTGCCAAGATATAAGCCTACTCCCCAAAAATTGACATCCACCTGTTGTGGACTTTCTATGATTTTTGCCACCTCCATAATCACTATCTGAATAGGCTATCAGCTCAAAGGGTGACTTTTTAGGATACTAGATTCCTAAAGTAGGGTGACACTTGATATATCTAAAGGTTCTCTTCACAGCAAACAGGTGACAC
Source organism: Glebionis coronaria (assembly GCA_025667525.1). Classification (NCBI taxonomy): domain Eukaryota; kingdom Viridiplantae; phylum Streptophyta; class Magnoliopsida; order Asterales; family Asteraceae; genus Glebionis; species Glebionis coronaria. Next base: position 629,454,925 of record CM046874.1, on the reverse strand, counting down.
TCTATAGGAGTCACTTGGTGTCTTGCACACAAACACACATCAAACATGATGTCAGGTCTTGAAGCAATAAGGTACATGAGAGATCCAATCATGGGTCTATATGTCCTGACATCAATTGGTTTTCCTTGGCCCTCTTTTCCCCAAGGATGCTCTTTGTCCATAGGAGTGGAGACTTTCTTTCCTTCACGTTGTCCAAACTTTTTCACAATTTTAGCATCATATTTGTCTTGGGGAATAAAAATCCATCTTTCCTCTGCTGAACTTGTAACCCCAAGAAAAAGTTAAGCTCTCCTATTGCACTCATTTGGAATTTGTCTTGTATCAATTTGGCAAACTCCTTGCTAAGCATGAAGTTTGTGGATCCATAAATGATATCATCTACATATACTTGTACTAAAAGAAAGTCACCGTTTTGTTTCTTGATAAACAGGGTCTGATCAGTCTTTCCTCTGTTGAAACCATTATCCAAGAGATACTTGGATAGAGTCCCATACCAGGCCCTAGGAGCTTGATGAAGCCCATACATTGCCTTCTTCACTTTGTACACCTTGTCTGGATGTTCTGGATCTTCAAAACCTGGAGGCTGCATCACATACACCTCCTCATCAATAGTGCCATATAAAAAGGCGCTCTTAACATCCATCTGGTACACAATAAAGTCCATGAAAGAAGCATATGCCAGAAACAGTCTGATGGCTTCAATTATGGAAACTGGGGCAAATACCTCATCATAATCAATTCCCTCCTCTTGTGTGTACCCTTGTGCTACTAGCTTGGCTTTATTTTTTTACCACTATACCCCTCTCAGCCTTCTTGTTTCTGAGCACCCATTTGGTCCCAATGGGTCTTGCCCATTTAGGGCAGTCAACCAAAATCCAAACCTCTTGTATATCAAACTGCAGTAACTCTTCTTGCATGGCCTCTACCCAGCTTGGATTATTCAATGCTTGAAAGATCTTCTTTGGCTCTTCTTGTGACAAAAGGGCAGAGAAGAGGCAACATTGCATATTGTCATGATTGAATTTCATTGTGATGTTGGCAATAAAGCTATGTTCCTTTGCTTGATACCTTGTTTGTCTAGGAGTATCAAGATCACCTATGATTTGAGATTGGGGGTGATCTTTATTGATTTTGCAGGTAGGTTGCATATTCATAAGGACTTCAGTTTCATCATTTCCCAAATCAGGTTCTATGGAACTATCTTGATTGGGAAAGAACTCTTCAAAAGATCTTCCAAAGGAACTGCATGGCTGAGAGATGCATGTTGGTGAGCTGTGTGCAGCTCTGAATAACTTAGACCTCCATGCCTGATGATTATGCTTCCACTGCTTGATAAAGTGATTGGTGAAGATGGATAAATGAGTGGGGATTCTCTTCTTGTATTGTTAACATCATTCACAACTGGTTCTTCAACGACAGGGGAAACATTTGGTCTAGCAGGGGAATCCATGATTCCACTGCTTTTAGTCATTCCACTACTTTCATGGCTTGGCTTAGCAGGGGAAGAGACTGGCTATGCGTCCTTTTAAGAGAGGTGTTCTTCTTCGGCCATTCCTTTGTCAGTATCATCAGCAGGGAACAATGAAGGTACAGTCATGTACCTCATGGGTGGATTCTCCACAGCAGTTGGTTCTTTTGTACCTGAAATGTTAGTATTTTCCAAAGCAACAGGCACATAAATCATAGATTTAGAATGTACTTTAATATCAAGGAACCACTTGGGACCTGTTTGTGTGTCTTCAAGCTTATCCTCCAGAAAATTGACATGTATGTTCTGTGTCACCTTGCTTGTCTTCTTGTTGAAGACCCTATATCCCTTACTTATCAGTGAATAGCCAACAAAGTATCCATCATCCCCTTTATCATTAAACTTTACCAAACGATCAAGAGTGTTGAGTATTACTACATAACACCCAAAAGGTCTGAAAAAGTCAATCAAAGGAGGTCTTCTATTGAATAGCTAATAAGGAGTCTTGTTGTGAGCCTTTACCACCAAGGCCCTGTTTTGAACATAACAAGCAGTAGCAACAGCTTCAGCCCAAAAGATAACTGGAAGCTTGGAATCAGATAGCATGGTCCTTGCAGCTTCTATGAGTGTTCTGTTTCTCCTCTCTACAACTCCATTTTGTTGAGGTGTTCTAGCTATGTTGTATTCCTTTTTGATACCTTTGCTGGTACAGAAAGTGTCCAGCTCTTTGTTCCTAAGCTCTCCACCATTATCAGACCTAATTGTCACCACCTTTATACTCTTTTGAAGCTCAATCTGAGTGATGAAGTCTTTGAGTACTCTTGTTGTGTCACTCTTTTCAAATAAGAAGAAGTTCCATGTGAACCTTGAGTAATCATCAGTGACCACTAGGCAATACCACTTCTTTTTCATACTTGCCACAGATGTATGACCGAAAAGATCCATGTGAAGTAACTCCAATGGCTTGGTGGTGGAAAGAGCAATTTTGGATTTTCAAGAAGCTCTATGTTTCTTTCCCTTCAAACAGGCAACACAAGTATGATCATTATTGAAGGTCTTGGAAGGCAGACCATGAACAAGATTGAACTTAACCAATTTGTTCATATTTTTGATGTTTAAATAACCAAGTCTTCTATGCCATTTCTTGCATTCATATACTGAGGCTTTGGCAATAAAACAGTTCTCATTGTCTATAAAAGAAATATCTTTCAATTCAATGGTGTACATGTTCTTCTGCCTTGGTGTTCTTAGTACAATAGGAGTATTTGGTGGTAAAACAAACTCCTTTCCCAATACCAGACACTCAGTATCAGTGAAAAGAACAAAGTTCTTGTTACCAGTCATCTGAGACACACTAAAGAGGTTGTATAATGTTGAATGTTTTGCAAGTTCGTTTTTTCTCGACTCAAGACAAATTGAAAGGCCCACTAAGATCAAGTTATAATTGTTTTTGGTTGTTAAAAGATTATTTGGATTCTATGTCTATTTCAATCAACACGTAAAAAAATGGAAAATATTATAGCTCTATATATAACCGTAAAACAAATTGCAAATACCACAAAACATTCACAACGTAAAAGTATCTAATGCACAAGTATAAAATTGCTTGAAATGTAAATGAAATGAAAATATATGGACTAGAAGTGCAAAATCAGAAAGTATAGGGACTGATTATGAAAAATATAACAAACTATACCAACAAATCTAACAAACTCCAAACTAACTAACCAAAAATGTAAGAAACTCAAATATATGTACTTGTATATGCAAACCCTAAAAACTATCAAGTTTTAAGACTGATTAACCACTTAATGAAAATATAAGGACTAAAATGCAATTTTAACAAAAAAATTTAAAAAAAACGGGCACAAGTAAAACAATAAGCTTGTTTGAACTTATTTTCCAACAAAAAACGTTCTAGTTTTCTTTAAAATGATTAAAATCCAAATTAAGCTAGACCTACAAAAGGATTTTGGCTAAAAGCTCTTAAAACTCTGGATTGCTTATTTCAATAAGCTCACAATAAGCTAAAAACAAATCTAGACATCCACTAACTGATTTTCTTGTTGAAAATGATTAAACAAGTTGTGAGAAGCTTGGAATGTCAATTGGTTTTGAAAATGGTTAAGAGAATAAGCTGGAATTTGAAATAAGCAAAAAGAGCTTATTTTGACCAAGTTTGACAAAAAATTTCCAAAAGTTCAAATTATCAAAATCAACTCAGGACATGTTTGCAAAGGCTTTTATGAAAGAAAATTGGGTGATTAATGAAGTGGATTTAGAGAACTGAAGAAACAATATGCTTATTGTCACAGAAACTTACAATTGCCTAAGTGCTTATTATTAAGCTGATATCACACTCAAACCTGAAAAATGTATGGTTTCCTTACTATTACTGAAAGCTTGAATGTTAAGCTACAAACGGAAACAAGTTTCAGCTCAAAACATCAACAATTAAATAAATGGCAAGTAATCAAAGATAGCATGTTTTGACTGATAAACTTGTACAAAGTCTGGCCCAATCTTTTTAGGTGCTATTTGCCTTTTTGACCTTTGCTTTGAATACAAATCTTAACCAACAGACTTACACTCACTTGTTGAGTGTAAGTGAGCTTAAAAGAACAGGTTTCAACAACTAACTCACAAGATTGATCTAAATCCAAACACTGGTTTAAAAATCTGAAATGAACTTTTTCAAAGGATCTTTGAGCAAATGTTTATGACAGCTATTGACACTTACCAAAACTTATAAGTTGACTCAAATGAATCAGTTTAAAACCAAAATCCAGCAAATTTACTTGTAATACCACTAAATGAGTAACTGATGAACTATGACTGATGTAGAACAATTCTAATCAAGTGAAAACTGAATGATGAGCTATCAAACTACAAGTAGACTATCAGATCACCAAAATTACACTACCAGATCACTAACACATCCACAATTCAACAGTTAAGAGCTATAACTAGGAATTTAGCATGGAAAGACAGTTGAGAGGAACTTTAAACAAGTAAATGTGTTCCTTTTAGCTAGATGCCACCACTGATAGAGTAGAGGAGCGCTGAGCTCTCTATTATCAACTAGAACACCATGAATTAACCACTAAACACCATCATAACATTATCATCTACTGGCAATGATCTCCCCTGCTACAACCTGCTGAAATGGCTATAGAATGAACTCAAAACGATTCTGAACCAACTACAGTCTTCAAATCAACATCAAAGTCATTCCATTGATTATGAATGATCAAAAGAATCACAGTAGTAACAAGTATGAATGTTTATACAGGTATGAGATGAAGAGTAGAGTGAACGTGAAAATGTAAGTTCATTAATGAGGGAAAAGTTTGTTACAAAACGGTTACATCTAACTAACTAACTCTCAAGTGATTGTCAGTCACTTGAGAGAAGTTTTAACTAAATTTCTAAGTGAAAATGAGAGAATTTATCAAGTGTGTGAAAAAACACACACTAACTACATACACAAAATGAAGACTAAGCTGGGTATTTATAGAGGCTGGGATATGATCTGTTGGAGGTTAGTGACGTGTTGCAAAAAATGGTGGGCTTCCACGTGGCTTGAATCTCTTAATTGTTGATAAACGTTTAAGATCCAATTTGGGGGTTTTTGATGTAGTAACTTTCAGGTTAATTGGTTAGTTGGGTTGTCTTCCTCACTTGATTTAGAGCATATTTGATGTTGATCATTTCTCTGGATATGTAGTCTAGCTCGAATTTGTTCTTGGGTGCGTTTGAATATAAGAGTGACGTGTTATGGTTTTATTAGTGGATGAGGTGAGTTGCGGATTGTTACCCGAAAAACAATTTTTGATTGGTTGAAAATGTGTGAGTGGGGTGAACTGTTGTGATTGGTTATTTAATGCAAAAAGGCTGAGTGGGATGATGTGTCCCATGAGGTGGCAATCTGTTTGACTAGCATACTCTTCTCCCATTGGTTGAATTGTGTATAACATGGATTGATCCAAACTTGGCTCATATTTGTCATGTTTAGTCCTTCTAGTTTAGGCAGACTAGTATTTGAGCTCCATACTTCATTCCTTTGCCAATTTTAGTCCTTCAAACTTCAAACTTGTTCATAAATCATCCTTTGACTTTGTTGACTTGAGAGTTGACCAAATTTGACTTTGTTCTTGACTTTTGCATAATTACACTTTTAGTCCTTCATCTTTGAAAGTTATCAAGAAAGGTCCTTTGTCTTTGCAAGGCTTGTCACTTTTCATCCTTCTTTTGTCTTTTCTTCATCTTTAAGGCTTGATTTCACTTGTTTGCTCCAAATTTGTATCTTTGTTACCTACACAAGCACAAACAACTAAACATACCCATAATACTGCTTTTATGAATAAAATTAGGTATTTTGCTTTGTGTTTTAGGGTGATTTGTGATATTATTGATATAAGATTTCACTCATATCAAAATCCCCTACACTTGATCATTGCCATGACCTCATGCAATGCCACATTTTAAAGCACCAAATTTCACTTTTCTCATAATTAATCCACCTTGGCCAATATGAAATGCTTTTATACTAGTCTACACTATATGATGCATGATTTTGATTTTATACAATGTAATGCAAAGGAAAGAAATTCTATTTATATATTTTTGGATTTTCTTGAAATGGTTTTGATGGAAATAACTCATAAAGAAATCAATGACTTTGATTAGGGCTTGGAGTACCATGAACATATCACCCTCAAGTTTCACTTTCCCCATACCAAGCTTAAAAACAAGATCATTATTTTCCACAAGTGAAAGTACATCAACTCATTCATATAGATTAATTGTGTAACTCTTATGCCCCCACTTATTATGCCTCTAAGACCGGTTAATATTTGAGCAAATTGCTTGAAAGCAAATTTGTCATTATTTAAAGCGTGAAATATAAGAAATGTAAAATCTGAAAATAAGGATGCACGGTTTTAATCCTAAGTAACCATCTTATCCATTACTCGAAAAACCGCCCACAAATGATATAAGTCCGACTCAAGAGTAATAAGTCATTCGCCTTATGTGTAAAATCCTTATGTCATGCATTAATAAGTAGCTACACACTCGCTAAAGAAATAAAAAAATAAAACTCACGCAATAATTTACATCCGCTGCCTTTTTGGGACTTTGGATCTTCAATCTCACAACCCGTCAAGGTAATATTGGTTTGGAGCAACTATCAAATCCCTGCAACCCTTGTGAGAGTAAATTTTGAATTCAATAGTTATTATAATTAACACTTTACTGCCCCTCTTGGGAGTCTTGTATAATTATTTTTTGTTCTTTTTCTTTTTCTTTTTCTAGCCACTCATTTTTTTTCATAAGCCGCTCTTATTTTTCTTTATTCCTCACAAAGAAAGTTGAAAAGAATAAAAGGAAAAACACCCGCTAAGTATTAAGCATGACATAAGTCTAATACACATAAAACGTTCTAACTTAGAATCTTAAGACGTACTTATATCAACCACGAATGATTAGTCAAAAATGCATAAGAGACTACAAACCAATTAAAACCGTTCTTGATTATTTATTACCATATATACATGCGTTGACAAGAAAGTAAAAGTTACGAAAGGGGATATAAAAGCCACAATTAATGAATATGAGGTTTATCTAGCCCTTAACACTTACTTCAAACTCTATCATCTCTTGTTCTCCACAGTTTAAAATCTCAAGTAATGAGACTAGTGGATGCTTAGCCTAATAAACCAATAAAGGTCTACATGGTTAAGACTACTAGCTAAGTGAGCTTAGATAAGCAAACTCGGGTTGAGTCAAAATATCCATGGCGGGCCTAATATGTCAAAGATATCTAAACTTGTTAAACCATATCCTTTATTATATTTTTTCCTTTTTATATATTTTTTTGATGAAAAATAAAATAAAAATATACAATGCAAAAGTGTTATGCAAATGAAAATGATTGATGCAAAAATTATGAATGCATATCTTTGGTGGCCAAAGTAGATCAAAAATTTGAAAAATGTTTGAAAAATTATTTTCCAAGCTATCATGAAAGTCAATGACAAAGTTCTAGGTAAGGTCACTTCCATAGAAGACCCCCTACACTTAAGATAAACATTGTCCTCAATGTTTAAGAGTATTGAAGTAAACTCCCCTACACTTATGACATTACGTACTTTGCTTAACCCAAGCTAAGGAAAGGTCTAATATAGTGAATTCATTTTTAAGCACAATGTGGTTATGAAAAATCACAATACTAACGCAGTGAACCGGATACAAGGGCCTCCTCTATAAGCTCCAATGCATACGATGAGAGAAAGCAACCCTACAAACAACATGAAGACAAAAAGAAGGCATCCCCCTACACTTATCCTCAACTCTATACCCTTATTTCTATCCTACCACACTCTAATTCTAAAAACTCTAAGCCAAGTTATTCAAGCTTGATTTATGGAGTCTCTAGCTTGACTCTTCCCATAATGAATTAATTCATGGGGAAAATGGGGATCTCTTGGACCATTTCCATGGAAATGTCCTCCCCAAAGTAATGCTTAACTCGGTGACCATTCACTTTGAAATTTGGGCCATTTGGTTGTGACAACTCAATAGTCCCATATGGAAATACTTGAGCAATGGTGAATGGACCAGACCATCTTGAGTTAAGCTTGCCCGCAAAGAGTTTCAACCTTGAGTTAAAGTGGAGAACTGGCTCTCCAACTTTGAACTCACGGTTCTTGATCTTAGCATCATGCAATTTCTTAGTGTTTTCCTTGTAAAGTAATGACTTCTCATAAGCATTGGCTCTCAATTCATCCATCTTGAGTTGATCTTTTCTATGTGAACCGGCTTGGTTTAAATCAAAGTTTGCCCGTTTGAGAGCCCATGAAGCCTTATGCTCTAACTCGAATGGGAGGTGGCATGATTTTCCGTAGACAAGCCTATATGGAGTACAACCAATTGGTGTCTTAAAAGCCGTCCTAAAAACCCACAAAGCATCATCAAGCTTATCCAACCAAGAAGCTCGATGCTCTCCCACCGTTCTCTCTAAAATCCTCTTTAAACCACGATTTGTGACCTCGGTTTGCCCATCGGTTTGAGGGTGATACGCGATAGAAAGTTTATGGTTAACACCATACTTCTTCATGACTCTTGTAAATTGATCATTACAAAAGTGAGTCCCACGATCACTTATGATAGCCCGAGGTACACCAAATCTAGCAAATAATTGCTTCAAGAATTTCACTACAACTCTAGCATCATTAGTAGGCAAAGCCTTAGCCTCAACCCACTTTGAAACATAGTCCACGACTACGAGTATGTACTTATTGCCCTTTGATGATGGTAAAGGTCCCATGAAATCTATACCCCATACATAAAAAATCTCACACTCTTGTATGAAATTTTATGGCATCTCATCTCGATGATTAATCTTTCCTTGTCTTTGACAAACATCACAAAATTTCACCATCTCTTGGGAATCTTTGTATATGGAAGGCCAATAGAAACCCGAATCAAAGACTTTCTTGGCCTTGTAGTTGGGCCCAAAATGCCCCCCCTCCCCCATAGGTCTCTTATGACAAGCTTCTAGGATTTTAAATGCTTCGGGCCCATCTACACACCGTCTTATGATTTGGTCCGCACATTGCCTAAAGAGGTAAGGGTCATCCCAAAAGTAGTATTTTGCCTCCTTAAGAAACTTTTTCTTTTGTTGTGAAGTAAGACCTTCTATTAGCACACCCCCCACAAGATAGTTTGCAATATCCGCAAACCACGGGGTGGCATACTCTTGGGAAGAGATAGACATGATCTCCTCTAATGGAAAGGATTCATTAATTTCCTTATGAGGCAATTCACCTTGAAAAGGATGCTCAAGTCTACTCAAGTGATCAAACACTAAATTCTCGGCTCCTTTCTTATCACGTATCTCTATGGAAAACTCTTGTAGCAATAAAACCCATCTCAAAATCCTAGGCTTAGCATCTTGCTTTGTCATGAGGTACTTGAGAGCGGAATGATCCGTATACACTATGGTCTTGGAAAGCACAAGATAGGGTCTAAATTTCTCAAAGGCATAGACTATAGCAAGCAAATCTTTTTCCGTGGTGGTATAATGAAGTTGAGTACCCGTCATTGTCTTGCTCGCATAGTGTATAGGTTGAACATGCTTATTAACCCTTTGTCCTAACACGGCCCTCACGGCATAATCACTAGCATCACACATGAGCTTAAAAGGCAAATCCCAATTTAGAGAAACCAAAACAGGAGACTTAGTAAACTTTTCTTTAAGAATCTCAAAAGATTCTAAACACTCTTGTGTGAAGATGAAAGGAGCCTCTTTTTCCAAGATATGGGTCATGGGTCTTGCTATCTTAGAAAAGTCTTGTATAAAACGTCTATAGAAACCCACATGACCCAAAAAGCTCCTAACTCTTTTCACCGTGGTAGGTGGGGGAAGTTTAGGAATAACATCAATTTTAGCTCGATCCACTTCTAAACCCTTATTGGATATCTTATGTCCCAAAACTATCCCTTCTTTGACCATGAAATCGTGTTTCTTCTCACCACTTAAGCATACGTTCCAAATAGGAGAGACAAGAAGTGAATGAATCTCCAAAGACCGAGAAATCATCCATGAAAACTTCCATTGTGTGCTCAATCATGTCATGAAAGATTGCCATCATACACCTTTGGAATGTCCCCGGTGCATTGCATAAGCCAAAAGGCATTCTCTTATAAGCAAATGTACCATAGGGACAAGTGAATGTGGTCTTTTCTTAATCCTTTGGATCAATGGGTATTTGAAAATAACCCGAGAATCCATCTAGAAAGCAATAGTACTCATTTTCCGCTAAGCGTTCAAGCATTTGGTCCATAAAAGGCAATGGGAAATGATCTTTCCTAGTAGCAACATTGAGCTTCCTATAATCAATACAAACTCTCCAACCCGTGACAAGTCTAGTGGGTATAAGCTCATTGTTCTCATTAGGCACTACGATGATTCCACCCTTCTTAGTAGCACAATGCACCGGGCTAACCCATGGAGAGTCGGAAATGGGATAAATCATACCCGCATCAAGGAGTTTGATAACTTCCTTTTTGATGACCTCGTGGATTTTTGGGTTAACCCTTCTTTGGCTTTGAATGGCGGGTTTGTAATCATCCTCCATAAGGATTTTGTGTGTACAAAAATTTGGATCAATTCCCCTTATGTCGGATAGTTTCCATGATATGGCTTTCTTATGTTTCTTAAGCACTTCTATGAGTTTTTCCTTCTCATCATTTTTCAAGTGTTTTGCTATGATCACGGGTAATTGGTCCTTTCCCTCTAAAAAGGCATATTCAAGGTGTGATGGAAGATCCTTAAGCTCTAGGGAAGGTGGACTCTCAATGGAAGGTTTTACTATAGATGGATCATCAATGGTAACTTCTTGTGGAGTAGGTGAAGGAATGGGATACTCATTGAGAAACTTTTGGATAGTGAGAATGTCTTCTTCCCAATTAATAGGAGAATCATCATTACCAAGGAAGTTGGACTCAAATTCCTCCAAGAGGAAATCACTCTCTCCAAATGGTGTTAAGGAGAGATCAATTAAGGCAACGGTCTCTACATGAGGCATGTTCTTACTATCATTCTTACAAGCTTCATGAAAATGCTCATCACACACCTCATCAAGAACATCCACTATGTTAATTGTTTCACAACTTTGAGACTTCTTAGTGACTTTACCTAGCTTAAACACCACTTTCTCATCCTCAACTCTCATAATTAATTCTCCTTCCGCCACATCTATAAGAGTACGACCCGTCCTCAAGAATGGTCTACCAACAATAAGAGGAACTCTCGGGTCCATATCATAATCAACCACCACAAAATCCACGGGAAATGTGAATTTATTAACCCCTACAAACACATCCTCCGTAATGCCTACCAGATAAGCTACGGTACGGTTTGCTAACTCAAGGGTCATCCTAGTAGGAGTGAGCTCGCGAAGAGAGAGTTTTTGCCAAACCGATAAAGGCATGAGGTTAATGTGTGCCCCAAGATCCGCTAGTGCCATGCAATTTTCCACCCTGGGAAAATTACAATGGATCAAAAACCGCCCCGGATCTCCAAGTTTTGTAGGTAAGGTTTTGAGCAACATGGCAGAGCAATTCTCATTAAGTGATCTGTTAGGCAAATACACTAACTTTTACTTGTTTGAGAGGATACCTTTGAACATTTTAGCAAACTTTGGCATATAGGCAAGAGCTTCCACAAAGGATATGTTTATGTTTAGTTGCTTGAACATTCTCAAAAAGTTTGAACATTCTCAAAAATGATATGTTTATAGCACATCGCCTTTCAATTCACTTTTTAGTTTGTATTCTTTGAAATCTTGCCTACTGGAAGTATTTATCTATTATTGCCTTAATTAAATTTGATCGATACACGTGTCAAGGACCGGAACGCTCCCGAACACGGTGTATTGCAAAAGCAATACTTATGGAAGTATGTGTATTGAGTGTTCGTATACGTATATGTATCTACATATAATAATATATCAAAAATATTTTTATATTTATTGGGGTTTTAAGAAAATACTATATGTACGTAAAAATGATGAAAACCGATATAATATATTTTTTTGGGTGTAATCTTTTAGGAAAAATATTACTTTTTAGATTTTTTTTATGTTTTTGGTTCAATTCTTTAGGAAAAGAATTGATTTTGTGGTTTTTTAGTTTTTATATTTTTACATTTTTGATTTTTTTTATCTTTTGGATTTATGATACGTAAAAAGAACGTCCACTCAGGGAACGGATCCAAAATCCAATCGAAACCGTCAATCAATAGTCTCTCGTAATGTCATGAACCGGCATCGGCGCCATTTAATGTTAAATGTTTTGCAAGTTCGTTTTTTCTCGACTCAAGACAAATTGAAAGGCCCACTAAGATCAAGTTATAATTGTTTTTGGTTGTTAAAAGATTATTTGGATTTTATGTCTATTTCAATCAACACGTAAAAAGAATAAAAAATATTATAGCTCTATATATAACCGTAAAACAAATTGCAAATACCACAAAATATTCACAAAGTACAAGTATCTAATGCACAAGTATAAAATTTCTTGAAATGTAAATGAAATGAAAATATAGGGACTAGAAGTGCAAAATCAGAAAGTATAGGGACTGATTATGAAAAATATAACAAACTATACCAACAAATCTAACAAATCCCAAACTAACTAACCAAAAATGTAACAAACTCAAAAATAAGGACTTGTATATGCAAACCCTAAAAACTATCAAGTTTTAAGACTGATTAACCACTTAATGAAAATATAAGGACTAAAATGCAATTTTAACAAAATTCTTAACAAAAACAGGAACAAGGAAAACAATAAGCTCGTTTGAACTTATTTTCCAACCAAAAATGTTCTAGTTTCTTTAAAATGCTTAAAATCCAAATTAAGCTGGACCTGCAAAAGGATTTTGGCTAAAAGCTCTTAAAACTTTGGATTGCTTATTTCAATAAGCTCACAATAAGCTAAAAACAAATCCAGACATCCACTAACTGATTTTCTTGTTGAAAATGATTAAACAAGTTGTGAGAAGCTTGGAATGTCAATTGGTTTTGAAAATGGTTAAGAGAATAAGCTGGGAAATAAGCTAAAAGAGCTTATTTTGACCAAGTTTGACCAAAAATTTCCAAAAGCTCAAATTATCAAAATCAACTCAGGACATGTTTGCAAAGGCTTTTGTGAAAGAAAATTGGGTGATTAATGAAGTGGATTTAGAGAACTGAAGAAACAGTATGCTTATTGTCACAGAAACTTGCAATTGCCTAAGTGCTTATTATTAAGCTGATATCACACTCAAAACTGAAAACTGTATGGTTTCCTTACTGTTACTGAAAGCTTGTATGTTAAGCTACAAATGGAAACAAGTTTCGGCTCAAAACGTCAACATTTAAAGAAATGGCAAGTAATCAAAGATAACATGTTTTGACTGATAAACTTGTACAAAGTCTGACCCACTCTTTTTAGGTGCTATTTGCATTTTTGACGTTTGCTTTGACTACAAATCTTAACCAACAGACTTACACTCACTTGTTGAGTGTTAGTGAGCTTAAAAGAACAGGTTTTAACAACTAACTCACAAGATTGATCTAAATCCAAACACTGGTTTAAAAATCTGAAATGAACTTTTTCAAAGGATCTTTGAGCAAATGTTTATGACAGCTATTGACACTTATCAAAACTTGTAAGTTGACTTAAATGAATCAGTTTAAAACCAAAATCCAGCAAATTTACTTGTAATACCACTAAATGAGTAACTGATGAACTATGACTGATGTAAAACAATTCTAATCAAGTGAAAACTAAATGATGAGCTATAAAACTACAAGTAGACTATCAGATCACTAGAATTACACTACCAGATCACTAACACATCCATAATTCAACAGTTAAGAGCTATAACTAGGAATTTAGCATGCAAAGACAGTTGAGAGGAACTTTAAACAAGTAAATGTGTTCCTTTTAGCTAGATGCCACCACTGATGGAGTAGAGGAGCGTTGAGTTATCTATTATCAACTAGAACACCATGAATTAACCACCAAACATCATCATAACATTATCATCTACTGGCAATGATCTCCCCTGCTACAAACTGCTGAAATGGCTATGGAATGAACTCAAAACGATTCTGAACCAGCTAAAGTCTTCAAATAAACATCATAGTCATTCCATTGATCATGAATGATCAAAAGAATCATAGTAGTAACAAGTATGAATGATTATACAGGTATGAGATGAAGAGTATAGTGGAAGTGAAAATGTAAGTTCATTAATAGGGGAAAAGTTTGTTACAAAACAGTTACAGCTAACTAACTAACTCTTAAGTGATGTCAGTCACTTGAGAAAAGTTTTAACTAAATTTCTAAGTGAAAAGGAGAGAATTTATCAAGTGTGTGAAACTACATACACAAAATGAAGACTAAGCTGTATATTTATAGAGGTTGGGATATGATCTGTTAGAGGTTAGTGACGTGTTGTAACCAATGGTGAGCTTCCACGTGGCTTGAATCTCTTAATTGTTGATAGCCGTTGAAGATCCAATTTGGGGGTTTTTGATGTAGTTACTTTCAGGTTAATTGGTTAGTTGGGTTGTCTTCCTCACTTGATTTGGAGCAGATTTGATGTTGATCATTTCTCCTAATATGCAGTCTAGCTCGAATTCGTTCCTGGGTTCGTTTGAATATAAGAGTGACACGTGTTATGGTTTTATTGGTGGAAGAGGTGAGTTGCGGATTTTTGTCTGAAAAACAATTTATGATTGGTTAAAAATGTGTGAGTGGGGTGAACTGTTGTGATTGGTTATTTAATGCAAACAAAGGCTGAGTGGGTGATGTGTCCCATGAGGTGGCAATCCGTGTGACTAGCATACTATTCTCCAATTGGTTGAATTGTGTATAACATGGATTGATCCAAACTTGGCTCATATTTGTCATGTTTAGTCCTTGTAGTTTAGGCAGACTAGTATTTGAACTCCATACTTCATTCCTTTTCCAATTTTAGTCCTTCAAACTTCAAACTTGTTCATAGATCATCCTTTGAATTTGTTGACTTGAGAGTTGACCAAATTTGACTTTGTTCTTGACTTTTTCATAATTACACTTTTAGTCCTTCATCTTTGAAAGTTGTCAAGAAATGCCCTTTGTCTTTACAAGGCTTGTCAGTTTTCATCCTTCTTTTGTCTTTTCTTCATCTTTACGGCTTGATTTCACTTGTTTGCTTCATATTTGTATCTTTGTTACCTACACAAGCACCAACAACAAAACATACCCATAATACTGCTTTTATGAATAAAATTAGGTATTTTGCTTTGTGTTTTAGGGTGATTTGTGATATTATTGATATGAGATTTCACTCATGTCATTGTACTTCAGTTCTTTCACCAGATAGACATTGTTAATTGGCATGCTATTAGTGACAATGGTCCTTTTCCCAGTAATTGTTCCATGTCCATCTCCAAATGAGACACCATCATTATCATGCAGAGGAACAAAGTTGGACATATATACTAGCAAAAAGAAAAACAACTTAGTTTTTCTTGGGGAACCAAGCCATTACCGACTTAGATATACCTCGTGTATCAATGTAAGATAATTTGTCAAAGGCTAAAGATACACCATTGAGTTGAGTACCCCCTTTTGGAAGCCCAAATCTAACAAGCTGAGGCTTTCACAGCTTTTCCCCATCTCCCCATGTTACTAGAGGCCATAACTTTGCCAGCAGGGGAAACCCTAGGCTTAGCAGGGGAATCCCTATGCTTAGCAAAGGTAACCCATTGTTTGTTTTTGGCCTTTATAGGTGCGTTGGTAAGGTCTATGGCTAGATGCAAATGTATTATGAGATGTTGGTATGGTCACATTAGAGCTAGATTTGGGGTATGCTTCACTTATCTTTCTCAAAGAAGGCACAACATACTTATCAGTTGCCTTATTTCTCAAAGCAGTGGGAATGTACTTAGCAGGGGAAAAGGGTTTTGCCCTTGCATTCAACAAAATAGCTTGTGGTTGCATTTCCTTTAAAGGATTTGCAGCCACCATTCCCATGGTTGCTTTACAGTCTTGGTATATGTGATCAAAACTGCCACAGGTGAAACAAGGTTTGGTGTTTTTCACAAATTCTTTTCCTAGTTGAACAGACTTTTGATTATTCCAGTTCTGTTGATTTCCTCTAACCACATTTCTGTTGTGTCTAGGCCTATACATCTCTGCGTATCTAGTAGTGGTTTTGTAAGGTTTTGGACTAGTGGCTAATATTTCAGCCTATGATGCACTACTAGTCCTAGATGAAGTACTTTTGGAACTAGTGTTACTACCAAATAAACCTCCTCTAGATAAAAGGATAGGGTTATCTATTTTCTACTGTTTTAAAGCAGCTTGTTCTTTTTCAAAGTCCCTAACCTCACTGGTTTTTATATAGTCATTTAAGTCAAACTCAATATCTGCCTGGTTGGCAAAACAAGGAAGACCAGTCCAAGAAAGATCTTTGATAGGAGTGGCTCCATGTATGTTAGCAAGTGGTGGTGGAAAGGTATCATGTTCATTTTTAACACCAAAACCAGTTTTATCTCTTGGAGATTGTCCTATTTCAACAGCCTTAGTTAGATCTTTAGATGCTTTTCCAAACTTTTCAACTGTTTGTTCATCTACCTTTTTATTGGTTCTAAAGATTTCAACTTCAGCAAATAATTCCTTAATGGAATCATCTTTTTCTCTAGCATCTCTTTCTAGAATTCCAATTTGATCTCTATATTGGTTTTCTCTTTGCTTATATTCTCTAATGCTAGACTCTAGTTGTTCTATAGCACGTTTGTAGTTGTCAAAATCATTCTCAGAATTTACATAATTAGCATTTAGATTTCTGATTTGGTCATTTAATGACTCAGTATTTTTCCTACATGCTTTGGTACAGTAAGAGTCATCATATACCCCATTGTCTGAGCTGGATGAAGGCATAGCCATAAGAGCAAATTTTTCATATGTTTCATCAGCAACTAGATCTTGGTTCCTTTCAACACCTTGTTGATCCCAAACTTAAATCGATTTAGCTTGTGTAAACGAGAATAAATCAAGTTAAACACTTAGAGAAACTTTGTTGTATATGAAACAATTTAAGTATTATGTGGAATTAATACTTAAACAAGAACACACAAACAAGATAAACCAAGATTTCACTTTGATTGATTAATCTAACTTGCGTATAATGAAAGTGTAAAACATATGAGATATGTGGAAGAGGTGTATGAAAGGGATGTGTGTTATGTCTAACCATAAGGCCTCCTTTTATAGGTTTAAGGAGCCTTGTACAAAAAGCTAATATCAACTATTTTAGGAAGAGACATAAGATAAGCATACTCAAATAACTTAGTGACTAAATCTTTTAAACATATAAGAATATATTCTGAATTCTTATCTTTATATTTTGTCCACCAGCTTGAAGAATTCATCATTGGCATATTTAGTCCTTGTCTTTGTGTTAAGATTCTTCTTGTCAACGCCTTGATAATTCTTATCAGCGTCTCACCTGTCAGCGCCTCAATTCTTCTTGTCAGCGTCTGAAATCCCTTTGTCAGCGTCTGAGTGACTTAGTTAATTTTATTCTCAACAATCCTCCCCTAAACTTGATATCTACTCTAGTAATCAAGTTTCTGAATAAAATAAAACATACAGAGAGGATTCTTACAAACACGCTCTATCCTTGAATTTAAGTATGAATAAACCTCAAAAATTCAACACTCAAACTTGATCTTAATCATCTTCTGCAATACATCTTATAACATCAAGCTTCTTGAGTTACCTATAGAGTCTTTTGGAGCCTTATTTATAACTTTTGTCACTCAAATTCAATTACTCCTCCCCTTTTTAAGACTCCTCTCCAAGATTAGTATCAAAAGACGGAACCATGAATATCCTTCATAGCTTCATATCAACTTCCAAAACAACAAGTCTATCAGTTCAAAACAGTAATTCTTGACAATTTGTACCAGTTATGTATTTTGATTTTGCAAGCTAATACAGATTTTCGTCAATTCGATTAATGTCAAAGGTTTCATACTGTCCTCATCCACATTCGGGAAATGAATCCTCAATGTTGATTCATAGGACATGGGGATGGACTTACTGATGATAAGACTGACTTGACCTACATTAAAGCTAGTGCCAATAGTCTCAGCCATCTCCATAACATTATACACCCTTGTGAAAGTGATCTCTGCTGCTACTAGATGTCAACCACTAGGAAAAACATTTCAACGATCATTAGGCTTCCAGATATCCAAAAATTCTTAAAAATGAAAGGGTGATGAAACGTTTTGGGTCTATAAAGAAGTTTATAAATGACACTAGCTAAGATGTCATAGCATAAAATGGACTTGAGAATGTAGAAAACTTTAGTTAAAAAACAAACAAAGGTAGTAATCCTAAGGAAATTAACCAGTCTCTAATAAGCAAGAGTGACAAACACTGTTCACGCATACACTCATGCAAAAGCATGATAGACACACATGAACTCTAGAGTCCTTTGTTCACAAATGCCCCAAAGAGAAAGTTAACTCATATAAAACCTCTGCAACTCCCCAAGTAAGCCCAAAAATATATCTACCCCAAGTCACCCATACGACCACACCCAATTCTAGGTCAAAAGTCTTGGCAGCATGCATGTTTGATTGAAAACGTGCATGCTACAGTGCCTCGAGGTTTAGAAATTCCAACAATTTCATAAGGAAAGAGCCTTCATTATTTCTAACCCCCACTGACCAGTGGACACAATCTAGAATTATGCAAGAGTGCTCTAAGAGTACCCAAAAACCTAAAGGTTTACCTCCCCTTAACAGAAGCATACAAATCATTATATGTGAAGAAGCAAAATTTTATTTCAAGACAAGAATGTAAACATTCCAACCATCATAAATAAAATTTTGCAACTTTGTATCCATCCTAATGTAGCTCCACTTTCCTACATAGTTAGACAAAAACCACAAAAACACACACCAACAGAGGCTACCCTATCCCACGATAATGGGTAGAGATAACATGTTAGTGGATAAAAATAATAACAGTGGAAAGACCAACAATGCATATTCCTTGAGCATCCAATATCCCAATATCCTTGATCATTAACCTGCTTTTGGATAGGTTGCTCAAAAATAAAACAAATCAGTTTTCTTTGGAGATCCAAGCCTTGTCAGACTTGGATCTATCTAGTTGTTCAACTAGAGTTGTCATATTCTTTACCACAAATGTCTGGTCATCCCTTTGTGACCTAAACACCCAATTTGTTCCAATGAGTCTAGTAATGACCTTCTCAAGATATTTAAATCTATTGTAAGTCATTGAAATACCATTAAAACTAGAATTTTGCTCTTGTTTAGGTTTCCAAGTTAAGTGGGATATTGGAACAAGAAGGACTTATATGCAATTATCAAGATTTACAAGCTAAGTGGGATGATGCTTTAGACCCTTGACCCTTATTAACCAAGTATCTTTGTTTATATGGTCTAAAATAAGGTCTCATACCAAACTTGGAGCTGTCAGCGCTGCATTTGTGCCTGTCAGCGTTGAATTTGTTCCTGTCAGCGCTGAATTTGTTCTTGTCAGTGCTCAAGTTAGGGTTTCCTATAGGAACATACTGTCTGTTTGACCAAGTGTTGGTCTTTTGAAAGGGTCTTTGACATTGGGTATTAGCTGCCTTAAAGAAGAAAGGAGTTGGTCTAGTAGCCTGTGGTCTAGTGTGGACAAAAGGTCTATGGTTGACATTGGGTGACCTATTGTCAGCGGCTTGTTTGTATCTGTTGACACAGTTATAGGCCAAATGAGAAAAGCTCCCACATGTATAACAAGCCTTTTTAGACACAAACTTAGGCTTAGACTGGTAAAACCCTGTCCCATTAACACTTGCTTGGCTTTTGAGTGACCTAGGTTTCCTATACATTTCAACATATTTAACACTATGTTGTTTCTTAATTGGGGAGCCAAGATTAACAGCTTTTCCAATGATGGAATTGGTCACTGTGATAGGTGTAGATACTACTGGACTCTTAGTGGGTGTAGGCACAAATGGACTCTCACTAAGCATCCCGCCCTTAACAAACAAAGTGGGGTTAGCCTTCTTTCATTCATCTAGGTCAATAACCTTTTGTTGATATTCCTCAACTGGGGAAAGGACTCTAGGTGGAGGAATAAATTCCTCTTCTTGGAGTTCTAGAATACTAGTCCAAGAGAGATCCTTTCTATGGACACCATAGAAGTTCCCAGCAGGTGGTGGAACAACCACATATTCTTTCAACCCAATCTTAGACATGTCCCTAGAGTCTCTTTGTTCACTTACACACTTTTCTAGGGTTTGGCTAGCTTATCAAACTTTTGAATCTTAAGATCTACATTATCTTTATCTTTAATGGCCTCATCTAACTTAGCTTGTATGACTCCTTTGGATCTCTCCATAATGTTCCTAAGGTCAACACTAACTTTGAGGTCATGAGACAAAACATTGATTTGATCTTTTAAGTCAAATTCCATTTTCTTATACTCCTCTATCGTCTTTTCAGATTGTACAAGTGCCACTTGATAATTTGAAAGTCTAGCTTTTACGTCTAAAACATCTGATTTTAATTTTAAAAATTCTTTATTAAGTCTTTCAGTATTTATCCTACAAGAAGAGTCATTACATACCTCATTATCAGAACATGAAGAAGAATTGGAACTTGTGGAACTTGAAGAAGACTTGGCCTTAACTGAAAACATCATCAGATTATTCTTCACCTTCTTCCTTAGCCTGGTTCACCTCACGATATTGGATCTCGTTCTTCAAATAAAAGTTTCTCAACAAGCTCTGATACCACTTATTGATCCCAAACTTAGATCGATTTAGCTTGTGTAAACGAGAATAAATCAAGTTAAACACTTAGAGAAACTTTGTTGTATATGAAACAATTTAAGTATTATGCGGAATTAATACTTAAACAAGAACACACAAACAAGATAAACCAAACTTTCACTTTGATTGATTAATCGAACTTGCGTATAATGAAAGTGTAAAACATATAAGATATGTGGAAGAGGTGTGTGAAAGGGATGTGTGTTATGTCTAACCCTAAGGCCTCCTTTAATAGGTTTAACGAGCCTTGTACAAAAAGCTAAGATCAACGATTTTAGGAAGAGACATAAGATAAACATACTCAAATAACTTATTGACTAAATATTTTAAACATATAAGAATATATTCTGAATTCTTATCTTCATATTTTGTCCACCAGCTTGAAGAATTCATCATTGGCAGATTTAGTCCTTGTCTTTGTGTTAAGATTCTTTTTGTCAACGCCTTGATAATTCTTATCAGCGTCTCACCTGTGAGCGCCTCAATTCTTCTTGTCAGCGTCTGAAATCCCTTTGTCAACGTCTGAGTGACTTAGTTAATTTTATTCCCAACACACCTTCTGTCATAGAGCTCCAATCCCATCCAACAACTCCATTTATTCCTTGCATGGCTACCATAGCCTTAGCCTTAGAATCCTCATCCCTACTCTCCTTCCTATAGCTGCTTCCATTCTTTGGCCCCCTACACTCCCTAGCAAAGTGACCTTTCTTACCACAGTTGTAGCATTCCACCTTTGATTTATCAAATCTAGCTACATTAGAAGGATTAATGGAAATATTTTTCCCATATTTCTTGTAGAATATGTTGGCTCTCATGTTGAGTAGAGCAATATTCCACTTGATGTCCATTTCCTCCAGACCTTGCTTACTGATTTGAGTTAGATCTTCATGTAACACAGTGGAACCATGAGATCCTTGTGATGCAATAAAGGCACAAGCAGTGTCAAGGTTAAATGTTGCAGGCCTTTCTTCTCCATTTAATGGTCCTGAGTTTGAAATAATGGAATATGTAGCAGGGGAAAATTTAATCCCACTGCTTTTGTCTAAAATATCCATTCCACTGATTTGAGATAAGAAAGCCATATTAGCAGGTGGATCAGTAGTTCCACTTGAGTTTGTGGGAATAATCCCTAAGGCCTTCATTTCATTGACCATAGGCTCAAAAACCTTCAGGTTGTTGTAGATGTCATCAATGTTTTTATCATCAGTGTCATCTCTGTTTTGCCAAATGGCTTCGTAAACAAACCATTCTTTCTGAAGGCTATTAAGAAATCTTGCATTGACCTACTCTCTTGACACCTCTATGTCAAAGAATTCTAGTTGATCAACCAGATCTTGAAGCCTGTTATAGATGGAACCAATTGCTTAATCACCTTTTGCTTTAAAAGAAGCAAATTGGTCTATCATCTGATTTTTCTTTTTCTTCTTGGTAGCTTCATTTCCTCCAAATGTGTTACCAATGGCTTCCCAAAGTACCTTAGCCGTCTTATGCTTCCTAAACCTTAACTGATGTCTATCAGGTAGGGCTAACAACAAAGAACTGTGAGCTCTGACATCATGCCTTCTTAATTGAATCTCTTTGTCTGAAACAGTAGCAGACTTTTTCTTGCCATCACCTTTGGAGCTTTCACCAGCTTCTCCCTTATCTTTGTTCTTATCTTCAACTGCTACTGTTTTGGTGAACTGATCACCAAACTCTATGACCTCCCATAGGGCATAGTGTTCCATATTGAGATATTGTAGAATCCTGAATTCCCATATTTCAAAGTTTTTAGGATCCAATATTAGAAGTTTGAGTGTATTGTTGTTTGTGGATGAAATAGAGTCAGTATACATGGTTGGAAATGGATGTGAGGTTTGTGTTGTTCTTGGTTTAATCAAAGTTTCTCAACAAGCTCTGATACCACTTGTTGATCTCAAACTCAGATCTTAAACCTTAGCTTGTTTAATGGTTATAGTAGAAAGAAAGAATTCAAACTACTATGAGAGAAACTTTGCAATACACAAAGTAACTAAACAAGATGCGAAAGTAATGTTTAGCACAAGAACAAATAGTGAACCAAAGGTTAAGCTTTAATATATTGATAATATACGAATACCCAATGATGGTATTAGGGTTTTACAACCTTAAAGCTTGAAATAAAATGATATGAAAGGTACATAAAACATGAAAACCTAATGAGTCCTTTTATAGCACAAGGACTCATGTACAAGATCACTACTAACAAACTAGGGAACTGTTCTGGAGTAGAAACAGAAACGCGTCAATATCTCTTCCTAGTTTATCCATGTAGCAGGGTCTTTGACTTCTAGCAGGGGGACCAATCCCCCTGACTTCATTAATCAGTAGGGGGAACTTACTTTAGCAGGGGGCACTTTGACCAACCAGCAGGGAGAACTAAGACTCTTACATTTTCCCAACAAAAACTCCTAGTAAGGCAATGGATAATAATGCAAAACATCATAGTAATACTAAGAGGAGTGGGCTAGGTTTTAAGAACACTAACTCAGAACAACCTTTTGGGTCTTCTTTGAGAAGAAAAGGATGTTATGTTTGTGGTAGTTTAAATCACTTTACCAGAGTGCATTTTCACTTTACATGAAGATAAAATTGTGAAACTAAAGGCTGCACAAAAGGTCACAAAGAAAAGTAATCAGAAAAATGCACATGTAAAAAGACAAATAAGGACTAAGGATGACAAACCCAAGTTTGATCATACAAAAAGGATAACTAAACCTAATAAGATCAATAAGGATAGTCACTCTCTCACTTCCAAGGACTTTGTTCCAAGAGCAGTACTTATGAAACAAGGTCTAGTACCTTTGAAGTCTAGCAAGCCAAGTACCGACCTAGAACTACAAGTACTACTAGACCAAAAGCAAATACTGCTGGTCAAAAGTCTGTCAAACCAGTGTCCCACAAATATTCTAGGAGCCTATTTGAGATTGTTAACACACCTAGAAGTAAGTCTCATAACAAACCAGTGCAAATGTGGGTTCCTAAAGGACAAACATCATGTGTTCAACCAAATACTGCTAAAGCAGTACTTAAGTCAAAGAAACCTAAGTACATAGAGTCACCTTATGTTTTTGACTATATAACTGGAACCATGAAATATAAGAGTGTGTGTAGTCTTACTAGAAAAACTACTTATAAACTACTTATCAAACTCTTAAGTATGTAGATCTCACAAGATCCGAGCCAAATGTGGCTTGGGTACCTGTTAAAAACTAATGAGTTTTGTGTATGTGCAGGGGCATCTATTTGATGAATTGAAAGATAAAGGTATTGTAGATAGTGGATGCTCAAGGCACATAACAAGGAACATAGATTTCCTTGCTGAATTTGAAGAATTCAAAGGTGGACCAGTAGCCTTTGGTGGAAGTAAAGGCAGAATTACTAGAAAAGGAAAAATCAACACAGGAAAGTTGGAATTTGAAGATGTGTTCTTTGTAAAAGAATTGAATGAGTTCAATCTCTTCTCTGTATCACAGATGTGTGATAAAAAGAACAAGGTGCTCTTTACAGATACAGATTGCTTGGTGCTTTCCAAAGACTTTGAGATGCTAAAGGAATCTCAAGTACTGCTTAAGGTACCTAGGCAAGAAAATATGTACACCTCCAATCTTCATACTATTACTCCAACAGGTGGCATTACATGTCTGCTGGCTAAAGCTTCTAATGATGAGTCTAATTTATGGCATAGGAGGTTAGGTCATGTGAATTTCAAGAACCTAAATAGATTGGTTAATGGAAATTTGGTTAGAGGGTTACCTAACGAATCTTTTCAAAATGATATCATATGCACTGCTTTTCAAAAAGGTAAACAACATAGAGCATCTTGTAAGACCATGACTGTTAATTCTGTGACTAGCCCTTTGCAACTCTTACATATGGATTTTTTTGGCACGGTTTCTGTTAGAAGCATTAGTCATAAGACCTTTTGCCTAGTCATAACTGATGATTTTAGTAGATTCAGTTGGGTTTTCTTTTTAGCACACAAGAATGAAACCAATGAATTACTTAAGGACTTTGTCACACTAGTTAAAAAGCAGTTCACTAAACAAGTCTAGATCATTAGGACAGATAATAGGACAGAATTTAAGAATGCTGAATTTGATGAATTCTTTAGGTCTAAAGGTATCAAGAGACAATTTAGCAATCCTAGGACTCCACGACAAAATGGAGTAGCTGAAAGGAAAAATAGGACATTAATCTTTCCTTGTCTTTGACATACATCACAAAATTTCACCATCTCTTGGGCATCTTTGTATATGGGAGGCCAATAGAAACCCTAATCAGATACTTTCTTGGTTTCACTTGGATTGATCCAAACTTGCTATCACTATGTCATGTTTAGTCCTTATAGTTTAGGCAGAATATGATTTGAGCTCCAAACTTCATTTCTTTGTCATGTTTAGTCCTTCAAACTTCAAACATGTTCCAAATCATCCTTTGACTTGTTTGACTTGAGAGTTTACCAAATTTAACTTTGTTCTTGACTTTCTCATAATTGCACTTTTAGTCCCTCATCTTAGAAAGTTGTCAAGAAAGGTCCTTTGTCTTTGCAAGGCTTGTCACTTTTCATCCTCCTTTTGTCTTTTCTTCATTAATAAGGCTTGATTTCACTTGTTTGCTCCAAAATTGTATATTTGTTACCTACACAAGCACAAACAACAAAACATACCCATAATACAGCTTTTATGAGCAAATCATATGCTTCCACGTGGCCTTGATTAGTCAATTGATGATAGTCGTTGATGATCCAATTTGGGGGTTTTTGATGTAGTCAATTTCAGGCTAATTAGGTGCTTGGGTTGTCTTAGTCTCTTGATTTGGAGTGGATTTCATGTTTAACACTTTCCCTGATATACACTCTAGCTTGTTCTTCGATCTGGGCTCGTTCATGTTTAAATGTGCCAGGTGTAATGTTGTTATTGGTGGAAAGAATGAGTTGTGGATCGTTTTCCACAAAACGATTTATGATTGGTGGAAATAGGGTGAGTGGGATTTCACTGTTAGGATTTAGTTAATTAATTTGTGGCGGCTGAGTGGGTGAGGTGGCAAGTAAAGTGCAATCTGTGTGTTAATATTCCAAGCCTCTCATTGGCTGGTCTTGGTTTCACTTGGATTGATCCAAACTTGCTAGCACTTTGTCATGTTTAGTCCTTATAGTTTAGGCAGAATATGATTTGAGCTCCAAAGTTCATTTCTTTGTCATGTTTAGTCCTTCAAACTTCAAACTTGTTCCAAATCATCCTTTGACTTGTTTTACTTGAGAGTTGACCAAATTTGACTTTGTTCTTGACTTTCTCATAATTGCACTTTTAGTCCCTCATCTTTGAAAGTTGTCAAGAAAGGTCCTTTGTCTTTGCAAGGCTTGTCACTTTTCATCCTCCTTTTGTATTTTCTTCATTAATAAGGCTTGATTTCACTTGTTTGCTCCAAAATTGTATCTTTGTTACCTACACAAGCACAAACAACAAAACATACCCATAATACTGCTTTTATGAATAAAAATTAGGTATTTTGCTTTGTGTTTTAGGGTGATTTGTGATATTATTGATATGAGATTTTACTCATATCCAATCCCCTACACTTGATCATTTCCATGACCTCATGCAATGCCACATTTTAAAGCACCAATTTACACTTTTCTCATAATTAATCCACCTTGGCCAATATGGAATGCTTTTACACTACTCTACACTATATGATGCATGATTTTTATTTATACAATGCAATGCAAAGGGAAGCAATTCTATTTATATATTTTTGGATTTTCTTGAAATGGTTTTGATGGAAATAACTCATAAAGAAATCAAAGACTTCAATTAGGGCTTTGAGTACCATGAACACTTATCACCCTCAAGTTTCACTTTCCCCATACCAAGCTTAAAAACAAGATCATTGTTCTCCACAAGTGAAAGTGCATCATATCATTCATATAGATTAATGGTGTTACTCTTATACCCCCACTTATTATGCCTCTAAGACCGGTTATTATTTGAGCAAATTGCTTGAGAGCAAATTTGTCATTATTTAAAGCGTGAAATATAAGAAATGTAAAATCTCAAAATAAGGAAGAACGGTTTTAATCCTAAGTAACCATCCCATCCATTACTTAAAAAACCTCCCACAATTGATATAAGTCTGACTCAAGAGTAATAAGTCATTCGCCTTATGTGTAAGATCCTTATGTCATGCATTAATAAGTAGCTACACACTCGCTAAGGAAAGAAAAATAAAACTCACGCAATAATTTATATCCGCCGCCTTTTGGGGACTTTGGATTTTCAATCCCGCAACCCGTCAAGGTAATATTAGATTGGAGCAACTATTAAATCCCCTCAACCCTTGTGAGAGTAATATTGGAATTCAATAGTTATTATAATTAACACTTCACTGCCCCCTTTGGGAGTCTTGTATAATTATTTTTTTTCTTTTTCTTTTTTTCTCTTTTTTTTCTAGCCACTCATTTTTTTCATAAGCCGCTCTTATTTTTCTTTATTCCTCACAAAGAAAGTTGAAAAGAATAAAATGAAAAACACCCGCTAAGTACTAAGCATGACATAAGTCTAGTACACATAAAACGTTCTAACTTAGAATCTTAAGATGTACTTATACCAACCACGAATGATTAGTCAAAAATGCATAAGAGACTACAAACTGATTAAAACCGTTCTTGCTTATTTATTAACATATATACATGCGTTGAAAAGAAAGTAAAGGTTACGAAAGGGATATAAAAGACACAATTAATGAATACGAAGTTTATCTAGCCCTTAACACTTACTTCAAACTCTATCATCTCTTGTTCTCCACATTTTAAAGTCTTAAATAATGAGACTAGTGGATGCTTAGCCTAATAAACCAATATAGGTCTACATGGTTAAGGCTACTAGCTAGAGAATGCTTAGATAAGCAAACTCGGGTTGAGTCAAAGTATCCATGACGGGCCTAATATGTCAAAGAAGTCTAAACTTGTTAAACCATGTCCTTTATTATATTTTTTTTCCTTTTTAT
Organism: Glebionis coronaria; assembly: GCA_025667525.1. Taxonomy (NCBI): domain Eukaryota; kingdom Viridiplantae; phylum Streptophyta; class Magnoliopsida; order Asterales; family Asteraceae; genus Glebionis; species Glebionis coronaria. The sequence continues at coordinate 629,427,026 of CM046874.1, read as the reverse complement.
ATCTTTTGATGAAAAGTAAAAGAAGAAGTATATACAATGCAAATGTGTTATGCAAATGAAAAATGATTAATGCAAAAATTGTGAATGCATATGTTTGGTGGCGAAAGTAGATCAAAATTTTGAAAAATGTTTGAAAAATTAATTTCCTAGTTATCATGAAGTCAATGACAAAGTTCTAGGTAAGGTCACTTCGATAGAAGACCCCTCTACACTTAAGATAAACATTGTCCTTAATGTTTAAGAGTATTGGAGTAAACTCCCCTACACTTATGATATTGACAACTTTGCTTAACCCAAGCTAAGGAAAGGTTTACTATAGTGAATTCATTTTAAGCATGATGTGGTTTTGAAAAATCATAATAGTAACGAAGTGAACCCGATGCAAGGGCCTCCTCCATAAGCTCCAATGCATGCGATGAGAGAGAGCAACCCTAAAAACAACATGAAGACAAAAGAAATGAATCCCCTTACACTTCTCCTCAACTCTATACCCTTATAACTATCCTACAACACTCTAGGCTAAAAACTCTAAACCTAGTTATTCAAGCTTGATTTATGGAGTCTCTAGCTCGACTCTTCCATAATGATATAATTCATGGGGAAAATGGGGATCTCTTGGACCATTTACACGGAAATGTCCTCCCCAAAGTAATGCTTAACACGGTGACCATTCACTTTAAAATTTGGGCCATTTAGTTGTGACAACTCAATAGTCCCATATGGAAATACTTGAGTAATGGGGAATGGACCGGACCATCTTGACTTAAGCTTGCCCGCAAAGAGTTTTAACCTTGAGTTAAAGAGGAGAACCGGCTCTCCAAATTTGAACTCACGATTCTTGATCTTAGCATCATGCAATTTCTTAGTCTTTTCCTTGTAAAGCAACGAGTTTTCATAGGCATTGGCTCTCAATTCATCCATCTCATTGAGTTGGTCTTTTTTATGTGAACCGGCTTGGTTTAAATCAAAGTTTGCCCATTTAAGAGCCCATGAAGCCTTATGCTCTGACTCGAATGGGAGGTAGCATGCTTTTCCATAGACAAGCCTATATGGAGTACAACCAATTGGTGTCTTAAAATCCGTCCTAAAAGCTCACAAAGCATTATCAAGCTTATCCGACCAAGAAGCTCGATGCTCTCCCACCGTTCTCTCTAAAATCCTCTTTAAACCACGATTTGTGACCTTGGTTTGCCCATTGGTTTGAGGATGATACGCAGTAGTAAGTCTATGGTTAACACCATACTTCTTAATGAATCTTGTAAATTGATCATTACAAAAATGAGTCCCACGATCACTTATGATAGCCCGAGGTACACCAAATCTAGCAAATAATTTCTTCAAAAACTTCACTACAACTCTAGCATCATTAGTAGGCAAGGCTTTAGCCTCAACCCACTTTGAAACATAATCCACGACTACAAGTATGTACTTATTGCCCTGTGATGATGGAAAAGGTCCCATGAAGTTTATACCCCATACATAAAAAATCTCACACTCTTGTATAAAATTTTGTGGCATCTCATCTCGTTGATTAATATTTCCTTGTCTTTGAAATACATCACAAAATTTCACCATCTCTTGGGCATATTTGTATATGGAAGGCCAATAGAAACCCGAATCAATACCTCGTCGTGAAATATTAAGTCTCGTCCGTAGAGCATCCATCTTAATCTTCCAAGCAAATACATTAAACTTAATAGGCATAAACTTCACCCACCTAGTCTTCGAAAAAGTATTCACATTACGATTCTTATCAATAACCTTTCTTGGCGATGCCACAGTGAATGTTCCTGAACTCTCCAGCGACCAAGGTCATCTATCCTCCATCGGGGTAAGCACCGTTGTATTAACCAGATTCATCAGCCCATCATATAGAACTTGTTCCACGCCCCCCCCCCCCCCCCCCTTATGTTTCTCCTAAACGAGTCAGGCACATTAGTAGCCTCCAGCTTTTCTCTAACACATACAGCCTTATTCTCCTCTAAAGCATACATACGTGGGACCACATCTTTTAGCAGACCTCCCCCGTTCTAGTTGTCTTTCCAGAACGACGCCATGTTACCATTACCTAATTTCAGATGCATGAATTCCATAACCTTCAACCCTTTATCAGCCAATACCTTGACCTCGTGAACAATGTTATCCCAACACGACTTGTTTCCTGATTTATTATCCTTCCCCAATCCACCGTCTTCCCCATGTATTGCCTTAATAACATTTTCCCACAAATAATCTTTCTGGTGATAAAACTTCCAATACCACTTGATCATGAGACTTCTATCCAAGGCATACAGACTCCAAACGCCCAAACCTCCGTGATCTTTTGATAACATTACATTGTCCCATCTCACCCACATAGCTTTCTTGTTATTAACCTCGTGCCCGCTGAAAAAATGACTGCGAAGACACTCTAACATGTGATTTACCTTGGTAGGAACACGGAACATGGACATGTGAAATATTGGAATAGACCCAAGGACCGATCTCAGCATCATTAATCTACCGCCTATAGATACCGTCTTCATCTTCCACTTTGACAATCTAGAATTAACTTTATCCACAACCTCATTCCAAGACTGAATACGAGACATCATTCACCCTATTTTAGTTCCTAAATACGAAAATGGACATTGAAGTATGAGACAACCCAATTTATTAGCCACTTGTTTTACCATATCACCCTCCACGTTGACCCCCAAAATCTTACTCTTATTCATATTAATATGAAACCCAGAAGCACGATGAAAACAATCCAACACAAGAATTAAGGTATTAGTATTAGTATCGCTCCATTGTCCAACAAACACTGCATCATCCGCATAGAACATATGCGAAAGATTAACCACGGAGTTGAGCTTAATACCCGTACATAATTCCGCATCCACAACCCGTTGAAACGACAAATGCAAACTTTCCATAACAAGGATGAATAAAAAAAGGAGATAACGGGTCACCTTGTTTTAATCCTTTATAGAATTGAAATTCCTCTGTTGGGCTTCCATTGATAAGAATCGATCCCTTCGACGATTTAAGACATGCGTGAATCCAATTACACCATTTAACACCAAAATCGAACTTTTTTAAGACATCATCCAATAAATCCCAGCGTACGGAGTCATACGCCTTTTCGGAGTCGACTTTGAATATAATCGATTTTTTCTTCTTTTTTCTACACCACTAAATAACTTCATTCAATATAAAAGGGCCATCTAATATTTGTCTTTCCGCTATAAATGCCGATTGGACTTCACTAATAATACCTCCCAGACCTTCGATCATATGATTTGTTGATACTTTCGCAATTATCTTGTAAATGCTACCAATCAGACTTATTGGACGAAAGTCTTTAACCAAATTAGCGTCGGGAATTTTCGGAATCAAAGCAATGAACGATGAGTTACACCCTTTCGGAATCTCTGTATGCATAAAAAAGTACGTGACAGCATTAAACACATCATCTTCAATCGTAGACCAAAATTGACGGTAGAAACCAAACGTAAACCCATCCGGATCGGGTGACTTATCAGTTCCACAATCCCACACTGCCTTTTTTACTTCCTCTTTAGACACCACCCCTTCTAAGAATTCATTCTGCTCCTCTGAAATCTGCCTCAAATAATCCATCGCCACAGTAGCCCGTGTAGAAGTTGGTTTTGCAAATCGATTACTAAAATGTTGGACGAATTGTTTTTTATACCTCACACGGTTGATCTTTCCAAATCCCATCAGCCATGACGCCTCGAATGTTTTGCTGATGACGCTTTTTATTAATCATACCATGAAAATTTTTTGAGTTCTCGTCTCCTTCCACGGCCCATTTAATCTTAGCCTTTTGCGCCATATTCATAGCTTCAATTATATCAATGTTTAGCATTTCATCTAACACCTCCATCCTTCTAATAACAGTCGTCTCAGAACCATTGCCTTTATCAATCTCCTCGTCCAACGTGCGAAGTTCATGATAGACAGTCCTGGTTCCCTCTACGATCATTCCTATTCTTTGCAGTCCACTCGGGAATCTTTAATTTAATAAACTTTAATTTATACATCATGTTTCGCATACCATTTTTCCCATCCCCTGGAGCCACTTTCCACATGTCTGCCCCAAATTTATTAAACCCATCCAGTGTAATCCAATTATTATAAAACCTAAAAGGAATAGGTCCATAGTCATTAGTCGTTTCCTGCAAGAGGATAGGTCGGTGATCCGAAAGGAACCGGTCTAAAGTGAGTGCTGAAATGTTAGGATTAGAAATAAATAGTTTTTCTGAAACAAAAAATCTATCAAGCTTACTCATTTTCGTTGCAGATTTATGACACTATGTAAACTTATTACCCCCTATAGGAACCTCTTCCAGACTCGCGTTAGTGATAAATGAGTTAAAGTCAGCAGCATTTTTATCGTTAAACACCGATCCAAATCTATATGATTTATGACGAACCTCATTAAAATCCCCCATAACTACTACCTCCCCAGCCCATTGATTGATCGAAAGACCCAAGTACCCCCAAACCATACTTTTATCTCGCGGATCATGCGGTCCATACACTACGACAATAAGTAAGTCTATCCCACTCTTAATCCAAACCCCTCTAATAATAACAAAAAAATCTGAAATCGTGTGCGAAGTTTTTCTGAATGAAGTAGTATCCCATGTACACAAAATCCCACCTGAATTGCCAACAGAGTTACTATGAACGTAATCAAATGCATAATTACCCCAACAACTTTTCAGACATCAAAGATCCATATCCTCCATCTTTGTTTCTTGTAATGCCAAAAGATTAATTTTCTTAGAATTACACAACTCCCTAACCTAATCCTTTTTGGCCTTTTGGGTAAGGCCTTGAATGTTTAGAGAAAGGAAATTCATCGATTGACCATCCCTTCTCCATGTGACTGAATGATCTCGGACAAATTATTGACACAACCCTCCATGTTATAACTCATTGTTTGACCAACTTGAACTACTTCCTCTATTAATACCAGAAAAGACCCTCTGGTCTTGGTGCTATAATGTTGAGTATTTATTCAAGTTCGTTATTCCAAGCTCAAGACAAATTGAAAGTCAAACTGATATCAAGTCATTAATTATTTTTGGTTTTGCAAAGTTATTTGGTATTTATGTCTATTTCAAATCAACACGTAAAAAGTGGAAAATATTATAGCTATATAACCGTAAACTAATTGCAAATACCACAAAATAGCACAAAGTACAAGTATCTAATGCACACAATTTAAAATGCTCAAAATGTAAATGAAATGAAAGTATAAGGGCTAAATGTGTAAAACCAGAAAGTATAGGGACTAGAAATGAAAATAGTAACAAACTAGGTTAACCAACTAACAAATTCCAAAACTGAATAACCAAAAATGTAACAAACCAAATTTCAGGGACTGGCTAATGCAAAACCTAAAAAGTATGAATTACAAAACAGATTAGCACATTTATGAAAAATGGAGGACCAAAATGCAATTTTAACAAAACTATTTCCAAAAACGGGTAACAAGTGTCGAATAAGCTCGTGTGAGCTTATTAATCCACTAAATTTGTTCTAGTTTTCTTTAAAGTGCTTAAATTTGAATATAAGTTAGGCCCGTAAAAGGAATCCTGCTAAAAGCAAGCGAAACTCTAGTTTGCTTATTTCAATAAGCTCAAAATAAGCTCAAAACTTTTCTAGACTTCCACAAAGTAATTTTCTTGTTGAAACTGATTAAACAAGTAATGAGAAGCTTGGAATGTCAATTAGTTCTGAAAATGACCAAGAGAATAAGCTGAAATATGAAATAAGCCAAAACAACTTATTTTGACCAAGTTTGACCAGATTTTCCAAAAATCTGAAATTCTCAAAATCTATTCAGGACATGTTTACAAACAAATTTGTGAAAGGAAAATGGATGTTTTATGAAGTAGATTAAGATAACTGAGATAATCAGATCACCATGATCACAAAAACTTGCAAATGCTATAGTGCTTATTATTAAGCTGATTACTACCTCAATTCTAAAAACTGTATTGTTTCCTTCCTAAACTTGAAAGTTCATATGATAGCTAAGTCTGAAAGCAAAAATCAGCAAAATCCATCAACTAACAAAGGAATAAGAAGTGATCAAAATATGCTAGTTTTGACTGATGAACTTTTACCAAAACTGACCCAAACTTTTCAAAGGCTATTTGCATGTTTGACCAAGAAATTGACCATAAAACTTTACTAAAAGACTTACACTCACCTAATGAATGTAAGTGAGCTCAAAGAAACATGTTTAAACAACTTACTCACAAAATTTTCCTTTATCCAAACACTACTTAAAAATCTGATATGGAACTTTTGTAAAGACTTTTTGAGCAAATGTCTATGACAGCAAAGAAAACTTACCAAATCTTGTTTATAGACTCAAATGAACTAGTTTGAAACAGAAAACCAACAAATTTACTTATAAGAACTCAAAATGACAATTGATGAACTTGTAACTGATAAAAGCAAAATTTTATTAAGCCAAACTGAATTAGAAGCTATAACACTACTAGTAAACAATTAGATAATCAAAATCAAACCACAAGTACACTAACACAATCCTAATTCAGTAGTTAAAAGTTATTTCTAGGTATTGAGCATGCAAAAACAGTTAAGAGGAATTTTAAACTAGAAAAGTATTCCTTTTAGCTGGATGAATCCTTTGATGAAGTAGAGGAGCGTTGAGCTCTCTAATATCAGCTAACACACCATTAATCAACAACCAAAATCCATCATCTCATCATCTACAGCTACCAATCAATCTCCCCTGCTTCAAACTACAACTATGGATATGGAATGATCAATAAGACGTCTGTACCCGCTACAGTCTTCCAAACAACATCAAATATATTCCATTGATCAAGAATGATCAGCATATTCACAACAGTAACGGGTATGAAGGGTTATGAAGAGAATGAGAAATAGAGTTTAGTAAAAATGAACTTGAATGTTTATTAATGATGTAAAGTTGTTACAATTCTGTTATAGCTAACTAACTAACTCGCAAGTGGTTGTCAATCACTTGAGAGTAGTATCTAACAAACTAGCTAACTAAAATGAGGGAAATTTAGAAAGTGTGTGAAAATTACACATACTAATTACATACAAGAAATGAAACACTAAAGGGGTATTTATAGCAGCTGGGATGGAGTTTGTTGGAGGTAGATGACGTGTTGGGGCAAATCATATGCTTCCACGTGGCCTTGATTAGTCAATTGATGATAGCCGTTGAAGATCCAATTTGGGGGTTTTTGATGTAGTCAATTTCAGGCTAATTGGGTGCTTGGGTTGTCTTAGTCTCTTGATTTGGAGTGGATTTCATGTTTAACACTTTCCCTGATATGCACTCTAGCTTGTTCTTCGATCTGGGCTCGTTCATGTTTAAATGTGCCAGGTGTAATGTTGTTATTGGTGGAAAGAATGAGTTTTGGATCGTTTTCCACAAAATGATTTATGATTGGTGGAAATAGGATGAGTGGGATTTCACTGTTAGGATTTAGTTAATTAATTTGTGGCGGCAGAGTGGGTGAGGTGGCAAGTAAAGTGCAATCTGTGTGCTAATATTCCAAGCCTCTCATTGGCTGGTCTTGGTTTCACTTGGATTGATCCAAACTTGCTAGCACTTTGTCATGTTTAGTCCTTATAGTTTAGCAGAATATGATTTGAGCTCCAAACTTCATTTCTTTGTCATGTTTAGTCCTTCAAACTTTAAACTTGTTCCAAATCATCCTTTGACTTGTTTGACTTTAGAGTTGACCAAATTTAACTTTGTTCTTGACTTTCTCATAATTACACTTTTAGTCCATCATCTTTGAAAGTTGTCAAGAAAGGTCAATTGTCTTTGCAAGGCTTGTCACTTTTCATCCTCCTTTTGTCTTTTCTTCATTAATAAGGCTTGATTTCACTTGTTTGCTCCAGAATTGTATCTTTGTTACCTACACAAGCACAAACAACAAAACATACCCATAATACTGTTTTATGAATAAAAATTAGGTATTTTGCTTTGTGTTTTAGGATGATTTGTGATATTATTGATATGAGATTTTACTCATATCAAATCCCCTACACTTGATCATTTCCATGACCTCATGCAATGCCACATTTTAAAGCACCAATTTACACTTTTCTCATAATTAATCCACCTTGGCCAATATGGAATGCTTTTACACTACTCTACACTATATGATGCATGATTTTGATTTATACAATGCAATGCAAAGGGAAGCAATTCTATTTATATATTTTTGGATTTTCTTGAAATGGTTTTGATGGAAATAACTCATAAAGAAATCAAAGACTTCAATTAGGGCTTTGAGTACCATGAACACTTATCACCCTCAAGTTTCACTTTCCCCATACCAAGCTTAAAAACAAGATCATTGTTATCCACAAGTGAAAGTGCGTCAAATCATTCATATAGATTAATGGTGTTACTCTTATACCCCCACTTATTATGCCTCTAAGACCGGTTATTATTTGAGCAAATTGCTTGAGAGCAAATTTATCATTATTTAAAGCGTGAAATATAAGAAATGTAAAATCTCAAAATAAGGAAGCATTGTTTTAATCCTAAGTAACCATCTCATCCATTACTTGAAAAACCACCCACAATTGATATAAGTCCGACTCAAGAGTAATAAGTCATTCGCCTTATGTGTAAGATCCGTATGTCATGCATTAATAAGTAGCTACACACTCGCTAAGGAAAGAAAAATAAAACTCACGCAATAATTTATATCTGTCTCCTTTTTGAGACTTTGGATCTTCAATCCCGCAGCCTGTCAAGGTAATATGAGATTGGAGCAACTATTAAATCCCCTCAACCCTTGTGAGAGTAATATTGGAATTCAATAGTTACTATAATTAACACTTCACTGCCCCTTTTAGGAGTCTTGTATAATTTGTTTTTCTTTTTCTTTGTTTCTTTTTTTTTTCTAGCCACTCATTTTTTTATAAGCCGCTCTTATTTTTCTTTATTCCTCACAAAGAAAGTTGAAAAGAATAAAATGAACAACACCCGCTAAGTACTAAGCATGACATAAGTCTAGTACAAATAAAACGTTCTAACTTAGAATCTTAATACGTACTTATACCAACCACGAATGATTAGTAAAAAATGCATAAGAGACTACAAACCGATTAAAACCGTTCTTGCTTATTTATTAACATATATACATGCGCTGACAAGAAAGTAAAGGTTACGAAAGGGGATATAAAAGCCACAATTAATGAATATGAGGTTTATCTAGCCCTTAACACTTACTTCAAACTCTATCATCTCATGTTCTCCAAAGTTTAAAATCTCAAATAATGAGACTAGTGGATGCTTAGCCTAATAAACCAATAAAGGTCTACATGGTTAAGCCTACTAGCTAGAGAATGCTTAGATAAGCAAACTCGGGTTGAGTCAAAGTATCCATGACGGGCCTAATATGTCAAAGAAGTCTAAACTTGTTAAACCATGTCCTTTATTATATTCTTTTCCTTTTTATATCTTTTGATGAAAAGTAAAAGAAGAAATATATACAATGCAAATGTGTTATGCAAATGGAAAATGATTAATGCAAAAATTATGAATGCATATGTTTGGTGGCCAAAGTAGATCAAAAATTTGAAAAATGTTTGAAAAATTAATTTCCAAGTTATCATGAAGTCAATGACAAAGTTCTAGGTAATGTCACTTTGATAGAAGACCCCTCTACACTTAAGATAAACATTGTCCTTAGTAAACTCCCCTACACTTATGATATTGACAACTTTGCTTAACCCAAGCTAAGGAAAGGTTTACTATAGTAAATTTATTTTAAGCACGATGTGGTTTTGAAAAATCATAATAGTAACGAAGTGAACCCGATACAAGGGCCTCCTCCATAAGCTCCAATGCATGCGATGAGAGAGAGAGCAACCCTACAAACTACATGAAGACAAAAGAAAGGAATCCCCCTACACTTCTCCTCAACTCTATACCCTTATTACTATCCTACCACACTCTAGTCTAAAAACTCTAAACCTAGTTATTCAAGCTTGATTTATAGAGTCTCTAGCTCGACTCTTCCCACAATGAATTAATTCATGGGGAAAAAGGGAATCTCTTGGACCATTTACACGGAAATGTCCTCTCCAAAGTAATGCTTAACACGGTGACCATTCACTTTAAAATTTGGGCCATTTGGTTTTGACAACTCAATAATCCCATATGGAAATACTTGAGTAATGGTGAATGGACCGGACCATCTTGACTTAAGATTGCCCGCAAAGAGTTTCAACCTTGAGTTTCTCCAAATTTGAACTCACGGTTCTTGATCTTAGCATCATGCAATTTATTAGTCTTTTCCTTGTAAAGCAACGAGTTTTCAAAGGCATTGGCTCTCAATTCATCCATCTCATTGAGTTGGTCTTTTCTATGTGAACCGGCTTGGTTTAAATCAAAGTTTGCCCATTTCAGAGCCCATGAAGCCTTATGCTCTGACTCGAATGGGAGGTGGCATGCTTTTCCATAGACAAGCCTATATGGAGTACAACCAATTGGTGTCTTAAAAGCCGTCCTAAAAGTCCACAAAGCATTATCAAGCTTATCCGACCAAGAAGCTCGATGCTCTCCCACCGTTCTCTCTAATATTCTCTTTAAACCACGATTTGTGACCTTGGTTTGCCCATTGGTTTGAGGGTGATACGCGGTAGAAAGTCTATGGTTAACACCATACTTCTTCATGACTCTTGTAAGATGATCATTACAAAAATGAGTCCCACGATCACTTATGATAGCCCGAGGTACACCAAATCTAGAAAATAATTTCTTCAAAAACTTCACTACAACTCTAGCATCATTAGTAGGCAAGGCTTTAGCCTCAACCCACTTTGAAACATAGTCCATGGCTACGAGTATGTACTTATTGCCCTATGATGATGGAAAAGGTCCCCTGAAGTTTATACCCCATACATAAAAAATCTCACACTCTTGTATAAAATTTTGTGGCATCTCATCTTGTTGATTAATCTTTCCTTGTCTTTGACATACATCACAAAATTTCACCATCTCTTGGGCATCTTTGTATATGGAAGGCCAATAGAAAATATGTACACCTTCAATTTTCATACTATTACTCCAACAAGTGGCATTATATGTTTGCTGGCTAAAGCTTCTAATGATGAGTCTAATTTATGGCATAGGAGGTTAGGTCATGTGACAACCGTGGTTTTGAGGTTCGTCACTTGGTCTTATTTTAAGGTTAATTTATGTGTGACTATGTGATTTGCGTGTTTACATGTTATTTTGCGTGAACGAGGTTGGTGTGGATATCATTTATGGGTATAAAGTACTCATATGTAAATCGAGGAACGGTTATTTCATGTTCATGAGCTCACAAATTAGTGACTATGAAATGAAATGGTGTTATTTTTGTGTTTTACGTATACGTATAAGTATTATAGTAAATCGTATTTTTTTTTACGATTTGGGGTTTAGCATTTAGAGGTCTCGGGTAAGGTGTTTAGTCATGTGAGTATTTTTCGGGATGGTTTTAAGTCATTTAGGACTTAGTTATAAAGTTTATTTCAAAATTTAAGATTTTTTTTAAAACTGTATATTTTACGGTTTTTCTCGGTATACGCGTAAAATTGACTAGTTTTACGATTTTAAGGTTTTGGAGGTTTTAAGAGCTGAAATAAATTAAGGTATTATTAAAAACATAATAATAAGTAATAAAAAAGAAAAAAAATAAAAATATATATATGGGTTGGTTAGGGCCGAATAAAAAGAAAAAAAAGAAAAAAATGAAGGTGGGTTGTATTAGGCTAGGATTCTTGGAGAAAAACTATATAAGGACTTTTATTATATCATAACTCTCATAAATCCCTGGATAATTATTAGAGTCGACGGTCACATAAAAAAAATAGGGCTTCTTCATAAATTTAATCAAAGGTAAATATTTATAACCCTTTTTAATTGAAGTGTTTTTAATTCTTTCTCAATCATCCAATGATGGATTTAGGTTAGGGTTTGAATTAAAATCTGTATATATATGATATTATAATGATTAGATTAATTAGAGATATTTATTATACATGGTGATGGTACTTAATTAAGCTAATTGTGTTAAATTCGTTTTTTAAAAACTGGGCAGAATTTTAGGTCATTTGTTTTGATCATATCCAGAGTTATGCAAACCCTTATTTTGCGATCCAAGCATCCCTGAATAGGTAATTGAAGTGGCTTTCAAATGCAAGAAACGAGAACTAAATTGAAGGTGGGAGGTGGGTCAAAAACAGATTACAACAGTCAGAGGTCAAAACAGTTTTGAAATCAGTCGGGTTTATTTTAATGTTTTAAGGTGATTGAGGTACTTAGATGTACATTTGAACCCTCTAATGAGCATGGGAGTTGGTTTATATATTAAATAAGAGGCCTGGAGGAGGGCTAAGCAAATGGGTTAGGGTAAGACCCCCTAATCATAACAAACGTTTTTTATGTTCAAAATCGGTAAAATACGGATAGGAAGAAGTATATATATATATATATCGGGGCCTTAACAGTAGCTTTAAGGTTGGGGAAAAAGGGATGAGTTATCTAACATATGTAAGGGCATGGGGTTTCCTTTACAGAGATCATGGATATGGTTAGGTGGGCGTTTGGCTTATAGTTTGCAGACCTAAAAACCGGGACTGTTTTGGGTAAATGTTAACGAGACGGGTTATGAAGTAAACTAAGTTAAGGGCTTTATAGAGGGGTGTAATGAGATGCTTAGAGCATATAAATGAGGTATATATATAGGAGAATGTTAGATGTCCATCATAGGTTGATAAGCCATTTTAGTGTTTGGTTCATGTTTTGATTGTGTGCTTTTGTTTGTTAGCTTTTTGCTAGTGCGCAGATTTTTGGAGAAGCTCAATCAGGTGAGTTTCATAGTCCCATGTCTACTAATAATTTTGACTTCCAGACGGGATGGAAGAGACACTGTCTTGTTTTTATAAATTATGTTGTGAATGTTTTGTGTTTGGTGATGGACTTGTGCATACTTATGTGATTAACTGCTAGTTGATTCATGATTGTTTATGTTTTGACTTGGTACCAAGGGGATGATGACAAGGCGGGGCCTTGGGATTGGTTCATAGGTGTATGGGCGCCTATGGGACCATGGTGTTTGGTAAGGCTGGGAGCCTTGGATTTGGTTTGGTTTGTTAAATCTTGAATATTAGTTGTTAATGCATGTTTGTATCACATTGTCCATATGTTTTTAAATTTGGTTATTATTCACAGCTTATGGTTTGATTTTGGCGTTGGAGTCTAAACCTATGACTCTCACCAACTTTATGTTGACGTGTTTTAGTGTCTCTTTCAGGTGAGAATGTGGTTAAGCTTGAGAATAGAAGAGGCTAGTTTTGGAGGCATTAGGATTGCATTTAGAAGGAGATCCCCGTTCCTTCTTAGTTTATTTCTATGTGTTTTGAATAAGTGATACTTTGTGGACACCTTTATGATGTTTTATTTGTGGTAATTGTTTGTCTTGGGTAAGAGGTAGGACTGTTACCTACTTGCCTAGACTCATGCATTTTGTGGAGATATTGTCATGACATTTGTGTCACTATTTTATGACATTTCCATTTCATTTAGTTATCTCTATAGACACGCCATGTTGTGATGATATACATACGTCGCGCCCCATATTCCGCCATGTTGGGGTGTGACAGAATGGTATAAGAGACAATGGTTATAGAGAATTAGGTTGCCTAGTCTAGTAACCTAGTCTATAGCTTAAGGGTCCCTACATATAGGCGTCATAGGAGTATGTGTGCATTTTATATTAATTAAAGTAATCTGGATGTTATTGGTTTTTACTTGCGATGTTTCCACTCTTGTGGTGGTTCGAGTTATTAGGAGTAGGTGGATATGAAGGATTTTAAGTTGTTTCCACTCTTATGGGCGTCATGACTTATAACTGATTATGTTTTCGTTTTGGATTTAGTCTATGCTGTTTTAGCTAGACTATGGATTTATGTATTTCAGGAGTTTGATTATGTTATTTTAATGGATGGAGTTTTGGACTTTTTTTTTGGTTATGTGGTTATGAGCTTATGTGAGTAGATGGATATATGTGTTATTTGTTGTATTAATTCTTATAAGTGTCATCATAGGAAGGAGTGCATTGGGGAAGGGTAATTGTATAAGTATGGTGGCCAACATAATTATACAAGTACCACAACTTCAATGGATTCCTAAGTATGATTGCATGAAAGAGGGTTAGTACATGCTTGTATAGGAGATGTTAGACGGATTTAAGTATATGTATCCCGATATGCCTATATATGTATGATCCCCTACAATTATCGATTGTATCCTTAGGAGGGTGGCTAGCTCGCTTTTTTTATATTAAACCTCCGTTGTAGCGTATTCTTTGAGTTTCGTATTTCACGTGTAAGTTTTAAAATGGTGTTCTTGGTTTTAAGTCTATTGAAATAACTTGGGATTTCTTTTGAGATAATGAAATCTTTTGTGTTAGGTCTTACATTTCTTTTGGTCGGTATATATTGAAAAAAAGGAACTTGGAAATCTACTATAGAGTTAGATAGTTGGTTGTATTCGGTAAAATAAGGGTAAGGTGTTGGAGTCGTGTTTGAAACAAGATGTAACATAAGATTTTTTTTTAATGAACACTTATTTATTTCAAATTCTAAAATACTTTCTTTAAAATAAAGCGAAATAAAATTTCTTTCTACTTAAATAGTTTATATAAGTGATCTTAATCAATATACGTCATTTATAATTATTAATGCAAGACTAAACAATTCATGAAAATTTCACATACATTTATTTCTTTTCATTTAAAAAGGATTACGTTAATTACTAAGAGGGTTCTTTAGTTTTTTTAAAAAAAAACATCTAGTATAAAACTGTTTTGGTCATAACTTGTTCGTTTTTAATACTTTTTGGGTGATTCAAAAGCCTAAAATTATGTACTCGGAATGTACTTTTCAAATATTTTGTATGTATAGTCATGGGGTGTCAGTAGCTTGATCGAAATTTTGGTACAAGTGACGGGTTCAAGGTTGAGTTTTGAATAGTAGTTTTTTATGATTTGGGATGCACGGGATACCTAGTCTTTGAGTTGAGTTTTGAGATCGTCTAGAAGGTTGTTTGTAGATTGTTTGAGTCACATAGATGTGGTGAGGAAAGAAAAAAAATATTCTTTTGGAAAAGTCGATCTTGTGTACGGTTTAAATAATATGTCGCGGGGCATAAGATGTTTTGGTTGCCATTAAGTGTTTCGTAGATCATTTTTCGTTGTCATGAGTCATTTAAAATTGGTACATGTTTGAGTTTTCCTTTTGAGTTTTCGTGGTTTTGGTCTGTTTTAACTCGTGCACGTGAAATGTCGTTAGTTATCCGTGGGTTTGATTCGTTGATCGCATCTAGTGGATTCAGGATGTAGTTTTGGGTTCGTATTGATTGGGAGCGTTGAGGTAGACATATGAAAGACTTGGTCGCCCTACACGATTAAGTAGGTGGCCCTGAGAGAATGGTCGGAATGCCCTTAGTGGGGATGAAAGAGTTAAAAGTTCGTAGACGAACTAATGTGATCATGAGGTCTCTTAGGAGTGCCAAGGGAGATGAATAGAGATTTATATAATGTGTGGATATTGGCACAAGTAACGCGCCATAGAGGGTGTTGGAAGGGGATATAATACCTCAAAGGTATTTATGATTGTTCGTAAGGCATGTAAGTTTTCCAAAAAATTCTTGAGATTTAGTAGGTTTGCCTATTACTGTGAGGTAGAACCATAAATAGAGCAAGTAGGAGAAGTGAGAGGAGTTGTAGTTAGTGCCTTTCCAATGAAATTGTTGATGGAATGATTTTAAGAGCAAGAGTTGTTAGAAATTGCAACGGATGCAAGGTAAAATTTGAGTTGCTTAGTAGTAGATTGGTTGTGAAAAGCGGTTGAGTGGTCTGATAAGAGGAAGTATTGGTCTTTTAGAATACGTGTCGATTTTCGCGAGTAGAACGAGGTAGAAATTTATTCGTATTTCTTCTACGAGAGGGTGCAAGGAGGACGTAGTTGAAACTGCTAAGGATGTTGTATGAACGCTTTGGGTTTACGGTTATGATTTTGGCTTCGCCGAGGCGCTAGCAGTTTTCATGGAGTCAATGAACCGGGGGTGCATGACGATATATAAACGAGTTGTCATCGGGAGCATCGACGACATCTTGATCTACTCAAATCTAAGAAGGAGAGTGAGGCGAATTATGAGTTGGTTTTGGAGTTGTTAGGAAAGGGAATTATACGTGAGATTTTCAAGTGTGAGTTTTAGGATTAAGTTGGCCAGGACGAGTAGTCAGAGATGATGGCAAATCGTGGAACCAACAAAGGGCAAAGTGAAGAAGGGTGAGGAAGCGTTTTGGAGGCTGAAGAGGTGGATTGGATAATGAGCAGATCTTGGAATTATCGAAAGGACTGGATGAATTCGCGAAGCATGACGATACGTGGAGCAAGGATTTGGATGTATACGAGAACGACAAAGAAAGGCGGTTGTTTATACGTTGTGGGAACTAAAAATTTGGAAGAACTAAATAGACTTAGTTAGTGGAGCTGGATTGTTATATCTGCCTAGAATGCTAGAGGCATTTGGGGTACGAGACGTAGATAATGATCTATACAGATCATGAACGTCTCCAACACATATTTAATCATCTTGATTGAACATTTGGAAAAGGTTATGGGTGGATTTAAGTGATGAAAGGAAATTGCAAGGTCAAGTACCATCTGGGAAAGGCAAGCATGGTTGATGAGACATGGAATAAGAAGAATGAAGTGAAGCTGAGACAAACTTGAACTATATGGATGACGTATTAGGGTGGTTTGGATGAAGGATGTAGGTTGCACGAGTTTAGTTGTCTAAAGCAGAGAACGCGTCAACATGTATGTTGCGTGGCTTGGACAATCATATGGAGAAAAGGGACATAGACTATACTACCTACATAGATAGGAGTAGCTTAGAAAGGGCGATGTAAGGACGAAGTTGGTGAAAGGGATACATAATGGGGTGGAGGAATAAGTACGACGAGAGTTGGGTGATAGTCGATTGACTGA
Source organism: Glebionis coronaria (assembly GCA_025667525.1). Classification (NCBI taxonomy): domain Eukaryota; kingdom Viridiplantae; phylum Streptophyta; class Magnoliopsida; order Asterales; family Asteraceae; genus Glebionis; species Glebionis coronaria. The sequence continues at coordinate 629,409,926 of CM046874.1, read as the reverse complement.
CTAATTCATCTCATATTTCAAGAGGAATGGGAAGTCACGTAGTTGAGAAGTTGGAAGGATTGCGTACGAATGTGATGGAATAGAGGGTTTTGCGTAAAAGTTAGCCTAATATGTATGGAATTACTTATGAAGGATTATGGCAAGGGAAGAAACGATGGGAAGCAAGCGTAGTATACCGTTGATAGACTAATGTTTGGTATGAGCATACTATAGGGGTAATTGAGAAAGACGCCTAGAGCATTAGCGTGAGATTTGGAGATAGTTGGAGAACGCATTATATTAGGATGAATTCTCCTACAAAGAGAGAGTCACCGATGAGAGGGGCATATTCCCCATTGATGAGGATGTAAGGAATAAAGGAGGAAACACCTAAATTATAGGCTAAAGACGGGATATAAGATGGTATGGAAATTAAGATTGTGGAGAGACAAGCGAAAAGTAGTATGGAGGAAGAATGATTCGAGGGAGCAAGAGGTTGTGAAGATAGTAGGGTGATATTGAAGAGAAACCGTTAGAGCAAGAGGTTAGTAGTCACGAACAATGGAACGTCCACCTAGAGAAAAGGTGTAACACATGCTAGTATGAAGGATGGTTAGTTACTTGGTGCCGAGCATAGGAAAGCAAGGATGAGGTGGTGGTTATGACATGTTTCTTGTGAATATTATGGGAAGCTTTTGGTTATACAATCCTGCATATACCATTGGATGTGTTTAAGGTTGGGAGAACTTCTGAATGATGGAAAATCAGTAGAGGGTAGAAGCCGTTAGGTATGGTGATAGGAGTTGTAGTAGAAACTGCTGGAGTTAATTCATAGGAGATGAGGTGGATCACCGTTACAGTGGGATGAAGTTAGAAGTGGCCAACGTATTGGACCGGAGGTGGATCGGAAAACTATGGAGGTGGTGGCAGTGACTAAGTAGAGGTTGAAAATAGCAAAGAACCGACAAGAGAGCTATACGGACAAGAGGCGTAAGCCGTTGAGATTTGAGATAAAGTTATGCTAAAGGTTTCACCATGGAAAGGGGTGATGCGGTTTGGAAAGAAAAGGGATGTTAGCACCTAGATTTTTGGGTCCATTTGAAATCCTTGAAAGGATTGGGCTAGTGGCGTATAGGTTGAGATTACCGGAGGAATTGAGTAGTGTGCATGACGTATTTCATGTATCAAACTTAAGGAAATGCTTAGCAAGAACTGACTTGCAAGTACCGTTAGATGATATTAGTATGGATACGAGTCTTCGTTTTATCGAAGAGCCGATAGAGATTTTGGGTCGTGAAGCTAGGACGTTGGATAAAAAGGGTAATGTACTGTAGTTATGGGTAGATGGAATTTGGAACGTGGACTAGAGTTCACGTGGGAACGGGAAGGATTTATGAGGAGCAAGTATGCTCAGCTAATTGATAATGACGATCCTAAGGAGTAAATCTCGGGACTAGATTTCTATTAGGAGGGAGTGATGTGACAACCGTGGTTTTGAGGTTCGTCACTTGGTCTTATTTTAAGGTTAATTTATGTGTGACTATGTGATTTACGTGTTTACATGTTATTTTGCGTGAACGAGGTTGGTGTGGATATCGTCTATGGGTATAAAGTACTCATAAGTAAATCAAGGAACGGTTATTTCTTGTTCATGAGCTCACAAATTAGTGACTATGAAATGAAATGGTGTTATTTTGGTGTTTTACATATACGTATAAGTATATTATAGTAAATCGTATTTTTTTTACGATTTGGGGTTTAGCATTTAGAGGTCTCGGGTAAGGTGTTTAGTCATGTGAGTATTTTTTGGGATGGTTTTAAGTCATTTAGGACTTAGTTATAAAGTTTATTTCAAAATTTAAGATTTTTTTTAAAACTGTATATTTTACGGGTTTTTTCGGTATACGCGTAAAATTGACTAGTTTTACGGTTTTAAGGTTTTGGAGGTTTTAGAAGCTGAAATAAATTAAGGTAAATTAAAGTATTATTAATAACATAATAATAAGTAATAAAAAAAGAAAATAAAAATAAATATACATATATATATGGGTCGGTTAGGGCCGAATAAAAAGAAAAAAAAAAGAAAAAAAGGAAGGTGGGTTGTATTAGGCTAGGATTCTTGGAGAAAAACTATATAAGGACTTTTATTATATCATAACTCTCATAAATCCCTATAGAATTATTAGAGTCACCTGCCACATAAAAAAAAATAGGGCTTCTTCAAAAATTTGGGGGTTTTCATAAATCAAAGGTAAATCTTTATAACCCTTTTTAATTGAAGTGTTTTTAATTCTTTCTCAATCATCCAATGATGGATTTAGGTTAGGGTTTGAATTAAAATCTGTATATATATGATATTATAATGATTAGATTAATTAGAGATAATTATTATACATGGTGATGGTAATTAATTAAGCTAATTGTGTTAAATTCGTTTTTAAAAACTGGGCAGAATTTTAGGTCACTTGTTTTGATCATATCTAGATTTATACAAACCCTTATTTTGTGATCCAAGCATCCCTGAATAGGTAATTGAAGTGGCTTTCAAATGCAAGAAACGAGAACAAAATTAGAGGTCGGGAGGTGGGTCCAAAACAGGTTACAACAGTCGGAGGTCAAAACAGTTTTGAAATCAGTCGGGTTTAATTTAATGTTTTAAGGTGATTGAGGTACTTAGATGTACATTTGAACCCTCTAATGAGCATGGGAGTTGGTTTATATATTAAATAAGAGGCCTAGAGGAGGGTTAAGCAAATGGGTTAGGGTAAGACCCCCTAATCATAACAAACTTTTTCTATGTTCAAAATCGGTAAAATGCGGATAGGCAGAAGTATATATATATATATATATATATATATATATATATATACATCAGGGCCTTAACAGTAGCTTTAAGGTTGGAGCAAAACGGAGGAGTTAGCTAACTAGTTTGAAACCAGAAACCAGCAAATTTACTTATAAGAACTCAAAATGACAATTGATGAACTTCTAACTGATAAAAGCAAAATTTTATTAAGCCAAACTGAATTAGAAGCTATAACACTACTAGTAAACAATTAGATAATCAAAATCAAACCACAAGTACACTAACACAATCTCAATTCAGTAGTTAAAAGTTATTTCTAGGTATTGAGCATGCAAAAACAGTTAAGAGGAATTTTAAACTAGAAAAGTATTCCTTTTAGCTGGATGAATCCTTTGATGAAGTAGAGGAGCGTTGAGCTCTCTAATATCAGCTAACACACCATTAATCAACAACCAAAATCCATCATCTCATCATCTACAGCTACCAATCAATCTCCCCTGCTTCAAACTGCAACTATGGATATGGAATGATCAATAAGACGTCTGTACCAGCTACAGTCTTCCAAACAACATCAAATATATTCCATTGATCAAGAATGATCAGCATATTCACAACAGTAACAGGTATGAAGGGTTATGAAGAGAATGAGAAATAGAGTTTAGTAAAAATGAACTTGAATGTTTATTAATGATGTAAAGTTGTTACAATTCTGTTATAGCTAACTAACTAACTCGCAAGTGGTTGTCAATCACTTGAGAGTAGTGTCTAACAAACTAGCTAACTAAAATGAGGGAAATTTAGGAAGTGTGTGAAAATTACACACCCTAACTACATACAAGAAATGAAACACTAAAGGGGTATTTATAGCAGCTGGGATGGAGTTTGTTGGAGGTAGATGACGTGTTGGGGAAAATCATATGCTTCCACGTGGCCTTGATTAGTCAATTAATGATAGCCGTTGAAGATCCAATTTGGGGGTTTTTGATGTAGTCAATTTCAGGCTAATTGGGTGCTTGGGTTGTCTTAGTCTCTTGATTTGGAGTGGATTTCATGTTTAACACTTTCCCTGATATGCACTCTAGCTTGTTCTTCGATCTGGGCTCGTTCATGTTTAAATGTGCCAGGTGTAATGTTGTTATTGGTGGAAAGAATGAGTTGTGGATCGTTTTCCACAAAACGATTTATGATTGGTGGAAATAGGGTGAGTGGGATTTCACTGTTAGGATTTAGTTAATTAATTTGTGGCGTCTGAGTGGGTGAGGTGGCAAGTAAAGTGCAATCTGTGTGCTAATATTCCAAGCCTCTCATTGGCTGGTCTTGGTGTCACTTGGATTGATCCAAACTTGCTAGCACTTTGTCATGTTTAGTCCTTATAGTTTAGGCAGAATATGATTTGAGCTCCAAACTTCATTTCTTTGTCATGTTTAGTCCTTCAAACTTTAAACTTGTTCCAAATCATCCTTTGACTTGTTTGACTTTAGAGTTGACCAAATTTGACTTTGTTCTTGACTTTCTCATAATTGCACTTTTAGTCCCTCATCTTTGAAAGTTGTCAAGAAAGGTCCTTTGTCTTTGCAAGGCTTGTCACTTTTCATCCTCCTTTTGTCTTTTCTTCATTAATAAGGCTTGATTTCACTTGTTTGCTCCAAAATTGTATCTTTGTTACCTACACAAGCACAAACAACAAAACATACCCATAATACTGCTTTTATGAATAAAAATTAGGTATTTTGCTTTGTGTTTTAGGGTGATTTGTGATATTATTGATATGAGATTTTACTCATATCAAATCCCCTACACTTGATCATTTCCATGACCTCATGCAATGCCACATTTTAAAGCACCAATTTACACTTTTCTCATAATTAATCCACCTTGGCCAATATGGAATGTTTTTACACTACTCTACACTATATGATGCATGATTTTGATTTATACAATGCAATGCAAAGGGAATCCATTCTATTTATATATTTTTGGATTTTCTTGAAATGGTTTTGATGGAAATAACTCATAAAGAAATCAAAGACTTCAATTAGGGCTTTGAGTACCATGAACACTTATCACCCTCAAGTTTCACTTTCCCCATACCAAGCTTAAAAACAAGATCGTTGTTATCCACAAGTGAAAGTGCGTCAAATCATTCATATAGATTAATGGTGTTACTCTTATACCCCCACTTATTATGCCTCTAAGACCGGTTATTATTTGAGCAAATTGCTTGAGAGAAAATTTGTCATTATTTAAAGCGTGAAATATAAGAAATGTAAAATCTCAAAATAAGGAAGCACGGTTTTAATCCTAAGTAACCATCTCATCCATTACTTGAAAAACCACCCACAATTGATATAAGTCCGACTCAAGAGTAATAAGTCATTCGCCTTATGTGTAAGATCCGTATGTCATGCATTAATAAGTAGCTACACACTCGCTAAGGAAAGAAAAATAAAACTCACGCAATAATTTATATCTGTCGCCTTTTTGAGACTTTGGATCTTCAATCCCGCAGCCCGTCAATGTAATATGGGATTGGAGCAATTATTAAATCCCCTCAACCCTTGTGAGAGTAATATTGGAATTCAATAGTTACTATAATTAACACTTCACTGCCCCTTTTAGGAGTCTTGTATAATTTTTTTTTCTTTTTCTTTGTTTCTTTTTTTTTCTAGCCACTCATTTTTTTTATAAGCCGCTCTTATTTTTCTTTATTCCTCACAAAGAAAGTTGAAAAGAATAAAATGAAAAACACCCGCTAAGTACTAAGCATGACATAATTCTAGTACACATAAAACGTTCTAACTTAGAATCTTAAGACGTACTTATACCAACCACGAATGATTAGTAAAAAATGCATAAGAGACTACAAACCGATTAAAACCGTTCTTGCTTATTTATTAACATATATACATGCGTTGACAAGAAAGTAAAGGTTACGAAAGGGATATAAAAGCCACAATTAATGAATACGAGGTTTATCTAGCCCTTAACACTTACTTCAAACTCTATCATCTCTTGTTCTGCAAAGTTTAAAATCTCAAATAATGAGACTAGTGGATGCTTAGCCTAATAAACCAATAAAGGTCTACATGGTTAAGCCTACTAGCTAGAGAATGCTTAGATAAGCAAACTCGGGTTGAGTCAAAGTATCCATGACGGGCCTAATATGTCAAATAAGTCTAAACTTGTTAAACCATGTCCTTTATTATATTCTTTTCCTTTTTATATCTTTTGATGAAAAGTAAAAGAAGAAATATATATAATGCAAATGGAAAATGATTAATGCAAAAATTATGAATGCATATGTTTGGTGGCCAAAGTAGATCAAAAATTTGAAAAATGTTTGAAAAATTAATTTCCAAGTTATCATGAAGTCAATGACAAAGTTCTAGGTAAGGTCACTTCGATAGAAGACCCCTCTACACTTAAGATAAACATTGTCCTTAATGTTTAAGAGTATTGGAGTAAACTCCCCTACACTTATGATATTGACAACTTTGCTTAACCCAAGCTAAGGAAAGGTTTACTATAGTAAATTCATTTTAAGCACGATGCGGTTTTGAAAAATCATAATAGTAACGAAGTGAACCCGATACAAGGGCCTCCTCCATAAGTTCCAATGCATGCGATGAGAGAGAGAGAAACCCTACAAAATACATGAAGACAAAAGAAAGGAATCCCCCTACACTTCTCCTCAACTCTATACTCTTATTACTATCCTACCACACTCTAGTCTAAAAACTCAAAACCTAGTTATTCAAGCTTGATTTATAGAGTCTCTAGCTCGACTCTTCCCACAATGAATTAATTTATGGGGAAAAAGGGAATCTCTTGGACCATTTACACGGAAATGTCCTCCCTAAAGTAATGCTTAACACGGTGACCATTCACTTTAAAATTTGGACCATTTGGTTGTGACAACTCAATAGTCCCATATGGAAATACTTGAGTAATGGTGAATGGACCGGACCATCTTGACTTAAGATTGCCCGCAAAGAGTTTCAACCTTGAGTTAAAGAGGAGAACCGGCTCTCCAAATTTGAACTCACGGTTCTTGATCTTAGCATCATGCAATTTATTAGTCTTTTCCTTGTAAAGCAACGAGTTTTCAAAGGCATTGGCTCTCAATTCATCCATCTCATTGGGTTAGTATTTTATATGTGAACCGGCTTGGTTTAAATCAAAGTTTGCCCATTTGAGAGCCCATGAAGCCTTATGCTCTGACTCGAATGGGAGGTGGCATGCTTTTCCATAGACAAGCCTATATGGAGTACAACCAATTGGTGTCTTAAAATCCGTCCTAAAAGCCCACAAAGCATTATCAAGCTTATCCGACCAAGAAGCTCGATGCTCTCCCACCGTTCTCTCTAATATTCTCGTTAAACCACGATTTGTGACCTTGGTTTGCCCATTGGTTTGAGGGTGATACGCGGTAGAAAGTCTATGGTTAACACCATACTTCTTCATGACTCTTGTAAGATGATCATTACAAAAATGAGTCCCACGATCACTTATGATAGCCCGAGGTACACCAAATCTAGAAAATAATTTCTTCAAAAACTTCACTACAACTCTAGCATCATTAGTAGGCAAGGCTTTAGCCTCAACCCACTTTGAAACATAGTCCATGGCTACGAGTATGTACTTATTGCCCTATGATGATGGAAAAGGTCCCCTGAAGTTTATACCCCATACATAAAAAATCTCACACTCTTGTATAAAATTTTGTGGCATCTCATCTTGTTGATTAATCTTTCCTTGTCTTTGACATACATCACAAAATTTCACCATCTCTTGGGCATCTTTGTATACGGAAGGCCAATAGAAAATATGTACACCTTCAATTTTCATACTATTACTCCAACAGGTGGCATTATATGTTTGCTGGCTAAAGCTTCTAATGATGAGTCTAATTTATGGCATAGGAGGTTAGGTCATGTGACAACCGTGGTTTTGAGGTTCGTCACTTGGTCTTATTTTAAGGTTAATTTATGTGTGACTATGTGATTTGCGTGTTTACATGTTATTTTGCGTGAACGAGGTTGGTGTGAATATCATTTATGGGTATAAAGTACTCATATGTAAATCGAGGAACGGTTATTTCATGTTCACGAGCTCACAAATTAGTGACTATGAAATGAAATGGTGTTATTTTGGTGTTTTACGTATACGTATAAGTATTATAGTAAATCGTATTTTTTTTTACGATTTGGGGTTTAGCATTTAGAGGTCTCGGGTAAGGTGTTTAGTCATGTGAGTATTTTTCGGGATGGTTTTAAGTCATTAAAGTTTATTTCAAAATTTAAGATTTTTTTTAAAACTGTATATTTTACGGTTTTTTCGGTATACGCGTAAAATTGACTAGTTTTACGGTTTTAAGGTTTTGGAGGTTTTAAGAGCTGAAATAAATTAAGGTATTATTAAAAACATAATAATAAGTAATAAAAAAGAAAAAAAAAATATATATATATATGGGTTGGTTAGGGCCGTATAAAAAGAAAAAAAAAAGAAAAAAAGGAAGGTGGGTTGTATTGGGCTAGGATTCTTGGAGAAAAACTATATAAGGACTTTTATTATATCATAACTCTCATAAATCCCTGGATAATTATTAGAGTCGACGGTCACATCAAAAAAAATAGGGCTTCTTCATAAATTTGGGGGTTTTCATAAATCAAAGGTAAATATTTATAACCCTTTTTAATTGAAGTGTTTTTAATTCTTTCTCAATCATCCAATGATGGATTTAGGTTAGGGTTTGAATTAAAATCTGTATATATATGATATTATAATTATTAGATTAATTAGAGATATTTATTATACATGGTGATGGTAATTAATTAACTTAATTGTGTTAAATTCGTTTTTTAAAAACTGGGCAGAATTTTAGGTCACTTGTTTTGATCATATCTAGAGTTCTGCAAACCCTTATTTTGCGATCCAAGCATCCCTGAATAGGTAATTGAAGTGGCTTTCAAATTCAAGAAACGAGAACTAAATTGAAGGTGGGGAGGTGGGTCAAAAACAGATTACAACAGTCAGAGGTCAAAACAGTTTGGAAATCAGTCGGGTTTAATTTAATGTTTTAAGGTGATTGAGGTACTTAGATGTACATTTGAACCCTCTAATGAGCATGGGAGTTGGTTTATATATTAAATAAGAGGCCTGGAGGAGGGCTAAGCAAATGGGTTAGGTTAAGACCCCCTAATCATAACAAACTTTTTCTATGTTCAAAATCGGTAAAATACGAATAGGAAGAAGTATATATACATATATATATCGGGGCCTTAACAGTAGCTTTAAGGTTGGGGAAAAAGGGAGGAGTTATCTAACATATGTAAGGGCATATGGTTTCCTTTATAGAGATCATGGGTATGGTTAGGTGGGCGTTTGGCTTATAGTTTGGAGACCTAAAAACCGGGACTGTTTTGGGTAAATGTTAACGAGACGGGTTATGAAGTAAACTAAGTTATGGGCTTTATAGAGGGGTGTAATGAGATGCTTAGAGCATATAAATGAGGTATATATATAGGATAATGTTATATGTCCATCATAGGTTGATAAGCCATTTTAGTGTTTGGTTCATGTTTTGATTGTGTGCTTTTGTTTTTTAGCTTTTTGCTAGTGCGCGGATTTTTGGAGAAGCTCAATCAGGTGAGTTTCATAGTCCCATGTCTACTAATAATTTTGACTTCTAGATGGGATGGAAGAGACACTGTCTTGTTTTTATAAATTATGTTGTGAATGTTTTGTGTTTGGTGATGGACTTGTGCATACTTATGTGATTAACTGCTAGTTGATTCATGATTGTTTATGTTTTGACTTGGTACCAAGGGGATGATGACAAGGCGTGGCCTTGGGATTGGTTCATAGGTGTATGGGCGCCTATGGGACCATGGTGTTTGGTAAGGCTGGGAGCCTTAGATTTGGTTTGGTTTGTTAAATCTTGAATATTAGTTGTTAATGCATGTTTGAATCACATTGTCCATATGTTCTTAAATTTGGTTATTATTCACAACTTATGGTTTGATTTTGGTGTTGGAGTCTAAACCTATGACTCTCACCAACTTTATGTTGACGTGTTTTAGTGTCTCTTTCAGGTGAGAATGTGGTTAAGCTTGAGAATAGAAGTGGCTAGTTTTGGAGGCATTAGGATTGCATTTAGAAGGAGATCCCCGTTCCTTCTTAGTTTATTTCTATGTGTTTTGAATAAGTGATACTTTGTGGACACCTTTATGATGTTTTATTTGTGGTAATTGTTTGTCTTGGGTAAGAGGTAGGACTGTTACCTACTTGCCTAGACTCATGCATTTTGTGGAGATATTGTCATGACATTTGTGTCACCATTTTATGACATTTCCATTTCATTTAGTTATCTCTATAGACACGCCATGTTGTGATGATATACATACGTCGCGCCCCATATTCCGCCATGTTGGGGTGTGACAGAATGGTATAAGAGACAATGGTTATAGAGAATTAGGTTGCCTAGTCTAGTAACCTAGTCTATAGCTTAAGGGTCCCTACATATAGGCGTCATAGGAGTATGTGTGCATTTTATATTAATTAAAGTAATCTGGATGTTATTGGTTTTTACTTGCGATGTTTGTTAAGTTTTGACTAGTATGGGTTGAACCATAGTAGTTCATACTTAGCCACATGTTATTTTCTTTTCGGGGTGTGACTAGTGCTGGTTGAACCATAATCATCCACGCTAGTCATTGTCGTATTTTGCTTAAATTGTACATTATAGTACATAATTTGGTACATGGTAGTTTCTATCTTTTATTGGGTTATTTTATGTACATGAGGTATAGTATTTTTCTTTTGATGTTTAAGTCATGTTCCCTAAGAATCATGTGGTGGTTCGAGTTATTAGGAGTAGGTGGATATGAAGGATTTTAAGTTGTTTCCACTCTTATGGGCGTCATGACTTATAACTGATTATGTTTTCATTTTGGATTTAGTCTATGCTGTTTTAGCTAGACTATGGATTTATGTATTTTAAGAGTTTGACTATGTTATTTTAATAGATGGAGTTTTGGACTTTTTTTTGGTTATGTGGTTATGAGCTTATGTGAGTAGATGGATATATGTGTTATTTGTTGTATTAATTCTTATAAGTGTCATCATAGGAAGGAGTGCATTAGGGAAGGGTAATTGTATAAGTATGGTGGCCAACATAGTTATACAAGTACCACAACTTAAATGGATTCCTAAGTATGATTGCATGAAAGAGGGTTAGTACATGCTTGTATAGGAGATGTTAGACGGATTTAAGTATATGTATCCCGATATGCCTATATATCTATGATCCCCTACAATTATCGATTGTATCCTTAGGAGGGTTGCTAGCTCGCTTTTTTTTTATATTAAACCTCCGTTGTAGCGTATTCTTTGAGTTTCGTATTTCACGTGTAAGTTTTAAAATGGTGTTCTTGGTTTTAAGTCTATTGAAATAACTTGGGATTTCTTTTGAGATAATGAAATCTTTTGTGTTAGGTCTTACATTTCTTTTGGTCGGTATATATTGAAAAAAAAGGAACTTGGAAATCTACTATAGAGTTAGATAGTTGGTTGTATTCGGTAAAATAAGGGTAAGGTGTTGGAGTCGTGTTTGAAACAAGATGTAACATAAGATTTTTTTTAATGAACACTTATTTATTTCAAATTCTAAAATACTTTCTTTAAAATAAAGCGAATTTTTATTTCTTTCTACTTAAATAGTTTATATAAGTGAGCTTAATCAATATACGTTATTTATAATTATTTATGCAAGACTAAACAAAGTTCATGAAAATTTCACATACATTTATTTCTTTTCATTTAAAAAGGATTACGTTAATTACTAAGAGGGTTCTTTAGTTTTTTTTTAAAAAAAAACAACTAGTATAAAACTGTTTTGGTCATAACTTGTTCGTTTTTACAGCTTTTTGGGTGATTCAAAAGCCTAAAATTATGTACTCGGAATGTACTTTTCAAATATTTTGTATGTATAGTCATGGGGTGTCAGTAGCTTGATCGAAATTTTGGTACAAGTGACGGGTTCAAGGTTGAGTTTTGAATAGTAGTTTTTTTATGATTTGGGATGCACGGGATACCTAGTCTTTGAGTTGAGTTTTGAGATCGTCTAGAAGGTTGTTTGTAGATTGTTTGAGTCACATAGATGTGGTGAGGAAAGAAAAAAAATATTCTTTTGGAAAAGTCGATCTTGTGCACGGTTTAAATAATAAGTCGCAGGGTATAAGATGTTTTGGTTGCCATTAAGTGTTTCGTGGATCATTTTTCGTTGTCATGAGTCATTTGAATTGGTACATGTTTGAGTTTTCCTTTTGAGTTTTCGTGGTTTTGGTCTGTTTTAACTCGTGCACGTGAAATGTCGTTAGTTATCCGTGGGTTTGATTCGTTGATCGCATCTAGTGGATTCAGGATGTAGTTTTGGGTTCGTATTGATTGGGAGCGTTGAGGTAGACATATGAAAGACTTGGTCGCCCTACACGATTAAGTAGGTGGCCCTGAGAGAATTGTCGGAATGCCCTTAGTGGGGATGAAAGAGTTAAAAGTTCGTAGACGAACTAATGTGATCATGAGGTCTCTTAGGAGTGCCAAGGGAGATGAATAGAGATTTGTATAATGTATGGATATTGGCACAAGTAACGCGCCATAGAGGGTGTTGGAAGGGGATATAATACCTCAAAGGTATTTATGATTGTTCATGAGGCATGTAAGTTTTCCAAAAATTTCTTGAGATTTAGTAGGTTTGCCTATTACTGTGAGGTAGAACCATAAATAGAGCAAGTAGGAGAAGTGAGAGGAGTTGTAGTTAGTGCCTTTCCAATGAAATTGTTGATGGAATGATTTTAAGAGCAAGAGTTGTTAGAAATTGCAACGGATGCAAGGTAAAATCTGAGTTGCTTAGTAGTAGATTGGTTGTGAAAAGCGGTTGAGTGGTCTGATAAGAGGAAGTATTGGTCTTTTAGAATACGTGTCGATTTTCGCGAGTAGAACGAGGTAGAAATTTATTCGTATTGCTTCTAAGAGAGGGTGCAAGGAGGACGTAGTTGAAACTGCTAAGGATGTTGTATGAACGCTTTGGGTTTACGGTTATGATTTTGGCTTCGCCGAGGCGCTAGCAGTTTTCATGGAGTCAATGAACCGGGGGTGCATGACAATATATAAACGAGTTGTCATCGGGAGCATCGACGACATCTTGATCTACTCAAATCTAAGAAGGAGAGTGAGGCGAATTATGAGTTGGTTTTGGAGTTGTTAGGAAAGGGAATTATACGTGAGATTTTCAAGTGTGAGTTTTAGGATTAAGTTGGCCAGGACGAGTAGTCAGAGATGATGACATATCGTGGAACCAACAAGGGGCAAAGTGAAGAAGGGTGAGGAAGCGTTTTGGAGGCTGAAGAGGTGGATTGGATAATAAGCAGATCTTGGAATTATCGAAAGGACTGGATGAATTCGTGAAGCATGACGATACGTGGAGCAAGGATTTGGATGTATACGAGAACGACAAAGAAAGGCGGTTGTTTATACGTTGTGGGAACTAAAAATTTGGAAGAACTAAATAGACTTAGTTAGTGGAGCTGGATTGTTATATCTGCCTAGAATGCTAGAGGCATTTGGGGTACGAGACGTAGAGAATGATCTATACAGATCATGAACGTCTCCAACACATATTTAATCATCTTGATTGAACATTTGGAAAAGGTGATGGGTGGAGTTAAGTGATGAAAGGAAATTGCAAGGCCAAGTACCATCTGGGAAAGGAAAGCATGGTTGATGAGACATGGAATAAGAAGAATGAAGTGAAGCTGAGACGAACTTGAACTATATGGATGACGTATTAGGGTGGTTTGGATGAAGGATGTAGGTTGCACGAGTTTAGTTGTCTAAAGCAGAGAACGCGTCAACATGTATGTTGCGTGGCTTGGACAATCATATGGAGAAAAGGGACGTAGACTATACTACCTACATAGATAGGAGTAGCTTAGAAAGGGCGATGTAAGGACGAAGTTGGTGAAAGGGATACATAATGGGGTGGAGGAATAAGTACGACGAGAGTTGGGTGATAGTCGATAGACTGACTGATTCATCTCATATTTCAAGAGGAATGGGAAGTCACGTAGTTGAGAAGTTGGAAGGATTGCGTACGAATGTGATGGAATAGAGGGTTTTGCGTAAAAGTTAGCCTAATATGTATGGAATTACTTATGAAGGATTATGGCAAGGGAAGAAACGATGGGAAGCAAGCGTAGTATACCGTTGATAGACTAATGTTTGGTATGAGCATACTAAAGGGGTAATTGAGAAAGACGCCTAGAGCATTGGCGGGAGATTTGGAGATAGTTGGAGAACGCATTATATTAGGAAGAATTCTCCTACAAAGAGAGAGTCACCGGTGAGAGGGGCATATTCCCCATTGATGAGGATGTAAGGAATAAAGGAGGAAACACCTAAATTATAGGCTGAAGACGGGATATAAGATGGTATGGAAATTAAGATTGTGAAGAGACAAGCGAAAAGTAGTATGGAGGAATAATGATTCGAGGGAGCAAGAGGTTGTGAAGATAGTAGGGTGATATTGAAGAGAAACCGTTAGAGCAAGAGGTTAGTAGTCACGAACAATGGAACGTCCACCTAGAGAAAAGGTGTAACACATGTTAGTATGAAGGATGGTTAGTTACTTGGTGCCGAGCATAGGAAAGCAAGGATTAGGTGGTGGTTATGACATGTTTCTTGTGAATATTATGGGAAGCTTTTGGTTATGCAATCCTGCATATACCATTGGATGTGTTTAAGGTTGGGAGAACTTCTGAATGATGGAAAATCAGTAGAGGATAGAAGCCGTTAGGTATGGTGATAGGAATTGTAGTAGAAACTACTGGAGTTAATTCATAGGAGATGAGGTGGATCACCGTTACAGTGGGATGAAGTTAGAAGCGGCCAACGTATTGGACCGGAGGTGGATCGGAAAACTATGGAGGTGGTGGCAGTGACTAAGTAGAGGTTGAAAATAGCAAAGAACCGACAAGAGAGCTATACGGACAAGAGGCGTAAGCCGTTGAGATTTGAGATAAAGTTATGCTAAAGGTTTCACCATGGAAAGGGGTGATGCGGTTTGGAAAGAAAAGGGAAGTTAGCACCTAGATTTGTGGGTCCATTTGAAATCCTTGAAAGGATTGGGCTAGTGGCGTATAGGTTGAGATTACCGGAGGAATTGAGTAGTGTGCATGACGTATTTCATGTATCAAACTTAAGGAAATGCTTAGCAAGAACTGACTTGCAAGTACCGTTAGATGATATTAGTATGGATACGAGTCTTCGTTTTATCGAAGAGCCGATAGAGATTTTGGTTCGTGAAGCTAGGACGTTGGATAAAAAGGGTAATGTACCGTAGTTATGGGTAGATGGAATTTGGAACGTGGACTAGAGTTCACGTGGGAACGGGAAGGATTTATGAGGAGCAAGTATGCTCAGCTAATTGATAATGACGATCCTAAGGAGTAAATCTCGGGACTAGATTTCTATTAGGAGGGAGTGATGTGACAACCGTGGTTTTGAGGTTCGTCACTTGGTCTTATTTTAAGGTTAATTTATGTGTGACTATGTGATTTGCGTGTTTACATGTTATTTTGCGTGAACGAGGTTGGTGTGGATATCGTCTATGGGTATAAAGTACTCATAAGTAAATCAAGGAACGGTTATTTCTTGTTCATGAGCTCACAAATTAGTGACTATGAAATGAAATTGTGTTATTTTGGTGTTTTACGTATACGTATAAGTATATTATAGTAAATCGTATTTTTTTTTACGATTTAGGGTTTAGCATTTAGAGGTCTCGGGGTAAGGTGTTTAGTCATGTGAGTATTTTTTGGGATGGTTTTAAGTCATTTAGGACTTAGTTATAAAGTTTATTTCAAAATTTAATATTTTTTTTAAAACTGTATATTTTACGTTTTTTCGGTATACGCGTAAAATTGACTAGTTTTACGGTTTTAAGGTTTTGGAGGTTTTAGAAGCTGAAATAAATTAAGGTAAATTAAGGTATTATTAATAACATAATAATAAGTAATAAAAAGAAAATAAACATAAAAATATATATATATGGGTCGGTTAGGGCCGAATAAAAAGAAAAAAAAAAGAAAAAAAGGAAGGTGGGTTGTATTGGGCTAGGATTCTTGGAGAAAAACTATATAAGGAATTTTATTATATCATAACTCTCATAAATCCCTAGAGAATTATTAGAGTCACTGGTCACATCAAAAAAAAATAGGGCTTCTTCATAAATTTGGGGGTTTTCATAAATCAAAGGTAAATCTTTATAACCCTTTTTAATTGAAGTGTTTTTAATTCTTTCTCAATCATCCAATGATGGATTTAGGTTAGGGTTTGAATTAAAATCTGTATATATATGATATTATAATGATTAGATTAATTAGAGATAATTATTATACATGGTGATGGTAATTAATTAAGCTAATTGTGTTAAATTCGTTTTTAAAAACTGGGCAGAATTTTAGGTCACTTGTTTTGATAATATCTAGAGTTATACAAACCCTTATTTTGCGATCCAAGCATCCCTAAATAGGTAATTGAAGTGGCTTTCAAATGCAAGAAACGAGAACTAAATTGGAGGTCGGGAGATGGGTCCAAAACAGGTTACAACAGTCGGAGGTCAAAACAGTTTTGAAATCAGTCGGGTTTAATTTAATGTTTTAAGGTGATTAAGGTACTTAGATGTACATTTGAACCCTCTAATGAGCATGGGAGTTGGTTTATATATTAAATAAGAGGCCTGGAGGAGGGCTAAGCAAATGGGTTAGGGTAAGACCCCCTAATCATAACAAAATTTTTCTATGTTCAAAATCTGTAAAATGCGGATAGGCAGAAGTATATATATATATATATATATATATATATATATATATATATATATATATATATATATATATATATATATATATATATATATATATATATATATATATATATATATATATATATATATATATATATATCGGGGCCTTAACAGTAGCTTTAAGGTTGGAGAAAAACGGAGGAGTTAGCTAACATATGTAAGGGCATGGGGTTTCCTTTACAGAGATCATGGGTATGGTTAGGTGGGCGTTTGGCTTATAGTTTAGAGACCTAAAAACCGGGACTGTTTTGGTTAAATGTTAACGAGACGGGTTATGAAGTAAACTAAGTTAAGGGCTTTATAGAGGGGTGTAATGAGATGATTAGAGCATATAAATGAGGTATATATATGGGATAATGTTAGATGTCCATCATAGGTTGATAAGCCATTTTAGTGTTTGGTTCATGTTTTGATTGTGTGCTTTTGTTTGTTAGCTTTTTGCTAGTGCGCAGATTTTTGGAGAAGCTCAATCAGGTGAGTTTCATAGTCCCATGTCTACTAATGATTTTGACTTCCAGATGGGATGGAAGAGACACTGTCTTGTTTTTATAAATTATGTTGTGAATGTTTTGTGTTTGGTGATGGACTTGTGCATACTTATGTGATTAACTGCTAGTTGATTCATGATTGTTTTATGTTTTGACTTGGTGACAAGGGGATGATGACAAGGCAGGGCCTTGGGATTGGTTCATAGGTGTATGGGCGCCTATGGGACCATGGTGTTTGGTAAGGCTAGGAGCCTTGGATTTGGTTTGGTTTGTTAAATCTTGAATATTAGTTGTTAATGCATGTTTGTATCACATTGTCCATATGTTCTTAAATTTGGTTATTATTCACAGCTTATGGTTTGATTTTGGCGTTAGAGTCTAAACCTATGACTCTCACCAAATTTATGTTGACGTGTTTTAGTGTCTCTTTCAGGTGAGAATGTAGTTAAGCTTGTGAGTAGAAGTGGCTAGCTTTGGAGGCATTAGGATTGCATTAAGAAGGAGATCCCCATTCCTTCTAAGTTTATTTCTATGTGTTTTGAATAAGTGATACTTTGTGGACACCTTTATGATGTTTTGTTTGTGGTAATTGCTTGTCTTGGGTAAGAGGTAGGACTGTTACCTACTTGCATAGACTCCTGCATTTTGTGGAGATATTGTCATGACATTTGTGTCACCATTTTATGACATTTCTATTTCATTTAGTTATCTCTATATACACACCATGTTGTTATGATATACATACGTCGCGCCCCATATTCCGCCATGTTGGGATGTGACAGGTCATGTGAATTTCAAGAACCTAAATAGATTGGTTAATGGAAATTTGGTTAGAGGGTTACCTAGCGAATCTTTTCAAAATGATGTCATATGTACTGCTTGTCAAAAAGGTAAACAACATAGAGCATCATGTAAGACCAAGACTGTTAATTCTGTGACTAGCCCTTTGCAACTCTTACATATGGATTTGTTTGGCACAGTTT
The DNA here is from genome assembly GCA_025667525.1 of Glebionis coronaria. Lineage (NCBI taxonomy): Eukaryota > Viridiplantae > Streptophyta > Magnoliopsida > Asterales > Asteraceae > Glebionis > Glebionis coronaria. Next base: position 629,391,749 of record CM046874.1, on the reverse strand, counting down.
CTGTTAGAAGTATTAGTCATAAGACCTTTTGCCTAGTCATAACTGATGATTTTAGTAGATTCAGTTGGGTTTTCTTTTTAGTACACAAGAATGAAACCAATGAATTACTTAAGGACTTTGTCACACTAGTTAAAAAGCAGTTCACTAAACAAGTCTAGATCATTAGAACAGATAATAGGACAGAATTTAAGAATGATGAATTTTGTAGGTCTAAAGGTATCAAGAGACAATTTAGCAATTCTAGGACTCCACGACAAAATGGAGTAGATGAAAGGAAAAATTTCACACTAATTGAGGCTGCTAGGACTATGATAGCTGATTCTCTTTTGCCAAACACCTTTTGGGCAGAAGCAATCAATACTACATGTTATTTGTTAAATAGAGTCTTAGTGACCAAGCCTCAAAACAAAACACCTTATAAAATTTTGACTGGTGTTAAGCCAGCCATAAGTCATTTGAGACCTTTTGGGTGTCATGTATCTATTTTGAATACTCTTGATCAATTAGGGAAGTTTGATGGAAAATCTGATTCAGGATATCTAGTAGGATATTCTTTGCAAAGTAAAGCATATAGGGTTTATAACTTGGCATCTAGAAAAGTTGGAGAAAATGCCCATGTTAATTTCTTAGAGAATAAGCCCAATGTCCCAGGAATAGGTTATGCTTGGATGTTTGATTTGGATTATCTAACTAACTCTATGGATTACTATTTTGTGCAAAAAGATTGTCAAACTAATAATGCAGGTAAAGAGACTGGTACAACAACTTTAGGTACTTAGGAATGACCTTCTTCATCAGAATCTCAAGATGATGATGTTCATATTTATGTACCTAGTATGCCTACTGTTTCTCCTATGGTTTCCAGCCCCCAACAGAAGCAACCAATGTCATCCAATGATGAACAAACCTCACAAGATCTTAAGAGGCTTCAAGATCAAGAGAAGAATGCTACAACTGCTAATAAGCATTCAGGAGAAGAATCTTTGGAATCACAACACTCAGCAGTACATATTCAACCTAGCGATACTTCATCTGCAAGTACTGCTAAGCCAAGTTCTGCAATGTCTGTTGATTCATTAGAAGATGTTTTACAAGCTCTGGACAGTGAAGATGCTTATACTAGTCCAAATGAAGGAATCTTCTCCAAAGCTTCTTATGATGAGCAGGGTGCAGTAACTGATTTCAATAATTTGGAAACTGAAATACCATTCAGTTCTATTCCCACTCATAAAGTCAACAACAACCATCCTACAGCTCAAATTATTGGAGACCCAAAGTCTGTTGTGCAAACCAGAAGACAACTTCAAGCTAGTACTAAAACTCATGCAGTTGTGAGCTATGTCAAATAACAGTAGAGAACTAATCATAAGGATACTCAGCATTGTTTGTTTGCTTGTTTCATATCACAAGTAGAGCCTAAGAACATTTCTCAAGCCCTTGATGAAAAAAGTTGGGTAGATGCCATGCAAGAAGAATTAATGCAATTTGAACTACAAAAGGTTTGGATTCTTTTGGATCTTCCTTCTGGAAAAAGTGTTATTGGTACTAGGTGGGTTTTCAGGAACAAAAAGGATGAGAGAGGTGTTGTTGTGAGGAACAAGGCAAGGCTTGTTGCTCAAGACTATAGACAGGAAGAAGGGATAGGCTATGATGAGGTTTTTGCACTAGTGGCAAGGATAGAAGCCATTAGGTTATTTTTGGCATTTGCATCATATATGGGTTTATAGTCTATCAAATGGATGTGAAAAGTGACTTTATTTATGGTACTATTTCTGAGGAGGTATATGTCTCACAACCTCCAGGTTTTGTAGATCCTAAGTTCCCCAACAGAGTCTACAAAGTTATTAAAGCTCTTTATGGTCTACATCAAGCTCCAAGGGCTTGGTATGCAACTTTATCCACTTTTCTTTTGGAACATGGATAGAGGAGATGGACCATTAACAAAACTCTCTTCATCAAAAAGAATGCTAAGGATATTATCCTAGTTCAAGTTTATGTTAATGACATTATTTTTGGTTTAACCAAGATATCATGGTCTAAGGAATTTGAAGCTTTAACGAAAGGAAGATTTCTGATGAGTTATATGGGAGAACTTACCTTATTTTTAGGACTACAAGTCAAACATAGGAAAGATGGAATATTTATCAGCCAAGATAAATATGTTGATGAAATCTTAAAGGAGATTTTCAAGTATGGATACTAGGTTTACAAGCACACCTTCTAAAGCTAAGAAATCTTTTTCAAAAGATGAACATGGTGAAAATGTTGATATTCATCTATATAGATCAATGATTGGTTCATTGATGTATCTTACTGCTTCAGGACCAGGTATTATGTTTGTTGTGTGTGCTTGTTCAAGATTTCAAGTCAATCCAAAGGTGTCACACCTACTTGCTGTGAAAAGGATTTTTAAGTATCTTAAAAGTTAGCCCAACTTAGGATTATGGTATCCTAGAGATTCTACATTTGATTTGGAAGCTTACTAAGATAGTGATTATGCTGGAGCTAATCATGATAGGAAATCCACAATAGGAGATTGTCAATTCCTAGGCAGAAGACTCATATTATGGCAGTGTAAGAAGCAAACTATTGTTGCCACTTATACAACTGAAGCTGAATATGTAGCTGTTGCTCATTGCTGTGGACAAGTACGTTGGATCCAAAATCAGATGTCAGACTATGGTTTCACCTTTATGAACACCAAGATATACATTGCTAATGAAAGTACTATTTGCATTGTCAAGAATCCAATCTTTCACTCCAAAACCAAGCATATTGAGATAAGACATCACTTTATAAGAGATGCTTATGACAAAAAGCTTATTCCGGTTTTGAAGATCCATACAGATAACAATGTAGCTGATTTATTAACCAAGGCATTTGATGCAAAAAGATTTGAGTTCTTGGTAACACATATTGGTATGATCAACCTATAATTGCTGCATATGTTAAGGGGAGGTAACAACTGTACAATTTTTATGCTAATTACTATTGTATAGTGTTTGTTTGTGTTTTTGATGTGATTGCAGGTTAGTAGATTAAGATAAAAGAGGTTACAATGATAGTGGAATGCATGATCCGGTGAAATTTTGAGGTACCATTTTGGAACCAAGTACCGCTAGACAAAATTTGAAGTACCGTGTATGTTCCATGTACCGCTACATGACCGTCGTACCTTTGAGGGTCTCTTTTGTAAATTTGACGATTTTTTCGCGCATGGGTTTGTTATTTATATAAATACTAACTTCAATTATACAATTGATTCACCTAATCTTTTATTTTTATACCTTGATTCTATAACGCGCTCTCTAATTTTTCGATCATAAAATACTAATGGCTTCTCTACAAGTGATCTCTAAGAACAACCAGGTTGCTAATCTTACTCAGAATGATGATTCTAATGGTTTTCATGAGATACTTGCCTTTCCCTCTCGAAGTCATGTACGTATTGCACTTACTGTAAGTCCTGTTGTCTCTATTCCTATTGTTACATAATTTTGGAATACTGTTGTTTTAGGTACTCGTCATAATCAACCTTGCATAAGGGCTAGGGTTAATAATAGAAATATTTATGTGACTGAGGTACTGCTAAGGGCTAGTTTAAGACTTGATGATGCTAATGGAACTAGTATGTTGACTAACACAGAGATACACGATGACCTTGCAGCCAAGGGTTATCAGGGTGGTAGGGAAAGTCTTACTTTCTTTAAAGGTTTATTTTCACTACAATGGAAATTACTTTTTCATGCCATTATTCATTGTTTAAGTTCAAATAGTACATCTTTTGATCAAATCCCTGCTGCTTTGGTATCAGCTGGTATTTGTCTAGCAAATAACAGAGTCTTTAATTTTTCAAGATTAATCTTTGAAGGCATGACTAGGAATTTGGAAGGGTTTAAAAAGTTTTTAATGTATCCAAGATTTATTCAAGCTTTATTTAATGACCAAATCCCTAACCTACCAGACTTGAAAAATACATGGGATGTTCCTAATTTTACAAAGAGAACTTTCTCTTTCTTGACCAAACGAGGAAGTACTTTTACAGGAACTGTAACACCATTATTTGCAAATATGTTAGCCCAACCAGCCAATCAAGAAGGTGAGGAACCTACCTCAGCTAGTTCTTCTCAGCAAACTCCTTCTAACCAGAGCCCCCAATTATCTAAAGATACAAATCTTCTTCTCATCATGATGGTAATCAACCAAATTCTGATGAGATGATTGATTGTAGAGTTTTTACCCCTTTAGGAAAAGGAAGGCAAAAGTGGCAAGTATTAAGTGTCGGTTTAGGAAAACCGAGCACTAATGACCAAATAAGTCCAAGTTCGTTTCCCAAGGAAGCAAGTGCGTTGTGTTAAGAGATGATAAATGATTTGTGATTATATGATTGAAAAAGAAAGAAAATAGAAATGGGATTAGAAGAGAATGACGGTTACGACGACGGATTAAACTAAGACGAAAAAGACGTTCACGTAAAACCGTAAAAACTACCAAAATTAAAATTTTAAACCTAAAAATTAATTCAAAGCTAAACTAAGTCTAAAATAATATAAATAAGAATAAAAATCCAATAAAATTATTTTAAAACCTTTAATTAATTAAATATTCAATTTTAAATGCTAATTAAAGCTCTAAAATTAAATATAATTAATCAAAATGTCCAAAATATTATTTTATTGAACAAATAACTTACTTATATTATCTAAAGACTAAAAAGTGTTTTTCCTAATTTTTAAAAACTATTTTTCTATTTTTAAAACACTAAAAACTATTTTCAAACTAAAATAATTATAAAAAATAATAAAATAATGCTAAAAATAATTGGACAATTTTAATAATCCTAATTTACTCTAAGGAACAGTAGAAAAATGAAAAAGTTTGAAAAATATAAAATTTTTCACTAGAAGACAAAAACAGTTTGAATTAAAACCCTAATTAAACTAAATTAATTATAAAAAATAAATAAAAAGTGAACAGTAAAATATTTTTAGACTAAAAATCTTAAAATGTTTTTCTGAATCCAAGAAAATTCTTAAAATTGAAAAATGATAATTTTTTACACTAAATGCCAAAAACAGATTAATAAAGAGTATTTAAAATAGCAATTAAACCTAAAAAATAGCAAATGAACAGTAATAAAATTTTTACCTAAACAGAAAAATCAGAAATAAAATTAGAAAAATATTGAAACAAGTTTCAAGTCCTAATTCACAAATTGACCCACTAAAGACAAAAAATCAAAAAGACTGATAGTGACACTTGTTTGGTTTTGTCTGCTAGTTGAGCAGTGCTAACTTTTGTGCTACCAGTGGGAAATTTGTTCCCACTACTAGTGTAAAATGTTGGTCCGTTAAGCTATAAGCTTAGGAAAGCTTATATTGAGAGCTTATTTGGACAATAAGGCAACCCTATACTCAGTTGAGTATAGGGAGTCAATAACAACACAAAAACACACAAGTCACAAGCAAAAATCAAGCACAAATTGCCCTAAAAGTTACTAATGAATCATGCATGTTTCTGATGAACAGTGACCCTTTTTTACTTGCACAAAAATGAATTTCAAGAGCTCAAATCTTTCATACAAACTACCCAGATGACTTATAAGCTACACACAATCCTTAAATTACCTAATATCTAGAAGCTTAACAAATTTGGTGGTCAAAATCACACAAAAATCATGCAGTTTAAGGCTATGACAGATTTTAGCTATGTTTTAGGTTTTATGCATACAAGACTATGCCAAAGCTAACCAAATCTATCTCAAATACTGGTATAACACAAAGTTAACAAAAAGGAGTTGATTTTAACAGCTTTAACAACTTGTACTTCTCACAACCTTATGCTAACACCCGTATCCAAACACTCTTTAAATTTCAGAAACTCACTTTTTTTCAAACCAAATCAAAGCAAATTCATACCAAATTGCTTCTAATCACTTTTATTATGCATAATAACTAAAACCAATATGAATCAAACATACAAATCAACTTTTAAACAACTTTCATCCAAAATCACCAAATCACAATTTTCAGAAATATGAAAATAGGGTACAAGGGGTTTACCTTGTGGGACCCACATCCAGGTCCCACAATGGCTGCATAGCCATCTCCTTCAGGCTGGGGCCTGAGCAGAACCTTGGACAACAAGCCCCCAATGGAAACCTGCTAAGATCAAAATAGAAACAAACAAATACCAATAATCTGATTTTTGAAACTTTCTTAAACCTCTTTCACAAACTTCTTCCAAATACTTTCTTTTCAAAATACTTAAACAAACCAACTTATAAACCTGGAAAACCACTTTTGGAACAAGCTATATCAAAATACCCTATTTTACAGAAACTTTGAGAAAGGAATGATTTTTGAAAATCTTTGAACTTAAATAACAAACTTAGAACTCAGAACTTAGCTTTCAATCACACAATCAAACAACAGTAAGTAAATGGAGCCTGGATTTTTTTTCATCAACAACACTCAACCAAGTTTCATTCATTAATAAAACGGGCATTACAAGTTTGTGACCAAGGAAAAAAATCAGGAACAAGGGGTATGCACATGTTGCACCCTCCTTAAATAGACTACAATAGAACTCTCTAGACTACTGAAACCCTATTACATGAATTTCCTAAGCTGCCCTTGGGTCTTCATTTTTGAAATTGGTCAAAAATTGTCCATGTGATTTTTGAAAGGTTCTTGTGATGTCCAGCTGTTAGCAAGTGATCTCAAGCGTACATTTGTGCTTGGGGTCAAAGGAATAGGTATCAAACATTGATCTTGTCGGGTTTAGGGTTTTGAGGGAAAGGGACGGGTGCAGGGGTGGTCCTACACTCACATGGGTTGGTCTTGGTTCATGTGTTTGGTGTGGGATGTGATGACAAAAGGGTTAATTAGTGATCTGGAAAAGCTTAACAAAAACCCCTTTGTTTCATAGTTAATTGTGTCTGGGATTAGCTAGAGTTCATGGGTGGATTAGGGAATGATTAGATCCGTTTTGGGGGTAATTAAATTTGAAAAGTGTGTTTGGTGGGAAAAATTAAATAATCAGTAAATACTGATTATTTAAGTTGGGTGGAGTGTGACGTGGAGAGAAGTGTGAGGTGGAGAGATGTGAGTGGCTGGTGGAGGTGACATGGATAGATGATTGGTGGGGATGAGTTTTGTGGTCTGGCAGAAATGGTCCCCAAACTCCTTTCCTTTCTTCACTTTGTAAATAACAGCATAAACTTTGAATCCCTTTGTATTTAAGTTTGCCAATTTGTCAATTTTGGCACAACTCATTTTAAAACTTTAGACAAGGGCTTCTTTTGTACTTTCTTCATTCTCCAAGGACTGAATATGCAAATACTTGATATTTTAGGGACCCACAAGTAATTTAGGGGTATAAAATGACAAGCCTTCATTTCTTGAGGGACCAATCTTGTATTTATTCAATTCTTTAAGGACCATTTTGGAAAATCATGATTCGGGTCCGGTTTATTGTGCGGCTTCGTTTCCCGTGTTCGTTTTTGATTGATTCTTGTGATCTTTTGTCATTTTCTCAATATCCGTACCTAAAATACACAAGTAACAAACACAAGCATATATTTGGCATTTTTCATGATTTTTAATACATTTTAAGCCCAATTTGGATGACGAGACTATGTATAAAAGCAGTCTCATCACTCCCCCATACTAAACCATTGCCGTGCCCTCACGCAATGCTAGAATAAAGTATCGTAGCACCTCCAAAATTCATTTTTATTCACTTTATTGAATGATAAACTAGCTACACTACTACTACTACTACTACTACTTGCGTTTTAGACATAATGTATGAGTTTCATCGCAAAATGGGACGTTTAGGTTCATAGAATAAGAACACGTGAATGCTTCGTTAGAAATAATTTCATCGTCCTCGATTTTCACCCTAATTCCATGCCAAGCGTGCGACGAGATCATTGTCATTATAAGTTAGTAATGCTAACACTACTCATATGCCCTAATCACGTACTTATCCTCCCATTATTCCTAAGTTGTATCTCTTATATTTTATTTTGTCTTGAATGTTTCACGAGGATACATTGTTTGACTTATGCGATAATAGAGATTTAGGTCTAAAAATAGAGTCCTAACGGTGTAACTAAGACCATCAAATCAATAACCCCTCCTAATAGACAACGATGTCAAAAAATTAAGTCAATAAGAAGGATCGATAAACACGGTTTTATAACGGTTTTGAACATGAGACTTATTACCAAGACTTTTATACGCCCCCTAACGGAAGGGCCTTATTATCTTTGGTTTACCTCCATCTTTTATTCAACTTCGCCATGAAGCTTTTATTATGACTTCGGTCTTGCCTTGCCTTTTATTATCCGCCTCATCGGTGGTTTTATTAGCCAAAGACGTATATCCTCACGCTAAAGAGAATTTTGGATCTTTAAAGCTTCGAAGATTAAGGCTTGATTCACTTTCAATTTTGCATAGATTCTTCGGCCTTGTGGGGCTTCAAATTGTTTGCTAGATTTAGGTGAGCACTTGAAATCTTATTATTGGGTGAAGCTTTCGATTATTCGGGTGCCAATACTTCAAAACCGTGACGCTGGCGATACCTTAATGTCTTCCTAATTTAATTACATAGAAGCTACTAGAAAAGAATAGAAACCCAACAATCCTAACTAAACCGCTAAGTCAATATTTATTAAGCAAAAAATATTTACATGCGAAGGGAGAATAAGCAAACAACGAGAACACATGAGTTTTTGAAAGAATACGAGTACTCTACGTTTAGCATAGTAACTTATAATTAACCCTATCATTTCTCGTCCTCATTTAAGAGACTTAGCCTAAAGTGTAGTTAAGGAATCAAAGCTAAGTGCTCAACACGCACGGTCGAGTCAAAAATTACTCTTATTCTCGCCATCGGAAAATCTACATTCGTGTCTTCAAACACTTATAAAACATGAGAAAAAATTTAAAATTTGGCTATTTTTAACCTTATTTTGCAACAAAACGATAAACAAAAAGATAAACTTTGGAAAGCGTGAAGGTTTGGCAAGGCAAGTATCTATTCACCCCCCATACTAAAGTTAAACATTGTCCTCAATGTTTCGAGTCTAGGGGTGCAAACACCCCCATACGAGAGACGTAGTCGAATGCCTAATCTAGCATGGAAAGGGTGTAACCAATAAATTAATAGCCGTTTATGAAGTGTGCTATAAACCTAAGGTTAAAACAATCAAGGATATATCATGGATATTGAGAAAGTCTTCAAAGCAAATGATCGAGTGCTCCCATAAAATGAACACGAGAGGCTCCAATCGTGAAGATCATGATCATCTATAGTTCACAATTCACAAACAACCACGGAACAAAGGTTGGAAGGGCACAAATCCCCACACGTAAGCTACATTAGAAAGCGATAATATATACATAGGATAAGCATGGGACTCCCCCACGAGGCACCTCGTTTTTGATTACCGAGTCATGAGCTCGACTCGATCCCCTCAATACTAATTATCATTGGGGAAAGTGATTTGGTAGAGGTAGTTCAAGGATGGAACTTCCCCGCCAAAGTAGTGCTTCAACCTATGTCCATTCACCTTGAAGTTAGGACCATCATCTTGAGCTAGCTCGATGGTCCTATACGGAAACACTTGAGTCACGGTGAATGGGCCGGACCAACGGGATTTCAACTTACCAGAAAAGATTTTTAATCTTGAATTAAAAAGCAAAACTTGATCCCCAATGTTAAAAACCCGGTTTTTAATTTTAGAATCATGCAACTTTTTAGTTTTTTCTTTGTAAATCAATGAATTTTCATAAGCAATATCCCTCAATTCATCTAATTCATTCAATTGCATTTTCTGGTGCTTTCCCGCGGTCTCCATATCATCATTACAATGCTTTAGGGGCCAATTAGCCTTGTGTTCTAATTCGATAGGAAAATGACAATTCTTTCCATACACAAGCTTATAGGGAGTGCACCCAATGGGCGTCTTATGAGCGGTCCTAAAGGCCCATAAAGCATCGTCCAACTTATCCGACCAAGATTGTCGGTTTTCCCCAACGGATCTCTCCAAGATCCTCTTCAAAGCTCGGTTTGAAACCTCGACTTGCCCACTCGTTTGTGGGTGATAAGCCGTAGAAAGCCGATGTGTAACCGCATATTTCCTTAGAACCCTTTCAAATTGGTCGTTACAAAAATGGGTTCCACGATCGCTTATGATAGCACGAGGGGTTCCAAACCGAGAAAACAAGCTTTTCAAGAACTTAACTACCACACGAGCATCATTGGTGGGAAAGGCTTTGGCCTCCACCCACTTAGATAGGTAGTCAACCGCAACAAGGATGTACTTATTACCACGAGATGATGGGAACGGCCCCATAAAGTCTATTCCCCAAACGTCAAAGATCTCACACACTTGGATGATATTTTGTGGCATTTCATCTTTTTGTGAGGCTTTTCCTTGTCGTTGGCATGCATCACACGACTTCACAAGATCTTGTGCATCTCGGTAAATAGTAGGCCAAAAGAAGCCGGCATCAAACACCTTCTTAGCCGTGAGATTAGCACCGTGGTGACCACCCGTGGGTACCTCATGGCAAGCTCTAAGGATGTTAGAAGCTTTGGTGCCAAATACACAACGTCGGATGATTTGATCCGCACAAGTTCGAAACAAGTAAGGGTTGTTCCAAAAGTAGAACTTGACGTCACGAAAGAATTTTCGTTTTTCTTGAGTCGTCATACCCTTAATGATGAAGTTACCCGCATGGTAATTTGCAAAATCCGCAAACCATGGGGTGGAAGAATCAAGCTTAGAATTCACTACACCAAGTGTCTCGAGCGGAAATGTTTCGGTGATTTCCTTCGGCTCGTAAACACTTTGGTGAGGATCTTCCAAACGAGAAAGATGATCGGCCGCTAGATTCTCGGCTCCTTTTTTGTCAACGATGGTGTGATCAAATTCTTGAAGGAGGAGAATCCAACGAAGTAATCTAGGCTTAGCATCTTGCTTTTCCATGAGATACTTAATAGCCGAATGATCCGTATACACTATGCATTTCGTCAAGACGAGATAAGGTCGAAATTTCTCAAATGCATACACCACGGCAAGGAACTCCTTTTCCGTTGTAGTGTATTTAAGTTGAGCCTCGGTCATCGTCTTGCTAGCATAGTGAATAGGCAAGAAGTGCTTATCATGACGTTGCCCCAAAACGGCCCCTATGGCGTAATCACTAGCATCACACATGAGCTCAAAGGGGAGGTTCCAATTGGGAGCAACAAGAAAGGGAGCTTCGGTAAGTTTCCTCTTAAGGATTTCAAAGGCTCGTACACAATCTTCGTCAAAGACAAAACGTGCCTCTTTTTCAAGAAGATGTGTAATGGGTCGAGTGTTGATCCCAAACTTAGATCGATTAGCTTTGTGTATACGAGATTAGATCAAGTAATACACGTAGAGAAACTTTGTGTATTCAACAATCTAAGTATTATGCGGAAACTAACACTTAGAACGAAGAACAAACATAATATATGAATACCAAACTTTCACTTTGATTAATAATAACAATGAAAGATTACAATGAAAGTGTTATGAGATATGTGGAAGAGGTGTATGTGAGATGTGTCATATGTCTAACCCTAAGGCCTCCTTTTATAGGTTTAAGGAGCCTTGTACAAAAAGATATGTTTATCTTATTTTAGGAAAAGACATAAGATAAACACAACTTATTGACTAAATCTTTTTAAACATTAAGAATATATTCTGAATTCTTATCTTCATATTTTGTCCACCAGCTTGAAGAATTCATCATTGGCAGATTTAGTCCTTCTCTTTGTCTTAAAATTCTTGTCAACGCCTTGATAATTCTTATCAGCGTCTCACCTGTCAGCGCCCCGTTTACTCTTGTCAGCGTCCAAGTTCCTCTTGTCAGCGTCTAGGGACTTGGTCAATTTTATTCCCAACATCGAGAAATCTTCAAAAAATCCTTGATGAATCGACGATAAAAGCCCGCGTAGCCTAGGAAACTCCTAACTCCCTTAACGGTTTTGGGATGAGGTAATTTGGCGATGACGTCTACCTTATCTTGATCTACCTCAATCCCCGCTTTCGAGACCTTGTGCCCTAAGACGATTCCACTCTTAACCATAAAATGACATTTTTCCCAATTGAGCACAAGGTTGGTTTCCTCACAACGTTTCAACATTCTCTCAAGATTCGACAAACACGAAGTGAACGAATTACCAAACACGAAAAAGTCATCCATGAAGACTTCCATCGTCTTCTCGATCATATCATGAAAAATAGCCATCATGCACCTTTGAAAGGTTCCCGGTGCATTACAAAGTCCGAATGGCATTCTACGATAGGCAAACGTTCCATATGGACACGTAAACGTAGTTTTTTCTTGATCACGAGGATCGATGGGAATTTGGAAGTAACCGGAAAAACCATCTAAAAAGCAATAGAAATCGTTTCCCGCAAGACGCTCCAACATTTGGTCCATGAAGGTAGGGGTGAGCATGGTTCGGTTTGGTGCGGTTCTTGACTAAAACCGAACCGCAACCGCACTTGCGGTTTTTATAAAAATAAAAACCGCACCGAACCAAAAACCGCGGTTTCGGTTTTGCGGTTTTTTTGCGGTTTCTGCGGTTTTGCGGTTTTTAACCGCACCGAACCATTACTTGTAACTTATATAATAATTGTGGCTTTTTGCGGTTTTTTGTTTAAAATGTTGATTTTTTTCGATTACAACAATGTATAAATTCAATCTAACAAACAGTTTACTAATAACTTATATGAATATCAATTATAATATGCACTAGAAGTCTTATAACTCGCATAAAAGAGTCGATGCGACGTTTTTCAGTATAAAATAATTACTGTGTGGTGCGGTTCGGTTTTGCGGTTTGGTTTTACGGGCGAAAACCGCAACCGAACCGCATTTGCGGTTTTTCCTTTTTCTTAAAACCAATCCGTCGGTTTTTGTCGTGGTGCGGTTTCTATGGTTCGGTTTTTGCGGTTTTTTGCGGTTTTGCGGTTCGCGGTTCGGTTTCTGCTCACCCCTACATGAAGGGCAAGGGAAATGGTCTTTTCGAGTGGCTTCATTCAACTTTCGATAGTCAATGCACACTCTCCATCCGGTCACGAGTCTAGTGGGAATTAACTCGTTGGCATCGTTTGGCACAACGGTCATCCATCCCTTTTTAGGGACATAATGGATAGGACTCACCCAAGGGCTATCGGAAATAGGGTAAATCATTCCCGCGTCAAGGAGTTTAAGGACCTCCTTTTTGATGACGTCGCAAATTTTGGGGTTCACCCTCCTTTGACTTTGGATTGTGGGCTTGAAATCCTCCTCCATTAAGATTTTGTGGGTACAAAACTTGGGATCGATTCCCTTAATGTCGGATAACTTCCACGCAATCGCCCCTTTGTGATCCTTTAGAACATCGACAAGTGCGGTTTTTTCATCATTCGAAAGTTCCTTCGCAATAATAACCGGCAACTTGTCGTCCTCCTCCAAATAGACATATTCGAGGTGAGGAGGTAAATCTTTCAACTCGAGGATAGGTGGTTCCTCAAGTGAAGATTTGGGCTCGATACTCATAACCTCCTCGGGTGGAGGAAATGGGAAATCGTTAAGAAAATCCTTGATAATCGAGAAGTCCTCATCGTTGTCAAGGTCTTCGTCACAAGTACGTGGAACATTGCATTCTTCCAACGTAAAACCACCACCTTCAAATGGAGTGAAGGTTGGTGTCGAATTATCAAGAATTGGATCTAACATAGTGGGATTGCCACTAGTTTCTTCATCACTAAACCCTAAAACTTCTTGTGAAAATTCCTCGCAAACCACGTCGATCATATCAACGAGGTTTATGGTAGCAACGGAATAAACATGAGAAAGTTGAGAATTTTGAGTTGTGTTTATAACAAGTTCCTCGTCGTTGAAACGTAAGGTGATCTTTCTAGCATGCACATCAATTAAAGCCATAGACGTATCTAAAAACGAACGACCTAAAATAAGAGGAACTTGAGGATCCGTGGGGATATCAACGACGATAAAGTCTACGGGATAGTATAACTTCCCCACTTTCACAAAAACGTCTTCCGCCAAACCACATGCACGAATCGTGGAATGGTCGGCCATCTCGATAGACATTAGTGAAGGAGTAAGATTAGGAAGATTGAGCGACTTGAAGATTGCAAGTGGCATCAAATTAATGCTAGCACCAAGATCGGCCAAGGCATAGCATTCTTCCATATCTTAGATTGCACAAGGGATCAAAAATTTACTGGGATCACCGACTTTTTGAGGTATGCGATTAAGATAAATCGACGAACAACTAGGCAATTGATGCAATTTCTCCTTGTTGTTCAACATACTCTTAAAGTTAGGGGCAAATCGAGGCATCATGACCAAAGCATCGGCGAAACTCACATTAAGGTGAAACTCACGAAACATTTTCATAAAAAGCTCAAATTGATAATTGTCGCACTCTTGTCGTTTCTCCTTCCTAAGTCTCGATGGGTAACGTAAGGGTGGTGTGGGTTGGGGCATAGGCATAGCCTTTGGAATCTCGGGTTCCAATGTTGGTAAAGGGTCGACCGTAGGTGTGGCATGAGCGGTACTTTGTGGGCTTGAGATATGCTCCTTTTCGACCACCACCTCGGGTTCTTCCTCAATTTCCTCCACCGTTGGAGTAATTGGTTGAGGAGTCGGTTCTTTAAGTGTCTTACCACTTCGTGTGGTAATCACTTTCATCTCTCCCTTCGGGTTTGATACGGTGTTACTAGGCAAACTACCCGAAGTAGAGGCTTTGTTCCCCATGACGGCTTCTAAAATAGCATTAAGCTTAACATCTTGACTAGCGGCTTTTTGGTCAATTCTTTGTTCAAGCCTAGCATGACTTTGTTCAATTTTATTGTTTTGACCTCTAATTTAATTAGCAAAATCATTTTTCAACTCATTTCTCATGTTAAGATTTTCCTTCACAAAATTAGCTAATTCCTTGGTGTTTTTAGCCGTGTCCCTAGCTTGACTAGCCAATTGCTCTTGAATGTTTTCCAAAATCTTATCATTTGCCGTAGCGTAATTCAAAAAGTCCATTGGAAGTTCTTTAGTGTAAACATTTTGAAGACCTTGACTTGTGTTTTGAAAATTACGGTTTTAGTTTTGATTTTGCAATTGGCTACTATTTCCTTGATTCCCATAGTTGTTATTACCCTTGTAATTGTTTCTTTGATTGTTTTGGTAACCAACTTGATTGTTTCGATAATTGTTAGCATTTTGATTTGGTGGAAAACCCGGTGGAGTTGGTTGATTAGTGCGGGGAACTTGACCGTTTTGGTTATAAGTTCCCGCGGCCGCGAAGGCACTCGAAGTGTTACCACCGTTGGTAATGCACTCGGAGTAATCATGAGCTCCACCACAATACATACAAGAAACCTCAACCGCTTTAGCCGTAGCGGGAGTGGGTTGTTCATCAACTTTAAACTCAATTAACAATCCTTTAAGCTTATCAAAAATCTTGTTCTCCAAATTAGCCTCGATTTGGCAAGCATCAACGGTATGTGACAATAAAGGCGAAGGCGAAGACGAAGTCTTACGAACACTCGACGTGCTACGAGGACTATAGACCTTAGACCTATTCTCAATGATTAACAATGCTTCCTCGACCGTCTTGCACAAAAAATTACCACCCGCGGCGGCATTAAGATAATCACGCTCATGATCGTTCAAGCCATTGTAAAACGTGTCAATTTGATGCAAGTCGGAAAAACCATGATGAGGACATTCGTGCAACATTTCCTTAAACCTATTCCAAGCCGTTGAAAAACTCTCATTATACTCTTGCGAAAACTTTGAAATCTCGTTTTTCAAATGCGTAGTCTTAGAGGGCGGAAAAAATTGGTTCACGAAATTCGAAACGAGATCCTTCCACGTCAATATAGAATTGGGTGGCTCTTTCTCTAACCAAATTTTTGCGGGCCCCGCTAAGGAATACGAAAAAAACATCATCTTAATCGAGTCGTTAGAGACGTCCTTAAACTTGCAAGTGGCGGTGAGACGATTAAATTGGCGAATGTGGTTATGAGGGTTGTCCTTTTCGTCACCTTGAAACTTGTTGTTTTGAATCATGGACAACAAACCCGTCTTAACCTCAAAATTCTCCGCAAGGATAGCGGGAATCACAATCGCTTCTCCATAACCCTCGGTGGGTGCTTGAAGCAACTCCATCATAGTTCGATTAGCCATGGGTGCTTCTTTCACTACGATGGGTTCGTCAATAGGAGACTCCTCACTAGAAGGAGTGGTTGATTTGTTTCTTCGTTTACGTGCACGTCTTGCTTTGGAGCGAGTTTGCATAAACGTCACGTACAACGAGAGGACGAGCAAAGAAGATTCTTTTTGGTGTTTTGTATTTTTCAAATTTTTTTGTGGTTTTTGATGGTATTAACCTTTTTGGATCTTGGTGAATGTATTAAGTAGACACAAATCTACAAATCTCCTCCTTAATCAAATCTCTCGATTAAAGAAGCCTCAAGGAATGAAAACGATCACGTGAAGTGAACGCCTTCGATGACTTTAGAACGTTGGTGGAACAACAAAACGTTCAAGAGGGTTTAATCAATAGAAACCAAGAACATATATATGATATGTAATAATACTTTGGGCGGCAAAACCCTCGATTAGCCTCAAAATCAAATACGCACAAGCAAGCGGAGGAAACGAGGCGACGCGAAGCACTTAAGAGCCTTTTTCCTTTAGGTCGTGAAATACAACCGCCTTATACCCACCTTATAGTTTGTATTTTTCAAAATCGAGCTTCACGAAAGTATTTATCTATTTTTGCCTTTTTCTTTGGTTTGAGATTCGAATACAATGATTGGGTAATGACCTCCCAAGTCAAGGTTGTGATTTCTCACGTATTTGGAGTACTTGTGAATTTATTGTTCTACGTATACAATATAGTAATAGTATTCACACAAAAACCGAAAAACGATAATACGTATTAGTAGAGTGCTACTAATACAAATACTAATTATGGTTAGTATAAAACAACAATTGCAATCAAAACACAACACGCCTCCCCGGCAGCGGCGCCAAAAATGATTGTAGAGTTTTTACCCCTTTATGAAAAGGAAGGCAACAGTGGCAAGTATTAAGTGTCGGTTTAGGAAAACCGAGCACTAATGACCAAATAAGTCCAAGTTCATTTCCCAAGGAGGCAAGTGCGTTGTGTTAAGAGATGATAAATGATTTGTGATTATATGATTGAAACAGAAAGAAAATAGAAATGGGATTAGAAGAGAATGACGGTTACGACGACGGATTAAACTAAGACGAAAAAGGCGTTCACGTAAAACTGTAAAAACTACCAAAATTAAAATTTTAAACCTAAAAACTAATCAAAGCTAAACTAAGTCTAAAATAATATAAATAAGAATAAAAATCTGATAAAAATATTTTAAAACCTTTAATTAATTAAATATTCAATTTTAAATGCTAATTAAAGCCCTAAAATTAGATATAATTAATCAAAATGTCCAAAATATTATTTTATTGAACAAATAACTTACTTATATTATCTAAAGACTAAAAAGTATTTTTCCTAATTTTTAAAAACTATTTTTCTATTTTTAAAACACTAAAAACTATTTTAAAACTAAAATAATTATAAAAAATAATAAAATAATGCTAAAAATAATTGGACAATTTTAATAATCCTAATTTACTCTAAGGAACAGTAGAAAAATGAAAAAGTTTGAAAAATATAAAATTTTTCACTAGAAGACAAAAATAGTTTGAATTAAAACCCTAATTAAACTAAATTAATTATAAAAAATAAATAAAAAGTGAACAGTAAAATATTTCTGGACTAAAAATCTTAAAATTTTTTTCTGAATCCAAGAAAATTCTTAAAACTGAAAAATGATAATTTTTTACACTAAATGCCAAAAACAGATTAATAAAAAGTATTTAAAATAGCAATTAAACCTAAAAAATAGCAAATGAACAGTAATAAATTTTTTACCTAAACAGAAAAATCAGAAATAAAATTAGAAAAATATTGAAACAAGTTTCAAGTCCTAATTCACAAATTGACCCACTAAAGACAAAAAAATCAAAAAGACTGATAGTGACACTTGTTTGGTTTTGTCTGCTAGTTGAGCAGTGCTAACTTTTGTGCTACCAGTGGGAAATTTGTTCCCACTGCTAGTGTAAAATGTTGGTCAGTTAAGCTATAAGCTTAGGAAAGATTATATTGAGAGCTTATTTGGACAATAAAGCAACCCTATACTCAGTTGAGTATAGGGAGTCAATAACAACACAAAAACACACAAGTCACAAGCAAAAATCAAGCACAAATTGCGCTAAAAGTTACTGATGAATCATGCATGTTTCTGATGAACAGTGACCCTTTTTTACTTGCACAAAAATGAATTTCAAGAGCTCAAATCTTTCATACAAACTACCCAGATGACTTATAAGCAACACACAATCCTTAAATTACCTAATATCTAGCAGCTTAACAAATTTGGTGGTCAAAATCACACAAAAATCATGCAGTTTAAGGATATGACAGATTTTAGCTATGTTTTAGTTTTTATGCATACAAGACTATGCCAAAGCTAACCAAATCTATCTCAAATACTGGTATAACACAAAGTTAACAAAAAGGAGTTGATTTTAACAGCTTTAACAACTTGTACTTCTCACAACCTTATGCTAACACCGTATCCAAACACTCTTTAAATTTCAGAAACTCACTTTTTTTCAAACCAAATCAAAGTAAATTCATACCAAATTGCTTCTAATCACTTTTATTATGCATAATAACTAAAACCAACATGAATCAAACATACAAATCAACTTTTAAAAGACTTTAATCCAAAATCACCAAATCACAATTTTCAGAAATATGAAAATAGGGTACAAGGGGTTTACCTTGTGGGACCCACATCCAGGTCCCACAATGACTGCATAGCCATCTCCTTCAGGCTGGGGCCTGAGCAGAACCTTGGACAACAAGCCCCCAATGGAAACCTGCTAAGATCAAAATAGAAACAAACAAATACCAATAATCTGATTTTTGAAACTTTCTTAAACCTCTTTCACAAACTTCTTCCAAATACTTTCTTTTCAAAATACTTAAACAAACCAACTTATTAACCTGGAAAACCACTTTTGGAACAAGCTATATCAAAATACCCTATTTTTCAGAAACTTTGAAAAAGGAATGATTTTTGAAAATATTTGAACTTAAATAACAAACTTGGAACTCAGAACTTAGCTTTCAATCACACAATCAAACAACAATAAGTAAATGGAGCCTGGATTTTTTTCATCAACAACACTCAACCAAGTTTCATTCATTAATAAAACGGGCATTACAAGTTTGTGACCAAGGAAAAAAATCAGGAACAAGGGGTATGCACATGTTGCACCCTCCTTAAATAGACTACAATAGAACTCTCTAGACTACTGAAACCTTATTACATGAATTTCCTAAGCTGCCCTTGGGTCTTCATTTTTGAAATTGGTCAAAAATTGTCCATGTGATTTCTGAAAGGTTCTTGTGATGTCCAGCTGTTAGCAAGTGATCTCAAGCGTACATTTGTGCTTGAGGTCAAAGGAATAGGTATCAAACGTTGATCTTGTCGGGTTTAGGGTTTTGAGGGAAAGGGACGGGTGCAGGGGTGGTCCTACACTCACATGGGTTGGTCTTGGTTCATGTTTTTGGTGTGGGATGTGATGACAAAAGGGTTAATTAGTGATCTGGAAAAGCTTAACAAAAACCCCTTTCTTTCATAGTTAATTGTGTCTGGGATTAGCTAGGGTTCATGGGTGGATTAGGGAATGATTAGATCCGTTTTGGGGGTAATTAAATTTGAAAAGTGTGTTTGGTGGGAAAAATTAAATAATCAGTAAATACTGATTATTTAAGTTGGGTGGAGTGTGACGTGGAGAGAAGTGTGAGGTGGAGAGATGTGAGTGGCTGGTGGAGGTGACATGGATAGATGATTGGTGGGGATGAGTTTTGTGGTCTGGCAGAAATGGTCCCCAAACTCCTTTCCTTTCTTCACTTTGTAAATAACAGCATAAACTTTGAATCCCTTTGTATTTAAGTTTGCCAATTTGTCAATTTTGGCACAACTCATTTTAAAACTTTAGACAAGGGCTTCTTTTGTACTTTCTTCATTCTCCAAGGACTGAATATGCAAATACTTGATATTTTAGGGACCCACAAGTAATTTAGGGGTATAAAATGACAAGCCTTCATTTCTTGAGGGACCAATCTTGTATTTATTCAATTCTTCAAGGACCATTTTGGAAAATCATGATTCGGGTCCGGTTCATTGTGCGGCTTCGTTTCCCGTGTTCGTTTTTGATTGATTCTTGTGATCTTTTGTCATTTTCTCAATATCCGTACCTAAAATACACAAGTAACAAACACAAGCATATATTTGGCATTTTTCATGATTTTTAATACATTTTAAGCCCAATTTGGACGATTAGACTATGTATAAAAGCAGTCTCATCAATGATCCACACACCTGCTGCTTCAATTGTTGCTAGTGGTTCTCCACAGGAAACAACAACAAAGGTGGTGGATGTTGCAAATTTAACTGCTTTGTGCACAAGTTTGTCCAAATAGGTACAGGTTTTGCAAAAAGAGAAGCTTGCTTAGGATAAGAGAATTACTGAATTGGAACCAACTTGACAAAGCTAAGGAATAAAGTCACTCATTGGATGAGGCAACATAGGGTAATTCAGAAAGTTGCTCTTAAGAAGCAAAGGTTCAGAAACTTCAAGAAGAAGCAACTGAATGCAACCAAACAGGAGAGGAATGATGAAGAACAAGGACCTTCTTCTGATATTCAAACCAGGATCTCTGGCAATGAAATCAATTTTGAAGCTGATGATGGCATTGAAAATTTTGAAGATGTTGATGGCATAGAGAATGATGTGGATAATACAAGTTTGGAGCATACAAATATGGAGCTTCAACATGAGGAACCACAGACTGCTCATGAGGAACCACAATCATCTGCTGATGAAGAAATGTTGGTAACTCAGCCACAACCTCCATCACCACAACTACAAGCAAATTGGAGTAGTTTTTATGAGAATCTAGAGGAAATAACTGTTAAGTTTCATGTGTCTTTAACTCCACCAAGAAGACAATTTTGGTTTCATGAGAAACAGTCTTTCCAAGTACTGTCAAGATCAAGAATGAATGTTGAATCAGACAAGACTGGGGAGTTAGAAATTGAGAAGACATCTTCTAAATGAGATAAAGTATATGGATATACTTTGGTGATAGAAGAAAGAAGTGTGTCTATAACTGGTGAAGTAAATACTGTTGAAACACCAAGTACTGCTCAGCCAACTGCAAGTACTGCTGGTGAAAAAGCTTCACTACCTTCTTCGGAAGAAAGTCAAACTCTATCTTTTGGAGAAGATGAGACTTTAGCACAAGTACTGCTTGATCTCAGAGAGAAGAGCTCAGTTGAGAAAGCAAGGCTAGAAGAAGAAGAGATGAAGACACAACAAGAAAATCTTGCCATTAAATATAAATACAAAGGTAATAAAATTCATGCTTCACAACCCATTACAGAAGGTATTATCATTCAACAACAGTCCAATGAAGACGAGGAAAGAAGATATTCAATATTATTGAAGAAATTACCTAAGATAAATGCAAAAGATAAGGGCAAAAAGAAATTATAATCTGAATCTGAAGATGAAAGTGATTCAGATGATGACATAAGCAAAGTCATGAATAAGTTTCAACAATTTGAGCATGATGAAGAGGTATCTCTTAGATTGCAAGCACAATTGCATGATGAGGAGTTACAAGAAGAACTTGCAGCAAAGCAACAATTTCTTGAATTCCAAAGAGTGCATCAAGAATGGAACATTGCAGAATATGATTGGATTCAGGCTGAACTAAAGGCAAGTGAACTTCTTGCAAAATCCTTAGTAGCTGAAGAAAGAGATGCTTATGATGAAGAAGAGAAAGATAAGTTGATTGATGATTTAGTAAGGGAGCAACAAAGATTCTTTGTAGAAAAGAGAAGAAGAGAAAAAGTTAAGCCTCCAACTACTATGCAAATCAGGAATCAAATGATGTCTTACCTAAAAAAGGTTAAGCATTTCACCCATGATCAGCTAGCCAGGAAGACTTTTGGTGAAGTAAAGGCTTTGTATGAACAACGCAAGAGGAGCAAATTGAATTTTGTTGAGATTGGATCTGAAAAGGATAAAAAGGACATTGAAGATGTCAAGAAGCATCTCCAATAACAAAGACAATTTGGAAGTACCCCCAGACTTGATGCAAGTACTGCTGGACAGAAAGAAGCATCTCCACCTATCAAGACTACATATGCTAGAAAGAAGAAAAGGGTGACAGAAGTTTCAAAAGAAGCAAAGACTAATCAAGGGATGGATGAGGGAAATGCAGCTCAAAGTGTTGAAGAGATTGAAAATGTACAAGCGGTACATACACAGTCAATAGTACTTGAAGGAACGGTACATACTGATTTGGAGAAAGATTCTGATGTATCAGATCAAGACAAAATCTCCAAAAGAAAAAGAAAAAAATCAACCAAGAAAAAGATCAACCAAGAAAAAGCAAGAAGCCAAGAAAAAGGTAAAGTCTACAGATCAAGATAGTGATGATGATGATGAAAGTTGTAGAAAGCACTTGAAGATAGTCAAATTTGAAGATCAATGTATTGACACAGAAATCATTGGACAGAAGTCATCAATCATAAGATGGACAGGTGATATGAAACAAGGATTAGAAGTTCATGGAATAACTAGATCAGATGGAACATTTAGGATGTTCAGGTTACTAGAAGATATTCTACATATCCTTGACAGACAAGATATTCAAGACCTTAACAGATTTTTTCAAAGAGGAAGTGAAGGTCAAGAAGAAACATCACTATTAAGAAATGAATTGAAGTTAATGTATGAGCCATACAACAATGATCAACAAATGTTGAAGGATTTAGAGAATTTGGTTCTTACTTACTGGAGATATTATAGATCATGTGGCATACACACTTTAGATGTAGATGATATAACTTATTACATGCTTCAAGAGAAAAGATATCCTTTTGGAAGAAGATTGTTGGAAAGGATGTTAGAACAACAACTAGAAGTTTTAGATGAACCTTATGGTGTTATTGAGTTGATCAAAATGGTTAAACAGCAAATCAAGGATTTGGAACAAGAAGAAGAAGCTGAGAAAGAGCCTTAAGTGTTTGACTTTTAGTCACACTTCACAAATAGTTCTCAGTTCACCATGTTTAACACACATAAGAACTGGCTAGTTCATAAGCAAACGGTTTGTGGTAAAGACTTCTTAAATCCGTTGAAAGCTAGTAGTTTGCTAAAAACTGTATGGTTCTAACTCACCATGTTTCGAGACAAAGAGTTGGCTAGTCCTAGGGCAAACGGTACTAGGTAAACACATTATCAAATCCGTTGATGGTTGACATTTTACCAAAAACTATAGGGTTATCAGTACACCTTATTCTTTATGAATAAGGTATTGGCTATTCCAAAGTGTACGACTAACTGGTAAAGAATAAATCAAATCTGTTGATAGTTTCTGATTTGCTAAAAATCATGATGCCAATACATATTGATTTGTTGTTAACTGTTTTATTTCAGGTAAGAAGACACAAGCAGAATTGTTGATTTATAGGTGCTTTATATGCAGAAGACTCCTATTTTATGATGACAAAAAGGGAAGAAGACATATGAAATGACAACAAAATTACTGCAAAAGAATGTTTACAAGACACAAGAAAGATCATAATTTGAAGACAAAGATGATATTCATGAAGACTTGAAGATTATCTTATTAGAAGAAGGTCTGTATAAATGTTTGGCTACATTCAGTTGTATACAAATACAAGATTACCAAGGTCAATCCAAGTTTGAACAAAAGACTGAAGACATGTATTTTAATACATTCAGCGCACAGAGAAACAAGAAGAAAACAAGTTATCATTCTTGTTTAGGGGAGGATTGTTGGGAATTATTTGTAAAGTACCAAGTACCATTAGTACAAGTACAAGTACTGTTAGTGTTGGCAAGTACCGTTAGTGTTAACGCGATACATAGCAAGTATTGTTAGTTATATTGTAAGTACTGTTATATTGATTAGGACGAATATATCTTTATAAAAGATATGTCATAGTTATAGTTAGAGTATATCTTATGTGATATACTTAATAGTTTAGAATATTGATAAGATATCGTGTGTGATATACTTATCATTATAGGATATTCTAAGGTTTCTAGGATTCCTTACACTATAAAAAGAACATAGGTACGATGAGTTTATTGTACCTCATTGAAAGTCGATTAAATAGAGAATTGAATAGTTAAAAGTAATTCTATTCTTCTTTGCTTTATAAGTTAGATTCCGCATAAGTTATTTGGTTGAGTACGAGTTTTCAAGTGCTCTAGTTTGATTACAAGTTACTGTACAAATTTTTAACAGAATATAGATCCATTCAAAGGAATCAACATTGTTCATTTTCATTAAACATCAAAGTTCGAGTTCGTCAGATTCAATTTCTAGATAGAATCATATAAAATCCCAATACTCTCAAATTGAATCTAATTACGAGTAAGTGTGTGGTCCTTTACATCTATTTTTGTATAATTTAAAACTTTTTGCTATATTATTTCTAATTTGTTCAATTGATTCCAGTTTCTTGAACACCGAATGGTTTTGTTCATAAATAATAGGGAAAATATTGTTTAAATGCACACTATTTGTTTGATTAAAAACACAATTTTATTTTCGATATGATTAAAATATCATTGTATCTTAATAGGTATATTAAAATTGTGATTTATAAATAAGTTCCTTCGTTTAGTTGACATTGCGTAAATTTTGGTGTTATCGTTGATTGATTAACAGTTACTTCATGTGATTATGGATGGTGTTGGTTACCGATATTGTTTGTTGTTGTAATTATGTAGATTTAGCCTTAACATAACTAGAAGTTAGTTTGAGAAACATAACTATGCTGTAAGCATAGATAATCATATGTTGAAGTTGTAGGATAAGCATAAGGTGAATTTGAAGGCTTAATTTACGTTGAACAGATTTATCATTTATGATACCTCAATATATCATACATGATGCATATATCATATGTGATATATGAAGGTATCATAGATGATAATTTTCTCGCAAGTCAACTTATTTAACACTGTAATATATTATATTTGATAATGGGCTTGAAATTAAAATACAAGTAACTATTCGGTCTCTTGGTAGGTAGTTAACTGGTAGTTGTGTGTATATTATCATATATGATATTTTCTTAAAATCAACTTCTATAATATATCATATATGATAATATGCTTGAAACTAAAACCAAATCTTTTTATATTGTAGAAAAAAGTTGTTTTCAATTCATTTTGAAGAATTCAATCATATTAAGGCCAAAGAAGTGAACATAAAAAGTATTAGTCCTAAGACCAAAGAGAACTACAAATAGACAATGTCAAGAAGTGGAATATCGGATTCCCGACTGAAAGAGCAAACAAGGGCAGGTGCATAAGATGACAAAAGACGAGTGTCAAGTTTGCAACAAAAATATTGATGCATGAAATAAGATCCATTGTTTTAGTCATTTGTCTCGTTTATAATTTTTTGTACATGATGTAATACTTTAACTTTGTAATGCTACTAAATCATTATATTTTTTTGAATATGAAAATGACAAACATCCGCGGTTGTAACTTTTGGATAATATGACTATTTTTGTTTAAAAAAATTATAATATTTCTAAAGAATAGTTTATGCCTTTTTTAGTATCATATATAATGCATGTAACTCTTAAATTATGCCATATATGATATTGCATTATCATATATGGTAATGCATTAAGCCATTAACGCAATTAATAATCATATATCACTACTACATATAAAATATTTTGAGCACGCTCTCCTCATTAAATGTTTAAGTAATACAATTATTTATGCCTATTGTATAATATTTGATGAAAACAACAAAAGAACAAGCAATATGTATACTATTTAGAATACAACTTAAAATTTACAATATACAAACATTTATACATAGTGTACTTTTTAATGCATAATTAATAATCTTATTAAAACACCATATCACATAAATATACAATAATAACGCACATCGTACAAACATTAAGAAACATTTATACTACATACTAATTCAAACAATAATATACATCTATTTCTCAAAAAAATTATAAAACTACAAAAACCTTCATCCATGCATCAAATGGAAGTCTAATTCAAGAACGGTTAATTGCATTTAGTTCTTTTTTTCCCCTTTAAAAATTTAAATAACTTTATTTGAACTTTCATATATATGACATATAATAAAAAAAGTAATAATATCACTCGATTGAAATTATATTTTGAGACATGTTTTTAGATGGAAACTATCAATTCAGAAGTTATAAGTAAGAAAAATGAATTATTGCGCCGAAGAATTTAATCATAAGGTACATGCCGCTGCATCGTGCGGGTACCCTGCTAGTAATAATCAAAAAGGTCTGATAGATTAATAAATGGGTATGCTGAATTTGTGACTAAAACAAAGAGTCTACTGGACTCATGATTAAGCACTTGTCCAGAAAATAAAAAAGACGTAAATTTTAACTGTATCTTATAGGATAATACATAAAGAATGTAACGTAATGTAAAATCATATATGGTATAACTATGATATCATATATCATAAACACTTATTCATAATCAAAAATACAACGATAAATTAGTATTTGGAAGTTATGACTAGCATCAAAACATTCTTATTATTGAAACTTCTTTTATTCAATAAATTGTTTTTCATTTTCAATCAGATCTACTTTTTCTTTAACAAGTTCCGGGCCACGCCGAGTTAATATGATACTTTAACATACCCATGCACGCCCGCTTATATGATAAGTACCCTCTATGCTTTTCTCTAACCGGGTAATTGCAACATCTTTTTATACTCATTGTTATGTTCGCACAATCTGCATTTATACAAGAGAGGGAAGAGTTTTATGGCCAAGCCATATAAAATATGTTAAAAGTGTAAAAAATCATGTATAGTATCATATATGATAGAGGTTTTAACAGCATAAAGAGATTTTGTGAAAATTAGTCACACAAGTTTGATTTTTTCTTGTGGTTTGTTAGATACATCATATATGATACCTCATATATCATATACGATATATCTATCATATATTATATAGGAGAAATTTCATACATAACCCTACTTTTAAAATCAATTCAATATATACTCATGCATGCTTAAAAATCATTGTAGATTATGCATTCAATGGTTGCACTTTGGGTATATATGAAATTGATTTTGAAAGTAAGGTGATATATGAAATTAATCATATCATATATCTATCATATATGATATATCAAGCTAAATTTAGATTACATTAGAAAGCTTAAATAAATCAAATGCTAAATAATAAGTTGCCCAGAACATAAAAATGCATAATAATACAGCTTATTCATGACTCTTATGTTTATAAAACCTGATATCTCGCCAAATAAGCTAATATGCTAGCTTATTCATAACTTTCATTTAATTCATAAGCTTATTCACATGAATTGCTTATTAATCTACTTATTCACATAAATCACCGATAAGTTCTCGTATCATTAAGATCAATTAATTCAGATAATTCGTTTAAATAAGCTAATTAAAAGATTATAAAACGAATGATGAAAAATACAATAAGCTAAAATAAGCACAATCTAATATGTGTAGAATCTAACCTGATTCTTAATCGAATGAAGAAAAAGATGACGAATGTGAGATTATTATATAATAGATCGATCAATCAAAGAAGCTGATGCGATTGAAAACCAGTTCTTTGTTTAGAGAGACAAAAAGAAGACATATTTGGCGTAGAGGGAGAAAAAAACACGCATGTGTGTGTGTGTATGTGTGTGTAAATGAGTGGTTGTTAAAGAAAAAAATAATTATATATTAGATGTGTGAAATGAACAAAATACCCATGCAATATAAATTGAGGATTTAATGTCATCCATTAGATGAAATAAAGATGGAAGGTGGGGATGTGTTCCTCAGTATTCAAAAAAATGTTTAGTCTCCAAATGAACCTAAATCCTAAACAGTTGATAACTATGTTTATGTCACATAACTTGATTTAAGAGGATTATGACATAATCATAAATAATATATAAGTGCTTGTAAGTAAGTCTAGTTCACCTAACTAGAAGAATCGTGAAAGCAAGTATATTGATCGTTTCATGTATTCAAAATATGTCTTACTTTAAAATGACACAAAAGGTTATGTTGGACTAAATTTGAGCTCGTTGTCATTCTACTACAGCCATTTCACCCCAATCAAATGATCATATGGTTGCACATAAAGTTGATGTCATCTTGTTGTTGCTTGTTTTTAGCTATTGCCAACTCTTTTGCACGTATTTGTATCTCTTGCTTTTCAAGCTCTATGAAAGCTTTGCATTCTTCTTTCTGCCATTCGATGGCACGCTCAATTTGTAAACCCATCTCGAATACCATCAACCTATCTAATGCATCGTCATTTGTGTTTTTAGACGATCCCGATGCTTTTTCTTTCCTCGTTTTGTCCCTCCCCTTTGGTCAGGGAATTCCCTGCACCCCTTTTTCATCATAATCACCAACAACTCAACTAATACTAACATCCCTAAACTCTACATCCAATGAACCATATCCAGATAACTTGTATCTTTTAGCCTTAGCTGCTATCCTTTAACCTTAGCCTTATCTTTTAGCCTCCATGTTCTTTTGATAGGAGTCGGTTGTTGGAAAGTTTAGTTTGTTGATAAGAACCGCTTTGTTGGAAAGAACCCGATAATTAGGGTGAGTACAATTCTTCGTTTGGAAATGGATTCATGGAAGACATGGACGGATTTGCAGGTAGTTGTGATGAAGAATCACCACCTAGGGTTTGTGAGATGTAGTCGGGGTGCGTAAATGGAAATGAACACAGTTCCGATGTAAGGTTGTGAAACGCTTTTGTTGAGTATTGAGTAAACTTGTACGCGTTTGGTGTCGGGCGTCGGGAACGAACATGTTTGGTGTCGGGTGTCAATATCCTTGGTTTTGATACGTATCCAATGTCGGATTACGGTATGGTGGGTTTTGGTATGGGATGTGAGCATAGAGGGCTTGTGGTGGTAATATGTTTACGTTCGGAGATGGATTTTTTAGATTAAACGTCCCTTTCGGTGTTGCCGGAGAGTTTGAGTTACAGTTTCGTTGACGGCGTTACGTGGCTTGGGGTGTTTTCTGAAACTATTAAGATAGAGGTTTTAGTTGTTTGATTGTAACTTAAGAGTGTTGGAAAAATGAAAAGTTGAGTTTAATACTTGTAGAAAAATTTTAGGGAAGTTTTTTTCTTTTTTTAAGATTATCATCGACTTGAAACGATCAAATATATTTAGTACGCGAACCAAGTGACTCACCCATAGTGGGTTTTTTTACCTTTTTCCTTGACACTTGCACATAATTTGTGTTAACGGGTGAACTCCATGCGTAAGTCTTGCCAAATCACGGGCGAATTGTCAACCCCTTCGTCCGATCTTCACTTTTTATTTTTATTCTTTTATTTGAACCAAATGCACCCTCAAGTTACCCTCAAGTTTGTTAAAGATCTTTTATGATAACCCTAGAGATAAGAAATACACTACGTTGTCAGCGACGGGATTTTCATTTCTAAAATGTTGATTATTTCAATGGGAAAAAGACATGTTTGGTCATTTTGATCACTTGAAAACCTTACCATGGTTAAGTGTAAAGAAAAAGACCAATATGGTCATCACCATACATAATGTGCCAAGTGTCCCACTAAAATTCTTTTTAAATGATCAACTGACGGCGCTCAACCCTCAAATGCACAACTTCTGCGTTTCACTTTTATTGGAAATTGAAAAAATATGTACTATTGTCATAAGGTTGAGCATTTGCAAGTTGAACGCCGTCAGTTGTGCATTTGATAACATAATAAGACAAATATTGTCATAGTAAATGGGAACATATGTGGGTCCGGTCCCTTGGTTAAAATCTGTACTTGGATGGACACGTGACGTTCATCAACATTTGATGGAGTTGTACATTTATGCAATTGTGTATAACCAAATTTGTCAAAATGTTTTCACTTGACCATGGTTTAACTTTTGAGAGGTGATTTTGACCAAATTGGTCTTTTTCCCTATTTCAATTTAACCAGCTATCAAATTTAACAAATTGCTTGACAAAATTCTAACTACACTCGCCTCAATTCCAAAGTTCTCAACATCACACAAATTTGAGACATCGATGTAAACTAAAAAAATAAGATAATAACTTGATCCGTTAATTTTAGGAATATGAGAAATACTTCTTCTAGCAGTCATTGATTTAAAAAAAATATCAAATATTAAAGTTAAAGTACGGCAAAAGTTGTCAACAATTGTTTTTATTATAAAACCAATATCTGAGCAGCTAGAATGAGCATTAAAAGACAAACGAGTTGTGAGCTAAAACAGAAACAAATCTAACACAAAGTGTAAATAAACATAAAAATGTAAACAAATCTTAAAATATAATGTTTCGGGCATCGAAAATTAAATAACTAGACAGAGTGTGATTACAATTACGTCCATCTCGTTTTTGTCTTCGATTTGACTGATTGTTTCGATTTGACTGATCGTAGAATTTCCGACTCCTCTCGAAGCCTAAGCTATGCTCATTTTAGTAAGCTCATGTTTTTCTCACGATCTTATGCATCTAAAAATAAGTATGTCTGTTGTCCAATACTTGAACCCATCAACTACAAAGTATACGTTAATGATTTCTCGTAACTTTGTACACATAAACACGAATAATAATAATAATACATTATACAAATTTCTATGAATAGGAAATTTAGTGTGGAAGAAAGAAAAAAAGTAGGTTGGAAGTAGGACGATATGAATGTTACATTTCACTTGTTTTTTGGTATGCTTTGGTGGTACACTTACTGGATTTCACCGACACGAAGCATTTGTGTATTGTGATGCCACACCAACTCTTTCAAGCAAAAAAGTAAACGTGTCATTGGCTTAGAAAGCAACTTCACATAATATCACTTAACAAAACATGACAAAATAACCCCAAGAGTTTTTCTTTTTTACTTTGAAGATACATAACTATAGGAAAATAGGAGTACACAAACTTATAATTAGGGTAGAATCTAGTATCTACACTACTACACATAACACTTGTTTTCTTGATCACTAACATCTCCAATAGAGATAATACACATTTTTTTTATTTTTTTTTTTATTTTTTTTCTTTTTTAACGGCAGTTTGGTGCAGCGGAGTATCTTGCGTGCCACCGAGTCACTAAGTCTCTCAACCCGAGTTCGAATCATCTCACGAAGAGAATATCAACCCCATGCTAGCCATACAGTTTCCCATTAAGGGGCTTCAAGGCATCGCGATGAGATTCAAACCCGGCTGCCAATTCTAGGAAAATCCCCCACATGGGGAATGACAGGAGTCAAACCCCTGACCTCCCCACATGAAGACTATAACCAAATACATCCATCCAACTGAGCTAGACTTCATTTGCAGAAATAATACACTAAGCTAATCTATCAAGCTAGATCTTACTTTATACGAGTAGTTAACATCATTAAGTCCATTTACTATGTAGTCCTATCCTCATCATCAACAACAACACATGACAACTTTCAACTCTGGTTATAACTATATGTACTTTTCATCACCATTTATAAATTTATACACTACACATGTTTTGTGGTGCATTAATATGGTCCAACTTTTGTTAAATTAAGTTTCTTTTATTTATGAGAGAAATAAAAGAGTAATGTCCCCCAAATTTCAAATGTAGGGTTTGATAATGTGTGAACCCATGTACCCTAAACACAATAATTTGTGGGACAAAATTTGGAAAGGTTTACTACTACCCTACAACCATAATAAAACAAAAAGTTACGGGTGAATAGGCCCTCCTCTCCATTTCTTGCTACATGAATATGCCAAGTCATGTCACACATGACATACCCACTTCCTCTATTAATTATTTCGGTGTGAAATAGTTATATCAATGATAGTTTAAAAGATGAGTTGTGCCTTTTTTTCTCTTAAAAGGATTAAATCGGCGAAGAAACTCTGATCTAATGCATCTTTTTGAGTTTCGACTGACCTTTTGGCCAGGAGTTAGGATTGCATCTTGTTTTTAGATTATCCAGGAGTTGTGCCTTGTTATTTAGTCGAGTAAGTTCAATGATTTCGTCTACCGTATCTTGATCTATGTAACAAATGAATTCACTTGTCTTTCGTTTTGTTTTGAACTTAATTTTTTTATTAATTTGAAACATATTATTTATAGAAGATAAACGAGCAACAAGTAGTGTCACAAATATTTCTTTAACTTGAAATTTGTATTATAGAAATATAAGTGTATTCTTGAATATGTAATAGTTTGAACACGATCTGCAATAATTAAAGTGTGTTTTAAAACATTGACTCTGTGCTCTCACCTTTATCACATATTATAGACTTGAATAATGTTATCAAAATAATATTGGTAGATGGTGGACGGCAAATTTGATGTTTATGGATTAGCCAGAAAAATATTATTCCTTAATTAGTACGTATAAAAATAAGAATGTGCCATGCTTAATTCGTCAACAAAGTAATTACAACTGATTGTTCTAACCTACGTCCAAGTTACAACGCCTTTCTAGAAGAGGCCTATATATATGCATAAAGTAGAAGCCACGTTTTTCATTCCCAAGAGATACAATTAGGCTTAGATGGATACAAAATCCCATATTTCATGCTACCAAATACAATATTCCGTATTAGATATTATCTATGTATGTAACTGTTTATAACATCACTTTAATTATTCGTTTTGTGTCTTTAAGCTAAAAATAATTATAAAAGAAACTTATCACCTATCTCAACGTTACATTAACTTTATACTTCTTTTATCTCAAATTATTATCAACTTAAAAAAAACATACATTTTAACAAAAGTATCATTTTTACAGCTTTATCTCTCTTATTTTTTTTACAAAAACAATTTTACTCTTAACTAATTAATTTAAACTTTTTTTAAAATTTGTAATTATAATTTCAACTAAAGGTAATATACTAATCTCGATCTAAACTTTCTACTTACCAGAAAAAAAATATGAACTATAATTTTGGGATAAGTAGTACTCCCTCCGTCCTAAATTAATAGTCCCTGACAAAAAATACATTGTTTTAAAAAACATCATTCTCTCTATTACTTTTTTACAAAAATGACACAAAAACCCTTGTACAATTAATTAAAATTTTATATATAGTTTGTAATTTCTAATACCATTAAGAGTAATATGGAAACTTGTTATATTAATTACATTTATTTTTAGAAAGAGATTATAATTTTGGGACAATTAAAAATGATATAAAAGTATAATTTTGAGACGTATGTAGTAATTGTTTTTTTTTTCTTGGATGAAATGAATGATGCTGTTTGAAGTGTGTGGAAAGTTTTCTTAAAAAAAGTCGAAATGCCAAATATAGTAAGGAGTCGTGAATGAGTAAATAAGATGAAAATTGTTAAGAGTACATTGTAATCGTTGCATGCATACGTTTTCAAGAAGCAAAAAATTGGTGATGTTTTAACTTTTAAGTGTATTTTTAGTTGAAAACAATTCTTTTTACCTTTTCTATTTATAAAGGCAAGTGAAGTGAGTGGGATGGTATAAAGCACAACACGATTTTGAGCTTTGCAGAAAACAGTGATTGTTTCACGTTGCTAATTTCTAGGCTCCACAACTTCATGTCTCAACATTCTTTATTTAAAATACTCTTTCTTTTCGATTAATTAAAACTTAAGCAATTAACTTTACTTTTTTTTTAGTTGTTGCTCAATAAGTTCAGATCTAATTATAGGAAGTCATGGATAACATCATGGGCTTCAAAAATAGAGTTCTCAAATAAGTGGAAGTACAAGTTCGGGGTTAAATGGTTTATGTCATATTAGTTGGATTGATAGTCATATTAGTTGGATTGATGGTACGCTATTATGATTGATCTTTATTCAGTGGGAGTTATTAATTTGCAGTCACATAGGTTTTTTTATGTGCGTATACGAACAAGGGCGGATACACATAAGAGTCAGATGTGACACAGGATACACTCTATTTTAAATCACGAAAGATAACTTTTATATAAAATTAATTTTTTTTTAACATATCCAACACTCAGTTTTACGCAACGTTAGTCAACTTTAATATTAATTAAAAAACTTAAGTCCGCTTGACCGCTTCTGCGTTTATGAAAAAACATTACTATCTCTATTTTAAAATTATTGTTCCTAGCCAAAACAAACGGTTTCAAAAAATATAAACTTTTTTCCTATTTTATTTTTTCCCAAAATAATAATTTTTTCATAATTTTTTTTAAATTTGTAATATTAATATCAACTAAAAGTAATAGAGTAACTTAATCAAATTTGATGTATATATATTGTAGTAAACAATTAAATTGAAGATATAAAAAAATTATAAGGTGTTAATTTGTGACCGTGGATAAGATTAATGTGATGGGTAGGTAATTCTGTTCGAGTCAATACCGAGTTGACTCAACTCTCAAGCTAATTATTGAACCAATTCATTCTCATGCCTTTTTACCGACACCCTTCACATAAGCCATGCACGTGAACACTTGCCATGATCATGAATTACAAGGACCTACATTGTGTACAAGATATCTCATCCAATATATTTCAATCATTTCATTTGCCTATATGGTTATAAGATCGGATCGAAAAATTAAGAACAAACATGGTACAACTTTGCAACAAAAAGATGTAGGACAACGTTTATTATATATGTGTTTTAAATTAAATGTTCTTTACGACTTCGAAATTTGACCAAAATTATAGTTTATAAAATTTTCTAATATTAATTCAATAACTTTTTTGACTCGATAGATAACTCCTCAAAACGTAGTCGTTGTATTGGTTGTGAAAAGTCAATATTTCGCATCACTAAAAAGATTAATAAAGAAATTTGAAACAGATAAAGTTAAAGTGTGCCCCGTATTATAATTAGATCTTAGTATAGGATTAGGTGCAATTTTATAGATGATTGATGACCTATTAGACTTATTATGCCGTTTGTATTATATAAGTACTTGTTAATAGAGATAAAGTGAAATGAGAAGTTTTTTTTATATCGAAAAGAATAAAGAGTAACTATAATCGCATATTTGAGATATACCGATCCATATTAGGTACATCTTTATAATCTTAAAAAAATTCAAGAAAAAAAAATTTGAATCATGCATTTAGGAGTAGACTGCATCTAATGCAAGTCGTTCCATCTTAAATATGTGATTTTATAAACTTATTTTTGATCTTATGAGTTTACCCGCCCGAGCTTATAATTATTTTAGGCTCATATGCTTATTCTCTTAAGCTTATGTAGCTTATGAAATCTATATAAACTGAAGTATTTAAGCTTACAAACAAATTGAGAACATGAAACATAAATATATGGGGTGTAGTTTGAAATTTAACTGATTCAAAATATGGGCTTCTTTTAATCTACGTTGCAAAGATATCCAGCTGCCCTACAAGTGGCCCAGCCCATCACAATGAGCCACAAAGTGATTACACCTTTTTCTTAAGTAGTTAAGTAGTAGCATGGATCAAACATCAAGTAGTTTATAATCCATAAGTGTAATCCATAAGGGTACGTTTGGTACGGAGCGCTCAGCCTTAAAATTCGGGTTTAGGCTTAAAAGCAACGCTTGGTTTATAACAACAGTGGAGATGGTCACGCTAAACCCAAAAATTCTGCATACTCAAATCTTAGAACTCTAGATACGGTTAAATTGTGGACAAAAAAAATGCAATATCACAACTTTTTTTTCATAACACTAAACCTCATCATAACCTCCCTAACTAATAACACATTTTTTGATGTTATGATAACCTCATTTTTTTGAAAAATTTAACTAAAATTATATGTTTAAATAAAATTAAATAAAAAAACAATATATTAAACTTTTTACCAGATATTACACACATTTTTTTTAAAAAATTCAATCCATATCTTTTTACTCACTGCAAAATATGGCCCATTTTATTTTTGTGTTGAGGCCAGTTGTAATCTCTACCTTAAATGCAATTTATAAAACCGCCTCTCTTCTAACTCCCGTCCTTTTACTCTTGTACCTGCAATAAACACACAAAAGAAAAGCACATCACACACAAGTAGTGTAAATTTTCTAATTTTCGGGTTTTTTTAAAAAAAAAAAATTATCCCCCGTTGATACAAGGCTTTTGCTATGGGTTCAAAATATTATTCTCGGAATCCTCTCGAATTGATCTCAGTTAAAAGTGGAATGATTTGTTCTTGGTGACAAAAAGTGGATTTGGTTTTCTATTCTAAATAAATGAAGTAAATAAAGATTAAAGCCAGAAACAGTAAATCAAAAACAATTAAATGATAAAGCAGAAAAATACCCTTACTGAAAATGACCTATGCGGAATGTAAGTCTAAACGGAATAAAGTGCTATTCGGAAAGTCAAACAAGCCTATGCGGAAAAATGCCCCTATTCGGAAAACATCACTATTCGGAAAATTGGGCTATTCGGAAAGATAGCTTATGCGGAAAAACAGATCTCTACTCGGAAAATAATGTCTATTCGGAAAAAGATGCTATGCGGAATAATTGCCTTATGCGGAAAACAAGATCTATTCGGAAAAATGCTCTTATGCGGAAAAATTACCTTATGCGGAAAATCAGCTTATGCGGAAAAAGAATGCTATTCGGAAAAATTGAGCTATGCGGAAAATATGGCTTATGCGGAAAAATCAAGTTATTCTGAATAAAATCACTATGCGGAAAAATCAGCTATGCGGAATATATAAAATATTCCGAGTAAAGGAAATGTAAACACCCCTATTCGGAATATCCAGAATTCCGAATAAGGGAGATATAAAATCGTCTGTTCGGAAAGTTTCTGGAATTAAAGAACAGTAACCGTAGCGACAAAACAGGGCATACGAATTTTAATCAAAATCGAACCAAATACTCAAAAAGGTTTTACCAAATTAAACACAAATCATTCAAATACCATAAGTAACAAATCCCACCAATAAAAACACTAAATCAACAACTTTTTAAGATCAAACTTGAATCAAATAAAAACTTAAGGACTTGCAAAAGGGGATGATGAAGAACAAGATGAATGAAAAGATGGAAATGATTTAGATTAATGTAAAAGTAACAAGAGTAATGATTCAAACTTACAAGATTGAAAGGAAAAATTAAAAATCACCAAACACCCTAATGGTGTTTGTGATAGAACCGAACCTAAGAAACTGGGAAAAAGAAAATGAAGCTCTCTCTAATTGTGTGAAGGAAAAATCTATATATAGTCCTAGTGGTTGGTTGGTGAGTGGGCTTTCTCCCTTTCTTCTTGTCTTCTCGTCTTTTCAGAAAAGTTGACGTTTTCGATTCTGATTCGGGATTTGTCGTCGATTAAATTCAACTCGTCTTTTAATTTCTTCGTTAAATAGACTTGAGTTTCTTCGACATATGTAAATCTTCCATCTTTGGTCATTTTCTTCGATAAATCTTCAAATAGGCCCATTGACTTCAAATCTTTTGCATCTCTTGGACAAATAGACTTCGTCTTTAGTCTTTTTCCTTGATAAAACCCGTGCAATCCCATGTTTTCTTTAATATTCATCCGGTTAGCTCTGAAATCACAATAAACACAAAAACCACGCATAATTCCAAACAAATGATATTAAATACGTGTTTTGGTCTTGTTTTAGCCAGAATTAAGTGGAAAAAGGATGGGTGTTTACACACCTATCACCCGTAAGTACCGTTTTGTAGTGTAGTTTAAAAAAATATCAAACTTTGATCCCTCAAGTCGAACTTTCTGACTCCGCCCCTGATCACACACAAACACACACATGAACGAAACCCTGAAAAAAAAAGAAAAAAAAAACACAAGAAAGAAAAAGAACAACGCGAGGCACGGTATGGTTGTTGTGGCGCCGTCGTGTAGCGTTTCTGCCCACCGTTTAGATTGACTATTTCAACGCCAGAACTCATAACGTAGGCCACGGTGACTGTCGTTTTCGCCTCACGTCGTGAGCAACAAGTGAGCGAGAACACGCCATACCTAAACCTCTTAGGCAACATAGTGGTTTAGTGGTATATAGGAAAAAGAACATTACATGGCAAATTTATCATCACATCTTTTTGGTTTAAGTTTGTAAACAAATTTTATTATACAGCTTTAATAATTAGTATATCTTTTATTACTCCAACATCAAATCTAAACCTAAACCTAAAATGTTAATTTAAATCAAACCTAAATTTTAATCATAAATCTATCAACAAACCAAACAGGCCCTAAATCTTTATGAATCTAGGTAGCATAGTGGGTCACCCATAATGATTCCTTACCTGTAGATTTTACCATGTTAAGATTTTCTACGTTAAGTATGTAACTCAACTTTTATCATATATATATATATATATATATATATATATATATATATATATATATATATATATATATATATATATATATATATATATATATATATATATATATATATATATATATATATATATATATATATATATATATATATATATATATATACATATATATATATACTAGTTGCATAACCCGCCCAACGGGCGGGTTCGTTTCGTAAGCTTTTTTTGACAGAACATGGTTTAATCAGCTATATTGGTTGGCAGTTATACATATAAGGTTTAATTGTATTTGTTAAAAGGAAACTAACCTTTGATTACGTTTGGCCTTGACCCAGCCAGCAAACGTATTATGTCCCCATGTGAATTATTGTACGTATAAAAATAAACGGGTGTGTTTGTTTGTATAAGTAATGTTTGACAAACATTTGAGACTATTTTATATTTGTTGGCAGTTGGACATATATTCATTGTTATAAAATTATTTTTATTAAAAGAATTTTTATCTTAGTTAGTGTTAGTTGTTGCAACACTAAATGAACGTTTTATGGTAAACTGATGAATATTAGATAAGTTGCTTAATATATTTTTTCTATTATTTTAATTATAATAATATTTTATTTACAAACTCTACATTTATAATCCATTAATTTTGATCGTATTAATTTGAATCTTCTTTCATGTATATATTTAATAAAATTACTTCTGTGTATCCGTTGTATACCATTTGGACTCGTTTTTCGTTAAAAAGAAACTTATTTACTATCTTTGTCAATAGAAAATCGACCTTCGATGTCGTTTGGCTTTGGCTCTCCTAACAAACACGTTTAGTTCATAATCTTGTTTTGAAAGATTTCACTCATATAATGAACGGTTTGTGCTAAAATGATACTCTCTCCGTCCCAATTTATTAGTCCACTATTGAATTTTAAAGTTTTTTCATTCAACTTTGACTTTAAATTAATGCTTTTGTGTTATATAATATTTGATGCAAAATATATATATGGATTGAGTTTTAGATGTATTTTCATTGGGTATAAATTTCATCAAGTATTACATAACATAAAAATAATAATTTAAGGTCAAAGTTTGATAAAAAGACTTTAAAAATCAATAATTGACAAATAAATTGGGACGGAGGGAGTATTAAAAATGATATATTTGTGTGAAAAATTTGGTGTAAAAGGATGCATTTATTATGTTTACACTTCGCAAACTTTGAAGTGACATTCTTATGGGTATTCGGGATTGCTAAACTTGTATCCATTTATTTTCAAGCAACGACTGTGTCGCATCAATAATGCTCTGTTCTCGAGTATAAAAAGGAAAGAAGGGAGATGGGAGGAGAAAAAGGAAAGAAGTAAAAAGGAGATAGATATGAAATAATTTTTTATTTTATATTCTTGAATTGAGAAAAAAGGAGGAGGAAGTAAGAAAAAACACTTAAAAACCAATTACACTTCATTTCATCCCAATTTGGGAAGAAGATTTGGAGAGTAAATTTGGTGTAATTTACTCTCCTTTATTTTCACTTCTCTCCTAAAATATCTCAAGAACACAAATTTTTTTTATTTTCATCCCAAATCTTTCCTCTTCACTCCAAAATATAAACTCGAGAACATAGTGTAAATAATATAAACGGTAGTGGAACCAAGAATGAAGATTCATCATTTCTCACATAACCACACAATTCTAGCTGTAACGTCATCGATAATCTGCGAAGAGTCTATAACATATGCATATTCATAAGCTAGGTCTGAAAGTTAAAAAAAAAAGATAAGAGTAAGAAACAATAAAGTATTAGAAAGGCATGTGGTTATTAGGCTAGATTTAGCAATACCGTGAAGGAGTGGATCGTGAGCAAATATCAAGAATGTCACGCGTTACAACTGATAAATGATGCGAAGCTCGTGCGTGAGGTGAGCTAAATTGGCTCACGTAAGGTGAGGTTGTCACGTTTCTGGTTTTATGAAAAAAGTGGCTTATGGAGGGGTTTTTTTTGGTGTGATTGATAAAATCAGCCTTAAAGGAGGTAAAGACATCCATTCCTTCTATACACCAACAATGTTTTGAAACTCGGTTTTTGAATCGACTCGGTCAAGTTACTGGGACCGGGTCGAAACAGGATAACCCGGTTTTCTAAAAAAATATATGTTTTCATATTTGTAATAATTAGCAAAAAATTATGTTTAAAAGCCATAAAAACTTTCATATATTAAAATTTTAAATTATTTACCAACTAATATAATTTGTAAAAATAAAATTCCATCGCTAATACGTAAAATTTACATATTTTTTTTGTAAAAAAAATCTGAAAAATAAAAAACGGCCGGTTCTCAAGAACCGGATTGAACCGAGTCACCCGCCGGGTTTCGAAAATGTGAAACCCGTGTCAAAATTATCTGTTTTTTTGACTCAACCGATTAAGCTGACCGGGTCGACCCAAGTTTGTAATCATTGTACACCACCAAATCATTGTGCACATCGTAAAAAATCAGCTACCAATCTTTTTCCAAAAGCATGACATATAACTGCCTTATTTAAACCACACGTTTTGTTATAGCGTCCAATGATAGACGAAGTCAAATACAATTCCTACAAAGTAGGATCACAACCTATCAAGTGACTGCCATCGAATGTATTCTTGGCACATTTTTAACATGTCAACTGATATATGTTTATATGATATTTCTGTCTTTGGTTTTGCAATAATTACTTTAGGTCGTCTCACAAATATTTTGACCACACAACAAATCTTGATTTTGCGTTTAAACTTTTTCTTGACGTTCTTTGTTTTCTCACTTTTAGATGTTCGTTTTTGTCTATTCAAATTCTTAACGGTAGAAAAAAATGAAAATCTGAAGATAATATGAAAAAGTCTGATAGATAATCTCATTTTTTTA
Source organism: Glebionis coronaria (assembly GCA_025667525.1). Classification (NCBI taxonomy): domain Eukaryota; kingdom Viridiplantae; phylum Streptophyta; class Magnoliopsida; order Asterales; family Asteraceae; genus Glebionis; species Glebionis coronaria. Next base: position 629,350,290 of record CM046874.1, on the reverse strand, counting down.
GATGGTCATACAAAATGAGACCCACCCATGACCCATTATTTTCAACTGCATTTCAGCTTTTGTTTGTGTTTTCGACGGAAAACTGCAAATGGCTTGGACCACTAATATCCAAAGGGTATCAAGTAACAGCACTTTTATGGTTGACAATTGACCCCTTACCATTTTTGTATATGGAAGGCTAACAAATGGGTTCATCGTTGCATATTTCAGGTCTCAAAAACCTTGCACTGTATATTGAATGGTCTATTCGAGAGAGAAAAATCATGCTTGATTCGACTATCAAATGTATACTTAGATTTATAAGATAATTAATTCTCTGCTTTGGACAGTTAATAAATTTAAAAAATATGAAAAAATGAACTGGATCATATTAGGCATAGTCTGACATTACCCTCTTGAGAAATGCAATTGGTTGGGATATCCTCAGGAGCAACCTCTTCAAATGTTGGTGTAATCCTTTACGTGCTTCTTTGTTACGTACCTATTATATGCAGGTTAGAATCATCAACCTATCCGTTAAATAATTGTAAATACTTTGAGTAAATAAAATATAGCAAGCTGAAGCTAAAAAAATGAAACCAAATAAGAATGTAAACCTTAATTAAGCACATAAAATATAAGATCTCATGAGGAATACAACAGGAATTACCTTTTACCTTGATTTTTACGGGTGTAATTCACAATGGTATGTGTACAAATTAAAGAATGAACTCTGTCTTAGCATGTACGTTATAAGCACATAATCAATATACAGTTATACGCATTGGTGGTCTTTTAGTAAAAAAATATGGGTTCATTTAATTTGTTGCCGGTAGCTTCATTCGCTTGGCGTGCATTAGCTGCAATTGTACTTTCTCATGGACGACATTTCACAAGAGCAGTTTTGATTCTTTAGATCTGCATTTTTTTCATCCGTAAAAATATCTAAGAAATTAGAGAAAATAGGCACTTAAGCACATAAAAGAAAATATCTCAGGAGCAATTGAATTACCTTTTGCCATAAAAATTTAGTGGTGGAATTCATAATGGTATACAAATCAAAGAATCAACTCCGTCTTAGCATGTGCATTATAAGTACATAATCAATATACAGTTATACTCATTCCGATTATACATTATGATTTGCTTTTATGAGAAGTGCAATCATCAGTAACTAACTAAAAGGTCTGCAAGGATCAATACAAATGCAAAAAACACATTATACTTATCAGTCACCATATGTCATATTTGTAGCATGATCTATAAACATAAAGAGAAAAAAAAAACATAGAATTTACATTCTTGAAGATTCTTGATCAGCGTATTACGAAGAAAAGGTCCGACAAAGGTACCAAGTAGATTATGGGCACCAAGGTAAAAGGTTATAATAGCAGATACCAAAATAAAACATCTTCATAACACATCTTCATATATTATAGGCACCAAGGTAAAAAGTAAAAGGTTATAATAACAGATTATGATCAACATATATAAGATATGAAGACGTGTTATTAATATATATAATATATCAATATATATTATAGCTCATACCAAAGGTAAAAAGGTGAGGTATCCATTAACGTGGGATTTCAGCCCTGATGTTCCACCAAATAAGCTTTGTGAGAATGATCCTAATGGTGACTCCTCGGAAGTAGCTGCAAATTCAATTAGTTCTCGTCAAGGGCAGTCATCTACACAAATGCCTTTTGATCCTGATGTTGGCTCCTCGGAAGTAGAAGCTGCAAATTCAGTTTTGTTATAGTTCTCGCTAATGGAAAATTCAATTTAGTTTGGAAAAGGCCTGAAAGAAACTACACGGTGGCTAGATCTAACCTGTACAGATGGTAATTCATGAAAATTAAATAAGATTTTACCCACACTAATTGAAGCATATAAGCTTATTTCTTGGTGCCCAAATCAAGCATGCATGTCTTATACTTTTAATCCTTTGAACTCGTTTACGCACAGCTTGATCTCTGACCATTTTACGTGGTTAGCAGTTCTTGCACCCCCTCCTATGACGCCTCTTCTTTCAGCTGCGGAAGTGATCAACAAAGCAACTGATGGTACAGTCAACTATTAAAAACCCAATAATATTTGGGTTTCTAACAAAGAGACTTAAACATTGGATCTTTACTAACCTAAGGATCAGCACCAGATGAGACCTGTACATTTAGCACATGATAAAAGGCAAGACACGTGGCTTTTAGATATATCAGATATATCTTTTAGATAATTGGAAGAAAACGTCAAAGATAATCTGATTACAATATTAGCAATATATGTATTGATTAGATCAATGGACTGTGATAAAATCAAATGTTTACAGAACCATATCATTCACACTAACTTATGTACTGATCATGATTACCATTGGCCTTTCTCCTGCTGCTCCGACTTCTTTTTCTTTCTAAAGTTTGATTCACAGGTGGTTATTCCGAGTCTTCCTCAAGGTTCCTACGAGCACGTCCTTTGTCACCCTCCACCGCGCTTACGGCTCTATACCCCAACCCAACTTGCTCTGGCCCCGAGTCCTTCCTTTCTATTCCTCGGTAAGTGGAGCGTCAGAGCATGGGGGCGGTATCTGCTTTTGACTGATAGAAAGCATCCCTCTTTTGTCCCTCCTGACCAAACCCGCCAAAAAACAAAAAATATCATATATTTTTAAGGTATCTAATTAAATTTGCAGATGATGCTACACATAGATAAACAATATTTAACACATTCACTGTTGAGACTAATTTCATGCACCCAAGATATAAATACAAAAAAAGCTACCCTCATAGTTAAAGACCACAAAGCATATAATATGGGGCTTATGAAGGCTTTCAAATATACATATCGTAAAAAATGTGTGTGATTTCTAACAGATAAAGAGAGATCTTTATTACCTTTTCAGACAAGTTGAACCGCGTACTAAGCTCTGACTATTTACTAAAAATTTCTCAGCCACAAGCAGAGATCCCATGTTTTGAGAACCATTCGACATCTTAAACGCCTGATCTCCAACCAACGTTATTATCAAAACAATAAACAAATAATAAACAATTAATTGTATATATGTTGAAGTATAAACACACTCTTTCTTTTGTAGTCAGTTTCACGTCCATATCAAGCGGACCGTTCTCATTTTTCTCTAGGTTCTTTAAGACTGTCATAGCTTGTTGCAACCACGCAAGGTAAAAAAAATCTTACGCTATATACATTCGAAGAAGAACATCCTCAATTTGCTAAATAAATACGAATGATTATATCTTAAAAGATTTGATTTTACGTACTCATAGTTATCTAGTGCTATATTTAGGCATTATCTATATCTATTTTAATCATTCACATACTGCGTATTTTAGGAAAAAACATCCGATTATGTCATATGTTTTACAATTTGTATTTGTAAATAGAATATTTGATTATGTTTAAAATAATGGACAAAAATAAAATGATAAACTTGTAACCAATAGGATGCTTTTAAAAAGGACACGTAGCCAAATGACGTGGCAGGTACTTCATTATCCTAGTCAAAATTAGCCCCTATATATATATATATATATATATATATATATATATATATATAGGGGCTAATTTTACGTTTCTTACGTTTTTTGTGCATCAACAACTCATTTACGTTGTCTTTTACGTTTCTTACGTTTTTTGTGCATCAACAACTCATTTTTTTGCCTAACTTCTTTTGACTTTTTCCTTTAAAATTTGATTCCGCATCAAACTATAACAAATTAAAAATTTTGTGCATGAAAAAAAATTTGTACACCAAATTTCACCTTTTTGTGCATCGAATTTCGTTTTTTGTGCATTAAAAATACGTAAAAAACTCAAAATTAAAAAAACTTTCTTCACAACTTTTTTATGCACCAACATATCCGACATTGTGGAATTTTTTCAGAATTTTTTCAGAATTTTTTGAAAACTTTTTTAAAATCATGTTTAGATAGATAGTTAGTTAGTTAGTTTGAAGTATGAATTGATCTTATCCATTAATTTTAAATTAGTGGCTGAAAATCCTTCTTATCCTTCTCACCATAAAAAGTCTTTTTATTTTAACTCACCCCTATTTATATATATATATATATATATATATATATATATATATATATATATATATATATATATATATATATATATATATATATATATATATATATATATATATATATATATATATATATATATATATATATATATATATATATATATATATATATATATATATATATATATATATATATATATATATATATATATATATATATATATATATATATATATATATATATATATATATATATATATATATATATATATATATATATATATATATATATATATATATATATATATATATATATATATATATATATATACTAGCCGGGTACCCGCGCAATGCGGCGGCGGGTACCTGTGACTATATTTTTAGGCAAACGAGTGAATTATGATAAAAAAATCACTACACATTCAACACGATCGGCTAAAATATATAAACGTGTGTCACACACAATTGCAGCGCAACACCACCAAAATAAAACAACAAAAACAATTTAAACATAAGCAGACTACATATGTTGTGACGAAAATATAGATAGTGGCAGCAAAGGGTTAGAGTTGTATGTTCGAGGGGTTTGAAACCAAAAATGACAGCCAAAACCGTCTTATGCATGCTTTAAAAAGTTTGTGCAATGGGTTTTTATTAGTTTAGTTGATATGTGCTGTTACAATATGAGAGAATGGTTACAACCATGGTTTTAAAGAAATTTAATTTTTAAGGGTTGTTATTGACCTAACATTAGAAAAACGTATATATTTACTACATAATAAACACTTTTAAATTATGATATAAGATATTTAATTTTCTTAACTGTGTATGCATAACTCCCAGAATTTTGAATGACTTTTAAACATTGTTTGCATAAACTTTCCCAAAGAAGAAATGTTTTAGGCTTAAAATTTTAAGACTACTAAATTGAGTAAATTGTCTAAATATTTTATAAGGTATTAAGATATATATATATATATATATATATATATATATATATATATATATATATATATATATATATATATATATATATATATATATATATATATATATATATATATATATATATATATATATATATATATATATATATATATATATATATATATAATATATATATATATATATATATATATATATATATATATATATATATATATGAAGATTAAACATTGGTTACACCTAAAAGTCTTATGGAGAAGTCAGTTTTAATAATTTGTATTAATGTTGTTGAATGTAGAAGATACATTGTCACCCGATAAAACTGGATGAGAATTGTATACCATAATTTGGATTGCAACTTGGATGGTTGTGTTAGACGAGGCCTAAGCCTATATCATTCAAACTACGAGGAGTGTTAGACGAGACCCAAGCCTATAGGCTTATAGTCCATTAGGTTTAAGGTTAAGGTAGCTTGTTTACAAAGTTATTTTTTCATTATACTAGGGATGAGCTCGGGACCAATCTCGTCCCGATCTCGTCCCGATTTAGTGCTCCCGATTTTTTCCCGATCTAAAAAGTTATGTACCGATCCCGTACCCGAACGGGATTCGGGTATCGGTACCGGTACCGAGAAATCGGGATTTTCCCGTTTTTTTTCAGGAATTTCCCGATTTTGTACCGATACCGTACCGAATTAGTGGTCCCGAATTTTTTTTCACCTTATTTTGTAGTCCCGATCCCGTATCGGACGGGATTCGGGTATCGGGAATCGGTACGGTTCCGAGAACGGTTCGGGTTTGGATTCGGGATTCGGGTCAAAATGCTCATCCCTACATTATACATACATATGCAATGTTTTTATGTAAGAGAAGGGTTATTTTGGATACCTTGTATTCCATGGATACAAGGGTATCAATCCTCACCTTCCATCTAATATAGATTAAGGGTTGAGATTAATCCCTATTTTTATTAATAAAAAAAGTAGAGGAGTATTTTGGTAATTTCATTCCTCCCACCTAACACCACCTCCCACCTCGCCATCAGATCTATACATCGTCTTTTTATTTTTCTCTCTTAAACACACACATAAAGACACACACACACACATATACACAAAACACATACTCGATAAAATTCTCGATCTAAATCACGACTTGATCCATCATCGATCTGTTATATCATCATTTGTTTCATAATTGAATCAACCCCATCGATAATTTATTAATATTAGGTAATTTCATCAAGATCTATATGTATTTTTTGCTTATTTGATGTAAATAAGCTTATCTTTTATGCTTATTTGATATGAACTTATATACTAGTTTAGATTTGATGTGAATAAGATGATAGCTATTTTTAGCTTATGAAATTATTCTTTTTCAGCTTATTTTGATGTGATTATGGACGTGTTAGCTTATTTGATGTGTTTTAATGAAGCTTATTTGATGTGTTATAATTAAGTTTAATGTGAATAAGCTTATTAGGAGAGTTATATGAATAAGCATATGAACTAGAATAGAGTTATGTGAATGATCTTATGGATAAAGTTTCTTGAAGCTATAGGATAAGAATAAGGTGAGTTTTGTGAATAAGCTTAAAGTATACTTATGTTGAAACTGTAGCTTATCATTTATGATACCTCCATACATCATATATGATAAATATATCATATATGATATATGGAGGTATCATATATGATAATATGATAATATGTTTGAAAACAAATACAACCAAGTTTGTGATCTACAGGTGAGTAATTTAAAGTTAGTTGTGTATATATTATCATATATGATAATCTGGTTGTAAAACCCGCATTAAAAACCTATGAACAGTACATGTGAACAGTAACTTACGAAAACACGGTAAAATTTAAACTTTCAATTTATAATATTAATACACGTGTCACGACAATAAATAACGAACAATCATGAATATTATAAATGTGGCACGATAACGAATACCAAAATCACGAATAATAAAATGACGAACAAACACGTAAATTATTTAACACACAAAAAACTACGGGTTTACCCCATGGTGGGCCCTATGCCGCGACTAGACAAGAGAAGGGAGGCCAAGTGGGCCTTTTGGCCCAAAACCAATTTTAATAAAAACATCAGGAGAATTATTTTTCTCATATTTTAGGTTTACAAAAATTTTGTCTTCTTCCTCCTTGTTTCACCATAGCCGCCGGCCACCATCAAGAAAAAGGGCAAACCCGGACGATTTTTGTGTTTGTTTAATTTTTCGTGACCACCTCGTCATTCTACACGCATTGGTATATTTAAAAATCTTATCTTTTCATTTTTTTATTTTCTTATGATTTCATGTTTAAAATTAATTAATCACATGAACATGAAAAAGGAATAACCTAGGATTAATTAACTTTGTCAAAGGTGCGTTTGGTTTGTGGTTTGGACCGGCCGAGACACCGAGACCCCAAGAGGGGTGCTCGGCTTGTTTTATTCACCACCACCGAGACTCCCAAGGGGCTCGGCATGGTTGGTTCGTGGCTCGGACGCAGCAAGAACCCCGATCGAAGGTCGGGGTGTGTTTGTTTGTTCGGTTGGGTGTAACTGAGGCACCACCGAGACCCCAAGGGGCTCGGTTGGTTTTGTTTGATCGGACCCGAGACCAAAGGGACCCCGACTTCGAGTCGGGATATGCTTACATGTTTAGTTGATTAAGTAGTGTCAACCAAGACCCCTCCAAGGTCTCGGTGGGACTTTGATATGGTTTATTTGGTTCGGCTTATATTAGAACACGGGCTCGGGATTCGGGTTTTTATAAAAACTATTTTTATAAGTCATGTTATATTAAGCTTTAGGTTAATTAATTTATTCAATTAATTCATGTATAACCTAAGGTATTTATACTTAGTCATTTTAATTAAAAATGTATTTTAATTAAAATCATATAACGTATAGTTTAATTAAATTAACCAGTTATTTAATTATTAAGCTATAACCATGACTTGTATTGTACTAATTTAACTTCACTTATTAATTATAATTCAGCTTAATTCTAATTATGGAAACTTACTATTTTTGGGAACTTTCTAGTTTTAGAAACTTACTATTTATGGAAACCTGCTATTTTTAGAAAGTTACTTAGTATTACAATACAAGTATTATAATACACTAATACATGAATAATACACAACAGAACATCAGAATAACTATAGTTAACACAGTAGACAGTAAAACATGACAAAATACGTATAACAAGCAAATAACACACGGAACTAGTAAAACACATGTAATTCAGACAACTCATACACGATAATATTTCTTATATAGTGTTATCCGTCAAGGCGGATTAGTCTTCATCGTTTCCGTTAGCTTCTACTGGACATAAGGTACGAATTTCCCGTCCTTTAGTAAGGACAATCTATTCCTTCATTAGGATTTCCCGTATACAGCCAACTGTTTTCCCCAGTAGTTACAGATTAAATGCTTATGTTTATTAGTTACCTTATCCATATACATGCATAACCAGTTTCACCTAGTTATGGAAGTACCATAACCATAACACTAGAGGCACTAGTGTTATGACTTCACCACGGCGGAGTGATAGCTCGTGGCGTCCCTTATTAGTTTATTTGGCCATTATATAATTATATTATCATGTGGGGCGTATGGGTGCATCCTAGTTACATGTTTCAGTTAGGATTTCATGGTGAATGTGGTGTGTGCATTGCATCCTTCACAAGGAGCTGATCTCTCCTACCCACTTACCAGTTAATTAGAGGCAACCCCTCTAATTGCATGATGGGGTCTCCCCTCCAAGTATTCATGCACGTTGTTGACCTCATGAACTATATTGGCTATTATGGTACATTAACTAATACAAATTTTCATAAGAAAACGACCCGGATCACCAAGCTTGGTTGGCAATTTCCTTAAGAGCACTGTAGAGCAATTCTCATTAAGTTGGGTGTTGGCGATATCGAGGAGCTTTTCCTTGTCTCTCAAAAGATCTTTAAACATTTTTGCATACTTGGGCATGTGAGCGAGAGCCTCAGCGAAGGAGATATTGAAATTCAGTTGTTTGAACATTTTAAGGAAATTCGAAACCTGAATATCATCCTTGCTCTTTTGCTTCTCTTTCCTCAACCTTGAAGGATAAGGTATATTGGAAGAAGAGGAAGGCTTTAGGGGAATAGGATCACTCACAACCACGGGTGGAGTAGGGGTAGAAGGAAGAGGTGGAGAAATTGGGGAAGGAGAAGGATGAGGAATAGGAGCAGGCGACTCGTTCGCCTTAGTCACAACCACCGGTGGTGGTATAGGAAGCTCGGGTTCCTTGGTACCTTTACCACTTCGAGTGGTGATTGCTTTCATCTCCCCTCTTGGATTCGCAACGGTGTTACTCGGAAGAGTACCCGAAGAAGAGGGTTGACTACTTTGGAAGAAACTAGCCATCATGTTCCTCAGATCATTAGTTTGGCTATCCAACGTATTTCTCATATCTGCTCTCAAATCGTTTCCTTGCTTGACCAAGTCTGCTTTCAAGTTGCGTACTTCCTCTTGGAGATTTCCCACTATCACATCATTGGTTCTCATGTAGGTTGCAACCTCTTGGTGTAATGCGGTGGTGGTTTGGTTGGGAGGAGCATTGTATGCAGGTGGTTGGTAAGCTGGTTGTTGGTAGACTTGATTGTTACGTTGAGGCGGTTGTTGCTGCTTGTGAGGTGGGATGTATGGTTGTCGAGGTTGTTGTTGTTGAGGAGGACGGTTAAGGTTTTGTTGTGGGTTTGGGTTGGTAGGAGGAAAGCCAGGTGGTGAAAGATAGTTGTTGCTGCGATAGCTAAGCAAGTTACGGTCACCTTGAGGTTTAGCTTGATAAGCAGGTTGAGGATAGGTGCCATATGCCGCATTCACATTCTCAGCAGGGTAGTCTTGGGTGGCGGTACAAGTTGTGTAAGAATGAGGACCACCGCATATCTCACAAGGTTGGCTGACAGCGTTCACTTGAGCGTTTTTGGCGTTGTTGTTGTTGTTGCTGACGGTGTGGGTGACAAGCGATTCAAGAAGCGTAGTGATTTTGTCCAATCGCTTGTCGCTGTCACTTGTGCTAGCACTAGCGACATTGGTCCGAACACTCTTGGTTTGCACACGAGATTTATTCTCAATGATGTCCCAAGCAGCATTGGAAGTCTTAGCCAATAGATTACCCCCCGAGGCACTGTTCAGTGAATCTTGGTCACTCATGCTTAAACCATTGTAAAAAGTATTAATTTGATGTACTTTGGTAAAACCATGTTGTGGGCATTTTCTTAAAAGATCTTTGAAACGATCCCAAGATTCACTGAACGACTCATCGTACTTTTGTTCAAAATTTATGATTTCATTCCGCAATGCGGTAGTACGAGAGGGTGGAAAAAAGTAATTGATAAACTTTGTTTCCAAATCCGTCCACGAGAGAATACTCTGTGGCGGTTCCTTAGCAAGCCAATGCCGGGCTTGTCCCTCTAAAGAAAAGGGAAAAAGTTGTAACCTTATAACTTCTTGTGGAACTCCATTGAACTTGACCGTGTTGGTGAGTTGTAGAAATCTCTTGATGTGGTCGTGTGGATCATCAATGGTTCGTCCCAAGAATGGCTGAGCGGAGACCATCTGGATAAAGCCTGACTTTAGCTCGAAATTGTTGGCGGCAATTGGTGGTATAACAATTGGATCCGTGTTGCCATCGACATGAGCTTGCAGCAATTCAATCATCGGGCGATTATCCGGAAGGGGCTCATTGTTGTTGTTATTATTGTTTGGAGGTGGTACACCGGCCATGTCTAAGTGATCGAGAGGCTCGGGCTCTTGATAAGACGTGGATCGAGTGCGCATACACCTACAAAAGAACGAACAAAGAAAAACAAAGCAAAAATATTTTTGGTTTTTATGTTTTTTTTTTATTTTTTTTATTTTTTTATTTTTTATTTTTTATTTTTTATTTTTTTTTATTTTTTTTGTATTTTTGAAAATTTTTGTGAAAAAGTAACGTTCACGGGGAACGGATCCCAAAATCCAAGTTTTCACAAAAAACTTTTGATCTTAACGAGAAGAGCCGCAGCGGCGCCATTTGATACAAGGCTTTTGCTATGGGTTCAAAATATTATTCTCGGAATCCTCTCGAATTGATCTCAGTTAAAAGTGGAATGATTTGTTCTTGGTGATAAAAAGTGGATTTGGTTTTCTATTCTAAATAAATGAAGTAAATAAAGATTAAAGCCAGAAACAGTAAATCAAAAACAATTAAATGATAAAGCAGAAAAATACCCTTACTGAAAATGACCTATGCGGAATGTAAGTCTAAACGGAATAAAGTGCTATTCGGAAAGTCAAACAAGCCTATGCGGAAAAATGCCCCTATTCGGAAAACATCACTATTCGGAAAATTGGGCTATTCGGAAAGATAGCTTATGCGGAAAAACAGATCTCTACTCGGAAAATAATGTCTATTCGGAAAAAGATGCTATGCGGAATAATTGCCTTATGCGGAAAACAAGATCTATTCGGAAAAATGCTCTTATGCGGAAAATCAGCTTATGCTGAAAAAGAATGCTATTCGGAAAAATTGAGCTATGCGGAAAATATGGCTTATGCGGAAAAATCAAGCTATTCTGAATAAAATCACTATGCGGAAAAATCAGCTATGCGGAATATATAAAATATTCCGAGTAAAGGAAATGTAAACACCCCTATTCGGAATATCCAGAATTCCGGATAAGGGAGATATAAAATCGTCTGTTCGGAAAGTTTCTGGAATTAAAGAACAGTAACCGTAGCGACAAAACAGGGCATACGAATTTTAATCAAAATCGAACCAAATACTCAAAAAGGTTTTACCAAATTAAACACAAATCATTCAAATACCATAAGTAACAAATCCCACCAATAAAAACACTAAATCAACAACTTTTTAAGATCAAACTTGAATCAAATAAAAACTTAAGGACTTGCAAAAGGGGATGATGAAGAACAAGATGAATGAAAAGATGGAAATGATTTAGATTAATGTAAAAGTAACAAGAGTAATGATTCAAACTTACAAGATTGAAAGGAAAAATTAAAAATCACCAAACACCCTAATGGTGTTTGTGATAGAACCGAACCTAAGAAACTGGGAAAAAGAAAATGAAGCTCTCTCTAATTGTGTGAAGGAAAAATCTATATATAGTCCTAGTGGTTGGTTGGTGAGTGAGCTTTCTCCCTTTCTTGTCTTCTCGTCTTTTCAGAAAAGTTGACGTTTTCGATTCTGATTCGGGATTTGTCGTCGATTAAATTCAACTCGTCTTTTAATTTCTTCGTTAAATAGACTTGAGTTTCTTCGACATATGTAAATCTTCCATCTTTGGTCCTTTTCTTCGATAAATCTTCAAATAGGCCCATTGACTTCAAATCTTTTGCATCTCTTGGACAAATAGACTTCGTCTTTAGTCTTTTTCCTTGATAAAACCCGTGCAATCCCATGTTTTCTTTAATATTCATCCGGTTAGCTCTGAAATCACAATAAACACAAAAACCACGCATAATTCCAAACAAATGATATTAAATACGTGTTTTGGTCTTGTTTTAGCCAGAATTAAGTGGAAAAAGGATGGGTGTTTACACACCTATCAAATCCCCTACACTTAACCATTGCCATGCCCTCATGCAATGCTTAGTGATAAAGCAAGTTTACACTTTTCTCATAATTAATCAACCTTGGCCTTATTTAAATTCTACTAAACAAAAATTTAAGAAATAAAACTTTAAAAGTAACAAGGGATAGAAAACCATTTTCACTTGAAAATAGCTATATGGAAATAACTTGCAAAGAAATCGATGACTTACATTAGGGCTTTTGGTGCTGCGAAGATTCATCACCCTCAAGTTTCACGTTCCCCAAACTAAGCTTAAAAACGAGATCATTGTTATTATAAGTTAGTAAATCAAACACTTACACACATGGCTTAATTAAATGCTTAAACTCCCTTATTCCTAGGTGTATCTCTTATATTTTATTTTTGTCTTAGAATGATCATGAAGATGCATTTTTGGACTTATTTCGATAGTTTACTTAGGCTGAAAGCAAAGTAGGACGATTTGATCAATAGTTAGCTAAAGGACAAAATCTCTTAAAACTGCTTCTCGGGATATCAAAAAGTTCATATCTTGGCATAACTTGGTTCACGATTTGAGACCTTTCTCGGGCCGATATTTGGCATGTACTTCATACTTCATATCTTCGAGAGACGTTCTTGAGATAATGGTCTTCTCATCATAATAGAGTTTCTTCACTTGGAGACTTTTGAGGGGTACTCCAACTTTGTTGACCACGACTTCATGATTATTTCTTCAATCTCTAATTAGGATTTTGAGATACAACGATCCACCTCCTTTTCGGACTTGGATCTATTTATCCTCATACCTTGTTAGGGTCTTTTCGGATAGACTTCTCCATGATCTTTATGGGAGTTGATTGCTTTTCGTCGTGAGTGTTGATCCTTCATATTGACTTTAGGAATAATGCTTTTCACATCACTATGGATCTTCAGCAATAAAATTGAATCCTCATGCCTTGTTAGGGCCTTTTCGGACTCGCCAATCTTCGCGCCCCGCTTCATAAGTTATGCCTTGGCTATGAACTCTTATCATTACCGAGCAACTTTTAAACGATCTTGGGCTAGAAGCCAAGTAACTTTTCAAAATGTACGACCTTCCTTATTGCAGATAAGTTATTAGCAAGTGATGGGAGAATAGGCAAATAATTACACCAAGTGAGCTTGTGCAAGAATACCGACTTATAATTGACTCTATCATTTCTCGTCCTCCACAATTTAAAATCTCAAGTAATGAGACTCGTGGACACTTAGCCTAATAAACCAATTAAGGTCTACATGGTTAAGGATACTAGCTAGAATAAACTTGAATAAGTCTATTCGGGTTGAGTCAAAATAAACGCAACAGGCCTAATATGTCAAAGATTTCTAAACTAGCTACACCACTTTATTAATAATTTTGACTTAATGCGGGATATATACATATGAAAGCAACGATAAAAATTTAAAAATTACGACTAAATGGCCAAAGTTAATAAAAAACTTGAAAAATGTTGAAAAATAGGATTTTCTGGTTAAATGAAGGCATTTTCATGGAAAAGTCCACTTAAAACTTCGATAGAAGTCCCCCCTACACTTAAGATAAACATTGTCCTCAATGTTTAAGCATGTGGGAAAAATCTCCCCTACACTTATGACATTGTGCACGTTGGTTAACTCGAGTTAAGGAAGAGACGACTAAAGTGATCAATTTCAAATGTGAGTACGATAGTTGAGCGATAGAATCGGATTTCGGATAACACGGGAGCACGGTTCTTCAAATTTTCCAAGATTGCAGTTATCCCTGTAATCACATCACCACACAAACACAAATGACCAAAATAGGTCCTCCCCTACACTTAGGGGGTTAAAGGGATAGATACTCGGGCTGCCTCCCGAGGAGCGCTTGTTTTTGATAACCGAGTCACGAGCCTGACTCGACCCAAAATTAGTTCATGGGGAACGTGGTGAGGGATGGAATCACCTCTTGAGAGGTGTCCTCACCAAAGTACAACTTCATTCGTTGGCCATTCACCTTAAAATTCGGTCCATTAGGTTGAGTGAGCTCGAGAGTACCATATGGAAAAATTTGGGCAATGGTGAATGGGCCGGACCAACGAGATTTTAGCTTGCCCGAAAAGATTTTCAACCGAGAGTTAAAAAGTAAGACTTTGTCTCCAACATGGAACTCTCGGTTTTTGATCTTGGAGTCGTGAATGAGCTTAGTCCTTTCCTTATAGATTAAAGAGTTTTCATAAGCCTCATTACGTAGTTCATTCAGCTCATTGAGTTGGATCTTGCGTAGGTCACCGGCTTTGTTGATATCAAAATTGGCCCACTTCAAGGCCCAGTAAGCCTTGTGCTCCAACTCAATGGGGAGGTGGCACGCTTTCCCGTACACAAGACGATAAGGCGTACAGCCGATCGGGGTCTTGTAAGCAGTACGGAAAGCCCACAAAGCATCATCAAGTTTATCAGCCCATGCGGCACGATGCTCTCCCACGGTTCTTTCCAGAATTCGCTTAAGTCCTCGGTTGGATATTTCGGCCTGGCCATTAGTTTGTGGGTGGTAGGCTGTGGAAAGACGATGATTTACACCGTACTTAGCCATGACTCTAGCAAATTGGTCATTGCAGAAATGAGTCCCACGATCACTAATAATGGCGCGAGGCACACCGAATCTAGCGAAAAGAGCTTTCAAAAAGTTACAAACCACCCTTGCATCATTAGTGGGTAAAGCTTTGGCTTCAACCCACTTTGAAACGTAGTCAACGGCTACAAGGATGTATTTGTTTCCTTTAGATGAAGGGAATGGCCCCATAAAGTCGATACCCCAAACATCAAAGATTTCACACTCTTGAATGAAATTCTGAGGCATCTCGTCTTTATGTGTGATCTTACCTTGTTTCTGGCAAGCATCACATTTTTTAACCATATCGTGAGCGTCACGATAAATGGAGGGCCAATAAAATCCCGAGTCAAACACTTTTTTGGCGGTGTAGTTGGGACCAAAGTGACCACCGGTGGGTCCTTTGTGGCAAGCATCAAGGATTTCAGACGCTGCCGGTCCATCAACACATCGACGGATAATCAGGTCGGCACATTGTTTGAATAGGTAAGGGTCGTCCCAAAAGTAAGTCTTAATGTCGGTGAAAAACTTTTTCTTTTGTTGAGACGTCAACCCTTCCTTGAGAATTCCACCCGCCAAGTAGTTTGCAAAGTCTGCAAACCACGGGGTTTCATTCGGCTTCGAGTTTATAGACATTAAGGTCTCCAAGGGAAAAGAATCATTGATTTCTTTGTTCGGATGATCCCCTTGGTATGGATCCTCAAGTCTGCTGAGATGATCCGCGGCTAGGTTTTCTGCTCCTTTTTTATCGCGAATTTCGATTTTAAATTCCTGGAGCAGCAAAACCCAGCGAAGAAGTCTTGGTTTGGAATCTTGCTTTGTCAACAAGTACTTCAGCGCAGAATGATCGGTATACACAATGGTGGTGGAAAGGACAAGATAGGGGCGGAATTTTTCAAAAGCATAGACAACAGCTAAAAGCTCTTTTTCGGTTGTCGTATAATGCAATTGAGCCCCTGTCATTGTCTTGCTAGCGTAATGGATCGGTTGGAAGTGTTTGTTCACTCTTTGTCCAAGAACCGCTCCAATAGCAAAATCACTAGCATCGCACATCAACTCAAAGGGAAGCTCCCAATTAGGGGTAACCAAGACGGGTGCCTTAGTAAGCTTATCCTTAAGCGAGTTGAAGGCTTCAAGGCACTCTTTGGAAAAGATAAAAGGAGTATCTTTTTCCAAGAGGTGGGTCATCGGGCGAGCGATTTGAGAAAAATCTTTTATGAATCGACTGTAGAAGCCCGCATGACCCAGGAAACTTCTCACACCCTTCACGGTTGGAGGTGGAGGCAATTTTGCGATAACATCGACTTTAGCACGGTCTACTTCAAGACCGGCTTTCGAGATCTTATGTCCAAGCACGACGCCTTCTTTTACCATAAAATGGCATTTTTCCCAATTTAGAACTAGGCGAGTGTCTTCGCACCGCTTGAGCATACGTTCCAAATTGGCAAGGCAAGATGAGAAAGAATCCCCGAAGACCGAGAAATCATCCATGAAGACTTCCATGGTTTGTTCAACCATGTCATGGAAGATAGCTAACATACACCTTTGGAAAGTCCCGGGCGCATTACATAAGCCAAAAGGCATTCTTTTGTAAGCAAAAGTGCCATAGGGACAAGTGAATGTAGTCTTCTCTTGATCTTGGGGATCGATGGGTATTTGAAAATAACCCGAGAAACCATCAAGAAAGCAGTAATATTCATTACCCGCTAAGCGTTCAAGCATTTGGTCCATAAAAGGTAGAGGGAAATGATCCTTTCTCGTGGCATCATTGAGTTTGCGGTAGTCTATACAAACTCTCCACCCAGTAACGAGACGAGTGGGAATCAACTCGTTGTGTTCATTGGGAACAACGGTTATTCCGCCCTTCTTGGGCACACAATGGATTGGACTAACCCAAGGTGAATCCGAAATAGGGTAAATCATACCCGCATCAAGAAGTTTGATAACCTCTGTTTTGATGACTTCATGGATTTTTGGATTCACCCTTCGTTGGCTTTGAATTGTGGGCTTGAAGTCGTCCTCCATGAGAATTTTGTGTGTGCAGAAGTGAGGATCAATTCCACGAATATCCGAAATCTTCCAAGCGATAGCCTTCTTGTGAGCTTTCAGCACGGCAACGAGGCGAGTCTTCTCTTCATCGTTCAAATCCGTCGCAATAATAACGGGCGACTTCTTGTTGTCGTCAAGGAACACGTACTCGAGATGTGGCGGCAACTCCTTAAGTTCCAAATCCGGAGGATTTTCGACGGGAGGCGTTTTCAAAGTCGTGGCATCGATAGCAATAACCGTGGGAGATGGAGGAGAAGGATTGTCTTCAGTGAGAAGATTGTCAAAGAAATTCATGTCTTCATCCCCCTCGGTGGGAGAATCATTAGTAGCTAAATTCACATCTCCCATGGTATTTTCAAGATTGTTCCAAAATAAATCACTATCTCCAAATAGAGACAATGATGAATCAATAGAGGACACGGTCTCAACATTGGGAAGAGAGGTATGAATACTTTTGCAAGCATCATTAAAGTGTGCTTCACAAGCCTCATCAAGAACGTCAATATAATTAACACTCTCATATGAATAAGGTTGTTTAGACAACTTTCCCATGTTGAAGACTACTTTATCGTCACCCACTCTCATGATAAGCTCACCGGCTTCAACATCGATGAGAGTGCGACCGGTCCTCAAGAATGGACGACCAACAATGAGTGGCACACGGGGGTCCATCTCGTAGTCGACGACAACAAAATCAACAGGGAAGGTGAATTTGTCGACTCCTACAATGACGTCTTCGGCTATCCCCACTGGATAAGCAACCGTACGGTTAGCTAATTCCAAAGTCATTTTGGTGGGGACTAGCTCTGGGAGAGATAATTGCTTCCAAACACTTAGAGGCATGAGATTAATACTGGCACCTAAATCGGCTAGGGCCATGCAATTCTCTACTCCCGGGAAATTGCAAGGGATAAGAAAACGACCCGGATCACCAAGCTTGGTTGGCAATTTCCTTAAGAGCACTGCAGAGCAATTCTCATTAAGTTGGGTGTTGGCGATATCGAGGAGCTTTTCCTTGTCTCTCAAAAGATCTTTAAACATTTTTGCATACTTGGGCATGTGAGCGAGAGCCTCAGCGAAGGAGATATTGAAATTCAGTTGTTTGAACATTTTAAGGAAATTCGAAACCTGAATATCATCCTTGCTCTTTTGCTTCTCTTTCCTCAACCTTGAAGGATAAGGTATATTGGAAGAAGAGGAAGGCTTTAGGGGAATAGGATCACTCACAACCACGGGTGGAGTAGGGGTAGAAGGAAGAGGTGGAGAAATTGGGGAAGGAGAAGGATGAGGAATAGGAGCAGGCGACTCGTTCGCCTTAGTCACAACCACCGGTGGTGGTATAGGAAGCTCGGGTTCCTTGGTACCTTTACCACTTCGAGTGGTGATTGCTTTCATCTCCCCTCTTGGATTCGCAACGGTGTTACTCGGAAGAGTACCCGAAGAAGAGGGTTGACTACTTTGGAAGAAACTAGCCATCATGTTCCTCAGATCATTAGTTTGGCTATCCAACGTATTTCTCATATCTGCTCTCAAATCGTTTCCTTGCTTGACCAAGTCTGCTTTCAAGTTGCGTACTTCCTCTTGGAGATTTCCCACTATCACATCATTGGTTCTCATGTAGGTTGCAACCTCTTGGTGTAATGCGGTGGTGGTTTGGTTGGGAGGAGCATTGTATGCAGGTGGTTGGTAAGCTGGTTGTTGGTAGACTTGATTGTTACGTTGAGGCGGTTGTTGCTGCTTGTGAGGTGGGATGTATGGTTGTCGAGGTTGTTGTTGTTGAGGAGGACGGTTAAGGTTTTGTTGTGGGTTTGGGTTGGTAGGAGGAAAGCCAGGTGGTGAAAGATAGTTGTTGCTGCGATAGCTAAGCAAGTTACGGTCACCTTGAGGTTTAGCTTGATAAGCAGGTTGAGGATAGGTGCCATATGCCGCATTCACATTCTCAGCAGGGTAGTCTTGGGTGGCGGTACAAGTTGTGTAAGAATGAGGACCACCGCATATCTCACAAGGTTGGCTGACAGCGTTCACTTGAGCGTTTTTGGCGTTGTTGTTGTTGTTGCTGACGGTGTGGGTGACAAGCGATTCAAGAAGCGTAGTGATTTTGTCCAATCGCTTGTTGCTGTCACTTGTGCTAGCACTAGCGACATTGGTCCGAACACTCTTGGTTTGCACACGAGATTTATTCTCAATGATGTCCCAAGCAGCATTGGAAGTCTTAGCCAATAGATTACCCCCCGAGGCACTGTTCAGTGAATCTTGGTCACTCATGCTTAAACCATTGTAAAAAGTATTAATTTGATGTACTTTGGTAAAACCATGTTGTGGGCATTTTCTTAAAAGATCTTTGAAACGATCCCAAGATTCACTGAACGACTCATCGTACTTTTGTTCAAAATTTATGATTTCATTCCGCAATGCGGTAGTACGAGAGGGTGGAAAAAAGTAATTGATAAACTTTGTTTCCAAATCCGTCCACGAGAGAATACTCTGTGGCGGTTCCTTAGCAAGCCAATGCCGGGCTTGTCCCTCTAAAGAAAAGGGAAAAAGTTGTAACCTTATAACTTCTTGTGGAACTCCATTGAACTTGACCGTGTTGGTGAGTTGTAGAAATCTCTTGATGTGGTCGTGTGGATCATCAATGGTTCGTCCCAAGAATGGCTGAGCGGAGACCATCTGGATAAAGCCTGACTTTAGCTCGAAATTGTTGGCGGCAATTGGTGGTATAACAATTGGATCCGTGTTGCCATCGACATGAGCTTGCAGCAATTCAATCATCGGGCGATTATCCAGAAGGGGCTCATTGTTGTTGTTATTATTGTTTGGAGGTGGTACACCGGCCATGTCTAAGTGATCGAGAGGCTCGGGCTCTTGATAAGACGTGGATCGAGTGCGCATACACCTGCAAAAGAACGAACAAAGAAAAACAAAGCAAAAATATTTTTGGTTTTTATGTTTTTTTTTATTTTTTTTATTTTTTTATTTTTTATTTTTTATTTTTTATTTTTTTTTATTTTTTTTGTATTTTTGAAAATTTTTGTGAAAAAGTAACGTTCACGGGGAACGGATCCCAAAATCCAAGTTTTCACAAAAAACTTTTGATCTTAACGAGAAGAGCCGCAACGGCGCCATTTGATACAAGGCTTTTGCTATGGGTTCAAAATATTATTCTCGGAATCCTCTCGAATTGATCTCAGTTAAAAGTGGAATGATTTGTTCTTGGTGACAAAAAGTGGATTTGGTTTTCTATTCTAAATAAATGAAGTAAATAAAGATTAAAGCCAGAAACAGTAAATCAAAAACAATTAAATGATAAAGCAGAAAAATACCCTTACTGAAAATGACCTATGCGGAATGTAAGTCTAAACGGAATAAAGTGCTATTCGGAAAGTCAAACAAGCCTATGTGGAAAAATGCCCCTATTCGGAAAACATCACTATTCGGAAAATTGGGCTATTCGGAAAGATAGCTTATGCGGAAAAACAGATCTCTACTCGGAAAATAATGTCTATTCGGAAAAAGATGCTATGCGGAATAATTGCCTTATGCGGAAAACAAGATCTATTCGGAAAAATGCTCTTATGCAGAAAAATTACCTTATGCGGAAAATCAGCTTATGCGGAAAAAGAATGCTATTCGGAAAAATTGAGCTATGCGGAAAATATGGCTTATGCGGAAAAATCAAGCTATTCTGAATAAAATCACTATGCGGAAAAATCAGCTATGCGGAATATATAAAATATTCCGAGTAAAGGAAATGTAAACACCCCTATTCGGAATATCCAGAATTCCGAATAAGGGAGATATAAAATCGTCTGTTCGGAAAGTTTCTGGAATTAAAGAACAGTAACCGTAGCGACAAAACAGGGCATACGAATTTTAATCAAAATCGAACCAAATACTCAAAAAGGTTTTACCAAATTAAACACAAATCATTCAAATACCATAAGTAACAAATCCCACCA
This sequence comes from Glebionis coronaria, assembly GCA_025667525.1. Taxonomy (NCBI): domain Eukaryota; kingdom Viridiplantae; phylum Streptophyta; class Magnoliopsida; order Asterales; family Asteraceae; genus Glebionis; species Glebionis coronaria. Next base: position 629,329,105 of record CM046874.1, on the reverse strand, counting down.
ATAAAAACACTAAATCAACAACTTTTTAAGATCAAACTTGAATCAAATAAAAACTTAAGAACTTGCAAAATGGGATGATGAAGAACAAGATGAATGAAAAGATGGAAATGATTTAGATTAATGTAAAAGTAACAAGAGTAATGATTCAAACTTACAAGATTGAAAGGAAAAATTAAAAATCACCAAACACCCTAATGGTGTTTGTGATAGAACCGAACCTAAGAAACTGGGAAAAAGAAAATGAAGCTCTCTCTAATTGTGTGAAGGAAAAATCTATATATAGTCCTAGTGGTTGGTTGGTGAGTGGGCTTTCTCCCTTTCTTCTTGTCTTCTCGTCTTTTCAGAAAAGTTGACGTTTTCGATTCTGATTCGGGATTTGTCGTCGATTAAATTCAACTCGTCTTTTAATTTCTTCGTTAAATAGACTTGAGTTTCTTCGACATATGTAAATCTTCTATCTTTGGTCCTTTTCTTCGATAAATCTTCAAATAGGCCCATTGACTTCAAATCTTTTGCATCTCTTGGACAAATAGACTTCGTCTTTAGTCTTTTTCCTTGATAAAACCCGTGCAATCCCATGTTTTCTTTAATATTCATCCGGTTAGCTCTGAAATCACAATAAACACAAAAACCACGCATAATTCCAAACAAATGATATTAAATACGTGTTTTGGTCTTTTTTTAGCCAGAATTAAGTGGAAAAAGGATGGGTGTTTACACACCTATCACCCGTAAGTACCGTTTTGTAGTGTAGTTTAAAAAAATATCAAACTTTGATCCCTCAAGTCGAACTTTCTGGCTCCGCCCCTGATCACACACAAACACACCCATGAACGAAACCCTGAAGAAAAAAGAAAAAAAAAACACAAGAAAGAAAAAGAACAACGCGAGGCACGGTATGGTTGTTGTGGCGCCGTCGTGTAGCGTTTCTGCCCACCGTTTAGATTGACTATTTCAACGCCAGAACTCATAACGTAGGCCACGGTGACTGTCGTTTTCGCCTCACGTCGTGAGCAACAAGTGAGCGAGAACACGCCATACCTAAACCTCTTAGGCAACATAGTGGTTTAGTGGTATATAGGAAAAAGAACATTACATGGCAAATTTATCATCACATCTTTTTGGTTTAAGTTTGTAAACAAATTTTATTATATAGCTTTAATAATTAGTATATCTTTTATTACTCCAACATCAAATCTAAACCTAAACCTAAAATGTTAATTTAAATCAAACCTAAATTTTAATCATAAATCTATCAACAAACCAAACAGGCCCTAAATCTTTATGAATCTAGGTAGCATAGTGGGTCACCCATAATGATTCCTTACCTGTAGATTTTACCATGTTAAGATTTTCTACGTTAAGTATGTAACTCAACTTTTATCATATATATATATATATATATATATATATATATATATATATATATATATATATATATATATATATATATATATATATATATATATATATATATATATATATATATATATATATATATATATATATATATATATATACTAGTTGCATAACCCGCCCAACGGGTGGGTTCGTTTCGTAAGCTTTTTTTGACAGAACATGGTTTAATCAGCTATATTGGTTGGCAGTTATACATATAAGGTTTAATTGTATTTGTTAAAAGGAAACTAACCTTTGATTACGTTTGGCCTTGGCCCAGCCAGCAAACGTATTATGTCCCCATGTGAATTATTGTACGTATAAAAATAAACGGGTGTGTTTGTTTGTATAAGTAATGTTTGACAAACATTTGAGACTATTTTATATTTGTTGGCAGTTGGACATATATTCATTGTTATAAAATTATTTTTATTAAAAGAATTTTTATCTTGGTTAGTGTTAGTTGTTGCAACACTAAATGAACGTTTTATGGTAAACTGATGAATATTAGATAAGTTGCTTAATATATTTTTTCTATTATTTTAATTATAATAATATTTTATTTACAAACTCTACATTTATAATCCATTAATTTTGATCGTATTAATTTGAATCTTCTTTCATGTATATATTTAATAAAATTACGTCTGTGTATCCGTTGTATATCATTTGGACTCGTTTTTCGTTAAAAAGAAACTTATTTACTATCTTTGTCAATAGAAAATCGACCTTCGATGTCGTTTGGCTTTGGCTCTCCTAACAAACACGTTTAGTTCATAATCTTGTTTTGAAAGATTTCACTCATATAATGAACGGTTTGTGCTAAAATGATACTCTCTCCGTCCCAATTTATTAGTCCACTATTGAATTTTAAAGTTTTTTCATTCAACTTTGACTTTAAATTAATGCTTTTGTGTTATATAATATTTGATGCAAAATATATATATGGATTGAGTTTTAGATGTATTTTCATTGGGTATAAATTTCATCAAGTATTACATAACATAAAAATAATAATTTAAGGTCAAAGTTTGATAAAAAGACTTTAAAAATCAATAATTGACAAATAAATTGGGACGGAGGGAGTATTAAAAATGATATATTTGTGTGAAAAATTTGGTGTAAAAGGATGCATTTATTATGTTTACACTTCGCAAACTTTGAAGTGACATTCTTATGGGTATTCGGGATTGCTAAACTTGTATCCATTTATTTTCAAGCAACGACTGTGTCGCATCAATAATGCTCTGTTCTCGAGTATAAAAAGGAAAGAAGGGAGATGGGAGGAGAAAAAGGAAAGAAGTAAAAAGGAGATAGATATGAAATAATTTTTTATTTTATATTCTTGAATTGAGAAAAAAGGAGGAGGAAGTAAGCAAAAAACACTTAAAAACCAATTACACTTCATTTCATCCCAATTTGGGAAGAAGATTTGGAGAGTAAATTTGGTGTAATTTACTCTCCTTTATTTTTCACTTCTCTCCTAAAATATCTCAAGAACACAAATTTTTTTTATTTTCATCCCAAATCTTTCCTCTTCACTCCAAAATATAAACTCGAGAACATAGTGTAAATAATATAAACGGTAGTGGAACCAAGAATGAAGATTCATCATTTCTCACATAACCACACAATTCTAGCTGTAACGTCATCGATAATCTGCGAAGAGTCTATAACATATGCATATTCATAAGCTAGGTCTGAAAGTTAAAAAAAAAAGATAAGAGTAAGAAACAATAAAGTATTAGAAAGGCATGTGGTTATTAGGCTAGATTTAGCAATACCGTGAAGGAGTGGATCGTGAGCAAATATCAAGAATGTCACGCGTTACAACTGATAAATGATGCGAAGCTCGTGCGTGAGGTGAGCTAAATTGGCTCACGTAAGGTGAGGTTGTCACGTTTCTGGTTTTATGAAAAAAGTGGCTTATGGAGGGGTTTTTTTTGGTGTGATTGATAAAATCAGCCTTAAAGGAGGTAAAGACATCCATTCCTTCTATACACCAACAATGTTTTGAAACTCGGTTTTTGAATCGACTCGGTCAAGTTACTGGGACCGGGTCGAAACAGGATAACCCGGTTTTCTAAAAAAATATATGTTTTCATATTTGTAATAATTAGCAAAAAATTATGTTTAAAAGCCATAAAAACTTTCGTATATTAAAATTTTAAATTATTTACCAACTAATATAATTTGTAAAAATAAAATTCCATCGCTAATACGTAAAATTTACATATTTTTTTTGTAAAAAAAATCTGAAAAATAAAAAACGGCCGGTTCTCAAGAACCGGATTGAACCGAGTCACCCGCCGGGTTTCGAAAATGTGAAACCCGTGTCAAAATTATCTGTTTTTTTGACTCAACCGATTAAGCTGACCGGGTCGACCCAAGTTTGTAATCATTGTACACCACCAAATCATTGTGCACATCGTAAAAAATCAGCTACCAATCTTTTTCCAAAAGCATGACATATAACTGCCTTATTTAAACCACACGTTTTGTTATAGCGTCCAATGATAGACGAAGTCAAATACAATTCCTACAAAGTAGGATCACAACCTATCAAGTGACTGCCATCGAATGTATTCTTGGCACATTTTTAACATGTCAACTGATATATGTTTATATGATATTTCTGTCTTTGGTTTTGCAATAATTACTTTAGGTCGTCTCACAAATATTTTGACCACACAACAAATCTTGATTTTGCGTTTAAACTTTTTCTTGACGTTCTTTGTTTTCTCACTTTTAGATGTTCGTTTTTGTCTATTCAAATTCTTAACGGTAGAAAAAAATGAAAATCTGAAGATAATATGAAAAAGTCTGATAGATAATCTCATTTTTTTAGATGGTCATACAAAATGAGACCCACCCATGACCCATTATTTTCAACTGCATTTCAGCTTTTGTTTGTGTTTTCGACGGAAAACTGCAAATGGCTTGGACCACTAATATCCAAAGGGTATCAAGTAACAGCACTTTTATGGTTGACAATTGACCCCTTACCATTTTTGTATATGGAAGGCTAACAAATGGGTTCATCGTTGCATATTTCAGGTCTCAAAAACCTTGCACTGTATATTGAATGGTCTATTCGAGAGAGAAAAATCATGCTTGATTCGACTATCAAATGTATACTTAGATTTATAAGATAATTAATTCTCTGCTTTGGACAGTTAATAAATTTAAAAAATATGAAAAAATGAACTGGATCATATTAGGCATAGTCTGACATTACCCTCTTGAGAAATGCAATTGGTTGGGATATCCTCAGGAGCAACCTCTTCAAATGTTGGTGTAATCCTTTACGTGCTTCTTTGTTACGTACCTATTATATGCAGGTTAGAATCATCAACCTATCCGTTAAATAATTGTAAATACTTTGAGTAAATAAAATATAGCAAGCTGAAGCTAAAAAAATGAAACCAAATAAGAATGTAAACCTTAATTAAGCACATAAAATATAAGATCTCATGAGGAATACAACAGGAATTACCTTTTACCTTGATTTTTACGGGTGTAATTCACAATGGTATGTGTACAAATTAAATAATGAACTCTGTCTTAGCATGTACGTTATAAGCACATAATCAATATACAGTTATACGCATTGGTGGTCTTTTAGTAAAAAAATATGGGTTCATTTAATTTGTTGCCGGTAGCTTCATTCGCTTGGCGTGCATTAGCTGCAATTGTACTTTCTCATGGACGACATTTCACAAGAGCAGTTTTGATTCTTTAGATCTGCATTTTTTTCATCCGTAAAAATATCTAAGAAATTAGAGAAAATAGGCACTTAAGCACATAAAAGAAAATATCTCAGGAGCAATTGAATTACCTTTTGCCATAAAAATTTAGTGGTGGAATTCATAATGGTATACAAATCAAAGAATCAACTCCGTCTTAGCATGTGCATTATAAGTACATAATCAATATACAGTTATACTCATTCCGATTATACATTATGATTTGCTTTTATGAGAAGTGCAATCATCAGTAACTAACTAAAAGGTCTGCAAGGATCAATACAAATGCAAAAAACACATTATACTTATCAGTCACCATATGTCATATTTGTAGCATGATCTATAAACATAAAGAGAAAAAAAAACATAGAATTTACATTCTTGAAGATTCTTGATCAGCGTATTACGAAGAAAAGGTCCGACAAAGGTACCAAGTAGATTATGGGCACCAAGGTAAAAGGTTATAATAGCAGATACCAAAATAAAACATCTTCATAACACATCTTCATATATTATAGGCACCAAGGTAAAAAGTAAAAGGTTATAATAACAGATTATGATCAACATATATAAGATATGAAGACGTGTTATTAATATATATAATATATCAATATATATTATAGCTCATACCAAAGGTAAAAAGGTGAGGTATCCATTAACGTGGGATTTCAGCCCTGATGTTCCACCAAATAAGCTTTGTGAGAATGATCCTAATGGTGACTCCTCGGAAGTAGCTGCAAATTCAATTAGTTCTCGTCAAGGGCAGTCATCTACACAAATGCCTTTTGATCCTGATGTTGGCTCCTCGGAAGTAGAAGCTGCAAATTCAGTTTTGTTATAGTTCTCGCTAATGGAAAATTCAATTTAGTTTGGAAAAGGCCTGAAAGAAACTACACGGTGGCTAGATCTAACCTGTACAGATGGTAATTCATGAAAATTAAATAAGATTTTACCCACACTAATTGAAGCATATAAGCTTATTTCTTGGTGCCCAAATCAAGCATGCATGTCTTATACTTTTAATCCTTTGAACTCGTTTACGTACAGCTTGATCTCTGACCATTTTACGTGGTTAGCAGTTCTTGCACCCCCTCCTATGACGCCTCTTCTTTCAGCTGCGGAAGTGATCAACAAAGCAACTGATGGTACAGTCAACTATTAAAAACCCAATAATATTTGGGTTTCTAACAAAGAGACTTAAACATTGGATCTTTACTAACCTAAGGATCAGCACCAGATGAGACCTGTACATTTAGCACATGATAAAAGGCAAGACACGTGGCTTTTAGATATATCAGATATATCTTTTAGATAATTGGAAGAAAACGTCAAAGATAATCTGATTACAATATTAGCAATATATGTATTGATTAGATCAATGGACTGTGATAAAATCAAATGTTTACAGAACCATATCATTCACACTAACTTATGTACTGATCATGATTACTATTGGCCTTTCTCCTGCTGCTCCGACTTCTTTTTCTTTCTAAAGTTTGATTCACAGGTGGTTATTCCGAGTCTTCCTCAAGGTTCCTACGAGCACGTCCTTTGTCACCCTCCACCGCGCTTACGGCTCTATACCCCAACCCAACTTGCTCTGGCCCCGAGTCCTTCCTTTCTATTCCTCGGTAAGTGGAGCGTCAGAGCATGGGGGCGGTATCTGCTTTTGACTGATAGAAAGCATCCCTCTTTTGTCCCTCCTGACCAAACCCGCCAAAAAACAAAAAATATCATATATTTTTAAGGTATCTAATTAAATTTGCAGATGATGCTACACATAGATAAACAATATTTAACACATTCATGAAGCAGTTAGCACCAGAGCTGCAAATACACGCACTGTTGAGACTAATTTCATGCACCCAAGATATAAATACAAAAAAAGCTACCCTCATAGTTAAAGACCACAAAGCATATAATATGGGGCTTATGAAGGCTTTCAAATATACATATCGTAAAAAATGTGTGTGATTTCTAACAGATAAAGAGAGATATTTATTACCTTTTCAGACAAGTTGAACCGCGTACTAAGCTCTGACTATTTACTAAAAATTTCTCAGCCACAAGCAGAGATCCCATGTTTTGAGAACCATTCGACATCTTAAACGCCTGATCTCCAACCAACGTTATTATCAAAACAATAAACAAATAATAAACAATTAATTGTATATATGTTGAAGTATAAACACACTCTTTCTTTTGTAGTCAGTTTCACGTCCATATCAAGCGGACCGTTCTCATTTTACTCTAGGTTCTTTAAGACTGTCATAGCTTGTTGCAACCACGCAAGGTAAAAAAAATCTTACGCTATATACATTCGAAGAAGAACATCCTCAATTTGCTAAATAAATACGAATGATTATATCTTAAAAGATTTGATTTTACGTACTCATAGTTATCTAGTGCTATATTTAGGCATTATCTATATCTATTTTAATCATTCACATACTGCGTATTTTAGGAAAAAACATCCGATTATGTCATATGTTTTACAATTTGTATTTGTAAATAGAATATTTGATTATGTTTAAAATAATGGACAAAAATAAAATGATAAACTTGTAACCAATAGGATGCTTTTAAAAAGGACACGTAGCCAAATGACGTGGCAGGTACTTCATTATCCTAGTCAAAATTAGCCCCTATATATATATATATATATATATATATATATATATACATATATATATATATATATATATATATATATATATAGGGGCTAATTTTACGTTTCTTACGTTTTTTGTGCATCAACAACTCATTTACGTTGTATTTTACGTTTCTTACGTTTTTTGTGCATCAACAACTCATTTTTTTGCCTAACTTCTTTTGACTTTTTCCTTTAAAATTTGATTCCGCATCAAACTATAACAAATTAAAAATTTTGTGCATGAAAAAAAATTTGTACACCAAATTTCACCTTTTTGTGCATCGAATTTCGTTTTTTGTGCATTAAAAATACGTAAAAAACTCAAAATTAAAAAAACTTTCTTCACAACTTTTTTATGCACCAACATATCCGACATTGTGGAATTTTTTCAGAATTTTTTCAGAATTTTTTGAAAACTTTTTTAAAATCATGTTTAGATAGATAGTTAGTTAGTTAGTTTGAAGTATGAATTGATCTTATCCATTAATTTTAAATTAGTGGCTGAAAATCCTTCTTATCCTTCTCACCATAAAAAGTCTTTTTATTTTAACTCACCCCTATTTATATATATATATATATATATATATATATATATATATATATATATATATATATATATATATATATATATATATATATATATATATATATATATATATATATATATATATATATATATATATATATATATATATATATATATATATATATATATATATATATATATATATATATATATATATATATATATATATATATATATATATATATATATATATATATATATATATATATATATATATATATATATATATATATATATATATATATATATATATATATATATATATATATATATATATATATATATATATATAGGGGGACTTTATTTACAGAACTCATCTTAGTGACAGAACTTGCAGAACTCTTGTTTTTGAAGGCAAACATGTATGTCTGAAGGAGAACATGTATGTTTTTGAAAGCGTACATGTATGTTTTTGGATCGGTGCACATACATGCATGCGCGTTTTCTAAAATGTATGTTTTTGAATGCGCGCACATACATGCGTGCACGCCTTGAAACATGTATGTTTTTGGATATTTTTTTTTTTATTTTTTTTAAATTTTTTTTTTTTGACAAAAAGAACTTCAAATATGTTTCGCGAATACAAATATTCTCTAAAAACATATATGTACTCCTTCAAACATACATGTTTGCCTTAAAAAACAAGAGTTCTGCAAGTTCTGTCATTAAGATGGGTTCTGTAAATAAAGTTACACTATATATATACATATATATATATATATATATATATATATATATATATATATATATATATATATATATATATATATATATATATACTAGGCGGGCGGCCGCGGGTACCTGTGACTATATTTTTAGGCAAACGAGTGAATTATGATAAAAAAATCACTACACATTCAACACGATCGGCTAAAATATATAAACGTGTGTCACACACAATTGCAGCGCAACACCACCAAAATAAAACAACAAAAACAATTTAAACATAAGCAGACTACATATGTTGTGACGAAAATGTAGATAGTGGCAGCAAAGGGTTAGAGTTGTATGTTCGAGGGGTTTGAAACCAAAAATGACAGCCAAAACCGTCTTATGCATGCTTTAAAAAGTTTGTGCAATGGGTTTTTATTAGTTTAGTTGATATGTGCTGTTACAATATGAGAGAATGGTTACAACCATGGTTTTAAAGAAATTTAATTTTTAAGGGTTGTTATTGACCCAACATTAGAAAAACGTATATATTTACTACATAATAAACACTTTTAAATTATGATATAAGATATTTAATTTTCTTAACTGTGTATGCATAACTCTCAGAATTTTGAATGACTTTTAAACATTGTATGCATAAACTTTCCCAAAGAAGAAATGTTTTAGGCTTAAAATTTTAAGACTACTAAATTGAGTAAATTGTCTAAATATTTTATAAGGTATTAAGATATATATATATATATATATATATATATATATATATATATATATATATATATATATATATATATATATATATATATATATATATATATATATATATATATATATATATATATATATATATATATATATATATATATATATATATATATATATATATATATGAAGATTAAACATTGGTTACACCTAAAAGTCTTATGGAGAAGTCAGTTTTAATAATTTGTATTAATGTTGTTGAATGTAGAAGATACATTGTCACCCGATAAAACTGGATGAGAATTGTATACCATAATTTGGATTGCAACTTGGATGGTTGTGTTAGACGAGGCCTAAGCCTATATCATTCAAACTACGAGGAGTGTTAGACGAGACCCAAGCCTATAGGCTTATAGTCCATTAGGTTTAAGGTTAAGGTAGCTTGTTTACAAAGTTATTTTTTCATTATACTAGGGATGAGCTCGGGACCAATCTCGTCCCGATCTCGTCCCGATTTAGTGCTCCCGATTTTTTCCCGATCTAAAAAGTTATGTACCGATCCCGTACCCGAACGGGATTCGGGTATCGGTACCGGTACCGAGAAATCGGGATTTTCCCGTTTTTTTTTAGGAATTTCCCGATTTTGTACCGATACCGTACCGAATTAGTGGTCCCGAATTTTTTTTCACCTTATTTTGTAGTCCCGATCCCGTATCGAACGGGATTCGGGTATCGGGAATCGGTACGGTTCCGAGAACGGTTCGGGTTTGGATTCGGGATTCGGGTCAAAATGCTCATCCCTACATTATACATACATATGCAATGTTTTTATGTAAGAGAAGGGTTATTTTGGATACCTTGTATTCCATGGATACAAGGGTATCAATCCTCACCTTCCATCTAATATAGATTAAGGGTTGAGATTAATCCCTATTTTTATTAATAAAAAAAGTAGAGGAGTATTTTGGTAATTTCATTCCTCCCACCTAACACCACCTCCCACCTCGCCATCAGATCTATACATCGTCTTTTTATTTTTCTCTCTTAAACACACACATAAAGACACACACACACACATATACACAAAACACATACTCGATAAAATTCTCGATCTAAATCACGACTTGATCCATCATCGATCTGTTATATCATCATTTGTTTCATAATTGAATCAACCCCATCGATAATTTATTAATATTAGGTAATTTCATCAAGATCTATATGTATTTTTTGCTTATTTGATGTAAATAAGCTTATCTTTTATGCTTATTTGATATGAACTTATATACTAGTTTAGATTTGATGTGAATAAGATGATAGCTATTTTTAGCTTATGAAATTATTCTTTTTCAGCTTATTTTGATGTGATTATGGACGTGTTAGCTTATTTGATGTGTTTTAATGAAGCTTATTTGATGTGTTATAATTAAGTTTAATGTGAATAAGCTTATTAGGAGAGTTATATGAATAAGCATATGAACTAGAATAGAGTTATGTGAATGATCTTATGGATAAAGTTTCTTGAAGCTATAGGATAAGAATAAGGTGAGTTTTGTGAATAAGCTTAAAGTATACTTATGTTGAAACTGTAGCTTATCATTTATGATACCTCCATACATCATATATGATAAATATATCATATATGATATATGGAGGTATCATATATGATAATATGATAATATGCTTGAAAACAAATACAACCAAGTTTGTGATCTACAGGTGAGTAATTTAAAGTTAGTTGTGTATATATTATCATATATGATAATCTGGTTGTAAAACCCGCATTAAAAACCTATGAACAGTACATGTGAACAGTAACTTACGAAAACACGGTAAAATTTAAACTTTCAATTTATAATATTAATACACGTGTCACGACAATAAATAACGAACAATCATGAATATTATAAATGTGGCACGATAACGAATACCAAAATCACGAATAATAAAATGACGAACAAACACGTAAATTATTTAACACACAAAAAACTACGGGTTTACCCCATGGTGGGCCCTATGCCGCGACTAGACAAGAGAAGGGAGGCCAAGTGGGCCTTTTGGCCCAAAACCAATTTTAATAAAAACATCAGGAGAATTATTTTTCTCATATTTTAGGTTTACAAAAATTTTGTCTTCTTCCTCCTTGTTTCACCATAGCCGCCGGCCACCATCAAGAAAAAGGGCAAACCCGGACGATTTTTGTTTTTGTTTAATTTTTCGTGACCACCTCGTCATTCTACACGCATTGGTATATTTAAAAATCTTATCTTTTCATTTTTTTATTTTCTTATGATTTCATGTTTAAAATTAATTAATCACATGAACATGAAAAAGGAATAACCTAGGATTAATTAACTTTGTCAAAGGTGCGTTTGGTTTGTGGTTTGGACCGGCCGAGACACCGAGACCCCAAGAGGGGTGCTCGGCTTGTTTTATTCACCACCACCGAGACTCCCAAGGGGCTCGGCATGGTTGGTTCGTGGCTCGGACGCAGCAAGAACCCCGATCGAAGGTCGGGGTGTGTTTGCTTGTTCGGTTGGGTGTAACCGAGGCACCACCGAGACCCCAAGGGGCTCGGTTGGTTTTGTTTGATCGGACCCGAGACCAAAGGGACCCCGACTTCGAGTCGGGATATGCTTACATGTTTAGTTGATTAAGTAGTGTCAACCAAGACCCCTCCAAGGTCTCGGTGGGACTTTGATATGGTTTATTTGGTTCGGCTTATATTAGAACACGGGCTCGGGATTCGGGTTTTTATAAAAACTATTTTTATAAGTCATGTTATATTAAGCTTTAGGTTAATTAATTTATTCAATTAATTCATGTATAACCTAAGGTATTTATACTTAGTCATTTTAATTAAAAATGTATTTTAATTAAAATCATATAACGTATAGTTTAATTAAATTAACCAGTTATTTAATTATTAAGCTATAACCATGACTTGTATTGTACTAATTTAACTTCACTTATTAATTATAATTCAGCTTAATTCTAATTATGGAAACTTACTATTTTTGGGAACTTTCTAGTTTTAGAAACTTACTATTTATGGAAACCTGCTATTTTTAGAAAGTTACTTAGTATTACAATACAAGTATTATAATACACTAATACATGAATAATACACAACAGAACATCAGAATAACTATAGTTAACACAGTAGACAGTAAAACATGACAAAATACGTATAACAAGCAAATAACACACGGAACTAGTAAAACACATGTAATTCAGACAACTCATACACGATAATATTTCTTATATAGTGTTATCCGTCAAGGCGGATTAGTCTTCATCGTTTCCGTTAGCTTCTACTGGACATAAGGTACGAATTTCCCGTCCTTTAGTAAGGACAATCTATTCCTTCATTAGGATTTCCCGTATACAGCCAACTGTTTTCCCCAGTAGTTACAGATTAAATGCTTATGTTTATTAGTTACCTTATCCATATACATGCATAACCAGTTTCACCTAGTTATGGAAGTACCATAACCATAACACTAGAGGCACTAGTGTTATGACTTCACCACGGCAGAGTGATAGCTCGTGGCGTCCCTTATTAGTTTATTTGGCCATTATATAATTATATTATCATGTGGGGCGTATGGGTGCATCCTAGTTACATGTTTCAGTTAGGATTTCATGGTGAATGTGGTGTGTGCATTGCATCCTTCACAAGGAGCTGATCTCTCCTACCCACTTACCAGTTAATTAGAGGCAACCCCTCTAATTGCATGATGGGGTCTCCCCTCCAAGTATTCATGCACGTTGTTGACCTCATGAACTATATTGGCTATTATGGTACATTAACTAATACAAATTTTCATAAGTAACATAAGCTATGTTTTCAGAACTAAAATCAGTTAACATGATAGACAACTAGGTTTTCCAGGACTTATTCATTTCCGCTGCCATTTATGCTTTATATTATTTATATGCTTCTATACTCTATGTTTTCCCATGCTTTATTGTATATCCGTGCACTGAGCGTTATGCTCAGCCGTCTACTTTTCCATGTTCCCAAACGGCAGGTACCCAAGGACGTTAGTAGGAACTCCAGAGTATGTGCATTCGGATTGGAAGCTATCCAGCCTCTTTTACCTTATGCATTTATTCCTACTATATCGTACTTTATATCTTTAGGACATTGTTTAGTCCTTTCCATTTACAGTACTTATATTGCTTGTTTGTGAGTTACTAGACTACCGATGTTTGATTCCGGTATTTCTATTTATAGTCATGAATGTTTAGACATTTACCTTGCATGCTTTGATGATACGTCATAATTTACTGTAGCACTCTATCCTATTAAATAGGGTGTTACAACTATGGTATCAGAGCCCAAAGTTTCGACCTGTAGCTCTGTAAAATGACCTGTGACTTACGGGTAGTCACCAACGTCTTCCTAGAAATGACAGTTGGTTTTTATGCATTCATTCATTTTCATTTTATTTCATGCATTCATATCATTGTAGCAGGTTTATGACTAAGTAATGATTGGTACAGGACTGGCCCTATTTAGTCGCATGTGCTTTTATCGAAACTTTTAACTTTGGGACCGACCCATTGGCGTCCCCGCGCCATGTTTTTTGTTTTGAGTGAACTGACCATAGGCGTTCACTCCCGTTCATGTAAAAGTTTTATAAACTGCATCATGCATTTTTACATTGTTTCATGCATTATAAACTGTTTCTTTGATTTATACATTGTTCATGCATTTTTATGTTATCTTATTTCAGATTTATGATTTATGTTGTATTTTGTTGTTTAAACTGTCAGATGGTGAACAATCGCAATACTCCATATTTGACAGCAGTTGTCAATGCAGCTCTGCAAGCCCTCCTTCCCCAACTTCGCAATGAAATCAGGGATGAACTTCAGGCGGAATTCCAGGCTCATGGTAATCACAACAACCCTCCTCCTCCTCCACCGGTTACTCTTATGACTTAGTTGGAGAGATTCAACAAACAGCGGCCCCATTCGTTTGAGCAGACTGACAACCCCAACGAGGCTGAAGCTTGGATTTCTCACATCGAGAAGATTTTCGATGCAATGGGTTGTGATGGTGTTTTCAAGGCAAGACTGGCTTGCTATAAGTTTGAAGGTGATGTGCTGCAGTGGTGGAAATCGGTCAAGCAGTCCAACAGTGGTGATAATTAGGTTGCATAGCTGACATGGGACCGGTTTAAGGAGCTCTTCCTTAATCAGTACTTTCCACATGCTGAACAAGAGAATCTCAAGAGGGACTACCACAATATTCGGTAGATTGCTGGTGAAAACAACAATGAATTCATGCAAAGGTTTCTCCGGTTAGCAGGTTTTCTGGGTCCAGCCGCAGGAACCACTGCGGAGCAGGCTGAGAAGTTTTGCTGGGCACTTCGCACTTCGGTTGCCAACAACCTGGTATGTGCTACTTTCACTACAGTGGCACAGGTGGCCGATGCAGCCCGTAAGCTCGAGATGCTTCAGGAACGAGAGGAGTTTGGTGATGACAGAGCAGTGAAGAGGTATCTTCAATCATCAATTGTAAACAATTCATTTCCATCATTATTATTCATTTCATATTACCCTATGTTCAACAATATATATTCCAGGCAGAAGACTGACGACCGTAAGCCTGCGGCTGCTCAGCAGCAAGCATCCAAGGGAAACGGTCAGACTAACGACCGTTCTAGTTTTGAGAGGCGTGGCGGTAACGATAGTTACCGTAACAACGCTAACAACTCAAACAACAGCAGGTCCCTACATTAACCTTCTTTCATGTTCAACTATTTTATGTTATGGTATTCTGACACTCCAACAATTGTTAATTCAGGAACAATGGTAACGGCAGGGATCAGGACCGTAGGGGTTCACAGCCTAACCGTTCTACCTCATCTGGTAAAATTTACACCTTCTATGTAATCATGTTTATGTTCCACGATCATGTCTCATGCATGTAATCCTTAAACAGGATCTCAGATAACTAGGACGCCTGCTGGAGGATTCACGCATCCTGTCTGTCCTACTTGTTCACACAGACACTCTGGTATTTGTCGCCGAGGTACTGGTGGTTGTTTCAAGTGTGGCCAACAAGGCCATCAGCAGAAGGATTGTCGCCAGGGTGAGATAGAAGGCACCTCTGGACACACTGACACCAAGCCACCTCCTACTTCTGGTCACGTGTTCACTACTACTCGGGACCAGGCGAATAAGACTTCAGGTACCATCACCAGAAATCTCTTTATGAATGGTTTGGCAGCATGTGTTCTATTTGATACTGGAGTGACGCATTCAGTCGTGTCCACTAGTTTTGCTGCACGTTTAAGATTTCCCCAATGCCATTAGATAATGCCTTATGCATTTCCACGCCACTTAGGGACTCTGTACGAATCACTCAAGTGTACAGAGATTCTTCCCCTAGAATTTGATGACAAGATCCGTAGAGTTGACGCACTTCCTTTGGACATGTGCGATTTTGACTTGATCTTGGGCATGGACTGGTTATCCAAACACCAGGTCACGATTGTCTGCCACACTTATCGGGTTATCTTCGGTGATGTTTAATCTCCAGAGTACATACATCATAGTTTTCTGCCAGGGAGGTCAGTACATATTATTTCATCCATGGAGGCGCGTGCATTGCTATCACACGGCTGTCAGGGCTTCATAGCCAATATTCATGACATTACTGCCGAGTCTCCATCGATCCAAGATCAGCCTATTGTGTTAGAGTTTCCTGACGTATTTCTAGATGAACTTCCGGGCATACCACCTGTTCGTGAAGTCGAGTTTGGAATCGAGCTCATACCAGGTGCAAAGCCAATTTCCAAAGCTCCTTACCGTATGGCTCCTATAGAGCTTAAGGAACTAAAAGATCAGCTGCATGAACTTCTGGAACGAGGTTTCCTCCGTCCCAGTGCATCGTCATGGGGTGAACCGATACTGTTCATGAAGAAGAAAGACGGCAGCATGCGTTTATGTATAGACTATCGTGAGCTGAACAAGATCACGATCAGGAATCGTTATCCTTTGCCGCGAATTCATGACCTATTCGATCAACTTCAGGGCACCATGCACTTCTCCAAGATTGATCTGAGGTCCGGCTACCATCAGTTACGGGTTAAAGAGCAGGATATCTCCAAGACTGCTTTCCTTACACGTTATGGGCACTACGAGTTCGTAGTCATACCATTCGGACTCACTAATGCTCCAGCTGTCTTCGTGGATTTGATGAACCGTGTCTTCCATGAGTTTCGGGACAAGTTCGTTATTGTGTTCATTGATGACATCCAGATATTCTCCAAATCCAAGGAGGAACATGAGTGTGACAACCGTGGTTTTGGGTTTGTCACTTGGTCTTACTTTTAGGTTATTTTATGTGTGCTTACTTGAATTGTGTGTTTACGTGTTTATTTTGTGTGAACGAGGTTGGTGTGGTTATTATTTATGAGTATAGGAGTACTCATAAGTAAATCAAGAAACGGTTATTTCATGTTCAAGAGCTCACGATTAGTGACTATGAAATGAAATGGTGATATTTTGGTGTTTACGTATACGTATAAGTATTATAGTAATAGTGTATTTTTTTAGGATTTACGGTTTAGCATTTAGAGGTCTCGAATGAGGTAATTAGTCAAATGAATATTTTTCGGGATGGTTTTAAGTCATTTAGGACTTACTTATAAAGTTTATTTAAAAATTTGAGATTTTTTTTAAAAGTGTATATTTTACGTCTTTTACGGTAAAACGCGTAATTTTGACTAGTTTC
Source organism: Glebionis coronaria (assembly GCA_025667525.1). Taxonomy (NCBI): domain Eukaryota; kingdom Viridiplantae; phylum Streptophyta; class Magnoliopsida; order Asterales; family Asteraceae; genus Glebionis; species Glebionis coronaria. The sequence goes on along the minus strand of CM046874.1, from coordinate 629,311,598 downwards.
ACGGTTTTGGGGTTTTGGAAGCTTTAGGGGCTGAAATAAATTAAGATAAATTAAGGTAATATTAGTAATATATTATTAAACAATTAAAAGAAAAAAAATGCATATAGGTCGGCTAGAACCGATTATAACCAAAAAAATAGGAAAAAACGAGAAAAAGGAAAGTGGGTTGTATTGGGCTAGGATTCTTGAAAAAAAAACTATATAAGGATTTTAAGTAGATCAAATCCATCATAATCCCTGGAGAAAAAAAATAAAGTTCGACGGTTTGGGAGTATTTTTAGGGTTTTCATGGTTTTTTTCATCTTCCATTAAATTAAAGGTAAAAACCTTCATTAACCTTTTTGATTTAATTGTTTGTGTTTAATTAATCATTCTTATGATGGATTAGGGTTAGGGTTTTTATAAAATCAGTAAAATAATGATGTGATAATCATAATATGATGATCATATAATCTAGGGCTTGTATTAGATGGGGTTATGGGTAATTAATTTGTTCAATTTGTTTAAACCCGTTTTAAAAAACTGGGCAGATTTTTGAGTCAATTGTTTTGATCATATCGGGAGTTCTATAAACTCTTATTTTACGATCCAAGTACCCCTGGAAAGGTATTTGAAGTGGATTTCCAATGCAAGAAACGAGAACTAAATTGGAGGTAGGGAAGACGGTCAAAAACAAGTTACAACAGTCGGAGGTCAAAACAGTTTTGAATTCAGCCTGTTTTCTTTTTAAGTATTGGGTTGTTTGGGGTACTTAAGGTTGCATTAGGATCTTCTCACGAACGTGAGAGATGGTTTCTATATTGTAGTAAGTATCTGCACTTGGGCTAAGGTTGTGGTTTAGGGTAAGACCCCTTAATGGTTACAAACTTTTAGTACGTTTAAAATCAGGAAATCTGGAATGACAAAAGTAGATATATGTATATCGGGGCCTTAACAGTAGCTTTAAGATTAGGGCAAGTGGGAGGTGTTAGCCAACATATTTATGGGTATGAATATTCCTTTTACAGAAACCATGGGTTTGTTTAAGTGGATGTTTGACTTAAAGTTTTGAGACCTAAAATCTGGGACTGTTTTGGGTAAAATATGAACGGGATAGTTATTAAACTTAACCAAGTTAAGGACTTGTTAAGGAAGGGTAATGGGGTGATTAGAGCTTGTCAATGAGGTAAATATGTGGGAATAGGCTAGATGTCCATCATAGGTTAATGAGCCATCTTAGTGATTGGTTCGTGTATTAATTGCGTGTTTTGGTTTGTTAGTTTGTTGCTAGTGCAAGGACTTGTGAAGAAGCTATCAGGTGAGTTTCATAGTCCCATGTTTACTATTGATTTTGACTTCCAGATGGGATGGAAGAGACACTGTGTTGAATTATTTTCTAAATTAATGATGTGAATGTTTTAAGGTTTGAGATGGACTTGTGTGTACATTTATGTGATTAACTGCTATGTGATTCTTGTTTGTGTATGATCTAGATTAGAAAGGTACATAGGTGTATGGGCGCCTATGGGACCTATGGTTAATGATAAGGCGTGATGCCTTGGAAATTGTGATTGTTGGTAAGGCGTGATGCCTTGGAAATTGTGATTGTTGGTAAGGCGTGATGCCTTAGAAATTGTGATTGTTGGTAAGGCGTGATGCCTTGGAATTGTAATGATTGATTGAACTTGAATGCTAGTTGTTAGTACATGATTGTAGCGCATTGTCCATATGTTTATTGGTTTATGGTATTCACAGCTTATCACTTGTCTTGTGTTGGAGTCTAAACCTATGACTCTCACCAACTTTATGTTGACGTGTTTTAGTGTCTCTTTCAGGTGATACTATGGTTAAGCATGAAAACATAAGTGGCTAGGATTGGAGAAGCTTAGGAATGCATATAGAAGGAGAATCCCCGTTTCCTTCTTAGTTTTATTTGTTCTTTTAATAAGTGATACTGTGGCACACATATATTTGTTTGGTTATGTTATTTGTTTGTCTTGGGTAAGCGGTAGGACTGTTACCTACTTACCTAGACTCCTGAGTCTGATGAGATATTGTCATGACTTTGTGTCTCCATTTTATGACATTTCTTATTTCATATAGTTATCTCTATAGACACGCCATGTTGTGATGATATCCATACGTCGCGCCCCATATTCCGCCATGGTGGGGTGTGACAGAATGGTATCCAAGACAATGGTTACAGAGAATTAGGTTGCCTAGTCGTGTAGCCTAGTCTATAGCTTAGGGTCCCTGCATATAGGCGTCATAGGAGTATGTGTGCATTTTATATTAATTGATGTGTTTGGATGTTATTTATTGCGATATTTTGACTAGTATGAATTGAACCATAGTAAGTTCATACTTAACTACATGTTATTTTCTTTACGAGTTTTGATTAGTGCGGGTGGAATCATGGTCGTATACGCTAGTCATTGTTGGATTTCGCTTAATTATGTTTTCATGTTCTTTATACATTTTGAATTTTGTCTACGCTGGTTTAGCTGGACTACGAGTTTATGTATTTCGTGCATTGGCTATGTTATTTTAATACATGGGGTTTTGGATCTTATCTTGTGTGGTTATGTTCTTGTGAGTTGTTGGATTATGTGTTATGTGTAGTATTAATTTCTTATAAGTGTCATCATAGGAGGGAGTACATTGGTGAAAGGGAACATGTATAATTATGGAGGCCTACATAATTATATATGTGCCACAGCACCACTGGAATTTCAAGTATGATTGCATGAAAGAGAGTTAATACATGCTTGTATAGTATATGTTGGATGGATTTGAGTGTATGTACGCTTATGCCTATGTATGTAAAATTATTTTCTACTTACCGGTTGTATTCTTGGGATGGTTGCTAGCTCGTTTCTCTTTGAGATGTTCAACTTCTGTAGTAGCGCATTTCTCGGGTCCTCATTTCACGTGTTTGTTTGTACGGTACTTTTGGCGTGAAGGATTTTGAGATGGTGGAGATTTCTTTTTGGGGGTAACGATGTCTTTTGTTTCGAGTTATACATGGTAAAAAAAATAGAACTTGCAAATTGAAAAAAAATAGTTGTTGGTAGTCGATGAAATAAGGAAGTGTCGGGATCATGTTTCAAATAAGATGGAATATAAATTCTTTAACATATAAGCATGACTCGGTTATTTTAAAATATTTTGGTTTTGATCACCTAAAGTTATTGTTCTTAAGTTAAAAATTTTGTTCTTATTTAGTGAAATATGTTAAAATCATGTAATTAATAGAGTTTTAATTTTCTGGAATTAAAATAAATTAGGTTCTAGTTTTGGTAATTAATAGGGGGTTTTAGGGTTTAAAAATCGTTTTTTTTGGTATAAATCGGAGTAGGCAGAAACTGTCGCTAAACTGTCAAAATATGTCGCTAACTGTCAGAAACTGTCGCTAATGCCTAGGGAGATTTTGAGAAAAATCGTTTTGGTCATAACTTATTCGTTTTTAAAGGTTTTCGGTTGATTCAAAAGCCTAAAATTATGTACTCGGAACATACTTTTCAAATATTCAGAAAGTATCGTAATTGGAAGTCAGTAGCTTGGTCGAATTAATTTTTCAAGTGTTGAGTTTAAGGTTAATTTTCGGACAACATGGTTTAAACTCATGTTTTGGGTATTTTGCGGTAATGAACACTTGGAGGGTTAACACAGAGATGAGTTGGGAAGGAATTTGAGAGTTCTTTAAACCTTATTATACGTGGTTATATTTTGATGAGTTTTGATTTATGGTATTTATGAGTAAGACTGAAATCGGGGTGACAGTTTTAAACCCGTTGAGTTATGTGACGGCTCCTAACTCGGTTTCAAGACAGTTCTTGTTTGATGAGTTGCGAGATTTAGTTAGGTTGGTTACATAACTTTATGGTTTTGATAAGTTTCCTCACGGACGGTTAAGGCTCATGTGTTGTTGGTTGAGATTATTTTCGTGTAAACTGAGTTCACGTTTGAACGTGAAGGTTTTATCAGGGATATGCATCCTCGTTTGTTTGCTGAGAATAAGTTTGAGTTTGGGAGTGAATCTCGGGACGAGATTTCTATTAGGAGGGAGTGATGTGACAACCGTGGTTTTGGGTTTGTCACTTGGTCTTACTTTTAGGTTATTTTATGTGTGCTTACTTGAATTGTGTGTTTACGTGTTTATTTTGTGTGGACGAGGTTGGTGTGGTTATTATTTATGAGTATAGGAGTACTCATAAGTAAATCAAGAAACGGTTATTTCATGTTCATGAGCTCACGATTAGTGACTATGAAATGAAATGGTGATATTTTGGTGTTTACGTATACGTATAAGTATTATAGTAATAGTGTATTTTTTTTAGGATTTACGGTTTAGCATTTAGAGGTCTCGAATGAGGTAATTAGTCAAATGAATATTTTTCGGGATGGTTTTAAGTCATTTAGGACTTACTTATAAAGTTTATTTAAAAATTTGAGATTTTTTTTAAAAGTGTATATTTTACGTCTTTTACGGTAAAACGCGTAATTTTGACTAGTTTCACGGTTTTGGGGTTTTGGAAGCTTTAGGTGCTGAAATAAATTAAGATAAATTAAGGTAATATTAGTAATATATTATTAAATAATTAAAAGAAAAAAAAAATAAAAAAAAATGCATATAGGTCGGCTAGAACCGATTATAACCAAAAAAATAGGAAAAAACGAGAAAAAGGAAAGTGGGTTGTATTGGGCTAGAATTCTTGAAAAAAAAACTATATAAGGATTTTAAGTAGATCAAATCCATCATAATCCCTGGAGAAAAAAAATAAAGGTCTGACGGTTTGGGAGTGTTTTTAGGGTTTTCATGGTTTTTTTCCATCTTCCATTAAATTAAAGGTAAAAACCTTCATTAACCTTTTTGATTTAATTGTTTGTGTTTAATTAATCATTCTTATGATGGATTAGGGTTAGGGTTTTTATAAAATCAGTAAAATAATGATGTGATAATCATAATATGATGATCATATAATCTAGGGCTTTTATTAGATGTGGTTATGGGTAATTAATTTATTCAATTTGTTTAAACCCGTTTTTAAAAACTGGGCAGATTTTTGAGTCAATTGTTTTGATCATATCGGGAGTTCTATAAACTATTATTTTACGATCAAAGTACCCCTGGAAAGGTATTTGAAGTGGTTTTCCAATGCAAGAAACAAGAACTAAATTGGAGGTAGGGAAGAGGGTCAAAAACAGGTTACAACAGTCGGAGGTCAAAACAGTTTTGAATTCAGCCTGTTTTCTTTTTAAGTTTTGGGTTGTTTGGGGTACTTAGGGTTGCATTGGGATCTTCTCACGAACGTGAGAGATGGTTTATATATTTTAGTAAGTATCTGCACTTGGGCTAAGGTTGTGGTTTAGGGTAAGACCCCTTAATGGTAACAAACTTTTAGTACGTTTAAAATCAGGAAATCTGGAATGACAAAAGTAGATATATGTATATCGGGGCCTTAACAGTAGCTTTAAGGTTAGGCCAAGTGGGAGGTGTTAGTCAACATATGTATGGGTATGAATATTCCTTTTACAGAAACCATGGGTATGTTTAAGTGGATGTTTGACTTAAAGTTTTGAGACCTAAAAACTGGGACTGTTTTGGGTAAAATATGAACGGGATAGTTATTAAACTTAACCAAGTTAAGGACTTGTAAAGGAAGGGTAATGGGGTGATTAGAGCTTGTCAATGAGGTAAATATGTGGGAATAGGCTAGATGTCCATCATAGGTTAATGAGCCATCTTAGTGATTGGTTCGTGTATTAATTGCGTGTTTTTGGTTTGTTAGTTTGTTGCTAGTGCAAGGACTTGTGAAGAAGCTATCAGGTGAGTTTCATAGTCCCATGTTTATTATTGATTTTGACTTCCAGATGGGATGGAAGAGACACTGTGTTGAATTATTTTCTAAATTAATGCTGTGAATGTTTTAAGGTTTGAGATGGACTTGTGTGTACATTTATGTAATTAACTGCTATGTGATTCTTGTTTGTGTGTGATCTGGATTGGAAAGGTACATAGGTGTATGGGCGCCTATGGGACCTATGGTTAATGATAAGGCGTGATGCCTTGGAAATTGTGATTGTTGGTAAGGCGTGATGCCTTGGAAATTGTGATTGTTGGTAAGGCGTGATGCCTTGGAAATTGTGATTGTTGGTAAGGCGTGATGCCTTGGAATTGTAATGATTGATTGAACTTGAATGCTAGTTGTTAGTACATGATTGTAGCGCATTGTCCATATGTTTATTGGTTTATGGTATTCACAGCTTATGACTTGTCTTGTGTTGGAGTCTAAACCTATGACTCTCACCAATTTTATGTTGACGTGTTTTAGTGTCTCTTTCAGGTGATACTATGGTTAAGCATGAGAACATAAGTGGCTAGGATTGGAGAAGCTTAGGAATGCATATAGAAGGAGAATCCCCGTTTCCTTCTTAGTTTTATTTGTTCTTTTAATAAGTGATACCGTGGCACACATATATTTGTTTGGTTATGTTATTTGTTTGTCTTGGGTAAGCGGTAGGACTGTTACCTACTTACCTAGACTCCTGAGTCTGATGAGATATTGTCATGACTTTGTGTCTCCATTTTATGAAATTTCTTATTTCATATAGTTATCTCTATAGACACGCCATGTTGTGATGATATCCATACGTCGCGCCCCATATTCCGCCATGGTGGGGTGTGACAATGAGGAACACCTTCGTACAGTCTTACAGATTCTTCGTTAGAAGCAGCTGTACGCCAAGTTCTCTAAGTGTGAGTTCTGGTTAACCAAGGTGGCATTTCTGGGCCATATTGTATCTGCAGAGGGGATCACCATGGATCCTACCAAGGTTGAAGCTATCACTAAATGGCCGAGACCTACATCTGCAACAGAAGTTAGAAGTTTTCTTGGTTTAGCTGGCTACTACCGCAGGTTTGTAGAGAACTTTTCACGGTTAGCCTTACCTTTGACTAAGCTGATGAGGAAAGGAGAGAAATTCGTCTGGACGGAAGAGCGAGAGAAGAGCTTTGAAGATCTTAAGCAGAAATTAGTGACTGCACCTATTCTTACTCTCCCATCTGGCTCAGGTGGATTTCAGATTTATAATGACGCTTCAGGAAAGGGTTTAGGCTGCGTTCTCATGCAACATGGGAAGGTTATTGCATACGCATCACGACACCTGAAACCTTATGAAGAAAACTATCCTACTCACGATTTAGAGCTTGTAGCAGTTGTTTTCGCGTTGAAGATCTGGAGACATTATTTGTATGGTGATTCATGTGACATATTCACCGATCACAAGAGTCTCAAGTACATCTTCATCCAGAAGGAACTGCACATGAGACAAAGGAGATGGTTAGAGTTATTGAAGGACTACGACACCAACATTCAGTACCATCCTGGTAAGGCGAATGTGGTGGTAGATGCTCTAAGCAGAAGGTCGGGTATGATTGCTGGCATTTGGATTGCAAAGGAGATCATTTGTGACCTAGAGATGACTGATATTGAGTTTTGTATACGAGGACAACACGGTTACTGGGCTAATCTTAGGGTGGAACCAGACTTACATTCTAGGATCAAGGAAGCTCAGAAGGACGATGGTGATATTTGGGCTATCATTCAGAACCTTGATCAGTAGACGGAGTTTCGTGTTGACGATGACGGTATCTTATGGCAGGGCACTAGACTAGTGGTTCCTGATGACTCTACTCTCAGGGAAGCTGTGTTGACTGAGGCTCACAGTTCTCCATTTACCATACATCCTAGTTCTACCAAGATGTACCACGACATCAAGCAACACTTTTGGTGGAATGGTATGAAGCAGGATGTTGCCACCTTCGTTTCTAAATGTATGATCTGCCAGCAGGTGAAGATCGAACATCAGCGAGCTAGTGGGTTACTACAACCATTAGATATTCCAGCGTGGAAGTGGGACACAATCTCCATGGATTTTGTTACTGGTCTTTCGGTTACTCAGAAGAAGAATGACGCTATCCGGGTCATTGTGGATAGGTTGACTAAATCTGCTCATTTTCTGCCGATTCGCAAGGAGCATCCGGTCAGCAAATTAGTAGAAACATTCCAGAGGGAGATCATGAGATTACATGGTACTCCATCAGAAATCATCTCTGACAGAGATCCCCATTTCACATCACGTTTCTGGCAGAGTCTGCAGAAAACTTGGGGCACCAGACTTAAGCTTAGCATTGCCTTTCATCCTCAAACCGACGGACAGTCGGAACGTACCATTCAGATATTGGAGGACATGCTGCGATCATGTGCTCTAGAATGGTCAGGAAGCTGGGATGATTATATATTCATAGTAGAATTCGCATACAACAACAGCTGGCACGCTATTATCAAGTGTGCTCCCTTTGAGATGTTGTATGGTAGAAAGTGTCGCGCCCCAATCTGCTGGGATCAAGTGGGCGAACGACTGCTTGAAGGTCCAGAGATGATTGAAGTGACCAATGAGAAGGTCGCTGTCGCCAAGGCAAAACTTCAGGAAGCTCGTGCTCGTCAGAAGAGCTATGCTGATAAACGTCGTAGAGATGTGTCTTTCAACGTAGGTGACCACGTTTTCCTCAAGGTATCACCTGCACGAGTAGTTAGACGTTTTGGAATCAGAGGGAAGCTCAGTCCTCGCTTCATCGGACCGTTCAACATCATAGAATGCGTTGGTGAAGTGTCATACCGTTTAGCGTTACCGCCTCAGCTATCACACATTCACAACGTGTTCCATGTGTCCTTACTCAGAGGATACACCTATCATCTAGTTCATGTTGTCTAGTATCCACTTGATCAGATTCGAGATGATCTTTCATATGTCGAAGAACCCGAGAGAGTTCTTGAGCGACAAGATCGTGTCATGCGGAGGAAGACGATCCCTTTCGTCAAAATCCTCTGGAGGGATCATCCTGAGCGAGAAGCCACTTGGGAGACGGAGGAGTCTATACGGACTTCTTACCCTCATTTCCAGTTTTAATTCGGGTACGTTTTCTTTCAGTTTACGTTTCTCCAATTCGAGGACGAATTGTTCTTTTAGAGGGGAAGAATTGTAAAACCCGCATTAAAAACTTATGAACAGTACACGTGAACAGTAACTTATGAAAATACGGTAAAATTTAAACTTTCCATTTATAATATTAATACACGTGTCACGACAATAAATAACGAACAATCATGAATATTATAAATATGACACGATCACGAATACCAAAATCACGAATAATAAAATCACGAACACACACGTAAATTATTTAACACACAAAAAACTATGGGTTTACCCCATGGCGGGCCCTATGCCGCGGCTAGACAAGAGAAGGGAGGCCAAGTGGGCCTTTTGGCGCAAAACCAATTTTAATTAAAACATTAGGAGAATTATTTTTCTCATATTTTAGGTTTACAGAAATTTTGTCTTCTTCTTCCTTGTTTCACCATAGCCGCCGGACACCATCAAGAAAAATGGAAAACCCGGACGATTTTTGTGTTTGTTTAATTTTTCGTGACCACCTCGTCATTCTACACGCATTGGTATATTCAAAAATCTTTTCTTTTCATTTTTTTTATTTTCTTATGATTTCATGTTTAAAATTAATTAATCACATGAACATGAAAAAGGAATAACCTAGGATTAATTAATTTTGTCAAGGGTGCGTTTGGTTTGTGGTTTGGACCGGCCGAGACACCGAGACCTCAAGAGGGGTGCTCGACTTGTTTTATTCACCACCACTGAGACCCCCGAGGGGCTCGACATGGTTGGTTCGTGGCTCGGACGCAACAAGAACCCCGACCGAATGTCGGGGTGTGTTTGTTTGTTCGGTTGGGTGTAAGGCTCAGTTGGTTTTCTTTGATCGGACCCGAGACCAACGGGACCCCGGCTTCGAGTCGGGGTATGTTTACATGTTTAGTTGATTAAGTAGTGTGAACCGAGACCCCTCCAAGGTCTCGATGGGACTTTGATATGGCTTATTTGGTTCGGCTTATATTAGAACACGGGCTCGGGATTCAGGTTTTTATAAAAACTATTTTTATAAGTCATGTTATATTAAACTTTAGGTTAATTAATTTATTAAATTAATTCATGTATAACCTAAGGTATTTATACTAGTCATTTTAATTAAACATGTATTTTAATTAAAATCATATAACGTATAGTTTAATTAAATTAACTAGTTATTTAATTATTAAGCTATAACCATGACTTGTATTGTACTAATTTAACTTCACTTATTAATTATAATTTAGCTTAATTATAATTATGGAAACTTACTATTTTTGGGAACTTTCTATTTTTGAAAACTTTTTATTTTTAGAAACTTAATATTTATGGAAACCTGCTATTTTTAGAAAGTTACTTAGTATTACAATACAAGTATTATAATACACTAATACATGAATAATACACAACAGAACATCAGAATAACTACAGTTAACATAGTAGACAGTAAAACATGACAGAATACGTATAACAAGCAAATAACACACGAAACCAGTAAAACACATGTAATTCAGACAACTCATACACGACCATATTTCTTATGTAGTGTTATCCGTCAAGGCGGATTAGTCTTCATCATTTCAGTTAGCTTCTATTGGACATAAGGTACGGATTTCCCGTCCTTTAGTAAGGTCAATCTCTTCCTTCATTAGGATTTCCCGTATACAGCCAACTGTTTTCCCCAGTAGTTACAGATTAAATGCTTATGTTTATTAGTTACCTTAGTCATATACATGCATGACCAGTTTCACCTAGTTATCGAGGTACCATAACCATAACACTAGAGGCACTAGTGTTATGACTTCACCACGGCGGAGTGATAGCTCGTGGCGTCCCTTTTCAGTTTATTTGGCCATTATATTATTATATTATCATGTGGGGCGTATGGGTGCATCCTATTTACATGTTTCGGTCAGGATTTCATGGTGAATGTGGTGTGTGCCTTGCATCCTTCACAAGGAGCTCATCCCTCCTACCCACTTACCAGTTAATTAGAGACAACCCCTCTAATTGCATGATGAAGTCTCCCCTCCAAGTATTCATGCACGTTGTTGACCTCATGACCTATATTGGCTATTATGGTACATTAACTAATACATATTTTCATAAGTAACATAAGATATGTTTTCAGAACTAAAATCAGTTAACATGACAGACAACTAGGTTTTCCAAGACTTATTCATTTCCGCTGCCATTCATGCTTTATATTCTTTATATGCTTCTATACTCTATGTTTTCCCATGCTTTATTGTATATCCGTGCACTGAGCGTTATCCTTAGCCGTCTATTTTTCCATGTTCCCAAACGGCAGGTACCCAAGGACGTAAGTAGGAGCTTCAGAGTATGTGCATTCGGATTGGAAGCTATCCGGCCTCTTTTACCTTATACATTTATTCCTACTATATCGTACTTTATATCTTTAGGACATTGTTTAGTCCTTTCCATTTGTAGTACTTATATTTCTTGTTTGTGAGTTACTAGACTACCGATGTTTGATTCCGATATTTCTATTTATGGTCATGAATGTTTATACATTTACCTTGCATGCTTTGATGATACACCATAATTTACTGTAGCACTCTATCCTATTAAGTGTGGTGTTACAATGGACGTGTTAGATTATTTGATGTGTTATAATTAAGCTTATTTGATGTGTTATAATTAAGTTTAATGTGAATAAGCTTATTAGGAGAGTTATATGAATAAGCATATGAACTAGAATAGAGTTATGTGAATAATCTTATGGATAAAGTTTCTTGAAGCTATAGGATAAGAATAAGGTGAGTTTTGTGAATAAGCTTAAAGTATACTTATGCTAAAACTGTAGCTTATCATATATGATACCTCCATACATCATATATGATATATGGAGGTATCATATATGATAATATGATAATATGCTTGAAAACAAATACAACCACGTCTGTGATCTATAGGTGAGTAATTTAAAGTTAGTTGTGTATATATTATCATATATGATAATCTGGTTGAAAGTCAGCTTTTGTAATATATCATATATGATAATCTGGTTGAAAGACAGACTCTGTAATATATCATATTTGATAATCTGGTTGAAATTCAGCTTTTGTAACATATCATATTTGATAATCTGGTTGAAATTAAAACCAAATCTTTTTATTTGTGTAGTGAAAGCTGTTTTGAGTGCATTTTGAAGAACTCAATCATCTCAAGGCCAAAGAACATACGACAAGTGTCGAAAGAACAAACAACAGCATGTGCATGAAATGACAAAAGACGGGTGTCGAGTTTGCAACCAAAGTGTTTATACATGAAATCAAGATCTATTGTAATAGACATTTGAATTGTTTGTATTTTAGTAATTTGTGTATAACGTTGTAATGCTTTAACTTTGTAATGTTACTAAATCATTGAGTTTTTTGTTGAATATGAAAATGGCGAAACATCTACGGATGTACCTTTTGGATAAAATGCCTATTTTGTTGATGTTTTTATCTTTGAAGCATAGTTATTTTTTTACCTTTTTATTACTATCATATATGATAATGAAATATCATATATGATAATCCATGTAAGTCTTAAATTCTGCCATATATGATATTGATCATCATATATGATACTAAAAAAAATAATTCATAGATTATCGTTTATGAAACATCATATATGATGTGTACAACATATCAAATATGAAACATCGCGTAAAAAATGTAAACCACAAGTATCATATATGATAAATAAATGAAATATTATGTGATAAATAACTATAACATATGTCATATATACATGTAGCAAGTACATGATACATCATATTTGATGTGTACAACATATCATATATGATATTAAGTAAAAAATGTTAATTACAAATATCATATATGTTAAATCACTAAAACGTACATGGTTTAAAATTACAAAACTTATTCAATAAAAATAATCAACTGCTTCTTCATCCCTACATATTATTAGCCGCACCTCCACACATACACGTGCACGTCCTCTTGCTTTTGCCTCAACCCGGACAATTGCAACATTCTTTCATTGTTTTGTTAGCAAAATCTGCAATTTTAAAGGAAGGAGAGAGCATATTAGGCACTATGTTATCACTAAATGAATCATATATATGCATGCAAAAATAGTTACAAAGTCTGATATTTTTATGATTTGTTAGATACATTATATATGATACTTCATATATCGTATATGATAAGCCTATCATATATCACATATCATATAACTATCATATATGGTAAATGAGGTATCATATATTAGCACATCAAACTTATTTCTTACATAAGCAACTTGATAAAAAAAAGCCTAATAATTCACACTAACATAAGCTTATTGATACCTCTCATACTTATAAATTTGATAATTAACCAAAATAAGCTAATTAACCAAAATAAGCTTATTCATACCTTTCATATTTGCATGAATGAGCTTATTCAGAATAATCTAATTATTCGCATAAATCAACTAATAAGCTACCTTATAATTTATAACAATAAATTCATATAGTCCATTCAAAATAAGCTAGCTAAAAGCTTATAAATCTGAATGATGATAAATTAATAAGCTTATTCAAATGTAATAAGCTAAAATAAGAATATATGTAATTAATCTAACTTGGTGATGAACCAACTGAGCTAGTTCAGTTGGCAAACAAGGGTAACCTTGGGGAGGTTTTCTTAGAGAGGTCTCGAGTTCGAGTCTCACTAAAAACCTTCAGGGGCCCGAGTTACGAAGCAAGAGTAGCATTTATCCCCTAAGGAGAAGGTTTGAGGCTTGCATACTGCCCAATTGGATGTCACTGTAAGCTCGAATCACTAACTACTAACTCGCCGTTCAAAAAAATAAAAATCTAACTTGGTGATGAATCAATTGATTCGTGGTGATAATTCGTGATGGATTCATGATGATCGCTTCGTAATGTATTCGTGATGGTGGATTCGTGATATCTTTATGGATTCGTGATGATGGATTTGTAGAGAGAAGCTAGATCGAGAGTAGAGAGAGAAATGATGACCCTGAGTGGGTGTGTGTGTTTATTAGACTATGTTTATTCACAACCCCAACCAACCCAATCCTTTATGAAAAAATTATTTTTTTATTTTCTCAATTACATACAATCAATCTCAAATTTTTTATCATTTATTAACAACCCAACCCAACCCAATCCAACCAACCAAACATATAATATTACTTTTTAACATTTAATTTAATTACTTAAACCCAATATACCAAAAAATAACAAACTGTTTAATTTAATTGCTTAAATCTTCACAAATGTAAAATCATTCTAGTCACTTCTAAACCAACTATAAAATATGTTTTACCCTAATATTGATATATATAAACAGCCGCCTCCAATATAAACTTTAAGATAATCACATAGACGAAATAAACTGTTAACATCTCAAACCCACATCATAGGGGTAAGTTGCAAGCTGTGTAAATGCAAAAAGAAGATGGAGTGTGGTTTGTATGAATGTTGATCAACATAAACAGTGTTCAAAGAGTTATCAACAGGTATGAATACATATTATTAAAACCACAAAGAAAGAGATTTGATTGTTTGGCATTCAGGGAAGAGTTACCCACTGTTTGAAAGACATGTGTCAAGGTTGGATGAGAGATTTGAGTGTCACTCAACGACCAGGTCGGATGCTTCATCATCTTCATATTATACAATTCCAATATTATATTAGTTGTGCTCTTGTCTTATGTGGGCGACCGGTTGGGGCAGATCACGAATAAACTTAGTCTTATGTGGATGTGAGTAAAAAAAAAGCTTATATACTAAGCGGTGAAATGATCGAAATATCCATGCAGTGTAAAATGAAGATTTAATTCCAACCATTGGATGAAAAAGAGATAAAAAGTGAAGATGAATCCCCTCATATTTTAAGGGAATTGATTGGCACACTCATAAAATTGATTGAGACACTCAACAGTATGCATTACAGAGTTGTACTGTGTTTTATAGTATGCTTTATTTGCTTGTACTGTGAGTGTCCCAATCAATTTTATGAGTGTGCAAATCATCTCCCATATTTTAAATAAGTTTTGTATCCAAATGAAATTAAATATTTATGTAATCATATAAAACGCAAATCAATGTTATATCTTTGATATTTTACACGTTGCATTGTCATGCATCCACCAATCAAGACATTGTAAGATCACGTCTTACTGAAAAATATCAGTGTATGTCGAATGTAAAATGAACCACATGTTGCCACGATTCTCTCCACAATATCATGCATTCAAATGTATATGTAAACTTCACTCATTATTAATGTACACTTTTATCATAAGTTAAGCTACTCTAAGTCAACATCTATGAAGTTATACATCCAAGTCCAAGGATAATAAACTACATATCAATAAAATTGTTTCTGTTGAGAACAAGAAGAGATGCAATTTCTTAAGTTGTTTTTCTTTGTCTTAGCATCCTTTCCTTATAATGTTTTCTCCCAAATCAATACTGCAATTATGCCTGTCACCAAAGATGCAAACACGTCTCTTTTCAAAGTTGGTCTGACACTATGGCAATATGCATCTGTAGAATCGAGTTACCTCCTTGATCTCGATGCGCCTTTTACTTGGGAAGATTGTGTTATGGGTCGCCTAGGGCCAACTTGTGAGGATATGTATGCATGCTACCTTCCAATTTCATGTAGCCACTCTAAGTGCATTGACGCCCGCTCGTATACTAATCCTGTTTGCCCTTCTCTCAACAACATCACTGCCAAATATGGTTGCCGCATATGCGCAGTCAACCCGGTGAATCCCGTTTCTAACATATGTAAAATATCGCAGCTCACGACTACGATATTGTTGTTATCTGGTACCAATGGTCGGACTCTAAGCGGGCCTTCTGTAAACTGGAATTATGTGTTTTCATGTGCACCATCCTCTTTGAAAAGATCTTTACCTGAAGGCGTTAAAGGCGTGGCGGCCTTTTCATGGTCCACTCTCGCCTTCCCACGTCAACACTATGATGATACCGTCACAGAGGAATTTGCACTTTGTCTACCGAGCTCTTCCTTGGCCCCTGGCGTTACGTTTGTAGGTGAGGGACCATTTTATTTTCTCCCTAATCCAAATCTTGATGTCATGAGCATTCTTTCTTACACCCCCATGATCCGAAAGACTCCAAACTCCCTTGGATATTACATTAAAATAAACAACATTTTAATAAGAGGTACACCAATTGCTTTACCATCGTTGAAAAGTAGTCCGGCGAAACTTAGTACTCTTGTAACTTACACTACTTTTAGAAGTGATATTTATAAAGCTCTCGTTACAAGCTTTTCCAAGGCCACCAAAAACATTACCCGTGTAAAAGCAGTGCAACCATTTAGCCTATGTATGAAAGGTAATGCAATTGGGTCTACCCGCACTAACTCTAGCGCTCCCAATATTGATCTTGAAATGGAGAGTGGGAAGATATGGACCATTTCCGTAGACAACTTGATGAAGGACACTGGAAATGGCGTTTCATGTCTTGCGTTTATTGATGGAGGATTGCAAGTTGAAGATGCAATTGTTATTGGGACTTATCAGATGGAGAATAATTTCTTGTTCTTCGATTTGGCAAATCAAACGTTGGGTTTCAGCTCTTCCTTGTTAGCTCGAGGAACATCTTGCAGCAGCTTTAACACCACCATACCTCCTTATACTCCGTGAATGATATGATTTCAGTAATGTTAATTGTTAAAATCATGAGGAAGCACATATAAGTTTGTTTTCAGTGTATTTATATCTAAATGTCTAAGAGTATCAAACAAAGAATATTAAAAGATATGTCTTTGAATAAAAAAACCTACATGATTTGAACCCTGAATTTGCTCTCATCAAAATTACAAATTTACTTGGTTTACTTTACTTTTCAATGTCTATTCTTTCATTAATTTTTTTTTGACTTGACAATGATGCTGAAACAATCTTATATGATCGTTGCCATAAGAGTTTCCATCTCGTGTTACTATAAATTGGCAAGTTTTCTCTATATATACAAGATTTACTAGGTAGAATCACCATGAGAAAAGAAGAGTAGTTCCCAAAAACATTAGGTTGATTTGAGTGTGGAATTCGGAGCTCGAACTACAAGATATTGGTGTGTATTACTGTTTTTTTGTCTATAATATCTTCCTATGGTTTTGCTTAATTTCTTTTTTGTATGAGGCATACCATGACAATAACAGATACATGGCAAGGTTCTTAAAAACTAGGGTCCGTGTTTTTTACGTGAATCAGACCATATGTAGTACGGATGCCTTTCAAGAAAAATAAAAAGTGAATTAGATTGAGGTGTGAAAGTGGGAGGCCTGCATGAGAATGAAGTATGTAGAGATTGGATTTAGTCCCAAGTGGGCAGGCGAGTCACCTAATAAAACAGGAAGAAAAAAAGAAGAATAATGCGCCACTGATAAAAAGGGGAAACACACATATAGAAAATCAACAAGGATTCTTAGTTCTCCACTGCAGGAAGTTTATAAATCGAGCTGTTCCTGCCGACTCACTTACTGTCCTCCAACAAACAGTCAGCAAGGTATACTGCGCCTTCCTCTGCCTAGCTAGCTCCCAATATTTCGGATCCAAGGCAAACATCCCCTTCGTTCACACGTTTAGACACAAATCTGTTATAACAAATGTACCAAGTTAATTATCCAAAGCTTAACTTTCACCATATTACTATTAACAACTAAAAGGCTGTTTTTCTTTCAACAAATGGCCCTATTACGCAAATGTTTTCATTAATTAGTGAGCAAAGGATCACTAAGTTAAAGACTTATATATTCCATAAGTCTTTATGAAGCTAGCTAGCGGTCATGTCGGGTCATATAAAATAGCTAATATAGTACATAACATTGTTGAAAATGAAGAAAGAATATATACATATGGTTCTCCATTTATTAAGCAAACCTTCATTAACTATGTGTGCATAAGCACAAGGATCAAAACCTTAAGTAGTGAGAGTTTCTAATTCATAAACCATAAAGAATTGCGCGGTCATGCCGGGTCAGGATCATAATAGTAATTTATCAGATCTGTTTTTGTACATATGAAATTCGAATGTATATGTAAACTTCACTCATTCATTGCTACATTTCCACCTTATTTTATAGTCAATATATATGAAGTTATAGATCCAAGGAAAATAATAATGACATTTTATAAAAATTTTAAGGTTGACCTTAATGGGTAGTTCAAAATCTTCATCTATATAAGCTTAGAAAACTAGCCCTTGTCATCAACATTATATGTGTAAGTAACTAGAGAAAATTTCTAAACATGCATTTCCTTAAGTTGTTTGTCTTTGTCATAGCATTCTTTTCAAATGACGTCTTATCCCAAGACGATATATACGAGACTGCAATTATGGCTATAACGAAAGATGCCAATACATCTCTTTTCAAAGTTGGTGTGACATATTGGCAATATGCAGCTGAAGTTTCGTACCTCCTTGATCTCGATGCACCTTTCACCTGGGAAGATTGTGTTATGCAACGCCCTGGGGATTGTATGGATAGAGATTTGTGCTACCTTCCCCTTTCATGTAGCTACTCTCAGTGCATTGATGCCCGCTCATATATTAAACCAAACTGCCCTTCTCTCAACATCACAGCCAAATATGGTTGCCGCATATGTGCAGTCACCCCTGTCAATCCTGTCTCCAACATATGTAAAATATCACAGCTAACCTCTAAATTATTGCTGTTGTCTGGTACTGATGGTCGGACAATCAGTGGGCTTTCTGTAAATTGGCAATATATGTTGTCATGTGCACCATCCTCCTTGAAAAAATCTTTGCCTGAAGGTGTCAGAGGTGTGGCTGCCTTTTCGTGGTCGAATCTATCCTTTCCACGACAACAATTTAGTGATCGCGTCACAGAGAAATTTGCACTTTGTCTGCCTAGCTCTTCATTGGCTCCTGGAGTTACATTTGTAGGTGAGGGACCCTTTTATTTCCTCCCTAATCCAAATCTTGATGTCATGAGCATTCTTTCTTACACCCCCATGATCCGAAAGACTCCAAACTCCCTTGGATATTACATTAAAATAAACAACTTTTCAATAAGAGGTGCACTAATTACTTTACCATCGTTGAAAAGTAGTCCGGCCAAACTTAGTACTCTTGTAACTTACACCACATTTAGAAGTGATATTTATAAAGCTCTCGTTAAAAGCTTTTCCAAGGTCACCAAAAACATTCCCCGTGTGAAAGCTGTTCAACCATTTAGCCTATGTATGAAAGCTAATGCAATTGGGTCTACGCGCACTAAGTCTATCCTTCCCAATATTGATCTTGAAATGGAGAGTGGGAAGATTTGGACCATTTCAGTAGACAACTTGATGAAGGACACTGGAAGTGGTGTTTCATGTCTTGCGTTTATTGACGGAGGATCGCGAGTTGAAGATGCAATTGTTATTGGGACTTATCAGATGGAGAATAATTTATTGTTCTTCGATCTGGGAAATCAAACGTTGGGTTTCAGCTCTTCCTTGTTAGCTCGAGGAACATCTTGCAGCAGCTTTAACACCACCATATGATTTAAGTAATGCTTATTGTTGAAATAATATATATGATGAAGCACATATAAGTTTGTTTTCAGTGTGTTTATCACCTAACACTTTATATCTAAATGTCTAATAGTATCATACAAAGAAAATTAAAAGAGCACCCTGCACAACATGAAACTTTCACGTGTAAGTTTTCAAATAAAAAAACCTACATGATTCGAACCCTGAATTTGTTCTTTCATTGATGTGTTTTAACTTGACAATAATGATGCTGAAAATCTTATAAGATTGTCGACATAAGAGTTTCCATCCCGTGTTACTATAAATTGGCTAGTTTTCTCTAGATATACACGATTCACTAGGTAGAATCACCATGAGAAAAGAAGAGTAGTTCCCAAAAACATTAGGATGATTTGAATGTGGAATTCAGAGCTCGAATTACAAAATATTGGTGTGTAGTACTGATTTTGTTTCCAAAATGTCTTCTTATGGTTTTGCTCTAATTCCTTTTTGCATGAGGTATCCCATGACAATAAGAGAGATACGCGGCAAGGTTCTTAAAAACTAGGATCTGTTTTTCTTTACGTGAATCAGATTATAGGGTGTTTAGCCTAGCGGTATCCGTGAGAAAATTAGGTCCCCAAGGTTGTGGTCCGATTGTGTGAGATTGTATATAGTATAGATCCATTTCAACAAAATAAAAAGTGTATCAGATTGAGGTGTGAAAGTTTGAGGCCTGCACGAGAATGAAGTATATATGTAGAGATTGGACTACAGTCCCAAGTGGACAGGCGAGTCACCTAAAGAAGAATAATACGCCACTGATGAAATGGGGAAACACACATATAGAAATTAGAAAGTCAACAAGGATTCTTAGAACGAGAAGGTTGATAACTTTGTAGTATTGCAATAATTCACGAACTTCATGTAACATTTTAAACAAGCAAACACAAACTTATGAAACCATACACCAGATTTGCTTGTGTGTTCGATGTCATTATTTGGGGAAGTTTTGCAGAAGTAGACAAGCAGTGAAAATGAGAATTCACTCAGGGGAAACAGAGTACTAGACTACTAGTGTCTCAACTGCCAATGTATATCGCAGACTCGCAGTCAAGTTGAAGATTCTATTAATTTTTGAGCCGGAAGAAATATATATGTATACCAATGTTTTGGAATTGGGAATGAATGCCCAGAATAATGTTTTCCAAACATCAAGAGGCGGGAATAACAGAAGTACCACTGTTATGGTTGCCATTTTAACCTCAATCCCATCTAGATTTAATGGCATCTAGATTTAGAAGTAAGTAACAACATATCAGAAATCAACCTACCTTAAATTTATGTTCATGTTGCAGATTCTAATCGCTCCCAAAAGCAACAAGTTGGACAACTAACCAAACCATTTGCATAGCACGTACTCCTTGCAAACATTCACTCGAGATTGCAATATCAATCTTAGTTCTCCGCAAATGTGAAGTTTATAAATCGATCTGTTCCTGATCACCCATTTACTATCCTCCAAAAACAGTGTCAGCAAGGTATACTGCGCCTTCCTCAATTCTAGCTGCATTTGATCCCAATATTTCGGATCCAAGGCAAACATCCCTTTCGTTCACACATTTAAATACAAATCTGTTATAACCAATGTACTAAGTTAATTATCCAAAGCTTAACTTTCACCATATTACATTAACAAAAATTTAAGGTTGACCTCAATGGGTAGTTCTTCATTGGCTCCTGGCATTACATTTGTAGTTGAGGGACCATTTTATTTCCTCCCGAAACCGAATCTAGATGTCATGAGCATTCTTTCTTACACTCCAATGATCCGAAAGACTCCTAAATCCCTTGGATATAACATTAAATTCAACAACATTTTAATAAGAGGTACACCAATAACTTTACCATCGTTGAAAAGTAGAGCGGCAAAAGTTAGTACTCTTGTAACTTACACCACATTTAGAAGTGACATTTATAAAGCTCTCCTTACAAGCTTTTCCAAGGCCACCAAAAACATTCCTCGTGTAAAAGCGGTGCAACGATTTAGCCTATGTATGAAAGCTAGTGTGCTTACAAGCATTAAGTTCAGTATTCCCAACATTGATCTTAAGATGGAGAGTGGCCAGATTTGGACCATCTCTGCAAACAACTCGATTAAGGCCACGGGAATGGTGTTTCTTGTCTTGCGCTTATCGATGGAGGATTACAAATGGAAGGGGCAATGGTCATGGGTACGTACCAGATGGAAGATAATTTTTTGTTTTTCGATCTTGGTAGTCAAAAGTTAGGGTTCAGTTCTTCCATGTTAGCTAGAGGAATCTCTTGCAGCAGCTTCAACACGAAGTGATCGGCATTAAAGTACGAGTAAAATATAACCTAATAATAGCTTAAAACCAAGAAGAGAGTGGTTACAATATGTTAGAACGAGTGTAGTAGTTAATTAGGAGTACTTGGGTCGATATTATGGACTACTAAAGAAATGGAGGTGATAAACATGCCATGAAATCGTATGTAGTTTTATGCTATAAACCCTTGTACTTTCTAGGCATTTACCCTTGTACTTTCTAAAAGTGAAATTTGAAACAAATAAATACATCTTTTTCTTTGTAAAGCAAAACGTAAAGTAGGAACTTTTTTAAAAGAATGTTACCTTAATAGGAAATATTTATTTTATTTATTCCTTTAGAAATATTAATTCTTCCTTAATTTAGTAAAAAACATTAATTTTCGTCATATTTGTTAAAAATTCGTTTTTAGATATTTGATTAAGAAAAAACGAACATAAAAGTATATGTGTCAAAAACTAAAAAAAAAACTTTAAAAAAACGGGCATACTGTTTTAGAAAGAAAGGGTGTTTATAACTTTTTAAAGACTAAAGGGTGTCGAGGGTAAACACCAATCTACACATATAAACCATCAAAACCTAAATCATCAAAACTCTTATCTCTCAAAACCTAAATCAAGCACCAGAGTTGATGATATCCACCTCTTTGAAGAAAAGCTCTGAACTCCCAATTGAAACAACAAAACTCGATTCAAACTCGAATGTACCATTGAAGGTCGAAATCATCATTATTGGATTTTCTTAGAGGTATAATTAAATACTTTACATGTAATTAAGTTTTGATAAAATAATCTACATGACTTTGTTACTGAACCAAATTTGTTGGATCTTTAGTCGTATTATTAAATATTTTTAATTTTTTGTCACAATAGTTACCATCACTATTAAATGTGAGTAATTGGGTATAGAACAATTTGGACAGTTTGCTATTTGAATGCTAGATAGATTTTTATGTCTTGCAAGGGTAAACGATTCTAGATAAATCAATTAGGATTCTTTAATCTGACCTGTTATGATCCTCTTCTTTGTGTGTCTAATTGATTTAATGCTATAGCCTTCAACTTGTCAGGATTTTTTACTCAAAAAGAATGTTAGTACTTAGTAGGGTTATCTCTATAAGTTGACCTGTTCACCATTTTTCCCCTTTGCAACCTCTATTTCACATTGGTTTAAATTTAAACCGCTATCAGTGTGAAACTTAAGGTTTATTGTTCCATTAAATCTGGATTAAATTTAAATTACTTGCATTTTTATCGATTAAAGGATGTTGCAACACGAGTTATTTCTGATGTGATTGATTTTATGAAAACAGGTCAGAGTGGCCTTAAAGGTGATGACAAAGAACCCTATTTATGTACGGTTTGATACGTACCGTTGGGAATCACTTCTATCATATGACTAGAAAGAAGAGGGGATTCTAGGGTGTGTTTGGTGATTGGTTCACTCTTGCTTGGTTCTAGATGTTGGTAAGGTATAGATTTCAAATGTAGTACATTTTGTTTATGTACATCATATTTCTAACCTGATACAACCGTATTCTAATATATGTGAAATTTAGTGAATTAGTCAAATCGAGACAAGAAACTCGGTTTATTCTAAGCATTACATAGGCAAGTTATTAGAGCTTAAAAACAAATCAGGAATGAACATTCATCTATAAATAGACGTGACCTATGCTTCATCCCAAAAGACTCAAATATAACCTCCTTATTAGTTCTTATTAAAAGATTTACTTTATTGTTTATTATAATAAACTGACTTTGTGATCGTAATTTTAAATAAAAATATAGAAAAGCTATGAGGGCCAGTCCAACTCAGCTCCACTTGGCCCCCATTAAGTTATGTACTAATAGTGACATGACCAACCCACCCATCTTACTACCTCCTAAAGCAAAGTAATTAAATGGCATGTGAATGACAACAAAAAGAATAACTGTCACTAGTACAAAAAAGATATCCGTCACACTCAAAAAGAGTGACCGTAGGCCTACAGTCACACGCAGTTTTTTAGGCTTTATGACCAAAGGTCCCGCGGCCGTAGGTACCTTTTAGTCACAAGTTCGTCTTAGTGACCTTAGCTATGAAAAATGAGTGACCAATACTTGAAAATGTGTGACAAACTAGGTACAATATTTGGTGTTTTAGTGAATATGCGTGACGGTAAACACTCTACAGTTACACGAGTTTTGTTTAAGAGTGACTATTGTTTATAAGTTTGTCACATGAATATACGATATGTGTGACATTTACTATGTGATTAGTGTATTTTGTGTGACTATATGCATCCAATAGTCACATAAATTGTATGTTTGTGTGACCTTTTATGATATGTAGTCACACAAATCATGCTAATGGTACTGAGTTTGTCACATACAATTAACCAAAGAGTTACCAATAGTAGAAATAAGTGTGACTGTATGCTTTGTCAAGTCAAGCCAATTGTATTTTGTGTGACTATATGCATCCAATAGTTACATGAATTGTATGTTTTTGTGACCTTTTATAACATGTAGTCACACAAATCATGCTAATGGCACTAAGTTTGTCATATATAATTAACCAAAGAGTTACCAATATTAGAAATAAGTGTGACTGTATGCTTTGTCAAGTGAAGAAAATTGTATTTTGTGTGACTTATGCATCCAATAGTCACATGAATTGTATGTTTGTGTGACCTTTTATAACATGCAGTCACAAAAATCATGCTAATGGCACTAAGTTTGTCACATACAATTAACCAAAGAGTTACCAATAGTAGAAATAAGTGTGACTGTATGCTTTGTCAAGTCAAGCAAATTGTATTTTATGTGACTATATGCATCCAATAGTCACATGAATTGTATGTTTGTGCTACCTTTTATGACATGTAGTCACACAAATTATGATAATGGCTCTGAGTTTGTCACATACAATTAACCAAAGAGTTACCAATAGTAGTAATAAGTGTGACTGTATGCTTTGTCAAGTCAAACCAATTGTATTTTGTGTGACTATATGCATATAATAGTCACATGAATTGTATGTTTGTGTTACCTTTTATGACATGTAGTCACATAAATCATGCTAATGGTACTAAGTTTGTCACATACAATTAATCAAAGAGTTACCAATAGTAGTAATACGTGTGACTGTATGCTTTGTCAAGTCAAACAAATTGTATTTTGTGTGACTATATTCATCCAATAGTCACATGTATTGTATGTTTGTGTGACCTTTTATGACATGTAGTCACACAAATCATGCTAATGGCACTAAGTTTGTCTCATACAATTAACCAAAGAGTTACCAGTAGTAGTAATAAGTATGTCTGTATGCTTTGTCAAGTCAAGCAAATTGCATTTTATGTGACTATATGCATCCAATAGTCACATAGAATTGTATGTTTGTGTGACTTTTTATGATATGTAGTCACACATTGGAATGTGAATAAGTGTGACTATGTTTCATCTTCTAGTAACCTTTCAGAATTCAATAAAAACAAATAACAAAATTCTTGAAATCAAACTTCAATTGCATTAATATATAAAATTGAATGTACATAATCAAATCAACAAATGTAATGTCGTATTATTCTCAAGTAACATACTTTTCATATAGAATCACATTTGTAAAGACTTTGAATCACCGTATTGTAACGTCTTTTGAGCCCTGTTATTCCTAGCTTGTTTCTGCATATGAGTAATAGTCGTATATGTACTGCCTGCTGGAACATTCATCGAGCGCTTAGATCCTACCTTTGGTGCACTTTCAACAACAACTTTCATGGTATTTGGTGGTGTTGTTTCCTGTATGGAAACAAAAGTCGTGTATTAAACATTGAACTAAATATGAAAAGCTATGTATATGTAGGATGATAAATCAAGTGTATGTACCTCTTCCAAAAAATAACCTTTTCCTTTGGCCATGCCATGAAACTACCTTTTACATCCTTAGCAGTTTTTAAACCATTATTTCCGGCATCAGGTATGAATGCTGCATCCACTAAGGATTCATCAACTGAAACTCTGTAGCAATTTTTTTGGTAGTGGTTGGTTATGAATCATTACATTGTCTCCATCCTTAGACTTGTATACCCTACCGTTACCAATGATCATTGTCCTGGATATGTTCCACGGTTTGCACTTAAATGTCTGAAGAAAAAATGTTTACATGTGTTAATGACAAATAAATAAACAAGTAATTATATGAAAAATGATGAAATACTTACATCTGGTAGTGATGGTGGAGACTGATTTACTCTTGATTTAGAAGGTGTACGCTTCTTTTGTAATGATGCAATAGGTACGTCTTGTTGTGGTGAGGGAGACAGATTTTGTTGTGATCCAGAAGCTGGATAAATATCTTCTTGAGATTGGGAATTTTGAAGTGGAGACTTATTTTCCAACGATCCTTTCTTATTTTTTGCTAACCTAGTTCTAGTAGGTACCTGCATATATACATAACACAGTAAATAAGTCATGTATAGTACAATTTAGAAACCAAACATGGTTTTTTTTATAACTTACCTTCTTCGCAGTTGCAGTTGCAGCTGTAGTTGCATTGTCCAAATCCTTGTTCGAAGTTGCAGTTGTCTTAGACATTGGAAATAACACACCCTTCTGAAGTCCACCACCACTGATCGATGTCCTTTGCTCTTCACTAGGTATTTTGCTTAATGCATTATGTTCTAGTTGTAATACCTGCAATATATAAGTATGTTAATTGTTAATGGTATTACAGACTGAAAATCATCAAATCCAAATTAAAAAACTAGTCTTACATTTGACTGACTTGGCATTAACTCGGCTATATTAACCCCTTGTGAAGACATAACTTTCAACATTTTTTCAATAGTTTCCTGTGTTTGTGACATCTTGGTGGTTAATTCAGCGACTGTATCCTCTTTTTCTTTACGCGTCTGTCTCTCCTTCTCAAGTTCATTTTCAAGCAACGCAATCCTTACATCAGTTCCTTGTTTCCTTCTAGGTAGATCAAAGAACTTCCTGCACGTAACTCTTCCTCCCATTCCTCGTGCATACCCTCCCTTTTCCTTTCCTAATACATGTGATAATGAATCTGAGCCACTATCGACCGTCAAGGTTCCATCTCTGATCTGTTCCTCTACTTCTAGCTGCACACAAAAAATGGTAAATAATTTATTATACGAATATAAACATTATATAAAAAATTTTGCAATAACACTTACAATCTTAGTGCCAACTTTGATTGTTTCATCATCTGTCTCTTTTCCTTCTTGTCTAACCCTTCCATTAAACCACAATACACCATGGGGGGGTTCTTGATCTGGTGTAATTTCTTTTTTATGATCTTCCAAACATCAAATACATACATATGAAAAGTTAAACCAACATGGACAACAGTGTTAGGATATTACACCAATATAACCTTACCATTTGCTCTTTTATATATACATAACCACCACGTCCCATTGTATGCTGATAAAGAGACTTGGAACGCGCCAATTTATTAGCAGTTGATTTCGCCTAACAAAAAAGATTACTGGATGAGAAGTTGCTAGTACGTAACAGACTGTGTTTGTCATACGGAGTTTCCAAACAATGCATACATACGGTGTTTATAAATGTAAAACAAAATAGAATTAACAACCTTAAATTCTTCTATCGCCGTGTGGTTTACAAAAGCAACCCAGTGTTCGGCTTTGACGATTGCTTTGTAATTCTTTGGAACTACGTTTAGTTTTTCAGGATTATCTAGGTTGGGAACTATGTGCTTTGCTGTCAATTTGGGTCTGAAATTTCTTAGCAGTTCACCTAGCTTATTCATAACCAACTTTTTGTAGGACACATCAAATTCAAAGTATTGCTGCACAATATTAACATAATGTTAAAGTAAATGTAGGAATACGACTAATAGTTGGGTAAAAAATTTTGTATTTGTACCGTGGTTTCAGTCCAAAGTTTTTCTCTTACTTCCTCCTTCACATGTTTCCACGATAGAATCTTCAATCCTATCTGCTCCCGAACCGTGTCTCCTAAAAATCTTATAAACAATGATCTGTTTGGCCCTGATATTCTATTCAGTGCATCAAAGTTCACATTTATCTTCATGACATCTGGTTTTCCATATTTTATCCGAAACTTGGCTAACCTAGTTATACCCCTCTTATTAACAACCTTCTGTTTGCTGATGTCTTCATCCGCATCCGATTGATCACCATAATCCTCTGATTCATAACCTCCTTCATTATCGTGATTTACATCATCATTATTAGCCAAATAATCATCATCATTAACAATATAATCTTGATCATTGTTTTCAGTGATCATGATTATTGACATGTGTACAAGAACAATAAGTGGAAATGGTATGAAACTAGTGATGGCAGTAATTGAGATGGAGATGGAGTTAGAAAATTATGGTATATTTTGTGATTTTGGAGAAAAATCAGGATTTGAGATGGAGATGGAATTAGAATATTATGGTAATTGCATATGCATTAACTTAGCATAGACATTCAAAATTTTCGTGAAAAATTTGGCTCCAAATACAAAAACTAAACAACCAAATATTTTGAACTCCAATTTGCCTCCAAATTAAACATTCAAACTATGTAAACTTTCCCTTTGAGTTTCCTGGTAAAAATAAATTTTGAACATAATTTTATACTATTTTACACATTTTAACATTCAACCAAAAACCTTTGATAGATAACTGATAATTGCTTGAGTACAGATATTGAATTGTACATGAACTTAAAATACTTATATTAACTAGTTAACAAACCATATTGTTGATTACAGATAATTGATAATTGTTTTATAATGCTAGTATTGCATACAAATCTGTTAAATTGTTGTTGTTGGGAATAAAATGTAGCCAGTACACTTGAACGCTGACAAGAAGAAAACAAGCATTGATAAGAAGAAAACAAGCGTTGACAGATCAAGCGTTGACAGGAAGATGTCAAGCGTTGATAGGATGAAGTCAAGCACTGATAGAAAGATATAGTCTACGCGTATTATGTTTCTAGTAAAGATAGGATCGACAATGTATTTTCTATATTTATTTTTACCTAGAATAGCTGATACGTAGACTCTTGTACAAGGCTTCTTATGTCTATAAAAGAAGACCTTTAGGTTTTGTTTCATATAAGTTTTTCATACGTTTAACACTTCCATTGTATGCAATTTTGTTATAATCAATCAAGTGAAAGTTTGTTTTACAATTGTTTGTGTGTTCTTGTTTAAGTAATTATTCCGCATAATACTTGAATTGTTTTATACACAACAAAGTTTCTCTACGTGTTTAACTTGATTTGATCTCGTTTACACAAGCTAAATCGATCTAAGTTTGCGATCAACAAGTGGTATCAGAGCCTCGTGACTCGTGATGCTAGGATCAACAAGGTTTTCGTGTTTTGAGAAGAAAAGAAAAATCCGTATAGGTTTTTCTGGGTGTTTTTGTGTGCGCAACAGTATTCAGAAGGCTATAACTTTTTATTGAACTGTTGGATCGCCATGAATTTTTTTTTGTGTATTCTACACACATATATCTAGATATCTACCGGAGGGATTGTCGAGATCTATCCCCAAGAAAAAGTTATTAAGCGTCAAAGTCAGCATCGGTCATATGCTGTTTTCTGTGAACAGTAATAGTAAAAACGTGATTTCTCCTTCGTTAACCGTTAGATCGTTGTGAAATTCGCACTGTAGGTTCTTGACACTTGTGTCTAGGATTTCACCGAAGGGATCTTCGATCTGAGCTCTCATGAAGAAGTTATTCGATGTCGAAGTTCACTGCAGTTTATGGTTTTCACATAAAATCATGATTTAGGGCTTATAAAACCCTAGATCAATTAGCCGCTGATGTATGTTATTTAGACGCTGATAGATGTTGGTGTGACGCTGATAGATATTGGTGTAACGCTGACAAGGCATGGATGAGACGCTGATGGCCAGGCGCTGACAGGTACAAAGTTGGTGCTGACAGGAATAAAGTTGACGCTGACAGGAAGCGTTGACACTTGTCGTCCGATATATACATTTTCAAACACTGACAAGTGTTGTCCGATATTGGACGACACACAGTGTTGATATCTTGGACAAAGGAAGATATTGGACAACAAAAGGAATAGCTGCTGTTTGAAAAATTGATACGATTTTTGCACACAAAAAGTGGTATTTACACGCAAAGGTACATGAAATCTCCGTTTTTATATAGAATATCAAATTGATATTTATGGCTCGTATATTTTTTAAGTCATATATGATTAAGGGGAAGAATTCATATGGTAAGTTTGATGTTGAAGTTAGTTTTCACAAATTTGTTTTTCTTATTTAGGTGAGCAATACACCTTGTCTTTGTACTAAATATATTGTTATAGCGTACGATTGGCTCATAGTCGTGAAGGTTACCAGTACCCATGTAACAAAAACTGTGGTGAGCAATACACCTTGTCATTGGACTAAATATATTGTTATAGCATACGATTGGCTCATAGTCGTGAAGGTTACCAGTACCCATGTAATAAAAACTGATGGGTAAGCAATACACCTTGATCATTGGATCAAAATATATTGTTATAGCTAATAACTGGCTTATAGTTATACGGTTTTTGTTGGTTTCAGTCCCCGTTCCGTACCAATAAACTGAGCCTCCTTTTGCAATGAAAGAGTTGCATTTTTCTATATTCGTTTCGACAACTAGGGGAAGAGTTTATCAACTAGTGAGCAATTGGGTGAAAGAATACAAAGTTTGGGTTATTCTACTTCTACATCAAAATTATTGTACTTATTTTTCTTCAAGGTCATTACATGGAGCCTACATTTGGAGAATCTTCAAGATTGCATACATTGTTTACTTCCCTGTTGATGTGACAAAAAGGGGAAGACATACATGCAACAATTAAGGGGAAGCAATTTGAAGATCATGTACAACTTACAAGAGATACACAAAGAGTTTTGCCAACATCAATTAGGGGAAGATTGTTGGGTCAAAAAGTTGATGTGGCAGAAACTCAAAAACGAAGAAAACATGAAGACATTTGTCTAAGCATTGACAAGTGTAATCCAAGCATTGTCAAGAGTAACTAAAGCATTGACAGAAGTCAACAACCAAGCATTGTCAAGTGTAATCTAAGCATTGACAGAAGTCAACATTGACAAGTGTTTCTGGAAGCTTCTATTTAGATAAGTATGAAGAATATTATTCTCTACTAGTTATTTAATTAGAAGATTTACATGTTTATTCATAATTATATCTTGTAAACCCTATTCCTTACACTATAAAAGGAACCAAGTGTATTAGGTTTTATTCATAAATATTCTTACAATGTAAACCTAAAGTTAGTTCGTGTGCCTAGCCGTGTTGTTCATTATACACGCCTAGGATTGCTTGTAACATTGTCTTAATGCAAGTAATCTTGGGAGAAATTCATCTTGTTCATAACATCTTGTTTGTGTATCTAGTTCTAATTCCGCTATGTTTGATTACATAAGAAATTTATATAATCCTAGATAAATGGTTTTTACCATTAAGTCTAACGATCCATAGACTCCACAATATTGTTGGGTCAAAAAGTTGATCTGGCAGAAACTCAAAAACGAAGAAAACATGAAGGCATTTGTCTAAGCATTGACAAGTGTAATCCAAGCATTGTCAAGAGTAATTCAAGCATTGACAGAAGTCAACAACCAAGCATTGTCAAGTGTAATCCAAGCATTGACAGAATTCAACATTGACAAGTGTTTCTGGAAGCTTTTATTTAGATAAGTATGGAGATGATTATTATGTATTAGTTATTTAATTAGAAGATTTACATGTTTATTCATAATTATCTCTTGTAAACCCTATTCCTTACACTATAAAAGGAACCAAGGGTATTAGGTTTTATTCATAAATATTCTTACAATGTAAACCTAAAGTTAGTTCGTGTGTCTAGGCGTGTTGTTCATTATACACGCCTAGGATTGCTTGTAACATTGTCTTAATGCAAGTAATCTTGGGAGAAATTCATCTTGTTCATAACATCTTGTTTGTGTATCTAGTTCTAATTCCGCTATGTTTGATTACATAAGAACTTTATATAATCCTAGATAAATGGTTTTTACCATTAAGTCTAACGATCCATAGACTCCACAATTGGTATCAGAGCTTGTTGAGAAACTTTGATCTAAGGAACACAAGAACCCTAAATTACCAAAAACCCTAATTTTCACAAAACCCTAAAAACATCATGTCTACCCCAGAAGTAAACTCCTCCTCCTCCTCAAACCACAACATCAAGATTCCCATGCTAGACCCAGACAATTTTGAGCTGTGGAAGTTTAAATTTGAGCAATATCTACCAATCCATGACTACACTCTATGGGAATTTCTTGAATATGGAAACAAATTCAATAAGGCTCAAAAGATTGCAGCTGCCATTGCTGCAAGAACAGCTATTCAAGGTTCTACTGAAGAGGAACGAAGAGAAAAACCTGAAGATGGTAGAGCTGTCTCAACTGAGGATATAGCAAAGAGAAGGGTTGATATGAAAACCCTAAGCATTCTGAAACTCTCTTTGGGACAAGAAAATCAGCACAAATACAGAAGCTATGAGTCTGCAGAAGATCTTTGGGCAGCCCTTGAAGTTGCTTATGGTGGTAATGTTGATACTGTGCAAGAGAAAAATAAGCAACTCTTGCATGAGTATGCTATTTTTAAAGCTCAACCTAATGAGAAGCTAAGTAGTGTGAGAAGCAGACTTCTGGACATCACAAGCAAGCTATCCTTCATGGGAACAGTGCTTGGTGATGTTGATATCATCTCCACTTTTCTTAAAAGCCTTCGTGATGCATGGAAAATTGAAGCAAGGTATATAATTGCTAATAACACTCACAAAAGTTCTACTTTTGATGACGTTTACAATAAACTGAGGCTGATAGAGAATGAAACTCTTTTGGATCATGGAAGCAAGTCTACCAATGGAAACATGGCCTTCTTCTCACATAGTGAAGGTCAATTTGATCAGAAGGAGTCATACATGCATCCAATTACTGGATCAACCTGTGTCAACGCTGGATCATATCCTGTCAACGCCTCACATTCAGACGTTGACACATACAAAATTGACTCACCAAGAGTTAAACCTGCTGGTATTGATCTGGATACTGTGTGTGCATACATTGCTTCATTGCCCAATGGTTCAGTGATTACTTATGAGGACCTTGAGCAGATTAGTGATGAGTATTTAGAGGAGATGGACATAAAGTGGAATATGGCTCTTGCAAGTATAAGAGCAAATAGATGGAATACAAGATTCAAGAAGAAGATGACTTTTAATGCTAAGGACACTGCTGGATTTGATAAATCGAAGGTTGAGTGATGACGTATAGTCCCCAGCCGGGCCAGGAACCCGGCCCACGGGTACTACCCGTATCCGGCCCATCACAGATGGGTGGGATATGTCATTCAGGCTTATGGGCTTGGATGAACAGTGACCGCACACATGTGTGCGGCCCACGGCCTGTTGCGGCCGACATAGGGTTAGACAGAATCATATTCTGTCTAGGAATAGCTTTATCCCAATAGAGGAGGATATTCACTACCAAAATTAGAAGATAAAAATCATTCTAATTCTGATAGTTATCCTTTCCTTGGGGCTGAAGTATCAAGTGGCAGCCCACTAGGGTTCCACTGCCTATAAAAGGAACCGCCAAGGGTTCCACAAAGGTATTACGTTCTATACTCTCAACTCACATAAACCCTAACCGATTACTTACTCTCACGCCAGAGTCTAATCGTGGGAAACATTCCCACGGTAAGCCTAACGCGTGCTGTTTAGTGTGCAGGATCCCAACCAAACGATTCACTTGGTGCAGGAGCCGGAACCCAGCCAACCCGAATTAAGCCTAATTCGGGTCTAGCAAGGATCACCCAACTTTTGCATCAACAAGTTGGCGCCATCCGTGGGACCCATTATACTAAGCTAGAACAAAACCTCATTCTGAATTTCCAATGACGAAGGGGCATCAGCAAGCCAATCCCAGGAATACGAATCTTGGAAATCGGAAGTCCCAAGGGGAAGGGATCCTCATCCCCAATCAATCACCTAGCCGCCTTGCAGGTGGACCTGGTAACCGTGGCGGCTTCCAGCCCTTGGGGGTGACGAGCACGATCTCCATGACACCCCCACCTACCTCAACCCTGGACAATCCTGACCCAGGGAGTGCGCCCAACCCTCCCAACAAGGAGCCGCGCAGATCATCGGTAGAGGAAGAAGTAGAGGTCCTACCACTCAGCGAGGAGGATCTTACTCGAGTTCTCACGCAGAACTTCGATAGGATCGTCCCGGGATCGCGTCAAGGTTGAATCTGGGAGGAACCTCCAATCCAGACTCAACTTTGGTGACACCGGACCAATCACCTCTTCCCAAAATCAGAGGAAAAGAATAGCTCGGCCTCAGGAGCAGAGCATCTTTGAGGAAACCCCTCAACCCAGGAATGTGTTTGAGCGCATAGGAGATCGCCTTATACAGGAACTAATGCAGTCTCGAGAAGGAGGAGATAAGTCTGATGGTTCACCCGTGCGGCCAGATCGAGAGTTGGACAGAACCGCTCGTCGCACGAGCGTGTGGGACAGGATGAACACTGGGAAGAAGGCTTCCGGTTCATCCCAAAAAAGTGGTCCCTACCCAAAGGACGGCGCACCACCACCATCTCCCGACCCGTCAGGAGAGGACTCAGATGACCATCCGCCTAAGCGTCGCCGACCTAGGCGCACCCCTCCCCCACCACCAAAAAATGATGAGTATTATGGTGGCCCTTATTATCGAGATGCAGAAGCGGAGGATCTTTCGCGTCCATGGTGTGAACCATGGGATGACGCTAGGCTCACCCGGCCATGGGCGGATCCCAGGGAAGACCCGTTCACCCTCCGCATACGGAACTATTCTGAGGACACCAAACGTCGCATGCCGGCGTGTGTCAAGACCTATGATGGGACTAGTGATCCGGTTGATCACCTTAAAATATTTGATACGCAGGCTAAAATTGAGCGATGGCCCATGCCTATATGGTGCCAAATGTTCAATTCAACTTTGATCGGAAATGCCCGTGACTGGTTTGAGGCACTCCCTCCACGGAGCATTGATAGTTTCACGGAACTACGCACTGCGTTCGAGAACAATTATACTTAGAGAAAGAAGTATAATAGGGATCCGGTCTCATTGGCAACTGTCAAACAACGGCCGGGGGAGTCCACAGAAGCCTTCACTGAACGCTTCAATGATGAGTGCACGTGCACAAAAACAATGCCGGAGCTCCTGAAAATCTCTGACTACATGCACGCCATAACAGACAGGGAGTTGATCAGGCGCCTCAATGACAAGCGTCCAGAGAAATATGATGACCTCATGGAAAGGGTCAGAAATTTCATAGAAGGAGAAACAGCTGTTGCCGCGGCCTACCCATCTAGAGGAAATGGGTAACGGTCAAATGACCAGTCTCGGAGACAGTCGGGCGGTCAAGGCAATCAGAACAATAGCAAGGGCTCAGACTATAAGAGCCAGAGCAAAGGAGGACGGCCAGACGATAAGTTCACTCCCCTAAAGATGTCCTACCGGGAGATCTTGCTGACGGAAGGGGCGAACTTTCCAAGGCCTCCCCCAATGACCACTCCGCCGGAACGTCGGCAAGGAAATCGCTTCTGCGAGTTCCATAATGACAAAGGCCACGGTACAGAGGAGTGCATCCAGCTCAAGAAGCATATTGAGTCCCTGATCAAATCAGGTAAACTCAAGCATCTAGTTAAGGATTGGAAGGATGGAAAAGACAACAACAAGAAGTACGATAAGAAGGATCCCCAAAAGGACAAACCTTCGACTATATACATGATCCAATCCAGACAACGCCGCACGAGGAAGAAAGTTGGCCAAAAATTTTCACGCGGCAAGGAAATCTCGTTCCCTCCCATCACAGCGATTGATGTGACCGATGCGCCTCTCACTATTGAGATAAGCATTGGAACACACAATGTTCGTCGCATGTATGTGGATGGAGGATCGTCAGCAGAGGTACTGTATGAACACTGTTTTGTGCAGTTATGCCCAGAAATAAGAAGCCAATTAGTACCGGCCACGGCGCCGCTCACCGGCTTTAGTGGAGACACTATATGGCCAATAGGGCAACTACGGCTGCTTGTAACCATTGGGAATGAGGAACACTCCACTACGGCGTGGATGAACTTCATGGTGATACGCTCACATTCTTCGTACAATGGGATCATAGGCAGACCGGGTATTTTGGCTATACGGGCGGTACCCTCCACGACGCACGGAATGATCAAATTCCTCGTTCAGGGGGGAATTGTTACCATTTACAACACAATCGTACCGGCATCCGAATGTCACACCGTAACAACATAGGCTCCACCTGTTCCACCCAAGGATGGATCACCACCTCCCAATTGGAAGGTAGCCATTCACCCTGACTATCCAGAACAAGAGGTATCCATAGGAGGGGCGCTCTCGGATAGCGGCAAAAGGGCCATGTGCTCTCTTTTAAGTGCAAACTTAGATATATTCTCATGGGAGCCAAAGCATATGACTGGCGTGCCACGTGCGATAGCAGAGCATAAGCTCCAGATCCGCCAAGGGTACCAACCCGTCAAGCAAAAGAAGCGCGGCCAGGCGCCTGATCGCAGCCAAGTGATATTGGAGGAAGTATGGAAACTAGTGGACGCAGGCATCATGCGCGAGGTATACTACCACGAGTGGTTATCCAATCCGGTCATGGTCAAGAAACATGATGGAAGTTGGCGCATGTGTGTGGATTTTACGGATCTAAACAAGGCCTGTCCATAGGATTGTTACCCGTTACCGGAAATCGACTGGAAGGTAGAATCCCTATGTGGGTATCCTTTTAAATGCTTCTTGGACACATATAAAGGGTATCAACAGATCCAGATGGCGGAGGAGGATGCAGAAAAAACGGCGTTCCATACGAGCCAGGGCGTATATTGCTATACGAAAATGCCGTTTGGACTGAAGAATGCCGGTGCTACATATCAACGGCTGGTGGACAAAGCTTTTGAATCACAGATAGGTCGTAACTTGGAAGTCTATGTGGATGACTTGGTTATAAAAAGTCACACGGAGGAGGCACTTCTCCGGGATGTCCAAGAGACATTCGACACACTGAGAAGGATTAACATGAAGTTAAATCCAAAGAAATGTACGTTTGGGGCAACGGAGGGAATGTTCCTTGGATATTTGATTGATCCAAACGGCATCAAACCTTGCCCAGAGAAGACGGACGCAGTAATACAACTGCCATCCCCCCAGACACGGAAGGAGGTGCAATCCTTAAATGGGAAACTAGCCTGGCTGAATAGGTTCTTATCTAAATCCGTAGAGAAGTCATTACCCCTATTTAAGACACTCAAGAAGTGCATTAGGAAGGGAGAATTCCGATGGACGAAGGAAGTCGAGGAAGCTTTCGGCCAACTCAAGCAGCATCTTGCATCCCTCCCTATGCTAGTAGCTCCCCGGCCAAAGGAGGAACTCATTATGTATCTCTCATCCACTCATGGCGCAATAAGCGCGGTACTTATGACAGATAGGGATACAGTGCAAACTCCGGTCTACTTTATAAGTAGAACACTGCAAGGGCCGGAGCTGAATTACTCCTCTATGGAAAAATTGGTGTTAGCACTAGTGTTTGCTACAAAGCGGTTGCGCCGGTACTTTCAGGCGCACCCAATTGTAGTCATTACGGATCAGCCAATCAAGCAGGTTATTTCTAGACCGGACGTGGCAGGAAGGCTACAGAAATGGAACATCTTATTGGGGGAGCACAATATATCTTATAGGCCAAGGACGGCTGTGAAGGGCCAGATCTTGGCAGATTTCCTAATCGAGAAGCCGGATGAGGAAGGGCCAATCGTTAAGCAAGACGAGACTCCAACAGAACCATGGGTGTTGTTCACGGACGGATCTTCGTGTACGGACGGGTCCGGATCTGGTCTCATTCTCACAAATCCGGAAGGAATGGAATTCACGTATGCCCTCCGTTTTGAGTTCACGGCCACCAACAACGAAGCGGAATATGAAGCATTAATTGCGGGTTTGAAAATCGCCGCTAGAATGGGAGTCCGCAACCTTGAGGCCTACGTGGACTCACGGCTTGTCGCGAACCATATTCTAGGTGGATATGTGGCTAAGGAGGACAACATGGTCAGATACTTGGAAAAAGTCAAGTCGCTAATTGCGGTTTTCAGTAAGTTTTCCATCAAGCAGGTGCCTAGGGGCGAGAACAAGAAGGCGGACGATCTTAGTAAGATCGCATCCACAAGCTTCGCTCACTTGTCTAAACAAGTCTTGGTGGAAATACTCAAGGAGAAATCTATAACGGAAGGGGAGGTTGCTACTATAGTTGAGGAGGATGGACCTACATGGATGACCCCGATTATCAACTATTTGACTAGCGAGACCCTTCCAGACGAGGAAAAAGCAGCACGGCGCATCAGGAGGAAGTCGCAGCATTTCGAACTTCGAGAAGGCATCCTTTACAAGCGCTCTTTCTTGCAGCCGTGGCTGCGGTGTGTGGGACCACGTCAGGCCGCATACGTAATCAGTGACATACATGAAGGATTGTGCGGCATGCATGCAGGTCCACGATCCGTGGAAGCTAGAGCCTTGCGGACAGGATATTATTGGCCTACCATGTACAGAGACGCGCGCGACATGATTCGCAAGTGTAGTGATTGCCAAGTGCATAGGCCAGTGCCGCGGCACCCGCAGCAGGAGCTTACACCTATCACGTCCCCATGGCCATTTTATAAGTGGGGAATCGACATTGAAGGACCATTTCCTGTAGCTGCGGGGGGAGTTAAATTCTTGATCATTGCGATGGACTACTTCACACGATGGATAGAAGCCAAGGCAGTCAAATCTATCACAGGCAAACAAGTTAAAAGTTTGTCTGGGAACATATTGTGTGCCGTTTTGGCCTACCAGGAGAAATCATATCGGATAACGGTAAACAGTTCACGGACAACCCATTCAATGACTGGTGTGCATCATTGAACATCAAGCGGCGCTTCGCATCTGTTAAGCATCCGCAGACAAATGGCCTCGTCGAACGGGCAAACAGAAGCTTGGGAAATGGCATCAAGGCGCGTTTGGATGAACGAAGTGCCAAATGGGTCGATGAGTTACCACATGTGGTATGGGCGCATAGAACTATGATCAAAACAGCCAACGGAGATACTCCATTTGCATTGGCTTACGGCACTGAAGCTGTTATACCAGCAGAAATAGGAATGCCTACCATCCGCACGGCGGAAGTTAATGTCGTCACGAATGACGAGCAGCTGCGAATCAACCTAGATCTGTTGGAAGAAAAGAGGGAGATAGCAGCTATCAATGAGGCTAAGTCTAAGGCAAAGATGAAGGATTATTATGACGCCAGGGTCAAGGTGTTTCTTTCCGTCCGGGAGATTACGTCTATCGTGCTAACGAGGCAAGTCGAGCGGAGAATACAGGAAAGCTGGGCTCTAAGTGGGAAGGACCGTATGAAGTCACGGAAGCTTTAGGACGAGGCGCGTACAAGTTACGTGACATGGATGGCCGCGACCTAGAGCGCACATGGAACATCTCTAATCTCAAAAGGTGCTATCTTTAAAAAGCTACGGCTTCCGCAGGGGTGCTTCACTATATGTGGCCTTAATAAAGAACCATGCGGTTTATCTGTTTTTTCTTATGTTTTGCTTAGTTTCTTCCTTATTTTTTAGGACTTGTCATGATCGTTCAAACAAAAGTGTAAGCGTTCTAATAAAACGCCGTGGTGCCTAGCTAGCTCCACGGCTTGTTTCGTGCAAATCATTTTTTAGATTTTTTGTTAGTCGTATGAATTTTACTTGTATTATAATATGCCATGTTTCATTCATATGCATTCGTTCAAACTACTGTACATGTACTATACGCCTCCAGGCGGGGTAAGAGGATTAAGTGAACCTACTAATTCAACTTGCCGCGTAAGAGGGATGCAACCCCAGCCGCACGGATCATGTATCCTTACTAGACACCTTACTCACAAGACGTTGTGGTAAGTTTCGTATGCCGTACTCACACAGTACTCTGCATAGTAAAGACGCACGTCGCATGTCTAGTAAATTATAGACTTGTATGTATTTTCCTTTTTTGTGTGTAAGACGTGACGTATCATGCGGCATTGGAATACAATGTTCAAAACAAAAATGAAATACACAAGTTTCAAAAATAACAAAACAAAATGGCCGTGGTCATCACGGGCTTCTAAATAAAAGATAAGTTATTTCAAATATGTCTTAGCCGTGTACATACACGGACGAATAAAATTACAAGTGTTTACAACTAATAAGTTACAATGGGGGTAGGAATTCCCCTATGTCCTTCTTCCCTTCTTTAATTAGAGCACGGAGGACCTCCCCACGAGCATCCTTCCCATCCCGGGCTTTGACCGCAATAGCATCCAATGCTTCTACAAGCAGTTTCTCGCCTTTCATTGCTTGAGATGCGGAATCATAAGTGGCCAAGGTCAAAGGAATGGGATCAGCGCTCAGCCGGGACATTATTGCCTCATTTGGAGCGTCCTTCAGTGCCTCAAGCTCGTCCAGGAGAGGGTGTTGGATTTCCGCTAAGGCATTCATGGACGCGGTCATATTATCCGCGGCGGAGGGATTGTGATAAGGATGCTGTGCGATGTCTTCATTTTTCCCTATCAGTTCTGCAGCTTTGACCAAGCCCTCATGTCTACCATTGTCGATTCCATCGGATACGACCCCGGAAAACGCCTGCAATAGGCGTGGAGCCTCCAGTGCCCTGGTCACAACAAGTCGCATTCCTTGCCCGATAATCCACCTGCGTCCGGCTGTAGCGGATAGCAGGGGAGGATATATTCTCTCAGCACAACTTACAGCCATCTTACTTAGCTCCTCATCGGCTGAGATGGCCTGCTCTTCAAGGTTGGTCTGGGTCCGTGTCAACTCATCCTTCAGCGCATCACGCTCCTGGGTGATGCTGAAGGATTGCACGGTCACGGCCTTAGTAGCAGCTTCGGCCGCAGACACCTGTATATAAATTTTGAGTTATTACAAGGATGTATACTTTTCTTGGGTTAAATGCATACCCAAAGTTTGAGTGTATGTACAAAATTTCGAAAGTTTACCTTCTCGTTTGATGCGGCTACAAGGGCTTCAAGCTCAGCAATGCGCTTCTCTCGGGTGTCGGCGTGATGAGCCTGCTCTTTCACCGTCGCCTCGGCTGTCAACAGCACCGCCTGCAAAGATGCGATGGTCTTCTCGTTCTTCACGACCATCGCCTCACGACGGGCTATCTTCTTATCTGCCCGATTCACATTTGTGAGGGCCTTGATTAGACGGCGTCTCAACGCGGCTCCCACCGTCACTTGGTACGCGGACGACACGTCAAACTGCTCAAGGAGGGCCTCATGATCCAACTCATCTAGATCTTGTGCGAGGACGGGCGAGGTGATGTGTTCAATGAATTCTGAACACTCGGACTCTGCCTCCAGCCTTGTCAAACTTGACAGGTTCCATGCTAGGCGCAGGCTTTCTTCTGGCCCATCAGGGTGTGGCTCCTTGGCATGTGTGGCAGCAGGGGATGGGGGCTTGTTGGTTGGTGCGGGGGATGGATTCCTCCCCACTTCTTCCTCCTGTGCTACGGCCACCGGATTAGCCCTGTTATTTGACATGAAAATATTAGTCTACGCATCATATAAGGACACGAATCATACTAAAAAGGGTACTTACGAGGTGCCAATGGCAGGGTCTAGGCCGGTAGGAGCTACTGCGCTCAAGGGGGTGAATCGCAAGGCTGGCCCTCCCATGTTCGGGGTGGGGTCGGCCTGAGCGGTCGCGGTACTGCTCCCCTCTTGGTACTGCGGATGGTTCTTCCTCAGCTTCTTTGGAGGAGCATTCACGGCTTCGGCCTCGTCCCCTATCTTCTTTGCCACCCTCCTGGTGGTCTTTCTTTTCCTAGAGGTGAGCGGGGCGGACCCGGATGCCTGAGTAGTGTCTTCGTTGGGGTCATTCTCTTCCTCCTGGTTGGTGGTGCCCCCCTCTAGCAATGGTTCTTCGCCATCTTCATTGAGGAAATCCAATGGGGATTTCTCGATGGCGAGCTCTTCTTCATCTGATCTAGGCTCGGATGTGTCTTCGAGCGGCATAGTGCGGTCAGCTAACGCTTCCAGTAAGGGGAGCTCATTCGGCTTCAAAGGCCGGAATCCTTCCGCTATCTTCATTGGGTCGCCCTGGCGGATTAGTCCGTGAAGGTTCATCTCTGCGGACATTTTACAAGTATATGGGTTAGTAAAAGTTCTACAAATATGCATGACAATTCAAATCTACAACATATGAATTAGACCTACCATCTCCATATTCCGTCAGGAAGCACGGGTATAAGTCATCCCTCCCAAAGTAGCGGCGGCTTATCCCTACTAAGCACAGAAAGTGTTCCGGCAACCCTCTATGGAATTCTGTGCGGTGGGTATCTAGTATTTGTAGGTCCCTGCTGCTATAATCTTTGGCTTTGGGCGGATAGTCTTTAGGGGCTTTGGTTTTGAGTACGAAGGGAGTAGGGAACACCTTCTCATCTACAAAGAAGTAATGGTCGTACCAGTTCTTAAGGGAGTCTAGAGGCTTCCTATACGTCATAGGGGCATTCCCGGGTCGTTTTTTAAATGACAGCCACCCATTCACTAGCTGAGGAAAATAAAAAGCCCTAAAAAGGTTCACGGTTGGGGTTACTCCGTAGGTATGGCATGTAATTTCAAACTGGTTGATTTTACACGCCCCTATGCAGTGAAGCTGGGTTATGTGGAAGTCATAATATAATAGAAGGTCTACCAAGAACTTGGACAAAGGGATACGATAGTTGGCCGAGTCAAACAGGCGTGTGTATATGCCTATCTTCCCCGCCGGTGCATCCGTAATCGCTTCACCCTCACCTGGATAGGTGGGATGTACGCTTTCGGGTACATAATACTTCGACAGGAAGTCGAGGTATTTTTCCGCAGACATCACGTTAAGGACATCCGTGATAAGGGGGTTGTCCTTTACCATGTTTTATAAAAAGGTTTTTAAGGGCGTGATGATCTAACCTGCGTCGAAGGAAGTCCGTGGAAAAGAAGGCAAAGTTTTGGAGGTATAAGCTTGAGAATAACAATGGCGGAAAAAGGGGTGAGTTGTGTGTGTAACAAACACGCATAACAACTCTTATATAGGGTTGCCTCGGTTTCCGAGGTACCATGGATGTTCGACACGTGTAGACCACCTCGCCTATCCAACGGATAAGGTTTCTGACATTTCTGCAAAATCAGAGGGGGACCCACGGGTCACTTCTTGTCAGTTTTACGTGGCTCAAGGGTGGGCATTAATGGTGCACTTTTGCAGGCATGCTACTGGAAAGTTGACTATCATTAATGTTTTTATTCTTGTGTCAGGATATGCGGCTCTTACGTAAGATCGTGTTTAATGTTACATTTAAATTGTCTCGACCGTTACGTGCGGCTGAGGTACTATTCAAAATATATTCCTACGACGGGTTGCCACGTGGGGCTAGAACAAAATTTTCAATGTTTCTCATTTCCTAGGTCTTCCTTTTATATGACCGGAGAGCACCTTGATAGTCTAGAGGTTACGCCTACGGCTGTAACAACTAGACTGGGGGGACATGATGACGTATAGTCCCCAGCCGGGTCAGGAACCCGGCCCACGGGTACTACCCGTATCCGGCCCATCACAGATGGGTGGGATATGTCATTCAGGCTTAT
Source organism: Glebionis coronaria (assembly GCA_025667525.1). Classification (NCBI taxonomy): domain Eukaryota; kingdom Viridiplantae; phylum Streptophyta; class Magnoliopsida; order Asterales; family Asteraceae; genus Glebionis; species Glebionis coronaria. The sequence goes on along the minus strand of CM046874.1, from coordinate 629,268,007 downwards.
GGGCTTGGATGAACAGTGACCGCACACATGTGTGCGGCCCACGGCCCGGTGCGGCCGACATAGGGTTAGACAGAATCATATTCTATCTAGGAATAGCTTTATCCCAATAGAGGAGGATATTCACTACCAAAATTAGAAGATAACAATCATTCTAATTCTAATAGTTATCCTTTCCTTGTGGCCGAAGTATCAAGTGGCAGCCCACTAGGGTTCCATTGCCTATAAAAGGAACCGCCAAGGGTTCCACAAAGGTATTACGTTCTATACTCTCAACTCACATAAACCCTAACCGATTACTTACTCTCACGCTGGAGTCTAATCGTGGGAAACATTCCCACGGTAAGCCTAACGCGTGCTGTTTAGTGTGCAGGATCCCAACCAAACGATTCACTTGGTGCAGGAGCTGGAACCCAGCCAACCCGAATTAAGCCTAATTCGGGTCTAGCAAGGATCACCTAACTTTTGCATCAACATTGAGTGTTATAATTGTCATCGTATGGGACACTTTATGAGAGAATGCAGATCCCCAAGAAGATCTGATGCTGGAAAACCCTCAAGCCAAATTATTAAGGCTCAAGATCCCAAGGCCAAGGTTGCAATGCAAGAAATTGATGGTGTTGGATGGGATTGGAGCTATTTGGCTAAGGATGAGGAAGAGAATAAAGCTTTGGTTGCTGAGATGGAAGAAGAAGAGCATGTTCACTATGCTCTCATGGCACACTCCTCATCTTCATCAGACAATGAGGTATATGATGATGCTTTTTGTAGTAAGGGTTGTCGTCTAAATACTGAAAGACTTAACAAAGAAGTTTTAAGATTGTCAACAGATGTGAGTAATGAAAGATGCAAGTTGTCTAACTATCAACTTGCTCTTACTCAAACTAAAAAGACTGTAACTGAGTATAAGAAAATGGAGCTTGACCTAAAAGATAAAATCAATATCTTAAAACATGATTTAAATGCTAGTACTGATATTAGAAACATCATGGAGAGGGTCAATGCTGAATTACAGGCTAAGTTAGATGAGGCTATCAAGAATAAGGATAACGTAGATCTTAAAATTCAGAGATTTGATAAAGCCTCACAAACCCTAGGAGAATGTGTTAGTAAACAAAGGGATTCGAGGGATATGACTGGGATTGGGATGAAAGAGTATGCTGGTGTTCCACCACCATCTGGGGACTTTTATGGTGTCCAAAGAAAGGACTTATCTTGGACTCGTTTACCAGAACTCCAAGAAGAGGAATTTATTCCTCCACCAAGAGTTCTTACCCCAGTAGAAGAATATAGGCAGAAGTTGACTGATTTGGACCAATGGAAGAAAGCCAACCCTACCTTGTTTGTCAAGGGTGGCATGCTTAGTGATAGTCCAAATGAGTCTACCCCTATCAAAGTAACAAACCCAATCACTGGCAAGACTGTTGACCTTGGCTCAAACGTTGTTAGAAAACCTAGCATTAAATATACAGAAATGTATAGAAAAACTAGGTCACCAAAAAGCCAAGTTAGTGATGATGGAACATGTTTCTTTTCTTCTAGACCTAGAGTTATGTCTAGAAAAGCCTGTTATACTTGTGGTAGTGTTTCACATTTAGCCTATAAGTGTGTCAACGCTTCCAAGGTCAACACTAAAAAAAAGTCAAACACTGTCAAACCCAAAACTTTTGTTCAGCAAAGTCCACAAGTTGTTAGACCAGCCCCATTCTTTTCAAAAGGATCTAATACTTATGGACAAAGACCTTTTCAGAAGACCAATACGTGGTCTAATAGACAATGGGTTCCTGTAGCAAACCCTAGGTTCAACGCTGATAAGGGTAATTTCAGTGTTGACAGGACCAAATCAAACGCTGATAGAAACGTTGTCAGACCAAATAACGGTAGGTATTTGCAACCACAAGGAAAGGGGTCTAAAGCTTCTTCTAGCTTGACATGGAGACCTAAGCAAGATCAGAACCCTAATTCAAATGGGATTTCTATGACCTGTAACAGATTTAATTATATTTCAAAGGTTATAACAAAACCAATTGGGGTTAACTGGGTGTTCAATCCAAAAAGGGATGAACAAGGGGTTGTTATGAGGACTAAGTCTGTTCTTGTTGAACAACCAAATGAATCCAAGTCTGCTCAGGTTTGGGTTCCCAAAGAAAACTAATTTGTTTTCTTTATGTGCAGGGCATTCAAAAACAGGTTAATGATTATGGCTATTAGGATAGTGGATGCTCTAGGCACATGACTGGGAAGGAAGATTATCTCACAAACTTCACTCCCATTAAGGATGGTGACAAAGTTTACTTTGGAGGTGGATATGGAACTATCACAGGCAAAGGAACTCTTCTCACCAACAATTTACGTTTTGAAAACGTGTTTCTGGTAAAATAACTTGACTATAATCTGTTTAGTGTATCACAAGTTTGTGATAACAAAAATAAGGTTCTTTTCACTGATACTGAATGCTTGGTGTTGAGCAAGGATTTTAAAATACTAGATGAGTAATTCATTGATTATAGAACACCTAGGCATAAGGACATTTATAATGTGAATCTTAATGGGATTAGGATGAGTAATAACTTGTCATGTCTTTATGCTAAGGCTTCAGTTGATGAGAGTAATCTATGGCACAAGAGACTAGGGCACATTAACTTTAAAAATATAAACAGACTTGTGAGACATGGCTTGGTTGATGGTTTGCCTGAAAAGGCTTTCCACAATGACCACTCTTGTGTTGCATGCCTTAAAGGCAAAGAACACAAGGTCTCATTTAAGTCTAAACAGGTGCACTCTAGTTCTAAACCACTTCACTTGCTGCATATGGACCTGTTTGGTACAACTAATATAGAAAGCTTGAATGATAAATCTTACTGCTTTGTCATTACTGATGATTTTTCTAGGTTTACTTGGACTTTCTTTTTAGCTTTGAAAAGTGACACTGCTGATACTTTAATTAACTTTATTAACCAAATTGAAAAGAAGACTGGTAATGAAGTTAAGATGCTTAGAAGTGACAATGGTGGTGAGTTTAGAAATAAACTGTTGGATGATTTTTTTGCCAAGAAAGGGATTACTAGACAGTTTAGTGTAGCCAGAACCCCACAGCAAAATGGGGTTGCTGAGAGAAAGAATAGAACCCTCGTAGAAACAACCAGGACTATGTTGGCTGATGCTCACTTTCCCATTGCTTTTTGGGCTGAGGTTGTGAATACAGCTTGTTATGTTCAGAATAGAGCATTAGTCAACAAGATACATAACAAAACACCTTATGAGTTACTTTGGGGAAGGAAACCTAATATTGGTTTTCTTAAACCTTTTGGTTGTCATGTAGTTGTGTTGGACACTAGTGATGACTTAGGTAAATTTAGTGCTAAAGGTGATGAAGGCTACTTTATGGGTTATTCAGTATAGAGCAAAGGACATAGGGTTTACATTAAGAAGAAAAAACGTATACTTGAAAAAGTACATGTTAGGTTTTTAGAAAGTAAACCTAGTGATCCTGAGAGTGGTCCAAATTGGTTATTTAACTTGGAACCTCTATCTAGGACTTTGAATTATATGCCTGTTACTAATCCAAAAATTGTGAAGGTAACTTCAAGTGTTGTAGAAGAACCAGTTGTTGATGTTTCAAGTACACAGGTTAATGAAGAGGTTGGATCACAAGCAGATAAATCATCACCCATACTTGAGTATGTCACTATTCCCATATGGACAGATGCTTTTGCTGCCGCTACTGGAAAGGAAGATGGTGGTCCCCAAGTATCACCAGTTAACAACATGCATGGTCTTTCAGGCGCTGACAAAGGAAAATATGGCGCTGACAAGACAAATTCAGGAGTTGATGGCTCAAACGTTGACAACTCTAATTCAGGCGTTGATGGCTCAAATGCTGACAACCTTGGTTCAGGTGTTGACAACTCTTTTGACCATATTTTCTCTTCTAATTTTGAACAAGGTGAACCTTCAAGCAGAAATGGTGAGGTTCATACAGATGTTGAGGGAAGAGAGTCTGAAGAAGATATTGGTAACATGGAGGATGAGATTGAAGACAACACACTTTTTTAGGGAGGAGTTCTTACTTCTACATTGAAGGATCACCCTCTTCTCTCATTATTGGTGATGTGATGTCTTCTGTTCAAACTAGAAGATCTCATCAGAATCTTGGAGGATTTATTGCCAATATTCACAAGAAGGTTGATACCCCTCTTATTCAAGCATGTTTGTTTGCCTGTTTTCTGTCACAACAGGAACCCAAGAAGATTTTTGATGCTCTCAAAGAACCAAGTTGGGTGGAAGCAATGCAGGATGAGCTTCACTAATTTGCTATTCAGGATGTTTGGGAGTTAGTTGATTGTCCCAGACATGTCAGACCTATTGGGACAAGATGGGTTCTTAAAAACAAAAAGGATGAAAGAGGCATTGTGGTCAGAAACAAGGCACATTTAGTGGCTCAAGGATATACACAAGAGGAAGGGATAGAGTATGAGGAGGTCTTTGCACCAGTTGCAAGGATTGAGGCTATAAGGATATTTCTAGCCTATGCTTCCTGCATGGGCTTTACTGTCTATCAAATGGATGGGAAGAGTGCTTTTCTTTATGGCACAATTGTAGAGGAGGTTTATGTAATGCAGCCTCCTGGTTTTGAAGATTCAGAACATCCAAACAAGGTGTATAGAGTCAAGAAAGCTATGTATGGACTTCATCAAGCCCCAAGAGCATGGTATGGTACATTGTCCACCTATCTGGTGGAAAATGGATTCAAAAGGGCCACCATAGACCAGACCTTATTTACAAAAAAGACTGGTAAGGATGTCTTACTTGTTCAGGTTTATGTGGATGATATCATCTTTGGCTCAACAAACCCAAAGATGAGTGAAGACTTTTCCAAACTTATGACAGACAAGTTCAAGATGAGTGCAATGGGGGAGATGAACTTCTTTCTAGGGTTACAAGTTCAGCAGAAAGAAGATGGTTTCTTCATCTCTCAAGATAAATATGCAGCAGAAATCTTGAAGAAGTTTGGCTTCTCTCCACATGAGAAAAGGGCTAGTACTCCTATGGATAGAGAACACCCTTGGGGAAAAGTTGGAGATGGAAAAGATGTGGATGTCAGGCACTATAGATCAATGATTGGTTCATTGATGTATCTCACAGCTTCAAGACCTGACATTATGTTTGCTGTATGTGCATGTGTACGCCATCAAGTGACTCCCAAAGAGTGTCATCTTCATGCTGTCAAGAGAATCTTTAGGTACCTTAGATGTTATCCAGACTTGGGATTATGGTATCCAAAAGATTCACCATTGGAGCTTATTACATATTCAGACAGTGACTATGGTGGTGATAAATTTGATAGAAAATCCACAACTGGTGGATGTCAGTTTCTTGGGAGTAGGTTGATATCTTGGCAATGCAAGAAACAAACAGTGGTGGCCAATTCCACAACTGAAGCAGAGTATGTTGCAGCAGCTGCTTGTTGTGGACAAGTCTTATGGATTCAGAACCAGCTGTTGAATTATGGGTATAATTTCATGCATACCAAGATTTTTGTAGATAATAACAGTACTTTATGCATTATTAAAAAACCTGTACATCACTCTAAAACAAAACACATAGAAATTAGACATCATTTTATAAGATATTGTTTTGAAAAGGGTTTAATACAACCAGATATGGTTTACACAGAAGAAAATGTGTCTGATTTATTAACTAAACCTTTTGATACTGGAAGGTTTCAATACTTGGTAACAAGTATTGGAATGATCAATCTCACTTAATATGTGTTTTGGGATCTTTTTGTAAAAGTATGTATAGGATATGCATTGTTATTGGTCTTTTTGAGAAGTTAGATTTTCCACTTTATTTGTCTAACGCTGACAAAGGTTATATTAACGCTGATAAGTGTTATCGTGACGTTGTCAACAACATGTTAGTTTTGTGGTTTTTGATCTAAGTGTGCAGGTGTTGTTAGCATTGTACCATTGGATACAGAGTTGCTTATGGATCCTTGGAGACTCATTGGAGCATGTTTCAATTTATGGATGATGGTTGGAATATTTATATTCCTATCTTGACATAAATTTTTATTTACATGCATATTATTTGGCAACTTGTGTATCACAGTTTAAGGGGAGGTTTTAGGAACCTTTAGGACTTTTTGGTATTCTTATAATACTCTTATCACAATTCTAGATTGTGTCCACAGGTGAGTATGAGTTATTTTTCTATCTCATGAGGCACTGTAGCATGCAAAGTTGATATACTATGCATGCTGCCAAGACCTTTTTGGTCTAGAATTGAATGTGGTCTGTTGGGAGACTTGGGTATGATTTATATTGGGTTTACCTGGGAGTTACAAGGGATTTTATGAGATAACTTAATTGTTAAGAATTTTGGTTAGCAAGGGACACTAGAGGACTGTTATGTCTATCTTGCATAAGCAAGTGTGCATAACTCGACAGTGCTTGCCGCACTATAATAATTTTCAGTTTATAGGTTATCTTCACTAGGATAAATTACTTTGTTAAGGTCTTTTTTCATTTTTATTACTTTTATTTTTGGACGCTGACAAATATTTTTCCAAGCGTTGTTGTGACCAATTTAGACGTTGACATGGCTTTTGCAAACGTTGACAAGAATATAGCCGTTGGGCGTTGATGGGTTATTTTTGACCGTTGACACTCATTGGGACCTACCCAGTTGTTATTTTTGACGAATTTTGAGGCTGTAATTTTGGAAGTAGATAACTTTTAATTAATGCACAAGATAACTTATTTTCTTTTCAATATTTTCATCATTATATTTTGAAAATACTTGCCTTATTTTTGACCAATCACTTGTGCCTATCTCTCCTATATATTTGGATCCTATTTTTAAACAGGGTACTATCATATTCTTGTCTAACACTTTTTCTCCTATAATTCATCTTTCATCAATCTTTCACAAACAGCTTTCTTCAATAATGGCACCAAAGTTTAAACCAAGTGACTTTGTATTGGGATTCAGAAGTCAGCACAACATGATTGCTTATTTGGAGGCTGATGATACTTTGTTTCCACAATACACTTAGATGGTGGCGTATTTGAATGCATCTCCTCTTAGGTATGCACTTTCTCATGCTCCTCTCATCCCTGTCACTCATATTAAATAGTTTTGGAACACTGTCAGTTCCTCAACGCTTAATAATGTGACTACATTAACAGCTATTGTTCATGGGCGCACTTGGGTGGTTACTGAAGCCTTGGTTCGGCAGGCTTTGCATCTTAATGATGCAGATGGTATAACCACTCTCCCCATTAATGAGATAGAACAAGGACTTCGGGCTTTGGGATATCCTTTCCCTGATGAGGGTACTTTAAATAAATATCATAAACAAGAATTTCCCCCAGCCTAGAAGTACCTCATACATGTCATCCTTCAATGTTTGAGTCCCAAATGTACTGCACATAATGAAATTAACAGATCTATTGCTAGTGCAATTGTGTGCATTACAAATGGGCAAAAGTATAATTTTTCAAAACAAATTTTTGATGGCATGTGTAAAAACAAAGGGAATAAGATGACTTTGGCTTATCCCAGATTTTTACAAATGGTATTTGATGAACAAAGATACTGCAAAAGGGATCATGATGATTTTTATGAGATCCCTATGCAAAAGAAAGCTATTTTCAGTAAGATGAACTCACCCCCTCACCGTGACTTACCCCCCACCCAAGCTATGCTTGCTGTTATTGCAGCAACACAACCTCAACTAGACCCACAACCACAACTTGACCCAATACCAGACCCTTTGCCTTCACCTCAACACATGGAAATTGACCAAGAATCCTTCAATGTTGACAAATTAAATGTTGGCGTTGACACTTGTAATCCAAACGTTGACACCTTTCCTTTACAGACCCAAACACCCCTTAACCTTCAAACTACCACCCAATCCACATCATCTTCTACACTCCTGAATATAGGTTGATTAATGTCACACCCCACCATGGCAGAATATGGGGCACGACGTATGGATATCATCACAACAATAGCGTGTCTATAGAGTTAACTAAATGATATAAGAAATGTCATAAAAATGGTGACACAAATGTCATGACAATATCTCAACAATGCAGGAGTCTAAGTAAGTAGGTAACAGTCCTACCTCTTACCCAAGACAAACAAATAACACAAACAAAACAAACATATAGGTGCCAACATGTATCACTTATATAAAAAAAAACATAAAGGTAAACTAAGAAGGAACGGGGATCTCCTTCTATATGCAATCCTAAGGCATCCAAGTCTAGCCACTTCTATCCTCAAGCTTAAACACATTCACACCTGAAAGAGACACTAAAACACGTCAACATAAAGTTGGTGAGAGTCATAGGTTTAGACTCCAACACTAAATCAGTTACAAGCTGTGAATAACAACCATCAACACAATAACATATGGACAATGTGTTACAAGTATGCATTAACAACTAGCATTCAAGATAAATCAATCATCACATTTCCAAGGCATCACGCCTTACCAACAACCACAATTACCAAGGCATCACGCCTTACCAACAACCATGGTATCATAGGCGCCCATACACCTATGTACCTATCCCAAGGCCACTACCTTGTCATTTTCCATTGGTCCCATAGACGATCACGCTATGTACCTATCCCAAGGCCCCTACCTTGTCAAACCACAATAATTGAGATGGCATGTGTCCCCCGATCCAAATCATACACAATCAAGAATCACATAGCAGTTAATCACACAATGTACACACAAGTCCATCACAAATACAAAACATTCACAGCATAATTTATAAAAACAAGACAGTGTCTCTTCCATCCCATCTGGAAGTCAAAATCATTAGTAGACATGGGACTATGAAACTCACCTGATTGCTTCTTCAAAAGTCCTCGCACTAGCAACAAGCTAACAAACCAAAAACACGCAATCAAAATATGAACCAATCACTAAGATGGCTCATCAACCTATGATGGACATCTAACCTCCTCTCATATAGATACCTCATATATGAGCTCTAAACACCCCATTACCCTTCCTTAACAAGTCCTTAACTTGGTTAAGTTTAATAACTATCCCGTTCATATTTTACACAAAACAGTCCCAATTTTTAGGTCTCAAAACTTTAAGTCAAACGTCCACTTACACATATCCATGGTTTCTGTAAAAGGAATATTCATACTTTTACATATGTTAGCTAAAAGCTCCCACTTGACCTAACTTTAAAGCTACTGTTAAGGCCCCGATATATGTATATATATTGCTACCTATCCAGAATTCACTGATTTTAAACGTATGAAAAGTTTGTTACCATTAGAGGGTCTTACCCTAAACCACAACCTTAGCCCAAGTGCAGATACTTGCTACAATATATAAACCATCTCTCATGTTCGTGAGAAGATCCCAATGCAACCCTAAGTACCCCAAACAACCCAAAACTTAAAAAGAAAACAGGCTGACTTCAAAACTGTATTGACCTCTGACTATTGTAACCTATTTTTGACCAACTTTCAGACCTCCAATTTAGTTCTCGTTTCATGCATTGTAAAGCCACTTCAATTACCTTTTCAGGGATACTTGGATCGTAAAATAAGAGTTTGTAGAACTCCCAATATGATCAAAACAATTGACTCAAAATTCTGGCCAGTTTTTAAAAACGGGTTTAATCAAATTAAACTAATTAATCACCCATAATCCCAATTAATACAAGCCCTAGTTTATGTAATCATCATATTATGATTAATATAACATTAATTTACTGTTTTTAAATTAACCCTAACCTAAATCCATCATAGATGATTAAAGAAAACATAAAGAAACAATTTAATTAAAAAGGGTTAGGAAGGTTTTACCTTTAATTTAATGGAAGATGAAAAAAACTATGAAAACCCTAAAAACACTCCCAAACCGTCGACCTTTATTTTTTTCTCCAGTGATTATGATGGATTTGATCTACTTAAAATCCTTATATAGTTTTTTTTCAAGAATCCTAGCCCAATACAACCCACTTTCCTTTTTCTCTTTTTTTCCTTTTTTTCTTTCTTTCTTGCGTCCAAACCGACTAACACCCCCTTAATTTTCGTTTTTTTTCTTTTTATTATTAATATATGTAATAATAATATTACCTTAATTTTCCTTAATTTATTTCAGCTCCTAAAGCCTCCAAAACCCCAAAACCGTAAAACTAGTCAGTTTTTACGCGTTTTACCTTAAAAGACGTAAAATATACACTTTTATAAAAAATCTCAAATTTTGAAATAAACTTTATAACTAAGTCCTAAATAACTTAAAACCATCCCGAAAAATATTCCTATGACTAATTACCTCTTCCGAGACCTCTAAATGCTAAACCGTAAATCGTAAAAATACGATTTTCTATAATACATATACATATACGTAAAACCACTAAATAACACCATCTCACTTCATAGTCACTACCAAGTGAACTCATGAACATGAAATCATCACCCATCGTTTCACTCACAAGGTACCCCGCACCAGAAACGATAACCAAACCACAATCTATACAAACCAATAAGCACATAAACACGTAAAGACACGTAACTAGCACAAAATAAATCTAAGTGACGAACCACAAAACCAGGGTTGTCACATCACTCCCTCCTAATAGAAATCTCGTCCCGAGATTTACTCCTTAGGATCAACCACACAAACAACAATCACATGAGGATACTTGTTCTAAACGAACTCCTCTCATTTTCATGTGAACTTTAGTTCAAGCTTCCAAAATACCACATATACAAACCAAAAATAATTAAACTCATTGCCAAACTCTTGATCTCTTAGTCAATAAATCTCACAAATGATCTTTGATAAAACAAAGACTCTTATTAACACAAGTCCCGAATAACCGTACATGCAAATATGCATTCTCAAACAACATTTACCAATCTCAATACATGAAATATATCATATATACCACTCATTTTCCCCAGGTAATTCTATACTCATAAGCTACTGGTCCGATCTTTCCAAAGATCATAAATGGACTTACAAAACTCTACATCTACTCTTCCATTTTACCAAAACATACCACCCGTTACTATGGGTGAAACTTCATACATAACTTTGTCACTAACTCTAGTGGTTTCCTCCTTTTCTACATAGCATCCCTCGTTGCTCTCATCCTTTCTACAACCATCATTGCCACATTAGTAGCCTCTTTTACCAATTCTAGTCCACAATGGGGACAACTCACCCTATCCTTTCATATAGTGCCCCAAATGGCATTTATCGACTTCTAGTATGATAACTATCATTATATGAAAACTCAACCATCGCTAACGAGTTTCCTAACTACCTCCAAATCAATCCCCCATGCCCTTAGTGTAACACCTAAGGTTGTATAAATTTCTCACTTGCCTATCCTTCCAACTTCTCAACCACGTGACTTCTCACTCCTCTTGAAATATGAGGTGAATTAGTCAGTCTATCGACTATCACCCAAACTCTCGTCACTTTCACCAATTTCGTCCTTACATCGCCCTTTCTAAGCTACTCCTATCTATGTAGGAGGTATAGTCTACGTCCCTTTTCTCCATATGATTGTCCACGCCACGCAACATACATGTTGACACGTTCTCTGCTTTAGACAACTCAACCCGTGCAACCTATATCCTTTATCCAAACCGCCCTAATACGTCATCCCTGTAGTTCAAGTTCGTCTCAGCTTCACCTCATCCTTCTTATTCCATATCTCATCGACCATGCTTGCCTTTCCCAGATGGTACTTGGCCTTTCTATTTTCCATTCGAGTAATCACCATCTAACCGTGCCACAACAAGGCATAAAGCCCACCTCCAAAACCAAACCATATCGTGTGACCCCATAATCACACAACACCACTATAATCCCAAAACATATAACACAAAACGAACAATAGCCATATCATAGGAAGCCATTACATAAACCCATATATATACGTATACCCAAATTCTACATCTCATCGTATACAAGCATGTATTAACCCTCTTTCATGCAATCATACTTGAGAACCCATTGAAGTTGTGGTACTTGTATAACTATGTTGGCCACCATACTTATACAATTACCCTTTCCCCAATGCACTCCCTCCTATGATGACACTTATAAGAATCAATACAACATATAACACATAAATCCATCTACTCACATAAGCTCATCACCACATAAACAATAAAGTCCAAAACTCCATCTATTAAAATAAGATAGTAATACTCTTGAAATACGTAAATCCATAGTCTAGCTAAAATAGCATAGACTAAATCCAAAACGAAAACATAATCAGTTATAAGTCATGTCGCCCGTAAGAGTGGAAACAGCTTAAAATCCTTCCTATCCACCTACTCCTAGTAAATCGAACCACCACACGATTCTTAGGGAACATGACTTAACATCAAAAGAAAATAACATACCTCAGGTATGTAAAATAACTCGATAAAAGATAGAATCTACCTTGTACTAAATTATGTACTATAATGTACAATTTAAGCAAAATACTATAGTGACTAGCGTGGACGATTATGGTTCAACCCGCACTAGTCACAAACCCGAAAAGAAAATAACATGTGACTAAGTATGAACATACTACGATTCAATTCGTACTAGTCAAAACATCGCAATAAATAACATCCAAACACATCAATTATTATAAAATGCACACATACTCCTATGACGCCTATATGCAGGGACCCTTAAGCTATAGACTAGGCTACACGACTAGGCAACCTAATTCTTTATAACCATTGTCTCTGATACCATTCTGTCACACCCCACCATGGTGGAATATGGGGCACGACGTATGGATATCATCAAAACAATAACGTGTCTATAGAGTTAACTAAATGATATAAGAAATGTCATAAAAATGGTGACACAAATGTCATGACAATATCTCAACAATGCAGGAGTCTAAGTAAGTAGGTCACAGTCCTACCTCTTACCCAAGACAAACAAATAACACAAACAAAACAAACATATAGGTGCCAACATGTATCACTTATAAAAAAAAACATAAAGGTAAACTAAGAAGGAACGGGGATCTCCTTCTATATGCAATCCTAAGGCATCCAAGGCTAGTCACTTCTATCCTCAAGCTTAAACACATTCACACCTGAAAGAGACACTAAAACACGTCAACATAAAGTTGGTGAGAATCATAGGTTTAGAATCCAACGCTAAATCAGTTACAAGCTATGAATAACAATCATCAACACAATAACATATGGACAATGTGTTACAAGTATGCATTAACAACTAGCATTCAAGATAAATCAATCATCCCATTTCTAAGGCATCACGCCTTACCAACAACCACAATTACCAAGGCATCACGTCTTACCAACAACCATGGTATCATAGGCGCCCATACACCTATGTACCTATCCCAAGGCCACTACCTTGTCATTTTCCATTGGTCCCATAGACGATCACGTTATGTACCTATCCCAAGGCCCCTACCTTGTCAAACCACAATAATTGAGACGACACGTGTCCCTCGATCCAAATCATACACAATCAAGAATCACATAGCAGTTAATCACACAATGTACACATAAGTCCATCACAAATACAAAACATTCGCAGCATAATTTATAAAAACAAGACAGTGTCTCTTCCATCCCATCTGGAAGTCAAAATAATTAGTAGACATGGGACTATGAAACTCACCTGATTGCTTCTTCAAAAGTCCTCGCACTAGCAACAAGCTAACAAACCAAAAACACGCAATCAAAATATGAACCAATCACTAAGATGACTTGGAATTGTGTATAATGTAGTTCGTTTTTCTCAGTTCTTGCTAATTTAAAGTCCTAACAATTTCAGGTTATAACTGTTTTTGGTTGTTAATATTTTTTGGATATTCTATTTGCTAATTCAAACAATGACTTGCAAAATTGAAAAATATTACCTACTTATATGTAAAACATCGTGCAAATACCAAGTTTTTATTCAAGTAAATTCAAAATGTAAATTTTAAAACTAAAAGGACTGAAATTGTAAATTCTATGAAAATTAAATGCTTAAAATGTAAAGTCTAACAAGTATAAGGACTGAAATTGTCAAAACAGTTAACCAAAAGGATCAAATATGTAAACAATGTAACAAACTAACCAAATTGTAAAAAATTCCAAAACTACTAACTGAATTTTAACAAATATCAAACTTAAAGGACTGATTAGTGAAAACCCTAAAAAGATGTGAGTTTAGCCAAAATTTTAAACTGTATAATACACTAGGGACTAAAATGCAATTTTGAAAACTTTTTAAGCCAAAACGGGTTCTAGACAAGAATAAGCTCGTTTGAGCTTATTTCTCAACCAAAATCTACCAAACCAATTGCAAAATGCTTAAAATTCAAAATAAGCTAGACCTGTAAGAGGATTTTGGCTAAAAATGACTTAAACGCCAATAAGCACTTCACAATAAGCACAAAATAAGCTCTAGGAAAATCTGGACATGCACAATTAGATTTTTGTGCTAAAAGTAATTAAAGAGCTCAAAACATGAACGGGAAATCAAGTCATATCAAAATTCATCAAGAAATAAGCCTGGAAATTGAAATAAGCTGAAAATGGCTTATGTTGACCAAGCGTTGACCAAGAATTTTTTCAAAAAGCTAAATTTCTCAAAAATCAACCAACAACATCTACTAAGTGAAATTGTGAAAGAAAATTGCCAGGTTTGTGAAAAGAATTGTGAGATATGAAAATGCTGTTTTCATTTACAGAAACATCACTTTGCTCAAGTGTTCAGATTTATGCTTATTACTACTTGCTTAATGGATACTGTATCAAATGCTTATGGACTATTAAACTTCATAATATGGACTAACTTTGAGAACTGGTTTGATTAAATTTCATCAAGAATCAAACTAATGCCAGCTAACTGAAAGTGACAACTTTTTAGAACCAAAACGGACTGAAAATGAACCCAAACTTTTTATTGCCAATTGCCTGTTTGAACTGTAAGTTGACTTGAAAAAGACTTAAAACCTTTTGTTATGACCTTTTAACTAGAAATGAACATTTACTTGCAAAAAACTAACACTTGAAAACTTATCAAAGGCTTATGCCAAACACTCATTATCTGATCTTTATAAGATTTTTGTTAAGACTTTTTAAGCACAAGTCACAACTGAGTAAAAACCTATAGCAGACCAAACTTTGTGTTCAAAATGAGATGTATTTAGGCTACTTGCAAGTAATGATAGCAACTAGAACTCAAATAAGGTAGTAAGACTAAAATTGACTGAAATAAGCTATAAGCTAGACCAATTATCAAAGCAATAAGCATATAAGCTACAAACTACTAGAATCAAGTAAGATCAATCTAAACAAGTTTTATCATGCATTCACAACAAGATTAACTAGGAATTGAGCATGCACTTGACAATTCAGTGGAATCAAAAATCAGAAGCATATGCACCTAGTGAAGAAACCATTGAGAAGTAGAGGAGTGCTGTACTCTCTTTTCTAGTGCTAACCACCACCTTAGCACTAGATTTAACAATCTACAATCAACAGATCAGCTACAAATCAACAAGAATCATCTCAATGGCATGAACTCATCACTTGTGCTATGGATTTGAACTGAAATCAACAAACAGCTACTATCTTCACTCCAAAGTCAGTTATGATCAATGAATGATCATAACAAACTCAATGCAGCAACAAAAGTATCAATGGAAAGCAGGAATGAACAGTAAAGATGATGAGAAAATTTGGCGGGAAACGAAGAATTTGAATTTTATTGATGGAAATTTGTTACAAAGCTGTTGAGAAGGTAGCTAACTATTAACTAACTCAAGAGTGTGTCAAACTCTTGAGTAGTTTAGCTAAAAATGGAAATGATGAGAGAAAAATGTAAATGTGTGTGTTTTTCACACTTACAACTACACATTACAAATGAAGACCTAGCAGACTATTTATAGACTTGAGAAGGAGATTTGTTGGGGTTGGTGACGTGTTGGGACCAATCCCAGGTCTCCACGTGGCATAATTCTTCTAAGTTGATTTTCCAGGTATGAACATGAATTGGGGTTTCGTGATGGAGTTGATTTCTTGTTAATTGATGATGACCATTGGATTCGTCTCTCAAAAATAAGCAACTTTGATGTTTATAACTTTCCATGAAATCCACTCTAGCTCCAAAACGATCCTGGGAATTTTTGGTTATTTGAAGATGACACGTGTCATATGTTTATTGGTTGAAAACAATGCACACGGATTGCACTGTTGGGATACTCTCATTAATTGATGGCGGCTGAGTGGATAATAAATGCCCTTATATGGCAATCCATGTCTCCTATTTGCTTGCTTCTCATTGGTCCACAATGTAACACACGGATTGAACTAGTTAAACTTTCCAAAATAGGCAGATTTGACCCTTGAACTTTGGCAGATTTCATTTTAAGGCTAGCAGCTTCATTTCTTGGGCATTTTAAGTCCTTCAACTTTCATTCTTGAAAAAAAATGATCCTTTGATTGAGTTGACTTGAATGTTGACCAAATTTGACTATGATCTTGACTTTTACAATATTTACACTTTGGTCCTTCATCTTTGGTAGTTTGTCAAGATAGGTCCTTGCACTTCAAAGTCTTGTCACTTTTGATCCTTCTTTGTCTTTTTCATCAAATTAAGCTTGATTTTCCCTTGTTTGCTTGAAAATGCATCCTTTTACCTACACAAGTGAACACAAACACAAACATACCACATAACACTGTTTTTGCAAGATAAATTGGTATTTTGCTTCATGTTTTAGGGTTATTTGTTGATAAACTGATATGAGTTTTAGCTCATATCAAATCCCCTACACTTGAACATTGTCATGTCCTCATGCAATTCTATATATTTTAAAGCACAAATTTACATTCTCATCATAATTAATCCACCTTGGCCATATGGAATGCATCTAAACTACTCTAAACTACATGATGCATGATTTTGACTTTCAACAATGCAATGAAAAAAATACAATTCTATCTATATCTTTTTGGTTTTTCTTAAAATGGCTTTGATGGAAATAACTCATAAAGAATTCAATGACTTTGATTAGGGCTTGGGTACCATGGACATTTATCACCCTCAAGTTTCACTTTCCCCATACCAAGCTTAAAAATGGGATCATTGCATTCACAAGTAAAAAGTGCATCAACTTATTCATGACAATTAAATGTGGAACCGGTTATTATTTGAGCAAATTGCTTGTGGGCAAATTTGTCATTTATTCAAGTGTGAAATATAAGAAGTGCAAAATCCAAAAATAAGGAAGCACGGTTTTAATCCTAAGTAATCCTCTCATCCATTACTTGAAAAACCGCTCACAATTAATACAAGTCCGTTTCAAGAATAATAAGTCATTCGCCTTATGTGTAAAATCCTCATGTCATGCTTTCATAAGTAGCTACACACTCGCTAAGGAAAGAAAAATAAAACTCACGCAATAATTTACATCCGCCATCTTTTTGAGACTTTGGATCTTCAACCCCGCAACCCGTCAAGGTAATATTGGATTGGAGCAATCTATTGAATCCCCGCAACCCGTCAAGGTAATATTGGAACTCAATAGTCACTATAATTAACACCACACTGCCCCTCTTGGGAGTCTTGTATAATTATTTTTTTTCTTTTCTTTTTTTTCTCTTTTTTTCTAGCCACTCATTTTTTTCATAAGCCGCTCTTATTTTTCTTTATTCCTCACTAAGATATTTGAAAAGAATAAAAGGAAAAACACCCGCTAAATATTGAGCATGACATAAGTCTAATACACATAAAACGTTCTAACTTAGAATCTTAAGACGTACTTATATCAACCATAAATGATTAGTCAAAAATGCATAAGAGATTACAAACCAATTAAAACCGTTCTTGATTATTTATTAACATTTATATACATGCGAAGAAAATAGAGGTAAAGAAGAGTAGGGTTTAGCCACAAGTAATTATCATGAAGTTTATCTAGCCCTTTTACACTTGCTTCAACTCTATCATTTCCCATTCTCCACAAATTTAAAATCTCAAATAATGAAATTGGTGGATGCTTAGCCTAATAGACCAATGAAGGACTACATGGTTAAGGATACTAGCTAGAGAATGCTTAATAAGCAAACTCGGGTTGAGTCAAAATATCCATGGCGGGCCTAATATGTCAACGAAGTCTAAACTTGTTAAACCATGTTCTTATTATATTTTTCTCTTTTATATATTTTTTATGAAGAAGAAATATATACAATGCAAATGTATTATGCAAATGATTAATGAAAAATTATGAATGCATATTTTTGTTGGCCAAAGTAGATTAAAAATTTGAAAAATGTTGAAAATCCAATTTTCCATGTTATCATGAAAGACAATGACAAGTTCTAGGCAAGGTCACTTCGATAGAAGACCCCCTACACTTAAGCTAAACATTGTCCTCAATGTTTAAGAGCATGGAAGTATAAAAACTTCCCCTACACTTATGACAATGAATAGACTTTGCTTAACCCAAGTAAAGGAAAGGACAACTATTAGTGAAATCATGTTTAAGCACAAGGTGTCAATGAAAAATCACTATAGTAACGAAGTGAACCGGATACAAGGGCCTCCTCCATAAGCTCCAAAGAATGAAATGAGTGAGCAACCCTACAAACAATCATGAAGACAAAAGAAGGTCTCCCCTACACTTATCTCCAAGTCTAACCCTTTATTTCTAACCTACCACACTCTAAACCTAGTTATACGATGCTTGAGTTAATGAGTCTCTAGCTCGACTCGTCCCTCAATGAATCAATTCATGGGGAAAATGGGGATCTCTTGGACCATTTCAACGGAAATGTCCTCCCCAAAGTAATGCTTAACACGGTGACCATTCACTTTAAAATTTGGACCATCGGGTTGTGACAACTCAATAGTTCCATATGGAAACACTTGAGCAATAGTGAATGGACCGGACCATCTCGACTTAAGCTTGCCCGCAAAAAGTTTCAACCTTGAGTTAAAGAGGAGAACCGACTCTCCAACTTTGAACTCACGATTCTTGATCTTAGCATCATGCAATTTCTTAGTCTTTTCTTTGTAAAGCAAAGAATTTTCGTAGGCATTGGCTCTAAATTCATCCATCTCATTGAGTTGATCTTTCCTATGGGAACCGGCTTGGTTTAAATCAAAGTTAGCCCACTTGAGAGCCCAAGATGCCTTGTGTTCTAACTCGAATGGGAGGTGGCACGCTTTTCCATAGACAAGCCTATAAGGAGTACAACCAATTGGTGTTTTAAAAGCCGTCCTAAACGCCCACAAAGCATCATCAAGCTTATCCGACCAAGAAGCTCGATGCTCTCCCACCGTTCTCTCTAAAATTCTCTTCAAACCACGATTTGTGACCTCGGTTTGACCATTTGTTTGAGGGTGATACGCGGTAGAATGTCTATGATTAACTCCATATTTCTTCATAACTCTCGTGAATTGATCATTACAAAAATGCGTACCACGATCACTTATGATGGCCCGAGGTACACCAAATCTAGCAAACAATTGTTTCAAAAACTTCACAACAACTCTAGCATCATTGGTAGGTAAGGCTTTAGCCTCCACCCATTTGGACACATAATCCACCGCCACAAGTATATACTTGTTTCCCTTAGAGGATGGAAAAGGTCCCATGAAATCAATGCCCCACACATCAAATATCTCACACTCTTGGATAAAATTTTGTGGCATCTCATCACGTTGCGTAATTTTTTCTTGTCTTTGACACACATCACAAAATTTCACCATTTCATGGGCATCTTTGTAAATGGAAGGACAATAGTAACCCGAATCAAAGACTTTCTTAGCGGTATAGTTAGGCCGAAAATGTCCACCCGTAGGTCCTTTATGACACGCTTCTAAGATCATAAATGCCTCGGGCCCATCTACACACCGTCTAATGATTTGGTCCGCACATTGCCTAAAAAGATATGGATCATCCCAAAGTAGTACTTAACTTCCTTAAGTAACTTCTTCCTTTGTTGATAAGTAAGACCCTCAATAAGCACATTGCCCACAAGATAGTTTGCGATATCCGCAAACCAAGGAGTGGCATCCTCTTGGGAAGAGATAGACATGAGCTCCTCTAATGGAAAGGATTCATTGATTTCTTGATGTGGTAAATCTCCTTGAAAAGGATGCTCAAGTCTACTCAAGTGATCCGCCGCTAAATTCTCGGCCCCTTTTTTATCACGAATTTCTATCTTAAACTCTTGAAGCAACCAAACCCATCTCAAAAGCCTAGGCTTAGCATCTTGTTTTGTCATAAGATAATTGAGAGCGGAATGATCCGTATACACTATGGTTTTGGAAAGCACAAGGTATGGTCTAAACTTCTCAAAAGCATATACTATAGCAAGCAACTCTTTTTCCGTGGTAGTGTAATGAAGTTGTGCACCGGTCATGGTTTTACTCGCATAGTGTATAGGTTGAAAAAGCTTATTAACTCTTTGTCCTAAAATGCCCCCACCGCATAATCACTAGCGTTACACATAAGCTCAAAAGGTAATTCCCAATTTGGAGAAACCAAAACGAGAGCCTTAGTCAATTTCTCCTTAAGAGTCTCAAAAGAGTCCAAACAATCTTGGTTAAAAATGAAAGGAGCCTCTTTCTCCAAGAGGTGAGTCATCAGTCTAGCTATCTTAGAAAAATCTTGTATAAAGCGCCTATAAAATCCCTCATGACCTAAGAAACTCCTCACACCTTTAACCGAGGTGGGTGGGGGAAGCTTAGCAATCACATCAATTTTAGCTTGATCAACTTCTAATCCCTTGTTGGATATT
Organism: Glebionis coronaria; assembly: GCA_025667525.1. Classification (NCBI taxonomy): domain Eukaryota; kingdom Viridiplantae; phylum Streptophyta; class Magnoliopsida; order Asterales; family Asteraceae; genus Glebionis; species Glebionis coronaria. Next base: position 629,247,217 of record CM046874.1, on the reverse strand, counting down.
TTGTGTCCTAAAACAATCCCCTCTTTCACCATAAAGTGACATTTCTCCCAATTAAGCACTAAACGTGTTTCCTCACAACGCTTAAGCATTCTCTCAAGATTGGTGAGACACGAGGTAAATGAATTTCCAAAGACGGAAAAATCATCCATAAAAACCTCCATGGTTTGCTCTATCATGTCATGGAAAATTGCCATCATGCACCTTTGAAACGTCCCCGGTGCATTACATAAGCCAAAAGGCATCCTCTTATAAGCAAATGTACCGTAGGGACAAGTGAATGTGGTCTTTTCTTGATCCTTAGGGTCAATGGGTATTTGGAAATAACCCGAAAAGCCATCAAGAAAGCAATAGTACTCATTTCCCGCTAAGTGTTCAAGCATTTGATCAATAAAAGGTAATGGGAAATGGTCTTTCCTAGTCGCCTCATTTTGTTTTCTATAATCAATACAAACTCTCCAACCGGTCACAAGTCTCGTGGGAATAAGCTCATTGTTCTCATTAGGCACCACGGTGATTCCACCCTTCTTTGGAACACAATGAACCGGGCTAACCCATGGAGAGTAGGAAATGGGGTAAATCATACCCACATCTAAGAGTTTAATCACTTCCTTCTTAATAACCTCATGGATTTTTGGGTTAACTCTCCTTTGATTTTGAATGGCGGGTTTATAGTCATCCTCCATAAGGATTTTGTGTGTACAAAAATGTGGATCAATTCCCCTTATGTCGGATATTTTCCATGCTAAAGCTTTCTTGTGTTTCTTAAGGACTTCAATAAGTTGCTCCTTCTCATCATCTTTCAACTCTTTAGCAATGATCACAGGTAATTGGTCTTTGCCCTTTAAGAAAGCATACTCTAAGTGGGATGGAAGGTCCTTAAGTTCAATAGGAGGTGGACTCTCTATGGAAGGTTTTACTATGGAAGGTTCCTCAATGGTAACTTCTTGTGGAATAGGAGAAGGAATAGGGTCCTCATTGAGCAACTTTTGGATTGTAAGAATATCTTCTTCCCAATTAATGGGAGAATCATCATCACCATGAAAGTTTGACTCAAATTCCTCCAAGAGGAAATCACTCTCTCCAAAAGGTGTTAAAGAGGGAGCAATTGAGGCCACGGTTTCAACATGGGGCATCTCATCACTAGTACTCTTACAAGCATCATGAAAGTGTTCATCACACACCTCATCTAACACATCAACAATGTTAATAGTCTCATAAGGTCTAGACTCCTTAACCTCTTTCCTATCACAAACTTTCCCTAACTTAAACACCACTCTCTCATCTTCTACTCTCATAATTAATTCTCCTTCCGCCACATCTATCAAAGTACGACCCGTTCTCAAAAACAGTCTACCAACAATCAAAGGCACTCTAGGATCCATGTCATAATCAACCACTACAAAGTCGGCCAGAAACGTAAACTTATCCACACCTACACACACATCCTCCGCTATACCTACGGGGTAAGCTATGGTTCGGTTGGCTAGTTCAAGAGTCATCATAGTGGGAGTGAGCTCGGGAAGAGAGTTTTTTCCAAACCGATAAAGGCATGAGGTTTATGCTTGCCCCTAGATCTGCCAAAGCCATGCAATTTTCAACACCGGGAAAATTACAAGGTATCAAGAAGCGCCCCGGATCTCCAAGTTTTGTAGGTAAGGTTTTAAGTAACACCGCGGAACAATTTTCATTAAGGGATGTGTTGGGCAAATCAACCAATTTTTCTTTGTTGGAGAGTAAATCCTTGAACATCTTAGCAAACTTTGGCATATAAGCAAGAGCTTCCACAAAGGATATATTGATGTTGAGTTGCTTGAACATCCTTAAGAAATTGGAGACTTGGATGTCATCCTTGTTCTTTAACTTGTCCTTTTTCAACCTTGAAGGATATGGAAGAGTAGGTTTTGGTGTAGGTGGAATAGGTGTTGTAATGGAAGATTTGTCTTTGTTAGCTTCTTCATTTGGAAGTGTGGAAGGTAAAGGAGAAGTATGAATAGGTTGAGAAGGTGTATTTGAGTGAATAGGAGCATTTTGAGGAGGTGAAGTAGAGGTAGAAGGCTTGTCACAAGTAGGAGCACAAGTGGTTTGAACAATAGGAGGTTTAGGAGGTGAAGGATCCTTTGTTGACTTTCCACTTCTAGTTGTAATAGCATTGACATTTGCCCTTGGATTAGTTTGTGTGTTGGAAGGTAAAGCCCCTTGTGGTCTTTGATTAAACATAATTTGGTTTTGGAGAAGAGCAAATTTCTTGTTATTTTCCTCTTGATTATCTCTCAATTGTTTCTCAAAAGAAGTAAACTTTTGAAGCATCAAATCCATGGGATTAGGTTGCACATTTCCTTGATAAAAACCTTGTTGTGGGAAAGATTGATGTGGTGGATTAAACCCTTGGTTTGGTGGATAGAAGTTATTTCCTTGAGGTTGAAAATGACTGGATGCCTTGTAGTTATTGCCTTGGTAAGGTGGTCTTTGCCCTTGATTTCGTTGTAAAAGTTGAGGAGGATTTTGTTGAATTTGGGTGGGTGGTTGGGGTGGAAAACCCGGTGGAGTAAGGTAGTTTTGGGACTTGTAAGAAAGGTTATTTGGATTGATATTTGGCTTGAAGTGTTCACGATGTTCCTCTTGGTAAGCATAGCATTCCCCTTGATAAACTTGCACCTTATCACATTGTTCATAAGAATGGGGACCTCCACAAGTTACATAAGAAAGAGTAATGGCATTCACATTATTTGAAGAATTGTTCAATGAAGCGGTCTTAAGGGCTTGAACTATCTCTTGAGTCATTTCTTGTTGTCCTTGTTTGAATTGTTGAAGGATCTCTTGGTGATATTTAAAGAATTGGTTATCACAAGGTGTTTGAGAAGTGTTTTGGATAACATGAACCCTTTCTTCAAATTGATTGTTTGTTTGAACCATTGCTTTAGTCTCAATGATATCCAAGGCCTCTTGCACAAATTTAAAAAGAATATTCCCTCCCGCGGAAGCATTGAGTGAATCTTGGTGGTGAGGTTTAAGGCCATCATAAAAGGTATTGATTTGGTGAACATCATCCAATCCATGGTTAGGGCATCGCCTCAATAACTCTCTATACTCTTCCCAAGCATCACTAAAGGATTGACTAGGTTTTTGTTGAAAGCCTAGAATTAAGGTCCTCAAGGCCATGGTCTTAGATGGAGGAAAGAACTTGTTCAAAAACTTAGTGGTGAAACCATCCCATGTGGTGATACTATCGGGTGGTTGGGTGTCTAACCAATGCTTAGCTTGTCCCTCAAGTGAAAATGACACTAACATCAACTTAATAGAATCATGTGGAACTCCATTTTGCTTAATGGTATTGCAAAGAGAAAGGAATCTCTTAAGGTGAGCATGAGGATCATCATCCTTGTTACCATAGAAAGGTGATTGTGAAACCATAGTAATCATAGACGTTTTTAGCTCAAATGTATTTGCGGGAATTTCGGGAATCCTAATAGCACTAGCATATCCATGAAAATTGGTTTGCATACGTTCCATCAAAGAACGATTATCAACAGCCATGGCTTCTTGTGGTGGAGGAGTCAAAGCACGATTCTCGTGATCGGCTTGATGGACGGTGGTGGTCTTACTCTTTCTCTTTTTCTTCCTTTTCGGAGGAAGAGGTTGTACACCAATCGGTATTTGTGCACGCCCGCGAGTGAGCATGCAACTCAATACGAGGAATGAGTGAGAAGCTCTCGTGTGACTTTGAAGAGAAATGGATTATCCTCTTCGAGTTTCAATATTAAATATCCACAAGAAAATAAAAATATATGTATGTACTACTTGGGTGCAAGACCCCCAATGAAGCCTTCCTTCTTAGAATACTCACAAGTGAACGGGGGGTTAGGTGGCGGAAAGCACTTAAGTACCTATTGACCCTTAGATGGCATTTTATAGCACATCGCCTTTCTATTCACTTAAATGTTCGTATTCTTCGAATTGTTGCTTATTGAGAGTATTTATCTATTCTTGCTTTATTTTGTTTGATCGATACACGTGTCAAGGAACGGAACGCCCCTCAACACGGTGTATTGCCTTGGTAATACTTATGGAGAATATGTAGATTGGTTGTTCTTATACGTATACGTATTTACTTATAATAATATATGGAAAATATTTTTGTATTTATGAATTTTTAAGAGAAAATACTGTATGTACATAAAAACCGAGAGAATCCAATAATATATATTTTTGGGTGCAATCTCTTAGGAAAAAGATTGCTTTTTAGATTTATAAATTTGTTTGGTCAATTCTTTAGGAAAAGAATTGTTTTGTTAATTTTTTTAGTTTTTATATATTTTTATATTTTTGATTTTTTTATTTGTTTTTTATTTATGATACGTAAAAATAACGTTCACAAGGTGAACGGATCCTAAAAGCCAATGAAAACCGTCAATCGATAGTCTCTCGTAAAGTTAAAGAACCGGCAGCTGCGCCATTTGGAATTGTGTATAATGCAGTTCGTTTTTCTCAGTTCTTGCTAATTGAAAGTCCTAACAATTTCAGGTTTTTAACTGTTTTTGGTTGTTAATATTTTTTGGATATTCTATTTGCTAATTCAAACAATGACTTGCAAAATTGAAAAATATTACCTACTTATATGTAAAACATCGTGCAAATACCAAGTTTTTATTCAAGTAAATTCAAAATGTAAATTTTAAAACTAAAAGGACTGAAATTGTAAATTCTATGAAAATTAAATGCTTAAAATGTAAAGTCTAACAAGTATAAGGACTGAAATTGTCAAAACAGTTAACCAAAAGGATCAAATATGTAAACAATGTAACAAACTAACCAAATTGTAACAAATTCCAAAACTACTAACTGAATTTTAACAAATATCAAACTTAAAGGACTGACTAGTGAAAACCCTAAAAAGATGTGAGTTTAGCCAAAATTTTAAACTGTTTAATACACTAGGGACTAAAATGCAATTTTGAAAACTTTTTAAGCCAAAACGGGTTCTAGACAAGAATAAGCTCGTTTGAGCTTATTTCTCAACCAAAATCTACCAAACCAATTGCAAAATGCTTAAAATTCAAAATAAGCTAGACCTGTAAGAGGATTTTGGCTAAAAATGACTTAAACGCCAATAAGCACTTCACAATAAGCACAAAATAAGCTCTAGGAAAATCTGGACATGCACAATCAGATTTTTGTGCTAAAACTGATTAAAGAGCTCAAAACATGAACGGGAAATCAAGTCATATCAAAATTCATCAAGAAATAAGCCTGGAAATTGAAATAAGCTGAAAATGGCTTATGTTGACCAAGCGTTGACCAAGAATTTTTTCAAAAAGCTGAATTTCTCAAAAATCAACCAACAACATCTACTAAGTGAAATTGTGAAAGAAAATTGCCAGGTTTGTGAAAAGAATTGTGATATATGAAAATGCTGTTTTCATTTACAGAAACATCACTTTGCTCAAGTGTTCAGATTTATGCTTATTACTACTTGCTTAATGGATACTGTATCAAATGCTTATGGACTATTAAACTTCATAATATGGACTAACTTTGAGAACTGGTTTGATTAAATTTCATCAAGAATCAAACTAATGCCAGCTAAATGAAAGTGACAACTTTTTAGAACCAAAACTGACTGAAAATGAACCCAAACTTTTTATTGCCAATTGCCTGTTTGAACTGTAAGTTGACTTGAAAAAGACTTAAAACCTTTTGTTATGACCTTTTAACTAGAAATGAACATTTACTTGCCAAAAACTAACACTTGAAAACTTATCAAAGGCTTATGCCAAACACTCATTATCTGATCTTTATAAGATTTTTGTTAAGACTTTTTAAGCACAAGTCACAACTGAGTAAAAACCTATAGCAGACCAAACTTTGTGTTCAAAATGAGATGTTAGGCTACTTGCAAGTAATGATAGCAACTAGAACTCAAATAAGGTAGTAAGACTAAAATTGACTGAAATAAGCTATAAGCTAGACCAATTATCAAAGCAATAAGCATATAAGCTACAAACTACTAGAATCAAGTAAGATCAATCTAAACAAGTTTTATCATGCATTCACAACAAGATTAACTAGGAATTGAGCATGCGCTTGACAATTCAGTGGAATCAAAAATCAGAAGCATATGCACCTAGTGAAGAAACCATTGAGTAGTAGAGGAGTGTTGTACTCTCTATTCTAGTGCTAACCACCACCTTAGCACTAGATTTAACAATCTACAATCAACAGATCAGCTACAAATCAACAAGAATCATCTCAATGGCATGAACTCATCACTTGTGCTATGGATTTGAACTGAAATCAACAAACAGCTACTATCTTCACTCCAAAGTCAGTTATGATCAATGAATGATCATAACAAACTCAATGCAGCAACAAAAGTATCAATGGAAAGTAGGAATAAACAGTAAGGATGATGAGAAAATTTGGCGGGAAAAGAAGAATTTGAATTTTATTGATGAAAATTTGTTACAAAGCTGTTGAGAAGGTAACTAACTATTAACTAACTCAAGAGTGTGTCAAACTCTTGAGTAGTTTAGCTAAAAAGGGAAATGATGAGAGAAAAATGTAAATGTGTGTGTTTTTCACACTTACAACTACACATTACAATTGAAGACCTAACAGACTATTTATAGACTTGAGAAGGAGATTTGTTGGGGTTGGGGACGTGTTGGGACCAATCCCAGGTCTCCACGTGGCATAATTATACTAAGTTGATTTTCCAGGTATGAACATGAATTGGGGTTTCTTGATGGAGTTGATTTCTTGTTAATTGATGATGACCATTGGATTCGTCTCTAAAAAATAAGCAACTTTGATGTTTATAACTTTCTATGAAATCCACTCTAGCTCCAAAATGATCCTGGGAATTTTTGGTTATTTGAAGATGACACGTGTCATATGTTTATTGGTTGAAAACAATGCACCCGGATTGCACTGTTGGGATACTCTCATTAATTGATGGCGGCTGAGTGGATAATAAATGCCCTTATGTGGCAATCCATGTCTCCTATTTGCTTGCTTCTCATTGGTGCACAATGTAACACACGGATTGAACTAGTTAAACTTTCCAAAATAGGCAGATTTGACCCTTGAACTTTGGCAGATTGCATTTTAAGGCTAGCAGCTTCATTTCTTAGGCATTTTAAGTCCTTCAACTTTCATTCTTGAACAAAAATGATCCTTTGATTGAGTTGACTTGAATGTTGACCAAATTTGACTATGATCTTGACTTTTACAATATTTACACTTTGGTCCTTCATCTTTGGCAGTTTGTCAAGATAGGTCCTTGCACTTCAAAGTCTTGTCACTTTTGATCCTTCTTTGTCTTTTTCATCAAATTAAGCTTGATTTTCCCTTGTTTGCTTTAAAATGCATCCTTTTGCCTACACAAGTGTACACAAACACAAACATACCACATAACACTGTTTTTGCAAGATAAATTGGTATTTTGCTTCATGTTTTAGGGTTATTTGTTGATAAATTGATATGAGTTTTAGCTCATATCATGACTCATCAACCTATGATGGACATCTAACCTCCTATCATATAGATACCTCATATATGAGCTCTAAACACCCCATTACCCTTCCTTAAGAAGTCCTTAACTTGGTTAAGTTTAATAACTATCCCGTTCATATTTTACACAAAACAGTCCCAGTTTTTAGGTCTCAAAACTTTAAGTCAAACGTCCACTTAAACATATCCATGGTTTCTATAAAAGGAATATTCATACTTTTACATATGTTATGTAAACGCTCCCACTTTTCTTAACCTTAAAGCTAGTGTTAAGGCCCCGATATATGTATATATATTGCTACCTATCCAGAATTCACTGATTTTAAACGTATGAAAAGTTTGTTACCATTAGAGGGTCTTACCCTAAACCACAACCTTAGCCCAAGTGCAGATACTTGCTACAATATATAAACCATCTCTCATGTTCGTGAGAAGATCTCAATGCAACCCTAAGTACCCCAAACAACCCAAAACATAAAAAGAAAACAGGCTGACTTCAAAACTGTATTGACCTCCGACTGTTGTAACCTACTTTTGACCCACTTCCAGACCTCCAATTTAGTTCTAGTTTCTTGCATTGAAAAGCCACTTCAATTACCTTTTCAGGGATACTTGGATCGTAAAACAAGAGTTTGTAGAACTCCCAATATGATCAAAACAATTGACTCAAAATTCTGCCAATTTTTAAAAACGGGTTTAATCAAATTAAACTAATTAATCACCCATAATCCCAATTAATACAAGCCCTAGTTTATGTAATCATCATATTATGATTAATATAACATTAATTTACAATTTTTAAATTAACCCTAACCTAAATCCATCATAGATGATTAAAGAAAACATAAAGAAACAATTTAATTAAAAAGGGTTAGGAAGGTTTTACCTTTAATTTAATGGAAGATGAAAAAAACTATGAAAACCCTAAAAACACTCCCAAACCGTCGACCTTTATTTTTTTCTCCAGGGATTATGATGGATTTGATCTACTTAAAATCCTTATATAGTTTTTTTTTCAAGAATCCTAGCCCAATACAACCCACTTTCCTTTTTCTCTTTTTTTCCTTTTTTTCTTTCTTTCTTGCGTCCAAACCGACTAACACCCCCTTAATTTTCGTTTTTTTTTCTTTTTATTATTAATATATGTAATAATAATATTACCTTAATTTTCCTTAATTTATTTCAGCTCCTAAAACCTCCAAAACCCCAAAACCGTAAAACTAGTCAGTTTTTACGCGTTTTACCGTAAAAGACGTAAATTATACACTTTTATAAAAAATCTCAAATTTTGGAATAAACTTTATAACTAAGTCCTAAATGACTTAAAACCATCCCGAAAAATATTCATATGAATAATTACCTCTTCCGAGACCTCTAAATGCTAAACCATAAATCGTAAAAATACGATTTTCTATAATACATATACGTATACGTAAAACCACTAAATAACACCATCTCACTTCATAGTCACTACCAAGTGAACTCATGAACATGAAATCATCACACATCGTTTTACTCACAAGGTACCCCGCACCGGAAACGATAACCAAACCACAATCTATACACACCAATAAGCACATAAACACGTAAAGATACGTAACTAGCACAAAATAAATCTAAGTGACGAACCACAAAACCAGGGTTGTCACAATTAAACTCCCAATGACTATTGGAGTGTTCTCCTCTAGTGGTCCTAGCCATGTTGCAGAGAGAACCACCACCACAAGTTTGGTTGGTGCTATGGATGAGGCTGGGACTATTGGTACTAGCTTAGATGCAGGACAAGCCAGTCCTAACATCTTTAAGACCTCATCCATGCCCCATGACTCTACTTTGGGAGGTCAAATACCCATTCTAGAGGAGGGCAGATTGGAACCATACACAATGATGGAATTGACGGCCGTCTGCATTAGCTTGCAAAAGCAAAATGCAAACCTGGTACAAACAGTCAGTACACAAGGCCTTGAACTCAAGCAATTGAGGGAGAGGATTGTTATTTTGGAGGATGCTAACACTAGGCGTGGTATGGAGGAATCTTCCAAAGGGGAGGATGAGCAGATCCATGTGAGTGACAAAGGCTCACATGATGGAGAATCTTTGGGTGTTGCTGAAGCCCTCATTGAATTGAAGAAGCAACCAGGTTTTGATACATCTTTGGTTACTCCTACAAACTTGAACTTGTCTTTTACAGCTATGATAGAGCAGTTCACAAGAGGCGTTGAGACAAGTAAGGTGAGTGTTGACAAGCAAACTTTGGACGCTGACACACCAAGCGCTGACAAGAGTAAGTTGGGCGATGACACACAAAATTTGAGCGTTGACAGACCTGCAGATGTGGTTGATGTATTCCAGTCATCAGCTATCATCAAAGAAGTGTCTTCACAGGTACCATCATCATCTTTACCTATCATTGATCCATTAGATAAGGGTAAAGGAATTATGGTAGAAGTAGAAGTTCCAAAGGATGCATCACAAGTAGAGTTTGATTCAAGGTTGGCTGCACAACTTGTGGAACAGAAATGAAGAAGGTTGGTGAATCACCATTTGTTGTTACTTCTGAGGAACAAGAAGGAAGTGATGAAGGGAGTTCAGATTCAAGTGTTATGATAATTGAACAACCAGAAAGACTTGAATATGGTGATGATTTGGCAAGAGAGAAGCTTAGAGAGTTAAAATTGCAAGTAGACTATGATATGCCAGAAGTTGCTCAGATGTACCATTCTTGGGAGAGTAGGATTATGGAGAATCCAGATTTAACAATATCATATCAAATTTGGGGTTTGGAAATTCTTCTAAGAGTTCAAAGAGACTGCAAGGTAATTCTGAAGCATAAGGCTAGCAATGTTTTCTCACTACTGAATAGGGATAGAAGGGAGCTTTATTACATGTTACTCAGATGGCATGGAACTGGATGGACCTTCAAGAAATTGCAGGGATTATCCTTTGAATAATTGGAGTATAAGGCTTATCCCATTTGGGCAAGAGTGCAGGAAATGAATACTATCAGACTTCTTTCAGATGAAAGGAAAGAAGAACTTGCAGAAGAGATGGAGATTCAAAAGGCAATGAAAGGCCTTTGAAGAAGGGAGTTCCACTTGAGTTCCCTAAAGGTTTAAATAAAGTGAATCCTAGTGAAGTTGTTCTTAGAAGGAGCATTAAGCTCTCACCCATGGAAGCTTCAGATATGGTACAAGTGTTACCTCTTGATGCCAGAAACCCTATCATTAGCTATGAAGAAGATGCAAGTGGGTTTTGGATGATTGGCAGATATGGGAAAGAGGTACACACATCTACTACTCTTATGTATCTTTTTGCAAGTATGGATAGGGAAGACTTGGCAGACCTTTGGAGGTTGTTTTTGGCCAAGTATGAGACTAAAGTACCTACTTCAGTCAATGGAATAAAGCTTTGGTCAACATTCAAGAGAATGTGTGCACCAGAAGAAGAAGATCCTGTTTGGAAGGATCTTGAGGATGATATCAGTGGACTTCGATGGCGTTTGTATTCAGCTGCTGGTGTGTATTATTTGAGTTCTACAAAGTTTGCTGAGTATCTTCTTGTAGATGCTGAGTATCCCATGTCTAAAGAAGTTTTGGACAAGATGAAGACAACACAGCTGGAGATTGACTATTCAAGTGACGTGGCCAAAGATTTGATTAGGAATGTTTATTACCAATATGATAAGATTTGTAAGATTCCTCCTAGTTCTTAATTTTTATTCAGAAACTTGATTGCTAGAGTAGATATCAAGTTTAGGGGAGGATTGTTGGGAATAAAATGTAGCCAGTACACTTGAACGCTGACAAGAAGAAAACAAGCGTTGATAAGAAGAAAACAAGTGTTGAGAGATCAAGCATTGACAAGAAGATGTCAAGCGTTGATAGGATGAAGTCAAGCACTGATAAAAAGATATAGTCTACGCGTGTCATGTTTCTAGTTTGTTTCTAGTAAAGATAGGATCGACAATGTATTTTCTATATTAATCTTTACCTAGAATAGCTGATACGTAGACTCTTGTACAAGGCTTCTTATGTCTATAAAAGAAGACCTTTAGGTTTTGTTTCATATAAGTTTTTCATACGTTTAACACTTTCATTGTATGCAATTTTGTTATAATCAATCAAGTGAAAGGTTGTTTTACAATTGTTTGTGTGTTTTTGTTTAAGTATTAATTCCGCATAATACTTGAATTGTTTTATACACAACAAAGTTTCTCTACGTGTTTAACTTGATTTAATCTCGTTTACACAAGCTAAATCGATCTTAGTTTGAGATCAACATTTGCAACCTGTAGTTTGAAAATACAACAGGTGCCTAGCAATACCAGACCAACAAAACTCAAAAAATTGTTCCTATTAAACAAGGAGAACTGACATCATCCAACCTTCCTTTTGCCTTTGCTGTTTCTCCCCTCTGCAACATTCCTTGACCGACACTTCTCAGCAATTTCTTTCTAAGTTTTTTTATTGGCTAGGCCAACAACGACATTTGGTCTTGGAGCTTTAGCTTGAGAAGATGGAGCTTTGTGAGTGTGCTTTGATCTGGGAGTGTGCTTTAGTCTTGGAGCATCAGCTTGAGCAACTAATTCTTCATCGCTAGAGTCAAAGAAAGGGCTCTTCCTAATCCAATCTATGTTTTCTCATTCCTCCTGATATTTGACCACATCATGTGTTTAAAAAAATTCATCGATGGTATAAACGTATATAGCTTTATGCATAAACACATAACAACTTAACTATACCTTGTTTTGAAATTTTCTTATATCCTTTCGAGTAAGCAGTCGACTTTGACTTTGAACTTGACATAGCATTAAGTTGAATAAATGAAAACTTCACAATGATGTACATTAAACCATAAACTTTTAGTTTAAACAGATTTAGCTTTAGAATTGCTATTCTTCTTGAATTCTAACTCATAATCCTCATCTCTCGTGTCTTTCTCCTCATCACTTATATCTTCCTCCTCATCACTAGAATCTACCTCGGTATCATTAGTGTCTTCATCCTCATTAGATGAATCTGATTCATCCTCTGCAGTAGGTTTGAATAGAATAGGAGTTTCCAAACAGGGAGGAAGAATATAGGGAGGACGAACTTTTTTTGAAGATGTTGTGGCATTGGGTACACCTAAAATTTGAGTTTGAAGCAAGGCAGGACGAACAGAGGGAGGACAAACTCGAGCGGACGAACTCGAGCGGACGAACTTGTGGCATTAGGAGTTTGAAACAAAGAAGGACGAACAGATGAATAACTTGTGACAGTATGTATGCCTATAATAGGAGTTTGAAACAGTGGAGGACGAAAAGAGGGAGTACTTTAAGAACTTCTTGGCAAACTATGAATAGGACTTGTATTGCTAGGGGTGGGCAAAATTTAGCACTTTCAGAAGTAGATGATGAAGTGTCAGATTCAATATTAATTACTTCTACAATCATGTACATATTAATGTTAGTTATATGTCGATGAAGGGAGTGTTTGGCAGAATGTGTATCATGGTTGTTGATGCCCTAATAACATTTGGATTTGGTTATACATTTGTTTGTATAAGGGACCATATCCTTAAACTATAACAAACCATGGGACCATATCCAGACACATTAACAAAACCCATATCCTAGATTGAAACATAGACCATATAAACACATTAACAAGGGTTAATCCTATAAACTGAATCATGTTAATTAAATATGACATAGGTCCACATACATGCATTAAAAGTAAGTGTAAACTCTAATATCAGTAACAAACTTACACTATTCGTATGAACCCTAATATTAAATTAAACAATACTGATTTTTTGCATTACCTCTTTCCTGATGTTTCATGTTGTTAATCATTCTGTAGATTGGCGACTATTGTTTATGAGGTTTGATTTTTTTGATCGGTTATTAGGTGGTTAATTTAGGGTTCGTTCTTCCTGTGTGATTGTGAAAATGGTCGAAAATGGTGGTGGTTACAAGATGGTTACCGGATATTATGTGTGTTTAATGAAAATCTAAATATTAAATTTACTTAATAATAAAAGTATAATTAAGATTTAATTTTTAAAAGTTAATAACAAATAAACAATTAAATAACTTAAATATATAAATAATTAAATAACTTAAATATATTAATAATTAAATAACTTAAATATATTAGGTTATAATAATGCTTGACAACCGCGAGATAAATATCTTTTGTTTTTTACCAGTATGTGGGATTTAGTTGAGGTTTATATCAATCACCTTGAATAATCATCTCAAGCAATTTATTATGAATAAGGTCGATTTTTAATGGACGGTTTAATAAGGTTAGGGTGAGGACATTCTACTTTGGTATTGGGTTACGGTTTATGGTTTATTTATGGTTGAGTTTATGATTTAGTGTATATGGTTCACTGGTTTAGGGTTTAGGGTTTAGGGTTTAAGGTTTATGGTTTGTGGTTTAAGTGTTAATTAATGGTTTAACGTTTATAGTTTAAGGTTAAATGGTTTAAGGTTTATGATTTAGTATTTAGGGTTTTTCGAGGTTAAGGTTTAGGGATTCGGGTTTGCGGTTTAGGGTTTAGGGTTTAAGGTTTAGGATTAATGGTTTACTTAGCTAGGGTGTGTGGTTTAATGGTTAACTAATGGTTTAATGTTTATAGTATAAGGTTAAATGGTTTAATATTTATGATCTAGGTTTAGGGTTTAGGGTGTAGGGTTTAAGGTTTATGGTTTGTGGTTTAAGGGTTAATTAATGGTTTAATGTTTATAGTTTAAGGTTTAAGGTTTATGATTTAGTATTTAGGGTTTTTTGGAGTTAAGGTTTAGGGCTTAGGGTTTGCAGTTTAGGGTTTAGGGTTTAAGGTTTAGGATTAATGGTTTACTTAGCTAGGATTTGTGGTTTAATGGTTAATTAATGGTTTAATGTTTATAGTATAAGGTTAAATGGTTTAATATTTATGATCTAGTGTTTATATATGGTTCATTGGTATAAGGTTCAGGGATTAGGGTTTAGGGTTTAAGGTTTATGGTTTGTGGTTTAAGGGTTAATTAATGGTATAATGTTTATAATTTAAGGTTAAATGGTTTAAGGTTTATGATTTAGTGTTTAGGGTTTTTTGGGGTTAAGGTTTAGGGCTTAGGGTTTGCGGTTTAGGGTTTAAGGTTTAGGATTAATGGTTTACTTAGCTAGGGTTTGTGGTTTAATGGTTAATTAATGGTTTAATGTTTATAGTATTAGGTTATATGGTTTAATATTTATGATCTAGTGTTTATATATGGTTCATTGGTATAAGGTTCAGGGATTAGGGTTTAGGGTTTAAGGTTTATGGTTTGTGGTTTAAGGGTTAATTAATGGTATAATGTTTATAATTTAAGGTTAAATGGTTTAAGGTTTATGATTTAGTGTTTAGGGTTTTTTGGGGTTAAGGTTTAGGGCTTAGGGTTTGCGGTTTTGGGTTTAGGGTTTATGGTTTATGGTTTAGGGTTTATGGTTTATGGTTTATGGTTTATGGTTTATGGTATGCATGATTATGATTTATGGTTTAATTAAGGTTTATGGTTTAATGGTTTATGGTTTACGGTTAAATGGTTTAAGGTTTGCGATTTTGGTTTTATTTTTGGTTTTTGGTTTAATTTATGTTTATGGTTTAATTGGTTAAGGTTTCTGATTTAGGGTTACCATCATTCGAGATAGATGGGTTTGACATTTCATATTTTTTTAAAACTTTAATGTTTTAAAATCTATCAGATAACAAATTAATCATCGTTTATGTTACATTCATACGTGAGCTTGTTGAAATAAGTCATAAAACCGTTTAATCACCCGACTTATATTATATAATTAATAAACAAGATTTATGTTACAATTATTAATATAATTATCATGATAATTAAACATGGCCATTTTATCTAAATAAACTTTAGGTTAAAATAATTATTAATTTAATTATTCATGTTACATTTAATTAATTAAGAAACATAGCTTAATTATGTTATATTAATTTTTAACCAAGGTTTAATTAAATTAATAACATGCTTTAATTTAATTATCCAATATTCATGTAAGGTAAAGTTTAATTAATAAAATCATGAAAAATTAATAAGATTATACTACTAAACTCGCCTTATACTAACGTGTCTAAAAAGTGAATCGTTTAATTTGCATGCAACTTGATATATTGCACCGGTACCCGTTCCACTAATAACTCACTCTCACACACACACACATTCAATATCCGAAGGTCAAATAATGAATCAACACCCACCCACCCAGACACAAACATTAACAAATCTTCAAACCTTGATAAATCAAACCTAAGTGACCAGTTGGATATTGATTTTAAGATCACGCCTGAGATGATTGATTATGTAATAGATAAGTATGGAACCAACTGGAGATATCCTGATCTGATTACTGACACTATTGTTGAAGACTTGATGCAGTTAGATTTAAAAAAACGGACTAAAGGAAAATCAAAACAAGGTTAGGGTTTTTACTTCGCAGCAGTATTATTGATGTTTTGATGATTTGTCTTTGTTTTGATGATGTTGCATGTTACGAAAATACCAATAATTGATTTTGTTTTAATATTTGTTATATAGATGACAAGGCAGATGAGGCTACGAAGGTTGATGAAGCTATGAAGGTTGATGAAGCTATGAAGGTTGATGAAGCTACGAAGGCACATATTAAAGGTCAATTAAGTGAAATTGTATGTTTATATGTTTTTCAGAAAGGCGTTAAATGGATCATTAGTTAGTGTTTACTATGTAATGTTTTAGGAGTAGTGAAAATGATAAATGGTTCAAGTATTCTGTTGGTTATATGATGATGTAGATACAAGAGATAAGGGGGTGTTTGGTTTAGCTTATTTAATGGGATTATAAGCTCAAACCAAGTGTTTGGCTAAGCTTATATTAGTGGGCTTATATACTTATATATGGGTGTTATGATAAGCCATAAAAATGTGGCTTTTTTAGGAAGGTTTGGGCTTATATAACATGTTAATGCAAGTGATGCCTAAAAACATTATTAGTGTTAACTAATCTTTCTTAGTTTTGATCACAACAAACAATACAACACATCTAGTGTAAAACACAAAAAGAATTATTTAACTAACACTATCATCAAGGTAATAATCATATCACTAACTTTTCTTAATCATACTTAGTGATCATCAAAGTGATTATCCTTAAAACTCACTTTTGTTAATATGACAAAAGATTTTTTAATAAACTTTCTTTTTAAGAAAATGTTTTATTAAAATGGAAAATGTAAATTTGAAAATGGCATATTCCATATTCCATAAGAATATCCTTTGAAGGTTTAAAAAACCTCAGATATTCCTACCCCACTAAAAGACAAAAAAGGGAGCGGACTCTACTGGGCGGTACCTTAAATAGATAGGCGGTTCCTTATTGATAAGGTACCGCCGGCTAGATAAGGATCCGCGCCCAGCTAGCCGTTGGACTTTGTCTTCTATAAATAGTGGATCAAATCTCATTTTCCAACAAGCCTCTTGGACGTTTTTCTCAGCCCCCTTTCTCTTTTCTATAGCATAATCATTAGTAAATGATCACTTAAAGTGTTAAGGATGTTTACATATGATTATCCTCTTGATCCCCTCCTTTACCTTGTCCAATGAGAAGATCACTAACTCACTAGTGTTGTGATAAAGATGAATCCATGAATTAGTCATGTTCATCATGTTAGCCTTTTTATTTTTGTTGATCCATTTGTATTTATGAAATACTTGGACTAGTTGTGTTCATTCAAGCTATTTGTAAATACTTGGATTTGTTGTGTACATCCATTGCATATGTGTTTGCTTGGATTTGTGTTGTGTAGATCCAAGCTACATGTGTGTACTTGGATATGTCTAGTTGAGTTGTAATAGATTTATGTAGTAGTTCTCACTAAACTATAAAGTGATGTGGTTGTGTCTTGTGAGTTCTCACTAAACTTGAAAGTGATTAGTAGTTGTGTTGTGTGAAGTTCTCACTTAGCTTCAAAGTGAAGAGTCGTGAAGATTGGTTCTAGCTTTTGGATTAGAACTCGACATCTAGCCTTGTGTCGTTAAATTGTGAAGTAGGCAACGTTGTGTAGATTGGTCCTAGCTAATGATTAGGTCTCGACATTTAGCTTAGTGTCGGAAAATAATGTAAGCGACGATGTAAGGCTTTCTCCGCCAAGAAGGGAGCTTGTGGATATAGTGGAAATCTCGAGTAGGTGTACTCGAGGAGTGGAGTAGAAACGAGGATAGGGCCTCGTTGTCGAACCACTATAAATCTTGGTGTCTTGTCACTAGGTTGTCTCTTTCCTTAATCTTTATTTATTTCATTATAATTATACTTACCTATTACCATTGCTAATGCATTTGAATTGAACCTAATCATTATGCAACTTAGCTTTAAGTAAAAGATAGTTTTGATACACACTTAATTCAAAGTAATTTAAATTAGGTGACTAATTGAAGAGAAACTATTCACCCCCCTTCTTGTTTCTACAATTGGTATCAGAGCGATGGTCACTCAAGATCTTTGAAGTATATTGTACTTTAAAACTTGGATCGATCCATTGTCTACTCAAATTAGAAGGTCAAGTTGTACTAAAGTTTCTCTTTGGTTAAAACTATTTTTTCTTGGAAAATAGGTCTTTTAATTGGTAATATTGCATCACTCTTAGATTAGTAGTATTTATGCATTTTAGATCTACTCTTGAAATGTATCTACTAGTTTGCATCTTGCTTTGTGTAGGTACTCATGAAGATCAATCACTTAATTGGTTGTGGATTGAGTTACTTGCACTTGTTGAAGACTCATCTTCATTGATCTTCAACATCCTTGAATGATGATACCAAGATGATTGGGAATGATATTAGTCCTTGAAGACTTAGTACTCATCATAGTCATTGTTGGGCATTGCATTGATTCCTTGATGGATTTATCTTTGTGGCCAAGGTACGCTTTCGTTCTTCCACACGCCCTTTGATCATTCTTTTGATCATTACTTGACTATGTGCTTGTTCTTGGCATCCTTGCCTTGAGATTTGTTTGTGGTTTGTGATTCTTTTCTTTTATCCTCTCAAACCTTCATTGCTTGGATACTTGACTCACTATGGTGATGTAGAGTGAGTTACTAGTAGCTTAAAGTATCAAGCATGATTTCCATGGTTTGCACCCATACGGTTAGTATGCCCTTTGTGGGAGAGAAAGTGAATTAATACCTTGATCATATTTTGGTTTAGACTAAGACTATTATTGAAAGTGATCTTAGTCTATACATGAATAATTGCTTTGTGTTTATTCATTACCAAAGCCGTTTAACGTTTCGCTAGAAAGGCACGTCTTAAACCACTATATATGACACAAGCTCTTCGTCTCCATGATTTGAAGATTGTCATTAATCCCTTGAGCATTGATCTTATTCTTGATTCACTTCCCTTGACTTCTCTCCACTTTGCCTTTTCGCTACGAGTAGTCGTTTATCCGTTTCGGTTCTTTTTGATCTCGATTCAACTCGTAATCCTTCATTAATTCATATTGCTTAATGTTATGATGATGCAAATGATATTCTAAAAGGTTTAAGATATATTTTTAAGTATTTTAGAAAATTTGGTTTTAAAAAATATTTATGGCGTGTTTTATTGATAAAAACCAGCCTCTGTAGGCGGTTCTTTATCTCTGGCGGCTCAAACCCGCGGTTCCTTATCGATAAGGTACCGCGGGCAGTAAAGTTTGTTAGAGCGCCAGTTTTTATTAAAATAACCTTTTTCAAACCAAACCCTCTCTCTCCCAAAAACACACAGCCGACGATTTTCACCTTTTCCACCATTGTTAAAGCTTCAAAAACCTTCAATCACTCAAATTAATTGATTTCAAGTTGTGAGTTTCACTCATCCTTCATCAAACATCAATTAATTATAAGTACTTTCTTTCAATTTCATCTATTTTGTTCTAGGGTTCATCCTTTCATAATTGGGGATTTTTAAAATTGAAATGGAATTAGAACCTTAATAGGAATATTGGTTGACATGGTTATTTTACTATGATTCCTTAGGTTCATATTCATTAAGATTTCACTAAAACCCACTTGTAGAACAAATCCTAATTTTGGCTAAATGATTTTGGTTAAAAGATGGAATTGAGATGAACCCATGAACAAATAGGTAGTTACATTGTTAATGCTTACCTAAAAACCTTATTTTGAAAAACTAATGTTCTAGTCCATTGTTGATCCAACATAGGTCATATGTTCTTGGTTAATAATGGAATAGACACATTGTGAACATGAGAATGTTATGGGTTCAATCCTTTGTTTGTCAAGAAATTGATATAACATATTCTCATATTTTTTAGTTCTGAGTTTATTTTTCATATGAGTGATTGCAAAAATATTTTCTTGTGTTTATTTAGGTACTAATCATGCCTTCACAATACCAAAAGGATCATCAACTCACCAAACACTATTTGCCAAACCTTTCCGAATTTTTTTCACTCAACTCACCTTGCCCATACTTTTTCCTCCCTTCAATCCCGTTGCTTTCATGAGGGTAGAGTTGTCTAAAAGGATATCAAGGATTATGTCTACATCAAGTCCATGTTTAAAAACATTGGATTTGATTGTTTGTTGAACATTTGCTTCCTCTTATTTTTATCTTGGATGTGTGTTAACTATATTCTACTTGTTTGGATTATTTGTTATTTATCCTAAATGTTTGCCATTGTGATTTGCATAGCTTTGTACAACCTATGTGTTAGTTAGCTTCTTAGATTTTGGTCAGTAGTTGACTTTGGCTTGAAAATACTTTGGTAAAAATCTGGGCAAACCAAAATTTGAGGAAATACCATTTTTGAACACCACTGGTCGTGGTTCCTTATAGACCTGCGGCACCTTATTGATAAGGAACCGCCGCTCCTAGATAAGGAACCGCCGGCTACTGTGTCCGACAGAATCTTTGCTTTACATTATTTTCCTTAATCTGTGTAAACCTTGCTTGATTCTTTGCAAAAACCTGCACATTTCCTAAACTAGGTTAGCTAAATTCATTGTTCACATAAATTTTTTTTAACCCATTACTAGTTTGGATCATCCCTTCACCCTTTTAAACCCACCTTGTTAGCCATGTTCTTCACACATCAAACCATCCTTCCTTAAACCTTAAACCCTTCATTTCAACCATGGTTTTTACAAGAAGCTTAAACTCATCCAAAACCTCCACCACAAAGAAAAATCTTAAGATTAAGATTAAAATGGATAAACCTAACTCCTCACCCTTTCACACTCCCAAGAATGAGATTGTCCCAATTGTCATTTCTTCATCAAACTCACCACCTCTTGCTCCATGCAAGACTTCATCAACCCATGGAACCAACCATTCTCATGGTTCTACCTCCTCTTCATTCCAATCTAGGATGAATGAGCTTTCCTCACCCTTCACTTCAAGTAATCTCTTGGATGTGACCACCCAACCACAACCCATCCAAAGCATTCCCATTATGAATGACTTTGATGATACCATGGTGACTTCACCATTTACCCCTCCTAACTCACCCTTTTCACCCTTGGAGAGCTTGTCTCCATACTCACCCACATCACCCTTGGAGAACACTCCTCCTCCACCTCCACCTCACTCAAACACTCCAAACTTGGGTGATCCTAGCTTTTATGGGTATTTCATGCACAATGGCACTAATTTCCCTTGTTGCCTCAACAACCTCTATCTCCTTGATATCCTAAGAATGGAGATGATTGGGGCTCAAATAGAGTTGCAAAGCTTTTTGTTGAGTCTCTTTGCCAATCATCCTCCTAGGAGATAAATGATGATTTTCCCTAATAAGTTTTTCATTAAACCAAGCCAAGGAAGACTTCTAATCAAGACCTAGTTTTTAATCTAGTTTTGTTTTTAGATAGTTATTGTTTTTCTTTATGTATCTCTTTCATTAATGTTTTATGAGAATGAATTATGGACTTAGCATTGTGTGCTTCTATCTTTTTGTGGACATTAATCAACTTTAATTCCAAATCAAAATTGAACCTAAATCTATCACAACCTCTAAAACTTGACTGAAATTGGTTCAAAATGTTATCCACAATTTTGTCACCCTTTGTCAAGACATTCTTGGTGAATGTGTTGCTTTTATGCAACCCTAGCAAAATTTAGTGCTAATAGAGGTAAAATTCCAAGATTTGCAATTTTTTGAAAAAGTCTTAGTTTTTCTCAAAACCCTAGAAAATCTAGGTTTCAAGTCCACTGCACGCGGTCCCTTAAAGAAGCGCGGTTCTTTAAGTGATAAGGAACCGGCGGTCCCTATAAGGTATCGCGGACAGAAAGCCACTTTATGGCTCGTTTTTGGTCTTTCTTCATCACCCTACTCCCAGTCAAGATTCCATGTTTACTCTATTTGGCTAAACATTCCTTGATACTTTACATTTGATTTTCAAACCTTTTCCTTGTATACTTTCTTCTTATACCCCAACCTTGAAATTTCATTCTCACACCTCAACAATGCCTAACTCTCCCTTTCATAACCTTGACATTTCTTTGTCACAAACCTCCTCATCCAAAGCTTCCTCATCCAAGCTTTCCAAGAAACCGAAAATCTCGGTTAAACCTATTTGGATCAAGAAAAATGAACCCTCTTCATCCAAACCACCCAAGAACCCCACCTTATCTCCAATCAAGTATTGGAATGAGACCTACTCCATTAACCCCATCACCGGAAAAAAGGAGAATCTCCCCCCACCACCAAAACCCTTTGACACCCCTCAACTCAATGATCTTTCAACCTTCCGAAACCTCACAAGGCATTGTGAAAAGAATTACCTACCCACTCTCCTCACCACCACCAAACCCTAGGTGTGATGGCCTTCCCCCATCAACCGAATTTGTGTTGCATCATGGATCCTCGTGTGCTTGTTGTCGATTTCAACAAATTGAACTTGCTCATGTGTATGAGAAGTTAAATTTTCTTGAATTCCTCCCCACTCGACCTCCTCTCAAAGTTTTCATTCCCGTGGACAAAACTTCGAATGATGCATCGTCGTCTTATTTTTCCAACTAAAGGGCTACACTCCATTGGAGTCAATAAAACTTTAGTTGTTTTAGAGTCATTTTTTAAGCAATCTTGGAAAATTGTCACTATTAGATTAGCTTATGCGTTGTGGTTTATTTTCCATATCTTTTGCTTTAGATACTCATATTGTGTGTATGACTATCTACTTTCTTTGTTTTTTCATATTTATGTAATATGAAATGTAACACCCCCAAATTTATACAACTCGATACAGCGGAAGACTAGTTGATGTTACGGGATAGCACATTACTCACATCATAGACAACGCATAAAAATCGCGTCGTTTAATAATAAATCATTTCCATTCATAAAGATCAAAGTTACATCGGTCCCAAGTCATTACATTTCATACAAAAGTTTTACAAAGTGTTTGAATGGAAAAATATTGTTTAAGTGCGGGCCATGAATTCTTGTC
This sequence comes from Glebionis coronaria, assembly GCA_025667525.1. Taxonomy (NCBI): domain Eukaryota; kingdom Viridiplantae; phylum Streptophyta; class Magnoliopsida; order Asterales; family Asteraceae; genus Glebionis; species Glebionis coronaria. Next base: position 629,224,250 of record CM046874.1, on the reverse strand, counting down.
GTCTTCCCGAGAATTACCTTCAAATACCTGAGATAAAACATGTTAAAAGAAAAGGTCAGCGATAACGCCGAGTGAATTCATAGAGTTTAATAAATTCCATCAATATAATATCAGTATAAAAGTATTACTGAAAATCATTTTGTATAAATCGTTTTGATAGGCCATGAAATAGCCAAAATCATTTTATACAAATTCTTATCGAAAATCATAATATAGGCATTTGCCTTAAAAATCGTTATACGAGTCAATGTCGTAAAAACATCATACAATTCGTCTCATGACGTTGTATGAAAACAAAAACCGTTATATGAATATGGTTATGAAAACCAAAACACGAACATAATATCAGTAGTATGACCCTGTATTGCTAGTCAGACAATACATCGCAATTCGAAGCGTCTAATAGTATTTCGGTGATTTGGATTATTATAAGCCGCATGACATTGTTACCTTACTAAACCAAAACGGGTAGCTAACCCGATACCAATTTTGCCCATCTAAAGTAGCGTGTCGTCACAAAGGTCACGCTATGGAAATCTTCTCATACATAAATTCGCTTACAATCAATATGGCACGACGGGGATCAACCGTCAAGGCGCGAACTGGGGTGATCGTCCCCAAATAGTACTATTAAATGCATAAGCGTCTACCAAATCCCGGTAGTTCACAATTCATGCTAATGGGACTTTTAGTGACATAACCTAACTTTAATAATCCATTTAATTTGATCTATCGGGTCCTTTAATCATTTATCGGGTCATACAATCGGTTCATTCAATCATTCGGGTCCAAAATCAATAAACAAACAATCGGGACAAATGGTGTCCTATTTTATAAAAACTAACATGTTATCTCCCTCGCGGGTTTATAAAACATTTATAAAAACTTTTAAAAGTGTGCGAGGCTATGAACTCACGTTGATGTGGGAAGGCGGGTTATCGGCAATTCGGACGTACGGTATGTGCTTCAATCACGGAAACCTAGACAAATAATAATCGGTCTTAGACTCATGTCCAATGGCTTTATAAAAATAACATGTATGTATACATATGATGATTATATATATATATATGATGATCAAGTGGGTTTACATATTCTCGTTTACTCATTTTTGTGTTATATGTCGATAACTTTTATACTAGTTTACTAGTTTACTAGTTTTACCTATTTACGTGTTTTAAGTCCATTAAACTTATTATGAGTTCTTTAACTCTTATTAGTCCATTTTATACTTATATGATCAGTGTTTACACCTTACAAGTTGGGTCCAAAATGGGTTAATCCCAATAAGGTCTTTTTATGAGTGTTTAACTTATTTAGTCCAATTATTATCCCAATGTGTTTACTTAGCTCGTTAATGTCTGTTTGTCCTATAGTTCGGGTTTTTATCGGTTTTTACTTGTTATACATGTCTATATATCAGTATATAAGTTTTATAAAGTTTTCATTGGACGGGTCCAACCATCTAAGTTTTATTTAACAAAAACGTTAATTTTACGGCAATAGCCGAAAAAGTCGTAAAAATCATGTTTATAGTTTTTATTACTTATAAACATTATTTCACCACCATTTATATAATTTATCCATTTGATTAACCTTTTATATATATTTATATAAATAAGTTTTATAAGTTAGTGGGTTTTAATTTATATTTTATACTATTAAATTTTGAGTGCTTATATAATAGTATTATTCTTTAATTTCCAAAAATCTGATTTTTATCTTCACTTTCACCAAAACTGCCATACCTTGAGTTCTATATGGAGATAGAAGCTCAAATTTTTATCACATAAACTACATGATATGTGCTACATTTAACTCTACTAAAGATACTGTTGAATCATCTTCTAAATATTTTCTAAAAATCGTCCAAAACAGTAACCTCAGATTTATACCCTAAACTTGTTTTGATCATATCTCACTCATTACTTTGATTCCATTGCATGGCCAACTCTCACATGTGTACAAGACATATATCTTACTGTAAATAGATTCTACTTCATCATTTTATCAGTCCATGACCTGTTTCTTTACTGTTTTATACAGCCAACAAATTTAACCAAGATTTTAACCTTGTTTCTTATGGTTTTTCACTTTTTTAATCATGTTTATCAACACCAAATCCCCACATAACATTTTTATCATCATATAATTATCATATACATATACAATAGAAAATAAAATACATGTTTACATAATCAAAATAACAAGAAGATGAGGAGGACAATCTTTATACCACCATGAAGATGTAGGTTGATCAAAACATGGATTTTTGATGGAGAAACTTGTGATGCACCAAGACCATCTTCAAGACAAACATTCTTCATAGACTCCTTGTGGAAAATCAGCCTTAGTACTCTATGGAAACTCCTCCTTGGATGTTATAAGCACCACCAATCAATAGGGTTTTTAAAAGAGCTTCATCTTATGTAAATAACATAAGATTCCATGGTGAATTTTTGATCAAAATGGTGTTTTAGGGTGAGATAGGGACGGCTCAAAGAGAGAGTAGAGAGGAAATTTGGGTGGTTTGCATGTAGGAAATGAGATGTGTGGTAAGTTGCTAATGGTTTTGTGTAAGCCTTAGCTTAATGTGTAAGCTTAATGACATGTGTAAGGCTTGTTAGCTACACTTGACACATCAAGTGTTGAGTTGTGTTGTGTTGGCCGGTTTTGATGGGGGTGGGACAAGTGTCCCACTTGTCTCATCCCCATTTATTTACGGGTACTCCTCGATTCTAGTTTCCTCGATTTGCGTGCCCTCGGGTCATTTTACGAAAAACGTTTTTATAAATTATGAATCAACAGCACAAAACGAATCTAATAAAAATTGTCTCATCAAAAACGGAGTTCGAAAACGTAAATACGTAATCCTAAGGTTTCCGGTTTAGTCGTAAAGGACGTTAAAATAAAATCGTAAATCCTAATCTCTTCTCGTAAATTTGTGAGTTTATGAGCCAACACAAATTTAAAACTTCAAAATAATATTCACGGATAAATTTATTTTTCTGAAATGTCGGACTGTCACCAAGGACGGTGTATGTAAACGTAAGCACGTAACGTTGAATCCTCCGGTTTAGACGTAGTTGATGTTACTCCAAGATGTAAATCCAAATTTCTTCCCAAAAATAAGTGAGTTCATATTGTAACATTAAAATAATGTTTTCAAATAAATATTGAGAATAAAATATCAACCATAAATTGACGGATTGTCACAACATTTACCCCTAAACAGGATCTTTGTCCTCAAAGATCATCTTACTACTCGCTTCTTATAGAGTTAAAGCCATGTGGGTATTTCCTCCACATTCGGTCTTTTCTCACAAGTGTAATCCATTATAATACGCGAGTTTCATCAGACATAACTACGAGAATAAGATCAGGCTTAATGTTGACTTACTTTCTCTATCCATGATGTTCACGGGTTTTTGATGAATGCAACTTTTCGCCGATCTAAGCTCTACTAAGAATAATCAGATTCTCACTTGATAGATATTCCATCAAGTTCGATATATGAAACATAATTCACGCAGTCTTTGAAGTCCTAGGGTAGATCCAGCTAATATGCCTTTCAATCCCAACTTTTACATCATCTCAATGGTCCCATACAATGGGGACTTATATCCCATGATTTATCAGATCATGAATTCATTTTTCCAAGTTTAAAAATTGTGGCATAACTTCGTTACCCATTTGGCACTTCAAGATCTACATTTCACATTCACATAACCTCTTGCCCACTACCGGCAGTTAATAATCAAATCCTAATTTCAACAATCATTTCAGATCTCGCGGGTCGGGTATTTTGCAAGGTTAGGCGCCATCATAGGAAACCTTAAACCTAAGAGACATGTCCAACTCACAATGGGTGTATGTCGGGTGTCTTCATCTCAACTCTTGCTTACAGATGCTCTAAGATTTAGATCCTAACAAGATTAGATCTCGATCCTAATACGATAATTATCAATGATAATCTCTTCAAAGGAAAACGATTATACGGTCTATATCCAAAGGTCAATCATTCAAACATAGAACAACGCTTATAGTATTTTGTATCGTTACTTTACCTCGTCCCTTCGATTTGGGGTGGTACATAGTACTCTCATCAAGGTTCGTTCTCAATGATTTCTGAGAAAATCTCTAGAAATTCGTTGCGAAGCGAGGATCTTGATAAAGATGTTCGATACAGGCACACTATGTTTGCATAGCTCTTTTGCATTTATCATTAACGGGAATGATATTAGCAGATTTGGTCAGTCTGTCGACGATGACCCAAATCGAATCAAATTCAGATGATGACCTTTGCAATAGCTAAACGTTACTAATGTATGAGGCGATGTCTGCCTTCATAATTTGTCATTAGTACAACTTCTTCAGACAAAGATACTTTTAGTCAAAAATGACATACATATAATACTTATACTTACAAGATTTCCAATATAACTACATCTCACAATCTCCATATTTAGGCAACCACAAGTGGCCTTTAAAACATTTAACGCTATTGGCTTCTCTATTTTAATGGTTCACATTAGCCGTGAAACATCTTTTTATTATCTATATTATCCTTTTTACAAACATTGTTTATTTTTATATCGTTCGGCAATTTATTTTGCACCTTCATTAATAAGGAACATGTCCTAACTGGTTCTTTATCTTTTCTACATAATGCATCGGTATCTATATTCACTTCTCATGATGATATAATTATCATGTCCACAATTCCCTCAGATATTCTTTCTATATTATGCGTCGGTAATTAAGTTCACTTTCTCCTGATGAAATAAATATCATAACCGTATTTATTCAAAATTCTTTCTTCATATCTTCTATGTTTTAGTTTCGTCTTTACTATTATCTTTATCTGTTTTACTCAATCTGTCGTCCAAAGCGTCGATAATTATTACATGTAAATTAACAATAATTATTTAATTTTTATGAAACGTAAACGTAAAAATTTTAAATTTCTTAGTTCGACCAATTATATAAAATGTTCAAAACTAAATTTGAATTTAATTAACAATATTTTTGTTGATTTATCGAAAATAATTAATAGGATTCGTAAATGTTCGAAAAACCTTTGTTTATACTTTGGTCAAAGTTTTCTTAGTTGAAAAGTAAAAATTATTGTTTCAAATTTCAAGTCATGTTTTATATAGTTTCCTTAATTCCTCTTAATGTTGTCTAAAAGTATACACAAACATTTACCCCTAAACAGAAGTTTAGTTAAATGGTTTGTGTATAAGGGAATAATCCCTTAAAATCCTTTGTTAAAATATTTGTCAAAATATATTTGCACTTTCTTTTTAGTATAACTCAAAGTCTTAAAAGGGCTCTTAATTTGAAGAGTCTATATGCATACATCTTACCATTATTAATCCAACGGTCATTTTATGTAAAGGATTAAGTCTTAAGTCTTATGTTAAATATTTAAGGTACATGTTTTCATTGTTCGGCCAATTCAGGACAATCTATAAATAATTATTAACTCATTCTTATTCATATATACAAACAAATAAATAATCCTTAATGATCACGAGCATGAATTTATCAAATTACAGCCTACACACGTGATTCACCAAATTTATGAATACTACATGTGCATTAGTCAATCCAAACGTCATCACGTGAAACTCATAATGTCCATTACAAGTTCTGGATGAGGTGATTGGAATAGATAATCCTCTTCGCAGATGCGAAGTTGATGATAACCATGCCGTGGATCAAATCTTTAAACATACGCTAGAACCTTGTAAATGATCGAACAAATCTTCCATTTCGAGTTATGGATATCGTTTTCGATTGTCAATTTACTCAGTCACAGTAATCTATAAATATAAGGAAAGATAACACCATAGCTCTTCAGGATGACAGTCTTGGTATAATAAAATCTTTCTCCGACAACTTTCTCAGTTGTACGGTAATTCCTTTAATTTAGATGGTGCTGACGTACAGTGTACAAGGCACAGGTGCAACACCGAGAATATAATCAATACCAAATTCAACTTGCCTTAATGGCGAAGGTCTAGGTAAATCATCAACAAATACTTCCTAAAGTTTTAGATAACCGAAACATCTTTTAATAAATTCATATTAAGTTCTTTCTAGATTATAATATCTATAACTAGTTCACAACCATTCACGGTATAATTTTAAGTCTAAATACAGGATATCGTCATCCACCAAGAATTATTTAGATCATTTTTTATAATCAACATCTTATCATTTAGGGAATTCTACTCGAGTTCCCATCAATTAAGACAATGTCGTCATGTCATAATCAATCAATCCATTCTACCGGCATTATCAACTTTTCAGTTTCATTGCCGTCGGTAAGATGTGAACTTCTCAAAATACTAATAATAATTCATAATCCTTCACAAATTCAGGGATATTAGGATACACAACTACTATTAAAAGAGTAAGGTCAACGCATAATCTACACGGGAGAATTTCAAATCAGATACAGACGAAAACATTTAACGAATATAAATATATCCCATGTTTTCATTAATTTGAGTACGCATTCGAAAGCTCCTCGGATCGTTACCCAGGTCATTCAAATGAAATCAAATCATAAGAAATGATAAGAACGTCAATACATCCAGTCGGGTATCAACACTCGATAATCAGATACTTTTCCTAAGAATCTTGCTACAGGAGAATTGGACAAGAAAGAATTGTCAATTGTCAAATAAGACAATTTCCACTGATGAGTAAATTCAACTCAGAAGAATAGATGCTACAGGCACATATGTAGGTGTCCCTAACATTATGTCCCTATTTTTCACTTTTTGCAGATCTCAAAAAATTTTAATCTTTCACAATCTTCAAAGAAAATGTAGTGTTTATTCATTAGTTTTATGGTGACTACTAATCAGTCTTGCATAGTCCATTCCAAATTGTATGTAGGCGCGTAACTATATACAATTTCAAGATTAACGATGCAATACTCAGTTCGTCAAAATTTTATCATCCATGTTTGTAGTAAAAACATTTTCATGCTTAATTGTTTAAATAAGAAGCAAAAATATATTTACAAATATTTTCTTTGTTATGGAAATAATTAAGTTTCCAAAGCGTCTTATAAACAACTTCATTTTGATATCAATCACTTATAAATCTTACTTTGAATAATCCTTATTGTGATGAAAATTAAATTTTCTCAAAGGATACCGTTTTAACTTTATAAAAACAATGTGTGATCTGCAAAAGAGTGATGAAGAGTTGTTCATCAAGAACTTAACTACAATATGATAGGAAATGAGCTTAGCCAATTAATCATGAGGTTCATGATCTCGATGGCACTCAAAAAGAATAATCTATAACGTAACTCAAATCAGGATGAGTACTTGTTCAATGGTTGCATCACTAATGCGAGCATTAGAGACAAGCAAGAAAAGATAGATAACATCGATACATGTAGAATTTAGCAATCAAAGGTAGTCTTTTTCATTAATCACAAACAAGGCAAAATTGTACCGTAACACATTACGTGTCACTATGTCATACAATTCTCAGAACTCATCCTACCAACTGATGTCTCAGTTAAGTTAGGGATTTTTAAAAGATACCACAATGAATACTAATCTACAAGAGTCATTAGGTGTTCCACATGTCCCGGAAGATCCATCGGTCCTAATTCAGAAGAAGATTTCTTCAATTTATTTCCTGGACACTGGGCATCCTCATTATTGGACAATGGCCTAGGAACAACCTTTAACACAAACCTACAATCAATTAAAACCTTATAATTCAATCACAGAACTTAACAACTTCTATTAATAATCTCACATTCATACGGGTTAAATTTTACTTTATTCAAATTTCAACCAATTTTATACTCAATTCAATATCCTACCTCATATTCCAATACTTTCAATCTTATTCTTCGGCCTTGTAAAGGCAATACAATCTCAATATCAATCAACACTTAATTTTCAATCCTATATCTTACAACAACAATTATCAAATGAGTCACTAGCATGAAATGACTCGATCATTCAGTTAAACTTCTCGGAAAGGTATTAGTGGCATGAGGCTCTTGGGTAATGGTTCCAATAACAGCCTCAAGTGCAACATTCACCCTTTCGATTTCAATTTAAGAATTGGATGACACGACTCAGATGACATCTTCCTAGGTGGTAACGTTTTGTCAAACTCCACTCTATAAGGAAAGATCGTCATGACATCGATATCAGATTTAATCTCGCCAATTCTTCTTCAATATCATAATGAACTAATATCTACATTTCTACGAATATCAACCATTTGTTGGGATCATAAATATCCACAAATTGGTTTAGATCTAGGATAGCTAGAATTCCTACGAGAATAGCTTTGATTAATTTACTAGGGGATTTAGGGTTACTTGTGACAATCTACGTCGTATAAATACCTCGTATAAAAATCAAAATAATCATCAAACAATCATGTAATAAAATTACATCATATATATTTAATCCAAGTTATATATATATTAAAATAACACTTCTCAGTCTTGGCCTTGTCGGTAACTCGGGAATTCTTCGGCACCGTTATAGTCAAAAGATTTTTAGACATTTTGAGAAAAATGTTTGTAGTTAAAAGATTTTGAAATGTTTTATTCAAAACCTTGGTTTTAAAAATCTTTCGTTCTCTATAACGAGAGCTCTGATACCAAACTGTAACACCCCCAAATTTATACAACTCGATACAACGGAAGACTAGTTGGTGTTACGGGATAGCACATTACTCACATCATAGACAACGCATAAAAATCGCGTCGTTTAATAATAAATCATTTCCATTCATAAAGATCAAAGTTACATCGGTCCCAAGTCATTACATTTCATACAAAAGTTTTACAAAGTGTTTGAATGGAAAAATATTGTTTAAGTGCGGGCCATGAATTCTTGTCGTCTTCCCGAGAATTACCTTCAAGTACCTGAGATAAAACATGTTAAAAGAAAAGGTCAGCGATAACGCCGAGTGAATTCATAGAGTTTAATAAATTCCATCAATATAATATCAGTATAAAAGTATTACTGAAAATCATTTTGTACAAATCGTTTTGATAGGCCATGAAATAGCCAAAATCATTTTATACAAATTCTTATCGAAAATCATAATATAGGCATTTGCCTTAAAAATCGTTATACGAGTCAATGTCGTAAAAACATCATACAATTCGTCTCATGACGTTGTATGAAAACAAAAACCGTTATATGAATATGGTTATGAAAACCAAAACACGAACATAATATCAGTAGTATGACCCTGTATTGCTAGTCAGGCAATACATCGCAATTCGAAGCGTCTAATAGTATTTCGGTGATTTGGATTATTATAAGCCGCATGACATTGTTACCTTACTAAACCAAAACGGGTAGCTAACCCGATACCAATTTTGCCCATCTAAAGTAGCGTGTCGTCACAAAGGTCACGCTATGGAAATCTTCTCATACATAAATTCGCTTACCAATCAATGTGGCACGACGAGGATCAACCGTCAAGGCGCGAACTGGGGTGATCGTCCCCAAATAGTACTATTAAATGCATAAGCGTCTACCAAATCCCGGTAGTTCACAATTCATGCTAATGGGACTTTTAGTGACATAACCTAACTTTAATAATCCATTTAATTTCATCTATCGGGTCCTTTAATCATTTATCGGGTCATACAATCGGGTCATTCAATCATTCGGGTCCAAAATCAATAAACAAACAATCGGGACAAATGGTGTCCTATTTTATAAAAACTAACATGTAATCTCCCTCGCGGGTTTATAAAACATTTATAAAAACTTTTAAAAGTGTGCGAGGCTATGAACTCACGTTGATGTGGGAAGGCGGGTTATCGGTAATTCGGACGTACGGTACGTGCTTCAGTCACGGAAACCTAGACAAATAATACTCGGTCTTAGACTCATGTCCAATGGCTTTAGAAAAATAACATGTATGTATACATATGATGATTATATATATATATATATATGATGATCAAGTGGGTTTACATATTCTCGTTTACTCATTTTTGTGTTATATGTCGATAACTTTTATACTAGTTTACTAGTTTACTAGTTTTACCTATTTACGTGTTTTAAGTCCAATAAACTTATTATGAGTTCTTTAACTCTTATTAGTCCATTTTATACTTATATGATCAGTGTTTACACCTTACAAGTTGGGTCCAAAATGGGTTAATCCCAATAAGGTCTTTTTATGAGTGTTTAACTTATTTAGTCCAATTATTAGCCCAATGTGTTTACTTAGCTCGTTAATGTCCGTTTGTCCTATAGTTCGGGTTTTTATCGGTTTTTACTTGTTATACATGTCTATATATCAGTATATAAGTTTTATAAAGTTTTCATTAGACGGGTCCAACCATCTAAGTTTTATTTAACAAAAACGTTAATTTTACGGCAATAGCCGAAAAAGTCGTAAAAATCATGTTTATAGTTTTTATTACTTATAAACATTATTTCACCACCATTTATATAATTTATCCATTTGATTAACCTTTTATATATATTTATATAAATAAGTTTTATAAGTTAGTGGGTTTTAATTTATATTTTATACTATTAAATTTTGAGTGCTTATATAATAGTATTATTCTTTAATTTCCAAAAATCTGATTTTTATCTTCACTTTCACCAAAACTGCCATATCTTGAGTTCTATATGGAGATAGAAGCTCAAATTTTTATCACATAAACTACATGATATGTGCTACATTTAAATCTAGTATAGATACTGTTGAATCATCTTCTAATTATTTTCTATAAATCGTCCAAAACAGTAACCTCAGATTTATACCCTAAACTTGTTTTGATCATATCTCACTCATTACTTTGATTTCATTGCATGGCCAACTCTCACATGTGTACAAGACATATATCTTACTGTAAATATATTCTACTTCATCATTTTATCAGTCCATGACCTGTTTCTTTACTGTTTTATACAGCCAACAAATTTAACCAAGATTTTAACCTTGTTTCTTATGGTTTTTCACTTTTTTAATCATGTTTATCAACACCAAATCCCCACATAACATTTTTATCATCATATAATTATCATATACATATACAATAGAAAATAAAATACATGTTTACATAATCAAAATAACAAGAAGATGAGGAGGACAATCTTTATACCACCATGATGATGTAGGTTGATCAAAACATGGATTTTTGATGGAGAAACTTGTGATGCACCAAGACCATCTTCAAGACCACCATTCTTCATAGACTCCTTGTGAAAAATCAGCCTTAGTACTCTATGGAAACTCCTCCTTGGATGTTATAAGCACCACCAATCAATAGGGTTTTTAAAAGAGCTTCATCTTATGTGTAAATAACATAAGATTCCATGGTGAATTTTTGATCAAAATGGTGTTTTAGGCTGAGATAGGGACGGCTCAAAGAGAGAGTAGAGAGGACATTTGGGTGGTTTGCATGTAGGAAATGAGATGTGTGGTAAGTTGCTAATGGTTTTGTGTAAGCCTTAGCTTAATGTGTAAGCTTAATGACATGTGTAAGGCTTGTTAGCTACACTTGACACATCAAGTGTTGAGTTGTGTTGTGTTGGCCGGTTTTGATGGGGGTGGGACAAGTGTCCCACTTGTCTCATCCCCATTTATTTACGGGTACTCCTCGATTCTAGTTTCCTCGATTTGCGTGCCCTCGGGTCGTTTTACGAAAAACCTTTTTATAAATTATGAATCAACAGCACAAAACGAATCTAAAAAAAATTGTCTCATCAGAAACGGAGTTCGAAAACGTAAATACGTAATCCTAAGGTTTCCGGTTTAGTCGTAAAGGACGTTAAAATAAAATCGTAAATCCTAATCTCTTCTCGTAAATTTGTGAGTTTATGAGCCAACACAAATTTAAAACTTCAAAATAATATTCACGGATAAATTTATTTTTCTGAAATGTCAGACTGTCACCAAGGACGGTGTATGTAAACGTAAGCACGTAACGTTGAATCCTCCGGTTTAGACGTAGTTGATGTTACTCCAAGATGTAAATCCAAATTTCTTCCCAAAAATAAGTGAGTTCATATTGTAACATTAAAATAATGTTTTCAAATAAATATTGAGAATAAAATATCAACCATAAATTGACGGATTGTCACATGAAATCTTTGTGTTGTGTTTTTTTTCTTTATTTGATCATTCTCTCTTTCTTTTTGAGTTGATTGTGGTTAATATTTACAATTGTTTAGGGGTGATTCCATCAATTCTAAATTTTAACCCCTTGACAAATTTATCATCTTAATTGGTTGGATGTTTCCTTTATACCTCCATTCCACCAATTGAACCTTGATTTTGTCATTTACCTTTTTGGATATACTTAGCAAATACTTGCTTCTAATTTGAGATTTCTTCTCCTTCTCCCTCTCAAGTTACTTAGTAGGTAGTGATCATATATACATTGGTGTTTGTTTCCTTTCTACTAACCTTTGTGTAGAATGTCACCTTAGCTCATACACTTGGTGCCCCAAGCAAGGGGGAGCAACCACCAAGGGGGAGCTACTAGCAAAATCCGTATATCTTCAAATACTTGTGCTTACCTTTTTGCTACGACAAAGGGGGAGAAATGAGAGTGATAAACTCGTTAATAATTCGATATTTTGCGTTTCTAAGTAAATGAGTTTATAGTTTGTCGTAATAAAAAAGGGGGAGATTGTTAATGCAAGTGATGCCTAAAAACATTATTAGTGTTAACTAATCTTTCTTAGTTTTGATCACTGAAACTTAGATTTTGTATACCCTTTTTATTTCTATTATCGTTCCTCGACTCACTCTAATTGATTTTCAATTAACTTAAGAGTATATTTGTTTTTGGTAAACGTAATTTCTTTTTGATATTTTTACTAAACTCTACTTAATATTAAAAACTATTAAAACAATAAAACTAATTTTAAAATAAAACTTAAATCTAAATTGAAATCTAATTCATTTTAAACTAAAGATTTATAAAAACTTTAAATGAAATCTATTTTAAAATAAAACCAACTTAAAAACTAATTTTATACTATTTAAAAAGAACTATTTGAAATCTATTCTAAAACTAAATTTTCTTAATAAAACTAATTTAAATTTAAAAAAAAAAGTAATTAAATAAAATATATTTTTGTCTTTTTGTATTTTTTTTAAAAACTAAATAAAACTTTGAATAAAACTTATTGATTAAATTTAAATTAAATAAAAACTTTAATTGAACTAAAATTAAATAAAACTGCCAAATAGAAAAGTACTATATTAATTAAATGTTGCAAATGAATACACAAGAAAAGGCCTAGACTAGTTGGATGGGGCGTTGTGCTTGCAAACGAGAGGTCCAGGGTTCGACCCCTGGACAGACATTTTTTAACTTTATTTTTGGACTATTTAGAATTTTAAAAAGAAAACAGATCAATGGAATCTGTTAAGTGCACAGCAATTATCAGCAAATAAAAATACCAAATAAGCTATAAGCTAATATCAGACAGGAGAACAAAACAAATAAGCTAAGAAATTCTAAATAAGCTGGATCAGTTAAGCTAATAGGCAGAAATAAAAAATTAACACTACTCAAATCAAATAAAGCAATAAAAATCAGTAGCAAAATTCGCATCTATGTAAACTTAACAAAAATAAAAACATAAGCAAAAACAAATAAACCTGATAACCAAACAGAAACTATATAACTGGCAGATTCAAATCAGACAGCTTAATGACTAAACCAAAACCCAATTTAAAACTGATAATTCAAATAAACATGAGACAAAAACAGATCCAAACAAAAGTCATATCGAAACAAACTCACAACCCTTAACTGAAATTAAACAAAACAGATTAATCATAAAAACTCAGAAACGAAATAAGCTACTAATATAGAAAAGCAGTAAACAAAATCAAAACTAATCTTAAACCAATACTAAGCAGATTCAATTAAAACTTACCATTTGAAAACCTAACAATAGCAGATTAAACATAAGCAAATTTAATCAAACTAAAACATGAAAATAATTAAAAAGAAGATTTGGAACCTTGAGTCGAAACCCTTTGGGAAGAAGTATCGCGCTGAGCGTACTTGTGAAACGAAATCGAGACCACCGTACATCATCAACTTCATCATCGTCATAAAACACTCGAACCGAAAACACTTCTCTCGAACCAAACAGTTTTATTTATTTATTTTTTATTATTTTTTTTTTATTTTTTTATTTTTTTTACAATAATAATAATAATGATAAACAAGAACAATTTATTAAAAGGAAGCAGGAAAAAGATTGAAATTAAACTTTGTAGAAAAATTAAGAATAGACTCGAAAATTAATTAAGTAAATTTACTTTTCATTAATCAATAAAAAAAATTACAATAACTGGAATTTAAAAATTAAATCAAACCTATTCTAATTTTTCAAAAAATTAAATCTAATTAAATCTACTCCTAAGATTAATTAATTAAAAACTGAAAAAAAATAAAGAAAAGCTTGATCAAATTACAAGTTCTTGTGAGGGATTTATAGGAAAACCCTATCCTTGGTGCCCACGTATTGAAATCAGGGTCGTTCATCTCTTCTCTCTTCATCAACGGGTGATAATAACCCTTGTGAGATGGATTGCCAGCGTGGAATAGGATGATTGGTGGACTAGTGTATCACCCAATCAGAATAGGGGATAAAGAGCCACGTAGATGATGCCTCCATCTTCTTGCTCCACTTTTCTTGGTGATTTATTTAGGGAGCGTGGATTGCACTTGCTATTAAATAGAAAAGCCCCAAAATTAACTTGATCTAGGGTAAAAAAAAAGTGATGCGTTAGTTTTGTTGAGAGAGAAAAAAAAGGGGAAGGTGGGTGTTTTTTTCTTGGTGATATCGAAATAAAAGAAATAAGGAGTGGGGTAAAAAAAATACATTTTATTTATTTATTTGGGAAAAAAGGGAAGACACGTGTGGGATTGGAAAAACTGAGTTTTTATTTATTGAGTGGGAGTAATCGTGTGTTTGAGGGTGTAGGGGAAGAACGAGTGGGGAATGGGGTGAGTAAAAAGAAACAAAACCGTGTGAGGGAGTATTCAGGTGTGGGAAGGTGCACGGTAATTTGTTTTTAAATCAAAAATGTGAATGGGATAAAGGTGAGGTAGGTTACACGTGTTGTAGGATTATGAGGGGATACATGTGAGTTTGACTGTGGGGTTGACCGAAGGTGTAAATAACTTTAAAAATGTCCCACAATTTTTTTTCATCAAAATGGCCTTTAGCCCATTTAATTCATCCGAATGTTTAACTTGGGCTTTTTATCTTCTAAGTGGGCTTTTGAGCCCATACTTTAAAGAACTTAGAAATCTTAATGGGCCTTTGGGCCCAATACCCGAATGTGGGACCCACTTGGCCCGTTTTCTCGATAAATGATGAAATCCGCTAAAGTCGAGCTCGATTCCGACTTTCTTGATCATTACTTCAAAATTAAGTCGACTTTGTCGGTTTTTGTGATCTTCGGCACACTTTGGTCATTTGACTTTGTCTTCGACTCTTTCTTGACTTTTCTTCGACATTTGACCGTGAAATCCCGTGTTTTCTCTTCTTTTGATCATTTGTACCTATTTAAACACAAGAACACAAAACCACGCGTAATTCCGATATTTACGATATAAAACACATGATCCGGTCTTGTTTTTCCTTGATTTTAGTGGCAAAAGGATAAGTGTTTTCACACTTATTAAATCCCCTACACTTGACCATTGCAATGACCCCATGCAATGCATAGTTTTAAAGCACAAAGTTACATTTTTCTCATTATTAACCCATCTCGGCCTTTATTATAATTACTACTACTACTATGACGAAAAGATAAAAACTTAAAAGGAAACAAAAGTTATAATAATTTATTAACTTGGAAATAATTAGATGGAAGAAACTTGTAAAGAAATCTAAGACTTAGATTAGGGCTTTGGTGTCATGAATATTAATCACCCTCAAGTTTCACGTTCCCCATACCAAGCTTAAAAACGAGATCATTGTTATTACAAGTTAGCACAACTAACACTTGCTCATGTGGTTTAGTTAATCACTTAGACCCCCTTATTCCTACGGTGTATCTCTTGTATTTTTATTTTTGTCTTGAATGATCACGAGGATGCATTTTTTGACTTATTTCGATAATTTATTAAGGCCGAAAATAAAGTGGGACGATTTAATCAATAGTTAGCTAAAGGACAAAATCTTTTAAAACTGCTTCTCGAAACCTCAAAAAGTTCATATCTTGGCATAACTCGTTTCACGATTTGAGACCTTTCTCGGACCGATATTTGGCTTGTACTTCAAACTTCAAATCTTGAGAGACGATCTTGAAATTATGGTCTTCTCTTCATTTTGGTATACATCTTCATAAGGAGTAAAAGATGTTTCAAACGTTGACCACGACTTCTTCATTTATCCTCTTCTTTATTTAGGATTTTGATATACAACGATCCGCCTCCTCTTCGGACTTGGATCTATTTATCCTCATGCCTTGTTAGGGTCTTTTTGGATAGACTTCTCCATGATCTTTAGGGGAGTAATTGCTTCTCGTCGTGTGTCTTGATCCTTCATATTGATTTGGATTAATGATCTTCACATCATCTTAGGATATTTAGCAAAAAGTGAATCCTCATGCCTTGTTAGGGCCTTTTTGGACTCGGGTATCCTCATGCCTTGTTAGGGCCTTTTTGGATAAGCCAATCTTCGCGTCCCGTTTCAATAAGTTATGCCTTGGATATGAACTCTAATTAATACCGAGCAACTTTTAAACGATCTTGTGCTAGAAGCTAAGTAACCTTTTAAATCGTACAACCTTATTTATTGCAAATATATTTATTAACAAGTGATGGGAGAAAAAGCTCATAACTAACTCACATAAGTTAATGAAAGAATACCGAACTTATAATTAACTCTATCATCTCTCGTTCTCCACAATTTAAAATCTCAAGTAATGAGACTCGTGGATGCTTAGCCTAATAAACCAATTAAGGTCCATATGGTTAAGGATACTAGCTAGAGTAAACTTGGATAAGTAAACTCGGGTTGAGTCAAAATATTCACGACGGGCCTAATATATCAAAGATATCAAAACTTGTTAAACCCATTTTATTTATTTATTTATTTTTGACTTTATTCTTAAAATGGAAAATAAAAATAAGATGCGATGACAAAAGAAAATAAAAGAAAAATACTACAAGGCCAAAATAGATCAAAAATTTGAAAAACGTTGAAAATTTTAAAATTTTGCCGGTTAAATGGGGTCAAACTCATGGAAAAGCCCACTAAAATTCGATAGAAGGCCCCCCTACACTTAATATAAACATTGTCCTCAATGTTTAAGCATGTGGGAGAATAAACTCCCCTACACTTAGGACATTGAGTACGTTGTTTAAAATCGAGCTAAGGAAAGGACAACTAAAGTGATTACATTTATTCGTTTTATATACAAGATTGAATCACAATAGCAAAAACTTATCGAAGGAACCGGGTACACGGGAAACACGGGAACACTGGTCTCGTCAAAATCGCCAAAAGTGGATCATTAAGCACATGTCCCTGCACACAACATCACAACACAAACAACCTACTTGGCTCCCCCCTACACTTATTGGTGAAAATGGGTAAAAAGGGTAAAAATCTAACCTAGTTAAACGATGCTTGATTTTTAACACGAGTCTCTAGCTCGACTAGAATTCCCGAATGTCATCATTCAAATGGGAAAAATCATGGAACACCGAGATTTCCAAGGGAGGAAAATCTCTCCATGATAAAGGTGAAGCAAAGTCATATAAGGTATACCCTATGAAAATCCTCCCGGGTCAAATACATAATTTCCATCACAAAAGGAAATAAACCCCGAGGTGGTACGCAAGTCATAGAAAAGTGGGGTATCCTTAGGCAAAAGTCTCTTACTAGGAAGGGTAAGGTGGTATGGCAATGAAAGCATAAAAGTCTCTATTCCCGGATCAAACACCGATTCCTTAATGGGAAAATAGCAAGAGGTGTTGACATTTAAGCTCAAAATATCATCAAAATCCATAGTGGGAAAGTCGTCCTCTTCCAAACTTGATGTGAAAACATAAGTATCGTCGGAGTCATAGGAAAACTCTTCCTCATGAGGAAAATAGGTATTTAGAAAGATATCTAAATCCTCCTCAAATGGAATAACCTCTAAAGTAGGTAAGATCTCTAAGAGTGGAGGATCCTCCTCATAAGTCATGACTTCTAAAATTGGAGTATAAAAGTCAAAAGGAGTCTCCATGGAAGAATCACTCATAGAGATATGAGGTGCATTAAGATCATGGGGTGGGTCATCAAAATTAATGAGATCACTTAAAGAAGTGTCATCATCGTAGGTATCAAAGATTGGTTGATCATAAATGGGTGGGTCGAAAGTGGGTGGGTCAAAAGACGAGTCGTCTAAGCCGAAGATAGTGTGATCTCTTGAAGAAGTGTCATCACTATAGGTATCGTAAATAGGAGTTTCAAAAAATTGAGGCTCTAAGGGAAGGGATGAGTTTATCAAAAAATCATTTTGAGTAGACTTTTCAATTCCAAACGGATTAATAAAAATCTCTTCATTATCGTAATTAAGAACATCAATCATATTGACCGACTCTTTTCCATTTGATTTTGTTGTGATTTTTCCCATTTTAAAAACTTGTTGTTCATCCCTAACCCTAAGAATTAACTCCCCTTCGGCCACATCAACTAAGGCTCTTCCGGATCGTAAGAATGGTCTACCAAGTATTAACGGAATACGAGGAACCATCTCATAGTCGACTACGAAAAAGTCTACGGGAAAGGTGAATGTAACAACTCGAACAGAAACATCGGCAATACCAACGGGGTATGCGAGAGTTCGATTAGCTAACTCTAAAGTCATACGAGTTGGTACAAGGTCAGGTAATGACAATTGTTTCCAAACCGAAAGTGGCATAAGATTGATGCTAGCGCCGAGATCCGCTAAATCCATACAATCATCGATTTAAGGAAACGAGCAAGGTAACACGAATCGTCCGGGATCTCCTAGCTTTTCGGGAAGCTCTTTGAGAAGAACCGTGGAACAATTCTCATTTAAACGGGTGTTAACGAGCTCAACCATTTTTTCCTTCTTATTGAGCAAATCTTTAAACATTTTGACAAATTTTGGCATTTGAGCAAGTGCTTCAATAAGGCTTACGTTAACATTCACATTGGAAATCATTTTCAAAAAGTTAGAGACATGAATGTCTTCTTTGGTGAGCACTTTAGTCTTGCCTAACCTAGATGGATAAGGAATATTAGGCTTAGGTTGAGAAGGAGAAGGACTCGCTTCTTGAACAACCGTAGGAATAGGCTCTTTCGGCAATGGAGGACTAGAACTAGGAGTGGTAGTGGGGGGAATCACCGGAGGGGGAGTAGGATTACTCATTATGACCTCCGGGCCTTGTCTCTCCTTTATGGGCGAAGAGATGGAAGGTCCCACTAAATTGGCTCCACTTCGAGTATTGATAGCACTCACATTAGCACGAGGATTAATCTCGGTATTGGATGGTAAGGCACCTTGGGGTCTAAGGGTTTACAACAAAGTCAAAAATCTCTTATCGTTGGACTCTTGCATTTGTCTAGTAGATGCTTGCATAGCTTGCATGATTTTCTCATGTTCGGTCAATTTTTGTAGAACCAAGTCCATTTGAGGATTTTGCATAGTCATTTGATTGAACCCTTGATTGTTAACCCCTTGATTAGGAAAACCTTGGTTTTGATATTGAGATTGAAAACCGTTGTTATAATAAAAACCTTGGTTATTATTTTGAAAACCTTGATTTTGACCATTAAAATTCCCTTGATTTGCATTCCCTTGAAAATTACCCATTTGAGGACCTTGGTTCCTATTTTGGTATTGGGTATTTTGGGCGGGTGGGGGTGGTCTTTGTGGTGCTACAAAACCCGGGGGAGCCAAATAATTAGTACTATTGTATGACAAATGGTTAACATCAACATTAGGTTTAAATGGAACCGTTTCATTAGCATTAAAAGCACAAACTTGTTGTTGTTGATTATAAACCTTGTCACAATTGAAATATGAATGTGGTCCACCACAAGTCTCACACGTTTCACTATTATCTTTTACGACATGCACATGTGTAGTGAGGGCATCGGTTCTTAGAGCAAGGGTTTTCACAATTGAAGTAAGCTCCTTAATTTGATCATTCACCTCATTATTACTCGTACTAGCACTTGCCATATTAGCCCTAACACTTTTGGTTTGCACTTTTGACTTGTTCTCAATAATGGCCCAAGCCTCGTTCATGGTTTTCACAAGAATATTGCCCCCCGCGGCACTATTAATTGAGTCTTGGTTATTTAGAGTTAAACCATTGTAAAACGTATTTATTTGATGCACTTTAGTGAAACCGTGTTGTGGACATTTTCTCAAAAGCTCTTTAAATCGATCCCAAGACTCACTAAAAGTTTCCCCATATTTTTGCTCAAAATTGATTATTTCATTTCTTAAAGCGGTGGTTCGTGATGGTGGGAAAAAGTAATTAATGAACATGGTCTCTAAGTCGATCCATGTGGTAATACTTTGGGGTGGTTCCTTATCAAGCCAAATCCGGGCTTGTCCCTCGAGGGAAAAAGGAAAAAGTTGTAGGCGAACGGCCTCTTGTGGCACCCCATTGTATTTGACGGTATTTGCTAATTGGATGAATCGTTTGATATGAGCGTGTGGGTCATCATTAGTACGACCTAAAAATGGTGTAGCGGAAACCATTCGAATAAAATCCGGTTTAAGTTCAAAATGATTAGCTCCAATGGTCGGCACCACAATCGCGTCATCGTTTCCTTCAACGTGAGATTGAAGAATCTCAATCATTGGTCGATTATCCGTTGCCATCGTTATGTCGAAAGCTCGATTCTCGGGATCGGCTTGAATGACGGTCTTTTTGTTTTTCTTCTTCTTCTTTTTAGAAGAATTAGAAGTATTTGGTACACCACTCGGTATGTATGTACGCGCGCGAGTTCGCATACAACTAAAACTTTGGAATGAGGTAGGTGACCTCGGTCGACTTTGAGAGGAAAAGGATTTTCCCTCTCGAGGAGCAATAGTAAAAAGCTACAAAAATATATACTTAAATACTAATTGAGTCGGCAAACCAATAATCGGTCGTCCCTCTCAATATACGCACAAGCAAGCGGGGAAACGAGGTGGCACAAAGCACTTAAAAACCTTTTCCCTTAGACGGCCTTTTATAGCGCGTCGCCTTATACCCACCTTATAGTTTGTATATTTTGAGTTCAAACGTCTTACTAGTATTTATCTATTTTGCCTTTTTATTTCGTTTAAGATTCGACTACAATAGTTAGGTGATGAAATCCCAACTAAGGCTTATTTGAAAAGTAGGTAAATTATTGTGCTACGTAATATATTATAGTAAAAAAAATCTTTTTGTATTTTTTAGAAAAATATATTCACAAGAAAATCGAAAGAAATCGAACTAAAAATTAACACTAATACGTAATATTTTTTGTGTAATACTTTTAGGAAAAAGTATTACTTTTGGATTTTTTAATTTTTTTGGTGCAATTCTTAGGAAAGAAATTGCTTTTGTGATTTTTTAATTTTTTGTATTTTTAAGTTTTTGATTTTTTTGTATTTTTAAGTTTTTGTGCAAGAAAATTAACGTTCAAAAAGAACAGATCCCAAAATCCAAACGTCTTCACGAAAAATCGTCAATCGTACGAGCGAAGCGGCAGCGGCGCCATTTTGAAACTAGGATTTTTAGTCCAATTAATTTTCGTTCCACGGATCGACTCGAATTGATTTTCGATTAAAACGTAAGATTATATTTGTTTTTCGTAAATCGTATTTTTGTTGTCTTTTTAAACTAATTATATTTAAAATTAAAAACTAATTTAATTAAATCTATTTTAAAACTAATTGAAAATATAAACCTATGTAAAAATTAAACCAATTAAAACTATTTTAAATGAAAGCTATTTTAAACAAATTCAAAAATCTAATTTAAACAAATTTTAATAAACAAACTATTTTAAAATAAATCTAATTTAAACCTAATTAATTTGAAACTAAAAAGATCTTTTAAATGAAATTTTATAAAAACTATTTTAAAACAAAACTAAATCGAAAATTAATTTAAAATTCTAAAGTTAATTAAATTAAAATATTTTTTTAATCTTTTTATTTTTGTAAAACTAAATTTTTAACGTAAAATAAAACTATTTAATTTAAAAGTAATTTTAAAGCTAATTTAAAGTAAAACTAATTTAAATAAAGTAAACTAAAACTAATTCAAATTTAAAGAAAGTAAATAAAATATTATTTTTGTCTTTTTTTTTATTTTTATAAAAACTGAATAAACCAAAATATTCTTTAAATACTTTTTAAAATTAAACTAACTAATTTTAATTAACCTTTTAAATAAAATCTGCCAAAGAAAAAGTCCTATATTAATTTAATGAAGTAAAGATGAACACAAGAAAAGGTTTAGCCCAATGGTAAGGGTGTTGGGCTTGTATGCGAGACGTCTAGGGTTCGAATCCCTGCACAGACGATTATTATTATTTTTTTTAGCTTTATTTTTTTGAAACTCAGACCAAAAAGTCTGAACTTTATACAGTAAATAGCAAAACTAATAAAAAAAACAATGAAGCTCCAAACAGAAATCACAGAAGTAAACAAATCAGATAGGCTAATCAGGCTTTAAGCAAACCAAACAAACTATAAGAAAAGCAGATAATAACTGAAACAAATTAAAATAAGCAAAAAAATTTCACTCAAGTAGAAATTGGCAAAACTAGATTCAAACTAAATAAAAATCAGTAAACAATTAAACAAACTTTCATCAATTTATAAACTACACAAATAAGCAGAATAAGCATAAGCAAAATAACAACCTATCAATATTAAGCAGTTTTATATCTAAATAACAATCCAAAGCAAAAATTAAAAGGAAGATTAACACCTTTTTGTCGAAACCGTTGAGGAGAAGTAACGCGCTGAGCGTACTTTGTGAACCGGATCGAACTAACACCTCTTTCGAATCAACCAAAAAGCATCAACACGACCAACACCCTTCTCGAACAAAACTCAATCGAACCAACACACAAGCCTCGAACAGTACTTTTATAATTTTCCAGTTGGGAAAATTAATTTATCACTTTCTTTTTATTTATTTTTTTATTATTTTTATTTTTTTTATCCGAACAATATTAATAATAATATAAAGTATCAAAAACAATATTAAACAGTATCCGAATAAATAAATCAACTAACAGTGACCATAAAGAGCAGATTAAAGATGCAAAATAAATTTGACAGGAATTTAAAAAGAGAGATAATATAAATAAAATAAGCTTTTCATTAATTAAAAATCAAGATTACATGACTGGAAATTGAAAATTACAAAAATAAAAATAATCTAATTTTACTGAAAATAAAAAATAAAGAAAGAGCTGCCTATCATTACAGATTAAGGGTTTTTATAGGTAAACCCTAGAAAACCTTTTCCTTGTTGCCTATGGCTTTCAATCAAGATCGTCCATCATCTTTTCTCTTTCTTCTTCCTCATCAAACGGCTGAAATCATCCCATGAGCCACGGATTACCCTCGTGGCGTTTTTTTGTGCTTCTTGTGTTTTCTCTTTGCTGATGTGGCCTTATATCATTGGTGGATGATTGGTGGTGAGCGGTGATAACCAATCACAAAAAAGAGGGATGCCAAGGTGGATTGAGGACCACTACTAATTAGGCTCCGAATTCTTGGGGGATTTATTTGTGTGCATGTGAATCATACGTTTTTGGTAAAACACCCAATTTTCATTGGGTAATTTAGGTTTAATTTATGAATTAGGGTTTGGGGGATTTGGTAAAAACTGGTGGTTATTTAGTTTTAGAGAGAGAGAAAAAAATGAGAGGACATTGTTTTTATCGAAATAGTGTGTAGGGTAAAAATAATACGTTTATATTAAAAAGTGTGAGGCTGAGTATGTGGGATACACGTGGGTAAGGGACAGTTGACCAAGGATGCGTTTTGTTTGTGTGTTGACCATGGACCTTGGTTTTTTTTTTTTTTTTTGATTTATTATTTTTTTAAACAAAGTGAATAAACATTCACACTTCCCGTTCCACTTTTCTTTTGCTGTGCATATTAATGGGCATGGGGTCCAAATGTATCACTCCATCCGTAATTAATTTGTGCCAATGGGCTTGTGGGTTTTGACCAGAGAAATGAAAAGACTTCAATTCATTTCATTTCATTATTTAGCCAAAATGGCTTTGTGGCCCATATAACCTTTCCATCCGTTTAATTGATAAAGAAAAATGGTTATTGGGCTTTTAGGCCCAATACCCGAATGTGGGACCCACTTGTACCGATAATCTTCGTAAATCATTTAATCTACTAAAACGAGCTTGATTTCGGCTTTCTTGATCTTTTCTTCAAATCGTATTGATTTTGTCGGGTTTCGTGATTTTCGGCACACTTTTGATCTTTTGACTTTGACTTCGACTTTTCTTCAACATTTGACCGTAAAATCCCGTGTTTTCTCTTATTTTGATCATTTGTACCTATTTTAACACAAAAACACAAAACCACGCGTAATTCCGACTTTTACGACATTAAACACATGATTAGGTCTTGTTTTTCCTTGATTTTAGTGGCAAAAGGATAAGTGTTTACACACTTATTAATCACAACAAACTATACAACACATTTAGTGTAAAACAAAAAACGAATTATTTAACTAACACTATTATCAAGGTAATAATCATATCACTAACTTTTCTTAATCATACTTAGTGATCATCAAAGTGATTATCCTTAAAACTCACTTTTGTTAATATGACAAAAGATTTTTTAATAAACTTTCTTTTTAAGAAAATGTTTTATTAAAATGGAAAATGTAAATTTGAAAATGGCATATTCCATATGCCATAAGAATATCCTTTGAAGGTTTAAAAAACCTCAGATATTCCTACCCCACTAAAAGACAAAAAAGGGAGCGGACTCTACTTGGCGGTACCTTAAATGGCTAGGTGGTTCCTTATCGATAAGGTACCGCCGGCTAGATAAGGATCTGCGCCCAGCTAGCCGTTGGACTTTTTCTTTTATAAATAGTGGATCAAATCTCATTTTCCAACAAGCCTCTTGGACGTTTTTCTCAGCCCCCTTTCTCTTTTCTATTGCATAATCATTACTAAATGATCACTTAAAGTGTTAAGGATGTTTACATATGATTATCCTCTTGATCCCCTCCTTTACCTTGTCCAATGAGAAGATCACTCACTCACTAGTGTTGTGATAAAGATGAATCCATGAATTAGTCATGTTCATCATGTTAGCCTTTTTATTTTTGTTGATCCATTTGTATTTATGAAATACTTAGACTAGTTGTGTTCATCGAAGCTATTTGTAAATACTTGGATTTGTTGTGTACATCCATTGCATATGTGTTTGCTTGGATTTGTGTTGTGTAGATCCAAGCTACATGTGTGTACTTGGATATGTCTAGTTGAGTTGTAATAGATTTGTGTAGTAGTTCTCACTAAACTATAAAGTGATGTGGTTGTGTCTTGTGAGTTCTCACTAAACTTGAAAGTGATTAGTAGTTGTGTTGTGTGAAGTTCTCACTTAGCTTCAAAGTGAAGAGTCGTGAAGATTGGTTCTAGCTTTGGATTAGAACTCGACATCTAGCCTTGTGTCGTTAAATTGTGAAGTAGGCAACGTTGTGTAGATTAGTCCTAGCTAATGATTAGGTCTCGACATTTAGCTTAGTATCAGAAAATAATGTAAGCGACGATGTAAGGCTTTCTCCGGAAAGAAGGGAGCTTGTGGATATAGTGGAAATCTCGAGTAGGTGTACTCGAGGAGTGGAGTAGAAACGAGGATAGAGCCTCGTTGTCGAACCACTATAAATGTTGGTGTCTTGTCACTAGGTTGTCTCTTTCCTTACTCTTTATTTATTTCATTATCTTTATACTTACCTATTACCATTGCTAATGCATTTGAATTGAACCTAATCATTATGCAACTTAGCTTTAAGTAAAAGATAGTTTTGATACACACTTAATTCAAAGTAATTTAAATTAGGTGACTAATTGAAGAGAAACTATTCAACCCCCCCCCCCCCCCCTTCTAGTTTCTACATAACATATTTACCATTTTACCCTCATGTTAACTTAAGTTTATATAAGCCATGGGCTTATAAGTTTATTAAACATAGGTTTATATAAGCAAAAAATGGCTTATATAAGCCTATTATATAAGCTAAAAAAAACACACCATAAATTTTTAAAAAGGGGCTTGGTCATACTAGAAACCTTAAGTTCTCAAGTTTTTTTTAAAGGGATGGAAGAGTATGGAAAGGGAAATTAAAAAAATGTTGTTCTTAAGTTTTTTTGAAGAAGGAAGGTTAGGGAACGGGAAGGAGGAAGGAAGGAAAGGTGCAGGCATTTTTATGTATATCTATTCCGCCCAATTTTGGGGGGATTGGGAAGAAAAATAGGTTAGGCTTGTATAAAATTATATTTATGTCCTTATTATTCATCCACATTTATATATTTCTACTAGGGTTTCTACCTTTTACAGAAGTAATTCGTAACTAGCATCTCCTTTATATATGTCCATTACATGCTAATTTTTTGATCATGCAAAAATACATTCTGATCAAGTTATTAAGTATAGTAAAAAAGGAGTCAGATCATGTATTTGCATCTTTCTGAGTTAGATTATGATTTTCGTTTGTCCTGGTCATAAAGGAATAACATCATGTATTTGCATCTTCCTTGTTGTGTTGTTAGCTAATGGTTGGTTTTACTAAAATATCCTCCCCTACTTTGCCCTTCCCATTCCACCCCCTTTCATTCCTTTAAAATAAGACTCGAGAACAGAGCGTAAACATTTGAGTTGAGATTAGGTTTGATTATGATGTGAAAACGTATAGACTTCCTGGCAAACTTTTTGAATCTAAGATGGCATCGATAGAACAACCTACATCTTTTCGTTTACCCTTTTTTATGTAAGTACCTCTTACTATGGCAGTGTCATTTCCCTTTTTCATGGTCCTTGTTAACATCAACTATGGTCTTTAATAAACAACCCTTTTCTTTTCTGTTGATTGGTCGAATGTTTTCATTCCCAGTTCCCAATTTTGGGGCTTCATGGGGTAGCAAGTTATCCGAGTCACCACTATGAATACTCTCTTTTCAGTTTCAGTTTCAGTATCCGAATACTCTTTCCAGTTGAGTATCTAGATACAGACTTTTGTGGTTTATATCATGCATTTAGTATTTGGATTGATCCATGTGTGGATTATATTTCGATACTGAAACTCAAAGTGAGAGTGAGCGTGTTCAGAGTGCCGACTCGGATAATTTGATGCCGAAATAAGCGCCAAAATTTACAAATGGAAAGGAAATCCTTCGACCAATCAACAAAAATGAAACGGGTCGCTCAGTAAAGACCTTAGTTGATGGTAGTGATGCTCATGAAAAAGATAATGCGACGGCCATAGTAAGAGGGGCTTACATAAAAAAGGGTAAACGAAAATATATAGGTTATTCTGTCGATGCCATCTTAGATTCAAAAATGTTGGCCAGTAAGTCTATACGTTTTCACAACTGCATTGGTTCATTTACTATGTTGTTTATATGTTGGTTATATGCTGATGCAGATACAAGAGCTAACTTAAAGAAAAAAGAAAAAGGCAAAGGATCAACAGAAGTTGATAAAGAATTTTTTAATCTAGATAATAGAGTGGAAAAGCTTGAAAGGGAATTCAAACTTCTTAAACAGACACAGTTGAAGGGAGGTAAGTAAACTAAGATTTAACCTTTAGAGAAATATAGTTATTCACTAGCTTCGGTATCACATTATGCTATAAAGTTTTACAGCTCCACATAGACGACATCTCAAGCCCGTTTCCTTTTCGGTAAATATCGCCATGATTCCTCTTTCTCGTGAAAATCATTATCTTCATGCCCAATATGTGAATTCAATATGCATTAACATCTTTTTGTTTAGCCTTTTTAGTAAAGGACCTCTTACTTTGGCACTCATATTCGCTTTTTCATGGGTATTGATGATATTGATATCAATCAAAGACCGAACACGAATGTCAAATTTTGAGCTACTTACACAAAAAAAGGATAAACGAAAAAGAAGTAGGTCCATATTGGATTCATATATTGGGCACGAAGATGAACATGTTCATGAGATAGAGGAATCGTGGAGATATCTACCTCGAAGAGCAAACGGGCTTAAGATGTCGTTTATGTGTAGCTGTTAAACTTTATAGCAGACATGTGATTATGTATTTGTAGTTAACTTATATGGTATTATAGTATGTAGATACAGGAGGTGACTTGAAAAACAAAGAAAAAGGAAACGGTTCAATGGAAACTGATACCACAGCTGCTCTTTCTAACCTACATAATAGGGTGGAAAAGCTTGAAAGGGAATTCCAACATTTCAAACAGAGACTGTTGCAGGGAGGTTAGTATATTAACTTTTAACCTATAATAAGTTTATATATGAATGTTTTATTGTTTTGAGTATCTGGATGGCTGTTTGTATCTGAATTTATTAAAATTTGTCTTGTAATTTACAGATGTTATCATCATTGATTCCTCTGAAAGATCTAAAGAAGATACACTATCATCAGATGAAAGCTTTGAAAGCTCTGAGGAAGATCTGTTGTCATAAGATGAAAGATTTGAACATGTAAACACTAAAGACTTACATCACCCATTTCATGATGACTAGGATGAACCTTCCAAGTATTCCAGCACCTCTGTAGATGATTGTAGTTCGGACGATACTTGGGGAGAGACTAATTCACCGTCCAAGAAGAAAGGCAAAGCTATTGGCTCATCCAGTCAGACTGCTGGCAAGGCGAGTGGATCATCCAAACAGATACTCAGTCCAAGGGTTAGCAGGGGATGTACACCAAAAGTAGAGTCATCTTCTCGGTCTCCATTTTCTACAACAAAACGGCCGCCACCTATCAGAAATGCAGTATGTTTCCTGCCTTGTCCAAAAAAATTGAAAGAATTTGAAACAGATCTAGGAAAAAGGAAGAGGGGGTAGGTTATGGAGGAACCTGTAGGGGGTAGGCTATGGAAGAACTTGTTATCTCTGTTTTATGGATGTTTCTGATGAATCTTCTTTAGACTATTTCGGTTAAGTGTAGGTATAGTTTATGTAAACAATTTTAAACACTAATCTGCATGGATGAGTGTATCCATTATTTTTTGGAATGCAAATATGTTGTCATTCACATTTTGTATGAACCTGCAATATTATCATCAATATTATGAAATTAGACTTGTATTTCATGGATTTAAACATGGTTCATCTTGTATTTTATTTATTCATGTTGTGAGTTGTATAATCCTAGATGCATAACACATATAACCAAGATTTTTGTGTCAAAGTTACCTGTTATACATCCGGTTAAGGCTTTCCACTTCGATGGATCTTATAACCCAATTTTTTTCCCTAATTCTCCCGCCAAAACTAATTAAGCTTTTAGCAGTTTATGTTTTCGACTTAGCTTAACTATAAGGTGCTTTTAAGTTTTTGCTATTACATCTACATTTATTTTCCAATTGGATATAAAGTTGTTAGGCTCTTGCCTTATTCTTTTGAAGTTCTGAGCATATGTTTATAACAATACTGCTAGGCTATTCTTCACTCAGAACTAAGCTAATATTGAGTATTTCCTTGAAAAGCTGTTTGTTTCAGCTTATTTTGTTTTTAATCATTATCTAGTCAAGCCCAAGTTAAGATTTTTTATCTTTTTAATATATTTTCACTAGTCCTGCCAAGTATTTATTCCAATTCGTGTCTACTTTCACATAAACAACTAATTTGTTCAAACAATGTGCTTAATTATTAATTAAACTGAAAATGAAAAGTTTGAAAAATGACTGAAGTAAAATAAAAATAACACAAGGTGAAAACTGATCAAACATAAATTCAATTCAATAATACTAAAGGATTACAGGTTTTTAATAAAACAAACATTTTGTTTCTCTAACTAATCAAACTTTGGAGATTTCTCAGGATCAAAAGCCAAATGAAGTTCCTCGTAATCTAAAGCCTCTTTGAACTCGTCTTCGTCTTCTTCTATTTCATGCTCAGAAGAATAAACATCATCATCAATGATTTGACCTTCTTCCTCCAGTTGCCTCCTATACGCTTTCTCCCTCTGTCGCTGTTCCTCTTGCGTCCTTCTAAAGGAATCAACTTTCTCCCTCTCGCGTTGTTCTTGCTCCTGTTGCCTCCTTCTTAAGGAAGCAGCTTTATCCCTCCGGCATTGTTGTTCAAGTCGGGCATTCTCTTCGTCTTCCAGCTTCCATTTTCTTTGTTCGTAAGCTTCCTCAACATAGCAATCGTACTCATCATATTTATCATCGTAAGGACAATCAGCAGGGAACTCTCCATCTGCATTTGCTTTTACTTTGGCCACCACACAAGGTTTCCTAAAAAGAACATAAAAGATTATTAGTACTAAATGATAACAAAGATACAACGTTAATAAAATAAATAATGATACATAATTGTTAGGAACTGCACTGGTATCTTCAAAAGCAGTAGAAAATGTTCTTTTTGATGAAGAAGTCATTTTTTGATTCTTAAAATGCTGATAATTAAGTGTTTGTTGTGTTTTTGTTATGATTAATTTCATTACTTAATCCTTGTTTATATAACCAAGGATGGAAATTGATGAGACTGCTTTTATACATGGTCTCATCGTCCAAATCGGGCTTAAAATGCATAAAATATCATCAGTTATACCAAATATATGCTCGTGTTTGTTACTTGTGTATTTTTAGGTACGGATATTGAGGAAATGGCAAAAGATCACAAGAATCATTCAAAAACGAACACGGGAAACGAAGTCGCACAATGAACCGGGCCCAAGTTTGGAAATTTGCAAAATGACCCTTGAAGAATTGAAGATTATCAAGTTTAGTCCCTCATCTTTGAAGAACTTGTCACAATTGACCCTCCAAATATCAATTGTACAAGTGTGGTCCTTTATGTTTGAAGATACTACAAGAGCAGCCCTTGAAATATCAAGAATATCCAAAAGAAACCCTTGGATAAAGTTTTTAAAGGTTTTGTGCCAAAAATGACAACTTGGCAAAAGTTGATAAAGGCAAATTGGGCGCTGATGGCTAAATAAAACAAAGTGGAAGGAATGAAATACATTGGGGGCCAAGTCTGCCAAACCACCAAACCCTTACAACCAGTCACAACTTGCCACCTCATCATGATCCACCCACTCACCCAATACCCTACCCAAACCCGTCCACCCACCCATGTCCAACCCGGTTTAACTTATTAAACTAGGTCAAATCCCCCAGTCAAACCCCACCCTTTCCCACCAAAACACTTTTTTTAAATAAATCACCCCCAAATCAGGATTAAACCTCCCTTATGAACCCTAATCCACCCAGACCCAATTAATCTTGTTTCAAAGGGCTTTTACCCAATTACCTCCAGAACCCAAATTTACCTCATCCTCACTTGATCCCACACCAAAGATGTGACCCTGGACACACCCATGTGAGGGTAGGACCCTCCCCTGCCCATCGTTTTCACCTCAAACCCCAAAACCCGACCACATTAACGTTTGGGATGATTCTCCTTGGTCCCCAAGTATAAACAAACGTCCAAGATCATTTTATGCAGCTGTCCATCACATGTTTCCACCTTGACCAAATTTTCAGTCAAATCTTCAAAGGGCTTTTTAGTGAATTCAGCAACTAGGGTTTCAAGCATTGTAATATTTTATTCCTAGTTCTAGAATCATCTCTAGAGTAGTATAAAAGGAGAATGAGGCTTGTTCATTCCCTTTTGTTCCAGATTTTTCTCCAAAAAATTGTAATCCCTTTTTTATGAATATTAAAGTTGGTGTTTGTTAAAATACAAGTGTAATTCCTTTTACTGTTTTTAAAAAGTTGGTATATCTTTGTTGAGAAAAATCTGAGTTCCATTTATAACTTATTCAAACATTTGGTGTTTGAATTTTTCAGAAACATAGTTTCTGAATTTGGGAGATTATTGGTGTTATCTGTTTCAAAGTTTAGTGTTAAGAGGTTCAAGTTATTTGATCATAAAGTGTTTTTAAAACGTTTTGAGAAGGTTTGAAAGTTTGAAGAAAAATATTTTTAAGAAAGTATAAAAGAAAACAGAATATACATATATTTGCTTGTATTTCTTTTTGATTTTCTTAAACAGGATTAGAGAAGCTGATTTGTCAAAGATTCTGCATACACCCGAGTGTATTGGAGGTGGTATTGCTGCCACTGTTGGTCTTGGATGTAAGACCAACAAGGTAAATCCTTGTTTGAGTTTTTCTAAGTTTAGATTGGTGCTTGTTTGATTTAGCTTGAAAAATCTGTTATGTGTTTGTTTAGATGTTTGAAATTGCTTAATTATGTGTTATATGCATGTTAGATGCTTGCTGAATCAGTTTGGATAGGTGTAGCATAGAATTGATTTGAAAAAGTTGGATTACAAGTTTTAAAGGGGTGTTTGGATTTAAGTTTTACAAAGAGAGTTTGTAGGATTTTGTAATTGAAAACGTGTTAGATAGCTTGGATATGGTTGTGTCAAGTTGAAAACTAGTTTTGGTTCAGTTTGGTAAAGATTTGAAGCATTTGCATGTGATAAAAAAATGAAAAAGGTAGCTTAAAACTGTATGAACATGTTTCTGCTTATTTTCATGAAGTTGTGAGCTTGGATCTTGCATGCTGTTAGATTAGAGGTAGTTAAAGGTGTGAAGATTGTTTGTATGCTAGTTACTTGGATTGTGTGCAAATTTGTAGGCATTGAAATATCATTTTTGTGCAAGTTTTGGGCTCAAACATCCTCCAGACCTAGCTTTTACATCAGTAACTTGATTTTGGCCTTTGTGTGCTTTGATTGTGTGATTTGGTGTTAGAAGCTACTTGATTTGTGCTTATACTGACTCCTTGTACTCAACTGAGTACAAGGGTGCCTTTTTCTACCAACAAACACCCACAATTCATCAGCAAACCAAGCTCCTCTTGGTCTTGGCACAAGTGGTGAACTCACCCTTGTTCATCAGTTACCAAAGCCCAACTGGGCACGTTTTTGCCTTCAATCTGCTTGATCCCTGATCATTTTGGTTTGTTTTTGTGTTTTGTGTTCATTACAAGATTTCTGATTAAGTTTTAAAAAGAAAAAAAAAGAAAATAAATAGCAAAAAGTCTACCCCGCCTGGACTCGAACACGCGACCTCCCGTTTGGAGGAGTAACGTGTTTACCAGTGATCTAGATAGCTTTTTACGTTATCATTTCATTTCATTAGCTAATTAACCTCTTAACCATCTTAGCTTATTTAATAAAGTCGTAGCCTTTTGGCTTATTTTCAGCTTATTTATTAAGCTTATTGGGCATAGCTCATTTTTCCTAGGATAATACTAGTATTTTAGACTTTTCTGTTTAAAAGTTTTATTTTTCCCATTATTCTTTTATTTATTAGGATTATATTTAGAAAGTGTATTAAAAATAGTAAACAGTAATAAAACATACAAAAAAATAGTTTTTAGGTTTTAATTTATATTTTTGAGGTTTACATATCAAAAAGTTTTCAGAAACTTTAATTTTAAATTTTATTTTATTTTAAGGTTTTTTATAAACTTTAATAATTTGTATAAAATTATAAAAAATGTTTTAGGAACTTTAATTTACTTTTTTATCTTAGTTAGATTATTTTAGGATTTTAGAAATTTTTTAGAATTAATTTTATAAACTTTCTATTTTTTAATTTTATAAACTTTTTATTTTTTTTATTATTTTAATATTATTTTATTAATAAAAATAAAAAGTTTTATTTTTATTTCTTTTTCATTTTTCCTAGGTTCTTTAGCATTAATTAGGACTTTTACCATTTTTAGAATATTTTTATGGACTTTAGATTAATTTTTATAATTATTTTAAGTTTAATTAGTTTTTAATCATTTTAAATAGTTTTTAGGGTTTTAAAAATAGTTTAATTTGTTTTTAAAATTTTTAAAAATAGTTTTTAGTTTAATTAGGTCATTTTTGAGGTTTACAAACTATTAAATCTTGTTTAGGGCTTTTTAATATTTAAAAGTGATTTTTAGGGCTTTAATTAGCATTAAAAAGTCATTATTAAATTAATTAAAAGGTTTTGGCAAGTTTGGATTTTTTGTAAACTCTTAGAATATTATTGTGGATTTTTAGTAATTTTTAGGAATTTTTAGGTTAAAATTTTAAATTTTGTCGTTTTTACGTTTCTACGTCTTAACTTTCTAATAGTGTTTTTGCCTATTTTTCTATTTTTTTTTCGTCTTCGTCATTTTCTCTTCTCTTTTCTTCTTATTAATAACCAAAAACATTAATCATCATTCATTACACAACACACGTGCCTCCTCGAGAGAACGATCCCCATCAAGGGTCATAACTTGTGGTTTTCCTAAATCACTCGTTAATACTTACCACATTTACGTTCTTTTTCCTAAAAGACGTATTTCTACGACTATCATTTTGGCGCCGCTGCCGGGGAGGCGTGTTGTGTTTTGATTGAACCATTGTTGTTTTTCTATATTAGCCATAAAAGTATTTGTATTAATAGCACTCTATTAATACGTATTATCGTTTTTCGGTTTTTGTGTGAATATTAGTAATATATTGTATACGTAGAACAATAAATTCACAAGTACTCCAAATACGTGAGCAATCACAACCTTGATTCGGGATTTCATCACTCGATCATTGTATTCGAATATCAAACCAAAGAAAAAAAG
The DNA here is from genome assembly GCA_025667525.1 of Glebionis coronaria. NCBI lineage: Eukaryota > Viridiplantae > Streptophyta > Magnoliopsida > Asterales > Asteraceae > Glebionis > Glebionis coronaria. The sequence continues at coordinate 629,189,442 of CM046874.1, read as the reverse complement.
GCAAAAATAGATAAATACTTTCGTGAAGCTTAATCTTGATAATACAAACTATAAGGTGGGTATAAGGCGGTTGTATTTCACAACCTAAAGGAAAAAGGCTCTTAAGTGCTTCGCGCCGCCTCGTTTCCTCCGCTTGCTTGTGCGTATTTGATTTTGAGAGTGAATCGAGGGTTTTGCCGCCCAATGTATTATTACATATCATATATATTTTCTTGGTTTCCATTTGATTAAACCCTCTTGAACGATTTGGTGTTCCACCATCGTTCTAAAGTCATCGAAGGCGTTCATTCCACGTGATCGTTTTCATTCCTTGAGGCCCTTTTAATCAAGAGATTTGATTAAGGAGGAGATTTGTGGACTTTTTGTCTACTTAATACATTCACCAATTTCCAAAAAAAGTTAATACAATCAAAAACCACAAAAAAAAAATTGAAAAAACACAAAATACCAAAAAGAATTTTCTTTGCTCGTCTCCACGTTGTACGTGACGTTTATGCTCACTCGTAATCAAGCAAAACGTGCACGTAGACGAAAGAACAAAACTCCTACTAAAACTCATTCTAGTGAGGAGTCTCCAAGTGAGGAACCTATTGTAGAACAAGAAGCTATCATGGCTAATCGTACTATGATGGAGTTGCTTCAAGCACCCACCGAGGGTTTTGGAGAGGCCATTGTGATTCCCGCCATCCTTGCGGAGAACTTTGAGATCAAGACGGGTTTAATGTCTATGCTTCAAGCAAACAAGTTTCGTGGTCACGAAAAAGACAACCCACATTATCACATTAGGCAATTTAATCGTCTTACCGCGACAAGCAAGTTTAAGGATGTACCACACGATGCCATTAAGATGATGTTGTTTCCTTACTCGTTGGATGGACCCGCCAAGATTTGGCTTGAGAAAGAACCACCGAATTCGATTTTGACATGGGCCGATCTCGTGTCTAAATTTGTGAATCAATTTTTTCCACCATCTAAGACAACACATTTGAAAAACGAGATTTCACGTTTTACACAAAGACCAAATGAAAGTTTTTCAATGGCTTTGGAAAGGTTTAAAGAAATGTTACATGAATGTCCACACCATGATTTTTCCGAATTGCATCAAATTGACACTTTTTATAATGGGCTTAATGATCATGAACGAGATTATTTAAATGCCGCCGCGGGTGGTAATTTTTTGTGCAAAACGACCAATGAGGCTTTGAAAATCATAGAAAATAGGTCTAAGGTCTATAGCCCTCGTAACACACCGAGTGTTGCCAATTTGGGCTCGTCATCATCTCGTTCCATTAATGCCTTGCAAGATGAAGCAAATGAGGAGAATCGGTTTTTCGATAGGTTTTCGACTCTTATGTCTCATTGGAAAGCTCAAGAAGCTTCAAATTCCGCTTCGGTTAAAGCGATTGCTAAGAGTTGTATTTCATGTGGTGGAGCTCATGATTTTTCCGAGTGCATTACCGCGGATGGTAACACTTCGAATGCTTTTGTAGCCACGGGAACTTATAACCAAATCGGTCAAGGTTCTCGTTCAAATCAAGCTCCATCCAATCAAAATGCTAATAACTATCGCAACAACAACCAAGGTGGAAATTACCAAGGAAATCAAAGGAATTATAACAAAGGTAATTACCAAAGTGGAAATGGGCAAATTTCTAATCAAAACCAAAACCGTGATTTTCAAAACAATGCCCAAGGTTTTCAAAACGATCACACCAAAAATCTTCAAGGAGAATTTTTGAATTATGCTAAGGCTAATGATGCTAAGTTTGATAATATGCAACGTGAAATGGTTAGCTTAAGGTCCGAGTTGAAAAACGAGCTTAAAAACGAACTTGCTAATGAACTTAAAACTCATGCTAATAAAATGGAAGGAAATGTCACACGACTCCAACAAAATCAACAAAAAATGGAGCAAGGACAACATGAGATTAAGCAAGAATTGTTAAAAGCGGATGCTAGGCAATCTAAGTTTGAAGACCGTATGGCTAAAATGTTTGAAGCTATCATGTGTAAGCCCTCTTCTTCGGGTGGTCTTCCTAGTGATACCATCGTGAACCCGAAAGGAGAGTTGAAGGTTATTACTACTCGTAGTGGTAAAACTTTCAAAGAACCCACTTCTCGTACAAGTACTTCTATGGAGAAGGAAAAAGAGAAAGAACCCGAGGTTGTGGTTGAAAAGGAGCACATCTCAAGCCCACGAAGTACCGCTCAAACTACACCTACGGTTGAACCTACACCAATCATGGAACCCGAGATTCCAAGGCCGTTGCCTATGCCTACTTTGCCCCAACCCACACCACCTTTACCCTACCCATCAAGACGAGACAAGGAAAAGGCACAAGAACGAAATAATTATCAATTTGAACTCTTTATGAAAATGTTTCGTGACTTGCATTTTAATATAAGTTTTGTCGACGCCTTAGTCATGATGCCTCGATTTGCCGCAAACTTCAAAAGTATGTTGAATAACAAAGAAAAATTGCAAAAATCGTCTAGTTGTTCTTCGGTTTTTCTAAGCCGCATACCTCAAAAAGTCGGTGATCCTGGAAAGTTTTTAATCCCATGTGCTATCCAAGACATGGAAGAATGCTACGCCTTGGCCGATCTTGGTGCTAGTATTAATTTGATGCCTCTTGAGATTTTTAAATCGCTCAATCTTCCTAATCTCACTCCTTCAAGAATGTCAATCGAAATGGCCGATCATTCTACGATTTTAGCTTGTGGAGTTGCCGAGGACGTCTTTGTGAAAGTTGGAAAGTTCTACTATCCTGTAGACTTCATTGTTGTTGATATTCCCATCGATCCTAAAGTTCCGTTAATTTTAGGTCGATCTTTTTTGGATACCTCGAGAGCACTTATCGATGTGCATGCAAGAAAAATCACTCTTCGTTTCAATGAGGAAGAACTCGTCATTAATGCAACCCAAAACTCCACTCTTTCTCATGTTTATTCGATCACATCTTTGTACAATGTCAATCCCACCAAAAACATTTGCAAAAAGATTTCAAATAGAGTTTTAGGAGTTGTTGAGAAAAATGAAGTTCTGTCCCCTCCGCCGGTGGAGGTTAAGAGTGTTAAGCCTATGATTCCAATCTCGAGTGATTCTTCTGATGATGAATACGTTGATCCCGATGGGGAGGTTTTCTTTGTTGACAAAAGATTTGAAAACTTGCCACCACCTAAACCAAAAAGATTTCAAAATGTGAGAATTTTTAGTGTGACTAACATTGTTTTAGATACACCAAATATTTTTGACATAATTAAATCGGGTTTTCACAAGGAGAGTGTTAAAGATGAAAAAGGAAAAGATTTTGAATTTAATTTAAAAGATTTTTCTACAATTCTAACTCCGTCATCACCGCGTGTCTTGAGTACTACAAGCTCGTCTTCTCCTTTTGACGATGCTTTGTGTGGACTTAGTGTGGGGGAAGCCCCTTATGTTCCCTCCCCTTTCTCCACCGAGGACGAGATATTTGATCCTGGAATTGCTTATATAGGGAAATCTCGGTCTTCCATCGATGCAATAAATGGAAAATCGTTTCATTTGATTGGTGCGAGTCTACCTCGAGTAGCTCAATGTTTTGACTTACCCATTGTCCCACCCTTCTATTTCTTCTCTCCTATTTTCTTCTACCCCATTGGGGTTTGTGTTGAAGTAGCGTTGTCTCGTCTTTCATCCGAAAACGAAGACGCTATCTTTGACCCCGGTATACGTTTATCGGGTTTTTAAAGTACTTCACGTACTTTTGGGCCTTGTTTATCATGTAAGCCCCACCAAAAATTGACCATACCATGATTATCCCTAAATGATCACATTTATGGGGATTCGAGTCGAGCTTTTGACTCGGTTATCAAAAACAAGGTGCCTCGTGGGGGAGACCCATGCTTATCCATGTACATATTATTGCTTTCTAATTAGTTTAATGTGAGGGGATTTGTGCCCTTCCAACCTTTGTTCCGTGGTTGTTTGTGCATTGTGGTTTTTAGATCATGATCTTCACGATTGGAGCCTCTCGTGTTTCGTTTATGGGAGCACTCGATCGTTTGCTTTGGAGGCCTTTCCCAATATCCATATGATATATCCTTTTATGTTCTAACCTTAGGTTTTTAGCACACTTCATAAACGGCTATTACTTAATGGTTACACCCTTTCCATGCTAGATTAGGCATTCGACTACGTCTCTAGTATGGGGGTGTTTGCACCCCTAGACTCGAAACATTGAGGACAATGTTTAACTTTAGTATGGGGGGTGAATAGATACTTGCCTTGCCAAACCTTCACGCTTTCCAAAGTTTATCTTTTTGTTTATCATTTTCTTGCAAAATAAGGCTAAAAATGGCCAAATTTTAAATTTTTCTCATGATTTATAAGTGTTTGAAGACACGAATGTAGATTTTCCGATGGCGAGAATAAGAGTAATTCTTGACTCGACCGTGCGTGTTGAGCACTTAGCTTTGGTTCCTTAACTACACACTAGGCTAAGTCTTTTAAATGAGGACGAGAAATGATAGAGTTAATTATAAGTTACTATGCTAAACGTAGAGTACTCGTATTCTTTCAAAAACTCATGTGTTCTCGTTGTTTGCTTATTCTCCCTTCGCTTGTAAATATTTTTTGCTTAATAAATATTGATTTAGCGGTTTAGTTAGGATTGTTGGGTTTCTAGTCTTTTCTAGTAGCTTCCGTTTAATTAAATTGGGAAGACATTAAGGTATCGCCAGCGTCACGGTTTTGAAGTATTGGCACCCCAATAATCGAAAGCTTCACCCAATAATGAGATTTCAAGTGCTCACCTAAATCTAGCAAACAATTTGAAGCCCCACAAGGCCTAAAATCTATGCAAAATTGAAAGTGAATCAAGCCTTAATCTTCGAAGCTTTAAAGATCCAAAATTCGCTTTAGCGTGAGGATATACGTCTTTGGCTAATAAAACCACCGATGAGGCGGATAATAAAAGGCAAGGCAAGACCGAAGTCATAATAAAAGCTTCATGGCGAAGTTGAATAAAAGATGGAGGTAAACCAAAGATAATAAGGTCCTTCCGTTAGGGGGCATATAAAAGTCTTGGTAATAAGTCTCATGTTCAAAACCGTTATAAAACCGTGTTTATCGATTCTTCTTGTCAACTTAATTTTTTAACATCGTTGTCTATTAGGAGGGGTTATTGATTTAATGGTCTTAGTTACACCGTTAGGACTCTATTTTTAGACCTAAATCTCTATTATCGCATAAGTCAAATGATGTATCCTCGTGATCATTAAGACATAATAAAATATAAGAGATACAACTTAGGAATAATGGGAGAATAAGTAAGTGATTAGGGCATATGAGTAGTGTTAGCATTACTAAATTATAATGACAATGATCTCGTTGCACGCTTGGCATGGAATTAAGGTGAAAATCGAGGACGACGAAATTATTTCTAACGAAGCATTCACGTGTTCTTATTCTATGAACCTAAACGTCCCATTTTGCGATGAAAATCATACATTATGTCTAAAACACAAGTAGTAGTAGTAGTAGTAGTAGTGTAGCTAGTTTTTTCATTCAATAAAGTGAATAAAATAAAATTTTGGAGATGCTTCGATACTTTATTCTAGCATTGCGTGAGGGCACGACAATGGTTTAGTATGGGGGAGTGATGAGACTGCTTTTATACATGGTCTCATCGTCCAAATCGGGCTTAAAATGCATAAAATATCATCAATTATACCAAATATATGCTCGTGTTTGTTACTTGTGTATTTTTAGGTACGGATATTGAGGAAATGGCAAACGATCACAAGAATCATTCAAAAACGAACACGGGAAACGAAGTCGCATAATGAACCGGGCCCAAGTTTGGAAATTTGCAAAATGACCCTTGAAGAATTGAAGATTATCAAGTTTAGTCCCTCATCTTTGAAGAACTTGTCACAATTGACCCTCCAAATATCAATTGTACAAGTGTGGTCCTTTATGTTTGAAGATACTACAAGAGCAGCCCTTGAAATATCAAGAATATCCAAAAGAAACCCTTGGATAAAGTTTTTAAAGGTTTTGTGCCAAAAATGACAACTTGGCAAAAGTTGATAAAGGCAAATTGGGCGCTGATGGCTAAATAAAACAAAGTGGAAGGAATGAAATACATTGGGGGCCAAGTCTGCCAAACCACCAAACCCTTACAACCAGTCACAACTTGCCACCTCATCATGATCCACCCACTTACCCAATACCCTACCCAAACCCGTCCACCCACCCATGTCCAACCCGGTTTAACTTATTAAACTAGGTCAAATCCCCCAGTCAAACCCCACCCTTTCGCACCAAAACACTTTTTTTAAATAAATCACCCCCAAATCAGGATTAAACCTCCCTTATGAACCCTAATCCACCCAGACCCAATTAATCTTGTTTCAAAGGGCTTTTACCCAATTACCTCCAGAACCCAAATGTACCTCATCCTCACTTGATCCCACACCAAAGATGTGACCCTGGACACACCCATGTGAGGGTAGGACCCTCCCCTGCCCATCGTTTTCACCTCAAACCCCAAAACCCGACCACATTAACGTTTGGGATGATTCTCCTTGGTCCCCAAGTATAAACAAACGTCCAAGATCATTTTATGCAGTTGTCCATCACATGTTTCCACCTTGACCAAATTTTCAGTCAAATCTTCAAAGGGCTTTTTAGTGAATTCAGCAACTAGGGTTTCAAGCATTGTAATATTTTATTCCTAGTTCTAGAATCATCTCTAGAGTAGTATAAAAGGAGAATGAGGCTTGTTCATTCCCTTTTGTTCCAGATTTTTCTCCAAAAAATTGTAATCCCTTTTTTATGAATATTAAAGTTGGTGTTTGTTAAAATACAAGTGTAATTCCTTTTACTGTTTTTAAAAAGTTGGTATATCTTTGTTGAGAAAAATCTGAGTTCCATCTATAACTTATTCAAACATTTGGTGTTTGAATTTTTTCAGAAACATAGTTTCTGAATTTGGGAGATTATTGGTGTTATCTGTTTCAAAGTTTAGTGTTAAGAGGTTCAAGTTATTTGATGATAAAGTGTTTTTAAAACGTTTTGAGAAGGTTTGAAAGTTTGAAGAAAAAGATTTTTAAGAAAGTATAAAAGAAAACAGAATATACATATATTTGCTTGTATTTCTTTTTGATTTTCTTAAACAGGATTGGAGAAGCTGATTTGTTAAAGATTCTGCATACACCCGAGTGTATTGGAGGTGGTATTGCTGCCACTGTTGGTCTTGGATGTAAGACCAACAAGGTAAATCCTTGTTTGAGTTTTTCTAAGTTTAGATTGGTGCTTGTTTGATTTTGCTTGAAAAATATGTTATGTGTTTGTTTAGATGTTTGAAATTGATTAATTATGTGTTATATGCATGTTAGATGCTTGCTTAATCAGTTTGGATAGGTGTAGCATAGAATTGATTTGAAAAAGTTGGATTACAAGTTTTAAAGGGGTGTTTGGATTTAAGTTTTACAAAGAGAGTTTGTAGGATTTTGTAATTGAAAACATGTTAGATAGCTTGGATATGGTTGTGTCAAGTTGAAAACTAGTTTTGGTTCAGTTTGGTAAAGATTTGAAGCATTTGCATGTGATAAAAAAATGAAAACGGTAGCTTAAAACTGTATGAACATGTTTCTGCTTATTTTCATGAAGTTGTGAGCTTGGATCTTGCATTCTGTTAGATTAGAGGTAGTTAAAGGTGTGAAGATTGTTTGTATGCTAGTTACTTGGATTGTGTGCAAATTTGTAGGCATTGAAATATCATTTTTGTGCAAGTTTTGGGCTCAAACATCCTCCAGACCTAGCTTTTACATCAGTAACTTGATTTTGGCCTTTGTGTGCTTTGATTGTGTGATTTGGTGTTAGAAGCTACTTGATTTGTGCTTATACTGACTCCTTGTACTCAACTGAGTACAAGGGTGCCTTTTTCTACCAACAAACACCCACAATTCATCAGCAAACCAAGCTCCTCTTGGTCTTGGCACAAGTGGTGAACTCACCCTTGTTCATCAGTTACCAAAGCCCAACTGGGCACGTTTTTGCCTTCAATCTGCTTGATCCCTGATCATTTTGGTTTGTTTTTGTGTTTTGTGTTCATTACAAGATTTCTGATTAAGTTTTAAAAAGAAAAAAAAAGAAAATAAATAGCAAAAAGTCTACCCCGCCTGGACTCGAACACGCGACCTCCCGTTTGGAGGAGTAACGTGTTTACCAGTGATCTAGATAGCTTTTTACGTTATCATTTCATTTCATTAGCTAATTAACCTCTTAACCATCTTAGCTTATTTAATAAAGCCGTAGCCTTTTGGCTTATTTTCAGCTTATTTATTAAGCTTATTGGGCATAGCTCATTTTTCCTAGGATAATACTAGTATTTTAGACTTTTCTGTTTAAAAGTTTTATTTTTCCCATTATTCTTTTATTTATTAGGATTATTTTTGGTTTTATATTTAGAAAGTGTATTAAAAATAGTAAACAGTAATAAAAAAAATACAAAAAAATAGTTTTTAGGTTTTAATTTATATTTTTGAGGTTTACATATCAAAACGTTTTCAGAAACTTTAATTTTTAATTTTATTTTATTTTAAGGATTTTTATAAACTTTAATAATTTATATAAAATTATAAAAAATGTTAGGAACTTTAATTTACTTTTTTATCTTAGTTAGATTATTTTAGGATTTTAGAAATTTTTTAGAATTAATTTTATAAACTTTCTATTTTTTAATTTTATAAACTTTTTATTTTTTTTATTATTTTAATATTATTTTATTAATAAAAATAGAAAGTTTTATTTTTATTTCTTTTTCATTTTTCCTAGGTTCTTTAGCATTAATTAGGACTTTTACCATTTTTAGAATATTTTTATGGACTTTAGATTAATTTTTATAATTATTTTAAGTTTAATTAGTTTTTAATCATTTTAAATAGTTTTTAGGGTTTTAAAAATAGTTTAATTTGTTTTTAAAATTTTTAAAAATAGTTTTTAGTTTAATTAGGTCATTTTTGAGGTTTACAAACTATTAAATCTTGTTTAGGGCTTTTTAATATTTAAAAGTGATTTTTAGGGCTTTAATTAGCATTAAAAAGACATTATTAAATTAATTAAAAGGTTTTGGCAAGTTTGGATTTTTTGTAAACTCTTAGAATATTATTGTGGATTTTTAGTAATTTTTAGGAATTTTTAGGTTAAAATTTTAAATTTTGTCGTTTTTACGTTTCTACGTCTTAACTTTCTAATAGTGTTTTTGCCTATTTTTCTATTTTTTTTTTCGTCTTCGTCATTTTCTCTTCTCTTTTCTTCTTATTAATAACCAAAAACATTAATCATCATTCATTACACAACACACGTGCCTCCTCGAGAGAACGATCCCCATCAAGGGTCATAACTTGTGGTTTTCCTAAATCACTCGTTAATACTTACCACATTTACGTTCTTTTTCCTAAAAGACGTATTTCTACGACTATCAGAAATCAAAGGGTCAGCAGCCTACATAAACATCTAATGCATATTCATGCGTGTAATTAATTTTTGTGAAGTTCCAAGAATGAGCATTCTCATTATTAGGCTTGTAGAAAGTGTGTGTTTTCTGTGTTTTTAGGGTTTATTGTGTTTTAAAAAAAATAGCAAAAAACAAGGTGTAGGACTCGAAACCTAGACCTTCCATTCAAACACTAACACACTTAACCAGTTTGCCACATGAACATATTTGGTTCTAAATATGTGACTAATATTAACATTAGTGAAAATAGAGATTACATTTGGTTATAAACATTTGTCACATGAATATTTTACTGTGTGACGTTTTCAATGTGTTGTTCATAGTTAATCCCATTATAATGTGACCATAAGTATAATTTAGATACACATTTCTCAAATGTTGTGACTATTGGCAATCATATAGTCACATAATTGTTTAAGAATTTAATATGATCATGTATTATATTTGATCATAGTCTTCAAGTAATTGTAAAATATTTGTCATATTTAAATATATATAGTGGCATATGTTCCAATACCTACTTTCAATTTGCCACACATACAAAATTCATATGTGGTTAACATTTAACAAAATATACTAGTCATTAAAATAATGTGTGTGACAACCTTGTTTATCAATTTGTCACTTGTAAAATAAGTCTATGTGACCATATATGATTTTTTGTCACATTCAATGTGTGTATGACAAATATTTGCCACACATGTATACGTATAATGTGACTACTACTTGAACCAGACCTTGATTCGGCAACACTCTCAAATTATTAAGTGACTAACGACTCATCCAAAAAGCATTTGTTAGACCTATCCACGTAAATATTCATATGCGTGACAAACAAAATACGAAATGGTCATGCAAACTGACTTCAATTGTGACTGTTTATTTATGACTGGCGAATTTAGTCACAAAAAAAATTATTTGTGACTACACAAATTTTGGTATGTGTGACCGAAACCCATTTTTGTACTAGTGTGTATGATTCAGGATCTAACATATGCATTGCCGGGTGAATCTATTGGATATATATCAGCGCTACCACAGGGGGGAGGGGGGGGGGGGGGGGGGGCGTGTATGAGACGAGGGAAAATTATAGAGCATCTGTCATTTGTACCACATTGTTGAATGCCATTCAAAAAAATCATCTATTTATATGCTAAGGGTGCTTTTGTGATGTTCTTCAATTACAGTCCTTATTCCACCCAACAACTATTGAAATATTTGATAATCAACAGTTCCTTTGTTAGTTCGCATCTTCTTCACCATACCTTATATTAAAACAAAAGTTCAATCAAAAAAATATCACACCACACTATTCAATAACTCTGCAGATTTTGTTAATTTGTTTCCCTGCATTCGAATCGACATTACCAATTGCCACGACCGAATTATTGTAAGTGTTTAATTCCAAATGGGGATAAGCAGTTTGATCAAGAACTTCCTAACAACCCCTGCTCATAAAACACTCGAGATCCAACTTGGCTGGGGTGCAGTTTTACTAATGGCAAGGACTTGATTTTTCAGTGCCGAAAGGTATGGTTCTATTCCCTTTTAACTTTTGATATGGTTCGTATGGTTTCATTGTTACATCATAGAAAGTCTGTACGTAATGTTTAATTTTCAATATACTATTCATCTTGCTATTTGCATTATATGTTTAATTTGGACGGTTTATGACAGTCCGCAACATTAGAACATAAACCAAAAGTGTTTCTATATGTTTTGTCATTGACTGACCCAGTCACTTCTTCTTAAGCTGTATTGCTACAGTTTTGTAGCAGCCACAAACACCCCTTCAAAAGATCCAAACAGCCCTTTAAACATAAGTTTCTAGATACATCTTTTACAACTTCAGAAGCATACCCAAAAACTCCTTTAAAACTACATTTTTGCAGATGACTTAAACAAACATCAAAGTGGAGCTTTTAAGCAAATCCTAACACCTCTTAAAATAAAACCCAATCACCCCTTTAAATATCGAAAACCATAGATGAGAATAAAAAACATTATAAATTTGAAACTGAGTTTTTTGGGCAACTTGATTTAGACCACAGCTAAAATTTTGCTATTATAAATGTTCATTGCACCTGATGTAATGTGATGGCGTCTTTGGATTGTGTCAATCACAACATAATAAAGAATGGGTAAGGTAATATTTAATGGAAATATTGTGTGTTCATTTATTATGTAGAAAGTATTTCATTTTGATGCGTAGGTAATTAGGATAAAGGCTAAGTGGTAGGTGCCTTGTGGTTAACTTGAAAGAGCATAAAGCTTTCAAATATGAATGTTAATTCTCCATTTTTGTGATCAATATTGCAATGACAATATAAAAAAGACATGATGTCAAGTCCTAATGGTATCCAACATTTATGTCTTAATCGGCGTTGCATACTTTCCAATATAAATATTAAAAATATTGTGCTTTATATAGGCCAATGCGCCCATTACCACTTATAACAAACAAGAAGCATAGTAGTCACATTGTTGAGTGTTCGAATGCCAGTATTAGGCCAATGCGGTAAGTGGACAATCGCACACTAGCTAAGTAAAACTAAAATTTATCAGGATATTGTCTGAATGAAAAAATATATATTTTATATGGTTCTCAAGTTAATTTGACACGCCCGTTTTGACAGGTACAACATTGCTAACAGCATTCCTAATCTACCCACCTGACTCGCACAACAAGTCAAGATTTCGACATGTTTTTTTATTTTTTAGAACAATACCACAATGTGCTTTTATATACTTACTGATGTATTCTGTTTAATGTTTTGTCATCTATAGGCGTTAGATTATTGAGGTATTATTTGCTTTATGCATAGCCATTGCCAACTGCATATAAGTCTTGATGCACTATTGTCCTTTGCTATACGCAAGTCTTCGTCAATGCATTTATTTCGTCAACATATTTGCCCCCTAATGATGATTATAATATAAATAATTAATTTTATAAGGATCTGTTGGTATATTATATCTCAATGCACGTTAAATCCGTCATTTTTACTATGTTAGATTTTGTTACGATTATTGTATATTCTTTATTATGTCTTCATTTTAGTTGTTTTAACATTTGACTTATTTCTCGTTCATTTCATTATTTTACAGGTTTTCTTCATGATCAAGAAGCAATTTCTATTCAAGGAAACAACGTTGATATTGACTATACGTATTTCAACGTATCATATGTTACGCTATTGTGTTGCTGTATCAGCCCGCTGCAACAACGTTTCAAAGCACACCGCGGCGAAGCATTACGGTCCAACAATTAAAACAACAATATGAAAATACGTAACAAATTGGATCCCAATTTGTAAAATTACTATTTCTTTTTATTAAATAAAAATACTTTGTCAAAAAATTAGAAAAAAAACACGTGCGTGCGCGGGTATTATAACTAGTATTTTTTTTATAGATATATAACAATTATGAGCATTTTACAAAGGATTTTGATATTAAAAAGTACAAATAATTTGATGTTATCAAATATTTCGTCATGATCATTTGAGTTTGATGTGTCGTGGATAGTATAGTGATTTATTTGAGATTACGTTATAGGGTAAATTAGAAAATTACCTTTAGGAAAAAGTAATAGACTAATAATACCAATGACGAATTCAACTAAACACGTTGGTGACTCGAGTTCGTTGTACACGAAGATCTTATGAATTTGAGACGTTTTGCTTTGATTTGGACAATCGATTTGAATTGGTTTTCGGTTTTTAAACTACAAATTAAATCTACCAATTTTAAACTATTTAAAATAAACCTAAAGTGCATGAATCGTTAACCCCGCTATTTTTAAATCTAAAAACAATTAATTACTTAAACATTAAAACACTTTAAACATTAAACTAATTAAAAAAAAACTTTAAAATTTAATCTATTTAATGACTATAAATTTAAAAAAAAACTTTTAAACTACTTTACTTTTAAAACTAGTAATCTATATTAAAAATACACTTTAAACAAATTTATTTAAAAACTACTTTTATAAAAATCTAATATTATAAAAATCTATTTAATAAAAATTAAACTAATTAGTCTATTTAAATTTAATAAAAACATTTTTTACTTATCTTTTATTTTATTTATATTTTATTTATTATCTAAAACTTTATAAGAGAAAAATTTCAAAGAAAAATTACAAATGTAAATTAGAGTAAATAAACGTATTTAAAGAAAGCTGATAACTAGAATTCGAAATACTATATTAAATATTAAGACAGAAATAAAACTCAAAAGCGCATGTAGCACAGATGGTTAAGGTGTTTGTCAGGTGAAAGGAGGGTCACGAGTTCGAGCCCCTCTGATGACATTATTTTTTTTTTTGAAGATTAAATTCTCTTGACAGATTAATGAAAAGATAGTCTCAGGAAAGACTTTATGTCAAGCTTATATGCTTATAGCTTCTAGGAAACAGCTCTAGTGTACTTATCTGATAAGTTAATCTGATAAGCTGAAAACTTGATCAATAAACAAAGCTCAAAAAACACAAATCAAATGATCATATAAAAATCATTACCAACTATAAATCAGTAACTAATTTATGCAAACAAACAAGTTAGAATTTAGCTGAATAAATCTGAATTCAAAGATCAACTAATGCAGCATTAAACACAAACAAATAGCATTTACAACCAATACTCAATCTAAAATCAGTCTAAACAATTCATTCAGTTATCATTTAATTTAACCAAAGATTTAGAAGTTTTCAACAGTACAACTTTAGCTTGCAACCCTCAATCTAAATATTCAGATTGATCTTATCAGCAAAATTAAATCATTCCAAACTGAGCAGATAAACAAAACTACACGAATTCAAATAATAGAAGAACAAATCCTATTAAGAAGCAGATTCTAAATATGGCAGATAATATCAATATTCAATCTATAACAGCTTTTCAAAACTATCAGAATTAAAAACGGATATTACTTTGAACAAATTCCCCAGACTAAAACTTAACCAACAACACTCTACACTTACTTACCAAACAGATTCATCAATTACACTAGCTAAAAACAGATTAAACAGATACTCACTTATCCTAAACAATCTTAACCTCTATCAATCATAATCAGACTCAGTAACATAAATCAAGCAGTATGCACAACAATTTAACAAATTAAAATTGTAAATAACATAAAAGGTAAAAAGAGATCGAACCTTTTGTAGTTAACCGTTGAGGAGTAGGTATGCGTTGAGCATCCTATGAACCGAAAACTAAACCACCATTCACCATTCGATTATTCCACCATCATCAAACGAACAGGTTTTTTTTGAAACTTTTCCAGTGGGGAAAAGTTTTGTCCAAAACTTAACTTTATATATTAAACATAAACTATTGATAAGCTTATATTTAATATTCAAACATTATTATGTAAAATAGTAATAAAGGCTAATTCGCATAACAATTTTTAGCAGTAAAGTAAATTAAAGAGACACGATGGAACAAAAACCAACTGATCTTTTTATTAATTTCAGAAATATTACAAGATTAAATATAAAGAAATACAAATTAACCTAAAACAAATTCTACATAATAACTTTAAAGAAAAAGTAAAGGATGATGAAATACAAGATAATTGGGGTTTTTATAGCCTCCCAAGGGCTGTTGATGAAGAGAATATCCGAATCTCTAATGGAATATTCCATTCTGATCTTGGCCTTTGATCTTCACTCTTCTCTCTCTTTGTTGAATCGGATGGTGGATAATACGCAATCTAGCACACGGATTGCCAACGTGGCATCCGTGTGCTAGTTGTGTTTCTTTTAAAGCCTCTGATTGGTGGGATTGGAATAATGATGTGTTGCTTCCAATTAAAATCAACCACGTAGCTTCTTTTCTCCAATCCTTCTCTTCCTTAAAGAAGGGGCTTTTAATTCCCCCACACTTGAATCAAGTGTGTGAACAAAAGCCCTATGTTTAATTGGTTTTTTACCCATCTAGGGTTTATATGAATAGTAACTGTTTACTGGTAATTTTTGGGAAAGAGGTAAATGAAGAAGAAAGGTGAGAGAGAAAACATAGGTTGTATCGAAATATTTATTTAATGGAGAAAACGTGTGTGAATGGGTTGGGATGGGTGAGTATTATTTATTGTGAGAAAACGTTTGGTGAGAAAAATGGAATGGTGAAAAGTGAGTTTAAAATGTATCATAACCGAAACAAAACCCTAATGGGTCCAAGGCCCAAAACACGCCTCTTAATTCTTAATTATTCCACTGATTTGGGCTATTGACCCAAGTAAAAGTTTCCTTTCGTTTAGTAATAAACCTTTGGGCCAAATGGGCTTTAAAAACCTCAAATTCATATCTTGAAACTTAAATGGGCTTTTGAGCCCATTTACCCAATTATGGGACCCACTTGACTCATAATCTCGATAAATGATAAAATCCGCTAAAGTCGAGCTCGATTTTGGCATCTTTGATCTTTTTCATCAATCTCGTGTCGGTTTTCGTCGGTTTTCGTGAACTTGGTACCTACACACATTCAAACAAGAAACAAGCATATACAAGGCATTTTTGATACATTTTGTGCATTATCTCATTGTTATTTGATACAAATGATATGAGTATTTAAGCTCATATCAAATTCCCCCGTGCTAAGTAATTGCCGTGTCCTCACGCAATGATAAAATAAAACTATAGCTACACTATTATTCAACTTTTGACATTTTATTTTGCAAAGACATAATGTATTGCTTTCATTATTGAAAAATAACTTTAAGGATCATAAAAGCTCAAATAGATTCATCGTCCCCGACTTTTCACTTTTCCATGCCAAGTGCAAAAACAAGATCATTGTTATTATAAGTTGGTAGACTAACACGAACTCATGTGGGCTAACTATTCACTTAGACTCCCTTATTCCTAGGTGTATCTCTTATATTTTATTGTTGTCTTGAATGATCACGAAGATGCATTGTTGACTTATTTCGATAATTTATTAGGCCGAAAATAAGGTGAACGATTTAATCAATAGTTAGCTAAAGGACAAAATCTTTTAAATCTACTTCTCGGGACTTCATAAAGTTCATATCTTGGCATAACTTGCTTCACGATTTGAGAATTTTCTCGGACCGATATTTGGCAGCGACTTTATACTTCCAACCTTGAGAGACGTTCATGAAATAATGGCCTTCTCTTCATATAGGAATTTCTTCACTTGAAGTTTTGAGAGATTCATACTTGGACCACGACTTCTTCATTTTTCTCTAATATTTATTTGGGATTTTGATATACAACGATCCGCCTCCTTTTTGGACTTGGCTTCATTTATCCTCATACCTTATTATGGTCTTTTTGGATAGACTTCTCCATGATTTTTTGGGAGTATTTGCTTTTCGTTGTGTGTCTCGATCCTTCATATTGATTTTTGATAAATGATTCTTCACATCACTTGAGATCTTTAGCAATAAAACATAGCCCTCATGTCTTGTTAGGACCTTTTTGGTCTCGCCAATCTTCGCATCCCGCTTCAATAAGTTATGCCTTGGCTATGAACTCTAATCCATACCGAGCAACTTTTAAACGATCTTGGGCTAGAAGCTAAGTAACTTTTCAAATCGTTCAACCTTATTTATTGCAAATAATTTTATTAACAAGCGATGGGAGAATAGGCTTATAATTAACTCACATAAATTCCCGAAAGAATACCAAACTTATAATTGGCTCTATCATCTCTTGTTCTCCATATTGTAAAATTTCAAAAATGTGAAATCAATGGATACTTAGCCTATTAAATCAAAGTTTTGGGTTTTCAAGTCATCTATAGGATCTTGCATCTTCTTATACTTTTGCAAGTTTTAGAATTTGCGTTTTAAAGTTCTCTTGATAAACGACTTTCTAGGATCAATTATAGGAGCTTGCGAAAAGTTCTTGTTCTTAACTCGTATGAATTAAGACCTTCGCATTTTAAAGCTCCCTATATAATAGCCTAGCAAAACTTAATTCAAATACGTTAAGGAAAAGCTAAGGTTAAAAACCGAGTCGAGTCAAAAACTATTCTTATTTTCACCAACGGAAAGCCTACATTCGTGTCAAAAACACTTATTTTCTTTATTAAAACTTAAAAATAACACTAAAAAAATTTAAAATTTTATTGAAAAATGAGAAAAACAACGTTTAGACACGACAAAAGCAATTGCAAGCGATTATATCGATTGACTAGTCAATCGATATAATCGCTTGCAATTGATTTTGTCGTGTCTAAACGTTGTTTTTCTCATTTTTCAATAAAATTTTAATTTTTTTTAATTAGTTTAATTTTTAAAGTGTTTTAATTTTTAAGTGATTAATTGTTTTTAGATTTAAAAATAGCGGGGTTAACGATTCATGCACTTTAGGTTTATTTTAAATAGTTTAAAATTGGTAGATTTAATTTGTAGTTTAAAAACCGAAAACCAATTCAAATAGATTGTCCAAATCAAAGCAAAACGTCTCAAATTCATAAGATCTTCGTGTACAACGAACTCGAGTCACCAACGTGTTTAATTGAATTCGTCATTGGTATTATTAGTCTATTACTTTTTCCTAAAGGTAATTTTCTAATTTACCCTATAACGTAATCTCAAATAAATCACTATACTATCCACGACACATCAAAAATTTTGGCGCCGCTGCCGGGGAATCTTTTGTACGATTCGCTTTTGTGGAGATTTGTTGATCGTTGATTTGAAGACCCTTTCCGTCCTCGGAAAGTTTTGTTATTTTTCTATTAAATAGTATGTATCGATTTTCTCGTTTTTTGTGAATATTATATTGTATTACGTAGAACAATAATTTTACATATCTTTTAAATAAGGCCTTAGTTGGGATTTCATCACATAGCTATTGTATTCGAATCCAAAACAAAAATAAAGGCAAAATAGATAAATACTAATAAGAAGTTTGAACTCGATTTATAAAAACTATAAGGTGGGTATAAGGCGACGTGCTATAAAAGGCCGTCTAAGGAAAAAGGTTTTTAAGTGCTTTGTGCCACCTCGTTTCCCCGCTTGCTTGTGCGTATATTGAGAGGGACGACCTATTATTGGTTTGCCGACTCAAGTAGTAATAAATCTTATTTTTGTTGTTTACTTATTGAACCTCGAGACGTTTAGGTTTTCACCTATCATTTCAAAGTCGACCGAGGGTAATTTACTTCCATAGTAGTTATCCTTATTCCTTGTTTTTTATCGATCATTATTGATTGAGCAATACCAAATAAAATACCAAAAATAATCTTCTTCTTGTCTAATTTCTTTTCTTCAATCCTCTAAATTCTCGTCTTTGTAGTTTATGCAATTACGTTCTTCTCGTCTTGTGACTGATTTTAATAGGCTTGAAAATATTCCTCGTAGAAATAGAAATCGTCAACAACGAACAGTGGAACCCGAGCTTCCACCTATTGTTGTAGAGATGGCCGATAACCGAACAATGGAGGAATTGCTCCGTGCACCCACCGAAGGGTATGGGGAAGCAATCGTTGTGCCTACTATTTTGGCGGATCATTATGAGATTAAGACGGGTCTTTTATCGCTCATTCGTGCCGACCAATTTCGTGGCAATGAGACCGATAACCCGCACTCTCACATTCGGAATTTTAATCGAATTACCTCGACTCTCAAGGTTAGAGATGTGCCGAATGACGCGATTAAGCTCTTGCTTTTTCCGCACTCGCTCGAGGGTAATGCTAAGATTTGGTATGAGAAAAAACCACCGGGTTCGATCTTAACATGGGATGATTTAGTGTCAAAGTTCATGAATTATTTCTTTCCACCATCTAAGACAACACACTTTAAGAATGAGATCACTAGATTTGAACAAAAAGTGCATGAATCGTTTGGGGTTGCTTGGGAAAGATTTAAAGATTTGTTGAGACAATTTCCACACCACGGTTTCTCGGAATTGCATCAAATTAATACTTTCTATAATGGGCTTAATATGATTGAACAAGATTCTTTAAATGCCGCCGCGGGTGGTAATCTTTAAAGAAAAACTCCGAGAGACGCGTGGGAATAATTGAGAATGAATCTAGAGCACAATATTCACGAAACACATCGGGTGTTTCCAATGTGAATTCATTTAATCCAGAGATTGCTAGATCGGAATCTAAGATTGACACGATTTTGAATGAGCTTAGGAAGAATCCTCATGGATATCCGTGTGCTAGTTGTGTTTCTTTTAAAGCCTTTGATTGGTAGGATTGGAATAATGATGTGTTGCTTCCAATTAAAATCAGCCACGTAGCTTCTTTTCTCCAATCCTTCTCTTCCTTAAAGATGGGGCTTTTAATTCCCCCACACTTGAATCAAGTGTGTGAACAAAAGCCCTATGTTTAATTGGTTTTTTACCCATCTAGGGTTTATATGAATAGTAACTGTATACTGGTAATTTTGGGGAAAGAGGTAAATGAAGAAGAAAGGTGAGAGAGAAAACATAGGTTGTATCGAAATATTTATTTAATGGAGAAACGTGTGTGAATGGGTTGGGATGGGTGAGTATTATTTATTGTGAGAAAACGTTTGGTGAGAAAAATGAAATGGTGAAAAGTGAGTTTAGAATGTATCATAACCGAAACAAAACCCTAATGGGTCCAAGGCCCAAAGCACGCCTCTTAATTCTTAATTATTCCACTGATTTGGGCTGTTGACCCAAGTAAAAGTTTCCTTTCGTTTAGTAATAAACCTTTGGGCCAAATGGGCTTTAAAAACCTCAAATTCATATCTTGAAATTTAAATGGGCTTTTGAGCCCATTTACCCAATTATAGCACCCACTTGACTCATAATCTCGATAAATGATAAAATCCGCTAAAGTCGAGCTCGATTTTGGCATCTTCGATCTTTTTCATCAATCTCGTGTCGGTTTTCGTCGGTTTTCGTGAACTTGGTACCTACACACATTCAAACAAGAAACAAGCATATACAAGGCATTTTTGATACATTTTGTGCATTATCTCATTGTTATTTGATACAAATGATATGAGTATTTAAGCTCATATCAGAGTTCTACTTGCCCTCAAGGATACCTTTTAGATAATCATTAAAAATATATCTTCCAAATAAGAACCCAAAACTATGAATTTAAACATTATGAGCTAAAATTTTTTAAACCGAGCATCTCACGAATTGGAAAAACGAATCGCACTCATACTTGTTGAGATATGCGATCGTTTAGCCATCGGAAATGCGTGAGCCTATCGGGGGCACACACTCAATACGGAGAACACACTTTTATTATATGTTTTATTATTAAATGTTTAAATAAAAACTTCACTATTATTTAATTAACGGGTTTTAATTAATTTATCGTGAGTGAGTTATTTAAATTTGGGAACAAAATCTATTCTAGAATACCCCATAGCCTTAATCGGCCGAATATATACAAGGGGGTTCTAGAAGATTTTCTTGGGTGTTTGTATAGTAACTAAATATTCTTTAGTTATTGATTAAGGGATATATTTTCCTTAATTAGATTTTTTGGAGTAGGGAACAAGTAATTGAGGAGGTGGAGGATTAGAAATACACATCCACACCTCATAATTATTTTGTCTCTCCCCGTGTTCCTTTGTTCCGTTTGATCGCAACAAACCACACAAACAAACCAAACGATTTAATCCTTAAATCCTAAACTCGCATAAAGTGTAAACATTTGCAAGATCGACTACCTTTTGGTTCTCCCTTGTGAAGTTTCAAAACCTTATAATAAACCCTTGATCCTCGTGTCAAGGTTTTAGTCCCTTTGGTTTTTTCCCTTGTGGTTAGTCACCATACATAAACCCTAATTAGGGTTTATCTGATTTTTGGGTAATCAATCTTGTAACATTTAAAACCGATCCTTACGTAATCCCTAATTAGGGTTTTGGATCTAGGGTTTCTAGTTACAAGATAAATACACTAGTTGTTCGAGAAGTGAAGTTACCACTAGCATCGTAGTTATGTTCGTTTGACGTGTCTTGTGAGCAAACGATGGAGACGGTAACTTAACCGTTGTAATTAAAGATCAAGATAACGACGCATTAGTTGATTTATTCAATTAATTTAAGGTTGGTTTTAAATTGTTTTTATTATGTGCTTGATCATGTATGTTATACTAGATACATTCCGCTGCGCACTCGTAGTTAATGGTTTAACTAGTTTCAAAATCCCCACAGTCGCATCACGAGTCAATTTGTATGGCATTCATGGGTTACACATAGAATGAACACGCTAGATCCGCTTGAAAACTCTCCTTGTTTTTTTTTCTATGGCAATAACATGCATTCTTGCCATAAAGTTTAAACTTGATCTAGATAATGGTTAAATTGGGTAGGTTAAATTGAACCGGTTAATAATTACGATTGTTTTTATTATCCGTCAAAGACCTTTGCATCTCACTTTTGTGATACTTTGCACGTCATCAAGTACCTTGCTCGAAAACTTGATGAGGGTCTTTGGTCCTCAATTCGAGGAAGACTCATTCAAGACTTGGATCTTATATGATTTATCGCTTTCATATAGAGTCTGTTTTCTTCTTCTACCCCTTCTAGTCTGTTTTTTTGTGCTTATTTGTTTTCCATTATGAATTGCAAAACGTAATAATTCAAGATTCTAGAATCATAAAAACGGATCTCTACTTTATCGAAAATAGCTTTAAAAGTATGTCATATTAATACAACATATTTTCCTTACGAATCGGCTATGTGTTATTTGTTAAAAATCGTTTTTGTAACAAATATTAATATGGACATAAGATCTATGAAACTTGTTTTTATTATAATCTAATTGTTTTGCAAAATCATATTGTCACTCGAGTTGGGCTTACATACCGTAATGATGGCTTATAAACTATCTTCTCAACGCCGTGATTTGCAAAATTAATTGGTTTATAATACTTAAAAACAACTTGTTTTGTGCTTTACTAATGATGGACTTTCTATTGCACTACGTGCTCTAGTCAAGCTATCTAAGGTTTGAACGATCTTTAATCTTTTCCTGTGTCATGTACATGTTTCGACATCTATATGATAATTATCCCAAGCACTCGCGCCCTCGGGCGCATGAAGAGTAGGATATATACTTTGATCATTCTTTAATCTTTTCCCGCGGTAAACACGCCTAAACCAAAGTTAACAAAAGGTTTTTCTTAACTTATGCTAAAAGATGATTGCATGCATCTTTTACACGGTTTTGAAATTTGTTTTCTAAAACTTATGTGATACCTATTTGAATTTTTAAGTCTATGCCATCCAATTTAATAGAACTTGTAGTCTTTTGTCTCCATCTGGTCAGACCTAGGAAGAATCATGTGTAGAAACTAGAAGGGGGGGGGGGGGGGGTTTGAATATTTTCTTATATTTACTTGTTAAAAGATGGTTTTCAAAAAATCCTTTTTCAAAAACTTAGGCTTGAGGAAATATGTGAAATCTTCTTATGCACAATATGAACAATGATAGTGTAACTAAATTAATACTAACTAATGTATATGCACAAAGAATCGAGAATGTAAAGAGTTAAGGGTAAAAAAAGATCAAACTAAACACCAAGGATTTATAGTGGTTCGGCAACGAAGCTCACTCCTCGTTCCTACTCCACTCCTCGAGTACTCCTTACTCAAGAGTTCACTACACAACAAGCTCCTTATGGTGGAGAAAACCGTACACGTTGCTTAACTAATTTCCGACTCTAAGCTAAAAGTCGAGCCCTAATCGTAGCTAGGACCAATCTACACAACTATACTTAGTACATACACAACTTCCAAATAGACACAACTACTTGGATCTTCACAACTATGACACAACAACAAATGTATAAGATTTGATCTTCAAAGGATCTTTGGTGGTGGACTCAACACTTTACAAGGATAGTGTTCTTCTCTTTTCACTTGGAAAAGAAGGGATGGATGGGATAGATTCACTTCTGAAGAAGTAGTAATCAATCAAATGATCAAGGATTTGAGTGATTTAAGAAGTATGTTTGAATCTGGAAATATATGTGCAAAAGAGGTGAAGAGAAAATCTGAGAATGGTCCACTATTTATAGACAAAGGGCCAACGGCTATATCTGCCCGCGGTTCCTTATCTCAGCCGGCGGTTCCTTATCAATAAGGAACCGCATAGGCACTAGGGAACCACCGGAGTAGACTCCGCTCCCTTTTTGTCCTTTAGTGGCGGAGGTCTTATCTGATTATAAAATATCCTAAAAGAATATTCCAAATCAAAAAAGAATATACCATTTTCAAATTTTCAAATATTTAATTTAATAAAACATTTTCTTAAAAAGAAAGTTTAATAAAAACTTGTCTTACTTAATAAAAAGTGAGTTTTAAGAAAAGATTAAATCACTTGATCACTTGATTAAGGTTAGTACTTGTTTATTCATACCTTAAGTGAAAATGGGTAAAATGAAAAATACTTGAACTCAAGAATTCGTTTTTCGTTGTTTTCGTAAATGCTTGTTTTTACATATTGTCGTAATCAAAACTAAGCGAGACCGAAAAATGCAAGTAACTTTTTTAGGCATTATTGCATTAACAATCTCCCCCTTTTTGATTCCGACAATACATAAACTCAATCATACAAAAACAAGATTTTCGAAGACGAGTTTATTCATTTCTCCCCCTTTGTCGAAGCAAAAAGGTTGCACAAGTCGGTGTTGAAGAGACGGACTTTGCAAAGACTCCCCTTGGTGCTTACTCCCCCTTGCTTGGGACACCGAGGAATCGAGATATGGTGACAAGCTACATAGAAGGGTTAGTTGAACAAAAGAGACAACCAACAAGAGATAGCTATAGGTCAAAAATAAAATAAAAAGAGAAGAAAACACGAAGACTAAGATCCAAATGTAGTCATGTAAAAAAAATCATACAAAGATGTATGAAAAAGGAAACAAGCCAAAAGCATAAATCTAATCCTAGTTAATCTAGAATTCTAAGATTTGCTTGAATTAGGTGTCTTGTGGATAAGCAACCAATGCTTATATGAAAGACAAGGTAGTGGTGGAAGGTGGTGGTGGTGGCTTGGTGGAGATCTCATAATCAAAGTGAAGAGGAGGCTTGCTTAAAAGACTCTTGATGTAGCTCAAATCCTCATAGATGTATGCCATAGCAAGATGTTGATATTGACAACAATGACAATATGTCCCATGGTGCATGACATTATCATGAGAAGTAGGAAGAACATTAAAGGGTGGTGGTAGAAGAAAAGATGTTCCACAATCAACATTCTTGGTAGGAGAAATGTGATTAAGAGTGTTCTTGGGTGAATTTGGATTGAAAGTGTTCTTGGGTGAGTTGGGATCGAAAGCAATTGGGGAAAATGGAGGAGAATCAAGGCTTTCATTAGGAGAATAATACATTTTGGGATGTAAAGTATGGCAAAATGCTTATGGTTAAATAGGGAAGGCTCAAGGTATTTTTAGGGTGGTCAAAGGGTTGAAACAAAGATTCCCAAAAGTGTTGGAAAAAATTTGGAGTTTCAGAAATACCTGAAAAAGGAAGCACTGTACGCGGTTCCTTATCACTTCTGGCGGTTCCTTATCGCTAAGGGACCGCGGTTCATATATGGAACCGCCTACAGAGGCTGTGTTTTAGTGGTGAAGGAAGATATTTCAATTCAGCAAATCTTATTTTTCTAGTCTAACTAATCATAGGGATATTCTTAAAAGCAAAGATAGACAAAGAAAACACATACGAACTCACCAAATAGAGATTTGACCAAAATACATGGATTTTAAAATAAAAATCGATGTAGGAGATGTGTAAGACAAGACCTTAAGTCGCGACACTATGATCCTCCATGATTCTATCTTGTTCTTGCTATGTTTGAGAGAATCATACATATGAATTATGTAAGCTCGAGATTAATAGCAAGAATCTAAGAAAAACGTTTTTAGATTGAATTAACAATGTCAAAACATTTTTCGACCATTTTCAAAAGAGACTTTGAGAATTTTGACAAGGAGAAGAGAAGATTTTCAAGAAGAGTTTAGGAGACTCAATGACTCAAAGTGATAAAAGACTCAAAAGAAAATAAGAGACTCAATAAAAGGAAAGCAATTAAGGAATATGTTCCATTAATTCTAGACCTAGACGCAAGTAATTAAAAGGTTCCCTCTTAAGTGGCTTAGTGAAGATGTCGGCTAAGTTATCCTTGGAGGGTACCTTCTCAATCGAAATGTTCCCCTTTTGAACATTATCCCTAAAGAAATGGTGGCGAATTTCTATGTGCTTGGTTCGCGAATGTTGCACGGAATTCTTGCTAAGGTCTATAGCACCTTTATTGTCGCACATGATGGGAACATCATCAAGAGAAATCCCGTAATCAACAAGTGCTTGCTTCATCCATAGAGCTTGTTGGCATGCTTTACCGACACTCACATACTCGGCTTCCGTGGTGTATATCGCAAGAGCGGTTTGTTTCTTGGAGGACCGATAAGTTAAACAACAACCCATGAAGGTACAAACTCCACTAGTGCTTTTCCGGTCCACATAGTCTCCCGCATGATCCGAGTCCGCGTAGACAATGGTTTCTACGCCGATCCCTTTAGAATACCATAATCCTAAATGTACTAGTTCCTTTAATGTATTGGAAGATACGCTTAACCGCTTCAAGGTGAGAGGTTTTGGGAGCCTCTTGGAAGCGAGCACAAAGGCAAACACTAAACATTACATCCGGTCGACTTGCCGTTAGGTACAACAAACTACCAATCATACCTCTATATTTGGTGTTGTCTACCGACTCACAATCATCATCTACGGTAAGTTTAGTATCCGAGGCCATTGGGGTCTTCATTGGTCTAGATTCTTCTAATCCAAATTTCTTTAGCATTTCTTTAGCATACTTAGATTGACTAAAGAAAATACCATCATCCATTTGTTTAATTTGGAGTCTTAAAAAGAAGTTAAGTTCTCCCATCATACTCATTTCAAACTCATCATGCATGATTTTGGCAAAGTCATCACAAAATTCTTGACAAGTTGAGCCAAATATAATGTCATCAACATATATTTGCACGATTATGAGGTGAGAACCTTTCTTCTTTGTAAAGAGCGTGTTGTCTACCATCCCCATGGTATACTCATGTTTAACAAGAAACGCTTTAAGTCTATCATACCAAGATTTGGGTGCTTGTTTAAGACCATAAAGTGCCTTCTTAAACTTGTAAACATGATCCGGTTTCTCAAAATCAATGAAGCCGGGAGGTTGAGCCACATATACCTCCTCATTGATCAAACCATTAAGAAACGCACTCTTTACATCCGTTGGTTGAAGCTTAAAGTCTAAGGCACAAGCGTAGGCTAAAAGGATTCTAATGGATTCTAATCTTGCTACCGGTGCATATGTCTCGTCATAATCAATAACTTCTTGTTGATTATAGCCTTGAGCTACAAGTCTAGCCTTGTTACGAGACACAACACCATTCTCATCTAACTTATTACTATAGACCCATTTGGTTCCTATAATGGTAGAACTTCTAGGTGGAGGAACAAGTTCCCAAACATCATTAGCAACGAATTGATTCAATTCTTCTTGCATCGCAATGACCCAACTCTTATCCGTGAAGCTTATTTAACATTCTTTTGTTCAATCAAGGAGACAAAACAAAATAAGTTGCTTTGGTTTTGGACTTGAGATCTTAGGGTCCTTTGATTTAAGTCACCAATGATATTATTGAGAGTATGATCCTTAGATTCCTTAATGTTTACTTCCTTTTCAACACTAAGGTCTTCAACTCCTATTTTTCTAACCTCTTTGGCTTTAACTACTTCTATTTCATCTAAGTCATCATCAACCAATGGTGGTGTCTTGGGTAAAGGAAGGGTTTCATCAAAAGTCACGTTAAGTGATTCTTCAATTACGCCTGAGGTTCTATTGAGGACTATGTAGGCTTTGCTAGTATGGGAATAACCTAAAAAATACCTTCGTAAGACTTTGGGTCGAACTTGGTAAGGTAGTCTTTGGTGTTGAGGATAAAACACTCGCTTCCAAACACCCTAAAGTATTCCAATGAGGGTTTCTTACCTTTAAGAATCTCATAGGGGGTCTTTCCTAGGAAAGGTCGAATAAGAATTCGATTGAGAATATAAGTCGATGTGTCCATGGCATTGCACCAAAACTTTTGAGGCAAAGATTGCTCGTTTAACATCGTCCTACTCATCTCTTGGATGGTCCTATTCTTCCTTTCAACTACCCCATTTGATTTTGGAGTGCGAGGAGCCGAGAAGTTATGGGTAATACCATGAGCTTCACAAAAGGCGCCAAATTGCACTTCATTATCAAATTCCCTACCATGATCCGTCCTAATAGAGACAATTGGACATCCTAGTTGATTTTGAATTCTTCGACTAAAGATTTCGAAATGATCGAAAGCTTCATTCTTAGATGCCAAAAATCTAGTCCAAGTGAATCTAGAATAGTCGTCAACTATAACTAGGGTATAAAGGTTACCTCCATAACTCCGTATGGCGGAAGATCCAAAGAGATCCATATTGCGGAGCTCTAATCACCGAGAGGTTGAAACCAAATTCTTGGATTTGTGACTTGAGTGAACTTGCTTTCCAACTTTGCAAGCATCACAAAAGTGACTATCAAACTTCATCTTGGGGAGGTGTCTTACCAACTCCTTAGAGACTAAAGATTGAATTAAACGCATTTCTAACACCTTTTCCAATGACCTTTCCATCTTTTACGATTTCACTTTGCCAATGATATTACCACGTAGACTACTAGCGAATGTGACGTCACCTCTATCATATGCTTTGTAGTGCGAGAACAAACTTCGATTACCCGTCATGTGTTTAGAACAACCACTATCCTTAATCTACTCGTCGGGTTCCAAATCAATTCCCAAGCATATCTAGGTAACAACACACAAGATCAAACATTTGGTCCCCAATATATCATGGGTCCAAAATTGTTAGTTCCAAACATCCCTTGCATTTGGTTGGGATGCATGAATGGAGGAGGGGTTCCCCATGAGGAATAAAATGGAGGAGGATAATAATTCATATAACCATTTTGTTGTTCATTATTTCTTCTAGGTGTATTTGATCTTGGTTTAGAGTTGTGGTCATTCCTTCTAGGTGTTGGAGTTTTACTTCTAGGTTATGAATTGTTTTGACTATCTCTTCTAGGTGTTGTCGTTCTACTTCTAGGCCTAGACTCATTCCGTACTCTTGGTGGAGTAGTGGATGGTCTTGATAAACTTCTATTTCCTATTAGAGGTTTACTCAAGGGCTTATAGAACTTATCAACGGCATTGTCGTCAAGTATGGGTAATGTGACCTTGTTAACAATAAGATGCTTTGGTTGTTAATCTAAATTTGACTTTTCAGAAAGTTCAGGATTTTCAGCAAAACCTCTTTCTGGCCGCGGTTCCTTATATAGGGCGGCGGTTCCATAGTGATAAGGAACCGCCCCATACAATCTGGGACCGCGTACAACAGACGATTTTTCTGAAAATCTGACTTGTTTAGGTTCACTAGTTGATGCTTCATTTGAGTTAAAACCTACACCAAGTCTTTCCTTAGAATGAACTTGTTTGTTTAACATATCATCAAGAGCACTAGTACCTTTCATGAACTTTTCCAATTTAATGGAGGTGCTCTTGAGATCTTCATTCTCTAATCTAAGTTTCTCACAACTTAAGCAACCTAAATCAACTTCTTTGTTTTTCTCAAGCTTGGCTAATTTCTCCCTAAGTTCATTGATCTCATTTTCAAGCTTAGTTTTGGTTGATTTTAAGGTTTTGTTCTTTTCTATGAATTTAAGGCTAAGTTTGTGTAAATTATCATATTGGCCTTCTAATTCAATATCATCTAAGGTGAAGCTATCATTGCTATAATATTCGGTTTCAGAATGTACCTCTTTAGAAGTATGAGCCATAAGACATTTCTCCTCTTTGGGGTTGTCATCAACATCTTCACCGCTATCGCTCCAAGAACCACTAACGAACGCCGTGTGATTCTTATCGCGTGAAGGCTTTGGACAATCACTACTGAAATGATTTGGATCACCACATCTAAAGCAATTCCTATCACCTTTTTCGTTCTTGGCAACCTGATTCTTTGAGAATGTTTTCTTGTCATAGTTGGGTTGCTCACGTGTTGACCTCGTCTTTTGAAGAACTTCTTGAAATCTCTCACCGCCAATGCATACTCCTCGTCATCGCTATCCGAGAAACTATCATGATCGCTTTGTGCCTTCTTTGCTTTGAGTGCAAGAGACTTCCTTTCACTCTTGGTTTTTACCAATTCCGAGTCCTTCAAAATTATCATCTCATGAACCTTCAAGTTGCCTATGAGTTAATCAAGTGATAAAGTTGAGAGATATTTCGATTCTTCAATCGCCGTGACTTTTTCTCTCCACTTCGGATGTAAGGACCTTAGAAACTTCCTAACATTTTTCTTGCTAGAAAAACCTTCATCAACTGCTTTTAGACTAGTAATAATAGTGTTGAATCTAGCAAAAGCACTATCAATAGTTTCATCTTCTAAGATGACAAATTGTTCATATTGTTGGACAAGAAGATCGATTTTGCTTTCTTTGACTTGGCTATTACCTTGGTGGGTTAATAAAAGAGTGTTAAAAATATCTTTAGCGGTTTCACACATAAAAATCCTTTCATACTCTTTCTTAGGTAAAGCATTATAACTCACCATTTTAGCCTCATTATTTTTCGAAAGTTTCTTTTTAGTATCGTCATTAGCTTTGTCAAAAGTGACCAATTCTTTTGTTTTAGAAACTTCATTAAATTTATAAGGTAAAAAATGACCATTGGTAATAACATGCCAAAGATCTAAATCTTTTGATTTCACATAAGTCTCAAATCTATTTTTCAAATAAATAAAACTATCGGTTTCAAAAAGTGGTGGTGTTTGCATAGATTGCCCTTCTAGGTACTTGTTGGAATCTATAGATCGATTCAAGTTTTAAAATACAATATACTTTAAAAATTCTTGAGCAACCTCGCTCTGATACCAATTGTAGAAACTAGAAGGGGGAGGGGTTGAATAGTTTCTTATATTTACTTGTTAAAAGATGGTTTTCAAAAAATCATTTTTCAAAAACTTAGGCTTGAGGAAATATGTGAAATCTTCTTATGCACAATATGAACAATGATAATGTAACTAAACTAATACTAACTAATGTATATGCACAAAGAATAGAGAATGTAAAGAGTTAAGGGTAAGGAAAGATCAAACCAAAATCCAAGGATTTATAGTGGTTCAGCAACGAAGCTCACTCCTCGTTCCTACTCCACTCCTCGAGTACTCCTTACTCGAGAGTTCACTACACAACAAGCTCCTTATGGTGGAGAAAACCGTACACGTTGCTTAACCAATTTCCGACTCTAAGCTAAAAGTCGAGCCCTAATCGTAGCTAGGACCAATCTACACAACTATACTTAGTACATACACAATTTCTAAATAGACACAACTACTTGGATCTTCACATGTAACACTCTCATTTTTCGTATCGGTACAGCGGAAGGGTCTTTCAGAGTGTTACGGGATAGCACAATAACTCCAATCATAGACAACACATAAAAATGGTTGTACAAGGTTTAACAAACATTCATTCGATAAAAAGTTTCAAAAGCGTACAACAGGTCCCAAATTATACAGGTCATTAAGTTTACAAAACACAGATCGAATGAACATTTTTAATATTAAGTGTGGGCCATCAGAGTCGATCTCCATCCGGATTACCTTCAAGCACCTGAGATAAAAACATGAAAAAATCATATCAGCGAATGCCGAGTGAATTCATAGAGTTTAATGAAAACCGTTATATAAAAACAATCATTTACAATCATTGAAAATCAGAACACAAGTATAATATCGGAAGTAAGTCCTCATGTTGCTAGTCAGGCAATATATAAATCAAGCATACATCTGAAACCGTCCATGAGACCGTAGTCTCTATATTACCATGATAGGTAATATATTCATCGTAATAGCATCGTTATCGTTTTGTATTTATGTTTTATATTATAGGATTATTATTAGCCGCATGACATTGTTACCTTACTATGAAAACAGCGGGCCGCGAACCCGACAAACAATTTGCCCATCTAAGTTAGCGTGTCGTCACAAAAATCACGCTATGGAATCTTCTCATACATAAATTCGCTTACCAATCAATGTGGTACGACGGGGATCAACCGTCAAGGCGCGAACTGGGGTGATCGTCCCCAAATAGTACTATCAAATGCATAAGCGTCTACCAAATCCCGGTAGTTCACAATTCATGCTAATGGAACTTTAAGTGACATAACCTAACTACTAATAATCCTTTTAGTCTCGAATATAGGGTCATAGCATCATTCGGGTCCATATCATTAAGCATACAATCGGGACTACTTGTGTTCTATTTTTATAAAAAATCTAGCATGTTATCTCCCTCGCGGGTTTACAAATCATTTTATAAAACATTTAAAAGAGTGCGAGGCTATGAACTCACGTTGTTAATGAAAGGCGGATTATCGGCTACGGGCGTGCTTCGGTCACGGAAACCTATATAAATAATAATCGGTCTTAGACTCGGTCCAATGAATCTTATCAAAATAACAATATACATATGATGATTTTGTACATATGATGATGATCAAGTGGGTTTATACATCCTTGTTTACTCATTTTAGTGTTTACGTCTTGGTAACGTCTTACTAGTTTACTAGTTTTACCGATTTTACCTATTTTAAGTCCATTAAGTCTTTTATAAGTTCTTTAACTTGTTTTTATCCCTTTTATACCTATATTATCAGTATATATACATTTCATGTTGGGCCCAAATGGGTTAAGCCCAATAAGTTCTTCTTACAAGTTTTTATCTTATTAAGTCCAATTATTAGTCCAATATGTTTATTTAGCTCGTAAATGTCCGTATTTCATATAGTTCGGGTTTTATCGGTTTTTACTTGTATTAGTTACCTATACATCAGTATATGACTTTTATAAACTTTACATTAGACGGTTTTTGGTCGTCTAAGTTTTATTTGGCGAAAAACGTTAATTTTACGGCGATAGCCGAAAAAGTCGTAAAAATCAAGTTTATAGTTTTTATTACTTATAAATATTATTTTACCACCATTTTTATAATTTACCCATTTAATTAACCTTTTATACATTTATATAAATAAGTTTTATAAGTTAGTGGGTTTATATTTTTACATTTTATACATTATAATGTGAGTGCTTATATAATATTAATAAACATTATTTCCAAAAATCTGATTTTTAACTTCATGTTCACCATTTTTAACATATCTAGAGTTCTATAATGACTTAGAAGCTCATTTTTGGATGACATGTTCTTCATAATATGTGCTACATATAACTTAGTTATAGCTACTGCCCATTTTGAGTTTAAGTTGCCTTAACAGTCCCTACAAAACTGCTTATTCAGATTACACCACCTAACTTGTTTTGATCATATCTCACTCATTATTTTGATTCCATTGCATGGCCAACTCTCACATGTGTATAACATCATATAATTACTGTAAATAGATCAAACCATGCAATTTTATCAGTTCATCGTTTAGTTATCTACTGTTTTTATACAGCCAACTAAATAGTCAAGATTTTAGCTTCATTTCTTATAGTTATCATCATTTTTAAGCATATTTATCAACACTTGATCCCCACACAACATTTTTATCATCATATATACATCATATACATATACAAAATGAAAGAAAATACATTTTTTCTTTACAAAATAACAAGAGAAAAATGGAGAGGATGATCTTCTTTACCAATCCAAGTGGATTTCTTGTTTTAGGAAGACAAGAACTTGATGAACACAACAAGTATCTCCAAGACCATCAAATATGAAGAACATAGGTTGGAAAATCAGCCCTAGGACACAAGCAAATCACCTCCAAAGTTGTTAATATGGCCACCAAATGATCAAGGCTTCAAGAGAACACCTTAATAGAACTAGTAAACATGTGGTTTATGGCTAGAAGAGATCAAAGAGGGTGTTTGTTGGCTTATTTGGGACGGCAAAGGGAGAGAGTTGAGAGAGTTTTTGGAGTGGATTGCATGTAAGAAATGAGGGAAATGAAAACAAGTTGCTTGTTTTGTGGTTAAGTGGTAAAGGTTAGCTTGAAATGTAAGCTAAGGCTTACACTTGTGTAAGTTAGCTAAACTTGATGCCACCTATGTGTTGTGGTGTCAAGTTAGCCGTCCCATATAAGCTAGTGGGGTGGGACAAAGTGTTTTGTCCCATCTCACTAGTTTACGGGTATTTCTCGATTCTATTTTTCTCAATTTGTGTGCCCTCGGGTCGTTTTACGAAAAACGTTTTTATAAATTATGAATCACCGTCACAAAACGAATCCAATAAAAATTGTCTCATCAAAAACGGAGTTCAAAAACGTAAATACGAAATCCTAAGGTTTCCGGTTTAGTCGTAAAAGATGCCAAATTATGCACGTAAGCCCAAATTTAAATCCGTAAATTGTGAGTTCGTCAACCAACACAAAAATAAGTTTCAAAATATTATACGAGAAAATATTTTACTACCTGAAAATGTTAGATTGTCACAGCTTTTCCTCCTAAAAGGGATCAACGTCCTCGTGATCCATTTCATTTGGATGTCCGTTTCTTATTGAAATCGTAGAGGTGCGGATATTTCTTCCACATTTCATCCTCTCGTTCCCAAGTATACTCCGGTCCATGCTTTGAATTCCATCGGATCTTGACAATAGGTATCCGACTTTGTTTCAGTTGCTTTACCTCACGGTCCATAACTTCTACGGGCTCTTCGATAAAATGCAACTTCCCATCTATTCGAACCTTACCTAACGGAATTTTCTCATCACTCACTGCTAGACATTTCTTCAGATTAGATACATGGAATGTGTTGTGAACACCATGAAGTTCTGGGGGTAACTCTGGTTTGTAAGCCACCGGACCTACTCTAGATAAAATCTTAAAGGGTCCAATATAACGGGGATTCAATTTCCCTCGTTTTCCAAATCTTATAACGCCTTTCCATGGCGATACTTTCAACATTACTCGGTCACCCACTTCAAACTCCATTGGCTTCCGCCGCACATCCGCGTAACTTTTCTGTCTACTACGGGCAGTCAACAACCTATTCTTAATCTGAACTATCATCTCCGTAGTCTCCCGGATCAATTCCGGTCCCGTGAGCTGGGTATCCCCAACTTCACTCCAACATACAGGAGATCTACACTTCCTACCATACAAAGCTTCAAACGGTGCAGCCTTAATACTAGAATGGTAACTATTGTTATACGAAAACTCTGCTAACGACAAATGTTTATCCCAATTCTTAATTAAGTCTAACACACAAGCTCTCAACATATCTTCAAGTGTTTGTATCGTCCTTTCACTCTGCCCATCAGTCTGGGGGTGATAAGCAGTGCTCATGTCGAGATTCGTTCCCAAAGATCTTTGGAGAGATTTCAAAAAATTCGATGCGAATCTAGGATCTCGATCTGAAATGATCGATACAGGCACTCCATGTTTGCATACAACATTATCAAGGTATATTCGAGTCAGCTTCTCCAGTGAGAACTGCTCCTTAACCGGAATGAAGTGTGCTGATTTGGTCAGTCTATCGACAATAACCCAAATCGAATTGTTTCCAGATGATGTTCTAGGAAGCTTGGTGATAAAGTTCATTGTAATTCGCTCCCACTTCCATTCAGGAATCTTAGGCTGTTGAAGTAGTCCTGATGGCTTTTGATGTTCCGCTTTAACTCTAGCACAAGTCAAGCATTGAAGAACATACATAGCTATGTTAGCTTTCATATTCGGCCACCATTACAACTTCTTCAAATCATGGTACATCTTATCAGATCTCGGATGAATGGAATACTTAGATTTATGGGATTCTAACATAATCAAGTCTCTTAAGCCTCCAAACTTAGGTATCCACATACGACCTCTTAGGCATTTCACTCCATCAGCTCTAACCTCTAAAGGATCTCCTTCTCCTCGGAACCCTTCATTAACAAAATTCTCCTTCTTACAGGCTTCTATTTTCGCATTTCTAATTTGCTCAGGCAAATTATTGTGCACGGTCAAGACTAGAGAACGCACCCTAATAGGCTCTCTATCTTTCCTACTCAACGCATCAGCAACAACATTGGCTTTTCCTGGGTGATATTTTATATCACAATCATAATCACTTAACAACTCTATCCATCTTCGTTGCCTCATGTTCAATTCCTTCTGGTCGAGAATATACTGTAGGCTATTGTGATCGGTGAATACCGTACACTTGGTGCCATACAGATAATGTCTCCACAACCTAAGAGCAAAGACTACAGCTCCTAACTCAAGATCATGAGTAGTATAATTCTCCTCATTCTTCCTTAATTGCCTAGAAGCATAAGCTATCACTTTCTCTCTCTGCATCAAAACAGCTCCATAACCTCTAAGAGATGCATCACAATACACTACAAAATCTTCACTCCCGTCGGGTAATGATAAGATTGGCGCACTACATAATTTTTGCTTCAATGTCTGAAATGCTCCATCTTCATCACTTCCCCAAACGAAAGGTTTATTCTTCTGAGTAAGCTTAGTCAAGGGTTTAGCTATCAAAGAAAATTCTTTAATGAATCGCCTATAATAGCCAGCTAATCCTAAGAACTGTCGCACTTCCGTTGGCGTTGTCGGTGCAGACCAATTCTTAATAGCTTCAACCTTTGCAGGATCAACATGAATTCCATCT
Source organism: Glebionis coronaria (assembly GCA_025667525.1). Taxonomy (NCBI): domain Eukaryota; kingdom Viridiplantae; phylum Streptophyta; class Magnoliopsida; order Asterales; family Asteraceae; genus Glebionis; species Glebionis coronaria. Next base: position 629,153,254 of record CM046874.1, on the reverse strand, counting down.
CTGTTAATCACATGACCAAGAAATTGCACAGAATCTAACCAGAAATCACACTTCAAAAACTTAGCATACAACCTTTCATCCTTCAACAAATTCAAAACAATCCTCAAATGTTCTCTATGCTCGTCTTCATTCTTAGAATAGATTAGAATATCGTCAATAAACACAATCACAAATTTATCCAAGTAGGGCTTGCACACTCGATTCATTAAATCCATGAAAACCGCAGGTGCGTTAGTTAACCCAAATGGCATTACTTGAAATTCATAGTGTCCATAACGAGTTCTAAATGCAGTTATAGGAATATCTTCTTCACGGACGCGAAGTTGGTGATATCCTGACCACAAATCTATCTTAGAATACACACTAGATCCTTGCAGTTGATCAAACAAATCATCAATCCTAGGTAAAGGATATCGATTTTTAATTGTCAACTTATTCAGTTCCCTATAATCAATGCACATACGAAAAGATCCATCCTTCTTCTTAACGAACAAGACTGGAGCTCCCCAAGGCGACGAGCTCGGTCGAATAAAACCTTTATCAGACAACTCCTTAAGTTGCTCAGATAACTCCTTTAATTCAGAAGGGGCTAATCGGTAAGGCGCACGTGCCACCGGTGCAGTACCAGGAATTAAATCGATTCGAAACTCTACTTGCCTTATCGGTGGAAGTCCGGGTAAATCTTTAGGAAATACCTCAGGAAATTCACAAATAATAGGTACATCTTCCAATCGTTTCTCCCTAGACTCATTCCCGGTCACTTGAGCTAAGAATAACTCACAACCGTTCCTGATGTACTTTTGGACTTTAATACATGAAACGATTTTCAAACGGGATTCACCTCGACTACCATCAATTACTAATGTCCTATTCCTAAGAGGAATCTTAACCTTCTTCTCTCCACATAAAATAGTAGCATTATTCAACAACAACCAATCCATACCAATAATAATATCAAAGCTACCTAATTCTATCAACATCAAATTAATCGGAAAGGAATGGTTCAAGAGATTTAGAGAGCATCCTTCTAATAGCTTATTAGTTTTCACTAATTTACCATCAGCCAATTCCACCTCGTAACTGGTACTTATCTCAACAGGTTCAATATCAATAAGGGCACTAAATTTAGTGGATACAAAGCTCCTATCGGCACCCGAATCGAATAAAGCAACAACATAATGATTGTTGAGTAAAAACGTACCGGTAACGACATTCGAATCCTCTTTCTTCACCTCAATTGTTCCAAGTTGGTAGATACCACCCTTGGGGTTTCTTCCAGGTACAATCGCTTTCAACTTGGGGCATTCCGATTTCCTATGACCTTCTTCATTACAGTTGAAGCAAATGGTTCTCTTCTTACACCTTTCAACCTTGTGTCCAAGCTTTCCGCAATTGCGGCATTTCCAGCAGTCGCCAGCATGCCTCTTGTTGCCACACTTAGGACATCTATCATCGTTGCTCGGTGCATTGTTGTTGGTAAGAGCATTTGCATTCCCCTTTCTCTTGTTCTGACGGCGATTGAAATTCTTCCTATTATCACCTCTATCTACACGCTCACCGTCTCCCTTTCTTTTCTCACCTACACGGGCTTCATATTCCTTATCCTGAATTATCTGTCCAATGAGTTGGTAAGCCATTCGAACAGCATCATCAATGGTCAGTGGTTTCGATGATGTTACGTCCCCCCGGATATTCCTGGTTAACCCTTTCACATATTGCTCAATTCGGATCTCTTCGGGTTCAACTAATCGAGGACATAGCAAGGCCAACTCATGGAATCGATTCGTGTAACTATCAATGTCCACACCTTTCATTCTCAAATGAATCAACTCTTGTTCTAACCTAATAATCACACTACGAGGACAAAACTCTAAAGTCATCCACTTCTTAATTTCAGCCCAAGGAGTAGCATTAGCAGCATCAAGACCCATGAAAGCAATTCTCCCGTTCCACCAAGTCAACGCACGACCTTTAAGAGTAGCCATAGCAAAAGTCACCTTATCTTCCTCCTTACACTTACTAATCCTAAACACCGATTCAATCTTTTAAATCCACTGGCTTAGTCCTACAGCACCTTCAGTTCCATTAAAAGGTAGAGGTTCACACTTCATGAACGTCACATAAGTACAGCCACCAACTTCAGGTGCATTAGTTCCAAGTCCTCCTACATTTCCTCCAACATTAGCATTCACATTATTAGCATTCACATTCACATTAGTACCGCCAATTCCACTACCGCCAGCTCCACTACCGCCAGCTCCACTACCGCCAGCTCCACTACCGCCAGCTCCACTACCGCCAGCTCTACTACCGCCAGCTCCACTACCGCCAGCTCCACTACCGCCAGCTTCATTTCTAGCATTTGCCATAAATTCAGTCATAGATGCGGTAACTTGCTCCGTAATAATCCTACGTACATCATCCTCAGTCACAGCCTTCTTGGGCGGCATAGTTCTAAAATTTCACAATTTCAAAGCATTAAGCATTCATCCAACCAAGGATTCATATAATATGGATCGAATTCATAATCAAGATACAAATAAGGCACAATATGGAATTCAAGACAAGATACATATTTCATTCGATCTGAAACAAAAGTATTGTCTTAGTACATCCCATATCAAAGTTCTAACACTATATACACTCAAAATTCGTGCCAAGTCTATTACTAACAAGTCGGTTCAGTCAAAGCTACAAAAGTACAAAATATACAAAGGTCACTACTAAACACAGACTGGTCTACTGAGAACCGCCAGATGGTCCATCATCCATCGTCTTCTGAATCTTCATCGGACGATCACTAGACACATCTTCAGCTGGGCGCTTACGGATTACTCCTCTTTCAACCATATCAGCATAAAATCTACTATTCCATCCCACAGATATATTCAGCTCCTTTTAGGCTTTCTCACGCATCACACGAGCCACACTCAACTGAATCTCCATAGTATTCACCTTTCTCTTCATTGCAGCATACTCACCACTTTCCAACACTGATAACCTCCTAAAAGCCTCATTCAAACCACGTTCTACATTATTCAAATCCAAACTAAGCAATTCTCGCTCTTTCTCGCTAACCTTTGTCTTCGACTCCAAATAAGCAACCTGAGTCTGAATAACACCTAATCCAACCTCTGTCATACAACTCTTAACACGGGAAGCATCTAGATCACGTCTCAAGGCCCATGGTGCAAGACCATCAATATGAGTAGCCTCTCGAGTACTAGACGACTCTCCTATCTCACCTCTACGAGTAGCAATACCATCAGTACCGTCAGGTGCATCGTCATCCTCATCCTCCTCTGATTCAGAATCAGATTCAAACGATTCAGACATTTCATCCCTAGGTAACTCATCCTCAGAATCAGACAAACAAACTGGTGGGGGCAAAGGCTCGCCCTCTGGAACATCAAACGGATAAATAAGCTCAGCTTCCTCATCGTCATCAACCTCAACATCTATACCTACATCCTCCTCGACATCCTCGTCGTCAATCTCGTCATCTAAATTATCTAATCCAATCTCATCATCATTTTCAATATCCACATTCTCAATCTCCACATTCTCAATATCCACATTCTCAATATCCACATTCTCAATATCAACATTCTCAATATCCACATTCTCAATATCAACATTCTCTACTAAGTCAACCTGTGGGGAAATCTGATCTCCTAGTCCTAACTCGGGCTCGGGATCCTCAAATGGTTCCTCCTCATCATCTATATCATAATCTACTAAGTCTAAATAAGGATCATCATCTACATTAGGTTCGGGAATAGCATGGTTTTCTACAGGAATATTAGGGTCAGCCATGACAATCTGCATTTATATATATATCTCGTATTAGGATAACATACTAGTTAAACAATTACATAATGAAATCACGATATATACATATATATAAATTAAATTATATATATCAAAATATATATCTTCTCAATAGGGCTTGTTGGTAACGTCAGAGATCTCTGGCACCGTTATAGTCAAAAGATTTTTCAAATATTTTCTCAAATGTTCATTGTCAAAAGATTTTGAAAAGTTTTGTTCAAAACCTTGGTTTTTAAAATCTTTTGTTCTCTACAACGAGAGCTCTGGTACCAAACTGTAACACTCTCATTTTTCGTATCGGTACAGCGGAAGGGTCTTTCAGAGTGTTATGGGATAGCACAATAACTCCAATCATAGACAACACATAAAAATGGTTGTACAAGGTTTAACAAACATTCATTCGATAAAAAGTTTCAAAAGCGTACAACATGTCCCAAATTATACAGGTCATTAAGTTTACAAAACACAGATCGAATGAACATTTTTAATATTAAGTGTGGGCCATCAGAGTCGATCTCCATCCGGATTACCTTCAAGCACCTGAGATAAAAACATGCAAAAATTATATCAGTGAATGCCGAGTGAATTCATAGAGTTTAATGAAAACCTTTATATAAAAACAATCATTTACAATCATTTAAAATCAGAACACAAGTATAATATCGGAAGTAAGTCCTCATATTGCTAGTCAGGCAATATATAAATCAAGCATACATCTGAAATCGTCCATGAGACCGTAGTCTCTATATTACCATGATAGGTAATATATTCATCGTAATAGCGTCGTTATCGTTTTCTATTTATGTTTTATATTGTAGGATTATAATTAGCCGCATGACATTGTTACCTTACTATGAAAACAGCGGGCCGCGAACCCGACAAACAATTTGCCCATCTAAGTTAGCGTGTCGTCACAAAAATCACGCTATGGAATCTTCTCATACATAAATTCGCTTACCAATCAATGTGGTACGACGGGGATCAACCGTCAAGGCGCGAACTGGGGTGATCGTCCCCAAATAGTACTATCAAATGCATAAGCGTCTACCAAATCCCGGTAGTTCACAATTCATGCTAATGGGACTTTAAGTGATATAACCTAACTACTAATAATCCTTTTAGTCTCGAATATAGGGTCATAGCATCATTCGGGTCCATATCATTAAGCATACAGTCGGGACTACTTGTGTTCTATTTTTATAAAAAAATCTTGCATGTTATCTCCCTCGCGGGTTTACAAATCATTTTATAAAACATTTAAAAGAGTGCGAGGCTATGAACTCACGTTGTTAATGAAAGGCGGATTATCGGCTACGGGCGTGCTTCGGTCACGGAAACCTATATAAATAATAATCGGTCTTAGACTCGGTCCAATGACTTTTATCAAAATAACAATATACATATGATGATTTTGTACATATGATGATGATCAAGTGGGTTTATACATCCTTGTTTACTCATTTTAGTGTTTAAGTCTTGGTAACGTCTTACTAGTTTACTAGTTTTACCGATTTTACCTATTTTAAGTCCATTAAGTCTTTTATAAGTTCTTTAACTTGTTTTTATCCCTTTTATACCTATATTATCAGTATATATACTTTTCATGTTGGGCCCAAATGGGTTAAGCCCAATAAGTTCTTTTTATAAGTTTTTATCTTATTAAGTCCAATTATTAGTCCAATATGTTTATTTAGCTCGTAAATGTCCGTATTTCTTATAGTTCGGGTTTTATCGGTTTTTACTTGTATTAGTTACCTATACATCAGTATATGACTTTTATAAACTTTACATTAGACGGTTTTGGGTCGTCTAAGTTTTATTTGGCGAAAAACGTTAATTTTACGGCGATAGCCGAAAAAGTCGTAAAAATCAAGTTTATAGTTTTTATTACTTATAAATATTATTTTACCACCATTTATATAATTTACCCATTTAATTAACCTTTTATACATTTATATAAATAAGTTTTATAAGTTAGTGGGTTTATATTTTTACATTTTATACATTATAATGTGAGTGCTTATATAATATTAATAAACATTATTTCCAAAAATCTGATTTTTAACTTCATGTTCATCTTTTTTAACATATCTAGAGTTCTATAATGACTTAGAAGCTCATTTTTGGATGACATGTTCTTCATAATATGTGCTACATATAACTTAGATATAGCTACTGCCCATTTTGAGTTTAAGTTGCCTTAACAGTCCCTACAAAACTGCTTATTCAGATTACAACACCTAACTTGTTTTGATCATATCTCACTCATTATTTTGATTCCATTGCATGGCCAACTCTCACATGTGTATAACATCATCTACTTACTGTAAATAGATCAAACCATGCAATTTTATCAGTTCATCTTTTAGTTATCTACTGTTTTTATACAGCCAACTAAATAGTCAAGATTTTAGCTTCATTTCTTATAGTTATCATCATTTTTAAGCATATTTATCAACACTTGATCCCCACACAACATTTTTATCATCATATATACATCATATACATATACAAAATGAAAGAAAATAAATTTTTTCTTTACAAAATAACAAGAGAAAAATGGAGAGGATGATCTTCTTTACCAATCCAAGTGGATTTCTTGTTTTAGGAAGACAAGAACTTGATGAACACAACAAGTATCTCCAAGACCATCAAATATCAAGAACATAGGTTGGAAAATCAGCCCTAGGACACAAGCAAATCACCTCCAAAGTTGTTAATATGGCCACCAAATGATCAAGGCTTCAAGAGAACACCTTAATAGAACTAGTAAACATGTGGTTTATGGCTAGAAGAGATCAAAGAGGGTGTTTGTTGGCTTATTTGGGACGGCAAAGGGAGAGAGTTGAGAGAGTTTTTGGAGTGGATTGCATGTAAGAAATGAGAGAAATGAAAACAAGTTGCTTGTTTTGTGGTTAAGTGGTAAAGGTTAGCTTGAAATGTAAGCTAAGGCTTACACTTGTGTAAGTTAGCTAAACTTGATGCCACCTATGTGTTGTGGTGTCAAGTTAGCCGTCCCATATAAGCTAGTGGGGCGGGACAAAGTGTTTTGTCCCATCTCACTAGTTTACGGGTATTTCTCGATTCTAGTTTTCTCGATTTGCGTGCCCTCGGGTCGTTTTACGAAAAACGTTTTTATAAATTATGAATCACCGTCACAAAACGAATCCAATAAAAATTGTCTCATCAAAAACGGAGTTCAAAAACGTAAATACGAAATCCTAAGGTTTCCGGTTTAGTCGTAAAAGACGCCAAATTATGCACGTAAGCCCAAATTTAAATCCGTAAATTGTGAGTTCGTCAACCAACACAAAAAATAAGTTTCAAAATATTATACGAGAAAATATTTTACTACCTGAAAATGTTAGATTTTCACATCACAACTATGACACAACAACAAATGTATAAGATTTGATCTTCAAAGGATCTTTGGTGGTGGACTCAACACTTCACAAGGATAGTGTTCTTCTCTTTGCACTTGGAGAGGAAGGGATGGATGGGATAGATTCACTTCTAAACAAATAGTAATCAATCAAATAATCAAGGATTTGAGTGATTTAAGAAGTATCTTTGAATCTGGAAATATATGTGCAAAGAGGTGAAAAGAAAATCTGAGAATGTTTCACTATTTATTGGACAAAGGGCCAACGGCTATATCTGCTTGCGGTTCCTTATCTCAGCCGGCGGTTCCTTATCGATAAGGAACCGCATAGGCACTAGGGAACCGTCGGAGTAGCCTCCGCTCCCTTTTTGTCCTTTAGTGGTGGAGGTCTTATCTGATTATAAAATATTCTGAAAGAATATTCCAAATCAAAAAAGAATATGTCATTTTCAAATTTTCAAATGGGTTAAGTCCATATATTGGCAATGTACTTTCCATCGTTTATACATCTAGGTAATGTAGTAATTTTATTACTAATATAGCTATACAAACCGGCTAGTGTTTTGTAATATAGGTAATATGACCGGTTAGGTGTCAGTTGAAAGTGAAAAATGACTGACACGTCATTTTTTTATTATTTTTTTATTTTTTTGTCGTAGTTGGATATAGCACATCAGATTATGACTTTATTGACTGCTGACATGTAACCCAATTAAAAAAAATCCTATATGGTGTTTTTACCTATTTAATTTTTTCTTAAATTTAAATTTATTTTTTAGAAAAATAATATAACTTGTCCAGATATTAATCAAATTTGCAGAAAACAACTAATGAATCGTAATCAAGATTTTAATCAGATCTGTGTAAGCCATCAACCACATATCACTACAATCAAATCCAAATCTGAATCGATCTAATCTTAAATCCCATCGTCTCATAAACATCAACAACAACCATCGATCACACAACAGCCTGACTCATATCTAATAAATTCCCATCATTACAGATATTAAATAGAAATCAAAATCTCGGCTTCATCCCATTTATGTGTCAGAATTACTATGAAGACTAAAAGAGATTATTACCACGAACTGGAAACATCATCACAGATCCGTGAGAGGTTAAACCCTCGTTTGATATACGAAATGTGAAGAAGAAAAATCTATAACAAGAGTGTTATAATCTATCTCGTTTTCAATTTAAAGAAACACATAATGAAAAAACACAACAAAACCTACCTTAAACACTAAAGGATCTTGAAGCCATTGTTTTTCTCGTAGGGTACACAGTTTGGTACAAACGGTTCGTTTGCATTTGTCTGACTTGTTTCATGAATGTCTCGTTCTATATTTTGAAGTGATAAGGCAGATCTATCTTGTGGTGTTAAATATTAAGGTAATGATGGATAAACAGGGACCTAGGAAAAAAAAATAACCAAGATTATAAAAATTATAGGTTAAAAAAATCCACGTGGAAAATAATTGTCTAGTTGGAAAACTCAACCAGTTATATTACTTATATTGCAAAACATTAGTCGGTTTTAATAACCATAATTAGTAATAAAATTAGTACATTGCCTATATGTGTAAACGAGGAAGAGTACATTGCTAATATATGGACTTAACCCTTTTCAAATATTTAATTTAATAAAACATTTTCTTAAAAAGAAAGTTTAATAAAAAAACTTGTCACACTTAATAAACAACGAGTTTTAAGAAAAGATTAAATCACTTGATCACTTGATTAAGGTTAGTACTTGTTTATTCATACCTTAAGTGAAAATGGGTAAAATGAAAAATACTTGAACTCAAGAATTCGTTTTTTGTTGTTTTCGTAAATGCTTGTTTTTACATATTGTCGTAATCAAAACTAAGTGAGACCGAAAAATGCAAGTAACGTTTTTAGGCATTATTTCATTAACATCATGCACCCAAGGCGATCTTTGTCATTGGTCAGACCTTTGCTAATTATTTCATGCTTTAAATTAGTACGACTTAAGTTGAATTCCCAGTCAGATTCGAAACCCGAGGCATAAGATGAGATAAAACATACTCATGATTTATTACATGTAGAACAAGTTTTTTGAGATGTTCATTGGTACTCATTTGAGTTGTGAGAACATCCCATCCAAACACTCTACAACAATAAACTTCATGAATCGTATCATAATTCTAAGATTTGCACTTGTAATGCAATTAACGCTCGACGCTTACCTCTTGCCCTACTTGTTATTAGACGGTCAGACCTCTGATATTGAGTGGGAGTGCAAGTAGGATCTTAGACTTATTAGTAATTAATTGGGTAGTTAAATCTTCTAAGAATTTAATTATCGAAAAATACTAAACTGAACTTTCTATGTTTTGATTAATTGTGTTATTGCAACATAATTCGTAAGAAAAGCGAGACTTACTTCTATCTCTTCTCATTAGTTGACAAGAATAAAATAGGTACATAATCGAATAATGATAGATTGTATTTAAACTCACTTTTAATATTTCATTATCCTAACCCGGTTCTGAAATCATTGAAAGATAACATATTTTGTGTATCTAGAGTACTTTTGTCTATAGCTACCAAAATAAATGACATCTTGCACTCGTCAAGATGTATGAGTTTAAACCGTAAAGAGTAAAGAATTTACTAGCACTTCGCTAGGTATCTTTCTTGGACTCTTATTATTCCTTAAATTGCTAAATACCCTTGTGGCTATGTAGACGATAAAGAAGGAATTGCATGCTAAATAGTCAAGTTAATTGAAAGCATGAACGGCTAGTCCCTCATCTACACAAGTAGAATTTCATATACTTTGTTCAAAACCTAAGTACATGCATACTTGTAGGCATTTTTTCAGAAATAAGGAAGTCAATAAATAGCTTTTTGCCTTCTACTGGTGATGTAACATTTATAATGTTGACAAGTTCAGTGGGAGCGTTGTAGTTTATTGCTGAAATAATATCATTGTAATATTGTCAATTTTAGTGGGAGCTACAAGATTTATTTTCTTGTTTAGTCACCCGTATTATTTCAAACTTGCTTTGAAATATTTATCACTTCCAAATATGAACGACCATTGCTTACAGAAAAATTGCATTTTATTTTATAAGATAACACGCTGCCTTTCTGATGTTGCCGTATGACACGTTATATATAAAATAATAATCCACCATTATTTATTTAAAGTTATGGTTCTAAATATACTTATAATATCCATGACATTATCATATTGTTTACACGATCAACCACATGTTGTATTGCTTGTCTTCATAATATGATGTTGTGCCTTACACAAGTGGGATAAATTGCAAAGTGTGTGCAAGGAACAACATATGATTAGTTTCATTTGCCCAAAAGGTAAGAAAGCTAATAATTCTACTAGGACTTGAACACACAAGATGTTTGTTGACCTACTACATTCAAATGTCATGATATAGTGAAAAGCTACTTTAACATTTTTACTACATGTTTAGTAAATACAATTATGGTTAAGATATAATAATTATAATTTTTAAGTATAAAAATTAACTTGAAATTACTATTGAACTCAAGAGTTTGTGTTCATGATTACTTTAGTTAGTATAATTATGTTTTCTTGATAACACATAATTATAAAGTCCTTGAATTACTCACCGACTTATAACATAAAGTATGTAGTAAATAATTATGTCTTCTTGTTAACACATAAACATAATATCTTTGAATTATTCAAAGACTTATAATGTATACTTGATATGTTCTGTTTTCTTGTAAACGCATGAACATATAATTCTTGAACTTCTATGTCTTCTTGTAAACACATGGTTCTCGTATTGTTCAAGAAATATACATTATAACATGCACCTGAATTTAAAATACTGATATTGTAATTTGGTACACGATCCAATTGACAAAGTTTTTAATCCAAAGAGTATTAAGTTATCTATGGAATTCTGATGTAGTCTCACAATTCCAATACTCATAGAATACCAAAATTTCATGGTATGTCTAAAGAGTTGAAACGAACTATATTCGTATAGTTTGATTTATGATAGCATTAATTATTCTACCTCCATGATCTATTATAACACCCCCACCAAATGCTATGCGCAGCGGAACTACAACATTTGGGTGCTATACAGTTATCATCACACACAAGCTATTTCGAACGACTCAAAGAGACGTAGAAATTTAAACATAAATTAAAGATTGTTTAAAACAACAAAGTCTACTGTTTTCCAAATCCCAAAAATAATATAAAACAGAGTTTTCATTTTGGTCCCCACTGAATCTCAACCCAAAATACAATTTTCATTCACATGACATAGTATAAAGTATTTAAGTGCTAAAAGGGAGGAAAAACAAAGTAGACCGCCAAGCCACAACAACTTCCATCCTCACATGCTCCACTGCTATCAACCTTGATTACCTGAAACACATGCTTAAAATCGTCAACACAATGGTTGAGCGAATCTATAGGTTTATCAAATCATCAGTTGAACATAAGTGTTAAAAACCAATCATGATCATTCAATAGCATTGTGGCCATACAATCTATTATTCAAGGATATGACAATTGTGTTTAAGCTCATGACACTAAACCGTTAACTCAATCACCCGCGTAATAATTACCAGCGTGATTCAGATGAAACCAGTGCCCCTACTAAGGCATTAGTTGCAATTATACCTTATCTCTCATACAAGATAATCTACCGCAGAACTTACTCAACGTACAGCTTCTCGGCTAGCATTGGGTCGTTAGCCCCGTAGTACTACAAATTGTATAAGCGGCTATTTCCAACCCACACAAAGACAAGACAATAGTTAATAGTTCATGAAATTAGGGCCTTTTGCAACTAGGTACTCAACACAATTTCGAGGCAACATTTGGGTCCAACAACCATTCATGACTTATGTTCATTTTCATTTAAATAGCATGTATCCCCCTCGCGGGTAAAAACATTTGAAATAAGTAAAGAGCGAGGCTATAGACTCACCTTGCGTAGTAGTAGTGGTTCTAGCGAAGACGTAACGAGAAATGTCACCGACGATGTGGATGCCCGGGATAATCAAACACTTGACCTAAAAGTCAAAGTACGAAAACCAAATCAATACACCGCGTACATAATTTTACTAAACACACGCAAATTGAAACACTTAATGCTTATGAAAACTCACGCCAAAACCAAACAAGTAGTTGTTACTAGACTTATACCATTTATCAATGTTATTAAAGTTACTATCCATTTTACGGTTTTGCCGATACTTACCAAAAGTATGGGCTGTTCTACTAGACTTAACCCTTGTTATAAAAATTAAGAAAATTCTCAAAAATACTTTACGACCTGTAGAATTCACATATTCAATCCCAACAAAAGTTTTCACTTCTATGACCCGTTACTCAACACATTACTAAACCTACGTTTTTTGGACTGATTTTGCACATTGACCAAGTTTGACTCATTTGACCCGTTTAAAATACTCCATTGACCCATTTGACACCTAAGTCCTATAATAGACTCAAATCTATCAAGGTTAGAAAATTGCATGTGTCATTGATACACTCAATATAGTTCAAACCTAGAAGGTATTCAAGATAACCCACAATTGAAAACCCCTAATTTATTAGAGACTTTCGGTTGTTCCACTCAAACCAATCTAATCTTAAAATCTATTAGGGTTTTTCGATTTTCTACAGTTCCTACCTTGACGAATGTAGTTTTGGTGTTCCTCCTATCTTGACGTAACACAAACCTTTCTGAAGGTTATTGGTTAAAAGAGTGATAGAAGAATTAGGGTTCTTACTAGAAGCCCTAATTAGGTTTCTTGGGAGAAATCCCAATATGTCTTGATTAAAGTTCTTTAATTTGTTAATGCCTTATGAAGCATACTATTAACAAACTTGAGATAAGAATTTAAAATATCTTTTGTAGTCTCTCTATTAAGAACAATTTATTATTGCTTAAATACTTAGTATTTAGAGAAGTATCTCTACTTACAAAAGTAAGTGGGAGTTATAAACAATCTTGAAGATTTTCAAGAGCAAAATACATTGCCTTCTAAAACCACTTGTTGATGTCATATTTTGGTTAAGCATGAAAATGTCAAACCAAAGTAAAAGTTACTCTCATTCATAATCCGCAAGGATACCTCATCACTTGATTGATGTTTTAAATATCAATGCTGAGGAATATAAGTTAGGAGATCTTTATAATATACTAGTTGCTAATGAATATTATTATATCGTTAATCTGATAAATGTATTAGAACGATGAATGATAAGATGCAATCTTTAAAGGAAAATTCAATCTCTTAAATTGGATTGATGTTTTTTCTAATTATAAACCTATGAGGTTGGAAGGAGTTTCTTTTGAAGAAAGACTCACAAGGACAAAATGGTATACATAATTAATGCATGGCTAAGAATAGGAAGCTTTTAATTATACTCAAGCAATTGACTATAATTAAATCATTCTTCCATGCACGCATTGATTAAATAAAGATAATAAATTGTCATACATGTTTCCGTGTATATGGAATATGGCAATTAAGTTTTATAATTTTTCCTTAATGATTTACCTTAGCAATGACTGTGTGAAATCAAAGGGTTTAAGATTCTATAAAATCTTTATGTAGTATACAAGATAGATAATCCAAGTATGAATTAAATGATGCATCTAGAAATTAAATCTAACACCCCCACAAATGGTATGCGCAGCGGAACTACAACATTTGGGTGCTAGGCAGTTATCATCGCACACAAGATATATCAAACGACTCGAAGACACGTAAAAGTTTTAACATAATTTAAACATTGTTAAAACATACATGTCTACGGTTTTCCAAATCCAAAATGATACAACACAGAGTTAGCGTTTTGGTCCCCACGAATCTCAACCCCAAAAGATAGAATTTCGTTAACATGACAGAAAATTTAAAAGTGTTCAAGTTAAATATGGGTGGAAAGACAAGTAGACGCCAAGCCACACACAACTCCCATCCATGCATGCTCCATGCTATACTTCATCGGTTACCTGAAATACATGCTAAATTGGGTCAACAAATAATGTTGAGTGGAATTCATAGGTTTTATAATCTCATTTTGTACATATGTGTTATAAAAATCATTCACGATCATTCATAAAATTGTGGATCAAACAATCTATTTTCAAGGTTATGACAATTGTGTTTAAGCTCATGACACTAATCCGTTAACTCAATCACCCGCGTAATAATTACCGGCGTGATTAAGATGAAACCATTGCCCCTTCTAAAGGCATCAGTTGCAATTATACCTTATCTCTTATCACAAGTTATCCGTCCGCAGGGGGTACTCAACGTACTAGCCCTCGTCTCGGATAGGGTCGTCAACCCCATAGTACTATCAATTTTATAAGCGGCTATTTTCAATCCACACAAGGATTAAACAATAGTTAATAGTTCATGAATATAGGGTCTTTTGCAACTAGGTACTCAACACAATTTTAAGGCAACATTCGGGTCCAACAATCATTCATGACATATGTTCATTTTAGAAAACTAGCATGCATCTCCCTCGCGGGTAAAAACAATTTAAAAACAATAGTAAGTGAGGCTACAAATTCACACCATATGTATACAGAGTAGTCGACGATACGAATGACGATCACTGACGATGATGAGGATTCCCGGGGAATTCAACACCTAACAAACAATAACGCGTAATGAGTAAATCTCATTTATAAACTTCAAGTACTGTATAACATGTACGTATTAGTCAATTGTGATAATTACAAACTCACGCCAAAACCAAACGGATAATTGGTACTCGTTTTATACTATTCATCTATGTTATTAACGTTATTACCCTTTTCACGTTTTTCGCCGATACTTACCAAAAGTATGGGCTGTTTTCTAAGACTTGAACTCTTTTATAAAATTTGGGAAAATTCTCAAAAATGCCTTAAGACCTGTAGAAAACCCATTTTTAATCCCATTAAAAGTTTTCACTTTTATGACCCGTTACTCAACACATTACTAAACATACGTTTTTCAGACTGATTTTGCACATTGGCCATGTTGGACTTGTTTGACCCATTTAAAATATACCATTGACCCATTTAACACCTAAGTCTAATAATAGACTCACAAGTGCAGGTTTGAGACCAAAAATCAACCTTTAACCAATTACCAAACTATATCTATGGTCCCCGGGATATGACCCAAAACCAAACATTAATTCGGATTATGTAGGTTTTCATCTCCCGGTACACGTATTTTCAAAACATCATAACTTTTGACTCGTTAGGATTCGTAAGCTCTTTCTTATACCAAATCGAAGCTAAGACGACGCTCTACAACTATATCCTAGTCTCATGACCTGTTTACAAAGTCAAACCCATGAAAACAAGCCTAAACAATCTGCCTAAATTTACCCTTCTCAAAATCAACCCAACACTCGTTTCCAAACCATTTTATCGACACCTAACCTTAACTTAATCACTCCTAACCATGACTAATCATCCTAATCAGTCCTTAACTCCTAAAATACCAAATCCATCCTAAAACCCATTCACTAAATCAAACATGCAATGAGGTTTACCCACTCTAAAACATCTAAAAACATGAATTAAACATAACCCACAAGCAAAAACCAACAAACACCATGA
Source organism: Glebionis coronaria (assembly GCA_025667525.1). Classification (NCBI taxonomy): domain Eukaryota; kingdom Viridiplantae; phylum Streptophyta; class Magnoliopsida; order Asterales; family Asteraceae; genus Glebionis; species Glebionis coronaria. The sequence goes on along the minus strand of CM046874.1, from coordinate 629,137,420 downwards.
TCCACAAAACACCCCCATTTGGCCGTGGGGTGTGGGTGATCAAAACACCCCAACCAAATTGATTTTGGTTGGTTTGTTGGGTTATTATCCATCTTCTACACTCTAATTAAACATGCATAAGCTCAATTAACATCAAAACAAATTTTTGAAAAACCCATTTGATTCTTGAAACTTTTATGAATGCATGTTGGATTAAAGCATATCAAAACACTTGAAATGATTAAACTAGATGTGGTCTAACCTTGGTTTTAATCAAAACAACCTAGAAAAATTTTTGTGGTGGTGGTATGGTGGTGTTTGGTCGTCGGCCTAAAGAGAGAAAAGAGAGAGAGTGAAAAAATTTTTTTAGTGTGTGTTGTATTGTGTGTGTGTTGTGTTTCCATTTTGTAAAATTAGGAGGCCCTTAGGTGCAATATTGGTATTCTTTTGGCCTTGAATGAAAACGACCTCAAATGTTTTCGGGAATGACTCACTAGTCGACTTGGAAAATTTTGCGGGAGTCGTGGGTCATCACGAACACTCCAAAATACTTTTAGGACAATTTAAATGTACCCGGAAAGCAATGAAACGCACCCTACTCGACTTAACACGAACCGAAAGTAAAATCCTCGAAAAATTATAATATCGATAAAACGACAATAAACATAGAAATTTGGGCATCCATCGGGATCGTAGTCTTCATCGTTCTTCCTAAATCGTCAATCGTCAAGATTACGACCTCAAACATTGGTTTCAACCAAAACGATAAAATATATAGTAAATAAAATTTCTTAAAAATTTCAAAAATAGGTGTAATTTAGGGTAAGATAAGTGACCTCGGTTTCTGGGTATCACATTAAATCTGGAATTTAGTTCAATATGATTTTGTTTAAATTTAGATAGGTTGGAGTACACTTGACATTAAGTGGGAGCACTATGTTTTTCTTTTAAATTCATATGTTATATAACATATTGAAGACATCGTTCCATTTAAGCTAGATAATAATCCTTAAGATTGGAATGAAACTTCATTTGAGAATTTTTGGAATAAAAACAAATGACTTTGTAATAAATGTTTATTGCAATAAACGTATGCGGTAATTGAGTCCAACACAATGTAATACATCATTGAAGCAAGTCATGAATGATATACTTCACTTGACATAATATTACATGGATGGAACCCTTATGTTTCTTTAACTAAGGATTCATTATGTATATATTATATTGTGTATACGACTTTTTATCACTTTTGTACAAGAGCAAAGTGAGATGACAACAACAATATATAATTGAGAGTATTTAGATTATTGTTAATACAAATGTTTATGAATTATAAAGCATAGTGTTGTATGTGTACACTGATGCTAGAGGATAATCAGTTCTAGTAAAGTGAGATTTTCTTATTAATGATCGCTAAACTAGATATGCTCACAATGAGCATTGTTGCATTACACATTAAGGAATAAGAATACTTTACATTATTTTAAGAAACTATAAAGATGACTGTCAGAATATCGTTGATTTTAAATACCTTATAGAAGGTTTGACGATATCCCCTACTATGATACTTGCAATAGTATGAGCATGTAAGATAAGACACTCATCTTGTTATTCAAATCTTTCACAATTTGTGAAATTTGAAACAAGTATTCGGAAGGTTTACTTAGATGACTATTTAGCTTTCTTTTAAGAAAAGTTGAGAATGTTAGAAACATTTGATTTCAACTTGCTAAACTAGTTTCATGCATATCTATTTTAGTATTTGGATAATTGGGATGGTAAGACAATTATTATTTTATGATAAATAAAGGTACTTGGTATTTGTTATTCATTCAAATAATTATTGTTGTCCTATATTTGTATGTTTAATCCTTAAATATTTGATTATTCTAAATATGTCCATTGTCAGTTAGCAATATGAGAATATTGTCTACATTAAGACAAATGTGAGTGTTGGTTATATTCTTTGAATATATGGACGGTTCCCGCCAAACTCATGTGTTATTCATAAGTGATGCATATTGGACACCCCGAACTTTTAAATCGTTACTTTTGGATCCTTGTCATGAGTAAGATTTCGAAAATGGGGATTAAGTCATCCTTAGAATTTAGATGCAAACAAGTTTGTGCATGTGTGAATATCACTTCTTGATTCTATGTCTAACGCTAGTTCGCCATACCTAGTTATAAAGACTTTAATTGGAAGTGTTGTGAAGCAGCATCCACAGACACTTACAGTCAATATAGAATGTGTTCCTCCACTTGATATAGTGCAAATTAGTACCACTGGGTCCTCTCTAGAATTAATCAGATAATTGTGTGGCTGCACCCCAAGAGTAAATCAAGATGATACTTGTTTACATTTGGTATATCTGAATTAACTTCTATAACGAGAAACTAAAATTTATACTACATGGAATGAGTTAGGATCCATATCCATGGTTTAACGGTACTAGTAACAAAGGGATGATTATTAGCAAGTCACATAATCATATACCATTAACACTTTTGAGATATTCTTCTTGAAACTATACCTCAACATTTACCGGTTATAATGAAGTGTTGCTAGATGCTTCATTATGGACGTTGTATGTCTAAACTCTCACAAGTGGGAGTTGTTGAGATATGCGATCGTTTAGCCATCGGAAATACGTGAGCCTATCAGGGGCACACACTCAATACGGAGAACACACTTTTATTATATGTTTTATTATTAAACGTTTAAATAAAAACTTAACTATTATTTAATTAACGGTAGTTAAATTAATTAACGGGTTTTAAATAATTTATCGTGAGTTCTTTATTTAAATTTGGGAACAATTTTATCGACCCAACACTCGTTTCCAAACCATTTTATCGACACCTAACCTCAACTTAATCACTCCTAATCATGATTAATCATCCTAATTAGTCCTTAACACCTAAAATACCAAATCCATCCTAAAACCCATTCACTAAATCAAACATGCAATGAGGTTTACCCACTCTAAAACATCTAAAAACATGAATTAAACATAACCCACAAGCAAAAACCAACAAACACCATGATACACCAAACACCCCCATTTAGCCGTGGGGTGTGGGTGATCAAAACACCCCAACCAAATTGATTTTGGTTGGTTTGTTGGGTGATTATCCATCTCCTACACTCTAATTAAACATGCATAAGCTCAATTAACATCAAAACAAATTTTTGAAAAACCCATTTGATTCTTGAAAATTTTTTATGAATGCATGTTGGATTAAAGCATATCAAAACACTTGGAATGATTAAACTAGATGTGGTCTACCCTTGGTTTTAATCAAAACAAGCTAGAAATTTTTTTGTGGTGGTGGTATGGTGGTGTTTGGCCGTCGGCCTAAAGAGAGAAAAGAGAGAGAGTGAAAAAAAATTTTAGTGTGTGTTGTGTTGTGTGTGTGTTGTGTTTCCATTTTGTAAAATTAGGAGGCCCTTAGGTGCAATATTGGTATTCTTTTGGCCTTGAATGAAAACGACCTCAAATATTTGCGGGAACGACTCACTAGTCGACTTGGAAAATTTTGCGGGAGTCGGGGGTCATCCCGAACACTCCAAAATACTTTTAGGACAATTTAAATGTACGCGGAAAGCAATAAAACGCACCCGACTCGACTTAACACGAACCGAAAGTAAAATCCTCGAAAAATTATAATATCGATAAAACGACAATAAACATAGAAATTTGGGCATCCATCGGGATCGTAGTCGTCATCGTTCTTCCTAAATCGTCAGTCGTCAAGATTACGACCTCAAACATTGGTTTCAACCAAAACGATAAAATATATAGTAAATAAAATTTCTTAAAAATTTCAAAAATAGGCGTAATTTAGGGAAAGATAAGTGACCTCAGTTTCTGGGTATCACATCCACCCCTCCTTAAAGAGAGCGACGTCCCGGCGCTCGCCTCTTCTTATACTCACATTTCGTGCCGCTGGAACAGATGAGGATATCTCTCCTTGAAAAAGTCCTCACGTTCCCAAGTGTATTCCGGTCCACGCCTAGAATTCCATCGAACCTTCACAATGGGAATTCTACTATGCTTCAGCCTCTTGACCTCTCGGTCCATAATTTCCACTGGTTCCTCCACGAAATGCATTTTATCGTCCAACTGAATCTCGTCCAAAGGAATCACCAATTCCTTATCCGCCAAACTCTTCTTCAGATTTGATACGTGAAACGTGTCGTGAATAGCACTAAGCTCATTCGGCAATTCTAACTTATATGCTACTAGTCCAATTCGTTTAATAATCTTGAATGGTCCAATATACCTCGGACTTAACTTTCCTTTCTTCCCAAAACGAATCACACCCTTCCACGGCGAAACCTTAAGCATAACCATGTCTCCGACCTCAAATTCCAACGGTTTCCTTCTATTATCGGCATAACTCTTCTGTCGGCTTCTTGCAGCAAGTAAATGGTTCTTAATTTGCACAATCTTCTCTGTCGTCTCAAAAACCATTTCGGGTCCAGTCAACTAACTCTCTCCTACTTCACTCCAACACACAGGAGATCTACACTTCCTTCCATACAACGCTTCGAATGGTGCAGCCTTGATGCTCGCATGATAACTATTATTATACGAAAACTCCACTAAAGGTAAGTGGCGTTCCCAACTTCCTCCAAAATCAATCACGCATGCTCGGAGCATGTCCTGCATCATCTGAATAGTTCGTTCGCTTTGGCCATCAGTCTCCGGGTGATAGGCCGTGCTCAAACTCAATTCAGTTCCCATCGCACGTTGAAGAGATTTCCAAAATTCCGAAGTAAACCTACTATCGCGATCCGAAATGATCGATAAAGGTACACCATGTCTGCAAACAATCTCCTTCACGTACACACTGGCAAGTTTCTCCATGCTGTCCGTCTTCTTCATAGGTAAGAAGTGAGCCGATTTCGTCAATCTATCCACTATTACCCAAATCATATCACATCCACTAGGATTTATAGGTAAACCCGTCACGAAATCCATAGCGATCCTCTCCCATTTCCACTCTGGGATCTCTGGTTGTACCAACAGCCCAGACGGTTTCTTATGTTCGGCTTTAACCTTCGCACAAGTCAAACACTTACTAACGTAACGAGCAATCTCCGTCTTCATATTCGGCCACCAGTAGACTTTCTTCAGATCATGATACATCTTATCCGCTCCAGGATGTATCAAGTACTTCGACTTATGAGACTCGTTCATAACTAAATCTCGTACTCCAGGCATTCCTTCCTCGGATAGACACAACGGTAACCAAATCCGATTCTCAAAATATCTCAGCCCGTCTGACCTAACCACAAAAAGAGGTTTCAACAGTCTCCCCAGATTCTCAGCACCAACATTTTCTTTCATTAATCCCTTCTCTTGAGCCTTCAATATTGTTTCGGTTAAATCAACACCCTCAGCCATCACTAATGCTCTGACTCTCAAAGGTTTCTCTCGATCCTTCCTACTAAGTGCATCCGCCACAACATTCGCCTTGCCAGGATTGTAGCGAATCTCGCAGTCATAGTCACTCAGTAGTTCCACCCATCGCCTCTGTCTCATATTCAACTCCTTTTGGTCTAAAATTTGCTGCAAACTCTTGTGGTCAGTGAATACAACACACTTCGTCCCATACAAGTAGTGTCTCCACAATTTCAGCGCAAAAACTACAGCTCCCAATTCCAAATCATGCATAGCGTAGTTTTCTTTATTCTTCCTCAATTGTCTCGACGCGTAAGCAATCACCTTCTCACGCTGTATCAACACAGCTCCATAACCCTTACGAGACGCGTCACAATACACCATGAAGTCTTTGATTCCTTCTGGCAATGACAATATCGGAGCAGAACACAATTTGTCCTTAAGTGTTTTGAAAGCGAATTCTTCATCATCTCCCCATTCATACACCCGATTCTTCTCAGTAAGCCTTGTCAATGGCTTCACAATCAACGAAAATCCTTCAATGAATCTCCGATAGTACCCAACTAAACAAAGAAATTGTCGAACTTCAGTCGGCGTTGTCGGTGCCGACCATTCCCTGATTGCCTCGACTTTGGCAGGATCCACGCGAACTCCTTTGCTATCAATTACGTGCCCAAGGAATTGCATAGATTCTAACCAAAACTCACACTTTGAGAATTTCGCATACAGCTTCTCTTTCTTCAGCAGATCCAATATCTTCCTCAGGTGCTTCTCGTGCTCTTCCTTGCTCTTGGAGTAAATAAGAATATCATCGATGAATACAATGACAAACTTATCTAAATACGGCTTGCATACTCGATTCATAAGGTCCATGAATATTGCAGGCGCGTTTGTTAGCCCAAAAGGCATCACTCGGAATTCAAAGTGTCCATACCACGTACGAAAGGCAGTTATAGGGATATCCTCCTCCCTCACACGCAGTTGATGATACCCTTATCTCAAGTCGATCTTTGAGTACACACAAGAACCTTGCAATTGATCAAAGATATCGTCAATCCTCGGCAATGGATACCGATTCTTAACCGTCAACTTGTTGAGCTCTCTATAGTCGATGCACATCCGAAACGACCCATCTTTCTTCTTCACAAACAACACTGGCGCTCCCCATGGTGATGAGCTCGATCGAATAAATCCCTTATCCATCAACTCTTTCAATTGATCCGATAACTCCTTCAACTCTGATGGTGCTAATCGATAGGGTGCACGAGCAACTGGTGCAGCTCCCGGAATCAAATTGATTCGAAATTCGACTTCACGGGTGGGTGGTAAACCCGGCAACTCATCAGGAAAAACTTTCGGATATTCTCGAATTACAGGTACCTCCTCTAACTTCACCTCTAAGTCACCATCACTAGAAACTTGTGCCAAAAACACATCACATCCATCTTCTACATACCTCATCATTTTCAAGCAAGATATCACTTTCAAACGAGAGGTGCATTCATCTCCCTTCACAGTCAAAACCCTATTCCTCAACGGGATTTGAACTAATCTTTCTCCACAAATGATCACGGCACTATGCGCCATTAGCCAATCCATTCCAACGATCACATCGAAGGATCCTAGCTCTATGGGCATTAAGTCGATATCAAAAGCGTAATTCCCTAACTTCAAGGTACACCCTTTTAGTATAGAATTTGTACTAACGATCTTCCCATCGGCTAATTCCACGTTATAATTAGTCGTTAGCATTACCGGTTCTCTATTGATATGACGACTAAATTTTACATCTACGAAGCTCTTGTCGGAACCAGAATCAAACAATATACTAGCATAACAAGCGTCTAGTAGAAACATACCGGTAACCACGTTAGGGCCTTGCGGTTTATCAGCAGTCCCTACTCGATACACAGCAACAACATTATTTCCTCCTTGCCTATTTCCAGCCTTCGGGCAGTTCCCCTGCTTATGCCCTCTTTCTCCACACCCAAAGCAAACCATCACCTTCGTGGCATTTGCCCCAGTAGCCACCCCTTTAGCTCGGCAATCTGCAATTCTATGACCCACTTTTCTGCACTTGACACAGGCAGGTGGGCAATTCCCTATATGGTACAAATTACATCGACCACAATGGGGATTCACCTTCGCTCCTCTAGGGTTAGAGACAGCCCTTATCCCATCATTTCTTCTCTGGTTGAACTGCTGGTTGCGGTTCTGACCTTGGTTGTTACGGTTTCCTCCACGATTTTGACCTTGGGATTGATTACCCTGAGCTGCCTCCCACTTTCTCTTGTTCCCTTCGGCAATGTAGTCCTTCTTATCTTGCAGTTTGACATCCATTAGCGCGTGAGCCATTTGGACTGCTTCATCGAATGACCCAGGCTTAGATGAAGTTGTCTCACCCTTGATATTGCTTGACAAACCCTTCATGTACTGCTTCATTTTCTTGTGATCATCAGCAAAGGCATCGGGACACAAAAGACTCAATTCATTAAACCTCCTTGTATACGTGGTAATGTCATTGTTCCTCAAAGACAAATGCCTTAACTCATCTTCTAGTTGACCCAGCTCTTCTTCGGGACAAAAATTTTTGGTCAAGAGAGCCTTGGTAGCAGTCCAAGTCCTCGCATTTGCTACCGCTAATCCCACAGTGGCCACTTGATTGTCCACCAACTTAAGGCTTCATCGAGAAAAGTGGCAGCTGCAAACTTGACTTTATTTGCCTCTGAACATCCGCTAATCTCAAAAGTACTTTCGATCTTCTCCAACCACCTTCGGAGTTATAGGGCTCCGCCAGTACCACGAAACTGCGTGGGACTGCATTTCATGAAACCAGCATAAGTACACTCCCTCGGGGCTTGCTGTCTTCCTGCATTTCCACCTTGATCTGGGTTTCGGTTTTCACGATCCGCTTCGAGTGCATTTGCAATTGCTTCTTGAATCATTGTGTTCACACGGTTAGCTGTTAGCTTTGGAGGCATGGTGAATTCTCAAGTACACCTCTCTGCAAAGACAGGGAAAATAGAAAACAAAGTAAGTATACACATCAAGATTAAGATGGATTTCTCTTTCAAGACATAATATAAGTACAACAACGCATCACTACAAGGTTACTAATATTCATCAATTCACATCACAAAAGAGCAAATTAAAGACATATCATAGATTATGAAAGGTAAACATGGATTGCATTGATAAATCAACCAAAATCTGTGACAAGTAATGCCACTACAACCATACACCATCAAACTTAAGTCATCAAGTTTTCATCACAATACCATCATACAGGAGTCTAAAATAGTTCGATTACAACGATCAAAGATAAAATAAAATACAAGCAACTAGTCACGTGGTGATCCACACGACCTCTTGGATGGTGGTTCGTCTTCATCCTTCTCGGGCTCTTCGCCACTGTCTTCCTCGTCCTCGCCCATCTTCCTCTTTCCCTTATCATTCGGCCCACACTCAGTTACCTTGTTCGTCCCAGAAGTAGATCCACACTTCACTGCTACCTGATTCCCTAAAGTGATACACACACCCCTGGCGAGTGGCTGGACCATAAAATCATTAGCCTCCATCTCCGAGTCATCTACAAATCTCCAATCTTGTGGCAGGGATGCTCTAACACGATGCTCCCAACTTTGCATCCTAGTCAACCTCGCCTGATCCTCCCTAACTTGCTCAAGACTAGCAATCAGGTTTGCTATCATCGATCTCAAACTATTAATATCACTCTTATTTGCTACTCCATCAAATTCAATCCTTGCAGTTCTTGCGAACAACCTCTGATGTGCCCTCTCATTCTCGTCGAACCTTTTGATTACCCTAGTTTCCACCACGTACCGCTCGTACATCGACCTATCCATTCTTCTCAAAACAAACGGAACGTCACGATAAGCTCTTGGTCCAAGGCAGATAACTCTTGCGATGTCCTGATGAAGAGAATTAGCGCTCGCTGCAGCGTCGGAACTTCTAGGGATACCTGGCATACCAATCAGATGATAAATACGAGTAGGCCTGGGGAAGGTAGTACTCCTTCGATCGGGGCCCTGAGCTTGCACATTGTTCGTCTCGGCTTGTCCTTCAACAGCTGTTCCAACATTTCCCCCTTCGTGTCCTATGACATATTCGTCTCCATTTCCGTTAGGCGGTACCTCGGCCATTCCTGCAATAACAGAGAATTTTGGAGGGTACGTAAGATTACTATTCAATATTTATAAATACATGCATGCAAATGCAATGCAAAGGTGGTACACATGCCCAAAATGCGATAATATAATGCTCATGCATATGTAATACAAGAATTACGGTATCGAGTACTCCACGTACAATTTCAACGTTTATATATAGTAGTTCAATATCTACGTAATAAATACCCACATATATTACTTCAACTCAAAGGTATACATCTATACCATCAATACTAAAATAAACCTTACCGGAGCCATGCAGGATAGTTGTGTGCTTGGACAATTTCTTACGACACCAAAAGTTATAGTTTAGGATTTTTCAAAACGACCTAGTTCCCTATAACTCATGGCTCTGATACCTATCTCTAACACCCCCACAAATGGTATGCGCAGCGGAACTACAACATTTAGGTGCTAGGCAGTTATCATCGCACACAAGATATATCAAACGACTCGAAGAGACGTAAAAGTTTTAACATAATTTAAACATTGTTAAAAACATACATGTCTACGGTTTTCCAAACCCAAAATGATACAACACAGAGTTAGCGTTTTGGTCCCCACGAATCTCAACCCCAAAAGATACAATTTCGTTAACATGACAGAAAATTTAAAAGTGTTCAAGTTAAATATGGGTGGAAAGACAAGTAGACGCCAAGCCACACACAACTCCCATCCATGCATGCTCCATGCTATACTTCATCGGTTACCTAAAACACATGCTAAATTGGGTCAACAAATAATGTGAGTGGAATTCATAGGTTTTATAATCTCATTTTGAACATATGTGTTATAAAAATCATTCACGATCATTCATAGAATTGTCGATCAAACAATCTATTTTCAAGGTTATGACAATTGTGTTTAAGCTCATGACACTAATACGTTAACTCAATCACCCACGTAATAATTACCGACGTGATTAAGATGAAACCATTGCCCCTTCTAAAGGCATCAGTTGCAATTATACCTTATCTCTTATCACAAGTTATCCGTCCGCAGGGGGTACTCAACGTACTAGCCCTCGTCTCGGATAGGGTCGTCAACCCCATAGTACTATCAATTGTATAAGCGGCTATTTTCAATCCACACAAGGATTAAACAATAGTTAATAGTTCATGAATATAGGGTCTTTTGCAACTAGGTACTCAACACAATTTTAAGGCAACATTCGGGTCCAACAATCATTCATGACATATGTTCATTTTAGAAAACTAGCATGCATCTCCCACGCGGGTAAAAACAATTTAAAAACAATAGTAAGCGATGCTATAAATTCACACCTTATGTATATAGAGTAGTCGACGATACGAATGACGATCACTGACGATGATGAGTATGCCCGGGGAATTCAGCACCTAACAAACAATAACGCGTAATGAGTAAATCTCATTTATAAACTTCAAGTACTGTATAATATGTACGTATTAGTCAATTGTGATAATTACAAACTCACGCCAAAACCAAACGGATAATTGTTACTCGTTATATACTATTCATCTACGTTATTAACGTTATTACCCTTTTCACGTTTTTCGCTGATACTCACCAAAAGTATGGGCTGTTTTCTAAGACTTAAACTCTTTTATAAAATTTGGGAAAATTCTTAAAAATGCCTTAAGACCTGTAGAAAACCCATTTTTAATCCCATTAAAAGTTTTCACTTTTATGACCCGTTACTCAACACATTACTAAACATACGTTTTTCGGACTGATTTTGCATATTGACCATGTTGGACTTGTTTGACCCATTTAAAATATACCATTGACCCATTTAACACCTAAGTCTAATAATAGACTCACAAGTGCAGGTTTGAGACCAAAAATCAACCTTTAACCAATTACCAAACTGTATCTATGGTCCTCGGGATTTGACCCAAAACCAAACATAATTTCGGATTATGTAGGTTCTCATCTCCCGGTACACGTATTTTCAAAACATTATAACTTTTGACTCGTTAGGAGTCGTAAGCTCTTTCTTATACCAAATCGAAGCTAAGACGACGCTCTACAACTATATCCTAGTCTCATGACCTGTTTACAAAGTCAAACCCATGAAAACAAGCCTAAAAAATCTGCCTAAATTTACCCTTCTCAAAATCAACCCAACACTCGTTTCCAAACCATTTTATCGACACCTAACCACAACTTAATCACTCCTAACCATGAATAATCATCCTAATCAGTCCTTAAAACCTAAAATATCAAATCCATCCTAAAACCCATTCACTAAATCAAACATGCAATGAGGTTTACCTACTCTAAAACATCTAAAAACATGAATTATACATAACCCACAAGCAAAAACCAACAAACACCATGATCCACCAAACACCCCCATTTGGCCGTGGGGTGTGGGTGATCAAAACACCCCAACCAAATTGATTTTGGTTGGTTTGTTGGGTGATTATCCATCTCCTACACTCTAATTAAACATGCATAAGCTCAATTAACATCAAAACAAATTTTTGAAAAACCCATTTGATTCTTGAAATATTTTTATGAATGCATGTTGGATTAAAGCATATCAAAACACTTGGAATGATTAAACTAGATGTGGTCTAACCTTGGTTTTAATCAAAACAAGCTAGAAAAATTTTTGTGGTGGTGTTATGGTGGTATTTGGCCGTCGGCCTAAAGAGAGAAAAGAGAGAGAGTGAAAAAAAAAATTTAGTGTGTGTTGTGTTGTGTGTGTGTGTTGTGTTTCCATTTTGTAAAATTAGGAGGCCCTTAGGTGCAATATTGGTATTCTTTTGGCCTTGAATGAAAACGACCTCAAATGTTTTCGGGAATGACTCACTAGTCGACTTGGAAAATTTTGCGGGAGTCGTGGGTCTTCCCGAACACTCCAAAATACTTTTAGGACAATTTAAATGTACCCGGAAAGCAATAAAACGCACCGACTCGACTTAACACGAACAGAAAGTAAAATCCTCGAAAAATTATAATATCGATAAAACGACAATAAACATAGAAATTTGGGCATCCATCGGGATCGTAATCGTCATCGTTCTTCCTAAATCGTCAATCGTCAAGATTACGACCTCAAACATTGGTTTCAACCAAAACGATAAAATATATAGTAAATAAAATTTCTTAAAATTTTCAAAAATAGGCGTAATTTAGGGTAAGATAAGTGACCTTGGTTTCTGGGTATCACATTAAATCTGGAATTTAGTTCAATATGATTTTGTTTAAATTTAGATAGGTTGGAGTACACTTGACATTAAGTGGGAGCACTATGTTTTTCTTTTAAATTCATATGTTATATAACGTATTGAAGACATCGTTCCATTTAAGCTAGATAATAATCCTTAAGATTGGAATGAAACTTCATTTGAGAATTTTTGGAATAAAAACAAATGACTTTGGAATAAATGTTTATTGCAATAAACGTATGCGGTAATTGAGTCCAACACAATGTAATACATCATTGAAGAAAGTCATGAATGATATACTTCACTTGACATAATATTACATGGATGGAACCCTCATGTTTCTTTAACTAAGGATTCATTATGTATATATTATATTGTGTATACGACTTTTTATCACTTTTGTACAAGAGCAAAGTGAGATGACAACAACAATATATAATTGAGAGTATTTAGATTATTGTTAATACAAATGTTTATGAATTATAAAGCATAGTGTTGTATGTGTACACTGATGCTAGAGGATAATCAGTTCTAGTAAAGTGAGATTTTCTTATTAATGATCGCTAAACTAGATATGCTCACAATGAGCATTGTTGCATTACACATTAAGGAATAAGAATACTTTACATTATTTTAAGAAACTGTAAAGATGACTGTCAGAATATCGTTGATTTTAAATACCTTATAGAAGGTTTGACGATATCCCCTACTATGATACTTGCAATAGTATGAGCATGTAAGATAAGACACTCATCTTGTTATTCAAATCTTTCACAATTTGTGAAATTTGAAACAAGTATTCGGAAGGTTTACTTAGATGACTATTTAGCTTTCTTTTTAAGAAAAGTTGAGAATGTTAGAAACATTTGATTTCAACTTGCTAAATTAGTTTCATGCATATCTATTTTAGTATTTGGATAATTGGGATGGTAAGACAATTATTATTTTCTGATAAATAAAGGTACTTGGTATTTGTTATTCATTCAAATAATTATTGTTGTCCTATATTTGTATGTTTAATCCTTAAATATTTGATTATTCTAAATATGTCCATTGTCAGTTAGCAATATGAGAATATTGTCTACATTAAGACAAATGTGAGTGTTGGTTATATTCTTTGAATATATGGACGGTTCTCGCCAAACTCATGTGTTATTCATAAGTGATGCATATTGGACACCCCGAACTTTTAAATAGTTACTTTTGGATCCTTGTCATGAGTAACATTTCGAAAATGGGGATTAAGTCATCCTTAGACTTTAGATGCAAACAAGTTTGTGCATGTGTGAATATCACTTCTTGATTATATGTCTAACGCTAGTTCGCCATACCTAGTTATAAAGACTTTAATTGGAAGTGTTGTGAAGCAGCATCCACAGACACTTGCAGTCAATATAGAATGTGTTCCTCCACTTGATATAGTGCAAATTAGTACCAGTGGGTCCTCTCTAGAGTTAATCAGATAATTGTGTGGCTGCACCCCAAGAGTAAATCAAGATGATACTTGTTTACATTTGGTATATCTGAATTAACTTTTATAACAAGAAACTAAAATTTATACTACATGGAATGAGTTAGGATCCATATCCATGGTTTAACGGTACTAGTAACAAAGGGATGATTATTAGCAAGTCATATAATCATATACCATTAATACTTTTGAGATATTCTTCTTGAAACTATACCTCAACATTTACCAGTTATAATGAAGTGTTGCTAGATGCTTCATTAAGGACGTTGTATGTCTAAACTCTCACAAGTGGGAGCTGTTGAGATATGCGATCGTTTAGCCATCGGAAATGCGTGAGCCTATCAGGGGCACACACTCAATACGGAGAACACACTTTTATTATATGTTTTATTATTAAACGTTTAAATAAAAACTTAACTATTATTTAATTAACGGTAGTTAAATTAATTAACGGGTTTTAAATAATTTATCGTGAGTGCTTTATTTAAATTTGGGAACAAAATCTATTCTAGAATACCCCATAGCCTTAATCGTCCGAATATACACAAGGGGGTTCTAGAAGATTTTCTTGGTTGTTTGTATGGTAACTAAATATTCTTTAGTTATTGATTAAGGGATATATTTTCCTTAATTATGTTTCTCGGATTAGGAAACAAGTAATTGAGGAGGTGGAGGATTATTATAAATACACATCCGTACACCTTCTAATTTTTTGTCTCCCCTTTTCCCTTTGTTCTGTCCGATCGCAACAAACCACACAAACAAACCGAACGATTTTTCCATTAAACCCTAACATCACTTAAAGTGTAAACATTTGCAAGATCGACTACCTTTTGGTTCTCCCTTGTGAAGTTTCTAAACCTTATACTAAACCCTTGATCCTCGTGTCAAGGTTGTAGTCCCTTTGGTTTTCCCCTTGTGGTTAGTCGACATACATAAACCCTAATTAAGGTTTAAGTGATTTTTGGGTAATCAATCTTGTAACACCTATAAACCGATCCTTACGTAATCCCTAATTAGGGGTTTGGATCTAGGGTTTCGAGTTACAAGATAAATACACTAGTCGTTCGAGAAGTGAAGTTACCACTAGCATCGTAGTGATGTTCGTTTGACGTGTCGTGTGAGCAAACGATGGAGATGGTAACTTAACCGTTATAATTTAAGATCAAGATAAAGACGCATTAATTGATTTATTCAATTAATTTAAGGTTGGTTTTAAATTGTTTTTATTATGTGCTTAATCATGTATGTTATACTAGATCCATTCTGTTGCGCACTCGTAGTTAATGGTTTAACTAGTTTCAAAATCCCAACAATGCTCTCATTAGTCTATGTGTTCATTTTGGTGATCACTAACTACTCAGTCTTTTAGTATTAATGGTTACTTTAAAGAGAATGGAGTGGTTTTCTTACTTATTCATATTGGTTATGGAAATTCTATCTCTCATATTACAAATTCATGTTACGAATGGAGTGGTTTTCTCTTAGCATAATTGGTATAAGCTTAACCTTATTAATATATGCTTTGCGGATGATTTATTTTTATTTGCTAGAGGTGATGTGGAGTCGGCCAAATTTATAATGGATGCACTTGACGAATTCAAAGGAGTTTTGGTTTGGTTCCAAGCATTTGCCTTTTGTAGAGGGTAAGCTCCCAGTTAAATACCTTGGAGCCCTTCTAATTTTCACGCGGATATGAATTGTGATTGCAGTATCTCAGTCGAAAATGTTAATAACCGTGTTGGGGATTGGTAGAATAATGTTCGTTCATTTGCGAGAAGAGTTCAACTTATTCAATCGGTGTTGTCTTTCATGCATATTTATTGGGCTTCGATTTTTCTTTCTCGTATCATTGAAGTCATTAAACAAGTGATGAGAGGTTTTTTGTGGTGCCAAAGTCAAAAGAAGAAAGGAAGAGCTAAATGGTGTGGGATATTGTGCGTCTTCTGAAGCATGACGATGGTCTAGGTATTAAAAATCAGGAATATATTAATATTCCATTGATAACTAAGAACTTATGAAATATTATTACTAACAAGGACTCACTATGGGTTCATTTGATTTATACATATAAGCTTCAAAGACGAAAACTTTGGAATGTTCCGCCTCAGGCGAAGATGAGTTGGGCATCAAGGAAAGTCCTCAATATTTGTACATATTCGTATCCTAGTGCGACCCTTTTATTTGGCAGTTTTAGGAAATGGTAGATAGCCTCCGCTTGGTCTGATAGATGGTCCAAAAACTACCCTTTATTTCAACATGATCCAGCTCGGCTAATTGCAAGGGATATGATGGTATTGCTTTCTTCAATGGTGTTTCGGATGTGATTATTGAAGTTGCGTGGGCGCGACCTCATGACTGGTATGTTTGTGCTCCCATTTTAAGCCTGATTGTTGCTCCTAATCTTGTTGTTGATAGTGACGATGAGTATGCGTGAAAAGACATGCATTGTATTGTGCATCATGTGCGTTCATGCCGTATGACATGTAATTAGGCCTAGTGGAGATAAGGTCGATTGGGGTCCTATCGTTTTGTTTCCTTGCTATTGATCATGACGATCAGTGTGTGTGTGGAAATACTTGCATGGTATTGTGCATCAGTTTTATGTTAATGACGAATGAGATGTTATTAGGCCTAGAGGAGATAAGGTCGATTGGGGTTCAATCTCTTGGTTTCCTAATTGTATTCCACGCCATGCTTTTCAAATTTGGCTTATAACGAGAAAGAGATCGAAGGCGCAAGATACACCGAGACAATGGGATGTTGGTGGTTCTACCAACTTAAATATGTTTATGTGTCTTTTTTGTAAGCAAGTTCCTGATTCACATAATCATTATACTCTAAGTATCAATTCCATTCTAAGGTATGGGTCCTTATGCGTTCCTGGGCTGGTATGGATGGTATTGGCCATTCACGTGAGGATATTGTTAACTTGATCAAACCTTTGTCGCGTAAAAGATCGGTTATCAGTATTATTGCTCGTCCAATTTTTGCTGGTACAACTTATTTCATTTGGCTGGAGAGAAATTTTGGTTATTCAAGAATAAACCCGTACAGTTTTCCAAGTTTGTGACATCATTGTTTACAATGTAAGAATCAAAATGCTTACATATCGGTTTAAGAAGACCAAGAACGTGAAGCAACTTCTAGCTATTTGGATTGTGACTATGTTGTTTTTTGAAAATCCACATATCATAATGTAGTGTGTTTCTTTAGACGTAGGCGTTAGGGCTATTTTGACGCCTACGCCTATGGCCTTTCATGAATCTCAGTGTGTCGATCATGTGTTAATAGTACTCATTGGTGTGCGTTGTCTCTGTAAACAATGTGGCACTCTTTCACATTCATCTGCTTAACGTTTTTTGAGTAATATACTTACCGTGGCTAGAATACCTTTTTACTGGACTGCTAAATCATAACGAGTAGAGATGACAACGGGGCCGGGTTTGTGGGGAATGGTTCACACCATCCCCATCCCCAAAGTTCAATATTAATCCCAATCCTCATCCCCATCCCCATCGGGGTTTATAAGCTACATACCATCCCCATCCCCAACGGGGAACGGGGATCCCCAATGGGGAATCGGGGATTTTTCCCCGTTACACAATCAACATATATAATATGTTTAAAATGACGTAAATATTACATATAACACAATACTATAATATCAAACAACATTAACCACATTAACAATAATGCGGTCATGTCCAATATTAACAATAACAACGTTAACATACAAGAGTTCATCTTGAAAGCTTGTTTTCAAATGAGATATTAATCATCGATTGATAGTATTTTGAATATCTAATAGATATATAAATATATATGTTGAATAAAGATATTCGGGGACGGGTTTGGGGAACCGAGGGTATTATCATCCCGCCTTCATACCCGTTTTTTATTATCAGGGAATCCCCACCCCATCCCCATACCTGGTCAACTCGAGGAATCCCGGTCAAATCGGATTCGGGTATCGGATTCTCGGTCGGGTTCAGAGTTTTTTGCCATCTCTAATAACGAGTATTTTATCATAAGTGTAGAAACTAGAAGAGGGGGGTTCAATAGTTTCTTATATTTACTTGTTAAAATGTGGTTTTCAAAAATCCTTTTTCAAAAACATAGGCTTGAGGAAATATGTGAAATCTTCTTATACACAATATGAACAATGATAGTGTAACTAAACTAATACTAACAAAAAATATATGCACAAAGAATAAAGAATGTAAAGAGTTAAGGGTAAAGAAAGATCAAACCGAACACCAAGGATTTATAGTGGTTCGGCAATGAAGCTCACTCCTCATTCCTACTCCACTCCTCGAGTACTCCTTACTCGAGAGTTCACTACACAACAAGCTCCTTATGGTGGAGAAAACCGTACACGTCGCTTAACCAATTTTCGACTCTAAACTAAAAGTCGAGCCCTAATCGTATCTAGGACCAATCTACACAACTATACTTAGTACATACACAACTTCCAAATAGACACAACTACTTGGATCTTCACAACTATGACACAACTACAAATGTATAAAACTAGATCTTCAATGGATCTTTGGTGGTGGACTCAACACTTCACAAGGATAGTGTTCTTCTCTTTGCACTTAGAGAGGAAGGGATGGATGAACAAGATTCACTTCTTAAACAAGTAGTAATAAAACAAATGATCAAAGATTTGAGTGATTAAAGAAGAGTGTTTGAATTTGGAAATAGATGTGCAAAAGAGGTGAATTGAAAAGCTGAGAATGGTCCACTATTTATAGGACAAAGGGCCAACGGCTATATCTGCCCGCGGTACCTTATCTTAGCCCGTGGTACCTTATCGATAAGGAACCGCCTAGGAGCTTAGGTACCGCTGGACTAGACTCCGCTCCCTTTTTGTCCTTTAGTGGTGGAGGTCATATCTGGTTTAAAAAATATCCTGATAGAATATTCCTAACCAAATAAGAATATGCCATTTTCAAATTTTCAAATAATTAATTTAATAAAACATTTTCTTAAAAAGAAAGTTTAATAAAAACTTGTCACACTTAATAGAAAGTGAGTTTTAAGAAAAGATTAAATCACTTGATCACTTGATTAAGGTTAGTACTTGTTTATCCATACCTTAAGTGAAAATGGGTAAAATGAAAAATGCTTGAACTCAAGAATTCATTTTTCGTTGTTTTCGTAAATGCTTGTTTTTACATATTGTCGTAATCAAAACTAAGCGAGACCGAAAAATGCGAGTAACGTTTTTAGACATTATTGTTGTAACACCCCGCTCCGAAAAGAGTCAAAGTGCTACTAATATGGTGTCACATCAGATACATCAAATTTTAAAAGGGCAAAAATGAAACTTTTATTAAATCCAAAATACTTAAAGTAATATCTTAATAAACAGAAATCCCCAAAACAACGGGGTCCAAAATGCAAAGTATCAAATCATAAAATGTCTTAAGATTTATTAAAAACTTGGGTGAATCTAGGTAAGTCCAAACTCTCTCAATGCCCCGTCTCCCGCTTAATACCTGCCGCATGGAAAAAGAAACGGCTGAGCAAAACGCCCAGCGAACGGATATAACAAATATGATTTAAGGAAAAATATATAACAATAATGAAGGTATCACAATGTATGAATCATAAGGATGATTAAGTGGATGAATAAAAAGGGTTAATGAAAGACAAGAATAACCCACGAGCACACATAACAAATCACATATCCAAACCAACCAAATAATCATATATGTGTACTAGGATTGCGACTCCTATGTACCAAAGTGACGGCGTGTATTGCATACACAAACCTATCACATTAAATCAAATAATATCATATCAAACAAATACCTAGGATGCATCCATACGCTCCCTGCAAAACAAATGTCAATAGCACGTGCACTAGCTCATGACTAGCACCCGCACTCACAATAATATAATAATTATGTGCACCAAAAGGGAACGCCGGGGATCTAATCACACCGCCCCAGTTAGTGTCATGTCACCGGTGCATCTTATGACATGGTCATGGTACCCCCATAACTAGATACAAAATATGGCTCGGGCTTAAGGGTTCATTTCAAAAGCATAACAACTAGGAAAAATATTAGTATTCAAATGGGGAACATATAAAGGCATAACAATAACGGAATCATAACAAGGCAAAGAATTTAAGGATCATATCAAAACAGAAACCAAGGATATGGGAACATAGCAATGGCTTAGGGATTTATCAAATGGAGTTGTGTAAGAAAGAGTAAAAGAGTGTTCTTTAATAAAGAACCGAATATCCGTACCTTAAAAGCACAAACAAGTCACGGAATCGTATACAAAGCAACAAGTCCTATTCCCGTGTCACCAAGGCTAAAAGATACATAAAAATATGTCTTACATACTGTTCTAGAACAAAAGATTACAAGGTTTCATGATTCGGTGATTCAAAACCCTAATTATACACTTTCCCAAAACCCGTCATTTAGGGACTGTTTTAGAAGATCCGACTGTAAAATCATTTTCCAAAACCATACTCACTGATTAAAGCCCATATTAGAAAAATACATTCGAAGTAGATAGTTTTAGACCCCGGATTCACTCAAAAAGCTATCCCGAGGCTCAAGATATGACTCTTACAAGATGACTGATATTCTGATTTTTAAGGACTGTTTTCAAAGATCGACACGGTAACCATAGTTCCAAACCACTTCAAAATGTTTTAAGACCTGTTATGAAAACTAGATTCACTGTAGATGGTTTTAGGATTTTGAAACTCTTAAAAAGATGTTATAAAACCCGTTTTACAGCCCTTACAAGATCACCCAAAATCTGGAAAGCCCTTAGTTATTATTACGTATGAGCCGGTTTAATGATCTAGACCACCATAGGTTAGCTAGATCTTTATAAAAACTTTATAAAACTATATTAGAACATATTTAGGCTGGTATAAAACAAGATCTAACATACAAAAACGTTTTTAAGGTATTGAATCACCAAAACACATTTTTAGGGTTTCAAAACCCTAGAAATCATGTTTATGCATTAAATCAAAATATAAGAAAGCCATAAAGGTGACATAAGGATTATAAGGACTTACATGAGATGTGTATAATGATATAGTAATCACTATACACACAAAATAATAATAATGGATGTTTAGTAACAAGAATGGAGGTTTAGAGAGGAGAAAGATCAAGAACAACCTTAAGGTTTTAAGGTTTTCTTAACAATGGAGATGAGAGGAGATTTTGGTAGAGTTTAGGCAAGGTGAAAAGTGTTTGTTCTGTGTTTAGGCCTGCCATGGGGTGACTTTATATAGCAAAATTCTATTTTAGTTAAAATATTGAAATAAGGAATAACATTAACTAGGTTTTTCAATCCTTGAAACATATGTTACATCTTTACATTAGAACACATTAAAAATCATCAAAATCATTCCTAAAACCTTCAAAATTTCGTGTGTTTTAGTCAATAATAGGGAAGGAGTTTCATCTCCATTTTAATGCCATTATAACATACCAAAAAGTTACCTTTTTCCCATTTTAACAAGTCTTACAAAAAGTGTACATTTAACAAAGTGTGTACTTTTTTTTAAACAAAGATAACTTAAGTCTTAAAATATTTAATCACATTAGTTTAAGAATGTCCATTTTTACTTTGTCTTTATTTAAAGTATAGGTTATAAGATAATTTGATAAAAAGGTTTCATAATCTAAGTCTTATTTATTTAATACTTATGAAAAAATTTAACTATGCTTTAAATTATATTAAGTAAATAAAATCTCTACTATTAAACTTACATAAAACTCTCAAATTCTTATTAAATGTTTAAAGATCATAACTTTATTCAAAATTTCCATTTTATAAAAATACGGGTTTTACAACTCTTCCCTTCTAAAAAGAAAATTTCGTCCTCGAAATTAAAGTAGTGTTACGGATTCTACAATTCCTCCTCTCTAAAAGAAAATTTTCGGCCTCGAAATTGGAATAACACGATTAATCGAAAACGAATACGAAAACGTACGAATCAGATCGAATGAATTCGAAACAGACGAAGTGGCGATAGATGAAATCATCTTACACATAACACTTGCAGAATATGCACGGAAGTAATGTTAATGGAAAGGAATCACAAAGTGTTTGCACAAATCGAAGGGATATCAAAAGAAAATAAACTAAGAATTTCTTGGAATCGTACCTAATGACTTTTCATCTTCATCACCGCTTCCATCTTTCCCAGGGCAATCCTTAATCCTATGTTCAGTCGACCCACAACGAAAACATGCCCCATATATCTTATAGCATGTCCTTCCAGAATGAAGCCTTCCACAAGCTTGGCACGATGGTCCTGAATGACCCTTCTGACCATCCCCTTTGTTGTTATGAGTCACCGGTCTAATACCGTCCCCCTCACGGTTCCTCTTATTCAACCCCGACCTCTCTCGATGAATTTCATAGTTCCTTGCAGCATCAGCCACCGCCGCCACATCCGTGAAATCAAGGTTCACAAGGTTGTCCCCAACTTGATCGTTGAGAGCCCATTTGAACCTCTGTGCCTGCTCCTCTTGTGTACCTGCCTTCGTCCCCAAGAAACTTGCCAGCCTCAAGAACCGCTTCATAAAGTCCCCAGAAAGCTCTCCATCATTCTGCCTAATATTATGGTATTCCCGCTCGTATCTCTGTTGCTCTGACTTAGGGAAGTATTGCAAGAAAAAGGCATCTCGGAAGTTTGCCCAAGACATAGTTAGCACATAGTCATCACCTCCCTTGGCCTTCTTGTAGGCCTTCCACCAGTTCAGAGCGTCACCCTCTAACTTGTAGCTAGCTAACCTAGCCTTATACTGATCTCCACAATCCAACACTTCGAACAACTTCTCAATGTGTGCAATCCAGTTCTCAGCATCGACCGGATTAGAAGCAACACTAAAGGAACGAGGTTTTTGCTTGCCAAACCTTTCCAACCATGTATGCATAGTAGGAGTTTGGTCATTGCTTCCGCTAGCAGTATTCCGACGAATTTGGTTGATAATTTCAGTAGTGAGGCCAGGAATTAGTGCAGAAACGGCTCGTTGCACTGCCTCGTCAAACGCGGGACCGGAAAAGACGGGAGAATTCTGACGTGTGTTCACCATCTGAGATATAAACGAATTAGGGGTGACAAAAAAAATAAAGTAAAATGCACATATACAAAGGAAGTGATAATATCAGAGTACGAAGAAGACGTCATTGTTCGGGCCATCATAGTTAGGAAGCCATTCTATAAACGTTTGGGGAGCGAGGGCACTTTAAATCGTAAACCCAACCACTCAGCCAAGACGTAATATCGAGATGGAACATCCTAATACGAAGCTCCCTACTAACATGACAAATTCCACGGAAACGAATACGTATCGAAAAGATAATAACAATATCAAAGTACGCGTGGAAGCCTAATCTACCCAATCCTCACAGGTCAATCCTAGGTCGTAGACGCTCTGATACCATAATTGTAACACCCCGCTCTGAAAAGAGTCAAAGTGCTACTAATATGGTGTCACATCAGATACATCAAATTTTAAAAGGGCAAAAATGAAATTTTATTAAATCCAAAATACTTAAAGTAATATCTTAATAAACAGAAATCCCCAAAACAACGGGGTCCAAAATGCAAAGTATCAAATCATAAAATGTCTTAAGATTTATTAAAAACTTGGGTGAATCTTGGTAAGTCCAAACTCTCTCAATGCCGCGTCTCCCGCTTAATACCTGCCGCATGGAAAAAGAAACGGCTGAGCAAAACGCCCAGCGAACGGATATAACAAATATGATTTAAGGAAAAATATATAACAATAATGAAGGTATCACAATGTATGAATCATAAGGATGATTAAGTGGATGAATAAAAAGGGCTAATGAAAGACAAGAACAACCCACGAGCACACATAACAAATCACATATCCAAACCAACCAAATAATCATATATGTGTACTAGGATTGCGACTCCTATGTACCAAAGTGACGGCGTGTATTGCACACACAAACCTATCACATTAAATCAAATCATATCATATCAAACAAATACCTAGGATGCATCCATACGCTCTCTGCAAAACAAATGTCAATAGCACGTGCACTAGCTCATGACTAGCACCCGCACTCACAATAATATAATAATTATGTGCACCAAAAGGGAACGCCGGGGATCTAATCACACCGCCCCAGTTAGTGTCATGTCACCGGTGCATCGTATGACATGGTCATGGTACCCCCATGACTAGATACAAAATATGGCTCGGGCATAAGGGTTCATTTCAAAAGCATAACAACTAGGAAAAATATAAGTATTCAAATGGGGAACATATAAAGGCATAACAATAACGGAATCATAACAAGGCAAAAAATTTAAGGATCATATCAAAACAGAAACCAAGGATGTGGGAACATAGCAATGGCATAGGGATTTATCAAATAGAGTTGTGTAAGAAAGAATAAAAGAGTGTTCTTTAATAAAGAACCGAATATCCGTACCTTAAAAGCACAAACAAGTCACGGAATCGTATACAAAGCAACAAGTCCTATTCCCGTGTCACCAAGGCTAAAAGATACATAAAAATATGTCTTACCTACTGTTCTAGAACAAAAGATTACAAGGTTTCATGATTCGGTGATTCAAAACCCTAATTATACACTTTCCCAAAACCCGTCATTCAGGGACTGTTTTAGAAGATCCGACTGTAAAATCATTTTCCAAAACCATACTCACTGATTAAAGCCCATATTTGAAAAATACATTTGAAGTAGATAGTTTTAGACCCCGGATTCACTCAAAAAGCTATCCCAAGGCTCAAGATATGACTCTTACAAGATGACTCATATTCTGATTTTTAAGGACTGTTTTCAAAGATCGACACGGTAACCATAGTTCCAAACCACTTCAAAATGTTTTAAGACCTTTTATGAAAACTAGATTCATTGTAGATGGTTTTAGGATTTTGAAACTCTTAAAAAGATGTTATAAAACCCGTTTTACAGCCCTTACAAGATCACCCAAAATCTGGACAGCCCTTAGTTATTATTACGTATGAGCCGGTTTAATGATCTAGACCACCATAGGTTAGCTAGATCTTTATAAAAACTTTATAAAACTATATTAGAACATATTTAGGCTGGTATAAAACAAGATCTAACATACAAAAACGTTTTTAAGGTATTGAATAACCAAAACACATTTTTAGGGTTTCAAAACCCTAGAAATCATGTTTATGCATTAAATCAAAATATAAGAAAGCCATAAAGGTGACATAAGGATTATAAGGACTTACATGAGATGTGTATAATGATATAGTAATCACTATACACACAAAATAATAATAATGGATGTTTAGTAACAAGAATGGAGGTTTAGAGAGGAGAAAGATCAAGAACAACCTTAAGGTTTTAAGGTTTTCTTAACAATGGAGATGAGAGGAGATTTTGGTAGAGTTTAGGCAAGATGAAAAGTGTTTGTTGTGTGTTTAGGCCTGCCATGGGGTGACTTTATATAGAAAAATTCTATTTTAGTTAAAAGCTTGAAATAAGGAATAACATTAACTAGGTTTTTCAATCCTTGAAACATATGTTACATATTTACATTAAAACACATTAAAAATCATCAAAATCATTCCTAAAACCTTCAAAATTTCGTGTGTTTTAGTCAATAATAGGGAAGGAGTTTCATCTCAATTTTAATGCCATTATAACATACCAAAAAGTTACCTTTTTCCCATTTTAACAAGTCTTACAAAAAGTATACATTTAACAAAGTGTGTACTTTTTTTAAACAAAGATAACCTAAGTCTTAAAATATTTAATCACATTAGTTTAAGAATGTCCATTTTTACTTTGTCTTTATTTAAAGTATAGGTTATAAGATAATTTGATAAAAAGGTTTCATAATCTAAGTCTTATTTATTTAATACTTATGAAAAAATTTAACTATGCTTTAAATTATATTAAGTAAATAAAATCTCTACTATTAAACTTACATAAAACTCTCAAATTCTTATTAAATGTTTAAAGATCATACTTTATTCAAAATTTCCATTTTATAAAAATATGGGTTTTACAATTGCATTAACAATCTCCCTCTTTTTGATTCCGACAATACATAAACTCAATCACACAAAAAAACAAGATTTTCGAAGACGAGTTTATTCATTTCTCCCCCTTGGTCGAAGCAAAAAGGTTGCACAAGTCGGTGTTGAAGAAACGGACTTTGCAAAGACTCCCCCTTGGTGCTTACTCCCCCTAGCTTGGGGCACCGAGGAATCGAGATATGGTGACAAGCTACATAGAAGGATTAGTTGAACAAAAGAAACAACCAACAAGATATAGCAATAGGTCACAAAATAAAAGAGAAGAAAACAAAAAGACAGAGATCCAAGATTGGTTACTAAAAAAACATCATACAAAGATGTATGGAAAAAGAAAAGAAACAAGCCAAGAGCATAAATCTAATCCTAGTTATTCTAGAATTCTAAGATTTGCTTGAATTTGGTGTCTTGTGGATAAGCAACCAATGCTTATATGAAAGACAAGGTAATGGCGGAGGGTGGTGGTGGTGGCTTGTTGGAGATCTCATAATCAAAGTGAAGAGGAGGCTTGATTAAGAGACTCTTGATGTAGCTCAACTCCTCATAGATGTGTGCCATAGCAAGATGTTGATATTGACAACAATGACAATATGTTACATGGTGCATGACATTATCATGAGAAGGAGGAAGAACACTAAAGGGTGGTGGTGGAAGAAAAGATGTTCCACAATCAACATTCTTGGTAGGAGAGATGTGATTAAGAGTGTTCTTGGGAGAGTTTGGATTGTGATGGTTTTTGGGTGAGTTCAGATTGAAATCAATTGGAGAAAATGGAGGAGATTCAAGGCTTTCATTGGGAGAGTAAGACATTTTGAGGTGTGAAGTATGGCAAAATGCTTATGGTTTAAATATGGAAGGTTTACGGTATTTTTGGGGTGGTCAAAGGGTTTGAAACAAAGATTCTCAAAAATGTTGGAGCAAATCTGGAGTTTCAGACAGAAACCCGAAAAAGGAAGGCACTGTAGGCGGTTCCTTATCAAGGTTGGCGGTACCTTATCGATAAGGCACCGCGGTTCACATATGGAACCGCCTACAGAGGCTGTGTTTGGTGTTTGGAGAAAGATTTTTCAGCAAATCTTATTTTTCTAGTCTAACTTATCATAGGGATATGCTTAAAAGCAAAGATAGACAAAGAAAACATATGCAAACTTATCAAATAGAGATTTGACCAAAATACATGGATTTAAAAAAATCGATGTAGGAGGTGTGTAAGACAAGACCTTAAGTCATGACACAATGATCCTCCATGATTCTATCTTGTTCTTGTTATGTTTGAGAGAATCATACATATGAATTATGTAAGCTCTAGATTAATAGGGAGAATCTATGAAAAATCGTTTTTAGATTGAATTAACAATGTCAAACATATTTATCAACCTTTTTCGAAAGAGACTTTGAGAATTTTGAAAAGGAGAAGAGAAGGTTTTTCAAAAAAGAGTTTGGAAGACTCAATGACTCAAAGTGGTAAAAGAAATCACACAAAAACAAAAGAAATTAAGGAAGATGTTCCATTAATCCTAGACCTAGACACAAGTAATTAAAAGGTTCCCTCTTAAGTGGCTTAGTAAAGATGTCAGCTCAGTTGTCTTCGGAGGGTACCTTCTCAATTGAAATGTTCCCCTTTTGAACATTATCCCTAAGGAAATGGTGTCGAATTTCTATGTGTTTGGTTCGCGAGTGTTGCACGGGATTCTCGCTAATGTCTATAGCACCTTTATTATCGCACATGATGGGAACATCATCAAGAGAAATCCCGTAATCAACAAGCGCTTGCTTCATCCATAGAGCTTGTTGGCATGCTTTTCCGGCACTCACATACTCGGCTTCCGTGGTGGATATTGCAAGAGCGGTTTGTTTCTTGGAGAACCAAGAAGTTAAACAACAACCCATGAAGGTACAAACTCCACTAGTGCTTTTCCGGTCCACATAGTCTCCCGCATGATCCGAGTCCGCGTAGACAATGGTTTCTACGCCGGTCCCTTTAGGATACCATAATCCTAAATGTATAGTGCCTTTGATGTATCGGAAGATACGCTTAACCGCTTTGAGGTGAGAGGTTTTGGGAGCCTCTTGGAAGCGAGCACAAAGGCAAACACTAAACATGATATCCGGTCGACTTGTCGTTAGGTACAACAAACTACCAATCATACCTCTATATTTGGTGTTTTCTACCGACTCACAATCATCATCTACGGTGAGTTTAGTATCCGAGGCCATAGGGGTCTTCATTGGTCTAGATTCTTCTAATCCAAATTTCTTTAGCATTTCTTTAGCGTACTTACATTGACTAAAGAAAATACCATCGTCCATTTGTTTAATTTGGAGTCCTAAAAAGAAGTTAAGTTCTCCCATCATACTCATTTCAAACTCATCATGCATGATTTTGGCAAAGTCATCACACAATTATTGACAAGTTGAGCCAAATATAATGTCATCAACATATATTTGTACGATTATAAGGTGAGGACCTTTCTTCTTTGTAAAGAGTGTATTGTCTACCATTCCCATGGTATACTCATGTTTAACAAGAAACGCTTTAAGTCTATTATACCAAGCTTTGGGTGCTTGTTTGAGACCATAAACTGCTTTCTTAAGCTTGTAAACATGATCCGGTTTCTCAAAATCAATGAAGCCGGGAGGTTGAGCCACATATACCTCCTCATTGATCAAACCTTTAAGAAATGCACTCTTTACATCCATTTGTTGAAGTTCAAAGTCTAAGGCACAAGCGAAGGCTAAAAGAATTCTAATGGATTCTAATCTAGCTACCGGTGCATATGTCTCGTCATAATCAATCCCTTCTAGTTGATTATAGCCTTGTGCTACAAGTCTAGCTTTTTTATGAGACACAACACCATTCTCATCTAACTTATTCCTATATACCCATTTGGTTCCTATAATGGTAGAACTTCTAGGTGGAGTAACAAGTTCCCAAACATCATTGGCAACGAATTGATTCAATTCTTCTTGCATCGCAATGACCCAACTCTCGTCTGTCAAAGCTTCTTTAGCATTCTTTGGTTCAATCAAGGAGACGAAACAAAAGAAGTTGCTTTGGTTTTGGACTTGAGATCTTAGGGTCCTTTGATTTAAGTCACCAATGACATTATTGAGAGTATGATCCCTAGACTCCTTAATGTTTACTTCCTTTTCAACACTAAGGTCTTCAACTCTTATTTTTCTAACCTCTTTGGCTTTTACTACTTCTGATTCATCCAATTCATCATCAACCAATGGTGGTGTCTTGGGTGAGGGAGGGGTTTCATCAAAGGTTACGTTGAGTGATTCTTCAATAACCCCCGAGGTTCTATTTAGGACAATGTAGGCTTTGCTAGTTTGGAAATAACCTAAAAGGATACCTTCGTAAGACTTTGGGTCAAACTTGGTAAGGTAGTCTTTGGTGTTGAGGATAAATCACTTGCTTCCAAACACCCTAAAGTATTCCAATGAGGGTTTCTTACCTTTAAGAATCTCATAGGGGGTCTTTCCTATGAAAGGTCGATAAGAATTCGGTTGAGAATATAAGTCGATGTGTCCACGGCATTGCACCAAAACTTTTGAGGCCAAGATTGCTCGTTTAGCATCGTCCTACTCATCTCTTGGAGAGTCCTATTCTTCCTTTCAACTACCCCATTTGATTGTGGAGTGCGAGGAGCCGAGAAGTTATGGGTAATACCATGAGCTTCACAAAAGGCACCAAATTGCACTTCATTATCAAATTCCCTACCATGATTCGTCCTAATAGAGACAATTGGACATCCTAGTTGATTTTGAATTCTTCGACTAAAGATTTCGAAATGATCGAAAGCTTCATTCTTAGATGGCAAAAATCTAGTCCAAGTGAATCTAGAATAGTCATCAACTATAACTAGGGTATAAAGATTACCTCCATAACTCCGTATGGCGGAAGGTCCAAAAAGATCCATATGTAGGAGCTCTAAGCACCGAGAGGTCGAAACCAAATTCTTGGCTTTGTGACTTGAGTGAACTTGCTTTCCAACTTTGCAAGCATCACAAAAGTGACTATCAAACTTCATCTTGGAGAGGTGTCTTACCAACTCCTTAGAGACTAAAGATTGAATTAAACGCATATTAGCGTGACCTAATCTCCTATGCCAAAGAGTAGCTATCATCTATAGTCGCAAGACATATGTTGTCTTTTGACTTCTTATTAACCTTCATGACATAAAGCCCATGCTTTCTAACACCTTTTCCAATGACTTTTCCATCTTTTACGATTTCACTGTCACGTTCCGAAAAGATGACCTTACACTTATTGTCACAACTTTGACCTTTACTTAAAAGGTTAAACCCTAAGTTATCTACGAGCTCAACATTTTCAATGGTCATAGAGTCAAGAGAAACCGTACCTTTGCCAATGATATTACCACGTAGACTACTTGCAAATGTGACGTTACCTCCATCATATGCTTTGTAGTGCGAGAACAAACTTCTATTACCCGTCATGTGTTTAGAACATCCACTATCCTTAATCCACTCGTCGGGCTCCAAATCAATTCCCAAGCATATCTAGGTAAAAACACACAAGATCAAACATTTGGTCCTCAATATCTCATGGGTCCAAAATTGTTAGTTCCAAACATCCCTTGCATTTGGTTAGGATGCATGAATGAAGGAGGGGTTCCCCATGGAGAACAAAATGGAGGAGGGTAGTAATTCATATAACCATTTTGTTGTTCGTTATTTCTCCTGTGTGTATTGGATATAGGTTTAGAGTTATGACCATTTCTTCTAGGTGTTGGGGTTTTACTTCTAGATCGTGAATTGTTTTGATTATCTCTTCTAGGCGTTGTCGTTCTACTTCTAGGCTTAGACTCATTCCGTTCTCTAGGTGGAGTAGAAGATGGTCTAGATAAACTTCTATTTCCCATGAGAGGTTTACTTAATGGCTTGTAGAACTTATCAATAGCATTGTCGTCAAGTATGGGTAATTTTACCTTATTAACAATAAGATGCTTTGGTTTTTCACCTGATTTTGATTTTTCAGAAAATTCATGATTTTCACAAAATTCATCTTCTGGCTGCGGTACCTTATCTATGGCGGCGGTTCCATAGTGATAAAGAACCGCCCCATACAATCTGGGACCGCGTACAGTGGGTGATTTTTGTGAAAATCTGACTTTTTTAGGTTCACTAGTTGAGGCTTCATTTGAGTTAAAACCTAGACCAAGTCTTTCCTTAGAATGAACTTGTTTGTTTAACATATCATCAAGAGCACTAGTACCTTTCATGAACTTTTCCAATTTAATGGAGGTGCTCTTGAGATCTTCATTCTCTAATCTAAGTTTCTCACAACTTAAGCAACCTAAATCCACTTCTTTATTTTTCTCAAGTATTGCCAATTTCTCCCTAAGTTCATTGATCTCATTTTTAAGCTTAGTTTTGGTTGATTTTAAGGTTTTATTCTTTTCTATGAATTTAAGACTAAGTTTGTGTAAACTATCATATTTGCCTTCAAATTCATTATCATCAAAAGTGGAGCTATCATTTCTATAATATCCGGTTTCGGAATGTACCTCTTTAGAAGTGTGAGCCATAAGACATTTCTCCTCTTTGGGGTTGTCATCGTCATCTTCACCGATATCGCTCCAAGAGCCACTAACGAACGCCGTGTGATTCTTATCACGAGAGGGCTTTGGACAATCACCAATGAAGTGATTTGGATCACCACATCTAAAGCAATTCCTATCACCTTTTTCGTTCTTGACAAATCGATTCTTTGAGAATGGTTTCTTATCATTTTTGGGTTGCCTAACGTGTTGACCTCGTCTCTTGAAAAACTTCTTGAAATCTCTCACCGCCAATGCATACTCCTCGTCATCGCTATCCGAGGAACTATCATGGTCACTTTGTGCCTTCTTGGCTTTAAGTGCAAGAGATTTTCTTTCAATCTTGGTTTTCACTAATTCCGAGTCCTTCAAAATTATCATCTCATGAACCTTCAAGTTGCCTATGAGTTCATCGAGTGATAAAGTTGAGAGATCTTTCGACTCTTCAATCGCCATGACTTTTGCTCTCCACTTTGGATGTAAAGCCCTTAGAAACTTCCTAACATTGTTCTTGCTAGAAAAACCTTCATCAAGTGCTTTTATACTAGTAATAATGGTGTTAAACCTAGCAAATTCACTATCAATAGTTTCATCTTCTAAGATGACAAATTGTTCATATTGTTGGACAAGAAGATCGATTTTGCTTTCTTTGACTTGGCTATTACCTTGGTGGGTTACTAAAAGAGTGTTCCAAATATCTTTAGCGGTTTCACACATAAAAATTCTTTCATACTCTTTCTTAGGCAAAGCATTATAAATCACCATTTTAGCCTCATTATTTTTTGAAAGTTTCTTTTTAGTGTCGTCATTAGCTTTGTCAAAAGTGACCAATTCTTTTGTTTTAGAAACTTCATTAAATTGAAAGGGTAAAAAATCACCATTGGTAATAACATGCCAAAGATCTAGATATTTTGATTTCACATAAGTTTCAAATATATTTTTCCAATAAATAAAACTATCGGTTTTGTGGAATCCAAAGATTCTGGATCTTTTAAGCTACTAGGAATGCATCATGTTCATATGATTAGATAATCAAAAGACTTAGAACACGACACATTAACAAGGTGTTTAGGGCACAAGACACATGAATAAAAACAATTGGATTATTCATTATATTAATAACAAACAATCACTAGGTGTGTGTACATTGAATCCCACACCCAGTCGACACACGCTTTAGGTTTACATTGTATATGAAAGTTATATATAAACCTGATACCCTTGGTTCCTTTTATAGTGTAAGGATTAGGGTTTACAAGAGATAATATCAAATAAACATGTAAATCTTCTATTTAAATAAACATATACAGAATAAATCCTGCATATATATCCAAATAGAAGCTTCCAAAGGATTCTTGTCAATGTTTCTATCAATGCTTGGATTGCATGTGATAACGCTTAGATTGCTCTTGACAATGCTTGATTCTGTCAACGCCTGATTTGCTCTTGACAACGCCTGGAATACACTTGTCAACGCTTAGACAAATGTCTTCATGTTTTCTTCGTTTTTGAGTTTCTGCCACATCAACTTTTTGACCCAACAATCTTCCCCTAGTTGATGTCGGCAAAACTCTTTGTGTATCTCTTGTAAGTTGTACATCATCTTCAAATTGCTTCCCCTCAATTGTAGCATGTATGTCTTCCCCTTTTTGTCACATCAACAGGGAAGTAAACAATGTATGCAATCTTGAAGATTCTCCAAATGTAGGCTCTGTGTAATGATCTTGAAGAAAAATAAATATAATATTCTTGATGTAGAAGTAGAATAACTCAAACCTATGTTCCATATCTTGTAGAATGTGATAAAGTGTGTTGCTGATACAAAAATCCTCATCCTTTGTGAGACACTGAGCACGATAATGTAACTCCTTCAAGTGATAGAAAATATGTGCACAGAGTACCATAAGAAAAATCATATATTCCTAGATCTTGTATCACTTCACCAGTAACAATGTAAGCACAAACAAGTTACCTTAAAAGTCAGTGACTGGAAGTGCACGACTTTAAGATATGATAGAACACATACTCGCGAAAATCTTCTTCAAACATCAAACTTACCATAACAATTCTTCCCCTTAAGCTAACACCTTTTCATGATGAGTCAATATCTTCATATGTAAAAGCTGTTATCGAATAAGTCTTTCACAAGGCTATCCCGATTACATAATCCAATAAATTACTTCATGAATTTTTGCTAACTCGCATTAAAACCATTAATCCCTTTAAAAATATCTGAGCCATAAATATCAACCTGATATTCTGAATAAAAACGGAGATTCCATGTACCTTCGTGTGTAAATTCCTCCTTTTTGTGTGCTAAAACGTACCAATTTTCTCAAACAGCAGCTATTCTTTTGTTACTCGAGAACCTTCATTGTCCAATATCTTAATCGCACATTGTCAGATATTGGACAAAACCTATCAACGCTTGGTCAATCATTTCTCGGATAACTCATGTCAACGCTTCTTGTCAGCGTTAAACTTATTCCTGTCAGCGTCTACCTCATTCTTGTCAGCGTTGCACCAAAACTTTGTCAGCGTCACACTAACAAACATCAGCGTCCAAAAATATAAACAAATTAATCCCACACGTGAATATTGAAGCCCACTTGTATCCACAACGATGTTTACTTCATATGTCACATAGTAATAATACGTTACCCTTTTCGTCTCTATGTGCCATGATGTGAATAAAAGAATGAGAAACAACTCCACAAGTCAATTGGCTGTTTGCTTTATAACATCACACATCTCACATCACTTTAACATTAACCTCACGTGATCAATTTTGCCATATTTAGCAACTTGGCCCACAGCCATATCACGTTATTTTCATCAGACCCCATGTGAACACAGAACTTCTTGGATCTATACGTGATGTGTTGTATCAATGTCCTTTTTCTTTTGGCTGTTCTAGCTTTAAACAAATCCATCCCCACGTGAGAAACATTATTTGTGCAAATTTGTAGGAGATATATCCTATTTTAAATATACACAAACCCTAAAGATCAGGGATGCATATAATTAACTAAAAATATATCCCTAGAAATCGGTCAAATTAGGACTCCTTTTTCTCACCCACCTACATACCCAAAACACACAATAACACAAGTCCTGCTATGTCTCTCATGTGTGTACGGATTGCTTCTTGGACCACAAATAAAGTGAATGTGGACAGTGATTCATGTGATACTCACGTCTCTTTCTTTGATATTTTTAAATATAGTCCCATAATAGAATAAAATATAATCCGTATATTTTATTATGATCATTCAGTGCATACCTCAAACGGGAAGTATCAAATATCTTCTTTAACCTGATAGAGACACCAGCAGAGTTACTATTGGGATCGACTACAGTAGCTGTGCCATCATTTCTTGCACAGCCCATCAAAACCATGCACACCTGATGTGTTATCTTAGACCACATAAACACTACAAACGTAGCATTATTAAGATAATAATCACATGTCTATATCCCAAAACCTTGAATCTATTCCACGTGAATGCATTTGCTATATTACTTTTATCACCATCTGCCACTACAGAAATCGTGAATCTAGGGTTTGTGAACTTTATGTATCAAAAACCTAACTTAGGGTTTTGTAACTTAACCTTAGATCATGTAATATCTTGAATTAAACCAGCCACAAACCTTATAATCTTCTGCTTTTTATGTCGATCTAGGGTTTGAAGAACCCTAGTTCATGATTTTATGTGAAAAAGCAAGAATGTCAATACCTTAACCAGTGAACTTCGACCTTGAATAATGTCTTCATTAGGGCTCAGATTGAAAATCCCTTCGCTGAGATCCTAGACACAAGTGCCAAGAATCTACAGTTCAAAAATCACGAAGATCCAACGGTTAACGAAGGAGAAAACGTGTTTTGAACATGGCTGTTTACAGAAAACTGCATTCATCCTGCTGCTGACTTTGACGCTTAATAACTTTTTCTTGAGGATAAAACTCAAGAATCCCTCCGATGGAT
This sequence comes from Glebionis coronaria, assembly GCA_025667525.1. Classification (NCBI taxonomy): domain Eukaryota; kingdom Viridiplantae; phylum Streptophyta; class Magnoliopsida; order Asterales; family Asteraceae; genus Glebionis; species Glebionis coronaria. The sequence goes on along the minus strand of CM046874.1, from coordinate 629,101,573 downwards.
GTCTAGATATGTGTATAGAACACACACAAGAAATTTAGTGACGATCCAACAGTCCAATCAAAAGTTATGACCTTCTGAATACTGCTGCGCACACAAAAACGTCCAAAAAACCCTAGACGGATTTTTCTTCTCTTCTCGATACACGAACACGTTGTTGGTCCTAGCATCACGAGCCACGAGGCTCTGATACCAATTGTGGAATCCAAAGATTCCGGATCTTTTAAGCTACTAGGAATGCATCATGTTCATATGATTAGATAATCAAAGCGGAATTAGAACACGACACATTAACAAGGTGTTTAGGGCACAAGAAACATGAATAAAAACAATTGGATTGTTCATTATATTAATAACAAACAATCACTAGGTGTGTGTACATTGAATCCCACACCTAGTCGACACACGCTTTAGGTTTACATTGTATATGAAAGTTATATATAAACCTAATACCCTTGGTTCCTTTTATAGTGTAAGGATTAGGGTTTACAAGAGATAATATCTAATAAACATGTAAATCTTCTATTTAAATAAACATATACAGAATAAATCCTGCATATATATCCAAATAGAAGCTTCCAAAGGCTTCTTGTCAATGTTTCTGTCAATGCTTGGATTGCATGTGACAACGATTAGATTGCTCTTGACAATGCTTGATTCTGTCAACGCCTGATTTGTTCTTGACAACGCCTGTAATACACTTGTCAACGCTTAGACAAATGTCTTAATGTTTTCTTTGTTTTTGAGTTTCTGCCACATCAACTTTTTGACCCAACAGGTTTCAAAAAGTGGTGGTCTTTGCATAGATTGCCCTTCTAGGTATTTGTTGGAATCCATAGATCGATTCAAGTTTTAAAATACAATATACTTTAAAAATTCTTGAGCAACCCGCTCTGATACCAATTATAGAAACTAGAATGGGGGGTTGAATAGTTTCTTATATTTACTTGTTAAAATGTGGTTTTCAAAAATCCTTTTTCAAAAACTTAGGCTTGAGGAAATATGTGAAATCTTCTTATGCACAATATGAACAATGATAGTGTAACTAAACTAATACTAACAAAAAATATATGCACAAAGAATAAAGAATGTAAAGAGTTAAGGGTAAATAAAGATCAAACCGAACACCAAGGATTTATAGTGGTTCGGCAACGAAGCTCACTCCTCGTTCCTACTCCACTCCTCGAGTACTCCTTACTCGAGAGTTCACTACACAACAAGCTCCTTTTGGTGGAGAAAACCGTACACGTCGCTTAACCAATTTCTGACTCTAAGCTAAAAGTCGAGCCCTAATCGTAGCTAGGACCAATCTACACAACTATACTTAGTACATACACAACTTCCAAATAGACACAACTACTTGGATCTTCACAACTATGACACAACTACAAATGTATAGAATTAGATCTTCAATGGATCTTTGGTGGTGGACTCAACACTTCACAAGGATAGTGTTCTTCTCTTTGCACTTGGAGAGGAATGGATGGATGAACAAGATTCAATTCTTAAACAAGTAATAATCAAACAAATGATCAAAGATTTGAGTGATTAAAGAAGAGTGTTTGAATCTGGAAATAGATGTGCAAAAGAGGTGAATTGAAAAGCTGAGAATGATCCACTATTTATAGGACAAAGGGCCAACGGCTATATCTGCCCGCGGTACCTTATCTTAGCCCGCGGTACCTTATCGATAAGGAACCGCCTAGGAGCTAAGGTACCGCTGGACTAGACTCCGCTCCCTTTTTGTCATTTAGTGGTGGAGGTCATATCTGGTTTAAAAATATCCTGATAGAATATTCCTAACCAAATAAGAATATGCTATTTTCAAATAATTAATTTAATAAAACATTTTCTTAAAAAGAAAGTTTAATAAAAACTTGTCACACTTAATAAAAAGTTAGTTTTAAGAAAAGATTAAATCACTTGATCACTTGATTAAGGTTAGTACTTGTTTATCCATACCTTAAGTGAAAATGGGTAAAATGAAAAATACTTGAACTCAAGAATTCGTTTTACGTTGTTTTCGTAAATGCTTGTTTTTACATACTGTCGTAATCAAAACTAAGCGAGACCGAAAAATGCAAGTAACGTTTTTAGACATTATTGCATTAACAATAAGGTTGACAAAGATTCTAAAAAGCAAATGGATGACACAGTAACTGATAACGTATAGTCTCTATTCGGGCTAAGAAGCCCGACCCACCGGTACTACCCGTATCCATTATGCATGGATCTTAAACAGGCAGCGCTGAAGCCCATGTGGCCCAGTAAGTCGCTGTCACACAGGGCTGTCCCGTGAGTTTTGGTGGCCCTGTGCCGTAAATTCAAATGAGGCCCCCCTCGAAAACCGAAATCTTAACTGTATGTGAAAAAAAGGATTAGCATGTACTTAGTTAAATAAACTTACATCATAAAAGTTAACTGTATGTTCAAAGTTAACTATATGTTCCAAATTTCTTGTATGTTCAAAATTTATCAGATCATTATGTAATAAATTTATATAAGTCGAGACGAACGTGGGCTAAGCCCAAAACCAAATAAAGAATTTTGTGTTTTATAAAACACGCAAACACGAAACAGACATTTTCGTTAGAATCTGCTGATTGAAACCCTAACAAACATAATAATGTCGGACAATGTACCTTTGGATATCCAACCAGATCTCCTGCAAAGGCTTCCAGTGAAATCAGTTGTTAAATTCCAATTGGTTCCGAAACTATGGAAGTCTGTTATCGATAGCTCTGTTTTCATTAAAAATCATTGCCAATACCAACATCATCAGCTTGTACGGTACAAGTTAGAAAGTGACAGTGAACTAGAATCTGAATGTTTTTCGCTTATAGATGATAACGATTATGACGACAACCAGAAAACCACCCTCCCACTGCTCGTCAGTTCATTTAGATTTATACGAATGTACAATTCTGTCAATGGTTGTTTCTGTTTTCAGGTTTCTGTAGGTGATCACTTCAAAACATTTTTCTCTGTTTTTTGGAATCCCGTTGTTGAAAAAACTGTTTCCATTCAAATCCCCAATGGATTGTGGGGAACTAATTGTATTGGTTTTGGATTTTGTCCTGACCCAAAGCTTGTTAGGATTAATGACACCGGTCGTTTTTGGGAGGTTGACATTTTTACTTTAAGTTCACGTGTCTGGAAAAGGGTGTATGCGGCATATAAAAAAATTGTTCGTGGTTTGACGCGGGATCATGTTTGTATTAAAGGGTCTATCTTTTGGAAGGCATATGATTTTAGAAAAGAATTAAATGATGATGTTAACGTTATTGTTTCCTTTAATTTGAAAAGCTACAAGTTTGGCAAACTGCCTCTTCCGGATAGGTTATCACTAATACGTAATTGGCGAGTGGTGGACGTGAAGGACTCACTTGGGGTGCTTGAGTATGATGGTGATGGTGGCTATGGTGTTTGGGTGATGGAGTTTGTTACTAAATCGTTTACTAAGATGTTCACTGTTAAGGTATCAAGTAAGTTGCTCAATAATGGAGTATTGGAGTTTAGGAAGAATCGTGAAGTTACAATACAACTAGAGGATGGTAGTGATAACAAGTCCAGACTTGAAGCTTAAGAACCCTCCTTGGGACATATCAATGGCATTGGGATTAATGGAAACAATGGTACGTCAAGCCTTGATGATGATGTTGGAAGGTATAGCTATCAAACCTATTTTGATTAGTTTAGGCCATTAGATGTTGGCAAATGATAACAAGCAATAACACAATCTTTATATAACTATGAACTTTATTATGAAATTGCAAGTATCAATTACAATGTTTCCTGTTTGGTTTGTCCTATTTATACTAGATGAATGGTTGTGAACCAACCATCGTATATGTTCGAATGGGCATCTCCTAAACGACACAACTATTCGGTTCTATAACCGTTTTTCTAACTACCATAACTAACTATAACCGCTATTCGGTTATTAACTAACAAACTAACACAAACAGCCCTTTTGGCTTTGTGTTATTACAAATGTTCCAAACTTTATAATATACTATATTTAGTTTATATCTTCAACACTCCCCCTTAAACTAAATATAGTTTAAATGAGGTATTCGTCTTCATATTTGCAACTGGTGTACAATAGTGCTGGCTCGTCATCCTCGTACTGAATCAGATTTGCCTCATCCCTTTTATTTTCCCATTTTGGACATTCATTGCTAAAATGCCCAAGTTCATTGCATTTGAAACACTTGACGTTGCTCTTGTCCCGTTGTGCTCGACCATCGCCTTGACTTCTCCCGGACCCCCGACCTCGCCCTTGGCCACGTCCAAAGTCTTTCTGGCATGCATTTTCACAACCGCAATGCTCACATTTATGGTGTTTCTCCTTAGCATCTTCCTTAGTAAACAGAAGTTCACCGGTCTTGTTTTCCTCGTTAGTTTGATTCTTTGTGCGTTCTTCGAAAGCCTTTAATCTCCCCACGGCATCTTGAAACGACATTTTATTCAAATCTGCAAATTGCTCAATCGCCGCTACTATTTGAATAAACTTTTCTGGCACCGATCCTAGAAGTTTTCGAACCTGTCTTTTTTCATCCAAAGTATGTCCAAGGATGCTTGCTTGTGAAACAATCTCGCTAATCTTTCCCGCATAGACATCTAGTGGTTCATTTGCGCCCATTTTTAATGATTCAAACGCTGACTCGAGTGTTTGAACGCGTGCTTCCTTAACCCTTTCAATTCCCACGTTTCGAACTTTTAACGCTTCCCAAATCTCTTCTGCCGTAGTAAGGTTTGCAATTTGCAAAACCATACTTTCTGGAATTGCTTGATATAGCATTGCAATTGCCATGTTGTTTTTCTTTTGATCAACTTCAGCGTCCGTTTTTGGTTCAACTGCTTCCCAGATTCCATGCACATTAAATATTGCTTTAATCTTTACTGCCCAAATCGTGTAATTCGTTGAATTGAGAACCAGGCATTGGAACGTCATTGATGTTCCACTATCCTTCGTAACTTCGTTCTTATTTTTGTTGGATTCGTCGCCTGCCATTTTCTTATTCTTCCTTCCTTTTCCAATCTTGATCTGATTGAAAAATTTCACTTCCTACTTGGGTTTTTTTCGAAAACCACTAATCTTGGTTACTTTGGTTTCTGGGTATGTGATCAAACCCGCCTCGCTGTTGAGAGTCAAGTCCGTCTAGCAAATAATTGTCACGTCCGCTTCCTGCTAATGACAACTACTGTCCGCTTCACCACTATTGACAATCAAACCCGCTTCTCCGCTGTTTATCTTGATCAATCCTGCCTTCTCGCTAATGATCTGCAATTTCCCGACAAAACTTCTTTTTCCCAAGAATAATAACCGCTCTGATGCCAATTGTTGGCAAATGATAACAAGCAATAACACAATCTTTATATATCTATGAACTTTATTATGAAATTGCAAGTATCAATTACAATGTTTCCTGTTTGGTTTGTCCTATTTATACTAGATGAATGGTTGTGAACCAACCATCGTATATGTTCGAATGGGCATCTCCCAAACGACACAACTATTCGGTTCTATAACCGTTTTTCTAACTACCATAACTAACTATAACCGCTATTCGGTTATTAACTAACAAACTAACACAAACAGCCCTTTTGGCTTTGTGTGATTACAAATGTTCCAAACTTTATAATATACTATATTTAGTTTATATCTTCAACATTAGAATGATGCTAAATGCGTTATATATTTGTTATTTCTGAGATTCATGTTTTTTAGTATTAATGACCAAATATTTTGTTGACAGTCTCATGGATGTGTTGCTTTATTTCGGTTTTAAAGAATTTTTTTTGCTAGCTAAATGATGACCCATAAGGTTCACATACATAAGTCTCATAAACGAAAAAGTAGATGTTGCATTAGTAACCATGTATTGATTATATACACAAGTTAGAGTATTACTCATGCAGTTGACCTGCTTGTCACGTACCTTTGGGAAGAAGTGCAAATACGGGTAAGGCTCGAGTTAACTTGTGTATATCAAAGTGTTGTTCCAAAACTTTATATTTTGACATTAAGTTCTAAAATATCAAACTTACTAAGTCGATGTGATTATCATCTTTATGGTCTCGATCTTGTAGCTGATAAGTAACTCACATCTAATTATATGCATAGAGAGTAGTGTAATACTATGTTATCATCAGTCATGGCTCGTATTTAGGCTTTAAGCAGTGACAAAACTGGAGTTATTTTGATTGGAGAGGGGGAGGGGAAATTTTTAGCATAATAAGAAACTTCTTGTATATATGAGTAACGTTCGGCGCAATTGATCATTAAAATCTCTGAATATATGAATATGATCGATAAAGTTTTCAACAAGCGTATACTGTCAATGCCCATATTATGATGATAACTCTACCAACACTAAATGTACCAAAGTACTGATTTAGACTATACTATTTTGCAAGCATTCACGACAAATCAACATACTTATAGAGTTACCGATAAAATTCATCTTTATAAGCGAATAACAAACTAATATTATTATTTTACAGACTTCAAAAATAATTTTTTACATATGTTTTACTGACATGGAAGAGTGTGGATGTGCTGGGTTTTTCTAATTTAACCTTTTCAGTTGTCGTTTAACGCATTGTTCCAGGGAGATAATCTGTAATTTTTTTTATATTTTCAATCCATGTTCTACTAAATTCCTAATTAAAAGCTTAAATTATGGGCTCCAGGACCCCTCCCAGCCCCTTCATTGTTTCTGTCATTGGCTTTAAGCTTGAGCATGCCACATAGTTATATATCTATGGTGAACACAGAACACAGAATAATAGCACACGGTGCTAGCAGCTTATAGCATCTGGAATTAGAGCAAATTTTTATGAAAAATAAGGAAAAAGCTGGTCATGCGCTACACTTAAGTGTTGATACCTCTTCCTGCACCACCTTGAATTGCTAGTTTGGGCTGTGAGCTTGAACGCTTACAACAAGCATAACAAGGTGTAGAACATACATAAACTTTAAAGTTACAAAAGTTAGATTCGTCATTTTTATATGATGAAAAATAGTGATTGGCATAAACAATTAGCTGCCGAAACTGTGATCCATTCAGAACTGTTAAGTTAACTTTTATACAGTTCATAAAGAGATGCCTCAAGTAAAAACTGTTCAACTAAGGTTCTATAGTTATATCGGACTTATTTATGCGCATATATCTCCACTCGCCACTACATACAACTATTTGGTCATTGGTGAGCTTCCCATGTTTGGGGATAAAAGTGTTTTACTACTAGCTTGTTGTGCAGGTCTTGATCATATGTTTCTCCAGGATCGGATAACGACCAAACTAATCATGAACGATCATATATAAAGACAGAATAAATATAGGAAGAACAAGAAAAGATTTGGGTGAACCCATCCTGATAAACACAGGATATATGTATATCATGATATTGAATAATGAGGGTTGATTACAAATGATTACAGAAAACCTATATATAGAGAATGAATCAGTGTGTTTAAGATGAAAACACACTTTCTGTAAAAGTAAACGGTATGGAGGCACCCATAACCGTTATTTAACAGTTGCCTAATCTAGGGTTTCGGGTTGGGCCTTAATTCGGGCTTTATGTTGAAAGATTAATGGATTATATTCCCAACATTCCCCCCTAATCTATTAATCTTTGATGCTTCCAGTCTTCTTGTTCATTCTCCTGGTCTTCTCTTCAGGGTCTTCATGAATTTGTGCCTTGCTAAAAATCTTCTTTTGCACTTTCTGCGGTTCCAGCACTTTCATGCACTCCCTGCGTTTCATGTGAACACAGGATGTGTTCTCTTCCTTTGTAACAAAGCCCAGCCATTTTCTTTCTCTTTTCTTTCTTTCTCAGGTTCTTGAAATCTGCATTTTTTTTCTTCTTCTTTTCTTCTTCTTATCATAAACCAAATAAGAATCTTAAAAAAATCTTCTTTTCTTATCATAATCCAAATAAGAAATCCTTTGAAAAAAAAACTTTTCTTATCATAATCCAAATAAGAAGTTCTTGGAAAAAACCTTCCTTTTGATGTTCTTCCCTTCTGTCTTTTTCTTTTTGTCCTTTTTTTCTTTCTTCTTTCCCGAATGATGATCGAACCATGAAGTTTGATTCTCAGACTCTGATACCACTGTTGTGCAGGTCTTGATCATATGTTTCTCCAGGATGGGATAACGACCAAACTAATCATGAACGATCATATATAAAGACAGAATAAATATAGGAAGAACAAGAAAAGATTTGGGTGAACCCATCCTGATAAACACAGGATATATGTATATCATGATATTGAATAATGAGGGTTGATTACAAATGATTACAGAAAACCTATATATAGAGAATGAATCAGTGTGTTTAAGATGAAAACACCCTTTCTGTAAAAGTAAACGGTATGGAGGCACCCATAACCGTTATTTAACAGTTGCCTAATCTAGGGTTTCGGGTTGGGCCTTAATTCGGGCTTTATGTTGAAAGACTAATGGATTATATTCCCAACATTCCCCCCTAATCTATTCATCTTTGATGCTACCAGTCTTCTTGTTCATTCTCTTGGTCTTCTCTTCAGGGTCTTCATGAATTTGTGCCTTGCTAAAAATCTTCTTTTGCACTTTTTGCGGTTCCAGCACTTTCATGCACTCCCTGCGTTTCATGTGAACACAGGATGTGTTCTCTTCCTTTGTAACAAAGCCCAGCCATTTTCTTTCTCTTTTCTTTCTTTCTCAGGTTCTTGAAATCTGCATTTTTTTTTCTTCTTTTCTTCTTCTTATCATAAACCAAATAAGAATCTTAAAGAATCTTCTTTTCTTATCATAATCCAAATAAGAAATCCTTTGAAAAAAAACTTTTCTTATCATAATCCAACTAAGAAGTTCTTGGAAAAAAAACCTTCCTTTTGATGTTCTTCCCTTCTGTCTTTTTCTTTTTGTCCTTTTTTTCTTTCTTCTTTCCCGAATGATGATCGAACCATGAAGTTTGATTCTCAGGCTCTGATACCACTGTTGTGCAGGTCTTGATCATATGTTTCTCCAGGATCGGATAACGACCAAACTAATCATGAACGATCATATATAAAGACAGAATAAATATAGGAAGAACAAGAAAAGATTTGGGTGAACCCATCCTGATAAACACAGGATATATGTATATCATGATATTGAATAATGAGGGTTGATTACAAATGATTACAGAAAACCTATATATAGAGAATGAATCAGTGTGTTTAAGATGAAAACACCCTTTCTGTAAAAGTAAACGGTATGGAGGCACCCATAACCGTTATTTAACAGTTGCCTAATCTAGGGTTTCGGGTTGGGCCTTAATTCGGGCTTTATGTTGAAAGATTAATGGATTATATTCCCAACATAGCTATGGTACTAGGACCCTCAAAATCATAAGTGATTCCAGTTATTGCATATAGAAACTTGAGTCTCTTGTTAGACATCTCTTTCTTTCTTTTATTTACAACAGCATAAACGGGGGCGCACACATACACACTGAAACACACTTTGTAGAGGTTTGTGTATGAAAATGGCAGGAGTGTCTTTTGCGCCATCTGGAGTGGCAAAGGATAGAGCAGAACAATATTAAGGCAAGTTTACGTTGCTTGAATTGTTGCTGCTTCCAGGCTCTATTCTTGGTTATGATACTGGAATTTCATGTAATGTTCTCATCACTTCAAAATGAACTCTTAAACTTGAATTTATTCTGAAATGTGGATCAATTTAGATGAACAATAAGGGATAATGTATTGAGCTTTAAGCCATCTCTGGTAGTATAATGGGCGGAGTTTGGTGGTTTTGGGTAAAGTGTTGTGTCAGATGTGGTCATTTTTAATACCAGTTAAAATGGACTACTTGAATGATGTATCAGCTTGATGCAATCGAAGTAATTGCTAAATTGATGTAATTAACTTGAGGACCACCCAACAATATGATTGTGTCTAGATACTGTGCTATTTATTTTTCATGTCAGAATCAAAGAATTAACTGTAACACGCGCTTTGTCGCCTGCTGAGGTTATCAAAGAAAGGCAAGGGTGTGGAGTTAGGACCAAGTGAATATACTTATTCTATTGTTTTGTCGCTTGCTAAGACGGTTCGCTATGGAAGGGAAGTGCATTGTATTGGGATGAAGAGAGTTATGGTTTACAGGTCAATAAATAGGCCCAGCCTGGTTTCTAGGCAAGGGTCCATTAGGGGCAAGGTTCCGTTAGGGTTTCATGTACCTTATCCTATAAATGTTTCATTAATAAACATAATATTTCATGGCGGTTTTATCATTCTAACAAATTCGTTGATTGATATGTATTTTAAGTATGGGTTTCTGGGTTACGCCAATGGCGTGTTTGTGAATATGGAGGAAGTAGATGTTACCTCGTTGAGTTCGTGGATTGCAGTGACGTTTAATGAGAACAACAATGTATAAACCTGATGATTTTTAATTGCTTACTCTAGTGTTCAGGATTTATCACAGATTGAAAATGTTCTCAGGAGTATCAATCCTAACTTCAGCTTGTGAGCCGAACCATTCAAATAGCTTGTGAGCTGAAACATTTAGTTTGGCTACTTTCGACCCATTTTGAATCGTTGATCACACGATTATTTCTAGCGCTGCCATTAAAATGTTCTTAAAAATGTGAACGTATAAACGATATAATATGCGTTTTTAAGGAACTTGATATGTGGGATTCAGCTGTTCTAATTCAATGATTTCAAGCTTAGCTAATCATCCACTCAAGGAGAATTGCATATTTTTGTCAGAATATTGAGAAAAAACTCGAGGCCAACCGAAGACGCAAGATACACTGAGACAATGGGATGTTGGTGGTTCTACCAACTTAAATGTGTTTATGTGTCTTTTTTCTAAGAAAGTTCCTGATTCTCATAATCATTATTTTCTAAGTGTCAATTCCATTCAAAGGTTGGGTCCTTATGCGTTGCTTGGCTGGTATGGATGGTATTGGCCATTCATGGGAGAATATTTGTTAACTTGATCAAACCTTTGTCGCCTAAAAGATCGGTTATCAGTATTATTGCTCGTCCAGTTATTTCTGGTACAGCTTACTTCATTTGGCTAGAGAGAAATTTTTGGTTATTCAAGAATAAACCCGTACGATTTCCCAAGTTCGTGACATCATTGTTTAAAATGTAAGACTCAAAATGCTTACATATCGGTTTAACAAGACGAAGAATGTGGAGCAACTTATTTAGAATGTGAGTGGGCTGTTTTTTGAAAATCCTCATATCATAACGTAGTGTGTTTTTTTAGACGTTGGCATTATGGTCTTTCATAAATTTCAGTATGTCGATTCATGTGTTAGTAGTACTTGTTGGAGCGCGTTGTCTTTGTAATCAATGTGGCACTCTTCCACGTTCATCTCCTTAACGTTTTTTTGACTAATATATTTACTGGGGCAAGAATACCTTTTTACCCGACTGCTAAATCATAACGAGTATTCTATCATAAGCTTGACAAGAATTCTAAAATGCAAATGGATGACACAACATAAAGGCTATCAACGTAAATCATTCGATAATGTAATCTTTACCAATATTAATACTAAAAAAAATGACAAAACCTAAAATACTCGCGAGACACTTGTGAAACATAAGCTCACTTTTGATGCTTATTTTGACAGTTTTCAGATTATATAAGCTCACATATTTTGTTGCTTAGAAGAATGTGGGCTAAGCCCAAAACGAAATAAAGAGCACGCAAACAGACACCTTCGTTAGAATCTGTTGATTGAAACCCTAACAAACATAATAATGTCGGACAACGTACCTTTGGATATCCAAACAGATCTCTTGCAAGGGCTTCCAGTCAAATCAGTTGTTAAATTCCGATTGGTTTCGAAACTATGGAAGTCTGTTATTGATAGCTCTGTTTTCATTAAAAATCATTGCCAATACCAACATCATCAGCTTGTACGGTACAAGTTAGAATGTGACAGTGGTGACCTAGAATCTGAATGTTTTTCGCTTATAGATGATAACGATAATAATAACAACCAGAAAACCACCCTTCCACTGCTGATTAGTTCATTTAGGTATATACGAATGTACAATTCTGTTAATGGTTGTTTCTGTTTTCAGGGTTGCATAGATGGTTCATTCAAAACATTTTTCTCTGTTTTTTGGGATCCTGTTGTTGAAAAAGCTGTTTCCATTCAAATCCCCAATGGATTGTGGTCGGAAGATCATATTGGTTTTGGAGTTTGTCCTGACCCAAAGCTTGTTAGGATTAAATAGACCCGTAGTTGGTGGGTGGTTGACGTTTTTACTTTAAGTTCAAGTGTTTGGAAAAGGGTATATAATGATCATGAAAAAATTGTTCATTGTTTGACGCGGGATCATGTTTGTATTAAAGGGTCTATTTATTGGCAGGCATATTATTTTAGTAAAGAATTGAATGATCATGTTATCGTTATTGTTTCCTTTGATTTGAAAAGCTACAAGTTTGGCAAACTGCCTCTTCCGGATAGGTTATCACTAATACCACTAATGTCAAAATGGAAAGTGGCGGAGGTCAAGGACTCACTTGGGATGCTTGAGTATGATGGTGATTGAAAAACGGATTTTGCATACCTTTTTATTTTTACTTTTATCGTTCCTCGACTCACCCGAATTGATTTCCAATTTAAAACGTAAGATTTGATTTGTTTTTGGTGTCGATATTTTTATATTTTAAATTAAACTATTTAATAATAAAATCTATTTAATATCTATTTAAAACTTAAACAGAATTAAACTAATAAAAACTTTTTAAACGAAAACTATTTTAAACTCATTAATTTTAAACTAGTAATTTTAAATAAATTCTACTTCAAAACATTTCAAATAAAACTAACTTAATTTTAAACTAAAACTTTTTAAACAAACACTAATTTATATTAACTAAAATTTTAAAAACGAATAAACTATTAAAGTAATTAAAATAAAATATTTTTTTCTCTTTTTATTATTATTATTTTTTTTTTTTAAAAACTGAGTTAAAATAAAATTAGAACTTTTAAATAAAACTATTGATTAAATTCTATTTTAACTAAACTTCTATTAATTAAACTATTTAATAAAAACTGACTGAAATTTAAGACCCTATATTAATTAATTAAAGGGATTTACTAAACAAAAAGAATACTAGAACAGATGCATGATGCGCTATGCGAGGGGTCTGGGGGTCGATTCCCACCCCAGACCAAAATTTTTCTTTTATTTACTATTTTTTATGACTTTTTAATCTTTGACTTTGGACAATTAACACACAAATCAAAAGGATCTGTGGTTCCAGCAAATATCAGCATTACACAAAAAAAAAACAAATAAGCAGTTAAAAATTAAATTAAGCAAATAAGAGATGAAAATAGGCAAATAATAAACAAAAATAATCAAACCCAAAAGCTGAGGCAGCAAAATCGAATAAGCAGTAAACTAAATAAGCTATCTAGATAAAGACACTTAAGCTGATAATCCAAATAAGCATAAGCAAGCAATATAGGCTGAAAAATATAAGCAGTAATAAGCTGATTAAAAAAAACAAATAACTAAAAAAAATAAAGCAATTAAAAGGTCCAACTATATCTCAATCAAACGCAAGCAAATAAGCACACAAACATAACAATAAGCTGAGTCTAATAAGCAGACAGAATAGTAAATAAGCTGAAATTGATTAAGCTGAAAACAAATAAGGTACAAAAGGCAAAATGTAAAAAGCTAACGAAGCAGTCCTATAAGCTAATAAAAGAGATTAAGCTGATGAACACAAGCAGATAAGAAATCCAAATAAACCAAACCAAACTTAAGCAAATATCAAACTGAGCAAACTAAAGACTGAAGTCAGATAACCCAAATCAAAACATAAGCTAATATTAATTAAACTAAAACACAATAACCACATAAACTTGCCAAACAGAAGATAAAACAAACATAAGCAGATTCACTTAACTAATTTATCTAAATAAAACTTATAAGAATAATAAAAAGAACCTTGAGACGATGTCGTTGAGAAGAAGACTGAGGCGCTGAGCCGTCTTATCGAAAACCGAACAAACACCACCTTCGAACAACCTTCGAGCATCAACATCATCCTCATCTTTGTTCCACATCTCTCGAACCGAACCAATCCTCAAACAGTATTGTTTCTTTTATATTTCTTTTTTTTATTATTATTATTTTTTTTATAATAAATACTCTTGAACAGTAACAGAAAAAATAAGGAAGATTAAAGATTAAGCTTGCACGAAATTAAAATGACACGAATTAAATTAAAATTAACTTTTTCATTAATATAAAAAATAATTACAAAAACTGGAAATTGAAATTACAAGATTAAATCTATATCTAATTTACTGGAAAATAAATCTATTTTAACCTACTCCTAAATTAATTAAATAAAACTGAAAATAAAGAAAAAGCTTGAATAGATCCATTCCTGTTATACATTGTGGAGTGGGGATTTATAGGGAAATCCCTAATCTCCTTGGTGCCCACGTCTTGAGATCTTGGTCGCATATTCTTTTCTCTCTCTTTTTCATCTCATCAAACGGTTGAGATTATTCTGAACCACGGATTGCCAGGGTGTCACGTGAGGACCACAAGGTGATAAATCCGAAATACTTGGGAATTTTTGTGTGAATTAAACACTTATAACAAAAGCCCCAAATATTGTGGGTATTTTTTAATGATGTAACTTAGGGTTTTTGGAGATAAAAAATGGTGGTTGCTGCGTAATATTGGGGAGAGAAGAAAATGTGTGTGGGTGAACTTTGTTTTTAACGAAACATTGTGAGGGTAAAAAATAAAAGGTCTTTTATTTATTTTGGGTGAGGGAGGAAAGTTATGGTGTGGGTGAGGTGCAGGGGGGTGTTAGGGTGAGGTGAAGTGCACGGTAGGGGTTTGATAAAAGTGAAAATGGGGAATTGCAAGTTGACGGAGCAAATGAGTACAAACATTTTATTCTCAATCCATCCGTTCCAATTGTGTGTAATGTGATGGGATCGAGGCCCATTTTCTTCCCAATCCGTCCCACCATAGCACTTGGGCTTGTTGCCCATTGTTAATTCGTTCCTTTGTTCTTTTGAAAATAGGCTTGGCCCAGATGTAAATTTTTCGTTTAAACAATGGGCTATTTTGGGTTTTACCAAAATACTTGATTTAGTTATTGGGCTTTTAAGCCCAATAGATCCATTGTGGGACCCACTCGGCTCGAACATCCTCAAAAATGATTAATCCACTAAATCGAGCTCGATTTTGGCTTTCTTGAAATTATTTTTAAACCCGTGTCGACTTTGTCGGTTTTCGTGATCTTCGGCACACTTTTGGTCTTTTGATCTTGTCTTTGACTCTTTCTTGACTTTTCTTCGACATTTGACCGTGAAATCCCGTGTTTTCTCTTCTTTTGCTCAATTGTACCTATTTAATACACAAAACACAAAACCACGCGTAATTCCGACATTATTGATATAAAACACATGATTCGGTCTTGTTTTTCCATGATTTTAGTGGCAAAAGGATAAGTGTTTTCACACTTATTAAATCCCCTACACTTGACCATTGCAATGACCCCATGCAATGCATTATTTTAAAGCATAAAGTTACACTCTTCTCATAATTAATCCGTCTCGGCCTTTATTAATACTACTATGATAAAAATTTTAAAAGGAGACAAATGTTATTAAGAATTTATTAACTTGGAAATTATTTGATGGAAGAAACTCGTAAAGAAATCTAAGACCTAGATTAGGGCTTTGGTGTCATGAATATAAATCACCCTCAAGTTTCACGTTCCCCATACCAAGCTTAAAAACGAGATCATTGTTATTACAAGTTAGCACAACTAACACTTTCTCATGTGGTTTAGTTAATCACTTAGACCCCCTTATTCCTACGGTGTATCTCTTATATTTTATTTTTGTCTTGAATGATCACGAGGATGCATTTTTGACTTATTTCGATAATTTATTTAGGCTGAAAACAAAGTGGGACGATTTAATCAATAGTTAGCTAAAGGACAAAATCTTTTAAAACTGCTTCTCGAAACCTCAAAAAGTTCATAGCTTGGCATAACTCGTTTCACGATTTGAGACCTTTCTCGGACCGATATTTGGCTTGTACTTCAAACTTCAAATCTTGAGAGACGATCTTGAAATTATGGTCTTCTCTTCATTTTGGTATACATCTTCATAAGGAGTGAAAGATGCTTCAAACGTTGACCACGACTTCTTAATTTATCCTCTTCTTTATTTAGGATTTTGATATACAACGATCCGCCTCCTTTTCGGACTTGGATCTATTTATCCTCATACCTTGTTAGGGTCTTTTTGGATAGACTTCTCCATGATCTTTAGGGGAGTAATTGCTTCTCGTCGTGTGTCTTGATCCTTCATATTGATTTGGATTAATGATCTTCATATCATCTTAGGATCTTTAGCAAAAAGTGAATCCTCATGCCTTGTGAGGGCCTTTTTGGACTCGGGTATCCTCATGCCTTGTTAGGGCCTTTTTGGATAAGCCAATCTTCGCGTCCCGTTTCAATAAGTTATGCCTTGGCTATGAACTCTAATTAATACCGAGCAACTTTTAAACGATCTTGCGCTAGAAGCTAAGTAACCTTTTAAATCGTACAACCTTATTTATTGCAAATATATATTAACAAGTGATGGGAGAAAAAGTTCATAACTAACTCACATAAGTTTATGAAAGAATACCGAATTTATAATTAACTCTATCATCTCTCGTTCTCCACAATTTAAAATCTCAAGGAATGAGACTCGTGGATGCTTAGCCTAATAAACCAATTAAGGTCCATATGGTTAAGGATACTAGCTAGAGTAAACTTAGATAAGTAAACTCGGGTTGAGTCAAAATATTCACGATGGGCCTAATATATCAAAGATATCTAAACTTGTTAAAACCATTTTATTTATTTATTTATTTTTTTAACTTTATTCTTGAAATGGAAATTATTATGATGCGATAATAAGAGGAAAGAAAATAAATAAAAATACTACTAGGCCAAAATAGATCAAAAATTTGAAAAACGTTGAAAATTTTTTAAAATTTTCCGGTAAAATAGGGTCAAATTCATGGAAAAGGCCACTAAAATTTCGATAGAAATCCCCCCTACACTTAAGATAAACATTGCCCTCAATGTTTAAGCATGTGGGAGAATAAACTCCCCTACACTTAGGACATTGAGTGCGTTGTTTAAATCGAGCTAAGGAAAGGACAACTAAAGTGATTACATTTATTCGTTTTAAGATAGAATCACAATAGCAAAAACTTATCGAAGGAACCGGGTACACGGGTAACACGGGAACACGGGTCACGTCAAAAGCACCAAAAGTGGATCATCAAAGCACATGTACCTACACAATCACAACACACAAAACAAACAACCTACACGGCTTCCCCCTACACTTATTGTAGAAAATGAATAAAAGATAGATAATCGGGTTGCCTCCCGAGAAGCGCTTGTTTTTGTTAACCGAGTCACGAGCCTGACTCGACCCCGAATTAAATGGTCCATGGGGAAGCCTCGAATGTTACACCGGGATCAAAAATCTTATCCTCGGTCCCGGAGGAACATAATAAATGAGAGGCAGGAGGATAAGTCATAAAAGGTAGAAAAGTCCTTTCGACATAAGAAAAGTAAGTAAAGTCGTGATCCATGGGAGGTGGGGTGGGTAAAGGAGACAAATTGTCATCCCCCAAAGACACTGGATGGTCACTATTCGGCAAAGCCGTAAAGGTATCAATCAAAGAATGGTCAATGTCACCTCCCGGGTCAAAGCACTCATCCTCATTTCCCGGTATGCAATGAGGAGAGTAAAAGCGATACATCACCTGCTTGGGTGTGCACGCGGTAGGACGGGGTGGCAACATAATATGAGAAATATCAGAAGACATATCTACCACCCGCGTCACCTCACCAGACCGAATCAAACGGAAAGTAGGGTCAAATCTCTCCACCTCCTCTACGATGGGAGGTGGCATGGCTAACAAAGAATGCTCATCAATAGCAATAGAGTCGGAGCTATCAATGTCCCCAATCCCCTCTTCAAAGAGAGGATTCACATCACTAGAGATGTAGGCGTCATCAAAATCAAATAAAGGGTTCAAATAAATCTTGAAATTTTCCTTCGGAATGTCTTCATCGGATAGTGAATCGTCATCACTAGAAGTAAAATCATCATCGAGATCAAAAATGGGATTAGAGAAAGCCAAAGAATCGTTTCCCAAGATGTCGGTGGGAGGTAATGAGTCATCACTAGAAAGAGATTCACACTCATTGTTACTATCGGAAGCAACCGTAGGCTCACTTTGGATTGGAATAAGAGTCTCGTCACAAGGAATAGTGATAAGACCCTCATCCCCCATGATGAGAGAGGCATCGGGCTCCGTAGTGGAAGAATCGAGAATAGGAGTGGTAGAATCCTTAGGCTCGAGAGCCGGCAGGTCGAGAGAAGGAATTACAATTGCACTAGGACATTGAGCACAAAGATCATTCCATGAAATAGTATTCTCATCGTCATCATCATCATAATAGAAAGAACGCACAAGAGGCGGAGTATAATCACTAAGATTAGATACTTGCTCTTGTCGTTGTCGTTGTTGCTCCTCATTTGCTTCTTTTAGAAGAACAACGGCTTCTTGAAGTTTCAAAACAATGGCGTGTGTTTCGTCTTTCAAAGCATTGAGTTGTTGAATTCTCTGAGAGGATTGA
The DNA here is from genome assembly GCA_025667525.1 of Glebionis coronaria. Taxonomy (NCBI): domain Eukaryota; kingdom Viridiplantae; phylum Streptophyta; class Magnoliopsida; order Asterales; family Asteraceae; genus Glebionis; species Glebionis coronaria. The sequence goes on along the minus strand of CM046874.1, from coordinate 629,082,860 downwards.
TGATTGATGGTAGGATGTGGGGGCTCAAAGTTATGAAAACCAAAATTATAGCACGGATGTGGCTCATAGGAAGTCATCGGTTGAGAAGAATTAGAACACGGATTGCCAGGGTGTCACGTGAGGACCACAAGGTGATAAATCCTAAATAATTGGGAATTTTTGTGTGAATTAAACACTTATAACAAAAGCCCCAAATATTGTGGGTAATTTTTAATGATGTAACTTAGGATTTTTGGAGATAAAAAATGGTGGTTGCTGCGTAATATTGGGGAGAGAAGAAAATGTGTGTGGGTGAACTTTGTTTTTAACGAAACATTATGAGGGTAAAAAATAAAAGGTCTTTTATTTATTTTGGGTGAGGGAGGAAAGTTATGGTGTGGGTGAGGTGCAGGGGGGTGTTAGGGTGAGGTGAAGTGCACGGTAGGGGTTCGATAAAAGTGAAAATGGGGAATTGCAAGTTGACCGAGTAAATGTGTACAAACATTTTATTCTCAATCCATCCGTTCCAATTGTGTGTAATGTGATGGGATCGAGGCCCATTTTCTTCCCAATCCGTCCCACCATAGCACTTGGACTTGTGGCCCATTGTTAATTTGTTCCTTTGTTCTTTTGAAAATGGGCTTGGCCCAGATGTAAATTTTTGGTTTAAACAATGGGCTATTTTGGGTTTTACCAAAATACTTGATTTAGTTATTGGGCTTTTAAGCCCAATAGATCCATTGTGGGACCCACTCGGCTCGAACATCCTCAAAAATGATTAATCCACTAAATCGAGCTCGATTTTGGCTTTCTTGAAATTATTTTTAAACCCGTGTCGACTTTGTCGGTTTTCGTGATCTTCGGCACACATTTGGTCTTTTGATCTTGTCTTTGACTCTTTCTTGACTTTTCTTCGACATTTGACCGTGAAATCCCGTGTTTTCTCTTCTTTTGCTCAATTGTACCTATTTAATACACAAAACACAAAACCACGCGTAATTCCGACATTATTGATATAAAACACATGATTCGGTCTTGTTTTTCAATGATTTTAGTGGCAAAAGGATAAGTGTTTTCACACTTATTAAATCCCCTACACTTGACCATTGCAATGACCCCATGCAATGCATTATTTTAAAGCATAAAGTTACACTCTTCTCATAATTAATCCGTCTCGGCCTTTATTAATACTACTATGATAAAAATTTTAAAAGGAGACAAAAGTTATTAAGAATTTATTAACTTGGAAATTATTTGATGGAAGAAACTCGTAAAGAAATCTAAGACTTAGATTAGGGCTTTGGTGTCATGAATATAAATCACCCTCAAGTTTCACGTTCCCCATACCAAGCTTAAAAACGAGATCATTGTTATTACAAGTTAGCACAACTAACACTTTCTCATGTGGTTTAGTTAATCACTTAGACCCCCTTATTCCTACGGTGTATCTCTTATATTTTATTTTTGTCTTGAATGATCACGAGGATGCATTTTTGACTTATTTCGATAATTTATTTAGGCTGAAAACAAAGTGGGACGATTTAATCAATAGTTAGCTAAAGGACAAAATCTTTTAAAACTGCTTCTCGAAACCTCAAAAAGTTCATATCTTGGCATAACTCGTTTCATGATTTGAGACCTTTCTCGGACCGATATTTGGCTTGTACTTCAAACTTCAAATCTTGAGAGACGATCTTGAAATTATGGTCTTCTCTTCATTTTGGTATACATCTTCATAAAGAGTGAAAGATGCTTCAAACGTTGACCACGACTTCTTCATTTATCCTCTTCTTTATTTAGGATTTTGATATACAACGATCCGCCTCCTTTTCGGACTTGGATCTATTTATCCTCATACCTTGTTAGGGTCTTTTTGGATAGACTTCTCCATGATCTTTAGGGGAGTAATTGCTTCTCGTCGTGTGTCTTGATCCTTCATATTGATTTGGATTAATGATCTTCACATCATCTTAGGATCTTTAGCAAAAAGTGAATCCTCATGCCTTGTGAGGGCCTTTTTGGACTCGGGTATCCTCATGCCTTGTTAGGGCCTTTTTGGATAAGCCAATCTTCGCGTCCCGTTTCAATAAGTTATGCCTTGGCTATGAACTCTAATTAATACCGAGCAACTTTTAAACGATCTTGCGCTAGAAGCTAAGTAACCTTTTAAATCGTACGACCTTATTTATTGCAAATATATATTAACAAGTGATGGGAGAAAAAGTTCATAACTAACTCACATAAGTTAATGAAAGAATACCGAACTTATAATTAACTCTATCATCTCTCGTTCTCCACAATTTAAAATCTCAAGGAATGAGACTCGTGGATGCTTAGCCTAATAAACCAATTAAGGTCCATATGGTTAAGGATACTAGCTAGAGTAAACTTAGATAAGTAAACTCGGGTTGAGTCAAAATATTCATGACGGGCCTAATATATCAAAGATATCTAAACTTGTTAAAACCATTTTATTTATTTATTTATTTTTTTAACTTTATTCTTGAAATGGAAATTATTATGATGCGATAATAAGAGGAAAGAAAATAAATAAAAATACTACTAGGCCAAAATAGATCAAAAATTTGAAAAACGTTGAAAATTTTTTAAAATTTTCCGGTAAAATGGGGTCAAATTCATGGAAAAGGCCACTAAAATTTCGATAGAAATCCCCCCTACACTTAAGATAAACATTGCCCTCGATGTTTAAGCATGTGGGAGAATAAACTCCCCTACACTTAGGACATTGAGTGTGTTGTTTAAATCGAGCTAAGGAAAGGAAAACTAAAGTGATTACATTTATTCGTTTTAAGATAGAATCACAATAGCAAAAACTTATCGAAGGAACCGGGTACACGGGTAACACGGGAACACGGGTCACGTCAAAAGCACCAAAAGTGGATCATCAAAGCACATGTACCTACACAATCACAACACACAAAACAAACAACCTACACGGCTTCCCCCTACACTTATTGTAGAAAATAAATAAAAGATAGATAATCGGGTTGCCTCCCGAGAAGCGCATGTTTTTGTTAACCGAGTCACGAGCCTGACTCGACCCCGAATTAAATGGTCCATGGGGAAGCCTCGAATGTTATACCGGGATCAAAAATCTTATCCTCGGTCCCGGAGGAACATAATAAATGAGAGGCAGGAGGATAAGTCATAAAAGGTAGAAAAGTCCTTTCGACATAAGAAAAGTAAGTAAAGTCGTGATCCGCGGGAGGTGGGGTGGGTAAAGGAGACAAATTGTCATCCCCCAAAGACACTGGATGGTCACTATTCGGCAAAGCCGTAAAGGTATCAATCAAAGAATGGTCAATGTCACCTCCCGGGTCAAAGCACTCATCCTCATTTCCCGGTATGAAATGAGGAGAGTAAAAGCGATACATCACCTGCTTGGGTGTGCACGCGGTAGGACGGGGCGGTAACATAATATGAGAAATATCAGAAGACATATCTACCACCCGCATCACCTCACCAGACCGAATCAAACGGAAAGTAGGGTCAAATCTCTCCACCTCCTCTACGATGGGAGGTGGCATGGCTAACAAAGAATGCTCATCAATAGCAATAGAGTCGGAGCTATCAATGTCCTCAATCCCCTCTTCAAAGAGAGGATTCACCTCACTAGAGATGTAGGCGTCATCAAAATCAAATAAAGGGTTCGAATAAATCTTGAAATTTTCCTTCGGAACGTCTTCATCGGATAGTGACTCGTCATCACTAGAAGTAAAATCATCATCGAGATCAAAAATGGGATTAGAGAAAGCCAAAGAATCATTTCCCAAGATGTCGGTGGGAGGTAATGAGTCATCACTAGAAAGAGATTCACACTCATCGTTACTATCGGAAGCAACCGTAGGCTCACTTTGGATTGGAATAAGAGTCTCGTCACAAGGAATAGTGATAAGACCCTCATCCCCCATGATGAGAGAGGCATCGGGCTCCGTAGTAGAAGAATCGAGAATAGGAGTGGTAGAATCCTTAGGCTCGAGAGCCGGCAGGTCGAGAGAAGGAATTACAATTGCACTAGGACATTAAGCACAAAGATCATTCCATGAAATAGTATTCTCATCGTCATCATCATCATAATAGAAAGAACGCACAAGAGGCGGAGTATAATCACTAAGATTAGATACTTGCTCCTGTCGTTGTCGTTGTTGCTCCTCATTTGCTTCTTTTTGAAGAACAACGGCTTCTTGAAGTTGCAAAACAATGGCGTGTGTTTCGTCTTTCAAAGCATTGAGTTGTTGAATTCTCTGAGAGGATTGATGATTGATGGTAGGATGTGGGGGCTCAAAGTTATGAAAACCAGAATTATAGCACGGATGTGGCTCATAGGAAGTCATCGGTTGAGAAGAATTAGAACACGGATTGCCAGGGTGTCACGTGAGGACCACAAGGTGATAAATCCGAAATACTTGGGAATTTTTGTGTGAATTAAACACTTATAACAAAAGCCCCAAATATTGTGGGTAATTTTTAATGATGTAACTTAGGGTTTTTGGAGATAAAAAATGGTGGTTGCTGCGTAATATTGGGGAGAGAAGAAAATGTGTGTGGGTGAACTTTGTTTTTAACGAAACATTGTGAGGGTAAAAAATAAAAGGTCTTTTATTTATTTTGGGTGAGGGAGGAAAGTTATGGTGTGGGTGAGGTGCAGGGGGGTGTTAGGGTGAGGTGAAGTGCACGGTAGGGGTTTGATAAAAGTGAAAATGGGGAATTGCAAGTTGACCGAGTAAATGTGTACAAACATTTTATTCTCAATTCATCCGTTCCAATTGTGTGTAATGTGATGGGATCGAGGCCCATTTTCTTCCCAATCCGTCCCACCATAGCACTTGGGCTTGTGGCCCATTGTTAATTCGTTCCTTTGTTCTTTTGAAAATGGGCTTGGCCCAGATGTAAATTTTTCGTTTAAACAATGGGCTATTTTGGGTTTTACCAAAATACTTGATTTAGTTATTGGGCTTTTAAGCCCAATAGATCCATTGTGGGACCCACTCGGCTCGAACATCCTCAAAAATGATTAATCCACTAAATCGAGCTCGATTTTGGCTTTCTTGAAATTATTTTTAAACCCGTGTCGACTTTGTCGGTTTTCGTGATCTTCGGCATACTTTTGGTCTTTTGATCTTGTCTTTGACTCTTTCTTGACTTTTCTTCGACATTTGACCGTGAAATCCCGTGTTTTCTCTTCTTTTGCTCAATTGTACCTATTTAATACACAAAACACAAAACCACGCGTAATTCCGACATTATTGATATAAAACACATGATTCGGTCTTGTTTTTCCATGATTTTAGTGGCAAAAGGATAAGTGTTTTCACACTTATTAGTGATGGTGGCTATGGTGTTTGGGTGATGGAGTTTGTTACTAAATCGTTTACTAAGATGTTCACTGTTAAAATGACAACTATACCCCTAAAAGTCTAACACACATCTTTGTTTTCAATAGATGACCCTCTTTCGATTTATCATCTCATATCTCGCATTTGATGATCTATAGATCTTTATTAACGTGACTATAATATTTCTGCATATTTTTAATCTATTTTTTAATGGTTTTGTCATTTTCAAAACACTGTTGATTCTTTAAATAAAATTGGATTATATTTTTAATTTCTATAAATGTTTTCGAATATGATTTCATGTGTTTGAGGTAAAATACAATGTTTGTAAAAAAACTAACGAACGTTGGTGTATTTTACATTTCATTGGCAAAGTTAAATTACGTCAATTCAAAGAAATACACATGTTCGTTATAAAGCATGAACCTACGAGTATTTTCCCTTTTTATTGGTTACAGTTTCTGATTAAATCACTATTCAATAACATTTGACGCCAAATCATCCAGTTTTGGCTCATGATGGGTTAGTTACTAGTGTATTATCTCATTTATATCTTTTATATGACATATGGACATAATAGTAATTTTTATAATATCCTTTCCCTTTCTTTACACAAACTCAAGAACACAAAATAAAGTAACAACTTTCTTCATCATACTATCCCTTCCTCTTCCTTTCCCATTCTATACCTTTCCACTCTTTAAAATAAAACTCGAGAACAGAGCGTAAGAGGTTCACTGTTAAGGTATCAAGTAAGTTGCTCAATAATGGAGTATTGGAGTTTAGGAAGAATCGTGAAGTTACAATACAACTGGAGGATGGTAGTGATAACAAGTCCAGACTTGAAGCTTAAGAACCCTCCTTGGGACATATCAATGGTATTGGGATTAATGGAAACTATGGTACGTCAAGCCTTGATGATGATGTTGGAAGGTATAGCTATCAAACCTATTTTGATTAGTTTAGGCCATTAGAATGATGCTAAATGCGTTATATATTTGTTATTTCTGAGATTCATGTTTTTTAGTATTAATGACCAAATATTTTGTTGACAGTCTCATGGATGTGTTTCTTTATTTCGGTTTTAATGAATTTTTTTTGCTAGCTAAATGATGACCCATTAGGTTCACATACATAAGTCTCATGAACGAAAAAGTAGATGTTGCATTTTATTCTTGTTATACACAAGTTAGACTATGTAGTTGACCTTAGGGAACAAGTGCAGAGACGGCTATGGCGATTAACTTATGTACTGTATAACATATAATGTTTGTCTTTTCAGTAAGTGTTGATGTCTTTTTTCTAAAACTTATATTTTGACATCAAGTTCTAAAATATCAAACTTACTATGTCAATGTCTTTTTTCTAAGAACCCTCCTCGGTGCAATTGTCCCTGAATATATGAATATGATCGATAAAGTTTCCAACAAGCGTATTATGTCAATGCCATATTACGATGATATAACTCTACCAAATGTACCAAAGTACTGATTCAAACTAAACTATTTTGCAAGCATTCACAACAAATCAACATACTTATAGAGTTACCGATAAAATTAATCTTTATAAGAGAATAAGAAACTATTATTATCATTTTACAGACTTCACAAATAGTTTCTTACCTATGTTTTACTGATATGGAAGAGTGGGGATGTGCTGGAGTTTTTGTAATTTAACCTTTTGTCGTTTAAACGCATTGTTTCCAGGGAGATAATCTGTATTTTTTTTTATATTTGCAATCCATGGTCTACTAAATTCCTAATTAAAAGCCTAACTTTTGGCCTCCAGCACCCCTCCGAGTCCCTTCAATGTTCTGTCATTGGCTTTAAGCTTAAGCATATGCCACATAGTAATATATCTTTGGTGAACACAGAATATTAGAACTATTGCTCACGTGCTAGCAGCTTAGCATCTGCAGTTGGAGCAACTTTTTTTTTTTTAAATAAGGAAAAAGCTGGTCATGTGCTACACTTGAGTGTTGATACCTCTCTTCCTGCACCACCCTCAATTGCTAGTTTGGGCTGTGGGCTTGAACTCTTACAAAAAGCATAACAAGCTGGCCTAGAACATACATAAACTTTAAAGTTACAAAAGTTAGATTCGTCAATTTTATATGATGAAAAATAGTGATTGGCATAAACAATGAGCTGCCGAAACTGTGATCCATTCAGACCTGGCATGTTATCTTTTATACAGTTCATAAAGAGATGCCTCAATTAAAATCTGTTCAACTAAGGTTAGCTATATTTGTATCGTACTTAGTTATGCACATATACACGACTGTTTGGTGAGCTTCCCAAGTTTGGGGATAGTGATTCATAGCTCTCTTAACAGTGAAAGCAATGGGATAAAAGTGTTTTATTACTAGCTATGGTAATAGGACCCTCGAAATCATAAGCGATTCCAGTTATGGCATATAGAAACTTGAGTCTCTTGTTAGAAAATCTCTTTCTTTCTTTTGTTTAAAACAGCATAAAAGGGCGCGGGCGCGGGGCGCGCACACACCGAAACACACTTTGTAGAGGTTTGTGTGTGAATATTTGTGTCATCAGGAGTGGCAAAGGATATAGCAGAACAATATTAAGGCAAATTTAAATTGCTTGCATTGTTGCTGCTGTTCCAGGCTCTATTCTTGGCTATGATACTGAAATTTCATGTAATTTTATCATCACTTCTAAATGAACTCTTAAACTTGAATTTATTCTGAAATATGGATCAATTTCGATGGACCATAAGGTATAACGTATTGAGATTGAATCCATCTCTGGTAGCATAATGGGTGGAGTTTGGTGGTTTTGGGTAAAGGGTTGGGTCAGATCAATCTGGTCAATTTTATTACCAGCTAAAACAGACTACTTGAAAGTATTAGCTCACAAGCTGAAGTTAGGTATGATATTCCTGTATCAGCTTGTTGCAACAGAAGTACGGAGTAATTGCTATATTGATGTAATTAACTTGAGGAGCGCTCAACAATAAGATTGTGTCTAGAGACTGAGCTACTAGTATTTTTTCCATGTCAGAATCAAAGAATCAACTGTAACACACGCTTTGTCGCATGCTGATTTTATTAAAGAAATGCAAGGGTGTGGAGTTAGGACCAAGTGAATATACTTATTTTATTGTTTTGTCGCTTGCTATGACGGTTCGCTTTGGGAGGGAAGTGCATTGTATTGGGATGAGTGAGGGATGGTTTACAGGTTGGTTATTACTTAATTCGTTGATTGATATGTATTGTAAGTATGGGTTTCTGGGTTACTCCAATCGCGCGTTTGTGAATATGGAGGAAGTAGATGTAATCTACTGCATATGGAGGAAGTATGGGTTTCTGGGTTATGAAGATAAGGCGATTGAGCAGTAACGTTTAATGAGAACAACGAAGTATGTACTTGATGTTTACGTACTATGTCTTCTGTTTTAACTGCTTGCTCTAGTGTTCAGGATTTATCACAAGTTGAAAATGTTCTCAGGAATATCATACCTAACTTCAGCTTGTGAGCTGAAACATTTAGTTTGGCTACTTTTGACCCATTTTTAAATCGTTGATCACACGATCGTTTCTAGTGCTGCCTTTAAAATGTTCTTAAAAATGTGACCGCATAAACGATATAATACGCGTTTATAAGGAACTTGATATGTGGGATTCAGCTGTTTGTAATTCAATGATGATATGTGGGATTCAGCTGTTTGTAATTCAATGATTTCAAGCTTCACTAATCATCTACTAGAGGAGAATGCAATGCACATTTTTGTTAGATTATTGAGGAAAAACGCGAGGCCAACTGATATCAAGCTTAGTTGTTTGATCACTTGTGCGCCGGTTTTTCTACCCTTGGTTCACGGGACAGAGTTACATTCTCTGGTTGTTAAATTGGGGTTTGAGCGTGATCCCATTGTTTCTAGTTCACTTGTTGAAATGTACAATAAAAAAGGTTACAAGAATTATGTCGCTTGCGGTTAATGTATTGCCTGAAATAATGTTGCAATCTTACATTGAGGCACCAATTGGATTTGGAATAAAGCAAAACCGGCTGACACTTTCGAAACTACATATCGAACTGACCATCCAAATAAATCAAGCATCGTCATCACTGTCGAAAACAGTGTTACATTCCCAAATCCCGGTATCCACACAGAACCAGTTTACCTATTTGCTGATATAACCATACATCAAAGAATACCAGATGACCCATTTTACAACAGCAATCAAACAACCAGGAGACTTAGCAATCATGAGTATATATATTGAAAGTTCTATTGCATTTCATGAAACCCAGCCACTATTACACCAGATATGCCAAACACTGGGATAGGGCACCACATACCACGCAGCCATAAAAGTCCAAGCTAAATCTATAACCCCATCTGATCTTTACCCTTATGAAACCAGCCCTACCCTCCCGATTGTAGTATCCGTAATTCATAAAAATAGCAGAACCTATACAAAATTTGAGCTCATAAGATAATAACCCAAAGCTTATTAAAGGAAGATATAGTGGATAACTCAATACCATCATACATGTTGCATAAATCCAATCCCAGCTTATTCTTCACGACACACAACAAGCCTTCAGGAAAGGTGCTAAAAGAAGATTCAAACCCAAAACTAAACAAACTTCTACATCAGTAAAAGCAACTTTATCAAATTACTTGTATTCATATGCAGTAGATTATATGCGTAAAGTAAGCTGTCCACACAAAGAAAAACAACGAGATTCAAGCGATTAAACAACAAAAAAGTAACATAATCATGAAACAATGTCTCCATGACTAGGCCTCAATAGCTTTAGGTTCATGTTCATCCCCGACAGACGATGAATATGAATACCTCTTAGAATGAAGAAAACTAATAACGCTGGTTTGAATTTCGGTTGCCTGATCTCGTGTAGCTTCCACTTTGTCGTAAAATTTTTTAATCTCATCGATATCAGACTTGTTGTTGTTATCCGGATTCTTGATATACTTGCCAAGAGCTTTATTAAGATCGTTGAGGGCATTCTCTGCTAAATCCCATAACGACTTGCAAGTGTTAGATAATTAGGGTCGTGATAATCGGTGATTGCCGGATAGTTCTTGAATCATGTCATACACTTTCCTAATACAATATTTCAACCCTATTTGTGTCTTGGGTTACACGAAATTTGTACGGGGATAAGACAAGAACAACAAGATTATAGAGCAAAACATGGGACAATGTGTATGTTATGATCTTCAGACCAAAAATCTGTTTATATGTGTCTATATAAACATTCATGGTGGTTGTAGAGAAAGGTTATTCCCTTCATAAAAAGTCACACTTTTTATGCAAAAAAGTCACAATATTTCTGTCTACAGCGACAGTTTTTGTAACAGTTCAAACCGTCGCTAACTGTATAAACCATAAATATTATCTTTAGTGACAGCTAAGTAACGACCAAATCAGTCACTATTACGTCATATGACTTTATATTCACAACCGTTTCCATTCTTTTGTACCCGAAATCAAGTTAACTAGTTTATACAAGCGTGTACTCCACACCTCCGAACTTGTATTATAACTTAACTTGAAATCCTTTTGGTCTCGGGTAAATCACCATTACACCAAAATGATTGATGACACTAAAATCACCAACAATCCTCCCCCATTTTAGTGTAATGTTGATTTCCCGTTAATCAAAACAAATTAAACTCATGCATAAATGAAAATATCTTTCGATTTGAATTTTCATCTTAGTATATTACACATTCAAAATATTCGAATATCAGAGTGTCACTAAGGATTGAACTCTTTCTATTCATAATGAATACCTCAAGATAATATACACACAAGTTTATCAATCCAATGTTTACTTGACGCTTTACAAGCCATGCGCCCTTATCCCATTCATGAGCATATAGGAAGGCAAAGTCCAAGTTTCTTGAAGCGGAAAGACTTCATACTCACATAGGTAGTTCTTTTATTCATGCCCTGCTTTGCACTTTTTCAAAAGAACTATTAAGAAGATAAATTTCAACCTCTTTATCTTGCAGGTCCGAACACATACCTTGGGACAATATAACATGTGTTCCAATCTCTAAGTGTGAGCTTTCCACATTGAATTCAGCCTTTAGCATTGCGCTAGAGAGGAATTGGGTGTCTCACCATTAGAGATCTAATGGACTTTTCATCCCTATTACCGACTTTGTGCACTAAGTCTCTTGCGAACCTCTTTATCAAGTGGTAATTTATTGATACTTTTGCTATAACAAGCATTCGACATGGTAACATTACTTTTAAACATAACACAATGTTTAATAACAAGTCATTTACTATTACACTTCTTTAAACACAAGAAGATAAAACAATTTATGATGCCAAAGTTAACACTTGTTGTACAACTTTTCTTTTATGATCCCAAGATAAGACACCACATCAAATGTGAAGATCGATCTATTCACCAGTGGTCACATAACCTTCTTGATCAATTATCTAACTTAATTGCATCACAATTTGGTTACATTATGTCAATGTTTCTTTGATCCCTTAAGACAACACACTTCGTAAGCGTAATGACCATCGCTAGTGGATTCTTTGTCTTCCTGATCAAGTATATAACCATTATCAGTATCTTTCTAATATTGAAAGATTGAACCAATTCAATGGTTCTCTTTAGTACTAGAGCACTTCGTTCCTAGTATCCTAATACGTATAAAGAGATACTACCATGGCAGCATATGCAACTCGATGCCATAATCACTACGCTTTGATCATTTCAAAGAAATCGTAGTCACTTAATTATTGAACATACAATTATCAGTCAATTTTATTTACTCATGGAATTTACAAGCCAAGAATACATAAACGGGCAAATGACATAAAAAGGTATTTAACTTATGGTGTATTTTCAATCAAGGTATTATACTTTTTTTTTTGCATAAAAAGGTACCGAACTTCTTTTTTCGGTCGATTTAGGTTTTTATTTCAACTCCGTTAACAAACTAACGACCATTTTGTTATTTCCTTGAATGAATCATTTATGAAATTTAAGGGGTATTTTTTAAACATTTACTCACAAAACCATGAAGGACGTCAACACTGTAGTTGCACCTCTACCACCATCACTACCCTCTCGACCATAAGTCACTGTTGGGGCTAATACTTTTTCAACTAAAAATGACATGATGGCAACAGGACTAGTGAATTATTCAGATTAAATGATTTCTTCCCATATTGTTAGTAAGTGTTCTCTGTCGTATGTCTAATGAAATGCATAGTTCCAGAAAATGAGATAAAAATATTGCGTAATCTCCCGCACCGACATTCACCCGTTTAACTCTAGATAATGTGTACAGACACAACCAGCTTCCGCCGCTGCCGTCGTTTGCGCCTCCGGCGGAGCTACCTATACCGGCAAAACTCCGGCGAATGTGTACGGACTGGGAAGCCGTAAATCACAAAAAAAAAGAGGCTACCATTCGTCATTGGAATTGCTTTTGATGTGTACTTATGTTTCAATAATGATATGGACTATAATGGCAAGGGTTCAGATGTTCACGTTATGGCGGGAAGGCTTTAGGTAAATTTTAAAGCCATGTTTAGGTTGATCAATCCAAAACCAAAAAGAGGTATAATCAGGGTGTGAATGTAAGTGTTGTAAGGGATTTAAATTTTCATGGTAATCGTTTTATGAAGTTAGAATCAGCAAGGATATCTTTCAAGATGTTGATACTTATCACTGATAATTCAAAATGCCTATGAGTAAAGGTTAAAAAAACCCTCAAATTTTATAAAAGATTCATTTATAGAAATGAGAGAACGAACGTTACTTATTTAACGAAAGATGACAAAAAAACCTACATCGGCCAAAAGAAAAAATTGAATACCTTTTTGTGCCAGAAAAAAAGTACAGCACCTTGATCGGAGATAGACACTAAATTGAGTACCTTTTTATGCCATTTGCCCTACATAAACTGATGATATGTGAATTAATAAAAGTAATTAAATACATCATTGATGGCCAACCAATGATTTTACAACTTTTATATCCAAAATCACATATAAACATGAACATTTCGTTCTTGATACTAATTCCATAAATTCTTGACAAATAAAGACAAGTACAATAAACCATCAAGCAAAATAAATTTATCCAACTGATACTTTCATATCATACCAAGCATCCACTTTCGATTTTCCAATCATTAGTCACAACCATGGAAACAGACACACAACTTAACCATGTTGTCATTCCATGCATATACTAACATCACGTCATATCTAAGATCATATTTATAACAACAATTATGTAAGAAAGTTAGTCTCACATGGCCTGAAAAGTAACCGACTAACCGCAAGAAAGAAACGGTTATCCATGATCCCAAATTCTAAATTACAGGCGAAACCCCCCAATGCAATTTTTTCCTTTGATCATGCAAGATAACGGATAAATTTATCTTTTATATCTTTTATCTTTCTTGACGTACACAAGATCAACGGTTAGTGTGAGCTCGGTTTCAGGTGAGGCAGACTTGATTCCAAATTTAGTAGCTATTTGCACTTTGTCTCTCCCCAATCCCTTGAAAGCCTGTAGTAATATACTAATCATCATTTCTATTTGACTAGTTATAATATGAAGTATTTGGGATTGCTTATTAATGGATTTCATCTTATCGATGAGCAATCCAAAATGTACTCAATACCATGGTTGGCATTTTGGGTTGACTTGTTTGAGTAATTTGGTCAAATGTGTGAATCTTAATCCTAAGAACCCATTCATCTAAATGGGATGAGATTCTAAACGGGCATATGGGTTAAACGGGCTTGGACTCTAAACACGACCACTTAAGAAATTATCTAAATAGGTTACATGGGTTAAACAGGCAATCCGTTCGACCCGTATAACCCATTAAAACTTCAATTATAACTTTTTTACTAAAAAAGTCAAAAGCGTTGACTACTTGACCCGTTTTAGTCATACTCAACCCAAACACGACATGTTTATTTAATTGGTTAGACACAACAACCAATTTAGACGGTATTTGTTTAAGTTTGTATGCAGGCTTATGAGTTTATTATATTTCAGCTTATATTTTATAAGCCTTAGTTTTCCGGCTTATTTTGATACTTATTGGCTTGTATAGGTTAATCATATCTAAATAGACTTGTATAAGCCCACGAGTTAGTCACAAGTAAGCCGGAAAATTAGAGTTTATGAAATATAAGTCGAAATAAAAATGAGCTAATAAGCCACATATAAGCTTAGACACGACCCTCGTATGCCTGTTATCACTTGTAACTCCTACCACAAACTAGTTATCTAGCGTATCAAAATGCAATAAGCAGATTATATCACATACAAAGGACTAGTCCTAACCTGGCCAGTTAGTAGCTCATTAGCATTCAGACGTATCAAGAAAGGCGACAACAGAACTGATAGCAGTACAGGGACGGAGCTACGTTGTCTTTTGGGTGGGCCAAAACCAACCCCAACTTTCATACTAGTACTTGTAGTCTGATGTGTTGCAATATCTATACTCCTTATAAAGCAAATTGGTATCTCTCTCTTTAATAATTTTTTTTTAAGTAGTACAACAAATAAAGTATAATATACAACTTATTAATGCAAATAACAAACTAAAATTTGAGTAATACAACTTATTAATGCATATGTACAACCACAACAAGGAAAAGAACTTTTATAACACATTACATTTAAAACTATCATTAAAATGTAATTAATATTATAATTAAAACACTTCATTACCATAATTTACAAATAAAAATAACATATTGTACAAAACAACAAATGTTACTACATCTTATTTTTTCAGAATCAATTAATAACAATAAACATATAATTAATACACCCCATTACTCAAATATACAATTTTATATTCACCTTAAAAAACAATTTAAAACATATATATTTATAATTTTCAATGTCAAAGCAGATTAACTGGTTCAACCGAGAACCAGAGCCGCCGTCGATTCGGTTAGACAAATAGATAAAGCTACATAAACCTTAAATTTTCGCTTTTTGGAATGTTTTTGTTAAAAAAACGTAAAGTCAAAATATTGTTCACCGAAATTATGTTAAAGGTACCCGCAGCCGCATTACGCGGGTACTCTGCTAGTATTATGTATAAAAAACAATTAACTTTATGTGGTAACAAAATAACATAGAAGCATAAAAAACAATTTTGCCATGTCGTTACCCTACATGCTAATCATACCACCATAAAGTATCATGTCATGATTATGTCAAGATGAATTAGATTAGATACTTAATAATAGAGGGGAATCACGTTCCCCTAGGAACAGTGACCCCCTCACATACAAAGTTTAATATTATTTGTTCCCCTCTCACATAAGGTATCTCTCTCTCACAAAGGCATCACAATGCCTCAAAATTGACTACAACCGTAGATTTCGTCCGTTTTCCGTTTGGTTTTCTCCGTTAAGAGTATACTGTAGGTAAGTACAGTATTCCCCACTCACAACCCGATTTATTAAATCAAAGAAAGAGGCGTGTTTGTGAGTTGTGTGAGTTCCACAAAATGACCCATCTCTCTAATCATTTGAAGCATCTATCCACCATCTCAGCCACACACAATAAACCAAAAACTCAATCCGATCTCATCCGATCTGTGTCATTTGATCTCTTTTTCTAAGAGATTGACGCAAGTATTTTTATTTCAAGATTGGTGCAAGTACTCTTTTTTCAAGATTGATGCAAGTATTTTTTTTAATATTTTTTTCATTCTATTAGAGTTTCAATTGAAAATTAGATGAACACGAAATTTAGGTTTTTTTCGTTTGATATTGTTTCTTTTGATGTGGCTTCGTTTAATCTGAGTTTTTTCTCTTTTGTAGATAATTTTTTGCAGGAAGAAGAGGATCTTTTGTTCATATTTTTTTGCAGGAAGAAGAGGAGAATTGATTTTTTCCCAATAATTGTCGTATGTTGAATTCTTTGAATCTACATGAATCATCTCAGGTATGTAGTTAAATCTAATTTAATATCTAAAAATTGATTATAACTATTTTTTGTAGCTTCAGTATTTGATTTTCGGTTTCACCAGTTTATGAATTCTAAAGTTTTCATTGGTATTTGTTTCAGGTAATAAGATGGTTTCCAGTACCATAAGTTTGATGAATGTGAAGGTGAATAATGAATGTGCTACAAGAAACAAAAAAAAATCTAGACTCTTGACTCAAAGTCCATCCATCCCGACACACCCCAAGGTATAAATTATTAAAATTTCATATTTGTGTAAATTTATTGTTGTACCTTTGAAACTTTATGAACTGATAGCAATAGTCTAATTTAAATATTACTATACTTGATTTTTCGTCCTAATTTAAATGTTACTATAATTCATGTTTGTTTACGAAGTGATGGCGAACAATATTTTAAAGCCTATATGTGATTTGCTTCACTACTTTATTTGTTCCAAAAAAGTACTCGGATGTTTTTTCTTACACCATGTAATTTCAAATTCATTCCAAGCTGTAGTACTTGATATAAAGTGTAAACTGAAACAACATGCCATTTTAAATCTGCCAGAAAAAACTTGACCCCACCTTTTTAAGTGAGGACTAACCATTCCGTAGATAGCCCGTGCAATCAACACATGTTCAATGACCCCACCTTTTTGATTCACAATTTTTGCTACCAATGTATACAACTTAACTGCTTAAATAAGCCTAAAAGCGAGCCTTATGAAACATAAGGCCCAAATTAAATAAGCCGGAAGGCCACTATATAGGCTGAAACAAAGTATTCCAACCAAAAAGATTTACAAGGCAAAAGTAGGTTAAAGGCTTGCATAAATAAATAGGTAACGTTACAAATTTTTTTTAGAGGTTAACTAGATATCGGCTCAACTGGCTTTCTTTAAATAATTGTTTTTTGTGTGGTCCTTACATTTTTATTACGACATGTGTTGTTTTTATAGGCAGTTTGCAGCCATGGAGGTCACCCGATCAGAACAATTGCGTGACTTAGAAAAGCACGTTCTACCAGTGGTCCAAAGAACAAGCGCTGTAGACAATAACATTGAGCCAAAAAAGGAAAACACCATGTCAAGATCCTGCGTGTTATGCTCCTGAAGGTAATGACCGATGAATCCAGATTCTGTTATTCTTAATTGGATCGATACTGATATCTTCTTTATGTGTTTGCAGCTTCAATTGGAGGCAGTGCAAACGATGTTTGAATGATACAAAAACGCAATAGCGTTGTTGGTAGTAGTGGCTTAGGGGGGTCCATTTAGTATCTTTTATTCAGCATCATAACAGGTTTTTTCCTTACTCTTTCTTTGATATACTTCATTATATTTGCCTAATGTGCTCTATAGAGCGCTGAGAAGTGAGTATCCTGTAAGACCAGAAATGGGAAATCTAAAGTATACCTAGAGTGTACCGCAAATGGGTACCCAAAATGGTATAGAAACATAATATAAAACTAGCGTGTATCGGGAAAAAAGAAGAAGTCAAATGCTTAAATTGATCTTTAAGGGGTGTTAGTGAACAGTAGATTATACAATTTACTTACAAAAAGTTTCGAATAGTCAAATATGCATTTTGCTTATGGTATGCTTAAGCACTGGTACTTATTGCCATATAGATATATGTCGAGTTTAAAAGTAGGTAATAAGCTGCTTTGATTAAGATACTTGAAATAATTAGGATGTGTTTGAAGACGGAAACAAAGTATCTCTATGCTCTGACTCATTTTCTTTATTTTGCATAACCGCATCAACATTTCCAGGCTGCATATTGCAGCATAACCGTTATTGAAGAAAATATATTGTGGTCGTTTGAGCAGCTTGTCGCGCTGGAGGTATACCAAAAGATTTCATGCTTATACTGTTTAAAGCATATTTTAATGCAGACCAATCTAACGTGCATTCTTACATTTATGTTATTGTAGGTCTCTGCTATGGGTCTAACAAATGTGCTTAAGAATAGATGTGTGTAACTAAACGGGTGTAAATACAACTGATGATAATTTTTACTTGCATCTTATCAGGTAATTATTGTGCTCCTATTTATTTTTGGGACAAATAGTTTGATTTACTTACAAGGTATAAGGATTTAAGTAATTTTGGGGGTTTGTTTGTTTGTAGAGACGACATCAAAACTCGCTCAAGAATTTTCCATATACGCTATCTTTGTTTTGATGGTTTGGTTCAAAATATCTCATGCCGATTTCCTAAGGGGCATCTTCCTATTGGGTATGTCAATTCAGCCTATCAACAACTATATATTGCTTTTTGAGTGTGGTCGGGGTGGATTTTGTTTCACACTACTGGTCTTGCTTTTCTCGCTGTTCTTATTTTATTAGATATCGAAACGAATTCAAATGAGTGTTAACGAGAGACACAAACAAGATGGCATGATGCAAAAATATTAGCATATATCGTATGATCTTATTTATTAAAGAATTACTTCCATGACTTAGGAACTTAAGATTTTATAGTTATTTTTTATAGAAATAGGATTTGGCTGGGAAAGAAAGCTATTTGGATAGAGTTGTATGCCTATGGGATCTGAAACGACGTGCTACGTTTTGTCCACGATCACTCTTACGTGTTTTATAAAATATAAAAGGTAGAACTACAATTTAAGGGAACAAAGATTCAATACAGAAACATGTCTGATGTGTTTTAGGGTTGTCCAATATCATGTTTTCTGCATACAACATTTGTAATATATAGTGCTCATTTTTTTTCTATTCCATCTATTGCAGATGAGAGTTTTTTAATTCTGGCCGCTAAAAGATAAACCGTCCTGAATGTAGTCTCGAAATTAAAAAGAGTTGAACACATATAGTGGTTCCTCCTGCCAGTGCATTGCAGATGGTTACCTGAATTCTAAAAGAGGCAATGAATATTCCAATGATTAAGCTTAGTTTTACCATTGGATCAACATTTAAAGATAGAAAGTGTCATGATTTATATGGTTCTATTCCGCTTAAATCAACAAATAGCTCCGAAGGACCGTCTTGCAACAAAGGTATGTTGTGTATACTGCATCATTTGTGTGATTGACTCGAAATAGTTGTAGAAAATGAAAATGCAAGCACTTTTCAGTAACGACTTTCTTTAAGTTACATATTTGTTTTGGTTCATTATTATGTGAATTTTTATGATTTAGAAGGTGTGTTAATGGGTGTTACATGATACATGCTCTAGCTAAATTTAGCGGCAGATTAGTCGTCTTTAGAATTTGTTTTTTGAGGACGGTCTTGGCGTATATGCGTGTGAGAATATAGGACTACAAATGTTTAGGCTCTTAGATAGTTTGGTGCTTACCCAAATCAAAGTGCATTGTGATGCACAAATACGACATTTTTACGTATATTAGGAGTAAACGTGAATAGACACCAAATGTGCCTCTAGATAAGGTTAGTAACCTTAGGTCTAGAGGTATCATGTGATACGTTGTTTATGAATAGAATTTGGCGAATACCTCAAAACTAACCTGGACTTAAAAACTTAGGACGCAACTTATCTCGAAATACGATGTTGAAAGATGATTGAACCCGTATCACAATGAATTAATTAGATGTTGAATACAAGCTATTTTAAACTCAAAGGCATTGTGCTTAAATGAGGACGAGGTTGTTTTTTTCAACCCCATAGAGTTGTTCGTTGTGTATCTTGCTTACAAATTTTTACTTTTGTTATTTTGGTTTCGGTGTATGTGTAGCTGATTTACGAACCCAACCATCTTGCTGCTCAGTGATTACATTTGCCTGCAGTTTTTGAACCTCGAATATTGATTTCCCTCTGTGTCCCATCCTAATTACTGCATAAAAAATGTACTCAACAGATAGATATAAGAACATATTTAGACTGATTTTATGGGCCTGAAACAACCAGATGAACTAGGGCTTAACAAAGACAAAACTTAGCAAATGCCTTTATATTTCTATCAAATAAAACTTCAAAAAGAGTAGAAAATGTGACCCCTCATAATAACTATAAAAATGGTGACTTTAATTGTTATGGAGTATAATTTTAGTTTTTAAATTTTTTAATGGTTGGTGGAGTCTTGGTATATTGTTTTATGGGGGTGAGCTGGATGATGAATGTAGGGACATCAATTTATGACGTTTCCAATGATAATGGAATGTCTCAGATGTCTACATTAATTTTTCGTGTGTTGGTTTTGTAGTAAATACCTAAGGTTATCCAATGCCCATGACAAACCGACGGTGAACACTCCAGCGACTGAGAGATGTATAAGAATCAGTTACAAGAACTTGCATAACGAAGTTGTTATAATCTACCTTTATACACCTGTCGACCTGCGTGAGGAAGGTCCAACTGACGTGCCCAGGCTTAAAGCCTTATGAGAGTCTTAACAAGCTGACCATTAGGCTGCTGAAGTGGCCCATTTGAAGCTTCAACACTCTTCTAATTCTCTTGCACTGCTACAATCTTGGTCGGTCTTTTTTTTGGATTCACTTATTTAGTCATCTTACTTGATTTTAAATAGTGAATAATGTGGTTATTTAGATAAAAAATTAAGTTTAGAAACCCGGAAAATAGACATAAAAAATATAAGCCGAGTTGGGTAAGCTCATCACCAGTAAATAAAAAAATTTAGTAAAACATATCTTTAAACACATACGATATCACTGAAAGCACCATACACTTGTAACTAGAGACGTTCACTATAGAGGCCACACGGAAGGATATGTGGGTAACCCATGTTTATTATTATTTCATGTACAAGAAGGAACAACGCATAACAAGTAAAAACTATACTACATAATGTTAATGAAAATGATGATCAATTCGATAACACTTTAACACATTCAATCCTAGGTTGCATATAAAGGGTGACCATATAGAGCATGACAATATATTAGTCCAGGAACACTACAGATGGAATGGCTGGTAACTCATTCCGGATTTCTATAAAAGAAATTAAGTATAACTATTGCAATCCTTTGCTCATTGTCTATTTAGACTGGCATTATAAGAGTACGCATCATCCAATATGATACTCATAACACTCTCTCCTTTGGGTCTAGAACTTTAGGGCAGTTTGGGATATCTTCATGTTAGAAGTCAGAAAGAATGATGCCAACAAGTGAAGAATACTCTTAAACATAGCAACCATAAAAAACTTTTGGCAATTGGGTACACATAAATAAAAAACAAGTTTCTGTAGCGTTTAAACATCATTTCTGCTTCTGTCACAGGTAGCTAAGGAAAATGGATCTACTCTGCGGCAAGCAACGGCAACTTGGGTCATGGGGTTGTTTGGGTTATTTTCAAATGGTATGGGTCTGATAAGAATTTTATGAGTTATGGAAATGTTTAACCTGTTAAAACAACCAACATCCACCCGAGGTAAAAACACAACCCATTGACTTTATTAACTTCATTTCCGTAAATGACTTTAAAGTCTAATTAGATGCCTTTTTTGGACATTGGTGGACTTTATCATGATGAAATTAGATGCCTCTTTTATAGAAACTTTCAAAAGAGGAGATTAGTGGCTGCTGACTTCTTTTGGTTGTTTTGTTTCTTCAGGTGCTGCCCATTTCGGAGATGCTCCACTCGGAATAGACTTCACTATGATGACAAAAGGTGAGGTGTGGGTCAGCTTTTAAAATCAATAAAAAAAGTTACACATATGTATATATGACCAGGTGTTTGTTAAACTGTGTTCTAATATCCAGGTGACTACAGGTTTAGAAGGGAACAAAGAGAACCTATACCTATTCATACAGCAAGAAGTATAGTTCAGTTAAAGCACATTATGAATATGAAGTCTTCAATTTTAGCCTTAATATGTATAATGATTCTATGTTTCTCTATGTGAAATAGACCTTAGTCTATAAAGTTTAAGGAAACACTGAATCGTAAAGGCGGGGTTGCCTCCTTAATATCCTCACATTACCATCTCTTGAATTCTACATACGATGCAATTAACGAAACGAAAACACCCGCGGCGAAGCGCGGGCACCGTACCTAGTAAATATAAAGATAGTGAAGTGTACCAGTGTACATGATTGAACAAACTCTATTGTTCCAATGTAACGGTTTCCACTCACAAAACCCGTCCAAGTTCTGTGATCAATTTCTCTTACTTTTCTGAATTTGAATGTTATTTTCCATACCAAAATAAATACCCCACTGGTTTCATTTTGTCTCCCAGAATCTTTATACTACTTGTCCCTCTGTAGTATCTAGAATTCGAACGTCACATTCTTGTGTTTAATCAATACACGACGACCCATGATTATCACTTAAAATGTTGTATTATTTTGTTAGATAATTAGGGTCGTGATAATCGGTGATTACCGGATAGTTCTTGAATCGTGTCATACACTTTCCTAATACAATATTTCGACCCTATTTGTGTCTTGGGTTACACGAAATTTGTACGGGGATAAGACAAGAACAACATTCTATTTCTAGGCACAAGATTATAGAGCAAAACATGGGACAATGTGTATGTTATGATCTTCAGACCAAAAATCTGTTTATATGTGTCTATATAAACATTCATGGTGGTTGTAGAGAAAGGTTATTCCCTTCATAAAAAGTCACACTTTTTATGCAAAAAAGTCACAATATTTCTGTCTACAGCGACAGTTTTTTGTAATAGTTAAAACCATCGCTAACTGTATAAACCAGAAATATTATCTTTAGTGACAGCTTAGTAACGACCAAATCAGTCACTATTACGTCATATGACTTTATATTCACAACCGTTTCCATTCTTTTGTACCCGAAATCAAGTTAACTAGTTTATACAAGCGTGTACTCCACACCTTCGAACTTGTATTATAACTTAACTTGAAATCCCTTTGGTCTCGGGTAAATCACCATTACACCAAGATGATTGATGACACTAAAATCACCAACAACAAGCGTTATAGCTGTCTTTGACAAATTCTTTATCTTCCTCAGACTTGAACATCGCCATAGTTTCAGACATTGTTGGAGGTACCATCGCCCTAATATCAGATGAGAATAATGGAATCGATTGCTTATAAAGGTGAGACATGCATGTATATATAAAGGTTTATTTTAAACCATCATAAGTTTTTTCTTTCCATAATTAAGTTTTTGTTATTTAGGACCCTCCTATATATTTAGCTTATTATTTAAGGTTCATAGAATTGTGTCGGTAAGAAATATTAGCAAAGAGTTGGGAACTACAAAGCATTGTGTAATCGAGCCAAGTAATGTCAAGTTCGAAATCGACCCAATTACTTAAATTCAGGCTCAAAACTCGCTTTAGCGTGATCAAGCTTTAAATTTCAAGCTCCGGGTTCAACTAGAGTAGAGTTGAGTATATTTTTCAAGTGTTTTCGAATGGTTTATAAAAAGATCACGAGTTATCTCCGTCTCATTTACACTCTGTATGTAAAACCCGCATGCTTTTACCATGAATAGTACCCTTAAGATCGTACGTACTAGATTAAAACTTTCCTAATATAGCATGATTACGATTACGTGTTAGGATTTTACGTATTACGTACGTGTTAGAACACGATAAGTATTTACTACGCACGAGCACGTAATAATTATTTGACAATAATTGATCACGAACATGTGATCATGAAATCATGAACGTAATTAAAACACGAACTATTATTAATTACGTATATATATTATTACGAGCGTAAATAAATATATTAGATCACGATAATTACGTAACGAGAACACTTAAAACGCGAACACAAATAATCATGAACGAATAACTAAACGTCGAGACACGGAAAAAGGTACGGGTACCCCATGTGGGGCCCCCTACCCGCGGCTACAAGGAGCAAATGGGCCAAGCCCATTTGTATTTTTACTAAAAGAGGGTTAAGGGATTTTACACTACTCATTTTACATTTACAGAAGATTTTAACAAAAACCTAAAAACCCTCCTCCTTCTCTTCTTGTTGGCCGCCACCTTCAAAACACCACAAGGGGGTGTTTGTTGATCTTGGAACTTGGAATTCTAGTTGGTGTTCGTGTTTGTTCTTCGTTCTTTTGATCCACGTATTCGGTAAATCCTTTTTAAACCTTTTTCTTTTGATTTGATCTCTTATTAATTAAGAACATGTATGTTTTTATAAAAACCTAATTAAAATCATGGATCTAACATGAATTGGGATTTAATAAAATCAAAAGTAATGTTTTGAGGGGTGTTTGTTTTGGCCGCAGCCTACACCGAACCCAAGGGGGGTTTCAGTTTGGCCATCCGACCACCACCGAGACCATATGGTCCCGGTTGGTTGGTGTGGGTCCCACGGCAGCATCAAGAAAAGGGGTACCCCGATTTGGTTCAGGGTACGGTGTCGATTTCACGTCCGGTTCATGGTTTTTAGTTTAGATCCGGTTCATGGTGTATGTTTAGTTTTATATTTTTATGATCTTATGTTAAAATTAAATTAATAAAATGACATGATTAATTTAATAACATGACTTAGGTTATTTTAATTATTAATAATCATGAAATTAACTAACCTAAGTATTTTATATTTAAGACTTATAATTAATTAATTATTTAAAAACCATGGTTATAATTAATTAATTAACATGACTTAGGTTATATTATTAATAAATAATAATACATGTTTTAACCTAAGTATTTAACTTTATTTAATTAAAAACATGTTATACTTTAATTAAATATTTTAACCTATAGTTTAATATAATTACATGAAATAATTATTAAACTATACATTATATAATATGACTTAGAAAATAATCATGAAAACACTTAGGCTTATATACTTAGCTTATTTAACCAGCTTATTTCTAATTATGGAAACTTTCTATTTTTATAAACTTAATTAAATAAGGCAGCTAATCTATTTATGGAAACCTTCTATTTTTAGAAACTTATTTATTTCAGGCAGCTAATCTATTTATGGAAACTTATTTAATTAAGGCAGCTGATCTATTTATGGAAACTTTCAACTTTTAGAAACGTATCTATTTTAAGCGGTAATTCTATTTTTGAAAACTTTCTATTTTTGGTAACTTTCTATTTTTGGAAACTTTCTATTTTTGGAAAATTTCTATTTTTGGAAACTTTCTATTTTTGGAAACTTTATATTTTTGGAAACTTTCTATTTTAGGAAACCTGCTATTTTTGGAAAGTTACTTATTATTACACAGTAAGTATAATACATGAAATACCAGAATTACTTAATCATATTAAACAGAATATAAGATAAACACGGTTTAAGGCTTTAAAACAGTAAAACAGGGTAAGAACACATAAAATAAGCTAAGACATGACATAAAACCAGCTACGTATTTAGTAAGCAGATACTTATTCATGTATGTATTTATGTAGCACTAGTGATACGGAAGTAGGATTCCTCCTAGTTCATCTTCTTCGTTCACTGGACATAAGGTACGGATTTCCGTCCTTTTAGTATGGACATTCTTTCCTTATTACGATTCCCCGTATGTAGCCAAATGTTTTCCCGTAGTATAAGTTACGTGTTTGATTGCTTATGTTTAATTAAGAATACCTATAGCCATATACATGCATGACCAGTTTCACCTAGTTATGGAGGTACCATAACCATAACATTAGAGGCACTGATGTTATGACTTCACCATGGCGGAGTGATTGCTCGTGGCGTCCCTTCAGCTTTTGGCCATTTATATTATATTTATCATGTGGGGCGTATGGGTGCATCCTACTTACATGTTTTCAGTCAGGATTTCATGGTGAATGTGGTGTGTGCCTTGCATCCTTCACAAGGAGGTGATCCCTCCTACCCAAAAACCAGTATATTAAATTAGAGGCAGCCCCTCTAATTTGCATGATGAGGTCACCCCTCCAAGTATTCATGCACGGTGGATTTTCATGACTTATATTGGCTAATGGTAAAATATGACAAACAATTTTTACAAGATAAACATAAGACTTTTCAAACTATAAAACCAGTTTTACCAAGACTTAACCAGGTTACTCGGGACTTAGTTTTCTTCCGCTGTTATATGTTATATGCTTATCCTATTCATGCTTTATTGTACATCCGTGCACTGAGCGTATTTGTTCAGCCATTTTCCTTTTCTATATTCCCAAAACGGCAGGTACTCAGGGACGCTCGTAGACACTAAGAGTACGTGCATATGGACTGGAAGCTTTCTAGCCTTCTTTACTTTATGCATTTCCTTTCTTATGATACATTTGCTATGGACATTGTTTAGTCCTTTCCTTTATTATACTATGTTTGTGTGTGATGAGCTTTACTTTTGGACTACCGATGTTTGATTCCGGTATTTTCCTTTTATGGTCAAGTAATGTTTAGACATTTTTCCTTGTATGCTTTGATGACACGCCATAATTGCATGTGACATTTCCATTATCAAAATGGGGTGTTACAATTATGGTATCAGAGCCAAGGCTTCGACCTATAGGCTCTCAAATATGACCTGTGATTAGCGGGTAGTCACTACGGTCTTCCTAGAACTGACAGTTGTTTTCATGCATTCATCATTTTTAAGCATACATATACATGTCATTGTTGCAGATTTTTGACTAAGTAATGGTTGGTACAGGACTGGCCCTATTTAGTCGCATGTGTTTTATTGAAACTTTTAAATTTGGGACCGACCCATAGGCGTCCCCTCGCTATGTCTTTTGTTTTGGGTGAACTGACCAGAGGCGTTCACTATCGAGAATACAAAAGTTTTCATAAAACTGCATCATGCATTCATACACAAAATTTTCTTGCATAAATTTTTTCTCGTGAAATTTTGGTATAAATGTTTTTCATGTATATATATATTTTATGTTTGATCTGTTTAATCATATGTTTTATGTTATACTGTCAGATGGTTCTCACACGCGAACAGAAGCAGCTCAATGCTGCAATTCAGGTTGCTATGCAAGCTTTGCTTCCTCAACTGAGGAATGACATCAGGGCTGAAGTTCAAGCTGCCAACAATCAGCAGCATAATCAGGCACCTCCTCCTCCTCCTCCTCCTCCAATGACATTAGCAGTATGGCTAGAGAGATTCAACAAGCTCCGCCCTCGAGCTTTTGAGAAGACAGATAGCCCCAGCGATGTTGAAAGCTGGTTGGCTCACATCGAGAAGATTTCAATGCTATGGGTTGTGACCCCGCATACAAGGCGAGGTTGGCATGCTATCGGTTCGATGGCGATGTACTTAATTGGTGGTTAGCATTGATGCAGTCTGAAGGCGGCGACGAGTGGGTTGCTGGTTTGACTTGGGCTCAGTTCAAGGACAGGGTGATAGAGCAGTTCTTTCCCAAGGCTGAGCAGGACAAGCTCAAGAGAGCGTACCATGGGATCCGACAGAGAGCTGGGGAGAATAGCAACGAGTTTATGCAGCGCTTTCTTTGCTTAGCTGGTTTCCTTGGTGCGGCAACAGGTACTCCTAAAGAGCAGGCACATCACTTTAGATGGGCTCTTCGCACATCGGTCGCAAACAATTTGGTGTGTGCTACGTTCAACACTGTAGCACAAGTGGCCGATGCAGCACGTAAGCTGGAGATGATGCAGGAGAGAGATGAGTTCGGGGAAGCTGAAAGACTCGACAAGAGGTAAACATTCGTATTCAAGCGGTGATCAATCCTTATACTTTCCATATATGTCAATTGTTCATCTCTTTAAATGTATCTTCCAGGCAGAAAACTGGGGACCGGTCTCAGCCGGCTACTCAGCAGCAGCCTCATCACCCCAAGGGAAATGGTCAGACTAACGACCGTTCTGCTACGGATAGGCGTGGCGGTAATGATAACTACCGTAACAACGCTGGGCACTCTAACAGCAGCAGGTCCTAATACTTACGCATTTCCTTATGATTTCATGTTATAACTCATATTCTGACACTTTAGCAAAACTTCTACCAGGAACCATGGAAACGGTAGGGACCAGAACTAGAGAAGTTCGCAGCCTAGCCGTCCAGCTATCACTGGTATTCAATCTTACAATTATCCGCTTTGTCCTTTGTACCCAATTATCATGTCTTATGTAAAACTTTTTATCAGGTTCCCAGCCAGCCAGAGCACCTGCTGGAGGATTCACTCATCCTCTTTGCTCTACTTGCCACCGTAGGCACCCAGGACCATGTCGCCGTAATACTAACGCGTGCTTCAAGTGTGGTCTTCCTGGCCATATTATGAAGGATTGCCGTAAGGGTGAGATGGAGGGTACATCGGGACATGATGATACCAAGCCGCCTCCTACTACCGGGCGTGTCTACACGACATCTCGAGACCAGGCCAACAAGTCTACAGGTACCATCACTGGAATCTTGTATATGTATGGTCAAGCTGCATGTGTTCTTTTTGATACGGGTTCTACTCACTCGGTTATTTCTACTGCTTATGCTAAGAACATTAGGATGCTCCCCATGCCACTAGAAAATAGGCTTACTATTTCCACGCCTTTGAGGGACTCTGTATTAATCACCCATGTATACAAGACTCTTCCCCTAGAATTTGATGATAAGGTTCGACCTGTCGACGCACTTCCGCTGGACATGAATGACTTCGACATGATTTTGGGCATGGATTGGCTATCCAAGCATCATGCTACCATAGACTGCCATTCATATAGAGTTATCTTCGGTGATGTTAATGCACCAGAGTACATTCATAACGGGTTCATACCCGGACGGTCTGTACAAGTCATATCTACCCTGCAAGCGCGTGCACTACTGTCACATGGCTGCGAGGGTTATCTAGCTACGGTTCATGACATGGATGCTGAATCCCCATCAATTCAGGATCAACCTATAGTGTCGTAATTCCAAGATGTTTTTCCAGCAGAACTTCCGGGCTTACCACCTGCACGAGAAGTGGAATTCAGTATCGTGCTTATTCCAGGAGCTGAACCAATCTACAAGGCTCCTTATCGCATGGCTCCCATAGAGCTGAAGGAGCTGAAGGATCGACTGCAAGAACTTCTTGAACGAGGTTTCATTCGACCGAGCGCATCTCCATGGGGCGCACCGGTCTTGTTTGTTAAGAAGAAGGATGACAGTATGCGTCTTTGTATAGACTATCGCGAGCTCAACAAGATTACCATTCGGAATAGATATCCACTACCACGCATGGACGATCTGTTTGACCAACTCCAAGGGACCAAACACTTCTCCAAGATTGATCTTAGGTCAGGCTATCATCAGCTACGGGTCAAGGAGCAGGACATCGCTAAGACTGCCTTTCGTACCCGCTATGGCCACTACGAGTTTGTAGTTATGCCATTTGGCATGACAAATGCTCCAACAGTGTTCATGGACTTGATTAACAGAATCTTCCATGAATTTCTGGATAAGTTCGTCATTGTCTTCATCGATGACATCCTGATTTTCTCAAAGTCCAAGGAGGATGTAGAATATTGATAATCAATGAATCTATGAAGGGGTTTGTTAATTTCTAGAGAGAGAAAGTTAGAGAGAGAAAGTGAGAGAAACTATGTGAATTTTATTAAGTGGAAATTAAGAAATGATAACAACCAACCCCTTTCCTTAGTGGAAAGGGGTATTTATAGTTCCAAGTCATAAGTGGACTTGGGCCGGTCCATGACAAGCCCATGGACCGGTTCTTACTTAAGTTAATAAGCAAATAATAACTAATTACTAACTACGAGCTATTACAACATAAATCATATTGTGGAGTGACCGATACTTCTAATATACGTTAAAACGTATTTCTAACAATCTCCCCCTAAGGGAGGTCACTCCACGTTACAAAGTTCTAAACCTAGCATACTATACTAAGTCTTCGTTCTTTAGCTCGTAGTCTTTTCTTCTTTTCTTTCTTTTGTTGTGAATATGTTGATTTGATCTTTTTGGCTTTGACTTGAGAGCATTGTTCTTTGACCTTTCACGTGCGATCTTTGCCTTTCTTGTGAACTTTGCCTCCTCGTGACTTCATGTTCCACACACTTACGTCTTTTTGTTGGATTCTTGAAAGCTTCAGAGTTTGGTACAGCGGAAGACTTCATCTTGTACTTTCTTGAATTTTTGTTGCAAAAGACATAAGCATGTGGGAACGACTTTTCCAGGTACACCGCAACACCACCGTCTTTACTGGTACTCAGCAACGCCACCGTCTTCAACAGGTACATAGCAACGCCACCGTCTTTAGCAGGTACACAGCAACGACACGAATAAAATGGCTTTGAACATTTTATTCTAATTCGGTAGCATTTTACCTCCGGTCGGTGAAGACCGTTGGACGATATTAGATATCGTACCCGTGACGGATAGTTTCAATTAAGTAACTTCCTGACAGGATTTCGCGGGTAAACCCGTTCTCTTTATTCGACCGTCCAAAGCTGACTGCGAACATAAAGAGTGAATCACTTGGATAAATTATCCTTGTGATTAAAAGCCGTCAATTCATGAAACCTGGAACAAGTGAATTTCAATTAAGATTTTCACCATCGTTGCTTTCCAGTTGTCACGAGCTCGATTCATAAAGAATCTTGCACGTTACCTACCAAGTGCTGTTTGATGTTGACACTAGAAGGATTTCCACTCGTCACTGTGGTCAATAAAGAGTCACTCTGAGTGTTCTGGCAAGATCATATGATAATGCGAAGAGGCCTGGAACGAGTTTAAGTTCAATTAAGAATTAAACCACTGTTACCTTCCAGTTTTTCACAAGATTGGTTCTAAAAGAACCGCACGTGTAACCTACCATGAGCTTGTTTGATGTTGGCTCAAGCAGGATTTCCATCTTCATTGTAATACTTGCGTATTACTCGGATGTTCTGGCAATATTACAGGAATACTGCGTAGGACTCATGAAAATCTCTTACTTTTCACAGTGTGTGAGAAAGCAAGGAATAAATGGAAAGTGTCCTAATGAGACTTTTGATGATCTCTTGGCTCTAGACTCGATTGTGCGTTTTGATTTAGTGAGCGATGGCTGGAGAGGAGTGCCACCTTTTCAATACCAGTCTATTCGGAGTGAATAAACCAGTAGATAACGTGTTGATCTCCGTGTGATTAAAACAAATACCTTTTGAGAGATATTTGAGTTAGCTGGGGAAGGGTTGTACATTGCATCACTGGGTCCATGATGTCTTTCTTCAATACCGAGAATCATTAGCAAAAATGACCTCAATAGCATATGTATTGACCCGGTTTCTGCCTAAAGTTGTAAGGAGGGCTTCTTTCTTTACACCCTTTATCTTTACATTTCTTTTTCATTCTTCAACCCCTTCAATGCTTACCAATACGTCATCACTAGCACCTTGTTGTGATTGTTCCAGTGCTAGCTTAAGTACTTGGTCGGCATTCAGCTACGTTCACATTCTTTCTCCATCTTTCCTAGGACTTCTAATTCTAACTAGGGAATTGTCCTTGGGAAGATTCCATCGGCTCTGATGAATCATTGGACTAAACCTATTCCTACCACCCTTTTGTCACCACATCCGTCGTGAATTAAACGTGTTTTGGGAAGGAATTGCCACCATGAAAACATCATTGAAAATCACCTAAGGTACTTGTGATATTAAAATCAAAAGTTTTGTACTTTAGGTGTTTTGATCATCAAAAACGCTCCCCCTTAACACGTGCTTAACACATATTAAGTTGGATTATCATTAAGTCTTTTTCATTTTAGCCAAGTAACACTTACGTCTCCTTAATCCCATTTTCTCCCCTTATCCAAAATGTTAACCATTAATATTTGGGATATTGAATGGATTAACCGGTCTTTGGGTAAAAATGAAATCGATGTTTTGGCCATAGAACAAGTTATTGCTCCCCCTTAAGTTAATAAGGGATAGTTGTAGTGCTTTGGTATGACATATTTTGAAAGATTTAGAATCTCGTGAGAAATTCTTGAAAAATTATCATACCTTAACACTACACCAAGCCATTCAAGCACATTATTCACAAATTTACATATTCACAATTGAAAACCAATATAAAGTGACCTGAGATGTACGACCCATCAGATGGATCGTTGCAGTAGCTTGTGGTGCACTAAATACGGTCTTCCACCCACGAATCTTTCCAAGCTCCTCATCAACCTACGTTCACGGAGCTTTTGATCGATCTTTTTGATCACATACTTTGCCATCTGCCGGTAACCCGGATGCCAATCCTCCGTCATCTCTGGCAAAGTCCCACCCGAGTTCAGATGCTCCAACTTATCTCTGACTTGTATAAGAGTTCCATCACTATACTTGTGAAGCTCACCCACCCTCATAAACTTCATCAAACCTCGACTGTTCAAGTAGAAAATGCCGGAATTCGGGACAGAAATGCCGGTATAGGGACATCTTTCTACGTGTTGAGGTAGCACTTGATTCACAGGACGGGTTAAGTTGAGCCTCCTCTGATAGCTTTCGACTCCCAACTGAAGATCCTCAACTCGTGACTTGATGACAACGCTTCGTGTGAACATACGAAGTGCTGTATTCAAAGCAATCAGGTCGTCACGAGGAATGTGAGTAAGTTGATCTCGGGTCATCAGAAGCAGCATATCTTCAATATCCTCAAGGCGAATGATGGAAAAATCTCCTTGCTGGATTTTGTATTCCCTGTCATCCTCCCTTTTCAAGCGAATCTCCGTCACATGATAGTAGCCGTTCTTGGCTTCAGTTTTCATTCCTAAGATGCTGGAGATACGGATGTCGGATCTAACATTGCTTCCAGACTTGACCATGCAGCAACCCCTGTACGCCCTTCGGACTCGTTCGTCCCAATGAGATGCACCTATGACAGCATACATATCATAATTACGATTCATTTTTGGGACCCAGAGTCGATTTACCTTTTCCTCGATGAAGGGTATTGTCCCCCAGTTGGCAGCTTTCAGCAAAGTCAGGGATGTTGCATATTTTGATGATCCCTTCAGTAGATACTCAAGATCGTTGGTGACGAAGAAGTCAAGAGCAATCTGATTATCTTGAGCAGGATCCATTGGAGGTGGAGCTCTTTCTGATTCATGAAGTCCTGGCCGTTGAACGGTTTTCAAAGCCTTTATGATCTCATCGGCATAGTACTCGAGCTCCATTCGGGGTAATCGGGTTTTGGCACGCAGTCTCTTATCTTTCATCGCTTTCTTGACCAAGGATGGAGTAACCGAAGTCTTATACTCATGAGCAAGAAATGCACATAAGTCAATCGGACTTCGGATACGCAGATACAGCACATCTTTGTCAGCATCGGTGATCGGATCATATTGAGCTGCTGCCGTGATCCAAGCTTGTGGTGGTGCAGACTCGTCTATCTCCAACGTGTCTTCCCAAACTCTTATGCTTGGTTCAGGAACCGTAGATTTTTGAGCTTGTTGTTGAGGAGTTGAAGTGCGAACATCAGTTGGTTCAGTTTCAGGCATTTCAGCAGTGTCGTGAACTGGAGAATGTTGTGCAGCTTCGGGTTCCGTCACTGATTCTGCAATCACAGGAGGAACAACAGCAGAACTAATGGGGTTAGTGGTAATAGGTACAGACACAGCAATAGAGATACCGGGAGCCGAAGACGCTGTAGTGGCATTCACATCGTGGCGCCACTTAGTTATTCGTGATTCCGAGGATGTCGATTTATCCTTCGGTGCTGCATCTTTGGTGGACTTGGTTCCAGTCTTAGTAGCAGTCTTCTTGGAGCTGGTAACCTTGTCTCCCTTTTTCGGTTGTTCACCCCCATCATCATCCTGATTATCATCCCCGTTACTACCCCTTGCACTCTCCTGATTCTCATCACCACCATCATCGCCATCATCATCCTCATTATCCTCATCATCGTCATCATCCTCATCATCATCACCACCCTCATCATCATCACCACCTTCGTCATCGTCTTTCTCCTTTTCACCTTCTTCTTCTTCTTCTTCTTCTTCACCCGTACCCTCTTCTTCACTCTCTTCCCTTTCTTCCTCAGGTAAGATGTGATATGGTACCACACTTCCAAACATTTTGAATAATCTATCATCCTCCATGATAGCATCATTCAGGGATTTAAATAGAGCCCGTTGAATCCTCGATTTATCATGCGACCCAAGTTCCACCATTCGAGCCTTAAGGATCTTCTTCAATTCAAAATCCGTCAGGTCATAAGCAATCTTATAGGCGGCTTCTGAAGGGTTGGATGATTTGACCATCAAGTTGTCAGCAGCAAGTGTCTTCAACTCGTCACGAAGCTTAGGCATTAAGGATTCAACGGATTCTTGCACTCTTTCTTTCACAGATGCTTCGAGTGCTTCTTTTTGTTCCTTATATTTATCCCTCATTGCTTGAAGTCTGGTAATGCGTGCAGCATGTTTATTAGCCTCAGCCTGCTTAACCTGAGCAATTTCCTCTGCATGAGCCTTTCGTGTAGCTTCCAAGTCTGCAGCGAACTTGGCAATCAACTCTTCTTGAGCTTTCCTTGATGCTTCTTCACTTTGAGCTCTTCTATTTAACTCTTGGCGAAGTTCATTCATTTCTCTCTTGTGAGCATCCGTATGTTTATCCAACATCTCGCCCAACACTATTGCTGCCATTGCAGAAGTTGCAGATGTTGCAGATGTTGATGGAATAGGCTCGGTTGTAACTGCTGTACTAAGGGTAGGGATTATGGGTGGTGGAAGAAATGGTGTGGAAGCCGGTCGGGTTGGTCGGGTTGTTAAGGGTTGGATTGGTGGTGGTAGAGTTGCCAAAGGTTGAGTTGTCACCATGATCGTAGAAGCAACAGGTTCCTTTTCCACACTTGTTGAAATAGGGATTGATGGCTCCTTCGAAGTAGAATAGTTTTCAGGTGACCCAAACTCATCAACATCATGCGGTTCCTCGTACTCATCCTCGATATCTACCCTCGCACCTGAACCACTACCGCCTGTATCTTTCCTACTCCTTTTAATAGCAATCTTCATCATTTGTTGCTCGGATTTATCAAGAGTAGGATCAACAATATCTGCTTCATCACGTAGACGCATCAAATCCTTACCCTTTCCCTTCTTACCCTCTTTCTTCTTCTTTTTGGGTTCGGGTTCAGGCAACGCTGTTGGTTGTTTGCGTTTACCTTTACTCTTAACCGTTGTGGATGAGTCTTCTCCAGTTTGAAGGTTTGCTTTCAGCCTTTGGATTTCTAGCTGCAGTAGCTTGTAATCAGCAGAATCTTTGATTTTGTTTGACAGAAGGTAATCAGGAACAGGACCCGGAATCACACCAGTAGACGGTCCTTCATGCCTCAGATCTACAGTATCATCAGCTTCTTCAGTGTGATAGCGACCTCCTGCACGCCTATCAATAGTAGTATCAAGCTTCATAAAATAATTTATGATGAGCTTAATAAACCGAGGATAAGGAAAGAAGTTTGTCTTCAGCTTCTTGTTGTGGAAGAGTTGAAAGGTGAATTCTTCCCATATCAACAAAGCATAATCTGAATTCGCAGCTTTGTACATGCCATAGAAGAGGTTCATTATCGGACTACGCAAAGCATCATGACCACTCGTTTTTGGTGTAAGGCATTTACTGAGAATACCCATCAAAGCTCTCCAGGGTTGTCCTACCTTAGCAGTAGTAAACTCAGATGCAACTCGTATTTCCGGACATCCAAGTGCGTCAAATAACTCCGCGAGTTCATCTTTAGTAGGATCCCTTGAGAAAGACATGCCCTTGGGTGTATCCCGTATACCAAGCATCTTACGGAAGTCTGAAACGGTGAGTGTCTGCTGCTTGTTGTCTATGGTGAAGGTGATCTTGTTCGAAGTGAAATCCTTGGTTGCCCAAAATTCAAACATATACTCATAAGGCACCGAGGCTGTACTCCTAAGGGCGTTCTTGAAATGGGAGTTATCAAGAATGGCTATGGCGACCTTAAAACCATGGTGAGTGGATTTAGAAACTTGCTTTAGCCTATAGTTGTTGGGTATAAACTTAAGGGTTCGAGCTTTAGCAATATCGGCTTCCCTAGATTCTTGGATAGCTTGTACTGTTGGATTAGTCATTTTATCTGCTTAAGATAAGACATGAAAGGTTGATGCACAAAAACAGATAGATATATATCATTCTTACTTCTAAGCATAACACATTTCATAAGATAAAACAACAAGTACATAGATAGCATGCAAACAATAACAATCAAACAACTCATCCGGAACTTTTCCTCATTCGGAACATATTCATCCGGAACTTTTCCTCATTCGGAACTTCTCCTCATTCGGAACTTCTTCATCCGGAAGTTCTTTATTCGGAACTTCCTTCATCCGGAAGTTCTTCATTCGGAACTTCCTTCATCCGGAAGTTCTTCATTCGGAACTTCCTTCATTCGGAAGTTCTTCATTCGGAACTTCCTTCATTCGGAAGTTATTCATTCGGAACTTCCTTCATTCGGAAGTTATTCATTCGGAACTTCCTTCATTCGGAAGTTCTTCATTCGGAACTTCCTTCATTCGGAAGTTCTTCATTCGGAACTTCCTTCATTCGGAAGTTCTTCATTCGGAACTTCCTTCATTCGGAAGTTCTTCATTCGGAACTTCCTTCATTCGGAAGTTCTTCATTCGGAACTTCCTTCATTCGGAAGTTCTTCATTCGGAAGTTCTTCATTCGGAACTTCCTCATTCGGAAGTCCTTCATTCGGAACTTCCTCATTCGGAAGTTTTTCTGAAGAAATCCTTCATTCGGAAGTTCTAAGCCATGTTCATCCGGAACTTTTGCCAACTAAACTCAGATGTTTGATCTAGCGCATTTGTGAGTTTCTAAGGCAAACTAAGGCATTATAAACATCATTTAGTCTATTCCGAGCAAAACCCACCATAAATCCCTTGTTAATTAACCCTAATTAATGAATACCCCTAAATCGGATTGATGTTAATTATCTGGATCAATTACATGGATATAAATGATGATTTAGACGAAATTATAAGTTTAATATAGATGTTATATACCTTAATTAGACGAATGAACGGGAACTAGATGAATGAGCAAGTGATTATTCAGAGCGTGTGTTTGTGTTTTCAACAATGGCGGCAAAGTGTTAGATAAACAGTGAAAGGAATAGTAGTGAGGGGCGGGTAGATATGTTATTTGACTTAGGTCAAAAAAAAACTTTGATATGTTTCAATAAATGACACCTTTAGTCCCTCTAGAATCTATACTTTTCCTTTTTGTTTCTAATGTTTCCATTTTACTTAACCCTTGTTTAACTTGCACACAAATTAGCAAACACATCTATTAGCATATCTCCAAAATCTAAAAGCCATGCCTATCACTTAGAACGAACACTAGTCGTTTTCTAAAGCAAACCACTCAATTACCATGTAGTCCTTAATTTTCACAATCACTTTGGAAAATCCATTTTAATGACAAAGATGATTTTACTATTTTCTCCCCCTTAAACGATGATCCGTTTTCTATTTAAAGAGCTGTAGTCATTGTTTAAAGAGTCAAATAGTGATGAAAGCATTTCCAATTTCTCTTGAAAAATTTTGATTCGTGGTTTTAATAAGATTTCTCTTATTTTAACAAATTTATGCACTGAGACGTACACAAATTCGTGTCAGACCAAGTTATAAAGTAAACTTGATCCCTTTGCATGATTTGGCTTGTAAATCACGCCCGAGAAAATTAATTCCCGTTCTGAGCCAACGTTTTCCAAGGAAATACGTGACTTTAATATGAAAACCGGGTTGCAGTCTGAAATAACTACAAGCCATAATGGGCATGTTTTAAAAATGTACAACTTTTATACGGACTCTATTTATGGCACCGTGTCAATATTAATCGACATTTCTAAGGCCGTAAATATTACCGTACTAAAAGACATGCCCGTTTTAAAACGAAAAATATTTTTGGTTTTTCTTGATTTTATACTTTTTATGGTTTTTCTTGGTTTTATATTTTTTATGGTTTTTCTTGGTTTTATATTTTTGTATTTTCTTTTTGTGGTTTATATATTTACGATAATATACATGATCACAACCAAAGGATACTCTGAATAGTTTACCACGACTATTCAGCTGATTCTTCTGCCAACTCTTTGAGAGTCGCTGGGGTGAATGATTTCATGCCAAGCTTGTCGATCAAAAACTCGATTCGTCCTCGATCTAAGGCTTTGGTGAACATATCCGCCAGCTGGTACTCAGTAGTGACAAAATACAGCTCGATCACTCCGTTCTCCACCTGCTCCTTGATGAAATGGTAGCGAATGTCTATGTGCTTGGCCCGGGAGTGTTGAACATAGTTGCAGCAAAGGGCAATGGCGCTCTTGTTGTCACAATACATCGGAATTTTGTTAAATCCAAGACCGTAGTCAGTTAATTGTGATCTCATCCAAAGGACTTGAGCACAACAACCGGACATGGGGATGTATTCAGCCTCCGTGCTTGATATTGCAGCGCTTTTCTGCCTTTTTGAAGACCAACTGATCAATCTATCTCCTAGGAGTTGCACAGATCCAGAAGTGCTACGCCTCGTATCTTGACATCCAGCATGATCGGCATCTGCGTATGATATTAAAGCAATCGAGGAATCTTTCGGATACCATAGACCACGATGAAGTGTTCCTTTTAGATACCGAAAGATCCTTTTCACAACATGTAAGTGCTTTTCGGTAGGCCGAGCCTGATACCGGGCACACATGCATACAGCAAATTGCAAATCAGGCCTGCTAGCAGTCAGATAGAGAAGGGTGCCGATCATTCCACGGTAAAGTTTCGGATCGACAATAATCCCATCCCTATCTTCATCTAACTTGGTTTTCTCAACCATTGGAGTGTCTACGGGGTCACAATTCTCAAAATTATATTTCTTAAGTGATTCTAGAGCATATTTGGATTGATTAATAAAGATGCCTCTGGGATTCTGAGAAATCTGTAATCCTAAGAAAAATGAGATTTTTCCCATCATCGACATCTGAAAGCGTGTGGACATTATCTTCTCAAATTGTTTAGACAATTCTATGTTAGTGGCAGCAAAAATTATATCATCAACATAAATTTGTACCAGAAGCATGTCGTTGCCGTCTTTGAGAGTGAATAGAGTGGGGTCCACTTTGCCTTTGGAGAAGCCTTCCGACATGAGATATGTTGACAGGAGATCATACCACGCTCGTGGAGCTTGTTTCAACCCATAGAGAGCCTTCTTAAGCTTGTACACATGGTTAGGAGACTCCGTGCTGACGAACCCATCCGGTTGACTAACATAAACCTCTTCCCTTAGTTCACCGTTCAAAAATGCCGTCTTCACATCCATTTGATAGACGATCATGTTCATATGAGCAGCAAACGCAAGGAATAGTCTAATCGCCTCCAATCTAGCCACAGGAGCAAAAGATTCCTCAAAGTCTATACCCAAGGCTTGTTTATATCCTCTAGCGACCAATCTTGCTTTATTCTTCAATACCGAACCCATCTCATCAAGTTTAACCTTATAACCCATAACAAAGTGAGGATGTTAACCTTGTCAGGGCGAGGAACCAATTCCCATACTTCTAGTCGTTTGAATTCATTGAGTTCCTCCTGCATAGCTTCAATCCAAGATGATTGGGTCATAGCCTGCTGCCAGTTTTTGGGTTCAACTTCAGAGAGAAATGCATCAAAGTAACAATATAGTGCACTCTCTTGTAATTGATGGCGAGTAGAGACTGGTCGATCTAGATCTCCAATAACATTCCTAATTGGGTGATCTTTTGTCCATTTAGTGCTATGGTTTTCAATCCTAGGTGGTCTGGAGTGAACAATAGATGGAGCTTCTTCTGAGGTAGAGGCGGCTGAAGGGTTTTCAGGTATCGCAACACCAAAGAAAGGAAGCTCTTGCAAGTGAGCATATTCCAGGTCGTGATCAGTAGTATCCTCTTCTACATCATTAGGCACAAGTAGGGGTGATGATTCAGGTGTAGTTTGTGAATCACTTGGTGAAGGTGCATCCGGTTCAATGTGAATTGTAGATGCATTAGATAAAGGTTCATTAGCTTGAGCAACCACTTCAGGTATTGGAGCAATTACTACTGGTGCCGGAACTTCATCAGTCGGGGGATCGAAGAATTCATCAAACAACGGTTGAAACAGTTTATCCCACTCGGGCCTTGATGGTGGTAAAAATGATGTAGAAGTAGGATTGTTGGGAACTAATCCGGAACTTATAGCACCGGGTCCCATCTCATGAAGCGCGGGTTCAGAGCTGTGTTGCTCAGAAGCCATCGCTGTCAGCTCGTCGAAATCAGCGTCCATAGTTTCTACAATCTTGCCAAGACGACGGTTATAGATTCGGTATGCTCTTTTAGACGGTGAGTAACCAATGAAAATACCTATGTCGGCTTTTGGTTGAAGCTTACCCAAGTTCTCACTATTGATGTTTGGATAACACAGAGCACCAAACACATGGAAAAATGAGACATCGGGTTTGCGGTCATGTAGAAGCTCATAAGGTGTTTTTCCATGGCGTTTCCGAATGATAGAACGGTTTTGAGTGAAACATGCAGTAGAAATAGCCTCTGCCCACAAGAACAATGGAGCGTTCGCATAAATAAGCATGGTCCTAGCAGCTTCCATAAGTGTACGATTCCGTCTTTCAACGACACCGTTTTGTTGTGGAGTGCGTGCAGCGGATGTTTCATGTGATATACCAACTCCTTCATAATAATCACGAAGAGTCTGGTTGACGAACTCAGTACCATTGTCTGTACGAATACGGCGAACAGTGGTATTCAAACGTACCTGAATGAACTTCAGAAAAGTGATGATAGCCTTCGGAGCTTCATCCTTTGTACGTAGAAATCTAACCCATGTAAACCTTGAGAAATCA
Organism: Glebionis coronaria; assembly: GCA_025667525.1. NCBI lineage: Eukaryota > Viridiplantae > Streptophyta > Magnoliopsida > Asterales > Asteraceae > Glebionis > Glebionis coronaria. Next base: position 629,041,861 of record CM046874.1, on the reverse strand, counting down.
TCCACAATGACGAGAATGAATTTCTTACCGCTCACACTTTCAGTTCTCATCGGTCCACAAAGATCCATATGCAAAAGATGAAGTTTTTCTTGATTAGTGTCTTCAGCTTTGGGTTTGTAAGATTTCTTGGTGCTTTTCCCCCTTGAACACGCGGAACATAAATGATCCTTGTGAAATTTAAGCTTGGGAAGACCACGAACTAACTCGTTTTTAGCCAGATGATTTATAGCATCAAAATTAAGATGAGATAATCTGCGATGCCATAACCATGACTTGGTCTTAGAAGCTTTAGAGAGAAGATATACTGGAGAAGCGGCCATCATGTCTTGTAAGGACAAAGTGTAAAGATTTGCACCACGAGATCCCTTCAACAAATCTTTTCCTTCCAAGTTGCGGATGAAACAAGTATGTTGTCGAAAAGCAACCTCAAGGTTGGAATCACAAAACTGTCCTACTGAGAATAAGTTATGACCAAGACCTTCAACATAGTATACCCTAGAAATCGTCACGTTTCCAATCTGATATTCACCATACCCCATAATCTTTGCTATATGATCATTCCCAAATTTAACCGTACCAAGAAACTTGCTGACGAAATTTCGGAGCATCGAGCGATTTCCGGTCATATGTTTTGAACAACCGGAGTCCAAATACCACAGGATGATTTGGACCACCTGAAAATATCACCACACAAAGACAATGTAGAGGTATCGGAATCTGAGTGTTCCTTGTTATTAGCAGGTACAGATTTAATAATCTTAGATTTGCTAACTCTAGGTTTCTTAGATTTCCTAGCCTTTTTCTTCTTAATTGGTGGTGTAGATTCTAATTGGCTCAAATCCTGAGGTATTTCTACACTGATAGGCACTATAGTGGGGGCTGACCTAATTAAAGGGCGCTGTTTCCTTACTTGAGTGCGAGTGTTCCTAACTAAAGGACGCTCAGACCTAACCTCAATGGATGCATTCCTAGTTAAAGGGCACATTTTACCATCGAGAGTAAAGGTCCTACCAGTGGGACGCCATTGCCAGCCAACTTGGGCACGAGTTCTACCCGTTGGCTTCCATTCAAGTCCATTCTTAATAGCATTCATTTCATTAACGTGATCAATCAGACACAAATCATGACGCTGTGAAAACATACATTCATTACAATTCCAACAATTTAAATCAGAATTCACGAATGGTTTAGGCTGCTGCACAGGCGCAGAGCTTTTAGTCTTAACATGATTCATTTTATTTAAAACTGAACTAGCATTCCTATTGTGGACTTCTACTTTCTTCTTTGTGGCACTACTAGTGGCGGGCTTGATCTTAGCTTTCTTGAGTGGCGATCCTTTAGCCTTAGTAGTCTCTTTTAATCCTGTAGAAGGCAAATTGGGAACATTAGCAGCAGATTTTAAAGGTGTCTTACTTGATTGTGCCAATGACGGTTTCGCTCCTGGAGTCTTATTAAATGGAGTGACAGCAATGGGCCTATTATTAAGTAGTGCAGAACCTGGTGTACCTATGTATTGTAAATAAGCCAAGCAATATTGAACTCGCTTAACATATTCATGAGCCGAATAATAGTCGCTACTTAAGGGATCTAAGGCATAAAGATCGTCTACAATATCCCTAAGAAGATCGACATGCTTAATGGCATTCTTCATATAATCATCATAGGTAAGCTGGTTTCTCTTATGAAGCGGATTCTTATAAAGCACTACTTTCTTGGTTGTTGGAGCACTAGTGGACGGTGCAGAGTCGGTAGCTAAGTTATCAACAACTTCTTGTCGGGTGAGAAGAAGTGTCTCCTTTAACTCAGCCAAAACCATATTTTTGTCTATGAGCAGGATGTTCAAGTCAGAGATTTCTTCGCACTTTTGGTTCAGTTGTTCAACATAATATTGTTGCTGTGTCGCATTAAAAGCGAATCGATCTTCTAGTGAACCATAAAGAGCGGATAGTCCCTGCCTTGTCCGATCCATCTCCCCTAGAACAGTTGATAGTCTAATTTCTAAGACCTGGTTTTTAGACTCTGCGGCCTCTAGTTCCATTCTTAATGTTTCCTTTGATGATATCTCTCTCTTCAATCTCATGATTTCTTCCTCTAATGTCTTAACAATTGCAATCATCTTGTCACTTGTCTCAACACCGTTTTCACAAACATTTGATATCAAAAGATTTTCATTTTGAGCTTGTTGTTTTAACTCTAAAGATATACAATGTTGTTCTAGTTGATTAAAGCGTTGAGAAAGTAAGTTATAAGAATCTTGTAGCTTTAAAAACTCAGCGTTAGATTCGTGACAAGAATGATTATCTACCTCATTTACAGTTTCAGCAACATTTACAGAAATATCACAAACATCATCACAAATATCATTACAAATATTCACAGCATCACAATTCATCATAGCGGATGTAAGCTCATTCGAATATTTAACATTTACAATAGTAAGCACATCACACGAGATTACTTCGGACAAGAATCGGTCATATTCGGTTGAAATCTTTTCCTTTTCAATTAGTTGCAGTTCGTAAGCGGTGTCCATTTCATAAAACACTTTTTGAACTTCACCAATTTCAAACTGAAGATTTTCCTTAAGAGATGCAAAACTTCTTTTTAGACTTTCGACAAACGGATTGATCTCAGTTTTAAACACCTCGTTCATGTGTTCGAAAGCCCATTCTCCGGCATTTAAGCCATTTGAAGTCGTACATTCCAAGATGACCTTGTCAAAGTTAGTAAAGTATCGGTTAATCTCTTGCAAGTTTAACCATACAGTGCTAACAGGTGGAAGATTCTTTGGAATTTCCTTAGGACCTTCCATGTTGACAAGTGTAGGAAATGTACTAGGGCTTTCTTCCTCTATCATGTAGGTTGGTGCTGTAATGAGATCTTTGTCCATATGGAAGCGAACTCTAAAATCAGTTTTAGCAAGCTCCTTATTCATTTTAAAATAATCACAATCGGGATATTTTGCTGAATTGTATGACCGATCCTCATCAACTAGATCCTTACTTGTTCGATCATTGGGAAAAACAATCGGGTCTAAAGTCAATCCTAATTGAGTTGCATTATAAAGTCTAGGATTATGTCTTAAAGCTTGTTTTGCATATCGTGGATTAGGGGGAAGGCCTTTTAGACGTGATAAGTTAAACTCTTTAAACGAAGCATCAAATAAGTGAACTAGTTGTGAAGCAGCGTATTGTCTTAACAGCAAGTAGTCTAGACTTCTAATCTTATTAGTAGCATTAATCTCCATTTCAGTCTTCTTAGATTCGAGTAATTCAAAATCAGTTTGAAGTTTTTGAAAATTAGTGACCACTAACTCCTTTTCTCTAAGTTCACTAGACAAATTTGCTCTTAAGTTTTCGATTTCTTGCAAGTGACCCATTTGTTTGTTTCTAAAGTGATCATATTCGAGATTTGTGAGAACACTAGACGAAGGCACTAATTCCAAAGTTTGTACTTTCTCATTGCTTAAGGCAAGCTCATCAGACAAATTCTTATTCTTAGCTAAGGTTTCTAAGAGTGCAGCATTCATTTGGCTAAGTAGTGTAGCAGGAACCATGACCAAATCTTGTTGAGCAGGAGTAGGCATCTGCGAACTGGGTCCCGGTTGTGATTCACTCAAAGTCTGGGAACTCACATTGATATTGCTATCATTGTTTGTCTCCTCATTTGAAAAACTCACCACCGAAGATTCATTCGAATCAGCACTCTCTTGCCCAACTTGATGTGGTTGAATACTAGCATCAGTGGCATTATCAGTGTTATTAATAAGTACCTCAGATTTCTTATCTGGCCCTAAGCTGGAAAAAGTTGCCATGAAAGCAGCCTTTGCAGTTTGAAAGTCATCACAATCGGAATCATACGCATCAAGATCATCGGCTTGGTAAGCTGCATTCTGCGTAGTGACCACGTCTTGTTCAGCAATCCCTGGGTCAGCAAGAAATGCAAGCTCCTCTTCATCAAGTTCCCTTCCTTGCGCCTGAGCATTTACCAGATAGATCTTTTCTGCAAACCACTGTCCATCCCTTCTCCTCTTGGGTTTCTTACAATCCCTGGACATATGACCCTCTTCCTTGCAGTTGTAGCATGTGATCATTCTCAACTTGCCTGTATTAGCCCGTGGAGGATTATTGACCATTGGAGCAGGAGCAGGATTGGCGGTGCGAGCATTGGTAGATGTGGAAGTTCTCCCCTGATATGGCTGAATTGGCTGAACCATGACCCTGCCATTCTCAATTGTAGCTTGTTGGCGAGAATTGGATGAATTCCTCAACTGATTGTTGGTAGGAGCTGATCCTCTGAATCCTCGTTTGCTTAAAGTTCTTGTGAGGTAAGCAGACATAGTAGTTAGCACTTCAACTGGGTCAGCTCCTTGTTGGAATACAGGAACTGGGACTTCCTCATCATCACAATATAGTGCTTGATCTGGATGAGCTGCATAATCAGTATAAGGAAGACTCATTTGATCAGGGTAGCTTGTTGGATATGCTGCATTCTCTTGATAAGAAGAATATGATGGCTGAGCATAATGTGCAACATTTGCTGGATGAGGTTGTGAAGCATACTGTGGTGAGGGTGCATTGAACCGATATTGTTGCTGATGTGAGGTGGGTGGTTGTGGTAGAATCGAGTATTGGGGAAAGGCTGGTGTCATGTAAGGTGATTGATGATAAGCTTGATGTCCCAAGATATAGGGTGTGTTGTTGTGAGACAAGCTTGGTTGATTCGCCATCAAAGCTAAGGAATCTGGGTGCATACCACGAGGAGAACGGTGCATAATCACATGCTTCTCATGTTGCTGAAGGAAGGCATAGATTTGATCTAAGTTGCACTTATGCAAATCCCGGGTTAACTTCACATCAGTAATGTACTCACCCCATTCAGCTTGAGGTAGAGTATTCAAGAATTTGGTGTTAACCTGGAATGGTGCGATCACAAGATTGTATACATTCAGATCATTCATAAGTGTGGTGAATCTGAAGTAATAATCGTGGAGCGTTTCCCCTGGGTTGTAGGTGAATCTATCAAACAAGTCATACAGCTGACACTCCCTTTCTTGTTTGGTGAGAGACGTGCCTTGTAGTAACACCTTAAGTCGTTCCCATAGATCCTTTGCCACCGTATACTGACTCACCATCCTATAGATGTCATGGGGAAGTGCTTGGAGAATTGTTTGAAGAGCTTTTTCATCTGCATCTGCAACGAGTTGTTGGGCTGGAGTGAGTTCTTCAAATTCTCGTGGTCTAGTCACGTTGTCAACCGTAATGGTACCATAGTCGAGTGGACCATTCAAAATCGATTTGACCATAAGCCTTTCGTATGTCGGTTTCCCCTTTAGATATTGCATCATTCGACCTTGCCATGCCTCAAACACCTCTTTAATAAGCATCGGTGGACGGCTATCAGTTCCCGTTATGATTGATATATCCGTAAGAGATGTCATCTGAGGCATTACTGAATTTGGATTCATTTTGTTTTTCTTCAAAGAAACAGAGATTATCGGTTGATCGAGCAGTGAAGTAAAGCTTGTGAATTGTGTTGTGTTTTTGTTGTATGAAACCAAGATTAAATCCTCTAAAAAATCGTCGAAAAAACAAGCAAAATCACCCTTGATTCGGAACTTTTTGTTGATTCGGAAGTTTGATTCGGAAGATTACCTTGATTCGGAACTTTGTGTTGATTCGGAAGATTACCTTGATTCGGAACTTTTGGTTGATTCGGAAGATTACCTTGATTCGGAACTTTTTGGATTGATTCGGAACTTCTTGGTTCGGAAGTTATTGATCCGGAACTTTGGCTTGATCCGGAACTTCTTGACTCGGAAGTTCTTGGTTCGGAACTTTGGCTTGATCCGGAACTTCTTGACTCGGAAGTTCTTGGTTCGGAAGTTTCTTGATCCGGAACTTCTTGGTTCGGAAGTTTCTTGATTCGGAACTCCTTGACTCGGAACTTCTTGGTTCGGAAGTTTCTTGATTCGGAACTCCTTGACTCGGAACTTCTTGATCCGGAAGTTTCTTGATTCGGAACTCCTTGACTCGGAACTTCTTGATCCGGAACTTCTTGATCCGGAACTTCTTGATCCGGAACTTTTGCTGAATGAACAGAAACCTTGTTGATGAACAGTCGAACCGTAAAAAATGAGATTAAGCCCCGATTTTGACCAAATAACCCAAAAAGTTTTGTGCTTTCGACTAAAATAAGTAACAACTAATACTTATCCACTAATCCCAATCACAAAAACACCAAAAACACCAAGAATCAAGATGATTTTTCTAAAAGAACACTAATACAATCAAAAAATAAAAAACCACACAAATCACCACCTTAAATCACCCCATAGCTCTTGATACCAAATGTAGAATATTGATAATCAATGAATCTATGAAGGGGTTTGTTAATTTCTAGAGAGAGAAAGTTAGAGAGAGAAAGTGAGAGAAACTATGTGAATTTTATTAAGTGGAAATTAAGAAATGATAACAACCAACCCCTTTCCTTAGTGGAAAGGGGTATTTATAGTTCCAAGTCATAAGTGGACTTGGGCCGGTCCATGACAAGCCCATGGACCGGTTCTTACTTAAGTTAATAAGCAAATAATAACTAATTACTAACTACGAGCTATTACAACATAAATCATATTGTGGAGTGACCGATACTTCTAATATATGTTAAAACGTATTTCTAACAGAGGAACACGAAGACCATCTTCGTACAGTACTACAGATTCTTCGCCAGAAGCAGCTGTATGCTAAATTCTCCAAGTGTGAGTTCTGGCTAGACAAGGTGGCATTCTTAGGTCACATTGTATCAGCAGAAGGAATCACTATGGATCCAGCGAAGGTTGAGGCCATTACCAAGTGGCCAAGGCCGACATCAGCGACGGAAGTCCGCAGTTTCTTAGGCTTAGCTGGCTATTACCGTAGGTTCGTGGAGAACTTTTCCCGCCTAGCACTACCATTGACCAAACTGATGCGGAAAGGGGAGAAATTCGTCTGGACTAAAGATCGAGAGAAGAGCTTTGAAGACCTGAAGCAGAAGCTAGTATCTGCACCTATTATTACTCTACCATCTGGTACGGGTGGATTTTAAATCTACAGCGATGCATCGGGGAAGGGACTTGGCTGTGTTCTCATGCAACATGGGAAAGTGATCGCGTACGCTTCACGGCAGCTTAAGACTTATGAGGAAAATTACCCCACGCATGACCTGGAACTTGCAGTTGTAGTGTTTGCATTGAAGATATGGACGCACTACTTATATGGAGAATCATGTGACATTTTCACGGACCGCAAGAGCTTGAAGTATATCTTCACTCAACGTGAATTGAACATGAGGCAGAGGAGATGTTAGAGCTGTTGAAGGATTATGACATTAATCTATAGTATCATCCCGGAAAGGCAAATGTAGTAGCAGATGCTCTTAGAAGGAAGTCCGGAATGATCAACGACATTAAAATCGAAGAGGAAATCATAAGAGACTTAGAGCGACTAGACATCGAGATCATGGTACGTAGACAGCACGGTTACTGGGCTAATCTTAGAGTAGAACCCGAGTTACTCTCTAAGATCAAGGAAGCTTAGAAGGATGACGGAGAAATCTGGTCGATAGTACAGAATTTGGAGAAACAGACAGAATTCAGAGTAGATGCAGATGGTATCGTATGGCAGGGCACGAGACTTTGTGTTCCTGATGACCAAGAACTCCGAGAAGCTTTGTTAGCTGAAGCTCATAGCTCCCCATTCTCTATACATCCTGGTTCGACTAAGACGTACCATGACATCAAGCAGTACTTTTGGTGGAGTGGTATGAAACAGGATGTGGCCACTTACGTCTCCAAATGTCTTACCTGCCAGCAGGTTAAGATCGAGCATCAGCGATCTGGCGGTCTCCTTCAACCGTTAGATTTCCCAGAATGGAAGTGGGACAAAATCACCATGGATTTTGTTACTGGTCTTCCGCCTACCAAGAGGAGGCACGATGCGATTTGGGTTATCGTAGATCGCCTTACCAAATCAGCTCATTTCTTACCGATCCGCAAGGAAGATCTGGTAAGTAAACTCGCAGATACGTACAGAAGAGAGATCATGAGACTCCACGGTGCACCATCCAGCATCGTCTCAGACAGAGATCCTCGATTCACTTCGCTCTTTTGGAAGAGTCTGTAGAAAGCTTGGGGTACACAACTTAAGCTTAGCACGACTTTTCATCCTCAAAATGATGGACAGTCGGAGCGAACCATTCAGACATTGGAAGATATGTTGAGGTCATGTGCGTTGGAATGGACGGGTGATTGGGACGATTACATCTGTTTGGTGGAGTTTGCATACAACAACAGTTGGCACGCAAGTATCAAATGTGCTCCTTTTGAGATGTTGTATGGCAGAAAGTGTCGCGCCCCAATCTGCTGGGATTAGGTGGGTGAGCGAACACTTGAAGGACCAGAAATTATAGAGATGACCAATGAGAAGATCGCAGTAGCTAGGTAGAAAATTCAGGAAGCACGGTCACATCAGAAGAGTTACGCCGATAAGCATCGTAGGGACATACATTTTAACGTAGGAGATCACGTCTTCCTTAAGGTTTCACTGGCACGTGGTGTTAGACGCTTCGGGATTAAAGGGAAGCTCAGTCCTCGTTTCATCGGACCGTTTGATATCATTGAACGAGTCGGTGGAGTATCTTACCGATTGGCGTTACCTCCGCAGCTTTCGCATGTGCACAATGAGTTTCATGTGTCCTTACTCAGAGGGTACCAGTATCATCCCCTTCACATGGTTCAGTATCCACTAGAACAGATACGTGAAGATCTCACTTTTATAGAAGAACCCGAACGAGTTCTTGGCAGACAAGAACGAGTCATGAGAAAGAAGACGATTCCATTCGTCAAAATTCTATGGAGGGATCATACCGAGCGGGAAGCCACTTGCGAAACAGAGGAGTCTATCCGGGCTTCTTACCCTCATTTCATATTTTGAATTCGGGTATGTTCTTCTTTTCCAGTCTACTTTATTTATAATTCGGGGACGAATTATTCTTTTTAGGGGGGAAGAGTTGTAAAACCCGCATGCTTTTACCATGAATAGTACCCGTAAGATCGTACGTACTAGATTAAAACTTTCCTAATATAGCATGATTACGATTACGTGTTAGGATTTTACGTATTACGTACGTGTTAGAACACGATAAGTATTTACTACGCACGAGCACGTAATAATTATTTGACAATAATTAGTCACGAACATGCGATCATGAAATCATGAACGTAATTAAAACACGAACTATTATTAATTACGTATATATATTATTACGAGCGTAAATAAAAATATTAGATCACGATAATTACGTAACGAGAACACTTAAAACGCGAACACAAATAATCATGAACGAATAACTAAACGTCGAGACACGGAAAAAGGTACGGGTACCCCATGTGGGGCCCCCTACCCGCGGCTACAAGGAGCAAATGGGCCAAGCCCATTTGTATTTTTACTAAAAGAGGGTTAAGGGATTTTACACTACTCATTTTACATTTACAGAAGATTTTAACAAAAACCTAAAAACCTTCCTCCTTCTCTTCTTTTTGGCCGCCACCTTCAAAACACCACAAGGGGGTGTTTGTTGATCTTGGATCTTGGAATTCTAGTTGGTGTTCATGTTTGTTCTTCGTTCTTTTGATCCACGTATTCGGTAAATCCTTTTTAAACCTTTTTCTTTTGATTTGATCTCTTATTAATTAAGAACATGTATGTTTTAATAAAAACCTAATTAAAATCATGGATCTAACATGAATTGGGATTTAATAAAATCAAAAGTAATGTTTTAAGGGGTGTTTGTTTTGGCCGCAGCCTACACCGAACCCAAGGGGGGTTTCGGTTTGGCCATCCGACCACCACCGAGACCATATGGTCCCGGTTGGTTGGTGTGGGTCCCACGGCAGCATCACGACAAGGGGTACCCTGATTTGGTTCGGGGTACGGTATCGATTTCACGTCCGGTTCATGGTTTTTAGTTTAGATCCGGTTCATGGTGTTTGTTTAGTTTTATTTTTTTATGATCTTATGTTAAAATTAAATTAATAAAATGACATGATTAATTTAATAACATGACTTAGGTTATTTTAATTATTAATATTCATGAAATTAACTAACCTAAGTATTTTATATTTAAGACTTATAATTAATTAATTATTTAAAAACCATGGTTATAATTAATTAATTAACATGACTTAGGTTATATTATTAATAAATAATAATACATGTTTTAACCTAAGTATTTAACTCTATTTAATTAAAAACATGTTATACTTTAATTAAATATTTTAACCTATAGTTTAATATAATTACATGAAATAATTATTAAACTATACATTATATAATATGACTTAGAAAATAATCATGAAAACACTTAGGCTTATATACTTAGCTTATTTAACCAGCTTATTTCTAATTATGGAAACTTTCTATTTTTAGAAACTTAATTAAATAAGGCAGCTAATCTATTTATGGAAACCTTCTATTTTTAGAAACTTATTTATTTCAGGCAGCTAATCTATTTATGGAAACTTATTTAATTAAGGCAGCTGATCTATTTATGGAAACTTTCTATTTTTAGAAACTTACCTATTTTAAGCAGTAATTCTATTTTTGGAAACTTTCTATTTTTGTAAACTTTCTATTTTTGGAAACTTTTTATTTTTGGAAACTTTCTATTTTTGGTACTTTCTATTTTTGGAAACTTTCTATTTTTGGAAACATTCTATTTTTGGAAACTTTCTATTTTTGGAAACTTTCTATTTTAGGAAACCTGCTATTTTTGGAAAGTTACTTATTATTACACAGTAAGTATAATAATACATGAAATACCAGAATTACTTAATCAGATTAATCAGAATATAAGATAAACACGGTTTAAGGCTTTAAAACAGTAAAACAGGGTAAGAACACATAAAATAAGCTAAGACATGACATAAAGCCAGCTACGTATTTAGTAAGCAGATACTTATTCATGTATGTATTTATGTAGCACTAGTGATACGGAAGTAGGATTCCTCCCAGTTCATCTTCTTCGTTCACTGGACATAAGGTACGGATTCCCGTCCTTTCAGTATGGACATTCTTTCCTTATTAGGATTCCCCGTATGCAGCCAAATGTTTTCCCGTAGTATAAGTTACGTGTTTGATTGCTTATGTTTAATTAAGAATACCTATAGCCATATACATGCATGACCAGTTTCACCTAGTTATGGAGGTACCATAACCATAACATTAGAGGCACTGATGTTATGACTTCACCACGGCGGAGTGATTGCTCGTGGCGTCCCTTCAGCTTTTGGCCATTTATATTATATTTATCATGTGGGGCGTATGGGTGCATCCTAGTTACATGTTTTCAGTCAGGATTTCATGGTGAATGTGGTGTGTGCCTTGCATCCTTCACAAGGAGCTGATCCCTCCTACCAAAAAACCAGTATATTAAATTAGAGGCAGCCCCTCTAATTTGCATGATGAGGTCACCCCTCCAAGTATTCATGCACGGTCGATTTTCATGACCTATATTGGCTAATGGAAAAATATGACAAACAGTTTTTACAAGATAAACATAAGACTTTTCAAACTATAAAACCAGTTTTACCAAGACTTAACCAGGTTACTCGGGACTTAGTTTTCTTCCGCTGTTATATGTTATATGCTTATCCTATTCATGCTTTATTGTACATCCGTGCATTGAGCGTATTTGCTCAGCTGTTTTCCTTTTCTATGTTCCCAAAACGGCAGGTACTCAGGGACGCTCGTAGACACTAAGAGTACGTGCATATGGACTGGAAGCTGTCTAGCCTTCTTTACTTTATGCATTTCCATTCTTATGATACATTTGCTATGGACATTGTTTAGTCCTTTCCTTTATTATACTATTTTTGTGTGTGATGAGCTTTACTTTTGGACTACCGATGTTTGATTCCGGTATTTTCCTTTTATGGTCAAGTAATGTTTAGATATTTTTATTTGTATGCTTTGATGACACGCCATAATTACATGTGACATTTCCATTATCAAAATGGGGTGTTACATTGTACATCATACATATTCCTTATATCCTATATTGTTTATTAAGAAGAAATAATGACTCCGCACGCAACGGCATGGTTGAAGTGAACTAGACAGATCCGGAAGCCAAAATATAGCAGGCTAAAGCATGATCATGGATAAAAAATGAGTCAAGATACTCCAAGAATCGCATGGTGATGATACTCGTTGACCATCGGCCATGGTTGGTATGATAAGAATATAAACAAAGTGGTTTGCATGAGTACTAACTGTAGTGTCGCATTAGAAGTTCAAAAACATGATTCAAACAACGTTCCTAGACTAGATAATCTCAAGTTGATTGATCATATGAGAGTCATTATACGATGATGGTTCATGTGTTTGTGTTGCCGAGCTTGCATAGTAGAGTCATAATAGAACGATGGATATTTTGATTGTGTAGCTAGTCTCTACAAAATGAAGAGTACTTAGAAAATTGGCTAAGGGCAAGTCTTCTGTTTGAGAATGAATAAATATGAGCCTCCATTCAATTCTCCAAGAATTTTTAGCATAGTGTCACCCGTTCATGTGGGCATTCTTGTACCCCTTATTAGCCCGACTTTAACCTTTTCAGATTTGGATATTTGGGCTCCTCTCTATATAGTTAATTGGCTGCATCGACACAAATTATCGATTAATAAGGAGATATTGTAAACCTCTATCTTTGTCCCACATGGTTGGAGCATAAAAAACAAAAGTGCTATTTTTAAAACCTACTTAGACCGATTTAGTTGCCGAGCTTGTAATCTAAGTGGGGGCATCAACGTTATTGAAGTGCAAAGAACTAGGGGCAAATATGTTCGTGTGTCTGCACGGCTAGCCTTTTGAAGGGAGTCGATATATGGTGTGCACACCAATGGAGCCTTAATTAAGACTAGCAAGGTCATGGGTGCATGTTATGTATAAGAATGAATACATGAACTGTTTGAGATTTCAAGACACTTCAAAAATCGTAGAGTGTGCCCGTTTCAAGACACTCCAAAAATTGCATAGTGATGCTACTTATTGACTCATAGTACTAGCTAACACTACAAGGAACACAAGAACGGGGACATTGAAGAAAAACAAGATATGATAATCCAAAAACACTTTATATTAATCTCAAACCAACTGAATAAAGAGAGAGTTTAAAATATAAAAATCCACCACAGATAAATCTGGTGTGGATCTATTATCTACTTGATAATAGTCTTACAAAGACTAAACAAGAAACTACAAGATGAATTAACCCATGATCGTGAAGAGAGATAGTTTGGTCGCCATGAACGGATGAAACAAACATAAACACACTCTTAACCCTAACCCAGAATGAGTTAGGGTAAGTTATACAAGTTATGACCAACGGTCACAAACCCAAACACACATGGGCCTTCATATACTCTTGAGCCTAATGTTCAATCAGCCCTAATGTCCAAGTCTAGCATCAATATTCCAAGAGCACAGTTATAGTCCTTGCAATATCCAAAAGCACACAATAAGTCCCCATATATATAAATTTCAGATTATTAGAGGCATTTTAACATCCCCCATTAATATGATATTCTAAATGTAACACCCCTAATTTCGTTTCATAGCAGCGGAAGGGTCATTGGGTGTTACTGTTATGGTTCAATCTCAATATCATAGAAAACGCCTCAAAAAGAGTCGTTTTAATAAAACATATATCCATTCATTATTTAAAGGTAAGACAGTTCACACACGGTCCCAAATAGTTTTAAGTTTTCATAATATAACAACAACAAAAGTTTCTTTGAATGGACATAGTTTAGAAAAGAGGGCCAAAACATTTAAATTAAGCAAGCTGCATGAAACCACCTTCCTTTGAGTGCCTTCTTCATGGACCTGAGATAAAACATGCTATAAAGTCAACAAATATGCTGAGTGAATCTATAGAGTTTAAATTAAATAAACGAACACAAGTATTCTGAATAAACCTTCCATGGTTGATAATCATGTGGATCAGACATAATCATCGTTGTTATTGCATAAGTCTCATGACATTGAACGTTAACATATATTATTTCGGCCCAACACACCTAGCCAAGTGCGTATATTTCTCTTATACAATTGCATCCGATGTTTCATTACTAGTGTATCACAACACCACGCGATAGCTAGTCGCAACCGGACTGGGCGTCACCCCGATAGATCTATCCATAGTATTAGCGTTCATTCGATTAACAATTCATGATTCAATGGGTATTTTAAGGCTAGTAGCAACTTATGTAAATAACGTTCATCTAGCATACAATCGGGTCCTTTGTGTTCTATTTTAAAAACAAGCATGTTATCCCCTTCGCGGGTTTTAAAATATCTTTACAAGATAGTATAAAAGCGAGGCTATAGACTCACCTTAGTACAAAAGTAGTAATATGACGATCGCCGACGATAAGTGATGCCCGTTAAACACGAAGAACGCAACCTACCAAATAAGGCGCGTTCGTTAATAAATGACTCAAGTACAAATAATAATTAAATAATACAAAACTCAAAAGTACAAAACCATGACAATCCCAAAAATAATAGTAGCACAACTGTACTTCTATACCCTTTTACATGTTAACCTTATTAGACTTTATCATCGATAAAAATCTGCCGGTACTTACCGAAAGTACAAGCTCATTTACCTTACTTAAACTATTTTGTTTTCGACGAAACTTGGTCACAAACTCACATATAATATGAATAAGACTCTGTTTAAGTTTCATTCAAAAATATTACTTTTAAGACCTTCTGACACATCTATGAGTTACAAAAACCGGACAGTTTTACGCGTTCAACTCGTAAAACCATTTTGACTTATCTAAACAACTCCGTTTACAAAACCGGCACTCGGGTTTGAAAATAGACTCATAACCTGAGGTCTAGACTTCAACATCAGTCCTTGAACATTTTTAAAACCCATTTTATAGTCCCCGAGATTCGATCCAAATATCGACAACAATTTTCGGATTGTGCCGATACTTGTCTCCCGGTACACGAATACTAGAATTGTTGTAACTTCGCACTCGTTTGGAGTTGGAACTCCTACTTTATATCAAATCGAAGCTAACGAAATTCTCTACGACCCTATATACTTAGTTTAACAAGATTATTATAGTAAGTAATCCAAAAATTCCCTTTTACCTACTGGTCTAAAATGACTAGTTAAAAATCATGTTAAATTCACATTTTGACCCATTTTAACAATTTACATACTCCTAATATCATCCTAATATTATCATAACACATCTAACTAACTCCTAACACTCTTAAATTTAATCTAATAAAAATCAAATATATAAAAATCATACATGCAACATCATTCCACTTTAAATATAATAATAATAACAACATTTTTAACCATTAAAATGGATCAAACAACATGTTCTTCACCAAAATTTTGAAAGAAAAATGAAGTGTATGCATGTTGGAAAATCTTATACCAAAATGAAGCTCTTGAAATTTCTAGGTTGGGTCTTTAATTTGTTTAGGAAGATTCAAAGTAGAATTTGATTTTTGATGGTGGCTAAGGTGATGAGGGTGGACGGTAAACACAAGAGAGAGAGAGAGGGAGAGATTATCTTTTTTTAAATCAATTTTTAATGTAAATTAGTTAGTGGAATTTGGTTAAATAGTCCAAGGTTAGGGTAGATTTTGTCATTTAGGCATAGTTTTGGGCCAAAAAGTAATTAAACAAGTTAAAGGGTAGAAAATGAATATTTGTCAAAGTTCGAAATATTTACGGGACTCGGGTTTCGTAAAAATACTTTTCAAAAGTTAAAGCGCTTCATAAATATAATAATAAAGCTTCGACACGACTTAAAACGTAATTAAATCGAAAACGTCGAAAATATAAAATATCGAGACAATCGATAATAAAACATAAATATTTGGGCATCCGTCGGTATCACGATCACTAGTAGTTCTCGTCATTCGTCAAAACGTAAAGCACGAGAAACAAAGATTAAATATAATAAAATCATTTTTATGATAAATTGAGAATATAATATCGATACCTAAGGTATTCCTTGCCGGTTTTCATCTAATCGACATTCTTACGCTAGTTTCATGTCATAACCTTCTCGGTTAGTCGATAATTTAAAATTCTCATTAAAGTAAACACGTAATACGTAATAGTCGGGGTTAAAATAACGACCTGAAATTGACGGATTGTCACATTATCCCCACCAAATTAGGATCTTCGCCCTCGAAGATCAACTTTCATTCTTGTCTGATCGCTTGTTGAAATCAAAGAGATGAGGGTAATTCTTCCACGTTTGGTCTTCTCGTTCCCAAGTATACTCCGGTCCTCTCCGAGAGTTCCATCGAACTTTGACGATAGGGATTCGACTTTGTTTCAGTTGCTTGACCTCGCGATCCATGATCTCGATTGGTTCTTCAATAAAGTGCATCTTTTCATTAACCTTAACTTCGTCCCACGGTATAACGAGTTCTTCATCGGATAAACACTTCTTCAAATTTGACACATGAAAAGTGTTATGAATCCCATACAGTTCTTGTGGTAGTTCAAGTTGGTATGCCACGGGTCTTACTCTAGATCTAATCTTGAATGGTCCGATATAACAAGGACTTAACTTCCCATGTTTTCCAAATCGTACAACACCTTTCCATGGTGATACCTTTAGCATAACCTTATCTCCCACACTAAACTCCAATGGTTTTCTTCTCACATCTGCATAACTCTTCTGTCGACTTCGCGCAGACAACAACCTATACCTGATTTGCACAATCATATCCGTCGTCTCTCTAATCATCTCTGTTCCAGTGAGTTGAGCATCACCAACCTCACTCCAGCTCACGGGCGATCTACATTTTCTCCCATAAAGTGCTTCAAAAGGTACAGCTTTAATACTCGCGTGATAACTGTTATTGTACGAGAATTCGGCCAAAGGTAAGTGCTTATCCCAGCTACTTCCAAAGTCTATCACACAAGCACGCAACATATCCTCCAATGTTTGAATAGTTCTTTCGCTTTGCCCATCGGTTTACGGGTGATAGGCTGTGCTCATATCCAAATTGGTTCCTAAAGATTTCTGAAGTGATATCCAAAATCTAGAAGCAAAACGACTGTCTCTATCGGAAATGATTGAAATAACAACACCATGCTTACACACGATCTCCTTCAAATAAAGGTCGGCAAGTTTCTCCAAACCGAACCTCTCGTTGATTGGAATAAAATGAGCGGATTTAGTTAAACGGTCGACAATAACCCAGATTGCATCAAACCCATACGGTGTCCTTGGGAGTTTTGTGATGAAGTCCATCATAATTCGCTCCCATTTCTAGATTGGAATTTCAGGTTGGACAAGTAATCCTGACGGCTTCTGATATTCAGCTTTCACCTTTGCACACGTTAAGCATTTCGCGACGTATGTTGCAATATCAGCTTTCATATTCGGCCACCAGTATAACTTTTTCAAGTCTTGGTACATTTTGTCCGATCCAGGATGAATAGAATACTTGGACTTATGAGATTCTAACATGATCAAGTCTCTCAGTCCACCAAAGGATGGTAACCAAATTTGACCTCTCAAACATTTGATACCATCAGATCGCGTCTCAAATGTTTCAGCATTTCCTCTAAATCTTTAGGCTACAATATTTTCCTTCATACACGCTTCGATTTGTGCGTTTTGAATCTTCTCAGGTAAGTTATTATGAACTGTCACCACCAAAGCACGCACTCGAATCGGTTTCTCCCTTTCCTTTCGACTTAACGCGTCAGCTACCACATTCGCCTTTCCAGGATGATAACGAATTTCATAGTCGTAATCACTCAAGAGTTCAATCCAATGACGTTGCCTCATATTCAGCTCCTTTTGATCCAGTATGTATTGTAGGCTTTTGTGATCAGTGAATACTGTACACTTCGTACCATACAGATAATGTCTCCAAAGTTGCAGAGCAAAAACTACAACGCCCAATTCCAAGTCATGGGTAGTGTAGTTCTCCTCATTCTTCCTTAATTGTCTAGAGGCATATGCGATCACCTTTTCACGTTGCATGAGAACAACACCATATCCTTGAAGAGATGCATCACAATAAACAACAAAGTCTTCACTTCCTTCAGGTAACGATAAGATCGACGCACTACAGAGTTTCATCTTCAGGGTTTTGAAAGCTTCTTCTTCTTCATCGTCCCACACAAACGGTTTATTCTTTTGAGTCAGCTTGGTTAGTGGTTTCGATATCAAAGAGAATCCTTCAATAAACCTTCGGTAGTAACCATCCAAACCTAGAAATTGTCGCACTTTAGTTGGAGTAGTGGGAGCACTCTAATTATTAATGGCTTCAATCTTTGCAGGATCAACATGTACCCCACTTTTATCAATCACATGTCCGAGAAATTGTACAGAATTAAGCCAAAAATCACACTTTGAGAATTTAACGTACAACTTTTCGTCCTTTAACAAGTTCAAGATAATTCTTAAGTGTTCGGCATGCTCTTCCTTGCTCTTGGAGTAGATTAGAATATCATCGATGAAAATGATCGAGAATTTATCAAGATACGTGTTAATCCCACTTTAATCCATAACACACAATATTAATGATACTTAGAGAGATAAAGAGAAGAAAAGTAGAGAGAGAAACTAGAGAGAGATTGGATGGTAAAAGATTACTAGAGAGAGAAAGTAATAATGACCAACACCCTCTTCCACACATGGAAGAGGGTATTTATATGCCACGCCATAAGGCTTTAGTGGGCTTGTTCATGGGCCGGGCTTGGCTTTGTTTGGGCTTACGCCCCTAACTTAGAAAATATTAGCTTAAAGTCCAAGCCCGGTTTTCCCGACTAACCTATTACATTACAAGACCAATAACGACTAAGATGACCTATTACATTCTTGTTCGACTATATAAAATATAGGGCTAACAATCTCCCCCAATATATCGGTCATCTTTAAATGCATAAGATGATTGAGTGAGTACATCATTGTGGAGGTGATCTTCATCTTTGTCTTGTATCTTGGTCTTGATCTTGTTTGCAATGGCTTTGTTCCTTCATGCTTTTGTGATCTTTATCTTGAGCCTTTGTCATTTGACTTTGAGTGCTTGAGATCTTCATCTTGTGCTCCTTGTGACTAAGATAACCTTTTACATTCTTACAATCTTTGGTATCTTGATTATCGCCATCTTGTGCTCTTGTGACTTCTGAATCGACATCGGTTAGTACACAGCTACGCCACCTTATTGATATGCAGCAACATATATAGACACGGATAAAATGGCTTGAACATTTCATCCTAGCTCGGTAGCGTGTTACCTCCGGTCGGTGAAGACCGTTAGACGGTATCAGATACCGTACCTGTGATCGGGTAGATTCGATTAAGAACCTCCTTGACAGGGTTTCCCGGCGGTATTAGCCAGTTATCTTTACTCGACCGTCTCAAAGCAGACTGCGAACGTAAACAGTGAATCATAAGGATGAATTATCTATCTGATTAGAGTCGTCAATTCAGAATTCCTGGAACAAGTTTGATTCTAAAAGAATCTCACCATCGTTGCTTTCCAGTTTGTCACAAGCTTGATTCATAGAGAATCTTGTGAGTCACCTACCGCAGTGTTGTTTGATGTTGACACTAGAAGGATTTCCATTCGTCACTGTGAACACTCATGAGTGTCACTCTGAATGTTCTGGCAAGATCACACGGATTTTGCGAAGAAACCTGGAATCAAGTTTGAATCAATTAAGAATCAAAACTTAGTTGCTTTCCAGTTCTCACAAGTTTGATTCGTGTAGAATCGCACAAGTTACCTACCATGAGCTTGTTTAATGCTGGCTCAAGCAGGATTTCTATCTTCATTGTGAATCGTATCACTCAGATGTTCAGGCAATATCACAAGGATAATGCGTAGGACTCGATTGTGTCTTAATGATATGATAGATTGATATCTTTTGGCTCTAGACTCAATAAGTGCATTTTGGTAATCGGAGGCTGGAGCAGACTTCCAGCTTTTCAATATTAACTAACTCGGAGTGAGAAAGTCAATAGATACGTGTTGATCTCCGTGACAATGAGACAAGTTTCTATTGAGAGAAACTCGAATGGTTGGGAAGGGTTGTGCATTGCATCATTGGGTCCATGATGACTTGTCTTCAATAGATGTATTGACCCGGTTTCTGCCTAAGTTGCATAGAATATTCAACTCCTTCAATGCTTACCAATACGTCATCACTAGCACCTTGTTGTGATTGTTCCAGTGCTAACTTATGTAATTGATCCGCATTCAGCTTCATTCATCTCCATATTTCCTAAGGACAACTATTTCTAGTTATGGAATATCCTTGGGTAGATCCCTCCGGTTATGGTTGGATCATAGGACTTAGTTTCCTATCCTAAACCACCTTTTGACTCCATCGTTCCGTCGTGGATAGTAGGTTGTTTTGGGTATAGATCGTAACCATAAACCATTGAAAACCATTCAAAGTGTTTGATAAAAATCAAAACTTTTAACACTTTGAAAGTTTTATATTTCCAAAAAGCTCCCCCTACACACATGCATCGATATACGAAATAGTTTAGCATGTGAAGGAAAGAGTTGCAATTGAGTCTGTAAGATCACATGTTGCGATATATTACATTTTAATCACATTTTCTCCCCTATCTCTAATATAAAAATATCATATTAGAGATACCAATTGATTAAATATGATAATTTCTAAAAACCGATTGGGAGAGAAACATGTGTGCACGCATGAATCATGGAACTTTTTCAGTCGAGATGCTCCCCCTCAACAATATATGTGTGTCTTGAGACAAAATTTGACAAAATTTTGGAGAAAGGACACCACAAAATATGTTGAGGTACGGAGATGAAATGCATTTTCCGATATAATATATTACATTTGACAATTTCATATCATTTTCGGAATGTGTTGGATACATAAAATATGACAATTTCAGAGATGTACCCAACAACATTAAAGGCTTGATTTTAAAACGCTCCCCCTCAAAGATTGATCAAAATAACATATGACAATTTAGAGATATAAAAACCACATATGAGGAAGGGAGTGTTGAACACACAATTTTGAAAGATTTAGAAAAACCTTTTGAGAAATTTTTGAAAAATTGTGTTCAACGGTTTTAAAATAATCAGGATAGAAGACTTCTCTTCTATTGCTTAGGGAAAGCGCACTGAAACGTACACTTCCCTTTCGGGTCCATTTTTCATGAGCTCAAAACTTTGATTGTTTTGTGACTATCTCATGACCGAGAAAAATAAATTTCCCGTTGTGAAGGATAAGTTATCATTCGTGATAAACTTTCCTTAAGTTGAAGTACGAGGTCTAAGCTAACATTTACTTAGAAATCGTTTTTCATGAACTTAAAAACTTTGAATGTTTTTGTGAGAAGCTCATGACCGAGAAATGTGAATTTCTTGTTGAGAAGGATAAGTTATCGTCCGAGATAAACTTTCCTTAGTTGAGATCCGAGTCCTAAGCTGTGATGCGCTTAGAAGTCATTTACACGAGCTTAAAACTTTCGAATAGTTTTAATGTAAGCTCGTGTCTGAGAAAAATCGAATTTCTCGTTTTGAGGATAAGTCATACTCGGGATGAACTTTCATGTCTTGTGAGCCCGGGTTACAGTCTGTAATTTGACTATAAGCCTTGTACACGAGCTAAAAACTTTTGAATAGTTTTAAGAGAAGCTCGTGTCCAAGAAATATTAATTTCTCTTTTTAAGGGTAACTTATCATTTAAGAGATAAAGTTACCTTTCTTTAACATTCGAGTTACAGTCTGATATGTGACTGTAAGTCATTGTAGAAGCTTAATTTTGAATCCCCTAAGACGCTTGTTTCTCTGATATCTGCTTCTTCAACAACCAAACTCTGAGAGTGTCTTTTATTGAGCGGTATGAATATGGAAAACCGTTTTGTTCTTGTTGAACCTTTACTTTATTACCAGCACTTTCATCAGTAGTTTGTATGCTTGCATTATAGGTTAGCGATATCTTGATGAGAACCATGTGGGGGTTCACCTTGAACCTTTGTTGAGCTAGGGGGAAATATCTTTCCAGTAGGAACCCACCTAAGACCTATTGTTTTGAAGGTTCTACCCATTGGTATCCACCTAAGACAAGGTCGAGGAGACATAGTTTTCTCATGCACATCGGAAGACTTAGTTGGATAAAACCTATTTCCTTTAGGGTTCCGTCTCTGAGGTGCTCTAGCTTTTTGGTTCACCTTGTTCAGGACTTTAGTGATACAATCATCATGAATGGCATTAAACAATAATTTGTTACATTTCGTGCAAACAAAGTGCTTAGCACCTGAGAAGGCTCTAGAGTTCCTAGGGTTGGTAGAATTGTGCACATCATAGAAGGGTCTAGAATTCCTAGATGTGTGAACAACGCTCTTAGGTTGTGGTTTGGTCCTATCTCTTGCTTGTGGCTTGTTTTTAGCATCCTCTAGATAGATTTTGTGACCCGCGTAATTTGAACTACGCCTAGGCAAGTTCTTGGAGCTATTTCTAGAATTGGTTGAAGCATTCATGTGATCGGGCTTTGCAGAAGCGAATTTTCTTAAGGAGGGTCTAGATTGTGGAGTGACTGGTTTAGGAAAATTGCTACGCACGTCAACTTGGGATGCAAACCTCATATTCGACGTTTTGAGTCGTTCAGATTTAAACGCATTCGGTTGTCTAGCAACTGAGCGATTTCTGACTGGTTGAGAAGGAGGTTTCCCCAAGACGGGCTGTTTTGCTAACTTAGTATCCACACTATTTCCTTTTAGTTTCCTTAATTCATTTTTCACCGCTGTCAGTGCAAAAACCTTTTCCTGAATCTGAGCCTTTAATTGCTCGTTTTGTAGAAGTAATTTAGCGACACGTTGTTCTAACTTAATATTCATATTGTCAAATATGTCGTTCTCAGAATTCGCGTCATTACTGTCTACAGTGTCGATAGGTTGCACATATAATTCAGTTAATGAAGCAGGTGGAGGATTTGGATTTTGAGAAGCCAACTTTGATTCTAACAAATTTATTTGTTTCACAAAATGTTCTTTTTCCGCATTAAAATCTTGAATCTTACGATCCAATTTTTTTTCAAGAACAACATTTGCTTTCTCAAGTTTTTCAAAGTAAGCCTCAAATTTGTTATTTTTCTTTGAAAAATCGAGTTTGGCATCCTCAAAATCTTTAGTCTTCTGATCTAGCAGACTTTCAAGCTCGTGAATCTTAGAATTAACATCCTGAGAAGTCTCTCCTCCATTAGTACTCGTATCTGATGAATCAGATGTGGTATTGCTATCAACCTTTTCCACTAGATACGTGTCAAGAATAGGTTCAGATTGCTCAGTATGTTGAGGAACATTGTATTCAGCATTTAAATGTACCATAGCCATTGGCTAATCATCATAAATGGGTCTGATATCCGCATCATTGGTTGTTTGATCATTCCCTGAGATGGTACTGATATGTTGCGTTTCTGATTCTGTCCCGCTGCTCTCTGTATCAACCGAAGAAGCATCCAATGCTTGACCCTTATCGACGTTGTTGTATGTCGTTTGCATCAGTCTTTGATTCACCCTTCGTTGAAATTGCCTTTGATGGCGTATTCTTTCAGCAATTGACTTCTTTAGATTACTCAAATGTTGAAGAAGTGTCTCTTTAAACGCTTGAGGATCTACGAGAGTATATTTGGTAAAGTATGTACTCGCGAACTCTCGATCGTTGTTTGATAAGCCACTTGAGTCAATGAATTGCTGGAACTGAATGTTGAGAGATAAAAGGATGCCCATTGATAGAGTCTCGTGAAGATCTTCTCTGTTAAGTCCGAGTTGAAGATGGTCCACATTAAATAGCATCGTTTTGATTAATGTCTCAACATCTTGACCAAATAGTAGAACGAATACCCGTTTGAATCCAATTTCAAGACGAGTGCCTTTTAGGTCTTCTCTTGAAAGAACCTGAAGGTGTGACTGAAGCAACTTAAAGTGTTCCATGCATCTTTATTTTGCTTTCGACATCTTGTATTTGATTGCATGAAAGGTTTTGGTTTTAGAATCCTTGTTAGTGGGTTTACTGATTGGAGTCTCAATGTTTGTCTGAACCTTTGGATTCTGCATCTTCTCTTTATTCATCTCAACCATGGACGTTGTTGTTGTTGAATCCACGAAGATGTCCATTGAACGGATGTCTCGAAGAAGATATGATGTGTATGGATTATGGATCTTAGTGGATGTGTTGTGATTTGATTGTGGTTGAAATTCCGAAAATTCAAATTTTTTTTTCAGTCCGACAATAAATTCCTCAGTCCGACAAAACGGTAAGCCGAAGAAAAATTTTGAATCACCAAATTTTGAAATCGAGTTAGAAATAGCCAACAACTAGTGGGGAAAAAATTTGAAAAATAAAAATTTTTGACATAAAATAAAACCTAAAATGGCCTAAAAATTTGAATTTTTGTCCGAAAATTTGAATTTTTGGTCGAAAAAATTTTCGCTTCGCCAAAATTTGAAATTGAAGCTTAAATGGCCTAAAAATGGTCTAGGAAAAAATAAATTATTTTTTTTAATCTTCGTGTAAACTATGTTCCGGGACTAGTCTAGATAGTGGCTAATTCTAAAAATTACTCAAACAAATTTTCCATCGGAATGTCCATCGGAATACCTATCGGAATGTCCTATCGGAATAACTGTCGGAATGTTCTATCGGAATGTTCCGTCGGAATGTTCGGTCGGAATGTTCTGTCGGAATGTTCTGTCGGAATGTCCTGTCGGAATGTTCTGTCGGAATGTGCTTCTATCGCAATATTGGCAGAGTAACGTCGCAATATGCCTTAAATTCCGTCGGAATCCACGGTCGCAATGTACGATCGCAATCCACGGTCGGAATAAGGGACTGTTGCAATGTATGATCGCAAAGTAAAACCCTAAGGTTATTGCGATCGGACTACCTGTCGGAATGATGTATCGCAATGTAGCACTTTTCTCGGACAAAACACCACAAATTCAAGATTTTTAGCCTAAAAATGATCCAAACACCCAAAAATTTTGCGTTTTTAACCAAAGAAACAATACCAAATCACTACCAACAGTATGTAGATGATTTGTATCAAGAATAGACCATAAAAAACACAAAAAAAATTTGGGACGTGAGATATAGATCAAAATAGCCACGAAAAATCAAGAACACAACACATGAATCTTCAATCACCTATCCACTATAGGCTCTTGATACCAAATGTTAATCCTACTTTAATCCATAACACATAATATTAATGATACTTAGAGAGATAAAGAGAAGAAAAGTAGATAGAGAAACTAGAGAGAGATTGGATGGTAAAAGATTACTAGAGAGAGAAAGTAATAATGACCAACACCCTCTTCCACACATGGAAGAGGGTATTTATATGCCACGCCATAAGGCTTTAGTGGGCTTGTTCATGGGCCGGGCTTGGCTTTGTTTGGGCTTACGCCCCTAACTTAGACAATATTAGCTTAAAGTCCAAGCCCGGTTTTCCCAACTAACCTATTACATTACAAGACCAATAACGACTAAGATGACCTATTACATTCTTGTTCGACTATATAAAATATAGGGCTAACAATACGGATTACAAATGCGATTCATTAAGTCTATGAATACAGCAGGTGCATTAGTCAAACCAAAAGGCATAACTCGGAACTCATAATGACCATAACGAGTTCTAAACGTCGTAATAGGAATATCTTCCTCGCGTACACGAAGTTGATGGTAACCAGAACGAAGATCAATCTTGGATAAAACACGAGAACCTTGAAGTTGATTGAATAGATCATCAATTCTTTGAAGCGGATAAGGATTCTTGATCGTCAGCTTATTCAGCTCTCGGTAATCGATACACATACGGAACGAACCATCTTTCTTCTTAACGAATAAAACAGGAGCTCCCCAAGGTGACGAACTCGGTCGTATAAAACCCTTATCAGATAGTTCTTGCAATTGCACAAACAACTCTTTCAGCTCAGATGGTGCTAAACGATATGGCGCACGAGCTACGGGTGCAGCACCAAGAATTAGATCAATTTGGAATTCTACTTGCCGTGGAGGCGGAAGCCCTAGCAAATCTTCCGTAAACACTTCAGGAAAGTCACAAATGACTAGATCATTTTTGCTACGTTTCTCCTTCGATTCCTTCTCCGATACATGAGCTAGGAATAACTCACACCCCCTTTCTATATACTTACGAGCTTTAATGCACGAAACGACTTTCAGTCGAGAATTACATTTATCACCTTCGATAACTATGGTCTTGTCATCTAAAGGAATCCTAACTTTCTTTTCTCCACACAGAATAGACGCATTATACTTGGACAGCCAATCTATTCCGATAATAATATCAAAACTTCCCAATTCGA
The DNA here is from genome assembly GCA_025667525.1 of Glebionis coronaria. Taxonomy (NCBI): domain Eukaryota; kingdom Viridiplantae; phylum Streptophyta; class Magnoliopsida; order Asterales; family Asteraceae; genus Glebionis; species Glebionis coronaria. The sequence goes on along the minus strand of CM046874.1, from coordinate 629,015,430 downwards.
CGATCATCAAGTCTATCTTAAAAATACGGTTCAGAGCGCACGATTGGTACTCACTAATTTACCATCAACTAGTTCTACTTCATAACTCGCGTCTAATTCGACCGGTTTGATATCAATTAAGGTACTAAAACTCGTAGACACAAAGCTTTTGTTCGCACCAGAATCAAATAAAGCTGTAGCGTAACGGTTATTCAGTAAAAACGTAACAGTAACAACTTTCGGGTTTTGCTTAGCATCAGCTTCTACTAGTTGATATGCTTTTCCTTGATTATCACCACCACGTGCATTCTTCTGCGGCTCAGGGCATTGATTCTTCATGTGTCCTTTACCTTGGCAGTTAAAGCAAGTCACTTCTTTCCTTCCTGGTCCCCAACAGTCTTTAGTCTTGTGCCCCAGCTTGTTACACTTTCCACACTTAGTACATTCACCAGTACGAATACTTTTGCAGCGTTGACATCGGGTTCCCTTATCAGCAGTTGCAGTTTCAGTCATTGCATTAGCATTACTCCTCCTTCGGTTTTGATTCCTATTGTGAGATTTATGGTTATCACCTTGATCATCACTTTCCACTTCAGCCTTTCTTTTGTTACCTTCAGAAACACCGTCAGCCTTATCTTGGATAATCTGTCCCATCAGTTGGTAGGCCATTCGAACAACTTCATCAATATTGGCAGGTTTAGAAGAGGTCACATCACCACGGATGTTGGCAGGTAAGCCTCGAATATACTGCTCCACCTTCAGATATTCTGGGTTCACTTTGTTTGGACAAAGTAGAGCAAGTTCATGGAATCTGTTTGTGTATCCATCGATATCAGTACCCTTTAGTCTCAGCTGATATAGTTCCTGTTCTAACCTTTGAATAACACTCCTTGGACAGAATTCCTCGGTCATCCATCTTCTCACTTCAACCCAAGGTGTAGCATAAGCAACATTCATCCCTACAGACGCCATTCTTCCATTCCACCAAGTTAATGCTTGCCCTTGAAGAGTAGCAGAGGCAAACATCACCTTGTCTCCTTCCTCACTTCCACTAAATCGAAACACGGAATCTAATCTTTCAAACCATTGCATTAAACCAACAGCACCTTCAGTACCCTTAAAAGTCGGAGGTTTACATTTCATGAATGAGGTATAAGTACACTTCTTGTTTTCAGGAATCACTGGTCTCTCAGCACCACCAGTTCCAGCACCAACATTGTCAGCTCCAGCATTGCCAACTCCAGTATTGCCGGCTCTAGTATTGCCAGCTCCAGTATTGCCAGCTCCAGTATTGCCAGCTCCAGTATTGCCAGCTTCAGTATTACCAGCTCCACCAGCTCCACCGGATCCACCAGCTCCTCTGGATCCACCAGCTCCACCGGATCCACCAGCTCCATTATTCATATTTGCCATGAATGCATTCATAGCGACCTGAAATTGATCAGCTACTATAGCGCGTAACTGCGCCTCAGTCATTTGTTTTGGCGGCATGATCCTGTTACACAATTCACATCAAAATGAGTATTCATTCAACGCTTGTGATAACAAAACATGAATAACACGGAATAAGAATTAGATAGAATAGGAGAGAAACAACAAAGGATGATAGAACAAAGAATAGAATTTAGACAAGGAACGATGATTCACGAGGAATGAGTCAAAAGACAAGAATTTCTATTGTGACAATCAGCGTCGTTTGTAAATTACGTATTAGTATTATAATAATCAAATAATAAACATTTATAAATAAATAAATGTAATCCATTATGCTTTAAGCATAAATAATAATTAAATATTTATAACATATATATACTTTTTTTATTCTCGTCCATTGGCAACTCAGAGGTTTCGCTTGCAGATGTTATAGTTAAAAGATTTCAAAATATTATTTTTTGGAAAATCTTTTTGTTCTCTATAACTTGAGCTCTGGTGCCAATCTGTAACACCCCCAATTTCGTGTCATAGCAGCGGAAGGGTCATTGGGTGTTACTGTTATGGTTCAATCTCAATATCATAGAAAACGCCTCAAAAAGAGTCGTTTTAATAAAACATATATCCATTCATTATTTAAAGGTAGAATAGTTCACACACGGTCCCAAATAGTTTTAAGTTTTCATAATATAACAATAACAAAAGTTTCTTTGAATGGACATAGTTTAGAAAAGCGGGCCAAAACATTTAAATTAAGCAAGCTGCATGAAACCGCCTTCCTTTGAGTGCCTTCTTCATGGACCTGAGATAAAACATGCTATAAAGTCAACAAAAATGCTGAGTGAATCAATAGAGTTTAAATTAAATAAACGAACACAAGTATTCTGAATAAACCTTCCATGGTTGATAATCATGTGGATCAGACATAATCATCGTTGTTATTACATAAGTCTCATGATATTGAACGTTAACATATATTGTTTCAGCCCAACACACCTAGCCAAGTGCGTATATTTCTCTTATACAATTGCATCCGATGTTTCGTTACTAGTGTATCACAACACCACGCGATAGCTAGTCGCGACCGGACTGGACGTCTGTTACTAGGTTTTTGCTAGTTGAAAAAGTTCGTTTTCTCGGTGTCTTAACGAATTGATTTCCGGTTGAAAGTGTGACTCAGTTGTTCTTGGTGGAAAATAAAATGGTTTGGTTATCTATTCTACTTAAAAGATAAATGCACAAAATAAAAACAATAAACTAAAAGCGATTAATTAATAAAAACAAAACAATATAAATAATCAAACGTAAATTTAAAGTGAAACAATTAATAAAAATAAAACTAAAAGACGAAATTAACTATCGACTTGAAAATAAAGTTTACTAAATGAAAAAGGAGAGAATAAAACTAAAATGGTACTTTAAAGCTAAACCAGGAAAAACCTAAAGCGGGTATTAAAAAAAAAGATAAAACTTAAACATTACGTAAAAATATTAATTTTAAAATTGGAAGAAAAACTCAACTAAAAATACGTAACTTTCAAAAATAAAATCGGAACAACTTTCAGATTAAACTAAACAATTACAGAACAAAAATAATAAATAAACAAGCTAGTAGGCAGCTAGCTCAAGCTAGCAACCTGCTAGGTGAAAATGGCGCCAAAATAGGAAGTAAGCTGCTAGGCCATTTCCATCGGAATGTTAAGAATGCATCTATCGGAATGTGTTAGTGAAAAAGTGTCGGAATGTTTTTTGTGAAAAAAGTGTCGGAATGTTATTATTATTATTATTATTTTTTTAACTATCGGAATGTAAACTAAAGAAATGTATCGGAATACTAATATTAAAAAAAACTGTAGGAATGTTTTAAAAAAGAACTATCGTAATGTGAAACAAAAAACTGTCAGAATGTCTAAAAATAAAAGTTTTCGGAATAACTAAAATGCCAAAATCCATCCGAATGTGGCTGTCAAAATTTGGGCAGCACTTCGTCGCAATAAACCTTAAACTCCGTCGGAATATGCGATCGCAATGAGCGATCGCAATCTTGATCGGAATAAGGGGGAAGTTACTCTAGATCGCAAAGTAGAACCACAATTGGTTATTGCGATACAAATAAGCAATCCATCGGAATGTGTATTACCCTCAATATTGCGATGAACATCAACAAATCCGAAAATGGAGATAAGCAAAAATCTCAATAAGCACTTTCAATAAGCTCACTTAACCAAATCTAAAAACAACTCACTAAGCATAAATTTGACAACTTTTGAAATATGAAATTCATAAACTTTATAAAAGGAACTTTAAAAAGATAAAACTTTTTAGAAAACTTTAAAATCAAATAAGCTAAATACGAAATAAGCCAATAAGATTGTCAAACTTATAGCTTAATTCGTATACAAGCCTAGATGGAAATAAAAAGATGAACTTTTTAATCAAATAAGCAATGGGATTAAGCAAAAGATTGCTTAATCCGAATTTGTAACAAATCAAAAACAAGAAAAGTAGGATGAGAATGATAAAGAAAAGCTTGATTAAAGGAAAACAAAGATTAACAATGAAATTAAGTTACTTGGAATTAAAAGGTACAAAATTTAAGACATGAAATTAAAGAACAATTTAGTAAATAAAATTAAAATTGTGCAAGTAATAAAAATGGTGGAAAGACTAATTTGTCAAATTAGCTAACACTTGAAATGAAAACACTAATCATCTATTTATAGGGGAGGAGGTAGTTAGTGGAAGGAAGCTTCCTCCCCTCTTTCTTCTTTCCTAAATTGCTTGATTAGTCCGTAATCTTCTTAAGTCTTTGACTTTTGTCTCGGGATTAATAAACTCGTCTTGTAATCTTCAATAAATTAGACTTGAGTTCTTCGGCTTTTAGTAAACTTCCGTCTTTTGACTTTTTCTTCGATAAATCTTCAGAATTAGTCTTGGACTTCCGTTCTTTTTGCACTCTTGACTTCTTGACTTCGTCTTTCGTCTTTTTCTTCGATAAAATCCCGTGAATGCCCGTGTTTTCTCCACTTTTCACCTTTTCGTCCTAAATCACAACAAAAACACAAACCACGCATAATTCCGACATAAATGACATAAAATACACGTTTTGGCTCGGTTATTATTGTAATTAAGTGGTAAAAAGGATGGGTGTTTACACACCTATCAAATCCCCTACACTTGACCATTGCAATGTCCTCATGCAATGCATTAGTTACAAAGCACGTTTACATTTTTCATCATAAACAATCCACGTTGGCCTGTATTAAAGAGATAGAAAATTATAAACATTCAAAGTAAGAAAGAAATCAAAAACATACCTTAGGGTTTTGAAAATGTCATGAATGATCATCATCCTCAAGTTTTCACTTTCTCCAAACCAAGCTTAAAAACGAGATCATTATTATTATAAGTTAGCAAACTAACACGAACTCATGTGGGCCAATTATTCACTTAGACTCCCTTATTCCTAGGTGTATCTCTTATATTTTATTGTTGTCTTGAATGATCACGAGGATGCATTGTTGACTTATTTTGATAGTTTATTAGGCTGAAAATAAAGTGGGACGATTTAATCAATAGTTAGCTAAAGGACAAAATCTTTTAAAACTGCTTCTCGGGACCTCATAAAGTTCATATCTTGGCATAACTCGCTTCGCGATTTGAGACCTTTCTCGGACCGATATTTGGCAGCGACTTCATACTTCGAATCTTGAGAGACGTTCATGAAATAATGGTCTTCTCTTTATAATAGGAATTTCTTCACTTGAAATTTTGAGAGATTCTTCATATATGGACCACGACTTCTTCATTTTTCTCCAATCTTTATTTTGGACTTTGATATACAACGATCCGCCTCCTTTTAGGACTTGCATCTATTTATCCTCATACCTTGTTAGGGCCTTTTTGGATAGACTTCTCCATGATCTTTTGGGAGTACTTGCTTTTCGTCGTGTGTCTCGATCCTTCATATTGATTTTGGATCAATGATTCTTCACATCAATTTTGGATCTTTAGCAACAAAATATAGCCCTCATGCCTTGTTAGGACCTTTTCGGACTCGCCAATCTTCGCATCCCGCTTCAATAAGTTATGCCTTGGCTATGAACTCTAATCCATACCGAGCAACTTTTAAACGATCTTGGGCTAGAAGCTAAGTAACTTTTCAAATCGTACAACCTTATTTATTGCAGATAAATTTATTAGCAAGCGATGGGAGAATAGGTTTATAATTAACTCACATAAATTCACGAAAGAATACCAAACTTATAATTGACTCTATCATCTCTCGTTCTCCACAGTTTAAAATCTCAAGGAATGAGACTCGTGGATAGTTAGCCTATTAAATCAAAGCTTTGGGTTTTCGAGTCATCTATAGGATCTTGCAAATTCTTAGACTTTTTCAAGTTTAGAAATCGCATTTTAATGTTCCCTTGATAAATCTAGGATCATTTATAGGAACTTGCGAAAAGTTCTTGTTCTTAACCCGTGAGAGTTAAGACTTTCGCGTTTTATAGCTCCCTATATAAAAGCCAAGAAAAACTTGACTTAAACACGTTAATGATACTAGCTAGAGTAAACTTAGACAAGTAAACTCGGTTGAGTCAAAAGATTCACAAGTTTAAAAATTTAAAACCACTTTATTAAAAATTTATTCTAATAAGGAAAGAAAATAACTATACAACTAGGCCAAAATAGATTAAAAATTTTGAAAAATGTCGAAAAATCAAGTTTTCCGGTTAAAATGAGGACAAATACAAGGAAAAGAGCCACTTAACTTCGATAGAAGTCCCCCCTACACTTAATATAAACATTGTCCTCAATGTTTAAGCATGTTGGAGTAAACTCCCGTACACTTAGGACATTGTGCACGTTGTTTAAATCTCGTTAAGGAAAGGACAACTAAAGAGATTCCTATTTTAATATTGGAAAGTATAAAATAGTGAATCGAAAAGAGTTTAGGATAGAACCGGGAAGAAGGGAACACGGAATCACGGTTCGTCAAAAGTCATCAAGAGTGTGTCTTTGAAGCTCGAATCCCTGCACATGATAAGAAAGAAAAGAAGAAACACCAACGGGGCTCCCCCTACACTTATGGTAAAGATAGATAGATAATTGGGTTGCCTCCCAAAAATCGCTTGTTTTTGTTAACCGAGTCACGAGCCTGACTCGTCCCCGAATTAAATGGTCCATGGGGAAGCCTCGAATGTAATACCGGGATCAAAGACCTTGTCCTCGTTCCCGGTTGACATCAACAAAGGAGAGGCGGGGGGATAAGTCTTGAATGGGAGAAAGGTCCTTTCAACATACGAGAAGTATGTGAATTCAAGATCCACGGGAGGTGGGGTGGGTAAAGTAAGCACATTGTCATCCCCCAAAGACAATGGAGGCTGAGCATTCGGCAAAGCCGTGATGTTATCAATGATAGCATAAGCAATGTCACCTCACAGGTCAAAGCACTCATCCTCCGTAATAGTGGTTAAAGGGGAGGATGAAAGGTGCTCGGGAGGGGGACTTGGGTCAATACCTTCTTGCAGCAAATTATCAAGAATAATATCCCCCTCCATGTCATCGTCATCAATACCTGGAGGCATGGAGTGAATATCGATTTCTTCCAGCAATGGGTCATTATCTTCAATAGGAGGAATAGATGGAGGCAAAGACTCGGAGAGAGGAGGAGAAGTCAACTCTTCGATTTGAGCAATAAGAAGATGAACTTTCCGTAATCTATCGCGAAGAAGCACGTCTTCCACCTTATCCACAAGATCATGTTCATCGGTGAACTTATCGTAAGCCGGAGAGAATAAATCGTCATCGCCCGCATCTCCCGGTGGAGATTGAGAAATTTCAAAAGTGAAATTCTCATAGCAGAGAGAAGAATCGTCATCACTAGGATCGACCTCTTCCGTAAGAGCAACGTCGTCCTCAAGCTTCATAGCAGGTAAGTCACAAACCTCATCATCCAATACTTTGTCGAGACCAACATCACTAAGCTCATTCAACGAATCTAGATCCTTAGATGCACTAAGAACATCGAGAGTAGGAGCAGCAACTTCAGAAGATGTGTTGAAAGTGCATACAGCATCGTCGTCATCATCATCATAATAGTATTAATGCACAAGAGGAGGGGTATAATCACTAAGATTAGATACTTGCTCGTGTTGCAGTCGCTTTTCCTCCGCCCATGCTTCTTTAAACTGAACAAAGGCTTCTTGAATTTCCAAAATAATGATGTGCCTTTCTTCATTCAGAGTAGTGAGTATTTGATCAATACGAATTCCCTGAGAGGATTGATGATGGAGGGTGTGATGTGGGGGCTCATAGTTATGAAAACCAGAATTACAGCACGGATGTGGCTCATAGTCAGTCATCGGTTGAGAAGAATTATAAGACGGATTTGGTTCATAATAATCCATCGGTTGACAATAAGAGGTATCGTGAGGACCCCCACAGTTGTTGCAAAACGGGTAAGGAGAAAGAGTGGGTGCGTATTGTGGATAGCTATTATCATTGTCATAATTGTACCCCGGTTCTTGCCCGTGACCATACGGGTATCGAACCAGGCACGAAACATGCCAATGAGAATCGCTTCCACAATAGATGCACGAGGGAACACGAGGTGGGTTCAAAAAGGACGAATTAGTCGAGTTGCACAAAGGACAAAATCCGAATTGTGTGTTGTCGATATCGTTTCCGCACCGCTCACATGTACACCATTGACAAGAGTCGTTCTCGTACAGTCGTCTCCCACATCCGACGCAATGGACATAAGAATCCATAAAAAAAAACAGATGAGCAAGAAGAATATTTTTGGTGCAAAAACTTTGAAAGAGAAATGCTTTTTATGATTTTTCAAATGTTTTTTTTTTGGGATTTTTGAAAATTTTGGACACAAAAAATAACGTTCACGAGTGAACAGATCCCAAAAGCCAACGCGTCTCTCACAAAAAACCGTTAATCTTCACGAAAAGAGCCGGCAGCGGCGCCATTTGTTACTAGGTTTTTGCTAGTTGAAAAAGTTCGTTTTCTCGGTGTCTTAACGAATAGATTTCCGGTTAAAAGTGTGACTCAGTTGTTCTAGGTGGCAAATAAAATGGTTTGGTTATCTATTCTACTTAAAAGGTAAATGCACAAAATAAAAACAATAAACTAAAAGCGATTAATTAATAAAAACAAAACAATATAAATAATCAAACATAAATTTAAAGTAAAACAATTAATAAAAATAAAACTAAAAGACGAAATTAACTATCGACTTGAAAATAAAGTTTACTATATGAAAAAGGAGAGAATAAAACTAAAATAGTACTTTAAAGCTAAACCAGGAAAAACCTAAAGCGGGTACTAAAAAAAAGATAAAACTTGAACTTTACGTAAAAATATTAATTTTAAAATTGGAAGAAAAATTAAACTAAAAATACGTAACTTTCAAAAATAAAATCGGAACAACTTTCAGATTAAACTAAACAATTACGGAACAAAATAATAAATAAACAAGCTAGCAGGCAGCTAGCTCAAGCTAGCAACCTGCTAGGTGAAAATGTGAAAATGGCGCCAAAATAGGAAGTAAGCTGCTAGGCCATTTCCATCGGAATGTTAAGAATGCATCTATCGGAATGTGTTAGTGAAAAAGTGTCGGAATGTTTTTTGTGAAAAAAGCGTCGGAATGTTATTATTATTATTATTATTATTATTATTTTTTTTAACTATCGGAATGTAAACTAAAGAAATGTATCGGAATACTAATATTAAAAAACTGTCGGAATGTTTTAAAAAAGAACTATCGTAATGTGAAACAAAAAACTGTCGGAATGTCTAAAAATAAAAGCTGTCGGAATAACTAAAATGCCAAAATCCATCCGATTGTGGCTGTCAAAATTTGGGCAGCACTTCGTCGCAATAAACCTTAAACTCCGTCGGAATATGCGATCGCAATGAGCGATCGCAATCCCGATCGGAATAAGGGGGAAGTTACTCTAGATCGCAAAGTAGAACCACAATTGGTTATTGCGATACAAATAAGCAATCCATCGGAATGTGTATTACCCTCAATATTGCGATGAACACCAACAAATCCGAAAATGGAGATAAGCAAAAATCTCAATAAGCACTTTCAATAAGCTCACTTAACCAAATCTAAAAACAACTCACTAAGCATAAATTTGACAACTTTTAAAATATGAAATTCATAAACTTTATAAAAGGAACTTTAAAAAGATAAAACTTTTTAGAAAACTTTAAAATCAAATAAGCTAAATACGAAATAAGCCAATAAGATTGTCAAACTTATAGCTTAATTCGTATACAAGCCTAGATGGAAATAAAAAGATGAACTTTTTAATCAAATAAGCAATGGGATTAAGCAAAAGATTGCTTAATCCGAATTTGTAACAAATCAAAAACAAGAAAAGTAGGATGAGAATGGTAAAGAAAAGCTTGATTAAAGGAAAACAAAGATTAACAATAAAATTAACTTACTTGGAATTAAAAGGTACGAAATTTAAGACATGAAATTAAAGAACAATTTAGTAAATGAAATTAAAATTGTGCAAGTAATGAAAATGGTGGAAAGACTAATTTGTCAAATTAGCTAACACTTGAAATGAAAACACTAATCATCTATTTATAGGGGAGGAGGTGGTTAGTGGAAGGAAGCTTCCTCCCCTCTTTCTTCTTTCCTTAATTGCTTGATTAGTCCTTAATCTTCTTAAGTCTTTGACTTTTGTCTCGGGATTAATAAACTCGTCTTGTAATCTTCAATAAATTAGACTTGAGTTCTTCGGCTTTTAGTAAACTTCCGTCTTTTGACTTTTTCTTCGATAAATCTTCAGAATTAGTCTTGGACTTCCGTTCTTTTTGCACTCTTGACTTCTTGACTTCGTCTTTCGTCTTTTTCTTCGATAAAAGCCCGTGAATGCCCGTGTTTTCTCCACTTTTCACCTTTTCGTCCTAAATCACAACAAAAAAACAAACCACGCATAATTCCGACATAAATGACATAAAATACACGTTTTGGCTCGGTTATTATTGTAATTAAGTGGTAAAAAGGATGGGTGTTTACACACCTATCAATGTCATCCCGATAGATCTATCCATAGTATTAGCGTTCATTCGATTAACAATTCATGATTCAATGGGTCTTTTAAGGCTAGTAGCAACTTATGTAAATAACGTTCATCTAGCATACAATCGGGTCCTTTGTGTTCTATTTTTAAACAAGCATGTTATCCCCCTCGCGGGTTTTAAAATATGTTTACAAGATAGTATAAAAGCGAGGCTATAGACTCACCTTAGTACAAGAGTAGTAATATGACGATCGCCGACGATAAGTGATGCCCGTTAAACACGAAGACCGCAACCTACCAAATAAGGCGCGTTCGTTAATAAATGACTCAAGTATAAATAATACTTAAACAATACAAAACTCAAAAGTACAAAACCATGACAATCCCAAAAATAATAGTAGCACAAGTGTACTTCTATACCCTTTTACATGTTAACCTTATTAGACTTTATCATCGATAAAAATCTGCCGGTACTTACCGAAAGTACAAGCTCATTTACCTTACTTAAACTATTCCGTTTTTGACGGTCACAAACTCACATATAATATGAATAAGACTCAGTTTAAGTTTCATTAAAAATATTACTTTTAAGACCTTCTGCCCGACACATCTATGAGTTACAAAAACCGGACAGTTTTACGCGTTCAACTTGTAAAACCATTTTGACTTATCTAAACAACTCCGTTTACAAAACCGACACTCGGGTTTGAAAATAGACTCATAACCTGAGGTTTAGACTTCAACATCAGTCCTTGAACATTTTTAAAACCCATTTTATAGTCCCCGAGATTCGATCCAAATATCGACAACAATTTTCGGATTGTGCCGATAGTCGTCTCCCGGTACACGAATACTAAAATTGTTGTAACTTCGCACTCGTTTGGAGTTGGAACTCCTACTTTATATCAAATCAAAGCTAACGAAATTCTCTATGACCCTATATTATTAGTTTAACAAGATTATTACAGTAAGTAATCCAAAAATGCCCTTTTACCTACTGGTCTAAAATGACTAGTTAAAAATCATGTTAAATCCACATTTTGACCCATTTTAACAATTTACATACTCCTAATATCATCCTAATATTATCATAACACATCTAACTAACTCCTAACACTCTTAAATTTAATCTAATAAAAATCAAATATATAAAAATCATACATGCAACATCATCCCACTTCAAATATAATAATAATAACAACATTTTTAACCATAAAATAGATCAAACAATATGTTCTTCACCAAAATTTTGAAAGAAAAATGAAGTGTATGCATGTTGGAAAATCTTATACCAAAATGAAGCTCTTGAAATTTCTAGGTTGGGTCTTTAATTAGTTTAGGAAGATTCAAAGTAGAATTTGATTTTTGATGGTGGCTAAGGTGATGGGGGTGGACGGTAAACACAAGAGAGAGAGAGGGAGAGATTATTTTTTTTTTAAATGAAATTTTAATGTAAATTAGTTAGTGGAATTTGTTTAAATAGTCCAAGGTTAGGGTAGATTTTGTCATTTAGGCATAGTTTTGGGCCAAAAGTAATTAAATAAGTTAAAGGGTAGAAAATGAATATTTGTCAAAGTTGAAAATATTTACGGGACTCGGGTTTCGTAAAAATACTTTTCAAAAGTTAAAACGCTTCATAAATATAATAATAAATCTTCGACACGACTTAAAACGTAATTAAATCGAAAACGTCGAAAATATAAAATATCGAGACAATCGATAATAAAACAAAATATTTGGGCATCCGTCGGTATCGTGTTCACTAGTAGTTCTCGTCATTCGTCAAAACGTAAAGCAAGAGAAACAAAGATTAAATATAATAAAATCATTTTATGATAAATTGAGAATATAATATCGATACCTAACGTACTCCTTGCCGGTTTTCATCTAATCGACATTCTTACGCTAGTTTCATGTCATAACCTTCTCGGTTAGTCGATAATTTAAAATTCTCATTAAAGTAAACACGTAATACGTAATAGTCGGGATTAATATAACGACCTGAAATTGACGGATTGTCACACTAAACAAGTCAAGCATCCCAAGTTTTTTAACCAGGGTTTCATGCTGAACTATATCCAATCTTTTGGTAAGGATATCTGCAATTTGGTTTGCATACTCCACTTTCTTAGTTCTAACAATGCCACTTAAGATCTTTTCCCTCACAAAATGAAGGTCAATCTCAAGGTGCTTTGTTCTTCCATATAACACAGGATTGGGAGCAATCTTAATTGCTGAATTGCTATCACAAAAAAGATCCACATGTAAAAGATTGTGACAATTCAAATCTTATAAATTTTTTAGGATCCAAATGATTTCACTAGTCAATGAAGCAAGAGCCCTATACTCTGCTTTAGCTGATGACTTAGAGAGAGTATTTTGTTTCTTAATCTTCCAAGAGACAAGATTATCATTAACAAACACACAATAACCAGTCACAAACCTTCTAGTCACAATACACTTAGCCCAGTGTGCATCAGAAAAAGCTTTAAGAAACATACAAAATTATTCTCAACATGAATACCAAGGCCTAGAGAGCCCTTCAAATATCTCAGAAGTCTAAAAGCAATTCTTAGATGAGACCTTAAGGGAGAATGCATAAATTGACTAAGGCAATGTACAACATATGAAATATCTGGTCTAGTATTGGTCAAATAGATAAGTTTCCCCATAAGTTTCTGATAATCAATAATGTTATCCAACAAGGGATCATTCTCACAAGCCTCATTAGATATTGATAACTTTGCAAAGAGGGGTGTCTTAGATGGTTTGTAGGCAAGCATCCCATATTCAGACAAAAGATCAAGAACATATTTTCTCTGGTTTAAACACACACCAGAATTGGTGTCAACAACCTCAATCCCCAAAAAGTATTGCAATTTTCCCAAATCTTTGATTTTGAAATTTCCTTTCAAAAAACTTTTAAAGTTGTCAATTTCTTTCTCTTTATTTCTAGTAACAATAATGTCATCCACATAAACAAGCACATCATTAAAAAACTTATCACAAGACTTAATATAAAGAGAGTAGTCAGATTTACTTTGAGTAAAACCATTTTTAACAAGAACGGAAGTGAGTTTGGCATTCCATTATCTAGGAGATTGTTTGAGTCCATAAATGGACTTTTTTAGTCTACAAACAAGATTAGGTTTATCAGAGTAAAACCCTTGAGGTGGTTTCATATAGACAGTTTCATCTAACTTACCATACATAAAGGCATTATTAATGTCAAGCTGGTAAATAGGCCAATACTGATTAACAGCTAAATTAATTAGGCACCTAACAGTGACCATTTTCACAACAGGGGAGAAGGTTTCCTCATAATCAATCTCCTCCTTTTGACCACGACCCATAGCAACAAGTCTAGACTTATACCTTTCTATTTCACCACTGGACTTAAACTTATGTTTCCAAACCCATTTAGAATTTAATGTAGTCCTACCAACAGGCAATTCAACCAAGTCCAAAGTATCATTCTCAAGCAAAGCTGAAAATTCAAGATTCATGGCATCAACCCAATGAGGGTTTTGAGATGCTTCAAAAAAACTCCTAGGTACACTACTTTTGTTCAATTGAGTCACAAAGCATAAAACATCCCCTTTAATCTTAGAATAACCAACAAATTTTTCAATCCCATATTTAACTTTTGAGTTAACAACAAAGTCATTGTAGTTTTTATGAAAAAACAGAAGGTCTAGAAGACCTTCTCAAGACTTGGTCTTCCTGAGCATTAGTATTAGAAGTATCACCCAAGTTTTGTCTATGAATGGGAAAAAATGGATTAAATTCTAAGGTTTCCTCAGAAATTTGATTATCATCAAGTGTAGCAGCCTCTATCTCATTTGAGTTGGCATCAGTGGTGTCATTCCCTAAGGGAATGTTTCCACTATCATCTAGACTTAACGGCGGGTGCTATCACTTGGTGACCCATTGTCACCATTATGTTCATTTAATACTCTCTCCTCATCATCGGGAAGCTCAGGATTTTCCAAGTCAAAAAACGTTAAAACTTTATCTTTTTGAAACACATCAAACTTTTCATTATTATTCTTCTTATTCAAAATAGCATCCTTAAAAGGAAATATAGATTCAAAAAATTTAACATCTCTAGAAACAAAAAACTGATGTCTATCAAGCCAATAAAGTTTATAACCCTTTTGAGAACTAGAAAAACCCATCATAACATATTTTTCAGATCTACTGGTGAGTTTATCATGACTATTCAAAATAGTGGCAAAACAAAGACAACCAAAATTTCCAATATGAGAGAGATTATGTGATGAGTTATTAATCATCTCATAAGGAGATCTACCATTTAGCACAGAAGAGGTTAATCTGTTGATAAGATAAGTAGCAGTTAGAATACATTCAGTCCAAAATCTTAAAGGTATCCCCCCCTAAAACATAAGGCATCTGGTAACATTAAGAAGATGCCTATGTTTCCTTTCAACCACCCCATTCTGTTGTGGAGTATAAGCACAAGAAGTCTAAGAAGTCTGGTGTACAATTCCCTTTTCATGACAAAATTTTTGAAAAAAATGATTTACAAATTTTGTACCATTGTCACTTCTGAAAACTTTAACATTCCTTTTAAATTGTTTTTTTTAAGAAGTTATAAAAAATATCTTCATCTTTGGTTTTAATCAAGTACACCCAAACAGATCTTGTGAAATCATCCACAATAGTTAGAAAGTATCTATGACCAGTGTGACTGGTCACCCTAAAGGACCCCATAAATCCAAATGAACAATTTCACAAAGAGACTTAGTTTTATGATCACTGAATGGAAAAGTATCTCTAGTTTGTTTAGCCCTTTGACATATTTCACAAAATTCAGTTTGATCAGAAGAGGTAATATTCAAAGAGTTTTTTAGAACATTTAGAGCTGGGTCAGCAGGGTGACCAAGTCTACAATGCCAATCATGTTTAGACAAAGAGCAAGTAAGCACATTAGAATCATTCACACATTTAGTACCTTCTATATCTAAATAGTATAGACCACCACATTGCCTACCAGTCCCCAAAAATTTTTTGAGATTCAAATCTTGATCAACAAAGAAACAATTATTTTCATCAAAAACAACCAAAATCTTGTTATCCTTAGCCAATTTGAGAACATAAACCAAAGTCACACAATAATCAGGTATAACAAGAACATCAAACAAAACTAAACCATTTGAAAGCTTTAGATTGCCTGTTGATCCCTATAATCGTTCGACTCAATGGTTAAGAACCATTATATCTAGGTTTGATCATCGTTCATATGATAACATAGCGGAAAAGAACAATGATCATGACAAGGTGTTTAGGCACATAAGGACACGAATTAAAACAAATGGGGATGTTCATTATATTAATAACAAACATCCACTAGACGTGTATACATTGAATCCCACGTCTAGTGCGACACACACTTTAGGTTTACATTGTGAATGAATATTATGATTAAAACCTATAACCCTTGGTTCCTTTTATAGTGTAAGGATTAGGGTTTACAAGAGATAAGAATGAATAAACAAGTAAATCTTCTATTTAAATAAACTTATGCAAAATATCTTTTGCATGTTTATCTAAATAGAAGCTTCCATTAGCTTCTTTTGTCTACGTTTTGTCAATGCTTGAATTGCATGTGACAATGCTTGGATTGCTCTTGACAATGCTTGATTCCATCAACGCCTAAATAACTCTTGTCAACGCTTGGAATGCTCTTGTCAACGCCTAGACAAATACTTCACGTTTTCTTCATTTTTGAGTTTCTGCCACATCAACTTTTTGACCCAACAATCTTCCCCTAGTTGATGGTGGCAAAACTCTTTGTGTATCTCTTGTAAGTTATACATGATCTTCAAATTGCTTCCCCTCAAGTGTAGCACGTATTTTCTTCCCCTTTTTGTCACATCAATAAGGAAGTAAACAATGTTGCAATGTTGAAGATTCTCCAGAAGTAGGCTCTATGTAATGATCCTGAAGAAAAATAACTTAAAGTAGTCTTTGATGCAGAAGTAGAATACCACAAACCTATGTTCCATGTCTTGTTTATCCATGTGATGAAGAACTTATACCAGAAGAAAAAATATAAGTATACCTCGATCCCTTGTCAATATTCTCATCCTTTGTGAGACACTGAGCACGATAATGTAACTCCTTCAAGTGTTTATGACAAGTCTTCGTCACCAACTATGTAAGCACGAACAAGTTACCGTTAAAGTTAGTGGCTGGAAGTCCACAACTTTAAGATATGATAGAACACAAACTCACGAAAATCTTCTTCAATCATCAAACTTACCATAAGAATTCTTCCCCTTAAGCTAACACCTCTTCATGACGAATTTGAATGAAATAACATCGTCATACCATATGTAAAAGTGTAATGTTGAATAACTCTTTTGCAAGGCTATCCCGATTACATAGTTTAAAATATCCATCAAATTCCCACGAATAATTGCTAACTCGCTTTAAAATCATTAAACCATTTAAATATATCCGAGCCATAAATATCAACTTGATATTCTGAATAGAAACGGAGATTCCATGTACCTTTGTGTGTATTTTCCTCCTTTTTGTGTGCTAAAAACGTACCCATTTTCTCAAACAGCAGCAAACTTTGTGTTGTCCAATATCTCTTCTGTCCAATATCTTGGTCAGATGTATTGTCCGATATCTGACAATACCTATCAGCGTTGAAGCTCATATATCGGACGACACTGTCAACCTATCAGTGTTGACTTATTCTGTCAGCGTCGAAACTCTTCCTGTCAGCGCCCAAATAACAAACGTCAGCGCCAACCTAAAATCTTGTCAGCGTCCATTTTTATCAGCGTTGCACTATACTCTGTCAGCGTTTCATTAAGAAACAGCAACGTCAAGATAATCCATCAAATAGAAAACTATTTTTTTTAAATATATTCACGTCACTATCACAAATACTTCCTTTTCCTTTATCACATTAGCCGTGTGAACACTCCCAACATATCAATCGTGTGAACACACCTTTGTGTGGACACAATCAATCGTGTGAACATAGAGTCTTCAACCAATAGGAAAACTAGCTTCATGGTAATATAATGCACCAGCATGTAGACGATACTTGGATAACAAATATTAGGATTTGGCCGTGTGAATGCAATGTTATCCACCAATCAGAATCAACGCCTCGTGTGAATCATCATGTGAACACATGATAATGACCAATTATTTGTGGAATATTATTTTCGAAGAAAACCCGACATACAGTAACATCACGATCGCACCAGACTTAGGGTTTTGGCAGAAACAAATATGTATCCAAGAATCACCTTCTTGACTGATAAATATCAAACATAATCTGCTGCTACCATATATCTTCTGCTGCTTGTCATCATCATAATCTGCTGCTAAACCTCATGGATCTAGGGTTTATCAAGTAAACCCTAAACGAAAAATTACAACAGACATGAACAAGAAACTAGGGTTCATCATGATTTTTAGAAAATCACTCACCAAAGCTAGTATACTTGATAATAATGAACAAGAGCATATCTTCATTCCTGTGTAAATACGATCTAGGGTTTGTAGAAAAACCCTAAATCATGATTCTATGTAAAACAGGAAATCTGAAAATCACCTCTGCTGCCTATTTCGACGCCTAATAACTTTTGCCTGGGGATAAATCTCGACAATCCCTCCGGTGGATGTTTAGATCTATGTATGTAGAACACACATCTAAAATTTCGTGACGATCCAACGGTTCAATCAAAAGTTATGACCTTCTGAATACTGCTGCGCACACAAAAACGTCCAGAAAAATTCAATACGAATTTTTCTTCTTCACCATACACGAACACCTCGTCGGACCTAGATATCAAGAGCCTTAGGCTCTGATACCAATTGTTGATCCCAAACTTAGATCGATTAAGCTTTGTGTATACGAGATTAGATCAAGTACTACACGTAGAGAAACCTTTGCTTATGAATAAAGTAACAAAGTGTTATGCGGAATTAACACTTGATCTAAAACACAATGATGTTAAACAAACTTTCACTTGTATTAGAATAATCGTACTTGGTTACAATGAAAGGGTTTAACAATCGAATACTATGAAAACTGATATTAAACATTAACCTAAAAGATCTTCTTTTATAGAACAAGAAGTCTTGTACAATAAGCTACGAATCAACTATTCTAGGTAAAGATAAACATAGAAAATACATTGTCGTTTCTATCCTTACTAGAAGTAATCTAGAATATAATAAACGTGTAGCTCACATCTTCCATCAGTGCTTGTCTTCAATCTGTCAACGCTTGACTTTAACTTGTCAACGTTTATGCTGTCAGCGCTCACTTTGCTCTTGGTGAACACTAATATCTTCCACCAATGAGAAACAAAGGGCTTGTATCCCCACGTGAAGAACAATAGACAAGCATGTAGGAGATCCAAAGCTAGATAACAAATACTTAATGTTTTGGTTGAAGTTACCTTCACAATGTCTGGATCAGTAACAGGCATATAATTTAAAGCTCTAGATAAAGGTTCTAAGTCAAACAACCAATTTGGACCACTCTCAGGATCACTAGGTTTACTTTCTAAAAACCTAACATGTACTTTTTCAAGTATACGTTTTTCCTTTTTAATGTAAACCCTATATCCTTTACTCTGCACTGAATAACCCATGAAGTAGCCTTCATCACCTTTTGAATCAAATTTTCCTAGGGCCTTACTAGTTTCTAAAACAACTACATGACAACCAAAAGGCTTGAGAAAGCCAATATTGGGCTTCCTTCCCCAAAGTAATTCATAAGGTGTCTTATTATGTATCTTGTTGACCAATGCCCTATTCTGAACATAACAAGCTGTGTTAACAGCTTCAGCCCAAAAGGCTATAGGAAAGTGGGCATCAGCCAACATGGTTCTGGCTGCTTCAATAAGGGTCCTATTCTTCCTTTCAGCAACCCCATTTTGCTGTGGGGTTCTAGCTATGCTAAACTGCCTAGTAATCCCTTTCTTGGCACAAAAATCATCTAACAACTGATTTCTAAACTCACCCCCATTGTCACTTCTAATAATTTTGACCTCATTACCATTCTTCTTTTCAATTTGGGTAATGAAATTAATCAGACTTAGGGCAGTTTCACTTTTCTTGGCTAAAAAGAAAGTCCATGTAAACCTGGAGTAATCATCAGTAATGACAAAACAATATGATTTACCCTTCAAACTTTCTATATTAGTTGGACCAAAGAGGTCCATATGCAATAAGTGAAGTGGTTTAGAACTAGAGTGCACCTGTTTAGACCTGAATGAGACCTTGTGCTGCTTGCCCTTAAGGCATGCAACACAAGAGTGGTCATTGTGGAAAGCCTTTTCAGGCAAACCATCAACTAAACCAAGTCTCACAAGCCTATTAATATTCTTAAAGTTATGTGCCCTAATCTCCTGTGCCAAAGATTACTTTCATCTACTGAGGCTTTAGCATACAGACATGACATTTTATTATTTACCTTAATTCCATTAAGATTCACATTATATATGTCTTTATGCCTTGGTGTTCTAAAATCTATGTATTTCTCCTCAGGGAGCTTATAATCTTTGCTTAACACCAAGCACTCAGTATCTGTGAAAAGAACCTTATTTTTGTTATCACACACTTGTGATACACTAAACAAATTATAATCCAGATCTTTCACCAAGAAGACATTATCAAACCTTAGATTGTTGGTGACAAGGGTTCCTTTTCCTGTGATTGTGCCGTAGCCACCTCCAAAGTATACCTTATCACCATCTTGAATAGGAGAGAAATTGGTCAGATAGTCTTCCTTTCCTGTCATGTGCCTTGAGCATCCACTATCCCAGTATCCATAATCATTGATCTTCTTCTGAATGCCCTGCACATAAAGAAAACACATTAGTTTTCTTTGGGAACCCAAGCCTTAGAAGACTTGGATTCATTTGGTTGTTCAACAAGAACAGACTTGGTTCTCATAACAACCCATTTTCATCCCTGTTTGAATGAAATTCCCAGTTAACCCCAATTGGTGTTGACAATGCCTTTGAAATATAATGAAACCTGTTGCATGTCATAGAAATACCAGTAGAATTAGGGTTCTGGTCTTGTTTTGGTCTCCATGTTAAGCTAGTAGAAGCTTTAGACCTAGTTCCCTGTGGTTGCAAATACCTAGGTTTAGCAGTGTGTCTGTCAGCGCTGAAATTACTCCTGTCAGTGCCCCGATTGCTCTTATCAGCGTTGAACCTAGGGTTTGCTACAGGAACCCATTGCCTATTTGACCAAGTGTTTGACTTTTGAAAAGGTCTTAGGCCTTGTGTGTTAGACCCTCTAGAAAAGAATGGGGCTGGTCTAACAACTTGTGAACTTTTGTTCACAAAGGTATTGGGTCTGACAGTGTTTGACCTATGTTGACTCTTGTCAGCGCTGAAATGGTTCCTATCAGCGTTGACATTGGAAGCGTTGACACATTTGTAGGCCAAATGTGAGAAGCTACCACATGTATAACAAGCTTTTCTAGACATAGTCTTAGGTCTAGAAGCAAAGAAGCCTGTTCCATGATTACTAACTTGGCTTTTTGGTGACCTAGTATTCCTATACATCTCTGCATATTTAACACTAGGTTTTCTAACAGTTTGTGGGCCAAGGTCAACAGCTTTGCCAGTGGTAGGGTGTGTGATCTTAATAGGTTTAGGATCATCAATTGGTTTTGTGATTGGTGTGGGCTCATTTGGACTTTCACACAACAACCCTCCCTTAAGAAACAAAGTGTGGTTAGCTTTCTTCCACTCTTCTAGGTCAGTCAGCTTTTGCTGATATTCCTCAACTGAGGAAGTCACTCTAGGTGGAGGAATAAACTCCTCCTCTTGGCATTCTGGCAAGCCAGTCCAAGATAAGTCCTTTGATTGGACACCATAGAAATCCCCAGCTGGTGGTGGAACAACAGTATAATTATTCATCCCAATCCCACTCATATCCTTAGAGTCTCTTTGTTTACTAACACACTCTCCTAGGGTTTGTGTGGCCTTATCAAATCTCTGAATTTTAAGACTCACATTATCTTTATTTTTGTTAGCCTCCTCTAACTGAGCTATCAAATCAAGATTAACCCTATTTACTATATCTTGAACATCCTTACTCTGATGTAACTCATGTTTTAAGATATTTATTTGATCCTTTAAATCAAACTCCATTTTCTTATACTCAGATACTGTCTGTTCTGTTTGGGTAAGAGCAACTTGATAGTTAGATACTTTGCATCTTTCAGTACTTGCCTCATCTAATAATTTAACTATCTCTTGTTTTAATTTTTCAGTATTTAAACGACAACCCTTAGAACAGAAAGCATCATCATATACCTCATTATCTGATGAAGAGGAGGAGTGTGCCATGAGAGCATATTCAACATGCTCTTCTTTAACTTCAGCAACCAAAGCTCTGTCCTCTTCTTCATTCTTAGCCATCCAGCTCCAATCCCATTCTCCAAGTTCTTAATGTTTATTCAGAAACTTGATCATAAGAGTGGATATCAAGTTTAGGGGAGGATTGTTGGGAATAAATTTAGGCCAGAACACATGAACGCTGACAAGAACAACTTAAGCGTTGACAAGAGCAAAGTGAGCGCTGACAGCATAAGCGTTGACAAGTTAAAGTCAAGCGTTGACAGATTGAAGACAAGCACTGATGGAAGATGTGAGCTACACGTTTATTATATTCTAGATTACTTCTAGTAAGGATAGAAACGACAATGTATTTTCTATGTTTATCTTTACCTAGAATAGTTGATTCGTAGCTTATTGTACAAGACTTCTTGTTCTATAAAAGAAGATCTTTTAGGTTAATGTTTAATATCAGTTTTCATAGTATTCGATTGTTAAACCCTTTCATTGTAACCAAGTACGATTATTCTAATACAAGTGAAAGTTTGTTTAACATCATTGTGTTTTAGATCAAGTGTTAATTCCGCATAACACTTTGTTACTTTATTCATAAGCAAAGGTTTCTCTACGTGTAGTACTTGATCTAATCTCGTATACACAAAGCTTAATCGATCTAAGTTTGGGATCAACAATCGGTATCAGAGCCTAAGGCTCTTGATATCTAGGTCCGACGAGGTGTTCGTGTATGGTGAAGAAGAAAAATTCGTATTGAATTTTTCTGGACGTTTTTGTGTGCGCAGCAGTATTCAGAAGGTCATAACTTTTGATTGAACCGTTGGATCGTCACGAAATTTTAGATGTGTGTTCTACATACATAGATCTAAACATCCACCGGAGGGATTGTCGAGATTTATCCCCAGGCAAAAGTTATTAGGCGTCGAAATAGGCAGCAGAGGTGATTTTCAGATTTCCTGTTTTACATAGAATCATGATTTAGGGTTTTTCTACAAACCCTAGATCGTATTTACACAGGAATGAAGATATGCTCTTGTTCATTATTATCAAGTATACTAGCTTTGGTGAGTGATTTTCTAAAAATCATGATGAACCCTAGTTTCTTGTTCATGTCTGTTGTAATTTTTCGTTTAGGGTTTACTTGATAAACCCTAGATCCATGAGGTTTAGCAGCAGATTATGATGATGACAAGCAGCAGAAGATATATGGTAGCAGCAGATTATGTTTGATATTTATCAGTCAAGAAGGTGATTCTTGGATACATATTTGTTTCTGCCAAAACCCTAAGTCTGGTGCGATCGTGATGTTACTGTATGTCGGGTTTTCTTCGAAAATAATATTCCACAAATAATTGGTCATTATCATGTGTTCACATGATGATTCACACGAGGCGTTGATTCTGATTGGTGGATAACATTGCATTCACACGGCCAAATCCTAATATTTGTTATCCAAGTATCGTCTACATGCTGGTGCATTATATTACCATGAAGCTAGTTTTCCTATTGGTTGAAGACTCTATGTTCACACGATTGATTGTGTCCACACAAAGGTGTGTTCACACGATTGATATGTTGGGAGTGTTCACACGGCTAATGTGATAAAGGAAAAGGAAGTATTTGTGATAGTGACGTGAATATAAATTTAGGCCAGAACATTAAGTATTTGTGATAGTGACGATTATAGGGATCAACATTGCCAATTTTAGAAATGATGGCCTTAGTCCTATTGGATGAGCCACTTTGATGTTAGGTTGTGATATATCAAACACATTTTCCAATTCAGTATCATTGTTGGTCATATGTTGATTTTCCCTAGAATCAACAACCTTCCTAATTTGCCCAAGTTTAGTTTTGATGTTGGTGTTAGAACAAAAAACTTCTCAAAGTTATCATTAAATATCCTACTGTTGTTAAAGTTAATACCTACCATATTGGCTTGAACACTTTTTACATAAACATCAGTGCTACCCTTGTTGTCTTTAATCATGGAGAGCAAAGTGGCAAGTTTTTCATCAGTGAAACCAGATGAGGAGGATGTCCCAACATAATTGTTGGAGATACTTTCGCCTTTTACACTTTGCCCCCTTTTTTCTTGCTAAAGTCGGTAGGATAACCAATAAGTTTAAAGCGTCTATCAATGGTATGACCATTACAAACACAATTCTCACAAAACATTTAGCATTAGATATACCATAGGGTCTAAACACATTACTGGTAGGAGCATTAGGTCTAATTTCAGTGGTGACAGAATTAGGTCTAAACATGCCATTGTCTCCATTTTTAGGTCAATAATTACCACTGTTAGTGTTCTGATTTCTCTGAAAGTTGTTTCTAGTAGGCCCATTAGACAAGAATGCAAATGTCTGAGTCCTTTGGGAGGACCCAACAATAGTCCCATTTGCTAACTTGTGAGACTCCTGACTAGAAATTATAGCATAGGCACCCGTAACATCTGGCATACTTTCCTTAGACAGAATAAAGCTTCTAATGCTCATATAAGAGTCATCCAGCCCCATCAAAAATTGCATAAGCTTTAACAACTGATTATGTTTCTTAAATTCACTAGAAGCAGAACACACACAATTAGGCAACTCAATCATAGCATCATATTGTTTCCAATAAGCATTTAATTTATGGTAATAATCAGACAAACTAGACCCATTCTGCTTAAGCGTATTAATCTTATGATGAAGATTGAATATAACAGACCCATCAACTTTATGGTAAGTTTCTTTAAGTTCATTCCAAACATGCTTAGCCT
This sequence comes from Glebionis coronaria, assembly GCA_025667525.1. Classification (NCBI taxonomy): domain Eukaryota; kingdom Viridiplantae; phylum Streptophyta; class Magnoliopsida; order Asterales; family Asteraceae; genus Glebionis; species Glebionis coronaria. The sequence goes on along the minus strand of CM046874.1, from coordinate 628,990,822 downwards.
TTTTAGAAAAAATTTGACCAAGGAATAATTCCTCAGAAATAGAATTCAAAGTCCACCCAAGAACAACAACATTCATTCTATCCCACTGTTTTCCCAAAATCTCATCAGTTATGGATCTTTTACATGACCCATCAATAAAACTAATTTTGATTTTTCCTTCCAAAGCAAGTCACATAGTATTAGCTCAAACTTGATAATTTTCAGTACCCTTTAGTTTAACACTCACAACAGTCAACACAACAGTATCATTAGGGTGTAAATGCAAAGGGTCACTCAAGTCAAGCTTGCTAATAAGTGTGACTGGATCAGTCACACTTAAAGTATCATCATCACCATATGCAGACTCCTCATGGTCATACATGATGAAGAATTACAAGGGTTAAAAAGTAACTCACAACACTGCTAATAAAGTTCCCAGGCTTCCAAACCACTCAAGGGTGGTAGGTCAAGGGCAAGCAATGAGTGAGGATCCAAAAATATAAGGTCAAAAAATAAATACAACCAACCCAACAAAAAAACATATAAAAAACAAATAATCAGATAGCAATCAAAAGAGAAAGGCGAGAGGTGTTACATTGAGCCAAAAAACAAGCACAATCGAACTGATACTTCTAGATTCACTTAGTCTAGAAGATATCAGAACCTCCAAGATGACAAACCCTAATTTTTATTCTCAGGAAACATTAGGGAAAATCAACAACGCCGACAGATCCGCCACCAAGGTAACCAAACAACGCCAAGAAACCTCCAAGAACATATCACAAATAGTAAACCCTAATTGTTGTAAAAAATTATGGATTCACCACGTATGATAGTGAGAATCCCACAAGAAACCCAATAGTAACACCAATTACTCACTGGAACCTTTAAATCAAAAGATCCCCATAAAAGTCAAACCCTAATTTTTTCAAAAATTAGGAGTTTTGTAAATCGAGAGAGTATAAAGCTATTTTAATAGCAGATTCAAAGCAAAATCAACTTTTAGAGACAGTATCAAAAAGTATCAAAAAATAAAGGATTAATAAAAAACTTTTCACAATAAGAGAGTCAGATTCGTAAACCAGGCTCTCATACCATGAAGAAAAACAAGATATGATGATCCAAAAACATTTTATATTAATCTCAAAACGAACTGAATAAAGAGAGAGTTTAAAACATAAAAATACACCACAGATAAATCTGGTGTGGATCTATTTTCTACTTGATAATAGTCTTACTAAGATTAAACAAGAAACTACAAGATGAATCAACCCAGGATCGTGAAGAGGGAGAGTTTGGTCACTATGTACGGCTGATACAAACATACACACACTCTTAACCCTAACTCAGAATGAGTTAGGGTATGTTATACAAGTTATGACCAACGGTTACAAACCCAAACACACATGGGCCTTCATATACTCTTGAGCCCAATGTCCAAGCAGCCCTAATGTCCAAGTCCTGCATCAATATTACAAGAGCACAAGTATAGTCCCTGCAATATCTAAAAGAACATAATAAGTCCCTGTATATTTGAATATCAGGTATTTTAACAGACATCCATACCGAGACCATCAGGAACACATGCCAAGGGTGCAGATTTTGCACTTATTTGATGGTCTGCACCACCTAACAAAAATCAAGGAAAAGTGTTATTATTATTATTATTTTTGAATGGCGAGTGCGTACTGAGTATATTTGTATAAAGTTGGGTAATCCTAAGGTTGGCATGATAGGAATGTAAACATAGTTGTTTGAATAAACTACTAACATTAGTGTAAGATTTGAAGTTCATAAATAGGATTCAAACAATGTTCATAGACTAGGAAATCTCAATTTGATTGATTATATGGAAAATAGTGATATGTTTTAGCAAGTCATCACCAACCAATCAAATTTTCATATGTTTTATCGGACAAACCATTTCAGAATCGGGAGATTTAAAAGATTTGCCCTTAAAATAGGACACTTTTAATTAGTGTTTAAGAGGAGTAGAGGAGTTATAAGGAAATATCTAAAACATTAACTTTATCCCACATCACATAGCATAAAAGTAAAGTGTTATATTTAAAACCCATTTGGATTGATCCATCTGTTAAGCTTAGTAAAGCGAGCTTGTAATCTGAGTGGGGGCATTAAAGTTATTGTAGGCATAACAACTAGGGCGACCATACTTACTGTGTCTTTGGGGGCTAGCTGCATAGTGAGTCGCTATATGGTGATGGCACAAACCTGTGCGCACACCAATTTTCCCTCAACTAGACCACCAAAGTGGAAACCTTTTTGTGAAGGTATAGTACTAGCAAATTGGGTGCCTTACAAGGCTCATCAAGGCTATGTATGAGCTGTTTCTGGATATTTCGAGAGATATGATACTCCATGAATTGCAGCATAACGTTGCCTATTCATATGGCCATGCTTTGACCCCTTCTTAGCCCCACATTAACTTTTTAAGATCTGGATGTTATGCTACATTGTAGGGAAGACTACTTAAGAAACCGTAGTGATGCTGCCTATTAAGCGGTTGCAACGATTTATATTATGTTCAATAACCCACTCTTTATTATACCATGATGAACATTACATACTATTAGGTCAATTCAGTTCCTAATGGTCTCACTGATGTATTTGAATAACAATAAGCCTAAGTACGTTTATTACCTTTGAAGATTATGAAGACAGTGAGTGAACAGTCACACAGTAAGTTGCCTTCAATAGCTTAGCCTGAGTCTAAGAGAAAGACTCGAGTATTCAGTGAGGCGAAACTTAATGAATGATGTACCTGAGACGAAGAAGAAGTTATGGGTTTAGTGAGTGATGGCAATAACTCACTGAGCCCCATATGATATCCCTGAAGGAACAATGTAATCTTAAAGACTGAAGTAAAGGCGAGATAAGTTTGAAGAAGATAAGATGTACACACACGCATATCGTGACTTACCCTGTTGGGTTAGACAAGGGTACTGAGCTTGTAAAGGACTTTGTCCTCGTACCTAGTTTAGGTTAAGACAAGTCTCTACCTTGTACCTCAGTTAAAGAAAAGAATTTCACATGGCGATTCTTTGTCACATACCTAGCCTTCTAGTATATAAATAGGATGCATTGTAAAAGAGAGTATCAAGTTTGTGCATTCAATGAATTAGACATTGACAAACAGATTCTCTCTTCCAAATACAAAAGAAATCACTTGAATTATAAACTCATGTTGACTTAATCGTCAAACTTATTAATCGTTAGGATTGATATAGTTTGTCAGTGAGGAGATCACCGAACACACATTATCTATTCAATCCCTATTATAGTTTCGCATACAATACGATATAATTATTTGAATAATAAGAGTTAAACGTTGAAAGACCTTTTGTGTCTTGTTTGTTATATAATTGTGTTTATTACATTACTTTACCATCAGTTATGTTTATACTTATCATTATTAAGTATAACACTAATTACAAGGGATCAACAAGTGGTATCAGAGCGGTAGGCTTGTAAATCTTTTAACTACCGCCTCAAATTTGTTAAAACCTTGATCCATTATGGCTAAAAGTAATGTACCTCAACTTGTCAATAAAAAGGAGCAAGTTACTCAGTTAACGCTCCTAAATTGGAAGTTGAAAGATTTAATAAATGGAAAAAGAGAATGTTGTGTTATTTACTGGGAATGGAACCCTATTAAATTTTGTGTACTAGGGATGGTCCATTAAAACCAAAAATAGCACAAGGTGATGACAAACCTGAGTCCCAATGGCCGGATGATGAAAGGAGAGTAGTCAATCAGGACTAATATCTCAAAAGCATCATAATATCTTGTCTTCCTGACGATATTATGGAGGCTGTCATCAAGTGTGAGACGTCCAAAGAAACATGGAATGACCTAGTTCATAGCTTTGAAGGGCCTTTAGACACTAAAGAGAATCGGATTATGGACCTGAAAATGGAATATAACACTTTCAGGGCCAAACCATCAGAAACACTTCCTCAGACTTATACCGGATATAAGACCTTGCTCAATGAGCTATCGAATGATGGGGTGAAACTGTCTAAACATGAAATCAGTGTTGGTTTCATGAACAGTCTCCCTGAAAAGTGGCTTGGTTTTTCTTAAGGATCGAAAAATGCAAATGACATTGAGACTCAGGATCTAGCAGATATCTGTGATAGATTTATCTATGAAGATAATCTAATTACTAGGAGATATCCTGAGTCTAAGAAAGCCTTAATTACTGACACCTTAGCCAACCCAAACCATGTTAATCATGGACTTATATCAACTGCTTTCTATTCGAACGCAATTGTTCAGGACTTTCAAGAGACTTCAGAGGACGAAGTTGATGAAAGATCCAATACGGAATACATAAGGGACTTAAATCGGAAATTTTATGAGAGCCCTTTTGGCAAACACGAAATGTTATTTCAAAAGAAAAATATTTGTGGGAAATCAATCCACTGAGGGAGTGGGTTGTTTTAGATGTGGTAAACGGGTTGTTGGGTCAAAAAGTTGATGTGGCAGAAACTCAAAAACGAAGAAAACATGAAGATTTTGTCTAAGCGTTGTCAAGAGCAATCCAAGCATTGACAAGAGCAAATTGGAGGTTGATGGCTTAAGCATTGTCATGTACAATCCAAGCATTGTCATGTACAATGTAAGCATTGATAGAAACGTAGACAAGAAGTCTTTAGAAGCTTCTATTTGGATATATATGCAGGATATATTATGTATATAGTTATTTAAATAGAAGATTTACATGTTTTATTCATTCTTATCTCTTGTAAAACCCTAATCCTTACACTATAAAAGGAACCAAGGGTTATTATGTTTTTCATAAGTTCATTCACAATGTAAACCTAAAGTGTGTGTCGACTAGACGTGGGATTCAATGTATACACGTCTAGTGATTGTTAATTATTAATATAATTAGCAATCCTTGTTAGTAATTAATGTGTTTTGTGCCCAAACACCTTGTTAATGTGTCGTGTTCTAATTCCGCTTTGATTATCTAATCATATGTAATGATGCATTCCTAGTAGCTAAAAGATCGAGGAAACCAAGGTTTCCACATTTGGTATCAGAGCCTCGTGGCTCGTGATGCTAGGACCAACAAGGTGTTCGTGTATGGTGAAAAGAAGAAAAATCCGTCTAGGGTTTTTCTGGACGTTTTTGTGTGCGCAACAGTATTCAGAAGGTCATAACTTTTTATTAAACTGTTGGATCGTCACGAAATTTCTTGTGTGTATTCTATACACATATATCTGACATCCACCAGAGGGATTGTCAAGTTTTATCCCCAGGAAAAAGTTATTAAGCGTCAAAGTCAGCAGCAGGATGAATGCAGTTTTCTGTGAACAGACATGTTCAAAACACGATCTCTCCTTCGTTAACCGTTGGATCTTCGTGATTTTTGGACTGTAGATTCTTGGCACTTGTGTCTAGGATCTCACCGAAGGGATCTTTGATTTGAGATCTAATGAAGAAGTTATCATATGTCTAACTTGGCTGCAAAGAAGGTATTCAACATTCTGTTTTCACATGAAATCATAAATTAGGGTTTCTTACAAACCCTAGAACTTTTTTGAAAACAGAAAAGAATGTGTTCGTGATTGTGTATGGATTGCTGTGAAGTTGTTATACGAATTAGGGTTTGTAAAAACCCTAGATCTTGCTATATTGAACATGTAGCAGCGATTGTGCGTATGATGTCGAAGCAATCTGTTTATTTAATGTTGTTGCTCGAAGTGTATGGTCCCATGACATTCATTCAAGTGAATATTGATCCAAGAAGTGTTGCGTTCATGTTTGTTCTGTTAAACATGTAAGGATGCCACGATTTTCTTCCTAAAGATGATGTTGGTACATCAGTCGATCATATAGTGTCAGCAAATATTATTCATGGTCGTATGGACATTGAGTAACTTATGTGATTCCAGAGTTCGAGCACTGTTTGAAAAGTAATATATCCAAGGGATGAATCAGTACATCACGTAAAGCAAAAGGAAAAAGTCCAAGGAAAGTAACGTGGGCCAAAGGATAATGCAATTTATGGTCCATGGAATTATAGCTTCACGTTTGCAGACTTCTTATTATTTGTAGTCCTGTTTCATATATATAGATGTGGACCCCACGTTTGATAAAAAGGATGGATGCAAACGTTCACGTACATGTTTTGCTTAACAAAGATGATTGGTGTGTTCACACGGTGCAAAGAAGAAAAGTATATATTGCTTTTTGGTTTGTAAAGTTTTCATCACATCTATACTTGGTCACTGACACCGCATACACCATCAGCTGACAGAAGAAGACGCCGACGTTTGTAATTTTGACGCTGACGAGAATAAGTCGAACGCTGACAGAGAGCGTTGACATGAGTTGTCCGAGAAACGCTTGCTCAAGCGTTGATAGGTGTTGTCCGATATCAGACAATGCATGTGATTAAGATGTTGGACAATGAAGGTTCTCGGATAACAAAAGAATGGCTGCTGTTGAGAAAATTGGTACGTTTTTAGCACACAAAAAGGAGGAATTTACACACGAAGGTACATGGAATCTCTGTTTTTATATAGAATATCATGTTGATATTTATGGCTCGGATATTTTTTAAAAGGGATTAATGATCTTAATGCGAGTTAGAAACTATTCGTGGAAATTTGATGGATATTTTATTATGTAATCGGGATAGCCTTAGAGTTATCCATATTGGTAGCTTTTACATATGGTATGAAGACGTTATTCCATTAAAATCATCATGAAGAGGTGTTGGCTTAAGGGGAAGAATTCTTATGGTAAGCTTGATGATTGAAGATTTTCGCGAGTTTGTGTTTTATCATATCTTTAAATCATGGATGGATAACATTGGTTTAAAGGTAACTTGTTTGTGCTTTAAATGTTTGGTGACGAAGACTTGTCATAACACTTGAAAGAGTTACATTATCGTGCTCAGTGTCTCACAAAGGATGAGAATGTTGACAAGGGATCGAGGTCTACTTATACTTGGTGAGATGAGTATAAGTTTTTTATCACATGGATAGTGCAAGACATGGAACACAAGGTTGGGTTATTCTACTTCTACATCAAGATTACTTTATTTATTTTTCTTCAAGATCATTACATAGAGCTACATTTGGAGAATCTTCAAAGATTGCATACATTGTTTACTTCCCTGTTGATGTGACAAAAAGGGGAAGACATACATGCTACACTTGAGGGGAAGCAATTTGAAGATCATGTACAACTTATAAGAGATACACAAAGAGTTTTGCCGACATCAAATAGGGGAAGATTGTTGGGTCAAAAAGTTGATGTGGCAGAAACTCAAAAACGAAGAAAACATGAAGATTTTGTCTAAGCGTTGTCAAGAGCAATCCAAGCATTGACAAGAGCAAATTGGAGGTTGATGGCTTAAGTATTGTCATGTACAATCCAAGCATTGTCATGTACAATGTAAGCATTGATAGAAACGTGGACAAGAATTCTTTAGAAGCTTCTATTTGGATATATATGCAGGATATATTCTGTATAGTTATTTAAATAGAAGATTTACATGTTTTATTCATTCTTATCTCTTGTAAAACCCTAGTCCTTACACTATAAAAGGAACCAAGGGTTATTAGGTTGTTCATAAGTTCTTTCACAATGTAAACCTAAAGTGTGTGTCGACTAGACGTGGGATTCAATGTATACACGTCTAGTGATTGTTGATTATTAATATATATAGCAATCCTTGTTAGTAATTCATGTGTTTTGTGCCCAAACACCTTGTTAATGTGTCGTGTTCTAATTCTGCTTTGATTATCTAATCATATGAACATGATGCATTCCTAGTAGCTAAAAGATCGAGGAAACCAAGGTTTCCACATGGGTTACTTTGCAAAATTTTGTCTTTCAAAAACACCCTTGGCCTCTTACAAAAGTCCACATTCATCTTCAGGTAATGATATTTTCAACCAAAGTTCGCACCAAAGTCGATTTTAGCTCCTTCAAATAATCAATGTTTTTAGAACAATAAGAAATTTGAAAAGGATTACCGATTTGAGTATAAGAAGGTCAAAGCAAGCTTGCACTATTAGAATATGGACCATCAAATTTTCAGGCTCCGAAACCTAGTGAAAACAAAGCCAAGGGGTTGGTAGTTGAAACCTTTAATTGGGATGATAAAGAGGTATCTTCAGAGGATGAAGAAGTAAGGTATCAAGTGTTGATGGCTCTAGCTGATGATGAACTAACTGTTGGAAAGAATCATGCGAGAAATGAAGAATGGGTAGACATCACCATGAGAAAGGTAAACATACTCTTATCTATGGATGATGAATCTGATTGGCAAATATACCTATAGATATGTTGAGGCTTTTTGGTTGGCTTGCTAGTATTCAGAAAGGGATGCTTGAACCAGTTAAGGTCAAGTGCATATTTGAAGGACTGATTCAGTCTGGTCTATCCAAGGTTTTTTGGACAGAGGATACAACCATGTTCACATATCTAGTGAATAGGTCATTATCAACATCCATTGAATTCAAGACGCCTAAAGATATGTTGGGGTTTTTACCTCTATGCATTTATTAATATTGCATTGATGTCTAAGAACTTATGGAATGTTATTACTCGGAAGGACTTACTATGGGTTCGTCAGATCTATCCATATAAGCTTCAAGGCTGGAATTTTTGGAATGTCGCACCCCGGGCGGAGATGAGTTGCGCATGGAGGAAAATATTTCATATTCGTAGCCTAGTGCGATCCTTTATTTGAGTTGTTTCGGCCTTTCAGGTAATGGTAGGATATCCTCCGCTTGGTTTGATAGATGGTCCGAAAACTACCGTTTATTTTAACATGTTTTGGCTTGGCTAATTGCAAGGGATGTTATTGCTCTATCTAATGGTGTTTCGGATGTGATTATCAAAGTTACGTGGCCGTGAGTTCATGAGTGGTACGTTCATGCTCCTATTTTATGTCTGATTGTTGTTCCTAATCATGTTGTTGATCGTGATGATCAGTATGCGTGGAAAGAATTGCATGGTAATGTGCATTCATTTTATGTTCATGATGTATGAGATGTTATTAATCGTAAAGAAGATGAGGTCGATTGGGTTCCAGTCGTTTGGGTTTCCTTGTATTTGATCGTGACGGTCAGTATGTGTGTGGAATGACTTTCATGGTATTGTGCATCGGTTTCTTTTCATGACGAATGAGGTGTTACTAGACTTAAAGGAGATAAGGTTGATTGGGGTCCAATTGTTTGGTTTCCTAATTATATTCCACACCGTGCTTTTCAAATGTGGCTTATAATGAGGAAGAGATGAAAACGCAAGATACATTGAGACAATGGGATGTTGGCGGTTCTACCGACTAAAATGTGTTTATGTGTCCTTTTTGTAAAAAAGTTTTCGATACACATAATCATATATTTTTCGACAGTCATATCCCTTCAAAGGGTATGTGTCCCTTATACGTTCCCTGGATGGTATGGATGGTATTGGCCATTCATGGGAGGATATTGTTAACTTAATCAAAATTTTGTCGTGTAAAAGATCGGTTAACAGTATTATTGCTCGTCTATCCATTTCTGATGCGGCTTACTTTATTTGATATGAGAGCATTTTCCGTATTTCAAGAATCAATCATGTACAGTCTCCTAAGTTTGTGACATTGGTATTTGCAATGTAAGACTCAAAATGCTTACATATCGGTTTAATAAGACGAAGAACGTGGAGAAACTTCAAGCTATATAGAATGTGAGTGGGCTGTTTTTTGAAAATCCTCATATCATAACATAGTGTGTTTTTTTAGACGTGGGCATTAGGGCTGTTTTGTTTAATTTGTTTATGTACACGTCTACTATGGTCTTTCATGAATTTCAGTATGTCGATTCATGTGTTAATAGTAATCATTGGAGTGTGTTTTCTGTGTAATCAATGTGGCACTCTTTCACATTCATGTGCTTGGTGTGTTTTTAGCAATATATTTAATAGGGGCAAGAATACGTTTTTACCCACTTCTAAAGTTCTAAGTCATAATGAGTATTCTATCATAAGCTTGAAAAAGATACTAAAAGGCAATGGGTGACATAACATAAGAGGCTTAGGTACGGTAACGCCACACCGGCATTGGTGCTTACGTGGCCCGACGTTGGTGCGCATTACCACGCCGTCCTCCTCATTTCTCCAACGGCGTTGCCAGGGCAACGCGTGTTAGGGGTGTTTTTAAGAAAAAAAATCATTTACCCCCCCCCCCCCTCCCCTCCAACAGTATTTGTTTACCTCCCCCATGTTTGGCGATGGCCATTTTCTGCTAGTGCTTTTCATTTGATGCCATATAAAGACGAAGATGGTAGATTTGTTGAAGATGACTTTTTTATTAGGGAGAGACGCAGAAGATAGAGGTGTGGTTGGAGGCGGTTAAAAAAAACCGAAACCTAATTATATGTTTGTAAATTTGGCAGAGGTTTTTTTGGGTCTATTATAACTAAATGAGCCCCAAAAAAAGAAAACCCAATACCATTTATAATTTTAACAAGCCCAAAAGAAATCTATTATGTTTTTATGTTTTTAGTATATTTTTGGGTAAACCGGAAAAACCGTCCCTGTGTTTTCCCGTTTTCCCAGAAATGAAAATATGCCCCTGAGTGAGAACTACAAGCGTTCTTGCCCCCGAGCTTTCATTTCCCCTTTAAATATGTCCCTGAGTCGTCTTTTTTTACTTTTCCTAACATTCTGCCGTTAACTCCCTCACGTGCCTGGCACGTGAGGGCATATTCGTCATATACCATGCCATCCTATTTCCCTACCTTTCATGAAATGCAAAAAACTTCCCCGAATTCTTTTCCAACTCGAAACTTCTACGATACCACCCCATACCCACCTTTCGGGCATGCAAAAAACATCCTTGAAACATTAATGAACTCGAAACTTCTCCGTCATTACCACCTTTAGGGCATGCAAAAAACGTCCACTATACTTGAGATCATCAAACAAGCAGTAGAAACTATGAGTTCAGAGATCTGAAAGGAGATCCTTATTACAAAGTATACAAGTTTCTTGGGCCAACAAAAGAGAATCCTAACGTATATTGGGAACTCATCGCAAACACTTATATTCAAAGTGAACTGTAAAATGTGTTTGTGTAAATCAAATGGTTTGTTAATGAATAAGATGTTTGGTCCTGGTCTTTTTGTTATGGGTTATTCTGTGTATTTTTATGGCTTATTTGTTACTTATTTCTTTCTTGTCGAAATAGAAAACCAAAATAAAATGTGAAAAAAGTATAACCTGAGTTTCGAACACGAGACCCTCGATTGGGGGAGTATGTGCCTTGCCAGTGTGCTATACTTGTTATCTTATCACCATTTCACTCCAACAATCATTTAATCCTTCTTTCATTCCCAACAGCTATAAAAAGTCGTGGCTTATTTCAATAGTATATGCCTTATTTTGTTAAGTTGTTTCATTGTTTTCGTTTTCCCTAGATATTATTTAAATTTTAGGCTTTTTATATCCTAATTTCAAGAGCATCAAATCCCTTTTCCATATTCTCTCCAAAGTCCGCCATTGATGAAGAAAAAGTAGGTTTTTTTGTTATTTGTTTAAGATTTTGTGACTGTCGGTTTTATTTATATGGTCAATACCCTATATCTAATGGGCTTGACCCATTTGGCTACCTAATTGAATTTTGATTTTTGTGGAAAATTAAATAATGAAATAATATATCGAATTATGGAATGCACATACAAACACCCCATTAGCAACAATAAAAACCATAGTAACATCAATATCATTTGAATTAGTGAAAACATAAGTATTACATTAGATATTGAATTAATAATACAAAAAGATGTGATAACAGCTAAACGAACACGGGTGTTTATTCACTAAGACGTGAGAGCATCTTAGTCATGAAGACGGTGTTTGCTATTGCAGCACGTCGGGATGCTATCACCAGATCGTTCAACTTCGCAACCATCTATTCGTTGCGCTCATAAGCGTCCTTTAGTTCCACTGTCCCTTCTACCGCTGGTATACAGCCAGTGAGAATGCTCAGCTCATTTATCAAGAGATTACGATGGTTCATCCTCTCTTGAATCTCTTGGATGAGGACCTACAGGTCCCTCAAATCAGCAAGATACTGTTGTATTTCTCTGTTAAATTGTACAAAAAGATACCTCTCCATGCGAGAGGATTTTGCATCCCGTGCCAATCGGTCACACAAAACCAACCTCCTTGGAGCCGCCTCTTGGTTTGGAATTGATTAGGTTAGGATGATTATAACTCTAAAAGGCAAAAAGTAGAAGTATGTGTGTGTATGTGAGAATAAAGGATCACTTATTTATAGCTTATAATAAATCAACTGCTTTTCATGAACAGTCAAGGAGAGTTAATTCCTTAAAAGTGTGACTGACAATGGATACCAAGAGTTTATGTTTAAATTAAATTCGGGGGGCAAAGTTTTGAGGATGTTTTTTACATGCCCTAAAGGTGTTAATGACGGGGAAGTTTCGAGTTTATTAATGTCTCGAGGACATTTTTTGCATGCCCGAAAGGTGGGTATGGACTGGTCATACCCCGCCGTGGCGGATACACGGGGCGAGACGTATGGATAGCATCACAACAATAGCGTGTCTATAGAGAGAACTAAATGAAATTGAAATATCATAAATGGTGACACAAATGTCATGACAATATCTTAACAATGTAGGAGTCTAGGTAAGTAGGTAAAAGTCATACCTCTCACCAAAGACAAACAAATAAACAAACATCAAACATATAGGTGTTTAAAATGTAACACTTATTCAAATAAAAAATGTAAATCTAAGAGGAAAGGGATTCCTCCTAATACAGTCCTGGCAGCCTCTAAACTCTAGCTACTTCTAACACCATCCTTCATAACTACCTTACCTGTAAATGACACTAAAATCTGTCAACATAAAGTTGGTGAGAACATAGGTTTAAGTTATCAAAACATCTTAAAAAACCTTGTCAACCGCTGTAAACAAGTTGAAGAAAACGAGTTAACGAAATGGACCATAATATGATAATCATGTTACATATAAATACAAACAAAGCACAATTATATCAGTCAAGAACACACAATAAGAACAATGCACCACACTATAATAATCAAGAAGTATCCCGTCACACACACAAGAACAATGCAGCACACTATCCGGATCTTTCCCACACCACTTGTGGAAGATGAACCATATCACCGTCGAGATATCTTGCCTCCAAGGAGACAATGCACAAGTACTCCGAACTCAGGACGGATCGTGCCCCACACTCCACACACATCACAACTGGTCCCACAGATGCCCATACATCTATGTACCATACCAAAACATAACCCAATTAAGATTCACATATCAGAACACATAACAAAAAACATTAGCACGCATGTCACACAATAACACATCTATGTCCAAACATTTATAAAAATATAGTACCAAAACATTTTAAGTACACCACAAGTGTAATTTCCATCCCATACTGGAAGAAAACATTTAAAAACTCGGTGAAAATGGGACTATGAACTCACCTTGCGAAAAGCAATCCAAAGTCTCTTTACGAACTACCAATTATCTAAAGTACACAATACAATATTACACGTCAACATTGACCCCAGAACTCTAATTCTTCATCAATGTAACAACCCTATGATGGATACATCTCAAATCCTATCCCAAATCTGCCCCATGATAGCCCACTAAGTGTCCACTATCTAAAAATATCCAAAACACAAGTTTAAACCATGTTGTCCGAAAATTAACCTTGAACTCGACACATGTACAAATAATTCGACCAAGCTACTGACCCCCATAGGCTATACATTCTGAATATTTGAAAGTACGTTCCGAGTAAATAGTTTTAGACTTTTGAATCACTCAAAAAGCTTTAAAAACGAATAAGTTATGACCAAAACGATTTTACTTAAAATCTGTCCAGACATTAGCAACAGTTTTTGAGACAGTTTAGTGACGAATTCTGACAGATTAGCGACAGTTTCTGCTAATCCGATTTAAACCCTAAAAAACGATTTTTATCCCTAAAACACCTCATTATTTACCAAATTCAAGCCCTAAATTATTTTAATTCCATAAAATTAAAAACCCTAATCCATCACATGATTAGTTACATGATTCTAACATAATTAATTAAATAAATGGCAAATTGCACAAAAGTGTACTAAACTTATATTTGATTTCAATTTAATGTACTCAACTTTTTTATTTTTAATTTAATATACTCAAATTTTATTTAGTTGTAATTAAAGACAATTAAGAGGTTACCAGGTCACCACAAAGTCATCTTCTTCTTTGTTATAATTTTTAGACAGGTGACCACCACAACCACTTTTCCTCGATCAGCCACATTAACCACCATAATCCATCAACATCATTAACATTACCACCACCATGATATTAATGAATGACATTGGCATATATAAAGAATGATAGCTATGTTAGATGAAAGCAACCATCATTTGCAAAATCGCTTCTATATTTCCTTTTCTATTTTTCTTCAAGCTTTATTCATGTTATTTCAATCGTCATGTACCCATTTTACAAGTATTGAACCTTCATTGTTTTGTCCTTTTATCAAAATACATTTGAGCATTTAGTTAGTATTAATTTTCTTTAATTGTTTCATGTAGTTTGGTCTGTTTTATCACAAACTAATGCAACAATTTCTAGCCACGTTAAGTTTCTTTGCTTTTATTCTTTGCTTTAATCTTTTCTTTATTAGAAGTAAACAATACTACATTACAAAAATCAATTTGTTTAGTTCGCAAAAAAAACAACAAACGATACTAGCTCTTGTGGGTGGTGGTGGTGATCGCTTTGGAAGTGATGGTGGCAGGTCGTCGGAATAAAAGGTTGCCGGAAAATCATGTCGGGGAAGAAGGTGACCTATTAACCTGTTAATTGTCTTCAATTGCAACAAAATAAAAGTTGAGTATACCAAATTGAGAAAAAAAAATTGAGTACATTAAATTAAAATCAAGTATAAGTTGAATACACTTTTATGCAATTTTCCCTTAAATAAAAACAAATATTAAACAAGATCTATACATTTAATTAGCCAAAATCAACTTTGCAAAAACCCTAACTTTTCCTCCATGAAGGCACCGATCGTTTTTATTTTATTTTATAAATCTGGCCTTTTTGCTTTGTAGTGTTTTTATTTATACTTATAATAGTCATTTTCCTAATTTAACGCAAACCTTAATGGGCTTTTACCTATTCTTTTTTTTTCTTTCCAACCGTCTATTATAAATGTTTTACCAAAAATATTTTTTTTATTTTTTTATTAAACTCGTTTTTATATTAATATTTCCTTATTTTTATTTATTATTTATTTATTTATTAATCCCTTAATTAGTTAATTACACCTAAACCTTTTAACTAGTAAATTAAACTACTACACCAAAACTACATAAATTTCCATTTCTAAGTAAATTCATTTTATAAAATCCCTAGCTTATAACTCTTAAACTACTACAACCTATACCACTAAATACTTATATATATAATTACGTAATAACATTACGTACACATTATTAAATACGTACACTCAAAAAGTAAGATAACACTATAATACCCATAGTTATTTACATACACATAAAATGACCTCAAAAATGTCATATCACTTCATATTTACATATATGTGAACTCATGAGCACGAACTATTCTCATCGTATCATCATATATCAAACCACATACTACATAAACGATGTCTGAACCCAAGTCAAAATCTCAAACACAAACATATAACACATAAATGCATACACAACACATAATCAAAGTCAAACAGTTTAGGGTGGTCACAGCACTCCCTCCTAATAGAAATCT
Source organism: Glebionis coronaria (assembly GCA_025667525.1). Taxonomy (NCBI): domain Eukaryota; kingdom Viridiplantae; phylum Streptophyta; class Magnoliopsida; order Asterales; family Asteraceae; genus Glebionis; species Glebionis coronaria. The sequence continues at coordinate 628,975,015 of CM046874.1, read as the reverse complement.
CGTCCCGAGATTTACTCTGTAGGTTTAGTAACTCCATTTCACAACCAACTCACTATCTTTGTCATAAGAACGCAACCGGATCATCTGTAAGACTACAACAACACTCCCAATGAATATAACTCACGAGAAATTTTAGGACCACCAACTTTGGATAATGGATCAAACCCATGGACAACTAACGGAAATTTAAGTGAACGAATTTAAAAATCTGAACCAAAACTATGAGACTCTAAAAGATTCTCAAACATAAACATGTATCGACTCCAAACGAACCATAAACGGACCATGACACAAGAAGCACCCAAAGACAAATGAAACGTATTACAACCACATAAAGTAAACTTAACACCACACTTGACTCCCACCCTATTGGATTTATGTTGTCCTATGATCTAAGAACTTCAAAAACCAATTTCTCTTTCTACTTACACGTTTAACCCCTCCGTTTGATCTCTACGCCAAAAACTGTTTTTTACAAAACTGATTTTCTATACATGCTAAATATTCGACACCAAAAGCCCGACCTAAACACCATAACTTTTATTGAAAACCCCCAGTACTCTCATATACATTACAAAGAGATCCCAAATCAAAAATATTTGGCTAATTCATTCATTTGGTTAGGTTTTGACTCAAATTCCCAAAATCAAAATTTATTCCTGAACGGCGCACTGTTTTTATAACAACCCATAGACGACCTTCCCGAACTCCGTTTTCGACAAAATTTACCTTTCTGAAAAGTAGACTCTCTGAGCTATATTTGAAAAAAAATCGACCAAAGATGCTGCCTACTGCCCAGAACAGTTGACACAAGACAGCCTAAACAAATTATCTGTTTTTACGCCTTAATACCTTAACCCTCTAAACATCATTAATCACCCCTTCAAGACATAAGCGGATCTTAATACATTAACCCTCACACTCCTAAATCCTTAAAGCAACCCTTATGATCATATGTGGATCTTAAGTATTATATATTTTTTACCACGCATCTGACACTTTAACCTTATTTTTCACCGACTACCAACAACTTTTTTTTAACTCTTTGTAAATTCCAAAAAAAATCTCAATCTACCATGTAAGACTCGAAATAAGAGATATCGTCATCCCAAACAAACAAAAACAAATAAAATCTTAACTATCTCAATAGCCTCTACACCAAAAGTACCGTTTTACAAACGGACACGTGAAATGGGGACTCGAGAAATGCGCTACTATGGAAATTGAACATCTCAAAGAGAAAATAACTAGAAAACCATCCCAAGAATACAATCCATAAATAGAAGGGAGTTATACATAGATAGGCATAGGCATACATACACTCAAATCCATCAAAGATGCAATCAATCCACTGCTCCGAATAGTCCATATAGTATACATACTACTAGATATTACCACGTCCAATATACTATAAACAAGCATGTATTAACTCTCTTTCATGCAATCATACTTGAAAGTTCATTGGTGTTGTGGCACATATATAATTACGTAGGCCTCCATAATTATACATGTTCCATTTCACCAATGTACTCCCTCCTCTGATGACACTTATAAGAAATTAATACTACACATAACACACCAGTCTACCAACTCAAATAAGCACATAGATCTTACAACTCACATAAGCACATAACTGTAACATAAAATAAGATCCAAAATTTACTGTATTAAAATAACATAGCCAATGCATGAAACACATAAACTCATAATCCAGCTGAACCAGCATAGACAAAATTTAAAATGTATAAAGAACATGAAAGCAAAATTAAACGAAATCCAACAATGACTAGCGTATACGACTATGGTTCAACCCACACTAGTCAAAACTCGAAAAGAAAATAACATGTAGCTAAGTATGAACCATAGTAGTTCAGAACTTAAGAAATATCGCGAAAATAACATCCAAACACATCAATTATTATAAAATGCACACATACTCCAATAACTCCTATATACGGGGACCTTTAAGCTATAGACTCGGGTACGCGACTAGAAAACCTAATTCTCTATAACCATTGTCTCTGATACCATTCGGTCACACCCTGCCGTGGCGGAAACACGGGGCGAGATGTATAGATATCATCTCAACAATAGTGCGTCTATAGAGAGAACTAAATGAAATTGAAATATCATAAATGGTGACACAAATGTCATGACAATATCTCAACAATGCAGGAGTCTAGGTAAGTAGGTAAAAGTCCTACCTCTCACCAAAGACAAACAAATAAAGAAACATAAAACATATAGGTGTCTAAAATGTAACACTTATTCAAATAACAAATGTAAATCTAAGAGGAAAGGGATTCCTCCTAATGCAGTCATGGCGGCCTCTAAACTCCAGCGACTTCTAACACCATCCTTCATAACCAACTTACCTGAAAATGACATTAAAATCTGTCAACATAAAGTTGGTGAGAACATAGGTTTAAGTTATCAAAACATCTTAAGAAACTTTGTCAACCGCTGTAAATAACATGAAGAAAACAAGTTAAAGCAATGGACCATAATTTGATAATCATGTTACATACAACTACAAACAAATCACAATTATATCAGTCAAGAACACACAATAAGAACAATGCACCACACTATAACAATCAAGAAGTATCCCGTCACACACACAAGAACAATGCACCACACTATCCGGATCTTTCACACGCGACTTGTGGAAGATGAATCATATCCCCTTCGAGATATCTTGCCTCAGAGGAGACGATACACAAGTACTCATAACTGAAGACGGATCGTGTCCCACGCTCCATAAACATCACAACTGGTCCCACAAACGCCCATACATCTATGTACCATACCAAAACATAACCCAATTAAGACTCACATATCAGAACACATATCAGAACACATATCAGAACACATATCAGAACACATAACAAAACACATAAGCACGCATGTCACACAATAACACATCTATGTCCAAACATTTTTAAAATTTAGTATCAAAGCATTTTAAGTACACCACAAGTGCCATCTCCAACCCATACTGGAAGAAAAAATTTAAAAACTCGGTGAAAATGGGTCTATGAACTCACCTTACGAAAAGCAATCCAAAGTCTCTTCACGAACAATCAATTATCTAAAGTACACAATACAATATTACACGTCCACATTGACCCCGAAACTCTTATTCTTCATCAATGTAACAACCCTATGATGGATACATCTCAAATCCTATCCCAAATCAGCCCCATGATTGCCCTCTAAGTGTCCACTATCTCAAAATATCCAAAACACAAGTTTAAACCATGTTGTCCGAAAATTAACATTGAACTCGACACTTGTACAAAAAATTCGACCAAGCTACTGACCCCCATAGGCTATACATTCTGAATATTTGAAAATTACGTTCCGAGTACATAATATTAGGCTTTTGAATCACTCAAAAATCTTAGAAAACGAATAAGTTATGACCAAAACGATTTTACTTAAAATATGCCAAGACATTAGCGACATTTTCTGAGACAGTTTAGTGACGGATTCTGACAGATTAGCGACTCCGATTTAACCCTAAAAAACGATTTTTAACCCTAAAAACCAGCCCTAAATTATTTTAATTCCAAAAAATTAAAAACCCTAATCCATCACATGATTAGTTACATGATTCTGACATAATTAATTAAATAAAAACAAATATTAAACAATATATACCTTTAATTAGCCAAAATCAACTTTGCAAAAACCCTAATTTTTCCTCCATGAATGCACCGATCATTTTTTATTTTATAAATTTGATCTTTCCGCTTTGTAGTGTTTTTATTTGTACTTCTAATAGTCCTTTTCCTAATTTAACACAAACCTTAATGGGCTTTTACCCATTTTTTTTTTCTTTCCAACCGTGCATTATTAATGTTTTAACAAAAATAATATTTTTTATTTTATTATTAAATTCATTTTTATATTAATATTTCCTTATTTTTATTTATTATTTATTTATTTATTAATTTCTTAATTAATTAATTACACCTAAACCTTTTAACTAGTAAATTAAACTACTACACCATCACTACATAAATTTCCATTTCTAAACAAATTCATTCTTCTAAAATCCATAGCTTATAACTCTTAAACTACTACAACCTATGCCACTAAATACTTACATATATAATTACGTAATAACATTACGTACACATTATTAAATACGTACACTAGAAAAGTAAAGTAACATTATAATACACATAGCTATTTACATACACATAAAATGACCTCAAAAATGCCATATCACTTCATAGTCACATCTATGTGAACTCATGAGCACGAACTATTTCCATCGTATCATCATATATCATACCACGTACTACATAAACAATGTTTGAACCCAAGTCAAAATCTCAAACACAAACATATAACACATAAATGCATACATAACACATAATCAAAGTCAAACAGTCACAAATGGCAAATCTCAAAATTTAGGGTTGTCACAGGTATCATAGAAGTTTCGAGTTAGAAAGGTATTCGAGGACGTTTTTTGCATCTCATGAAAGGTGGGGAGATAGGGTGGCATGGGAAATGACAAATATGCCCTCAGGTTCCAGGCACGTGAGGGAGTTAACGACAGAACATTAGAGAAAGTAAAAAAAGACGACTCGGGGGCATATTTGCAAGAGAAATGAAAGTTCAGGGGAAAGAATGTTTGTAGTTCTCACTCAGGGGCATATTTGCATTTTTGGGAAAGTAAATGGACGTTTTTTACGGTTTACCTTATATTTTTTTAAATTTATTTTTAATATATTCGTATTTTTAATTATAAATGAAATAGTTAGTTTGTTTAATGAGTGAAATAGTTTTTGAGGGTGTTTTTTGCAAAGAAAAGAAAAGTGGTGTTGGTTGATATTATGATTAGAGGAGTTGTTGTTATTTGGGTGTTATGCTGATGTGACGCTCATGTGATGGTGTTATTTGATGATTTTGATGTTACGACACCTAGATCTCTAAAGGCTAACAACGTAAATCATTCGATAATGTAATCTTTACCAATATTAATGTTCAAGAAAAAAATGACAAAACCTAAAATACACGCGAGACACTTGTGTAACATAAGCTCACTTTTGTTGCTTATTTTGACAATTTTTGGATTATATTATTTTGACAATTTGTTGCTTAGAAGAATTTGGGCTATGCCCAAAACGAAATAAAGAGCACGCAAACAGACACTTCGTTAGAATCTGTTGATTGAAACCCTAACACACAAAATAATGTCGGGCAACGTACCTTTGGATATCCAAACAGATATCCTGCAAAGGCTTCCAGTCAAATCAATTGTTAAGTTCTGATTGGTTTCGAAACTATGGAAGTCTGTTATCTATAGCTCTGTTTTCATCAAAAATCATAGCCAATATCAACATCATCAGCTTGTACGGTACAAGTTAGAAAGTGATAGTGACCTAGAATGTGAATGTTTTTCTCTTATATATGATAATGATAATGATGACAACCAGAAAACCACCCTCCCACTGCTCCTTAGTTTATTTAGGTGTATACGAATGTACAATTCTATTAAAGGTTGTTTCTGTTTTCCGGGTTCCGTAGATGGTTCATTTTACGAAATATTTTTCTATGTTTGTTGGAATCCCATCGTTGGAAAAGTTGGTTTCATTCAAATCCCCAATGGAGTGTGGGCAACTGATCATATTGGTTCTGGAGTTTGTCCTGACCCAAAGCTTGTTAGGATTAATGACACCGGTCGTAGTTGGGAGGTTGAAGTTTTTACTTTAAGTTCACGTATCTAGAAAAGGGTGTATACAGCTAATAAGTGTGAAAACACTTATCCTTTTACCACTTATTTCCAATAATAACAAGACCAAAACGTGTATTTTATATCGTAAAAGTCGGAATTATGCGTGGTTTGTGTTTTTATTGTGTTTTAGGACCAAAAGATGCAAAAGGAAGAAAACATGAGCTATCACGGGCTTTTATCGAAGAAAAAGACTAAAGACGAAGTCGAAAAATCGAGAATGCAAAAAGAACGGAAGTCCAAGGCCTATTCTGAAGATTTATCGAAGAAAAAGTCTAAAGACGGAAGTTTAGTGAAGTCGAAGAACTAAAGTCTAATTGTAGAAGAAAAATTATAAGATAAGTTCAACTTATATCGACAAATTCCGAGACGACGTCGAGAAAGACAAAGAAATTAAATCGAGTCGAGACGAGAAGAAAGAAAGAAGAAAGCTTAAGCACTTAATCTTCCCACCTCCTATAAATACCCCCCTAATATGTCATTAGGAGGGTGTTAGGTGGTTAGTTTTTAGTAGTTGTAGTTAATTTTTAGTTTTTTAAGTGTGTTTTTAATTTCTCTCTTTTTTTCCTTTCAAACTTATTGAATCTTTACATTAATCTTGTAATCTTTTGATATTAATCTTTAACCAATCAAGCTTATTTCCTTAATTCTCATTCTACCTTTCTTAATCTTTATCTTAATCTTGATAATCATGTAGTTTTATTTTAATTTTGTTGATGGTTTGATTGTGTAGCTTATTTGATTGTGCTTATTAAATTTGTGATTTTAAAAGTTTCTTTATAAAGGTGCTTATTTCTTTAATCTTAATGCTATATAGTTCTTAAGAATTAGTTATTTTGTTAAGTTTAATATTTTGATAAAAAGTTGATTTTCAGTATTTAGATTATTTAGTGTTTTTATAGGTTTTTAAATTCTAGCTTATTTACTTTTTCTTAAAATTCTTTTGGTTAAGTTTTTGGTAAAATGCTTATTGATTTTTTGCTTATTTTCCTTATTGCTAGTTTTCTTATACGGAATATTTGATAACCCCTTTATTTCGGATAGTGAGTGTCTGTCGTTTATTCCGAATAGCAACATTTCAAGTATTCAGGATAGTCTGCAAAATTTATTCCGAATATGGAGCATTTCCCTTATTCCGGATAAGTGCTTCAAATTAATTCCGGATAAGAGTCCAAAGTATTCCGGATAAGGGGTACTTGTATATTTCGGATAAGCCTCTCAACTAGTTATTCTGGATAAGCCTTTTTAATATTTATTCCGGATAAGCAGTAGAAGAAACATTGCGGATAAGACTCAGTAGCTACATTCCGGATAAGCATCATCTCCAATTATTCCGGATAAGTGCCCGAAGTGGATTACGGATAAGAAGCCTTTCAGTTCATTTTTCCGGATAAGCTCACGAAGTAATTATTTCGGATAAGTAGAAGAAGATTATTCCGGATAAGCACCAATATTTAAGATTCCGAATAAGCCACATTTCTTCATTCCGGGTAACAATCCGGATATCATTCCGGATAAGGGTTTTTATTTCCAGTTTTGAATTTCAATTTTTCCCGCCTTTTTACTTAGAATTATTCTAACTTGTTTTGATTTAGTTTAAATTTTCAAGCTTTCATTTTTACTTATCTACTCAACGACATTTTCACTTTTAGATTAAAATAGATAATCAAACCATTTATTTTTCCACCAAGAACGACTGAGTCGCACTTTTGACTAGTAATCAATTCGAAAAGACTGGAATCAACGAACTTTCATACTTGGTTATAACCTTGTATTAAATGGCGCCGCTGCCGGCTCTTTTCGTTAAGATTAACGGTTTTTAAGTGAGAGACGCTTTGGATTTTGGGATCCGTTCATCTTTGAACGTTATTTTCTTGCTTAAAATTTTCAAAAATCCATAAAAATTAAAAATTTTCAAAAATAAAAAAAATAGAAAAACATAAAAAACCAAAAATATTTCTTGTCTATCTTTCTTTTTCTTTTGTAGGTGTGTATGCGTACTCGTGCTCGTAAGAAGAAAGTAGCTCAAGCCGAAGTCATAACTCCACCTATTGTCACCATGGACAATCAACCAATGATCGATCTTTTGCAATCGCACGTAGAGGGCAACACCGATGGTATTGTCATACTCGAGATTGGAGCCAACAACTTTGAGCTTAAATCCGGTTTCATTCAAATGGTCTCTGCTCAACATTTCTTGGGGCGTTCGCTTGATGATCCTCATGACCATATATAAAGGTTTCTTCAACTCACCAATACGGTCAAGTATAATGGGGTTTCACAAGAGGTGATTCGCTTGCAACTTTTTCCTTTCTCCTTAGAGGGACAAGCCCGGAATTGGCTTGATAAGGAACGGCCACAAATTATTCGTACGTGGACGGATTTAGAGACTAAATTCATCAACTACTTTTTCCCACCCTCACGTACTACCGCTTTGCGGAATGAAATCATTACCTTTGAACAAAAGTACGGTGAGACATTTAGTGAACCTTGGGACCGTTTTAAGGAACTTTTAAGAAAGTGTCCACAATATGGTTTCACAAAAGTACATCAAATTAATACTTTTTACAATGGGTTAAGCATGAATGACCAAGATTCACTAAATAGTGCCTCGGGGGGTAACATTTTGGTTAAGTCTTCTAATGCCGCTTGGGATATTATTGAGAACAAGTCTAGAGTGCAAACCAAGAGTGTTCAGACTAATGTGGCTAGTGCTAGCACTAATGAGAGCGACAAGAGAATTGATAAACTTACTTCGCTTGTTGAAACACTTGCTCTCCAAACCGCTAACAACACCAAAGCTATCAATGCTCAAGTTAATGCTATGAGTCATTCATGTGAAATATGCGGGGGATCTCACTCATACACCGATTGTCCTTCGACTCATGACAATCCAAAAAATGTGTATGCTGCCAACGGTAACTTTTCTACGGGAGGCTATCAAGCACGTCCTCAAGGTGACCGCAATTTGCTCAGTTATCGTTCAAACAACTTTCTTTCACCACCCGATTTTACCCCACAAAACCCAAACAACCTCAACCGCAACAATCAAAACCAACCTCGAGCTCCAAATAAATATCAAACCCAAAGAAACCAATATCCACCTCAAAGAAACAATCAAGTTCACCAACCACCCGCTTATCAACCACCTGCCTACCATACTCTTCCTCCCACCCAACCCACCACATATAATCAAGAGGTTGACACTTACATGAGGACTAATGATGTGATAGTGCAAAATCTTCAGCGGGAAATGGCCAACATGAAAGCAGATATGGTGAAACAAGGGAATGATCTTCGAGCCGATATGCAAAACTCTTTGGCAAGTCAAACGAATGAATTAAGGAACATGATGGCTAGTTTCTTCCCAAGTAATCAAGCCTCTGGTTCGGGTTATCTTCCGAGTAACACCGTTGCTAATCCAAGAGGGGAGATGAAAGCAATCACCACTCGAAGTGGAAAAGGTTTAAAGGAACCCGAGCTTCCTACACCTACACCGGTGATTGTGACAAAGGAAAACGAGTCCCCTTCTCCAATTCCTCCACCTTTTATTTCTCCAATTACTCCAACTTCTACTTCTCCAATTCCACCACCTTCTACTTCCACCCCTCCACCACCCAAGGATGTGAGTGAGAATTCTATTCCAAAGCCTTCATCTCAACCCAATATACCTTATCCCTCAAGGTTGAGGAAAGAGAAGTTGAAGAACAAGGATGATATTCAGGTTTCTAACTTTCTCAAAATGTTTAAACAACTGAATTTCAATATCTCCTTTGCCGAGGCTCTCGCTCACATGCCGAAGTATACTAAAATGTTTAAAGATCTTCTCAGTGATAAGGGGAAACTCCTTGATATCGCTCAGACCCAACTTAATGAGAATTGCTCCGCAGTGCTCTTAAGGAAATTACCCACCAAACTTGGTGATCCGGGTCATTTTCTCATTCCTTGCAACTTCCCCGGGGTAGAGAATTGTATGGCCCTAGCCGATCTAGGTGCTAGTATCAACTTAATGCCTCTAAGCGTTTGGAAACAATTGTCTCTACCCGAGCTAGTCCCCACACGAATGACCTTGGAATTAGCTAACCATACGGTTTCTTATCCAGTGGGGATAACCGAAGATGTCTTCATCGGTGTCGATAAATTCACCTTTCCGGCGGATTTTGTTGTCATAGACTATGAGATGGATCCCCGTGTTCCATTAATCGTTGGACGTCCATTCTTGAGGACCGGTGGCACTCTCATTGATGTACCCGCGGGCGAATTAATCATGAGAGTTGGCGACGATAAAATCGTCTTCAACATGGGTAAACTTTCTAAGCAGCCTTCTGACAACGAGAGTGTTAATTTCATTGACGTTCTTGATGAGGCTTGTGAAGAACATTTCAAAGACGCTTGTAAAAGTGGTTCTTCTTCTCTACCCATTGTTGAGACCGTTGCCTCTATTGCTCCATCACTAACTCCATTTGGAGAAAGTGATATTCTTTTGAAAGAATTTGAATCTACTTTGGGAGATGTGGACTTGTAATATGACGATTCTCCCTCCAATTGGGATGAAGACATTCGTACCATTGAGAAACTTATCAATGAGGACCATATTTCTCCACCATCTCCTAGGGATATCTCTATCGATGAACCGAATTTGACTACGCCTTCTATCGAAAATCCTCCGAATTTAGAGCTTAAGGACCTACCGTCTCATCTCGAGTACGTTTTCCTTGAAGACAACAAGAAGTCACCCGTCATCATCGCAAAGGATTTGAAAGAAGACAAAAAATCCTGACTTATCGCCGTGCTGAAGAATCATAAGCGATTACGTGGAAAATCTCTGATATTCGTGGAAATGATCCTCACTTTTGCACACATAAAATTCTCATGGAGGACTACTTTAAACCCACTATTCAAAGCCAAAGAAGGGTGAATCCCAAGATCCATGACATTATCAAAAAAGAGGTTATCAAACTTCTTGATGCGGGAATGATCTACCCTATCTCGGATTCACCTTGGGTTAGTCTGGTCCATTGTGTGCCTAAGAAAGGAGGAATCACCGTTGTGCCCAATGAAAACAACGAGTTGATTCCTACTCGTCTCGTTACAGGGTAGAGAGTTTGTATAGACTATCGCAAACTCAATGATGCAACGAGAAAGGATCATTTTCCCCTTCCTTTTATGGACCAAATGCTTGAACGTCTAGCGGGTAATGACTATTACTGCTTTTTAGACGGTTTCTCAGGGTATTTTCGAATTCCCATCGATCCTAAAGACCAAGAGAAAACCACATTCACTTGTCCTTATGGAACATTTTCTTACAAAAGAATGCCTTTCGGCTTATGCAATGCTCCTGGGACATTCCAAAGGTGTATGATGGCTATCTTCCATGACATGGTTGAAGAAACTATGGAAGTCTTCGTGGATGATTTCTCGGTCTATGGTGATTCTTTCTCTCATTGCCTTGCCAATTTGGAACGCATGCTTAAGCGGTGTGAAGACACTCGCCTTGTTCTAAATTGGGAAAAATGCCATTTCATGGTAAAAGAAGGCATTGTTCTTGGACATAAAATCTCCAAAGCCGGTCTTGAAGTAGACCGTGCTAAAGTGGATGTCATAGCCAAATTACCTCCACCCGCAACCGTGAAGGGTGTGAGAAGTTTCCTTGGTCATGCGGGCTTCTATCGTCTATTAATTCAAGATTTTTCTAAAATCGCTCGCCCGATGACCCACCTCTTGGAAAAATATACTTCTTTCATCTTTTCCAAAGAGTGTCTTGAATCCTTCAATCTTCTTAAGGATAAGCTTACTAAGGCACCGGTCTTGGTTACCCCTAATTGGGAGCTACCTTTTGAATTGATGTGTGATGCTAGCGACTTTGCTATTGGAGCGATTTTGGGCCAAAGAGTGAAAAAACACTTCCAACCAATCCATTACGCTATGAAGACAATGACGGGGGCTCAATTGCATTATACCACTACCGAAAAAGAGCTTTTAGCTGTAGTGTATGCTTTTGAGAAATTCTGCCCCTATCTTGTCCTTTCTACCACCATTGTGTACACCGATCATTCCGCGTTGAATTACTTGCTGACTAAGCAAGATTCCAACCCAAGACTTCTTCGTTGGGTTTTTCTCCTTCAAGAATTTAAAATCGAAATTCTTGACAAAAAGGGAGCGGAAAACCTAGCCGCGGATCATCTAAGTAGATTTGAGGATCCGTATCAAGGGGATCATCCGAATAAAGAGATCAATGACTCTTTTCCCCTTGAGACCTTAATGTCTATCAATTCCAATCTTGATGACACCCCGTGGTTTGCGGACATTGCAAACTACTTAGCAGGTGGTATCCTTATCGAAGGGTTAACATCCCAACAAAAGAAGAAGTTCTTTAAAGATATTAAGACTTACATTTGGGATGACCCTTATCTCTTCAAACAATGTGCTGATCTGATTATTCGCTGATGTGTTGATGGACCCGCAACTTTAGAAATTCTTGAAGCTTGCCATAAAGGACCCACTGGTGGTCATTTTGGTCCAAATTATACCGCGAAGAAAGTGTTCGACTCTGGATTCTATTGGCCCACCATTTACCGTGACGCTCACAAAATGGTTAAAAATTGTGATGCTTGCCAAAGACAAGGCAAGATCACACATAAAGATGAGATGCCTCAAAATTTCATACAAGAATGTAAAATCTTTGATGTATGGGGTATCGACTATATGGGGCCATTTCCATCATCTAAAGGGAACAAGTACATCCTCGTAGCCATTGACTATGTTTCTAAATGGGTTGAAGCCAAGGCTCTCCCTACGAACGACGCGAGGGTGGTTGTGAACTTTCTGAAGCAACTTTTTGCTCGATTCGGTGTTCCTCGTGCTATCATCAGTGACCGCGGGACTCATTTTTGCAATGATCAATTTGCTCGAGTCATGGCTAAGTACGGTGTCAATCACCGTCTTTCCACCGCTTATCATCCTCAAACAAATGGTCAAGCCGAGATATCTAACCGTGGACTGAAGATAATTCTAGAGAGAACTGTGGGAGAGCATCGTGCCTCTTGGGTTGATAAGTTAGATGATGCTTTGTGGGCTTTCCGTACCGCATATAAGACCCCAATTGGTTGTACACCTTATCGTCTTGTGTACGGGAAAGCATGCCACCTCCCTATCGAGCTGGAACATAAGTCATACTGGGCCTTGAAGTGGGCTAACTTCGACATCAACAAAGCCGGCGATCTTCAGAAGATTCAACTCAATGAGCTAAATGAACTGAGGAATCAAGCTTATGAGAACTCATTAATATACAAGGAGAAGACCAAGATCATCAATGATGCAAGGATTAAGAACCGAGAGTTCCACGTTGGTGATCAAGTTTTACTCTTTAACTCTCGGTTGAAGATCTTCTCGGGAAAGCTAAAGAGCCGCTGGTCTGGTCCATTCACCGTCGCCAAAGTCTTCCCATATGGCACATTGAGCTTTCACAGCCAAATGGGCCCAATTATAAGGTGAATGGCCAGCGCGTAAAGTTGTACTTTGGTGAGGACATCTCTCATGAGATGATTCCATCCCTCACCACGTTTCCCTTGAATTAAGTCCTGGGTCGAGTCAGGCTCGTGACTCGGTTAACAAAAACAAGCGCTTCTCGGGAGGCAACCCGTTGATCTATCCTTTACCGTATTCATAATAAGTGTAAGGGGAGCCCCGTATGTGTTTGTTGTCTTGTTTCTTCTTCGGTGCAGGGATTAAAGCTTCAAAGATCCATTCTCGATGACTTTTGACGAACCGTGATTCCGTGTATCCGTCTTCCTGGTTCTATCCTATACTGTCGTGATTCAATATTTCATATCTTATATGTTCACATTGAAATCACTATAGTTGTCCTTTCCTTAGCAAGATTTAAACAAAGTGCACAATGTCATAAGTGTAGGGGAGTTTACTCCCACATGCTTAAACATTGAGGACAATGTTTATATCAAGTTTAGGGGGGACTTCTATCGAAGTAAGTGGTCTTTTCCATGAATTTGTCCTCATTTTAACCGGAAAATTTGATTTTTCGACATTTTTCAAAATTTTAATCTATTTTGGCCTAGTAGTTTTTCCTTTGTTTTCGTTATTTACATTCTTTGCTAGAATAAATTTTTAATAAAGTGGTTTTAAATTTTTCAAAGTCGTGAATATTTTGACTCAACCCGAGTTTACTTATCTAAGTTTACTCTAGCTGGTATCCTTAACGTGTTTAAGTCAAGTTTTGCTAGGCTTTTATATAGGGAACTTTAAAACGCGAAAGTCTTAACTCTCACGGGTTAAGAACTAGAACTTTTCGTAAGTTCCTATAATTGATCATAGAGAGTCGTTTATCAAGGGAACTTTAAAATGCAATTTCTAATCTTGAAAAAGTCTAAGAGTTTGCAAGATCCTATTGATGACTCGAAAAGCCAAAACTTTGATTTAATTGGCTAAGCATCCACGAGTCTTATTCCTTGAGATTTTAAATTGTGAAGAACGAGAGATGATAGAGTCTATTATAAGATTCGTATTCTTTCGTGAATTTATGTGAGTTGATTATAAGCCTATTCTCCCATCGCTTACTAATAAATTTATCTGCAATAAATAAGGTTTTACGATTTGAAAAGTTACTTAGCTTCTAGCGCAAGATCGTTTAAAAGTTGCTCGGTATTAATTAGAGTTCATAGCCAAGGCATAACTTATTTAAGCGGGATGCGAAGATTGGCGAGTCCGAAAAGGTCCTAACAAGACATGAGGGCTACATTTTGTTGCTAAAGATCCAAAAGTGATGTGAAGAATCATTTATCAAAAATCAATATGAAGGATCGAGACACACGACGAAAAGAAAAAACTCCCCTAAAGATCATGGAGAAGTCTATCCGAAAAGACCCTAGCAAGGTATGAGGATAAATAGATCCAAGTCCTAAAAGGAGGCAGATATCAAAGTCCAAAATAAAGATTGGGGAAAAATGAAGAAGTCGTGGTCCAAAGATGAAGAATCTCTCAAAACTTCAAGTGAAGAAATTCCTATTATAAAGAGAAGACCATAATTTCAAGAACGTCTCTCAAATATTTGAAGTATGAAGTCGCTGCCAAATATCAGTCCGAGAAAGGTGTCAAATCGTGAAGCGAGTTATGCCAAAATATGAACTTTATGAGGTCCCGAGAAGCAGTTTTAAAAGATTTTGTCCTTTAGCTAACTATTGATTAAATCGTCCCACTTTATTTTCAGCTTAAATAACTATCGAAATAAGTCAAACAATGCATACTTGTGATCATTTAAGACAATATTAAAATATAAGAGATACACCTAGGAATAAGGGAGTCTAAGTAAATAATTGGGCCACATGAGTTCGTGTTAGTTTGCTAACTTATAATAACAATGATCTCGTTTTTATGCTTGGTATGGGGAACGTGAAACTTGAGAATGATAAACATTCATGAAAACCAAAAGCACATTGTAAGTCTTTGATTTCTTACTTGTTTTGTTCTTTTAGTTTCCGTAGTGTTTAGCATTTAATAAAGGCCAAGGTGGGTTATTTATGATGAAGAAATGTAATATGTGCTTTGAAATTAATGCATAGTATGAGGACATTGCAATGGTCAAGTGTAGGGGATTTAATAAGTGTGAAAACACTTATCCTTTTACCACTTATTTCCAATAATAACAAGACCAAAACGTGTATTTTATGTCGTAAAAGTTGGAATTATGCGTGGTTTGTGTTTTTATTGTGTTTTAGGACCAAAAGATGCAAAAGGAAGAAAACATGGGCTATCACGGGCTTTATCAAAGAAAAAGACTAAAGACGAAGTCAAAAAATCGAGAATGCAAAAAGAACGGAAGTCCAAGGCCTATTCTGAAGATTTATCGAAGAAAAAGTCTAAAGACGGAAGTTTAGTGAAGTCGAAGAACTAAAGTCTAATTATAGAAGAAAAATTCTAAGACAAGTTCAACTTATATCGACAAATCCTGAGACGACGTCGAGAAAGACAAAGAAATTAAATCGAGTCGAGACGAGAAGAAAGAAAGAAGAAAGCTTAAGCACTTAATCTCCCTACCTCCTATAAATACCCTCATAATATGTCATTAGGAGGGTGTTAGGTGGTTAGTTTTTAGTAGTTGTAGTTAATTTTTAGTTTTTTAAGTGTGTTATTAATTTCTCTCTTTTTTTCCTTTCAAACTTATTGAATCTTTACATTAATCTTGTAATCTTTTGATATTAATCTTTAATCAATCAAGCTTATTTCCTTAATTCTCATTCTACCTTTCTTAATCTTTATCTTAATCTTGATAATCATGTAATTTTATTTTAATTTTGTTGATGGTTTGATTGTGTAGCTTATTTGATTGTGCTTATTAAATTGGTGATCTTAAAAGTTTCTTTATAAAAGTGCTTATTTCTTTAATCTTAATGCTATATAGTTCTTAAGAATTAGTTATTTTGTTAAGTTTAATATTTTTATAAAAAGTTGATTTTAAATATTTAGATTATTTAGTGCTTTTATAAGTTTTTAAATTCTAGCGTATTTACTTTTTCTTAAAATTCTTTTGGTTAAGTTTTTGGTAAAGTGCTTATTGATTTTTGGCTTATTTTGCTTATTGCTAGTTTTCTTATACGGAATATTTGATAACCCCTTTATTCCGGATAGTGAGTGTATGTCGTTTATTCCGAATAGCAACATTTCAAGTATTCAGGATAGTCTGCAAAATTTAATCCGAATATGGAGCATTTCCCTTATTCCGGATAAGTGCTTCAAATTAATTCCGGAAGAGTCCAAAGTATTCCGGATAAGGGGTACTTGTATATTTCGGATAAGCCTCTCAACTAGTTATTCCGGATAAGCCTTTTTAATATTTATTCCGGATAAGCAGTAGAAGAAACATTGCGGATAAGACTCAGTAGCTACATTCCGGATAAGCATCATCTCCAATTATTCCGGATAAGTGCCCGAAGTGGATTCCAGATAAGAAGCCTTTCAGTTCATTTTTCTGGATAAGCTCACGAAGTAATTATTCCGGATATGTAGAAGAAGATTATTCCGGATAAGCACTAGTATTTAAGATTCCGGATAAGCCACATTTCTTCATTCCGGGTAACAATCCGGATATCATTCCGGATAAGGGTTTTTATTTCCAGTTTTTGAATTTCAATTTTTCCCGCCTTTTTACTTAGAATTATTCTAACTTGTTTTGATTTAGTTTAAATTTTCAAGCTTTCATTTTTACTTATCTACTCAACGACTTCACTTTTAGATTAAAATAGATAATCAAACCATTTATTTTTCCACCAAGAACGACTGAGTCGCACTTTTGACTACTAATCAATTCGAAAAGACTGGAATCAACGAACTTTCATACTTGGTTAAAACCTTGTATTAACGGCATATAAAAAATTGTTTGTGGTTTGACGCGGGATCATGTTTGTATTAAAGGGTCTATTTATTTGCAGGCATATGATTTTAGTATTAAAGAATTTGATCGTGGTAATGTTAACGTCATCGTTTCCTTTAATTCGAAAAGCTACAAGTTTGGCAAACTACCTCTTCCTGGTAGGTTATCGCTAATACGTAAATGGAAAGTGATGGAGGTTAAGGACACGCTTGGGTTGCTTGAGTATGATGGTGATGGTAGCTATTGTGTTTGGGTTGATGGAGTTTGTTACTAAATCATTTACAAAGATGTTCACAGTTAAGCTATCGAGTAAGTTTCTTGATAATGGAGTAGTGAAGTTTAAGAAGAATCGTGAACTTGCAATACAAGTGGAGGATGGTAGTGATAACAAGTCCAGACTTGAAGCTTAAGAACAATGGTATTAGGATGAATGGAAACTATAGTACCTCAAACTTTGATGATGATGTTGGAAGGTATAACTATCAAACCTGTTTTGATTAGTTTACGCCATTAGAATGATGCTAATGCTTTATATATTTGTGATCTCTAGGATCCAAGTTTTTTAGTATCAATGACCAAATATTTTGTTGACAGTCTTATGATTGTGTTTCTTTATTTCGATTTATATAGAATTATTTGTTAGCTAAATGATGATCCATTGGGTTTACACTTCACATACACATAAGTCTCATGAACAAAAACGTAGATGTTGCATTGGTAAATTGTATTGATTATACATGTTTAGGCCATCCACAATGGGGTGACATGGCATGGTTCAAACAAATGAATTACACCTTAAATTATAGTTCAATTTCATTGTAGGAGGTACGTGTAAACCGAGTGCTTCTCTGTAAGTACCGTCTTTTAACTTTGATGATGGACCCTTTGATATCATATCCTTTACTTTTTTGAAGAAAATTTCATATTATTCTCTGCATAAACTTATAAAGTAGGCTTAATGGATTGTGAACCATTTCATTCTCCGATATGTGGCATCTATTGTACTCAACATAACATAATGGGTTGGAGATGCCCTTATTCTGGTTATATACAAGTTAGACTAGTACTCATCCTGTCATCTAGTTGACCTGCTTGTCACCTTGGGGAAGAAGCGTAAAGACGGCTAGGGCCCCAAGTTAACTTATGTAGAACATATAATGTTTGTCATTTCAGCAAATGTTGATGTCTTTTTATTAAAACTTATGTAGCACATACTAAGTCGATGTGATTATCATCTTTATAGTCTCTCGTGGCTGATAAGTAATTCACATTTATATGCATAAAGGGTATTGTAATAACTTCTTGTATATATGAGTAATCTTTGGCGCAATTGACCATTTAAATCAGTGAATATATGAATATGATTGATGAAGTTTCCAACAAGTGTATAATGTCAATGCCATATTTATGATGATAACTGATAACTTTACCAACAGTAAATATGCTAGACAACTGATTCAAACTAAAATCTTTTGCAAGCATTAACGTCAAACAACATACATATAGAGTTACAGATAACATTAATTTCCATAAGAGAATAACAAACAAATATTATTATTTACAGACTTCACAAATAGTTTCTTACCTATGTTTTACTGATATGGAAGAGTGGGGATGTGTTGGGTTTTGGTAATTTAACCTTTTCAGTTGTGGTTTAACGCATTGTTTCCAGGGAGATAATCTGTAAATTTTTTTATATATTTTCAATCCATGTTCTACTAAATTCCTAATTATAAGCCTAACTTTTTGGCCCAAGCCCCCCTCCCAAGCCCCTTCAATGTTTTGTCATTGGCTTTAACCTTAAGCATGACACATAGTAATATATCTTCGGTAAACACAGAACGCAGAATATTAGAACTACAGGGTGCTAGTAGCTTAGCATATGCAATTACAACAACTTTTTTGAAAAATAAGGAAAAAGCTTGTCATGTTCTACACTCAGGTGTAGATACCTCTTCCTGCACCACCTCATTTGCTAGTTTGGTTGTGCGCTTGAACATACATAAACATTAAAGTTACAAAAATTAGATTCGTCATTTTTACATGATGAAAAATAGTGATTGGCATAAACAATGAACTAAGGAAACTGTGATCCATTCAGAACTGCTAAGTTATCTTTTATATAGTTCATAAAGAGACACCTCAACTAAAAAATGTTCAACTAAGGCTCTATATTTGTATCTACTTAGTTATGCGCATATATCTCCAATCCCCACTACACACAACTATTTGGTGAGCTTCCCATGTTTGAGGATAAATGTGTTTTACCCTCGAAATCATAAGTGATTTCAGTTATTGCATATAGAAACTTGAGTCTCTTGTTAGACATCTCTTTCTTTCTTTTATTTACAACAGCATAAACGGGCGCGTGCACACACACGCACACAAACCGAAGCACACTTTGTAGAGGTTTGTGTGTGAAGATGGCAAGAGTGTATTTTGCGCCATCTAGAGTGGCAAAGGATAGAGCAGAACAATATTAATGCAAATTTACATCACTTCTAAATGAACTCTTTAAAACTTGAATTTATTCTGAAATGTGGATCAATCTAGATGAACCCTAAGGGATAGTTTATTGAGCTTGAAGCCATCTCTGGTAGTATAATGGGCGG
Organism: Glebionis coronaria; assembly: GCA_025667525.1. Lineage (NCBI taxonomy): Eukaryota > Viridiplantae > Streptophyta > Magnoliopsida > Asterales > Asteraceae > Glebionis > Glebionis coronaria. Next base: position 628,955,271 of record CM046874.1, on the reverse strand, counting down.
AGTTTAGTGGTTTTAGGTAAAGTGTTGGGTCAGATCTGGTCCTTTTTTATACTAGTTAAAACGAACTATTTGAATGTATCAGCTCATCACAAGCTGAAGCTAGGTACTGTTAGATCGTACACGTAATTTGGTCGCTGAAGGCCGCTGAAAGCTTCGCTGAAGGCACATGCTCATATAGGAAGGTTCTAGAATTTCGAAGAAGAACTTTAGAAAATATCTATGTAAAAGATATGTTGATCCCTTTGATTGGATCTATATTCTGTTAAGAACTAGTATAATAGTTTGTAATCAAACTAAAACACTTTGAGAACTCTTACTCAAGCTAAATAAGTTATGCGGAATCTAACTTATAAAGCATATAAGAACAGAATTACATTTAGCTATTCGATTCTCTTATTAATCGACTTGAATGAGGTACATAAATGACATTGTACCTATGTTCATTTTATAGAGTAAGGAACCCTAGAAACCTTAGAATATTCTATAAAGATAACTATATCATAGACGATATATTATTAATATTCTAACTATTTTAGTATATCACATAAGATATACTCTAACTATTACTACGACATATCTTATACAAAGATATATTCTTCCTAATCAATATAGCAGTACTTACTTTATAAGTAGCAGTACTTACTATATACCGCGTTAATACTAACGGTACTTGAAAGATACTACCAGTACTTCAATAATACTAACGGTACTTGACACTTACAAAATTCCCAACAATCCTCCCCTAAACAAGAATGATAACTTGTTGTCTTCTTGTTTCTCTTTGTACTAGATGTATTTAGAATACATGTCTTCAGTCTTTCCTTCATCCTTGGATTGAACTTGGTAATTTATATTTGTATCCAACTGAATGTAGCCAAACACTTCAATGTAGATCTTCTTCTGATAAGATAATCTTCAAACATCATGAATATCATCTTTTTCTTCAACTTATGATCTTCTTGTGTCTTGGAAACATTCAGTTTTCTTTGCAGCAATAGTTATTGTCTTCTTGAGTTAAATCTATGAACTCTGAATCATGAACTTCAATCTTGATTTGATGAGACAAAACCTTCTAAGTATCTTTTCTTGAATACTTCTTTGCTTGCAATCTTCATACCTGAAATAAAATAGTCAACAACAAAAACCAATCTGTATTGGCTTCATGATTTTTAGCAAATCACCAGCTATCAACGGATTTGATATATTCTTTACCAGTTAGCCGTACACTCTGGAATAGCCAATACTTTATTCATAAAGAATAAGGTGTACCGATAACCTTACAATTTTTGGTAAATTGTCAACCATCAATGGATTTGATTAAGTCTTTACCTAGTACCGTTTGTCTAGGACTAGCCAACTCTTTGTCTCGAAACAAGGTGAGTCAGAACCATATAGTTTTTAGAAAACTACCAGCTTTCAACGGATTTGAGAAGTCTTTACCACAAATCGTTTGCTTATGGACTAGCCAGTTCTTATGTGTGTTAGACATGGTGAACTGAGAACCATTTGTGAAGTGTGACTGAAAGTCAAACACTTAAGGCTCTTTCTCAGCTTCTTCCTCATCTTTCAAATCCTTGATTTTTTGTTTAACCATTCTGATCAACTCCAAAGCATCAACAGACTCTTTTGTAACTTCCAATTGTTGTTCCAACATTCTTTCCAACAATCTTTGTTTAAATGGATAACTCTTCTCATGTAGCATATAGTAAGTAACATCATCTATACCCAAAATATGCAATCCACATGACCTATAATATCTCCAGTAACTAGGAACCTGATTCTCAAATTCCTTCAATATTTCTTGATCACAGTTGTGTGGTTCATACATGAAGAGCAATTCCCTATATGATAGTGATACCTCAGTTTTACCTGCACTGGCTTCTTGAACTAATCTGAAAAGATCCTGAATATCTTGTCTGTCAAGAATATGAAGAATATCTTCCAAAAGTCTGAATATTCTTGTTGTGCCATCAGTTCTTTGAATTCCATGAGCTTCCAGTCCTTGATCCATAGAGTATATCCATCTAGAAATAGATGACCTCTTTCCAAAAATCTCTGTATCATTACATTGATCTTCAAATTTTACTATCTTCAAGTACTTTTTCAAGCTCTCATCATCATCACCATCTTCTATTGTTGACTTAGCCTTTTTGGCTTTTTGCTTCCTCTTAGTTGATCTTTTCCTCTTAACACCCTTGGAGGTTCCTTCAAATTCCATTGAACCTTCTTCCAAGTTTGTATGTACCGTTTCTTCAGTATGTACTGTTGACTGTGTATGTACTGCTTGTACATTTTCAGTCTGAGCAACATCTTGAGCTTTATCTCCTTCATTCATTATTTGAGCAGTCTCTTCCTCTTTTGAACTTACCTTCTGCTTTCTACTTTTCCTCACATATGTGGTCTTGATAGGTGGAGATGTACTTGTAGGTTCAGTAGTACTTGGCTCAATTCTAGGAGCACTTCCAAATTGCCTTTGTTGTTGCAGATGTCTTCTAGCTTTTTCAACAACTATCCTATCTGCTTCAGATCCAATCTCAACAAATCAATTCAGCTCTTATATGTTGTTCATACAAAGTCCTGATTTCTTCAAAATTCTTCTTGACCAACTAAGTATGAGTCAAATTCTTAACTTTCTTGAGAAATGTCATCATTTGATTCCTAATCTGCATGGTAGTTAGAGGCTTAACTTTTCTTTTCTTCTCTTTTCAGTAAAGAATATTTGTTGCTCCCTTACCAGATCATCAATCAGTTTTGATTTCTCTTCTTCATCATAAGTATCTCTCTCTTCAGCTAACAATGAGTCTACAAGAAGCTCACTTGCATGTAATTCAACTCGGATCATATCATACTCTTGTATGTTCCATTCTTGCTGTATTCTCTTAGCTTCTAGCAAATGCTTCTTAGCTTCAAGTTCTTCTTGCAAGTCTTCTTCACGAATCTGAGCTTGTATCCTAAGAGCATATTCCTCATCATGGTCTAATTGATTAAATCTATACATGACTTTGCTGATATCTTCATCTGAATCACTTTCATTTTCAGATTCTGATTGTATTTGCTTCTTCCCCCTATCCTTTGGATTAATCTTAGGTAACTTCTTCTTCAGCTTGGAAGGTCTTTCCTCATCAGCTTGCTCTTGAATAACTATACCTTTAGTAGTGTCTGAAGCTTGAACTTTCTTACCTTTAGTTTGATCCTTCTTGGCAAGAACTTCTTGTTGTGTCTTATTCACCAACGGTACTTGTAGTCGGCTTAGTTAGCTTAGAAGTACTTGGGTCTTTAACAATGTCAGTAGTACTTGTAGTCGGCTTAGTTGGCTTAGCAGTACTTGGATCTTCAACAATGTTGACTTCATCAGTATTAGACACACTTGTTTCTTCAATCACTTGTGTATCTCCATATACCCTTTCTTCCACTGAAGCTATCCTTTCAACTTGCACCTCTTTAGTCTTGTCTGATCCATTGCTTACTCTTGATCTGGACAGTACTTGCAAAGACTGTTTCTTGTGAAACCAAATTTGTCTTTGTGGTGGTGGAGTTGAAGATACAGGAAATTGAACATTAATCTCCTCCAGGTTCTCATAGAAAGTACTCCAGTTCACTTGAATTTGTGGTGATTGATTTTCTGGTGCTGACTGAGTTACCATCATTTCTTCAACTTGTGGCTCCTCATAAGTAGGTTGTGGTTCTTCCTGTTGAACCTCCATGTTTGTAGGTTCATCCACACCAGTCTCTAAACCAATTCCATCTTCAAAATTCCCAATGACATCATCATCCAACTCAAATTTGATGTCATTTCCAAAGACCCTTGTATGATTATCAGAAGAAGGTAGTTGTTCTTCATAATTCCTCCCCTGTTTGGTTGCATTCAGTTGCCTTTTCTTATGGTTTCTGAACCTTTGATTTTTAAGTGCAGCCTTCTGAGTAGACCTATTCTGCCTCATCCAAGGTGATACTTTGTTCATCAACTTGATTAGGCTAGCTTCTAATTCAACAATTTTCTTGTCTTGAACAAGTTTTTCCTTTTGAAACACCTGTACCTGTTGGGACAAACGAGTACACAAAGCAGTTAAATTTGCAACATCCACCACCTCTGGTGCTTGTGCTGGTGGTGAACCACTAGCAGCAATAGAAGCAGCAGGTGTATGGATCATCTCATCAGTATTTGGTGGAGCACCATTATTGTGAGAAGAAGATTGAGAATCTTCTAAGGAATGGGAACTCTGGTTAGAAGGAGTTTGTTGAGAAGCACTAACATTGCTAGGTTCCTCACCTTCTTGGTTGGCAGGTTGGGCTAACATGTGAGCAAACAATGGTGTAACAGTTCCTGTAAAGGCATTGCCTTGTTTGGTCAAGAAAGAGAAAGTTCTCTTTGTGAATGTAGGAACATCCCCTGTATTAGTTAACTCTGGTAGGTTAGGGATTTGGTCACTAACTAAAGTCTGAATGAATCTAGGATACATTAAAAGCTTTTTAGTTCCTTCCAAATTCTTAGTCATGCCTTCAAAAATTAATCTTGAAAAATTAAAAACCCTGTTACTTGCTAGACAAATACCAGTTGATGCCAATGCAGCAGGAATTTGATCAAAAGATGTACTTTTAGAACTTAAACAGTGAATAATGGCATGAAAGAGCAATTTCCATTGAGGTGAAAACAAAGCTTTAAAGAAAGTAAGACTTTCCCTACCACCTCCATAGCCCATGGCTGCAAGGCCATCATGTATCTCTGTATTATTAAGCATACTAAGTCCATTTTCATCATTTAATCTCAAACTAGCCCTTAGCAGTACCTTAGTGACATATATATTTCTATGAATTACCCTAGCCTTAATGCAAGGTTGATCAAACCGAGTACCTAACATAGCAGTTTTCCAAAATTATTCAACAATGGGAATCAAGACAATGGGACTTACAGTGAGTGCGAAACGAACATGACTTGGAGATAACAATCCAAGAATCTCATGGAATCCAAATTATGCTTAGAGATCACTTGTAAAGCAGCTATTAGTATTTGTAAAACCCGCATGCTTTTACCATGAACAATACATATATAAACGTACGTACATGATTAGAACTTTCCTTATTTAGCACGTTTACGTTTCACGAATAGGAATTACAAGTATTACGTACGGGTTATTACACGGTAAGTATTTATTACGTATTAAGACACGATAATTATTATCAACAATAATTATAATCACGAACATGAAAATCATGAAAATAGATAATCACGAACCTAATATTATGTATTTACGTATATTTATTACGATTACGTATAAATATATTTTACACACGAACGATTAATAATTAAATCACGTAAACACGACACGTTAACACGTAAATATAGAACACGAGAAAAATCAACGGGTTCCCCATGTGGGTCCCACTTAGGCGCGGCATAGAACAAAAGAGGGGGCTTAACCCACTTTAAAATTTAACTATAAAGAAATAAAAGAAGGAAGGGATTTTTCATATTACAGAAAGATTAAAAAAATCAAAACCCTGCTCCTCCTCCTTCTTCCTTGTAGCAGCCACCCATAACACCACCACAAGGAGGTGTTTGTTGATCTTGGTTAATCCAATTTATTGCAAGGTCGTTCGTGATTAGTTTTCTTTTTGATTCACGTATAGGTAATCTTCTTAAACCTTTTCTTTTTAATTATTTATTAGATCTAAAAACATGAAAATATGGGGTTATTAAAATAAGTTAATAAACATGTAGATCTAATCAAGTGGGTATTAAAAATACATGGTTTAAGGGGGTGTTTGGTTTGACTAAGCGGTAGAACCGAGAGCAAGGGCTCTCGGCTTGGTTTTGTGGTTCGGCCGAGAGGACCAAGGGACCCGACGCATGTCGGGGTTATCCTTGATGGTTTAGGGGGTCTCGGTTGGAACACCACACGCACCACCAGTTTAGGCCGGTAGTGGTTTGCCATGGTTAAGGGTTGTAGGCCGGTTCAAGGGTTAAACCGGTTCGGTTCATGACATGTGTAGTTTTAAAACACGGGTTGGGTTCATGGGTTATTTTTCAAGATTAATTATTTATTTTTACGAGTTAAATAATTACAAGATTAATTAAATTAATTTAACATGCTATGCAATTTATTTAATTTGGACATGACTTAGGTTATATTATTATTATTAATAATACACGATTTTAACCTAAGTATTTTATTAGTTAATTTAGACTAAGAAATTAATTAATTATTAAAACATGACTTATAATTAATTAATTTTCATGACTTAGGTTATATTAATAATAAATATTAATACATGTTTTAACCTAAGAATTATTACCTTTTATTTAATTAAATCATGTTATATTTAGTTAAATCTTATAACCTATAGTTTATTTAATTTACATGTAATAATTAATAAAGTATACTATATATCACATGACTTAGAATATTAATCAGTAAAACTTAAGCTTATATATTATTAGCTTATTTGTCCAGCTTATTTCTAAATATGGAAACTTTCTATTTTTAGGAACTTATTTAATTAAGACAGCTAATCTAATTATGGAAACTTTCTATGTTTAGAAACATATTTAATTAAGGCAGCTAATCTATTTATGGAAACTTTCTATTTTTGGAAATTTTCTATTTTTAGAAATTTTCAATTTTTGGAAACAATCTATTTTTCGAAACTTTCTATTTTTGGAAACTTTCTATTTTTGGAAAAGGAAACCTGCTATTTTTAGAAAGTTACTTATTATTACACAACAAGTATAAAAATACAAGAAATACAAGTAATACTTAATAAGAATAGACAGAATACATGATAAGCGCAGTATAAAGCTGAAATCAGTAAAACAAGACATGAACATATAAAACAAGCTAAGACATGATATAAAACCAGCTACATAGTCAGTAATCAGATACTTATACACGTATATTATTTATGTAGCATTAGTGATATCGAAGTAGGACTCACTTCCGTTCGTCTTCTTCGTTCACTGAACACAAGGTACGGATTCTCCGTCCTTTCAGAATGGACATTCTTCCTTATTAGGATTCCCCATATGCAGCCAACTGTTTTCCCCAGTATATGTTTTATATGTTTTGATTGCTTATGTTTAATTAGATACCTAAAGCCATATACATGCATGACCAGTTTCACCTAGTTATGGAGGTACCATAACCATAACACTAGAGGCACCAGTGTTATGACTTCACCATGATGTAGTGATAGCTCGTGGCGTCCCTTCAGCTTTTGGCCATATTATTACTATTATCATGTGGGGTGTATGGGTGCATCCTAGGTTACATGTTTTCAGCAGATTATTCAGGTGAATGTGGTGTGTGCCTTGCATCCTTCACAAGGAGTTGATCCCTCCTACCCAAAAACTTATATTAAATTAGAGGCAGCCCCTCTAATTGCATGACGAGGTCACCCCTCCAAGTATTCATGCACGTTGATATTTCATGACCTATATTGGCTAATGGTAAACATGTTAAACAGTTTTTATAAGATAAACATAAGGCTTTTCAAACTATAAAACCAGTTTTACTAAGTTATTCCAGGTTTTCTAGGACTTATACATTTCCGCTGCTATTAGTCTTATTTATGTTTCAGTCATTCATATAATGCTGTATATCCGTGCACTGAGCGTTATGCTCAGCCGTTACTTTCCTTTCCATGTCCCAAAATGGCAGGTACCTAAAGTTAGACTGGAGCATTTGGAGGACACGCATAGGATGGGAGCTACCTTTGACTTCTTCTCCTCATGCCTTCATATATTTATGCTTGTTTAAGTCTTCCTTTTGTTCATTTACTTTATTTATGTTTTGGGCTTATGTTTGGTAACCGATGTTTGATTCCGGTTTTCCCTATGGTCATGTATGTTTTAGTACATATTACCTTGTATGCTTTGATGACACGCCATAATTACGCGTGACATTCCATTTATCAAAATGAGGTGTTACAATTATAGTATCAGAGATAAGGTTTCGACCTGTAGGCTCTAAAACTTGACCTGTGACTAGTGGGTAGTCACTAGGAGCTTCCTAAGCCAACGCTTGTTATTCCACGCATTGATGTGTTTAGCGTATTGTTGTTTAAACCATGATGTTTTCAGCACGTTGATGTTTTAATCGATATTGTTTTAATAATATGGTTGGAAACCCGTCATTCATATTTAGTTATGTGTCATTGTTTCATGCATGATGTTCCTCGTGAACTGTGGCTATATGGACTGAACACCACTAGTTTATAATTAGTCACATAAATTTTTTCTGATAAGTTTTGACAGACTATTTTTATTTATTTATGTTTCATGTATCATTGTTGCAGGAATTTTGACTAAGTAATGGTTGGTACAGGACTGGCCCTATTTAGTCGCATGTGCATTTATCGAAACTTTTAAATTTGGGACAGACCCATAGGCGTCCCCTCGCCATGTCTTTTGTTTTCAAACCGACCCATAGGCGTCCCCTCGCGCATATAAAGGTTTTTATAACTGCATCATGTATTCATGCCTTGTTTTCATGCATAAAATTTTTCTCATGATTTATTGGCATAAATCTTTTTTCATGTCCCCTCATAAGTTAATATGTTTTATGTCAAGTATGTTTTCATACTGTCATGGTTAACTTCAGTTTCATACTGATTATGTTATATAACTTCGGTTTCATCCTTCATGTTAAGCTGTTTCATGTTTCTTCATGATGATTTCGTTTTCATGATTGATTATGTCTTACGTATCTTTTGTGGTTATTCTTTCATGCAAGACACTGTTAGAGTTCACTTAAATCCTACTTTCATGATAGTCATGGTTGGTTTTCATTAACCATGCTTTCAGGAAAATCATTGTTGAAATTCGTTTAACCACACGTTAGCGTTTCTCTATGCAACCAGAATGAGGTATATACTGGCATTGCCAGGTTATCATGGTGGTCTTTCTAACCGTTTAACCAATTATCTTCCTTTAAAATCATTAGATGATCGACCCCATACCGATCATTTCATGTGCATTCCATGTGTACCACATGTACCGTGTTCCATGTGTATTACACGTACCTTAATCCATGTGTACTTTACTTGCAACGCTCCACGAGTATTCGCTAGTCGATTCTAAATCATCTTAGGTGTACTCCACTTGATGATACTCTACAAGATTGCTGATGCCGCTCATAACTTGGAGATGTTATGAAAGTTGATGCTGCTGATTATTTAGAGACGCTACAAGATGCTGATGCTGTTCACAACCTGGAGATCTTACAAAACGAAGACAAAGGCGTTAGATCAAAGCGATCGGGCGAGAAGATGCTTCACCACCAGATGATTTCCATCAATCATTGTCCCTAATTCTTAGTTACATGTCACATGTCATTCAGTTGTCGTTTCTGTAAAACCCGCATGCTTTTACCATGAATAGTACCCTTAAGATCGTATGTACTAGATTAAAACTTTCCTATTATAGCATGATTACGTTTATGTGTTAGGATTTTACGTATTACGTACGTGTTAGAACACGATAAGTATTTATTACGCACGAACACGCAATAATTATTTAACAATAATTAATCACGAACATGCGATCATGAAATCATGAACGTAATTAAATCACGAACTAATATTAATTACGTATATATATTTATTACGAGCGTGAATAAATATATTAGGTCACGGTAAATATTTAACGAGAACACATGAAACGCAAACACAAATAAACACGAACGAACACTTAAATAAAGAGACACGGAAAAAGGTACGGGTATCCCATGTGGGGCCCCTTAACCGCGACTACATCAAGAGATGGGCCAAGCCCATCTAAAATTTTACTAAGAAGGGGTAAAGGCAAAATCTTGTTTTCATTTTTCACTTTACAGTAAACTTAAACAAAAAACTAAACGATTTTTCTCCTTCTCCTTCTTCCTCTCTTGTGGCTGCCGCACATAACACACCAAAGGGGGGGTGTTTATTTGATCTTTGATCTTGGTTTTGTACGTGTGTTCGTGTGTGTTCATCCTCGTTAGATCCACGCATTCGGTATACCTTTTTAAATCCTTTTTCTTTTGTTTTGATTTATTAAATTAAATAAGAACATGATGTTTTTAATAACCTAATTAAAAACATAAATCAAACATGTAATTGGTTATTGGGTAAATAAAAAAGGATGTTTTTAGGGGTGTTTGTTTGGCCGACGCCTAAACCGAACCCCAAGGGGGTCTCGGTTTGGCTAATAGACCACCACCGAGACCATATGGTCCCGGTTTGGTGGTGTGGGTCCCACGGCAGCAGCAAACAAAAGGGAACCCCAAAGTGGTTCGGGGTATGGTGTCGATTTCAGGTCCGGTTCATGGTTTTTAGTCACGATCCGGTTCATGGTTTATGTTAAGATTATATTTTTTTTAATAATCATATGTTATAAATTAAATTAATAAATATGACAGGATTAATTTAATAAAACATGACTTAGGTTATAATTTAATTATTAGATCATGAAATTATTAACCTAAGTATTTATATTTTTCTAGACTTATAATTAATTAATTATTTAAAAACCATGGTTATAATTAATTAATTAACATGACTTAGGTTATATTATTAATAAATAATAATACATGTTTTAACCTAAGTATTTAACTTTATTTAATTAAAAACATGATATATTTAATTAAATACTTTTAACCTATAGTTTATTTAAATTACATGTAATAATTAATAAACTATACATTATATCATTATGACATAGAATAATAATCAGAAAACACTTAAGCTTATATACTTAGCTTATTTAACCAGCTTATATCTGATTATGGAAACTTTCTATTTTTAGAAACTTATTTAATTAAGACAGCTAATCTATTTATGGAAACTTTCTTTTTTTTAGAAACTTATTAATTCAGGCAGCTAATCTATTTATGGAAACTTTCTATTTTTAGAAACCTATTTAATTAAGGCAGCTAATCTATTTATGGAAACTTTCTATTTTTAGAAACTTATCTATTTTAAGTAGTAATTCTATTTTTGGAAACTTTCTATTTTTGGAAACTTTCTATTTTTGGAAACTTTCTATTTTTGGAAACTTTCTATTTTTGGAAACTTTCTATTTTTGGTAACTTTCTATTTTTGGAAACTTTCTATTTTAGGAATAGACAGAAATACCAGAAATACTTAATCAGAATAGACAGAATATAAGATAAACACAGTTTAAGGCTTAAAACAGTAAAACATGATATGAACATATAAAATAAGCTAAGACATGACATAAAACCAGTTACGTATTTAGTAAGCAGATACTTATTCATGTATGTATTTATGTAGCATTAGTGATACCGAAGTAGGGTTCTCCTCAGTTCGTCTTCTTCGTTCACTGGACATAAGGTACGGATTCCCGTCCTTTCAGTATGGACATTCTTTCCTTGTTAGGATTCCCCGTATGCAGCCAAATGTTTTCCCGTAGTATAAGTTTATATGTTTGACTTGATTATGTTTAATTTAGAATACCTATAGCCATATACATGCATGACCAGTTTCACCTAGTTATGGAGGTACCATAACCATAACATTAGAGGCACTGATGTTATGACTTCACCACGGCGGAGTGATTGCTCGTGACGTCCCTTCAAGTTTTGGCCATATTATTATATTTATCATGTGGGGCGTATGGGTGCATCCTAGTTACATGTTTTTCAGCAGATTACTCAGTGTGAATGTGGTGTGTGCCTTGCATCCTTCATAAGGAGCTGATCCCTCCTACCCAAAACTAGTATATTAAATTAGAGGAAGCCCCTCTAATTTGCATGATGAGGTCACCCCTCCAAGTATTCATGCACGGTGGATTTTCATGACCTATATTGGCTAATGGTAGAACATGCTAAACAGTTTTTATAAGATTAACATAAGGCTTTTCAAACTATAAAACCAGTTTTACCAAGACTTAACCAGGTTATTCGGGACTTAGTTTCTTCCGCTGTTATTATTATATGCTTATCCTATTCATGATTTATTGTACATCCGTGCACTGAGCGTATTGCTCAGCCGTTTTCCTTTTCTATGTTCCCAAAACGGCAGGTACTCAGGGACGCTCGTATATTTTAAGCGTACGTGCATATGGACTGGAAGCTTTCTAGCCTTTGTTTACTTTATGCATTATCTTTAGTTTGATACTCTTGCTATGGACATTGTTTAGTCCTTTTCTTTACAGTACTTATGTTTTTGTGTGATGAGCTTTACTTTTGGACTACCGATGTTTGATTCCGGTATTTTCCTTTTATGGTCATGTAATGTTTAGACATTTTTCCGTGTATGCTTTGATGACACGCCATAATTATGCGTGACATTCCATTATCAAAATGAGGTGTTACAATTATGGTATCAGAGCCAAGGCTTCGACCTGTAGGCTCTCAAAATATGACTTGTGATTAGTGGGTAGTCACTATGGTCTTCCTAGAACTGACAGTCGTTTTCATGCATTCATCATTTTTATGCATACATATATATGTCATTGTCGCAGATTTGTGACTAAGTAATGGTTGGTACAGGACTGGCCCTATTTAGTCGTATGTGTTTTATCGAAACTTTTAAATTTCGGACCGACCCATAGGCGTCTCCTCGCCATGTCTTTTATTGTGGGTGAATTGACCATAGGCGTTCACTCTCGAGCATACAAAAGTTTTCATAAAACTGCATCATGCATGCATACACAAAATTTTCTTACATAAAATTTTTCTCTTGAAATTTTGGTATAAACTTTTTTCATGTATATATATTTTGATCTGTTTAATCATATGTTTTATGTTATACTGTCAGATGGTTCTCACACGCGAACAGGAACAACTCAATGCTGGAATCCAAGCTGCAATGCAAGCTTTGCTTCCTCAACTGAGGAACGACATCAGGGCTAAGGTTCAAGCTTCCAACAATCAGCAGCATAATCAGGCACCTCCTCCTCCTCCTCCAGCAACATTGGCTGTATGGCTGGAGAGATTCAACAAGCTCCGTCCTCGAGCTTTTGAGAAAACAGATAGCCCTAGTGATGCTGAAAGCTGGTTGGCTCACATCGAGAAGATTTTCAATGCTATGGGTTGTGACCCCGGGTACAAGGCGAGGTTGGCATGCTATCGGTTCGAAGGTGATGTGCTAAATTGGTGGTTAGCGTTGATGCAGTCTGAGGGGGGTGACAAGTGGGTTGCTGGTTTGACTTGGGCTCAGTTCAAGGACAGGGTGATGGAGCAGTTCTTTCCCAAGGTTGAGCATGACAAGCTCAAGAGGGAGTACCATGGGATCTGATAGAGAGCTGGGGAGAGTAGCAACGAGTTTATGCAGCGCTTTCTTCGCTTAGCTGGTTTCCTTGGTGCAGCAGCAGGTACTCCTGAAAAGCAGGCACACCACTTTAGGTGGGCTCTTCGCACATCGGTCGCAAACAATCTGGTGTGTGCTATGTTCAACACTGTAGCACAAGTGGCCGATGCAGCACGTAAGCTGGAGATGCTGCAGGAGAGAGATGAGTTCGGGGAAGCTGGGAGACCCGACAAGAGGTAAACATTCGTATTCAAGCGGTGATCAATCCGTATTCTTTCCATATATGTCAATTATTCATCTCTTTAAAATGTATCTTCCAGGCAGAAAACTGGGGACCCGTCTCAGCTGGCTACTCAGCAGCAGCCTCATCAGCCCAAGGGAAATGGTCAGACTAACGACCGTTCTGCTACGGATAGGCGTGGCGGTAATGATAATTACCGTCACAATGCTGGACACTCCAACAGCAGCAGGTCCTAATACTTACGCATTTTCTTATGATTTCATGTTATAACTTATATTTTGACACTCTAGCAAATCATTTACCAGGAACCATGGAAACGGTAGGGACCAGAACTAGAGTGGTTCACAGCCTAGCCGTCCAGCTATCACTGGTATTCAATATTATGATTATCCGCATTGTCCTTTGTACCCTGTTATCATGTCTTATGTAAAATGTTTTATCAGGTTCCCAGCCAGCCAGAGCACCTGCTGGAGGATATACTCATCCTCTTTGCTCTACTTGCCACCGTAGGCACCCAGGGCCATGTCGTCGTAACATGGACGCATGCTTCAAGTGTGGTCTTCCTGGCCATATCATGAAAGATTGCCGTAAGGGCGAGATGGAGGGCACATCGGGACATGCTTATTCCAAGCCGCCTCCTACCACCGGGCGTGTCTACACGACATCTCGAGACCAGGCCCACAAGTCTACAGGTACCATCACTGGAATCTTGTATATGTATGGTCAAGCTGCGTGTGTTCTTTTCGATACGGGTGCTACTCACTCGGTCATTTCTACTGCTTATGCTAAGAACTTTAGGATGCTTCCCATGCCACTAGAAAATAGGCTTACTATTTCCACGCCTTTGAGGGACTCTGTATTAATCACCCATGTATACAAGAGTCTTCCCCTAGAATTTGACGATAAGGTTCGACCTGTTGACGCACTTCCGCTGGACATGAATTACTTCGACATGATTTTGGGCATGGATTGGCTATCCAAGCATCATGCTACCATAGATTGCCATACATATCGAGTTATCTTCGGTGATGTTAATGCACCAGAGTACATCCATAACGGGTTCGTACCCGGATGATCTGTACAAATCATATCTACCCTGCAAGCGCGTGCACTACTGTCACATGGCTGCGAGGGTTATCTAGCAACGGTTCACGACATGGATGCTGAATCTCCGTCAATTCAGGATCAACCAATAGTGTCGGAATTCCAAGATGTATTCCCAGAAGAACTTTCGGGCATACCACCTGCATGAGAAGTGGAATTCAATATTGAGCTTATTCCAGGAGCTGAACCAATCTCCAAGGCTCCTTATCGCATGGCTCCCATAGAGCTAAAGGAGCTGAAGGATCAACTACAAGAACTTCTTGAACGAGGTTTCATTCGACCGAGCGCATCTTCATGGGGCGCACCGGTTCTATTTGTTAAGAAGAAGGACGGCAGTATGCGTCTTTGCATAGACTATCGCGAGCTCAACAAGATTACTATCTGGAATAGGTATCCACTGCCGCGTATAGACGATCTGTTTGACCAACTCCAAGGGGCCAAACACTTCTCCAAGATTGATCTTAGGTCAGGCTACCATCGGCTACGGGTTAAGGAGCAGGACATCGCCAAGACT
Source organism: Glebionis coronaria (assembly GCA_025667525.1). Classification (NCBI taxonomy): domain Eukaryota; kingdom Viridiplantae; phylum Streptophyta; class Magnoliopsida; order Asterales; family Asteraceae; genus Glebionis; species Glebionis coronaria. Next base: position 628,940,164 of record CM046874.1, on the reverse strand, counting down.
GCTTTTCGTACCCGCTATGGCCACTACGAGTTTGTAGTTATGCCATTTGGCTTGACAAATGCTCCAGAAGTGTTCATGGACTTGATGAACAGAATCTTCCATGAATTTCTGGACAAGTTCGTCATTGTCTTCATCGATGACATCCGAATTTTCTCAAAGTCCAAGCAGGAACACGAAGACCATCTTCGTACAGTACTACAGATTCTTCGCCAGAAGCAACTGTACGCTACATTCTCCAAGTGTGAGTTCTGGTTAGACAAGGTGGCATTCATAGGTCACATTGTATCTGCAGAAGGAATCACTATGGATCCAGTGAAGGTTGAGGCCATTACTAAGTGGCCAAGGCCGACATTAGCAACGGAAGTCTGCAGTTTCTTAGGCTTAGCTGGCTATTACCGTAGGTTCGTGGAGAACTTTTCCTGCTTAGCACTACCATTGACCAAACTGATGCGGAAAGGGGAGAAATTCATCTGAACTGAAGAACGAGAGAAGAGCTTTGAAGACCTGAAGCAGAAGCTAGTATCTGCACCTATTCTTACTCTCCCATCTGGTACGGGTGGATTTATAATCTACAGTGATGCATCGCGGAAGGGACTTGGTTGTGTTCTCATGCAACATGGGAAAGTGATCGCGTACGTTTCACGACAACTTAAGCCTTATGAAGAAAATTACCCCACGCATGACTTGGAACTTGCTGCAGTCGTGTTTGCATTAAAGATATGGAGGCACTACTTATATGGAGAATCATCTGACATTTTCACGGACCACAAGAGCTTGAAGTATATCTTCACTCAACGTGAATTGAACATGAGGCAGAGGAGATGGTTAGAGCTGTTGAAGGATTATGACATTAATCTACAGTATCATCCCGGAAAGGGAAATGTAGTAGCAGATGCTCTTAGCAGGAAGTCTGGAATGATCAACGGCATTAAAAATTAAGGAGGAAATCATAAGAGACTTGGAGCGACTAGACATCGAGATCATGGTACGTGGATAGCACGGATACTGGGCTAATCTTAGAGTAGAACCCGAGTTACTCTCTAAGATCAAGGAAGCTCAGAAAGATGATGGAGAAATCTGGGCGATAGTACAGAATTTGGAGAAACAGACAGAATTCAGAGTAGATGCAGATGGTATCGTATGGCAGGGCACGAGACTTTGTGTTCCTGATGACCAAGAACTCCGGGAAGCCTTGTTAGCTGAAGCTCATAGCTCCCCATTCTCTATACATCCTGGTTTGACTAAGATGTACCATGACATCAAGCAGTAATTTTGGTGGAGTGGTATGATACAGGATGTGGCCACTTACGTCTCCAAATGTCTTACCTGCCAGCAGGTTAAGATCGAGCATCAGCGATCTGGCGGTCTCCTTCAACCGTTAGATATTCCAAAGTGGAAGTGGGACAAAATCACCATGGATTTTGTTACTGGTCTTCCGCCTACCAAGAGGAAGCATGATGCTATTTGGGTTATCGTAGATCGACTTACCAAATCAGCTCATTTCTTACCGATCCACAAGATAGATCCGGTAAGTAAACTCGCCGATACATATAGAAGAGAGATCATGAGACTCCACGGTGCACCATCCAGCATCGTCTCAGACAGAGATCCTCGTTTCACTTCGCGATTTTGGAAGAGTCTGCAGAAAGCATGGGGTACACAACTTAAGCTTAGCACGGCTTTTTATCCTCAAACGGACGGATAGTCGGAGCGAACGATACAGACATTGGAAGACATGTTGAGGTCAGGTGCGTTGGAATGGACGGGTGATTGGGACGATTACATCTGTTTGGTGAAGTTTGCATACAACAACAGTTGGCACGCAAGTATCAAGTGAGCTCCTTTCGAGATGTTGTATGGCAAAAAGTGTCGCGCCCCAATCTGCTGGGATCAGGTTGGCGAGCGAACACTTGAAGGACCAGAAATCATAGAGCTGACCAATGAAAAGATCGCAGTAGCTAAGCAGAAACTTCAGGAAGCACGGTCACGTCAGAAGAGTTACGCCGATAAGCATCGTAGGGACATACATTTTAATGTAGAAGATCACGTCTTCCTTAAGGTTTCGCCGGCACGTGGTGTTAGACGCTTCGGGATTAAAGGGAAGCTCAGTCCTCGGTTCATCGGACCGTTTGATATCATTGAACGAGTCGGTGAAGTATCTTACCGGTTAGCGTTACCTCCGCAACTTTCACATGTACAAAATGTGTTTCATGTGTCCTTACTCAGAGGGTACCAGTATCATCCCCTTCACATGGTTCAGTATCCACTGGAACAGATACGTGAAGATCTCACTTTTATAGAAGAACCCGAACGAGTTCTTGACAAACAAGAACGAGTCATGAGAAGGAAGACGATTCCATTCGTCAAAATCCTTTGGAGGGATCATACCGAGCGGGAAGCCACTTGGGAAACAGAGGAGTCTATCCGGGCTTCTTACCCTCATTTCATATTTTGAATTCGGGTATGTTCTTCTTTTTCAATTTACTTTATCTATAATTCGGGGACGAATTATTCTTTTTAGGGTGGAAGAGTTGTAAAACCCGCATGCTTTTACCATGAATAGTACCCTTAAGATCGTACGTACTAGATTAAAACTTTCCTATTATAGCATTATTACGTTTATGTGTTAGGATTTTACGTATTACGTACGTGTTAGAACACGATAAGTATTTATTACGCACGAACACGCAATAATTATTTAACAATAATTAATCACGAACATGCGATCATGAAATCATGAGCGTAATTAAATCACGAACTAATATTAATTACGTATATATATTTATTACGAGCGTGAATAAATATATTAGGTCACGGTAAATATTTAACGAGAACACATAAAAAGCGAACACAAATAAACACGAACGAACACTTAAATAACAAGACACGGAAAACGGTACGGGTACCCCATGTGGGGCCCCTTAACCGCGGCTACATCAAGAGATGGGCCAAGCCCATCTAAAATTTTACTAAGAAGGGGTAAAGGTAAAATCTTGTTTTCATTTTCACTTTACAGTAAACTTAAACGGAAACCTAAAAGATTTTTCTCCTTCTCCTTCTTCCTCTCTTGTGGCCGCCGCACATAACACACCAAGGGGGGGTGTTTATTTGATCTTTGATCTTGGTTTTGTACGTGTGTTCGTGTGTGTTCATCCTCGTTAGTTCTACCCATTCGGTATACCTTTCTAAATCCTTTTTCTTTTGCTTTGATTTATTAAATTAAATAAGAACATGATGTTTTTAAAAACCTAATTAAAAACATAAATCAAACATGTAATTGGTTATTGGGTAAACCAAAAAGGATGTTTTTAGGGGTGTTTGTTTGGCCGACGCCTAAACCGAACCCTAAGGGGTCTCGGTTTGGCTAATAGACCACCACCGAGACCATATGGTCCCGGTTTGGTGGTGTGGGTCCCACGGTAGCAGCAAACAAAAGGGAACCCCAAAGTGGTTCGGGGTATGGTGTCGATTTCAGGTCTGGTTCATGGTTTTTAGTCACGATCTGGTTCATGGTTTATGTTAAGATTACATTTTTTTAATAATCATATGTTATAAATTAAATTAATAAAATATGACATTATTAATTCAATAAAACATGACTTAGGTTATAATTTAATTATTAGATCATGAAATCATTAACCTAAGTATTTATATTTTTCTAGACTTATAATTAATTAATTATTTAAAAACCATGGTTATAATTAGTTAATTAACATGACTTAGGTTATATTATTAATAAATAATAATACATGTTTTAACCTAAGTATTTAACTTTATTTAATTAAAAACATGATATATTTAATTAAATACTTTTAACCTATAGTTTATTTAAATTACAAGTAATAATTAATAAACTATACATTATATCATTATGACTTATATCTAATTATGGAAACTTTCTATTTTTAGAAACTTATTTAATTAAGACAGCTAATCTATTTATGGAAACTTTCAATATTTTAGAAACTTATTAATTCAGGCAGCTAATCTATTTATGGAAACTTTCTATTTTTAGAAACTTATTTAACTAAGGCAGCTAATCTATTTATGGAAACTTTCTATTTTTAGAAACTTATCTATTTTAAGCAGTAATTCTATTTTTGGAAACATTTTATTTTTGGAAACTTTCTATTTTTGGAAACTTTCTATTTTTGGAAACTTTCTATTTTTGGTAACTTTCTATTTGTGGAAACTTTCTATTTTAGGAAACCTGCTATTTTTAGAAAGTTACTTATTATTACACAGTAAGTATAATAATACATGAAATACCAGAAATACTTAATCAGAATAGACAGAATATAAGATAAACACAGTTTAAGGCTTAAAACAGTAAAAACATGATATGAACATATAAAATAAGCTAAGACATGACATAAAACCAGTTACGTATTTAGTAAGCAGATACTTATTCATGTATGTATTTATGTAGCATTAGTGATACCGAAGTAGGGTTCTCCTCAGTTCGTCTTCTTCGTTCACTGGACATAAGGTACGGATTCCCGTCCTTTTAGTATGGACATTCTTTCCTTGTTAGGATTCCCCGTATGCAGCCAAATGTTTTCCCGTAGTATAAGTTTATATGTTTGACTTGCTTATGTTTAATTTAGAATACCTATAGCCATATACATGCATGACCAGTTTCACCTAGTTATGGAGGTACCATAACCATAACATTAGAGGCACTGATGTTATGACTTCACCACGGCGGAGTGATTGCTCGTGGTGTCCCTTCAGCTTTTGGCCATATTATTATATTTATCATGTGGGGCATATGGGTGCATCCTAGTTACATGTTTTTCAGCAGATTACTCAGTGTGAATGTGGTGTGTGCCTTGCATCCTTCACAAGGAGCTGATCCCTCCTACCCAAAACCAGTATATTAAATAGAGGCAGCTCCTCTAATTTGCATGATGAGGTCACCCCTCCAAGTATTCATGCATGGTGGATTTTCATGACCTATATTGGCTAATGGTAGAACATGCTAAACAGTTTTTATAAGATAAACATAAGGCTTTTCAAACTATAAAACCAGTTTTACCAAGACTTAACCAGGTTATTCGGGACTTAGTTTCTTCCGCTATTATATATTATATGCTTATCCTATTCATGCTTTATTGTACATTCGTGCACTGAGCGTATTGCGCAGCCGTTTTCCTTTTCTATGTTCCCAAAACGGCAGGTACTCAGGGACGCTCGTAGACTTTAAGCGTACGTGCATATGGACTGGAAACTTTCTATCCTTTCTTTACTTTATGCATTATCTTTACTCTGATACTCTTGCTATGGACATTGTTTAGTCCTTTCCTTTACAGTACTTATGTTTGTGTGTGATGAGCTTTACTTTTGGACTACCGATGTTTGATTCCGGTATTTTCCTTTTATGGTCATGTAATGTTTAGACATTTTTCCTTGTATGCTTTGATGACACGCCATAATTACGCGTGACATTCCATTATCAAAATGGGTTGTTATAGTTTCAGTCATATGAGTGCGAACCGGTAGCAGTCGGTCACTCAGCTGAATAGTTACATGAATCACAGTCATGAGAATGACCGTCATGGAACTGACAGACAAGATGATCGTAACCACTACTATGACAGCAACTATCCTAGCAATCGCAATCGAAGCTCCGGTCACGGACGTGATCAAAAAGACAGGATCAGTATTCCAACCGATCCGCCAATTCTGGCATAATAACCTAATATTTGTAGTTCTATTTGTTTCGCATCTCGAGACACATGTCAAGACATCAGTCAAGACACATGTCTCACGTATACTTTCTGAAGACACATGTCAAGACACTAGTCAAGACACATGTCATGCTTATATTTCCCAAGACACGGGTCATGACACATGACTCACGTCCAATTCTGGAACATTCCTAAGAAATTCAGGGTACCCACCAAAGGGTATATGCATTTTGTTGTGCCATGTATTAACCAGGCCACAAGAATTTTAGTACCATCACCGGCGTATCAGTGATATCTGTTACGTTTGCACGATGACACTTTCATTTCTTTCACCCATATTTTATATATTCATGACCATAAAGGATGCCATTCGTATCCCCCATGTATACGAAGGTTTTCCTTCAGCCTAAGGATGAGATCCAAGCTGCTAACGCATTACCTCAGACATATGCGAGTTGAATTTAATCCTAATCTTGGACTACAAGTAACACACCCTGCTACGATTCATGATTTTGTACAGTAATGTGCGTGGTTTTCCATCAGGAAAATCTGTATAAATTATCTATGCTTTCCAAGCACGTACTTTGTTAGCCTTGACTGCTAAATTTTCTAGCTGTCAGTTAAGGCATGACCACTGAAGTTCCTTTTGCGCATAACCAGGCGATTATTCCAAAGTCTTCCCATACATTCTAGAAGAACCTTCAAGGAGAAGGACGGTAGCATGAGATTATGGGTCGACTACCGTCGATTTAAACAAATCACCATTCATAACCGTTATTCTCCTCCACGTATTGACAAGATCGGATTTATTAGGGTGTTTAGCACTTTCCAAGATCGGATTCATAATCATGCTACAAATAGTGACGAGTGAAAGAGCAGGACATTTCCATGACTGCTATTCGTGCACAACTCGGTCATGCTAGATTCATTATTTTGTATTTAGTCTCATAAATGCCCTAGCAGCGTTATGGACTTAATAAATAGAGTTTCCATGAACTCGTAAACAAATTCATCAGTGTTTATCAAGGATAACCGGATTATCTTTATGTCTAGAGAAGATCATGAATATCATTTTTGCACTATGTTGCAAATTCTACAACGAGAAAAAAATTTCACCCTGAAAATTTTTCAATATTAATTCTGGTTGATTACAGTGACACGCTGAATTCCATGGATTCGCACGGTTAATCTTACCATGACTCAGCTTATGCGCAAAGGTGAGAACCCTACACTACATTAGGTGTTCCAGAAAATCCTATGCTAAGAGAAGTCTAATTTCGAAGAATCATAGTTCCGCAAATTTCTGTGTATCAAGTTTCTACAAAGCAAGATAGAGATACGTTCATATCTAAGTACCTGACATACCAACAGGCTAAGATAGAACAACAACTGACTGGGATGTTTTCCATCATTGGGAAAAGTGAACAGAAATAGGACAAGATCTCTATGGATTTTGGATTTACCAGATTCACGCAAACTCATAAAGAAGCATGATATTATCTAGGTTATTGCCGACAGTTCAATCAAGTCTGAAGAATCCTTACATCCGCAAGGATTTCAGAACCAACATATTGATGGGACATGTTCCAGCCAAGGCTCATCAGATCACTTGGTAATCTCTCAGCTATCGGGACCAGACAAAGGTTTGCATTTGTGCTCCTTATTTACGTTCACGTTCTTGTTCTAATTTCACGACTTGCTTTCACACTCACGTTCACTATACACGTTCATGATCGTATCCTAGCTTACGATTTTACGTTCATTTTCGTTCTGGGAAGTTTTGCAAGAACTTGAGAGACTAGACTCAAGTCTAGTATAACTCTCTATGATCAGAGAGACGTTTCACGTCACATTCCACGTCTCATCTTATAGCGTTTGGTGTTACCGCCGTTATATTCCATGTTCACGATATGTTTCACATGTCATGTTCATTCCACGTTCCTCATATCACGTTCACGATATGTTACACGTATCATTGATCATGATATGTTTGTGTATACTACACTCACCATGTCTCCACGTACCACGTTCAAAAATTTTCATGTATCACGTTCAAAAAATTTCACGTACTACGTTTCGGTCTGTCTCACGCATCATTGCTAAGACGTTACTATTATCAGTCACTCCAATTACTTTGGCATCATAACATTTCAGTTACCCTTTCACGTTATCTGTTATTTCCTCGATCAAATTCAGGGGATCTATCTTACGTAGATGACAATGAACTCTTCGTGTTTTCAAGTCAAGGTCAAGAGGACCAAGATTTATCATTTGTGTCAAGATCTTGTGAAGGACCCGTTCCAAGAGGGAAGCCACTTGGAAACGGACAAGTTCATACGGACTTCTTATCCATTTTCTCTTATCAATTAGATATGTCCGTTCAGTCACGTCACGTGCCGTGTCATTTCATGACATGTCACGTTCCACGTTCCTTCTACCATGTCACCTGCATGTCCTTTTATCTTACATACCCTCTCAGTTTGATTCGGGTATGTTTCTCTTTCAACTTACTTTATCTATAATTCGGGGACGAATTATTCTTTTTAGGGAGGGAGAGTTTTAAAACCCGCACGCTTTTACCATGAACAGTACATATATAATCGTACGTACATTATTAAAAATTTCCTTATTTAGCACGTTTACGTTTCACGAATAGGAATTACAAGTATTACGTACGTGTTATTACACGATAAGTATTTATTACGTATTAAGACACGATAATTATTATCAACAATAATTATAATCACGAGCATGAAAATCATGAATATAGATAATCACGAACCTAATATTATGTATTTACGTATATTTATTACGATTACGTATAAATATATTTTACACACGAACGATTAATAATTAAATCGCGTAAACACGACACGTTAACACGTAAATATAGAACACGTGAAAAATCAACGGGTTTCCCATGTGGGTACACTTAGGCGCGACATAGAACAAAAGAGGGGGCCCAGCCCACTTTAAAATTTAACTAAAAAGGAATTAAAGAAGGAAGGGATTTTTCATATTACCGAAAGATTAAAAAAAATCAAAACCTTGCTCCTCCTCCTTCTTCCTTGTAGTTGCCGCCCATAACACCACCACAAGGAGGTGTTTGTTGATCTTGGTTAATCCAATTTATTACAAGGTCGTTCGTGATTAGTTTTCTTTTTTATTCACGTATAGGTAATCTTCTTAAACCTTTTCTTTTAAATTATTTATTAGATCTAAAAACATGAAAACATGGGGTTATTAAAACAGCTTAATAAACATGTAGATCTAATCAAGTGGGTATTAAAAATACATGGTTTAAGGCGGTGTTTGGTTCGACTAAGGGGTTGAACCGAGAGCAAGGGCTCTCGGTTTGGTTTTGTGGTTCGGCCGAGAGGACCAAGGGACCCCGACGCATGTCGGGGTTATGCTTGGTGGTTTATGGGGTCTCGGTTGGAACACCACACGCACCACCGGTTTAGGCCGGTGGTGGTTTGCCATGGTTAAGGGTTGTAGGCAGGTTCAAGGGTTAAACCGATCTGGTTCATGACATGTTTAGTTTTAAAACACGGGTTCGGTTCACGGGTTATTTTTCAAGATTAATTATTTATTTTTACAAGTTAAATAATTACAAGATTAATTAAATTAATTTAACATGCTATGTAATTAATTTAATTTGGACATGACTTAGGTTATATTATTATTAATAATAATACACGATTTTAACCTAAGTATTTTATTAGTTAATTTAGACTAAGAAATTAATTAATTATTAAAACACGACTTATAATTAATTAATTTTCATGACTTAGGTTATATTAATAATAAATATTAATACATGTTTTAACCTAAGTATTATTACCTTTTATTTAAGGGTTAAGTCCATATATTAGCAATGTACTTTCAAACTTTTATACATCTAGGTAACGAAGTGCAAATATTACTAATATAGTCCTTCGAAATTTTAAATTTGTATACATATAGGTAACATGACCGGTTGGTTGCAAGTTAAAACTTAAAAATGACCGACACCTCATTTTATTTTTCTATTCTTGCTTAGGTGGAAATGTCATTTCACTTTACATATTACACTATCACTTATATATTACACGTCACTTTTTAAAAACACATATCCAAACACACATTCTAAACATTATCTTCTACATCTCGTATTCTTCTCCAGCGACACTTCTAGTTTCTGGCGGACATCAGCAGTTTCCGGCGAACATCAGCAATTTCCAACGAAACATAAACAGCCCCCATATTAATTCACCATTTACTATGCTTAATCGCTGATTTTATTCCCCATCATTTCAACATGATTAAAACCCACATGGTCTTCACTCATTCATGTAATCAGCTCCACACTTTTTTGAACAAACAAGTGCCAAAACATGGAACAAACTCATTTTTAAATTAGTCTTGTACTAGCAATCTAAAACCCACCCCAATCCTAAACATATAAAAATGAAGCAGCCCCATCAACAATCCCAAACATATAACAATGAAACCCTTCTAACAATCTGGAAGAAACTCACAATTGATTTTTTGTTAAGATTTCGATTGATATCAATTGAGTTTGTCGTTTGTGAAGATGATTTGATTATAGGATATTTTTTTCTTCATGTGATTGATATGATTTGGATTTAGTGATGGTTCTTGTGTAGATTAGAATTTTAGATCTTGGTTTATGGATCTGTGTTTTGGTTGAGATTTGCGAATGTGATTTTGGTTTTGAAATTTTGATTGTGTTGCTGGTGTAGAATGCAAGAGACAAGTTTTTATAACAATGGCGATGGAAGCATATGGTATGAAAAGAGACATGTTTTTATACAGGTGGAAGAGTAAGTTAAAAAAAATCCACGTGGAAATTTTTTATCTAGTAGGCACTATCAACCGGTCATCTTACCAATATTTCAAAAAATTAGCCGGTTTGAATCACCATATTAGTAGTATGTTGAATTGGTTACCTAAATATGTAAAAGTTAGAGAGTACGTTGGTAATATATGGACTTAACCCTTTATTTAATTAAATCATGTTATATTTAATTAAATCTTATAACCTATAGTTTATTTAATTTACATGTAATAATTAATAAACTTAAGCTTATATATTATTAGCTTAATAGTCCAGCTTATTTCTAAATATGGAAACTTTCTATTTTTAGGAAGTTATTTAATTAAGGCAGCTAATCTATTTATGGAAACTTTCTATTTTTAGAAACATGTTTAATTAAGGCAGCTAATCTATTTATGGAAACTTTCTATTTTTGGAAACTTTCTATTTTTGGAAACTTTCTATTTTTGGAAACTTTCTATTTTAGAAAACCTGCTATTTTTAGAAAGTTACTTATTATTACACAACAAGTATAAAAATATAAGAAATACAAGTAATACTTAATCAGAATAGATATAATAAATGATAAGCGCAGTATAAAGCTAAAATCAGTAAAACAAGACATGAACATATAAAACAAGCTAAGACATGATATAAAACCAGTTACGTAGTCAGTAATCAGATACTTATACACGTATATTATTTATGTAGCATTAGTGATATTGAAGTAGGACTCTCTTCCGTTCGTCTTCTTCGTTCACTGGACACAAGGTACGGATTCTCCGTCCTTTCAGTATGGACATTCTTCCTTATTAAGATTCCCCGTATGCAGCCAACTATTTTCCCCAGTATATGTTTTATATGTTTTGATTGCTTATGTTTAATTAGATACCTAAAGCCATATACATGCATGACCAGTTTCACCTAGTTATGGAGGTACCATAACCATAACACTAGAGGCACCAGTGTTATGACTTCACCATGGCAGAGTGATAGCTCGTGGCGTCCCTTTAGCTTTTGGCCATATTATTATTATTATCATGTGGGGCGTATGGGTGCATCCTAGGTTACATGTTTTCAGTAGATTATTCAGGTGAATGTGGTGTGTGCCTTGCATCCTTCACAAGGAGCTGATCCCTCCTACCCAAAAACTTATATTAAATTAGAGGCACCCCCTCTAATTGCATGACGAGGTCACCCCTCGAAGTATTCATGCACGTTGATATTTCATGCCCTATATTAGCTAATGGTAAACATGTTAAACAGTTTTTATAAGATAAACATAAGGCTTTTCAAACTATAAAACCAATTTTACTCAGTTATTCTAGGTTTTCCAGGACTTATACATTTCCGCTACTGTTAGTCTTATTTATGTTTCAGTCATTCATACTATGTTGTATATCCGTGCACTAAGCGTTATGCTCAGCCGTTACTTTCCTTTCCATGTCCCAAAACGGCAGGTACCTAAAGTTAGACTGGAGCATTTGGAGGACACGCATAGGATGGGAGTTACCTTAGACTTCTTCTCCTCATGCCTTCATATATTTATGCTTGTTTAAGTCTTCCTTTTGTTCATTTACTTTATTTATGTTTTGGGCTTATGTTTGTGTACCGATGTTTGATTCCGGTTTTTCCCTATGGTCATGTATGTTTTAGTACATATTACCTTGCATGCTTTGATGACACGCCATAATTACGCGTGATATTCCATTTATCAAAATGGGGTGTTACAGTATTTTTTATGAACGAAAAATTAGAGAGAAGGTTATAGAATCAAGAGATAAAAATATAAGATTAGGTGAATCAATTGTGTAAATGGAGTAAGTATTTAAGTAAATAACAAACCCAAGCGCGGAGAAACCGTCGAATTTACAAAAGAGACCCGTAACGGTACAACGGACATGTAGCGGTACATGGAACATACTCGGTACTTGGACTTGTGCTAGCGGTACTTGGATCCATAATGGTACCTCACAATTTTGACCAGTTCATGCATTCCACTATCATAATAACCTCTTTTATCTTCTTCTATCAACCTGCAATCATATCAAAAACACAAAAACATGGACTATACAATAAAAATTAGCATAAAAATTGTACAGCTGTTACCTCCCCTCAACATATGCAGCAGTCTATTGGTTGAGCATACCAATATGTGTAACCAAGAATTCAAATCTCTTTGCATCAAATGCCTGTCAATAAATCAGCTACATTATTGTCTGTATGAATCTTCAAGACTTGAATAAGCTTCTTGTCATAGGAATCTCTTATGAAGTGATGTCTTATTTCAATATGCTTGGTCTTGGAGTGAAATACTGGATTCTTGACAATGCATATAGTACTTTCGTTATCAATGTAAATCTTGGTGTTCATAAAGTTGAACCCATAATCTAACAACTGATTTTGAATCCAAAGTACTTGTCCACAGCAATGAGCAGCAGCTACATATTCAGCTTCAGTTGTAGAAGTAGCAACAATGGTTTGCTTCATACACTGCCATGATATAAGTCTTCTGCCTAGGAATTGACAACCTCATGTTGTGTTCCTATCATGATTAGCTCCAGCATAATCACTATCTGAGTAAGCTTCCAATTCAAATGTTGAATCTCTATGATACCATAATCCTAAATTGGGTTGACTTTTAAGATACTTAAAAATCCTTTTCACAGCATGTAGATGTGACACCTTTCGTTTAACTTGGAACCTTGAACAGGCACACACAACAAACATAATATATGGCCTTGAAGCAGTAAGATACATCAACGAACCAATCATTGACCTGTATAGATGAATATCAACATTTTCACCATGTTCATCTTTTGACAAAGACATCTTAGCTTCAAAAGGTGTGCTTGTGCTCCTTGTATCCATACATGAAAATTTCTTCAAGATTTCAGCAACATACTTATCCTTGTTGATATATATTCCATCTTTTCTTTGTTTGACTTATAGTCCTAAACAGAAAGTAAGTTCTCCTATACAACTCATCTGAAATCTTCCTTTCATCAAAGCCTCAAACTCTTCACACCATGATTTCTTGGTAGAACCAAAAATGATGTCAATTAACATAGACTTGTACTAGAATAATATCCTTAGCATTCTTCTTGATGAATAGAGTTTTGTCAATGGTCCCTCTCCTATATCCATGCTCTAATAAAAAATTGGATAAAGTTGCATACCAAGCCCTTGGAGCTTGATGCAGACCATAGAGTGCTTTGATAACCTTGTAGACTCTGTTGGGGAACTTAGGATCTACAAAACCTGGAGGTTGTGAGACATATACCTCCTTTGAAATAGTACCATAAAGAAAGGCACTTTTCACATCCATCTGATAGACTATAAAACCCATATATGATGCAAAGGCCAAAAAATAACCTAATGGCTTCTATCTTTGCCACTGGTGCAAAAAAACTCATCATAGTCTATCCCTTCTTCATGTCTATAGCCTTGAGCAACAAGCCTTGCCTTGTTTCTCACAACAACTCCTCTTTCATCCTTCTTGTTCCTGAAAACCCATCTAGTACGAATTACTCTCTTACCTGAGGGATGATCCACAAGAATCCAAACCTTTTATAGCTCAAATTGTGTTAATTCTTCTTGCATAGCATCTACCCAACTTTCTTCATCAAGAGCCTGAAATGTTTTTGGGCTCTACTTGTGATAAGAAACAGGCAAACAAACAATGATGAGTATCCTTATGATTAGTTCTCTGCTGTTGTTTGACATAACTCACAAGTGCATGAGTTTCAGTATTGGTTTGAAGTTGTCTTCTGGTTTGCACAACAGACTTGGGATTTCCAATGATTTGTGTAGTAGGATGGTTGTTGTTGACTCTATGAGTGGGAATAGAACTGACTGGAATTTCAGTTTCCAAATTGTTGAAATCAGTTACTGCACCCTGGTCATCATAGGAAGCTTTGGAGAAGATTCCTTCAGCTGGACTAGCATACATGTCTTCATCGTCCATAGCTTGTAAAATATCTTCTAATGAATCAGCAGACTTTGCAGATTTTGACGTAGCAGTACTTGTAGATGAGGTACCGCTAGGTGTAGTATGTACTGTTGAGTGTTGTGACTCAAAAGATTCTTCTCCTGAATGCTTGTTAGCAGATGTAGCATTCATTTCTTGATCTTGAAGCCTCTGAAGCTCTTGGGAGGCTTGATCATCTGTTGATGGCATAGTTTACTTCTCGGGAGTAGCAGACATGGGAGTAACAGTAGGCATATTGGGTACATAGATGTGAACATCATCATCTGATGAAGAAGCTTCTTCTTGAGTCCCTAAATTAGTTGTACCAGACTCCTCACCAGCATTGTTAGTTTGATAATCCTTTTGCACAGAATAGTAATCCATGGAGTTAGTTAGATAATCTAAATCAAACATCCAAGCATAACCTATTCTTGGGACATTGGGTTTATTTTCTAATAAATTAACATGAGCATTTTCTTCAACCTTTTTAGATGCCAAATTGTAAACCTAATATGCCTTACTTTGTAATGAATATCTTACAAGATATCCTGGATCTGATTTTCCATCAAACTTTCCCAAATGGTCAAGAGTATTTAGTATAGACACGTGACACCCAAAAGGTCTTTAATGACTTATGGTTGGCTTAATAACAGTCAAAAGTTCATAAGGTGTTTTGTTTTAAGGCTTAGTCACTAAGACTCTATTTAACACATAACATGCAGTATTGATTGCTTCTGCCCAAAATGTATTTGGCAAAAGAGAATCAACCAGCATAGTTCTAGCAGCCTCAATTAGTGTCCTATTCTTCCTTTTAGCTACTCCATTTTGTTGTGGAGTCCTAGGATGACTAAATTGTCTCTTAATGCCTTTAGACCTACAAAATTCATCAAATTCAGCATTCTTGAATTCTGTCCCATTATCTGTCCTAATGATTAAGACTTGTTTAGTGAACTGCTTTTCAACTAAAGTGATAAAATCCTTAAGTAATTCATTGGTTTCACTCTTAAGAGCTAAAAAGAAAACCCAACTGAATCTACTATAATCATCAGTTATGACTAGACAAAAGGTCTTATGACTAATGCTTCTTACAGAAACTGGACCAAACAAATCCTTATGCAAAAGTTGCAAAGGCTTTATCAGAGTATTGATAGTCTTGGTCTTACAAGAGGCTCTATGTTGTTTACTTTTTTGAAAAGCAGCACATGTGAAATCATTTTGAAAAGATTTGTTAGTAACCCTCTAACCAAATTCCTATTCACTAATCTGTTAAGATTCTTGAAATTCACATGACCTAACCTTCTATGCCATAAATTAGACTCATCAAAAAAGCCTTAGCTAGCAAACATGTAATACCACCTGTTGGAGTAATAGTATGAAGATTAAAGGTGTACATATATTCTTGCCTGTGTACTTTAAGCAGTACTTGAGATTCTTTTGGCATCTCAAAATCTTTAGACAGCACCAAGCAGTCTGTGTCTGTGAACAGCACCTTGTTCTTCTTATCACACATTTGTGACACAGAAAAGAGATCGAATTCATTCAATTCTTTCACAAAGAACACATCTTCTAATTCCAACTTCCATGTATTGATTTTCCCTTTGCCAGTGATTCTACCTTTGCTACCTCCAAAGGCTACTGGTCCTCCTCTGAATTCTTCAAATTCAGCAAGGAAATCTTTATTCCCTATCATGTGTCTTGAGCATCCACTATCTACTATACCTTTATCTTTCAATTCATCAATTAGATGCCCCTGCACATAAGCAAAACTTATTAGTTTTTAACAGGGACCCAAGCCACATTTGGCTCGGATCTTGTGGGACCTACACACTTAAGAGTCTGTTCAGAAGCATTCCCAGTAATGCTGCTTTTGCTCTTATACTTCATTGTTTCAGTTATGTAGTCAAAGAGATATGGTGACTCTATGTGCTCAGACTTCTTTGCCTTAAGTACTGCTTTAGCAGTACTTGCTTTAACACATGGTTTTTCTCTTTTAGAAACCCACATTTGCACTGGTTTGTTATGAGGCTTACTTCTAGATATTTTAGATTTTTCAATAACATTCTTAGAAGTCTTGGGGAACTTTGGTTCAACAAACATTGAACCAATAGTACTTGAGTTTGGTCTAGCAGTACTTGCATTTCTAGACTTGCCAGTACTTGGTTTACCAGACTTCAAAGGTACTAGACCTTGTTTCATAAGTACTGCTCTAGGAACAAATTTTTTGGTAGAGTTATTTTTAACCTGTTTAGCTACCCCTTTTGAATGATCAAACTTAGGTTTGTCATTTTTAAATTTTTGTTGCCTATTAACCTGTGCATTTTCCCATTACTATTTCTCATGACCTTTTGTTGAGCCTTTTGTTTCACAATTTTATCTTCATGCAAAGTACAATCTTTGATAAAATGACTTAGACTACCACAAACATAACATCCTTTTCTTCTCAAAGAAGACCTAAAAAGGTTGTTTTGACTTAACTTTCTCAAAACCTATCCCACCCCTCTTGGTTTTATTATGTTTTACATCATTATCCAATGTCTTGCTAGGAGTTTTTACCTGCTTGGGAGCAGAACTAGTTTTAGACTCTTCAGAAACAAAATTGTTCATTAGAGGTGGATAAACAATGTTCTTGGTCACAACAGTCTTATCTTGAGACAAAGTACTAGAGTTTGAAGTATTAACAGCCTTTGGTTCTTCTAACTCTATACTTGTATCATTACAAGGGGGCATGAAAATTCATGATAATGGTGGAGGAACTGCCTTCATTCCTTCAGTATATCTATCATTTTCAGGTGTATTATCTGACTCACTAGAACTATCAAAAATCCCCTTCGATAAGTCCTTGTCAGTTAAAGTTATCCCAGGTTGGTCCTCAATATATCCTAGGCCTGACTTATCATAATACCCCATTTGTGAATTAATCAGTTTTCCCAATCCTTTAGAGGACTTTTACCAATGATTAATCACTTCCCTTTCATTATTAAGACTGGCTTTTAAAGCTTCATTTTCTGCTGACACTTTCAAAAGTTGTCTTTCAAAAGCTTTAATTTCCACATCTTTTAACCTCATTCGAAGAGTTAAAATTCTTATTTCTCTTCATAGTTTTGTTGACCCTTTTTATACAAAACTATATTTTCTTCTAACTTAGCAACACCCTGTTTAAAAGCATTTAGTTCTACAGTGCATGTGTTGACTTTCTAATACTGTTCATCTAGTTCTACTTTTAAGCTATTAAATTTAAGAACACAGTCTTTAGAACAAGGATGTACCTCCGTATCTTCATGTGAGAGAGCCATCAAACCAAGCTCTTCTTCTTCTTCATCTTCAGTCTAGTTCACCAGTCCATCTACAGTCACCAATGCTTTGGTTCCTTTGGGATTCCTGTTGTTTCCTTTTGGAAAGCTTTGAGAAGGCATCATTGTCACTAAACAATGGTGAAGATCTTCCTTGTGGATTTTGAGAGACTATAGGGATGTTTTTAGTACTTTGTGGGTAAGTGCCGCTTGTAAGTCCCCCAACGGTATTTGTGAAGTATGTACCGCTGCTTGATCCACTAGCGGTATTATGAAAGTAAGTACCGCTATTACCTTCTGACACAAAAGCCAAGTTAGACTTTGTTGTTGATGCTGCTTTGGTCACCTCAATGCCTTTTACATCCATCTCGTACGCTCTAAGATTGTTGTAGAGATGATCAAAAGGAATTTCATCCAGATCATCTCTTGTGATGAAGTGCATAGCCATAGCTTTCCATTCTTGTGGAACACTCCTTAAGAATTTCAGATTAGCTTCTTCATTGGGAATAATTTTTCCATAAACTGCCAGTTGAATAAGCATCTTACTGAGCCTTTCATAGCCACCATGGATCCCTTCTATACAGGATATTGAGAAGTTATCGAATTCTTGCTTAAGAACAATCTTCTTTATCTTCTTAGATTTGTCATTACCTTCAAATATAAGTTTGATATCCTCCCACATAGCCTTTGCATCCTTATAGTGATGAAAGCTAGGTAAGATGTCATCTGAAAGAGCCATAGCCAAAGTAGTTCTGGCTTTTCTTTCTCTGATCTCTGCTTGTACCTCCTCAGTAGTCAAAGCAGGTAGAGCATAGCATGTACCATCAGGCAACCAATATAGCTTCTTAGGTGTATTCCCATTCTTGATAACTTGCCACACAGTGTGATCTGTGTGATTCAAGTAATGTTCCATCTACATAGCCCATGTCTCATAGTTGTCACCTTTGAGCACTAGGAGTTTGACAGCAGAAAGAGTATGAGCAGCTGTTGTAGTTGTAGAAGTAACTACAACATTCACGGCTTGAACACCTTGTGCTGGTGCAGGATGCACAACTTGAGGTTGTCCCTGTGGTATTGGATTAGGATCTGTAATATCTTCCAAGTGAGCGTCATCACCAGGTTGAGACATTGAGTTTTGGTGTGAGTGGAATGTTTGGGGGTGTGTTCTTCTTTTTCAGAGTTTCTCAACAAGCTCTGATACCACTTGTTGATCCCTTTGATTGGATCTATATTCTGTTAAGAACTAGTATAATAGTTTGTAATCAAACTAAAACACTTTCAGAACTCTACTCAAGCTAAATAAGTTATGCGGAATCTAACTTATAAAGCACAGAAGAAAAGAATTACGTCTAACTATTTAATTCTCTTATTAATCGACTTGAATGAGGTACATAAATGACATTGTACCTATGTTCCTTTTATATAGTAAGGAACCCTAGAAACCTTAGAATATTCTTTAAGGATAACTATATCACAGACGATATATTATCAATATTCTAACTATTTAAGTATATCACATAAGATATACTCTAACTATAACTATGACATCTTATACAAAGATATATTTGTCCTAATCAATATAGCAGTACTTACTTTATAAGTAGCAGTACTTACTATGTACCACGTTAACACTAACGGTAAGTGAAAGATACAAACAGTACTTCAATAACACTAACGGTACTTGACACTTACAAATAATTTCCAACAAGATATGTGTAGAAGTGTGTGGACGATAAAAGATAAGTATGGAAAATAGATAAGGATGGAGTAGAAATATCTAGAATAGTATTGAAAAATATCTAGAGCTAGAAAGTTACATGGTCTAGTATAAATAGGAGGTGTTGTAACCATTTTTGTATCTCGCATCAAAAAGTATCAAAGTCGAGTAATAAAAGCTACTTTACCCAAAACCTTATATCTTCCTCTAGCGCAAGCCTAAAAGGCCCCGTGTGTTTCCTAACAAACTAGTATCAGAGCCTTAAAGGTTATAGCCTCGGAGAAGATCAAGATGTCGAGTTCAATGAACTTATTCCAATTTCCTCGTCTTACCAAAGATAACTATTGTAGTTGGTGTATTCGAATGAAGGCGTTACTCGGTTCACATGATGTGTGGGAGATAGTCGAGGAAGGTATTGAGAAAGTTGAAGATGAAAGCTCGTTGAGTGCTGCCCAAAGGGTAGATCTGTAGAAGGCAAGAAAGAAGGATCAAAGTGCTCTTACTCTCATCTATCAATGTCTTGATGATGTGATGTTCGAGAAAGTTGCAAATGCAACCACTTCTAAGGAAGCGTGGGAGATCCTTCAAAATGCTTTCAAAGGAATCGATAAAGTGAAGAAGGTACACCTTCAAAATATTATAGGAGAGTTCGAAAAACTCCAAATGGAGGAATCCAAAACCATTTCGGATTATTTCAATCGTGTCTTGACCATTTCATATGAGATGAAAAGAAATGGTGAAAGCTTGACTGACACAAGGGTGATAGAAAAGATTCTTTGCTCCTTGCCACTAAGCTTTGATTACAATGTTGTGGCCATAGAGGAGTCAAAAGACATCGAATCTATGACCGTCGATCAACTCATGGGATCTTTACAAGCCCATGAAGAGAAATTAAAGAAAAGAAGGGGGAAAGAACCCTTGGAGCAAGCTCTATACTCAAAGGTCTCTTTCAAAGAAAGATAAAAGAGCTTTTATATGGACGCGAGCAAGGACGAGGACGCGGTACTTTTTGAGGTCGTGGAGGATTACAAGGACGAGGAAGAGAAAGATAAGATGTTCAGAAGGAAGATGAGATGCATGGTCTCCAAATAGGAGATGTTGTGGAAGAGGCTACTGATGTGGTAAAGTATAATACATATATAAGTATATATCGATAAGTAAGTGATTCGACAAACAATTCCTTTAGGAAAAAGAATTATAAGTCAAAACTCACAAAATAATATATAGTATATATACCGGGCAAGTAATCACCCGAGTCGTTTCCCAATGAAGTGTGAAATTGACGGTTACATTATTGGTATGACTTTTGGATGCTTGAATAGACAAAGATTTGAATTGATTTTCTACAACTACGGTAAAAAGCATATAAAAGGCACGAGAATTAAAAACCTAAAAAATTACGGGAAAGCATAAATAGGCATCGAAAGAAATCCTAAGTCTACGGAAACATATAAGGCAATGGAAAGTAAAAACGACAAGCTAAACTAAAAACGCGACAGTAGAAGCGAAATATCATATTTTAACTCTAAGAAATCAAATCTAATTTTCCTACATCCTAAATAATAAAATAAACTTTTAGAAAAAAGATTTTTATTTTTCTGATTAATAAATTATTTTTAATAATTAAAAAAAAGTTTTAATAAAAATAAATTATTAAAATTATTAAAATAAGTTGGAAAAATCCGAAATATTTAGGGAAAGTAAAAAAAGCTAAATGGAACGCAATAAAAATAAAATGGTGAAGAAAGCTTAATACAATAAGCTGTTATAAGCCATAAATAAGCTGAAAGTAAATAAAACAATTGAAGGTTAAATAAAAGATTTTGTAAAGTTAAACGAAAACAAGGCATAGCAGAGTTGGTATCCAGCGTTGAGTTTGAGGCGTTGAGTATGCAATCTGAAAGTCAGGGGTTCGAGTCCCACTGCTGACAATTGTTTTTCAGAACTTATTTTTTTCCCTAATTTTTTTACAAAAAGTTAACTAGTTAAGCTGCCCTTCTTTTATACCCAACATTTTACTACTTTAGCTGCCCAAGTTAGAACCCAACTCCAGCCAATTACTATTTCAATACTACTACTAATTTTACTTTCCTTTTGTCACTACAATACAACAGTCTTGAAAGAAAAATCTAAGAGCCAATCTTATGAAACAAGTTACAGTTTAAAACATTAACAATGAAACGCAGGCAAATATTTCTTCAAACAAATAAAAGACAAATTAAATCATACATAATTAAAACAGCAAAACCATCATAAAGAAATCATAAAGCAGTAATTGAAATTAAGTGACAGATAAAAACAATTAACAATTTTAAGATAAGCTAAAGGAAAGAAAACAAGAATATTACTAGGCCATTTTTTTGGTTTTACAAATGAAACAAAGCAGTGCAGTACACTTAACAATACCAAGATTAAAAAGCATCCAATCGAAAATTCCAAACAAGAACAAAGCAGTTACAATAAATTAAGACTAAAGGTTTAGAAAACAAGAATAGGACTTACATGGATCGATATGAAAGAAAAGTAAAACATCAAATAAGCCCAAATCAGAAATTCATTAAACAATTTCCAAATCATCTTAATGATCAGTCACCTTTTTTTCCTTTCTCGATGATCAGTAACATAACAACTACATTTTTTCTCTATAGAACAGTACTACCAAATAACCAAACAGTATCCTTTTTTTGTATATTTTCAAATCAAAGAAATCTATTAAAGCTTAAACATTTAAATAACTCTTCATAAAATGAAAACATAACTGAACTTAAATTGCAAGAAAATTAAATTTTGATAGATTTTTCGAATTAAAAAAAATAAAAAAAATAAATACGTTTAACAACTTTTCAATCACCGGTTCGAATTAAAATTAAAAGCAAGAAAAATATAAAATTTAAATTGACTTGAAAATAAAACCTAAACTAATAAAAATAAAACTTAAATTAAAACTTTTTTTTTTCGAACAGTAAAAAAAATGTTTAACCAAACAATAACGCTATAAATACTGATTCATGAATAGTAGCACTTTAACTAAAAAACAGTTGAAATAAAGTACCCAATTAAAATTCGATTACAAAGCCAAACTTGATAAAAAAGAATTCAGAAAAATAATACAAGACAAAAAAAACTTTTAATTAAAAACCTACACTAGAAAATTAAAGCATGCTTTATCTTGTTGCTTCCTCTTCTTTTTATAGCCAATTTTGATATCTTGGATCTCTTGTTTGTTTGTTCGTTCACGTGGGTGATCACATCATCTCCTTTGATGAGTCTTTATCACTTGATAACTTTGCCTTCACATCTTGGTAAAATCACGTCATCAATTTGTCTTCATTCTTTTGAAATCACGTGTGTGGGGTATGAATTGGTTTGTCTGGTTGTGATGGAGAGCGGGAAAACGGATTTTTTTTTGGAGACTAGGGTTTGGAGCTTAGATGGATGGGAGCGTTTTTTTTGTGGCTGAGGGATAAAACCCTATGTTACTCCTTCCGTTATAATTTTCTTTCTTCTGTAAAGTTACAATAGTGTGGGTCGGGTTTGTATGGGCTTAAGGGTTTAGCCCGAAATGGTTGTTGTTTTGATGGGCTAGGTGAATAAATGTTGGGCCTTGGTGGGTTTGTAATCCAACGAAACCAACATATATTCTTAAGTGATTCGGTGGTGTTTGTTTTGCTGACTATTATTTTAACGGGTCGGCTCGGTCCGTTTAGCGGGTGCGGGTTGGCCCGTAAAATAATAATTTTGAGTTTTGGATTCGGTGTTTCGCGCTCATTCCATTGTCGGGTCTCGAGTTGTCTATTTACTTCATCTTGACTTGTAATAATCACGAACGTTGTCGGGTCGATTCGAAATTGTCCGTTTTTGCTTCGTTTTCAATCTTTTGTACCTAAAAGACATAAAACACAAAACAAACGTATTTGAAATATAATTAAGCATATTTTAGTGTTTTTAGTCATTTTACCGGGCTTTATGGGTATAAAATGATGAGTAAATGTACCCTCATCATCTACCAATCTCAAAGAGTAGGTAAGTCTCAAATACAATGTTATAATTGTCTAAAATTTGGTCATTATGCTGGCGAGTGTACTAGCTCAAGACAAGTGGAGGAAAAGGCCAATCTTGTGGAGGTAGAAGACGAAGATGACCATACTTTCTAATGGCGAGACATGGCAAACAAGAAGAGAGGACAGAGCCATGGCATATAGATTCCGCTGCAAGTAACCATATGACGAGCGAAGAAGACCAGTTCGTAGAGATGGAGCAAAGTAAAGGCAATGTCACCTTCAGAGATGAGTCAAAGGCACTCGTGAAAGGAAAAGGTAAAATACTTATCCAAGCTAAAGATGGAAGTCACCAGTATATTTTGGATGTATACAATGTGCCCAATCTTAAAAGTAATATTTTAAGTGTGGGACAACTATTAGAGAAAAACTACGATATTCTTTTCAAAGATCGTAGTGCCACGATAAGAAATCATGAAGTAAAGCTCATAGCAAAAGTGCCTATGACTAAAAACTAAATGTTCATCTTGAACATTCAACATGATGAAGCAAAGTACTTAAAGAGTTGTTTGAAGGACCATTCGTGGCTTTGGCACATGAGGTACAGACACTTAAATTTTGGTGACTTAAAGTTGTTGTCTTCTAAGGGAATGGTGAAAGGGTTAGATCAAACTGATCATCCCAATCAAGTTTGTGAACGATGTCTTCTTGGGAAGCATGCAAGGAGTCCGTTTCCAAAGGAAGCGACCTCAAGAGCAAAGGAGCCTCTACAACTAATTCAAACGAATTTTTTGCGGTCCCGTTACTCCACCTTCTCATGGTATGAATCTATACTTTGTGCTTTTATTGATGATTATTCTAGAAAGACTTGAGTCTATTTTCTAAACGAAAAATCCCAAGCCTTTGAAGCTTTTAAGAAATTTAAAGCTATGGTTGAAAAAGAGAAGGGTTTAAAAATTAAATCCATGAGATTAGATAGAGGTGAAGAATTTTTGTCAAAGAAATTTAATAAGTTCTGTGCGGATAATAGGATCCGGAGATTTCTAACGGCTCCTTACTTCCCACAACAAAATGGAGTGGTGGAGAGAAAGAATAGAACCATTCTCAACATGGTCTGGAGAATGTTGAAAAGTAAGAAGATGCAAAAGGAGTTTTAGGCTGAAGCGGTTGATTGCGCGGTATATCTATTCAATCGGTGTCCGTCAAAGAGTTTAGACAACAAGACTCCACAAGAAGCATGTAATGGGATGAAGCCTATCGTCTCTCATCTAAGGATATTCGGGAGCATAGCGTATGTTCACTTTCTGAGCCAAAGGCGAATAAAGCATGATGACAGAAGTGAGAAGATTGTGCTCATTGGTTACAACAAGCGATCCAAAGGATACAAGCTCTATAACCCGATCACAAGGAAGGTGGTACTAGGCAGAGATGTGGAGTTCGATGAAGAAGGTTCATGGGATTGGAGAATTAATGAAACTGAAAGGTATGAATTTCTTCCTATGCCTAATGAAGAAGAGACAAGTGAATCAGCTGAAGAAATTCAGCAACCTGAAGGTCAACTCCAACTCCAACCCAAGGTTCGCCAGCAAGTTCAAGTGAAGGAGAGCCTAAGACAAGAAGCTTACATGATCTCTACGAGGTAATTGAAGAGATACCCCTTCTCTGTTTATACGCTGACTGTGAACCTTTATATTTTGAAGAGGCCATGAAAAGTAAGAAATGGAGACAAGCCATGGACGAGGAGATAAAGTCCATAGAAAAGAATGACACGTGGGAGTTGACAATCCTTCCAAAAGGCCAAAAGGTTATTCCACTCAAGTGGGTATACAAAGCAAGGTTGCAGAAATCGCTAGGCGTTAGTGAGGCGGTTGGTCACCTTCGAGGCGGAATTCGTCTAGGCGGCGCCTAGGCGCCGCCTAGGCGGATTGGAGTTTTATGCATAAAAAATTATAAATAATACGTATAACATGACAATATACTTTTAATTTCTAATAATTCAAAGTTCAGATAGCTTGAATTTACAAAATAGACAAATAAACATAACAATTTAAGGACTTAAAACTTCAAACGTGACATACAGTTCAGTTGGTTCCAATTCCCACGAAAAATCCATTACTTTATGTTAACAATCATAGGTTTATCTTTGATTTTAAGATGTTATGTTAAAATAAATATGGAAATTATATATTAAAAAAGAAAATTCTTAATTTTTTGTAAAAAAATATTGACTTTTTGTTGACTTTCTTTGACTTTTTTACCGCCTAGGCCGCCTAGCTCCGCCTAGGCGCCGCCTAGCACCGCCTAGGCGGATGTTTGACCGCCTTTTGACTTTTCCGCCTAGCTTGACCGCCTAGCCATAAATCGAGGCGGAGTATGACCGCCTAGCGCCTAGGCGGCCGCCTAGCCCGCTTTTTACAACACTGATACAAAGACAAGAAGAACGCCAAAGGCGAAGTGGAGAAGTACAAGGCGAGAGTTGTGGTCAAAGGCTACAAGGAAAAGCATGGGATAGACTACAAAGAGGTATTTTCCCCTGTTGCTCTCTTAGAAACTATAAGAATGATTATTGCTATTGCTGCTCAATATAGGTGGAAATCCACTAAATGGACGTAAAGTCACCATTCCTAAATAGAGTTCTAGAAGAAGAAGTTTATGTGGAGCAGCCACAGGGATATATTGTCAAAGGGCAAGAAGGTAAAGTGCTAAGACTGAAGAAGGCATTGTATGGTTTAAAGTAGGCACCTCGAACTTGGAATACTAGAATAGACAAGTATTTCCAAGGACATGGTTTCACAAAGTGCTTAAGTGAATATGCACTTTATGTGAAGTTTGAAAATGGAGGTATATTGTTAGCCTGCTTATATGTGGATGATTTGATATTCACAGGAAATTCCCAAAGTATGATGGACGAGCTCCTGAAGTCAATGACGAGAGAGTTCGAGATGACAGACATAGGACTTATGTCTTAATATCTTGGCATCAAAATGAAGAAAACTGATGAAGGAATATTCATATGTCAAGAAAGATATGCCAAGGAGATACTAAAGAGGTTCGGGATAGAAAAGTACAATCCCGTTGGCACCCCCATTAAAAATATGGCAAATCCTTCTAAGCATGACGGGGGAGAAGCGGTAAACCCGACTCTATTCAAGAGTCTTGTTGGAAGTTTGTGTTACTTGACATGTACAAGACCTGACATACTCTATGCAGTAGGATTGATTAGTCGGTTCATGGAAGAGCCTACAACAAAACATTATGAGATTGCGAAGAGGATCCTACGTTATATCAAAGGTACCATAAACTATGGTACGCTTTATTTAGCAAGTGAAGACTTCAAGCTGGTTGGATATAGCGATAGTGATTGTGCTGGAAACAAAGACGATAGAAGAAGCACATCAGGATTCATGTTCTTACTAGGTAACAATGCCTTTACATGGTCTTTAAATAAGCAACCTATTGGTACCTTGTCCAGCTGTGAAGCAGAGTACGTTGCTACAACAACGTGTGTTTGTCACACAATTTGGCTCAGAGGTATGCTCAAAGAGCTACATATGGAGCAAGAGGATGCGACTGAGATCTACGTGGATAATAAGTCGGCAATCGACTTAGCCAAAATTCCAGACTACCATGATCATGATCGAAGTAAGCATATAAATACTCGTTATCACTTTATTCGAGAGTGCATTGCAAGGAAGGATGTCCAACTGATACATACGAGGTCTGAAGATCAAGTTGCAGATATCTTCACCAAACCGCTCAACGAGCGAGATTTCTCAAGACAAAAGATGATGCTTGGAGTCGTAAAATCAAGTTTAAAGGGGGGGTGTTAGATCGTAAACATGATTTGGTCGCTGAAGGCTGCTGAAAGCCTCGCTGAATGCCCGTGCTCATATAGGAAGGTTCTAGAATATCGAAGAAGAACCTTAGAAAATATCTATGTAAAAGATATGTGTAGAAGTATGTAAAATAGATAAGGATGGAGTAGAAATATCTAGAATAATACTGATAACGTATATAAATAACGTTTGTTACGTATATACGAGTTTCTCGAGTTCGTTTAATTTGAAAATGTATATAACTAGTAAAACGTAAAAACATCGTATACATTGAACTTATTAATGACATATATGACCAATAAGGATAATGGAAATCATTCCGTAAAAGTAATCTTCATTAAACGTCATATGGATACGTACACACTTTTCATGAAACTATCCGGGGAAACTTCAATAAACATGTAAGTCTAACCCGTTTTTCAAGGATTTAATAATAATTAGAGAGAATTACGTAAATCGTCCATGTGGTTTATGGAATCCTACACTATTGGTCCCTAAGTTTATTTTCTTCAAGATTAGTCCTCGTGGTTTCTTTTTGTTACAGATTCAGTACCACAATCTAAATTTTTTTAAAATTACACAAAAATGTGAGGGGTATTTAGGTCTTTTTCAATAATTTACTTTTTTGAAAAAAAAATCAAAATTTTGTTTTTTATAAATAGTTTATTATGATATTATTTTAGAAAATATTTTTTAGAAAGAAATTTTTATTTATTAAATTAAATTTTATTGGAGAAAATATATTTTTTTGAGAAAATTAGAAAAAAAAATCAAATTTGAGTTCATATAAAATTGATTTTTTTAATTTTTCGAATTTTGTTCTCCAAAAAGTTTGAATTTATAGAAAACTAGAATGTTTTTCTTCAAAAAGGAAATTTCCAAAAAATATTGTTTGAGAAAAGTTAAAAAAAACATATTTTCTAAACAATCAAATTCTAAAAAAAAACCATAATTTTAAAAAAAAGTATTTTTAAAAAACAAATCAGAACATAAAATATGTATAAGTTACAATTGTATAAATTTAAAGAAGTATATAAAATTATACACATTTTTCATTATATAGATTTATTTCAAAAACTTTTATTTTTTAAATTTTATAAAAGAAAATTCTCAAAAAAAAGATTTTCTCTAAAAATTTAAAATTAAACAAAATAAAAAGGTTTCGAAAAAAAAATTTCAAAAAATTACTACCGAAAACAAAATTTCAAAAAAAAAATATTTTTTGAAATAAAAAAATAAATTTTCGAAAAAAAATTCGTAAAATATTTTCAAAAAATAATTTTTTTGAAAAAGACCAAAATACCTCTCATATTTTTGTGGAATTAATTAAAAATGTAGATGGTGTACTGAATCTGTAAAAAAGAAACCACGAGGACTAATTTTGATGGAGAAAAAACTTAAGGACCAATAATGTAGGATTCGATAAACCACAGGGATGGTTTATGTAATTCTTTCTAATAACTAAATAAATCAAAAATTCGCGGTTGTTACAAAATAAATCTTTTAAAACGAACATCTAATAAGACTTATTTTTTCTTTATTTTTTTACAATCGAAGCTACAATTCACGAAGAACTCAAAATACTTGCGGATTCAACATCCTTATAAGGTCTCAGGTAGGTTTATGTTTTGTTTATTAGTGACCATTTTTGGGCTTGAACAGTTTTGTTCTTGTTTTTTATTTTAATACAACAACAACAAGAACGATACCCAATCCCGCCAAGGCAGTGTATGGGGGATTGTTTTTTATTTGAATGATTTCGAAAAATGAAGCTTTCCTTAAAAATGATCTATAATGATATTGGTTTTTCGTATGGTGAGGATCTTTATAAATCTTTAAATCTCATAATAGATACGAACGCCCAATAGAGATCTTTGTTGTTGAGCGGGCATGTTTTACATGATGAGTTTGTTATCAAGACTTTTGAGTTGAAGAAGTTGGATTACCTACGGTTATAAATTAATGAAGCACATCTTATGTATGCAATTTATACACCTCGTGAATTATGTAACTCTAGCACCTCTTCAGATGCTGCTGGAGAATGAATCTTAATGTTATGTTAAAGATATGTAACTGCTTAAACCTTTTGATATGTCGTGACTCGTGACATTGAATAACTTTGTGATGAAAAATGAGTTGAAGCCCTAAAATTTTGAAATCGTGTAGGATAATTACTCCGCATTCGATATGAGGACTGAATGTTTGGATATGATATAGATATAGTTTGATAGATATTTATGAACGGAAAAATACCCTTTTACCCAACTGTTAAGTCTTGACGAATGGTCAATATACACTTTTACCCAACCGCTAAGTCTTGACGAATAGTTTATCATAAGCTTGGCAAAGGTACTAATATCCTCTAGTAAAATATAGATGCAACAATTTTAAAAGGCAAAATGGGTTGATGCAACATGATTAACAAGGCGAACTAGTACAATACTCGTGCATTGCCTAGGTATAACGGTTTAATAATTTAGAATGATACATACGTTATAAACCCATTGTGTGTATTTTTTTAAACCCTTAAAAGACATACAAATACGGGTATAGAGTCGTTTCCTATTTAATGGTATGTATTGAATCTAAATCATACAAAGTATTAAAAAAAGTTTGCAACAACGACAAAACGCATGACTGAATGATACCCGTCAGACGTCCAAAAAGTATTGACTTGAAAGACAATTTGCGTGTTTCTAACCTTCGAGGGGCAACAACTACCAAATCGCCATGGAATGCTCCTGGTTAGTTTACCGTCTTTTTTCTTTTCATCTAATCCTTTTTATTTCCATTCATTAAAATTTAGACTTGAAAAATGGTGGGCTGGTGATTAGTTCGAAACGGGTCATCCCGCTACAGCTCAGAACGAGGTGCGTGGTGTTAGCTTTAACAAATATGTCTATTTTTCTTCAAACACTTGGTATCCAATATTATTACAAAAGCTTTGGCATTTCAATGATATTATAATTGTTTTATAAATGAATTTGTTTGTCCATGCACTAAAGAACACCTGGGTCGGCCCTCGTACCAGGCGAAGTAAGGCTGAGCAACAGGTTTGGACCGGACCGGACCGAGGACCGAAATGATCTAAAACCCTGGACTAAAACCGGATCGAAATGGACCGGTCCGGTCCGGTTCGGTCCGGTCCGGGTCGGTCCGGTCCGGGTCGGTCCGGTCCGGTTCGGTCTTCGGTCCGGTCCGGTCCTATTAGGCATAATTAACGGGTTTTTGGTAAGACCGAACCGGACCGACCGGACCGAGGAACGAAATGGTCAAAAACCCCGGACCGAGGACCGGACCGAAATTGTCCGGTCCGGTCCGGGTCGGTCCGTTCTGGTTCGGTTTACCGGTCCGGTCCGACGATCCAAATGCTCACCCCTAAGGCGAAGTGGGCGACGACCCAAGGTAGCAAAATTTGGGGCATCAAATTTAAGATTAGTGTTATATTAATATATTATAATAGATAGATAAAGATGAAGGAGTAGACAGATCAAAATAAAATACAATATGAAAGTTTGAGGAAGAAGATAAGTTTGGTGGAGAGAGAATGTAAAAGTAAATAGATTATTTTTAAATTGGCTAAAATATGAGGGCATATTTTAGCCACCTCGCCCAAGTCATCGGAAATCACAGGGTCGGCCCTGAAGAACACCTAGGCCAATAGTTAACCAATTTCCTATTCTATTCATCAATAGCTGGTAAGATTTGGGACACGAATAATGCATTTTTTGTAACATGCCAAAGGGTCTCTATCTGATATATATTTGTTTTACTTATTTAGATCGGGGTAAAAGCTATATAATAGCAACGTACTTATTCAAATGTACCGACTTTAAACACTTACCAATTTATCGCTAGACATTAACAATGAACTTCTAAATTTGTTCCGTCTTTACCAATATAACCCTGAAATGATTGTATTACCCTTGTCTTCTTTAATATAATTACATATATTGCCGCATTCTATTAGAAGATTAGTAGCTCAAGCCCGGTTTGTGGGGCTTAAGGTTCATTAGGGTTTTGGTTTGTAAATAGTTATTAATAAAGCATAATAACCTACGGAATTTTCTATCATTTAACATGGTATCAGAACCCTGGTCCTATAACTATAAAAAAACAGTCGATCCTAAATTCTAACCCTCCCTCAATCAGCCGATAAAAAAACCATAATAAAAAACACCTATTGTTGCCGTTGCAACAATTTAACAAGATGTGATAAGAATTTAAGCATACCAAAGTTTGAGAAGCCGTCAACAACCAACCAGAAGTGGGTTCTTGAAGAATTTTGTATTGTTTCTTAAAATTACGATATCTTGTTTTGGTCTGTTTTTAAACTTTGTTTACAACATGTTAAGGTGCATCGTTTGTTTTATCTCTGGGATCTTATTTTGGTCATGATTATCAAGTTTGTCTTTTTTTTTGATAAAAAAATTATGTTTTTGTTTTAATTGTTTTTTGTTTGTTAGTTGAATCTAGGGTATCAAGCCCGAGACTACTTTTGGGTTTGAGCCGATAGATATAGGTTGAGTCTTTCGTGTTTTGCAGATAGATACCTTAAGTTCGCCGCGTTTCGGCCGATAGATATAGGTTGAGTCTGTCATCGTTGACATATAAATATACTTTGATTCTGTCGCGTTTTGCTTATTTATTAGTTTTTTATTTCTTTCTTTTTTCGGTGCTTCTAAAGATCCGATCATGAGCATAGATGGATCTAGTCGGCCACCATGAGCCTCTTCTCAAAATCTATAATCTTCATCTCCATCATCCTAATATCGGCCATCATGAGCTGCTTCTCAAAACTTCTTCACTTTTATTATCAAAATATCTCCAAACCTACTTGTCGGCCGTCATGAGCCGCTTCTCAAAATCAAATCTATCTCGATCATCAAACCCTATTCGGTCATCATAAGCCGTCACTATATCCATCAAGTATGGATCTGAACAAAACAAGTCTCAAGAAGCAATGGGTTATGTTTAATAAAAAAAATTTATGTCTATGTTTTTCTTTTTAATCTTTGTAGTTTATGTTGATCTCTGGTTCGAGCTTTTGTAATTTCATCGCTCGAACTGCAGGAGGGTATTCGAAGATTAGTGGCCCAAGCCCGGTTTGTGGGCTTAGGGTTCATTAGTGTTTTGCCTTATAAATAGTCATCAATAAAACTTAATAACGTTTTTTTTATCATCTAACACATTCAACCACCATCACCTTCAACCATTATTACCTTCAACTGGCATCATCACCTTCAACTATCACCATCACCTTCAACCGCCATCATCTCTTCATAAACAATACTAGCTTTTTTTCCAAGTGTTTAACGTTCTTGTCCAGGTGGGTTGAAGGTGTGGCAATAAATTAACAATAAATAAAATTAGGGTAATATAGTTATTTCAGGGGTCATATTGGTAAAGAAGGAACAAATTTGAAAATTCATTGGCAATGTCTAGCGATACATTAGTAAGTGTTTAAAATTGATACATTTGAATAAGTACCTTATATATATTATATAACTTTTATCCTTTAGACGTTACAAAGTATAGTTGAATATGACTTGTGTTTATATAAGCGTACGAAGTTGCATTTATCGGAGCACTTTGACATCTCAATGTTTGAGGGTAAAACAATACGTAAGTAGCTATTTTTTTATAAGCCGTGAAGGGCATTCAAGAGTGGAACCCGAAAACGAATATCACTCCCGAGCTTACGATGTTAAATGAATATGGATGACTGAAAAACCCTATTACATGGACCCACAACCAATGCAACACCTCGAATGGCATCTCTTCGTATATGATGCCAGCCAGCGAGATGTGTATGCCTTGTATAAACTCGAATTTAAAGATGTAGATGGAAGAAAACCTTAGAGTAAAAGGTGTCACGACAAGGTTTTACCTCTTCACTTGTGCCACCTCAGCGCCACATCATCTCAACTAACCAAAACAAAAAACCAACTAAACACCCTCTCACTCACAACTAGTCTCTCTGCTCTTCACTTGGGTCCCACCACTCATCATTTTATTTCTTTTTTCATTTTTCACACAAAATAAAAACTCATTTCATAAAATTAAAAAATACAAATACTTCAAATAAAAATGAAAATACTTAAAAGAAAGGGAAAAAAACAATACGAAAAAATACAATACGGAAAAAGAAACATCCTAATCATCGACTGCATATTTCGCCGCAATTTTTGCCTATTTTCTTTCGATAATCGACTTGTTCGGTTCAGGCAAATTGTCGGTTCTGATCGAGAGAAACTCCATCTCTTTGAACTCCAAGTCAACATCGACTTTAGCTTTCTCGGCATCGGCTCTAGCTCTCCTCAAGTGGTACATGTCTTAACCGGCATTTATTTTGTGGAGTAAAGCCTCGTTTATTTCTCCCCTCGAAGTGGTCGAACCACTACCCGTGCTGCTGCCAGTTGTTTCTGATCGGAACTTCTTAGCGGGTCTCTGTTTGCCGGCTGGTCGAGCTTGAGGATCTGGACCGAATATGGAGGTATGATCATTTTTGTCAAGACCCTCGGGTGCGTCCCATTTTGAGTAGTTTTTAAGAACCCTCCACACATGGTCAAGCGTAAATTTTCTCCCCTTGTTACAAGCCGCAAATTCAAGTTTTGCAGCATGAATCACGTCATCTTCGTTTTGACCGCTTTTCTTGTTAAGACTTTTGAAGATATCGTGAAACTTTTGAACATCGGGGTGCATCCTTGTCCATTTCCCGGTCAACATATTCTTGGTACGACGATTTGCATTACGACCATTGAAATCTTCATAAATCGTGTTCCAAAAATACTCTTCAGTTTGATCAGTCCCGCGATCTTTGTCTTCTGAAACGCCGACCCAACACTCGGCCAGTATGACCTCCTCAGCAGGTGACCACCGTTGGGGTGTCGACTCCACCACAACATCGGCTTCGTTATAGATGTCGTCTTCGTCTGCGGACAAATCAACCGCGATAGATTTTTTTGACCCCCGTTTTCCTTTACGAACTACTACCTTTTTTTTGTGGTGGAGGTTGCGGTGCTGGTATTTTGAATTGTTTTTCAGGGACTTGTTACTTTGAGATGGATTAGGATTAAACTGAGATGGATTAAATTGAGATTGTTGCAAAGCTAGTAGTTGATTATAGTAGATTTGTTGGGGTGACAAGTTTGGAAAGTATTGATGCGAAAATGGTGGGAGGGCTGCGAATTGACCGGAGCCTTGGCCGGACTGCGTTGCCGGAGAAGAGGACGACGATTGATTAGGATCCATGCTTTGGTTAAGAAGTTGCGAGTAGGAGAGGTGATGATAATCATTTGGGAAGTTTGACATTTTTTTGTGATTGTAGGTGTAAATTTGTGAATGTAGTGTGTGTATATTGTGAATGTAATGTGTGTATATATAGGAAAATAAATAAATTTTAATTTTTTTTAAAAAAAATATTACCGTTTGGCAACGGTTTAAAATTGAGTGGGGCCCAAAATTGTCTTCTTTTCCTCTCGTTGAATACTGGCGAATTGATCACGGCGAAGGAGTGGGTGTCACGGCGAGCACCGGCGAGGGTGCCACGTCGGACCGACGAGGGCCCTCCGCCGTGACACCGTTTACTCTTAGTGCATAACTGCAGATGCATATATAACAATGTTAACCCAATTGTTCGATGAATATGTTCCTTTCTAGTCTCAACTTGTCTAACAAACCTTAGTTCAGACGCATTATAAACATTTCTAGTATGTGAATTCTTCTCGTCGATGGCTTTATCAAAATGACAGTAGAATATTCACCAGAACTTGTATCATTCACATTTGATTCCCAAAACTTAGGCACTGAAGCGCCATTATTCTTCTAAGCATCTTGCCAAATCACAAACATAACTTACAGTCAACTTGTGATATGTCGCAATGTATAAAAATATATCACACATTGCTAATACTGTAATACGTATATTACTTTGTTGCTATATGTAAAAATAACCACGTACCAACATAGTCTTGCAACACGAAATAGCAGTGTTCAAACTACGTATGCTTAAATCTAGAAGTGGTCCATCTATTACCACTATTCAAGACTTTATGTGTCTATTATGTTCCCTTTCAATCGAATTTAGACCGAACTCATAACCACGTGCTATATAAAAAACTCATGATACACAACATAGATAATATTGTTGGAAAATGTTTTGCAAAATATGGTTTTTGCAATACTTTGGACATAATTTTATATATGTATATGTTATATATATTCGTAGTACTTAGTACCTATGCGTTATCCTCGAAGAGAGCTTCACAACGAGCTAAAGTATGTCCAATATGGAGTTAATATGAATGAGATATCGTGTCTCAAAGTGAGTCACGTGAAACACAATATTTGGAAAAATATTTGTCCCACATCGCTTGAAACATGAAGTGAAAACATGTTTATAAGGAAATCCTAGTTTCTACCCTACAATATTCATTTGTGGGTTTTTACTCACACGCCTACGTGCGCGCAGGGGGGGTGCAGAAAGTGGGATTTCTAGGCCAAAAACGAGTTCGAAGCTACTGAACTTGTGCACGAGCGCGCGACCTGCAGACACGCATGCAGCTCCGAAAACTGGCTTGGGTGCGGGTAGATTTCGGTATCTTTTTTGCTGCAAATTCGATTTTTGTTTCCAGAAATTTTTGTACATCTATTTAAGGAATAGATATAGACTTTCTTATTAAGTCATGACAGAATTTTCTTGTGTTTGTGAAATATATGCAAATTATTTTTAACAGATTTGTATGTCTGATTATTTTAGAAGCATATATTCTGTCTTGGTGACCAAGACATGAATTAGCTATAAAATAAACCATTCTCATTCAGTTTTTATCATCAGAAAAACGCAGCTTTTTCTTTACTCTATTACCAGTTCTTTTTCCAGCAGCTCGTCGATCAGAAACACGCAAGGCTTCTGTGATCTTTCAGGCAAGTTTGTTTAGTCCGGCTGTACAACAGCTTTGGACGTTGTACCCTGGGAAACAGACGGTGAATCTATTTTAAGGGAAGCGTGTTAAACACGTGCCTTGTCTTTGTTTTACTGCTTTCTTCATTACTGTTAATTACTTTCTGTCATTTAAATTCTGTCAATTTAATTTCTGTTATTTTATTGTAAATTCGATTTTATAATAAAAGTGTACACCGTTTCCTACAATCTTAAAACAGATTCGGTTTAACAGAATTAAAACTTTTATTAAAATCGGATTAATAATTTTATCAGATTTA
Organism: Glebionis coronaria; assembly: GCA_025667525.1. Lineage (NCBI taxonomy): Eukaryota > Viridiplantae > Streptophyta > Magnoliopsida > Asterales > Asteraceae > Glebionis > Glebionis coronaria. The sequence continues at coordinate 628,903,619 of CM046874.1, read as the reverse complement.
TTTATAAACTGTTTCTGCCGAAACCAGGATTGAGTTTCAATGGAAATCAGTTTTAATTTACAGATTTTTATTAACAGTTAACGTTTTTTTAGCAGTTTTTCTAATCAGTTTATTGAAACCAAGATTGTGTTTCTGTTAAACTGATATTTTTGATAATTGCATCTGATTCATTGAAACCAAGATTGAGTTTCTTTGATGCAGATCTACTATAAGTATATAGAGATCACGATTGAATTTCTTATATACAGATTTATAACAGTTGTCTAACTGTTTGTGTTTTGATCTTGTTTGATCTTTCAGAATGTCTACTAGCACTCCTGAAATTCCTGCAACTACTACTGTGAAAGTAACTGTTGCGCCAGTTACCCACACAGTTGCTAATCATGCTGAAAAACCAAAAAAATTCAATGGACAGAATTTTAAGAGGTGGCAGCAGAAGATGTTCTTCTATCTCATTACTTTGAACCTTGCGAAGTTCTTAAAGGAGACTGTACCTCAGGTGGAACCTCCTAAAGAAGGTGTACCCGAAAATCAACAAGCCGTGCAAGCTATTGAAGCATGGAAACATTCAGACTTCTTGTGTCACAACTATATTCTGAATGGTTTGGTGGACTCTTTGTACAATGTGTACTGCAAGACTAAGACTGCCAAAGAATTATGGGAGTTGTTGGAACGCAAGTACAAAACTGAGGATGCTGGTACAAAGAAGTTTGTGGTAGCTCGCTTTTTGGATTACAAGATGGTTGATTCAAAGAGTGTGATAACTCAGGTTCAAGATCTGCAGGTTTTGCTACACGACATTCATGCTGAGGGTATGACTTTGAGTGAAACTTTTCAAGTTGCTGCTATCATTGAAAAGTTACCTCCAAGCTGGGTAGAATTTAAAAACTACTTGAAGCATAAGTGAAAGGAGATGGTTGTTGAAGACTTGGTTGTTCGTCTTCGTATTGAAGAGGACAACAAGCTGGCTCAGAAAAACACTTATACACCTGATTCTGCCAAGGCAAATATGATTCTGCCAAGGCAAATATGGAAAAGGGAAGAATGACAAGAAGAGCAAAGGGAAGTCTGAGTACCTTGCTCCTAAGGCTGGAATTGCGAAGCAGAAGTTCCAAGGAAATTGCTTCAACGGTGACAAGCCAGGTCATCATGCTGCTAATTGCAAAGCGCCAAAGCGGGTGACTCCACATGAGGCTAATATGGTGAATGATAATGTGGACATGATTGCTATGGTGTCTGATGTCGTTACCATGATCTCTGAAGTTAACCTGGTAGGTTCTAATAATAATGATTGGTGGGTTGATACTGGGGCAACCCGTCATGTGTGTACTGACAAGAGTATGTTTCACTCTTTCAGAGTGGTTGACAATGGAGAGAAGCTGTACATGGGCAACTCTGCAACTGCTGATATCAATGGCGAAGGAGATGTTATTTTGAAGATGACATCCGAGAAAGAGCTCAAGTTGACTAAAGTCTTGTATGTTTCGGAGATTCGCAAGAATCTTGTGTCCGGATGGCTTTTGAATAAGTTTGGTTTTCGTCTTGTTTTTTAGTCTGATAAAGTTGTACTTTATAAGAATCCAATGTATGTTGGTAAGGGGTATGCCATGAATGGTATGTTTAAGCTCAATGTAATAGTTGTTAAGAATGATGTCAATAAAATGAATTCTTCTGCTTACTTGATTGAGTCTTCTAATGTGTGGCATGGTCGTCTTGGACATGTTAATTTTAATTCAATGCGTCGTTTGAATAAATTTAATGGCATACCAAATTTTCATATTGATTCAAATAATAAGTGTGAAACTTGTGTCGAAGTCAAACTTACAAGATCATCTTTCAAATCGGTTGAACGAAAAACCGAACCACTTGATATGATACACACAGACATATGTGATTTGAAATCACTACCCACAAAAGGTGGCAATAAGTACTTCATCACGTTTATTGATGATTGCACAAAGTACTGCTACGTTTACTTGTTGAAAAGTAAAGATGAAGCTATAGACAAGTTTGTTCTATACAAAACCGAAGTTGAGAATCAACTTGGTAGGAAAATCAAGGTTGTACGAAGTGATAGAGGAGGTGAATATGTGTCTCCTTTTGCTGATCTATGTGCGAAACATGGAATTAGACATGAGTTTACTGCTCCTTATTCACCTCAGCAAAACGGTATTGCCGAAAGGAAGAACCGTACCTTGAAAGAGATGGTTAATGCCATGTTGTTAAGTTCTGGTTTGAGCCGGGACATGTGGGGGGAAGCCATTCTAACGGATACTTATCTTTCAAACAAGATACCTCGTAAGGATAAAGAGGAAACCCCATATGAATTGTGGATTGGAAGAAAACCATCATACCAGTACTTACGAGTGTGGGGGTGTCTAGCCAAGGTAGATGTGCCGACACCTAAGACCCAAACGATTGGACCTAAATCTGTGGATTGTATATTTATTGGATATGCTAAGAATAGTAGTGCGTATCGTTTCATTGTACATGATTCGAAAAATCTAGATATACACAAGAACACAGTTATGGAATCAAGGAATGCGTCCTTCTTTGAAAACATATTTCCTTATTTAAAGAAGGAAAATGGAAGCACATCTAGAATAGATGATGTAGTTGTCCAAGATAAGAGACAACACGATGATAATGATCTTCAAGATGAGAGACAAGATCAACCCGAGGAAGAAGAGGTTGAACCTAGAAGAAGCAAACGGGCGAGAACCGAGAAATCATTTGGACCCGATTTTGTCTCTTTTATGGTAGAAAATGAACCCACTTCTTATCAAGAAGCTGTAAATTCATCGGAAGGGCCCCCGATGGAAAGAAGCGATTAATAGTGAAATAGAGTATTTTACAAAATCATACTTGGGAGCTCGTGGATTAACCTCCTGGTTGTAAACTACTAGCCTATAAATGGATCTTCAAGAAGAAGATGAAAGCTGATGGCACCATTGATAAGTACAAAGCAAGATTGGTGATCAAAGGTTTTAGACAACGCGAAGGTCTAGATTACTTTGATACTTATTCGCCTGTTACACGAATAACTTCTATTAGGATGATTCTTGCTATTGCCGCATTAAGAAATTTAGAAGTTCACCAAATGGATGTGAAAACGGCTTTTCTAAATGGAGATTTAGAAGAAGAAATATACATGAACCAACCCGAGGGTTTCATGGCTTCTGGACAAGAGAGCAAAGTTTGTAGGCTTGTTAAGTCATTGTATGGCTTAAAGCAAGCTCCAAAACAATGGCATCAGAATTTTGATCACGCCATGCTAGAGGGTGGATTCAAAATTAATGAATGCGACAAGTGTGTTTATGTCAAAGACACAAATAGTGGATATGTAATCTTGTGTCTTTATGTCGACGATATGCTTATCGTTGGCAGTAACGACAAGATGATCAAGTCTACTAAAGACATGTTGAAATCAAATTTTGACATGAAAGATATGGGTTTGGCTGATGTGATCCTTGGAATAAAGATCATACGAACTCAGAGTGGACTTGCATTAAGTCACGCACATTACGTGGACAAAATTCTTAATACTCATAATGCGGGGGATTTCGGCCTAGCTAGAACTCCAATAGACACCAGTTTGCATCTATCTAAAAATAGAGGCGTAGGTGTTTCCCAATTAGAGTATTCAAGAATTATGGCATGTTAATGTATTTGATGACATGTACCCGACCTGACTTAGCATATGCTGTTAGCAGGCTGAGTAGATATACTAGTAATCCAAGTGATGCACATCGGAAAGGTATGACTAGGGTACTTCATTATTTGAGATACAGTCGTGATTATGGACTGAATTATGCTAGATATCCATCGGTTATTGAAGGATACAGTGATGCAAATTGGATATTTGACATAAAGGATTCTAGATCGACCAGTGGATATGTGTTTACACTGGGAGGGGCCGCTATATCTTGGAAGTCTTCCAAGCAAACTATAATAGCTAAGTCCACGATGGAATCAGAATTTATCGCGTTAGATAAATGCGGAGAAGAGGCGGAATGGCTACTTCAATTCGTAGAGGACATACCCAGGTGGCCTAAACCGATAACGGCCATTAGTATACATTGTGATAGTCAATCGGCAATTGGCAGAGCTCATAGCACAATGTATAATGGAAAGTCTAGACATATCCGTCGTCGACATAATTCGGTACGACAACTACTCTCAACAGGTGTTATCTCAATTGACTATGTGAAGTCAAAGGATAACATCGCGGATCCGCTTACAAAAGGCTTAAGCAGAGAGTTAGTTAGTAAGTCGTCTAAAGGAATGGGACTAAAGCCCTTAAAGGAATGAGTTTCTATGAAGGAAAACCTAACCCAGTTGACTGGAGATCCCAAGATCTGGGTTCAATAGGACAACCTAATCATAGAAATGTAGGGGAAATCACGTCAATGTGGGGTTTACTTAATACAGTAACTTTCCTAGTCCATTCCTAGAACAATGTGACATGTTGAGAGGTTAAACATATGGTTTAATGATTCAGGATGAAATCATAAAGCATAATGATTCAAGATGAAATAATAAAACATATATTTTTAATGATTCAAGATGAAATCATCTATGTGAGAGAGAAGTGGGGTCGCTTTGAAGGAAATTATGGGGGCGCAATTTCTAAGAGCTCTTGTAGAACCAGGCGAGTGTTCATGACCATAACGAACACGACTATGAGGACTTGACAAGGTCAGGGAGAGTCTTGTGTGAGTGTGTATTGTCTTCTACGTAAACAGAGGCTGAGTTCAAGGACATCGCGTCTACTCAGATCTAGGAGACTAAGTGCATCTCACAAGGGAAGTTACAAAGGGTTACACCTACCTATCCTATGCAGGACTTAACCGCAGAAATTTTGCCGAAACTTTCGTGTGTTTTCGACCGATTCCCATTCATGTGGGGGATTGTTGGAAAATGTTTTGCAATATATGGTTTTTGCAATACTTTGGACATAATTTTATATATGTATATGTTATATATATTCGTAGTACTTAGTACCTTTGCGTTCTCCTCGAAGAGAGCTTCGCAACGAGCTAAAGTATGTCCAATATGGAGTTAATATGAATGAGATATCGTGTCTCAAAGTGAGTCACGTGAAACACAATATTTGGAAAAATATTTGTCCCACATCGCTTGATACATGAAGTGAAAACATATTTATAAGGAAATCCTAGTTTCTACCCTACAATATTCATTTGTGGGTTTTTACTCCCACGCCTACGCGCGCGCGGGGGGTTGCAGAAAGTGGGATTTCTAGGCCAAAAATGGGTTCGAAGCTACTGAACTAGTGCACGAGCGCGCGACCTGCGGACACGAATGCAGCTCCGAAAACTGGCTTGGGTGCGGGCAGATTTCGGTATCTTTTTTGCTGCAAATTCGATTTTTGTTTCAGAAAAATTCTGTACATCTATTTAAGGAATAGGTATAGACGTTCTTATTAAGTCATGATAGAATCTTCTTGTGTTTGTGAAATATATGCAAATCGTGTTTATTTTTAACACATTTGTATGTTTGATTATTTTAGAAGCATATATTCTGTCTTGGTGACCAAGACATGAATTAGCTATAAAATAAACCATTCTCATTCAGTTTTTATTATCAGAAAAACGCAGCTTTTTCTTTACTCCATTACCAGTTCTATTTCCAGCAGCTCGTCGATCAGAAACACGCAAGGCTTCTGTGATCTTTCAGGCAAGTTTGTTTAGTCCGGCTGTATAACAGCTTTGGACGTTGTACCCTCGGAAAGTGTTAAACACGTGTCTCGTCTTTGTTTTACTGTTTTCTTCATTACTGTTAATTACTTTCTTTCATTTAAATTCTGTCAATTTAATTTCTGTTATTTTATTGTAAATTCGATTTTATAATAAAAGTGTACACCGTTTCCTACAAATACAAACATAGAACTCACTACTCAGTACAATTAACATGAAGAGGCTTGGAAGCTCTCACATATCCAAAACCCCATCTCAGTTGAGATTGAGATTCAAGCTTCGCCAAATAGAGTTAAGTAAATACGTCTTGGTTGCTGTTATGATATGAAGCTTGATTGAATGAAATGAATGTGAATATGGCGTATCTATTTATAAGGCAAAATCAGCCGCAAAAATTGTGATATTCGGAAGCTGGATTTAAAAAGATAAAGACTTGAGTTTTGCTACTATTTGATCCAAGGATAGATACATGATTTGATACAAATAATTTACCGGCAGCAATATATAGAATAATAATAGTAATCATTCAATAATGTAATATTTACCGATATCAATACTAAAAGAACGACAAAACTTAAAATACTTGTCAAAATCCAAGCATAAGCTTTTTTTTCTTTTCTTTTCGAGAAGAATGTGGGCTAAGCCCATAGCCGAATAAAGAATCTGTGGCTTATTTAAACACCACACGCAAACACTTTTCGACACTTTCGTTAGAATCTGTGGATTGAAACCCTAATAAGCATAACAATGTCGGACAACGTACCTTTGGATATCCAAACAGATATCCTGCAAAGGCTTCCAGTGGAATCAGTTGTTAAATTCCGATTGGTTTCGAAACTATGGAAGTCTGTTATCGATAGCTCTGTTTTCATTAAAAATCATAGCCAATACCAACATCATCAACTTGTACGGCACAAGTTAGAAAGTGACAGTGACCTAGAATGTGAATGTGTTTCGCTTATAGATGATAATGATAATCACGACAACCATAAAACCACCCTCCCACTGCTCCTTAGTTCATTTAGGTATATACGAATGTACAATTCTGTTAATGGTTGTTTCTGTTTTCAGGGTTCCATAGATGGTTCATTCAATACAGTTTTCTCTGTTTTTTGGAATCCCGTCGTTGGAAAAGCTGTTTCTATTCAAATCCCCAATGGATTGTGGGCAACTGATCGTATTGGTTTTGGAGTTTTTCCTGACCCAAAGCTTGTTAGGATTAATGACACCAGTCGTGGTTGGGAGGTTGACGTTTTTACTTTAAGTTCACGTGTCTGGAAAAGGGTGTATACCGCATATCAAAAAATTGTTCGTGGTTTGACGACACGGGATCATGTTTGTATTAAAGGGTCTATTTATTGGCCTGCGTATGATTTAAGTATCCAAGAATTTGATCATGATAATGTTAATGTTAACGTTATCCTTTCCTTTGATTTGAAAAGCTACAAGTTTGGCAAACTGCCTCTTCCGGATAGGTTATCACTAATACGTAATTGGCGAGTGGTGGACGTGAAGGACTCACTTGGGGTGCTTGAGTATGATGGTGATGGTGGCTATGGTGTTTGGGTGATGGAATTTGTTACTAAATCGTTTACTAAGATGTTCAGTGTTAAGGTATCGGGTAAGTTGCTCAATGGTGGAGTATTGGAGTTTAGGAAGAACGGTGAAGTTAAAAAAAAAAAAAAAAAAAACAAACAAACAAGTGGAGGATGGTAAGTCCAGACTTGAAGCTTAAGAACCCTCCTTGGGACATATCAATGGTATTTGATTGTTGGAAACTGTGGTACGTCAAGCCTTAATACGAAACCTGTTTTGATTAGTTTAGGCCATTAAAATGATTCTAATTATGCGTTATATATTTGTTATCTCTGAGATTCATGTTTTTTAGTATTAAACTATTAACGACCAAATATTTTGTTGACAGTCTCATGGATGTGTTTCTTTATTTCCGTTTTAATGAATTTTTTTGCTAGCTAAATGATGACCGATTAGGTTCACGTATATAAGTCTCATGAACGAAAAAGTAGACGTTGCATTTTATTCTCGTTATACACAAGTTGGACTATTACTCATGTAGTTGATCTTTGGGAAGAAGTGTCAATGTCTTTTTTTTTTACGAACCCTCCTCGGTGCAATTGTCCCTGAATATATAAATATGATCGTTAAAGTTTCCAACAAGCTTATTATGTCAATGCCATATTATGATGATAACTTTACCAATACTGATTCAAACTAAACTCTTTTGCGAGCATTAACGTCAAACCAACATACATATATTTACATACTTCACAAATAGTTTCTTACCTATGTTTTACTGATGTGGAAGGAGTGGGGATGTGCTGGGTTTTTGTAATTTGACCTTTTCAGTTGTCGCTTAACGCATTGTTTCCAGGGAGATAATCTGTAATTTATTTTATATATTTTCAATCCATGTTCTACTAAATTCCTAATTATAAGCCTCACTTTTGGCTTTAAGCTTGAGCATGCCACATAGTAATATATCTATGGTGAACACAGAAGACAGAATATTAGAACTATTGCTCACGGTGCTAGCAGCTTAGCATCTGCAACTAGAGCAACTTTTTATGAAAAAGTAGGGAAAAAGCTGGTCACGTGCTACACTTGAGTGTTGATACCTCTTCCTGCTCCACCCTCAATTGCTAGTTTGGGCTGTGGGCTTGAACACTTACAACAAGCATAAAAAGGCGTAGAACATACATTAACTTAAAAGTTACAAAAGGTAGATTCGTCATTTTTATGTAATGATAAAAACTAGTGACCGGTATAAACTGTGATCCAGTCAGAACTGGTAAGTTATCTTTTATTCAGTTCGTAAAGAAATGCCTCGACTAAAGGTTTTCCTTAAGGTTGTATATTTGTATCGTATATAGTTATACACATTCTTTTCTTTATGCACATATGTCTCCATTATCCACCACTGCAGGCAGCTGTTTGGTAAGCTTCCCAAGTTTGGGGATAGTGATTCATAGCTCTCTTAACAGTGAGAGTAATGGGATAAAATTGTTACTAGCTATGGGTACTAGGACCGTCGGAATCATAATCGGTTCCAGTTATTGCATATAGAAACTTGGGTCTCTTGTTAGAATATCTTTCTTTCTTTTACTTTTTAGGTAACCATGGTTTCCGACCTTTTGGCCGAAAAATTCACGGGGTTTGAACCCACCACCACATTTAAAACAATATAAACGCGTGCGCGCGCGCGCACACTGTTGTACAGGTCTTCAATGGGTGATTTCCAGGATCGTTCGTATCAAACAACATCATGTACTAATCATCATATCATAATAAAAAGAACAAGAACAAAGAAGACGGGGGTATGAACTCTAAATATAAATCTGATATTAAGTGAATAAGGGTTACTGCGAGTTACAAAATTCCTATGTATAAATACTAATTGAATCGGTGTGTTCATGAATTGAAGCACCCGTTCAGTAAAAGTAAACGACGTATCCTAACATCTATAACCGTTATATAACTGCTTAATCTAGGGTTTGCTGGCCTGCGGCCCAAACCAAAAGTATGTACAGGCTTCATAATATTTTGTCGGCCTGTTTTTCTTCCTTTCGCAGCCTGACAAGAATAACACGTTTGTTATTCCTCTGTTGAAGATTAATTGGATTGATGATTCCCAACACACACACACACACACAAACACACTTTGTAGAGGTTTGTGTGTGAAGATGGCAGGAGTGTCTTTTGCGCCATCAGGAGTGGCAAAGAATAGAGCAGAACAATATTAACGCAAATTTATATTGCTTGCAGTGTTGCTGCTGTTCCAGGCTCTATTCTTGGCTATGATATTGGAATTTCATGCAATTTTATCATCACTTCTAAATGAACTCTTAAACTTGAATTTAATCTGAAATATGGATCAATTTATGAATCATAAGGGATAATTTATTGAGCTTGAAGCCATCTCTGGTAGCATAATGGGTGGAATTTGGTCAGATCTTGTCATTTTTAATACCAGTTAAAACGGACTACTTGAACGTATCAGCTCACAAGCTGAAGTTAGGTATGATATTCCTGTATCAGCTCGTTGCAGTCGAAGTAATTGCTAAACTGATGTAATTAACATGAGGAGCGTTCAACAATATGATTGTGTCTAGATACTGAGCTATTTATTTTCCATGTCAGAATCAAAAAATCAACTGTAACACACGCTTTGTCGCCTGTTGATTTTATTAAAAAATGCAAGGGTGTGGAGTTAGGACCAAGTGCATATACTTATCTAATTGTTGTGGGATGAAAAGAGGGATGGTTCACAGGTCGGTTGTTGTTACTTAATTGGTTTATTGGTATGTATCGTAAAAAGTATGGGTTTCTGGGTTACGCCAATGGCGTGTTTGTAAATATGGAGGAAGTAGATGTTATCGTGAGTATGGGTTTCTGTGTAGTAAGTTGGGTTTGTTGGCCTGCGGCCCAAAGTATAAACCTGATGCTTTTACTATATCTTCTCTTTTAACTGCTTGCTCTAGTGTTCAGGATTTATCACAGGTTGAAAATGTTCTCAGGAGTATCAATCCTAACTTCAGCTTGTGAGCTGAACCATTCAAATAGCTTGTGAGCTGAAATTAGTTTGGCTACTTTCGACCCATTTTGAATCATTGATCACACGATTGTTTCTAGCACTGCCATTAAAATGTTCTTAAAAATGTGAACGTATAAACGATATAATATGAGTTTTTAAGGAACTTGATACATGGGATTCAGCTGTTGTACTTCAATGATTTCAAGCTTATTGTTTGATAAGTTGTGTGCCGGTTTATTATTAGGAACAGACCGAAGGCGCAAGATACACTGAGACAATGGGATGTTTGGTTCTATTAACTTAAATGTGCATGTGTCCTTTCTGTAAGAAAGTTTTGGATTCGCATAATCATTATTTTTTAAGTGCCATTTCCCTTGTATGGGTCCTTATGCGTTCCTTGGCTGGTACGGATAGTATTGGCCATTCATGGGAGGATATTGTTAACTTGATCAAACCTTTGTCGCGTTAAAGATCGGTCATCTGTATTATTGCTCGTCTAGTTATTTATGGTACATCTTATACTTCATTTAGCTAGAGAGAAATTTTCGGTTATTCAAGAATAAACCCGTACAGTTTTCCAAGTTCGAACATCATTGTTTACAATGTAAGAATCAAAATGCTTACATATCGGTTTAAGAAGACGAAGAATGTGGTGCAACTTCTAGCTATTTAGAATGTGAGTGGGCAGTTTTTAGAAAATCCTCATATCAGAACGTAGTGTGTTTTAGACGTAGGCATTAGGGCTGTTTTGTTTGTTTGTTTGTTTATATGCCTAAATCTATGGTCTTTCATGGAGGCTATGGGTTTATGTTCTCAGGTTTAGTAGTACTCGTGAGAGTGTGTTGTCTCCGTAATCAATGTGGCACTCTTTCACATTCTTCTATGTAACGTTTTTTTAGTAATATATCTACTGAAGCAAGAATACTTTTTTACCCGACTGCTAAATCATAACGAGTATTCTATCATAAGCTTGACAAGAATTCTAAAAGGCAAATGGATGACACAACATAAAGGCTAACAACGTAAATCATTCGATAATGTAATCTTTACCAATATGAATACTAAAAAAATGACAAAACCTAAAATACTCGCGAGACACTTGTGAAACATAAGCTCACGTTTGTTGCTTATTTTGACAGTTTTCGGATTATATAAGCTCACTTATTTTGACAATTTGTTGCTTAGAAGAATGTGGGCTAAGCCCAAAACCAAATAAAGAGCACGCAAACAGACACTTTCGTCAGAATCTGTTAATTTAAACCCTAACTGTAAAATCTAACAAATCAATGATTAAAACCAACACGAACTTATAACAGAGAACCCAACCAACCACCCCTTGGCTCTCTTTATCAATGAATCAATTACAATATCTCTGAATACAAGAATGAATTAAACAAACACGCTCACAAACTCACAAGATTGATCAAGATGTATCAATCTTGTTTCTCTCACTAGAAAACGATAACAGAAAGATAAAAACTGAATGAATGAATAAAAATGAGTTGTTAGGTAGCTTAAGTACTCCTCCTCACACAGCTGTCTCACACTTCCAAACTTTGGCAAAAATAGTCCTTCAAGAATGTAACTTTTCCCATCCAAGTGCAAATACTCCCCCTCCATCTTTGGCTAAAATACTTCAATGCCCTTCAGGTTTAATAGCTTACTTTCTTAATACTCCCCCTTAAGCTCTTAACCTGAAAATGCATTATACAAACCAAGCATACTACAAAACTTCTTATGGTCAGATATAAGCAAGCCTTTAGTAAAAATATCTGCAGTATTATGTTCAGATTTAACTTTTATAGGTTTAATGTATCCTGCAGATATTTTCTCTCTTAAGAAATATAGATCAATTTCAAAATGCTTGCTTCTTTCATGAAGCACAGGATTCAAAGAGATTTGAATAGCAGAACTGTTGTCACAATTCATATCAACAGGTAGAATAACATTCACTTTCATATCATTAAGCACTTTATGAATCCACATGACTTCACAGCAAACATTACACATAGCCCTATATTCAGCTTCTGTGGAAGATCTAGAAACAACACTTTGTTTCTTACTCTTCCAAGAAACTAAATTGTTCCCCAGAAAAACACAATAACCAGTCAAAGATCTTCAGGTTATTTTACATTTTGCCCAATCTGACTCCACAAACACATTCAGCTTACTACAATCACCTTTCTTAAAAGTGATACCTAAACCAGGTTCACCTTTCAAGTATCTAAGCACTCTGAAAGCAAGTCTAAGATGAGAAGTCATAGGACTATGCATGACTTGACTAAGACAATGTACAGCATAAGCAATATCTGGTCTAGTCATAGTCAAATATATCAGTTTTCCCACAAGTTTTTGATATGAAGTAATCTCAGTCAGTTTTTTATCCTCACCAAATTTCTTGTTCAACTTTTTACTATCTGGATTAACTTCTATAGGAGCACCACATGGTTTACATCCTAACATACCAAATTCTGACAACAACTCAGTGCAATATTTTCTTTGTGTTAGACAAATACCATTATCAATGTCTATAACCTCAATGCCCAAGAAATATTTAAGTTTTCCAAGATCTTTAATAAGAAATTTGGTACTTAAAAACTGTTTAAATTTATTAACTTCATCAAGGTTATTTCCAGTGATAACAATATCATCCACATAAACAAGCAAAACTAAGAAAATATCATTGCTATTCTTAATGAACAAAGAGAAATCATTAAGACTCTGAATAAATCCATTTTCAGTAAGAATAGAAACAAGCTTCTCATTCCATTTTCTAGGAGCCTGCTTTAACCCATATAAAGACTTAACCAATTTACAAACTTTGTTACCATTCTCATCACCATAACCTTCAGGAATTTTCATATACACTTCTTCATCCAGTTCTCCATATAAAAAAGCATTATTTACATCCAACTGAAATAATGGCCAGTTATTGCTAACAGCTAAACTTAAAACACATCTAACTGTAACAATTTTAACCACAGGTGAAAAAGTTTCATCATAATCAATTCCTTCTCTTTGATTAAAGCCCTTAGCAACCAATCTAGCTTTAAATCTCTCTACATCACCACTAGATTTGTATTTAACTTTCCATATCCATTTACATGGAATAGCCTTTCTTCCCTCAGGAAGATCAGTAATAATCCATGTATTATTTCTGTTTAAGGCTTCCATTTCTTGATTCATGGCCTCAATCCATCTGCTATCTTTGATAGCTTCAGAATAATGAGTAGGTTCATGAATTTTTTAAAAGATTAGTGGTAAACACAAAATTATCAATGCTTAAATTAGCATAACTAACAACTTTATTAATACTATATTTAACATTCTTAAGCACAAAATCCTTATACTTAGAAGGAAAAGTAGTTTTTCTACTAGTTCTCCTAACAGTGTTCTCTACTGCTGGTTCTGGTGACCAATTAAACAAATTTCCAAAAGACTCAATGCCTTCATCCTCAGAGGAATTATCATCATCACTACTAATGTTTGGTATACCCTCAGAAACCTCTTTTGTTGCATACTCAACCCTAGTGTCCTTCCTACTAGAATCTGTATTAGTATTAGATGATCTATCTACCTCAGAAACAATATCTGTATCAGTAGTATGAACACCTTCTTTGCTTTTACAAGATTCTACAGTGTTGTCACTAGGTTTATCATTAGTTTCAGGTACAAGCCTATGCTTACTACCTATACTATCTCCATTATCATCATCAGATTCACTAGGCCCTTGACTGTTTATGTTAAAAAAATTTAAATCATCAACACCATTTTCAGAAAAAACAAACTCTTTACTGATCACATCATTTTTTAAAGGAAAAACTGTTTTATAAGATTTTACATCTCTTGAAAATAAAAACTTTTTACTTTCCAAACTAAACAGTTTAATGCCTTCTTATCAAAAGCATACCCAATAAAGACACATTTTTCAGACCTAGACTCAAATTTGTCAGAAACATTTAACACATTGGAAAAACACAAACAGCCAAAAACTTTTAAATGGAGAATACTTGGTTTAGACTCATAAACCATTTCATAAGGACTTTTACCAGATAAAACAGCAGTAGGTAACCTGCTAATTAAATAAGTAGTAGTTAGTACACATTCAGACCACATGTTTAATGGAATGCCCCCCTGAAACATGAGGGCTCTAGATGTATTAAGTAAATGTCTATGCTTTCTTTCCACAACACCATTCTGTTGTGGAGTATAAGCACAAGTGGTTTGATGAATAATACCATTAAGTTTAACAAATTCAGAAAACCTGTTATTAACAAACTCAGTTCCATTATCACTTCTGAAAATCTTAATACTTTTATTAAACTGATTATCAATAAGCTTGACAAAACTTTCAACACATGAAAACACTTCAGTTTTACTTTTTAATAAAAAACCCACACATACCTAGTATAGACATCAACCACAGTTAAAAAGAATCTAAATCCTTCTCTACTAGCAACTCTATATGGTCCCCAAACATCAAGATGAACAATATCACCAAGCTGTTTGGTTTTATGATCACTCAAAGAAAAAGACTCTCTAGTTTGTTTAGCCTTATGACAGACATCACAAGGTTCCAAACCTTTAAGTTTAATTTCTGAATTATCTTTTCTTAGAACATCTAGCACTTGATCTGCTGGATGTCCTAACCTATTGTGCCAAATAGAACTAGACATTTGACAACTTTTAACACATTTATTAAACACAGGCCTACCTTCATCAAGAAAATATAAACCATATCTTCACTACCAGTCCCCATTAGGACACTGTGAGCTAAATCCTGAATCACACAACAATTTTCATTAAAGCTAACATTAACTTTATTATCTTTAGACAATTTCTGAACAGACAAAAGACTAACTTTATATCCAGGAACAACCAGCACATCTTTAATCACCAAATTATTAATTTTAAAACATCCAATTTTTTTCACATATTCCAAAGTCCCATTAGGATGAGCAACACTTATGTGTAAAGAAGACACATCAATAACATCAAATAACAATTTTTCAGAAAAGGTTATATGCTGACTAGCTCCTGAATCTATAATCCATCCAACATAAGTACAATAAGTACTAATGTTGGAATTGTAGTTAAAAAATCTACAAGATAAAAAACTAACAACACAATTATTCACTCTAAAGGTACCTGCAATGGTTGCAGAACCCATTGAGTTATCTCCAGAAACATTCAGCAATTTTATGAGCCTTTGATATTGATCAGGAGTAAGATTATGAGCTATATTCTTACCCTGATTACAATTGCCATCATTAACACTAACATTATGAACATTGTTTTGAGCAGAATTATTATTATTTCTTTTAAAGTTAGGAGGATACCCAATTAACTCAAAACACTTGTCAATTGTATGACCCTTCATGTTACAATGAGTACACAAAAGATTACCATTTCTATACCCATTAGACCCAGTCCTATTACCATTCCAATTATTACTATTTCTGTTTGAATTCCCAATATTAGAATTTCCATTATTATTATTTTTCGTTTGAATTCCAATTATTGAAATTCCCACCAGACTTAACAACAAAAGCAGAAGGACTAGTCTTATTATTTTTAGACCCATTTCTATGTGATTCATCTCTTGACAAAGTAGCAAAAGCAGTTCTCAAATCTGGTATGGGATCAGAAGTGAGAATCTGGCTTCTCACAACATTATAACAATCATCAAGCCCCATCAAGAACTGCATTAGCCTGAGAAGCTGATCATGTTCTTTAAGGGCTTCACACCCATCACAAGTACAATCAGGTAATTCAACAAGAGCATCAAATTGTCTCCACAAAGAATTACACTCATGATAATATTCAGTTAAAGACATACCAGACTGAGTTAAAGTATATATCTTATGATGTAGATTATATATCACATAACCATCTTGCTTATTATATGTTTCTTCCAATTCATCCCAAACATCTTGGGCATATTTAGAAAATATTTGTCCTTTATATAAATCAGGTGAAACACAACCAAGTAACCAAGAAAGCACAACAACATTACACCTATCCCACTGATCTCTAGCATGACCATCATTAGTAATTTGCACACAATTACCATTAATGAATCCAAGTTTATTTCTAGTTTGTAAAGCAAGTTTAACAGCAGCAGACCATACTTTATAATTCTCAGGTCCTTCAAGTTTGAAAGTAATCAATTGAGAACCAATATCTTGAGGGTGCACATAAAGAGGATCATAAACATCAAATTTAACCACATCAGCTCCCCCTTTAGGTGGACCATCACCCTTAGGAGAACTAGGACCAGACCCAGTCATAGAGAATTAACAAGAATAAACCAAACAAACAAAGAACACACTCAACAGGTCAAAAAGAAGTTCTCAGCCTTCCAAACCACTCAAAAGGTGGTAGGTCAAGAGCAGTGACCTGAAAGTGGTCTAAACAAGAACAAACAGAACAAGAAACACAACAAGAAACACAACCCTCCTTGTATCTCCTCTACATATAAACAATTAATTACCACAAACCTCAAATCAACAACACCAGAATCAAACTAATCCCATCGACACCTAAACCCACTAATCAACTAATCTATAAAAGAACAACAAAAAATAAAGGAGAGCAAGGTGTTACAATGCACGCGCAGCAAACCAAGCAGGAACTCTGGATAAAGACAAACCAGAGAAACCAACAACACAACCAAAATAGATCAAGAAGATCTAAAAGTCAACGCAGCGGAAAAACAACCTGCACAAGAACAAAAAACAACCAACTAATACCAATAATAACAAATGCTTACCAATATTAGAACAAACCCTAATATCTGATTTTAGGGTTTTTCTAATTAACCACCAAAAAACAACAATTAAACCCAAATAATGAACTCACAGTTCATTAATTAGATCAAGAAAACGTTTTAACCAAAAACCCCCAAAAATAACTGAAACCCTAATTTCAAAAAAACCCAATTAAATTTGAGAAAACACAAATTGATTAGTAACAATACCAATCCACCCACCAAGAAGCCAAGATCTACACAAATAGATCGAAACCCCCAATTTTTAGAAAACCCTAATTTTGAAAAAAGATTTTAATCACGAATCAGAGCAAACCAGGCTCTGATACCATGTAAAAACTAACAAATCAATGATTAAAACCAACACGAACTTATAACAGAGAACCCAGCCAACCACCCCTTGGCTCTCTTTATCAATGAATCAATTACAATATTTCTGAATACAAGAATGAATTAAACAAACACGCTCACAAACTCACAAGATTGATCAAGATGTATCAATCTTGTTTCTCTCACTAGAAAACGATAACAGAAAGATAAAAACTGAATGAATGAATAAAAATGAGTTGTTAGGTAGCTTAAGTACTCCTCCTCACACAGCTGTCTCACACTTTCAAACTTTGGCAAAAATAGTCCTTCAAGAATGTAACTTTTCCCATCCAAGTGCAAATACTCCCCCTCCATCTTTGGCTAAAATACTTCAATGCCCTTCAGGTTTAATAGCTTACTTTCTTAATACTAACAAACATAATAATGTCGGACAACGTACCTTTGGATATCCAAACAGATCTCCTGCAAAGGCTTCCAGTCAAATCAGCTGTTAAATTCCGACTGGTTTCAAAACTATGGAAGTCTGTTATCGATAGCTCTTTTTTCATTAAAAATCACAGCCAATACCAACATCATCAACTTGTACGGAACAAGTTAGAAAGTGACAGTGACCTAGAATGTGAATGTTTTTCGCTTATATATGATAACGATTATGACGACAACCAGAAAACCACCCTCCCACTGCTCATCAGTTCATTTAGGTATATACGAATGAACAATTCTGTTAATGGTTGTTTCTGTTTTCAGGGTTCCATAGATGGTTCATTCGAAACAGTTTTCTCTGTTTTTTGGAATCCCGTCGTTGGAAAAACTGTTTCCATTCAAATCCCCAATAGATTGTGGTCGAATGATAGTATTGGTTTAGGAGTTTTTCCTGACCTAAAGCTTGTTAGGATTAAAGGAATCGGTCGTAGGTGGGAGGTTGACGTTTTTACCTTAAGTTCACGTGTTTGGAAAAGGGTGTATAATGTATACGAAAGAATTGTTAGTTTTTCGATCTCGCGGGTTCACGTTTGTATTAAAGGGTCTATTTATTGGCAGGCATATGATATAGTGTTGAAGAATTTGATCATGATAATTTTTAATTTAACAGTATCATTTTCTTTGATTTGAAAAGCTATAAGTTTGGCAAACTGCCTCTTCCTGATAGGTTATCATTAATACGTAAATGGAAAGTGGTGGAGGTCAAGGACTCACTTGGGGTGCTTGAGTATGATGGTGATGGTGGCTATGGTGTTTGGGTGATGGAGTTTGTTACTAAATCGTTTACTAAGATGTTCACTGTTAAGGTATCAAGTAAGTTGCTCAATAATGGAGTATTGGAGTTTAGGAAGAATCGTGAAGTTACAATACAACTGGAGGATGGTAGTGATAACAAGTCCAGACTTGAAGCTTATGAACCCTCCTTGGGACATATCAATGGTATTGGGATTAATGGAAACTATGGTACGTCAAGCCTTGATGATGATGTTGGAAGGTACAGCTATCAAACCTATTTTGATTAGTTTAGGCCATTAGAATGATGCTAAATGCGTTATATATTTGTTATCTCTAAGATTCATGTTTTTTAGTATTAATGACCAAATATTTTGTTGACAGTCTCATGGATGTGTTTCTTTATTTCGGTTTTAATGAATTTTTTTTGCTAGCTAAATGATGACCCATTAGGTTCACATACATAAGTCTCATGAACGAAAAAGTAGATGTTGCATTTTATTCTTGTTATACACAAGTTAGACTATTACTCATGTAGTTGACCTTAGGGAACAAGTCTATGGCGATTAACTTATGTACTGTATAACGTATAATGTTTGTCTTTTCAGTAAGTGTTGCTGTCTTTTTTCTAAAACTTATATTTTGACATCAAGTTCTAAAATATCAAACTTACTATGTCAATGTCTTTTTTCTAAGAACCCTCCTCGGTGCAATTGTCCCTGAATATATGAATATGATCGATAAAGTTTCCAACAAGCGTATTATGTCAATGCCATATTATGATGATATAACTCTACCAAATGTACCAAAGTACTGATTCAAACTAAACTATTTTGCAAGCATTCACGACAAATCAACATACTTATAGAGTTACGGATAAAATTAATCTTTATAAGAGAATAAGAAACTATTATTATCATTTTACAGACTTCACAAATAGTTTCTTACCTATGTTTTACTGATATGGAAGAGTGGGGATGTGCTGGAGTTTTTGTAATTTAACCTTTTGTCGTTTAAACGCATTGTTTCCAGGGAGATAATCTGTATTTTTTTTATATTTGCAATCCATGGTCTACTAAATTCCTAATTAAAAGCCTAACTTTTGGCCTCCAGCACCCCTCCGAGCCCCTTCAATGTTCTGTCATTGGCTTTAAGCTTAAGCATATGCCACATAGTAAATATATCTTTGGTGAACACAGAACACAGAATATTAGAACTATTGCTCACGGTGCTAGCAGCTTAGCATCTGCAGTTGGAGCAACTTTTTTTTTTTAAAATAAGGAAAAAGCTGGTCATGTGCTACACTTGAGTGTTGATACCTCTCTTCCTGCACCACCCTCAATTGCTAGTTTGGGCTGTGGGCTTGAACTCTTACAAAAAGCATAACAAGGCCTAGAACATACATAAACTTTAAAGTTACAAAAGTTAGATTCGTCATTTTTATATGATGAAAAATAGTGATTGGCATAAACAATGAGCTGCCGAAACTGTGATCCATTCAGACCTGGCATGTTATCTTTTATACAGTTCATAAAGAGATGCCTCAATTAAAATCTGTTCAACTAAGGTTAGCTATATTTGTATCGTACTTAGTTATGCACATATACACGACTGTTTGGTGAGCTTCCCAAGTTTGGGGATAGAGATTCATAGCTCTCTTAACACTGAAAGCAATGGGATAAAAGTGTTTTATAACTAGCTATGGTAATAGGACCCTCGAAATCATAAGCGATTCCAGTTATGGCATATAGAAACTTGAGTCTCTTGTTAGAACATCTCTTTCTTTCTTTTGTTTAAAACAGCATAAAACGGGCGTGGGCGCGGGCGCACACACACCGAAACACACTTTGTAGAGGTTTGTGTGTGAAGATTTGTGTCATCAGGAGTGGCAAAGGATATTAAGGCAAATTTAAATTGCTTGCATTGTTGCTGCTGTTCCAGGCTCTATTCTTGGCTATGAATATGATACTGAAATTTCATGTAATTTTATCATCACTTCTAAATGAAATCTTAAACTTGAATTTATTCTGAAATATGGATCAATTTCGATGGACCATAAGGTATAACGTATTGAGCTTGAATCCATCTCTGGTAGCATAATGGGTGGAGTTTGGTGGTTTTGGGTAAAGGGTTGGGTCAGATCAATCTGGTCAATTTTATTACCAGCTAAAACAGACTACTTGAAAGTATTAGCTCACAAGCTGAAGTTAGGTATGATATTCCTGTATCAGCTAGTTGCAACAGAAGTACGGAGTAATTGCTATTTGATGTAATTAACTTGAGGAGCGCTCAACAATAAGATTGTGTCTAGAGACTGAGCTACTAGTATTTATTTTCCATGTCAGAATCAAAGAATCAACTGTAACACACGCTTTGTCGCATGCTGATTTTATTAAACAAATGCAAGGGTGTGGAGTTAGGACCAAGTGAATATACTTATTTTATTGTTTTTTCGCTTGCTAAGACGGTTCACTTTGGGAGGGAAGTGCATTGTATTGGGATGAGTGAAGGATGGTTTACAGGTTGGTTGTTATTACTTAATTCGTTGATTGATATGTATTGTAAGTATGGGTTGGGTTGCTCCAATCGCGTGTTTGTGAATATGGAGGAAGTAGATGTTATCTCGTTGAGTTCATGCATGGCAGTGTGTAGTAAGTTGGGTTATGAAGATAAGGCGATTGAGCAGTAACGTTTAATGAGAACAATGAAGTATGTACTTGATGTTTACGAACTATGTCTTCTGTTTTAACTGCTTGCTCTAGTGTTCAGGATTTATCACAAGTTGAAAATGTTCTCAGGAATATCATACCTAACTTCAGCTAGTGAGCTGAAACATTTGGCTACTTTTGACCCATTTTAAATCGTTGATCACACGATTGTTTCTAGTGCTGCCATTAAAATGTTCTTAAAAATGTGACCGCATAAACGATATAATACCCGTTTTTAAGGAACTTGATATGTGGGATTCAGCTGCTTGTAATTCAATGATTTCAAGCTTCACTAATCATCTACTAGAGGAGAATGCAATGCACATTTTTGTTAGATTGTTGAGGGAAAAACGCGAGGCCAACTGATATCAAGCTTAGTTGTTTGATCACTTGTGCGCCGGTTTTTCTACCCTTGGTTCACGGGACAGAGTTACATTCTCTGGTTGTTAAATTGGGGTTTGAGCGTGATCCCATTGTTTCTAGTTCACTTGTTGAAATGTACAATAAAAAAGGTTGCAAGCATTATGTCGCTTGCGCTTGATGTATTGCCGGAAATAATGTTGCAATCTTACATTGAGGCACTAATTGGATTTGGAATAAAGCAAAACCGGCTGACACTTTCGAAACTACATATCGAACTGACCATCCAAATAAATCAACCGTCGTCATCACTGTCGAAAACAGTGTTACATCCCCAAAACCCGGTATCCATACAGAACCAGTTTACCTATTTGCTGATATAACCATACATCAAAGAATACCAGATGACCCATTTTACAACAGCAATCAAACAACCAGGAGACTTAGCAATCATGAGTATAAATATTGAAAGTTCTATTGCATTTCCTGAAACCCGGCCACTATTACACCAGATATGCCAAACACTGGGATAGGGCACCACAGACCACGCAGCCATAAAAGTCCAAGCTAAATCTATAACCCCATCTGATCTTTACCCTTATGAAACCAGCCGTACCCTCCCCGATTGTAGTATTCATAATTCATAAAAATAGCAGAACCCATACAAAATTTGAACTCATAAGATAATAACCCAAAGCTTATTAAAGGAAGATATAGTGCATAACTCAATACCATCATACATGTTGCATAAATCCAATCCTAGCTTATTCTTCACGACACACAACAAGCCTTCAGGAAAGGTGCTAAAAGAAGATTCAAACCCAAAACTAAACAAACTTCTACATCAGTAAAAGAAACTTAATCAAATTACTTGTATTCATATGAAGTAGATTATATGCGAAAAGTAAGCTATTAATGAAATAAGTCCATACAAAGAAAAACAACGAGATTCAAGCGATTAAACAACAAGAACATAAACGTAAAAAGTAATCGTGAAACAATGTCTCCATGACTAGGCCTCCATAGCTTTAGGTTCATCACCGATAGACGATGAATATGAATACCTCTTAGAATGAAGAAAACTAATAACGCTGGTATGAATTTCGGTTGCCTGTTCTCGTGTAGCTTCCACTTTGTCATTAAACTTTTTAATCTCATCGATATCAGGATTGTTGTTGTTAGCCGGATTCTTGATATACTTGCCAAGAGCTTTATTAAGATCGTTGAGGGCATTCTCTGCTAAATTCCATAACGACTCGCAAGCGTTATAGCTGTCTTTGACAAATTCTTTATCTTCCTCGGACTTGAACATCGCCATAGTAGACATTGGTGGAGGTACCATCGCCATAATATCAGATGAGAATAATGGAACCGATTGCTTATAAAGGTGAGACATGCATGTATATATAGAGGTTTATTTTAAACCTCCTATATATTTAGGGTCCGTTTGGTTTGAAGTCGGGGTTTACTTTAGGTGTAGGTTTATAAAGTGAGTGTTTTAGTGAGTGTTTTAGGTTCGGGTTTAATAAAAGAGAGAGAAAATATAATTTTTTAAAAATATTAATAATCTTTTTTTTGTAAAGCAAAACTCAAAGTTTGAACTTTTTCAAGGGGGTAGGAAATAATTGTTTTATTTATTCCTTTAAAAGTGCTTGTCTTTCTTAATTTAGTAATAAAAGTCTGATTTTCGTGTTATGTTTAATTGATATTTTAAATTTTGTGTTAAAATTATAAGTGTCGAAAATGTAAAGAAAAAGTCTTATAAAAAGCGGCTCAAAATATTTAAACCTTTAAGGTTATCAGTATGAGTTATAAAACTTTAGGGGTATAAATCATCTTTTTAATTCTTTTATCCCAAAAACATAAAAAGTCAACAACCTATCACAACCACCGGAACATGAAACCCCATCCGTGGAACCCCACCACAACCTCAAACGTGTATATTTTTACAAAACCTAAATACTGAATCCCCACTTTCGTATGAAAAATTAAGGTACTTTGTTATGTTTTACAAATCCTAAATACTCAATCTCAAGTCTTATCTTATTTAAGATTTTGTCTGATGTGTTGTTTTGCTGTTATATGGGGTTGGTTACACATGGAAGTACAACAAGCTTATTTTTACCAAGTTCTCTGCACGGTTGAATGCAGAACGGGTCAAACAGGGTTGCATACGTTTTTAAATTCAACAATACATGTGGTTGCGCAACGGGTCAAACAGTGTGTCTTTTAATATGGGAGACCTTCTGTCAGGACCAGTATCTTTTGTCTAAATTTATTAAGTTATCCAGGATAAGCATTGTGACTTAGGACATTCCCTAGATACAAACATATTTTCCAGAACAAACATAGTTGCCACTATATTGTATAGTTAGGAACATTCCCCGTTTTTTCCCACTATAGTCACCTCGGACATTCCCTAGATCCTAAGTCTGTTTTCCCACTGTATTGCATGGGTATCTTATGGTTCTTTAGGGCATTTTTGCATCTATCTGTACACAATGATGTTTGCATATTCGTTTAGTGGGGGCTACTTTATGGAGTGTATGGATTAGCTCATTTGTGGGTGTATTGGCTTATAGAGATTTAGTACTGTAAATGAATACTTTTACTTTTCCAGCAAAGTGTTTATATGCTTGAAAAGCAAAAGCTTTATCAAAACTTCTTACTTACTGGTGATTGGGTAACTACTTAAATAAACAATTCCAAACACCTTGAACAATTGTATCACTTCCCTTTATTTCAAGCAGCTTGAAATATGTGCTTCAGTTGTGATCTTTGTACCTTATATGGATTTCTAGGTCGTCATATACCAGATGGCAGAAAAAGAGCCTCAGGAAGCCTATCATCCTTCGTACACCTAAGTTGGATATGTGAAACATTTGGCCTAAGTCTGCCAATATATATATCAAGTGACGCTGATTCACAGTTAAAATACCCATTCCCAAATAACCCCTAACAGTTGCAATAATCAGGTAATACTTTCTTAATTTATTTCATTAGGTAACTTATATGTATGGAACTTAGTTGTACTCTGATCATAGTTTCTTTTTTTTATCAAAGTTTCTTTAACGTCTGGTATGATTCGCTATTAGCTAAAATATATTGATTATATAATGTGAACAGTTACTGCAACAAAAGGATTGCAACACATGATATCTATGTAAACGTTAGAAAAATATTATGTAGTTATAAACAATTGGTTGTGCCGCGTGTATGTATTTTATGATACTTGTGATTTCATTTTGCATCACAACTAATGTTCGACTAATAAATATCATCAGATGTGTAAAAAGGTATGACTTTATGGATAATGGGTCAAAAGGTTACACATTAAAACAGTGGTTGAAGGAGTAGAGTTTATGAGAAACTATGTTAGATCTAAACATTAGTTCTCATTTGCTCTAATTTGCTTTATACTTCATATATGTCATTTGAATATGGTTAGTAGTCTATGAGACAATGTATTATCCTTATAGGCTTATGTATTATTCTCATAGTTTCTTGGGCGATTTTGAGTCTTAGTTTGACTAAAGACTGACGTTTATTAGTATGTGAATTGTGGGGGAGTATATGCTGCAATTGACTCTATTACTATTGGTAACTAACTCTAATATAATAATTAACTTTTAATTAACTCTAATATGATAATTAATTATTCTTACGTAAATATCTAATTACTTGATTGTGGTGGAGTATATGTTCACTAAGTGGCTTATCAGACTGTGTTTTCGATTTTTTTATGGAGTCTATGGCACCACCGAAAATGTGAAGTTTAGTTACTTGAAATAATCTATCAATCCTTCTTGACTAATATGATAAGAAGCCTTTTTGGTTAAAACATAACTCTAATATGATATCAAGCCTTATAGATGCAACATATGAAAGAACTTTAGTTACTGTTGTTATCTGCTACTAAGATATAATATGTTATGTTTACTTTTTATTATGTTATGTTTTCTATTATTCAGATAGCTAAAACTTTATCGTAGTATCATAATCAATACTATCATGATTCATGACTAAAAGAAAAACTGAAGAGTATCTTTTACCATCATGTTGTAGTTCACATTGAGAACCAATGCATATCATTATCAGTATATATATAAATCAATTCGATAATTATAAAATGTACTTAAAACCCTGTGTATTAACGCAATTCATTGACGGAAACTCAAATCAGTTCATTCTATATGATACGTAAGTATTTTGTTCTATTGAAATTTCAGAAGAAACTAAAGCTTGAGATATCGTGTTAGGTGATAGGTGTGAAAACACCCATCCTTTTTACCACTTAAATACAATAATAACCGAGCCAAAACATGTATTTTATGTCATTTATGTCGGAATTATGCGTGGTTTGTGTTTTTGTTGTGATTTAGGACGAAAAGGTGAAAAGTGAAGAAAACACGGGATCTCACGGGCTTTAATCAAAAAAAAAGACGAAAGACGAAGTCAAGAAGTCAAGAGTGCAAAAAGAACGGAAGTCCAAGACCAATTCCGAAGATTTATTGAAGAAAAAGTCAAAAGACGGAAGTTTACTAACAAGCCGAAGAACTCAAGTCTTATTTATGAAGAAATGTCGAGACGAGTTCAAAGAAATCCCGAGACGAAGTCATTAAGTCCAAGATTAACAGAATATTAAGAAGTGAAGGATTTAAGTGTGCAATTAAGGAAAAGAGGAAAGAGGGAGGAAGCTTCCTAAGCTCCTCCCTAATCTCCCTATAAATAGATTAGATAGTCTCCATTTCATAGTTGTTGGGTGGCTTGACAACCCATACTTCCACCATTTTCATACCTTGTTATTTAATTTCTTGCAATTTAATTTCTTGTATTGCACCTTTAATTTCTTACCTTTAATTCAAGTAAGTGTTCTTAATTTTGTTTTTTTAATCTTCTTTACCTTTGATCAAGCTTTCTATTATTCATATCTTTCTACCTTTCTTTGATTTTAGTTTACTTTTGGTGCGAAATCTATTAGATCCGTGTTGTTCTTAATGTTTTCGTGCCTAAAAGTTAATCTTTTTGTGCCTACTTAAGTTTTCATACGAATAAGCTTTAAGATCTTTGTGCTTATTGGCTTGTTTATATGTTTAGCTTATTTAACTTTAAAAGTTTTCTTAAAAAGTTCATCTTTTTATAGTTTGATTTAAAAGATTGCTTATTTTAAGTTTGGATAAGTTGTTATTTGTGCTTATTTAGTCTTTTTCATATTGGATTCGTTCAAGTTTTAGTTTGAGCTTATTCCTATAGCTTATAACTTGCTTATTTCAAATAAAAAGGTAATCGGAAAGGGTAAACCCCTTTCCGATTTGGCTTTCCGATCATCACCCCCTTATTCCGATCATAAAGATCGGATTAGGGTTTGTGCTTTCCGATTTGCAACCATTATTCCGATCGTATTGATCGGATTAGGGTTTAGATATTCCGACGGTGGGGTTTGTTGAGATTCCGATTTGGAGGTTTGCTAAACATTTCGATTTGACTAAAGTTCATATATTCCGATTGCTTGGTTTTGATACATTCCGATTGGATGTTTCTTGCATAACATTCCGATCTGGATCCATTAGTTTGGCCTCATTCCGATCACCCTTGTTTTCCCATCATTCCGATTGGGCAATTTTACCATATTCCGATCTGTTGCTCGGATTTGGGTTTATGTTTTCCGATTGAGCTTTCCGATTGGCTGCCTCCCTATACCGATTAGTATTTTAATATTCCGATTGGATATTCCGATCAGGGATTCCAATCAAGCTTGTTTTGTTTTATTTTAATATTTTGCTTTAGTAAAAGTGACAATTTTTCTCGTTTTGTTTTTAGTCTATTTTAATTTCGTTTTGCATTTTTATTTGATTGTTAATTTACTTTTCGTTAAGTTTTAATTTTACGTCATTTAATTTCTCGTCATTTACTTTTAAAGTTTTAAATATTGCATCGTTTACGTTTCAACTAGTTTTAGTTTTAATTACTCGTCATTTATTTTAAAGTCTTGCACATTTATTTTACCACAACCATAAATATTAATCTTTACCAAAAACGACTGAGTCGCACATTGAACCAATAGTCAATTCGAAGAGATTTGGAACAACAATATTTTATACTCGGTGTAAAAAGCCAAGTATTAAATGGCGCCGCTGCCAGCTCTTTTCGTGAAGATTAACTGTTTTTTGTGAGAGACGCGTTGGCTTTTGGGATCCGTTCACTCGTGAACGTTATTTTTCGTGTCCAAAATTTTCAGAAATCCAAAAACATTTGAAAAATCATAAAAAGCATTTCTTTTTCAAAGTTTTGCACCAAAAATATTCTTCTTGCTTATCTATTTTTCTTTATGGATTCTTATGTCCATTGCGTCGGGTGTGGGAGACGATTGTACGGGAACGACTCTTGTCAATGGTGTACTTGTGAGCGGTGCGGAAACGATATCGACAATACACAATTCCTATTCGGATTTTGTCCCTTGTGCAACTCGACTAATTCGTCCTTTTTGAATCCACCTCATGTTCCCCCGTGCATCTATTGTGGAAGCGATTCTCATTGGCATGTTTCGTGCCCGGTTCGATACCCGTATGGTCACGCGCAAGAACCGGGTTACAATTATGACAATGGTAATAGCTATCCACATGACGCACCCAGTTTCTCTCCATACCCGTGGGGCTATATTTGTGGGGGCCCTCACGATGCTTCTTTTTGTGATCCGTCGCAAATCTTTGAGAAAGTTCCGTGCTATCATCCTAGTGTCTATACCTTTGAGCCCCCACATCACACCCTCAATCATCAATCCTCTCAGCAAATTAGTCTTGATCAACAACTCACTACTTTGAATGGCATTCTAGAAAGTATAGCTCAACTCCGAGCTGACTTGCATCCGGAAAAGCAACCTTTGCTTGATGTGAACGAAACCTTGAAAACCACCGACACCTTTTTGAGCCAATTTAGTCGTTTTCCCTTCTTTTCTACACCAAAATGTTTAATTACAGCGTGGCATAGAATTGGTGAAATTGAACATACTCGGGGAGATGAACAACAAAAGTTGTTGCATGAGCTTCTTAAAGATGTGGAGGTTATCAAGGAAGAGTTAGCCGACTACGTCACTCCTAACTGGACTCGTCCCATCTATTATGATGACGATGACGATGATGTCTATACTTTCAACCAATCTTCTGAAGTTGCTGCTCCTACTCTCGATGTTCCTATTGCGTCTAAGGATCTAGATTCGTTGAATCAGCTTAGTGATGTTGGTCTCGACAAATTATTGGATGATGAGGTTTGTGACTTACCTGCTATGGAGCCTGAGGACGACGTTGCTCTTACGGAAGAGGTCGATCCTAGTGATGACGATTCTTCTCTCTGCTATGAGAATTTCACTTTTGAAATTTCTCAATTTCCACCGGGAGATGCGGGCGATGATGATTTATTCTCTTCAGCTTACGAAAAGTTCACCGATGAACTTGATCTTGTGGATGAGGTGGAAGACGTGCTTCTTCGCGATAGATTACGGAAAGTGCACCTTCTTATTGCTCAAATCGAAGAGTTGACTTCTCCCTCTCTCTCCGAGTCTTTGCCTCCATCTATTCCTTCCGTTGAAGATAATGACCCATTGCAGGAAGAAATCGACATTCACTCCATGCCTCCAGGTATTGATGATAATGATACGAAGGGGGACATTATTTATGATAATTTGCTGCAGGAAGATATTGACCCAAGTCCCCCTCCCGAGCACTTTACATCCTCCCCTTTAGCCACCATTACGGAGGATGAGTGTTTGGACCCGGGAGGTGACATTGATTTTATTATGATTGATAACATTACGGCTTTGTCGCTTGCTCAGCATCCATTGTCTTTGGGGGAGGAAAATGTGCTTACTTTACCCACCCCACCTCCCGTGGACCTTAATTTCACATACTTTTCGTATGTTGAAAGGACCTTTCTCCCTTTCAAGACTTATTCCCCGCCTCTCCTTTGTTGATGTCAACCGGGAACAAGGACAAGGTCTTTGATCCTGGTATTACATTCGAGGCTTCCCCATGGACCATTTAATTCGGGGACGAGTCAGGCTAGTGACTCGGGTAATATAAACAAGCGCTTTTTGGGAGGCAACCCAATTATCTATCTATCTTTACCATAAGTGTAGGGGGAGCCCCGTGGTGTTTCTTGCTTTCTTTCTTATCATGTGCAGGGATTAGAGCTTTAAAGACACACTCTTGATGACTTTTGACGACCCGTGATTCCGTGTTCCCTTCTTCCCGGTTCTATCCTAAACTCTTTTCGATTCACTATTTTATATTTTCCAATATATAAATAGGAATCTCTTTAGTTGTCTTTCCCTTAGCGAGATTTAAACAAAGTGCACAATGTCCTAAGTGTAGGGGAGTTTACTCCCACATGCTTAAACATTGAGGACAATGTTTATATTAAGTGTAGGGGGACTTCTATCGAAGTTAAGTGGCCTTTTCCTTGTATTTGTCCTCATTTTAACTGGAAAATTTGATTTTTCAACATTTTTCAAAAATTTTAATCTATTGTGGCCTAGTTGTATAGTTGATTTTACCTGTGTATAGTTATTTTCTTTCCTTATTAAGAATAAATCTTTAATAAAGTGGTTTTAATTTTCAAACGTTGTGAATCTTTTAACTCAACCCGAGTTTACTTATCTTAGTTTACTCTAGCTAGTATCCTTAACGTGTTTAAGTCAAGTTTTGCTAGGCTTTTATATAGGGAACTATAAAACGCGAAAGTCTTAACTCTCACGGGTTAAGAACAAGAACTTTTCGCAAGTTCCTATAATTGATCCTAGAGAGTCGTTTATCAAGGGAACTTTAAAATGCGATTTCTAAAACTTGAAAAAGTCTAAGAGTTTGCAAGATCCTATAGGCGACTCGAAAACCCAAAACTTTGATTTAATTGGCTAAGCATCCACGAGTCTCATTCCTTGAGATTTTAAAGTGTGGATCACGAGAGATGATAGAGTCAATTATAAGTTTGGTATTCTTTCGGGAATTTATGTGAGTTAATTATAAGCCTATTCTCCCATCGCTTGCTAATAAATTTATCTGCAATAAGTAAGGTTGTACGATTTGAAAAGTTCCTTAGCTTCTAGCCCAAGATCGTTTAAAAGTTGCTCGGTATGGATTAGAGTTCATAGCCAAGGCATAACTTATTGAAGCGGGATGCGAAGATTGGCGAGTCCGAAAAGGCCCTAACAAGGCATGAGGGCTATATTTTGTTGCTAAAGATCCAAAGTGATGTGAAGAATCATTTATCAAAAATCAATATGAAGGATCGAGACACACGACGAAAAGCAAAAAATCCCCAAAAGTCATGGAGAAGTGAATCCGAAAAGACCCTAGCAAGGTATGAGGATAAATAGATCCTAGTCATAAAAGGAGGCGCATCGTTGTATATCAAAGTCCAAAATAAAGATTGGAGAAAAATGAAGAAGTCGTGGTCAACATTTGAAGCATCTTTCACTCCTAATGAAGATGTATACCAAAATGAAGAGAAGACCATAATTTCAAGATCGTCTCTCAAGATTTGAAGTTTGAAGTACAAGCCAAATATCGGTCCGAGAAAGGTCTCAAATCGCGAAGCGAGTTATGCCAAGATATGAACTTTATGAGGTCCCGAGAAGTAGTTTTAAAAGATTTTGTCCTTTAGCTAACTATTGATTAAATCGTTCACTTTATTTTTAGCCTAATAGACTATCGAAATAAGTCAAAAATGCATCCTCGTGATCATTCAAGACAATAAAAAAATATAAGAGATACACCTAGGAATAAGGGAGTCTAAGTGAATAATTGGCCCACATGAGTTCGTGTTAGTTTACTAACTTATAATAACAATGATCTCGTTTTTAAGCTTGGTTTGGAGAAAGTGAAAATTTGAGGATGATGATCATTCATAACTTTTCCAAAACCGTAAGGTATGTTTTTGATTTCTTTACTTGTTTTGTTATTTTTCTATCTCTTTAATAAAGGCCAACGTGGATTGATTTTGATGAAAAGTGTAAACGTGCTTTGTAACTAATGCATTGCATGAGGACATTGCAATGGTTAAGTGTAGGGGATTTGATAGGTGTGAAAACACCCATCCTTTTTACCACTTAAATACAATAATAACCGAGCCAAAACGTGTATTTTATGTCATTTATGTCGGAATTATGCGTGGTTTATGTTTTTGTTGTGATTTAGGACGAAAAGGTGAAAAGTGGAGAAAACACGGGATTTCACGGGCTTTCAGAAGAAAAAGACGAAAGACGAAGTCAAGAAGTCAAGAGTGCAAAAAGAACGGAAATCCAAGACCAATTCCGAAGATTTATCGAAGAAAAAGTCAAAAGACGGAAGTTTACTAAAAAGCCGAAGAACTCAAGTCTTATTTATGAAGAAATGTCGAGACGAGTTCAAAGAAATCCCGAGACGAAGTCATTAAGTCCAAGATTAACAAAAGATTAAGAAGTGAAGGACTTAAGTGCGCAATTAAGGAAAAGAGGAAAGAGGGAGGAAGCTTCCTAAGCTCCTCCCTAATCTCCCTATAAATAGATTAGATAGTCTCCATTTCATAGTTGTTGGGTGGCTTGACAACCCACACTTCCACCATTTTCATACCTTGTTATTTAATTTCTTGCAATTTAATTTCTTGTATTGCACATTTAATTTCTTACCTTTAATTCAAGTAAGTGTTCTTAATTTTGTTGTTTTAATCTTCTTTACCTTTGATCAAGCTTTCTATTATTCATCTCTTTCTACCTTTCTTTGATTTTATTTTAATTTTGGTGCGAAATCTATTTGATCCGTGTTGTTCTTAATGTTTTCGTGCCTAAAAGTTAATCTTTTTGTGCCTACTTAAGTTTTTATACGAATAAGCTTTAAGATCTTTGTGCTTATTGGCTTGTTTATATGTTTAGCTTATTTACTTTTTAAAAGTTTTCTTAAAAAGTTCATCTTTTTATAGTTTGATTTAAAAGATTGCTTATTTTAAGTTTGGATAAGTTGTTATTTGTGCTTATTTAGTCTTTTTCATATTGGATTCGTTCAAGTTTTAGTTTGAGCTTATTCCTATAGCTTATAACTTGCTTATTTCAAATCAAAAGGTAATCGGAAAGGGTAAACCCCTTTCCGATTTGGCTTTTCGATCATCACCCCCTTATTCCGATCATCAAGATCGGATCAGGGTTTGTGCTTTCCGATTTGCAGCCATTATTCCGATCGTATTGATCGGATTAGGGTTTAGATATTCCGACGGTGGGGTTTGTTGAGATTCCGATTTGGAGGTTTGCTAAACATTCCGATTTGACTCAAGTTCATATATTCCGATTGCTTGGTTTTGATACATTCCGATTTGATGTTTCTTGCATAACATTCCGATCTGGATCCATTAGTTTGGCCTCATTCCGATCACCCTTGTTTTCCCATCATTCCGATTGGGCAATTTTACCATATTCCGATATGTTGCTCGGATTTGGGTTTATGTTTTCCGATTGAGCTTTCCGATTGGCTGCCTCCCTATTCCGATTAGTATTTTAATATTCCGATTGGATATTCCGATCAGGGATTCTAATCAAGCTTGTTTTGTTTTATTTTAATATTTTGCTTTAGTAAAAGTGACAATTTTTCTCGTTTTGTTTTTAGTCTATTTTAATTTCGTTTTGCATTTTTATTTGATTGTTAATTTACTTTTCGTTAAGTTTTAATTTTACATCATTTAATTTCTCGTCATTTACTTTTAAAGTTTTAAATATTGCACCGTTTACGTTTCAACTAGTTTTAGTTTTAATTACTCGTCATTTATTTTAAAGTCTTGCACATTTATTTTACCACAACCAAAAATATTATTCTTTACCAAAAACGACTGAGTCGCACATTGAACCAATAGTCAATTCGAAGAGATTTGGAACAACAATATTTTATACTCGGTGTAAAAAGCCAAGTATTATTAGGTTTTAATTCGTACTCGATATTCTATCTGCCATTTTCATCTTAGTGTTAACTGTTATTTTACAGGGCATTATTCATCTCACTATTAGCTGTTAATCATTGTTTTTTAGCGACTAATTGTTAATCATTATTAAATTTACAGGGCCATTATCTTTGTAAAATATTGCTAGAAGATTACTTTTGCTGTCTTGGCTGAATAAATGAACTGCTAAACCATAATCATCATGTTCTAATGTTCTGCAACTCATCCAAAATGGTGCGTTTAATCCTCTTGATGAATGTTAAAGAGTTATAGACGTTATGATGTAAATAATAGGCGATGATAATAATTTTCTATGTTTTTTCAGACCATAGTTCACTAACATCCCTACCTTGGTGGGGCAGCCATACCCGAGATATGTTTACAGCCCTAGCAGGTGTTTCACACCATTTCTATGTTTGTAGAGCTGAGCCTCATTTTTCGTTCTTTGAAATAGAAAAGCAATTCCCAAAGGTGGTATACATTCACAGGTTAAAAAATAATTATAGTTTTGTTTTGAGTCAGATATAAAAAAAGTCATAAATGAACATTTTACTTGAAGATTTATATTGGATAATTAGTTTATATTAGAAGCGCTATAGGAGATATGTGTTGTCAAAGTTTGATTTCTTAATGCTGTTATAATTTGATTATGACGTTAAAGTGTTTAACCAACTCTGATTATTTCGAAGAAGCTAATGAACAATATCTTTTGAATGTGTTCCAACTTCCAAGTACATTATCCACGAGTTAAGGAATACTAAGCTGGGTAATTGCCCCAATATATTTTGCGTGAACATCGTCGTAATTAGTTAATACGGTAGTTGTTTGAGTCTTATATACTGCTTTATTTATAGCAGATTCAAGCACCAACAATGCGCTAATTCACAATGTACGGGTCGGGTGAACAAAATCCGAGGTGCTTTTCTTAGCAACATACATATTGCTGTCTACTTTCACTTTGTGGTTGCAAATGATTTAGCATTTGACAAGATATTTTAATATATGCAGGTGTATCATCCTCTTTTCTTCACGTAACTGATTGCGATAAGGTATGTGAACATTGTCAACTTGAGATATATGAAGTGAAGCAGCTTGAAAATCAGAACCCCTTTGGTGGGTGGGTGTTTGTCTTAGTATAGTTTAGGTACTTAATGGGCTATTTCATTTTCAATTAAGTATTAAGAACTCTTACGGTGTTTGACGAAGCTTATTTTGAAAGGATCACAGAATTTCTGTGGATAGATAAGTTAATAAACATAAGCCTTTGGAATGAGAGTATCTAAATATACATAAGCTTTTAGGCATGAGCTGACCGAAACACCCCTACTTATTGCAAATCATATATAGAACTAGAGTGTTTAAATCTCGCTTCTTTGATTGTTAGAAATTGATGTGCAAATTTCATTTTACATATTAATTCCAATGCAACTGGGTTGTAATACGTTCATTAAACTAAAGTTTTGTTTGGTACAAAATACTTGTTCTATTTTTATGAATTAGAATCATGTATAATCATTTGGTAACTCATATTAAGTGACTCGACATAACTCATTTACCACATTCGCTTTATTCTACAATCACAAAAGTTTGTATATGTACAAAAAAATTATGTCAAAACCTCGTGCGTGTACGGGTATTATAACTAGTTGTTTAATAAAAAAACATTATTTTAAATTTAATAAGTCAAAAAGAGAATGTATAATTGGTGAAGATTTAGCCGCGCCATTTTCATCAGTACATACTTGTGGTTTATTTGTAACCCTTACCCCTACGCATACTTTGCAAAACCCCATACTATTTACTTTCTAAGTGGGCCCATGTGAATGGAAATTATCAACCAAACATTCAAAATAATGTCAAACCCAAATTAATGGGGTGAGCCACCTTAACCAAACGACTCCTTAGCTTATTATTTAATGTCCATAAAATTGTGTTGGTAAGACATATTAGCAAAGAATTAGGAACTACAAAGCATTGTGTAATCGAGCCAAGTAATATCAAGTTCGAAATCGACCCAATTGTTAGTTTTGTGGGTGGTAATAATCAACAATCTTGATATATTCTATGAATCGTGTAGATATCACATTTAGATTGAAGTATTTTGACTCTATATGCCTCGGCTATCACGAAATCCTCAATTGGATAAGACAGAGAATAACACTTAGTCTCTAAGGCACAGGAGATCTAAGAAGTACACAAAAAGTGTTATGTTTATTTCATTTTGGAAAAGATCAAGTTTGTGTTTATGAACACCAACCAATTGACAGTTACGAATTGGTTATTTACAGTTGCAGGGGAAAAGACATAACTTTTCATAAAAGATTATGTGTGTTAGGAAGGGGAAAACCAGATTTTATGTAGCAAACTGTAAATACAGTATGCTAAAAATCATTTAGGTTTTGCGGCGTTGCCCCTTGACCCTTGACCCCGTAAGGGGTGCGGCCCCCTTAACCCCCGAATTTGTTTGTGTGAGCATCAAGTTAGCTAGAACGAGTGTGCACTCCGCACCCTCCTTACTCGCCTATAAGCTATACTTGATTAAGCCCTCGATATCAAGTATATTACAATTACACAAAATATATGTGATGACACTAAAATCACCAACACCAATTACTTAAATTCAGGCTCAAAACTCGCTTTAGCATGATCAAGCTTTAAATTTTAAGCTCTGGTTCAACTAGAGTAAAGTTGAGTACATTTCATGTGTTTTCAAATGGTTTATAAAAAGCTCACGAGTTATCTCCGTCTCATTTACACTCATGTACATCCTACATATTCCTTATATCCTATATTGTTTATTAAGAAGAAATAAATGGTTGAAGTGAACTAGACAAAGCCAAAATTTAGTAGGCTAAGGCACGACCATAGATACAAAACTGCGTCAAGATACTCCAAGAATCGCATGGTGATGATACTCGTTGACCATCGCATGGTGATAAGAATATAAACAAAGTTGTTTGCATGTACTAACTGTAGTGTCGCATTTGAAGTTCAAAAATTTGATTCAAACAACGTTCCTAGACTAGACAATCTCAAGTTGATTGATTATATGAGAGTCATTATTATAGGATGATGGTTCGTGTGTCTGTGTTGCCGAGCTTGCATAGGAGAGTCATTACAGGACGATGGCTATTTTGATTGTATAGCTACTCTCTACAGATTGAAGAGTACTTAGCAAATTGGCTAAGGGCAAGTCTTCTGTTTGATAATGAATACATATGACTTATGTGAAAGTGTATTGATATAAAATTAAATAGTCGTGTGATAGGATCGAACTCGGGATTACGGGATTGCACACAATACGTAAAGGATTAATTAACTTAATAAATGTATTTATTATATTTATTAAATATAAACCGAGCTTAACTTAAACGATCGTTATATTAAAATTTAAGTATAACGAGCGTTATGGAATACACTAGAAAATTAGAAGGTTCCGGAATACCCCTATGGGGTTTCCACCGCTGGTTATACAATCCCAAAGGGGAGAAGATTTGTTTCCTAATTTGATAAGGACTTGGAGAACAAGTTTTGCTAATCTATAAATACCCTCATAACCTTCATAATTTTTATCCATCCCATCTCTTTGTCTCTCTCTATAGCCGATCGAACAAACATCCCTATTTAGGGTTTCGGTTTGTTTTTAGGTTATTGATTTAGCTATATTCCACAAGTGTTGAAGCTCCGGTTTATTAGTGATAGACTCACGATTGATCCGCTGCATTACGTGTTTATAAAAGCGTAATATAGTTTCACTATAAACTATATCTTGGTATTTTTCGTATAAACCCTAATTGGCTATTTGGTGGTGTCCTTGTGGATTTGCTCTAGCTAAAAGGTATGTAACCCTAACTCGATTAATTATGAATGTGCTATTAATTATGATCTTGTTAAATCGCTTCCGCTATGTGTGCTTTGATCTTATTTAGGGTTCTGCGTAATTGTTATGAGCTTTATAAACCTTCAGTGGCATCGAGAGCCGTTTTAGCATGTTATAATTATCGAGATCTAATGTTTTTAACTAATATTGATTTGGGTTAAAAATCATATGTTGTTTTTTAGGTTTTCACCAAAAATAGGGTTTTGTTTTTATTAAATCGGTTTGGCCGAATTTTTTTTTAAAAAAGTTTTTTTTAACCCTAAAAATTACATGATGATTATCTTTAGATGTTTGCATGAAGTAATTGTTATGTCATATATGGTTACGATATGCAGAGAGAATTTAATTGTTAAGATTATGTGGGAGATCCGTGATGAACATGCATGTTTTCACGGATCATATGATTTTATATGCTATTTGCTTTATTTGATTCAAAGTTTTAAAATTAGGGAAGACTTTTATATTTTTTATAAAACCCTAGATTTTATGATCTTTGAATAAATTGTTATGCATGTGGCTATTTGATTTAGTTTTTTTGTACCTACTTTTTTTCATACGTTTTATATTAATTGTATGTTGTAAACAAGGGTAATTTCTTTTAAGAAAATAAATATGGACTAAATCATATAAAAATTAATGAATTGTTTTGAGATCTAAATTACATAGAATTGCGTTGATTGATAATTTGCAATGATAATTTAACGGCCTACTCCTTTTGGCAAACTATAAAGTGAGTTTAACGCACCGCTGGTCATGTACCCGGTTAAGGAATGAGGTGTTATGCCATTAGTCGCTGACCGAATTCCTGGCTCGCCTGTGCGTGAAATAGAAATTACCTACCATTATCATTAGCATTATATCTTAAGGTTGATTTACCGCAAATTTACATCTGAAACACAATGAATAATGTTATTGCTTTCTGCTTTAGCTAAGTTCTAGAATAAGTACGTTGTGAATTGTTGTGGGTAAAATCTTTAATTGGTTTAACCAATACCTCAACTTGCGATTTATGGCGAAATTTTTGACTAAACAAAAGTTTACTAAAAGTTTTTTATTAAACTTATGCTATGAAGATGTATGCATGCTTCTCCATACATGATTTTGACACCAAAATCTATACCCTTAAATTTAAGTCTTATGACATCTAATTGACGAACACTTGAAGTTACAATTGTCGTCATATGAGATTTGGACGATGTTGTAATGGAGAGAAAACTTCATGACTGAATAAGATTGTACATGAAGGTTTTGTGTTCTTTAGATTAGTTGACTTGATTGAGTTACTCAGTGAGATCTAGAAACTTAAGGCATAAAGTAGGGATGAAACATGTTTAGGATGCAAAATGACTTTTGGCAACGTAAATCCCTAAAAATATCTAGAAATTGAAAATTTGTTTGTCAATTATTGTTCAACAAGTTACCATGTTGAGTACATTTATCACTAGCAGATCAACTGATGTGATAAGTTTATGTCAATGTGGATTCTAGTTTCAAGGAAAATACTATGGTTTTAATTACCGGGGTAATTTTATTTTCTTGAATGGTATTATCGAAAATACTAATATTTTGAACTTATTTCTGTAGAAATGGCTCAACCTGATAACAACACGTTGAGTTCTGCCTTCAAGACTTATCTTGAACGTCAGGAACTAACTGGCCCAAACTTCAACGATTGGCACCGCTCATTGAGAATTGTCTTGAGAGTAGTGGGTACTTCTGATTACTTGACCAGGGTGTTTCCTGCGCCCCTTGGCCCTAATGCTACTCCAGTTGAAAGACTGAATTATGAGGCAGAGGTTAAAAGCACAATGATGTGGCTTGTTTAATGCTCGGAAAAATGGCTCCTTTCTTACAAAGGAAATTTGAGCTATTTCCTCCAAATCAAATGCTTGAAGAGCTCAAGGCAATGTATGAGAAGCCTCAGGCTGTGGATATCTACGACTTGGTAGATGCTTTGCATAGTTGTAAGCAAGCCCCTGGGAAACCTGTTAGTGCACATTATCAAGAGATGAAGGGTTACCTGGAACAACTCATCGCACTAGGGAAACCCTACGACAATGATATGGAAATTAACCTAATCAATAGGTCTCTTAATAGGGACTTCAACGATTTCGTTAGGAACTTTAATATGCATTGCGCGGGAAAGATATTTAATGACTAGTACGCAATGCTCATTGACTACGAAAAGGGTCTAAAGGACAAGGCAAGTACATCTACTTCTACTCCTCCTGTGCTTTATGTACAAAAGGGTAGAGTGCGTAAGCCACAACCACACAAGAACAACAAGAAAGGCAAAGGCAAGGGTGATAAGGGCAAACAAGTTGCGACTTATTCTAAACCTAAGCAGAACTTTGTCAAGAAGAGTCAATCTTAAAAGGATGAGACTTGTCACCATCGCAAAGCAAGTGTTCATTGGAAGAGGAAATGCCCTCTTTATCTCGAAGAGCTGCGAGAAATAAAGAAGAAGGCTGAGCTTAGTGCTGCGGCATCTTCATGTAACTTATTTATGATAGAGTTATTTAATCTTACATACAAATCAAATTCCTGGGTATATGATACGGGACGTGGTATTAACATTTGTAATACTCTACAGGGATTTGAATTGGAAAGGAAGCTTACCTATGGGGAACAATTTCTCCAAGTGGGCAATGGCGCACAAGCAGCGGTTGAAGCTATAGGAACATTTAATCTAGTTTTACCTTCGGGTTTAGTACTGATTTTAAATGATTTTCATTATGCACCTACAATTTTTAGGGGTGTTATTTCCTTTTTCTAGAATGTTGGATCTTGGATCTATTCACACCATTGATAATAATAGAATTTCTGTTTTCAAAGAGGGTTTATTCTATTTTGATGCAAATTATGTGAATGGTGCTTTTGAAATTAACATGCATGATAATAATTTCAAGAGAAAGATTAATTCCGTTTTTAGCATGAATAAGAAGAGAAAGTTAGACAAGAACTCTTCTTATCTTTGGCATTGTAGACTTGACCATATTGGGAAGACTCGTATACAAAAGCTTCAACGTGATGGTCTTTTGGAAAATATCAATGATGAATCATTTGATAAATGTGAGTCTTGTATCTCTGGAAAGATGACCAAGAAACCTTTTAATGGCAATATTTAAAGGGCCACTGAACTACTTAGTTTGATACACACTGATGTGTGTGGACCACTAAGGCATGTGTCAAGGAAAGGTTCTAGCTACTTCTTAACATTTACGGATGATTATAGCCGTTATGGTTATGTTTATTTACTTAAGCATAAACATGAGGTATTTGAAACATTCAAAGTGTTTAAAGCGGAAGTAGAATTGCAACTAGGAAAGAAGATTAAAGCTCTTCGTTCCGATCGAGGTGGTGAATATTTAAGTCAAGAGTTTAAAAATTATTTAAGTGAGAACGGAATTTTTCAGAAACTTACTTCTCCATATACTCCACAACAAAATGGTGTATCGGAAAGGAGAAATCGTACATTATTGGATATGGTACGATCTATGTTTAATCTTACAACTTTACCTTTATCCTTTTGGGATTATGCTTCAGAATTTGCTGTTCGTATTCTTAATATGGTTCCCACAAAGAAGGTTGATAAGACACCATATGAATTATGGCATAGCAAAATTCCATATTTGTCTTA
The DNA here is from genome assembly GCA_025667525.1 of Glebionis coronaria. Taxonomy (NCBI): domain Eukaryota; kingdom Viridiplantae; phylum Streptophyta; class Magnoliopsida; order Asterales; family Asteraceae; genus Glebionis; species Glebionis coronaria. The sequence continues at coordinate 628,862,496 of CM046874.1, read as the reverse complement.
TTTAAAGATTTGGGGTTGTGAGGCGTATGTGAAACGTGACTCTGGAGATAAACTCCAACAACGCACAGTAAAATGTATCTTTGTAGGTTACCCTAAGGAAACTATGGGTTACTACTTTTATTATCCGCCTGAGAACAAAGTTATTGTTGCTAGGTATGGAGACTTCCTTGAAAATGATTTTGTTAATCAAAAATTCAGTGGGAGAAACTATGATCTTGAAGAAATTCAAGAAGATACATTGCCTTCTGAAAATACTAGCGAAGAAATTCCAATAGAGCCAAAAAGTCTGGGAGCTCCATCGGAATTAATTCCTCCACGTAGATCTCGAAGGACTATACGTGCACCAAGCAAACTATGTCTTAACATAGGGGATGATGAGGAAGAAGTAGGGGATCTTGGTGAAATTGCTAACTATTGATCTGCAATGCTTGATCCAGAAAAGTCAAAGTGCATAGTTGCTATGAATGAGGAAATGAAATCCATGAAAATCAATGATGTTTGGATTCTTGTTGATGCGCCTAAAAATGTTAAAGTAGTGAAAAATAGGTGGATTTTCAAGAAGAAAACCGACATAGATGGTGAAGTACAATCCTATAAAGCACGTTTAGTAGCGAAAGGTTTTACTCAAACTTTGTGCGTAGACTACGAGGAGACATTTTCTCCTGTAACAGACTTACGAGCTATTAGGATTCTCATAGCTATAGCAGCATACTATGACTATGAGATATGGTAAATGGATGTTAAAACTGCCTTCTTGAACGGTCGCTTAGATGAAGAAATCTATATGCAACAACCGGAAAGGTACGTTGATCCTAAATATCCAAAACGCGTGTGCAAACTTCAAAGATCTATTTATGGTTTGAAGCAAAAATCACGTAAATGGAATAAACGATTTGATGAAGAAATCAAAAAGTTCGGATTTATTCTAAATCGCGATGAGCCATGTGTATATCACAAAGCTAGTGGGAGTGATGTAGTGTTCCTAATTTTATATGTCGATGACATATTAATCATGGGAAGTAACATAATAACAGAATTTTTGTATCAATTAAAGTTCGTTTTCTCGGTGTCTCTTCGAATTGATCTCGGGTTAATTGTGTGAGATTAGTTGTTCTTGGTGAAATAAAACGGGAATGGTCGTTGTCTAAAACTAGAGAAAAATAAAGATTTGAACAATTAAAGATAAAGTAAAGACGGTAAAAGGAAACAATAATGAAAGATTAAAACTTGACGGGAAATAAATGACGAGAAAATTAAAAGACAAATAAAGTAAATGACGCCAATTAAAACTTAAAATAAAAGGAAAACAAGCAAAAGTGCAAGTAAGGAAAAAGGCGGGGAAAAATAAATCTTAAAACTGAAAACTAAAAGCTCTATTCGGAATAAAGAAATATTCCGAATAAGGATGTCTATGCGAAATAATTGAAAAATGACTCTATTCGGAATAACTGAAAAATGCCCTATGCGGAATAAATAAAAGTTAAGCGGAAAAATGGGCTATTCGGAATATTTGAACATTCCGAATAGAAGACACTACTCGGAATAATCTAATATTCCGAATAGAAAACTCTATTCGGAATAATCAGACATTCCGAGTAAGGGTCTCTATTCGGAATATCCAGATATTCCGAATAGGGATTCTATACGGAATATCTAATATTCCGCATAGAAGAATACAAAGACAGTCTATTCGGAATATTCGAAATATTCCGCATAGAAGGAAAATGTAGCAGCCTATTCGGAAAGTCCTGGGCAAGAATACAGTAACAGTAACGAGATTCAGGGAATGAAGAACAAAGCACGAATTTGAGCAACTCTAATCAAAACAAACCAAAAGATTAAACCAAAACAACCAACAAACATCAATTAACAATAATCAATCAAAATAAATCATCAAAATTAACAAATAAAGCCAAATCAATCAAAACCCACTTGATTGAAAATAAGAAAACTCAAAAACATGAACACAAAGATCTAGAACAAATCAACAAGAAAGGATGAAGATGATGAATTAAAAGCTTAATTAAAAAGTAAAGATTCAATAACAAAAGCTTAAACACAAATCAATCTAGAGAGAGAAAGAATAAGTTTAGAGAGAGAAACTACCTACTCCTAATCTAATCCTAAAATTAACTAAGACTAACCAACCCTCTCACGTGTTGTGAGGGTGGTATTTATAGGAGAGGGGAGTGGTTGGTGGCTTCCTCTTTCTTTCTATCTTGGTCCTCAGTCTTTCAGTCTTTCAGTCTTCTCAAATTCTTCGACTTCTAAGACTTCGTCTCGGGATTTCTTTGAACTCGTCTTGTAATTTCTTCATAATTTAAACCTGAGTTCTTCGGCTTTTTAGTAAACTTCCGTCTTTTGACTTTTTCTTCGATAAATCTTCAGAATTGGTCTTGGACTTCCGTTCTTTTTCCACTCTTGATCTTTCAACTTCGTCTTTTGTCTTTTTTTTCAATAAAAGCCCGTGAAAGCCGTGTTTTCTCCACTTTTCACCTTCTCGACCCTGAAACACAATAAAAACACAAACCACGCATAATTCCGCCATTTACGACATAAAATATACGTTTAGGTCCCGTTTTAATGTAATTAAGTGGTAGAAAAGATGGGTGTTTTCACACCTATCAAATCCCCTACACTTAACCATTGCAATGTCCTCATGCAATGCTTAGTAATAAAGCAAGGTTTACACTTTTCATCATAATCAACCTACCTTGGCCTTTATTAAACATCCTAGGAAAGTTTAAAAGATAGGAAATAACAAAATGCAACAAGGAAGAAACTTGTAAAGAAATCTAAGACTTACATTAGGGCTTTGGTGTCGTGAATGTTTATCACCCTCAAGTTTCACGTTCCCCATGCCAAGCTTAAAAACAAGATCATTATTAGTACAAGTTAGCATAACAAACATTTACTCATGTGGTTCAATTAATCACTTAAACTCCTTTATTCCTACGGGTATCTCTTATATTTTATTTTTGTCTTAGAATGATCGTGAAGATGCATTTTTGGACTTATTTCGATAGTTTATTTAGGCTGAAAGCAAAGTAGGACGATTTGATCAATAGTTAGCTAAAGGACAAAATCTCTTAAAACTGCTTCTCGGGATATCAAAAAGTTCATATCTTGGCATAACTTGGTTCACGATTTGAGACCTTTCTTGGGCCGATATTTGGCATGTACTTCATACTTCATATCTTGAGAGACGTGCTTGAGATAATGGTCTTCTCATCGTTCATAGAGTTTCTTCACTTGGAGACTTTTGAGAGGTACTCCAACTTTGTTGACCACGACTTCATGATTATTTCTTCAATCTCTATTTGGGATTTTGAGATACAACGATCCGCCTCCTTTTCGGACTTGGATCTATTTATCCTCATACCTTGTTAGGGTCTTTTCGGATAGACTTCTCCATCATCTTTATGGGAGTTGATTGCTTTTCTTCGTGAGTCTTGATCCTTCATATTGACTTTGGGAATAATGCTTTTCACATCACTTGGGATCTTCAGCAATAAAATTGAATCCTCATGCCTTGTTAGGGCCTTTTCGGACTCGCCAATCTTCGCGCCCCGCTTCATAAGTTATGCCTTGGCTATGAACTCTTATCATTACCGAGCAACTTTTAAACGATCTTGGGCTAGAAGCTAAGTAACTTTTCAAATCGTACGACCTTATTTATTGCAGATAATTTATTAGCAAGTGATGGGAGAAAAAGATCATAATTAACTCACATAAGTTAATGAGAGAATACCAAACTTGTAACTAAATCTATCATTTCTTGTCCTCCACAATTTAAAATCTCAAGTAATGAGACTCGTGGATGCTTAGCCTAATAAACCAATTAAGGTCTACATGGTTAAGGATACTAGCTAAAGTGAACTTGGATAAGTAAACTCGGGTTGAGTCAAAATATTCACAACGGGCCTAATATATCTAAGATATCTAAACTTGCTAAAACCATTTTATTAAAATAAGAGAAAAGTAGCAAAAATAAAGGGAACTACAACTAGGCCAAAATAGATTAAAAATTTTGAAAAATGTCGACAAATTTATTTTTCGGTTAAAATGAGGACAAATACAAGGAAAAGGCCACTTAACTTCGATAGAAGTCCCCTCTACACTTAATATAAACATTGTCCTCAATGTTTAAGCATGTGGGAGTAAACTCCCCTACACTTAGGACGTTGTGCACTTTGTTTAAATCTCGTTAAGGGAAAGACAACTAAAGAGATTCCTATTTTAATATTGAGAAATATAAAATAGTGAATCGAAAAGAGTTTAGGATAGAACCGGGAAGAAGGGAACACGGAATCACGGTTCGTCAAAAGTCATCAAGAGTGTGTCTTTGAAGCTCTAATCCCTGCATATGATAAGAAAGAGAACAAGAAACACCAACGGGGCTCCCCCCTACACTTATGGTGAAATAAGATAGATAATTGGGTTGCCTCCCAAAAAGCGCTTGTTTTTGTTAACCGAGTCACGAGCCTGACTTGTCCCCGAATTAAATGGTCCATGGGGGAGCCTCGAATGTAATACCGGGATCAAAGACCTTGTCCTCGTTCCCGGTTGACATCAACAAAGGAGAGGCGGGGGGATAGGTCTTGAATGGGAGAAAAACCCTTTCGACATACGAGAAGTATGTGAATTCAAGATCCACGGGAGGTGGGGTGGGTAAAGTAAGCACATTGTCATCCCCCAAAGACAATGGATGTTGAGCACTCGGCAAAGCCGTGAGGGTATCAATTATAGAATAGTCATTGTCACCTCCCGGGTCAAAGCACTCATCCTCATTTCCCGGTATGAAACGAGGAGAGTAAAAGTGATACATCACCCGCTTGGGTGTGCACGTGGTAGGATGAGGTGGCAATATAATTTGAGAAGTATCAGAATAATTACCTTCCACCTGCGTCTCTTTTTCAGTAGATTCACGTCTTTCCACCTCTGGGATAGAAGGTGTAGTGTCATCGTGTAATAAATCCTCTAGAAAAAGTATATCTCCCTCCACATCACAATACCCGGATATGTATTCCACGGGGGTATCAATATCAAGATATTCATCGATCTCGGGAATGTGCAAACCATCATCACGAAGGAGTGAAGTATTTTGCTTAAGAAATTCCTCCTCGTCGAAAATAACCTCAATATCGTCATCACTCTCCTCATTATCTATAGGCCCAATAATATGCTCAGGGATATGAGTACTTGTCTGATCTTGCTGCTGAAAAAATGACTCCATACAAGTTTGCAGTGTGTGTAAAAGCTCTTTCGATTGCTCTTGAAAAGCTGTAGCAAGATCGACAATTGGTTCTTGGTAACTCATCCCGTGACAAGGCTGATGTTCGAGTGAGTGCGGTTGGGGCTCAAGATTTTGAAAACCGGAATTATAGCAAGGTTGTGGCTTATAGTTGTTCATCGGTTGGGAATAATTAGAAACCGGGTTTGGTTTATAATAATCCATAGGTGAAGAAAACTGAGGACACGGATTTGGCTCATAACAATTCATTGGTTGACAATAATAGGTATCGTGAGGACCCCCACAGTTGTTGCAAACCGGGTATGGAGAAAAATCAGGTGCGTCTTGTGGATAGCTATTATCATTGTCATAATTGTACCCTGGTTCTTGCCCGTGACCATACGGGTATCGAACCGGGCACGAAACATGCCAATGAGAATCGCTTCCACAATAGATGCACGGGGGAACAGGAGGTAGGTTCAAAAAGTACGAATTAGTCGAGTTGCACAAAGGACAAAATCCGGATTGTGTGTAGTCGATATCGTTTCCGCACCGCTCACATGTACACCATTGACAAGAGTTGTTCCCAGATAATTGTTTCCCACACCGGACGCAATGGACATAAAAATCCATAAAGAAAGATAGATAAGCAAGAAGAATATTTTTGGTGCAAAACTTTGAAAAAGAAATGCTTTTTATGATTTTTCAAATGTTTTTGGATTTTTGAAAAATTTTGGACACGAAAAATAACGTTCACAAGTGAACGGATCCCAAAATCCAACGCGTCTCTCACAAAAAACCTTCGATCTTCACGAAAAGAGCCGGCAGCGGCGCCATTTTAATAACAGAATTTTTGTATCAATTAAAGTTCGTTTTCTCGGTGTCTCTTCGAATTGATCTCGGGTTAATTGTGTGAGATTAGTTGTTCTTGGTGAAATAAAACGGGAATGGTCATTGTCTAAAACTAGAGAAAAATAAAGATTTGAACAATTAAAGATAAAGTAAAGACGGTAAAAGGAAACAATAATGAAAGATTAAAACTTGACGGGAAATAAATGACGAGAAAATTAAAAGACAAATAAAGTAAATGACGCCAATTAAAACTTAAAATAAAAGGAAAACAAGTAAAAATGCAAGTAAGGAAAAAGGCGGGGAAAAATAAATCTTAAAACTGAAAACTAAAAGCTCTATTCGGAATAAAGAAATATTCCGAATAAGGATGTCTATGCGAAATAATTAAAAAATGACTCTATTCGGAATAACTGAAAAATGCCCTATGCGGAATAAATAAAAGTTAAGCGGAAAAATGGGCTATTCGGAATATTTGAACATTCCGAATAGAAGACACTACTCGGAATAATCTAATATTCCGAATAGAAAACTCTATTTGGAATAATCAGACATTCTGAGTAAGGGTCTCTATTCGGAATATCCAGATATTCCGAATAGGGATTCTATACGGAATATCTAATATTCCGCATAGAAGAATACAAAGACAGTCTATTCGGAATATTCGAAATATTCCGCATAGAAGGAAAATGTAGCAGCCTATTCGGAAAGTCCTGGGCAAGAATACAGTAACAGTAACGAGATTCAGGGAATGAAGAACAAAGCACGAATTTGAGCAAATCTAATCAAAACAAACCAAAAGATTAAACCAACAAACATCAATTAACAATAATCAATCAAAATAAATCATCAAAACTAACAAATAAAGCCAAATCAATCAAAACCCACTTGATTGAAAATAAGAAAACTCAAAAACATGAACACAAAGATCTAGAACAAATCAACAAGAAAGGATGAAGATGATGAATTAAAAGCTTAATTAAAAAGTAAAGATTCAATAACAAAAGCTTAAACACAAATCAATCTAGAGAGAGAAAGCATAAGTTTAGAGAGAGAAACTACCTACTCCTAATCTAATCCTAAAACTAACTAAGAGTAACCAACCCTCTCACATGTTGTGAGGGTGGTATTTATAGGAGAGGGGAGTGGTTGGTGGCTTCCTCTTTCTTTCTATCTTGGTCCTCAGTCTTTCAGTCTTTCAGTCTTCTCAAATTCTTCGACTTCTAAGACTTCGTCTCGGGATTTCTTTGAACTCGTCTTGTAATTTCTTCATAATTTAAACCTGAGTTCTTCGGCTTTTTAGTAAACTTCCGTCTTTTGACTTTTTCTTTGATAAATCTTCAGAATTGGTCTTGGACTTCCGTTCTTTTTCCACTCTTGATCTTTCAACTTCGTCTTTTGTCTTTTTCTTCAATAAAAGCCCGTGAAAGCCGTGTTTTCTCCACTTTTCACCTTCTTGACCCTGAAACACAATAAAAACACAAACCACGCATAATTCTGCCATTTACGACATAAAATATACGTTTAGGTCCCGTTTTAATGTAATTAAGTGGTAGAAAAGATGGGTGTTTTCACACCTATCATAACATTCCAAGACTTACGGAAGTTAAGGATTATCTTGGTAAATGTTTTTCGATGAAGGATTTGGGAGATGCTGCATATATTCTGGGAATTAAAATCTATCGAGATAGGAAAACACGGTTAATTGGTCTTAGTCAAGATGCTTATATTGATAAGATATTGAAGAAGTATAACATGCATAACTCTAAGAAAGGTTTTCAACCTATGGAGGTTAAACATGAATTAAGTCATGAGTTAGATGCATCAACACCCGAAGAGGTGGCTTACATGCAAAAGGTGCCTAATGCTTCGGTTGTAGGATCTATTATTTATGTTGTAAGATGCACAAGGCCTGATGTGGCGTTTGCTCATAACTTAGCCAGTCGTTACCAAAAGAATACAGGGAAGCTCCACTGGACTGATGTTAAACATATACTAAAGTATTTGAGGAATACGAAAGATATGTTTTTGGTATTTGGGGGTAAACCAGACACAAAACTGAATGTTACAGGTTTCTGTTATGCGTCATGGCAATGTGATAAAGACGATACGAAGTCTCAGACGGGTTACGTGTTTGTCATTCAATGGAGGAGCAGTTGACTGGAAGAGCAAGAAGCAGACAACCATTTCTATGCATGCGACTCAATCTGAGTACATGGCTGCTTCAGAAGCTGCAATGAAAGTTGTTGTCCCTAAATATTATGATGATTCTACACGAATAAAGAAGAAAGAAAGGTAGATAAAATATGGAAGGTTTATAGAGAGAGAAAGTAGTGAGAGAAAGTAGAGAGAAGTGTGTGTTAAACTTTTGTGAGATTATATTAGAAAATGAGACAACCAACACCCTTCCTAACATGTTAGGAAGGGTATTTATAGCCTTTGCCTACATGTGGCTTAATGGGCTATAAATTGGGTCGGGCTTTAATAAATGCTTAGTACCTTGAAAGAGGCCTTTTAAGCTAGCCATCAAGCTCGTAATGTCACGACTATTTTAACTAGCTATTACAACACTATACTAAATGTTACAATATAAACCTATGACCGAACATTCTTGTTTGACTCAATATTTTGAGGCTAACAATATCCCCCAATGTGAGGTCATTCCTCTTTGATATTTGGAGATCAATGGAGATTACAAATTTCATCATAAATGAGTCTTGAACGTGTAATAGCCGTCTTGTTCCTTCATGATGTGATCTTTGAGCCTTTGTCATTGTCTTTCGACTTTGTCTTTTATCTTGAGATCTTCAAATCATTCTTGACTTGTCTTTGCCATCTTGCGATCTTGTGTCTTCATCCACATGCTCATACTTTGCACTATCTTTAAAGCTTGCTAACAATCTCCTCTGAATAGAGGTCATTCCTCTACATTAATTGTTAAGGAAGATTTTGATCATCAAAGTTGTAGAAGTCTTTAGCTTTCTTGATTGTTGAATGTCTTTGGGCATGAGAATGTGGTTTTGAATCTTCGAATTTGCTGAGTACACCGTAACACCACCTTCTTGAGACAAAACATAGACACTGACTGAATGGCTTTGACATTCGTTCTATCTTTCGACTTTGTCTTTTATCTTGAGATCTTCAAATCATTCTTGACTTGTCTTTGCCATCTTGCGATCTTGTGTCTTCATCCACATGCTCATACTTTGCACTATCTTTAAAGCTTGCTAACAATCTCCTCTGAATAGAGGTCATTCCTCTACATTAATTGTTAAGGAAGATTTTGATCATCAAAGTTGTAGAAGTCTTTAGCTTTCTTGATTGTTGAATGTCTTTGGGCATGAGAATGTGGTTTTGAATCTTCGACTTTGCTGAGTACACCGTAACACCACCTTCTTGAGACAAAACATAGACACTGACTGAATGGCTTTGACATTCGTTCTAAATCGGTAGCGTTTTACCTCCGGTCGGTGAAGATCGTTACACGACATTAAATATCATACATGTGATTAGGTAGATTCAATTAAGAATCTCCTTGACAGGGTTTCGCGGCTGTACTAGCCGTTCTCTTTACTCGATCGTCTCAAAGCAAGACTGCGAACATAAAGAGTGAATCAATTGGATAAATATCCACTTGATTAAATTCGTTAATTCAAATTCCTGGAACAAGTTTGATTCATTAAGAATATTACCATTGTTGCTTTCCAGTTGACACAAGCTAGATTCATAAGAATCTTGCAAGTTACCTACCGTAGCGCTGTTTAATGTTGAAGCTAGAAGGATTTCCATTCGTCACTGTGAATATTAATAAATATCACTCTGAATGTTCTGGCAAGACCATAAAGATATTGCGTAGAAACCTGAAACGAGTTTGAATCGATAAAGAAACAAACCACTATTGCTTTTCAGTTTTAAATATGTTCAATTCATAAAGAATCTTACACATGACCTACCGCAGTGCTGTTTGATGTTAACACTGGAAGGATTTCCACTCATCATTGTGAATACTAGGAAGTATCACTCTGAATGTTCTAGCAATATCGCAAGAATATAGCATAGGACTCTCTTGATCGTCATCCGTGTGTCCTAACGAGATTTGATTGATCTCTTGGCTCTAGACTCGATTTGTACACTTTTAGTTGTCGGAGGCTGGAGCAAATGCCACCTATTCAATATCAACTAACTCGGAGTGAGAAAGTCAATAGAAGTCGTGTTGATCTCCGTGACAATAAAACAAACTTCTTTTGAGAGAAGCCTGAGTCAGCTAGGGAAGGATTCTGCATTACATCACTGGGTTCATGATGCGTTGTCTTCATGATGTGTTGACCCGGTTTCTGCCTAAGTTGTATGGAGGGCTAATTTCTTTACACCCTTTATCCTTACATTTCTTTTTCATTCTTCAACCCCTTCAATGCTTACCAAGACATCATTACTAACACCTTGTTGTGATTGTTCCAGTGCTAGCTTCAGTGCTTAGTCGATATTCAGCTACGCTCACATTCTACTCCATCTTTCCTAAGGACTTCTAATAATCTATTAGATTGTCCCTGGGAAGATCGCTCCGGTTCTGGTTGGATCATAGGACTTAAACCTAACCACCCTTTTGACACCAATAACGTCGTGAATTGAAGATGTTGTGGGTATTTGATCGAAACCATTAGTGCTTGAGTCTTTAGATCACATTTTCTCCCCTATCTCTAATATATAAAATCGTTTGATATTAGAGATACCAAATTTGATTAAAATATATTTTGAAAAATAGTCTTGAAAATTTTTTGGAGAAAAATATGTCAAACTTAGCATGAATTTGGAACGCTCCCCCCTCAAAAATTGATCCAATAGAATTGTCATTACGAGGATATGATCCACATTAAACTTTTGAGGATAGGAGTTGTTGAACACATAATTTTTGAAAGATTTTGAATATCATTGAAAAATTCTTGAAAAAATTATGTTCAACGCTTTTTGAAAAATTAATTCTTTTTGGCGAAAAGGTTTTCTAAAGCAAAAACTTGAGTTCATAGACTTTGAATGTCTTGACAAGTCCACTCAAGTGTAAGAATATTTCTTTTCTTTTGCTGAGGGTAAGGGCACTAAAGCGTACACTCCCCCGTAAATATAGAACCGGGTTGCAATCTGAAACTGATTACAAGCCATTGTGTTGAGCTCAAAACGTGGAATGTTTTGTGACAAGCTCAACCCAAGATAGATTGCTCTACCCGTTGTTGGAAAAATTGTCCAAAATAGACATTTTCCTTTATTAAAAGTAGAAATGACATGTTTTGAAAAATATTTACAGCTTTCATTCGAGATTTATGTACACACCCGTGTCGTTATTGAGCGACATTTCTAGGGACGTCCATATTATCGATACTGAAAGACATGTCGAGAAGAATATTTTTGGATTTTGAAAGGTTTTTAATTTTGTATTTTGCTTTTTTAATAATATATACAAGTAGATGTTTGATAGATGAATCAATCAGGCTTCTTTGCCAGAATCTCCAGTTCTGCTGGAGTCAAACATCTCATACCAATTTGCCTAACTAGATACGCAAACCTCTCTTTCGAAAGAGCTTTTGTAAACAAGTCAGCTAATTGGTAATCAGTTCCAACAAAGTATAGTTCAACGATACCCCTTTCAACTTGTTCCTTAATGAAGTGATATCGGACATCAATGTGCTTCGTGCGGGAATGCTGTACCGGATTGCAGGAGATGGCTATGGCGGACTTTGAGTCATAGTACATAGGTACTTTATCAAAGTGGACGCCATAATCCGTGAGTTGTGTTCTCATCCAAAGAACTTGAGCACAACACGCAGATAAAGACACATACTCCGCTTCGGCTGATGACAATGATGTGCAATCCTGCTTCTTGGAAGACCATCCCACAAGATTATCTTGACCTAGAAATTTTACGCCACCAGAAGTACTTTTTCGTGTATCAAGACACCCTGCATGATCAATCTGAATAGGCCATTAGAAAGAAACCGGTTTCCCTCAGATACTAGAGTCCCATATGAATGGTATTCTTAAGGTACCGAAAGATCCGTTTAACCTCCTTGAGGTGCTTTTCAGTGGGCCGTGCTTGATAACGTGCACAATAACACGTAGCATGTGATATATCTGGTCTGCTTGCTGTTAAGTACATGAGGGAGCCGATCATGGAACGATATTTCGTTTGATCTATGGCATCTCCCTCTAAATCAGCATCTAGGGATGTGGTTGATAATGGTGTCCCAACGGGGTCACATGAGGTCATACCATGCTTTTTGATTATCTCTTGACAATACTTAGCTTGGTTGATAAAGATACCACTTGGGGATTGGTGAACTTGAATTCCCAGAAAGAATTTTAGTTCGCCCAACATTGACATTTCAAATTTGATATGCATTACTTTTTCAAACCATTTTGAAAGTTTTGGGTTTGAAGACCCGAAAATAATGTCATCAACATAAATATGCACAAGCAAAATGTCATCCCCATATTTATAAGTGAACAAAGATAGATCAATGGAACCTTTTGAGAAACCTTTGGATACCAGAAATTTCGAGAGCTCGTCGTACCACGCCCTTGGAGCTTGCTTGTGTCCATAAAGTGCTTTGTGGAAACGATACACCTTGTCAGGATAATGAGGATTGACGAATCCTTCCGGTTGCGTGACATAGACTTCTTCCTTCAAAGGACCGTTAAGAAACGCTATCTTTACGTCCATTTGATAAACAATGAATCCCTTATGTGCAGCATAAGCTAGGAAAATCCTGACCGCTTCCAAACGAGCTACTGGTGCAAATGATTCTTCAAAATCAATACCCTCTTTCTGACCATACCCTTTAGCCACGAGCCTAGCTTTGTTCTTGATAATCGTGTTTTCTTCATCCATCTTGTTTTTCCAGACCCATCGAAGATTTAATGGAATTACATCGTATGGTCTATCAACAAGTTCCCAGACTTTTAGTCTTTCAAATTGGAGAAGTTCATCTTGCATTGATTCAATCCAAGCATGATCAGCTAAGGCTTCTTTGATATTTGTTGGTTCAGCTGTACTCACAATGAGTGCGAACATACAAACATCGCCATCGGTGTTAAGCTGTCGTCTTGTACGAACGGGCTGTGAAGGGTTTCCAATTTACTTAAACCAAAGGATGATCTCGGGTCCAATGATGTGTTGAAGGATGTCGTTGATAAAATGTATGCATATTTGACGGATCAACATGGCGAGTAGAAGACTCTCCAGTTTTGTGTACTGGTGTACCGCATGGGTTGATAAATTCGTCTTCGCCATTTAATGCATTGTCTGCTTGATTTGTGTTCTCTAGAGCAATGACAGTAGTTGTGGATGTTGTAGGAGCGGTTGTTGATGTGATATTCTGAGGAGGTAAATTTGCAGCAACCCGTGTTGAACTAGATGAAATTGTATCCTTTTGTTGACGATGATCGGTATCATCACTCTTATCATGAGTGACAGCGGAAGACTTCGATAAAACTTGTTTCTCCCCCGTGAAATATTCATCATACATTGGTCGATATAACATTTCCAACTCTTCAATTGTCGTGTTTATTGTCATATCTGCTCTAGAAACAATTCCTTGAACCAGCTTTGAACTTGACGGTTCATTGATGTGGTCTTGAGTTCCGAGTTCCGTGCGGTTATGAACGGAAGTCGTTTGTCGTTGTGGATCGGGACTTAAACTGTTTTGTTCAGGTGCCATTTCTTGTAAGTCATCAAATCGGATATGAATAGTCTCGACTATCAGTTTTGTTCTCTTGTTGTAAACTCTATATCCCTTAGACTGAGTTGCATATCCTACTAGAATACATGGATCACCTTTTTCTTTTATCTTATCCAAATTTTCACCATCTCGAATTATGTAACAAGTACATCCAAAAACATGAAGGTGTTTGAGTGAAGGTTTTCGATCATGGATTATGTGATATGGTCTCTTTTCGTGTCTTGGGATAATTAAGGATCAATTTTGTGTAAAGCATGCGGTTGACACGGCTTTGGCCCAAAAGTATAGTGGAATTTTTGAAGCAGATAATAATGTTCGAGCAGCCTCAACTAAAGTACGGTTTTGTCTTTCAACAACACCGTTTTGTTCGGGTGTTCGGGCAATAGATGTTTCATGTTCAATTCCTTCAGCTTCAAAATAGTTTCTCAGAGTTGAATTCAAAAATTCTGTGCCTCTGTCAGTACGAACCACTTTTACTTGAGCTTGAAGACCACGTTGTATCAGTTTAAGGAAGCTGATGAGAACCGGGTGTTTCATCCTTGGACCTCAAGAAGTGAGTCCATGTGTACCTTGAGTAATCATCGACAATTACCATAACATATTTCTTCCCATTGATACTTTGAACACGCATGGGACCACATAAATCTATATGAAGAAGATCTAACCGTCCTTTAGAGCTTGGTGTAGTCTTTGTCTTAAATCTACTTCGTTTAGCTTTACAAAGCTCACAAGAAGAACAAAGATGATCTTTGATGAAATTCAAGCTTGGAAGGCCTCTCACAATATCTTTCTTGGAAAGCAAGTTGATGGTATCAAAGTTGAGATGAGATAGACGTTGATGCCATAACCATGTCTGAGTCGTTGAAGCTTTAGCCATGAAGAAATTGGATTTGATGAAGTTGTGTCTTGTAGTGAAATTATGTAAATATCAATACCCCGTGTACCGGTAAGTAAGTCATTCCCATCATAATCACGAACAAAACATGTCTTCTTTTTGAAAGCAACCTCCAAATCTGCATCACAGAATTGACCAACCGAGAAAAGATTGTGATTGAGCCCTTCGACGTAGTATACCCTTTTTATCGTGATATTCCCTTGAACCAAATCTCCATATCCTAGGATCAGTGTAAATTGTTCATTTCCGAATCGGACCGTACCCAGGAACTTCTCCAAGAAGTTAATTAGAAGCTTGAGATTCTCCGTCATGTGCTTCGTGCATCTAGAGTCCAGTATGAAGAGAATTATTTGTATTACCTGCAAAAGAGTTAGAACACGATGGAGCATTTGCTAAATTGGATACCACAGTAGTTGTGATTGTAGAATCATTAGTGTCCTTAGCAACATTTAAAGGCATACTAACACTCGTTGTCACATTTTATGTCCTAATTTAGGCATCCATTTATATCCCAGAGGACATTGATTAGCAAACCACCATTTCCAAGACTTGCTAGCAGACTCATATAATTCCCGAATTCTGCTTCTAGGGTTCTTAGTGGTGGAGTCTGAGGCATTACTTTTCTTAGTGGGGGTTGCATCAGAATGGTTCACTTTGCGTTTGGGTTTACTAGCACCAATAGGCATCGCAACTTGCTTCTTAGTTCTAGTATCTACGCCTTTGACATTATTCATAGCACACATAGAATGATTAACATTAGCACATTTTCCACATTTGACACAAACAAATTTGACATTCAAAGCATTCAAGTCATTCAAGGCATTCAAATCGTCATTACACACGACTATAGACTTTTTATTCTTAAAAACATTCAAATTCCTAGGGTGTTCTTCTACTTCCTTCATCTTCCCTTTACTCTTGTGTTTCCAAACCTTATCATTCACTTGAGTGCTCTTAAGCTGGGGTCGGCTAACACTAGCAGTGGAGACTACTCCTGTAGTAGAAGACACACGAATATTAGTGTTTCTAGAAGTCTGAGGCGAGTGACTAACTTTGTTTGTGGGTTTAGTGGTCATTCTATACATTCCTGGTTTAATCACATTATTGTTCTTAACACTTGGTGCTACAATATTCCTTATGGGTTGAGTATGTGTTAACCTTTCCTTTCCATCCATCTTGGGGGCAAACACAGGTTTTGCAAACGAAGAATTTGAGAAAGCAGATGGTTTTCCCAAGATGGAGGATCTATTTACTTTAGAGGCATTGGGTTGTCTAAGAACATGTTTCTTAATGCTAGGTTCCACAACTTTCCCACCCATCTTAGCAACGAGTTTCTTCAACTCTGCTATAGCGATGTCTTTTTCTTGTAACTGAGCTTTCAAATCCTTAATATCAAGACTTTTTTCGTTTAGTAATCGACATGACTCGGATAATTTTACTTCCAAAGGTGTATCATTTGAAAAGCTGCCAACTTTCTTTTGCAAAGCAAATTCAAGTGAGTGACAATGTTTTTGAATATAATCATATCTATGTTGAAGTAACGAAAACTCATTTTGGTCAACTTTATTCGAAAGCTCAGTTTCAAGACGTTCACACTCTTTTACTTGATCAAGATATTTGCATGCAACATCAGAATATTCATCAATATCAGCACAAGATGTAACATAAACACACATAATATCTTTTGAGAGACATTCATGTAAGAGTAGATCATATGCTGTAGAAAACTCGTCTCTTACAGGTTGATGGTCGTTCACTTCTTGTTCAAGAGATTCCACATATTTCAAATCATCAAACATTTCTTGCTTAATTAATGTTTCAAATTCCAAAATATGTTTTTGCGTTCTTTCCGCAAGCGGAATCAAAATACTTTTCACAAGCACAGTTATATCGTGAGGAATTTCTTTGTCTCCTTTCGAAAGTTTACGTTTTTTCCAGTCATCATCAACAACCTTTTTGAAATTTTCAGTGTTACTCTTGAGAATACTAAGTGCTTGCTTACTCTTGGTTACAGAAGCTTTAAATGGCAAGTATTCAATAAATTTTGAAAAATTTGTTTTTGTAGTGACAAAATCTTGTCTCCATTTAATTCTTATTTGTTCACATTTGAAAAATATTTGCTCACGAGTTTTCTGTGTTTGCGGTTTGAAAAGACCATAAAGACTGTTTTCATAAGCATAATTATATGGTTTAACAAGTTCTTTATTAACTTTTGGTCTACTCTCTTCTTCCAAATCGTTTGTCTCTTCACTATCGGGTCTAACAACAAGGCAATCAAGATCGATCCATTGGGACTCATCAAGATATAAGTGCTGATTCTCAGATTGAGCTTGCTCAAGGTACTTAGGATTAGCAAAACTAGGTCGATCTTTAAAAAACGAACGAGGTGCCAACATTCTCATGGTTTGAACTGATTGATTATTTTTGTAAACAATTTTCTTGTAAAAATCAATTTGAGTTTCAAGTTCCACCAATTTTTTGATATCTTTCGCTTGTTTAGTTTTGAAATCCTTTTCCAACTTTTCAACCACTGCTTTCTTTTCATTAACAAGTTTAGTTTTATCCTCTTGAAGGAAACGATTTACTTGAGTTAGCTCATTGACTTTCGTGGTAGCAAGATACGTTTTGTGACGTTCAGTACTCAAAGAGGTGTTATAATTACGTTTCTCTTGTTCTAGAAGCTTAAGAGTTTCATTATATTTCTGTTGATAATCGTCCTTTTTGACGTTAATTAAACACCCTTTGTACCCCTCAATCTCATTGGTCTTTTGAAGAAGCTGAGCTCTATAGCTATCAATGGTCTCACTAGATTTGATTTGAGCAGCTTTGCATTCTTCAAAATTTTGAGTGAGCGTAGCGTTTGCCTTCTTTAATTGCTTTTCACTCTTTCCAGTTTCTTTGACATCTTTTTGTAAAGAAGCAATTAAGTTAGCAAGCGCAATACGCTCCTCATCATCATCATACTCGTTTGCATGTTGATCATCTTCAGACTCATTATTGCACATGTCTGATGAATCGGGTGTGGTATTTCTATCAAGCGTTTCCATCATACATGTGTCATTAATGGCTTTGGCTAGCTCACAATGCTCATGAGTATTACCAAACACATTATATTCCTCTTCAGTGTGTACCTTATCGTTTGGCTCAGTATCAAAGATAGGACCATTGTCATCTTCAGTGACGTTGAGAACTTCTTCAACCTTTGCCATGTACGAGTAATGTGCTTCAAGTTCTTGATCGGAAGCTTCATCAGCAGTGTCATCAGGCATGGCTCCTTCCTCAGCCGAAAATTTAACCCCAGCTTCCATCTTCTTGCAAAGTAGCATCTTTTCCTTATGATAACCAGATCGCAGTGTCAGATCGCAACGTGGATCATAATATGTGATCGGACTATTAGATCGCAAGTAGAAACCCCAGGTTTATGCGATCGTAATATCCGGATCGTAACCAATAAAACGTTCGAGACTTTTAGGCAACAAGAAATATGAGAACTTTACCTGGGAATTCGTGTTTCTAGCCAAACCAATATCTCCAAATCGTTACTACAACTATTTAGATGATCTATAGTACGATTTAGAGCACGAAAATCAACGAAAAAGAAGAAAGTACTTGAATTCGAGATGATTTTAGGAGAAAAACACACGAACCAAATAGTTTATCAACAACGAATTACAAAACTACCCCATGGAGATTGATACCAATTGTTTTCCCTAAATATTATGATGATTATACACGAATAAAGAAGAAAGAAAGGTAGATAAAAGATGGAAGGTTTCTAGAGAGAGAAAGTAGAGAGAAGTGTGTGTTAAACTTTTGTGAGATTATATTAGAAAATGAGACAACCAACACCCTTCCTAACATGCTAGGAAGGGTATTTATAGCCTTTGCCTACATATGGCTTAATGGGATATAGTTTGATTGGGTCGGGCTTGATTAAATGCTTAGTACCTTGAAAGAGGCCTTTTAAGCTAGCCATCAAGCCCTTAATGTCACGACTATTTTAACTAGCTATTACAACGTTCTACTAAATGTTACAATATAAACCTATGACCGAACATTCTTGTTTGACTCAATATTTTGAGGCTAACAAAAGTTGTTTGGATTAGGAAGTTTATTTGAGATCTTGGAGTGATGCCTTCAATTAAAGAACCTATTGATATATATTGTGACAATTCTGTTGCAATTATATTCGCCAATGATCCTAGAGTCATGAAAGGCGATAGAAACTTTAAACGTAGATATCACTACGTTAGAGAACAAGTTGAAGCTCGTGAAATAAAATTAATAAAAGTTCACACAGATGATAACGTAGCTGATCCTTTTACTAAGGCTTTGCCTAGACCAAAGGTAGTTAAGCATGCCAAGGCTATTGGGCTGCAACTAGCTAGTGAACTCATGCAATAAATCTATGATTGGTACTTGGATAAAGGATGTTAAGACATTACTGAATTGATGAAATAAAGATTGAGTTTCGTTTATTTTCTGTTATTTGATTTTGTATCCTATTTTACATGTTTTAATCCATGAATAATTGTTATGGTCTAAATGTCCGTTGTCGATTAATAATATAGGAGTATTACTAAACTAAGACAATTCAAAATAGTGAGAGTATACTTGAAACTATATTGGTCAATTTTGGATGATATTTGATGAATAAAATATTGGACTTATCCCAACTATATGATTTTACTTTATAGATCTTTGTCATTAAGTAAATCATAAATAGTTATCCTTAGACCTGAGATACCAGGAAACTGTCATGAATGTAGTGTGTTTCTGTGAGATAACCTAACGCTAAACATGTTGTCCCATATTATTTAGATGATTATAGATAGAAAATAGATGAAAAGAGATGGATTCCTAGAGAGATAAAGTAGTGAGAGAAATTAGAGAGAGAGAGAGATGATTAACTTGGTGAATATTAGATTAGGAATAATGAGAGTAACAAATGACCATCCACCCTCCTAACATGCTAGGAGGGTAGTATATACATGCGGTCTTTAATGGGCTATATATTGGGTCGGGCTTGTCTTTTGGACTTTAATTAGTTTAAATCCAAGCCCGTAAACCACGACTAATTAACTACCTATTACAACGTTCTAATAAATATTACAATAGAAACCTATGACCGAAAATTCTTGTTTGACTCAATATTTTGAGGCTAACAATCTCCCCCAATGTGAGGTCATACCCTTTTGATATTTGGAGATCAATGGAGATTACGAATCTCGTCATAAATGAGTCTTGAACGTGTAACAGTAGTTATGTTCCTTCATGTTGTGATCTTTGAGCCTTTGTCATTGTCTTTCGACTTAGTCTTTTATCTTGAGATCTTCAAATCATTCTTGACTTGTCTTTGACATATCGCGATCTTGTGTCTTTATCCACATGCTCACACTATCAATTGTTGAATGAATCTTTGGACATGAATATGTGGTTTTGAATCTTTGACTTTGCTGAGTACACCATGACGCCACCTTCTCGAGACAAACCATAGACACGGACTGAATGGCTTTGACATTCGTCCTAAATCGGTAGCGTTTTACCTCCGGTCGGTGAAGACCATTATACGATATTAAATACCGTACCTGTGACTAGGTAGATTCAATTAAGAATCTCCTTGACAGGGTTTCGCGGCTGTACTAGCCGTTCTCTTTACTCGACCGTCTTAAAGCAAGACTGCGAACATAAAGAGTGAATCAATTGGATAAATATCCGCTTGATTAAAGTAGTCAATTCAAATTCCTGGAACAAGTTTGATTCATTAAGAATCTTACCATTCTTGCTTTCCAGTTGACACAAGTTTGATTCATAAGAATCTCACAAGTCACCTACCGTAGCGCTGTTTGATGATGACGCTAGAAGGATTTCCATTTGTCACTGTGAATATTAATGAATATCACTCTGAATGTTCTGGCAAGACCATAAAGATATTGCGTAGAAACCTGAAACGAGTTTGAATCAATTCAGAATCAAACCACTGTTGCTTTTCAGTTTTACATATGTTCAATTCATAAAGAATCTTGCATATGACCTACCGCAGTGCTGTTTGATATTAACACTGGAAGGATTTCCACTCATCATTGTGAATACTAAGTAGTATCACTCTGAGTGTTCTAGCAATATCACAAGGATATAGCGTAGGACTCTCTTGATCTTCATCCGTGTGTCCTAATGAGATTTGATTGATCTCTTGGCTCTAGACTCGATTTGTGCACTTTTAGTGTTCGGAGGCTGGAGCAGATGCCACCTATTCAATATCAACTATCTCGGAGTGAGAAAGTCAATAGAAGTCGTGTTGATCTCCGTGACAATAAAACAAACTTCTTTTGAGAGAAGCCTGAGTAGCTAGGAAAGGGTTGTGCTTCACATCACTGGGTCCATTATGAGTTAGTCTTCATGATGAGTTGACCCGGTTTCTGCCTAAGTTGTATGGAGGGCTTCTTTCTTTAGACCCTTTATCCTTACATTTCTTTTTCATTCTTCAACCCCTTCAATGCTTACCAACACATCATTAATAGCACCTTGTTGTGATTGTTCCAGTGCTATCATCAGTACTTAGTCGGCATTCAGCTACGTTCACATTCTAATCCATCTTTCCTAAGGACTTCTAATAATCTATTGGATTGTACCTGGGAAGATCCCTCCGGTTCTGGTTGGATCATAGGACTTAAACCTAACCACCCTTTTGACACCAATAACGTCGTGAATTAAAGATGTTGTGGGTATTTGATCGTAACCATGAGTGCTTGAGTCTTTAGATCACATTTTAATCACATTTTCTCCCCTATCTCTAATATATAAAATCGTTTGATATTAGATATACCAAATTTGATTAAAATATATTTTGAAAAATAGTCTTGAAAATCTTCGGGAGAAAGATGTGTCAAACTTAGCATGAATTTTGGAACGCTCCCCCTCAAAAATTGATCCAATGGAATTGTCATTACAAGGATTTGATCCACATTAAACTTTTAAGGATAGGAGTTGTTGAACACAAAATTTTTGAAAGATTTTGAATATCATTGAGAAATTCTTGAAAAAATTATGTTCAACGCTTTTTGAAAAATCAATTCTTTTTGACGAAAAGGTTTTTCTAAAGCATAAACTTGAGTTCATAGACTTTGAATGTCTTGACGAATCCACTCAAGTGTAAGAAGATTTAACTTCTTTTGCTAAGGGTAAGGGCACAAAATCGTACACTCCCCTATGAATATAGTTCCGGGTTGCAATCTGAAAGTGATTACAAGCCATTGTGTTGAGCTCAAAACGTTGAATGTTTTGTGACAAGCTCAACCCGTGATAGATTGCTCTACCCGTTTGGTAGGATAAGTTATCTTTAAAGATACACTTCCCATTATTTGAAGTTCGAGTTACAGTCTGACATTTAACTGTAAGTCGTTTACATGAGCTTAAAATTTTTGAATGTTTTTAATATAGCTCATGACCGAGAAATTTTTAGTTTCCCGTTTAGAGGATAAGTTATCATCGGGATGAACTTTCCTGTCTTGTGAGCCCGGGTTACAGTCTGTGAGTTGACTATAAGCCATTATGTTGAGCTTAATTGTAAAACCCCTGAGACACATATTTCTCGGATATTTGTTTCTTCAGCAACCAAACTCTGAGAGTGTCTTTTGTTGAACGGTATGAATAAGGAAAACCTTTATGTTCTTTTTGAACCGTTACTTTATTACCTTCATTTTCATCAGTAGTTTGTATGCTTGCATGTGGGTTAGCGATATCTTGATGAGAACCATGTGGGGGTTCACTTTGAACCTTTTTCGTGCTAGAGGGAAATATCTTTCCAGTAGGAACCCATTTAAAACCAGTTGTTTTGAAGATTCTACCCGTTGGTATCCACTTTAGACAAGGTCTTGGAAACGTAGTTTTCTCATGCACAGCGGAAGACTTAATTGGAGAAAATCTATTTCCTATTGGGTTCCGTCCTTGAGATGCTCTAGCGTTTTGGTTCACCTTGTTCAGGACTTTTGTGATACAATCATCATGAATGGCATTAAACACGCATTTGTTACATTTCGTGCAAACAAAGTGCTTAGCATCTAAGAAGGATCTAGTGTTCCTAGGATAGGCTGATTTGGGCACATCATAGAAGGGTCTAGAATTCCTAGATGTGTTATTAGCGCTCCTAGGTTTCGGTTGGGTCCTATCTCTTGCTTGTGTCTTAATCTTAGCATCCTCTAGATAGCTTTTATGACCCGTGTCATTTGAACTACTCTGACGCATGTTCTTGGAGTTATTTCTAGAGTTGCTTGAAGCATTCATGTGATTGGGTTTTGCATAGGCAAAATGTGTTAAGGGGGATCTAGATAGTGGAGTGACTGTTTTTGGCAAATTGCTACGCACGTCAACTTGGGATGCAAACCTCGAGTTCGATGTTTTGGGTCGTTCAGATTTAAACGCATTCGGTTGTCTAGCAACTGAGCGGTTTCTGAATGGTTGAGTAGGAGGTTTCCCCAAGATTGCTGATTTTCCATCTTAGTATCCACACTATTTCCTTTTAGCTTCCTTAATTCATTTTTCACCACTGTTAATGCAAAAACCTTTTCTTGAATCTTAGATTTCAATTGCTCATTTTGTAGAAGTAATTGAGCGACACGTTGTTCTAACTTAATGTTCATATTATCAAATATGGCGTTATCAGCATTCGCGTCATTACTATCTACAGTGTCGATAGGTTGCACAGATATTTCACTTAGTGAAGCAGGCGGAGGACTTAGATTTTGAGATGCCAACTTTGATTCCAACAAATTTATTTGTTTCACAAAATGTTCTTTTTCCGTATTAAAATCTTGAATCTTACGATCCAGTTTTTGTTCAAGAACAACGTTTGCTTTTTCAAGTTTTTCAAAATAGGCCTCAAATTTGTCATTTTTCTTTGAAAAATCGAGTTTGGCATCCTCAAAATCTTTAGTCTTTTGAGCTAACATAGTTTCAAGGTCATGAATCTGAGAATCATACACAGCAGTTAATTGTACATCAGCCATTGGCTCTTCATCATAAATGGGTCTGATATCTGCATCATCGGCTGCTGGATCATTCCCTGAGTTGTGGATGGTTTGTTGCTGTTCTGATTCTACCCCGCTGCTTTCTGTGATAATCGAACAATCATCCAATGTTTGACCATCATCGACATTGATCTCGTTCATCTGCATCAGTCTTTCATTCACCCATCGTTCAACTGGTAGTTTATGACGTGTTCTTTCGGCAATTAACTTCCTTACATCTCTCATGTATTGAAGAAACGTCTCCTTGAATTCTTGAACTTCTAACCGAGTATATTTAAAGAAGTATTTGTTTATGAATTCTGGATCATAATGTACAGAGACCTGTGTATCAAGGAATTGCTGAAACTAATTTTTGATAACCAAAACGGCATCTATGGATTCAACCTCTGGAAATTCATCGTTGGCAAGTTGTTGTTCAAGGTGAGCTGCATTGAGTAACATTGTTCGTGTGAATGTCTCAACATCTTGACCAGTGAGTGACATGAATACCCATTTGAATCCAAGTTTGACGCGAGTGCCTTTTAAATCGTCAATTGAAATAACTTGAAGGTGTGACTTGAGTGATCTAAAGTGTGTCATGCATCGTTCTTTTGTAACCGACATCTTGGATTTGAGTGCATGCACATCTTGTGTTACGGAATCCATAATGGGTGACACAGTTGATTAATTGACTTTGGATCTTAAGTAGATATGGTGTGATTGGTTAGTGGTTACAATTCCGAAAATTCCGATTTTTTTCTCATTCCGACAATAAATTCCTCAGTCCGACAAAACGATAAACTGAAAATTTTGTCTTACCAAATTTTGAAATCAAGTCCGAAATAGCCAAAAACTAATAGGGAAAAATTTTGAAAAGTGAAAAATTTTGACAAAAATAAAACCTAAAAATGGCCTAAAAATTTGAATTTTGGTCCGAAAATTTGAATTTTTTGTCGAAAATTTTTTCGCATTGCCAAAATTTGAAATCGAAGCGTAAATAGCCTAAAAATAGTCTAGGAAAAAATAAATTCTAAAATGGTTTTCCCGCCAAAAATGCTTCAGTCAAAAATACCATCAGACATTTTCAGAATAACTGACATTTTTGGAATAATGGATGTTTTCAGAGATTTGAGGATCTTCGGAATAATCAGTTCTTCAAAATAATCTTCGGAATAATCACTTCTTCGGAATAATGACTTCTTCGGAATAATCTTCGGAATAATCACTTTTTCGGAATAATCTTCGGAATAATGACTTCTTCCGAATAATCTTCGGAATAATCACTTTTTCAGAATAATCTTCGGAATAATGACTTCTTCGGAATAATCACCTTTTCGGAATAATCTTCGGAATAATCTTTTTGGGAATAATATTCGGAATAATCACTTTTTCGAAACAATGAGTTTTCAGAAAAACGTGGATCTCCGGAATAATTGATTTTTTAGAGAATTCTTCGGATAAATCTTCGGAATAAGAAGATTTTCAGAAAAAGAACCAATCTTCGGAATAAAGGAACTTCTCAGAGAAATCTTCGGAATAAATGGATTTTCAGAACTTTCTTCGGAATAAGTGCTTTTTCGGAATGTTGATGTTTTCAGAGAAAATTTCGGAAAAACCCACTTTTTCGGAAAAACCCACTTTTTCGGAATAAACACATTTTTAGAAAAATCACTTCTTCGCAATAGAAAACCCTTTTCCGAAAAACTGTTTTTCGGAATAATTAACCCTTTTCTGAAAACATTATTTCGGAATGATCTTGAATCAATGATAAACCGTGACTCAAAAATGAATCCAAACGCCTCAAAATCTTCCGATTTTTACCACAAAAACCAAACTAAATCCCTACCAAATCGATATAAATGATTTATATCAATATTTCTAGCCCGAAATACTAAAAATAAATTTAATTCGGGATGATTTATATAGAAAAATCAACCGAATCAAACTAAAACCAAACAACCAAACACAATCTACCCCGTGGCGATTGATACCAAATTTGATTAAAATGTATTTTGAAAAATAGTCTTGAAAATATTCGGGAGAAAGATGTGTCAAACTTAGCATGAATTTTGGAACGCTCTGATACCAAATGTTGTCCCATATTATTTAGATGATTATAGATAGAAAATAGATGAAAAGAGATGGATTCCTAGAGAGAGAAAGTAGTGAGAGAAATTAGAGAGAGAGATGATTAACTTGGTGAATATTAGATTAGGAATAATGAGAGTTACAAATGACCATCCACCCTCCTAACATGCTAGGAGGGTAGTATATATAATCCACCCACATGCGGGCTTTAATGGGCTATATATTGGGCCGGGCTTGTCTTTTGGACTTTAATTAGTTTAAATCCAAGCCCGTAAACCACGACTAATTAACTACCTATTACAACGTTCTAATAAATATTACAATAGAAACCTATGACCGAACATTCTTGTTTGACTCAATATTTTGAGGCTAACAAAACGTAACTGGTAGCTATAAGGGTTATTTTCAGAAGTGTTACAAAGTTCGTAAGTTTCGCTTGTAATCAAAATTGGATTTGTTTCCTTCAAATTACTTTGAAGTATAATATAGCTGGGCCCCTCGGGAGAGTAGTAAGATGTTTGTGTGGCCGCACCCAAATTTGTTTTGGTAATCTTGCTATATCTGTAAACGAGAAACAGAATGGTTAATGAAAGGAATGACTGAGATCCATATCCTATTAACGTTGTATTTGAAATGAAAGAATAATAATAATGATGAATCATTAAAAGGTTTTGTCCAGGAGACCTTACTCGAGTTGTACTAGTGACATTGCTAGTATAACTAGACGCTAGTCAATGTAATCACGATATTCGAATTTTGTATAAGTGGGAGCTGAAAGTTTATGGACATAAAATTAAATAGTCGTGTGATAGGATCGAACTCGGGATTACGGGATTGCACACAATACGTAAAGGATTAAGTAATTTAATAAATGTATTTATTATATTTATTAAATATAAACCGAGCTTAACTTAAACGATTGTTAAAATAAGGGTTAAGTATAACGAGCGTTATGGAATACATTGGAAAATTAGAAGGTTCCGGAATACCCCTATGGGGTTTCCACCGCCGGTTATACAAGCCCAAAGCGGAGGGGATTTGTTTCCTAATTTGATTAGGACTTGGAGAACAAGTTTTGCTAATCTATAAATACCCTCATAACCTTCATAATTTTTATCCATCCCATCTCTTTGTCTCTCTATAGCCGATCGAACAAACACCCCTATTTAAGGTTTCGGTTATTTTTTAGGTTATCGATTTAGCTATATTCCACAAGTGTTGAAGCTCCGGTTTATTAGTGCTAGACTCACGATGGATCTGTTGCATTAGGTGTGTATAACAGCGTAATATAGTTTCACTATAAACTATATCTTGGTATTTTTCGTATAAACCCTAATTGGCGATTTGGTGGTGTTCTTGTGGATTTGCTCTAGTTAAAAGGTATGTAACCCTAACTCGATTAATTATGAATGTGTTATTAATTATGATCTTGTTAAATCGCTTTGTATGTTTTTATCTTATTTAGGGTTTTGCGTAATTGTTATGAGCTTTATAAACCTTCATTATGAGCCACCGTTTCCCAGAATTGTTAGCATAGTGTCGCCCGTTCACGTAGGCATGCTTGTACCCCTTTTTAGCCTGACTTTAACCTTTCACTAGAAGGTTGCCACTTTGGTGGTCTAGTTGATGGGGAAGTTGGTGTATAAAAGTAAAGACGGAATATAATTTACATTTTTACGTAAATTGAGACGAAAAATATTAAACTAACGAATAAAAATAAATATAATTCTAATAACTTGCAATCTACTTTCTAAAAGTCTAACAAATTGTAAAAATTCAAAAAACAATTTTGAAACACTTTTTATTAATTATTTATTAATTTTTAAAATCTAATTAAAGACTTAAAAATAAAAATAAAAAAGAAAAAGTCCAAAATCTTATTTTTAAAATTGTAAACCTCAAACTATTTTTATAAAGACTAACAAATATTTTTTGAAATTTTAAAATTTAATTTCCTATTTTTAAACTAATTAAAACAAAAACAGAAAGAAAAATGAATTAAAAATATTAAATTAAAAGGGAAAAAGCTGGAAAAATCTGGAAAAATCAAGTTAAGTCCTAACTTAAGGGAAAAATAAGCTAGGTTAACCAGCTTATCAAAATAAGCTAAAAAGCACAAAATAAGCCACGGCTTATTAAACAACAAGGAAGCTAAAAAGCGTTTAAATAAAAAAACAAAAGGGTGCTATGAAAAGAAAACAAGCATAGCACACTGGTAAGACTCTTAATTCTTCTTCGAGAGGTCAGTGGGTCAAAACCGTCTTATAGCTTTTTGTTGAGATTTTTTTCTTTTTTCTTTTTTGGATAAGCAACATTCCCAGTTGGCTAACTCGGTTTGGGTCAACTCAAATGACTCAAATAAATATTTCATTAATATAAATTTTATATATAATTTCTATTTAAAAAGAGTACACACAAATTTATTCTACATTTTACTCATATTTGGGGACCTAAACCCCAATTGAGCCGAGTAACCCGAGTTTAAAAGGGCCGGGTTCAGGTATGAAATTTTTAGTCTTGACCTGATTTTGAATCGATCTGAATTCACCCGAACTAGTTCAACTTGACCCGACTCACACCTCTAATCACAAGCATGTGTAAGAGCAGGGTTGAGGATAATATATCGCGAATCTAACTGGACATATAAACCGGACTAGACTAATCGGATCAGACCGAACCAAACATAATTTAATCGGGTCCTCGTTCCATCTTTTTTATCGTATTCGGCCTTTCGCCTGATTAGGTTCGATCTTGAGCAAAAACGACATTATGCTTTGTTGGATCGAGAACAGGATATTTCAAATCGGTTTTCAAACAATCATGAGCCTTATATAAATTATTGTCTTAAACTGGACAGAACTGAAAACTGAATCAAAGCTAACCAAATTGAATCAAGTGTATAAGTTGAGCCAAAATAAATCATCATCTATCTTTAATACATATATCAAGTTCAGCACCAAACTAAATAAGTCAAGCCAATATAATCAAACTTAGATGTTATTATTATTTTTTTTTGAGATTTTAAGTCTGAATTTAAATAACGCATTTGAATGATAAAAAGCAATTGAAAAGTCTAAACCTGATTCATATAAGACTGTTTGTTTTTTAAAGAACGTCTGCGTGATTCAAAATTGTAAAATTTTTTGTGGTTAGTTCATTTTCTATGCTAATGGCTATATACTAATATCGTATACATATTAGTAAAAAGAGGGGTTAAAAGATAGTATAAAGCAAATGTATACAAGGGAAGTTTAGATGATACTCCCAACAATATTCATCTATTTGTCCAATACTCAAATTTTATTAAGTAAACTAATCATAATTCATAAGTTCATAAAATGTGATATCCAAAAAAAAGAGAGTATTTCCAAACGACTTTCATATCCAAGGATGCCCCATCTTCAAACCCATGCAGAGTACCCTTGCATCTACCTTGAAGGAATTCGTAACAGCCGCTCAAAATTACTTCATTTGTATCAGCATCCACAAGTGTGCATCGATCTTGAGGGAGGCATTCTTGGGAACTGAAAGGACTGATCTCTCTAGCGAAATTGGGCCAACCGTTATAAAAGAACGAACGATTTCTGCCCTGTACATATTTTCTGCATTAGAATCACAATCATAAGAAAATTCACCTCCATAAAAAGCATCTATGTATCCATAAACTTTTCGATCAGGATCTGCTTTAAATGTTACATCCAGAGCGATATCTACATCTACAACATCCTTTAATAGGATGTAATAAACCATTGTTCTCCCATCCACACCTTTAACATTAAGACTATCACACTTGCTATCTGATTTCTCGTCCCAAAACTTTTTTAAGTTCAGTTTGAACTTGCGATCACACAATCGAAAACAATCATCCTTCTCCTCTGTAGTAAGATAGAGTTCCATAAGAATCTGAATGGAAGAAGAGAATGGGACTGAAAGATGATGAGAACTGGGATTCCCAAGGTTTACAAGCTGATTCTGGCGTATATGTACGGGATCACACCACTCGTGGTTGAATAAAGTAACATAAGGAAAGTCAGGCTCAAATAAGTGAGTCCCCTCATCTGATCGTAATCCATACTTATCTGATACCGCAACGAGCCCGAACATGTTACCGCCTTCAAGATAGTCGCATGTTGTAATATAAGGACGAATCGAAAACACATCAAACCGGGATTTTCTAAGTGGATCCCTGATAAAAATCAAAACAACAAATTAAAAACAAAAAAATTAAAAATATAGATAACTAAATTGTGTTTAATGGTAAACTAAAGTTATGCAATAGAGATAGAAAGAACCGGAAAATACTTTATGCAGACAAACCTATATTTTACTTTAATTGCAGAAAATAACATAAACTTAATTAGCAAAGAAAATATGTAGTTACCTAGCACCAGAAACAAAAGGAGTAATGAACCGATCCACAATCTTCGGATCTAATGGTGGTTTCGCCTTCTGTTCTACAGTGCAGGGGCATATACATCCATTGGTGGTAAATCTAATAACTTTGGTCGGTACAAGTCTTCGGTATCCTGTACACACATAAAAAAGTTGGAAACTGGTTATGATTTATAAAGTGTGGAATTGTGACTAAATTGTTTTTTATACTATTGTAATATTTTTACTGCAGTTAATTAAACTTTTACTTAGTTTATAAAAATCCTTTATACTTTACTTCCTCGTAGTGGATTATTTAAATATGAACTGACGTAAATATACAAACCGAAAACCAAATAAAAATTGGTCGGTTCGGCTCGGTTGGTATTTAATTTTCGGTTTGTTTGGCTCAACCTATCAATGCTACATGGTTCATAATCAAAAGATACTCCCCCATAACAGAATCCAAGGGATAAAAAAGCAGACCCGAAATACCAAATTTCAAAAAGAAAAAATATCTGCTAGATAACACATACCGGAGTGATCGACAAAACTTGAAAGCATTTTCTCATTACCACTGCAGTTGCCTCACACAGAATTAATCTGCCTGTCTCGGCAGCTGGTCCAGCCTGCCAAAACATTTAAAGTTAGGCTTCATTTCAACATACATGATGACATGTCTTTTAAAAATCAAATTGCTTTTTAAAGTATCAACCTGGTTTATGAGAATGGCAAATTAAATTCAACAAAAGCATTGGTAAGCAAATGTATCAATGATCGGCTTTGCCCAACCAAGTAAAACTTTCAAAATTACACTAAATCAGAACAAAAATGTCGCATTTTGATTTTTAAAAATATAATAATTTTTTAAAAATTAACTTCCGTTCAAGTAAAGTGAAAATTAATTACAATATTGTACGAAAAAGCTTATGTAAGTAAATTTACCTGGCGCATGGAAATCGTTGAAACTGTTATATTTCTTAGTTAAATCGTAAAGCACACATCATATGTGGCAAGAGAGATAAACACGAATCTTCAAGAACCTGAAAAAGAAAGTTAGATTATTAATACAATGGTATAACTTTTAAATCAGATTGATAACATTAGAATAACTTAGAAAAATCCAACTTTTCACTACATTTTTTGCTTCTAAATTTGTGAATTGACTTTATTTCGGCAAGTAGATTAGTATATAATATACACCCCATTGTTTGTGCCTTAGTTAGAAACATAACTAGGTTTTTTTATTGATATACGGTCTGATTATTTGTTTCATTTTTCTCAAATTTTCCTACGCTACATCATGCTTTGTATTATTGCTTACGCTTGAGCATGGGTCTTAGGGGTGGAAATTATCGACACGACACGATTAATGACACGAACCCGACACGAAGTTAAATAGGTTTGGGTCAAGGATAAACAGGTTTGGGTCAAAAACAGGTCAACCCGTATAACCCGTTTAATAAATGGGTCGTGTTTGGGTTGAGTAAGTATTAAACAGGTCGACACGTGAACCCGTTTAAGTATATATAAGCCTCTAAAAATAAATATATAACTTTAGTATTATGTTAGATTTTGATTAAATATATTTTATTATGTAGTTAATAAGAGTAATTGGCATTATAATTCACATATCATCTTTCTTTACATATTTATATCCTTTTTTTGCATATAAATTAGTCTGATTGACAAACATCAACCTTATTTACCGCTTGACATATTTACTTAAACAGGTTAAACGGGTCAAAAACGGGTAACACGTGTTATGCAGGTGCGGGTTAGGGTTGAGTTTCTTGACACGATTAATAAATGGGTCGTGTTTGGGTTTAGGTTATAATAACACGTCAACCCGCGAACCCGAACAGGTCGACACGAACACGACTCGATTGCCACCCCTAATGGGTCTAGATTAGTATATCAACCATACACAATTAGGAGCATATTAGAAGAAACTTTAATGTTTTAGAGTAACAAGTATTCAAAGTTCACAAAGATATTTGTCTTACTTCAGTGAATTCGAGTAAATGGAATTCCAACACACGTTCTTCGCCTCCCCCCCCCCCCCCCCCCCCCCCCCCCCCCCCCCCATCCTTCATATTTCTCTAATATTAACTCTGAAGCCTGTTTCAAACATATAACTCTGTTAACTTAATATTCAAGAACAAGAAAGCAATAAATTGGACAGAAGATTAGAAAGTTGTAAAAACATTGAAATGTAAAGAAATTCTTACGTTCTTTAACCCATCAATGTCTTCACGAGAGTCATTGGTAATTCTATGAATTTCAGCTAGACTATGTAGTAGATATATAAAAGTATTTCCCTATAGATCAATGAATTTGAGCAGATCAGAACCAATATCTGTAATGAACTCACAACAATGAGAAATAACATAGTAGTGAAAAGACATCATTAAAATACCTCTTCTTCAACCATCTCAGCCAAACTGAAGGTACAATCAGCCAATCTATGGGTTTTCAAGCATGTATACCTGTTTAGAAAACAAAACGCAAAGCATTGAAAATTAATAAGTGTTGTACAAAACTTGATCTAGAAGTAGGGTATCTCAGTATAAACATTGTCAAATATAAAAATTTGGAAATAAAAACATGAGAATCTTACATAAGGAACACATTGAAAAACTGCTTCGGCAGTATACCCAAGCATCTGAGCATCGTCGCCTGATTAAAAGAGAACACGTGAGATTTAGCCATTTTAAAAATCGATCCCGTTTTAGACACTTTCAACTAAAAATGAAGCAGGTCAAACAGGTTTAGAGCAAGATTGCTTTAGCAATGAAAAGCTGAATGATTTTTGTAATCATAATATTTATCCACCAAAATAAAAAAGAATAATTGCATGTGTACCTTGTGCTACCTCTTCACAACGATCTCTGACTTGTTCCAACGAATTAGCCGACTCTTCATGTTCAGTACTACAAGTCCGGTATCCTGCATAAGTTGTTACAGGGTATTCGTTCCTGTGAGATGGGTCCCACTTCCCCTCCATATCAGTTTTGATCCAGTTTTCAAGTTTAGCAGCCTGGGAAAAAAATATAGTACTCCGTATTCAACTTTGATCTTTCTTGTTAACATGGTATCAGTTTTGCTAGCTGTGTAAAAGTTACTTACAGTGAAACACATTTCAACATACTCTTGTTGCCATACAGGAGTTATGTAAACTATCCAATCTGGATTTTCTTCTTCGATCTCAGACCTACATACACAGACAGAAGATTGCCGGTGTTCATAAAGATCTGAAAGCCACTTTTCATGTATCATTGGTGAAATGCAACACTGTTTTAGAATAAAGTTAGCAGAAAAACAAATCTATTATTAGCAGTTAAACTCAGCAGTTAAACTACCTCAAATCTCTGAGATCTAGAGAAGATTTTTCGAATTCTCTCTCGGTAAGAATAAAAGGTAGTGTTTCTTTACCATCTATCACCACATCTCCTTCTCTATTTTTAATCGAAAACCATCTCTTCAATATGCCTTCACCCCAATTTTTCAATGACAAGTCAACCTGATATCAAACCAGCAGAAAATGTAATTTCAAATTTCATATAACATATAATATAAATTCTATAAAATGATTTAATATAACAAACATTCAAAAAGCTAGATCCACTGCATATATACCTCCATAGAAAGAACTTGTTTGGGCACCACATAAACGTTAGAAAACACAAGCATACGAAATAGCGTGTCTCTGATAAAGTTTTGTCGAGAATAGCCCACGTAATGTAATCCGCCCAGTGCGAGGGAAAGTGAAGAAATACCCTTTTCACAGGAAGTTTTGGTGCCCATGTGTCTATGCCATATTTTAGCATCTTATGAATGCTCTGCAAGGGAACAAAAAGAATCTAAGTGAGAATTGTAACCAAAAACCCATGTAATTAAAACCTGTACGGGACTTATAACTAGTGTATGTTATAAAAGAGTTGGAAAAGATAAAGAACCTTAGCGAGCCATTCCCGTGATAACGTAAGAGTTAAAAAACCAACATCTTCGACGGAGGGTTCTTCATCTATCATGTCAGTGGCATATGCGGGGAGATTTTTCTTGATCAGCTCTCCAATGTCTCTTGGTTTTTTAATATGTGGATACATTTCTCTCAACTCAGGGCTTTTTCGTAATTGAGACCATATCGTCAAGACATTTTGGCTGAGAACAAAGGAATTAAAAAATAACTAAATGTACTGTAATATGTTAGATAGAAAAGAAAGTCAGAAGATACATTATACCAATTGAAATCACCAGGCGTCCCTTCCTGGCTAGGATAAATATCAGCCTTTTCTTCTTTTAATTCAGGGAAACTACGTTTGAGTGAGTCGTTGAACACATCTCTGATTTCCTTGTTAAAGCCCTTCCATATCTTATGATCATCATCCGGTTTAAACAAACTACTGCCAGAAGCTGCCATGCAAACTAAACAAAAGTGTTCCAACTAATGTTACAAAAATATCATTATTATAAGGTGAAAATTGCCAAAATGTATCCCTAATGTATATGAACTTCTATATTGATCTTATACCGGAATGTTAAACATTTTTGAATATCCTAATTCTAAAAGGATAAAATAGTTTCTATATATTAGTTTAAAAAATAAGTAAAGAAAATTGAAAAAGAGACAACATAAAACACCTTAAGACACTTATCTCTTACAATCTCAATTCCAATATGAAGCATATTCTCAACCAAGGTAGTTAAAGGCGAAAGCGGCCTCAAAGCAACATGTCTTTCTCTAAAGCGAGAAGCGAAAAAAGCGAGCGCTTCAGTTAACTTTTTACCCTTTGTGCATATAATAGTTTTTAGTATGAAAACAATGATTAAATAAAAATATAATTAACTTGAAATCTTCATTTTTGATATATAATGACCACAAAAGAGAAGTTTATTCAAATACTTAAAGACTAAAGTCTAAAAATTACATAAAAAATAAAAAAATGAGCCATTTTACATAAAAGCGAGCGCTTTTCGGTCGCTTTTTGGTCGCCTGACAACGCTTTTTCTCGCTCTAGTAAAACGCCTCGCTTCTTTGGAATTAAAGCGCTTTAGGGCGCTTCGCTTCGCTTCTTCGCTTAAGCGCTCGCTTTTCTCGCTTTTGACTACACTGTTCTCAATTAAGTAGTTGCAGAGTCAACACTCTTCGTTATCAAGCACATGAATGTATTAATAGGTCTACGACTAGCATAGACACACCCTAAGCAAACAATCAAGCTAAATACATAATGAGTAACACACTATAAAAGGCTGTCAAACCTGATCATGTTTCTTAAAAGTTAAAACTACCACAAACATGACACTCCGTAACACCATTAATTGTCGCGACTGATGGAGGCAAGGGCCTAACAAGCGAAAACAAAAATTTCGCAGACTACTAGTCCAATTCACTCTCTGATTCGTCTACGTGAAGCGAGAACAATTTTACAAATTTTTTTGACAAAGTTAGCATTAAGTGATGCGCCGACTGGCGGTATGAGGCACAACTTCAGAGTTGTTCAAGTAACAAGTCTGAGGGGGTGTTTGTTTTGGCTTATATAACGTAAGCCCATTTCGGCTTATATAACATAAGCTCCAATCTGTGGCTTATTTGGAGACTTATGGGCTTATATAAGTTTATTATATCATAATAGACTTATATAAGCCCCTGAGTCTCCAAATAAGTCACAAAATTAGAGCTTATGTTATATAAGCCATATTTGGGCTTATATTTCATAAACCTCAATTTTTTAATCTTATTTGGAGACTTATGAGCTTATATAAGTTTATTATATCATAATAAATAAACTTATATAAGCCAATAAGTCTCAAATAAGCAACAAATTGAGGCTTATGTTATATAAGCCAAAATAAGCTTAAGTTATATAAGCTAAAACAAACAGCCCCTGATTCGTCTCCTTGACGCCTTACAATATTACAACTTATAGGTATCAAAGTTGTTCAAAGGCATGCTAATGTTGTTATATCGAACACATAGTGTCTTTAAGGACTCTATTCTTACTACGGCTTATTATAAACGTTTTAATAATGAGCTTATTATAAACACACTAATAAGCTGTGAGCTTATTTATAATGTGTAAACACATTTATAAAGTATAAACACGTATTTAACTGTGAGCTTATTACATCCATGACATAAATTAAGATGTAAACACATTAATAAACACAAAATAAAGTCCTAAGAAGAAAATAAGCTGTAATGAAAATAAGGTGTAATGAAATGTATTATACCTAGTAAGACGCCGTGACGACAGAGGAGGTGATGGACAGCGGAGGAGGTGGCGTTGTAGGCGACGGCAGGTGATAGGGGTGGTTAGGGTTAGGATTTGGCGGTTAACTCATTTGGGGGAGAAGGGGAAGAGAGAGCTGGGAATATAAATGCAGAAATGTTTGCTCAAAATGCGGCCTTCTCATTTTTACAAAAGTGCAGGCAACCACCCAACATTAAGGGAAATTAAGCAGGCAGCCTCCCTAGCGTTAACGTTGACTCGTTATCTAAGTTGGACTAAGGGCAAGACCGTCTTTTCCTTAATAAACTATTATTAAACACATTTTAACGTTGACCCGTACCAAATTAAATGGGTTTGACCCATACCAATTGAAACCCAAATTAAACGAGTATAACCCTTTCTTCCCCAAACATAAAAACGATTCATTCACCCATTTTTCCCCATTGATAAAACCTTCGTTTAAAACCCAAATGAGTGACCCATATAACCATTTTCAAAGGAATGAAATGTTCCAAAACTTTTCAATTAGGCCAAAAGGAGAGAATTTCCATATTGCAATATATGGTAAATCATATTCGTTTTCTATTTTTTTTATTTTATTTCAATTGACTAATTCAAGCTTTGTATTATGTTTCCAGAAACATACACGAGTATATTTTCTTTGAAGGTGCATTACTACGGGAAGTTCACTGATTCGCCCAATAAGAAGTATGTTGATGGTGAGGTATGCTTTGTTGAATTGATCGACGAATCAAGCTTTAAGATTGATATTTTGCATTCCGTGTTGAACAGTTTAGGTAATGAAATGCACCTGGGTGCGTTTTTTCTACAAGCTACCATGAAAAACTTAGATATAGGCATTAAACCTTTGATCAATGATAAAGAATTTAGAAGCCTATTAAGTTATGTGAATATTCATAAGATAATGTATGTGTATGTTGAGATTGTTGAAAAAGAAGATGGTAACCCTGAGGATGATTCTGAGTCTGAAAGTGATAGTGATGATGAGCTGCAAGATGAGGATCACATAGTTGATGAGGTTGAAGTTAATATGGAAAATTTAGGTTTGAAATAGAAGATGATGTGAATGAGCCTGTTGAACCTCCTATTCAACCTAATGTCAATGTCACAGAGGATGATGCTTTAGAAGTGTTAGAATTTGATGAATTAGATAGTGATTTAGAGGATGATACACCAAAAAATGCACTTAGTTTAGGACTTAGATAGTTAAAAAGGAAACACGAGTCCTCTAGTTCCAAGATTAACTTTTATGTTGGTAAGGAATATCCAAATAGGGATATAGCAAAGGTCTTGATCAGAACACGTGTTGTTGAGATAAGGAGGAATCTCCATTTCCTTAGGAATGATAAAAGAAGAATTAGAATCATTTGCAATGGTGTTGTGCCAACTTTGAACAACTCCAATGTACAAGGACCAGAAAAGGGCAATTGTGAAAAGAAAAAAAAAGTTGTTGGTAGTGCAGAAGAAGACAAAATTAGCTGCCCAAGGGTATTATATTTATCTGTTGGTCATAAAGGAAAGTGGGTGGTCAAAACTTTAAAAGAAGAACACAAATGTCTTCAATCCAGAAAGAATAAATTATGCACATCCACTTTCCTTTCTAAACATATCACAAATCTACTAGCCATGAATCAAAAAATGCCTGTAAAAGCCATTCAAGAACAAATGCGCAAGAGATTTCATGTTACTATTTTAAAAGATAAGGCTTTTAGAGCAAAGTCAAAGGCACAAGTTTATTTGAAAAGAGATGTCCAGGTTCAATACTCTTTGCTGAGAGATTATTGTAATGAGCTACAAATATGTAACCCAGGTACCACAGTCAAAATAGATGTTTATGGAGAAGAAAATCTTGAGGTTAGCACTAGGATGTTTAGAAGAATATATGTCTGCTTGGGGCCACTGAAAAGGGGTATTAGAGAAAGTGGTAGGGAACTGCTTGGACTAGATGGAGCTTTTATGAGGGGCATTATCCTGGACAATTGCTAACAGCTGTTGGGGTGGATGTCAATCATGGTATTTGCCCTTTGGCATATGGGATTGTAGAATCAGAAAACCAATACTCATGGACTTGGTTTTTAAAGTGTTTGGGTGATGATTTAGAACTCTATAGCAATTCAAATTTCACTTTCATTTCAGACAGGCAAACGGTAACTAATTAATTACATTCATTGTATTTATTATGTCCAAAGTAGTAGTTCTAATCTAATGTATGTATTCTGTATGTATGTAGGGATTATTACCAGCACTTGCTAAGCTTTTTCTAGCTGTTGAGCACAGATATTGTGTGAGGCACATCAATGAGAACATGAACCAAACCTGGAAAGGAGTTGAGTACAAGGAAATGCTTTGGAAGTGTGCAACATCAACAACAGTTGTTAGGTTTGAAAGAAATATGGATGAGTTGAAAAAAATACAACAAGAACTCTTATGAATGGTTAAACAAGATAGTACCTAAACATTGGTGCAGAGCATACTTTTCAGGTATTTACATCTCTAAATATTAACACTATACATTGTGTCCATTGACTGCTTTCTAAAAATCATCATATGAACATTTATTTAGGAAGAGCACACTGTGATGTCTTGATAAACAATGTATGTGAAGTATTCAATAAGCAATTGCTAGATGCTAGGGATAGTCCCATCATAACTTCCCTAGAGTATGTAAGAGAATACTTAATGAAGAGAATTTTCATTGTACAAAAGGTGATTGAGAAGTGTGATGGTCCACTTACTCCAGCTATAGCTAAGATTTTTTATAAGATTAAGTTGGCTGCCACATAGTGTTCTGTTGATTAGAATGGGTCAAAGCTGTATCAGGTTAAGTGTCCAGTCACAGGTCCAAATCAAGAGAAGTATGTAGTAAACTTGGTCTAAAAGACATGTAGCTGTATGAGGTGGGAAATTTCTGGAATCCCTTGTAAGCATGCCATTGCTGCCATTCATAATATGGAAGACAATGGTTATGAAGTTGGTATACCTGAAGATTGGGTACATGAATCCTATAAGCTTCAAACCTGGTTGAATGTATACTCTCACAAGATAAATCCAATTAATGAAAGGGACATGTGGGCTAAGTTTGACTATCCAACAGCATTGCTACCATCCAAAGTGCACCCACAAATTGTAAGGGCACCAAAATCAAGAAAGAAGAGCAAAGGTGAAAATTGAAATGGTCAAAGGAGGTAAGCTCACTAGAAAAGGCAAAAGTGTTACTTGTAGCAATTGTCTTGGTACATGTCACAATAAAAAGGGATACAAAAGTATTTCAAGTAATGTAGGGCAGAGTGCACAAGCTGATGGATGTCAGACTTCACAACCTGTTGGAGGTCAAAGTACACCAGTTGTTGGAGTGCAAAGTTCACAACCTGTTGGAGGTCAAAGTACGCCAGCTGCTGGAGTGCAAAGTTCACAACCTGCAACTCAAAGGACACCAGCTGATGGAGGGCAAAGTTCACAACCTGCTACTCAAGGACAATGTTCACAACCTGCTACTCAATCACAAGCTGCTACTCAAGGAAAAAGAAACAAAAGAACTTCAAGTGTTGCTACTCAAAGTTCACAGCCACCTCTTACAAGGGGCAAAAGGACTAAAATGACTACAAGAAGAATGAAATGAACATGTTTCTTTTATGTGATGTTTCTAAGGATAATGGTTTGTGTACTATGACTGTTTTATTTCACAACCTGCTACTATGCTACTATGTTTGGTTCAAACACTTGTGTTTTAATGTTTCAGTTGTTGACTTTTGTTTTACTATAATGAATGGTATCTTTCTTTATGACTTTTGTGTTACTATTGTGAATGTTTTGTTTGACCCATTTATCTTACCATTTTGTTTTACTATTATGAATGGTAGCTTTCTTTATGACTTGGATAGCTATTTCATTCATTTTGACCCATTGTAAATTGTGTCAA
This sequence comes from Glebionis coronaria, assembly GCA_025667525.1. Lineage (NCBI taxonomy): Eukaryota > Viridiplantae > Streptophyta > Magnoliopsida > Asterales > Asteraceae > Glebionis > Glebionis coronaria. The sequence continues at coordinate 628,822,152 of CM046874.1, read as the reverse complement.
CATTGGTCTTACCATTTTGTTTGACCCATTTATAATACTCACTAAGTAGTTGAACAGATGGAGTGAAGTCTTACAATTACTTTCCCACTTACCACACAAGTTAAATAGGACTGAATAGACCTATTGGATTACCATTCCTTTCATAACACATTTTCTATCAATGGCAGACCTTCCACCTTTTGGATCACCATAAAGACCTAGACCTATTGTCACACCAGGTGTTGCAAAACGATTTAAGGATGGAAATGTTACAAATGAGTTGGTGACTTGGTATGGATATGTGGATTACTATGAGTATCTGGATGATGATTACTGGTATGAAATCTCTATTGATGCTAGTGAATCCAGTGAAGAAAGCTTATAAGATACTGAAAATCAAGGCCAATCATCAAAGCCAATCACACCTACAAGCTCCCAATCCAGTCAAGCTACTAAGTACATACCTGTATGCAAAAGTCCCTCCTCAAAGGCAATCGCCAAAAGCTCTGTGGCCATAACTGGGGTGGTGTTTGGACTTGCCAGTCAAAGGACTTGGTCTTCCATTCAAGACAAACTAAGGAAGAGGGTTGTGACAACCAATAAGGATGAAAAGGACAAGGGAAAGGGCAAAATCTAAAGTGAAAAATCTATGTGCTTTTAGTAGTATCTTTATGTTTTTCTATTATGTATGCTAGTGTTTTCTGTTTTGAGGACTTCATGTAATGGTTTTTTTACCATAAAATGAATGAATGCATTAGCTAATCTTATAAACAAGAACATAAAACTTTAATAGAACTTCATTCAAATCTGGAAAACTGACCATTACATAATTATGTGTCCATTAAGAAGTTCAATAACATTACTTGGTCAATTACATTAAAATTAAAAACCAAACCAAAAAACAACCAACTACACACAAGCAATTTCTTGAGTCTTCTGTTTGCAGTAACAACCACCTCCATATTTGCTTCCAGTACGTTTCTAGGGATGTTGAATAGAAGACTCAAGAAATGGCTGCAAAAAGAAGACTCAAGAAATTGCTCGTTAATTCATAAATTGCTGCAAACATAAGACTCAAGAAATTTGGGAGGCCGCAAACAGAAGACTCAAGAAATTTAACAGGGAAAGTATCTAGGGATGTTTGCAGCCCTTACATAACGAGTCAAACTTAACAACAGTTAACCCTGGGGAGGTCGCATGCTTACTTTCCCTTAATATTGGGGAGGTTGCCTGCACTTTCGTAAAGTGGGGAGGCCGCCTGCATTTTGAGCAAACCACAGGGAGCATTTCTGTATTTTCCTCTTGTTTAAATTAAATGTGGCAAATAATGTGCATATGATAAAAAATTGGATTATTTGGATTTTTTATGAAGTAATGAATTAAATGAGTATTGACTTTTATTTTACTTGGACTATTTGAACAACATAAAAGCATTGAGTTAAATAAATTGGTATTATAGACAATATGTGAGGGTTATTTTTTGTCAATTAATTAATCTTGGATATATTTGTTTCTCATTTAATATTGTCTATTTCATCCAAATCTATTTGGTCCAATGTGCATTTGGCCCAAGTCCATTTAGTCCAAATATTAAAAATTGTTCATTTGGTCCGTATCCATGGACCAACGTTCGTTTAATCCACTGCCCATACTCGTAGTGTGAATGTGTGAAAATATATGAAAAATAAAAGAATCTTTTATACCCACTCTTTATTACAGCTTTTTTTAATTTTTTTAGTATAATTATAATTTTATTTTTCGCTAATTAATTATATTTTTTAAAGTTTGTAAAACAATTTCAAAAAGAAAAGTGAATTTATTATAGATTTCTTTTTTTTTTAAGTATAATCACAATTTTATTCTTAATTAATTAATTAATTAATTTTAATTTGTAATAAAAATTTAAAAATATAATATTAAACTTAATCAAATTCTTAGTAGTAGACAATAATTTTAAGATAACCCAAAATGAAAAATGAGCTATAATTTTCGGAAGAGTGAAGTATAATAAAAGAATTAGATAATTTGAGAATTTTTAGTGAGAAGTGGAGTTTGTAGAAAAACAATTTGATCGTTTAAATTCCTTGATTCTGACAAATAAGCAAAATCGAACGATTAGATGGATAAAAAAAGTCAAAATTGAATTTTGTTTGGTCAAAATTAAAAATTCTGTAGAGGAATTTGATAAATTCACATAAAAATATATGTGTAAAATTTGTGAAAATAATTTTTTTAAAAAGAAGGGCGAGTTTAATAAAACCTTAGTGATTAACTTTTAAATAAAAAAGATATTGCTATGATTACAAAATTCTCAGGGACCAAGGAGGTAATGATGAGACTGTATTTATACATAGTCTCATCGTTCAAATCGGGCTTAAAACGCTTAAAATATCATCAAAATACCCCAATATATGCCTGTGTTTGTTCATTGTGTATTTTAGGTACGGATATCGTGAATTCACCAAAAGATCAAAGGAATCAAGCAAAAACGAACATGGGAAACGAAGCCGCACAAAGAACCGGGCCCGAATCATGATTTTCCTATCAAGTCCTTGAAGTTTGAAGATTTGGCAAGAATGGTCCCTCAATTATTGAAGACTTATCACTTAATACCCCTGAAAATCTCAAATATTCCAATGGGGTCCCTTATGTTTCAAGAATATACACATTTGGTCCTTGAAGAATGCAATTTATGCATAAAAAACCCTTTAAACAAGTTTGCAAATATCATGTGCCAAATTTGACAAATGCTTGAAAGATGATATAAAAGGGAAAATGAGTTTCTGGCCATTTAATACAACTTGGAGATATGTTGAAACTTGGGGGGGGGGGGGGGGGGGGCTAAATCGTCCAGACATCCATTCTACCCTCCACCACTCACAGCCTTACACGTCACCCCACTACCTCCATTCCTCCAACCACCAAACGACACATCACCCACACCCTCCACATCATATCCCACCATCTCATTTTTTAACAGGTTTTTAAATTAAACTTGTTTAATTAATGTTTTGGTGGTAAACACTTCTTTTAAACTTTTTAACCCATTAAACAGATTAAACATCACTGTTTAATCATCCCCAATCCAGCAAACCCTAAAACCCTAACTTTTTCTAATCAAAGGGTTATCCCCTAATCACCTCCAGACCCTTAATTTAACATATCCCAATCACAACCCCACAACCATTCACCTCTCCCGTGACCTTAAAGTGGACCCCCCATGTCCCCTGTCTCCTCAAAAATGGCAACAAAGGTATCTTACAGTCATCCAACGTTCCCAAAGCTATTACTTGGTCCCAAAGGACCAATTGGACGTCCAAGATCGTTTTTACACAGCCTGGCATCACATGACGAATTTTGACCAAGAATCAAGTGAAGACCAAGAGGGCAAACATGGAAAATCACACAAGATTAGGGTTTAGGGTTTTGCATCCCTTGTATTATTTTATTCAGTATTAGCTTAGTATAAATACAAAGGCGTCTTGTGCCTTGTATTCTCTTGTTCCAGTATTTTGTAAAAAAAACTTTTGAATTATTAATGACAATGAAACTTCAAAACTTTTTAGCCAATATTGAGTTCCTCTTACTGTTTTGAATTTAGTTTAAGCATTTATCTTGTTTCACCATTGTAGAGTAAATTTTATGAAGTAATCTGTTCCAAGTTCTTGGAAAAAGTTTTCTTTTCTTTTTGAATCAGTACACAAAGTGAAGTGAAAGTGGACCTTTGTTGGAGTGATTCAAGTTTGTGTTGTTAGATTGGTATCAAAAGTTTTCAAAAATTTATGGTTTCAAGATTTTAAAAATCAGTTTCAAGATTTTCTTCATTTTTCAGCAATAAGCTAAAAGCTGCTTAGTTAATAAGCCAGCTAAATAGCTTATTGCTCTTATCAGTTCACTTTCTCTTGTTTGTTTGCTGTGTGCAGGGATTGAAGAAACAAATCTTTCCAAGTCATTCTTTTTCATCATTTGTTGAAGATATAATACCCTGGTTCTGTTGTTGAACCACAACAGGGTTTCTCTACTTCACATAAGCTCTCATAAGCTCAAACACACCCTTTTGGAAGGCATCAGCCCCTAGGTAATAGGCTTGAACCCCAATTTGGTCTTGCTTTGAGTATTTTGTGAATTTATTAGTAATTTGTGTGGAATCTGTTCTTTGGTTAAGTTTACTGCTTGTTTATGCTTCTTGTGTAGTGGTATGCATGTTTAGATAGGTCTAGGTCAGTTTAATCAAGTTTTGGATACACTTGCTTTGTTAAATTTAAGTTTCAGAATATAAGGGGGTGTTTGGGTGTAGGGATTTGATAGGTTTAAGTGATATTAAATCTGTTAAAGGGAACTCACTCACACTCTATTTGGCTAGTTAGTTCATTTGTAGTCATTAGATACTAGTTTGGTGTGTTTAAAAAGGAAATTGCATGCTCATATCTTGGTAACAATAGCTAAAATCAAATAGTTCATCTTTCTGCCTTGTTTTGGTGAAAATTGAGCTTTCAATTCTTGTTGGCTGCTAGCTTAGGGTAGTATCTAGGGTTAGGAATTGCTTTGTGAGTATTTGTTCAAGAATTGAGTGAGTTTTGGCAATCCAAAACTCACCCAATTGCCATTTAGATCAGCAAAGGACCCAAAGCCCTTTTCTGTATACCAGTGACTGCAATTTGGGATTTGTGTGAGATTTTTGTTTTGTGCTTGGTGTTTTTCTAGCTTAAACTGACTCCCCACACTTCCATGAGTGTGGGGGTGCCTTTGTTTCCCATCAAAAGCCAAAAACAAGCAAGTTACACATCAAAAGGTCCACAGACCTGTTCATTTTCATTGTCAGTGGGAACTCCTTTCCCACTGATAGCTTTGGTGTTCCCACTGCTACACAAAAAGACAGAAAGTGATCAAATGTCACTTTCAGGATCTTAAAATTTTGTCCTTTGTGAACTTTTTTTAGAATTAGGACTTCAAACTTTTTCCATTATTTTTCTTTTTTAATTCTTAATTTTTTAGTATAATTTAATTCTTTGTTACTGTTCATTTTATAATTTTTAGATTAAATTGCTATTTTTATTTACTTTTAATTGTACTGTTTTTGTCTTTTAGTGGTGAAAATACATATTTTTCTGTTTTAAAATTTTTTATAGATTAAGAATATTAGTTTAAGATTTTTAGTTTAAGAAATATTTACTGTTCACCCTTTTAATCATTTTTTATAATTAATTTAAGTTAATTAGGGTTTAATTATTATATAGTTTTGTCTTTTAGTGCAAATTTTTACATTTTTTAAAATTTTTCAATTTTCTACTATTCATTAGGATAATTTAGGATTTTTAAAATTGTTAAATTAATTTTGACATTATTTTATTATTTTTTAGGATTATTTTAGTCTAAAAAATAGTTTTTAGTGATTAAAAATAGAAAAATAATTTTTAAAATTTAAGAAAAATACATTTTAGTCTTTAAATAATATAGGTTAGTTATTAGTTCAATAAGTTAATATTTTGGGCATTTTGTTAATTATATTTAATTTTTGGGCTTTAATTAGCATTAAAAATTGAATATTTAATTAATAAAAGGGTTTAAAATATATTTGTTGGATTTTTATTCTTATTTATATTATTTAAGACTTAGTTTTATCTTTTAATTAATTTTTAGGTTTAATTTTTAATTTTGTCGCGTTTTACGTATTTACGTTGGCGTTTTACGTCAAATCGTCGTAGTTTAATCGTAATCGTAGCTCGTCTTTAATTTTTCTCTCTTAAACCAAAAACGTCACTAATCCAAACATTGTTATTTTATATTTGGCACATTAATACACGCACCTCCTTCGAGAACGAACCCGCATTTATTCAGACTTGTCGGTTTTCCTAAATCGTCGAGTTTAATACTTGCCGCATTTATACTCGTCTTTCCTAAGACTTGTATATCACTAAAAACTACTACATCATTTTGGCGCCGCTGCCGGGGAGGTGTTTAGTGTGCCATTAGTATTAGTATCGTGTTGTGTGAGTAGTGCGTTTTAGCTTTTCATTTTTTGGAAAGCGTGAATATCGTACATACTCATTTTTGTTATTTTTCTCTATTATAGTATAATATCCAAATAAATCGTGTTTAATTTTCCTAAATTAAACACAAAACAATCTTTACTATATTGTAGATATATTGTTTTTCGTTTTTTTTTTTGTGAATATATTATTACTATATTGTACTACGTAAGAACAATAAATATACAAGTACTCCAAAAGCGTGAAAACGCAACCTTGATTCGGGATTTCATCACTCGATCATTGTATTCGAATCCAAAGCAAAAGTTAAAGGCAAAATAGATAAATACTTTCGTGAGGCTTAATTTCAATTAACACAAACTATAAGGTGGGTATAAGGCGGTTGTATTTCACGACCTAAAGGAAAAAGGCTCTTAAGTGCTTCGCGCCGCCTCGTTTCCTCCGCTTGCTTGTGCGTGTTTTGAGAAAGAGGGCTAATCGAGGGTTTGCCGCCCAAGTATTATCTACGTATATTATATTTGCTTGTGTTTTCAAGATTAAACCCTCTTGAACGTTTTGGTGTTCCACCAACGTTCTAAAGTCATCGAGAACGTTCACTCCACGTGATCGTTTTCATTCTTTGAGGCTCCTTTAATCGAGAAAGTCGATTCGAGGGGAGATTTGTAGATTTTTGTCTACGTAATACATTCAAAAATCCAAAAAAAATAAATTAAAAAACCAATCAAAAACCAAAAAAATTGAAAAAATCGAAAAGCCGCAAAAAGAATCTTCTTTGCTACCTCCCATTCTACGCTTAGTGCATGCGCACTCGATCGAAGGACTATTCCAATTCTAGTGAAGCTTCGAATCGACGCAATCGTAATCGAAGGAATCGACGACGTAGACGAGAATTAGAAACCGACGTTCCTAATATCGTTGTTGAAGAGACCTTAGACGAGATGGCCGACAATCGTTCTATGATGGAATTGCTCCAAGCGCCCACCGAGGGTTATGGAGACGCGATCGTAATTCCCGCTATCGAGGCGGAGAATTTTGAGATAAAGAGCGGAATGCTTTCGTTGATCCAAGCTACGAAGTTTCGAGGTCGTGAAGCCGATAATCCTCACGACCATATTCGGAATTTTGATCGTCTTTTGGCCACGAGCAAGTTTAAGAACGTCGACACTGATGTCGTCAAGCTTATGCTTTTTCCGTACTCGCTCGATGGTGCCACCAAGGATTGGTACGAGAAAGAGCCACCTAATTCCATAGTTACGTGGAAGGATCTCGTTTCCAAGTTCGTTAATTATTTTTTCCCACCGTCTAAGACAACGTTTTTCAAAAATGAAATTACGAAATTTGAGCAAAAACCGAATGAATCTTTTAGAGACGCGTGGGATCGCTTTAAGGAATTGCTTAGGCAATGTCCTCACCATGGTTTTTCCGAGTTGCACCAATTCGATACGTTTTACAACGGTCTTAATTTTCACGAACAAGACTCGTTGAATTCTGCCGCCGGTGGCAACTTTTTGTGTAAGACTCCGAGAGAAGCTTTGATAATTATCGAAAACCGATCCAAGGTTTACCAACTCCGCAACGCACCGAGTGTTGCCAATGTCGCCAATGTTAGTAGTTCTAATCGCGACATTGAGAGAGTTGATGCGAAAGTCGACAAGTTGACGAATGTGTTTACGTCTTTTCTCGTTGAGATGCAAAAGAAAGACGCTCCCGCTACGGTGAAAGCGGTTGAGGTTTCGTGTACGTTTTGTGGTGGACCTCATAATTATTACGAGTGTGCGGCTACGGATGGCCAAACGTCGAATGTGAGTGCGTTAAATGGAAACAACAATTTTTCAAATCAAAATAATGCGGGTCCATCACAACAAGGCAATTATAACCAAGGCAACAATTTTCAAAATCGTAACAATTTTCATGGAAATAATCAACAAGGAAATTTTTCGAATCAAAATCAAGGAGGTTATAATCAAGGTCGTAATATAACTTGGCAAAATCGAGATAACAATCAAGGAAACAATTTTTCAAGTGGTAATCAAAACAATTTTCAAAGAAGTAATCAAAACCAATGGAACTTTAATTCAAATCAAAATAGTTCGTCAAACGATTTTCAAAATTACATGAAAACGAGTGAGGCTAATATGAGACGATTAGAGGGAGAAATTGGTACTTTGAAAAACGACTTTTCTAATACATTGAAATTGCAAAACACGAAGATTGAGCAAGGTCAAATTGATATTAAAAAGATGTTTTCGGCCATTATGAACAAAGCCTCGGGTTCGTCATCAAATTCATTACCTAGTGACACCGTTGCTAATCCGAAAGAACAATGTAAAGCCGCCTCGTCTCGTGAGAAAGGTCGTGTGATTACCCCTAACCTTGAAGGATTCCGTGTTGTTTATCCCTCTCAACCCTCGACTTCTAAGACGTCTTCTTGTTCTAAAGTCGATGGGGTGAACGTGGCGACCAAGGAAAAGAGTGCACACCCTCGTGTACCTCAAATTCCATCCACGGTTAAAAAAGAGAGCTTTGTCGACCTTACCAAAGTAACCCTTGAAGAAACTTGTGCATCGATCCTTCTTAAAAAACCCAAAAGGCGTATGCCGAGAAAGGAAAAGGATCCGGGCCAATTTCTACTACCTTGTGATTTTTCCGAGATTGAGGGATGTTTAGCCCTTGCCGATTTAGGTGCTAGCATCAATCTCATGCCTCATTCTCTTTGGAAATTGATGAGATTGCCTTCGCTTACCCCCACGAACATGACAATCGAGCTTGCAAATTGTACCCCACTTATACCAATTGGAATAGCCGAGGATGTCTATGTTAGGATTGGAAAGTTTGTTTTTCCCGCGGATTTCATTATATCCGATTACGAGTGTGACCCTAAATGTCCCATTATTTTAGGCCGACCATTCTTATCGACGACTCGAACCGTAATCGACGTTCACGAGGGGAGACTTACTATGAGATATGGGGATGAGAAAATAGACTTTTTCGCTAGAAAATCCCAAGGATTTAATGAGAATGAAAAAACCGAGGTTTCAAAACCTAATGATTCAAATTCTAATGATTTCAAAATGTTTACTTTAGCGGAAAGAATGAAGCTTGATGCATGTTTTGAAAGAATTAAGAAAAACGGTTTTAAAGATGATGATTTTGATGATAAAGAATACGTGTACCTAATTCAAAAGGGTATGTGTAAATTTATGGATGAAAACTCACTTTGGGATGTTTTTAGCGAAACAAGTGAACCACCAATTCCGAAGGGCGACGTTAGTGCCATCACGACAACGACCAAAATGGACTCGTCTTCACCACCTTCGAAGGACCACGACATTGAGGCTTCAACTTCTAACTCCATCGAAGTGCCTCCTTTGCCTAGCCCAACACCCGTTGAGGCTAAAGGGTTTATCGACATCGATCCTCTCGTCTTAGAAAAGTCACCTAAGCATAGTCATTTGACTTGTAAGTCCATGGTTGTGAGTGCTCACATCGACTCTTTCTTTGACGATGACGGTGGCGATTTTGCCGAGATTGATCACGTACTTAGACATCCACATGCTATTTTTGATTATCCTAAGAAGAAACATGTGAAGTACGATGATTATGAGTTTGATCCCGAGATTGAGGAAATCATTGAACAAGAGCTAGCTCTTATGCCTTCACTTCCACCTACGAGTGAGGTCGATCTTTCCAAAATCGAGGATGAACTTGATGAGTTGGAACGTCTTATTTTCGACGACGAACCAACTCATGTGACCACTAAAAATCCCATTCTCGAGGAGTTACCTAATCAACACTCCTCATTTGAGAATGCGTTTACCACATTCGTGAGGATCTAACTTATCAACGATCCCCACAAAAGAATGATGGTTTCGTGCTTGATCGTGATCTTTTCGAGAGAGTTTCTAAGATACTCAAGGAGGGGAATGACAAACCTTGGTTTGACAAGCCTATCTTTGATGAAGAAATCGATGAGATCGACGTTCATGAGGATGACGAGTATGTAGACCCCGAGGGGGCGTTGTTCTTCATTGACAAACGTTTTGAGAACTTATATAATCCGCCACCCCCCTCCCACCAATGACTTAAATGTGAGAATTTTTAGCGCGACTAATTTTGAATTTGACACGCCAAATATTTTCGACATCATTAAATCGGGTTTTCATAAAGAGTTTAAAAACGATGAAAAAGGAAAAGATTTTAAAAATGTTTTAAAAGATTTTTCTACGTGTTTAACTCCGTCATCACATCGTGTTATGAGTACTACCACCTCGTCTACTCCTTTTGACGACGGTTGGTGTGGTTTTAGTGTGGGGGAAGCCCCAAATGTTCCCTCACATTTCCCCACCGAGGACGAGATTTACGATCCCGGAATTGCTTGTAAAGGGAAATCTCGGTCTTCCACCGATGCAATAAATGGAAATCTTATTCATTTGCTTGGTGTGAGTCTACCTCGAGTAGCTCATAAGTTTGCCTTACCCATTGCCCCACCTTTCTACTTCTCATCTCTTTTCTTCTACCCCATTGGGGTTTATGTTGAAGTGGCGTTGTTTCGTCTTTCATCCGAAAACGAAGACGCTATCTTTGACCCCGGTATACGTTTATCGGGTTTTTAAAGTACTCCATGTACTTTTGGGCCTTGTTCATCATGTAAGCCCCACCAAAAATGACCATACCATGATTATCTCTAAATGATCACATTTATGGGGATTCGAGTCGAGCTTTTGACTCGGTTATCAAAAACAAGGTGCCTCGTGGGGGATTCTCATGCTTATCCTTGTAAGTATTATCGCTTTCTTAGTTAACGTAACGAGGGGACTTGTGCTCTTCCTACCTTTGTTTCGTGGTTGTTTGTGATTGTGATTCATTAGGTTCATCGACACCATTGAAGCCTCTCGTGTTCGTTTTACGGATCACTCGAGCTTCGATCGTTGCCTTTGGAGATTCCGATATCCGATGATATCCTTTTATGTTCTAACGTTTATCTTATTAGCATAATTCATAAACGGCTTTTAGGTTATTCGTTTTACCCTTTCCATGCTCGAGATTAAGCATTCGACTTCGTCTCTAGTATGGGGGTGTTTACATCCCTAGACTCGAAACATTGAGGACAATGTTTAGTTTTAGTATGGGGGGTGAGTAGATACTTCACCTTGCTTACGTCAACACGCTATCCAATATTCATCTTTTTGTTATCGTTTTGTTGCAAATAAGGCTAAAAATGGCCAAATTTTAAATTTTTTCTTGTTTTTCATAAGTGTTTAAGACACGAATGTAGGTTTTCTGATGGTGAGAACGAGAGTAATTTTTGACTCGACCGTGCGTGTTGAGCACTTAGCTTCGATTCCTTAACTTTTTAGGCTAAGTCTCTTAAATGAGGACGAGAAATGATAGAGTTATTTATAAGTCTCGTAATCGTCACGATCTTATGTGTAGTAATTATTAGCTTATTCTCCCAACGCTTTTGCATAAATAATTGTTAATAAATATTGATTTGGCGGTTTAGTCACTATTGTTGGGTTTCTAATTTGTTTTGATAGCTTCCATGTAATTAAATTGGGAAAACATTAAGGTATCGCCAGCGTCACGGTTTTGAAGTATTGGCACCCGAATAATCGAAAGCTTCACCTAATAATAAGATTTCAAGTGCTCACCTAAATTAAGCAAAAATTTGAAGCTCACAAGGCCGAAAAATCTATGCCCAAATTGAAAGTGAATCAAGCCTTAATCTTCGAAGCTTTAAAGATCCAAAATTCGCCTTAGCGTGAGGATATACGTCTTTGGCTAATAACACCACCGATGAGGCGGATAATAAAAGGCAAGGCAAGACCGTAGTCATAATAAAAGCTTCATGGCGAAGTTGAATAAAAGATGGAGGTAAACCAAAGATAATAAGGCCCTTCCGTTAGGGGGCGTATAAAAGTCTTGGTAATAAGTCTCATGTTCAAAACCGTTATAAAACCGTGTTTATCGATCCTTCTTGTTGACTTAATTTTTTGACATCGTTGTCTATTGGGATGAATTATTGATTTGATGATTTTGGCTACACCGTTAAGTTTCTATTTTTAGACTTAATCTCTATTCACGCATAAGTCGATGATGTATCCTCGTGATCATTAAGACATAATAAAATATAAGAGATACCAATTAGGAATAAGGGAGTTTAGGTTCGTAATTAACACTCATGAGATGTGTTCGTGTTGCTAACTTATAATAACAATGATCTCGTTACACGCTTAGCATGTAATTGAGTGAAAATCGAGGACGACAAAATTATTTTTAACGAAGCATTCACGTGTTCTTGTTCTATGATCCTAAAAGTCACATTTTCGTGATGAAAACATTACATTATGTCTAAAACACGTGTAGTAGTTTATTTAAATTTATGTCTTGAATAAATATCATCATAAAATGAATTTTGGAAGTGCTAAGATACTTAATTCTAGCATTGCGTGGGGACACGGCAATGGTTTAGTATGGGGGAGTGATGAGACTGTATTTATACATAGTCTCATCGTCCAAATCGGGCTTAAAACGCTTAAAATATCATCAAAATACCCCAATATATGCCTGTGTTTGTTCATTGTGTATTTTAGGTACGGATATCGTGAATTCACCAAAAGATCAAAGGAATCAAGCAAAAACGAACACGGGAAACGAAGCCGCACAAAGAACCAGACCCGAATCATGATTTTCCTATCAAGTCCTTGAAGTTTGAAGATTTGGCAAGAATGGTCCCTCAATTATTGAAGACTTGTCACTTAATACCCCTGAAAATCTCAAATATTCCAATGGGGTCCCTTATGTTTCAAGAATATACACATTTGGTCCTTGAAGAATGCAATTTATGCATAAAAAACCCTTTAAACAAGTTTGCAAATATCATGTGCCAAATTTGACAAATGCTTGAAAGATGATATAAAAGGGAAAATGAGTTTCTGGCCATTTAATACAACTTGGAGATATGTTGAAACTTGGGGGGGCTAAATCGTCCAGACATCCATTCTACCCTCCACCACTCACAACCTTACACGTCACCCCACTACCTCCATTCCTCCAACCACCAAACGACACATCACCCACACCCTCCACATCATATCCCACCATCTCATTTTTTAAAAGGTTTTTAAATTAAACTTGTTTAATTAATGTTTTGGTGGTAAACACTTCTTTTAAACTTTTTAACCCATTAAACAGATTAAACATCACTGTTTAATCATCCCCAATCCAGCAAACCCTAAAACCCTAACTTTTTCTAATCAAAGGGTTATCCCCTAATCACCTCCAGACCCTTAATTTAACCTATCCCAATCACAACCCCACAACCATTCACCTCTCCCGTGACCTTAAAGTGGACCCCCCATGTCCCCTGTCTCCTCAAAAATGGCAACAAAGGTATCTTACAGTCATCCAGCGTTCCCAAAGCTATTACTTGGTTCCAAAGGACCAATTGGACGTCCAAGATCGTTTTTACACAGCCTGGCATCACATGACGAATTTTGACCAAGAATCAAGTGAAGACCAAGAGGGCAAACATGGAAAATCACACAAGATTAGGGTTTAGGGTTTTGCATCCCTTGTATTATTTTATTCAGTATTAGCTTAGTATAAATACAAAGGCGTCTTGTGCCTTGTATTCTCTTGTTCCAGTATTTTGTAAAAAAAACTTTTGAATTATTAATGACAATGAAACTTCAAAACTTTTTAGCAAATATTGAGTTCCTCTTACTGTTTTCAATTTAGTTTAAGCATTTATCTTGTTTCACCATTGTAGAGTAAATTTTATGAAGTAATCCGTTCCAAGTTCTTGGAAAAAGTTTTCTTCTCTTTTTGAATCAGTCCACAAAGTGAAGTGAAAGTGGACCTTTGTTGGAGTGATTCAAGTTTGTGTTGTTAGATTGGTATCAAAAGTTTTCAAAAATTTATGGTTTCAAGATTTTAAAAATCAGTTTCAAGATTTTCTTCATTTTTTAGCAATAAGCTAAAAGCTGCTTAGTTAATAAGCCAGCTAAATAGCTTATTGCTCTTATCAGTTCACTTTCTCTTGTTTGTTTGCTGTGTGCAGGGATTGAAGAAACAAATCTTTCCAAGTCATTCTTTTTCATCATTTGTTGAAGATATAATACCCTGGTTCTGTTGTTGAACCACAACAAGGTTTCTCTACTTCACATAAGCTCTCATAAGCTCAAACACACCCTTTTGGAAGGCATCAGCCCCTAGGTAATAGGCTTGAACCCCAATTTGGTCTTGCTTTGAGTATTTTGTGAATTTATTAGTGATTTGTGTGGAATCTGTTCTTTGGTTAAGTTTACTGCTTGTTTATGCTTCTTGTGTAGTGGTATGCATGTTTAGATAGGTCTAGGTCAGTTTAATCAAGTTTTGGATACACTTGCTTTGTTAAATTTAAGTTTCAGAATATAAGGGGGTGTTTGGGTGTAGGGATTTGATAGGTTTAAGTGATATTAAATCTGTTAAAGGGAACTCACTCACACTCTATTTGGCTAGTTAGTTCATTTGTAGTCATTAGATACTAGTTTGGTGTGTTTAAAAAGGAAATTGCATGCTCATATCTTGGTAACAATAGCTAAAATCAAATAGTTCATCTTTCTGCCTTGTTTTGGTGAAAATTGAGCTTTCAATTCTTGTTGGCTGCTAGCTTAGGGTAGTATCTAGGGTTAGGAATTGCTTTGTGAGTATTTGTTCAAGAATTGAGTGAGTTTTGGCAATCCAAAACTCACCCAATTGCCATTTAGATCAGCAAAGGACCCAAAGCCCTTTTCTGTATACCAGTGACTGCAATTTGGGATTTGTGTGAGATTTTTGTTTTGTGCTTGGTGTTTTTCTAGCTTAAACTGACTCCCCACACTTCCATGAGTGTGGGGGTGCCTTTGTTTCCCATCAAAAGCAAAAAACAAGCAAGTTACACATCAAAAGGTCCACAGACCTGTTCATTTTCATTGTTAGTGGGAACTCCTTTCCCACTGATAGCTTTGGTGTTCCCACTGCTACACAAAAAGACAGAAAGTGATCAAATGTCACTTTCAGGATCTTAAAATTTTGTCCTTTGTGAACTTTTTTTAGAATTAGGACTTCAAACTTTTTCCATTATTTTTCTTTTTTAATTCTTAATTTTTTAGTATAATTTAATTTTTTGTTACTATTCATTTTATAATTTTTAGATTAAATTGCTATTTTTATTTACTTTTAATTGTACTGTTTTTGTCTTTTAGTGGTGAAAATACATATTTTTTTGTTTTAAATTTTTTTATAGATTAAGAATATTATTTTAAGATTTTTAGTTTAAGAAATATTTACTGTTCACCCTTTTAATCATTTTTTATAATTTATTTAAGTTAATTAGGGTTTAATTATTATATAGTTTTGTCTTTTAGTGCAAATTTTTACATTTTTTAAACTTTTTCAATTTTATACTGTTCATTAGGATAATTTAGGATTTTTAAAATTGTTAAATTAATTTTGACATTATTTTATTATTTTTTAGGATTATTTTAGTCTAAAAAATAGTTTTTAGTGATTAAAAAATAGAAAAATAATTTTTAAAATTTAAGAAAAATACTTTTTAGTCTTTAAATAATATAAGTTAGTTATTAGTTCAATAAATTAATATTTTGGGCATTTTGTTAATTATATTTAATTTTTGGGCTTTAATTAGCATTAAAAATTGAATATTTAATTAATAAAAGGGTTTAAAATATATTTGTTGGATTTTTATTCTTATTTATATTATTTAAGACTGAGTTTTATCTTTTAATTAATTTTTAGGTTTAATTTTTAATTTTGTCGCGTTTTACGTATTTACGTTCGCGTTTTACGTCAAATCGTCGTAGTTTAATCGTAATCGTAGCTCGTCTTTAATTTTTCTCTCTTAAACCAAAAACGTCACTAATCTAAACATTGTTATTTTATATTTTGGCACATTAATACATACACCTCATTCGAGAACGAACCCGCATTTATTCGACTTGTCGGTTTTCCTAAATCGTCGAGTTTAATACTTGCCGCATTTATACTCGTCTTTCCTAAGACTTGTATATCACTAAAAACTACTACATCAGGTAACTATAATCATTTACTAAGGGACCAACGAGGTAACTATTAGGGGTGAGAATCGGCTCGGGTCAACCTGGTTCAGGTTAATTTGGGTCGGGTCAAGATTTAAAAAAATTATACTCGAACCCGAGCTTAATTAGAACTCGGGTCAGTCGGGTTTGGGTCAATTCGGATCGAGTCAATTCGGATCGAGTCAATTCGGGTCGAGTCAACTCGGGTTCGGGTCAACCTGAGTATAAGGAAAAAGTATAAAAATTGGCTTGTTTAGGTATTAATACTATGTAAAATATGTTATTCGAGTCGGGTCAAGTCGGGTTGGTCGGGTTCGGGTCAAGTCGGGTCGGATCAAGTCGGGTCAGATCAAATCGGGTCGGATCAAGTCGGGCGGATCAAGGCTAAAAAATATAAACTCGAACCCGAGCCTAATTAGAGCTTGAGTCAATTCGGGTCAACCCGAATATTTTTTGGACCCGAGTGACTCGACCCGAATAGGCTTATTCGGGTTCGGGTTCGAATCGGGTTCAAATCGGGTTAACTTTTTCAACACCCCTAATAACTATGATCATTGATTAAGGGACTAAAAAAGATACAAATTCAAAAGAAAATAGTAGATATACTTGGGGCTCTAGCCTTCTTGGGTGTAACTAATGGTAGCGGATATTTCTTTTTAAATAAATTAGATCGAATTTAAATATAAACTTATAATAATCTATATTTTTGAGAAACTTTAAAAATATACAAAATACCTCTTAAACTTTATATTTTCTAAACTTTATATTTTTTAAATACAACATATATATGTCATATTTGAAAATCAACAAATCACATGATTATAATTATTCAAATAAAAAAATATATTATTGTCTATTTTTATTTTGACACTTAAAGTCAAACAATGCAATGTTTGTAAATTGTTATTAACATGAATATAAATATCAAAATAAATGTAGGACCTCAGACATCGATGTGAGATGAAAACAAATAGACACGATTCTACATATTACAACAACATATATTTTTTCAAGGTCGTTATGTGTTACCAAACACATAATGTCTAGAGCAACGTAACTATTTAAGTATTAAAAATTTAATATTGTTCTGTAGAATTACACCTCATGCACCTCTCACTCTAGTGTACTTACCCAACCAGAACCTGTTGTGACCAAAAAGGTCATATATCCACCTTTAATGAGCAGTTTTGTTCCTAAAGGTTATGTATCACCACCTAGTTCTGCTCTCCAGGTAAAAGCTCATAGGAAACAATGAAGAAAGAACCAAAACATCATGGTAGTATTAAAAGGGGTGGTTTAGGTTTTGAAAACACTGGGATTGATTTACCTTTTGGGTCTGTTATGAAAAGAAAATGATGTTTTGTGTGTAGTAGCTTAAGTCATTTTATTAAGGACTGTACTCTTCATGAGGACATAATTGCTAGAAAACAAGCTGCTAAAAAGATGTAAACACATTTATAAAGTATAAACACATATTTAATTAGTGAGCTTATTACATCCATGACATAAATTAAGATGTAAACACATGAATAAGTTGTAATGAATTGTATTATACATAATTTGATAGAGCACTAAATAAGTTGTAATGAAAATAAGGTGTAATGAATTGTATTATACCTAGTAAGACGACCGTGGCAACAGAGGAGGTGGTCACTTGAAGAGGCGCATGTGGCATTGTAGGTGACGGCGACAGGTGATGGGGGATGGTTAAGGTTAGGATTTGGCGGTTAACTCATTTGGGGGAGGAGGGGAAGAGAGGGCAGGAAAAATACTTTGTTTAAATGTGTGAAAATATATGAAAACAAAATAATAAAATAAATATTGAACTGGATTAGTTGTGAATTTCTAGTGAGAATCGGAGATTGTAGGAAAAATAATTAAATTAATTAAATGGCTCGATTTGGATATATATGTAAAGTCGAACGATGTGATTGGTCGAAAAAATTTAAAATTAAATTTAGTTTTATTAAAATTAAAAAATTTGGTAGAAGAATTTTATGAAAACACATAAAAATATATGTGTAAAATCCGTAAAAATAAAAACTTAAAAAAAGACAAGATTAATTGAAGTTTAATGGTTAACTTTTAAATAAAGAGGTCAACATGACTGCAATTCTAAGTAGTCAACTTGGCTGTAATTTCTTCAAAAAAAAAAAAATTCTCTACCAAGCAGGTAGCTATGATTCGGATAAAAAGTCAAAAGAAAATAGTAAATAAACCTGGTGTTGGTGTTGGTGTTGTAGCCTTCTTGGCTGAGCATTTCCCGTTATATAAATGAGATAAATTTAAGTGTAAATTTATTATTTTTATATTTTTTAGTAACTTTAAAAATAAACAAAATGTCCTTTAAACTTTATATCATTCAAATTTTATATTTTTAAATACAACATATATGTTTATTTAAAAATCAATAGATCACATGATTATAATTATTAAAAAAACATAAATTATTGTTTATTTTTATTTTGACATTTAACAAAATCAGGCAATGCAATGTACATAAATTACTATTAACATGAATATAAATATCAAAACGAATTCAGATGCTTAGACATCCGTGTGAGATGAAAATAAATAGAGGATTCTACATATTACAACACCATATATTTTTTCAAGGTCATTATGTGTTACCAAACACACAATATCTCGAGCATCGTAATTATTTAAATATTAAAATTTAATATTGTTTTATAGAATAATATTAAGGATTACAATCATGAATTTATAAATTGTGTACATTGGTTGATGTAAATAATTTGTCATTTTGTTGATTAACAATTAAAATATAACTCTTTATAATAAAAACATCGAAAGTAAAAAGAATACGATATTCGAAAAATAAAAATTGAGGTGAGTTTATATTAATTTACACAGTGCACAGTAGTACAACAACATAATCAAACGTATAAACATTAGATGTTTTCGTAAAAAATGTATATAATGTACATATAATCGCAATAACGAAGTTATTATTTAATTTATGCTTTATGTCTAAGTCTCGTGCGTACACCGACAGTAAAGTAGTTAAACTAAAACGCAAAGTGCGGAGTCCCGAATGTTTATTTTGAATAGGGTAAAACTCATAAAATACACATTAACTTTCCATTGTGTGTCGTTTTTACCAACAAACTGTTTTACTCAAACTACAACAACGAACTTTCAAATTTCGTTCTAACTACACCAAATTGTTCTCAAAATATAACTTGTTACCAACACGTTGGACAAGTTTTTTCACGTATTTAATTTTTTGTTAAAGAAAGTATTAAAAAAGAAAGCTGAGTGGACTTAAAAATAAGACCCGATCTAAAATGTTTTTAACAAATCCATGGCAATTATTGAACTTGTGTTGGTGTGGCCATGAATCATCACAATCTGAGTGGTGTGGCGCCAAATCCAGGTGGATGTGGTGGCCGGATCATGTGACGAAGCTAATGGCTGGAGGTTGAGCGTCGATGGTGGTGACTTATTTTGACTATGGTGACGGGTCAACGCTTACGCTTTGTTCTCAAGTTATTATTTGTTAGAAAAGAAAAAAAGTAAAAACTAGAGAAGATAAGAGAAAAGAAGAGAAAAAGAATCATTCGAAAAGTGAAAAGAAGATTTTGTAACCAAAATGACTTAAATCTTCCTTTCTCTTCTTCGTTTGTTTTCTCTTCCTAAAAATCTTAAGAACGCAAATAAATATAATTTAGTTTATTTCCAAAACATTTCCATTCGCCCAAAAATAATCTTGAGAACATAGTGTTAGTTTGACTATGGTGACTGCTAATGTTGATGTTGATCCTGATTAGAGGTGCCTGTGAAGAAGCCGGGGAAGAGAAGGAAGAAGTCGGTGGCTAAGAAGACTAAGAAGGGTCGGTGGTGGTGGTTAATTGGTGTCACGTTTTCATCATGTTTTTTCTGACTTTGCTTGTATGATTTCTTTTCGGATTGGAGCCCACCAAGATATTCCATGATGTACAATTTAAGAGACATCAGGAGTACGATAAAGATGACCAGAACCCATCGGAACCGAACTAGATAATCTACCCACACCTTCGTAAATATGATGGGAAAAAAAGATACATTGCCTATTGGAAAAAAAATGGTTTGCATATGTATTTGTGCATTATTTATGTGATGATGGGTCGGTGGTCTGGTTTGATGGTGATATCGTGGCAGAAATTATTTGAGATGAGAGAAGATAAGAATCAGCTTAAATAAATTGGAAAGAAAGAAGAGGGTAAATTGGTTATTACATGTTATAATTAGTCAATTCACATAGGTAGGAATTACACATGTGAAATACACGTGGATATAAAACAATGACGTGATAAATGACCCGGTAATATTAGTGATATTAACACATAATTAACAAGTTTGTTGTTAAACCCGTTGAATAAAATAGTTCGTTAGTGAAAACGACACAAAATGAAAAGTAAGTGTCTATTTTAGGGTTAATGTCATAAATTACCAAGGTACTTTACTTTTTTTCTCGACATTACCAATATGGAACATATACTCCCTGTTATAACCATTAAAGTTTACATTTTATTCTAATAATACAAAAAACCTCACAAGTGACCCTTTTTAACAGGTAAAAAGGTAAAAGTCACCTACACGTCACCTATATTAGTCGGTTAACATCAAATACCATTTATATGATTTCCACATAGACATACACATCATTATTCCACTAAACTTTGATTTACTAATATCTTTACCAACAAAAGTCAAATCATGTATCTACTAAACATTTTCCCCCAGATAAAAAACAAGAACCTAATTTCATAATCTCATGCTCATCTATTAATTGCTTTAATCAAATATCACGTGAGCCATAGAATTGATGAAGTTGAGGAAGCAAAAACAAGAAATGATTTAAAGATTAAGGTGGGTCTACCTTTTTGGCTTCAAGATTTGTTGAAAATACGAATAGTGATGATGAAATAGTTGTATCATAGTTGGTACGAATAATGATGGATTATTTGCTGCAAATGCAAATGCGAATATTGATGTTAAGGTGGGTCGACCTTTTTGTGTCTTACGCTTCTATGGGTTATTATAGTTGATGTGGTTTTGTAACTTAATTAATTAATTTGGTATGGTAAATCAATTTATATTTCACTATTTTTGTTTAGAGACTATTTTCTAAAGTTTGATAACATTTCAGATCAATTGGATTGATTAGATGAACGATAATAAGTTTTGTAAAGAAAAAGATTTTTAGATTTTTCTTAATGATGGTGTTGTACTGATGAAGGTTGGGATGAATTAGGAAGAAGATGAAGACAGGTGAGGTGGCACAAGTCAACGAAAGTCAATGCCACGTGAAAGAAATTAATGACATGGAAATTTCGAAAATTATATTACCTATATTAACCGGTAATAACAAGTTTCGATGGTTATAATGAAATTATATATTCCATATTAGTAATATCGAGAAAAAAAGTAAAGTACGTTGGTAATTTATGGCTTTAACCCTCTATTTTATTACTTTTACCCTTTTGAATAACATAATAGTTTATGACAGCTGTAGATAGTTGATTCTTTATGAATTTAGAGGTTGAATTTTTAAACTAGGGACGAGCTCGTTACCGATCCTGTCCCGAACCCGTCCCGATTTAGGGTTCTCGATTTTTTCTCGATCTAAAAGTTTATGTACCGATCCCGTACCGAACGGGATTCGGATATCGGTATCGGTACGGGTATCGGTACCCGTACCGGGAATCGGGATTTTCCCGCATTTGTTTGGGAATTTCCCGATTTGGTACCCATCCCGTACCGAATTAATGGTTTCGAAATTTTTTTTCACTTTATTTCGTAGTTTCGGTACTGTACCGAACGAGATTCGAGTACCGAGAATCGGTACAGTTCCGAATACGATTCGAGTTCGAATTCGAGATTAAGTCAAAATGTTCATCCGTACTTTAAGCTGTTTCAAGATGGAAATCTAAGGGAGAGATTTTCTCAAGTGCTGTCTCAACCTTCAACAGTCGATGTACAAATTTAACTAATGGAACAAAAATGTTTTTTTACCTCAATTAACCCAACCCATTCCTAACAGAAATTTACACTGGTTTCTGCACTTGAAGTTGCTCCAATTCTTTTACCAGCTCGGCAGCGGTCGGCCTCTGCACGGGTTCATCCAATAGGCATTTCATTGCAAGATTATAAGCTCTTATTGCTACATCTGATGAGTACTGCCCATTGATCTCTGAGTCTATGATTCTTAGGACCCTACGTTCGCTCTTTATTAAGTAAGACTTAGCAAACTTAACTAGCATCTGCTCGTCGGGTGGAAGCTTCTTGTCGATGCCACGCCGCCCTGTCAAGATTTCCAAAAGAACCACACCAAAAGTGTATATGTCACTTGTTACGTTCAAGTCACCTACAGAACATGCCACAATACAAAAAGGTTATATATCACAGGAAACAGTCTATAGTAATATAACACAAAATACGCAAGTTATTTTACAATGATTACTCCAAATGTGCATTTATTGGTAAATCTATTGTTGTTCTATATCTACCTGTGTCAATACATTCGGGAGCAGCATATCCGTTGGTACCCACAACTCGTGTAGAGATGCGACTGTTCCCATCTACTGGCCCGTCCTTCGCCAACCACAAAATACAAAGTTTTGCATTGTTATCCTGGGAAGAAATAGAAGTCAAATATGTAAAATAACAGGCTTAATGGGTTATCAAAACAAATGAAAAGTTATTGATTTGAGACATACGGAATCAAGCAAGATACTCGATGACTTGAAATCATGATGCACCACTTTTTCTTCTTGGCTGTGAAGGTAAGCAAGCGCATTTGCAGCATCAAGGGCCACCTTAATTCGTTGGCTCCAAGAGAGAGGTCGAATGTAAGAACTCTCTGTTAAAAAGATTCACCAAGAGGGATGTAGTAAATGAAAACATTAGTAAGATAATTAATAAACTTGCAAGAGAAAAGTTCCATTTTGGAAGTAATTAACCGTGACAAGTCACCTTTGAATAAATGCTTTCCAAGGTGGCCTCCAGACATGAACTCACATACTAGCATTCTGTTCTCTTCCTCGAGGCAGTAACCAAGTAACTTTACAAGATTTGGATGGTTTAGGAGCCCCAAGTATTTAATTTCAGCCTGTCACAATGACAAAAGATATCATGAACTTAATGTTTCGAAAACCAGTTCTCTAGGCTTACCAAGCCTCCTATTTTCCATCAAAGAATTCACACTTTTTTAAGCATTTGAATTTATATGGATCTATAAAAAGCCGAGAAAATATTGCTATACATTAAGTTAGTCACACCTAAAAGAGGGTAGGTCAATCTGCGACACTGAATTTTTTTCACATATGACTAGTTAGTTCTACACTTATGTGTTCAGTGTGCGTACATATGTCAAGAAAAATACGTATAACTTGAGGCAGTAACAGAACACACCTCAAGAGTGTGAACATGAAAATATGACAATAAATCTTATTTAGAAGATAAAAGAAATTTTACTTACCAGCCATTCCTGGTGACCTTGACGGCTGTCATTAATTCTCTTTACTGCAATAGGAAGGCCAGTGCCGGGCCTGGCAGGTGCATATTGTCCATCAATCCACCCCTTGTAAAGTGAACTATAAATATGTTCTCCCACAACTGCAGGAGGGCGAAAATTCCTTGTGGCACTTTTAATTACAGAGAAAGTAAATGACTTTAAATTTGCTTGATGTAGACTATCCAATTGATTCCTTGGGCTCTGAGGACTTTGTGGTACATATGTAACATTACCTGCTAAAAATATATCAATAGACCATGTTATGTCTTGCTTATTATTTTTATGGTATTAGATATCATGAAAGGTAGCATTTGGCGGTCTCATGCTAGCTCAGGGACTTCTGATTCCATATATGTGACTGAAATTGAAAAAGTATTTAATAATTTAGAGGTACCTGGTTCATCAATTGATTCACCTTCACTAACAAGATTGTTGGCTTGCGACTCAACTTTGACCGAGAAAAATGAAAATACTTTGTCAACGAAACTCCCTTCTGTCACAGATGAATCTAGTCTCTCTTGCAATGAGACTATGCCCTCGAGTGGGGAAACAATCTCAGCCATTGTAGGTCTCTGATTTGGCTGATTATGTAAGCAGCGGCACACAATACGTGCAAAGTCTTTCTGACAACTCCTAGAGATTTGCCCCTCGAGTCTAGTATCAATAATACGACTGAGTTTTCCTTGCTTGATACGGTCTTGCGCCCAGTTTGCTAAACTCCATTGATCTTCATGAAGACTAGTGTCCACTGCAGGCCTTCCACATATCACCTCAAGTAGAAGAACCCCAAAAGAGTATACATCAGATTTCCGTGTCAATTTCCCTGTAGTGAAATAACATGGATCCATATAACCGAACGTTCCTTTGACCAAAGTGCTAACATATGTACGTGTTTGGTTAGTCGGGCTGATTTTGGCCAGCCCAAAGTCAGAAATTTTTGCTGCAAAGTTCTTATCCAACAAAATGTTAGAGCTCTTTACATCACGGTGTATGATCCCATGTTGAGTTCCCGTGCCTGTATGAAGGTACTCAAATCCCCGTGCTGCCCCTATGCATATTTTGAGACATTGCAACCAAGATAGATTTACACCACCTTTATGAAGATGGTCTTCAAGGGTTCCATGGGGCATATATTCATAAACTAGAGCCATCTCTTCATCTTCCTTGCAATATCCAATTAAAGACACGAGATTACAATGTCTAATCTTAGTAAGCATCTCAACTTCAGCCTGGAACTCTGTGGCTCCTTGATTAGACAAGGAATGCAACCGCTTGATTGCAACAACAGTAGCTGATGACCCATGATTATTGGTGTTACCTTTGTACACCATACCAAATCCACCACGACCGATGACTAAAGCTTCATTGAAGTTTTGGGTTGCCGATCGGATCTCCTCAAGTGAGAAACGTTGGCATATTGTGTCTGCGACCAGGAATGATGAATCTATTTCTTTTACAGGCATGAAAATGATTAATGGACACTGTTGGGTGGATTAAGATCAATAACCACAGGCTGACTTGACCTTAATTGCATACTATTCGTTACAACGTCGTCACATAGTTTAGTAGGTTGTAACTTGCCTATAAATAATTACTACAGAGTATATAATTATATCAATTATTGGTTGCCTTTGAAGAAGTCATACATATTTTTCCTCCAAAGACACTAACCTCTTTAAATAATCACCATAGAAAATTGATTAATTTCCCTAGTCCTTAGATTATAGTTTCTAAGTCCATTTGAAGTAATCGATGTCTGTTAATTTGATGAACTAATGATCCTGTAACCCTTTTTTTAGTGGCGAAATTATGTTAAACTAGCAGAAGCTAGAAAATTGAACAGTGACAATAGACTATTACAAGCATTTATTAGATCAAGTATCCAAACGTTCCAATTTGGATAAAATCCTTTTTCCTTATGAGTAAACCAAAACTAAGATAAACTTTTTATTTCGTCTCTAAGAGTATCTTTCCGAGGAGGGTTAAGGTCGAAACGAATATAAGCTACTAGCTGGCCACCATCTGACCATCACTTCTAATTAAACAAATGATCAACGCTTAATCATCATGACTTTGACATCCAAACTAAAATGAATTGAATACTAAGTAACTGGACCAAGTCTAATCATGGACTTGAATCCACTTAACTAGTTATCTAATATGAAATCTAATATGATGGTGATGAAAAAGATGCTTTATTTGTTAATGAAGTATACATTGAGGTCAACCATGCATGCCTGTGGCCCAAACCAGAAATATACAGGCTTTTATTTATAAAAGTTTCCAGCCTGTTTTCTTCTTCCTGTATGTCGACTTGCAGACACAAGATTAATAAGATTAATTTCCAACATTTGGATCTCAAAGTCAGTGGTGATATAGGTTTTCAATTGTTTAACTAGAATTGATGGTGGCCAGCCAGTATCTTTTTTATAAAATTATCAAGTGTCATTAGTATTATGTGTGCGTTAGGCTGTGAGCAAGTGACTTTTAAAGTACAAAAATCCACTTGTCCAGTTGTCCCTTCAATATTAGGCACTCTTCAAAAGTCTGTCTATTTCTACTTCTACTTCTTTTTCTTCTTCTTCAAATAAATTATCATGCTGCCTTCGAAATGCCTCTTGTTCCATTCTTCTTCTTTCGGTCTATGTGTCATGGTTGTATTCATACTTCTCTTTCCGCTTAGATATACCGATGCAACTTGCAACCCCCTTGATAGAGATTCTCTCTTGCCCTTAGCCACTAAATTTCCCGGTCTAAATTGGTCCGTTGTCGTTGATTGTTGCTTATGGGATGGTATCTCGTGTGATAATGAAGGGAGTCGGGTCGTGGAGTTATCCATATCCAACAGAAGCCTTCGTGGAGATTTTCCTTGGTCGCTTCAAAATCTCACATCTGTCTCTCTACTCAACCTGTCCTGTAATTTTTTTTCTGGCCCTCTCTCCAATGGTTTTTTCTCCTCCTTCAACAACCTTAAGATCATTGACTTGAGCTACAATAGGCTTTATGGAAACTTACCTAACACCTTCCCTGCTAGCCTCCGGTCGCTCAATTTCTCTAGCAACTATTTTAATGGGACAATTGAAACTACCTTTCTCAACTCCCCTTTAACCTTAATCGATCTCGATGTTAGCAATAACAGCTTCACAGGAGCCATTCCTCCATCTCTATGCACCACCTCACCCACTATAGCCACCCTAGATTTTTCTTTGAATGATTTTTCCCAAAATATCCCACATGGGTTTGGTAATTGTTCTAGCCTCCGGGTTTTGAACATGGGTTTTAACCGTCTCACAGGAAAGATCCCGAATGATATAGATGGTGCTCGATCACTGCAACATTTATCCTTGCCTGGAAATTATCTAATGGGAGAGATTGATGAAAGAATTACCAACCTCACAAACCTCACTAGTCGTTCCTTGTTTGGCAATTTGTTTTCTGGTTCCATCCCTAGGAATATAGGGAAGTTATCGTTCTTGGAGAGATTGGAACTTCACATTAATAATCTTAATGGGACAATTCCTCTGTCATTGACGAATTGCACAAAGCTTAAATTGCTAAATTTAAGGGTCAACTTATTAGTTGGCTGGCTTGCAGATTTTGATTTCTCCAATTTCAGTCAACTAAGCGTTGTCGACCTTGGTGAAAATCGATTTGATGGGGTGCTTCCTAGAACACTTTTCAGTTGCAAATCAATAACAGCAATTCGTCTATCCAGCAACAGGCTACAAGGTCAATTCTTCACTGACGTAGTCGAACTGCCATCTCTCTCTTTCCTCACACTTTCTAACAACAGTCTCACCAATATCACGAAGGCACTCAATAATCTGAGCAGTTATACAAAACTCACGACTCTGCTCATCTCCAAGAACTTCTTCCATGAAGCCCTTCCCGGTGAAGAAATATATGGTTTTCTTGATCTAAGGATTCTGGGGCTAGGCGGTTGCAGATTGTCTGGTCAGATTCCAACTTGGTTGAGAATGTTGAAGAATCTTCAGGTAATCGACCTCTCTCAAAATAAAATCAGTGGCACGATTCCAGCGTGGCTAGAGACACTTCCAAGACTTTTTTATCTCGACTTATCTAATAATACTCTTACTGGGGGCTTTCCCATAGAGCTTACTAGACTTCCAGCACTTTCATCACAACAAGTCTTGGATCAAGTGGATAATAGTTTCTGGGAACTTCCAGTATTTGTTGCACCATATAATTCTTCATATCTTCAGTACAACCAAATGGTCTCATTGCCACCATCATTGTACCTGGCAAGCAATTACCTGAGTGGCGACATTCCTGTTGAGATTGGTAATCTACAGTCGCTTCTCATTCTTGATCTCAGCCAAAACAAGTTCTCTGGCAGCATTCCAAGTGCGATATCAAATCTTACAAACTTGGAATTGCTTGACCTTTCTCATAATCTTCTATCTGGTCAGATCCCGGCATCCCTTAAAAGCTTGTATTTCATGTCTTCCTTCAGTGTCGCATACAACAATTTACAAGGTCCCATACCGACCGGGGGCCAATTTGACACCTTCTTGAACCATAGCTATCAAGGAAATCCAAGGTTATGCGGCCCCCCTACGCAAAATCCTTGTGGAAATCGACCGACCACAACAGACTTTTCTCCAAGACATAAGAAGGGCCCCAACATGAAAATGATCATTGGACTTATCCTTGCTATTTCTTTTGGACTTGGCATTGGTCTTACGTGTCTAGCATTTTGGATATTGTCCAAAAGAAGGATTCTCCTAAGAGGGAATACAGACATCCATCGTATGGACACGGCATCCTTCAATCCTACGCCAGCTGTAGGGGTTCCCAAGGATACTGGTGTAGTCATATTGTTCCCGGAAAATGAAAGAGACATCAAGCACCTCAGTTTAGATGATATAGTGAAAGCAACCGATAATTTCAGTGAATCAAACATCATTGGTTGTGGGGGTCTTGGCATAGTTTATAGAGCAAATTTGACAAACGGAGAAAAACTTGCTGTTAAGAAGCTTTCAGTAGATGTGGGCCTCATTTCGAAGGAGTTCAAAGCTGAAGTTGAGGCATTATCAACAGCCCAACACAAGAATCTGGTCTCTTTATGCGGGTACTGTGTCGATAATGGGAGTCAGTTGCTTATATATTCGTATATGGAAAATGGAAGCTTAGAATATTGGCTTCATGAGAAGACTGATGGAGCATCCACACTCGACTGGCCAGTCAGATTGAAGATTGCTCAGGGAGCAAGTTGTGGACTAGCTTATTTGCACCAGCTTTGTATCGTGCATCGTGATATGAAATCTAGCAACATTCTTCTTGATAAAAAATTTGACGCATATATCGCAGATTTTGGATTCTCTAGAATGATTCAACCATATAGTACACATGTCACCACTGAGTTGGTAGGTACCCTGGGCTATATTCCACCAGAATACAGTCAAGCATGGATAGCCACCTTTAGAGGGGACATATATAGTCTTGGGGTTGTCATGCTTGAGCTACTTTCAGGAAGGAGGCCCATGGAGATATTCAGGCCAAAGGAGTCTAGAGAATTGGTTGTGTGGGTGCAGCAACTAAGAATACAAGGGAAACAAAGTGAAGTATTTGATCCAGTCCTAACAGGCAATGGCTGTGAAGTAGAGATGTTGCAGGTTCTTGATGTCGCCTGCAAGTGTGTGAATGAAACGCCTTCGAAGAGGCCAAGTATAAATGAAGTGGTTGATTGGCTTCATACTGTTGGATCCAACCATCTATAAAAGTTTTCCATTTCTGCAAACTCTTCTGTTTTGGACAATTTTATTTTCGATATGCAAATGATTCTCACTTCATGACTATATGTTAATGTATAAAGAGACAAATCTCAACCTTATATAATTGTGAACTTTTTGTAGTTATCATTTGTAGCTATAAATATCTTTAAAAGCATCATTTACATGGAACAGGACTATCTGAACCAGTGAGGTTGCTAATATTGCTAAAGTAGCATCTATTCCAAAGGAAGTGTTCATTGGTGGTTAACTAGTCTTTTTAATAGAACACCTATAGTGGAACGATTAGTGCAGAAAGACATACGATTACTTTGATATGGATTAAAGGAGTACTAATACGATGTAAAACAAAGAAACACAAATCCATGCAATTTGCTAGTAGTTCCTTCAAATTTCTAATACCTGCATATATACTAGACTCCCTGAGCTAATACCAGTACTCTGTCAACGATTTTCACTTTTGTTGGAGAAGAATCCAGACTCTCTTGTAGAGAAACTATGAGCTCGAGCTTCACAACAATCTCAGCCATCGTGGGTCTCTGATATCTTTGATCATCTAAGCGGTATAACATGGATCCATGTACCCAAAGGTTCCTTTGAGCATAGTTCCCACATGTGTGCGTGTTTGGTTTATCTGGCCTACTTTGGCAAGCCCAAAGTCTGACAGTTTCGCTTCATTGTTTTCATCCAACAATATGTTGGAGCTCTTTATATCACGGTATATTAAATTATTCCCTGTCTAGTGCCTGTACCGGTGTGAAGGTAGTCTAGTCCAGATGCAGCCCCTATGCATATCTTGAGTCGTTGTAACCAAGATAGAGGGGCAGCGGCTTTATGAAGATGATCATCGATTATATGCGGTTTTATGAAGGGTGACCAAAAAGAAAATAATTTGTTCGTCCTAAGTTAAATATCCACTAATCCCATTTTAATTAGGGCATTGCTTTAGTTATATCACTCACCTGCAGCAGATTTCCAATGATACATCATACATGCATATAATAGTGTTAAAATCCATGTCATAATCTGATATTCAAAAGTTTATAGGGACTAATGTTGCTATGTTTAATATTTCAGGGACTCAAGTGTAAGCTGGTTGATATATACGTTGAAGGGCTGGACTTGGGATGGGCTTGAAGGCCCATTGGGTTTGGAAGAAACAGCCGTTACGTATTGTTTGCTTTATTTACCCTAACTCATTCACAGTTAGGGTCAAGTTTGTGTGTGTATCTTGTGCATCCATCAATGGCGACCACACATTTCATTCTTCACTTCTGGGTTATTTCATCTTGTTGTTTCTTTTTTATTTGATTTGTAAAACTATTATCAGGTTAGATAATAGATCCATACCAGTTGAGACTGTGGTGGATTTGGTCTTTGAAACTCTCTCTTGTTCCTTTGATTGTTTGAAGTGAATAAAAGTGTTGTTAGATCATCTAGCCTTATTTTTCTACATGGTATCAGAGACAGGTTATCAAATATGACTCTGTTACTGTGAAAAGTCTTTTGAGAAAATACTTTTCTGTTTATATTTTTTGATACAAAGTTATAAATTGATTTTTCTGGTTGATCTGCTATTGGAATAGCTTTATACTCTCTCGATTTACAAAACCCCTAATTTTTTGAAAAAATTAGGGTTTGACTTTTTTTGGGGATCTTTTGATTCAAAGGTTCCAGTGACTGATTGGTGGTTTTGTTGAGACTCTTGTGGTATTATCTGTGTCATAAGTGGAAAACCCCTAATTTTTTTATAAAATTAGGGTTTACTGTTTGTGACTGGATCTTAAGGATCTTGGTGTTTGTGATTCATTGGAAGCTGTTATCTCTTGCTGGATCTGATTTTCCCTATTTTTTTCCCTTGAAGGAAAAATTAGGGTTTGTCAATTGGAGGTTCTTTTTTTTAGAACGGCAAATGTTAGTGGTTAGTGAGTCGAGTCGTGCAATGACATCCAAGCGGAAGAATGTCTTCTTCGAACTCGCGCCTAGTTAAGTTAGACTCCTTATCCGCTTCGCCTGAAAGGCCCTTGGCAGGTCTTGAACCCAAGACCTCCAGGAATCCTCTCCCAAAGAAAGCATTTAGTGCAACCTTGGTGGCCAACTGAACTAAGTCAGATGGTTCAATTGGAGGTTCTGATATCATCTAGACTAAGTGAATCTAGATATATCAGATCGATCGTGCTTTGTTTGGTCTCACTGTAACACCTCTCACTCTCTCTCTTTTGATTGCTTATTTGTTTTTTGTTTACTCTTTGGTTGGTTGTTTTTATTTTTTGACCTATTATACTCTTGGATCCTCACACATTGTTTGCCCTTGACCTACCACCCTTGAGTGGTTTGAAAGCCTGGGAACTCTGTTGCAGTGTTGTGAGTTAATTTATTACCCTTTTTTGACCCTTCACCATGACTGATCATGTTAATGAGTCAGTTCATGGTGATGATGAGACTTTAAGTGTGACTGACCCTGTCACACTTATTAGCAAGTTAGACTTGAGTGACCCTTTACATTTGCACCCCAATGATACTGTTGTGTTGACTGTTGTGAGTGTTAAACTTAAAGGAACTGAAAATTATCAGGTTTGGGCTAATGCTATGTTGTTAGCTTTAGAAGGTAAAAACAAAATTGGTTTTATAGATGGGTCTTGTAAAAGATCTATAACTGATGAAGTTTTGGGTAAACAATGGGATAGAGTGAATGTTGTGGTCCTTGGATGGATTTTAAACTCAATTTCTGAGGAACTATTCCTTGGTCAAATTTTTTCAAAAAAGGCTAAGCATGTTTTGAATGAGTTAAAAGAAACTTACCATAAAGTTGATGGGTCTGTCATTTTCAATTTGCATCACAAGATTAACACTCTCAAACAAAATGGGTCTAATTTGTTTGATTATTACCACAAATTGAATGCTTATTGAAAACAGTATGGTGCTATGATTGTGTTGCCTAATTGTGTGTGTTCTGCTTCTGGTGAATTTAAAAGACATAATCAGTTGTTAAAACTTATGCAATTCTTTATGGGTTTGGATGATTCATACATGAGCATTAGGAGCTCTATTCTCTCTAGAGAAACTTTGCCTGATGTTAAAGGTGCCTATGCCATAATTTCCAGTGAGGAATCTCACAGGTTAGCATCTGGTACTCTTGGTGGTTCCTCTCAGAGGACTCAGACATCAGCCTTTTTTTCTGATGGGCCTGCTAGAAACAATACTCAAAGAAATCAGAACAATAACCAAGGTAACTTTAATAGTGGTAACTTTAGACCCAACTTTGGCAACAATGGGGGTTTTAGACCTAACACTCCCACTGCTGGATTTAGACCTAATGTTCCTAACAATTCTGTGTTTAGACCTTACGATAATAGCAACTCTGAAGTGGTTTGTGAGAATTGTGGGTATAATGGGCACACTATTGATAGGTGCTTCAAAATCATTGGTTACCCTCCTGACTTTGGTAAGAAAAAAGGGGGTGAAGGTAACAAGGGTAAAAATGTTTCTAACAATTCTGTTGGAACATCCTCTTCATCTGGATTCAGTGATGAGCAACTTGCTACCTTACTTTCTATGTTCAAGGAGAACAAGGGGACCACTAGTGAATCTGGAAATGTTCATGCCAAGGTTTTCAAGATCGGGATCTTACCTAGGATCGTTTTCGTGTTTGCAAGATCGAGATCGTAAAGTAGGATTGGGATCATAAGATCCTACTATAATGTAATTTTCTTAGTAGTATTTGCAATATTTTATAAATTTACAAATTAATATACATCGTAAACACAAATTAATACGCATATTTTATAACAATATGGTACTAAATTATAATTATGACTTGTATAAGAAGATTTACACGTTGTTTTTTAGATTATACAAAATAGAACCTATATATTTGTAGTTTTTTAGTTTTTTTTTCGAGAAAAAGTAAGATCGGATCGTAGTAGATCTTAAGATCTTATGATCAAGATCGGGATCCTATAAGATCTTAAGGATGGAAAGATCCTACCTAAGATCCGGATCGTTTTTACTTTGCAGAATTGTAAAATCGTAAGATCCTAAGATCAAGATCGGGATCTTGACAACCTTGGTTCATGCCAATATGGCAGGTATCTACTTTAACAATAGTAAGATTTTTAATAATAACTTTGAGAAGTTTTTTTGTTCTAACACAAACATCAAGTCCGAAATTGTGTATAATGGGAAGGTTGTTTATTCTGGGGCTAATCAACATATGACCAATGATGATTCTGAATTGGAAAATGTTTTTGATATTTCTCACCTTAACATTAAGGTGGCTCATCCTAATGGGACTGAAGCTATCATCTCTAAGATTGTAATTCTAAAACTTTCTAATGGACTTGTATTGTTTGATGTGCTTGTTATTCCTGATTATTGTGTGACCTTGGTTTATGTTCACAAATTAGCTAAGGATAACCAAATTTTGGTTGTCTTTGATGAAAACAAATGTTTCTTTGTTAATCAGGATTTCAATCTCAAAAAAATCTTGGAGACTGGTAGACAATATGGTGGTTTGTACTATTTAGATGTAGAAGGTAACAAGTGTGTTAATGACTCCCATGTGATTAGTTGTTCCTTGTCTAAATATGATTGACATTGTAGATTGGGTCACCCTGCTGACCCAGCTCTGAATGTACTAAAAAACTCTTTGAAAATTAGTTCTTTTGATCAAAATGAGTTTTGTGAAATATGTCAAAGGGCTAAACAGGCTAGAGAACCTTTTCCCTTAAGTGACCATAAAACTAAAGCTCTTGGTGAATTAGTACATCTAGGTGTGTGGGGACCTTATAGGGTGACCAGTCATACTGGTCATAGGTTTTTCTTGACCATTGTGGATGATTACATAAGAGCTGTTTGGGTTTATTTGTTAAAAACCAAAGATGAAGTTGGCAAATTTGTTGAGATTTTTTATAATCTGTTAAAAAACCAATTTGAAAAAGAAGTTAAAATTTTCAGAAGTGACAATGGGACTGAATTTGTTAATCATAGCTTTCAAGCATTTTGTAACACCAAAGGAATTTTACATCAAACCTCTTGTGCATATACTCCTCAACAAAATGGGGTGGTTGAAAGGAAACACGGGCATCTGCTTAATGTGACTAGATGCCTTATGTTTCAGGGGGGGATACCCTTAAGGTTTTGGACTGAATGTATTCTAACTGCTACTTATCTTATCAACAGATTGCCCTCTTTTGTGCTAAATGGTAGATCTCCATATGAGATGATGTATAACACACCTCCTAATCTCTCTCCTATTAGGACCTTTGGTTGTCTTTGCTTTGCTACTGTCTTGAATAGTCATGACAAACTCACCAGTAGATCTGAAAAATGTGTTATGATGGGTTTTTCTAATTTGCAAAAGGGTTACAAACTTTATAGTCTTGATAGAAATCAGTTCCTTGTTTCTAGGGATGTCAAGTTTTTTAGTCCATTTTTCCCTTTAAAGACACTGTTTTAAATAAAAAGAATAAGGTTCTAGATGTTGATGTTTCTCAAAACAATAAAGTTTTGACCTTTTTTGATTTGGAAAATCCTGAGCTTCCTGATGATGATGAGAGAGTTACAAATATTCATAATGGTGATAGTAAGTCACCAAGTGATAGTAACCCAGACGTGGGTCTAGGTGACAGTGGACACATTGCTTCTAGCAATGATACCACAGATGCCAGTCCAAGTATTGAGGCTGCCACACTTGATGAAACACATGTATCTGAAGGAAATATTGAAATTCACCCAAGTCTTCCTTTGCATGGACAGAACTTGGGTGGTATTTCTAATATTAATGCTCAGGATGACCAAGGTGTGAGAAGGTCTTCTAGACCTTCTGTTTTTTCAAAAAACTACAATGATTTTGTTGTTAATTCCAAGGTCAAGTATGGGATTGAAAAATTTGTGGGATATTCCAAAATTAAAGGAGATGTGTTATGCTTTGTCACTCAGTTAAATAAGAGTAGTGAACCTAGGAATTTTTTTGAGGCTTGTCAAAGTCCTGAATGGGTTGATGCTATGAATGTTGAATTTGCTGCCTTGCTTGAAAATGACACTTGGGATTTAGTTGAATTGCCTGTTGATAGGACTGCCTTAAATTCTAAGTGGGTTTGGAAACTTAAGTTTAAATCCAGTGGTGAGATTGAAAGGTATAAGGCCAGACTTGTTGCCATGGGTTGTGGTCAAAAGGAAGGTATTGATTATGAAGAAACCTTCTCTCCTGTTGTTAAAATGGTAACTGTTAGATGTCTCATTAATTTAGCTGTTAATCAATCTTGGCCTATATACCAATTGGACATTAACAATGCTTTCTTGTATGGAGAATTGGATGAGACTGTTTACATGAAACCCCCTCAAGGATTTTACTCTGGTAATCCTAAACTTGTTTGTAGACTTAGGAAGTCTATTTATGGACTGAAGCAATCTCCTAGACAGTGGAATGCCAAACTCACATCTATTCTAGTTGAAAATGGGTTTGTTCAAAGCAAGTCTGACTACTCTCTTTATACTAAGAATTGTGACAAGTGTTTTATTGTGGTGCTTGTTTATGTGTATGATATTATTGTTACTGGCAACAACAAAAAAGAAATTGACAACTTCAAAATGTTTTTGAAAAGTAATTTTAAGATTAAGGATTTGAGAAAATTGCAATATTTTTTGGGAATTGAAGTGTTGATACCCAACATGGAATATGTTTGAATCAAAGGAAGTATGTCCTTGATCTTTTATCTGAATATGGCATGCTTGCTTGCAAACCTTCCAAAACACCCTTGTTGTCTAAACTGTCCATTTCCAATGAACCATGTGATACTGATCCCTTGTTGGAAAATATTGTGGATTATCAGAAGCTTATGGGTAAGCTTATATATTTGACTAATACCAGACCTGACAATTCTTATGATGTCCATTGTCTTAGTCAATTTATGCACTCACCCTTAAGGTCTCACCTGAGGATTGATTTCAAGATTCTCGGATACTTAAAGGGTGCTCCAGGTTTGGGTATTCATGTTAAGAAACACACAGGTATGACTCTTAGAGCCTTCTCAGATGCTGATTGGGCTAAGTGTATTGTTACTAGGAAGTCTGTCACTGGCTATTGTATTTTCTTGAATGATAACCTTGTATCATGGAAGAGTAAAAAACAAATCACTCTCTCTAAGTCATCAGTTAAGGCTGAGTATAGAGCTCTAGCCTCAGTGACTAGTGAAGTCATTTGGATCCTTAAAATTCTAAAAGATTTGAGGTGTAGTAATCTTTTGCCTGTGGATCTTTATTGTGACAGTAACTCAGCAATTAAGATTGCTGCCAATCCTGTATTTCATGAGAGAACTAAACACCTTGAGATTGCCCTTCACTTTGTGAGGGTAAAGATCTTGAATGGGTTTGTTAGAACTCAAAGGTGGAGTCTGCAAATCAAATTGCAGACATCCTCACCAAAGGATTTGATACACCACAACATGAATACCTGGTTGAAAAACTGGGGATGGTTGACTTGTATAGAATATCAGATTAAAGAGGGATGTTAAAATCCATGTCATAATCTGATATTCAAAAGTTTATAGGGACTAATGTTGCTATGTTTAATATTTCAGGGACTCAAGTGTAAGCTGGTTGATATATACGTTGAAGGGCTGGACTTGGGATGGGCTTGAAGGCCCATTGGGTTTGGAAGAAACAGCCGTTGCGTATTGTTTGCTTTATTTACCCTAACTCATTCAGAGTTAGGGTCAAGTTTGTGTGTGTGTATCTTGTGCAGCCATCAATGGCGACCACACATTTCATTCTTCACTTCTGGGTTATTTCATCTTGTTGTTTCTTTTTTAGATAATAGATCCATACCAGTTGAGACTGTGGTGGATTTGGTCTTTGAAACTCTCTCTTATTCCTTTGATTGTTTGAAGTGAATAAAAGTGTTGTTAGATCATCTAGCCTTATTTTTCTACAAATAGCCATATTGGTCTATCAAAAATGTTGAAACAGGACATTGGTGAATTATCAATATTGGCATAAAAAAGACTTAGTCAAAGTCAATACCAGTCAATTATTTGAAGCTTCCTGTATCTTTCTCTTTAGGAGGCAAATACCTTGAAAGATTTCTATTTTTTTATCTATTTAAATTTTTGAGGCCAGAACCAAGAACCACCAAAGCCATCCCACATGATGGATCAAATATGCAACCATTTCTCGCTTGATGAGATCCAAACCGCAACAAAAGACTTCAGCGAAGCTTTTGTTGTTGGTCGTGGTGGATTTGGTAAAGTTTATAAAGGTTACTTCAAGGACATGTCAAGTATGGTTGCTTCCATAAAGCGATCAAGTTCCACGTCCAGTCAAGGTGCCCCAGAGTTCAGGGCTGAAGTTGAGATGCTTTCAAAGCTACGACACTGTCATCTAGTATCATTGATTGGATATTGCAATGAGGGAGCATAAATGGCACTCGTTTACGAATATATGTCCCAGGGGAGTCTAGAAGACCATATTCATAAATCTGGCAGTCCTCTATCTTGGCTGAGACGACTAAAGATCTGCATAGGAGCCGCACGTGGACTTGACTACCTTCACACGGGTACAGGCACTCAACATGGAATTGTACACCGAGATGTAAAAAGCTCCAACATTTTGTTGGATGAGAACTTTGCAGCAAAGATATTAGACTTTGGGCTTGCCAAAGTAACTCCAACAAACCAAACACATACGTATGTGAGCACCGGGGTTAAAGGAACGTTTGGATATATGGATCCATGCTACTTCTATTCTGGGAGACTTACAAGAAAGTCAGATGTTTACGCTTTTGGAGTTGTTTTGCTGGAAGTGGTGTGTGGGAGACCTGCAGTTGATGAAAGTCTTGATGAAGATCAATAGGGTTTAGCACCATGGGCTCAAGACCGTATCCGGGAAGGAAAGCTCAATCGTATTATCGATTTCAGGCTCACGGGGCAAATCTCTAGCAAATGTTTGAAAAAGTTTGCAGATATTGCATGCCGCTGCCTACATGATATTCCGAACCAACGACCTACCATGGCTGAGATCGTAGCCCGGCTTGAGGCCATCCTTTCATTACAACAGAGACTTTCTTCTAGAAGTCAAGGGAATTTCTCTAATAAAGTACATTTGTTATTTGTGGGCCAGCTGAAGACCAGCAATTTGGTATCTGCTCTAACATCATTTGGTCTTGCTAAACCAAGCACTGAAATTGAAGGTAAGTGATTTGGCTATTTGGGTATTAAATTAATATTTTTAGTTACGATAATGCCACTCCATAAACTGTCACAAAATGGCCTAATGGGACCTAACCTCCTCACAACAGGATTAGACATTTGGGGTGGTCATGGAAGGGAAACGGTTTGAAGTGGTCACACAGATACTTCGGTTAGGCCACGTACATTTGAGTCAAAGACTCACCCTTCCCAGGTCCTGAACAGGAACACCTCATCATTTTACCCGTTTTATTGTAGCATCTCGTTTTACTGTTGCTTACAAACAAACTATTTGGGTGTATATAATACGAGGTTGAGATTAGTTTGTTTCTTAAATAGTTAAATTGCTACGATATCAATATATACCATCAGTTAAATGTGAACAAGTCCCAACTTCAAAATACTCACCATTTACGGAGTGGTATATTCTATATGCATGTAGCACTGATACTACATTAATCAAGGTACGCTCCTTTGATGCTTAATTAACAGGTAATGTTATGTCCGCCTCTGTACAACAAAGCCCTTTGAGGACTAGCCATCAGACCGCAAGAATCCATCCAGTAAACTTAAAATCCTTCAATTGTCTTGACCTTAAAAGGGCAACGAGGAATTTCCGTCTTCCAGCAATGAACGGAGATATTGATTCTCGATATGGCTATGTTTTCAAGGGGTGGATAGACGAGCAATATGCACCTTGCAAGCCTGGTACTGGCATTACTATCGGTGTAAAGGGACTAAATGAGAGCCATCAAGGTCACAACGAGTGGTTGGTAAGTAGTTAAGTATGGTATGATCTTATTGGTTTAGAAAGTACTGGTGAATTGAATTCAAAAATAAATATCGTCGGGTCAACCCGATTGCTAAATAGGGTCGGATATCGGGTTGAATATGTTTGGCTAACTCGGGTTCAGGTCGACCCAATTGACCCGAATAAGGGTTTTTAATAGTATTATTTGTTATATATTATCTATGCTAACTTATAGAACTAGGCAAACTTTTTGATCATTCTACTTACATTCAGGTTGACCCGACCTGAATGGACGTGACCTGAATTGACCCGAACCCCGTTAACCGACGAATAAGACACAAATTAATAGGGTCGGGTTTGGGTATGTTTTTTTTTACCCTCAGCCGACAAATACGACACGAATTAACCCGAACCTGATCAACCCGGCACAACTAACACCCTAGGTATATAACTGATCCACTATGCTTATTAACACGAGGAGCAACCATTCCTAGTTTACCTTAAAATATCGGATTATATACTGTTATTATATTGTAGTCGTGTTCACTCTTTGGTACGTTCAGTATTGTATTATTGGCAAGGTGATTTATCGTTTAATACTGTTGTAGGCGGATATCAAATTTTTAGGACTCCTAAATCATCCAAATCTTGTAAAGATTATTGGTTACTGCACAGAGGAAGACCATTACAGATTACTAGTATGCGAGTACATGGATAAAGGATGCCTTGGACGCCTTCTGCTTGAAAGTGAGTTCTTCCCTTGGTTTATGTTGAGAAGTATACAACTTGTATACTGATATATCCTAACTCTTGAACACAAGGATCACTTTTGCCATATTCATATTAATAAAGGTAAGAAAGGTAAGTGTTTATATATATTATATTTGGTCTGTAGTTTTATGTTTGTGCAGGGACTAAATAGTGCAATTATGGAGGACTAAAGTTGCACATTCATGGAAGACCAAGGATGTTGTTGCAAAGTAGTATATATAGGATTTTTAGCTAGCTGTTTATTCACTTTTCCTCATTGTTTGTATCGTCACATTCACACAGTTTAAAACTCTCTCTCTCTAGTTTGTTAGGTTTTGGTTGATCTCAATCTGTGAGATCGTTTTGTTATTGATTCTTTCAGTTGTATTTGTTTGATCACAAACCCAGGTATTACAGTTGAAGTAATAGCCTGAGACAGTTAATAAAGGGGAGGTTGGTTGATTAGTTTCATTGTTCTTTAAGATCTTTGTATAAATTTCCACATGGTATCAGAGCCTGGTTGGCTTTGATACAAAGATCGTGTTCATTTGTTTTTAAAAAATAAGGGAAATTTTTTTAGGGTTTTCTAAATTGGGGGTTTTCTTCTAAAGTTGTTTTTTAAAGTGATTTGTGATAGAATCTGTTGATTCTTGGTGTCACTTGATCGTTTTCTTGGTCAATTTGTATTTTTCCCAAAATTAGGGTTTGGAAAATTTTGGGGTTTTTTTGGTATTCTTGTTATTTGGTTGATTAATCAACATTGTAGTTGATTAATTAGGTTTTCTTGGTAAACTTAAGTGAAAACCCCAAAAGTCAGATATTGGGGTTATTCTCTTCTGGTAAGATTGAATATTATTAGTTTTATGTTGTTTGTATTCTTGTTTGTTTAATCTTGTAGGTTTGCTTGATTTTGTTGATTTTCCGCTGCGTTCTTGATTATAAGATCATCTTGATCTTAGTTGTTTTGTTTGCTGGTTGCTGCGCGTGATAGTATTTTCTCACGCTTATCTCTCTTTTTATTTTCTGCTTAGTGGGTTTAGGTGTCGAAGGGAGTTTTATTGATTGATCTTGGTGTTGTGGTGATATAAGGTGGTATTTGTTGTTTCTTGAGTGGTTGTTTGTTTAATTGTGTTGTTATTATGGCTCCTGATCCTAAGAATAAGGAACAAGTGGGGGGCTCAGGTAATAACGAAATTGATGTGTTTGATCCACTTTATTTACATAGTAATGATACTAGTGGGGTTCCTCTAGTTGGGTTTAAACTAGAAGGAATAGAAAACTATAAAATCTGGAAAGCTGCTATGACCAGAGCTATCCATACTAAAAATAAATTGGGGTTCATAGATGGTAGTATTGAAAGACCTGAGGATGCTGGTTTTTTCCAAAATCAGTAGGATAGGTGTAATGCTGTGGTGTTAAATTTGATTTTGGGTTGTGTTTCACAAGATGTTTATATGGGACAAGTTTTCTCTAATGATGCTAAAACTATTTGGGATGAATTAGAAGAGACATATAGTAAAAAAGATGCACCTGTTATATTCAATTTACACTATAAGATACATTCTCTAACTCAATCAGGGATGGTTTTATCTGAGTACTACCACAAGTTTAATGCTTTGTGGAGGCAATATGACTCTCTAGTCAATTTTCCAGAATGTACTTGTGATAGTTTTGATGAATTGAGAGCCCATGATCAACTTATCAAGTTGATGCAATTTCTCATGGGATTAGATGAGGTTTATGCTCCTATCAGGAGTATAATCCTTACAAGTGATCCAATCCCTGATGTTGTTGGAAACTCACTTTATGTGACGACATTTAAGAATTCCCGTTAGTTATCATAGTCACGCACATTTAGACTAGACTAGGCTCGTTGTAAAGTTTAGGTTGTGTGCGTGACTATATATACCCCTCCTTAGCTTCCAAGGAGGGGTGTTGATTGTCATTTGTTTTCATTTTAATACATTTTACATTTCTCTTTCAACCTCTCCTCTCTCTCTCTAAGCCATAAATGGCTTCCACCACCATTTACCACCACATTAGACCACCGGATCCATTTTAGCATTTCTACATTTGGCATCAGAGCCACGGTTCCATCCTTGGATCGTGTTTATATATTCGATTTGGTGGTCTAATTTTTTCTTATGTCTCGTTATATCATTTTTTGGTCTGATTTGTCAAAAAATTTGTCACGTCTTATTGTTTATTCCTCTTGTCCAAACTGTGTCACTGTGTTATCATGTGTCATATTACTTTTTTATTGTCCAATCTTTCCAAAAGAAGATAGTTTATATGTTGGTCTGCTGGTCAGTCTCATCTATCAGTTTAAACCATATCTTTGTCCACATTTAGAAGTACTGTTTTTCTGGGTTGTGTAACATTTTTTGAAGATGAAGATGTATTTACCCAGAAAACATATTCAGATTCATTGTCCCGGATTTTCAGGAACAAGGACCACTTTTGGATTTCTGCTTCTTGGTACGATCGCATGGATTGCGATGGAGTGTTTTTGTCACATTCCGATGGGTTCGACATACCCATTGCGATGGGACTCATTCCGATGAGTGACATTGCGATGGGTGGTCGGATCTGTCGCAATGGCATAAATACGTCGTCATGCTGCCCAAATTCTCACAACATTGCGATGGGTACCATCGCAATGGGTACCATCGAAATAAGACTTCATGTTTCGATGGACTCCCTGTTGACTTTGACTGTGATGGACGCATTTGTTTTGACTGCGATGGGTCACGGTTTTTGATTGCGATGGAAAATAACTGTTTGATATTGCGATGAATTTTTACAAAAAGGTTCATTGCGATAGAAAGACTTGACAACATGACCCGGGACCAAAACTATGACCAAGACTGAAACCAACCCAACCGAGTCAACTCGGTAATTACCGAGTTGACTCAGTTAAACTCACTGAGTCGAACACAATTTAACAGACCAACCTTTTATCTCCACAACTACAAAACTAATCTACTCCCATCGTCACCTAAACCCTCTATCAATCTGACAAGACTCGAACAAAAACAATCATTAAAAATTGATCTCAGTATT
Organism: Glebionis coronaria; assembly: GCA_025667525.1. NCBI lineage: Eukaryota > Viridiplantae > Streptophyta > Magnoliopsida > Asterales > Asteraceae > Glebionis > Glebionis coronaria. The sequence goes on along the minus strand of CM046874.1, from coordinate 628,779,083 downwards.
TTGTTTTTTTCACATGCATCATAAGATCAATTGAGATCTATATGCTTGAAACTATATTCCATCACTGATCTATTTTGATTGTATGAGACCATGAAACCAATCTCTTTTCATATTCGAAATTAAAGAAATACATAAACAAAAGTGTTTACATATTTTCTTTGTTTCGATTGGCTCTAAAAATAACAACATGCAACACCTACCCGAGATTTTTTAAGATCTTGAAGCCACTTGATTGAGACGGTTTGATTATATGGTGAGGCTGTTAAGGATAAGATCAGATTAAATAGGTTTCGTGATTCATGTATTAGTGAATTCAATGATTTTTTTTGTGAAAGATTGATTATTGGGATGAGATTTGATGTATGATTTGAGGTTTGAGATGGGAGATTAATGGAGGGACGGAGAGTCCGATGGAGGTGAGGAGAGAAGTTAGGTGGGGAGGCGGATTAAACAAGGTATGTATTTAGGGTAAAGTGAGTGAAATTAGGGTGGTGTGGTAAGTTATATCCCATGATGTTGGACCGGGTTTGTAACATGGGCCATAGAACTCGTTTATTCAACACATTTGGGCCATGACAAACACAATTTGGGCCTTGGACACTTGTTTTTTTTTGATACACATTGGCTGTGTTTAATTTGATTTGGGCCGTGTGTTTTCAAACTAAACATACACAAAATTTTTTGAATAAAAAATTTGTGTATTATGGTATAACTTGGACATTATAGAGACAAATGTGATGTGACAAAGTGACGTAACAAAATAACGTGCCGAGACAATTGTGCCAAGAATTTATTTTGACGAGACCAAGAAAAAATGGGCGATTTTTTAGTGGCTACAGATTTTGTTTGATCGGGTATTAATTACGTGACGTTGAAGACGGATTTTTCGAAGGCGTGTATTTATTTTATCTTTTAGTAGATAACTTGTTCGTGCTTAATCTTAGAATGAAGACTTGGTTATCTGGTTTCCGGGTTCGGGGTGGATGGTTGATGACTCGGATAACTATCACTTAAAGGGGTTACATTGTTGTACTCAGTGACACGCGCGTAGTCGACGTGGATAATTTCAAGAGGTGTTGTGCTTATAGACTTCTTCAGTGATGCATTGAGTACTTAGAGATTTCTCCACCGTTCTTCATTCAACAATAGTGCAAGCTTAAGTCACAAGATCAAAGGATTTTTTATTCAGCTTCACGTTTGATGTATCTGGTTCATTCTTTCAGTGGTCACTTCAAATTGCTTTCATGTGGGATGGTAAAGGTGGCCATGGAGAGTTTATGAGAAGAGATTTTTCGATCAACAGCTGATTCTCACAAAATATATATTTAAGCTTATTTATTATTCTTACGAGATTTCAGGTTCATGTGCGTACAATTTATTGATGGTTCCGAGTTTCGAAACCATCAAGGGGGAAGAAGAAGACACATTGAACGCACAACGAGTACACGTGATGAACTTCATACCTTCTTTTGATTTGAAGATATTCCGGGATGACATTTGTCATAGCCGCAGAGAAAATCAGTGTTTTAACTCGTGTCGTTATCAATCTCCAAACGGTACACTACTGATTCGAGGTTTAATTGTTTGATTGTTGCAATTATTCATCATCATTATCCTATATGCATTCCCGGGACTTAATTGACTCTGGTGCATCTCCGGAAGAAGACGTGTGCATTTCCGGGACTTAATTGACTCTGGTGTTACGATGTCAACTTCATGAATGGGATAAAGTGTCCACTTCAGTATTTGAGCTTCATAATTGGGATTGATTTACCTTCTTCGACTATGTGGGGGAAGAAATGTCTTGATTCTTTCTGGTATGCATAACTTGAACTCTCAGGGGGAAGAAAAATTCAGAAGAATTATTCAAGCGTGAGAAGAAAAGTTGTTGATCTACTTGGTGTGCCCCAAACTTTCAATCCCTCTTAGCAACATTATCATGTTATATGATGGGATTTGCTAGTTAGATTCCGCTGTGCGCTTAATCATTCTAAGCTTTATTGTAAGCTTTGAAGTTGCTTACGAGGATTGTTGGTTTAGGGGGAAGCTATTTAAAATGCTTCTACATCAAGTTTACGTGGCATGAATTAGGGGGAAGCTAATTCAGAAGCTTCTCCTTAACTAGAAGTGTATGGGTTACTTAGCTCGTGCCGTTACAATATTTCTACTACAAGTTAAAGATGAGTCATTTTGAAGTCAAAGGCCTCAGAAGACATCATCAGCATTAGACGCTTCATGAAAGCTCTTATTCTTAATTATTTTGTACTTGTTAGGAAGAATATTGTAAGGAATTCTACACGTCGTCCCATGGGGGAAGATTGTTGGAATCTCACTTTATGTGACGACATTTAAGAATTCCCGTTAGTTATCATAGTCACGCACATTTAGACTAGACTAGGCTCGTTGTAAAGTTTAGGTTGTGTGCGTGCTTATATATACCCCTCCTTAGCTTCCAAGGAGGGGTGTTGATTGTCATTTGTTTTCATTTCAATACATTTTACATTTCTCTTTCAACCTCTCCTCTCTCTCTCTAAGCCATCAATGGCTTCCACCACCATTTACCACCACATTAGACCACCGGATCCATTTTAGCATTTCTACAGATGTTAAGGGTGATTTTGCTACTTTATCTAGAGATGAGTCACATAGGGGATCTCATTCCCAAAGTACGTCTAGAGGAAGTGGGACTAGTACTGCCTTTGTTGCTAGACCTAGTAATGCTAGACCTAATAATACTAGACCTACTAATACTTGGAATAATACTGGCTCTAATAACAATGCTAATAATAGGTCTGGTAATACTAGATCTAATAATAACAATAGATCTTCTTTGGTTTGTACTCATTGTAATATGAGTGGTCATACAGTTGACAGATGTTTTGAACTTATTGGGTATCCACAAAATTTTAAAAGAAATAATGGCTTTAATAGAGGTACTTCTAGTAACAATGTTGTTACTGGAAGTAGTGATCATGTGAATGTTTCATCTAAGACTTTTATAGATGAACAATATAAGCAGTTGATGGACTTGATAAGTAGTAAAACTGGATCTGAAAGTATTTCTGCAAATGTTGCAGGTATTAATTGTGCTATTAGTTTTTGTTCATCCAGATTTTTCAATTATAATACTAAAATTAGCACATACAGTGTGTATATAGGTTGGATAATGGATTCAGGTGCTAGTCAACATATGACTTTTACTTGTATTGGTATGTTTAATGTTGTTGATGTATCAAAGCTTGGTATGACAGTTGGACATCCAAATGGAACTAAAGCTTTGGTAACACACATTGGTTGTATTAAACTTACTGATTCCATTGTTCTTCATGATGTTCTGGTTGTTCCATGATATCAAGTTAGTCTATTGTCTGTTCAACGATTGAGTAAAGATAATAAGTGTCAAGTCATTTTTGATGAAAACTCTTGTGTGATACAGGATTCTGTGCTAAGGACCCAAGTGGGGACTGGTAGAGAACAAAATGGTCTATATTTTCTTAATACAGGTAAGAGGATTGAAAATCATAATGTTCAATTTTGTTCTTTGTCTAAATGTATTTGGCATAATAGACTTGGCCATCCATCAGACCAAGTCTTGCATGTACTTAAGCAAAAATTGAACATTGATAAAAATGAAAGTGAGGTTTGTGAGGTTTGCCATAAGACAAAACAAACTAGAGAGCCCTTTCCACTAAGTGAACATAAGACCACAGGTCTTGGCCAGATTGTTCATATGGATGTTTGGGGTCCATATAAAGTTTCTAATAGAGAAGGTTTTAAATACTTCTTGAATTTGGTTGATGACTATACTAGGGTTGTTTGGGTTTTTCTGTTGAAGGGAAAACATGAAGTTTTTGAACATGTGGTTGGATTTTATAATTTGATCAAAAATCAGTTTAATCAATCTGTTAAGATATTTAGGAGTGATAATGGAACTGAATTTTTGAATAATAATATGTTTGTTTTTTGTAAAAATAATGGTATTGTTCAACAGACTACATGTGCTTATACTCCTCAACAGAATGGGGTAGCTGAAAGAAAACATAGACATTTGTTAAATGTAGCTAGGTCTCTCATGTTCCAAGGGGGAATTCCTCTGAACATGTGGACTGAGTGTGTTCTAACTGCAGTTTATTTGATTAACAGGACTCCTAGCTCAGTATTGTCTGGAAAAACACCATATGAAATGATTTATAAGACTGAACCTAATCTCTCTCGTATAAAAAGTTTTGGTTGTCTTTGTTTTGCTTCTGTGCTTAATAATACTGATAAGTTTACCTCTAGATCTGAAAAGTCTGTTTTTATGGGTTATGCTTTTGACAAGAAAGGATATAAGTTGTTTAGTCTTGAAAGCAAAAAGTTCTTTTTCTCAAGAGACGTAAAGTTTTATGAAACTGTTTATCCTTTCAAAAACAAGTCTGAAAGTAAAGGATTTCAATTTGAGGTTGAAAATATAAATAGTATAATTTTTTTCAATACAGATCAAGAGGATAACTTGTTAAATGATCCCTATGATGAAAAGAGAGATAATAGGACTACTGATAGGAGTGAGGGCACAGACCAAGTGTTGTCTGGAGGTACTGAAAATACTAGTGATGCTAAAAAGAATGATGAGGGGCATTCTAATTATAACACATTAGAAGAAGCCACCAGGAATAATTTGGAAAGTGCAACACTTGAAGATGATATAGATTCTGAGGGTGATGACACAGTATATCAAAGTTTTAATGAACAGATTAACAGTCCTATAATGGAAAGAGAGATTAGGAAATCTGTTAGAAAGACTAGTATGCCTGTTAAGCTTAAAGATTTTCAAATTAATAAGGTTAAGTACAACATTGATAAACATGTCAATTATTCTAAGTTGAGTACTGAACACTATATTTTTACTACTAGTCTTGATAAAATTCAAGAACCAAAAACATATGTTGAGGCTAGTAAAGATAATAGATGGATTGAATCTATGAACTTAGAAATGGAAGCTTTAAATAGAAATGGTACTTGGATTATAACAGATCTTCCTCAAGGAAGAAAAGCTGTGGGGCATAAATGGGTTTATAAAGTTAAATATTTTTCTGATGGGAAATTAGAAAGATTTAAAGCTAGAGTTGTAGCTAAGGGCTTTAATCAAAAAGCAGGCATTGACTATGAGGAGACATTCTCTCCTGTTGTCAAAATTGTTACTAAATTGTTACTGTAAGATGTCTTTTGACATTAGTTGTTAATCTGAATTGGCCATTATATCAACTAGATATAAATAATGCCTTTCTTTATGGTGAACTAGAAGAAGATGTCTATATGACACTTCCAGAAGGGTATTTTGATAAGGATGACAAGAGAGTTTGTAAACTTGTTAAGTCTTTATATGGGTTAAAACAGGCACCCAGAAAATGAAATGAGAAACTTACTTCAGTTTTAATTAAGAATGACTTTGTGCAGAGTTAAAATGATTTCTCTTTGTTCATTAAAAATAAAAAAGGTGTTTTCCTTGCTTTATTGGTTTATGTTGATGATATTGTTATCACAGGTAATAATGTTACTGAAATTGAAAAATTTAAGAAATTTTTAAGTTCCAAGTTTATGATTAAAGATCTTGGTAAATTTAAATATTTTTTAGGTATTGAGGTTATTGAGTCTAATAACAGTTTGTTTTTAACTCAAAGAAAGTATTGTTTAGAGGTTCTTTCTGAATTTGGTATGCTTGGATGTAAACCTTGTGGGACACCTATAGAAACTAAAGTTACTTCTGTTAAAAACAAACCTGTTATTGACAAACCTTTAATAGGTATAAACAATTACCAAAAATTGGTTGGTAAATTGATATATCTAACTCATACTAGACCAGATATCAGTTATGCTGTTCATGTTCTAAGTCAATTTATGCATGCTCCTATGGAATCTCATTTGAAACTGGCTTTTAGAGTTCTTAGATACTTAAAAAAACTCACCTGGTAAAGGTATATCTTTTACTAAGGGAAATCTTGAGCTTAGTATCTTTGTTGATTCTGATTGGGCTAAATGCAAAGTCACAAGAAGATCAGTAACTGGATATTCTGTTTTCTTGGGTAATTCTCTTATATCTTGGAAGAGTAAAAAACAGTCTATGCTTGCTAAGTCTTCTGCTGAAGCAAAATATAGAGCAATGAATACTGTTACTTGTGAGGTGATTTGGATTCTTAAAATTCTGACTGAGCTAAATGTTAATATCTCTCTTCCTGTGCCTATACATTGTGATAATAGCTCAGCAATCCAAATTGCTGCAAACCCAGTTTTCCATGAGAAAACAAAACATTTTGAGATTGAGTTGTTCTTCTTAAGGGAGAAAGTTGTTGATGGTATTGTAAAGACTGTGAAGGTTAAGTCTGAGGACAATGTTGCTGATATATTCACTAAAGGCTTGAGTGTTCAGGAACATAACAAGTTTTGCAATAAGCTTGATTTGTATGATATGTACAAGAGTTAGTCTATGGGGGATGTTGAGAAGTATACAACTTGTATACTAATATATCCTAACTCTTGAACACAGGGATCACTTTTTCCATATTCATATTAATAAAGGTAAGAAAGGTAAGTGTTTATATATATTATATTTGGTTTGTAGTTTTATGTTTGTGCAGGGATTAAATAGTGCAATTATGGAGGACTAAAGTTGCACATTCATGGAAGACCAAGGATGTTGTTGCAAAGTAGTATATATAGGATTTTTAGCTAGCTGTTTATTCACTTTTCCTCATTGTTTGTATCGTCACATTCACACAGTTGAAAACTCTCTCTCTAGTTTGTTAGGTTTTGGTTGATCTCAATCTGTGAGATCGTTTTGTTATTGATTCTTTCAGTTGTATTTGTTTGATCACAAACCCAGGTATTACAGTTGAAGTAATAGCCTGAGGCAGTTAATAAAGGGGAGGTTGGTTGATTAGTTTCATTGTTCTTTAAGATCTTTGTATAAATTTCCACAGTTTATCACTGTCTTCAAAATTGTTGTTGAGGATTATATTTTCTTCATTTACTTTTTTCCCCTGATAAGATCCTCATAACAGGAACCAGAACTAACGATCATCTCCCTTGGAACCAACGCCTTAAGGTCGCTGTTGATTTTGCGAAGGGGCTTGCTTACATTCATAGCCCAGAAGTAAATATAATATATCGTGAACTTAATTCCGACAAGATCCTGCTCGATTCTGTATGTCTGAATTAATCCCTTTACAATTTTTATCAAGTACTACAATCACACTTTTGTATGGTTCATTTACAAATCTGACTTCTTGTTACTCCCAGAACTGGAACGCAAAGCTTTGTATGACGTGGTTGGTGAAGAGTGGTCTTTTAGATGCGGAAAGTCATGTCTCTTCAAAGTTAGGAGTAGCCATGGGTATGCTGCTCCTGAATATTTTGCCACAGGTAATTTACCTATGTGTATGTACACTCCCCTCCCAAAATTGCCTTTGACATATAAACCTCTCCTCCCGCAGCAACCCTCCCCTCCCAACATGTACCATGAACGTTAGAGATTAATCTATCACTATTAATTCTATAATGAAAATTCTTCAGACAACAATATCTCCTTTTTTTATTCCAGAATTAATAGCATTAACCTTCTTGGATCTAGCTAAACCTTTATAAATGGTGTATTTTCTGAAGGAAACTTAACAACGGCAAGCAACATATACACTTTTGGCGTGGTTCTTTTGGAAATCTTGACATGGAGGCAGTGCATTGACAAGAACCTTCCACTAAGTGAGCAGATACTAGTGGAATGCGTTAAGCGTAATCTGAGTAGAAAGCAAAGGATACAGCTAATCATAGACCCGAATATAGATGGCCAGTACTCTCCGGATCTAGCAATAAGAGCTGTTAAGCTTGCAATGAAATGCCTCTCGGAAGAACCTAAGCAAAGACCGACTGCTAACGATATAGTAAGAGCATTGGAGGAGCTTCAAGACTAGACAAAGATCCCCGAGAGTTCAAGAATAAAAACAATAAACGCTACAACACAAAGAGGCTACTGCAATGAAAGTTGTTTTCAACGGAAAGCTTCGGTGGCAAATTTGCAACCATGTTTGCAATGGAAAACTAGTGGATTTGCAACGACATAGAACGCTTGAATTCCGTTGCACAAGACAAATTAGTTTCTTTTATATTTATTACTACTAGCTTTATGGCCCATCAAATGGACAGGCGAGCTTCATGTCTTATCTTTGTTATGATTTTCTTATGTACTTATGTTGTTAGCATGATTACAATGCAAAAATGAAAAATCGAAGAAAGACTATCAATCAAAGAAACACTAACAATAATTCTTGTTGACTATATTTCTATAATATAACGACACGGTTTAATTGATTTTCGAGAGTGATGAGCGTGAGGTAGGAGATATCTTTGGTTTCGGTTGAATATAGTTTCATAAGATAGTTAGTATCTTGATTAGGTTTCTTTCCTTATTGTACGGTAAGTGTGTCGAGTGGGCTTGGCCCGAGTTTGTAACCGACCCCTCACCCTATAAAAGGAGGTGAGGGGGTGATGCTCAAATCACACCGTAGCTTTTATTCTTTCTGTGTAATCGATCGATTGGTATAATAAAGTAAATCGTTTGATTACCTCTTTGTGTGTCGTTCTTCTGGGTTTCTGTCGTTGCAACTCTGCGATCTTCTTTAAGGGATCTAGGTTTCCGCATATCGATCTTCGGTTGTTGGGTTTACGATTCCAACAAGTGGTATCAGAGCTCACGGTTGGGTGATCTTGAAGATCGGTGCTAGATCAAGAGGTATCGTGTGAAGAAAAGGGATTCGGGTTTTCATCAGATCGTTATCTTCGAGTTGAAGGTGTTCGGTTGGAGAAGAAAGGCAGAGAAGACGAAGACGTGATTATTGGTTGGCGCGTGCAGGAAGGATAGTCAATTGGTAAATTGTACTATATACACACGTGATATATTACAAGTAAAAGAAAGGTTTAGCATATATTGTTGAATTAATTTTACTTGTAGTATTAGAATTTAAAATAATCGCAAAGTCACAAAGGTTTTTTTTCGAGGTATCGATTTTTAGGTTTTTAAAAGTCGATTTAAATCGAAGGTTCTTGTTGCGAGTTCTTGTGGTTCAAGTTTGATCGTGGTTTGCTTGGGTTTTCAAGTTTACGATCGGGTGTGCTTGTACGTGATCGAGGTTTAGGGTTATTCTAATTAAATCGATTTGCAAGAAGAATTATTTACGCAACAAGGTTGAAAGAATATGTCGTCGATAGCGAAGTTTGACGTCGAAAAATTCGACGGGTCTAATGACTTCGGGTTGTGGCGTGTGAAGATGCGGTGTCTATTAATACAACATGGTTGGGAGGCTGCGTTAGATTCATTCCCGGATACCATGACGGACGCTGAAAAGACTGTGGCGTTGAAGACGGATGTCTATAAAAAAGCACACAGTGCCTTACTCTTATGCTTGGATAACAAGGTGTTGAGGGAAGTCAACAAAGAAAATTCTGCTGCGGGTGTTTGGTTAAAGTTAGAAACTTTGTATATGACAAAGTCTTTAGCCAACAAGTTGTACTTGAAGAAGAAGTTGTTCACTTTCTACATGCATTCAGGTAAGAAATTATCTGAACATATAGATGAGTTTAATAAGTTGATCGGTGACTTGACGAACATAGACGTTGAAATTGATGACGAAGATCAGGCACTCATGTTACTTACATCATTACCGTCTTCGTCTGATAACTTTGTGGAGACATTGCTTTATTGAAGGGAGTCGCTCTCTTTGGAAGATGTCTTGTCTACCCTCAATTCACGGGAGTTGAAGAAGAGGACATATGCAAAGGATGATGGTGATGGGTTATTTGTAAGGGGAAGGCCGGAGCATCGGGGTAATCAAGGACGTGGTAGTTCACGATCAAAGTCAAAAGGTAAAGGAACTTATAAACAGAAGTGTTACATATGCTATTCTGAGGATCACCTTAAGAAAGACTGCCCAAAATGGAACAAGAAGAAATCAACTGGCTTTGTCAACAAGAATGCAAAACAGGACGTTGGGACGTATTCTAAGGGTTATGACAATGGTGATTTGTTGATGGCGGTGAGTGAGGAAAGGTTTTTAGAGTGGATCATGGACTCTGGTGGTTCCTATCACTGACGCCTAGGAGGGACTTCTTGTTTGATTTTAAGGAGCTTGATGGTGGTATGGTTTTGCTCGGTGATAATAGAGCATGTGTCATCAAGGGGATAGGGAAGGTGAGAGTACAAATGAAAGATGGTTCAAGTTTTGTGCTTGAGAATGTGCGTTACATTCCCGAGTTGAAAAGAAATTTGTTATCTTTGGGCACTCTAGATCGAGAGGGCTATACCGTGAAGTTGCAGAATGGAAGAGTAAAGGTGATCAAGGGTTCTTTGATGGTTTTTTCAGGAACTTTGAAGGAAAATTGTGTGTACTCCTTGGATGGTTGGGCTGAATCAAGTGAAGCTAGTGTTGGTATAGAAGAAAAGGAAAGTCTTGCGCAGGTGTGGCATAAACGCCTAGGTCACATTAGTGAAGCAGGCTTGAATGAACTCAAAAGAAGAGAGGTTTTAGGGAAGGAAGGTCTAGGTAAGCTCGAATTATGTGAAAATTGTGTTCTTGGAAAATCGACCAGGGTGAGTTTTGGTCGAGGTCGGCACACAACAGAGGGAGTTATAGACTATGTCCATGCGGATCTCTGGGGCCCTTCTCGGGTGGAATCGATGAGTGGTTGTCGTTACTGTAACACCCCATTTTGATAATGGAAATGTCACATGCAATTATGGCGTGTCATCAAAGCATACAAGGAAAAATGTCTAAACATTACTTGACCATAAAAGTAAAATACCGGAATCAAACATCGGTAGTCCAAATGTAAAGCTCATCACACACAAACATAGTATAGTAAAGGAAAGGACTAAACAATGTCCATAGCAAATGTATCAAAAGAAAGGAAATGCATAAAGTAAAGAAGGCTAGACAGCTTCCAGTCCATATGCACGTACTCTTAGTGTCTACGAGCGTCCCTGAGTACCTGCCGTTTTGGGAACATAGAAAAGGAAAACGGCTGAGCAAATATGCTCAGTGCACGGATGTACAATAAAGCATGAATAGGATAAGCATATAACATATAACAGCGGAAGAAAACTAAGTCCCGAGTAACCTGGTTAAGTCTTGATAAAACTGGTTTTATAGTTTGAAAAGCTTTATGTTTATCTTGTAAAAACTGTTTATCATATTTTACCATTAGCCAATATAGGTCATGAAAATCCACCGTGCATGAATACTTGGAGGGGTGACCTCATCATGCAAATTAGAGGGGCTGCCTCTAATTTAATATACTGGTTTTTGGGTAGGAGAGATCAGCTCCTTGTGAAGGATGCAAGGCACACACCACATTCACCATGAAATCCTGACTGAAAACGTGTAACTAGGATGCACCCATACGCCCCACATGATAAATATAATATAAATGGCCAAAAGCTGAAGGGACGCCACGAGCAATCACTCCGCCGTGGTGAAGTCATAACATCAGTGCCTCTAATGTTATGGTTATGGTACCTCCATAACTAGGTGAAACTGGTCATGCATGTATATGGCTATAGGTATTCTTAATTAAACATAAGCAATCAAACACGTAACTTATACTACGGGAAAACATTTGGCTGCATACGGGGAATCCTAATAAGGAAAGAATGTCCATACTGAAAGGACGGGAATCCGTACCTTCTGTCCAGTGAACGAAGAAGATGAACTGAGAGGAATCCTACTTCCGCATCACTAGTGCTACATAAATACATACATGAATAAGTATCTACTTACTAAATACGTAGCTGGTTTTATGTCATGTCTTAGCTTATTTTATATGTTCTTACTATGTTTTACTGTTTAAAGCCTTAAAATGTGTTTATCTTATATTCTTGTTTAATCTAATTGAGTATTTCTGGTATTTCATGTATTATTATACTTACTGTGTAATAATAAGTAACTTTCCAAAAATAGCAGGTTTCCTAAAATAGAAAGTTTCCAAAAATAGAAAGTTTCAAAAAATAGAAAGTTTTCCAAAAATAGAAAGTTACCAAAAATAGAAAGTTTCCAAAAATAGAAAGTTTCCAAAAATAGAATTACTGCTTAAAATAGATAAGTTTCTAAAAATAGAAAGTTTCCATAAATAGATCAGCTGCCTTAATTAAATAAGTTTCCATAAATAGATTAGCTGCCTGAAATAAATAAGTTTCTAAAAATAGAAGGTTTCCATAAATAGATTAGCTGCCTTATTTAATTAAGTTTCTAAAAATAGAAAGTTTCCATAATTAGAAATAAGCTGGTTAAATAAGCTAAGTATATAAGCCTAAGTGTTTTCATGATTATTTTCTAAGTCATATGATATAATGTATAGTTTAATAATTATTTCATGTAATTAAATTAAACTATAGGTTAAAATATTTAATTAAATTATAACATGTTTTTAATTAAATAAGGTTAAATACTTAGGTTAAAACATGTATTATTATTTACTAATAATATAACCTAAGTCATGTTAATTAATTAATTATAACCATGGTTTTTAAATAATTAATTAATTATAAGTCTAAAATATAAAAATACTTAGGTTAATTAATTTCATGATTATTAATAATTAAAATAACCTAAGTCATGTTATTAAATTAATCATGTCATTTTATTAATTTAATTTTTAACATAAGATCATAAAAAAAATAAAAACTAAACATACACCATGAACCGGATCTAGACTTAAAACCATGAACCGGACATGAAATCGACACCGTACCCCGAACCAAATCGGGGTACCCCTTGTCTTGATGCTTCCGTGGGACCCACACCAACCAACCGGGACCATATGGTCTCGGTGGTGGTCGGATGGCCAAACCAAAACCCCCCTTGGGTTCGGTGTAGGTTGCCGCCAAAACAAACACCCCTTAAAACAATACTTTTGATTTTATTAAATCCCAATTCATGTTAGATCCATGATTTTAATTAGGTTTTTGTAAAAACATAACATGTTCTTGATTTATAAAAGATCAAATCAAAAGAAAAAGGTTTAAAAAGGATTTACCGAATTCGTGGATCAAAAGGACGAAGAACAAACACGATCACCAACTAAAATTCCAAGATCCAAGATCACAAACCACCTCCTTGTGGTGTTTTGAGGGTGGCGGCCAAAAAGAAGGAAGAGAGGAGGGTTTTAGGTTTTTGCTAAAATCTTCTATAAATGTAAAATGAGTAGTGTAAAAATCATTTAACCCCTTTAGTAAAAATTACAAATGGGCTTGGCCCATTTGTCCCTTGTAGCCGCGGGTAGGGGGCCCCACATGGGATACCCGTACCTTTTTCCGTGTCTCGATGTTAAGCTATTCGTTCGTGATTATTTGTGTTCGCGTTTTAAGTGTTCTCGTTACGTAATTATCGTGATCTAATATATTTATTTACGCTCGTAATAAATATATATATGTAATTAATAATAATTCGTGTTTTAATTACGTTCATGATTTCATGATCGCATGTTCGTGATTAATTATTGTCAAATATTATTACGTGCTCGTGCGTAGTAATACTTATCGTGTTCTAATACGTTCGTAATACATAAAATCCTAACACGTAATCGTAATCATGCTATATTAGGAAAGTTTAAATCTAGTACGTACGATCTTAAGGGTACTATTCATGGTAAAAGTATACGGGTTTTACAACTCTTCCCCCCTAAAAAGAATAATTCGTCCCCGAATTATAGATAAGGTAAACTGAAAAAGAAGAATATACCCGAATTCAAAATATGAAATGAGGGTAAGAAGCCTGGATAGACTCCTCTGTTTCCCAAGTAGCTTCCCGCTCGGTATGATCCCTCTATAGGATTTTGACGAATAGAATCGTCTTCTTCCTCATGACTCGTTCTTGTCTGTCAAGAACTCGTTCGGGTTCTTCTATAAAAGTGAGATCTTCACGTATCTGTTCCAGTGGATACTGAACCATGTGAAGGGGATGATATTGGTACCCTCTGAGTAAGGACACATGAAACACATTGTGCACATGCGAAAGCTGCGGAGGTAACGCCAATCAGTAAGATACTTCACCGACTCGTTCAATGATATCAAACGGTCCGATGAAACGAGGACTGAGCTTCCCTTTAATCCCGAAGCGTCTAACACCACGTGCCGGCGAAACCTTAAGGAAGACGTGATCTCCTACGTTAAAGTGTATGTCCCTACGATGCTTATCGGCGTAACTCTTCTGACGTGACCGTGCTTCCTGAATTTTCTGCTTAGCTACTGCGATCTTCTCATTGGTCATCTCTATTATTTCCGGTCCTTCAAGTGTTCGCTCGCCAACCTGATCCCAGCAGATTGGGGCGCGACACTTTCTGCCATACAACATCTCAAATGGAGCATACTTGATACTTGCGTGCCAACTGTTGTTGTATGCAAACTCCACCAAACAGATGTAATCGTCCCAATCACCCGTCCATTCCAACGCACATGACCTCAACATATCTTCCAATGTCTGAATGGTTCGCTCCGACTGTCCGTCCGTTTGAGGATGAAAAGCCGTGCTAAGCTTAAGTTGTTTACCCCAAGCTTTCTGCAGACTTTTCCAAAAGCGCGAAGTGAATCGAGGATCTCTGTCTGAGACGATGTTGGATGGTGCACCGTGGAGTCTCATGATCTCTCTTCTGTACGTATCTGCGAGTTTACTTATCGGATCTTCCTTGCGGATCGGTAAGAAATGAGCTGATTTGGTAAGTCGATTGATGACGTATAGTCCCCAGTCGGGTCATGAACCCGGCCCACGGGCACTACCCGTATCCGGCCCATAACAGATGGGTGGGAATAATGTCATTTGAGCTTATGGGCTTGGATGAACAGTAACCGCACACATGTGTGCGGCCCACGGCCCGGCATGACCGGTACAGGGTTAGACAGAATCATATTCTATCTATGAATAGGATTCACCTCAAAGAAGAGGATATTTACTCACCATAATTAGAAGATAACAATCAAATCTAATTCTGGTGCTTATCCTTTCCTTGGGGCCGAAGCATCAGTAACAGCCCATTAGGGTTGTCACTGCCTATAAAAGGAACCCTCAAGGGTTCCACAAAGGTATTACGTTCTATATACTCTCAACTCACTCGACTCCTATAAACCATAACCGATTACTTACTCTCACGCCGGAGTCTAATCGTGGGAAACATTCCCACGGTAAGCCTAACGCGTGTTGTTTAGTGTGCAGGATCCCAACCATACAGTTCACTTGGTGCAGGATCCGGAACCCAGCCAACCCGAATTAAGCCTAATTCGGGTCTAGCAAGGATCACCCAACTTTTGCATCAACAAGTTGGCGTCATCCGTGGGACCCATTACACTAAGCTAGAGCAAAATCTCATCTTGAACTCTCAATGACGAAGGGGCATCCGCAAGCTAATCCCAGGAACATAAATCCTGGAAATCTGAAGTCCCAAGGGGAAGGGATACTCATCCCCAATCAATCCCCTAGCCGTCCAACGGGCGGACAGAACAACCGCAGTGGTTTTCAGTCTATGGGAGTGACGAGCACGATCTCCATGAATCCTCCACCTACTTCGACCCTAGACAACCCTGACCCAGGGAGTGCGCCCAATCCCCCTAACAAGGAGCCGCGCAGACCGTCAATAGAGGAAGAAGTAGAAGTCCAACCACTCAGCGAGGAAGATCTCACTCGGGTTCTCACGCAGAACTTTGATAGGATCATCCCAGGGATTGCATCAAGGTTGAATCTAGGAAAGAACCTCCAATCTAGACTCAACTTTGGCAATGTCGGACCAAGCACCTCTTCCCAAAATCAGAGGAAAAGGAAGACCCGGCCTCAGGAGCGGAGCCTCTTCGAGGAAACTCCCCAACCTAGGAATGTGTTTGAGCGCATAGGAGATCGCCTCATGCAGGAACTAACGCAGTCTCAGGAAGGAGGAGAGAAGTCCGACGGTTCACCCGAGCGACCAGATCTGGAACTAACCAGAGCCACTCGCCGCACAAGTGTGTGGGATAGGATGAACACTGGGAAAAAGGCTCATGGCTCTTCTTAAAAGAGCGGTCCTCACCCAAGAGATGGGGCACCACCCCCTTCTCCAGATCCATCAGGAGAGGACTCGGATGACCATCCGCCCAAACGTCACCGACCTAGGCGTACCCCTCCACCACCACCAAACAATGATGAGTATTATGGTGGCCCCTATTATCTAGAGGCAGAAGCGGAGGATCTTTCCCGTCCGTGGTGTGACCCGTGGGAAGACCCTAGGCTCACCCGTCCATGGGCGGATCCCGGGGAAGATCCTTTTACTCTCCGCATACGGAACTACTCCGAGGACACAAAACGTCGCATGCCGGCGTGTGTCAAGACTTATGATGGAACTGGTGATCCGGATGATCACCTCAAAATATTTGATACGCAGGCTAAGATCGAGCGATGGCCCATTCCTATATGGTGCCAAATGTTCAATTCAACTTTGATCGGCAATGCTCGTGACTGGTTTGAGGGACTCCCTCCGCGAAGTATTGATAGCTTCACTGAACTACGCACTGCGTTCAAGAATAATTATACTCAGCGGAAGAAGTATAATAGGGATCTGGTCTCATTGGCAACTGTCAAGCAACGGTCGGGAGAGTCTACAGAAGCTTTCACTGAACGCTTCAACGACGAGTGCACACGCACGAAAACAATGTCGGAACTCCTGAAAATTTCTGACTACATGCATGCCATAACAGACAGGGAATTAATCAGACGTCTCAATGACAAGCGTCCCGAGAGGTATGATGACCTCATGGAAAGGGTCAGAAACTTCATAGAGGGAGAAACAGCGGTTGCCGCGGCCTACCCTTCCAAAGGAAACGGCTACCGATCGAACGACCAGTCCAGGAGACAGTCGGGCGGTCAAAGCAACCAGAACAATAGTAGGGGCTCAGATTACAAGAGCCAAAACAAAGGAGGACGGCCGGACGATAAGTTTACCCCTCTAAAGATGTCCTACCGGGAGATCTTGCTGACAGAAGGGGCAAATTTTCCGAGGCCTCCCCCAATGACGACTCCGCTGGACCGTCTGTTTCTGCGAGTTCCATAACGACAAGGGCCATGGCACGGAGGAGTGTATCCAGCTCAAGAAGCATATCGAGTCACTGATCAAATCAGGTAAACTCAAGCATTTGGTTAAAGATTGGAAGGATGGAAAAGACAACAAGAAGTATGACAAGAAGGATCCCCAAAAGGACAAACCTTCGACCATATACATGATCCAATCCAGACAACACCGCACGAGGCAGAAAATTGGTCAGAAATTTTCACGCGGAAGGGAAATCTCATTCCCTCCCATCACAGCAAGCGATGGGATTGATGCGCCTCTCACTATTGAGATAAGCATTGGAACACACAATGTTCGTCGCATGTATGTGGATGGAGGGTCATCAGCAGAAGTACTGTATGAACACTGTTTTGTGCAGTTACAACTAGAAATAAGAAGCCAATTGGTACCGGCCACGGCGCCGCTCATTGGTTTTAGTGGAGACACCATCTGGCAGATATTGCAACTGCGTCTGCTTGTAACCATTGGGAATGAGAAACACTCCACCACTGCGTGGATGAACTTTATGGTGATACGCTCACATTCTCCATACAATGGGATCATAGGCAGACCAGGTATTTTGGCCATACGTGCGGTACCTTCCACGGCATACGAAATGATCAAGTTCCCTGTAGAAGGAGGAATCGTCACCATTTACAACACAATCGTACCAGCATCCGAGTGTCATACCGTGACAATACCGGTTCCGCCCGTTCCACCCAAGGATGGATCACCGCCTCCCAATTGGAAGGTGGCAATCCATCCTGATTATCCGGAACAGGCGGTATCCATAGGAGGAACGCTCTCGGATAGCGGCAAGAGGGCCATGTGCTCTCTCTTAAAAGCGAACTTAGACATATTCGCATGGGAGCCAAAGCATATGACAGGCGTACCACGCGCGATAGCAGAACATAAGCTCCAGATCCGCCAGGGGTATCAACCTGTCAAGCAAAAGAAGCGCGGCCAGGCACCTGAACGCAGCCGAGTGATACTGGATGAAGTACGGAAGCTAGTGGACGCGGGTATCATGCGCGAGGTATACTACCACGAGTGGTTATCCAATCCAATCATGGTCAAAAATATGACGGAAGTTGGCGCATGTGTGTGGATTTCACGGATCTGAACAAAGCTTGTCCACAGGATTGTTACCCGTTACCGGAGATTGACTGGAAGGTGGAATCTCTATGTGGATATCCCTTTAAGTGCTTTCTAGACGCATATAAAGGATACCACCAGATCCAGATGGCGGAGGAGGACGCAGAGAAGACGTCGTTCCATACCAGTCAAGGCGTATATTGTTATACGAAAATGCCGTTTGGACTAAAGAACGTCGGTGCTACATACCAGCGGCTTGTGGACAAAGCCTTTGACTCACAGATAGGCCGCAACCTAGAATTCTATGTGGATGACTTAGTCATAAAAAGTCATACGGAGGATGCACTTCTCCGGGATGTCCAAGAGACATTCGACACACTGAGGAGGATTAATATGAAGCTAAACCCAAAGAAATGCACGTTTGGGGCAACGGAGGGAATGTTCCTTGGATATATGATTGATCCAAATGGCATCAGACCTTGCCCAGATAAAACGGACGCAGTAATACAGCTACCATCCCCTCAGACACGGAAAGAGGTGCAATCCTTAAATGGGAAGCTGGCCGGGCTAAATAGGTTCTTATCAAAGTCCGCAGAGAAGTCACTACCCCTATTTAAAACACTCAAGAAGTGCATTAGGAAGGGAGACTTCCGGTGGACAAAGGAAGCCGAGGAAGCCTTTGGCCAACTCAAGCAACACCTTGCATCTCTCCCTATGTTAGTAGCTCCCCGGCCAAAGGAGGAGCTCATTATGTATCTATCAGCCACACATGGAGCAATAAGTGCGGTACTAATGACGGATAGGGATACGGTACAAACTCCGGTCTACTTCATAAGTAGAACATTACAAGGGCCGGAGTTGAATTACTCCTCTATGGAAAAATTGGTTTTGGCACTAGTGTTTGCTACAAAACGGTTGCGCTGATACTTTCAGGCGCACCCAATTGTAGTCATTACTGACCAGCCAATAAAACAAGTCATCTCTAGACCGGATGTGGCAGGAAGGCTACAAAAATGGAGCATTCTATTGGGGGAGCATAATATATCTTATAGGCCAAGGACGGCTGTTAAAGGCCAAATCTTGGCAGATTTCTTGATAGAGAAGCCGGATGAGGAAGGACCAGTCGTAAAACAAAACGAGACTCCAGCAGAACCATGGGTGTTATTTACGGACGGATCTTCGTGTACGGATGGGTCAGGAGCTGGTCTCATCCTCACAAATCCGGGAGGAATGGAGTTTACGTACGCCCTCTTCTTTGAGTTCACAGCCACCAACAACGAGGCGGAATATGAAGCATTAATTGCGGGTTTAAAAATCACCGCTAGAATGGGAGTCCACAACCTTGAGGCCTACGTGGACTCACGGCTTGTCGCGAACCACATTTTAGGTGGATATGTGGCTAAGGAGGATAACATGGTCCGATACTTGGAGAAAGTCAAGTCACTCATCGCGGCTTTCAGCAAGTTTTCTATCAAGCAGGTACCAAGAGGTGAGAACAAGAAGGCGGACGCTCTTAGCAAGATGGCATCCACAAGCTTCACCCACTTGTCCAAGCAAGTCTTGGTGGAAATACTCAAGGAAAAGTCTATAACAGAAGGGCAGGTCGCTACTATAGTTGAGGAGGATGGACCTACATGGATGACCCCGGTCGTCAACTATTTGACTAGTGAAACCCTTCCGGACGATGAAAAAGTGGCGCGGCGCATCAGAAGGAAGTCGCAGCACTTCGAACTTCGAGAAGGTATCCTCTATAAGCGCTCCTTCTTGCAGCCGTGGTTGCGGTGTGTTGGACCACGTCAGGCTACTTATGTAATCAGTGAGATACATGAAGGGTTATGCGGCATGCACGCAGGTCCACGATCCGTGGTAGCTCGAGCCTTACGGATAGGATATTATTGGCCTACCATGCATAGGGACGCGCGCGTCATGATTCGCAAGTGTAGTGATTGCCAAGTGCATAGACCAGTGCCGCGACATCCGCAGCAGGAGCTTACACCTATTACATCCACATGGCCATTCTATAAGTGGGGAATCAACATCGCAGGACCATTTCCTGTAGCTGCGGGGGGAGTTAAGTTCTTGATTGTCGCAATGGACTATTTCACACGATGGATAGAGGCCAAGGCAGTCAAATCCATCACAGGCAAACAAGTTAAAAAGTTTGTTTGGGAGAACATTGTGTGCCGTTTTGGCTTACCAGGAGAAATCATCTCGGACAACGGTAAACAGTTCACGGATAATCCATTCAAGGACTGGTGCGCATCATTGAATATCAAACGGCGCTTCGCGTCTGTTAAGCACCCGCAGACAAATGGCCTTGTGGAACGAGCAAATAGAAGCTTGGGAAACGGCATCAAGGCACGTTTGGAGGAACGAAGTGCCAGATGGGTGGATGAGCTAACACATGTTCTATGGGTGCATAGGACTATGATCAAAACAGCCAACGGGGACACTCCATTTGCATTGGCCTACGGCACTGAAGTTGTTATACCAGCAGAAATCGGAATGCCTACCATCCGTACGGCGGAGGTTAATGTCGTCACGAACGACGAGCAACTGCGAATCAACCTGGATTTGTTGGCAGAAAAAAGGGAGATAGCAGCCATCAATGAGGCTAAGTCCAAGGCTAAAATGAAGGCTTATTATGACGTCAAGGTTAAAGGTGTTTCTTTTCGACCGGGAGATTATGTCTATCATGCTAACGAAGCAAGTCGAGCGGAGAATACAGGAAAGCTGGGCCCTAAGGGGGAAGGACCGTATGAGGTCGCGGAAGCCTTAGGAAGAGGCGCGTACAAGTTAGGTGACATGGATGGCCGCGATCTGGAACGCACGTGGAACATCTCTAATCTCAAAAGGTGCTATCTTTGAAAGCTACGGCTTCCGCATGGATACTTTGCTACGCTTGGCTTTAATGAAGATCCATGTACTCTATCCGTTTTGTCTCTTATGTTTCTTCTAGGTTCCTTTTTTGTTTTAAGACTTCCCATTCTTGTTTAAACAAAAAATGTAAACGTTCTAATAAAATGTCGTGGTGCCTAGCTAGCTCCACAGCTTGTTTTTTGCAAATTATTTTTTAGGATTTTGTTAGTCGTGTGAATTTTAGTTGTTATTATAATATGTCATGCCTCATTCATATGCATTCATTCAATCACCGTACATGTACTATACACCTCCAGGCGGGGTAAGAGGATTAAGTGAACCTACTAATTCAACTTGTCGCGTAAGAGGGATGCAACCCCAGCGACGCGGATCATGTATCCTTACTAGACACCTTACTCACAAGACGTTGTGGTAAGTTCCGTATGCCGTACTCACGCAGTGCTTTGCATAGTAAAGATGCACGTCGCATGTCTAGTGAATTATAGACTTGCATGTATTTTCTCTTTTGTGTAAGACGTGACATGTCATGCAGTATCGGTATACGATATTTAACAAAATAAAAATACACAAGTTTCCAAATAATAACAAAATGGCCGTGGTTATCACAAACTTACATACAAAGGACAGTTATTTCACACATGTCTTAGCCGTGTACATGC
This sequence comes from Glebionis coronaria, assembly GCA_025667525.1. NCBI lineage: Eukaryota > Viridiplantae > Streptophyta > Magnoliopsida > Asterales > Asteraceae > Glebionis > Glebionis coronaria. The sequence continues at coordinate 628,757,364 of CM046874.1, read as the reverse complement.
ACGGACGAATAAAAGCTACAGATGTTTAAAGGTTACAAACCAAATTGTCTGAAATAAATAACAAAGTAGGGGCACCCTACATGGGGGGAGAAACTTACCTATCTCCACTTGTTCTTCAGCCAAGCAAGGCAACCTCTCACCACGTTCCCTCCGCTTCAAGGCTTGAGCCGCATTCCTCTCCAGCACCCCGCTTAAAGGTTCTTCATCAAGTACGATCCTGGTTATGTCCTCATAGATAGGAAGTGTAAGGTGGTTGGGCGAGGGAGTGAAGGAAGCACGGGAATGACCCTCATCTTGAAAGAACGCACCAAGACTAAGCTTTTCCATGACCTCCATGTTTGATGCATCCTTTGTGGCTTCCAGCTCGGCCAAGAATGGATAATGTAGATCTCGCATTGCGGCCATGGAAGCAGTCATCTTGTTAGCAGCTTCAGGATTAAAGAAAGCATGCCTGTTGAAGTTCTCCTTTTTCTTGATTAGCTCTATGGCTTGGACCATTCCTTCATGGCGGCCATGATCAATGCCATCCGACACAAGGCTCGCAAACTGTTGCACAAATTCAGGGGCTTCCAGCACCTTGGTAACGGCCAGACGTGCCCCGTGTCCTACCATCCACCTGCGGCCGGCAATGGCTGCTAGTAGTTGGGGGCATAGCACGTCGTCACGTTCGGTGGTAAGGGAATCTATTATCACATCTTTTTGAGCGGACGCCTCCCTTAGCTCCTTGGTCGTAACCCTCTCGTAAGCAAGCTCTTCTTGTACCTTTTCCAAGCCTTGGATTATTATCTGGGCATCCTCAAGTTTTTTGGTAAGCACGGATACTTGGCTGGAGGAGGACTTGGCGGACGCCTCTGCTACGGTCACCTATATGAGAAAGATTACTTGTTAGATTATGGTTCTTATGGAATGAGAGTGATGCGTCGTGGATACGTACCTTGGTTGTTGCGGCCTCAAGTTTTGCCTCGAGCTCGGCCACCTGTTGGTCATAAGCATTAGCGTGGGCTGATTGTTCCTTCACGGTCGCCTCAACACTAGCAAGTTGGGATTGGAGGGCAGCAATTTGAGCTTCATTCTCTTCGATCATCCTCTCCCTCCGTCCAACTTTCCTCTTGAGGGACTCCACATGCCCAAGCGCGGCTTCTAATCTCACTCTCATCGAGGTGCCCATTGCCATTTGATGCACCAAGGCGCCATTATACTCATCCACCAAGTCAGCATGGCTTAGTGCATTCACGTCTTGTACCAAGCCTGGTGGGATGTAGTTATTGAGGTACTCACGGCATTCCTCGGCTTCCCACATTCGTGACGCAGTGGTAATATTCCAAACAGGATTGAACGATTGAGAGGGGCCAGATGTTGGGAGGTCTTGGGAGGCTGTGGGGGTACCTTCTTCGAATGCAGGATCGGATCTTGTGACGGCCGTATGAAGCATAGGGTCTCTCTCCACTTCCTTCTCTTTTCCCTTCTCCATTTGGGCATCAGGCGGAGGCACGGCACCAGTTTGTTCATTCCTGTAAAACAAACATTTGGATACATATCAAGTATTGATTAAAGGAAATTTGTGGCTCTTACTTAGCAAGATAAAGCCTTACATGTTATTTCCTGCTAGTTCTGATGCAGTCGGGGGAATCTGAGTAACTGGATCGACCTGGGCAGCCCGGACCGTCTCGGAGGCCTGGGTGGTGCTCCCAACAGATTGATATAGGGGGTGATCCTCTCGAAGATTTTTGGCGGGGGCATTGTGTTCGCCAACCTCGGCCGGAGCGACTCTTCTTACCCGCTTATTTTTTCTGCGGGTACGCTTAGCGACGGGATGAGCTGCTGCTTCTTCAACCTCCTCTTCAACTTCTTTTTCGGCTTCCTCGTCGTCCTCTTCATTGACTTGCTGCACCTCCTCCTCATCGTCGCCCAGCATCTGGCGAAGGCTGGAGGTGGTCCTCTCAATATTATCTCCTTGCTCTTCCCCATGTGCGGGAGTGGCATTCTTAGGCGGCGAGGAGGGCCTGGCTCCTCCTTCGAGCATCCTATTATCACCATCCTCGTTGGAAAAATCGACGGGGTTCTCAAGAGAGTTGTTTCTTCTTCGTCCGAGTGGGGGTCCGACACGGCTTCCAGAGCAACCGTCACGTTTCGGGTATGCTCAAGGAGGGGTAATTCATTCTCACGTCTGGGACGAGATCCCTCTGGTTCGAGCTTTGGGTTGCCTTGACGTAGAAGTCCAAAAAAGTTCATCTCTGCCACAAACAACAAAATATATTAGGCATTACAAAATAATTGAATGCGCTTTGTGGTGTGTGGATGCTAACCTACCTTCACCCTGCCTTCTCCAAAACACAGGATATCTGTTGGACGAGCCGAAATAGTTGTGGCTAATCCCTAGCAAACAGAGAAATGCTTCGGGGAGGTTTCTATGGAATCCCGTCCTGTTCAGATCTATTTCTCGGGAGTGTTGGGGGTTATATGTACTAACATGCGGCAAGGGGTCGTGGGATAACCTATGTTTGAAGGCATAATCGACCGGCCACACTATCGAGTCAATGAAAAAGTAATGGTCGTACCAGTTTTTCAATGAGTCCATGGGCTTATTATGGGACTGGGGGCTGTTGGGAGATCGTTTCTTAAAAGATAGCCAACCATTTACTATGCTGGGGGTGTAAAATAGCCGGAATAGTTCTACGGTTGGGGGAATTCTTCTAGCACGGCAAAGAATCTCGAATTGACTTATCTTACATGCGCCTATACAGTGAAGCTGGCTAATATGTACATCATAATATCCTAATAGATCTATGAGGAAACGGGTAAACGGAATGCGGTAGTTGGCCGCATCAAAAAGGCGTGTGTATAGGCCAATTTTACCCTACGGAGCCTCAGTTATGAGGTCTCCGGCGCCAGGGAGCGAGGGGTGTAGGTTGGTAGGTATGAAGTAGTTGGTACAAAAGCGATCTAATTGTTCATGGGTCATTACGTTGAGCACGGATCCAATTGTGGGGTTGTTTCTTTGGGCCATTACTAAATAAAAAGGTAAGGACGTGGTATTCTAACCTGTGGAGGAAGGGGTCCGTGCGTGCTTAAGTGAAGCTAAGAAGAAAAGATTTAATGGCAGAAATGGAGATAAAGACTGTGTGTTTCACACAGCCGTAGGGGTGGCTTATTTATAGGGTTGCCTCATGGGTCATGGTCTGTTGGATGCGTGACACGTGTTTGCCACTATCCTTAATCGTGTGGTTAGGGTGTAAGTGGCAAGTGAAACGTCAGGTGGGACCCACGGTTCACTTCTGACTCAGACGTTTACGGTGCTCGAGGTTCTGACTGTTTGCACTTTGTCAGTCACAATGGCAGGTGAACAGTTGTTTATGTCGGGATATGCGGTCTTACGTAAGACCCAAATTCAATGCTACATTTAATTTGTCTCAGTCATCACGTGCGGTTGAGATATTAATGGAATAAATTCCTAAATCAGGTTGCCACGTGCGGCCAAAACAAATTCTTGGACAAATTATCATTCACTAAAGATCTTTCTTGGTACGTCCAGGGAGCATCTTGATAGTCTAGAGGTTACGCCTACGGCTGTAACAACTAGACTGGGGGAACATGATGACTATAGTCCCCAGCCGGGTCATGAACCCGGCCCATGGGCACTACCCGTATCCGGTCCATCACAGTAGGTGGGAATAATGACATTTGAGCTTATGGGCTTGGATGAACAGTAACCGCACACATGTGTGCGGCCCACGGCCCGGCATGACCGGTACAGGGTTAGACAGAATCATATTCTATCTATGAATAGGATTCACCCCAAAGAAGAGGATATTTACTCACCATAATTAGAAGATCACAATCAAATCTAATTCTGGTGCTTATCCTTTCCTTGGGGCCGAAGCATCAATAACAACCCATTAGGGTTTTCACTGCCTATAAAAGGAACCCTCAAGGGTTCCACAAAGGTATTACATTCTATATACTTTTAACTCACTCGACTCCTATAAACCCTAACCGATTACTTACTCTCACGCCGGAATCTAATCGTGGGAAACATTCCCACGGTAAGCCTAACGCGTGTTCTTTAGTGTGCAGGATCCCAACCATACAGTTCACTTGGTGCAGGAGCCGGAACCTAGCCAACCCGAATTAAGCCTAATTCGGGTCTAGCAAGGATCACCCAACTTTTGCATCAACATCGATCAATGATAACCCAAATTGCATCGTGCTTCCTCTTGGTAGGCGGAAGGCCAGTAACAAAATCCATGGTGATTTTATCCCACTTCCACTCTGGAATATCTAACGGTTGAAGGAGACCGCCAGATCGCTGATGCTCGATCTTAACCTGCTGGCAGGTAAGACATTTGGAGACGTAAGTGGCCACATCCTGTTTCATACCACTCCACCAAAAGTACTGCTTGATGTCATGGTACATCTTAGTCGAACCAGGATGTATAGAGAATGGGGAGCTATGAGCTTCAGCTAACAAAGCTTCCCGGAGTTCTTGGTCATCAGGAACACAAAGTCTCGTGCCCTGCCATACGATACCATCTGCATCTACTCTGAATTCCGTCTGCTTCTCCAAATTCTGTACTATCGCCCAGATTTCTCCGTCATCCTTCTTAGCTTCCTTGATCTTAGAGAGTAACTCGGGTTCTACTCTAAGATTAGCCCAGTAACCGTGTTGTCCACGTACCATGATCTCGATGTCTAGTCGCTCCAAGTCTCTGATGATTTCCTCTTCGATTTTAATGCCGTTGATCATTCCGGACTTCCTGCTAAGAGCATCTGCTACTACATTTGCCTTTCCGGGATGATACTGTAGATTAATGTCATAATCCTTCAACAGCTCTAACCATCTCCTCTGCCCCATGTTCAATTCACGCTGAGTGGAAGATATACTTCAAGCTCTTGTGGTCCGTGAAAATGTCACATGATTCTCCATATAAGTAGTGCCTCCATATCTTCAATGCAAACACGACTGCAGCAAGTTCCATGTCATGCGTGGGGTAATTTTCTTCATAAGGCTTAAGCTGCCGTGAAGCGTACGCGATCACTTTCCCATGTTGCATGAGAACACAGCCAAGTCCCTTCCCCGATGCATCGCTGTAGATTTGAAATCCACCCGTACCAGATGGTAGAGTAAGAATAGGTGCAGATACTAGCTTCTGCTTCAGGTCTTCAAAGTTCTTCTCTCGATCTTCAGTCCAGACGAATTTCTCCCCTTTCCGCATCAGTTTGGTCAATGGTAGTGCTAGGCGGGAAAAGTTCTCCACGAACCTACGGTAATAGCCAACTAAGCCTAAGAAACTGCATAGTGATTCCTTCTGCTGATACAATGTGACCTAAGAATGCCACCTTGTCTAACCAGAACTCACACTTGGAGAATTTAGCATACAGCTGCTTTTGGCGAAGAATCTGTAGTACTGTACGAAGATGGTCTTCGTGTTCCTCCTTGGACTTTGAGAAAATCAGGATGTCATCGATGAAGACAATAACGAACTTGTCCAAAAATTCATGGAAGATTCTGTTCATCAAATCCATGAACACTGCTGGAGCATTTGTCAGGCCAAATGGCATAACTACAAACTCGTAGTGGCCATAACGGGTACGAAAGGCAGTCTTAGAGATGTCCTGCTCATTGACCCGTAGCTAATGATAGCCTGACCTAAGATCAATCTTGGAGAAGTGTTTGGCCCCTTGGAGTTGGTCAAACAGATCGTCAATGCGTGGCAGTGGATATCTATTCCGAATGGTAATCTTGTTGAGCTCGCGATAGTCTATACAAAGACGCATACTGCCGTCCTTCTTCTTAACAAACAAGACCGGTGCGCCCCATGGAGATGCGCTCGGTCGAATGAAACCTCGTTCAAGAAGTTCTTGCAGTTGATCCTTCAGCTCTTTCAGCTCTATGGGAGCCATGCGATAAGGAGCTTTGGAGATTGGTTCAGCTCCTGGAATAAGCTCGACACTAAATTCCACTTCTCGTGCAGGTGGTATGCCCGGAAGTTCGGCTTGAAAAACATCTTAGAATTCCGACACTATAGGTTGATCCTGAATTGATGGAGATTCAGCATCCATGTTGTGAACCGTAGCTAGATAACCCTCGCAGCCATGTGACAGTAGTGCACGCGCTTGCAGGGTTGATATGACTTGTACAGACCGTCCGGGTATGAACCCATTATGAATGTACTCTGGTGCATTACATCACCGAAGATAACTCGATATGAATGGCAGTCTATTGTAGCATGATGCTTGGATAGCCAATCCATGCCCAAAATCATGTCGAAGTCATTCATGTCCAGCGGAAGTGCGTCAACAGGTCGAACCTTATCATCAAATTCTAGGGGAAGACTCTTGTATACATGGGTGATTAATACAGAGTCCCTCAAAGGCGTGGAAATAGTAAGGCTATTTTCTAGTGGCAAGGGAGGCATCCTAATGTTCTTAGCATAAGCAGTAGAAATAACCGAGTGAGTAGCACCCGTATCGAAAAGAACACATGCAGCTTGACCATACATATACAAGATTCCAGTGATGGTACCTGTAGACTTGTTGGCCTGGTCTCGAGATGTCGTGTAGACACGCCTGGTAGTAGGAGGCGGCTTGGTATCAGCATGTCCCGATGTACCCTCCATCTCTCCCTTACGGCAATCCTTCATAATATGGCCAGGAAGACCACACTTGAAGCACGCATCAGTATTACGGCGACATGGTCCTGGGTGCCTACGGTGGCAAGTAGAGCAAAGAGGATGAGTGAATCCTCCAGCAGGTGCTCTAGCTGGCTGGGAACCTGATAAAATATTTTACATAAGACATGATAATTGGGTAAAAGGACAAAGCGGATAATCATAAGATGGAATACCAGTGATAGATGGACGGCTAGGCTGCGAACCTCTCTGGTTCTGGTCCCTACCGTTTTCATGGTTCCTGGTAGAAGTTTTGCTAAAGTGTCAGAATATGAGTTATAACATGAAATCATAAGGAAATGCTTAAGTATTAGGACCTGCTGCTGTTGGAGTGCCCAACGTTGTTACGGTAATTATCATTACCGCCACGCCTATCCGTAGCAGAATGGTCGTTAGTCTGACTGTTTCCCTTGGGCTGATGAGGCTGCTGCTGAGTAGCCGGTTGAGACCGGTCCCCAGTTTTCTGCCTGGAAGATACATTTAAAGAGATGAATAATTTACATATGGAAAGTATACGGATTGATCACCGATTGAATACGAATGTTTACCTCTTGTCGGGTCTCTTAGCTTCCTCGAACTCATCTCTCTCCTGCAGCATCTCCAGTTTACGTGCTGCATCGGCCACTTGTGCTACCGTATCCAACGGAGCACCTGATAAGTTATTGGCGATCCTTGGATTAAGAGCCCAACGAAAGTATAGTGCTTGTTCCTCAGTGGTGCCTGCAGCTGCTCTCAGGACACCAGCATAGCGAAGGAAACGTTGCATGAAGTCATTGCTGTCTTCGTCAGGTCGCTGTCTAAGAGTATAGTATTCCCTCATGAGCCGATTCCTTCCTTCCATGGGAAAGATGTTAGGCGGGGGAGGATAGCCGTCGTTCTGATGAAGGGCGTCTTGCATCTCTGCATCAGCAGCTGCAAATATTGCCTAGAGATTGTCTGTGTTTGCCATCTGACAGTTTAACATAAAACATATGATTAAACAAATCAAAACATAAAATATATATATACATGAAAAAAAATTTATACTAAAATTTCACGAGAAAAAATTTATGCAAGAAAATTTTGTGTATGAATGCATGATGCAGTTTTATGAAAACTTTTGTATGCTCGAGAGTGAACGCCTCTGGTCAGTTCACCCAAAACAAAAGACATAACGAGGGGACGCCTATGGGTCGGTCCCAAATCTAAAAGTTTCGATAAAACACATGCGAATAAATAGGGCCAGTCCTGTACCAACCATTACTTAGTAAAAAATATGCGACAATGACATGTATATGTATGCTTAAAAATGATGAATGCATGAAAACAACTGTCAGTTCTAGGAAGACCGTAGTGACTACCCACTAATCACAGGTCATATTTGAGAGCCTACAGGTCGAAGCCTTGGCTCTGATACCATAATTGTAACACCACATTTTGATAATGGAAATGTCACATGCAATTATGGCATGTCATCAAAGCATACAAGGAAAAATGTCTAAACATTACTTGACCATAAAAGGAAAATACCGGAATCAAACATCGGTAGTACAAATGTAAAGCTCATCACACACAAACATAGTATAGTTAAGGAAAGGACTAAACAATGTCCATAGCAAATGTATCAAAAGAAAGGAAATGCATAAAGTAAAGAAGGCTAGACAGCTTCCAGTCCATATGCACGTACTCTTAGTGTCTACGAGCGTCCCTGAGTACCTGCCGTTTTGGGAACATAGAAAAGGAAAACGGCTGAGCAAATACGCTCAGTGAACGGATGTACAATAAAGCATGAATAGGATAAGCATATAACATATAACAGCGGAAGAAAACTAAGTCTCGAGTAACCTGGTTAAGTCTTGATAAAACTGGTTTTATAGTTTGAAAAGCTTTATGTTTATCTTGTAAAAACTGTTTATCGTATTTTACCATTAGCCAATATAGGTCATGAAAATCCACCGTGCATGAATACTTGGAGGGGTGACCTCATCATGCAAATTAGAGGGGCTGCCTCTAATTTAATATACTGGTTTTTGGGTAGGAGGGATCAGCTCCTTGTGAAGGATGTAAGGCACACACCACATTCACCATGAAATCCTGACTGAAAACGTGTAACTAGGATGCACCCATACGCCCCACATGATAAATATAATATAAATGGCCAAAAGCTGAAGGGACGCCACGAGCAATCACTCCGCCGTTGTGAAGTCATAACAACAGTGTCTCTAATGTTATGGTTATGGTACCTCCATAACTAGGTGAAACTGGTCATGCATGTATATGGCTATAGGTATTCTTAATTAAACATAAGCAATCAAACACGTAACTTATACTACGGGAAAACATTGGCTGCATACGGGGAATCCTAATAAGGAAAGAATGTCCATACTAAAAGGACGGGAATCCGTACCTTATGTCCAGTGAACGAAGAAGATGAACTGAGAGGAATCCGACTTCCATATCGCTAGTGCTACATAAATACATACATGAATAAGTATCTGCTTACTAAATACGTAGCTGGTTTTATGTCATGTCTTAGCTTATTTTATATGTTCTTACTATGTTTTACTGTTTAAAGCCTTAAACTGTGTTTATCTTATATTCTTGTTTAATATAATTGAGTATTTCTGGTATTTCATGTATTATTATACTTACTGTGTAATAATAAGTAACTTTCCAAAAATAGCAGGTTTCCTAAAATAGAAAGTTTCCAAAAATAGAAAGTTTTTAAAAATAGAAAGTTTTCCAAAATAGAAAGTTACCAAAAATAGAAAGTTTCCAAAAATAGAAAGTTTCCAAAAATAGAAAGTTTCCAAAAATAGAAAGTTTCCAAAAATAGAATTACTGCTTAAAATAGATAAGTTTCTAAAAATAGAAAGTTTCCATAAATAGATCAGCTGTCTTAATTAAATAAGTTTCCATATATAGATTAGCTGCCTGAAATAAATAAGTTTCTAAAAATAGAAGGTTTCCATAAGTAGATTAGCTGCCTTATTTAATTAAGTTTCTAAAAATAGAAAGTTTTCACAATTAGAAATAAGCTGGTTAAATAAGCTAAGTATATAAGCCTAAGTGTTTTCATGATTATTTTCTAAGTCATATGATATAATGTATAGTTTAATAATTATTTCATGTAATTAAATTAAACTATAGGTTAAAATATTTAATTAAAGTATAACATGTTTTTAATCAAATAAAGTTAAATACTTAGGTTAAAACATGTATTATTATTTACTAATAATATAACCTAAGTCATGTTAATTAATTAATTATAACCATGGTTTTTAAATAATTAATTAATTATAAGTCTAAAATATAAAAATACTTAGGTTAATTAATTTCATGATTATTAATAATTAAAATAACCTAAGTCATGTTATTAAATTAATCATGTCATTTTATTAATTTAATTTTTAACATAAGATCATAAAAAAATAAAAATAAACATACACCATGAACCGGATCTAGACTAAAAACCATGAACCGGACATGAATACGACACCGTACCCCGAACCAAATCGGGGTACCCCTTGTCTTGATGCTGTCGTGGGACCCACACCAACCAACCGGGACCATATGGTCTCGGTGGTGGTCGGATGGCCAAACCGAAACCCCCCTTGGGTTCGGTGTAGGCTGCGGCCAAAACAAACACCCCTTAAAACAATACTTTTGATTTTATTAAACCCCAATTCATGTTAGATCCATGATTTTAATTAGGTTTTTGTAAAAACATAACATGTTCTTGATTTATAAAAGATAAAATCAAAAGAAAAAGGTTTAAAAAGGATTTACCGAATTCGTGGATCAAAAGGACGAAGAACAAACACGATCACCAACTAAAATTCCAAGATCCAAGATCACAAACCACCTCCTTGTGGTGTTTTTAGGGTGGCGGCCAAAAAGAAGGAAGAGAGGAGGGTTTTAGGTTTTTGCTAAAATCTTCTGTAAATGTAAAATGAGTAGTGTAAAAATCATTTAACCCCTTTAGTAAAAATTACAAGTGGGCTTGGCCCATTTGTCCCTTGTAGCCGCGGGTAGGGGACCCACATGGGGTACCCGTACCTTTTTCCGTATCTCGATGTTAAGCTATTCGTTCGTGATTATTTGTGTTCGCGTTTTAAGTGTTCTCGTTACGTAATTAGCGTGATCTAATATATTTATTTACGCTCGTAATAAATATATATACGTAATTTAATAATAATTCGTGTTTTAATTACGTTCATGATTTCATGATCGCATTTTCATGATTTATTTATTGTCAAATAATTATTACGTGCTCGTGCGTAGTAAATACTTATCGTGTTCTAACACGTACGTAATACATAAAATCCTAACACGTAATCGTAATCATGCTATATTAGGAAAGTTTAAATCTAGTACGTACGATCTTAAGGGTACTATTCATGGTAAAAGTATGCGGGTTTTACAGTTACTTCTTATCGATTGTTGATGATTATTCGAGGAGGGTTTGGGTTTATTTTCTTAGACACAAGAGTGAGGCGTTCAGCAAGTTCAAGGAGTGGAAGCAGTTGGTAGAAAACGAGACAAGTAGAAGACTGAGAAACTTCGAACGGATAATGGTTTGGAGTTTTGTAATCAAGAGTTTAATAACTTGTGCAAGGAGAGCGGGGTAGCAAGACATTTGACGGTTGCTGGAACTCCGCAACAGAATGGTCTAGCTGAACAAATGAACAGGACGCTCTTAGACAAGGTTAGGTGTTTACTGATTCAGTCTGGTTTGCCAGAATCATTCTGGGCTGAAGCAACGGTGACGGCAACATATCTGATCAATAGGTCACCATCTAAAGCATTGGAGAAGAAGACACCTATGGATTTATGGTCAGGACATCCGGCGAATTACGAGATGTTGAGGATATTTGGTTGCGTTGCTTATTCACACGTGAATCAGGGGAAGCTCAAGCCTAGAGCTATAAAATGCATATTCCTAGGGTATCCTGAGGGTGTGAAGGGATACAGATTATGGAGGTTGGATGATGTTAAACCGAAGATAATCATAAGCAGGGATGTGGTCTTTAATGAGAGCCTTATGTATAAGGATACTCTGAAAGGTGCTGGTGCTGCAGATTCTGGGAAGGAAATTGAGTTTGAGGTGGAACTTTAAGGCAGTCGGGTTGAACCAACTGTGGATCCTCATACTGGGGTAAATCCATGGAATGAATATGAGGATCAAGTTGAAGATGCAGTAGATGCAATGCCTCAACAACAGAATCTGGACAACTATGTTCTGGTGCGTGATAGAGCTAAGAGAACAACTACTATACCTGCAAGGTATAGGAATGAAGGTAATGTATCATTGTCTAGATCACCAGGGTCTAGGGAAGAAGATGATATTACAGCTTATGCGTTTGCTATTGCTGAGGAAGAAGATGCACATGAACCAATCAAATTCCAGGAGGCGATTAATTCATCTGAAAGGGATGAGTGGGTTCGTGCTATGGAGGATGAGATGAGTTCTTTAAAGAAGAATCATACTTGGGAGTTGGTCGATCAACCACGTGGTCAGAAGCTGGTAAGCTGCAAGTGGTTGTATAATATTAAGGAAGGGATTGAAGGCATTCAGAAACCAAAGTATAAAGCAAGGCTGGTAGCTCGGGGTTTCACACAACGAGCAGGGATTGACTATAATGAGGTATTCTCACCCGTGGTTCGACATACATCTATTAGGGTGATTCTCTCATTAACTGCTTGTGAAGATTACGAGTTGGAACAACTTGATGTGAAGACGGCGTTTTTGCATGGTAATCTTAAAGAAACCATTTATATGAGGCAGCCGCTTGGTTTTGAAGAAGGAACGGGCAACAAGGTATGTTTGTTGAAGAAATCCCTTTATGGTCTTAAGCAGTCTCCAAGGCAGTGGTACAAACGGTTTGATGTGTATATGGTCAGCAATGGGTTTAGCCGTAGCAACTATGATAGTTATGTTTACTTCAAGGAGTTAGCACCAGGTATGTACATATATCTACTGTTGTATGTAGATGATATGTTGATTGCTTGTAAAAGCAAGTCTGAGATCGAATATACCAAGGGACTACTGCGGAAAGAGTTTGATATGAAGGAACTTGGTCCAGCTAGGAAGATACTTGGTATGTAGATTGTCAGGGATAAGGGTAACTGAACCCTGAAGGTGTCTCAGTCGGGATATGTGCGGAAAATTCTAAATAACTACAGAGTGGATAATGGCAAGTCGGTCTCTGTGCCATTGGGAGCACACTTCAAGGTATCTTTGAAGGATTGTCCGTCGAGTGACTGAGATGTGGAAAGAATGAGTAAGGTCCCATATGCGAATGTTGTAGGTAGTTTAATGTACTTGATGGTTTGCACTAGACCAGATATTGCGTACGCGGTTAGCATTGTGAGCAGGTATTTGGCGAATCCAGGTAAAAATTACTGGGAAGCGGAGAAGTGGATTTTGAAGTACTTGAAGGGCACTGCTGATGTAGGTCTAGTGTATGGTAGAGATCAAGGGAAACATGTGGATGTTGACGGTTTCGTGGATAGCGATTATGCAAAAGACCCTGACAAGGGTAGGTCGATAACCGGGTACGTGTTTATGGTACATGGTTGTGTTGTGAATTGGAAAGAAACTCTGCAGCATGTTGTTGCATTGTCTACTACAGAGGCGGAGTATATGGCGCTTACGGAAGCTGTTAAGGAAAGAATTTGGCTTAAAGGTCTACTAATCGAGCTGGGAATAAACCTAAGGTCAGTGGTTGTGAATTGTGATAATCAAGGGGCAATTCATCTCTCAAGAAATGCTATGTTTTATGAGAGGACGAAGCATATCAACGTGAGGTATCACTTCATCAGGGAGATCATAGAATCTAAAGAGATTGAAGTTGTAAAGATAGGCACGTAGGATAATGCAGCTGACGCGTTTACAAAGGTGGTTCCAGGTCCGAAGTTCAAGTATTGCATGAAGATACTTGGTGTCGGGACTAACTAGTCTTGTCACTAAGGTGGAAATTGTTGAATATAGTTTCCTAAGATAGTTAGTATCTTGATTAGGTTTCTTTCCTTATTGTACGGTAAGTGTGTCGAGTGGGCTTGGCCCGAGTTTGTAACCGACCCCCTCACTCTATAAAAGGAGGTGAGGGGGTGATGCTCAAATCACACCGTAGCTTTTATTCTTTCTATGTAATCGATCGATTGGTATAATAAAGTAAATCGTTTGATTACCCCTTTATGTGTCGTTCTTCTGGGTTTCTGTCGTTGCAACTCTGTGATCTTCTTTAAGCGATCTATGTTTCCGCATATCGATCTTCGGTTCCCAACAGTTTCTTTACTTCAAATAATTCAAATGAATAATGTTCTTTCTAAAATTCTTCCAATAGTGTTTCCATTGACATCTCTCAAAACGACTTTACAGCCACCTTACTTGGAAGGTCACTATCATATCTCACAGGGATTGTTTTTTCAGATTCTTTGTAATTCCTTTGAAAGTTTGTAAATTTTGAAACAAAATTTGCAACAACACATCACTCCAAGTGACTCTCATTTTGAGTGTCACGTCATCAAAACTCACCCACTCACCCACTCACTCACATAAAAAAAATTGGGGAGTCATCACTCCAAATGATGGGTGAATGTGGGACCCACTTTTTTTTTATTTCGCACATTTTCAAACTAAACTAATTCATTTCATAAGTAAAAATAAATTCATTTCATTGAAAAAATCAATTTTTTTCCTTTTTAATTTATATAACTAATTTGTATTAAATTTTAATTTTTATTAAAAATATAAATTATAATAAAAAAAATTAAAATAAAACCCCTATTCCCTGTTGGAAAATGTTTTGCAAAATATGGTTTTTGCAATACGTTGGACATAATTTTATATATGTATATGTTATATATATTTGTAGTACTTAGTAGCTTTGCGTTCTCCTCGAAGAGAGCTTCGCAACGAGCTAAAGTATGTCCAATATGGAGTTAATATGAATGAGATATCGTGTCTCAAAGTGAGTCATGTGAAACACAATATTTGGAAAAATATTTGTCCCACATCGCTTGAAACATGAAGTGAAAACATGTTTATAAGGAAAAATCCTAGTTTCTACCCTACAATATTCATTTGTGGGTTTTTACTCCCACGCCTACGCGCTCGCAGAGGGGGGGGGGGGTGCAGAAAGTGGGGTTTCTAGGCCAAAAACGGGTTCGAAGCTACTGAACTTGTGCACGAGCGCGCGACCTGCGGACACGAATGCAGCTCCGAAAACTGGCTTGGGTGCGGGCAGATTTCGGTATCTTTTTTGCTGCGAATTCGATTTGTTTTTCCAGAAAATTCTGTACATCTATTTTAGGAATAGATACAGAAACAGAATATTTTGTGTTAAAAAGACAGACAGGAAATCTGTTTTAGTTATAACAGATTTTCCTGACTGTGGTATATATTTTCTTTGAGAACAAGTAAAGTTTTCAGTATAAATATAACCTCTTCTCATTCAGTTAAATATATCAGAAAAAAACGCAGCTTTTTCCTTACAAAATTATCAGACAGCTTTGCAGCAGCTCGTCGATCAGAAACACGCAAGGCTTCCGTGATCTTTCAGGCAAGTTTGTTAAGTCCGGCTGTACAACAGCTTTAGACGTTGTACCCTGGGAAACAGACGGCGAATCTGTTTTAAGGGAAGCGTGTTAAACACGTGCCTCGTCTTTGTTTTACTGCTTTCTTCATTATTGTTAATTACTTTCTGTCAATTAAATTCTGTCAATTTAATTTCTGTTATTTTATTGTAAATTCGATTTTATAATAAAAGTGTACACCGTTTCCTACAATCTTAAAATAGATTATGGTTTAACAGAATTAAAACTTTTATTAAAATCGGATTAATAATTTTATCCGATTTGTTTATAAACTAATTCTGCCGAAACCAGGATTGAGTTTCACTAGAAATCAGTTTTAATTTATAGATTTTTATTAACAGTTAACGTTTTTTTTAGCAGTTCTTCTAATCAGTTTATTGAAATCAAGATTGTGTTTCTGTTAAACTTATATTTTTGATAATTGCATCTGATTCATTGAAACCAAGATTGAGTTTCTTTGAAGCAGATCCACTATAAGTATATAGAGATCACGACTAAATTTCTTATATACAGATTTATAACAGTTGTGTAACTGTTTGTGTTTTGATCTTGTTTGATCTTTCAGAATGTCTACTAGCACTTCTGAAACTCCTGCAACTACTACTCTGAAAGTAACTGTTGCACCAGTTACCCACACAGTTGCTAATCATGCTGAAAAACCAGAAAAATTCAATGGACAGAATTTTAAGAGGTGGCAGCAGAAGATGTTCTTCTATCTCACTACTTTGAACCTTGCGAAGTTCTTAAAGGAGACTGTACCTCAGGTGGAACCTCCTAAAGAAGGTGTACCCGAAAATCAACAAGCCGTGCAAGCTGTTGAAGCATGGAAACATTCAGACTTCTTGTGTCACAACTATATTCTGAATGGTTTGGTGGACTCTTTGTACAATGTGTACTGCAAGACTAAGACTGCCAAAGAATTATGGGAGTCGTTGGAACGCAAGTACAAAACTGAGGATGATGGTACAAAGAAGTTCGTGGTAGCTCGCTTTTTGGATTACAAGATGGTTGATTCAAAGAGTGTGATAACTCAGGTTCAAGATCTGCAGGTTTTGCTACACGACATTCATGCTGAGGGTATGACTTTGAGTGAAACTTTTCAAGTTGCTGCTATCATTGAAAAGTTACCTCCAAGCTGGGTAGAATTAAAAACTACTTGAAGCATAAGCGAAAGGAGATGACTGTTAAAGACTTGGTTGTTCGTCTTCGTATTGAAGAGGACAACAAGCTGGCTCAGAAAAATACTTATACACCTGATTCTGCCAAGGCAAATATGGTTGAGCATGGTTCGTCTTCTTTAAAGTCTAAAGGCAAGAGCTTTGGAAAAAGGAAGAATGACAAGAAGAGCAAAGGGAAGTCTGAGTACCTTACTCCTAAGGCTGGAATTGCGAAGCAGAAGTTCCAAGGAAATTTCTTCAACTATGACAAGCCAGGTCATCGTGCTGCTAATTGCAAAGCTCCAAAGCGGGTGACTCCACGCGAGGCTAATATGGTGAATGATAATGTGGACATGATTGATATGGTGTCTGATGTCGTTACCATGATCTCTGAAGTTAACCTGGTAGGTTCTAATAATATTGACTGGTGGGTTGATACTGGGGCAACCCGTCATGTGTGTGCTGACAAGAGTATGTTTTACTCTTTCAGAGCGGTTGACAATGGAGAGAAGCTGTACATGGGCAACTCTGCAACTGCTGATATCAAGGGCGACGGAGATGTTATTTTGAAGATGACATCCGAGAAAGAGCTCAAGTTGACTAAAGTCTTGTATGTTCTGGAGATTCGCAAGAATCTTGTGTCCGGGTGGCTTTTGAATAAGTTTGGTTTTCGTCTTGTTTTTTAGTCTGATAAAGTTGTACTTTCTAAGAATCAAATGTATGTTGGTAAGGGGTATGTCCTGAATGGTATGTTTAAGCTCAATGTAATAGTTGTTAAGAATGATATCAATAAAATGAATTCTTCTGCTTACTTGATTGAGTCTTCTAATGTGTGGCATGGCCGTCTTGGACATGTTAATTTTAATTCAATGCGTCGTTTGATTAAATTTAATGGCATACCAAATTTTCATATTGATTCAAATTATAAGTGTGAAACTTGTGTCGAAGCCAAACTTACAAGATCATCTTTCAAATCGGTTGAACAAAAAACCGAACCACTTGATATGATACACACAGACATATGTGATTTGAAATCACTAGCCACAAAAGGTGGCAATAAGTACTTCATCACGTTTATTGATGATTGCACAAAGTACTGCTACGTTTACTTGTTGAAAAGTAAAGATGAACCTATAGACAAGTTTGTTCTATACAAAACCGAAGTTGAGAATCAACTTGGTAGGAAAATCAAGGTTGTACGAAGTGATAGAGGAGGTGAATATGTGTCTCCTTTTGCTGATCTATGTGCGAAACATGGAATTAGACATGAGTTTACTGCTCCTTATTCACCTCAGCAAAACGGTATTGCCGAAAGGAAGAACCGTACCTTGAAAGAGATGGTTAATGCCATGTTGTTAAGTTCTGGTTTGAGCCGGGACATGTGGGGGAAGACATTCTAACGGCTACTTATCTTTTAAACAAGATACCTCGTAAGGATAAAGAGGAAACCCCATATGAACTGTGGATGGGAAGAAAACCATCATACCAGTACTTACGAGTGTGGGGGTGTCGAGCCAAGGTAGCTGTGCCGACACCTAAGACCCAAACGATTGGACCTAAATCTGTGGATTGTATATTTATTGGATATGCTAAGAATAGTAGTGCGTATCGTTTCATTGTACATGATTCGAAAAATCCAGATATACACAAGAACACAGTTATGGAATCAAGGAATGCGTCCTTCTTTGAAAACATATTTCCTTGTTTAAAGAAGGAAAATGGAAGCACATCTAGAATAGATGATGCAGTTGTCCAAGATAAGAGACAACGCGATGATAATGATCTCCAAGATGAGAGACAAGATCAACCCGAGGAAGAAGAGGTTGAACCTAGAAGAAGCAAACGGGCGAGAACCGAGAAATCATTTGGACCTGATTTTGTCTCTTTTATAGTAGAAAATGAACCCACTTCTTATCAAGAAGCTGTAATTTCCTCGAAAGGGCCTTGATGGAAAGAAGCGATTAATAGTAAAATAGAGTCCATTTTATAAAATCATACTTGGGAGCTTGTGGATTTACCTCCTGGTTGTAAACCACTAGCCTATAAATGGATCTTCAAGAAGAAGATGAAAGCTGATGGCACCATTGATAAGTACAAAGCAAGATTGGTGATCAAAGGTTTTAGACAACGCGAAGGTCTAGATTACTTTGATACTTATTCGCCTGTTACACGAATAACTTCTATTAGGATGATTCTTGCTATTGACGCATTAAGAAATTTAGAAGTTCACCAAATGGATGTGAAAACGGCTTTTCTAAATGGAGATTTAGAAGAAGAAATATACATGAACCAACCCGGGGGTTTCATGGCTCCTGGAGAAGAGAGAAAAGTTTGTAGGCTTGTTAAGTCATTGTATGGCTTAAAGCAAGCTCCAAAACAATGGCATCAGAAGTTTGATCACGCCATGCTAGAGGGTGGATTCAAAATTAATGAATGCGACAAGTGTGCTTATGTCAAAGACACAAATAGTGGATATGTAATCTTGTGTCTTTATGTCGACGATATGCTTATCGTTGGCAGTAACGACAAGATGATCAAGTCTACTAAAGACATGTTGAAATCAAAGTTTGACATGAAAGATATGGGTTTGGCTGATGTGATCCTTGGAATAAAGATCATACGAACTCAAAGTGGACTTGCATTAAGTCAAGCACATTACATGGACAAAATTCTTAATACTCATAATGCGGGGGATTCCGGCCTAGCTAGAACTCCAATAGACACAAGTTTGCATCTATCTAAAAATAGAGGCGTAGGTGTTGCCCAATTAGAGTATTCAAGAATTATTGGCATGTTAATGTATTTGATGACATGTACCCGACCTGACTTAGCATATGCTCTTAGCAGGCTAAGTAGTTATACTAGTAATCCAAGTGATGCACATTGGAAAGCTATGACTAGGGTACTTCATTATTTGAGATACAGTCGTGATTATGGACTGAATTATGCTAGATATCCATCTGTTATTGAAGGATACAGTGATGCAAATTGGATATCTGACATAAAGGATTCTAGATCGACCAGTGGATATGTGTTTACACTGGGAGGGGCCGCTATATATTGGAAGTCTTCCAAGCAAACTGTAATAGCTAAGTCCACGATGGAATCAGAATTTATCGCGTTAGATAAATGCGGAGAAGAGGCGGAATGGCTACGTCAATTCGTAGAGGACATACCCAGGTGGCCTAAACCGGTAACAGCCACCAGTATACATTGTGATAGTCAATGGGCAATTGGCAGAGCTCATAGCACAATGTATAATGGAAAGTCTAGACATATCCGTCGTCGACATAATTCGGTATGACAACTACTCTCAACAGGAGTTATCTAAATTGACTATGTGAAGTCAAAGGATAACATCGCGGATCCGCTTACGAAAGGCTTAAGCAGAGAGTTAGTTAGTAAGTCCTCTAAAGGAATGGGACTAAAGCCCTTAAAGGAATAAGTTTCTATGAAGGAAAACCTAACCCTGTTGACTGGAGATCCCAAGATCTGGGTTCAATAGGACAACCTAATCATGGAAATGTGGGGGAAGTCACGTCAATGTGGGGGAGTTACTTAATACAGTAACTTTCCTAGTCCATTCCTAGAACAATGTGACATGTTCAGAGGTTAAACATATGGCTTAATGATTCAGGATGAAATCATAAAGCATAATGATTCAAGATGAAATCATAAAACATATGTTTTTAATGATTCAAGATGAAATCACCTATGTGAGAGAGAAGTGGGGTCGCTTCGAAGGAAATTATAGGGGCGCAATTTCTAAGAGCTCTTGCAGAACCAGGCGAGTGTTCATGACCATAACGAACATGACTATGAGGACTTGACAATGTCAGGGAGAGTCTTGTGTGAGTGTGTATTGTCGTCTACGTAAACAGAGGCTGAGTTCAAGGACATCGCGTCTACTCAGATCTAGGAGACTAAGTGCATCTCACAAGGGAAGGTTCAAAGGGTTACACCTACCTATCCTATGCAGGACTTAACCGCATAAATTTTGCCGAAACTTTCGTGTGTTTTCGACCGATTCCCATTCATGTGGAGGATTGTTGGAAAATGTTTTGCAAAATATGGTTTTTTCAATACTTTGGACATAATTTTATATATGTATATACTATATATATTCGTAGTACTTAGTAGCTTTGCGTTCTCCTCGAAGAGAACTTCGCAACGAGTTAAAGTATGTCAAATATGGAGTTAATATGAATGAGATATCGTGTCTCAAAGTAAGTCACGTGAAACACAATATTTGGAAAAATATTTGTCCAACATCGAACATGAAGTGAAAACATGTTTATAAGGAAATCCTAGTTTCTACCCTACAATATTCATTTGTGGGTTTTTACTCCCACGCCTACGCGCCCGCAGGGGGTGCAAAAAGTGGGATTTCTAGGCCAAAAACGGGTTCGAAGCTACTGAACTTGTGCACGAGCGCGCGACATGCGGACACGAATGCAGCTCCGAAAACTGGCTTGGGTGCGGGCAGATTTTGATATCTTTTTTGCTGCGAATTCGATTTGTTTTTCCAGAAAGAATAGATACAGAAACAGAATATTTTGTGTTAAAAAGACAGACAGGAAATCTGTTTTAGTTATAACAGATTTTCATGACTGTGGTATATATTTTCTTTGAGAACAAGTAAAGTTTTCAGTATAAAGATAACCTCTTCTCATTCAGTTAAATATATCAGAAAAAAAATGCAGCTTTTTCCTTACTCCATTATCAGACAGTTTTCCAGCAGCTCGTCGATCAGAAACACACAAGGCTTCCGTGATCTTTCAGGCAATTTTGTTAAGTCCGGCTGTACAACAGTTTTAGACGTTGTACCCTGGGAAACAGACGGCGAATCTGTTTTAAGGGAAGCGTGTTAAACACGTGCCTCGTCTTTGTTTTAGTGCTTTCTTTATTACTGTTAATTACATTCTGTCATTTAAATTCAGTCAATTTAATTTCTGTTATTTTATTGTAAATTCGATTTTATAATAAAAGTGTACACCGTTTCCTATATTCCCCACCCATTTCTTCTTCCCCTCTTCTTCCACACACAGCAGACACACACAATACACACATAATTAATTTCAATGAAAAAAAAATTAAAAAAAAATAAGTGAAAGACCATCTTCACGCCCCGTGGGTATACCCATGCCCCACCCTCACGCCGTGGGTTTTGTGTTTTGCCGGATTCATCACGTAGCCCGCGCCGTGGGTTTGAGCGCCCACGGCGCCACCACTCCCAGCGCTCTAATCATATGATTAATTGCAAATTTGTGAAGGTAGTCTAGTAATGTAGTCCACGTGCGCCCCAGTGCATATATTAAGTCGTTGCAACCAAGATAGAGGGTCCCATGGGGCATAAATTTGTAAATTAGAGCCTTCTCATTTCCCTCGTTTCCATCTCCAATTAAAGGCGCTACCACCACCCTGGGTGCGAGCCACCCGAGAAGCAAGCTATATATGGAGCCGAGGAGCAAGGCAGTAGATAAGATAGAAGAAGGGGTCAGGCTCCCGGTGAGATAGTGTCGGACCTTTGAAAGCATCTGAGCCTAGAATTGCGGAGATGCTTAATAAGACATGGAATTCGAGCGTTGGATTGCAACAAGTAGGCCATCATTGATGTACCTTTATACACCTTACGAAATCCACCACGACCAGTAACTAATGATTTACTAAAGTTTTGGGTTGTGGATCGGATCTCGTCAAGTGAGCAGCGATGGCATATTTCGGGATGATGGTCTCGTTTATTTTGGGTTGCAGGTAACATTGGTCTATGTAGTTCTTGTGGCCTGGCCTGGATAGATGTTAATGATGGTTATTGTTAAAAAAGGATTCAGAGTTTCTGCTGAACAAGCATGAAAGTTTAATACGGCATCTCAGGGCGGCTGATCACTGAAAACAAGGGGTCAATCCCAAAATCGGGAATAATTTATGGCAAGGTTATAAATAACCTCTTTTTCACCATCTATACATTCTATTTCTTCTATTTTTTTTAATTTTTAATAATTTTGTATTTGTTATAAAACTGTGAAACTAAAAAGCGGAAAGAAATAATAAACTTGCTAATGACGCTAATGACAGCCCTAAGGGTTGTCGTTAAGAATTGAATTTTTATTACAATTAGTTGTAATGAATTAAATTAACCAATCATAATCAAGTATTAATTGTTAATCCATATTTTCAGGGATTGTCTCCACTTTTTTCGGAATATCCATCCAATCAAAATCATTTATTATAATCATATAATAAAACTTTACTTCTTAACGACAACCCTTAGGGCTGTCATTAGCAAAACCCAACTTTTATTACTCAAAAATATTTGACAGACAAAAAATACAAAACATAAACTGATAAAAACTGTGTCTAACTGAAGCATGAAGAAAACAAATAGAATCATGCTCTTCAGCATGTACTTAGC
The DNA here is from genome assembly GCA_025667525.1 of Glebionis coronaria. Taxonomy (NCBI): domain Eukaryota; kingdom Viridiplantae; phylum Streptophyta; class Magnoliopsida; order Asterales; family Asteraceae; genus Glebionis; species Glebionis coronaria. Next base: position 628,734,547 of record CM046874.1, on the reverse strand, counting down.
TTCAATATAATATAATAATTAAGTTTAATTATTGAGAATACTACTCACTTCGTCTCATAGATATGTATATGTTTCAAGTTTTCATTTTGGATTATGTGAGATTAATTGTTTATTTCCAAATATATAGAGTAGGATGAGCTTAGTATCAATTATGTCTTGAATCCGTTTCGATTTAGTGTTTTTGATTTTTTTTCTCTCATATCGAACAGGATTCGGGTATCAGTACCGGTACGGGTATCGCTACCGGTACAGGGAAATCGAGATTTTCCCGTTTTCTTTCGGAAATTTCCCGATTTGGTACGGTCCCGTACTGAATTAGTGGTCTCGAATTTTTTTTCACTTTAAATTCCCATGTAATTTCAAGACCTCCTGCAACGGCAGTTCCTTCTCTAAGGCAAACGGATTCAAGGGGTCACGCTTACGGCAAAGACTGTGTTGGAAATACGTTTTTACGTATGAAATGATCGGTCACTTCAACAATATATAATTAGTAACTCGTAGTCTCATTATCGTACCAAACACGATTCGGGTACCAAAAATGGTATTATTTCGGGTACGGTTCGAGTTCGGATTCGGATCGAAATGCTCGGAGAATTTGATTAGTCTACCGTGTTACCTTCACTTGAGATGATTAACAAATTTTAAAGAACTTTTTAATTAACTGATTAGAGATAGAATTATCATTGTATAAAAAGTAAAAAAAAAATGTAATAATAATGTTTTTCTTAAACCATGAGATTTTTTCACAAGCGAACTATAATTATAAAACAAAAAGGTACATCTTGTAGCTTCAACGTGTTTGGATGAATTTACTTAGCCGGTTCATAGGCTTATTTGATTTTGGAAAAGGTAGACCTTATCAAATTTATTTTATTGCCTTAATCTAATACTTTCGACGTTCAAAAATAAGTGTCCACGTTTGACTTTTTAACTTTTTTTTCAACTTTGACCTTAAATAAGTTTTTTTTTTGTGTTATATATTACTTCATGAAATTTATATGAATGTATTAGTTTTTAACATAATTTCATTCACATAAATTTCATCGTAATATATAACACAAAAAAACATTTTTACGGTTAAAGTTGAAGAAAAATAACTCCGAAAGTCAAACGTGACCACTTATTTTAGGACGGAGGTAGTAAGTTTTATGTTGTGTTGTCTAAAGGATATAGTGTATAATTATAAAGGTATTAGTGAAACTAGTCAACCAGTTGGGTCAATGAAAAGTCTAAATCTCAAATATCTGTCTATCAAGAAGTTTTACGTAATGTGTATTGTTAGTTATTATCACATAATCGATGTAATGTTTTATTTTGAGTTTCACTAAGGGTGTGTTTGTTTTTTGAAAAAACGTCTGACTCACGTATGAGTCTGACCGGTCAGACGCGGTCAGACTTCTTCGCTGTTTGTTTTTTCAGTCAGAGTCAGATGTTTCACAATACATATTATCAGTCAGAGTTTGTGAACAGATCTGAAAACATCTTTACTGTCTCTGAACCATATGTTCAACTCTTCAATATCAAACAAAAGAACATACATAAATGAAGATCTCAGGTTTTACAATATCAAGAAAAGAAAGATATAGATAAACCCATCATATCATCCATCTATATAACAAACCACAAAAAATACGCCTTACCCGAGACTTCAAAAAGGTCTAAGCTGATATCAGATAAACACTACACAAGTTTTTTGCTTGTCATTCGTGTGTTCTAATATAAGATCAAAGAAAATTATATATTGTGTTTGTGCTAAAAAGTTTAGTGACGATTGTTTGAGAAAAAAAGTAGATGGAGGCGCATAAAGTGAGAAGAGTTTGGTCAGAGAAAGTGAAATATATTAGGTTAGGATCTACAATAATTTTTAACTAGTATTGTACTTTAATAAAACTTGGCCATGTAAAGACTTTGGGCTACACAGTATATATACTTGTAAGCAACCAAGTTCTCATTTTGGTTTATATACTAGTAAAGTGATGTTTGTTTATTAAGAGGCTCTGAATCTGAATCTGATTCGCACATCAAAATCTGAATATTTGGTAGAAATGTCCGAATCTGATTTCCATCTGAATCTAAATAAGTGGTTGAGAAATCTGAATCTGAATCAGCTATAATTTTTACATTTAAATATAATACGAATGCATTCACACAAGAAATAAAATTTATTAGATTTAAGATACCAAAATTTATAATACGATTGATTTAAAGCTAAAAGTTTTTTAAAAAAAAACATGCGATCTCATGTGTATTTGACTAAAATATATGTGTCGGAGTTTAAATTATCTTTAAAACAATACACTGAATCGATCTTTCAAGAGCAAAATATGAATCATCACAAATCATTTTATAAACTCTTTATCTAGCAAAACACATGCAACGATTATAAAAGACAAAGGTGAAACAAGAAAAAAAATAAAAAATAACACCAAAATAGAAAAAATATAACAAAATAAAAAATAAGTAAAAACGAAAAAAAGTAACAAAAATTAAGAACAAGAAAAATGACATTAAGAGGTGTTAAGACAACCCCTCTACATCTAGTTCAATCAGATGTTTATACCTCTTACTGCCTCTTAATGATCAGAAAAAAACAAACGCGTTGAACACTCGTTGCCTCTTACCGCCTCTGAATAAAATGAAAAAAAAAACAAACAGTCTTAATAACTGAAATACCTTACTGCATCTGATTGAGTCAAACTAAGATGTTGTTAAAAGACATTTCTTAAAAAACAAACACCACCTAATAGTAGGAGTACTACTATTACAAACTTACAATGCATTCGTATGGGGCATAATTTTTTTTATTGCTAATAACAATCTATGAAGCACGGGATCGCCTCTAAGGGTGCCGTGCCCGTTTGGGATCGGGAGCGGGAGCGCCGGCGATTCGGCAGGGGATCGAATCTTGACCGATTCCCAAATCATGGGATCGTTTGTAGACCGAATCTGGAACGTTTCTGCTTGTTTTGCCATCATTTTGATCATCGGAATATATGGAGAGTGCAATTCTTGACTGAGTTTTGCTATGTTTCTGAAAGTGTTACGTTGGAGATAGATATGCACAGAGTTTTGATGGAGAAAATACATCTAATAAGTCGATGAAGTTGCGTAAAAGATTACTGAAAGCAGGATGGTCTTCAATGGAGTTATTGAGTGGCGGAGTTAATGAGTTATTTGATGAGGGAGATGACCCGGAATCCTATAAAATTGTATGGTGTGAACTGATAAATTATATGTGGGACCAGGAAAATATATTTTTACTCCTAACCTCACTTAAAAAAATAAGTTTTAGTTTAGTTCCTTTAACCTTTAATACTTTACAACGATTCATCATTCAATATCAGTTATTTTCATCAACGATTCATCATTCAACGATACATCAATAAATATTTATTTTGAATTTTTTTTAATATATTTATTTATATATATTTTTTTATTGCCGTATCCATACCGATCCCGTATCTTGATTTTTTTATTTTTGCCGTTTCCCGCTCCCGTATCGTTCCCGTATCCCCGTGTCGTTCCCGTTTCGGTGCAACATAGATAACAATTTTGGGTTAAATATTGTGTTTGTCAGACTAGTTGTCAAGCTATTTTTTGTGAAACCGATAAATATTAATAAACGTAACACGTTCACTGAAAATACGGCTTCCGCAATTTTATGAATTTTAAAATTATTTTCTTTTCTTCTTCGAGAAATTCATTTTAGAAGATACGTTCAAGGTATTACATTCATTGTATTATTGATATGATTTAATATGTTTTAAAACGAATAATTAAAATCATTCAGGCAATTACTAAAAAAACAAACAACAATATTTTATTCAGATTCAGACTTTATAACTACCTTTTATCAGTAAGAGGCGGTAGTCAGATTCAGACCCAAAATTTCTTAAGAAAACAAACACCACCTAAATGTTTTTATATGTTTTTTGATACATGGTATAAATTTTTGTTCCAATGGAATTATTACATGTTATGATCGTTTGCAATTATATTTTAATCTTTTTATATTTTATTTTAAATGTTACATAAACATTTCCCACATCGCATATGCTATTAAGAATTTTCGTTGCTATACACGGGTAATCGCCTAGTCAAACTATATAAATCTTCATATTCTGGTTTCATATGTCTTAATATTCTTGAAATAAAAACTTGACTATCTGTAATAAGTTATCATCAAAAGGATTGTATGATCATAAAAATAAGGACGTTGATGCGAAAAAAGAACTCTGTTTATACTTCCTATTCATTGCGAATAATCAGGAATTTTATCATTTTACAGTGAAAAGAAATATTCATATGAGGTTAGGTATATAATAATTCATACTACTATATTTTAATCATTTACGACTTAATCCGGGATTGTTTAACGCGTAGAATATTTTAGTCAACTACAGGCTTCTTATGTAAAAGTTTCATCCAGCAGAGCAATTTTTTACAATAATGATATTTAGCAAAGCAAGAAAACAATGTTAACTGCAAAAGAAATCGAACCCATATCCCTAGTGCTGGACGAAATATGCCAACGCTTTTCACTTGATGCTATTCGATCAGCAACCGAAAATTTTAGTGAAGGGCTGGTTATTGGATATGGAGGATTTGGGAAGGTTTATAAAGGTCACATGCATCATAGGTCTGGTAGCCATGTTGCAATCAAGCGGTTGGATCTCATGTCGAATCAAGGATCTCAAGAGTTCCAGACCGAAATTGAAATGCTTTCTAAGCTGCGACACTGTAATCTAGTGTCTTTGATTGGATATTGCAACGAAGAAAAAGAGATGATTATTGTTTACGATTATATGCCTCATGGGACAGTCGAAGACTGGCTTCATAAAGCAGGTGATTCTCTAACTTGGTTGCAAAGGCTTAGGATATGCATAGGTGCTGCGCGCGGATTAGAGTATCTTCACACGGGTACGGGTACTCAGCACGGAATCATACACCGTGATGTAAAGAGCTCTAATATTTTGTTGGATGACAATTTTTCAGCAAAGGTTTCAGACTTTGGGTTGGCTAAAATAGGCCCGATAAACCGGACAAGTCCCTGCGTGAGCACTGGCGTCAAAGGCACATTTGGGTATTTGGATCCATATTATTTTTATACAGGAAAATTGACAAGAAAATCTGATGTTTACTCTTTTGGGGTTATTCTGCTAGAAGTAATATGTGGGAGGCCTGCAGTTGATTCGAGTCTTAGTGAAGAACAATGGGGTTTAGCACCATGGGCTCAAGGCCGCATTAGAGAAGGAAAGTTGAGTCGTATAACTGATTCTAGACTCAAAGGGCAAATCTCAAGCAACTGCCTGAAGCAGTTTGCGGGTCTTGCGTGCGGCTGCTTAAACGATCGACCAAATCACCGACCAACAATGTCAGAGATCATCGCCCGGCTGGAGTTAATAAGTTCTTTAGAAGAGAGATTGCACTCTTCGGTGACAACAGAAGAAAATTTTATCAGCAAATTAAAATTCGTCATTCCAACGAAGATTCACTTCAAAGCCAGCAAATGGATGTTCACCAAAGCCACAACTAGTGAAGCTGGTTACAAGTTAATAAACTCGATAGATACCGCAGGAACATCGCACAAACTAATACACTTCGATGCATCTTCGTTTACAGTTGAAGATCTGAGGCATGTAGATGCAGAGTTGCTTTGCAAGGGCAGGTACTGGACATCATTTCGGGCCACTATGAAAAACGGTGAGCAGCTTGTTGTTAGACGAATGAAGAAAGGATTATTCTGGAAAGAGGAGATTGCGCTTAAAAAAATATGTGATCTAAAAGAAGTTTGCCACAATAATATCCTGATGCGAAAGACCTATTACTATAGCAAAAACGAGACCCTATACATAGCTGAATGCATGCAGAAACGCAGTGTTTCTGCTATCCTACGCTGTAAGTTTTTGTTTTTATTATCCTGCTCTAGCTGGGTACAGTTGGTGCCATGGCTTCAAGCCGTGGGCAAAAGTGGTGCCACCTCATCATTTTTTCCCCATGGCACCAGGCTTTCACATAGCACCAAAAAACATGTTTTGAAACCCGGGTCGACCCGGCTGGTTCAACCAGTTGGACCGGTTCCGACAAAAAAAGGGGTCAAATTCCCTGGGTCTTATATTTTAGAAACCCGGTGTGACCCGCCGGGTTTGAAGCGACCCGGGTTGACCCGGTTCGTGAGACCCGGCCGGGTTTTGATTTTTCCATTTTTTTTTCGCGATTTAATTATACGTATTTGTAAAGTAACTTTGTTTTTACTTGTTATATTTGTTAGTAAATCACTTTTATGCCAAATATATGAAACTCGCGATTTATATATATATAATTTTAGTAATATTATAAATATATATAAATAATTTTTTTAATCAGAAACCGGGTCGACCCGGCGATCCAACCGGTTGAACCGGTGACCCGGTGGCTCGACCGAGTCGATTCTAAACCCGGGTTTCAAAACATTGACCAAAACCCACACCCTCATTGGCACCACAAAAACTCATGTCATGGGTCCACACATACAACAAAAATACAACATAATGGCACCAAGGAGTCCGGCATGAGCTCCGGTATTGTTGGCACCATAAAAAGTGGTGCTATGGGTCGACACAAAAAGTGGTGCTATGGGTCGACGGCGTTCTTTATTAGTAATTTTTTTTTTGGGAATTTAAACAAAGCAATATAATGTCTCATAGTGCATATGCAAAATTAATTTGAATATTGTTACTTGATTTTCTGCGTGCAGTTTCAGAAGGCCAACGACCAAAACATATTAGTTGGTCGACTAGAATGAACATAACCATTGGCATCACTAGAGGCCTTGTACATCTACACACCCAACAAAAGATAGTTCATGGATATCTCACCTCACAAAATGTGTTTGTCGATAAGAATTACAACCCGATGATCGCTGATGTTCAATTGTCACTACTTACAGATGATGCCAGACCAAGATATTCTTCTAATCATGCACCAGAGCTCTTAAAATTCAAAGATGCTAACATGAAAACAGATGTCTATAGCCTCGGGTTAATAATATTAGAACTTTTGACAAGAAAATGCGCCAATTCAGGTAATAAAGGGTTCAATTTGCCCTCTTGGGTGATGTCAATTCCCAGGGAAGAAATGATATATGTGGTATTTGACAAAGAACTGGAAAGCAAAAAATCGAACATAAAACAAGACATGGTTCGTGTGCTTGAAATAGCTATGGCATGCGTTAGCTTCACACCTAATACAAGACCAAAAGTTGAGGAAGTGCTTCAGCAGCTCGAGGAGATTATGGCAATAGCTGAGAAAGAGACAAATGACCAAGGTGTGAGCCAAAGGTGAAATGAGCTTTTTAGCAAATGGTGCAATGCAAGTCATATAAGTATGTTCATAAGAAAGTAAGGGATGGCTCAAATATGTCAACTTTGTTCACTTTGGATATGTATTTGATGTATATTGGGAAGCTATACAAGCAATTAAAAGCTGTTACAAATCATTTGTACATGTTTAAATTTGTTTTCTGCGACTATTGACAGTAATCATTCGTGGTATTCCATGCTCGCAGCTAGTATCTTCGCTTCAAGATCTGGCTACATAACAAATTACTTGATCTAAACCATTCATCTTTTTTTCATTTAATGGTCTAGGTTAAGTGTTATTTTAATTTAATAAAAAAACTCGTTTCAATCATATGTTTTAGAAATTAAATATTTTTTAAATCGTCATGATGAAAATTAAATCTTTTTATAAATAACACTTCTATTTTTGACAAACTTTTGGAAAGCACATTCGATTTATGGATTTATGTTACTTTAAAAATCACATGTAAATTTATGAAATCATATGCGATTTATGAAATCAAATTTTAAGTAACAAATCGCAAACCATCATCAAATGACTTAGTGGTAAGTAGGGATGGAAAAAGCGCCCGCAACCGATGTGGAAAACTGAAACCCGAACCGGTTGGGTCGGGTTCGGAGTCGGGTTGACGGGTTTTGGATACGGGTTCGGGTTTTAATATTCTTTTTTTCGCGGGTACGGGTTCGGGTACAGGTTTTACTAATACCCGCCCCGTTTACCCGTATCCGTACCCGTTTACCCGAATCCGTACCCGCTTTTGTTGCTATTTTATATAAGTTCTAAATTTTTGTGAAATAATAGACGAAGATTGTTGATCAATTTGAATAATCATATTAGTTACATTTTGTGTGTATTAACATGTTTGTGATCACGTATATTTGGAATATATAATTTTAAAATAAAAAACTATGATTTATTCGATATATTAAATCGCGTGAATAATATTAAAAAGTATTTATTTTATCTTCTAAACACTCAAAAAATATATTAGGGTATTTTGGTCATTTTCGATTGGTTTTTCTTAACATTATACGCACAATAATGTCCAACAAAAATTTAATTATGGATACCCGATACCCGCGGGTAAAATCCGAAAACCCCGATGGGTAATACTAATCGGGTACCCGTCGGGTGATGGAGCGGATGCGGGTACGGATATTATAAACGGGTACGGGTACGGGTTCACTAAAACCCGACCCAAACCCGACCCGTTGCCATCCCTAGTGGTAAGGTCCTTAATTTTCAAAAAGTATGTTAAGGGTTCAAACCAGGTGTGTACATTTGAAGGTGACCATGGACTCCGGACTATCCAAAAAGATAGTCGCCCTTGAACTAGTCAGAAACCCAAATATACCCCAAAAGAGCAACAAATCACAAATTATTTTACAAATCACGTGTAATTTTCTTACCGAAATTTTCAACACTAAAAAATTGTTGAAAGTATATAAAAATAACCGTTTGCCGAAAGATAAAATATTCTTGTTATTACTTGAAAAATTGTTGAAAATAATTTTCAATTAAAAAGGGCTAGCTATTTCTCGTTTTCCTTCCACAACTATGTAAATAATAAAAAAAAATATTTATTTATGCTAACAAAATAAGGTCATTTTTAATACGTCTCTATGGGTTATGTTGTAAAAAATAAAAAAAAATCAAATGATCTACAAATCACGTGTGATTTTTCTAAGCAAACATTAAAACATTAAAAAATCGTCTAAAGTGTATCAAATGCATAAAAATCGTTTAAAATGATCAAAATGCACGTCTAGTGAAAGATAAACATATCTTAATCAAGATGGTATTTTTTTCATAATTTGACATTTTTATATCTTTGTTTAAAAAAAATGGAAAATGGATTATTTTTTTTATGTTTTTTTTTTTGAACAAACTTTTTGTTATGTTCAAAGTGTCGAAAGATGATAAAGTTCTACCTCTTCGTACCCACAACAGGTTAGACTTCGGGTGTTTTTGGAATTCTTAAGAGCTGGAGCGGATTGCTGGAGCGGATTGCGGATTGCTGGAGCTGGATGCTGGAGCATATAGCTTGAGCTTATTTCACATGTTACTTTAACTAGCATGTCATTTATGAGCTTTTTTTTTAACAAGATTCCTCAAGCTCTGTCAACCAAACGAGAGACTTATTTTTAATAGTAGCTTATTTTTAAAAAATAATAAGCTCAAGCTACGATAAGCTCTGATAAGCTCACGCGTTAAACATAGCCTCTTATGTATCCATCACAATCAAAATCCAAAAAGAAGGCAGAAACGCCGTGGGTTTTTTTGGACAGTGCGATCATAATCCAAGCTGACAGCGGCTATTAGTCACACGCTATAAATTGGTAATCTTTTTCTCTTAATCAGGTATGAGTTACTCAAGTCGCTATTTACTTTTCTTAAGTCTTGTTACTTGTTGTTATAAGATAGACATAGATTATAACTATGATTAATGATAGGTCTCCCATCAACAAACATCGTCTATAAAAGACACTGATACTGTCAACAAGAGTGGTTCAATAATATGCTTCTCTAATGACTACCGTGAAGACCATATCCTAGTTTATTATTTGCATGTAGTTAGTTAGTTAAATCATGTTTCCATGTTTCATTCTTAGTTTTTGTTAAGAGTTAATGACTCATGTTCTCTTACTTATTAGGAACTAATTTATGTTTCTTTAGTATTTATATGTAATTTGTGAACCAACCTGGGAGAGGAAGAAAATGAATAAAAAGTAAAGTTTCTAGTTCCTCTCTTGGTTTTTTTTGGAGTTTTGCTCACTCTAAGGGCCGTATCCTTCTCATTTCTTAATCTACTTCTAGAGAGATTGACCATCTATAATTTGTCTATAACAGACACGTTATTTGAAAATCTAATAGATTGCCATATTCGCAATCTTGCTCGCCTAGTCTTAACATTTGTCATGTTCTTGTCAAAAGGTTGCATAATCGAATTGCGAGTATGACAGGGATGCCTTGAACTATGCATCGATTTACTAGCCATAACTTCAAATATATGACAATGAGATGTATCTTTATGCATTAATGCACAATTTCAGGTGAAAATAAGAAAAAAAGTAAAAAAAAAAAACTCAAAAGGTAGAAACAAACGTCGTATAGGTGCATGGATAACTCTCTTCTATATGATGGAAAACTTTTATCCCTTCACAGTATGTGTGTGCATTTACGAGTCCCTTGCATTGGGTACGGATGGTTTGACTCAACTGTATGAAGCCAATCAACCACTTCGTCAATTTTGTTGGAAATATAGTTCAATTATAGGTTCAATTCATACTGGTGAATGGGTAAGGAGGTACGGAGTGTACACCCATAAGTCCCTGAACACCTAGACTCTTATAGTGGGGAAACATGTTGTTCAGCATTGCTGATGATCTTCAGTGAGTTAACTCTTCAGTGAGTTGAACTCTTCAGTGAGTTGAACTCTTTAGTGAGTTGAACTCTGGACTGAAGGTATTCATCAAGGAGTAACTCCACTAAAGACTTGTCTTCAGTGTTTACTCATCAGCATGTCTTCTTCAGTACTGAAGGCTTTAGCGGGAACACCCTTCAGGGGTAGCTGATGTTTCAGTGAGACTGAAGGGTAGACTGATGTTGGAGCAGAACATGAATACTTGTAACGGTCTTTGACCAATTCAAGTGTTTTAAAGACCACGTTTAATTGGTCTTGTAACCACTATGTCCTGGTATTATGGAGCATATTAAGAGGAGTTAATGAGCCGTTAATTTCTTTTAATACAACTGACTAGGGTTTGAGTACTACACCTATATAAAGGTGATCATAGCTGCATGAGGATATACAAAAAACAAGAAACACATATCAACAAAAGGGTAAAAGATTTGTGCCTGAATCTCTAACTGCATTTGGTCTTATCCAAGTAGGTATTCGTGATACCCAGGCATTAGGGTCGAATAGTTTACTTTGGAAAGTGATTACACGATTCCAAGTGATATCCGATAACCATTGTTTTGGTACGTAGCTAGGATTGATTATCTATACCTTGGTTGGGACGAAGTAAACACCAACAATCAAAGTAAATTATTTGTGATAATCAATGGCGGCTGCTATGAAGCATATGGTGGCAAACTTCTCCAAGCTGGATAAGTTTGAAGGGGTGGATTTTAGAAGATGGCAAAAGAAGATGCACTTTCTTCTTTCTACCATGAGCGTGGTGTATGTGTTGACCACTCCTATTCCTGATGGTGGTGATGATGCTACCTTGGAGAACATAAGGGAAAGGAGAAAATGGGAGAGTGATGACTATGTGTGTCGTGGGATTATTCTCAATGGTATGTCTGATTCCTTATTTGATATTTACCAAAATTTTGAATCTGGTAAAGAACTATGGGGTTCCTTGGAAGCCAAATATATGGCTGAGGATGCATCAAGTAAGAAGTTCCTTGTGAGTGATTTCACAAATTACAAAATGACTGATTCAAGACCAGTCATGGAACAATACAATGAACTTCTTGGTATACTTGGTAGATTCACACAACATCATATGCACATGGATGAGACCATTCAGGTCTCTTGTGTCATAGATAAACTCCCTCCTTCTTGGAAAGATTTCAAGCACACCTTGAAACATAAGAAGGAGGATTTAACTCTTGTTGAGTTGGGCAGTCATTTGCGCATTAAGAAATCCCTCAGAGGGCATGAAAGTGACAAGCCAAAGAGCAACAATGTTGCTGGTTCATCAGTTGTCAATATGGTGGAGCATAACAACTCCATCAGGTACAATGACAACAAGGGCAAACGTAAGCATCAAGATAACCCCAAAGCTAATCCTAGCAAAAAGTTATCAGTGGCTTGTTGGAAGTGTGGGAAACTTGGACACTTCAAAAGGGATTGCAAAGGTGTTGGTACTAGCAACAAAGCTAGTGGATCAGGCACAAATGGTTCAGTGATTAGGTCTAACAACACAACACTGAAAGGTCAGAATATGTTTAATGAATCTCTCCGGATTTATTATGTTACATATGTATCTGAAGCTTATTTTGTGCAGGCTGATGATGTTGCGTGGTGGGTTGATTCTGGAGCAACTATTCATGTGTGTAAAGATAGATGCTGGTTCAAGACTTATGAGTCACTAAATGATGGATCTATTCTTCACGTGGTTGTGTAGATCTTAAGTTTAGTTCTGGAAAGATTGTTAGCTTGTTTAATGTTTTGAATGTTCCTAATATTAGGAAGAATTTGGTTTCTAGTAGTGTTTTGAATAATTGTGGTTATAAACAAGTGATTGAATCTAATAAATTTGTTTTATCTAAACATGGTGTGTTTATTAGTTTTAGTTATTTGAGTAATCAAATGTTCAGGCTTAATATTCAAATGACCACATGTATTAACTCAGTTAGTGCTGGTAGTGCAAATATTTGTTCAGCCTTTGTGCCCACCAGTAAACTGAAGGATTCTTCACTATGGCATGCTAGACTGGGCCATGTTCACTTTAGGAGGATGCAAGATATGTCTAAGGATGGGTTAATCCCAGCTATTGACATGGACACTGAAAAGTGTCAGACTTTCATGCTGAACAAAATAACTAAGAAACCATTTCAAGATGTAAAACGTGTAACTATAGTTTTGGAGCTAATCCATAGTGACCTATGTGATTTGCACGCTACTCCCTCATTAGGGAATAAGAAATACTTGGTAACATTTATTGATGATGCTTCTAGTTTTTGCTATGTTTACTTATTACATACTAAGGATGAACCATTAGATAAATTTAAAGTATTTAAAACTGAAGTTGAATTACAACAAGGAGTCCAAATCAAAAGATTAAGGACTGATAGGGGAGGTGAGTACATGGATGCCCAGTATTTTTAGTCTGTTGGTATTATCCATGAAACGACTGCTCCCTATAACCCTCAGCAAAAAGATATATCTGAAAGGAAAAATAGAGTACTAAAAGAAATGGTTAATTCCATGTTGTCCTATTCTAGACTGAGTCAAGGGTTTTGGGGTGAAGCTATGTTGACAGCTTGCTATTTATTAAATAGGGTTCCCAACAAAAGGAACAAGATTACCTCTTATGAACTCTGGACTAAAAGGAAACCAAACCTAAACTACCTCAAGGTTTGGGGTTGTAGGGCAGTTGTAAGACTCCCTGATCCAAAGGTGAAAACCTTGGGTGAAAGAGGCATTGAATGTATCTTTGTTAGATATGTTGAGCATTCCAAGGCTTATAGGTTCTATGTTTTTGAACCTAATGATTCAGTTTCTATAAACTCAATTATTGAATCAAGGAATGCTAACTTTGAAAAGGATAGATTGTCATCAGTCCCTAGACCAAGTCTGAGGACTCCTACTAGAGCTGAGGATATTGGTGCTTCAGTGGAACCTGAAAGGGTCACTGATGAGGTTGTGGTTCAGCAACCTGAGCCTGAGCTTAGAAGAAGCACAAGGCATAGGGCTCCAAAGAACTTTGGGCCTGAATTTCAGTTATATTTAACTAAAGGAACAAGGGATGAGGTCTCTGATAAATACTCCTATTGCTTTAATGTTAAGGATGATCCCAAAACATTTGTTGAAGCAATGAAGTCCCAAGATGTTGCTTTCTGGAAAGAAGAAATAAATGATGAGATGGATTCCCTCATGGGCAACAACACTTGGGTGTTGGTTGATCTACCTCCAGGTTGTAATCCACTTGGTAACAAAAGGATTTTTAAAAGGAAAATGAAGGTATATGGAACTATTGAAAAGTTTAAAGCAAGGTTAGTCATTCAGGGCTTTAAAAAAAGGTCAGGGATAGACTACTTTGATACTTATGCTCTAGTAGCACGTATCAGTACCATAAGAATGCTGATTGATCTAGCAAGTATTCACAATCTGATTATTCATTAGATGGATGTGAAGACAGCATTTTTGAATGGTGATTTGGATGAGGAGGTTTATATGAACCAACCTCAAGGCTTCATCATACCTGGTCATGAAGGCAAGGTGTGTAAACTGATTAAGTCCTTATATGGACTGAAACAGGAACCTAAGCAATGACACCAGAAGTTTGATGAAGTGGTTTTGTCTAATGGTTATTCACTTAACCAAGCTGACAAATGTGTATATAGCAAATTTGATAAATCTGGTAAAGGAGTCTTCATTTGCCTATATGTGGATGACATGTTAATCTTTGGTACTGAACAAGCTAAGGTTGATCAGAAAAAGGATTTTTTTTCATCAAAGTTCTCCATGAAAGACATGGGGGAGGCTGATGTTATCTGTAGAAACTATAAGGGGGGGTTGAATAGTTTATCTTCGATTGGCAACCAAATTAAAATTACTTTCAATTTGGTTTGTATCAAAACTATCTTTTACTAGAAGCTAAGTTGCATAATTATTAGGTTCAATTCAAATGCACTAGTAAAGATAATAGGTAAGTGTAGTGGTAATGAAATAAGTAAAGAGTAAGGAAGGAGACAACCTAGTGGGAAGACACCAAGATTTATAGTGGTTCGACAATGAGGCTCTATCCTCGTTTCTACTCCACTCCTCGAGTACACCTACTCGAGATTTCCACTATATCCACAAGCTCCCTTCTTGGCGGAGAAAACCTTACATCGTCGCTTACATTATTTTTCGACACTAAGCTAAATATCGAGACCTAATCTTTAACTAGGACCAATCTACACAATGTTGCCTACTTCACAATTTAACGACACAAGGCTAGATGTCGAGTTCTAATCTTAAGGTAGAACCAATCTTTTAGTGGGGTAGGAATATCTGAGGTATTTTAAGCCTTCAAAGGATATTCTAATAGCATATGGAATATGCTATTTTCAAATTTTCATTTTCCATTTTAATAAAAAAAATTCTAAAAAAGAAAGTTTATTAAAAAGTCTTTTGTCATATTAACAAAAGTGAGTTTTAAGGATAATCATTTTGATGATCACTAAGTATGATTAAGAAAGGTTAGTGATATGATTATTACCTTGATGATAGTGTTAGTTAAATAATTCGTTTTGTGTTTTACACTAAATGTGTTGTATAGTTTGTTGTGATCAAAACTAAGAAAGATTAGTTAAAACTAATAATGTTTTTAGGCATCACTTGCATTAACAATCTCCCCCTTTTTTATTACGACAAACGATTGTGGTGATGGGGGAACATTTTCTTTTGCTCCGTTGATGGGGTTGATGGTATAAGTCTCATTCCAATACTTGATTGTAGAGAAGGTAGGGTTTTTGGGTGGTTTGGAAGAAGATGGTTCATTCTTCTTAATCCAAATAGGTCGAACTGAGATTTTCGGTTTCTTTGAAAGCTTGGATGAGGAAGCTTTAGGTGAGTGGGGTTGTGACAAAGAAATGTCAAGGTTATGAGTGGAGGAGTTAGGCATTGTGAAGGTGTGAGAATGAAATCTCAAGGTTGGGAAGGTGTGAGAGTGAAATCTCAAGGTTGGAGATGTGTTAGAATGAATTCTCAAGGTTGGGAACGTGTGAGAATGAAATCTCAAGGTTGGGGTATAAGTAAAATGTAATCAAGGTAAGAATTTGAATAAAAAATGTGAAGTGTCAAGGACTGTTTAGCTACATTGAGTTAACAAGGAATCTTGACAGGGTATAGGTTTTTTTTTTAAATTTTGACCAAAAACGAGTCAAATGCTAGTTTCTGTCAACGGTACCTTATAGGGACCGGCGGTTCCTTATCACTAAGGAGCCGCACGACTTTAAGGAGCCGCATGCAGTGGACTTGAAAACAAGTTTTTCCAGGGTTTTGAGAAAAACAAAGACTTTTTCAAAAAGTTGCAAATCTTGGAATTTTACCTCTATTAGCACTAAATTATGCTAGGGTTGCATAAAAGCAACACATTCACAAAGAATTTCTTGACAAGGGTGACAAAATATTTAGATATCATTTTGAACCAATTTTAGTCAAGTTTTTAGAGGTTGTGATAGATTTAGGTTCAATTTTAATTTCAAATTAAAGTTGATTAATGTGCACATAAGAATAGAAACACATAAAGCTAAATCCATTAACTAACTTCATGAAAAACTCATGAAGGAAGAAAGTACAATGACAAATGAAAGAGAAGAACAACTAAATAATACAAAGTTAGCTTAATACTAGATTTAGATGAGTAGTCTTCTTTGGCTTGGTTTTGTTAAAAAAAACTTATTAAGAAAACTCATCATTCATCTCCTAGGAGGAGGCATGGAGAACAAGGTAAGCAAGAACTCTTGCAACCTCCTATGTAGTCCAAACATCTCCATCCTAAGGTTATGGATGATGTAGTGGTTGTAGAGGCAACATGGACAATTAGGACCATGAGTCTCTTGAAACCCATAGTAAGGATCACCCAAGAGGAGGGAAAGTGGGACACCCAAAATTGGAATGTTTGAGTGTGGTGGAGGTGGAGGAGGCATGTTCTCCAAGGGTGATGTAGGTGAGAGTGGAGGCATGTTCCCCAAAGGAGAAATGGGTGAGTGTGGAGGTATGTTCTCCAAGGTTGGTGAAATGGGTGAATTAGGAGGGGTAAATGGTGAAGTCACCAAGGTGTCATCAAAGTCATTCACAAAAGGAATGCTTTGGATTGGTTGGGGTTGTGTAGTCACATCCAAGGGTGCACTTGTAGTGAAGGGTGAAGAGAGCTCATTCATTCTTGAGTTGAATGAAGAGGAGGTAGAACCAATGGAGTGGTTAGTACCATGGGTAGATGTTGTCTTGCATGGTGCAAGGGGTGGTGAAGGTGATGAGGAAATGAGGATTTGAACCATCTCATTTTTGGGTGTGTGAAAGGGTGAGGAGTTTGGCTTGGGTACCTTAATCCTAATCTTAAGTGTTTTCCTTGGGGTGTTTGAGGTTTTTGAAGAAACCATGGTTGACAAGGGTGGTTTAAGGGTTAGGGAAGGATGTTTTGATGTGTGAAGAACATGGCTAACAAGGTGGGTTTAAATGGGTGAGGGGATGATCCAAACTAGTAATGGGTTAAAATCATTTTAGGTGAATAATGAATTTAGGTAACCTAGTTTAGGAAATATGCAGGTTTTTGCAAAGAATCATGCAAAGTTTACACAGATTGAAGAAAATAGTGTAAAGCCAAAAGATTCTGTCGGACACAGTGGCGGCGGTTCCTTATCTAGGACCGGCGGTTCCTTATCGATAAGGAGCCGCTGGTCGATAAGGAACCGCGACCAGAGGTTTTTCAAAAATTTCACATCCCAAATTTTGGTTAACCCAGATTTTTACCAAAGGATTCACAAGCCAAAGTTAACTACTGACCAAAATTTAAGAAGCTAACTATCATAAAGGATGCACAAAGCTATGTAAATCACAAACATGATGGCATAAACAACATTTAGGATTAAAATAAATAGCAATCCAAACATGTAGCATAAGTAAATACACAACCAAACCAAAGTAATAATAAAAAAATGTTTTTAAACATCACAAGACAATTCAACTTTGACACACTTCAAAGTCTTCACCTCCTTTTCTTGCCTAATCCCTTGATCATTTTTCCCAAGTACTTGATTCCCTTTCTTGACTCAATCCGGTGTTCATGCAAATCACCTTGGGTTCGAAGATTTTGACGGTAAAGTTCCTCTAAATTGAGATTATTAGGAACTTCACTAGAGGAATGGTGAGGAGGGGAAGCAATGTCATCTAAACCATCCACGAATGAGTTTGTGGAGTGGTGAGAAGTGCTCGAAGAATCAATGGGAGCACTTGTGCGAATGCCATCACCAACACTTGTTGGCATGTCCATGTCCTCATCATTGAACTCTTGTTGGTCGGATTTACGATCACATCTTGTCTTTCTCTTATATACCTCTTGAATAGGTAGCATGACCCGTTTGACCGGTTCAAACTGAGAAAGATTGCGTAAGGGAGGTTTGTTTTAGGCTTGTGAATAACATAATTGATCCGTTGAGCGATAAAATATGCCCAATTGTAATTGGTGTTGGTAAAGATGCAATATAACATATGCACTAAACACGCCGGAACATGATCTCGGTTTCCACCAAGACAAAACACATTTTCCCTAAGGATATTGGTCCATTGGACCATATTATCATTAACGTCGCTTAAGAGAACCTCATGACGTTTCACCGAACGTACCTTAGTATGAAGGCTTCTCTTAATGGGTCGATTACGCTTTTTGGTGAAAATGTCAACAATGAAGTCAAGATCAATTTCCTCATGATCATTTGGAGGACAATTGTAGGATTCAAGGAGAGCACTAAGCTTCCATTTATCCGTGAAGCGACAAGTGCCTACAAATGGGACATCAAGAATTTGACCAAAAAATTCGAGAGAGTATTGAATGAGTTGATCTTTCAAGATGAACCTAACAAATATTCCGTCGTTGTTTTCAATGACGGAGTATGTGCTAAAGAACTCCAATAGGAATCGAGGATAGATGTCTTCCTTAATATTCAACAAACAATCAAATCTAATGTTTTCAAACATGGACTTGATGTAGACATAATCCTTGATATCCTTTTGGACAACTCTACCCTCATGAAAGCAACGAGATTGAAGGGAGGAAAAAGTATGGACAAGGTGAGTTGAGTGACAAAAGTCAGAAAGGTTTGGCATATATTGTTTGGTGAGTTGATGATCCTTTTGGTATTGTGAAGGCATGATTAGTACCTAAATAAACACAAGAAAATATTTCTCCAATCACTCATATGAAAAATAAAATCAAAATTCAAAAATATGAGAATGTGTTATATCAATTTCTTGACATACAAAGGATTGAATCCATAACATTCTCATGTTCACAATGTGTCAATTCCATTATTAACCAAGAACATATGACCTATGTTGGATTAACAATGGACTAGAACATTGGTTCTTTAAAACAAGGTTTTTAGGTAAGCATTAACAATGTCATTACCTATTTGTTCCTGGGTTCATCTCAATTCCATCTTTTAACCAAAAACATTTAGCCAAAATTCGGATTTGTTCTACAAGTGGGTTTTAGTGAAATCTTAATGAATGTGAACCTAAGGAATCATAGTAAAATAACCATGTCAACCCATATTCCTATTAAGGTTTTAATTCAATTTCAAATTTAAAAATCCCCAATTATGAAAGGATGAACCCTAGAGAAAAATAGATAAAATTGAAAGAAAATACTTACAATTAATTGATGTTAGATGAAGGATGAGTGAAACCCACAACTTGGAATCAATTAATTTGAGTGATTGAAGGTTTTTGAAGCTTCAACAATGGTGGAAAAAGGGTAAACCGTTGGCTGTGTGTTTTTGGGAGAGAGAGGGTTTGGTTTGAAAAAGAATAAAATAATCAAACTGGCGCTCTGACAAACTTTACTACCCGCGGTACCTTATCGATAAGGAACCACAGGTTTGAGCCGCCAGAGATAAAGAACCGCCTACAGAGGCTGGTTTTTATCAATGAAAAACGCCAAATTTTAAAAACCAAGTTTTTCTAAGATACTTAAAAATATATCATAAACCTTTCAGAATAACATTGGATCATCATAAAACTAGGCAATATGCTTTAATGAAGGATTACGAGTTGAATCAAGATCGAAAAGAACCGAAACGGACAAACGACTACTCGTAGCAAAACAACAAAGTGGAGAGAAGTCAAGGGAAGTGAATCAAGACTAAGATCAATGCTCAAGGGATTAATGGCAATCTTCAAATAGTGGTAACGAAGAGCTTGTGTCATATATAGTGGTTTAAGACGTGCCTTTCCGGCGAAACGTTAAACGGCTTTGGTAATGAATAAACACAAAGCAAATATTCATGTATAGACTAAGATCACTTTCAATAATAGT
Organism: Glebionis coronaria; assembly: GCA_025667525.1. Taxonomy (NCBI): domain Eukaryota; kingdom Viridiplantae; phylum Streptophyta; class Magnoliopsida; order Asterales; family Asteraceae; genus Glebionis; species Glebionis coronaria. The sequence continues at coordinate 628,714,448 of CM046874.1, read as the reverse complement.
CTTAGTCTAAACCAAAATATGAGCAAGGTATTAATTCACTTTCTCTCCCACAAAGGGCCTACTAACCGTATGGGTGCAAACCATGGAAATCATGCTTGATACTTTAAGCTACTACTAACTCACTCTACATCACCATAGTGAGTCAAGTATCCAAGCAATGAAGGTTTGAGAGGATAAAAGAAAAGAATCACAAACCACAAACAAATGTCAAGGCAAGGATGCCAAGAACAAGCACATAGTCAAGTAATGATCAAAAGAATGATCAAAGGGCGTGTGGAAGAACGAAAGCGTACCTTGGCCACAAAGAGCAATCCATCAAGGAATCAATGCTATGCCCCAACAATGACTATGATGAGTACTAAGTCTTCAAGGACTAGTATCATTCCCAATCATCTTGGTATCATCATTCAGGGATGTTAAAGATCAATGAAGATGAGTCTTCTACAAGTGCAAGTAACTCAATCCACAACCAATTAAGTGATTGATCTTCATGAGTACCTACACAAAGCAAGATGCAAACTAGTAGATACATTTAAAGAGTAGATCTACAATGCATAAATACTACTAATCTTAAGAGGGATGCAACATTACGAATTAAAAGACCTATTTTTCAAAAAAAAAATAGTTTTGACCAAAGAGAAACTTTAGTACAACTTGGCCTTCTAATTTGAGGAGACAATGGATCGATCCAAGTTTTAAAGTACAATATACTTCAAAGATCTTGAGTGACCATCGCTCTGATACCAATTGTAGAAACTAGAAGCGGGGGGGGGGGGGGGGGGGGGGGGGGGGGGGGGCTTGAATAGTTTCTCTTCGATTGGCAACCAAATTAAAATTACTTTCAATTTGGTTTGTATCAAAACTATCTTTTACTAGAAGCTAAGTTGCATAATTATTAGGTTCAATTCAAATGCACTAGTAAAGATAATAGGTAAGTGTAGTGGTAATGAAATAAGTAAAGAGTAAGGAAGGAGACAACCTAGTGGGAAGACACCAAGATTTATAGTGGTTCGACAACGAGGCTCTATCCTCGGTTCTACTCCACTCCTCGAGTACACCTACTCGAGATTTCCACTATATCCATAAGCTCCCTTCTTGGCGGAGAAAACCTTACATCGTCGCTTACATTATTTTCCGACACTAAGCTAAATGTCGAGACCTAATCTTTAGCTAGGACCAATCTACACAACGTTTCCTACTTCACAATTTAACGACACAAGGCTAGATGTCGAGTTATAATCTTAAGGTAGAACCAATCTTCACGATGTTGCCTACTTCACCATTTTACGACACAAGGCTAGATGTCGAGTTCTAATCCAAAGCTAGAACCAATCTTCACGACTCTTCACTTTGAAGCTAAGTGAGAACTTCACACAACACAACTACTAATCACTTTCAAGTTTAGTGAGAACTCACAAGACACAACCACATCACTTTATAGTTTAGTGAGAACTACTACACAAATCTATTACAACTCAACTAGACATATCCAAGTACACACATGTAGCTTGGATCTACACAACACAAATCTAAGCAAACACATATGCAATGGATGTACACAACAAATACAAGTATTCACAAATAACTTGGATGAACACAACTAGTCCAAGTATTCATAAATACAATGGATTGACATAAAACAAAAAGGGTATCATGATGAATATGACTAGCTCATGGATTCATCTTTATCACAACACTAGTGAGTGAGTGATCTTCTCATTGGACAAGGTAAAGGAGGGGATCAAGAGGATAATCATATGTAAACATCCTTAACACTTTAAGTGATCATTTACTAATGATTATGCTATAGAAAAGAGATAGGGGGCTGAGAAAAACGTCCAAGAGGCTTGTTGGAAAATGAGATTTGATCCACTATTTAAAGGAGACAAAGTATAACGGCTATATAATGGCTATCTGGGCGCGGTACCTTATCTAGCCCGGCAGTTCCTTATCGCTAGGGAACCGCCTAGCTACTTAAGGTTCCGCCCGTAGAGTACGCTCCGTTTTTTGTCTTTTAGTGGGGTAGGAATATCTGAGGTATTTTAAGCCTTCAAAGGATATTCTAATAGCATATGGAATATGCTATTTTCAAATTTTCATTTTCCATTTTAATAAAACATTTTCTAAAAAAGAAAGTTTATTAAAAAGTCTTTTGCATATTAACAAAAGTGAGTTTAAGGATAATCATTTTGATGATCACTAAGTATGATTAAGAAAGGTTAGTGATATGATTATTACCTTGATGATAGTATTAGTTAAATAATTCGTTTTGTGTTTTACACTAAATGTGTTGTATAGTTTGTTGTGATCAAAACTAAGAAAGATTAGTTAACACTAATAATGTTTTTAGGCATCACTTGCATTAACATTATCCTTGGCATAAGGATTAAACATGAAAGTGATGGTATTGTGATTTCTTAGTCTCGTTACATTGAGAATGTGCTGAAGAAATTCAATCACTTTGATTGTACTCCAGTGAGTACACCAATGGATACAAGTGAGAAACTGATGCCTAACAATTGTCAGGCTGTCTCCCAGCTTGAGTATTCTAGGGTTATCGGTTGCTTGATGTATGCCATGACTAGTACTAGGCCTGACATTGCATTTGTTGTGGGTAAACTGAGTAGGTACACTAGTAATCCTAGTACTCAGCATTGGCAAGCAATTCAGAGAGTACTGAAGTATTTGAAAGGAACAATGGATTATTGTTTGTCTTATATTGGATATCCTTTAGTGTTGGAAGGTTACACTAATGCAAGCTGGATCAGCAATACTAAGGATAATTCATCCACCAGTGGTTGGGTATTCCTACTTGGTGGTGGTGTAATTTCTTGGGCATCCAAGAAGCAAACTTGCATTACTGGTTCTACCATGGAATCTGAGTTTGTGGCTCTAGCAGTTGCTGGCAAAGAAGCTGAATGGTTGAGAAACTTGCTTCTTGAGATTCCATTGTGGGTCAAACCTATGGCACCCATTTCTATCCGTTGTGATAGTGCAGCTACATTGGCTAAGGCATATAGTCAGATGTACAATGGTAAGTCTAGACACGTAGGTGTTAGACATAGCATGATTCGTCAACTAATCATAAATGGGGTGATTTCAATAGAGTTTGTGAGGTGTCAACGAAACTTAGCTGATCACTTGACGAAGGGATTGGTTAGAGACTTGGTTATCAAGTCTGCTGAAGGGATGGGTATAAAAGTCCAATCTAGTCACTGAATGCTAGGACACCCAACTCCCTCTTGAGGAAACTTGGGAGCTGAGTTCAATGTGGAAAGCTGAACATTCAGGGGAGTCAAGCACATGTATATCATCCCAAGGATGTGCTTGTACTTGCTGAAGGAGGATGAAGTTATAAACTTATCAATGGTTAATGTCTTTGAAAAAGTGCTGAAGCAGGAGCATGATCTAAAGAGGAACCATCTATGTAAATGTGGAGGTTTCGCCGCCTCAGGGAGCATGGACTTGGCTCTTACAACATTTATGAATTTGGATATGGACACATGGCTAGTAGTGTCAGGAGTTGTTATGTTTTTGAAAACTTTTGTGTATTTTATCTTCAAGTATTCAAAGTAGTTGAAGGGTTCAATTCTTAGAACACCCTAATTCTCGAATATTTGAAGTGATGTACTAAGATGGAAATTCAATCCTTAGGTTATTTTCATTTATGCACTGGTATTGTTAATGTTAATTTTCATGCAAAAGGAATTGTACTATATTGGGGAGGATTGTTAGAAATATAGTTCAATTGTAGGTTCAGTTCATACTGGTGAATGGGTAAGGAGGTACGAAGTGTACACCCATAAGTCCCTGAACACCTAGACTCTTATAGTGGGGAAACATATTGTTCAGCATTGTTGATGATCTTCAGTGAGTTAACTCTTCAATGAGTTGAACTCTAGACTGAAGGTATTCATCAGGGAGTAACTCCATTAAAGACTTGTCTTCAGTGTTTACTCATCAACATGTCTTCTTCAGTACTGAAGGCTTCAGCGGGAACACCCTTTAGGGGTAGCTGATGCTTTAGTGAGACTGAAGGGTAGACTAATGCTGGAGCAGAACATGAATACTTGTAACGGTCTTTGACCAATTCAAGTGTTTTAAAGACCACGTTTAATTGGTCTTGTAACCACTATGTCCTGGTATTATGGAGCATATTAAGAGGAGTTAATGGGCCGTTAATTTCTCTTAATACCATTGACTAGGGTTTGAGTACTACACCTATATAAAGGTGATCATAGCTGCATGAGGATATACAAAAAACAAGAAAACATAGAAACAAAAGGGTAAAAGATTTGTGCCTAAATCTCTAACTGCATTTGGTCTTATCCCAAGTAGGTATTCGTGATACCCAGGCATTAGGGTCAAATTATTTTCTTTGGGAAGTGATTACACGATTCCAAGTGATATCCGGTAACCATTGTTTTGGTACATAGCTAGGATTGATTATCTATACCCTGGTTGGGACGAAGTAAACACCAACAAATTTTGGGCCTCTTTAAGGGATTTTCATTCACACACTTGCAGACGACGTCCAGAACCTGCATCATCTCGACTTCAAAGCCCTTGCCTGTTCGGACTGGATCAAATACTTCATTTTTTTCCCTTCTATTCTCAGTTGCTGCACCCACACAACCAATTCTCTGTTGGAAAACTTGAACTTGGATCGAATTTACAACCGAGAATTAAAATATACCAAACTATAATCTTTGAATTAATAAACTAAAACTTGTGTTTTTACAAACATATATCATCATGGTATTATGTCAAACATTCTAAACTATATATACAAGTCGAAATGATGCTTTGACAATGGTTGCAACGTTTACTTTTTATGAAACGTTGTGTCTATTCTAAATAACTGATAAGTTGACTTTTTGTCCTAAGACACAGCGGGTAGGATTACACTAGGCCCAATGGGCCGGGTCGGGTTTATCCAGGTTTGCCCTAATATTCTCCCCTCTAATCATAAACGCTGTGACACAGATTTTTTAATCTTTTCCTTGAAATCCTGACTCTTCGGGCTTGAGTCTTCTTTGTAATCATATGTTTTAAACTTGGAATGATTATTAACTTCATATTCTTCAATAGTTGCCATAAGTAACGTTGGTTCAAGATATTCTTCCATCAAATTCGACTGTTCTTTCTTTGGTATCTTTGAGATCTTTCATCGCAATGCGAGGCATAGTGTCCATATTTGTTGCAGTTATAACATTTTATGTTGCTGAAATCTTTTGAGAATCTGTTTTGGCTTCTAGAGTGTTTTATTGGTTCTTGGTAGTCCTGCGAGGAATTTCCTTCTTTTCCATGTTCTCCATTATCGTCACGATTTCGGCTATGTGGTGGAATGTATCTTCCTCTTCCTTGATTATCTTGGTGATGTCTTCGACCATTATCGTTGGGTTTTGCAAATAATAGTATATCTTAATCATTAACATATTTGTTCTTCTTGTGCTTGAGCCTTTCTTCAAATGTCTTTAATCTTCCAATTGCTTCATCAAATGACATATTTTCTAAATCCGGGTATTGTTCAATGGCTGTGACTATTTGAAGGAATTTGTCTGGAATAGAATTCAGCAGTTTTCGTACGAGAGTTGGTTGATCAAGTGTTGTTACAAGGCTAGTTATCTTTGAAACCACATTTGTCATTTTCGAGGTGAATGAATCAATATTGTCTTGATCATTCATTTCCAGTGCCTCAAATTCTGATCTAAGAGTTTGTAATCTCGCCTTTTGTACTTGATCCACACCAATATTTCTGGTCTTCAACGTATCCTATATTCCTTTTGCACTTGTGCAATTTGCCACTTGTAAAACTAGATCTTCAGGTAGTGCTTGAAAGAGATATGCCATTGCAGTTTTATCTCTTTTGTCATCTTCTTTTGTTTGATCAGTAGGTTCAATCATTTCTCAAAGGCCATTTGCTTGTAGAATAATTTTTATTCTTATGGACCATGTGGTATAATTTGTTGAACTTAGCAAGGGGTATTGAAAATGGGTTGTACTTCCGGTATTCATTACTTGACTACTTTTATCATCCTTCGAACTGTCTCCCATTATTTCTTACAAATTTTGAAACTTTTAATCTTTGGTAAATATTTTAAAACCTTTAAATACTTTAAAACTTATAAACTTCAATATGTAAAACCTTTAAACTTTATATATTTCTTATCTTAAACCTAATAAGTGAAATATTAAAAACATAACAAAACTTTAGAGTTTCTGATCATAAACCATATAAGATAAAATCTTAAAAACTTGTTTTTATCATAAACCAAATAAAAACTTAAAACTTATATTTTTTTATCATAATCCAGATAAGAAAAAAAACTGAAAAACGTTATTTCTTATCGTAAACCAAATAAGAAAAATCCTTAAAAAAACCTTGTTGCTTATCATAAACCAAATAAGACAACTTCAAATTTACAATCTTAATAAACCTTAATGAATTCTAATATTTTAACTAAACTTTTGATCAAACTTAAAATCTTTAAAACTTTATTGGATATAAACGACAAAGACTTTATATCTATATAACTAACTAATACAAAATAAAACAATGAAACTAAAAGGGTGAAAAATAATTTTAATGAAACCTGTTGGGCTTGGCCCGTAGACTGTGTATAACCTGAAAGTGGGCTTGGTCTGTTAACCCCTCGTCCTTTGCTATCTATAAACGGCCCTCGTTTTCTTTTGTTTTTAGATAAAAACACACAACGGTTCTTTTATGAACCGTGACCGTTCCTTCCTCTTCGATATTATTGAAGCCTTCCTCGATGGTGGTTCTGATCACCAGTCGATACTGCGCCTTTATCCAATCTTTCTGTTCTATGATTTGTGTTCGTAGCAACATGTTCCCTTGTACGAATCCTTTTTAGTTTCGATGTGATCTGGGGATCTTAGCCTCAATTGATTTGGGGCTATTGGATAAATGAAAATCACGTGGTGATTTTCAGACGAGGGAATGATTCAGTGGAATCTACAAACAGGTGTGTTTGTTCCCTTTTGATGACCTAAATGTTTTTTCTATCTTTGACTCTGTTTTGAATCTAGGTTTGATGAAACCTGAATCTGGTATTTCTGGGTTGATTTTATTTCAATTAATTTTGAGAGAAAAATATGTTTGCAAACAAAAATGTGGGTAAAAACCCTCTCGTTTCTGGTGTTGTCAATCACAGGGGTGATTGCACTATGGTAATAGGAGTAGGAACGCCTTAAACAATCACAGACGAGTCTATTGATTCGTATGAATTTTGTGTTTGATGTTTTTGCAAACTGTAAAACGAATGGTGTTTTATTCGAAACTGGGCAGAAAAATAACCTTGGTATATGATGATTTTGCTTGGTGATAATCAGGCTCTAATGCCAATTGTTGGAAAACTTGAACTTGGATAGAATTTAAAACCGAGAATCAAAATATACCAAACTATAATCTTTGAATTAATAAACTGAAACTTGTGTTTTTACAAACATATTTCATCATCGTATTATGTCAAACGTTCTAAACTATATATACAAGTCGAAATGATGCTTCGACAATGGTTGCAACGTTTACTTTTTGTTAAACGTTGTGTCTATTCTAAATAACTGCTAAGTTGACTTTTTTGTCCTAAGACACAACGGGTAGGATTATACTAGGCCCAATGGGTCAGACGGGTTTATCTAGGTTTGGCCTAATATTCTCTAGACTCCTTTGGTCTGAATATCTCCATGGGCCTCCTTCCTGAAAAAGTAGCTCGAGCATGACAACCTCAAACTATATATGTCCCCTCTAAAGGTGGCTATCCATGCTTGACTGTATTCTGGTGGAATATAACCCAAGGTTCCTACCAACTCAATGGTGACATGTGTAATATATGCTTGAATCATTCTAGAATAACCAAAATCTTCCATATGTGCTTCAAATCGTCATCAAGAAGAATGTTGATGGGCGTTATAGCACGATGCACGATACAAACCTGGTGCAAATAAACTAGTCCATAACTTGCTCCCTGAGCAATCTTCAATCTGACTGGCCAGTCGAGTGTGAATGCTCCATCAGTCTTCTCATGAAGCCAATATTCTAAACTTCCATTCTCCATATATGAATATGTCAACAACTGACAGCCATCATCAACGCAGTAACCTTGTAAAGAGACGAAGCTCTTGTGTTGGGTCGTGGGTAATGCCTCAACTTCAGCTTTGAAATCCTTTGAAATGAGGCCCACGTCTACTAAAAGCTTCTTAACAACAAGTTTTTCTCCGTTTGCCAAAGTTGCTCTATAAACTATGTCGAGACCCCCACAACCAATGATGTTTGCTTCATTGAAATTATTGGTAGATTTTAATATCTCATTTAAGGTAATATGATTGATGTCTCTTGCATTGTTCGGGAACAATATGACTCCACCAGTATCCTTGGGAACATCTACACTTGGCGTAGGTGTGTGTTAGACATTACTTAATTTGTTAGTGATTATGGGTTTTGTTAAGTTTGTTAGGCCTAGCCCATGCCACTTATGTAGGTTCTAGAATAGTCTTACAATGGTTATATATTGTAATGTTCATTGAAAGGACAACCAATTATACTTCTAATATGGTATCAAGAGGATCCTCTTTTAATTTTTCTCCTAATATTCCTCCTATTCTTCTTCTGCTATCTCCAAACAAATTGAAAAAAAAGACAGTAGAAAAAGAAAATATATTCGTTGTTAATTAGTTCTCCTTTTGATTTGGTGTTGACGAAGTCAGAGAAAGAAAACAATTGAAAAAGGAAAAGAGATATCAATTATGTCACAATTGATTTCTTGGTTTTGGTACATGCTTTGTAAACGTGGGAAAAGGAAAAGCAAGATCCATTGTTATTGGTCTTTTGTTTTGGTGCTGACGGAGCACACATTAGAGAAAAAGAAAAAATAACCAATTCATCATCTATTATTTGTTTCTTTTATTTCGTGTCCACTATTAAACTATGTTTAATTCATCAACGGTTAAGTGCGGCAAGGTATATAGGCTCCCACGAGCCTTTGGCGCTATGGCTATTCAAGATCCAACATTGAATATGGATACAGATGCGTCATCTTATCTTAATTCAAATACAAGTAATTTAAATACTGTTTATAATAAATGTTGGAATCGACACCTCCAACAACCCGAAGATAGAGTTGTGGAACCCAATATCGCTGTAAAGAAGATCGCAGAGTTGCACTAAAAGATACCCAGATGAACGACACACAAAGGTAACCAAACGACTCTATTGTAATAACTACAAAACCTCGATCGATTAAAAGAAAGAATAAGAAGCATGCGTGTGTTTTTTGCATCACCCCCTCACCTCCTTTTATAGGGTGAGGGGGTCGGTTACAAACTCGGGCCAAGCCCACTCGACACACTTACCATACAATAAGGAAAGACACCTAATCAAGATGCTAACTATCTTAGGAAACTATATTCAACAATTTCCACCTTAGTGACAAGACTAGTTAGCCCCGACACCAAGTATCTTCATGCAATACTTGAACTTCGGACCTGGAACCACCTTTGTAAACGCGTCAACTGCATTATCCTCCGTGCCTATCTTTGCCACTTCAATCTATTTAGATTCTACGATCTCCCTGATGAAGTGATACCTCACGTTGATATGCTTCGTCCTCTCATGAAACATAGCATTTCTTGAGAGATGAATCGCCCCTTTATTATCACAATTCATAACCACTGACCTTAGGTTTATTCCTAGCTCGATTAGTAGACCTTTAAGCCAAATGCTTTCCTTAACAAATTCCTTAAGCCCCATATACTCCGCCTCTTTAGTAGACAATGCAACAACATGCTTCAGAGTTGCTTTCCAACTCACAACACAGCCATGTACCATAAACACGTACCCGGTTATCGACCTACCCTTGTCAGGGTCTTTAGCATAATCGCTATCCACGAAACCATCAACATCTATGTGCTTCCCTTGATCTCTACCATACACTAGACCTACATCAGTAGTTCCCATCAAGTACTTCAAAATCCACTTCACCGCTTCCCAGTGATTTTTACCCGGATTCGCCAAATACCTGCTCACAATGCTAACAACATACGCAATATCCGGTCTAGTGCAAACCATCAAGTACATTAAACTAACTACAGTATTCGCATATGGGACCTTACTTATTCTTTCCACATCCCAGTCACTCGACGGACAATCCTTCAAAGATACCTTGAAGTGTGCTCCAAATGGCATATAGACCGACTTGCCATTATCCACTCCGTAGTTATTCAGAATTTTCCGCACATATCCCGACTGAGACACCTTTAGGGTTCGGTTACCCATATCCCTGATAATCTCTATACCAAGTATCAAACTCTTTCCGCAACAGTCCCTTGGTATATTCGATCCCAGACTTGCTTTTATAAGCAATCAACATATCATCTACATACAATAGTAGATATATGTATATACCTGGTGCAAACTCCTTAAAGTAAACATAGTTATATAGCAGCTACGGCTAAACCCATTGCTGACCATATACACATCAAACTGTTTGTACCACTGCTATGGAGACTGCTTAAGACCATAAAGAGATTTCTTCAACAAACATACCTTGTTGCACGTTCCTTCTTCAAAACCAAGCGGCTGCCTCATATAAATGGTTTCTTCAAGATTACCATGCAAAAACGTCGTCTTCACATCAAGTTGTTCCAACTCGTAATCTTCACAATCAGTTAATGAGAGAATCACCCTAATAGAAGTATGTCGAACCACGGGTGAGAATACCTCATTATAGTCAATCCCTGCTGAACCCCCGAGCTACCAGCCTTGCTTTATACTTTGGTTTCTGAACGCTTTCAATCCCTTCTTTAATCTTATACAACCACTTGCAGCTTACTAGCTTCTGACCACGTGGTTAATCGACCAGCTCCCAAGTATGATTCTTCTTTAAAGAACTCATCTCTTCCTCCATAGCACGAACCCACTCATCCTTTTCAGATGAATTAATCGCCTCCTAGAATGTGATTGGTTCATGTGTATTTTCTTCCTCCGCAATAGCAAACGCATAAGCCGTAATATCATCTTCTTCCCTAGACCCTGATGATCTAGACAATGATATATTACCTTCATTCCTATACCTTGCAGGTACAGTAATTGTTTTCTTAGCTCTATCACGCACTAGAACATAGTTTTCCAGATTCTGTTGTTGAGGCATTGCATCTACTGCATCTTCAACTTCATCCTCATATTCATTCCCTGGATTTATCCCATTATGAGGATCCACAGTTGGTTCGACCCGACTGCCTTGAAGTTCCACCTCAAACTTAATTTCCTTCCAAGAATCTGCAGCACCAACACCCTTGAGAGTATCCTTATACATAAGGCTCTCATTAAAGACCACATCCCTGCTTATGATTATCTCCGGTTTAACGTCATCCAACCTCCATAATCTGTATCCCTTCACACCCTCTAGATACCCCAGGAATATGCATTTAATAGCTCTAGGCGGGAGCTTCCCCTGATTCACGTGTGAATAAGCAACGCAACCAAATATCTTCAACATCTCGTAATTCTCCGGATGTCCTGACCATAAATCCATAGGTGTCTTCTTCTCCAATGCTGTAGATGGAGACCTATTGATCAGATATGCTGCCGTCGTTGTTGCTTCAGCCCATAATGATTCTGGCATACCAGACTGAATCAGTAAACACCTAACCTTGTCCAAGAGTGTCATGTTCATTCGTTCAGCTAGACCATTCTGTTGCGGAGTTCCAGCAACCATCAAATGTCTTGCTATTCCGTTCTCCTTACACAAGTTATTAAACTCCTGATTACAAAACTCCAAACCATTATATGTTCGTAGTTTCTTCAGTTTTATACCTGTCTGGTTTTCTACCAACTGCTTCCACTACTTGAACTTGTTGTACGCCTCAATCTTGTGTCTAAGAAAATAAACCCAAACCCTCCTCGAATAATCATCAACAATCGATAAGAAGTAACGACAACCACTCATCGATTCCACCCGAGAAGGACCCCAGAGATCTTCATGGACATAGTCTATAACTCCCTCTGTTGTGTGTTGACCTCGACCAAAACTCACCCTGGTAGATTTTCCAAGAACCTAATTTTCACAAAATTCGAGCTTACCTATACCTTCCTTCCCTAGAACCTCTCTTCTTTTGAGTTCATTCAAGCCTGCTTCAGTAATGTGACCTAGGCGTTTATGCCAAACCTGCGCAAGACTTTCCTTTTCTTCTATACCGACACTAGCTTCGCTTGATTCAGCCCAACCATCCAAGGAGTACACACAATTTTCCTTCAAAGTTCCTGACAAAACCATCAAAGAACCCTTGATCACCTTTACTCTTCCATTCTGCAACTTCATGGTATAGGGAAAAGTTCAATGAAGTCCTAATAATTATCAAAGGCTTGATGGACTCATCATAGCCATCCAATCCATTTTCATCCTATGGCCCAAATTAAAAAAGAAAAATAAACACCCTCCTCCCTCATCTCTTCAACCGTATCTTTTTTCTTCACCACACACAGTCACACACTAACATACACAAAAAAAAATGTTGGCCCCTTCTTACTACTAGTCCCTGGCTCCGTACCTGACAGAGATGACAGGGGAGCCAGGGGGTGCTCGGTCCCCTCCAACACGCCTGATCGCTTTGCAATTTATCGTCTCAAATTTAAGCCTACGACCCAGTTATGAACAAATAATTTTTTTTGCTAATCCCTAACTCTGTACCTGATTCTTACTCGTAAGCCATGATAAATAAAATAATTATATTCCACCGGTTCCAAAATATTAGGTTCTATAGATTCCGTTGGCCAATTTTCAGTTTCAGTGGAGTAACTACTTGAAAGAAATAATATAAAACTATAAGATGTATATGAAAGCAACTTTAGGAAAGGATAGGCAGTGGTATCATACTTTTTGTATTGTGGATGAGGGACCAACTTACAGATGCATCTTCTATTGTTCAGACATTCAGACCACATGCAGTTTTCTATCTTAACTTTGCATGAAGCAAAATGTTATAAATATCCCGTTTAGTACAATAAGTACTTATGAATTATACAATTCACAAGTACCCTGAAACTTTTACATATGCTTCATTGAACTTTTCCCGGTGGATTATTGATTTGATTTTTAGAAATTTGTAATAGATTCATGGTGACTCATGTATGAGTCACCGTGACTCATGTATGAGTCATCTTGGTGACTCATGTATGAGTCACGGTGACTCATGCATGAGTCACGGTGACTCATGCATGAGTCACTGTGACTCATGCATGAGTCACTGTGACTCATGCATGAGTCACAGTGACTCATACATGAGTCAGTGACGAGGTTACCGGAAAAGTGGGTTTCTTGTGAAAGTCGCCAGAAAATGATGGATTTGTTGTAGAAGTCAATGGAGAACTGGGTTTGTTATGAAACTCACCAGAAATTGGTGGATTCTTGTGGATCTTGAAAAAAAATGGTGTATTTGTTGTGAAAGTCGTCGGAGAACCGGGTTTGTTGTGGAACTCGCCGGAAAATGGTGGGTTTGTTATGGTGGCCGCGGGAAGAAGGTGGGTTTGTTGTGGTGGTCGCCGGAAAAAGGTGGGAGATGAGGTTTTGTGGTGGTCGGCAGTTAGGTGCTTGAGGATCGGGATGTTTTTTTTTGTGTGTATGAAAAATAAAGGAAGTTATATGAAATGTGGGTTTAATCATAGCCTTTGGATCAGTTTAAGATGGATGGTGTGGATTGATCCATCAAACCTTTGATAAATATTTGGACTTCATTGAACTTTTCCCTCATGGTATAGCCCTCTCGATCTGGAGTGCCCAAAGATAACAAATTTCTTTTCAACTCGGGAATGTAACGCACATTCTCAAGCACAAAACATGAACTATCTTTCATTTGTACTCCCACCTTCTGTGTCCCCTTGATGGCACATGCTCTATTGTCACTGAGAAAAACCATACCACCATCAAGCTCCTTAAAATCAAACAAGAAGTCCCTGCTAGGCGTCATGTGATAAGAACCACCAGAGTCCATGATCCACTCTAAGAACCTTTGCTCACTCACCGCCATCAACAAATCACCATTGTCATAACACTTAGAATACGAATCAGCGTCCTATTTTGCATTCTTGTTGACAAAGCCAGTTGATTTCTTCTTGTTCCATTTTGGACAGTCTTAGAGTCCATGATCCACTCTAAGAACCATTGCTCACTCACCGCCATCAACAAATCACCATTGTCATAACCCTTAGAATACGAATCAGCGTCCTGTTTTGCATTCTTGTTGACAAATCCAGTTGATTTCTTCTTGTTCCATTTTGGAAAGTTTTTCTTAAGGTGATCCTCAGAATAGCATATGTAACACTTCTGTTTATAAGTTCCTTTACCCTTTGACTCTGATCACGAACTATCACGTCCTTGATTACCCCGATGCTCCAGCCTCCCCCTTATAAATAACCCATCACCATCATTGATGAGACTGTAATTATACATAGTCTCATCGTCCAAATCGGGCTTAAAACGCTTAAAATATCATCAAAATACCCAAATATATGCTTGTGTTTGTTCATTGTGTATTTTAGGTACGGATATCGTGAAATCAACAAAAGATCACAAGAATGAAGCAAAAACGAACACGGGAAACGAAGCCGCACAAAGAACCGGACCCGAATCATGAATTTCCTTTGAAGTCCTTGAAGTTTTGAAGATTGGCAAGATTGGTCCCTCTACTTTTGAAGACTTGTCATTTTAAACCCTTGTAAAACTCAAAATTACATAAAGGGTCCCTAAAATGTCAAGATATTACATTATTGGCCCTTGAAGATTGCTCTAATTACACTTAAAGTCCTTGGAACAAGTTTTTAAAACTTGTTTGTGGCCAAAATGGGAAAAAGAGAACTTTGTTATAAAGGGGATTTAACTTTTAGGCTGTTAAAGTTTAAGTGACAAGAGAAGGGGATTTCAGGGACCATAATGGGCAGACAAACATTCTTCACCCCTCCATTCAACTCACGCCACGTGGCCCACTCATTCTTTTTATCCAATCACCACCTCTAAATCGTCCACCTCACTATCCACTTATTTTGTAAACTGATTTTGATAAATCAGTTAAATATTTTGGGGGTAAACATGAATTTTAAACTTAATCACCCCTTAAACAAATTAAACACCACCTGCTTAACATCCTAATCCCATAAACCCTAATTTCTTGGACGCCTCAAAACAAAGGGGTTATGTCTCAACTCCTCCAGATCCTTAATTAAACTTGACCTAATCCTAAACCCACGATCACAACACTATCATGTGAACCACAAAGGCCCCACCAGTTGTCCCCTGCCCCTCCTATTATAGCAAAAATGGTATCTTCATACCAATCAATGGTCCAGGACCAAAACTTGGTCCCAAAAGAATGAGATGAAAGTGTATGATCATCCCAACAGCTGGAACTTCACAGAGATCACAAGACTCCAAGTTTTGACCAAGAATTCAAACAAGACTGATGAGACTGCAATTATACATACCCAAATATATGCTTGTGTTTGTTCATTGTGTATTTTAGGTACGGATATCGTGAAATCAACAAAAGATCACAAGAATGAAGCAAAAACGAACATGGGAAACGAAACCGCACAAAGAACCGGGCCCAAGAATGGAATTTCCAAAAATACCCTTGAAGTTTGAAGATTTGTCAAGTTTGGTCCCTTAATTTTGAAGACTTATCACAAATGACCCTCCACTATTCATTTGTACAAGATACATCCTTGAAGTTTGATGATATGTGCAAGATTTGTCCTTGAAGAATGCAAATTATGCATAAAATACCCTTGGAATGGTTTTGATAAAAGTCTTGTGGCCAAATTATGAACTTTGAAACTTCATAAGAAAGGAAAAAGGGAGTTGGGCTCTTAAAACTTAATTCAGCAAGTTAATGGGATTCTAGGGGCCATTTGGGGCAGACAACTAAACTCCATTCCTCCACTCAGCTGCTGATACGTCACCCACTTATAAGCCTCCACCAATCAAACCTCACCTTTCGTCCACCTCAACCTTCCACTTCTTTTAATTATTAACTGATTTTTAATATCATTTTAATTCAAATAATTAAGTGGGGGAAACAAATGGTTAAACTTCATTAACACCTAAAGCCAATCAAAATACCACCTCCCAAACCCAGTTATCCATAGACCCTAATTTGCTAATCTGCACAAATCAAAGGGTTTTCCCTTGATTATGTACAGATTAGTAATTTATGCCATCTTAAACACAACCCCACCTTAAACCTTTTTACCCCGTGACCCAAATGGTCCCCACGACCCTCCCCTGCGTCACCATTTTAAGTAAAAATGGCATCTCTCAGTCAATCAACGACCATAGCTCAAAACTTGGTCCCAAAGGGTCCAAATGAACGCACAAGATTGTTTCAACAGCTGTCTCATCACATGGAGCTACAATTGACCAAGATTCAAATGCAGTCAAAGGGCATTTTCAGATTTTTCTGTGATTAGGGTTTTAGCTAAGTGTATTTTTTATTCAAGCATCTAGAATAGTCTTAGAGGTAGTATATATACATGTGGCATGTCACATGTATAATTGTTCCAGAATTTGTAATATTTTCTACTTAATGAATATTCAGAGTGTTTTGATTAAAAATTGTAAGTTCTGAGTTCCCCTTTTCATTTTGCAAACTAGTTAAAGTAATTTAGTGGTTATTTACTTGTCAACACAAAAATATTCGTGCTCATTTTTTATTAAAGTTTTAAAGACCAAATTTCTAAATCCTAGTACAAGGGAAAGTGAAAGTGGAACCTTGTACTGGATTCAGATTGGTGTTTAACATTGTTGGATACAAACTGGTTTCAAGTAAGAAAGTGGTTTCAAGTTTTTTTGGTTTTCAAAAGTTGGTTCCAAAGGAATTTCCAAAAGTTCAGTTTTTTTATTCATAAGCTATAAGCTATAAGTTGTCTTAATCAATAAGTCAAACTTATAGCTTCATATCCATTGTATCAGCTCACGCCTATTTCTCTTTTAATCTTGGCAAGTTGTACCATAATATATCAAGATATATTGGGGTGTTTGGGACTGCAGTAGTCCCCACCTAGCTTGTCTCTACACAAACAACTCACTCAACCAAGCCATAAGCTCAGTTTTAAGCTGAAAGGAAGATGGCATCAGCCCATCCCTCTGATTTGGATGTAAATCAGAAAGGTAACATAGCTTGAACCCTTGTTTTTAGCTTTTAAGTGTGATTTTTGTGTAAATTGATTGTACTACTGTTCATGTGCTATTATGTGACAACCCTGGTTTTGAGTTTCGTCACTTAGTTTTATTTTGTGCTAGTTACGTGTTTTTACGTGTTTATGTGCTTATTGGTGTGTATAGATTGTGGTTTGGATATCGTTTTTGGTACGGGGTACCTTGTGAATTAAACGATGTGTGATGATTTCATGTTCATGAGTTCAGATGGTAGTGACTATGAAGTGAGATGGTGTTATTTAGTGGTTTTAGGTATACGTATATGTATTATAGAAAATCGTATTTTTACGATTTACGGTTTAGCATTTGGAGGTCTCAGATGAGGTAATTAGTCATATGGATATTTTTCGGGATGGTTTTAAGTCATTTAGGACTTATTTATAAAGTTTATTTCAAAATTTGAGAGTTTTTATAAAAGTGTATATTTTACGTCTTTTACGGTAAAACGCGTAAATTTGACTAGTTTTACGGTTTTATGGTTTTGGAAGCTTTAGGAGCTGACATAAATTAAGGAAAATTAAAGTAATATTAATAACATAATATTAAATAATAAAAAAAAACGAATTTAGGGGTGTTTGGGTCGGTTTAGACGCACCAAAGAAGAAAGAAAGAAGGGAAAAGCCCAAAACAGGCCCAATGGACTTGTAATGGGATTAGGGGGCCTTTAGGACTTAACCAAACCCAACTCATAACTATAATAATCAGGTTTTTAACATCCATAACATCTTCTAGTCGAAATTCATCAATGGTGGCCAATTAGGGTTCTTCAAAAATTAGGTTTTCTTCATCTTCTATTAATTCAAAGGTAAAACCTTCATAACCCTTTATAATTTAATTATTTTTATGTTTTTATAATCATTCTTATGATAGAATTAGGGTTAGGGTTCATATAAAATCAGTAAATTAATGATGTGATAATCATAATATGATGATCATATAAATTAGGGCTTGTAATTAGAGGGATTAGGGTTAATTAATGAGGTTGATTTTGTTAAACCCGTTTTTAAAAACTGGGCAGATTTTGTGTCAATTGTTTTGATCATATCGGTAGTTCTATAAACTCTTATTTTACGATCCAAGTACCTCTGGAAAGATATTTTAAGTGGATTTCCAATGCAAGAAACGAGAACTAAATTGGAGGTCGGGAAGTGGGTCAAAAACAGGTTACAACAGTCGGAGGTCAAAACAGTTTTAAATTCAGCCTGTTTTCTTTTAAGTTTTGGGTTGTTTGGGGTAATTAGGGTTGCATTGGGATCTTCTCACGAACGTGAGAGATGGTTTATATATTGTAGTAAGTATCTGCACTTGGGCTAAGGTTGTGGTTTAGGGTAAGACCCCTTAATGGTAACAAACGTTTAGTACGTTTAAAATCAGGAAATCTGGAGTGACAAACGTAGATATATGTATATCGGGGCCTTAACAGTAGCTTTAAGGTTAGGTAAAGTGGGATGTGTTAGCCAACATATGTAAGGGTATGAATATTCCTTTTACTGAAACCATGGGTATGTTTAAGTGGACGTTTGACTTAAAGTTTTGAGACCTAAAAACTGGGACTGTTTTGGGTAAATATGAACGGGTTAGTTATTAAACTTAACCAAGTTAGGGACTTGTTAAGGAAGGGTAATGGGGTGATTAGAGCTTATCAATGAGTTAAATATATGGGAATAGGCTAGATGTCCATCATAGGTTGATGAGCCATCTTGGTGATTGGTTCGTGTATTGATTATGTGATTTTGGTTTGTTAGCTTTTGCTAGTGAGCGGACTTTTGGAGAAGCTCAATCAGGTGAGTTTCATAGTCCCATGTTTACTATTGATTTTGACTTCCAGATGGGATGGAAGAGACACTGTGTTGAATTATTTTCTAAATTAATGCTGTGAATGTTTTAAGGTTTGAGATGGACTTGTGTGTACATTTATGTGATTAACTGCTATGTGATTCTTGTTTATGTGTGATCTGGATTGGAAAGGTACATAGGTGTATGGGCGCCTATGGGACCTATGGTTAATGATAAGGCGTGATGCCTTGGAAATTGTGATTGTTGGTAAGGCGTGATGCCTTGGAAATTGTGATTGGTGGTAAGGCGTGATGCCTTGGAAATTGTGATTGTTGGTATGGCGTGATGCCTTGGAAATTGTGATTGTTGGTAAGGCGTGATGCCTTGGAAATTGTGATTGTTGGTAAGGCGTGATGCCTTGGAATTGTAATAATTGATTTAACTTGAATGCTAGTTGTTATTACATGATTGTAGCGCATTGTCCATATGTTTATTGGTTTATGGTATTCACAGCTTATGACTTGTCTTGTGTTGGAGTCTAAACCTATGACTCTCACCAACTTTATGTTGACGTGTTTTAGTGTCTCTTTCAGGTGATACTATGGTTAAGCATGAGAACATAAGTGGCTAGGATTGGAGAAGCTTAGGAATGCATATAGAAGGAGAATCCCCGTTTCCTTCTTAGTTTTTATTTGTTCTTTTAATAAGTGATACTGTTGGCACCTATATGTTTGTTTGTTTGTGTTATTTGTTTGTCTTGGGTAAGAGGTAGGACTGTTACCTACTTACCTAGACTCCTGCATTGTTGAGATATTGTCATGACATTTGTGTCACCATTTTATGACATTTCTTATATCATTTAGTTATCTCTATAGACACGCTATTGTTGTGATGATATCCATACGTCGTGCCCCATATTCCGCCATGGTGGGGGTGTGACATAATGGTATCAGAGCCAATGGTTATAGAGAATTAGGTTGCCTAGTCGCGTAGCCTAGTCTATAGCTTAAGGGTCCCTGCATATAGGCGTCATAGGAGTATGTGTGCATTTTATTATAATTGATGTGTTTGAATGTTATTTATTGTGATGTTTTGACTAGTATGAATTGAACCATAGTAAGTTCATACTTAGCCACATGTTATTTTCTTTTTCGGTTTGTGACTAGTGCGGGTTGAACCATAATCGTCCACGCTAGTCACTGTTGTATTTTGCTTAAATTGTACGTTATAGTACATAATTTTGTACAAGGTTGTTTCTATCTTATATCGAGTTATCTTACATACCTGAGGTATGTTATTTTTATTTTGATGTTTAAGTCATGTTCCCTAAGAATCGTGTGGTGGTTCGAGTTACTAGGAGTAGGTGGATAGGAAGGGTTTTAAGCTGTTTCAACTCTTACGGGCAACATGACTTATAACTGATTATGTTTTCGTTTTGGATTTAGTCTAGGCTGTTTTAGCTAGACTATGGATTTCTGTATTCCAAGAGTTTATTATGTTATTTTTATAGATGGAGTCTTGGACCTTATTGTTTATGTGGTTATGAGCTTATGTGAGTAGATAGATTTATGTGTTATATGTTGTATTGATTCTTATAAGTGTCATCATAGGAGGGAGTGCATTGGGGGAAGGGTATTTGTATAAGTATGGTGGCCAACATAGTTATACAAGTACCACAACTTCAATGGGTTCTCAAGTATGATTGCATGAAAGAGGGTTAATACATGCTTGTATATGATGAGATGTAGAATTTGGGTATACGTATATATATGGGTTTATGTAACGGCTGCCTATGATATGGCTACTGTTCTTTTTGTGTTATATGTTTTGGGTTATAGTTGCGTTGTGTGATTTTGGGGTCACACGATATGGTTTGGTTTTGGAGGTGGGAATTATGCCTTGTTGTGGCACGGTGAGATGGTGATTACTCGTATGGAAAAACGAGCGTATAAAGCGATTGATTGACTTACGTGTATGATAACGAGTATGTTTGGGGGATTCAATAGGTATACATATGCGGATGTATATATACTGATAGATGTTATGTTATGATTTATGGTCATTCACTAGTTATTATAACTTGAACGTACCTTGTGTTTGTTCGTGTTTTATGGTGCTGGAGTTTGGTGGAGTTTCAACGACGTTTTGAATCTTTTGAACTGTGTCTTGTAGCGTATTCTTTGAGTTTCGTATTTCACGTGTACGTTTTAAAACGGTGTTCTTGGTTTTAAGTCTATTGAAATAACCTGGGATTTCTTTTGAGATAATGAAATCTTTTGTGTTGAGTCTTACATTTCTTTTGGTTGGTATATGGAAGAAGGGGACTTGGAAATCTAGTATAGGGTTAGATAGTTGGTCGTATTCGGTAAAATAAGGGTAAGGTGTTGGGGTCGTGTTTGAAACAAGATGTAACATAAGATTTCTTTTTAGTCAACACTTATTTATTTCAAATTCTAAAAGACTTTCTTTAAAACAAAGCGAAGTAAAATTTCTTTCTACTTACATAGTTTATATAATTGGGTTTAACCGATTCACGTCATTTTTAATTATTAATTCAAGGTTAAATTGAGTTTATGAAGATTTCACATACAATTTTATCTTTCATTAATATAAAACTGTTTCGGTCATAACTTGCTCGTTTTTAGAGCTTTTTGAGTGATTCAAAAGCCAAAAATTATGTACTCGGAACGTACTTTTCAAATATTCAGAAAGTATAGTAATGGGAGGTCAGTAGACCGGTCAGAATTGTTGTACAAGTTTCGGGTTCAAGGTTGAGTTTTGAATAGTGGTTTATTTTTATTTGGGGTGCACGGGATACATAATGCGGTGGAGGAATAAGTACGATGAGAGTTGGCTAATAGTCGATAGACAGACTAATTCATCTCACATTTCAAGAGGAATGAGAAGTCACGTAGTTGAGAAGTTGGAAGGATTGCGTACGGATGTGATGGAATAGTAGGTTTTGCGTAAAAGTTAGCCCGATATGTATGGAATGCCTTATGAGGGATTATGGCAAGGGAAGAAACGATGGGAAGCATCACATCGTGATGTATGGTATGTAGAAAAGGAGGAAACCACTAGATTTAGTGACAAAGTTATGTAGGGAAGTTTCACCCACAGTAACGGGTGGTACGTTTTGGTAAAATGGAAGAGTTGATGTAGAGTTTTGTAGGTCCATTTATGATCTTTGGAAAGATCGGACCATTAGCTTATGAGCATAGAATTACCTGGGGGAAATGATTTGTATACATGATACATTTCATGTATTAAGATTGGTAAAGGTTGTTTGAGAATGCATTTTGCATGTACGGTTATTCGGGACTTGTATTAATAAGAGTCTTCGTTTATATCAAAGAATCATCGGTGAGATTTATTGACTGTGAGGTCAAGAGTTTGGCAATGAGTTTAATTATTTTTGGTTTGTATAGGTGGTATTTTGAAACTTGAACTAAAGTTCACGTGGAAATGAGGGGAGTTCGTTTAGAACAAGTATCCTCATGTGATTTGTTGTTTGTGTGTTTGATCCTAAGGAGTAAATCTCGGGACGAGATTTCTATTAGGAGGGAGTGATGTGACAACCCTGGTTTTGAGGTTCGTCACTTAGTTTTATTTTGTGCTAGTTACGTGTTTTTACGTGTTTATGTGCTTATTGGTGTGTATAGATTGTGGTTTGGATATCGTTTTTGGTACGGGGTACCTTGTGAATTAAACGATGTGTGATGATTTCATGTTCATGAGTTCACATGGTAGTGACTATGAAGTGAGATGGTGTTATTTAGTGGTTTTAGGTATACGTATATGTATTATAGAAAATCGTATTTTTACGATTTACGGTTTAGCATTTGGAGGTCTCGGATGAGGTAATTAGTCATATGGATATTTTTCGGGATGGTTTTAAGTCATTTAGGACTTAGTTATAAAGTTTATTTCAAAATTTGAGAGTTTTTATAAAAGTGTATATTTTACGTCTTTTACGGTAAAACGCGTAAATTTGACTAGTTTTATGGTTTTATGGTTTTGGAAGCTTTAGGAGCTGAAATAAATTAAGTAAAATTAAAGTAATATTAATAACATAATATTAAATAATAAAAATAAAAAAAAACGAATTTAGGGGTGTTTGGGTCGGTTTAGACGCACCAAAGAAGAAAGAAAGAAGGGAAAAGCCCAAAACAGGCCCAATGGACTTGTAATGGGATTAGGGGGCCTTTAGGACTTAACCAAACCCAACTCATAACTATAATAATCAGGTTTTTAACATCCATAACATCTTCTAGTCGAAATTCATCAATGGTGGCCAATTATGGTTCTTCAAAAATTAGGTTTTCTTCATCTTCTATTAATTCAAAGGTAAAACCTTCATAACCCTTTTTAATTTAATTGTTTTTATGTTTTTATAATCATTCTTATGATGGAATTAGGGTTAGGGTTCATATAAAATCAGTAAATTAATGATGTGATAATCATAATATGATGATCATATAAATTAGGGCTTCTAATTAGAGGGATTAGGGTTAATTAATGAGGTTGATTTTGTTAAACCCGTTTTTAAAAACTGGGCAGATTTTGTGTCAATTGTTTTGATCATATCGGGAGTTCTATAAACTCTTATTTTACGATCCAAGTACCTCTGGAAAGATATTTTAAGTGGATTTCCAATGAAAGAAACGAGAACTAAACTGGAGGTCGGGAAGTGGGTCAAAAATAGGTTACAACAGTCGGAGGTCAAAACAGTTTTGAATTCAGCCTGTTTTCTTTTTAAGTTTTGGGTTTTTTGGGGTACTTAGGGTTGCATTGGGATCTTCTCACGAACGTGAGAGATGGTTTATATATTGTAGTAAGTATCTGCACTTGGTCTAAGGTTGTGGTTTAGGGTAAGACCCCTTAATGGTAACAAACGTTTAGTACGTTTAAAATCAGGAAATCTGGAATGACAAAAGTAGATATATGTATATCGGGGCCTTAACAGTAGCTTTAAGGTTAGGGAAAGTGAGAGGTGTTAGCCAACATATGTAAGGGTATGAATATTCCTTCTACAGAAACCATGGGTATGTTTAAGTGGACGTTTGACTTAAAGTTTTGAGACCTAAAAACTGGGACTGTTTTGGGTAAATATGAATGGGTTAGTTATTAAACTTAACCAAGTTAAGGACTTGTTAAGGAAGGGTAATGGGGTGATTAGAGCTTATCAATGAGGTAAATATGTGGGAATAGGCTAGATGTACATCATAGGTTGATGAGCCATCTTGGTGATTGGTTCGTGTATTGATTATGTGTTTTTGGTTTGTTATCTTTTGCTAGTGCGCGGACTTTTGGAGAAGCTCAATCAGGTGAGTTTCATAGTCCCATGTTTACTATTGATTTTGAATTCCAGATGGGATGGAAGAGACACTGTGTTGAATTATTTTCTAAATTAATGTTGTGAATGTTTTATGGTTTGAGATGGACTTGTGTGTACATTTATGTGATTAACTGCTATGTGATTCTTGTTTATGTGTGATCTGGATTGGAAAGGTACATAGGTGTATGGGCGCCTATGGGACCTATGGTTAATGATAAGGCGTGTTGCCTTGAAAATTGTGATTGTTGGTAAGGCGTGATGCCTTGGAAATTGTGATTGTTCGTAAAGCGTGATGCCTTGGAAATTGTGATTGTTGGTAAGGCGTGATGCCTTGGAAATTGTGTTTGTTGGTAAGGCGTGATGCCTTGGAAATTGTGATTGTTGGTAAGGCGTGATGCCTTGGAATTGTAATAATTGATTTAACTTGAATGCTAGTTGTTATTACATGATTGTAGCGCATTGTCCATATGTTTATTGGTTTATGGTATTCACAGCTTATGACTTGTCTTGTGTTGGAGTCTAAACCTATGACTCTCACCAACTTTATGTTGACGTGTTTTAGTGTCTCTTTCAGGTGATACTATGGTTAAGCATGAGAACATAAGTGGCTAGGATTGGAGAAGCTTAGGAATGCATATAGAAGGAGAATCCCCGTTTCCTTCTTAGTTTTTATTTGTTCTTTTAATAAGTGATACTGTTGGCACCTATATGTTTGTTTGTTTGTGTTATTTGTTTGTCTTGGGTAAGAGGTAGGACTGTTACCTACTTACCTAGACTCCTGCATTGTTGAGATATTGTCATGACATTTGTGTCACCATTTTATGACATTTCTTATATCATTTAGTTATCTCTATAGACACGCTATTGTTGTGATGATATCCATACGTCGTGCCCCATATTCCGCCATGGTGGGGGTGTGACATATTAGTTGTTTGCTTGTGCTTATTCATGCTTGATATGATTATTTAGGCAGGTTTTATTCAGCTAAGTTAAGGCTTGAGTGATTGTCCTTTGTAAAAGTTCATTTCTGAAAATATAGGGGTGTTTGGGACAGGGTTTTAAAGCAAATGTTTGACAAGCATTTGGTTTAAAAGATTGCTTAGACACACCTATTAGTGGTAGTAATAGGATATTTGTAGTTTGTTCTAAGTTTGGAAGGTTTTAAAAGGAAATTGTATGCTAAATACTTGGTAAAGATAGCTAAAATCAATAGCCTACAAAACTGCCATGATTTAGTAATTTTTGACCACCCATCTTTGTTATCTGTTAAGGTCTAGCTGGCTTTTAGGATTGAGAGTTGATTTGAGGAAGTTTGTGAGTTAAGTGAGTGAGTTTTGGTTAACCAAAACTCACCCATTTGCACATTGCATCAGCAACATCCCATAGACCCCTACACACCTTATTAGTAACTGCATTAGGGGTCTTGGTGTTTGATTTTGTGAAACAACTTGTGTGTTTTATATTTTTCCTGACTCCCCACAACCCAACTGGCTGTGGGGGTGCCTTTGGTTCCCAAAAATACCAAGTAATCAGCAAGATATCATCAAAAAGGTGCCCAGACCTAAAATTTTCACTGTCAGTGGGAACTGACTTCCCCCTTCTAGTTATAAAGTTTCCACTGCTTCACTACTAGACGAACAAACCCTAGATGGCACTTTCAGTTTCTTATAATTTTGTCTTTAGTGGTCATTTTTAGGAGTTTTTTTTACTCCAATTTTATTATTTTTCTTATTTTAATTCTGATTTTTCTATTCAGTTTATTTTCTTGTAACTGTACATTTCCTATTCTTTAGATTAAATTGCATTTTAAATTAGTTTTTAATTAACTGGTTTTTGTATTTTAGTGCAATAGTGTAATATTTTTCAGTTTTAAAATTTTTCCTAGATTTAGAAAAGTATTTTAAGATTTTTAGTTTAAAAATATTTTACTGTTCACTCTTTTTGGTAATTTTTAGATTTTATTTAAGTTTAATTAGGGTTTTATTATTTCTGTTATGTCTTTTAGTGAAAAAATTTAGTTTTTCAAACTTTTTCATTTTTCTAATATTCATTAGTATAATTTTGGATTTTTAAAATTGTCAAATTATTTTTAGCATTATTTTTCTTTTTTAATCATTATTTTAGTTTAAAAATAGTTTTTAGTGTTTTAAAAATAGAAAAATAGTTTTAAAAATTTAGGAAAAATACTTTTTAGTCTTTAAATAATATAAGTGATTTATTAGTTTAATAAAATAATATTTTGGACTTTTTCTTAATTATATTTAATTCTAGGGCTTTAATTAGCCTTTAAAATTGAATATTTAATTAATAAAAGGTTTTAAAAATTATTTATTGGATTTTTATTCTTATTTTTACGTATTTACGTTCGCGTTTTACGTATTTACGTTCGCGTTTTACGTCAATTCGTCGTAGTGTAATCGTAATCGTAGCTCTTCTTTAATTTTTTTCTCTTAACCCAAAAATGTCACTAATACAAACTTTGATTTTACATATTGGCACACTTAATTCACACACCTCCTTCGAGAACGAACCCGCACTTATTCGACTTGTCGGTTTTCCTAAATCGTCGAGTTTAATACTTGCCCATTATACGTTGTTTTCCAAACACGTATTTCTACACCAATCATTTTGGCGCCGCTGCCGGTGAGGTGTTTTTAGTGTGCCATTATTATTATCGTGTTTGTGTGAGTAGTGCGTTTTTTATTTTCATTTTTGGAAAGCGTAAATAGCGTATATACTCATTTTTGTTATTTTTCCTATTTATATTATAATATCCAAATAAAACGTGTTTAATTTTCCTAAATTAAACACAAACCAATCTTTACTATATTGTAGATATCCCATTATTGTTTTTGTTTTTCTTGTGAATATATAACAATATTGTACTTACGTAGAAAAATAAATATACAAGTACTCCAAAAGCGTGAAAACGCAACCTTGATTTGGGATTTCATCACTCGATCATTGTATTCAAATCTAAAGCAAAAGTTTAAAGGCAAAATAGATAAATACTTTCGTGAGGCTTAATTTCAATTAACACAAACTATAAGGTGGGTATAAGGCGGTTGTATTTCATGACCTAAGGGAAAAAGGCTCTTAAGTGCTTAGCGCCGCCTCGTTTCCCCCGCTTGCTTGTGCGTGTTTTGAGAAACAGAGCTAATCGAGGTTTTGCCGCCCAAGTATTATCTACGTATATTATATTTGCTTGTTTTCAAGATTAAACCCTCTTGAACGTTTTGGTGTTCCACCAACGTTCTAAAGTCATCGAGAACGTTCACTCCACGTGATCGTTTTCATTCTTTGAGGCTACTTTAATCGAGAAATCGATTCGAGGGGAGATTTGTAGATTTGAGTCTACGTAATACAACAAAAATCCAAAAAAATTAAAAACAATCAAAAACCAAAAAAATTGAAAAAATTGAAAAACCGCAAAAAAAGAATCTTCTTTGCTACCCCCATTCTACGCTTAGTGCATGCGCACTCGATCGAATGATTATTCTAATTCTAGCGACGCTTCGAATCGACGCAATCGTAATCGAAGGAATCGACGACGTAGACGAGATTTAGAAACCAACGTTCCTAATATCGTTGTTGAAGAGACCGTAGACGAGATGGCAGACAATCGTTCGATGATGGAATTGCTCCAAGCACCCACAGAGGGTTATGGAGACACGATCGTAATTCCCGCTATCGAAGCGGAGAATTTTGAGATGAAGAGCGGAATGCTTTCGTTGATTCAAGCTACAAAGTTTCGAGGTCGTGAAGCCGATAATCCTCACGACCATATTCGGAATTTTGATCGTCTTTTAGCCACGAGCAAGTTTAAGAACGTCGACACCGATGTCGTCAAGATTATGCTTTTTTCGTACTCACTCGATGGTGCCGCCAAGGATTGGTACGAGAAAGAGCCACCTAATTCGATAACTACGTGGAAGGATGTCGTCTCCAAGTTCGTTAATTATTTTTTTCCCACCGTCTAAGACAACGTTTTTCAAAAATGAAATTACGAAATTTGAGCAAAAACCGAATGAATCTTTTAGAGACGCGTGGGATTGTTTTAAGGAATTGCTTAGGCAATGTACTCACCATGGTTTTTCCGAGTTGCACCAAATTGATACGTTTTACAACAGTCTTAATTTTCAAGAACAAGATTCGTTGAATTTCGCCGCCGGTGGCAACTTTTTGTGTAAGACTCCAAAAGATGCAGTGATAATTATCGAAAACCGATCCAAGGTTTACCAACTCCGCAACGCACCGAGTGTTGCCAATGTCGCCAATGTTAGTAATTCTAATCGCGACATTGAGAGAGTTGATGCGAAAGTCGACAAGTTGACGAATGTGTTTACGTCTTTTCTCGTTGAGATGCAAAAGAAAGACGCTCCCGCTACGGTGAAAGCGGTTGAGGTTTTCTGTACGTTTTGTGGTGGACCTCATAATTATTACGAGTGTGCGGCTACGGATGGCCAAACGTCGAATGTGAGTGCGTTAAATGGAAACAACAATTTTCGAAATCAAAATAACGTGGGTCCATCACAACAAGGCAATTATAACCAAGGTAACAATTTTTCAAATCAAAACCGTAACAATTTTCAAGGAAATAATCAACAAGGAAATTTTTCGAATCAAAATCAAGGTTATAATCAAGGTCGTAATTTTAATTGGCAAAATCGAGACAATAATCAAAACTCGAATTTTTCAAACAACAACAATCAAGGAAACAATTTTTCAAGTGGGAATCAAAACAATTTTCAATCAAGTAATCAAAACCAAGGGAACTTTAATTCTAATCAAAATAGTTCGTCAAAGGATTTTCAAAATTACATGAAAACGAATGAGGCTAATATGAGACGATTAGAGGGAGAAATTGGTACTTTGAAAAACGACTTTACTAATACATTGAAATTGCAAAACACAAAGATTGAGCAAGGACAAATTGACATTAAAAAGATGTTTTCGGCCATTATGAACAAGTCCTCTGGTGCTTCATCGAGTTCGTTACCTAGTGACACCGTTGCAAATCCGAAGGAACAATGTAAAGCCGCCTCGTCTCGTGAGAAAGGTCGTGTTATTACCCCTAACCTTGATGGATTTCGAGTTGTTCCTTCTTCTCAACCCTCGACTTCTAAGACGTCTTATTGTTCTAAAGTCGATGGGGTGAACGTGGCGACCAAGGAAAAGAGTGCACACCATCGTGTACCTCAAATTCCATCCACGGTTCAAAAAGAGAGCTTTATCGACCTTACCAAAGTAACCCTTGAAGAAACTTGTGCTTCGATCCTTCTTAAAAAACCCAAAAGGCATATCCCGAGAAAGGAAGAGGATTCGGGCTAATTTCTAATACCTTGTGATTTTTCCGGGATTGAGGGATGTTTAGCCCTTTCCGATTTAGGTGCTAGAATCAATCTCATGCCTCATTCTCTTTGGAAATTGATGAGATTGCCTAGACTTACCCCCACGAACATGACTATCGAGCTAGCAAATTGTACGCCATTAATACCAATTGGAATAGCCGAGGATGTCTATGTCAAAGTTGGAAAGTTTGTTTTTCCCGCGGATTTCGTTATATCCGATTACGAGTGTGACCCTAAATGTCCCATTATTTTAGGTCGACCATTTTTATCGACGGCCCGAACCGTAATCGACGTTCACGAGGGGAGACTTACTATGAGATATGGGGAGGATAAAATGGACTTTTTCACGAGTAAATCCCAAGTGACTTATGATAATGAAAAAACCGAGGTTTCAAAACCTATTCTAAACCTAATGATTTCAAAATGTTCACTTTAGCGGAAAGAATGAGGCTTAATGCATGTTTTGAAAAAATTAAGAAGAACGGTTTTAAAGATGAAGATTTTAATGATAAAGAATACGTGTACCTAATTCAAAAGGGTATGTGTAAATTTATGAATGAAAAATCACTTTGGGATGTATTCGATGAAACAAGTGAACAACCAATTTCGAAGGGCGACGTTAGTGCCATCACGACAATGACCAAAATGGACTCGTCTTCACAACCTTCGAAGGATCACGTCTTTGAGGCTTCAACTTCTAACTCCATCGAAGTGCCTCCTTTTCCTAGCCCAACACCCGTTGAGGCGAAAGGTTTTATCGACATCGATCCTCTCGTTTTAGAAAAGTCACCTAAGCATAGTCATTCGACTTGTAAGACCATGGTTGTGAGTGCTCACATCGACTCTTTCTTTGACGATGACGATGGCGATTTTGACGAGATTGATCACGTACTTCGAAATCCACATGCAATTTTTGATTCTCCTAAAAAGAAATGTGTGAAGTACAATGATTACGAGTTTGATCCCGAGATTGAGGAAATCATTGAACGAGAGCTAGCTCTTTTGCCTCCACTCCCACCTACGAGTGAGGTCGATCTTTCCAAAATTGAGGATGAACTAAATGAGTTGGAACGTCTTACTTTCGATGACGAACCAACTCATGTGACCACTAAAAATCCAATTCTCGAGGAGTTACCTAAAAATCCAATTTTAGGTCGACAATTTTTATCGACGGCTCGATCCGTAATCGACGTTCACGAAGGGAGACTTACTATGAGATATGGGGATGACAAAATAGACTTTTTCATGAGTAAATCCCAAGTGTTTAATGATCATGAAAAAACCAAGGTTTCAAAACCTAATGTTTCTAAACCTAATGATTTCAAAATGTTCACTTTAGCGGAAAGAATGAGGCTTAATGCATGTTTTGAAAAAATTAAGAAGAACGGTTTTAAAGATGATGATTTTAATGATAAAGAATAGGTGTACCTAATTCAAAAGGGTATGTGTAAATTTATGAATGAAAAATCACTTTGGGATGTATTTGATGAAACGAGTGACGCACCAATTCCGAAGGGCGACGTTAATGCCATCACAACAATGACCAAAATGGACTCGTCTTCACCACCTTCGAAGGACCACGTCTTTGAGGCTTCAACTTCTAACTCCATCGAAGTGGCTCCTTTTCCTAGCCCAACACCCGTTGAGGCGAAAGGTTTTATCGACATCGATCCTCTCGTTTTAGAAAAGTCACCTAAGCATAGTCATTCGACTTGTAAGACCATGGTTGTGCTCACATCGACTCTTTCTTTGATGATGACGATGGCGATTTTGCCGAGATTGATCACGTACTTCAAAATCCACATGCCATTTTTGAGGATTCTCCTAAAAATACCTCTTCTCATGTGAAGTACGATGATTACGAGTTTGATCCCGAGATTGAGGAAATCATTGAACAAGAGCTAGCTCTTTTGCCTCCACTCCCACCTACTAGTGAGGTCGATCTTTCCAAAATCGAGGATGAACTAAATGAGTTGGAACGTCTTATTTTCGATGACGAACCAACTCATGTGACCCAAAATCCAATTTTCGAGGAGTTACCTAATCAACACTCCTCAAATGAGAATTACGTTTACCACATTTGTGAGGATTTAACTTATCAACAATCCCCACAAAAGGATGATGGTTTCGTGCTTGATCGTGATATTTTCGAGAGAGTTTCTAAGATACTCAAGGAGGGGAATGACAAACCTTGGTTTGACAAGCCTATCTTTGATGAGGAAATCGATGAGATCGACGTTCATGAGGATGACGAGTATGTTGACCCTGAGGGGGCGGTGTTCTTTATTGATAAACGTTTTGAGAACTTATATAATCCGCCACCCCCTCCCACCAATGACTTAAATGTGAGGATTTTTAGCGCGACTAATTTTGAATTTTACACGCCAAATATTTTCGACATTATCAATCGGGTTTTCATAAAGAGTTTTTAAACGATGAAAAAGGAAAGGATTTTAAAATTGATTTAAATGAATTTTCTACAAGTTTAACTCCGTCATCACATCGTTATTTGAGTGCTACCACCTCATCTATTCCTTTTGACGACGGTTGGTGTGGATCTACTGTGGGGGAAGCCCCTTATGTTTCCTCACATTTCTCCACCAAGGACAAGATTTATGATCCCGGAATTGCTTGTAAAGGGAAATCTCGGTCTTCCATCAATGCAATAAATGGAAATAATATTCACTTTCTTGGTGTGAGTCTACCTCGAGTAGCTCATTATGTTGACTTACCCATTGCCCCACCTTTCTAATTCTCATCTATTTTCTTCTACCCCTTTGGGGTTTCGGCTTTGGTTGAAGTAGCGTTGTTTCGTATTTCATCCGAAAGCGAAGACGCTATCTTTGACCCCGGTATATGTTTATCGGGTTTTTAAAGTACTTCATGTACTTTTGGGCATTGTTTATCATGTAAGCCCCACCAAAAATGACCATACCAAGATTATCCCTAAATGATCACATTTATGGGGATTCGAGTCGAGCTTTTGACTCGGTTATCAAAAACAAGGTGCCTCGTGGGGGATTCTCATGCTTATCCTTGTAAATATTATTGCTTTCTAATTAGTTAACGAGGGGACTTGTGCTCTTCCAACCTTTGTTCCGTGGTTGTTTGTGATTGTGATTTATTAGGTTCATCGTCATCATTGAAGCCTCTCGTGTTCGTTTTACGGATCACTCGAGCTTTGATCGTTGCCTTTGGAGATTTCCGATATCCGATGATATCCTTTTATGTTCTAACGTTTATCTTATTAGCATAATTCATAAACGGCTTTTAGGTTATTCGTTTTACCCTTTCCATGCTCGAGATTAAGCATTCGACTTCGTCTCTAGTATAGGGGTGTTTACACCCCTAGACTCGAATCATTGAGGACAATGTTTAGTTTTAGTATGGGGGTGAGTAGATACTTCACCTTGCTTACGTCACCACGCAATCCAAATTTCATATTTTTGTTATCGTTTTGTTGCAAAATAAGGCTAAAAATGGCCAAATTTTAAAAATTTTCTTGTTTTTCATAAGTGTTCAAGACACAAATGTAGGTTTTCCGATGGTGAGAATAAGAGAAATTTTTTACTCGACCGTGTGTGTTGAGCACTTAGCTTCGATTCCTTAACTTTTTAGGCTAAGTCTCTTAAACGAGGACGATAAATGATAGAGTTATTTATAAGTGACGTAATCGTCACGATCTCATGTGTAGTAATTATTAGCTTATTCTCCCCACGCTTTGTATAATAAATTATTAATAAATATTGATTTAGCGGTTTAGTCACTATTGTTGGTTTCTAATTTGTTTTAGTAGGTTCCATGTAATTAAATTGAGAAAACATTAAGGTATCGCCAGCGTCACGGTTTTGAAGTATTGGCACCCGAATAATCGAAAGCTTCACCTAATAATAAGATTTCAAGTGCCCACCTAAATTAAGCAAAAATTTGAAGCTCACAAGGCCGAAAAATCTATGCCCAAATTGAAAGTGAATCAAGCCTTAATCTTTGAAGCTTTAAAGATCCAAAATTCGCTTTAGCGTGAGGATATACATCTTTGGCCATAATAAAACCACCGATGATGGTGGATAATAAAAGGCAAGGCAAGACCGAAGTCATAATAAAAGCTTCATGGCGAAGTTGAATAAAAGATGGAGGTAAACCTATGATAATAAGGCCCTTCCGTTAGGGGGCGTATAAAAGTCTTGGTAATAAGTCTCATGTTCAAAACCGTTATAAAACCGTGTTTATCGATCCTTCTTGTTGACTTAATTTTTTGACATCGTTGTCTATTAGGATGAATTATTAATTTAATGATTTTGGTTACACCGTTAAGACTCTCTTTTTAGACTTAATCTCTATTTACGCATAAGTCAATGATGTATCCTCGTGATCATTAAGACAAAATAAAATATAAGAGATACCAAGTAGGAATAAGGGAGTTTAGGTTCGTAATTAACACTCATGAGATATGATCGTGTTGCTAACTTATAATAACAATGATCTCGCTACACGCTTAGCATGGAATTGGGTGAAAATCGAGGACGAAGAAATTATTTCTAACGAAGCATTCATGTGTTCTTGTTCTATGATCCTAAAAGTCACTTAATTATGATGAAAACAATACATTATATCTAAAACACATGTAGTAGTTTATTTAAGTATATGTCTTCAATAAATGTCATCATAAAATGAATTTTGGAAGTGCTACGATACTTAATTCTAGCATTGCGTGGGGACACGGCAATGGTTTAGTATGGGGGAGTGATGAGACTGCAATTATACATAGTCTCATCGTCCATATCGGGCTTAAAACGCTTAAAATATCATCAAAATACTCAAATATATGCTTGTTTTTGTTCATTGTGTATTTTAGGTACGGATATCGTGAAATCAACAAAAGATCACAAGAATTAAGCAAAAACGTACACGGGAAACGAAGCCGTACAAAGAACCGGGCCCAAGAATGGAATTTCCAAAAATACCCTTGAAGTTTGAAGATTTGACAAGTTTGGTCCCTCAATTTGGAAGACTTGTCACAAATGACCCTCCACTATTCATTTGTACAAGCTACATCCTTGAAGTTTGATGACATGTGCAAGATTGGTCCTTGAAGAATGCAAATTATGCATAAAATACCCTTGGAATAGTTTTGATAAAAGTCTTATGGCCAAATTAAGAACATTGAAACTTCATAACAAAGGAAAAAGGGAGTTGGGCTGTTAAGACTTAATTCAGCAAGTTAATGGGATTCTAGGGGCCATTTGGGGCAGACAACTAAACTCCATTCCTCCACTCAGCTGCTGACACGTCACCCACTTATAAGCCTCCACCAATCAAACCTCACCTTTCGTCCACCTCAACCTTCCACTTCTTTTAATTATTAACTGATTTTTAATATCAGTTTAATTTAAATAATTAAGTGGGGGAAACAAATATTTAAACTTCATTAACACCTAAACCCAATCAAAACACCACCTCCCAAACCTAGTTATCCATAAACCCTAATTTGCTAATCTGCACAAATCAAAGGGTTTTCCCTTGATTATGTGCAGATTAGTAATTCATGCCATCTTAAACACAACCCCAACTTTAACTTTTTTACCCCGTGACCCAAATGGTCCCCACGACCCTCCCCTGCGTCACCATTTTAAGTAAAAATGGCATCTCTCAGTCAATCAACGACCACAACTCAAAACTTGGTCCTAAAGGGTCCAAATGAACGCACAAGATTGTCTTAACAGCTGTCTCATCACATGGAGCTACAATTGACCAAGATTCAAATGCAGTCAAAGGGCATTTTCGGATTTTTCTGTGATTAGGGTTTTAGCTAAGTGTATTTTTTATTCAAGCATCTAGAATAGTCTTAGAGGTAGTATATATACATGTGGCATGTCACATGTATAATTGTTCCAGAATTTGTAATATTTTCTACATAATGAATATTTAGAGAGTTTTGATTAAACATTGCAAGTTCTGAGTTCCCCTTTTCATTTTGCAAACTAGTTAAAGTAATTTAGTGGTTACTTACTTGTCAACACAAAAATATTCGTGCTTATTTTTTTTAATTAAATTTTTAAAGACCAAATTTTTGAATCCTGGTACAAGGAAAAGTGAAAGTGGAACCTTGTACTGGATTCAGATTGGTGTTTAACATTGTTGGATACAAACTGGTTTCAAGTAAGAAAGTGGTTTCAAGTTTTTTTGGTTTTCAAAAGTTGGTTCCAAAGGAATTTACAAAAGTTCAATTTTTTTATTCATAAGCTATAAGCTATAAGTTGTCTTAATCAATAAGTCAAACTTATAGCTTCATAGCCATTGTATCAGCTCACCCCTATTTCTCTTTTAATCTTGGCAGGTTGTACCATAATATATCAAGATATATTGGGGTGTTTGGGACTGCAGTAGTCCCCACCTAGCTTGTCTCTACACAAACAGCTTACTCAACCAAGCCATAAGCTTAGTTTTAAGTTGAAACGAAGATGGCATCAGCCCATCCCTCTGATTTGGATGTAAATCAGAAAGGTAACATGGCTTGAACCCTTGTTTTTAAGCTTTTAAGTGTGATTTTTGTGGAAATTGAGTGTACTACTGTTCATGTGCTATTAGTTGTTTGCTTGTGCTTATTCATGCTTGATATGATTATTT
Organism: Glebionis coronaria; assembly: GCA_025667525.1. Lineage (NCBI taxonomy): Eukaryota > Viridiplantae > Streptophyta > Magnoliopsida > Asterales > Asteraceae > Glebionis > Glebionis coronaria. The sequence goes on along the minus strand of CM046874.1, from coordinate 628,678,128 downwards.
AGGCAGGTTTTATTTAGTTAAGTTAAGGCTTGAGTGATTGTCCTTTGTAAAAGTTCATTTCTAAAAATATAGGGGTGTTTGGGACAGGGTTTTAAAGCAAATGTTTGACAAGCCTTTGGTTTAAAAGATTGCTTAGACACACCTATTAGTGGTAGTAATAGGATATTTGTAGTTTGTTCTAAGTTTGGAAGGTTTTAAAAGGAACTTGTATGCTAAATACTTGGTAAAGATAGCTAAAATCAGTAGCCTACAAAACTGCCATGATTTAGTAATTTTTTACCATCCATCTTTGTTATCTGTTAAGGTCCAGCAGGCTTTTAGGATTGAGAGTTGATTTGAGGAAGTTTGTGAGTTAAGTGAGTGATTTTTTATTAACCAAAACTCACCCATTTGCACATTGCATCAGCAACATCCCACAGACCCCTACACACCTTATCAGTAACTGCATTAGGGGTCTTGGTGTTTGATTTTGTGAAACAACTTGTGTGTTTTATATTTTTCCTGACTTCCCACAACCCAACTGGTTGAGGGGGTGCCTTTGGTTCCCAAAAATACCAAGTAATCAGCAAGATATCATCAAAAAGGTTCCCAGACCTAAAATTTTCACTGTCAGTGGGAACTGAGTTCCCCCTGCTAGTTATAAAGTTTCCACTGCTTCACTACTGGACAAACAAACCCTAGATGTCACTTTCAGTTTCTCATAATTTTGTCTTTAGTGGTCATTTTTAGGAGTTTTTGTTTGATTCTAATTTTATTATTTTTCTTATTTTAATTCAGATTTTTCTGTTCAGTTTATTTTCTTGTCACTGTTCATTTCCTTTTTTTAGATTAAATTTCATTTTAAATTAGTTTTTAATTAACTGGTTTTTGTCTTTTAGTGCAATAGTGTAACATTTTTCAGTTTTAAAATTTTTCCTAGATTTAGAAAAGTATTTTAAGATTTTTAGTTTAAAAATATTTTACTGTTCACTCTTTTTAGTAATTTTTAGATTTTATTTAAGTTTAATTAGGGTTTTATTATTTCTGTTTTTTCTTTAAGTGAAAAATTTTACTTTTTCAAACTTTTTCTTTTTTTACTATTCATTAGTATAATTTTGGATTTTTAAAATTGTCAAATTATTTTTAGCATTGTTTTTCTATTTTTAATCATTATTTTAGTTTAAAAATAGTTTTTAGTGTTTTAAAAATAGAAAAATAGTTTTAAAAATTTAGGAAAAATACTTTTTAGTCTTTAAATAATATAAATGATTTATTAGTTCAATAAAATAATATTTTGGGCTTTTTCTTAATTATATTTAATTTTAGGGCTTTAATTAGCATTTAAAATTTAATATTTAATTAATAAAAGGTTTTAAAAATTATTTATTAGATTTTTATTCTTATTTATATTATTTTAGACTTAGTTTTAATTTTTAAATTGTTTTTAGCTTTAATTTTTAATTTTGTCACGTTTTACGTATTTACGTTCGCGTTTTACGTCAATTCGTCGTAGTGTAATCGTAATCGTAGCTCGTCTTTAATTTTTTTCTCCTAACCCAAAAACGTCACTAATCCAAACTTTGATTTTACATATTGGCACACTTAATTCACACACCTCCTTCGAGAACGAACCCGCACTTATTCGACTTGTCGGTTTTCCTAAATCGTCGAGTTTAATACTTGCTCATTATACGTTGTTTTCCTAAACACGTATTTCTACACCAATCAAAGACCCAAGGGCTTTTTAGGACTTTCAGAAATTAGGGTTTTCAATTCTAGATTATTCCTAGTACTTGTATAAATACCAAGTCGCATGTGACTTGGTTTTCTTGTTCTAGTTTTTGTAAAAGTTTTTAACTATTAAAGAAAATGAACCTTGAAAATTTATGCAAAGACTAAGTTCCCTTTTTTACTGCTTTCATAGTTAATCTTTACTTTATTTGCAAATTAGTTTAAGTGGTTTCAAGTTTCATCATTTCACAAGAGATTTTTCTGAAAAATTGTTTTTTAAGTTCTTGAGAAAGCCTCTTAAAAGCTGGAATCCTTATTTCACATGAAGTGAAAGTGGAGTGTGAAGTTGATTTCAGCTTGTATTAAAGCTTTTGTTAAAGTTTTTTTAGTGGTTTCAAAGTTGGTATTTCAAAAACCTGTTTTCAAAGATTTTCTCAAAATCTTTTTTTTATTAATGCTTACTGTAGCAAAAGCTATCACAAGCCTGACAAGCTTGTGATAGGCTTCTACTACTTGAAGTCTTTTTCTTGGTTTGGTGGTGTTTGTGCAGGAACAAAACAAGACCCTCATCACATCTCATTTTCTTTGCAATTTTTCTCATTTTGAAGATATGTTTCACCCTTCTTGTTTGTTGTAGACAAGCCAACAGGGTTTCTCTATATCTCTACACACATCACATAAGCTCTTAAACAAATCCTTTGGAAGGCATCAGCGCAGGTATATGCTTGAACCCCATTGGTCTCATTTTTTGAGTTTCTTTTGTGATTTGTAGGAATTTGTATGAATCTGCTTTGTTGTGGATATCTATTGTTTGCTTTGGATTATTTATGCTTATTATGCATGTTAGGGCAGAAATCAATCATTTTTAAGTAGTTTTTATCATAGTTGGTTTGAAAATTTTGATTTTCAAAAAGTTTAAAGGTTGTTAGGGCTTTGGGTTTTAATTGGTATAAGTTACATTAAACATGTTAAAAACCACTCAATCACACTGCTTAGGTTATTGTTAGGTAATTGCAGTAAGTTTGTTTCAATTGGCAAGTGTTTAAAAGGTTTTACATGTTCAAGTGTTAGTAAAAATCAGTAAGTTCACATAACTGCTTGTTTTAGTATAATCTGACCACCCATTTTTATTATCTGCTAGAACTAGTTAGTGTTTAGGATTGTAAGCTGGTTTGTGGGAAATTTTGAAGGAATTGAGTGAGTTTTGGTCAACCAAAACTCACCCAATTGCCAAGTATATCAGCAAGTCCCACCAGACTTTACCATCTTCATCAGTAGTAACTGTTCTTGGCCTTATACGTGTGATTTTTGAACTTGGACTTGTGTGTTTTATTGTATATTTGACTCCCCACAACCCAACTGGTTGTGGGGGTGCCTTTGAATCTAATTAAAACCAAGTATTCATCAAGTTACAAGTAAAAACCTCACCAGACACGTTTTTTATTAAAGTCGGTGGGAACCAAGTTCCCCCTGCTAGTTATAAAGTTACCACTGCTGGGCTAAAAGACAAAAGCCTAGTCAGCAGTCAACATCAGTTAGGGTATGTTTTGTCTTTAGTGACCTTTTCTTGGATTTTTTCATTAATTTTAATTTTCATATTTTTGTTATTTAATTTTTGAATTTTCCAATTAGTTTAATTTTATTTTACTGTTTATTTTCTATTTTTTTGAATTAATTGCATTTTTAATTAGTTTTTAATTAACTGTTTTTGTCTTTTAGTGCAAAGGTTTTATATTTTTTAGTTTTAAAAATTTTCTTAGATTCAAAAAAAGATTTTAAGATTTTTAGTTTAAAAAGGTTTTATTGTTCATCTTTTTATTTAATTTTTAGATTTAATTTAAGTTTAATTAGTTTTAAATCAAATATGTTTTGTCTTTTAGTGTAAAAAAGTGTTGTTTTCAACTTTTTTCAATTTTCTACTGTTAAGTAATATAATTTAAGATTTTTCAAATAGTCAAATTAGTTTTAGCATTATTTTATTATTTTTAATCATTATTTTAGTTTAAAAATTGTTTTTAGCATTTTAAAAATAGAAAAATAGTTTAAAAATTTAGGAAAAATACTTTTTAGTCTTTAAATAATATAAGTGAGTTATTAGTTCAATAAAATAATATTTTAGGCTTTTTCTTAATTATATTTAATTTTAGGGCTTTAATTAGCATTTAAAATTGAATATTTAATTAATAAAAGGTTTTAAAATTTGTTTATTGGATTTTTATTCTTATTTATATTATTTTAGACTTAGTTTTAACTTTTAATTAATTTTTAGCTTTAATTTTTAACTTTGTCACGTTTTACGTATTTACGTTCGCGTTTTACGTCAAATCGTCGTAGTTTAAATCGTAATAGTAGCTCGTCTTTAATTTTTCTCTCTCAACCCAAAAACGACACTAATCCAAACTCTTGATTTTATATAATTGGCACTTAAATCACACACCTCCTTCGAGAACGAACTTGGACTTTTCGTCTTCACGATTTTCCTAAATCGTGTCGATTAATACTTTCCGCCTTATACTTTGTTTTTCCTAAAACAAATATATAAAAACCTACAATCATTTTTGGCGCCGCTGCCGGGGAGGTGTTTTTAGTGCCATATTAGATATCGTGTTTGTGTGAGTAGTGCGTGTTTGCTTTTCATTTTTGGAAAGCGTATATAACGTACATACTCCTTTTTTTATTTTTTTCTACTATATTATAGAATATCCAAAAAAAACGTGTTTAGTTTTCCTAAACTAAACACGCCAAACCAATCATTTTACTATATTGTAGATATCCCATTATCGTTTTCGTTTTTCTTGTGAATATATTACTATATTGTACTTACGTAGAACAATAAATATACAAGTACTCAAAAAGCGTGAAAACGCAACCTTGATTCGGGATTTCATCACTTGATCATTGTATTTGGATCTAAAGCAAAAGTTTAAAGGCGAAATAGATAAATACTTTCGTGAGGCTTAATTTCAATTAAAACAAACTATAAGGTGGGTATAAGGCGGTTGTATTTCACGGCCTAAGGGAAAAAGGCTCTTAAGTGCTTAGCGCCGCCTCGTTTCCCCCGCTTGCTTGTGCGTGTTTTGACAAAGTGAGCTAATCGAGGGTTTGCCGCCCAAGTATTATCTACGTATACTATATTTTCTTGTTTTCAAGATTAAACCCTCTTGAACGTTTTGGTGTTCCACCAACGTTCTAAAGTCATCGAAGGCGTTCACTCCACGTGATCGTTTTCATTCTTTGAGGCTCCTTTAATCGAGAAATAGATTCTAGGAGAGATTTGTAGATTTGAGTCTACGTAATACACAAAAAAAATCCAAAAAATTAAAAAACAATCAAAAACCAAAAAAAAATGAAAAATAAAAAAACCGCAAAAAGAATCTTCTTTGCTACCACCCATTCTACGCTTAGTGCATGCGCACTCGATCGAAGGATTATTCTAATTCTAGCGATGCTTCGAATCGACGCAATCGTAATCGAAGGAATCGACAACGTAGACGAGATTTGGAAACCGACGTTCCTATATCGTTGTTGAAGAAACCTTAGACGAGATGGCCGACAATCGTTCGATGATGGAATTTCTCCAAGTACCCACCGAGGGTTATGGAGACGCGATCGTAATTCCCGCTATCGAAGCGGAGAATTTTGAGATGAAGAGCGGAATGCTTTCGTTGATACAAGCTACGAAGTTTCGAGGTCGTGAAGCCGATAATCCTCACGACCACATTCGGAATTTTGATCGTCTTTTGCCCACGAGCAAGTTTAAGAATGTCGACACCAATGTCGTCAAGCTTATGCTTTTTCCGTACTCGCTCGATGGTACCGCCAATGATTGGTACGAGAAAGAGACACCTAATTCCATAACTACGTGGAAGGATTTCGTCTCCAAGTTCATTAATTACTTTTTCCCGCCGTCTAAGACGACGTTTTTCAGAAATGAAATTACAAAAATTGAGCAAAAACCAAATGAATCTTTTAGAGATGCGTGGTATCGTTTTAAGAAATTGCTTAGGCAATGTCCTCACCATGGATTTTCCGAGTTGCACCAAATCGATACGTTTTACAACGGTCTTAGTTTTCAAGAACAAGATTCGTTGAATTCCGCCGGCGGTGGCAACTTTTTCTGTAAAACTCCGAAAGACGCTTTAATGATTATCGAGAATCGATCCAAGGTTTACCAACTCCGCAACGCACCGAGTGTTGTCAATGTCGGCAATGCTAGTAGTTCTTATCGCGACATTGAGAGAGTTGATGCGAAAGTCGACAAGCTTACGAATGTGTTTACGTCTTTTCTAGTCGAAATGCAAAAGAAAGACGCTCCCGTTACGGTGAAAGCGGTTGAGACTTCGTGTACGTTTTGTGGTGGACCTCATAATTATTACGAGTGTGCGGCTACGGATGGCCAAACGTCGAATGTGAGTGCGTTAAACAACAATTTTTCTAATCAAAATCAAAATAACGTCGGTCCATCACAACAAGGCAATTATAACCAAGGCAACAATTTTAATCAAAACCGAAACAATTTTCAAGGAAATAATCAACAAGGAAATTTTTTGAATCAAAACCAAGGTTATAATCAGGTCGTAATTTGAATTAGCAAAATCGAGACAATAATCAAAACTCGAAAATTTTCAAACAACAACAATCAAGGAAACAATTTTTCAAGTGGGAATCAAGGAAATTTTCAAAGAAGTAATCAAAACCAAGGGAACTTTAATTCAAATCAAAATAGTTCATCAAACGATTTTCAAAACTACATGAAAACGAATGAGGCTAATATGAGACGATTAGAGGGAGAAATTGGTACTTTGAAAAACGATTTTTCTAATACTTTGAAACTTCAAAACACGAAGATTGAGCAAGGATAAATTGACATTAAAAAAATGTTTTCGGCCATTATGAACAAGTCCTCGGGTGCTTCATCAAGTTCGTTACCTAGTGACACCGTTGCAAATCCGAATGAACAATGTAAAGCCGCCTCGTCTCGTGAGAAAGGTCGTGTGATTACCCCTAACCTTGATGGATTTCGAGTTATTCCTTCTTCTCAACCCTCAACTTCTAAGACGTCTTATTGTTCTAAAGTCGATGGGGTGAACGTGGCGACCAAGGAAAAGAGTGCACACCCTCGTGTACCTCAAATTCCATCCACAGTTCAAAAAGAGAGTTTTATCGACCTAACCAAAGTAACCCTTGAAGAAACTTGTGCATCAATCCTTCTTAAAAAAACCCAAAAGGCATATGCCAAAAAAGGAAGAGGATCCGGGCCAATTTCTATTACCTTGTGATTTTTCCGAGATTGAGGGATGTTTAGCCCTTTCCGATTTAGGTGCTAGCATCAATCTCCTGCCTCATTCTCTTTGGAAATTGATGAGATTTCCTAGACTTACCCCCACGAACATGACTATCGAGCTAGCAAATTGATACATGTGTTTTGCTAGGTTCAGAATAATTCTCGGAATCCTCTCGAATTGATCTCAGTTAAAAGTGGAATGATTTGTTCTTGGTGACCAAAAGTGGATTTGGTTTTCTAGTCTATTAAACAGATAAGTGAATAAAAGATTAAAGATTAAAGCTGGAAACAGTAGATAAAAGCAGTTAAATGATAAGGCAGAAAAATACTCTTACTGAAAAATGCCCTATGCTGAAAATAACCCTTATGCGGAATGTTGCTCTATGCGGAATAAATTGTATGATTCGGAAAAAGCTCTATGCGGAAAAATTGCTCTACTCGGAAAAACCAGTCTATGCGGAAAGTAACCCCTACTCGGAATATTATGCTATTCGGAAAAACAAGGCTATTCGGAAAATATTCCGAATAAGGAAAAATTAAAATTGCTATTCTGAATATTAAAGCTATTCGGAAAATGTTCCGAATAGGGAAACAGAAATATGGCTATTCGGAATAATATAAAAATAAGGCTATTCGGAAAAATAATACTGTTCGGAAAATAATGTCTATTCGGAAAAATGTTCCGAATAGGGAAACAAAATAAAGCTATGCGGAAAATTATAAAAGTTCCGAATAAGGAAACGAGAACACCCCTATTCGGAATAATTGAAAAGTTCCGAATAAGGGAACACAAAATGGTCTATTCGGAAAACCTGGGGTTGAAGAACAGTAGCAGCAGACACGAACTGGGAACTCAATCAAAAATCCAAAATCAAATCAAATACTCAAAAAGGTTTAACCAAACTAACCAATAATCATTAACATACCATAAGGAACAAATCCCACTAATAAAAACACTAAATCAACAACTTTTTAAGATCAAACTAGAATCAAAGAAGAAACTCAAGAACTTGTAATAGATGATGATGAAGAACAAAATAAATAGAAAGATGGAATGGATTGATTAATGAAAAAGTAACAAGGTTAATGATTGAAGATTACAAGATGAAAAGGAAAAGATGAAAATCACCAAACTCCCTAATGGAGTTGGTGATGGGACGAACTACAAAGCCTGGAAAAAGGAAAATGAAAAACTAACTAACTAATGTGTGAAGGGAGTTTCTATTTATACTCCTAGTGGTTGGTTGGTGAGTGGGCTTTCTCCCTTTCTTCTTGTCTTCTCGTCTTTTCAGAAAAGTTGACGTTTTCGATTCTGATTCGGGATTTGTTGTCGATTAAATCCAACTCGTCTTTTAATTTCTTCGTTAAATAGACTTGAGTTTCTTCGACTTATGAAAATCTTCCGTCTTTAGTCCTTTTCTTCGATAAATCTTCGAATAGGCCTAGTGACTTCAAATCTTTTGCACGTCTTGGACAATAGACTTTATCTTGAGTCTTTTTCCTTGATAAAACCCGTGCAATCCCATGTTTTCTTTAATATTCATCCGGTTAGCTCTGAAATCACAATAAACACAAAAACCACGCATAATTCCAAACAAATGATATTAAATACGTGTTTTGGTCTCGTTTTAGCCCGAATTAAGTGGTAAAAGGATGGGTGTTTACACACCTATCAAATCCCCTACACTTAACCATTGCCATGCCCTCATGCAATGCTTAGTGATAAAGCAAGTTTACACTTTTCTCATAATTAATCAACCTTGGCCTTATTTAAAATTCTACTAAACAAAAATTAAAGAAATAAAACTTCAAAGATAACAAAGGGATAGAAAACCATTTTCACGTGAAAATAGCTACATGGAAATAACTTGTAGAGAAATCGATGACTTACATTAGGGCTTTGGTGCTGCGAAGATTTATCACCCTCAAGTTTCACGTTCCCCAAACTAAGCTTAAAAACGAGATCATTGTTATTATAAGTTAGCAATTCAAACACTTACACACATGGCTTAATTAAATGCTTAAACTCCCTTATTCCTAGGTGTATCTCTTATATTTTATTTTTGTCTTAGAATGATCATGAAGATGCATTTTTGGACTTATTTCGATAGTTTATTAGGGCTGAAAGCAAAGTAGGACGATTTGATCAATAGTTAGCTAAAGGACAAAATCTCTTAAAACTGCTTCTCGGGATATCAAAAAGTTCATATCTTGGCATAACTTGGTTCACGATTTGAGACCTTTCTCGGGCCGATATTTGGCATGTACTTCATACTTCATATCTTCGAGAGATGTTCTTGAGATAATGGTCTTCTCATCATAATAGAGTTTCTTCACTTGGAGACTTTTGAGGGGTACTCCAACTTTGTTGACCACGACTTCATGATTATTTCTTCAATCTCTATTTGGGATTTTGAGATACAACGATCCGCCTCCTTTTCGGACTTGGATCTATTTATCCTCATACCTTGTTAGGGTCTTTTCGGATAGACTTCTCCATGATCTTTATGGGAGTTGATTGCTTTTCGTCGTGAGTCTTGATCCTTCATATTGACTTTAGGAATAATGCTTTTCACATCACTTTGGATCTTCAGCAATAAAATTGAATCCTCATGCCTTGTTAGGGCCTTTTCGGACTCGCCAATCTTTGCGCCCCGCTTCATAAGTTATGCCTTGGCTATGAACTCTTATCATTACCGAGCAACTTTTAAACGATCTTGGGCTAGAAGCTAAGTAACTTTTCAAATCGTAAGACCTTACTTATTGCAGATAAATTATTAGCAAGTGATGGGAGAATAGGCGAATAATTACACCAAGTGAGCTTGCGCAAGATTACCGACTTATAATTGACTCTATCATTTCTCGTCCTCCACAATTTAAAATCTCAAATAATGAGACTCGTGGACACTTAGCCTAATAAACCAATTAAGGTCTACATGGTTAAGGATACTAGCTAGAATGAACTTGGATAAGTCTATTCGGGTTGAGTCAAAATAAACGCAACGGGCCTAATATGTCAAAGATATCTAAACTAGCTACACCACTTTATTAATATTTTTGACTTTATTGCGGGATATATACATATGAAAGCAACGATAAAAATTTAAAAATTACAACTAAATGGCCAAAGTTAATAAAAAATTTGAAAAATGCTGAAAAATAGGATTTTCTGGTTAAATGAAGGCATTTTCATGGAAAAGTCCACTTAAAACTTCGATAGAAGTCTCCCCTACACTTAAGATAAACATTGTCCTCAATGTTTAAGCATGTGGGAAGAGTCTCCCCTACACTTATGACATTGTGCACGTTGGTTAACTCAAGTTAAGGAAGAGACGACTAAAGTGATCAATTTCAAATGTGAGTATGAAGAAAATTGAATCACGATAGTTGAGAGAAAGAACCGGATGTCGGATAAACACGGGAGCACGGTTCTTCAAAGATTTCCAAGATTGCAGTTATCCCTGCAAGCACATCACCACACAAACACAAATGACCAAAATAGGTCCTCCCCTACACTTAGGGGGTTGAAGGGATAGATACTCGGGCTGCCTCCCGAGGAGCGCTTGTTTTTGATAACCGAGTCACGAGCCTGACTCGACCCACATTCAGTTTATGGGGAACGTGGTGAGGGATGGAATCACCTCCTGAGAGGTGTCCTCACCAAAGTACAACTTCACTCGTTGGCCATTCACCTTAAAATTTGGTCCATTAGGTTGAGCGAGCTCGAGAGTACCATATGGAAAAATTTGGGCGATGGTGAATGGGCCGGACCAACGAGATTTGAGCTTGCCCGAAAAGATTTTCAACCGAGAGTTAAAAAGTAAGACTTTGTCTCCAACATGGAACTCTCGGTTTTTAATCTTGGAGTCGTGAATGAGCTTAGTTCTTTCCTTATAGATCAAAGAATTTTCATAAGCCTCATTCCGGAGTTCATTCAGCTCATTAAGTTGGATCTTGCGTAGGACACCGGCTTTGTTTATATCAAAATTAGCCCACTCCAAGGCCCAATAAGCCTTGTGCTCCAACTCAATGGGGAGGTGGCACGCTTTCCCGTACACAAGACGATAAGGCGTACAGCCGATCGGGGTCTTGTAAGCAGTACGGAAAGCCCACAAAGCATCATCGAGTTTATCAGCCCATGCGGCACGATGCTCTCCCACGGTTCTTTCCAAAATTCGCTTCAGTCCTCGGTTGGATATTTCAGCCTGGCCATTAGTTTGTGGGTGGTAGGCTGTGGAAAACCGATGGTTTACACCGTACTTAGCCATGACTCTAGCAAATTGGTCATTGCAGAAATGAGTCCCACGATCACTAATAATGGCACGAGGCACACCGAAGCGAGCGAATAGAGCTTTCAAAAAGTTACAAACCACCCTTGCGTCATTAGTAGGCAAAGCTTTGGCTTCAACCCACTTGGAAACATAGTCAACGGCTACAAGGATGTATTTGTTTCCTTTAGATGAAGGGAATGGCCCCATAAAGTCGATACCCCATACATCAAAAATTTCACACTCTTGAATGAAATTCTGAGGCATCTCGTCTTTATGTGTGATTTTGCCTTGCTTTTGGCAAACATCACATCTTTTGACCATATCGTGAGCGTCACGGTATATGGAGGGCCAATAAAATCCCGAATCAAACACTTTCTTAGCGGTGTAGTTGGGACCAAAGTGACCACCGGTGGGTCCTTTGTGGCAAGCATCAAGGATGTCTGACGCTGCCGGTCCATCAACACATCGGCGAATTATCAAATCAGCACATTGTTTGAATAGGTAAGGGTCGTCCCAAAAGTAAGTCTTAATGTCGGTAAAGAACTTCTTCTTTTGCTGGGACGTCAACCCTTCCTTGAGAATTCCACCCGCCAAATAGTTTGCAAAGTCCGCAAACCACGGGGTTTCATTCGGCTTCGAGTTTATAGACATTAAGGTCTCCAAGGGAAAAGAATCATTGATTTCTTTGGTCGGATGATCCCCTTGGTATGGATCCTCAAGTCTACTAAGATGGTCCGCGGCTAGGTTTTCTGCTCCTTTTTTATCGCGGATGTCGATTTTAAATTCCTGGAGCAGCAAAACCCAGCGAAGAAGTCTTGGTTTGGAATCTTGCTTTGTCAACAAGTACTTCAACGCGGAATGATCGGTATACACAATGGTGGTAGAAAGGACAAGATAGAGGCGGAATTTTTCAAAAGCATAGACAACAGCTAAAAGCTCTTTTTCGGTTGTTGTATAATGCAATTGTACCCCAGTCATTGTCTTGCTAGCGTAATGGATCGGTTGGAAGTGTTTGTTCACTCTTTGTCCAAGAACCGCTCCAATAGCAAAATCGCTAGCATCGCACATCAACTCAAAGGGCAGCTCCCAATTAGGGGTAACCAAGACGGGTGCCTTAGTTAGCTTATCCTTAAGCGAGTTGAAGGCTTCAAGGCACTCTTTGGAAAAGATAAAAGGAGTATCTTTTTCCAAGAGGTGGGTCATCGGGCGAGCGATTTGAGAAAAGTCTTTGATAAATTAGCGGTAGAAGCCCGCATGACCCAAGAAACTTCTCACACCCTTCACAGTGGAAGGTGGAGGCAACTTTGCTATAACATCGACTTTAGCACGGTCTACTTCAAGACCGGCTTTCGAAATCTTATGTCCAAGCACGACGCCTTCTTTTACCATAAAATGGCATTTTTCCCAATTTAGAACTAGGCGAGTGTCTTCGCACCGCTTTAGCATACGTTCTAAATTGGCAAGGCAAGCAGAGAAGGAATCTCCGAAGACCGAGAAATCATCCATGAAGACTTCCATGGTTTGTTCAACCATGTCATGGAAGATAGCTAACATACATCTTTGGAACGTCCCGGGCGCATTACATAAGCCAAAAGGCATTCTTTTGTAAGCGAAAGTGCCATAGGGACAAGTGAATGTAGTCTTCTCTTGATCTTGGGGATCGATGGGTATTTGAAAATAACCCGAGAAACCATCCAAAAAGCAGTAATATTCATTACCGGCTAATCGTTCAAGCATTTGGTCCATAAAAGGTAGAGGGAAATGATCCTTTCTCGTGGCATCATTGAGTTTGCGGTAGTCTATACAAACTCTCCACCCAGTAACGAGACGAGTGGGAATTAACTCGTTGTGTTCATTGGGAACAACGGTTATTCCGCCCTTCTTGGGCACACAATGGATTGGACTAACCCACGGTGAATCCGAAATAGGGTAAATCATACCCGCATCAAGAAGTTTGATAACCTCTGTTTTGATGACTTCATGTATTTTTGGATTCACCCTTCGTTGGCTTTGAATAGTGGGCTTATAGTCGTCCTCCATGAGAATTTTGTGCGTGCAGAAGTGAGGATCAATTCCACGAATATCCGAGATTTTCCACGCAATAGCCTTCTTGTGAGCTTTCAACACAGCAACGAGACGAGTCTTCTCTGCATCTTGCAAATCCTTTGCAATAATGACGGGCGACTTCTTGTTGTCGTCAAGGAACACGTACTCGAGATGAGGCGGCAACTCCTTAAGTTCCAAATCCGGAGGATTTTCGTCGGGAGGCGTTTTCAATGTCGGAGTATCGATAGCAATGACCGTGGGAGATGGAGGCGAAGGATTGTCTTCGGTGAGAAGATTGTCAAAGAAACTCATATCTTCATCCCCCTCGGTGGGAGAATCATTAGTAGCTAAATTCGCATCTCCCATGGCATCTTCAAGATTGTTCCAGAATAAATCACTATCTCCAAATAGAGACAACGAGGAATCAATGGAGGACACGGTCTCAACAGTGGGAAGAGAGGTAGGAATACTTTTGCAAGCATCATTAAAGTGTTCTTCACAAGCCTCATCAAGAACGTCAATACAATTAACGCTCTCATATGAGTAAGGCTGTTTAGACAACTTTCCCATGTTGAAGACTACTTTGTCGTCACCCACTCTCATGATAAGCTCACCGGCTTTAACATCAATGAGAGTGCGACCGGTCCTTAAGAATGGACGACCAACAATAAGTGGCACACGGGGGTCCATTTCGTAGTCGACGACAACAAAATCAGCAGGGAAGGTGAATTTGTCGACTCCTACAATAACGTCCTCGGCTATCCCTACTGGATAAGCAACCGTACGGTTGGCCAATTCCAATGTCATTTTAGTGGGGACTAGCTCTGGGAGAGATAATTGCTTCCAAACACTTAGAGGCATGAGATTAATACTGGCACCTAGATCGGCTAGGGCCATGCAATTCTCTACTCCCGGGAAATTGCAAGGGATAAGAAAACGACCCGGATCACCAAGCTTGGTTGGCAATTTCCTTAAGAGCACTGCAGAGTAGTTCTCATTAAGTTGGGTGTTGGCAATGTCGAGGAGCTTTTCCTTGTCGCTCAGAAGATCTTTAAACATTTTAGCATACTTGGGCATGTGAGCGAGAGCCTCAGCGAAGGAGATATTGAAATTCAGTTGTTTAAACATTTTAAGAAAGTTAGAAACCTGAATATCATCCTTGCTCTTTTGCTTCTCTTTCCTCAACCTTGAAGGATAAGGTATATTGGAAGAAGAGGAAGGCTTAAGGGGAATAGGGTCACTCACAACCACGGGTGGAGGAGGGGTAGAAAGAAGAGGTGGAGAAATTGGGGAAGGAGAAGGAGGAGGAATAGGAGCAGGCGACTCGTTCTCCTTAGTCACAACCACCGGTGGGGGTATAGGAAGCTCGGGTTCCTTGGTACCTTTACCACTTCGAGTGGTGATTGCTTTCATCTCCCCTCTTGGGTTCGCAACGGTGTTACTCGGAAGAGTACCCGAAGAAGAGGGTTGACTACTTTGGAAGAAACTAGCCATCATGTTCCTCAAGTCATTCGTCTGACTATCCAACGTGTTTCGCATATCGGCTCTCAAATCATTTCCTTGCTTTACCAAATCGGCTTTCAGGTTGAGCACCTCTCTCTGAAGATTTCCCACTATCGCATCATTAGTCCTCATATAAGTTTCCACTTCTTGGTGAAGAGCGGTGGGTTGGTTGGGAGGAGCATTGTATGCAGGTGGTTGGTAAGCAGGTTGTTGGTAAACTTGATTGTTACGTTGGGGTGGTTGTTGTTGCTTGTGAGGTGGGATGTATGGTTGTCGAGGTTGTTGTTGTTGTTGAGGAGGGCGATTAAGGTTTTGTTGTTGGTTTGGGTTGGTTGGAGGAAAACCAGGTGGGGAAAGATAGTTGTTGCTGCGATAGCTAAGCAAGTTACGGTCACCTTGGGGTTTTGCTTGATAAGCGGGTTGTTGGTAGGTGCCATATGCCGCATTCACATTCTCAGCAGGGTAATCTTGGGTGGCCGTACAAGTTGTGTAAGAATGGGGACCACCGCATATCTCACAAGGTTGGCTGACAGCGTTCACTTGTGCGTTTTTAGCGTTGTTGCTGTTGTTATTGCTGACGGTATGTGTGACAAGCGATTCAAGGAGCGTGGTGATTTTGTCTAATCGCTTGTCGCTGTCATTAGTGCTAGCACTAGCAACATTGGTCCTAACACTCTTGGTTTGCACACGAGATTTGTTCTCAATGATATCCCAAGCAGCATTGGAAGTCTTAGCCAATAAATTACCCCCTGAGGCACTATTCAGTGAATCCTGGTCACTCATGCTTAAACCATTGTAAAAAGTATTTATTTGATGTACTTTGGTAAAACCATGTTGTGGGCATTTTCTTAAAAGATCTTTAAAACGATCCCAAGATTCACTGAATGACTCATCGTACTTTTGTTCAAAGTTTATAATCTCATTCCGCAAAGCGGTAGTACGAGAGGGTGGAAAAAAGTAATTGATGAACTTTGTTTCCAAATCCGTCCACGAGAGAATACTCTGTGGCGGTTCCTTAGCAAGCCAATGCCGGGCTTGTCCCTCTAAAGAAAAGGGAAAAAGTTGTAACCGTATAACCTCTTGCGAAACTCCATTGAACTTGACCGTGTTGGTGAGTTGTAGAAATCTCTTGATATGGTCATGTGGATCATCAATGGTGCGTCCCAAGAATGGCTGAGCGGAGACCATCTGGATAAAGCCTGACTTGAGCTCGAAATTGTTGGCGGCAATTGGAGGAATGACAATTGGATCCGTGTTGCCATCAACATGAGCTTGCAGCAATTCAATCATTGGGCGATTATCCGGAAGGTGCTCATTGTTGTTGTTATTCATGTTGTTGAAAGGCGGGTTGTTGTTGTTATTATTGTTGTTCGGAGGTGGTATGTTATTGTTGTTTTGTACACCAGCCATGTCTAAGTTATCGAGAGGCTTGGGCTCTTGATAGGACGTGGATCGAGTGCGCATACACCTGCAAAAGAACGAACAAAGAAGAACAAAGCAAAAATATTTTTGGTTTTTATTGTTTTTTTACTTTTTAGGATTTTTGAAAATTTTATATTTTTTAGTGTTTTTGAAATTTTTTTTTTGAAAAAGTAACGTTCACGGGGAACGGATCCCAAAATCCAAGTTCTACAAAAAACTTTTGATCTTAACGAGAGGAGCCGGCAGCGGCGCCATTTGATACATGTGTTTTGCTAGGTTCAGAATAATTCTCGGAATCCTCTCGAATTGATCTCAGTTAAAAGTGGAATGATTTGTTCTTGGTGACCAAAAGTGGATTTGGTTTTCTAGTCTATTAAACAGATAAGTGAATAAAAGATTAAAGATTAAAGCTGGAAACAGTAGATAAAAGCAGTTAA
Source organism: Glebionis coronaria (assembly GCA_025667525.1). Lineage (NCBI taxonomy): Eukaryota > Viridiplantae > Streptophyta > Magnoliopsida > Asterales > Asteraceae > Glebionis > Glebionis coronaria. The sequence continues at coordinate 628,661,455 of CM046874.1, read as the reverse complement.
ATGATAAGGCAGAAAAATACTCTTACTGAAAAATGCCCTATGCTGAAAATAACCCTTATGCGGAATGTTGCTCTATGCGGAATAAATTGTATGATTCGAAAAAAGCTCTATGCGGAAAAATTGCTCTACTCGGAAAAACCAGTCTATGCGGAAAGTAACCCCTACTCGGAATATTATGCTATTCGGAAAAACAAGGCTATTTGGAAAATATTCCGAATAAGGAAAAATTAAAATTGCTATTCTGAATATTAAAGCTATTCGGAAAATGTTCCGAATAGGGAAACAGAAATATGGCTATTCGGAATAATATAAAAATAAGGCTATTCGGAAAAATAATACTGTTCGGAAAATAATGTCTATTCGGAAAAATGTTCCGAATAGGGAAACAAAATAAAGCTATGCGGAAAATTATAAAAGTTCCGAATAAGGAAACGAGAACACCCCTATTCGGAATAATTGAAAAGTTCCGAATAAGGGAACACAAAATGGTCTATTCGGAAAACCTGGGGTTGAAGAACAGTAGCAGCAGACACGAACTGGGAACTCAATCAAAAATCCAAAATCAAATCAAATACTCAAAAAGGTTTAACCAAACTAACCAATAATCATTAACATACCATAAGGAACAAATCCCACTAATAAAAACACTAAATCAACAACTTTTTAAGATCAAACTAGAATCAAAGAAGAAACTCAAGAACTTGTAATAGATGATGATGAAGAACAAAATAAATAGAAAGATGGAATGGATTGATTAATGAAAAAGTAACAAGGTTAATGATTGAAGATTACAAGATGAAAAGGAAAAGATGAAAATCACCAAACTCCCTAATGGAGTTGGTGATGGGACGAACTACAAAGCCTGGAAAAAGGAAAATGAAAAACTAACTAACTAATGTGTGAAGGGAGTTTCTATTTATACTCCTAGTGGTTGGTTGGTGAGTGGGCTTTCTCCCTTTCTTCTTGTCTTCTCGTCTTTTCAGAAAAGTTGACGTTTTCGATTCTGATTCGGGATTTGTTGTCGATTAAATCCAACTCGTCTTTTAATTTCTTCGTTAAATAGACTTGAGTTTCTTCGACTTATGAAAATCTTCCGTCTTTAGTCCTTTTCTTCGATAAATCTTCGAATAGGCCTAGTGACTTCAAATCTTTTGCACGTCTTGGACGATAGACTTTATCTTGAGTCTTTTTCCTTGATAAAACCCGTGCAATCCCATGTTTTCTTTAATATTCATCCGGTTAGCTCTGAAATCACAATAAACACAAAAACCACGCATAATTCCAAACAAATGATATTAAATACGTGTTTTGGTCTCGTTTTAGCCCGAATTAAGTGGTAAAAGGATGGGTGTTTACACACCTATCACAAATTGTACACCTTTAATACCAATTAGAATAGCCGAGGATGTCTATGTTAAAATTGGAAAGTTTGTTTTTCCCGCGGATTTTGTCATATCCGATTACGAGTGTGACCCTAAATGTCCCATTATTTTAGGTCAACCATTTTTATTGACGGCTCGAACAGTAATAACGTTCACGAAGGGAGACTTACTATGAGATATGGGGATGACAAAATGGACTTTTTCACGAGTAAATCCCAAGTGTTTAATGATCATGAAAAAACCAAGGTTTCAAAACCTAATGTTTCTAAACCTAATGATTTCAAAATGTTCACTTTAGCGGAAAGAATGAGGCTTAATGCATGTTTTAAAAAAATTATGAAGAACGGTTTTAAAGATGATTTTAATGATAAAGAATACGTGTACCTAATTCAAAGGGTATGTGTAAATTTATGAATGAAAAATCACTTTGGGATGTATTCGATGAAACAAGTGACACACCAATTCCGAAGGGCGACGTTAGTGCCATCACGACAATGACCAAAATGGACTCGTCTTCACCACCTTCGAAGGACCACGTCTTTGAGGCTTCAACTTCTAACTCCATCGAAGTGGCTCCTTTTCCTAGCCCAACACCCGTTGAGGCGAAAGGTTTTATCGACATCGATCCTCTCGTTTTAGAAAAGTCACCTAAGCATAGTCATTCGACTTGTAAGACCATGGTTGTGAGTGATCACATCGACTCTTTCTTCGATGATGACGATGGCGATTTTGCCGACATTGATCACGTACTTCGAAATCCACATGCCATTTTTGAGGATTCTCCTAAAAAGACCTCTTCTCATGTGAAGTACGATGATTACGAGTTTGATCCCGAGATTGAGGAAATCATTGAACGAGAGCTATCTCTTTTGCCTCCACTCCCACCTACGAGTGAGGTCGATCTTTCCAAAATCGAGGATGAACTAAATGAGTTGGAACGTCTTATTTTCGATGATGAACCAACTCATGTGACCCAAAATCCAATTTTCGAGGAGTTACCTAATCAACACTCCTCAAATGAGAATTACGTTTACCACATTCGTGAGGATTTAACTTATCAACAATCCCCACAAATGAATGATGGTTTCGTGCTTGATCGTGATCTTTTCGAGAGAGTTTCTAAGATACTAAAGGAGGGGAATGACAAACCTTGGTTTGACAAGCCTATCTTTGATGAGGAAATCGATGAGATCGACGTTCATGAGGATGACGAGTATGTAGACCCCGAGGGGGCGGTGTTCTTTATTGACAAACGTTTTGAGAACTTATATAATCCGCCACCCCCCTCCCACCAGTGACTTAAATGTGAGGATTTTTAGCGCGACTAATTTTGAATTTGACACGCCAAATATTTTCGACATTATCAAATCGGGTTTTCATAAAGAGTTTCTTAACGATGAAAAAGGAAAAGATTTTAAAAAAGTTTTAAAAGATTTTTCTACAAGTTTAACTCTGTCATCACCGCGTTTTATGAGTGCTACCACCTCGTCTACTCCTTTTGACGACGGTTGGTGTGGATCTAGTGTGGGGGAAGCCCCTTATGTTCCCTCGCATTTCTCCACCGAGGACGAGATTTACGATCTCGGAATTGCTTGTAAAGAGAAATCTCGGTCTTCCACCCATGCAATAAATGGAAAATCGTTTCGTTTGCTTGGTGTGAGTCTACCTCGAGTAGCTCATTATGTTGACTTACCCATTGCCCCACCTTTCTACTTCTCATCTATTTTCTTCTACCCCATTGGGGTTCTAGTTGGAGTGGCATTGTTTCATCTTTCATCCCAAAACGAGGATGCTATCTTTGACCCCGGTATACGTTTATCGGGGTTTTAAAGTACTCCACGTACTTTTGGGCATTATTTATCATGTAAGCCCCACCAGAAATGACCAAACCATGATTATCCCTAAATGATCACATTTATGGGGATTCGAGTCGAGCTTTTGACTCGGTTATCAAAAACAAGATGCCTCGTGGGGGATTCTCATGCTTATCCTTGTAAATATTATCTTTTTTCTAATAGTGTAACGAGGGGACTTGTGCTCTTCCAACCTTTGTTTCGTGGTTGTTTGTGATTGTGATTTATTAGGTTCATCGTCATCATTGAAGCCTCTCGTGTTCGTTTTACGGATCACTCGAGCTTCGATCGTTGCCTTTGGAGATTCCGATATCCGATGATATCCTTTTATGTTCTAACGTTTATCTTATTAGAATAATTCATAAACCGCTTTTAGGTTATTCGTTTTACCCTTTCCATGCTCGAGATTAAGCATTCGACTTCGTCTCTAGTATGGGGGTGTTTCACCCCTAGACTCGAAACATTGAGGACAATGTTTAGTTTTAGTATGGGGGTGAGTAGATGCTTCACCTTGCCTACGTCATCACGCAATCCAATATTCATCTTTTTGTTATCGTTTTGTTGCAAATAAGGCTAAAAATGACCAAATTTTAAAAATTTTCTTGTTTTTCGTAAGTGTTTAAGACACGAATGTAGGTTTTCAGATGGTGAGAATAAGAGTAATTTTGACTCGACCGTGCGTGTTGAGCACTTAGCTTCGATTCCTTAACTTTTTAGGCTAAGTCTCTTAAATGAGGACGAGAAATGATAGAGTTATTTATAAGTCTCTTAATCTTTCACGATCTCATGTGTAGTAATTATTAGCTTATGCTCCCCACGCTTTTGATAATAAATTGTTAATAAATATTGATTTAGCGGTTTAGTCACTATTGTTGGTTTCTAATTTGTTTTAGTAGCTTCCATGTAATTAAATTAAAACATTAAGGTATCACCAGCGTCACAGTTTTGAAGTATTGGCACCCGAATAATCGAAAGCTTCACCTAATAATAAGATTTCAAGTGCTCACCTAAATTAAGCAAAAATTTGAAGCTCACAAGACCGAAAAATCTATGCCCAAATTGAAAGTGAATCAAGCCTTAATCTTTGAAGCTTTAAAGATCCAAAATTCGCTTTAGCGTGAGGATATACGTCTTTGGCCATAATAAAACCACTGATGATGGCGGATGATACAAGGCAAGGCAACACCAAAGTCATAATAAAAGCTCCATGGCGGAGTTGAATAAAAGATGGAGGTAAACCTATGATAATAAGGCCCTTCCATTAGGGGGCGTATAAAAATCTTGGTAATAAGTCTCATGTTCAAAACCGTTATAAAACCGTGTTTATCGATCCTTCTTGTTGACTTAATTTTTTGACATCGTTGTCTATTAGGATGGATTATTAATTCAGTGATTTTGGTTACACCGTTAAAACTCTATTTTTTAGACTTAATCTCTATTCGTCAATGATGTATCCTCGTGATCATTAAGACAAAAATAAAATATAAGAGATACCAAGTAGGAATAAGGGAGTTTAGGTTCGTAATTAACACTCATGAGATATGATCGTGTTGCTAACTTATAATAACAATGATCTCGTTACACGCTTAGCATGGAATTGGGTGGAAATCGAGGACGACGAAATTATTTCTAACGAAGCATTCACGTGTTCTTATTCTTTGACCCTAAAAGTTACTTTATCGTGATGAAAACAATACATAATGTCTAAAACACGTGTAGTAGTTTATTTAAATTTATGTCTTTAATAAATGTCATATAAAAATGAATTTTGGAAGTGCTATGATACTTAATTCTAGCAATGCGTGGGGACACGGCAATGGTTTAGTATGGGGGAGTGATGAGACTGTAATTATACATAGTCTCATCGTCCAAATCAGGCTTAAAACGCTTAAAATATCATCAAAATACCCAAATATATGCTTGTGTTTGTTCATTGTGTATTTTAGGTACGGATATCGTGAAATCAACAAAAGATCACAAGAATGAAGCAAAAACGAACACGGGAAACGAAGCCGCACAAAGAACCGGACCCGAATCATGAAATTCCTTTGAAGTCCTTGAAGTTTTGAAGATTGGCAAGATTTGTCCCTCTACTTTTGAAGACTTGTCATTTTAAACCCTTGTAAAACTCAAAATTACATGAAGGGTCCCTAAAATGTCAAGATATTACATTATTGGCCCTTAAAGATTTCTCTAATTACACTTAAAGTCCTTGGAACAAGTTTTTAACACTTGTTTGTGGCCAAAATGGGAAAAAGAGAACTTTGTTATAAAGGGGATTTAACTTTTAGGCTGTTAAAGTTTAAGTGACAAGAGAAGGGATTTCAGAGACCATAATGGGCAGACAAACATTCTTCACCCCCCCCCCCCCCCATTCAACTCACACCACGTGGCCCACTCATTCTTTTTATCCAATCACCACCTCTAAATCGTCCACCTCACTATCCACTTATTTTGTAAACTGATTTTAATAAATCAGTTAAACATTTTGGGGGTATACACGAATTTTAAACTTAATCACCCCTTAAAAAAATTAAACACCACCTTCTTAACATCCCAATCCCATAACCCTAATTTCTTGAACGCCTCAAAACAAAGGGGTTATGTCTCAACTCCTCCAGATCCTTAATTAAACTTGACCTAATCCTAAACCCACCATCACAACACTCTCACGTGAACCACAAAGGCCCCACCAGTTGTCCCCTGCCCCTCCTATTATAGCAAAATTTGTATCTTCATACCAATCAATGGTACAGGACCAAAACTTGGTCCCAAAGGAATGCGATGAACGTGTATGATCATCCCAACAGCTGGAACTTCACAGAGATCACAAGACTCCAAGTTTTGACCAAGAATTCAAACAAGATCCAAGGGCTTTTTTGGACTTTCAGAAATTAGGGTTTTCAATTCTAGATTATTCCTAGTACTTGTATAAATACCAAGTTGCATGTGACTTGGTTTTCTTGTTCCAGTTTTTGTAAAAGTTTTTAACTATTAATGAAAATGAACCTTGAAAATTTATGCAAAGACTGAGTTCCCTTTTTATGCGTTCATAGTTAATCTTTAATTTATTTGTAAATTAGTTTAAGTGGTTTCAAGTTTCATCATTTCACAAGAGATTTTTTTGAAAATCCCTTTTTATAGTTCTTGAGAAAGCCTCTTAAAAGCTGGAATCCTTATTTCACATGAAGTGAAAGTGGAGTGTGAAGTTGATTTCAGCTTGTATTAAAGCTTTTGTTAAAGTTTTTTTTAGTGGTTTCAAAGTTGGTATTTCAAAAACCTGTTTTCAAAGATTTTCTCAAAATCATTTATTTTTTTTATTAATGCTTACTGTAGCAAAAGCTATCACAAGCCTGACAAGCTTGTGATAGGCTTCTACTACTTGAAGTCTTTTTCTTTGTTTGGTGGTGTTTGTGCAGGAACAAAACAAGACCCTCATCACATCTCATTTTCTTTGCAATTTTTCTCATTTTGAAGATATGTTTCACCCTTCTTGTCTGTTGTAGACAAGCCAACAGGGTTTCTTTACATCTCTACACACATCACATAAGCTCTTAAACAAATCCTTTGGAAGGCATCAGCCCAGGTATAGGCTTGAACCCCATTGGTCTCATTTTTTTAGTTTCTTGTATGATTTGTATGAATTTGTATGAATCTGCTTTGTTGTCGATATCCATTGTTTGTTTTGGATTATTTATGCTTATTATGCATGTTAGGGTAGAAATCAATCAGTTTTAAGTAGTTTTTATCATAGTTGGTTTGAAAATTTTGATTTTCAGAAAGTTTAAAGGTTGTTTGGGCTTTGGGTTTTAATTGGTATGGTTACATTAAACATGTTAAAGACCACTTAATCACACTACTTAGGTTATTGTTAGGTAATTGCAGTAAGTTTGTTTCAATTGGCAAGTGTTTAAAAGGTTTTACATGTTCAAGTGTTAGTAAAAATCAGTAAGTTCACATAACTGCTTGTTTTAGTATAATCTGACCACCCATTTTTGTTATCTCCTAGAACTAGTTAGTGTTTAGGATTATGAGCTGGTTTGTGGGAAATTTTGAAGGAATTGAGTGAGTTTTGGTCAACCAAAACTCACCCAATTGCCAAGTATATCAGCAAGTCCCACCAGACTTTACCATCTGCATCAGTAACTGTTCTTGGCCTTGTACGTGTGATTTTTGAACTTGGACCTGTGTGTTTTATTGTATATTTGACTCCCCACAACCCAACTGGTTGTGGGGGTGCCTTTGAATCCAATTAAAACCAAGTATTCATCAAGTTACAAGTAAAAACCTCACCAGACACGTTTTTTATTGAAGGCAGTGGGAACCAAGTTCCCCCTGTTAGTTATAAAGTTACCACTGCTGGGCTAAAAGACAAAAGCCCAGTCAGCAGTCAACATCAGTTAGGGTATGTTTTGTCTTTAGTGACCTTTTCTTGGAGTTTTTCATTAAATTTAATTTTCATATTTTTGTTATTTAATTTTTGAATTTTCCAATTAGTTTAATTTTATTTTACTGTTCATTTTCTATTTTTTTTTATTAATTGCATTTTTAATTAGTTTTTAATTAACTGTTTTTGTCTTTTAGTGCAAAAGTTTTATATTTTTTAGTTTTAAAAATTTTCTTAGATCAGAAATAGATTTTAAGATTTTTAGTTTAAAAAATTTTTACTGTTCATCTTTTTATTTAATTTTTAGATTTAATTTAAGTTTAATTAGTTTTAAATCAAATCTGTTTTGTCTTTTAGTGTAAAAAAGTTTTGTTTTCAACTTTTATCAATTTTCTACTGTTAAGTAATATAATTTAGTATTTTTCAAATAGTCAAATTAATTTTAGCATTATTTTATTATTTTTAATCATTATTTTAGTTTAAAAATTATTTTTAGCATTTTAAAAATGAAAAATAGTTTTAAAAATTTAGGAAAAACACTTTTTAGTCTTTAAATAATATAAGTGAGTTATTAGCTCAATAAAATAATATTTTGGGCTTTTTCTTAGTTATATTTAATTTTAGGGCTTTAATTAGCATTTAAAATTGAATATTTATTTAATAAAAAGTTTTAAAATTTATTTATTGGATTTTTATTCTTATTTATATTATTTTAGACTTAGTTTTAATTTTTAATTAATTTTTAGCTTTAATTTTTAATTTTGTCACGTTTTACGTATGTACGTTTGCGTTTTATGTCAAATCGTCGTAGTTTAAATCATAATAGTAGCTCGTCTTTAATTTTTCTCTCTCAACCCAAAAACGACACTAATCCAAACTCTTGATTTTATATAATTGGCACTTAATTCATACACCTCCTTCGAGAACGAACTTGGACTTTTCGTCTTCACGATTTTCCTAAATCGTGTCGATTAATACTTTCCGCCTTATACTTTGTTTTTCCTAAAACAAGTATATAAAAACCTACAATCAATCATCCTTTGCATTTTTCCTCTTCTTCAACTCCCATGAATTGAGGGTATACAAGACATCTTCCAAAGTGAGAGTCTCCCTTCCATAAAACAATGTCTCCACAAAGTTATCATACGAGGATGGTAATGATGCTAGTAACATGAGTGCCTGATCTTCGTCATCAATTTCAACGTCTATGTTCGTCAAGTCACCGATCAACTTATTAAACTCATCTATATGTTCAGATATTTTCTTACCTGAATGCATGTAGAAAGTGAACAACCTCTTCTTCAAGTACAACTTGTTGGCTAAAGACTTTGTCATATACAAAGTTTCTAACTTTAACCAAACACCCGCAGCAGAATTTTCTTTGTTGACTTCCCTCAACACCTTGTTATCCAAGCACAAAAGTAAGGCACTATGTACTTTTTTATAGACTTCCGTCTTCAACGCCACAGTCTTCTAAGCGTTTGTCATGGTATCCGGGAATGGACCTAATGCAGCCTCCTAACCATGTTGAATTAATAGACACCGCATCTTCACACGCCACAACCCGAAGTCATTAGACCCACCGAATTTTTCGACGTTAAACTTCGCTATCGACGACATATTCTTTCACCCTTGTTGCTACCTTCTTGCAAATCAATTGTTAATGCAAGTGATGCCTAAAAACATTATTAGTGTTAACTAATCTTTCTTAGTTTTGATCACAACAAACTATACAACACATTTAGTGTAAAACACAAAACGAATTATTTAACTAACACTATCATCAAGGTAATAATCATATCACTAACCTTTCTTAATCACACTTAGTGATCATCAAAATGATTATCCTTAAAACTCACTTTTGTTAATATGACAAAAGACTTTTTAATAAACTTTCTTTTTTAGAAAATGTTTTATTAAAATGGAAAATGAAAATTTGAAATAGCATATTCCATATGCTATTAGAATATCCTTTGAAGGCTTAAAATACCTCAGATATTCCTACCCCACTAAAAGACAAAAACGGAGCGTACTCTACGGGCGGAACCTTAAGTAGCTAGGCGATTCCCTAACGATAAGGAAACACCGGGCTAGATAAGGTACCGCGCCCAGATAACCGTTATATAGCCATTATACTTTGTCTCCTTTAAATAGTGGATCAAATCTCATTTTCCAACAAGCCTCTTGGACGTTTTTCTCAGCCCCCTTTCTCTTTTCTATAGCATAATCATTAGTAAATGATCACTTAAAGTGTTAAGGATGTTTACATATGATTATCCTCTTGATCCCCTCCTTTACCTTGTCCAATGAGAAGATCACTCACTCACTAGTGTTGTGATAAAGATGAATCCATGAGCTAGTCATATTCATCATAATACCCTTTTTGTTTTATGTCAATCCATTGTATTTATGAATACTTGGACTAGTTGTGTTCATCCAAGTTATTTGTGAATACTTGGATTTGTTGTGTACATCCATTGCATATGTGTTTGCTTGGATTTGTGTTGTGTAGATCCAAGCTACATGTGTGTACTTGGATATGTCTAGTTGAGTTGTAATAGATTTGTGTAGTAGTTCTCACTAAACTATAAAGTGATGTGGTTGTGTCTTGTGAGTTCTCACTAAACTTTAAAGTGATTAGTAGTTGGGTGTGTGAAGTTCTCACTTAGCTTCAAAGTGAAGAGTAGTGAAGATTGGTTCTAGCTTTGGATTAAAACTCGACATCTAGCCTTGTTTCGTAAAATGGTGAAGTAGGCAACGTCGTGAAGATTGGTTCTACCTTAAGATTAGAACTCGACATCTAGCCTTGTGTCGTTAAATTGTGAAGTAGGCAACGTTGTGTAGATTGGTCCTAGCTAAAGATTAGGTCTCGACATTTAGCTTAGTGTCGGAAAATAATGTAAGCGACGATGTAAGGTTTTATCCGCCAAGAAGGGAGCTTGTGGATATAGTGGAAATCTCGAGTAGGTGTACTCGAGGAGTGGAGTAGAAACGAGGATAGAGCCTCGTTGTCGAACCACTATAAATCTTGGTGTCTTCCCACTAGGTTGTCTCCTTCCTTACTCTTTACTTATTTCATTATCATTACACTTACCTATTATCTTTACTAGTGCATTTGAATTGAACCTAATCATTATGCAACTTAGCTTCAAGAAAAAGATAGTTTTGATACAAACCAAATTGAAAGTAATTTTAATTTGGTTGCCAATCGAAGAGAAACTATTCACCCCCCCCCCCCCTTCTAGTTTCTACAATTGGTATCAAAGCGATGGTCACTCAAGATCTTTGAAGTATATTGTACTTTAAAACTTGGATCGATCCATTGTCTCCTCAAATTAGAAGGTCAAGTTGTACTAAAGTTTCTTTTTGGTCAAAACTATTTTGTTTTTGAAAAATAGGTCTTTTAATTGGTAATATTGCATCACTCTTAAGATTAGTAGTCTTTATGCATTTTATATCTACTCTTGAAATGTATCTACTAGTTTGCATCTTGGTTTGTGTAGGTACTCATGAAGATCAATCACTTAATTGGTTGTGGATTGAGTTACTTGCACTTGTAGAAGACTCATCTTCATTGATCTTTAACATCCTTGAATGATGATATCAAGATGATTGGGAATGATACTAGTCCTTGAAGACTTAGTACTGATCATAGTCATTGTTGGGCATAGCATTGATTCCTTGATGGATTGCTCTTTGTGGCCAAGGTACGCTTTCGTTCTTCCACACGCCCTTTGATCATTCTTTTGATCATTACTTGACTATGTGCTTGATCTTGGCATCCTTGCCTTGACATTTTTTTGTGGTTTGTGAGTCTTTTGTTTTATCCTCTCAAACCTTCATTGCTTGGATACTTGACTCACTATGGTGATGTAGAGTGAGTTAGTAGTAGCTTAAAGTATCAAGCATGATTTCCATGGTTTACACCCATACGGTTAGTAGGCCCTTTGTGGGAGAGAAAGTGAATAAATACCTTGCTCATATTTTGGTTTAGACTAAGACTATTATTGAAAGTGATCTTACTCTATACATGAATATTTTCTTTGTGTTTATTCATTACCAAAGCCGTTTAACGTTTCGCCGGAAAGGCACGTCTTAAACCACTATATATGACACAAGCTCTTCGTTACCACTATTTGAAGATTGTCATTAATCACTTGAGCATTGGTCCTAGTCTTGATTCACTTCCCTTGACATCTCTCCACTTTGTTGTTTTGCTACGAGTAGTCGTTTGTCCGTTTTGACTCTTTTCGATCTTGATTCAACTCGTAATCCTTCATTAAAGTATATTGCCTAGTGTTTTGATGATCCAATGTTATTCTAAAAGGTTTATGATATAATTTTAAGTATCTTAGAAAAACTTGGTTTTTAAAATTTGGCGAATTTCATTGATAAAAACCAGCCTCTGTAGGCGGTTCTTTATCTTTGGCCGCTCAAACCCGCGGTTCTCTATCGATAAGGAACCACGGGCAGTAAAGTTTGTCAGAGCGCCAGTTTGATTATTTTATTATTTTTCAAACCAAACCCTCTCTCTCCCAAAAACACACTGCCGACGGTTTACCCTTTTTCCACCATTGTTGAAGCTTCCAAAACCTTAAATCACTCAAATTAATTGATTCCAAGTTGTGGGTTTCACTCATCCTTCATCTAACATCAATTAATTGTAAGTATTTTCTTTCAATTTCATCTATTTTGTTCTAGGGTTCATCCTTTCATAATTAGGGATTTTTAAAATTGAAATTGAATAAAAACCTTAATAGGAATATGGGTTGAGATAGTTATTTTACTATGATTCCTTAGGTTATCATTCATTAAGATTTCACTAAAACCCACTTATTGAACAAATCCGAATTTTGGCTAAATGATTTTGGTTAAAAGATGGAATTGAGATGAACCCATGAACTAATAGGTAGTTGCATTGTTAATGCTTACCTAAAAACCTTGTTTTGAAAAACCAATGTTCTAGTCCATTGTTAATCCAACATAGGTCATATGTTCTTGGTTAATAATGGAATTGACACATTATGAACATGAGAATATTATGGATTCAATCCCTTGTATGTCAAGAAATTGATATAACACATTCTCATATTTTTGAATTTTGATTTTATTTTTCATATGAGTGATTGGAGAAATATTTTCTTGTGTTTATTTAGGTACTAATCATGCCTTCACAATACCAAAAGGATCATCAACTCACCAAACAGTATATGCCAAACCTTTCCTACTTTTGTCACTCAACTCACCTTGCCCATACTTTTTCCTCCCTTCAATCTCGTTGCTTTCATGAGGGTAGAGTTGTCCAAAAGGATATCAAGGATTATGTCTACATCAAGTCCATGTTTGAAAATATTGGATCTGATTGTTTGTTTAATATTAAAGAAGACATCTATCCTCGATTCCTATTGGAGTTCTTTAGCACATACTCCGTCATTGAAAACAACGACCGAATATTTGTTAGGTTCATCTTGAAAGATCAACTCATTCAATACTCTCTCGAAGTTTTTGGTCAAATTCTTGATGTCCCATTTGTAGGCACTTGTCGCTTAACGGATAAATGGAAGCTTAGTGCTTTCCTTGAATCCTACAATTGTCCTCCAATTGATCATGAGGAAATTGATCTTGACTTCATTGTTGACATTGTCTCCAAAAAGCGTAATCGACCCGTTAAGAGAAGCCTTCATACTAAGGTACGTTCGGTGAAACGTCATGAGGTTCTCTTAAGCGACCTTAATGATAATATGGTCCAATGGACCAATATCCTTAGGGAAAATGTGTTTTGTCTTGGTGGAAACCGGGATCATGTTCCGGCGTGTTTAGTGCATATGTTATATTGCATCTTACCAACACCAATTACAATTTGGCATATTTTATCGCTCAACGGATCAATTATGCTATTCACAAGCCTAAAACAAACCTTCCATACGCAATGCTTCTCACTCGCCTTTTTAAAAGGGTTGGCCGTGATTTTCCAAATCTTGATCTTTCTCAGTTTCAACCGGTCAAACGGGTCATGCTACCTATTCAAGAGGTATATAAGAGAAAGACAAGATGTGATCGTAAATCCGACCAACAAGAGTTCAATGATGAGGACATGGACATGCCAACAAGTTATGGTGATGGCATTGGCACAAGTGCTCCCATTGACTCTTCGAGCACTTCTCACCACTCCACAAACTCATTCGTGGATGGTTTAGATGACATTGCTTCCCCTACTCACCATTCCTCTAGTGAAGTTCCTAATAATCTCAATTTGGAGGAACTTTACCGTCAAAATCTTCGAACCCAAGGTGATTTGCATGAACACCGGATTGAGTCAAGAAAGGGAATCAAGTACTTGGGAAAAATGATCAAGGGATTAGGCAAGAAAAGGAGATGAATACTTTGAAGTGTTTCAAAGTTTACTTGTCTTGTGATGTTTAAAACATTTGCTTATTATTACTTTGGTTTGGTTGTGTATTAACTTATGCTACATGTTTGGATTGCTATTTATTTTAATCCTAAATGTTGTTTATGCCATCATGTTTGTGATTTACATAGCTTTGTGCATCCTTTATGATAGTTAGCTTCTTAGATTTTGGTCAGTAGTTAACTTTGGCTTGTGAATCCTTTGGTAAAAATCTGGGTTAACCAAAACTTGGGATGTGAAATTTTTGAAAAACCTCTGGTCACGGTTCCATATCGACCAGTGGGTCCTTATCGATAAGGAACCGCCGGTCTTAGATAAGGAACCGCTGCCACTGTGTCCGACAGAATCTTTTGCTTTACACTATGTTCTTCAATCTATGTAAACTTTGCATGATTCTTTGCAAAAACCTGCATATTTCCTAAACTAGGTTACCTAAATTCATTATTCACCTAAAATGATTTTAACCCATTACTAGTTTGGATCATCCCCTCACCCATTTAAACCCACCTTGTTAGTCATGTTCTTCACACATCAAAACATCCTTCCCTAACCCTTAAACCACCCTTGTAAACCATGGTTTCTTCAAAAACCTCAAACACCCCAAGGAAAACACTTAAGATTAGGATTAAGGTACCCAAGCCTAACTCCTCACCCTTTCACACACCCAAAAATGAGATGGTTCCAATCCTCATTTCTTCATCACCTTCACCACCCCTTGCACCATGCAAGACAACATCCACCCATGGTACTAACCACTCCATTGGTTCTACTTCCTCTTCATTCAACTCAAGAATGAATGAGCTCTCTTCACCCTTCCCTCCAAGTGCACCCTTGGATGTGACTACACAACCCCAACCAATCCAAAGCATTCCTTTTGTGAATGACTTTGATGACACCTTGGTGACTTCACCATGTACCCCTCCTAACTCACCCATTTCACCAACCTTGGAGAAAATACCTCCACACTCACCCATTTCTCCTTTGGGGAACATGCCTCCACTCTCACCCACATCACCCTTGGAGAACATGCCTCCTCCACCTCCACCACACTCAAACATTCCAATTTTGGGTGTCCCACTTTCCCTCCTCTTGGGTGATCCTTACTATGGGTTTCAAGAGACTCATGTTCCTAATTGTCCATGTTGACTCTACAACCACTACATCATCCATAACCTTAGGATGGAGATGTTTGTACTACATAGGAGGTTGCAAGAGTTCTTGCTTACCTTGTTCTCCATGCCTCCTCCTAGGAGATGAATGATGAGTTTTCTTAATAAGTGTTTTTTTTACAAAACCAAGCCAAAGAAGACTACTCATCTAGATCTAGTATTAAGCTAACTTTGTATTAGTTAGTTGTTCTTCTCTTTCATTTGTCATTGTACTTTCTTCCTTCATGAGTTTTTCATGAAGTTAGTTAATGTATTTAGCTTTATGTGTTTATATTCTTATGTGCACATTAATCAACTTTAATTTGAAATTAAAATTGAACCTAAATCTATCACAACCTCTAAAAACTTGACTAAAATTGGTTTAAAATGATATCTAAATATTTTGTCACCCTTTGTCAAGACATTCTTTGTGAATGTGTTGCTTTTATGCAACCCTAGCATAATTTAGTGCTAATAGAGGTAAACTTCCAAGATTTGCAACTTTTTGAAAAAGTCTTAGTTTTTCTCAAAACCCTGGAAAACCATGGTTTCAAGTCCATTGTATGCGGCTCCTTAAAGTCGCGCGGTTCCTTAGTGATAAGGAACCGCCGGTCCCTATAAGGTACCGCGGACAGAAACTAGCATTTGAATCGTTTTTGGTCAAAAAAAATTTAAAACCCTATACCTTGTCAAGATTCCTTGTTTACTCAATTTGGCTAAACATTCCTTGACACTTCACATTTTGTATTCAAATTATTACCTTGATTACATTTTACTTATACCCCAACCTTGAGATTTCATTCTCACACCTTCCCAACCTTGAGAATTCATTCTCACACATCTCCAACCTTGAGATTTCATTCTCACACCTTCCCAACCTTGAGATTTCATTCTCACACCTTCACAATGCCTAACTCCTCCATTCATAACCTTGACATTTCTTTGTCACAACCCTACTCACCCAAAGCTTCCTCATCCAAGCTTTCAAAGAAACTGAAAATCTCGGTTCGACCTATTTGGGTTAAGAAGAATGAACCATTTTCTTCCAAACCACCCAAAAACCCTACCTTCTCTCCAATCAAGTATTGGAATGAAACTTATACCATTAACCCCATCACCGGAGCAAAAGAAAATGTTCCCCCACCACCACAATCCTTCAACACCCCTCAACTCAATGACCTTTCAACCTTCCCAAACCTCACAAGGCATTGTGAAAACATTTCCTACCCTATTACCCCACCACCACCAAACCCTAGGTTTGATGCCCTACCCCCATCAACCGATTTTGTGTTGTATCATGGATCCTCGTGTGCTTGTTGTCGATTTCAACAAATTAAACTTGCTCGTGTATATGAGAAGTTAAATTTCCTTGAATTCCTCCTCACTTGACCTCCTCTTCAAGTTTTCGTTCCGGTGGACAAAACTTCGAATGATGCATCGTCGTCTTATTTTTCCAACTAAAGGACTAACTACTCTTGGAGTCTTTATTACTTTAGTTGTTTTAGAGTCTTTTATTTTTTTTAAGCAATCTTGGAAAATTATCACTATTAGAATAGCTTATGCTTTGTGGTTTATTTTTCCATATTTTTTTTGCTTTGGATACTCATATTGTGTGTATGACTATCTACCTTGTTGTGTCTTTTCTTTTATGTAACCTTTGTGTTGTTTGTGTGTTATTTCCTTAGTTCTCCTTTGAGTTGATCGTTGTTAATTTTTATAATTGCTTATGGTGATTCCATCAATTCTAAACTTTAACCCCTTGACAAGTTTATCATCTTCATTGGATTGAAGTTTGATTTTGTCAATTACCTTTTTGGGCATACTTAGCAAAATACTTGCTTCTAATTTGAGATTCTTCTCTCTCTCTCCCTCTCAAGTTACTTAGTAGGTAGTGATCATATATACATTGGTGTTTCTTTTCTTTCTACTAACCTTTGTGTAGCATGTCACCTTAGCTCACATACTTGTTGCCCCAAGAAAGGGGGAGCTACTAGCAAAGTCCGATTTTCTTCAAAGACTTGTGCTAACCGTTTTGCTACGACAAAGGGGGAGAAATGATAGTGATAAACTCGTTAATAATTCGATATTTTGTGTTTCTACGTAAATGAGTTTATCGTTTGTCGTAATCAAAAAGGGGGAGATTGTTAATGCAAGTGATGCCTAAAAACATTATTAGTGTTAACTAATCTTTCTTAGTTTTGATCACAACAAACTATACAACACATTTAGTGTAAAACACAAAACGAATTATTTAACTAACACTATCATCAAGGTAATAATCATATCACTAACCTTTCTTAATCATACTTAGTGATCATCAAAATGATTATCCTTAAAACTCACTTTTGTTAATATGACAAAAGACTTTTTAATAAACTTTCTTTTTTAGAAAATATTTTATTAAAATGGAAAATGAAAATTTGAAAATAGCATATTCCATATGCTATTAGAATATCCTTTGAAGGCTTAAAATACCTCAGATATTCCTACCCCACTAAAAGACAAAAAATGGAGCGTACTCTACGGGCGGAACCTTAAGTAGCTAGGCGGTTCCCTAGCGATAAGGAACCGTCGGGCTAGATAAGGTAGCGCGCCCAGATAGCCGTTATATAGCCGTTATACTTTGTCTCCTTTAAATAGTGGATCAAATCTCATTTTCCAACAAGCCTCTTGGACGTTTTTCTCAGCCCCCTTTCTCTTTTCTATAGCATAATCATTAGTAAATGATCACTTATAGTGTTAAGGATGTTTACATATGATTATCCTCTTGATCCCCTCCTTTACCTTGTCCAATGAGAAGATCACTCACTCACTAGTGTTGTGATAAAGATGAATCCATGAGCTAGTCATATTCATCATAATACCCTTTTTGTTTTATGTCAATCCATTGTATTTATGAATACTTGGACTAGTTGTGTTCATCCAAGTTATTTGTGAATACTTGGATTTGTTGTGTACATCCATTGCATATGTGTTTGCTTGGATTTGTGTTGTGTAGATCCAAGCTACATGTGTGTACTTGGATATGTCTAGTTGAGTTGTAATAGATTTGTGTAGTAGTTCTCACTAAACTATAAAGTGATGTGGTTGTGTCTTGTGAGTTCTCACTAAACTTTAAAGTGATTAGTAGTTGTGTTGTGTGAAGTTCTCGCTTAGCTTCAAAGTGAAGAGTCGTGAAGATTGGTTCTTGCTTTGGATTAGAACTCGACATCTAGCCTTGTGTCGTAAAATGGTGAAGTAGGCAACGTCGTGAAGATTGGTTCTACCTTAAGATTAGAACTCGACATCTAGCCTTGTGTCGTTAAATTGTGAAGTAGGCAATGTTGTGTAGATTGGTCCTAGCTAAAGATTAGGTCTCGACATTTAGCTTAGTGTCGGAAAATAAAGTAAGCGACGATGTAAGGTTTTCTCCGCCAAGAAGGGAGCTTGTGGATATAGTGGAAATCTCGAGTAGGTGTACTCGAGGAGTGGAGTAGAAACGAGGATAGAGCCTCGTTGTCGAACCACTATAAATCTTGGTGTCTTCCCACTAGGTTGTCTCCTTCCTTACTCTTTACTTATTTCATTATCATTACACTTACCTATTATCTTTACTAGCGCATTTGAATTGAACTTAATCATTATGCAACTTAGCTTCAAGTAAAAGATAGTTTTGATACAAACCAAATTGAAAGTAATTATAATTTGGTTGCCAATCGAAGAGAAAATATTCAACCCCCCTTCTAGTTTCTACATCGGTTTAATTAGAAACCCTAGACCCTCGGTTTCGAACAAGTAAACTTGGTCGTAAACTTGAAACCAAGTATACCACGATCGACCTTGAACCACAAAAAATCCGCAACAAGTACCTTCACTTAAATCAAATTTTACCCGATATAAACGAAGCCGAGTTAAATTTAATAAACTCCTAGACTTTGACAAAGAAAAGAATTGATAAACAATTCCACCAACTTACTAATATTCGTTTAAAAGAAACGAATGACGACAAAGCTTCTAGAAGTAAATAATATAAAACTCGAACTTTTTCCTTTGTAGTATGTACCCACGTTATATACCAAATACTAGTATACCTTTTGTTTTTTTTTAAAACAAATATCCTGGCGTCACTTGCATATAGTGACCACGTGATAAGGATAATAGCCAACAAATGACAAACAACTCTTTTTATTATCCTGAATACAAAGTCTTCGTCTTCTCCAACCGGCCAGACCTGCAACTCGAAGAAAATCCGATCCGATGAAACCCGAATCCTTTTTCTCCCACGATACCTCTTGATCTAGCACCGTTCTTCAAGACCACAATACCCGCGGCTCTTGATAACACTTGTTGGAATCGACACCTCCAACAACCCGAAGATCGATTTGTGGAACCCTAGATCGTTGTAAAGAAGATCGCAGACTTGCACTAAAAGAAACCCAGAAGAACGACACACAAAGGTAACAAAACGAATCTATTGTATTAGCTACAAAACCTCGATCGGTTACAAGAAAGAATAAGAAGCATGCGTGTGTTTTGTGCATCACCCCCTCACCTCCTTTTATAGGGTTAGGGGGTCGGTTACAAACTCGGGCCAAGCCCACTCGACACACTTACCATACAATAAGGAAAGAAACCTAATCAAGATGCTAACTATCTTAGGACACTATATTCAACAAGAAATGTTTGTATCCATCTGTTTGTGTCGGTGACGGTAAATCTATACCGGTTACCAACATAGGCCATAGCATCTTACTTACCTTAATCGTCATTTGCACTTACATAATGTTTTAGTCACTCCTAATGTTCTCAAAATTCTTATTTCCATTCGTCAATTTATTGGGGATAATTTGTACTATTAAATTCGATGCTTTTGGTTTCTCGGTGAAGGATTTATTGACCCGTCATATCCTTCTTAGGTGTGATAGTTCAGGAGACCTCTACCATGTCACTCAACCTTCTCATACCCCTCATGCTTTGCTTTCTGTTAGTCCTTCAATTCCACGTGGCACCAACGCCTCGGGCATCCCTGGGAAGAAGTGTTGCGTTCTTTTGTTTCTCGTCAGTTTATTTATTGTAATAAAGAGAAGTCTCCACATATTTGTCATGCTTGTCAGCCTGGCAAACATGCGAGACTTCCATTTTCTAGTTCAGATTCTGTTGTTACTCGTTGTTTTGAGATTGTTCATTTTGATATTTGGACTTCTCCTATTGTTAGCTTTGGTGATTTTTAATATTATGTATTATTTCTTGATCATGATTCTTATTATGTATGGATTTTTCCTTTACGTACCAAATCTGAAGTATTTCAAAAATTCTTGCATTTTCGTTAAACAATCAATTCGAATGTGATATTACCGCTTTTCAGTGTGATCATGGTGGTGAGTTTGACAACACCAACCTCCTTCAATTATTTTCTCAACATGGTATTCAATTTAGATTCTCCTGCCCAAAACCTCCCAACAAAATGGTAAGTCCGAACGAATGATACGAACCATTAATAACATTATACGCATTTTTCTTTTCCAAGCTCACCTTCCATCAACATTTTGGGTCGAAGCATTACATATGGCTACATACCTACTAAACCTCCTTCCATCTACCGCCATTCAAAATGAAATACCATGTACTAAATTATTCAACAAACAACCCGATTACTCTCGTTTACGTGTTTTTGGATGTCTTTATTACCCACACATTTACCCTCCACACAAGCTTGCACCTCGTTCCACACCGTACATTTTTTGGGATGTCCCGCTTATCACCGTGGGTATCGATGCCTAGACCTTTCCACCAATAAAATTATCATTTCTCGCCATGTAACATTTGATGAACTTCAATTTCCATATGCCTCCATTTCATCTCATGATCCACCATCATATACCTTTCTAGACCCTCAACCATCGCTTATTACTCGATATGCTATCTTTAACCAAAACCCAAACACAATGACACAAGACACCCCTTCGGCTAAACAAGAACCATTTTTTCTATTTTGAACCAACACGAACCCACATCGCCAACACCCCCTTTGGCCCAATCCACTTCGACTCCCACTATGGGTCAAACGACATAATCTGGCCAAACCACACTTCCGCACCAACCCACTACTCAAATGACCCAATCAACTCCCGACCCCAATACCGTGCACCAACCTACTCGAACTCATCCTATGGTCACACGCGATCAAGTTGGCATTGTCAAACCAAATCCTTGTTTTCACGGTCATACCTCTCGTATTTCTCCTCTCCCAAAATCTCCTGCTATTGCTTTGTATGATTCTAGTTGGAGAGATGCTATGTACGATGAATATAATGCATTGATTAAAAATATTACTTGGATTTGGCACAAATATCATGCCGATGTGGTTCGGTCTATGTGGTTGTTTTGGCACAAATATCATGTCGATGGTTCTTTGAGCACATATAAGGCTCGTCTCGTATGGTGTTGACTGTGATGATACATTTAGCACGGTTGTTAAGCCGGCCACTATTCGCACTGTTCTTAGTCTTGCATTATCTCAGAATTGGCTTATTCACCAGCTTGATGTTAAGAATGCATTTCTTAATGAGGATCTTTTAGAGACTATTTATATGTACTAGCCACCTGGGTTTGTAGATCCTAGATTTTCATATCATGTTTGTCGAATACAACGGTCTTTGTATGGCTTAAAACAGGCTCCTCGTGCTTGGTTTCAATAGTTTGCAGGATATGCACTTTGAGTTGGGTTTTCTTCGAGTCGATGTGACTCGTCACTATTTATATATCAGCATGGTTCTAAGGTTGCATATATATTGATATACGTTGATGATATTGTTCTAACAGCTTCACCCACAGATTTATTCAGCGTATTATCTCTTCTCTACATAAGGAGTTTGATATGACTGATTTAGGGGTTCTTAATTATTTTTTGGGTATTCCGGTTACTCGTGACTCTATAGGCATGTTTATTTCTCAAAAGAAGTATGCAATGGACCTTCTTGATCGGGAACCTATGGCTTCTTGCAATCCTACTCGGACACCGGTTGATACAAAATCTAAGCTTGGTACTGACGGGATCCTTTATCTGATCCAGCATTCTATCGTAGCCTTGCAGGTGTTAGACGGCTAGATTACGGCCTAACCCGATTGTGGGCTTGGGTCCATTAGGGTTAGGGTTGCTTAGTGTTAAAGCTATGTATTTAGTATAAATGCTATGGAATGGGCATTCAATCAATATAAGTATTGCGTTATTTTACATGGTATCAAAGCCAGTTTAGATCCACTAACGAAATTTGTTATCCTCCTGTCATCGGTCTACATGCCAATGATCTAGATGAATCTTGCTATTTTTTGCTTTATTGTTTTTTTTTAAATTTTGTTTCTTGCTTCCAATTAATAACTCTAAACCCTAGCCGTAAAAAAAGAATTATGCCGAGTCAATTTTTTTCCTTCACCATATATTGTGTTCGTTGTCGAAGATTATTGTCGTTGACAACAAAAGTTGATAATCAAATTGGCACTCCCTTCTAAAGGCAAAGCAAGTCACGCAAAGGGGAAGATGTCGCAAGCAATAAGCAACTATGACGCCAAAACAATTATGCTTCAGTTACAACAAACAAAAAAGGAAGATGAGGAAAAGAAGGTGCTTACAATTTTCATTTCAGTTTGTCCGTGCGGAAGGCTGTCGTTCAAACTGCTGGGAGTGTTAGACGGCTAGATTAGGATCTAACCCGATTGTGGGCTTGGGTCCATTAGGGTTAAGTTTGCTTAGTGTTAAAGCTATATGTATTTAATATAAATACATATGATGTGTTATGAAATGTGCAATCAATCAATAAAAGTATTCTGTTACAGAGTGAAGGATCGGATACCATGTCCATATGAAGGATGTCTTCATTACCTCTATGGGCAATCCTACTTTTGGAGAATATCCAAAATGCTAGACACGTAAGACTAATGCTAAGTCCTGAACAAATAGCACGGATAATTCCTATGATCATTTTCTTGTTTGGGCCTTCTTATGCCCGAAGAAGAATCTGTTGCGGTCGGTCGATTTCCACTTTACAAGTAGAATAACGGTATATTTAGCTTGGATGACAAAGTCCGTGATGATTTTAGAGTTTCGTCTTTCAGTGAGAAAATTCCTACTTTCTTTCCAATAATAATCAAGTATCCTTCGTATTATATTATACACTATGTGATGTGTGAGCGGAGTACTTTTCTTTCAACAACCAATGTTAACAAGCAAAAAGAGCAAGATGAGGGATACAACAGGCTTAAAATGATTGAATTTACACAAGCAGTTGTATGATCAATCCAAACATTTCATAAAAGAAATCTAAGGTTGCTTTAAACCGCTTGGATTAGTCGGTCAAAAGGACGGACACCCCGTTACAAAAAAAAAGTTAAAAAATCAAAGAGGCCTAAATGTTGAATCTCCTTGAAAGCCTTAATACTTGATGGAGAATTCTTATGAAAACCTTGCAATGCGGACTTCACATAACCATGCTGTCGTGAGCAAGGCGGCTTTAAAGCATCTTAGGCGTGTAATAATTTCTATATAAGTTAAGAGACTAACTAAGCTATACTTTGATATTAACAACATGAACCATCCATGTAATTTCTCAAAATTATATGGTGATTAATTAATTAAGGTGCTTAACTGTATTTCAAGGAAAAATATGCATGACTAATTTATCAATCACAAGCCAGTAATGTATATTTAATTATTTATATATGTAATTATATATCGGCAAGTCGCATCATTCACTAAAGTGAGTCTGATTGTGTAAGAATAATGAAATTAAGTCAGGTCAACTCGTAGTTGGTGATGTTATTGCACCCGGCCGTGTCCGTTAACCATATTCAGGCCTGGCAACAAGGAACAGTTTAGAGTAATGATACGTGCAACTGTAAAAGAAACAGAATCATCATTCCTGGTCCCAGACACGATATGCAGATGCTTCTCACTCGAGGAGATCCGATCAGCAACCCAAAACTTCAATGAAGCTTTGGTTATCGGTCGTGGTGGATTCGGTATGGTGTATAAAGGTAACACCACCAATCATGGGTCAGCTACTGTTGTTGCAATCAAGCGGTTGAATTCCTTGTCTGATCAAGGAGCCCCAGAGTTCCAGGCGGAAGTCGAGATGCTTTCAAAGATTAGGCATTGCAATCTTGTGTCTTTGATTGGATATTGCAAAGAGGGAGAAGAGATGGCCCTAGTTTATGAATATATGCCCCATGGGACCCTTGAAGATCATCTTCACAAAGGTGGTGTAAATTTATCTTGGTTGCAACGTCTCAAAATATGCATAGGGGCAGCACGGGGATTTGACTACCTCCATACAGGCACGGGCACTCAACACGGAATCATACACCGTGATGTAAAGAGCTCTAACATTTTGTTGGATAAGAACTTTGCAGCAAAGATTTCTGATTTTGGGTTAGCCAAAATCAGCCCGACTAACCAAACACATACATATGTCAACACTTTGGTCAAAGGAACGTTCGGGTATATGGATCCATGTTATTTCACGACAGGGAAATTGACACGAAAATCTGATGTATACTCTTTTGGGGTTCTTCTACTAGAGGTGATATGTGGAAGGCCTGCAGTGGATACAAGTCTTCATGAAGATCAATGGAGTTTAGGGAATTGGGCTCAAGATCGTATTAAGCAAGGAAAACTTGATCATATTATAGACTTGAGACTCGCGGGGCAAATTTCAAGCAATTGTCAGAAAGGCTTTGTACGAATTGCATGCCGCTGCTTACAAAATCAATCAAATAAGAGACCAACAATGGCTGAGATTGTTTCCACGCTCGAAGCAATACTTACATTACAAGAGAGATTAGATTCTTCTGTGACAGAAAAGAAATTCGTTAACAAGGTACTGTCGTTTTTTTGGGTCAAAGTTGAGTCAGATGGCGGGAATCTGGGCAGTGAAGGTGAACCAAGTGATGAATCAGGTACTGTTAACATATGTGCCTCAGTACCAGAAAGTCCTCAGAGCCTAAGGGATCTATCCAATAGCTTACAGTCAGGAATCTTGAAGTCCTTCAGTTTTGATGAAATTAGAACTGCTACACGGAATTTTTATCCTCCAGCACGTGCGAGAGAACTTGCCTACCGTAGTTCGCTTAACAAGGGGTGGATTGATGAGCAGTCGGGTACTGGCATTCCAATTGCTGTAAAGAAATTAAACAAGAATCTTCCGGATCGCCAAGAATGGTTGGTAAGTAAAAATTCTTATACCCTCTTTATTCAATAATGTTAATTCTTAAACTCATGTTCACTCTTGTGTAGTTGTGGTGAATTCTGTCACTGCCTCAACCTAGCTACTTATACATATTTTTGTTGGTCTACGCTCTTTTATGTGAATAATTGTTTTATTCTTGAAAATATATATCAGAAGTGTTTCTTGGTTTGTTTTTGTTGTTCACACTTATATACGCAAATAATAGTTGCTTCTTTGCAAGTGCTAATCCTTCATGGAAATTTGACATATCCGTGAGTGGAAAAATGTTTGTTGTAACTGGTGTTGCAATATATATGATTAGTTTGGTTCATTATATCTTTTAACATCATCACAGGATAAAATTAACTATTTAGGGAGCCTAAATCATCCGAATATTGTAAAGTTAATTGGTTATTGCCTAGAGGAAGACCACAGGATGCTAGTATGTGAGTTCATGTCTGGAGGCAACCTGGGAAAGCATCTGTTTAAAGGTGAGCTCATGTTATTCTTAATTTACTCCCAAATTGAACTTTTATTCTCAAAATTTTATACTAAAAATCTAGCTTTCTAATTTGAGACTATTTATTCAACTGAGTAAAACTTTGTAACAGAGAGTTCTTATATTGGACCTCTCTCTTGGAGCCAACGAATTAAGGTTGCTCTTGATGCTGCAAAGGCGCTTGCTTACATTCACAGCCCAGAAGCAAAAGTGGCATATCCTAATTTCAAGTCCTCTAGTATCTTGCTTGATTCTGTATGTTTCGAATCAGTATATATCCATTTTAAATTCTAGCGCAATAGTTAAGCATGGTTAGATATATAGTACTTTAACTTGTAATATACTAGCAGGATTTCAACGCAAAACTTTGTATTTTATGGCCGGCAAAGAACGGGCCAGTAGATGGGAATAGTCGTGTCTCTAGAATTGTTGGTAGCAATGGATATGATGCGCCCGAGTATATTGCCGCGGGTAAGCTAAACTTGCAATAAAACTAAGGTCCTCTGACCAATTAGTTTGTCCGTGTCATTGGGACTACTTTAACATGATCTGTATATAGATGCCAAAGTTTGAGTTTCTCCCGGTATTGGTTTAGTTTTGACAGGGAAGGTAAATATTTCATCCAAATATTGATGCAGCGTCTCCGGTCCTTAGAAATTAGGTTCAGATCCGCAATAATTTGTCCATAAAGGCACATTACGAGTGATGAATGTACAACTTAAGCTTTATCATGACCCATCTAGGAAAGCTAAGCTGCAGCAGTGCAGTCTGAACTATTAAACTGTTATTCCCTATGACCAAATAATAAAATGTGGATCAATTGCATCAACCCTGTCTAACGCTTTGTAAGTGGTGCATCTTGTTTAGGTGGCTTAAATGTAGCAAGTGACATATACACTTTCGGGGTGGTTCTGTTAGAACTGTTGACAGGGCGGCGTCATATTGACAAGAATCTTCCACCCAATGAGCAAATATTGGTTGAGTTTGCTAAGCCTTACTTGATGGACATGGAAAGGGTCCTACATATCATAGACCCACAAATGGATGGGCAGTACTCCTCAATTGTAGCAACAACAGCTGCTAATCTTGCCATGAAATGCCTCCTGGAAGAACCCAGGCGTAGGCCGGCTGCTAACGAGGTGGTAGAAGTATTGCAGCAGCTACAAGAAATACAAAATGAGAAGTGATTAGTACTGGTACCACCAAATTTGTTCGTAAACCACTTGTCTAATATGAAACGTTCAAATTTAGTTTTGCTTTTCTCATTTTCTATCGTTGTGGACTTCTGGTACGACTAAAATATGGTAAAAGATACTGTACGTACTACTATATTGAAAGAGATGTCGATTTTAGGAATTAAACTGGAATTTTAGTATCGGGTGAAACCCGATACTTTTGGTATGTATTTAGAGGGTGTTTGTTTTAGCTTATATAGTAGGCTTATAAGGTTATTAGCTTATATAAGTTTATAAGCCAAAACCAAGTGTTTGGTTAAGCTTATATAAGTGGGCTTATAAGCTTATATAAGGAGGTTTTGGTAAGTCAAGAATTTGTGGCTTATGTAAGGTTAATTGAGCTTATATAAAAATATTACCTAAAAAACTTTTATACCCTTATTTAATAATTACTATCCTTTTTATTTTTATGTATTTTTTTGTTATTTTACCATATTAGTTATATAAGCTAAACCAAACACTTAACAAAATCTTATAAGCTTATTATATAAAAGCCATAATTTGCTTATATAATATAAGCCTAAGCCTACTTATAAGCTTAAAATCGTTAAATGTAAATTATGATTGCTTATCAATCATTATGTAATATGAACTGCATATCATTTTATTTGAAATACATGTCATTCATTTTCTGTTTGAAGGGTGAGTTAGTAGTTAGTGATTCGAGTACACAGTGACATCTAATTGGACAGTATACAAGTCTCGAACCTTCTCTTTTAGGGATAAACATCACTCTTACTCGAACTTAATACCTCTACAACTCACTTGGTTATTTTTTGTGGCCAACTCACTTGGTTATTTTTTAATTATCTATTTGATACATGAAATCAGGTGAGCTCATATATAAGCTTTACATTAGACAACATATTCAAAGGGTTGAAGAAACTAGAAAAACATAGGCGTATAATCTACTATAAGTGAGTAGGGGGTGAGCATTAGGTTTGGACCCGACCGATCAAGATCGGACCGGACCGAGGACCAATATGGTCCAAAATTTCGGACCAAAATGGTTCGGTCCGGTTCAGTCTTCGATCCGGTCCGGTCCTATTAGGCATAATCAATGGAGTTTTGGTAGGACCGGACCGAACCGAACCGACCAGACTGAGTACCGAATTAGCCTAAAACCTTGGACCGAGGACCGGATCGAAATTGTCCGGTCCGGTCTGAGTCGGTCCGGTCCGAGTCACCGGTCCAGATGTTCAGCCCAATTCTCATGTATTAAAAAAATTGACAACTTACATTCGTGTTATCATATACACCGTTTTTTTTTATAATAAAATCATATACACCGTTTGAAACAAAGATAGATTACTTTTTAAATTTGTATAGAAATATACTAAAATATGTCATGTTCCTTATGCTATTATCTAATTAAGTAGTTGGGATCTTGAGATGCTCGCGGACAATGATGTTAAAATCTCCCTTTTGCAATTTGTTGATGATACTCTGTTCTTTGGACAATGGTCTAGGATAAACGCATCTAACCTCATAAAGATCCTTCGTTGCTTTGAATTAGGGTCGAGTCTTTGGTGTTGGGGTTCCTGTTAATGAAGTGGTTGATGTTTCCTCCTCACTTGGATGTGGTGTCCTTCCTTTCATCTATCTCGGTCTTCTAGTTGGAAGAAAAATGTGTCTTACCAATGGATTGCAAGGAATCATTGATACACTTCGTGACCCTTATCTTCGTGGAAAGCTAAAACTCTTTCGGTTGGCGGTAGACTCGCGGTAATTAAATCTGTCTTAGGCAGTCTTCCCATATACTACCACTCCGTTTTTAAAGCTACAGTTAAAGTTATTAAGTTGCTTGAGGCTATTAGATGTACGTTTTTTTGGGGGATTTAAAGAAACCGATAGAGGTATTAATTGGGTCAAATGGAATTCCATTCTCCTTGACTCGAAACTTGGTGGGTTGGGGGTGGGCTGCCTAAGTATCTTAGTCTCTTGGGGAAATGGAAATGGCGGTTTCTCATGGAGGAACATGCTCTTTGGCGAGTCGTTATTAAAGATTTTTATGGGGATGATGGTGTTTTATATTCTTCTGGTACATCTCTCAGAAAGAGTGGTGTTTTGGTTGATATCATCAAAGCAATAAAAAATATTGAAGTTATGGACTTGAACTTCAAGAGTTCTTTCGTTCGTAAATTCAGAGACGGGGCAACCACTTTCTTTTGGCATGATCCGTGGTGTTGAGATGGGTCGCGGATTAAAGACAAATTCCCGAGGCTTTATGCTCTTGATTCTTTCAAAGAGTGTAAGGTTAAGGTTAGAGGTTTTATAGGTGATGGATCTTGGGTTAGAACCTGGTCATGGCGGATTCCCCCAAGGGGCGTGCCCTCGATTATTTGAACTCCTTGTGTTCCTATCTCAACTCAGTTTTATTTTTTTCTCGGGCCTGTGACAATTGGGTCTGGACATATGATGCTTCCGGTTTCTTTAAAGTTAAGACCTTGTCCAATGTTATTGAAAATTATCTTCTTGGAGTACATAGTTTGGGCCTCCATCATAAGTGGAACTCTTGGATTCCTACGAAAGCTTATGTTATGGTTTGGAAAGCTTCTTTTGATAGACTTGCTACACGTCACAACCTTATAGCTCATGGTTCTAATATTCCTTCCCCTACGTGTCCTTTTTGTGATTTAGACATTGAAGATAGTGGTCATGTTCTGGTTAAATGTCCTAAAGTGAGTGTGGTATGGAGAAAAGTTTGGAGTTGTTGGAATCTCCCTCTCCCTCTCTCTTTTCCTCCGTTCTCTATCATGGATGTGGCTCGCAGTTGTCCGAATATGAAAAGGTTATGAATGGGGTTTCTCAAATCTCTCTATGGGCCTTTTGGAGTTGGAGAAACTGTATTATTCATGCTACCGGAGATGTCAAAGATTCTTTCGAGGATATTTTTCCAGGTATTCAATGCATGGCTAAGTTAGGGATATCTGCTCGTATATGCTCGTAGATGAACTTAGATCGGGTTTGTTGGATTGCCAGACCCTCGGAGTTACCTTCGTAATTGTATTTGTGTTCCTGTTTTTTTCAATGTTTTAAAAACTTGTTTTTTAGTTGACCCGGTCTAGTGACTGTTCATGGGTCAACCGGTTCAACCGGTTGAACCGTCGGGTCAACCCGGTTTATATATATATGTATATTTTTTATATATTTAATATATAATATTGTAATAATCTTATAACTTGTCTTACGTTAAATTAAATCAATTAAAAATATTTAAATTTTTAGTTTAATATTTATAACATTATAGCAAATGTATGAAAAAATAAGTAATTTATGTTTATAATTTGTATTAAACCATAATAAAACGATATTAGTTTGTGTTTTAAGTTAATTTTAATTTTTTTTAACTAATAATAATCACCAGTACTTAAATGTATCTTTAAAATTTAGAAATGTTTATTAAAAAAAAGTTTTTGAAATTTTTTTTTATAAAAAATTGTGACCCGGCCGGGTTTATCAAACCGGGTCAATAAAAAACCGGCGGTTCAATCCGGTTCTCAAATAAGCAAAAACCCGGTCACATCCGGCCCGGTCTCCGAGCCGGTTCACGGATCAACCGGTTCAACCGGCCGGGTCAACCCGATTTTTAAAACATTGGTTTTTTTTCTCTGGTTTGTGCCCCCTGGCTTTCTTGTATAGTTCTTGGTTTCTTGTGGTCCCAGTGTTTTGGGCCCCGCTGTGTATAAAAGTCTTGCTTTTAAAATCAGATCAAATCAAATCAAATCAAAAACCCTTATATAGGAAGATGGTGAAACAATGCCTTAAATACAAAATTCTATGTAATTCATTAAAGAGTTTCCATAAAATGCTTCAAAAAGAAAATAGGAATTACAAATGATGTCTTAAATAAAAAATTCTACATACATAAGGAAGGATGTGAAACAATGCCTTAAATACAAAACTCTATAAAAATGACACATGTAATTCATTAAAGGGTTTTCATAAAATGCTTCAAAAAGAAAATAGGAATTATAAATGATGCATTAAATACAAAATTCTAAAAATGACACATGTATTTCATTAAAAGGTTTTCATAAAATGTTTTAAAAAGAAAATAGGAATTACAAATGATGTCTTAAATACAGAATTTTATAAAAGTATATAAGGAAGGATGGTGAAACAATGCCTTAAATACAAAATTCTATAAAAAATGACATATGTAATACATAATTTTATAAAATATATAAGGAAGGATGGTAAAACAATGCCTTAAATACAAAATTCTATAAAAATAACACATGTAATTCATTAACGGGTTTCGTAAAATGTTTCAAAAATAAAATAGGAATTACAAATAATGCCTCAAATACAAAATTCTATAAAAATAACATATGTAATTCATTAAAAGGTTTCCATAAAATGCTTCAAAAAGAAAATAGGAATTACAAATGATTCACAATAGTTTGAATTACTAAAATGAAGATTTTTTAGATATTCGGACTGTCAAGTTTTGGATTGGGCTATATATTGTTGCTATATTATACACGTGACAAAAAATAATATCAGGAATGAGCTTTTTGTGCTTACTTTTGCTAGAATACACTTTACCACAAAACTTACAAAATAAAAATTATTTCAAAAAATATTTAACTATAATGTTTTTGCTAACAAAAAAAACTTAACAATAATATTAATTTCAAAAAAATAATAATGTAAAAAAATTATTCATAACATAAACATATGCAAAATTTATTACCTCATAAAATTCAAAAATACATAAAATATTTATACAATATTATTAAAATTCTAAAAATATTTAATGTAACAAACTTATTAATAATGTTAACGTATGCAAATTCAATTAACTCATAATATCTTAAATAAATAAAATATCTTAAACTACGTTATTTTTGTTCATTCTATGCTACATTATTAAAATATTAATGTCATAACTAACACTACGTATATATTAAACTTCTAATACAAACACACATAACTTCAATTTTCATTAAATATATATATGCTTAAAGCTAGCCCGTCCACCGGACGAGTCTAAAGGCTAGTGTATATATCTATAATACTATATAAAACATTTAACCCTTTTTCTAAAATTAGAAGTCTTAAAAATTAAGCCTCAAACATTTCTTATAATGGAAAGATTTATCTTTTGCTAAGAAATTAATGCATATTAAAAGTCTAGGAATAATTGTAATTCAATACAATTTTGTAACAAAAAATTTAAGTGTTAATAAGTATAATTAAAAGTTATAACAAAATATTAAATGTCTTAATCATGTTGTAACGTAATCCATAAAAGCATAAAAGCAATTGTCTAACAGCTTCATAGAAACAATTAAATTTTCAATATATAAAGACTCAAAAAATCTTAAAACACATATGTAAAATATGCAAAACAAAACCATCGCTCTCTCTTAACCACCACCCGCTATCGCCAACTTTGAGGTGCCGAAAAAACTACGATCGTTGTCTCCAGAAAAGATGTTCGTTTCTGTAATAGTGGTTTCGTGGTTTAACTAAATCTATGAAATTAGTCATCGGCTATCCGCCGCCGCATTGCGCGGGTAGACGGCTAGTATATATATATATATATATATATATATATATATATATATATATATATATATATATATATATATATATATATATATATATAGATATATATATATTTATATATATATATATATATATATATATATATATATATATAGATATATATATTTATATATATATATATATATATATATATATATATATATATATATATATATATATATATAGATATATAGATATATATATTTATATATATATATATATATATATATATATATATATATATATATATATATATATATATATATATATATATATATATATATATATATATATTTATGTTCATGTGGTGAACACTCTTAAAATGGAACACAATAGACACCAATCATAAATCGACATGTGGAATTTTAACTTTTAAGTAAAATAAAATTACACCATAAATAAAAGGGTAATGGTGTAAATTTCTTTTTCCTTATTTATCTCCCTATTATTCTTTGTTATTTATGTTTTCCCTCATAAAACCACGATCCTCGTCTCTCTTTCCCCATCTCAATGAAACCAGTAGATCACTCAAAACCTAACGCCTCCATAAGATGTATGTCTTTGTCCATTTATTGTTGTCATCTTCATGTATCATTCCTATCGCTAACGTCTTTATCTTTTTTCAGCCTACTCCCATTCTTCCTAAATTATAGCCTCTCTTCATTTTCTAAGATCTGCTCGCATGATCTTTAATTTTCCCGGTGACTTGTCACCATCGATTTTAACGACCGAACCATCAGTCACCTTTTGAAAATCATTAACGAATGCAAACGATCGAAATAAGAATAAGATGCGTAGGATCTTGTTCTTGTAATGCGTAAAAGCAATCATTCTTAAGAAAGTATGTAAATGGAACGACCCACCACAATCGATACCATTCTCTCTTTTCTTTAGTTGTTTCTCATCTTAGCTCATGTTATATTATAGTAGTTTATTACTTATAAGTTCTTAGTAAGCATATCTTATTTTCATTGTAAAACACGTGTGTCATCTCAAAACATGAGATGAAATCATCATCATGCACTAATGCACGTACCACATGTATATAAATGGCTATGTAAGCCTATTAGTTGGTTTATCGGTAGGTACAATCATAGTCATTGTGATAAATATTTTTACTACTATGAGATTAATACTAGTAGTAGTAGACTTATTTTCTCGTTGTATTGAATAGGTTCATATAAAAAGTGTCACTTGTAGATCATTTTCCATTGGAAGCCTATATTACATCATGCAAGTGTACATAAATTTTGGCGTATCAAAAATCCGGGTATCTAGACGTATCATTTATTTTAGTCATTTTGTGTCAGTTTGAGTATATGTATCAATTCAGGAATCTATACGTATCAATTATTTTATTTTGTATCAGTTTGACTATATGCATCAGGCAATTTGTTCGAGTTGACAATTGAGGTTATGCTACGGTTATGTATAAGTTAGCACCTAGTCTTTTTGTATCATTGAGGGTCTTAATTTTATGTATATATTTTAAATACAAGATCACTGTCGAAAGGTTTGTTGTGACTTTTTAGTACCAATTTTTGCAATCCTCTGTTTCTTGTGTTGTTGTAATTCGAGTTAAAACATAACCGCTTCCACTAAATTCATTGCAGGAGCAACCATTGTTAAATGGGAGTCCTAGCCGGCAACTATGTAATAGGTTTTCATATTGTTATTGTTATGTTGAAATCACTGTTAAACATGAGTTTTGGATATCCACTTTTATACGGTAGTGGGAACTAGCAAAATCTTCATATTTGTTTTGTGTCGATATTTATTTTAGTTCATTTCTTTTTCTTTTCGTGGTTATGACTATTTATTGAGGTTGTGACTTGTGATACTGTTTTGATGTTATCACTCTATTACTCTTGAGTCTTGAACGTTTTTATGTGTAAGAGATCTCACACGTGTATCAGTTTTTTTGTTATATGATGTATCGCTTTAGATTATATGTGTCATGTTTTAGTACAAAATAATCTACTCGTAATTCATATGTATCAGCGACTATTTTAAAAAAATATAGTTACATACCGATCGATGTTTTTACTAGAAGAATCTGATGTATTACTATTAGTAATTATTTTGAACTTAGTAACAGTAGTAGGTGGACCCTTTATAAAAATACATTGCAAGGGACTAAAAATTGCAAGACGTTATCAATAAAAAACTAGAAATCGAATGGTGGCACGTTTGATGAAGATTAAAATCAGTAAATAAGTTAAAATTTGCCACTAACATTGCTTTAAATTACAATACTGCCATTATCTATTTTTATTTAATGAAAATGAAGTTACATCTACCATAGTTGATCCAATGGTCCACAAGTGTACCTATTATATTCTACTTTAAGGTGTACACCACAATAACACTCCCCTATATATATATATATATATATATATATATTATATATATATATATATATATATATATATATATATATATATATATATATATATATATATATATATATATATATATATATATATATATATATATATATATAATATATATATATATATATATATATATATATATATATATATATATATATATATATATATATATATATATATAGTATATACATATATACATATATATATATATATATATATATATATATATATATATATATATATATATATATATATATATATATATATATATATATATATATATATATATATATATATATATATATATATATATATATATATATATATATATATATATATATATATATATATATATATATATATATATATATATATAGAGAGAGAGAGAGAGAGAGAGAGAGAGAGAGAGAGAGTAGCGATCCAGTAAGAAGAGAAATAAAAATAAGAAGAATAAGAAGAACTCTGGACCACACATTTTAAATAAGAGTGAGAATTTTAAGGGGAGATGCAGGAGATTTTGTAGGTGCATCTGAAATGAGTGGATGTGGTTTCTTCTCATACTTCTCATTTTTGTTAATCTTCTTATTAAATCCTAACTCTATATATATATATATATATATATATATATATATATACATATATATATATATATATATATATATATATATATATATATATATATATATATATATATATATATATATATATATACATATATATATATATATATATATATATATATATATATATATATATATATATATATATATATATATATATATATATATATATATATATATATATATATATATATATATATATATATATATATATATATATATATATATATATATATATATAGTGGAGTGCTAAATGCAGAACCACTTTTTTGGTACAGAACTTACAGAACTAATTTTTTACTCATATAATTGCATAATGTACATCATATTATAGCAAGGTGGCAGTTTTGAAAATAAATATTACAGATTTTAGATAAAAAAAATTAAATTGAGGGCAAATTCGGTATTTAAATACACCATGAAAATAGCCTCATTTAGGGTTATTATATTATCTCAAAATAATGCTGGACACCACTAAAACAAAACCGTCGTCCCTTATATTTTTTCTAGATCTATGGGTGAGAAAAAAAATCACCTTCTTTTCCACCCAACCCTCACAAAACCATACCATGCCATCCGGCCGACGGCCATCCAGAAATCCTCCGTCTCCCAGCAATCTACTATAACCTAACCCACCATTTTCTATTCCCCAAGAACAAAACCCATCATATTTTGTTGATTCTACTAGATCTGACGCGCGAATAAACGGTACCGAATCGATTTTGTAATCAAATCTTTATTTATCTTATGGTGGTGGTTGTGTTTAATTGAAGATTTAGTGACGGTATGTAAAAAGGTACATAACTAAATTAACTAAATGTATGCTTGGTTTTTTTTCTTTCAATTGTTATAGACGGTGGTAGTGGTTGTGTTTAATTGTTTTTTCTTTCAATTAAAAGACTGAGTGGCAAATGAAATTCATATATGTATCTCTTTGTGCAAGGTTTTTAAGAGCTTTAAGTTTTTATCTTTTTTCTGTAAATTGAAAGATAAACCTCTGAAAACATCGTCAATTTTTCTTTCTTACATTGTCTTATTTACCTTTGAAATATTAGTTTACGCAAACAAATTGGTCTCTACATCTCCGGTTTGCGTTGCTATAATTGACCGTTATCAATGTATTTTATTGATATATATTAATATTATTTCACTTTGATTATTAAAGTGAATCGAATATGTTAAAACAAAATAAGATGTTATAGCTAAAGCAGATGGCACTTTCGACATATTCATGATGACAAAGGTA
Organism: Glebionis coronaria; assembly: GCA_025667525.1. Classification (NCBI taxonomy): domain Eukaryota; kingdom Viridiplantae; phylum Streptophyta; class Magnoliopsida; order Asterales; family Asteraceae; genus Glebionis; species Glebionis coronaria. Next base: position 628,624,528 of record CM046874.1, on the reverse strand, counting down.
ACAAGTTTGTTTTTGTTTCTATCTTGTGTGGTCCTATGGACTTATGGTATCAACTACTAGTAGCAATTTTAATTTTTTATTTAAAATGTCAACACTAACTAGTTCGAATACCTAGTAAAGTATTTCTGTTAATATCTATAGTTATTATAGAGCAAAAACATGTGAATGTGTAGCGATCGAATTACAATTACGAAAATATTTGTTTAGAACGTAATGTGTGTGATAACTTTTTTTAACATAGGTGTAAACTTAATGAAGTATATTAGAAAACGTGATTTAACTTTTATGAAACGAAGTATACTAATGGGTAGCTTTCATTTAAGTTAATTTCTTTATTTATTTCCTTATGTTTGTGAATAGTTGATTGTAACTAAGCATTTGTGTTTTGGTTTACGAATATGTTGTTAGTTGCACACTTCATAAGAATGACGGTATGTGATGAGGATGATCAATGGCCGCACTTGTGCTTTTAGATATGGTGTGCATATATGTTTTCGAAGCCGTGCATATATGTTTTTGAAGACTTGCATATATGTTCTTGAAGTCGTGCATATATGTTTTTGAAGACTTGCATATATGTTCTTGAAGTCGTGCATATATGTTTTCGAAGCCGTGCATATATGTTCTTGAAGCCGTGCACAGACGTTTTCGTAGCTGAGCATGCTTGTTTTTTGAAGAATCCAAATGTTTCTTGAACATCTCTATTTAAGAATATTCATTTGTATATAAATTGTATTTCAGTTGATATCAAGTTTGTGTACTATATTTATGTTTTTTTCTTTTGATATAAATTTATCAAATGTATATATTTATGTCTTTTGTTTTTTCTCTAGAAATATATATACATATATGTAATTAACATTTTAAGAAGAAAAAAAACAAGTTCGCGCTAAAAAATCATATGTAACATATATGCACAACCCTTTAAGAAACACATACATGCATCTTTAAAAAAAATTGTAGCGTGGAAACAGTTAAAGCTAAAAAATTTCTTAAAATTAATATTTTTTTTTAAAATGTATATTTTATTAAATATGTACAGTAGTTTAATTAAAACTTTATATTAAAGTTACAAAAAGGCAAAAATCTATTATACACATAATTGCCTAATTTGCCCTTAAATTTTCTTCTTTTCCAAAAATAATAATACATATTTTCAAAAATGCCATGTTGCATGAATATGATGTACATCTTGCATTATTAGTAGTAAAAGGCTGGTTCTGTAAGTTCTGTACCAAAAAAGTGGTTCTGCATATAGCGCGCCCCTATATAGTGTCTCTACATTATATATAAGAGGAGGGAAATGCCACGTAAGCATTTTATAAATCCACGTCAGCACCCTTTTGGGCTCAATATTTCTCGCCCAAACCCGCCCGTCTCATAACCCGGTCCTCAAAAACCTAAAACACCCTAATCACCTTCGTTCCCAAAACCCCAGCTTCAAAGAAAACCAAAACACTATTTGATTTGATATCCTACTACACTTGCTATTAAGCAAAACAATTCTAATGTTATTGTTGGGTTAACAAATTGTTATTTTTTCATTATATATTTTTTCCTATAACATTACATTAACAACGATTATGTCATGATCGTTTGATAATTTTTTATATTAACCTTTGTGATAAAAGGTTTTTGATGAGGGTTTATGATGACGCGAATTTTAATGCAATACGATTAGCGGATAGAAGCAACTCAGAAAATCCGCAGGGACTCAGGATCCATAAAAGAATGGTATGTCAAACAACTTGCTAAATTATCCTTCAATCATATTTTTGATATTCTTTTATTTTTGTTAATAATCTTTGAGGTTTTTATTTGTAAATTTTCTAGCTTCTTTGTTTGAATCTTTAGCTAGCAAACGTGAACTATATTATGAGTATTAATAATTATACTTTTACCATGTAATAGACCAAAACTTTTGGCAAAACTTTTTCTATGTTTGATGTTATCTATTGTCGATAACTAGGGAAGATTTGATGGTTTGAGGGACAGTGGTACTCTGGTCAGTTTCATAGAACCAGGGTGCAACGGGTCAAAGTTATGGTGCATTGTAATGAGGAGATGGTGCTATATATATATGAGGTCCAAAGAAAGGATATCGTGAGAAGATTTGGGACCATGTTGTTGGATGCATCATTATCATAGGTACACCAAGAATGCGTTATATAGTTTTTGTGTATGAGATTTTATCTAAGCTGCACTTTAGCATAAATAAAATACGGTACAGTTTTTCTTTTTGTTGTTATTACCTGCAGATCCGGAGTCAGTCGTGGAAGATTAGCTGTTGCTTCTGCTGATCGTGTGTTCAGAACTTCAGATACAATTCGTTGTTTTGTTTCTTGGTGACTATCTATTGTGGAAGCATTTGATCAAGCAAAACAACATGTGCTAAGAACTTTAACCAATCTTTGTGAAATCCTAAAACTTTTAAGCACATGTACATGATAGTGCACATGTTTTTCTTTTTCGTCATATATATCCTTCTTTGAGGTATTCTAATCAGACTGAGATTTTTTAGTATATATGTTATTTTTTTTGCTAAAAGCTTTTGGGATCAATTGGGTCGTTTTTGTCATAATAGTGATCCACATAGTATGATCAAATTTGATTGGAATTATGAATGCTTCCATAAAGTAATTTAGAATCTAATTACTTTCATTCACTTGATTTGTACTCTCAATATATGATGAATTTAAAGACATAGAGCTCCTTCCTGGATCACCCATTTTCCTTGATATAGGCATGCAACACAGGCGAGTTTAAAATCATCATATCCTTTTATTTATTGTTATATGTCAAAACAAAAGAAAATAAATTAGACAACTGGAAACGTTGTGATCTCACTTGCAGCTGGTTCGGAACATACTGAGCAACTTCCTGTGTATTTCTATATTGCTATAGCAATCGATGGAAACTCGAAACAAAGGTTATTCTTAGTTTTCTTTTTCTGTTTATCATCTCAATCGAATTTAATCACCAAAACACATAATCACTAAATCAGTATCATAAAAATTGATCTGTTACACAAACTGATGCAGATCTTTAGAGAATAGGAAAATGGGTGTACGGAAGCAGTGTGCCTGTACTCGAAGGCGAAAACCACATATGATTCTTTACAAGTGAATTAATTCGACCTTCTCATGAATACTAGACTAAAGGAATATAGGAATTGAATTTGCAGCATCACTAAACTTATAAGTTCTCAATGAGTGAAATAAGCTGGGTATTATGGCTATTTTTTAGTGGTGTCCATGTGTATAGAGATCATTAACCCAGCTTGCTCTTCTTCAGCAGTAAAAAACACGGTGATTAGTCCCAACTGCCCAGGTATCATCAAGCATGGAGATTGCAAGATCGTAATCATGCCTGCATACATCCACAAGCCAGGATGCATCAGTATTGTATCTCGATCATGAAAATCCAACCGAAGGTACAATGTTGTTTATGTTTCGCGCTTCTGATTTCTTAGTGTTTTTTTTGTTTTTTGAGTCTATTTGTGTATCTTATCTTTGGTATATGTGATTGTGTGTTGCTTATGGTCGAAGATTTTATTTACTTGATCTGTCAAGCGCAAGCACCGTTGGTCAGACGATCAGATCTTTGGCGCACTCGGAAATAGTGAAAGAGTTTCTGAACCTCATGATATCAGATGAGGTATTTCTCTTATTTGGATATGAAAATGTTATGCTTGACTCGGAAACTTATTTCATCTCTCAATTTAATGTCTATCGTCACAGATTCGAGAACAAGACACAGTGTATGTAAGGATAAGCTTGGAAGCCCCTAAAACGGCTTGGATATGCTTGAAGATGTAGTAAAATCCTACAAATCCTCCGTTCAAAAAATAGAGGAAGCGCTGAACATCCATGTAAGTATTAGAAAAATAAAAGAAAAAAAACCTTATTCCAGATTATTACTGTAGTGTTTTATTCATAAACTCCAATGAACATATTGGTTGGAATATTGGTTATTGATGCAGCAAGGATTACATAGTAGAACTAAGATACCAATGGAGTACATTGCAAAGTCGTGGAATACGTTGAAGGAGGCTGATACGTTACTGATAATTTTTTTAGTGTTCAAGTCTGCTACAGAAAAACGCTCGAAAGTTCAACGATCATTTAATCTATTTTGCTTTTTGTGATATGGTTTTCAGTCTTATTATATATGAGATAACTGAATTCCACAACTTTTCCACCAAGGAAGCTTCATTCGTCTGCTATACGGAGGGAAGATTACGATATTGGGTTCTAGACAAGTGGGTAAGTTTTTTTTTTCAATTGATGCTTTCAGACTCTTTTAAGTAAAGCTAGCTCAACAAGTGGTGTAAGTTTTTTTTTTCAATTGATGCTTAAGTGTAAGTGTGTGTATGAGGTTGACTTAGATCTGACTTATAATGCAATGATATGTTCTATTCTCTAAGGTTGAGTCTCATTATCATTTATTACATAATGCTCTTGCATAAGATTCTCATGCTTCTATCATAATTTTTACCGTTACTATACTTTAACCAAATTTTTATTTCCAGAATCTTTTATATTGAATTTAACAATCTCTGCACCGGTTATTTTCTTTGTTTCAAGAAACGAGATAACCCTACTTTTAGGTCAAGTATCGTACTTATTCATAATCAGTGCTTTGCGTTTTATGTTCAAAACAGGTATCCCCTCGTCATATAGGATAATGAAAACTGTTTATGTTGTTTTGTTTGTTTATTTAGTTATTTTCCACTGTTTATTAGTAGTACGACATGTGTAGAACATAATATGTTCATTCAGTAAGCCGATTGTAGTACCGTGAGACATGAGTACATGACCAATTCCAAACGACCCCTAAGTTATAATGAGTACATAGAGAATATGTAGTCTGGATTAATTATTAGATGTAAACAAATGGAGGGTTTAAATTTATGCAAAAGGAGCCTTGCTACTGTAGGATAAAGATGGCATAATTAGATAAGCAATTCCAAATGCCCCCTAAGTTACATAGATAATATGTAGATTAATCATAAGCTGTAACGAATGAGGATATAAATTTATGAAAAAGCAGATTCACTATAGCTTTATTCTTGCTGCAGTGCTTGATTTTGATGTTCTTTTTATAGAAAAAAGTAGCCCACATTCCAAGCATACATCATATTTTACCTAGCGCCATGTGTTTTTTATTCAGACATCGGTCAAACTTTGGAATCAAAACTAGCTAGCCTCACTACCGCGATCAGATATCTGGCATAACACAAACAAATGTCATACCAAAGCCTTTGATGAATTCTGAGAACGATAGCACGGGTAGCCAAGACCTGAGCAGCATGGGTGTGCAACACACATGATGTGCTGTTGGAGGTAATCTCAACTCACTATCTTTTTTGCGCTCTTTTCTGAATTATCTGTTCTAAACATGTGTTGTTGTGGTCACAGCACTATCAGCCTTTGGCCCTTATTCTTTTGACACTGGCAAGAGAAATCGAATGTCACTTCCCACTTTGCCAAAACCGTATACGCAATACATACATCCAAATAGAAATGTGAGAAGGCGGTTAACGATAGATGACTCAACCGTCTTGGGGTCTATCCAATGTGTAAATCCGTAACCTGTGAATAATGAGGCCCCGAATCAAGCTCTGCGCGCAATTAAGTTAAATTCCTTTCATAAGTTGTTTGTTACATGGTTTTTTATTTTAGTGAGAATGATTGAATAAATTGTTTGTGCTAAAGATTCTGATCCGTCTCTTTCTATTCTTGATAGTAATAGCCATTTACGAGTCTACTTCGGCTGAAAAAAGCAACCACCAAAGTTACCTTTGGAACCCTCATCGATAGAAAATATAGAGAACTACTCAGAAAACTAACGGTTTCATAGTAGGTGTGTGAACAACGACCCGACGAGCTGCGACATTGACATTGGTCAATCCAGTTCAAGGTGCAATGAAGGTTAGTAGTTTTCTGTATTGGTTGCTTTCTAAAAATGTCACATTCTCTTACAATTTACCTGAATGATCTGTTCTAAATATGTGTTCTCTGTTCACGGCGCTCCCAGCCTTTTGGGCCTTCTTTTTCTTCTTCTTCTAACACTGGTGTAAGAAACCTAATGTCACGTACCACTTTCCAAAACCAAATACGCAATACATTCGTTCCAATAAAACTGTCAGAAGGTAGTTAATGACAGATGACCCAACCGTCTCGGGTCCAAAAATTCGTGTAAATCCTCAAACTGTAAACAATGAGTCTCCTGAATCAAGCTCTGCACGCAATCAACGTAAATTCCTTTCTAAAGTTGTTTGTTACCTGTATTTCTTAAGTTGTTTGTTGTGAATCAAGCTCTACATTATTTTATTGCTCTTCTGCTTATATTTCTGGGGCAGTCCATTCTACTGGATCATATATCACACGCACCAAGGGTAGATCTGACTTGCACCAGAATGGTGCCGACATCAATGACCCACGATATCTAGATTGAGATAGAATGTTCTGATCACTACCAAAAGCTAAAAGTTTACTGATATCACTGCAGAAAACTGTTTTAATTATCTCTGGTGGTGTTTGGATATGCTTTTTTTTAATTAAAACTATTTTAATTAACTTTTAACACTTTTTCTCTTCTATTTGTACCCAGTTTTTAACTCGATATGTGAGCCGACTAATCCAAAAGCATATCGAGCTGACTAATCCAAAAGCATATCGAGCCGACTAATCCAAAAACGATTACTATTTTGAGTAGCTCGAAATTGACTTCGTGTGACCACCGAAGAATTTACTTTCTCTATGTTATGCTCTGATGGAACTATCTAGCAGAACTACTATCTCCCAGTGTTTAATACCATTGTTCACCGTTCTTTTGAGACAACAACAGAACAAAAAATGTCTACATTAAAACTATAAATTAAGGATTTATATTAGCTTATGAAAAATATTTTGTAAAATGAAAGGTTAGTTTTTATGCTTTCTGTTTTTTATATCCTTACCACATCATTTGAACGTCATAGAATCTACCGTGGCAGGTTTCATGCGGCGTAAATGTGATGCACCTTATGTGGAAACGTTTTCAAACCTCGCACAACACATTAGTATGCGTAGTTGTCCCGGGTTTGATGAGCGAGCTTTGAATCCCCCGGTAGTGAATGAGACAGATGGTTTGCGATATGTCATGCGTCATATAGTACGTTTATTCTTAATAATGTACTTAATTTTCTTCAAAATACACTTTCAGGGACTGGTCTGGAAATTAATTGCACTTATTAGCTTCTCGGGCTCCTCAAGGGACACCAACGCAGGCCCACACACCTGTCGACACAACTTGAAACGCTCAACAGACTTTGAATCCTAAACTCGTACTAAACACTGCCGGAACTTCTCAGAGTTAGTGTTATTGTTTTCTACTTATGCCTTTTTCAAAGCAGTATAAAAAGTCGAGTGTTTTAAGAGGTTTTCCTTCATTCTCTTTTTAGGGCCGTCCGTAAACATTGATGCATCTACTTGATCCAGCCGTGGACGACTGGACGTCGTAAAAGGGGCCTACTGACAGACCGTCCAAGTCACTATCACCCTAGGAGTTCCGTCAAAAACCATGCGCGGACATGGTGGGAATGATCAGCAGCTTTGCAATAGTCCAGCTCTCGCTACCATTGTCAACACACTACAGACTTTGAATCTCGAAATTGCAGTAACAAATGTCGGAACTTCCGTGAGCAAGTGTTATTATATTTAACTATATCTTTCTGAAAGCTTTGTGGATTACTTAGGTTAAACCTTTTTCTTTCCCTTCTTTCTTTTTCAGCCATAGCTGCAGCTGTTCGTGGATCTACTTAAGACACTCCCAACCATCGTAAAAGAGGCGTCAGTCACAACCAACAACCAACAGATGCCACAGTAGGAACAATAGTTTACTCAAAGGGTCCATGTTGGCGTTACAAATGGAGAAAATTGGTTTGTCGTTGGCGGTGGTGATAATAAAAGTGCCATGTATCTCAGAATCACACAATTAAATTAAAATCTCATTTGGCTTTTCTATGTGGTACCTTTGTAGAAGTTCCTTTTGGCTTACATGTTACACATATATTTTCATCAGCTCATAATACATATTATGATACAGTATCAAGTATTAGATCTAGAGTAGCATTGAAACATCATAGCTATGCAAGCGGAAGAAATCCATAGGGGTAATTTGAAGCAAAAATATCTGGAAAGGGCAACATTTTATAATCAAATATACTTATATAGTGATGTTAATATGTACGAACACCAGCTCGATTCCAGGATATATGATAAAGGGCTTCCATCCATGTGCGAATGAAATCTGTCGAACAAGTTTGATTTTGTATTGCATGTTCTTTATTTAACTTTAAATCTCATCTATATTTTCATTTATTGTCGTATTAGCACGCTTACCTATATTTTGACCCAGTAAACAATCCGCTCATTTTCCGCCTTTAGTTATAATGGTCTAACTGGAGCTAAGTTACTAGAGTTACCTGCATGTGTCTAGCAAGGACTCGAAAATCTGTATCTTGAACCAAGTGTAATATCTCAAATTCTTCTTCTCATTTATTTTCTTTTGTGGGCAGATAGTGATTAGTGTTAAAGCACACCCTTTGTCAATGATGGAAAAAATAATAGTCGATGAATAGATGCTGAGGTATGAACTCTCCCGTTCTAATGATCACATATATCAATTGGAAGCTTTCAATGTTACAATGCTAGCAACAAATCTACTAGACAGTGGACCTGCCACAAGTTTTTTTTGACGTGATCAACAGCTCTAACGTGAGATATGCAAACATAGATGATTTGTGCAAAACCTGCTTGCAATAGAAGGCACCCTAACTAGAGATTATCTAGCTTTGAACATGTTTGAAAAGTTAAGAACGGCTTGATCCATTTGTGCTTGTGGGCGGGTCAAAGACGAACTTACTCTAATATGGAAACCTTAAATACAAATCACCTTTCAACAAGTTATTGGAAAATTAAAAGAATATATATATATATGATCAGTAAAGATTACCAAAACATTTACAAATTTGTTACCCATAACTTGACTCGCTAACTATATTAATATGGAAAACATCAAAACTTTGCACCAAAAATGCTCGGATCAGTTGGTCACCAAGGTTTCACTAAGTGGTTTATTTGGGGGAGAATTCCTAGAGGTTTTGGGTTCAAGACCTGCCAAGAGTCTTTCAGGCGAAGCGGATAAGGAGTCTAACATAACTAGGCGAAGCGGATAAGGAGTCTAACATAACTAGGCGAGTGTTCGAAGAAGACATTCTTCCGCTTGGATGTCATTGCACGACTCGACCCACTAACCACTAACATTTGCCGTTCTAAAAAAAATAAAAAAAATCAATCAACTCGATTAACTCGAATTCAAAATCGGGTCGGGTAACTTATTTTTGTGTAACTCGGGTTTGTGTCAACCGATCGACCCGAATAAGATTTATCTTTTTATTTATTTTACTTTTTTATTTAAATTGTATATAGTTTGTTTTTAAAAACGGCAAAAAAAGTTTTCTTTATATTTTATCCAAATTCGGGTTTACATGAACCCGAATCGACCCGATCCGAATAGACTCGAACTCGACTAACTCGAGTTTAAATCGGGTCAAGTTCGGGTAATTAATATTTAGCCTTGACTCGAAAAACCTGACTCGGACCCGACCCGGATCGATTATGATAATAAACAGTTTTTTTGCATACAACAATTTCAAATCTCTATATAACGTTTGTTTCGTGTTAATCGGTCAACTGACCCGTCTCAGTTTGACCCGCACTACTAACCGCCCAAAGATCATTTTATATACCGTACTACTCTGGTATCATATACCAGTATTAGTTAATGTACCACATTATTCATTGTATGTAAAGTATACATTTGTTTATTGAACCATTTTTAAAAAGAGATATCTCACCCTTTGTGATCCATTTTTATCGTTGAAATTTTATTTCTGAATTTAAGCAATTGACTTCTTTTGGCCTTTGAATAAAAAGTAAAAACGATGTATGAGACTGTTTATATTACATAACATATTTAGATCCATAGAATAATGTAATACAAACACTTACATAACCGTATATTGTAATCGGGCAACAAGCTACACCGTAAGCATTTTTTAGATTGCAAAACTAATTCTATAAAATCCCACATTTGTGGATCTACGTGTCATAACGTTGTTATTCATAACCCGTTGAATTCATAACCGTCTCAGGTTCAAGAAAACAAAAGGCATTAAATGCAAAGTTATGAGTGTAGTTTTAATTATCTATCTATCCATTTTAGTTGTATTAATAGATTATATTATTAATCCGCAAATTTCCTAATTTTCATCGTAATCATTGAATTCTTGCTTGTGATAAGAAATTTAAAAAGTAAAATCACAATCTCATGCAAGTAACTTTAAATTAAAGAAGAAGAATCCATTTTCAATATCAACCATTTGACTTCGCAAACAGCGCCAACTTTAACAATAACAAACTCTCATAAAACACAAATGTTAAAATACGTGAAGCGTGCCACAAAGCTTATGATAAAAATACCACATGAGATTTTATATTCTTTGCAAATTTGTTACTACAACAATTTAAACCTTGGATAAATAAGACAAAAAAAAAGAAAATGCGACTCATCCAAAGCTGCTTATCCAAAGTTTATTAATTTAATACTTGAAATAAGTAATCAAAATATTTGTTATCTATATTTAAAAATATAGATTTAATAAGTAAGTCCATCTTTTGATTACATGGAAAAAGTTGCAAGTTGCTCCATTAGCGACTCCGGTAATGGAAAAGTGTGATGTATTTTGTGTTTCATGTATGGTCATTTTATAACATATTAAAAAATTTAAATATGTTTCGAGTAATATATTTTTTAATCTTAATGTTCGACTTCCTTTGGCATGTTAGAAATTGCGAAGTACTACTTGGTTATATTAAGTTTAACGATATTTTATGAACTTAATATCGTTGTCATGAGGAATTTTTGAAGCTAGCTACCTAAGACGAGACACTAAGGTTTAAAAAATGTTAAACTGTATTTTTTATTATTTAAAAAACAAGCCTTTTGATGTTTGTTGTGTACAATTTTTAATAAAAGTAATTTGAATATTATATGATTACTTCAAAAAACACAATAGATAATTAGTAATAAAATTAACACAAACAAATTAACAAACGTTGCTACGATACTTTACAAAAACTCCGTAGAATATACAAATTCTAACAGCAATATATAGCTAAATAAAAATATATAAACGATAATTACAAGTCATGTCCATTCATTCAACAGGGCGTGCAATTTATTATCTCGCAACTTCAATTTAATTCATGAAACTCAAACATAAACATACTTAGTAAAATAGCAAACCCAAACAAGACGGCTAACAATCTTATTATTTAAAAAAATATAAATAAATAAACAGAAGTTTTTAACACAAATATTTATCTAAATAAACATGTAAACGACCTTCAGACGTCATACCCGTCCATCGGACGGGTTTTGCCACTAGTATATATATATATATATATATATATATATATATATATATATATATATATATATATATATATATATATATATATATATATATATATATATATATATATATATATATATATATATATATATATATATATATATATATATATATATATATATATATATATATATATATATATATATATATATATATATATATATATATATATATATATATATATATATATATATATATATATAGTGTAAGGTTATTTTCAGAACCAAAAAAATGTACAGAACTGTGAGAACCGATTTATTACTCCAAATACTGCATTAAGTACAACACATCAATGCAAAATGGCATTTCTGATAATATTGGTAACTTATGTTGAAAGAAAAGTTTAAAGTAAGGGTAAAATGGGTACTTTATTTGTTCCACAATAATAGCATCAGTTTTATAAAAAACCGTCATATCCTCACATAGACACATACCCTAGCTTACTTTTATAAAAAACCGTCGCCCTCCCCAAAACCTCTTGTTTGATATCCTTCTTGATTTAACGGACTGGAATAAAATAATTATTTGATATCCTCCTTCATTTGACGGGCTGGAATAAAATACTTTACTTTTTCGATCGAACCGTCGACGAAATAATTACTACGCATGTTTCATAGATCACGGTGGAAATTTTCAAATATGAAATTATTCAAGTCTCATGATATTTTATAATTCTATCGAGGTATGTTATATTTCATTCTTAGGCAAAAAAATATCTTCACAAAGTTAATAGAGTTAAATCGCTGTAAGACTTCATTTGTTATGTCTTGAAATGCCTATATGTTTTATTTTATTTGAATGTAGCCATTGTATTGTTTTGAATATGTGGTAGCATGTATTGTAAAGGTTTTTTATTATCGTTTTTAATTTTCGAGGGTAGTTTATGTTACAGCTTTGTATAAAGGCTACTTACCGTTTTTATATTAGGTCGGTATTGTTTTGATCAGTTGAAAGTAGGGACGAGCATATCGACTTGAATGAATTCTGAAATCGAACCGAAACTGTACTGATTCCTGGTATCTGATTGATACGGTACCAGGACTATGAAACAAGGTGAAACAAATTTGGGACCACTAATTTGGTACGGGATTAGGTACAAATCAGAAAATTCGTGAATAAAACGGGGAAACCCCGATTTCACGGTACCGGTAGTAATATTCGAATCTCGTTCGATGCGGTACCGATACCACTAATTCATGTTTGAGGAAAAATCGATACTAATAATTTGGTACGGGACTCCCTAGTTGGAACCGTATAGGCTTGGAAGAGTTTTTTTTATAGATTGGCATGTGCACAAATAATCTATTTTTATTATAGATGCCCATGTATTCAGTTAATTTGATTCGTGTATATTGATACGTTTCGTTCAAGGTGGGAGATTAAATTCAATGTTTTCTTAAAATGAATGACTGGATGTTTGTATGCGTTTTACGGTTGTTCCAAAACAAATAAGACCGTGTATGCATTTGTGTTTGATGGTTGATAAAAATTCAATAGACGTAATAGAAGTGTGTGCACATGTGTTTCAAGTTTAGTATAAAATCAATTAAAGTGTGCATATGTGTTTTGTGACTGGTATAAAATGAATGAAGAAGTTGTGCATATATATTTAAAGCATTCTCGGCATCATACTTATAACCATGGAAGTTATGTGTCTAAGGAGCCATAATGGGAGAATTTTATAGTTGTAGGTCTGCTCTTTATCATCTTTCATTTATGCATTGTAATTTGTTAAGTTGTATTCTATATCGTTTTTTTGTTACAGAAAGGAAAGGCAAGTAAGAAACTTGTCCAGTAAAGAACAACAATGACGAACTAGAACCCGATGTAGACGGCAAACACACGTGTCCATCTGAAAAACACATGTGCACGCTTGAAAAGTAAAGCCGTTCTTGAGCTTATTTTAGATGGTGGCATGAAGTGTAGAAGTTCTGGAAATTATGTGGTTTCTTTGGCCGTTAAATTCATGTGTACACATGAAAATAAAGCCATTATTTAAGTAGTGGGTATTTGTATATGCACAACTGCATTATCGAATTGTTTACATTCTCTTAGTCCATATTTGTAGTCAGAATGAAATGTAAGTTGACGTATATAAATTTTTCTTTTTACTGTTTAGTTTTATGAATAGAATTGTTTTTAGATTTATTTAAATTTCCTTGTTATTGTTTAGTTTTATGTTCTAAAATATTTGCTAGTTCTTAAGAATTAAGAAATGCAAATGTGCATACAACAGTAACAATCCTACATTGACTTCTAAAAAGTGTTATGTACATATATACATAAGAAAATAATAATTAATTGTGTCCATAATGGTTTAAGCAATTGAACACTTAAAATACAAAAGCTTTTACGTTATACGAGAAAAAACACATATGCATCTTAGGCTGGAAAAAAAACTGTTAAAAAAATTCCTAATATTTAGGAATCTAAAACGTTTTATGATCTAAAAATTTCAAAAAGAAAATAAAAATGTTATTTTACAGTTTTACCCTTTTGAATTAAATATTAAATATAGATGTTTAAAAATGTTTGATTGGTTGATGCTGGTTCTCGCATTTCTGTACATTTTTTTGGTTCTGAAAATAACATCACCCTATATATATATATATATATATATATATATATATATATATATATATATATATATATATATATATATATATATATATATATATATATATATATATATATATATATATATATACACACATATACATATATATATATATATATATATATATATATATATATATATATATATATATATATATATATATATATATATATATATATATATATATATGGGTGAGGTTATTTTCAGAACCAAATAAATGTACAGAACTGCGAGAACCATCTTTGTACACTTAAAATGCACATGTATATTCATCGGATTAGTTCATTAGGTAGAAATACATGAATTTTCATTGTCGTAGGTCACTATCCTAGGACCATGCACATGTATTTGTTTTGTATATATTATAACTATCTTTTTGTTAGATAATATGAAAACACATGTGCACTCTTCATATCTCTCATCATACTCAGATCTATAACAAATAAAACAATTATTAAACGTTAGCTTAAACATAATAATGAAAATACATATGCATTCTTAAGAGTATAAAGGTGGTTCTCGCAGTTCTGTACATTTATTTGGTTCTGAAAATAACCTTACACACATATATATATATATATATATATATATATATATATATAGAATCTGGATCGATTGAGAAGAAAAAAACCTTCTCAATTGAGAAGGTTTTTCAAAAACCATAGCTTGTTAACTTTGATTCAAGTTTTTCAAGTGTTGATTCATTTTAATATGATAATAATACAAAATGAGTAAAAAAAAATTTGAATCAACATTAAAAAAACTCTCGATGTTGCGATATTTGTAAACTATTGAGTTTACTGCACAAATTTTTTGAATCATTTTCATAACTCGATTTTTACAAAGATTTATGAATCAAAATTATGATTTATAGTTTTGATTCACTATTAAATGATGTTAACTAGTGAATCAATGAAAAATTTTCGAATCAATGGCTCAAACGAAGATTTCTCAAATTTCTCAAAATAAAAACCTTCTCAATGGAACCGGAGCCTATATATATATATATATATATATATATATATATATATATATATATATATATATATATATATATATATATATATATATATATATGTATGTATATATATATATATGTATGTATATATATATATATATATATATATATATATATATATATATATATATATATATATATATATATATATATATATATATATATATATATATATATATATATATATATATATATATATATATATTGTAATTTTCTTTTCAGAACTAATATATGTGACAGAACCATTATTTGTACAATATATTATGCATTGTATACATGTTTTTATACAAAATGGCATTATTGTAAATATGTAAACTTAATTTGGCTGGAAATTAATACAAAAGGACATTTTTTGTATTTTTGGTATTATAATATTATGCTACAATTTCCATCATTTGTTCAGTAAAAAAAATATTCAGAAAATTAAACAATGATTTTAAAAATAATATCTCAAATTTTTCATCCTATTATCTTGTTCGTTGACCATGTACCATATCATTTACTGATACTATCAAATCAAAATTCAACCAAAAAAAAATATATATATATATATATAAAAAAATTCAATCAATGATTTTAAAAATCAAATCCCCAATAATCTTCATTTTTATTGTATAAAAAAGCTAATCGATACACCCATAATATATATGAACATATAAACCCACTTTTCAGATCCATTAACACCAAGAACATTTGTGATCGACACCCCAGAAATCTTATTCCACTCGATTAATGGCAGGTATGTGTTTCTTTTGTTGATTTCTTTAACATTTTGATAATGCATGTTACCAAAATCCCATTCGGTATTAATGATTTATGATTTTTGGGTTTATGATGCATGTTACTAAAATCCCATTCGGTGTTAATGATTTATGATTTCTGGGTTTATATGAACAAAAATCCCATTCGGTATATGTTTCTTTTGTTAATGATTGATGATAATGGATAATCTTGGTGGGTTTACATGAACAAAGCTGTGGATAAGATTTATGGGTTTATATAAAAAAAAGATAGGGGATAATCGATTATAAAAATCAAATGATGCAACTTTTTAATTTCTATTATTTTTATTCTATGTAACTAATTGCTTTTAAGTGATCCTTTAGTTAAAAAATATTTACAAAATTATTTCTGTTTTGTACAAAATTATTTATATTCAATTAATTACTTTTTTTTTAATTTTTGTTTGTTTATACAAAACTAATTTTATTTGATGGACATAATTTCTTTTTTGTAAAAATTAAATTTAATCAAATTTCTTGACAGGTTCAAGCCATATTAGGATTGACAAAGGTAAAAAACATGTTGCTAACGCAAACCCAATGGATGATACCATTGTACTACACGATGACGATGACGATGATGATTTCGAAGACGCCATTGATTATC
This sequence comes from Glebionis coronaria, assembly GCA_025667525.1. Taxonomy (NCBI): domain Eukaryota; kingdom Viridiplantae; phylum Streptophyta; class Magnoliopsida; order Asterales; family Asteraceae; genus Glebionis; species Glebionis coronaria. Next base: position 628,607,980 of record CM046874.1, on the reverse strand, counting down.
ACAGGCATTCATACCAGGAGTTTAGTCCAAGGGCAGTGTGCGCTATGAAGCGGCAGAGCTTGGAAAATCATAAGTTTTTTACCTGACTATAACTGGTATGTAATTGTATTTTTCTTTCCGTTGTTTGAATACATATTTGTTTTACAGATACGGTTGAAACACAAAACATCAAACCGCCAACTGCATTGATTGCAGTCAAGCGTCAAAAACACAAAAGCACCTGGTAATAGTACTTTTTTCATTTCCATTTTGTGTTTTATAATGACTTTCAAATTAAATTATAACGCGATTTACCTGACTAGAATTTGGCACATGTTACACGTAATAAAACATACGTGTTACCTAACTTATTCTGTGTTTTCAGTTCACATATTTCTGTTATGCCTATTTCGTTTCTATGCCCCCATTTAGTTTGTCTGTCCTTTGTCTGCCCCTAGGTTGTGTGTCTGCCCTTTTGTAAACAGGCACATATCATATTATCTTTAAATCTATTTTTTAAACATTCTATTCCATAATAGGCATTGATGTTTCCCCTGCTGCGTAGTTCAGATTATAATGCGATTTACTTGATTAGATTTTGGAACATGTTACACGAAATAAAACATATATGTTAGCAAATGTATTTTTGAGTTACTCTATAAGTATTTTGTTTATTATGTGCTGACGTAGCTACATGTAGTGTTTATGATAATCTTGGGAAATGTGGTTTAGAATATACGGATATCCATAGAGAGTTGTTATAATTACTTAATTATTACATATCAGTCAGAAATGATGCCTGTTTGTATATTGCTGTCAACGGATGTATGAAGTATTGGATTAGCTCCAAATGATATTGTTCTCTTGATGATGCCTATGTGTGATAGGATGTTATGGCCCTATGTGAGTTGGGCGTTGTAGTTGTGTATATAATACAAACTTTGAGTATAGTATATCCTTAGCAGCTTGGTGGAAAGGTGAATCAAGGTGTTCACAAAATATACGTTCAGATTGAATTCAGTTCAGAATGCTTCGTGTGTATGTTTTCAACATATGCGTTTTTTTAGGCTTTAAAAGGGTTTTTTGAGTCTATACAATGTCTATTACAGTTTGGTTTGCATTGTGTGTCATTCCTTTGTTTGTCCAACATGAGTGTTTATTGAACATCATTATTTGGTAACATACATGTTATGTAATGTAGGTGTATTTATGAAACCGCCTTAATAGTAGAATGTGTAAAACCCTGTTTTATGTTAGTTGGTTTAACATATATGCTTACGAAATTATACATTCAGTATACACTTTTCCCTAACCATGTTTTGTATTAAAAAAATGATAGGTGACAACAACGATGTTGTTCATAAACAAACCCGGGTAAAGGTTGAAAGTAAAGGAGCAGGTCCATACGAATCCGCATTCAATACCAGGACCAGCCCCAAAGCATTATACAATGCTTTGTTAACTCTGAAACCCATCCAGATTGCCTGTCTTGAACAGATTGGGTTTGGTCGATTGCTTGATTTCAAGGTTGATGGTATTCCTAAAGGTTGGGATTCCATGTTGTGGACAACTTCGAACCTAAGATTATGGTTATCACTTTAGAAAATAGTTCTATCCAGATTACCAAACAACTAATAGCTGATATGATTGGTTTACGCAACGAGGGTATCCATATTCTGGAACAACCAAGGATACGTGATACGGCTATGATACAAAATTGGGAGAGACAATTTGTAAATGTTAAGGAAATTACTCCCAACGAAATCAAACATGTAATCCGAAAATCTAGGGTAGCGGACAACATTTCAAGCTGAATTTTATTGTCCTTTTCTCTTCATTGATGGGATACATAAAAGGGAAGGGGTTCTGTGATTATTCTTTGCTAGACCATATTAGTCCCGAGACAGATTTGTCAGCAATCAATTGGTGCGACTATGTGTATGATTGTCTTAAAAATGCAAGGAAGGATGGAGGAAAGAAATGGCTAACAGCTACTTCCACGGTCCCATTACACTTCTAACTGTAAGTTATTATTTATTTTTTATTTCATGTTTTTACTAACAATAATTTCATGTTTTTACTAACAATATGTTTTTTTGTGCAAAAAAATTATTATTTTAAATATGTCAGATGGTTTATGTTGATGGTGTTATCTGTGAAGCATCTGATGTTGTTAGAAAAAGACCACCTATTTCTGTGTGAACGCATGAGTTGTTAAAAGACAGAGAAGTAGAGCAACTACAATCTGGTGGTTTTCGAAACGGTCGATTACAAGGCCCATTTGTTAAAGGAGACGATGACCCAATGCCTGACGATGAGGGTGTAAGTGACTATAACATTTATGTTTTTCTTTACCAAAAGTAACAAGCTCGCCCATTTCTCATTTAATTTGTTGCTCACTTCAGGGATATATATGGAAACTAAAAAAGTATCTAGCATCTATATATTCGACACGCTCTGGTTTTGAAAAAACATTTACATCAGCCACTGATGCGTATCCAAACAACAAGACTATCTCAGAATTTTTTGCCAGCTATTACGAGTCTTTGGATCTGACTGTGCCTTACTCGTCCAATGTTTTGAAAAGACCAGACGATGTGGTGCCTGACTCTTCCAATGGTGGTGCCGGTTTGAAAAAACTAGAAGATGCTAACCTTTCGCCAACCAATTCACCCTCGCATGTTTTAAATCCGGGTAATCAGGTTGTCTGTTCTCAAAACAGACCTGATCTATTATGGGATGGTTTTCTTCCTCCAGACGCTTTCAGTCTTGGATTGACTCAAGACCCGCTTTTTAATGCAGATGCAAGATACATCTCGCCCGTAAATGATTGGGGTCCAGCAACTTAACAACTAGCAAGCATGTTATCCGACAAAGCAACCGCTGAGTTCGAGAATGAAAAAAGACTTAAGGATTTAGGTATTCCGAAATTCAATTTGCATACAGCGGAAGCTAGTGGATCTGGATTGACGCCTGAACCAATACTTGCAGTACCTTTAAGTGCGTGCAAATCCCTAAAAGATGGAGGTGATGGCGTTGTTCATCGTCCTCAAAGACATAACATAATACCAGCCGTTTTCAAGTCTCCTTATGTTACAAGAATAAGTAATCCTAATGCGAAGGATATGCAAGAAGACGAAATTATGAAAGCGTACTTGTTAAGCGATAATTTCCACGATAAAAGGTAAACCTACTTATTTATGTAAATTCTTTTTTTATTAACTACAAATTCATTTAAAGTACATATATGTTTTGTGGCAGTCCTTTTGTTTTTGAGACTGCATCTGGTATACATCTTACGCGTATACAGCTCAGAACATTGGTATCCGGCGAAAATGCTGATAACCTAATCATAAATGCATGGAGCGCACATTTAAATTATCTAGAACGGTTAAGAGGACCGGACTCTCCTTCTAGATTCTACTACCCAATTTTTTATGTGGTAAGTTTTTTATTAACTTTTATATTATTTAGTTTACATAATAATAATGCCAATATAACTGTTGCTAGGATATGGCAATTTTCATCAACGAAAAGAAAACGAACGAGTACGTTACCAATTTTCTAGTAAATGGGGATGTCAAACTTTCACATGCAGACAGAAGTTCAATTATCAATACCGTTGACCTGGTAAGTTACAACATTCATGTTTACAAACTTTTTTTCAGTTTTCATATTTTTTTATAACATTCATGTTTTTTTAAATACATTTCATTTTGAAAAACAGATACCAAACATACATTCATATTTTTTTAAAACATTCATGTTTTTTTTAAATATTAACCAAATTAATTATTTATTTTACACATTTGTTTTTGCAGGTTTACATCCCAGTGTCCAAAGCACAAAGGAAATTCCTTGTTTGTTTTAACATGAAGAAAATGTCTATCGACATATTGGATGGTGAAAACCAATTGAACAGAAATGGAACACGAAAACGCTTAACTCCATCACTTACACCAGACATAATTGTTGCCGAAACTTTGGTACGTGAATATTTATTTAATATAAGTTTACCTATATATTTTTTTTATTAACTCTTAACATCTATATTGTTTATGCAGCAACAAAACTTTTGCAACTTACTTGTCAAGATAAACCGCAGCAAATCAACAGCCATTAGGCGTGCAGAATTTGACCGGTGGGATTTATATTGGCACACAGACAAAAGACCAAAGGATTGTGGTGTGTTTTTGATATGCCATATGGAGGCATACATGGGGGAAAATCTGTCTTCATGGGTTTCAGGAATCATTAAACCGGGCAAGCCGCAAAACACACAGTTGGAACGTTTGAGGAAGAAATATGCGGTTTACATCATTCAATCTGATGTTAATGTTCACCGGGAACGAGTTATGGCAGAATTAGCTGGGAAGACGTCTTAGGATGTTACTGTCACACTTTCCCTAGCACTAACTACATATTTAATTGTTTATTTTTTGTTTTCCTTATGACATGCTTTTTGGATTATGCAAAACGCAGACTAGACATCCATGTTATTTTTTGGGGATTGTGCTAGACTTTACATCTGTGTTTGGGATTTTGATATAAATGTTTTTGGGATTACGTTTAATATGTTTAAGCATCCCTGTCCTTTTTCATATGTTTAATCATCATTATTATATATTTAATTTACAATCATTTTGTGCACTGTATGAATTCCAAACATGTATGTTACAAACATGTATGTTATAAACATGCATGTTCTAAACATGTATGTTTACTTATCTTACAGTAGTATACCCGAAACATGTGTGTTCAATATGGTGTAAACATGCATGTTCCAAACATGTATGTTCACTTATCTGGAACTAGTATACCCGAAACATATGTGTTCAACATATAAACTATGAAAAAAGAACTATTCACAACGTTTACATCCAGAACACATATGTTCACAGACATACCTGGTCACACATATACATGCTACTTCACATCATTTTATTAAACAACCTTTTAGACCTTCTCCTCAAACATATATGTCCAAAACTTGAATCAAAGCCTTTTACACCTTCTCCTCAAACATAACAGCCTATTACACCTTCTCCACAAACACGTACGTTGCCAAACTATATAGTATCCAGAGTCAAACTATTTAACTAAACATTTATGTTTTATAACTTACAAATTCGAAACATGTATGTTTTAGTAACATACCTATACACTTTTTTTTAAATTAAGTTTTTTAAAAATTACAACTGCATGTCTATCTATATAGTAACCATAAACAAACACTCTTTTATTCATCAAACACTGTTTTATTCATCAAGCCATCAAACAAATGTAGCAAGTATTGGAAAAAGTTTAATTGTAAGAAACAATGCAACAAAGTCTGGAAAAAACAAATGTAAAATATTCTGTGAAAAAAAAATGCATGTGATCATATAAATTTCTTAGTACTCATCCTGCTCATCTTCATCAAATTCATCGCTTGCATAGTCGTCTTCTGTTTCGCCATCCTCAATGTAATCTCATGATTCATCATCATCTACAACGACATTCTTTCCCTTCGTATTATTTTTAGGCATCTTACAAGATGTTCTTTTATGTCATGTAACTCCACAATTACCATATGGTTTTGTGCATCCACGTACGTTATGACCTTTAACTAAACAATTACTACAAGTACGTTTCTTGTAAGGCCTCTTCCTACTTTTCCTTGCCTTCTTTGCTTCTTTATCCTTTTCAGCCGCACTTTTAATCGATGGCCTTTTGTAGCACATTTGGGTGGACATTTATATTCAACAGTAGTAGGTACTTTAACACCCAACAAATCCTCGAACAGTGCATCCTTGTTTTGTGGTTCAGTTTGTGGTTGACATTCTGCTTCTAATTCTTTTTTTTAACTCTTTAAGCTTCTCAAGGTACGCAGTGAGCTTATCCGCATCATTCCTAATTAGATTTATACTCGCATCTATTGTTGAATAAACTTCAGACGCTAAAACTTCTGACTCTTTAATGCATGGACCATACCTTTGTTTTTTGTCTTTCAAATGAGCCGGTAACGGATTCTTCATCCAACGACGACTAATGTAGTTCTCTGGTATAACGTCAACTCCACTCACATGAAATACACAAAACACATGTTGACACAAGAAACCATGACGATTATAATGGCCACAAGAATAATTCACCGTTCCGTCAATCATATTAACAGAAACCTGTAAATATAATAAACATGTATATAAGATTTTATTTTGTACACAAACAAAATGCACGAAAAATTACACTTATGTTACAGTCTAATAGAAAAATATAACACAACATATTTAACTAGTAAAAAAAATCAACTTACCGTTACATCTACAATAGTCTTCTTTCGTTGTCCTTTTGTCGAATAGCACAATACTCAACATCGTCCTCTAGTCTAGTACTCCATTGTGAACATGCATATAGACCCTTTATATATTTCGTCTTGAACATCCCTAAAAATAGACTCGGTATACACCGAACATGCATGTCTTTCAATTGGTAAGTTAGTCATACGTACCGGTGTCTTTTCAGCATTTGCGTTATCTAACACACGTTGTGTATACCTTTGTTTCTCCGGCTGATTCAAAACATAGCATAAAACGTACTAGAGAGTTACCATGGCTAGAATAAACCTGGAAAAATGCATTCGAGCTTTTAGACCTTGATGTTGTCTTCATTAACCCACAAAAAGGCACATGGCTAAAATAACCAGGCACCCATCGTTCTCTAATCGCATACATGTCGAACAACCACTTGTTTTCTGTGAGATCATATTTAAGTATCAACGCATTCCAACGAACATCAAATTCTTCTATTGAAATGTACACATTCCATACAAGTTTATGGAAATCTTTCCTAAAATCAGAATCTGCATCTACATCACCCAAAACCTAAAAAAAATATTTTTTTCAACAATTAAACAATTATTATAATAGTAGTCAAATAGAAGTTTTTTTTAGCAAAACATATATGTTACGTTACTTATACCTTTGCATGAATTTTTTGCGTAATGTGCCACATACACAACCTATGTTGTGATTCTGTTAAAACTTCTACAACCGCATTCCGTAGTGCCCCATCTTGGTCAGTAACCGCAAGAGCCGGTTGCTTACCATGAACTTTTAAGAACGTTTTCAACATCCACTTATACGATTTAGTAGTTTCATCAGACAACAATGCGGCGCCAAACGTCACACATTTCTGATGATGATCAATACCAGTGAACGAAACAAAAATCATGTCGTACCTGAAATGCATCCATGTTATAAACAATTTAAAATAAAAACTATTAAAATTCAAATAATAATAAAAAAACATAGTTGTTAGTTTCAAATGTCGCGTCGAACGAAAAAATTTCACCAAATGCAACATAGTTACATTTCATTGTCTCATCCGCCCAAAACATACGACATAACACCTTTTCTATTGTGTGATGATAAAAAGAAAAATTTGGAACATGCTTCTGCCTTTTTTCCATTTTATACACTAACATTTGTGCATCTCTATCCCCTATGAAAACATTCATTTTCCGGTTAAAATTATTCCAATCTATTGGCATCCCCGTACTTTGTCAAATCCACCTAACAAAGCTACCCGAAACCTGTGTGCTCTTTGTGGCCCAATACTAGTCAAAGATGCATGATGGATAAATAAATAATCCCCAAATTCCAACTGACGACGAGCACGCGAAAGATCCATGTTAGACTTATTAATCAAAGGATGATTATGGTTCTCAACAAACTTAGAAGGTTTATACTTTTCTGTCCCCAATATCGGTTTCAACACTAGCCTAGTTGGGCAATCAGTAAGCGTAGATGATGATTTGCGCTTTCTTTTCTTTTTCTCACCTTCATTGTTTGCTTCATTTTCACCTTCAACATCTTCTTCAACAAGTGTGTTAGTTTCTACAACCGTTTTTTGATTTACCAGCCCTATTACATAACAGATACTTGTGTGTTACTTGCCCTTTGTACCATTTAACACCCGATCTACGCACACCAAACCTAGCTTTAGCATCATACTCTTTGTAAGCATAATAACCTTCCTCAAAACTGTTATAAACATCTTCTAATTTAGGTTTCTCATGTATTGGAACATTAGGTACCCAATACTTGCTTCCTCCCGGAGTTGGAACCATTTCCGGATCAATATCGTAGATATCAACGTCACTAGCATCTACAAAATATTTAATAATACAACGTTAGTAAAAAAACTTATGTAAATAACACTGCTAATTACACACATACATGTTACACAAATAAATATGACAAACGTCACACCAAATCAGCCAAAAAAACACGTGCATGTTACAATCAAAACGTCACAAACATGCATGTTACAATCAATATATAAACAAAAATACACGTGCACACAAATCAGCCAAAAAAATAAAAAATAAAAAACACAACCATGGCCAACGCACCCCAAACCATGTATGTTCAAAGCAGGCACAATGTAATTATAAAAAGTATACCATACACGTGCACAACATGTGTGTACAAAAATAAGCTAATGTAACATGCATGTCCTATAAACACAAAAATAAAAAAAAACTCGCAGCATTCAGTCTAATGAAAATCAATCACATGCATGTCCCATATACGTAAACACAAGAAATCTGTGTACTTCAAAAAACAAAAAAGACGCCAAATAAGAAAAAAAACAAACCGTTTGTTTCTGTATTATCTTCTTGATCCAGAAACAATATTGAACCTTCTTCTTGGCCATCACCTGCCTCAATAGTCGTAACAACATCAACCGCATCCGTTTGCGCTTGCGCTTGCACAACCATGTCCACATCTTCTTGAGAAATAACAACCATGTTCAATGGATTGCTTTTAAAAAAAAGATTAGGCTACATTTTTTCCCAGATTAGGGTTAATAAGAAAAAAAGTATCATATGGTTTTTGATCTTTATTCTCATTCTGCGAATGGATTTATATAAAAAAAACGCTTGAACATTAGCAGATCTTGCATATTATTCGGCCAGGATATTACTTTTAAAAAACTTGTATAATTTGCTTTAGATAATACTGAATTATTTCCACCATTTTAGTAAAATACAAATATATTCCATAAAATGCACAATTAACATAATTACATATATGTCCCTATGCATTTTTAGTTAATAGTCGGGTACCCGCGCAATGCGGCGGCGGGTACCCGATGATTTTTTTTTACGAACAAATGTTTTTCATTTTAAGTTTTTCTTATGTTGAGGTTTAAACTCTATAACACGAATCATCCGATATAACATAGCCCGAATCACTCGAACCCGATAATCTGATTTTTAATCGGGTTAGGGTTGGGGCACTTTAATCTAATGAGTGGTCAGTGAGAGTTGTTTCTGTGACCAGTGAAGATGTCAGTGATGATGTTTTAAAGGGAATTGTGTGAGAAAAAAAGTGAGTTTTAGAGTGTAGCCAAAACAGTTTATATAGTGTCTAAGGCTTTGTTTGAGATTGGTCAGAGACGTTACAAAGTCTTGAGACGTTACGTCTTAAATGGGTTAAAGAACATTTAAAATGGCTGTTACAGATTTGATGGGGTGTTAAATTTTTTAATTGAAAGATATTTATTTTTCAAGATGTTACATTTTAGAATTAAAAGATAATAACTTACATGCATTTCTTATTAACATTTTTATTTAATTGATCATTTGCTTTCACTTCCTTAATAAAGAAATGTTTAAGGCTTAATATTTTAAGACTTCTTTATTTAGAAAGAGTGTAAATGTTTTATAAAGAAACTAGCCGGCTACCCGCGCAATGCGGCGACGGGTAGCCGATGACTAATTTTGTGGATTTGGCTAAACCAGGAAACCACCATTACAAAAAACGAGCATTTTTTACAGCGACAATGACCATTTTTAGGCACCTCAAAGTTGGCGACAGCGGATGGTGATTGAGAGAGAGCGAGGGTTTTGTTTTTACATATTTTGCATCCTTGTTTTAAGATTTTTTAAGACTTTATATACTAAAATTTTAATTGTTTCCGTAAAATTGTTAGATAATGGGTTTTTAAAATGATTTTATGAATTAAGTTACAGCATTATTGAGACATTTATTTTTGTTGTAACTTCTAATAGTACTTATTAACACTTAAAGTTTCCGTTACAAAACTGTATTTAATTACAATTATTTCTAGACTTTTAATATGTATTAATTTCTTAGCAAAAAATGAATCTTTCTATTATAAGAAATGTTTGAGGCTTAATTTTTAAGACTTCTAATTTTAGAAAAAGGGTTAAATGTTTTATATAGTATTATAGATATAGATAAATAAACCTAAATTAATTATCTAAATTCCTATTGGCTAATTATGGTTCTGATAGTTCTATCACTAATATTGGTTCTTAAAAGAAAGCCCCCTATATATATATATATATATATATATATATATATATATATATATATATATATATATATATATATATATATATATATATATATATATATATATATATATATATATATATATATATATATATATATATATATATATATATATATATATATATATATATATATATATATATATATATATATATATATATATATATATATATATATATATATATATATATATATATATATATATATAGATTCGCGTTCAAGTGAGTTACATTTTAAAATGCGATACAATAAGCACCAATAAGATATTGACATGTGTCATTTTTAATTAAACAAATTTTCTAATTACTTAAATATGAATGAGGGTACTATTGTAATTTTATTTTTTACACAGTAATTAATATCATTAAAAGTATTCTGATAATTAGTATAAAAAATTACCTTACACATTTTGGATCTACTTTTTCCTCTTTACGACATATCCATTTTCATTTCTTTTGTTCTCATCTGAAGCCACCAACATCAATTTTCATTTGAACCAATATTTCCTTTAAGGTTTAAGCTACAACAACCAATTTTCGACGAGTATACAACCCACATAGATCCTCCTTTTCCGACGAACTAGTTATGTGTACCACGAGACCTTCGTGTATGCCGACACGCATGCGGTTCGATCAAACGGCTCATTTGTATAAGGTTATCTATTTTATTTTTAATTATCTAATCTGGTAAGAGGGATCGAAGGTTATTGGTGGTAAGAAATATGACTTAGTTCGGGTTCATCTTTTTGTATGAGGAAGTAATCTTTTGTTTATGAATGTTAACAAACAACCACATACATCAGTTGTACAGCGCCGATGAGCAGCTTGATAGTGAGTTCAATCGTGCCGACTATGAGTAGCTTTCGGAGAATGTTTTCCGGCCAAATTTTGTACGCCAACTTTTTCCGCGGTCGATGGTGGTTTCAGTGGCGGATCTAGGATTTTGGATCATGTGTGGCACGATTTTCGGCTCGCTCGCTTCAGTGTATATTGATTAGGCTAAAGCTATTTGCTTTTGCGATTTTGGTTTGTATGCAAATACTTGTAGAAACAAAATAAATTATTTGAAACAGAGTATATTGTTTCCATTTAAGAGATTTCACTTGACTTTCATCTCATGAAATGCTGAACTTTTTTGGCAAAGACATAAAATTTAGCTTAATCAAAACTATTCCGAAAGAAGAAAGATTGGGATGACTAAAAAGCATGCTAGATTGGAAGATTTAAAACAAATTTCTATATGATTCACTCACTCTATTTTTCTAAAACGAATCCCCACCTTATAAAAGTAAAAAGTTATACTATCTCTACAAGTCAAACTAACTAAAAAACAAATAAGTACACAATATTAATTTTTTACTAATACTATTCATCATCTTCTTCAACTAAACTTTCTCCATTTTCTATCTTTTCTTTAGGAACAAACTAAGAAACACTTTTCTCTCTCAGTTGTGTTCATTGGAGTGCACTTTCACACTAAACTATGTGTAGCACTTACAAACAATCGAAAAATTTCTAAAAGAATTACACTGCCTCGGCGACAATCATATGTGGCACGTGCCACAGGTGGCTCGCACCTAGATCCGCCCCTGGGTGGTTTGTGATATGCTGATATGTTGTTCAATCTACATCGGGCGATACGAACAGTTTCGATAGCGAATAATGTCACATCGAGGCCGAGGATTTCGACCGTCACTACTAGATTATAGATCTAGTCGTAATAATTGTTTCTTTGTATCACCAGCTTTACGAAATTGATTTTTCCAGGTTATAGATTTGCTTGTTTTGTGTTTTTGTATCACTTAAATTTTATGGTTTTCATTTCAAGTTTGTTAAATAATGTATCATGTTTAAATAATGTAGCACAAGATTGCATTTTTTTGTATTAATCACTTGTATCATCTTTTTATTAACATGAATCATGGACTAGTTTGTTAATGATGTATCAAATTTAAATGACGCATCACAAGATTGTGTGTCACATCTTTCGGTTTGTGTATCAAAGTTTTAAGCTTATATATTAATTCATTTGTGTGTATCAAGAAGATAGGCATGAACTTATGGTAACTTGATGGTAGTTGATGTTTATCAACGAAAGTAAAAAAAAATTGCGCATAGATCCTAATTTTATGATCGTATAACACCCCATTTATGAATGTACAATTCTCATGTATCATAGTCTAATTAAAATCTTTTGGTCTTGTGTTTTTGTAGATCAGGTTTGTTCGTTTTTAAATATTTGCTATAAAAGTGAAGATCGGTTATGGGCGGTATTTTATAATAAACGGAATCTTACATGTATTAAGGTTATTATTGTAGAGTTGTATGTGTATCAACTACTAGTAATTTTTTAATAAAATTTGCCGAAGGTGAACTCTTTGTAACTAAATTTGTAATTATGTATTTTGCTTTGTTTGTGTTGGCACTATATTATATTGATAATATTAATTAATTTGTACTGGCCTCTTTTCGTCATTTTATAATTATGATATTTATTGTTTGTGTTCGAACAAGTTTATCATTGATGAAATGTATTGTATCACCTAAAAAGGAGTACGTGAATCATGTTGTAACAATGCCACTGTTTTTTCAATTTATTACAAATCTACCACTCATTTAATAAATTTTAATCTCATCTATAATTATCAATCTAATGGTCCACAAATGTATCTATTATAACCTATTTTAAGACTGTACACCACAATAACGCTTCCCTATATATATATATATATATATATATATATATATATATATATATATATATATATATATATATATATATATATATATATATATATATATATATATATATATATATATATATATATATATTATATAGGTATAATTACGATTTGAAACCACACCCCTAATCCCAGTCATATGTGACATGGCAGCTATTAGCCAATAGTATTTCAGAATTCACTAAAAGATCTCCATTTTCCGCGTTTTTTATGTTTTGAAATCGTAGGTTTTTGTAAATCGCGGTTTGGAAACGCGGTTTTAAAATTGCGTTTTAAAACGCACTTCTGATTTGGATATTCGGAAATTATGTTAAAAAAATGTCATATGCAAGATTTGACCTCTTGACCTATGGTTAACAACTAAACAGGTTTACCACTAAGCCAAACAACTTTTTGTGATCTTCTATTAAAAAACAAATCAATAAACTCTATAAAAAACCAACGGTACATCCATGTATATCTACAGGAATTGTAACAAGATAAGAAAAACCTATAACATAAAACACAAATTCGTAAAAAAAACACGTTAAAAAGGTACGCCTCTTTCTTCTCTAACCCTAATGAGTATTTTTTAATAATTGAATCAAATCGTTTGATTTTATGCAGGGTTTTGCAAAACCAAATGAGGTCTGGAAGTTGGAAGGATGGTGCCAAAGTTTAAGCTAAAATGCGTAGGAGCTGGTCTTAAGCATCCATGTAATGATTCAAACTCTGGGACATAAGATTTATCATAAACTCATCATGTTGTTGTTGTGCGATTTCTTGCATCTAATACTAAATACTAAGTATTAGTAGGCTATACAGTTTGTGCAGTGTGTTTGTGCCTAGAAGCCAAACAGCCCCTTATTCGAGCATTTTCTGTCCAATCAGCTTAGTTTTGATTTGTTTCGTACCTAATTTCATTTGGACAGCTTTACCGCTAAATTGTGCGACTGTCTAGAGCAGATTATTAGAAGTTTTTTTATCTAGTCTATGTCTCCAGAATTTTCAGGTTATCTCGTGCATAATTAGGGTTGCATTCGTGTCGGCATTTTTATATTCTTTTTTGCAGAAATTCCTCATTATTTTTGCATAATTTGAGGCTTTCTGGTAATTATCTTAAGCTATTTTAATAAAATAATTGCAGCTACTTTACGCATAATCTGGTGTTCTTTCTGTAGGGCTATTTTATGCATAACTTTTTGGTGAAAAAGTCGATCAGTTTGTGCGGTTCCACTATCATTCTTTCGAATGTGTATGTTCCTACCATCAGGTTTTGAAATAAATTTGAAAATTCTAAATCGTTTTTATGAAGATGAGTTGGTTTTGTAGGTATTTTATTGACAATGAACAAAACTAATAAAGCATGGTCATTAAGAAAGACATGGCTGCACTTGGATTTTTTTTGTTGTTATATAGTTTTTGGATAATCTTATTTTGTGGACTTATAAGCTTTTCCATTTATCTGATTTTGAAAACACTAATAAGCCCTTTTTTTAAGTATATGAGATTATCAAGTTAAGGTTACACAATTGAAGCCATAAAATCCAAGAGGGAACTGTCGTCAACAGTTCAAGCGGCAATTGACATTGATTCAGTTTATTAGGGAGTTGATTTCTATAAGGCAATTGACTTGGATGTGTTTTCTGGATTGGAGACGATAGTAATCCAGTAAAATCAATAAGTATTCCCTAACACGAAGTACGTTCTGCTTTTTAGCACTTTCATTAATCAATGTTTGGCACATTTATGTTCAATAATCTGGATATTTACGTTCAATGTTTGGCACTTTCACACTTTATGTGATGTTTGAGTTATATTAGTTAATTGGTACTTCTGGTTTTTAGCTTATACTTCTGTTTCATTTTATTCTAGGTGTGGGTATAAGAAAAAATCAACGTTTGCGCCTTCTTGAAAATGCTGATTGTTAGGGTGTGGTTGTCGTTTCGTTCACCTAAGATGAGCGTCAGTTATAAGCTGATCTGTGGAGTCAAATATAAGCTGATTGTCAATGTGTGTTGTTGTCGATTTTGCTTGAAGCTATATTGGTTTCAAAGAAGATGAATGCCTAAAATTAATTAACCAATTGTTGTATCCGATTTACTTAACTCTTCTGCACTGAAAATATTTTGTCCTAATTTGGTCACTGCTTGCAAAAACTCACCTCTGCCTATATTAGTTAATCTCTGTCTCTTTCTCTTTTTTGTCTGACGTGTGAGTTTGGTTATGTAAATATCACTAGGAATTATAAAATAAACTATATACTGTATCAAAGTCTTCGTATGAGCGTGAGATAGTTAATAAAAATAAGTTTGAATTTTTTTTGGGTCAAAGGTGAATTATACTACTCCATAATAACGAAACAGGAAATTAGATCAAGAACCAATAGCTTGGACATGCCCAAGACTATACAAACTGTAAAACACATTAAGAAACATTCTCACCAACTATACATCATCATATGCAATAAGCATTCTGCTCCTACCATCTTGAACACATAAAGCTTCTGATACACCTTATTAACACAGAAAGTCAATAATAAAGGCCATCTGTTCATCTGTAGTGTACCAAACATTCATATCAGCTTTCTAAACCTGATTTAATTCTAAAACTGCCACTTTAAGTTATACATTTAAACCAGTATTTACAGACTTTTTAACGGACTCGTCAGTTTGCATCTGATATTATCTATACGAGTTATTATCTTTTCCTTTCTTAAACACCCTGCAATTTCTTTTAGACCAAATAACGTATACAGAAGCTAAAAACACTATTCTTCTTAGAATACTCCAAATATTATCAATGCAGAATTACACATCTCTTTGATAATATCTTCCCATGAAGGAGAGTGATTCCAGCTTTTTCAAGATCCTCAACTTCATCCTTGATAGCCAAAGTCATCTGGTAGCAAGTTTTGAATTTGAATACAATCGAAAAAACACAGATCTCATGTTTAGTGCCATTCTTAGTAGAATTATTTAAACGGTGTGTGTTTACTCCCTAGCAACATGTATACCGTCTAATATGTTGTCTATATTCATTTGAAAGATATGCATATTTTCTTTTTCGTGTACTGCTTTTACATGGCCATGTCAATAGTAAGTTATAGAAATAACCCTTAATGACGCGTCTCGAGTTATTGGCCTTTCAGGTACAACTGTTTAGTTTGGTGCTCATTTTCATAACGTCATAACGGCTTCCTTGGCTTCCATGATCATTATCATACGGAGATGAGAAAACCTATATTTTCTATTACATAATTGGCTCTTTAAGCGTTCAATGCCTAAGCTAAGTTGTGATTTTGACTATGTTATCATACATAGAATTCCACACGTTGCACAAATAGATACTGTGACAACCCTAGGTTTTGGATTTGTCACTTGGTCTTACTTTTAGGTTATTTTATGTGTGCTTACTTGATTTGTTTGATTACGTGTTTATTTTGAGTGATTAAGGTTGGTGTGGTTATCGTTTATGAGTATAGAAGTACTCATAAGTAAATCGAGGAACGGTTATTTCATGTTCATGAGCTCACAATTAGTGACTATGAAATGAAATGGTGATATTTTAGTGTTTACGTATACGTATAAGTATTATAGTAATAGTATTTTTTTTTAGGATTTACGGTTTAGCATTTAGAGGGCTCGGATGAGGTAATTAGTCATATGGATATTTTTTGGGATGGTTTTAAGTCATTTAGGACTTAGTTATAAAGTTTATTTCAAAATTTAAGATTTTTTTTAAAAGTGTATATTTTACGTCTTTTACGGTAAAACGCGTAAAAACTGACTAGTTTTACGGTTTTGAGGTTTTGGAGGCTTTAGGAGCTGAAATAAATTAAGGAAAATTAAGGTAATATTAATAAGATATTTATTAATAATAAAATAAAGAGAAAAACGAATTTTATGGGGTTTAGGTCGGTTTAGAAGGAAAAAAAAAGGAAAAAAAGAAAAGATTTATGGTAAGTGGTAATTGGGTTGGACAAGGATTGTTTTGGCTATATAAGGAACCCCAAACACTAAACCAAACGAATTTTCTTTTATTCCCTGGAGTTTTAGTCGACCAAAAGAGGAGAAGAATTAGGGTTCTTCAAAAAATTTGGGTTTTTACATCTTTCATTGAATTAAAGGTAAAAACCTTCATAACCCTTTTAATTAAATTGTTTTATTGTTTTCTTTAATCATCTTATGATGGATTAGGGTTAGGGTTTAATATAAAAACAGTAAATTAATGTTTTATTAATCATAATATGATGATTACATAAGTTAGAGCTTGTAATTAGAGGGATTAGGGTTAATTAATGAGGTTGATTTTGTTAAACCCGTTTTTAAAAACTGGGCAGAATTTTGAGTCAATTGTTTTGATCATAACAGGAGTTCTACAAACTCTTATTTTGCGATCCACATACCCCTGGAAAGATATTTGAAGTGGCTTTCCAATGCAAGAAACTAGAACTAAATTGGAGGTCGGGAAGTGGGTCAAAAACAGGTTACAACAGTCGGAGGTCAAAACAGTTTTGTAATCAGCCTGTTTTCTTTTTAAGTTTTGGGTTGTTTGGGGTACTTAGGGTTGCACTGGGATCTTCTCACGAACATGAGAGATGGTTTATATATTTTAGTAAGTATCTGCACTTGGGCTAAGGTTGTGGTTTAGGGTAAGACCCCTTAATTGTAACAAACTTTTAGTATGTTTAAAATCAGGAAATCTGGAATAACAAAAGTATATATATATATATTGGGGCCTTAACAGTAGCTTTAAGGTTAGGGAAAGTGGGAGGTGTTAGCCAACATATGTAAGGGTATGAATATTCCTTTTACAGAAACCATGGGTATTTTTAGGTGGACGTTTGACTTAAAGTTTTGAGACCTAAAATTGGGACTGTTTTGTGTAAAATATGAACGGGATAGTTATTAAACTTAACCAAGTTACGGACTTGTTAAGGAAGGGTAATGGGGTGATTAGAGCTTATCAATGAGGTATTTATACGGGAATAGGCTAGATGTCCATCATAGGTTGATGAGCCATCTTAGTGATTGGTTCATGTATTGATTGCGTGTTTTTGGTTTGTTAGTTTGTTGCTAGTGCGAGGACTTGTGAAGAAGCATTCAGGTGAGTTCATAGTCCCATTTTAACTAAGTTTTTAAATGTTCTTTTTCCAGTATGGGATGGAGATGACACCAGTTGTGTTCTTAAAATGTTTTTGGTACTATATTTTTCTTATAAATATTTGGACATAGATGTGCTATTGTGTGACATGCGTGCTTATGTGTTCTCATATGTGTTTTGATACATGAATCTTGTTTGGGTTGTGATTGGCTTTGGTACATAGATGTATGGGCGTCTATGGGACCAGTTGTGATGATATCCATACGTCGCGCCCCATATTCCGCCATGGTGGGGTGTGACAGAATGGTATCAGAGACAATGGTTATAGAGAATTAGGTTACCTAGTCGCGTAGCCTAGTCTATAGCTTAAGGGTCCCTGCATATAGGCGTCATAGGGGTATGTGTGCATTTTATAATAGTTGATGTGTTTGGATGTTATTTTTGAGATATTTGTTAATTTATGAACTAGTATGGTTCATACTTAACTACATGTTATTTTCTTTATGAGTTTTGACTAGTGCGGGTTGAACCATGGTCGTATACGCTAGTCATTGTTGGATTTCGCTTAATTATGTTTTCATGTTCTTTATACATTTTGAATTTTGTCTACGCTGGTTCAACTGGACTACGAGTTTATGTGTTTCATGCATTGGCTATGTTATCTTGTGTGGTTATGTGCTTGTGAGTTGTTGGATTATGTGTTATGTGTAGTATTAATTTCTTATAAGTGTCATCATAGGAGGGAGTACATTGGCGAAAGGGAACAGGTATAATTATGGAGGCCTACATAATTATACATGTGCCACAACACCACTGGACTTTCAAGTATGATTACATGAAAGAGAGTTGATACATGCTTGTATAGTATATGTTGGTAGTACGTATGGTTATGTTAGGCGTGTGTATGATGGTAAGTATACTATATGGAGTATTTTGGTAGTTGTTAACGGGTGTCATGTTTCTACTATAGCATGGTGAATACGCGAAATGGTGCTGGGGGAAGTGGTGATGATGGAAATCCTGATTTGGCTGCTTTGATTGCTGCTCAAATGGCCAACATAATACCAACCATTGTTCAGCAGGTGACTAACAACCTGAACAACAACAACAACAATGGTCAAGGAGGAGGTGGAAATAATGGTTGTAGCTATAAGACATTCACTTCTTGTGGTGCAAAGGAGTATGATGGAAAGGGCGGCGCGGTAGTACTTACCCAATGGATTGAGAAGATGGAAAATGTGATTCAGATGAGTGGTTGTTTACCCAATCAAAGGGTCATGTATGTAACTGGTTCGCTGGTAGGGAAGGCTTTAACTTGGTGGAATACTCAAGTTCAAGCAAGAGGGAGAGTTGCTGCAAACGCTATGGCTTGGGCCGATTTTAAGGCTCTTATGACTACGGAGTTTTGTCCAAGCAATGAGATGGAGAAGCTGGAAAATGAGTTTTGGGGACATGCTATGGTTGGAGCGGCTCATGCAGATTACACAGATCGCTTCCATGAATTGGCAAAGTTGGTTCCCCATTTGGTTACCCCTGAGGCGAACAAGATTAAGCGGTACATTGCTGGATTGCCTACTCAAATTAGGGGAATGATCAAGGCTACTCAACCTAACACGATACAACAAGCTATACTTACAGCAGGAATACTTACTGAGGAGGCGGTAGCAAGTGGAACTTTGGGAAAAGCTGGAGAAAAGCGGAAGGAGCTAGAAGAAGCAGAGCATGATGAGAACAACTGGGAAGCCAATAAGAAAATGAGGGATGGGAAGAACTTCGTGGCGACAGCTGATGGTGGGTATGCGGGAAATAATCCACTGTGTCCTACATGTATTAAGCATCATAGAAGTGGTATGCCATGCGTGGTGTGTTTTAATTGCCAAAGGCTAGGACATTTCGCCAGGGACTGCCGATCACCTACTCTAAATGCAGCACCCGCACATGCGGTTAGAGCGGACTATGCAAGAGGTACTTGTTTTGGGTGTGGAGATCCAGGACACTACAAGAATAGTTGCCCGCTGTTGGGAAGAGCATCAGGACAAGCTGAAAAACCGTTACCATTGGAAGGGAATCACGGTAATAGGAACATGCAACACGTGGAACAGAAACAACGGGGATCGTAAAGGAGGAAGAGTTTACTATGCGGATGTAGTGGAGGTCATGCAGAACCCGAAAGTGGAGACAGGTATGTTTTCTTGAGGAGATCATTGTGCTGTTTTACTATTAGATTCGGAAACCGAATTTAGCTTGTGCCTACCCAAACTGGTACGTGCGTTGAAGGTGAGCCATAGGATAGAGAACCTTGGGTACTCAATGTATGTTACAGGTGATGAGAAAGAGGAAGTAGAGGAAGCCTTCTGTGATTTCGGGACGTAGTTGTTGTGCTTAGGGAGTAAATCTTGGGACGAGATTTCTATTAGGAGGGAGTGATGTGACAACCCTAGGTTTTGGATTTGTCACTTGGTCTTACTTTTAGGTTATTTTATGTGTGCTTACTTGATTTGTTTGATTACGTGTTTATTTTGAGTGATTAAGGTTGGTGTGGTTATCGTTTATGAGTATAGAAGTACTCATAAGTAAATCGAGGAACGGTTATTTCATGTTCATGAGCTCACAATTAGTGACTATGAAATGAAATGGTGATATTTTAGTGTTTACGTATACGTATAAGTATTATAGTAATAGTATTTTTTTTAGGATTTACGGTTTAGCATTTAGAGGGCTCGGATGAGGTAATTAGTCATATGGATATTTTTTGGGATGGTTTTAAGTCATTTAGGACTTAGTTATAAAGTTTATTTCAAAATTTAAGATTTTTTTTAAAAGTGTATATTTTACGTCTTTTACGGTAAAACGCGTAAAAACTGACTAGTTTTACAGTTTTGAGGTTTTGGAGGCTTTAGGAGCTGAAATAAATTAAGGAAAATTAAGGTAATATTAATAAGATATTTATTAATAATAAAATAAAGAGAAAAACGAATTTTATGGGGTTTAGGTCGGTTTAGAAGAAAAAAAAAGGAAAAAAAGAAAAGATTTATGGTAAGTGGTAATTGGGTTGGACAAGGATTGTTTTGGCTATATAAGGAACCCCAAACACTAAACCAAACGAATTTTCTTTTATTCCCTGGAGTTTTAGTCGACCAAAAGAGGAGAAGAATTAGGGTTCTTCAAAAAATTTGGGTTTTTACATCTTTCATTGAATTAAAGGTAAAAACCTCATAACCCTTTTAATTAAATTGTTTTATTGTTTTCTTTAATCATCTTATGATGGATTAGGGTTAGGGTTTAATATAAAAACAGTAAATTAATGTTGTATTAGTCATAATATGATGATTACATAAGTTAGAGCTTGTAATTAGAGGGATTAGGGTTAATTAATGAGGTTGATTTTGTTAAACCCGTTTTTAAAAACTGGGCAGAATTTTGAGTCAATTGTTTTGATCATAACGGGAGTTCTACAAACTCTTATTTTGCGATCCACATACCCCTGGAAAGATATTTGAAGTGGCTTTCCAATGCAAGAAACTAGAACTAAATTGGAGGTCGGGAAGTGGGTCAAAAACAGGTTACAACAGTCGGAGGTCAAAACAGTTTTGTAATCAGCCTGTTTTCTTTTTAAGTTTTGGGTTGTTTGGGGTACTTAGGGTTGCACTACGAACATGAGAGATTGTTTATATATTTTAGTAAGTATCTGCACTTGGGCTAAGGTTGTGGTTTAGGGTAAGACCCCTTAATTGTAACAAACTTTTAGTATGTTTAAAATCAGGAAATCTGGAATAACAAAAGTATATATATATATATTGGGGCCTTAACAGTAGCTTTAAGGTTAGGGAAAGTGGGAGGTGTTAGCCAACATATGTAAGGGTATGAATATTCCTTTTACAGAAACCATGGGTATTTTTAGGTGGACGTTTGACTTAAAGTTTTGAGACCTAAAATTGGGACTGTTTTGTGTAAAATATGAACGGGATAGTTATTAAACTTAACCAAGTTACGGACTTGTTAAGGAAGGGTAATGGGGTGATTAGAGCTTATCAATGAGGTATTTATACGGGAATAGGCTAGATGTCCATCATAGGTTGATGAGCCATCTTAGTGATTGGTTCATGTATTGATTGCGTGTTTTTGGTTTGTTAGTTTGTTGCTAGTGCGAGGACTTGTGAAGAAGCATTCAGGTGAGTTCATAGTCCCATTTTAACTAAGTTTTTAAATGTTCTTTTTCCAGTATGGGATGGAGATGACACCAGTTGTGTTCTTAAAATGTTTTTGGTACTATATTTTTCTTATAAATATTTGGACATAGATGTGCTATTGTGTGACATGCGTGCTTATGTGTTCTCATATGTGCTTTGATACATGAATCTTGTTTGGGTTGTGATTGGCTTTGGTACATAGATGTATGGGCGTCTATGGGACCAGTTGTGATGATATCCATACGTCGCGCCCCATATTCCGCCATGGTGGGGTGTGACAGATACACCCTTACACACCGCACACACCTTCCCAGGGTCTAAAGCTAACGCTGAGGCTGCATCCTATGTCTTATCAACTCTTTCAGCTAATAACATCAAATCACACCTGGCTGAATATGTTGTCTTACTTACTTACCCCGAAACACATTCCTTAACACTTATAGGCCCGTCACCTGAGCCCCCGACCACTTCAGTTTGAAGCAAGAGGTCTATAAGGGTGACCCGTAGGTTGAGGTGGGAAACCAAGTAGAACCATCATTCCATGCATACGCAAAGTCAGGTAGTGTGAAGGGGCGTGTGGCGTTTGGAAAATTACACGCAAATAGGAACATACTTTCTCCCACTTTCCATTTCTCTGATGTACTTAAAAAAGCGATATATATCCTGAACACAACTCTCAGTTCAGCGGTCACGATGACCATCTATGGTAATTTGAAGGTACGCTTCGTCATATACATAGAGAGGGTGCCACATGTGTCGGGCTGCAACACGGTAAAGATGTCCTTACACTACGACATCAGAAGCTTTCTTGCAGGTATTTGTAGCATTTTAAAAGTGTAGCTACAATGGGTGCTCAAAGTGTAATCACGGTAAAGAAGAAAGGTAAATATGAGCCGCTAAAGCTTAAAAAGTTAACTTGAATAAGAAGAAAGGTTTGTGGGTGAATGCAACATGATCTGACCCATTTGACCATTACCTAACCCGCCCGAAATGCATACCTTAACGCAGATGTGAAATCCGCATTGAGCACCGTTTCTGCTTATTTTGATGATTCACAACGTCAAGAAACAAAGGATGCAGCTACAGTTGATGGCCTTCATGTTCTGCTTTTGTTGTAAGAACCAACTGCAGATCTATGGTCTTGACAAGAATTTCTAACAAATTATTGACTTATTGTTATATCCAAAAGCTGTTATATATTGTCAATTTGAAACTTCCTACCATGTCATATATGACATCAACATCAACATCATCATTAGTATTTATGATTGTTCCTTGTAAATGCTGTTATTGATATATGAATTTGACTCTCAATGGAAGGACAAAACCAGAGTTATATAAGATTATATATATCTTGATACCAGACCATTGATCATGCCAGCAATGGTTCTTCTAAAATTCCCTGACTCGCTTTCATCTATGCAGATTCCATCATTGGCTGTTGATCCTACCGGAGCACCCTCTATGTAATCGGTATCGACATATGCTAAAAATACAGATCTGACCCATGCAAACCTCTTTTGACCTGTTACATGATCCTCTTATTGTAAGTATTGCCATGTCATTGGGAAGCAAACTTAATTCGTATTAGTTCTGGTTAGAAAGTTATAATATCTTTTCCAGGCAGAAGAAGCTAACCAGCATGGACCTTTGCACTGAAAATTACAAACCAACCAAGTAAGGTGGTAGTCTGAAAGAAGAGAGTATTGGTACTGATTAATATACATCTGAATCTGAGGAATCAGTTCAGATATTAACAATGGCGAGGTAAGCTCACATTGTATGTTATACATTGGCGAAATCAATAATTTTCTGCTATAATTTAATGAGCCAACTAAGCATTTCTTACATTCTCTGGTAGAAAAATAGGTGACACTTGGTGGGTGGAGGATTGATGGCAGGTAAAGACATGCAATTCTATGTGTGAGCTGATTTGGGTCATGTCTGTGTCCCACACTTCATGTTTCAAATATATGACATCCTACGATGGTGGCTACTGATGTCCCACCAGCCTTTATGTGCCGAGCTCTGCAGCTAACGCATCCAACGATGGTGGCTACTGAGGAATTCAGATAATAAGAGCCTCTAGAGAACGCATATATGACATCCTAAAAGGTTAGAGAGTAATACTGGTACAAAAAGTCAAAATATTGGTATTAAAAGTCAAGATATTGCCATTCTTTAGTAAACCTATGTAACTTTTTTTTTCTTTCATAAATTGTCTCCAGGAAGCATACGAAACACTTTTCCCCTAATACCAATAGGTTACTTTTCTATAAATTTTAATCTTAGCATATTTTTACTGTGCACACTATAAAAACACTCCAATCCCTTTTTTATGCGAAAGGGTGTGTCATTTAAAAATCATCGGTGATAAGGGCGACCGTTTTAAACATCTGACTCATGAAGGAATGACGATTGTAAAGGACTTGCTGACTCTCCTATACACATACCCAAAACGACTTGAAAATGTACTTGCCAAATGTTTATTGTTAGAGAACTATTTTAGTCATATTGACTTCGAAGTTAGTCACAATGGTTCCTTTTGTGTGTGACATACACAGATTCTTGGAGTAAAGCGGATACCAAGACCTGGAATAAAATGGTAGAAAATGCTCAGGCATCAACAGGAATGTTTATGTATCTTGCCATGTGTTTTGTAAGTGGATTCGTGTAATAAATATTTGTATTCCATAACCCTATGACCCTATGCTTGCACGTGAAATAAATATTAAATTTCAGTATTTACATTACTGATTAGAAATAGATATTAAGTTTCAGGGGCATAATCTATTTTAAATGAGCGGTTGGGGTTGTGATTGGTTTTCAGAACTAATGATCTGACCTGAATGACAGAAATCTGTAGAGGAATTTTGTCATAATACGTTCAGTCAAAAGGCGTATTGTTGTTGCTGGTAAACCAAAGACCAATCTTAATTTTGGGTGTTTGGGATTTGCATATCTAACTGACTTCTAAATGCTTAAGGGTATTTGGGTTGGAGGAATAACAAAATATGATAAATCTTCTGATCGTTGTTCTTTTTCAACCTATAGGTGTCTCTCCAACATATCTTTGGGGATCGTCTTCAATGGGAAAGTTCGATGAATCTCGTGTGTAAATGGGCTATGTTTCAAAATTTCTTTTAGTCATTTTGGGATTTATACACCGATTGCCCGATGATCGACGTAAAAGACGCAGACGTTTCTAAATACCCCAACCACTTGAATGTTTGTTATGTTTTTAATAGAAACTTCAAATCCCATGAATAATTTCAGAATATCTATAGAAAATTTAAATTCTAATGATGTTGCTGAAATGTGCTCTTCCGATTCAGGATATAACATTTTTCTGATATTTGTTTTTTAATTGTGAAGCCACCAAAAGGATGGACAGGTGGCGGTGGTTTTGTAAATAAGGAAATGATCAAAGATTACCTCCCCGAACCTGCGTTTGATATTAAGGTATGGTTCTTATAAAAATGTTTTGGGTAGGATATGATTTCCCTTAGAATTCCAAACACACTGTTCAGTTTGAGCGTGTTTCCAATAAGGTTTGAGCAGCCAAACCAGTAGTATTTTTGGATTCTGGATCTAATTAGATTTGAGCAGCCACATCAGTAGTACACTCAACTTTATGTTTCAATAAGGTTTGAGTAGCTAAAGTAGTGGTGTCAGAACAGTTCATCCCATACGACCCGATCCCTTATAAGCTAATCGGGTATATTATTCCGAATGAAAAACTTGGTCAGATGGAAAAGGCTCTGAATATGTGTGGGGATGATTGAGACAACAGGGTTGTATTGGTTCCCGAAGAAGTAGTCGGTCTAGACCCTTTAGCTAAAGGTGCACTCAAAGGCAACAAAGACACAACCGCAATGCTACTCTCTGCCATCTATTGTTGTGCATGGCGGTCTTTTTCCAGTTCCGGTATCTTGCTATACATCAAGTATGGAGTTCGCGTATATTTAATAGATTTCGGCCACTACTACATTACCTAAAACTACTTATTCACTCTGTTAACTCGAAATAAGCAGGTTGGCGCCTAATTAACTTATCTGCTCATTTTCAACCTGAAGCTAATTATTCACTCAGATAACTCGAAATAAACAGATAGGTACTTAATTATTGTTAAGCATAACAATCATCACTTTATCCCAAACACACCACTAACTGTCAACCACATATGATTTTTCAGTTTGCGTTGTTACTAAGCATAAGGAGAAGACCATTGAAAAGAAAGTACTTGCTAAGAATAATGTTTCTAATCCTATGGCTGCACCAAAAGGCGAAAGCGAACGCAGCTGCTGTGAAATCGAAGGCTAAGCTAAAGACTGCAACAAACCTTTATAACCGATATTCTGATCTACATTACTTACACAAGCCTCAAAACCCACGACTGTAACTCAGCCATTAGCCCAAATCGTCCATTGACTCCTCAGGAAGAAGCTCAGTATGTACTCATGATTCATATTATCAGAATCTACTTGTAGTGGTCTGCTTATTTTCAGTATCCAAAACAATGATGATACACTCTCCAACATAAAAAAATTGGCTTTGAATAATGTTATTTACTTATCTTTGCTAAAAAGTTTAATTATTTTAAACAACACAGAAATTGCAAAGTAACCCCTGTAACATTAGAGGCAGTTGAGAAACAATATGGAAAACCAATAGATGAAACTGCCAAGAACTTTGGAGGCAAGTAGTTTACTTGTATAGGAATAATTGGCTGTGAATAATGCTATTTCTACTGTACACATTTTATCATATTAATTTTATTATTTTATAGTTAACGGGTCTACATTCAAGTGTATATGTCGGGAGCATGGTAAATCAACTTGTCCAATATCAAGATTCAGCAATACAACTACTTGTGTTACTGACTTGAAACAATCACTAGAATCATTGTCATAAAAACCAAAACCGACAACAAATATCATAAATCCATATTGGTAGTATTTTATTGATCAGGTATTTACAGAATCTGTTCACGAATCTCAGATGCTTTGTCTGACAGATGGCACGGATATAGGGACGGGGAAAATGAAAACAACAAAGAATATTAATGTAAGAGAGATGGTATCGAAACCTGAAAACCTATTGGCAGACAATTACGATGGCAGTACACTCTTTAGGCCAGTGCCAAACCGAGTTACAGATTTAAAGCTGTTACAAAAATCAATGTGAAAGCAAGATTTGCAACAGCCTTCAAAAGCATGTATGCTATTGTTTGCTGTTCTATATGTGCTGGTAAGTTTTAAACGGGGAGTTGTGAAAGTAATCACCATGGAGTTTCTGGCAGGTGGTGGATTTCTGGAAAAACTAATGATAGGTGTCTTGAAAATACGACAGGGAAGATCAGAAGCAAACCTTCAAATACTTCCAAAACTGCATCATTTTTTCATATATCTTGTCAGATAAGAAAATTATTCAAATATTCTGAATAATATATTGTGTAGTGTCGAAGTCTACTATTTCTATTTAACTACAAACATTCATTTTCAATTTTCATGGTGGTTTCTGTATTTTGTATTATTGTGATGTAGGAAAAAAGGTTTTTTTTAGTAAAAAGTGTAAGTGCATTCGCAATGGTAAAATATTATAAACCTATATGAATTATTATTTTCATGCCACATCAACAAGTTTTGGGAATTTTGGATTAATAAACCTCTTTACACTATGGTATAAATGGTTTAAAGCTTTGAAATTGTTATACGCAACACTTGCATTAAATTGTGGGGTTTAAGGCTTTAAATAACCATGTATTTCTCAAATATATTCATATGGTACATGTACTAAAAAAAACTATCCAAATAGTACCTGAACTTTAATTTTTTTGCCAATATGGTCATATTTTCACCTGCAACCGGCTAAACCGGTTAAATAAGATGGCGTGGTATTTTTTTCTTTTACAAAGCGACGTTGTTAGTCCCCCATCCAACATATTTTTCATCGTTAGTCCTTTTTTTTAAAATTTGTTTTTTATTTCAAAAAAAAAAAATTTCCGAAAATATTTTTTTTCGAAAAATATTATATAGAAAATTTTCTTTTTTCAAAAAAATATTATTTTGAAAATATTTTTTTTTCAAAAAAATTATTTCAAAATTATTTTTTTTAAAGAATATTATTTCGAATATTTCGAATATTTACATTTTTATTGAACAAAATTTTAAATTTTTTTAATTTTAAAATTTTTTGAGAAAAAAAATGTAGGAAAATAAAAATTCTATATTTTTTTTTTCTTTCTAGAGTATGTTTTTTAAAAAAAAAACTATTTTTTTCAAAAATGTGTTTTTCCAAAAAAACTTTTCCCAAACAGTGTTTATTGGATTTTTTTTAGAGAAAAAAAACATTCTAAATTTTTATAAGTTTAAATTTTTGGAGAACAAAATTCGAAAAAGAAATCAAGAACGAAAAAAACTATATAGAAAAATGTTTTTAGTTATATACATTTTTTATTTTTATATGTTTTTTGTTTTAAATTTAAAAAAAATCGAATATTTGTTTTCGAAATATTTAAAAAAAAATCTTTACGAAATTGTCTTTTTTTGAGAAAAACATGTTAAAGCGGACTAATGTTGAAAATATTTTAAAACGGTCGTTTGTAGAAGGACTAACTTTGTAAATTTAATATGTCATGTCACAGGTTAACAAGTAAAAAAAAGTTTGGATGTATCATATCAACAGGTAAAATCAAAGGTCATGTACTATTTAGATAATTTTTTGAGTACACGTACCATATGGATATATTTGAGAAAGTACATGACTATTTAAAGACCTTTTCATGTCACATCAACATAAAATGACGCTTCACTATGCCTAATTTAAAACTTAAATCTCTTCAAGTTTTTTAACCTATGTTTGATCCTATTATAATGGATGCTATTGATATCTTGAACAAGATTACTCTCCTTCAATGAGAGGGTATCTTTCAGTGAGGTCAATTCAAATGGCAGTATGGAGAGGCTGGCGCAATATACAATATCAGATCTCTGACCATCAATTTCATTGGCATTTTACTTTTGAATACATATTGACTACATGTGTATATATTACTATTGTATATGACTACATGTGTATATATAATGACATGTTACTATTGTATATATTACTACATGTGATAGTAGGAGTACTCCGTATATAATATACCTTTTTGTTAATAGAATTCTGCTACTTTCCCGATACGTCGGTGGTTTATTAACGAAGAATACGTCCATTCTTCTTAGTGAAACTTTTTCAAAAAAAAACATTTTCAAAGCACAAAGTTGTGATAACGGATAGAAACATGGGTGTCTCATAGTCGTGTAGGATTTTGGTGCTAAAATATCTATCATCAAATATAGTTTTGATGAGCGCATGTCAAACATTAAATTTGTCATTTCATGGATCTTTTATGTTAAATGTTTTTTTCTCGACTTTTAAAAAATGTTATTGTTTTTTTTTATTTTTACGTTTTATATGTTTTTTACCCGTTTTAGCATTTACCCGTTTAGCTGCGTCCGTTTAGTTTACGCCTGTTCGGCCCCTCGCCCGTTTAGCCCACGTCCGTTTAGCCCCGCCCGCGCCCGCCCGACACTGCCCATTTTGCTACCTATAATTAGGGGTTTATGCTTATTATGTAACTTTGTGTAAATAAATTATAGTAATGAAAAGGAAACTTGATATGGTTATGTAACGTTAGATAATTTTTGCATGATTTGACTAGAACTTTGCATCTTAGGCATCCATAAACATGCAAAAACCATACTTATATTGGCTGATTAGGAGACAAAAAGAATACATAGGTGCCGTTTATGAGATTAGTCTCTCTTTACAAACACAATAAATTATATATAATAAAAAATTTACTAAGAAAAATGATATTTTTTCCTAAAAAAAACTCTTACAAATTCTGTTACACACATGCTGATGACAAATGGCGAAACCAAAGTTTTAGATTTGGAGAGATAATAAGTAAAAAAATGTATATTATATTATTATGTGTAGGAGGATAAGTAGGATGATTTAGTAGGAGGATATAGCAATGCTCATTTACTAATGAGTTTATCTAATTTTTGATACTATTCATTCTCCGATGGTGTTTTAAATATAAAAGTCGATTGAGGATATAAACTTAAAATGGATAAAGATTTTCTAAGTTATGTCAATTTTGAAAGAACTTATAACGGTAAATTTTATGTTAGTGTGTGGCCCTCTAAACAATGACTATACAACATCCTAAAGCACTTTGCCTAGAACTTTCATATTTGTTAATGATGTCCCATCTATAGCTCTAAACATGTTAATAATTCTATAATTACTCAATAACAGACATATACAATATAAAAAATAACGAGGGATCTAGAGATATTATAAGCGTTTTTTCTTCAAAAAATGAGATAGTTTTATCTTAACTTTACAAACTTAAGCATGTATAATGTTACCGAGATACCCTTATTACCATTTACGCTTACACCCAAGTATTTATTTGATACAACAAAATATACAACGCGGCCTATTCCGCTAATTTGAGCATAATTTCGATAAGTTATTAATGTCATTTTGCTATAAAGAAGATGTAAAGTGTCTTTTTAAAACTTAATTTCTTTATATACCTACTTTAAGAGTTTTACAACATCTACAACATGATTTATCATGCTAATTTCAGCATAGCACGAGCTTGGTATATTATTATTCTCATATTATCATATAACAAGTTTAAACGTTGATTTCATTTGTTGTATAATTTTTATGAAATTAACTTTTTTTTCTTCTTTAAACCTTAATATTCTCATATTTAGACCTACTTTACACAACTCATGATGGTGATTTAGTCTATAGCCAACAAACATAAATAAAACACCAAATGCGTTTTAGACTTTTTATTAAAAAAATAAGAGTGTTTAACAAATTATATTATTCGGGCTTTTAAAAAGGTAAAATATTAAGAATTTTTTATTTAAACTCGGATTGAATTTACTTTTTTTTAATATGTTTAACATAAATTTAGCATTACTTAAGCGTAAAATATACTTAAAATATATTAACGATAAAATTAAAAATTCAATAAACTAAAAACTCACAAATCATAAACCCTCCAGAGCAACAAAGAAAACGTTCCCGCCCGTTGGGCGGGTTACGACGCTAGTATATATATATATATATATATATATATATATATATATATATATATATATATATATATATATACTAGTGGCGAAACCCGTCCGATGGACGGGTATGACTTCTGGTTGTCGTTTAATTTTTTTATTTGGTAAATATTTGTTTGTATTGTTCGATTGGGGGGTAAATATGATTTCTGATTGTTGTTTAAATTTTTTTACTTTGTTTTGTTGAGTATGATTTGTGATTGTTGTTTGCGTTGTTTTTTTAGTGAAATATTGTTTCATACATATATATTTTTAAAGTATAGTATGAGTATTCATTGATTCTTTTAGTATATTAATGTGATAGTATGAGGTACAATATTATATAACTAAGAATACATGTGTAGCTTAATCATTATTAATCAAATGGAGTGAGTTCATTGAAAATATAATAAGAAAAAATTTCATATTTGGTCCCTATCGTTTACACCAAACATCAAGTTTGGTCCCTATCTCAAACTAAGTGCACAGGTCGTCCCTATCGTTTACATTTACGATCAAAATTCGTCCCTATTTTGGATGGAGGTTAGTTTTGGCTGTTAAGTCTATTTATTGGAGGGGTATCTTAGACCTTTACTTATTTTAGACCTAAAACCCCTCTTGGATAAGGGTTAGTTTTCTCCACCATCTTTTCAAGATAGACCGGATCCAAAATCACCATTCTTTCTACCCTTAATCCCTCCGTGACACAAACACATTTAACCACCCCCTGAATCTCAAAACTCACAACTAAAATAAGATCCAAACAAAATCTCCCACATATCAGTTACTCGTCAAAATCACCAACACAACACAAACTTATCTTTACCCCCACCCCACCGATATTATGACTGTAGCTTGTTGCATCATTAATTCGTTCACGACTGATACACTGGCATGGTGAACTTCAAGATCAAGATCCTTTAACGCAACCATTAGGCGCGCAGAAGGATGGTTTTTTTGCCAGATTGGATCCTAAGCATGGCGTCCCACCCGATGATCTTGACATCTATGTCTAAATCATTTAATATCGGGTTATTTGGATTGGGTGTCATTAGATCTTCGGGTGGTGAAACTGTAGAGGAAGATGATTGACGAGAGTCTTTTGATAACAACTCTTTCTTCCTTGCGTCAAGTTGGTCTTTCAGTTCTTCTTTATCTGATGTTGTGCTGTCAGACTTTGATTTGAGTTCGTTGATGTGAGAAATCGCATCTCCTAGAAGAGATGCTTTGTCCATTTTCGAGACATTTGGGACAACTGCTCTAAGAGCGTAAAACTTCTGGCTTAGTTTCTCTCATCTTAACCTGATTAATCAGATCCAAGGTTTGAAATATCAATTTTATGGAACCCAACTCAGCTCTCTAAGCACTTTCTTTCTATTCTCTTCCTCCGTCAAAGAAGTAACAGATTGTACAGTTTTGGGTTTATTAACCTCTCCCTTGTAATACCCGTCACCTCATCCCAACACAGACGGTGTCGCGTAATCTACTCCAGATGATTGCCAGAAGATCGCGTAAGTCCAGATGATTCCCAACACAGAGGATTTGAAGAGAATTGTTTGTAACGTGGGAGTGATGAGGGATTTGATATGTTATGTTGTAAATAGGTGTGAGATGAAGATGACGAATTTGTTAGGGTTGTTAATGGGGTGGGTAACATGCTTATTTTGCCACCTCGACTCTATTTTGTGGATAAATGTACTTACTGGGAAATTGGAAGATTGGGAGAAGAAGGATTGATGATAGTGGTTGTAGGAGAGAGAGAGAGAGAGATGTGTGTGAGAGAGATGTGAGAGAGAGACTGAGATATGTGTGTGTGAGAGAGATAAGAAAGAATTTGAGAGAGAGAGACAGAGAGTTAGATTTTTGAAAGAAAAGAAAAAAGAAATAATTGAGTTCGAAAAGACAAAAATACCCCTCAAATAAGTACACTTAACTGGCAAATCTAACGTCCATCCAAGATATGGACCATTTTTTATCCAAAGTGTAATTGATAGGGACGATCTGTGCACTTAGTTTGAGATAGGGACCAAACTTGATGTTTGGTGTAAACGATAGGGACCAAACGTGAAATTTTTTCATATAATAATTCTAAAACATCCTACATCGACTACCTGTTTGATACAAAACATTGAACCCATGTATATTGTCCCGGACAAAAAACCAACCGTAACAAAATCTTTTCAATGACCATGTAAGTCATTCTTTTACCACGCCTTTTGATTTCTAACTAAATTTTAATTATAATATAATAAAGATACCTAAAACAACACATAAAACCAAGGTTCTAAAAGGCTCCTAAAGATCTCGCAAAAGCTTAACGTGAGACGTAAGTAAAAATATGTGATAAGTCGCGATAAAACAGGATGCGTGAAGGCTTTTTTAAATTTAATTTCGATAAGAATCATATTTTTTTTTATAAAAATAGAAGAGATTAAATTCAAAACTAATTTCTTAACGTTATTCCTTATGTATGACATTTTGTGTGACCTTAATATATTAATAATCAGTGGTGGAGCCATGTCTATAATAGTGTTAATTTTAGTCATGGTGCCCTCAACTCAAAACTGAAAATGCTCTTAACGCGGCGATAAAACTGGTTAAATAAAATGTTGTTAAGTTTCTGTCGAAGTTTTCTTCAATGGGCGAGCGAAACAGACGGGCGAAACGGGTGCAAGCTAAAACGAAGAAAAAACATATAAAAACGTAAAATAAAAAGTAAAAATATTTGTTTAAAAGCCAGGGATAAGAAATTAAATATAAAAAATCCGCCGAGTAGCTTAATTAATATTTTACATATGCGACCATTAAGCCTATTTATTTTCTTATATATGCGCCCGTTTAACCTATCAACAACAATAAATTGACAAAAAGTGTCTCATCCTTTTTGAAAAGTGTTAAAAGTACCGATTTTTAACCAAATAGGTAAAATTTACCACCTCTACATGTTGTTAAGATTAGAAGTAGATATATCTAAAGATAGAGATACGTGAACTCATAAATACACATTTGTCTTCTAATATCTTTAATAAAATAATACTGTATCATTTTTTGATAATTAATCCGTTTAGAAAATGTTATTGGCCCATGGTAGCTAGCCCAAAATGCTACAAACTTTGAGTAAAACTTGTAATTTATCTATGATCCTTTCTATTATTTGCGTGTAAAGGATTTTTGAACTATTTTGCATAATTATAATAGTGTTTTGCCGCACAATTGTTCTGATTCTTTCTTAGAAATCTTTTTTTTTTAATTTTATGGCTCATATGAAGGCTTTAACATTTTTTATTGAAGTTTTCATATGTGATATCGTATCGTGAAATTATTTTTTTTTTCTCTCGCGATCTTATTTTCTGGCTCCGCCACTGTTTATAATATGATATAATTAAATAAACTTATATATATTTTTATATTCTGTGTCACTTTAATTCACGTTTTTAAAAACGTCATGACTCGCAAAAGCGTGAGGTTCGACCATGCTATAACGCCATGTCTCACGTTATCTGAAACCTTGCATAAAACAACATTAAAAATCTAAATAAGATTCTTTTAAACTACAAACTGAATATAGATTCAATGTATTCTGAAATTTTATAATAGGAGTTCTCCAACTAAACATATATACTCCGTAGAAAACTATCAAACGTATAGCAACAGTTAATATATTCTCAATGTTCAAACGCGAATTAAATTTTAAATTCAATCAGTTATATTTGTCAGTTCATTTTTAAGCATAAAATTAAGTCTGCAAATTATTTTTCAAAATGATATTCACCGTAGTACCACACTACTTTGCATAATCACAGCCAAATTTTATATATCACACTTCTATAGGTTTTCATTTCTAAAATGGTCCATTATGATGAGAATTATGTTTAAAGCGCAAGAAGCAAATTCGTAATAATCCTCATCAATATAACTATTCTATATCAGTCAACACTCAACATAAAACTCAATAGTAAAAAAGTAGACAACCATGTGTCAGATTAAAAAACTTTTGCGCCTCCTCTTGTGGTAATCAATACCTAATACGACCGTGACTAAGAGTATCAGTAAACTAATACTTGTGAGTATTATTGCATAAACAAAGTCATAATCAATATATTGTATCTCAAAAAGTCTCATCAGGTTAAACACACATGCTCTTACATAACACACATGCTAAGGAGGTCAAAAGTGAATGTTCCAGCCGAAGAATGACTCTAAGCTGCTTTTCTTCGACCTCGGCCAATGAATTGTTGCATAAAGTTATAGTAAGGCTCATCTCTTCAGCATATATCTCCAACTGAGTAATCAAAGAAGTTCTGCAAAAATTCATCATATACAGAACCTTAACAATATATTTATTTTTCTTTATGATTTTTCTTAGTAACTTAAGAAATACCAAGTTAAATGGAGTAAGCAGAACAACAGATGTGAAGAAGAATAAGAGAAATTCTATATCCACAAAAGATTTACAAAATTATTCCCACAAAATGACATGGCATGTGTAGTGGTCTCTATTGATAGGATCCTAAGTCCTATAATATACGCAAACTTAAGAATATTAAGAATTTTTTCTTGTATATAACAAATTTCTTATTCTAACAATCTGTAGCATTCTTCTAAACTGTAACCATTGTACTGTTCTACTGGAAAAGAAGCTTTAAATATCTAAGCATTTCACTATTGTATGTAACTGGTGTCCCACACAACAAATAACCATTACTAATATATCCCCATTCTATCTCAACTACAATGCCATTTGTCTACAGAATCTCTTTTTAGGATTTAATATAATATACATTATTCATCCACCTCAGACATTTCTATAAGTGGGAGATCGACTGTTTATAAAATAAGTTAGGATATGGGCCTAACCTGAGTTGTACGTGGGCTCACACTCGTTTTCACAAATTATCCTACGCGGTTGACACGTTCAAGTTTCACCTTTAATTAGTCTTAGACCAGGAGAAATGTTTCATATTACTGGTGTACCATGGTGAATGCATTAGAACAATCAACCATGGGTAGAGAATTAGGTTCACCTTTGGCAGTTTTTGAATCAACCATTGGTATTGTGGTGTGTACATGCCTGCATAAGTCGCGTTATATCTTTCATCTACACTCATTTGTGAATATTAAATTTAAATTATAAGAGAACCATGAGAATTAAGTACTTACTATAATCCAGTAGGAAAACAATACAATAATATATATTGAATCTCGCTTGATTGAATACCATCGCAGATATGTACTTCCTGATGCTTCAAAGTGCACACACTATCGATGAGGAAGTAGCTTAAATCTTCAACCCTAAACCAATATTTAAATTCAAAGTATTATCCATACAATACCACACATGTTCAAAGTAACACATTTACAGTTTGAAGTATTTGGATATCCCAGACTTCTTATTATCTACTTTTTTGGGGGCCAAACTACCTGTTTCAATAGCAATGTTTCAAAATGATGTTTCAAGATGATTATCTAATATAATATTATACTATAATAATTTCAGACCCTAATATATAACCCAAAAACTTCAGATATATGAAAATGAACCAGCTTAATACCTTTTTATCTACTTATTCTAATCCAAAACAACAACACTAAAAGGTGTTTGGAGCTGATTCCAAACAGCATTTAAAAAGGATAGATTGGGAAGGGTCTTTGAAAAAGAGATTGGGCTACTTAAAAAACTGATTCTACCCGCTGTTTTTCAGGGTAACCAACCGAACCCCTTCCAAAAAGAAACCATATTGAAGTCTTACTCAAAACCTGCCCTACCTAACCATTCTTCACCGTCACGTTTAATATAAAAGCTCCAAGGAACTATTTAGCAACAAACATATTTCGCGAAGCTAGAAAGATCTTGTTGCTGACTTTGTTTATAAATCACCAAGAGAGGGAGCAAGTGCACGGCTAGAACCTCAATTGGAACAACAGATTCTTTACTGCAAAACCATTAAAAAGATATAAACTTTTTGATTACTCAAATAAAAGGGAATAAAAATAGTCACTTAAATGCAGGCGTGTCAAACAATGTGTAGGATTAGTATTGTAGGGATAGAAGCTGTTTACGTACACATCCATGTTTTTTGACAATCAAATCTTCTGTTCAAACTGCATCAGAAAGAACATTGTAGCAGATAAGTAACAAAGTTTAATAAAAAGGCAACATAGCAAAACAACTAAATCAACTTCTGACAATTAGATTTGCAAGCATTTGACAACATATAGACATACAGTGTGCTCCAGTTGATAAAGCAACCATTATATTAACAGTACAAAGAACATGCAATTCAATTGCTAACATTGTGATCAAAGACCTCGACACTTGGTTTCTCAACTTCTTTTATATATAAAATAACACAATTCAGTCAAAACTACTAACTCAGGCAACCTACTACATTAGTCATTTGTTATACCGTAATGGACTTTGGTAATTATCCTGACTTTGAATCAATTTGATTAGCGTTTATTCTGATTTTCTATTCCAGAACACCCTTAAATACAAAATATGAAGGAATAATTACACGTTTTAGCAAATTCCAGAAAACCATAAACATACAAAAATCAATTTTGTGCAAATCCCAAAACCCATAATTAGAAACACACCTGGTTTAGCAAAATGACAACTTTAAGCAAACCTTTTAAAACTTCTGGTGAGAGAGTAAGGATCTCGACTTGGAGAAGACGAAGTCATTCGATTTGTTGCTAGTCAGGTTCACCTTGACACCCCGATTACTATAAAAATGCAAAAAAAAATAAGTCGGGACAAAAAATAGGTCAAAAAGGGTCTCCATAACACGATTTTGCTATATTCTCAAAAGAATTTATATATGATTAATGCCTTAAATCATTAATGAAGATTAAACCACTGCAATAAGAAAGTTTTTGGTTCAAAACATAAGCATAGGGTGTCAAATATCCACCTCTAAGAGCTGCAACACAAATCGTATGACTGCAATTACTTGCATCTCTTAGGTGGATCCATTCAAGAAGGTGAAGAAAGTTCCCTTCATAAACGTAATTCCAAAGTTAGATGGAGGAAGATATTAAGAAAGGCTTTAGTGGCACAGAGCAAACATCATTTTCTGTCAAAACTTTTACCACCATATTATCTACTGTATATGATATGTATCGAAAATCTGTCCCAAAAGGAGCAATTTCAGGAATAGATCTACCATTATGTTGCATTATAGTAGAAATATATAGAAAACCGAATGATGCATTACCTGTTGCAGCTGTAGTACAGAAACCACAAGATCAAGATCAGCTCCACCCGGTTCCGCCAACTCAGAGCAATGTCATCTATATCACCCGAATCATAATCGTCGTGTCTCTCCCTGTTATCAACTTCATCTTCTTGTAAATCATCACCGTCGCCCGTATTCATTGTAATACCTACGTCTTCTATATCATCACCATTATTATTTTATCCACCAAGACACCCTAATTGTTAGAGTTGTAAAACGTTATCCATCATTAGTTTTAGTATAAGAAATTTGGCTCAAACTGACGGATTTGGAAAAATGTAAAGATAATGAACTTACATTTAATAGTGTGAAGTGTACCTGAGCACACGATTAGCAGAAGGAGCAGCTAATTAATCTTCCACCGATCTGCAGGTAATAATAACAGTAACAAAAATAGAAAGGTATTCGATTTATACTAAAGTGCAGCGAAGATAAAATCACATACGCAAAAAATATATAACGCATTCTTGGTGGAAATTACATAGACATGTAATAAATAAGTTCAATTTTAAGAGCCTTACTGAGATTTTTTTTATTTACGTGAATGCGTTGCTCATAAAATATTCTTTAGCTACTATCTACCGAATGCTTCCCGATATAACATCAAAAGATTGCTATAACTTCGTATCTCACATCAGTTTTCATCACAAATCAAAGATGGTCTATAGATACCAAATACAAAACATTAAGTTCTTTGCAAAGGAAGATATTACAACTAATATTTATTTAGATACCATACTGATTGTGTAAAATTAAACAAAAAATGAGTTCATTGATAAGTAATGAAGTTTCATCATTCAAGTCCAACTACAAAAAGTTTCATCATGCCAAGTATTGAAGTATCTTTAGTAATAAATCAATCTGCACATGTATGTATTTCAAAAGGTATGAAAACATTGAGTTAAGGCAAATACCACATGTCCCTAACTTTAGTTCCTTTAAATTCCATGTGTCTAACTCAGGCGCATCGTCTCCTTCCCTCTGTTTCAGAAAAACTTTTTGTATTCGAACATAACGTTCTTAACAAAATACATTATAACGGAATAGGATCAACTCAAAGAATAAAAGTTAAAAGTAAGTAAGCAAGTATACATTTTCTTGTATAATTTGCTTCGAATAGTACCCCCTTAGAAGAGCGAGCATACATTTTGCTTGTAGAAGAGTGAGCACCTCCGGTCACCAGCTTTCTACTTTTCGTGATTGCTATTCTGGACAAAGATTAAAAAAATTATAAGAATAATTTGTCCCTCCCATGTCCCAAATACACGGTTCATTTTCTAAACTCAAACTTGAAGATAAACATATAAAAAGAAGCTGATACTTATCAGATGCTACCCGAATAAGCTACTTTATCGCAAAGATAATTAATTGTATATAAACCAAATTAATATAGAAAAGGGTATTATAAAGATGCATAGTTAAAATAATGAAGCTAAGTATTACCTAATAAAAGGATTTGGTCTGATCGAGTGGTGCATCTCGGGATTCATCTAATGCCTTAAGAAGCTCAGCCATCTGTTTGAAACATGAAAGAATTTGCAATGCACAACCAAAAGAAAAAAAATCAATAGCATAAACGTAGAACTCCACAATATCTTAAGCGAGAGGAGCGGTTTCGGCAGAAACTTTTTTTGAAAAGTTATTAGGGATTGTTTGGACAGGGT
This sequence comes from Glebionis coronaria, assembly GCA_025667525.1. NCBI lineage: Eukaryota > Viridiplantae > Streptophyta > Magnoliopsida > Asterales > Asteraceae > Glebionis > Glebionis coronaria. The sequence continues at coordinate 628,567,589 of CM046874.1, read as the reverse complement.
CAGACTAAAAGGTGTAAAGGAACCTTTTTCAGGATTGGTTTGGACAGCAAAAAAGCTTCATATTACCATTATAAAAATCTGGTTTAGAGGATGTGTGCGGAGCCATAAATAGCCTTAAACATGTCGGAGGGAATTTGGTGATACTATCGTTTGTCACCGTATATCCAACAGTTTCGATTTAAAAGCTAATCCATATGTAATCGAATACTCCAAGACTTTCTTTTTGGGGAAAGGCTGAATCCCAAAGTGTAGTAGTATGTTTATGTATAAATATCACTATCATAGTATAATCATATGTTCTATATAGCTATTTTGGACCAGATAAACTCCTCAAACTTGAAATTAAAAGTGAAATTATAAACCGATCGAAGTTAATGTTTTGATTCTCTTTTGTATCTCATCCAATTGTTTCCAAGCATCCAAATACACCACACGACCAACTTCATGTTGAAAAACTCAATAGTTCATGTCAACAAAACTGATATTTAACAACTGTAAACTGATAAAGAGGAAGAACGATAAAAAAACACAAGCTTAATATTTTCAGTCTATTCATTTAACTTCACAAACATCAGAAAGTTTCCACCAAAATTTCACTTTTTACTTTCATCTACATGTATGCTCAGGTGGGTATCAACATACAAAAGTTTTTACTGTAATGGTATTACTTTTGAAAACATATGGTTTAAAGTTTCTCACCTTCTTAGACATAAGGTTCTTTTTAGTGGATGCAACTTCAAGCTTTCCTTGTTCCTCAATTAGTTGCTTTTCCCAAGTTTTAAGTTAAGCACGAACCTTGGCAACCTCAGTACGGAATGTCTCAGTTTCAACTGTTAAAAGTTGTAAAAGCAGATAATAAAGAACAAAAACAAACATTAAACCATAGTCTGACTCGGTTTCATATTCCATCTTGTGTATAACTGAATATTTTACAAAAAAAAATACCATTGGAGCTTTCCAAAAATTTATCCTCATCTACATGTGATCATGATTTATAAAATTGATTTAGCAGAAGTACTTACAGGTTCTCGTCCTATGAGGTGAATATTGCCGGTGGCACACATTGTAGAGATGGAGAAATATGGACCCATCCATCCTTGAAGGACAAGACAACGAATGCAATATCATAGATGATTTAACTGATATATGACTGAAAACATGACATAAAACAAAAATCATCAAACTTTTTACATACAATAACCTAAAATCAATTAGGATTAAGGATTTATCGGGTGTAGATTGACAAAACCATACTACAGATGTAGATTTACAAAACCTAAGTATAACACTATACCTTCATATCCATATCTAGGAACAATAATAAAGATAGTGAACCGACTGGAATTGCTTTGTTAGCAGGACCGATTGGTATTGCTTTGTTAGCAGAGGAGAAAAAAATCAGGATTAAGGATTTATCGGGTGTAATTCGAATGATATTAGGGTTTGTAGATGATAAGGTTTTAATCCGAATGGAGTATCACAGATGAGGAAGATTTCTGTTGAATATGAATATAAGCTGGGTTATAGGGACAGGGACTCGAATAATGATTACGGCCCGAATGAAGCTGACGTGGATTAATGGCTGATTATGTGGCATATCCCTCCTCTTATATATAATGTAAAGATATATATATATATATATAAATCAATCAGACATTCTATAAAAGGAGTCGATGACTATAAAACCTAAAGGTGTCGTTTGATTCGTGAAGTTAAAATTCTGAAAATTTAAATTCTTTGAAAATTTAAATTCTATAATAAAAAATGAGACTTTTAAATTAACTTATGCTATTTGCAACTTACTAAAAGTAAATATTTCAAAAAACCTATTTATCATATTATCTTATAAAACATTTTATGCGCTCTCTTTTTATTAGATTTTTAAGTAATACAAATTTTAAAACATATTGTACAAGTCAATTAAGCATGTCTTATACACCATCTTACACACCTTCTCATTATTAAATTTTAAGTAATACAAATATTAAAGCATATTGTACAAGTCAATTAAGCATTATCTTCACTTTTATAAAATTAATTTTAGTTAATACATGTTATACAACATATTTTACAAGAACACATTAATTAATATATTAAATCATTGTTTTAAAACTCGGTTCGACCCAGCCGGTTCAACCGGTTGAACCGGGAACCGGAAGAGTGGCCGGTCCGTCGTAAGCCAGGTCTTTGCAGAAAACCGAACCGGATTGAACCGTCGGGTTTTACTCGACCCGGGTCGAACCGGTGAACCGAAAACCGTTGGTTCAATCTCTAAGATGAAAAGAAAGAGATTGATTTTATGATAGATCTATAAAATAAAGAGAACATGTAATCCACAAGTGATATAATTAAAATGTTGGTTGATGTAATTGGACAAGATTAATGTGTGGTCGAACCATATGTTTCATAGTATTTGGATTGATCAATTGACTTTCAAAATCTGGTACACCGTCGTGATATGGACCCGGGAGACGATGAGTGATAGATGAAATATGTGCAATATGTGTTTTGTGAATTTTTGTTTTGGTGAATTAAAAAAGAAGGATGATGAGTGATAAATGCCATTTTGTTTCAATTTGTATTATTTATTTTATGGTTTTTAAAGAGTCAAAGCAACAGTCTACTCATTGCATAGACTTTGTAGATGTGTATTCATTAAATATTTTTTGAGCAAAAGTGTATTCATTGAGTAGACTTTATTGGATATATAAAACAAAAACAGTACTTATCTCATCCTTGGAGTACGTCTTTTTCCATATATATTTTAGATGTCGATAATTTATTCTTTTGGCATAAAACCGGTTTGACCTGATGGTTCAACCGGTTGAACCGGCGACTCAACCGGGTCAATAAAAAACCCGGGTTTTAAAACATTGTATTAAATACCCTAATTAATAATATCTTTAAATTATCCCTAAAATGAAAATTACATATATTAATAGTAATAATTTCTATATTTATATCCACATGGTTTCTTGAACATTTTTTTTTTTGCATTATATAATTTTTTTGGCTTATGTCTTATATCTATGAGGGACAAGTGCAACAAACATAGTTCTTAATATAAACATGTTTATAAATATATATATTTCACATTAGAAGATGTATCAAATCAGAAGATGTATCACATTAGAAGATGTATATTCGTAAAACTATTTTTTGTTAACATATAAAAAAGTATGTTTAAAATTTTACATAACGTTCCTTAAAAAAATCTTATTTTCTTATTTGCAGGTACATTTTATTACATACTACTAATATAACTTTACCAACTACTATCTGTTTATTGACGCAACATCATGTTAATATTTTTAAATTTTAATAATTTAGCAGGTTGATTTTGTTCAGCATTTTCTTAAAGTTATGCAAACCCAATATATTTTCATTATTGGCAATATTAAGGAAAAACACAAAACTGAAATTATTTTCGCAAAAAACTTTATTTTATGGTACCCGCCGCTGTAACATGCAGATAACCTACTAGTGTTACTTATAAAACAAAGTCTTATCTATTTCTTCGTTAAATTCATAAAGGGCTAATTACCAAAAGAGTCCAAAAATTTTGGCAATTCCCATTCTAAACTATTTAAAATGGGGCAATCAGGGCAACACTGGCCAAAATATGACAAGTGTCTCAAAAAGTAGGGCAACTCTGACAAATTGCCCAAAAATATAAGGCAACGGAGGACATGTGGGGCACTCTGAACCTGATTGCCCTTGTTGTCAAAAAATTTATACCCTTATGGGACTGACAATGTTTTTGGACCCATCTCAGGATTTTGATTTGGACAATAGACCCTTTTGAAAATTTTCTCATTCATAAATTCTAAGTAATCCAAGTAAGCCATTTTAATGCAAAGAGCAAATAACATCTAACTAATACAATACTCAAAGCTCATTGTACCAACTTTTAAAGCATATAAGCTTTAAATATTAGTATTTTAATCGTAGTGGATGAGCAATTAATGTAGTCAAATTTTTAATATATACAAATATTAAAACAAAAGTTACAAATGATAAAGTTAAACGTACAACACATATGTGATGATAAAAAATGTACTAGATTACTAGTCGAGTACCCACGTAATGCGACGGTGGGTACTCGATAACTAATTTTGTAACACCCCATTTTGGTAAACGGAATGGCACGCGTGATTATGGCGTTCATCAAAGCATACAAGGATAAATGTCTTAAACATTACATGACCACAAAGGAAATACGGAAACAAACATCGGTACCCCAAAGTATAAGCTCATCACACACAAACATAAGTACTGTAAAGGAAAAGGACTAAACAATGTCCATGGAAATAAGTAGCAAAATGTATGATGATAAGCATAGAGTAATGAAGGCTAGTAAGCTTCCAATCCATATGTACATACGCTTAGAGTCTACGAGCGCCCTTGAGTACCTGCCGTTTTGGGAAACATGAAAGGAAAACGGCTGAGCATAACGCTCAGTGCACGGATATACAAGCATAGAATGAATAACAAAAGCATATACAACATATAGCAGCGGAATTGATTAAGTCCTGGAAAACCTGGTATAACTTAGTAAAACTGGTTTTATAGTTTGAAAAGCCTTATGTTTATCTTATGAAAACTGTTTAACATGTTAACCATTAAGCCAATATAGGTCATGAATATCAACGTGCATGAATACTTGGAGGGGTGACCTCATCATGCAATTAGAGGGGTTGCCTCTAATTAATATAAGTTTGTGTGAGACTCGTACTATTCGGTAATTAGATTATTTTCTTTTATTCGTATTTCTCGATTTTTTTAATAATATTTTACTTTTTTTTATTTTACCTTAACTTATGTAAATCCTGAGATTTCGGGAATTTTAATTATATTTTATTTTAACTATTTTCTATCCATTTAAAATAAGTTATTTGGATTTATGGAAATTTTACTATATTTTCCAATATTTATTCAAATCATGGATATTGATTTAAATTCCTCGCGGAGGTTTATTATCGAAACTATCCGATTTATTGATCGAGAAGTCTACAAACGCCGTATTTTAGCCGTAAAGCATTCTTACTTCCATATTTATTATTTTTGACTTAATTCTATATTTAATCGATAACGAGTCTCTTAAAGTTTGACGCGTGAGTTTATTTGCCGGGACCAAGGTTTGAAAACTACATTCGTTTTTAGTAAATAAATCGTACCGAAACCCATTTTCTATCCTCCTTTGGCCGAAACCCAACACCTTTAGCCAAACACCCCTGATCTTTTAACTAGATACTACTAAACATGTTCCCAAACACTACCTTAATAAAATTCACTTCATTACCTAAACTAAAACATACACAAATACATTTAACAGTAGCAAAATTTTTGGTCCTTCTCCCTCCCTTTTCTCCTTCTTCGACGAACACACATACTAAGCCATCATCACCATCATTTTTCTTCAATGAAAACCCTTTCTTATCATCCCAAATAACTTAACCAACATCTAATTACAAACCCTCATCACCAAAATCATCATGTAATATGATTTCAAGAAAATAAAATTTTATTGAAAGTTCTAATTTGAGCTTAAGATTCGGATTTAAGGCTTGGGTTACATGAAGGAGTGATTGTTAAGAGTTTTGAACCATTTGGGTTCCATCAAAATCAAAGTTTTGATTTTGTTTTGGTGTTTGTGGTGTTTGTGGTGTTCGGCCGAACCAAGAACAACCACAAGGGTGGTTTGATTTTATGTTTCATATGTTTGCAAGCTTTGTAAGTCTTAAATTTTTTTCTTATTCAATTGATTTTATATGTATGCATGTGATTATTTATGTATGAGAATCCATGGATGTTGATACATTTTAAGATTTTTAAGTTTGATTAGGCTTAGGATTAGTTGTGAATGGAGATAGGCTAGTTAGTCGAGGTTGTGATGATTGATAATGGTGAAAATAATGTTTAGAGGCGTTTTGTGGTGGCCATTTTAGGACAGCAGGTTTGAGTCTTATTTCTGCAAATTTAAAGTTTTTCAAACAGAGATTTTTATTGTCTTGGCTGCAAGGTGTCGTCATAAGGATCGTTTTGATATAAAATTCGGGTTATAACTCTTAAAACGAAAAAGTAATGACCGATATATGATTTGATTTTTCATTGGTAAATTTCTGCACATAAAAACTACTTGCTGTCCAGATTTTGAGTTTACATTTCGGCCAAGTTAAAATGTCGTAATCTAAGATTTTAAGGCTTCTAGTCGTGGGGTTTGTTCTTGTGCTCGTTTTGATATAAAATTCGCTTTCTAACCCCTAAAGATGAGAAAGTTATGGCCGATTTACGTTTGGTTTTCATGTAGTAATTTCTGCACGTTTACACACTTGCTGTCCAGATTTTTAGTTTAAGTTTCGGCCAAGTTAACGTGTCATAAACCGAGTTTTCAAGGTCTTGGTTGATAGGTGATGTTCTTGTGATCGGTTTGATATAAAATTCGACTTCTAACTCCTAAAAACGAATTAATTACGGTCGATTAATTATTTGATTTTCATAAAGTAATTTTCTGCACGTGACGAATTTGTGCAGAAATTTGAGTCACCTTGCAATAGAAATTACTTGACTATAATAAGGGCTTTTGCTGATTTTTCAAATCTTAGAACTAAGTACTTTGAGTCTACTTTCAAACGTAAGTGGTTGTGAGTATTAAAAATAAGTAGAAGTTAGTCAAAATGATTTTACAAGTTGGATTGTCTAACTGTCCGGAATTTCAGTTGTAGTAAAACAGAAAGTTGAGTGGTCTAAACTTAATATTTTTCCATGAAATTCGAATCGTAGCTTATTCATAATGTGTGTGAGTTCCCTGATTTTTTCCGTGAATTTAGGAGTAGTCTAAGTGGGTCAAAACAATAGAGACATTTGGTATGTTCCTGCAGGTCCAATTTCGGGTACCTTTTATAAAATTAAAATTATAAAAATGGGTTTAACTTGGCTTAAGCTTTCGAGAAAATTTTGGGGAGTAAACCATTCATGGAGGGACCTAAATTTCGAATTTGGTGAATTTTAGAGGTCGTTTGGTATTTTATTTAGGAAGCCGCGTGAGAGCTCAGGAAGTGGTAGATTTTCAGAAATTCATACAATAAGTTAAAACTTAAAACTTTTAGGATGGATTCTTTAAGTATGCATATATATTACTTATCACAAGTATGTTTTGTTTCAATTTCTAGTAATATAAATATTTTCGGGTTCGGGTACATTTATAAAGTACTCGTTACTATTATAGGTCGCGGCTTGCAGTAAAGCGTTCGTTGTTGTAATCCTTCAGTTTCAAAACTTCTCGAGCGATCGATACTACTACACTTACTAAGGTGAGTTCATAGCCCCTTTTCTTATATACTTTGTAACAAATTGCGGGGTGAGAATAACATGCGTGGAATACAATCATTTAAAACTTTTAGTATGCTATTTAAGAACTGTATGCTTCCCCAGATTATACATTTACTTATTGCATTAGTACCTTAGTCAAAAAGCCCCTACATCATGAACCGTTAATTCACATTTTGCAAGCGCGAATGTTGTGGATGGATCCATCGGGATTGACAATCCCCGTCCCGATTACCTTGACGCACTTACATTTGATTACTTAAGTATTTTGACTAGATACTTACTAGGGGTAAAACAGTTATGTTAAAGCTTCGGTGTCGTGAGTTATTGCAATAAATAAATAGAAATGATTTTGTACGACGGTACTAAATCATATCCGGTTGTTATTCTTATAAAAATTAATGTTTGTATTTCTCATCACTACTTATTAAACCTATGAATTTCACTCGACTTTATGTTGACCTTTTTACATGTTATTTCTCAGGTAAGGCTAGTACTTAGTTTTGCTTGGATGGGAGCCCGCAAAATATTTTCGCAGCTTGGAGATTTCTGTGTTATTTTTAAAGTTTGGTTTTAGTAAAAGCTGTCAGAAGTTTATTCTGTATTTTTTGTAACTATATGTTACAAAACCATGTTTAAATAATAGATTTTTCCGCTTATAAAACTCTGGGACCCTTTGTTTAAATACTTTGATGTTTATGATGTAATGTATATGTCTTTATTACGTCAACTTGTGTCAACAGTATTTTATTGTTTCTTGTACCATGACGTGACACCCCCATGTTGCCTACGTGTTCCTTGCCTGATTTTCGGGGTCTCACAGTTTGGGTAGGAGGGATCAACTCCTTGTGAAGGATGCAAGGCACACACCACATTCACCTGAATAATCTGTTAAAAACATGTAACCTAGGATGCACCCATACGCCTCACATGATAACATAATAATACGGCCAAAAGCTGGAAGGGACGCCACGAGCTATCACTCCGTCGTGGTGAAGTCATAACACTAGTGCCTCCAGTGTTATTGTTATGGTACCTCCATAACTAGGTGAAACTAGTCATGCATGTATATGGCTTAGCCATTTAATTAAACATAAGCAAATCAAAACATATAAAACATATATCGGGAAAACAGTTGGCTGCATACGGGGAATCCTAATAAGGAAGGAATGTCCATACTGAAAGGACGGAGAATCCGTACCTTGTGTCCAGTGAACGAAGAAGACAAACGGAAGAGAGTCCTACTTCGATCTCACTAATGCTACATAAATAGTGTACGTGTATAAGTATTCTGATTACTGAGTACGTAACTGGTTTTATATCATGTCTTAGCTTGTTTTATATGTTCATGTCTTGTTTTACTGATTTTAATGTTATACTGTGTTTATCATGTATTCTGGCTATTCTGATTAAGTATTACTTGTATTTCTTGTATTATTATACTTGTTGTGTAATAATAAGTAACTTTCTAAAAATAATAGGTTTCCTAAAATAGAAAGTTTCCAAAAATAGAAAGTTTCCAAAAATAGATTAACTGCTTAAAATAGATAAGTTTCTAAAAATAGAAAGTTTCCAAAAATAGTAAGTTTCCTGAAATAGAAAGTTTCCATATTCAGAAATAAGCTGGATTAATAAGCTAAATAAGATAAGCTTAAGTTTTACTGATTAAATATACTAAGTCATGTGATTAATAGTATAGTTTATTAATTATAACATGTTAATTAAATAAAATATATGTTATACGATTTAATTAAATATAATCATGATTTAATTAAATTAAAGTGTACATAGTACTTAGGTTAAAACATGTATTAATATTTATATTAATATAACCTAAGCATGAAAATTAATTAATTATATGTCATGTTTTTAATAATTAATTAATTACTTTAGTCTAAATTTCGTAACTAAATACTTAGGTTAAAATCATGTATTATTAATATTAATAATAAACCTAAGTCCATGTTTTAATTAAATTAATTATATGACATGTTAAATTAATTTAATTAACTTGTAAATAATATACTTGTAAAAATAATAAACCGAACCCATGTATTATTTGATTAAAACATGTCGTGAACCGGACCCGTGAACCCATGAACCGGCCCGAACCAAAACCCAACACCAACCACCACCCACAGTCGCGGCTGCGGTGGCGGCTGGTGGCTGCGCTGCCAATTGCGGCGGCTGCTGCCGTTGCTGCGCCGTGGCTAGCCGCTGCCAGCATCAAGGTCCCATCAGCGCAAGCCGGTGGTCTCCCCCTGTTGCCTTCGCTGTTCCCCCGGTCCGACCCAAACAACCATCTGCTTAAGCCAGTGGTGCCTCTGTTGCGCTGAGACCCACACCGAGCCCCTTAGGGGGTCTCGGCTGTGGCTAAAAGGGACACCGACTCTCGGTTGGCTGCCGAACCAGAAACCAAGCCAAACAAACCCTTTTCCCATATTTATTAAATTCCATAACATGTTTTATTTAAATGTTTTTAAAGATCTAACATAAAAACATAAATAAATAAAAAGATTAAAGATCAAGGTTTTATGTTTTACCTCAACGTGTGATTGAAAATAACACGAACACGAACCAAATACCAAAGATCAAAAATCAAAAACGAATCCTCCTTGTTCTTGTTTGATGTCGCGGCTAGGGAGTCACCAAGAGCTAGGGTTTTCAACTTTTATGTAAAAATATGTTTATGAAAACTCTGTGGTTTTAGTTTCTTTTAATTAAACCAAAAAGTGGGCTTTTGGGCCCCTCCTTACTCTTGTGTGCCGCGGCTACTAGGGCCCACCAACCCGTAGTTTTTCGTGTTCTAAATTATTACGTGTTCTCGTGCTCGTATTTACGTAACGTTATTATTAAATGTTCGTGTTATTTTATATACTTATACGTAGTCATAATAATAATTACGTAATTACATAATTATACGTTCGTGATTATTACGTTCATGATTTCATGTTCGTGATTTAATTATTATCTATAATAATTATCGTGCATTATTACATACTTAATACTTATCGTGTAATAACACATACGTAGTTCTTGTAATTTATGTTCGTGAAACGTATTCGTGTTATAAAAGGAAAGTTTTAATCATGTACGTACGATACTAAGGGTACTATTCATGGTAAAAGCATGCAGGTTTTACAACTCTTCCCCCCTAAAAAGAATAATTCGTCCCCGAATTATAGATAACGTAAACTGGAAAAAGAAAGGACATACCCGAATTCAAAACTTGAAATGAGGGTAAAAAGTCCGGATAGACTCCTCGGTCTCCCAAGTGGCTTCCCCCTCGATATGATCCCTCTAAAGGATTTTGACGAATGGAATTGTCTTCTTCCTCATGACTCGTTCTTGCTTGTCAAGAACTCGTTCGGGTTCCTCTACGAAGGTAAGATCTTCACGAATCTGTTCCAATGGATACTGAACCATGTGAAGGGGATGATACTTGTACCCTCTGAGTAAGGACACATGGAAAACGTCGTGAACGTGAGAAATCTGCGGAGGTAACGCTAAACAATAAGATACTTCACCGACTCGTTCAATGACATCAAACGGTCCGATGAATCAAGGATTGGGCTTCCTTTGATTCCAAAATGCTTAACACCACGTGCCGGTGATACCTTAAGAAAGACGTGATCTCGTACGTTAAAATGTAAGTCCCTACGATGCTTGTCATCATAACTCTTCTGACGTGATCGTGCTTCTTGCAATTTCTGCTTAGCTACACTGACCTTCTCGTTGGTTAGCTCTATAATTTCTGGTCCTTCAAGTGTTCGCTCACTAAACTGATCCCAGCAGATTGGTGCGCGACACTTTCTGCCATACAACATCTCGAATGGAGCATACTTAATACTTGCGTGCCAACTCTTGTTGTATGCAAACTCTACCAAACAGATATAATCGTCCCAATCTCCTGTCCATTCCAACGCACATGACCTCAACATGTCTTCTAATGTCTGAATCGTTCGCTCCGATTGCCCGTCTGTTTGAGGATGAAAAGCCGTGTTAAGCTTAAGTTTTGTACCCCAAGCTTTCTGCAGACTCCTCTAAAATCGCGAAATGAAACAAGGATCTCTGTCCGAGACGATGCTGGATGGAGCACCATGAAGTCTCGTGATCTCCTTCTTGTAAGTATCGGCGAGTTTACTGACCGAATCTTCCTTGCGGATCGGTAAGAAATGAGCTGACTTAGTAAGTCGATCAACGATAACTGAAATTGCATCGTGCCTCCTCTTTGTCTACGGAAGACCGGTAACAAAATCCATGGTGATCTTGTCCCACTTCCACTATGGAATATCTAACGGTTGTAGAAGACCGCCAGATCGCTGATGCTCGATCTTAACCTGTTGGTAGGTAAGACATTTGGAGACGTAAGTCGCAACATCCTGTTTCATACCACTCCACCAAAAGTATTGCTTGATGTGATGATACATCTTGGTCGAACCAGGATGAATAGAGAATGTGGAGCTATGAGCCTCAGCTAACAATGCTTCCCGGAGTTCTTGATCATCGGGAACACAAAGTCTCGTGGCCTGCCATAAGATACCGTCTTCGTCTACACGAAATTATGTCTGCTTCTCTAAGTTCTGAATTATCGCCCAGATTTCACCATCATCCTTCTGAGCTTCCTTAATCCTAGAGAGTAACTCAGGTTCCACTCTAAGATTAGCCCAGTAACCGTGTTGTCCACGTACCATGATCTCAATGTCTAGTCGCTCTAAGTCTCTTATAATTTCCTCCTCAACTTTAATGCCGTTTACCATTCCTGACTTTCTGCTAAGTGCATCTACCACTACATTCACCTTGTCAGGATGATACTACAGATTAATGTCATAATCCTTCAACAACTCTAACCATCTCCTATGTCTCATGTTCAGCTCACGTTGAGTGAAGATGTACTTCAAGCTCATGTGGTCCGTGAAGATGTCACATGATTCTCCATACAAGTAGTGCCTCCATATCTTCAATGCAAACACGACTGCTGCAAGTTCCAAGTCATACGTAGGGTAATTTTCCTCATAAGGCTTAAGCTGCCGTGAAGCGTACGCGATCACCTTCCCATGTTGCATGAGAACACAGCCAAGTCCCTTCCCTAAAGCATCACTGTAGATTTGAAATCCACCTGTACCAGATGGGAGAGTAAGAATCGGTGCAAATACTAACACCTGCTTTAGGTCTTCAAAGCTCTTCTCTCTTTCTTCATTCCTGACGAATTTCTCCCCTTTCCGCATCAGTTTGGTCAATGGTAGTGCTAAGCAGGAAAAGTTCTCTACGAACCTACGGTAGTAACCAGCTAAGCCTAAGAAACTGCAAACCTCAGTCGCTGATGTCGGTCTTGGCCACTTGGTAATAGCCTCGACCTTTGCTGGATCCATGGTGATTCCTTCTGCTGATACAGTGTGACCTAAGAACGCCACCTTGGCTAACCAGAACTCACACTTGGAGAATTTAGCATACAGCTGCTTCTGGCGAAGAATCTGTAACACTGTACGAAGATAGTCTTCGTGTTCCTCCTTGGACTTAGAGAATATTAGAATGTCGTCAATTAAGACAATGACGAACTTGTCCAAAAATTCATGGAAGATTCTGTTCATCAAATCCATGAAAACAGCTGGAGCATTGGTAAGGCCAAATGGCATGACTACAAATTCGTAGTGCCCATAGCGTGTACGGAAAGCAGTCTTGGCGATGTCCTGCTCTTTAACCCGTAGCTGATGATAGCCCGACCTCAGATCAATTTTGGAGAAATGTTTGGCCCTTTGGAGTTGGTCAAACAGATCGTCAATGCGTGGTAAAGGATACCTATTTCTGATGGTGATCTTGTTGAGCTCGCGATAATCTATGCAAAGACGCATACTGACGTCCTTCTTCTTCACGAATAAGACCGGTGCGCCTCATGGAGATGCGATCAGTCGAATGAAGCCTCGTTCCAGAAGTTCTTGCAATTGGTCATTCAGCTCCTTCAACTCTATGGGAGCCATGCGATAAGGAGCCTTGGAAATCGGCTCAGCTCTTGGGATGAGCTCGATATTAAACTCTACTTCACGTGCAGGTGGTATGCCCGGAAGTTCTTCTGGAAATTCTAACACTATCGGCTGATTCTGAATTGATGGAGATTCAGCATCCATGTCATGAACAATAGCTAGATAGCCCTCGTAACCATGTGAAAGTAATGCACGTGCTTGCATGGTTGATATGATTTGTACAGACCTTCCGGGTACGAACCCGTTGTGAATGTACTCTGGTGCATTAACATCACCGAAGATGACCCGATATGTATGGCAGTCTATGGTGACATGATGCTTGGATAGCCAGTCCATGCCCAATATCATGTCAAAATCATTCATGTCCAGTGAAAGTGCGTCAACAGGACGGATCTTGTCGTCAAACTCTAGGGGAAGGCTCTTGTACACATGGGTTATGTGTACAGAGTCTCTTAAAGGCGTGGAGATGTTTAGTACATTCTCTAATGGCATAAGGGATAATAACTGGATTTTAGTCAGTTAAAAATACCGTTGTTCCAGTCTCTTCGAATTGACTAAGGGGAAATGTGCGACTCAGTCGTCTTTTGGTGGAAAAGAAAATGTTTGGTCGTTGTAGTATAGTAAAATTGCAAAACTTTAAAGTAAATGACGGGTAATTTAAAGCTAAAAATAATTAAAACGTAAATGGTGCAAAATTTAAAAACTTTAAAAGGTAATTTAATTAAATGACAAAAATTAAAGCTTGACGAAAAATTAATTTGACAATGTAATAAAAATGTAAACTTGAAATTTAAAATAAAGAAAAACGATTAAAATAACACTAAAGTAAAATGGCGGAAAAATAAGCTTTTAAAATTAAACTAAAAATTACTAGAAAAACACTTGGTAAAAACAGAGATTTCGGGAAGCGTGAAAATTTTAAAAACTTAAAACAATGCAAACTTAAAAATTAAACAAAACAAAATACTAAACAAAACCTACCGTCGGAATACACCTAATCGGAATCCAATCGGAATGTGTACTTACCTCCCCTATCGGAATATGGTCGGAATGAGTCACTGTTGGAAAGTGGTCGGAATCCCCAATCGGAATATCCAATCGGAAAGCTTCTGTCGGAATGAAGGACTTCAACACCTATCGGAATGTCAAGAAGACCTCCGTCGGAATCTCCAAATCGGAATCCGCGTCGGAATACTCAAAACCCTTTTCCGATCCAACAATCGGAATGCTGGTCGGAATGTAAAGCCCCTTTCCGATGGTGAATCGGAATAACAGTAGGAAATCGTAATAAGCTAAACTAAATAAGCTATGACTTATAAGTACTAATCTAGACTTTATCAAATCGAAAATAAACGAGACTAAATAAGCACGAAATAAAACTTTTCAAAACTCTAAATAAGCAAAACTTTTTAAATCAAACTTTAAAAAATACAAAACTTTTAATAAAACTTTAAAATAAATAAGCTAAATACAAAATAAGCCAATAAGCATGTCAAGCTCAAAGCTTAAATCATATAAAGACTAGATATGAACAAAAAGATAAGCTTTTTGATCACATAAACATAAAGATTAAGTAAAACAAGAAAGGAAGAATGAGAGAATAAAAATAAGAACTTGATTAAAAGAAAAGATTCAACAACAAAATTAAACTTACTTGAAATTAAAGGCAAGAAATTAAAGGTGCAAGACAAGGAAATTAAATGACAATAATTAAGTGCAAGTAATTAAAGGTTGAAGAACTATGTGTCAAATAGCCAACCCCTCCTAATGTGATATTAGGAGGGTATTTATAATGATTAGGGAGGTAAGCATGTGTTGGAAGCTTCCTTCTTTCTTTCTTTCTTGTCTTTTCGTCTTCTAAGTTCTTCGACTTTATCGAATTTGTCTCGGGATTAATTAAACTCGTCTTGTAATTTCTTCATAAATTAGACTTGAGTTCTTTGGCTTTATTAAACTTCCGTCTTTAGACTTTTCTTCGATAAATCTTCAGAATAGGCCTTGGACTTCCGTTCTTTTGCACTCTTGATCTTTTGACTTCGTTTTGTCTTTTTCTTTGATAAAAGCCCGTGAAAGACCGCGTTTTCTTCCCTTTTCAGATTTTGATCCTAAATCACAACAAAAACACAAATCAAGCATAATTCTGACATTTACGACATAAAATACGCGTTTTGACTTGGTTATTGTTATAATTAAGTGGTAGAAGGATAAGTGTTTTCACACTTATTAAATCCCCTACACTTGACCATTGCAATGTCCTCATGCAATGCATTAATTACAAAGCAAGCTTTACATTTTCCATCACAATTAATCCACATTGGCCTTTATTAAAGAGATAAAATATTTAAAGGAAGAAAACAAGTAAAAAGATCAAAAACTTACCTTTGGGTTTTGGAATGTCATGAAAGTTTATCATCCTCAAGTTTCACGTTCCCTATACCAAGCTTAAAAACGAGATCATTGTTATTATAAGTTAGCAAACTACCACAAACTCATGTGGGCCAATTATTTACTTAGACTCCTTTTTTCCTAGGTGTATCTCTTATATTTTATTGTTGTCTTGAATGATCACGAAGATGCATTGTTAACTTATTGATAGTTTATTAGGCCGAAAATAAAGTAGGACGATTTAATCAATAGTTAGCTAAAGGACAAAATCTTTTAAAACTGCTTCTCGGGACCTCATAAAGTTCATATCTTGGCATAACTCGCTTCACGATTTGAGACCTTTCTCGGCCCAATATTTGGCAGCGACTTTATACTTCAAATTTTGAGAGACGTTCATGAAATAATGGTCTTCTCTTCATAATAGGAATTTCTTCACTTGAACTTTTTGAGAGATTCTTCATATTTGGACCACGACTTCTTCATTTTTCTCCAATCTTTATTTGGGATTTTGATATACAACGATCCGCCTCCTTTTAGGACTTGAATCTATTTATCCTCATACCTTGTTAGGGCCTTTTTGGATAGACTTCTCCATGATATTTAGGGGAGTATTTGCTTTTCATCTTGTGTCTCGATCCTTCATATTGATTTTTGATAAATGATTCTTCACATCAATTGGGATCTTTAGCAACAAAATGTAGCCCTCATGTCTTGTTAGGACCTTTTCGGACTCGCCAATCTTCGCATCCCGCTTCAATAAGTTATGCCTTGGCTATGAACTCTAATTAATACCGAGCAACTTTTAAACGATCTTGGGCTAGAAGCTAAGTAACCTTTCAAATCGTACAACCTTACTTATTGCAATTAAATTTATTAACAAGCGATGGGAGAAAAAGCTTATAATCAACTCACATAAATTCATGAAAGAATACCAAACTTATAATTGACTCTATCATCTCTCGTTCTCCACAATTTAAAATCTCAAGGAATGAGACTCGTGGATGCTTAGCCTATTAAATCAAAGTTTTGGGTTTTTAAGTCGTCTATAGGATCATGCAAACTCTTAGACTTTTTAAAGTTTAGAATTCGCATTTTAAAGTTCCCTTGATAAACGACTTTCTAGGATCAATTATAGGAACTTGCGAAAAGTTCTTGTTCTTAACCCGTAAGAGTTAAGACTTTCGCGTTTTAAAGCTCCCTATATAAAAGCCTAGCAAAACTTGACTTAAACACGTTAAGGATACTAGCTAAAGTAAACTTAGATAAGTAAACTCGGGTTGAGTCAAAAGATTCACACCGTTTAAAAATTTAAAACCACTTTATTAAAATTTATTCTAACAAAGAAGTAAAATAACTATAACAAAGGAAAATACAACTATACTACTAGGCCAAAATAGATAAAAAATTTGAAAAATATCGAAAAATCAAATTTTCCGGTTAAAATGAGGACAAATGCATGGAAGAACCCACTTAACTTCGATAGAAGTCCCCCCACACTTAATATAAACATTTTCCTCAATGTTTAAGCATGTGGAAGTAACCTCCCCTACACTTAGGACATTGTGCACGTTGTTTAAATTTTTCTAAGGAAGAGACAACTAAAGTGATTCCTATTTTAATATTGAAGAATATAAAATAGAGAATAAAAAGAGTTTAGGATAAAACCGGGAAGATGGGTACACGGAATCACGGGTCGTTAAAAGTCATCAAGAATGGATCTTTGAAAGTTCGAATCCCTGCACATGATAAGAAAGAAAACAACAAACACATACTAGAGTCTCCCCCTACACATATTATAAAAACAGAATAAAAAGGATAGATACTGCGGGTTGCCTCCCGAGAAGCGCTTGTTTTTGTTAATCGAGTCGTGAGCCTAACTCGACCTGGATTATCATGGTAAGAAGCTTGAAGAACATCCACCGGGATCAAATACATGGTTTTCGTCCATCAAATAGCACAAGCTTAAGGCGAACAAGGCAAGCCAAAGAAGAGTAGGCAAGGTTCCCTTAAGCAGTTTTTGAGCACGGTGGTAGACAGTATGATGTAGCACAAGCATATCGCCTTGGTTTCCAAAAGTCTTTCCTTTTATTTCATCAGATGGATAATGAGATGGATTAAAAATGTCAATACCGGGATCGAAAACCTTTTCCTTTAGGGGAAAATAACACTCGGGCTCAGTAGACCTTGAAGAGGATCCGCTCATAAATCGCACAATCTCATCCTCAGAAGGGGGATAGAGAGGTGTCAAGACATAAGTACTGCGGATATCGGTGTCGCCCGGCTTCTTCTCCTTTGAAACGGGTTTCTTCATATCCAAAGGCGGATAAAGACCATAATCATCAAAGTCCATAGGAGGAGAGTCACTCTCATTTTGGGAAGTAAGTGTTGAGAAAAGTAGCAAAATCTTCCTCAAATGAGTAGTCATCCAAAGTAGGATCAAGCATTGTTGGTGGAGGATCTTCATTAAAAGTAGGAGTAAGGTCATCATGAGAAGAATAACTCGAAAGAGTATCGACATCCTCAAAATCATCATATGTTGGCATGTCTTTATACTCAGAAGAAAAATCATCAGAATCATCCATGTAAGAACTAGAATCATCATCACTGTCATCATAAATTGGTGGAGACTCATGAATTTGTGGAGGACCTAAATTGGAGAGAGAATCATCCACATCATCTTGGAACAATGGATTATCATAGCAAGAATCGAAAAGAGGATTGTTGTAGACGACAAAATCATCAAGCACATTAATCATATTTGCGGACTCTCTTCCATTTGATTTGGTTGTGATCTTCCCCATTTTAAAAACTTGTGCATCATTCCCGACTCTTAATATTAACTCACCTTCGGCATCATCGACTAAAGCTTTTTTGGTTCTCAAGAATGGCCGACCAAGTATTAACGGAATACGAGGGTCCATTTCATAATCAACAACAACAAAGTCGACCGGAAAGTGAAGGTGCCAACTTTAATAAACACATCTTCAGCAATACCAACGGGGTAAGCGAGAGTGCGATTTGCAAGCTCAAGAGTCATCTTTGTTGGATTAAGATCGGGTAATGATAACTTTTTCCAAACACTTAAAGGCATCAAATTTATACTTGCCCCGAGATCAGCTAAGGTAGTAAATTCTTCGGTTTTGTTGAAAATGCAAGGCAACACAAAACGACCGGGATCTCCAAGTTTTTCCGGAAGTTCTTTAAGAATGACTGCAGAACAGTTTTCATTTAAGCGTGTGCTGACAAACTCAGCCATCTTTTCCTTCTTGTTAAGCAATTCCTTGAATGCTTTGACGAAATTCAGCATTTGGACAAGTGCTTCAACGAGGCTAATGTTGAAATTCATTTAAGAGATCATCTTCATAAAAGAAGTGATTTGTGCATCCTCTTTAGTAAGCAATTTGCTTTTGTCTAACCGAGAAGGATAAGGGATGTTGGATTTATAGGTGGAAGGTGGGGTTGGTGAAGGGTTTGAAGGTCTACGATTTCTAAGGATTTGGTAATTAATGGATTAGATCTATTGATAAGATGGTGGAGATGGGGAAGAAGGAGATGATGTGTAGAGAGAGAAAGGAGAGAAAAGAAAAGTAGAGAGAGAAAGTGAATTTATTTAATGAAATGTTATCAAATGAGAAGAACCACCCCTCCTAACATGCTAGGAGGGGTATATATAGCCCACCCTACATGTGGGCTATATGGGCTATACTTGGATCACGAGCCTAATACAATAATATATCGTTGGAGCGACCGATCCTTCATAAATACGTAAAAACGTATTTCCAACAATCTCCCCCTAAGGGAGGTCGCTCCAAGTTACAAAGTTCTAAATATTCTATAGCTCGTGATCTATGCTAATAATGATGTGACCGAGACTTTCTTTGGGAAAACATATTTCCAACAATCTCCCCCTAAAGGAGGTCACACCATTTTACAAAATCTTAAACCTAGCATCTATGCTTGAGTCTTCGATCTTGTTCTTGTGAATATGCTTGATGTGATCTTTGACTTTAGTCTTGAGCATGTTTCCTTGCCTTGACCTTGTGCATCCATCACTTGTGAAATTCGCCTCTTCGTGACTTCATGTTCCTCATACTTATACCTTTAAATTCTTGAAAGCTTTAGAGTTTGATACAGCGGAAGACTTGACCTTCAGACTTTCTTGAATTTGTTGAAGTACTAAGTGTATGTAGTATAAGCATGTGGTGATGACTTCTTCTAGATTGTACACCGCAATGCCACCTTTTTGTTACGCTGCATAAGACAGTTAGCAACAAACAATATACACGGATGAAATGGCCTTGAACATTTCATTCTAATTCGGTAGCATTTTACCTCCGGTCGGCGAAGACCGTTGGACGATATTAAATATCGTACTTGTGACAGGTAGTTTCAATAAAGAACCTCCTTGACAAGATTTCGCGGGTAAACCCGTTCTCTTTACTCGACCGTCCAAAGCTGACTGCGAACGTAAAGAGTGAATCATTTGGATAATAATATCCGCATGATTTGAAGCCGTCAATTCATGTTCCTGGAACAAGTGAAGTTCAATTAAGAACCGCACCATCGTTGCTTTCCAGTTGTCACTAGCTTGATTCGTATAGAATCTTGCAAGTTACCTACCAAGTGCTGTTTGATGTTAACACTAGAAGGATTTCCATTCGTCACTATAAATACTTAATAGTATTACTCTAAATGTTCTGGCAAGATCACTAAGATATTGCGTAGATGCCTGGAACGTGTTTAAATTCATTTAAGAATTAAACCACTGTTGCTTTCCAGTTATCACAAGTTTGATTCATAAAGAATCGCACAAGTCACCTACCATGAGTTTTTTGATATTCGCTCAAGAAGGATTTCCATCTTCATTGTAAATACTTTCGTATTACTCGGATGTTCAGGCAAGATCATGAAGATTTTGCGTAGGACTCTTAAGATCTTTCTTACTTTTCACAGTGTGTGACGAAGCAATGAAATATGAAAGTGTGTCCTAATGAGATATTTGATGATCTCAAATGGCTCTAGACTCGATCGTGCATTTTGGATTTTAGTGATCGGAGGCAGGAGAGGAGTGCCACCTTTTCAATACCAATTTATTCGGAGTGAATAAACCAATAGATAATGTGTTGATCTCCGTGTGATTAAAACAAATACCTTTTGAGAGATATTTGAGTTAGCTGGGAAGGGTTGTGCATTGCATCACTGGGTCTATGATGTCTTTCTTCAATATCAAGAATCATTAAAAATAATCTCAATAGCATATGAATTGACCCGGTTTCTGCCTATGGTTGTAAGGAGGGCTTCTTTCTTTACACCCTTTATCTTTACAATTCTTTTTCATTCTTCAACCCCTTCAATGCTTACCAATACGTCATCATTAGCACCTTGTTGTGATTGTTCCAGTGCTAACTTAAGTACTTGGTCGGCATTCAGCTACGTTCACAATCTTTCTCCATCTTTCCTAAGGACTACTATTTCTAGCTATGGAATGTCCTTGGTAAGATTCCTCCGGTTCTAGAGAAATCATTGGACTTTAACCTATCCTACCATCCTTATGTCACCACAATCTTCACCGTCGTGAATAGAGATGTTTTGGGTAAGTGTATGTCACCATGAAATCCATTTTGATAGTGCAAATCCATTTTGCTCCCCCTTAACATATGCCACGATATCCGAAAACATTTCGCACATGTCGGGATGAGCTAGCACGTTAAATCAAACCATTTGTGATTAATCATTTCCCATATTAAATCACATTTTCTCCCCCATATTAAAAATATTAACCCAATCGATGTTTTTAATATCAATTGATTTAATAGCATTTTAAGAAAATTTTGGGAAGAAAAATGCAAAGCCAATTATCTTCATGAATTACACAAGCTCCCCCTCAAATTAATGAGGGTGTACTTGAAACGTAAATTAAATACCTTTTAAACACAAGTGTAAGGTATTTATCACGTGCAAAGATCATATATGATAATGAATTCACAATATTAGCAATTTACGAGGTTGGACCTGAATGAAGAGTTGTAGTCACCGTTTGAGTAGTCGCATCGTCGAGTATGTAGATATCAATTGCAACGAACTTTGGATTGTGGAGTTGATAACTTCGGATTTTGAAGTCAAAGCTTTCCGGTGAAATGCTTGACTTCAATGTGAAAAGCGGGTTACTATTGGAAATAATGTAGAATATTGATAACCTATGAGTCTATGAAGTGGGTTGATGTTTTCTAGTGAGAGAAACTAGAGAGAGAAAGTGAGAGAAACTATGTGTCCTTTTATTAATATGAAAACATGAAATGTGAACAACAACCAACCCCTTTCCATGGTGGAAATGGGTATTTATACTTCCAAGCAACATTGGGCTTGGGCCGGTCCATGACAAGCCCATGGACCGGTTCTTACTTAACTTAATAAGTAACAATTAACTATTTGTTAACTACGAGCTATTACAACATAAATCATATTGTGGAGTGACCGATACTTCTAATATACGTTAAAACGTATTTCTAACAATCTCCCCCTAAGGGAGGTCACTCCACGTTACAAAGTTCTAAACCTAGCATACTATACTAAGTCTTCGTTCTTTAGCTCGTAGTCTTTTCTTCTTTTCTTTCTTTTGTTGTAAATATGTTGGTTTGATCTTTTTTTGGCTTTGGCTTGAGAGCATTGTTCTTTTGGCCTTTCACGTGCGATCTTTGCCTACTTGTGAATTTTGCCTCCTCGTGACTCCATGTTCCACACACTTATGTCTTTTTGTTGAATTCTCGAAAGTTTCAGAGTTTGTTACAGCGGAAGACTTCATCTTGTACTTTCTTGAATTTTTGCTGAACTTTGATGCAGAAAGACATAAGCATGTGGGAACGACTTCTACAGGTACACCGCAACACCACCGTCTTTAACTGGTACACAGCAACGCCACCGTCTTCAACAGGTACACAGCAACGCCACCGTCTTTAACAGGTACACAGCAGCGACACGAATAAAATGGCTTTGAACATTTTATTCTAATTCGATAGCATTTTACCTCCGGTCGGTGAAGACCGTTGGACGATATTAGATATCGTACCCGTGACGGATAGTTTCAATTAAGTAACTTCCTGACAGGATTTCGCGGGTAAACCCGTTCTCTTTATTCGATCGTCCAAAGCTGACTGCGAACATAAAGAGTGAATCACTTGGATAATTTATCCTTGTTATTTGAAGCCGTCAATTCATGAAACCTGGAACAAGTGAATCTCAATTAAGATTTTCACCATCGTTGCTTTCCAGTTGTCACAAGCTCAATTCATAAAGAATCTTGCACGTCACCTACCAAGTGCTGTTTGATGTTAACACTAGAAGGATTTCCACTCGTCACTATGATTAATAAAGAGTCACTCTGAGTGTTCTGGCAAGATCATATGATAATGCGTAGAGGCCTGGAACGAGTTTAAGTTCAATTAAGAATTAAACCACTGTTTCTTTCTAGTTTTTCACAAGATTGGTTCTAAAAGAACCGCACGTGTAACCTACCATGAGCTTGTTTGATGTTGGCTCAAGCAGGATTTCCATCTTCATTGTAATACTTGCGTATTACTCGGATGTTCTGGCAATATTACAGGAATACTGTGTAGGACTCATGAAAATCTCTTACTTTTCACAGTGTGTGAGAAAGCAAGGAATAAATGGAAAGTGTCCTAATGAGACTTTTGATGATCTCTTGGCTCTAGACTCGATTGTGCGTTTTGATTTAGTGAGCGATGGCTGGAGAGGAGTGCCACCTTTTCAATACCAGTCTATTCGGAGTGAATAAACCAATAGATAACGTGTTGATCTCCGTGTGATTAAAACAAATACCTTTTGAGAGATATTTGAGTTAGCTGGGAAGGGTTGTGCATTGCATCACTGGGTCCATGATGTCTTTCTTCAATACTGAGAATCATTAGCAAAAATGACCTCAATAGCATATGTATTGACCCGGTTTCTGCCTAAAGTTGTAAGGAGGGCTTCTTTCTTTACACCCTTTATCTTTACAATTCTTTTTCATTCTTCAACCCCTTCAATGCTTACCAATACGTCATCACTAGCACCTTGTTGTGATTGTTCCAGTGCTAGCTTAAGTACTTGGTCGGCATTCAGCTACGTTCACATTCTTCTCCATCTTTCCTAGGACTTCTAATTCTATCTAGGGAATTGTGCTTGGGAAGATTCCATCGGCTCTGATGAATCAGTGGACTAAACCTATTCCTACCACCCTTTTGTCACCACATTCATCGTGAATTAAGCGTGTTTTGGGAAGGAATTGCCACCATGAAAAATCATTGAAAATCACTTAAGGTACTTGTGATATTGAAATCAAAAGTTTTGTACCTTAGGTGTTTTGTTCATCAAAAATGCTCCCCCTTAACACGTGCTTTACACATATTAAGTTGGATAATCGTTAAGTCTTTTTCATCTTTTAGCCAAGTATCATTTAAATCTCCTTAATCCCATTTTCTCCCCTTATCCAAAATGTTAACCATTAATATTTGGGATATTGAATGGATTAACCGGTCTTTGGGTAAAAATGAAATCGATGTTTGGCCATAAAACATGTTCATGCTTCCCCTTAAGTTAATAAGGGATAGTTGTAGTGCTTTAGTATGATATATTTTGAAAGATTTAGAATCTCGTGAGAAATTCTTGAAAAATTATCATACCTTAACACTACATCAAGCCATTAAAGCACAATATTCACAAATATACATATTCACAATTGAAAAACCAATATAAAGTGGACCTGAAATGTACGACCCATTAGATGGATCGTTGCAGTAGCTTGTGGTGCACTAAATATGGTCTACCACCAACGAATCTTTCCAAGCTCCTCATCAATCTACGTTCACGGAGCTTTTGATCAATCTTCTTGATCACATAATTCGCCATCTGCCGATAACCCTTATGCCAATCCTCGGTCATCTCTGGTAAAGTCCCACCCGAATTAAGATGCTCCAATTTTCCTCTGACTTGTAGAAGAGTCCCATCACTGTACTTATAAAGCTCACCCACCCTCATAAACTTCATTAAACCTCGACTGTTCAAGTAGAAAATGCCGCAATTCGGGACAGAAATGCCGGTATAGGGACATCTATCTACATGTTGAGGTAACACTTGATTCACTGGACGGGATAGGTTAAGCTTCCTTTGATAGCTTTCGACTCCCAACTGAAGATCTTCAACTCGTTTCTTGATAACAACACTTCGTGTGAACATACGAAGTGCTCTATTCAAGGCAATGAGGTCTTCACGAGGAATATGTGTAAGTTGATCTCGGGTCATCAGAAGCAACATATCTTCGATATCCTCAAGGCGAATGATAGAAAAATCTCCCTGCTGGATTTTGTATTCTCTGTCATCCTCCCTTTTCAAACGAATCTCCGTCACATGATAATAGCCATTCTTGGCTTCAGTTTTCAACCCTAAGATGCTGGAGATGCGAATATCGGATCTAACGTTACTCCCTGAATTGACTAGACAGCAGCCCCTGTACGCCCTTCGAACTCGTTCGTCCCAGTGTGATGCACCTATGACAGCATACATATCATAATTACGATTTACCTTTGGGACCCAGAGTCGGTTTACCTTTTCCTCGATAAAGGGTATTGTCCCCCAGTTGGCAGCTTTCAGCAAGGTCAGGGAGGTTGCGTACTTTGATGACCCCTTCAGAAGATACACAAGATCATTGGTGACGAAGAAGTCGAGAGCAATCTGATTATCTTGAGTAGGATCAAGTGGAGGTGGGGCTCTTTCTGATTCATGAAGACCTGGCCGTTGAACGGTATTCAGGCCTTTCAGGATCTCATCGGCATAATACTCGAACTCCATTTGGGTCAATCGGGTTTTGGCGCGAAGTCTCTTATCCTTCAGCGCTTTCTTCACCAAAGATGGAGTAACCGAAGTCTTATACTCATGAGCAAGAAATGCACATAAGTCAATCGGACTGCGGATACGAAGATACAAAACATCTTTGTCAGCGTCTGTGATCGGATCATATTGCGCCGCTGCCGTGATCCAAGCCTGTGGCGGTGCAGTCTCGTCAATCTCCAACGTGTCTGCCCAGTCCCGTGTGCTTGATTCAGGAACAGTAGATTGAGGTTTTTTTTGTAGAGGAGTGGAAACGTGAACATCTGTTGGTTCTGATTCAGGCATCTCGGCAGTGTCATGGACGGGTGAGTGTTGTGCAGCTTCAGGTTCAGTTACCGATTCTGCAATCACAGGAGCAACAACAATAGAACTAACAGGGTTAGTGGTAACAGGTATAGATACAGCAATAGATGTACCAGGAATCGATGACGCTGCAGTAGCATTCACATCGTGGCGCCACTTGGATCGTCTTGATTCCGTTGAGGTAGATTTTTCCTTTGCCACTGCATCTTTCTTAGACTTGGTTCCAGTCTTAGCAGGTTTCTTTATGCTGGCAACCTTTTCCTCCTTTTCAGGCTGTTTACCCCCATCATCATCCTCATCGTTATCCTCGTTGCTCATCATCATCATCATCATCATCATCATCGCCATCATCATCATCATCATCACCACCATCATCGCCATCATCGCCATCATCATCATCATCATCCTCATCATCATCACCATCATCGTCATCGTCATCATTCTTTTCTTCTTCTTCTCCTTCTTCTTCCTCTTCTTCACCAGTACCCTCCTCTTCTTCACTATCTTCCCTTTCTTCTTCAGGCAGAATGTGGTATGGAACTACACTCCCAAACGATTTAAATAACCTATCATCCTCCATGATAGCGTCATTCAGGGATTTGTAAAGAGCCCGTTGAATCCTAGATTTATCAAACGATCCAAGTTCCCTCATACGAGCTTTGAGGATCTTCTTCAATTCAAAATCCGTCAAGTCATAAGCAATCTTGTAGGCGGATTCTGAAGGATTGGATGACTTGATCATCAAGTTATCAGCAGCGAGTGTCTTCAATTCATCACGCAGTTTAGGCATAAGGGATTCAACGGATTCTTTCACTCTCTGCTCAATAGAAGCTTCAAGAGCTTCTTTCTGCTCTTTATAGTTATCCTTAATAGCTCGAAGTCTCGTAATTCGTGCTTCATGCCTATCAGCTTCAGCCTTTTTGACCCGAGCAAGTTCTTTTGCATGAGCTTTACGTGTAAATTCCATATCTGCAGTGAACTTAGCAAGCATCTCTTCTTGAGCTTTCTTAGATGCTTCTTCACTTTGCACTCTTCGAAGTAGCTCTTGGCGAAGATTATCCATCTCTCTTTTTTGATTATCCGTGTGTTTGTCCAACATCTCTGCCATGACGAATGCATCCATTGAAGATGTTCCAGAGCTACTTTGGGAAGGTTGAAGAGGCTCGGTTGTTACTACGGTACTAAGGATGGGAGTTATTGGTGGAGGAAGAAATGGTGTTGAAACCGGTCGGGTTGGTAAGGGTTGTATTGGTGGAGGTTGAGTTACTAAGGGTTGAGTAGGTACCATGATTGTAGGATCACCGGACTCCTTTTCAACACTTGCTGAAACGGGGATGGATATTTCCTTTGAAGTAGAATACCGTTCGGGTGATCCAAACTCATCAACATCATCTGGTTCCACGTACTCTTCTTCAATATTCATCTGAGCACCCGAACCACTACCACCCGTATCTCTCCTACTCCTTTCAAGAGCTATCTTTATTGCTTTTCTTTCAGCCTTGTTAAGAGTAGGATCATCAATATCTTCTTCATCGTGGAGAACTAACTCATCAGCCGTACCCTTTCCCTTCTTAACTGCAGTCTTCTTCTTTTTGGATTTGGGTTCAGGTAAAGCTGTTTGCTTCCGTTTACCTTTGCTCTTAACCGTGGTAGATGAGTCTTCACCTGCTAGAATGCTTGCTCGTTGATTCTCAATTTCTTGTAGCAAGTTCTTGTAATCATCAGATGCGATAATCTCATCGGTCAGAAGATGACTGGGAATGGGACCAGGAATAACCGTATTCGAATGAGTCTCCTGCCTTAAGTCTACCAAATCATCATCATCTATCGTGTGGTGACGACTACCTGCACGCTTATCAATAGATGCATCGTTTTCCATAAAGTAATGTATGATCAGCTTAATGAACCTAGGGTACTGGTAACTTTTAACCTTACCCTTCGTGTTTGTGAAGAGTTGAAAAGTAAACTCTTCCCACAGCAATGATGCATAATCAATACCCATACCTTTGAACATACCATAAAACATCTTGATGATTGGCGGACGAACAACATCAAACCCAGTTGTTTTGGGTGTGAAACATCGGCTTAGAATCCCAAAAATAGCTTTCCATGGTTGACCAACTTTGGCAGTAGTAAACTCAGACACGGTTCGTATGTCAAGACATCCAATGGCAGTGAACATTT
This sequence comes from Glebionis coronaria, assembly GCA_025667525.1. Classification (NCBI taxonomy): domain Eukaryota; kingdom Viridiplantae; phylum Streptophyta; class Magnoliopsida; order Asterales; family Asteraceae; genus Glebionis; species Glebionis coronaria. The sequence goes on along the minus strand of CM046874.1, from coordinate 628,539,525 downwards.
CCATGATCTGGTCCTTAGTCGGGTTGGCTGAGTATGATAGGCCTTTGAGTGTCGGCCGAAATCCAAAGATCTTCCTGAAGTCTGACACAGTAAGCGTCTGCTGCTTGTTGTCCAAGGAAAATGTGATTTTGTTCGACGTCCTCTCTTTGGTAGCCCAGAACTCGTAAAGGTAGTCATAGGGCACTGAAGCACTTCTCCTTAGCGCATGCTTTAGATGATATTTATCAAGTATGGCTGTACCTACCTTAAATCCATTATGGGTAGAATGAGATACCTCCTTCAAACGGAAGTTGTTTGGAAGAAACTTTAGAGTCTTGGCTTCGGTAATGGCGGTGGCTCTGGTGTCTTGTATTTGTTGTACTGTAGGGTTAGTCATCGTCTCTGCTTAAGATAAAACACAAAGGTTGATACATACAAAAAATGAATATCATTATGATTGTATTCCTAAGCATTAAACATATGACCTAATCCCTTAAGCTTGCAAGAATCACTCAAACATCCTTCATTCAGAATAAGCATTTAATTGAGCATAAACCACTATCCGGAATAAACATGATATGGTAAACATACTATGCGGAACAATTTTCCTATGCGGAATGCCATGCCTACACGGAATAATCGTCCTATACGGAATAAACAGCCTATGCGGAATAGAACTACTATTCGGAAAGATCTGTTTATGCGGAATAAACATTCTATTCGGAAAGATCCGTCTATGCGGAATAAAGTTCTATTCGGAAAGATTGGTCTTATACGGAGTAAATTTCTATTCGGAAAGATCAGGCTATGCGGAAAAATTTCTTTATTCGGAAAGATCTGTCTATGCGGAATAAAATTCTTTATTCGGAAAGTTAGGCCTATGCGGAATAAAGATCCTATTCGGAAAGATTTCTCTTATGCGGAATAAAATTCTTATTCGGAAAGATTTGGTCTATGCGGAATATTCATTCTATTCGGAAAAAATGCTCCTATGCGGAATGTTCATTCTATTCGGAAAAAATGCCTTATTCGGAAAGATCATTCTACTCGGAAAGTTCAAACAGTTACGATTTTTCTAATTAGGCACTTATTCGTTTGATTCAAGTGTTCTAAGGGCCATATTAGTTCAATTCGTGCTATTCCGAATCAATCCCAGGCAAAACCCCCAATTAATTAAACCCTAATTAAGCAGTAACTTAGTTCGAGTGATTTAAAAGGAGTTAATTAACTTGTATTGCATGAATGATTAAACCGTTTTGATACCTTTTGAAGATCTTGATCTAGAAGATGAATGATTTTGAGATGTTTTGTTTGATTTCGTGAGATTTGTGATCTTGTATGTTAATGGCGGCAAAGAAAAGGGAAACAGATGAATGAGAGAAAGAAGAAAACGGGGGGGGGGGGGGGGGGGGGTGATGATTGACTAGGTTAAACTTTTAACAAGTTTGATACATGGTCACATTTAACCCCTCACTTTTTCTTTTTACTTCAATCAACATTCTATTGTTTTCCAAGTTTTAATACTTGTCATTTTTGACCCTATCTTATATTAAATTCCCGAGCCTTAGTGATTAACCTATCTTAACACACGCACAAATCTATTCACGACAAACTTATAAGCAACAACAAGACAAATGCCAAAGCAAACCAACCATTAACCATTGAGCTTTTTGAGTTTCCTTGAAAACTTTTGAAGATCTTTTTGATGTGAAAGATGATGTAACATTTTCTCCCCCTTAAACGATGACCCGTTTTCTATTTAAAGAGCAGTAGTCATTGTTTAACGAGGCACATGATGATGAAAACATTTTCCAATTGATGTTTTGAAAAGATCGATTCGTGGTGGAAATAAGATTTCTCTTATTTTGACAAATTAATGCACTGAGACGTACACTAATTTGTGTTAGATCAAGTTGTAAAGTAAACTTGATCCCTTTGCATGATTTGGCTTGTAAATCATGCCCGAGAAAATTAATTCCCGTTGTGAGCCAACGTTTTCCAAGGAAATACGTGACTTTAATATGAAAACCGGGTTGCAGTCAGAAATAACTACAAGCCATATGGAGCATGTTTTAAATCTTTTAAACTTCTGCTCGAACTTTATTTACAACCCGTGTCATTATTGAATGACATTTCTAGGTTCGTAAAAATTATCGATTCCAGAAGACATGCTCGTTTTATCAAAACGTTTTTGAACACACAATTTTGAAAGATTTAGAAAAATCTTTTGAGAAATTCTTGAAAAATTGTGTTCAAAGTTTTGAAAAACATTTACTTGAGCTTAAGATGTTGAATATCTTAAAAGCGAGCTCAAGTCCGAGAAGTTGTGAACTTCCCTTTGTTAAGGATAAGTTACCATCGGCGATAAACTTTCCTTTTATCTGAAGGACGAGTCCTAAGCTGACATTTACTTAGAAGTCGTTTTCATGAGCTTGAAAACTTTGACTGTTTTAACGGAAAGCTCATGACCGAGAAAGGTTAATTTCTCGTTATGAGGAAAAGTTCTCTTATTTAAAAGATACACTTTCCTTTCTGAGCTTAAAACTTCGAATGTTTTAAGACAAGCTCATGACCGAGAAAGTTGAATTTCTCGTTTTGAGGATAAGTTTATCATTAATGATAAACTTTCCTTTATTTGAAGTTCGAGTTATAGTCTGACATTTAACTGTAAGTCATAGTGCATGAGCTTAAAAACTTCGAATGTTTTTAATATTAGCTCATGCCCGAGAAAACTTAATTTCTCGTTGTTAGGATAAGTTTACCATCGGTGATAAACTTTCCTTTCTTTGAAGATCGAGTTATAGTCTGTGATGTGACTATAAGTCCTTGGTGCAGCTTAACCATGAATCCCCTGAGACATTTGTTTCTCCGATAACTGCTTCTTCAGCAACCAAACTCTTAGAGTGTCCTTAGTTGAACGGTATACAATAATTGGACCGCTTCGTTCTTTTGGAACATCAACTTTGGTACCTGCATTCTCATTAGGAGTTTGTATACTTTTGCATGGGTTAGAGATATCTATTTTAGAAGCACGTGGGGGTTCACGGTTTTCTTTTCTTGTGTCAGAGGTGGCATGAGGGGATGATTCACTTGTCTTAGTTGGCAAACGTTTCCTTTTATAGAAAATCTTAAGTTCAGGCTTAAGTGATGTATCATCCTTTGCAATTTTTTCCCTAGTAGTCTTCGTAGAATCAGAGACTATCCTAGTTAAAGGGCACTCGTTTCCTACAATAGTGAAAGTTCTACCAGTGGGGCGCCACATTTTACCAATGGGTTTGATTTTAGCGACCCACTGGGATTTAAGTCTAGCACGGGAGTTCACCTCATTAAGTAATTTTTTGATACAAGAATCATGATTTGCCGTAAAGACACATTTCCTACATGTTTTACAAGTAGCATATTTAATATCCGAGTAAGATCTAGAATTCTTAGATGATTAGTGTTGGGTAATCTAGAAGGCATCTGACTAGGTTGGACATTGCTATCTCTTACATGTGTCTTTTGAATAGCTTCCCTTTGACCAGAATCATGGCGCACATCAGTTGAACTAGTTCTAGACGTGTTCATTGAACTATTTTTAGAGAAACTAGGGGCAATCATGTGATGACGTCTTGCTAAAACTGATTTAGTCACATTAGGCCTAGTTGGTGGAGTGACTGTTCTAGAAATATGACCCAAATCAACTTGGGAGGCAAACCGCGGTCTCGAGGATTGTGGTCGCTCGGATCTAAATGCAGTAGGTTGTCTGACAATCGGTTGTCTGACGAACTGATTTGTAGGCGGTTTCCCCAAGATTGATGGTTTTTCAAGCTTAGTGTCCACACTAGGTCCTTTATTTTTCCTTAACTCTTTTTTCAACGCAGCTATAGCAAACACCTTTTCCTGTACTTGGGCCTTTAAAGTCTCATTCTCTTTGAGCAAGTTATCTTGGGATGCCAACTTAGATTCAAGCAGTTGAATTTGTTTCAAAAGATTATCCTTTTCAGCTTTAGAATCTAACACTTTTTGATCCAATTTTCTTTCAAGAACAACATTTGATTTTTCAAGTTTTTCAAAATATGTTTCAAATTTGTTCATTTTCTTTGAAAATTCAAGTTTGGCATCCTCAAGATCTTTTGATTGCCGAGCTACGATCGTTTCGAGCTCTTTAATCTTGGAATCAGAATCAGTTAACGAGGCAGTTATAAAGCATTTATCATGATGTACTATAGCATTTTGAACACTTTCTCCCCCATTATGACTCACATCGGATGAATCAGAAGTGGTACTGCTATCACTCTTTTCCATCCCATGTTTGTTATAATTAGGTTCAGAATGCTCAATATGCGGCATGTCATCAGCATATACATCATAAACAACATTATATTGTACCATGTTTGCAGGCTCTGGGTCATAAATGGGTAAGGTGTCATCAAAAGAGATCTCGTGAACATTCCCTGACGTGCCACTGGTATCATGTTGTCCTCCTGATTTCGTGCTCTTGCCATCGTTAGGCTCCAAGTTGTCAATCGTATGACCAATTTCCTCTTGCATCGAAGAGTCTTGCACTCCATTATCATACCCTTGCTGAAGTCGAGATCTTTCATAAATCGAAGACGAGACCGAGGTCATGAGTTTCAATATTGTATCACGAAAAACTCGAAGCTCGGTATGTGTATCTCGAAGAAAAGATTGGCAAAGCATCGAACTTTCAGACTTGATGATATTGAATTGGAGGAAAGGCGTGAGTTGTGTCACAAGAGCCTTATAAGCAAGTGCCGATGCAGAGTGATTAAAATTTTCATTGTTGAGTTGCTCTGCGAGTTGGGTCAAGATGGTGAACATTGATTCCATGAATATATGACGATCTGGACCAAAGATTGTCACAAATTCGCTCCCTCCTTGAATCCGTGAAAGAGTAACTAGATGACACTGAAGCATTTGAAATGAATTTATACCACTTTCTCTAGCTTTGTCTTGCATTCGATGCAAGTCTCCCTCTTTAAGTGTCGAATTGAACGAATCCATTGAAAATCGAGGAAAGATAAAGAAAAATGACGTGGATGTTGTTGTTGTCGGGTTTTTACAATTCGAATCGGTTCAAAAGATGTTGTCGGCTCAAACGATGATAAAATAAACCGGAGATCAAAGCAAAGTCGGCTCACTTCAAAAATAAAACCCGCCAACAAATAAAACCAAGCTACGATAAATATAATAATCGGGCCATCAAATATTTTACCACTTTAATTTTTTCAGAATACCCGCCTCAATACGATGTACCAAAAATTTACTAGATTAAAATACAAAAATGACAAATATTAATTGACAAACATACTAAATTAACTAAAGTAAAAAGTTAACTTAAAATTAGAAAATAAAAATAAAAGTAAAAGAAATAAAACAAATAAAAAAATCAGATATATTTGATGCGTGTCCCAAAAATCAAAGTTGCCAAAAACGTGGCAAACTTTGTATCCTCCGTCCAATTTAATTTTCCTTTGACTTTCGATGTAACCCTAAATTCCTCTTCTTGTTTACTCCGTCCCTTGACCCTATATCTTAAACAAAGCGCCCCCCTTTTTATCTCTTCCTCCTAAAAAAAACAAAACTCCATCTTTGTTTATTCCGTCTCTTGCATCTCTCCCAAAAACTCTCTCACACAAAACAACCAATACACCTCCGGCCTTTCAAACCCACAAACGCAGATCTTAATATACTTAATCGGCTACAAGATCTTCACATGAAGGTCACGGGTAGGTGTCTCCTTTTAATTTAAGTTTTAATTGTAGTCTCTCTCATCTGTAGTGTCTTTCTGTTGTGTAATTATTTGAGTTCGAGAGTTGTTGTGGGTCGAGTGTGATTGTGTGAGTGTATGAAACGAGGGTGATGTAAGGGTCGAGAGTATTGTGAGGGTGTGAGGGTCTGTGGGAGGGTCTGTGGGAGGGTGTTGGGTCGAGAGGTTGAGGGTCAGGGTAAGGTGACTGTTTTCGTGTGTTGGTTGGGTGTGACAGACGAGTCCAGTTTTTGGTCTGGGTGAAAAAGAGTCGAATGTCGGTTGTTGGTTTGGAGGTGTGGGTGTTTTGAGAAAGGTGTAACGAGAGGATGGGTGTCTTTGTGAGTCTGTTGGGGTGAGTCGAGAAGTGGTTAAGGTTGGACTGTGTGTCGAGTCTGAGAGAGTTTGGTTTGTGTGAGGTTGTTTTGGTGGGTTTGTGATTTGAGTCAGGAATCGAGTCGATTGGTTTTGTGTTCGTAGGAGTCGAGTGAGTTGAGATGTTCGAGGGTGTTCGAGTCTTGATTGGTAAAGATGGTTGTTGAGTCTTGTTCGAGTCCGGTCCCGTTATACTTTTACAGTCGAGAGTCTGTCTATTCCGAATAGTCGTCTATTCGGAAAGTCGTCTATTCGGAAAGTCGTCTATTCGGAAAGTCGTCTATTCGGAAAAAGTCGTCTATTCGGAAAAAGTCGTCTATTCGGAAAAAGTCGTCTATTCGGAAAAAGTCGTCTATTCGGAAAAAGTCGTCTATTCGGAAAAAGTCCTATTCGGAAAAAACAGCCTACGCGGAATAACAGCCTACGCGGAATAACAACCTACGCGGAAAAACTTTTTGTTGGACAGATGATGGGATATGGATAAAAAAGGACTGATGACAAGATAACAACCTGATATGAAAAAGAAGAAGAAAAACTGATTAAAAAAAATTACTGTCACCCAGATAAAGAAGACAGGTTTGGAGTGTTTTGGCAGATTGGTTTGGACTGATAAGAAAAAGAAGAAGAAAAACTGATTAAAAAAATTACTGATTAAAAAAATGATTAAAAAAATGACTGAACAAAAAAAGACTGATTAAAAAATTATTAAAAAAGTGACTGATTAAAAAATGATTAGACAAAGTTGTACTAGAAAAAAGAAAAAAAAAAAAAAAAAAAAAAAAAACTGATAAACGAAAAAACAACTAAAAATTTAAAAAAAACTGATCTAAAAGCGGATTGGACAAAGATTTAAACAAAATACGAAAAGGCTAAAAAAAATTTAGAAAGAAGGGATTTTAAAATCAAATCAATAGATAAAAATAAACGCAAATCCTAAGATTTAACCATGGCTCTGATACCAATTGAAGAATATTGATAACCTATGAATCTATGAAGTGGGTTGATGTTTTCTAGTGAGAGAAACTAGAGAGAGAAAGTGAGAGAAACTATGTGTCCTTTTATTAATATGAAAACATGAAATGTGAATAACAACCAACCCCTTTCCATGGTGGAAAGGGGTATTTATACTTCCAAGCAACATTGGGCTTGGGCCGGTCCATGACAAGCCCATGGACCGGTTCTTACTTAACTTAATAAGTAACAATTAACTATTTGTTAACTACGAGCTATTACAACATAAATCATATTGTGGAGTGACCGATACTTCTAATATACGTTAAAACGTATTTCTAACAGGGTTCTTCTTGGGTACTTCAGTAAGAGGTGGAGACGGTAATGGAGAACTAATACTAGGCGTGGAAGTAGGAGGGATAAATGGTGGTGGAAGAGGTGTAGATGGAGTAACTGGGGGAGGGATAGATGGTCCTACTAAGGTTGCTTCACTGCGTGTAGTAATAGCACTCACATTCGCTCTTGGGTTGGTAATGGTATTTGAAGGAAGAGAGCCCGAAGTAGAGGGTTGAGGAGTTGGTAAGAAACTAGCCAGCATATTCTTCAAATCATTTGTTTGAGTGCTAAAATAGGTTTGTATATCATGTCGAAGCTCGGATCTAATATCATTACCTTGTTTAGTGATATCTCCCTTCAAGTTGATGATTTGGCTTTGTAGATTCTTGATTTGCTCTCCTTGGGTCCTCATTAAGGTTTCAACATCTTGATTAATGGGTGGTTGGTGAGCTGGTGGGTGATAAGGATTAGAAGATCGAGGTGGGTTTGGGTTGCTTCTATTGTAGTTGTTGGGGTTGTGGTTTGGAGGAGAAAAACCGGGTGAAAGAAAGTTGTTAGAACGGTAACTTAACAAGTTACGATCACCTTGAGGTCGGGCTTGATAGCTTTCCGTTAAATAGTTACCATAAGCCGCATACACGTTTTTCGGATTGTCATGAGTAGAAAGACAATCAGTGTATGAATGAGGACCCCCGCAAGTCTCACAAGAAGTTGCAACAGCTTTAACTTGTTGTTGTTGATTTGTAGCCAAAAGTTGCATGTTTTTGCTTATTTCGACCATTGCGCGGGTCAATTCGGTGATATCAGGGTTTGAAGAAGTAGAAGAAACATTGACTCTCGGGTTTGATCTTGAAGATGCGGATGAATCCCAATTTTTGTGGTAAGTAGTCATGTTCTCGATAAGCTCTCTACACTCCTCATGTCTTCTTTTCATAAATGTGCCACCGATGGCTGCATTAATCGTATCACGATCACGAAAAGTTAAACCGTTGTAGAAAGTATCAATTAAGGTGACGGGGATCATGTTGTGGTTTGGACATCGATCGATCAAAACATTATATCGTTCCCAAGCATCAAAAAGTGATTCATCAGGTTCTTCCGTAAATCCACTAATTTGATTTCGAAGGCTCGTAACCATGGATGGTGGAAAGTAGCGCGATAAAAATCGTTGAGTCATCTCGTCCCAAGTATGAATTGAATTCTTCGGAAGACGATCAAACCATTTTTCGGCATGGTGGGATAAGGTGTGTGGAAATAGGTGAAGGCGAAGAAAATCAATAGTAACCCCGGGCAACTTCATGCTTTGAGTAACGGTAATGAGCTTGTCGAGGTGTTTGTTGGCATCATCATCCGGTAATCCGCCAAATGGACAAGTATTTTGGACTTTTTGGATCATGTGATGCTTCAATGAAAACTCTGGAGCCGTGATTTGCATCGGCGCAATCGGTCCTCCTCGTCCATTCATCGTGGGTTGGCACAGCTCCTCCATCGTTCGAAGGTCGGGTGGTGGAAGAATAATAAGTGTTAAAACACTTATCCTTTTACCACTTATTTTCAATAATAACAAGACCAAAACGTGTATTTTATGTCGTAAAAGTCGGAATTATGTGTGGTTTGTGTTTTATTGTATTTCAGGATAAAAATATGTAAAAGGAAGAAAACATGGGCTATCACGGGCTTTTATCGAAGAAAACGAGAAAAGACGAAGTCAAAAGATCAAGAGTGTAAAAAGAGCGGAAGTCCAAGGCCTATTCTGCAGATTTATCGAAGGAAAAGTCTAAAGACGTAAGTTTAATGAAGTCGAAGAACTCAAGTCTAATAGAAGAAGAAAATTATAAGACAAGTTCAATTTATATCGATAAATCCCGAGACGACGTAGAGAAAGACAAAGCATTTAAATCGAGTCGAGAAGAAAGAAAGAAGGAAGCAACACATTTACCTTCCCACCTCCTATAAATACCCTCCTAATGACACATTAGGAGGGTGTTAGCTAGTTTATTTTTCTTTCTTTAGTTTTATTTTTAGAGAGAGAAAGTGTTTAACTTTCTCTCACTAGAACTTCATCTTTTCTTTCTTTCATGTTTAAGCTTTAATTTGATCTTGTATTTTGGAATCATTAATCTATAAGTTCAAAGTAAGTTTTTTATCTTTAATCTTCTTCTACTTTTCTTGATTTTATTTACCTTTGATTCGTTATCATCTTTGATTTTGTTTAAGCTTGATGTTTATGTGATTAAAAAGTTTATCTTTTTATTCATCTCTAAGTTTTAATACGAATTAAGTTTTGAGCTTTTCATGCTTATTGGCTTAGTTTGTGTTTAGCTTATTTACTTTTCATTTTTCTTAAAAGTTTCATCTTTTTATGGTTTGATTTAAAAGTTTTGCTTATTTAAAGTTTAAAAAGTTCTTATTTTATACTTATTAGTTCGGCTTATTATTGATTTGGCTAAGTCTTGGTTTGAGCTTATCAAAAGTAGCTTAAAATCTTGGCTTATTTAGAATTCAAATATCATCGGAAAGGGGTTTCCCCATTCCGACTAGTATTCCGATCGCACCCTTTTCATTCCGATCAACTTCATTTATTCCGATACATAGGTATCAGAAAATGGTTTTATATTCCTTTTGGGATTCCGACCCACATTCCGACGGATGGAGTTTTTGTGATATTCCGACAGATCTCAATTTTGCCATATTCCGATCATTATTCCGATCGGATTCCGACGGCTGTTTTATTTGACATTCCGATCCTTATTCCGACATCAGTATTCCGATGGGATTCTGACGAGGGACATTCCGATGGGTTTAAGTTTGCATTACGTTTTAATTTCCAAAAATTGCACGCTTCCCGAAATCTCTGTTTTTACCAAGTGTTTTTCTAATTTTAGAGAGAAAAAGTGACAGTTTTTCTAGATTTACTTTTAGCTTATTTTAATTACCTTTTAGTTTTTAGTTTTACAAATTTTAAGTTTTAAATTCTTTTTTAAGTTTTTAATTTTTAAATCATTTATTTTCAACTCGTAATTTTAGTTTAATTTTTAAAGCTTTAATTTTACTCAACGACATTTTCGCATTTACTTTTTAATTAGTTATAGACAACGACAACCTTTTTATTTTCCACCAAGAACGACTGAGTCGCACTCTTAACTAGTAATCAATTCGAAAAGATCGGACGATAACTCTTTTATAACTAAGTGAAAACCTAGTTATTAAATGGCGCCGCTGCCGGCTCTTTTCGTTAAGGTTAACGGTTTTTAGTGAGAGACGCGTTGGATTTTGGGATCCGTTCACTTTTGAACGTTATTTTTCTTGCCGAAAATTTTCAAAAATCCTAAAAAATTAAAAAATTTCAAAAATTCAAAAAAATAGAAAAACATAAAAAAGCCAAAAATATTTCTTGTCTATTTTCCTTTTTCTTTTGCAGGTGTGTATGCGTACCCTTGCTCGTAAGAAGAAAGCAGCTCAAGCCGAAGTCATTACTCCACCTATTGTCACCATGGGCAATCAACCAATGATCGAGCTTTTGCAATCGCACGTAGAGGGCAACACCGATGCTATTGTCATACCCGAGATTGGAGCCAACAATTTTGAGCTCAAATCCGGCTTTATTCAAATGGTCTCTGCTCAACCTTTCTTGGGGCGTTCGCTTGATGATCCTCATGACCATATAAAAAGGTTTCTTCAACTCACCAATACGGTTAATGACAGGTGTGAAAACACCCATCCTTTTACCACTTATTTCTTGCTAAAACGAGACCAAAACACGTATTTAATGTCATTTGTTTGGAATTATGCGTGGTTTGTGTGTTTGTTGTGTTTTCAGAGCCAACCGGAAAAATATTGAAGAAAACATGGGATTGCACGGGTTTTATCAAAGAAAAATACGAAAAGACAAAGTCTATAGTCCAAGAGATGCAAAAGATTTGAAGTCAATGGGCCTATTTGAAGATTTATCGAAGAAAAGGACCAAAGATGGAAGATTTACATATGTCGAAGAAACTCAAGTCTATTAAATGAAGAAATTAAAAGACGAGTTGAATTTATTCGTCGACAAATCTCGAATCGAAATCGAAAACGTCAACTTTTCTGAAAAGACGAGAAGACAAAAAGAAAGGGAGAAAGCCCACTCACCAACCAAAGAGAAAGCCTATAAATACTCCTTCCATTCACATTTTTGGACTAGTTCATTTTCTTTTATTTTCTTTCCTGTTTCGTAGGAACCATCTCCCTTAAGGAGATTGGTGGTTTTTCATTTTCTTTTATTCTTCCACAATCTTGTAAGTTTAATCTTTCCATTTTGTTTGTTTTAATCTTATCATCAATACAAGTTTACATTTAATCTTTCTTTCATCTCTTATTGATTCAAAGTTCTTAAGTTTCATTTTATTGAGTTTGATCTTAAAAAGTAAGTGGGTTTCATGTTTTTGTTGTTTTGGATTGATGTTTATCATTGGTAAATGATTAGTGGTTAAATTGGTTTAAGTTTTGCTTAAAAACTTGGTGGATTTTGGGTTTAAATTCGTGTATTTATCAACCCCTGTTCTTCGCGTTTCCAAACTTGCCCAAATTCCGAATCAACATAAGATTTCGGATCAAGGGTTTTAAGATTTTATTCCGGATCAGGTTCTTTGGTTCGGAATATCAAATATTCCGGATCAACTCTATCATTCCGGATCAAGTCTTTTTCCGCATCAAAAATTTATTCCGAATCATCTTGTTCATCCGAAATAATCAATATTCCGGATGAGTAGTTATTCCGAATAAATATTTCTTTTAAAATATTCCGAATCAGTTTATATTCTGCATGAAGGCCATTTATTCCGGATAGAAATTTATTCCGGATCAGTCATTATTCCGGATCAACCACATAATTCCGAATCAAGCCATTATTCCGGATGAAGGCATATTCCGCATGAAGCAAACATTCCGCATGAAGCAAACATTCCGGATCAACCATATTTATTCCGCATGAAGCAACATTCCGAATGAAGCAGTTTTTAGGATTATTCCGCATGAGTTGATTTATTCCGCATGAGCCAAATTTCCCAAATATTCCGGATCAAGCTATTATTCCGCATCAACTGTTTTCCAAGTTTAGGTACTTTACTGTTTGATTTTAATTCTAGTTTTATTTTCAGTAATTGCTTTTAGTTTAATTTTATTATTTCTAGCATTTATCGTTTTAGTAGATATAGACCAAAGCTCCCCCTTTTAGTTACCAATTACAACAATTCCACTTTGAACCGTGATCGATTCGAGAAGATACCGAGAACGAAACAACGACATATACAATTGGGTACGAGCAACGCAAACAAAGATCTTGCAAAAGCAACATTTTTAATCAACTAAAATAACAGTTATTAAAATGGCGCCGCTGCCGGCTCTTTTCGTAAGGATCGACGGTTTCTTGTGAGAAAAATTGGATTTTGGGATCCGTTCTTTCGGGAACGTTATTTCAGGCACATAAAATTTTCAAAAACCCATAAAAATATAAAATTTTCAAAAATACAAAAACATTAAAAAACCTGTAAAAACCAAAAATATTTTCTCTTGCATTTTCTTTTTAGTGTATGCGTACTCGATCAACGTCTTACTCAGAGCCCGAGACTCTCGAAGATTTAGACATGGCCGGTGTACACAACAACAACAATAATAATCCACCCCACAACAACAATAATAATCTACCCCACCCCAACATGAATAACCCACCCTTACCCGACCTACGAACCATGGAGGAGCTATGCCAACCTACGATGAACGGACGTGGAGGCCCGATTGCGCCGATGCATATCACGGCTCAGGAGTTTTCGTTGAAGCATCACATGATCCAACAAGTGCAAACTAACCGATTTCGCGGAATTCCGGATGATGCCAACAAACACCTCGACAAATTCATTACCATCACCCAAAGCATGAAGTCCCCCGGTGTTTCTATGGATGAACTTCGCCTCCAACTATTTCCCCACTCGCTTTCTCACCATGCCGAAAAATGGTTTGACCGTCTCCCAAAGAATTCTATTCATACTTGGGACGACATGACTCAACGCTTTTTGTCGCGCTACTTCCCACCATCCATGGCCACGAGCCTTCGTTACTAAATTAGTGGATTCATGCAAGACAATGATGAATCGCTCTTTGATGCTTGAGAACGATACAATGATTTGATCGACCGTTGTCCAAATCACAACATGCTCCCCGTCACTCTCATTGATACTTTCTACAATGGTCTCACTTTTCGTGATCGTGACACGATCAACGCCGCCGCCGGTGGTACTTTTATGAAAAGGAGACCGGAGGAGTGTAGAGAGTTGATTGAAGACATGACTACTCACCACAAGAATTGGGATTCATCTGCATCCTCAAGATCTAATCAGAGAGTCAATGTTTCTTCTACTACTTCCAATCCCGAGATAACCGAACTTACCCGACAAATCGCGGATATGCACAAGGATTTCATGACCATGGCCACAAACCACTTTCAACAAGCTAAAGCCGTTTCTATTTCTTGTGACACATGTGGTGGTCCTCATTCCTACAATGATTGTCCTTCCACTCAAGGCAATTTTTGTGAAAACGTTAACGCGGCATACGGTACTTATCCCACGGGAGGCTATCAAGCTCGTCCTCAAGGAGACCGTAGCTTGCTAAGTTATCGTTCAAACAACTATCTTGCTCCACCCGGTTTTCCTCCTCCAAACCAAAACCAACAACAAAGCTATAACCAAAACAACCAATCCCAACCTCGTGCTAACAATCAATATCAATCCCAAAGAAACCCATACCCACCTCAAGGAAATTCTCAAGCTTACCAAGCTCCACCTCTCAATCAACCGATGGTAGTGAATCAAGACGTCGAGACGTTCATGAAGACTAATAGAGAGATGGTGACGAATCTTCAGAGTAAATTCGTCAACTTGAAGAATGACATGGCGAAACAAGGGAGCGATATTCGAGCCGAGCTAAGGAATGACATGGCGAAACAAAGCAATGATATTCGTGCAGACATGAGAGACTCTTTCAGCACTCAAGCGCTTAACATACGTGATATGATCGGTTCGCTCTTCCAAGGTAATCAACCCTCTTCTTCGGGTACTCTTCCGAGTAACACCGTTGCGAATCCAAGAGGGGAGATGAAAGCAATCACCACTCGTAGTGGAAAAGGTTATACGGAACCCACGCTTCCTACACCTCCACCCGTGATTGTGAACAAGGAAAAAGAGCAACTTTCCCCATCTCCTTTGCCTTCTACCCCCATTCCCCCACCACCTGTGGTTGTGAGTGATCCTACCCCCTAAAGCCTTCCTCTTCATCCGATATACCTTATCCTTCAAGGTTGAGGAAAGAGAAGCAAAAGAGCAAGGATGATATTCAAGTTTCAAACTTTCTCAAAATGTTTAAACAATTGAATTTTAACATCTCCTTTGCCGAGGCTCTCGCTCACATGCCTAAATACGCGAAGATGTTTAAAGATCTTCTTAGTGACAAGGAGAAGCTTCTTGACATTGCTCAGACCCAACTTAATGAGAATTGCTCCGCCGTTCTCTTAAGGAAATTGCCCACCAAACTTGGTGATCCGGGTCGCTTCTTGATTCCTTGCAACTTCCCGGGAGTAGAGAATTGCATGGCCCTAGCCGATCTAGGTGCCAGTATAAACTTAATGCCTTTAAGTGTCTGGAAGCAATTATCTCTCCCCGAGCTAGTCCCCACCAAAATGACTTTGGAATTAGCCAACCGTACGGTTGCTTATCCAGTGGGGATAGCCGAAGACGTCTTCGTTGGCGTTGACAAATTCACCTTCCCGACGGATTTTGTTGTCGTTGACTACGAGATGGATCCTCGTGTTCCATTAATCGTTGGATGTCCCTTCTTGAGGACCGGTCGCACTCTCATTGATGTAGCCGCGGGCGAAATAATCATGAGAGTTGGTGACGATAAAATTGTCTTCAACATGGGTAAGATTTCTAAGCAACCTTATTCATGTGAGAGTGTTAATGCTATTGATGTTCTCGATGAGGCTTGTGAAGAACACTTTCATGATGCTTGCAAAAGTACTCTCTCTCTTCTCTACCCAATGTTGAGACCGTTGCCTCAATTGCTCCGTCATTGACTCTTTTTGGAGAAAGTGACTTGGATGATTTCGAAGCTAGCTTGGGTCCTCTTGATCTTAAGTATGATGATTCTTCCACCGATTGGGATGAAGACATTCGTACAATTGAGAAACTTCTCAATGAAGACCCGTTTTCTCCTCCTTCTCCTAAAGAGGTGACTAATGATGATCCATCGTTAGTTACACCATCTATTGAGGATCCTCCTACTCTTGAGCTTAAGGACTTACCTCCTCATCTCGAGTATGTTTTCTTAGAAGGCATTGATCAACTTCCCGTTATCATTGCTAAGGACTTAAAAGCCGATGAGAAAACTCGTCTCATTGAAGTTCTCAAGAAACATAAAAGAGCTATCGCTTGGAAAATCTCCGATATTCACGAAATTGATCCTCACTTTTGCACACATAAAATTCTCATGCAGGACGACTTTAAGCCCACAATTCAAAGCCAAAGAAGGGTGAATCCTAAAATCCATGACGTCATCAAAAAATAGGTTATCAAACTTCTTGATGCGGGTATGATTTATCCTATCTCGGATTCATCATGGGTTAGTCCAGTCCTTTGTGTGCCTAAGAAAGGCGGAATCACCGTTGTGCCCAATGTAAACAACGAGTTGATCCCTACACGTCTCGTTACTGGGTGGAGAGTTTGTATAGACTATCGCAAACTCAATGATGCCACGAGAAAGGATCATTTCCCTCTTCCTTTTATGGACCAAATGCTTGAACGTTTAGCGGGTAATGAATATTACTGCTTTCTTGATGGTTTCTCGGGTTATTTCCAAATACCCATCGATCCCCAAGATCAAGAGAAGACAACATTCACTTGTCCCTATGGCACATTTGCCTACAAAAGGATGCCTTTTGGCTTATGCAATGCCCCCGGGACTTTCCAAAGGTGCATGTTGGCTATCTTTCATGACATGGTTGAGCAAACCATGGAAGTCTTCATGGATGATTTCTCGGTCTTTGGGGATTCCTTCTCTTCTTGCCTTGCCAATTTAGAACGTATGCTTAAGCGGTGCGAAGACACTCGCCTTGTTCAGAATTGGGAAAAATGCCATCTTATGGTAAAAGAAGGCATTGTGCTAGGACACAAAATCTCTAAAGCCGGTCTTGAAGTCGACCGTGCTAAACTGGATGTCATAGCCAAATTACCTCCACCTTCAACCGTGAAGGGTGTGAGAAATTTTCTGGGTCATGCGGGCTTCTATCATCGATTCATTCAGGATTTCTCTAAAATCGCTCGCCCGATGACCCACCTCTTGGAAAAAGATACTCCTTTTATCTTTTCTAAAGAGTGTCTTGAAGCCTTCAATCTTCTTAAGGATAAGCTAACTAAGGCACCGGTCTTGGTTACCCCTAATTGGGAGCTACCCTTTGAATTGATGTGCGATGCTAGCGACTTTGCTATTGGTGCGGTTTTGGGACAAAGGATCAACAAACATTTCCAACCAATCCATTATGCTAGCAATACAATGACGGAGGCTCAATTGCATTATACGACAACCGAAAAAGAGCTTTTAGCTGTTGTCTATGCTTTTGAAAAATTTCGCCCCTATCTTGTTTTATCCACCAGCATCGTATACACGGACCATTCAGCGTTGAAGTACTTGATGACTAAGCACGACTCTAAGACAAGACTTCTTCGCTGGGTTTTACTCCTTCAAGAATTCGACATTGAAATTCGTGACAAGAAGGGTGCCGAAAACCTAGCCGCGGATCATCTTAGTAGACTTGAGGATCCATATCAAGGGGATCATCCGAACAAAGAGATTAATGACTCTTTTCCCCTTGAGACCTTAATGTCTATTAATCTCAATCTGGATGACACCCCGTGGTTTGTTGACATTACAAACTACTTAGCGGGTGGTGTTCTCATCAAAGGGTTAACATTCCAACAAAAGAAGAAGTTCTTGAATGATGTTAAGACTTACTTTTGGGATGACCCTTTTCTATTCAAACAATGCGCTGACTTGATTATTCGCCGATGTGTTGACGGACCGGCCGCTTTGGACATTCTCAAGGCTTGCCATAAAGGACCCACCGGTGGTCACTTTGGTCCCAACTACACCGCCAAAAAGGTGTTTGACTCGGGATTTTATTGGCCCACCATTGATCGTGATGCTCACGAGATGGTTAAACATTGTGATGCTTGCCAAAAACAAGGCAAGATCACACATAAAGATGAGATGCCTCAAAATTTCATACAAGAATGTAAAATCTTTGATGTATGGGGCATCGACTTTATGGGGCCATTCCCTTCTTCTAAAGGCAACAAATACATCCTTGTCGTTGTTGACTACGTTTCCAAATGGGTTGAAGCCAAAGCTTTACCCACTAACGACGCGAGGGTGGTTTGTAATTTCTTGAAACAACTGTTTGCTCGATTCGGTGTTCCTCGTGCTATAATCAGTGACCGCGGGACTCATTTTTGCAATGATCAATTTGCAAGAGTCATGGCTAAGTATGGTGTCAATCACCGTCTTTCCACCGCTTACCATCCTCAAACCAACGGTCAAGCCGAGATATCCAACCGTGGATTGAAGCGAATTTTGGAACGTACTGTGGGAGAGCATCGTGCCTCGTCGGCTGATAAACTTGATGATGCTCTGTGGGCTTTCCGTACCGCCTATAAGACACCGATTGCTTGTACACCTTATCGTCTTGTATACGGGAAAGCATGCCACCTTCCCATCGAGCTGGAACATAAGGCATACTGGACCTTGAAGTGGGCTAACTTCGACATCAACAAAGCCGGTGATCTTCGCAAGATTCAACTCAACGAGCTACAGGAATTGAGGAATGAAGCTTACGAGAACTCATTGATCTACAAGGAGAAGACCAAGATTATCCACGATGCTAAAATTAAGAACCGAGAGTTCCACGTTGGTGATCAAGTCTTACTTTTTAACTCTCGGTTGAAGATCTTCTCGGGCAAGTTGAAGAGTCGCTGGTCTGGTCCATTCACCATCGCCAATGTCTTTCCCTATGGCACCATTGAGCTTTCTCAGCCAAATGGGCCCAATTTTAAGGTGAATGGCCAGCGTTTGAAGTTGTACTTTGGTGAGGACATCTCTCATGAGATGTTTCCATCCCTCACCACGTTTCCCTTGAATTAGTTCGGGACCGAGTCAGGCTCGTGACTCGGTTAACAAAAACAAGCGCTCCTCGGGAGGCAACCCGAGTATCTATCCCCCTTTCCCGTTTTCATCCTAAGTGTAGGGGGAGCTATATAGGTTGCTTGTGTTTGTATGGTGATGTGATTACAGGGATAAGTGCACTCTTGGAATCTTTGAAGAACCGTGCTCCCATGTTATCCGCAATACCGGTTCTATCTCTTAACTATCGTGATTAAATTTTCTTCATACTCACATTTGAAATTGATCACTTTAGTCGTCTCTTCCTTAGCTTGATTTAAACAACGTGCACAATGTCATAAGTGTAGGGGAGAATTTTCCCACATGCTTAAACATTGAGGACAATGTTTATTTTAAGTGTAGGGGAGACTTCTATCAAAGTTTTAAGTGGACTTTTCCATTAAAATGCCTTCTTTTAACCGGAAAATCATCTTTTTCAGCATTTTTCAAATTTTTAATTAACTTTGGCCATTTAGTCGTAATTTTTAAATTTTTATCGTTGCTTTCATATGTATATATCCCGCAATAAAGTCAAAAATATTAATAAAGTGGTGTAGCTAGTTTCGAAGTCTTTGACATATTAGGCCCGTTGTGATTATTTTGACTCAACCCGAATAGACTTATCCAAGTTTATTCTAGCAAGTATCCTTAACCATGTAGACCTTAATTGGTTTATTAGGCTAAGCATCCACGAGTCTCATTACTTGAGATTTTAAATTGTGGAGGACGAGAAATGATAGAGTCAATTATAAGTCGGTATTCTTGCACAAGCACACTTGGTGTGATTATTTGCCTATTCTCCCATCACTTGCTAATAATTTATCTGCAATAAGTAAGGTCGTATGATTTGAAAAGTTACTTAGCTTCTAGCCCAAGATCGTTTAAAAGTTTCTCGGTAATGATAAGAGTTCATAGCCAAGGCATAACTTATGAAGCGGGGCGCGAAGATTGGCGAGTCCGAAAAGGCCCTAACAAGGCATGAGGATTCAATCTTATTGCTAAAGATCCAAGGTGATGTGAAAAGCATTATTCCCAAAATCAATATGAAGGATCAAGACTCACGACGAAAAGCAATCAACTCCCATAAAGATCATGGAGAAATCTATCCAAAAAGACCCTAACAAGGTATGAGAATAAATAGATCCAAGTCCGAAAAGGAGGCGGATCCTTGTATCTCAAAATCCCAAATAACGATTGAAGAAATAATGATGAAGTCGTGGTCAACAAAGTTGGAGTATCCCTCAAAAGTCTCCAAGTGAAGAAACTCTATTAACGAAGAGAAGACCATTATCTCAAGAACGTCTCTCAAGATATGAAGTATGAAGTACATGCCAAATATCGGCCCGAGAAAGGTCTCAAATCGTGAAGCGAGTTATGCCAAGATATGAACTTTTTGATATCCCGAGAAGCAGTTTTAAGAGATTTTGTCCTTTAGCTAACTATTGATCAAATCGTCCTACTTTGCTTTCAGCCTAAATAAACTATCGCAATAAGTCCAAAAATGCATCTTCATGATCATTCTAAGACAAAAATAAAATATAAGAGATACACCTAGGAATAAGGGAGTTTAAGCATATAATTAAGCCATGTGTGTAAGTGTTTGTTTTGCTAACTTATAATAACAATGATCTCGTTTTTAAGCTTAGTTTGGGGAACGTGAAACTTGAGGGTGATAAATCTTCGCAGCACCGAAGCCCTAATGTAAGTCTTAGATCTCTTTGCAAGTTATTTCCATGTAGCTATTTTCAAGTGAAAATGGTTTTCTATTCCTTTTGTTTCCTTTAAAGTTTTAATTTCTCTTAGTATTTAAATTTTTGTTTAGTAGTATTTTAATAAGGCCAAGGTTGATTGATTATGAGAAAAGTGTAAATTTGCTTTGTCACTAAGCATTGCATGAGGGCATGGCAATGGTTAAGTGTAGGGGATTTGATAGGTTTGAAAACACCCATCCTTTTACCACTTATTTCTTGCTAAAACGAGACCAAAACGCGTATTTAATGTCATTTCTTTGGAATTATGTGTGGTTTGTGTGTTTGTTGTGTTTTCAGAGCCAACCGGATAAATATTGAAGAAAACATGGGATTGCACGGGTTTTATCGAAGAAAAATACGAAAAGACAAAGTCTATAGTCCAAGAGATGCAAAAGATTTGAAGTCAATGGGCCTATTTGAAGATTTATCGAAGAAAAGGACCAAAGATGGAAGATTTACATATGTCGAAGAAACTCAAGTCTATTAAATGAAGAAATTAAAAGACGAGTTGAATTTATTCGTCGACAAATCCCGAATCGAAATCGAAAACGTCAACTTTTCTGAAAAGACGAGAAGACAAAAAGAAAGGGAGAAAGCCCACTCACCAACCAAAGAGAAAGCCTATAAATACTCCTTCCATTCACATTTTTGGACTAGTTCATTTTCTGTTATTTTATTTCCTGTTTCGTAGGAACCATCTCCCTTAAGGAGATTGGTGGTTTTTCATTTTCTTTTATTCTTCCACAATCTTGTAAGTTTAATCTTTCCATTTTGTTTGTTTTAATCTTATCATCAATACAAGTTTACATTTAATCTTTCTTTCATCTCTTATTGATTCAAAGTTCTTAAGTTTCATTTTATTGAGTTTGATCTTAAAAAGTAAGTGGGTTTCATGTTTTTGTTGTTTTGGATTGATGTTTATCATTGGTAAATGATTAGTGGTTAAATTGGTTTAAGTTTTGCTTAAAAACTTGGTGGATTTTGGGTTTAAATTCGTGTATTTATCATCCCCTGTTCTTCGCGTTTCCAGACTTGCCCAAATTCCGAATCAACATAAGATTCCAGATCAAGGGTTTTAAGATTTTATTCTGGATCAGGTTCTTTGGTTCGGAATATCAAATATTCCGGATCAACTCTATCATTCCGGATCAAATCTTTTTGCCGCATTAAAAATTTATTCCGAATCAGCTTGTTCATCCGGAATAATCAATATTCCGGATGAGTATTTATTCCGAATAAAGATTTCTTTTAAAATATTCCGAATCAGTTTATATTCCGCATAAAGGCCATTTATTCCAGATAGAATTTTATTCCGGATCTACAACTACATTCCGGATCAGTCATTATTCCGGATCAACCACATTATTCCGAATCAAGCCATTATTCCGGATGAAGGCATATTCCGCATGAAGCAAACATTCCGCATGAAGCAAACATTCCGGATCAACCATATTTATTCCGCATGAAGCAACATTCCGAATGAAGCAGTTTTTAGGATTATTCTGCATGAGTTGATTTATTCCGCATGAGCCAAATTTCCCAAATATTCCGGATCAAGCTATTATTCCGCATCAACTGTTTTCCAAGTTTAGGTACTTTACTGTTTGATTTTAATTCTAGTTTTATTTTCAGTAATTGCTTTTAGTTTAATTTTATTATTTCTAGCATTTATCGTTTTAGTAGATATAGACCAAATCTCCCCCTTTTAGTTACCAATTACAACAATTTTACTTTGAACCGTGATCGATTCGAGAAGATATCGAGAACGAAACAACGACATATACAATTGGGTACGAGCAACGCAAGCAAAGATCTTGCAAAAGCAACATTTTTAATCAACTAAAATAACAGTTATTAGTTAAGTATAATGGGGTTTCACAAGAAGTGATTCGCTTGCAACTTTTTCCTTTCTCTTTAGAGGGACAAGCCCGGAATTGGCTTGATAAGGAACCGCCACAAAGTATTCTTACGTGGACAGATTTAGAGACTAAATAACTACTTTTTCCCACCCTCACGTACTACCGCTTTGCGGAATGAAATCATTACCTTTGAACAAAAGTACGGTAAGACATATAGTGAATCTTTGGACCGTTTTAAGGAACTTTTAAGAAAGTGTCCACAACATGGTTTCACAAAAGTACATCAAATTAATACTTTTTACAATGATTTAAGCATGAATGACCCAGATACACTAAATAGTGCCTCGGGGGGTAATATTTTGGTTAAGTCTTCTAATGCCGCATGGGATATTATTGAGAATAAGTCTAGAGTGCAAACTAAGAGTGTTCGGACTAATGTGGCTAGTGCTAGTACTAGTGAGAGCGACAAGAGAATTGATAAGCTTACTTCGCTTGTTGAAACACTTGCTCTACAAACCGCTAACAATACCAAAGCCATCAATGCGCAAGTTAATGCTTTGAGTCAGTCATGTGAAATATGCGGGGGATCTCATTCATACACCGATTGTCCTTCGATTCATGACAATCCGGAAAATGTGTATGCCGCCAACGGTAATTTTTCTACGGGAGGCTATCAAGCACGTCCTCAAGGTGACTGTAATTTGCTCAGTTATCGTTCAAAAAACTTTCTTTCGCCGCCCGGTTTTCCACCTCAAAACCCAAACAACCTCAATCGCAACAATCAACACCAACCTCGAGCTCCAAATCAATATCAAACCCAAAGAAACCCATATCCACCTCAAGGAAACAACCAAGTTTACTATCAACCCGCTTATCAACCACCTGCATACCATGCTCTTCCTCCCAACCAACCCATCACATTTAATCACGAGGTTGAAACTTACATGAGGATTAATGATGCGATAGTGTAGAATCTTCAGCGACAAATGGCCAACTTGAAAGGAGATATGGTGAAACAAGGGAATGATCTTCGAGCCGATATGCGAAACTCTTTGAGCAGTCAAACGAATGACTTAAGAGAAATGATGGCTAGTTTCTTCTAAAGTAATCAAGCCTCTGGTTCGGGTTCTCTTCCGAGTAACACCGTTGCTAATCCCAACGGGGAGATGAAAGCAATCACCACTCGCAGTGGAAAAGGTTTAAAGGAACCCGAGCTTCATACACCTACACCGGTGATTGTGACAAAGGAAAACGAGTCTACTTCTCCAATTCCTCCACCTTCTATTTCTCCAATTCCTCCACCTTCTACTTCCACCCCTCCACCACCCAAGGATGTGAGTGAGAATTATATTCCAAATCCTTCATCTCAACCCAATATACCTTATCCCTCAAGGTTAAGGAAAGAGAAGTTGAAGAACAAGGATGATATTCAGGTTTCTAACTTTCTTAAAATGTTTAAACAACTGAATTTCAACATCTCCTTTGCTGAGGCTCTCGCTCACATGCTGAAATATGCTAAAATGTTTAAAGATCTTCTCAGTGATAAGGAGAAACTTCTTGATATCGCTCAGACCCAACTTAACGAGAATTGCTCCGCAGTTCTCTTAAGGAAATTACCCACCAAACCTGGTGATCCAGGTCGTTTTCTCATTCCTTGCAACTTCCCCGGGGTAGAGAATTGTATGCCCCTAGTTGATCTAGGTGCTAGTATAAACTTAATGCCTTTAAGCGTTTGGAAACAATTGTCTCTACCCGAGCTAGTCCCTACACGAATGACATTGGAATTAGCTAAACGTACGGTTGCTTATCCAGTGGGGATAGCCGAAGATGTCTTCGTCGGTGTCGACAAATTCACCTTTCCGACGGATTTTGTTGTCGTTGACTACGAGATGGATCCCCGTGTTCCATTAATCATTGGACGTCCATTCTTGAGGACCGGTCGCACTCTCATTGATGTAGCCGCGGGCGAATTAATAATGAGAGTTGGTGACGATAAAATCGTCTTCAACATGGGTAAACTTTCTAAGCAGCCTTCTGAAAACGAGACCGTTAATTTCATTGAAGTTCTTGATGAGGCTTGTGAAGAGCATTTCAAAGACGCTTGTAAAAGTGGTTCTTCTTCTCTACCCATTGTTGAGACCGTTGCCTCTATTGCTCCCTCACTAACTCCATTTGGAGAAAGTGACTTCCTTTTGAAAGAATTTGAAGCAACTTTAGGGAATGTGGACTTAAATTATGACGATTCTCCCTCCGATTGGGATGAAGACATTTGTACCATTGAGAAACTTCTCAATGAGGACCATATTTCTCCACCATCTCCTAAAAAAATCTCTATCGATGATCCGAATTTGACTACACCTTCCATCAAAAATCCTCCGGATTTAGAACTTAAGGATTTACCGTCTCATCTCGAGTATGTTTTCCTTGAAGACAATAAGACGTCACCCGTCATCATCGCTAAGGACTTGAAAGAAGACGAAAAATCTCGACTTATCGCCGTGCTGAAGAATCATAAGAAGGCGATTGCTTGGAAAATCTCCGATATTCGTGGAATTGATCCTCACTTTTGCATACATAAAAGTCTCATGGAGGAAAATTTTAAACCCACTATTCAAAGCCAAAGAAGGGTGAATCCCAAGATCCATGATGTTATCAAAAAAGAGGTTATTAAACTTCTTGATGAGGGAATGATCTACCCTATCTCGGATTCACCATGGGTTAGTCCGGTCCATTGTGTGCCTAAGAAAGGCAGAATCACCGTTGTGCCCAATGAAAACAACGAGTTGATTCCTACTCGTCTCGTTACAGGGTGGAGAGTTTGTAAAGACTATCGCAAACTCAATGATGCTACGAGAAAGGATCATTTTCCCCTTCCTTTTATGGACCAAATGCTTGAACGTCTAGCGGGTAATGACTATTACTGCTTTTTAGACGGTTTCTCCGGGTATTTTCAAATTCCCATCGATCCCAAAGACCAAGAGAAAACCACATTCACTTGTCCTTATGGAACATCTGCTTGTAAAAGAATGCCTTTCGGCTCATGCAATGCTCCTGGAACTTTCCAAAGGTGTATGATGGCTATCTTCCATGACATGGTTGAAGAAACTGTGGAAGTCTTCATGGATGATTTCTCGGTCTATGGTGATTCTTTCTCTACTTGCCTTGCCAATTTAGAACGTATGCTCAAACGGTGTGAAGACACTCGTCTCGTTCTTAATTGGGAAAATTGCAATTTCATGGTAAAAGAAGGCATTGTTCTTGGACACAAAATCTCCAAAGCCGGTCTTGAAGTGGACCGTGCTAAAGTCAATGTTATTGCTAAATTACCTCCACCTTCAACCGTGAAGGGTGTGAGAAGTTTCCTTGGTCATGCGGGCTTCTATCGTCGATTCATTCAAGATTTTTCTAAAATCGCTCGCCCGATGACCCACCTCTTGAAAAAAGATACTCCTTTTATCTTTTCTAAAGAGTGTATTGACTCCTCCAATCTTCTTAAGGACAAGCTAACTAAGGCACCGGTCTTGGTTACCCCTAATTGGGAGCTACCTTTTGAATTGATGTGCGATGCTAGAGACTTTGCAATTGGAGCGATTTTAGGTCAACGTGTGAACAAACACTTCCAACCAATCCATTATGCTAGCAAGACAATGACGGGGGCTCAATTGCATTTAAAAGAGCTTTTAGCTGTAATGTATGCTTTTGAGAAATTTCGCCCCTATCTTGTTCTTTCCACCACCATTGTCTATACCGACCATTCCGCGTTGAAGTACTTGTTAACTAAACAAGATTCTAAGCCAAGACTTCTTCGTTGGGTTTTGCTCCTTCAAGAATTTAAAATCGAAATTCGTGATAAAAAGGGAGCGGAAAACCTAGCCGCGGATCATCTAAGTAGACTTGAGGATCCTTATCAAGGGGGTCATCCGAATCAAGAGATCAATGACTCTTTTCCCCTTGAGGCCTTAATGTCTATCAATTCTAATCTTGATGACACCCTGTGGTTTGCAGATATTGCAAACTACTTGGCAGGTGGAATTCTCAAGGAAGGGTTAACGTCCCAACAAAAGAAAAAGTTCTTTAAAGACATTGAACACTATTTTTGGGACGACCCTTACCTTTTCAAACAATGTGCGGATCTTGTTATTCGTCGATGTGTTGATGGGCCGGCAGCATTACTATTCCTTGAAGCTTGCAATAAAGGACCCACCGGTGGTCACTTTGGTCCCAATTACACCGCGAAGAAAGTTTTCGACTCTGGTTTTATTGGCCCACCATTTATCATGATGCTCATGAAATGGTTAAACATTGTGATGCTTGCCAAAGACAAGGCAAGATCACACATAAAGATGAGATGCCTCAAAATTTCATACAAGAATGTGAAATCTTTGACGTATGGGGCATCGACTTTATGGGGCCATTTCCATCATCCAAAGGGAACAAGTACATCCTCGTAGCCGTTGACTACGTATCTAAATAGGTTGAAGCCAAGGCTCTCCCTACGAACGATGTGAGGTGGTTGTGAACTTTTTGAAGCAGCTTTTTGCTCGATTCGGTGTTCCTCGTGCTATAATCAGTGACCGTGGGACTCATTTTTGCAATGATCAATTTGCTAGAGTCATGGCTAAGTACGGTGTCAATCACCGTCTTTCCACCGCTTATCATCCCCAAACAAATGGTCAAGCCAAGATATCTAACCGTGGATTGAAGCGAATTCTTGAGCGTACTGTGGGAGAGCATCGTGCCTCGTGGGCCGATAAGTTAGACAATGCTTTGTGGGCTTTTCTTACCGCATATAAGACGCCGATTGGTTTCACTCCATATCGTCTTGTGTTGTAACACCCCATTTTGATAATGGAATGTCACGCGTAATTATGGCGTGTCATCAAAGCATGCAAGGATAAATGTATAAAAACATTACATGACCATAGGGATAACCAGAATCAAACATCGGTTCCCAAACATAAGCCCAAAACATAATAAAGCAAAAGAAATGAATGAAAGACTACACAAGCATAATATATGAAGGCAAAAAGAAAAGAAGTCTCTAGCAGCTTCCATCCTATGCACGTCCTCCAAATGCTCGAATCTTTCCTAGGGTACCTGCCGTTTTGGGACGTGGAAAGGAAAGTAACGGCTGAGCAAAACGCTCA
This sequence comes from Glebionis coronaria, assembly GCA_025667525.1. Taxonomy (NCBI): domain Eukaryota; kingdom Viridiplantae; phylum Streptophyta; class Magnoliopsida; order Asterales; family Asteraceae; genus Glebionis; species Glebionis coronaria. The sequence continues at coordinate 628,512,134 of CM046874.1, read as the reverse complement.
GTGCACGGATATAGACATAGTATGAATGACTAAGCATAATAAAGACTTAATAGCAGCGGAAATGTATAAGTCCTAGAAAACCTGGAACATGTTCATAAAACTGGTTTTATAGTTTGAAAAGCCTTATGTTTATCTTATGAAAACTGTTTAACATATTTTACCATTAGCCAATATAGGTCATGAAAATCCACCGTGCATGAATACTTGGAGGGGTGACCTCATCATGCAAATTAGAGGGGTTGCCTCTAATTTAATATACTGGTTTTTGGGTAGGATGGATCAGCTCCTTGTGAAGGATGCAAGGCACACACCACATTCACCATGAAATCCTGACTGAAAACATGTAACTAGGATGCACCCATACGCCCCACATGATAAATATAATATAAATGGCCAAAAGCTGAAGGGACGCCACGAGCAATCACTCCGCCGTGGTGAAGTCATAACATCAGTGCCTCTAATGTTATGGTTATGGTACCTCCATAACTAGGTGAAACTGGTCATGCATGTATATGGCTATAGGTAATCTTAATTAAACATAAGCAATCAAACACATAACTTATACTACGGGAAAACAGTTGGTTGCATACGGGGAATCCTAATAAGGAAAGAATGTCCATACTGAAAGGACGGGAATCCGTACCTTATGTCCAGTGAACGAAGAAGATGAACTGAGAGGAATCCTACTTCCGAATCACTAGTTCTACATAAATACATACATGAATAAGTATCTGCTTACTAAATACGTAGCTGGTTTTATGTCATGTCTTAGCTTATTTTATGTGTTCTTACCATGTTTTACTGTTTTAAAGCCTTAAACTTGTGTTTTATCTTATATTCTGTTTAATCTGATTAAGTATTTCTGGTATTTCATGTGTTATTATACTTACTGTGCAATAATAAGTAACTTTCCAAAATAGCAGGTTTCCTAAAAGAGAAAGTTTCCAAAAATAGAAAGTTTCCAAAAATAGAAAGTTTCCAAAAATTGAAAGTTACCAAAAATTGAAAGTTTCCAAAAATAGAAAGTTTCCAAAATAGAAAGTTTCCAAAAATAGATTTACTGCTTAAAATAGATAAGTTTCTAAAAATAGAAAGTTTCCATAAATAGATTAGATGCCTTAATTAAATAAGTTTCCATAAATAGATTAGCTGCCTGAAATAAATAAGTTTCTAAAGATAGAAGGTTTCCATAAATAGATTAGCTGCCTTATTTAATTAAGTTTCTAAAAATAGAAAGTTTCCATAATTAGAAATAAGCTGGTTAAATAAGCTAAGTATATAAGCCTAAGTGTTTTCATGATTATTTTCTAATTCATATGATATAATGTATAGTTTAATAATTATTTCATGTAATTAAATTAAACTATAGGTTAAAATATTTAATTAAAGTATAACATGTTTTTAATTAAATAAGTTAAATACTTAGGTTAAAATATGTATTATTATATATTAATAATATAACCTAAGTCATGTTAAATAATTAATTATATCCATGGTTTTAAAATAATTAATTAATCATAAGTCTTAAATATATAAATACTTAGGTTAAAATAATTTCATGATCATTAATAATTAAATAACCTAAGTCATGTTACTAAATTAATCACATCATTTTATTAATTTAATTTTAACATAAGATCATAACATAAAAAAAACTAACATACACCATGAACCGGATCTAGACTAAAAAACATGAACCGGACATGAAATCAACACCGTACCCCGAACCAACTCGGGGTACCCCGTGTTTCACTGCTGTCGTGGGACCCACACGCACCAACTAAGACCATATGGTCTTGGTGGTGGTCGGCTTGGCAAACCGAGACCCATTCGGGTTCGGTGCAGCCTGCAACCAAAAACAAACACCCCTTAAAACACCCTTTTGATTTTATTTAACACCAAAACATGTTAGATCCATGTTTAATTAATAGGTTTTTGTAAAAACATCACATGTTCTTGATTTATAAAAAGATTAAATCAAAAGAAAAGGTTTAAAAAGGATTTACCGAATTCGTGGATCAAAAGGATGAAGAACAAACACGATCACCAACTTAATTTCCAAGATCCAAGATCACAAACAACCTCTTGTGGTGTTCTTAAGGTGGCGGCACAAAGAATAACAAGGAAGAGGGTTTTAGGGTTTTTTTCTAAAAATCTTCTGTGAATGAAAATGAGTAGTGAAAAATATCCCTTTTCCTTTTTAGTGAAAAATTGATGGGCTAAGCCCATGCCCCCTCCTAATTTCGTGGTAATGGGGCCCACAAGGGGTAACCCGAATGTTTTCCGTGTCTAAAACATTGGTGTGTTCTCGTGTGTTAAGTTGTACGTTCGTGATTATTTATGTTCGCGTTTTAAGTGTTCTCGTTACGTAAATATCGTGATCTAATATATTTAATTACGCTCGTAATAAATATATATACGTATTTAATAATAGTTCGTGTTTTAATTACGTTCATGATTTCATGATCGCATGTTCGTGATTAATTATTGTGAAATAATTATTACGTGCTCGTGCGTAGTAAATACTTATCGTGTTCTAACACGTACGTAATACGTAAAATCCTAACACGTAATCGTAATCATGCTATATTAGGAAAGTTTAAATCTAGTACGTACGATCTTAAGGGTACTATTCATGGTAAAAGCATGCGGGTTTTACATGTGTACGGGAAAGCATGCCACCTCCCTATTGAGCTGGAACATAAGGCATACTGGGCCTTGAAGTGGGCCAATTTTGACATCAACAAATCCGGTGATCTTCGGAAGATTCAACTCAACGAGCTCAATGAACTGAGGAATGAAGCTTATGAGAACTCATTGATCTACAAGGAGAAGACCAAGATCATTCATGATGCAACGATTAAGAACCGATAGTTCCACGTAGGTGATCAAGTTTTCCTCTTTAACTCTCGGTTGAAGATCTTCTCGCGCAAGCTGAAGAGCCGTTGGTCTGGTCCATTCACCGTCACCAAAGTCTTCCCATATGGCACCATTGAGCTTTCACAGCCAAATGGGCCAAATTTCAAAGTGAATGGCCAGCGCGTGAAGTTGTAATTTAGTGAGGACATCTCTCATGAGATGATTTCATCCCTCACCACGTTTCCCTTGAATTAGTTCTGGGTCGAGTCAGGCTCGTGACTCGGTTAACAAAAACAAGCGCTTCTCGGGAGGCAACCTGTTGATCTATCCTTTAAAGTTTTCATAATAAGTGTAGTGGGGAGCCCCGTATGTGTTTGTTGTCTTGTTTCTTCTAATGTGCAGGGATTAAAGCTTCAAAGATCCATTCTCGATGACTTCTGACGAACCGTGATCCCGTCTTCCCGTATTCCCGGTTCTATCCTAAATTGTCGTGATTCAATATTTCATATCTTATATGTTCACATTGAAATCACTATAGTTGTCCTTTCCTTAGCAAGATTTAAACAACGTGCACAATGTCCTAAGTGTAGGGGAGTTTACTCCCACATGCTTAAACATTGAGGAAAATGTTTATATCAAGTGTAGGGGGGACTTCTATCGAAGTAAGTGGGCTTTTCCATGAAATTGTCCTCATTTTAACCGAAAAATCTGATTTTTCGACATTTTTCAAAATTTTTAATCTATTTTGGCCTTGTAATTTTCCTTTGCTATCGTTATTTACTTTCTTTGCTAGAATAAATTTTCAATAAAGTGGTTTTAAATTTTTCAAAGTCGTGAATATTTTGACTCAACCCGAGTTTACTTATCTAAGTTTACTCTAGCTAGTATCCTTAACGTGTTTAAGTCAAGTTTTGCTAGGCTTTTATATAGGGAACTTTAAAACGCGAAAGTCTTAACTCTCACGGGTTAAGAACAAGAACTTTTTGCAAGTTCCTATAATTTATCCTAGAGAGTCGTTTATCAAGGGAACTTTAAAATGTGAATTCTAAACTTGAAAAAGTCTAAGAGTTTGCAAGATCCTATAGATGACTCGAAAACCCAAAACTTTGATTTAATTGGCTAAGCATCCACGAGTCTCATTCCTTGAGATTTTAAATTGTGGAGAACGAGAGATGATAGAGTCAATTATAAGTTTGGTATTCTTTCGTGAATTTATGTGAGTTGATTATAAGCTTTTTCTCCCATCGCTTGTTAATAAATTTAATTGCAATAAATAAGGTTGTACGATTTGAAAAGTTACTTAGCTTCTAGCACAAGTTCGTTTAAAAGTTGCTCGGTATTAATTAGAGTTCATAGCCAAGGCATAACTTATTGAAGCGGGATGCGAAGATTGGCGAGTCCAAAAAGGTCCTAACAAGACATGAGGGCTACATTTTGTTGCTAAAGATCCAAAAGTGATGTGAAGAATCATTTATCAAAAATCAATATGAAGGATCGAGACACACGACGAAAAGCAAAAACTCCCCTAAAGATCATGGAGAAGTCTATCCAAAAATGCCCTAACAAGGTATGAGGATAAATAGATCCAAGTCCTATAAGGAGGCAGATCGTTGTATATCAAAGTCTAAAATAAAGATTGGAGAAAAATGAAGAAGTCGTGGTCTAACTATGAAGAATCTCTCAAAACATCAAGTGAAGAAATTCCTATTGTGAAGAGAAGACCATAATTTCAAGAACGTCTCTCAAGATTTGAAGTATGAAGTCGCTGCCAATTATCGGTCCGAGAAAGGTCTCAAATCGTGAAGCGAGTTATGCCAAGATATGAACTTTAAGAGGTCCCGAGAAGCAGTTTTAAAAGATTTTGTCCTTTAGCTAACTATTGCTTAAATCGTCCCACTTTATTTTTGGCCTAAATAACTATCGAAATAAGTCAAACAATGCATCCTCGTGATCATTCAAGACAATCATAAAATACCAGAGATACACCTAGGAATAAGGGAGTCTAAGTGAATAATTGGGCCACGTAAATTTGTGTTAGTTTGCTAACTTATAATAACAATGATCTCGTTTTTAAGCTTGGTATGGGGAACGTGAAACTTAAGGATGATGAACATTCATGACAGCAAAACCCCATGTAAGTCTTTGGTTTCTATCTTTTAAAGTTTCCTTAATGTTTAATATTTAATAAAGGCCAAGGTGGGTTATTTATGATGAGAAATGTAATATGTGCTTTGAAATTAATGCATTGCATGAGGGCATTGCATTGGTCAAGTGTAGGGGATTTAATAAGTGTGAAAACACTTATCCTTTTACCACTTATTTCCAATATTAACAAGACCAAAACGTGTATTTTATGTCGTAAAAGTCGAAATTATGCGTGGTTTGTGTTTTTATTGTGTTTCAGGATAAAAATATGCAAAAGGAAGAAAACATGGGCTATCACGGGCTTTTATCTAAGAAAACGAGAAAAGACGAAGTCAAAAGATCAAGAGTGTAAAAAGAGCGGAAGTCCAAGGCCTATTCTGACGATTTATCGAAGAAAAAGTCTAAAGACGGAAGTTTAATGAAGTCGAAGAACTCAAGTCTAATAGAAGAAGAAAATTATAAGACAAGTTCAATTTATATCGACAAATCCCGAGACGACGTCGAGAAAGACAAAGCATTTAAATCGAGTCGAGAAGAAAGAAAGAAGGAAACAACACATGCACCTTCCCACCTCCTATAAATACCCTCCTAATGACACATTAGGAGGGTGTTAGCTAGTTTATTTTTCTTTCTTTAGTTTTATTTTTAGAGAGAGAAAGTGATTAACTTTCTCTCACTAGAACTTCATCTTTTCTTTCTTTCATGTTTAAGCTTTAATTTGATCTTGTATTTTGGAATCATTAATCTATAAGTTCAAATTAAGTTTTTTATCTTTAATCTTCTTCTACCTTTCTTGATTTTATTTACCTTTGATTCGTTATCATCTTTGATTTTGTTTAAGCTTGATGTTTATGTGATTAAAAAGTTTATCTTTTCATTCATCTCTAAGTTTTAATACGGATTAAGTTTTGAGCTTTTCATGCTTATTGGCTTAGTTTGTGTTTAGCTTATTTACTTTTCATTTTTCTTAAAAGTTTCATCTTTTTATGGTTTGATTTAAAATTTTTGCTTATTTAAAGTTTAAAAAGTTCTTATTTTATACTTATTAGTTCGGCTTATTATTGATTTGGCTAAGTCTTGGTTTGAGCTTAACAAAAGTAGCTTAAAATCTTGGCTTATTTAGAATTCAAATATCATCGGAAAGGGGTTTCCCCATTCCGACTAGTATTCCGATCGCACCCTTTTCATTCCGATCAGCTTCATTTATTCTGATACATAGGTATCAGAAAATGGTTTTATTTTCCTTTTGGGATTCCGACCCACATTCCGACGGGTGGAGTTTTTGTGATATTCCGACATATCTCAATTTTGCCATATTCCGATCATTATTCCTATCGGGATTCCGACAGCTGTTTTATTTGACATTCCGATCCTTATTCCGCCATCACTCCGATTACAAGTATTCCGATGGGATTCCGACGAGGGACATTCTGATGGGTTTAAGTTTGCATTACGTTTTAATTTCCAAAAATTGCACGCTTCCCGGAATCTCTGTTTTTACCAAGTGTTTTTCTAATTTTAGAGAGAAAAAGTGACAGTTTTTCTAGATTTACTTTTAGCTTATTTTAATTACCTTTTAGTTTTTAGTTTTACAAAGTTTTAAGTTTTAAATTCGTTTTTAATTTTTTAATTTTTAAATCATTTATTTTCCACTCGTAATTTTAGTTTAATTTTTAAAGCTTTAATTTTACTCAACGACATTTTCGCATTTACTTTTTAATTAGTTTTAGACAATGACAACCTTTTTATTTTCCACCAAGAACGACTGTGTCGCACTCTTAACTAGTAATCAATTCGAAAAGATCGGACGATAACTCTTTTATAACTAAGTGAAAACCTAGTTATTAAAGAACATTGTTGTTGTTATTGTTGAGGTGCGGTGGGTTATTATTGTTGTTCACACCAGCCATATCTAAATCTTCACGAGTCTCGGGCTCAGAATAAGTTGAAGATCTAGTACGCATACACCTGCAAAAGCAAAAGAAAAGGATACCAAAGAAATAGAGAATATATATGTACGTGTAAAAATAAAAATAAAAATCTTTTTGGATTTTTGAAATTTTTAATTTTTTATAGATTTTTAACAATTTTTAATTTTTGGGTTTTTTTAAAAATTTTTAGCAAGAAAAATAACGTTCACGAGTGAACGGATCCCAAAATTCAACGCGCCTCTCACAGAAAACCGTTAATCTTTACGAAAAGAGCCGGCAGCGGTGCCATTTAATAACTGAATTTTGCTCAGTTAAAAATATCGTTGTTCCAGTCTCTTCGAACTGACTAAGGGAAAATGTGCGACTCAGTCGTCTTTTGGTGGAAAAGAAAATGTTTGGTCGTCGTAGTATAGTAAAATTGCAAAACTTTAAAGTAAATGACGGGTAATTTAAAGCTAAAAATAATTAATACGTAAATGGTGCAAAATTTAAAAACTTTAAAAGGTAATTTAATTAAATGACAAAAATTAAAGCTTGACGAAAAATTAATTTGACAATTAATAAAAATGTAAACTTGAAATTTAAAATAAAGAAAAACGATTAAAATAACACTAAAGTAAAATGGCGGAAAAATAAGCTTTAAAAATTAAACTAAAAATTACTAGAAAAACACTTGGTAAAAACAGAGATTTCGGGAAGCGTGAAAAATTTAAAAACTTAAAACAATGCAAACTTAAAAATTAAAGAAAACAAAATATTAAACAAAACCTACCGTCGGAATACACCTAATCGGAATCCCGTCGAAATCCGATTGGAATGTGTACTTACCTCCCCTATCGGAATATGGTCGGAATGAGTCACTGTCGGAAAGTGGTCGGAATCCCCAATCAGAATATCCAATCGGAAAGCTTCTGTCGGAATGAAGGACTTCAACACCTATCGGAATGTCAAGAAGACTTCCGTCGGAATCCCCAAATCGGAATCCGCGTCGGAATACTCAAAACCCTTTTCCGATCCAGCAATCGGAATGCTGGTCGGAATATAAAGCCCCTTTCCGATGGTGAATCGGAATAACAGTAGGAAATCGTAATAAGCTAAACTAAATAAGCTATGACTTTTAAGCACTAATCTAGACTTTATCAAATCGAAAATAAACGAGACTAAATAAGCATGAAATAAAACTTTTCGAAACTTTAAATAAGCAAAACTTTTTAAATCAAACTTTAAAAAATACAAAACTTTTAATAAAACTTTAAAACAAATAAGCTAAATATAAAATAAGCCAATAAGCATGTCAAGCTCAAAGCTTAAATCATATAAAGACTAGATATGAACAAAAATATAAGCTTTTTGATCACATAAACATAAGGATTAAGCAAAACAAGAAAGGAATAATGAGAGATTAAAAATAAGAACTTGATTAAAAGAAAAGATTCAACAACAAAATTAAACTTACTTGAAATTAAAGGCAAGAAATTAAAGGTGCAAGACAAGGAAATTAAATGAAAATAATTAAGTGCAAGTAATTAAAGGTGGAAGAACTATGTGTCAAATAGCCAACCCCTCCTAATGTGATATTAGGAGGGTATTTATAGTGATTAGGGAGGTAAGCATGTGTTGGAAGCTTCCTTATTTATTTCTTTCTCGTCTTTTCGTCTTCTAAGTTTTTCGACTTTATCGACTTTGTCTCGGGATTAATTAAACTCGTCTTGTAATTTCTTCATAAATTAGACTTGAGTTCTTCGGGTTTATTAAACTCCCGTCTTTAGACTTTTCTTCGATAAATCTTCAGAATAGGCCTTGGACTTCCGTTCTTTTTGCACTCTTGATCTTTTGACTTCGTCTTTTGTCTTTTTCTTTGATAAAAGCCCGTGAAAGACCGCGTTTTCGTCTCTTTTCAGATTTTGATCCTAAATCACAACAAAAACAAAAACCACGCATAATTCTGACATTTACGTCATAAAATACACGTTTTGGCTTGGTTATTATTATAATTAAGTGGTAAAAGGATAAGTGTTTTCACACTTATTAGGGGATATCCTAACATTCTTAGCATAAGCAATAGAAATGACCGAATGAGTAGCACCCGTGTCAAATAAAACACATGCAGCTTGACCATACATGTACAAGATTCCAGTGATGGTACCTGTAGACTTGTTGGCCTGATCACGAGAAGTCGTGTAAACGCGTCCACTAGTAGGAGGCGGCTTGGAATCAGCATGTCCAGATGTGCCCTCCATCTCGCCCTTGCGACAGTCCTTCATGCGATGACCAGTAAGGCCACACTTGTAGCATGCGTCGCTGTCGCGACGACATGGCCCTGGGTGCCTACGGTTGTAGGTAGTGTAAAGAGGATGAGTATACCCTCCAGCAGGTGCCCTTGTTGGCTGGGAGCCTATTAAGAATAATATACATGAGACATGGTTTATAGGTACAAAAGGACAATGCAGAAAATTCGTAAGATGTAATACCAGTTATAGCTAGACGGTTAGGCTGTGAACCTCTTTGGTTCTGGTCCCTACCGTTCCCATGATTCCTGGTAGAAGATTGCTAATGTGTCAGAATTATGAAATATTGCATGTATCATAAGGAAATGAGTAAGTGTAAGGACCTGCTGCTGTTGGAGTTTCCAGCGTTGTTACGGTAATTATCATTACTGCCACGCCTATCCGTAGCAGAACGGTCTTGAGTCTGACTGTTTCCCTTGGGCTGAGTAGGCTGTTGCTGAGTAGCCGGCTGAGACCGGTCCCCAGTCTTTTGCCTGGAAGATGCAGTTTAAAAGAGATATAAATATTGGAATATATTGAAAGAATTCGGAATGGTCACCGCTGGATAACGAATATTTACCTCTTCTCGGGTCTCTCTGCTTCCCCGAACTCTTCTCTTTCTTGCAGCATCTCCAGCTTACGTGTTGCATCGGCAACCTGTGCCACCGTGTTAAACGTAGCACACTCCAAGTTGTTGGCGACCGATGTACGAAGAGCCCACCGGAAGTGGTACGCTTGCTCTTCGGCAGTACCTCTGCTGCGCGAAGAAAACCAGCCAAACGAAGAAAGCGCTGCATGAACTCGTTGTTGTTCTCCCCAGCTCTCTGCCTGATTCCGTGGTACTCTCTTTTCAGCTTGTCTTTCTCAGCCTTGGGGAAGAACTTTCCCATCACTAACTCCCTGAACTGAGCCCAAGTCAAACCAGCCACCCAATCATCACCTCCCTCAGACTGCTTGAGTGCCTTCCACCATCCTAGCACATCACCTTCGAACTTGTAACAGGCCAACCTCGACTTGAAGACGGGGTCACAGCCCATTGCATTGAATATCTTCTCAATATGAGCCAACCAACTTTCAGCTTCACTAGGGCTATCAGTTTTCTCGAAGGATCGAGGGCGTTGCTTGTTGATTCTCTCCAGCCATGTGACCAATGTTGCTGGAGGAGGAGGAGGTGAGACTGGGTGTTGTTGCTGATTGTTGGCAGCCTGCACCTCAGCCCTGATTTCGTTCCTCAGCTAAGGAAGCAAAGCTTGCATCGCAGCTTGGACTTGCTGCATTGAGTTGTTCCTGCTCGCGTGTGAGAACCATCTGACAGTATAACATAAAAATACATGATTAAACTGATCAAAACATAAAATATATACATGAAAAAAAATTTATACCAATAAATCATGAGAAAAATTTTATGTAGGAAAACTAGTACATGAATGCGTGATGCAGTTTTATGAAAACTTTTATATACGCGACAGTGAACGCCTACGATCAGTTCACTCAAAACAAAAGACATGGCGAGGGGACGCCAATATGTCAGTCCCAAAGTTAATAATTTCGATAAAAGCACATGCGACTAAATAGGGCCAGTCATGTACCAACCATTACTTAGTCATAAACCTGCGACAATGACATACATATGAATGCATGAAAACCGACTGTTAGTTCTAGGAAGACCATAGTGACCACCCACTAATCACAGGTCGTGTTTTGAGAGCCTACAAGTCGAAGCCTTAGCTCTGATACCATAATTGTAACACCCCATTTTGGTAAAAGAAATGTCAGGCATGATTATGGCGTGTCATCAAAGCATACAAGGATAAATGTCTTAAACATTACATGACCACAAAAGAAATACCGGAAACAAACATCGGTACCCTAAAGTATAAGCTCATCACAGGCAAACATAAGTACTGTAAAGGAGAAGTACTAAACAATGTCCATGGAATTAAGTATCAAAATGTATGATGATAAGCATAAAGTAATGAAGGCTAGTAAGCTTCCAATCCGTATGCACCTACGCTTAGAGTCTACGAGCGCCCTTGAGTACCTGTCGTTTTGGGAAACATGAAAGGAAAATGGTTGAGCATAACGCTCATTGCACGGATATACAAGCATAGAATGAATAACATAAGCATATACAACATATAGCAGCGGAATTGATTAAGTCCTGGAAAACCTGGTATAACTTAGTAAAACTGGTTTTATAGTTTAAAAAGTCTTATGTTTATCTTATAAAAAATGTTTAACATGTTAACCACTGAGCCAATATAGGTCATGAAATATCAACGTGCATGAATACTTGGAGGGGTGACCTCATCATGCAATTAGAGGGGTTGCCTCTAATTAATATAAGCTTGGGTAGGAGGGATCAGCTCCTTGTGAAGGATGCAAGGCACATACCACATTCACCTGAATAATCTGTTAAAAACATGTAACCTAGGATGCACCCATACGCCCCACATGATAACATAATAATATGGCCAAAATCTGGAATGGACGCCACGAGCTATCACTCCGCCGTGGTGAAGTCATAACACTGGTGCCTCCAGTGTTATGGTGAAGTCATAACTAGGTGAAATTGGTCGTGCATGTATATGGCTTAGGCATTTAATTAAACATAAGCAAATCAAAACATATAAAACATATATTGGGAAAACAGTTAGCTGCATACGGGGAATCCTAATAAGGAAGGAATGTCCATATTGAAAGGACGGAGAATCCGTACATTGTGTCCAGTGAACGAAGAAGACGAATGGAAGAGAGTCCTACTTCGATCTCACTAATGCTACATAAAGAGTGTACGTGTATAAGTATTCTGATTACTAAGTACGTAACTGGTTTTATATCATGTCTTAGCTTGTTTTATATGTTCATGTCTTGTTTTACTGATTTTAATGTTATGATGTGTTTATCATGTATTCTGGCTATTCTGATTAAGTATTACTTTTATTTCTTGTATTATTATACTTGTTGTGTAAAAATAAGTAACTTTCTAAAAATAGCAAGTTTCTTAAAATAGAAAGTTTCCAAAAATAGAAAGTTTCCAAAAACAAAAAGTTTCCAAAAATAGTAAGTTTCCTGAAATAGAAAGTTTCCATATTTAGAAATAAGCTGGATTAATAAGCTAAATAAGATAAGCTTAAGTTTTACTGATTAATTATACTAAGTCATGTGATTAATAGTATAGTTTATTAATTATAACATATTAATTAAATAAACTATATGTTATACGATTTAATTAAATATAATCATGATTTAATTAAATTAAAGTGTACATAATACTTAGGTTAAAACATGTATTAATATTTATATTAATATAACCTAAGTCATGAAAATTAATTAATTATATGTCATGTTTTTAATAATTAACTAATTACTTTAGTCTAAATTTCATAATTAAATACTTAGGTTAAAATCATGTATTATTAATACTAATAATAAACCTAAGTCCATGCTTTAATTAAATTAATTATATGGCATGTTAAATTAATTTAATTAACTTGTACATAAATATACTTGTCAGAATAATAAACCAAACCGATGTGTTATTTTATTAAAACATGTCGTGAACCGGACCCGTGAACCCATGAACCGGCCCGAACCAAAACCCCAACACCAACCACCACCCACAGTCGCGGCTGCGGTGGCGGCTGGTGGTTGCGCGGCCAACAGCGGCGGTTGCTGCCGCTGCTGCGCCGTGGCTAGCCGCTGCCAGCATCAAGATCCCACCGGCGCAAGCCGGTGGTCTCCCCTGCTGCCTTCGCTGTTCCCCCCGTCCGACCCAAACAGCCATCGGCTTAAGCCGGTGGTGCCTGCTGTTGCGCCGAGACCCACACCTAGCCCCTTAGGGGGTCTCGGTTGTGGCTAAAAGGGACACCGAGAGTCATTCGACTCTCGGTTGGCTGCCGAACCACAAACCAAGCCAAACAAACCCTTTTCCCACGTTTATTAAATTCCATAACAAGTTTTATTTAATTGTTTTTAAAGATATAACGTAAAAACTTAATTAAATAAAAAGATTAAAGATCAAGGTTTTATGTTTTACCTCAACGTGTGATTGAAAATAACACGAACACGAACCAAATACCAAAGATCAAAAATAAAAAACAAATCCTCCTTGTTCTTGTCTGATGTCGCTGCTAGGGAGTCACCAAGAGCTAGGGTTTTCAACTTTTCTGTAAAAATATGTTTATGAAAACTCTGTGGTTTTAGTTTCCTTTAATTAAACCAAAAAGTGTGCTTTTGGGCCCCTCCTTTCTCTTGTGTGTTGCGGCTACTAGGGCCCACCAAGGGAAACCCGTAGTTTTTTGTGCTCTAAATTATTACGTGTTCTCGTGCTCGTATTTACGTGACGTTATTATTAAATGTTCATGTTATTTTATATACTTATACGTAGTCGTAATAATAATTACGTAATTACCTAATTATACGTTCGTGATTATTACGTTCATGATTTCATGTTCGTCATTTAATTATTATCTATAATAATTATCGTGCATTATTACATACATAATACTTATCGTGTAATAACACGTACGTAGTTCTGGTAATTTATGTTCGCGAAACGTATTCGTGTTATAAAAGGAAAGTTTTAATCATGTACGCACGATACTAAGGGTACTATTCATGGTAAAAGCATGCGGGTTTTACAAATTTTGTCGCAAGCAACTGTTGGGATTTTGAATACTAGTTAACCATTTAACTACGAGTACATAGCAGAATGGATCTAGTATAACATACATGATTAAGCACATAATAAAAACAATTTAAAACCAACCTTTAATTAATTGAATAAATCAATTAATGCATATTTATCTTGATCTTGAACTTTAATGCTTAAATTACCGTATCTATCGTTTGCTCACACGATACATCAAATGAACACACCACGATACTAGTGGTAACTTCACTTCTCAAACAACTAGTGTATAATATTGTAGTTGTAACTAGAAACCTTAAATCCAAAACCCAGGTGGGATTACGTAAGGATCGTCTTATAAGCGTTACAAGATGATAGTATAAAATCACCTAATACCCTAATTAGGGTTTAGGTTAAATCGAACCAACTAGGGGAATCAAACAAACCAACAACCTTGATAAGAGTACTAAGGATTTATTATAAGGCTTAGTTACTTCACAAGGGAGTACCAAAATGCAGTCGATCTTACAAAGGTTTACACTTTAGGTGATTTAGGGTTAAGGGATGTTGACCGATTGATTTGATCGGTTTATAGGGGTTATAGGACAAATTTTATGACTAAGGGTGAAGGGTTTAAATAGGCTATCCACCTCCTTAGTTTTCTTGGTCCCTACTCCAATTTTAGGCCCATAAGATATTTACATACCTTATTAGCTAAACCAAAAATCTTCTAGAATCCTTCTACAACATATTCGGCCGACTAGGCCCTTGGGTATTCTAGAATTGACTTTTTGATCCCTCAAATTTAATTATGCGCGTACCTTAATATAATTAAACACGTAACTAATTTAAATACCGTTAATTAAATAATTAAAGTGAACTTTTTATTAAACGTTTAATTACAAATAATAAAACGTATAATAAAAGTGTGTTCTCCGTATTGAGTGTGTGCCGCCGATAGGCTCACGCATTTCTCGTGGCTAAACGATCGCATATCCAGACAGAAACTATTATTTATGTCTTACATTTGTTTGAACAATAATTTTACGAATAAATGAACTTTTTAATTACAATAACTATAAGAAATAGGAGTAGAGGTATGCATGATTAAAATTTTCCGGTCTATTGACTTTTTTTGGCAAAATGTTCAAGGGTAAAAAGCATAAAAAACGACTCAACCGAGCCGTCGTGGTTACTACACAACAAATGCATATTTGTGATGCAAGAACAAGACTGATTGAAAAAAAACAATGCATCGCTATTAATAAACTAATTAATTTCAAATGTAATTTTACAAGAAAAAATCCCGCTCAAAGATTGTGGGGAGTCTTTTTGTTGTTCTTTAATTGAATTTAATTGAATTTAGGAAATAGAGAGCCTCCATCCGTTTAATCGGTTGCGAGCTGAAAAGCGCATCAATTGCATGTATTAACCAAAAAGAATGAATAACAATTCATTAAGCATAAACTAACATCTTTTGGACTAAAAAAGCATTTGTAACAATGCAGACCAACCATTGATGTGTATTTTTTGTTCATTGTGTGTTCAATTGGTCGGGATTTATACTAGTGGGTACGGGTGTTTAATGACTTTTGATAATGACTATCACATTTTAATTTAAGTGAGATTTTACATTTTAAATGGACTTTATAAATATTTGAGCGGTTACACCAAATTAACAAATTAAAGATATTTATTTTCATGTAATAACGTATTTATGTGTATATTCTAGTAATGGCTTGTTAATTAGGAATAAAACAAATATATTTAAAGTAATTAAAGGTCCAGGTTACATATAGTTTGATAAAATGTATGCATTTAAAGTGGTTGAATAATGAATTGAAAAAACGTATCATAAACACGTTTAAGTAAATTTTATTGATTCATTATTGCAAAATGCTAAAATGTATACATTGCAGTACACTTCAGTGAAAAAACGTGTATGATGAACAAGTTTGACACATGGCTTATTAGTTTCTAATTAAAGAATTGTTTGAGGCTTAATTTTTTAAGACTTCTAATTATAAAAAATGGTTTAAATCTTTTATAAAGTAGTAAAGATAAAAATAATTAATGTTAGCCATAAAATACCCCTCATTTAATATTACAATTAATATAATACAAGACACAAATCCAACGACTAAAAAGAATCGCATATGTTAAAGTACGGAATTTAAAAAATGTGTAGATTTTTAGTATTGTAATTCATATTATATTAAGTAATGTCTTATACATATGTGCTAATAATATATTTGCACGAGCTAATGTAACCATTACTTTATTTTTACACGTCATATAGTATTCATACAAATATTACCCAATATTTATTTACTAGCAATATCTTTGATCGCAAATCGTCACAACTTCGTAATACTACAAACTATCATTCTCGTATAATCACCTTGATGCACGAGTACTCTATCATATTTATATAAAATAGCGCGATAAATTTCTAAATATTCTCATTATGTGTAAAGTTTAAATTGCATGGTGCGTGCCGTTGCAATAGGACGTGTACCCTGCTCCTCTATTAAATAAGCTAGTGCCACATACAATTATTTTCTAATGCTAAAGAGGAGAGTTATAATGGTACTTTGTATCCTTTGGATACAAGGGGACCAATCCCCACATTTCATCTAATCTTGACTAAAGGTCCAGATTAATCCTCATTTTTTAATTTAAAAATGGCGGAAGGGCAGTTTCATCATTCACCCCTCCCACCAAACACCTCCCACCCCCAGACCAAAAACACAAATATTTCTTTTTTTCTTCTCTCTAAAACACACTCTCCTTGTTGCATGTCACGATCGTTGCGTCATCGTCGTCGTCTCCATACTCATCAATCGATCATAAATCATCAGAGGGATGATCAATCGATCATCAATCATCAAAGTGATGATCAATCAAAGACTAAATCAATCTTTCCTTATTAAATAGATAATCCCCTTCTTATTTAGATCAGATACAATCACCACATATTTTCTAAATTTATCTTTAACATCATGTGAATTTATAAGCTTATAATTAAGCTTAAATGATGAGTTATCTGAAGTTATTATGAAAAAAAGGATTCATCTCCTTCTTCGGGTTATCTAAATTTATTGTGCTAAATAGAAAGCTAACTTATTAGGTGATTAATGTGAATAAGCTGATTAGGAGAGTTATGTAAATAATCATATGAATTATAATAGACTTATGTGAATAAGCTTATAAATAGAGTTTGTTGAAGCTGTAGGATAAGCATAAGGTGAGGTATGTGAATAACCTTATTAAGAGAGTTGTGCTAAAACTATAAGGTAAAAGAAACAAATGTATCAAATATGATACCTCCAAACATCATATATGATAAATGTATCACACCTGATATATGGAGGTATCATATATGATAATATGATAATGTGCTTGAAAACAAATACAAACAAGTCTCTCATCTCCTGGTTGGTAATTAAAAGTTAGTTGTGTGTATATTATCATATTTGATAACCTGGTTGAAGTTGAGCTACAGTAATATATCATATTTGATAATTTGGTTGAAATTTAGCTTTTGTAATATATCATATTTGATAATCTGCTTGAAACCAAAAGAAAATCTTTTTATTTGTGCAGTGAAAGCTGTTTTCAATGGATTTTGAAGAACTCAATCATCTCATGACCAAAGAAGTGAGCATAAAAAGAAACAATCATCAAACCAAAAGTGATTATGAAAAAGACAATGTCAAGAAGTGGAACATGGAATTCTTGGCTGAAAGAAGAAACAACGGCATGTGCATAAGATGACAAAAGACGACTGTCAAGTTTGCAACCAAAGTTTTGATTCATGGAATCAAGATCCATTGTTTTGGTCATTTGACTTGTTTATATTTTAGTACTTTGTGTATAATGTTGGAATGCTTTAACTTTGTAATTCTACTAAATCAATGAGTTTTTTTGTTGAATATGAAAATGGCGAAACATTTGCGAATGTAACTTTTAGATGATATGCCTATTTTGTTAATGTTTTTATCATTTGAAGCATAGTTTTTTTTAAATCTTTTTGTTAGTATCTTATATGATAGCGAAATATCATATATGATAATCAATGTAACTATTAAATCTGCCATATATGATATTGCATTATCATATATGATACTACATTATCATATATGATAATGCATTATCATATATGATACTCAAAAAAAGTTTGATAGATTAAACAATGGGTCTGTTAAATTCATGATTAAAACAAAAAAACATGTAGGATTCATGATTAAACACTTGTTCAATAGATAAGAAATAGTACTTTTTAAAAGTAACATATATGAAATTCAAACAGAATGTATTTACCTATGATAAACACTTATTCATAATCAAAAGATAAAAAAAATAAAAGAATCTTTTAAATTCATGATTAACACAAAAAATATTCTTATTATTGAAACTACTATTATTATTCTTTAATCAATTCTTTTTAATTTTCAGTGAAATATACTTTTTCTTGAACAACTTCCTCCCGAGCCACGCCAAATTAATGTTGATACTTAAACATACTCGTGCATGTCTGATTGTTATGATAGGTACCCTATATACTTTGCTCTAACCAGACAATTGCAACATCCCTCTCTTCTTGTTGTTGTGTTCGCACATTCTGCATTTATACAAGACAAATAAATAGTTTTAGAGTCAAGCTATATACAAGGTAACACCCAATACCGTCTTCCACGGGTTATGGGTCCCAATACCATCTAAGACAGTATATGGGGGAGGTTCAGACGTAGACATCCACACCCCTACCTAAGGTAGAGAGGCTGGTTCTGGTTCTACCAAGGTAGAAAAGGACCTCCGGCCTTGCAAGGTGTTGGTCCCTTGTAATTCGTTATTACTTATCAACCTTAAGTAATAACTCCTTACCAAGACTCAAGTAAGTTGTTTTAACAATTGATAAGAATTAAGAACAATTAAAACAGCAATACCAATAACTTTCAACGTATAGACTTTTATTAAAACTCAATAAAAAAATCTATTATCCACTTTTTTGTGGAATAACAAAGTGGTTGAATGACAATGTATGGTGATCTCCTCTAATTAAACTTCTAACCAAAGTTAAAGGTCTAAGCTCCAATCTAAACGTTCATATGCTGGTACATTTTCAAGGGTATTCAGCTTCTGTTGAACCTCTTCAGATAATGTCAACTTTTGTTTCTCCAGCAACGACACCCTATCCTTTATCTTGGACACAGAGTCACACAAATCATTTACTTGGCCAGGCATTGGTGTGAAATCTGGTGGAAACTCCATGGTAGCACTATTAAGGGAGTCCATAAGTGAGGACATTTCTTGCTTAAGGGAAGTGGTGGTGGCCACTTCTTTGACTAATGGCTTCAGATCAGCAAGAATGACATCCTTGATTTGATCAACAGTAGGAGGAACTGGTCTTGCTTTAAGAGTTGTGATTTTAGCATCAACAAGCACCTTTTCCTTCTTAAGTTTAGCCACCTGTGATTGAAGAATTAACAGTTGATTTGTCAATTCTTTTACCTGTTCAGATCTGGGGGATGGTGGCTTTGGTATCATTTCAGTAGTATCATCTTCAGCTTCACTATCATCAAGATTGACTGGAACTCTTTCATTGAACCCAAGCTCTTTTTCCAAGTCATCTGAAGACATACTGAACATATAAGTAGGCAAGTTTCCCACCTTGGCGCCAGTGGTGAGAGGCACTTCCTTGTTGGTCTTCTCAGCATCACCTCCAGTATGAAGGTCAGTTTCTACTCCTTCACCACCAGGGTTGGTTTTACCTGATGGATCCTGAGAAAAAGTCCCTGATGAGTTAAGATCAATGAATGTGTTTTTGGTTCCTTCAGTAGGACCCTGTTGTGGGGGTGCTACATCATTAGAAACACCTATTCTAGGGTCAGCGTCAGCTGTTGTATTTGCTGACGCCTCACACCCTGATGCTGACTCAGAGTGACAAATGACAGAGATTGGTAATGAAATTGGAAATGTATTCAGATTTAAATTACTTACCAATGCTGGCTCAACACTAGTGAGCTGAGGGTGCTCTTCATCTTCACCCTTATCTCCTAAAGAGGTTGAGATAAGAGTTTCCTTATGGGCCTCTTTATGCATGTCACCTCTAGCAGAGACTGAAGGTGACAGTTGGCTTGGGATTTTGTCCTTGGCCGAGGACTTATGTTTCTTCAAAGCTTGGCCTTTGGGATCATCAGTAACCTTCTTCGATGAAGATTGTGTGAGGGATCCCCTCTTTCTGGACTCGCGTCTAACCTTCTCATTATTAATAGACGTTTGCTTCTAACATGGTCCAGAAGTAACTCCATGATTTTTTACCTTCAGATCCCTTCTCCAGTTGGAGGAATGTCTTGTGGAGCTTTGTACACTACTGGAGCATCTGTTGAGCAGATGTCCAGCATGGGTTGTGTAAGAGAAGGATCAATGGTACTGACTGGAATGTTCCAGCGTGTAAGATCAAAGGGTCGAAAAACCAGTTTATCTCCATGGATTTTAGAAAAGTCATCACCAAGATGGTCAGCAAATAGGAGAGATATAAATGTGGTGTAAACAATACATTTCTCCCTAGTCTTTTTCTCTAGCTTCCCATGGATATCTTCAAAGATAAGCCTTCCAAAATCAGCTTTTATTCCCTTGGCCAGACAGTATAAATTTATAGCATCCTTTTGGTTTATCTGGTCAAGGCCTCTAGGTCCCCCCCCCAAACACTCAATCAGTATGGTCATAAGCAATTTCCACTTTGGTGGCAAACAATTCCTTTTCAACCCCCTCCCCCCCCCTTCTTAGTGATCTATTCAGTATACCCAATTTCTTTAAAGAATTTTTTAACAATAGAAAAATCATCAGGTATAGCTTCATAGTCGCTAGGGTTTTCTAAAAAGTTTAGACCCAAAACCCTTCTAAATAATTTCAAACCAATTTTACCATGAATCCCAACAGTAGTAGAATCAAACTCTATTGATTTCTTTGTTATGAGAAGCTTGTGCTGTGAACCAAAACTCTTTTAAAACATTTTGGAACATCATTCCAGGATCCTTAAAGAATGCATCAGGTAAAACACTTTTGGACAAGTAATTCATTACTTGATCCCCAGGAACAGATTTAATGGTATCTGGTTTGATTAGGGTGATGTTGTTGGGCTTGAAGATGATATCTTCAATGGGAAAGGTGACATGAGTGGATGGGTTAAGTGTGATTACTGCAACTTTTTGGGAAGAATATTAAGCCATTGTTGTGTTTTGTGTTTTTTGAGAGAGAAAGAGTTTGTGTGTGTTTTTTTGATGAAAAGATTTGTAAGTGTGGAATGAAATCCATATGCAAGGGATTATATAAAAACTTAGACTGATTTGTGAAAAGTTTTTAAAACCATCTGAAAAAGTTATAAATATTTTTTGGTTTCTTTTTAACATTTGGCACAAACTCTCTCATTAATGTTCTGCAAAAAGGTATGATTTTCTATTGCCTTGAACAGTGAAACGCCTCATGTGTCAGAAAGTTGTTGACTGTGGATGGGGACGTATTAAATTTCCTTAATTAACAAATGACACCTTTTTGAAAGAATGTTTGTTTTATTCACAAGAAAATTCAATGCCATTTATAACTTTTCGACTCATGATTGATTTGTTTTAAAAGTTGTTGCTCAGATATGTTGAAGCTGATGGCAATACTTGTGAGCTTCAGTGCGTCAGATGAGGCAACAAAACCCCATATACATGTTCACATAAGTGAACAAGACATATGACATTGCACGATCCTCTACTCAGGCCTAGCTACTCATTTATATTAAAATTTTGTTCAGATTTTGCTGAAGAAAAAATAATTTTGATGACTTGTGATTGTTTGTTCAGCTTCAGTGAATCAGATAAGACAACAAAACATCATATACAAAATCACATATTGTGAGATAGACATATGACATTTCACACTCCTTTACTCAGACACTGCTACTTAGCATTAATAAAAAATAGTTTAGAAAAATGCTGAGCCTTTAAGCTTCTTCAATGAATGCTGAAGGTTCAGGTTTTGTATCATCAATGTTCAGCATACCAAGCTCCATTATCAATCTTTTGAAAGTTGGTTCATCCAGTGGTTTGGTGAAGATATCAGCCAATTGGTACTGAGTGGGGATGAAATGTAATTCAATGTCCCCTTTCACAATGTGATCTCTAATAAAGTGATATTTGATATCAATGTGTTTTGTTCTTGAGTGAAGGACTGGATTGTTGGAAATTGCAATAGCACTAGTGTTATCACAAAAGATTGGTACCTTTTCATAATCAATGTCATAATCAGCCAGTAGGCTTTTCATCCAAAGAACATTGGCACAACATCCAGCAGTTGTCACATATTCAGCTTCTGTTGAAGACATGGCAACTGTTTGTTGCTTTTTAGCACTCCAACACACAAGTTTGCCACCCAGAAATTGGCAAGCACCAGAAGTGCTTTTTCTGTCCATATTGCATCCAGCATAGTCAGAATCTGAATACCCCTTTAGATCAAAGCCTGAGGATTTAAGGTACCAAAGACCTAGACTTAGTGTACCTTTTAGGTATCTAAAAATTCTCTTTACAGCAGTAAGATGTGATTCCTTTGGGTCTGCTTGGTATCTTGCACAAAGGCATGTAGAGAATTGAATGTCAGGTCTGCTTGCAGTTAAATACATGAGTGACCCAATCATACCTCTATACTGAGTCTCATTGACTGATTGTCCATTGAGATCAGGTCCTAAGTTGTTAAGGGGTACCATTGGTTTTTTTATTGAAGCACAATTGATATCATACTTCTTCAGCAAATCCTTGACATATTTTTCTTGATTGATGGAGATGCCTTAGTCAGATTGTTTAATCTGAAGACCACGGAAGTATGTGAGTTCTCCCATCATACTCATCTCAAACTTTCTGGTCATAAGCATGGCAAATTGTTTGCATAGTTTCAAGCTTGTTGAACCAAAGATGATGTCATCGACATAAATTTATACCAAAATGGTGTCAGTTTTAGATTTATAGATAAACAATGTGCTATCTATTTTACCTCTAACAAGTATATGTTCAATGAGAAATGTTGAGAGAGTTTCATACCAAGCCCTTGGGGCATGCTTTAGTCCATACAAAGCTTTGTAAAGCTTGTAGACATGATTTGGGTATTTACTACCCTCAAAGCCAAGTGGTTGTGTAACATAAACTTCTTCTTTTAGGTCACCATTTAGGAATGCACTTTTGACATCCATGGTGAAGTTCATGTAAGTGGCATAAGCAAGGAAGATACGTATGGCTTCCATACGTGCAACTAGAGCAAATGTCTGATCAAAATCAACACCAAGCTCTTGATTGAATCCTTGGGTCACCAGCCTAGCTTTGTTTTTGGTCACCACATTGATTTCATCTCTTTTGAGTTTGTAAACCCATTTGGTGTTAGTGGTTGATTTACCATATGGAAGAGGAACCAATTTCTAGACTTTATTTCTTTCAAATTGATTTAGTTCCTCTTGCATGGCATCCACCCATCCAGGTTTAGTGAGTGCTTTAGAAATATTTGTAGGTTCAATTTCTGAAAGAAAGTTTGCATAGAGGCATTCTCCAGGTGAAACAACACTCAGTTTCTTTGCCATAGATCTAGTCACTCTACCTTCTCCAGGATTTCCTAATATGTTCACCAGCTACATGTGACTATTATTAGTCCAAGATTTTTGTGGAGCTGGAGAATAAGCACTGCTATCATGATGAAAGCTAGAGCTTGGAAGTCCAAAACATGGACTTGGACTTGGGTTATCTCTAGTGTCTAATGAAGGATATTCAAAAGACAAAGGTTCAATCAATGGAGGGTTTCCTTCTTGGTCAGAAGCAACACATCCAAGACCTAATTCTCTAGAGATAGTTAGGGAATTTTGAGCAGGAGGCTTAGATTGTTCATCAGCAGCATCATTTGACTGATCAAGTGTGTGATCATGCTGATCATTTTGAGACTGACCATTTTGGTCATTTATGTTATCTTGCTGATCATTTTGATCATTTAATTGACAGCCATAAGTATTTAATACTGAATGATTTCCTTTTGTAGGACTTGTCATATCCTCAAATGGATCAATATGAGGAACTGAATTGCTTGTTTGACATCTTTGAGAAGGCTCACAATGTTGAAATTCATCAGATGGATAGTTGTGAGATTCATGAATATGAAGTTCATCATCTGATGGATTTGCAAATTTGAGAGCTCCAGAACTTTCATTAAAAGTGATATGGTAAGTTTCTTCAATACATTGTGTTCTTGTGTTGAAGACTCTGTATGCTTTAGATACTAGAGAGTATCCAAGGAAGTAAACATCATCATATTTTTCATTAAACTTTCCAAGGTGATCCTTGCGATTGTGAATGAATACTGGACACCCAAACACATGTAAGAATGAGATGTTTGGAATTCTCCCCCTGAAGACTTCATAGGGAGTCTTCATGTGTCTCTTCACAATGATGGATCTATTTTGAGTGTAGCAAGCGGTGGCTACAACATCAACCCAAAAGTGCTTAGAGAGAGCTGATCCAGCAAGCATTGTCCTTGCTTCTTCAATCAAAGTTCTGTTCCTTCTTTCAGCCACACCATTTCGTTTAGGTGTGTAACGTGATGAGAAATTTTGTGAAATTCCTTTGTCATCACAGTACTTGATTAGAGTATGATTCCCGAATTCAGTGCCATTTCCATTTCTAAGTTGTTTGACATGAGTGTCATTTTGATTTTCAACTCTTTTGATGAAAGACATAATGGCATCTGGTGCATGGCTTTTCTTTGTCAGAAAATATACCCAGGTGTACCTAGAGTACTCATCAACAATGAAAAATGTATATTTTTCATGACAAATAGCCCTAGGTGATACTAGGCCAAATAAGTCCATGTGAAGCAAGTGAAGACTTTCTTTGATTGAGAAAGTTTGCTTTGTTTTGAAACTGGCCCTATGGTACTTTACTTTTTCACATGCCGATCATGGTTTGTCCTTGGAATAGACAAGTGAAGGAAGACCAATAACAAGATTTTGTTTTGCCAGCAGAGTTATTGTTTTTAAATTTAGATGTGAGAGCCTCTTATGCCAAATCCAGTTAGTAATGTTGGAAGCTCTAGCAAATAAACATGTCTCTTGAGTAGAGTTCATGTTCATGACATAATCTTTTACTCTGGGAGCAATCATCATAATTTCATGATTGGAATTGAAGATTGTACCTTTTTTGTCATCAAACAGGACTAGATACTTTGCATCACAAAGTTGACTGATGTTGATGAGGTTGTGCTTCAATCCATTGACATATGCTACCTTTGTGAAAACTATACCATTGCATTTCACTGAACCAAATCCTTCAGTAGTAGCTGATGAGTTATCACCAAAAACAACTTTAGGACCTTGTTCCTCCTTATACTTGTGCAGATGACTTTTGGTGCCAGTCACATGCCTTGAGCAACCACTATCCAGGTACCAAATAGGCTTCCTGAGATCACACTGCACAAGTTAAGGAAATGGTCAGTTTTGTTTTGAAACCCACCTTTGATGGGGTGGGTGTTTTAGATCTGGAAGGTGTTCTAGATCAGAATGATCCTTTTGATGAGTATGAATAAGATTGCTTAGAAGAAGAAGGAGAGGTTTGAACATCATTTGCTTTCTTAGCCTGAAGGACTTCACCTCTTCTGAACCACTCTATATGATTGTGATCAGATGTAGTGTGGAAATTACTTCCACAAGTTTCACAACATTTGGCATTAGAGTTAAGGTTCCTAGATTTGATGTCTCTTCTTAGAGAGATTACTCGATTATGTCCATGAGTTTCATGATCATAACTTCCACAAATATCACAAACAGGATAGTAGTGACAGTCATCTGAGTGATGATTGCCCATACCACAATAATTGCATGGTGGGAAAGGTATTTTTCGCCTAGAAGATGCTTAAGTGTTGTGAGCATCAACACTAGTTGTAGCAAGCATATATTGAGTATGTTCACAAGTGCGATGGTCAGTCCTCTCACATTTAGTACAATAAATCACTTTTAGGCAAGTTTCAGTAAGATGGTTGTTTAAACCACATAGATCACAAGTCCTTTTAAATTGTGTCTTGTACTTATAATGTAGAGAGTTTGAAGGTTCATTTCTGAATCGAGTTGGTGTTTGTTGTTGCTTGAGTAGTAATTTGAGATCATTGATCTCTTGCATGACAAAAGACATTCTCTCATCTTCCTTAGTTCTAGCATTCTTCAGTTTATTTGTTGAAGCTGAAGAGGTAGTTCCCTTATGTGAACCTTCAGCAGGAGCTGAAGAGTTTTTTGATGTGTCAATTTTGACATGCTTGGGAGACCTACCTTTGTGTGTTGTGTGAGACTTGATGATTGACTGGATCGATTTTGGTCCACTAGAGGGTTCAACACCAGCCAACTTCTCCAAAGGAGGAAGTGGGATACTTACTTCATTCTCTAAATCATCATCTGAGTCGTCTTCATTAACTAAAGACTCAACAGGTGCTGAAGTGTCAACATCTGCTTGCAACTCGGGAAGAAGGATACATCCGATGTCATGATTTGGTAAATTATCTTCACCTGACCTTACAACATCAGGGATCGAGCTACCATCCTCATTTGAGGCTTTGACAAAGACAATATCAATTGAGTTGGTGCTGGAGGATCCTTCAGCACCAAACATTTTCTTCTTTTGAGCAGGAATTTGTTCATTTATGCACTGATTTACCCTATCAGAATTTCTAAGCCAAGATTTAACAATATCTCTTGCTTCTTTTAGTTCAACCCTTAGGGAGTTATTTTCATCCAGAATCTCTTTGTTCAGTTGTTGAAAAGTAAATACATCAAGTTTAGCTTCTTTTAGTTCAATAAGCTTACTTTCAAAATCATCAAATTTAAGAACAATTTTATGATACTTTTCAAGTAGATTGTTTCTTTGTTCTTCAACAAATTTTAGATCAATGCAAAGGTAATCAAAGACAAATTTAATGTCTTCATTATCTTCTAATTCAAGAAGATTTTGTACCTTTTTTATAGTGATGTTGACCCATTCACCATTTCGAGCACTTTCTTTGGCAACAACATTTGAATTAGAGCCTTCATCATCAGCAAGTGCCATTAGCACTTTCACATTAACCATTTCATCATCATCTGAAGAGACTTCCTCTTCATCCCATTCATAAGCTTCAACAATAAGTCCTTTGTTCTTATCTTGGTTGGGAGCCTTGGAGGAAGAACCTCCAATGCTCATGAGAGCCAGTCTAGCCTTGATTTCTCTATACTTTGCCTCAAAGTATTTTGCTGGTCGAAGTTCGGCCCTGTTTTGCTGAAAAGAAGTTGAAGCAATTTGTTTCTGTTGAAATGATGATTGACCAGATGGTCTTGATTAAGCTGTGAGGAATAAGAAGGAATGGAAGTTTTGGAAAAACAATCCCAGCAAAGTGACCAGCCTTTCCACATTTGTAGCATTCAGTGTCAGATGAATATTTTGTGGTGCTGGAGAGCTTGCCTCCTTTCTTAAAGAACCTTCTAGACTTGGCCAAAAGAGCTCTTTCATGAAATTCCTCTTTGAGGCCATTCAGATATTCCTTACTAGTTCGTGTGTCTTCTTCATCATCATGACTATCTTGGTAGTCTTGGATGACAGCCTCACTGAAGAAGGTTGTAGACAAGGGTGTAGCAATGGTTAATGCTTTACTCTTGCTTGAGCCTTCATAAATCCTATCAACTAGGTTTTCTTCATATTTTAGTTTCCCAAAAAGAGAGGCCAGATCACAATCTTTAATGTGATTAGCATTTCTCAAGATTTGGCAGAAACTGAGCCACTTCTTTGGCAATGCATTAACAAAAACTGTGTTGATTTCAAGTTTTGAAAGCTCAACACCATCATTCACAAGTTCATTCATCAGTGCTTTGTATATGGTGAATGTCTGTGTGAGGGTTTCCCCTTCTTTGTGTTTGAAGGTGTTGTATTGAAGCTTTAAATCCATTATTCTTGTTTCTTTGACATCAGAGGGTCCCTCATGATAAAGAATAAGGTCCTCCCATGTAGATTTAGCTTTTTTGCAATTCACAACAGAATTCATTTGGTCATCTGGAAGTACAGACATGATGAGACTTTTGAGTTGCTGATCTAGGTTAGCATCTTTCCTCTCATCAGCAGTCCATTGTACTTCAGGTTTTTTATTATCCCCAACCATGAGAACAAATGTACCATTTTTAATGATTCCAAGGAGTTGAGGTTCAATCCCAACCATGTGGACAAGGAACCTTTTCTTCCAATTGGTGAAATTAGTTACCTCTAGGACAGGAGCAACATTGAGTTGGCCACCCCTATACTCTAGGTTTTGTGGTATTACTTGAGCCATTTTGGATCTTGATTTGAAAACTTTAAACGATCAGTTTAATGAAAAATAAGAGTTTTGCTAATCAAACTGCTCTGATACCACTTGTTGGTCCCTTGTAATTTGTTATTACTTATAAACCTTAAGTAATAACTCCTTACCAAGACTCAAGTGAGTTGTTTTAACAATTGATAAGAACTAAGAACAATTAAAACAACAATACCAATAACTTTCAACGTATAGACTTTTAGTAAAACTCAATAAAGAATCTATAACCCACTTTGTTGCGGAATAACAAAGTGGTTGAATGACAATGTATGGTGATCTCCTCTACTTAAATTTCTAACCAAAGTTAAATGTCTAAGCTCCAATCTAAACGTTCATACGTTTCTTGGCTATATGGTTTAGTTGGTATTGGGAGAGAAGGTTTTTCCAGAGTTTCCACCCTTGTATTGGTTAACCTTTTCTCTCTCAATAAGCACTCCTTAAATAGCCAGTGTGAAATTAGGGTTTGCATTTTGTAGGTTCCTATGCATGGGTTTATCTAGTGGGTGGTTGATGCCCATGCTGGATAAACAGTACAAAGTACATTATAAACTATTCTAGAAAAGATAAAGGTTGTACTTATAGCTAACTATACAAGCAACATACTTTGACTTAAAGTAATCTTTTCCCGCCTAATGCAAACTATCAGAATACTGAAGTGTCTTCAGCATTCTAGAGGAGATCGACATCATTCATTGTGGTATTGTCAAACCAAACTGAACTAAAAGCTCTTCTTCAGTACTTGTTCTTCAGCAACTAGATCGCCTAGTATATGAAGCAAAGACTCCTTTGTCTTCTAACTTTACTAGAAGAGGAAAGCTGAACATCCTTCAACACCATAGTCTTCAGTAGGAACTTTGTTCCTCTGGTCATGCATCAGAAGACTCACCTTACTGCTGAACATGAAACACTTAGGGGGATTTTATATTCAAATCCTAGAGGTTCTTTAGGGTCAGTAAATACTGACCAAACACAAGGAATGAGGATCGAACCCCTGACCTCCCTCTCGGAAGGCAAAGGTCAAGCTATATATAATACGTTAAAATTGAAAAAGGCATGTACTCATATATGATAGAAGATAGGTTTGAAGAGCTTAAAAATATTTCGTGAGAATTTTAATAAGCTTATTAAAATCAACCAATCGATTGAATAAGATGATTGATTGATTGTAATAAGCTTGTTTAAATCAAATAATCAATTGAAGAAATTGGTGGTGTTCGTGTAGAGAGATGTATGAGAAAGAACAATCCCGTGTATATATATATATATATATATATATATATATATATATATATATATATATATATATATATATATATATATATATATGAGTCAAGTTATTTTGGATACCATATCTATCATGGATACTAAGGGACTCATCCCCACCATCCATCCTCATCATATCTAATGGTTGAGATTAAAAGTATTTAATTATTTCACTTATTTTTAAAACTTAAATATCTTTTAAACCGTTAAGTGTTAAACGGAAAAAAATATACCATCGCGACGAGCATTTAATTAGCTTTCTACAGATATGCAATATGATATACTTTTGAAGAAAAAAAAAATCGTTTTTTTTTTTAAATTTGCGTAAAATATCATATATGATAATAGTGTTTTATCATATATGATATTAGTGTTAAGTTACAAATTATTACAGAATCATATATGATATTGGTTTATATCATATGATATTGGTTTATATCATATGATATTGGTTTATATCATATGATATTGGTTTATATCATATATGATAAGTTATATCATATATGATACCAATGTTACTATCATATATGATATTCAGTATCATATATGATAAATTACGGAAAAAAAAAAAAAAATTTGTCGAAAGTATATCATATAGCATATCTGTAGAAAGATAATTAAATGCCCGTCGTAATGGTATATTTTTTTTCGTATAACGATTGACGGTTTAAAAGATATTAATGTTTGAAAAAAAAGAGGAAATTGGTTTTATGTTTAATCTTATCCATTAGATTAAGATGGAGATGAGTGGTGGAGATTAGTCCCTTAGTATCCAAATAAAGTTTGGTATCCAAATGAACTTAAATCTATATATATATATAGATTTAAGTTCATTTGGATACCAAATTTTATTTGGATACTAAGGGACTAATCTCTACCACTCATCTCCATCTTAATCTAATGGATAAGATTAAACATAAAACCAATTTCCTCTTTTTTTCAAACATTAATATCTTTTAAACCGTCAATCGTTATACGAAAAAAATATACCATTACGACGGGCATTTAATTATCTTTCTACAGATATGCTATATGATATACTTTCGACAAATTATTTTTTTTTTTGTTTTTTCCGTAATTTATCATATATGATACTGAATATCATATATGATAGTAACACTGGTATCATATATGATATAACTTATCATATATGATATAAACCAATATCATATGATATAAACCAATATCATATATGATTCTGTAATAATTTGTAACTTAACACTAATATCATATATGATAAAACACTATTATCATATATGATATTTTACGCAAATTTAAAAAAAAAACGATTTTTTTTTTCTTCAAAAGTATATCATATTGCATATCTATAGAAAGCTAATTAAATGCTCGTCGCGATGGTATATTTTTTTCCGTTTAACACTTAACGGTTTAAAAGATATTTAAGTTTTAAAAATAAGTGAAATAATTAAATACTTTTAATCTCAACCATTAAATATGATAAGGATGGATGGTGGGGATGAGTCCCTTAGTATCCATGATAGATATGGTATCCAAAATAACTTGACTCATATATATATATATATATATATATATATATATATATATAGAGAGAGAGAGAGAGAGAGAGAGAGAGAGAGAGAGAGAGAGAGAGAAACACGTTATTTGTGTGTGTTAAACGAGTGTTTGTAAAAGAAAGATGTTTATATACAATCCACATAAAAAAATATACTTTTGCAATGTAAAATGATAGTTCAATCTCATCAGTTGGATGACAGAAAGATAAAAGGTGAGGATGAATCTCTCACTATATTAAAAAAGTTTGGTATTCAAATAAACTTAAATCAATACTAAAAGGACCAATAATGACCAAACCCAAAAACACATAAAACTATGTCGTATTAGGTAATCCATCAATCAAACACCAAAACCTGAACAAAAAAAAAAATAAAAACATTTATCTCTCCGGTCTTTGTTCTTTCACTTTCCGGCAACAATCCCACTGGAATTACCCTTTTCTCCGGCAATCCCAAATTTCCATTGTTTATACACTTTTGGTCCCTTCATTAATGTCAATGTAGCATCTTTAGCCCCTGGTTATTTCACAGTGAGTTTATTCATTTTTATGTTTAAAGATTGTATTTTTAATGATGGGGTTGTGTTTATTTTGAAGTATTTCTTGTTGGTTTTGTGGTTATATTTGATTAGGAGTTTCAAGTTTCGTATTTTTCGGATATCGAAAAACTAAACTTATTGTGCTCGTTCTTGTTCGTCGAACTAGTAGGGGCAGGAATTCTGTGAAATGAAGTAGTTGTGTGAGGAGTGAATGTTTGGGTTTTATTTATACGCCGATAGTGAAAATTGCGTTATCTTTTATGCAAATTTATGAGTTTATTATATGAAACTAGATTGTCCTGCCTGTATTTGGATAACGAAACACT
Organism: Glebionis coronaria; assembly: GCA_025667525.1. Taxonomy (NCBI): domain Eukaryota; kingdom Viridiplantae; phylum Streptophyta; class Magnoliopsida; order Asterales; family Asteraceae; genus Glebionis; species Glebionis coronaria. The sequence continues at coordinate 628,480,255 of CM046874.1, read as the reverse complement.
GAAATTGGAAGCAACTAGAGGATGAAAGTTTATGACTTTCTTGTTATGATCCATTTTATGAGTCGCCTTAGTGGATATTAAGGTATAGTGGCGTGCTTTAAGCTTCCAACTTTCTTTCGCTATTACAAGTACCAAGTTCTATTCTTGTTAGGTGCAAACAACCCTGAAGAGGGTACGGAAACCTCCTGAAAAGGGGAGGGCTTTACCCGGTTTGAGTTGTGTGTGAGGGTGGGTTCAAATCCCCAAAAGGTCGGAAACCTTGGTTACCCAAAAAAAAGGTACCAAGTAGATAGAGACGAGTGTGGTAGTAGGATGACTAAGAATCGTGTCAACAGTATATGCCTGATATTGACCCTTGGCATAAATTAATCTATAGCCCTAAAGAGACACGGACTAGAAATTATAGGTATAGGTGCTAGAAGTGAATCACCAATGATCTTGCTATTGATGCTTGGAGTATACTGCAAATTCGTTGGGCAGCAGCTAATGATGCTAATGCCTATAGGTCTTGTTTATTGCTTAGTACGCTTAATCACAAATCTATGTATTTCACAGGCTATCATTTTTTGTCAAGTGATGAAAGCAACTGTATGTGCTTCTTGACTATGAGCCTCATCGATACAAAATTTAGATCCATCACATGCGACCTTAGGCTAATTGTGGAAGTGTATTAGTTGAATAGTTGGTACATTTTATAATCTTTATTAGCTTTACTAAGCGTCTAAGACTATCATATAAAACGATACCCCCTACAAGTTTGATAGAATTTTGTGCTCACAAGCGGTTAAGTTTGCATATAGCTCTTCAAAACACATGATCTATATTACTTGGCATTACGAGCCTAACTTTGCGCAAGTGTTCTTTCGAATTCTCACCATAAACGAGATTCTAATTGAAGTAGGATACTGCAAATTGGACAGAAAAGAGCCTGACATTTGGTTCACAAATCTCGTACGTGTTCCCTGATATAGGTTCTTGGTGTATTGGTTGGTCAAAGAGCATGGCTAACCTCTATGCTCATTAAACCACTCAAGGGTGGCCTAGTGGCAAAAAGATTTGTGGCTATCACTCCAAAGTGTGTGAGGTCTCAAGTTCAATTCCCACTAGGTGCAAACAACCTTCATGTGGCCACGCCAACCTCCTGAAAAGGGAGGGCTTTACCTGGTTTGAGTCTGTGTGGCGGTGGGCTCAAACCCCGTGGATTAGTCGGCCAATGAGTCGGAAATCACGGTTACCAAAAAAAAAAAAAAAAAAGCCTCTATGCTCATTAAGTCCATTTTCGACTAGCTGGCTGAAGAGTATGACATTATTGTCGAGCTTTCAGAGTCCAAACATACCCACGAAGGCGCGTGAAGCCAAGGTGGGTTGTATAACTTGTATCTCTAGTTGAGGTCAAAGTTTTCATGCTTGATTGTGCACATTTTCTAGCATTTATTTGCCCTAATGATGTCGAGAAGATCTAAACATTTTTACATAATTTTGTTTTCTTCTGAAAGAGCTGAATGAACTAGTGTAGTTTATACTTGATATGTGCTCTTTACCTTCATATCTTTTGCCACACTGTTCGTCTCAATAAATTTCCCACTCTTTCCTTGTATGTTCTTGCAGTTACATTATTATATACCATGGACTTTTATGCAACCAATCCTGGACCTATTGATGATTCTGTATTATATGATCAAGAAAAGCATGTTTCATCAGCAATTTGGGAGGGCCAGGTGAAATTTTACTTGAACATAGACTCTTTGCTTCATTTTATAGTAGAGATGGGATGATGGGTGGGCCCGGGCCGGCTAAATGGTTAAATTGGGCCATCTTTTGGAAATGGCTGTAACTGACTGGTTCACATCAAGTCAAGTTTATCTGCAAGCACTTTTTGTCAATTTTATATTGATTACTGTTTGAAAAATGTAATTTTATAAATTTTAGAAACAATAATATTACAATGACGATGTACTAAATCTCTAAACAAACCAATGGTGGAGCTTCTTTAGTGTTGAACTCAAATCTTAAATAGAACTTCAACAATCACAGGAACGAGGTGCACTTAGATGTCATGAACACACATCAAAGCTCAACCAATGGACACTCACAGCCAAACAAATCGAACTAGTAAAAAGATCTGGATTTGCTCACTTACGCTCGATACCCGCAATCAGTCTCGACAACTCTCTCATCTCCGCTCTTGTTGAAAGATGGCGAAGAGAAACAAACACGTTCCATTTTACTGTAGGTGAAATGTCAATAACCCTAGAAGATGTTGGGTACCTTCTAGGGCTAGCAATAGACGGTGACCCGGTTATCGGTGTTACATACACATCATGTGATGCTGTTTGTATGAAGTATTTAGGCCGAACACCCGATTCCGTTTCAACTAGTGGTGGGATGGTGAAACTTAGTTGGTTAAAAGAGACGTTTTCTGGGTGTCCTGAAAATTGTTCGCTTGATACAATTGAAAGACATACACGGGCTTATCTTTTGTATCTTGTTGGTAGTACGATTTTTTCTACAACTACTGGGAATAAGGTTCCTGTTATGTATCTTCCGTTGTTAGAGGATTTTGATCAGGCGGGAAGGTATGCATGGGGTGCAGCTGCGTTGGCGTTTTTATATAGAGCTCTTGGTAATGCTTCTTTGAGATCACAATGTACCATTAGTGGTTGCCTGACAATGCTACAGGTAACCTTTGAGTATGCTTTTTTTGTATTATTTGAAATTAGCGTGGTGTATGGATTCGCTTTACGCAACTAATTATCCGACGACAGTGTTTGAATAACGTGATACAGATCAGTTTTCTGATTATATAGGGGTTATATCTTACTATCTGAAATTAAACTAATTAACACGAAATATGAAAGACTTATTTTCCCCTTTTTTGACACTGCTTCAAAGGCCCTGCTACCCACCTTTTTCATTGTTAATAGCTTTATAAAAAAACTATGATTGTCTTAACTCTGTATGTTTAGACAAATATCTGTCTTGTAAACTAGATAAGTTAAAAATATTTTTGCCGTTTCAGTGAAACTGTCATGTTAACGATATAATGTTGTCCTATTATGTCTCTATAATAATGAGAATTTGCCATACAATTGTGCATCCGACTATTATTACTATGTCAAAGAAAGTAGAAGCACATCCAAACGCTTCCCCTGCAATCCTGCATCTGATATCCTGATTCTTATTATTCCGTATCACACGACAACTAGTTTCAAAATGCACATCCAAACACCATCTAATTTTTTTAGAATGTTCCTCAGCTTAGCTAAACATGTTTTATAAAAGCTGTTTATATTGTAGTGCTGGAGTTACTTTCGCCTTAATATTGGAAGACCGAGGCTAAGTCATGATCCCATCCATGATAGATTTCCATTTGTATGTAGATGGAAAGGGAGACATACTGGTCCCAATGCTAACCGGGATGTAACATTCTATCGTAAATCATTGGACTCCTTGAAGCCCTCTGAAGTAAGTAATCTATTCATTTTCTTCCTCTGTTCTAGAGGTGGTAAAAATTAGCTGGCTAAATGTTCGAAAAGGGCCTTTCAGTTGACTAGAAACCTTTTTCCTCTGAAACTTCTTAACGTTTTAGATGTATTTTTTTTGGCATAAAGACCATTTTACCTTTTCTTTTTCTCGTTTGTCATTGAGTTATAATTTTTCTACATTTGAGCCATTAAAAGATGGCTTTGTGTCCGGTTTGTGTCATTTTCTTACCTTTAAAACTAGCTTTCAAATTGTTAACTTTTATACAAAACTTTATTTTGTACAAAAGTGCTGTATATTTCTATAATGATAAGTTTCTAGAAATTGTTCAGAGTACAGGTTACAAATTGATCCAAAAGGGACATAAAGCCATCTTTTTGTAGCAACAGATGAAAAATAAATTGATAATTGATGACACAAACCCTATATTTTGTAGCAACAGTTTTGACTTTCTGTTGTCAAATATGATTATGCGGTTATAGACTTATAGTAGTTCAATAGCAATCTACTGGTACTTTTTACACATATAGATACATTAGACTTTCCTTTGATTTAATTTATTTTTTTGTTTGAGCGAGATCATACTTTGTTTCTCAAGAATGTCCACTAACGCATTTGATTACTTTAATAGGTTGATTGGTGTCCGTACATACAAATCAATGACGCACTTTTACCAAACCACATAAGGGGTACTCTTATTCTTGGAAGATCAAATACAATGCTGATATGCTTTGACAAGGCTGAAAGGCACCTGCCAGATCGTTGCTTAAGACAATTTGGCATCAAGCAGCCTATCCCTCTTGATGTGCAACTATGGGAGAGAAAAACCCGCGGAGTGGATGGTGGAGTTGACTTATCAGTGAAAATGGTATCGGAGTTAAGTGAATGGTCAGAGCGTCATCTTCGCATTGTTGATCATGAGGACGATGTTGAAGAAAGTGAGTATTTGCATTGGTACTTGAAAATCACCCGCAAGCTGGTTGGAAGACCGATTCCTATTTCCTCCGAGTTTCTAAGAATGGTATAAACTGTAAATACGTATTTTGTGTTTGCTACTTTAGGTTTCTTTATTTTTCTGTCATCTTTATATAAAATCAAGGTTATTGCATAAAACTACTCCATTTAGGGCTTATGCATAACCACTTGGCGCACTACCCCTGAATCATCTTTTCATCATGCATTTCATGCCTTTACATTTGCTACAATCGCATTCGTCTTTGGCATTATCTCAAGCTTAGAACTTACTCTTTTGGTCAAATAACGAACCCTAATCTGGTAGACAGGTTGTGTAACAGGTCGAAACATGTATATTTTTTTTTAATATGGGTGGATATTAGTTGGGCCAGATTTATCGGCAAATATTATTTGCTCTTTAGAATTAGACTTTCAACGTGTTCAACCCATTCCTACTGTTTTTTTATAAACAAATGATGATGATAATTATGATTAATACTTTATGACAGAATACTGCATTGAGGGAAATTGCGAATGTAGCAGACATGCTGTCAACACACGGGATGGATGACCAACAAATGCATGCCATAACTAGAATCAGGTATCTTACTCATGAATGCTTAAGAGACCAAATCGGAACCACACTGATTGCAGATGGAACCGACTCTGATCAAAACGAGAAGAAAGTTAGAGGCAAAGAACGGATAAGAAGAAGAGGAATGGGCATAAAACGTAGACGAAAGGATGAACTAGGACAGTTTCAGTCACCATCTAGTCAGCAACAGTTTTGTATGTCTGAACATGACCTGCTGGAGACCCCTGGACCCATGTGTCACGCTGCAAATAGTGATGTGGAGATATGCCTTCCTATAACTAGTGTACCGGGTAACTCTCGGTTACGTTATATGTCAAGTAAAGTAGTCATGTCAAGGAAGCTTTCTGATTCCGCTAATCAAATTAGTGAGTCGGGTTTCTGTACAACAGCTGAAGAAGCTGATGATAATTTAATCTCGGGTGCTGCTGAAAATGGTGATATTGTGCAGCAAAACGATTATAGTGTTCTGGTTTAGAGGAAAAATGTGAAAGATATGTCTGCTAATTTAAAGTACACATTTTTGTAACAAATATATGACGCGTGTTGCATCATATTAAAGAGGTACACAACACATTCCAAAATCAGAATTGATACAGATTTTGTTTGTACCATCAATGTGTAAATTGGTAGTGTTTGTATCAAGTTGTTAACAAGTTTTGCTTTCATGATTATATCTCTATGCCAATCGAGAGTAGAGACATCTTGGTTTTTCTTTTGTAATGCAGTTCGTTTCTAAGTGTTGCTGTGATCATACACCATCTTTTATAGGATTGAATCCCCTCGTGTTAAAATGGATATGATACAATGATGTATTATCTGTTGATAGACCGGTCATGCCGTTAAAGAGATCACTTCTTCAAAGACCTCCATGTTCACCCCTACTCGAGGGTAAAGATATGCATGTTCGATATCAAAATATGATACAATGGTATAGGGAAAGGTACCATGATCACGCCTTCAAAGACTTTTTTATATAAGACCTCCATGTTTACCAATACTCGAGAGCAGAGAGACTGTTCGTTATGTCCAAATCTGCTCGTTCCTTTGGGCCGAACCCGTCGAAAGAAAGGTTTTTGGGCCCGGCTTCAATGCATATGAAACTTGCAAAAGGTTGTTCCATACTTCCATGTAGTCTAAAAGTTCACAATTAGACAGGAAAGTGTCGTGAAGAGTTTTACCTTCTCTATTTTATTCCCACAGCTGTCACATCAGCGCTACATTATCATGAAACAACTAATCAGAACACCTATTCTATAGTGGAGAGCTAACCCCTATCTACTTTGCCCTACCACTATCTTTCTTTTTTTAATTTATTTTCACACAAATTAAAATACATTTCATCTAAATAAAAATCATAAATACTTAAATAAAAACTAGCAGGGGACCCGCGCAATGCGGCGGCGGATACCCTATGACTATTTTTTTGCGGTGAGCAAATGTTGTTCGATTCACCGGTCTTTTAATTGCTTCCGGCGTCTCAGAGTTGACGACGGTTAGTGATGGTGGTTGAGAGAGAGAGAAAGGGGTTGTGTATGGGTATTTTTTTCATCCGTGTTTGTAGATTTTGTGGACTTTATATATACTATATATCTTTTGTTTTCATAAAAATGTTATAAAATGGGCTTTAAAAAGGTTTAAATGGACTGTTACATGACAAAATGTTACTAACTGAGATTCAAAACAATTCAATTTTCAGTTACAAATACAAATGTAAAGACAATTTAATTTCAAGATGTAACTTATAACTATTTGTATGTTGTAACTTATTTTTGATTAAGCAACAAAAGTGTTTTCCTTTTAAAGAAATGTTTGTGGCTTAAACTTTTAAGACTTCTATAATTAGAATAAGTCATAAACCTTTTATAAAGTAGTTAGATAGAAATACAATCCTAAACTAAACACGTTTTAAAAAATTATGAAAATTTGAAAATTTAAACAAAAAAATGATAAGAAAAAATTTCATGTTTGGTCCCTATCGTTTACACCAAACATCAGGTTTGGTCCCTATCTCAAACTAAGTGCACAGATCGTCCCTATCGTTTTCACTTTGGATAAAAAATGGTCCCTATCTTGGATGGACGTTAGATTTGATCGTTAAGTTCAATGAAAAGAAGGGTATTTTAGACTTTTCCATATTATCAAGTGGGACCCATAAACTCACATTAATTTTTTTATTAATTTTATTATATTCTTTCTTTTTTTTATTATTTTCTTTTTCTTTCTTATCTCTTTCTCTCACAACTCTCTCTCTCTCTCTCTCTCACATCTCTCTCTCTCTTTCACATCTCTCTCCTGCAACAACTATCTTCAATCATTATCATCTCTAATCTCCAAATCTCCCAAAATCGAACCATCATGTCAAGTATGAAAAACAGCACAGGTGTACTCCATAACATCGTGTTGAATTCATGCTTTAACTTTTGTTTATTTGTTTGTTTTAGATGATGGAAACAAACAACAACAGTCCACCATGAGTTATCCATCCTAACTGACAACAATCCTAAACTAAAAGACTTCCTTGGCGGCTGTGGTTCCGCCACCTCAACAGGATCTAGTCATGACACGTGTCATTTCATAGACGTATGTAACAACAACAACAACCTCAACATGACGTCACTACTGCTTCAATCTATGATTATGAGCTGAAGACAATTGCTGCTAGCTTCCTACGTGGTTACACTGCTTCAATCTTGAGACCAATTTGTTGCTTCTGGAACAATGGCTAGCCATTGGTTCATCATCTCATAGCTAGGATTGTGGGTTTGTCTTTGACTTTATCTGAGTCAAAGTCAGTTATTGACAAGACATAAACACACCACACCATTACAAGATCATTAAAGATCTCATCAATAATACTTTCATAGACATGAAAAGATCATTAAAGATCTCATCGAAACAAATATTAATCACAGACTTGTAATTATTTCACTCTCATTAATCACCACCGTCGCCACTTTCTTATGCTTCAAAGTGGTGATTCTGTCTGACCTCATCAGTTATCAAGACCTCATCAGTTATCAAAGTGGCTAATCTCATCTTGTCTTGTCCTGAATACTTGCCAGTTAGGCATCTGTTGATTAATGATATGTAGACTCTCCAAGGTTGTGCCATGCATCTGGGTTTTGGGTTGGATGAATATGGAGAGTTAATTCTTGAGATGTTTTAGGCTGCCGAAATTAATAACCGAGAGAGAGAGAGATCGAGACATGTGAGAGAGAGAGATATGGGTTTTGTAGGTGATAATAGATCTGGGTTTGGATAGAGAGAGATGGATTTATATGTTTTTTCTGCATTTAAGGAGAGAAAGAGAAAGAGAGGCGTGAGACAGAGATAGAGAGATAAGAATGAAAAAAATAAATAAAAGAAATAAGTAAAACCCCAAAATACCCCTTCACGCATACCACTTAACGATCAAATCTAACGTCCATCCAAGATAGGGACCATTTTTGATCCAAAGTGTAAACGATAGGGACGATCTGTGCACTTAGTTTGAGATAGGGACCAAACTTGATGTTTGGTGTAAACGATAGGGACCAAACGTGAAATTTTTTCAAATGATAAACACCCAAACATTAAGGGTAAAATTTGTAAATAAAATATTAAAATAAAATACATAAGCCTGACCTCCTCATTCTTCACACACACACATAGGGCTGTAATCAAACCAAACTTTTTTCAAGCAACTCGAGCTCGAGCTCGAGTTTGACTCGATCAAGCTAAGCTTTTATAAAGCTCAAGCCCAAGCTCAAGCCCAAAAAATAGCTCGAAACTATATCAAGCTCAAGCTCAAGCTTTTGATAGCTCCTCTCGAGTCCTTATCAAGCTTTTTCAAGCTCTATCAAAAATATGTTTTTATGATGAATTTATATAAAGCAGCTAATTGTTAATTTAAGTATTAACCTAATTTTAAGGACTAATTTCATAAATAACTAATTGTTATTTATCAAGCAACTAATTGTTTATTTGAGTATTAACCTAATTTTAAGGACTAATTTCATAAATAAATAATATATTTTAGAAGGACTTTTAACTCTGATTACATTTATATTTTATTTCTTTGTATTTTAAATGATTTTTTATTTTAATAAATTTAATTATTGCATTTACTTGTTACTTGGTGGAATACTATATGTGTATAAATATTTTTTGTACTATTCTTAATACTAAATGCCACGTGTCGAAATTGCGCTCGCATTCACATCATGCAATGACCTTTGGGACCTTAATCGCATTAGATTGAAACAAAGATTGCACGATGATTTTATTATTTGTTTTATTAATGTTAAATAAATCAAATTTAATTTAAGTAATTATTTTTGTTTTTTATTTTATATACATGTTTATTGATGAGTTTTATTATAAAAAATTTTAAATTTATACACATTCAAGCTTTTCAAGCCAAGCACAAGCTTTTATCAAGCCTTATCAAGACTGGATTGGTAAAGCTTGACAAGCTATCAAGCCAAGCTCAAGCCTACAATTTTAGTATCAAGGCAAGCTCAAGCCCTATTAAGCTTGAGCTCGGCTCGACTCGATTACACACACACACACACACACACACACACACACACACACACATACACACACACACACACACACACACACACCCTAAACACCAAATCAGACCTACCAAAAGTTTGCACATGTTTGACCTACCTAGACACCAAATCTTAACCTCACATTCACGCTAGACTTCATACATATCATAAATAAGCTCATGTCAGAAGGGCATGAAGAAATAAATTTGTTGGATAATGGTTTAACCTCAAAAACCCTAACCCTAAATTCGTCTACGAATTTCCAGTTTTGACAACGGATCTTGTAAATTTATAAAAACTGTCTTCCCGGCCTCCAATCGACTTGTGGTTGCCCTTGTTAAAAAGTATAATCTCTGAACTTATGTTTACACATAAAGTCCGACCTCTAACTCATTTTTATGACCGAGTTACAGCCTGTTTAAGTTACCCTAAATTTCTGAATCAGATTTAAGTGACGATTTTCAACAACGATTAACTTAATTAATCATTACTACCATATAATCCATCATAATTAACACCTAATTAAAATTTAACTTTATTAATCTCAGAAAATTGCAAATCCTTATCCATCATATAAATAAATTACATATTTAAAACATGATTAGGTTAACAAGGAATAATTAAAATGCATTTATTGACAGAGGGTTCATGAGATTTACCTTAGTATTAATAGAAGAAAAAACATTATTTAAACCCTAATTCATGTAGAGAAATCTATCAGCAAAAAAAAACAAGAGGGATTCTGAGGGATTTTTTTGTACTTTAGCCTAATTATATGTAAACTTAATTAAAATCCAAGCCCAATAGAAAGGTTTTTTTTCTTTCTTTAAAACCAATCGGCGTAACTCGAATTTTTTTTATATTAAAAAAAAACTTTTTTTACTTGTAAGCAATTTACAAGCAACAAGTATCTAGTATCAAGAATATAATAAGTATGGAGTCGGAAGACGCTCTCAATGATAGGCCTTAGTCGAATGAGTTTTTCCAACAGTATCTTCCCCAAATGAGTTTAATAACGTTGTCACACGTCTCCAAATGAGTTTTTCAGACGATACACGTCATCATATGCATTTTAAATCGCAGGCATTTAATACAATAGCAACTAGCATGCCCATGCATTTTAACATTTACAATATCAAGTATAAAAATCATTTAGCATCACTTCTTTCCCAACTGAAAGAAAACAAGTAAAAGAATATGTGACTACGAAACTCATCTGAAATGCGCTACTGCTATAAAAAATAAAGAACACATGTTACTATCATTTTAGTAAACACCTAAATGATGTAACATTCTTAATGTTAAGTCTACCCTCATATAAACACATTTAACAATTATAATTAAGAAGCTAACCCATAATAGCCTTAAACATCATTTACTAGATTTCTAAAAATCGTAAAATATTATCCGCTGCTCTTTAATGTAAAAACTAAACTTAACCATCACCTAATGTTTATCCCATTTTCCACATCGTCTAATATGTATCTAGTTGCTCCAACAAAATTTTTAGGTCTCAACTCCTTATAAAAAAATTCAAATAATTCTGTGATCAGAGCGTGTTCCAGATCAAACCTACCAAAAGTTTGCACATGTTTGACCTACCTAGACACCAAATCTTAACCTCACATTCATGCTAGACTTCATACATATCATAAATAAGCACATGTCAGAAGGGAATGAAGAAATAAATTCGTTGGATAAGGGTTTAACCTCAAAAACCCTAACCCTAAATTCTTCTACGAATTTCCAATTTTGACAATGAATCTTATAAATTTATAAAAACTGTCTTGCCGACCTCTAATCAACTTGTGGTTGCTCTTGTTAGAAAGTAGAATCTCTGAACATATGATTACATATAAAGTTCAACCTCTAACTCATTTTTATGACCGAATTATGAACTGTTCAAATTACCCTAAATTTTTGAATCAGATTTAAGTGACGATTTTCGACAACGATTAACTTAATTAATCATTATTACCATATAATCCATCATAATTAACACCTAATTAAAACTCTAACTTTATTAATCTCAGAAAATTGCAAACACTTATCCATCATATAAATAAATTGCATATTTAAAACATGATTAGGTTAACAAGGAATGATTAAAATACATTTATTGATTGAGGGTTAGTGAGATTTACCTCAGGATTAATGGAAGAAAAAAAAATTCTTTTAACCCTAACTCATGTAGAGAAACCGATCGGGAAAAAAAGAGGGATTCTGAAGGTTTTTTTGTACTTTAGCTTAATTATATGTAAACTTAATCAAAATCCAAGCCCAATAGAAAGTTTTTTTTTCTTTCTTTAAAACCAATCGGCCTAACCCGAATTTTTTTATATTTAAAAAAAATCTTTTATTTACTTGTAGTTTTTAATATTTACAAAAACCTTTATTTATTTATAGCTCTTTAAACTTTAAAACTAGTTACATATTTTCATTTTCTTTTCTACATAAGATTTTCAGTTCTTAATATTTTTACTTATAAAATAACTAGGTTATAATCTCTAAACTATTACTAGACCTCAACTTATAATCTATGCTTAAACGCTTACGATTCTAAGTATCTATATATTACATATTTATAACTATGTATATAAAATCAAATACACATATATAGAATTACTCTATCGTTTCATTGTCACTAACTTATGAACACATGAAGTTTCTTTCAAACACCAAAATCAACCTCACTATGATCATCACATATATCATAGTTGGTCATCTAAATATTCTAAAGCTCCTCCTAAACACATGATTACCACATAAAATCACACAAGTTCACATATAATCACACTTCTAATTATAAATAAATCATGACGGCTAACCTTCAAAACCAGGATTGTCATAGTTCTCTTCCTAATAGGAATCTCGTCTCGAGATTAATCATTAGAAGGGACTACCCTGTCGGCAAACACATGAGGGTATCTTTCTTTCACGAAGTCCTCATGTTCCCACGTAAACTCGGGGCCCATTTTTTTAACTTCAACGAACCTTAACTATGAGAATCTTACTTCATTTTAACGTTTTTACCTCCCAGTCAGAATTTTCTACGGATTCTTCTATAAAACGAAGAATCTTGTGAACCTTAATGTCATTCAACGACACATGCTCATTTCCCTAGGCAAGGCACTTCTTCAAGTTGGACACATGAAATATATCATGCACGCTACTCAGTTCCTTGGGCAACCTCAACCTATATAGGATACCGGTCCAATCCTTTCAAGTATTTCGAGTGACCCAACGTATCTCGGTGCCAACTTTCCCTTCTTGCCAAAACGGACCATGTCTTTCCATGGCGAGACTTTTAACGGCTTCTTTCGATGGTCAACATAACTCTTTTGGCGATATCTATCTGCTTCAAGTGTTTCTTTGAGCACAACCACCACATCAATAGTTTCTTGCACTAGCTCTGGTTCGATTAGTTGGATGCTCCTAATTTTAGCCCACAACACGGGCGATCTTCATTTGCTTCCAGAAAGAGCTTCGAATAGTACACAAAGAATGGTAGAGTGATAGCTATTATTATGTGAAAACTCAGCCAATGGTAAGTGAATATCCCAACTTCCCCCAAAATCTATCATGCACACCCTTAGCATATCCTCTAGTGTCTGAATCGTCCTTCTGCTTTGCCTATCCGTCTGTGGGTGATAAGCCGTGCTCATGTCCAACCTTGTTCCTAAGGCCTTTTGTAAGTTCCTCTATAATCTAGTAATAAAATGATTATCTCTGTTAGGTATAAACAAAAATGGCACCCCATGCTTTGCCAGAACTACCTCTATGTATTTCTTGGCCAACTTCTCCATTTTATCACCATCCTTCATAGCTATGAAATGTGCTGACTTACTTAATCAATCAACTATTACCCATATTGTATCATAATCGCTACTTAGATCTTGGATACTTAGTGACAAAATCTGTGACAATCTTTTCTCATTTCCACTCTGGTATTTCAGATTATTGTAGTAGTCCTGACGGTCTTTGATGTTCGGCTTCACCTTGGCACAAGTTAAGCACTTATGGACATATGTAGATATTTCCTTCTTCATTCCTGGCCACCAATAGACATCCCTAAGATCATAGTACATCTTATCAGCTCTAGTATGAACTGAATACCTTGTCTTATGTCTCTCATCTAAAATTTTAGTCCTTTATCCTCCCGTCATTAGTACCCAAATCCTAGATAGGAAATACAAATTGCCATCATCCCTCTTCTACATTTGTTTGTCCATATCCCGCAATGATTCAACATTTACATTCTCCTCTTTATAAGCTTCCAACTGAGCTATTCGAATCAAATTTCTAAGGCTCGATTGAATGGTCATACTCATTGCTCGGAGCCTTCTTGGTTTCAACCTATCTTTTCTACTTAACGCGTCTGCCACTACATTAGCCTTCCTTTGGTGGTACTTCATCTCACAATCGAAGTCACTAAACAATTCTATCCATCTTCTTTGACGCATATTTAGTTCTTTTTGATTGAATATGCGTTGGAGAGTTTTACCATACAAGTAATATGACAATATTGTTACCATACAAGTAATATCTCCAAATCTTAAGTGCAAATACTACTGCGTCTAACTCCAAAGCATGCGTCGTATAATTCTTTTCATGAATCTTCAGTTGTCACAACGCGTAATTGATCACCTTATCTCTTTGCATAAGTACACAACCTAACCCATGATTTGACGCATCACAATATACCACAAGATCTTCTATTCCATCTGGCAGCGATAGTGTTGCATCATTACACAAACTATCCTTCAACGTTTGGAAATACTCTTCTTGCTCCAATCCCCACTCGTATTTTTTATTCTTATGATTTAGTAAGCTGAGGGGTATTTCTATCCTAGAGAAATTCTTGATGAAACATCGATAGTAGCCAACCAATCCTAGAAAAGATCGTATCTCCGTCGGAGTCGTAGGAGCCTTCCAATTCTTCACTACATCTATTTTACTCGGGTCCGCGTGAATGCCATCATGATTAACTACATATCCAAGAAAATGTTCCTCACGTAACCCAAAATTGACACTTGGAGAAGTTACCATACAACTTCTCCTTCCTTAGTAGCTCCAACACCAGCCTCACATGATTTCTATGTTCATCCTTAGACTTTGAGTAAATTAAGATGTCATCAATAAACACTATAACGAATTTGTCTAGGTACAACTTGCATACTCGGTTCATTAGATCCATGTAGACCGCATGTTCATTGGTTAGCCCAAAAGGCATGATTGTAAAATCGAAATGTCCATAACGCGTCCTAAATTCTGTCTTGGAAATATCCTCCTCGAGTACTTTAAGTTGGTGATAACCGAATCGAAGATTGATTTTTGAAAAATAGTTGGCTCCTTGCAGTTGATCGAACAAATCATCGATCCTAGGAAGTGGGTAACGGTTCTTAATGGTCAACTTATTCAATTCTTGATAATTTATACACATGCGAAAAGTACCATCTTTCTTTTTTAGAAACAACCTATGAGCTCCCCATGGCGAGTGACTTGGCCGAATAAAACCTTTGTCTTGCAGCTCTTGGAGTTGCTCTAACAATTCTAGCATTTCTGAAGGTGCTAAACGGTATGGCAATCTTGCTACGGGAATGGATCCGGGAACCAAATATATGTGAAACTCTACCTGTCTTGGTCGAGGCAACACCGCCAAATCATCTAGAAATACATCACCAAATTCGCTTACAATCGGAATATCACTCAACTTTAGCTCGTCTGCCTTTGCGCTCATCACCGTTTCTGCTATCCCTACACTA
Organism: Glebionis coronaria; assembly: GCA_025667525.1. Classification (NCBI taxonomy): domain Eukaryota; kingdom Viridiplantae; phylum Streptophyta; class Magnoliopsida; order Asterales; family Asteraceae; genus Glebionis; species Glebionis coronaria. The sequence continues at coordinate 628,464,920 of CM046874.1, read as the reverse complement.
CACTATCCTTGAATAAGGAGCATCTTACCCTCTTCCATTGGTATCCTAACCACCTTCTCGTGACACACAATTGTCAACCTTGTGATTAGGGATCCATTTCATCCCTACTTTCACATCAAAACTTCCTTGTCCTAAAGGTATCAAGTCTATACTAAACGAGGAATTTCCTAAGTCTAGCTTACAACTATGAAAAATCATATACCTCCTCCTTTACACCATTCGCTACTTCTGTCACATAACCAAGGTTCACAACACTAGACTTCAAGTTTAATGTAGGCACAAACTCAGTAGACATAAAACTAAAGTCTGCTCCAGAATCGAAAATTATAGTAGCGTAGTGATTGTTTAGATAAAACGTACATGTCACCACATTTGGGTCTTGGAGAGCTGCCACCGCGTTCGCATTGTAGACCCTTACCTTAGACTTACTTCCATTATTTCGGTGATCCTGGTTCTCTTCCAAATTAGCTAGGCGATTCTCAGCTTGACTAGGTGCTCGATTTAACTTAGGAAAAATGTTACAAAGGTGAGTGGTGTTTCCACATTCATAACAGACCCTCTGACCATTCCCATTCTGGTCGTAGTAACAGGAACTACATGCTAAGACGGTGCCCCACACTCTTTAGAAAAGTAACCCGACTTTTTGACAACAGAAACAAATCCTACAAGGTCCACTTTCAGGATGGTAGCTATAGCACATAGTGCAATTTAGAATAAAATTCACATTCTCTTTCTTAGGAGGAACGGTTGCTACGTAACTCCTTCCTCCCCTGGCCTGCTTGTTGTCCTTTCCTGAGGTTCCCTCTTTACGCGATCCTTCCATTTCTTTTCTCTTTTCACCAGTCTTGGTCAGCGTAGCACTTTTAATAGCTTCGTCAATAAGTACCCCAACGTGAGTATAGCTGCGTGAATAGTAGTCGAATGCGTTGCTCGAAGCATTCCTCGAATTTGAGAAGATAGCCAATAATATACCTGCTGATATGTTTTGTCGCGGGTGTCACCAGGTGTGGGAAGAACATTGCCAAATTCATGGAATCGGTCGGTGTAACCAGCATGATCAGCCTGGACCATGGTATGATTCCAAAATTCTCCTTCTCTTCTCCATCTCATTAGTCGGGCAGAACTCTTCAAAAATAAAAATTTTAAAAGTATCCCAACCCATAGCATTTGCAGGTACACGACCCCTCGCGTGAACTTGAGTGTTCCACCATGTCAATGCCTCTCTAACAAACGAACTTGCTACATATTTTTTCCTTTGATTAGCTAAGCATCCGCTAATCTAAATCACTCACTCCATCTTTTCAATCCATTTGATGAGTGTTATAGCACCACTTTTTCCTCGTAATCTCGGGCACCACACGAAACAAAGGATTTGTAGGAGCATCCGTTATCTCCACCACCGCCACCATTTCCATTGGCATTGTTCAGATTTGTTGTCCCTTGGTTGGCAATGTTTGGTATGATCTTTTGTAGTTGCTCGCAATCAACGCTACAATATTTGGATTATCTTCACCTTCACCGTTCAAACGTGTGTTCACCATTCTATAAAAGGATCAAAATAATCATTCATTAGGAATCCCGTTATATAACTCATGCACATATCTATACGTATAAATTCATACACATATATAGGTATACGTACATACAATTCATTTAATTATGCAACCTAACACCAATCCATGTAATCATACTTGTAAGTCCACTCGTGTTGTGGCACACATATAATTACGTTGGCCACCATAATTATATATGTCCCCTTTCACGCATGGGCTTCCTCGTACGATGATATTTTTCGACATTAGTGCATCATGCATCACATAGCACATTATATCATACAAACAATTAACAATAAGATAGAAGTCAAACCGCATAATATCTCCCGCTTTATTAAAAAAACCCAACATAGTCGATATCTCAAGGAAACTCCAAGTACGAAACATAAGAGAGTACTAATAGTCTAGAAGAAATAAAATCTTAAAACTTAATAGAAAAGGACGCGCGGATAGAGATAGGGCGACGCCTAGCCCTCTTGAGTGGCCTTCCATTTCTGGTAGCGGGGGAATCATCAAAATGGACGGGCGGTATAGATTGTTTGAGTCATAACTGATACATAAATAAGGACACACATACTTTAAATACCAACAATAAGGAAAAAATCAAACGTACATATAGTTATGACATAGATAAGTGATATGAAGATATAAAATAAATTTCCATTAAGAAAATATATTACAGACATGTATATCCACACTCAAGTCCTAAAATGATACTATATGAGGGATCCTAGGTTATAGTCTAGGACAAACCAGCTAGTTCTCTATAACCAAAGGCTTTGATACCTATCTGTCACACCCCGCCTAGGCGGAAACACGAGGTGTAACTTCATGAATATCATTACAACAAAATGGTGTCACTATAGAGAATACACTAAAATGAAATGAAATGAAAATGAAATCAAAGTGCCATAACAATATTTTATCAAGAGCTAAAGGAGTCTTGTATTAAAATGAAATCCCAAATCAATCCAGAGACAACATATACCAAGAAAATATCCAATCTGGAAACAAGTATGCATGCAACAAGTCTATAATACAAGAATTAAGGAGATAACTCTAAAAGCCTCCTAAGGTTTCTCTAACCACTCTTTAAAGCTAAACCATCTCGATGCTCACTTGAAAATGATGCTCAAAACGTCAATATAAAGTTGGCGAGTGTCATATGTTTAAGACTGTTAATGCAAAGTAATGCCTAAAAACATTATTTGTGTTAACTAATCTTTCTTAGTTTTGATCACGACAAATTAAAAGACATTTCTCGTCAAATACAATGGTAAGACGAATTACTTAAAAAACACTATCATCAAAGTAATAATCATTTAAGTATTGCACTAACATATTTTAACCAAGATTAGTGATCATAAAAGTGATTAGTCCTAAACTTACATTTTGTCAAATGTGACAAAAGATTTTTTAACAAACTTTCTTTTTAAGAAAATGTTTTATTAAAATGGAAAATGTAAATTTGAATATGGCATATTACAAATGCCATAGGAATATCTTTTGAACGTAAAACTTACCTCAGATATTACTTCCCCACTAAAAGACAAAAGGAAGCGGAGTCTACTCCCACGGTTTCTCAAATGGCTATGTGGTTCCCTAGTGATAAGGAACCACATGCACAATTAAGGAACCACTATAACACCCTACTTTGATAAGTAGACCATGACATGATAATTATGGCGTGTCATCAAAGCATGCAAGGTAATATGTAATAAAAACATACATGACCATAAAAGGGAAAACCAGAATCAAACATCGATTCCCAAACATAAGCCCACACGTGCATTAAGTAAATGAAATGCAAAAGGAATAGAAGTATAAGGTAGCTCCCATCCTATGCACGTCTGCTAAATGCTCCAGTCCGTCCTTGGGGTACCTTCCGTATGAGTCATAGAAAGAAATTACGGCTGAGCAGTACGCTCAGTGAACGGATATAATGGCATAACAAGAATATATAGAATATAAAAGAAAGATCTGGAATACTAAGATGAACATATAATAGTACTGAAGTTGAAAGACTGGTAAGTAAACTGCAGCGGAAAACTGTGTATGTCCTAGAAAACCTGGTTTATAACTTGGAAACTAACTGATAACTGATAAGTCTGAAATCATGCATACAATATATTTTAAATACCAAGAGCTTATATATGTCATGTAATATATTAACATTCGCATGAATACATAGAGGGGTGACCTCGTCACGCTGATAGAGGGGTGACCTCTAAATAATAAGCTGGGTGGAGGGATCAACTCCAATGTGAAGGATGTAGAGCACACACCACATTCACCTGATAAACTGTAAACTGATAAACTGATAAACTATGATGCACCCATACGCCCCGCTGATAAAATACTGATAAATGGCCAATTGAAATAAAAGGGACGCTACGAGAAATCACTCCCCCATAGAGGAGTCATGACACCGTTGCCTGAAGTGTCATGGTTACGGTACCTCCGTAACTAGGTGAAACTGGTCATGCATGTATATAAAGCTCAGGCAGTTAACATAGTTATCATGACAAATCATGTAAAGTTTTATAACATATAACTGGGGAAAACAGATGGCTGTAAACGGGGAATCCTAATCATGCATAGAAAGGAAAGTCCATACTGAAGGACGACATATCCGTACCTTATGTCCAGTAACTGACTGAAGATGAAAAGACGGGAACCTACTCCGACTTCACGCGAACTACATGTATAAAGGACGTGAATGAGTTGTTTGATTACTGTATACTTTTACTGGTTCTGATTGTTCTTAACTTGTTTTACATGTTCTTGTCTTATTTTACTGTTTCGTGTATAATCTTGTACTTCTGACTGTTTCATGTATTTCTGATTAATGTATTTCATGTATTCTTGTATTATTAAACCTGTAGTATCATAATAAGTGACTTTCTAAAAATAGCAGATTTCCATAAATAGTAAGTTTCCAAAAATAGAAAGTTTCTGAAAATAGAAAGTTTCCAAAACTAGAAATAAGCTGATTTAATAAGCCTATAATATAAGCTGCGGCTTATTTGAAATATCTGATAAGTCCTGATTAATTAGCAATAAGAAAGAGTAAACTTTATAAAATAATTAATGTGACGTGTCATAACCTATAGTAAATTATCAATTAATAAAATAACATGGTTTAACTGCTTATTAATTAATAAAACATGATATTAAACTTTACCTTAGCTTGATCATTTTATAATTAATTTAAAGTATGGTGTTAATTTAATTAATTCATATTTAACATGTAAATAAATACTTAAGCTAAATTCATAAATTATTACATTTAATAATTATATCCTAAGTCATGGTTTATTTAATTAACATGACATGTAATTAAATTAAATAAACTAAATAAATGGCTTAGGCAAAATAGTCCTTGTGTACGAAGCCCTTATCCCGAGCCTACCGAGACACCCATGTCTCGGTCGCACTTAAACAAATCAAACCAAACACCAAACATCACGACAGCCTAATTAGCGACAAAAATTTCTGTCGCTGTTCTGTCGTAAATCTGACTCTGGAATCTGCGGCAAAATTTTTTGTCGCTGATTCCGTCGCTAAACTGGGAAACAAACCAAACAGAGAGCCCCTGCTGGGGTTGTGTATTGCGGCTGCCCAAGACCAAACAGCCCCCAGTTGTTGGTTATTCCCACCAAGAGTCTTGGACTCTCGGTTCCCTTGATAAACCCGAACCAATCTAGAATTAAATCATGTTTTAAATTCGTTTCCTCATGTTCATATGATTCATTAATGGATTCGTGAATAAAATAAGGAGAAGATTAATAATTAATGATACCGTATATGATTGGATCGAGGATGAATAACCCGAACATGAACCCAAAACCTATCAAAGATCAAAAGTGTTATTCCCTCCTCCTTGTGTTCTTAGGGCGGAGGCTACCTTCAAAGAGATAGGATTTCCTGTTTGTTTTACATGTTATGAGAAATGAGAAGGCACAAGTGATTCCCTGCTTGTTAATTTTCTAGTTGGGTCGGGCCTTAAGCCCACTTCTCTTATTTCTTTCTTTATTAGCCGCCCAAACAGCCCCTTTTAGATAGTATTTTTCATTATCATGTTTTATTATTTCTCGTGTATTAAATCCTCGTGACTTGGTTCGTGTTTACTTGTGACATGATTTATTTATTAACGTAAATGCTTGTCGTGTTTATTAAATATACTTGAATGCTTGTCTTGATTTAATTTCTTTCTTAATTAATCTGAAATAGTAGTATTTTCATGGATTTTCATGCGGGTTTTACAACTCTTCCCCTCTAAAAAAATAATTGTTCCTTAAATTAGAGACATGATATTACTGCGGGTTTTACAACTCTTCCCCTCTAAAAAGGATAATTCGTCCTTGAAGTAGAAACATGATCAGCTGGAAGAACATGGTCGTGACATGACTTAAGAGAACATGGAACGTGACATGGCTGAAACTATTATACTTGGATCATAGGAAAGAATGAGGATAAGGATCTAGATGGAATCCTCCGTTTCCCAAGTGGCTTCCAACTCAGGATCGTTCCTCCAAATGGTCTCGACGAAGGGAATAATCTTGGTCTTTTTGACCCTGTCCTAACGATAGTGAAAGGTTTCCGGTTCTATAACTTAAGATGGATATTCTGGATCTGATCGAATGGATAAGATATAACATGTAGGATACACGAATGACACGGTACGTAATAACATGAAAGAAAGATGTTTATAACTCTACGAAATGATACTGAAGACATATTGGAACGTAATACTTGAACAATTGTGAACGTGATACGTGAGAAATTATGAACGTGATTCGCGCACATAAGGTGAACATGCTGCATGGAATATATCGTGAACGTGATACGTGAAACATATCATGAACGTGAGATAACTGAGGAGACATCATCAAATTATACAAGATGCGACGTGAAACGTTTGCCTGATGATAGAACAACTGTACTAGACTTGAGTATGGTTTTCCAAGCTTCCTGCAACCATATCCAGAAACAAGATGTGAAACATGTATCGTGAGATGGAACACGAACCTGAACGTAAACAATGTCATGAACGCGAACGTGAACGTAAATCATGAGATGGAACTAAATATGAACCGAAACAAAATCATATATGTGGACGTGAGACGTAAACGTGATAGTAAACGTAAACGTGAAAATGAACATAAACGTGAACGTGAATGTGAAGGTAAACGTGATCGTGGACATGAACGTAAACGTGATCGTGAACATGAATTTCTATTTGACATGATTGTTGATGGAATACCTTGATATCGTACGATCTATTGCTGAACATCCTACAGATCTGCTAACTGTGTAATCCTTTCGGATAAAGGAAACGTGTAGGCTCGGTTAAATGGTCGACAATGACTTAGATAGTATCATAATTCTTTTGAGTCTGTGGTAAAGTGATAACAACCTCCATGGGAATCTGGTCTCATTTCTGTTCAGAATTTTTTAATGGTTGTAATAACTCACTAGCATGTCGGCGTTCTATCTTAAACCTGCTGGTATGTCAGGCATTTAGATATGAACATAACTGCATCAATGTGTTATACTGCTCTACTAAGATGTGGTTTGCAATCATGGTACATTTGTAGAACCTAGATACATGGAAATTGGAAACATATGAGTCTCGGCAAAATAGACTTCTCTTAGCATAGGATCTTCTGGAACACGTAACCCCGTGTGAGATTCTCTCTCTTCCACGAAAGCCTAGTCATGGTAAAGCTAATCGTGAGAACTATCAACAATTTCCACGGTAGTAACCAACTGAACTCCATAAAACTTCGTACTTTAGTCACAAACGTCGGTCTTGACCATCTGGTGATGGCCTTCACCTTTGTAGGATTCATGGAATTACTTTCTGCTGAATTAATGTGGCTTAGAAATGTCACTCTGTTCAACTGTATCTCATTTCTGGAAAGTTGCGTATACAATTTCTCCTATCGGAGAATCTGCAGGACCGTGAAAAGATGATTCTCGTGTTCTTCTCTAGAATTGAGAAGGTCAGGATGCTATCAATGAATATACTGACGAGATTATCTAAGAATTCATGGAAAATTTGATTAATCAAATCCATATTATAGTTGGAGCATTCGGGAGCCCAAGAGCATAATCACAAATTTAGAGAGACCATAACGTGTGCAAAAAGAAGTCTTGGAAATGTCATGTTCTTTCTCTCACAACTGATGGCAACATGATCGTGAAGTGATACATTGGGGAGCGATGATAAATGTAGTCTCATTTCCTGGGTTATGATTAGGATGGGATCGAAAATGAGCACTAATCACTTTTAAATCATCCTCGAAAGGGATACATAACAATAAATCATTGGATTTCTTTAACCCTAAATAGTTGGTTAATTCAGGATTCTTTTTTATTACATCCATAAGATTAGGAAATTGATGAATCAAAGGTGAAGCTTTTTTGATAGCATGTGAGACCCTATGAGGATGCCTTTGCCCAAGAAAAGGAAATAGACTAGGCAACCTAGGATACTTTATACTTGTTTGATTACTTATCAATGCTTGATGAATGCTCGGCCTTATGGGGAAGGGCATAACCCAATAGTGATCTTGGAAGAATGTTTAAGACTTCGTAGCTGATCAAACAATTCTTCAATACATGAAATGAATATCGATTATGAATGGTGTTCTTGTCTAATTTACGATGGTCGATACATGATCTCATGCTACCGTCCTTATTGTTGACAACCAAAAATTAGTGCACACCATGGTGATATACTTGGGCGAATAAAATCTTGATCTAGCAATTCTTGCAACTAATCTTGAAACTCCTTCAACTCAGCAGAAGCCCTGTAATAAGGATCTTAAGAGACAGATTCTGCTCCTAGAACAAGCTCGATGTAAAACTCCATCTCGTGGTTAAGAAGGGATTTCTGGAAACCCTTCTGCTAATACATCTGGAAGCTCTGGAATAATCGGCTGCTCATGGATTTAAGGAACTTCAGAAGTCGCGTCATAAATGGTAGCTAGAAAGTCTTTACAGCTATGGAATAATAAGTCACGTGCTTATTAAACAGAAACAATTTGTACTGATTTTTCTGGCAGGAAACATAATGAATACATTCAGGAATCAGTAAGACGAATCTTGTCATCAACTGGAAGGAATACCTTTATACACATGGATGATACCACGGAGTCTTTTCTGGGTTGGGAGGTAGGTATTACATGATCTAAGATAAAGATGACATATGCATACGTGAAGTAAACATGGAAGATCTCACTAAATGTGTTTCGTCTGTAACCACACAGAATGAACACTGCGTATCCAAACCTGAACAATACTCTAGTGGTGGTAACTGAATTTTTAATGGTCTGATATATACATGGTATAACAGAACGAGTATACTCCTTGGAGGGTACCCTTAATTACTGAGGGTCTGGTTTAGAAGATATACATGAGTTATGAGTCTTGACTCGTGCCTTGAGAAGATATTCGTATGACATGTGTCTTGACTGTGTCTTCAGAAAATATACGTGGGACATGTGTCTTGACTGATGTCTTGACATGTGTCTTGACATGTGTCTTCAGAAATTATACATGAAACATGTGTCTTGACTGATGTCTTGACATGTGTCTTCAGATATGAAACTGAATAAAGATAAAATCTTGGTCATAATATCAGAATTGGCAGATCGGTTAGTGGCTGTCATGATAGCGGTCACTGTCGTCTTGTCTGTCAGTTTCATGACGGTCATTATGATGACCGTGATTCATGTACTATTCTGCTAAGTGGCCGGCTGGGTACCGGTTTCCACTCTTCTGATTGAAAGAACATCTGAGTGACGTGTGACATTTAACTGAAGAAGTAAAGGCGTGGAATGAGATGGTAGTTTCTGATGGGTGAAGTATATTCTTGTCTGGAATTTCAAATCTATAGTATTCGTCTTTGCTCTGTAGAATCTTCATATTATGAACAACATCAACATCTTGTGGAATCTCCAAAGTATAAGCAGCATCAGAATCTTGTAAAGTCTCTGAAGTATGAACAACATTAGTAACCTGATCGGTAAGTGAAATACGCTTGATACGGTCGAGGATCGACTAGCGATTACACATGGAATACGGTACCTAGAGTACACATGGAATACATGAAGTACACATGGAATACTGTACATGGATTACACCTAATATACTGTACTTGGAGTACACATGAGATGATTGGTACTGGTGTCGACCATTGGACATGATCAAAGGAGGCAACTGTTTAAGCGGTTCATGGACCAACTGAAGAAAACAACATGGTAGTCTGGTTATATCCAACACATATATAATTCCAGTTGTATAAGGAAGCACAAGGACATGATTCAACGAAATTTCATCAATGATTTACATGAAACATAATTGCTGAAATCCCACAATGACTATCATGAGAGTATGATTAAAGAAGTCCATCACTGAATGACGCGAAAGCATGATCAACATGGAGGAACATGAAACAATTTAACATGATGAAACATGAAAACATAATCCACATGAGGGAGTATGAATATATAACCAGCATGAAATTTAAATCAATTCGTTCAAAGCATGAAACATAACCGACGTGAAGAACCGTGGAATAAGCATATGAGATACATGGAATGATTTTGAAGACATAGTCGACTAAATCTGACATGAGCAAAGGTGAACGCCTATGGGTCGGTTCACAAAATAACATTCGACCAAAAATCATGAAATTTGACATGAGCAAGGGTAAACGCCTATGGGTCGATTCACAAAACAACATTCGAATGAAAAGCACGTGCAACTAAATATGGCCAGTCCCGTACCAACCTTTTACTTAGTCAAAACTTAGAAAAACTGAATTGTAAAACGCATGAGAAACATGGAAGACAACAAACGCTAACATTTAGGAAGTTCCTGGTGACTACCCACTAGTCACATGTCAAGTTTTAGAGCATACGGGTCGAAGCCTTGGGCTCTTATACCATAATTGTAACACCCCACTTTGATAAGTAGACCGTCACATGATAATTATGGCGTGTCATCAAAGCATGCAAGGTAATATGTAATAAAAACATACATGACCATAAAAAGGGAAAACTGGAATCAAACATCGGTTGCCAAACATAAGCCCAAACATGCATAAAGTAAATGAAACGCAAAAGGAATAGAAGTATAAGGTAGCTCCCATCCTATGCATGTCTGCTAAATGCTCCAGTCCGTCCTTGGGTACCTGCCGTATGTGTCATGGAAAGAAAATACGACTGAGCAATACGCTCAGTGAACGGATATAATGGCATGATAAGAATATCTGGAATATAAAAGAAAGATCTGGAATACTAAGTTGAACATATAATAGTACTGAAGCTGAAAGATTGGTAAGTAAACTACAACAGAAAACTGTGTATGTCCTGGAAAACCTGGTTTATAACTTGTAAACTAACTGATAACTGATAAGTCTAAAATCATGCATACAATATATTTTAAATGCCAAGAGCTTATATAGGTTATGTAATATATCAACGTGTGCATGAATACATAGAGGGATGACCTCGCCATGCTGTTAGAGGGATGACCTCTAAATAATAAGCTGGGTAGAGAGATCACCTCCAATGTGAAGAATGTAGAGAACACACCACATTCACCTGATAAACTGTAAATTGATAAACTAGGATGCACCCATACGCCCCGATGATAAAATACTGATAAATGGCAAAATGAAATAAAAGGGACGCTACGAGAAATCACTCCCTCGTAGAGGAGTCATGACACGGGTGCCTCAAGTGTCATGGTTACGGTATCTCCGTAACTAGGTGAAACTGGTCATGCATGTATATAAAGCTCAGGCAGTTAACATAGTTATCATGGCAAATCATGTAAAGTTTTATAACATACAACTGGGGAAAACAGATGGCTGCAAACGGGGAATCCTAATCATGCATAGAAAGGAAAGTCCATACTGAAGGACGGAATATCCGTACCTTGTGTCAAGTAATTGACTGAAGATGAAAAATGAAATAGGGTTTTCTGTTTGTTTTACATGTTATGAAAAATGAGAAGGCACAAGTGATTCCCTGCTTGTTAATTTTCTAGTTGGGCCAGGCCTTAAGCCCACTTCTCTTGTTTCTTTCTTTATTAGCTGCCCAAACAGCCCCTTTTATATAGTATTTTTCGTTTTTGTGTTTTATTATTTCTTGTGTATTAAATCCTCGTGACTTGGTTCGTGTTTACTTGTGACATGATTTATTTATTAACGAAAATGCTTGTCGTGTTTATTAAACATACTTGAATGCTTGTCTTGATTTAATTGATTTCTTAATTAATCTAAAATAGTAGTATTTTCATGGATTTTTCATGCGGATTTTACAATTCCTCCTCTAAAAAGAAATAATTCGTCCTCGAATTAGAGACATGATTGTTAGCCTCAAAATAAAGAGTCAAACAAGAATGTTCGGTCATAGGTTTTTATTGTAACATTTATTAGAACGTTGTAATAGTTAGTTAAATAGTCGTGACATTACGGGCTTGATGGCTAGCTTAAAAGGCCTCTTTCAAGGTACTAAGCATTTATTCAAGCTCGTCCCAAAACAAATATAGTCCAATAGAAAGCCCGCATGTGGGTGGACTATATAAGCACCCTCCTAGCATGTTAGGAGGGTTGGTAGTTCTCATTTTCTAATCTAATATTCACATAGTTAATCATCTCTCTTTACTTTCTCTCTCTAGAATTCATCTAACTTTCATCTTTATTTCTTAATCTATCATCATATATTTTGGGACAACATTTGGTATCAACCGCCACGGGGTAGATTAGTGATTGGTTGTTGTTATTTTATTTGGTTCGAATGATTTAATCCATAAATCATCTCAGATTTTTTTGTTGTGTTTTTCGGGTTCTAAATCTTCATAAAGATCTCCTACATAGTTGTGGTAGGGATTTGGGTTAGTTATTCTGGTTAAAAACGCAAGATTTTGGGGCGTTTGGATCGATTTTTGGTAAAGATCTCGTGTTTATTGTTATATCCGACATATTTAAAAACTTGAACATATTCCGAATTTAAGCTCCATTCCGGATTTGCACTTCAAAGATTTCAGAATTACAATTTGTTCCGAATTTGGCTCACACAAGATTTCACAATAAACATTCTCCCGGATTTCGACTCACAAAGATTATGGAATCAAAAAATTATTCCGGATTTGGATTTGGGCATTTGAGGATTCCGGATTCCGACTTTAATCTGGATTCAGGATTCCGAATTCTTCAAAATCATTTCGACTTTCATCTGGATTCCGGATTCCGATATTTAATCTGGATTCAGGATTCCGACATTTAATCTGGTTAATTGTTATTCCAGATTTATGTTTTTCGACATCTGGATTTATATTTTCTGGCATTTAATCTGGTTAATTGTTATTCCGTATTCCGACATTTAATCTGGATTCAGGATTCCGACATTTAATCTGGTTAATTTCTATTCCGGATTTACGTTTTTCGACATCTTTGCAACTTACGTATTCCGACATCTTTGCAACTTATGTATTCCGACATCTTCAAGGTATATCATATTCCGAAATCTTACATTTTTATTCGAAGCATTTTTAGACTTAGCCTATATCTAGACTAGTTACGGAACATCGTTTCCAACAACAAAAAAAGTTAAAATATTTAGGTCAAGTAAATTCAATTTTTTCCATACTAGTTTTAGGCTATTTCTAGCTCGATTTCAAAATTTGGCTACAAAATTTTTCGGTCTACCGTTATATTGGACTGGGGAATTTATTGTCAGACTGAAGAAAAAAATTGAAAATTTTCGGATGTTTAACCACAACCCAATCACACCATATCTACTTAAGATCTGAAGTCAATTCATCAAGTGAGTCACCATCATCATGGAAAAGAGCAATGACTGTTCCGACGTAACTGACGTAGAGATAGAACGACTACAACAACAGATATGTATCGTGAGAAAGAACTCCATGGACATTTTAGGGTACTTCAAGAGTCTTTTAAGTACCTTTCAAAAGTCTTGCTTGACTTAGGTGAATCCACTGGCACATTCAGAAAAACAATCACTCATGCCATGGATAAACTTGAAGCACAACTTGTCAACGAAATAATCATTGCTAGTGAATGCAAGACCACTTTCACTGATCTCAAGACGACACTTGAAAATACATTTAATTCTGAATTCATCAAGTCTTTGCGTACAAAGGACTGATTCAAGAGAAATAATGAAATGTATGCTTTATCATACAAAGATCTGATAACCCGCAACATCGACTTTATTGTAACCTATTTGAACCACACAATACAGACGCAACAAACGATTGATGGAAGACTCAATACCAGTTGTGGTATCGCATCAGATATTGAGAACACAAGTTGCGGATATGAGACTCCCACGCATAGTTCAGGGAATGATGACAACAGCTCTGGGAAAGACAGCAGCAGCTCTGGCAAACAAGGCAACGACTTTGAGAATTTCATCAACAATACACCTTCCTACGACAATGGTCATGTTTTCGATTTTTAGCCATTGGAAGAGGTACACAATGATGAATATAATGTGTTTTCCAATGCTAATACGCATGAGCATTGTGATCAAATTCAAACCATTATTCACACATGTATGACGGAAAAGGTTGATAGCAATGCCATACCTGATCCATCAGACACGTGCAATAATGAGTCTTAGAATGACCAACATGCAAATGAGTATGATGATGAGGAGCGTATTGCGCTTGCTAATTTAATTGCTACTTTACAAAAAGATATCAAAGAAACTAGAAAGAGTCAAAAGCAATTAAAGAATGCAAACGATACGCTCACTCAAAATTTTGAAGAATACAAAGCTGCTCTAATAAAATCTAGCGAGACCATCGATAGTTATCGAGCTCAGCTTCTTCAAAAGACCAACGATATTGAGGGGTACAAAGGGTGTTTAATTAACGTCAAAAAGGAAGATTATCAACAGAAATATAACGAAACTCTTAAGCTTCTAGAACAAGAGAAACGTAATCATAACACCTCTTTGAGTACTGAACGTCACAAAACATATCTTGTTACCACTAAAGTCAGTGAGCTAACTCAAGTAAATGGTTTTCTTAAAGAGGATAAAACTAAACTTGTTAATGAAAAGAAAGCAGTGGTTGAAAAGTTGGAAAAGGATTTCAAAACTAAACAAGCGAATGACATCGAAAAAATGGTGGAACTTGAAACTCAAATTGATTTTTACAAGAAAATTGTTTACAAAACTAATCAATCAATTCAAACCATGAGAATGTTGGCACCTCGTTCGTTTTTCAAGGGTAAACCTAGTTTTGCTAATCCCAAGTACCTTGAGCAAGCTCAATCTAAGAACCAGCACCTATATCTTGATGAGTCCCAATGGACTGATCTTGATTGCCTTGTTGTTAGTCCCGATAGTGAAGAGACAAACGATTTGGAAGAAGAGAGTAGATCAAAAGTTAATAAAGAATTTGTTAAACCATATAATTATGCTTATGAAAACAGTCTTTATGGACTTTTCAAACCACAAACAGAGAAGTCTCGTGAGCAAATATTTTTCGAATGTGAACAAAATAGAATAAAATGGAGAAAGGCTTTTTCCACTAAGAAAACAAATGTTTCAATATATATTGAGTACTTGCCGCATCAAGCTTCTTTAAGCAAGAGTAAGCAAGAACTTAGTCTTCTTCTTCAAAACATTAACAATTTCAAAAGTGTTGTAGATGATGACTGGGAACGGCGTGAACGACATAAATGCAATAAGGAAGTTCCCCACGGTATAACTGTGCTTGTGAAAAGTATTTTGATTCCGCTTGCCGATAGAATGACGAAACGTGCTTTGGAATTTGAAAAATTAATTAAGCAAGAAATGTTTGACGATTTGAAATATGTGGAATCTCTTGAAAAAGAAATTGACGATCATAAACCTGAAAGATACGAGTTGTCCACAGCATATGATCTACTCTTACAAGACGGTCTCTCCAAAGATATTTTGTGTGTTTCTCTTACATCTTGTGCAGATATAGATGAATATTCTGACGTGGCATGCAAATACCTTAATCAAGTCAAAGAGTGTGAACGTCTTGAAACTGCGCTTTCGAAACACACAGATAATGTTGATCAAAAGGCTTTTGCGTTAATTCAACATCGATGTGAATTCCTTCAAAAACAATGTCATACTCTTGAACTTGCTTTGCAAGAAAAAGTTGGAAAAGGTCCAAATGATAATAACTTGCAAGTAAAACTTTCCATTTTGCGTCGAGAAATGAACGAAAAGAGTATTGAAATTACAGACTTGAATGCTCAGTTGCAAGAAAAGGACATAGCGATAGAAGAGTTGAAGAAACTCGTTGCCAAAATGGGTGGGAAAGTTGTGGAACCTACAGTTGTGAAACGTGTTGTTTGACAACCCAATGCTTACAAGGATCTAAAGCCATCTATATTAGGAAAACCGACTCCTTTCTTCAATTCTTCTCATGTAAAATCTAGGTTACCCCTAAGATTGATGTGCAACCAAGTGTTCCAAAACTATCCATATCACCCTATGTTCCTCCATTTAGAAAGCACACTTTTTTCTAAACCCAACCATGTGAATGCACCTAGCACTTCTAGGACTCCTCCCAAACGTGTGACATTCACGTCCATAAAGGAATCTGTAGGTTCAAATGACTTAGTTCATACCAACAACCTAGAGGATGCTAAACAAAAGGGGAAGATTCAGAAAGCAAAATTTGTGTATTCAAAATCTAGTACACCAAATCCCGCTAGAGTTCAACACACTCCTAATGGTAGTCACGCAAAACCTAGGATTCCTTTTCAGCAACCTAGGAATTGGAAACCATCCATGAATAGTCGTGTTTCGAACACTACGCCGAAAAGATTTGGAAAACCAAGGAATACAAGTACTTTCGTGAATCCCAAATTCCATGTATGTCCCACTTGCAAAAAGGGCATTCACAATGGAAATCATGACCATTGCATTCTGCAATACCTCTATGAGGTCAAATCTCGTTCCTTTGAATGAAGATCAAATATAGAATCCCATAAGACAACAAGGAGATACACACTCGTCTCAAAGAAAAGCAATGACAATCAATCTGCAAGGCGGGTCAACATAGGAAATAGTTTCTCCCTAAATAAGTCTTCCGTTGTGCAAGAGAAAACTACTCCTAGATCTAGTCTTCAGTGGAAACCAACGGGTAGGATCTTCAAGGAAGTTGGTCTTAAGTGGATTCCCATCGAGAATAGTGTTGAAACCTACTCAAGCCCTAATGCGGGTGTTCTGAATGTAGACAATGAATTTGTTAATCCTAACACTAGTATTTGTGCAAACTCTTCTTCTATCATTGCAGGTACAACATCGGATTCTGAACCCACTTCTTATTCTTCAAAGGGTTCCAATTATGTACATTCAATATCACCTTCTTCAATTGTACAAAAATCTATTTTTGATTTTTTTGAAAAATTTGAAAAAACACAAAAATAAAATAAAATGTAAATAGCATTAGAAAAACAAAATAAAAAATGGAAAATCTTTCAAAATACCAAAAATATTCTTCTCGGTATGTCTTTCAGTATCGGTAATATGGACACACCTAGAAATGTCGCTCAATAATGACACGGGTGTGTACATAAAGCTCGAATAAAAGTTGTAAGTATTTTCTAAAACATGTCATTTCAATGATTTACAATTACTTCAGATTGTGACTCGTGCCTCAAAGAAAGGAAAGTTGATCACGGATGATAACTTATCTTTAACAACGGAAAAATAAAACTTTATCAGTCATGAGCTTTCGATAAAAACATTCAAAGTTTTTAAGCTCATGTAAACGACTTACAGTTAAATGTTAGACTGTAACTCGAACTTCAAATAGAGGAAAGTGTATCTTTAAAGATAAATTATCCTAACAAACGGGTAGAGCAATCTATCACGGGTTGAGCTTGTCACAAAACATTCAACGTTTTAAGCTCAACACAATGGCTTGTAATCACTTTCAGATTGCAACACGGATCTATATTTACGGGGGAGTGTACGATCTAGTGCGCTTACCCTCAGCAAATGAAGAGAAATCTTTTTACACTTGAGTGGTATCGTCAAGACATTCAACATCTATGAACTCAAGTTTATGCTTTAGAAATACCATGTCGCCAAAAAGATATGGTTTTTGAAAAGCGTTGAACACAATTTTTTCAAGAGTTTTTCAATGATTATTCAAAATCTTTTAAAAATTGTGTGTTCAACAACTCTTATCCTCAAAAGTTTAATGTGGATCATATCCTCGTAATGACAATTCAATTGGATCAATTTTTGAGGGAGGGCTTTCCAAATTCATGCTAAGTTAGACACATTTTTCTCCCGAAAGTTTTCATGACTATTTTTCACAATATATTTTAATCAAATTTTGTATCTCTAATATCAAACGATTTTGTATATTAGAGATAGGGGAGAAAATGAGATTAAAATGTGATCTAAAGACTCAAGCACTTATGGTTACGATCAAATACCCACAACATCTTTAATCCACGACGTTATTGGTGTCAAAAGGGTGGTTAGGTTTAAGTCCTATGATGCAACCAAAACCATAGGGATCTTCCCAGGGACAATCCAATAGATTATTAGAAGTCCTTAGGAAAGATGAAGTAGAATGTGAACGTAGCTAAATGCTGAGTAAGTACTGAAGCTAGCACTGCAACAATCACAACAAGGTGCTAGTAATGACGTCTTGGTAAGCATTGAAGGGGTTGAAGAATGAAAGTGAAATGTAAGGATAGAGGGTGAAAAGAAATTAGCCCTCCATACAACTTTGGCAGAAACCGGGTCAACACATCATGAAGACAACGCATCATGGACCCAGTAATGTAATACACAACCCCGTCCCAGCTGACTCGGGCTTCTCTCAAAAGAAGTTTTTTTAATTGTCATGGAGATCAACACGACTTCTATTGACTTTCTCACTCCGAGATAGTTGATATTGAATAGGTGGCATCTGCTCCAGCCCCCGACCACTAAAAGTGCACAAATCGAGTCTAGAGCCAAGAGATCAATCAAATCTCGTTAAGACACACAGAATGACGATGAAGAGAGTCCTACGCTATATCCTTGCGATATTGCTAGAACACTCAAAGTGATACTAGTTAGTATTTACAATGATGAGTATAAATCCTTCCAGTTTTAACATCAAACATCACTACGGTAGGTCATGTGTACGATTCTTTATGAATTAAACATATGTAAAACTAAAAAGCAACGATGGTTTGTTTCTTTATCGATTCAAACTCGTTTCAGGTTTCTACGCAATATCTTTATAGTCTTGCCAGAACATTCAGAGTGATATTTATTAATATTCACAGTGACGAATGTAAATCCTGCTACCGTCAACATTAAACAGCTACGGTAGGTAACTTGCAAGATTCTTTATGGATCAAGCTTGTGTCAAATAGAAAGCAACAATGGTAAGATTCTTTAAGAATCAAACTTGTTCCTGGAATTTGAATTGACGACTTTAATCAAACGGATATTGATAGGTGTGTAAACACCCATCCTTTTTACCACTTAATTACAATAATAACCGAGCCAAAACGTGTATTTTATGTCATTTATGTCGGAATTATGCGTGGTTTGTGTTTTTGTTGTGATTTAGGACGAAAAGGTGAAAAGTTGAGAAAACACGGGCATTCACGGGCTTTTATCGAAGAAAAAGACGAAAGACGAAGTCAAGAAGTCAAGAGTGCAAAAAGAACGGAAGTCCAAGACCAATTCTGAAGATTTATCGAAGAAAAAGTCAGAAGACGGAAGTTTACTTAAAGCCGAAGAACTCAAGTCTTATTTATTGAAGAATTAAAAGACAAGTTCAAAGAAATCCCGAGACAAAGTCATTAAAGTCCAAGATTTAAGAAGATTAAAAGGCTTAAGGACTTAAGTATGCAATTAAGGAAAAATGAAAGAGGGGAGGAAGCTTCCTAAGCACTCCCTAATCCTCCCCTATATATAGTTTAGGATTTCATTTCATTAGTTTTGTTGGATAGCTTGACAAACTATTTCTTCCACTTAATTACCTTGTCATTTAATTTCATGTCCATTTAAATACCTTGTCTTGCACCTTAATTATATTTAATTTAAAGTAAGTTTTTCTTTTAATCTTGTCAATCTTTACTTTTTCTTGTTAATCTCCTATCTACCTTTCTTTATTTGATCTTAATCTTCATGCTTTATTGTTTATGTTCATGTTCTTGATTTTTATTGATTTATTTAAGTGGGTTTTGATTATTTTGATTAGTTTTGTTAGTTTTATTGATTTGGATTGTTTGTTTATGATTAGTAGATGTTATTTTGTTAGTTTGATTTAATCTTGTGGTTGATTTTGATTAGTTTTTATTAGATCCGTATTATCTTTGTATCCCTTGTTCTTCGCGTGTTTCTGTTACTGTATTCCCAGGTAGTATTCCGGATCAAGCTTACCAAATATTCAGAGTGAAGGTTTATTCCTTGATTGTTCCGAATCAGTAAGTTCCGAACCAAGTGTTCCGAAGCAAGAAGTTCCGAATAAAACAATTGTTCCGGATCAAGACAACTTCCTTCGAATCGAAACTTGTCCGTTCGGAACCTATTCCGAACCAGTAGCAGTTCCGAACCAAGAGAAGTTCCGAACCAAGGAGTTTTATTCGGAATAATTAATTATTCCGGATCAACACCTTCATTCGGAACATTCAAAGTTCCGAATCAAGCTCGTTCATTTGGAAGTATTCCGGATCAGTGAAGAGGTGTCTCATTCGGAACATTCAAAGTTCCGAACCAAGGGTTCCGAATCAAGAAGTTCTGAATCAAGGCTTTGGTTTAAGAAGTTCCGAACCAATTGAAGTTCCGAATCAGTAAAAGTTCCGAACGAAGGATTTATTCCGGATAAGTGACATATTCCGAATAGAGAATTTGTTCCGGATCAAGGATTTTGGTAAATATTCCGAGTGAAGGAGAATCATTCCGAACAAAGGTGACATTCCGGATGAGTGATTATTCCGAACGAAGGATTATTCCGAATGAGCTGTTTTCAGGTTCTTTTTAGTTTTTGTTTTTAATTTTTAATTTTCAAGCTTTACTTTTCTCGCCTTTTTCTTAGTCGCACTTTAAGTTTAATTGCCTTAGATTTATTTTAGCCTTGCCTTATTTTAAGTTTTAGTTGCGTTTTAAGTTTTCCTTAGATAGATTTAAGTTTGCGTTATTTACTTTTAGCCCATTTACTTCTCGTCACGCTTTTAAATACTTGCCCTTTACTTTAAGTTAGACTTAGATTCACTTTAACGTCATTTTCATTTAAGTCTTGCACTTTTTAATTACTACAACGACACAACTATTTGTTTCACCAAAGAACGACTGAGTCGCATAGTTAAACCCAGATCAATTCGATTAGACAGGAACAACGATATTTTTAATTAGGCAAAACCCAGCATTAAAATGGCGCCGCTGCCGGCTCTTTTCGTAAAGATTAACGGTTTTCTGTGAGAGACGCGTTGCTTTTTAGGATCCATTCACTCGTGAACGTTATTTTTCGTGTCAAAAATTTTCAAAAAAAAAATCCCAAAAACATTTGAAAAATCATAAAAAGCATTTCTTTTTCAAAGTTTTGCATCAAAAATATTCCTCTTTATCCTCTATTATGTTTAATTCTTCTCTTTACCCCTCTTATTTATAATTCTTCACGGATTCGTCTTGCGTACGGTGTGGGAGACCATGGCATGGTTTTCAAACATGTCAATGGTGTACTTGTGAGCGGTGTGGTTTTGATATCGACGATACACAATTTGGATTTTGTCCATTTTGTAATTCAACAAATTCATACTTCAACTCTTACAATACTTTCCCACGCTCTCCCGTCTATGACAATCCTTATCCTCAAGATGCACCGGGTTTTTCTCCATACCTGTGGTGCTATATTTGTGGGGGCCCTCACGATGCTTCTTCTTGTGATCCGTCAAAGGTCTTTGAGAAATTTCCGTGCTATCATCCCAGTGTGTATAACTTTGAGCCCCCACGTCACACCGTCAATCATCAACCCTTTTGTGCACTTCCTCCTGAGCAAATGGCCACACTTTTTGACACTTTTCAAAAAGTTCAAGAAGCTTGCAACAAGATGATGGAGAAATGTCAAGCGGATCAGCACCAAGAGCAGGTATCTAACCTTAATGCTTATACTCCTCCTCTTGTGCCTCCATATTATTATGACAGTGATGACGATGAGAGTCCTATTTCTTGGAACGATGAGAATTCTATTCCTTCTCACGACTTGCCGGCTCTGGAGCCTAAGGATTCAACCATCCTAAGGGATGAGGATATTAGCACAATTCCTACAAAGGAATCCAACGAATTCAATAAGTCTAGTGCTGATAACCTTGTCCCAATTCCAAGTGAATCTGAGTTGACATCCGACAGTGACGATGAGTATGATGCACTTTCTTCTGATGATGTTCCTTCCACCAACACTTTGGGAGAGGATTCTTTGGCTTTCTCTAATCCTCTTTTTGATCAAGATGATGATTTTACTTCTAGTGATGACGAGTCACTATCTGATGAAGACGTTCCGAAGGAAACTTTCAAGATTTATTCGAACCCTTTATTTGATTTTGATGATGATTACATATCTAGTGAGGTGAATCCTCTCTTTGACGAAGGTATTGAGGACATTGATAGCTCTTATTCTCCTGCTATTATTGAACATACTTTGTTAGCCATGCCCCCTTCTATCGCAGAGGTGGAGAGTTCTGACTCTACGGGAAAGGTACCGCAGGTGGAAGGTAATTCTTCTCTTACTTCTCCTACTATATTGCCCCCTCATCCCACTGAATGCACGCCCAAGCGGGTGATGTATCCATTTCACTCTCCAGGAAATGAGGATGAGTGCTTTGACCCGGGAGGTGAAAATGACCATTCTATGATTGATAACCTTACGGCTTTGCCAATTGGTCAGCATCCATTGTCTTTGGAGGATGACAATGTGATTCCTTTACCCACCTCACCTCCCGTGGATCAATATTTCACATACTTCTCGTATGTTGAAAGGACCTTCCTACCATTAAAGACTTGTCCTCCTGCCTCCCCTTTATTATATTCTTCTGGGAATGAGGACAAGGTCTTTGATCCCGGTATTACATTTGAGACTTCCCCATGGACCATTTAATTCGGGGACAAGTCAGGCTCGTGACTCGATTAACAAAAACAAGCGCTTGTTGGGAGGCAACCCAATTATCTATCTATCTTTTTCTTTGTTTTTACCATAAGTGTAGGGGGGAGACCCGTTGGTGTTTGCTATTTCCTCTCCTCTCTTATTGAGGGATTAGAGCTTCAAAGAGACACTCTTGATTAATTTTGACGAACCGTGATTCCGTGTTCCCTTCTTCCCGGTTCTATCCTAAACTCTTTTCGATTCACTATTTTATATTTTCTCAATATTAAAATAGGAATCTCTTTAGTTGTCTCTTCCTTAGCGAGATTTAAACAAAGTGCACAATGTCCTAAGTGTAGGGGAGTTTACTCCCACATGCTTAAACATTGAGGACAATGTTTATATTAAGTGTAGGGGGGACTTCTATCGAAGTTAAGTGGCTCTTTTCCTTGTATTTGTCCTCATTTTAACCGAAAAATTAATTTTTCGACATTTTTCAAAATTTTTGATCTATTTTGGCCTATTAGTTTTTCCCTTTGTATAATTATTTTCTTTCCTTGCTAGAATAAATTTTTAATAAAGTGGTTTTAATTTTCAAACGTTGTGAATCTTTTGACTTAACCCGAGTTTACTTGTCTAAGTTTACTCTAGCTAATATCCTTAACGTGTTTAAGTCAAGTTTTGCTAGGCTTTTATATAAGGAGCTATAAAACGCGAAAGTATTAACTCTCACGGGTTAAGAACAAGAACTTTTCGCAAGTTCCTATAATTGATCCTAGAGAGTCGTTTATCAAGGGAACTTTAAAATGCGATTTCTAAACTTGAAAAAGTCTAAGAGTTTGCAAGATCCTATAGGCGACTCGAAAACCCAAAACTTTGATTTAATAGGCTAAGCATCCACGAGTCTCATTCCTTGAAATTTTAAACTGTGGAGAACGAGAGATGATAGAGTCAATTATAAGTTTGGTATTCTTTCGTGAATTTATGTGAGTTAATTATGAGCCTATTCTCCCATCGCTTGCTAATAAATTTATCTGCAATAAATAAGGTTGTACGATTTGAAAAGTTACTTAGCTTCTAGCCCAAGATCGTTTAAAAGTTGCTCGGTATGGATTAGAGTTCATAGCAAGGCATAACTTATTGAAGCGGGATGCGAAGATTGGCGAGTCCAAAAAGGTCCTAACAAGGCATGAGGGCTACATTTTGTTACTAAAGATCCCAACTGATGTGAAGAATCATTTATCAAAAATCAATATGAAGGATCGAGACACACGACGAAAAGCAAAAAACTCCCCAAAAGTCATGGAGAAGTTTATCCAAAAAGGCCCTAACAAGGTATGAGGATAAATAGATCCAAGTCCAAAAAGGAGGCGTATCGTTGTATATCAAAGTCCAAAATAATGATTGGAGAAAAATGAAGAAGTCGTGGTCCATATATGAAGAATCTCTCAAAATTTCAAGTGAAGAAATTCCTATTATGAAGAGAAGGCCATTATTTCATGAACGTCTCTCAAGATTTGAAGTATGAAGTCGCTGCCAAATATCGGTCCGAGAAAGGTCTCAAATCGCGAAGCGAGTTATGCCAAGATATGAACTTTATGAGGTCCCGAGAAGCAGTTTTAAAAGATTTTGTCCTTTAGCTAACTATTGATTAAATCGTTCACTTTATTTTCGGCCTAATAAACTATTGAAATAAGTCAACAATGCATCCTCGTGATCATTCAAGACAATAATAAAATATAAGAGATACACCTAGGAATAAGGGAGTCTAAGTGAATAATTGGCCCACATAAGTTTGTGTTAGTTTGCTAACTTATAATAACAATGATCTCGTTTTTAAGCTTGGTTTGGAGAAAGTGAAAACTTGAGGATGATGATCATTCATGACATTTCCAAAACCCAAGGTATGTTTTTGATTTCTTTGCTTTGAATGTTTATAGTTTTCTATCTCTTTAATAAAGGCCAAGGTGGATTGATTACGATGAAAAATGTAAATGTGCTTTGTAACTAATGCATTGCATGAGGACATTGCAATGGTCAAGTGTAGGGTATTTGATAGGTGTGTAAACACCCATCCTTTTTACCACTTAATTACAATAATAACCGAGCCAAAACGTGTATTTTATGTCATTTATGTCGGAATTATGCGTGGTTTGTGTGTTTTGTTGTGATTTAGGACGAAAAAGGTGAAAAGTGGAGAAAACACGGGCATTCACGGGCTTTTATCGAAGAAAAAGACGAAAGACGAAGTCAAGAAGTCAAGAGTGCAAAAAGAACGGAAGTCCAAGACCAATTCTGAAGATTTATCGAAGAAAAAGTCAGAAGACGGAAGTTTACTTAAAGCCGAAGAACTCAAGTCTTATTTATTGAAGAATTTAAAGACAAGTTCAAAGAAATCCCGAGACAAAGTCATTAAAGTCCAAGATTTAAGAAGATTAAAAGGCTTAAGGACTTAAGTATGCAATTAAGGAAAAATGAAAGAGGGGATGAAGCTTCCTAAGCACTCCCTAATCCTCCCCTATATATAGTTTAGGATTTCATTTCATTAGTTTTGTTGGATAGCTTGACAAACTATTTCTTCCACTTTAATTACTTTGTCATTTAATTTCATGTCCATTTAAATACCTTGTCTTGCACCTTAATTACATTTAATTTAAAGTAAGTTTTTCTTTTAATTCTTGTCAATCTTTACTTTTTCTTGTTAATCTCCTATCTACCTTTCTTTATTTGATCTTAATCTTCATGCTTTATTGTTTATGTTCATGTTCTTGATTTTTATTGATTTATTTAAGTGGGTTTTGATTATTTTGATTAGTTTTGTTAGTTTTATTGATTTGGATTGTTTGTTTATGATTAGTAGATGTTATTTGGTTAGTTTGATTTAATCTTGTGGTTGATCTTGATTAGTTTTTATTAGATCCGTATTATCTTTGTATCCCTTGTTCTTCGCGTGTTTCTGTTACTGTATTCCCAGGTAGTATTCCGGATCAAGCTTACCAAATATTCAGAGTGAAGGTTTATTCCTTGATTGTTCCGAATCAGTAAGTTCCGAACCAAGTGTTCCGAAGCAAGAAGTTCCGAATAAAACAATTGTTCCGGATCAAGACAACTTCCTTCGAATCGACACTTGTCCGTTCGGAACCTATTCCGAACCAGTAGCAGTTCCAAACCAAGAGAAGTTCCGAACCAAGGAGTTTTATTCGGAATAATTAATTATTCCGGATCAACACCTTCATTCGGAACATTCAAAGTTCCGAATCAAGCTCGTTTATTCGGAAGTATTCCGGATCAGTGAAGAGGTGTCTCATTCGGAACATTCAAAGTTCCGAACCAAGGGTTCCGAATCAAGAAGTTCCGAATCAAGGCTTTGGTTTAAGAAGTTCCGAACCAATTGAAGTTCCGAATCAGTAAAAGTTCCGAACGAAGGATTTATTCCGGATAAGTGACATATTCCGAATAGAGAATTTGTTCCGGATCAAGGATTTTGGTAAATATTCCGAGTGAAGGAGAATCATTCCGAACGAAGGTGACATTCCGGATGAGTGATTATTCCGAACGAAGGATTATTCTAAATGAGCTGTTTTCAGGTTCTTTTTAGTTTTTGTTTTTAATTTTTAATTTTCAATCTTTACTTTTCTCGCCTTTTTCTTAGTCGCACTTTAAGTTTAATTGCCTTAGATTTATTTTAGCCTTGCCTTAGTTTAAGCTTTAGTTGCTTTTAAGTTTGCCTTAGATAGATTTAAGTTTGCGTTATTTACTTTTAGCCCATTTACTTCTCGTCACGCTTTTAAATACTTGCCCTTTACTTTAAGTTAAACTTAGATTCACTTTTACGTCATTTTCATTTAAGTCTTGCACTTTTTAATTACTACAACGACACAACTATTTGTTTCACCAAAGAACGACTGAGTCGCATAGTTAAACCCGGATCAATTCGATTAGACAGGAACAACGATATTTTTAATTAGGCAAAACCCAGTTATCAGATATCTATCCCATTGATTCATTCTTTATGTTCGTAGTCTTGCTTTGAGACGGTCGAGTAAAAAGAACGACCAGTACAGCCGCGAAACCCTGTCAAGGAGATTCTTAATTGAATCTACCTAATCACAGGTACGCTATTTAATATCGTCTAACGGTCTTCACCGACAGGAGGTAAAACGCTACCGATTTAGGACGAATGTCAAAGCCCTTCAGTCCGTGTCTATGTTTTGTCTCGAGAAGGTGGCGTTACGGTGTACTCAGTAAAGTCAAAGATTCAAAACCACATACTCATGCCCAAAGACATACAACAATCATGAAAGCTAAAGACTTCCGCAACTCTGATGATCAAAATCTTCCTTATCAATTAACGTAGTGGACTGACCTCTCTTCAAAGGAGATTGTTAGCAAGCTTTCAAGATGGTGGAGAGTGTAAGCATGTGGAAAAAGAAACAAGATCACAAGTTGCCAAAGACAAGTCAAGGATAATTTGAAGATCTCAAGATAAAAGACAAAGTCGAAAGATAACAACAAAGGCTCAAAGATCACAGCATAAAGGAACAAGACTACTATTACATGTTCAAGACTCATTTGTGACGAGATTAGTAATCTCCATAAATCTCCAAATGACGAAGAGGAATTACCTTACAGTGGGGGAGATTGTTAGCCTCAAAATAATGAGTCAAACAAGAATGTTCGGTCATAGGTTTTTATTGTAACATTTATTAGAATGTTGTAATAGTTCGTTAAATAGTCGTGACATTACGGGCTTGATGGCTAGCTTAAAAGACATCTTTCAAGGTACTAAGCATTTATTCAAGCCCGGCCCAAAACAAATATAGTCCAATAGAAATCCCGCATGTGGGTGGACTATATAAGCACCCTCCTAGCATGTTAGGAGGGTTGGTAGTTCTCATTTTCTAATCTAATATTCACATAGTTAATCATCTCTCTCTACTTTCTCTCTCTAGAATTCATCTAACTTTCATCTTTATTTCTTAATCTATCATCATATATTTTGGAAAACAATGATATTACTGTGGATTTTACAACGCGCTCGAGAGCCGTTGGCTTTTGTCTCCTATAAATAGTGGATCAAATCTGCATTTTTTATGAATCCTTTTGGACACTCTTTCTGCCATCTTTCTCTTTTCGAATTCCTAATCATTTGTAAATGATCATTTAATGTGTTAACTATGTTTACTTATGATTATCCCCTTGATCTCCTTGTTTACCTTGTCTAAAGAGAAGATCACTCACACACTTGTGATGTGATTAGGGATGAAGCTTTGATGAAGATTATCCTTCCTTAGATCTAACCATATTCATCATTTTTATGTGAGTCTTGTGTAGATCCAATGTATTTTTGTATACTTGGATTAGTTGTGTTAATCCAATATATTTGTGAATATTTGGATTAGTCTTGTGTAAATCCATTGTATATGTGTATACTTGGATTTGTCTTGTGTGGATCCAAGTTACATGTGTATACTTGGATATGTTTTTATTGAGTTGTAAAGTGTTGTGTGTTAGTTCTCACTATACTACAAAGTGATTTGTGTACGTGTCTTGTGAGTTCTCACCTAGCTTCAAAGTGAAGAGTTGTGAAGATGGGTTCTATCTTTCGATTAGAACTGGACATCTAGCCTTGTGTCAGAAAAGAATATGGGCGACGAAGATTGGTTCTAGCTTTCGATTAGAACTCGACATCTAGCCTTGTGTCGTAAAATGGTGAAGTAGGCGATGTGTGTAGATTGGTCCTAGGTAAGATTAGGTCTCGACATTTAGCTTAGTGTCGGAAAATAATGTAAGAAACGTTAAGGTTTTCTCCGCCAAGAAGGGAGCTTGTGGATATAGTGGAAATCTCGAGTAAGGTGTACTCGAGGAGTGGAGTAGGAACGAAGATATAGCTTCTTTGCCGAACCACTATAAATCTTGGTGTCTTCTTATTAGGTTGATTCTTTCCTTACTCTTTACTTACTTTCATTATTACATCACATACAACAACTACTTGTCATTGTTAATGCATTAGAATTGAACCAAATCATTATGCAACTAGCTTTCAAGTAAAAGGTAGTTTTGAGACAAACCTAATTGAAAGGAATTTTAATTAGGACATAAATCGAAGAGAAACTATTCTACCCCCATTCTAGTTTCGACAATTGGTATCAGAGCGATGATCACTCAAGATCTTTGAAGTATATTTTACTTTAAAACTTGGACCGATCCATTGTCTCCTCAAATTAGAAGGTTTCGTTGTACTAAAGTTTCTCTTTCGTCAAAACTATTTTTCATTGAAAATAGGCATTTTAATTGGTAATATATCATCTCATCTAGATTAGTAGTATTTATACATTTTAGATTCACTCTTGAAATGTATCTACTAGTTTGTATCTTGTTATGTGTATGTACTCATGAAGTTTAATCATTTAATTGATTATGGATTGAGTTGCTTACCCTTGTAGAAGACTCATCTTCATTGATTTCCAACATCATTGAATGCTGATATCAAGATGGATGAGAGTGATAATAGTCCTTGAAGACTTTGTAGTCACTTTAGTCATGTTTGGGCATTTCACTGGTTCATTGAAGACTTGGAATACATTTTGCGGCTAAGGTACGTTTTCGTCCTTCCACACGCCCTATTGATCATTCTTTTGATCATTACTTGACTATGTGCTCGTTCTTGGAATCCTTGCCTTGACATTTGTTTGTGGTATGTGTTTCTATTCTTATACCCTCTCAAACCTTCATTGCTTGGATACTTGATTAGGAGATGTAGAGTGAGTTAGTAGTAGCTTAAAGTATCAAGCATGATTTCTTTGGTTTGCACCCATACGGTTAGTAGGCCCTATATCATGTGTAATATATGCAATTGAGCTCATCTCTAGGATGATTGATTAATCCCTTGAGACATCAAACTACTCCATAAGTTGTAGTTTGGATATTAAAAATTTGGAATTGAAATATTCCAAGGATATTGTTATTTTAAACCCTAACTATAATTATTGTCTGACCATGTGGGAAAAAAAGTGAATCTATACTTTGTTCACATTTTGAAATAGCTTAAGACTATCCTTGAAAGTTATCTTACACTATTTATCAAAATTGCTTGGTATGGTTCATTACCAAAGCCATTTAGACTTTGGCCAGAAAGGTACGTCTTAAACCACTATAAATGACACAAGCTCTTCGTTTCTACAACTTGAAGTTTGTCACTTGTCTCTTGAGCATTGAACTTGGTCTTGATTCACTCCCCTTGGTTTTTATCTTCTTTGTTTCTTTTCTGTGAGTAGTCGTTCTTCCGTTTCGTGTCTTATTCGGTTTCGATTTAACTCGTAATTATTCATTAAGGCATTATCACCTAGTATTGAAGTGGTCCAATGATTTCCAAAAGGCTTGAGATATATTTTAAGTATCTTAGAAAAACTTGGTTTTAAAAATTTCATTGATTTTCTTTGTTAAAAACCTCCCACTACTAGCGGTTCTTTAATTGTCATGGTTCAAACCTACGGTTCTTTATCGATAAAGAACCACGGCCCACTAGTGACTAAAATAATAAGGTTTTATTAAAAATCATTTTTTCAAAATAAACCCACCCTTTCTTCTCCATATAGGCGACGGGTTTCTTTGTTTCCACCATTGTTGATTTACCAAAAGCTTCAATCACTCAAGATTAATTGATTCCAGGTTGTGGGTTTCACTCATCCCTCTTCCAACATCAATTAACTGTAAGTACATTAATTTAATTTCAATCATTTTGTTCTAGGGTTCTTATTTTCATAATTGGGTATTTTTATTATTAATATTGAATTAGAACCTTGCTAGGAATGTGGGTTGACATAGTTATATTAACTATGATTCTTTAGGTTCGAATTCATTGCCAATTCACTAAAACCCACTTGTAGAACAATCCAATTTTTGACTAAGTAATTTTGGTTAAATGATAGAATTGATATGAACCCATGAACAAATTGGTAATTGCATTGTTAATGCTTACCTAAAAACGAATTTTTGATAAACCAATGTACAAGTTCATGGTTGATTTAACATAGCTCATATGTTCTAGTCAATGATGAATTGGGTACATTGTGAACATGGGAATGATAAGGATTAACCCTTTGTTTGTCAAGCAATTGATCAAACACATTTTCTC
This sequence comes from Glebionis coronaria, assembly GCA_025667525.1. Lineage (NCBI taxonomy): Eukaryota > Viridiplantae > Streptophyta > Magnoliopsida > Asterales > Asteraceae > Glebionis > Glebionis coronaria. The sequence goes on along the minus strand of CM046874.1, from coordinate 628,434,095 downwards.
GATTTTGATTTTTGGTCGTTATGTAGCATATGAGTGATTGGGGAAATATTTTTTTGTTTCTTATAGGTGTTTAATCATGCCTTCGGAATATCAACAAGACCACCAGTATACTAAAACTAACATGCCTAATCTTGCCGACATTTTTCCTTTGGAAACCCTTGCTAAAACTTTTTGTTCACTTCAAAACCGTTGCTTTCATGAGGGTAGAGTTGTCCAAGAGGACATTGAGGGTTATGGCTACATCAAGCTCATGTTTGCTCAAATTGGCTTTGATTGTTTATTAAAAATAAATGAAGTCATTTACCCTCACTTCCTCTTGGATTTCTTTAGCACATATTCTCTTATCTCTATTGATAACGGAATATTTGTTAAGGTCATCATTAATGGTAAACTCATTCATTATTCTCTCGAGGAATTTGGCGAGGCACTTGGTGTGCTATATGAAGGTACATGTTGTTTCACTGATTCATGGAGACTTGATGCTCTAAATGAGTCTTACGATAGCCCTCCATATGATACCGAAGAGCCAGACCTTGATCTCATCCTTGATGTCATTAAAATCTAGGATGAATGAGTTGTCCTCACCCTTTACTCCTAGTCCTCTCTTAGATGTGAACCCTCAACCTCTTTAAAGCATTCCCTTTGTGAATGACATTGTTGAGCCTTTCGTTACCTCACCTTTCACTCCACCAAATTCACCCATCTCACCATTGAACACCATGCCTCCTCCTCCTCCTCCCCTAAACACTCCACTTTTGGATGTTCCAATTTCCCATCTCTTGGGTGATCCACACTTATTTGACTTTTTCATGCACAATGGAACCAATTGTACTTGTTACATAAACAATGTCTACCTCATTGATATCCTTAGGTTAGAGATGATTAGGGCTCACATTAAGTTGCAAAGCTTCTTGTTGAATTTATTTTCTAATCCTCTACCTCCTAGGAGATGAATGATGATTTTCTAAAAATAAACGCTTTTAAAAGAAAAATAAGCCAAGGAAGTCTACCACATCAAAAACCAGTTTAGCTAAATTTGTAATAGTTAGTTGTTATTAATTTTCTTGTATTTTCTTTTCCTTCATGATTTTTTCATGAGGATGCTTTATGGATTAAGTCTTTATGTTTTTCTACCTATGTTCTCACACTAATCAACTTTAATTTATTTAAAATTGAACCTTAATCTATCACAACCTCTAAAACTTGATTAAAATTGGATCAAAATGTTATCTAAATATTTTGTCACCCTTTGTCAAGACACTCTTTGTGAGTGTGTTGCCATTTGTGCAACCAAAGCATAATCTTTTGCTAAAAGAGGTAAAAATCTAAGATTTGCAAAATTTTGAAAGAATCTGATTTTTTCTCAAAACTTTGTAAAATTGAGTTTTTAAGTCCACTGTATGTGGCTCTATAAATGTCGCACGACTCCTTATATTTAAGGAACCACATGTTCATTTAAAGAACCGCATACAGCAAGCCTGTTTTTGGCTCGTTTTTGGTCTTTCTTCTATGACCACAGTCTTTTTCAAGATTTTTTGTTTGCTAATTTTGGCTAAACATTCCTTGAAACCTTTTGTTTTCATTTCAGATCTTTGCATTGTCTACTTTCTTTAAATCCTCTTGTTTTGGGAGCTCTTCTTCTCATCCCTCACAATGTCTAACTCTTCTAATCTTAACCTTGACATCTCTTTGTCACAATCTTCTAAACCTAAAGCTTCTTCTTCTAAGCTTACCAAGAAACCGAAAATCTTGGTTCGACCCGTTTGGATCAAGAAGAAAAAGGATCATCAAGATTCCTCTTCTCCCACACCTTGCAATACCTCTTCTTTCTCTCCTGTTGAGTATTAGAATGAGACTTTATTAATCAATCCAATTACCAGAGAAAGAAAAGCTCTTCCATCACCACCTAAACCTTGCAACAAACCTCACCTGAATGACCTCTATTCTTTCCCAAATCTCACTAGGAATTGTGAAAACATTTTTTATCCATTATCTCCATCTCCACCTCCATATTCTCATCTTGATGGTCCTCCCCCCATCAAACGACTTTGTTTTGCATCATGGAAGCTCGTGTGCTTGTTGTCGATTTTAATAAATTGAACTTGCTCATGTGTATGACAAGCTAAATTTTCTTGAATTTCTTCTCACCTGACCTCCTCTCAAAGTATTTCTTCCCGTAAACAAATATTCGAATGATGCCTCGTCGTCTTATTTTCCAATTAAAGCACACTTTGTATTTTAGTTGTTTGAGTCAATAAAAACTTAAGCAATTTTGGAGGATTATCACTACTAGAGTAGTTTATGCTTACATTGTTTATTTTCCTTATTTGTTGTTTTAAATATTCATATGTGTGATATTTCTTTTCCCGCTAATTCTTTATCACCACATATTGTTAAGGGTTGATCATCGTTAATATTACATTTTTTGGGTGATTCTAACAATTATAAGTTTCTAACCCTTTGACATATTATCATTTCAATTGGTATGGATGTTTCTTTTCTACCTCTATTCCACCAATTGAACTTTGATTTTTTCAAAAGACCCTCCTTGGACATACTTAGCAAAATTACTTCTAATTTGAGATTTCTTTTCTTCCTCCCTCTCAAGTTATATAGTAGGTAGTGACTATATATACATTGGTGTTTCTTTTCTCTCTACTAACCTTTGTGTAGCATGTCACTTTAGCTCATTCACTTGGTACCCCAAGCTAGGGGGAGTAAGCACCAAGGGGGAGCTACTATCAAAGCAATTCTTCTCTTCTTCAAAGACTTGTGCTAACCTTTTTTCTTCGACAAAGGGGGAGAAATGATAGTGATAAACTTGTTAATAATTCGAATAATTTTGTATTTTACATAAATGAGTTTATAGTTTGTCGTAATAAAAAAGGGGGAGATTGTTAATGCAAAGTAATGTCTAAAAACATTATTAGTGTTAACTAATCTTTCTTAGTTTTGATCATGACAAATTAAAAAGACATTTATCATCAAATACAATCGTAAGACGAATTACTTAACAAACACTATCATCAAAGTAATAATCATTTAAGTATTGCACTAACATATATTAACCATGATTAGTGATAATAAAAGTGATTAGTCCTAAACTTACATTTTGTCAAATGTGACAAAAGATTTTATTAATAATTTTAAGAAAATGTTTTATTAAAATAGAAAATATAAATTTGAATATGGCATATTCTAAATGCCATAGGAATATCATTTGAAGGTAAAAATTACCTCAGATATTACTTCCCCACTAAAAGACAAAAGGGATCTAAGTCTACTCCTACGGTTCCTCAATTGGCTATGCGGTTCTCTAGTGATACGGAACCGTAGGCAAAATTAAGGAATCGCGCTCAGAGAGCCGTCGGCTTTTGTCTCCTATAAATAGTTGATCAAATCTACATTTTGCATGAACCTTTTTGGACACCCTTTCTATCATCTTTCTCTTTTCTAATTCCTAATCATTTGTAAATGATCACTTAATGTGTTAAGTATGTTTACTTATGATTATCCCATTGCTCTCCTTCTTTACCTTGTCCAAAGAGAAGATCACTCGCACACTTGTGACGTGATTAAAGATGAAGCTTTGATGAAGATCATCATTCCTTAGATCTAGTCATATTTGTTATTTTTATTTGAGTCTTGTGTAGATCCAATGTATTTGTGTATACTTGGATTAGTTGTGTTAATCCAATATATTTGTGAATACTTGCAATTAGTCTTGTGTAAATCCATCGTATATGTGTATACTTAGATTTGTCTTGTGTGGATCCAAGTTACATGTGTATACTTGGATATGTTTTTATTGAGTTGTAAAGTGTTGTGTGTTAGTTCTCACTAAACTACAAAGTGATTTGTGTACGTGTCTTGTGAGTTCTCACTTATCTTCAAAGTGAAGAGTTGTGAAGATTGGTTCTAGCTTTCGATTAGAACTCGACATCTAGCCTTGTTTCGGAAAAGAAGATCGGCGAAGAAGATTGGTTCTAGCTTTTGATTAGAACTCGACATCTAGCCTTGTGTCAGAAAATGGTGAAGTAGGCGACGTGTGTAGATTGATCCTAGCTAAGATTAGGTCTCGACATTTAGCTTAGTGTCGAAAAATAATATAAGCAACGTCGTAAGATTTTCTCCGCCAAAAAGGGAGCTTGTGGATATAGTGGAAATATCGAGTAGGTGTACTCGAGGAGTGGAGTAGGAACGAAGATAGAGCTTCGTTGCCAAACCACTATAAATCTTGGTGTCTTTCTATTAGGTTGCTTCTTTCGTTACACTTTACTTACTTTCATTATTACATCACATACAACAACTACTTGTCATTGTTAATGCATTAGAATTGAACCTAATCATTATGCAACTAGCTTTCAAGTAAAAGGTAGTTTTGATATAAACCTAATTGAAAGGAATTTTAATTAGGACATAAATCGAAAAGAAACTATTCAACCCTCTTCTAGTTTCTACAAAGACATTAGGTAAAGCCCCTTTAAAATATTACTGTGATAGAATAAAACAATTTAAGTATAAGTTTAGTATTATCAAATACCATGCAAGCAATTTACAAGCAACAACTATTAGTATAAAAAATATAACAAGTATAGAGGCGGAAGGCGCTCCCGATCCATAGGCCTTAACTGAATGATTTTTTCCAAAGCTAACATTCCCAAATGAGTTTAATAACGTTGTCACGCTTTACCAAATGAGTTTGTCCAACGTTAGGCGTCCTCATATGCATTTTAAATAGCAAGCATTTGATATAATAGCAACTAGCATGTCCATGCATTTTAACATTTATAATATCAAGTATAAAATTCATTTAGCATCACTTCCATCCCAACTGAAAGAAAACAAGTAAAAGAATCTGCGACTATGAAACTCACCTGAAATACGCTGCTACTAGCAAAATCGTCGCACATCAACTATAAACATTAAAGCACACATGTTACTATCATTTAGGTAAACACCCAAACGTTGTAACATAAATATGATGGACTTATAATCTTAAGTGTATCCTCATATAAACACCCCTTAACAATTATAACTAAGAAGCTAACCCATAATACTTTTAAACATCCTTTACTAGATTTCTGAAAACCGTAAATTTATATCCACTGCACTTTAATGTAAAAACCACTCTTAACCATCACCTACTGTTTAGCCTATTTTCCACATCATCTACTATATACCTAGACACCAAGTATTGACCTCATATTTACACTAGACTTCATACATATCATAAATAAGCTAATTTCATATAAGAATGAAGAAATAAATTCGTTTGATAGGGGTTTAATCTCAAAAACCTAATCCCTAAATTCGTTTACGAATTTCTAGTTTCGATAACGAATCTTGTAAATTTATAAGACTATCTTCCCTACCTCCAACCGACTCGTGGTTGCCTTTGTTGGAAAGTAGACTCTCTGAAATTATGTTTACATATAAAATTCAACCTCTAACTCATTTTTATGACCGAGTTATGACCTGTTTAAGTACCCAAATTTCAGATTTAAGTGACGATTTTGAACCAAAATTAACCTAATTAATCATTACTACCATTTAATCTATCATAATTAACACCTAATTAAAACCCTAACTTTATTAATCATAGAAAAATTGCAAACTCTAATCCATCGTATAAATAAATTACATATTTAAAACATGATTAGGTTAACAAGGAATGATTAAAATGCATTTATTGATTGAGGGTTCATGAGATTTACTTTAGGATTAATGGAACAAATAAAAATCTTGAAACCCTAACTCTCGGAGAGAAATGGATCTGCCATATTAAGAGGGTTTTTGTACTTAAGACTAATTATATGTAAACTTAATCACAATCCAAGCCCAATACAAAGTTTTTCTTCTTTTTTCTTTCTTTAAAGCCAATCGGCCTAAGCCAACTTTTTTTATATATTAAAAAAATCTTTATTTACTTGTAGTTTTTAATATTTACAAAAAACTTTATTTATTTATAGCTCTTTGAACCTTGAAACTAGTTACATATTTTCATTTTTTTTCTACATAAGATTTTTGTTTCTACATAGATTTTCATTTCTCAATATTTTTTCCTATACAATAACTAGCTTAAGAAAATATCTAAACTATTACCAGACCTTTACTTATATTCTATGCTTAAACGCTTATGATTCTAAGTATCTATATATTACATATTTATTGCTAAGCATATAAAATCAAATACATATACATACAATTACTCTATCGATTCATTGCCACTCACTTGTGAACACATGAACTTTATATCAAACACCAAGATCTACCTCACTATGATCACCACATTTATCATAGCTGATAATCTACACTCTAAAGCTCCTCCTAAACATATGATTACCACATAAAATTTTACACAAGTTCACATTGAATCTCACTTCTTAGTATAAATAAATCATGGTGTCTAACCTTAAAAACCATCATTGTCACACTTAACCCACGCTGAACATATATAATATGATCTGCTAGTGAAGTATCATATATGATAAGTTGCCTAAAAAATATTGTGTAATATATCATACATGATATCTCAATATATCAAATATGATAGATATATCATATATGATAATCTTCTTACAAGTCAACGTAATGAACACTATCATATATATGATATATATGGTATATGGTAATGTGTTTGAAAATAAAATACAAGCAAGTCTGTTATCTTTTAGTGGGTTCTAAAAGCTAGTTGTATGTATATTATCATATACTATAATCTACTTGAGATTCAACTAATATAATATATCATATATGATAATGTGTTTGAAACTAAAACCAAGTCTTTTTATTTGTGTACAGAAATTTATTTTCAAGGAATTTTGAAGAAATCAATTATTTCAAGGCTAAACAAGTGAACATAAAAAGAAAGATTCATCTCGTAACCGTGAGCTACTAAAAGGCAATGCCAAAAAGTAGAACATCAGATTCCCGACTGAAGTAACAAGATCAGGTGCATGAAAACGACAAAGACGAGTGTCAAGTTTGCAACAAAAATGTTGATATAAGAGATCAACATCCATAGTTTTAGAAATTTAACTCGTTTAGCTTTTAGTAGTTTCCGTATGATGATGTAATGATTTAACTTTGTAATGCTACTCAATTATTATAGTTTTGGATGAATATGAAAATGGCGAAACATCTGCGAATGTAACATTTGGATAATGGCTATTTTGTTAATGTTTTTATCATATTTCTAGAGCATATTTTTACCTCTTTTTTAGTATCATATATGATAATGCATGTAATACTTGAGTTCTGTCATATATGATAATGCATGTAATACTTGAGTTCTGTCATATATGATACTGCATGATCATATATGATAATGCATTATCATATATGATCATATATGATCATATATGATAATGCATTATCATATATGATATTGAAAAAAAAATTTCATAGATTTTCATTTAAGAAACACCATATATGATATTTACATCATATCAAATATGATACATCGCGTAAAAATGTAAACTATTTGTCATATGTGATAAATCACTAAAAATATGTGATTAATAACAAAAACACATGTCTTATAAAAATGTAGCAATTACATGAAACATCATATTTAATGTGTACAACATATAAAATATGTTACATTAAGTAAGAAATGTAAACTACAAATATCATATATGATAAATTGCTAAAACATACATGATTGCTAAAATAACATAATTTACAAAACTTCCTGAATAAAAGCAGCCCATTGCTTTTGCCTCCATACATACTGTCAACCGCACATCCACACATACGCGTACACGTCCTCTTGCTTTTTCTCAAACCAGGCAATTGTAACATCCCTTCGTTGTTGTGTTCGCAAAGTCTGCCTTTATAAAAGAAAGGAAAAAACATACTAGGCACATTAGGCACCATGTAATCAGCAACCGAATCATATATGATAGAAGGCAGGTTTAAAGAGTTCAAAAATATTTTATGGACGTTATTCACAAAGTCTGCGTTTTCTATGGGTTGTTAGATACATCATATAAAATACCTCGTATATCATATATGATAAATCTATCATATATCATATATATAATATAACTATCATGTATGATAAATAAGGTATCATACATGATACATCATACTTACAACTTACATCAGCAACTTAGTTAGAATGTCTAATAATACAACTTATTCACACTAACATAAGCTTATTCATACCTTTCATAGCTATAAAACCTAATAATTGCCAAAATAAGCTAATAAGCTAGCTTATCTATAACTCTCCTCTAATTTATAAGCTTATTCACATAACTATCATCTAATTCATAATCTTATTCACATAATTCTTCTCTAATTCATACACTTATTCACATAGCTCTCATCTCCTCTAATTCATAAGCTTATTCACTTGAATCAGAATATTCACATGAATTAGCTTATTCACAATAATCTAATTATTCAAAAAAATCACATAATAAGATAGCTTATAATTAAAAATAATAAATTCAGATAATTCGATCAAAATAAGCTAATTAAAAGCTTATAAATTCGAGTGATGGTAAATTAATATGCTTAACATAAAATAAGCTAAAATAAGAATAATATATACCTCGATTCGTGGATGATTCGATCGATTCGTGGATGCTTCGATCGATTCGTGGATGGATCGATCGATTCGTGGTGATGGATCGATCGATTCGCAATGATGGATAAATTTTAAGTGTTCTTGATGATGGATAGATGTAGAGAGAGAAAATAGATCAGTGGTGGAGAGAACGAGAGAGAAAAAAGACGCGTGTGTGTGTTTTACGAGAAAGTTGGTTGAAAAAAAGGTTTATATGGTGGACGAATGAAATGACGAAAATACCTTTGCAATATTAATTGAGGATTTAGTCTCATCCATTGAATGGTAAGAAAATGAAGAGTGGGGATGAGTCCCTCCATATATCGGATAAGTTTGATATCCAAATGAACTTAAATCAATCTTTAGACGTCTCATAGTTAGGGGTGTTTGGGGTGCGTTTGCATCTGGATAACATAATCCAAAATTAACGTTTGGATAACATAATAAAAAAGTGATTTTTTTTTGCGTTTGAAGCCCCCAAAACGTGGTTGTAGAAAAGCAGAGGTGTAGTGACTTTTCCGGAAACGTTATTTATCAAAGAAAATATTTTGTTGCCACATACCAAAATTCCCTCAATAATACCTCATCTTCTTCCTAAATGTCACTCCTAACAATATTTTTCCAACGAACAATCTTCACAACAAGAATTCCAAATTTATGTATTTGCGATCAACAAAGAACTTGTTGGTGATAGTTTTGCTAAAAAATGTGTTGGCGACCTTGGAATTAACATACTCTATTGTGGTCTCGATTGTGAATATAGATATAAAATTGCAGATAAAAGTAGTTGAGTGAAGTTAAAGATGGAAATGGATGAGACTGATTTTGACATGCAACTTTTGACTAAAGAATACTTCTTTTAAGGTGTGGGCTTTAAAAGTCTAAAACCAAAAATGAAATCTGGTACACTAGTAGAAACATAATTTTAGAAGAAATAAAGTGTATAGTTATAAGCAAAGTAGATCCAGCTAAATGAAGTTGTTATGGTATACTTTTCCGTCATTTAACATATGAATATAATAAAATAATATAATTTGCTAAATATCTCATAACATAATCAAATTCAAACACTATATTTCAAAACATTGTTTTATAAAAACTGATTATGTAATTATTCATTTTGAAAACACATAATTTATTTTAAATAAGAAATCCTAAACACCCTCTTAATGCTTTTATGTTTTATTAGTTTATGTAATAATGTGTTTCTCGAATGCAACTAAGTAGACGCTGTCAACAAATCTATGCATATATAATTAAACGAGTAAAATGCATAAATCATACACGTGGTTTGTCCAAATTAGAGTTTTAGTTAGTTTTCTAAAAGTATATGTTGTTTCACTGGTCTATAGGTTTGAGTTCATTTTCATACTCTAATCTAACAATCATTAAACATTGTCCGTTATTTCGTTGGTATAGAAACTGTTTGACCCAACGGTTTTTTTCTAAATTTGAACCACATGTACGATTTATGAATTTTGCTCGTAATTAAACACGGTAATTAAGAACATCTTTAAGTCTCTATATCATTTCTCCTACTAGATGGGATATCATATATAAAAGAGATTAGTATCCTTCTCCTCATTTAATATTAAGTAATACAATTTTTAAAACTTATGATACAATCCTCAAATGCACAAAACTTAACTTTAAGTAATACAACTTCTAAAATTTATGTTACAAACTATTCATACATTAAATGTCTCTTCAATTTTAAATTTAAGTTATACACATGATAAAGCATAAGGTACAAATACAAACTAATTAAATACACCCACTAATGTTATATTTAAAACATTTTAAAATAAGAAAATACATGTTATTATACATATTGTACAAACTAATAAAACACATAAATATTTATATAATTTATATGTCGAGTTGATGGTTCAAATGATTTTGGACCGAACCAACAAGTTCATCTAGAAACTAGAGTCGCCTCCGGTTTGACTAGCAGATAAAAGTCGCCAGAAAACGAAACATAGGATACTATTTTCATTTTTCTTTTTACACTAATCAATTCGTCATGTTAGTTTGTTTGTGTTTGAACATTATATACAAGGTACCCGCAATTGCAACGCGCGAGTACCATAAAATGTGATAAAGATACGGTGAGAAAAACAGAAATTGAAACTGATCGGATCTAAACAACAACTATAAAATATGAGACCAAAGAACAAATCTCATTTTACATTTGTCATATCACCTTTCCCATTATAAATTTTATCTTAAACAACGATAAGTATTGTAGCTCTGCATGCGTAATCTTTAAAAGTGTTATGATGTTGAGCTTCGATTTTCTTACTTTTCTCATCTTGCTTTACGTACATGTGTGGATAATCAACTAATCATTGCAATATAGCATGAAAAGCAATTATTAAACCATCTTTATGGATAGTCTTAATTATTACGTACTACTTTATTAGATGATCTAGTAGTACATTGTGAAAATAAGATACATTTTGAGCGTGTCTACATCAACAAAATTTAACCTCAAGAAGATTTGATATCATATCACAAATTAAAAGTAAGATATTAATCGATCTTTCTTTATTGGAAAGAAAGAGACATCGACGATTTGCCACAAACTGTTTATTAAAATATATACATTCTTTTTTTGTAATTTTTACGTTAGAGGCATATGACCCCGTGTGACTTCTTTAATTTGTCTGCGCCCTTGCTCATTCATAATATTTTGAATGAGATTTGAGAAAACCATACGTTAAGTTCATAAGCCACTCACGTATACCTTGTACATTGTTATGAATGATGAAAATATTGCAATAATGAAGCTCTATCGATCTAAATATTTACTCTCTCTAAATCTTGCCAGTTTGATATCTTGCATCAAACTCGTATATTTGAGAGGGACACTCAACAAGATACTTTGTTATAACTAATAAAACAAGTTCCTAAATATCATCTTTATTGTAAAGCACGTTATGAAATAAATCTAAATTATCTTTGATATCATAAAGCTAAAAGACACGTCATGTCGATCCATGTCAAAGATCTCCACAGTGGTCTTGAGGATGTCTTTTCCTTAGCCAATAGTGTACATTTGGAGAAACGCCTAAAGAGGTTTTTTGATGTTACCTTCAACACAACGATGTGGTTTCTTTATAGGAACAAGCTAGTTCCTCTAGATCTGAAGCGGCCACAAAAAGAGCTAATTCTAAATGAGATCAAGCTTTCGACATTTAATTGGATCTCGAGTAAAAGTAAAAACATTTTTTTAGTTGGTTAGGTTTAACGACTCATGTAACTTTTTTAATTATATCTTGTAGATTTTCATAAGTGTCTATTTTCAAATTACAATCAATCAAAAGATTTAGAAGTTAAAAGAAGGACATTCAATTAGTTGTTAATTACTCCATATAATTTTTGTGTTTGTGACACTACTAAAGTTGATAGTGATACTACACAAATCTCAGTTTAGGTGATTGTATTTCCATGCTACTTTTGAAAACTAAACCAAATTTAGAAAAGGTATACTACTCTTGTGTTCTCACCTTCTTTAATTTGCTTTAGTTGTGAGACCGTTTCCTGGAAGGTATTCATTTTGGTCAATGATATGAAACGAATGATTGAAAGCGTCTTCTGGTAATGATGTTCAGAACTATAACAAGCATGTTCAAAAGTTTACCTATAAAATACACCCACTTTTTCTTGAGGAATCTTGAAAATGAAACGTTGATCTAATCATTAGCAATGATTTTTATATTGAAAAAACTTTTTCCCGATAAAGTACTTTTTGCTTGATTTTGTAAGCGATTAAACATGTTTTTTTCTCGGCAAAACACCAGTAACTGTTAGTTGGTATTGTACTGTTTGTATTGAGCTTAAGCCCGCACTCTAGAAGGTTCTTTTGTAAACTATTTACACCTTTTGGGTACTTGGTTAATACACAGAAAACACAACGATCTACATGGTATCACGAGTATCGACCTGTTCAAAACCCTAAACTCTACCTTCTATCGTCTTTTTTTTTTCTATCGGTGTGTCGAATCTAGGGATTAATATTAGTAGTAACAAAAAGATATTTAATTTTTCGTGCTATTCTCGAAACTTAGTTATTCTCGAAACAAAACGCACTTGTTTATATAATGCAATGATAGATTGATTCTTCACTATAACCTCTTGCAAAGAAGAAATGGTACTTCTTCTTCTGGTCTACAAATCACACTTGTTTGTTGGAAATGATCATAAGTCGTAAATGAGGATTTTTGGTCGCTGAAGTATCTTCAATTTTTTTGACAAGTTAACATTTATATTGCAAAGATAGATGATGAAAATATATATGAGGCCAAGTAGATTACAAAGTCGTCGTCATTATGAGACTGAGATATTTTGAAGGCGGTGATAGAATAGTCGTTCCTTCAGCGAGTTATTACCAGAGTAGATACAATGAGGTCACCACATAGTTGTTACATTTTTGCACGACTTGCTTCAGTGTTCTGGTATTCATTTTCATTCTTCACGGACAGATTGCCTTGTTCTTGAAAACCAGGTTGACACCTTCTTTAATAAACTAGTGTTCATTATACTGCTAACAAAGAAATCACATAAAATTAACTATTTACCGCACTTAAGTTTTGGTATTGATAATACAGTACGTTCTGTTGATTGAGTTTGAACTGAATTATTCCCAGTACCACCTCTAGCTTAGTGGGTATGTATCTAAAGATGCCTCATGCAAGTTAGACTAGCTAAATGAAAAATATGCGCCTTTACGTACGGGTGCACCCATACAATGTGATTACTAAACATTAACTTCTTAGGTCGATAGAGACGTATTTGGTGTATAAGAACCACCTTTTGAATTACATTATACATAATCTTTAATGGCCAGGGAATCATCCATGCTGCTAGTGATTCTTTTTACACATATACAGACCATTTCCTAGTATTTTCTAGCTATGCTGCATGCATACCAACTTATTCGCCTTATTATTTTGGTAACGGTAAAAAGATTATATTGGAATAACTAGCAAGAAGCCAGACTACAAAACACCAAAAATTGAAACAACGCCAACCCAAAAACCGCCGGAAATCAAAGCAGCCCTCCTAATAACACCAACTTAACACCTTTGAATACCTAATTAAATACCAAAATCGGAAAGCTTCAGAGAATTCCGTGTCCTCCATATATACCTATTGACTGCAACGGTGATATCATCTTAAATAGCCGCGATAAGAGTCACATTTCATATTCTTTCGAATGTAGTTGAGATAAAAGTATATGATTCTCTATTTAGCAATATTTTTCATTTCACAATCAAAGCATAAGAGTCCAACCAAGTGTGTGGCCTATGAAAGGTATAGTAGCCATGTTTTAACATATTCATGTGGCCCCTGCAAGGATCCCTAAAATACTATCAACTACACGGCCGCTAAATCGATTCCAAGCTATGCCATTTTGTAAATAGTTACACTATGTGTTACTTGCAGCTTATACTGCTTGTATTGTGATGCGTACGAATAAAAACTTAGTGTGTAATGATCACTTCCCGTGTAATAATATTACTACGTAATACACTAATATTGTTCATGGCCACCAGATGCAACATGAAGCGATATGTTATTAAAGGGACACAAACCAACGACGTTAAATTGGCAAAATAGACTTGATACAAAAATATTCGTATTGACCTGAACACGAGTTGAGTTGCCGGACCTACCGTATCAATATCATAACTTTGTCCCATCCAAAAGAAGGATGATAATGTACTTTTTGTTATCTTTTTTTTTGTATTATAGTTATGACTTGTTAACTTTCTTGAAGTGAATATATTCTCATCCATTTGATGAGGCCCACCATCCATGTACTTTGATTCAGTTTCGGGGCATGACAAAACATTAGCGTGCCACGGCTGCGACGGCGTTGACCATTGTGGTCATCGATGGAGCTGGAATGACGGGGTTTGTGGTCATGATATTGGCGAAGTTTGGAGCAGATTCTTCGTTTTCGTCAAAAAGAAAATCCTGAACAATCAGACTACTTGGCCGAGCCACAAGTCTCTCCCAAGCTTCATGTGCCTCAAACCCTTGTTTAAGAAATGCTTCAGTGGCGTCAAGATGATGCATATTCCACTCTAGTTGGTTTTCAAGCCTCGTGATATTTTGCAACTGGCGTGTGGCTAATTTACAAGTATTCGCCTTAATTTTGTCAATTGCTTCTTCTAAATTCTTGGCATTTTCATTCTGAAAATAATGATTCAACTCAGGAACACCAATTGCACGCCTTATCCCGATTGTGCTATTAACTAATTTTGGATTGTAAAATCTTCTGGCTTCATCAACTAGACCAGCTTGTACCATCTGATCCACACGTCTCGACACAAAAGATTTGAGAACTCGCAACGAGACATCAACCCATATAAAGCAACAACTATACCGTGACTGAAACTCAATGTTATCATGAAGTAGAGCCTTTATGTACGAATTAGACCCCCCAGCTATGATAGGAAGCCGGTCCTTCTCGACAATGGAATCAACTACCTGCGACGCACTATGTACGAAATCATCAGCGCTGAAATCAATATCAGGATCAGCAAATCCTAAAAGATGGTGGGGGATCCCACGACACTCGTCCTCAGTGACTTTATTGGTGGCAATATCAAGACCTTTATAAACTTGCATCTTGTCAGAGTTTACAATTTCAGCAGAAAACTTGATGGCAAGATCGATAGCAAGCCTTGATTTTCCTGTCCCCGTCGCTCCCATCACTATTACCACCTTGTCTTTACGGCTTTGTGGTAGAAATGTCTCCATATTGATCCCACCTGGGAAACCCATCGATGGAACTGCCACCTGTTTGCAAGCAGTAAGGAGGCCCTTCATAAGAGACCTGCAAGTAAAATTGAGAGTTCATATATTAATCAAAAGAGCCCTAGATTATATGTCACTCTAGAAACATAAAAATTATGAAACCTACATGCAGACTTGTTAACGAACTGAACGTTTAGGAAACTTTTTACACAGATAGACTCCTCGTATGCGTTTTCTTGCTTCTTTTTAGGAGTGGTGTAGATGTATGTTATATATGTATGTGCATGTATGTTCAGTGATTCTATTTAACTTATGAGTGATGAATCCTGAGATGTTTGAGAAGAAAATTGGATATTTATGGAGGAGCTAAACAACTTAGGGCTATAAAAAGGTAGCCAAATATCAAAGCATATTACGTGTAAAGATATACAGTGCCTATCAAGATTTATAAAGTTGTGTGTACGCTTACATTAG
Organism: Glebionis coronaria; assembly: GCA_025667525.1. NCBI lineage: Eukaryota > Viridiplantae > Streptophyta > Magnoliopsida > Asterales > Asteraceae > Glebionis > Glebionis coronaria. The sequence goes on along the minus strand of CM046874.1, from coordinate 628,418,272 downwards.
AATAAAAGATGTATATTTCAGAGTATTCCAAGCTTCAAGAATAACATACAAAGTCTTATCGAATAAATCTTATTGCAAGAATAACTTATAATTTGCAATCAAGTATTCGATCAAGATTTTTCATAGTAATAGTCTTTTGAAGCTTGGACATTTCATCAGATTGTGGACTTGAACCCAAAAGACGTTTTACACATCGAATTGCTGATAACATCGGAAGACTATATGTTATTACACACTACTAGAAAGAAAAAGAAAACATGAATCAGCAGGCTGACGTAACCATTCAGGGGGGAAACCCTGGAATAAACAGCAAAAATTTAGCGCTGGATTGGCAGAAAAAAAAAATCATCAGGCCAAAGTATTGGGTCACTAATTCGTCGACAGGTTGACAATGTTGCACGAGTTATCCATCCTTGGCATCTATATAGGAGTCAAACCTTGATTGAATCTTTACTGATCTAGTCTAATATCTAGTACTCAGTCATGGTGCGCCCAGTTTTCTTGTTCTGATGCCAAATCATCGTTGCATACTTACCATGAAAGCTGATGTCCTCCAACCAAGAGTCTACTAGGTCAATAAATTTTATCATCAAAACTGATCATCAAAAATGATCATCAATGAGTGATCTAACTCTGGACAGCTCTAGATCTGCAAACTATCAATCGATCTCCCAAGTGGCCAATGCCTAGGAATTCCGGTCTACCGTTAATTAATCGTTATCCATATATGAACTATGATCGTCTGCCAACCTACCTCTTTTTTCTATTTTATTGGTCTTTCATCTCTTTTGTATTCCCAAAACTATTGGAAAAGCTTCATCGCATAGTGTTTTTGAGTCAAGTAGAGGATTGAATACCTTTCTTAATGATGACTTATATGAAGAGATCTATTTACAGTAATATGGATGAAGTCTTGGAAAGGCTAATCTTTCACTCAGATGTATGCGACGTAACCTAGGTAAATGTATTCCTATTGAGGTTTGTGTCTTAGATCTCATGTAAAGAGGTTAAAGTGGCTAACCACTAAGTCATTTTGTGGTGGTTTCTAAGTTTCAAATCCATATATATTTTCTAGCCTCACATATCAAGTCTTCTTAACCTCAAGCATCCCATTCAAGTTTCCATAAAAAATATGAAAGAAATAGTAGCAAAACTTTCTATGCAGCTCTACGCATTAAAATTATAACTTCCCGGTTCTTTCCTTATCAGATGAGAGGTAGTGATTCTGTGATTAAACTATTGAACTTTTAGGAAGTTCATCTGCACTAGACTTTACAATATTTCGATGCCAAGTTACCATTAATAGCAAGTCAGTCTAGCTTGCGTTACAATGAACACCATGGCATTGAAGCCTTAGTAGCCCCCTTTCTTCTTTGGTTCCGTGTCGATAACTTAATTATTGGCATAGTATAATGGCTGTTGATGGTTGGTAGATAATAAAGAAAAGAGTGATTAGTCAAATAAAAGAACAATTGTGGCTCCTAATGAACAAGAATCCTTTTAAACTGATATGTTTGTTTAGCAAAACTTTTGCTTTTGAATTAGTTTATAGGTATGTATTGTCATTGTCAGTATCTTTGTTTTTTGTCTATCTCTTTGTCTCACCACTAACTTAGTTATACCACTACTAGATATATTTATTCATTATATGGCCATTTTGTTCCGTGTAAAAGCTGAGCCATAAGATATATTTTCGACTTATTTCGCCTTTTTTACCTGGTTTGAGTTTGTGTGGCGGTGATTTCAAAGTACCTCGTGAATTAATCGATCAATGTGTCGGAAATCATGACTTATTTCTCCTCTTTACATCTTAAGCGTCAATCATAGGTAAATTCATACGAAAAGCTCACTGTTAGATGATTGTCATCTAGAATAGGATGATAAGGAGGAGGAGTATGAGTATTTAGCATTTTTTTTCTGTATAAACTACAAGTGTTAGTGGTATAAGATAAGCTAAGGAAAATTGGAGATTGCTCATCAGAAGAAATAAGATTCTTAGGTTGAATTTACAAAAGGAAGAATATGAAAAAGAGAGATAATTTTCTGAGAAATAGTTTTGAAGTTGCAAAACAGCTAATAGATAAACTTAAAGACATGCATGTTGATAAATGACCCAAGCCCGTTTTGTGGGCTGGGGTTATTACTGTTTTAACACTATATATAATGGATGAATAAAACATATACCAAAGGGGTTTTCATAGTCTAACAACATGTTGCGGTAATGAAGTATATGTAGACCACACAATCTAAGATTAATAGCTTTGATAGAGTTATAATAATAAAAAACTAACAATCTAAGAGTTAAGAAATCAGATGATAAGAGAAAAGAGAAAGATATATTGAAAAAAATCCATGAGAATCTGTGATTCTTTAAGAGTGGAGTTATGTGTGGAATACATCTTGACGGGTCTTTTGCCCGATAACACCAAACTATTGAGAGTTCTTTATTTCTATCTCTTTACAATCTTATTATGTTAAAAACTACAGCCTCGGCCCTCTAGCATCGCAAAAAGATTATTGACCAAGCTTAACATAAGATCCACACGTGAGAGAGCGTCTAGTTCCTGCATTCTGAATCACAAATTGGGCAAAGAAAGGCACGTTAATGGAAGACATCGAGGTTCTATCAGACACATGTGGATTTCACATCCGTATACGGCCTTAAACTCTAATTTGATAGATTGGTTAGGGAATCCTACTTTATCTTGTATGAACTCTTGCTAGTTTTGTTCCTCTAGCTTCTTGCTAGGTTCTTTTGAACGAATGCGGTTCCAAAAAGCAACTGGGCACATACAATTTCTGGGTTTCATTTTAGTTTTGAATGGTTTAGTACTTAAATCTGTAAATTGTTATACCAAGTTAAATCTCTAAAATATGTCAATGTCAAATCCAGGATGGTTGTGTATTTCTATTTTTTGCTGAAAAATATATATGTAAAAATACTCAAAAAGGCTTTAGCTGATTCTTCTGCATACGGTGGTAACTGACTAAGAGATATTTGATGCTGATCAAAGAACAGGAATGACAATCATTATTGTTAAACGTACTTGTACTTCATGACTGATAATGACTTAATTCCATCTTTAAAAACGAGATATTATAACAACTGCCAATTGAATTGATAGCATAAGATTGGTTGTGTGATGGTCACAATTGAAACACCCCTAAATCACTTCCTCTTCAGTATCACGTCATACCCTAAAACCTTTTAACAATCACTCAACACTCATAAATTATATAGCCCACTTGAACACTCATGAGACTCATACACACACTCGTAAAAGAATGCTCCTCGTAGCTAGAGGTCAATTTATTTTTTTATTTTTTTTTTGAAAGGCAACAATATATATAAATAAACAAAACAAAATGATACAAAGTTTGGCATCCCATCTCCTTAAATAAGACACTTAAGGAGCATAGAGCCCGAGAAGAAAACAAGACAAACCATTTGTACACCTCGCCACAGACTCACAACACTGAAACAGTAACATGAACCAAAGTATAGAGACACGCTCGAGCCTAAAATGCTACAGCAGAACGTGAGTCACTACAACACATCAGAACATGAACCAATGCACACATGAGAACTGGAGAGCAAACGCATCTAGATCAACTGATCTTGCAGCTGACACTTTGCGGGCTCCCTCAGTTATTGTACCCAATCTAGCTCTTTATATTTGTTAGATCTTCTCACAATCCATTCGTAGCTTTTGAGTTGAATATCTTGAACCACCTTATTATTACTAGAAGCCTTATTACCAAAGACACGAGCGTTCCTTTCTTTCCAAATGTAGTACCCGGACGTCCAAATGACCGCTTGCCAAACACGAGATATTCTACTAGTAACGTTAACGTTTCCACTGGATGAAAAAAGTTCACCAATGGAGAAAGCATTAACGCTCCCTACCTTCCACCACCTAAATATCTTGTCCCAAATGCTCATAGCGAGATCACAAGTGACCAAGCTATGAGCACAAGATTCCACCGCATTAATACAACTTGGGCAAAGAACCGAATCCAAGTCGATACCTCTTTTATCAAGCTCCACGCGAACCGGAAGCCTTCCTTTCAATGCTCTCCACACGAATATATTTACCTTTTTAGGCACCAACTTGTTCCAAATTGTTTCTTGAGCACCACTTTCCACACGTAAGATCTTATCCTCGACCATACTCGACAGCACCTTGACCGTGAATTTACCATCTTTAAATATCGTCCATCTCCATCTATCCCTACAATTACTAGAAACAACCACATTTTGCAAAACACCTAGCAGATCTTCAAAATCATTACTAACTCGGCCTCTAATATTTCTGACCCAATCCCAAACCCAACACCACTCACCATTAACCCACACCCCCTTCTCCATCACACTACACTCTTTATTTCTATCTAAATGATAAAGCCTCGAGAATCTATCACACAATCTTCTATCATCCACCCATCTATCTAACCAAAACCTAATATCCCTACCATCCCCTAACAACCCCACACAAGATGACACAAACCCTAACCCCAAACCCTCAATCTCCTCCCCTGCCCTCACAATATCCCGCCACACCCCTCCACCTTTTGGACCTCGTCCCACTCCCTTAATGTCACCTAATCCGCCACAAACCCCATGAATACCCTTGATTACCTTAACCCAATACCATCTCCCTCATTTTTAAATCTCCACCACCATTTGCTTAGTAAAGCTAAAATTTTTGCCCTTAATGACCCAATGTTTAACCCTCCCGACCCGTACGATGCAATAACGGAATCCCATTTTACCCAAGGAATTTTAGGCCCCTCCCCAACCCCGCCCCAAAAGGAATTTTTTCTAATTCTCTCAAGTTGTTTTAATACACTCAAAGGCACACGGAAAATCGAAAAATAATACAACGGCAAGCTACCAAGAACTGATTTAACTAGTGTTAGCCGACCCCGAACGACATCGTTTTAGCTTTCCAATCGGCCAACCGACTCTTGAATTTCTCCACTACAATATTCCATGCACTAATACGTCCCATATTCTCACCGATCGGTAACCCCAAGTGAGTAAACGGAAATTCCCCAATACCACATCCCATCCATCTCGCCATATTAGATAATTCCTCCTCATTGACACTAATGCCATAAAGCTTACTTTTGTTGTAATTAACCCTTAGTCCAGAGACTTCTTCAAAACACTTAAGAATACACATAAGTGCTTTAGCATTCTCTTTATTCGATTCTCCAAAGAAAATGGTATCATCTGCATATTGTAGATGGGAAACCGTAACCCTATTTTCCCCGACCTTTACTCCCCTAAATATACCTTTTTCAACCGCTTCGATAACCATTGAATTCAGCCCCTCCGCTGCCAAGATAAATAAGAAAGGGGATAACGAATCACCTTGCCTAACACCCCTCTCGAGACCGAATTCCTCCGTTGGAGACCCGTTTACAAGTATGGACATAGACGAGGAACTTAGACATACCTCCACCCATTTACACCATTTATCTCCGAACCCTATTCTTTTCATAATATTTATCAAGAATTTCTAATTGATACTATCGTAAGCCTTCTCGAAATCTACTTTAAAAATTAGCCCCTTTTCTCTCTTTTTCTTTAGATACTCCATGGTCTCGTTTGCAATTAGAACACCATCGAGAATATACCTCCCTTTTATAAATGCATTTTGAACATCCCCTACTACATCTCCCACCACCGTCTTGACCCTTTCCGCTAACACTTTTGCAATAATTTTGTAATAACACCCGATAAGACTAATGGGTCGAAAGTCGCCAAGCCCAATAGGATCTGTCACCTTAGGAATGATTGTGACGAACGACGCATTACACCCTCTTGATATCTCCATCTTCTCCCAGAACCACGTAATCGCGTCGATTAGATTTGGTTTAATAGTATCCCAGAATTTCCTAATGAACTTAAAATTAAATCCATCGGGTCCTGGCGCTTTATCACCGCCACAACCACAAATTGCATCCCACACCTCCTTCTCGTTAAATCTCGTTTCCGGTAAACTAGCATCCTTCATCGTTATCTTTACTAGTTTACTGGAACAAAAAACCGGCCTTAAATCCACATCATCCGAGAATAAGGATCTATAATGATTAGCCACCTCCGATTTAATTACTTTAGGATCCTCGCACCATACTCCATTAATCATAAGACCTCTTAAGTTGCCTTTATTATTTCTCCTTTTCACATACGAATGAAAATTTTTTGAGTTCTCATCGCCTTCCACATCCCACTTAACTCTAGCTTTTTGTCGAAGCATGTTACTATATTGATTTTCCTTTTCCTCCCATAGTTTCCTTGCCTCCAACCAGGGAGTTATTTCGCCATCATTCAAGGTTCTTTTTTCTGCTTCTAATTCCCATTTCAACACTTCATTTTTAATTACCTCCATCTTCTCCTTATGACCCCCAAATCTATCTTTACTCCACATAAGGATTGCCTTCACATTCTTTAACTTGTCGCGAAAAATACAATCTGGTCGAGTTCCCATCACCTCCTTTTTCCACGCCTCCTCTACTACCTGTGCAAAATCCGCTTCTTCCATCCATATATTAAAAATTCGAAAAGGTTTTGGTCCGAAGTCAAGATCAATATCTTTCAACACGATGGGACAATGATCTGATAATTTCCTATCTAGTGCAATGACCGAAAGATTACCCCAAGGCTTAATAAAATCATCATTCATTAGAAATTGATCTAACTTACTGAACTTTAGCCCGTCATCACTCACCCGAGTAAATTTTCTACCCCCCATTGGGATCTCTACTAGCCTTGCGTCATTAATGAAATCATTAAACTCATTCATCTCCTTAACTTTTACTTGCGAATTAAGCCTATCCTCGTTACTTCGAACCACGTTTAGATCCCCAAACATACACCACGCACCATGCCACCTACTCATCGAAACCATTAACTTTTCCCATAGTGACACTTTTTGTCGACTCACATGTGGGCCATATATACAAACCAAGAAAATTTCACCCTCAATACCTTTCCAAGACCCCCTAACTGCTATAAATCTCTCATCGCCCATTGCCTCCTTACACATTAACACCCTTGTGTCCCAAATCAGAATTATACCCCCGATCTCCCGCTAGCAGGCAATTGCCCATACCCATAACCTTTCCCTCCCCACATGTCCTCTACCCAAAAATCGTCGACTACACCACTTTTAGTTTCTTGAAGACCTATAACATCAGGTTAAGATACGACCCGGTTAAGATCGTATCGAGATAGTCGCACTACTTTAAGCTTGTGCTTACTCTTTAAAAAGTAGAGAAGAGAAACTCTAATCCTAAGATAGATAGCACTGACTCGTATGACCCAACCTTCATCAAATCCTGGTGAAACATTTCACAACCCTTCGATACCACCTAGTATCTTGAAAAACACTCTTGGATCCGAGATCCCAAATTTTGTATCAATACTAAACATTTGCATTCTCTCATTCAACTTTTTCTCCGATAACAATGGATGAGTTCATGTTCTACACTCATTCCATTCAGAGGAAACAACGCACAACCCACTCACTTTTATTGGGTAAATGTCAAAAATACACAACGTACTTTCTGAAAAAATCCATTATACCCACTGAACTTTTTTATGTTCGAAATTCACACTCGCCACGTAGGATTTTGGTCAAACTAGTTGACTTTTAACAGTTGACCAATTTTGATTGCAAAATTAGGCAATTTAACAATAACAAAGTTACAAGTTTAACCCTTTTAAATCCAAATTGTTACACCAACACTCATCTTCTTCAACCCTCCCATCACCACCTCCTCCAACCACCATCAGATCAAATAGTTACCAACAAAAAATGATTAAAAAAAGTGTGTCAGTTCTCAAAAAATGATTCGATCTTATCTTTTAAAATTGAAAATACGATCTTATCTTCATCATATGGGCGCTCGAAATATCGTGGTTGCAAATGTTCCCCCAACTGGATGTTGCCCATTCCATAAAAGGTGAAGATTGGCGGGAACACCTTAACCCCGGGTGCCTTTTGGCACCAGCCATTGTCCACCCCACAAGGAATAGCTCCGGCAACTCTCCTAGCCCAGAGGAGCAACACATGGAGTGGGACGAGCCGAAACTCGACCCCCGATCTCTTATTCCACAAAGTCTCTCCAGTGTGCCCATAGGTTTTGTGGAGGCGGGTACCTATTTGAAACAAATGCCAAGGATGGGAATTGAACTTGAGTCATTTGACTCAAGCACAAGAGCTCCACCCATTGGACTAATGCTCCAATGGTGGACGTTGCCCATATTTCAGAGATCATAACCCAAGTGCGGGAAACAAGTGTGTCAGTTCTCATAATATCCTGGTAAAATAATACAATCACGGATTGAAACGGATGCTCATACGGTGTGTAACTTTTTTTAAATCATTTTTTGTTGGTAACTATTTGATCTGATGGTGGTTGGAGGAGGTGGTGATGGGAGGGTTGAAGAAGATGAGTGTTGGTGTAACAATTTGGATTTAAAAGGGTTAAACTTATAACTTTGTTATTATTAAATAGACTAATTTTGCAATCAAAATTGGTCAACTGTTAAAAGCCAACTAGTTTGACCAAAATCCTATGTGGCGAGTGTGAATTTCGAACATAAAAAAGTTAAGTGGATATAATGGGATTATTTCAGAAAGTACGTTGTGTATTTTTGACATTTACCCCACTTTTATTCTGCTTTTCGGCATCATTCGAGTCTCTTTTTCTTCTTATGGAATATAAAACTAGCACTCTCTTTGAGATTAACCAATAACAGCATACCATTCACCAACAGGCTCAACAGGATCTTTAAATGTAACAATCCTCACGTCATCTGGTGCAATTTCCAGTGCCACGTCTCGTGCCATTTAGTTGCAACTTTGTGTTGAAGAAGAAGTAGATGCTTTCTTTTTAATGGCCTGTTTTTTTCTACAGTTGACTCAAAACGAGACTCAGTGATACAATAAAAAGCTTTCCCAAAAGTGGTAGGTATTGACCTCAATAGTTCCCGTTCTAGCGACATTTTAAGGCCAGGGACATAATTTAAAAGTTTGTAGAGATCCTCAATATTCGATTTGCTAGAATGACAAAGTTACTCTGATATTCGGTCACCGTACCCATTTACAAGAGAATAGATAATGTGTATTCCGCTCCTGATCAATGTCGCCCGACACCATGAATAGTAACTCGAAAAACAAGAAAAAAATTTTTGCTCGCCAACAGTACTCCAGCGTGAACAGTAATTCCGGAGTGAACAAATAACTTTCTTTTATAGGAACCCTAAATTGGAAGCCCACTCAGTGCGGATACTCAACAAAAGAACCAATTGAAACGAATCGGTTAAGGTTGTATCGAGATAATCGCACCACTTTAAGCCTGTGTTTACTCTTTAAGAAGTAGAGAAGAGAAAACTAAAAAGTTATATCTATAATAGTGACACGATTTTTATAAAACCGAAGAATGAAACCCTAACTTTAAGATATATATCACAGATCCGTAACATTCAAGAAAAAAGTAGAGCCTCAAGCGTGAGAAGGGTGCTTTTGTAACAAGTCATGCGTGACCGTTCCCCTCACCAGTGCCTCGCGCTCACCGTTACACACAGTCAAGAGTTTCATTCCAGTTTTGCAAAGTTATCTTTTATATGACAAAAGTATAGAACAAAAATAACCAGATTTTGAGATACATATACTGACACAAACCAGTGTCACTAAAGTCCTTTACATGTACTGATTACCCACAAACGTTAGAGATACGACATGTGTCAAAAATTATAAACCTATACTCAGATTTATTGTATGTCAGTCTATGTTAAAACTTGAGGAGGTTTAGTGACTTCTCTTGTATATCTAAGCCATCTACGTGAAATAATATATATGGTTTTACTGAACTGTATTATGTGTCATCTTTTCTAAATGTTGTGCTTAATATTTTTATTGAGAAATATAATATGGTGGTATATTTATTTGTCGGCATAAATCTGGATAGTGTGTAGTCGTGGATTCGAGAATAGTTGGTTGTTAAAGAAAAAAATTAGCAACCACGAAACTAATGTAGGTAATGAGCACAAATTATAGAATATTTGCCTTTCTAACTTGCCGGCTTGAACTAAATACATAAAGAATGAAGAGATCGAATAACTGTACGGACTAAGGTTTAAGGTTCATGAGTATGTTTAAAAGTTAATACTTATCAAACAACCATCGTAGATTTTGATATTTTAAGCAAGTGAGCCAAATTTCGCCATGTGTATTTTCAAAAACTAAAAGTGTAATTGCTTCATCAAAGGTGTGGACGTACTGAAACACTTTAATTGGATATGTTTTTTTTATCACCAATCATTGTCTCTCACAAATAATAGCTTCAGCAATTCTTCTGATCTAATGAAGTATCGATTCAGATAGAAAGAAGCCGAGTCTCGAACTTTTTAACTTACAAAGACATATTGATATGAACTTGCAAAACTATAACAATCTCAATATTTTGAAAAATCGAAATATTGTCTTCATCCTAGCAATATCCAAGACACTAGAATTTGTTGCCAGAGTTTTCAATATGCCAATAGTGGTCTCCATCTTTTCTTGATCCCAATTTAAAACATAAAACACCAATTGATTTGACCGATTTGCCTTGTTAATTCAAGAAATTCGCGCAAAATTGATGTGCATAGTACTTTTCACGTAATGCGGGAATTAACTACTATTCGACTTGAATTCTTTACATTGTATATTTCCACATAAGGAATCGTTGATTAACTATGTCGAGAGGAAATTTCTAAAAAGTCAGACATAAACAAGTAGCTAGTATCTTGTGCCTTTTGAGTTTCAATTTTTAAATACAAATATACTCACTTCTATGGAAAAGAATAAGTTCTTCTTGTAGGTATACCGTTACAAGTCACTCCTGGTTCATTTTTCTTCCAAATTATTGGAGGAGCATGCAAGTCAAAAGTTGGATCAATGTGATGGAATCGCAAACCTCGAATTGTTTTGCCACGTGTAATCATCCGAATTCTTATCGCACAATGAAAGAAAAATTGAAGGGCAACAATTCACACACGTTTTAATTGATCCACGATACTCTACGTACATCTATTAAGTCCACATGCTGTAGATCGACATTGCGACTTACACTCCTGACATTTGATTGAAAACGTTGGTTTTAATATGTGGATTCGGTTAAAGACTATCAATTGATCGAATATCATTTACATACGTGTAATTACTAATTACCTTTCAAAATAAACTGTTCGATCTTTTTATCAGTTCGGCGAATATTTTTGGGATAAGACACTTTGCTCGATAGGAAGATAGATTTATAGCTCTTACAAATGAGTAACGTAGCTAAAACTGGTTACTTAATAGGAAAACTTGGCTATGCAAAACTGCATATAACGACAACCACTTCACTAACCTAATACAACCTATATCAAGAGTACAAAATCAATGCCAAACATCATATTATCATGTAACCCTTGGCCAACATGTAGTAGTCCACAACCAATTAATAACTTTTGCTTGAGTTAGATCTCTTTTTGATTCTTCGTTTGCCTGCTGCCATTTTCTTTCCGCTTATAGTTTTTAGTTTTGCTTTGCTTGCTGTTATTTACTTGCCGCCTATTGAGAAAACACTAGGTGCAACCCTTGGCCCAACAGGTATTCCCATATACTCCACAACCGGTTTCGTGGCTCAGTCCAGGAATACAGCCCAACAATGTGTCATTTATTAGAGTTGCACAAGACTTTTCTATTAAATGCATCTAGTTTTTTGTTTACCAGTTAATGGATAAATGATTGGATGGTAATGGTTTGGTGCTTTTTCATCAAAGACTTTGTGTTTACAAAGTCATTCTTGTTAGTTTGGTGTAAAGAATATCGTAACTCACAATTTAGGTGAACAGACTTGTTTTGATTGAGTTAAATATTAGCCGACTGAATAGCTAACCATAACATCCCCTCCCATAAGCTAACTGTTGAAACAAGTTAGCTTACACTTCATGTTGAGAATTATGATTTCGAGTTAGTACTGTTAGTTTTAATAGTTAGTACCGCTAGTATAGTTAGTACTGTTAGTAGAAATATTATAATATAAAGTGATGTTAGTTATAATAGTTAGTACCGTTGCGAGATATGCATGAGCTATTATAGGAAGATATATATGCATGATCATTCTATGCGTTTTGTAAAGCTCATTAGGGCTTTCCTTAATGTATAAAAGGAACCCTACGGCTAAATAGTTAGAATAAGTTTTTATATCAATTTATCATTTCAATATTAATACACGTATAGATTCATAGTTAGTAACCTGTTATTTCTTATTGTTCTTCTTAGCATTGTGAGTTAGATTTCGCATAACTTATAGTGTTCTTAGTATTTGTTTCTCTTGTAGTTAGTTTGGATTTATTCAAACTAGTTACCACTCTTAACAGGCTAGAAAGATCTATACACTTGGGATCAACAAGTGGTATAGAGCTTGTTGAGAAACTCTAAATGAGAAGAACCTTAAAACATATCCATTATAAACCTTCATTTCAATGGAAAGAGAAGATGATGAATTTCTCCATAATGAAGATGTAGAAAAAATAAAACGATCCACCACCTACAACAGCACAAATTCCTCACATAATTTCATCCATAAAACTTCATATCCTTGTAAAAGATCGGCATGATATATGTGCCATGAAAATAGAACACTATTTAAATCATACAGACTACTCTATCCGGTGAGTTATTCGGAATGGAGATGGTCCAATTAATATTGCAACTGATGCAAATGGAGTCATAAAGGTGTTGCTTCCTAAATATGCATTAGAGATTCAAAAGAGAGGTGGAGAAAGGAAAGCTATGACTACTTTTCTAATAGCCTTACTAGAAGATCAATTGGCAAAGTTCCATAAGATGACTAATGCTAAGTTGATGTGGGAAGCCGTCAAATCCAGATTAGGTGGAAATGACGAATCCAAAAAGTTTGAAGGTTTTTCTGTATCTAACTAAGAAGGAATAAACACGTGTTATAACATATTTCAAAAACTTGTGAGTCAATTAAAGATTCATGGTGCTAGTATCTCAACTAAAGATGTCAATCCAAAGTTTCTTAGATCTTTACCAGAGTCCTGGAGATAAGTGACCTAATTATGAGGACAAGACCAGGAGTAAGATGTCAACTTTGATGACCTTTATAATAACCTAAGAGTTTTTAAAGGTGATGTAAAAGGGGTTATTGGATCATCCTCGAGTACATATGTAGCTTTTATCTCTGTTAAAAGCAGTAATAGTACTAATGACTTTAGTACTGCTTATAGTGCTCCTACTTCCTAAGGTTCTAACTTTCATAAGGATTGATCATCGTCATATATACTGATGATCTAATGTATTATTTCTTTGCAAATCAATCTAGTGGTCCATAATTAGTCCATGATGATCTTGAACAAATAGATGATGTAGATTTGGAAGAAATGTACTTAATATGGCACGTGGCCATGATTTTTATAAGGTTAAAAAGACTATACAAAAAGACTGGACAGTTTGATGCAAAATAGACAATTAGTTTTGATAAAACCACGGTTGAATGCTTTAATTGTCAAAAAAACTAGGCATTTTGTTAGAGAATGCATGTCAAAAGGGAAAGCTGAAGGAAGAAATAGGTATGCAAGGAATATTGGGTACAAAGGTAGAGAAAATGGATAATGACTGGCAAATAGGACTATTCTAAGGCTTTGATGACCATTGATGGAAAAGGTGTTGATTGGACTGCTGATGAAGACTCGGATATCTATGTTATAATGGATCTCACTCGAAACAACTTAGACAATGAGGTACAATCTTGCTCAAAAGTATGTTTAGAAAAGTGTACTAATCTTAAAGAACTATATGATGAACAAAGAGAGAGAATTCGTAATGATAGCATTGAAATAATTGCATATACTCATGCCTTGAAAAGGTAGAAGCTTAGTTAGTTTGTCATCAACAGAACCAACTTGCTTATGAGGAGATAATTAGGTTCATGTCACTTGATTTAATTGAGAAAAATGACGAGCTTGCATATAATAAGAAACTGTTAGCAAATGCTTTAAAAGAGAAAGAAGAATTAAATGCTAAATCTAAAAAATTAGAAAAGTTCTTCAAAAAATCTAGTTAAGCTAATAGATTCTCAAATGAGTACAAAATATAAGTTTGGGCTTGGGTACGGGGATAACTTAACTCAAGAGTGTTAAGCTAAGAAAAAGAAATGTTTCAAAGTGTGTTTTAAAGTAAAGATAATGATATAGGGGAGAGTCTTGTATATGATATATTTGCTAATGTTGAAGGGATGCATATTGTACCTCCTCCTATAAGAGGAATATACATGCCTCCTAAATATAAGTTTGGGATAGAAGAATCTAATCTCACATGTGGTCCAAAATAGTCGAACACTAGTGAGTCTGAAACCAAATCTAGTGATTTTGCCTCATGCAAATCTAGTTCTAGTATAGAAACACCTGAAACTCTGACTAAACCAACTGTAAGTGAACCTAAGGTATGGTATGATGTTCTTACTATTGAGGAGTATGAGTCAGATAATGATGAGGAATATGTGTCTAAGCCCTCATTAGAACAGGCAAAACCTAGTTGTGTTTAACATGTAAAAACTTCTAAGGAATCTGTTAAAGAAAAATAATTGGCAATGAATGACCTAAGAGAACTGGATTAGGATTTTGCCTAACTATGAAAAGAAAATCATGTTTTGTGTGTGGTGATTTTAGTCATTTGGTCAGAGACTGTGATTATTATGAAAAGAGAATGACCAAATAGGTTGAGTTAAACAGGTTTGTTATGGGACTGGTCAAAGGAATATTAGACCAGTATGGAACAATGTTCAAGGCGTAAACAAGAAAAAAAATCAAACACAAGGACTTACCCTAATGCTACAAGAAACTTTTTTCCAACAGCGATACTAACTGGATTTGGCAAAGTACCTTTTATTTCAAATCCTATTAATACCGTCAGGCCAACAGTTACTACCTTTAAGCCAAAATATGATGCGAATGTTAAATCTAGAAGGCAAAATGTTTTTAATGCACATTCACAAGTGAGAAGACCTACTTATGACAAAACAGATACCATAAACAAGACTTGGAAACCTAAAGTTAACACTTCTAAGGTAAGTCATGTTAATACTGCTAGGACACAAACAGTGGTTAAAACTGTTAGGGTAAATAAGGGAAATGTTGTTAAGCCTTCAGCTTATTGGTATTGGGATTATAAAGAAAACGCCTTCACATATGAATCCAATAACAATAGTGAACAATACTCATACAAGACATATAAATATGTTAGTCCACAAATCAGACTCAAGCCAAATGTTGCTTAGGTCCGTAAAGAAAACCAATTATGTTTTCTTGATGTGTAGGATTATTCACACAGTACTTTAAAAGATAAAGGAAATGTTGATAGTAGATGTTCCATGCACATTACCAGGAACAAGGCATAACTTGATAATTATGAAGATTTTAGAGGTGGCCCTGTTGCATTTGTAGGGATTAAAGGTCACATCATTGGCAAAGGAAAGATAAGTACTAGCAAGCTGGATTTTGAAGATGTGTACTTTGTGGAAGAACTGAATCACCGCATTATCTTCTTTGTGTCACAAATGTTTGCTACGAATCTCTTCTTCGCCCTACTCCACTCCTTGAGTACCCCACTCGAGATTTCACTATGTCAACAATCTCCCTTTAGGCGGATAAAACCGTACACAAGTAGCTTACACCAATTACCAAACACAAAGCCAAGTTTTGAATTCTAATCTTATCTAGAACCAATATATCACTCGTATTTCCTCATTTAGGATATACTACCATGATCACTCGATCTCACAACTACACTCTCACAAACAAGATCACACAAGATCAAAAGTATTTCCTTACCTAGGAAATACACTTACAAACTTCACAAAAATTTATACTACAAATCTCACAAAATCACTCACAAGTATACAACAATTGGATGATTTACAATAATGAACACTCTAATATGAACACTATACTATAATACTTGATCTTTGGAGGAACCACAAGTATTTTTCTTTACACAATGTAGAGGTAAATCAATTAGATGACTTGTAAACAAATCAATACAAGTTATATGATCAAAGGAAGGAAGAATTAAAAAAATTGATTTAGACAATGAATTTTCGGATGTGCAAAAAGGTATTTGGCCAAGAAATATAGTAGGTTGTTCATACTAATAGGCCCAAACCAGGAGCGTCGACGATGCTGTTATCAAAGTCGTCATTTCTCATAGCAAAGCAGTCATTTATCTTAGCTAAGGGCACCGACTGCCTTGTCTAGAGCATAGGCTACACTAGGCGCTCCCTTTTTGTCTCTTAGTGGTGAAAGAATTCTCTAGTGTAGGTTTAAATCCATTAGAGGAGGAAATTTTGAAATTCAAATTTATTTTATTGATTAAAACATTTCTTTAATCTTGGAAAATGCTTTGTAACATTTTATACACTTTGTGTATATTTTTATAACATGTTAGTTTTAAGAGAATTAATTTTTCTTTGATCAATTTGCAAGTATATAATTTGTTTGTACATACCTTAAGTGATATATTTTCAAAATAAATATTAACGACTAAAACTTTGCTTACGTTTAATTTTGCATAGAACATTTTTTTTATTTTTTAATTATCAAAACGTCGCGATGGCAAATAATATAAATAGTATTTTAACGACATTATTTGTATAAACAAAACGCGAATGGGATACTTGAGAGTCATAAAGGTATGCACGAGGGAGCGAAGACCCGCGTAAGTACCACAGTGGGGAACATCGAGTTTTTCCATATGAAAGTAGGTCTTCTCACGGATCTGTGATTATCCTTGCATCTTCGTCTTAATATTAGATAAGTTCTCACTAGGGATTCAAGAGGACATCTCTTGGTGCATGGTATTCGCAAACGATATTGTACTAGTAGCAGAATCGACCGAAGGGTTAAACAACATACTTGAGACTTAGAGACGGGCACTAGAAGACAATGGCCTCAAGATAAGCATAGTGAAGACTGAATAACAAAATGTGATTTCGGTAGGTACAACGGTACAAGGTCTACCACCAAGAAGTTGATTTTCATATCGGAGACTAAATCCTACATCCAAAGAGTCATTTATATATTTTTGTTCGGTGATCCATAGATCAGGAAGAACAGCTGATGATATGACTCACTGTATTAGAGCAGGTTGGGTGAAAGAAGGGCGGCTTCAGGAGTTCTATGTGATAGGAGAGTACCTTTAAAGCTAAAGGGTAAATTTTGGGTCATGATTATACCAACTACGTCGTATGGATCAGAGTGTTGGCCAATTATGAAAGCACTGGCGAACAAGGTGGAAGTGGTGGAATTTAGAATGATGAGGTGTGTGGGTTTGCTATTTATGGATCCGGTGGTCTAGTAGGGTGGTAGATGGTGGTGGTAGCCATTGTTGGAGTTTAGAGAGAGAGGTTGTGTGTGTAAAGAGAAAGAAAAGGAAAATATGATAAATGAAAATGAGAAAACACAATCAACAACCCCTCATTAGAAGCCTTGGAGGGGTATATATAGTCACTCACACGCCTACACTATGCATAATTTCCTAGTCTAGTCGTTGCGTGAGTGACTATGATAACTAATGGGAATTCTTAAATGTCGTCACATAAAGTGAATTTCCAACAATCTTCCCCCATGGGACGACGTGTAGAATTCCTTACAATATTTTTCCTAACAATTACAAAATGATTAAGAACAAAAGCTTCCATGAAGCATCCAATGCTGATGAAGTCTTCTGAGGCCTTTGACTTCAAGTCTTCACTTCAAAACGAATCATCTTTGTAGTAACTTGTAGTAGAAATACTGTAACGGCACGAGCTAAGTAACTCATATACTTCTGGTTAAGGAGAAGCTTCTGAATTAACTTCCCCCTAATTCATGCCACATAATCTTGATGTAGAAGCTTTTAATAGCTTCCCCCTAAACCGACAATCCTCATAAGCAGTTACAAAGCTTTCAATAAAGCTTAGAATGATTAAGCGCACAGCGGAATTCAACAAGCAAACTCCATCATATAAAATGATAATGTTGCTATGAGAGATTGAAAGTTTGGGACACACCAAGTAGATCAACAACGTCTCTTCTCACGCTTGAATAATTCTTCTAAATTTTTCTTCCCCCTAAGAGTTCAAGTTATGCATACTAGAAAGAATCAAGACATTTCTTCCCCCACGTAGTTGAAGAAGGTAAACCAATCCCATGTATGAAGCTCAAATACTGAAGTAGAAACTTTATCCCATTCATGAAGTTGATATCATAACACCAGAGTCAATTAAGTCCCGGAAATGCACATATCTTCTTCCGGAGATACACAAGAGTCAATTAAGTCCCGGAAGTGCATATCTCTCCATATAGGATAATGATGATGAATAATTGCAACATCAAAACAATTAAACATCGAACAATAGTGTACCGTTTAGAGACAGATAATGCCACGAGTTAAAACACTGATTTTCTCTATGGTTATGACATTTGTCTTCCCGAAATGTCTTCAAATCAAAAGAAGGTATGAAGTTCATCACGTGTACTCGTTGTGCGTTCAATATGTCTTCTTCTTCCCCCTTGATGGTTTCCAAACTTCGGAACCAGCAATAAATCGTACGTACATGTACCTGAAATCTCGTGAGAATAATAAATAAGCTGAATTAAATATTTTGTGAGAATCAGCTGCTGATCGAAACTCTCTACTCTAAACTCTCCATGGCTATCTATACCAACCCCTTGTAGGAAATTTGAAGTGACCTTTGATAGAATGAGCTAGATATACCAAACGTGAAACTGAATAAGAGTTCCTCGACCTTGTGACTTAAGCTTACACAATTGTTGAATGAAGAACGATGGAGAAATCCCTAAGTACCCAATACATTACTGAAGAAGTATATAAGCACGAAACCTCTTGAAATTATCCACATCGACTAAGCGCGTGACACTGAGCAAAAAATGTAACTCCTTTAAGTGATAGTTATCCAGGTCATCAACCAACCACCCCGAACCCGAAAACTAGATAAACAAGTCTTCATTCTAAGATTAAGCACAAACAAGTTATCTTTCAAAGATAAAATAAGTGCACGCCTTCAAAAAATCCGTCTTCAACTTCAAATAAGAATACCCGATCAAAAAATCCGTAGCCACTAAAAATATAGCCATTTTTCTTGGTCTCATCAAAAATAAATTTTTTCACTTTGTCTTGTCTTTATCTCGTCACTTTTTCACGTCATTAATAAACTCGATAATGACTAAAATACACATCAGTATTACAATTTTTTTCCAAAAATAATAATAGAAACTAATATGTATTCGGTCCATGTTAAATAGGTTCGCCCCATCACAAACCAATAGCAAAAAAATATGTGGCCCGTCATTTTGCAAAAGAAGAACACAACCCAAGAAAACTTAGCCATGATAACTATAACTGGGCCAAACATAGCCATGAGACCCGGTCCAAGTAGAGTATCAATATAATAAATACCTACTTAACCTAATCTTTCGGGTATATATTTCTCACACCAAATATTTAGGGCACACATAGATAATACTACTTAGTTTCATCCGCTCCCAAACTACACCAATTCTCTCTCAATATCTTCTTTCCATCTTAAACACTACACCCCCAAAATTACTCAATCTAATCAGCCACCAAAAAACAAACCAATCTTCTCATTACCTTCATCTAATCATAAGCTCATCTTATCCCGCTGATCTAATCACAAATCAAATCATATACATCACCCATCGTAACCAAACATCTAATTAACACACTCACGGCATAAATCTGTGAACCTCAATCAAATTAATGAACGAAAAGGTATGAATCTGTTATAGATCGACCTTAATTCATTCATGTCAGAATCGTTGCCACACGAAACGAGATAAATGGCTCAAAGATTACGTATGTGGTCTCAAGTAGGTTAATAGATGATTGCATGTGTTACACAAATCGAACCAATGAGATGATTATAACAGAAAAATTGTTATCAGTCATTCATTCATTCGAATATCAAAGAAGCATAGGACTTTACAAGATCTGTAAAGGGTCTCGGGTAAGGTAGTTGATGTGAATGATTTGTTATTCGTGAGTAGAAAATCGAACAGAGATTTGATTATAACATTGTTGTTATAAATCATTCTTGATGCTCGAAAAGTTAGCATAGATCTATGATGAATAGTCATGTTCTTGTTAGATCTTAAATGATCCACACATGCATCACGAAAAAATAATTATGAGATCTATTTTATTTTCTGTTTTGCTTCGAGTCTAGATGCGATGGGGCTTTAGGAGACGATAGGATAGGTTTAGATGTTGGTGGATATGATTGTTGAGTGACAAGGGTGTTGTATGGTTTAGGTCTCGGAAAGTTGTTAAACAACATGGTCTTCGGGTTTTGTTAAACTGGTCAAGGTCTTGTCGCAACATGTCGCAATGTTTTCACTACACCCCATC
The DNA here is from genome assembly GCA_025667525.1 of Glebionis coronaria. Lineage (NCBI taxonomy): Eukaryota > Viridiplantae > Streptophyta > Magnoliopsida > Asterales > Asteraceae > Glebionis > Glebionis coronaria. The sequence continues at coordinate 628,397,777 of CM046874.1, read as the reverse complement.
GGAATATGAATAAATCTATCCGAATGTATCCATCAGAATGTATGCATCAGAATGTATCCATCCGAATGTATCCATCGGAATGTATCCATCCGAATCTATCCATCAGAATGTATCCATCCGAATGTATCCATCAGAATGTATGCATCGGAATGTATCCATCTGAACGTATCTATCGGAATGTATCCATCCGAATGTATCTATCGGAATGTATCCATCCTGAAATCTTATCCACAGTTGTCCTTTCCGGATTTTCAGGATCTTGGTTTTTCCGAATCTGATTTTCTGGGCAAATCTGGGTTTCTGGGTTCATAACTCCATCTTCTTATAAAAAGAAAACAAAGAAATCCAGAAAAATTAAACTTTGACTTTTGACCATGAATAATACCACCAGATATGAAATATTACATTTGATAATATCAGATATGAGTATAATATCAGATATGAAAAAAATGAAACTGTGAGACAAAATGATAAAATCAGATATGTGTATGATGATAAACATGATAGACTGTGTAACCTCCTATTTTGATGGACCAAGTTTCAATGATAACTGATCTGAGACAAGAATAATATGACTACCGTGACAAAAAAAAAAGAGACAATTTTTAGACAGATTTGACCATTGTGACAAAAAAATCAATAGATCGAGACAAAAAAAATTTTAGACCACCAAAATCAATAACAAAAAAACACATCAATCCAAGGATTGAACCATAGCTCTGATGCCAATTGTGGGTTTGCTATTTATGGATCCGGTGGTCTAGTAGGGTGGTAGATGGTGGTGGTAGCCATTGTTGGAGTTTAGAGAGAGAGGTTGTGTGTGTAAAGAGAAAGAAAAGGAAAATATGATAAATTAAAATGAGAAAACACAATCAACAACCCCTCCTTGGAAGCCTTGGAGGGGTATATATAGTCACTCACACGCCTACACTATTCATAGTTTCCTAGTCTAGTCGGTGCGTGAGTCACTATGATAACTAATGGGAATTCGTAAATGTCGTCACATAAAGTGAATTTCCAACAAGGTGGACTTGTGATAAAACCATGTGTAACATGATACCAAACGGAGTTTTTAGAGCAGAACTTGATGTCAGTAAGATTATCGTCAAGATGAGGGAAGGAAGGTTGAGATGGTTTGTTCGTGTCAGGAGGAGACCACAAACATCGTTGGTTATGAGAGTCGAAGCATTCCTAGTCGACAAAGCGAGGAAAGGTATACCTAAACTTAGATGGGAGGATAGACTTAAGCGGGTCATGATTGAGTTTTGTTTTTGTCCGAGGACATGACCTCTTATAGGATTTCGTGGAGAGATAGAACTAGGAGTAGTGGGTAGTGTTCATAAGCCTTCTTGTTAAATTAGGATAAGTGGATCTTTCCTTCACCTTGCAGCCCAAAGCTAGGAAAAAAGTGTAAATACCTACTGTAAAACCCGCATTAAAATACCATGAACAGTACACACATGAAAATACGATAAATTTAAAACTTTCTATTTATAATATAATTCACGTGTCACGATATTAATAACATGTAGTTACGTATATATTATAAATGTGTTAAGTACATGATATATAAAATCACGACATTTAAACATGAACGTACACGTAAATATTTAAACTCGGGAAAACTACGGGTTACCCCATGGGCTCCCTTTAGGCCGCGGCCAAACAAGCAAGAAAGGAAGGGATGGGCTTTGGCCCATAACCCGACTAAAAACATGTTAAGTAAAAACTCTAAGAAAACATTAAACATAAAATAGGGTTACAGAAAAAGTTCTCCTATTGCCTCCTTTTTGTCTATTGCCGCCGGCCACATCAAGAACAAAGGAGAAACCAGACGATTTTAATTATTGATTTATTAATTGTACGTGATCGTGATCTAATCCTTTTTCCTATACGAGTTCGGTATAATCAAACACCTTTTCTTTTCTTTTTATTCTTATGGAATTCATGTTTTATTTCATTAATCTTATAAACATGTAATTAAAACAAGTGGGATTAATTAAAACTTGGAATTAAGGGTGTTTGGTTCGGTTTTGGGTTAGCCGAGACACAACCGAGACCTTCCCAAGGTCTCGGCTTGTTTGATCTGACGCCACCGAGACCCACAAGGGGCTCGGTTTGGTTTGTGTGTTCGGGCGCAGCACCAAGGGACCCCGACCAAGGGTTGGGGTAAGTTTAGATGTGGTTTGGTTTGAACCGAGAGCCAACTGAGACCTATAGGGTCTCGGTGGGGCTGTTTTTGGCTAACAGTAGGAACCGAACAAAAGCAGGGGGAACCGGGTCACAACCGGTATGAACCGGTGTGAACCGGCAGAACCGCCGGTGGGAACCGCGGTTCAGACAGTGGGTAAACCACTCGGACAGTGGCAACCGGCTAGGACGGGTTAGCCACTGTCAAGGGTGTATGTTTCGGCTTATATGTTGGACTGGGTTTCGGGCTCAGGTTAGTTTTTAAAACACGGGTTCAGGTCTCGGGTTAATTACTAGAATCAGAAAAATATGTTAATTAAATTAATTACTAGACCTTTTAATTTAATTAATTTCATGACTTAGGTTAAATATTAAAATTAATATTACATATATAACCTAAAGTATTTAACTTAGTTTAATTTAATTAAAACATGTATTTTTAATTAAATTCTATATAATGTATAGTTTAATTAATTAACAAGTTATTTAATTAATAAGCTATAACCATGACTTGTATTATACTATTTAAACTTTACTTATAATTATAATCCAACTTATTTCTAATTATGAAAACTTACTATTTTTGGAAACTTTCTATTTTTAGAAACTTACTATTTATGGAAACCTGCTATTTTTAGAAAGTTACTTGGTATTACAATACAAGTATTATAATACACTAATACATTAACAATGCACGATAGAACATCAGAATAAATACAGTTAATACAGTAAGCAGTAAAACGTGACAGAATACGTATAACAAGCTAGTAACACACAGAACCAGTGAAACACACGTAATTCAGAAAACTCATACACGTATATATTTCTTATGTAGTATTATCCGTCAAGGCGGAGTAGTCTTCATCGTTTTCATTAGCTTCTACTAGACATAAGGTACGGATTTCCCGTCCTTCAGTAAGGACAATCTCTTCCTTCATTAGAATTTCCCGTATGCAGCCAATTGTTTTTCCGAGTAGTTACAGATTAAATGCTTATGTTTTATTAGTTACCTTAGCCATATACATGCATGACCAGTTTCACCTAGTTATAGAGGTACCATAACCATAACACTAGAGGCACTATTGTTATGACTTCACCACGGCGGAGTGATAGCTCGTGGCGTCCCTTTTAGTTATTTAGCCATTATATTTATTATGTTATCATGTGGGGCGTATGGGTGCATCCTAGGTTCAGTTTCAGTCAGGATTTCATGGTGAATGTGGTGTGTGCCTTGCATCCTTCGCAAGGAGCTGATCCCTCCTACCCATTACCAATTAATTAGAGGCATCCCCTCTAATTTGCATGACGAGGTCACCCCTCCAAGTATTCATGCTCGTTGTTGACCTCATGACCTATATTTGCTTTTGGTCTATTAACTAAGACAGATTTTCATAAGTAACATAAGCTATGTTTTCCAAACTAAAATCAGTAAACATGACAGACAACTAGGTTTTTCCAGGACTTATTAATTTCCGCTGCTATTCATGCTTTATGCTCTTTATATGCTTTCATATTCTATGTCTTCCATGATTTATTGTATATCCGTGCACTGAGCGTTATGCTCAGCCTTCTACTTTTCCATGTTCCCAAACGACAGGTACCCAAGGTTGCAAGTAGGAACTCCAGAGTATGTGCATTCGGATTGGAAGCTATCCGGCCTCTTTTACCTTATGCATTTATTTCTACTTTATCATACTTTACCTCTTTTGGACATTTTTTAGTACTTTCATTTACAATACTAAATATTTCTTGTGTGTGAGTTACTAGACTACCGATGTTTGATTCCGATATTTCTATTTATGGTCATGAATGTTTAGACATTTACCTTGCATGATTTGATGACACGCCATAATTTACTTTAGCATTCCATCTTAACAAATGGGGTGTTATAATTATGGTATCAGAGCCAAGTTTCGACCTGTAGCTCTGTAAAACATGACATGTGACTTACGGGTAGTCACCAGTGTCTTCCTAGAACTGACAGTTGGTTTTCATGCATTCATCCATTTTCATTTTTTTTATTTCATGCATTCATATCTTTTGTTTTGGGTGAACTGACCATAGGCATTCACTCTCGCTCGTATAAAAGTCTTTATAAACTGCATCATGCATTTTAAACTGTTTCATGCATTATAAACTACTTCATTGATTTATACATTGTTCATGCATTTTATGTTCATCTCATTTCAGATTTCAGATTTATGTTGCATTTTGTTTTAAACTGTCAAATGGTGAAATCACGCAATACTCCAGATTTGGCTGCAGTTGTCAATGCAGCTCTGCAAGCCCTCCTTCCCCAACTTCGCAATAAAATCAGAGACGAAGTTCATGCGGAATTCCAGGCTCATGGCAATCAGAACAACAACAACAATCCTCCATCACCACCACCTGTTACTCTCATGACTTGGTTGGAGTGGTTCAACAAACACCGACCCCGTTCGTTTGAGCAGACTGACAGCCCCAACGAGGCGGAATCTTGGATTTTTAACATCTAGAAGATTTTCGATGCGATGGGTTGTGACGGTGTTTTCAAGGAATGACTGGCTTGCTATAAGTTTGAAGGTGATGTGCTGTAGTGGTGGAAGTCAGTCAAGCAGTCCAACGGTGGTCATAATTGGGTTGTAAAACTGACATGGGACCAGTTTAAGGAGCTCTTACTTAATCAGTACTTTCCACATAGTGAGCAAGAGAAACTAAAGAGGGACTACCATAACATTTGGCAGGTTGCTGGTGAAAACAGCAACGAGTTCATGCAAAGGTTTCTCCGTTTAGCAGGATTTCTAGGTCCAGCCGCAGGGACTGCTACGGAGCAAGCTGAGAAGTTTCCCTGGACACTTCACGCCTCGGTCGCCAACAGCTTGGTATGTGCTACTTTCACTATAGTGGCACAAGTGGCCGATGCAGCCCGTAAGCTCGAGATGCTTCAGGAACGAGAGGATTTTGGTGATGACAGAGCAGTGAAGAGGTATCTTCAATCACCAATTGTAAACAATTCATTTCCATCGGTATTTTCATTTCCATATCATCCTCTGTTCAACTTTATATTCCAGGCAGAAGACTGACGACCGTAATCCTGCGGCCGCTCAGCAACAAGCATCTAAGGGAAACGGTCAGGCCAATGACCGTTCTGGTTCTGAGAGGCGTGGCGGTAATGATAATTACTGTAACAACGCTAACAACTCGAACAACAGCAGGTCCCTACATTAACCTTCGTTCATGTTAAACTATCTTATGTTATGGTATTCTGACTCTCCAATAATTGTTAATTCAGGAACAATGGTAACGACAGGGATCAGGACCGTAGAGGTTCACAGCCTAACCGTTTTACCTCATTTGGTATTTATTGAACCTTCTATATAATCATGTTTATGTTCCACGGTCATGTCTCATGCATGAAATCCGGAAACAGGCTCTCAGCTAGCTAGGACGCCTGCTGGAGAATTCACACATCCTACCTGTCCTACTTGTTCGCGCAGACATTCTGGTATTTGTCGCTGAGGTACTGGTGGTTGTTTCAAGTGTGTCCAACAAGGCCATCAGTAGAAGGACTGTCACCAGGGTGAGATAGAAGGCACCTCTAGACACGCCGACACCAAGCCACCTCCTACTTCTGGTCGCGTGTTCACTACCACTAGAGATCAGGCGAATAAGACTTCAGGTACCATCACCGGAAATCTCTTTATGGATGGTTTGGCAGCATGTGTTCTGTTTGATACTGAAGCGATGCATTCAGTCGTATCCACTACTTTTGCTGTACGTGTTAGGATTTCCCCGATGCCTTTAGATAATGCCTTATGCATCTCCACGCCACTTAGGGACTCTGTACGAATCACTCAGGTGTACAGAGATCTTCCCCTTGAATTTGATGATAGATCCGCAGAGTTGACGCACTTCCTTTGGACATGTGCGATTTTGACTTGATTTTGGGCATGGACTGGTTATCCAAACACCAGGCTACAATTGACTGCCACACTTATCGGGTTATCTACGGTGATGTTAAATTTCTAGAGTACATACACCATGGTTTTCTGCCAGGGAGGTCAGTACAAATTATTTCATCCATGGAGGCGCGTGCATTGCTATCACACGACTGTCAGGGCTTCATAGCCAATATTCATGACATTACTGCCGAGTCTCCATCGATCGAAGATCAGCCTATTGTGTCTGAGTTTCCTGACATATTTCCAGATGAAATTCTGGGCATACCACCTGTTCGTGAAGTTGAGTTTGGAATTGAGCTCATTCCAGGTGCAAAGCCAATTTCCAAAGCTCCTTACCGCATGGCTCCTATAGAGCTTAAGGAACTAAAAGATCAGATGCATGACCTTCTGAAACGAGGTTTCATCCGTCCCAGTGCATCCCTATGGGGTGCACCGGTACTATTCGTGAAGAAGAAAGACGGTAGCATGCGTTTGTGTATAGACTATCGTGAGATGAACAAGATCACGATCAAGAATCGTTATCCTTTTTCGCGAATTGATGATGTGTTCGATCAACTTCAGGGCTCCAAGTATTTCTCCAAGATCGATATGAGGTCTGGCTACCATCAGTTACGGGTTAAAGAGTAGGACATCTCTAAAACTGCTTTCCGTACAGGTTATGGGCACTACGAATTCGTAGTCATGCCATTTGGACTCACTAATGCTCCAGCTGTCTTCATGGATTTGATGAACCGTGTCTTCCATGAGTTTCTGGACAAGTTCGTTATTGTTCATTGATGACATCCTGATTTTCTCCAAATCCAAGGAGGAACATGAGGAACACCTTCGTACAGTGTGACAACCGTGGTTTTGAGGTTCATCACTTGGTCTTATTTTAAGGTTAATTTATGTGTGACTATGTGATTTGCGTGTTTACATGTTATTTTGCGTGAACGAGGTTGGTGTAGATATCGTTTATGGGTATAAAGTACTCATAAGTAAATAGAGGAATGGTTATTTCATGTTCATGAGCTCACAAATTAGTGACTATGAAATTAAATGGTGTTATTTTGGTGTTTTACGTATACGTATAAGTATTATAGTAAATCGTATTTTTTTATGATTTGGGGTTTAGCATTTAGAGGTCTCGGGTAAGGTGTTTAGTCATGTGAGTATTTTTCGGGATGGTTTTAAGTCATTTAGGACTTAGTTATAAAGTTTATTTCAAAATTTAAGATTTTTTTAAAACTGTATATTTTACGTTTTTCGGTATACGCGTAAAATTGACTAGTTTTACGGTTTTAAGGTTTCGGAGGCTTTAGGAGCTGAAATAAATTAAGGTAAATTAAGGTATTATTAATAACATAATAATAAGTAAACAAAAGAAAAAAAATAAAAAAAATATGTTAAAGTCGGTTTAGGCCGATTAAAAAGAAAGAAAAGGGAAAAAAGGAAAAAAGGGAACCGGGCTTTTGTAATGGGCCAAGGACTTGTTAGGAAATTATATAAAGACTTTTTATTAACTAAAAACACATCATAATCCCCTGGAAATCAAGCTTTAGTCGAAATCAATGGAGTCTATTTAGGGTTCTTCATTAATTTTTCTTCTTTCAAAAATTCTAAGGTAAAATCTTCAATACACTTTTTAATTAAATTGTTTTTAATTCTCTTAAAATCAATACATGATGGATCTAGGGTTAAGTTAATTATGAATTATGTATTATAATGGTATAAACATGATTAGATTAATTAGAGATAATAATTATACATGGTGATGGTAATTAATTAAGCTAATTGTGTTAACTTCGTTTTTAAAAACTGGGCAAAATTTTATTTCAATTGTTTTGATCATATATAAAGTTCTACAAACCCTTATTTTGCGATCCAAGCATCCCTGAATAGGTATTTTAAGTGTCTTTCAAATGCAAGAAACGAGAACTAAATTGGAGGTCGGGAGGTGGGTCAAATACAGGTTAAACAGTCGGAGGTCAAAACAGTTTTGAAATCAGTCGGGTTTAATTTAATATTTTAAGGTGATTGGGGTACTTAGGAGTACACTTGAGCCCTCTAATGAGCATGGTAGTTGGTTTATATATTAAATAAGAGACCTGAAGGGTGGCTAAGAAAATGGGTTAGGGTAAGACCCCCTAATCATAACAAACTTTTTGTATGTTCAAAATCGGTAATATGCGGATAGGCAAAAGTATATATATATATATATATATATATATATATATATATATATATATATATATATATATATATATATATATATATATATATATATATATATATATATATATATATATATATATATATATATATATATATATATATATATATATATATATATATATCGGGGTCTTAACAGTAATTTTAAGGTTGGGGCAAAAGGGAGGAGTTAGCTGACATATGTAAGGGCATAGGGTTTCCTTTACAGAGATCATTGGTATGGTTAGGTGGGCGTTTGGCTTATAGTTTGGAGACCTAAAAACCGGGACTATTTTGGGTAAAATGTTAACGAGACGGGTTATGAAGTAAACTAAGTTAAGGGCTTTATAGAGGGGTGTAATGAGATGCTTAGAGCATATAAATGAGGTATATATATGGGAGAAGGTTAGATGTCCATCATGGGTTGATGAGCCATCTTAGTGTTTGGTTCATGTTTTGATTGTGTGCTTTTGTTTGTTAGCTTTTTGCTAGTGCGCGGATTTTTGGAGAAGCTCAATCAGGTGAGTTTCATAGTCCCATATCATTTAATGATTTTCACTTCCAGATGGGATGGAAGAGACACTTGTTATGGTTTTGTAAATTGTTGTTGTGAATGTTTTAATGGTTTGTGATGGACTTGTGTGTACACGTATGTGATTAACTGCTAATTGATTCATGATTGTTTTGTGATTTGACTTGGTACCAAGGATGTTGATAAGGCGGGGCCTTGGGGAGGTACATAGATGTGTGAGCATCTATAGGACCAATGGATAATGACAAGGCGGGGCCTTGGGATTGGTACATAGGTGTATGGGCGCCTATGGTACCATGGTGTTTGGTAAGGCTGGGAGCCTTGGATTTGGTTTGGAATGATTGATCTTGAATGTTAGTTGTTAATGCATACTTGTAGCACATTGTCCATATGTTTAGTGGTTTATGGTTGTTCACAGCTTATTATAATCTATTTTCGGTTGGAGTCTAAACCTATGACTCTCACCAACATTATGTTGACGTGTTTTAGTGTCTCTTTCAGGTGATAAAGTGGTTAAGCGTGAGAACATATGTGGCTAGGATTGGAGTCATGTAGGAATGCATTTAGAAGGAGATCCCCGTTCCTTCTTAGTTTATTTTTTGTTTGTTTCAATAAGTGATACTATGAACCTATATGTTGATTTGTTTGTGTTATTTGTTTGTCTTGGGTAAGAGGTAGGACTGTTACCTACTTACCTAGACTCCTACATTGATGAGATATTGTCATGACATTTGTGTCACCTTTTATGACATTTCTAATTCATATAGTTCCCTCTATGGACACGCTATTGTTGTGATGATATCCATGCGTCGCGTCCAATATTCCGCCATGGTGGGGTGTGACAGAATGGTATCAAGAGGCTGGTTATAGAGAATTAGGTTGCCTAGTCTAGTAACCTGGTCTATAGCTTAAGGGTCCCTGCATATAGACGCCATAGGAGTATGTGTGCATTATGTTATTGGTTTTTACTTGTGATGTTTGTTAAGTTTTGACTAGTATGGGTTGAACCATAGTAGTTCATACTTAGCCACATGTTATTTTCTTTTCGGGGTGTGACTAGTGCTGGTTGAACCATAATCATCAATGCTAGTCATTGTCGTATTTTGCTTAAATTGTACATTATAGTACGTAATTTGGTACATGGTAGTTTCTATCTTTTGTTGGGTTATTTTATGTACCTGAGGTATAGTATTTTTCTTTTGATGTTTAAGCCATGTTCCCTAAGAATCATGTGGTGGTTCGAGTTATTAGGAGTAGGTGAATATGAAGGATTTTAAGCTGTTTCCACTCTTATGGGCGACATGACCTATAACTGATTATGTTTTTGTTTTGGATTTAGTCTATGTTATTTTAATGGATGGAGTTTTGGACTTTTTTTTGTTATGTGGTTATGAGCTTATGTGAGTAGATGGATATATGTGTTATGTGTTGTATTAATTCTTATAAGTGTCATCATAGGAAGGAGTGCATTGGGGAAGGGTAATTGTATAAGTATGGTGGTCAACATAGTTATACAAGTACCACAACTTCAATGGATTCCTATGTATGATTGCATGAAAGAGGGTTAGTACATGCTTGTATAGTAGATGTTAGACGGATTTAAGTATATGTATCCCGATATGCCTATATATGTATGATCCCCTATAATTATCGATTGTATCCTTAGGAGGGTGGCTAGCTCGCTTTTTTTTATATTAAACCTCCGTTGTAGCGTATTCTTTGAGTTTCGTATTTCACGTGTACGATTTAAAATGGTGTTCTTGGTTTTAAGTCTATTGAAATAACTTGAGATTTCTTTTGAGATAATGAAATCTTTTGTGTTGGGTCTTACATTTCTTTTGGTCGGTATATATTAAAAAAAGGGACTTGAAATCTACTATAGAGTTAGATAGTTGGTTGTATTCGGTAAAATAAGGGTAAGGTGTTGGAGTCATGTTTGAAACAAGATGTAACATAAGATTTTTTTTAATCAACACATATTTATTTCAAATTCTAAAAGACTTTCTTTAAAATAAAGCGAAATAAAATTTCTTTCTACTTAAATAGTTTATATAAGTGAGCTTAATCAATATACGTCATTTATAATTATTTATGCAAGACTAAACAAAGTTCATGAAAATTTCACATACATTTATTTCTTTTCATTTAAAAAGGATTACGTTAATTACTAAGAGGATTCTTTAGTTTTTTTTAAAACAACTAGCATAAAACTGTTTTGGTCATAACTTGTTCGTTTTTAAAGCTTTTTGGGTGATTCAAAAGCCTAAAATTATGTACTCGGAATGTATTTTTCAAATACTTGGTATGTATAGTCATGGGGTGTCAGTAGCTTGATCGAAATTTTGGTACAAGTGACGGGTTCAAGGTTGAGTTTTGAATAGTAGTTTTTTTATGATTTGGGATGCACGGGATACCTAGTCTTTGAGTTGAGTTTTGAGATCGTCTAGAAGGTTGTTTGTAGATTGTTTGAGTCACATAGATGTGGTGAGGAAAGAAAAAAAATATTCTTTTGGAAAATTCGATCTTGTGCACGGTTTAAATAATATGTCGCGGGGCATAAGATGTTTTGGTTGCCATTAAGTGTTTCTTGGATCATTTTTCATTGTCATGAGTCATTTGAATCGGTACATGTTTGAGTTTTCCTTTTGAGTTTTCGTGGTTTTGGTCTGTTTTAACTCGTGCACGTGAAATGTCGTTAGTTATCCGTGGGTTTGATTAGTTGATCGTATCTAGTGGATTCAGGATGTAATTTTGGGTTCGTATTGATTGGGAGCGTTGAGGTAGACATATGAAAGACTTGGTCGCACCTACACGATTAAGTAGGTGGCCTTGAGAGAATGGTCGGAATGCCCTTAGTGGGGATGAAAGAGTTAAAAGTTCGTAGACGAACTAATGTGGTCATGAGGTCTCTTAGGAGTGCCAATGGAGATGAATAGAGATTTGTATAATGTATGGATATTGGCACAAGTAACGCGCCATAGAGAGTGTTGGAAGGGGATATAATACCTCAAAGGTATTTATGATTGTTCGTAAGGCATGTAAGTTTTCCGAAAATTTCCTGAGATTTAGTAGCTTTGCCTATTACTGTGAGGTAGAACCATAAATAGAGAAAGTAGGAGAAGTGAGAGGAGTTGTAGTTAGTGCCTTTCCAAGGAAATTGTTGATGGAATGATTTTAAGAGCAAGAGTTGTTAGAAATTGCAACGGATGCAAGGTAAAATTTTAGTTGCATAGTAGTAGATTGGCTGTGAAAAGCGGTTGAGTGGTCTGATAAGAGGAAGTATTAGTCTTTTAGAATACGTGTAGATTTTCACGAGTAGAACGAGGTAGAAATTTATTCGTATTGCTTCTAAGAGAGGGTGCAAGGAGGACGTAGTTGAAACTGCTAAGGATGTTGTATGAACGCTTTGGGTTTACAGTTATGATTTTGGCTTCACCGAGGGGCTAGCAGTTTTTATGGAGTCAATCAACCGGGGGTGCATGACAATATATAAACGAGTTGTCATCGAGAGCATCGACGACATCTTGATCTACTCAAATCTAAGAAGGAGAGTGACGCTAATTATGAGTTGGTTTTGGAGTTTTTAGGAAAGGGAATTATACGTTAGATTTTCAAGTATGAGTTTTAGGATTAAGTTGGTCAGGACGAGTAATCAGAGATTATGGTATATCGTGGAACCATCAAGGGGCAATGTAACACCCCATTTTGATAAATGGAATGTCACGCGTAATTATGGCGTGTCATCAAAGCATACAAGGATAAATGTCTAAAACATTTCATGACCATAGGGATAACCGGAATCAAACATCGGTTCCCAAACATAAGCCCAAAACATAATAAAGCAAAAGAAATGAATGAAAGACTAAACAAGCATAAGTATATGAAGGCAAAAAGGAAAAGAAGTCTCTAGCAGCTTCCATCCTATGCACGTCCTCCAAATGCTCGGGTCTTTCCTAGGGTACCTGCCGTTTTGGGACATGGAAAGGAAAGTAACGGCTGAGCAAAACGCTCAGTGCACGGATATACAAGCATGAAATGAATAATATAAATATGAATAACATATAGCAGCGGAAATGTATATGTCCTGGAAAACCTGGATATTTCTTAGTAAAACTGGTTTTATAGTTTGAAAAGCCTTATGTTTATCTTATGAAAACTATTTAACATATTTTACCATTAGCCAATATAGGTCATGAAAATCCACCATGCATGAATACTTGGAGGGGTGACCTCATCATGAAAATTAGAGGGGCTGCCTCTAATTTAATATACTGTTTTGGGTAGAAGGGATCAGCTCCTTGTGAAGGATGCAAGGCACACACCACATTCACACTAAGTAATCTGCTTGAAAAACATGTAACTAGGATGCACCCATACGCCCCACATGATAAATATAATAATATGGCCAAAAGCTGAAGGGACGCCACGAGCAATCACTCCGCCGTGGGGAAGTCATAACACCAGTGCCTCTAATGTTATGGTTATGGTACCTCCATAACTAGGTGAAACTAGTCATGCATGTATATGGCTATAGGTATTCTAAATTAAACATAATAAAATCAAACATATAAACTTATACTACGAGAAAACAGTTGGCTGCATACGGGGAATCCTAATAAGGAAATAATGTCCATACTGAAAGGACGGGAATCCGTACCTTATGTCCAGTGAACGAAGAAGACGAACGGAAGAGAGTCCTACTTCGGTATCACTAATGCTACATAAATACATACGTGTATAAGTATCTGATTACTACATACGTAACTGGTTTTATATCATGTCTTAGCTTATTTAATACGTTCAGGTCTTGTTTTACTGACTTTAACGTTATACTGTGTTTATCGTGTATTATGTATATTCTGATTAAGTATTACTTGTATTTCTTGTATTATTATACTTGCTGTGTAACAATAAGTAACTTTCTAAAAATAGCAAGTTTCCAAAAATAGAAAGTTTCAAAAATAGAAAGTTACCAAAAATAGAAAGTTTCCAAAATTAGATTTACTGCTTAAAATAGATAAGTTTCTAAAAATAGAAAGTTTGCATAAATAGATCAGCTGCCTTAATTAAACAGGTTTCTAAAAATAGAAAGTTTCCATAAATAGAAATAAGCTGGGTTATTAAGCTAATAATATAAGCTTAAGTATTTACTGATTAATATTCTAAGTCATGTAATAGTATAATTTATTAATTATTTCATGTAATTTATATAAACTATAGTTTAAAGTATTTAATTAAGTATAACATGATTTAATTAAATAAAAGGTAATAATACTTAGGTTAAAACGTGTATTAATGTTTAGTATTAATATAACCTAAGTCATGTAAATTAATTAATTATAAGGCATGTTAAATAATTAATTAATTATATAGTCTAATAATAAATACTTAGGTTAAAAATCCATGTATTATTAATTTATAATAATAAAACTAAGTCCATGCTTTATTTAAATTAATTATCTAGCATATTAAATTAATTTAATTAATCTTGTAACAAATAATCTTGTAATAATATGTCGTGTTTTATTAATTTAATTTACCTTGTAAATTAACATACATGTTAAAGCTAATAACTTGTAAAATAATAACCTGTAACCATGTATTATTTTATTAAAACGCGTCGTAACTCAAACCCGTGGACACGTGTTGTTTTTATATATAAGCCAAACCAAACAGCCCCTTATATTCTGGTTATTAAACTCACTGCCAAACGCACCCTTAAGTCTGTTTTAAACTGAAATCCAAACACACCCTTAACTGCCAGTTACTCCTGGCAGTTCTGTGTTTCCCCTGCTTGTTTAAAATTCCCACCGACAGGCTAAACCTGCCAGCCGTGGGTTCCCACTGGCAGACCAAACCCAAACACCCCCTGCTAGGCTGTTGTTTCCACTGTTAAGCCAAGCGCACCCCTGCTGACTGCAGGGGTTGTGGCTGAAGGAGCAAAAAGCCCACTGGCCGTTTGGTTTGCAATGGCTCGAAGGAAATCCCACCACCGAGAGTCATAGACTCTCGGTTTGGTGCAAGCCGAACCAAACACTATCATACCCGACCCCCAATTAAGCTTTATTCGTGATCTAATTGACAAAAGGAAAAAAATATAAATAATGAGATTAGGGTTTCTTACTTGTGATTTAGGGTTTTAGGAACAACAAAACATAATCATCTAGGTCCTTGAATCTGAAAACCCACAACTGCCCTTGTTCCTTTGGTGATGGTCGCGATAGAGAAGAAAAAAAAGAGAACAAAAAGTGACGGCTGTTATTTAGATTTTAGGGTTTTGGAATGTTTTGTGTTTTGTCCAAAAAAAAATGAATTACTTCTCGTCTGTTTTTCTTTTTGAGCCGGTCTACACCAAATGGGCTTAAGGCCCATGTGTGTTTTGTCTTCCTTTATTGTCTAAAAGCCCAAATAAAACCCTTATGCACTTATATATAATTCGCGACTTGTTAAATGGTACGCGTAATCGTGTTTTAAGATGTCGTGAATTTCATAGTTATCATAATACGTGTTAAACGTAATCATTACGTATGTAATTACTTGTCGTGTTAAATTAAATATACGTAATAATATATATCGTGTTAAATGTTCGTGTTTACGTGTTACGTAATTATTAATTATTCATGTTAATATAATTACTAGTACGTAAGTGCATAATTATTTGTTCGTGATTTCATGTTCATGATTTTATGTTCGTGATTATAAATATTATTGTTAATAATTATCGTGTACTAACACGTATTTAATACTTATCGTGTAATAACACGTACGTAATACTCGAAATTCTTATACGTGAAACGTAAACATATTATAAAAGGAACGTTCTAATCATATACGTACGATCTTAAGGGTACTATTCATGGTAAAAGTATGCGGGTTTTACAACTCTTCCCCCTAAAAAGAATAATTCGTCCCCGAATTATTGATAACGTAACTGAAAGAGAAACATTCCTGAATCAACTGAGAGGGTATGTAAGATAAATGAACGTGCAGGTGACCTGGCAGAAGGAACGCGGAACGTGACATGTCTTGAAAGGACATGGAACGTGACGTGACTGAAAGGATATATCTAATTGATAAGAGAAAAACGGATAAGAAGTCCGGATGGACTTGTCCGTTTCCAAGTAGCCTCCCTCTTGGAACGGTTCTTTCAGAAGATCTTGGCACGAATGATAAATCTTGGTCCTCCTGACCTTGACTTGAAATACAAAGAAGTTCTTGGTTATCAACGTAAGGTAGATCCCCTAAATTTGATCGAGGGAATAAGAATTAACGTGTAAGGGCAACTAAAACGTTATCGTGCAAAACACTCTAACTTACTGGTAATTAGCAACGATGCGCGAGACACAAAGAAATGTAGTACGTGAAAAATTTTGAACGTGACACGTGAAAATTTTTGAACGTGATACGTGGAAAATTTTTGAACATGTTACGTGGAAAATTTGGTGAGTGAAGTATGAGTAAACATATCGTGATCCATGATACGTGTAACGTATCTTGATCATGATATGAGGAACGTGGAATGAACATGACATGTGAAACATATCGTGAACATAGAATACAATGGTGGTAACGCCAAACGCTACAAGGTGAGACATAGAATATGACGAGAAACGTCTATCTGAGGATAGGGAATTATACTAAACTTGGGTCTGGTCTCTCAAATTCTTGCAAAAATTCCCAGAATGAGAAAAATGAACGTAAAATCGGAAGCCAAGATACGATCATGAACGTAATAGTGTCATGAACGTGAGCGTGAAAGAAAATCGTAAAATTAGTACAAGGACGTGGACGTAAATAAGGAGCACAAATGTGAACCTTCGTCTGACCCGAGAACTGAGGGGTTACCAAGTGATCGGATAAGCCTTGGTTGGAACATGTCCGATCAATCTGTTGGTTCTGAAATCCTCGCGGATGTAAGGATTCTGTAGACTTGATCAAACTGTTTGCAGTAAACCCAGATAGCATCATGTTTCTTCTGAGTTTGCGTTAAACTGGTAACCAAACTCCGTGGAGATCTTGTCCCATTTCAATTCACAATTTTAGATGATGAAAACATCCCAGTCTGTTGGTTTCCTATCTTAACCTGTTGGTATGTCAGGTACTTAGATATGAACGTAACTGTATTTGCTTCGTAGAACTTGATACATAGGAGTTTGCGAAACTCTGAGTCTCTGAATCTAGACTTCTCCTAGCGTAGGATTTTCTAGAACACCTAATGTAGTGTAGGGTTCTCTCCTTTACGCATAAGCTGAGTCATGGTAAGATTAATCGTAGGAACCCATGTGATTCAGCGTGTTACTGGAATCAAACAGAATTGATATTGGAAAAAAATTTCCAGGGTAAAATTTCACTTGTCATAGAATTTGCAACATAGTGTAGATAGGGTCTTCCTGTTCTTCTCTAGGCTTAGAGGTAAATCAGGTTATCCTCAGTGAAAACACTGATAAATTTGCTATGATTTCATAGAAACTCATTCATATAATATCGTTGGAGCATTGATGAGACTAATTCAAAATCATAAATCTAGCATGACCGAGTCGTGTACGAATAGCAGTCAGGGACATGTCCTGCTCTTTCACTCGTCATTGTTGGCAGCATAATCATGAGTTCGATCTTGGAAAAGTGATTAACACTATAAGGTCGATTGGACATGTTGTCAATACGTGGAGGAGAATAACGGTCATGAATGGTGATTTGTTTAAGTCGACGGTAGTCGACACATAATCTCATGGTACCGTCCTTCTCCTTGTAGGTTCTTCTAATATGTATGAGAAGATCTTGGAATAATCAACTGATAGCTAGAAAAAATTTTAGCGACCATGGCTAACAACGCACATGCTTGTAAGCATAGATAATTTGTACAGATTTTCCTGATGGAAAATCAAGCTGAATGTATTCAGGAGCCTGAACATTACTGTACATAATTATGAATCGTAGCATGGTGTGTTGTTCATAGTCCATAATTAGGATAAAATTCAACACGTTTCTGTTCGAGGAAATGCGTTTGCAGCTTGGATCTCATCAATAAGCTGAAGGAAAACCTTCGTATTCGTGGGAATACAAAAGGCGTCCTTCATGGTCATGAATCTATGAGCTATGGTTACAAGAAATGAAAGTGTCATCAGGAAACGTGACAGTTCTCACTAATGAGCCGGTAATGGTACTGGTATTCTTGTGGCCTGATTCATACATGGCACAACAAAATGGATATACCTTGGAGGGTACCCTGAATTTCTTAGAAATGTTCCATAATTAGACGTGAGTCATGTGTCTTGACTCGTGTCTTGAGAAATGTAAGCGTGACATATGTCTTGACTGGTGTCTTGACATGTGTCTTCTGAAAACATATATAAGACATGTGTCTTGACTGATGTCTTGACATGTGTCTCGAGGTGAAACAAATAGAACCACAATATTAGGTTATTATGCCAAAATTGGCGGATCGGTTGGACTACTGATCCTTTGTATGTCTGATCACGTCCGCGGCCGGAGCCTCGGTTGCGATTTCTAGGATAGTTTCTATCATAGTAGTGGTTACTATCGTCCCGTCTGTCAGTTCCATGACGGTCATTCTCATGACCATGATTCATGTAACTATTCAGCTGAGTGGCTGGCTAGTACCGGTTTGCACTCATATGGCTGAAATGACTGCCGAATGACGTGTGACATGTAACTAAGAATTAGGGACAATGATTGATGGAAATCTTCGGATGGTGAAGCATCTTCTCGCCCAATTGCTTTGCTCTGACGCCTTTGTCTTCGTCTTGTAGGATCTCCAGGTTGTGAACAGCATCTGCATCTCGTAGCGTCTCCGAACTTCAGCAGCATCAACCTTTAGTAACATCTCCAAGTTATGAGCGGCATCATCAATCTTGTAGAATATCAGCAATTGGAAGTACGCACATGGGATAAGGTACATGGAGTGCACATGGGATGTACATGAAATGATCGGTATGGGGTCGATCATTTGTCATGATTAAAGGAAAATATGTCGGTTAACGGTTAGGAAAACCATTATGATAACTTGGCAATATTAGCATAGACATCATTCTGGTTGTATCGAGAAACGTTAAAGTGTGGTTACACAAAATTCAACGATGATTTGCCTGACAGCATGATCAATGAAAACCAACCATGACTATCATGAAAGCAGGATTCAATGAAATCCAACAATGCCTTGCATGAAAGCATAATAACAAAAGAGGCATAAGACGTAATCAACATGAAGACAGAATTATCATGAAGAAACATGAAACCATCTATCATGAAGGAGTGTATAACACAATCAGTATGAAACTGAATTTAACCCTGACAGTATGAAAACATACTTGACATACAAACATATTAACTTATGAGGGGACATGAAAAAAATTTATGCCAATAAATCATGAGAAAAAATTTATGCATGAAAAACAGTGCATGAATGCGTAATGTAGTTTATAAAAACCTTTATACGTGCGAGGGGACGCCTATGGGTCGGTCCCAAAACAAAAGACATGGCGAGGGGACGCCTATGGGTCGGTCCCAAAGTTAAAAGTTTCGATAAAAGCACATGCGACTAAATAGGGCCAGTCCTGTACCAACCATTACTTATTCATAATTCCTGCAATAATGATACATGAAACATAAATAAATGAAACTCATCTGTCAAAACTTATCATAAAAAATTTTATGTGACTAATTATGAACTACTAGGGTTCAGTCCACATAGCCACAGTTCACGAGGAACATTATGCATGAAACAATGACACATAACTAAATATAAATGACGGTTGTCCATCCATATTAGTAAAACAATATCGATGAAAACATCAAGGTTAAAACCTCAAGGTGCTGAAAATATCATGGTTAAAACAACAATGCGCTGAAAACATTAATACGTAGAATAACAAAGGTTGGCTTAGGAAGCTCCTGGTGACTACCCACTAGTCACAGGTCGAGTTTTAGAGCCTACAGGTCGAAGCCTTGGCTCTAATACCATAACTGTAACACCCTATTTTGATAAATGGAATGTCATGCGTAATTATGGCGTGTCATCAAAGCATACAAGGATAAATGTCTAAAACATTTCATGACCATAGGGATAACCGGAACCAAACATCGGTTCCCAAACATAAGCCCAAAACATAATAAAGCAAAAGAAATGAATGAAAGACTAAACAAGAATAAGTATATGAAGGCAAAAAGGAAAAGAAGTCTCTAGCAGCTTCCATCCTATGCACGTCCTTCAAATGCTCGGGTCTTTCCTAGGGTACCTGCCATTTTGGGACATGGAAAGGAAAGTAACGGCTAAGCAAAACGCTCAGTGCACGGATATACAAGCATAAAATGAATAATATAAGTATGAATAACATATAGCAGCGGAAATGTATATGTCCTGGAAAACCTGGATATTTCTTAGTAAAACTGGTTTTATAGTTTGAAAAGCCTTATGTTTATCTTATGAAAACTATTTAACATATTTTACCATTAGCCAATATAGGTCATGAAAATCCACCATGCATGAATACTTGGAGGGGTGACCTCATCATGAAAATTAGAGGGGCTGCCTCTAATTTAATATACTGTTTTGGGTAGGAGGGATCAGCTCCTTGTGAAGGATGCAAGGGACACACCATATTCACACTGAGTAATCTGCTTGAAAAACATGTAACTAGGATGCACCCATACGCCCCACATGATAAATATAATAATATGGCCAAAAGCTGAAGGGAACCCACGAGCAATCACTCCGCCGTGGGGAAGTCATAACACTAGTGCCTCTAATGTTATGGTTATGGTACCTCCATAACTAGGTGAAACTGGTCATGCATGTATATGGCTATAGGTATTCTAAATTAAACATAAACAAATCAAACATATAAACTTATACTACGGGAAAACAGTTGGCTGCATACGGGGAATCCTAATAAGGAAAGAATGTCCATACTAAAAGGACGGGAATCCGTACCTTATGTCCAGTGAACGAAGAAGACGAACGGAAGAGAGTCCTACTTCGGTATCACTAATGCTACATAAATACATACGTGTATAAGTATCTGATTACTACATACGTAACTGGTTTTATATCATGTCTTAGCTTATTTAATACGTTCAGGTCTTGTTTTACTGACTTTAACGTTACATTGTGTTTATCGTGTATTCTGTATATTCTGATTAAGTATTACTTGTATTTCTTATATTATTTATTATTATACTTGCTGTGTAATAATAAGTAACTTTCTAAAAATAGCAAGTTTCCAAAAATAGAAAGTTTCAAAAAATAGAAAGTTACCAAAATAGAAAGTTTTCAAAATTAGATTTACTGCTTAAAATAGATAAGTTTCTAAAAATAGAATGTTTGCATAAATAGATCAGCTGTCTTAATTAAATAGGTTTCTAAAAGTAGAAAGTTTCCATAAATAGAAATAAGCTGGGTTATTAAGCTAATAATATAAGCTTAAGTATTTACTGATTAATATTCTAAGTCATGCAATAGTATAATTTATTAATTATTTCATGTAATTTATAAAACTATAGTTTAAAGTATTTAATTAACTATAACATGATTTAATTAAATAAAAGGTAATAATACTTAGGTTAAAACGTGTATTAATGTTTAGTATTAATATAACCTAAGTCATGTAAATTAATTAATTATAAGGCATGTTAAATAATTAATTAATTATATAGTCTAATAAGAAATACTTAGGTTAAAAATCCATGTATTATTAATTTATAATAATAAACCTAAGTCCATGCTTTATTTAAATTAGTTATCTAGCATATTAAATTAATTTAATTAATCTTGTAACAAATAATCTTGTAATAATAAGTCGTGTTTTATTAATTTAATTTACCTTGTAAATTAACATACATGTTAAAGCTAATAACTTGTAAAATAATAACCCGTAACCATGTATTATTTTATTAAAACGCGTCGTAACTCAAACCCGTGGACACGTTTGGTTTGCAGCGGCTCGAAGGAAAACCCACCACCGAGAGTCATAGACTCTCGGTTTGGTGCAAGCCGAACCAAACACTATCATACCCGACCCCCAATTAAGCTTTATTCGTGATCTAATTGACAAAAGGAAAAAAAATATAAATAATGAGATTAGGGTTTCTTACTTGTGATTTAGGGTTTTAGGAACAACAAAACATAATAATATAGGTCCTTGAATCCGAAAACCCACAACTGCCCTTGTTCCTTTGGTGATGGTCGCGACATAGAAGAAAAAAAAGAGAACAAAAAGTGACGGCTGTTATTTAGATTTTAGGGTTTTGGAATGTTTTGTGTTTTGTCCAAAAAAATGAATTACTTCCCGTCTGTTTTTCTTTTTGAGCCGGTCTAAACCAAATGGGCTTAAGGCCCATGTGTGTTTTGTCTTCCTTTATTGTCTAAAAGCCCAAATAAAACCCTTATGCACTTATATATAATTCGCAACTTGTTAAATGGTACGCGTAATCGTGTTATAAGATGTCATGAATTTCATAGTTATCATAATACGTGTTAAACGTAATCATTACGTATGTAATTACTTGTCATGTTAAATTAAATATACGTAATAATATATATCGTGTTAAATGTTCGTGTTTACGTGTTACGTAATTATTAATTATTCATGTTATTATAATTACTAGTACGTAACGACCTCCGTCGTATTAATAATTACGTAAGTGCATAATTATCTGTTCGTGATTTCATGTCCATGATTTTATGTTCGTGATTATAATTATTATTGTTAATAATTATCGTGTACTAACACGTATTTAATACTTATCGTGTAATAACACGTACGTAATACTCGAAATTCTTATACGTGAAACGTAAACATTATTTAAAATGAACGTTCTAATCATATACGTACGATCTTAAGGGTACTATTCATGGTAAAAGTATGCGGGTTTTACAGGCAAAGTGAAGAAGGGTGAGGAAGCGTTTTGGAGGCTGAAGAGGTGGATTGGATAATGAGCAGATCTTGGAATTATCGGAAGGACTGGATGAATTCACGATGCATGACGATACGTGGAGCAAGGATTTGGATGTATACGAGAATGACAAAGAAAGGCGGTTGTTGATACGTTGTGGGAACTAAAGATTTGGAAGAACTAGATAGACTTAGTTAGTGGAGCTAGATTGTTATATCTGCCTAGAATGCTAGAGGCATTTGGGGTACGATACGTAGAGAATGATCTATACAGATCATGAACGTCTCCAACACATATTTAATCATCTTGATTGAACATTTGGAAAAGGTGATGGGTGGAGTTAAGTGATGAAAGAAAATTGCAAGGCCAAGTACCATCTGGGAAAGGCAAGCATGGTTGATGAGACATGGAATAAGAAGAATGAAGTGAAGCTGAGACGAACTTGAACTATATGGATGAAGTATTAGGGTGGTTTGGATGAAGGATGTAGGTTGCACGAGTTGAGTTGTCTAAAGCAGATAACGCGTCAACATGTATGTTGCGTGGCTTGGACAGTCATATGGAGAAAAGGGACGTAGGCTATACTTCCTACATAGATAGGAGTAGCTTAGAAAGGGCGATGTAAGAACGAAGTTGGTGAAAGGGATACATAATAGGGTGGAGGAATAAGTACGACGAGAGTTGGGTGATAGTCGATAGACTGACTAATTCATCTCATATTTCAAGAGTAATGAGAAGTCACGTAGTTGAGAAGTTGGAAGGATTGCGTACGGATGTGATGGAATAGAGGGTTTTGCGTAAAAGTTAGCCTAATATGTATGGAATGCCTTATGAAGGATTATGGCAAGGGAAGAAACGATGGGAAGCAAGCGTAGTATACCGTTGATAGACTAATGTTTGGTATGAGCATACCATAGGGATAATTGAGAAAGACGCCTAGATAATTGGCGTGAGGTTTGGAGATAGTTGGAGAACGCATTATATTAGGAAGAATTCTCCTACAAAGAGAGAGTTACCGGTGAGAGGGGCATATTCCCCATTGATGAGGATGTAAGGAATAAAGGAGGAAACACCTAAATTATAGGCTGAAGACGGGATATAAGATGGTATGGAAATTAAGATTGTGGAGAGACAAGCGAAAAGTAGTATGGAGGAACAATGATTCAGGGGAGCAAGAGGTTGTGAAGATAGTGGGGTGATATTGAAGAGAAACCGTTAGAGAAAGAGGTTAGTAGTCACGAACAATGGAACGTCCACCTAGAGAAAAGGTTTAACACATGTTAGTATGAAGGATGGTTAGTTACTTGGTGCCGAGCATGGGAAAGCAAGGATGAGGTTGTGGTTATGACATGTTTCTTGTGAATATTATGGGAAGCTTTTGGTTATGCAATCCTGCATATACCATTGGATGTGTTTAAGGTTGGGAGAACTTCCGAATGATGGAAAATCCGTAGAGGATAGAAGCCGTTAGGTATGGTGATAGGAATTGTAGTATAAACTGCTGGAGTTAATTCATAGGAGATGAGGTGGATCACCGTTAGAGTGGGATGAAGTTAGAAGCGGCCAACGTATTGGACCGGAGGTGGATCGGAAAACTATGGAGGTGGTGGCAGTGACTAAGTAGAGGTTGAAAATAGCAAAGAACCGACAAGAGAGCTATGTGGACAAGAGGCGTAAGCCGTTGAGATTTGAGAGAAAGTTATGCTAAAGGTTTCACCATGGAAAGGGGTGATGCGGTTTGGAAAGAAAAGGGATGTTAGCACCTAGATTTGTGGGTCCATTTGAAATCCTTGAAAGGATTGGGCTAGTGGCGTATAGGTTGAGATTACCGGAGGAATTGAGTAGTGTGCATGACGTATTTCATGTATCAAACTTGAGGAAATGCTTAGCAAGAACTGACTTGCAAGTACAGTTAGATGATATTAGTATGAATACGAGTCTTCGTTTTATCGAAGAGCCGATATAGATTTTGGGTCGTGAAGCTAGGACGTTGGATAAAAAGGGTAATATACCGTAGTTATGGGTACATGGAATTTGGAACGTGGACTAGAGTTCACGTGGGAACGGGAAGGATTTATGAGGAGCAAGTATCCTCAGCTAATTGATAATGACGATCCTAAGGAGTAAATCTCGGGACGAGATTTCTATTAGGAGGGAGTGATGTGACAACCGTGGTTTTGAGGTTCGTCACTTGGTCTTATTTTAAGGTTAATTTATGTGTGACTATGTGATTTGCGTGTTTACATGTTATTTTGCGCGGACGAGGTTGGTGTGGATATCGTTTATGGGTATAAAGTACTCATAAGTAAATCGAGGAACGGTTATTTCATGTTCATGAGCTCACAAATTAGTGACTATGAAATGAAATGGTGTTATTTTGGTGTTTTACGTATACGTATAAGTATTATAGTAAATCGTATTTTTTTTTACGATTTGGGGTTTAGCATTTAGAGGTCTCGGGTAAGGTGTTTAGTCATGTGAGTATTTTTCGGGATGGTTTTAAGTCATATAAGACTTAGTTATAAAGTTTATTTCAAAATTTAATATTTTTTTTAAAACTGTATATTTTACGTTTTTTCGTTATACGCGTAAAATTGACTAGTTTTACGGTTTTAAGTTTTCGGAGACTTTAGGAGCTGAAATAAATTAAGGTAAATTAAGGTATTATTAATAACATAATAAAAAGAAAAAAAAATAAAAAAAAAATAAAAAAATATATGTTAAAGTCGGTTTAGGCCGATTAAAAAGAAAGAAAAGGAAAAAAAAGGAAAAACGGGAACCGGGCTTTTGTAATGGGCCAAGGACTTGTTAGGAAATTATATAAAGACTTTTTATTAACTAAAAACACATCATAATCCCCTGGAGATCAAGCTTAAGTAGAAATCAATGGAGTCTATTTAGGGTTCATCATTAATTTTTCTTCTTTAAAAAATTCTAAGGTAAAATCTTCAATACACTTTTTAATTAAATTGTTTTTAATTCTCTTACAATCAATACATTATAGATCTAGGGTTAAGTTAATTATGAATTCTGTATTATAATGGTATAAACATGATTAGATTAATTAGAGATAATAATTATACATGGTGATGGTAATTAATTAAGCTAATTGTGTTAAATTCGTTTTTAAAAACTGGGCAAAATTTTATGTCACTTGTTTTGATCATATCTAGAGTTCTACAAACCCTTATTTTGAGATCCAAGCATCCCTGAATAGGTATTTGAAGTGGCTTTCAAATTCAAGAAACTAGAACTAAATTGGAGGTCGGGAGGTGGGTCAAATACAGGTTGAACAGTCAGAGGTCAAAACAGTTTTGAAATCAGTCGGGTTTAATTTAATGTTTTAAGGTGATTGGGGTACTTAGGAGTACACTTGAGCCCTCTAATGAGCATGGTAGTTGGTTTATATATTAAATAAGAGACCTGAAGGGTTTCTAAGCAAATGGGTTAGGGTAAGACCCCCTAATCATAAGAAACTTTTTGTATGTTCAAAATCAGTAATATGCGGATAGGCAGAAGTATATATATATATATATATATATATATATATATATATATCGGGGCCTTAACTGTAGCTTTAAGGTTGGGGCAAAAGGGAGGAGTTAGCTGACATATGTAAGGGCATAGGGTTTCCTTTACAGAGATCATGGACATGGTTAGGTGGGCGTTTGGCTTATAGTTTGGAGACCTAAAAACCGGGATTGTTTTGGGTAAAATGTTATCGAGACGGGTTATGAAGTAAACTAAGTTAAGGGATTTATAGAGGGGTGTAATGAGATGCTTAGAGCATATAAATGAGGTATATATATGGGAGAAGGTCAGATGTCCATCATGGGTTGATGAGCCATCTTAGTGTTTGGTTCATGTTTTGATTGTGTGCTTTTGTTTGTTAGCTTTTTGCTAGTGCGCGGATTTTTGGAGAAGCTCAATCAGGTGAGTTTCATAGTCCCATATCTTTTAATGATTTTCACTTCCAGATGGGATGGAAGAGACACTTGTTATGGTTTTGTAAATTGTTGTTGTGAATGTTTTAATGGTTTGTGATGGACTTGTGTGTACACTTATGTGATTAACTGCTAATTGATTCATGATTGTTTTGTGATTTGACTTGGTACCAAGGGGGTGTTGACAAGGCGGGGCCTTGGGGATGTACATAGATATGTGAGCATCTATAGGACCAATGGATAATGACAAGGCGGGGCCTTGGGATTGGTACATAGGTGTATGGGCGCCAATGGCACCATGGTGTTTGGTAAGGCTGGGAGCCTTGGATTTGGTTTGGAATGATTGATCTTGAATGTTAGTTGTTAATGCATACTTATAGCACACTGTACATATGTTTAGTGGTTTATGGTTGTTTACAGCTTATTATAATCTATTTTCGGTTGGAGTCTAAACCTATGACTCTCACCAACATTATGTTGACGTGTTTTAGTGTCTCTTTCAGGTGATAAAGTGGTTAAGCGTGAGAACATATGTGGCTAGGATTGGAGTCGCGTAGGAATGCATTTAGAAGGAGATCCTCGTTCCTTCTTAGTTTATTTTTCTGTTTGTTTCAATAAGTGATACTATGAACCTATATGTTGATTTGTTTGTGTTATTTGTTTGTCTTGGGTAAGAGGTAGGACTGTTACCTACTTACCTAGACTCCTGCATTGATGAGATATTGTCATGACATTTGGGTCACCTTTTATGACATTTCTAATTAATATAGTTTTCTCTATGGACACGCTATTGTTGTGATGATATCCATGCGTCGCGTCCCATATTCTGCCATGGTGGGGTGTGACATACAGTCTTGCAGATTCTTCGTCAGAAGCAGATGTATGCCAAGTTCTCTAAGTGTGAGTTCTGGTTAAGCAAGGTGGCATTTATGGGCCATATTGTATCTGGAGAGGGGATCACCATGGATCCTGCAAAGGTTGAAGCTATCACTAAATGGCCGAGACCTACATCTACAACTGAAGTTAGAAGTTTTCTGGGTTTAGCTGGCTACTACCGCAGGTTTGTAGAGAACTTTTCACGATTAGTGTAACACCCCATTTTGATAAATGGAATGTCACGCGTGATTATGGCTGCTTCCATCTAATGCATGTCCTCCAAATGCTCGAGTCTGTCCTTGGGAACCTGCCGTTTTGGTACATGGAAATGAAAGTAACGGCTGAGCATAACACTCAGTGCACGGATATACAAACATAGCATGAATGACTGAAACATAATAAAGACCGAATAGCAGCGGAAATGTATAAGTCCTGGAAAACCTGGAACATGTTCATAAAACTGGTTTTATAGTTTGAAAAGCCTTATGTTTATCTTATGAAAACTGTTTAACATGTTAACCATTAGCCAATATAGGTCATGAAATATCAACGTGCATCAATACTCGGAGGGATGACCTCGTCATGCAAATTAGAGGGGCTGCCTCTAATTTAATAGACTGGTTTTGGGTAGGAGGGACCAGCTCCTTGTGAAGGATGCAAGGCACACACCACATTCACACTGAATAATCTGCTAAAAACATGTAAACTAGGATGCACCCATACACCCCACCTGATAATAATAATATGGCCAAAAGCTGAAAGGGACGCCACGAGCTATCACTCCGCCGTGGTGAAGTCATAACACTAGTGCCTCCAGTGTTATGGTTATGGTACCTCCATATCTAGGTGAAACTGGTCATGCATGTATATGGCTTTAGGCATTCTAATAAAACATAAGCAATTCAAAAACATATAAAACGTATACTGGGGAAAACAGTTGGCTGCATAAGGGAAATCCTAATAAGGAAGAATGTCCATACTGAAAGGACGGAGAATCCGTACCTTGTGTCCAGTGAACGAAGAAGACGAACGGAAGAGAGTCCTACTTCGGTATCACTAATGCTACATAAATACATACGTGTATAAGTATCTGACTACTGAGTACGTAACTGATTTTATACCATGTTGTAGCTTGTTTTATATGTTCATGTCATGTTTTACTGATTTAAGCTTTATACTGTGTTTATCATGTATTATGTCTATTCTGTTTAAGTATTTCTTGTATCTCATGTATTATTATACTTATTGTGTAATAATAAGTAACTTTCTAAAAATAGCAGGTTTCCGAAAATAGAAAGTTTCCAAAATAGAAAGTTTTCAAAAATAGATTTACTGCTTAAAATAGATAAGTTTATAAAAATAGAAAGTTTCCAAAAATAGGTTATCTGCCTTAATTAAATAAGTTTCTAAAAATAGAAAGCTTCCATAATTAGATATATGATGGATTATTAAGCTAATTATATAAGCTTAATTGTTTACTGATTAATATACTAAGTCATGTGATTATATAGTATAGTTTATTAATTATGTCATGTGAATTAAATAAACTATAGATTAAAGTATTTAATTAAATATAACATGATAAAGGTAAAAGTAAATACTTAGGTTAAAACATGTATTATTATCTATTAATAATATAACCCAAGTCATATAAATTAATTAATTATAAGTCATTATTTTAATAATTAATTAATTATATAGTCTAATTAAATGATAATTACTTAGGTTAAAATTCATGTATTAATAATAAAATTAATAACCTAAGTCATGTAAATTAAATTAATCATGTTCATGTTTTTAATTAATTTAATCTAAGTCATGTAAAAATAAACCATAACTTGTAAAAATATTTAACCTTGTAAAAACAACTCATGAACCGAACCATGTTTTAATCTAAACATGTATGAACCGGACCCGTGTTTTAACCCGTGAACCGGCAACAAACGCACCCTTGGTCAACTAGCCGCCGACTAGCCAAGGGTTCCCACCGGCTAGCCGGTGTTCCCCTTGCTGTCGTGGCTTACCCGAGCACCACCATGCCCCGACCAAGGTTGGGGTCTCCCTTTCTTGCTGCTGCCGAGACACGAGGCCACCACACCGAGACCTTGAGGTCTCGGTTGGTGCGAGAAAAATCAAACCGAGACCCCCTTTGGGCTCGGTTCACGCGTTGGCCACAAAACAAACACCCCTTAATCATTAGTTAATTTTACCCCGTGTTTAATTACATGTTTTTACTACTTGTTTTTAATTTGTTATTAAAAACATTCATGATTCCATGTGATTATAAATCAAAACATAAAAGAAAAGAGGTTTAGGGTTTATACCGATCACGTGAATCAAAGACGGATGAACACACAACGATCCTTGCAATAAATCGAACACCAAAAATTAATCAAACACCCCTTTGGTGTGTACTAAACCCGGCGGCCAAATAGCAAGAGAAGAAAAAGATTTAGGGTTTTCTTGTTTTCAATATTTAGTTATTATGAAAATAACTTTTCCCCTAAATCCCTTGTTTAGTAAAAAACTTATGGGCTTGGCCCTTTTCTCTTGTTGTAGCCGTGGGTAGGGGGCCACAAGGGGTAACCCGAACCTTTTTCGTGTCTAAAATAATAAGTGTGTTCTCGTGTTCGTGTTTTATGTGATTTAATAGTTATCGTTCGTGTCTTATTATATGTATTCGTGGTCATAATAAATATACATACATACGTAATATTAAGCTCGTGATTAATTACGTTCATGATTTTATGTTCGTGTGTTCGTGATTATAATTATTATTGAAATAATTATCGTGTGTTAATACTTATTTAATGCTTATCGTGTAATAACACGTACGTAATTCTTGTAATTAATATTCGTGATACGTGTTCATGTTCATGTTATATAAGGAAAGTTTTAATCCTGTACGTACGATTATTAGTGTACTGTTCATGGTACAAGAATGCGGGTTTTACAACTCTTCCCACCTAAAAAGAATAATTCGTCCCCGAATTATAGATAAGGTAAACTGAAAGAGAAACATACCCGAATCAAACTGAGAGGGTATGTAAGATAAAAGGACATGCAGGTGACATGGTAGAAGGAACATGGAACGTGACATGTCTTGAAAGGACATGGAACGTGACGTGACTGAAGGGACATATCTAACCGATAAAAGAAAGACGGATAAGAAGTTCGGATGAACTTGTCTGTTTCCAAGTGGCTTCCCTCTTGGAACGGGTACTTCACCAGATCTTGACACAAATGCTAAATCTTGGTCCTCCTGACCTTGACTTGAAGACACGTAGAGTTCATGGTTATCAACGTAAGATAGATCCCCTAAATTTGATCGTGGGAATAAGAATTAACGTGCAAGGGTAACTGAACCGTTATGGTGCAAAACAATCTAACTTACTAATAATTAGCAACGATGCACGAGACATATAGAAACGTAGTACGTGAAAAATTTTGAACGTGATACGTGAAAAATTTTGAACGTGATACGTGGAGATATGGTGAGTGTAGTATGAGCAAACATATCGTGATCCATGATACGTGTAACATATCGTGAACGCGATATGAGGAACGTGGAATGAACGTGACATGTGAAACATATCGTGAACATGCAATACAACTGCGGTAACGTCAAACGCTACAAGGTGAGACGTGGAATATGACGTGAAACGTCTATCTGAGGATAGGGAGTTATACTAAACTTGAGTCTGGTGTCTCAAGTTCTTGCAAAACTTCCCAGAACGAAGATAAACATAAAATCGTAAGCCAAGATACGATCATGAACGTGAATAGTGTCATGAACGTGAGTGTGAAAGCAAGTCGTGAAATGAGAACAGGGACGTGAACGTAAATAAGGAACACAAATGTGAACCTTCGTCTGGCCCGATAGGTAAGGGATTACCATGTGATCGGATGCGCTTTGGCTGGAACATGTCTGATCTATCTGTTGGTTCTTGAAATCCTTGCGGATGTAAGGATTTTGCAGACTTGATCAACTGCTGGTAATAACCCAGGTAGCATCTTGGTTCTTCTGAGTTCACGTTAATCTGGTGACCAAAATCCATGGAGATCTTGTCTCATTTCTGTTCTTAATTTCTACTGATGAAAAACATCCTAATCTGTCGGTGTTCTATCTTAACCTATTGGTATGTCAGGTACCTAGATATGAACGTAACTGTATCTTGCTTCGTAGAAATTTGATATATAGAAGTTTGCGAAACTTTGAGTCTCGGAAATTAGACTTTTCTGAACGTAAACTTTTCTTGGAACACCTAACGTAATGTAGGGTTCTCACCTTTGTGTATAAGTTCAGTCATGGTAAGATTAACCGTGATAATACACGTGATTTAGCGTGTCACTGTAATCAACCAAAATTTAGATTGGAAAATTTCCAGGGTGAAAATTCCCTTTTCATAGAATTTGCAACATAGTGCAGATATGGTCTTCCTGTTCTTCTCTAGACTTAGAGAAAATCAGGCTATCCTCAATGAAAACACTGATAAATTTGGTTACTAATTCAAAATCATAAATCTAGCATGACCGAGTCGTGAACGAATAGTAGTCATGGACATTTCCTGCTCTTTCACTCGTCACTGTTGGCAGCATGATCATGAATCCGATCTTGGAAATATGCTTAACACCCTAAAGTCGATTGGTCATGTTGTCAATACTTGGAGGAAGATAACGGTTATAATTGGTGATTTGTTTAAGTCGACGTAGTCGACACATAATCTCATGTTACCGTCCTTCTCCTTTAAGGTTCTTTTAGAATGTATGAGAAGATTTTGGAATAAACAACTGGTTATGCGTAAAGGACCTCAGTGATCGTGTCTTAACTGACAGCTAGACAATTTAGCAGTCAAGGCTAACAAATCACATGCTTGTAAGCATAGATAATTTGTATAGATTTTCCTGATGGAAAATCAAGCTGAATTGTATTCAGGAGCCTGAACATCACTATACATAATCATGAATCGTAGCATGGTGTGCTGTTCATAGTCCATAATTAGGATTAAATTCAACTCGTCTCTGTCCGAGGTAATGCATTAGCAACTTGGATCTCATCATTAGGCTGAAGGAAAACCTTTGTATACATGGGCATACGAATGGCGTAATTATGGTCATGGATATATGAGATATGAAATCGAGAAATGAAAGTGTCATGAAGCAAACGTGACAGGTCTCACTGATACGCCGGTGAATAGTACTGAAATTCTTGTGGCCTGATTAATACATGGCACAACAAAATGGATATACCCTTTGGAGGGTACCCTGAATTTCTTAGATGTTCCTGAATTGGACGTGAGTCATGTGTCTTGACTCGTGTCTTGGGAAATATAAGCGTGACATGTGTCTTGACTGGTATCTTAACATGTATCTTCAGAGAATATACGTGAGACATGTATCTTGGTTGATGTCTTGACATGTGTTTCGAGATGTGAAACAAATAGAATTATAATATTAGGTTATTATGCCAGAATTGGCGGATCGGTTGGACTACTGATCCTTTGTATTTCTGATCACGTCCGCGGCCGGATTTTAGGTTGTGATTGCTAGGATAGTTGTTGTCATAGTAGTGGTTACTATCGTCTTGTCTGTTAGTTCCATGACGGTCATTCTCATGACTGTCATTCATGTAACTATTCAACTGAGTGGCCGGCTGGTACCGGTTCTCACTCATATGAATGAAACGACAACTGAGTGACGTGTGACATGTAACTAAGAATTTGGGACCATGATTGATGGAAATCGTCTGGTAGTGAAGCATCATCTCGTCCGATCGGTTTGATCTAACGCCTTTGTCTCCGTCTTGTACGATCTCCAGGTTGTGAACAGCATCAGCATCTCGTAGCGTCTCCAAACATCAGCAGCATCATCTTTAGTAACATCTCCAAGCTATGAGCGACATCAATAATTTGTAAAACATCAACAACTGGAATATGCATGAGATGATTTAGAATCGACTAGTGAATACTCATGGAGTATTGTAAGTGAAATACACATGGATTCTGGTACGTGTAATACACATGGAATACTGTACGTGGAGTACACGTGGGATGCACATGAAATGATCGATATGGGCCGAGCTTTTGACATGATTTTACATGGTTTGAAGACCAAACTAGGCTGATCATCATGATAGCCTAGCAATATTAGCATAGACATCATTCTGGTTGTATAGAGAAACGTTAAAGTGTGGTTACACAAAATTCAACGATGATTTACCTGAAAGCATGATCAATGAAAACCAACCATGACTATCATGAAAGCAGGATTCAATGAAATCCAACAATGTCTTGCATGAAAGCATAAATAACAAAAGAGGCGTAAGACGTAATCAACATGTAGACGGAATTATCTTGAAGGAACATGAAACAATTTAACATGAAGGAGTGTATAACATAATCAGCATGAAACTGAAGTTAACCATGATAGTATAGAAGCACACTTGACATAAAAGACATCGTAACTTATGAGGGGACATGAAAATAAAAATTATGCTTATAAATCATGAGAAAAAATTTATGCATGAAAACAGTGCATGAATACATGATGCAGTTTATAAAAACCTTTATATGCGCGAGGGGACGCCTATGGGTCGGTCCCAAAACAAAAGACATGGCGAGGGGACGCCTATGGGTCGGTCCCAAAGTTAAAAGTTTCGATAAAAGCACATGCGACTAAATAGGGCCAGTCCTGTACCAACCATTACTTAGTCATAATTCCTGCAACAATGATACATGAAACATAAGTAAATGAAACTCATATGCAAAACTTATCATAAAAAATTTTATGTGACTAATTATGAACTACTGAGGTTCAGTCCACATAGTCATAGTTCACGAGGAACGTCATGCATGAAACAATGACACATAACTAAATATGAATGACGGTTGTCCATCCATATTAGTAAAACAATATCGATGAAAAACATCAAGGTTAAAACCTCAAGGTGCTGAAAACATCATGGTTAAAACAACAATGTGCTTAAAACATCAATTCATGGAATAACAAGCGTTGTCTTAGGAAGCTCCTGGTGACTACCCACTAGTCACAGGTCGAGGTTTAGAGCCTACAGGTCAAAACCTTGGGCTCTGATACCATAATTGTAACACCCCATTTTGATAAATGGAATGTCACGCGTGATTATGGCGTGTCATCAAAGCATGCAAGGTAATATGTAGTAAAACATACATGACCATAGGGAAAACCGGAATCAAACATCGGTTCCCAAACATAAGCCCAAAACATAAATAAAGTACAAGAAAAGAACAAAGACTACACAAGCATAAATATATGAAGGCAAAAGGAAAAGAAGTCTATGGCTGCTTCCATCCTATGCACGTCCTCCAAATACTCGAGTCTGTCCTTGGGTACCTGCCGTTTTGGGACATGGAAAGGAAAGTAACGACTGAGCATAACGCTCAGTGCACATATATACAAACATAGCATGAATGACTGAAACATAATAAAGAATGAATAGCAGCGGAAATGTATAAGTCCTGGAAAACCTGGAACATGTTCATAAAACTGGTTTTATAGTTTGAAAAGCCTTATGTTTATCTTATGAAAACTGTTTAACATGTTAACCATTAGCCAATATAGGCCATGAAATATCAACGTGCATGAATACTCAGAGGGGTGACCTCGTCATGCAAATTAGAGGGGTTGCCTCTAATTTAATATACTGGTTTTGGGTAGGAGGGACCAGCTCCTTGTGAAGGATGCAAGGCACACACCACATTCACACTGAATAATCTGCTAAAAAAATGTAAACTAGGATGCACCCATACGCCCCACCTGATAATAATAATATGGCCAAAAGCTGAAAGGGACGCCACGAGCTATCACTCCGCCGTGGTGAAGTCATAACACTGGTACCTCTAGTGTTATGGTTATGGTACCTCTATATCTAGGTGAAACTGGTCATGCATGTATATGGCTTTAGGTATTCTAATAAAACATAAGCAATTCAAAAATATATAAAACATATACTGGGGAAAACAGTTGGCTGCATAAGGGAAATCCTAATAAGGAAGAATGTCCATACTGAAAGGACGGAGAATCCGTACCTTGTATCCAGTGAACGAAGAAGACGAATGGAAGAGAGTCCTACTTTGGTATCACTAATGCTACATAAATACATACGTGTATAAGTATCTAATTACTGAGAGTATCTGATTACTGAGTACGTAACTGATTTTATACCATGTCTTAGCTTGTTTTATATGTTCATGTCATGTTTTACTGATTTAAGCTTTATACTATGTTTATCATGTATCATGTCTATTCTGTTTAAGTATTTCTTGTATTTCATGTATTATTATACTTGTTGTGTAATAATAAGTAACTTTCTAAAAATAGCAGATTTCCTAAAATAAAAAGTTTCCAAAAATAGAAAGTTTCCAAAAATAGATTTACTGCTTAAAATAGATAAGTTTATAAAAATAGAAAGTTTCCATAAATAGATTAGCTGCCTTATTTAAATAAGTTTCTAAAAATAGAAAGTTTCCATAATTAGATATAAGCTGGATTATTAAGCTAATTATATAAGCTTAAGTGTTTACTGATTAATATACTAAGTCATGTGATTATATAGTATAGTTTATTAATTATGTCATGTGAATTAAATAAACTATAGATTAAAGTATTTAATTAAATATAACATGATAAAGGTAAAAATAAATACTTAGATTAAAACATGTATTATTATCTATTAATAATATAACCTAAGTCATGTAAATTAATTAATTATAAGTCATTATTTTAATAATTAATTAATTATATAGTCTAATTAAATGATAATTACTTAGGTTAAAATTCATGTATTAATAATAAAATTAATAACCTAAGTCATGTAAATTAAATTAATCATGTTCATGTTTTTAATTAATTTAATTTAAGTCATGTAAAAATAAACCATAACTTGTAAAAATATTTAACCTTGTAAAAACAACTCATGAACCGTGTTTTAATCTAAACATGTATGAACATGACCCGTGTTTTAACCCGTGAACCGGCAACAAACGCACCCTTGGTCAACTAGCCACCGGCTAGCCAAGGGTTCCCACCGGCTAGTCGGTATTCCCCTTGCTGTCGTGGCCTACCCGAGCACCACCATGCCCCGACCGAGGTCGGGGTCTCCCTTTCTTGCTGCTGTCGAGACACGAGGCCACCACACCGAGACCTTGAGGTCTCGGTTGGTGCGAGAAAAATCAAACCGAGACCCCCTTGGGGCTCGGTTCACGCGTCGGCCACAAAACAAACACCCCTTAATCATTAGTTAATTTTACCCCATGTTTAATTACATGTTTTTACTACTTGTTTTTAATTTGTTATTAAAAACATTCATGATTCCATGTGATTAATAAATCAAAACATAAAAGAAAAGAGGTTTAGGGTTTATATTGATCACGTGAATCAAAGAAGGATGAACACACAACGATCCTTGTAATAAATCGAACACCAAAAATTAGTCAAACACCCCTTTGGTGTGTACTAAACCCGGCGGCCAAAGAGCAAGAGAAGAAAAAGATTTAGGGTTTTTCTTGTTTTCAATATTTAGTTATTATGAAAATAACTTTTCCCCTAAATCCCTTGTTTAGTAAAAACTTATGGGCTTGGCCCTTTTCTCTTGTTATAGTCGTGGGTAGGGGGGCCACAAGGGGTAACCCGAACCTTTTCTGTGTCTAAAATAATAAGTGTGTTCTCGTGTTCGTGTTTTACGTGATTTAATAGTTACCGTTCGTGTCTTATTATATCGTGGTCATAATAAATATACATACATACGTAATATTAAGCTCGTGATTAATTACGTTCATGATTTCATGTTCGTGTGTTCGTGATTATAATTATTATTGAAATAATTATCGTGTGTTAATACTTATTTAATGCTTATCGTGTAATAACACATACGTAATTCTTGTAATTAATATTCGTGATACGCGTTCATGTTATATAAGGAAAGTTTTAATCCTGTACGTACGATTATTAGGGTACTGTTCATGGTACAAGCATGCTGGTTTTACAGTTAGCCTTACCTTTGACTAAGCTGATGAGGAAAGGAGAGAAATTCGTCTGGACGGAAGAGCGAGAGAAGAG
Organism: Glebionis coronaria; assembly: GCA_025667525.1. Taxonomy (NCBI): domain Eukaryota; kingdom Viridiplantae; phylum Streptophyta; class Magnoliopsida; order Asterales; family Asteraceae; genus Glebionis; species Glebionis coronaria. The sequence goes on along the minus strand of CM046874.1, from coordinate 628,360,098 downwards.
CTTTAAAGATCTTAAGCAGAAGTTAGTGACTGCACCCATTCTTACTCTCCCATCTGGCTCAGGTGGATTTCTGATCTATAATTACGCTTTAGGAAAGGGTCTAGGTTGTGTTCTCATGCAACATGGGAAGGTTTTTGCATACGCATCACGGCAGCTGAAACCTTATGAAGAAAACTATCCCACTCACGATTTAGAGGTTGCAGCAGTTTCGCGTTGAAGATCTGGAGACGTTATTTGTATGGTGAATCATGTTACATATTCACCGATCACAAGAGTCTCAAGTACATCTTCACCCAGAAGGAACTAAACATGAGACAGAGGAGATGGTTAGAGCTATTAAAGGACTACGACACCAACATTCAGTATCATCCTGGTAAGGCGAATGTGGTGGCAGATGCTCTAAGCAGGAGGTCGGGTATGATTGTTGGCATTTGGATTGCAAAGGAGATCATCCGTGACCTAGAGATGACTGATATTGAGTTTTGTGTACGAGGACAGCACGGTTATTGGGCTAATCTTAGAGTGGAACTAGACTTACATTCTAGGATCAAGGAAGCTCAGAAGGAAGATGGTGAGATTTGGGCTATCATTCAGAACCTTGATCAGCAGACGGAGTTTCGTGTTGACAGCGACGGTATCTTATGGCAGGGCACTAGACTAGAGGTTCCTAATGACTCTACACTCAGGGAAGCTGTGCTGACTGAAGCTCACAGCTCTCCATTTACCATACATCCTGGTTCTACTAAGATGTACCACGACATCAAGCAACACTTTTGGTGGAGTGGTATGAAGCAGGATGTTGCCACCTTCATTCCTAAATGTATGATCTACCAACAGGTGAAGATCAAACACCAGTGAGCTAGTGGTTTAATTCAGCCATTAGACATTCCAGCATGGAAGGGGGATAAAATCTCCATGGATTTTGTTACTGGTCTTCCGGTTACTCAGAAGAAGAACGACGCTATCTGGGTTATTGTGGATAGGTTGACTAAATCTGCTCATTTTCTGCCGATCCGCAAGGAGCATCCGGTCAGCAAATTAGCAGACACCTTCCAGAAGGAGATCATGAGACTACATGGTACTCCGTCAGAAATCATATCTGACAGAGATCCCCGTTTCACATCATGTTTCTGGCAGAGTCTGTAGAAAGCTTGGGGCACCAGACTCAAGCTCAGCACTGCCTTTCATCCTCAGACCGACGGACAGTCGGAACGTACCATTCAGACATTGGAGGACATGTGATGTAGGTAAAAATACGCTTTTAGGAAAAAGACGTATAGTGGGCAAGTATTAAGCGTTCACGTTTAGGAAAACGCGAATGCTCGATAAATGCGATTTCGTTCTCGGCGGAGGTGTGTATGTTTGTTATGCCAATATAATAAAATTAAAAGACGAGAAATAAAATTAAAAGACGAGTTACACTACGACGTAAAACGTAAAATGATGACGTAAATACGTAAAACGCGACGAAACTAAAAGTTAAAGCTAAAAATTAATTAAAAATCAAAACTAAGTCTAAAATAATATAGATAAGAATAAAAATTCAATAAATAAATTTTATGACCTTTTATAAATTAAATATTTAATTTTAAATGCTAATTAAAGCCCTAAAATTAAATATAATTAAGAAGAAGCCCAAAATATTATTTTATCAAACTAATAGCTTATCTATATTAATTAAACACTAAAAATTATTTTTCCTAAATTTTAAAACTATTTTTCTATTTTTTAAACACTAAAAACACTTTTAAAATAATGATTAAAAATAATAAAATAATGCTAAATTAAACTTACTGTTCCAAAAATCCATTTTATATTACTAAATAGTAGAAAAATAGAAAATGTTGAAAAAAGTAATTTTTATCACTAAAAGACAAAACAGTTTAATATAAAATCTATTTAAACTTAAATTAATTCTAAAAAATAATTAAAAAGTATGAACAGTGAAACTTTTTAAACTAAAAATCTTAAAATATTTTCATGAAACTAAAAAAATTTGAAAAATAAAAAATATTACTTTTCTTCACTAAAAGACAAAAAACAGATTAATTAAAACTAATTAAAATTGATTTAAATCTAAAAAAATAACAAATGAACAGTAAATTAAATATAAACTTAATGAAAAGTATTAAAATAATAAAACAAGACTGGGAAAAATAAAATTACTTAAAAACTCATAAAAAAGCTCACTAAAGACAAAAAAGTTAAAAACTGACAATGACACGTCAAAGGGTTTTGTCTGTAAGTGTAGCAGTGGCTAAAAACACACTAACAGTGGGAAGAATCTTCCCACTGATCTAAGCAGAAAATAGGTTTGGATGCATTTTGGCTTGGATCTTGCTTGTTTATGGGTTTCTTTGGACACAATTGGCACCCCCACAACCAGTTGGGTTGTGGGGAGTTAAGTAAATAAGAAAAACACCAGGTTACACACAAAAATCTCACAAAAATTGCACAAAACCAGTCACTGTCATGAACAAGCAGGTCTGTGGACTTGACTGGTCTGTTTGACCACTAGGGTGAGTTTTGGTTGGCCAAAACTCACTCAAGTCACACCCAAACTACACTTGACTAACACAAATCCCTAAATTACTAGAATGGCTCTCAGTTACAAAGATTCAAGACCATGAAACACTAAAACAGCCTAGATTCAGGCCTGTTGAATGTATTGGCCACTTTTAACCAAAAACTAGCATGCAATATTAAGTTTCCTTCTACCAAACTTAAAACTAGTGACTGATATGACCTATTAGTACTACTTAGAGTGTGTTTAAGCTGGTTTTATCCACCTAGTGTCACCCAAGGTCTCTTAAATCCCAAACCCAAACACCCCTTAAAACTGAACAATAAAAATTTAACAAGGCAGATTCTTACAAATCTAGCTTATAAGCCACCAACCCTAATCTAGCATGCACAAAACTATTGAATACACAAAAAAAACAATAAAAACTAACAATAAACCAGATTGCAAGCAGAACCAACAAGATCTCACACAAATCACAATAAACTACAAAATGAAAACCAATAGGGTCCAAGCCTATAACCTGGCTGATGACTTCCACTACTCCTATTGTGAGCTTATCGAAGAGTGTAGAGGATCCCTGTTGGCTGGTCTACAACAGACCAGAGGGATATCAGTGTCTTCACAAATGAAATAAATGAAATGATGAAAAGAGGGGTCTTGTTTGATTCTTTTTGTAACTGCACAATACAAAACCAACAGGGAATTAAACTTCAAGTACCAAAAGACCACAAGCCAAAAGCTTGTAGCTTTTGCTATAGTAAGGAGTCAAATAAAAAAAATTAAGAAAACTGATATTTTTTCTTGAAATAAAATTCCTCTTGAAACCTTTTGAACTAGATTTTAGACAAAACAATGACACAATTCTGAAAACCAATAACACAATTCCACTTTCACTTCTTTGTGTTTTTGGATTCCTGGAAATCTTTAAAAAAACGTTTCTTGACAAAACTTTTTAACAAATGAACTTTTTTTGATAAAACTTAAACTAGCTTGCATCAAAGTAAGATTAAACTAGGAAAACACTTAAAATAGAACTCCATATTTGCACACTTTTAAACTTTCATTTTCATTAATAATTTAAAAAATACAAAAACTGGAACAAGCTCTTCTCACAGATTGAGGGATGCTTATATAGACTATTAAGGAAGATACTAGAACCCTTAAACCCTAATACATGAAATGCCTAAGCTGCCCTTTGAAAAGTCTTCAAATCTTGCTCAAATTCGTATCATGTGATCTTGGTGGTGTCATGTGAAGATGCCAGGCTGTGTTGGATGATCAAGGACGTTCATCTCAACTTTGGGACCAAGTAATGCATATTAGACGTTAGATGGTTGTCCCTTTTGTTTTCTTGCATAAAAGTGGGGGAAAGGGGAGGCTTGTGAGGGGACAAGAGTGAGAGTTATGGGGGTTTTGAGAGGTGGGTTTAGGTTAGGGTAGTGTTAATTATGGTTCTGGAAATTATGGGGTAAAAACCCTTTGAATTAGGGTAAGTTCATAATTAGGGTTTATGGTATGGATTAGGGGTGGATTAGGGTGGGGAAGGTGTACAGTAATTGTTTCCCATGTAAATTGGGGGTTTAAACAGATTAATAAATTAATCTGTTAAGTTAAGTGTGAGTGGATATGTGACGTGTGAGGTGTGAGGAGGTGGTGTGATGTTATTGGATGGGAGGGGTGAGTGGGCTACGTGGCAGGCTCTGGTTGGTTGTTTAAAGTTTGGTTGTCTCCCATGAATGGTAGTATATTCCCTTTAACTTGTCATAATAGTTTTAACATCTCATTTCTCAAATCCCTTTGTTAAGAAAGTTTACTTTCTTATACTTTGGCCACAAAAAGTTCTTCACACTTGTCACAAGGGCATAAAATGCAATGTTTGCATTCTTCAAGGGCTTCTTTTGTATAATCTTAATATGGAGGAATTTTCTTGTACAAATTGATTCTCCAAGGGCCTTTCTTGCCAAATCTTCAAAAATGACGGACCAAAGTGGACAATCTTCAAAACTTCAAGGGTATTTTTGGAAATTCCATTCTTGGGCCCGGTTCTTTGCGGCTTCGTTTCCCGTGTTCGTTTTTGCTTGATTCTTGTGATCTTTTGTTGATTTCATGATATTCGTACCTAAAATACACAATGAACAAACACAAGCATATTTTGGGGTATTTTAATGATATTTTAAGCGTTTTGAGCCCGATTTAGACGATGAGACTATGTATAATTGTAGTCTCATCACTCCCCCATACTAAACCATTGTCGTGTCCCCACACAATGCTAGAATTAAGTATCGTAGCACTTCCAAATATCATTTTTATGTGACATTTATTGAAAATTTAAACTTAAATAAACTACTACACGTGTTTTAGACGTAATGTATTGTTTTCATCACGATAAAGTGACTTTTAGGGTCAAATAATAAGAACACGTGAATGCCTCATAGAGATAAGTTCGTCATCCTCGATTTTCACTCGATTCCATGCTAAGCGTGTAACGAGATCATTGTTATTATAAGTTAGCAACACAATCATTACTCATGAGTGTTAATTACGTAACTAGACTCCCTTATTCCTAATTGGTATCTCTTATATTTTATGTTTGTCTTAATGATCACGAGGATACATCATTGACTTATTTCAATAATTTATTAAGGCCGAAATAAAGTTAGACGATTTAATCGATAGTTAGCCGAAGGACACGATCTTTTAAAACGGCTTCTCGTAATCTCCTTAAGTTCATATCCTGGCATAATTCGTTTCATGATTTGAGACCTTTCTTGGACCGATATTTGGCATGTGTTTCGAACTTCAAATCTTTGAAGACGTTCTTGAAATAATGGTCTTCTCTTCATATATGGAATTTCTTCAAACTTGGACCACGACTTCATCGTTTTTCTTCAATCTTTATTTGGGACTTTGATATACAACGATTTGCCTCCTTTTCGGACTTGGATATATTTATCCTCATACCTTGTTAGGGTCTTTTTGGATAGACTTATCCATGATCTTTAGGGGAGTATATTGCTTCTCGTCGTGTGTCTCGATCCTTCATATTGATTTTGGAATAATGATACTTCACATCATCTTGGATCTTTAGCAACAAAATGGAGTTCCTCATGCCTTGTTAGGGCCTTTTTGGAACTTTGCCAATCCCGCTTCAATAAGTTATGCCTTGGCTATGAACTCTATTCGAACACGAGCAACTTTTAAACGATCTTGGGCTAGAAGCTAAGTAACCTTTTAAATTATACGACCTTACTTATTGCATTTATTTAAACAAAAGCGTGGGAGAATAAGCTAATAATTACTACACATGAGATCGTGAAAGATTACGAGACTTATAATTAACTCTATCATTTCTCGTCCTCATTTAAGAGACTTAGCCTAAAAAGTTAAGGAATCAAAGCTAAGTGCTCAACACGCACGGTCGAGTCAAAATTACTCTTATTCTCACCATTGGAAAACCTACATTCGTGTCTTAAACACTTATGAAAAACAAGAAAAAATTTAAAATTTGGCCATTTTTAGCCTTATTTTGCATAAAACGATAACAAAAAGATGAAAATTGGATTGCGTGGTGACGTAAGCAAGGTGAAGTATCTACTCACCCCCCCTATACTAAAACTAAACATTGTCCTCAATGTTTCGAGTCTAGGGGTGAAACACCCCCATACTAGAGACGAAGTCGAATGCTTAATCTCGAGCATGGAAAGGGTAAAACGAATAACCTAAAAGCCGTTTATGAATTATGCTAATAATATAAATGTTAGAACATAAAAGGATATCTACGGATATCAGAATCTCCAAAGGCAACGATCGAAGCTCGAGTGATCCGTAAAACGAACACGAGAGGCTTCAATGATGACGATGAACCTAATAAATCACAATCACAAACAACCACGAAACAAAGGTTGGAAGAGCACAAGTCCCCTCGTTACACTATTAGAAAACGATAATATTTACAAGGATAAGCATGAGAATCCCTCACGAGGCACCTTGTTTTTGATAACCGAGTCAAAAGCTCGACTCGAATCCCCATAAATGTGATCATTTAGGGATAATCATGGTATGATCATTTTTGGTGGGTCTTACATGATAAACAATGCCCAAAAGTACATGGAGTACTTTAAAAACCCGATACACGTATACCGGGGTCAAAGATAGCGTCCTCGTTTTCGGATGAAAGATGAAACAACGCTACTCCAACCGATAGTGGAACCTCAAAGAGGTCAAAGAAAAGAGATGAGAAGTAGAAAGGTGGGATAATGGGTAAGTCACTAAAACCATGAGCTACTCGAGGTAGACTCACACCAAGAAAATAGATATATTTTCCATTCATTTCATCGATGGAAGACCGAGATTTCCCTTTACAAGCAATTCCGGGATCGAATATCTCGTCCTCGGTGGAGAAATGTGAGGGAACATAAGGGGCTTCCCCCACACTCACATTCGTCAAAAGGAGTAGACGAGGTGGTAGCACTCATACAACGCGGTGATGACGGAGTTAGACATGTAGAAAAATCTTTTAAATCAAGTTTAAAATCCTTTCCTTTTTCATCGTTTAAAAATCTTTATGAAAACCCGATTTGATAATGTCGAAAATATTTGGCGTTTCAAACTCAAGATTAGTCACGCTAAAAATCCTCACATTTAAGACGCGGTTAGGGGGTGGTGGATTGTATAAGTTCTCAAAACATCGATCAACAAAGAACACCGCCCCCTCGGGGTGAACATATTCGTCATCCTCATGATCGTGAATCTCATCGATTTCTTCATCGTAAATAGGCTTATCAAACCAAAGTTCTTCATAATCCTTATTAATGATTTTTGAAATTCTCTCGAAGAGATCACGATCAAGCACAAAATCATCATTCATAGGGGAGGAGTGTTGATTAGGTAACTTCTCATGAATGTGATAAACGTCATTCTCATTTGAGGAGTATTGATTAGGTAACTCCTCGAGAATGGGATTTTTGGTCACGTGAGTTGGTTCGTCATCGAAAATAAGACGTTCCAACTCATCAAGTTCATCCTCGATTTTGGAAAGATCGACCTCACTCGTAGGTGGAAGTGGAGGCAAAAGAGCTAGCTCTCGTTCAATAATTTCCTCAATCTTGGGTTCAAACTCATAATCATCGTACTTACAACAATTAGAATTCTTTTTAGGAGAATCAAAAATGGCATGTGGATTTTTAAGCACGTGATCAATTTCGGCAAGATCGTCATCGTCAAAGAAAGAGTCGATGTGAGCACTCACAACCATGGTCTTACAAGTCGAATGACTATGCTTAGGTGACTTTTCTAAGACGAGAGGATCGATGTTGATGAAACCTTTAGCCTCAACGGGTGTTGGGCTAGGAAATGGAGGCATTTCGATGGAGTTAGAAGTTGAAGCCTCAAAGACGTGGTCCTTCGAAGGTGGTGAAGACGAGTCCATTTTTGTCGTTGTCGTGATGGCACTAATGTCACCCTTCGGAATTCGTTGTTCACTTATTTTGCCAAATACATCCCAAAGTGATTTTTCATCCATAAATCTACGAATACCCTTTTGAATTAGGTACACGTATTCTTTATCATTAAAATCATCATCTTTAAAACCGTTCATTTTAATTCTTTCAAAACATGCGTCAAGCCTCATATTTTTCGCTAAAGTTAACATTTTAAATCATTAGAATTTTAAACATCGGGTTTTGCAACCTTGGTTTTATGATCATTTGAAACTTGGGATTTATTTGCGAAAAAGTCCATTCGTTCTCCCCATATCTCATAGTTAATCTCCCCTCGTGGACGTCGATTACGGCTCGAGCCGTCGATAAAAATGGTCGACCTAAAATAATGGGACATTTAGGGTCACACTCGTAATCGGAAATGATGAAATCCGCGGGAAAAACAAACTTTCCAATCCTAACATAGACATCCTCGGCTATTCCAATTGGTTTAAGTGGTGTACAATTCACTAGCTCGATTGTCATGTTCGTGGGGTTAAGTCTAGGCAATCTCATCAATTTCCAAAGAGAATGAGGCATGAGATTGATGCTAGCACCTAAATCGGCAATGGCTAAACATCACTCAATCTCGGAAAAATCACAAGGTAATAGAAATTGGCCCGGATCCTCTTCCTTCCTTGGAATTTTCTTTTTGGGTTTTTTAATAAGGATCGAAGCACAAGTTTCTTAAAGGGTTACTTTGGTGAGGTCGATAAAGCTCTCTTTTTGAATCGTGGATGGAATTCGAGGTACACGACGGTGTGTACTCTTTTTCTTGGTCGCCACGTTCACCCCATCGACTTTAGAACATGAAGGCGTCTTAGAAGTAGAGGGTTGAGAAGAAGGAACAACTCGAAATCCATCAAGGGTAGGGGTAATCACACGACTTTTCTCATGAGACGAGGCGGCTTTACATTGTTCCTTCGAATTAGCAACGGTGTCACTAGGTAACGAACTCGGTGAAGCACCCGAGGCTTTGTTCATAATAGCCGAAAACATCTTTTTTATGTCGATTTGTCCTTGTTCAATTTTGTTGTTTTGTCCTCTCAACGTGTTGGAAAATTCGTTTTTCATATCACCAATTTGCGTTTCTAATCTCTTCATATTAACGTCATTTGATTTAACGTAATTTTGAAAATCATTTGAGCCATTAAAATTTTGATTGAAAGCTTGGTTTTGATTCCCTTGAAAATTGTTCCCTTGATTAGCGTTGTTCGAAAAATTTGAATTTTGCCCATTGTTAAAATTCCGGTTTTGATTGTTGTTGTTAAAACTAATAAGTGTGAAAACACTTATCCTTTTACCGCTTATTTCCAATAATAACAAGATCAAAACGTGAATTTTATGTCGTAAAAGTCGGAATTATGCGTGGTTTCTGTTTTTATTGTGTTTCGAGATAAAAATATGTAAAAGAGAGAAAACACGGGCTTTTATCAAAGAAAACGAGAAAAGACGAAGTCAAAAGATCAAGAGTGCAAAAAGAACGGAAGTCCAAGGCCTTTTCTGAAGATTTATCGAAGAAAAAGTCTAAAGACGGAAGTTTAATGAAGTCGAAGAACCAAGTCTAATTAAAGAAGAAAATTATAAGACGAGTTCAATTTATATCGACAAATCCCGAGACGACGTCGAGAAAGACAAAGAATTTAAATCAAGTCCAGACGTTAAGGAAGAAAGAAGGAAGCATCAACACTTAACCTCCCCACCTCCTATATATACCCTCCTAATGTGTAATTAGGAGGGTGTTAGTTAGTTAATTAGTCAATTTTTAGTTTTTATTTTGAAGTGTGTTTTTATTTTTCTTCTCTTTAGTTTTTCAAGCTTATCAAACCTTCATTAATCTTGTAATCTTTGATCTTAATCTTAAAATTAATCAAGTTTATTTCATAATTCTCATTCTACCTTTCTTAATAATCTATTGTTTTTTCTTAATTAATCATGTAGTTGGTTTTATTTTGTTGATGATGTGATTGTTTTGCTTATTTGATTGTGCTTATTGAGTTGGTATGTTTAGAGTTTTTAGATTAATGTGCTTATTTGCTTAATTTTTATGTTTAATAGTTTTTAAAATAAGTTGATTTTGGTAGTTTAATATTTTCATAAAATGTTGATTTTAAATTTATGCTTATTAAGTGTTTTTAAAAGTTTTTAAATTTATGTTTTATTAGCTTTTTCTATAAGTTGAATTGGTAAAAGTTTTGGTTAAGTGCTTATTTTGTTTTGCTTATTTTAGTTAAATTCGGGTTGTCAAAACCCTTTTAATCCGAACTAGGTGTAGTGTTTAACAAACTTTACCAAATTACGTTTTGCTTTATATTCCGAACTAGCTTCGTACTTCATTTTCCCGAATTAGGTGGGAGTTAGACATTCCGAGTTACGTGCAAAATTGTGTTTCCCGAACTACAAGTATTTCAGCTTTTTCCGAATTAGGTCAGACCAAGTTTCCCGAATTACATTGGGTTTCATATTCTGAGTTACTTCAGAATCTGCAACATTCCGAACTACATTCAGTTTACAATTTTCCGAATTACGTCCAAGACAGCTTATTCCGAACTAGTCCCATTCCGAGTTACATACAGGTTGTTGGATTCCGAGTTAGGTGGAGATTATGTATTCCGAACTACGTCAGGATTATATATTCCGAACTACTTGAAAACTCACATTCCGAGTTAGGTGTTTCTCTCTTATTCCGAATTAGGTGGGAGATCCAGTATTCCGAATTAGGTCTGTGGTTGTGATTCTGAACTAGGTCAAGATTCCAAGGATTCCGAACTGTATACTAAATTAGTAATCCGAATTACATATGTGACAGTGATTCCGAGTTAGATCAGATTTTGGGCATTTCGATTTATGTTCAGTTTTTATTTTCCAAATTATTTTCAAACTTTAAATTTTCCCACCATTTTCACTTAGTTTATTTTTCAAATTATTTCTATTAAAGTTCTCTTTTTTACAAGGTTTTAGTTTTTAAATTTACTTTTAAAGCTTTCATTTTTACTAAACGACATTTACATTTTTAATTTTTACTTTTACTTTAAAATAGATAATCACTCCACTTTATTTTTCCACCAAGAACGACTGAGTCGCACTTTCAACTTGTGATCAATTCGAAAAGAAAAACCTCGATATTGCCAATTCAAATTTTGATGTTGATTATAACCTTGATTACCATGATTATTTCCTTGAAAATTGTTACGGTTTTGAAAATTATTGCCTTGATTGTTGTTGTTCGTTTGTTGCGATGGACCGGCGTTATTTAGATTTTGATTTGAAAAATTGTTGTTTAACGCGTTAACACTCGACGTTTGACCATCCGTAGCCGCACACTCGTAATAATTATGAGGTCCACCACACAACGTACACGATGCCTCAACCGCTTTCACCGTAGCGGGAGCGTCTTTCTTTTGCATTTCGATGAGTAAAGACGTAAACACATTCGTCAACTTGTCGAATTTCGCATCAACTCTCTCAATGTCACGATTAGAATTACTAACATTGGCGACATTGACAACACTCGGTGCGTTGCGGAGTTGGTAAACCTTGGATCCATTTTCGATAATCATTAATGCATCTTTCGGAGTCTTACACAAAAAGTTGCCACCGGCGGCGGAATTCAACGAATCTTGTTCTTGAAAACTAAGACCGTTGTAAAACGTATCGATTTGGTGAAACTCGGAAAATCCATGGTGAGGAAATTGCCTAAGAAATTCCTTAAAACGATCCCATGCTTCTCTAAAAGATTCATTCGGTTTTTGCTCAAATCTCGTAATCTCGTTTTTGAAAAACGTTGTCTTAGACGGTGGGAAAAAATGATTAACTGTGACAACCCCGGTTTTTGAGGTTCGTCAGTTAGTCTTATTGATTTATGTGTTTATATGTGTGATTTTGGGGATGAGAATGGACGAAATGAGGTACATGATTTGTAAATCCTGGTACGGGTTGGAAATGAAATGAAATGAGTTCAAAAATGAACTGCGGGAAAGTTCGGATATCGTTTTTACAAGGTTTCATGTACGTATCGTATGATGTATGTATGTATTAAGTACATATTATATGGTTAGGATAAGTTTTAGAGATACTTTCTATAACTAGAAACTTATGGAAATGACGGTTAGTTCGGAAATTACGTAGAAAGTCGAAAAATTGGCGAATAGGTGTCCGGTTTTGATCCGAAAGGGTCTAGATGTTAACTAATGGTAATTATAAGTTAATAGCAATTAAATTAATAAAATAATGAAGAGGGAGTCGGAATTGTGGGCCCCATAGCAGAATATTTTAATAAAAAAAGATAATTACCATATAGGAGTCCTAATTGGGCCTAAACTTGACCAGGAGGTTACCAAAGCATATATAAACACTCCAAGACCCAAAAAACGACCCATAAACCTTAAATTAAACTTTAAGTCAGTCAAATAGCAATGGAGGATCAAGAAGAGTTGAATTTATGCTCAGGATTTAAAGGTACGTAATTAAACTAGGTTGATTAACGTTAATTTACGTATTTGTAACCTACTATGATGGATTAGGGTTTGAGATTCATAATTTTTGATTAGGGTTTGTTAAAGATCTGAAATTAATAATTTAATTAATGGGTTTTTATCATTGAAAATCGTTTTTAGGTTTTAATTAGGGTTTATATATGATTAATTAGATTAATTATGAGAAAATCGGTTTTTAAAAACTGGGCAGAATCTTAGGTCACTTTTGATCATATCTAGAGTTTTACAAACTTTTAATTTTCGAATCTTATGTCCCTGAAAAGGTAATTGAATTGGCTTTCAAATTCAAGAAACTAGAATTGAATTGGAGGTAGGATAGTGGGTCAAAAACAGGTTACAACAGTCGGAGGTCAAAACAGTTTTGAAATCAGTCGGGTTTAGTTTAATGTTTTAGGATGGTTAGGGTACTTAGGAGTACAATTGGAATTTCAAACGAACATGAGAGTTATTTTATATGTTATATAAAATATCTGAAGGAGGGATAAATAATTGGGATAGTGGAAGACCCTCTTATCATAACAAACTTTTCATATGTTCAAACTCAGTAAATTCTGGATAGGTAAAAGTATATATATATATATATATATATATATATATATATATATATATATATATATATGGAGGCCTTAACAGTAGCTTCAAGGTTGAGGTCAAATAGGATAGTTAGCTAACACATGTAAGGGCATATGGTTTCTTTTACAGGGCATTTTATTTTGGTTAAGAAGGTGTTCGACCCATAGTTTGAAGTATGAAAAACGGGACTGTTTTGGGTAAAATGTTAACGGGACGAGTTATGAACTAAACTAAGTTAAGGGCTTTATAGAGGGGTGTAGTGAGATGAGTATGGCATATAAATAGGGTTAAGTTGTAGGAGAAGGTTAGATATCCATCATAGATTGATGAGCCATTTTGGTATGTGGTTCGTGTCTTGATTGTATACGTTTGTGTGTTTAGATCTTCGCTAGAGCGCGGATATTTGGAGAAGCTTGAATCGGGTGAGTTTCATAGTCCCATGTCTTTTTATGATTTGAATTCCAGATGGGATGGAAGAGACACTGTATGGTTTTGTAACTATTGCTGTGAATGTTTTTATGGTTTGCGATGGACATGCGTGTACGCTTATGTGATTAACTACTATGTGATTCTTGATTGTGTTTATGATTTGGATCGGGGGACATGTACCGTCTCAGTTATTGTGGTTTGACTTGGTACCAAGGTGATGTTGACAAGGCAGGGCCTTGGGATTGGTTAATAGGTGTATGGGCGCCTATGGGACCATGGTGATTGGTAAGGCTGGGAGCCTTGGAATTGTGGTGAATGGTTAATCTTGAATGTTAGTTGTTAATACATGATTGTAGCATATTGTCCATATGTTCTTTGGTTGATGGTTATTATTCACAGCTCATAACTTGATTTTGGCGTTGGAGTCTAAACCTATGACTCTCACCAACATTATGTTGACGTGTTTTAGTGTCTCTTTCAGGTGAGAATGTGGTTAAGCATGAGAATAGGAGTGGCTAGCTTTGGAGGCTTAGGGTTGCATTTGGAGGAACCCCCTTTCCTCTTAGTCTTTATTTGATGTTTGTATAAGTGGTACTTTGTTGACACCTTTATGTTTGCTTTGTTTATGTTAATTGTTTGTCTCGGGTAAGCGGTAGGACTGTTACCTACTTACCTAGACTCCTGCATTGTTGAGATATTGTCATGACATTTGTGTCACCATTTTATGACATTTCTTATTTCATTTAGTTATCTCTATAGACACGCCATGTTGTGATGATATCCATAGCTCGCGCCCCATATTCCGCCATGGTGGGGTGTGACATTAACGAACTTGGAAACAAGATCCTTCCACATAATTATAGAATTAGGTGGCTCTTTCTCGTACCAATCCTTGGCGGCACCATCGAGCGAGTACGAAAAAAGCATAAGCTTGAAGACATCGGTGTCGACGTTCTTAAACTTGCTCGTGGCCAAAAGACGATCAAAATTCCGAATGTGATCGTGAGGATTATCGGCTTCATGACCTCGAAATTTCATAGCTTGAGTCAACGAAAGTATTCCGCTCTTAATCTCAAAATTCTCCGCTTCGATAGCGGGAATTACGATCGCGTCTCCATAACCCTCGGTGGGTGCTTGGAGCAATTCCATCATCGAACTATTATCGGCCATCTCGTCTACGGTCTTCAACAACGATATTAGGAACGTCGGTTTCTAAATCTCGTCTACGTCGTCGATTCCTTCGATTTAGATTGCGTCGATTCGAAGCGTCGCTAGAATTAGAATAATCCTTCGATCGAGTGTGTATGCACTAAGCGCAGAATTGGGGGTAGCAAAGAAGATTCTTTTTGTGGTTTTTCGATTTTTCAATTTTTTTTTGTTTTTGATTGTTTTCTAATTTTTTTGGATTTTTTGCGTATTATGTAGACTCAAATATATAAATCTCTCCTCGGATCAATTTCTCGATTAAAGGAGCCTCAAAGAATGAAAACGATCACGTGGAGTGAACGTATTCGATGAATTTAGAACGTTGGTGGAACACCAAAACGTTCAAGAGGGTTTAATCTTGAAAACAAGCAAATATAGTATACGTAGATAATACTTCGGCGGCAAACCCTCGATTAGCCCTCTTTCTCAAAACACGCACAAGCAAGCGGGGGAAACGAGGCGGCGCTAAGCACTTAAGAGCCTTTTTCCCTTAGGTCGTGAAATACAACCGCCTTATACCCACCTTATAGTTTGTGTTAATCAAAATTAAGCCTCACGAAAGTATTTATCTATTTTGCCTTTTAAACTTTTGCTTTTGATTCGAATACAATAATTGAGTGATGAAATGCCAATTAAGGTTGCGTTTTCACGCTTTTGGAGATATTGTATATTTATTGTGATACGTAAATACAATATATTAATAATATTCACAAGAAAAACGAAAACGATAATGGGATATCTACAATATAGTAAAATGATTGTTTTGTGGTTAATTTAGGAAAATTAAACACGATTTATTTGGATACTATAATATAATAAGAAAAAATAACAAAAATGAGTATGTACGATATTTAAGCTTTCCAAAAATTGAAAAGCAAAAACGCACTACTCACATAAACATGATAATAATAAGGGCAACTCAAAAACACCTCCCCGGCAGCGGCGCCAAAAATTGGTGTAGGTAAAAATAAGCTTTTAGAAAAAAGACGTATAGTGGGCAAGTATAAAGCGTTCACGTTTAGGAAAACGCGAATGCTCGATAAATGCGAGTTCGTTCTCGGTGGAGGTGTGTATGTGCGTTATGCCAATATAATAAAATCAAGTTTGGATTAGTGTCGTTTTTGGTTTAGGAGAAATAAAATTAAAAGACGAGTTACACTACGATTACACTACGACGTAAAATGTAAAACGATGACGTAAATACGTAAATCGCGACAAAATTAATAATTAAAGCAAAAAATTAAGTAAAAATAAAAACTAAGTCTAAAATAATATAAATAAGAATAAAAATTCAATAAATAAATTTTAAGACCTTTTATTAATTAAATATTCAATTTTAAATGCTAATTAAAGCCCTAAAATTAAATATAATTAAGAAAAAGCACAAAATATTATTTTATCAAACTAATATCTTACTTATATTAATTAAACACTAAAAAGTATTTTTCCTAAATTTTAAAACTATTTTTCTATTTTTTAAACACTAAAAACACTTTTTAAACTTAAATAATGATTAAAAATAACAAAAAGCTAAAATTAAACTTATTGTTTCAAAAATCCCCTATTTTATATTACTAAACAGTAGAAAAATAGAAAAAGTTGAAAAAATTAATTTTATCACTAAAAGACAAAACAGTTTAATATAAACCCTATTTAAACTTAAGTTAATTCTAAAAAATAATTAAAAAGTGTGAACAGTGAAACTTTTTAAACTAAAAATCTTAAAATATTTTTATGAAACTAAGAAAATTTGAAAAACTGAAAAATATTACTTTTCTGCACTAAAAGACAAAAAACTAATTAATTAAAACTAATTAAAATTTATTTAAATCTAAAAAAATAACAAATGAGCAGTAAATTAAAAATAAACTAAATGAAAAATATTGAAATAATAAAACAAGACTGGGAAAAAGAAAATTACTTAAAAACTCACAAAAAAGCTCACTAAAGACAAAAAAGTTAAAAACTGACAATGACACCTCAAATGGTTTTGTCTGTATGTGTAGCAATGGCTAAAAACACACTAACATTGGGAAGAATCTTCCCACTGCTCTAAGCAGAAAACGGGTTTGGATGCATTTTGGCTTGGATCTTGCTTGTTTATGGGTTTCTTTGGACACAATTGGCACCCCCACAACCAGTTGGGTTGTAGGAAGTCAAGTAAACAAGAAAAACACCAGGTTACACACAAAAATCACACAAAATTTGCACAAAACCATTCATTGTGATGAACAAGAATGTCTGTGGACTTGATTGGTTTGTTTGACCACTAGGGTGAGTTTTGGTTGGCCAAAACTCACTCAAGTCACACCCAAACTACACTTGACTAACGCAAATCCCTAGATTACTACAATGGCTATCAGTTACAAAGATTCAAGACCATGAAACACTAAAACATCCTAGATTCAGGCATGTTGAATGTATTGACCACTTTTAACCAAAAACTAGCATGCAATATTCAGTTTCCTTCTACCAAACTTAAAACTAGTGACTGATATGACCTATTAGTACTACTTAGAGTGTGTTTAAGCTGATTTTAGTCCACTTAGTGTCACCCAAGGTCTCTTAAACCCCAAACCCAAACACCCCTTAAAACTGAACAATAAAAATATAACAAGGCAGATTCTCACAAATCTAGCTTATAAGCCACCAACCCTAATCTAGCATGCACAAAACTATTGAATACAAAAAAACAAACAATAAAAAGTAACAATAAACCAGATTGCAAGCAGAATCAACAAGATCTCACACAAATCATAATAAACTCCAAAATGAAAACCAATAGGATTCAAGCCTATAACCTGGCTGATGCCTTCCACTAGTCCTACTGTGAGCTTATGGAAGAGTGTAGAGAATCCCTGTTGGCTGGTCTACAACAGATCAGAGGGATATCAATGTCTTCACAAATGAAATAAATGAAATGATGAAAAGAGGGGTCTTGTTTGATGCTTTTTGTACCTGCATAATACAAAACCAACAGGAAAACTGTAGGATGTAACACACGACTTATAGAACAAGAAATAAAGATGATGAAGAACAAGATTAAACCAAAAAGAAAGATTAGATTAGATGAAGAATAAAGTGAAAACAAAAAGGTTATGAATTCCTAGTGAGAGAAAGACATAAGTTTCTCTCTCTAAAAACTATGAAATGGAAAACACACACTCAAATGAGGTGCTAGGGGCCTTTTATACTAAAAGTGTAAAGTATAGAAGGCCTTCCTCATTTGAGTGTTCGGGACTAATTCCCGTTACATACCAAACATTATACTAGAACTCTCAACACCATTATGTAGCATTTTCCACGAGCTTCGCAACGCTATATTATATGACCATCACTTTAAATACGGCTAACAATCTCCCCCTAAGGGGTGGTCATGTAATTTATGACTTCACTTATTTGGTGTTGTTGACTTTGAAGCTCGTTGTCTTGAGAGTTCTTTCATAGTTCCTTTCATGACTTTTGATCTTGGATCTTTGATCTTTGCCTTGACTTGATCTTAAAACTTTGTCATCTTGTGTTTTTGTGTCTTTCCCCACATACTCAAACTTTGATTTGAGATGAAAGCTTGTTAACAATCTCCCTTGATCATCAGAGTAGCGGAAGTCTTTGTCTTTAGATGTTCTTGAGCTTTCTTCTTTTACATGAGCATGTGGTCTTGAATTACGACTCTTGAGGTTACGCCACCGTTTGCATTCCTCCGGTTTCCCGTTATACAGTAAGAATACTGTACATGTGATTAGGTAAGTTCAAAGAACTTCCTTGACAGGGTTTCCGGTTGTGGTAGCCGTTCTCATTACTTGAACATCTCGAAAGATAGTTCATAGTAAAGAGTGAATCATGCAGTTCCATTCTGCTGATTAAGTCGTCAATTCATTTCCTGGGACAAGTTTGA
The DNA here is from genome assembly GCA_025667525.1 of Glebionis coronaria. Classification (NCBI taxonomy): domain Eukaryota; kingdom Viridiplantae; phylum Streptophyta; class Magnoliopsida; order Asterales; family Asteraceae; genus Glebionis; species Glebionis coronaria. The sequence goes on along the minus strand of CM046874.1, from coordinate 628,341,498 downwards.
ATCAATTAAGAACCAAACCATTGTTGCTTTCCAGTTGACACAAGTTTGATTCGTATAGAATCTCATAAGTTACCTACTGCATTGCTGTTTGATGATGACACTGGAAGGATTTCCATTCGTCACAGTAAATACTAAGAAGTATTACTCTGAATGTTCTGGCAAGATCATAAAGATATTGCGCCGAGACCTGGAACGAGTTTGAATCAAGAAAGAATCAAACAATTGTTGCTTTCCAGTTAACATATGTTTAATTCAAGTGAATCTTACATATGACCTACCGCAGTGCTGTTTGATGTTAACACTAGAAGGATTTCCATTCATCACTGTGAATACTAAAGAGTATCACTCTAAATGTTCTGGCAATATCAAAAGGATAGAGCGTAGGACTCTGTAAATTATCGCTTGTGTTCTAATGATGAACAACAATTGATATATGGAATAAGTGTCCTAATGAGATTTTGGATGAATCTCGTTGGCTCTAGACTCTATAAGTGCACGTTTATTTGGTGATCGGAGGCTGGAGCATACTGCCACCTTTTCAATATCTACTATCTCGGAGTGATAAAGTTGATAGAAATTAGTTGAACTCCGTGAAAATAAAACAAACTTCTTTTGAGAGAAGCTTAAGTAGGTTGGGAAGGGTTGTGCATTGCATCACTGGGTCCATGATGCTTTGTCTTTAGTATCAGAAATCATCAAAGTGATTCTGATAATAGATGTATTGACCCGGTTTCTGCCTAAGTTGTATGGAGGGCTTCTTTCTTTACACCCTTTATCCTTACATTTCTTTTTTATTCTTCAACCCCTTCAATGCTTACCAAGACGTCATAACTAGAACCTTGTTGTGATTGTTTTAGTGGTAGCTTAAGTCATTAGTCGGCATTTTTCACGTACACTCAACTACTCCATCTTTCCTAAGGACATCTAAATTCTAATGGATTATCCCTGGGAAGATCCCTCTGGTTCTGGTTGGATAATAGGACGAATACCTAACCACCTTTTGACACCAATACCGTCATGAATTAATGTGTTGAAGGGTATAGATATCGTAACCAGAAAAACCTGTTGAAAAAGCAATCAATGTGTTGATGAAATCAGTGTTTACACCTTGAAGGTTTTTTGTATCACCAAAACGCTCCCCCTACATATGTGCATCATAAAAAGAAAGGTTTTGCACATATTAGGAAGAGAAAACACTTATATCAAAGATCTTATCCAAGATAACACATTTTAATCAGTATTCTCCTCCTCAAAAATTGCATGACATTGAAATTTTTGTGAAACTAGTGATGAAACATGGAGAGAATAATGTTGCATGAAATTTTGTACCCCCCCCCCCCCCCCCTCGAAAAGAAATTCTAATTAAAATTAGGGGAGTATATGAGCACACAGTTTTGAAATACTTTGAAAAATTATGCTCAAAAACCCGAGAAAACTTACTTTCCCGTTGTTAAGGAATAATGTACATAAATGAACATTTTCCTTGTGTTCATGAGTTTAAAACTTTGAATGTTTTGATATAAGCCCATGACCGAGAAAAATTAATTTCTCGTTGTTGATGATAAGTCAAAGACTTTTATTTTCTTTAGGGACCGGGTTATAGTCTGACATGTGACTATAAGCCATTATGAGAAGAATATAGAAAATACATGTTTTGAAAACATTTGAACTCTCATTCGAACTTTATGTACGTACCCGTGTCGTTATTGAACAACATTTCTAAGTACGTCCATATTATCGATGCTGAGAGACATGTCGAAGAAGAATATTTTTGGTATTTTTGAAATATTTTCTCATTTTTTATTTTGTTTTTATAGGTTTTATATTTTTGTATTTTGATTTTCTGATAGATATATACAAGGTTACTGTGAATGTGCAAGACGTTCAAGTTCATCTGGAGTGAAATTACGCATACCAAGTCGACGAACCAAAAATTCAAATCTTTCTTGAGAAAGAGCTTTGGTGAAGATGCCGGCTAGCTGGTAGTCCGTCTTGACAAAGTATAGTTCGATCGTTCCTCTTTCGACATGCTCCTTTATGAAATGGAATCGGACAGCTATGTGCTTGGTCTTGGAGTGTTGGACCGGGTTGCAGGATATGGCTATGGCTGATTGTGAATCACAATAAATAGGAACTTTGTTAAAGTGAAAGCCATAATCCGTGAGTTGTGTTCTCATTCAAAGGACTTGAGCACTACACACGGATAGAGACACATATTCTGCTTCCGCGGTGGACAACGTCGTACAGTCTTGTTTTCTTGATGACCAGCTCACTAGCTTCTCGCCTAAGAATTGTGCTCCATCGGAAGTGCTCTTGAATGTATCATGACACCCTGCATGGTCGGCATCTGAAAAACCAGTGAGATTAAAACCAGAATTCTTCGTATACCATAGACCCATGTTAATGGTTCCTCGGAGATAACGAAAGATCCTTTTAACCTCCTTGAGGTGCTTCTCGGTTGGCTTCGCCTGGTACCGAGCACATAAACAAGTAGCATGCACAATGTTCGGTCTGCTTGAGGTTAAGTACATAAGGGACCCGATCATGCTTCGGTATTTTGTAGCATCTACAAATTTCCCTTTCTTATCCAAATCAAGCTTGTGTTTAGTGTCCATTGAAGTACCAATAGGATCACAGTATTCCATGCCAAATTTCGTTAGAATCTCAAGCACATACTTGGACTGATTTATGAAAATACCACGGGGGGATTGTTGAACTTGGAGACCAAGAAAAAACGTCATTTCCCCCATCATGGACATTTCGAATCTGCTTTTCATAAGGTCGATAAATAATATGGAATATTTTAGGTTAGTAGAACCAAATATAATATCATCTACATAGACCTGAGCCACCAAGATGTCGTTGCCGTAGTGCTTGATAAACAATGTTGGATCAATGGTTCCTTTGCTGAAGTGATTTTGTAGAAGAAATGATGATAATTCGTCGTACCATGCCCTCGGTGCTTGTTTCAAACCATAAATTGCCTTTTTCAACTTGTAGACATGGCTTGGATGTTCGGTATTGATGAAACCTTCAGGTTGAAATACATACACATCTTCTTTTAACGGCCCATGCAAGAAATCCGTCTTCACGTCCATTTGATACACAGTGAATGATTTGTGTGCTGCGTATGCCAAGAAAATCCTAATAGCTTCCATTCAAGCAACCGGGGCGAAGGATTCTGTGAAATCAATTCCCTCCTGTTGTTTATAACCTCTCACGACTAACCGGGTCTTGTTTCTAATGGCCGTTTGCTCCTCATCCATCTTGTTTTTGAATAACCATTTCAAAGTAAGGGGATCGATATTGTCAGGTCGATGTACTAACTCCCATACATCAAGCCGGATGAACTGATTGAGTTCTTCTTGCATAGACTCAATCCATGATGCATCGGTCAATTCTTCTTTCACACTTGTTGGTTCCATTGTGCTGACTGATAGTGCATAGATACACATATCACCGTCGGTACGCAGCTGATTTCGTATTGAGACTGGTCGTGAGAGATTGCCAATCACTTGAACCAAAGGATGATTCTTAGTCCATTTGTGTTCATGTGGAAGTGTATGAGAAACTTGATGCGAGCTCGACGGATCCACATATGGTGTTGAAGGCTGAGTAGAACTTGTGGAAGCCGCAAATGGATTAACAAACTCGTGTTCGTTGAGCATCGCATTGTTTGCATTTTCAGCAACTATTTCATTCTGAAGATGAACATGAGTAGTAATTTGCTGAGAATGTTGTTGAGTTGCGTCAGTTGCGTCAGTCGGAGAAGTGGTTGGAATGTTTGGAGTCAATATGGTTGAGGTTGACGTAGATGGTGGAAAAATGGATGTCGTTGGTGTAGATGCAACTGGTGGTTCTGGAACTACTGTAGCAGGTGTAGCCGGGGCATTTTTTGAGGAACACCAAATGACGAAGGACCCTCCATATATTCATCATAGATTCGCCCAAATAAAACTTCCAAGTCACGTTTCGAGGGTTGTAACGATGAGATTGCTGACGGTGCAAAATGAAGCGCGAGTCCTGAACTTACGTGTCCAGAAGTCTGACCTTGAGCTCGGGATGTGAACTTCTATGTTGAGAGGCCATACCTGAGAGTTCATCAAAGGTAACATTCATAGTCTCTATTACCTTTCTTGTCCTTCGATTATAAACCCTGTAAGCACAAGCAGTTGAACAATAACCAATGAAAAACCAATATCACCTTTAGGTTCAAGTTTACCGATATCTTCACGATCATTCTTTGGATAACACAGAGCCCCGAATACATGTAGAAATTATATATCCGGTTTTCGTCCATTAATGATCTCATAAGGTGTTTTGTTAAACCGGTGTGAATAATGGAGTTGTTTCGAGTATAACATGCAGTTGCAATGGCATCAGCCCAAAGGAATAGCGGTGCACTGGAGGAGAGGAGCATCGTCCGAGCAGCTTCAACTAACGTACGATTCCTCCGTTCCACAACTCCATTCTGCTCTAGAGTTCTTACAGTCAAAGTTTGATGAGAGATCCCAACTTCATCAAAGTAAGCTTTCAGTTTCTGATTGGTGAATTCTGTGTCGTTATCCGTTCTCACAATAATGACAGGGGCTTGCAGTAGAACTGATGTTTTCTTCAGGAAGTTAATAATTACATAAGGGGCTTCATCTTTTGATGCAAAAAAATGAACCCATGTGTAATGAGAATAATCATTCACAATTACAAGGACATACCGCTTTCCATTAATGCTTTTGATTCTCATTGGGCCACACAAGTCCATATGTAAGAGATGTAACCTATTCGTTGAGTTGGGAACAGGTTTGGGTTTGTGAGGTTTCTTCTTACTTTTACCTTGCTCACAGGAAGGATAAAGATGGTCTTTTGTATATTTAAACTTTGGAAGACCAGTAACGAGATCATCTTTCGCATGTTGGGTGATGGCATCGAAGTTGAGATGAGATAACCTTTGATGCCATAACCATGACTTTGTTGAAGTGGCCCGGGCCATGAGACAAATTGGAGAAGCAACAGACATTTGAAAAAGATCAATGGTGTAAAGGTTGGTGGTACGATTTCCTTTCAACAAATCAATTCCTTCAAGATCTCTTACAAAACATGTATGACTTCTGAAAGCAACCTCCAAGTCTGAATCACAAAATTGCCCAACCTAGAATAAATTGTGTCCCAAGCCATCAACAAAAGAGACTCTGGTGATGATTATATTTTCCCAATGAAGATCACCATAGCCTAGAATTGCCGCAACATAATCATTTCCAAATCGAACAGTTCCCATGAAACGCCATACAAAGTTCTTGAGAAGGCTTCGGTTCCCAGTCATATGTTTGGAACAGCCAGAGTCCACGCACCAGAGACAAATTTCAACAGCCTGCCAATGATAAGAGAAGAAAAACTTTTTGGCAACCGATGAAATAGGTTCCTGTAGGGTTAGATGATAATTAAGCCTTATCACATACCGACATTTCATTGTCAGTATGAGATCTACTAGTGTCGATAAGTTTGCCACTATAGTCAAAATTTCTACCAGTAGGCAACCATTAAGAAGTGATTCTGGGGCTACTAGGCTTAGCAAGACTTTCTGTGGTTCCTACGTGCGTACTTTTAGGAACATACACCTTAGCCTTAGGAGTGCTATGTCTTTCACTGATTGAAAGCTTGTCAATTCGAGTGTAACCACCATAATTCAGCCCATTCATAGTCAAACCACAAGCATCATGACTAAAACTAAAGAAACATTTATTACATTTAGCACAAATAACTTCAGATTTTTCATTCCAAATAGCAAGCTTAAAGTCATTACATTCAGATAAATTAAGATTCTGATTATGATTAAAAAGCGGTAAATTCCTAGGGTGTTCTTCTACTTTCGTATTATTGATCTTGGTGCGACTACTTATAGAGGCAAAAGGGACCCTATCATTCCTTGTATTGCTCGTAGGCTGTGGACTTATGCTCTTCGTGTAGTTGTTTATTCCTGTAGAAGAAGACACGCGTCTATTAGAATTAGCACTTTTTAAATCAATGACTTGTGGTTGAGAGATAGTGATCGGTTTTGTCCTAACGCTTGCTTTACGTTGTTTGCTAGGCACAGAGGTATCGACCCTAGGTTGAGAGGGGGGACTAACACGAAACATTCCTGGGGAAATCACAGCAGTTTTCTGTCCAGCAACCTTGGGAAAAGGTGTCACAGCAATACGAGTGGGTCCCGAGGTTGCTGGTGTCTGAATCGTACTATGCTTAGAAGTCGTATCTTTTAATAAGGCTTTTAACTTACAGTTCTCACGGATTTTATCAATAAGTTTCTGATAGACATACTTACTTTGTTCAACAGCCCGCTTATATGAAACAACACTAGATTCTAAATCTACAATTTTAGCCTTAAGCTTCTGAACATTTCCATCACTGACATTCTCTAACCCTGAAGAGGTCAAATTCTTTTCCTTAACCCCTCCTAACTGAGCCTGCAACCGTGTGATAGTTTGTTGCATTTCATTGTAGGCTTTTTCGTAAGAAATCTTGTCATATTTGCACTCATCACATTTTTTGACAAATTTATTCCAAAGATCGGTGAATTCTTTATCCTTTTTAATGACATAAGATTCCATTTTATCTTTCATAATATGAAGCTCAGTTTGGAGATTTTCATTATGCGACATAGAGGTACCTAACTCCGCAGGACTACTATCAATACAATCACGTGCTTTAGAGAGGCGTTCAAGATCGTTTTCCAAAACTTTGATTTTATCAAGAGATTCATCAGCTTCCTTCGTCAAAGATTTAAAGTCTTCAACAAAGTTGGCTAATTCTTTTAGAAAAGCGTTTTCCAAATTGCCTAACCGAGCATCAACTTGATTAATGATCGGATTAATTTCGTTTTGAAGAATTTTCTGAACCTCAATCTGAACAGGTGATGTAAAATTTCATCCAGTGATTTTGGAATTAACAACACGTTTAAGGATGACAAAGTTATCTTTAAGCTCGTTTAAAAATCAGCGTGTGATACTCGGTTTAGGAGGGTCATCAGACAATTCCTCACTTGGGAGCAAAAGCATTTCAGTACTCATTTTAGACCGAACAAAAATAGTTGGAGGATTAACTTTTGGATAATAAACGGGTGTCACTTCTTTATCAAGCTTTTTCATTCTTAAACGAGTCTCTACTGCAAGTTCAGTAGTTTCCTTGGAATCATGCACACTAGGAGGATCATGCTCATCAGACAAGAGCACACTACCATTATATAAAGTTTCATTAGTGGCCTGAACTTGCTTAAGATATCCGGGATTAGGAGGAAGAGGACAACCTAAAGCCAATTTGTAACGAGTGTAATTTATCTCATTCACTTTTGGTTCGAGCATATTTATCGTCTGCATAGTTTGGCCACATTTTACTAAAAGGTTGTCTAGTTCTCTAATCCTATCCTGAGCTTTGCAAAAATCCTCAAGAAGCCCATCTTCTCAAATTTTGAAATCATGTTTCAGCTTTTTTCGTTCTTCTTTTAAATCCAAAATAGTAGATTTTTCAGTTGAAAGCTGTTTATTAAGAGAGGTGATTTCATCATTCAGTTCGCTTATCTTTTTAGCACTACTTAAGTGCAAGGCATTTAATTTCTTAGTTGTGCATTTTTCTTGATAAACCGATGTAGCATGAGCTTGTTCAAGTTCTTTAATTTTAGTCTGATGAATTTCAAAACTTTTCTCTCGTTCCTTATATCCCACAAGCTCAGTGGTCGGTTTGGCATTAGTTTCTCTAAACTTATTATTAACCACCGTAGCATGGTCAACATCCTTAGCAAGCTTATCAAATAAAGATTTATAATACGCATGTGCCGCATCAGGAAGGGTTGTAGTCTGGTCAACTTGATCCACACTAAGGTCCACATTGGGCTCATTCGAAATAATATTACTATTATTCGTTTGATCCCCGTGTGTCTGAATGTAGGGCTCAAGCATCTCAGTATACTCCTCCTCCTGATTAGACGTACTATATATATCATTATCATCAAAACGTGGATGTACCTCAAAGGGACCGTCTGAATCATAAACGGGAGCTCTGTCAACATGCATTCCTGAGGTAGATGCTTGCTGTAAGTTAGCCATCAAGATGTAGTTGGCATTCGCCTCTTCTTCCTCGTCATATTCTGCAACAGAAGGCATAAGATCGAATTCCTCAGCTTGAAGTGGAATCCCTGCCTCTTCCTTTTGTGCTATGAGAAGCTGAGTCTGAAGATAAGCAGCATCCCTTTTCTTTTTGGCTGTGCAATCTCTAGCATAATGACCAAATCCCCTGTAGTTGTAGCACTGAACCGGACGATTGTTGTTTCCATTTCCCGTACCAGTATTCTCAGCCTTGCAGCCACAATGTTTCCCATTTGGTTACCAACCGCTGACAGAACTATTAACCCATTCTGATTACCCGCATTCGGAACACCCGGATTTTGACCACGGTTTTGACCATACTGATTTCCTGCATTTCCAACGGTCTGCCCAGCATTCTGACAATATTGTTGAAACTGAGTCCCCGTGTTTCCACCAACTACCAATTGGCGATCTTGATTCGCATTCATGAAAGGTTGAGCAATCTGCCTATTTCTAGTGTTCGAGGATATCCTCTGATTATTGTTGGTAGGGTTAATGGTAAATTTGAATGCCTTTTCAAGTAGGGAAAGACCAGTATTGATAGCATGAGTAAGATCGGTGATGTCATCAAAACAGGCAATGGGTTGTTTTAAGTAATTCATAGCAGCAGGAGGTTGATATCCATAAGCAGTGAGTTGTTGTTGTTGTTGTTGTTGTAGCATGAAGTTACTTGATTAGGGTTGATGGTAGGGTACCATGGGATATGACATAGATGATGGAGAGTTCGCCATAAAAGCCAATGGGTCTTGTGTCTTGGCCCGTCTTTCTTCCCTAACTTCGTTAGCTTCATCTTGATTTATCTTCAAATAGTCATATACTTGAGTGTAGTCCACGACATGAAGTGTAAAACCCGTAAAAATAAGGTCATATTTAGTTTCTCGTGAATTTTAATTAAATTATATTTTAATTATTTATCTACTTATATAAAATGATTTATTTGGATTTATGGAAATTTTTATATATTTTTCCGATTTAATTTAAGTCATGAAAATTGATTTAAACGCTCTCTCGCATAAATTTTATAAGATGGTGACGGATCGATGGAACGGGAACCGGAGGCAATATATTCCGACTTTAATAAGTCAAAATATTTATTTGTATAAATTTTGTATTTACGTAAATAAATTTGCACCGAATTAGACTTATTAGCGACTTTTAGGAATCGAATCGGACTAGGAGTAATTTAAACTTTGGGCTTTAGTTGTAATAATAAGTAACTTAGGAATGGGCCAAGCCCATTTTCCCTTTTCCTTTTCTTTGTGACCGTCGACCAACACACACCCATAAACATAACAGTCATTTTTTTCTTACCAAAAATCAACAACTCTCTCCCTGCTTCTTCTTGTGTCACGAACCCCCATAAAAAACCAGCCCCATCCATCAATTTGCTTCATCAATCTTACAATCAAATCATACCAAAAATCATCCTTGGTAAACCCTCTCAAAAACCCATTATTTATTTGCACATGCATTGATTTTTAAGAAAATCATAAAACCTAGGAATTGATGTTCTTCCATGTTTGGTCAATGAGATGAACATGCAATAGGTTGATTAGTGTTTATACTTGTATAATTTTTAAGAATTTTGTCCAATAACACCCATAGTGGCTTGTTTGAGCCGCGACCAAAACATGATCCATAGTGATCATGTTGTGGTTTTTGAGTGATTGGTTTTGTTGATTAGATTTGTTGTTATGGTTATTGTTCTTAGGTGGGTTTTGATTTTTGACCATGCATGATATGGATTTATAGTGTTTTGATCTATCTAGGTTAATATAAGATGTGTTTTTGATTGTTTGGAATGGAATAGGGGTAGTTTATCTAAGTTGTTTTGATACCAAAATTCGGACAGCATGTATGTGAGCCCAAAACTCACGTATTTTCTACTGTAACCTGCACTTTTTACAGCTTAAATGGGTTCCTTAGGCCTTTTACATGTTAGTGGTGAGTTTGATAGGCACTCAACCCCTCCGGATGAGGAAGTTATGACCTATTTAAGGTCGAAAGGCATATTCTAGGACAGCAGGTTTACATAGCTTGTGGCTACAGGTTATTGACCTCTATTTGTGTATTTTAAGGTTTTGTACAGTAGTAGAGATCATATGTGAAGTCCTCCCACTGACCTCATGTTAATAGCTATCACCAAATGGTTTTTATGACTAAAACGGTAAACCGGAGTTTAAAAACAAAATTCTGATTTTGTAACCTTTCAAAGAATGTAACTTTTCCGCTAATTGGTAGTAGCTATTTACTTGTGTTTAGTATGGGCCGAAAGTAGAATCATGAGGCTTTCCAATGGTGTAAATCTAACTCCCTTAAACCTTATAGGTTAACGGGTTATTTTGTCCCAAGTTTGACTAGTGCAGTTTGACCATTAAGTTCTTACGGTAGGGCTGTTAGTGTTATGGACTTTTAGAAAGTTCCGTAAACTCTTAGATCGAATGGTTGGACATTTTGGAAACTAGATTCCAAGTGTGTTCCATGGGTTTAAATCCCAAAATCATTGGATTTATGGTTTGGGAGATATACGCTTCTCAAAACAGTCCCGCCGAATCATTTTGACTTTTACGTCTTTTGTTATGTAAACTTGAGGCGTTTTGTGTGGAAACCGTATTGCATACTTGGTTTAACACTTATAACATGTATAATACATAATTCCTACAGGTTGTAAGCTTTGTTTAGTCTTAGTTCACTTTGACTTAGGTGTTGGTGCAAATTTTTCTCGTAATACATTTTTATCGAATTATTTTCGTATAATTATTTTATAAACATATAAAACGCGTAATTAAGGTTCGTGATCACTTTTGTAGGTCACGAATCGCCTTGGAATGCTACTATCTACTCTTCTACAGCCCGGTTCCATTGTTCATCCGTCATCCGTTCCGGTAACTTAAAGGTGAGTCTATAGCTTCGCTTTATACTAGTTATTAAATGATTTTAAACCCGCGAGGGGGAATACATGTTTTATAAACTTAGAACACAAGTCTTTTATGTATGCTTGTCCCTCTTTGAATGGACCCGTGGTTGCCTTTAAATTGCATTAAGTGATTGCCATTGTTAAAACCTCAATTATGGACCGTTAATTAACCTATGATGGGTTAACCGCTAGTACAATTAATAGATCTATGGGGGAAGCCGCCCCGGTTCATTTTGTGTGGACTTGTCACGGAAGCTTAGGCCCGACCTCCACACTGTTTGAACATATTGTATTGAGAAGTCAGGTATACGGAAATGTACCAATAATCTGGAGGTAACGACAATTAATAAATCTCCCGTCTTATTAGACTGATATGGGAGTGTCTAAGGGCTCGGTTCCATGAGCTTATTGCAATTTATGCTATATACAATTATTATTGTTGATGCAAATTATTATTTGATGCTTGTTAAGCATGCCACAAACTTATAATATTTGCTTGTGTTCAAAATGATTACATAAACCTATAGATTTCACTCGGCATTTTTGCTGATTGTTTTACTCACATGTATTTCAGGTAATCAAGAAGTGTAAGCTTGGAGGTCACGGGAATGAAGTTGTGCACTGCTTTTGTTGTTCAAACTCTTTGGTTTATTTATCGTTCCATTTTTAAAACAAACTAATATCTTCTTTTAACTTATCTTTTAGTAACGATTACTTGGGACTACCCTACTCTGATAAATGTTTTAGGAACGATAAATTCGAAACGTCTCTTTTCGAGTCGTTCTTTATAAATTGTGTGTTTTTATACCATTGTTTAGCACCCAAAGATATATTCCGCTGCGTGTAAATTTGGGGGTGTTAAAGATTGGTATCAGAGCCATGAGTTATAGAGAACTAGGTCTTTATTTTAAAAATCTAAACTATAACTGTCAGTTTTTATTTTTCAAAGAGTCGGTGCACATGACTTCGCGTGACTTCAGGTTCAAGCTACTTCTGAGATTACAAATTTAGTATGTGTGATTACGTATCCCTTAAATACTATGATCCCTTTATTGATATATAATTATATCTAGGATCCCCTTATCGATATATACTTATATCGTTAAACTTTTCGATGAAAGTTTATCATTTATTAATGATTAATTTAAATAAATCTTTTATTATTCATTGTATTTATTTTGAAGTATTTGAATTGCTTTTATTGCAAAAAAAAATTATACTATGACCTTACATATCCGAGAGTGCGACTAGTTAATGTTTTATTATTTTCTCGATACATCTCGTGTTTTTAGAGAATCGTGCCGCAAAGGAGAATTCTCTACCATACATATCGAAATCTATGTGATGGACGTTATGAACCATTTTGCTTCTTCGTTTTCTTGTTGATATTTTTGCAATCCTTTACGCCATATTCTCTTTATGTGCTCACTCATATAATTTATTTTTCGTTGTTGAAAAATTCACAAGTCATTCGTGTATATAAATTTTAGGTCATTAAAAAGTGTTGGTAAAATATATTAGATCACGTGGAATAGAAATTGCGTTATAATTGAAATTTTTAATAAAGTTTGATTAAACTTTGAGTTATGCCCAAAAAAATAAAAAAATAATAAAAAAAAAATTAATTGTTGTGCAGAATCAGCAGGGGCAAAATCGTCAAATTCTTGTCCGTTTCAGGGTTCGAGTAAAACTGTGAAGTTGTTGAAAATGTCATTTTACGTCTACCGCGAAGGAAGTGGTCTTGAAACTAAATATTTAGGGGTCTTCTAGCTAATCTAAAACCTACGTTTTTTTCTAAAAATCGTCATTTTTTACAGATCTGATGCAGTAACGAAAAAGGGGAAAATCTCCAAGTTCTGGTTCGTTTCAGCTTTCGTGTAAAACTAAAAAGTTGTTTAAAATGTCGTTTTACTTCTACCGCGAGGAAACCAGTTCTGAAAACGAATATAGACGGGTCAAAACTTAAAGTTAAATCTGCATTTTATATTAAAATAGTCAAACCAGCACAGAAGTTGCAGATGTATTTTGGTCATTTTATATTGGGTTTCAGGTCTCGGGTAAAACTAGAAAGTCGTCTGAAACGTCGTTTTGCATCAAAATGCTTTAGACTCCGAGTCTTGGAGATGTCGTTTATCGGGTCAATTAATCGGCTCATATTTAAAAGTAAAATCTGATAGAAAATTCGGAACATGTGTTTTAAACGTTTCTAAGCAGTTTTGAGTTTATTTGAGATCGTAAAATTTTAACGAATATTATTTTACAACTAACGAATACTAGCTGCATGTGAAAATGTTTTAAAATAGAAACATTACAGGATTAGCAATTACCGGATTAATGGTGTAATTTGAAAAAGAATAATATATTTCTTAAAAGCATGTTGTGTCGAGTATCTTACATAGAATACACATATGGATTGATTTATTCTTTTTATATATGTGACTCATTTGTCATTCGATGTTATTTTATTTTATTTTTATTTTATTTTCTTCTAACCTTCCACTGATTTGGGTTGAGTTTTGAAGTTTTGTCTTCACATTCTCCGTCGACATTCTCATCACGTGTCTCATGGTATTTCCGTCTAAACCTTATAACCTTTTGAAACCTTATTAACTCGTTACCATTTCATTGATTTTCCTATGAGTTACTATTGCCACTTTTTTTTTGCAAACCTTTGACTACTTTATACGTTGTCATAATGTTACCTTATAAATAAATCTGATATTGTTTTACGATTATTTTCACCAATTGTTTTTACTTTGGTCTTATAAAATACTTTTCGTAACATTAAAAGTTGCTTATTGAGTATCTCACAAATTACTTGTATCCTATAAATTTATAAACTATTTTTTTTATTTTCCATTTTACAAATGGCATGGTTTATATATAAACATAAGAAACGTAATACTCTTCGACGAAATAGAGCACTGCATTGCTAGCCCTAAATTATACATGGCCTGATCACCTATGTCTAATTTAGAAGGAGCCATGCTAGGCTGAATAGTAGTCACCTTAAAAATCTTGATAATAATCAACTTTTTACTTGTATTTATGATAAAGATAAATAAAATGAAATAAAGTGAAAAGTAGTTTTGAAAACCTTTATATTTCATGCAAGTAGCGCAATTTCTATGCATCCGCATACGTTTTCTTACCTTCTCTTGAACGAATTACGCGCTTACGAATACGTTTTACTCGACGATCGTTTTTCCACTTGTTACTTCATTTTATCTTATAACTGATTTCTTTTGACCGTTCGTCTAATTACTGACTGTTGATAAATAACTTGAAAGTCTCGATATTTTATCCTTCCTTCTCGTCCAATGTTCTTTATGCGATTTTATAGATCTTTGGAATGTCCCCGCACGTGAATAATGAATTATCACTAGAGCGATTTTCGTATATCCGGGATGACGTCCGTCACTCTCGTTTGTCTCGAAATCCACTCTTGTGAATCGTGCTTTGACTTCTCTCTTTAAACACTAACATCGTTCATTTGATTTATTTTAATTACAAGTGATTATTAGGAATTTTCTTTTATTAAAAATTTTGTATGGATCTTATTTTCAATCATGTATCGACCACCGCTAAGTTAACGAGCTGATGTTGGTGAACCACCGACCGCACTAACAAAATCGACAACTTGTTTAATCTGTTATTTCTTATCGTCTTACCATCAACGCATTTATTTTATCATTCTCTTTAAGAATCCATACGACATTTGTTTCGTCCCCTTTTGTACCGTTGATTTCGTACTAATTGTTGACCATTATTTCCATTTGTATTCGTTTGTTATCTTGTCACATTTTGAAACCCGAATATATCCCATGTTTATTTTGAAATAATGAATACCTTTATGTATTTCTACAACGTATTATAAATTTTTTTATAGAACTTTTATACATTTTCCAATGATTTTCAATTATCGAAATAACTATCATAAGTAAAAGGTCGCATTTATACATCATATCTTGTATAACTAAAACCAATGTTTAAAATAAAATTATGCTCTATATTTTGAACTAATTGACTTATTATACTTTACTTTTAATGTAATGAAATTACCGGTTTAATTTATATTCCTAATAATGATTTAATTTGGAAATTATATTCTCTAATTGAAACCATCAATACGAGTTTAATTAATAAATTCATGTCATTCTTTAAAAGCTTCTTAAGACGACCAAAATAAAATTTTGAAACTATTTTACTTTTATTTTTAATATATCATCTTTATCAAGAAAGTACCTCAACTGAGTTTTAAGGTAATACAAATCCGGGACGGATAATTGTGACAAACGTTATTTTAATGTTAATATTTAATTCATTCTTCGCCTTCATTATCCTAGTATTGTGAATTATTATGTTTTAGGGTTACGTGATTCGAGATCCCTCGTCGATCGTTAACCTTAAATCATTTTAGCACATCGTTTAGTTTATGCGTTTATCGAACTCATTTTATCTCACTATGTTACTTATATTGAAGATCACTATTTTATTCTGAGTTTAAAATAAATCTCGAGAAATAGTGTATAAGAAGAAACGAGCCCCGGGACGGTGCTCCCTTAAGGTGGTGAGGATGTAAAACCCGTAAAAATAAGGTCATATTTAGTTTCTCGTGAATTTTCATTAAATTATATTTTAATTATTTATCTACTTATTTAAAATGATTTATTTGGATTTATGGAAATTTTTATATATTTTTCCGATTTAATTTAAGTCATGAAAATTGATTTAAACGCTCTCTCGCATAAATTTTATAAGATAGTTACGGATCGATGGAACGGGATCCGGAGGTGATATATTCCGACTTTAATAATTCAAAATATTTATTTTTATAAATTTTGTTTTTACGTAAATAAATTTGCACCGAATTAGACTTATTAGCGACTTTTAGGAATCGAGTCGGGCTAGAAGTAATTTAAACTTTAGGCTTTAGTTGTTTTAATAAGTAACTTAGCAATGGGCCAAGCCCATTTTCCCTTTTCCTTTTCTTTGTGACCGTCGACCAACACACACCCATAAACATAACAGTCATTTTTTTTCTTACCAAAAATCAACAACTCTCTCCCTGCTTCTTCTTGTGTCACGAACCCCCATCAAAAACCAGCCCCATCCATCAATTTGCTTCATCAATCTTACAATCAAATCATACCAAAAATCATCCTTGGTAAACCCTCTCAAAAACCCATTATTTATTTGCACATGCATTGATTTTTAAGAAAATCATAAAACCTAAGAATTGATGTTCTTGCATGTTTGGTCAATGAGATGAACATGCAATAGGTTTATTAGTGTTTATACTTGTATAATTGTTAAGAATTTTGTCCAAGAACACCCATAGTGGCTTGTTTGAGCCGCGGCCAAAACATGATCCATAGGGATCATGTTGTGGTTTTTGAGTGATTGGTTTTGTTGATTAGATTTGTTGTTATGGTTATTGTTCTTAGGTGGGTTTTGATTTTTGACCATGCATGATATGGATTTATAGCGTTTTGATCTATCTAGGTTAATATAAGATGTGTTTTTGATTGTTTGGAATAGAATAGGGGTAGTTTATCTAAGTTGTTTTGATACCAAAATTCGGACAGCAGGTATGTGTGCCCAAAACTCACGTATTTTCTACTGTAACATGCACTTTTTACAGCTTAAATGGGTTCCTTAGGCCTTTTACATGTTAGTGGTGAGTTGGATAGGCACGCAACTCCTCCGGATGAGGAAGTTATGACCTATTTAAGGTCGAAAGGCATATTCTAGGACAGCAGGTTTACATAGCTTGTGGCTACAGGTTATTGACCTCTATTTGTGTATTTTAAGGTTTTTTACAGTAGTAGAGATCATATGTGAAGTCCTCCCACTGACCTCATGTTAATAGCTATCACCAAATGGTTTTTATGACTAAAACGGTAAACCGGAGTTTAAAAACAAAATTCTGATTTTGTAACCTTTCAAAGAATGTAACTTTCCCGCTAATTGGTAGTAGCTATTTACTTGTGTTTAGTATGGGCCAAAAGTAGAATCATGAGGCTTTCCAATGGTGGAAATCTCGCTCCTTTAAACCTTATAGGTTAACGGGTTATTTTGTCCCAAGTTTGACTAGTGCAGTTTGACCATTAAGTTCTTACGGTAGGGTTGTTAGTGTTATGGACTTTTAGAAAGTTCCGTAAACTCTTAGATTGAATGGTTGGACATTTTGGAAACTATATTCCAAGTGTGTTCCATGGGTTTAAATCCCAAAATCATTGGATTTATGGTTTGGGAGATATACTCTTCTCAAAACAGTCCCGCCGAATCATTTTGACTTTTACGTCTTTTGTTATGTAAACTTGAGGCGTTTTGTGTGCAAACCGTATTGGATACTTGGTTTAACACTTATAACATGTATAATACATAATTACTACAGGTTGTAAGCTTTGTTTAGTCTTAGTTCACTTTGACTTAGGTGTTGGTGCAAATTTTTCCCGTAATACATTTTTATCGAATTATTTTCGTATAATTGTTTTATAAACATATAAAACGCGTACTTAAGGTTCGTGATCACTTTTGTAGGTCACGAATCATCTTGGAATGCTACTATCTACTCTTCTACATCCCGGTTCCATTGTTCATCCGTCATCCGTTCCGGTAACTTAAAGGTGAGTCTATAGCCTCGCTTTATACTAGTTATTAAATGATTTTAATCCCGCGAGGGGGAATACATGTTTTATAAACTTAGAACACAAGTCTTTTATGGTATGCTTGTCCCTCTTTTAATAGACCCGTGGTTGCCTTTAAATTGCATTAAGTGATTGCCATTGTTAAAGCCTAAATTATGGACCGTTAATTAACCTATGATGGTTTAACCGCTAGTATAATTAATAGATCTATAGGGGAAGCCGCCCCGGTTTAGTTTGTGTGGACTTGTCACAGAAGCTTAGGCCCGACCTCCACACTGTTTGAACATATTGTATTGAGAAGTCAGGTATACGGCAATGTACCAATAATCTGGAGGTAACGACAATTAATAAATCTCTCGTCTTATTAGAATGATATGGGAGTGTCTAAGGGCTCGGTTCCATGAGCTTATTGCAATTTATGCTATATACAATTATTATTGTTGATGCAAATTATTATTTGATGCTTGTTAAGCATGCCACAAACTTATAATCTTTGCTTGTGTTCAAAATGATTACATAAACCTATAGATTTCACTCGGCATTTTTGCTGATTGTTTTACTCACATGTATTTCAGGTAATCAAGAAGTGGATGCTTGGAGGTCACGGGAATGAAGTTGTGCACTGCTTTTGTTGTTCAAACTCTTTGATTTATTTATCGTTCCATTTTTAAAACAAACTAATATCTTGTTTTAACTTATCTTTTGGTAACGATTACTTGGGACTACGCTACTCTGATAAATGTTTTAGGAACGATTAATTCGAAACGTCTCTTTTCGATTCGTTCTTTATAAATTGTGTGTTTTTATACCATTGTTTAGCACCCAAAGATATATTCCGCTGCGTGTAAATTTGGGGGTGTTAAATGAAGATCCTTGGTTTGATTGACAAGAGTGACATATCGTGACCATTCAGAAGGAAGATTATCAAGGAATTTGATGTTGGCAGCAATTTGTGCAGGTTCATGTTTGTTTCTTCTAAGATGGTTCATGAGGGTTGAAAACCTATGATAAAAAGGTTCAATTTGTTCCCCTTCAGTAGACGTAAATTTCTCCCATTCACGAAGCAACTTAGTTTCCTTTTCTTGTAAACCGATTTCACTGCCCTTCATATTTTCTAAATCCTAAGCCACATCTCGTGTGCGGTTTCACAACTATCGACCGCAGCATAAACATCTACAGGAAGTCCCATAAAAATGACTTGAATTGCTTGATCATCAGCGTCGAGTTTTTCGGATTCAGCTTTAGTTAATTATTCATCTGTTTGCTCATGACTAGAGTCAGCCACTGGGTTAGCATTCGTAGGGTCCCCAGGTACAATAATTGTTCTTCTAACATACATACCCTTTTGAATCGAGTTGACAATCAACTTTCCCAAAGGTTTACATTTTGCATAACGAAGGAGACGACTAGCCCATGTAGTGTAGTTCTCCTTGGTAAGCATGGGTGGACGATTCTCAGTACCCGCAACATAAATATCTTGTTGATACGTCATCGTAGAAGTCATGTGAAAAACAGGATCTCAATTCGAAGAAAGCGTGTGTTGTTGTTGAAATTCCGAAACTTCTGATTTTTTATTTTTTTGCAGTCCGACAATAAATTCCTCTGTCCGACAAACGGTAAGCTGAAAAATTTTGTATCGCCGAATTTTGAAATTGAGTTAGAAATAGCCAAATCTAGTAGGTAAAAAATTTGATTTTACTTGACCCAAAAAAATTTTAACTCTTTTTTTTTAATCTTCGTGTAAACTATGTGCCGAGACTAGTCTAAATAGTGGCTAAGTCTGAAAAATACTCGAAAAAAAAATATCCATCAGAATGCCCATCGGAATATTCTATCGGAATGTGGATCGGAATGATCTATCGGAATGATATCAGAATACCCTGTCGGAATGTCTGTCGGAATACCTGTCGGAATACCTGTCCGGAATACTCTGTCGGAATACTCTGTCGGAATGCCCTGTCGGAATAACCGTCGGAATATACTATCGGAATACCTATCGGAATGGCTATCGGAATAACGACCGGAATGAAGAAACCCTTTTCCGATGGAATTCTGTCGGAATATCCGTCGGAATATATAACCCTTTTTCCGATGAAACCTGTCGGAATAGTACCAAATTCCCACTTTTCTCGGACAAAACCCAACCAATTCGAGATTTTAAGCCAAAAAATGATCAAAACACCCAAAAATTTTGTGTTTTTAGCCAAAGTGAGTATACCAAATCACTACCACAACAACTTAGAAGATATATGAATCACGAAACACAAGAAAAACAAGGACAACACCCAAGAGCTATCCACGAATCCTTTGGCGAATGATACCACTTGTAAGATGTAAATCACGACTTATAGAATAAGAAATAGAGATGATGAAGAACAAGATTAAACCAAAAAGAAAGATTAGATTAGATGAAGAATAAAGAGAAAACAAAAGGTTGTGAATTCCTAGTGAGAGAAAGACATAAGTTTCTCTCTCTACAAACTATGAAATGGAAAACACACACACTCAAATGAGGTGCTAGGGGCCTTTTATACTAAAAGTGTAAAGTATAGAAGGCCTTCCTCATTTGAGTGTTCGGGACTAATTCCCGTTACATACAACATTATACTAGAACTCTCAAAACCATTATGTAGCATTTTCCACGAGCTTCGCAACGGTATATTATATGACCATCACTTTAAATACGGCTAACAGAAACAAACTTCAAGTACCAAAAGACCACAAGCCAAAAGCTTGTAGCTTTTGCTACAGTAAGGAGTCAAATAAAAAAATTAAGAAAACTGATTTTTTTTTTCTTGAAATAAAATTCCTCTTGAAACCTTTTGAACTAGATTTTAAACAAAACAATGACACAATTCTAAAAACCAAAAACACAATTCCACTTTCACTTCCTTGTGTTTTTGGATTCCTGAAATCTTAAAAAAAACGTTTCTTGACAAAACTTTTGAACAAATGAACTTTTTTTTATAAACCTTAAACTAACTTGCATCAAAGTAAGATTAAACTAGGAAAACACTTAAAATGGAACTCCGTAACTTTCATTTTCATTAATAATTTAAAAAATACAAAAACTGGAACAAGCTATAGACTATGAAGGAATATACTAGAACCCTTAAACCCTAATACATGAAATGCCTAAGCTGCCCTTGAAAAGTCTTCAAATCTTGGTCAAATTCGGATCATGTGATCTTGGTGGTGTCATGTGAAAATGTCAGGCTGTGTTAGATGATCAAGGACATTCATCTCAACTTTGGGACCAAGTAATGCATATTAGACATTGGATGGATGTCCCTTTTGTTTTCTTGCACAAAAGTGGGGGACAAGAGAGGCTTGTGAGGGGAAAAGAGTGAGAGTGATGGGGGTTTTGGGAGGTGGGTTTAGGTTAGGGTAGGGTTAATTATGGTTCTTAATATTGTGGGGTAAAAACCCTTTGAATTAGGGTAAGTTCATAATTAGGGTTTATAGTATGGATTAGGAGTGCGTTAGGGTGGGGAAGGTGTACAGTAATTGTTTCCCACGTAAATTAGGGGTTTAAACAGATTAATAAATTAATCTGTTAAGTTAAGTGTGAGTGGATATGTGACGTGTGAGGTGTGAGGAGGTGGTGTGATGTTATTTGATGGGAGGGGTGAGTGGGCTACATGGCAGGCTCTGGTTGGTTGTTTAAAGTTTGGTTGTCTCCCATGAATGGCCTCTATATTCCCTTTAACTTGTCATAATAGTTTTAACAGCTCATTTCTCAAATCCCTTTGTTAAGAAAGTTTACTTTCTTATACTTTGGCCACAAAAAGTTCTTCAAACTTGTCACAGGGGCATAAAATGCAATGTTTGCATTCTTCAAGGGCCTCTTTTGTATAATCTTCAAATATGGAGGACTTTTCTTGTACAAATGGATTCTCCAAGGGCCTTTCTTTCCAAATCTTCAAAAAGGAGGGACCAAAGTTGACAATCTTCAAAACTTCAATGGTATTTTTGGAAATTCTATTATTGGGCCCGATTCTTTGTGCGGCTACGTTTCCCGTGTTCGTTTTTGCTTGATTCTTGTGATCTTTTGTTGATTTCACGATATCCGTACCTAAAATACACAATGAACAAACACGAGCATATTTTGGGGTATTTTAATGATATTTTAAGCGTTTTGAGCCCGATTTGGACGATGAGACTATGTATAATTGCAGTCTCTTCAACATGTTGCGGTCATGTACTCTAGAGTGGTCAGGGAGCTGGGATGATTATATATTTCTAGTAGACTTTGCATACAACAACAGCTGGCACGCTAGCATCAAGTGTGCTCCTTTTGATATGTTGTATGGTCAGAAGTGTGGCGCCCCAATCTGCTGGGATCAGGTGGGCGAACGACTGCTTGAGGGTCCAGATATGATTGAAGTAACCAATGAGAAGGTCGTCGTCGCCAAGGCAAAGCTCAGGAAGCTCGTGCTCGTCAGAAGAGCTATGTTGATAAACGTCGTAGAGATGTATCTTTCAACGTAGGTGATCACATTTTCCTCAAGGTATCACCTGCACGAGGAGTTAAACGTTTTGGAATCAGAGGAAAGATCAGTCCTCGCTTCATTGGACCGTTCGACATCATAGAACGCGTTGGTGAAGTGTCATATCGTTTAGCATTACCGCCTCAGCTATCACACGTTCACAACATGTTCCATGTGTCCTTACTCAAAGGGTACAAATATCATCCAATATCCACTTGATCAGATTCGAGAGAATCTTTCATATGTCAAAGAACCCGAGAGAGTTATTGAGCGACAAGATCGTGTCATGCGGAGGAAGACGATCCCTTTCGTCAAAATCCTTTGGAGGGATCATCCTGAGCGGGAAGCCACTTGAGATACGGAGGAGTCTATATGGACTTCTTACCCTCATTTCCAGTTCTAATTCAGGTATGTTTTCTTTTAGTTTATGTTTCTCCAATTCGAGGATGAATTGTTCTTTTAGAGGGGAAGAGTTGTAAAACCGCATTAAAATACCATGAACAGTGCACATGAACGGTACACACACGAAAATACGATAAATTTAAAAATTTCCATTAATAATATAATCCACGTGTCACGCTATTAATAACATGTAGTTAAGTATATATTATAAATGTGTTAAGTACATGATATATAAAATCACGACATTTAAACATGAACGTACACGTAAATATTTAAACTTGGGAAAACTACGGGTTACCCCGTGGGCTTTCATTAGGCCGCGGCCAAACAAGAAAGAAAGGAACGGATGGGCTTTGGCCCATAACCCAACTAAAAACATGTTAAGTAAAAACTCTAGGAAAACATTAAACATAAAATAGGGTTACAGAAAAGTTCTCCTCTTGCCTCTTTTTTGTCTATTGCCGCCGGCCACATCAAGAACAAAGGAGAAACCGGACGATTTTCATTGTTGATTTATTATTTGTACGTGATCGTGATCTAATCCTTTTTCCTACACGAGTTCTGTATAATCAAACACCTTTTCTTTTCTTTTTATTCTTATGGAGTTCATGCTTTATTTAATTGATCTTATAAACATGTAATTAAAACAAGTGGGATTAATTAAAATTTGGAGTTAAGGGTGTTTGGTTCGGTTTTGGGTTAGCCGAGATACAACCGAGACCTTCCCAAGGTCTCGGCTTGTTTGATCCGACGCCACCGAGACCCACAAGGGGCTCGGTTTGGTTTGTGTGTTCGGGCGCAGCACCAAGGGACCCCGACTAAGGGTCGGGGTATGTTTAGATGTGGTTTGGTTTGGACCTAGAGCCAACCGAGACCTATAGGGTCTCGGTGGGGTTGTTTTTGGCTAACAGTGGAACCGAACAAAAGCAGGGAGAACCAGGTCACAACCGGTATGAACCGGTGTGAACTGGCAGAACCGCCGGTGGGAACCGCGGTTCAGGCAACGGGTAAACCACTCGGACAGTGGAAACCGGCTAGGCCGGGTTAGCCACTATCAAGGGTGTATGTTTCGGCTTATATGTTGGATCGGGTTTCGGGCTCGGGTTAATATTTAAAACACGGGCTCGGGTCTCGGGTTAATTACTAAAATCAGAAAAACATGTTAATTAAATTAATTACTAGACCTTTTAATTTAATTAATTTCATGACTTAGGTTAAACGTCCGAATGTGGTTCACCAAGTTCCTCGATCTTCGTGTTTTGAGAGTCGAGGTAATTCGAAGAAAATTCCGATAACCAAGTTCGTTGTACACGATAACCAAGTTCCTCTTACTGTTTTGAGAGTCGAGGTAATTCGAAGAAAATTCCGAATGTGAGAACTATCTGTCTCATTTCCACGAAATTGGTCGGCACGAATGAGCGATAAAAGACCCGTCTTAATCTCAAAATGATCCGCCAAAATAGCCGGCACAACGATTGCTTCTCCATACCCTTCGGTGGGTGCACGGAACAATTCCTCCATTGTTCGGTTATCGGCCATCTCAACAACAATAGGTGGAAGCTCGGGTTCCACTATTCGTTGTTGACGATTTCTACGAGGAATATTTTCAAGCCTATTAAAATCAATCACAAGTCTAGAAAAACATAATTGCATAAACCAAAGTGACGAGAATTTTAGAGGATTGAAGAAAAGAAATTAGACAAGAAGAAGATTATTTGGTATTTTTATTTGGTATTGCTCAATAAAAAATGATCGATAAAAAACAAGGAATAAGGATAACTACTATGGAAGGTAATTACCCTCGGTCGACTTTGAAACGATAGGTGAAAACCTAAACGTCTTGAGGTTCAATAAGTAAACAACAAAAATAAGATTTAATACTACTTGAGTTGGCAAACCAATAATCGGTCGTCCCTCTCAATATACGCACAAGCAAGCGGGGAAACGAGGTGGCACAAAGCACTTAAAAACCTTTTTCCTTAGACGACCTTTTATAGCACGTCGCCTTATACCCACCTTATAGTTTGTATAATTCGAGTTCAAACTTTTTATTACTTTTTATCTATTTTGCCTTTTTATTTTTGTTTTGGATTCGAATACAATAGCTAGGTGATGAAATCCCAACTATGCCTTATTTGAAAGTAGGTAAATTTATTGTTCTACGTAATTGATACTAATGCTTTTGCTAAGGTTCGGATTTAAGTTCTCGGTATCTCCTCGAATTGATCACGGCTCTAAGTGGAATGATTTGTTCTTGGTTAATAAAAAGTTGTTGGTTGTTTATCTATTTCAAACTAATGACAAATAAGTAAGTTCAAAGAGTAAAATTAAAGCTTTTAAAAGATTACACTAAGAAGACGGGTTTAAAAATAAATGCTTGAAAACTTAAAGAAAAATAAATGAACACTCAATAAAAACTAACACTTGGAAAACTTTGTAAAAACATGAACTTAGTCGGAAAATACTAAAAGAAAGTAAGATCGGAATATAGCAAAACAACTCGAATCGGAATAATCTAAAAAGGCACAGATCGGAATGTATTCCGATCAGATGATCGGAATGTAGGAAAATGAGTTGCAATCGGAATGCTTAAAAAATTGAACCAAATCGGAATAATACTAGACCACCATAATCGGAATACTGAAATGAGTTCTAATCGGAATACAGTAAAACTTGCCAATCGGAATGTATAACAAAGTCCAGATTGGAATGATGCCAAAATAAGCTACAATCGAGAAAAACTAAACCCTTTTCTGATCACACGATCGGAATGAGGGTTTGGTGAGCTGGTCGGAATAATCAAATCGGAAAAGGGTTTACAACCCTTTCCGATACCTTTTTGATCCGAGATATAAGCAAGGGAATAAGCTAATACCCAAACTAAAACGAATCTATAATGAAACGGATTAAATAAGCTCAAATTACAACTTATCTAAACTTAACATAAACAACTTTTAAATCGAATCAATAAAAAGATGAACTTTTCATAAAAACTTTAAAAAGTAATTAAGCTAAACCAACAAATAAGCCAATAAGCACAAAGATCTTAAAGCTTATTCGTGTAGAAACTTAAGGAAACATAAAAAAATTAACTTTTAAAGCACAAAATCCTTGATGAACAACACGGATCATACGAGATTTGTACCAAAATCAATCAAAATCAAAGAAATGAAGAATGAGATTAAAGATTAAAAGCTTGAAACTAAACTTGATTAATGAAAAACAATACAAAGGTTTGATCTTGAAAGAGAAAAAGATGAAAACTAGTGAGAGAAAGTTTAGAACTTTCTCTCTCTAAAACTAGAGAGAGAATGAAAAAACTAAAAACTACCTAAAAGACTAACTCAGTGCTCCAAAATTGTGAAGTGGAATCATATATATAGGCGTGTGATGTGGCCTTTTGAATGGGCTTTGGTTTGGGCTTCTTTTCTTCTTCCTTCTTTAGTCTTTACGTTTCTTTTAAATAAACGTTTCTGACTTTGGATTTTGAGAAGTGTCGGTGAATAATTCCAACTCGTCTTATAATCTTTTGTTTAATAGACTCGAGTTCTTCGACATATATGAATCTTCCATCTTTGGCTCTATTCTTCGATAAATCTTTAAATAGGCACAATGACTTCAAATCTTTTGCATCTTTTGCATCTCTTGGACAATAGACTTCGTCTTGAGTCTTTTTCTTCGATAAAACCCGTGCAATCCCATGTTTTCTTCAATATTCATCCGGTTGACTCTGAAAACACAATAACACAAAAACCACGTATAATTCCAAACAAATGATATTAAATACGTGTTTTGGTCTTGTTTTAGCAAGAAATAAGTGGTAAAAGGATGGGTGTTTTCACGCCTATCAAATCCCCTATACTTAACCATTGCCATGCCCTCATGCAATGCTTAGTGATAAAGCAAATTTACATTTTTCTCATAATTAATCAACCTTGGCCTTATTAAAATACTACTAAACAAAAATTAAAGTACTAAGAGAAATTAAAACTTTAAAGTAAACAAAAGGATGGAAATAACTTGCAAAGAGATCAAGGACTTACATTAGGGCTTTGGTGCTGCGAAGATTTATCATCCTCAAGTTTCACGTTCCCCAAACTAAGCTTAAAAACGAGATCATTGTTATTATAAGTTAGCATGTCAAACACTTACACACATGGCTTAATTAAATGCTTAAACTCCCTTATTCCTAGGTGTATCTCTTATATTTTATTTTTGTCTTAGAATGATCATGAAGATGCATTTTTGGACTTATTTTGATAGTTTATTTAGGCTGAAAGCAAAGTAGGACGATTTGATCAATAGTTAGCTAAAGGACAAAATATCTTAAAACTGCTTCTCGGGATATCAAAAAGTTCATATCTTGGCATAACTCGGTTCACGATTTGAGACCTTTCGCGGGCCGATATTTGGCATGTACTTCATACTTCATATCTTGAGAGACGTTCTTGAGATAATGGTCTTCTCATCGTTAATAGAGTTTCTTCACTTGGAGACTTTTGAGGGGTACTCCAACTTTGTTGACCACGACTTCATGATTATTTCTTCAATCTCTAATTGGGATTTTGAGATACAACGATCCGCCTCCTTTTCGGACTTGGATCTATTTATCCTCATACCTTGTTAGGGTCTTTTCGGATAGACTTCTCCATGATCTTTATGGGAGTTGATTGCTTTTCGTCGTGAGTCTTGATCCTTCATATTGATTTTGGGAATAATGCTTTTCACATCACTTTGGATCTTCAGCAATAAAATGGAATCCTCATGCCTTGTTAGGGCCTTTTCGGACTCGCCAATCTTCGCGCCCCGCTTCATAAGTTATGCCTTGGCTATGAACTCTTATCATTACCGAGCAACTTTTAAACGATCTTGGGCTAGAAGCTAAGTAACTTTTCAAATCGTACGACATTACTTATTGCAGATAAATTATTAGCAAGTGATGGGATAATAGGCAAATAATTACACCAAGTGAGCTTGTGCAAGAATACCGACTTATAATTGACTCTATCATTTCTCGTTCTCCACAATTTAAAATCTCAAGTAATGAGACTCGTGGATGCTTAGCCTAATAAACCAATTAAGGTCTACATGGTTAAGGATACTAACTAGAATAAACTTGGATAAGTCTATTCGGGTTGAGTCAAAGTAATCGCAACGGGCCTAATATGTCAAAGACTTCTAAACTAGCTACACCACTTTATTAATATTTTTGACTTTATTGCGGGATATATACATATGAAAGCAACGATAAAAATTTAAAAATTACGACTACATGGCCAAAGTTAATTAAAAATTTGAAAAATGTTGAAAAAGATGATTTTCCGGTTAAATGAAGGCATTTTCATGGAAAAGTCCACTTAAAACTTCGATAGAAGTCCCCCTACACTTAAGATAAACATTGTCCTCAATGTTTAAGCATGTGGGAAAAGTCTCCCCTACACTTATGACATTGTGCACGTTGGTTAACTCAAGTTAAGGAAGAGACGACTAAAGTGATCAATTTCAAATGTGAGTATGAAGAAAATTGAATCACGATAGTTGAGAGATAGAACCAGATTTCGGATAACACGGGAGCACGGTTCTTCAAAGGTTCCAAAAGTGCATTCATCCCTGTAATCACATCACCACACAAATACAAACACCTATATAGGTCCCCCTACACTTAGGAGGTTAAAACATAAAAGGATAGATACTCGGGTTGCCTCCCGAGGAGCGCTTGTTTTTGATAACTGAGTCACGAGCCTGACTCGACCCAAAATTAGTTCATGGGGAACATGGTGAGGGATGGAATCATCTCCTGAGAGATTTCCTCACCAAAGTAAAACTTCACTCGTTGGCCATTCACCTTAAAATTAGGTCCATTAGGTTGAGCGAGCTCGAGAGTACCATATGGAAAAATTTGGGCAATGGTGAATGGGCCGGACCAACGAGATTTCAGCTTGCCCGAAAAGATTTTCAACCGAGAGTTAAAGAGTAAAACTTTGTCTCCAACTTGGAACTCTCGGTTCTTAATCTTAGAGTCGTGAATGAGCTTAGTCTTCTCCTTATAGATCAAAGAATTTTCATAAGCCTCATTACGGAGTTCATTCAGCTCATTGAGTTGGATCTTGCGTAGGTCACCGGCTTTGTTGATATCGAAGTTAGCCCACTTCAAGGCCCAGTAAGCCTTGTGCTCCAACTCAATGGGGAGGTGGCATGCTTTCCCGTACAAGAGACGATATGGTGTACAACCAATCGGAGTCTTGTATGCAGTACGAAAAGCCCACAAAGCATCATCAAGTTTATCAGCCCATGAGGCACGATGCTCTCCTACGGTTCTTTCAAGAATTCGCTTTAATCCTCGGTTAGAGATTTCAGCCTGGCCATTAGTTTGTGGGTGGTAGGCGGTGGAAAGACGATGATTTACACCATACTTAGCCATGACTCTAGCAAATTGGTCGTTGCAAAAATGAGTCCCGCGATCACTAATAATGGCACGAGGCACCCCGAATCTAGCGAATAGCGACTTCAAAAAGTTACAAACCACCCTTGCGTCATTAGTGGGTAAAGCTTTGGCTTCAACCCATTTGGAGATGTAGTCAACGGCTACAAGGATGTATTTGTTTCCTTTAGATGAAGGGAATGGCCCCATAAAGTCGATACCCCAAACATTAAAGATTTCACATTCTTGAATGAAATTCTGAGGCATCTCGTCTTTATGTGTGATCTTGCCTTGTTTTTGGCAAGCATCACAATGTTTAACCATCTCGTGAGCGTCACGATAGATGGTAGGCCAATAAAATCCCGATTCAAACACTTTTTTGGCGGTGTAGTTGGGACCAAAGTGACCACCGGTGGGTCCTTTGTGGCAAGCGTCAAAGATTTCTAAAGATGCCGGTCCATCAACACATCGGCGAATAATCAAGTCAGCACATTGCTTGAATAGATACGGGTCATCCCAAAAGTAAGTCTTAATGTCGTTAAAGAACTTCTTCTTTTTCTGGGATGTTAACCCGTCAACGAGAATTCCACCCGCCAAGTAGTTTGCAATGTCCGCAAACCACGAGGTTTCATCAGCAGTCGAGTTGATAGACATTAAGGTCTCCAAGGGAAAAGAATCATTGATTTCTTTGTTCGGATGATCCCCTTGGTAAGGATCCTCAAGTCTACTGAGATGATCCGCGGCTAGGTTTTCAGCTCCTTTTTTATCGCGAATTTCGATTTTAAATTCTTGGAGTAGCAAAACCCAGCGGAGAAGCCTTGGTTTGGAATCTTGTTTAGTCAACAAGTACTTCAACGCGGAATGATCGGTGTAAACGATTGTGGTGGAAAGGACAAGATAGGGGCGGAACTTTTCAAAGGCATAGACAACAGCTAAAAGCTCTTTTTCGGTTGTCGTATAATGCAATTGAGCCCCAGTCATTGTCTTGCTAGCGTAATGGATTGGATGGAAGTGTTTGTTCACTCTTTGGCCCAAAACCGCACCAATAGCAAAGTCACTAGCATCGCACATCAACTCGAAAGGCAGCTCCCAATTAGGGGTAACCAAGACGGGTGCCTTAGTTAGCTTGTCCTTAAGCGAGTTGAAGGCGTTGATACACTCTTTGGAAAAGATAAAAGGAGTATCTTTTTCCAAGAGGTGGGTCATCGGGCGAGCGATTTGAGAAAAATCTTTGATGAATCGACGGTAGAATCCCGCATGACCAAGGAAACTTCTCACACCCTTCACGGTTGAAGGTAGAGGCAACTTAGCGATAACATCGACTTTAGCACGGTCTACTTCGAGACCGGATTTGGAAATTTTGTGTCCTAGCACGATGCCCTCTTTTACCATGAAATGGCATTTTTCCCAATTAAGAACAAGGCGAGTGTCTTCACACCGCTTAAGCATACGTTCTAAATTGGCAAGGCAAGCAGAGAAAGAATCGCCATAAACCGAGAAATCATCCATGAATACTTCCATAGTGTCTTCCACCATGTCATGGAAGATAGCCATCATACACCTTTGGAACGTCCCAGGAGCATTGCATAAACCAAAAGGCATGCGTTTGTAAGCAAATGTTCCGTAGGGACAAGTGAATGTGGTCTTTTCTTGGTCCTTGGGATCGATGGGAATTTGAAAATACCCGGAGAAACCGTCTAAAAAGCAGTAATAGTCATTACCCGCAAGACGCTCGAGCATTTGATCCATGAAGGAAAGAGGAAAGTGATCTTTTCTCGTGGCATCATTGAGCTTGCGATAATCAATACAAACTCTCCACCCAGTAACGAGACGAGTGGGAATCAACTCGTTGTGTTCATTGGAAACAATGGTTATTCCGCCCTTCTTGGGCACACAATGGACGGGACTTACACACGGCGAATCCGAAATAGGGTAAATCAAGCCGGCATCAAGAAGTTTGATAACCTCTTGTTTGATGACGTCATGAATTCGAGGATTAAACCTTCTTTGGCTCTGGATTGCGGGTTTAAAGTCATCTTCCATGAGAATCTTGTGAGTACAAAAGTTCGGATCAATTCCGCGGATATCGGAAAATTTCCAAGAAATTGCCTTCTTATGATGTTTAAGCACGACGATGAGGCGAGATTTTTCTTCTTCTTTCAAGTCCTTCGTGATGATGACAGGCGACTTCTTGTTTTCTTCAAGGAACACGTACTCGAGGTGGGGCGGCAACTCCTTAAATTCTAAATCCGGAGGATTTTCGATGGGAGGCGTTTTCAAATTCGGAGCATCGATAGCAATAACCGTGGGAGATGGTGGAGAAATATTTTCTTCGTTGAGAAGGTTTTCAAAGAAACGCATGTCTTCATCCCAATCAGTGGGAGAATCGTCATTTGCTAAGTTCACATCTCCCATGGTGGCTTCAAGATCTTTCCAAA
The DNA here is from genome assembly GCA_025667525.1 of Glebionis coronaria. Lineage (NCBI taxonomy): Eukaryota > Viridiplantae > Streptophyta > Magnoliopsida > Asterales > Asteraceae > Glebionis > Glebionis coronaria. The sequence goes on along the minus strand of CM046874.1, from coordinate 628,310,045 downwards.
AGAAATCACTTTCTCCAAATAGAGACAGTGATGAATCAATAGAGGAAACGGTCTCAACATTGGGAAGAGAGGTAGGAATATTTTTACAAGCATCAATAAAGTGTTCTTCACAAGCCTCATCCAGAACGTCAATACAATTAACACTCTCATATGAATAAGGTTGTTTAGACAACTTTCCCATGTTGAAGACGATTTTATCGTCGCCCACTCTCATGATAAGCTCACCGGCTTCAACATCGATGAGAGTGCGACCGGTCCTCAGGAATGGACGACCAACGATCAATGGCACACTAGGGTCCATGTCATAGTCAACGACAACGAAATCGGTAGGAAAAGTGAATTTGTCGACTCCTACAAAGACGTCTTCGGCTATCCCCACTGGATAAGCAACCGTACGGTTAGCTAATTCCAGAGTCATTTTGGTGGGGACTAGCTCAGGGAGAGATAATTGCTTCCACACACTTAAAGGCATTAAGTTGATACTGGAACCTAGATCGGCTAGGGCCATGCAATTCTCTACTCCCGGGAAGTTACAAGGGATTAAGAAACGACCCGGATCACCAAGCTTGGTTGGCAATTTCCTTAAGAGCACTGCAGAGCAATTCTCATTAAGTTGGTTGTTAGCAATATCAAGAAGCTTCTCCTTGTCGCTAAGAAGATCTTTGAACATTTTTGCGTACTTAGGCATGTGAGCGAGAGCCTCAGCGAAGGAGATGTTGAAATTCAATTGTTTGAACATTTTAAGAAAGTTCGAAACCTGAATATCATCCTTGCTTTTGAGCTTCTCTTTCCTCAACCTAGATGGATAAGGTATATCGGAAGAAGAGGAAGTCTTTGGGATCGAAGGATCACTCACATCCTTGGGTGGAGGAGGGGTAGAAGTAAAAGGTGGAGAAATTGGGGAAGGAGAAGGATGAGGAATAGGAGCGGGTGACTCGTTCTCCTTAGTCACAATCACCGGTGGAGGTATAGGAAGCTCGGGTTCCTTAGTACCTTTTCCACTGCGAGTGGTGATTGGTTTCATCTCCCCTCTTGGATTCGCAACGGTGTTACTCGGAAGAGTACCCGAAGAAGAGGGTTGATTACCTTGGAAGAAACTAGCCATCATGTTTTTTAAGTCATTCGTTTGACTATCCAAAGTGTTTCTCATGTCAGCTCTCAGATCGTTCCCTTGTTTCACCAGGTCTGCTTTCAAGTTGCGCACTTCTTGTTGAAGATTTCCCACGATCACATCGTTAGTCTTCATGTAGGTTTCCACTTCTTGGTGTAAAGCGGTGGGTTGGTTGTGAGGAGCATTGTATGCGGGTGGTTGATAAGCAGGTTGCTGGTAAACTTGGTTGTTTCTTTGAGGTGGATGTTGTTGTTTGTGAGGTGGTATGTATGGTCCACGAGATTGTTGTTGTTGTTGAGGAGGGCGGTTGAGGTTTTGTTGTTGGTTTAGGCTGTTAGGAGTAAAACCGGGCGGTGAGAGATAGTTGTTGGAGCGGTAGCTAAGCAAGTTGCGGTCACCTTGAGGAAGAGCTTGATAAGCGGGTTAAGGATAGGTGCCATATGCTGCATTCACATTCTCAGAAGGGTAGTCTTGGGTGGCGGTACAAGTGGTGTAAGAGTGAGGACCCCCGCATATCTCACATGGTTGGCTAACAGCATTGACTTGAGCGTTTTTAGCGTTGATGTTGTTGGTGTTGTTGGCGGTGTGGGTAACAAGCGATTCAAGAAGCGTAGTGATTTTGTCAAGTCGCTTATCGCTGTCACTAGTACTAGCACTAGCGACATTGGTCCGAACACTCTTGGTTTGCACACGAGACTTATTCTCAATGACATCCCAAGCAGCATTGGAAGTCTTAGCCAAAAGATTACCCCCCGAGGCACTGTTTAGTGAATCTTGTTCATTCATGCTTAAACCATTATAAAAAGTGTTAATTTGGTGCACTTTGGTAAAACCATGTTGTGGAATTTTCTTAAAAGATCTTTGAAACGATCCCAAAATTCACTAAAAGACTCATCGTACTTTTGCTCAAAATTAATGATTTCATTCCGCAAAGCGGTAGTACGAGAGGGTGGGAAAAAGTAGTTGATAAATTTGGTCTCCAAATCCGTCCACGAAAGAATACTCTGTGGCGGTTCCTTAGCAAGCCAATGCCGGGCTTGTCCCTCTAAAGAAAAGGGAAAAAGTTGTAAACGGATTAACTCTTGTGGAACACCATTGTATTTGACCGTATTAGTGAGTTGCAAGAATCTCTTGATGTGGTCATGTGGATCATCAATGGTACGCCCCAAGAATGGTTGAGCAGAGACCATCTGGATAAAGCCGGATTTGAGCTCAAAGTTGTTGGCTGCAAACGCGGGTATGACAATTGGATCGTTGTTGCCATCTACATGTGCTTGCAGAAGTTCAATCATCGGGCGATTATCCGGTAGAGGCTCATTGTTGTTGTTATTATTGTTGTTGAAAGGTGGGTTGTTATTGTTATTATTGTTTTGAGGTGGGTTATTGTTGTTGTTTTGTACACCGGCCATGTCTAAGTCTTCGAGAGGCTCGCCCTCTTGATAAGACGTTGATCGTGTACGCATGCACCTGCAAAAGAACTAACAAGGCAAAAACAAAGGAAAAATATTTTTGGTTTTTATGTTTTTTTTTAATTTTTAGGATTTTTGAAAATTTTTATATTTTTTTGTGTTTTTGAAAATTTTTATGAAAAAGTAACGTTCACGGTGAACGGATCCCAAAATCCAAGTTCTCACAAAAAACTGTTGATCTTAACGAGAAGAGCCGGCAGCGGCGCCATTTGATACTAATGCTTTTGCTAAGGTTCGGATTTAAGTTCTCGGTATCTCCTCGAATTCATCACGGCTCTAAGTGGAATGATTTGTTCTTGGTTAATAAAAAGTTGTTGGTTGTTTATCTATTTCAAACTAATGACAAATAAGTAAGTTCAAAGAGTAAAATTAAAGCTTTTAAAAGATTACACTAAAAAAGACGGGTTTAAAATTAATGCTTGAAAACTTAAAGAAAAATAAATGAACACTCAATAAAAACTAACACTTGGAAAACTTTGTAAAAACATGAACTTAGTCGGAAAATACTAAAAGAAAGTAAGATCTGAATATAGCAAAAAAACTCGAATCGGAATAATCTAAAAAGGCACAGATCGGAATGTATTCCGATCAGATGATCAGAATGTAGGAAAATGAGTTGCAATCGGAATGCTTAAAAAATTAAACCAAATCGGAATAATACTAGACCACCATAATCAGAATACTGAAATGAGTTCTAATCGGAATACAGTAAAACTTGCCAATCGGAATGTATAACAAAGTCCAGATCGGAATGATGCCAAAATAAGCTACAATCGGAAAAAACTAAACCCTTTTCCGATCACACGATCGGAATGAGGGTTTGGTGAGCTGGTCGGAATAATCAAATCGGAAAAGGGTTTACAACCCTTTCCGATACCTTTTTCATCCGAGATATAAGCAAGGTAATAAGCTATGGAATAAGCTAATACCCAAACTAAAACGAATCTATAATGAAACGGATTAAATAAGCTCAAATTACAACTTATCTAAACTTAACATAAACAACTTTTAAATCGAATCAATAAAAAGATGAACTTTTCATAAAAACTTTAAAAAGTAAATAAGCTAAACCAACAAATAAGCCAATAAGCACAAAGATCTTAAAGCTTATTCGTGTAGAAACTTAAGGAAACATAAAAAAATTAACTTTTAAAGCACAAAATCCTTAATGAACAACACGGATCATACGAGATTTGTACCAAAATCAATCAAAATCAAAGAAAGGAAGAATGAGATTAAAGATTAAAATCTTGAAACTAAACTTGATTAATGAAAAACAATACAAAGGTTTGATCTTGAAAGAGAAAAAGATGAAAACTAGTGAGAGAAAGTTTAGAACTTTCTCTCTCTAAAACTAGAGAGAGAATGAAAAAACTAAAAACTACCTAAAAGACTAACTCAGTGCTCCAAAATTGTGAAGTGGAATCATATATATAGGCGTGTGATGTGGGCTTTTGAATGGGCTTTGGTTTGGGCTTCTTTTCTTCTTCCTTCTTTAGTCTTTACGTTTCTTTTAAATAAACGTTTCCGACTTTGGATTTTGAGAAGTGTCGGTGAATAATTCCATCTCGTCTTATAATCTTTTGTTTAATAGACTCGAGTTCTTCGACATATATGAATCTTCCATCTTTGGCTCTATTCTTCGATAAATCTTTAAATAGGCACAATGACTTCAAATCTTTTGCATCTTTTGCATCTCTTGGACAATAGACTTCGTCTTGAGTCTTTTTCTTCAATAAAACCCGTGCAATCCCATGTTTTCTTCAATATTCATCCGGTTGACTCTGAAAATACAATAACACAAAAACCACGCATAATTCCAAACAAATGATATTAAATACGTGTTTTGGTCTTGTTTTAGCAAGAAATAAGTGGTAAAAGGATGGGCACACCTATCAGTAATACAATATATTAATCACAAAAAACGAGAAAAACGATACATACTATAATAATAGAAAAATAACAAAACTTTCCGAGGACGGAAAGGGTCTTCAAATCAACGATAAACAAATCTCCACGAAACGAATCGTACACAAGATCCCCGGCAGCGACGCCAAAATTTTTGATGTTGATGTATGTGGTATGTGATAATTAAGATACGTTATAGGGTAAATTAGAAAATTACCTTTAGGAAAAAGTAATAGTTTAAAATTACCAAAGAAGGATTCAATTAAACACGTTGGTGAACCAAGTTCGTTGTACACAAAGATCGAGTGAATTTGAGACGTTTTGCTTCAATTTGGACAATTGATTCGAACTAGTTTTCGGTTTTTAAACTAAAATTAATTCTACCAATTTTAAGCTAATTAGTCCTAAGTGCATGAATCGTTCCCCGCTATATAATCTAAGAAAAACAAATATTGAAAATTAAAACTATCTAAAAGTAAACTTCTATTTATAAAACTAATTTTATTAAAAACTAATTCAATTAAAAACTTAATTATTTTGAAAACTATTTTTTTTATAACTAATTTACTTTCTAAAACTAATCAAACATTTTTATTTTGTTTTTATTTAATTATTATTAAAACTGAAACTTTATAAAAGTAATTTAAAAATAAAACTATTTAAATTTAAATGAAATTAAAATTAAGGTTAAATATATTTTAAAAACTGACAGCTTTAATTAGGGGTGAGCATAAAACCGAAAAACCGAACCAAAAATCAAAAAACCGAAAAAACGCACCAAAAAAAACCGCCCCATTTCAAAAACCGAAGGGATGGTTTTCATATTTTTTAAAACCGAATGTTTGGAGCGGTTTTTGGTTGCATGTATAAAACCGAACCAAAAAAACCACCCCGCTCCACTTACTTATTATTTTTTTTTTTTTTTGTAACTATGATTTTCGACTCATTGGCCGACTAATCCACGGGGTTTGAACCCACCGCCACACAGACTCAAACCTGGTAAAGCCCTCCCTTTTTAGGAGGTTGGTGTGGCCACTTCAAGGTTGTTTGCACCTAGTGGGAATTGAACTTGAGACCTCACACACTTTGGAGTGATAGCCACAAATCTTTTTACCACTAGGCCACGCTTGAGTGGTTGCTCCACATAGTTATTCAAATTAATATACTTTTATATCTTTAGATAGTTCTACTTGTGATATTTCTAATATGTTTAGTTGTTTTCTTTTTGTTTAAATATACACAATTGTAAAACATTTTAAAGTAATAGATCATGATTTATTTTCACCTGAACTTTGTTAGATTTGTGATTCCTATATACGAGTTTTCATTATGATTTTTAGTTTTTTTTTTATAATTTGATGGTAGCTGAAGTTACTATTATTGTAGTGTATATAATTATCTGAAACTATTATTGTCGGTTGCAACTTGCAATTATGATGAGTTTAATTTGTGTCGAAAGTGATCGATTATTAATGTGGTTTTTGTAAATAGAAAACGACCCAATGCGTAAAATGGAAGGTGAAAAAAAACCGAAATAAAAACCGAAACCGAACCGCTAAATTGAAAAAAACTGAAAAACCGAAACCGAAAAAACCGAATTCAAATGGCTTGCAATATGCAAAAACCGAAGTTTGCGGTTTGCGGTTTGGTTTTTGGTTTTAGCATAAAACCGCCCCAAACCGCCCCATGCTCACCCCTATCTTTAATACGAATTACTATATTAATTAAATTGACTGAAAATAAACTCACAAGAGCAGTTAGCTCAGATGGTTAAGTCACTTGGTTGTGAATCGTGAGGTCACGAGTTCGAGACCCACAAGGGCCATATTTTTGGTTATTATTTTTGAACTTGAAAATCTTGACAAAATAATACAACAGTTACTCCAAATCATTCGTTTGGATACTGAATATGTAACAAAACAATCAAATCAGCTTTATCATAAGCTAACATCAAATATCTCAATAAAATGAATATCAGCAATAACAAGCTGATCAGAACAATCAGCAATCAGATCATAAAAATACTAATTAAATAAATCAAACAAAAGCCCAAATCCAACAGATACTACACAAATTCTTCCTTAATACAGATTTTATTTAAAGCAGTTAAATCAATTACCTAACAAAAATCTATGAAAAAATTATAACATCAGGTAAATTCAGTCTTCACATATTTCGCTTATCAAAAACATTACAGCAAACAGATCTAGTTAAAACCTAATCCAATTCAATAGTTTAAACTGAATATCAACTCAGCAAATCAATTATTCCCAACTGATAACAAGTCATAAACACAAGTGAACCAAGCACCATAACATGAGATAGATTCGCAATCCAATTGAACAACTAAAATAGAAAAAACAGATCCCAAAACGACACAGCAGGACAAATATTACTATCTAATAATCAGACTAAATAAAACTTCTAAACATAACAGACTCATCAAAACATAGAAATTCAAACCAAATCAGTAAGCATTTATCAAAACAGTAAGAGGATTAACAGTCCTAATCAATAACATCTAAAAAATTTAAAACATATTAAAATTAAACTAAAATACTCTAATAACATGAAAGTAAAATGAAAGTGAAACTTTTGTAGAATCCATTGAGCAGATGCGCAGCACTGAGCTGGCCATATTAACTCTAATCTACTACACCATTCACCATTTAAAATCAACCCACGAATCTTTATTTGGAACAAACTCCATGGAACAAGACAACATCATGAACCGAAAATCCCAGCAACTATATTGGAAACTTAAACAGTGGGTTTAAGCTTGTACCCCCAAATTTACTCAATCATTTCAATTAGCTATGATTAAAGCTAATCCAAACAATAATCAATTATAACACTCTTTAGATCCAATATTGCAAATTATTTAAACTAAATACGAAATGCAAATTAAGGGAGAGATGAAACTGAAAAGCGAAGTTTTATTAAATCATTAAAAGCATTACAACTTTGAAAAAGTAAAATTACAATATTTATCACTAAACTAGAATTATAACTTTAAGTAAAATAAGGGATGACGAATTACATAGAAAAAGGGGGTTTATATAGGAAACCGAGAGGGGTAAGGGTTGAGGTTTGTTGAAGAAGAGGCGATTTTGAGCCTTTGATTCAGCATCTTTTATTCTCTTTCCTCCCAAAACTTGATCTAAGGGCTATTATTCATCCTCCTTCACTTGGATCGCCAGCGTGGCGGAACTTGTGTTTCTTCTAAGCTGATGTGGCATGTGATTGGCCAATCACAGCCAAGGATGACGAAATAGGGGTGCTGATGTGGAGCTTGGTACTAGCATCTTTCTTCCCCCATTTTTAGGGTTCTTGAACTGCTTCTCTTTTCCCCCTTTTTGATACAAGATACATTCTCTCGTTTTTTTTATCTTTTCTTTGTTGTGTCTTTTTGTTTTTGACCAAAAACTTTGACCTCCAAAGTAAATAAAACTTTTCCACCGTCATGTTTATTGGGCTATAGATGGACCTTCCATGTATGTAACATTCCATTAACTTAATCATGGGCTTGTAAACTTAATTCAGCTTCATTCTTTCCACATGGGCTTTTGTTTGATCCGTCTTTTGCAAATATACTTGGGCCAATTTTGGGCTTAATTTCCAAAAGTAAATATTATAAATCTACTATTGGGCTTTTGGGCCCAATAAGCAATTGTGGGTCCCACATGACAGAAATCCTTCAAAAACTTAATTCCTCGAACAAAATCGAACTTGTTTTTCGGCTTCCTCGATTTTTCTTCAATCTCGTGTGGTTTTTGCCGGTTTTATTGAACTTGGTACCTACACACATCAAACAACAAAACAAGCATATACAAGCAATTTTCATGATATATATGCATTTATTGGTTGTTTATTGATACAAATGATATAAGTAATTACACTCATATCAAACTCCCCTTTGCTAAGCAATTGTCGCGTCCTCACGCAATGATAAAATAAAACATTCACTACACTCTTATTCAACTTTTTGACATTTCATTTTGCAAAGACATAATGTATTGCTTTCATTATTTGAAAAATAACTTTAAGGATCATAAAACTCAAATAGATTCATCGTCCTCGACTTTTCACTTTTCCATGCCAAGTGCAAAAACAAGATCATTGTCAATCATAAGCCCCAAAATTAATCCAACTCATACAAGTAATTTGTGTTAAACTCAATCTCCTACTATTCCTAATTGTATCTCTAGATTTTATCTGTCATTCACCCAAAGGCTCATTCGACTTATTTGATATTTATTAATCAAAAAATGAAGGCAAAAACGGTGTAAACTCAACACTCAAAACCTAACCCCGACTTCAAAAACCGTTGTCACTAAAGAAAGCCCACATCAAGGATAACTTAACACGATTTAAGGGATAAATCCCCGGACCCGAAATTTGGCTAATAGGACTACTTAAAAGCAACAATAAAAACCTCCAAAGTCAATTATGACCTTATTAATGGAGTTAGCAGCAATTACACCATAACACCTTGTGGCTCTTTAAGATGTAATTGTGCTCCTTATTTAAAATCCACACCCTAAGGCTCCTTGGACAAAAATAAGGGAATTGACATTCACCATCCCACCTTATGGCTCATGATGATGAAGCAATTCTTATTCAACATGTCCCCTTGCCATACACCCTAAGGCTCTAATGACAAAGTTAGTGCTACATGACTCCCACCCGAAGGCTCCTAGAGAACATGTTTTTATTTATTCAATTTTATTAATATGATATGTATAGTAAGCCAAATTTCCGCAATCCCATGATCAAAATTCCATGACGCTGACACCCTTAATGTGTTCTCACTTTAATTACAAGGGAAGAAAAAGAAGGAGTTACGAGTTAAGATATCAAGCCTAAACCACTAAAAACTTCATTTATTAAGCAATTATTTATTCAAGCGTGAAAAATAAATACGAGAAGATTAAATCAAACACAAAGTACTTACACAAAGAAGAGTTAAATTTAGAAACTTATGATTAAACTCTATCATCTCTTGTTCTCCATATTGTAAAATTCCAAAAATGTGAAATAAATGGATACTTAGCCTATTAAATCAAAGTTTTGGGTTTTCAAGTCATCTATAGGATCTTGCATCTTCTTATACTTTTTCAAGTTTTAGAATTTGCGTTTTAAAGTTCCCTTGATAAACGACTTTCTAGGATCAATTATAGGAACTTGCGAAAAGTTCTTATTCTTAACCCGTATGAATTAAGACTTTCGCGTTTTAAAGTTTCCTATATAAAAGCCTAGCAAAACTTAATTCAAATACATTAAGGAAAAGCTAAGGTAAAAACCGAGTCGAGTCAAAAAATATTTTTATTTTCACCAACGGAAAGCCTACATTCGTGTCAAAAGCACTTATTTTCTTTATTAAAACTTAAAAATAACACTAAAAAATTAAAATTTTATAAAAAACGAGAAAAACGATTACGTTTGGACACGACAATAGTAATTGCAAGCGATTATATCGATTGACTCCCCCATGCTAAAACCAAACATTGTCCTCAATTTTTCTTAGCTCAAGAGTAACACCCCCTTGCTAAAACACGAAGAGTCTAATGCAACATCCTAACATGGAAAGAGCACACAAATCTATAAGCCGTTTATTAATTATGCCTCAAGATAAAACGTTAGTCGATAAAAATCAAAGGATAGAGAGTGTGCCCCTTTTTGGCATTCAAAGATTGGAAGATCAAGTGGACCGGCAAAAACCGAACACGGGAGTCTTCAAAGATTAGGGTCATACCTAAGATTCACAAAACAACAAAACACGAGCACGAGCTTGAAAGATCAAGCCTTATTAGTTGTTAGAAAATAGAAAGAAGATAGAATGTATGGGACTACCCCACAAGGCACCTCGTTTTTGTTAACCGAGTCATAAGCTCAACTCGATCCCCGCATTCATTGGTCCTTAGGGAAAATGGTGAAAACCGGCATAATGGAATAAAATCCATAATAAAGCACGATGTCGGGGTCAAAGATTACGTCCTCGTTGTCGGATGACAACGAAAGGATAAAACTCCAACACAAGTCTCCAAAAAGAGATGGTATTCATAAATAATGGTATGGATATAGTATGCTCCCCGAGATAAACTCGCACCAAGATGATCGAAAAATCTTTCAATTATTACATCGGTGAAAGGCCAAGATTTCCCTAAAACAATGATTCTGGGATCGAATACCTCGTCCTCAGTGGAGAAAGGAATAGACAACACGGTGTCGTCCCCCTATGCTAATCCAAAATCATATGAAGCACATGGTAATGGTGTGGTAAAAGTTTCAACCATAGTGGTTTCAACTTGCATGACTTTGTCGACCTTGTCACTCTTAGGAATGTGAATAAAGGGGTCATGATACTCAATATGAGTCACATGAAAAACCCGCACATTAAGATCAAAGCGAGTGGGAGGGAGATTCGGAATAAAGAAAATTTCTCCATCCTGGTCGACATATTCATCATCACAAAAGGTATGAGATGAAGGAGGTATGATGCTCTCAAAATCCTCTTTAAACAATGGATTATTGTTCATTGAAATTTCAAAAAGAGGATTCGAGTAAGTCACAAAAGTGTCTTCATTCTCGTCATCACAAGAAATATCCGAGAAAGTATCAAGTGTGTCACACTCGGATACAAGATCATCATTCTCATTAGAAGGAAATTCATCGGAAAATTACTCGAGAATGGTAGGTAAATCATGAGAAACAATTCCCGATGGAAGTGGATCAATGATAGCAAAAAGTTCATCGACGAACTCATCCAACGAATAGTCACTAACCTCACTCGGTGTGAAGTTAGGAATCAAAGGCTCTTCACCGGAAGATTGTGCCTTAATATCATCAATTTGGTCCTTCGGAGGGAGTGAAAATGAGTCCATTTTCAATGATTTTTCAATTAAAGCAATATCACTCTCGGGATCAAAATTCTCACTATCAAACTCACTAGCATCAAATGGTTCACTTAGGTAGTTATTAATTTCCTTTTCAATCTTAGAACTATCATCCTCGTGTGGAGTGAGTGGAGATGAGGTAATATTACAACATGTTTCAACAAGACAAGAATCTTCCTTTGAAATTAACTTTTCTTTTTCAAAAAATGAGGGTTCCATCGTTGGCAAATCACCTTTGTACAAGAGAGATTCCTTGTTTGTGTCACTTTCAATAGGTTTATCAAGTTTCACACTTTCCACTTTCTTAGAAACCAATCTTGGAATTTTTTTTCCGGTTTGAAAATCATATGTTTATTCCCATGAAACAATTTAAGCTCCTCTTCTTTCATATCAACTAAAACATCAGCCGTGCACAAAAATGGTCGTCCTAAAATTATAGGCACTCGGGGATTTGTCTCATAATCAATGATTGCAAAATCGGCAAGGTAAACGAACTCCTCCACTTTAACAATGACATTTTCCGCTATACCAACCGGACGGGTGGTAGTACCATTAGCGAGCTCAATGATCATTCGAGTGGGCATAAGTCGCAAATAGTCAAGAGTTTTCCAAATGGCTAAGGGTATTACGTTAATACTAGCTCCTAGATCGGCTAGAGCTTTGTATTCCCCAAGCTCATCAAAAACACAAGGTATCAAGAATTGACCCGGATCATTATATTTCTTGGGAAAGAAATCAAGGAAATCCGAGGTACTAATCACATTTAAAGTAGCCTTGGTGACATTAAGAAAAGTTTCTTTAGGTGGAACATAAAGCTCAAGCTTTCTTTCTAAATTATCATAAGCGGTGATAGCCTTAAGCTCTCCCCTCGGGTTTGGAATGGTATTACTAGGTAAGCAACCCGAAGAAGATGGTTTACTCATAAAGGATTCAAACATCGAAAGCAATTTGTTTTGATTTTGTTCCAAACTTTGTTGCATACGGTTTTGACTTTGCTCTATTTGTTGCTCAAAACGGTTTTGGATTTGCTCTAATATTTGTTCAATTCTTTGATGGTTAAGCTCAATCTTATTATTTTGCCCCTTGATCGTATTTTGAAACTCATTTTTCAAAGTTGCCATTTGTCCTTGAATATTATTTTGAAAAGCTTTCAAATTTGCCACATTCATTTTAATGTAGCTTGACAAATCATTTTGGTTATTGCTTTGAAAACCTTGATTGTTTTTATTAGCGTTAAAACCATTTCCTTGATTGTAATTCCCTTGGTTACCACAGTTAAAATTATTCCCATTATTCCCATTGTTGTACCTATATTGAACCGGTGGAAAACCCGGTGGAGCAACATGATTTTGATGAGGAACTTGACCGTTGGAGCCATAAGTTCCCGTCGCGGCAAAAGCACTAGCTTGATCAAACCCCGTGGTTGAACAAGCATAATTAGGATGTGCTCCACCACATGATACACAAAAGTTCTCAACCACATTAATCGATCCATGCGGATTCTTCCTAAGCTCATTCAAAATCGTGTCAATCTTAGAGTCCAATCTAGCAATCTCGATATTAGACGAATTCACATTGGAAACACTCGGTGTGTTTCGTGAATATTATGCTCTACACTTATTCTCAATTATACACCACGCGTCTCTCGGAGTTTTTCTTAAAAGACTACCACCCGCGGCGGCATTTAAAGAATCTTGTTCAATCATATTAAGCCCATTATAAAAAGTATTGATTTGATGCAATTCCGAGAAACCGTGGTGTGGACATTGTCTTAACAAATCTTTAAACCTATCCTAAGCAACCCCAAACGATTCATGCACTTTTTGTTCAAATCTAGTGATTTCGTTCTTATAGTGTGTTGTTTTGGATGGTGGAAAGAAGTAATTCATGAACTTAGACACTAAATCATCCCATGTTAAGATCGAACCCGGTGGTTCTTTCTCATACCAAATCTTAACATTACCCTCGAGCGAGTACGGAAAAAGCATGAGCTTAATCGCGTCATTCGGCACATCTCTAAACTTGAGAGTCGAGGTAATTCGAAGAAAATTCCGAATGTGAGAACTATCGGTCTCATTTCCACGAAATTGGTCGGCACGAATGAGCGATAAAAGACCCGTCTTAATCTCAAAATGATCCGCCAAAATAGCCGGCACAACGATTGCTTCCCCATACCCTTCGGTGGGTGCACGGAGCAATTCCTCCATTGTTCGGTTATCGGCCATCTCTACAACAATAGGTGGAAGCTCGGGTTCCACTATTCGTTGTTGACGATTTCTATGAGGAATATTTTCAAGCCTATTAAAATCAATCACAAGTCTAGAAAAACGTAATTGCATAAACCAAAGTGACGAGAATTTTAGAGGATTGAAGAAAAGAAATTAGACAAGAAGAAGATTATTTGGTATTTTTATTTGGTATTTCTCAATAAAAAATGATCGATAAAAAACAAGGAATAAGGATAACTACTATGGAAGTAAATTACCCTCGGTCGACTTTGAAACGATAGGTGAAAACCTAAACGTCTCGAGGTTCAATAAGTAAACAACAAAAATAAGATTTAATACTACTTGAGTTGGCAAACCAATAATCGGTCGTCCCTCTCAATATACGCACAAGCAAGCGGGGAAACGAGGTGGCACAAAGCACTTAAAAACCTTTTTCCTTAGACGGCCTTTTATACCACGTCGCCGTATACCCACCTTATAGTTTGTATAAATCGAGTTCAAACTTTTTATTAGTATTTATCTATTTTGCCTTTTTATTTTTGTTTTGGATTCGAATACAATAGCTAGGTGATAAAATCCCAACTAAGGCCTTATTTGAAAGTAGGTAAATTTATTGTTCTACGTAATACATTAATTAATCAAAAAAAACGAGAAAAACGATACATACTATAATAATAGAAAAATAACAAAACTTTCCGAGGACAGAAAGGGTCTTCAAATCAATGATCAACAAATCTCCACGAAACGAATCGTACACAAGATCCCCGGCAGCGGCGCCAAAATTTTTGATGTTGATGTATGTGGTATGTGATAATTAAGATACGTTATAGGGTAAATTAGAAAATTACCTTTAGGAAAAAGTAATAGTCTAAAATTACCAAAGACGGATTCAATTAAACACGTTGGTGAACAAAGTTTGTTGTACACGAAGATCGAGTGAATTTGAGACGTTTTGCTTCAATTTGGACAATTGATTCGAATTGGTTTTCGGTTTTTAAACTAAAATTAATTCTACCAATTTTAAGCTAATTAGTCCTAAGTGCATGAATCGTTCCCCGCTATATAATCTAAAAAAACAATTATTGAAAATTAAAACTATTTAAAAGTAAACTTCTATTTATAAAACTAATTTTATTAAAAACTAATTCAATTAAAAATTTAATTATTTTGAAAACTACTTTTTTATAACTAATTTACTTTCTAAAACTAATTAAACATTTTTATTTTGTTTTTATTTAATTATTATTAAAACTGAAACTTTATAAAAGTAATTTAAAAATAAAACTATTTAAATTTAAATGAAATTAAAATTAAGGTTAATATATTTTAAAAACTGACAGCTTTAATACGAATTACTATATTAATTAAATTGACTGAAAATAAACTCACAAGAGTAGTTAGCTCAGATGGTTAAGTCAATTTTCTGTGAATCGTGAGGTCACGAGTTCGAGACCCACAAGGGCCATATTTTTTGTTATTATTTTTGAACTTGAAAACCTTGATAAAATAATACAACAGTTACTCCAAATCATTCGTTTGGATACTGAATATGTAACAAAACAATCAAATCAGCTTTATCATAAGCTAACATCAAATATCTCAATAAAATGAATATCATCAATAACAAGCTGATCAGAATAATCAGCAATCAGATCATAAAAATACTAATTAAATAAATCAAACAAAAGCCCAAATCCAACAGATACTACACAAATTCTTCCTTAATACAGATTTTATTTAAAGTATTTAAATCAATTACCTAACAAAAATCTATGACAAAATTATAACATTAGGTAAATTCAGTCTTCACATATTTCGCTTATCAAAAACATTGCAGCAAACAGATCTAGTTAAAACCTAATCCAATTCAATAGTTTAAACTGAATATCAACTCAGCAAATCAATTATTCCCAACTGATAACAAGTTTCTATAACGGACAAACAGATATATTAGCAGTCGAAACAAGATCAATATCAGCAGTCTTCTAACAAATCAAAAATCAGTTCGAATTGAATCGATGAACAATACTCAGCAGTCATAAACACAAGTGAACCAAGCACCATAACATGAGATAGATTCGCAATCCAATTGAACAACTAAAATAGAAAAACAGATCCCAAAACGACACAGCAGGACAAATATTACTATCTAATAATCAGACTAAATAAAACTTCTAAACATAACAGACTCGTCAAAACTTAGAAATTCAAACCAAATCAGTAAGCATTTATCAAAACGGTAAGAGGATTAACAGCCTAATCAATAACATCTAAAAAATTTAAAACACATTAAAATTAAACTAAAATACTCTAATAACATGAAAGTAAAACGAAAGTGAACCTTTTGTAGAATCCATTGAGCAGATGCGCAGCGCTGAGCTGGCCATATTAACTCTAATCTACTACACCATTCACCATTTAAAATCAACCCACGAATCATTATTTGGAACAAACTCCATGGAACAAGACAACATCATGAACCGAAAATCCCAGCAACTATATTTGAAACTTAAACAGTGGGTTTAAGCTTTTACCCCCAAATTTACTCAATCATTTCAATTAGCTATGATTAAAGCTAATCCAAACAATAATCAATTATAACACTCTTTAGATCCAATATTGCAAATTATTTTAACTAAATACAAAATGCAAATTAAGGGAGAGATGAAACTAAAAAGCGAAGTTTTATTAAATCATTAAAAGCATTACAACTTTGAAAAAGTAAAATTACAATATCTATCACTAAACTAGCATTATAACTTTAAGTAAAATAAGGGATGATGAATTACATAGAAAAAGTGGGTTTATATAGGAAATCGAAAGGGGTAAGGGTTGAGTTTGTTGAAGAAGAGGCGATTTTGAGCCTTTGATTCGGCATCTTTTCTTCTCTTTCCTCCCAAAACCTGATCTAAGGGCTGTTATTCATCCTCCTTCACTTGGATCGCCGGCGTGGCCGAACTTGTGTTTATTCTAAGCTGATGCGGCATGTGATTGGCCAATCACAGCCAAGGATGACCAAATAGGGGTGCTGATGTGGAGCTTGGTACTAGCATCTTTCTTCCCCCATTTTTAGGGTTCTTGAACTGCTTCTCTTTTCCCCCTTTTTTATACCAGATACATTCTCTCGTTTTTTTATCTTTTCTTTGTTGCGTCTTTTTGTTTTTGACCAAAAACTTTGACCTCCAAAGTAAATAAAAATTTTCCACCGTCATGTTTATTGGGCTATAGATGGACCTTCCATGTATGTAACATTCCATTAACTTAATCATGGGCTTGTAAACTTAATTCGGCCATTTCATTCTTTCCACATAGGCTTTTGTTTGATCCGTCTTTTGCAAATATACTTGGGCCAATTTTGGGCTTAATTTCCAAAAGTAAATATTAAAAATCTACTATTAGGCTTTTGGGCCCAATAAGCAATGGTGGGTCCCACATGAAAGAAATCCTTCAAAAACTTAATTCCTCGAACAAAATCGAACTTGTTTTTCGGCTTCCTCGATTTTTCTTCAATCTCGTGTGGTTTTCGCTGGTTTTCTTGAACTTGGTACCTACACACATCAAACAACAAAACAAGCATATACAAGGCAATTTTCATGATATTTATGCATTTATTGGTTTTATATTGATACAAATGATATGAGTAATTACACTCATACATATACTATTTAAACTTTACTTATTTTTATAATCCAGCTTATTTCTAATTATGGAAACTTACTATTTTTGGAAACTTTCTATTTTTAGAAACTTACTATTTATGGAAACCTGCTATTTTATGAAAGTTACTTGGTATTACAATACAAGTATTATAATACAATAATACATGAACAATGCATAATACAACATCAGAATAGCTACAGTTAACACAGTAAACAGTAAAACATGACAGAATACGTATAACAAGCTAATAATACACGAAACCAGTGAAACAGACGTAATTCATACAACTCATACACGTCTATATTTCTTATGTAGTATTATCCGTCAAGGCGTAGTAGTCTTCATCGTTTTCATTAGCTTCTACTGGACATAAGGTACGGATTTCTCGTCCTTCAGTAAGGACAATCTCTTCCTTCATTAGGATTTCCCGTATGCAGCCAACTGTTTTCCCCAGTAGTTACAAATTAAATGCTTATGTTTTATTAGTTACTTTAGCCATATACATGCATGACTAGTTTCACTTAGTTATGGAGGTACCATAACCATAACACTAGAGGCACTAGTGTTATGACTTTACCTCGGCGGAGTGATAGCTCGTGGCGTCCCTTTCAGTTATTTGGCCATTATATTTATTATGTTATCATGTAGGGCGTATGGGTGCATCCTAGGTTCAGTTTTAGTCAGGATTTCATGGTGAATGTTGTGTGTGCCTTGCATCCTTCGTAAGGAGCTGATCCTTCCTACCCATTACCAATCAATTAGAGGCATCCCCTATAATTTACATGACGAGGTCACCCCTCCAAGTATTCATGCACGTTGTTGACCTCATGACCTATATTAGATTTTGGCATATTAACTAATACAGATTTTCATAAGTAACATAAGCTATGTTTTCAGAACTAAAATCAGTAAACATGACAGGTAACTAGGTTTTCCAGGACTTATTCATTTATGTTGTTATTCATGCTTTATGCTGTTTATATGCTTTCATATTCTATGTCTTCCATGCTTTATTGTATATCCGTGCACTGAGCGTTATGCTCAGCCGTCTACTTTTCCATGTTTCCAAACGGCAGGTACCCAAGGTTGCAAGTAGGAACTCCATAGTATGTGCATTCGGGTTGGAAGTTATCCGGCCTCTTTTACCTTATGCATTTATTCCTACTTTATCATATTTTACCTCTTTTGGACATTGTTTAGTCCTTTCATTTACAGTACTTAATATTGCTTGTGTGTGAGTTACTAGACTACCGATGTTTGATTCCGGTATTTCTATTTATGGTCAGGAATGTTTAGACATTTACCTTGCATGCTTTGATGACACGCCATAATTTACTGTAGCATTCGATCTTAACAAATGGGGTGTTACATCTACGTTTTTCCTTCTGATTTGACTCCTTTTCTTTTTAAATTTCCTTTCAAAATATCTTGAGAACATCACATAAATTTTATATAGGACTTGTCCTTTCACTGTCACTTCATATTTTAAGTGGAGAACGCATTGTTAGTTAGACATGTTGACGGGAAAATATTTAGAGCTTAAGGTATCATAACGCTGGTCGGGCGTTAAATCAATATGGTACGGCGTTGAGCCGTGTTATGGTATCGAAAACTTCCAATTCCAATGTCGTTGTGGCTATGCGTTAATGCATGAACGCCTTCAACAAATAAGGTGATACGTGTAGAAGGGTATAAAGGTAGGGACGTGATTTGCACACTTACACTGTGTTCTCAAGTTTTTTTTAAGAAACGAAGAGGAAAGAAAGGAAAATTAAAAAGATTTGTGTTCTCTAGATTTTTTATGAAAGGAATGGGAAGAGGAAGAGAGAGGAAGGAAATAGACCACTAGTGTTATATATTCTACACATAATCCGTCCAAAATCGGACGAAAAGAGAGAGAAAGCCTTTTGCAACATTTTAAGGATATGGTAAATTACTAATATATCCCTATTAACATGAATATAGTACTGTATCACTTCACATGGCACAGACAAACTCTTTTTATTATTTACGAACTAACTAGTGGTCATACGTTTTGTATTGATTTCTTCTTCCCACAAGTTGTTTTCGTAAATAGTATAGTGTAGTAGTACTAATGTTAATAAAAAATTGTTGCTAACCATATTTTAGTAGACGTATACATAATATAGATAAATAGTAGTACTAATGTGGTTATATGTTTTGCATACCCATCAACGTTTTATAAATTTGCATATGATTTCATTTTGACATAAGTTTGAGCCAAAAACTTCTTTAAAAATCGTGTATTCTATCTATACCTTATACATTATTTTAGTTTCATTGTGTATATTCGTCATGTATGTTAACTGGCATGATTTCCAATAATTTGAAGCATGACGGATAGATTTTTATCTTGGACATGCTTTCATAATACAACTATAACAAAAATACAAGGTAATTTAAAAGTAATTTAGTAATTATGTTAAGTTCTAGTTCCTTTCTTTCCATCTAAAGATATAAAGTAAAGAACATGAACTATCACACTTTCTTTTCTTCCTTATATGATCTCTTCCTATCTTTTCACATCCCATCCCATTCCATTTATTTTTTAAAACTCGAGAACAGAGCGTTAGGGATGACAACGGGTCGAGTTCGGTTTGGGTTTTACTGTACCCATACCCGCACCCGTTTATAATATCAAAACCCGCACCCGTTTATAATATCAAAACCCGCGTCCGCCCCAATACCCGACGGGTACCCGATTACTGTTTCCCAAGGGGTTTTCAGTTTTTATCCGCGGGTATCGGGTATCCACAATTAAATTTCGTTGGACATATTTCTACGTATAAAGTTTAAAAAAACCCGATGAAAAACAATCAAAATACCCTAATATAATTTTTAAAGTTTTTAGAAGATGAAGAATACTAATTAAATATCATATCATGCGATTTAATGTATCGAATAAATCATTGTTTTATTTAAAGTTATAAAATCAAAATATGCTTGATCACAAACATTTTAATGCATACAAAATGTAACTAATATAAGCATTTCATTTGTTTAATTATATTCGTCTACTATTTCGCACAATTTAAAAATTATATAAAATAGCAATAAACGATATGTATTTTGGTAAACGGGTACGTATACGGGTAAACGGGGCTGGTATTACTAAAACCCGAACCCGTACCCATGAAAAAAAATATCTCAACCCGAACCCGCATCCAAACCCGCTAACCCGAACCCGACCCAATCGGTTCGGGTTTCGGTTTTCTCCATCGGTTTCGGATGATTTTTCCATCCCTATGCACACTTCTTGGATTGATTAGCACACTCCAAAATATAATGTTTTGACATTTATAACTTTATATCAATGAATATGAATAAAAGTGATATAAGGGTATATATGTCAAAACATCATATTTTAATGTGTGTAAATCAATCTAATCCAAGAAATGTGCAAATCAATTCCCATCAAAATAACATGACAAGAAAACTGTGTGGACAAAGTAAAATGATCTGTGTGCTTATCATCTCCCAATCAAAAAGTATATATACGGAATGAATAATATATTTAACTGTATACGAGAGGGCCTAAATTTAAAAAATAAGTACAGGAAACTATATCAATGATCCAAATTGGTACATTGACACCGGCGCAACAGATCACCTAACTAGTGATCTGGATCGACTTACTGTTCAAGATCGTTACCATGGTAAAGATCAGGTCCAAGTGGCAAATGGAGCAGGTTTGTAAATTTCTCATATTGGTCATTCAAAAATTTCTGGTTTAGGCAAACCTTTAAAGCTTAAAAATATTCTTCATGTTCCTAAAATTAATAAACACCTTCTCTCTGCCTATAAACTTGTCTCCGACAATAATGTTTTCATTGAAATTCACCCTGATTCTTTTTCTGTTAAGGACAAGGACACGAAGAGAACGCTTCTATTCGGTAAAAGCAAAGGTGGTCTATACCCTGTGCCACTTGGTCGCTACTTTCCTCGTACTCCTCATCATGTGTCTTCAAGTGTTAAAGTGTCCGCTTCCCAATGGCATCAGCGTCTTGGTCATCCAACTTCTGATGTGGTCAAGTCTATTTTACGGTCAAGTAAATTAGGGTGTTCTTTTGATAATAACGAGTCTGTATGTGACGCTTGTCAGCGTGCTAAGAGTCATCAGTTACCTTATAAAAACTCTGTTCATGTTACTCACCATCCACTTGAGCTTGTTCACACGGATGTTTGGGGTCCTGCTCAAGTTTCTAGTGGCGGTTTTCGTTATTATGTTAGTATTTTGGATGATTATAGTCGTTACACCTGGATTTATCTTATCAAACATAAATCTGATGTTGAACAAGTCTTTTACAACTTTCAAAATCATGTTGAACATCTTTTGAATGCCAAAATTCGAACCATTCAATCCGATTGGGGGGTGAGTATCACAAACTTCACAAATATTTCCAAACAACAGGAATTTCTCGTCGTGTGTCATGTCCTCACACATCCCAACAAAATGGAATTGCTGAACGAAAACACCGACATATAGTTGAAACAGGTTTGGCCCTACTTTCTCACTCCTCTCTTCCACTTCGTTTTTGGGATGAGGCGTTCCTAACAGCATGCTATCTTATAAATCGCATGCCTAGTCGCACCATAAACAACTCCACACCTATCACATGTCTCCTAAATATAACCCCTGATTACTCTTTCCTTCATAATTTTGGGTGTGCCTGTTGGCCAAGCTTACGCAAGTACAACTCCCACAAACTTGATTTTAGATCTAAAATGTGTGTCTTTCTTGGATACAGTTGTATGCACAAAGGATACAAGTGTCTTGATAAGAGTACAGGTCGCATATACATCTCTCGGGATGTAGTTTTTGATGAGTCCCGATTTCCTTTTGCAACTTCATCTACGTCCACCACACCCTCGCCTACATCCCAAATTGTGTCTTTTCCTCAATCTGAAACAGGAATTCTAAATGACCATATGAGATATTATGACCTCTCTATGTTATTATCTAACAACATTGATAATATTGATGCAGCCGCAGCGCCATTAGCTCCTGTTCAAAGTTTTTGCAGGCCAGACAATGAGAATTCCCAGTAACAACCACCACAGCCAGTTCCACCGGCATCGACTCAGCAATCGCAGCCGATTCTACCACACCTAGACCCACCAGTCTTTGAGACACCAGTGGGTTCACCAACGCCGAGTACATCTGCTCCGGCGACCGGTGACGGCAACACATCCACCGCCATTAGTGATTCCTCACCTACTATCCCACCTCCTCCATGAGTCGTTACTCGTGGTCGTGCCGGCAAGTTGTTTCCTCGCCAACTTACTGATGGACGTATAATCTATGATGCGAACAAAAGAGCTGTTATGACTGCTCCTACTTCTCATCATTTGGCTCTGGTTGAACCAACTTGGCGTAAAGCCATGGAAGTCGAGTTTGCAGCACTTCAGAAGAATAACACCTGGTCTCTCGTACCTCGCCCCAATGGTGTTAATGTAGTTGGCTGTAAATTGATTTTTAAACTCAAACAGCATCCGGATGGCTCTATTGATACATATAAGGCACGACTTGTGGCTCGTGGCTTTACTCAACAGTATGGCGTTGATTACTTGGACACATTTAGTCCAGTGGTTAAACCTGTCACAGTTCGCCTTATTCTCTCTCTCGCAGTATCTCGCAAGTGGCATTTAAGACAAATCGATGTAAGTAATGCTTTTCTTCACGGTTTTCTAAATGAAGAAGTTTATATGCAACAACCCCCAGGTTTTGAAGACTCTTATCGACCTCAGTATGTGTGCAAGTTACAGAAGGCCATCTACGGTCTTAAACAGTCTCCTCGCGCATGGTTCTCTCGGCTGAGTGACAAGCTCTTCCAACTTGGTTTTCGATCTTCGAAAGCTGACCCATCGCTCTTTGTTTTTCAAGATAAAGATGTTGTCATTTATATGCTTGTCTATGTGGATGACATTGTCATCACTGGCTCCTCGCAGAAGGTGGTTGATGCACTGGTTCGCACCTTATCTGGATCCTTTCCAATCAAGGATCTTGGCAGGTTAAACTATTTTCTTGGGATTGAAGTTATTCACAATTCAGGAGGAATAACTCTTATGCAACACAAGTATGCTACTGATCTACTTCATCGTGTTAACATGGTGAATTGTAAAAGTGTTTCAACCCTGATGTCTGTAACAGAAAAGTTGTCTCGTGAGTATGGAGAGGTTCTTAGTGATGATGATGCTTTTAAATACAGAAGTATGGTTGGAGGTCTACAGTATCTCACACTAACCAGGCTCGACATTTCGTTTGCGGTTAATAAAGTGTGCCAATATCTCTCTAAACCGACAGACATTCATTGGGAAGCAGTCAAGCGAAATCTACGTTATGTAAAAGGCACGGTAAATGCTGGACTTCGATTTAGACACTCTAACTCTACACTTCTAAGTGTATTCACAGATGCTGATTGGGCCGGATGCTTGGATTATCGCAGGTCTACGGGAGGATTCGTAATCTTCCTTGGACCAAATCTGATTTCTTGGAGTTCACGCAAGCAACCCACAATATCTAGATCAAGTACAGAAGCAGAATACAAGGCTCTTGCCAATGGTACAGCTGAAGCAACATGGGTTCAATCGCTGCTCAAGGAATTAGGTGTTCGACAGCCTAGACCTCATGTCTTATGGTGTGATAACTTAGGGGCAACCTATCTAACAGCCAATCCGGTATTCCATGCGCGTACAAAGCACATAGAAGTAGATTTTCATTTCGTTAGAGAGAAGGTAGCTATGGGTGCTCTTGATGTTCGATTCATTTCATCTGGCGATCAGATAGCAGATAGTCTCACAAAGCCGGCAACTAAGATTATGCTCGAGAAGCTAAGAAACAATCTTAACCTTGACACAGTTAAGATTGAGGGGGAATGTAAACAAAATAGATAAGGGCTAAAATATAGTCTAGATAATTATCAAGTTTAGATAAGTATCAATGTTGTATAAGATCCTATTATTATGGATCTTATGTTTATCTTCTCTGTATTCTGTAACTATATATACTTAATAGAATCCCTCATCATTTATACAGCAAAATACATCTGTTAACTATGACATGGATGAAATAACTCGTTAGTTGTAAAACTATAATCATCTTTAATATTTAGTTGACCTTAATGAGATGTTAATTGAATATATTCTTATGCATTTTACCCAACTAAATTTTGCGTTATCAAAATCTAAAATATTTCTTGACTCATAAGTCAAAAATTATAAGTTAAAGTCCAAAGTTTTAACCAAAATCAAATCCGAATATGGGTGATATGATGTGACCAAGCAAATTCTTACATCAATGCTTCTGTTGTCCAAGCATCAACTACGGGTTTGAAGGAGTCCTTACATCATCGTTTAGTACCTCGTGGCAAAATTAATCATTTGTTACCTTGTTTGAAATATATGATGAAACAATACCTCTCTATACAACCGACCATGGGCGGAGATAAAGGGGTCACAAATGTCATCTGACCTCTATTGAAAAAATTGTAGTGTAAATTTTCAAAAATTTTCGGATATCTTTAAAGTTTGACCTTCTAAAAACCATCATGGAGTGTAATTTATAAAAAATATTTAAGTTTGACTTGCCTAGCCGAACTTTCTCGATGCGCGCTCCTACCGCCCAAAGAAGAGAATAGCTAGCAAATAATGCAAAATTAGATATCGAAGAGATATTTAGTTCAGGTTCATCAGCTTGTTCATTTGAGATTGAGTTTTAAGTACAAAAGAGGTGTTTGGCATAAGATTTCAACTAACATTTTGAGTACTTTTTTCACTGATGAAAGAATAATGATCAACACAGATCGAATGACATTTAAAAAGATTTCCTGGTTGCTGATCTTGAGTACAACTATACAAGATCATTTGAACTTTGAAGGGGATGTTGTTACGAGACGGAATGTTTACTTCAAAATGCCATTAACCGGGTTTCCCGCCAAAAGACGAAATGACTACTCAAGACTACTACATAATACCACATTTGTGTAAACAATTTTCCCTCTTAATTTCTCTTGTGTAACTTTTAAGTGATTCTAACAAACTTTCTCTAAAATCCACCACTAATAATCAATAGAACGCCGGACTAATCTTTTCTTATCTCATGATTGTCCAAGCTTATTGAAATCAGTAATGAATCATAAGTGATTCCTAGAGGTGCTTATCAACTTTTAGCGGCGTCCTTCTTCACTTTCATCTTCAGGTGGTTGGGGATCAATTCCAAAGTTCCAACCCAGTATTTAGCAATCTCGTCAAATCTCATATGCTTCATTTCTTGATTCGAAAGTTTTTTGGCTGACATCAGTTCATTTTATGTTTGATTAAGCAAAGCAAAGTTAAGTAAGGTCTTCTGGGATGGAGTGCGGCGTCAGCTTTAAGCCTAAAGATGAGCAGCCCATAAACCATACCTTGCAAACGTAGAGCTCTTTGTTATGCCTTCCACCTGGTGTTGCTACGTTATCAAGAAGGGGCTTTGAGACAGGAAGTTAAATGAGGTTCTGGCAAAACAATGATAGGTGTGTAAACACCCATCCTTTTACCACTTATTTCTGGCTAAAACAAGACCAAAACACGTATTTAATATCATTTGTTTGGAATTATGCGTGGTTTTTGTGTTTATTGTGTTTTCAGAGTCAACCGGGAGAATATTGAAGAAAACATGGGATTGCACGGCTTTATTCGAGGAAAAAGACTCAAGACGAAGTCTATTGTCCAAGAGACGCAAAAGATTTGAAGTCATTGTGCCTATTTGAAGATTTATCGAAGAATAGGGCCAAAGATGGAAGATTCATATATGTCGAAGAACTCGAGTCTACCAAACAAAAGATTATAAGACGAGTTGGAATTATTCACCGACACTTCTAAAAAATCCAAAGTCGGGAACGTTTATTTAAAGAAGCGTGAAGACTAAAGAAGAAAGAAGAAAAGAAGCCCGATACCAAAGCCCATTCACAAGCCCATACACACGCCTATATAAAGGCCCTTACTTCACAAATTTCACACACTTAGTTAGTTTTAGTTTAGTTTTTCATTTTTCTCTAGTTTTAGAGAGAGAAAGTTCCAAACTTTCTCTCACTAAACTTTTTCTTTGTTTTCATCTTTTAAATTCAAACTTTCATTAATCTTTGTACTTGGAAATCTTTTAATTAAAAGTTTAAGTTTAAGTTGGTGTTCTTCAATCTTCTTCTTCATTTCTTGGATTTTCTTTGCTTTTGATCCGAAATCCATAACCCACACGGATGAACTTCGTTTGGTGTTTAGAGGATTGAAAGGATAATCTTTCTACTACTTTTTAAGCTTTTATGTGTATAGGCTATAAGCTCTTAATGCTTATTTGCTTATTTCAAATATAGCTTAATGTTTTCGGATTTCCTCAAAGTTTTAGTCTTATAAAAGTTCCTTTCATAAAGTTCAAGATTTTTCGTTTCTAAAAATTGTTAAATTTTAGCTTTTTGAGTTATTTAAAGTCCCGGTTAAAGTAGCTTATTTTATATGCTTATTGAAATTTTTGCTTTCCACCATTTTCGGATTGATTTGAGCTTCCATCGCAACACAAGGTTTTACACACATTCCGACGGTTTCTTGCTTAGTATCGCAATAACCCTTAAGGGTTTTACTTTGCGATAGGGTGTCATTCCCCCTTATTCCGATCCGGGGTTGCGATCGCATATTGCGATCGCACATTCCGACGGGGTCTAAGTCCTTTTTAAGTCGAAACTCTGGCCAATTTTTATTTACCTTATTCTGATCTGACATTGCGACAAAGAGTTCTCACAACATTCCGATCGACTTCATTGTGATAGACCATCATTCCGACAGCTTGCATTTTAACTATTCTGATGGATTGTTTTGACAAATATTCCGATGGACTGGTTTTAGTTATATTCCGATGGGCATGATTTTGACATTCCGATAGCCTTGCAATTCTATATTCCGATGGATTAAGTTTTAAAATTTTACAAAGTTTTAAGTGTTAGCTTTATTAAGTGTTCTAGTGTTTTTCTCATTTTGCCTTTAAGCTTTCACACATTCATTTTTAACTTGTCAATTTAGTTTAATCTTTTAAAGCTTTAATTTTACTCTTCGACACTTACTTATTTGTTATTAGTTTAAAATAGATAAACAAACCAACTCCTTCTTATTAACCAAGAACAAATCATTCCACTTAGAGCCGAGATCAATTCGAGGAGATACCGAGAACTAAATCAAGAACCCCATTGCAAAACCCAAGAATCAAATGGCGCCGCTGCCGGCTCTTCTCGTTAAGATCAACAGTTTTTTGTGAGAACTTGGATTTTGGGATCCGTTCCCCGTGAACGTTACTTTTTCATAAAAAATTTCAAAAACACAAAAAAAATATAAAATTTTCAAAAATCCTAAAAATTAAAAAACATAAAAAACCAAAAATATTTTTGCTTTGTTTTTGCCTTGTTAGTTCTTTTGCAGGTGCATGCGTACACGATCAACGTCTTATCAAGAGCCCGAGCCTCTCGATAACTTAGACATGGCCGGTGTACAAAACAACAACAACATACCACCTCAAAACAACAATAATAACAATAACAACCCACCTTTCAACAACATGAATAATAACAACAATAATGAGCCTCTACCGGATAATCGCCCGATGATTGAACTGCTGCAAGCTCATGTAGATGGCAACACTGATCCAATTGTTATACCAGCGATTGCAGCCAACAATTTTGAGCTCAAATCCGGCTTTATCCAGATGGTCTCCGCTCAACCATTCTTGGGGCGTACCATTGACGATCCACATGACCACATCAAGAGATTCTTGCAACTCACCAATACGGTCAAATTCAATGGTGTTCCGCAAGAGGTAATCCGGTTACAACTTTTTCCCTTTTCTTTAGAGGGACAAGCCCGGCATTGGCTTGCTAAGGAACCGCCACAGAGTATCCTCTCGTGGACGGATTTGGAGACCAAGTTTATCAATTACTTTTTCCCACCCTCTCGTATGACCGCTTTGCGGAATGAAATCATAAATTTTGAACAAAAGTACGATGAGTCGTTTAGTGAATCTTGGGACCGTTTCAAAGACCTTTTGAGAAAATGCCCACAACATAGTTTTACCAAAGTGCATCAAATTAACACTTTTTACAATGGTTTAAGCATGAATGAAAAAGATTCACTAAACAGTGCCTCGGGGGGTAATCTTTTGGCTAAGACTTCCAATGCTGCTTGGGATATCATTGAGAATAAGTCTCGTGTGCAAACCAAGAGTGTTCGGACCAATGTTGCTAGTTCTAGTACTAGTGACAGCGATAAGCGACTTGACAAAATCACTACGCTTCTTGAATCGCTTGCTACCCAAACCGCCAGCAACACCAACAGCATCAACGCTAGAAACGTAAAGACGCTCAAGTCAATGCTGTTAGCCAACCATGCGAGATATGCGGGGGTCCTTACTCTTACACCACTTGTACTGCCACCCAAGACTACCCTTCTGAAAATGTGAATGCAGCATATGGCACCTATCCTCAACCTGCTTATCAAGCTAGACCTCAAGGTGACCGTAATTTGCTTAGCTACCGCTCCAACAAGTACCTCTCACCACCCGGTTTTCCTCCAAACAACCCAAACCAACAACAAAACCTCAATCGCCCTCCTCAACAACAACAACAACCTCGTACACCATACATCCCACCTCACAAACAACCACCTCCACCTCAACGAAACAACCAAGTTTACCAGCAACCTGCTTATCAACCACCCGCATACAATGCTCCTCCCAACCAACCCACCGCTTTACACCAAGAAGTGGAAACCTATATGAGGACTAACGATGTGATCGTGGGAAACCTTCAGCGAGAAGTGCTCAACTTGAAAGCAGACCTGGTCAAACAAGGGAACGATCTTAGAGCTGACATGAGAAACACTTTGGATAGTCAAACGAATAACTTAAAGAACATGATGGCTAGTTTCTTCCAAGGTAATCAACCCTCTTCTTCGGGTACTCTTCCGAGTAACACCGTTGCGAATCCAAGAGGGGAGATGAAAGCAATCACCACTCGCAGTGGAAAAGGTACCAAGGAACCCGAGCTTCCTATACCTCCACCGGTGATTGTGACTAAGGAAAACGAGTCACCTGCTCCTATTCCTCATCCTTCTCCTTCCCCAATTTATCCGCCTCTTACTTCTACCCCTCCTCCACCCAAGGATGTGAGTGATCCTTCGATCCCAAAGCCTTCCTCTTCTTCCAATATACCCTATCCATCTAGGTTGAGGAAAGAGAAGCTCAAAAGCAAGGATGATATTCAGGTTTCAAACTTTCTTAAAATGTTTAAACAACTGAATTTCAATATCTCCTTCGCTGAGGCTCTCGCTCACATGCCTAAGTACGCAAAAATGTTTAAAGATCTTCTGAGTGACAAGGAAAAGCTTCTTGATATTGCCAACACCCAACTTAATGAGAATTGCTCTGCAGTGCTCTTAAGGAAATTGCCAACCAAGCTTGGTGATCCGGGTCGTTTCTTAATCCCTTGCAATTTCCCGGGAGTAGATAATTGCATGGCCCTAGCCGATCTAGGTGCCAGTATCAACTTAATGCCTTTAAGTGCGTGGAAGCAATTATCTCTCCCTGAGCTAGTCCCCACCAAAATGACTCTGGAATTAGCTAACCGTACGGTTGTTTATTCAGTGGGGATAGCCGAAGACGTCTTTGTAGGAGTCGACAAATTCACTTTTCCTGCCGATTTCGTCGTCGTCGACTACGAGATGGACCCTCGTGTGCCATTAATTGTTGGTCGTCCATTCCTGAGGACCGGTCGCACTCTCATCGATGTTGAAGCCGGTGAGCTTATCATGAGAGTGGGTGACGATAAAATCGTCTTCAACATGGGAAAGTTGTCTAAACAACCTTATTCATACGAGAGTGTCAATTGTATCGACGTTCTGGATGAGGCTTGTGAAGAACACTTTAATGATGCTTGTAAAAATATTCCTACCTCTCTTCCCAATGTTGAAACCGTTTCCTCTATTGATTCATCACTGTCTCTATATGGAGAAAGTGATTTGTTTTGGAACGATCTTGAAATCACCATGGGAGATGTGAACTTAGCTAATAATGACTCTCCCACCGATGGGGATGAAGACATGCATTTCTTTGAAAACCTTCTCAACGAAGACAATCTTTCTCCACCATCTCCCACGGTTATTGCTATCGATACTCCGACTTTGAAAACGCCTCCCATCAAAAATCCTCCGGATTTAGAACTTAAGGAGTTGCCGCCTCATCTCGAGTACGTGTTCCTTGAAGAAGAGAAGAAGTCGCCCGTCATTATCGCAAAGGACTTGAACGATGAAGAAAACACTCGCCTCATCGCCGTGCTTAAAGATCATAAGAAGGCAATTGCTTGGAAAATTTCCGATATCCACGGAATTGATCCAAACTTTTGTACTCACAAAATTCTCATGGAAGATGACTTTAAACCCGCAATCCAGAGCCAAAGAAGGGTCAGTCCTAAAATTCATGACGTCATCAAAAAAGAGGTTATCAAACTTCTAGATGCCGGCTTGATCTACCCTATTTCGGATTCGCCGTGGGTAAGTCCCGTCCATTGTGTGCCCAAGAAGGGCGGAATAACCGTTGTTCCCAATGAACACAACGAGTTGATTCCCACTCGTCTCGTTACTGGGTGGAGAGTTTGTATTGATTATCGCAAGCTCAATGATGCCACGAGAAAATACCACGTTCCTCTTCCTTTCATGGATCAAATGCTCGAGCGTCTTGCTGGTAATGACTATTACTGCTTCTTAGAAGGTTTCTCCGGGTATTTTCAAATTCCCATCGATCCCAAGGACCAAGAAAAGACCACATTCACTTGTCCCTATGGAACATTTGCCTACAAACGCATGCCTTTTGGTTTATGCAATGCTCCTGGGACATTCCAAAGGTGTATGATGGCTATCTTCAATGACATGGTGGAAAACACTATGGAAGTATTCATGGATGATTTCTCGGTTTATGGCGATTCATTCTCTGCTTGCCTTGCCAATTTAGAACGTATGCTTAAGCGGTGTGAAGACACTCGCCTTGTTCTTAATTGGGAAAAATGCCATTTCATGGTAAAAGAGGGCATCGTGCTTGGACACAAAATTTCCAAAGCCGGTCTTGAAGTGGACCGTGCTAAAGTCGATGTTATCGCTAAGTTGCCTCCACCTTCAACCGTGAAGGATGTGAGAAGTTTTCTGGGTCATGCGGGCTTCTACCGTCGATTCATCAAAGATTTTTCTCAAATCGCTCGCCCGATGACCCACCTTTTGGAAAAAGATACTCCTTTTATCTTTTCCAAAGAGTGTCTTGAAGCCTTCAACTTGCTTAAGGATAAGCTAACTAAGGCACCCGTCTTGGTCACCCCTAATTGGGAGCTTCGCTTTGAGTTGATGTGCGATGCTAGTGACTTTGCTATTGGAGCGATTTTGGGCCAAAGAGTGAACAAACACTTCCAACCGATCCATTACGCTAGCAAGACAATGACTGGGGCTCAATTGCATTATACGACAACCGAAAAAGAGCTTTTAGCTGTTGTCTATGCCTTTGAAAAGTTCCGCCCCTATCTTGTCCTTTCCACCACAATCGTTTACACCGATCATTCCGCGTTGAAGTACTTGTTGACAAAGCAAGATTCCAAACCAAGACTTCTTCGCTGGGTTTTGCTTCTCCAAGAACTTAAAATCGAAATTCGTGATAAAAAAAGGAGCTGAAAACCTAGCCGCGGATCATCTCAGTAGACTTGAGGATCCTTACCAGGGGGATCATCCGAACAAATAAATCAATGATTCTTTTCCCTTGGAGACCTTAATGTCTATCAACTCGACTGCTGATGAAACCCCGTGGTTTGCGGACATTGCAAACTACTTGGCGGGTGGAATTCTCGTTGACGGGTTAACATCCCAGAAAAAGAAGAAGTTCTTTAACGATATTAAGACTTACTTTTGGGATGACCCGTATCTTTTCAAACAATGTGCTGACTTGATTATTCATCGATGTGTTGATGGACCGGCAGCTTTAGAAATCCTTGACGCTTGCCACAAAGGACCCACCGGTGGTCACTTTGGTCCCAACTCCACCGCCAAAAAAGTGTTTGACTCGGGATTTTATTGGCCCACCATCTATCGTGATGCTCACGAGATGGTTAAACGTTGTGATGCCTGCCAAAAACAAGGCAAGATCACTCATAAAGATGAGATGCCTCAAAATTTCATACAAGAATGTGAAATCTTTGATGTTTGGGGTATCGACTTTATGGGGCCATTCCCTTCATCTAAAGGAAACAAATACATCCTCGTAGCCATTGACTACGTTTCAAAGTGGGTTGAAGCCAAAGCTTTACCTACTAATGATGCTAGGGTGGTTTGTAACTTTTTGAAATCGCTGTTCGCTAGATTCGGCGTTCCTCGTGCTATTATTAGTGACCGCGGGACTCATTTTTGCAACGATCAATTTGCAAGAGTCATGGCTAAGTATGGTGTCAATCACCGTCTTTCCACCGCTTATCATCCCCAAACCAATGAGCAAGCCGAGATATCCAACCGTGGATTGAAGCGAATTTTGGAGCGTACTGTGGGAGAGCATCGTGCCGCGTGGGCCGATAAGTTAGATGATGCTCTGTGGGCTTTCCGTAGTGCTTATAAGACCCCGATCGGTTGTACACCTTATCGTCTTGTGTACGGGAAAGCGTGCCACCTTCCCATCGAGCTGGAACATAAGGCGCACTGGGCCTTGAAGTGGGCTAACCTCGACATCAACAAAGTCGGTGATCATCGTAAGATGCAACTCAACAAACTCAACGAACTGAGGAATGAAGCTTATGAGAACTCGCTGATCTACAAGGAGAAGACGAAGATCCTTCATGACGCAAAAATCAAGAACCGAGAGTTCCACGTTGGTGATCAAGTCTTACTTTTTAACTCTCGGTTGAAGATCTTCTCTGGCAAGTTGAAGAGCCGCTGGTCTGGTCCATTCACCGTCGCCAAAGTCTTTCCATATGGGACCATTGAGCTTTCTCAGCCAAATGGGCCCAATTTCAAAGTGAATGGCCAGCGTCTGAAGCTGTACTTTGGTGAGGACATCTCTCAGGAGATGATTCCATCCCTCACCACGTTCCCCATGAACTAATTTTGGGTCGAGTCAGGCTCGTGACTCGGTTATCAAAAACAAGCGCTCCTCAGGAGGCAGCCCGAGTATCTATCCTTTTATGTTTTTACCTCCTAAATGTAGGGGGACCTATATAGGTGTTTGTCTTTGTGTGGTGATGTGATTACAGGGATGAATGCACTCGTGGAACCTTCGAAGAACCGTGCTCCCGTGTTATCCGAAATCCGGTTCTATCTCTCAACTATCGTGATTCAATTTTCTTCATACTCACATTTGAAATTGATCACGTTAGTCGTCTCTTCCTTAACTTGATTTAACCAACGTGCATAATGTCATAAGTGTAGGGGAGACTTTTCCCACATGCTTAAACATTGAGGACAATGTTTATCTTAAGTGTAGGGGGACTTCTATCGAAGTTTTAAGTGGACTTTTCCATGAAAATGCCTTCATTTAACCGGAAAATCATATTTTTCAACATTTTTCAAATTTTTAATTAACTTTGGCCACTTAGTCGTAATTTTTAAAAAAAAAATTCGTTACTTTCATATGTATATATCCCGCAATAAAGTCTAAAATATTAATAAAGTGGGGTAGCTAGTTTAGAAATCTTTGACATATTAGGCCCGTTGCGATTATTTTGACTCAACCCGAATAGACTTATCCAAGTTTATTCTAGCTAGTATCCTTAACCATGTAGACCTTAATTGGTTTATTAGGCTAAGTATCCACGAATCTCATTACTTGAGATTTTAAATTGTGGAGGACGAGAAATGATAGAGTCAATTATAAGTCGGTATTGTTGCACAAACTCACTTGGTGTAATTATTCTCCCATCACTTGCTAATAATTTATCTGCAATAAGTAAGGTCGTACGATTTGAAAAGTTACTTAGCTTCTAGCCCAAGATCGTTTAAAAGTTGCTCGGTAATGACGAGAGTTCATAGCCAAGGCATAACTTATGAAGCGGGGCGCGAAGATTGGCGAGTCCGAAAAGGCCCTAACAAGGCATGAGGATTCCATTTTATTGCTAAAGATCCAAAGTGATGTGAAAAGCATTATTCCCAAAGTCAATATGAAGGATCAAGACTCACGACGAAAAGCAATCACCTCCCATAAAGATGATGGAGAAGTCTATCCGAAAAGACCCTAACAAGGTATGAGGATAAATAGATCCAAGTCCGAAAAGGAGGCGGATCGTTGTATCTTAAAATCCCAATTATAGATTGAAGAATAATCATGAAGTCTGGTCAACAAAGTTGGAGTACCCCTCAAAAGTCTCCAAGTGAAGAAACTCTATGAACGATGAGAAGACCATTATCTCAAGCACGTCTCTCAAGATATGAAGTATGAAGTACATGCCAAATATCGGCCCGAGAAAGGTCTCAAATCGTGAACCGAGTTATGCCAAGATATGAACTTTTTGATATCCCGAGAAGCAGTTTTAAGAGATTTTGTCCTTTAGCTAACTACTGATCAAATCGTCCTACTTTGCTTTCAGTCTAAATAAACTATCGAAATAAGTCCAAAAATGCATCTTCATGATCATTCTAAGATAAAAATAAAATATAAGAGATACACCTAGGAATAAGGGAGTTTAAGATTTAATTAAGCCATGTGTGTAAGTGTTTGATTTGCTAACTTATAATAACAATGATCTCGTTTTTAAGCTTAGTTTGGGGAACGTGAAACTTGAGGGTGATAAATCTTCGCAACGCCAAAGCCCTAATGTAAGTCCTTGATCTCTTTGCAAGTTATTTCATTCTAGCTATTTTCAAGTGAAGATGGTTTTCTATCCTTTAGTTTATTTTAAAGTTTTAATTTCTCTTAGTATTTAAATTTTTGTTTAGTAGAATTTTAATAAGGCCAAGGTTGATTGATTATGAGAAGAATGTAAAATTGTTTTATCGCTAAGCATTGCATGAGGGCATGGCAATGGTTAAGTGTAGGGGATTTGATAGGTGTGTAAACACCCATCCTTTTACCACTTATTTCTGGCTAAAACAAGACCAAAACACGTATTTAATATCATTTGTTTGGAATTATGCGTGGTTTTTGTGTTTATTGTGTTTTCAGAGTCAACCGGGAGAATATTGAAGAAAACATGGGATTGCACGGGTTTATTCGAGGAAAAAGACTCAAGACGAAGTCTATTGTGCAAGAGACGCAAAAGATTTGAAGTCATTGTGCCTATTTGAAGATTTATCGAAGAATAGGGCCAAAGATGGAAGATTCATATATGTCGAAGAACTCGAGTCTACCAAACAAAAGATTATAAGACGGGTTGGAATTATTCACCGACACTTCTAAAAAATCCAAAGTCGGGAACGTTTATTTAAAGAAGCGTGAAGACTAAAGAAGAAAGAAGAAAAGAAGCCCGATACCAAAGCCCATTCACAAGCCCATACACACGCCTATATAAAGGCCCTTACTTCACAAATTTCACACACTTAGTTAGTTTTAGTTTAGTTTTTCATTTTTCTCTAGTTTTAGAGAGAGAAAGTTCCAAACTTTCTCTCACTAAACTTTTTTTTTGTTTTCATCTTTTAAATTCAAACTTTCATTAATCTTTGTACTTGGAAATCTTTTAATTAAAAGTTTAAGTTTAAGTTGGTGTTCTTCAATCTTCTTCTTCATTTCTTGGATTTTCTTTGCTTTTGATCCGAAATCCATAACCCACACGGATGAACTTCGTTTGGTGTTTAGAGGATTGAAAGGATAATCTTTCTACTACTTTTTAAGCTTTTATGTGTATAGGCTATAAGCTCTTAATGCTTATTTGCTTATTTCAAATATAGCTTAATGTTTTCGGATTTCCTCAAAGTTTTAGTCTTATAAAAGTTCCTTTCATAAAGTTCAAGATTTTTCGTTTCTAAAAATTGTTAAATTTTAGCTTTTTGAGTTATTTAAAGTCCCGGTTAAAGTAGCTTATTGTATATGCTTATTAAAATTTTTGCTTTGCACCATTTTCGGATTGATTTGAGCTTCCATCGCAACACAAGGGTTTACACACATTCCGACGGTTTCTTGCTTAGTATCGCAATAACCCTTAAGGGTTTTACTTTGCGATAGGGTGTCATTCCCCCTTATTCCGATCTGGGGTTGCGATCGCATATTGCGATCGCACATTCCGACGGGGTCTAGGTCCTTTTTAAGTCGAAACTCTGGCCAATTTTTATTTACCTTATTCCGATCTGACATTGCGACAAAGAGTTCTCACAACATTCTGATCGACTTCATTGTGATAGACCATCATTCCGACAGCTTGCATTTTAACTATTCTGATGGATTGTTTTGACAAATATTCCGATGGACTGGTTTTAGTTATATTCCGATGGGCATGATTTTGACATTCCGATAGCCTTGCAATTCTATATTCCGATGGATTAAGTTTTAAAATTTTACAAAGTTTTAAGTGTTAGCTTTATTAAGTGTTCTAGTGTTTTTTATTAAGTGTTCTAGTGTTTTTCTCATTTTGCCTTTAAGCTTTCACACATTCATTTTTAACTTGTCAATATAGTTTAATCTTTTAAAGCTTTAATTTTACTCTTCGACACTTACTTATTTGTTATTAGTTTAAAATAGATAAACAAACCAACTCCTTCTTATTAACCAAGAACAAATCATTCTACTTAGAGCCGAGATCAATTCGAGGAGATACCGAGAACTAAATCAAGAACCCCATTGCAAAACCCAAGAATCAAACAAAGCTCCGAAGATGGACAAAATTTGGTCAAATATATGATATGGGTGAGAAGTTTGACATGTATACTGGATTATGGACTCATTCATATCCAAGTGACATCTAGTGCTACATGAGATATCAAACAAGACATGACTGGAAAATCAAAAAAATATAACTTGCTGATTTACCCAAGATTGTGAAACTAATTCATGTAAACAACAAACAGCCAAAAGATTATCACAAAATCTAAATAATTAGTCGCTGATTTACCAGATTGTTGATTTCCTTTGAAACATCCACAAACTAACCTAAGTCGTCGAATACTAGTGCTAATGGTCATATGTTAGATCATAAGATTATCTAAGCCATCATAACATAATATAATAACAAAACATATCCGCCAGATAGATATTAAGCTTGGTATTTCCAGCCGAGTTCCACATCCAAAGAGCAATCTGTCCCCTTTTCCCCATAAATATGACCTATGCAGCTACCTTCTGTTTCCTTACATATGGTTGACATCGCGAATTCACAAGTGTCATAAAGAATCAGTTTCCTAGATTCACCCTCCGTTAGGCGTGCTTGAATTAGTAGCGAACCATTCTTGGGTACAGCCATCCTAGATCTCTTCAAACAAATTTCGCAGCCATCCTTTATAAGGAATGGGGAAATCGGATTGAAAGAGAGATGGTGTGTATGAAGCTTTCGTTATAGAAGTACAGCCATATTCAAATTCAGATCCATAATAAGCATAAATAAACCCACGAACTTCATGACCTTGAGACTTCTTCGTTTTAAACCTCACCTTCAGATCAGTATCTACCGCATCTTTTAATAAGATGTAACTCAACCGTGTACTCCCTCCCTTACCTTTAACATCAAAATAAGCGCACATGCTATCTGATTTGCTTTTCCAAAAATCTGATAATTCCATTAGGTACTTGTGATTGCAGAGTTGAAAACTTCCCTCCTTCATTGTACTAGTAACATAGAGTTCCGTACTAATCTCCAAGGAGGAAGGTAACGGGACTGAATGGAAAGATCGGGGATTACCGAGGAATAAAACCCCACCGCTACGCATGTTTATCGGATCACAATAATCAAGCTCAAATAAAGGCACATACGCAAAATCAGGCTCACATAAGTGAGATGCCCCATCTGATAGTAACCCATACTTATCTGATACTGCAATGAGCCCAAACAGCGTACCCTTTTCAAGCATGGAATCTGGTGTAATTTCGGGACGAATCGAAACCAATTCAAACCTGGAATGTCTTGGTTGATCCCTGATGAAAATCATAACCACCACAAATTAAGAACTAAAACAATTACTACTATAAATAACTAAATTGTGTAATAGAAATAAGAGGACCCAGAAATAGAATGGTTTTCAACAGTTGTATAGCACCAAGTTATTGTAAGTCCTTGGCATGTATACAGTAGACATGAAAAACACTTGGGATGCAAGATGAAGTTTATAAATGCTTATTAAGGGAAACATCATGAATTTCTAAGGAAGAGTTGCTTTTCAGGGCATAATCTCTTATATCGACCATTTACTTAAATTGCAGGAAATGAAATGTACTTAGAATAGAAAATATCAATTACTTTAATATCAAACCCGTAGTTACCTAGCAACAGAAACAGAAGATGGAATAATGCAGCGATCCTCAAAGTATCCATCCTCTAGTGTTCCTGTAGCCACTTCTGTGGCCACAGGCGCATTTACATCCATTGGTTGTTTCGTCGATGATTGTGATCTCAATAACATTGATAGTTCCTGCACAAAAAAAGAAGTTTAAAACTGTAATACGTATACTTGACTACTTGAGTCATTTTTAAACTTAGCTTTTGAAAAAATCCTTTACACTTCACATCTTCATAATGAATTATTTAAACATGATCTGATTCAATAGTATGGTGATGAGTTTTAATATTATCTTAAGAAAAAATTTCACGTTTGGTCCCTATCGTTTACACCAAACATCAAGTTTGGTCCCTATCTCAAATTAAGTGCACATATCGTCCCTATCGTTTACACTTTGGATCAAAAATGGTCCCTATCTTGGATGAGTTAGATTTGCCAGTTAAGTTCAATGAAGAGAGGGGTATTTTGGACTTTTCCATATTATACATTAATAAAATATATTATTTCTTTTTTTCTTCTTAATATTTTTCTTTTCTTTTTTATATCCATCTCTCTCTCTCAAACCAAAACTCAGATCTTTCTCTCTCTCAAATCCATATCTTTCTCTCTCTCAAACCAAAACCCAGATCTACCACTTCTCACCCCACCGTCACACAATTCATATCCATCTCTCATCATAATCAGATCCATCACAAAATCACCAAACCCTCATCTATAACAAAATCATCGACTCCATAAACATAAACCCACCCTCACCCCACCGATTCACCATACTCCAAATATATAAAAAACACAGATCGGAATCACTCCCACCTTCTCCCTTCATAATTCCACCATCACAATCTAACATTCCCACCATCTCCCACCATCTCCCACGAACATATCCAAATCAACCCTTTTTTTATTCCAACAATCGAACATCAAATTTAGATCCATTCCCGTAGCCACCAGGAGGAAAACCTTCGATCTAACTTTTTGTTTTGATTTCGATTTGGATATCATTTTGATGGTTTCGGAGTGTTGTGGTTTTCTTGAGATATGGGTTTTGAGATAGAAACAAGATTTAGCGTTGAATGATTCGGTGAGTGAGGGTAGAAAGAGTGTGAGTTGTTTTGCAATCTGTTGTTTTGCAGATAAGTTTGGATCATCATAATTTTGTGTCGAACTGATTAAAAAATCAATAGGTTGTTCAGCAGACATGAGTATTGATGGGTTGCTCAATGTAATTGTTGGAGCTGATGGAGAATATAATGGTGTCTTCAGTCA
Source organism: Glebionis coronaria (assembly GCA_025667525.1). Lineage (NCBI taxonomy): Eukaryota > Viridiplantae > Streptophyta > Magnoliopsida > Asterales > Asteraceae > Glebionis > Glebionis coronaria. The sequence goes on along the minus strand of CM046874.1, from coordinate 628,270,042 downwards.
CTAAAGATGAAGTGGGTTATAAAAGAGACGATTTCGTCAGTTAAAGAAACTGAAATTAGGAGATTGGTTGTCCAGTTTTACTAAAAACTGATGAAGAATAGAAAGACTTGTAGCAAGTTTTCTCTCGAGCCAATAAGCTGACGTGTGAAACTGAAGAAATGTGTGTTCAGCTTTAAGAAAAGCTGAAAGAAACAGGTTGGGTTTTGAGAGAATATAGATGGGAATTGGTGGCTGTGAATGAAGAAAGGGGGCTGGAACTGATTAAAAAATCAGTTGGTTAGTTTCAGTATTAATATATACTGCTAGAACATGGTGTGGGTTTTTTTTAGGATGAGGGTAATGATTTTAACAGATCTTATTTGTAGGTTGTGGATTTATGTAGCTTAAGATTTGGTTTTGATTGAATCTGGGTTGAAATGAAAACATGTGAGAGAGAGACTGAGATATGTGTGTGTGAGAGAGATAAGAAAGAATTTGAGAGAGAGAGAGAGAGAGAGAGAGAGAGAGAGAGAGAGAGAGAGAGGAGAGAGAGAGAGAGAGAGAGAGAGAGAGAGAGAGAGAGAGAGAGAGAGAGAGAGAGAGAGAGATAGATAGATAGATAGAGAGAGAGAGAGAGAGAGAGAGAGAGAGAGAGAGAGAGAGAGAGAGAGAGAGAGAGAGAGAGAGAGAGAGAGAGAGAAAGAAAAGAAAAAAGAAATAATTGAGCTCGAAAAGACAAAAATACCCCTCAAATAAGTACACTTAACTGGCAAATCTAACGTCCATCCAAGATAGGGACCTTTTTGACCTAAAGTGTAAACGATAGGGACGATCTGTGCACTTAGATTGAGATAGGGACCAAACTTGATGTTTGGTGTAAACGATAGGGACCAAACGTGAAATTTTTTCTTATCTTAATATACCTAAACCAATTTAATTTAAAGAACATAAACCGCAGGAGAAATCCGAGAAACTGAACATAAAAAAAATCTACTAGATAATGCATACCGGCCGGATTCCCAAAAGATCAAAGCACTTCTCCATTACCATTGCAGTTGCCTCACACAGCAATAATCTGCTTGTCTTCGCAACAGACCCAACCTGCCAAAACTTTCAAAGTCAGCATAAAGAATCATTTGCATTTGTAAAAATCAAATTTTCCTTAAAATATTCACTTGGTTTAAGAAAACCGGAAATTAATTCAATAGTGTGTATGAGAAAAGGCCTATGAAAGTAAATATACCTTGTACACAGAGAAATAGTAACTGGTAAATTTCTTTGATAAATGGTAAAGGTATTCACACAGGATATGTGGCACGACATATAAACAAGACTTTTCGAGAACCTGAAAAAGGAAGTTAGATTAACAAACTTAATTTACATAATCATATCGATAAAACTAGGAATATCTATTAAAAAATCTAACTTGTAACTATATTTTTTCTTCTACATTTGTGCCCAGTCCCAGTTAAAACAGAGCTAGCAATATCAACTTTATTCTAACAGTCTGATTATTGTTTGCTATTTATAGTTACATAAATACTTTAAAGTAAGCACCATTTATCTAATAATAATCAGATAAACAAAAACGTCTGAAAATAGCGTATTTTTTCACTAAAAGACAAAGGATAAAGTAGAAACAACTGGAAAATAAGTATGTCCAGTGTGACTCCTTGGCTAGAATGCTGGAAAATAAGTATATAGAGGGACCTAGAACCCAAGTAGGCTTATTACCAAGTAAACTTCATTCTTCACAGTTTAACCTCTCAACCCAATAAGCCCCACTAATTCCCCTAAAACCCTAAACATCTCCACACATACAAAAAACACTTCACTTCTTCCACCACAAACTCAAATTCAAGAGCAAACGATATCAAAATCTTACCTATGACATTTTTCAAATTAAAGCTTAGAGGGTTTTTTCAATTGGGGGGATTTCCTTTTAAACCCTTATTTAAAAGCTCTGTATATCTAGGTCCCAGCATCTTTTTTTTTTGGTAGCCAACTTATTCATTTATGTTAGACGTTATCATACACATATAATTTCAAATTTCAAATTTCAAAATTCATATAGGGCGAAGTCCAATCCGCCTATGCCTCTCACCTGGTCCCCACCTAGACTGATTACTAGTTAGAAGGTGACCGCCTGATTAGCGCCTAGCGCTTTCGTATGTTCAAATTAAAGTAGTAAAAGTTCATTAAGATATTCGTCTTACCACACTAAACTCGAGTAAATGGATTTCCAACATATGTTCTTCACCTTTCCCACATTCTTCATCGTTCTCCAATAGCAATATACATCCAATAACTTAATATCCAACAAGATAGCAATAAACTTGGGTCCAAAATAATAAAGTTGCATCAAGCGAACAACATGGAAACGAAAAGAAATTCTTACCTTCTTTAACACATCAGCGATATCTTCACCAGAATTCTTGATAATTCTACGAATTTCAGCTAGTCTGCTTAGTAGATATACAAAAGTATTCCCCTGTTTATAAATGAATTTGAGCGAATGAAAAACAAGATCGGTAAAAAGATTATGAAAAATACAATAAAATAAGCTAGTAATGGAAGAATCGAAGAACATTATTAGAATACCTCTTCATTAACCATCTCATCAAAATTGAATGTACAATCATCCGATCTACGGGTTTTCAAGAATGTATACCTGTTAAGAACACAAAACCCAAAGCCTTAAAAATGAATAAGTACGAAACTTGCTCTAAAAGTAGAATTTCTCAGTTTAGACATTGTTAAATTCAATACAAAAAGAAATTGGAAATAAATATTTGATTACAACGGCTAGGGCATAGGAAATTGACATTTAGCCAAGAACCCTACATGCATTCACAAATACAATATAAGTAAAAATCATGATAAAAGCATGAGAATCTTATGCAAGAACACAATTTAGAACATCTTCATCGGTATACCCAAGCAACTTAGCAGCCATGCCTTGATAAAAAGAAAAATGTGAAATTAGCCATTTAGAAATCGATCCCATTATAATATTACAGGATTGATGATTAATGATTTGGACATGTTTTAGTTCTATTGGGTTAAGAAAAAACATACTTCCAAGTTCCAACTAATAATGAGACAAGTCAAACAGGTTTAAAGCTAGATTGCTCTATCAATGAATGAGGTATGATTTTGTAATAAAAAATAATGAAAGAATAAATGAAAAATATCCTGTATACCTTCTGCCAACTCTACACAATGAGTTTTAAGTTTCTCAATAACAAATTAATCAACTCGTCCTGTTTGGTACCACAACATCCATACCCAGCACAACTTAATACAGGGTATTCGTTCTTAAGAGATGGGTCCCACTTCCCCTCCATATCAGATTGGGTCCACTTTTCAAGTTTAGCAGCCTGGAAAAAGATAGTATTCAGTTCCTAATCTTTTTTTGAGTATGTTATCAGCTTTGCTTGTGTGAAGGGGCGGAGACAAAAGGGGGTCACAAGGGTCATGTGACCCCTCTAGCAAAAAAATTGTAGTGTAAATTTTCTAAATTATTCGAGTTTTTTTTTATATTTGGGCCCCCTTAAGAACCATTTTGTAGTGTAGTTTATGAAAAATATCAAAGTGTGACCCCGAGTCGAACTTTCTGGCTTCGCCCCCGCTTGTGTGTAAAAGTTACTTACAGTGAAGCACATTCCAACATACTCTTGTTGGCGTGCAAGAGTCACGTATACTATCCAATCTGGTTTTTTCTCTTCAATCACATACCTACATATGCAGACAGAAGATTTGAAAGTCATTATTCATATATCATCACTGACAATAAATTTTCTGGAAAAACAAATCTATTACTTGGCAATTGAGTTTTGATAAAATCAGCAGGTAAAGTACCTCAAAGCTTCGAGATCTTTAAAAAGATGGATGAAATCTCTCTTGGCAAGAATAAAAGGTAGTTTTCCTTAAGCATCTATCACCACAGTTCCTTCATCTCCTGGTATTTCTTTAAAACCAACTCTTTAGTATGTCGTGCCCCTGAAAATCTCTGCCGCCGAAATTCCCCTTAGACAACACCTCAACTTTGGAATACGTAAGCATACGAATCAGCGTGCATTTGATGGCTTGTCACTACAACAAAATCAATGTTTAGGGTCTGACCATATTTAGGGTCAAAAATTTGGACCCTAAATTAAGGTGGGGCCCACAATTTTTCAACCTAAAAGGGCTGGTCAAAAAGCAGGTGGGGTCAAAAAATTTAGGGTCGAAATTTCGACCCTAAATTTAAAATTTTAAATAATTTTAATTAACGTATTATATAATATATTTTTAATAATTAAAAATAATTTTAAAAAAAATTATCTTTAAAGTTAATATTTTAGGATCGAAATTTCGACCCTAAATTTAGAATTTTAAAAAAATTTCACGAAAAATTTAAAATTTCACACCAAAAATTTTCACGAAAAATTTAAAAAATTCGCGGTTTATATTTAGGGTCGAAATTTGGACCCTAAATTATTAAATATATTTGTAAAATTTTCTTTTAGTCTGAATCCTTTTAAAATATTAATATATGTATATATTTAAATTTTAATATATGTTTTTATTCAATGGTAATGTGTTTTAATTGCAAAAAATATTTTTTTCATAATTATTAAAATAAATTTTGAATTATTATTATTATTATTATTATTATACTTGTATATAACGTATGTAACTTTTTTGTTAGAAGATACGAACAAAACGCCTAACGATACATTGTATTCGATACGGGGACTTATAGTCATTAGACTTTACGAACAGTTGCGACGTTTATATAATAAAAATGAGACATTTATAAAACAAATATTTATTTATTCGAAATATTACATAAAACCTTTTGTAATATCACATGGGAGACTTACAGACAAACACTCCTAAACATAATTTTATTCGTCACGTACACTTAAACACGCGCTTAATTAAACATGGATATTACTACGATATTAGACTCGTAAACACGGAAATGAACCAAAATCATACACCAAAACACTAGAACGAAACGGATTAGGTACTAGGACAGATAATGCAGTAATAGCTAAAAATAATTAAGTCTAAGCAGAACTAAAGCTGTGCAAACAACTTAGCAACTACAAGAACATAACAAGTTCATCAATTACACCACAAATCCAGAAAGATCAAGCTGGTTACCACTATGAAAAACCAACTAGACTACAAATGATTGCACCCATTGTGTACCCATTGTTTTAGTGCTTTCATTAGTCCCACTATTGATGGTACTAGTTTTAGTGCTTTCATTATGTACCCATTATGAACAGGAAGATGATAATATATGTATGTATGCCATCCATATTGGGTAGTTGTTTTGCTATTTAATGATTTGTAGTTTGCCTCCAATTATCACTCATCTCAGTTTTCCAATACTAAAAAAAACAACAATAATGGCCTGGTTAAGAAGGTTAGAAGAATTAAAAGAAGTTGTTGGTTCAGATAATTGGACTGATCGAATGGTAGCATATTTTGAACAATCTGCCGAAGCGGACAAAAGTTTTGGTCTGAAACTTGAACGTTTACATGAGGTTTTAGATGAAGCTGTTGAAGAAAGACAACAGTTTATCCAGGAATTAGAACGTGCTGGAGATATATATCTTTTAAAGAAATGCGCTAAAGTATTGAAAGATAATCAAAAGAATGATAAGAAAACCTCAAGTCGGTTGGAAGATTTAATTAAAGATACAGCAGCAAGAATGACTGAGAAGGAGAAATTCGTTAAGAAAATGAAGGATTAATAAATAAGCATTCGTAAATGCTTAGAAGGAGCCTTTATTTATGAGTTTGAGCAAAGTTTAATGAAGGAATTCGTTAAGACTGTGTCTCTTTTAATCTAATTAATAATTGTTGTTCAGATAGAATAAGAACCATACTAACACATGTTGTTGTGTATAATGATGTTTCTGCATCTTTTATGGTTTTTGTGTTTGAAATGTACTTGTATGTTTGTATGAATAAAAAAGGCTCCTTTATTTATGAGTTTGAGCAAAATTTGATTGAAGTAAATTGCTTTTGATTGAACTTTTGACTGCAAAACCTAACACAACAGACTTAAACTAAATTTTGTGAGTCAAACAAACTAAATTCTCACAATGATTCAAGCTAGAATACTAATTACTCACAGAACCAAACACTACTTTATTCCAAACACTCCTAAACATAATTTTATTCGTCACGGACACTTAAACACGCGCTTAATTAAACATTGATATTACAACGATATTAGACTCGTAAACACGGAAAAAACACATCACAAACTAGTTCAAACTAAGGTTCCCCATGTCATCGTAAAGGTCGTGAAGTAGTGCAGCTGAATCCAATGTGTGCCTATCGGAGTTGCGGTACAACTCTATCGTACGCTCAAGTACCATTATCATTCCATTCAAGCGCACACAGTTTGCACACGCTGAAGAGCTTGGAGAAGAAAATGGAATCGTTGAAGGTCTGGGAGAAGAGCTTGGAGGAGAAAAGCTCGTTGAAGGTCTTGAAGAAGAGCTTGGAGGAGAAAAGCTCATTGAACCTCCAAGAGAATTGATTAGTAGTTGGACGCGTTCGTCTTTCCATAAAAAAATTTGCATCCATATGAAACTAGAGGTTGAACCTGTAAACCTGGACAAGCATAGTACAATCTACCAAAGTTTTCAGTTGTCCATGATTCTCGAAGAACTACATCTCCATGTCCACACCTGCACGGAAAAGCTTCATGCTTCAACATGTACATAATAACAATTTGTTTATGATGATAAGTGTGTGTGATCTGCTGGTGGTTGTGATGATAAGGAGTGTGTGTGGTTCTCTTTTTAGGCTAAAAACGTGAGGGAAATTGTTAACATTTTCCCTCCAATGTTTTCCCTCCAATTTTTTCCCTCCAATGTTTTCCCTCCAATGTTTTCCCGCCAAGGTTTTCCCTCCAGTGTTTTCCCTCCAATCTAATACGATACCATATTGACTCATATCATGTAATACAATACCCTATTGACTCATATCATGTAATACGATATGTAGAAACTAGAAGGGGGGGTTGAATAGTTTCTTATATTTACTTGTTAAAATATGGTTTCCAAAAATCCTTTTTCAAAAACTTAGGCTTGAGGAAATATGTGAAATGTTCTTATGCACAATATGAACAATGATAGTGTAGCTAAACTAATACTAACAAAAATATATCCACAAAGAATAAAGAATGATAGTGTAGCTAATCTAATATTAACACATGTATATGCAAAAAGAATAAAGAACGTAAAGAGTTAAGGGTAAAGAAAGATCAAACCAAACACCAAGGATTTATAGTGGTTCGGCAACAAAGCTCAATCCTCGTTCCTACTCCACTCCTCGAGTACTCCTTACTCGAGAGTTCACTACACAACAAGCTCCTTATGGTGGAGAAAACCGTACACGTCGCTTAACCAATTTCCGACTCTAAGCTAAAAGTCGAGCCCTAATCGTAGCTAGGACCAATCTACACAACTATACTTAGTACATACACAAGTTCCAAATAGACACAACTACTTGGATCTTCACAACTATGACACAACTACAAGTATATAAAAATTGATCTTCAATGGATCTTTGGTGGTGGACTCAACACTTCACTAGGATAGTGTTCTTCTCTTTGCACTTGGAGAGGAAGGGATGGAAGATCAAGATTCACTTCTTAAACAAGTAATAATCAAACAAATGATCAAAGATTTGAGTGATTAAAGAAGGGGTTTGAATTTGGAAATGAATGTGCAAAAGAGGTGAGGTGAAAAGCTGAGAATGGTCCACTATTTAAAGGATAAAGGAGCCAACGGCTATATCTTCCCGCGGTACCTTATCACAGCCCGCGGTACCTTATCGATAAGGTACCGCCTAGGCGCTAAGATACCGCCGGACTAGACTCTGCTCCTTTTTGTCCTTTAGTGGTGGAGGTCTTATCTGGGTATAAAAAATATCCTGAAAGGATATTCTTAACAGAATTAGAATATGCCATTTTCAAATTTCAAATAATTAATTTAATAAAACATTTTCTTAAAAATAAAGTTTAATAAAAACTTGTCACATTTAATAAAAAGTGAGTTTTAAGAAAAGATTAAATCACTTGATCACTTGATTAAGGTTAGTACTTGTTTATCCATACCTTAAGTGAAAATGGGTAAAATGAAAAATACTTGAACTCAAGAATTCGTTTTTCGTTGTTTTCGTAAATGCTTGTTTTTACATATTGTCGTAATCAAAACTAAGCGAGACCGAAAAATGCAAGTAACGTTTTTAGTCATTATTGCATTAACAATCTCCCCCTTTTTTATTCCGACAATACATAAACTCAATCACACAAAAACAAGATTTTTGAAGACGAGTTTATTCATTTCTCCCCCTTGTCGAGTTCTAATCTTAAGCCTAAGAAAACTACTTATCTAGATTCTATGTTAAGCTAGCTATGTATTAGTTAGTTCTTATTTATCTTGGAGAACTTGCCTCCTCCACCTCCACCCAACTCAAACATCCCAATTTTGGGTGTCCCACTTTCCCTCCTCTTGGGTGATCCTTACTTTGGGTTTCAACAAACTCATGGTCCTAGATGTCCATGTTTTCTCTACAACCACTTCCTCATCCAAAACCTAAGGATGGATATGTATGGACTACATAGGGGTTTGCAAGATTTCTTGCTTACTTTGTTCTCCATGCCTCCTCCTAGGAGATGAATGATGGAGTTGTCTTAATAAGAGTTTTCAACAAAACCAAACCATTCATCCTTACCCCTTAAACCATCCATTACTACCATGGTTTCTACAAGAACCTTCAATTCATCCAAAACCTCCTCTTCAAAGAGGCACCTCAAAATTAAGATTAAGTTACCCAAACTTAACTCTTCACCCTTTCACACACCCAAGAATGAGATTGTTCCAATTCTCATCTCTTCATCACCCTCACCACCTCTTGCTCCATGCAAGACTACCTCAACCCATGGTACCAACCATTCACATGGTTCTACCTCCTCTTCATTCTAATCTAGAATGAATGAGCTAACCTCACCCTTCACTCCAAGTACTCTCTTGGATGTGACTACCCAACCTCAACCCATCCAAAGCATTCCCATTGTGAATGACTTTGTTGATACCTTGGTGACTTCACCTTTTACCCCTTCAAACTCACCCACGTCACCCATCCAAAGCATTTCCATTGTGAATGGCTTTGTTGAACCCTTGGTGACTTCACCTTTCACCCCACCAAATTCCGCCACCACCCTTGTCTTTCATTTAAGAATGTGGATTGCTTATTGCTAAGACATCCAACTTAAGCAAATCTTAGGATTCTAGTGTAACTAAGATTAAAATTATGCTTAAGTTTTAGGCTTTTTTTTATACATCTTTGTATGATCTTTATTCTCTTGTATTTCCTTTCATGTTTTTCAACATGATTTTTCTTTGAGTCTTAGATCTTGTTGTTATTTTGTTTCTTTCTTTTCTCTTATTTTGAGTCCTTTTCTTAAACTAATAAGAATTAGGAATCTTCTTGGAGATTTACATTACATGTAGCTTGATTTGTGATATCTAGATAGATGACTTGCTTGTATGCTACTTGCTTATATATCTTCTTGCTTATCCGTATGCTATATGCTTAATTGATTAGTTATTAAATGCATGCTTATTATAAAGTTTTTGTCTTTGTCAAGCAATTCCGATATAATATCTCTTAGATGTGTCTAACTCATGCATGTCCTTAAATGCTACGTGCTAACTTGTTTTACTTAGTCTTCTCTTTTTAAGTAATCATGTTTCTTTCATGCCATATGTGTTAATTGCGCACCTTCTCTACATTGGTTTATTGTAGACTTCATTAGGCATTTCATGAATTATCCTATGTGCTTACTTGATTATGTGTTTGATTTTGTACTAACTCTTCATGTCTTCTTGAGCTTCTTTTGAGTTTCTTCTCTCGTTTTCTTTCGAGATTTCACTATCACCTTCTAAGGTATAGTATTCATGAATCAATTTGTGAAGTTATCCTTAACTTCTTTGTTGAGTCTCTCTCAATTCATTTGAATCATGCTCTTCTAAGTCGAGTCTCTTTCTTCTAGTCTTTCTAAACTAAGTTGAGTCGAGCCTTACCCTTTCAAACCTTCATTGCTTGGATACTTGACTCACTATGGTGATGTAGAGTGAGTTAGTAGAAGCTTAAAGTATCAATCATGATTTCCATGGTTTGCACCCATACGGTTAGTAGGCCCTTTGTGGGAGAGAAAGTGAATTAATACCTTGCTCATACTTTAGTTTAGACTAAGAATATTATTGAAAGTGATCTTAGTCTATACTTGAATAATTGCTTTGTGCTTATTCATTACCAAAGCCGTTTATCGTTTCGCTGGAAAGGCACGTCTTAAACCACTATATATGACACAAGCTCTTCGTTACTACTACTTGAAGATTGTCATTGATCCCTTGAGCATTGATCCTAGTCTTGATTCACCTCTCTTGACTTCTCTCCACTTAGTCGTTTTGCTACGAGTAGTTGTTTGTCCGTTTAGGTTCTTTTCGATCTTGATTTAACTCGTAATCCTTCATTAAGGCATATTGCTTAGTGCTATGATGATCCAATGATATTCTAAAAGGCTCATGATTTAATTTTAAGTATTTTAGAAAAATTGGATTTTCAAAATTTGGCGTTTTTCAGAGATAGAAACCTGCCTCTGTTGGCGGTTCCTTATCTCCGCGGCTCAAACCCGTGGTTCCTTATCGATAAGGTACCGCGGGCAGTAACTTTTGTCAGAGCGCCAGTTTGAGTTTTTTATTCTTTTTCAAACCAAACTCTCTCTCTCCCAAAAACACACAGCCGACGGGTTTTACCTTTTCCACCATTGTTGAAGCTTCCAAAACCTTCAATCACTCAAATTAATTGATTCCAAGTTGTGGGTTTCACTCATCCTTCATCTAACATCAATTAATTGTAAGTATTTTCTTTCAATTTCATCTATTTTGTTCTAGGGTTCATCCTTTCATAATTGGGGATTTTTAAAATTGAAATTGAATTAAAACCTTAATAGGAATGTGGGTTGACATGGTAATCTTACTATGATTCCTTAGGTTGATATTCATTAAGATTTCACTAAAACCCACTTGTAGAACAAATCCGAATTTAGGCTAAATGATTTTGGTTGAATGATGGATTTGAGATGAACCCATGAACAAGTAGGTAATGACATTGTTAATGCTTACCTAAAAACCTTATTTTGAAAAACCAATGTTCTAATCCATTGTTGATCTAACATAGATCATGTGTTCTTGGTTAATGATGGAATAGACACATTGTGAACATGAAAATGATATGGATTCAATCCTATGTTTGTCAAGAAATTGATATAACACATTTTCATTTTTCGTTTTTCTTTTTATTTTTCATATGAGTGATTGGAGAAATATTGTCTTGTGTTTATTTAGGTACTAGTGATGCCTTCACAATACCAAAAGGATCATCAACTCACCAAACAATATATGCCTAACCTATCCGACTTTTGTCCCTCAACTCACCTTGCCCATACCTTTTCCTCTCTTCAATCTCGTTGCTTTCATGAGGGTAGAGTTGTCTAAAAAGATATCAAGGATTATGTCTACATCAAGTCCATGTTTGAAAACATTGGATTTGGTTGTTTGTTGAACATTAAGGAAGACATCTATCCTCGATTCCTATTGGAGTTCTTTAGCACATACTCCGTCATTGAAAACAATGATGGAATATTTATTAGGTTCATCTTGAACGATCAACTCATTCAATACTCTCTCGAAGTGTTTGGTCAAATTCTTGATGTCCCATTTGAAGGCACTTGTCGCTTCACGGATAAATGGAAGCTTAGTGCTCTCCTTGAATCCTACAATTGTCCTCCAAATGATCATGAGGAAATTGATCTTGACTTCATTATCGACACCGTCTCCAAAAAGCGTAATCGAACCGTTAAGAGAAGCCTTCATACTAAGGTACGTTCGGTAAAACGTCATGAGGTTCTCTTGAGCGACCTTAATGATAATATGGTTCAATAGACCAATATTCTTAGGGAAAATGTGTTTTGTCTTGGTGGAAACCGGGATCATGTTCCGGCGTGTTTAGTGCATATGCTATATTGCATCATTACCAACACCAAGTACAATTTGGCATATTTTATCGCTCAACGGATCAATTATGCTATTCACAAACCCAAAACAAACCTCCCTTATGCAATGCTCCTCACTCGCCTTTTTAAAAGGGTTGGCCGTGATTTTCCAAATCCTGATCTTTCTCAGTTTCAACCGGTCAAACGGGTCATGCTACCTATTCAAGAGGTATATAAGAGAAAGACAAGATCTGATCGAAAATTCGACCAACTAGAGCTCAATGATGAGGACATGGACATGCCAACAAGTGATGGTGATGGCATTGGCACAAGTGCTCCCATTGACTCTTCGAGTTCTTCTCATCACTCCACAAACTCATTCGTGGATGGTTTAGATGTCATTGTTTCCCCTCCCCACCATTCCTCTAGTGAAGTTCCTAGTAATCTCAATTTAGAGGAACTTTACCGTCAAAATCTTCGAACCCGAGGTGATTTGCATGAACACCGAATTGAGTCAAGAAAGGGAATCAAGTATCTGGGAAAAATGATCAAGGACTTAGGGAAGAAAAGGAGGTGATGACTTTGAGAAGTCTCAAAGTTTGGTTATCTTTTGCAGCTTAAACATTTGCTTATTAACACTTTGGCTTAGTTGTTTATTTACTTGTGTTGCATGTTTGGAATATTACCTTTTTTGATCCAAAATGTTGCTTACGCAATGATATTTGTGTTTTACATAGCTTTGTGCATGCCATATGATAGTTAGCTTATTAGATTATGATCTGTAGTTAACTTTGGCTTGTGAAACTCTTGGGAAAAATATGGGTTTATCAAAAACTGGGATGGGAAATTTTTGAAAACCTTCTGGTCGCGGTTCCATATCGACCCGCGGTTCCTTATCGATAAGGTACCGCCGGTCCTAGATAAGGAACCGCCGGTCACTGTGCACGACAGCATCTTTGCTTTACACTGTTTTCTTAATTTTGTGTAAACCTTGCATGATTTTCAGTAATAAACTGCACATTTCCTAAACTAGGGTATCTAAATTCATTATTCACCTAAAATGATTTTAACCCATTACTAGTTTGGATCATCCCCTCACCCATTTAAACCCACCTTGTTTGCCATGTTCTTCACACATCAAACATACTTCCCTAAACCTTAAACTACCCTAATCAACCATGGTGTGTACCAAAACCTCAAACACATCCAGATTCTATGGCGAGTGAGGGGTTTAGGGTACAACAAAACACATTTCATAAGTAATCACTCTTCATGAACAATTTGATACAAAGATCGTCTCTATTTTTAAAAATCGTTTTCATTTTTAAAAACCATTTGTTTTGAAAAAGAGAGCAAAGATCGATCCAAGCTTTAAAGTACAATATACTTCAAAGATCTTGAATAACCTCGCTCTGATACCAATTGTAGAAACTAGAAGGGGGGTTGAATAGTTTCTAGTTAGTTTTCAAAACATTTCGGCTTAAACCATTGTGTGCGGTTCCTTATGTGTACCCGCGGTTCTTTATCAATAAAGAACCGCCGGTCCATTTAGGGAACCGCCGACAGTGAACTTAACCTTTTGTTACATGTTAAACTTTGACAATCATTTGTATCAAATTCTCGATCAAGCTTGACTAGATATGAGATGTGTTTGATTGAAGGATAAATACTACAAGTAAGTAAACACACAAACACATCAAATCAAGAGTACATCAAGCAATAGTCTAAACACTAAGCACACACGTACTAAGCATAAGCTTTTCCGCAACTAGGATGTTTAGACTAAGTGATGTACACTAGACCATAATCTAAACACGAAGCACACACGTACTAAGCCTTAGCTTTTCTGCAACTTAGATGTTTAGATTATGAGATGCACACAACACACAACATATAAATACATCTATAATAGTAAAGACATAAATGTAAAGGAAAGTACCGACACGATGATTTATAGTGGTTCGGTCACGAAGCTCCTTTTCGCCCTACTCCACTCCTCGAGTACACCTTACTCAATAGTTACGTCACTAGTCAACAAAACTCCTTTCAAGGCGGAGAAAACCATACACGACGCTTACACATATCCGACACTAAGCTAGATGTCGAGTCCTAATCTTAGGTAGGACCAATCTACACAACTTTGCCCACTTCACCATTTAACGACACAAGGCTAGATGTCGAGTTCTAATCGAAAGCTAGAACCAATCTTCACGACTCTTCACTTTGAAGCTAAGTGAGAACTTCATACAACACAACTACTAATCACTTTAAAGTTTAGCGAGAACTCACAAGACACAACCACATCACTTTATAGTTTAGTGAGAACTACCTAGACACAACCACATCACTTTAGAGTTTAGTGAGAACTACCAAGACACAACCTAATCTACCCACTAGTTATGTTTTATGGCCCAACATAACAAACCTTGTGTTTTATGGCCTAAACACATAAACCATATAGATCTAAGCACACAACACTTAGATCTATAACTCTAACACTATATCCAAGTACTAACAAGACTTCGATCTACACAACTAACACCTAATCCAAGGATACCCATCACTTGGATATTCTACCCTTACAAACACATCTAAGTGTACCCACAACTTGGATCTTCTACATATACATAGTAGGAAGACAATAATCATGACTTGATCTAGAGAGATCTTCATCATGTTATGACTCTAGACACTAACACTTCACAAGGGTGAAAGTGCTCTTCTCATTGCTCTTGATGAGGCAAACGAGGAATGGGATATTGGAAGGTTTTTGTGTGTTTTTGTGCAAGTAAAATGGAAGAGAATAGTCTTCTATTTATAGCCAACTCTTGCCTTGGAGAGCACCTTTTTACCCAATGGATAAAAGATTGGACTACCCATTGGATAAAAGAGTGGACTACCCATTGGATAAAAGGATGCGCCTTATATTCTTGGAGCCCAAATTCAAAATTTGAATTTTGAATTTATTAGTTTCCCTCCATCTTCTAAAAGCTTCCAGAAATCTTGAGTAAGCCTAAACCGGCTTGACTGCCCGCGGTTCTATATCTTCTCGCGGTTCGATATCATTAAGGAACCGCGTGTTCTATAAGAGAACCGCGCGTCCTTCTTGTCTTTCATGACGAATGTAATCTTCAAGGTGTCGAGAGAAGTATACATAAGTATGCTTGAGTGATTACGAGTACCTTACACATTTTACATTATGTATTGCGATTTATACGTTTGTCATCACCAAAACATGAAGGGATCATCTTGATTAAACATCGTAATGTTTGCACTAACAATCTCCCCCTTTTTGATGATGACAAACAAGTAAACCGTAACGCATGGTAAAATGTGAAACGTACTCGTTTACACTTCCTTCGGTGTTGAAGAAACGGACTTTGCAAAGACTCCCCCTTGGTGCTTACTCCCCCTAGCTTGGGGCACCGAGGAATCAAGATATGGTGACAAGCTACATAGAAGGGTTAGTTGAACAAAAGAAACTACCTACAATATATAGCAATAGGTCACAAAAAAAGAATTAAAAGAGAAGAAAACATAAGGACAAAGATCCAAGATAGGTTACTAAAGAAACATCATACAAAGAAGTATGGAAAAAGAAACAAGCCAAAAGCATAAATCTAATCCTAGTTATTCTAGAATTCTAAGATTTGCTTGAATTTGGTGTCTTGAGGATAAGCAATCAATGCTTATATGAAAGACAAGGTAATAGCAGAGGGTGGTGGTGGTGGCTTGTTGGAGATCTCATAATCAAAGTGAAGAGGAGGCTTGATTAAGAGACTCTTGATGTAGCTCAACTCCTCATAGATGTGTGCCATAGCAAGATGTTGATATTGACAACAATGACAATATGTTCCATGGTGCATGACATTATCATGAGAAGGAGGAAGAACACTAAAGGGTGGTGGTGGAAGAAAGGAAGTTCCACAATCAACATTCTTGGTAGGAGAAATGTGATTAAGAGTGTTCTTGGGTGGGTTTGGATTGAAAGCAATTGGAGAAAATGGAGGAGATTCAAGGATTTCATTGGGAGAATAAGACATTTTGGATGTGAAGTAATGCAAAATGCTTATGGTTTAAATAGGGAAGGCTTATGGTATTTTTGGGGTAGTCAAAGGGTTTGAAACAAAGATTCTCAAAAAGGTTGGAGAAAATCTGGAGTTTCAGACAAAAACCCGAAAAGGAAGGCCACTGTAGGTGGTTCCTTATCTATGGTGGCGGTACCTTATCAATAAGGTACCGCGGCTCACTTATGGAACCGCCTGCAGAAGCAGCGTTTGGTGTTTGGAGAAAGATTTTTCAGCAAATCTTATTTTTCTAGTCTAACTTATCATAGGGATGTGCTTAAAAGCAAAGATAGACAAAGAAAATATATGCAAACTTACCAAATAGAGATTTGACCAAAATACATGAATTAAAAAATCAATGTAGGAGGTGTGTAAGACAAGACCTTTAAGTCATGACACAATGATCCTCCATGATTCAATCTTGTTCTTGCTATGTTTGAGAGAATCATACATATGAATTATGTAAGCTCTATATTAATAGCGAGAATCTATGAAAAATCGTTTTTAGATTGAATTAACAATGTCAAACGAATTTCTCAACCATTTTCGAAAGAGACTTTGAGAGTTTTGAAAAAGAGATGAGACGATTTTTCAAAAGAATTTTAAAAGACTCAAGGACTCAAAGTGGTAATAGAAAACACACAAGAAGAAAAGAATTTAAGGAAGATGTTCCATTAATCCTAGACCTAGACGCAAGTAATTAAAAGGTTCCCTCTTAAGTGGCTTAGTGAAGATATCGGCTAAGTTGTCCTCGGAGGGCACCTTTTCAATAGTAATGTTCCCCTTTTGAACATTATCCCTAAGGAAATGGTGTCTAATTTCTATGTGTTTGGTTCGCGAATGTTGCACGGGATTCTTGCTTAGGTCTATAGCGCCTTTATTATCGCACATGATGGGAACATCATCAAGAGAAATCTCGTAATCAACAAGCGCTTGCTTCATTCATAGAGCTTGTTGGCATGCTTTACCGGCACTCACATACTCGGCTTCCGTGGTGGATATCGCAAGAGCGGTTTGTTTCTTGGAGAACCAAGAAGTTAAACAACAACCCATGAAGGTACAAACTCCACTAGTGCTTTTCTGGTCCACATAGTCTCCCGCATGACCCGAGTCCGCGTAGACAATGGTTTCTACGCCGGTCCCTTTAGATACCATAATCCTAAATGTATAGTGCCTTTAATGTATCGGAAGATACGCTTAACCGCTTCAAGGTGAGAGGTTTTGGGAGCCTCTTGGAAGCGAGCACAAAGGCAAACACTAAACATGATATCCGGTCGACTTGCCGTTAGGTACAACAAACTACCAATCATACCTCTATATTTGGTGTTGTCTACCGACTCACAATCATCATCTACGGTGAGTTTAGTATCCGAGGCCATAGGGGTCTTCATTGGTCTAGATTCTTCTAATCCAAATTTCTTTAGCATTTCTTTAGCGTACTTAGATTGACTAAAGAAAATACCATCGTCCATTTGTTTAATTTGGAGTCCTAAAAAGAAGTTAAGTTCTCCCATCATACTCATTTCAAACTCATCATGCATGATTTTGGCAAAGTCATCACACAATTCTTGACAAGTTGAGCCAAATATAATGTCATCAACATATATTTGTACGATTATGAGGTGAGGACCTTTCTTCTTTGTAAAGAGTGTATTGTCTACCATACCCATGGTATACTCATGTTTAAGAAGAAACGCTTTAAGTCTATCATACCAAGCTTTGGGTGCTTGTTTGAGTCCATAAAGTGCTTTCTTAAGCTTGTAAACATGGTCCGGTTTCTCAAAATCAATGAAGCCGGGAGGTTGAGCCACATATACCTCCTCATTGATCAAACCGTTAAGAAATGCACTCTTTACATCCATTTGTTGAAGCTTAATATCTAAGGCACAAGCGTAGGCTAAAAGGATTTTAATTGGTTCTAATCTAGCTACCGGTGCATATGTCTCGTCATAATCAATCCCTTCTTGTTGATTATAGCCTTGAGCTACAAGTCTAGCCTTGTTACGAGACACAACACCATTCTCATCTAGATTATTCCTAAATACCCATTTGGTTCCTATAATGGTAGAACTTCTAGGTGGAGGAAAAAGTTCCCAAACATCATTGGCAACACTAATTGATTCAATTCTTCTTGCATCGCAATGACCCAACTCTCATCCGTCAAAGCTTCTTTAACATTCTTTGGTTCAATCAAGGAGACAAAACAAAAGAAGTTGCTTTGGTTTTGGACTTGAGATCTTAGGGTCCTTTGATTTAAGTCACCAATGACATTATTGAGAGTATGATCCCTAGACTCCTTAATGTTTACTTCCTTTTCAACACTAAGGTCTTCAACTCCTATTTTTCTAACCTCTTTGGCTTTAACTACTTCTAATTCATCCAAGTCATCATCAACCAATGGTGGTGTCTTGGGTGAAGGAGGGGTTTCATCAAAGGTTACGTTGAGTGATTCTTCAATAACCCCTGAGGTTCTATTTAGGACTATGTAGGCCTTACTAGTTTGGGAATAACCTAAAAGGATACCTTCGTAAGACTTTGGGTCAAACTTGGTAAGGTAGTCTTTGGTGTTGAGGATAAAGCACTTGCTTCCAAACACCCTAAAGTATTCTAATGAGGGTTTCTTACCTTTAAGAATTTCATAGGGGGTCTTTCCTAGGAAAGGTCGAATAAGAATTCGGTTGAGAATATAAGTCGATGTATCCACGGCATTGCACCAAAACTTTTGAGGCAAAGATTGCTCGTTTAACATCGTCCTACTCATCTCTTGGAGAGTCCTATTCTTCCTTTCAACTACCCCATTTGATTGTGGAGTGCGAGGAGCCGATAAGTTATGGGTAATACCATGAGCTTCACAAAAGGCACCAAATTGCACTTCATTATCAAATTCCCTACCATGATCCGTCCTAATAGAAACAATTGAACATCCTAGTTGATTTTGAATTCTTCGACTAAAGATTTCGAAGTGATCGAAAGCTTCATTCTTAGATGCCAAAAATCTAGTCCAAGTGAATCTAGAATAGTCATCAACTATAACTAGGGTATAAAGGTTACCTCCATAAATCCGTATGGCGGAAGGTCCAAAGAGATCCATATGTAGGAGCTCTAAGCACCGAGAGGTCGAAACCAAATTCTTGGCTTTGTGACTTGAGTGAACTTGCTTTCCAACTTTGCAAGCATCACAAAAGTGACTATCAAACTTAATCTTGGGGAGGTGTCTTACCAACTCCTTAGAGACTAAAGATTGAATTAAACGCATATTAGTGTGACCTAATCTCCTATGCCAAAGAGTAGAACTATCATCTATAGTCGCAAGACATATGTTGTCTTTTGACTTTTCCATGCTTTCTAACACCTTTTCCAATGACTTTTCCATTTTTTACGATTTCACTGTCATGTTCCGAAAAGATGACCTTACACTTATTATCACAAATTTGACCTATACTTAAAAGGTTAAAACCTAAGTTATCTACGTGCTCAACATTTTCAATGGTCATGGAGTCAAGAGAAACCGTACCTTTGCCAATGATATTACCACGTAGACTACTAGCGAATGTGACGTTACCTCCATCATATGCTTTGTAATGCGAGAACAAACTTCGATTACCCGTCATGTGTTTAGAACATCCACTATCCTTAATCCACTCATCGGGCTCCAAATCAATTCCCAAGCATATCTCTTTAGAAGTGTGAGCCATAAGACATTTCTCCTCTTTGGGGTTGTCATCATCATCTTCACTGCTATCGCTCCAAGCGCCACTAACGAATGTCGTGTGGTTCTTATCACGAGCGGGCTTTGGACAATCACCAATGAAGTGATTTGGATCACCACATCTAAAGCAACTCCTATCACCTTTTTTGTTCTTGAAAAACCGATTCTTTGACAATGGTTTCTTGTCATAGTTTGGTTGCCTAACGTGTTGACCTCGTCTCTTGAAGAACTTCTTGAAATCTCTCACCGCCAATGCATACTCCTCGTCATCACTTTCCGAGGAACTATCATGGTCACTTTGTTCCTTCTTGGCTTTAAGTGCAAGAGATTTCCTTTCACTCTTGGTTTTTACTAGTTCCGAGTCCTTCAAAATTATCATCTCATGAACCTTCAAGTTTCCTATGAGTTCATCGAGTGATAAAGTTGAGAGATCTTTCGACTCTTCAATAGCCGTGACTTTTGCTCTCCACTTTGGATGTAAGGCCCTTAGAAACTTCCTAACATTGTTCTTGCTAGAAAAACCTTCATCAAGTGCTTTTAGACTAGTAATAATGGTGTTAAACCTAGCAAATGCACTATCAATAGTTTCATCTTCTAAGATGACAAATTGTTCATATTGTTGGACAAGAAGATCGATTTTACTTTCTTTGACTTGGCTATTACCTTGGTGGGTTACTAAAAGAGTGTTCCAAATATCTTTGGCAGTTTCACACATAAAAATTCTTTCATACTCTTTCTTAGGCAAAGCATTATAAATCACCATTTTAGCCTCATTATTTTTTGAAAGTTTCTTTTTGTGTCATCATTAGCTTTGTCAAAAGTGACTAATTCTTTTGTTTTAGAAACTTCATTAAATTGAAAGGGTAAAAAATCACCATTGGTAATAACATGCCAAAGATCTAAATCTTTTGATTTCACATAAGTTTCAAATCTATTTTTCCAATAAATAAAACTATCGGTTTCAAAAAATGGTGGTCTTTGCATAGATTGCCCTTCTAGGTACTTGTTGGAATCCATAGATCGATTCAAGTTTTAAAATACAATATACTTTAAAAAATCTTGAGCAACCCGCTCTGATACCAATTGTAAACTAGAAGGGGGGGTTGAATAGTTTCTTATATTTACTTGTTAAAATATGGTTTCCAAAAATCCTTTTTCAAAAACTTAGGCTTAAGGAAATATGTGAAATGTTCTTATGCACAATATGAACAATGATAGTGTAGCTAAACTAATACTAACAAAAATATATCCACAAAGAATAAAGAATGATAGTGTAGCTAATCTAATATTAACACATGTATATGCAAAAAGAATAAAGAATGTAAAGAGTTAAGGGTAAAGAAACATCAAACCGAACACCAAGGATTTATAGTGGTTCGGCAACGAAGCTCACTCCTCGTTCCTACTCCACTCCTCGAGTACTCCTTACTCAAGAGTTCACTACACAACAAGCTCCTTATGGTGGAGAAAACCGTACACGTCGCCTAACCAATTTCCGACTCTAAGCTAAATGTCGAGCCCTAATCGTAGCTAGGACCAATCTACACAACTATACTTAGTACATACACAACTTCCAAATAGACGCAACTACTTGGATCTTCACAACTATGACACAACTACAAGTATATAAAAATTGATCTTCAATGGATCTTTGGTGGTGGACTCAACACTTCACTAGGATAGTGTTCTTCTCTTTGCACTTGGAGAGGAAGGGATGGAAGAACAAGATTCACTTCTTAAACAAGTAATAATCAAACAAATGATCAAAGATTTGAGTGATTAAAGAAGGGGTTTGAATCTGGAAATGAATGTGCAAAAGAGGTGAGGTGAAATGCTGAGAATGGTCCACTATTTAAAGGATAAAGGAGCCAACGGCTATATCTGCCCGCGGTACCTTATCACAGCCCGCGGTACCTTATCGATAAGGTACCGCCTAGGCGCTAAGGTACCGCCAGACTAGACTCCGCTCCTTTTTGTCCTTTAGTGGTGGAGGTCTTATCTTGGTATAAAAAATATCCTGAAAGGATATTCTTAACAGAATAAGAATATGCCATTTTCAAATTTCAAATAATTAATTTATAAAACATTTTCTTAAAAATAAAGTTTAATAAAAACTTGTCACATTTAATAAAAAGTGAGTTTTAAGAAAAGATTAAATCACTTGATCACTTGATTAAGGTTAGTACTTGTTTATCCATACCTTAAGTGATAATGGGTAAAATGAAAAATACTTGAACTCAAGAATTCGTTTTTCCTTGTTTTCGTAAATGCTTGTTTTTATATATTGTCGTAATCAAAACTAAGCGAGACCGAAAAATGCAAGTAACGTTTTTAGTTATTATTGCATTAACACGATACCATATTGACTCATATCATGTAATACGATACCATATTGACTCATATCATGTAATACGATACCATATTGACTCATATCATGTTATACGATACTCTATTGACTCATATCATGTAATACGATACCCTATTGACTCATATCATGTAATACGATACCATATTGACTCATATCATGTAATACGATACCATATTAACTCATATCATGTAATACGATACCCTATTCACTCATATCATGTAATACGATACCCTATTGACTCATATCATGTAATACTATACCATATTGACTCATATCATGTAATACGATACCATATTGACTCATATCATGTTATACGATACTCTATTGACTCATATCATGTAATACGATACCCTATTGACTCATATCATGTAATACGATACCATATTGACTCATATCATGTTATACGATACCATATTGACTCATATCATGTTATACGATACTCTATTGACTCATATCATGTAATACGATACCCTATTGACTCATATCATGTAATACGATACCATATTGACTCATATCATGTAATACGATACCATATTGACTCATATCATGTAATACGATACCATATTGACTCATATCATGTAATACGATACCCTATTGACTCATATCATGTAATACGATACCCTATTGACTCATATCATGTAATATGATACCATATTGACTCATATCATGTTATACGATACTCTGTTGACTCATATCATGTAATACGATACCCTATTGACTCGTATCATGTAATATGATACCATATTGACTCATATCATGTAATACGATACCCTATTGACTCATATCATGTAATACGATACCCTCTTGACTCATATCATGTAATACGATACCATATTGACTCATATCAGGTAATACGATACCATATTGACTCATATCATGTAATACGATACCATATTGACTCATATCATGTAATACGATACCCTATTGACTCATATCATGTAATATGATACCCTATTGACTCATATCATGTAATACGATACCATATTGACTCATATCATGTAATACGATACCCTATTGACTCATATCATGCAATATGATACCATATTGACTCATATCATGTAATACGATACCCTATTGACTCATATCATGCAATATGATACCATATTGACTCATATCATGTTATACGATACTCTATTGACTCATATCATGTTATACGATACTCTATTGACTCATATCATGTAATATGATACCCTATTGACTCATATCATGTTATACGATACCATATTGACTCATATCGTGTAATACGATACTCTATTGACTCATATCATGTAATACGATACCCTATTGACGCATATCAGGTAATACGATACCCTATTGACTCATATCATGTAATACGATACCATATTGACTCATATAATGTAATACGATACCCTATTGACTCATATCATGCAATATGATACCATATTGACTCATATCATGTTATACGATACCCTATTGACTTGTTAATATTTTAGTGATACTTATTAATTTTTTATATAAATAAAATAACTTGTTAATATTTTATATAAATAATTTAGTAATTATAAACTCTATTTATTAATGTTTTAAAACATTTTAGAATTAAAATTATTCTCGTTTCAAAATTTACTATTTTAAAACGTAATTATTGTAATTTATAAAATAAATTTACATAAATAAAATATATTAGTGATACTTATTAATACTTTATATAAATAAAATAATTTGTTAATATTTTATATAAATAATTTAGTAATTTAAAAACTCTATTTATTAATTTTTTAAAACATTTTAAATTTAAAACTATTCTAGTTTCGAAATTTAGGGTCGAAATTTCGACCCTAAATTTGGCACTAAAACTTTTACCTTTCAAAAAATTTCACGAAAATTTTAAAATTCCATACCAAAATTAAAAAA
Source organism: Glebionis coronaria (assembly GCA_025667525.1). Taxonomy (NCBI): domain Eukaryota; kingdom Viridiplantae; phylum Streptophyta; class Magnoliopsida; order Asterales; family Asteraceae; genus Glebionis; species Glebionis coronaria. Next base: position 628,245,965 of record CM046874.1, on the reverse strand, counting down.
TTCGCGGTTTATATTTAGGGTCGAAAATTAGGGTCGAAAATTTCGACCCTAATATTTAGGGTCGAATTTTCGACCCTAATTTTCGACCCTAAATTTTATCCACAATTAAACCCACAACAGACATCATTCATTCTTCATTTTTATTAAAAGAAAAAAGCGCGGGCATCATCTCATCATCTCCGTCTCATCCCCAGCCACCTTCATATTCTAACCCACCACCACCATTTTCATCACCCCATTCCACCCCGTCACCTCCAGTCAGTCCCACCACCACCACACTCGCACACGAGCACTTTTGTGATTGTTTTTTTTAATAAATATAAAGGTAATTGATTTTTTGTTTAATCTATTAATTTTGTTTAATTATGTTTACTTTTTTGCTAAATGTGATTATTAACGTTTAATTATTGTTAGTTTTTTGCTAGAACCACCCACCACCACCGCCGGTGCGACAGCAGTGGCAACCACAGTCCCACCAATTTGTTTATTTTTTAATAAATATAAAGGTAATTGATTTTTTGTTTAATATATTAATTTTGTTTAATTTTTTGTTTAATATATTAACGTTGCACATGCCCTTGATGATGATGATGCTGAAATGTCTGATGATGATGAAGTGAACCCTAATAATGTTGTTGAAGAAGTTTTATCTAGCGATGATTCAGATTGTGATAATTGATCTTATGTTGTAATTTGAATGAACCAATGATTTAATCTTTAGATGTGTTATTTTTTTTAATGGAATTGTTCTTATATGTTTAAATGTGTAATTTTTACGAATTTGTGTATTAGCATTAACCGGTCCACGAAATTATGTGTTCATGTACTTGTTATATTACAGATGGCGTGTGTAGGTGGTAGATCACACGGTGGGGATGCTGGTGGTACTCCACCTAGACGACCTACAAAGTCCGTACCTGGCAATTGCGAAAGTAAGAAATTGTGATTTATTTTTATTTTATGTCAACTCTTATTGTTAATTTTTTTTGCTTGAATTTTCACGAATCAATAACTTCAATAAATAATCTTTGCAGGTGACCCGATACCACATATGGTTACGGTTAATACGAGCCTAAGGAGGGCGCATGGAGGACCTCTGCCAGTTTCATTTGATATTTATGATCTTAATAGCTTCCATCAGTTAGGCATTCATGCTGCGATGTTGAGCTCTCTGATGGGGGAAACAGTCTGACCACTTACACTTGCTTGCGAGTGGGAAGAGATACCATTGCACCTCAAAACCCATATCTTTCATACACTTGAGGTATTAATTGTTTGCGTTACATCTAGTCTTATTAATTGTTTTGGTTGAAAATTGTTTGTTTATTTAAATGCATATGTTTACATGTAGACCTATTTCAACCTGACGGGTTGGTTGGATAGTCGTGAAAGTGTGGCTTATAGCGGGAAAACATATGTAGTGGGAGAAAGGATAAAAACTGGAATTAACTGTAAGTTGAGGCTACTTTGGCGCAAAAATAAGAACAAGCTAAAGGCTGACTACTATTTTATCCATGATTCGCCCGAGGAAGCGGCGCTTGTACTGCCCCCATCGAGTTCTACGTGGGGCAACAGATCAGCAAGGGAGTGGCTTGATTTGTGCCGGTATTGGTCCCACCCGAGTCGGGTGAGGAGAAGTGAAGTTAATATAGTTAACCGCTCGAAAAACAAAGTTTCTACACATCAAGGGAAAAAATCATTCGCTCAAGGAAGGAACGAATATGTAAGAATCGTTATAGTTTTTGTGATCATTTAAAAGTTTTTATATTGTTTATTTGTATCTTGTTATTAATTTTTTTTTTTTGGTAAAGATCTTGTTATTAATTTATTTGATATTGTACAGAAAGTCACGCATGGGGCTTATGAGGACCTTATACAAACTTGGAAGAGGGCACGCACAAACAAGAATGGCATTATGTCCGAGGAAAATCAAGACAGATATGTAAGTAATTTAATTTATACATGCTTTAATAACTGATATGAGCTTAAATACTCATATCATTTGTAGCTTAAAACAATGAAATTATGCATAAAATGTATCAAATATGCCTTGTATATGTGTATTTCTCGTTTTCATGTGTGTAGGTACCAAGATCGCAAAAACCGGCAAATATCGACACGAGTTTGAAGATAAAGATCGAGGAAGCCAAAATCGAGCTCGACATGAGTGGATTTAATAACTATGCAAGTTTATGGGCCAAGTGGGTCCCACATTGGGAAATTGGGCTTAAAAGCCCAATTATGAGATTTCTTATTCACTATTATAACTAGAAAGCCCAAACTAAGGAATTTGTATATAAACGGATGGAAGGAGTATTCTATGGGCCAAAAGCCCATAAATTTGGTTACAAGATACATGAAAACGAATTGGGCTTTAGGTTTTCGTTCTGTCTAACGTGTATACACACGTTACTTCTTTCAAAACAAATAAATAAATCATATTTACTCCCACTCACATTTATTTATCTTCGGTCAAACTTTCACCCACCCATTCACAAATGTAACTCACGTTTATTATTCTCACCCACTCACAATAATTAACTGTTTTGATATTACCTATGTGAGTTTATCTCACCTTCTTTCTTCCCCACTTTTCCATCTTCCCCAATAAACAAAACCTGTAAAATTTACTATTCCTCAAACCCTAATCACCCAAAAAGTTAATTAATATTGGGGGTTTTAATCTCACGGGCTAATCACGTGTGGGGGAAATTAATTCCCCCAATTTTTAAGGAAGAGAAGATGAGGAAGGGCTTGATACGTGGCATCTAATTACTGGAGGCAACAACTCATTCTTCACAATCAACCAATCAAGAGCCTCAAAAGAAGCACAACTAGCACACACGGATGCCACGTTGGCAATCCGTGTGCTAGTTGTGATATATCAACCGTCCGATTCAAGCTAAACAGGAGAGAGAAGAGCAACTGTTGATCTATTGGCCAAGATTAAAGAAGAATATTCCTTGGAATATCCGAATATCCTCCTCAGCAAGCCTCGGGGGTGGCTATAAAAACCCCCAATTTATCTTGTAATTTTATCCCTTTTTTTACTTTTATCGTTATAATGTTAGTTTGTAGCTAGAATTTGTATTTCTATTTTTAATGAGTATTGTACTGAAAGTTTGAAGTAATAAAAGTTGAGTTTACATCTTTATTGTCTTCTTAATCGAGATTGCCTTTTACTGTTTAAAATATTACTGTGCAATTTCTATCTTTACAAATTAATATTATAGGTTAAATCTTTCATATAATCTTTATTAATAGATTATGTGAGTGATTTTTAAAGTAAATTTGGGAATGATTTATCCTAATTGGATAAATTAAAATAAAACTGGATATATTCGATGGTGATTGTTTTTGGTTCGTTTGATGGAGAATGGTGATGAATGGTGGTTCTAGTTTCGGTTCATAGGTTGCTCAGCGCATACCTACTGCTCAACGGTTTGCTACAAAATGTTTGATCTCTTTTTAATTTTAGGCTTTTAGTTTAAATATGATGCTATGTTAATCTGTTCATGAGTTTTCGTTTAATATGTTTGAGTGATGATATTACTGATTCATTGATATTATATGAAAGCTGATAAGAGTGTTATTTTGGTAAATTGATAGCAGTTTATAAGCTTTTAGAACTTGTATGCTTATAATTAGGATGAAAGTTTTTTATTATGGTTCGTTTAGATGATTAGAAGGAGTGAGATTTCTGTTCTCACCACTTGTTGAAATTATTTTCACTGCATAATTTCTGAATGTTTAATTGAATAAGGTTTTTACTGTTTAATATCCGTGTCTGTCATTTTGGTTTGATATTAGAATTGAGTTACTTGCTAGTTTTATTCGTTATTGCCTTAGACTGCTTAAATGCTATAATTTGATGGAGTGATTTCTGAAATATGTAGGACTTAGTAGTTAACTGGTTTGAAACTTGTTAAAATGAAGCCGTTTGTTTTTAACTGATCTTTTAATTTCTTATTACGTTTGGGACTGTTAATTTGGTGAGTTATTTTGACTGAAATCTGTAGATTATTCACTATTGGGAATTTGTTTAACCTTTCTGTTACTTGATATTCATATTATTTGAGTTTGCTGTGATATTGATTTAGCTGAAGCAACCTGTGGGGTTGATTGTTTACCGTTTGTTTTACGATTTGATTTGAGGAATTAGGACAGTTTAATCGTAGTAATGTATGCAATATATGGTTTGCTGAATATTTTGCTTAGTTGGGATATTTAATTTATCTGCTGAATCATAGTTTTTATTTGATTGGTTTGTTGATATTTCTGCATTTTTGTTCAAGCAATTAGCTTATCAGATCCTAATGATCTGATAAGCCCAATAGAGCTGATTCCTATCAGCTGATCAATAAGCTCTCCAAAAGTCTCTCCTGAGACTTATTATTTTCATCACTGTCCAAAAAGAATTTAATCCAAAAAAATATGTCTGCTTCAGGATTCGAACCTGTGACCTCCTGGTCACAGGTATAGCGTGTTACCCAACTGTGCTAGGCACTCTTTTGATTTTAGAGTCTTCGATTTCATTAATATAGTGATTTTCAAACTAGGCAGTATTTGTTTGAGTTTGTTTATTTAAGTCACGTTTTATTTTATATATAAATTTTAATTAAAGTAAATTCTAAATAATAAGTAGTTTAAAGATAAAAAAAATTAAAAATTAAAAAATGTTTTTATTAAATTTAAATTGTTTAATTAGTGTATTTTCTATTAATTAGATTTTTATGACATTAGATTTAAATAAAAATAGTTTTTAATAGATTGGTTTTAAAGTAATTTGTAATAAAGTAAATTAGTTTTAAAAAAAAGTTTAATTAAATTTTTAAATAGATTAAAAGTAATTAAATAGATTTATTTTATAGATTTTTAAATAGATTAATTTTTAAATAGTTTTAATTTTTAAGTAAGTAATTGTTTTAGAATTAAAAATAGCGGGGTTTACGATTCATGCACTTTAGGTTAAAACTAATTAGTTTAAAATTGGTAGATTTTAATTGTAGTTTAAAAACCGTAAATCAATTCAAATCGATTGTCCAAATCAAAGCTAAACGTCTCAAATTCATAAGATCTTTGTGTACAACGAACTCGAGTCACCAACGTGTTTAATTGAATTCGTCATTGGTATTATTAGTCTATTACTTTTTCCTAAAGGTAATTTTCTAATTTACCCTATAACGTAATATCAAATTATCACATATACTATCCACGACACATCAAAAATTTTGGCGCCGCTGCTGGGGATCTTGTGTACGATTCGTCTTTGTGGAGATTTGTTGATCGTTGATTTGAAGACCCTTTCCGTCCTCGGAAAGTTTTGTTATTTTTCTATTATATAGTATGTATCGGTTTTCTCATTTTTTGTGAATAATATATTGTATTACGTAGCAAAATAAATTTTACATATCTTTCAAATAAGCCTTAGTTGGGATTTCATCACCTAGCTATTGTAGTCGAATCCAAAACAAAAATAAAAGGCAAAATAGATAAATACTAATAAGAAGTTTGAACTCGATTTATACAAACTATAAGGTGGGTATAAGGCGACGTGCTATAAAAGGCCGTCTAAGGAAAAAGGTTTTTAAGTGCTTTGTGCCACCTCGTTTCCCCGCTTGCTTGTGCGTATATTGAGAGGGGCAACCTATTATTGGTTTGCCGACTCAAGTAGTAATAAATCTTATTTTTGTTGTTTACTTATTAAACCTCGAGACGTTTAGGTTTTCACCTATCGTTTCAAAGTCGACCGAGGGTAATTTACTTCCATAGTAGTTATCCTTATTCCTTGTTCTTTATCGATCATTATTGATTGAGCAATACCAAATAAAATACCAAAAATAATCTTCTTCTTGTCTAATTTCTTTTCTTCAATCCTCTAAATTCTCGTCTTTGTAGTGTATGCAATTACGTTCTTCTCGTCTTGTGATTGATTTTAATAGGCTTGAAAATACTCCTCGTAGAAATAGAAATCGTCAACAACGAATAGTGGAACCCGAGTTTCCACCTATTGTTGTAGAGATGGCCGATAACCGAACAATGGAGGAATTGCTCCGTGCACCCACCGAAGGGTATGGGGAAGCAATCGTTGTGCCGGCTATTTTGGCCGATCATTTTGAGATTAAGACGGGTCTTTTATCGCTCATTCGTGCCGACCAATTTCGTGGCAATGAGACCGATAGCCCGCATTCTCACATTCGGAATTTTAATCGAATTACCTCGACTCTCAAGTTTAGAGATGTGCCTAATGACGTGATTAAGCTCATGCTTTTTCCGTACTCGCTCGAGGGTAATGCTAAGCTTTGGTATGAGAAAGAACCACCGGGTTCGATCTTAACATGGGATGATTTAGTGTCTAAGTTTATGAATTATTTCTTTCCACCTTCTAAGACAACACACTTTAAGAATGAGATCACTAGATTTGAACAAAAAGTGCATGAATCGTTTGGGGTTGCATGGGAAAGATTTAAAGAATTGTTAAGACAATGTCCACACCACGGTTTCTCGGAATTGCATCAAATTAATACTTTTTATAATGGGCTTAATATGATTGAACAAGATTCTTTAAATGCCGCCGCGGGTGGTAATCTTTTAAGAAAAACTCCGAGAGACGCGTGGAGAATAATTGAGGATAAGTCTAGAGCACAATATTCACGAAACACACCGGTTGTTTCCAATGTGAATCCCGAGATTGCTAGATTGGACTCTAAGATTGATAGTGGATTTGCGACTTTGTTGAGTGAGATTAGGAAGAATCCTCATGGATCCATTAATATGGTTGAGAATGTTTGTGTATCGTGTGGTGGAGCACATCCTAATTATGCTTGTTTAAACACGGGGTTTGATCAAGCTAGTGCTTTTGCCGCGACGGGAACTTATGGCTCCAACGGTCAAGTTCCTCGTCAAAATCATGTTGCTCCACCAGGTTTTCCACCGGTTCAAAATAGGTACAACAATGGAAACAATGGGAATAATTTTAACCGTGGTAACCAAGGGAATTATAATCAAGGAAATGGGTTTAATGCTAATCAAAACAATCAAGGTTTTCAAAGCAATAACCAAAATGATTTGTCAAGCTATATTAAGTCGAATGAGGCAAATTTGAAGGCTTTTCAAAATAACATTCAAGGACAAATGGAAACTTTGAAAAATGAGTTTCAAAATACGATTAAAGGCCAAAATAATAAGATTGATCTTAATCAACAAATAATTGAACAAAGATTTGAGCAAATGTTTGAGAAAAGTCAAAATCGTTTGCAACAAAATTTAGAGCAAAGTCAAAATCGTATGCAACAAAGTATGGAACAAGGTCAAAATAAATTGCTTTCGGTGTTTGAATCTTTTATAAGTCAACCTTCCTCGTCTTCGGGTGGCTTACCTAGTAACACCATTCCAAACCCGAAGGGTGAGATGAAAGCTATAACCACACGTAGTGGGAAAGCTTTAGACGGACCTTTGCTTCCACGTGTGAGTACCTCTCCGGTGAGGGAAGTGGAGCAAGAACCCGAGGTGGTTAAAGAAAAGGAAATTCCTATTCCACCAAAGGTAGACCGATTGCCTATTCTGGAACCTGAGCTTCCGAAGACTAAACCCACACTACCCTACCCTTCGAGACTTACCAAAGAGAAGCTCCGCGAAAAGACCAATGCTCAAGTTTCTACGTTTCTTGACGTGTTTAAGAAAATGTATATTAATCTTAGTTTCGCGGATGCATTGCTTAGCATGCCTAAGTTTGCTTCGACAATTAAAAAGTTGATGAACGATAAGGAGAAATTAGTTGAAGTATCTACGTCCTTAAATGAAAGTTGTTCCACGGTTCTCTCTAAAAAGTTTCCCAAAAAGCTTGGAGACCCCGGTCAATTTTTGATACCATGTGATTTCCCTAATATGGAAGAATGCTTAGCATTAGCCGATCTAGGCGCTAGCATTAACTTGATGCCTCTTTCCGTGTGGAAAAGGTTATCACTTCCCGAGCTTACACCTACTAAGATGACTATCGAGCTAGCAGATCGATCGATCGCCTTTCCAAAAGGTATAGCCGAGGACGTATTAGTCAAAGTAGGAAAGCTCATTTTTCCGGCGGATTTTGTGATTTGTGATTATCCGGAAAATTCTCGTGTGCCTCTTATTTTGGGAAGACCGTTTTTAAATACGGCCGGTTCTTTAGTTGACATGCAAGAGGGGAAGTTGACTTTACGTTTTGATGATGAAAGTATCACTCTTAATGTTGGTAATATCCCAAAGCCCTCTTCCGAGGACGACGAGGAATCAATCAATCAAATCGATGTGATTGATGTTGCTAGTGGAGAGGTTTCGCAAGATGTGCTTGGTTTTTTGGATACTTCTAAAAGTGGCAATCCCACTTCATCGAATCCTATTATCTCTTTGGCTAAGCCTCCACTCACTTCATTTGAGGGAGGTGACTTCGTTCTTGAAGAGCTTGAGAATAATGGTTATTCAAAAATCGAGAAGGAAATTGATGATTACCTTAGCACACCATTTGATCCTAGTGAGTTTGATTTTGAGAATTTTGATCCCGAGGGAGATATTGCGTTGATTGAAAAATTGTTGAATTTGGATCCTTTTGAATCACCACCTATGGAACTAAAAGTTGTGAATGAAAATGAGACTGAAGTGAAAACATCTATTGAGGAAGCACCCGAATTAGAACTTAAGGAACTGCCCACTCATTTGGAGTATGCTTTTCTTGAAGGAACGGATAAGTTACCGGTGATTATTGCTAAGGGATTAAAGGAAAATGAAAAGGATGAGCTTATTAAAGTACTTAAGAAACATAAACGGGCCATTGCATGGAAAATCTCCGACATTAAGGGTATAGATCCCAAATTTTGTACTCATAAAATTCTAATGGAGGATGATTATAAACCCGCTATCCAAAATCAAAGAAGGGTCAATCCAAAGATTCATGAGGTGATCAAAAAGGAAGTCACTAAACTTCTAGACGCCGGAATGATCTACCCTATCTCGGATAGTCCATGGGTTAGCCCCGTGCATTGTGTTCCTAAGAAAGGAGGAATGACGGTTGTTACTAATGAGGATAATGAATTGATTCCTACTAGACTTGTGACCGGTTGGCGTGTTTGTATTGATTATAGGAAACTTAATGATGCCACTAGGAAGGATCATTTTCCATTACCTTTTATGGATCAAATGTTAGAGAGACTAGCGGGGAATGAATTCTATTGCTTTTTGGATGGATTTTCCGGCTATTTCCAAATCCCCATTGACCCTCGTGATCAAGAAAAGACCACATTCACTTGTCCTTATGGAACATTTGCCTATCGTCGCATGCCTTTTGGACTATGCAATGCTCCGGGGACGTTCCAAAGGTGCATGATGGCCATTTTCCATGATATGATCGAGAAAACCATGGAAGTCTTCATGGATGACTTTTCGGTTTTTGGGGAATCTTTCACTTCATGTCTCTCTAACCTAGAAAGAATGTTGCAACGTTGTGAGGAAACGAATCTTGTGCTTAATTATGAAAAATGTCACTTCATGTGCAAAGAGGGAATTGTGTTAGGACATAAGATCTCTAAGGCCGGTATTGAGGTTGATAGGGCTAAAATTGACGTGATTGCCAAATTGCCTCCACCCATCACCGTTAAGGGAGTAAGGAGTTTTCTCGGCCATGCCGGATTCTATCGTCGTTTTATACAAGACTTCTCTAAGATAGCTCGGCCTATGACCCATCTTTTGGAAAAAGAGACTCTTTTCATCTTTTCGGATGAGTGTATTCAAGCCTTTGAGATGCTTAAAAAGAAGTTAACCGAATCTCCAATCTTAGTTGCCCCGGATTGGGATTTACCTTTTGAAATTATATGTGATGCTAGTGATTATGCGGTAGGTGCGGTTTTGGGGCAACGTAAGTTAAAACACTTCTTGCCTATACACTATGCAAGTAAGACTATGACGGATACTCAAACAAAGTACACTACAACGGAAAAGGAGTTACTTGCCGTTGTGTATGCTTTTGAAAAGTTTAGACCATATCTTGTCTTGTCTCAAACCATAGTGTATACGGACCACTCGGCTATCAAATATCTTCTTAATAAACAAGATGCTAAGCCGAGGTTGCTCCGGTGGATTCTCCTCCTTCAAGAATTTAATGTCAAAATTCTAGACAAAAAAGGAGCCGAGAATCTCACGGCCGATCATTTATCTCGACTTGAGAATCCTCACCAAAGCGATCAAGAGAACAAGGAAATCAATGAAACATTTCCTCTCGAGACGCTTGGTATGATTGCCTTTCGTGGTGATGATAGTACCCCATGGTTTGCGGACATCGCAAATTACCATGCGGGGAAGTTTGTGATCAAGGGTATGTCGTCCCAACAAAAACGAAAGTTTTTCAAGGATATCTCCTACTACTTTTGGGACGACCCCTATTTGTTTTGTGTGTGCGCGGATCAAGTGATTCGTAGGTGCGTGTTTGGCAAAGAAGCTCAAGATATCCTTAAATCTTGTCATGAGGGACCCACCGGGAGACATCATGGTGCTAACGCCACCGCGAAGAAAGTCTTTGATGCCGGCTTCTTTTGGCCTTCCATATATCGTGATGCCCAAGACTTGACCAAGACTTGTGATGCTTGTCAACGTCAAGGAAAGAACTCACAAAGGGATGAAATGCCTCAAAACATTATCCAAGTTTGTGAAATCTTTGACATGTGGGGAATCGATTTTATGGGGCTGTTTCCTTCTTCGAAAGGAAATAAATACATTCTCGTAGCCGTGGACTATTTGTCTAAATGGGTTGAAGCTAAGGCTTTACCCACAAATGATGCTCGAGTTGTGGTGAACTTTTTGAAACAACTCTTTGCTAGGTTTGGAACTCCGCGGGCTATTATAAGTGATCGTAGGACCCATTTTTGTAATGAACAATTTGAAAAAGTTCTAAAGAAATATGGTGTCACTCATCGACTTTCTACGGCTTATCACCCTCAAATGAGTGGTCAAGTTGAGGTTTCAAACCGAGCTCTTAAAAGGATTTTGGAGCGTTCTGTTGGAGAAAATCGCACTTCATGGTCGGATAAATTGGACGATGCATTGTGGGCTTTCCGTACGGCTTACAAGACGCCAATTGGTTGTACACCATTTAGGTTGGTCTACGGAAAAGCATGCCACTTGCCAATTGAACTCGAACATAAGGCGTATTAGGATCTTAAGCATTGTAACTTTGATTTGAGGACCGCGAGTGATCATCGCAAGGTTCAAATGAATGAACTAAGTGAATTAAGGGATCAAGCTTATGAAAATTCTTTGATCTACAAAGAGAAGACTAAGAGGATTCATGACTCTAAGATCAAAAACCGCATTTTCAATGTTGGTGATCAAGTCCTCTTATTCAACTCTAGATTTAATATTTTCTCGGGCAAGCTTAAATCCCGTTGGTCCAGACCATTCACCATTGCACAAGTTTTCCCTTATGGCACCGTTGAGATAGCTCAAAAAGACGGGCCTAACTTTAAGGTGAATGGTCATCGTGTGACACATTACTTTGGAGGGGACATACCTACGGAGGTTTTCCCGGATCTTCAAACATTCCCTAAGGACCAATGAATACGGGGATCGAGTCGAGCTCATGACTCGGTGAACAAAAACGTGGTGCCTTGTGGGGGAGTCCCATACATTCTATCTTCTTTCTATTTTCTAACACCTAATAAGGCTTGATCTTTCAAGCTCGTGCTCGTGATTTGTTGTGTTGTGATCTTAGGTATGACCCTAATATTTGAAGACTCTCGTGTTCGGTTTTTGCCGGTACACTTGATCTTCCATTCTTTGAATGCCAAAAAGGGGCACACTTTCTATCCCTTGATTTTTATCGACTAAAGTTTTTCTTGAGGCATAATTAATAAACGACTTATAGATTTGCGTGCTCTTTCCATGCTAGGATTTTGCATTAGACTCTTCGTGTTTTAGCAAGGGGGTGTTACTCTTGAGCTAAGAAACATTGAGGACAATGTTTGGTTTTAGCATGGGGGAGTCAATCGATATAATCGCTTGCAATTGCTTTTGTCGTGTCCAAATGTATTGTTTTTCTCATTTTTCAATAAAATTTTAAATTTTTTGTGTTATTTTTAAGTTTTAATAAATAAAATAAGTGCTTTTGACACGAATGTAGGCTTTCCGTTGGTGAAAATAAGAATAGTTTTTGACTCGACTCGGTTTTTTTTTAACCTTAGCTTTTCCTTAACGTATTTGAATTAAGTTTTGCTAGGCTATTATGTAGGGAGCTTTAAAACGAGAAAGTCTTAATTCATACGAGTTAAGAACAAGAACTTTTCTCAAGCTCCTATAATTGATCCTAGAAAGTCGTCTATCAAGGGAACTTTAAAACGCAAATTCTAAAACTTGAAAGAGTCTAAGAAGATGCAAGATCCTATAGATGACTTGAAAACCCAAAACTTTGATTTAATAGGCTAAGTATCCATTGATTTCACATTTTTGAAATTTTACAATATGGAGAACAAGAGATGATAGAGCCAATTATAAGTTTGGTATTCTTTCGGGAATTTATGTGAGTTAATTATAAGCCTATTCTCCCATCGCTTGCTAATAAATTTAATTGCAATAAATAAGATTGAACGATTTGAAAAGTTACTTAGCTTCTAGCCCAAGATCGTTTAAAAGTTGCTCGGTATGGATTAGAGTTCATAGCCAAGGCATAACTTATTGAAGCGGGATGCGAAGATTGGCGAGTCCAAAAAGGTCCTAACAAGACATGAGGGCTATGTTTTATTGCTAAAGATCTCAAGTGATGTGAAGAATCATTTAACAAAAATCAATATGAAGGATCGAGACACACGACGAAAAGCAAATACTCCCTAAAAGTCATGGAGAAGTCTATCCAAAAAGACCATAATAAGGTATGAGGATTAATGAAGCCAAGTCCAAAAAGGAGGCGGATCGTTGTATATCAAAATCCCAAATAAAGATTGGAGAAAAATGAAGAAGTCGTGGTCCAAGTATGAATCTCTCAAAACTTCACGTGAAGAAATTCCTATATGAAGAGAAGACCATTATTTCATGAACGTATCTCAAGGTTTGAAGTATAAAGTCGCTGCCAAATATCGGTCCGAGAAAGGTCTCAAATCGCGAAGCAAGTTATGCCAAGATATGAACTTTATGAGGTCCCGAGAAGCAGTTTTAAAAGATTTTGTCCTTTAGCTAACTATTGATTAAATCGTTCACTTTATTTTCGGCCTAATAAATTATCGAAATAAGTCAACAATGCATCCTCGTGATCATTCAAGACAACAATAAAATATAAGAGATACACCTAGGAATAAGGAAGTCTAAGTGAATAATTGGCCCACATGAGTTCGTGTTAGTTTGCTAACTTATAATAACAATGATCTTGTTTTTGCACTTGGCACGGAAAAGTGAAAAGTCGAGGACGATGAATCTATTTGAGTTTTATGATCCTTAAAGTTATTTTTCAAATAATAAAAGCAATACATTATGTCTTTGCAAAATAAAATGTCAAAAGTTGAATAATGGTGTAGTTAGTGTTTAACTCTATCATTGCGTGAGGACACGGCAATTGCTTAGCATGGGGGAATTTGATATGAGCTTAAATACTCATATCATTTGTAGCTTAAAACAATGAAATTATGCATCAAATGTATCAAATATGCCATGTATATGTGTATTTCTCGTTTTCATGTGTGTAGGTACCAAGATCGCAAAAACCGGCAAATATCGACACGAGTTTGAAGATAAAGATCGAGGAAGCCAAAATCGAGCTCGACATGAGTGGATTTAATAACTATGCAAGTTTATGGGCCAAGTGGGTCCCACATTGGGAAATTGGGCTTAAAAGCCCAATTATGAGATTTCTTATTCACTATTATAACTAGAAAGCCCAAACTAAGGAATTTGTATATAAACGGATGGAAGGAGTATTCTATGGGCCAAAAGCCCATAAATTTGGTTACAAGATACATGAAAACGAATTGGGCTTTAGGTTTTCGTTATGTCTAACGTGTATACACACGTTACTTCTTTCAAAACAAATAAATAAATCATATTTACTCCCACTCACATTTATTTATCTTCGGTCAAACTTTCACCCACCCATTCACAAACGTAACTCACATTTATTATTCTCACCCACTCACAATAATTAACTGTTTCGATATTACCTATGTGAGTTTATCTCACCTTCTTTCTTCCCCATTTTCCATCTTCCCCAATAAACAAAACCTGTAAAATTTACTATTCCTCAAACCCTAATCACCCAAAAAGTTCATTAATATTGGGGGTTTAATCTCACGGGCTAATCACGTGTGGGGGAATTAATTCCCCCAATTTTTAAGGAAGAGAAGATGAGGAAGGGCTTGATACGTGGCATCTAATTACTGGAGGCAACAGCTCATTCTTCACAATCAACCAATAAAGAGCCTCAAAAGAAGCACAACTAGCACACACGGATGCCACGTTGGCAATCCGTGTGCTAGTTGTGATATATCAACCGTCCGATTCAAGCTAAACAGGAGAGAGAAGAGCAACTGTTGATCTATTGGCCAAGATTAAAGAAGAATATTCCTTGGAATATCCGAATATCCTCCTCAGCAAGCCTCGGGGGTGGCTATAAAAACCCCCAATTTATCTTGTAATTTTATCCCTCTTTTTACTTTTATCGTTATAATGTTAGTTTGTAGCTAGAATTTGTATTTCTATTTTTAATGAGTATTGTACTGAAAGTTTGAAGTAATAAAAGTTGAGTTTACATCTATATTGTCTTCTTAATCGAGATTTACTTTTACTGTTTAAAATATTACTGTGCAATTTCTATCTTTACAAATTAATATTATAGGTTAAATCTTTCATATAATCTTTATTAATAGATTATGTGAGTGATTTTTAAAGTAAATTTAGGAATGATTTATCCTAATTGGATAAATTAAAATAAAACTGGATATATTCGATGGTGATTGTTTTGGGTTCGTTTGATGGAGAATGGTGATGAATGGTGGTTCTAGTTTCGGTTCATAGGTTGCTCAGCGCATACCTACTGCTCAACGGTTTGCTACAAAAGGTTTGATCTCTTTTTAATTTCAGGCTTTTAGTTTAAATATGATGCTATGTTAATCTGTTCATGAGTTTTCGTTTAATATGTTTGAGTGATGATATTACTGATTCATTGATATGATATGAAAGCTGATAAGAGTGTTATTTTGGTAAATTGATAGGAGTTTATAAGCTTTTAGAACTTGTATGCTTATAATTAGGATGAAAGTTTTTTATTATGGTTCGTTTAGATGATTAGAAGGAGTGAGATTTCTGTTCTCACCACTTGTTGAAATTATTTTCACTGCATAATTTCTGAATGTTTAATTGAATAAGGTTTTTACTGTTTAATATCCGTGTCTGCCATTTTGGTTTGATATTAGAACTGAGTTAGTTGCTAGTTTTATTCGTTATTGCCTTAGACTGCTTAAATGCTATAATTTGATGGAGTGATTTCTGAAATATGTAGGACTTAGTAGTTAACTGGTTTGAAACTTGTTAAAATGGAGCCGTTTGTTTTTAACTAATCTTTTAATTTCTTATTACGTTTGGGACTGTTAATTTGGTGAGTTATTTTGAATGAAATCTGTAGATTATTCACTATTGGGAATTTGTTTAACCTTTCTGTTACTTGATATTCATATTATTTGAGTTTGCTGTGATATTGATATAGCTGAAGCAACCTGTGGGGGTTGATTGTTTACCGTTTGTTTTACGATTTGATTTGAGGAATTAGGACAGTTTAATCGTAGTAATGTATGCAGTATATGGTTTGCTGAATATTTTGCTTAGTTGGGATATTTAATTTATCTGCTGAATCATAGTTTTTATTTGATTGGTTTGTTGATATTTCTGCATTTTTGTTCAAGCAATTAGCTTATCAGATCCTAATGATCTGATAAGCCCAATAGAGCTGATTCCTATCAGCTGATCAATAAGCTCTCCAAAAGTCTCTCCTGAGACTTATTATTTTCATCACTGTCCAAAAAGAATTTAATCCAAAAAAATATGTCTGCTTCAGGATTCGAACCTGTGACCTCCTGGTCACAGGTATAGCGTGTTACCCAACTGTGCTAGGCACTCTTTTGATTTTCGAGTCTTCGATTTCATTAATATAGTGATTTTCAAACTAGGCAGTATTTGTTTGAGTTTGTTTATTTAAGTCACGTTTTATTTTATATATAACTTTTAATTAAAATTTTAATTAAAGTAAATTCTAAATAATAAGTAGTTTAAAGATAAAAAAAATAAATAAATTAAAAATTAAAAAAAGTTTTTATTAAATTTAAATTGTTTAATTAGTGTATTTTCTATTAATTAGATTTTTATGACATTAGATTTAAATAAAAATAGTTTTTAATAGATTTGTTTTAAAGTAATTTGTAATAAAGTAAATTAGTTTTAAAAAAAAAAGTTTAATTAAATTTTTAAATAGATTAAAAGTAATTAAATAGATTTATTTTATATATTTTTAAATAGATTAATTTTTAAATAGTTTTAATTTTTAAGTAAGTAGTTGTTTTAGAATTAAAAATAGCGGGGTTTACGATTCATGCACTTTAGGTTAAAACTAATTAGTTTAAAATTGGTAGATTTTAATTGTAGTTTAAAACCGTAAACCAATTCAAATCGATTGTCCAAATCAAAGCTAAACGTCTCAAATTCATAAGATCTTTGTGTACAACGAACTCAAGTCACCAACGTGTTTAATTGAATTCATCATTGGTATTATTAGTCTATTACTTTTTTCTAAAGGTAATTTTCTAATTTACCCTATAACGTAATATCAAATTATCACATATACTATCCACGACACATCAATAACATATTTTTATTTGTTTTTAACTTCTTTTTTTCTCTTTCTTTTTCACAGTCGAAAATGATGGCCATAAAAGAAGCGATTTCTTGCGTTGCTGAGCAGTACAAAAGTGATCAAGAAATAATTGATCTATTAAATCCGAGTCGCAACACTCAAAATATCGTCGGCATGGCAGGAAGTTGCCGGGTGGTGGTACCTCATATGGATGCGGGAGTAGTTCTTATAGTGAGGGAGTGACTCGAGAACAACTCTCGGAGGTACTTAGGATTCATGAGCAAGAAAAAGAGCTGTTGAGGAAGCAACCCGAGGAGGCGCAGCAACGGGCTAATTTGGCCCATATATATGCTAGTGTGGCGCAACAAAATGCTGAGGTAAATAACGCCCGCCTAAGTCATTTAATTTCTCATTATACTTCACATGTGGGTCGAGGGTATACCATACCTAATAACCCTTTTGTACCGCCGCCCCAATTCTCCTCTATGCCTGGCATGTCTCAGTTCCCTGGTATGCCTCAGTTCCCTGGTATGCCTCAGGTCCTTGTTATGCCCCAGTTCCGTGGTATTCCTCCCCCTCCCGGATTTCCATATAATGCTCCACTCAATCCACTCCAACCTCCATTTACCCAAAGTAACAGTTTCAACAACTGTAATCGACCCGTTGTCAACACCACTAGCCCCACGAGTTCTAACTCTCGGGAAAGTCCCAACTATACCGTCAGCCTAAATCCTCATCAAAATGATACTCGGACCGTCGACGAGTTGGCTCAAGATCTTGAGAATGCCAACAACATGTCCGATAATGAGCTAATTAACTCGGATGCTGATGAGGGGGATGATGATGAGGCCGGGGACTATTCAGATTAGGAGTTGTTGTTGGTTTTAGACTTTTTATTATGTGTAATAACTTTAGACTTGTTAAATTGTGAAACATGGATTTATTGTGATGTGTAATAATTTTAGACTTGTTACATTTGTGAAATAAGGATTTGGTGAAATGTATTCTAACGTTTTGAAAATTTAACGTATTGTAAATTATTAGTATTGTATTGTTTAGTGATTTGTAATATTGTGGATTTGTTGAAATATAGATTTTTTTCCGGAAAAAATACCGGAAAAAATCTGGAAACAAGCTGCTTAATGCAGTTTTTTTTTGCCCAGTCAACATTTAGGGTCGAAATTTTGATCCTAAACTTATAGTTAGGGTCGAAATTTTGACCCTAAACTTATAGTTAGGGTCGAAATTTCGACCCTAAGACTTAGGGTCGAAATTTCGACCCTAAAATTTGACCCTAAGTTGAAACCTGCACACATATTTCTGTTATTAAAATTAATATAAAATTTTTAGGGTCGAAATTTTTGACCCTAAACTTGAAAGAAGGTTTCGACCCTAATTTAATAAATTAAAACAAATAAAAACGTTTTCACAATGTTTTTTATTTACACGTGGGTAATATTTAGGGTCGAAATTTTCGACCCTAAATTTGAAAGAAGGTTTCGAACCTAATTTAATAAATTAAAACAAATAAAAACGTTTTCAAAATATTTTTTTTATTTACACGTGGATAATATTTAGGGTCGAAATTTTCGACCCTAAATTACAAAGGGTTTCGGCCCTAAGTTATGGTCAAAAACTTGGCTGAAAACTGGTGGGCCCCTTTTTTTTGACCCTAAAATACATAGTGTATTTCGACCCTAATTTTTTAGGGTCAAAATTTTTGGGTCGAACGTGTAGGGTCGAATATTTCGACCCTAAAATTTAGGGTCGAATACCCTTCAGATTTAGGGTCGAAATTTTCGACCCTAAACATTGATTTTGTTGTAGTGTGTCTTCTCAACAAACCAACATGTATATCCTCCTCGTCCAATGAGGGGAAGTCTACATATACCCTTTCCACGGGAAGTTTTGGTGCCCATGTGTCTACCATCTTTTAACATCGTATGAATGCTCTGAAAGGAAAGGTAAAAAGAAGAATTTATGTAAAAATTGGTTTAAACGAGTTGGAAAAGAAAAGAAGAGAATACATGAGCCATCCACTTCCGTGATAACGAAAAAGTCACATAACCAACATCACGTACGGAGGACTGCTTAATCATATCTTTGGCAGATTCCGGAAGATTTTTCATGATGGCCTATAAGAACAGAAGAATAATGATAATTACAGTTACAGCATATTCGAAAACAAAAATTTACAAGAAAAAAAAAAAAATATATATATATATATATATATATATATATATATATATATATATATATATATATATATATATATATATATATATATATATATATATATATATATATATATATATATATATATATATATATATATATATATATATATATATATATATATATATATATATATATATATATATATATATATATATATATATATATATATATATATATATATATATTACCTCTCCAATGAATCTTGGTATATAAATATGTGGATACAGTTTTCTTAATTCAGGGCTTTTCCGTATTTGGGGCCATAAACTTAAGACATTTTGGATGTAATCATTCAAACGAAAAAACTAGTAAATAATATGTTACACGCAAAAGAAAGTAAAAAACAGAGACAGAAACAGCATATACCAAATGTAATCATCATCCACCCCTTCTGGGCAGGCCATAATCTCAGCCTTTTCTTCTTCATCTAACTCCGGGAAACTAGCTTTGATTGAGTCCTCAAATACCTTTGAGACTTCACGTTTATATATCCATCTCTTCTTATCTTCCAGTATTACCATATCCATCTGTCTAGTACTGTAGTAAATAACATATCAACTTTTACATGAATAATAATATGTTTCAAGTACTACTAATTTCCTATTAGAACTTTTATAAGCTACATAAATTAACATCTGATTTTCAAAGGTTATGGAAAATAACTTTTTGAATAATTTTGATAAGTTGTGTCGTCTAACAACTTATATTTACATAGCTTATTTTTTGAAAAATAGTCATAATCTTGAGTATCATATAATAAACTTATATAAGCTCATAGGTGTTCAAATAAGCTTAAAAAATTGGGCGTCATGAAATATAAGCCTAAATAAGGCTTATTTTCGGCTTATATAATATAAGCCTCAATTATTGTGGCTTATCTTGAGACTTAGGGGCTTATATATGTTTATCATGATATAATAAAGTTATATAAGCCGATAAGTCTCAAAATAAGCCACAATATTGGGGCTTATGTTATACAAGCCGAAATACATAACATCATCAATAACTAGAATTAAATAATAATGAAGTGAAACAAAAATTGGGGGTTTTCTACTACTTAAAAAAACATTTATGATAATTAAATTAATCAACAAAAATTGACGAGATTAAAAACATTTCCCGATGGATGGATATATCGACCGGTTTGCGTTTCAGCGATTGATTGATAGTTTGATACGAAAGAGATTAATCCACTACACGGCTTATTAAGACTAGGTTTTTTATAGGGTAGCTTTTTATATAATCTAATATTGGCCCTTCAAGAATTCGAAAACTTTTGTTAATAACTCGACACAAGGGAGAGATGAGTTTATAATTTGTCCTAAGAAAAGGAGAAGACTGCTAATGCAACCAATAGTTAAAAACTAGGATCTGCGGCGAAGTGCGGGCCTTTTTTTCTGGGCGTTGATGGGAAGGTTTCAAACCAAATGTAGCGATTATATGAAACACAAAAAACCAAGAGCCATTGATAGGTGTGGAAACACCCATCCTTTTACCACTTATTTCTTGTTAAAACAAGATCAAAACGCGTATTTAATATCATTTGTTTGGAATTATGCGTGGTTTGTGTGTTTGTTGTGTTTTCAGAGCCATCCGGATAAATATTGAAGAAAACATGGGATTGCACGGGTTTTATCGAAGAAAAAGACTCAAGACGAAGTCTATTGTCCAAGAGATGCAAAAGATTTGAAGTCAATGGACCTATTTAAAGATTTATCGAAGAAAAGGACCAAAGATGGAAGATTTACATATGTCGAAAGAACTCAAGTCTATTAAACGAAGAAATTAAAAGACGAGTTGAATTTATTCGTCGACAAATCCCGAATCAGAATCGAAAACGTCAACTTTACTGAAAAGACGAGAAGACGAAAAGAAAGAAGAAAGCCCACTCACCAACCAAACACTAGGCCTATAAATAGAAGAACCCTCACATTTGAGAGATAGCTTTTATTTTTTTTCCAGTTCCTTTCTTGTCTTCGTAGGAAACCAACACCACTAAGGTGTTGGTGATTTTTATTTTCCTTGATTTCATCATAGATTTGTAAGTTTTAATCTTTCCCTTTGTTTGTTTAACATTAATCAATCAATATCATCTTCCATTTTAATCTTGTTCATCTTTCTTTTTTGATTCAAAGTCTTAAATTTTATTTGGTTGATTTTAATCTTCAAAAGTAAGTGGGTTTTATGTTTTTGTTGATTTGATTTGATGTTTATCATTAGTAGATGATTCGTGGTTAGTTTCGTTAAAAGTTTTGGTTAAAAACTTGGTGATTTTAGTCATATTCGTCTTATTTTGTTATTACTGTTCTTCGTGTTCTTCATAATCTCCAGGTTCCGAATGAGCATAATTTATTCCGGATGAAGGGGTTAGCCAAAATATTCCGAATAAAGCTTTTCAGTATTTATTTCGAATCAAGTTAAAAGTTCCGAATGAAGGGTTTTGTCATAATCTTCCGAATGAAGCATTCTAGTTAAGTTATTTCGAATAAACAAAAAGTTCCGAACGAAGCTTTAATTTCTATTATTCTGAACCAAAGTTTTCATTTATTCCGAATCAGTTCTTTCATCCGGAATAATCAATATTCCGGATGAGTTGAAATATTCCGAATCAAAGTTTGTAAATTGTTCCGAATCAGTAATGTTCCGAATCAGTCTTTTTATATATTCCGAATGAAGGTAAATGTTCCGAATGAAGCATAGGTTCCGAATGAAGGTTTCTGTTTAGTGTATTCCGGATCAAGCCTTAACATTCCGAATCAGTGACTTTTTCTGAGTTTAGGTAGTTAACTGTTTTATTTTAATTCAAGTTTTATTCTTATTAATTGCTTTTAGTTTATCTTTATTTACTTTACGCATTTACCTTTTTAGTAGAATAGAAAACCAAACCCCTTTTTAGTAACCAAGAACAACTATTCCACTTTGAACCGTGATCGATTCGAGAAGATACCGAGAATTAAATTGAACCCTATCAAAAACACTTGTATCAAATGGCGCCGCTGCCGGCTCTTCTCGTAAGGATTAGCAGTTTTTTGTGAGAAATTGGATTTTGGGATCCGTTCACCATGAACGTTACTTTTTCATAAAAAATTTCAAAACACCTAAAAAATATAAAATTTTCAAAAACACAAAAACATTAAAAAACATAAAAAAAACCAAAAATATTTCTTGCTTTCTTAGTTATTTTGCAGGTGTATGCGCACTCGATCAACGTCTTATCAAGAGCCCGAGACTCTCGATAACTTAGACATGGCCGGTGTACACAACAACAATAACAATCCACCTCAAAACAACATGAATAATAACAACAATGAACCTCTACCGGACAATCGCCCTATGATTGAACTTTTGCAAGCACATGTAGAGGGAAACAACGATCCAATTGTCATACCCGCGATTGCAGCCAACAACTTTGAGCTCAAATCCGGCTTTATTCAAATGGTCTCTGCTCAACTATTCTTGGGGCGTACCATTGATGATCCTCATGACCACATCAAAAGGTTCCTGCAACTCACGAATACGGTCAAATTCAATGGTGTTCCACAAGAGGTAATCCGTTTACAACTTTTTCATTTCTCCTTAGAGGGACAAACCCGGCATTGGCTTGCAAAGGAACCGCCACAAAGTATTCTGACGTGGACGGACTTGGAGACCAAATTCATAAACTATTTTTTCCCACCCTCTCGTACTACCGCTAAAAAATGCGGAATGAAATTATTAATTTTGAACAAAAGTACGATGATTCTTTTAGTGAATCTTGGGACCGTTTTAAAGACCTTTTAAGAAAGTGCCCACAACATGGTTTTACCAAAGTGCACCAAATTAATACTTTTTACAATGGTTTAAGCATGAATGACCAAGATTCACTAATTAGTGCCTCGGGGGGTAATATTTTGGTTAAGAGTTCTAATGCCGCTTGGGATATTATTGAGAATAATTCTATAGTGCAAACCAAGAGTGTTCGGACCAATGCCGCTAGTGCTAGTACTAGTGACAACGACAAGAGACTTGACAAAATTACGTCGCTTCTTGAAGCGCTTGCTACCCACACCGCTAACAACACCAAAAGCATCAACGCTCAAAACGCTCAAGTCAATGTTGTAAGCCAACCATGTGAAATATGCGGGGGTCCTCACTCTTACACTACTTGTACTTCCACCCAAGACTACCCTTCTGAGAATGTTAACGCAACATACGGTACCTATCCTCCGGTCGGTTATCAAGCTCGTCCTCAAGGTGACCGCAACTTTCTTAGCTACCGCTCAAACAACTTTCTTTCCCCGCCCGGTTTTCCTCCAAACGATCAAAACCAACAACAAAACCTTAACCGAACCAATCAAAACCAACCTCGAGCACCATACCAACCACCTCAAAGACAACCATATCCTCCTCAAAATCCTACTCAAGTTTACCAACCCGCTCCTTACCAACCACCTGCTTATCAAGCACCTCCTCCTACTCAACCCAGCGTTTTCAACCACGAGGTCGAAACGTACATGCGGACGAATGATGTGTTGGTGAAGAATCTGCAGACCCAGATTATTAATTTGAAGGGCGACATGGTTAAACAAGGGAATGATCTTAGAGCTGATATGCGAAACTCTTTGAGTAGTCAAACGAATGACCTAAGGGACATGATGGCTGGTTTCTTCCAAGGTAATCAAACCTCTCCTTCGGGTAATCTTCCGAGTAACACCGTGGCTAATCCAAGAGGGGAGATGAAAGCAATCACCACTCGCAGTGGAAAAGGTACCAAGGAACCCGAGCTTCCTACACCTACACCGGTGATTTTGACTAAGGGAAACGAGTCACCTACTCATATTCCACAACCTTCTATTTCCCTAATTCCTCCACCTCTTACTTCTACCCCTCCTCCACCCAAGGATGTGAGTGATCCTTCGATCCAAAAGCCTTCCTCTTCTTCCGATATACCTTATCCCTCAAGGTTGAGGAAAGAGAAGCTCAAAAGCAAGGACGATATTCAAGTTTCGAACTTTCTCAAAATGTTTAAACAATTGAATTTCAACATCTCCTTCGCTGAGGCTCTCGCTCACATGCCTAAATATGCGAAAATGTTCAAAGATCTTCTTAGTGACAAGGAGAAGCTTCTTGATATTGCTAATACCCAACTTAACAAGAATTTCTCTGCAGTGCTCTTAAGGAAATTGCCAACCAAACTTGGTGATCCGGGTCGCTTCTTAATCCCTTGCAACTTCTCGGGAGTAGAGAATTGCATGGCCCTAGCCGATCTAGGTGCTAGTATTAACTTAATGCCATTAAGTGTTTGGAAGCAATTATCTCTCCCTGAGCTAGTCCCCACCAAAATGACTTTGGAATTAGCTAACCGTACGGTTGCTTATCCAGTGGGGATAGCCGAAGACGTTTTTGTAGGAGTAGACAAATTCACTTTTCCTGCCGATTTCGTCGTAGTCGACTACGAGATGGATCCTCGTGTTCCATTAATCGTTGGACGTCCATTCTTGAGGACCGGTCGCACTCTCATCGATGTAGAAGCGGGTGAGCTTATCATGAGAGTTGGTGACGATCAAATTGTCTTCAACATGGGTAAGATTTCTAAACAGCCTTATTCATACGAGAGTGTTAATTGTATCGACGTTCTTGATGAGGCTTGTGAAGAACACTTTAAAGATGCTTGTAAAAGTATTCCTACCTCTCCTCCCAGTGTTGAGACCGTTGCCTCTATTGATTCATCACTAACTCTATTTGGAGAAAGTGATTTCCTTTGGAAAGATTTTGAAGCAACCATGGGAGATGTGAACTTAGAATATGACGATTCTCCCACCGATTGGGATGAAGACATTCGTCTCATTGAGAAACTTCTCAAAGAGGACAATATTTCTCCACCATCTCCCAAGGCTATTGCTATCGATGAACCGAATTTGACTACGCCTACCATCGAAAATCCTCCGGATTTAGAGCTTGAGGAGTTACCATCTCACCTCGAGTACGTGTTCCTTGAGGACAAGAAGAAGTCGCCCGTCATCATCGCTAAGGACTTGAATGAAGAAGAAAAATCTCGCCTTATCGCCGTGCTTAAAGATCATAAGAAGGCAATTGCTTGGAAAATTTCTGATATCCGCGGAATTGATCCAAACTTTTTTACTCACAAAATTCTCATGGAAGATGACTTTAAACCCGCAATCCAAAGCCAAAGAAGGGTTAATTCTCGAATTCATGACTTCATCAAACAAGAGGTTATCTGTTGGGTCAAAAAGTTGATGTGGCAGAAACTCAAAAACGAAGAAAACATGAAGGCATTTGTTCAACGTTGACACATTCTGTCTAAGCGTTGACAAGTGTAAATTAGGCGTTGATAGAAGTCAACAAAAGTCAAACGCTGTTGGAAATATCTATTTAGGATAAGTATTCAAAATATTATTTATAATATTCTGTATTAGTTATTTAAATAGAAGATATGCATGTTTATTCATAGTTATCTCTTGTAAAACCCTAATCCTTAGTCTATAAAAGGAACCAAGGGTTATTAGGTTTTATTCATAACTTTTAAACACAATGTAAACCTAAAGCGTGTGTCGACTAAGTGTGGGATTAATGTATACACACCTAGTGGTTGTTGATTATTAATATAATGAGCAACCCAATTGTTTAGTTCATGTGTTCTTGTGCCCCAAACACCTTGTTTCCTAACTATTGTTCTTTCCCGCTTTGATTGTTAATCATATGAACAATGGTTATGCCTAGAAGCTAAAAGATTCGAGGAAACCAAGGTTTCCACAGTTGGTATCAGAGCCTCGTGGCTCGTGATGCTAGGACCAACAAGGTGTTCGTGTTATGTGATGAAATAAAAATTCGTATAGAATTTTTCTGGGCGATTTTGTGTGTGCAACAGTATTCAGGAAGCCATAACTTTTTATTGGATCGTCACGAAATTTCTTGTGTGTGTTCTATACACATATATCAAGACATTCACCGGAGGGATAGTCAAGTTTTATCCTCAAGAGAAAGTTATTAGGCGTTGAAGTTGACAGCATGAAAGGGTTTTTTAAGCAAACCCTAATTCTGAAAAGAATGATTATGTTCTCTACATGCTTTTGTGAATTAATCCAAAGATTAATGATGAACCCTTGTAGAGATATTAATACACAAACACACGACATCCTATTCTTGATTTGGTTCATACTTATGGTTGTGGTCATTATCGTCTGAAGGGTTTTGTACAAACCCTAGATCCATGATATTGTAGAAGCTGTTCATGAAGATTCAGAGAGTTCATAATTAAGATCAGGATGGGAAATCAAACGTGTGTTTAAGAAGGATCATGGTGGTTTTATGATAACAGATTCATGTTTAGCAATACACAGAATTACTCGTCATACTTGTGAAAAAGATTGACAACGTGTTTTTTTTGGAGATGCAATTTGGTTTGCATATTTTCAGAAAACGCAAGCTAATTTGGAACAAGATATGGCTGCATAGAAAAACACGTGGGTAATGCTTCAAAGATATGCGAAAATATTATTGTTGCTAAAATTTTGGAGATGCATTCCATGATTCTTTGACTTGTTACGTTAAGTAAGATCCCTGATTCTTAGGATGGAAACGACGTGAGTAAGTGCTTTCTTTTTCTTGAATATTCAGTGATCTCAAAATATTGAGAGTATGTATCACGTGGTGGTTATGCATGATATTGCTCGTTCTATAATCAAAAGAAAAGGACAGTTTTTATTCACGTGGAAAGATGGATTGTTATGTGGCTGCATGATTTGAGGAATTAGAAACATACGTGTGATTAGTTTTGGGAAGCAAGTCAAATTTCTGATTTGTAGGGATTATTTTATACATAGTTATCTACACGGTTGAAGTTGGTTTCTAATTTATAGGAGATATATTCTCCCTAACGTTTATTTTTTGGCAAGGTTTACATCTTTTGTAAAAAACGTGGGGAGTGTATACTGAGTGATTATTTTGAGGGTGAAGACAAGATACTGCATACAAAGGGAAGTATATTGTCATAAAAGGGTAATATCTTAGCCACTTTTATCTTTGTATACAATTATATTTTAAGTCACTTTCAAGAGAAACGTAGCCACAGAGGTGTCAGTGGGTGAATGCAACACTGACGAGAATAGACACTGATAGGAATAAGTTAAGCGCTGTTGGGAAGCGCTGACACTTGTTGTCCGATATATATATTTTCAAACGCTGACAAGTGTTGTCCGATATTGGACAACACACAGTGGTGATATATTGGATATAGGAGGATATTGGACAACAAAAGGAATAGCTGTTGTTTGGAAAATTGATAAGGTTTTTAGCACACAAAAAGAGGAAAGTATTTACACGCAAAGGTACATGGAATCTCTATTTTATTCAGAATATCGTGTTGATATTTATGGTTCGGATATTTTTAAAAAGGGATTAATGATTTTAATGCGAGTTAGCAACAATTCGTGAAGTAATTTATTGGACTTGATTATGTAATCGGGGTAGCCTTGTAAAAGAGTTATCCGTCTTATTGCTTTTACATATGATATGAATATTAAGATTCTTCATAAAGAGGTGTTGGCTTAAGGGAAAGAATTCTTATGGTAAGTTTGATGTTCGAAGAAGATTTTCGAGAGTTTGTGTTCTATCATATCTTTAAAGATGGTGCCTAGTCAACATTACTCTTTCGAGGTAACTTGTTCATGCTTACACGGTTGGTGACGAAGACTTGTCATAACACTTGAAGGAGTTACATTATCGTGCTCAGTGTCTCACAAAGGATGAGAATTTTGACAAAGGGATCGAGGTCTACTTATATTTAATCATTGGTATAAGTTCTTCATCACATGGATAGTACAAGACATGGAACATAGGTTTGGGTTATTCTACTTCTACATCAAGATTATTTTATTTATTTTTCTTCAAGATCATTACATAGAGCCTACATATGGAGAATCTTCGATTGCATACTTTGTTTCCTTCCCTATTGATGTGACAAAAAGGGGAAGACATGCATGTTACACTTGAGGGGAAGCAATTTGAAGATGATGTACAACTTACAAGAGATACACAAAAAGTTTTGCCGACATCAACTAGGGGAAGATTGTTGGGTCAAAAAGTTGATGTGGCAGAAACTCAAAAACGAAGAAAACATGAAGGCATTTGTTCAACGTTGACACATTCTGTCTAAGCGTTGACAAGTGTAAATTAGGCGTTGATAGAAGTCAACAAAAGTCAAACGCTGTTGGAAATATCTATTTAGGATAAGTATTCAAATTATTATTTATAATATTCTGTATTAGTTATTTAAATAGAAGATATGCATGTTAATTCATAGTTATCTCTTGTAAAACCCTAATCCTTAGTCTATAAAAGGAACCAAGGGTTATTAGGTTTTATTCATAACTTTTAATCACAATGTAAACCTAAAGCGTGTGTCGACTAAGTGTGGGATTAATGTATACACACCTAGTGGTTGTTGATTATTAATATAATGAGCAACCCAATTGTTTAGTTCATGTGTTCTTGTGCCCCAAACACCTTGTTTCCTAACTATTGTTCTTTTCCGCTTTGATTGTTAATCATATGAACAATGGTTATGCCTAGAAGCTAAAAGATTCGAGGAAACCAAGGTTTCCACATTATCAAACTTCTAGATGCCGGCATGATTTACCCTATTTTGGATTCGCCATGGGTAAGTCCCGTCCATTGTGTGCCGAAGAAAGGCGGAATAATCGTTGTTCCCAATGAACACAACGAGTTGATTCCTACTCGTCTCGTTACTGGGTGGAGAGTTTGTATCGACTATAGCAAACTCAATGATGCCACGAGAAAAGATCACTTTCCTCTTCCTTTCATGGATCAAATGCTCGAGCGTCTAGCGGGTAATGACTATTACTGCTTCTTAGACGGTTTCTCCGGGTATTTTCAAATTCCCATCGATCCCAAAGACCAAGAGAAAACCACATTCACTTGTCCCTACGGAACATTTGCTTACAAACGCATGCCTTTCGGTTTATGCAATGCTCCTGGGACGTTCCAAAGGTGTATGATGGCTATCTTCCATGACATGGTTGAAGAAACTATGGAAGTATTCATGGATGATTTCTCGGTTTATGGCGATTCTTTCTCTGCTTGCCTTGCCAATTTAGAACGTATGCTTAAGCGGTGTGAAGACACTCGCCTTGTTCTTAATTGGTAAAAATGCCATTTCATGGTAAAAGAGGGCATCGTGCTAGGACACAAGATCTCTAAAGCCGGTCTTGAAGTGGACCGTGCTAAAGTTAATGGTATTGCTAAATTGCCTCCACCTTCAACCGTGAAGGGTGTGAGAAGTTTCCTCGGTCATGCGGGCTTCTACCGTCGATTCATCAAAGATTTTTCTAAAATCGCTCGCCCGATGACCCACCTCTTGGAAAAAGATACTCCTTTTATCTTTTCCAATGAGTGTATTGAAGCCTTCAACCATCTTAAGGATAAGCTAACTGAGGCACCGGTCTTGGTTACCCCTAATTGGGAGCTACCTTTTGAGTTGATGTGCGATGCTAGCGACTTTGCTATTGGAGCGGTTTTGGGCCAAAGAGTGAACAAACACTTCCAACCGATCCATTACGCTAGCAAGACAATGACGGGGGCTCAATTGCATTACACGACAACTGAAAAAGAGCTTTTAGCTGTTGTTTATGCTTTTGAAAAGTTCCGCCCCTATCTTGTCCTTTCTACCACCATCGTGTACACCGATCATTCCGCGTTGAAGTACTTGTTAACTAAACAAGATTCTAAACCAAGACTTCTTCGCTGGGTATTGCTACTTCAAGAATTTTAAATCGAAATTCGTGATAAGAAGGGAGCCGAAAACCTAGCCGCGGATCATCTCAGTAGACTTGAGGATCCTTATCAAGGGGGTCATCCGAACAAAGAGATCAATGACTCTTTTCCCCTTGAGACCTTAATGTCTATCAACTCGAATAATGATGAAGCCCCGTGGTTTGCGGACATTGCAAACTACTTGGCGGGTGGAATTCTCATTGACGGGTTAACATCCCAACAAAAGAAGTTCTTTAAAGACATTAAGACTTACTTTTGGGATGACCCGTATCTCTTCAAACAATGCGCTGATTTGATTATTCGCTGATGTGTTGATGGACCGGCGGCTTTAGACATTCTCGAAGCTTGCCACAAAGGACCCACCGGTGGTCACTTTGGTCCCAACTTCACCGCTAAGAAAGTGTTTGACTCGGGATTTTATTGGCCCACCATTTACCGTAATGCTCACGAAATGGTTAAACATTGTGATGCTTGCCAAAGACAAGGCAAGATCACACATAAAGATGAGATGCCTCAAAATTTCATACAAGAATGTGAAATCTTTGATGTATGGGGTATCGACTTTATGGGGCCATTCCCTTCATCTAAAGGAAACAAATACATCCTTGTAGCCGTTGACTACGTTTCTAAATGGGTTGAAGCCAAAGCTTTACCCACTAACGACGCAAGGGTGGTTTGTAACTTTTTGAAGTCACTATTCGCTAGATTTGGTGTGCCTCGTGCCATTATTAGTGATCGCGGGACTCATTAATGCAATGATCAATTCGCAAGAGTCATGGCTAAGTATGGTGTTAATCATCGTCTTTCCACCGCATACCACCCACAAACTAATGGCCAGGCTGAAATCTCTAATCGAGGGTTAAAGCGAATTCTAGAACGAACCGTGGGAGAGCATCGTGCCTCATGGGCCGATAAACTTGATGATGCTTTGTGGGCTTTTTGTACCGCATACAAGACTCCGATTGGGTGCACACCATATCGTCTCGTGTACGGGAAAGCATGTCACCTCCCCAATGAGTTGGAGCACAAGGCTTACTGGGCCTTGAAGTGGGCTAATTTCGACATCAACAAAGCCGGTGACCTACGCAAGATCCAACTCAATGAGCTTAATGAACTCCGGAATGAGGCTTATGAAAATTCTTTGATCTATAAGGAAAAGACTAAGCTCATTCACGACTCTAAGATTAAAAACCGAGAGTTCCAAGTTGGAGACAAATTTTAACTCTTCAACTCTCGGTTGAAAATCTTTTCGGGCAAGTTGAAATCTCATTGGTCCGGCCCATTCACCATTGCCCAAATTTTTCCATATGGTACTCTCGAGCTCGCTCAACCTAATGGACCTATTTTAAGGTGAATGGCTAACGAGTGAAGTTGTACTTTGGTGAGGACATCTCTCATGAGATGATTCCATCCCTCACCACGTTTCTCATGAACTAATTTTGGGTCGAGTCAGGCTCGTGACTCGGTTTTCAAAAACAAGCTCTCCTCGGGAGGCAACCCGAGTGTCTATCCCTTTCCGTTTTACCTCCTAAGTGTAGGGGGGCCTATATAGGTTGTTTTTGTTTGTGTGGTGATGTGATTATAGGGATGAATGCACTTTTGGAACCTTTGAAGAACCGTGCTCCCGTGTTATCCGCAATCCGGTTCTATCTCTCAACTATCGTGATTCAATTTTCTTCATACTCACATTTGAAATTGATCACTTTAGTTGTCTCCTCCTTAGCTTGATTTAACCAACGTGCACAATGTCATAATTGTAGGGGAGACTTTTCCCACATGCTTAAACATTGACGAAAATGTTTATATTAAGTGTAGGGGAGACTTCTATCGAAGTTTTAAGTTTTAAGTGGACTTTTCCATTAAAATGCCTTCATTTAACCGGAAAATCATCTTTTTCAGCATTTTTTAAATTTTTAAATTAACTTTGGCCAAATAGTCGTAATTTTTAAATTTTTATCGTTGCTTTCATATGTATATATACCGCAATAAAGTCAAAAGTCTTAATAAAGTGGTGTAGCAAGTTTAGAAGTCTTTGACATATTAGGCCCGTTGCGATTATTTTGACTCAACCCGATTAGACTTATCCAAGTTTATTCTAGCTAGTATCCTTAACCATGTAGACCTTAATTGGTTTATTAGGCTAAGCATCCACGAATCTCATTACTTGAGATTTTAAATTGTGGAGAACGAGAAATGATAGAGTCAATTATAAGTCGGTATTCTTGCACAAGCACACTTGGTGTGATTATAAGCCTATTCTCCCATCACTTGCTAATAATTTATCTGCAATAAGTAAGGTCGTACGATTTTATTGAATAACTTAGCTTCTAGCCCAAGATCGTTTAAAAGTTGCTCGATAATGATAAGAGTTCATAGCCAAGGCATAACTTATGAAGCGGGACGCGAAGATTGGCGAGTCCGAAAAGGCCCTAACAAGGCATGAGGATTCCATTTTATTGCTAAAGATCCAAGGTGATGTGAAAAGCATTATTCCCAAAATCAATATGAAGGATCAAGACTCATGACGAAAAGCAATCAACTCCCATAAAGATCATGGAGAAGTCTATCCGAAAAGACCCTAACAAGGTATGAGGATAAATAGATCCAAGTCCGAAAAGGAGGTGGAACGTTGTATCTCAAAATCCCAATTAACGATTGAAGAAATAATGATGAAGTCGTGGTCAACAAAGTTGGAGTATCCCTCAAAAGTCTCCAAGTGAAGAAACTGTATTAACGAAGAGAAGACCATTATCTCAAGAACGTCTCTCAAGATATGAAGTATGAAGTACATGCCAAATATCGGCCCGAGAAAGGTCTCAAATCTTGAAGCGAGTTATGCCAAGATATGAACTTTTTGATATCTCGAGAAGCAGTTTTAAGAGATTTTGTCCTTTAGCTAACTATTAATCAAATCGTCCTACTTTGCTTTAGGCCTAAATAAACTATCGAAATAAGTCCAAAAATGCATCTTCATGATCATTCTAAGATAAAAATAAAATATAAGAGATACACCTAGGAATAAGGGAGTTTAAGCATATAATTAAGCCATGTGTGTAAGTGTTTGTTTTGCTAACTTATAATAGCAATGATCTCGTTTTTAAGCTTAGTTTGGGGAACGTGAAACTTGAGGGTGATAAATCTTCGCAGCACCAAAGCCCTAATGTAAGTCTCAGATCTCTTTGCGAGTTATTTCCATATAGCTATTTTCAAGTGAAAATGGTTTTCTATCTCTTTTGTTTCATTCAAGCTTTTATATATCTCTTTAGTAGTAGTGGTTATTGTTAATAAGACCAAGGTTGATTGATTATGAGAAAAGTGTAAATTTGCTTTGTCACTAAGCATTACATGAGGGCATGGCAATGGTTAAGTGTAGAGGATTTGATAGGTGTGAAAACACCCATCCTTTTACCACTTATTTCTTGTTAAAACAAGACCAAAACGCGTGTTTAATATCATTTGTTTGGAATTATGCGTGGTTTGTGTGTTTGTTGTGTTTTCAGAGCCATCCGGATAAATATTGAAGAAAACATGGGATTGCACGGGTTTTATCGAAGAAAAAGACTCAAAACGAAGTCTATTGTCCAAGAGATGCAAAAGATTTAAAGTCAATGGACCTATTTAAAGATTTATCGAAGAAAAGGACCAAAGATGGAAGATTTACATATGTCGAAAGAACTCAAGTCTATTAAACGAAGAAATTAAAAGACGAGTTGAATTTATTCGTCGACAAATCCCGAATCAGAATCGAAAACGTCAACTTTACTGAAAAGACGAGAAGATGAAAAGAAAGAAGAAAGCCCACACACCAACCAACCACTAGGCCTATAAATAGAAGAACCCTCACATTTGAGAGATAGCTTTTATTTTTTTCCAGTTCCTTTCTTGTCTTCGTAGGAAACCAACACAACTAAGGTGTTGGTGATTTTTATTTTCCTTGATTTCATCATAGATTTGTAAGTTTTAATCTTTCCCTTTGTTTGTTTAACATTAATCAATCAATATCATATTCCATTTTAATCTTGTTCATCTTTCTTTTTTGATTCAAAGTCTTAAAGTTTTATTTGGTTGATTTTAATCTTCAAAAGTAAGTGGGTTTTATGTTTTTGTTGATTTGATTTGATGTTTATCATTAGTAGATGATTCGTGGTTAGTTTCGTTAAAAGTTTTGGTTAAAAACTTGGTGATTTTAGTCATATTCGTCTTATTTTGTTATTACTGTTCTTCGTGTTCTTCATAATCCCCAGGTTCCGAATGAGCATAATTTATTCCGGATGAAGGGGTTAGCCAAAATATTCCGAATAAAGCTTTTCAATATTTATTTCGAATCAAGTTAAAAGTTCCGAATGAAGGGTTTTGTCATAATCTTCCGAATGAAGCATTCTAGTTAAGTTATTCCGAATAAACAAAAAGTTCCGAACGAAGCTTTAATTTCTATTATTCCGAACCAAAGTTTTCATCTATTCCAAATCAGTTCTTTCATCCGGAATAATCAATATTCCGGATGAGTTGAAATATTCCGAATCAAAGTTTGTAAATTCTTCCGAATCAGTAATGTTCCGAATCAGTCTTTTTATATATTCCGAATGAAGGTAAATGTTCCGAATGAAGCATAGGTTCCGAATGAAGGTTTCTGTTTAGTATATTCCGGATCAAGCCTTAACATTCCAAATTAGTAACTTTTTCTGAGTTTAGGTAGTTAACTGTTTTATTTTAATTCAAGTTTTATTCTTATTAATTGCTTTTAGTTTATCTTTATTTACTTTACGCATTTACCTTTTTAGTAGAATAGAAAACCAAACCCCTTTTTAGTAACCAAGAACAACTATTTCACTTTGAACCGTGATCGATTCGAGAAGATACCGAGAATTAAATTGAACCCTAGAAAAAACACTTGTATCAGCCATGTTCATAAGTGGGTTATACAGCACATAGATTATAACAGTTTGCATAATAAGTTTTTTCCGTAAAAGATTGTTGATTTGTGTTGTTCGTTGTTCTAGTTTTTCTTTTCTTTCTTCACTGGGTGTTCCAAGTCAGTGAATAGGGCTCTTTTTGAGGAGCTTGTTTTGCCCAACTGCTTTGTTGTCTTGAAGGCGTCTACAATTGTTTCTGCGATTCTGCTAATAACATCTGTTGCTGGGGTACGTGGTTATGATTACATAATAATAAGTAGTTAGATGCAACCAATGACTGTTAATGTATTTGCGGGTTTTAAAGAAATGGCATACGTATATGGACTGTAATATTATGTATACCAAGGTTAGTATGAATACATACAACACCTGTTGTTGACAATGATGATTTGTGGTTACAATTTAGTCAAATTGTCATTAAGTTTTATGACTGTAGATGCACATGTGAATTGCCTTGGTTGGAATGTGTGGCATGTGTGACATGTCACTGAATCATCCTGTTAAAGATGGTTGTGAAAGGGTTGGCAGATTTTGTTGGCCACATACTTTAAAATAATATAAGGCATCCAATGGGGTGTGGCTACAGTGGGGGTCATGTAATTCTATATAATTGTGATATGGCAGCCAAGTGCAGCAGAGCTTATATAAGATAGCTACCAATTAATTTCAAGGAAAATGGCTTGGAGGCAAATCCTATACTCTTTGTAAAGTAAATGTGGTTATGATGACTTTGGAAGCTGTTTTTATCTGTATTTGCGGCAGAAGGTGGATGATGAGATGGTTTGGATAGGTAGGCTTGAATCTCTGTATGGCCGGAAGAAAGCTGATGTTGCTGAGAGGGATGCTTTTATAAGCGAGTTGTCTAGCACCAACCCAGAAGCGGTTGTGAGTAAAATGGTGTGTTTGTTTTTAGGGATGAGCATGGGTCCAGAACCGATAGAACTGGAACCGGAACCGATTGAACCGAGAACCAAAATTTTAAAAAAAAAAGTAGGAACCAAGAACCGAACCAAATATATTTTTCGGTTCCAGTTCCGGTTCCAGTTCCAGTTCCGGTTTTTTGGTTCTACCCGCATAGGAACCAACTTTCTAAAAGAAAATTTAATTAAGCCAACAAAAAGCACACAAAATTAAATATTTTACGCATTTACAACCATTTACGTTGAAAGCAATAGCATTTAACAACTAAAACATAAGCTCGAATAAATAAATATTCTATAGTTTCACAGCTTAATCGAGAAACGAGGAACATTTCTTTCCACCATTGAAGAATGACTTTGACCTTTACATAACTCAACCTTCGGCTCTTTAAGATACATGTCCAACTCTATTTCGGTTTCATATGAGCTATTAACTTCAACAATACTATAATTATTTAAAAAGTCATTGTCTTCATCATTAAGGGATGTAACGTTGGATTCCTTATGCTCACCCATACTCGAATTCCACGATAGAATTCAAAAAAAAAATTATACGTTCTAAAAAACTCTCCCATGTTAGTCTTAACCTCTTCAACCATACCCTCAACCTTGTTCTCAAGTTCTTTATTGCCATAGGTTTTCTTGTTTAGTAATTTTGTATTAGCAAGACATACATTAAATGCAAATAATAAATAAACATATAACTTACTTTCATTGATTTGATAATGATGACAGTTGTTTATATTTTTATGGATTAAAAATTAGGGTTTAAGTTGTTTGGTTTGATTTTTTTGTGAAAATAGGCTAGTAGGATATTGGGCTTTTGAGTCTCGTATATAAAAAATACAATATTTTTATAATCATTGGTTATTTGGTTCCGGAACCGAGAACCGGTGGAACCGAACCGAACCGAACCAAGAACCAAAAAATCTTGAAATCAAGAACCAGAACTGGAACCTATGGTTCTGGTCCCGGTTCAGTTCTTAGTGGTTCCGGTCCAGTTCTCGGTTCCGATTCGGTTCTTTGGTTCTTTTGCTCATCCCTATTTGTTTTTGGACATGCAAGATCGTGACGAAGCGGAGCTTCTCGGCTATCAGGATTGATGGTCGAGTGCGATGCCCGTGTGAACGACCTTGAGTTCTTTATCCAAAACATGTGATCGGTTGGAGGTGTCGTAGGTGATGGGTGGTGTAAGCTTGTGAGTTTGTTAAGTTGTTAATAAAGTTTTTTTTAGATGGTTGCATAGGCCGGTATATGTAGTTGTGTTGGTTGCCAACTATCCTGCTCATTGTTTGTGTCTTGTTTATGTGTGGTTTGTGTTGTAATTTCTTTATTGCATTGTGTATTAATGGTCCCTTAGGGCCTTTCTAATTTGAAATGTTTAAGTTCTGCTTGTGTGTATTTTAACTCGAGGCATCTTTTACTTTCTAATTTGAAATGTTTAAGTTCTGCTTGTGTCCCTTAGGGCCTTTCTAATTTGAAATGTTTAAATGTTGTTGTGCGTGTTAATATGTTTATTTTAAGTCTGTTTTGTTTAGTGTTTGGCCGTATGTATACGAAGTATGTATGAAGGAAAGTAAATGGTACGTTTAGGGTCCGAGTGCAACAGAAACATACCAGGGTCTGATTTCTAGATTTGTTGTGCAGGGGTACGGGGTGGGTTTTGGGTTCCAGTAGTGGTACCAATCAAAGGTGCCTTATCTTCGGAGATGCTTTTCTTTCATGTCGTAATAATACAGGGTTAGAAACTTAAAAATATAAGAGTATAATAAGAATGTTAATGTGATAGAAGCATACGATAGGTTAATACGTCAGAGTGTATGAATATTTTGAGCACATGTATGATTAAAGTAAAGAAAGCAGGACACTTCTTTGGATGCACATAGCAGGCCTGCTGGTAGGAGTGGGGTATCTGTGATTTATGTTGTGTGGTTGAATGAGGTCCATAGTATTCAGTCTGCAACTGTTGCACGGTTTAGTGTCTAGTGCTACCAAGTATTAAAAAAGGGTTCCAATGTCACATGGTAACAGTGAAGTGGGAAGCCTCTATTTAAGTGTGCCATTGCAGGCAACAGGTATAGCAAGACATTTAAGAAAACAAGAATGACCTGGCGAGTTGTGCTTCAAGCATTTTTTGCAATTGCTTTGCAGTTCCAGCGACTGTGGGGATTGTTTTTACTTCTATTTGAATTAGAGGGTTGAAAAGGAGACAGATCGGAGGGCTAGGATTGAATCTCTTTTTCGCGAGATGAGCGATGCTATTGATGACAGGGTTGTTTTCATTTTGGAGCTCTCTTTTCTAACCTATGACCATCGCGTGCACCGAATGGTTGGTCTTTTGAATGTGATGCAAGAGCGTGACGGTGCTGAGCTTTGTAATCTAAGAGGGCTGATGGATGAATCGGATGCCTGAATTTTTGAGATGGAGGTTTTCATGCGATCTTTGTGATCAGCGGGAAGGCACGTGTTTTGAATGTTTTAATAAATGGCAACAGCCATTCGTTTGTGGATTGTGTGCCTGGGATGTGTTGTTCTTTATGTTTTACGTGTTGTAAGCACATTGTACGTTTTTTCTTTTGAAAACGTGTTCCGTCTTCTCTGAAATGTATTTTATTTGCCATTTAATGTTGGAATCAAGATGTTCACGTTTCTTAGTCTATCCGTCTAGAATTTCTCCACTTGCACCAGGAAGCCTGTTTGGCTATCCCCAAAAAACTAGTGTTCTTGTTTCTTAATATAATATGGTTAACTTTTTGGGGGGAAAAGATAAGGCACAATAATGGGGTATGTGAATAGTGATTTAGTGGTGTTGATGTGCGTGTTTTTTTCAATATTTGGAAAAAACTATATATAGGCAGCAAATTTGTGGTGCATCTATTTTTGGTAAAAAAAAGGAAGGCATAATTATTGAGTACGGAAACAGTTCCTGACTGCTGTTATTGCGACTTTTTTTTATCTACTTTAGGAAAAGTACGTTAGGAACCACGAAAACTTGGATGTGGGTACTGTTTGTGTTGATAGTGGACGTTCTTAGTGGCTGACATTAGATGATGCAAGTAAGGAGGCAGTAGTATATAATGGGGTGGTAACATGTTGGTTTTCACACATTGTCACACAGATTTGTAGCTAACTTTCTAAAAGGAAACTGCAAATAGCATACCGGCCCAAGTGCGCTGCTTTGGAGGTTGCTGCCCAATCCGACGATTAGGCAGACATGTTTGTCTCCCACTTGCAGGACGAGATGCAAGGAGAAATGAGTTGGAAGGAGAAGTTGGAAGACATGTGGCAGCAGGTGAATAATGGTATTATTGATAGGACACACCTTGTTTATGAGTTACGCATCGTTCAAGGGGAGTCGGTCGTCAAAATGATGGTGGCTTTTTTACAGACTTTTCAAGATGGAGATTGTTCTTTCCGTGACCAACTCGCGACTGAAGCAGCTGTGGCTACCAACCGCATCAAAAGGATGGAAAGGTTCATCCAGAGGTTACAAGGCAATGTGTCAGACTAAAATTTGGCCGAACTCATGAAATGGAGCTTTTTTATGTTATCTTTGTGATCAATGGAAAGCAATGTGTTTTCAGTGTTTTAATAAACGGTTGCAGCCATGCGGTTGTTGACGGCGTGCCCGTGGTGTGTTGTTTTTTAGCGTGTATTTGTTGAAAGCATGGTGTGTGTGCTTTGTTTTCAGAATGTATTCTGTTTCTCTGTAATATATTATGTTTCTGTTCAAATGATGCAATCCAATGGTTCATATGTGTTTGCCTATGTGTCTTAGACTTCTCAAAGGCCATCAGTAAGCATGTTTCCCTTTCCCAAAAATGGAAGTTTGTTTTTGGGTTAATTTGGGTGCCATGGCATGCCTATTAAGTATTGTGTTTTTTTAAAGGTACACTCATAGAACATAATCTGATATCCATATTTAGGGAAAAAGAAAACGCATAATAGTGAGTGTGTCAACAGGTGTTAAGTGGTGTCACTAGTTGTGGGAAAAAAAGTAGACATAATAATAGAGTTAGGAACAGTATGTGGCTAGTGGTATGTTGTTTTTCTGCCGACTTTTGGAAAGATGGGTTCAGAACCATGGGAATTGAGATGTGCTTACTGTTTCTAGTGATAGGGGTGGTGTTAGTGCGTTACATCATACAATTTAAGCGAGGAGGGCATGTTATATAAAGGGGTGCTAACATTGTTGTTTTCACACATTCTTATATGTATCTGCAGGTAAGTTAGCAAAAAGGAAGCTGAAGAATGGCATACCGCCCTTTGTGCGCTGCTATGGCGGTGGAAGCCCAATCCGATGATTGGGCGGACATTTTTGTCTCCTACTTGCGGAATGAGATGCACGGAGAAATTTTCTAGAAGCAAAAGATGGAAATGGTGTGGCTGAAACTAAGCAACGCTATCGTCGATAGGAGACAACTTCTCAAAGAGTTACGGACTGTTGAAGGGGAACCGCTTGTTAACCAGATGGTTGCGTTCCTAGACACTTTGCAAGCCGCGGATTGTGCTTTCCATGACTAGCTATCGTCTGAAGCATGTGCGGCTGGAAACCGCATCAGGCGATTGCAAAGGTTCATTGAAAGGTTGCAAGGCGATGGGTCCGAGTGAAATGCGGTGGTCAATATTTGTGTGAACGTTGGTGTGCTTGGCAAAATTTATTTTCTTTATCTTTCCAGCGTGATATCATTTGGTTGAATAATATATTGGCACGCGTGGTTTTGGCGTGCCAGGACTTTCTAGTATTTGGTTTTATGCACTTGTATGGTTGTTTTGTTGAAATGTATTTTTTTCTTAATTTTTTGCATCAATACAAATTATGAAGAGGAAGATACGAAACAAAGTGCAGCGGTAAGTGGTAATAAACTTGTAGGAGAGCGAGGTAAAGAGGTACCTGGTTCATTCTTGGCCATCCCGTGTGCGGGGTTGCTGGATATTTGTGGTTGGTGGTCGTTGGTAACGGGCAAAGGGTCCCTGGCTTGTGTTGGCTGACCTATCTCTGTTGCGTCAGATTCACGCTTGTCCTCGTCCACCAAAAGAAGGGTTTCCATTTCTGACACTCCTGAATTTACACCTAACACTTGTAAGGCCTTTGGTGGTTCCAATTTAAGGGGTTTTTCGTCTTGGACGAGTTTGTCCGTGATGAATTCACCGGACCCTTTCTTTGTGGCAGGAGAAAACCGGAATTTAAATGTATGTGTTTGTCCAATCAAGGCTTCAAGTTCTCCTGGAATTGTGCGTCTGTCAACATGCCTATAGCGGCCTGCCAAGTCAGCGCAAGGGATGGCTGCGACCTGTGCGCCAGATTCATTGAAGAACGTGAAACTTGCCTAGGCAGTACCGTCGTGAACACGTACTTTGAAACTGTAATTGTTGAATCGAACAGCGTGGTTGCTTTAGTACGTGGGTAAGTTAATGTGCGTGGCTCGCGAGTAATATTGGCATACCTAAATAAGGGGTCCTCTAGTTCTCCATCGTCTTCACAGACAAACGTTCCTTCAAAGTCCCTTTGCCTTTTTGTGCATTTTTTGCATGATACATAGTACCAGATTCTGTTGTGCACTATATCTGTTATAGTTGTGGTACGCTGATATTGAACCCCCTGAGAAAAAAACAATTCGTATTTAATTAAGGGTAACATGTGTTGATATGATATGCTATAGTGGTTGAGTGTACCTTGTGACCCTCAGGGTTATGTAACAGCAAAGAAGAGAGAGGTTCAATGTTAGGTTTTTGTTCGGCACCGGCTGCTCTGAAGTGGTGCCTTGCCACCTTTAGCATAGGAGTTGATTTAAACCGTTCAAGAAACCTGCATATTAGTGGCTCTGTTAGAACAGAGCAGAACATATGTAAGTGTTTATATTCTTTTGTAAGGGTTGATTAATTAATAGTTAACCGTACGCCTATTTTTCTTGTTGAACCTCTGGTACGTCAGGGTCAATGTAACAGAATGTTGTAGATGTGCTTGAAAGTTCCAAACCTGTAATGGATCAATATTAGGTGTAATCCTTAACCAGTATTTGGTTCTCAGGCATAGCGTACAGTATAACAAACCTTTGTATTCGGGCACTCGGCAGCATCCAACTGCAAGCAGTACAGGAGGAGGGCGAGTTTCAACACTTTCCTTGTCAAATTTGATAGCGAGGTTATCCCACAGAGTCAGTTCTATAGCGCTCCCACTTAGCAAATGCGGGAAAAGGTTGAAAAGGAAATGTTAAAATGGAAAACAGATCTAACAGCAGCGGTAACCGCAGAGAAAGCATGTTATAGGGGGAACAATAGTATGTGCAGACTCACTCTAAGTTTTCAAGGGTGATCTTTCTTCTTATGTTTCCGTCCCTAAGCAACTCGCCTATCGAGCGTATGCAGCCAAATTGATCTTAAAACAACAAAAGGGTATTTGTTAGACAGTTGTAGTTTAAGTATAAACAATGGTGCTTTTATTCATACCTGTAAGGCGCGGGTAAACCCATTTGTTGTACGCGTTCTTGAAAGGTTTCCGGGAAGTCAGCCGATCATAGGGGACGAAATCAAAAAAAATGTTGGGGGTACGTTTTTTCGTGCCCGTCTAAATGCTCGAATTTTATGATTTTGCCAAACCTAAGCGTTGTCGCCCTTTCGAGTGTTTGCTGGTAAGGGTTTGTTTTTTCACAAAATAAATCTGTAATGCGATAAACCTTCCCATATTGAAGCAGTGACTCAAAGTGCGATGCATTTGCCACATCCATGTTCGCCTGAATTGCATCTCCCTGCATACACACAAAAGGAATTTATGAAAACCAAAGAACATATCTTTTTTTCCTAGCGTCATATGATTAAAAGTTTTTACCTGCTTGTCGATAAGAAGGCAGCAGTAATTTAGGTCTTTGATAGTTGGGTCATATTTTGTTGGTAGGCTTCTACTCATCCACCTGTGATACACCATTGCTTCAAGTACGCAGCCTCTTTTCTGCGGTGCTAAATCAGAAATTGGTGTTGATGCGACGATCAATCATTTGTGCTAGTGCCGGCCATTAGAAATGTTCACCTACACAACAACAGAAAGAGAAAGGCCATTTAGCAAGGAAAATATGGATGGGTCTTTTGGATAATGTACAAAAGTTATAGGTCGTGAGTAATAAGCAGGGGATGGACCTGAGCATGGCATTCACAAAAGACCCTCTATCCTAATATTATGCGCAATCTTATAAGTTTCCAAGTACTTCACAGAGACACTCTATCCTAATTTCACACGCGGTGTTATAACTTTTCAACTATTGCACATATGGTATTCAAAGCACGTATAACAAATAAGTTTGTATAACGTAAGCAGCAGGGTTTCCATATGTTATTTACCATAGTGGTGTCTTAGAAGACTAAAACTATAGCATATACGATATTGGCATTGGTGACTATAGCATATACGATATTGGCATTGGTGTCATATGTTGTGTAAAAATTCCATGTACACGATGTTTTAATTGTGTTTGGAGGTTTGTTTTCTGGTTGTTTTATGAGTATCTTGAATCCGTCTGGCGAAGTGGCCCTTGAGAGCGCAACATATAGCTGACCGTGGCTAAATACAGGTTCAGGCAGGTAAACACCTATCTTTTACAAAGACTACCCTTGGCTTTTGTTGATCGTCATTGCATAGCACAGTTTAACTGGGAACTGTTTTCGCTTGAACGTGAAAGATAGGTTCGGATCTTGGTGACCCAACGGAATACGGTGCATGTACACCTTCTCCCCAACGCGTGTTCCTGTAATTATCTGAGCTTCTATTAACTTTGACTTAAGTGCCCGGACAATCATCCGTGTCCCTTGCAAAGCCCGCCAGCCAAGTTTGTGTTTCTTA
Organism: Glebionis coronaria; assembly: GCA_025667525.1. Lineage (NCBI taxonomy): Eukaryota > Viridiplantae > Streptophyta > Magnoliopsida > Asterales > Asteraceae > Glebionis > Glebionis coronaria. Next base: position 628,202,423 of record CM046874.1, on the reverse strand, counting down.
GTAGCATGATAGGACAGCCAACTTTCAAATCCAATTCGTATGGTGGGAACCCGGGGAAGTTAAGTGTGTTCAAGAAATCCGGTGGGTACATCATGTCTGTTTCTGAGGTATCGCCTCCATTTGGGTATGAAACATCGTTACTTAAGTAGGTAAATGTTTCACAAGGGATCTGTTCAAGTATCCGGTCATTAATAACATCGGCAGTTTTATTTTTCGGGCACACAATAGCTTTAGACTGGAACGAACTTGCTGTTGGTTTCTTTAAAGTGTCGTCGTCATATATCAATTCTATAAGCTCCGTTAGGCCGTTGTCATCGCCAGAGAAACAGTACTGCACCGATATCGATATCCAATTGCCGCTTTCAGGTTCTTCCTCATCTGGTTCGCCAACTTCACCATTTCCAACTGCAAGTAGCCACGCAGCAAACTCCTGAGCTTTTTCTTTTTCATATGCAGTTAGGTCGTCTCTCATTAGCCTCATGTTTTCAGTCAGCGTGTAAACTTTAAAGTGTTGCCATAGAGGTGACTGTGATATGGATAAGGTTATCTGCTCAAGTCTTGAAGCCTTTTTATTCACTGGAAGAGTTTGGTGGAAATCCCCACCTAGAATTATTGTTTTACCACCGAAGACAGAATCTGGCGAGCTCACTAGGTCTCGGAGGGTCCGATCAAAGGCTTCAAAGCAACAGCGATTGTTCATAGGCACCTCATCCCAGAGAATAACATCCGTATCAGCCAACAGCCGGCCAAGCTGTGTGTTTTTTATATGACACAATGATTCGTCTATTAACTCTAAAGTTATCTTAAATCTGGAGTGAGTTGTACGGCCGGCGGGAAGAAGGAGGGATGCAATGACAGATGAAGCAACAGTTAACACGATCTTCTCTTGTGATCGCAACGATCCTCTGATGGTTTTCCACAAAAAAAGTCTTCACAGTTCCACCATGACCATACACAAATATTAGTTCTTGTCTGTTTTGCACTACCGCCAGAGTGATAAGGTCATAAATTATGCGTTGGGCAGCATTGAGTTTGGGAAGAGCGTCAAGTGTTTCGTGGAACAACTGGGCCCGATTGTAGTTTCTCTCCTCCATAAGTAGCCTGTTTTTAAGCTCATCCAGAAGTCTCTGTAGAGGGGAAGGGAGGCCAAACTCCGATAAAATCCTACCATTATCGGTCAAAATACAAACGATGTCGTATAAAATATATCCTTTCTTCTCAGCATCGTTTAAAAAGTACCCTGGAATACCCACAGTCGCGGACACCCTTGTACCAATGTCGTCAGACATATTTTCCCAGTGTTCCATAGTTTGCACGGGTCAGCTATCTCGCAGAATATTAAAATCTGCACAAACAGAGTTCGTGTTTCAGATGCACTTGCATGACTGGCAGTTTCCTCCAGAGCTATGTCCCATTCCCGATCGTCCCCTAGGAGGCCTAATGCATCGCATGCGGCACGGTAGGTTGGGCAAACACGATTGTCAACGGTCCGCACCTCTGTCGGAGATCTACAACCTTTCCTGTGAGATAGAAGCATCCGAAAGTAGAACTGGTCAACCGCACTAGGATGCACAAACGCAAGCCTTCCATAAGAATGTTTGGTTGTAACATCCCTTCGTCTCCAGCTCTTTGCATCTGCGTACCACACGAATTATGTAGGAAATTTCAGGTAGGTTAAGTGTCTGCCATCAGTGTTGTTGGCGTTGTACAAATACCATTCAGTCAAGGTAGTCTTTTTTCTCAGGCAGATTAACTACGACCGAGATATCAATGCGTTCATGGAAATTAACACGCTGCATGTTCTCTAAGTGAACGGCAAGTATTTGTACAGCTGGTTCTCTCATGTGTATGGGGAAATCAAGAATCCTCCAGCAAGCTTCATGAGGACAGATGTACCGACCGTCTACATAATCCTGTATCTCATCCCTCGGTTTGGGTGGAGGTGGTGAGGAGGTTGACGCTTCACCGACTGGCCTTATAACTTTCGTGAATATCCTATCAGGGCCTTTGGATATATACTTGAATAAATACTTAATCAACATGCTCTACCCGCAGTACTCGACATTTATATGCGCCATGAAGGTGAGTTAAAGGGTTCGGTTATATCGGACCACATTAGCGTTGTCGAGCTCGAACCCTTTTTAGTGACACATATACCTGAGTCCCGTCGCCGATAATGTACGTATCCACCTCGTCAAAATAGGTATGTTCATTGTACTTTTTGGGAAAGTTTTTGCTACATAAGCCATCCTTCATGCAAGGTGAATTCATGTTAGCTTCCCCACACGGTCCGTGGAGCATAAGCTCCGAGACAATAGCAAATGTCTCTGGGTCGGCGTTAGGATCTGGCAGTTCCGCTGAAACAAATGCATCAAGCTCTGCTGGGTCGGGGCAACTATAAAAGTAAAAGACTTAGAAGTAAAGATATAAATGTAAAGGAAAGTACCGACACGATGATTTATAGTGGTTCGGTCACGAAACCCCTCTTCGCCCTACTCCACTCCTCGAGTACCCAACTCGAAAATTACTTCACGAGTCAACAACCTCCTTTCAAGGAGGATAAAATCATACACGTCGTTTACACATTTTTTACACTAAGCTAGATATCGAGTCCTAATCTTAGGTAGGACCAATCTACACACGTCGCCTACTTCACCATTTTCCGACACAAGGCTAGATGTCGCACAATCTTATCTTTCTCGTGCAGCCATAGAAGTGTATGACAGTGGGGCAGCCCACGTTTCTGGAACTCAATTGTATAAAGTACTGCAGGAAAAGGAAACAAACTACAGTCAAGTGGTGCAGAGATCACCTTTTTAAGTAAAAAGTATAAGGGAATGAAACTTACGGCCAGTGATAGAGCCAATTGGCTTAGATTCCTTTAAAAACTTAACAAATTCTTTGACCTTCTGTTCAAAGATTCGGCAGGTAGCGTATGGCCTATCGGAAGTTGACAACAGCGGGAACCGGGACATGAATCTGTCTATTTCAGGCCATTTCACGTTGCATGTGAATGTGATAAAGAATTGAGGGTTCCCCAGAGCACGGCAGAGTGCAAGGGCATCAAGGTAGTAGATGTACATGTAGCGAGTACCCCCTATGAAAGACATCGGCAAAAGAATAGACTGGCCACATTGTATTCCTTCCCTCTCACCCCTGTTCAAGAAATCATACAACCCAGCCAGGTAATCAGAACGGATGTCATTTTGGTGAGTCCGCACCTAGTCCAACCAAGATTTTTCCAAAGCACAATACACAGTCACAACATACTGCTGGAACAACCTGCCCGTCCAACCGGGATTTTATAATACCCAGATTGGCCAAATACGAACAATATGGGAAACTAAAGAGACATGTACGACTTGTGAAGTTTGTTGACGCGTTACAGGGGATCGGACCTGTGTTCAATAATGACATCGTAATCGGTCCTACAATCCCGACTAGTTTGGAACACAATCCCGCCAATGTCCCTTGCAGTGGAGAGCTCATAACCGCGGACACCACTCGCATTGTACAACCTGAGACTGAAATATGGAATATTTGTGTCGCGGGCCTTATCCCTTGTTGTTCTAAACAACTGAACCATCGCGTTACTCTGGTCAAACACCTGTATTAGGTGTTGAACTATAAGCGGGTTTAAAGTGGTCGCTGATTCCCCACCAAAAGGAGCCAGTCGATTCTGAACCTCATTCTGGGTGTCATATATGTACAACTGTAGAAACTGGGGTCCTTTCCCTACTTCAGGCATCAATGACCCAAGGCGGTGGTACACCTGGCCTGAAATCTTAAAAACATATGGTCCTGCGGATCGGTTAACAGATTCGTCAACCTTATCACCTAAGGATGTCATTGCAAACATCTGGTTGTAAACCCGGATTTTTTCCATAAAATGGGTATCTGTGAGTAGTTGCTGAACGACAGTAGGCGGCGGTGGTGGCTGGGGGATGAATATTTTGGCAACTCCACAGCATGCATGGTATTCTGGTTCTGCACTATAACGCGCAGATCTGAGCCGTTCATTGTGACAGAAGAGCGCATGGCAGTTGCAACAACGGTATGTGCAGTCCCCAAGGTCACGATAGACGGGAGTACCTGGTGTGTAGATGAAAAGGTAACGTGGGGGATTAAAGACAAATCCATAAAGCGTGTTCAGTTGACCATTTAGAAAAGAAAACCAACATGTAGGGGACCCCAGAGAAGCACTTGGAAAATTAGTTCTGGTGGAATAGCTTGCGGCCAAGGCTGCGGGTACAGACGTACTTGTGCCCGTGCCACCCATCGTTTGAAGTGGTGGCACAAGGGTAAACCTGGGATGGTGTGTGGAGGGACCTGTGGATTGAGATGGATGTGGAAAAAAGGTGAGCAATAAACGGGAAACCCACACATGGGAAGCTATAGGTCGTTTGGGTGGCACATGTTAAAAGGAAAGCTTACCGGCAGCTGTCAAGAGAAGATTCCGACTAGCGACCGAAGTACTACTTCTAAGGCAATGTATCATAGATCTACGCCCTTGTTCCAACCCAACCGTGGGTGCACCAGTGGCAGGAGGAACGGTTGTTTGATTGGGCGTGCCAGCGGGCCTGTTCGGTCGTTGCGTCAAGGAACCTACACAATTACATGGATGAGCAACCCAGTATAAGTAACTAACCAAGGAACATAAACGACAACGGTATTTGTCGTGTTAGGCATGTGTTATCAGCAATACTAACCAGTTGGGGGGCTGTTGCAACGTTTAAGGCAGGCGACAACAGCAAACGGTGGCGGGCACTTTGCTTGGGTTGCCTTTCGAACAGGACCGGCTGACCTATTAGCTGAGCCAGAGAAACAATTGGGGGACCAGGTTGCAAAGAAAGCACATAATGGCCTAAAGGCTGGTCCGAGGCAGGTAAAACAGGCACTGTGGGCCGCTGCGTATTCTGCGGGATTTTGACAGCAGCAGAATGGTTTTCAATTATATCAGCCCATAGCCTTGGCTGAGGGAGGATTCTAAGGCCATGTTTAGCAATATAGCGGTCAGCGACAGCTGCGAAGAACACACAACAAATAGAAACCCAAATAAGATAGAGAGCACCATATGTTAGGCTATTAAACTGGCAAACATGATAGAAACCCAACCTCTTATTTTTTGGTTATGCGCACCATGGGCACGGTCCATCGCACAGCATTCAGAACAAACAGGAATAGGTCCGCTGGGTCCATTTGAACGACACAAAACACATACATCCATCGCAGAAAATAACCAACCAAATGCACCAGAAAAACCTACCATAAAGAAACAACAGGAACCAAAACCCATGGGCAAGAAACCATGTAGACTCTGACGTGCGATCTAAGTGGGCAGGTAATACGTGCACATACAAACGCAACCTAAACTATTATGAGTAACTAATATATGAATTTCTATTATGACCAACCGACCCCCATGTATAACTATTATAAGAAACTAATATATCATTTTCTATTATCAGCAAAGCATACATATTTATTCATAACATCACCATGGCATAATCACATATGTAAACAGGGACCATCAAGTTAAAGCATTAATAAGAGGGCTACACTAAAGGGCTAGAAAAACACAAAACTCGCTACATTTCTCTCCTTATTATCAGCAAAACACAGATATCTATTCCTATCATCACCAAGGCATAATCACATATGCAAACAGGGACCATCAAGTTAAAGCATTAATAAGAGGGTTACACTAAAAGGCCACAAAAACACACATGTGGCTAGATTTAATCAAAACCCAAATATGTAGCATATAACCTAAACCAACTGAAGACATGGGAACTTACAAACGATTGTCGGATAAAGAACAGAAAGGGCAAGGATGAACAAATGCTGTGATAATGGACCTAACCCAGAAATAATGCAAACCCATAACAAATTAGGTGTTATTGTGGGTATATATATGGCTGGCATGGGAGAAACATCAACGGTGACCATGGCTACACGAATATGGCCCTCCTTATGCAACGAACGTCCAGGATCAATCTCATGTAGCCACTACATAATCAAACAATAGTAATTAAGGATCAGCAATGAAAGGGCAAGGGGCAAAACAATAGCAATTAAGGATTGATTTGAAAAGGCAAAAAAAAATAATTAAGGGCATTTAGCCTTTAATGAGTAACGGGCAAAGGGGGAAAAAGCCAAAACTCATCGATGGGTAACGAAGTCACAAAACGGGTCGTTGGAACGAACGGTGCGTGTTTTGTGTGTGCAGATTTTGTGAGGGAATGAAGCAACTGTGAGGGGGGAAGGAAACAATATTTTTATCAGCGTGTGAGGGAAATCACTGTTCATTGGGAACCGTGATTCCCCTGTATAATAAGGAGAGAAATATTAATTGTAATGACTCATCTTTTTGGTTTTGATCATGACAAAGGATAAAAAAAGTTTATCGTCAAAATAACGGTAAGACGGATTATTTAACGAATACTATCATTTAGGTAATAATCATTTAAGTCTTACACGAACATATCTTAAACATGTTTAGTGATCATTAAAAGTGATTACCTTAAAACTCACGCTTATTTAAATATGACTAAAAAAATTTATATACTTTCTTTTTAAGAAAATATTTTAACAAAATAGAAAATAGAAAGTTTGAATTTAAGATATGGTAAAAACTATGGAATACCAACGTACTTGCGATTTTGTCCCGTATTGAATCTCTTTCTTTTCTATTACCATATTTGACACAAATCTTTCAAATCTTGGATCAATATAATCAATTTGATGACTAATTATCTGTTTGACATGTAAAAGTATATATGTGGCACTTAACTAGTGTGGACATTGTTATTATTTATAACTTACCCTTACTGTTAACGGTCGTTGCATCGTCCATTAGACGTTTATAACTTAACTTTATGTTCGTTTTTGTCTTTTTTTTTACGTTTTCGTTCATTTTGTCGAAATAAACTAACACAATTAAGAATAGAAAAAAATTGGATTGAAAAAAAATTAAGAAAAAATTGGAAATAAATTAATAAAAAAATTATTTACGAAAAAAAAGCTTATAAAAAATTGGGAAAAGAACTTATAGAATAAAAATACTTTATTTTCGAAAAAGTTTAATTACTAAAAAATTTAATTTCAAAAAAGATTAAAGAAATATTTAAGTTAAAAAAAATCTAATTTATTTTTGAAAAATATGATTTAAAAATATGGAAATTTTAAAATTTTAAAAGTTTTTCGATATTTTAAACTTCATGTTTTTTTCAAATAAATTTTCCGAAACCATTTTTTTTATATTCATTTCTTTGAAATTATTTTTTTCAAAATTATTTATTTTCGAAAATAAATTAAATTTTCATAAATTTATTTCGAATTTTTTTTCGAATTTAAAATAAATCTTCTACGAAATTATTTGTTTTCGACATATTTTTTCCAAAATTAAAATAATTTTTTTTGAAATAAACTTTTTTTAAAATCTCTTTCGAAATTATTTTCTTTTTCAAAATTTGTTCCAGGTCTTAGTGACATGGAATGACTTTGGTAATATGGTTGTTATTAACACATGCCAACAAGTTACATAGTTAAATATGGTAATAAGAAAGTAAGAGGTTCAATACGGGACAAAATCGTAAGTACGTTGTTATTTTATATCTTTTACCCTTTAGGATATTCCAAAATGAAAATGGATATTCCTTTTAAGGTAAAAACTTCACCAAATGGACTTTCCCCACTACAGGACAAAAGGGAGCGGAGTCTAGAGCATGCAGTGCCTTATAGGTGCCAGCGGTTCCTTATATATAAGGAACCGCATGGGCATTTAAGGAACTGCGTGCAGACTAGCTGTTGGCTTCTTTCTCATCGTTCCTATAGATCTAGTCTTGTTCATCATATTTGTTCATTTAAGTCTTCTATAGATCCAAGGTATATGTGTATACTTGGATGAGTCTTGTGTGTTATTTCTCACTTAACTCAAAAGTGATGTGAGTATGAGTGTTGTGTGTGTTAATTCTCACTTAGCTCTAAAGTGATGTAAGTGTTAGTGTGTTGTGTGTAAGTTCTCACTTAACTCTAACGTGATGTAACTGTGAGTATGAGTGTGTTAGTTCTTACTTAACTTGAAACTGATGTGAGTGTGAGAGATGAGTGTAGATTGGTTTCAGCTAAGATTAGAACTTGAATCTTGCCTTATGTCGGTAAATGTAAATGGACGACGAGTGTATATTGGTTCTAGCTAAAATTAAAACTCGACATCTAGCTACTTCTTTAAAAAAAATATACGATAATTAATCAACAACGATCGACGAGATTTAAAACAATTACCGATGGATATCAGGATATATAGTATATACCGACAGGTTTGGTTTCAACAATGGGTTTCTTTATACAAGTAAGTTTTCTAAAATATCTAATATTGGCCCTTCAAGAAAGCCCAAATTTTCCTATCTCCTTTTATAACACCTTTTGTAAATTCAATATCTTTAAAGTATGATATAAACATAATAATTTATTAATATTTTTATATTTTATGACGTCTTAACGCGCCTTAAAAACGCTACGCTTCGCACAAAAACTCAAAGTCTGGTCATACCACCACGTAGGGGTGGCAATTCGAGTCAAGTTCGGGTTAGTGGGTTCGGGTTATCAGGTTGGCGGGTCAGAAAATCCCAACCCAAACCTGATTCATTTAAATAATCGGGTCAGCTATGTCAACTTGTTTACACATAACCCGAACCTAGCCCATATAACCCCTATATATATTTAGATTGGCGTTAAAATAGGTTACATGGGTTGAATAGGTTAAACGGGTTTCGGGTTGACCCAATGGGTTTATGTTCGACTCGTTTAACCTAGTTAACATCTTTTTCTTTGTAAAGCAAACTCAAAGTATGAACTTTTTCAAAAAAATTCTTTTCTTAATATGAAATAATCTCTTAATTTATTCCTTTAGGAAGTGAAAGTGTTCCTTAATTTAGTAACAAATCTGTAATTTTTGTCTTTTTGTTTAATGAAAATAAAAAACTGGTTAAAAAATATGTGTCAAAAACGAAAAGAATAAAACTTATAAGAAAAGCGGGTGGAAATTATAAAACTTTAGGGTTGAATCTATCATATATTAAACTTTAGGGTTGAAACTTGGGTTTTTGAGTCTTTAATCCTCCGTCAATACATAAATTTGGAGCTCATCTTCTTTCTTCTTTAACCCCCAATACGCCATCACACAGCAGAGGGTGTTACAAATCTGCATCCCAACACATTCATGGTAACTACTATATCGAAGGTTGGATACTTAAAAGGTTCGGGTTTTTACTGTTTAACTTGTTTTAGTTCTGTGGGAAAAAATAGGGTTAATTGAAGCTTTAGTTATGATTAAAAAAGATGGAAAGGAAGGAGTCAAAGAGCAAAAGGGTTGGTGTTTCTGAATTGGTTACTAAAGTCATTGGTTTCATGATTTTTAGGGCTTAATTTGTGCTCTAACTACATGTCTAATCCCTTCTGGTCTAAATTGATTGGAATTAGGAGTGTGAGTTAGTTATAGAACAATGACACAAGTAATATTGGATATTTATTAGAAATCATTAGGATAAACCCTCCTAGAGAGTGTTTGTATTGTAGAAATAATTGGTAGTATTAGAGTAAAATGCAAGAAGTTTAAATATGAAAACACATACAGTAATGAGATGAAGTAGATAATTATTTAAACGAGTACAAATATAGGTTTTATGTGTTCATGATTACAGGATGATCGTGGATGAATGCATACATGATAACGAACTTGTGGATGTTCGTAAAATTTTCAGAATAGGCTGATGTAATTAACTAGGTAGGGAATTAATTAGCTATTAATCTATTATGTGGAAACGCCTTCTGAAATGTGAAATTTTACGATTTATCTCTGCATGTAGCCAGAATAGGCTGATGTCAAGCTTGCACAGTCAAATATCTATTTTCGCGTGTGAATTCATTTAAGTAAAATGTATCAGAATTATATGAGTGCTCGCAATCTGTAACTATTGTGATGGATTTCAATTTGGTTCCTAGAGCTAAGGTTCGCATAACGCATCTTCTATAGGTGCTAACTTAATACAAAAGTAACCAACATTGTCTTGATTCTAATTTGGAGGAACGGCCAAAAGGAGTGTATGAAAATTGCCATTGTGCAAAAGGATATTCTCGAGAAACTGACACAGATGATATGTAATGTTATATACTTAGGAAGAACAAGCATATGAAGGTTTCCTTATAGAAATATAAATTGGTTTTGTTTAGGATTATCTATGCAGTGAAGTTGGGATTCTAAAATGTGAGAATTCTACTGCATATACGTATTCATGTTGTATTCAATGAGGTTTCATTTTTGTTGTTTGTTGTTGTTGTGTTCATAATATATGTAGGCATATATTTTTCGGTCATTTGTTGATGTCTGTACAAGATATTATTCGGTGAGCCACACGACAAACTATGTACATATTTCATTTAACAATAATATTTATATATTTTTCACTCTAAACAATAAAAATAAAATCAATGAACATTCTATGTATGACTATGTCAAAGGATGGCTTACATTATAGACAGACATTATTTAGACAACATTACATCAAACTTTCACATTCAATACACCCAAGACAAATAAACCAACTGAGCTAGCTCAGTTAGCCACCGAGGGTAACCTTAGGGAGGTATTCTTAAAGAGGTCTCGAGTTCGAGTCTCATCAAGAACCTTCAAGAGCACAAATTAAATAGAAGTATGAGTGAGGTTTATCCCCTAAAGAAAAGATTTGAGATTTAAATACTGCCCAATTAAATGTCACTGTAAGATCGAATCACTAACTACTAATTCGCTTTTTAAAAAAATACATCAAGACAAAAAATAATATCAAAGGATAGTACTCTTTAACAAAGACAACAATATCACATAGAAACATATATGTCCCACTCATAACGTTACCAAAAAATATAAAAATAAAATGTCTCGCTAAATAACAGGATGGTTCCCATTAGAAATGTTCAGCAATGGTTTTTAAAGAATACATGAAACGAACCCGAAACTTTTGAAAAAAATTGTAATATATATGAAACTAAAGTGCATGATATAAATTTATTTAAAACTTCCTTCGTGCACCGGGTGATAATCGCTAAACGTTATTATAAAATTTAGAAACAATTCGTGCATGTACAGGTATTATAACTAGTGTATGATAAAATATAATCATTTTTTTGCAAATGAAGTCCATCTCAGTGGATGGATGCATCCGGTTATAGTCTTCATGTGTGGAAGGTCAGGGTTCGACTCCTGTCATTTCCTATGTGGGGGATTTTCCCAAAATTGTGTTGGAAATTTAGTATAATTATGGGATATGGTCATACTTGTAAATGGGTTTGGAGGTACAAAGTATACACCCATTAAATCCCTGAACACCCTAGACTCAATATAGTGGTTTGCTGATGATGCATGTGTCAGCGACTAAGCTTTGCCTTGTCAGCGGTTGGGCTTTACCTTGTCAGCGGCTAGGTTGTACCTTGTCAGCGGCTAGGCTGTGCCTTGTCAGCGGCTAAGTCATCACTGGGTGGGTTATCTTTGTAACCTCTTTGACTGTTTCATAAGGGGTTTAAGATTGACTTAATGACCATTATTCTGCTCATGTAACCACTATGTAGTCATGTGAGAAATAATGAGATTAATTGGCCGATTAATACTCATTATTCCTTTGACCATGAGTTACATTCTTAGGAATGGGATTACTATAAATAGTGATCATATTTGCATGATGAAATACACAGAAACATAAACACTTACACGCATAGAGTTCTTGATTTGTGCCTAAAACAAGAACTAACTCTTGGTTTTATCCCAAAGAGGTATTCGTGTTAACCCAAGCATAGGGTCAAATAATCTTCTTTGGAAAGTGATTACACCACTTCAAGAGATATCCGGTAACCATTGTTTTGGTACATAGCTAGTTTTGATTATCTTTACCCTATTGGAATGAAGTAAACCCCAACAATCAAAGAATATTATTTTTGTGATAATCAATGGCGGCTACAATGAATCATATGGTGGCTAACTTCTCCAAACTGGACAATTTTGAAGGGGTTGATTTTAGGAGATGGCAAAAGAAGATGCACTTTCTTCTTTCTACCATGAATGTGGTGTACGTGATAACGACTCCCATTCCTGATGGTGGTGGTGATGTTACGTTGGAGGACATGAGGAAAAGGAGCAAATGGGAGAATGATGATTATGTGTGTCGCGGCATAATTCTTAATGGTATGTCTGATTCTTTGTTTGATATTTACCAAAATGCTAAATTTGCTAAAAAATATGGGATTCCTTGGAAGCCAAATATATGGCTGAGGATGCATCAAGTAAGAAGTTCCTTGTGAGTGATTTCACAAATTACAAAATGACTGATTCAAGACCAATCATGGAACTGTACAATGAACTTCTTGGAATACTTGGTAGATTTACACAGCATAAAATGAACATGGATGAGACCATTCAGGTCTCTTGTGTCATTGACAAACTACCTCCTTCTTGGAAAGATCTCAAGCACACCTTGAAACATAAGAAGAAGGAGTTAACTCTTGTTGGGTTGGGCAGTCATTGCGCATTGAGGAATCCCTCGGGGTGCATGAAAGTGATAAGACAAAAAGCAACAATGTTGCTACTTCATCAGTTGTAAATATGGTGGAGCATAATAACTCCTCCAGGTACAATGATAACAAGGGCAAACGTAAGCATCAAGACAACACCAAAGCTAATCCTAACAAAAAGTCATCAGTGGCTTGTTGGAAGTGTGGGAAACCTAGACACTTCAAAAGGGATTGCAAAGGTGTTGGTATTGGTAGAATAGCCAATGGATCAGGCACAAAAGGTCAGAGTATGTTTAATGAATCTCTCTAGATTTATTATGTTACATATGTATCTGAAGCTTACTTTGTGCAGGATGATGATGTTGCGTGGTGGGTTGACTCTGGAGCAACTATTCATGTGTGTAAAGATAGATGCTGGTTCAAGACTTATGATTAAATGAATGACGGATCTATTCTTCACGTGGGAATTGAGTCAACATCCCTAGTGTATGGACGTGGTTGTGTAGATCTTAAATTTAGTTCTGAAAAGATTGTTTCTTTGTTTAATGTTTTGCATGTTCCTAATATTAGGAAGAACTTGGTTTCTAGTAGTGTTTTGAATAATTGTGGTTTTAAACAAGTGATTGAATCTAATAAATTTGTTTTATCTAAACATGGTGTGTTTATTGGTTTTGGTTATTTGAGCAATCAAATGTTCAAGCTTAATATTGACTCTAATAAGAATGTTGATTCTGTCCTGATGACTACCACTAAACTAAATGATTCATCACTATGGCATGCTAGGTTAGGCCATGTCCACTATAAGAGGATGCAAGATATGTCTAAGGATGGGTTAATTCCAGCCTTTGACATGGACATTGATAAATGTCGGACTTGCATACTGAACAAAATTACTAAGAAACCATTTCAGGATGTAAAATGTGTAACTACTATTTTGGAGCTAATCCATAGTGACCTATGTGATTTGCATGCTACTCCCTCATTAGGGAATAAGAAATACTTGGTAACATTTATTGATGATGCTTCACGATTTTGTTATGTCTATTTGTTGCATACTAAGGATGAAGCATTAGATAAATTTAAAGTATTTAAAATTGAAGTTGAATTACAATAAGGAGTCCAAATCAAAAGATTTATGACTGATAGGGGAGGTGAGTGCATAAATACTCAGTATTTTCATTCTGTTGGAATAATCCATGAAACGACTGCCCCTTATACCCCACAACAAAATGGTATATCAGAAAGGAAAAATAGAGTACCAAAAGAGATGGTTAATTCCATGTTTCTTATTCAGGAATGAGTTAAGGGTTTTGGGGTGAAGCTATGTTAACAGCCCATATTAAATAGGGTTCCTAACAAAAGGAACAAGATTACCCCTTATGAACTCTGGACTAAAAGAAAACCAACTTGAACTACCTCAAAGTTTGGGGTTGTAGGGCAGTTGTAAGACTCCCTGATCCAAAGGTGAAAACCTTGTGTGAAAGAGGCATTAAATGTATCTTTGTTGGATATGATGAACATTCCAAGGCTTATAGGTTCTATGTTATTGAACCAAATGTTTCAGTTTCAATAAACTCAATAATTGAATCAATGAATGCTAACTTTGATGAGACTAGGTTCTCATCAGTATCTAGACCAAGCTTAAGGACTCCTACTAGAGCTGAGGACATTGGTGCTCCAGTGGAACCTCAAAGGGTCACTGATGAGGTTGTGGTTCAACAACCTGAGCTTGAGCTTAGAAGAAGCACAAGGCATAGGACTCCAAAGAATTTTGGGCCTGAACTTCAACTATACTTAGTTTAAGGTACAAGGGATGAGGTCTTTGATCAATACTCATATTGCTTTAATGTTGAGGATGATCTCAAAACATTTGATGAAGTAATGAAGTCCCAAGATGTTGCTTTCTGGAAAGAAGCAATTAATGATGAGATGGACTCCATCATGGACAACAACACTTGGGTGTTGGTTGATCTACCTCCCGGTTGCAATCCACTTGGATGCAAATGGATTTTCAGAAAAAAAGATGAAGGTAGATGGAACTATTGAAAAGTTCAAGGCAAGGTTAGTCATTCAAGGCTTTAGGCAAAATTCAGGGATAGACAACTTTGATACTTATGCTTCTGTAGCACGCATAAGTACCATAAGAATGTTGATTTCCTTAGAAAGTATTCACAATCTGATTATTAATCAGATGGATGTGAAGACAGCATTCTTGAATGGTGATCTAGATGAGGAGGTTTATATGAACCAACCTCAAGGTTTCATCATGCCTGGTCATGAAGGTAAGGTGTGTAAACTGATTAAGTCCTTATATGGACTGAAGCAGACACCTAAGCAATGGCATCAAAAATTTGATGAAGTGGTTTTGTGTTAGCCCTAAAATGTGAGCTCCATTTGCGGAATTACATTAAATTCATATAGGCAAAACATGGAGGGACTAATATTGCTAAGTTGTCAAAGTCACTCCTTGTCTAGCCTATATATACCCCTCCATACTTTCATGGAGGGTGAGGATTCCCATTTTCTTGTTCTACTTTCTCTCTCAATAAAACACACACCTTTAATAGTCTCTCTCTTTCTCTCTAAATATGTCTAACCATTTGTTTTATCCTCCCCGACCTCCGGATCACCTCTTGTTGGCTTGAATTTTATGATGTTAACAATTGGTATCAGAGCTAACCGGGTGTGTCTGATGTTTTGTGTTTACTGATTTGTGGCTTTTTCGGCTTATTATTTAAGTTGTTATAAGTCACGAATTTTTGGTGTTGTTTATTTGGTTTCCGTCCAAATGTCACATATGTTGCTCAATCCATTGTCCAGAAATTTCAAAAAGTCAAATTTTTTGTCTCGATCTGATAACAGTCATGTGTTTTTCTCATGCTCTATACTTCATCTCTGATCTATTTTTGTCCTGTTAAGCTTATTATTGAGCTTATCTCATGTTTTTTATTGGTCAAGATTTGAGATGGATAAAACAGATCTGAAAACACCATATCCACTTTTTCGGGAAAAAGACAAAACTTTTGTACTATTGCGACACAAAAATCCATCGCAATGTCTAGGGTTTTGATATTGCGACACATATTACGACATACATTGCAATGGGATTTCAGCTTGGTATTGCGACTGATCTTGACATTGCGATACGTAGTATTTTTTGAAAGACTTTGCGACAAGTGCAATTTTTTCTCTGAAAACATTGCGATGACTCGTTTTGAAAAAAAAAACACTACGACAGATGGTGAGAAAAACTTTGTGATCATGACCAATCCAGAAAATACCGATACCATCATACTCAATCCAACATCCAATCAAAACCGACTCAATATACTCACTTCGTCTCATACATCAAGAAAACCATATCTAACATATACCCATCATCGCTTATCACAACTCCACCTCAAAACATCCTAATAAAATGACCCAAAACATAAAGAGAACAACGATCTCATATTCATTTCGTGCTTATCAAACATTCATGCCAAAATCAAGATCTTTACAAATCTTTCACGAAATCATCATCACTAATCTATGTTGGGTTAACCCATTTTGATATTCGAAATTAAACAAGATTTATAACAAATGTGTTACAATTCATCTGTTTATTTCGTCTATTATATATGAATCACAACACCTTACCCGAGACCCTTAATCATAAGATCTTGAAGCCGTAATTGACTTGTGCTTTTCATGGTTTTCTGATTCGATCTAAGCATAAGATAAGAAAGGGGGTTTATAATATGTGTATAAGGTTGTTCGCATCATTATATTGTGGGTTCAGTGATAATTTATGGGTGTGATTAAGATTTGGTCACCCAGTTGTTTTGATTATGAGATATGGGATAGGCTTGATTGGTGTATGTGGTTTCAATTTGATAAACTGTGATGAGAGATTGAAGATAATCGGATTATAGATATGAGATATGATCTGAGATTAGAAATGATAAAAATAGGGGCCGAAAAAAATGTGAGTTAGGGTTAGGTTTCCTAATTATTAGGTTTGAGGCATTTTATATTAACAGTGGATCGAGTATAATACCTTATAGATGGACTAGGTTCTATTTTTTGGCATCATGCCACGTTTTGAGTTAATACATCAACCACGTCTCATATATATTACACTAATTTATGGGCATTGAACAGAATATATGATCTGTGTGGGCCAAAAGTGTACTCGTGTTGGTATCGGGCTGCAATTTTACATGTTGTTTTTACATGTTAAAATTAACAAGTGTCCATGTTTTGATCAATGGGGACGAATTTGTTTTCGTTTGTATTTGTGATTTGGGTCGAGTTTTATTATATGATACAAATGAATGGACGGTTTAAGAGATGTAGGCCAAATGTTTTGGTTTTGGGTTTTATTGATTGGATTGGATATAAATGGTGATAGTGGACCGGACGAGCATTTATCGAGCTACGATGACATTGTTTTCGATGTCGGGTATTCGGTATGTTTCGATCGAAAGTGCTTGAACGTCAAAGAAAATTCTAGCTTTTAAACCTAATATTTTCAAAAAAATTTCGACGACCACGGTGACGTTGGGCTTAAATTACAAGTTATCTAGACAAATTTTGTCCCTCAAAGATAATTCATTTCATAATTTGTTCTAGTTAACGACATTCACAAACACAACACCAAAGCAAACAAAACACTTAACGCTAAAAAAGATCTGATATAAGATTCACTTTAACGACAACGGCTAGTTTTGATTCTACAAAGACAAGTGATCAGGAAGTGGATTTGGTACTCTTTATTTGAAGTTGAAGTGGGATTTCATGAAGGCGTCTACTTATTTCATCATCGAGCCTTCCTTCTATTTTTCTACCCCTTTTCTTTAAACCCAGTCTATCGATTGATGACTTGCTTGGGCGATAAAATTTATGATTGAGACTTGAATTATCTAGTTTCCACTGTTAAGGGGTGGATGGTCAATGACATGGATAACTATCATTTTTGGGAGCTTTGTTGCAGTTCTCAGTGTCACACGCAGTTGCTCGTGTGGATAACTTCAAGAGGTATAAGAGACTTGTTTCTGCACCGTTCTTCAATCGACATAAGTGCAAGCTTAAGTAACAAATTTGGCGGATTGTACTTCAGTTTCAAGTTTGGAATATCGGATTTACTTCCATGTGGTCACAACAAATAGCCGAATGAATTCGAGGTTGGTAAGTTAGACAGAGAGAGATGGAATAAGCAATCAAATCTCACGGGATATTTTTGAGCTACATAACGACAATGGTACTTCATAGTCTAAGCAAAAAATTTCAAAGTTTCTCAACGACTTTCAAAACTTTTCAAGACATTTGCTTAAAGACTAAGAAATTCTCGAGTATACGGACGTCCACGATAATGATGCTTCCGAGAGTTCGAAATCATCATGGGGGAAGATCGTGTATTTTGAAGTAATCGGATCAACTTCCAGGGGGAAGTAGTGTACATGGAATGGTATCTACTTTACTTTGTATGATTTTATGAAGTGTTATGCAGGCGTGAGAAGAATTGTTGTTGATTTCCTGCATGTTACCCCAAACGGATTATCACCAAAAACTAAACGACATGAAACAGTATAGAAGTAGTGTTATTTGGTGTGGTTCTTCTACAAATTTCTGATGTGCACTTAAACCGATGAGCTAGAAGATTGTTCCAACTACATCAAAGTGTCAGAATCTGCTTAAGATACAGATATTGGTTTGGGGGAAGCTGTTTCAGAAACTTCGTCAAAAAGAAGTCTATGAAGAAAGTTTTTTAATACATGCTGCATGAATTGAGGGAAGTTAATCCAAATCATGCATATTACAATTGTTCCACAACAAGCAAAGACAAAGAGGATTCAAGCTGAGGTACAAGTTATGAAGAAAAGAAGACTTAGAAGACATCCTCAACATTGGAAGCGCCTTGGAAGACTTTATTTTTGTTGTATTTATACTTGTTAGGAACATTGTAAGTAATTCCGTATGTCTCCACATTGGGGGAAGATTGTGAGCCCTAAAATGTGAGCGCCATTTACGGAATTACATTAGATTCATATAGGCAAAACATGGAGGGACTACTATTGCTAAGTTGTCAAAGTCACTCCTTGTCTAGCCTATATATACCCCTCCATACTTCCATGAAGGGTGAGGATTCCCATTTTCATGTTCTACTTTCTCTCTCAATAAAACACGCACCTTTAATGGTCTCTCTCTTTCTCTCTCTAAATATGTCTAACCATTTGTTTTATCCTCCCCGACCTTCGGATCACCTCTTGTTGGCTTGAATCTTATGATGTTAACATTTTGTCTAATGGTTATTTACTTAACCAAGCTGACAAATGTGTATATAGCAAATTTGATGAATCTGGTAAAGGAGTCATCATTTGCCTATATGTTGATGACATGTTAATCTTCGGTACTGACTAAGTCCAGGTTGATTTAACCAAAGAGTTTTTGTCATAAAGGTTCTCTATGAAAGACATGGGGAAGGCTGATGTTATCCTTGGCATAAGGATTAAACAGGAAAGTGATGGCATTGTAATTTCTCAGTCTCATTATATTGAGAAGGTCCTAAAGAAATTCAATCACTATGATTGTACTCCAGTGAGTACACCTATGGATACAAGTGAGAAACTAATGCCTAACAATGATCAAGCTGTCTCCCAGCTTGAGTATTCTAGGGTGATTGGTTGCTTGATGTATGCCATGACTAGTACTAGGCCTGACATTGTATTTGATGTGGGTAAACTGAGTAGGTACACTAGTAATCCTAGTACTCAGCATTGGCAAGCAATTCAGAGGGTACTGAAGTATTTGAAAGGAACAATGGATTATTGTTTGTCATATACTAGATATCCTTCAGTGTTGGAAGGTTACACTGATGCAAGTTGGATCAGCAATATTGAGGATAATTCGTCCACAAGTGGCTGGGTATTCCTTCTTGTTGGTGGTGCAATTTCTTGGGCATCCAAGAAGCAAACTTGCATTACTAGTTCAACAATGGAATCTGAATTTGTGGCTCTAGCAGTTGTTGCCTGCTGGTAAAGAGGCTGAATGGTTGAGAAACTTGCTTCTTGAGATTCTATTATGGGTCAAACCTATGGCACCCATATCTATCCGTTGTGATAGTGCAGCTACATTGGCTAAGGCTTATAGCCAAATATACAATGGTAAGTCTAGACACTTAGGCGTTAGACATAGCATGATTCGTGAGTTAATCATGAATGGGGTGATTTCAATAGAGTTTGTGAGGTCTCAACAAAACTTAGTTGATCACTTGACGAAGGGATTGGCTAGAGACTTGGTTATAAAGTCTGCTAAAGGGTTGGGTTTAAAGTCAAAACTAGTCACTGAATTCTAGGACACCCAACTCCCTCCTAAGGAAATTTGGGAGTTGAGTTCAATGTGGAAAGTTGAACATTCAAGGGACTGAAGCACATGTTTTACATATCATCCCAGGGATGTGCTTGTACCTGCTGAAAGGAGGATGAAGTTATAAACTTCTTAATGGTTAATTTCTTTGAAAAAGGTGCTTAAGTAGGAGCATGAACTAAAGAGGAACCACCTATGTAAATGTTGAGGTTTCACCACCTCAAGGAGCATAGACTTTGGCTCTTACAACCTTTATGAATTGGATATGGACACATGGCTTGTATGGTGTTAGGAGCGTTTTAAGTGTTTGAAAACTTGTGTGTATTTTATCTTCAGGTATTCAAAGTAGTTGAAGGGTTCAATTCTTAGAACACCCTAATTCTCGAATATATGAAGTGATGTACTAAGATGGAAATTCAATCATCAGGATATTTTCATTTATGCACTGGTTTTGTTAAAGTTGATTTTCATGCAAAAGGAATTGTACTAAATTGGGGAGGATTGTTGGAAATTTAGTATAATTATGGGATATGGGCATACTTGTAAATGGGTTTGGAGGTACGGAGTGTACACCCATTAAGTCCCTGACCACCCTGGACTCAATATAGTGGTTTGCTGATGATGCCTGTGTCAGCGGCTAGGCTTTGCCTTGTCAGCGGCTGGGCTTTGACTTATCAGCGGCTAGGTTGTGCCTTGTTAGCGACTAGGTTGTGCCTTATCAGCGGCTAAGTCATCACCGGGTGGGTTATCTTTGTAACCTCTTTGACTGTTTCATAAGGGGTTTAAGATTGACTTAATGACCATTATTCTGGTCATGTAACCACTATGTAGTCATGTGGGAAATAATGAGATTAATTGGCCGATTAATACTCATTATTCCTTTGACCATGAGTTCCATTCATAGGAATGGGATCACTATAAATAGTGATCATATTTGCATGATGAAATACATAGAAACATAAACACTTACACGCACAAAGTTCTTGATTTGTGCCTAAAACAAGAACTAACTCTTGGTTTATCCCAAGGAGGTATTCGTGTTAACCCAGTCATAGGGTCGAATAATCTTCTTTGGAAAGTGATGACACGAGTTTAAGAGATATCCGGTAACCATTGTTTTGGTACGTAGCTAGGTTTGATTATCTATACCTTGTTGGAAGGAAGTAAACCCCCAACAAATTGGCAGCTGGGTTCGAATCCCAACGCAATGCCTTGAAACTCTTTAATGGGAAACTGGATGGCTAGCATGGGGTTGATATTCTCTTCGTGAGATGATTCGAACTCGGGTCGAGAGACTTGGTGCCTCGGTGGCACGCAAGATACTCCGCTGCACCAAACTGCCGTTCAAAATATATATATATATATATATATATATATATATATATATATATATATATATATATATATATATATATATATATATATATATATATATATATATATATATATATATATATATATTCTTTTCAGAACCATTTTTAGTGCGAGAACTATCAGAACTATTTTTTACAATTAATAATACATAATGTACCATTGATTAATGCAGAACGGCATTTTTGAAAATATATATGATATGATTTGTAATATAAGGAAAAAAAAATCTTAAACGGGTTGTCGGGTCAACCCGTTTAGTTTAATTTCAACCCAAACCTAACCTGTTTAATAAACGGATCAGATAAATCGATCTAAACCTGACCCAAAATTTAGTATACTCAACCCGAACCTATTGATTTTTATGTCGATTTCAAGTCGAATTTCATGTCGGGTCAGAAATCGCGACTCCTACCAACGTCTCACACTATCTGGGACATTTATGCAACTCACTCTTAACTTTGTTTTCTTACTTTCTATTTTAGGATGAAAATCATGAATACAATTAAGGTTGAGTTTTGTTCCAATCTGCCGAAAAGAGCATGTGACCCTCAGCTTTTAGTAATACACGTTGCCACGAAGGATATATTTTACAGCTGAACCGATGAGCAACCTTACATTATTCATACTCATACTAACGGTTAATATATACAAAGATGCTCCTAAAGTTTACGCTACTAAAGTTTAAAATGTTACGGATGGTTTTTGAACCGTCAACGGTCGTTTATGTCCGAATATTAAGAAGAAAGACAACCCTTAAGAATCACACGACGTACCTGCTTACGGAATTTAAATTCTGACCTTTGAGGTTGTAATTTGAAGCTGACAACATCAGTTCATTTTATGTTTGATTAAGCAAAGCAAAGTTAAGTAAGGTCTTCTGGGATGGAGTGCGGCGTCAGCTTTAAGCCTAAAGATGAGCAGCCCACAAAGTATACACCTGGTGTTGCTAAGTTATCAAGAAGGGGCCTTAAAGAAAGGAAGTTAAATTTGAGTTTTTGAAAGAGCTTCTAGAAAACGAGGTTCTGGCAAAACAAAGCTCCGAAGATGGATTAAATTTGGTCACATATACAATTCTGGATGCAATATGGCTGGGCTCGTTCGAGTGAAAAGTTTGACATGTATACTGGATTATGATTCTTAACTTATTCATACCCAAGTAACATCTGGTGGTGCATGAGAATTGAGATATCAAACAAGACATAGACCGAAAAAACAAAAAATATAACTTGTTGCTGATTTACCCAAGATTGTGAAACTAATTGATGTAAACAACAAACAGCAAAAAGAATATCACAAATTGTAAACAATTAGTTAGCCTTGTTTCTGATTTACCAGATTGTTAATTTCCCTTGAAACATCCACAAACTAACCTGGGTTGTCGAATACTAGTGCTAATGGTCATATGTAAGATCATAAGATTACCTAGCCATCATAACATAACATAATTACAGAACATAACCACCAGATAGATATTAAGCTTGGTATTTCCAGTCGAGTTCCAGAGCCAAATAGCAATCTGTCCCCTTTTTCCCATAAATACGACCTTTGCAGCTACCTTCTGTTTCCTTACCTATGGTTGGCATCGCGAAGTCAAAAATGTCATCAAGAATCACTTTCTTAGCGTCACCCTCCATTAGGAGTGCTTTAATTATAAGCGAACCATTCTTGGGTACAGCCATCATAGATTTCTTCAGAAGAATTTCGCAGTCGTCCTTTAGGAGAATGGGGAAATCGGATTGAAAGAGAGATGGTGTGTACGAAGCTTTCGTTATAGAAGTACACCCATATTGAAATTCAGATCCATAATAAGCATAAATATACCCACAAACTTCATGACCTTGAGACTTCTTCGTTTTAAACCTCGCCTTCAGAACAGTATCTACCGCATCCTTTAATAAAATGTAATTCAACCGTGTACTCCCGCCCTCACCTTCAGCATCAAGATAAGCGCACATGCTATCTGATTTGGTTTTCCAAAAATCTGATAATTCTATTACATACTTGTGATTGGAGAGTTGAAAACATCCCTCCTTCATCTCACTAGTAACATAGAGCTCCGTACTAATCTCCATGGAGGAAGGTAACGGGACTGAATGACAAGATTTGGGATTACCAAGGAATAAAACCCCACCGCTGTGCATGTTTATCGGATGACGATAATCAAGGTCAAATAAAGGAACATAAGGAAAATCAGGCTCACGTAAGTGAGATGCCCCATCTGATAGTAAACCATACTTATCCGATACTGCAATGAGCCCAAACAGCGTACCCTTTTCAATCATGGAATCTGGTGTAATTGCGGGACAAATCGAAACCATTTCAAAACGGGAATTTCTTGGTTGATCCCTGATGAAAATTATAACCACCAAAAATTAAGAACTAAAATAATTACTACTACTATAGATAAGTAAATTGGGTAATTGAGATAGAGGACCGAGAAATAGAGTGGTTTTCGACAGTTGTATAGCACCAAGTTATTCTAAGTCCTTGGCGTATACAGTAGAACATGAAAAACACTTGGGCATGCAAGACCAAGTTTATAAATGCTTATTAAGAGAAACATCTTGAACTTCTAAGGAGTTCCTTTTCAGAGCATAATCTCTTATATCGACCATTTACTTAAATTGCATGAAATGAAATATAGTTAGTATAGAAAATATTGATTACTTTAATATCAAAGCGGTAGTTACCTAGCAACAGAAACAGAAGATGGAATAATGCGACGATCCTCAAAATATCCAGCCTCTTGTTCTCCTGTAGCCACTTCTATCACCAAAGGAGCTTTTACGTCCATTGTTTTTTTCACGGATGATTCTGATCTCAATAACGTCGATAATTCCTACACAAAAAAGGAAGTTTGAAACTGGTTACAAAATGTGGAACCGTGACTAACTTTGTTATTTACACTACTGTAATACTTATACTTGACTACTTGAGTCATTTAAACTTGGCGTTTGAAAAAATCCTTTACACTTCACATCTTCATAATGAATTATTTAAACATGATCTGATTCAATAGCATGGTGATGAGTTTTAATATTATCTTTAATATACCTAAACCAATCTAATTTAAAGAACTTAAACCGCAAGAGAAACCCGAGAAAGTGATAAAAAAATCTACTAGATAATGCATACCGGACGGATTCCCAAAAGATCAAAGCACCTCGCCATTACCACTGCAGTTGCCTCACACAGCAATAATCTGCTTGTCTTCGCACCAGACCCAACCTGCCAAAACTACCAAAGTCGGCATTAATAATGACTAGCTTTTGTAAAAATCAAATTAACTTTCAAAATATTAACTTGGTTTAAGAAAACCAGAAATTAAATTCAATAGCTTATGAGATAAAGCATATGTAAGTAAATATACCTTGTACACAGAGAAATAGTAACTGGCAAATTTCTTTGATAATTGGTAAAGATATTCACACAGGATATGTGGCACGACACATAAACAACTCTTTTCGAGAACCTGAAATGGAGAGTTAGATTATTAAATAACAACTTAATTTACATAATCATATCAATAAAACTAGGAATATCTATTAAAAAATCTAACTTAATTTACATAATCATATCGTACTTTTAGTTACATAAACACTTTAAAGTAAGAAACATCTTACCTAATAATAAGCAGATAAACAATAACGTATTTTTTCACTAAAAGATAAAGCATAAAGTAGAAACAACTGGAAAAACACGGGGTGTCTTTAATTTTCGAAAATAAGTATGTCCAGTGTGACTCCTTGGTTATAATGCTGGATACAGTCCGGTATATAGAGGGACCTAGAACCCATATGGGCTTATTAGCAAGTAAACTTCATTCTTCACAAACACGGTTTAACCTCTCAACCCAATAAGCCCCACTAATTCCCCTAAAACCCTAAACATCTCCACACACACACACAAAAACACTTCACTTCTTCCACCACAAACTCAAAATCAAGAGCAAACGATATCAAAATCTTCAAATAACAGTATTGCATTAAGATGAACATTTTGCAGCACTGTCTTAGCTGTGACATTTTTAAAATTGAAATTTTGAGGTTTTTTTCAATTGGCGGGAATTCCTTTTAAACCCTAGTCTAAAAGCTCTATTACTCTGTATATCAGGGGCCAACAACTACTTTTTTCTTGGTAGGCCAACTTATTCATTTAAGTTAGAATTTATCATACAGATATAATCTCAAATTGCAGAACTTATATACTGAGAAGTCCAATCCGCCTATGCCTCTCGCCTAGTTCCCGCATAGACTGATTAGTGATTACTAGTTAGAAGGTGACCACTTGACTAGCGCCTAGCGCTTTCATATGTTCAAAGAAGTAGTAAAAGTTCATTAAGATATTCGTCTTACCACACTAAACTCGAGTAAATGGATTACCAACATACGTTCTTCGCCTTTCCCACATTCTTCATCATCATCCAGTATCAACTCTGAAGCCTGTTGCAAACATACACATCCGTTAACTAAATATCCAACAAGATAGCAATAGATTGGGGTCCAAAATAATAAAGTTGCATCAAGCCAACAACACTGAAACGTACCTTCTTTAACACATCAATATCTTCACCAGAATTCTTGATTATTCTACGAATTTCAGCTCGTCTGTTTAGTAGATATACAAAAGTATTCCCCTGTTTATAAATGAATTAGAGTAAATGAAAAACAAGATTGGTAAAAAGATTATGAAAAATACAATAAAATAAGCTTATAATGAAAGAATCGAAGAACATTGTAGAATACCTCTTCATTAACCATCTCATCAAAATTGAGTGTACAATCATCCAATCTACGATTTTTCAAGAATGTATACCTGTTAAGAACACAAAACCCAAAGCCTTCAATATGAATAAGTACGAAACTTGCTCTAAAAATAGAATATCTCATTTAGGCATAGTTAAAAAAAATCTGGAAATAAACATTTGATTCCTACTGCCATATCAGATTAAATTATGATAAAAGCATGAGAATCTTACGCAAGAACACAATTTAGAACATCTTCAGCGCTATACCCAAGCAACTTAGCAGCCATGCCTTGATAAAAAGAAAAATGTGAAATTAGCCACTTAGAAATCGGTCCCGTTATAATATTACTGGATTGAGGATAATGATTTGGACATGTTTTATCTCTATTGGGTTAAGGAAAAAGCATACTTCTAAATAAAGATGAAACAAGTCAAACAGGTTTTAAAGCTAGATTGCTTTATCAACGAGAGAGGTATGATTTTTGCTATAAAAAAATTATGGTAATTACATTATTTATGCACAAAGATAAATAAAGAATAAATGAACAATATCCGGTATACCTTCTGCCAACTCTACACTACGAGTTTTGAGTTTGTCTAACAAAATAGTCAACTCGTCCTGTTTGGTACCACAACTTCGATACCCAGCACAACTTAATACAGGGTATTCCTTCTTAAGAGATGGATCCCACTTCCCCTCCATATCAGATTGTATCCACTTTTCAAGTTTAGCAGCCTGGAAGAAAATAGTATTCAGTTTCTAATCTTTTTTTTGAGCATGTTATCAGCTTTGCTTGTGTGTAAAAGTTACTTACTGTGAAGCACATTCCTATATACTCTTGTTGGCGTACAGGAGCTACGTATACTATCCAATCTGGTTTGTTCTCTTTAATCGCACACCTACATATGCAGACAGAAGATTTGGAAGTCATTATTCACATATCATCGGAGAAATGCAACACTAATGATAATAAATTTTCTGGAAAAACAAATCTGTTACTTGGCAATTGAGTTTTGATAAAGTCAGCAGGCAAAGTACCTCAAAGCTTCGAGATCTTTAAAAAGATGGATGAAATCTCTCCTGGCAAGAATAAAAGGTAGTTTTCCTTCAGCATCTATCACCACATTTCCTTCATCTCCTTGTAAATCTTTAATCGAAAACCATCTCTTCAATATGTCATGCCCCTGAAAATCTCTGCCGCCGAAATTCCCCTTAGACAACACCTCAACTTTAGAATACGTAAGCATACGAATTAGAGTGCATTTGATAGCTTGTCGTCTCAACAAACCCACGCGTATATCCTCGTCCAACGAGGGAAAGTCTACAATTACCCTTTCCACAGGAAGTTTTGGTGCCCATGTGTCTATACCATCTTTTAACATCTTATGAATGCTCTGGAAGGAAAGGAAAAAAAGAAGAATCTATGTGAGAAATGGTTTAAACGAGTTGGGAAAAAAAAGAGAATACCTGAGCCATCCATTTCCGTGATAACGAAAAAGTCACATAACCAACATCACGTACGGAGGACTGCTTAATCATGTCTTTGGCAGATTTCGGAAGATTTTTTCTGATGGCCTATAAGAACAGAAGAATAATGCCACATATAATTACAGTTGCAGCATATTCAAAAACAAAAACTGACAAAATATATATATATATTACCTTTCCAATGTATCTTGGTTCATGAATATATGGATACAGTTTTCTTAATTTAGGGCTTTTCCTTATTTGGGGCCATAAACTTAAGACATTTTTGCTGCAATCATTGAAACGGAAAAACTAGTAAATGATATGTTGCATGCAAAAGAAGTAAAAAACGACAGAAACAGCATATACCACATGTAATCATCAAGAACCCCTTTTGGGCAGGCCATAATCACAGCCTCTTCTTCTTCATCCAATTCCGGGAAACTAGCTTTGATCGAGTCCTCAAATACCTTTGAGAGTTCCTCTTTGTATATCCATCTCTTATCTTCCCGTATTACCATATCCATCTGTCAAGTACGAAATTATATAAGAACTTTTACCATAATAATTATATGTTTGAAGTACTACTAATTTCTTATTAGAACTTTTATAAGCTACATAAGTTAACATTCGATTTTCAAAGATTATGGAAAATAATTTTTCAAAATTTTTTTATAAGTCGTGTAATGATCTTGAGTGCCAAACATGCATGCCGTGTGACTTGAGAAAAATAAGATGATAAACATCCATAATTCAAAGAAAAAAGGCGAGAGGCTTAACTAAATTAAAAGTAACGCAGTTTAACGTACACTCACTACAAACGCAATAGCAGCCGAATCAAACTGTTATAGCTTAACTCCAAACACCCCTCTACCCTATTTAACAACAACGGTACCAGCAAAATCACTATCCAAATACCATATTACTTTTTATAACAACTGTCTGAACATAGCAGAAGTTATACACTTATACCTAATTAAACTGAGACGGCAATGGGCAAATCTGGTTGTCTAAGTTTCTGCATATGTGGTTGTCCTGGAGAATCCATATGTGACTGATCATCACGGGTTTGCTTGTAAGATTGTATGAGGTTCTGCATATGTGGTTGTCCTGGAGAAGTTTCGTGAACAAAAGTGGTTCTACACTAGACAGCCTATGTTTATATTAGACAGCGAGGAACGTGTTGGACAGCCTAATATTAATAACAACGTACGGTGTGAACATAGCAGAAGTTATACCTAATTAAAATGAGACGGCATACACAAACATCTACAGCAAACGGCTAATTAAATCGCTACAGCAGCTGCTAATACAACAAGTAATTCAAGGTAACGGTGAATTCAGCATAAACAAAGTTTGAAGACATACTGATGAATGATGATAATGAAGGTAACGAAATGATACCTGATTGATGAACCCTAACTAATTAGCTTACGAAGAATCTGGGAACAAATAAACCATGGGAATTGAACAAACTGTGAATGAATTGAACAAGCTGATAATTAGTTGTGTGTGTTTTTTAAGAAGCTGCGTCTGTCTTTTTAATAGAATTGAATTAAAAATATATTAATCTCTTACTTCATTATCGAATTAAAAAACTTACTAAAATTTAAATAGACTAAAAATTAATAAAAATATATTAAAATAGATATCGAATTAAAAAACACAAAAATTTAAAAAATATAATAAAATTAGATTATAAAAATTATAAATAAATAAAAAGATTTTTCAATTTAAAAGAAAAAATATTATTTTAAAAAGTTGTTACAAAAATTTATTACAAAAGATTGTTTGAAAAGGGTTGTAGTATATAATGTTGATAAAAATATCAACTTTTTTTATTTAGTAGGTAAAAAAAATTTAAATTTTCAGCCTTTCTATTTTAGAAATGTCCCAAATGTTTTATATAATAGTATAATAATTGGGGTTTTTTATTTTATATAAGGTGAATTCTTTCTAATTTCTCTCTAACAACACAATTCTTTTTAGAGTATCTCTCTATTTATTAAAAAAGAATGTTAAATTTTTTAAATGATCAATTCTTTTTTTCTTTTTCTTTTTTTTGAACGTGATCAATTCTCATATGTCAAGTTTACAGGGCTTCTCAATACAAATAACTCGAATTTTTCGTCATCCTCAAACTATCATCGTCTCAAAATTATATATCATCTTCTTTCCAATTTCCATCTTATTCCTAATTTTCATCCGACTCTCAATTCCGTACCCTCTTTTTACTCAAAACTATTTCCCCTAAATGACACCGAACAACAGCAACTCGTGTTTCAAAATCTCCAATTTAACAACCAATTCCAAAATTTTCAATCTCAACAACAAGTGTCGGAAACACAATTCAAAGTTTTAGTGTCACGATCACCATCGAAAGAAACCCGCCGAAACAAAAATATTAGCAAGAAAATAAAAAAAACTGTTGATTTGGGAGCAGATGACGATGTCGATGACGACGTAGAATTTGTGGAAGCTCCGTCTCAGGCCCTGACATGTTGGAATCATGATGAAAAGATACTATTGGCCAATTGTTGGGTGATGTGTCGAAGAACGCCGAAATTGGAAATGATCAAAACCTTGATTGTTTTTTGGCAGATTCTTAAAGATTTCAACGCGGCTATAACCGGGTGCGTATAGATGAATTATACAAGTTAATGAGAATCCTGAAGACTTTCTTCAAAGAAAATTTCCTTAATTTCGCTTCTAATTATTTCTGTTAAGTTCTAAACCCTTTAGGTTTCTTTTTAAAAAATTATCGATTTACTAAAGCACTTTTAAAAGCTTATACATTGTTATCTTTACTAGAAAATTTAAGTTTTTGTTTGTAACTTCTAGATTATATTTTGGAGTTTACTTGAATTTGATTTTCTTGGTTTAAATCAAAATCAAACCGAACTCTAATTTAGTTTATTTGGTTTTATGAGTACTATGGTTTGGTTTAGGTTTTGACTTTGGAACCCAAACCGCACATACAACTCACAAACCCAAAAACCGAACCGATGAACGACCGTAGTTACTTGTATGTATTTTTTTCATTTAAGTTAATTAAACCAACAAGCATATTCACTCCTTAATTAGCGTATCTACTTACACATGTTAAACGGGTTATACGTGTTGTGAAAATGTGAATTGAGGTTGAGATTGAGTTTTTTTAACACGGTTAACAAATAGGATCGTATACTTGTTGGGAATAAATGTATAAGTATTAGTTCCCCCTGCTGGTTGGTCAGAGTTCCCCCTGCTAGAGTAAAGTTCCCCCTACTGGATAACAAAGGCAGGGGGACTGGTCCCCCTGCTAGAAGTCAATGGCCCTGCTACAAAGATAAACTTGGAAGAGATATTAGCGCGTTTCTGTTACTACTCCAGAATAGTTTTCAAGTTTGTTAGTAGTGATCTTGTACATGAGTCCTTGTGCTATAAAAGAACTCATTAGGTTTTCATATAAAATACATCTTTCTGTTCATTTCATTTCATACTTTAAGGTTGTAGAACCCTAATACCATTATTGGGTATTCGTATATTTTTGATATATTAAAGTTCAACGTTTGATTTAAACACTTGTTCTTGTGCTAGACATTATTTTCCGCATCTTGTTAAGTTACTTTGTGTATTGCAAAGTTTCTCTAGTGTTAGTCTGAATTCATTCTTTCTACCACAACCCTTAAACAAGCTAAGTTTTGAGATCTGAGTTTGGGATCAACATGTGGTATCAGAGAGGGTGGCTCAATATCTAGGGGAATCAAGATGTTTGGGTTCGTTGCTGTGAAGATCTAGGGTTTATGTAAAACCCTAGATAATTAATTTTGTTGTTGTGAGCAGACGTAATAAAAGTGAAATTATTGTTATCATGAGACTTTGGTGTTTACTGTTAACCAACAAGGATATCATTCGTTCTTTGTTACCAACAAGGACGATTGTATTGTAATTGTTAGTTGACAAGGCCAAGTTTCAAGACATACTGTAGACGTTTGCTATGATGGGGGTCCCACGAAATATGATTGGTTAACATCATATCGATATCATGTGGGATGTGATTATGTTACCTGTGTTCACACGAGTATGAATACACGTATATGAATTGTTTTAATTCTTGTGTTCACACGGATAGTTAAATTATTGTGTTCACACGAAGGATGCACAAGAGGTGGGCCCGTGACTTGGGATATATAAGCATATGATGGTCAATAAGAAAACAGCAAGTGGCTGCATATACGGACTATGGTATTTGTTTATGGTTATATATGGTTCACATTGTTGTTGTTATTAGATTGGTCCAACTACAAGGGTTCACGTGGGTGATTTAATGGTCACAAAGGGAATCTCGTTTTTGTCTGTTTGTAGTCCTATATGATTGTAATCACAGACGTGAGTTTTGGACGCATATAATTGCAGAAAGTAAGTATAGCAGTTGTAACACCCCATTTTGGTAAATGGTATGTCACGCATGATTATGGCGTATCATCAAAGCATACAAGGATAAATGTCTAAACATTACATGACCATAAAGGAAATACCAGAATCAAACATCGGTATCCCAAAAGTAGAACTCATCACACACAAACATAAGTACTGTAAATGAAAGGACTAAACAATGTCCATGGAAATGAGTATCAAAGTATAAAGAAATGCATAAAGTAAATAAGGCTAGGAAGCTTCCAATCCATATGCACGTACGCTTAAAGTCTACGAGCGTCCCTGAGTACCTGCCGTTTTTGGGAACATGAAAAGGAAAACGGCTGAGCATAACGCTCAGTGCACGGATATACAAGTATAGCATGAATAATGTAAGCATATAAACATGATGCAGCGGAAAAGACTAAGTCCTGGATAACATGGTTATATCTTAGTAAAATTGGTTTTATAGTTTGAAAAGCCTTATGTTTATCTTGTAAAAACTATTTAACATATTTACCATTAGCCGATATAGGTCATGAAATATCAACGTGCATGAATACTTGGAGGGGTGACCTCGTCATGCAAATTAGAGGGGCTGCCTCTAATTTAATATACTGGTTTTGGGTAGGATGGATCAGCTCCTTGTGAAGGATGCAAGGCACACACCACATTCACACTGAGTAATCTGCTGAAAACATGTAAACTAGGATGCACCCATA
The DNA here is from genome assembly GCA_025667525.1 of Glebionis coronaria. Taxonomy (NCBI): domain Eukaryota; kingdom Viridiplantae; phylum Streptophyta; class Magnoliopsida; order Asterales; family Asteraceae; genus Glebionis; species Glebionis coronaria. The sequence goes on along the minus strand of CM046874.1, from coordinate 628,169,806 downwards.
CGCCCCACCTGATAATAATAATATGGCCAAAATCTGAAAGGGACGCCACGAGCTATCACTCCGCCGTGGTGAAGTCATAACACTGGTGTCTCTAGTGTTATGGTTATGGTACCTCCATAACTATGTGAAACTGGTCATGCATGTATATTGCTTTAGGTATTCTAATTTAAACATAAGCAATTCAAAAACATATAAAACATATACTCGGGAAAACAGTTGGCTGCATACGGAAAATCCTAATAAGGAAGAATGTCCATACTGAAAGGACAGAGAATCCGTACCTTATGTCCAGTGAACGAAGAAGACGAACGGAAGAGAGTCCTACTTCGGTATCACTAATGCTACATAAATACATACGTGTATAAGTATCTGATTACTGACTACCGCACTGGTATTATATCATGTCTTAGCTTGTTTTATATGTTCATGTCATGTTTTACTGATTTAAGCTTTATATTGTGTTTATCATATATTCTGTCTATTCTGATTAAGTATTACTTGTATTCCATGTATTATTATACTTGTTGTGTAATAATAAGTAACTTTCTAAAAATAGCAGGTTTCCTAAAATAGAAAGTTTCCAAAAAAAGAAAGTTATCAAAAACAGAAAGTTTCCAAAAATAGAAAGTTTCCAAAAATAGATTTACTGCTTAAAATAGATAAGTTTCTAAAAATACATACTTTCCATAAATAGATTAGCTGCCTTAATTAAATAAGTTTCTAAAAATAGAAAGTTTCTATAATTAGATATAAGCCGGATAATTAAGCTAATTATATAAGCTTAAGTGGTTACTGATTAATATTCTAAGTCATGTAATTAAATAGTATAGTTTATTAATTATTTCATGTGAATTAAATAAACTATAGGTTAAAGTATTTAATTAAATATAACATGGTTTAATTAAATAAAGGTGAAAATACTTAGGTTACAACATGTATTATTATCTATTAATAATATAACCTAAGTCATGTAAATTAATTAATTATAGGTCATGATTTTAATAATTAATTAATTATATAGTCTAATTAAATGGAAAAATACTTAGGTTAAAATTCATGTATTAATAATAAAATTACTAACCTAAGTCATGTAAATTAAATTAATCATGTTCATGTTTTTAAATAATTTAATTTAATTCTTGTAAAAATATAGCTTGTAAAAAAAATTTAACCTTGTAAAAATAACTCATGAACCGGACCGTGTTTTTATTCTAACCATGTGTGAACCGGACCCGTGTTTTAACCCATGAACCGGACCCAAATGCACCACCATGCCCCGACCTAGGTCGGGGTCTCCCTTCCTTGCTGCTGTCGTGACACCACCACCACCAAACCGGGACCTTAAGGTCTCGGTGGTGCGAGTTAAACCCAAGCCGAGACCCCCTTGGGCTCGGTTTAGGCGTCGGCCAACAAACAAACACCCCTTAACACATAATTGATTATACCCCATGATTAAATAACATGTTTATAACTTGTTTTTAATTTGTATTAAAAACATTCATGATTTTATGTGATTAGTAAATCAAAACATAAAAAGAAAAGAGGTTTAGGGTTTATACCAATCACATGAATCAAGGAATGATGAACACACAACGATCCTTGCAATAATCGAACACCAAAATCAACCGAAACACCCCTTGGTGTGTATGTAACCCGGCGGCCAAAGAGCAAAAGGATGGAAAAAGATTTTTAGGGTTTTTAGTTATTTTCAAAATCTTGTTATAATGAAAATAATCTTTTCCCTTAATCCTTGTTTAGTAAATTTTAATGGGCTTGGCCCTTTTCTCTTGTTGTAGCCGCGGGTAGGGGCCCACATGGGGGTAACCCGAACATTTTTCGTGACTAAATAATTAGTGTGTTCTCGTGTTCGTGTTTTAACTTGATTTAATTAGTTATCGATCGTGACTTAATATATTTATTCGTGATCATAATAAATATACATACATACGTAATATTAGCTCGTGATTAATTTACGTTCATGATTTCATGTTCGTATGTTCGTGGTTATAATTATTATTTAAATAATTATCGTGTGTTAATACGTAATAAATACTAATCGTGATATAACACGTACGTAATACTTGTAATTCTTGTTCGTGAAACGTAAACGTGTTATAAAAGGAAAGTTCTAATCATGTACGTACTATCGTAAGGGTACTATTCATGGTAAAAGCATGCGGGTTTTACAACTCTTCCCCCTAAAAAGAATAATTTGTCCCCGAATTATAGATAAAGTAAACTGGAAAAGAAGAACATACCCGAATTCAAAATATGAAATGAGGGTAAGAAGCCCGGATAGACTCCTCTGTTTCCCAAGTGGCCTCCCGCTCGTATGATCCCTCCAAAGGATTTTGACGAATGGAATCGTCCTTCTTCTCATGACTCGTTCTTGTCTGTCAAGAACTCGTTCGAGTTCTTCTATGAACGTGAGATCTTCACGAATCTGTTCCAGTGGATACTGAACCATGTGAAGGGGATGATACTGTTACCCTCTGAGTAAGGACACATGGAAAACATTGTGAACATGAGAAAGCTGTGGAGGTAACGCTAAGTGGTAAGATACTTCACCGACTCGTTTAATGATATCAAACGGTCTGATGAAACGGGGACTGAGCATCCCTTTGATTCCAAAATGTTTAACACCACGTGTCGACGAAACCTTAAGGAAAACGTGACCTCCTACGTTAAAATGTAAGTCCCTACGATGCTTGTCTGCATAACTCTTCTAACGTGATCGTGCTTCTTACAGTTTCTGCTTAGCTACTACGACCTTCTCATTAGTCAACTCTATGATTTCTGGTCCTTCAAGTGTTCGCTCACCAACCTGATCCCAGCAGATTGGGGCGCGACACTTTCTGCCATACAACATCTCGAAAGGAGCACACTTGATACTTGCGTGCCAACTGTTGTTGTATGCAAACTCCACCAAACAGATATAATCGTCCCAATCACCCGTCCATTCCAATGCACATGACCTCAACATGTCTTCTAATGTCTGAATCGTTCGCTCTGACAGCCTGTCTGTTTGAGGATGAAAAGTTGTGCTAAGCTTAAGTTGTGTACCCCCAAGCTTTCTGCAGACTTCTCCAGAATCGCGAAGTGAAACGAGGATCTCTGTCTGAGACGATGCTGGATGGAGCACCGTGAAGTCTCATGATCTCCCTTCTATAAGTATCGCCGAGTTTACTGACTGGATCTTCCTTGCGGATCGGTAAGAAATGAGCTGATTTGGTAGGTCGATCAACGATAACCCAAATTGCATTGTGCTTTTTCCTTGTCGGCAATAAAATCCATGGTGATTTTGTCCCACTTCCACTCTGGAATATCTAACGGTTGAAGAAGACCACCAGATCGCTGATGCTCGATCTTGACCTGCTGGCAGGTAAGACATTTGGAGACGTAAGTAGCAACATCCTGTTTAATACCACTCCACCAAAAGTACTGCTTGATGTTATGGTACATCTTGGTCGAACCAGGATGTATAGAGAATGGGGAGCTATGAGCCTCAGCTAACAAGGCTTCCTGGAGTTCTTGATCATCAGGAACACAAAGTGTCACACTCCCAAAATATCAGAGTATAATGGCGACAAGGGAGTGGTGACGTCATGATTATCATACACACATAGTCACAAAGAACGACCTCTAAATGAGACGTTCGGAAAATAGATCACTTGTAATTAATAAAATAAATAGTTTTAACAAGGTGCGGAAGCATAAAACTGAATACAGTTACAAAACATAGTTTTCTCAAATGGTACAAATGATCTTTGTTTCAAAGAAATGACGGCAATGCATGAGACCTCATTTAGCATCTTCCTTCTTAATACCTGAGAAAAACATTGCTAAAGTGTCAACATAAAGTTGGTGAGTTCATAGGTTTAGTTAATTTGAAATGTTTAATGAACCACAAGATTTTCCCAAAAGTGATGACAATATAACAGATACAAAGTCATCCCAAAAGTATTTATTACAGTCTAAGCTCGTGACACCGAAGCGTTAACAACACCGGCAGTATAATCATATAAATGTAGCCCAAACTAGATGCCTAAACCCACGACATCCTATCTCAGACTCAAATGAAACTGTGCCCGCTTGTCCCCTTGTTGGACAAGACAGACAGTGACGTCAATCCCGATAGATCTATCCATAACATTCGCGCTTACACAAAGTAATTAACGGTTCACGATTCACGGGCCAAAGCAACTGGGTTTTTAGTGGGACTTAGACTAATATATAAATCAGTAAATGCACTTGTGTTCATACGTTAAAATCAAGCAATGTCTCACCCCAAAAAGCAATAAAAATAGTTAAGTATGGGGCTACAAACTCACCTCGTAATTCAGCAAAGAGGACGAAGATAAAATAGCTCGAGAGTACGGTTACGCTAGCCGCGACCTATTTAGTTATGAGGATCGAGTTACGATATGAAAAATTATATTAATAAAAGACACGACACCCTAGTTGTGCTTGACAAAACCTTACGTTTACGGAAAAATACGACAAATAAAAGTCGGTTATTAAACGGTCGGGTTTTACGGGTTAAATTATACCCTTAAATTACCAAATTCGTTTATGGGCTTTAACTAAACTCAAAACATAATCCTGGCCCAAAATGAGCCCAATATTTTCACCCACAAACCGGCCCAAGGGTTAAATAACCCGGCCCGGCCCATAGGCGATATAAACAAGGAAACAAGGAGTAAATACGTGTGTTTATTCACACAACTCTCAAAAACAGAGAGTTACTCTCTCTCTCTTCTCTCGAAACATCCCCACCGCCCCTCTCTTATCTCTCTATCCAATCTGGATCGGTTCATCTCCTTCCATGGCTATCATGTTTTCAGTTTGAGTTTAACAATCATATATGGGGTGGTTTGTGATGTTTAGATCGCGTGAGATGTGGGGTTTCATCCCCACATCAAACCGATTGGGTTTCTGATGGTGTTCATCCTTATGGTCAACGTTAATCATCAGCCAAAATCAAAGATAAGTTGTTTCTCCTTATTTTCTTTTAACAAAGTTAATTGATTTTCGTTTTATAAAAGATCAGTGGGTTTAATAACTTGTATAAACTTGTTGAGAACCGTATGGCTCTCGGATTTGAAATAAATAAATTAGGGTTTCGAAATATTTGGGGGTTTCTATAAATCTCGGGTTTAAATGCAATCAATTGATGTTTTCTTATAAAAAATCAAACTAATTTCAACATATAATTGGTTTTATAAAAATTAGGGTTTCGGTCAATTGGGGGTTTTTGCATATCTCGTTTTCAATCAAATTAATTATTGGATTCGGGTTTAGATTATGTTTAATTAGAGTTTTAATTAATAAAAATCAATTTAGGGTTTATAAAATTTGGGGGGTTTTTACATTCGGTTGATAATCATGATTATGTGGTGTTTTTGGAATGTAGAAAATATTAATTTCATGTTTAAAAGGTTTTTAATTTCTAGGGTTTCAATTTGAAAAGGGGGTTTTATACCCGCGGCATGATTGAGGGTTTTTATGAAGTTTCTGTAAAATGAAAGTGGTTAAGACATTTGGATTATGTAACATTGATTGTTGATAGTTTCGGCAGAAAATAAGCAATTTGGTTGGCTTGGTTTGGTTCTCGGTTTGGTTTTGATTTGGGTCTCGGTTTGGTTTGGTTTGGGTCTCGGTTTGGTTCTCGGCTTGGTCTTGTTTGTGGTCTCGGTTGAGTCTCGGTTTGGTCTAGGTCGGGGTCTCGGTTTGGTCTAAGTCGGGGTCTCGGTTTGGTTGACAGAAAAGTAAGGTCATGGTCATGTTCAAGTATTAATACTATGGTTTAACCTTTTCAGTTTTTAGTTAAAATAAGACCGTTACAAAGACTAACACATTTGTTTGATTGTTCGCAGGTTTGTCAAAGACGAGCACAACTAAGATTTCATATAGGAAAAACGAAGAGACGAAAAGACTCACAATGGGATGCTAAGTTTCGGTTTGCAGGTTCGGACGAGATGGACGGCTTGACTCTTTCGGTTTTGCAGGTTTGGACGAGATGTATGGGTCGGCTGGAACTTCCTTCACTTACCCAGGAATTTGTATTTGAAAGACTTGTACAGGATTTTGTAGTTGTAATTTGGACTGTGAAAAACTTTGTGTGTTGTGTTTGGACATTGGGTAAACTTTGGATTTGTATTTAATCATGTATTGTTAGTTTAGGGTTAGATTCAAGCTGAAATTGGTAACTTGTGATATACCCAAATTGGGTAAACTAGGCATGTGCGCTGTCTTGTAGTGGTTAGTGGGTAATAAACTATGGGGTTTAATTGTAACTAGAAATGTGACTGAAATTGGGACACTTGTAAAGCAAGTTTTTGCAATAAACATGAATAAAGGTTTATACTTAATTATTTGTACCTGATATATCAGTTATATAACTCGACTCGGGTTCGACGGGTGTTTAAGTTTAGACGCGAAACTGAATAAACACGACTCTATAACCGTTTGACACACGATCCAAAACAAAGGCAATTATGCGAGACTTCACGTGATTAAGTAAGTACATCAAACAAACATACGGCAAACATAATACGCCCACCAATTCCGTGTATTGCATTCAACTTAATAATCGCGAAAAACTCGAGATGTTACATACGCTCTCCCTAAAAAGGGCTTTGTCCGCAAAGCAAAATAATTAACACATTCACGTCGACAACTCGTCGGTAACAATTAAAGTACTCGTACTACATGAATAAATTAAGATGGAAATTTGACGGATGTCACACAAAGTCTCGTGCCCTGCCATAAGATACCATCTGCATCTACTCGAAACTCTGTCTGCTTCTCCAAATTCTAAATTATCGCCCAGATTTCTCCATCATCTTTCTGAGCTTCCTTGATCTTAGAGAGTAACTCGGGTTCTACTCTAAGATTAGCCCAGTAACCATGTTGTCCACATACCATGATCTCTATGTCTAGTCACTCCAAGTCTCTTATGATTTCCTCCTCAATTTTAATACCGTTTATCATTTTGGACTTTCTGCTAAGTGCATCTGCCACTATATTCGCCTTGCCAGGATGATACTGCAGATTAATGTCATAATCCTTCAACAGCTCTAACCATCTCCTCTGTCTCATGTTCAATTCACGCTGAGTGAAGATATACTTCAAGCTCTTGTGGTCCGTGAAAATGTCACATGATTCTCCATACAAGTAGTGCCTCCATATCTTCAATGCAAACACGACTGCTGCAAGTTCCAAGTCATGCGTAGGGTAATTTTCCTCATAAGGCTTAAGCTGCCGTGAAGCGTACGCGGTCACTTTCCCATGTTGCATGAGAACACAGCCAAGTCCCTTCCCCGATGCATCACTGTAGATTTGAAATCCACCCGTACCAAATGGGAGAGTAAGAATAGGTGCAGATACTAACTTCTGCTTCAGGTCTTCAAAGCTCTTCTCTCGTTCTTCAGTCCAGGCGAATTTCTCCCCTTTTCGCATCAGTTTGGTCAATGGTAGTGCTAGGCGGGAAAAGTTCTCCACGAACCTACGGTAATAACCAGCTAAGCCTAGGAAACTTCAGACTTCAGTCGCTGATGTCGGCCTCGACCACTTGGTAATAGCCTCAACCTTCGCTGGATCCATAGTGATTCCTTCTGCTGATACAATGTGACCTAAGAATGCCACCTTGTCTAACCAGAACTCACACTTGGAGAATTTAGCATACAACTGCTTCTGGCGAAGAATCTGTAGTACTATACAAAGATGGTATTCGTGTTCCTCCTTGGACTTAGAGAAAATCAGGATGTCATCGATGAAGACAATGAGGAACTTGTCTAGAAATTCATGGAAGATTCTGTTCATCAAATCCATGAACACTGCTGAAGCATTGGTAAGGCCAAATGGCATGACTACAAATTCGTAGTGGCCATAGCGTGTACGAAAAGCAGTCTTGGCGATATCCTGCTCCTTAACCCGTAGCTGATGATAGCCTGACCTTAGATCAATCTTGGAGAAATGTTTGGCCCCTTGGAGTTGGTCAAACAGATCGTCTATACGTGGTAGTGGATACCTATTCCTGATGGTAATCTTGTTGAGCTCGCGATAGTCTATGCAAAGACGCATACTGCCGTCCTTCTTCTTAACGAATAAGACTAGTGCGCCCCATGGAGATGCGCTCGGTCGAATAAAGCCTCGTTCCAGAAGTTCTTGCAATTGATCCTTCAGCTCCTTCAACTCTATGGGAGCCATGCGATAAGGATCCTTGGAGATCGGCCCAGCTCCTGGGATGAGCTCGATATTAAATTCTACTTCACGTGCAGGTGGTATGCCCGGAAGTTCTTCTGGAAACACATCTGGGAATTCTGACACTATCGGCTGATTCTGAATTGATGGGGATTCAGCATTCATGTCATGAACAGTAGCTAGATAACCCTCGCAACCATGTGAAAGTAGTGCACGTGCTTGCAGGGTTGATATGATTTGTACAGACCTGCCGGGTACGAACCCGTTGTGAATGTACTCTGGCGCATTAACATCACCGAAGATGACTCGATATGAATGGCAGTCTATGGTAGCATGATGCTTGGATAGCCAATCCATGCCCAAAATCATGTCAAAATCATTCATGTCCAGCGGAAGTGCGTCAACAGGACGAACCTTGTCGTCAAACTCTAAGGGAAGGCTCTTGTACACATGGGTTATACGTACAGAGTCTCTCAAAGGCGTGGAAATACTAAGTATATTCTTTAGTGGCATGGGGACTATCCTAACATTCTTGGCATAAGCAGTAGAAATGACCGAGTGAGTGGCACCTGTATCAAACAGAACACATGCAGCTTGACCATACATATACAAGACTCCAGTGATGGTACCTGTAGACTTGTTGGCCTGATCACGAGATGTCGTGTAAACGCGTCCAGTAGTGGGAGGCGGCTTGGTATCAGCATGTCCCGATGTACCCTCCATCTCGCCCTTGCAACAATCCTTCATGCGATGGCCAGGAAGACCACACTTGAAGCATGCGTCACTGTTGCGGCGACATGGCCCTGGGTGCCTACGGTGGCAAGTAGAGCAAAGAGGATGAGTATATCCTCCAGCAGGTGTCCTGACTGGCTGAGAACCTGATAAAAACACTATACATGAGACATGAAAAAGGGTACAAAGGACAATGCGGATAATCGTAAGATTTAATACCAGTGATAGCTGGACGGTTAGGCTGTGAACCTCTCTGGTTCTGATCCCTACCGTTACCATGAAACCTGGTAGAAGATTTGCTAATGTGTTAGAATTAAGAATCATAACATGTAATCATAAGGAAATACGTAAGTATAAGTACCTGCTGTTGTTGGAGTGTCCAACGTTGTTACGGTAATTATCATTACCGCCACACTTATCCGTAGCAGAACGGTCGTTAGTCTGTCCGTTTCCCTTGGGCTGATTAGGCTGTTGCTGAGTAGCCCGCTGAGACCGGTCCTCAGTCTTCTGCCTGGAAGATACAATTTAAAGAGATGAAATATTGACATATACTGAAAGAATACGGATTGGTCACCGCTTGAATACGAATGTTTACCTCTTATCGGGTCTCTCTACTTCCGCGAACTCATCTCTCTCCTGCAGCATCTCCAGCTTATGTGTTGCATCGGCCACTTGTGCTACCGTGTTGAACGTAGCACACACCAAGTTGTTTGCGACCGATGTACGAAGAGCCCACCTGAAGTGGTGTGCTTGCTCTTCAGGAGTACCTAAGCGAAGAAAGCTCTGCATGAACTCGTTGCTATTCTCCCCAGCTCTCTGTCGGATCCTATGGTACTCTCTCTTCAGCTTGTCTTGCTCAGCCTTAGGAAAGAACTGCTCCATCACCCTATCCCTGTACTGAGCCCAAGTCAAACCAGCCACCCAATCATCACCTCCCTCAGACTACTTCAGTGCTATCCACCATGCTAACACATCACCTTCGAACCGGTAGCATGCCAACCTCGACTTGAAAACGGGTTCACAACCCATAGCATCGAAGATCTTCTCAATGTGAGCTAACCAGCTTTCAGCTTCACTGGGGTTATTTGTTCTCTCGAAAGCTCGAGGACGGAGCTTATTGAATCTCTCCAGCCATGTAGCCAATGTTGCTGGAGAAGGAGGAGGAGGTACTGGGTGATGCTGCTGATTGTTGGCAGCCTGAACCTCAGACCTGATTTCGTTCCTCAACTGAGGAAGCATAGCTTGCATTGCAGCTTGGATTGCTGCATTGAGTTGTTCCTGCTCGCGTATGAGAACCATCTGACAGTATAACATAAATTACATGATTAAACTGATAAAACATAAACTATATACATGAAAAAAAATTATACCAATAAATCATGAGAAAAATTTTATGCAGGAAAACTAGTACATGAATGCATGATGCAGTTTTATGAAAACTTGTGTATGCACGAGAGTGAACGCCTATGGTCAGTTCACCCAAAATAAAAGACATGACGAGGGGACGCCTATGGGTCGGTCCCAAATTTAAAAGTTTCGATAAAACACATGTGACTAAATACGGCCAGTCATGTACCAACCATTACTTAGTCATAAACTTGCGACAATGACATATATATGTATGCATGAAAATGATGAATGCATGAAAACCGACTGTCAATTCTAGGAAGACCATAGTGACTACCCACTAATCACACGTCGTGTTTTGAGAGCCTACAGGTCGAAGCCTTGTCTCTGATACCATAATTGTAACACCTCATTTTGGTAAATGGTATGTCACGCGTGATTATGGCGTATCATCAAAGCATACAAGGATAAATGTCTAAACATTACATGACCTAAAGGAAATACCGGAATCAAACATCGGTATCCTAAAAGTAGAACTCATCACACGCAAACATAAGTACTGTAAATGAAAGGACTAAACAATGTCCATGGAAATGAGTATCAAAGTATAAAGAAATGCATAAAGTAAAGAAGGCTAGGAAGCTTCCAATCCATATGCACGTACGCTTAAAGTCTACGAGCGTCCCTGAGTACCTGCCGTTTTGGGAACATGAAAAGGAAAACGGCTGAGCATAACGCTCAGTGCACGGATATACAAGTATAGCATGAATAATGTAAGCATATAAACATGAAGAAGTGGAAAAGACTAAGTCCTGGATAACCTGGTTATATCTTAGTATAAAAATAGCAGGTTTCCTAAAATAGAAAGTTACCAAAAATAGAAAGTTTCCAAAAATAGAAAGTTTCCAAAAATAGATTTATTGCTTAAAATAGATAAGTTTCTAAAAATAGAAAAGTTTCCATAAATAGATTAGCTGCCTTAATTAAATAAGTTTCTAAAAATAGAAAGTTTCTATAATTAGATATAAGCCGAATAATTAAGCTAATTATATAAGCTTAAGTGTTTACTGATTAATATTCTAAGTCATGTAATTAAATAGTATAGTTTATTAATTATTTCATGTTAATTAAATAAACTATAGGTTAAAGTATCTAATTAAATATAACATGGTTTAATTAAATAAAGGTGAAAATACTTAGGTTACAACATGTATTATTATCTATTAATAATATAACCTAAGTCATGTAAATTAATTAATTATAGGTCATGATTTTAATAATTAATTAGTTATATAGTCTAATTAAATGGAAAAATACTTAGGTTAAAATCATGTATTAATAATAAAATTAATAACCTAAGTCATGTAAATTAAATTAACCGTGTTCATTTTTTAATTAATTTAATTTAAGTCTTGTAAAAATATAGCTTGCAAAAAAATATTTAACCTTGTAAAAATAACTCATGAACCGGGCCGTGTTTTTATTCTAACCATGTGTGAACCGGACCCGTGTTTTAACCCATGAACCGGACCCAAATGCACCACCATGCCCCGACCTAGGTCGGGGTCTCCCTTCCTTGCTGCTGTCGTGACACCACCACCACCAAACCGAGACCTTAAGGTCTCGGTGGTGCGAGTTAAACCCAAGCCGAGACCCCCTTGGGCTCGGTTTAGGCGTCGGCCAACAAACAAACACCCCTTAACACATAATTGATTATACCCTATGATTAAATAACATGTTTATAACTTGTTTTTAATTTGTATTAAAAACATTCATGATTTTATGTGATTAGTAAATCAAAACATAAAAAGAAAAGAGGTTTAGGGTTTATACCAATCACGTGAATCAAGGAATGATGAATACACAACGATCCTTGCAATAATCGAACACCAAAATCAACCGAAACACCCCTTGGTGTGTATGTAACCCGACGGCCAAAGAGCAAAAGGAATGAACAAGATTTTAAGGGTTTTTAGTTATTTTCTAAATCTTGTTATAATGAAAATAATCTTTTCCTTTAATCCTTGTTTAGTAAATTTTAATGGGTTTGGCCCTTTTCTCTTGTTGTAGCCGCGGGAAGGGGCCCACATGGGGGTAACCCGAACATTTCTCGTGACTAAATAATTAGTGTGTTCTCGTGTTCGTGTTTTTACGTGATTTAATTAGTTATCGATCGTGACTTAATATATTTATTCGTGATCGTAATAAATATACATACATACGTAATATTAGCTCGTGATTGATTTACATTCATGATTTCATGTTCGTATGTTCGTGATTATAATTATTATTGAAATAATTATCGTGTGTTAATACGTAATAAATACTAATCGTGATATAACACGTACGTAATACTTGTAATTCTTGTTCGTGAAACGTAAACGTGCTATAAAAGGAAAGTTCTAATCATGTACGTACTATCGTAAGGGTACTATTCATGGTAAAAGCATGCGGGTTTTACAGCAGCTGAGATGGGGATGTTTGCACAAGAGCACAAGTATATTTTTCACAGTAGGGTATATTTTTAATTGTCTTTGTTTTTGTTATTTATTACACTGTTATAAATTCATTCCCATTAAGTGTGGGTTTGGCACAGGTAATAACAAAAACAGTGGCATTAAAAGTTCCTCCTGCTTTTGAAAAAGTCCTCCTGCTTTCATTAAAAGTTCCCCCTGCTACGATCCCCCTGCCTTCAATAGATCTCACTGCTTTCATTAATAGATTCCCATTGTTTTTTAAAGTTCCCCCTGCTGTCAAGTATGGTTTTGGGGACAACAATGTTTTGGAGTTTGGTATATTCACAACAACTGGTTTAAAGGTATAAAGGCTTGATTTATTTTCATGATTATGAAAAAGAATTTTGTGATGATATTGACGTTGAGGTAGATTTTTGCGGATTGGTGTTCTATTATATCTTCAAATTAGCAGGGTTTGAAGATAACTTGTAGGTGTTTTTAACTTGTGATAAAGACTTGATAAAAAGGTAGTTGGGTACGAGATCATGCTTAAGACGCTCTATGCTCGTACTCGCTATTGTATGAGTTTCATTTACAGGGGTGAGGATTCATTTTATCACGAGGCTTCTACTCATTATTGCCGTGAGTTTTGGGGCCTACTCATTATAGCCGTGAGTTTCGGAGTCACATGGTTAGTACAAGACATAGAACACGAGGTTGGGTTATTCTACTTCAACATCAAGATTGTTATACTTATTTTTATTCATGATCATTATACATAGCCTACTGAATTAGAAGATTCATAAATGACTAGCACAATTTAAGGGGAAGCTAAAGTGTTAGTCATTCACATATGACACTGAAGTGAAGGTTTTCGCTACTGCTTATTGGTATTACGATAACTAATGTGAGTATCTACTGCTTAAAATCATTTTTTATTAGGACCCCAAGCCTATGTGCTTCATGGAAGGTATTTTGGAAAGTAGAATACTTGGGTTTGATGTATGATATTGGTTAGTAGTAGTTGAAAATCAAGGTTGTTCACATAGAAGACCCCTATTTGATCATATCAAAAAAGGGAAGTGTCTACAGAGAATGTTCAGCCTGTTGATCTTTAGTGTTGTATGCTTAAGGGGAAGTGTTTTGACATCATCTACTAGGGGAAGATTGTTGGGTCAAAATTTGATGAGTCAAATCACCATAGAAACAAGAAGGACAAAATATGGCATTAGGAGAAACTTCAAGCTAGTGGACAAAATACAAGAGAGTTTCCCCTGCTAGTGAAACATCCCACTGCTTGAAGATTCCCCTGCTTGAGTTCTCACTGCTGGAGTTCTCCCTGCCATATGTGATAAGAAGAAAAGATTTGGTCAAAGTAGTGATAAGAATGAATAAGTCTGTTTTGATTTATTCATTAATATTTTATTTAGTTTCCATGTATCCCTGGGTTCCTTAAGTTATAAAAGGAACACCAGACCGTAGGTTTAATTATCAATTCATAGTACTCAAGTGTAACCTACAGAGTCTTTGATCTCTAGGCATGGGATTCAATGTATACATGCCTAGAGTGGTTTGTGTTAATCATCAATAATACAAACCCTTTGGGAATCGTTCATCTTGTTAAACATCTTATTCTAGTTAATTGTATTATTTCGTTGTGTTCATCACATATACAATTGACAACCTAGATAAAACGGTTTTTACTGTTTGAGTCTAACGATCTTGGATTCAACATGTGGTATCAGAGCTTGTTGAGAAACTTTGATTAAACCAAGAACAAAACATTCATTACAACCAGCATCAACCATGTCTTCAGATTCTCATTCATCCTCAAACAACAATGCCCTCAAACTTCCCGTTCTGGATCCTAAAAACTTTGAAATATGGGAATTCAGGATTCAACAATATCTCAAGATGGAACACTATGTTCTATGGGAGGTCATAGAGCTTGGTGATCAGTTTACCAAAACAGTAGCATTTGAAGATAAGAACAAAGATAAGGTAGAAATTAGTGAAAGCTCCAAGAGTGATAAAACCAAGTCTGCTGCTGTTGCAGACAAAGAGATCCAGGAAAGAAGGCATGATGTCAGAGCTCATAGTTCTTTGTTGTTGGCTCTACCTGATAGACATCAACTAAGGTTCAGAAAGTATAAGACTGCTAAGGAGCTTTGGGAAGCAATTGGTAACACATTTGGAGGGAATGAGGCCACCAAGAAGAAGAAAAAGAATCAGATGATAGACTAATTTGCTTCTTTTAAAGCAAATGGTGATGAAGCAATTGGTTCCATCTATAATAGGCTTCAAGATCTGGTTGCTCAACTGGAATTCTTTGACATAGAGGTGTCAAGAGAACAGGTAAATGCAAGATTCCTCAACAGTCTTCAGAAAGAATGGTTTGTCTACAAAGCCATTTGGCAAAATAGAGATGACATTGATGATAAGAACATTGATGATATCTATAACAACCTGAAGGTTTGTAAGCCTGTGGTCAATGAGATGAAGGCATCGGGAACCATTCACACTAATTCAAGTGGAACTGATGATTCCCCTGCTAATATGGCCTTTATTTCTCATAGCAGTGGAATCTTTAAAAACAGTGGGATTGAAGTTTCCCCTGCTACACATTCCCCTGCTTCAAGGTCAGGACCATCAAATGGTGAAGAGAGGCCTGCAACATTCAATCTTGAGACTGCTTGTGCTTTCATTGCATCACAAGGGTCTCAGGGCTCTACTGTGCTACATGAAGATCTGAATCAAATCAGTAAGCAAAGACTGGATGAGATGGATATCAAGTGGAACATGGCTCTACTCAGCATGAGAGCCAACAGATTTTATAAGAAATATGGGAAAAAGATTTCCATTAATCATTCTGATGTGGCTGGATTTGATAAATCAAAAGTGGAATGCTACAACTGTGGCAAGAAAGGCCATTTTGCAAGGGAGTGCAAGGGTCCAAAGAATGGAAGCAGCTATAGGAAGGAAAGCAGGGATGAGGATTCTAGGGTTAAGGCTATGGTAGCCATGCAAGGAATAGATGGAGTAGTTGGATGAGACTGGACTGCTATGACAGAAGGTATTGAAAGAAATCAAGCTCTAGTTGCTGAAGAGAAAGAGGAAGAATTTGCTCTTATGGCTAAGTCAACACCTAGTTTAGACAATGTGGTATATGATGACTCCTATTGTACCAAAGCATGTAGAAAAAAATACTGAATCTTTAAATGATCAAATAAGAAAACTGAATGTTGATTACATAAATTGTGATAATGATTTAGACAACTACAAACGTGCTTTAGAACAATTGGAATCCACCATAAGAGAATATAAACAAAGAGAAAATGATTATAGAGATCATATTGGCATATTAGAAAGAGATGCTAGGGAAAAAGATGATTCCATTAAGGAGTTAACTGCTGAAGTAGAAGTCTTTAGATCTAATAAAAAGATAGATGAGCAAACAGTTGAAAATTTTGGAAAGGCTTTTAAAGATCTCACAAAGACAATTGAAATTGGACAATCTCCAAGAGATAAAACAGGTTTTGGAGTCAAAAATGAACATGCTACTATTCCACCACCACCTGCTAATGTACATGGACCCATTCCAAGGAAAGATCTTTCTTAGACTGGACTAGCAGGGTACCCGCGCGATGCAGCGGCGGATATCCTGTGACTAAATTCTACGATGTTATAATTCGTATTTTTTAATTATAATTTCTGAATCAATAGTTTTTATCTAAAAACATGTCATAAAAAACTTAATTTCAATCAAGAAATATTATTACTTTTAACATTATATGTAACCATCTTTTTTACTTTATACATGATGTACAACATATAATATCAATGCAAAATAATATTTTTGTAAATATGTGTAATGTAATTTAAATGCAAAATCTGAATCAAAGGCAAAATAGTTGGCCATATCTAAGAACTTTATTATTCCATCAAATTAGCTTTCCACTCTAAAAATAGTTGACCATATTTAATTTCTTCAAAACCATCATTCTGTCAGATCTTTTCTAAACCTATTAACCGCCACCACAACCCTCTATCTCTAATTTGCTTTATAAGGGAGTTAGATTATTAAAGTAGTAATATTTTCTTATAACAAGGGCATTTAACAAGTGAAGATTAGAGAAAAAAATTATTCAACAATCTGTGCAATATAAAAGATCGTGCGAGTAACTGTAACTATATAAGTACAAAATATTTTTACATAAAACAGCTCGGGTCGGGGTTAAAAACTAGTTTACTATGATAATATTGTTTTAGCAATGACATATGACTTCAGTAATTATGTAACCACCTCAGCACAGCGAATCTGTATCTGTAGTATGCAATATACAAGGGATTTGGTTCATGGGACTGAGGTTCTCTTTTAAGGTTGGCGAACAGATCAGAATCACAACTTTAAGAATGTAACAAACACTTTCTTAAAGAAACTACAAAATCAATATAATTTGAAAAATAAATGTAAAAATGTTGAAATATTAAAAAGAAAAAAAATATGACACCATTTTTATCTTAGCTCCAAGGATCATCCCACCCATTAGGACCACCACTCTTAACGAAACCCATGATCGCCTCTACAGCTTCAGCGGTTCTGTTGGATAAAGAATGGTTTCCATGCTCTATTTCAACTTTCTCTGCACCCCCTAATGCTCTACACAATCTGTATTCAAAAGAATTTGGACGAGGTCAGTCATTTATCCAAGACATTTATAAAGGTGACAACGCGGCATATTTACTTATGAACGGAGATTAAGGTTGTGTTTTATCGCTAACGAGTTAAAAGCTTATGTATTGCCAACGTAAACAACCTACTACATTGTTTTACTCAAAAAATTAGATTATTTTCTAATCATATTTGTCACCAAAAAAGAATAATCAAAATGACCCATTTTGACCTAACCCCCTTTTGACATGTTACCCAACCGGCACAACTCACTCATTTTACCACCCATTTTACCACTTCTGTAGTAAACTATTTGCGCAAGTGGAAGTAATAGGTCTGTGGACTTGCCTTTCTGCCAAAGCTTTCTTGTCAACATAATCTGGTACATATTCATCACCCATAGAATATAGCACCTGCATAATAATAATTATATGTGATTCAGATACATAATGAATCGCTCGGGAATCACCAAATACTTTACATGGGCATATGCATACCTGGCAAGGTGTGCTACACATGTGACCAAGTCTTTGTTTAAGCTGGTCGTCACTGAGATCTGAACTGAACATATCATCATCGCCCATGTATGCACAAAGAGAGTGAAATCTGCAGAATAACGGATTCATCAGCTACAGATGTATTCCATTATAGTGATCAACTTACTACTAAATCGACCAACTTCATATCAGGTTCTGTGTTCAAGCCAAGTAATCTTTCTAATAAAAATGGAAGTTCCGACATATTTGCTATGTCTAGTATAATGCTTAAAAATATATCTATCAAAGACGCACATTATATGCTATATGATGATATGTACGTATGTATGTGTATAGCACTCCCTCACCTATAAGCTGTTATTGGGGAATCTGGATTTGCATCTCTTGGCATCAACTCTGATCCTCGACCTTCACTTATTAGTTTTGAAGCTAAATCAATCATCTCAGCAGTTTCAGGGAGAGTTGCTCTGAATTCTCGGTCACTAACTGGAGCCTGACCAATTCAAATATATGTATGATCATATATTCAATAAGCTTTGTTTGATATTCAAATGAAAACATACACAAAGTCACAAAGGACCAATGATAGTTATGTCTATGTGGGATCCTAGTTTCAATCATTGTGATATTCAAAACATGGGCGGGTCATACTGAGCGACCGTAACTATTTCTCAATGAGGCGATCTAACAGGTTTTTATACATTTCGAAAGACTTTCAACATATTTGAAATAGATGCATTGGAATATTTCTCTTTTCGATTATATCCGATAGCTTGGCCCATTTGACCAATCAGAGATCAAATGTAACCCAAATCGACCCATCGTACGTAAATTGATCTATATTCCTCTAATACAAATTCATGCGCTTTAAACTAGGATAAGAAACACATTACTAAAATTATCATTTTTGTAGCCAAAATCAAAACTGCTGGTGAGTGTCAACACACAGGTACCATCAAAACAACATCCACAGTTCCACACTATTCACAAGGAAACAGAGTTGCATGCAGAAACCGTTACCTGTAGAATAGCAGCACGAACAGCTCTTGAGCATGCTGCATTGGTACGCATGTAATGGACAATATCCTATAAAAGAAATGAGTAAATTAACTATGTAACCCTTGTATCTTAGTTACGGTTTAATGCAATTTCAAATAAAGAGAATACAAAAACACTTACTTGACAGCCTGTACTATGTCCAAGCAGAACTACACCCTCTGAATCTTCTTTATTTATTAAGTAATTGATCAACTGGTCAAGCTCCGATGCATCCTACATGTATACATAAGCGAAAACAGGAATGAATGAACTTGATAGAAATATAAACAAGTAAATAACCTGTAGCACTAATATCTGACTGCTGATTTCGACCTATTCATGATAGAATGGTTGATTTGGCTAATCTTCAACAGGCCATGTCAAAATATATGAATACCAATTAATGGTAGAGTGAGATCTTTACAGAAATTTCATACATCAATTATCTTATTATAACCATCTCCAATGTGGGCCAGTGGTAAGGTGACCTCAAAGTCTCGGAAAAGACTAATGTTCAAACCTCGCTAGGCCTAGGGATGGCCAGGAAAATTTCTGGAAACGGCCATGGAAATACCAGTTAGGCCGTGAACATAACAGCCAAATTTGCACGCTTTCCCCAAGTAACCTCAATAGGGATCCTTCTCCATTTACTCGTTTCGTAAATATCTAATTCATATAAATCCATACACTAATACAATGTTTCTTCTTCGATTTTGTTCATATAATGCCAAAGATAGCCTGGAGTAATCATGGAAGAAGAATGAGGAAAGTGAAGAGTTACCTCTTTCAAGCTCGAGACACCATATCCACTGTAAGAAGATGAAAGCAAAAGCTGAACAAGTGACCATTTTTCTTTATCCAAAGCAATTGCCAGCGGCTCCAAATATCTGCACAGAAATGACACGATTCAGACTTACAAACTTCATCAAACATTCAAGTAGAATCAACTTTACCCAAATGAATATTCAAAACTAAGTTCTACTCGATATATCTATACAAGCATCTTTACACGTAGAACATGTTCGGTTACACCATATTGTATCATTTTGAAAAGGGACAAAAAAGGGGTCTATCGATTTGATTATGGTTGTTTGATTACATATATTCTCCCACGATGTACTCCGCATATTGCATGTGTGTACCTTGGCATGATCCATTTATCCATTTATCTGTTTTCTTTATTAGTATTTAGTAGATATTTATTTTTATTACATTTTGTGGATGATTTTACTTGCGTCAGCCTTCCGTCTTTCTCTACTAACCTCTTTGACATGAAATGAAAATTCTCAAGCTCACAGGATTGACTACAAGGACTTTCTCTTATGTATCAAAATGGCCTTTGACCAGAGTTTAATCTGTATTGCTGCAGTTGCCCTTTACCACTAGCCACTATAAAAATGACATATCACAAAGCGATCTAGATAAACAGATGCTCGGATTAAACATTGAAAAACTTCTAACTTTTATTGCCATTAATGAGCTTAGTTTGGCCTTGAGCTATCTTATAAGTTTGATTTGCCAAGATTCCCCAATCCAAAAAAAACAAATATCTATTGGGTTGTTCACTGTTCTACCCGCACCAACAACTGGTTTATGTGGATATTCTTCTTACACAAGCCGATAGCAACAGTTTTGAAAAATGGTAGCAATTGAGTTGCAGACTTTGTAAGACTATGGCACTTTTTTTATAACGGCTAACACATGTACACCCTAATCTACACCTATGTCCAACAACTAGACTTGTACCCTCGCCACTTGGGTGAGGCAACTTAAATACACCCTGGGAAAAATTAAGCTAAAGGGCCGTTGGTAGACTAGAATACTTGCAATAGATGCATATAAAGGACAAATAAATAATAGTATTATGCGCGTTAGGAAGAAGTCAATCTGGATGTGCTAGATTAAACTTAATTACCAAGTCTTTAGACAGAGAGACTATTAACATTTAGGTAGACTTGTGACCTTGAAAACTTAAATATTCCGTAAAAGACTTATGTGATATTACTATGGCTCATAAAAAGTGTCCGACCCTACCCCTATTACCGATAGGTGAGTTCCTATGTACGCAACACCTTTCAATAGAATAACTTGTGAAAGGCCACGTTAAGGTCTTTCACCCTAGCCCCTATAAATAAGAGCCAAAACTAAAAGACAAAAAAAGCATTTAATTAGTCAATTAAGAACTGCAACCATTAAGCGTGAGTCACCAGAGCTAGCAATTAAAGTAATAATCTGCACGACGTACATTGATCAAGTAGTTTAGTTATAATGAAGTCATAGCTACCTATTGATAGGGGTAGTGGTTAGCCTTCTAAGCATAGTATAGAAACATCAAAAGAAGTCTTTCAAGATGCCGCCCTGTCCGTAACCAAAGTCTACCTAGCTTTTTAATAGTAGAGATTATTAATTCAATTAGCCTAGCTTAAAAACTACAAAGAATTCCATCAACAAGTCCTATTTGTCTTTTAACACTTCAATTTCGTCAAGATCTAGATATAGGCTTAGATTTTAGACTTAGGCCCAAACAAAATAATAATAATCACATATTTATGTTGCAGCTGAAACACGCATAAATTTACCTCAGTTGGCTTTGCAGCTTTTAGTTTTCTACTCTTATATCATATTCTTTTAGTGATCGGGTTACTTTTTGAATTCATGGTCAACAGAATAACCAAAAATCATGGATCTTGGGTTATTAATGATACAATATTAAAATTCATGAGGCGAAATTACGACTGCATATATGAATCTTCAGTTAAGTAAATGCTGTTCTAATAGTGATCCAAAAATTCATAAGAATCTACAAGTAAGCAATTCTTGTTTAAATTAATAGATCAAAAACAAGTATTGGACAAGTGTATATACATACTCTGTAGCCAAAAACCCATCTGTCAATCCGCCGATAAAAACGACTTGTTGTTTATAATCACCAGTTTTAAATGCAACCTGCGTCAAAAGTAAAGCATATCAATATCCATATTATGAAACTAAATGGTTATATCAAGGGGTTGGCATAAACATTACAAAAACCCAACTAAAAGTGACACCCTTTCCAAGATAACTTATCACTAGTGAACAAAAGGTTGACGCGATATTAATTTAACATTTATGAGTCGCGTCCAATCGACTCTTAAGATATCCATATATAATCAAAGTGGATGACCATGACTTAAAACTCTTATCTGTATAGTTGCTTAGTGTGTTTCATCATCAAATAGCTAGTCTAGCAAACATCAAAACCTATTAGTAACTTCCCAAAATTTTACCATCTAAATGAGTCGTCTCACCACCAAACACTCAACACCAATCCCCATGTAGGAAATATCAAGCCCGTTGATCAAGCCATTATCATCTTAAGGAAAATAAATAACATAGAAAGAGAGTCGACATACAAGTCAATATATGTTTATGTCTATTTAGAATTCATTAGCAATAGTATCATGTGCCTTGAAAGTGGGAATTCAGATTGATATCGAAATCTTAAACAGTAAACATGTACTAAATGATCAAAAACCGAGTATAGTGACCGCATAACCTTCAAAGGCTCAAATAACCAACCGGATATATAGCATTTGGATTTGCTTCTCTTGTAATGAAATACTCAACAATCAGATAGTCGGTTGAGTATTTTCAAATTCTGCTTATTAAAAGATTCAAAACATAAAATAATTGGAAATTCAGAACCACATAAGCACTTTATGCTTGGTAGCAAGCGTTTTGAAGCAACTAGCGTTTTGCACAAAATGCTTGTTTGGAAACAAAAAACTAGCATTTCTACTTTTTTCTAAACGCTCCAAATCAAAATGCTACTTCTAGTAGCAATTACAAGCAACTAGCGTTTCCACTTGCAAAACATAAAGCTACTAGCTACAGCTTACTGATACTCCTACCGCTATGTTTGCCAAACATACCAATAAAACATACAATTATAACTAGTTTGCATCCATTTAAACACTCAAAGCCGCTTTTCGATACATCAAAACACATAATCAGTTCTACAAGTAATAACCAATATCTCAAACACCCCCTAACCAAATAAAGATGCAATCTTTAACCACAAGAAACTAAAGGGGTGTCTGGTGCGCCTTATATAGCCGGCATATGGCTTATTTGGTTTTAGGCTTATGTTTCCTAAGCTCACTTTTTGTGGCTTGTTTTGAAACTTTTTGGCTTATATAAGTTCATTGAGGGGCTATTTGTTTTAGCTTATATAACGTAAGCCTATTTCGGCTTATATAACATAAGCCTCAATTTTGTAGCTTATTTGGAGACTTATGGGCTTATCTAAGTTTATTATCATATAATAAACTTATATAAGCCCATAAGTCATCAATAAGCCTAAAAAATTAGGGTTTATGAAATATAAGCCGAAATATGGCTTATTTTCGGCTTATATAACGTAAGCTCCAAATTTGTCGCTTATTTAGAGACATAGGGGCTTATATAAGTTTATCATGATATAATAAACCTATATAAGCCCATAAACCTCCAAATAAGCCACGAAATTGGGGCTTATGTTATATAAGCCGAAATGGGCTTTACATTATATAAGCCAAACCAAACACCCCCTAAGCCATAACTTATTAAAAGATCCAATCTTTGATAGTATAATTAAAGAAAATAATAAAGTGATTAAATTATAATACCTGAGCAGATTTAGGACCATACTTAAACATAACACCACGAAACTGACCCTTTCGATTAACGGGCCCAGCAGTGGGCCCTGAAAAGTCAGATTTAGCGACCATGTTAAGGTTGTTGTTGGTGTTTGGTTTCCGACCAACACGAACAATGCCGGAAAACCAAGAAGTTGTTGATGATGTTGTACTAGATGGAGCTGCACGTGGTGATGAAGTTGGACTAGTAGTGTTTGGATTCATGTTTTACTTACTAGATTGATGATGATAATCTTCTGTAATTTTCATGATCCATTTGTCAGGAATTATTAAATAGGGGGGTTTTAGTGACAGTTATGTTGTTCACAGGAATGAGGTGTTGTTCATGTGGGGAGTGGGTTGGGTGTTATGTTAAGGGTGTGTTTGGTCTGCATTGGTTTGGAGATGGGTTAGGGATTTGGATTTGGATTGGCGTTTGGTTTGGAGATGGGTTTAGAATCGAATTTGGATTTGGGTTTTGTTTAAAAATATTGAAGAGAACAAAATAAAATAAATTATATAGTTTCAAGATAAAATGATTCATTCAAGAAAAAAAAACGATAAGGACTCAATTAAAAATTTAATTTGACCTGAATCACATAGACGAAAGGTGCAATTTACAAAAAAATATATATATATACAACTATATAAAATATATATTTATTTTCCAAATTATTAGTGAATAAAATTTTATTTTCATAAAAGTAACGTAGAATAAATAATAATTTAATGTAATATTTTTAATGTTTGTGATGACTAGTGATGGATTAAACGAAAATGTGAGATACTTTCAACTAAAGACATGGAAAAAATTTGTAATCATTTTGATGTCATAAGATTTGCTTTTTATTTCAGAATCCATAAACCAAATTGCATTTGTAGTATATCATTCAATTCAAACAATGTAATTTACGTTAACACAAACAACCCCTTAGTTATGTCATTTGTCGTCTTTGGAATTTTAAATACATTTTAAGCGAGGTTTACAACCTGTGTTCTATTGCAGAGCATGAGGAGTAACTTTGAAACGGACGGATAACTTCAAATAGGGGTGGAGCCGCCTTGTAAGAAGTGAGGGGAAAGGTCCTTAATAAAGCTTCACGTGAACAATTTGGCTAGTTTAGATGAAAAAAATAGTAATGCTCTCAACTAGGGATGAGCACGGTACCGGTCCCGTCCCGAACCCGTCCCGAATTAGTGGTACCGATTATTTCCCGAGCATAAATTTATGGTACCGGTACCGTACCGAACGGGATTCGGGTATCGGTACCGGTACGGGAATCGGTACCGGTACCGGGAAATCGGGATTTTCCCGTTCTTTTTCGGGAATTTCCCGATTTGGTACCGGTCCCGTCCCGAATTAGTGGTCCCGAATTTTTTTTCACCTTATTTCGTAGTCCCGGTACCGTACCGAACGGGATTCGGGTATCGGGAATCGGTACGGTTCCGGGAACGGTTCGGGTTCAATTCGGGATTCGGGTCCAAATGCTCATCCCTACTCTCAACACAAAAACTAAATTGCCCCCTTCAAAAGTAGGACATCATCAAATTAATTTTAAAATCAATCTTTTTACAAGTCATCGTTCGATGTTCAGACATAATAGAGACATGAAAAAGCAAGTTGAAGATAGAGAAAGGAGGAGAAAGAGGGTACATAAATGCGATTTAATACTATTATCTATTAAACGCGTACTTTACTAACTTTTTTATTTTCAATATAAAAATTGTGTAATTTCCAATTCATTACTAGTACTATTCACGAATACGAGCCCATTGGTTTTTTTCTATTAATACTTCTTTAATTCAAAGTTACGTTTTAATTTATTAAATTTGCGTTCATCTTCAAATAATTATCTTAAAAAACATATATACTATAATTATAAGTATGCATACGCAATTCATAGAGGTTTAAAACTTAATACAAGAAAATTTGCAGGTTTGTACAAATGATTAACCGAGTCGAACCATTTTAAATTTCATAAAAAAATTGGACTAGTTATCAAATTTGCATCAACCATTGCCCCCTTCAATTAGATTTCTGGATCCGCCACTGACTTCAAAGACTATTTTCATAAATTATGAATGACAATTATTTTGATATTAGTCTTTTTATCGTTACGTTGCAAACACTAATAACCTTAAAGACTAATTACGCATGTTTTGGTTTCATTATTTTAATTGTTCATTTAATGTGTATTTTGAAGGGTTGTAGGTAGGGGTGTCATACGGGTTGACCCAACCCGACCCGAACCCGATCCGAACCCGATAAGACCTTATAGGGTCGGGTTCATTCGGGTCCAAATATGCTTATCGGGTCTATCGGGTCAACCCGATCAACCCGACAACTTTATAGGGTCGGGTTAGGATTACTTTTTTCATATCTTATAGGGTTCGGGTTCAACCCAGATAAATGTTTCAGACTTCGTGTAAATTTCTTGGTATTCTAGGCCTAATAACGTATAAGTGGCAGTTAGTCTGCTATATGCTCACTTTGTCCAGTTTACACCATTTATGAAATTCACTCCTATAAAGAATAAGGTGCATAAGGTTTTGGCTCATATCGAGTGATCTTATATATAAAATATAAGATCAGCTTCCACTTGGTTGAAATTCAATTATTCATAGCATGTGAAACTGCTCATATTTTATGCATTGCAAATGCGTAACGTAACTATACTAGATTGAGCAAGACTGAATAATATCTAAGGAATATACTAAGTGCACGCAAGTGTGAGGAAAATGATGGCAATATTTATATGTTTAATGTTATTGCTTTCAAGTTGTTGTAGTTGCAGATAGATTGTAAGTTTACACGTTAGGGATATTTCAATATATGTTTGGTCGTTACAGGATGTCCAAATAGAGTTCCAAGCTCCTTCGTTTCTTCAAGACAACAAGTAGTTACTAAATCTGATTGTTCAATGAAGAAGAATTAAGCGTGTGGCAAGTAAAATCTGAACCCGATATCAACCCGACAACTCAATCCGATTCAACCTGACCCGTTTTAACCCGAAACCTGATAACCCGATATCTTATAGGGTCGGGTTAGGGTCAATATTTGAGACACCAAGACCCGACTTAACCCGACACCACCAACCCGATAACCCGACAACCCGATCCGATAACACCCCTAGTTGTAGGACTGTTGGTTGTTAATCTACTTACATATATAAAGGAGGGTTTTGAAAAAACTAATCTCACCCCAAAATTCTTAAAAAATAACACCTGTATATTCATTTTAATCAACGGTTCAAAAAGCATTCTCATTTTTTAGCATTTAATGTAAAAAAAATTATCCTAAAGACTGGACAAAACACACGATCCAAAAGCAAAACAAAAAACCCTAAAGTAAAAAATTATCAAATCAAAATCAGATTGGTAACAGAAAACTGGTCATCTAACAATTATTTGAATAGAATTCGACTGATTTCATATTCATGTATATAAATCCTTAATTTAATCTGGTATCACTTTCATCAAATTTACAGGTTAATTTTTTTTTTTAACAATTATTCGTTTTATTTTCATGATTATATTAAGATTGAGATTATATGTTTTTTGTATTATGATATAAGATATTGATATTGCTTAGTTTATGCTATGAATCAAAAAAACCTTTTCTAATATGATATACCCCTCTTTTTAAAGAAGTGTTCTGATGGATAGTTTTCAAAAAACACTTAAAAAGTGGATCGAGGTGATGAAGCTTAAACAAGAGTTCTATTCAAATGTCGATGTTAAAACAGGATACGCGGATGAAAATGCCGTTTATTGGCAACATGGAGGTTTATTATGATATGGAAAGAATCAGTGATGATGAGAATGTAATCGAGGTAGGGCAATACTACATTTTTGTCACATATTAGTGTTATACTGAAGCATGAAAATATTAAAGTCTATATCACATACTTTGTGTTACACTTAATCATAAAATATCATATACTTTGCAATGTCAATGCTTAAATATTTATTTATTGTTGTATTGTGGACTATATAAAAATTAAATATCTCCAAGTCTATATTACTATAACTCATAAATGTCAAGATGAGAGTGGTATGTTGATAAAGAAAGTTTACGGATTTAGTAATTTAAATATGAAAATAACTACTAAGAATCAATTAAGTAGAATATATTTATTTGAACTATAAAAATTGAAGTCAATGATTTTGTTCTTATTGAAATATCAATCAGAATGCAAATGTAATGAGGTGTTGCTATATATTGACATGGTGCTAGTGGTAGTTTGCTTGCTATATATATAGGTGCCAATATAATCATGTGTTGCTATTTGTTCATTTCAAACATAATACTTAGTTCAATTATATGTAGGATATTGCTCATCGCGATTTTCAGTTCTGCAGACAATAAAAAAGGACAACGGAGTTTCGCAGGCTTTGTGAGATGATCCGGGATCATCTTGCCAACATCAACAAGTACAGAGACCATCGGGACATACCAGATCTAACAGCGCCTAAAATCCTTCATTTTAATCTTCATATAACATTTGAGCACCACCCGAGGAGGAAGCAAAGGCTGGTAGGGAATATAATGTGTACTTTTGTAGCACCTAAGCCTCAAAAAAGAGCAACAAAGAAAAGAGCGGAAACTGTTGTTGTTGCATATCATAAAACAGGTGGAGAGAAAAAGCTGATATATAGATGTTTTTTTTTAGTTTTTCAAATTTTATCATGTTTGCTAATTAAAAAGTATCTTAGTAAAATTGCATACCATAAAACTTACATATGATATATTTCAGGTCGCACCTATTATTCCGTATATACTGACAATTTGCAATAGTCAAAGGAATTGCATAAAAATGGGCCGGTGTTATCAGGTTTTATTTTTCTTTTAATATCATGAAGTTTGTCATCCATTACATCCTTAGCGGAAAGGATTGAACACAATGATTCACACCATGGTATGTAAACTTAACAAAACGTCTTATCATATTCTTTAACTTTGGTTCAAGTTTATTAAATTTTTATGTGTTAGTTATAGACCGCTTTGACAATAAGAAAGGATTATTGAAGATAGTATAGAGGCTTAGTAGACTCATGCTCATAGAACTATACATGGACTTCAAGCACATAATGCGTCGATCCTATTTAAAGAGAAGAGCTTCTACACAGTTATTTTTGAAATCGCTAAACAGGCTACCTTATAACTTTTTACTTATCAGTTATGTCTTTTATGTCGATATGTTTGCAGTCAACCGAGTTTTCTTACAAACCCGTTGGATGCTGGAAAGAAATTATTGTTGTGTTTTTAGTTGAGGATGTCTTCGTTTGCCGAATAGTATAGGCCGAATTAAGAGAGTGTATCAACTTTTATATAAGAGTGTTGTTACCTATAAAAAAAACTTGGAAAAGGATGGCAAGGCTTAAGCAACACTCGAAATTTGAAAAAATAATAGGTCTTTGGTTGTTGATTGCAAATAGCAAGTTGCACACAATTTTGTATGGGTTTATTGTATTAGCGTGGCATGGATAGACTTTCATAGTATTAACGTAGCCTTCATCAACTTTGAGTTTAATAATATTTCATTAGGTTTTTGCTATGAGTATATTTTCCAAACTATTCATTGGGTTTTTTTATTAGTTACTGATGATGCAACAGCAAAACATCATTGAAAAAGTATTTGCACCATTTATTAGTAAACTAGCTTTAATTGCTGATGATGCAACAGCAAAACATCGTTTAACATTTTTTGTTAGTAAAATACCTTTTTATTGTGACTACAATAATACAAGTATGTGTTTGACTTATTTAGGCTTTGTAAATGGTGCAACAAAATTATTAAGTTAAAGGGCTTATTTAACTTAATAATTTTGTGTTTAGCTTATTTTAATAAATGTTAAACGTATAAATTAAAATTACAAAAAAGAAGTTAGTTCATTGAATAAATCGAATCAGGATGTTGTCCAGTTGATCTTTGGCGACTTTCAACTCATTATCCTTTTAGCGCATTTAACCTATTCGCTAAAATCTCTCATTTTGTATTATGATTGTCTTTGAAATTAGGGATCGTGGAGAAAAGGATATAGATGAAAACAATTTTTGGATGCCGCACGCTGGAGCTCAATGACATTGATGATACATATTGATGGGATTCTTTTTCAAAATCCGACGAATATCCAAAAAAATGATAATGCTAATGAATAAAGTATATCACTGTTTTAGTATATGAAGTACATGAGTTCTGACGTACCGTAGAATTTAACAAAAAATTTAAATTAAAAACAACTAGAAATTTCCTACAAACCAACAAAGAGCCCCAGGCTATAGGTGGTGAGTATGGGAGTTTGTTTTTATCAGATTTTGTTGGTTTTTATGGTTGCATGATTGTCATGGCTACTGATAATACGAGCTTCGATATGATTTGAGCGTGTACAAGAAAGTATTAGAAGGAATGGATGTTAATGTAGAATAGAACAAGTTAGTAAATTTGGCAAAAAAGGATTCCTTTTAAAATGTGATCATCCGCATCTTGCAGGCGTACCTTAATGCAAAAACTATAAGTTTTTGCAAGTTTTTTGTTACTATGACTTTAGAGATATAAAAACAACTGCCAACAAATTAAAAAACATGTAACATAGGTTTGTTGAATAAGTCGTTATGTCGGTAAAAGTTTACAAAGTAACAAATGAGATATTAACTATATTAAGATACCAAGGATTGATATCACTGTCTCTTTCATTGTCACTCGGTATTTTAAGCACATTGTAATAATAAAAAAGCCACATGTGTAACAATTTATATACTCTTTTGGTTGTACATTTGACAACAAACTTTGTGTGTAAAGATTTTTTCATCCAATATTTTATTTTATTAACTACTTTATGTTTATACAATCAAAGATATTTACTTTACCTTTCAAATATTTTGCAGTCACATTTTACTTTTACATTTTTGTTTTAATTGTCTATTTTCGAAAAAAAAAATCTTAAAACTAGCCGCCCATCAGGCGGGCCTTGAAGCTAGTTAGTAATAAGAATCAAGGTCGTCTCATGATATTTTAAGGCCCTGTGTCATAACTACATTAAAGGCCCTTGTATCATTTTGTCTCACACCCCATAAAGAACTTATTGCTAGACAAGGTCGCAACGAATTATGATCTGTCAAAAGTTATAAATATTGCAAAAGAACCTCAAAACTATACTTCTCACAAAACTTATAAGAATTTAAGAACAATTCTCTAGATTTCCTTGAAAATCTATCAGTAACGTGTCATATTCTTCAAAAATATGAGTTAAAACTATAAATTCTGTAAACCTTCACATGTTCTTGGAACCTAAACAAAAATATTAGAAAAATTTGTAAATGTTATAAACTTTAGGGGGAAATATGTAAATGGTTCAAAGTATTCATCTTCTTCGACGCCCAAAGACACATATCATTCGAACCTCGTTTTAAGATTGCCTTATCCTATGACCTTATTATTTCAATAAATCAAGTAGTTTTTTTATTATTGAACACATTGTTTTTATTTCTATGACCGAAATGAATCACCTCATCCATAATATAGGTCCTTAGAAAAATTGGGGTCTTATGTCATCGAGCACTCTGCATATGCTCGAATCCGATCATGATAATAATAATAATTTCATAAAGAGAAACTTTTTAGCAATTAAATTTGCTAATTATTTTTGAAGTGAACTTTAATGTACATCCTTTTAATTTGCCATATTTCACACTTAACATTATTGTTTGAAAGCTGATGAACCCTTAAGGGATGCTTACAGTTACAACACGGGGTAACATGGTGTCATTGTTAACATATGATCGGTGTTTGTTGAAGGGTTAATCCCCCAACATAAATGGCGTTCAAATTGATACGTACTTGGACCGATGATGTTGCTCTTGATGATGAGTTCAAACAGGTTTTTGCTGCACTTTATTATGATCGTTTTTTATATTATATGTAGTTTCGTAATAAGAGGGAACGGTGTGGCGGCGAGGCAGGCTCGCCGTGCCTAGGTGGCAGGCTCGCCGTCGCTCGCCGCCCTTCGCCGCTACACCGACCCCCCTCTCGCCGGTATTCAAATGTCACTTTGTGACATTGCTCGTTGGAAAAGAAGGTGGGGCCCATTTTTTTTATTACCGTTTGAAAACGGCTATTTTCAATTAAAAAAAAAAAAAAAAAAATTTAAAAACTTTTTATTCTTATAAATACCACCCAAACTTCTTTAAAAACCACACACAACAAAAACATTCAATTAAACTTTCACAAAAAACTTCAATATGAGCACCTCGTTGGATTCGTACCAGTCAGATATCGAAGAAATGGAAGAAGTAGAAATGGTGTGGAAGATTAACGAAGAGGAAGAAGATGAAGAAGATGAAGTTCATTCACATCGCAGATACATTTGGCGTGAACGTGACGTCGCCGAACAACGTTTAATGGAAGATTATTTTGGTCCACATCCAAAATACCCGGCAGAAAAATTCAGATTACGATATCGGATGAGACGGGAGCTGTTTCTGGAAATTGTTGAAGGTATTGAAACTATTCGATATGATGCTACGGGTATGAAAAGTATGAGTGTCATCATGAAATGCACATCCGCTCTTCGCCAATTGGCAAACGCCACGGTGGCGGATGGGGTAGATGAATACTTGCAAATGGGTGAACATTGTGCCCGTGATTGTCTAGACTATTTTTGTATGTGCGTTATAGATTTGTATAAGCCCGAATTTTTAAGAAAGCCTACACCAAATGACGTTCAAAACATATATAACGCACATAATACGATTCACGGGTTACCGGGTATGCTAGGTAGCCTTGATTGTATGCATTGGGAATGGATTAATTGTCCTAAAGCGTGGCACGGGCAATTTGGGAGAGGTGATAAACAACACCCAACCCTCATTCTAGAAGCCGTTGCATCATACGATTTGTGGATTTGGCATGCATTTTTCGGGGTTGCAGGTTCGAATAATGATATTACTGTGCTGCATCATTCACCATTGTTCGACGACCTTTTGGCTGACAACGAACCAGTGGCACCATATCTTGTAAACGGGCAGCTATTCGAAAGAGGGTACTACCTTACAGATGGTATTTACCCTCGATGGTCATGTTTTGTTAAGTCGTTCAGCCAAGCACGTGATGACAAAATCGCTGCGTTTAAACGGCGTCAAGAAAGTGCCCGGAAAGATATTGAAAGGGCATTTGGTGTCCTACAAGGACGATGGCGTATAATTGCTCAACCGGCGCGTGCTTGGACTGTGAACAAGCTACGCAGGGTCATATACACGTGCATCATTTTGCATAATATGATTTTGAAGAATCAAGGGTATGCGATTTCCGAAGCAGTTGAAATGTACATCCCTCCTGGGAACCATTTGTTAAGGTCATGGGTCGAGCGATGTGAGATACGTCGTAGGAGACAAAGAGAACTCTGAGATAGAGACGTACATTCAAGGCTTCAACGGAACCTTATTGAGCATGTTTGGGCACAAGATCAACCATGAATAATCGATCGTATTGTATTTTTTTTTAAGTAGTTGTATTTTTATTTGAAGTATTTTGTAATTTTTTATTTTATGAAATGAATTTTTATTTTGTGTGAAAATTGAAAAATTAAATAAAATGGTGAGTGGTGGGACCCAAGTGAAGAGGAGAGAGACTAGTTGTGATAAAGAGGGTGTTTTTGGAGAAGAGGAGAGAGATTAGTTGGTATGACGTGACGCTGATGTGGCGCAGTGAAGAGGTAAACACCTCTTTGTGATACCTTTCCCTCTAAGCTCATTCTTGAAATGAGTAAGCCTGCGAGGATGACATCATTGATGATATTTTATCTATTTTTTATTTTTGGATTGGCAATAGACGCAAAAAAAAACATAAAATGTCATGAGATTGGTGATTGCCCTAACATGGTTTTTAGTACATTGTAAAATTCTACTAGCTTTTAGTACTTTGTACCTCCCTAAGATGTCATATAAAGGGCGTTCACATCTTCGTAACATCAATATACACCACCACAGAAACACAGTTCTCTCCATAACATAACATTTCTAATGTTGTTATGCATTTTTGGACCTCAATACTTTTATTTTATTTTTCGTTTATTCAACTAAAACATCATATTAAACTAAAAATTAAAATTTTGGTAATCACGTTAACAATGTACTAAAAATCACGATATATAGAAAAAATACAATTTACTAACTAAAAGGATAAGTAAGTTAAGGAACGATGATATAGAAAAATCATCTTAAGGGCTAATAATGTTAATATATAACATGGTTCAAAAGGAAAAATAACAAAAATAACAATTACCAAAGTTAATGCCTTCTTTACTTAATTCTTAGTTGCTATGATGTCTAAGAAACATAAAATAATAACATAAAAATACCGGACCACTATGGTTGGCAACAACAACGCAAGCTACGATGTTGTTCTAGTGTTATACGGTTGTTCCTGTTTGACGTGAGTCACGGCGTGGGAAACGCTACACTTTTGTTAATGCAATGATGCCTAAAAACGTTACTTGCATTTTTCGGTCTCACTTTGTTTTAATTACGATAATATATAAAAACAAGCATTCATGAAAACAACAAAAATCGAATTCTTGAGTTCAAGTATTTTTCATTTCATCTATTATCACTTAAGTTGGTTTAAGAATATTCTTTGAAGGTAAAAACTGTACCAGTTGGAACTTCCTCACTAAAACAAAAAAAGTAACGGAGTCTACGACCGCGGTTCCTTAAATAGGGGTGCGGTTTCTTAGTGATATGAAACCGTAGGTCCATTTAATGAACTGTGCCCAGATTATGACCTTTGGGTTCATGCCTTATAAATAGTGGACTATTTTCAAATTTTCCTTTCACCTCTTTTGCACAAAAATTTCTAGATTTAATTCACCTTCTTAAATCACTTAAATCCTTGATTATTTGGTTGATTACTACTTGTTTAGAAGTGAATCATTCTTCTCCCCTCTCATCCTCGCAAGTGCAAAGAGAAGAACACCTTCATCCTTGAAGTGTTGTGTTTACCTCAAGATCCATTGAAGATAAAAACTTAATTCCATTCTTATGTTGTTGTGAAGATCTAAATAATTGTGTGTATTTGGAAGTTGTGTATGTATTGTGGTTAATACTTAGGCCTTAGAGTATATTGGTGTAGATTGGTCCTAGCTAATATTAGGTCTCGGATTTTAGCTTAGAGTCCGAAATTGGTTAAGCGACGTGTACGATTTCTCCACCTTAAGGAGCTTATTGATTAGTGAACTCTCGAATAAGGAGTACTCGAGGAGTGAAGTAGGAACGAGGAGCGAGCTTCGTTTCCGAACCACTATAAATTCTTGGTGTTTGGTTTGATCTTTCATTTCCTTATCTTTTTCCATTCATTACTCTTTATTGCATATACTTGAGATTATTAGTTTAGATCCACTATACTTTGTTCATATTATGCATAAGAAGATTTCACAGAATCACTCAAGTCTAAATTTTTGAAAATGATTTTTGAAAACCAATCTTTAACCAAGTTAATTTAAGAAACTATTCAACCCCCCCCCCCCCCCCCTCCCCCCACTTCTAGTTTCTACAATTGGTATCAGAGCCAGGTTGCTCAAGCATTTTTCAAATATATTATATTTTAAAACTTGAATCGATATACGGATTCCAACAAGTACCTAGAAGGGCAATCTATGCAAAGACCACCATTTTTTGAAACCGATAGTTTTATTTATTAGAAAAATAGATTTGAGACTTATGTGAAATCAAAAATTTAGATATTTGGCATGTTATTACCGTTGGTGACTTTTTACCTTATCAATATTGTAAAACCCGCATGCTTTTATCATGAACAGTACATATGTAATTGTACGTACATGATTAAAACCTTCCTAATATAACATGTTTACGTTTCACGAATGTTAATTTTACTAGTATTACGTACGTGTTATTACACGATAAGTATTTAAGCATATTAATACACGATAATTATTATCAACAATAGTTATAATCACGAACATGAAATCATGAACGTAAATAATCACGAACTTATTATTATGTACTTACGTAATATTTATTACGATTACGTATAAATATATATTATAACACGAACGAGAAATAAATAAATCAGGTAAACACGACACGAGAACACGTAAATAATTAGAACACGGAAAACAATGGGTTCCCCTTGTGGGCCCCACCTACCCGCGGCATGAACAAAAGGAAGGGGCCAAGCCCACTTTGAATTTAACTAAAACAAGAAAAAGGTAAAATATATTTTTCATAATACAGAAGATTAGAAAAATAACAAAACCCTAGCTCCTCCTTTTTCTCCCTCTTGGCCACCGGTTAGAACACACAAGGAAGGGGTGTTCATTGATTTTTGGTGATCCAATCCTAGTGTGGTGTTCGTGTTATTGTCATCTAATTGTTTCACGCATTCGGTAATCCTTAAACCTTTTTCTTTTTAATTATTTATTGGATCAAGAACACATGAAATCAAGGGTTTATTAAAAACTATTAATCAAACATGTTAATTAAATCATGGGGTAATAAAACATGGTGGTTTAGGGGTGTTTTGGTTCGGTCGACGCGAGGAAACCGAGAGCCGAAGCTCTCGGTGGTTGTTTGATTACCACCAACCGAGACCTCATGGTCTCGGTGTGGCTGTGTGTCGGCCGCAAGGATCAAGGGACCCCGACGCATGTCGGGGTGGCCTTGTGGTGTTATTGGGGGTCTCGGCTGAAAAACAAACAAGCACCACCGGCTTAATCCGGTGGCTAATATGACCAAGCAGGGGGAACCAAGCCGCGGCAGCAGGGGGAACCACCGACTAACTGTCGGTGGGAACTTTGCTTAGCCAGCGGCTAGCCGAGAGACCAAGGGACCACCGGCTTAAGCCGGTGGCAGCGAACCGAAGGCAGGGGCAACCGGCTTAGGCCGGTTTGCCACTGTTTTCGGTAGGGGTGTTTTGTTTGGTCCGGTTCAAGGGTAAACACAGTCCGGTTCACGACATGTCTAGATTTAAAACACGGGTTCTGTTCATGACTTAATTCTACAAGTTAATTATTTTTACAAGTTTATTTAATTACAAGATTAATTAAATTAATTTAACATGCTATATAATTAATTTAATTTAGACATGACTTAGGTTAATTATTATTATTAATAATACATGATTTTAACCTAAGTATTTTATGATTTAATCTAGACTAAAGTATTTAATTAATTATTAAAACATGCCATGTAATTAATTAATTTCCATGACTTAGGTTATATTAATATTAAATATTAATACATGTTTTAACCTAAATATTATATACACATTAATTTAATTAAATCATGCTATATTTAATTAAATCTTATAAAATATAGTTTATTTAAATTACATGTATTAATTAATAAACTATACTATTAATCACATGACTTAGAATATTAATTAGTAAAACTTAAGCTTATTTTAGTAGCTTAATAATCCAACTTAATTCTATTTATGGAAACTTTCTATTTTTAAAAACTTATTTATTTTAAACATCTAATCTATTTATGGAAACTTTCTATTTTTAGAAACTTATCTATTTTAAGCAGTAAATCTATTTTTGGAAACTCTCTATTTTTGGAAACTTTCTATTTTTGGAAACTTTATTTTTTAGGAAACCATCTATTTTTAGAAAGTTACTTATTATTACACAACAAGTATAATAATACAAGAAATACAAGTAATACTTAATCAAAATATCTAGAATACATGATAAACTCAGTATAACGTTAAAATCAGTAAAACATGACATGAACATGTAAAACAAGCTAAGACATGATATAAAATCAGTTACGTATACAGTAATCAGAATACTTATACACGTATATTATCTATGTAGCATTAGTGAGATCGAAGTAGGACTCTCTTCCGTTCGTCTTCTTCGTTCACTGGACACAAGGTACGGATTCTCCGTCCTTTCAGTATGGACATTCTTTCCTTATTAGGATTCCCCATATGCAGCCAACTGTTTTCCCAGTATATGTTTTATATGTTTTGATTTGCTTATGTTTAATTAAATGCTTAAGCCATATACATGCATGACCAGTTTCACCTAGTTATGGAGGTACCATAACCATAACACTGGAGGCACCATTGTTATGACTTCACCACGGCGGAGTGATAGCTCGTGGCATCCCTTTCAGCTTTTGGCCATATTATTATGTTATCATGTGGGGCGTATGGGTGCATCCTATGTTACATGTTTTTACAGATTATTTAGGTGAATGTGGTGTGTGCCTTGCATCCTTCACAAGGAGCTGATCCCTCCTACCCAAACTTATATTAATTAGAGGCAGCCCCTTTAATTGCATGACGAGGTCACCCCTCCAAGTATTCATGCACATTGATATTTCATGACCTATATTGGCTAATGGTAAACATGTTAAACAGTTTTTATAAGATAAACATAAGGCTTTTCAAACTATAAAACCAGTTTTACTAAGTTCCGTCAGGTTTTCTAGGACTTAATCAATTCTGCTGCTATATGTTGTATATGCTTATGTTATTCATTCTATGCTTGTATATCCATGCACTGAGCGTTATGCTCAGCCGTTTTCCTTTCATGTTCCCAAAACGGCAGGTATTCAGGGACGTTCGTAGACTTTAAGCGTACGTGCATATGGATTGAAAGCTTTCTAGCCTTCATTACTTGATGCTTATCATCATACTTTTGCTACTCATTTCCATGGACATTGTTTAGTCCTTTTCATTTACAGTACTTATGTTTGTGTGTGATGAGCTTTACTTTGTGGTACCGATGTTTGTTTCCGGTATTTCCTTTATGGTCATGTAATGTTTAATACATTTATCCTTGTATGCTTTGGAGACACGCCATAATCACGCGTGATATTCCATTTATCAAAATGGGGTGTTATAATTATGGTATCAGAGACAAGGCTTCGACCTGTAGGCTCTCAAAACACGACCTGTGATTAGTGGGTAGTCACTATGGTCTTCCTAAAACTGACAGTCGGTTTTCATGCATTCATTGTTTTCATGCATTCATATCTATGTCATTGTCGCAGGTTTATGACTAAGTAATGGTTGGTACAGGACTGGCCCTATTTAGTCGCATGTGTTTTATCGAAACTTTTAACTTTAGGACCGACCCATTGGCGTCCCTCGCCATGTATTTTTCCTTAGTGAACTAACCATAGGCGTTCACTCTCGCGCATATAAAAGTTTTCATAAAATTGCATCATGCATTCATGTACTAGTTTTCCTGCATAAAATTTGTTTTCTCCTGATTTATTGGTAAAAACAATTTTCATGTATATATTTTATGTTTTGATCAGTTTAATCATGTATTTTATGTTATACTGTTAGATGGTTCTCACACGCGAGCAGGAACAACTCAATGCAGCAGTCCAAGCTGCAATGCAAGCTATGCTTCCTCAGCTGAGGAACGAAATCAGGGCTGAGGTGCAGGCTGCCAACAATCAACAACATCACCCAGTACCTCCTCCTCCTCCAGCAACATTGGTCACATGGCTGGAGAGATTCAAGAAGCTACGCCCTCGATCTTTCGAGAAAACAGATAGCCCCAGTGAAGCTGAAAGCTGGTTGGCTCACATTGAGAAGATCTTCGATGCAATGGGCTGTGACCCCGTCTTCAAGTCGAGGTTGGCCTATTACCGGTTCGAAGGTGATGTGCTATCATGGTGGAAGGCACTGAAGCAGTCTGAGGGAGGTGATAATTGGGTGGCTGGTTTGACTTGGGCTCAGTTCAGGGATTTGGTGATGGGACAGTTCTTTCCCAAGGCTGAGCAAGACAAGTTGAAGAGAGAGTACCATGGAATCAGACAGAGAGCTGGAGAGAACAACAACGAGTTCATGCAGCGCTTTCTTCGTTTGGCTGGTTTTCTTGGCGCAGCAGCAGGTACTCCCGAAGAGCAAGCATACCACTTCTGGTGGGCTCTTCGTACATCGGTCGCAAACAACTTGGTGTGTGCTACGTTCAACACGGTGGCACAAGTGGCCGATGCAGCACGTAAGTTGGAGATGCTTCAAGAAAGAGAAGAGTTCGGCGAAGTAGAGAGACCCGAGAAGAGGTAAACATTCGTTATTCAGCGGTGACCAAACCGTATTCTTTCAGCATATGTCAATATTTACATCTCTTTTAAACTATATCTTCCAGGCAGAAGACTGGGGACCGGTCTCAGCCGGCTACTCAGCAACAGCCTACTCAGCCCAAGGGAAACGGTCAGACTCACGACCGTTCTGCTACGGATAGGCGTGGCGGTAATGATAATTACCGTAACAACGCTGGAAACTCCAACAGCAGCAGGTCCTTATACTTACTCATTTTTTTGATTACATGCAATAGTTCATAATTCTGACACATTAGAGAATCTTCTACAAGGAATCATGGTAACGGGAGGGACCAGAACCAAAGAGGTTCACAGCTTAACCGTCCAGCTATCAATGGCTCTCAGCCAGCAAGGACACCTGCTGGAGGATATACGCATCCTCTTTGCACTACCTGCAACCGTAGGCACCCAGGGCCATGTCACCGCGACAGCGACGCATGCTACAAGTGTGGCCTCCCTGGCCATCGCATGAAGGACTGCCGCAAGGGCGAGATGGAGGGTACGTCGGGACATGCTGATACTAAGCCGCGTCCTACTAGTGGACGCGTTTACACGACTTCTCGCGATCAGGCTAACAAGTCTACAAGTACCATCACTAGAATCTTGTATATGTATGGTCAAGCTGCATGTGTTCTATTTGACACGGGTGCTACTCATTCGGTCATTTCTACTGCTTATGCTAAGAATGTTAGGATATCCCCTATGCCATTAGAGAATGTATTGAACATTTCCACGCCTTTAAGAGACTCTGTACGCATAACCCATGTGTACAAGAGCCTTCCCCTAGAGTTTGACGACAGATTCGTCCTGTTGACGTACTTCCGTTGGACATGAATGATTTTGACATGATATTAGGCATGGACTGGCTATCCAAACATCATGCCACCATAGACTGCCTTTCATATCGAGTCATCTTCGGTGATGTTAATGCACCAGAGTACATTCACAACAGTTTCGTACCCGGAAGGTCTGTACAAATCATATCAACCCTACAAGCACGTGCATTAATTTCACATGGTTGCGAGGGCTATTTAGCTACTGTTCATGACATGGATGCTGAATCTTCATTAATTCAGAATCAGCCGATAGTGTCAGAATTTCTAGACGTATTTCTAGAAGAACTTCCGGGCATACCGCCTGCACGTGAAGTAGAGTTTAACATCGAGCTCATCCCAGGAGTTGAGCCGATTTCCAAGGCTCCTTATCGCATGGCTCCCATAGAGTTGAAGGAGCTGAAGGATCAATTGCAAGAACTTCTGGAACGAGGCTTCATTCGACCGAGCGCATCTCCATGGGGCGCACCGGTCTTATTCGTGAAGAAGAAGGACGGCAGTATGCGTCTTTGCATAGATTATCGCGAGCTCAACAAGATCACCATAAAAAATAGGTATCCTTTACCACGCATAGACGATCTGTTTGACCAACTCCAAGGGGCCAAATATTTCTCCAAGATTGATCTGAGGTCGGGCTATCATCAGCTACGGGTTAAAGAGAAGGACATCGCCAAGACTGCTTTCCGTATACGCTATGGCCACTACGAATTTGTAGTCATGCCATTTGGCCTTACCAATGCTCCAGCAGTGTTCATGGATTTGATGAACAGAATCTTCCATTAATTTCTGGACAAGTTCGTCATTGTCTTCATTGATGACATCCTGACATTCTCTAAGTCCAAGGAGGAACACGAAGACCATCTTCGTACAGTGTTACAGATTCTTCGTCAGAAGCAGTTGTATGCTAAATTCTCCAGGTGTGAGTTCTGGTTAGACAAGGTGGCGTTCTTAGGTCACATTGTATCAGCAGAAGGAATCACTATGGATCCAGCAAAGGTTGAGGCTATTACCAAGTGGCCAAGACCGACATCAGCGACTGAAGTTCGTAGTTTCCTAGGCTTAGCTGGTTACTACCGTAGGTTCGTGGAGAACTTTTCCCGTTTAGCACTACCATTGACCAAACTGATGCGGAAAGGGGATAAATTCGTCTGGACTGAAGAAATAGAGAAGTGCTTTGAATACCTAACGCAGAAGTTAGTATCTGCACTGATTCTTACTCTCACATCTGGTACAGGTGGATTTCAGATCTACAGTGATGCATCGGGGAAGGGACTTGGCTGTGTTCTCATGCAAAATGGGAAAGTGATCGCGTACGCTTCATGGCAGCTTAAGCCTTATGAGGAAAATTACCCTACGCATGACTTGGAACTCGCAGCATTTGTGTTTGCATTGAAGATATGGAGGCACTATTTGTATGGAGAATCATGTGACATTTTCACGGACCACAAGAGCTTGAAGTACATCTTCACTCAACGTGAATTGAACATGAGACAGATGAGATGGTTAGAGTTGTTGAAGGATTATGACATTAATCTGCAGTATCATCCCGGCAAGGCGAATGTAGTGGCAGATGCACTTAGCAGAAAGTCCGGAATGATAAACGGCATTAAAATTGAGGAGGAAATTATAAGAGACTTGGAGCGACTAGACATTAAGATCATGGTACGTGGACAACACGGTTGCTGGGCTAATCTTAGAGTGGAACCCGAGTTACTCTCTATGATAAAGGAAGCTCAGAAGGACGATGGTGAAATCTGGGCGATAATTCAGAATTTGGAGAAGCAGAAGGAATTTCGAGTAGACGCAGACGGTATCTTATGGCAGGGCACGAGACTTTGTGTCCCTGATGATCAAGAACTCCGGGAAGCATTGTTAGCTGAGGCTCATAGCTCCCCATTCTCTATTCATCCTGGTTCGACCAAGATGTACCATGACATCAAGCAATACTTTTGGTGGAGTGGTATGAAACAGGATGTTGCGACCTACGTCTCCAAATGTCTTACCTGCCAGCAGGTTAAGAGAGCATCAGCGATCTGGCGGTCTTTTACAACCGTTAGATATTCCGGAGTGGAAGTGGGACAAGATCACCATGGATTTTGTTACCGGTCTTCCGCAGACAAAAAGGAAGCACGATGCGATTTGGGTTATCGTTGATCGAATTACTAAGTCAGCTTATTTCCTACCAATCCGCAAGGAAGATTCGGTCAGTAAACTCGCCGATACTTACAAGAAGGAGATCATGAGACTTCATGGTGCTCCATCTAGCATCGTCTCAGACAGAGATCCTCGTTTCATTTTGCGATTTTGGAGAAGTCTGCTGAAAGCTTGGGGCACAAAACTTAAGCTTAGCACGATTTTCATCCTCAAACATACGGGCAATCGGAGCGAACAATTCAGACATTAGAAGACATGTTGAGGTCATGTGCGTTGGAATGGACGGGAGATTGGGACGATTACATCTGTCTGGTAGAGTTTGCATACAACAACAGTTGGCACGCAAGTATCAAGTGTGCTCCATTCGAGATGTTGTATGGCAGGAAGTGTCGCGCCCCAATCTGATGGGATCAGGTTGGTGAGCGAACACTTTAAGTACCAGAAATGATAGAGTTGACTAATGAGAAGGTCGCAGTAGCTAAGCAGAAATTGCAAGAAGCACGGTCACGTCCGAAGAGTTATGCCGACAAGCATCGTAGGGACTTATATTTTAACGTAGGAGATCACGTCTTCCTTAAGGTATCGCCGGCACGTGGTGTTAGACGTTTTGGAATCAAAGGGAAGCTCAGTCCTCGATTCATCGGACCGTTTGATGTCATTGTGCGAGTCGGTGAAGTATCTTATCGTTTAGCGTTACCTCCGCAGCTTTCTCATGTTCACGATGTTTTCCATGTGTCCTTACTCATAGGGTACAAGTATCATCCCCTTCACATGGTTCAGTATCCACTGGAACAGATTCGTGAAGATCTTACCTTCATAGAGGAACCCGAACGAGTTCTTGACAGACAAGAACGAGTCATGAGGAGGAAAACGATTCCATTCGTCAAAATACTTTGGAGGGATCATACCGAGCGGGAAGCTACTTGGGAAACAGAGGAGTCTATCCGGGCTTCCTACCGTCATTTCAAGTTTTGAATTCGGGTATGTTCCTCTTTTCCAGTTACATTATCTATAATTCGGGGACGAATTATTCTTTTTAGGGGGGAAGAGTTGTAAAACCTGCATGCTTTTACCATGAACAGTACATCTGTAATCGTACATACATGATTAAAACCTTCCTAATATAACATGTTTACGTTTAAAGAATGTTAATTACTAGTATTACGTACGTGTTATTACACGATAAGCATTTAAGCATATTAATACACGATAATTATTATCAACAATAATTATAATCACGAACATGAAATCATGAACGTAAATAATCACGAACTTATTATTATGTACTTACGTAATATTTATTACGATTACGTATAAATATATATAATAACACGAACGAGGAATAAATAAATCACGTAAACACGACACGAAAACACGTAAATAATTAGAACACGAAAAACAACGGGTTTCCCCTTGTGGGCCCCACCTACCCGCGGCATGAACAAAAGGAAGGGGCCAAGCCCACTTTGAATTTAACTAAAACAAGAAAAAGGGAAAATATATTTTCCATAATACAGAAGATTAGAAAAATAACAAAACCCTAGCTCCTCCTTTTTCTCCCTCTTGGCCGCCGATTAGAACACACAAGGAAGGGATGTTCAGTGATTTTTAGTGATCCAATCCTAGTGTGGTGTTCGTGTTATTTTCATCTAATTGTTTCACGCATTCGGTAATCCTTAAACCTTTTTCCTTTTAATTGTTTATTGGATCAAGAACACATGAAATCAAGGGTTTATTAAAAACTATTAATCAAACATGTTAATTAAATCATGGGGTAATAAAACATGGTGGTTTAGGGGTGTTTTGGTTCGGCCGACGCGAGGAAACCGAGAGCCGAAGCTCTCGGTGGTTGTTTGATCACCACCAACCAAGACCCCATGGTTTCGGTGTGGCTGTGTGTCTCGGCCGCAAAGATCAAGGGACCCCGACGCATGTCGGGGTGGCCTTGTGGTGTTAATAGGGGTCTCGGCTGAAAAACAAACAAGCACCACCGGCTTAAGCCGGTGGCTAATATGACCAAGCAGGGGAAACCAAGCCGCGGCAGCAGGGGAAACCACCGGCTAACTGTCAGTGGGAACTTTGCTTAGACAGCGGCTAGCCGAGAGACCAAGGGACTACTGGCTTAAGCCGGTGGCAGC
The DNA here is from genome assembly GCA_025667525.1 of Glebionis coronaria. NCBI lineage: Eukaryota > Viridiplantae > Streptophyta > Magnoliopsida > Asterales > Asteraceae > Glebionis > Glebionis coronaria. The sequence continues at coordinate 628,124,992 of CM046874.1, read as the reverse complement.
GAACCTGTAGAAACTAGAGGGGGGGGGGGGGTTGAATAGTTTCTAGTTCGTTTTCAAAATATTTCGGCTTAATCCACTGTGCGCGGTTCCTTATGTGTATCCGCGGTTCTTTATCAATAAAGAACCGCGGGTCCATTTAGGGAACCGCCGACAGTGAACTTAACCTTTTGTTGCATGTTAAACTTTGACAATCCTTTGTATCAAATTCTTGATCAAGCTTGACTAGATATGAGATGTGTTTGATTGAAAGATAAATACTACAAGTAAGTAAACACACAAACACATGAAATCAAGAGTACATCAAGCAATCATCTAAACACTAAGCACACACGTACTAAGCATAAGCTTTTCCGCAACTAGGATGTTTAGACTAAGTGATGTACACTTGACTATAATCTAAACACGAAGCACACACGTACTAAGCCTTAGATTTTCCGCAACTTAGATGTTTAGATTATGAGATGCACACAACACACAACATATAAATACATATATAATAGTAAAGACATAAATGTAAAGGAAAGTACCGACACGATGATTTATAGTGGTTCGGTCACGAAGCTCCTCTTTGCCCTACTCCACTCCTCAAGTACACCTTACTCGAGAGTTACTTCACTAGTCAACAAAACTCCTTTCAAGGCGGAGAAAACCATACACGTCGCTTACACATTTCCGACGCTAAGCTAGATGTCGAGTCCTAATCTTAGGTAGGACCAATCTACACAACGTTGCCCACTTCACCATTTAACGACACAAGGCTAGATGTCGAGTTCTAATCGAAAGCTAGAACCAATCTTCACGACTCTTCACTTTGAAGCTAAGTGAGAACTTCACACAACACAACTACTAATCACTTTAAAGTTTAGTGAGAACTCACAAGACACAACCACATCACTTTAGAGTTTAGGGAGAACTACCAAGACACAACCTAATCTACCCACTAGTTATGTTTTATGGCCCAACATAACAAACCTTGTGTTTTATGGCCTAAACACATAAACCATATAGATCTAAGCACACAACACTTAGATCTATAACTCTAACACTATATCCAAGTACTAACAAGACTTGGATCTACACAACTAACATCTAATCCAAGGATACCCATCACTTGGATATTCTACCCTTACAAACACATCCAAGTGTACCCAGAACTTGGATCTTATATATATACATAGTAGGAAGACAATAATCATGACTTGATCTAGAGAGATCTTCATCATGTTATGACTCTAGACACTAACACTTCACAAGGGTGAAAGTGTTCTTCTCATTGCTCTTGATGAGGCAAATGAGGAATGGGATATTAGAAGGTTTTTGTGTGTTTTTGTGCAAGTAAAATGGAAGAGAATAGTCTTCTATTTATAGCCAACTCTTGCCTTGGAGAGCACCTTTTTACCCAATGGATAAAAGAGTGGAGTACCCATTGGATAAAAGAGTGGACTACCCATTGGATAAAAGGATGCACCTTATATTCTTGGAGCCCAAATTCAAAATTTGAATTTTGAATTTATTAGTTTCCCTCCATCTTCTAGAAGCGTCCAGAAATCTTGAGTAAGCCTAAACCGGCTTGACTGCCTGCGGTTCTATATCTTCCAGCGGTTCGATATCACTAAGGAACCGCATGTTCTATAAGAGAACCGCGCGTCCTTCTTGTCTTTCATGACGAATGTAATCTTCAAGGTGTCGAGAGAAGTATACATAAGTATGCTTGAGTGATTACGAGTACCTTACACATTTTACATTATGTATTGCGAGTTATACGTTTGTCATCACCAAAACATGAAGGGATCATCTTGATTAAACATCGTAATGTTTGCACTAACAGAACAGAAGGCAGGGGCAACCGGCTTAGGCCGGTTTGCCACTGTTTTCGGTAGGGGTGTTTTGTTTGGTCCGGTTCAAGGGTAAACACGGTCCGGTTCACGACATGTCTAGATTTTAAAACACGTGTTCGGTTCATGACTTAATTCTACAAGTTAATTATTTTTACAAGTTTATTTAATTACAAGATTAATTAAATTAATTTAACATGCTATATAGTTAATTTAATTTAGACATGACTTAGGTTAATTATTATTATTAATAATACATGATTTTAACCTAAGTATTTTATGATTTAATCTAGACTAAAGTAATTAATTAATTATTAAAACATGACATGTAATTAATTAATTTCCATGACTTAGGTTATATTAATATTAAATATTAATACATGTTTTAACCTAAGTATTATATACACTTTAATTTAATTAAATCATGCTATATTTAATTAAATCTTATAATATATATAGTTTATTTAAATTACATGTATTAATTAATAAACTATACTATTAATCACATGACTTAGAATATTAATCAGTAAAACTTAAGCTTATTTTAGTAGCTTAATAATCCAGCTTAATTCTATTTATGGAAACTTTCTATTTTTAGAAACTTATTTATTTTAAGCAGCTAATCTATTTATGGAAACTTTCTATTTTTAGAAACTTATCTATTTTAAGCAGTAAATCTATTTTTGGAAACTCTCTATTTTAGGAAACTTTCTATTTTAGAAACTTTCTATTTTATGAAACTTGCTATTTTTAGAAAGTTACTTATTATTGCACAACAAGTATAATAATACAAGAAATACAAGTAATACTTAATCAGAATATCCAGAATACATGATAAACTCAATATAACGTTAAAATCAGTAAAACATGACATGAACATGTAAAACAAGCTAAGACATGATATAAAATCAGTTAAGTATACAGTAATCAGAATACTTATACACGTATATTACCTATGTAGCATTAGTGAGATCGAAGTAGGACTCTCTTCCGTTCGTCTTCTTCGTTCACTGGACATAAGGTACGAATTATCCGTCCTTTCAGTATGAACATTCTTTCCTTATTAGGATTTCCCGTATGCAGCTAACTGTTTTCCCAGTATATATTTTATATGTTTTGATTTACTTATGTTTAAATTAAATGCCTAAGCCATATACATGCATGACCAGTTTCACCTAGTTATGGAGGTACCATAACCATAACACTAGAGGCACCAATGTTATGACTTCACCACGGTGGAGTGATAGCTCGTGGCGTCCCTTTAAGCTTTTGGCCATATTATTATGTTATCATGTGGGGCGTATGGGTGCATCCTAGGTTACATGTTTTTACAAATTATTCAGGTCAATGTGGTGTGTGCCTTGCATCCTTCACAATGAGCTGATCCCTCCTACCCAAACTTATATTAATTAGAGGCAGCCCCTCTAATTGCATGACGAGGTCACCCCTCCAAGTATTCATGCACGTTGATATTTCATGACCTATATTGGCTAATGGTAAACATATTAAACAGTTTTTATATGATAAACATAAGGCTTTTCAAACTATAAAACCATTTTACTAAGTTACGTCAGGTTTTCCAGGACTTAATCAATTCTGCTGCTATATGTTGTATATGCTTATGTTATTCATTCTATGCTTGTATATCCGTGCACTAAGCGTTATGCTGAGTCGTTTTCCTTTCATGTTTACAAAACGGCAGGTACTCAGGGACGCTCGTAGACTTTAAGCGTACGTGCATATGGATTGAAAGCTTTCTAGCCTTCATTACTTTATGCTTATCATCATACTTTTGCTACTCATTTCCATGGACATTGTTTAATCCTTTTCATTTACAGTACTTATGTTTGTGTGTGATGAGCTTTACTTTGGGGTACTGATGTTTGTTTCCAGTATTTCCTTTATGGTCATGCAATGTTTAATACATTTATCCTTGTATGCTTTGATGACACGCCATAATCACGTGTGACATTCCATTTATCAAAATGGGGTGTTACAAATATAATAAAGCTTCTAAAAAGAAAGAACTTGTTTCTTTTGAAAATTCAAATGATGACACTAAGAAGAAGCTTGCTAAAAATAATGAGGCTAAAATGGTTATTTATAATGTTCGCCTAAGAAAAAGTATGAAAGGATTTTTATGTGTAAAACTGCTAAAGAAATTTGGAACACTCTTTTAGTTACCCACCAAGGTAATAGTCAAGTCAAAGAAAACAAATTCGATCTTCTTGTTCAACAATATGAATAATTTGTCATCTTAGAAGATGAAACTATTGATAGTGCATTTGCTAGGTTTAATACTATTATTACTAGTCTAAAAGCACTTGATGAAGGTTTTTCTAGCAAGAACAATGTTAGGAAGTTTCTTCGGGCGTTGCTAAGTGGAGAGCTAAATTCACGGCATTGAAGAGTCAACGGATCTCACTACATTGTCACTTGATGAGCTTATTGGTAACTTGAAAGTTCATGAAATGATAATCTTGAAGGACTCGGAGTTGGTGAAAAGTAAGAGTGAAAGAAAGTCTCTAGCACTAAAGGCCAAGAAAGTGCAAAGTGACCACGAAAGCTCTTCCTCGGAAAGTAATGATGAGGAATATGCATGGCGGTTAGAGACTTCAAGAAGTTCTTCAAAAGACGAGGTCAATACGTGAGACAACTAAGCAACGACAAGAAAACTTTCTCCAAGAACCGATTTGCTAAAAATGACAAAGGTGATAGGAAATGCTTTAGATGCGGTGATCTAAACCATTTCATTGTTGAATGTCCCAAACCATCTCGTGACAAGAATCACACGGTGTTTGTTGGTGGATCGTGGAGTGATAGTGGTGAAGAATGTGGGGACAATGCTAAAGACGAAAAGTGTCTCATGGCTCATTCTTCTAAAGAGGTACATTTCAAAACCGAATACTATAGCAATGACAGTTCTTCTCTAGATGATTTAGAATTAGAAGGTCAATATAATAACCTATGCAAACTAAGTCTTAAATTCATTGAAAATAATAAATTGCTAAAATCAACTAGAACTAAACTTGAAAATGAGATTAGTGTGTTAGGTCTAAAAAGTTGATATGACAGAAACTCAAAGCAAAGAAAACACGAGGGGATTTGTTAATTCTGCTGACATGTTGTGTCTAGCCGCTGACAGATGTCTACGCTGATGGAATTCTATTTAGGTTGAATATTCAGAATATTGTTTATCAATATTCTGTATATGGTCTATTTAAATAGAAGATTTACATGTTTATTTGGTCTTATCTCTTGTAAACCCTGGTTCTTCTACTATAAAAGGAACCAAGGGTCTTAGGTTTTATTCATTCATTCATATACAATGTAAACCTAAAGTGTGTGTCGTACTAGGCGTGGGATTAAATGTATACACGCCTAGTGGTTTTTTGTTATTAATAATACAAGCAATCGTTGGGAAAATTTCATCTTGTTCTTGTTCTTAAACACCTTGTTTAGCATGTTATATTCTATTCCGCCTTGATTCAATCAAGTGATTATCGCATGTTCCTAGCAGCCTAAAGATCCGTGAATCTTAGGATTCCACAACTGGTATCAGAGCCTAGTGGCTCTCGATACTAGAATCAACAAGGTGTTCGTGTTGGTGAGAAAGAAGAAAAATCCGTATAGGGTTTTTCTGGTAGTTTTGTGTGCGCACCAGCAGTAAGAAGAGCATAACTTTTTCCTGAATCGTTGGATCGCCACAAATTTAGTATGTGTATTCTACACATATATGGCTAGATGTTCACCGGAAGGATTGTCGAGATTAGCCTCCAAGAGGAAGTTATACTATGTCGAAGTTGACAACATATGGTAGTTTCAAGTTTTCTGTTTTGACATAAAATCATGATTTAGGGTTTCTACAAACCCTAGATTGTTTTTAAACAGAAAAGAAGTGGTGTGTTCTTGTTTGTGATGATGTTCTACTAGCTTTGGGGAGTTGATCATTGATCAATGATGAACCCTAGTAGAACTTATTATACTTGCTACCAAAACCATGTCAATGCTACAATTTATTTGTTATAATTAGGGTTTGTTGAAACCTTAAGGATCACGTCATGGTGTATAGCAGCAGACATATGGATTCTAATGTTTCGATCATGAATTTAAGAAGCAACATGTTGAATTGCACTCTAGGGTGTTAAAACCTTTGCTGTGATCATGAACAGTAGATCGATGTGAGTTTTCGTTATGATAGCAGTAGGTACGTATATTCCTTGAGGAATATAACAGCAAGACAAATGAATAAAAGAGACAAATATGGAAGCAGATGGGGATCATCATTTATTCTTGTAGGCATCACGTGAGGTTTGTATGCACAAAGTATTACTTTGTTTGTATGCAATAAGAAAGTATGTATCGTAAGATTCATGGCTTCTAGAACTGAATGGGATAATTGACTAAAGGATTCTGTGATTATCTTAGATGTATATATGGCAGTTATGTACATGATATTTTCATGGAGTAAGAAGTTTATTATGATCCGTAAGTTTTGGTGTCAACTATGAAGATGCTATTTTTCAGGAATAAAGTGAGCCGCTGACACTAGTTATTCAGCCGCTGACAAAGCAAAGTACATCCGCTGACAAAAGACTGTATCATCCGAGATATGAATTTCATCCGCTGATAAGTGTTGTCCGATATTGGACAACACATGCTGATGAGATCTTGGACAAAAAGGGATGTTGGATAAAGAAGAGTTTGTTGCTGTTTGGTTTATTTGATGAGGTTTGATCGTTCTTTTATCTCTTCCTAATTTAGTTTATGTTTATAAAGCTATTGATTGCCTTTGATAATAATGATGAGCATTGGTCAGGGACTAATCGATTGTTATTGTTGTTTCGACTTGTTAGGGTAAGTTGGTCGGGATCAATGATGAACCCTAACTGAGATGAAATTAATGGTATTGTAGGCATGAATTCAGAAAAGGAGGAGGTAAAAAGAAAGATTGAATTTTTGGATTTTTGGTTGAGTTTTGGCACACAAAACGAGAAGGTTACAGACGAAGGTACATGGGATCTCTGGTTTATATAGAATATCATTTTGATATTAATGGCTCGGATATTTTTCTTAGAAGAAGTATACGACTAAGGGGAAGAGTTCTTATAATAAGTTTGATGTTCGAAGTAGATTTTCGCGGGTTTGTGTTTTATCATATCTTAAAGTCGTGAACTCCTAACCACTGACTTTTAAGATAACTTGTTTGTGCTTCTATGAATGGTGATGAAGACTTGTCATATCTAGCAAACTTGGACTTGCTATCACTTGAAGGAGTTACATTATCATGCTCAGTGTCTCATAATAAGATGAGGATTTTGACAAAGAGATCGAGGTATGCTTATATTTTTTCATCAAACCGGTATAAGCTCGGCGTCACGTGGAATCGTGGATAGTACAAGATATGGAACACAGGTTTGGGTTATTCTACTTCTACATCAAAGATATTGTATTTATTTTTCTTCAAGGTCATTACACAGAGCCTACATTTGGAGAATCTTCGATTGCATACATTGTTTCCTTCCCTAATTTGATGTCACAAAAAGGGGGAGATATTGATGCTTAACTTGAGGAGAAGCAATTTGAAGATGATGTACCACATACAAGAGATATACAAAGAGTTTTGCCGACATCAACTAGGGGAAGATTGTTGGGTCTAAAAAGTTGATGTGGCAGAAACTCAAAACGAATAAAACATGAGGGGATTTGTTAATTCCGCTGACACGTTGTGTCTAGCCGCTGACAAATTTCTACGCTGATGAAATTCTATTTAGGTTGAATATTCAGAATATTGTTTATCAATATTCTCTATATGGTCTATTTAAATATAAGATTTACATGTTTATTTGGTCTTATCTCTTGTAAACCCTGGTTCTTCCACTATAAAAGGAACCAAGGGTCTTAGGTTTTATTCATTCATTCGTATACAATGTAAACCTGAAGTGTGTGTCGTACTAGGCGTGGGATTAAATGTATACACGCCTAGTGGTTGTTTGTTATTAATAATACAAGCAATCATTGGGAAAATTTCATCTTGTTATTGTTCTTAAACACCTTGTTTAGCATGTTATATTTTATTCCGCCTTGATTCAATCAAGTGAGTATTGCATGTTCCTAACAGCCTAAAGATCCGTGAATCTTAGGATTTCACATAGTGAACTAAAAGCTAAATTAGTTAAGTTGGAGAAAAATAAGGAAGTTGATTTAGGTTGTCTAAGTTGTGAGAGTCTTAGAAAAGAGAATGAAGATCTCAAGAGCACTTCCATTAAATTGGAAAAGTTCATGAAAAGTACTAGTGCTCTTGACGACATGTTAAGTAGACAAATTCATTCTAAAGAAAGACTTGGTTTAGGTTTTGACACTAATGAAACATCTACTAGTAAACCAAAACAAGTTACGTTTTTTTGAGAAAAGGCATGTTGCCCGCGGATCCATAAAGTACGTGGCGGTTCCATATAATTATGGAACCCTCGGGCATGATAATGAACCGCGGACATAGACTCTGAAAAGTGAAGATTCTCAAATTTCTGAAAAAATCTATTTTAGGTAAAGGGCCAAAACATCTTGTTATTAACAATGTCAAATTACCTATCCTTAATAAAAAGGAGCTTAATAAGTTAATACACCTTTAAGTAAACCTTTAATGGGAATGAAGGATCACTCAAGAAAATCATCTACTCCTTCAAGAGTTCGAAATGATTCAAGGCCTAGAAGTAGAACACCTACACCTAAAAACAATAAACACTCCAAGTCACGACTTATGAGTAAGACACCCACACCATGAAATAATAATAGTTCTAAATCAATGTCTAAAACACCTAAGAAAAACAATGGACGTCAAAATGCTCATATGAATTGAAATAATTTCCAACAACAATGTTTTTTTTCCGTAGGGTATGTGTCCTCCATTCATGCATCTCAACCAAATGCAAGGGATGTTTGAACTAACAACTTTGGACCCATAGGATATTGGGGACCAAATGTTTGATTTTGTGTATTGTTACCTAGATATGCTTGGGAATTGATTTGGAGCCCGACGAGTGGATTAAGGATAGTGGTTGATCTAAACACATGACGGGTAATCGAAGTTTGTTCTCTACTTACAAAGCATATAATGGAGGTAACTTCACATTCGCTATTAACTACGTGGTAACATCATTGGCAAATGTACGGTTTCTTTTGACTCAATGACCATTGAAAATGTTGAGCACGTAGATAACTTAGGTTCTAATTTACTAAATGTCAAATTTGTGACAGTAAGTGTAAGGTCATCTTTTCCAAACATGATAGCGAAATCGTAAAAGATGGAAAGATCATTGGAAAAGATGTTAGAAAGCATGGAATTTATGTCATGAAGGTCAATAGGAAGTCTAAGGATAACTTATGTCTAGCGACTTTAGATGATAGTTAGACTCTTTAGCATAAGAGATTAGGGCACGCTAATATGCGTTTGATTCAATCTTTAGTCTCTAAGGAGTTGGTAAGACATCTCCCCAAGATGAAGTTTGATAGTTACTTTTGTGATGTTTGCAAAGTTAGGAAGAAAGTTCACTCAAGTCACACGGCCAAGAATTTGGTATCTACCTCTCGATGCCTAGAGCTCCTGCATATGGATCTCTTTGGACCTTCCGCCATACGGAGTTATGGAGGTAACCTTTATACCCTAGTTATAGTTGATGACTATTCGAGATTCACTTGGACTAGATTTTTGGATAATAAGAATGAAGCTTTCGATCATTTCGAAGTCTTTAGTCGGAAGATCTAAAATTAATTAGGATGTCCAATTGTTTCTATTAGGACGGATCATGGTAGGAATTTGATAATGAAGTGCAATTTGGTGCCTTTTGTGAAGCTCATGGTATCACCAATAACTTCTCGGATCCTCGCACTCCACAGTCAAATAGGGTAGTTAAAAGGAAGAATATGACTATCCAATAGATGAGTAGGACCATGCTAAACGAGCAATCCTTACCTAAATTTTTTTGGTGCAATGTCGTTGACACGTCGACCTATATTCTCAACCGTATTCGTATTCGACCTTTTCTAGGAAAGACACCCTATGAGATTCTTAAAGGTAAGAAACCCTCATTAGAATACTTTGAGGTGTTTGGAAGCAAGTGCTTCATTCTCAACACCAAATATTACCTTACTAAGTTCGACCTAAAGTCGTTCGAAGATATCTTTTTAGGTTATTCTCAAACTAGTAAAGCCCACATAGTCCTCAATAGAACCTCAAGTGTAATCAAAGAATCACTCAACGTGACATTCGATGAAACTCCATCTTTATCTAAGACACCACCTTTAGTAGATGATGACCTAGATGAAATGGACATAGATAAAGCTAAAGAGGTTTGAAAACTAGGAGTTGAAGACCTTAATGTTAAAAAGGAAGTAAACATTAAGGAGTTTAAGGATCATGTCTTAGATAACGTCATAGGCGATTTTAATCAAAGGACCCTTAGATCTCAAGTCCAAGACAAATTAACTTCTTTTGCTTCGTCTCCTTGATTGAACCAAAGAATGTTAAATAAGATTTAATGGATGAGAGTTGGGTCATCGCCATGAAAGAAGAATTGAAACAATTACTTGTTAATGATGTTTGGAAACTTGTTCCTCAACCTAGAAGTACTACCATTATAGGAACCAAATGGGTCTACAGAAATAAGTTAGACGAGAACGGTGTTGTGTCTCGTAACAAGGCTAGACTTGTAGCTCAAGGCTATAATCAACAAGAAGGTATTGATTATGATGAGACATACGCATTGTTAGCAAGGTTAGTGTCTATTAGGATCCTTTTAGCTTATGTTGTGCTCTAGACTTTAAGCTTCAACAAATAGATGTAAAGAGTGCATTTCTTAACAATTTGATCAATGAGGAGGTATATGTGGCTCAACCTCTCGGCTTCATTGATTTTGAGAAACCGGATCATGTTTACAAGCTTAAGAAAGCTCTTTATGGTCTTAAACAAGCACCCAAAGCTTGGTATGATAGACTTAAAGCGTTTCTTGTAAAACATGAGTATACCATGGGAATGGTAGACAATACGCTCTTTACAAAGAAGATAGGATCTCACCTTATCATTGTTCAAATATATGTTGATGACATTATATTTGGTTCAACTTGTCAAAGTATGTGTGATGACTTTGCCAAAATCATGCATGATGAGTTTGAAATGAGCATGATGGGTGAACTTAACTTCTTTTTAGGACTCCAAATTAGACAAATGGATGATGGTATTTTCTTTAATCAATCTAAGTATGTTAAAGAAATGCTAAAGAAATTTGGATTAGAGGACTCTAAGCCGATGAAGACTCCCATGGCCTCAGATACTAAACTCACTGTAGATGATGATTGTGAGTCGGTAGACAATACCAAATATAGAGGTATGATTAGTAATTTGTTATACATAACGACAAGTCGATCGAATATCATGTTTAGTGTTTGCCTTTGTGCTCGCTTCCAAGAGGCTCCCAAAACCTCTCATCTTGAAGCGGTTAAGCGTATCTTCCGATACATTAAAGGTACTATGCATTTAGGATTGTGGTATCCTAAAGGGACCGACGTAGAAACCATAATATATACTGACTCGGATCATGCGGGAGACTATGTGGACTGAAAAAGCACTAACGGTATTTGTACCTTCATGGGTTGTTGTTTAACTTCTTGCTTCTCTAAGAAACAAACCGCTCTTGACATACCCACCTCGGAAGCCAAGTATGTGAGTGCTGGTAAAGCTTATCAACAAGCTCTATGGATGAAGCAAGCGCTTGTTGATTACGGGATTACACTCAATGATGTTCCCATCATGTGTGATAATAATGGTGCAATAGACCTTGGTAAGAATCCCGTGCAACATTCGCGAACTAAGCACATAGATATTCGCCACCATTTCCTTAGGGATAATGTTCAAAAGGGGAACATTTAGATTGAGAAGGTACCCTCGGTAGAAAACTTAGCCGACATCTTCACTAAGCTACTTAAGAGGGAACCTTTTAATTACTTGCGTCTAGGTCTAGGTTTGATGAAACATATACCTTGATTGTGATTGTTTTATCGATTCTTTTCTCTTTTGTGTCGTTATTTTCTTTGAGTCTCTTTAAACTCTTTTGAAAATTCTTCTATCTCTATTTTTCAAAATGTCTCAAAGTTCTTTCTAAAATGGTCGAGAAATGTTTTTGCATTGTTAATTCATTCTAAAAACGTTTTTAATGGTTTATTGCTATTGATATCGAACATACATAATTCATATACATGTGTCACTCAATTATAGCGAGAACAACGTTGAACTATGGAGGATTAATGTGTCATGACTATGTGTCTAGATAATCAGACCTCCAACATCGATTTTACTTTAAAATCTAAGAATTTTGGTCAAAGTCGTGTTTGTTGAGTTATTGTGTGTTTCTTAGCCTTTTATTGCTCTTAAGCATGGCTTTATGATAAGTTAGACTAGAATATTAGGATTTACTGAATTGGAAAATTCTCTGTGTCCTTCAAAACGCACCCCCTGTCGGCGGATCCTTAAATGTCCGGCGGATCCATATATGTATGGAACCGCGGTCACGGGCAGAAGCATACAAAAACGGGTTTTCTGAAACTCCAAAATTGCTCCAACACTTTTTGGAATCTTTGTTTCAGACCTTTGACCACTCCCAAAATATCTTGTGCTTTCTCTATATGTCAACCCATAAAATTTGCAAGTGTAATATACGCTATGTTTGAATAGGAGTGGGAAAGCCACTAGAAATTTTTGCTTTTTGTGTATTACATGGTAGAATGAACTGCTTCTCACACCATAAACTATTATAACCACACATTCCTATAATAATGAAATACACAAGTCTAAACTATAAAAGAAATCTAATAAGTTTAATATTAATAAGAACATCTCAAATATAACCATGATGCCCTAAATTCCCTTAGAAACCATAGAATTCCTATAAATGAATTATAAACTCAAGAATGGTAAAACATGAATGGAGAAAACTTATGAATAAATTATTATGGAACATAAACAAGTTATAAAGTATACTCTAAGGACATAATAATACCTAATAATGGCAAGAACAAACCATCCAAAGCTAAGTACAAGCAATTGTACATAATAGTCAAGATCACCGCCTAGAAACCTTGATAAACAATATTTCAAGCAATGTGAATATATAAAATCCATGTAATATTATCAAAAACAATGTACTAATTACAATCTATCATATAAAGTAAAGTTAATTGATCCCAAATTGCTACTATTCACTAATCTAAGGCTAATTACAAGTTAAGACCTAGTAACCAAGATTAGCATATAAAATCTATTATACATTGAAGTAGAGTCTAATCTTTTACCACAAATTATAAAACTCAACTAAATATCATATTAAGATTACACATTCATCTCAAGTCAAGTTACAAGTTGGTAAAGCATAAGGTACAAGTTATCAAAGCATAGGATCTTAAGCTCCCTAAATCAACCCTAGAATATGATCAATCTATATAAACCCTCAAACTAAGAATGTAGAACCCATAGAAGACATAAAAATATCAAATAAGCCATAGAATAAGCATACATAAGGATATAAACCCTAATTACCCAAGTTAGAAAATCATTAGGATTAATGACCTAAAAACCCTAATATTAAGAAATCTACATGGAATCACTACCAAGTTCTTTTTGGGCAAGTCTATAAATACTTATAGGACTTCATTAAGATTATAAGATTATATTAAGACAATGTACAAGTAACCTAATGCACAAGGTACAAGATTTTAATGCATGACTTGTAAATTAGGTCAAAATAGGTATTTTCACTCTTTAGACATGTTTACCTAAACTAAACCCTTAAACCAAGTGTGATAACTCATTAGACACTTAAAACTCAATTTATAGGACATAAATTAAGTTTACATCAGTATTCAATTGAAGGATAAAGCTTTTTACTAAGATTTAACCCTATATCATTAGAAAACCCTAATCTACAAATGTATACTTCCTATTTTCACATCAAACCTTTGTTAAACCTCAAACCAAGGACCCAAACCTCTTAAATAGAATTTATAAACCCTAATTAAGCACTAATAGTTAACTAATCACTTTCCCAAGTCCTTAATCACCAAAAACACAAACCATAAGTTACAAGCCCTAGAAATAGAATCCGGTTTTGTAATTTCCCTCCAAAACTCATTTTCAAACCATTTCCCTTCATTACAAGTTTGAAAACCTGATATTTAACAATCCTAAGATACTTTAGGAGTGTGACAAGTAGGTGGATCACCTCCTTGCTTGCTACACATCACCAATCTTATCTATATGTTTTCGTGACACATTTTGAACCACAAGGAAGGATTAGGACTAAGCTATAAGCTATGAACTTGTGTAGATCTTCACTAGCCTTCATTAGTAATACCTCTATCTATCTTACACGTTTAGATACATAACTTGGAGGCTAAAGGTGAAAACAAGTATAAATAGGGGCGTATGTGTTTCATTTGAACTTGCACCCTGTTTCCTTTGTATCTCATACCCATTATCCATTTCCACCTCTATATACGTCTTAGGACATCCCACAAGACCAAAAACAAGGTCTAGAAGGTAGCAATTGAAGCTCTTGAAGCTTTGATAGCAAGTTGTGTTCATAAGAAGCCAAAAGGAGCCATTTTGGAGCTACCTAGGTAAAATTTATGTTAACCAAGCTTTATTCTTGTTATAATGTTTATTTAGACTTTTTATAATGCCAAAATTATGTTAAAATATAATCTAAAAGAAACTAAGTCATTTCATCATTTTAAATGAAAGTTATATGTTAAATATGTCTTAAAACCCAAGTTTTGTAATTTACATAAAATAATAAGCAAAAACCCATTTCAAAAGCTATATTTTTGAAGAAATGTTGTTATTATGATTCTAAATGTGTTCATAAACTTTGTTTTCAAATCCTAGATCATTTGGATCATTTTTGAGCTTGTGATGTGATTTTTACAAGTTTAGGAACTAAAACTGTCAATTTTGAAACTATTTAACATTTTAGTCCAAAAATGTAGTTTTATGAAAGTATAAGCTATAAGAATAAATTTTGGAAAGTTTGAGGCCCTAAGGTTAAATATTGAAGGTTTAAATTGTAATTTATGAAACTCTATACTTTAGGGGTTAAAAGTGTAATTATGCCAAAATATAACCAAAAGGACTATTTTTGCCAACTTTGAAACTAAAGAAGATTAATCATAAATAAAGTGGAAGTAATGAAAGTATCATGTTAGTAGGTAACTTTGTACAAAGATGTTCCATCTCGATATTACGTTCTGACAGAGTGGTTGGGTTTACGATTGAAAGTGCCCTCGCTCCTCAAACATTTATAGAATGGCTTCTGAGTATGATGGCCCGAACAATGGTGCTAGAATTACAATCAAATAATAAAAAGAGAAAATAACCAAATACCTAAAGAGATTGATTAAATGATTAAGAACTTAATCCCATACCAATTATGTTAAAAAACAGGTTGTTCTGAGACCACGTTCTTGTTTGTTAGCTCAAGTTGATCTGTGTGACATAAACCCAACAAGATTACTGGATATAAGGTGAGTTCATATCCTCACTTCTAAATGCTTTCTAAATGATTTCAAAACCCGTGAGGGGGATATATGCTAAAATGGAATACAAGTATTTTTGGTATGCTTTCCAGATATGATTCATTGACACTATGTTTACTGCTGCCTATGAAAGTTCCTTTTTAATTGTGAACCCGCTAATCATTTCTCAGAATGAACGTCAATATCGTAAATAGTAATATTGGAGACTGACATCTCCTGTCTGGGTAAGTCGCACTTTCTAGCACCTCAGTGGTCAAACATGCATTCTTTATTTTGCTAATAAGGATAGTTTGGCAGACTTCCTCATAAGGGAAAATTTTGGTTCCTATGTCTAGTCGAGGTATCATGAGCTTAGTGCAATTTAATCATCTTTTTATTCAAACTTACGAGCAAATAACAACGTAGCTCAGGAAAAAGGATCTTTTATTCAAACTGATTTTTAAAACCTATGAATTCACTCAACCTTTGTGTTGACTTTAAGCATATATTTCAGGTATTGAAATTGATAGCATGGAGCAGTATACTAATGACGTGGAGAGATATAATCTTGGAAGATTTTGTCATTCAAACCTATTTTCTAGATCTCGTGAACCTGTCATGTACAGCGTATGTACAATTGTTTTATTGAAAATCTCTGAATTTGAATGATAAATTTATAAAGAATAAATGAAGTTTATTTAAACACTCTTTTGAGTTGTTTTCTATCACTTTGCTTTCATATCATGAAGTAATACCCCTAAAAATATTATTCCGTTGCGTCAAGGTAAAAGTGGGGGTGTTACAGAGTGGCATCAGAGCTATAGTTATAGAGAATTAAGAGATTTAAAAATCTTAACTATAACTGATTTTCTTAAATAAGATTTCCAAGTGAAGTCTCCGCGTCAAAAATCATGCTGCTGCAAAAAGTTGTAAGTGACATTTAAGATTTCTAGTAATGTTATTATGTGTTTAAATGATAGTATGTGTTAATAATATAGTGCTAACTACTGATAGAAGTAATTTTTCTTTTTGCCGACGTCATCCGAAATATGACTTCCTATTTTCATCCCATCGTTATATCTGATTCGGAACCAGAAAATCTTTACCTTTTGGATTTTCTTAAACCTTTAGTACTAGCCCTTTCTGCCAATAATAATCACCTTAACCCTTTTTCACCAGAAAATAATCCCCAACCAAATTATGAAAATATACCTATTCCGCAGTATCAAACTCCTTCATCCCAAGCTTCCAATAATATCCCAAATAACCAAAACCTATTTGTTAAACAAATGGAGAATATGATCAACTATTTCAATGAAGTGCCACCTAACCGTATTGAGGATTTAGAATATGAAGTCGAAAGACGAAGGTGTGAACAAGAAATGATGCAAAAGGAAATAGATAAACTAGAGAATAATTTTGTAAGAATAAGCAATGAGAATTTTGAGTTACGTAATAGGCAAAGGATAAATGAAGAGGAAATCACCTTAGCAAGAGTAAGAATGACAGCAATGGAAAAACTTATCAAGGATATTCAAGTTCGACACCAAGACAATATCAAAGCTCTCTTAGCAGAAATTAAGAATCCCCAGGAAAAGAAATAGACCAGCTTAATAATATTTCAGCTTCCCAAAAGCCTGGTAAATATTTTAGCTATGAGTCTTTACTTTTATGTAACAAATAAGCTTATCTGTCCATCAGTAAAGCAAATTGTTAGTAAATAAAATTTTCTTTTTCATCTTTCCTTTATTTGCATATTATTCTAGAAAAGAGAAATACTTGAAAAGTATAAGTCTTAAAAAGATTTATAGCAAAAGAGAGATATTATCTTAAACTAAAAAGGACTTCTCAAGTCTATTTGGTTAAAAAGAGTATCAATCTAAATAAATGATAAATAACCTAAGAAACCTAGGACAAGTTGTTAGTTGTGTGAGCCCTATAAACCTATTCCCTAAAAACTTTTATGTTTCTAAATTTTTGAAAAATTTATGCTCGTAAAGCGTTGTATGTATACACATATGACAAATGCTTAAATAGACATGTATATCTAAATTTCAAAAAAAAATCTAATTTCAGAATGATACATTTAAGGACATCAGTATCTTCTACCCTAAATCCCGAAAGACTTCAGCGAATAACTAACGATGAAGTAGCTACAGACTTAAAAATACCAATCTTCAAAATACTAAGGAATACTAATCCAACGGAAGACTATATAACTAGCCAGTTATATAAATTCCAAGGAAATGAAGATGTTATTAGTATTGCCCATTGGATTAAGAGGACAAAAACAATTTTCTCCCAAAATAGTTGCATTGAGGATCACCAAGTAAAGCTTGCTATTAGTACCTTAACTAATGAAGCATTTTCATGGTGTAATTACTATACTCAACTTGTTGGTTCAGACGAAGCCTATAAGACGAAATGGTTAGATTTTAAGTGCCTCCTAATAACCCGATATTATCCTTCAAAAGAAATCGAGAAAGTGAAAAGGGAATTTTGCAACCTAGTAACACGAGAAATTGATTTCAAAGCCTATTTGAGAAAATTTCAAGAGTTAGCAGAATTGTATCCTACCACTGATTCACAAAGGATGATGAAGGCTTTTATCAAAAGATTTCCCCAAAGATTTAGAAGGATGATTATTATTTCTAAACCCCATAGTTTAGAAGAAGCCATTAAGATTTCTCAGAAATTAATGGATCATGTAATCAAGCACAATCCTGTGCAAGAATCCAGCACCCTTAAACGTAAATTTATCAAAGAAGAAGAAGAATCTGTTGAAACTAAACCCAATCCCTTAAACTTTACCTATTATCCCTATTTTCCCTACCTATACTACCCAAATACTAACCTAGTTAACCATTCCCAATCAATAAAATACGACGACTATGCTAGATACATTCCCCAATGTATGAATTGTCTATTGCATCACACTGGAAACTGCATAACAAAGTGCTAGAACTGCTTCAAAATAGGTCATCAAACACGATACTGTTGGAGCAAGGCGAATTTTTAGACTTTTCTAAGATTTTCGTGCTTTGTAAATGAATAAGTGTGTTAAACATACGTGAATATTATCAATAAAAATCTATGAAGTTTTTTATTTCATTTTCTAAGTGTTATTTTACTTCACTATCTGGCAGAATAACTCATTTGTGTTACATGTACTTAGAATTACATGTGTTTGATTTTTCTTTAGACTAAATATTCAACTTATGTCTTAACGGAATTTCGAAATCTGAATTACAAAATGTTTAACCTAAGATTTTCTTATGAAAAATAGGTAAGAACAAGTAATGAGAAACTTATTTCAGAATTTCTTAAGATACGACATGACACCATCTAGATCATTGTCAATAGTATTTCATAAAGGATATGGAAAATTTAACAAGGTTATTCCCAAAATAATCTGTTGACATAAAGTGCCGATATCTACAATATTGAATACATTAAGAAAGAACGTTTCCCTCTATACCAATAGGTTTAAGTGAGAGAACTATCCAGATATTGGAATTTCATACTCCATGTATGCATTACATTATCTGGAATTGCACCTATCCTATGAAGGTATTATAGTAATAGATCATTCATAGTGCAATAAGAAATAAGTGTTAACTGTTTACCAAATTAAAATGATGATTTGTGAAACATTTTTCCAAGAGGAATCACAAATATTTTTCAAGAAGGATGAGAAACCACACCATGTAAAACAGTATTAACATTGGTGAAATGCTTTCCTTATTGATTTTAAGAGATGCAATAATCAATCCCTAATTTTTAGGTAAACTGTGACTTATTAACTTGAGTTTTACCCATAGAAACTCATAAATAATCACATTTCCCTTCCTATTTAGAGAACTAAAGAGGATTTACCTGATTAATTGGTACGATTTACACTCATTCTTGTAATCTTTATAAGATTTCATTACAACCTAATTGGTCAATATATCATAAGTGCTTATGCTTCATGATAGCTCTAATAGAAGAGATTGATTAAAGAAAAGAAATAACAACAGTAGGAACTTTATTCATTTATATATGAATTGAATGTTAAGTAGAACACAAGAACTACATCTGCCTGTTTGATACACTACGATTATAATCTCGGGACGAGATTTCTTTAAGGGGAAGAGGCTATGACAACCCATAAAATTTGCAAGTGTAATATATGCTATGTTTGAATAGGAGTGGAAAAGCCACTAGAAATTTTTGCTTTTTGTGTATTACATGGTAGAATGAACTGCTTCTCACACCATAAGCTATTATAACCACACATTCCTATAATAATGAAAGACACAAGTCTAAACTATAAAAGAAATCTATTATGTTTAATATTAATAAGAACATCTCAAATATAACCATGATGCCCTAAATTCCCTTAGAAACCCTTGAATTCCTATAAATGAATTGTAAACTCTAGAATGGTAAAACAAAAATGGAGAACACTTATGAATAAATTACTATGGAACATAAAAAAGTTATAAAGTATACTCTAAGGACATAATAATACCTAAGAATGGCAAGAACAAACCATGCAAAGGTAAGTACAAGCAATTGTACATAATAGTCTAGATCACCACCTAGAAACCTTGATAAACAATATTTCAAGCAATGTGACTATATAAAATCCATGTACTATTATAAAAAAAGTGTACTTATTACAATATATCATATAAAGGAAAGTTAATTGATCCCAAATTGCTACTATTCACTAATCCAAGGCTAATTACAAGTTAAGACCTAGTAACCAAGATTAGCATATAAAATCCATTATACATTGAATTAGAGTCTAATCTTTTACCACAAACTATAAAACTAAACTACATATCATATTAAGATTATACATTCATTTCAAGTCAAGTTACAAGTTGGTAAAGCATAAGGTACACGTTATCAAAGCATAGGATCTTAAGCTCCCTTAATCAACCCTAGAATATGATCAATCTATATAAACCCTCAAACTAAGAATGTAGAACCCAAAGAAGACATAAACATATCAAATAAGACCTAGAATAATCATACATAAGGATATAAACCCTAATTACCCAAGTTAGAAAATCATTAGGATTAATAACCTAAAAACCCTAATATTAAGAAATCTACATGGAATCACTACCTAGTTCTTTTTGGACAAGTATATAAATATTTATAGGACTTAATTAAGGTTATAAGATTATATTAAGACAATGTACAACTAACCTAATCCACAAGCTACAAGATTTCAATGCATGACTTCAAAATAGGCATTTTCACTCTTTAGACATGTTTACCTAAACTAAACCCTTAAACCAAGTGTGAGAACTCATTGGACACTTAAAACTCAATGTATAGGACCTAAATTAAGTTTACATCAATAGTAAATTGAAGGATAAAGCCTTTTACTAAGATTTAACCCTAGTCATTAGAAAACCCTAATCTACAAATGTATACTTCCCATTTTCACATCAAACCTTTATTAAACATCAAAACAAGGACCCAAATCTCTTAAATAGAATGTCTAAAACCTAATTAAGCCCTAATAATTCACTAATCACTTTCCCAAGTCCTTAATCACCAAGAACACAAACCATAAGTTACAAGCCGTAGAAATAGAATCCGGTTTTTTAATTTCCCTCCAAAACTCATTTTCAAACTATTTCCCTCCATTCCAAGTTTTAAAACCTGATGATACAAGGCTTTTGCCCGTATAAAAATTAAAGATTAAGTTCGTGTTCTCGGTATCTTAACGAATTGATCTTAGCTCTCTATGTGTGACTTAGTTGATCTTTAGTGAAAAAGAATATTTTTGGGTGATTTTAAATTTAAATACAAAGACTTAAAAGTAAAAGTGCTCTTAAAGTAAATCTAAGTCTAATTAAAGTAAAGTGCGAGTATTTTAAAATGTGACTAAAATTAAAGGGCACTAAAGTAAACTTAAATCTATCTAAGGCAAACTTAAAGTGCGACTAAAACTAAGGCAAATAATCTAAAAGTGCAATTAAATAAAAAGGCAAGTAAAATGAAGCTTGAAGATAAAAATTAAAGATAAAAGCTAATAAGAACCTGAATACAGCTCATTCGGAATAAACCTTCGTTTGGAACAATCACTCGTCCTAAATGTCACCTTTGGTTGAAATGATTCTTCTTCACTTGGAATATTACCAAAATCCTTGATCCGGAACAAATTTGTCTGAATATGTCACTTATCCAAAACAATCCTTCGTTCGGAACTTGCTGATTCGGAACTTGTAAATCTTGCCTTGATTCGGAAGTTTTGGTCACCCCTTGATTCGGAACTTTCCGGACGAGGTTCCTTTATTCGGAACTTTTGAAGTTCCGAATGAAGGCCCTTGGTTCGGAACTGTTGGAATTGGTTCGGAAGTTACTGATTCGGAAGGTTCCGAATGAAGAGTCTTGGTTCGGAAGTTTTGACTTCCGAATGAACAAGTTTGGTTCGGAACATGTGAAGTTCTGAATGAGCAACCTTGGTTCGGAAGTTTTGACTTCCGGATGAAGCTCCTTGATTCGGAACTTTGGACTTCCGAATGAAGCCTTCTATCCTTTCCTTGGTTCGAAACTTTTTCTGGAAACACAGAAACAAAGCAAAACTCTTCCGAAGAACAAGGAAGATGAGTACCAGCAGATATAAACAAAAAGTAAGCAAAATCAAACACACGTATTAATAAAAACAGTAACGAACCAACAAATAAGCATCAACAAACAATCAAAAACATGAAATTAAACAACTTTAACCATAATAATCAAAAACCACTTTGGATCAAAATAAAAGCATGAACATGAACATAACATAAACTCATGAATCAAAGAATAAGAAAGGTAGATAAGAGATTGACAAGATAAAGTAAAGATTGACAATAATTAAATGAAAACTTACTTGAAATTAAATGAATTTAAGGTGCGAGACAAGGTAATTAAATTGACAAATAATGTAAATGACAAGTATTTAAATGGTGGAAGAACTAGTGTCACCCTAGCCAACCAGAAAGAAAAGTAATCAAGCCTAATCTATTTATAGGGGAGGATTAAGGAAGCTTCCTCCCCTCTTTCCTTTCTTCTTAATTACAAGTTTAAGTCCCTCATTTTATTAATCTTCATTAATTGCGTACTTAGTCCTTTTCTTCTAATCTTCTTTAATCTTGGACTTTAAGGGACTTTTGACTTCGGGATTTCTTTTGAATTCGTCTTTAAATTTTTCAATAAAATAGACTTGAATTCTTCGGCTTTTGATAAACTTCCGTCTTTTGACTTTTTCTTCGATAAATCTTCAGAATTGGTCGTGGACTTCCGTTCTTTTTGCACTCTTGACTTCTTGACTTCGTCTTTTATCCTTTTCTTCAATAAAAGTCCATAAATGCCCGTGAATGTCCGTGTTTTCTCCACTTTTCATAATTTCATCCTAAATTGCAACAAAAACACAAACCACGCATAATTCCGACATAAAAGACATGAAATACACGTTTAGGTCCGGTTATTATTGTAATTAAGTGGTAGAAAAGATGGGTGTTTACACACCTATCAAATCCCCTACACTTGACCATTGCAATGTCCTCATGCAATGCATTAGTTACAAAGCAAGATTACACTTTTCATCATAATCAATCCACGTTGGCCTTTATTAAAGAGATAGAAAATTAAAAACATACAAAATAAAGAAATCAAAAGCATACCTTGGGTTTTTTAAAATGTTATGAATAATCATCATCCTCAAGTTTTCACTTTCTCCAAACCAAGCTTAAAAACGAGATCATTGTTATTATAAGTTAGTAAACTAACACGAACTCATGTGGGCCAATTACTCACTTAGACTCCCTTATTCCTAGGTGTATCTCTTATATTTTATTATTTGTCTTGAATGATCATGAAGATGCATTGTTTGACTTATTTCGATAGTTATTTAGTCTGAAAATAAAGTGCACGATTTAATCAATAGTTAGCTAAAGGACCAAATCTTTTAAAACTGCTTCTCGGGATATCAGAAAGTTCATATCTTGTCATAACTTGGTTCGCGATTTGAGACCTTTCTCGGGCCGATATTTGGCAGCGACTTCATACTTCAAATCTTGAGAGACGTTCATGAAATAATGGTCTTCTCTTCATAATTGGAATTTCTTCACTTGAAGTTTTGAGAGATTCATACTTGGACCACGACTTCTTCATTTTTTCTCCAATCTTTATTTTGGACTTTGATATACAACGATCCGCCTCCTTTTATGACTTGGATCTATTTATCCTCATACCTTGTTAGGGTCTTTTCGGATACACTTCTCCATGACTTTTGGGGATTTTTGCTTTACGTCGTGTGTCTCGATCCTTCATATTGATTTTTGATAAATGATTCTTCACATCACTTTGGATCTTTAGCAACAAAACATAGCCCTCATGCCTTGTTAGGGCCTTCTCGGACTCGCCAATCTTCGCGCCCCGCTTCATAAGTTATGCCTTGGCTATGAACTCTCGTCATTACCGAGCAACTTTTAAACGATCTGGGGCTAGAAGCTAAGTAACTTTTCAAATCGTACAACCTTATTTATTAGCAAATAAATTATTAGCAAGCGATGGGAGAATAGGCTCATAATTAACTCACATAAATTCATGAAAGAATACCGAACTTATAATTGGCTCTATCATCTCTCGTTCTCCACAGTTTAAAATCTCAAGTAATGAGACTCGTGGATACTTAGCCTCTTAAATCAAAGTTTTGGGTTTTCGAGTCGCCTATAGGATCTTGCAAATTGTTAGACTTTTTCAAGCTTAGAAATCGCATTTTAAAGTTCCCTTGATAAACGACTCTCTAGGATCAATTATAGGAACTTGCGAAAAGTTCTTGTTCTTAACCCGTGAGAGTTAAGACTTTCGCGTTTTATAGCTCCCTATATAAAAGCCTAGCAAAACTTGACTTAAACACGTTAAGGATACTAGCTAGAGTAAACTCGGATTGAGTCAAAAGATTCACAACGTTTGAAAATTAAAACCACTTATTAAACATTTATTCTAGCAAAGAAAGAAAATAACTATACAAAAGGGAAAAACTAATAGGCCAAAATAGATCAAAAATTTTGAAAAGTGTCGAAAAATTGATTTTCCGGTTAAAATGAGGACAAAAACAAGGAAAAGACCACTTAACTTAGATAGAAGTCCCCCTACACTTAAGATAAACATTGTCCTCAATGTTTAAGCATGTGGGAGTAAGCTCCCCTACACTTAGGACATTGTGCACGTTGTTTAAATCTTGCTAAGGAAAAGACAACTAAAGA
Organism: Glebionis coronaria; assembly: GCA_025667525.1. Taxonomy (NCBI): domain Eukaryota; kingdom Viridiplantae; phylum Streptophyta; class Magnoliopsida; order Asterales; family Asteraceae; genus Glebionis; species Glebionis coronaria. The sequence goes on along the minus strand of CM046874.1, from coordinate 628,100,340 downwards.
GATTCCTATTTTAATATTGAGGAAATATGAAATAGTGAATCGAAAAGAGTTTAGGATAGAACCGGGACGAAGTAGAACACGAAATCATGGGTCGTCAAGAATCATCAAGAGTGGATCATTGAAGCTCGAATCCCTGATTAAGAAGTGAGGAGAGGAAATAGCAATCCAAAGGGGTCCCCCCTACACTTATGGTAAAGAAAGCGGAAAGATAGATGCATGGGTTGCCTCCCAAGAAGCGCTTGATTTTTGTTAACCGAGTCGTGAGCCTGACTCGACCTTGATCATCAACGGAAGTAGCATGAAACAAATCCACCAGGATCAAAGACATAGTTTTCATCCATCAATAAGAACGAGCTTAAGGCGAACAAGGCAAGCCAAAAGAGAAATGGCAAGGTTCCCTTAAGCAGCGACGGAGCACGGTGGAAGCAAAGTTGAAGTGGAGCAAGTATGTGTTCAAAATTTCCAGAGATATTTCCTTTTATTTCATCAGGTGGATACTGAGATGGCTTAAAGATTTCAATACCGGGGTCGAACACCTTTTCCTTTAGGGGAAAATAGCACTCAGGCTCAGCCGAGTGTGAAGAAGATCCGCAAAGAAGCACAACCTCGTCCTCAGAAGTGGGACAAAGAGGTGTCAAATCATACGTGCAACGGATTTCGGTGTCGACCGGTTTCTTCTCCTTTGACAAGATGCTCTTCAAATCCAAAGTAGGATCAAGGCGATAATCTTCAAAGTCCAAAGGAGGAGCATCACTCTCATGAGGGAAGTATGTGTTGAGAAATTCAGAGAAATCTTCCTCAAATGAATAATCGTCCAAAGTAGGATCGAGTGATGGTGGAGGATCTTCATCATGTGAAGAATCGCTCGAGAGAGTATCCGCCTCATCAAAATCATCGAATGTGGGCAGCTCGGGATACTCAGAAGTACAATCAAAATCATCCGAATCTGAGCTAGAATCATCATCATCATAAGCATCAAAGACCGGTTGAGAATCAAAAATGGGAGAAGCGTCCAAAGTAGAGTGAGAATCATCCACATTATCTTCAAAGAGTGGATTATCAGTGGAAGACTCGAATAGAGGATTGTCATAGACGGTAAAGTCATCGAGCACATTTATCATATTCACTGATTCTCGGCTTCCAAAGGATTTGCCTGTAAGCTTTCCCATTTTAAAAACTTTAGAATCATCCCCGACTCGTAAGATTAACTCACCTTCGGCCACATCTATTAAAGCACGTCCGGTTCTCAAGAATGGCCGACCAAGTATTAGAGGAATACGAGGGTCCATTTCATAATCAACTACGACAAAATCGACCGGGAAGGTAAATGTGCCAACTTTGATAAACACGTCTTCGGCTATACCAACGGGGTAAGCGAGAGTGCGGTTTGCAAGTTCGAGAGTCATCTTTGTAGGAATGAGATCGGGCAATGATAGTGTTTTCCAAACACTGAGTGGCATAAGATTAATACTAGCCCCGAGATCAGCAAGGGCAGTAAATTCTTCAGTTTTGTTGAATACGCAAGACAACACAAAACGACCGGGATCTCCAAGCTTTTCCGGAAGTTCTCTAAGAAGGACTGCAGAGCAGTTTTCATTTAAGCGTGTATTGGCGAGTTCAAGTAACTTCTCCTTCTTGCTAAGCAATTCCTTGAATGCTTTGACAAATTTCGGCATGTGGCAAAGTGCTTCAACAAGGCTGATGTTGATGGTCATTTTAGATAGCATATCCACATATTTCATGACATTACAGTCATTCTTGGTTAGCTCGTTGGTCTTGCCTATGCGAGAAGGGTATGGGATTCTGGGCTGATAAGGGTTAGGTGGAGGTGTAGTTGGTGAAGGTTGTGATGTTGAAGGGTCCTTCCGAGATACATCGTCATGACGAGGCGGAGACGGTAATGGTGTACTATCACTAAGTGTAAGAGGAGTAGGGATACATGGTGATGGAGGAGGTGTAGATAATGGTGGTGAATCAGGTGGATTGACAATGGTAATTCCACTACGCGTAGTTATAGCACTCACATTAGCTCGCGGATTAGTGACGGTGTTTGAAGGTAGAGAACCCGAGGAAGAAGAAGGTTGAGCTTCGGGCAAGAAACTAGCCAATAGATTCTTTAATTCAGTTGTTTGAGTGATGAAGGAGGATTGAAGGTTTTCACGAACCTCGGTTCTGATGTCATTACCTTGCTTCAAGATATCTCCTTTCAAATTGATTATCTGGCTCTGTAGGTTCTTGATTTGCTCACCTTGAGTTCTCATGATTGTGTCAACATCGGGATTAATGGGTGGGTGTTGTTGGGTGGGTGGTTGATAAGGGTTAGAAGCACGAGGTGGGATTTGGTTGCTTCTATTGTAGTTGTTGGCGGGGTTTTGGTTTTGAGGAGAAAAACCGGGTGAAAGGTAATTGTTGGAACGGTAGCTCAGCAGGTTTCTATCCCCTTGTTGTCTAGCTTGGTAATTTTCCGGTGAATAATTACCATAAGCTGCATACACATTTTCCGGATTTCCTTGTGTCGAAGGACAATCGGTGTATGAGTGAGGACCGCCACATGTTTCACAAGGATTAGCGACTGCTTTAACTTGTTGTTGTTGGTTTGAAGCGAGAAGCGTAATACTTTTGCTCATTTCAGGCATCATGCGGGTGAGTTCGGTCATCTCAGGGTTTGCTGAGGTAGAAGAAACATTGACTCTCGTGTTGTTTCTAGAAGAAGCAGAAGAATCCCAGTTCTTATGATGAGTAGTCATGTTTTCAATTAACTCTCTACACTCTTCGGGTCTCCTTTTCATGAATGTGCCACCGGCGGCTGCATTGATCGTATCACGATCTCGAAAAGTCAATCCGTTGTAGAAAGTATCGATCAAGGTGACCGGAAGCATGTTGTGGTTTGGACAACGGTCGATCAAGACATTATATCTCTCCCATGCATCAAAAAGAGATTCATCGGGATCTTGCATGAAACCGCTGATCTGATTGCGAAGGCTTGTGACCATGGATGGTGGAAAGTAGCGCGACAAAAAGTGTTGAGTCATGTCATCCCAAGTGTGAATAGAATTCTTTGGGAGACGATCAAACCATTTCTCGGCATGATGTGATAGAGTATGTGGGAAAAGTTGTAAGCGGAGAACATCCATTGTGGCACCAGGCAACTTCATGCTTTGGGTGATTGTAATGAACTTGTCGAGGTGTTTGTTGGCATCATCATCAGGCAATCCTCTAAATGGGTTTGTTTGTACTTGCTGAATCATGTGGTGCTTCAACGAAAACTCAGGAGCGTTGATTTGCATCGGCGCAATCGGTCCTCCTCGTCCAAACATTGTTGGTTGACAAAGTTCCTCCATGGTCCGAAGATCGGGTTGTGGAAGAGCATTGTTGTTGTTATTATTATTATTGAGGTGCGGTAGTTGATTATTGTTGTTAACACCTGCCATATCTAAATCTTCTTGAGGCTCGGGCTCTTGATAATTAGAAGATCTAGTACGCATACACCTGAAAATGCAAAAGAAAACAAAACCAAACACAAAGACAATATATATACACAAGAAAGATAAAATCTTTTTGGATTTTTGAAATTTTTAATTTTTATGGTTTTTTATCAATTTTTAATTTTTATGAGTTTTTGGAATTTTTATGCAAGAAAAGTAACGTTCACAAGTGAACGGATCCCAAAAAGCAATGTGTCTCTCACAAAAAACTGTTGATCTTTACGAAAAGAGCCGGCAGCGGCGCCATTTGATACAAGGCTTTTGCCCGTATAAAAATTAAAGATTAAGTTCGTGTTCTCGGTATCTTAACGAATTGATCTTAGCTCTCTATGTGTGACTTAGTTGATCTTTAGTGAAAAAGAATATTTTTGGGTGATTTTAAATTTAAATACAAAGACTTAAAAGTAAAAGTGCTCTTAAAGTAAATCTAAGTCTAATTAAAGTAAAGTGCGAGTATTTTAAAATGTGACTAAAATTAAAGGGCACTAAAGTAAACTTAAATCTATCTAAGGCAAACTTAAAGTGCGACTAAAACTAAGGCAAATAATCTAAAAGTGCAATTAAATAAAAAGGCAAGTAAAATGAAGCTTGAAGATAAAAATTAAAGATAAAAGCTAATAAGAACCTGAATACAGCTCATTCGGAATAAACCTTCGTTTGGAACAATCACTCGTCCTAAATGTCACCTTTGGTTGAAATGATTCTTCTTCACTTGGAATATTACCAAAATCCTTGATCCGGAACAAATTTGTCTGAATATGTCACTTATCCAAAACAATCCTTCGTTCGGAACTTGCTGATTCGGAACTTGTAAATCTTGCCTTGATTCGGAAGTTTTGGTCACCCCTTGATTCGGAACTTTCCGGACGAGGTTCCTTTATTCGGAACTTTTGAAGTTCCGAATGAAGGCCCTTGGTTCGGAACTGTTGGAATTGGTTCGGAAGTTACTGATTCGGAAGGTTCCGAATGAAGAGTCTTGGTTCGGAAGTTTTGACTTCCGAATGAACAAGTTTGGTTCGGAACATGTGAAGTTCTGAATGAGCAACCTTGGTTCGGAAGTTTTGACTTCCGGATGAAGCTCCTTGATTCGGAACTTTGGACTTCCGAATGAAGCCTTCTATCCTTTCCTTGGTTCGAAACTTTTTCTGGAAACACAGAAACAAAGCAAAACTCTTCCGAAGAACAAGGAAGATGAGTACCAGCAGATATAAACAAAAAGTAAGCAAAATCAAACACACGTATTAATAAAAACAGTAACGAACCAACAAATAAGCATCAACAAACAATCAAAAACATGAAATTAAACAACTTTAACCATAATAATCAAAAACCACTTTGGATCAAAATAAAAGCATGAACATGAACATAACATAAACTCATGAATCAAAGAATAAGAAAGGTAGATAAGAGATTGACAAGATAAAGTAAAGATTGACAATAATTAAATGAAAACTTACTTGAAATTAAATGAATTTAAGGTGCGAGACAAGGTAATTAAATTGACAAATAATATAAATGACAAGTATTTAAATGGTGGAAGAACTAGTGTCACCCTAGCCAACCAGAAAGAAAAGTAATCAAGCCTAATCTATTTATAGGGGAGGATTAAGGAAGCTTCCTCCCCTCTTTCCTTTCTTCTTAATTACAAGTTTAAAATTGCGTACTTAGTCCTTTTCTTCTAATCTTCTTTAATCTTGGACTTTAAGGGACTTTTGACTTCGGGATTTCTTTTGAACTCGTCTTTAAATTTTTCAATAAAATAGACTTGAATTCTTCGGCTTTTGATAAACTTCCGTCTTTTGACTTTTTCTTCGATAAATCTTCAGAATTGGTCGTGGACTTCCGTTCTTTTTGCACTCTTGACTTCTTGACTTCGTCTTTTATCCTTTTCTTCAATAAAAGTCCATAAATGCCCGTGAATGTCCGTGTTTTCTCCACTTTTCATAATTTCATCCTAAATTGCAACAAAAACACAAACCACGCATAATTCCGACATAAAAGACATGAAATACACGTTTAGGTCCGGTTATTATTGTAATTAAGTGGTAGAAAAGATGGGTGTTTACACACCTATCACCTGATATTTATCAATCCTATGATATTTTAGGAATGTTAAAAGTACGTGGGTCACCTCTTTTCTTGCTACACATCACCATTCTTATCTATATGTTATCGTGACACATTTTGAACAACAAGGAAGGATTAAGACTAAGCTATAAGATATGAAATTGTGTAGATCTTCACTAGCTTTCATTATTCACCTCTATATCTATCTTACACGTTTAGATACATAAATTGGAGGCTAAGTGTGAAAAAAGTATAAATAAGGGCGTATGTGCTTCATTTGAACTTACACCCCGTTTCCTTTGTAGCTCATAACCATTATACATTTCCACCTCTATATACGTCTTAGGACATCCCACAAGACCAAAAACCAGGTCTAGAAGGTAGCCATTGAAGCTCTTGAAGCTTTGATAGCAAGTTGTGTTCATAAGAAGCCATAAGGAGCCATTTTGGAGCTACCTAGGTAAAATCTATGTTAACCAAGCTTTGATCTTGTTATAATGTTTATTTAGACTTTTTATAATGCCAAAATTATTTTAGAAAGATAATCTAAAAGAAACTAAGTCATTTCATCATTTTAAATGAAAGTTATAAATTAAAGATGTCTTAAAACCCTAGTTTTATAATTTACATAAAATAATAAGAAAAAACACATTTTAAAAGCTATAATTCTGAAGAATGTTTTTTTTATGATTATAAATGTGTTCATAAGCGTTTTTCAAATCCTAGATCATTTGGATCATTTTTGAGCTTGTTATGTGATTTTTACAACTTCGGGGACTAAAACTGTTAGTTTTGAAACTATTTAACATTTTGGGCCAAAATTATCTTTTTACGAAAGTATAAGCTATAATATTAAATTTTGGAACGTTTGAGACCCTAAGGTTAAACATTGAAGGTTTAAATTACAATTTATGAAACTATATACTTTAGGGGTTAAAAGTGTAATTATGCCAAAATGTAACCAAAAGGACTATTTTTGCCAACTTTGAAACTAAAGAAGATTAATCATGAATAAAGTAGAAGTAATGAAAGTATCATGTTAGTAGGTAACTTTGTACAAAGATGTTCCATCTCGATATTACGTTATGACTGAGTGGTTGGGTTTACGATTTAAAGTGCCCTCGTTCCTCAAACGTTTATAGAATGGATTTTGAGTATGATGGCCCGAACAATGGTGCTAGAATTACAATCAAATAATAAATAGAGAAAATAACCAAATACTTAAATTGATTGATCAAAAGATTAAAAACTTAATCCCATACAAATTATTTTAAAAACAGGTTGGTGTGAGACCACGTTCTTGTTTGTTAGGTCAAGTTGATCTGTGTGATATAAACCCAACAAGATACTGGTCATAAGGTGAGTTCATAGCATCACTTCTAAATGATTTCTAAATGATTTCAAAACCCGTGAGGGGGATATATGCTAAAATGGAATACAAGTATTTTTTGTATGCTTTCCAGATATGATTCATTGACACTATGTTTACTGCTGCATATGAAAGTCCCTTTTTATATGTGAACCGATAATCATTTCTCGGAATGAACGCTAATATCGTAAATAGTACTATTGGAGACTGACATCTCCTGTCTGGGTAAGTCGCACTTTCTAGCACCTCAGTGGTCAAACATGCATACTTTATTTTGCTAATAAGGATAGTGTGGCAGACTTCCTCATAAGGGAAAATTCTTGGTTCCTATGTCTAGTCGCGGTATCATGAGCTTAGTGCAATTGAATCATCTTTTTATTCAAAATTACTAGCAAATAACAACGTAGCTCAGGAAAAAAGATCTTGTATTCAAACTGATTTTTAAAACCTATGAATTCACTCAACCTTTGTGTTGAATTTAAGCATATATTTCAGGTATTGAAATTGATAGCATGGAGCAGCATACTAATGACGTGGAGAGATATAATCTTGGAATATTTTGTCATTCAAACCTATTTTCTAGATCTCGGGAACCTGTCATGTATAACGTATGTACAATTGTTTTATTGAAAATCTCTTATTTTGAATGATAAATTTATAAAGAATAAATGAAGTTTATTTAAACACTCTTTTGAGTTGTTTTCTATCACTTTGCTTTCATATCATGAAGTAATACCCCTAAAAATATTATTCCGCAGCGTCAAGGTAAAAGGGGGGTGCTACACTCTACTTAATCCTAAGCATTTTGCATCCATTTCTCAAATCAAAATGTCTTATTCACCAAATGAAATCCATGATTCACCTTTCTTTTCTCATATTTCTTTCAATCCAAATTCACCCAAGAACACAGTAAATCAAATCTCTTCTCCTTCAAAGGAAACTGATTTTGGAAACTCTCATTTTGCACCACTTTCCTTTGGTGTTCTTCCTCCATCACATGATAATGTCATGCATCATGGGAACATATTATCATTGTTGTCAATATTAACATCTTGCCATGTCTCATATCTATGATGAGTTGAATTACATCAAGAGTCTCCTAGTCAAGCCTCCTCTCCATTATGACTATGAGACCACTGCCAAGCATCCACCACCACATTTCGCTACCACTTCGTCTTCTAATTAAGTATGTAGGTTGCTTATTAATAAGACATCTAATTTAAGCAAATCTTATAGTTCTAGTGTAACTAGAATTTAATTTATGCTTAAGTTTTAGGCTTGTGTTTTATACATCTTTGTATGACTTGTTTTTCCTTGTATCTTTTCATGTTTTTAGATTAACATGATTTATTATGGATCTTGGATCAATTTCTCTTCTCTTCTAATTTCTTTTTATTGTGTGACCTTTGCTATATTGTGTTGGGTGTTTCCTTTTTTCCTCTAACCCTTCAATGTAGCTTGTCACCATAGCTCGATTCCTTGGTGTCTCAAGCAAGGGGGAGTAAGCACCAAGGGGAAGCATTAGCAAAGTCCGTTTCTTCTCTTCTTCAATGACTTTTGCTACCTTTTTGCTTCGACAAAGAGGGAGAAATGAAATAAAATCATCTTCGAAAATATTCTTATACTTGTTTGAGTTTATGTATTGTCGGAATAAAAAAAGGGAGATTGTTAATGTAATGATGTCTAAAAACGTTACTTGCATTTTTTGGTCTCGCTTTGTTTTGATTACGACAATATATAAAAACAAGCATTTACGAAAACAACGAAAATCGAATTCTTGAGTTCAAGTATTTTTCATTTCATCTATTATCACTTACGTTGGTTTAAGCATATCCTTTCAGGGTAAAAACTGTACCAGTTGGAACTTCCCCACTAAAAGACGAAAAGGAACGGAGTCTACGACTGCGGTTCCTTAAATAGGGGTGTAGTTCCTTAGTGATATGAAACCGTAGGTCTATTTAATTAACCGCACCCAGGTTATGACCGTTGGGTTCTTATCTTATAAATAGTGGACCATTTCCAGATTTTCATTTCACCTCTTTTGCAAATAAATTTCCAGATTCAATCCACCTTCTTAAATCACTCAAATCCTTGATTATTTGGTTGATTACTACTTGTTTAGAAGTGAATCTTTATCCTTCCATCTCATCCTCTCAAGTGCAAAGAGAATATCACTTTCATCCTTGAAGTTTTGTGTTTACCTCAAGATCCATTGAAGATCAAAACTTTATTTCATTCTTGTGTTGTTATGAAGATCCAAATAATTGTGTGTATTTGGAAGTTGTGTATGTATTGTGGTTAATACTTATTCCTTAAAGTATATTGGTGTAGATTGGTCCTAGCTAAGATTAGGTCTCGACTTTTAGCTTAGAGTCAGAAATTGGTTAAGCGACGTGTACGGTTATTCCACCTTAAGGAGCTTGTTGACTAGTGAACTCTCGAATAAGGAGTACTTGAGGAGTGAAGTATGAACGAGGAGTGAGCTTCGTTGTCGAACCACTATAAATCCTTGATGTTTGGTTTGATTTTTCTTTTCCTTATCTCTTTTCATTCATTACTCTTTATTGCATATACTTGTGATTATTATTTTAAATCCACTATCCTTTGTTCATATTGTGCATAAGAAGATTTCACATAATCACTCAAGTCTAAGTTTTTGAAAAGGATTTTTGAAAACAATCTTTAACCAAGTTAATTTAGGAAACTATTCAACCCCCCTTTCTAGTTTCTACAACTTTTAATGAAGACTAAAAAGGGGCGGAACATTAGATTAATATATTAAAGTTTAGATTTCAGACATATTATCATATAACCCTCTCAAGTTTCATAAATTACACATTCGACCTTCTAATAAAAATGTTGCTATATGGGACATCTACATTCTTCCGTCAATGAAAGTAAAAAAATATCATTAGGACGAACACTGCGAGTTTCTAAGCTTTTTTAAAACATTAGGGTTGCGTTTATTTGGAGAAAAAAATTCCTAATTTTGAGTTTTCAGATTTATAAAAAAAAGGAGGAGATTTATTTTCTACAAAACGTAGAAAATGCATTCAAATGATATTGTTTTTTATTCTCAAGAAAACATGGAGGGTTACAAAGAAAACAAGAAAAACAAAAAAGATTGTTTTGTAATTTCCCTTAGTAACCTAAGAAAAACATGTTTTGTGTTTTGTAGAGAATATTGTTAGAAAATACTTACTAAAACGTAATTTTTGTTTTTCACAAAACATTTTATAAAAGAAAGAATATTTTCTTTCAATTAAACGCAGTCAGATTTTCATAGTTTCTCATAATTATTATAAATATACTCAATTGAAGAAAGAAACGACGTCGTTTTCACCTTGGGCTTTGACTTTTTGTTTTGAGTTGGCATTCTTGGTCTGTTAATCATCTCGGGTCGCATTATAACACCTACATATGCTCTACAAACTAAAACAAAAAAATATTCAAGAACTTTTGAGAAGCCATAAACAAAAAAAATAAATATCAATTTTTTTTATACAAAATTCACTTTGATTTCATTTAAATGTAATAATTCTTATAACTTAAATCGATTTTTTTAATTGGGGTTTAGTCATAAATTTGGTGTTTTTTGTTAATCTATGTATTTTGGTAAAAATAAATTTTACTGTAGTGGCTTTAGTTTTTTTTTTACTTCGTATAATTGGATTTCGAGTGGCAAGTGGTGGTTGTAGCTGCAACTTGAACATCGTCCGGAGGGTTTATCAATCCTTTGGTAGGGAAATTGATTTTTGATTATGGTGTATCTACTATTTAGTGAATATGTCTAATAATTAGGGCCCATCTATTTTCAGTTAGTTGTTTTATAGGTTTGCTATATGATACTGACTACTCTGAATTATCCAGTTAAGTATTCAGGTTATCACCACTGGTGCGAACACGTTGGATTTAGGGAAAAGAAACTTCATTTCTTTATTGAGGATCTTGCTGGTATAATTCTACATTATCTATTAGAGTATAATTTAATCTTAGCTAAGGATGTTAATTATTAGATTTGTTGCACATTGTACTGCTCTTGATGTTACAATTGTTGTTGTCACTGTTTGACGTTTAGTTTTGTCAACTTATAGTATAGATTAGTAAGTTGTGCTTGGCTTCCCTTATATTAGAAATTGTAATACACTAATTTTGTTTCGGGCTCCGAGGTTCACATTTGAATAAGTTTTAAATCATATGGAAATAAAATAAACGATCTTTCGACTTCATAGGTGTATGTTGCTACTGTCAAAGCATACAAAATCAAAATGGCAAAACGTACCGTAGTAACTAGAGATATAAGGAAAGCCAATGAACCATTAAGCTAGGCTCAATTCATTTCTAATTAACATATTATGCATTGGCAGAGTTCTACTATTGTACGTCTCGCATTGTTGTCCTACAAATCTTTTCCTACAAGCCTTTTTGAAGTTTAATTCTCTTTGTCTTTCGTAATCAATCACCTGCCTCTTTATGCTTTTACCACTAAAATCGACGAAATGGGAGGACAATCTAACCCTAATTTTTCCACATATGGCTATACTAGACGCCCACACATACATTCTTTGGATGTTCACATCAGGCTATATGTAAGTTTGTTTGTTTCTACATCACAGTAGTAACCGTTTATTGGAATTTATAGGGAATCGAGACTGCAAGAAACTATACGTGTTTCATGAAGCAAAAGAAACATATTCTCGAACCTAAATTGTCCGATTTTTAGTCTACTAGGATGTTTAACCACGAATCGAGCAAAAGGACGAGAGATGCAAGTTCATATGGTTACATGAAACCATGTATATACATTTTGCAACATTTTAATTTGTTACAGTTTATGTGATGGGCTAAAACACAATACTATAAGTGAGTATTTGAAAGGAATAAAGGTAATGGAAATTATAAATTATCTAAATTTTCGGTTAAAATGATGTAATTTGATATGGCCTATTTTTCGGCTTCCGGTTGGGCTAAAGTTCGTATGGACCAATTTTTTTAACACTTCTCTTCTAGGATGGCCAATAATCAAAATGTATATAATCATTTCACCCCATATGTAGTCTCAATGCGCAATGATACAACTAACACTTTCTATAGGATGGCCAAACCTCAGTATACGTATTTCTTATTAGTTTATTTGATATGTGGAGTTGTTGTATTTGTAATTTGATGTTTCACACTTCCTAACATTTTTATGCCACATGTTGACTTGCAGACCCGTGACTGGAAGCACTGGGAAGAGGAGGCATCATCCCGCCACTCATCATTTTCCAAAGGTATGTTACTTTTGTCGTGAAGAGCGTTGAAACAACTTTATTCGTTGTTTCCGCATGCATCAAGAGCTTTGAATCTAACCAACAGAATAGTCGGTGGGTTTTCGTAACATTTTTGAAAAAACCAATGCGGTTACTAATTATATGGTTTGTGAGTCACGAGTGAGCTATTATGTTAATAACAGAGTTGTCGTTGTGAATAATTTTAGTTATGAATATGTTTGAATATCTTTTTGTTGCAGTAAAGTATGGTTCAGAAACGACAACTAGGGAAGAGGAAAATAATGCTTCACCTAAACGATTGAAGTTGGTTCATAACTGTGAGTCTATTCCATTTTTGAAACTAACCGAACAGGAAGACATGCCCCGTAAGTCAGGTGTATTGGGAGGAACTTTAGGATGCATTAGTTTTATGGATTTTGCAGTCATTTGTAATATCTCGTAGATTTTCTTTCGTTAGTTTTGAGGGTCTGTAACATGATGTTAAAATAGTTGATTGGCAAGGTACTGGATTACTAGAAAAATGTTCTTTATCTTCCACTTTGATTAACTGGTAGCCCCCATTTGAAGTATTTTTCTTTAAATTTCATCTTATTATTGGTTAATTGACAAACGAGAAATACAAAAACAACGTCAAAAACAGCCCCGCTGTAACGCGCGGGCACCAACCCTCTCGTTCTCTTAATATTATGATTAAGCAGTTGGTATGAATTACTTAACGTATGACGCATGATAAACTTACAAATTAAAGAATAAACTATTCATAGTAAGATACCCATCTTAGTAATGCCAATGATTAACAATGTTAGCAATTTGGTTTTCAGGTTTGGTTTCGAGTTATTCGGGTAAATTGTTTTGGCTCAGTTTCATAATTGAAAGTTCTTAATATACGACTGAAACGATTAAGTAAATATAATAACACCGAAAATATTTTTCAAACGTGTAAGACTTTATTGATCTATAATTAGAGTATTAAATGTGTTATTGATCACACAAATTGAATGATAATGTATGGTATGCTCTTTGGATAAGCAAACTCAACAAGTATGTTAAGTTTACAAGCAAACTTTAAGGATCATGTGTTTACAATCAAACAGCTGACTGTGTGTGAGTTTGAAGGAGTTAATGTTATTGAATATTACAAAGTGAACAAAACATTAACTACAACCTCATTCTCTATTTATAGTGGTACGAAGTTGATTTGGTTGTGGATTAGGTAGCAACATGTCAAAAAGCTGGTAGAGTCATACATTTGCATCAATGCACTTCTATTCTTGGAAACTGTTAATTTGCTTTCAGCCAACAGCGGTGACAACTGTTGCCTCTTTTTCACAAACTTCATACTTTAGGCGGTTTTAATTCAAAGCTACTATTTGTTCCTCTCAAAGAGTTCCCGCCTAAACACTTTGCCCCTGATAACACTCAACCATTGAGAGTCCATGATACTGATACATCTCAGCTGTTATCCATCACAGCTGATGAGTATGTCTTCAAATAATTTTCAACTTCCTTGACAATGTATGTGACTTAAACTTCTCTGTGGTTGCTCACAGAAGTCAAAACCTCTGTGAAACTTTCAATACTTGTCTGTCTCCTAGACACAGATAAATTTATCTAACAACCTTAATTTTTTTCAACAATAATCAAATCAGACTCAATCAAAATCAAATTTGAATGATTAGGATTAAATTTTGTTTTATTATAATTAAATTTTAATGATATTTTATATATAAAATATGAGATTAAATTTTAATGATCATTTTATATATTAAAAAACTTATTTAAAAGTTGTTTTATTAGGATTAAATTTTAATGATCATTTTATATATAAAAATATATATATTTATATAATTTCAGTTTTGGTTCTAATTAACAAACTCAAATTTAATTCAAAAACTAAATCTATAATTTGATTTGGTTCGATTTTTTTCAATAATTTTTTATTCGATTCAAGATTGTTTTTTTATTTATTCAATTTATTTGAATTTTTTCACACCCTTATTTCTTGGAAGTTGATGGACTTAAGTTAAGACCTTAAGTTGTGCTTAGTGTTTATTGGGCTGGTAATGCCCATTTGGAAGACAAAATAAATTGTGGGCTTCTTAAAAGTATATTTCAGTTAAATTCAACTTTATAACTAATGAGAGTCCAACTTTATGTACAAGAAAAAATCTAAATTTCTGATGATTCTCCACACTTCGTTACAGATGATAAAAACAGTCACTCGTCAGTATTCCCTAAATAATAAACACAAAAATACGATTAACTGGTTGGATTTATCGAAGAAACTACAGTATGGTCATATTATTTGTGACACAAGCCCAAGCGGTACATAATCTGTATGACGTGTGTGACAATTATTGTCAACATAGGAGTATATCTTAGAAGCCTATGTAGTAAAATGATGCACGCAAATCTTTTTGGTCACTATACTATTTTAGACTTCTAGTTCTAGATATAGATATAGGCATATAGCTTCTGACAAATGTATTCGAGTTTACAATAACTCATATGGAATAATATGTTTTACTAACAATATATGTCATAGTAGATGCAAATACTTAACCAATGTTATGGTGATGTGGCAAGAGAAGTGATAGGTACAACTCTAATTTATGTTTAGTTTTGTACCTAAACATGTGTAAGCAAAATTCAATAACAATTGTAGTTACAATTGAATAAGTCGATGACATATAATTTATACACAAAATTAGTAATGAGTTTTTAGTTTTTCAAAAATTTTTTCATGTCATACAACTAGTAATTAGTGGCATGCATGATTTAGCTTTTATTAAAAAAAAAAAAAAAAAAAAAACTTTTTTACAACAGAGATATTATGTCAACAAAATTTACATAAAAAAATTTACACAATAATATAACAAATAATGTTTTTTTATAATTGTTTTAATTAAACAAATTATATTATGCATGCATCATTGTTTTGATTGATTTTTTACAATATCAATGAAACTTTTTATAAGCAGTTTAAAGTTCTCAATAAGCATATATCATCACCTAATTGATGCCAAATCAACAGTATCGGCCATCTTAAATACACATTCTTAATTGTTTGATATCATCCTCATATGCACCCTCATATTACATATTTACAATTAAAAAATATTAAATTTCAGAAGCCAATTATATAGCACCTTAACTACTTGATCACAACTTTTTTATAAATTTAAAAATAGACACACGTTAACAAAACAAAAAACCAGAATTCTTAAGACATACTAAAATAAAAAGAAACAAGTTGATGGGAAAGAGACAATTAAATAAAATTCTAAAGCATGGTCACAAGGCTAGTTGTGAAAAGTTATTTCTTTTAAAAAAAAATACTACAAAGTTGGTGAAAACTAAGAAAAATCTAAATACGATATGAACACATAAGAAATCTTGATAGCATCACTCGATCTAACCTCTTTTAACTCGTAGTAGATTTGCTTAATTTAACTACCAATTTTGACAAGTGCTAAAAATTGCAAAGGCCAATCGACTCATAAATTTGTCACATCTAGTTTTAAAGTAGCTACTACTCAAGTATATATCTTTTTTTATATAGTATGATCATTACAGGTGTAATGTAGCCTTATTTTTTATTTCATTGGTTAATGGTTAATTTTAACCGTATTTTAAGTTAAAAGCAAAAGAAAGTTTTATAAGTTAAGAGTTAAGACTCATCGTGAGATGCATATTTTTATGCTTTGAAAAAGTAAATAATCACAATAACATATTTCTCAAATCATATCATGGCTACACTGTTGTTTCATAATTTTAAGTTATTTAGGCAAAAACAACAAAAAAATCATATTACACTTGTAAATTAATAGTGTAATAAATTGAATATAAATTTGAACTGTATCGCTTATAAATATTTAAACTGTCATATTTGAATAGAATCTATTAAAAATGTTGCTCCATTTAAATGGAGTTTTTGTATGACCGCATGTACGTACTATACATCCTTCTGCGCCCCTTTGTATGGATACATATTGCTTAAAAGTATTTTATGTTGCATTTTGGAGTTTCAAATAAAATATTAAAAAAAGATATAAAAAAATTTGAACAGATGCTTATATTTTTTTAGTGAAATTATATAAGGTAAACTCAAAAATTTTATAAGCACTTGAATTGTGATAGAAGAGAAAAAATAACTCCGTTTACAATTATACTTATAATAAAAGGGTTAAAGTTCAAAGAATAGAAACGATCATGTTATTTGGCACGTTAAACTTTATGTATACGTTTGATTTCATTTCAATACCTAGAGAAAATTATGAGCAATTGATTTCACTTTAGACGATTTGTTAGATGAAATTCTTGATGCTAATGGAACAATCGACTTGCCAAAAGACTTCCCGGTTTGTGCCCTTATGTTCCTATTTGCTGATTAAAAAGAAATACACTTGTTTGTTACATGTTACTACACGGTGATTCTTTTATACTGTCAGGGACACCACCATCATCGAAATCGACAAACTTTGAAAAAGTTGAAAAAACATGGTCATCGGTGAAACAAGGATCGTATCAGCAAAGAGGTTGGTTTTGCAAAACTCAACACTTGAAAGAAAAGGATTTGAAATGAAGCAATTTTCAGTTTTGTGATCTTTTGGTATTTTAGGGTTTCCATTAGAAGTTGAGGGTTTGACAGTCGGATGTTTTCTTTTGGCGTGTGAAAACGTGGTGTGAAGTTTATTCTTGAATGTTTGTGGTAACGATATCTTACTTTTGATTTTAAGTGTTGACAATATGTTCTATGGTATATAGGGTTATTTAAGAAGTGAATGTCTTTCTTAATAACGGAGTTCGAGTGAAAGAATAAAAAAGGTGATTTCACTGCATTTCTTACCAGGATCAAGGCCTACGACAAGAATATTTCTTTGATTAGGGCAATAACTCTGAAAGACATATTGCCCATCTTTTCTTTTATCTCAGATAGAAATCCGACTAGGAGGGCTTAATTCAAAACCCTACGGTAAAATAAGAACAAGCCCTATATTCAACCTCCCCCCCCCCCATTTTGCCATTAGCAAGAACTTCTTTGAATTACATATCCTATATATTTTGGGTTGTTCAATGAAATAAGAAAACTCAATGAAATTCATAACTATCTTAATATATTGCGTTTTTTATTGTCTAAATATTCAGAAGCTAAAACCATTCTAATGCCTCCTTTCGCCATGCATAAACTAGACCATTATTTAAATAAACACCAAAATAAAAGAATCTACAAATATGATACATCTAATACATCAAAACTCATTGCTCATGAATAAAGAAAATTGTTTCAACATAAAAAACAAAAAAATAAATTAGAGCAAACATATAAACGTGCGATGTTATGGGTCTGCTATCTAGACCTTTTACATCATGTTCGATCATGTGCAAATAAATAGACGCGTGGAAACATGTGATTATCTAGATGGATGTGCATACGTTGCATTCATTAGGTGTTGTCTACTTCGAAAATGAATAACTACATGTTTTTTAATACATTTTGGTTAGAAGTTAATGGCATTTTAAGGATTTTTAGTTATATGCAAGTGTAATGTGTCTTGGTTGATGACAATGTGTTCTTGTTAACGCAATTTGTAATTGAAAACATATAAATATGCGATGTTATGTTTCTGTTACCTAGACCTTTTACATCATGTTCGATTCATGTGTAGACAAATAGACCAACGTGAACATGTGATCATCTAGATGGATGTGCATACGTTGTATTGATTAGGTGTTTTCTATTTCGAAGATAAATATGAAATACAAATATCGCGTTAAAACTTTTTAATATTTTAATCACTCTTAAGTTTTGTTAACGACAAAATATCAAGTATATTTTTACACTAGTGTTACAAACAGTACTAAATCCTTGGATCAATGAATTTAAGTTTCTAACCTTTTTAAAAAGTTTTTTACAATTATAAAGATTTTGTATAAACTTAATGTGCAAAATACACATACTCTCTCCATATCTCTGATATACAAAAGTCAAAACTTGTGTAATGATGTTTGTGTGTAATCTTAGACAAGGCATTTATGAGGTAACAAAAGTCAGAGGTCACAGACCCAAATGCAATAAGGCAGACCCTAATGAAAAAGGGCATGTGGGGTCTGTGAGCTGCTAATGTCTTTGCCTATAAATATCAAACATTCTCCAAGCTCTCAACTCTCCCATCTTCTCTCTAAACTCTATAATCTCAGGTTATCTCTAACCCTCTAATCTTTACTCTTCTCTCAATTCTTGTCTCTTGTGATATAGATCTTATTCTCCTTGAAGATCATTTACAAGAATTCTATACCCAAGCTTTGATCCTTAAAAGTTTACTTGTGTGATTATCTTAAGTGTTATCTATACAATCATCATTGTTGTACCCATTCATCTACTACTTATGTAATAGGTTGGTTAGTATTTTAGTCCTCAAAATGCATAGCGTGAAGGGAGTTTTTGTACTCATGTAAAGAACACGACATCCTAGCTTAGGTGTCGATAAAGATTATAAGCGATGTGTAAGGGTTTCTCTACCGGTATAAAGGAGGTTGTTGACTACTGAAAGACAAACTCTCGAGTGGATACTCGAGGAGTGAAAATAGGGGAAAGATAAGTGAGATTTTGTTATGCCGAACCACTATAAATATTTTGTGCATTGTGGTTTGATGTGTTATTTTTCTATCTCTATTACATACTCAATCATACTTGATCTATATCCTCAATAATCTCATAAAAAGTTTCAACGAAGTAAAACTAATCGGTAAAACTATTCAACCCCCCTTTTAGTTTTCCACTATTAGCATCAAGAGCTATGTACTCAAGATTTATAAAGTATATTGTATTTTAAAACATGAATCGATACATGGATTATAAAAATTACAAGACGGGCAATCTATAAAAAGACCATCATTATTTGAAACCGATGGTTTTATATATGGAAAGAACGTTTTGAAACTTATGTGAAATCTAAGGATATAGATCTTTGGTACATAACCATTGAAGGTGATTATGCACCAATGGTCAGCAATGTCACCACTAACCAATTTTAATCAGTTCCCTGTAAAAAGCGAACCGATGATCAAAAGAAAAAGTTGGCAAAAAATAATGAAGCCAAAATGATACTTTACAATGTTCTACCTAAAAAGGAGTATGAAAGAATCTTTATGTGTCAAACGGAGAAAAAGAAATCTGGCACTCGTTAATTGTCACACATCAAGGAAACTCACAAGTCAAGGATAACAAAATTGATCTTCTTGTTCAAAAATATGAACAATTTTCTGTCTTTGAAGAAGAGTCAATTGATATGGGGTTTGCCCGGTTTAACACCATCATTACTTCACTCAAAGCACTTAACGAAACTTTCTCTACTAAGAACTTTGTCAAGAAATTTCTTAGGGCACTTCATCCTAAATGGAGAGCTAAAATGACGGCCATCAAAGAATCTAAAGATCTCTCAAGCTTATCATTGGATGAGCTTATCGGGAATCTTAAGGTTTATGAAATGGTAATGGAAAAGGACTCCGAGATCTCAAAGGAAAGAAGGAGAAACAAAGATCAATCGCTTTGAAAGATAGAATTGAATCTAGTGATGATGATGATCAATAATCCGATAGTAACGATGAAGAATATGTCATGGTGGTTCGTGACTTCAAGAAATCCTTCAAAAGGTAGGGAAGATTCTTAAGGCAACCCGTTGACGACAAAAAGACACCTCGAAAACCTTTAGACATCAAGAAAGGTAAAGAGGAAAGAAAATGATACCTATGTGGTGATCCAAATCACTTCATTGGTGATTGTCCAAATCCTAAGCAAAAGACACAAACAGCATTCATAAGCGGAGCTTAGAGTGCGAGTGATGATGAAAGAGACGACTCCAATAAGGAAGAGCTAGCACTCATGGCACATGAATCTAATGAGATACATTCCGACTCATCTTCTTATTTCCTTATTAGATGATGATACCTTGCAAATAGAATACAACAAACTTTGTGAACTAAGTCTCAAAATTATAAACAAAAACAAGCTTTTGAAAACCATTAAGGAAAGTTTAGAAAACGAGGTTTGTGAACTAAAAGCAAAGTTATAAAGATTAGAACGAGGTAAATTATCTAATGATAAATGTGAGACATGTCAAGAATTTTCTCTTGAAGTTGAAAGACTTAAAGCAAATCAAGAAAGCGTTAATTAAGCAAAACTCTAAGTTTGTAAAATTTAACAAAAACACATATTGCATTGATGAGATGCTAAGTTTTTAAAGAGATAATAAAGATAAAATAGGACTGGGGTTCGGGAAACAAGATATACCTTCTAGCTCAAAAATACAACCACAAAACGACAAGATAAACGCCCTGTGAAAACTGTCACAAAGACTTACGGACCC
Source organism: Glebionis coronaria (assembly GCA_025667525.1). NCBI lineage: Eukaryota > Viridiplantae > Streptophyta > Magnoliopsida > Asterales > Asteraceae > Glebionis > Glebionis coronaria. The sequence continues at coordinate 628,079,777 of CM046874.1, read as the reverse complement.
CACGGACCCAAATCATTTGGGTCCGACGTTGAAAAAATTGGGTCTGTGGGTTTGACAGATCAGTAGAGACAAAATTGTGCGGAATTTGTGGTTGTGTCTCGTAAACCAAGACAAATGAATCCAGAAAAATATAATACAAAATATTAGAAACCTGGAAAGAAACCCTAGACCTAGAAATGTCAAATCTCGACCAAGCCTTTCCAAAAAGTGACCGAGGAGTACTTAGAAGATATAGTAGAGTACCATTTAACTATGACTATAAAATAAGTTATCAATGGGAAATTTGGTACATTGGGGTGTGTTTGGTAACACTCAAATTGGTATTTCCATGAGAAGTATGTTTTACACAAACAGACCCATGAGACAATTGGAACCAAACGTTTGAGTTCCATTATGTGTAGGTATGCTTGAAAGCCGCACTTAAACCAAATGAATGGATCAAGAACAACGGTTGTTAAAGACACAAGAAGGGTAATAGGAATCTCTTCAGTATATACAAATCTACGGACATAGGTAATGTTATTTTTGGTGAAAACGTCAAAAGAAAAATCATCGGCAAAGGTATGATTTCTAATGACCACATTACCATAGATAATATTGCTCATGTCGAAAACTTAGGATTCAATCTACTTAGCATAAGTCAACTTTGTAGTAAAAAAATGCAAAGTTCTCTTTAAAGAAAACGATAGTAAAATAATAAAAGACGGCATAACCATGGCAAAAGGAATTATGATGAATAACATATACGTGATGAAGTTTGGCTCATCCAAAGACACCATTTGTTTGACCATAATAGATGACACCTCTAACCTATGCCATATGCTTTTTGGTCATATAAACATGGGTCTTTTACAATCCTTGGTTAACAAGGATCTCGTTAAAAACCTACCTAAAATATGAACAACACTTTTGTGATGCATGTAAAATGGAAAACAATCATACTCGAGACATAAGGCCAAAAATGTTGTGTCCACATCTAGGTGTCTAGAACTTTTGTATATGAATTTGTTTGGTCCATTCATGATACAAAGTTATGGAGGTAATATACATTGGTCATCGTGGATGATTACTCTGAATATACTTGGAAAATTTCTTGAGAACTAAAAATGAGGCTTTTGACCACTTTGAGATTTTAAGCAAGAAAATTGAAAACCAACTAGATTATCATAATGTGTCAATACGTACGTATCATGGTAGGGAGTTTGATAACGAGATGTTTTGTGACACCAAGGGTATCACACATAATTTCTCGGCTCCTAGAATGCCTCAATCATGGTGTGCTAGATCGTATAAATTGAACAATTCAAGAAATGAGTAGAACAATGTTAAATGAGTAGAACAATGTTAAATGAGTCGACAATGCCACAAAAGTTTTGGTGTCATGGCATAGACACTTCTACATACATCCTTAATTGTGTCTTAATTAGATCACTTCTTGATAAAACACCATATGAACTCTTAAAGGAAGAAAACCTTCTATAAGGTATTTTAGAGTGTTTGGATGTAACTGTTTCATTCTCAACACCAAGTATTATCTCACCAAGTTTGACCCAAAGTCATACGAATGAGTTTTCCTTGGATATTCTCAAAATATCAAAGCATACATAGTCTTAAATAGGCAAACCATATGTGTCGAGGAATCGTTGAACATAACCTTTGACGAAAGTCCACCTCCCTCTAGAACATCATCTTTTGTAGATGATGATCTAGTTGAAACTCAAGCTAATAATCAACAAGTTAATCTTGAAGAAAACAAGGGAAATGAACCATTAAACCTTGAACCCATAAATATCAAAGAACCAAAAGGTCATCCTATAAACAACATCATAGGTAAACTAAATGAAAGGACCTTAAGGTCACATGCTCAAAATGAGAGTAGCTTCTTTTGCTCCGTATCTCAAAATGAACCTAAGAATGTTGATGAAGCTATCATAGACGAAAGTTGGGTACTAGCTATGCAAGAGGAACTAAATCAATTTGTAATAAACAATGTTTGGTACTTGGTATCTAGGCCCAAAAATGCACCGTAATTGGAACAAAATGGGTCTTTCGAAATAAGCTAGATGAAAATGGTTTTGTGTCTAGAAATAAAGCTAGGCTTGTTGCTCAAGGGTATAATCAACAAGAAGAGGTATAGACTATGATGAAACTCATGCCCCGGTTGCTCGGCTTGATTCCATAAGAATTTTACTTGCTTATGCATGTGCACATGACTCCAAAATCTTTCAAATGGATGTCAACAGTGCTTTTCTAAAAGGTTTCATAAATGGGGAAGTGTATGTTGCACAACCTCCCGGTTTTGAAGACTTTGAAAAACCAAATTATGTTTACAAACTCAAAAAGGCTCTCTATGGTATCAAGCAAGCACCCAAGGCATGGTATAACCGACTTAAGTCATTTTTAATCAAACGCGAATACTCCATGGGTCAAGTAGACAAAACTGTAAATGCAGATATCGTACTAAGCGATATTTACGTTTTAATCACATCTAATGTTTTGTTAACGAAAAAACATCAAAATATATTTTTATGTTTGAAATATAAGCAACATATAAGTCTTTTAGGTCCATGAACTTATACTAAACTTTCGATAAAAGTTTACACAACATACTTAAACAAAAAAAATGGAAAACCGAAATGACCAAAAAGTTGACTTTGACCTTTGTTGTCAAATAAATAAAGTCAAACAATGATAGATACAATGTTCGATATTTATGAGACAACAAAAGTCAGACCTGCCGGCCCGTGGAGGGCCCCTTGGTGAAGGGTCTGACGGGTTCTATGGGGTTCTGATGGTCGCCTATATATACCAACCTTTTCTAAGCTTATTCTTCACCCCTTTCTATCTAATCTCTCTATATATTCTAACTCTCTAATCTCTCTTGTTAATGCAATGATGCCTAAAAACGTTACTTGAAATTTTCGGTCTCGTTTTGTTTTGATTACGACAATATATAAAAACAAGCATTTACGAAAACAACGAATAATGAATTCTTGAGTTCAAGTATTTTTTTCATTTCAACCATTTTCACTTAAGGTATGAACAAAGAAGTTTTCATCTTAATTAAGTGATCAAAGATTTGAGTTTTCTTAAAACTCACCTTTTATTAAATGTGACAAAGTTTTTTTATTAAACTTTATTTTTAATAAAATATTTTATTAAATTAAATATTTAAAAATTTGAAAATAGCATATTCCATATGGTTTAGGAATATCCTTTGTAGATAAGTATTCTACCAAATGTGACTACCCCACTAAAAGACAAAAGGGTGCGGAGTCTACCTCCACGGTTCCTTATATGCCTATGCGGATCCTTATCGATAAGGAACCTCAGGCATCAATAAGGAACCGCTCCCAGAAAGAGCCATTTGGCTTGTTTCTTATAAATAGTGGACCATTTTCATATTTTCACTTCAACTCTTTTGCACACAAATATCCAGATTCAATCATACTTCTTAAATCATTCAAATCCTTGGTTATTTGGTTGATTACTACTTGTTTAGAAGTGAATCTTTCTCCTCCCGTCTCTTCCTCTCCAGGTGAAAAGAGAAGAATACTTTCATCCTTGAAGTGTTGAGTCTACCTCAAGATCTATTAAAGATAAAGTTTTATTTATTCATTCTAGTTGTGTTGTGAAGATACAAGTAGTTGTGTTATTTGGAAGTTGTGTTGTGACGATCCAAATAGTTGTATCTATTTGGAAGTTGTGTTTGTAGTGTGGTTAATACATAGTCCTTAAAGTATATTTGTGTAGATTGGTCCTAGCTAAGATTAGGGCTCGACTTTTAGCTTAGAGTCAGAAATTAGTTAAGCGACGTGTACAGTTTCTTCATCTAAAGGAGTTTGTTCATTAGTGAACTCTCGAGTAAGGAGTACTCGAGGAGTGGAGTAGGGATGAGGAGCGAGCTTCGTTGCTGAACCACTATAAACCCTTGGTGTTTGGTTTGATATTTCTTTTCCTTATCTCTTTACATTTATTATTCTTTACTTGCACATACTTGTGATTATTAGCTTAGTTGCACTATCCCTTGTTCATATTGTGTATAATAAGATTTCACATATATGTTCAAGCCTAAGTTTTTTGAAAATGATTTTTAAAAACCCTTATTTAACGAGTAAATTTAAGAAACTATTCAACCCCCCCCCCCTTCTAGTTTCTACAATTGGTATTAGAGCGTGGTTGCTCAAGCGTTTTTTAAATGTATTGTATTTTAAAACTTGAATCGATATATGGATTCCAACAAGTACCTAGAAGGGCAATCTATGCAAACACCGCCTCTTTTTGAAACCGATAGTTTTATTTATTGGAAAAATAGATTTGAGACTTATATGAAATCAAAAGATTTAGATCTTTGGCATGTTATTACCAATGGTGACTTTTTTCCTTATCAATATAAATAAGTTTTTAAAAGGAAAGAGTTAGTAACTTTTGAAAATTCTAACGATGACACTTGATATGAGTAAAATCTCATATCAATAAGTCAACAAATCACCCGAAAACACATAGAAAATACCTAACTTTTGTGCTATAAAGCAGTATTATGTGGTATGTTTTGTATTTGTGCTTAAATAGGTAACAAGGATACAATTTCAAGCAAAAAAGGGAAATCAAGCTCATTTATGAAGAAAAAGACAAGAGAAGGATCAAAGATGACAAGCCATTTGAAGAAAAGGACCTATCTTGACAATGTTCAAAAGTTGAGGGACTTAAATTCAATTTTGGAAAAAATCAAGATTAAAGTCAAACTTGTTCAACCTTCATGTCAACCAAGTCAAGGGACTTAAATAATCAAGATTGCAAGTCAAAGGACTGAAATTGCAAAAGAAATGAAGAAAAGAGCTCAACTGTATAATCTGCTAAAAGAGAGGGACTGAAATTGACAAAAACACACAAACTTTTTGCTTAATCCAAGTGATAACATTTTGGACCAATCAGAGATCAAGAAAGAAGGGGTGCGGATTGCCACATAACACGCCAGCTGGCCACTTATTAACTCACAATTAATAACTGAATCCAGCACAGTGGAAACGCACTATCCCTTTATTACCTGATCAAATGCTGCCACTCCATAATCCATTTATCCAGATATGGATAAGTATCCGTGTGCTAAGCTAAAAGCCAATAATATCACGCCACGTGTCAACTCATTCAAGCAACGAGACCAGAATCAAGTGTGAGCTACACTGCATTTCAAGACAAGTTTTCTACATGAAACTTACTCTAAATTCAACAAGGAATTCAGTTATCATAACCAATTACACTGAAATTGAAGGAATCAAAAGACCATTTTGTGTTCTTGAAGAGGAATCTGCAATTAAGAAGAAGAGTACACCTGGCACTCTCTCATTGGCCCAGACACGTCACACTCCCCAACAACTTCTCATCTCAGCTCTATAAATAGGAGATAAGACCCTCATTTGTAAAGTGTAGTTAAAAGTGTGAAAAACACACACTTTCTTAATTTCTCTCAATTCTAGCTTACATTTCAGTTAGTTAGCATCTTTTAAGTGTTTGACACACACTTAAGAGCTTGTTAGTTAGGCAATTAAACTTTGTAACAAACTTTCCCTCCCAAATAAATTATAAATATTCAGTTCATATGACCTTCTTACTTCACTCAAATCTACATTTTGTTTGATATCTTGTGATTCTGTTGATCTCATTTGATCAATGGAGTTTGTGTTGTGATTTGGAAGCTTATCAAGTGTTCATTAGCCAGTTCAGTTCATATCCATACTTGTTGAAGCAATTTGAAGCAGATTTAGTTGAATAGATCATAAATAGCTGTTGGAGGTGATTTGGTTGATGATTATAGTTGAATTGGGTTGAAGGAAGTCTGTTATAGAGAGCTCAGCGCTCCTCTACTCCATCAGAGGAGGCTTATTGCTAAAAGGTGTCTAAAATTTTGTTTTTGGTTCCTCTGAAATGAATTACATGCTACATTCCTAGTGTAATGCTTACCTGCTGAACTGATCATGTGTTTAGCCTATTTTTAAAGTAATTGTGTTGGTTTGATAGTTGTCTAGTAGATTTGTAGCTTTGATCTTAGTTCACTTGCTTTCAGTTTTAATTTTCATCAAAATTCAGTCATTAATATCATTTTGTGGTTAAGTGTGTTAGCAAGTTTGTTTTCAGTCTAAATATCTTTCATTTCATATACTAAACATGTCTTGATAGGAGTCATAACCTGTTTCATACTTGTGCTCACATTTCATTTGCAAAAAGTCTTAAACAGCTTTTTAAAGTAGTGTTTGGTTTTGAGTAGAATTGGTGATTCAAGTCTGTTAAACATTTTGTTAAGAGTTCATTTACAGTTGGTTACATAGAGTAAACACTTTTGGTTCATTTTGAAGTCAAAAATCCAATCAAAAAGGCAATTGGTTAAAAAAGGTATGGGTCAAGTATTGTGAGTATTTTCATCAGTCAAACTAGTGAATTCCAATCCAATAGCATTTCTTTGTTAGTTGATCAAATTGCTTGAAACCTATTCTCACTTGTAGTTCAACATCTAAAGAGTTAGTGTGTAAAAGGAAGTTCTATAGTATCCAGTTTTCATTGTGAAATCAGCTTTTTGATAAGCCATAGAGCAAATGCAAGTTTCTGATATAAAAGCTAAACTGATTTCTCATATCTCCATTTCTACTTCATAAACTAGCTAATTTTTCTTCACAAATCTTGTTGCCATCATGTCTTGAGCATTTTTGGAAATTTTCAGCTTTTTAGAATTTTTGGTCAACGCTTGGTCAAATAAGCTCATTTGAGCTTAATTTTAGATGTTGGCTTATCCAATGAACCATTTTCAATTTGGAAAGACATTCCATACTTCTTGTCAGCTTATTAATCAGAATGTTCATAAAAATCAAGTTGTGGAAGTCTAGATTTCATGTTTGCTTATTCTTGGCTTATTAGAATAAGCTATCTTGTGATTTTTGAGCTTTTAAGCTGTTTCCTTGTACAAGTCTAGCTCATTTTGGATTTTAAGCACTTTAAAACAAACCAGACTTAATTTCGTCCAGTAATAAGCTCATACTAGCTTATTAATATTTCTTAGCCCGTTTTTGTTATTAATTTCATATTAATTGCATTTTGGTCCTTTTACTTTCTAACTGATTTCATTCATTGCTTAACTTACAAGTTTTTAGGGTTTTCAAGTATACAGTCCTTGAACTTTCTGTTTTTGTTAAATTTAGTTAGAAAGTTTGTTATTTTGGTTAAAGTAGTTATTAGTTGTTAAAACTTACTAATAAGTGTGAAAACACTTATCCTTTTACCACTTAATTACAATAATAACCAGGCCAAAACGTGTATTTTATGTCGTAAATGTCGGAATTATGCGTGGTTTGTGTTTTTGTTGTGATTTAGGACGAAAATGTGAAAAGGGGAGAAAACACGGGCTTTCACGGGCTTTTATCGAAGAAAAATACAAAAGACGAAGTCGAAAGATCAAGAGTGCAAAAAGAACGGAAGTCCAAAACCTATTCTGAAGATTTATCCAAGAACAAGTCTAAAGATGGAAGTTTAATAGAGCCGAAAAACTCAAGTCTTATTAATGAAGAATTTTCAAAGACGAGTTTAATTAATCCCGAGACAACGTCGAAAAAGTCGAAGAATTAAGAAGACGAAAAGACGGAAAGAAAGAAAGAAGGAAGCAACACATGCTTCTCCTCTCCCTATAATAGATCACCACCATCCCATTTCAAAAGGGTTGGCTACTTGACAAATAGCTTTCCACCATTTTCATTTCTTGCAAATTTATTTTTCATGTCATTTTAAATACTTGTCTTGCACTTTAATTCCTTTAATTCCAAGTAAGTGTTTTTAATTTTGTTATTGAATCTTTACTTTTAATCAAGCTTTTCTTTATCTTTCTCATTCTACTTTTCTTGTTTTTGGTTTATTTCAAATTCGGATTAAGCAAGGTTTTGCTTAATCTCTTTGCTTATTTGATTAAAAAGTTCACCTTTTTACTTTTATCCAAGTTTCGTATGAAATAAGCTATAAGTTTGACAATCTTATTGGCTTATTTTGTATTTAGCTTATTTGTTTTCAAGTTTTTCTTAAAAGTTTTATCTTTTTAAAATCCATTTTATTAAGTTTTCGTCTTTTATTTTTTGAAAGGTTCTAACTTTGTAGCTTTTTGTTTCGTCTTATTTCCATTTCATTTAAGTTTTTGATATTAGCTTATTAGTTTTAGCTTATTTAGCTTTCGCTTATTACGAATTGTGCTTCATCGGAAAGAGAGGGATTTTACACATTGCGACAGCCTTACTCTCATTCCGATTGTGACAGAATTGGAACAAGGGTTTAACATTCCGACAGTTCTTTCCGATTTGACATTGCGATCACTTGTATCAACCCCCTCATTCCGATCTGGGATTGCGATCGCTCATTGCGATCGCATATTCCGACGGCTCTTGAGGTTTTCTAAGTCGAAACTCTGCCAAATTTTTATCAGCATCATCCCGATCTGAGTTTTATTCCGACAGCTTATTACGATCAGTATTCCGATAGATTGTCTTGCCTTACATTCCGATAGGACTAGTTTTATACATTCCGATAGGTTGCATTTTTCAACATTCCGATAGACTGATTCCGATGGCACATTCCGATCTGGATTCCGATGGGTGTGGTGACAGCATTCCGATCTGACATTCCGATGGTCGTGGGTTTGGAATTATATTTTGCTTTGTTTTGTTTTTAAGTTACATTTTTAATACTTTGTCAAATTTGATTTTTCGTCAAGCTTTAATTACTCGTCATTTAATTAAATTACTTTTCAAAGTTTTAATATTGCACATTTACATTTTAATTAGTTTTAGATTTAATTACCGTCATTTACTTTATGGTTTTGCAGATTTACTATACTACAACGACCAAAATCTTTGTTTCCCACCAGAAGACGACTGAGTCGCACTTAAACCAATAGTCAATTCGATTAGACCACTTCAACGAACACAATTTTTATAACTAAAATCTAGTTATTAAATGGCGCTGCTGCCGGCTCTTTTCGTTAAGATTAACGGTTTTAGTGAGAGACGCGTTGAATTTTGGGATCCGTTCTTTTAGGAACGTTATTTTTCTTGCTCAAAAATTTTCAAAAAACCTATAAAAATTAAAAATTGTTAAAAATCCATAAAAATTAAAAAAATTTCAAAAATCCAAAAAGATTTTATTTTTATTTTTATAGTGTATATATATTGTCTATTGCTTTGGTATTTTTTTCTTTTGCTTTCGCAGGTGTATGCGTACTAGATCTTCAACTTATCCAGAGCCCGAGATTCGTGAAGATTTAGCTATGGCAGGTGTGAACAACAACAATAACCCCCCGCACCTCAACAATAACAACAACAATGTTCCCCCACCCGATCTTCGGACAATGGAGGAGCTTTGTCAACCCACAATGTATGGACGAGGAGGACCGATTGCGCCGATGCAAATCACGGCTCCGGAGTTTTCGTTGAAGCATCATATGATCCAACAAGTGCAAACTAATCCATTTCGCGGATTGTCGGATGATGATGCCAACAAGCACCTCGACAAATTCATTACAATTACTCAAAGCATGAAGTTGCCCGGTGTTACTATGGATGTCCTTCGCCTACAGCTCTTTCCACATACTTTATCCCACCACGCCGAAAAATGGTTTGATCGTCTCCCGAAAAATTCCATTCATACTTGGGACGACATGACTCAACGATTTTTGTCGCGCTACTTTCCACCATCCATGGTCACGAGCCTTCGAAATCAAATCAGCGGTTTCATGCAAGAACCCGATGAATCTCTCTTTGATGCTTGGGAAAGATATAATGTTTTGATCGATCGATGTCCAAACCACAACATGCTACCCGTTACGTTGATTGATACTTTCTACAATGGTTTAACTTTTCGTGACCGTGATACTATTAATGCAGCCACCGGTGGCACATTTATGAAAAGAAGACCCGAGGAGTGTAGAGAGCTTATTGAGAACATGACTACTCATCACAAAAATTGGGATTCATCCGCATCTTCATGGAACAACCCGAGAGTCAATGTTTCTTCTACTTCAGCAAACCCCGATATGACCGAATTCGCCCGCATGATGGCCGAAATGAACAAAAATATCTTGCTCATCGCTACAAACCAACAACAAAAAGTTAAAGCTGTAGCAATTTCTTGCGAGACTTGCGGTGGTCCTCATCCATACACCGATTGTCCTTCTACTCAAGGCAATCCGGAAAACGTGTATGCGGCTTCTGGTAACTATTCACCGGAAAATTACCAAGCCCGACCTCAAGGGGATCGAAATTTCCTAAGTTACAGGTCGAACAACTATCTTTCAACCGATTTTTCTCCTCAAAACCACAACCCCAACAACTACAATAGAAGCACTCCAAACCCACCTCGAGCTTCTACTCCATATCACCCACCCGCCCCCAACCTCCACCCATCAATCATGATGTTGAAACTTTCATGAAAACCCAACGAGAGCTAGTTAACAATCTTCAAAGCCAAATCATCACATTGAAAAGTGACATCACTAAACAAGGAAATGATATTAGAACCGAGCTTTGTCAAGATATGCAAACTTCTATCAGCACTCAGACGAATGATTTGAAGAACATGATGGCTAGTTTCTTTCAAGGTAATCAACCATCTACTTCGGGCTCACTTCCTTCAAATACTGTTACCAACCCGAGAGCTAATCTAAGTGTTATTACTACTCGTAGTAGAGCAACTTTAGTAGGACCATCTATCCCTCCCCCAGTTACACCATCTACACCTCCTCCACCACCATTTATCCCTCCTACTCCCACGCCTAGTATTAGTTCACCATTACCGTCTCCGCCTCGTCATGAAGAAGTACCCACGAAGAACCCTTCACCAACCCCACCTTCTACCTTTAAACCTTCAACGTCTCAACCTTTACCTGGTACACCTACCCTTCCACCTATAAAACCCAATATTCCTTATCCATCTCGCTTAGACAAGGCCAAACTGCAAACCAAGGATGACATTCAAGTGTCAAACTATTTGAAGAAAATTTCGGAAATGGCCATCACTTTTAGCCTTATCGAAGCTCTTGCACAAATGCCTAAATTTGTTAAGATGTTTAAGGAATTGCTTAGCAAAAAGGAGAAGATGGCCGAGTTTGTTAATACTCGATTAAATGAAAATTGTTCTGACATCCTTCTTAGAAAACTTCCGGAGAAACTTGGAGATCCCGGTCGTTTTGTGCTACCATGTACTTTTCACCAAACCGAAGAATTTACTGCCTTAGCCGATCTCGGGGCAAATATAAACCTGATGCCTTTAAGTGTTTGGAAAAAGTTATCATTGCCCGACCAACAAAGATGACTCTTGAGCTTGCTAATCTCACTCTCGCTTACCCGCTTGGTATTGCCGAAGATGTGTTTATTAAAGTTGGCACCTTCACTTTTCCGGTCGACTTTGTTGTTGTTGATTATGAAATAGACCCTCGTATTCCATTAATACTTGGTCGGCCATTCTTAAGAACCGAAAAAGCCCTAGTCGATGTTGCCGAAGGTGAGTTAATCTTAAGAGTCGGGAATGATGCACAAGTATTCAAAATAGGGAAGATCACTACCAAAACAAACGGAAGAGAATCCGCGAATATGATTAATGTGCTTGATGATTTTGTCGTCTACAACAATGCTCTGTTCGATTCTTGCTATGATAATCCACTGTTCCATGATGATGTGGATGATTCTCTCTCTAATTCTGATCCTCCACCAATTCATGAATCTCCTTCAATTTATGATGACTATGATGATGATTCTAGATCCAATGGAGATAATTATGATGATTTTACTTCTAAGTATCCTGACATGCCCATCTATGATGATTTTGATGAGGCTGATACTCTCTCGAGTGATTCCTCACATGATGAAGATCCTCCGCCAACAACACTTGATCCTACTTTGGATGACTACTCATTTGAGGAAGACTTTGCTACTTTTCTCAACACTTACTTTCCAAATGAGAGTGATGCTCCTCCTTTGGACTTTAATGATTATGGTCTTTATCCTACTTTGGATATGAAGAAACCCGCTTCAAAGGAGAAAAAGCCGGCCGACACCGATATCCGCAACACTTATGTCTTGACACCTCTATATCCACCTTCTGAGGATGAGATTGCGAGATTTATGATCGGATCTTCTTCAAGATCTGCTGAGCTTGAGTGTTATTTTCCCCTAAAAGAAAAGGTGTTCGACCCCAGCATTGCACTTTTTAAGCCATCTCAGTATCCATCTGATGAAATAAAAGGAAAAATCTTTGGAACTTATGGAGATATGCTTGCACTTCACCCTTGCTACCACCGTGCTCCATCTTTGCTTAAGGGGACCTTGCCTACTCTTCTTTGGCTTGCCTTGTTCGCCTTAAGCTTGTGCTATTTGATGGACGAAAACCATGTATTTGATCCCGGTGGATGTTTTTCAAGCTTCTTCCTATGCTAATCAAGGTCGAGTCAGGCTCACGACTCGGTTAACAAAAACAAGCGCTTCTCGGGAGGCAACCCGCAGTATCTATCCTTTTTATCTTATTTTTATAATAAGTGTAGGGGGAGACCCTAGTATGTTGTTTGTTGTCTTCTTTCTAATCATGTACAATGATTCGAGCTTTCAAACATCCATTCTTGATGACTTTTGACGAACCGTGATCCCGTGTACCCGTCTTCCCGGTTCTATCCTAAACTCTTTTGATTCTCTATTTTATATTCTTCCATATTAAAATAGGAATCATTTTAGTTGTCTCTTCCTTAGCAAGATTTAAACAAAGTGCACAATGTCCTAAGTGTAGGGGAGGTTACTTCCACATGCTTAAACATTCAGGACAATGTTTATATTAAGTGTAGGGGGATTTCTATCGAAGTTAAGTGGCCTTTTCCATGTATTTGTCCTCATTTTAACCGGAAAATTGAATTTTCGACATTTTTCAAAATTTTTGATCTATTTTGGCCTAGTAGTTTTTCCTTTGTTATTGTTATTTACTTTCTTTGCTAGAATAAAATTTTTAATAAAGTGGTTTTAATTTTTCAAAGTCGTGAATATTTTAACTCAACCCGAGTTTACTTATCTAAGTTTACTCTAGCTAGTATCCTTAACGTGTTTAAGTCAAGTTTTGCTAGGCTTTTATATAGACAACTTTAAAACGCGAAAGTCTTAACTCTCACGGTAAGAACAAGAACTTTTCGCAAGTTCCTATAATTGATCCTAGAGAGTCGTTTATCAAGGGAACTTTAAAATGCGTTTTCTAAACTTGAAAAAGTCTAAGAATTTGCAAGATCCTATAGATGACTCGAAAACCCAAAACTTTGATTTAATAGGCTAAGCATCCACGAGTCTCATTCCTTGAGATTTTAAATTGTGGAGAACGAGAGATGATAGAGTCAATTATAAGTTTGGTATTCTTTCATGAATTTATGTGAGTTGATTATGAGCCTTTTCTCCCATCGCTTGTTAATAAATATATTTGCAATAAATAAGGTTGTACGATTTGAAAAGTTACTTAGCTTCTAGCCCAAGATCGTTTAAAAGTTGCTCGGTATTAATTAGAGTTCATAGCAGGGGCATAACTTATTGAAGCGGGATGCGAAGATTGGCGAGTCCGAAAAGGCCCTAACAAGGCATGAGGGCTACATTTTGTTGCTAAAGATCCAAAGTGATGTGAAGAATCATTTATCAAAAATCAATATGAAGGATCGAGACACACGACGAAAAGCAGATACTCCCGTAAAGATCATGGAGAAGTCTATCCAAAAAGGCCATAACAAGGTATGAGGATAAATAGATCCAAGTCCTAAAAGGAGGCGGATCGTTGTATATCAAAATCCCAAATAAAGATTGGAGAAAAATGAAGAAGTCGTGGTCCAAATATGAAGAATCTCTCAAAAAGTTCAAGTGAAGAAATTCCTATTATGAAGAGAAGACCATTATTTCATGAACGTCTCTCAAGATTTGAAGTATGAAGTCGCTACCAAATATCGGTCCGAGAAAGGTCTCAAATCGTGAAACGAGTTATGCCAAGATATGAACTTTATGAGGTCCCGAGAAGCAGTTTTAAAAGATTTTGTCCTTTAGCTAACTATTGATTAAATCGTCCTACTTTATTTTCAGCCTAAATAACTATCGAAATAAGTCAACAATGCATCCTCGTGATCATTCAAGACAACAATAAAACATAAGAGATACACCTAGGAATAAGGGAATCTATGTGAATAATTGGCCCACATGAGTTCGTGTTAGTTTGCTAACTTATAATAACAATGATCTCGTTTTTAAGCTTGGTATGGGGAACGTGAAACTTGAGGATGATAATCATTCATGACATTTCCAAAACCCTAAGGTAAGTCTATGATTTCTTTACTTGTTTTGTTAATTTATATCTCTTTAATAAAGGCAAATGTGGATTGATTGTGATGGAAAGTGTAATCTTGCTTTGTAATTAATGCATTGCATGAGGACATTGCAATGGTCAAGTGTAGAGGATTTAATAAGTGTGAAAACACTTATCCTTTTACCACTTAATTACAATAATAACCAGGCCAAAACGTGTATTTTATGTCGTAAATGTCAAAATTATGCGTGGTTTGTGTTTTTGTTGTGATTTAGGACGAAAATGTGAAAAGGGGAGAAAACACGGGCTTTCACGGGCTTTTATCGAAGAAAAAGACAAAAGACGAAGTCGAAAGATCAAGAGTGCAAAAAGAACGGAAGTCCAAAACCTATTCTGAAGATTTATCGAAGAACAAGTCTAAAGATGGAAGTTTAATAGAGCCGAAAAACTCAAGTCTTATTAATGAAAATTTTTCAAATACGAGTTTAATTAATCCTGAGACAACGTCGAAAAAGTCAAAGAATTAAGAAGACGAAAAGACGGAAAGAAAGAAAGAAGGAAAGAAGGAAGCAACACATGCTTCTCCTCTCCCTATAAATAGATCACCACCATCCCATTTCAAAATGGTTGGCTACTTGACAAATAGCTTTCCACCATTTTCATTTCTTGCAAATTTATTTTTCATGTCATTTTAAATACTTGTCTTGCACTTTAATTCCTTTAATTCCAAGTAAGTGTTTTTAATTTTGTTATTGAATCTTTACTTTTAATCAAGCTTTTCTTTATCTTTCTCATTCTACTTTTCTTGTTTTTGGTTTATTTCAAATTCGGATTAAGCAAGGTTTTGCTTAATCTCTTTGCTTATTTGATTAAAAAGTTCACCTTTTTACTTTTATCCAAGTTTCGTATGAAATAAGCTATAAGTTTGACAATCTTATTGGCTTATTTTGTATTTAGCTTATTTGTTTTCAAGTTTTTCTTAAAAGTTTTATCTTTTTAAAATCCATTTTATTAAGTTTTCGTCTTTTATGTTTTGAAAGGTTCTAACTTTGTAGCTTTTTGTTTCGTCTTATTTCCATTTCATTTAAGTTTTTGATATTAGCTTATTAGTTTTAGCTTATTTAGCTTTCGCTTATTACAAATTGTGCTTCATCGGAAAGAGAGGGATTTTACACATTGCGACAGCCTTACTCTCATTCCGTTTGTGACAGAATTGGAACAAGGGTTTAACATTCCGACGGTTCTTTCCGATTTGACATTGCGATCACTTGTATCAACCCCCTCATTCCGATCTGGGATTGCGATCGCTCATTGCGATCGCATATTCCGACGGCTCTTGAGGTTTTCTAAGTCGAAACTCTGCCAAATTTTTATCAGCATCATTCCGATCTGAGTTTTATTCCGACAACTTATTACGATCAGTATTCCGATAGATTGTCTTGCCTTACATTCCGATAGGACTAGTTTTATACATTCCGATAGGTTACATTTTTCAACATTCCGACAGACTGATTTCGATGGCACATTCCAATCTGGATTCCGATTGGTGTGGTGACAGCATTCCGATCTGACATTTCGATGGTCGTGGGTTTGGAATTATATTTTTCTTTGTTTTGTTTTTAAGTTACATTTTTAATACTTTGTCAAATTTGATTTTTCGTCAAGCTTTAATTACTCGTCATTTAATTAAATTACTTTTCAAAGTTTTAATATTGCACATTTACATTTTAATTTGTTTTAGATTTAATTACCGTCATTTATTTTATCGTTTTGCACATTTACTATACTACAACGACCAAAATCTTTATTTCCCACCAGAAGACGACTGAGTCGCACTTAAACCAATAGTCAATTCGATTAGACCACTTCAACGAACACAATTTTTATAACTAAAATCTAGTTATTACTTACACTTTTGGTCCTTTTAGTTTCTGAAATTGTCATTTTAGCCCTTGTACTTTCATTTAGCATACATTTCAAGCAAATTTACTTTCATGCTTTTAAATTTTGAATTATGTGAATAGTACTTGGTATTTGCAAGGTGTTTTACGGATACATAGCCTATTATTTTCCACTTTTTACGTGTTGATTGAACTAGACATAGAATTCCAAATACCCTAACAACCAAGAACAATTAAAGGCTTGATATTTTTAGGACTTTCAATTTGTCAAGAATCGAGAATAAACGAACTTCAAAATACTCAATTTCAAATGACGCCGCTGCCGGTTCATGACATTACGAGAGACTATTGATTGACAGTTTAGATTGACTTTTGGGATCCGTTCACCCCGTGAACGTTATTTTTTACGTATCATAAATCAAAAACATAAAAAATAAAAAATATAAAAATATGAAAACTAAAAAATTAACAAAATCAATTCTTTTCCTAAAGAATTGACCATAAAAATAAAAAATTCAAAAAGCAATCTTTTTCCTAAGAGATTGCAACCAAAAATATATATTATTGGATTTCATCGGTTTTTACGTACATATAGTATTTTTTTTTAAAACCCAATAAATACAAAAATATTTTCTCTATATTATTATATGTAGATACGTATACGTATACGAACACTCAATACACATACTTCCATAAGTATTGCTTTTGCAATACACCGTGTTCGGGAGCGTTCCGGTCCTTGACACGTGTATCGATCAAATTTAATTAAGCAAGAATAGATAAATACTTCCAATAGACAAGAATTCGAAGAATACAAACTACAAAGTGAATAGAAAGGCGACGTGCTATAAAATGTCGTCTAAGGGTTAATAGGTACTTAAGTGCTTCGCGCCACCTAACCCCCCGTTCACTAATGCGTATTCTAAGGAGGAAGGCTTGATTGGGGGTCTCGCACCCAAGTATTACTTATATATATTATACTTTCTTGTGGATATTTCATATTGAATCTCGAAGAGGATAATCCCTTCTTTTTCAAAGTCGAACGAGAGCTTCTCTCTCACTCCTTGATTTGAGTTGCATGCTCACCCGAGGGCGTGCACAAATACCATTTGGTGTACAACCCCTTCCTCCGAAAAGGAAGAAAAAGAGAAAGAGTAAAAACAACACCGTCCATCAAGCCGATCCCGAGAATCGTGCTTTGAACAACACACAAGAAGAAGCCATGGCCGCCGTTGACAATCGACCTTTGATGGAACACCTTCAATCCAATGTGCAAGGATATGCCGATGCTATTGTTATAACCGAGATTCCCGCAAATACCTTTGAGCTTAAGATCGCCATGATTACCTTGGTTTCAAACACACCATTTTTTGGGAGACCTAATGATGATCCACATGATCATATAAAGAATTTTCTATCTCTTTGTAATACCATTAAGTACAATGGAGTTCCCCATGATGCCATTAAGTTGCTCCTAGTTCCATTCTCTTTAGAGGGCAATGCCAAGTATTGGCTAGATACACAACCACCTAAGAGCATTAATGCTTGGGATGATCTCACTAAGAAGTTTTTGAACAAGTTATTTCCTCCATCTAGGACCACGGCTTTGAGAAACCTAATTATTGGATTTCAACAAAAACCTAGTCTAACCTTTAGTGATGTGTGGGAAGAGTACAAGGAGTTATTGAGAAAATGCCCCAATCATGGATTCAATGAAGTTCACCAAATCAATACTTTCTATAATGGATTAAGACCACACCACCAAGATTCACTCAACTATTCCGTGGGTGGAAATATTCTCTCTAAATCCATTCAAGAAACATGGGACATTATTGAGACCAAATCGATGGTGCAAGCTAACACACACTTTGATGAGAGAGTCCATGTTATTCAAGAGGGTGGTTCCAAAACATTTGAGAGTCAACTCCTTTCAACAATGCAAGAATTAACTCAAACCCAAAAGGAAATTCAAGCACTTTTGCAAAACACCCAAAAGATGCAACAAACCATGATGAATGACTTTATGAAAATTTCTTTGGGCAACAATTCCACCAATGATGTGCATGCTATTGCTATTTCATGTGAGACTTGTGGAGGTCCTCATTCCTACCAACAATGTGATAAGGTTCAAGGTTATCAAGTTGAGTGTTATGCTTACCAAGAAGAACATAGAGAAAAATTCAAACCCAACATCAATCAAAACAATCTCTCTTACAAATCACAAAACTACCTTGCTCCACCCGGTTTCCCACCCCATCCACCCACCCATACTCAACCCAATCCTCCTCAATTGTTAAAAAAGAACCAAGGGCCAAGGCCACAATACCAAGGGAACAACTATAAAGCACCTAACAACTTTTACAATCAAGGAAATAACTTTCATACACCCGATCAAGGATTTAACCAACCACCTCCACCTCCATATCCAAACCAAGGTTTTTATTAAGGAAATGTGCAACCTAACCCCATGGATTTGATTCTTCAAAAGCTTACTTCTTATGAAAGACAAATGAAAGAGGCTCAAGAGGAAAACAACAAGAATTTTCTCTTCTTCACAACTAAATTATGCATAATCAAAGACCACAAGGGGCTGTACCTTCAAACACACAAACAAACCCGAGGGCTAATGTTAATGCTATCACAACAAGAAGTGGAAAAACGACTAATGATCCTTTACCTCCTACACCTTCTATTGTTAATCCTACTATGGTTCCAACTTGTGATAAGCCTTCTACATCTTCTTCACCACCCTTAAGTTCTACCACTTCAACACCTATACCTTCTCAACCTATACTCACTTCTCCTTTAGCTTCCACACCTACTCATGAAGAAACCAACAAAGAGAAATCTTCCACAACAACAACTACTCCACCTACACCTAAACCAAGCCTTCCTTACCCATCAAGATTGAGAAAGGACAAATTGAAAAACAAGGATTATATACAAGTCTCAAATTTTTTGAGGATGTTCAAGCAACTTAACATAAACATCTCCTTTGCGGAAGCTCTTGCATATATGCCAAAATTTTCTAAGATGTTCAAAGATCTCCTCTCCAACAAGGAAAAATTGGTGGATTTGCCTAACACATCCCTTAATGAGAATTGCTCCGCCGTGTTGCTCAAAACCTTACCTACAAAACTTGGAGATCTGGGGCGATTTTTGATCCCTAGTAATTTTCCCGGGGTGGAAAATTGCATGGCACTAGCGGATCTAGGGGCAAGCATAAATCTCATGCCTTTATCGGTTTGGCAAAAACTCTCTCTTCCCGAGCTCACTCCAACTAGGATGACCCTTGAGTTAGCCAATCGTACCATAGCTTACCCGGTAGGTATTGCGGAGGATGTGTTTGTAGGTGTGGATAAGTTTACCTTTCCGGTGGACTTTGTAGTGGTTGATTATGATATGGACCCGAGAGTTCCTCTAATTGTTGGTAGACCATTTTTGAGGACGGGTCGTACTCTTATAGACGTGGCGGAGGGAGAACTAATCATGAGAGTTGAGGATGAGAAAGTGGTGTTCAAGCTAGAAAAAGTGACTAAGAAGTCTCAAGCTTGTGAAACAATTAACATAGTGGATGTACTTGATGAGGTGTGTGATGAGCATTTCCATGACGCTTGTAAGAATGATAGTGAAGACATGCCTCATGTAGAAACTGTTGCCTCAATTGCTCCTTCATTAACACCTTTTGGAGAGAGTGATTTCTTTTTAGAGGAATTTGAGTCCAACTTCCTTGGTAATGATGATTCTCCCATCAAATGGGAAGAAGACATTCTCACTATCCAAAAGTTGCTCAATGAGGATCCCATTCCTTCACCTATTCCACAAGAAGTTACCAATGATGATCCGTCCATAGTGAAACCTTCCATAGAGAGTCCACCTACCCTTGAACCAAAGGATCTCCCATCACACCTCGAATATGCTTTCTTAGAGGTAAAGCAAATTACCCGTGATCATTGCTAAAGATTTGAAAGAGGATGAGAAAGAAAAACTCATAGAGGTCCTTAAGAAACATAAGCAAGCCATATCATGGAAAATATCCGACACAAGAGGAATTGATCCAAATTTTTGTACACACAAAATCCTTATGGAGGATGATTATAAACCTACCATTCAAAGCCAAAGAAGGGTTAACCCTAAAATCCATCATGTCATTAAGAAGGAAGTTATCAAACTCCTTGATGCAGGTATGATTTACCCAATTTCCGACTCTCCATGGGTTTGCCCGGTACATTGTGTTCCTAAGATGGGTGGAATCACCGTAGTGCCTAATGAGAACAATGAGCTTATTCCTACTAGACTTGTTACGGGTTGGAGAGTTTGTATTGATTATAGGAAGCTTAATGATGTTAATAGGAAAGATCATTTCCCATTACCTTTCATGGATCAAATGCTTGAACGATTAGCTGAAAATGAGTACTATTGCTTTCTAGATGGATTCTCGGGTTATTTTCAAATACCCATTGACCCTAAGGATCAAGAAAAGACCACATTCGCTTGTCCCTATGGTACATTTGCTTACAAGAGAATGCCTTATGGCTTGTCAATGCACCGGGGACATTTCAAAGGTGTATGATGGCAATCTTTCATGACATGATTGAGCACACTATGGAAGTTTTCATGGATGATTTCTCGGTTTTTGGAGATTCATTCACTTCTTGTCTATCCTATTTAGAACATATGCTTAAGAGGTGTGAAGAAACACGTCTTGTTCTTAATTAGGAGAAGTGCCATTTCATGGTCAAAGAGGGGATAGTATTGGGACATAAGATATCCAACAAAGGTTTAGAAGTGGATCGTGCTAAGATAGATGTGATTGCTAAGCTTCCCCCCACCTACCATGGTGAAAGGAGTTAGAAGTTTTTTGGGTCATGCGAGATTCTATAGACGTTTCATACAAGATTTCTCTAAGATTGCAAGACCGATAACCCACCTTTTGGAAAAAGAGGCTCCTTTCATTTTCACCCAAGAGTGTTTGGATTCATTTGAGATACTTAAGGAAAAGTTGACTAAGGCTCCCGTTTTGGTTTCTCCAAATAGGGATTTGCCTTTTGAGCTTATGTGTGACACTAGTGATTATGCCGTGGGGGCCGTGTTAGGACAAAGAGTGAATAATCATTTTCAACCTATACATTATGCTAGTAAAACCATGACGGGTGCTCAACTTCATTATACCACCACGGAAAAAGAGTTGCTTGCTATAGTCTATGCCTTTGAGAAATTTAGACCCTATCTTGTGCTCTCCAAAACCATAGTGTATACGGATCGTTCCGCTCTCAAGTACCTCATGACTAAGAAAGATGCTAAGCCTAGACTTTTGAGATGGGTTCTATTGTTACAAGAATTTAATATAGATATTCGTGATAAGAAAGGAGCCGAGAATTTAGCGGCGGATCACTTGAGTAGACTTGAGCATCCTTTTCAAGGTGAATTGACTCATAAGGAAATTAATGAATCCTTTCCATTAGAGGAGCTCATGTATATCTCTTCTCAAGAGGATGCCACCCCTTGGTTTGCGGATATTGCAAACTATCTTGTGAGGGATGTGCTAATACAGGGTCTCACTTCATAACAAAAGAATAAATTTCTTAAAGAAGTGAAATACTACTTTTGGGATGACCCTTACCTCTTTAGGCAATGTGCGGATCAAATCATTAGACGGTGTGTAGATGGGCCCGAGGAATTTAAGATCTTAGAAGCTTGTCATAAGGTACCTACGGGTGGACATTTTGGGCCCAACTATACCGCCAAGAAAGTCTTTGATTCAGGTTACTATTGGCCTTCCATATACAAAGATGCCCAAGAGATGGTGAAATTTTATGATGTATGTCAAAGACAAGGAAAAATTACTCAACGAGATGAGATGCCACAAAACTTCATACAAGAATGTGAGATTTTTGATGTGTGGGGAATAGATTTCATGGGACCTTTTCCATCTTCTAAGGTAAATAAGTACATACTCGTAGCGGTGGATTATGTGTCAAAGTGGGTTGAGGCCAAAGCCTTGCCTACTAATGATGCTCGAGTTGTAGTGAAATTTTTGAAGCAATTATTTGCTAGATTTGGTGTACCTCGGGCCATCATAAGTGATCGTGGTACTCATTTTTGTAATGATCAATTTACAAGAGTCATGAAGAAGTATGGTGTTAACCATAGACTTTCTACCGCGTATCACCCTCAAACCAATGGTCAAACCGAGGCCACAAATCGTGGTTTAAAGAGAATTTTGGAAAGAACGGTGGGAGAGCATCGAGCTTCTTGGTCGGATAAGCTTGATGATGATTTGTAGGCTTTTAGGACGGCTTTTAAGACACCAATTGGTTGTACTCCATATAGGCTTGTCTATGGAAAAGCATGCCACCTCCCATTCGAGTTAGAGCATAAGGCTTCTTGGGCTCTCAAGTGGGCTAACTTTGATTTAAACCAAGCCGGTTCACATAGAAAAGACCAACTCAATGAAATGGATGAATTGAGAGCCAATGCTTATGAGAACTCATTGCTTTATAAGGAAAAGACTAAGCAATTGCATGATGCTAAGATCAAGAACCGTGAGTTCAAAGTTGGAGAGCTGGTTCTCCTCTTTAACTCAAGGTTGAAACTCTTTGCGGGCAAGCTTAAGTCGAGATGGTCCGGTCCATTCACTATTGCTCAAGTATTTCCCTTTGGAACTATTGAGTTGTCACAACCTGATGGTCCAAATTTCAAAGTGAATGGTCACCGTGTTAAGCACTATTTTGGGGAGGATATTTTCGTGGAATTTGTCCAAGAGATCCCCATTTTCCCCATGAATTAATTCATTGTGGGAAGAGTCGAGCTAGAGACTCCATAAATCAAGCTTGAATAACTAGGTTTAGATTTTTTAGACTTAGAGTGTGGTAGGTTAGAAATAAGGATATAGAGTTGAAGAGAAATGTAGGGGAGACCTTCCTTTTGTCTTCATGTTGTTTGTAGGGTTGCTTACTCATCACGTGCTTTGGAGCTTATGGAGGAGGCCCTTGTATCCGGTTCACTTCGTTACTATTGTGATTCTTCATAGACACATTGTGCTTAAAAATGAATTCACTATAGTTGATCTTTCCTTAGCTACGGTTAAGCAAAGTCTATTCATTGTCATAAGTGTACGGGAGTTGATACTCCCATGCTCTTAAACATTGAGGACAATGTTTAGCTTAAGTGTAGGGGGGTTTTCTATCGAAGTCACCTTACCTAGACTTGGTCATTGATCTTCATGATAACTTGGAAATTAATTTTTCAAACATTTTTCAAATTTTTGATCTACTTTGGCCACCAAAAATATGCATTCATAATTTTTGCATCAATCATTTTTCATTTGCATAACACATTTGCATTGTATATATTTTTTTCTTTTGTTCTTTATGAAAATATAAAAAGAAAATAAAATATAATAAAGGATATGGTTTAACATATTTAGACATCTTTGACATATTAGGCCCGCCATGGATATTTTGACTCAACCCGAGTTTGCTTATCCACGCATTCTCTAGCTAGTATCCTTAACCATGTAGTCTTTCATTGGTCTATTAGGCTAAGCATCTACGAATATCATTTTGTGGTTAAGTGTGTTAGCAAGTTTGTTTTCAGTCTAAATACCTTTCATTTCATATACTAAACATGTCTTGATAGGAGTCATAACCTGTTTCATACTTGTGCTCACATTTCATTTGCAAAAAGTCTTAAACAACTTTTTAAAGTAGTGTTTGTTTTTTAGTAGAATTGGTGATTCAAGTCAGTTAAACATTTTGTTAAGAGTTCATTTATAGTTGGTTACATAGAGTAAACACTTTTGGTTCATTTTGAAGTCAAGAATCCAGTCAAAAAGGCAACTGGTTAAAAAAGGTATGGGTCAAGTATTGTGAGTATTTTCATCAGTCAAACTAGTGAATTTCAATCCAATAGCATTTCTTTGTTTGATCAAATTGCTTGAAACCTGTTCTTACTTGTAGTTCAACATCCAAGAGTTAGTGTGTAAAAGGAAATTCTAAAGTATCCAGTTTTCATTGTGAAATCAGCTTTTTGATAAGCCATAGAGCAAATGCAAGTTTCTAATATAAAAGCTAAACTAATTTCTCATATCTCCATTTCTACTTCATAAACTAGCTAATTTTTCTTCACAAATCTTGTTGCCATCATGTCTTGAGCATTTTTGGAAATTTTCAGCTTTTTAGAATTTTTGGTCAACGCTTGGTCAAATAAGCTCATTTGAGCTTAATTTTAGATTCTGATTTATCCAGTGAACCATTTTCAATTTGGAAAGACCTTCCATACTTCTTGTCAGCTTATTAATCAGATTGTTCATAAAAATCAAGTTGCAGAAGTCTAGATTTCATGTTTGCTTATTCTTGGCTTATTAGAATAAGCTATCTTGTGATTTTTGAGCTTTTAAGCTGTTTCCTAGTACAAGTCTAGCTCATTTTGGATTTTAAGTACTTTAAAACAAACCAGACTTAATTTGGTCCTGTAATAAGCTCATACCAGCTTATTAATCTTGCTTAGCCTGTTTTTGTTATAAATTTCATATTAATTGCATTTTGGTCCTTTTACTTGCTAACTGATTTCATTCATTGCTTAACTTACAAGTTTTTTGGGGTTTTCAAGTATACAGTCCTTGAACTTTCAGTTTTTGTCAAATTTAGTTAGAAAGTTTGTTATTTTGGTTAAAGTAGTTACTAGTTGTTAAAATTTACACTTTTAGTCCTTTTAGTTTCTGAAATTGTCATTTTAGCCCTTGTACTTTCATTTAGCATACATTTCAAGCAAATTTACTTTCATGCTTTTAAATTTTGAATTTTGTGAATAGTACTTGATATTTGCAAGGTGTTTTACGGATACATAGCCTATTATCTTCCATTTTTTACGTATTGATTGAACTAGACATAGAATTCCAAATACCCTAACAACCAAGAAAAATTAAAGGCTTGATATTTTTAGGACTTTCAATTTGTCAAGAATCGAGAATAAACAAACTTCAAAATCAATTTCAACAATAAAAAGAAACTTGCTAAAAATAATGAGGCTAAAATGGTGATTTATAATGCTTTACCTAAGAAAGAGTATGAAAGGATTTTCATGTGTAAAACCGCTAAATATATTTGGAATACTCTTTTAGTAACCCACCAAGGTAATAGCCAAGTCAAAGAAAGTAAAATCGATCTTCTTGTTCAACAATATGAACAATTTGTCATCTTAGAAGATGAAACTATTGATAATGCATTTGCTAGGTTTAATACTATTATTACTAGTAAAAAAGAACTTGATGAGGGTTTTTCTAGCAAGAACAATGTTAGAAAGTTTCTTAGGGAATTGCATCCAAAGTTGAGATCTAAAGTCACGGTAACTAAAGAATCAAAGGATCTTACTACATTATCACTTGATGAACTTATTGGCAACATAAAAGTTCATGAAATGATAATTTTGATGACACGGAAATGGTGAAAACCAAGAGTGAAAGAAATTCTCTAGCACTCAAATCCAAGAAAGTGCAAAGTTATCATGATAGCTCTTCCTCAGAAAGTGATGTTGAGGAATATGCTATGGCGGTTAGAGACTTCAAGATGTTCTTCAAAAGGCGAGGTCAACATGTAAGACAACCAAGCAACGACAAGAAGGTATTTTCCAAAAATCGATTTGTCCAGAATGACAATGGTGATACGAAATGCTTTAGATGTGGTGACCC
Source organism: Glebionis coronaria (assembly GCA_025667525.1). Taxonomy (NCBI): domain Eukaryota; kingdom Viridiplantae; phylum Streptophyta; class Magnoliopsida; order Asterales; family Asteraceae; genus Glebionis; species Glebionis coronaria. Next base: position 628,053,848 of record CM046874.1, on the reverse strand, counting down.
AAACCACTTCATCAGTGATTGTCCCAAGCCATCTCGTGACAAGAATCACAAGGCCTTCGTTGGTGGTTCATGGAGCGATAGTAGTGAAGAATGTGACGACAATTCTAAAGACGAAAAGTGTCTAATGGCCTATTATTCCAAAGAGATATGCTTGGGAATCGATTTGGAGCCCGACGAGTGGATTAAGGATAGTGGTTGTTCTAAAAACATGACGGGTAATCAAAGTTTGTTCTCTACTTACAAAGCATATAATGGAGGTAACGTTACTTTCGCTAGTAGGCTACGTGGTAACATCATTGGCAAAGGTATGGTTTCTCTTGACTCCATGACCATAAAAAATGTTGAACACGTAGATAACCTAGGGTTTAACTTACTAAGTATAGGTCAAATTTGTGACAATAAGTGCAAGTCATCTTTTTGGAACATGATAGTGAAATCCTAAAAGATGGAAAGATCATTGGAAAAGGTGTTAGAAAGCATGGGCTTTATGTCATGAAGGTCAATAGGAAGTCAAAGGACAACTTATATCTAGCGACTTTATATGATAGTTCTACTCTTTGTCATAGGAGATTAGGTCACGCTAATATGTGTTTAATTCAATCTTTAGTCTCTAAGGAGTTTGTAAGACATCTCCCTAAGATTAAGTTTGATAGTCACTTTTGTGATGCTTGCAAAGTTGGGAAGCAAGTTCAATCAAGTCACAAGGCCAAGAATTTGGTATCGACCTCTCGGTGCCTAGAGCTCCTACATATGGATCTCTTTGGACCTTCCGCCATACGTAGTTATGGAGGTAACCTTTATACCCTAGTTATTGTTGATGAATTTTCTAGATTCACTTGAACTAGATTTTTGCCTTCTAAGAATGAAGCTTTCGATTATTTCGAAACCTTTAGTCGAAAGATCCAAAATCAACTAGGATGTTCAATTGTTTCTTTTACGGCGGATCATGGTAGGGAATTTGATAACGAAGTGCAATTTGGTGCCTTTTGTGAAGCTCATGGTATTAACCATAACTTCTCGGCTCCTCGCACTCCACAATCAAATGGGGGTAGTTTAAAGGAATAATAGGACTATCCAAGAGATGAGTGGGACAATGTTAAACAAGAAATCTTTGTCTCAAAAATTTTGGTGCAATGTCATGGACACATCGACCTATATTCTCAACTGAATTCTTATTCGACCTTTTCTAGGAATGACCCCTTATGAGATTCTTAAAGGTAAGAAGCCCTCATTAGAATACATTAAGGTGTTTGGAAGCAAGTGCTTCATTATCAACACCAAATATTACCTTACTAAGTTCGACCCAAAGTCGTACGAAAGTATCTTTTAAGGTTATTCTCAAACTAGTAAATCCTACATAGTCCTCAATAGATCCTCGAGTATAATCGAAGAATCACTCAACGTGACATTTGATGAAACCCCTCCTTCATCCAAGACACCACCTTTGGTAGATGATGACATAGATGAAATAGACATAGTTAAAGCCAAAGAGGTTAGAAAATTAGGAGTTGAAGACCTTAATGTTAAAAAGGGAGTAAACATTAGGTAGTATAAGGATCATGCTCTCGAAAACGTCATAGGCGACTTAAATCAAAGGACCCTTATATCTCAAGTACAAGATCAAAGTAACTTCTTTTGTTTTGTCTCATTAATTAAACCAAAGAATGTTAAAGAAGCTTTGATGGATGAGAGTTGGGTCATCGACGTGTAAGAAGAATTAAATCAATTCATTTCTAATGACGTTTGGGAACTTATTCCTCCACCTAGAAGTACTACCATCATAGGAAACAAGTGGGTATATATGAATAAGTTAGATGAGAACGGTGTTGTGTCTCGTAACAAGGCTAGACTTGTAGCTCAAGGCTATAATCAACAAGAAGGAATTGATTATGATGAGACATATGCACCGGTAGCAAGGTTAGAGTCCATTAGGATCCTTTTAGCTTATGCTTGTGCATTAGTTTTTAAGCTTCAACAAATGGATGTATAGAGTGCGTTTCTTAACGGTTTGATCAGTGAGGAAGTATATGTGGCTCAACCTCCCAGCTTCATTGATTTTGAGAAACCGGATCATGTTTACAAGCTTACGAAAGCTCTTTATGGCCTTAAACAAGTACCCAAAGCTTGGTATGATAGACTTAAAGCGTTTCTTGTAAAACATGAGTATACCATGGGGATGGTAGACAATACACTATTTACAATGAAGAAAGGTTCTCACCTCATAATCGTACAAATATATGTTGATGACATTATATTTGGTTCAACTTGTCAAAGCTTGTGTGATGACTTTGCTAAAATCATGCATGACGAGTTTGAAATGAGCATGATGGGAGAACTTAACTTCTTTTTAGGACTCTAAATTAGACAAATGGACGATGGTATTTTCTTTAATCAATCTAAGTACGTTAAAGAAATGCTAAAGAAATTTGGATTAGAGGACTCTAGACCAATGAAGACCCCTATGGCCTCGGATACTAAACTCACTGTAGATGATGTTGTGAGTCGGTAGACAACACCAAATATAGAGGTATGATTGGTAGTTTGTTGTACCTAACGACAAGTCGACCGTATATCATGTTTATTGTTTGCTTTTGTGCTCGCTTCCAAGAGGATCCCCAAACCTCTCACCTTGAAGCGGTTAAGTGTATCTTCCGATACATTAAGGGCACTATATATTTAGGATTATGGTATCTTATAGGGACCGGCGTAGAAACCATAGTATACGCAGACTCGGATCATGCAGAAGACTATGTGGACCGGAAAAGCACTAGTGGAGTTTGTACCTTCATGGGTTGTTGTTTAACTTTTTGGTTCTCCAAGAAACAAACCGCTCTTTCCATATCCACCATGGAAGCCGAGTATGTGAGTGTCGGTAAAGCTTGTCAACAAGCTCTATGGATGAAGCAAGCGCTTGTTGATTACGAGATTTCACTTAATGATGTTCCCATCATGTGTGACTATAAGGGTGCAATAGACATTAGCAAGAATCTCGTGCAACACTCGCGGACTAAGCACATAGAGATTCGCCACCATTTCCTTAGGGATAATGTTCAAAAGAGGAACATTTCGATTGAGAAGGTGCCCTCAGTAGAAAACTTAGCCAACATCTTCACTGAGCCACTTAAGAGGGAACCTTTTAGTTACTTGCGTCTAGGTCTAGGTTTAATGGAACATATTCCTTAATTGCTCATTTTATTAATCGAGTCTTTTTCTCTTTTGAGTCCTTTCATTCTTTGAGACATTGAGTTTCTTAAACTCTTTCTGAAAATATTCCTCTTATTCATTTCAAAATTCTCAAAGTTCTTTCGAAAATGGTCGAGAAATGTTTTCGCATTGTTAATTCAATCTAAAAACGTTTTTCATTGCTTCTTGCTATTAATAACGAGCATACATTATTCATATGTATGGGTCTCTCAAATATAGAAAGAACAAAAATAAACTATGGAGGATCATTGTGTCATGACTATATGTCTAGATTCACACACCTCCAACATCGATTTTATTTTAAATCCATGTATTTTGGTCAAAATCTTGTTTGATGAGTTCTTGTGTGTTTTCTATGTCTATTATTGCTTTTTAGCATGTCTCTATGATTAGTTAGACTAGAAAATTCGGATTTGCTGAATTGGAAAATTCTCATACACCAAAACTAAGCTTTTGTGGGCGGTTCTCTAAATAACCCGCAGATCCATATATATATATATATATATATATATATATATATATATATATATATATATATATATATATATGGAACCGCATGTGGAAATAAGGAACCGTGGGCAGAGCTTCAAATTTCGAGTTTTCTGTAACTCCAAATTTGCTCCAACACTTTTTGGAGTCTTTGTTTCAAACCTTTGACCATCCCAAAAGTGTCTTGTGCTTTCTCTATTTAAGCCTAAGCATTTTGCATCCTTTCTCAAATCAAAATGTCTTATTCACCAAATGAAAGCCTTGATTCTCCTCCATTTTCCCCAACCTCTTTCAATCCAAATTCACCTAAGAACACTCAAAATTATATTTCTTCTTCTTCTAAGAATATTGATTGTGGAACTTCTTCTCTTCCACCACTAGCCTTTTGTGTTATTCCTCCCTCACATGATAATGTCATGCATCATGGGACATATTGTCATTTTGTCAATATCAACATCTTGTTTTGGCTCATATCTATGACGAATTGAATTACATCAAAAGTCTCCTAGTCAAACCTCCTCTTCACTATGACTATGAGATTACTACCAAGCCACCACCACCTCCTTCCACCACTACTTTGTCTTTCATCTAATCATGAGGATTGCTTATCTCCAAGACATCTAATTCAAGCAAATCTTAGAGTTCTAGTTTAACTAGGATTAGATTTATGCTTTTCTTTTGGCTTTTTTTCTTTTTCATACATCTTTGTATGATTTATTTTCTTGTATCTTTACTTCATGTTTCCTTTTAACATGACTTATCTTGGATCTTGGTTATCTTCTATTTTCTTATCTTATTTTTTTCTTTTTATGTAACCTTTGCTATATCTTGTTGGGCGTTTCTTTTCTTCTACTAACCCTTCTATGTAGCTTGTCACCATAACTCGATTTCTTGGTGCCCCAAGCAAGGGGGAGTAAGCACCAAGGGGGAGCATTTGCAAAGTCTGTTTCTTTTCTTTTACAAAGACTTTTGCATCCTTTTTGCTTCGACAAAAGGGGAGAAATGAAATAAACTCGTCTTCGAAAATCTTGTTTTTCATGTGATTGAGTTTATGTATTTTTGAAATAAAAAAGGGAGAGATTGTTAATGCAATGATGCCTAAAAATGTTACCAGCATTTTTCGGTCTCGTATTGTTTTGATTACGACAATATATAAAAACAAGCATTTACGAAAGCAACGAATAATGAATTCTTGAGTTCAAGTATTTTTTCATTTCAACCATTTTCACTTAAGTTATGAACAAACAAGTTTCTGTCTTAATTAAGTGATCAAGGATTTAAGTTTTCTTAAAACTTACCTTTTACTAAATGTGAAAAAGTTTTTTATTAAACTTTATTTTTAAGAAAATGTTTTATAAAAATTAAATTTTTGAAAATTTGAAAATGACATTTCCATATGGTTTAGGAATATCCTTTGTGGATTAATATTCCACAAGATGTCACTACCCCACTAAAATACAAAAGGGCGCGGAGTCTACCTCTACGGTTCCTTAAATACCTATGCGGATCCTTATCGATAAGGAACCACAGGCATCAATAAGGAACCACACCCAGAAAGAGCCGTTGGGCTTTTGCCTTATAAATAGTGGACCATTCTCAGGTTTTCTCTTCACCTCTTTTTCATACAAATATCTAGATTCAATCATACTTCTTAAATCATTCAAATCCTTGGTTATTTGGTTGATTACTACTTGTTTAGAAGTGAATCTTTCTCCTCTCATCTCTTCCTCTCCAAGTGAAAAGAGAAGAACACTTTCATCCTTGAAGTATTGAGTCTACCTCAAAATCTATTGAAGATCAAGTTTTATTTGTTCATTCTAGTTGTGTTGTGAAGATCCAAGTAGTTGTGTTATTTGGAAGTTGTGTTGTGAAGATCCAAATAGTTGTATCTATTTGGAAGTAGTGTATGTATGTATTATGGTTAATACTTAGTCCTTAAAGTATATTGGTGTAGATTGGTCCTAGCTAAGATTATGGCTCGACTTTTAGCTTAGAGTCGGAAATTGGTTAAGCGATGTGTACGGTTTCTCCACCTTAAGGAGTTTGTTGATTAGTAAACTCTCGAGTAAGGAGTACTCGAGGAGTGTAGTAGGGACGAGGAGTGAGCTTCGTTTCCAAACCACTATAAATCTTTGGTGTTTGGTTTGATCTTTCTTTTCCTTATCTCTTTACATTTATTATTCTTTACTTGCACATACTTGTGATTATTAGCTTAGTTGCACTATCCCTTGTCCATATTGTGTATAAGAAGATTTCACATATATGCTCAAGCCTAAGTTTTTAAAAAAGACTTTTAAAAACCCATATTTCACGAGTAAATTTAAGAAACTGTTCAACCCCCCTTCTAGTTTCTATATCTCTTGTCTATTCTTTTCTTGCTTGTGATTTAGATCTTTGTTCATATCAAGATCGGTCACGAGAAATCTCAACTAATCTTTGATCCTTCAAGGCTTCACTTTGTGGAATGTGTTAAGCGTTACCTACACAATCACCATTGTTGTACACATTCATCCATCAACTTGTCTAATAGTGTGGTTGGTGTTGAAATCCATAAGTATATAGTGTATAAGGCGTTGTTGTGTCTTTGTAAAGAACGAGACATCTTAGCTTAGGTATCGTTAAAGATTGTAAGCTTAAGTGTGAAGGTTTCTCCACCGGTGTAAAAGAGATTCATTTACTAGTGAAGTAGAACTATCGAGTGGATACTCGAGGATTGGAAGTAGGGGCAAGATAAGTGAGATCTTGCTAGGCCAAACCACTATAAATTATTGTGCATTGTAGTTTGTTTCTTTATTAATCCAAGTATTTTACTTTTGTAATTCACACTTCGTCTATATCCATTAACGACCACAAAAAAGTTTCAAAGTAATTAAAACTAATCGGTAAAAGCTATTCAACCCCCTTCTAGTTTTCTACAAATACATTGTTCACTAATAAAAAGGGGTCACATAAAATAATTGTTCAAATCTATGTTGACGACATTATCTTCGGGTCCACGTGTCAAGAACTTTGTGATAACTTCTCTAAAATTATGCATGAAGAATTTGAAATGAGCATGATGGGTGAACTGAACTTCTTCTTGGGTTTGCAAATTAAGCAAATGAAAGATGACATTTTCTTTAATTAATCTAAGTATATCAAAGAAATGATAAAGAAATATGGGTTAGAAGAATATAAAGCAACACGCACAGCAATGTCAATGGAAATCAAATTAACCAAAGATGAAATTAACAATTATGTTGATAGTACTAAATATAGAGGTATCATTGGTAGTTTACTTTACCTCACGACAAGTAGGCCATATATAATGTTTAGTGTTTGCATGTGTGCTCGATTTCAAGACAAACTGAATGTATCACATCTTGAGGCCGTCAAGAGAATCTTTATATACATTAAAGGAATCACTCATTTTGGGCTTTGGTATCTCAACGGCACGAGAATGGAAACCATTCTCTATGAGTACTCGGATCATGCCGCTGACTGTGACGATAGAAAGAGTACAAGTGGTATGTGTACCTTCATTAGATGTTGTCTAACCTCATGGTTCTCGAAAAAGCAAACGACACTTTAAATTTCCACAACCGAAGCCGAGCACGTGTCGGCAGAAAAAACATGTCAACAAGCTTTATGAATCAAGCCCTTGTTGATTATGACATCAAACTAGACGATGTGACCATTCCTTGTGATAATAAAGGGGCCATTGATCTCAGCAAGAATCTCGTCCTACATGCACGGACCAAACGTATAGAAATTCGCTATCACTTTCTTAGAGAAAACGTTAAAAAATGTAACATCTTAATTGAGAAATTATCTTCGAAAGATGACATAGCCGACATCTTGACCAACCCACTTAAGCGTGAACCTTTCAACTTATTAATGCAATGACTAAGACTAATGGAAATCTCGTCTTAAACCAAACACTTGTTGTCTGAACTGTATGTAGCACGAACCCTTTTCCATCAATACGAACCCTTTTCATTTGGGTTCATAGGGGTCCGTGTCCTGCTGAGGAGGTTCTCTAAGTCAAAACCAATGGCCAAACACCCCAAAACTCATACTATCACTCCCAATTTCTGCAAAAACCGACCATAACCATAATTGCATCATCTCTCTACCACCATTAGGCAAAAACCAACCGTCCAATTCGTGTCCAATCATCCACTGTAAGTATCCTTTACTTAATTTTCACTTTCACTTCATATCTCTCAATCTGAGTCTAGGGTTCTATCTCAATTGCACAAAAATAAAATTGGGGTTTTCTTAAGATTAGTTGATTCATAGTATGCATTGGTTATTTATAATGTTAAAACCACTTTGTAAACATAATTCTTTCAATCAAATTGATAGGCATTACTAAAAATCTCCAGTTACTCAAAAATTTCCAAAAAATCTTTCTCACATAGGTCATGACAAAAAATTGCATCTTTTCATTGTAAATACAAAATATCAAAAACAATGTTTTAATTATGGCATTTGGACTCGTGAACGCTAAAGGAATTGCATAATCAATATGCACTTTCGGGTACGTTCATTTGTAGCAACATTAAACTTAAGGAGCGTTTGGGTTAACTCAAAAATATGAATAAAACGCCTTTTCTTTCAAAAACAAATTGGGTCGAGATAACCGCACCTCCATAATGTTTGCATATAGGCATACACTATACATCTATTTAGTTAATTCTCAAATTTGTATAATTTTCAAAAACATGTCTTAGGACCAATCATGCCTTCTGCTTGGATATATGACTACAATGACACACCTAACTACATTCCCCCTTTCACCAATCTAGACACCTTACCCCCGAACAACGAACTTTTTGCAAGGAACTCGAGAAACGTTTCTTTCATGAAGGACGAGTTGTTCATCCCTCCTTTACCAACAATACCAACACCGTGAAACCTTCTCTATGATTAACTTTGATTGCCTCCTAGACTTAGATGAACAAATTTTCCCTTAATTTATACTAGAGTTCTACATGTCCGTGTATGTTAGCTTCGATGAAGAACATACCCTTTCTCTCAACTTTCAAGCAAATGGTCATGATTTCACTTTTACCCTAAATGAATTTTCCTAAATCCATAGGATTCCATGTGAAAGCACTTGTTTCTATACTAATACTCACTCTCTCACAACCCTTGATAAAACAAACATTCCTGTGAATGCTCAAGATAGGTACATCTCTAGACTTTTTGATAAAGATGTAATAAGGAGGAAACTATATAAAACTATAACCCAATCAACTAGGATCTTGACTAGTAAGCAGGTGATCAACAAGGATCCATATGGCATGGAAGCTAGTGAGATCAAAGAAGAATATGTCAAATGGGAAAGAATTTTGCGTTGCAACGCTATGTGCTTAGTTGGGAATAAGGACCACATTAATGCATGCCTTAGCTACATGCTCTATAGTTTGGATACCGAAACACCTTTCAACCTAGCATACTACATCACCAATAGGATTTCCCATATCGGAAACCTAGCAAAAACCATTATCTCTTATGGCATGTTGTTAACATGGCTCTTCAACTACATATCCCCAATCCAACCAAGTCTTAGTGGTAGAGTAGGCACTTATACTCTAGTAAAATGTTTCACGACTCCTATTAGTCTATCAGATTCAAAGGGTTATAAGACCACAAACTAGGGGAAAAGAGAAACGTACTCATCCTCCTACAAGCTCATCCTCCTCAACTAATGAAGATGACGACCTCCTAGATTCTAGGTTGCCACCACTAGAATACCTTATCCAACTACCCGAAATCCCTAATGCCTCACCCGAGTTCAAGAAAACAAAAGGGATGTTCAAGTGCCTCGGATGATTTCTAAGCAAGGTGGACAAAAAGAAAGGCAAGTAAGACGGTAGATTGAATGGGTACATGTGGACACTGGTCCTTTTTCAAAACAGTGGTGTTTGTAAACAATTCACTTGATACTTTTTTGTATGTTTTTCTTATTTCTCTACTCTATCAATAACTTGTATGAATATGTTGATTATGTGGCTAGGATTTGGTAACGATTATGCTTATGCTAGTTGCTCTATAATGACATACCTTGACTTTGCAATCAAAAAAGGCACATTCTCTTGTTCTTCAAGTTCTAAATTACAACATATACATGTGAAACATCCTTCTTCCTGTCAAAATCCATTCTCGGGTCATGATTCTCGTCTTTATCCATTTTTTCTTGTCTGTTACGGCAACTCACGGACCCCTCCGGACCCTTTCCATTTGGGTCCGCCTTCATAGCAAAAGGGTATGTGGTCTCTCCTTCTAAAACAACTTTTTAAATTTCTTTGAGTTCTTCCTCAGACCCTTGCGGACCCTTATTCCTTTGGGTCTGCCTAACAAACATAAGGGTCCGTGGCAACTCAGTTCTCATGCATTTTTCAATCATTACCTTCATTAACTACCCCATTTCCCTAAATACCCCCTTCTCCTATTTGTTTGACATCCACCACTGAAACCTGCCTATTAACTACTTTTAGTCATCAATTTCCTTCTTCCAATCCATACACACCTGCATTAATTCATAAGCTCTCTTAAATCTCCTATTTAAACTCTCCCACCCTCATCATCTTCCTCACTACTCTCATACTCTTCTACCTACACTAAAATCTCCAGGAGCTACTCAAAGTCAAAATGACTAAAGCTTCAAAATCTTCAACCATCCCAAATCAAAGTAGAACCATCCGCCTTCGGGTAAGACCATTTTGCATTGCTCCTCAAACCATCTCACACACCAAAGATCATATAAACCTCACCAACGAGGACCACCACACTCCAACCTTTGGAGTTGTTTGCAACACCTCTCACTTCTCCAAATCCCTACTTGAAGAACATGGAGGATGCACCAACACGTTCTCAAGCACCTATTCCACCTCTTACATCAACAACTTCCTAATTAGCATCATTATCCCAAACACCCCTTTCTCCGGACCTTTAACTCATCGATGGTCTTTCTCTTCCATCGGGAGAATCACCCTATATCCCATCCTTCATGGGACTTGATGACTCCCTTTGGAACGATCTATCATCCATGGATCATTCATTTTCCATACTCACCTTCACCCTACTTTTGTACAAGTGTCCTTCCACCCGCTCAACAAAGGCAAGCTCGCGACGAAGAGCTCAATCACCTTTATGCATTCTTCGACATGGTGAATATGCATATTCAAGAGGCCCAACGCCTTAGAGATGCAACCGGTCCTTTACCTCTACCTCCCTAAACCACCCACCATGATATTCCAAACACCAACTTGCCTCATGTATGCGACCATTTTCGCTATACATAAACCTTTGTCATGGATCTCCCTGATGAGATGATGTTCATTTTGAACAACATCCTTCAAGGGATTAATGCTCTCCTACACCCACCTTCTCAGTAGGAGCCACGATCACGGGATCTCGGACTACTTTTCTTTCCTTTCTTTGTCCGTCTCAGCGACCTACTGACCCCGCAGACCCTTTCCATTTGTGTCCGCCAGCCAAAGATTAGGGTATGTGGTCCCCTGACTCAATTTCTAGTTTTCTTTTATTTTCTATTCTTGTAATTTTAATCTTGTTCCAATATCTCACATACTATATGATGTAATTTTACTTAGGCAAGATGAATGAACCCATACTTTTTCTTACTTATGTTTGTATACATATATGACTATGCACTCTTCTATCGTGTATTACTAACAAACATATCTCCCTCGTCTTTTCATCATGTCTAACTTTGTTTTGTAGGTTCTAGGCCACATTATTCCCCAAATTCTCTCTTAGAAAGAGCATGAATCAAGGGGGAGCATTCATGAAATGCATCCTATGATTATTTCTACATCTTTATACATTTTTTTTAAATGTGTAAATATATCCTCAAGACTATGTATTGGGTCTTAAACATAATCTTCTATATATTATATGTGACACCCTAGGCAAATCCCACATGGGCTGTGGCCATGAGAGATCTTGGTTCCTAAGATAACATTCACCTTACCATGACACAACGCGTTTTGTGGTCTACTGTAAGTGGGGTTCTTAAGAACTGTGCAGTTAAGCGTGATCATAATCCATGTCTCCTGGTTCTCCAAAATTAGGAGGAGTATGAACTGAGGGGGGGGGGGACTATGGACATAAAATTTTATATATAGACTTCTAATCTTCATGTCTAAATATTCTAAATCTATCTTTAAATGTTTTTCCATCAAACCACCCTTTGTATTTCGAAAAAAGGGGGAGAAGTGAAATATAAACTCATATTTCTAAAACTTATGTGTTGTTTCTACAAACTAAAAATAAGTTTATGTTTTGTCTCCAACAAAAAGGAGGATATCGTGAATACAAATATCACGTTAAAATGATGTTTATATTTTAATCACTCTTAAATTTTGTTAACAACAAAACATCAAATTTATTTTTAAAAACAACACTAAAGCTTTGGATCAATGAGTTTATGTTTTTAACTTTTGTAAAAAGTTCTCTACACTTATAAAGATTTTGTATAAACTTAAAATCTGCAAAATACACATACTCTCTCAATATCTCTGATATATAAAAGTTAAAACTTGTGTAATGATGTTTGTGTGTGATCTTGGACAAGGAATTTATGAGGCAACAAAAGTTAGAGGTCACAGACCCAAACACAACAAGGCAGGCCCCAATGAAAATGGTCCGTGAGCTGCTAATGTCTTTGCCTATAAATACTAAGCATTCTCCAAGCTCTCAACTCACCTTTCTTCTCTCTAAACTCTCTAATATTTGATTATCTCTAACCCCCTAATCATTATTCCTCTCTTAATTCTTGTCTCTTGTGATATAGATCTTATTATCTTTGAAGATCATTTAGAAGAATTCTATACCCAAGCTTTGATCCTTCAAAGTTTACTTGTGTGATCGTGTTAAGGGTTATCTATACAATCACCATTGTTATACGCATTCATCTACAACTTGTGTAATAGGTTGGTTAGTATCTTAGTCCTCAAAATACATAGTGTGAAGGGAGTTGTTGTACCCGTGTAAAGAACACAATATCCTAGCTTAGGTGTGAGTAAAGATTGTAAGCGACGTGTAAAGGTTTCTCCACCGGCATAAAGGAGGTTGTTGACTAGTGAAAGTCGAACTCTCGAGTGGATACTCGAGGAGTAGAAGTAGGGCCAAGATAAGTGAGATCTTGCTAAGTCGAACCATTATAAATCCTTTGTGAGTTTGTGCATTGTGGTTTGATTTGTTCTTTCTCTATCTCTATTACATACTCAATCATACTTGATCTATACCCTCACTAATCACATAAAAAGTTTTAAAGAAGTAAAACTAATTGATAAAACTATTCAACCCCCTTCTAGTTTTCCACAAAATAACTACATGTTTTTTGGCATACATTTTGGTTAGCAGTTAATAGCATTTTAGGGTTTTTTAGTTATATGCAAGTTCAATGTGTTTAATGGTTGATGACAATGTGTTCTTGTCAACGCAATTTGTAATTGCATTGGACACCTAGTATAGACTTTGCTAATGCACTTTACACGTTGTTTCATTGGTGCATGCAGATGTTGTAGTAATCAGGTGTTGTGTTTGGAAGATAAAAACCACATGTATTGTTTGCGAAGGTTTCACTCGACAATTAATGCGTTGGCATTTGTAGTTATGCATGGGCGCAATAAATTTATTTGATAAGGACGATATCATTTCTGTTATATGTAAACCCAGGTTTGTGACTCTTACCTAATAAGAAAATACGACATGCATCTAACACGTGAAAGTGGTATTCCTATGTGCGTAAGTTTCACATAAGAAGAAAGTTGAGTTTTTTTAAACATAAATTTTGCATCAATATCCAGTATTTTCCTAATAATCTCTTCCGCGTTTCCAACACACAAACTGCATATGCAATTTAAAGTTTATGCATGCTAATTAGACGTGCGTGATTATTAAGTAAATGTGAAGCTGTTAAATATACATAAAAACCGGTATGAGTTTATAACATAATATCAATCTCAGGTTTAAAATATGATATTTACACTTCGTGTATCATGACGTTATACAAACGCTCAATGATAACGCACCGTCAGAATCCTTGTCTCATATAAGAGTATCTACAACAAATCAAGTTTAAAATCTTCACGCATTTAATTTATCCAATGTATGTTTACTAATTTTTTCGAAAATGCCTTAAAAAATATTTGTCTTAGTAAAAAAAATTAAAAGACTTTTTATACAATGGTAAAAACTCTCTTATAACACCTATTAAAATAGTAAAATCTTTTTTATTAAAGCACTCAAATAGGTAAAATCTTTTTGTCGAGTCAAGTAGATAAAGTACCCAAATAGGTAGAACACACGCAATAAGTCAAATAAGTAAAAAGCTTTGTGCCAATTTAAAAAGTGCTTTAAAAGATTTTCTTGCATTTTAATAAAAAGTTATTAAAAATATTTTTAACAAAGCTTGATATACATCATGTAAAACCCGCGTTAAAATACAATGAATAGTAAACATGAACAGTAAATACACGAAAATACGATAAAATTAGAACTTTCCATTTATAATACAGTACACGTGTCACGGCATTAAATAACATGTATTTACGTATATTATAAATGTGACGTGTTCACGATATATTAAATTCACGACAATTAAAACACGAACGTACACGAGTATTTACTTAACTAGAAAAGACTATGGGTTTTCCTCGTGGGCTCCATGTAGGCCGCGACTAAGGACAAAGAAAGGGAAAGGAGTGGGACTTTTGGCCCATGACCCATAATAAACTAATAACAAGAAAAACACAATAATGGTTTTATCATAATTTTAGGTTACAGAAAAATCAAGAACCCTTGCCTCCTTTTTCCCTCTTGCCGCCGGCTGTTGATCACACCAAGCAGTGTTCGGGACGATTTTTCTCTTTGATTTTGTGTGTACGTGTTTGTGATCATAAACCTTTTTCTTCTACGCACTCGGTATAATCAAAACCCTTTTCTTTTTAATTCTTTTAATCTTTTTATGATTCCATGTAATTAATCTTAAAAACAAGTCATGAAAACATGTAAGATTAATTAAAACATGATTAAAAGGGGGTTTTGGTGTTGGTTGGTTCGGCCGGGACCCATACCGAGAGCTCCAATGCTCTCAGTGGTGTTTGTTTCGCCCAGCCGAGACCATAAGGTCTCGGTGTGGGGTTTTGTTTTGGCTCGGACGCAAGACAAGGGAACCCCGACCTCGAGTCGGGTGGGTTTTGGTTTGGTTTCGGGGCTAACCGAGACCACTAGGGTCTCGGTGTGGCTCGGTTTAACAAGAACAGTGGGGAACCGGCATATGCCTGGGTGAACCGGACTCGGCAGTGGTAGCTGGGCTCGGCAGTGGGAACCGAAGGCCACCAGTGGCAACCGGCTAGCCGGTCTAGCCACTGGTGGGGCTGCGGTTGTTGTTCAGCAGCCGGCTGACACCACTAGCCGCCGGCTATCTGGTGTTGGCTAGGCGTTTTCGGGCTCGGGGTAATTTTTAAACACGGGTTCGGGCTCGGGAATTGTAAAAACAGTTTAATGGTTTAATTAAATTATTTTCCAAGACTATTTAGTTTAATTAAATACATGACGTAGGTTAAAATATTAAAATTAATATTTCATGACTAACCTAAGTATTTACTTAGTTAATTTAATTAAACATGATATTTTTAATTAAATTCTTATAATGTATAGTTTATTAATTTAACTCGGTTAATTATCTAATAAGCTATAATACTTGAACCATGACTTGTATTTTACTAAATAAACTTTACTTGACATTAATAATCCATCTTATTTCTAATTATGGAAACTTACTATTTTTGGAAACTTTTTATTTTTAGAAACTTACTATTTATGGAAACCTGCTATTTTTAGAAAGTTACTTAGTGTTACAATACAAGTATTATAATACCATACTACATGAATAATAAACATCAGAATACAAGAATAACTACAGATTAACACTTAAGACAGTTAAAACATGACATAACATGAATAATAAGCTAAGAACACACAGAACCAGTAAAATACATGTATCTCAGATAACTCGTACACGTCCCTATTCTTGTGTAGTATTATCCGTCAAGGCGAGGTTCTTCAGCGTTTCCGTTAGCTTCTACTGGACACAAGGTACAGATTTCCCGTCCTTTAGTAAGGACAATCTCTTCCTTTATTAGGATTTCCCATATGCAGCCAACTGTTTTCCTAGTAGTTACAGATTTAAATGCTTATGTTTTATTAGTTACCTTAGCCATATACATGCATGCCAGTTTCACCTAGCTATGGAGGTACCATAACCATAACACTAGAGGCACTAGTGTTATGACTTCACCAAGGTGGAGTGATAGCTCGTGTCGTCCCTTTCAGTTTATTTGGCCTTTATTATTATTTATTATCATGTGGGGCGTATTGGTGTATCCTAGTTACAGTGTCAATCAAGATTTCATGGTGAATGTGGTGTGTGCCTTGCATCCTTCACAAGGAGTTGATCCCTCTTACCCATTACCATATTAATTAGAGGCATCCCCTCTAATTTGCATGACGAGGTTACCCCTCCAAGTATTCATGCACGACCTATATTGACTTTTGGTATATTAAACTAATACAGATTTTCATAAGTAAACATAAGCTACTTTTTCAGAACTAAAACCAGTAAACATGCTATACGTCTAGGTTTTCCAGGACTTATTCATTTCCGCTGCCTTTCATGCTTTATATGCTCTTATTATGCTTTCATTATTCTATGCTTTCCTTGCTTTATTGTATATCCGTGCACTGGGCGTTATGCTCAGCCGTTTTCTATTTCCATGTTCCCAAATGGCAGGTACCCAAGGTCGCAAATAGGATCTCAAGAGTATGTGCATTCGGATGGAAGCTATCTAGCCTTCTATATCTTATGCATTTATCATACTTTATCTTACTTTACTTCATGTTGGACATTGTTTAGTTCTTTTCCTTTTCAATACTTATATTTGCTTGTGTTGAGTTACTTGGACTACCGATGTTTGTTTCTGGGATTTCCATTTATGGTCACGAATGTTTAGACATTTACCTTGCATGCTTTGACACGTCATATATTATTGTGATATTCCATTTTACCAAATGGGGTGTTACAATTATGGTATCAGAGCCAAGGTTTCGACATGTAGCTCTATAAAACATGACCTGTGACTTACGGGTAGTCACCATCGTCTTCCTATAACTGACAGTTGGTTTTCATGCATTCATTTCATTTTCATTTCATGTATTCATTTCATGCAATTCATCTCATTGTCGCAGGAATTTTGACTAAGTAATGGTTGGTACAGGACTGGCTCTATTTAGTCGCATGTGTTTTATCAAAACATTTTATTTGTTTAGTGGACCAACCCATAGGCGTCCACACTTGCCTTTTTGTTTTTGTGAACCGACCCATAGGCGTTCACTCATGAACATATCATCATATTTAAATTACCATGCATCTTAAAACTATTTTATGCATCATAAATAAACTCATGTTTTATACATTGTTCATGCATTTCTATTCACATCATATTTATTCACTCATTATTTACGTTGCATTTTGTCTTAAACTGTCAGATGGTGAACACACGCAATGCTCAAGATTTGGCTGCAACTGTCAACGCAGCTTTGTAAGCCCTCCTTCCCCAACTTCGTAATGAAATCAGGGATGAAGTTCATGGTGAAATCCAAGCCCAGGGCGTTCAGTTTGGCCCTCATCCTCAGAACCACAACAATCCTCCACCTCCATCGCCTGTTACCCTTATGACTTGGTTGGAGCGATTCAATAAACAGAGACCCCGTTCGTTTGAGCAGACTGAAAACCCCTCTGAGACTGAAGCTTGTATTTCTCATATTAAGAAGATGTTTGATGCGATGGGTTATGATGGCGTTTTCAAGGCAATACTGGCTTGCTATAAGTTTGAAGGTGATGTGCTGCAGTGGTGGAATTCAGTCAAGCAGTCCAACGGTGGTGATGATTGGGTTGCACTGCTGACATGGGACCAGTTTAAGGAACTATTCCTTAATCAGTACTTCCCGCATGCTGAGCAGGAGAAACTAAAGAGGGATTATCATAATATCCGATAGGTTGCTGAGGAGAACAACAACGAATTCATACAGAGGTTTCTTCGTTTGGATGGATTCTTGGGAGCAGCAGCTGGTACTGCTGAGGAGCAAGCTGAGAAGTTTCGCTGGGCTCTTCGTACTTCGGTTGCCAACAGTTTGGTTTGTGCTACGTTCACTATAGTGGCACAGATGGTCGATGCAGCCCGAAAGCTTGAGATGCTTCACGAAAAGAGAGGAGTTTCGTGATGATCGATCAATGAAGAGGTATCATCAGTCACCAATTGCAAACCATTCATCTCTTTCAGTATATTCATTTTCATATCATCCTCTGTTCAACTTTATATTTCAGATAGAAGACTGACAACCGTTAACCTACGGTGGCTCAGCAGCAAGCATCTAAGGGAAACGGTCATACCAACGACCGTTCTGGTTTAGATAGGCGTGGCGGTAATGATAATTACCGTAACAATGCCAATAATTCGAACAACAACAGGTCCCTAAATTTACTTTCTTTCATGTTAAACTGTCTTATGTTATGGTATTCTAACATTCCAGTGACTCATATCCAGGAACAATAACAACGGCAGGGATCAGGACCGTAGAGGTTCACAGCCTAACCGTTCTACTTCATCTAGTAACTATTAAACCTTCTATGTAATCATGCTTATGTTCCATGATCATGTCTTATGCATGTAATCCCGAAACAGGCTCTCAACTAGCTAGGACGCCTGTTGGAGGGTTCATGCGTCCTATCTGCCCTACTTGTTCGCGCAGACATTCTAGTGTTTGTCACTGAGGTACTGGTGGTTGTTTCAAGTGTGGCCAACAAGGCCATCAGTAGAAGGATTGTCGCCAACGTGAGATAGAAGGCACCTCTGGACATGCCGACTCCAAACCACCTCCTACTTTTGGTCGCGTGTTCACTACTACTAGAGACCAGGCGAACAAGACTTCAGGTACCATCACTGGGAATCTCTTTATGAATGGTTTGGCAGCATGCACTTTATTTGATACTGGAGCGACTCATTCAGTCATATCCACTACATTTTCTACACGTGTTAGGATTTCCCCTATGCCATTAGATAATGCCTTAAGCATTTCCACGCCACTTAGGGACTTTGTACGAATCACCCAGGTGTACAGAGATCTTCCCCTAGAATTTGATGATAGAATCCGTAGAGTTGACGCACTTCCTTTGGACATGTGCGACTTTGATTTGATATAGGGCATGGACTGGTTATCCAAACACCAGGCTACGATAGACTGCCATACTTATCGGGTTATCTTCGGTGATGTTAAATCTCCAGAGTACATACACCATGGTTTTCTGCCAAGGAGGTCTGTATAAATTATTTCATCCATGGAGGCGCGTGCATTATTAACACATGGCTGTCAGGGCTTTATAGCCAATATTCATGACATTACTGCCGAGTCTCCATTGATCTAAGATCAGCCTATTGTGTCAGAATTTCAGACGTATTTCCTGATGAACTTCTGGGCATACCACCTGTTCGTGAAGTCGAGTTTGGAATTGAGATCATTCCAGGAGCATAACCAATTTCTAAGGCTCCTTGTCGCATGGCTCCTATTGAGCTTAAAGAATTAAAAGATTAGCTGCAGGAACTTCTGGAGCGAGGTTTCATTCGTCCCAGTGCATCGCCATGGGGTGCACCGGTACTTTTCGTGAAGAAGAAAGACAACAGCATGCGTTTGTGTATAGACTATCGTGAGCTGAACAAGATCAGGATCGTGAATCGTTATCCTTTGCCGCGTATTGATGACCTTTTCGATCAACTTCAGGGCGCCAAGTATTTCTACAAGATAGATCTGAGGTCCGGCTACCATCAGTTACGGGTTAAAGAGCAGGATGTTTCTAAGACTACTTTCCATATACGTTATGGGCACTACGAGTTCTTAGTCATGCCATTCGGACTCACAAATGCTCCAACAATCTTCATGGATTTGATGAAACATGTCTTCCATGAGTTTCTGGACAAGTTCATTTTCATTTTCATTGATGACATCCTGATTTTCTCCAAATCCAAGGAGGAACATGAGGAACACCTTCGTACAGTCTTGCAGATTCTTCGTCAGAAGCAGCTGTATGCCAAGTTCTCCAAGTGTGAGTTCTGGTTAAGTAAGGTGGCATTCTGGGCCATATTGTATCGGCAAAGGGGATTACCATGGAGCCTGAAAATGTTGAAGCTATCACTAAATGGCCGAGACTTACATCTGCAACAGAGGTCAGAAGTTTTCTGGGTTTAGCTGGCTACTACCGCAGGTTTGTAGAGAACTTTTCACGGTTAGCCTTACCTTTGACTAAGCTGACGAGGAAAGGAGAGAAATTCGTCTGGACTGAGGAACGAGAGAAGAGCTTTGAAGACCTTAAGCAGAAGTTAGTGACTGCACCGATTCTTACTCTCCCATCTGGTACAGGTGGATTTCAGATCTATAGTGATGCTTCAGGAAAGGTCTAGGTTGTGTTCTCATGCAACATTGGAAGGTTATTGTATACGCATCACGACAGCTTAAACCTTATGAAGAATACTATCCTACTCATGATTTGGAGCTTGCAGCAATTGTTTTCGCCTTGAAGATCTGGAGGCATTATTTGTATGGTGAATCAGGTGACATCTTCATAGATCACAAGAGTCTCAAGTACATCTTCACCCAGAAGGAACTAAACATGAGACAAAGAAGATGGTTAGAGCTGTTGAAGGATTATGACACCAACATTCAGTACCATCCTGGTAAGGCGAATGTGGTGGCAGATGCTCTAAGTAGAAGGTCGGGTATGATTGCTGGCATCTGGATTGCAAAGGAGATCATGTGTGACCTAGAGATGACTGATATTGAGTTTTGTGTACGAGGACAACATGGTTATTGGGTGAATCTTAGAGTGGAACCAGACTTACATTCTAGGATTAAGGAAGCTCAGAAGGATGATGGTTAGATTTGGGCTATCATTCAGAACCTTGATCAGCAGACGGAGTTTCGTGTTGATGATGACGGTATCTTATGGCAGGGCACTAGACTAGTTGTTCCAAATGACTCTACACTCAGGGAAGCTGTGCTGACTGAAGCTCACAACTCTTCATTTACTATACATCCTGGTTCTACCAAGATGTACCACGACATCAAGCATCATTTCTGGTGGAGTGGTATGAAGCAGGATGTTGCCACCTTCGTTTCTAAATGCATGATCTGCCAGCAGGTTAAGATCGAACACTAGAGAGCTAGTGGGTTACTGCAACCACTGGATATTCCAGAATGAAAGTGGGACAAAATCTCCATGGATTTTTTTACTGGTCTTCCGGTGATTTAGAGGAAACACTACGCCATCTGGGTTATTGTTGATAAATTGACCAAATCTGCTCATTTTCTTCCAATCCGCAAGGAGCATCCGGTCAGCAAATTGGCAGATACTTTTCAGAAGGAGATCATTAGACTGCATGGTACTCCATCAGAAATTATCTCTGACAGAGATCCCCGTTTCACCTCACGGTTTTGGCAGAGTCTACAGAGAGCTTGGGGCACCAGACTTAAGCTCAGCACTGCCTTTCATACTCAGACCGACGGACAGTCGGAGCGTACCATTCAGACATTAGAGGACATGCTGAGGGCGTGTGCTCTAGAATGGACAACAAGCTGGGATAATTATATCTATCTAGTGGAGTTTGCATACAACAACAGTTGGCACGCTAGCATCGAGTGTGCACCATTCGAGATGTTATATGGTAGGAAGTGTCGCGCCCTAATATGCTGGGATACGGTGGAAAAACGACTGATTGAGGATCCAAAGATGATTGAGTTGACTAATGAGAAAGTCGTTGTTGCCAAGGCAAAGCTTCAGGAAGCTCATGCTCTCCAGAAGAGTTATGCTGATAAACTTCGTAGAGATGTATCATTCAAAGTAGGTGATCACGTTTTCCTCAAGGTATCACCTACACGAGGAGTTAAACGTTTTAGAATGAGAGGGAAGCTCAGTCCCCGCTCCATCGGACCGTTCGACATCATAGAACGCGTTGTTGAAGTGTCATATCGTTTAGCGTTACCGCCTCAGCTATCATAAGTTCACAACCTGTTCCATGTGTCCTTACTCAGAGGATACAACTATCATCCCGTTCATGTTGTTCAATATCCGCTTGATCAGATGCGAGAGGATCTTTCATATGTCAAAGAACCCGAGAGAGTTCTTGAACGACAAGATCGTGTCATGCGGAGGAGGACGATCCCATTCGTCAAAATCCTTTGGAGGGAGCATCCTGAGCGGGAAGCCACTTGGGAGACGGAGGAGTCTATACGGACTTTTTACCCTCATTTCTAGTTCTGATTCGGGTATGTTTCTTTCATTTTATGTTTTCTCCAATTCGAGGATGAATTGTTCTTTTCGAGAGGAAGAGTTGTAAAACCCGCGTTAAAATACCATGATCTGTAAACATGAACAACAAATACACGAAAATACGATAAAATTAAAACTTTCCATTTATAATACAATACACGTGTCACGACATTAAATAACATGTATTTACGTATATTATAAATGTGACGTGTTCACGATATATTAAATTCACGACAATTAAAACACGAACGTACACGAGGATTTACTTAACTAGAAAAGACTACGGGTTTTCCTCGTGGGCTCCATGTAGGCCGCGACTAACGACAAAGAAAGGGAAATGAGTGGGTCTTTTGGCCCATGACCCATAATAAACTAATAACAAGAAAAACACAGGAAGGGTTTTATCATAATTTTAGGTTACAGAAAAATCAAGAAACCTTGCCTCCTTTTTCCCTCTTGCCGCCGGCTGTTGATCACACCAAGGGGTGTTCGGGACGATTTTGCTCTTTGATTTTGTGTGTACGTATTCGTGATCATAAACCTTTTTCTTCTATGCACTCGGTATAATCAAACCCTTTTCTTTTTAATTCTTTTAATCTTTTCATGATTCCATGTAATTAATCTTAAAAACAAGTCATGAAAACATATAAGATTAATTAAAACATGATTAAAAGGCGGGTTTTGGTGTTGGTTGGTTCGACCGAGACCCAAACCGAGAGCTCCAATGCTCTCGGTGGTGTTTGTTTCGCCCCGCCGAGACCTTAAGGTCTCGGTATGGGGTTTTGTTTTGGCTCGGACGCAAGACAAGGGAACCCCGACCTCGAGTCGGGTGGGTTTTAGTTTGGTTTCGGGGCTAACCGAGACCACTAGGGTCTCGGTGTGGCTCGGTTTAACAAGAACAGTGGGGAACCGGCATAGGCCAGGGTGAACCGGGCTCGGTAGTGGCATCTGTGCTCGGTAGTGTGAACCGAAGGCCACCAGTGGCAACCGGCTAGCCGGTCTAGCCACTGGAGGGGCTGGGGTTGTTGTTAAGCCACCGGCTGACACCACTAGCCGCCGGCTATATATGTGGTGTCGGCTAGGCGTTTTCGGGCTCGGGGTAATTTTCAAACACGGGTTCGGGAATTTTAAAAACAGTTTAATGGTTTAATTAAATTATTTTCTAAGACTATTTAATTTAATTAAATACATGACTTAGGTTAAAATATTAAAATTAATATTTCATGACTAACCTAAGTATTTACTTAGTTAATTTAATTCAACATGATATTTTTAATTAAATTCTTATAATGTATAGTTTATTAATTTAACCTAGTTAATTAACTAATAAGCTATAATACTTGAACCATGACTTGTATTTTATTAAATAAACTTTACTTGACATTAATAATCCAGCTTATTTCTAATTATGGAAACTTACTATTTTTTGGAAACTTTTTTATTTTTAGAAACTTACTATTTATGGAAACCTCCTATTTTTAGAAAGTTACTTAGTATTACAAAAAAGTATTATAATACCATACTACATGAATAATAAACAATATAATACAAGAATAACTACATATTAACACTTAAAACAGTTAAAACATGACATAACATGAATAATAAGCTAAGAACACACAGAACCAGGAAAATACATGTATCTCGGATAACTCATACACGTCCCTATTCTTATGTAGTATTATCCGCCAAGGCGGAGTAGGTTCTTCAGCGTTTCCGTTAGCTTCTACTGGACACAAGGTACGGATTTTCCGTCCTTCAATAAGGACAATCTCTTCCTTTAGTATGATTTCCCGTATGCAGCCAACTGTTTTTCCAGTAGTTACAGATTTAAATGCTTATGTTTTATTAGTTACCTTAGCCATGTACATGCATGCCAATTTCACCTAGTTATGGAGGTACCATAACCATAACACTAGAGGCACTAGTGTTATGACTTCACCACGGCGGAGTGATAGCTCGTGGCGTCCCTTTCAGTTTATTTTGCCTTTATTATTATTTATTATCACGTGGGGCGTATGGGTGCATCCTAGTTACAGTGTCAATCCGGATTTCATGGTGAATGTGGTGTGTGCCTTGCATCCTTCACAAGGAGCTGATCCCTCATACCCATTACCATATTAATTAGAGGCATCCCCTCAAATTTGCATGACGAGGTCACCCCTCCAAGTATCCATGCACGTTGTTGACCTCATGACCTATATTGACTTTTGGTATATTAAACTAATACATATTTTCATAAGTAAACATACGCTACGTTTTCAGAACTAAAATCAATAAACATGCTATACGTCTAGGTTTTCAAGGACTTATTCATTTCCGTTGCCATTCATTCTTTATATGCTCTTATTAACTTTCATTATTCTATGCTTTCCATGCTTTATTGTATATCCGTGCACTGGGCGTTATGCTTAGCCGTTTTCTATTTTCATGTTCCCAAATGGCAGGTACCCAAGGTCGCAAGTAGGATCTCAAGAGTATGTGCATTCAGATGGAAGCTATCCAGCCTTCTATATCTTATCCATTTATTATACTTTATCTTAATTTATTTCATGTTGGACATTGTTTAGTCATTTTTCTTTACAGTACTTATATTTGCTTGTGTTGAGTTACTTGGACTACCGATGTTTGTTTTCGGTATTTTTTCATTTATGGTCATGAATGTTTAGACATTTACCTTGCATGCTTTGATGACACGCCATATATTACTGTGATATTCCATTTTACCAAATGGGTGTTACACATCAAATTTTTCTTTAAATCGTTATATTATTATTCTTTCCGTTCTAATATTATTTTTCATGTTTTTTTAAAATGTCTCAATTTACTTGTTCATTATGAATAATGAATTTTTTTTATTAAATCATTTATATTTCATAAAATTATAATTATAAAATATAAAACAACTTAAACTAATTAGCTAATAATAAATTTGTCATTCTGTCAGAAAAATAAATAATAAAATTTTATAATAAATATATATTTTTAAATTGTGTATTTTTTTTTGTTAAAAAAACTAACTTTAAAACAAAAAATATAAACATATATTTCAATAGCATTAAATAGTAAAATTGTATACATTGCAAATGCTCTTAAATAATTACTGTAAATGTTATAAATCAAAAGATCCATGGTTAACAAATGTTAACTTTAAACACTTCAGCCATAGCCAAGCCATATAACTAAGCCGGCTTACCCAAATAAATAACACCCCACCCCACCCCCTACCCACCCACCCACCCCCACCCCCCACACTCCCATCAGCTCTGAAATACTAGAAGAAGCAGTGAGAAGCCTTTAATGTCCACCCATTCTCTCTTCTGAAACACACACAAACACTTTTCTTCCTCATTCCACTCTCTCTTTATTCTTTGCAACTCATTTCCTATATTTGCTCTCCACTTTTTCAGATCTCTTACACTCTCACTTCACAAAACATAAACATAAACATAAACTCATTTTGTACTTTTGCTAATAATAATAAGTATGAGTAAAGAAGAGTTCTTGAAGATTCAGGTAACACATTATTACTTATTTACTTCTTCACCTTTCTTCATTTCTTTCTAGCAAAAAAAAAAGTTTCTTATTTTGTTTGGTTAATTTGAATATATTGATAATTGGATTCATTTTAATCTCATGATTCACAAAAAAAACATTGTGTAAAAAGTTTACTTAATTTAAGCTAATTACTACTTGACCCACAAAAAGCTTAATTTTCTAAACTAAGATATAAAAAAGTTTCTTAGTTTTAATCTTTTATAAATTAGTTTATTTTAATTATCATGATGCACAAGATTTACTATTGAAAAATGGAATTTTTTTCATTAAAGAAATGTCATGATGATTAAGGAAAAAAGATTGCTTGCTTCAAATGCATGCCTTGCTTGTATTGAACTCAATAAATTAAATATCTTTGAAAAATCATACCCACTTTATCTTTTTTGTTAAATTCCACATCTTTATCTCTCTTTCTTGACCAATAACATGCTGTAATAATTACTAACCTTAATAATATTTAATCCTTTTTTAATATTTTGTCATTTTTGTTGAATTTGTGTTGATTTTGCAGACTTGTGTCCTAAAAGTGAACATTCATTGTGATGGATGTAAAAGAAAAGTGAAGAAGAAACTTCAAAAAATTGAGGGTAATTTTTATTTTTTGTTTATAAATGTTTAAAAATAGTTCTAATTGATTATAAAGACAAAAATATTACAGTAATTTTGTAAATTTTGGTCGCTATAGGTGTATTTCAAGTCAGTATAGATGCGGAACAAGGAAAAGTGACGGTTTCCGGAACAGTTGATCCACCGTCGCTAATTAAGAAACTTTCTAAAAGTGGAAAGCATGCAGAAATTTGGGGTGCTCCAAAACAGAACCAGCAAGTTAATAATCTTTTTAAGAATATGCAGATTGACAGTGGTAAGAATGGTAAAAATCCAGCTCAAAAAGGCGGTGGCGGCGGCGGTGGAAATGGTCAGAAAGGTGGTCAGCCGCCGCCTAAGGGTGGCGGCGGAGGCGGTGGAGGAGGTGGGTTGACGCCGCAACAGATTCAGCAGCTTCAGCAGCTAAAAGGGTTGCCTCAGTTTAAGGATATGAAGCTGCCGCCAGGGTTTGGTGGTGGCGGCGGAGGTGGTGGCGGAGGTGGCGGCGGCGGTGGCGGCGGAGGTGGGAAGGATGTTAAGTCGGTTAAGTTTAAGATGCCGGAGAAAGATGAGAGTGATGATGACTATGATGATGATGATTTTGAGGACGATGAGTTTGATGATGATGATGATTATGATGATGATGATGATTTTGATAGTGAAGACGAGTTGGATGATATTCCGGTGAAGAAGCCGGTGATGATGGGCGGTGGCGGCGGTGGCGGTGGTGGTCAGATGGGTGGTATGATGATGAATCCGCAGTTTATGAAAGGCGGACAGATGCCACCTCAAATGATGAATCAGATGATGAAAAGCGGACAGATGCCACCTCAGATGATGAATCAGATGATGAAAGGTGGTGGCCCACAAATGGGAAATGGTGGCGGAAATGGCGGGAAAAAGGGTGGTGGCGGCGGTGGTGGAGGGAATATTCCGGTACAAATAAGCGGTGGTGGTGGTGGTGGTGGAAAGAAAGGCGGTGGTGGTGGTGGTGGACCTCCAGGTGGTGGTCAAAGTAAAGGTGGTGGTGGTGGTGGTGGTGGCGGCGTTCAAGTTAAGGGAGGCGGTAACAGTGGTGGTCAGAGTAAGGGTGGTGGTGGCGGTGGTGGTGGTGGTGTTAATATGAATGCAATGCAAAACATGATGAGCATGAGGGGTGGTGGGGGTGGGGGTGGTATGGGGCAAATGGGTCATATGGGAGCGGTTCAAGGGCTACCTGCCGGTGGACCGATGGGTGGGGGTGGTGGTGGGAATGGTTATTACCAAGGAGGAGGACCGGAAGGCGCCATGGGTGGAAACCCTTATCAGCAACAACAATTAGCAGCTGCAATGATGAACCAACAACGGGCTAATGGTAACGAAAGGTTCCAACCCATGATGTATGCTAGGCCGCCACCTGCGGTCAATTATATGCAACCACCGTATCCGCCCTACCCTTATCCTCAAGCACCACATGGTGACCCCCTCACACACTACTTTAGTGATGAGAATACTTCAAGTTGTAATATTATGTGATGATAAGCGACGATCAGTCCGTGGTGGTTATCGACAACCCATGGTGGTTTATAGTCCTGATAACACGATACACATGGATAAGAAGGGCATTTGTGTAGACATTAGTTGTTTTTGTTTCAATATTCTTGTTTTTTTTTTCCCTTTTATTTAACCTAAAGGGTTTTTTAAGTTATGGATTATATGAAAGTAACATATATAGATTATATATTTCAAAGCATGAGATGTTAGTATTGTTAATTAGCCTCTACTTCTTTTTTGTTCATAAGCTGGAAACCTGAAATAAAAGATGCCAAAGAGAATAATGGTTCCAAGCCCTATACACTCATTTGGGTAAGTTTTAGGTTTTTTGACCAACATTTCAAATATGATCAATTTTTGCAACTGACTATTTGATCAACTAATAGTCACTGTACAAATTACTGCTAGACATTGTATCCTGGTCAAAATAATCACACGAATCGCAATTGGCCAATAATGATTGGTTATTTATAACTCTACCGTATCTCGTTTTATCGCATTTTATCACGTCTTTTTATTCTTATCTCATATAAAGATTCAAGCTTAAGTTTTTATCCATCATGTAGCGTGATCCTCGCGCTTTTACAAGGCTTCAACGAAACAATAGCAAGCCTTATAAAACCATGATAGTAGTAAACTAACCCTAGTATTACACAAGTAACTAGTTTAAAATAAATAGACGAATATTCGAAGAATACATTCTATCCGTTTAAATGTTATTGCATTACTCGATTTAATAATCACTAACATTTGTTTATTAAAAAAAATACTAAGTAATTTATATCCTTTTAGGTAAAAAAATTTAGGATTTTTTTTCTGAAACTCAAAACTTAGGTACCACTTTTGTTTCCAACTTTCCATTGCAATAAACACATCCATATGTAGCTATCATTATGTTTTATTTTTGAATAAAATATTAACAAGATGTGCTTGAATGAATAAATAAATGAGCACACATAGAAATGAGACCTACCCATGTGTGAGTGTTTGCAACATTATTAAATTTTATTTTGGTACCGATTTGTAGATGATGTGATAATGTGTTTGATATCATATGGGCTAAGGTGGTGGACCCACATGGATTAGAAATGGGACCCACTTGTACTGTTGTGTGGGACCCACCATCTTAATTGCTCTGGACTCCAACTATTTTTATATCGTTTTTGTGTAAGTAGAAACTTTAAAAGAAGAAGAGGGTAGGATTATTGGTTTCGGTGATGTTTCCTGTACAGAAATAAATAAATAAATATTCACATGCACGAGAGTTTATATACTTTAATGGTATAAGATTTCATTGAAGTAATCTTTATTGATCAGATTCTGTATATTTATTCATATTTCATAAGTCATGTAGTACTGTTTTATAAATGTTTGTGTCGATATAGGCGTTGTGTTTTGAACCCTTTGAAGATATCTATACATATTCATTGGAGAACGAAGGCGTGAGTAGCATGTCAACAATTTATTTAGGTATTAAAAACATAAAATTGACATTAATAAGTCAACAAGTGTGAAAATATATAAGTTTGTGCAGTGATGACATTTTTATAGGAGGAATGCTACATCCACTTACAACTCACATAAAAACATCCATATCATTATGTGGCATGTAACTTGCACCAATCACACCCCATCATGTTTTCTCTTTCTTCTTTTAACCACCTATATTTATTTGACACATAAAGATGTAAAACTTTTTTGTATAACATAGGTATGGTTCTAGCATTTCTCTTTTTATAGCGTGCACTAAAGACTTTATTAGTGGGTGTGTAAAACGTTACTAGACGTGATTGGAGTTTCCACATTATACTGTTCCTAGTGACGAATGACATTTTCTAGTAAACATAGCATGATGTGCGACATTTGAATATTTGATTAATCCAACTAGCAATTTACAAATAATATTAGTGATATGATTTGGGTAATACTAAACCTACACTAAAATTACTAGCCATATCGTAGTCAACTAGAAAAAGATCCTCTTAAAAGCATCTTCAGTGGAGAAAAGCTACATAAAGCTTTTTATTATTCTAAAAAACTTTTATAGGGGTTTTTTACCATTGGATTAAAAGATTTTTGAAAGAGTTTTACAAAAAGTTTATAGAATGACTTTGCATATGCAAAGTCTTTTTATAAACCTTTTGTAAACCCTTCCAAAAAGCTTTTGGTCCAATTCTAAAAAACTTTTGTTTAATTAATTTACATTTAATGCATTAAATGTAAAAAACTTAAAAGGGTTTACTCCATTGGAGATGCTCTAAGTTAAAACTAATTTGATAAATCAAGTTCTTCAATCATAATAAAGATAAATACATGTAGGCCTCCTGCATTTTACTAAAAGAAAAACTTCTATACATTTATTTAAATTCTAATTTGCCAACATGATCAATCAAATTATTTTCAATTTAAGAGGAGTTTGATCCAGTCAACTATCTACTGTCATTTAAACCGTGTAATCAAAAACATTAATGGTATATATATATATATATATATATATATATATATATATATATATATATATATATATATATATATATATATATATATATATATATATATATATATATATATATATATATAAAACAAAATTAAACTTATTATTATAGACCCCTATTTTTTTAATCTTTTTAAAATAGTCAAGCAGTGCATATTTTACAACATCATAAAATTTCCATTCTTTATTTTTCGATTTAAGTTCTTTTGGATACCAAAGTTTTTTTAGGATACAAGGGGACTCATCCCCACCATCCATCTCCATCTTATTCAAGGGCTGAGATTAAATCCCCAATTTACACAACTTTCTCCTTTCTTTCTCATAAAAACACACACCCGTTCTTTCACTTCTCTCTCTACCCCGATCTACTTTCTCTCTCTAAAATTTGAAGCGAACAATCACAACATCATCATGAATCCATCACAATCGATTAATTAGATCGAACTTAACATGAATTCATATCAGGTTTGTATTCTTATAATCTATGCTTATTTTTTTTAGCTTATTTGATTTTGAATAAGCTTATTAGTTTATTTTCATTAGCTTTGTTGAACGAAATATGCCGATTGATAGTTCTTATTTTGATCAATTTATTCTAATTAGCTTTTAATTAGGTGATTTATGTGAATAAGCTTATTTGTTTGAATAAGATTTTTAACTAGATGAGAGTTATAAATAATCTTGAGAATTAGATAGGAGTTATGTGAATAAGCTTACAAATTACACGAGAGTTATGAATAAGCTAGCTTATTAGCTTAGGTTGACAAATCGTAAGGTATTTTATGTAAGTTGGATTAAGTTTGCTGATGTAGGCTGCAATAAGCTTGATATATCATGTATGATATATATATATCATATATGATATATCACCACTTTTCATATATGATAGATATATCATATATGATAACTGATGATATATCATATATGATATAACTATCATATATGATATATCAAATAAACCATAGGAAAAAACAGATTCTGTATGAGTATTTTTTAGAAAATCAATATAAACTCTTGAAACTTGTCTTCTATCATATATATGAGTAATTTATTTTGGTGTTAAAATGTTGCATAATATGTTCTTTTTATCTTTTATAAATGCAGTCAGACAGAGATGGTGCGATTGGCAGCTTTGGAGCAAAGCAGAGAGGGATGTTGATTATAACAAGAGGATGTGCATGGATATGTTTTAAGGATCAAGACGGAGTAGGCGTTGTTCATGAATTCATCATCTGATAATCTGTTTTTTTTCCATTTTTTTGATTTTGTATAAATTGTTATCATATATGATATCAGAGGTATATCATATATGATTTTACATTAGGTTACGTTCGGTTTGAATTATCATATATGATTCTGTTCAAAAGTACATTTTTATGTTATGAACAAGTGTTTGATTATTAATTGTGCATACTCTTTGTTGTAATCATGAATTCATCAGATTCTTTATTTAATAAATCCAAGTTTTTCTTGAGTGTCATATATGATAGTGCATGATCATATACTCCGTATGACTTAATTTATAAAAACCACCATGACATAATACCAAGAAAGTTAAATCATATTAACAAGATGTTGTACGAGATACCAATTGATTACAAAATCGTCCATATACTTCAAAACTCCATTAGGAGATTACAAGAAAAAACAAACAATAAACGTAAAAGAAAAATTCACGAGCTTATTCATTAAGCTTCTTGGCCTTTTGGATGCTTGTAATGTTCAACACGCCTTGTAAACAACCTTCTCTACACAAAAAAGAAGATTTAATTCAATTTTCAAGCACATAATCATATATGATATATTTGATCATATATGATATTTAGCTTATATCATATATGATATAGCATATCATATATGATACTTCATTAGCAAGTCATACTAAATATGTTCAGCCAGATTAATCCATTAAAAAAAGAGTTAACTCAATTTTCAACCACATTATCATATATGATATATCTCATCATATATGATATTTTAGCTTATATCATATATGATATAGTATATCATATATGATACTTCACAAACAGGTTACACTAAATATGTTCAGCGAGATTAAGCTAAAAAACCTTATAATTCATGAAAATAAGCTAATAAGTTAGCTTATAATTCATCATAATAAAGGTGATGATTATCAATAAGCTTATTCACATTAAGCATCAAGTTACCTTATCATTTGACATGTTAAATTCATGTAACTTATCAAATAAGCTATAAAAAATAAGATGAGTTATAAGCTTATTCAGATCGAATAAGCTAAAAAAGATGAATCGAAACAGATCGAATGAACTTTACCTTATTTATGAAGAGGATGATCGATTTGTGATGGTGATGATCGATGGATTTGATGTTTGTGTTGATAAATTAAGATGTAAATATGTGTGTGTGTGTGTGTGTGTGTGTGTGTGTTTATGTGTGTTTTAAAGAGAAGAAGAAGAAGAAATCGATCCCAGATTTGTGAGAGTGGTAGGTGGTGTTAGTGGGAGGGGTAAAATGACGAAACTACCCCTCCGCTTTTTTTTTTGTTTTTAATATGAGTTGTTGGATGAGATGAGATGGACGGTCCAGATTTGTCCCCTTGTATCCAAAGGATACAAGGTATCTTAAATAACCGGACTCTTATTTTTCACCATCTTGTTTCTTTACAATTTATTACTCATCTTCAACCTAAAATAACTAATCATAAAGATAACCCCGTCGTTGGCCTCCCTCGACCACCATCACCATTTCATCCTTTCGGCACTCCACCGTCTCGTCACCAATCCCCCACAACAGATGGTAATAGTGGTCGGCAGTGGTCCACGGTGGGACTATGTATTTCAATCGACACATTACAATATCACACTCAACTGTATATATAAGTTGTTATGGGTTTTGATCTTTTTCTAGTGTGACCCTATATCTTGGTTTTAAATATTAAGTTAGGGTTTTGATCTGTAATTTAGAGTTCTCAGATTTTGTTCATGTGGAAAGGAAACAAAAAATCAGAGTAATAATTAAGATACACATAGTGAAAATAATGTGTACTTTTAGAACAAACCTATGATTTCAAGCTTGTACATTTTCTTTTTGTACTTGCAAGTTGAACAAGGATCCTGTTGCAAAAAGCACCATATGCGAAGGAGGTCAAAAAGAATATTTTGATACTAATACATTTACATCGAGTCTTAGCGAACTCGTTATTTAAGTTCGTGTGAATACACATAGTAACGTGTTATGAATTTTGTTTTAAACAACGAAATTTGATTATAAACTAGAAAGGAGCTAAAGAAACGATTACAAGATGGAAACAATAAAAGGTTTTGAATCCAATTATTTAAGAAGTGGAAGACAGTTTGTTCTTAGTAAAATATCATATATAAGAACATAACAATTTTATCAAATAAGATGCTACGTTTAAGCAGAGAAGTACCAAAGATCATCTCGTTACGGAAATTCCACAAAGACCAAATAACAACCCTGCAAATAATTCCAATATAGATTCTCGAGAGGACAAAAAGCGCGTGTCTTCACGCCAAGAATAAACTTCCTGGATGTTAGAAGGAATACGAGAAACTAGATCCAACCAAACAAAACTCTTTTGCCAAAGAGTTGTTACAAGAGAGCAAGCCACAAAGTATGGTTTGTTGTTTCAATACTGAAACAAATAAGACACGTAAGCGAATCCAAGTCGATCCTTTTGCGACGAAGACTCCACCTAGTAGGGAGGCGATCGCGAAGAGATCTCCAAATGAAAATGTTGATCTTTTTTGGAAGATAAACATTTCATTTTGTTTCAAAAACCCACACCATGAAGGGTGCAAAGATCTATATGATATCGAGTACTTTTAAATGTAAAGGTTGGCAAACCTAAGAACCAGGTCCATGAATCATCAAAGTCAGAAAGCGAGCAGGTGGCCAACATATAGAAGAGGGTGTAGAGTTGATTAGCATTCGTTACACTCGTGATCGACGAAAGCGATCTGAAGTCCATCGAATGTTCCAACAATAAAGAATCTTACATTCTTTATTTAAACCTAGACGAAATAGGCGGGGAAACTGAATTTTCATACCAAAATTTTGTTGAGACGTCAATATTAACATGTATTTGAAGGAAAGAATGAGGAACGAGCCCTTTCTCATGCGTGGAATTAATGGACCTCATAATCCTACCCCCAAACTCCCTGATCACGAACTTGATTATAAAAAGAAGAGGCATCTCCATTTTTACTATAAACAACTTTAATTAGGAGAACCCAACGGGATTAAGGGTCGTTGAAAAATCGCCATCGCCATTTTTGAATTAAAGCATGGTTTAAAGAGTAGAGGCTACCAATATTGAGCCCACCTTTATCTTTAGAAGCAAGAAATAGTTTTCAAGAGATCCGCAAAATCTTTTTAACATTAACATCACTTTCATAAAAAAAATTAGAGCTGAGGGATTATAGCTTGTTGTTAACAATGATATGCATAGGAAAAAGGGAGAAGTAATACGTACCAATAGCTCCCAAAACCGAAGATATAAGAGTAGATATACCTCCAATAGAAAGAAGAGAAGATTTCCATTTAGATAAACGCTTAGATACCTTATCAAATGGGGTCCCAACTCTTAGTTTTGGCCATGTTACAATCCATCGGGAGACCCAAGTATAAGATGGGAGATTACCTAGCATTGCAACCATGAAGCAAAGTGATTGACCTCTTCGAATGGAACTCCAATACCAACAATGTTGGATTTATGAAAGTTTATCTTTAAGCTAGAAACTCGATAAAAGCATTTTAGGATGGAAACCATACTTATGATGTTAGCTTCTGACTATTCACCTATACACAAAGCATCATCTGTAAAGAAAAATGAGAGAGAATCAAGGTTTTAACCTTGATACCCCGGTAAAGCCCAACAGATAAAGCATCTTCAACAGCTATGTGAACCCCTTCCATAGCTATGTTAATGAGAAAAAGATATATAGGATCTCCTTGGCGAAGCCTATGGTTGAGATTAAATTCACAAATAGGGCTCCCATTTGTCAATATCGAGGATGTAGCTGAATATAAAAAACCTTTAATTCATTTTATCCATTCCTTGCTAAAGCCCATAAAATGTATTATTTGAAATAAGAAGTCTCAAGATACAAAGTCAAAGGCTTTTTCAAAATCTATTTTGAAAACCATAAGTTTTGCTTTTTTACGGTTACACCAATTAATCGCTTCATTAACCATCAAGGGGAATCCAAGATTTTTTGATATTTAATAAAAGCTGATTGCTCGTGGATAATAACAAAATCTATAACCTAAGCTAAGCGGTTCTCCATAACTTTAGCTATGATTTTTTATTGAGTTCCAATGAGACTAATAGGGCGAAAATAGCTAATCACAATGGGGTTAGGGACCTTTGGAGTTAGATCGATGTAAGACATGTTACAACCACGTAAAAGAATGCATGTGTTGAAGAAGTCTTGAACAAAGTCTACAAAAATATCTTTGATTGTGTCCCAAAACTATTTATAGAAAGCAAAAGTGAATCCATCCGGGCTCGAGGGTTTATCCGAACCGCAATTTCGAATAGCATCACGAATCTCAGCTTCATTAACAATGGCAACATGGAAAGAGTGTTGATCTTCGTGTAAAGTTTTATAGAACATATTACGAGTAACGATTTTTTCCACGTCTACCTTTTTGAATTTAGATTCGAAATAGGAAAGGAAAACGTCGTTAATTATATGACGATCCGAAAGCCAATGTCCTTCGTGCTTAATCCCATGAATAGAGAGAGCTCTTCGATTCTGATTAATAATTGCATGAAAATTCTTGAGTTTTCGCCTGCCAGATACCCCATTTAACTTTAGCTTTATGAGAGATATCTAAGTGGTCTTTCAACTTAATATTACGAAGATTTTCCAGCCACGTGGAATGTTGCGAGTCAACCACAATGTTACCGGACCCTCTAACAGTAGCTTCATCAAACTCCTTTAATTTTTGATCATGTGTTCCTTTTTGCGAGATTGTGAAGAGGTTCGATTCCCGGACCACTCTTTGATGATAGTTTTTAAGGACTTCATCTTAGTTTTAAATCCCACAATCAAGTTAGACCCAATCTTAGCCACATATCGCTCCCAAAATTCAATAACAAAGGTGTGGATTTTCTTGTCAATGATCCAAGAATTATGGAATTTAAAAGGAGATGGGCTGAAATCCAAAGTAGATGACGACAAGATTATCGGTCTATGATTAGAGATGTGGCAATTAAGGAGTTGAGTAGAGTAGTTGTGCATGTAGGATGCATAGTTTTCTATGATGAGAAACCAATCTAACTTGCTTAGCTTATCTCCATGATTATTGATGCGAGTGAATAAGTTACCTCCGTGAGGGTTTTCACATAAGTGGTCGTCTCGAATGAATTGGTTAAAGTCATTGGTCGAAGTTGAGATGAATATAGTACCATTTCTTTTTTATGCAAATCAAACCACACTAAAATATCCAAAAATAAAATAATGTCCCGGATTGCTTTCCATAAATTCAAGAATGTGATGCCAAAGAATTTCTTTTTTCCTATCTTCGTGTGATGCATAAACGTTAGCCATGTAGTAATAAATGAGTAGAAATCCAAATACATTCAATACTAAAGAGATTCTGAAATAAAAATACATTTAGTTTTGTGCAAGTGTTTAGATCCCAAATGACACCAAACCGCCTGATCTACCAGAAGAAGGCCTCACAACATAATCGAATTAAAAATTTCCCCATAAACATTTCAGTTTAAAAGGATCTATCATGAGAGAATGAGTCTCTTTAATGATTGTTAGTATAGTGATTGGTCGGGGTCGAGAGTGGACCTGAGCTCCTAGCTGTAAGGACTTAGATGCCTTGGGTTGTATTGGATCTTGTACTAATTAGATGGCGTAGTTGATGATTTCTTACACAAGTAAAGTATATCGTTAGTCCTTACCATGGGGACGGACCCCACGATTAGACTCTGTTGATCCCTTTGGTTGGATCTATATTCTGTTAAGAACTAGTATAGTAGTTTGTAATCAAACTAAAACACTTTGAGAACTCTTACTCAAGCTAAATAAGTTATTTGGAATCTAACTTATAAAGCACAAAAGAACATAATTACTTTTAACTATTCGATTATCTTATTAATCGACTTGAAGGGGGTACATGAATGCCATCGTACCTATGTTCCTTTTATAGAGTAAGGAACCCTAGAAACCTTAGAATATTCTATAAAGATAACTATATCACAAACGATATATTATCAATATTCTAACTATTAAGTATATCACATAAGATATACTCTAACTATAACTATGTCATATCTAATACAAAGATATATTCGTCCTAATCAATATAGCAGTACTTACTTTATAAGTAGCAGTACTTACTATGTACCGCGTTAACACTAACGGTACTTGAATAATACTAACAGTACTTAAATTACACTAACGGTACTTGACACTTAACAATAATTCCCAACAATCCTCCCCTAAACAAGAATGATAACTTGTTGTCTTCTTGTTTCTATTTGTACTGAATGTATTTAGAATACATGTCTTTAGTCTTCTCTTCAAACTTAGATTGAGCTTGGTAATTTGTATTTGTATCCAACTGAATGTAGCCAAACACTTCAATGTAGATCTTCTTCTGATAAGATAACCTTCAATTCTTATAAACATCATCTTTGTCTTCAAACTATGATCTTCTTGTTTTTTGTAAACATTCATTTGATTTTGCAACAACAGTAATTGTCTTCTTGAGTTAAATCTATGAACTCTTGATCATGAACTTCTGTCTTGATTTGATGA
This sequence comes from Glebionis coronaria, assembly GCA_025667525.1. Taxonomy (NCBI): domain Eukaryota; kingdom Viridiplantae; phylum Streptophyta; class Magnoliopsida; order Asterales; family Asteraceae; genus Glebionis; species Glebionis coronaria. The sequence goes on along the minus strand of CM046874.1, from coordinate 628,015,807 downwards.
GACAAAACCTTCTAAGTATTCTTTCCTTTAATACTTCTTTGCTTGCAACTTCATACCTGAAATAAAACAGCTAACAACAAAAACCAATCTGTATTGGCTTCATGATTTTTAGCAAATCATCAACTATCAACGGATTTGATTTGTTCTTTACCAGTTAGTCGTACCCTCTCGAATAGCCAATACTTTATTCATAAAGAATAAGGTGGACTGATAACCCTACAATTTTTGGTAAACTGTCAACCATCAACGGATTTGATAATGTCTTTACCTAGTACCGTTTGTCTAGGACTAGCCAACTCTTTGTCTCGAAACAAGGTGAGTAAGAACCATATAGTTTTTATCAAACTACTAGCTTGCAACGGATTGAGAAGTCTTTACTACAAACCGTTTGCTTATGGACTAGCCAGTTCTTATGTGTGTTAGACATGGTGAACTGAGAACCATTTGTAAAGTGTGATTGTAAATCAAACACCTAAGGCTCTTTCTCAGCTTCTTCCTCTTGCTCTAAATCCTTGATTTGTTGTTTAACCATTCTGATCAACTCCAAAGCACCAACAGATTCTTCTGAGACTTCCAATTGTTGTTCCAACATCCTTTCCAACAATCTTCTCTCAAATGGATATTTCTTTTCTTGTAGCATACAATAAGTAACATCATCTATATCCAAAATGTATATTCCACATGACCTATGATATCTCCAGTAACTAGGAACCTGATTCTCTAATTCCTTCAACATTTTCTGATCATAGTTGTGTGGTTCATACATGAAGAATAATTCATTGTATAATAGTGATACCTTAGTTTTACCTGCACTGGCTTCTTGAACTAACCTGAAAAGATCTTGAATATCTTGTCTGTCAAGAATATGAAGAATATCTTCTAACAGTCTGAACATCCTTGTTGTGCCATCTGTTCTTTGTATTCCATGAGGTTCCAGTCCTTGTTCCATAGTATATATCCATCTAGAAATGGATGACTTCTTTCCAAAAATCTCTGTATCTATACATTGATCTTCAAATTTTACTATCTTTAAGTACTTTCTTAAGCTCTCATCATCATCACTATCTTCTGTTGTTGATTTAGCCTTTTTCTTGGCTTCTAGCTTCTTCTTTGTTGATCCTTTTCTTTTAACACCCTTGGAGGTTCCTTGAAATTCCATTGATCCTTCCTTCAAATCTGTATGTACCGTTTCTTCAGTATGTACTGTTGACTGTGTATGTACCGCTTGTACATTTTCAGTCTTATCAACACTTTGAGCTTTTTCTCCTTCATTCATCCTTTGAGCAGTCTCTGTCTCTTTTGAACTTACCTTCTCCTTTCTACTTTTCCTCACATATGTAGCCTTGATAGATGGAGATGTTCTTGCATGTTCAGCAGTACTTGACTCAAATCTAGGAGCACTTCTAAATTGTCTTTGTTGTTGCATATGTCTTTTAGCTTCTTCAACAGCTATTCTATCTGCTTCTGATCCAATCTCAACAAATTTCAATTCAGCTCTCTTGTGTTGTTCATACAAAGCCTTTATGTCTTCAAAACTTTTCTTGACTAATTGAGCATGAGTGAAATGCTTAACTTTCTTAAGAAAAGTCATCATTTGATTCCTAATCTGCATGGTGGTTGGGGGCTTAATCTTTCTCTTCTTCTTTTCTCAGCAAAGAATCTTTGTTGCTCCCTTACCAGATCATCAATCAATTTTGCTTTTCCATAAGCATCCCTTTCTTCAGCTATTAATGAGTCTGCAAGAAGCTTACTTGCTTGTAGTTCAGCTTGAATCTTATCATACTCTTGTATATTCCATTCTTGCTGCACTTTCTTAGCTTCAAGCAATTGTTGCAAGTTCCTCTTGTAATTCTTCTTCACGAATTTGTGCTTGCATTCTGAAAGCAAATTCCTCATCATGGTCTAGTTGTTAAAATCTATACATGACTTTGTTTATATCATCATTTGAATCACTTTCATTTTAAGATTTTGATTGTAATTGCTTCTTGCCTTTATCCTTTGGATTTATCTTTGGTAACTTCTTCTTCAGCTTTGAAGATCTTTCTTCATCCTCATTAGCTTGTTGTTGAATAACAATACCTTTAGTGGGCTGTGAAGCTTGAACTTTCTTACCTTTAGTTTTATCCTTTTTGGCAAGAACTTCTTGTTGTGTCTTCTTCTCAATCTCTGCTTGTCTTGCTTTTTCTGATGAACTCTTTTCCCAGAGGTCAAGCAGTACTTGAGCTAAAGTCTCATCTTCTCCAAAAGGAGTTTGACTTTCTGCAGAAGAATGTAGTGAAGATTGATCACCAGCAGTACTTGCAGCCGACTTAGTTAGATTAGTAGTAATTGGGTCTTCAACAATGTCAACAGTACTTGCAGTTGGCTTAGTTGGCCTAGCAGTACTTGGATCTTCAACAATGTTGACTTCACCAGTGTAAGACACACTTGTTTCTTCAATCACAAAAGTATCTCCAGATACCTTTTCTTCCAATGAAGCTATCTTCTCAACTTGTAACTCCTCTATCTTGTCTGATCCATGGCTCACTCTTGATCTTGACAGTACATGGAAAGACTGTTTCTTGTGAAACCAAAATTGCCTTTGAGGTGAAGTTGAAGATATAGGAAATTGGACATTAATTTCCTCCAGCTTCTCATAGAAACTACTCCAATTCACTTGAAGTTGTGGTGATTGAGATTGTGGTTGTGGCTGAGTCACCAACATTTCTTCAGTTTGTGGTTCCTCATGAGTAGGTTTTGGTTCTTCTTGTTGAAGCTCCATGTTAGTAGGCTCCAAGCTATCTTTTTCCACACCAGTTTTTAACCATTGCCATTTTCAAAATCTTCAATGAAATCATCATCAGTTCCAAAGTTGATGTCATTCCCAGAGACCCTTGTTTGAATATCAGAAGAAGGTAGTGGTTCTTCATAATTCTTCCCCTATTTGGTTGCATTCAGTTGCATTTTCTTGTGGTTTCTGAATCTTTACTTCTTAGGAGAAGCTTTCTGAATAGACATGTTCTACCTCATCTAAGGAGATACCTTATTCCTTAGAGTGATGAAACTAGCCTCCAATTCAGCAATTTTATTGTCTTGAACAAGCTTCTCCTTTTTCAATACATGTACCTGTTTGGACAAGCTAGTGCACAAAGCAGTTAAATTGGAAACATCCATCACCTCTGGTGCTTGTGCTTGTGGTGAACCACTAGCAGCAATGGAAGCAGCAGGTGTATGGACCATCTCATCTGAATTTGGTTGATTACCAATATTGTGAGAAGAAGATTGAGTATCTTCTGAGGAATAGGAACTCTGGTGAGAAGGATTTTGTTGAGAACCACTAGCAGTGATAGGATCCTCGCCTTCTTGGTTGGCAGGTTGGGCTAATATATTAGCAAATAAGCGTGTGACAGTTCCTGTAAAGGCATTACCTTGTTTGGTCAAGAAAGAGAAAGTTCTCTTGGTAAATGTAGGAACATCCCATGTATTTTTTAACTCTGGTAGGTTAGGGATTTGGTTATTAACTAAAGTCTGAATTAATCTAGGATACATTAAAAACTTCTTAACTCCTTCCAAATTCCTACTCATGCCTTCAAAAATTAATTTTGAAAAATTAAAAACTCTGTTTTAGCTAGAGAAATACCAACTGATGCCAATGCAGCAGGGATTTGATCAAAAGAAGTACTTTTGGAACTTAAATAGTGAATAATGGCATGAAAAAGCAATTTCCATTGTGGTGAAAACAAAGCTTTAAGGAAAGTAAGACTTTCCCTTCCACCCTGATAACCCATGGCTGCAAGGCCATCATGTATCTCTGTATTGTTTATCATACTTAGTCCATTTTCATCATTTAGTCTCAAACTAGCCCTTAGCAGTACCTCAGTTACATAGATATTTCTATGATTCACCCTAGCCTTAATGCAAGGTTGATCAAAACGAGTACCTAACACAACAATATTCTAAAATTGTTCAACAATAGGAATAGAAACAATGGGACTTACAGTAAGCGCAAAATAAACATGATTTCGAGATAAAAATCCGAGTATATCATGGAAACCAAAAGAATCATCATTTTGAGCAAGGTTCGCAACCAAGTTGTGCTTAGAGACCACTTGTAAAGCAGCCATTAGTATTTTTGATGATCACAAAATTAGAGAGAAGGTTATAAAATTAAGAGATAAGAATATAAGATTAGGTGAATCAATTGTATAATTAGAGTAAGTATTTATGTAAATAACAAACCCAAGCACGAAGAAACCGCCAAATTTACAAAAGAGACCCTTAACGGTACAACAGACATGTAGTGGTACATGGAACATACTCAGTACTTGGATTTGTGCTAGCGGTGCTTGGATCCATAACGGTACCTCACAAATTTGACCAGTTCATGCATTCCACTATCATTATAACCTCTTTTATCTTATTCTATCAACCTGCAATCACATCAAAAACACAAAAACATACACTATACAATAAAAATTTGCATAAAAATTGTACAGCTATTACCTCCACTTAATATATGCAGCAGTCTATTGGTTGAGCATACCAATATGTGTCACCAAGAATTTAAATTTCTTTGCATCAAGTGCCTTGGTCAACAAATCAGCTACATTGTTGTCTGTATGAATCTTCAATACTTGAATAAGCTTCTTGTCATAGGCATCTCTGATGAAGTGATGTCTTATTTCAATATGTTTGGTCTTGGAGTGAAATACTGGATTCTTGACGATGCATATAGTACTTTCATTATCAATGTATATCTTGGTGTTCATGAAGTTGAACCCATAGTCTAACAACTGATTTTGAATCCAAAGTACTTGTCCACAGCAATGAGCATCGGCTACATATTCAGCTTCAGTTGTAGAAGTAGCAACAATGGTTTGCTTCTTACACTACCATGATATGAGTCTTCTGCCTAGGAATTGACAACCTCTTGTTATGGATTTCCTATCATGATTAACTCCAGCATAATCACTGTCTGAGTAAGCTTCCAAATTAAGGGTTGAGTCTCTAGGATACCATAATCCTAAATTGGGCTGACTTTTAAGATACTTAAAAATCCTCTTTACAGCATGTAAATGTGACACCTTTGGATTAACTTGGAACCTTGAACAGGCACACACAACAAACATAATATCTAGCCTTGAAGCAGTTAGATACATCAATCAACCAATCATTGATCTATATAGATGAATATCAACATTTTCACCATGTTCATCTTTTGAGAAAGATTTCTTAGCTTCAAAAGGTGTGATTGTACTCCTTGTATCCATACATGAAAACTTCTTCAAGATTTCAGCCACATATTTATCTTGGCTGATAAATATTCCATCTTTCCTCTATTTGACTTGTAGTCCTAAAAAGAAAGTAAGTTCTCCCATGGAACTCATCTGAAATCTTCCTTTCATCAAAGCTTCAAACTCTTCACACCATGATTTCTTGGTTGAACCAAAAATAATGTCATCAACATAGACTTGCACTAGAATAATATCCTTAGCATTATTTTTGATGAATAGAGTTTTGTCAATGATTCCTCTCCTATATCTATGTTCTAACAGAAATTGGATAAGGTTGCATACCAAGCCCTTGGAGCTTGATGTAGAACATAAAGTGCTTTGATAACTTTGTAGACTCTGTTGGGGAATTTAGGATATACAAAACCTGGAGATTGTGAAACATATACCTCCTCTAAAATAGTACCATAAAGAAAGGCACTTTTCACATCCATCTGATAGACTATAAAACCCATATATGATGCAAAGGCAAAAAATAACCTAATGGCTTCCATTCTTGCCATTGGTGCAAAAACCTCATCATAGTCTATCCCTTCTTCCTGTCTATAGCCTTGAGCAACAAGCCTTGCCTTGTTCCTCACAACAACTCCTCTTTCATCCTTCTTGTTTCTAAAAACCCATCTAGTACCAATAACCCTTTTCCTGAGGGAAGATCCACAAGAATCCAAACCTTTTGTAGCTCAAATTGTGTTAATTCTTCTTGCATGGCATCTACCCAACTTTCTTCATCAAGAGATTGAGAAATGTTCTTGGGCTCTACTTGTGATAAGAAACAAGCAAACAAACAATGCTAAGTATCCTTATGATTTGTTCTCTACTGTTGTTTGACATAACTCACAAGTGCATGAGTTTCAGTATTGGCTTGAAGTTATCTTCTGGTTTGTATAACAGACTCATGATTTCCAATAATCTGAGTAGTAGGATGGTTGTTGTTGACTTTATGAGTGGGAATAGAACTGACTGGAATTTCAGTTTCCAAATTGTTGAAATCAGTTACTACATCCTGCTCATCGTAGAAAGATTTAGAGAAGATTCCTTCAGTTGGACTAGCATAAATGTCCTCATCGTCCATAGCTTGTAAAATATCTTCTAATGAATCAACAGACTTTGCAGATTTTAACTTAGCGGTACTTGCAGATGAAGTACCGCTAGGTGTAGTATGTACTACTGAGTGTTGTGATTCCAAAGATTCTTCTCCTGAATGCTTATTAGTAGATGTAGCATTATTTTCTTGATCTTGAAGCCTCTGAAGCTCTTGGGAGGCATGATCATTAGTTGATGGCATTGTTTGCTTTTGGGGAGTAGCATCCATAGGAGACACAGTAAGCATACTGGATATATATATATGAATATCTTCATCCTGAGAGTCTGATGAAGAAGGTTCTTCTTGAGTACCTAACTTTGTTGTACCAATCTCCTCACATGCATTGTTAGTTTGACAGTCCTCTTGCACAGAATAGTAATCCATGGAATTAGTTAGATAATCCAAATCAAACATTCAAGTATAACCTATTCCTGGGACATTAGGTTTATTTTCTAAGAAATTGACATGGGAATTTTCTTCAACCTTCTTAGATGCCAAGTTATAAACCATATATGCTTTACTTTGCAATGAATATCCTACAAGATATCCTGGATCAAACTTTCCATCAAACTTCCCCAAATGATCAAGAGTATTTAGTATAGACACATGACATCCAAAAGGTCTTAAATGACTTATGGTTGGATTAATACCAGTCAAAAGTTCATAAGGTGTCTTGTTTTGAGGCTTGGTCACTAAGACTCTATTTAACACATAACATGCAGTATTGATTGCTTCTGCCCAAAATGTATTTGGTAAAGGGGAATCAGCTAGCATAGTTCTAGCAGCCTCAATTAGTGTCTTATTTTTCCTTTCAGCTACTCCATTTTGTTGTGGAGTCCTAGGATTACTAAATTGTTTCTTGATGCTTTTAGACCTACAGAATTCATCAAATTCAGCATTCTTGAATTCTGTCCCATTATCTGTCCTAATGATTAAGACTTGTTTAGTGAACTGCTTTTCAACTAAAGTGATAAAATCCTTAAGTAATTTTTGTTTTCATTCTTAAGAGCTAGAAAGAAGAACCCAACTAAATCTACTATAATCATCGGTTATTACTAGGCAAAAGCTCTTATGACTAATGCTCCTAATAGAAACTGGACCAAACAAATCCATATGCAATAGTTACAAAGGCTTTGTCATAGAATTGACAGTCTTGGTCTTACAAGAGGTTCTATGTTGTTTACCTTTTTGACAAGCAGTACATGTGAAATCATTCTGAAAAGATTTGTTAGGTAACCCTCTAACCAAATTTCTATTCACCAATCTATTAAGATTCTTGAAATTCACATGACCTAACCTTCTATGCCATAAATTAGACTCATCATTAGAAGCCTTAGCTAGCAAACATGTAATATCACCTGTCGGAGTAATAATATAAATATTAGCAGTACTTGAGATTCTCTAGGCATCTCAAAGTCTTTAGAAATCACCAAGCAGTCTGTATCTGTAAACATCACCTTGTTCTTCTTATCACACATTTGTGAGACAGAAAAGAGATTGAATTCATTCAATTCTTTTAAAAAGAACACATCCTCAAATTCCAACTTCCATGTATTGATTCTCCCTTTGCTAGTGATTCTGCCTTTGCTACCTCCAAAGGCTACTGGTCCACCTTTATATTCTTTAAATTCAGCAAAGAAATCTTTATTCCATGTCATGTGTCTTGAGCATCCACTATCTACAATACCTTTATCTTTTAATTCATCAATTAGATGCCTCTGCACATACACAAAACTTATTAGTTTTTAACAAGGACCCAAGCCACATTTGGCTCGGATCTTGTGGGACCTACATACTTAAGAGTTTGATAGGTAGTTTTTCCAGTGAGACTACACACACTCTTATACTTCATGGTTCCAGTTAAATAATCAAAGACATAAGTGGGTCTGTTGTCTTTGTAAGTTTTTTGCCTAAGTACTGTTTTAGCAGGACTTGCTTGAATACACGATTTTTCACCGATAGGAACCCACATTTGCACTGGTTTATTATTAGACCTACTTCTAGATGTTCTAGCTTTCTCAACTACATTCTTAGAAGTCTTGAGGGATTTTGGTTTTGCAGACTTTTAACCAGCGGTACTTGAGTATGGTCTAGCAGTACTTGCAGTTCTAGACTTGTCGGTACTTGGTTTACCAGACTTTAAAGGTATTAGACCTTGTTTTATAAGTACTCCTCTTGGAACAAAGTTCTTGGTAGAGATGTTTGTGACCTTATGAGGTTTAGCTACCCTTTTAGCATGATCAAACTTAGGCTTGTCATCCTTAGATCCCATTCGCCTATCAACCTGTGCATTTTTCCCATTACTTTTCCTTGTGACCTTTTGTGTAGCCTTTTGTTTTACAATTTTATACTCGTATAAAGTGCAATCTTTGATAAAATGACTTAGACTACCCCAAACATAACATCCTTTTCTTCTTAAAGAAGACCCAAAAGGTTGTTTTGACTTAATTTTCTCAAAACCTATCCCTCCCCTCTTGGTTTTATTATGTTTTACATTGTTATCCAATGTCTTACTAGGAGTTTTTACCTGCTTGGGAGCAGAATTAGTTTTAGACACCACAGACACAAAATTGCTCATTAAAGGTGGATAAACAATGTTTTTAGTCACAACAGATTTATCTTGGGTCAAAGTACTAGAGTTTGAACCATTAACATCCTTTAATGCATCTAACTCGATACCTATATAATTACTAGGGGGCATGAAAATTCCTGATAAAGGTGGAGGAATTGCCTTCATTCCTTCAGCATATCTATCATTTTCAGGTGTATCATTTGACTCACTAGAACTGTAACACCCCCATAATGGTCAAATACAGCGGAATAGTACGTGGGGTGTTACTTTGGTGGATCGATAGCACACAGTATATAGAGCAATGATCATAATAGTCATTTGAAAACACATTACATGAATTAAATTGTACACATTTGGTATCTTGTCTGAAAACAACATTTATTATAAGTTTGAAGAAATATCCCAGCCTGACGGTAAACATGATGCTTCCTATGATGCTGGAATCCAATGCATGGACCTGTTTATTTTCTTGAGAAAACATATAAAGTAAAACGTGGGGGTCAACACGAGGTTGGTGAATTCATAGGTTTAATTTAATAAATAAAAGTACTGAAATGCCAAACACCACGATCATAGTAGCACAATCACAGCCCACTACTATAGAAGTTCCTATTGCCTTGTAATAGAAGCTAGACATGATGCTCATGCGCCATTATGGGTCATACCCGATGTTGTTTCCCTCAGTCCGAAAATGAAATAAACCTGTTTCTTGGCCTAAGCATTTCGTGATAGCAAGTCACGCAGGCCGGGTGTTGTCAATACCCAAATAGATCTATTCATAACATTTCGCGCTACACTATTAACTATTACAGTCCACGGGAATGGGGCAAACAATAGCAATAAGTTGTTGTTTGTTGATGTTGTTTGTGCATGTTTACATATATAATGTTTTAGTATGTTTTCTCCCCCAGTTATAAAAGCGGTAAAGATGGGGTCATGAACTCACCTCGACGATAAAGCAGTAGTAAAAAGTCACTGGATATGCTGGCTCAGTATGATCACGAAGTGGTATAAATACCTAAGTAATTTATGTATGACTCATTAAATGCATAAATAAAATTCACATATAATTGTAGTTGATGAAATGCATGATCACGAATTAATAATGTTGGAATGATTCACACGACTATATAGGATATAGAAATGAAGATAAAGATTAAACCAAAAAGAAAGATTAGATTAGATGAAGAAAAAGAAAAAAAACAAGGATGGTTGTGAATTCCTAGTGAGAGAAACACATATATTTCCCTCTCTACAATCTATGAAAATGGAAGACACACACACTCAAATGAGGTGCTAGGGGCCTTTTATAATACAAGTGTAAAGTATAGAAGGCCTTCCTCATTTGAGTGTTCGGGACTAATTCCCGTTACATACAAAACATTATACTAGAACTCTCAACACCATTATGTAGCATTTTCCACGAGCTTCGCAACGGTATATTATATGACCATCACTTTAAATACTTCTAACAATCTCCCCCTAAGGGTTGGTCATGTAATATGTGACTTCACTTCTTTGATGTTGTTGACTTTGAAGCTCGCTGTCTTGAGAGTTCCTTCATAGTTCCTTTCATGACTTGTGATCTTGGATCTTTGATCTTTGCCTTGACTTGATCTTAAAACTTTGCCATCTTGTGTTCTTGTGTCTTTCCCCACAACTCAAACTTTGATTTGATATGAAAGCTTGTTAACAATCTCCCTTGATCATCAGAGTAGCGAAAGTCTTTGTCTTTAGATGTTTTTGAGCTTTCTTCTTTTATATGAGCATGTGGTCTTGAATTACGACTCTTGAGGTTACTCCACCGTTTGCATTCCTCCGGTTTCCCGTTATACAATACGGATACTGTACTTGTGATTAGGTAAGTTTAATGAACTTCCTTGACAGGGTTTTCGGCTGTGGTAGCCGTTCTCAATACTTGAATATATCGAAAGATACTTCATAGTAAGGAGTGAATCATGCAGTTCCATTCTGCTGATTAAGTCGTCAATTCAATTTCCTGGAACAAGTTTGAATCAATTAAGAATCAAACCATTGTTGCTTTCCAATTGACACAAGTTAGATTCGTATGGAATCTCACAAGTCACCTACCGCAGTGCTGTTTGATGATGACACGGGAAGGATTTCCATTCGTCACTATAAATACTGAGGAGTATTACTCTGAATGTTCTGGCAAGATCATAAAGATATTGCGTCGAGACCTGGAACGAGTTTGAATCACAAAATAATCAAACCACTGTTGCTTTCCAGTTAACATATGTTCAATTCAAGTGAATCTTATATATGACCTACCGCAGTGCTGTTTGATGTTAACACTGGAAGGATTTCCATTCATCACTGTGAATACTAATGAGTATCACTCTGAGTGTTCTGGAAATATCACAAGGATAGAGGGTAGGACTCTGTAAATTATCGCTTGTGTTCTAGAGATGAACAACAATTGATATATGGAATAAGTGTCCTAATGAGATTTTATGATGAATCTCGTTGGCTCTAGACTCTATAAGTGCACGTTTATTTGGTGATCGGAGGCTGGAGCAGACTGCCACCTATTCAATATCTACTATCTCGGAGTGAGAAAGTTGATAGAAATGATTTGAACTCCGTGACAATAAAACAAACTTCTTTTGAGAGAAGCTTGAGTAGGCTGGGAAGGGTTGTGCATTGCATCACTGGGTCCATGATGCTTTGTCTTCAGTATCAGAAATCATCAAAGTGATTCTGATAATAGATGTATTGACCCGATTTTTGCCTAAGTTGTATGGAGGGCTTCTTTCTTTACACCCTTTATCCTTACATTTCTTTTTCATTCTTCAACCCCTTCAATGCTTACCAAGACGTCATAACTAGCACCTTGTTGTGATTGTTCCAGTGCTAGCTTAAGTCATTAGTCGGCATTTTTCCCGTACACTCAACTACTCCATCTTTCCTAAGGACATCTAAATTCTAATGGATTGTCCCGGGAAGATCCCTCCGGTTCTGGTTGGATCATAGGACGAATACCTAACCACCTTTTGACACCAATACCGTCGTGAATTAATGTGTTGAAGGGTATAGATATCGTAACAAGAAAAACCTGTTGAAAAAGCAATCAAGGTGTTCATGAAATCAGTGTTTACACCTTGAAGGTTTTTTGTATCACCAAAATGCCCCCTACATATGTGCATCATAAAGGAAAGGTTTTTGCACATATTAGGAAGAGAAAGCACTTATATCAAAGATCTTATCCAAGATAACACATTTTAATCACTATTCTCCCCCTCAAAAATGGCATGACATTGAAATTTTTCTGAAACTAGTGATGAAAAATGGAGATAATAATGTTGCATGAAAGTTTGTACTCCCCCTCGAAAAGAAATTCTAATTAAAACTAGAGGAGTATATGAGCACACAGTTTTGAAATACTTTGAAAACTTGTGCTCAAAAACCCGAGAAAACTAAATTTCCCGTTGTTAAGGAATAATGTACATAAATGAACATTTTCCTTGTGTTCATGAGCTTAAAACTTTGAATGTTTTGATATAAGCCTATGACCGAGAAAAATTAATTTCTCGTTGTTGAGGATAAGTCAAAGACTTTCCTTTCTTTGGGGACCGGGTTATAGTCTGACATGTGACTATAAGCCATTATGAGAGGAAAATAGAAAAGACATGTTTTGAACACATTTGAACTCTCATTCGAACTTTATGTACGTACCCGTGTCGTTATTGAGCGACATTTCTAAGTACGTCCATATTATCGATGCCCGGAGACATGTCGAAGAAGAATATTTTTGGTATTTTTGAAAGATTTTCTCATTTTTTATTTTGTTTTTATAGGTTTTATATTTTTGTATTTTGATTTTCTGATAGATATATACAAGATTACTACGAATGTGCAAGACTTTCAAGTTCATCTGGAGTGAAACTACGCATACCAAGTCGACGAACCAAGAATTCAAATCTTTCTTGAGAAAGAGCTTTGGTGAAGATGTCGGCTAGTTGGTAGTCCGTCTTGACAAAGAACAGTTCGGTCGTTCCTTTTTCCACATGCTCCTTTATGAAATGCAATCGTACAACTATGTGCTTGGTCTTGGAGTGTTGGACCGGGTTGCAGGATATGGCTATGGCTGATTGTGAATCACAATAAATAGGAACTTTGTTAAAGTAAAAGCCATAATCCGTGAGATGTGTTCTCATCCAAAGGACTTGAGCACTACACACGAATAGAGACACATATTCTGCTTCCGCGGTGGACAACGTCGTACAATCTTGTTTTCTTGATGACCAGCTCACTAGCTTCTCACCTAAGAATTGTGCTCCACCAGAAGTGCTCTTGAATGTACCATGACACCCTGCATGATCGACATCTGAAAAACCAGTGAGATTAAAACCAGAATCCTTCGTACACCAGAGACCCATGTTAATGGTTCCCCGGAGATAACGAAAGATCCTTTTAACCTCCTTGAGGTGCTTCTCGGTTGGCTTCGCCTGGTACCGAGCACATAAACAAGTAGCATGCACAATGTCCGGTCTGCTTGAGGTTAAGTACATAAGGGACCCGGTCATGCTTCGGTATTTTGTAGCACCTACAAATGTCCATTTCTTATCCAAATCAAGCTTGTGTTTAGTGTCCATTGGAGTACCAATAGGATCACAGTTTTCCATGCCAAATTTCGTTAGAATATCAAGCACATACTTGGACTGATTTATGAAAATACCACGGGGGATTGGTGAACTTGGAGACCAAGAAAGAACGTCATTTCCCCCATCATGGACATTTCGAATCGACTTTCATAAGGTCGGAAAATAATATGGAATATTTTGGGTTAGTAGAACCAAATATAATATCATCTACATAGACCTGAGCCACCAAGATGTCGTTGCCGTAGTGCTTGATAAACAACGTTGGATCAATGGTTCCTTTGCTGAAGTGATTTTGGAGAAGAAATGATGATAATTCGTCGTACCATGCCCTCGGTGCTTGTTTCAAACCATAAATTGCCTTTTTCAACTTGTAGACATGGCTTGGATGTTCGGTGTTGATGAAACCTTCTGGTTGACATACGTACACATCTTCTTTTAACGGCCCATGCAAGAAAGCCGTCTTCACGTCCATTTGATACACAGTGAACGATTTGTGTGCTGCGTATGCCAAGAAAATCCTAATAGCTTCCATTCGAGCAACCGGGGTGAAGGATTCTGCGAAATCAATTCCTTCCTGTTGTTTATAACCTCTCACGACTAACCGAGTCTTGTTCCTAATGACCGTTTGCTCCTCATCCATCTTGTTTTTAAATAACCATTTCAAAGTAAGGAGATCGATATTGTCCAGTCGAGGTACTAACTCCCATACATCAAGCCGGATGAACTGATTGAGTTCTTATTTCATAGACTCAATCCATGATGCATCGGTCATTGCTTCTTTCACACTTGCTAGTTCCATTATGCCAACTGATAGTGCATAGATACACATATCACCGTCGGTACGCATCTGATTTCGTTTCGAGATTGGTCGTGAGAGATTGCCAATCACTTGAACCAAAGTATGATTCTTAGTCCATTTGTGTTCATGTGGAAGTGTATTAGAAACTTGATGCGAGCTCGACGGATCCACATATGATGTTGAAGGTTGAGAAGTACTTGTGGAAGCCGGAAATGGATTAACAAACTCATGTTCGTTGAGCATCGCATTGTTTGCATTTTCAGCAACTATTTCATTCTAAAAATGAATATGATTAGGTATTTGCTGAGAATGTTGTTGAATTGCGTCAGCAGTCGGAGAAGTGGTTGGAATATTTGGAGGCAATATGGTTGAGGTTGACGTAGATGGTGCAGAAGTAAATGCCGTTGGTGTAGATGCAATCAGAGGTTCTTGAACTACCATAGCAGGTGTAGCCGGGGCATTATGAGGAACACCAAATGACGAAGGACCCTCCATATATTCATCATAGATTGGCCCAAATAAAACTTCTAAGTCACGTTCTGATGGTTGTAACGATGAGATTGCTGACGGTGCAAATTGAAGCGCGAGTCCTGAACTTACGTGTCCAGAAGTCTGACCTTGAAGCTCGGGGTGTGAACTTCTATGTTGAGAGGCCATACCCGAGAGTTCATCAAAGGTAACATTCATAATCTCCATTACCTTTCTTGTCCTTCGATTATAAACTCTGTAAGTACAAGCAGTTGAAGAATAACCAATGAAAAAACCAATATCACCTTTAGGTTCAAGTTTACCGATATCTTCACGATCATTCTTTGGATAACACAGAGCCTTGAATACATGTAGAAACGATATATCCGGTTTTCGTCCATTAATGATCTTATAAGGTGTTTTGTTGAATCGGGTGTGAATAATTGAGCAGTTTTGAGTATAACATAGAGTTGCAATGGCATCAGCCCAAAGGAATAACGGTGCACTGGAGGAGAGAAGCATCGTCCGAGCAGCTTCAACTAACGTACGATTCCTCCGTTCCACAACTCCATTCTGCTCTGGAGTTCTTACAGCCGAAGTTTGATGAGAGATCCCAACTTCGTCAAAGTAAGCTTTCAGTTTCTGATTGGTGAATTCTGTGCCGTTATCCGTTCTTACAATGATAACAAGGGCTTGAAGTAGCACTGATGTTTTCTTCAAGAAATTAATAATTACATCTGGGGCTTCATCTTTTGATGCAAGGAAATGAACCCATGTGTAACGAGAATAATCATCCACAATTACAAGGACATACCGCTTTCCATTAATGCTTTTGATTCTCATTGGGCCACACAAGTCCATATGTAAGAGATGTAACCTATTCGTTGAGTTGGGAACAGGTTTGGGTTTGTGAGGTTTCTTCTTACTTTTACCTTTCTCACAGGAAGGACAAAGATGGTCTTTTGTATATTTAAACTTTGGAAGACCGGTAACGAGATCATCTTTCGCAAGTTGAGTGATGGCATCAAAATTGAGATGAGATAATCTTTGATGCCATAACCATGATTTTGTTGAAGTGACCCGGGCCATGAGACAAATTGGAGAAGCAGCAGACATTTGAAAAAGATCAATGGTTATAATTAAGCCGTATCACATACCGACGTTTTACTGTCAGTATGAGATCTACTAGTGTCGATAATTTTGCCACTACAGTCAAAATTTCTACCAGTAGGCAACCATTTAGAGATGAATCTAGGGCTACTAGGCTTAGCAAGACTTTATGTGGACCCTACGTGCGTACTTTTTGGAACATACACCTTAGCCTTAGGAGTGCGTTGTTGTTCACTGACAGACAGCTTGTCAATTCGAGTGTAACCACCATAATTCAAACCATTCATAGTCAAACCACAAGCATCATGACTAAAAGTAAAGAAACATTGATTACATTTAGCACAAATAACTTCAGATTTTTCATTCCGAATAGCAAGCTTAAAGTCTTTACATTCAGATGAATTAGGTTTCTGATTATGATTAAAAAGCGGTAAATTCCTAGGGTGTTCTTCTACTTCCACATTATTGATCTTGGGGCGACTACTTATAGAGGCAAAAGGGACCCTATCATTACTTGTATTGCTCGTAGGTTGTGGCCTTTTGCTCTTAGTGTAGTTGTTTATTCCTGTAGAAGAAGACGCGTGTCTATTAGAATTAGCACTTTTTAAATCAATAACTTGTGCTTGATTTATAGTGATCGGTTTTGTCTTAACACTTGCTTTACGTTTTTTGCTAGGCACAGAGGGAGAACTAACACGAAACATTCCTGGGGCAATCACAACAGTTTTTGTTCCAACAACCTTGGGAAACTGTGTCACAGCAATACGAGTGGGTCCCGAGGTTGCTGGTGTCTGAATCGTACTAGGCTCAGAAGTGGTATCTTTTAACAAGGCTTTTAACTTACAGTTCCCACAGATTTTATCAATAAGTTTCTGATAGACAGACTTACTTTGTTCAACAGCCCGCTTATATGAGACAACAACAGATTCTAAATTTGCAATTTTAGACTTAAGCTTCTGAACATTTCCATCACTGACATTCTCTAACCCTGAAGAGGTCAAATTCTTTTCTTTAACCCCTCCTAATTGAGCCTGCAACCGTGCGATAGTTTGTTGCATTTCATTGTAGGCTTTATCATACGAAATTTTGTCATAAATGCATTCATCACATTTTTTGACAAACTTATTCCATAGATCGGTAAATTCTTTGTCCTTTTTAATGACAACAGATTTCATTTTCTCTTCATACATTCAAGCTCAGTTTGAAGGGTTTCCTGATTCGACACAAGGGTATCTAACACAATGGGGGCTACTATCAACATTATCACGTGCATTAGAGAGACGTTCAAGATCGATTTCCAAAACTTTGATTTTATCAAGAGATTCATCAGCCTCCTTCGTCAAAGATTTAAAGTATTCAACAAAGTTGGCTAATTCTTTTAGAAAAGCGTTTTCCAGATTGCCTAACCGAGCATCAACTTGATTAATAATCAGATTAATATCGTTTTGAAGAATTTTCAGGACCTCAATCTGAACAGGTGATGTAAAATTTCCTCCAGTGATTTTGGAATTAACAACACGTTTAAGGATGACAAAGTTATCTTTAAGCTCGTTTAGAAATCGACGTGTGATACTCGGTTTAGGAGGGTCATCAGACAATTCCTCACTTGGGAGAAAAAGCATTTCAGTACTCGTTTTAGATCGAACAAAAACAGTTGGAGGATTAACTTTTGGATAATAAATGGGTGTCACTTCTTTATCAAGGTTTTTCATTCTTAAACGAGTCTCTACTGCAAGTTCAGTAGTTTCCTCAGAATCATGCACACTAGGAGGATCATGTTCATCAGACAAGAGCACACTACCATTATATAAAGTTTCATTAGTGGCCTGAACTTGCTTAAGATATCCGGGATAAGAGGGAAGAGGACAACCTAAAGCCAATTTGTAACGAGTGTAATTTATTTCATTCACTTTTGGTGCGAGCATATTTATCTTCTGCATAGTTTGGACACATTTTATTAAAAGGTTGTCTAATTCTCTAATCCTATCCCGAGCTTTGAAAAAATCCCCAAGAAGCCCATCTTCTCGAATTTTGAAATCATGTTGAAGCTTTTTTCGTTCTTCTTTTAAATCCAAAATAGTAGATTTTTCAGTTGAAAGCTGTTCATTAAGAGAGGTGATTTCATCATTCAATTCGCTTATCTTTTTAGCACTACTTAAATGTAAGGCATTTAATTTCTTAGTTGTGCATTTTTCTTGATAAACCGATGTAGCATGAGCTTGTTCAAGTTCTTTAATTTTAGTCTGATGAATTTCAAAACTTTTCTCCCGTTCCTTATATCCCGCAAGCTCAGTGGTCAATTTGGCATTAGTTTCTCTAAACTTATTATTAACCACCGTAGCATGGTCAACATCCTTAGGAAGCTTATCAAACAGAGATTTATACATCGCATGTGCCGCATCAGGAAGGTTTGTAGGCTGGGCAACTTGATCCACACTAAGGTCCACACTGGGCTCATTCGAACTAATATTACTATTATTCGTTTGATCCCCATGTGTCTCAATGTAGGGCTCAAGCATCTTAGTATACTCCTCCTCCTGATTAGACGTACTATATATATTATTATCATCAAAGCGTGGATGTACCTCAGAGGGACCGTCTGAATCATAAACGAGAGCTCTGTCAACATGCATTCCTGAGGTAGATGCTTGCTGTAAGTTAGCCATCAAGATGTAGTTGGCATTCACCTCTTCTTCCTCGTCATATTCTGTAGCAGAAGCCATAAGATCGAATTCCTCAGCTTGAAGTGAAATCCCTGCATCTTCCTTTTGTGCTATGAGAAGCTGAGTCTGAAGATAAGCAGCATCCCTCTTCTTTTTGGCTATGCAATCTTTAGCATAATGACCAAATCCCCTGCAGTTGTAGCACTGAACCTGACGATTGTTGTTTGCATTTCCAATATTCTCAGCCCTTGCAGCCATAATGTTTCCCATCTGGTTACCAACCGCTGGCACAACTATTAACCCATTCTGATTACCCGCATTCGGAACACCCGGATTTTGACCACGGTTATGACCATACTGATTTTCTGCATTGCCAACGGTCTGCCTAACATTCTGACCATATTGTTGAAACTGAGTCCCCGTGTTTCCAGCAACTACCAATTGGCGATCCTGATTCGCATTCATGAAAGGTTGAGCAATCTGCCTATTTCTAGTGTTCGAGGAGATTCTCTGATTGTTGTTGGTGGGGTTAATGGTGAATTTGAATGCCTTTGCAAGTAGGGAAAGACCAGTATTAATAACATGAGTAGGATCGGTGATGTCATCATAACAGGCAATGGGTTGTTGTAAGTAATTCATAGCAGCAGGAGGTTGATATCCATAAGCAGTGAGTTGTTGTGGCATGAAGTTACTTGATGAGGGTTGATGGTAGGGTACCATGGGATATGACATAGATGATGGAGAGTTTGCCATAAAAGCCAATGGATCTTGTGTCTTGGCACATCTTTCTACCCTAACTTCGTTAGCTTCATCTTGATTCATCTTCAAATAGTCATATACTCGAGTGTAGTCCACGACATGAAGATCCTTGGTTTGATTGACAAGAGTGACATATCGTGACCATTCAGAAGGAAGATTATCAAGAAATTTGATGTTGGCAGCAATTTGTGCAGGTTCATGTTTGTTTCTTCTAAGATGATTCATGAGGGTTGAAAACCGATGATAATAAGGTTCAATTTGTTCCCCTTCAGTAGACGTAAATTTCTCCCATTCACGAAGCAACTTAGTTTCCTTTTCTTGTAAACCGATTTCACTGCCCTTCATCATTTTCTGAATCCTAAGCCACATCTCGTGTGCGGTTTCACAACTATCGACAGCAGCATAAACATCTTCAGGAAGTCCCATAAGAATGAATTGATTTGTTTGATCATCAGCATCGAGTTGTTTGGATTCAACTTCAGTTAATTCTTCATCCGTTTGCTCATGACTAGAATCAGCCACTGGGTTAGCATTCGTAGGGTCCCCATGCACAATAATTGTTCTTCTAACATACAGACCCTTTTGAATCGAGTTGACAATCAACTTTCCCAAAGGTTTACATTTTGCATAACGAAGGAGACGACTAGCCCATGTAGTGTAGTTCTCCTTGGTAAGCATGGGTGGACGATTCTCAGTACACGCAGCATAAATATCTTGTTGAGACGTCATCGTAGAAGTCATGTGAAAATCAGGATCTTAATTCGTAGTAAGCGTGTGATGTTGTTGAAATTCCGAAACTTCCGATTTTTTCTTTAGTCCGACAATAAATTCCTCAGTCCGACAAAACGGTAAGCTGAAAAAATTGTGTATCGCCAAATTTTGAAATTGAGTTCGAGATAGCCAAAAACTAGTAGGGAAAAAAGTTTGATTTTACTAGAACAAGATTTAACAAAACAGATCGTAGTCCCTGATCGTACTCAAGTGATCGTACTCAAGTGATCGCACTCTGTTATCGTATCATGTGATCGTACTCAAGTGATCGTACTCCTATCGTACTCACTGATCGTACTCCTATCGTTCTCACTGATCATACTCCCCTATCGTGTCCACTGATCGTACTCACCTATCGTATCCAACGATCGTACTCACCAATCGTACTCACCTATCGTAACCACTGATCGTACTCACCTATCGTACTCCCCCGATCGTACTCACCGATCGTACTCGTGATCGTGGCTTATGATCATACTTTGGGATCGTACTCACTTGATCGTAACCGTGATCGTACATGGTATCGCAGTTGTGATCGTAGTGGTGATCGTAGGATGTGATCGTGACTTTGGATCGCAAGTAGAAACCCCCAGGGTTTATGCGATCGCAACAATCAGATCGTACTAAGGAAACAAAGTTACCACTTTTCTCGGATAGAACAAGAACACAAAAACTTCGTGATTCGACTTCTAAAAATGGATCAAACACCAAAATTTTTTGAGTTTTTAACCAAAGCCATGAACTCAAATCGCAACTACAACTACTTAGGAGAAATATGAATCACGAAACACAAGAAAGACACGGACAACACCCAATAGCAATCCACGAATCCATTGGCGAATGATACCACTTGTATCAATGATACACACGACTATATAGGATATAGAAATGAAGATAAAGATTAAACCAAAAAGAAAGATTAGACTAGATGAAGAAAAAGAAAAAAAACAAGGATGGTTGTGAATTCCTAGTGAGAGAAACACATATGTTTCTCTCTCTACAATCTATGAAAATGGAAGACACGCACACTCAAATGAGGTGCTAGGGGCCTTTTATACTACAATTGTAAAGTATAGAAGGCCTTCCTCATTTGAGTGTTCGGGACTAATTCCCGTTACATACAAAACATTATACTAGAACTCTCAACACCATTATGTAGCATTTTCCACGAGCTTCACAACGGTATATTATATGACCATCACTTTAAATACTTCTAGCAAATAAGTTGTTACGATTGTTTAAGTGTTAAACTTATAGTGAGTTGTCGATAATAATATATTTTTAGTTTCTAAAAAAATATTTAAATTGTTCAACAAAAGTGTAAAAATATATTTTATTTAATTAATTAATTGTAAGAAAATAATATATTCCATTAAATTTTCTTAAGGATCCAAATATATTTAATGTGATTCATTTGTTTATAAGGTGTTGTAAATAAATCTTAATAATTTATTTAATAATCAAAATAACTTAATTTATTTTATTACCAAAATAATCTATTAATATTTTAATTAAATTAAATTTACACACGAGTCCTTGTAGTATAATAACTTCCAAAATAATCTTTAAGGTTTCGTTCGTTAAGTGTATCACATCGTTAGTCCTCGTTTGTTATGTTTATTTTCAAAAAACACCCCTAGGGCTTACAATACTTTCAGAAATGTGGCAAACAAGGTCCCTAGGGTTTCATTACTTTCGAATAATTACAAACCGAGTCCCTACGGCTCGGTTATCTTTGGTGAAATGACAAAACACCCCCTCCAAGTCTCAAAAATTATAATTAAATAACTAGGGCTTGTTTTGAGTTTCGAAAATGTCACATTTAGTCCTTATGGTTTATTAAAGGTTCGACAAAAACAAAGTATAACCCTATACTTTCGAAAATGACAATTTTAGTCCTTATACTTCTCAAAAGCCACGAAACAAGTATATATGTTTTATAAATTTCTGTTTTCGACTAATACTTTCACCAATTGGCATAAATGGAACAAAAAGTCTCCAATTAGTAGATTTAGTGTTAAATGGGCTCGGTTGGCCCATTAAGGGTCCGGTTTGGTTTGTGGGCCTAACGGGCTCATGACATGGGCTAATTAAATTACGATTATTTAAGCAAAGTAAATATTCCAAACTTGTTTCTAGGGCTTAAGGGCTTATAAATGTTTTTGGCTTATGGCTTATTTGTGTTTCGGCTTATGGCTTATTTGTGCTTCGACTTATGGCTTATTTTGGGTAACTTATTTAATGTACTAGATTGCTAGTAAGTCCTCTACTCCTAAACATTATTCTAAACCAAATGGCTTATTAAACCAATGGGTTAGGCTCGGCTAATAAATAAGCCGAGACTTATGGCTTGTTGGTTGAGCTCATGGTTTAGTTATCTAGTGTTATAATCTAGTCATAATAATCATAATTTCATTAGTGTTTCTAAAGCAAGGTTCTATAGGTTTAAGATCTAGATTCGTTTAACCCTAAGGCAATATCAAACCGTGGGTTTTTCTAGTTAAGTTTTAGTATACATATACGCGTGCATACATCCTTAGCTTCGTTTTCTAAGATCCCACGTGCATGATATGTAGTGACGAGTAAGAAAGATTTGAAATGGAGGTGTGGAGGTTTATACTTACTTGTTTTGTAGAGAAGATGATGAATGATTAAGAACTAGGGACTTCTACGCGTCGGGTACTCCTTAGACGTGACCTAGGATGGTCTTGGCTTGCTTTGACTTCCAAGATTCGGGTGTGGACTAGCACTAAATGTTCTTGTGGCAATGATTTGGTAGTAAATGAGGTAGGATATATGTTTCGTGTGTGTGGGATACAATAGATCCGAAATGAATGTGAAGTGAGTAAGTAGTGTGAGTCTTAAGATAGTTAAGTATCCAAGTGAGGGAGGAATGTGTGGTTCAGGTGCTACATACGACGAGAGAGAGAGAGATAGCTAGATTTTGGATGATCTTCATGGTACATATTAGTACTAGGTTTTAATAACAAAGTTTCTACACTTGCCTCTTCCATCTCCCTATGTCGTCACATCTATGGGGTGTAAGAGGACAAAGAGTAAGCCAATAGTGTTAGCATTAATGTTCCTAAGTTGTACAAGGTTTATTTTATGTCTAAGGTAAGTTTTGTAAAGTTTAAATTTAGTATAGTTGTGAGCTAGGTAGTATTTCGGCTAACATGTTGTGTATAGGATAGTTTTTCGTTCGATTATAGTATTTTGGTATGGTTATTAGGAGCCTAGGTATTTTATTGTATGAGTAGGTTCAACTCCAAGTCGATTTTGTTAAGTTTTGGGGTCCTTGGTGAAAGTATAGTCTTACTTAGATAATGTATATAAATTTATCCTATTTAATATGTAAGACCATTGAGAAAAGAGTTAAAGTTGATATGTCTAATAATGAAAAGTAGATTATGTCGACTCGTAGTATTGTTTATAAGGTGAATGAAATATATATAGCAAAGCATAAATAGTTTCTTGGTAACCGTTATTAAACTGTGATCATGGGTTTAGATTTTTATAAATCCAATTGATGTATGCATATGTTCAAGTGTTTGAGGTGACTTAACAGTCCCAAAAGAAATGATTGATTAAAGTCTCGTATGCTCATAGAAATGTAGTCATACAAATGTTCTTGTGTCCTTATGATTAAATACTCATTATCATAATTTAATGTTTGTTGATCAAATGTTTTCAGTAGTTCCCAAATACTATAAAATGTTCAATGTCCTAATGATTTAAACGATGTATGCTCATGCATGATGCATATGATTGTACAAAGTTTTCATGCAAAGGTGGTAAATATATATTGATATCATGAGGTGACGTGTACAATGATGTCATAGTCAAAACCTGAAAACTAAAGGTTTTACAGCACTATCCCGTTATTTTAGCTTTGTCCTTAAAGCTTAAGATGACGTTACTGCTCAGGTGAACAAGTGTGGGTACTTAGCTCTAAACGAGTCTTCGCGTTCTCAAGTGAACTCAGGACCTCTTCTAGAGTTCCAATGTATCTTAACTAATGGAATTTGGCTTCGCTTCAGTTTCTTGATTGCTCTCTCCATGACTTCTACGGCCTCTTCTGTGAATTGCAGTTTGTCATCAAAGTGGACTCCCTCTAATGGCATGGCTAACGGCTCATCCGCGTAGCACTTCTTTAGGTTTGAGACATGGAATGTAAAGTGTACTCGGCTCAACTGCTGGGGTAACTCTAAACGATAAGCGACTTCACCGATTCTGGCGATCACCTTGAAGGGTCCTACGTAACGTGTATTTAATTTTCCACGTTTTCCAAATCGTACAACGCCCTTCCAGGGTGATACCTTAAGCATAACACAGTCACCTATTGCGAATTCCATAGGTTCCCGTTTGCGATCTGCATAGCTCTTCTGCTTGTCTTGTGCAACTTAAACTCTTTGTTTGATGAGAGTGATCTTCTCAGTAGTCTCTTGGATCAGTTCGGATCCAGTCAGCTGAAATTCACCCACCTCTGCCCAGCACACGGGTGATCTGCACTTGCGGCCATAAAGGGCCTCAAATGGTGCTGCTTTGATGCTGGCATGGTAGCTGTTGTTGTAGGAGAATTCAACTAATGGTATATGTTCGACCCATCCTTTTCCAAAGTCGATCAAACATGCCCTCGGCACATCTTCCAATGTTTGGATTGTTCGTTCACTCTGACCATCAGTCTGTGGGTGATAAGCAATACTCATGTCCAAGTTTGTTCCCAGAGCTCGTTGAAAGGCTTTCCAAAATTTTGACGTAAATCTACCATCCCGATCACAGATGATTGAGACTGGTATATCGTGTCTAGTCACAACTTCCTTTAGGTACAGTTTGGCCAACTTGTTCAGAGAGTCATTTTCTTTGATGGGTAGGAAATGAGCTGATTTTTTGAGTCGCTCGACGATTACCCAAATTTTATCATAACCGTGAGATGAAGTAGCAAGTTTGGTAATGAAATCCATGGTGATGTTGTCCCATTTCCATTTCGGTATCTCGGGTTGGACTAACAAACCTGATGGTCTCTGATGTTCTGTCTTCACTCTGGCACAAGTCAGACATTTCTTCACGTATGTGGCAATGTCCGCCTTCATGTTTGGCCACAAATATAACTTCTTCACGTCCTGATACATCTTTTCAGATCCGGGATGTATGGAGTACTTAGACTTATAAGACTCGTGCATGATCACGCTTCTCAAGTCTCCGTAACATGGTAACCAACTTCTTCCGTGTAAACATAATGTTCCGTCTACTCTGGCTTCTAACTTCTCCTTGCTTAGATCAGTCCTAAGCATTCCTCCTATGTCTTCCTTCCCAATGTTTTCAGGCTTCTGTGCTTGGAGTTGAGCCTCTAATATCTACTTGGGTAGATCCAAGCTAATGGTCATAACTAAGGCTCGAACTCTCATGGGAGGATTAGTTCCCTTGCGGCTTAGTGCATCTGCAACTACGTTGGCTTTACCTGGGTGGTATTTAATATCACAATCGTAGTCACTGAGCAATTCTATCCAAGGACGTTGCCTCATGTTCAGCTCCTTCTGGTCTAGAATGTGTTGCAAACTTTTGTGGTCGGTATGCACTGTGCACTTTGTTCCATATAGGTAATGCCTCCAGATTTTTAAGGAAAAAACTACAGATCCAAGCTCTAGATCATGAGTAGAGTAATTCTGCTCGTGCTTCTTCAATTGCCTTGAAGCATAAGCAGTCACCTTCTGTCTCTGCATTAACACAACTCCTAAGCCTTTGTGTGAGACATCACAATAGACAACAAAATCTTCGTTACCTTCTGGTAAGGCTAAAATAGGTGCACTACATAATTTTTGTTTTACAGTTTGGAATGCAGTTTATTCTTTTTCTCCCCAATCAAATTTTACGCCTTTCTGAGTAAGCTTCGTCATAGATTTAGCTATCTTGGAAAATCCTTCTATAAATCTCCGGTAGTAACCGGCAAGACCTAAGAATTGGCGAATTTCTTTTGGCGAAGTAGGTGCTGCCCAATCCTTTACAGATTCGGCTTTTGTGGGATCTACCTGAATTCCTTTGATGTCGATCACGTGACCAAGAAAATGTACTTTAGGAATCCAAAAATCACATTTGGAGAATTTGGCGTATAGCTTCTCTTCCTTAAGTATCTCTAGCACTTGAGCAAGATGTTTTTCGTGTTCTTGCTCGTTCTTGGAATAGATGAGTATGTCGTCGATGAACACGATGACGAATTTATCCAGATACGGTCTGCACACTCGATTCATGAGGTCCATGAATATGGCTGGTGCGTTAGTCAATCCAAATGACATGACCTGAAATTCGTAATGACCGTAACGAGTCCTGAAAGCTGTTTTCAATTTGTCCTCCTCTCTGACTCTCAACTGATGGTATCCAGATCTTAAGTCAATCTTGGAATACACACTTGATCCTTGTAGTTGATCAAATAGGTCGTCGATTCGTGGTAGCGGATAACAATTCTTTACAGTTAACTTATTCAGTTTCCTGTAATCAATACACATTCGGAAAGAACCATCTTTCTTTTCGACAAAAAGCACTGGAGCTCCCCAGGGTGAGGAACTGGGTCTGATGGCACCTTTGTCTGATAGTTCTTGAAGTTGTTCAGCGAGGTCTTTCATCTCGGTCGGTGCTAATCGGTATGGTGCTTTAGCTACAGGTGCAGCTCCTGGTATCAAGTCAATTTAACATTCCACTTGACGAGCCGGAGGTAAACCAGGTAGGTCGTCTCGGAAAACTTCAGGATAATCACGGACAATTGGCACGTCCTTGATTTGTTTCTTCTCTGGTTCATCTTCTTTTCCTGTCTTTGAAAATGTGCTAAAAAGATAGGACATCCCTTTAGTAAATACTTCTGGACTTTGGTGCATTAGATAACACTCAGTCTGGTGTCCGTTCTATCTTAATTTCCTTCTCCTCGGACAATTAGATTTTCATTTCCCCACGGTATACGGACTAGCTTTTCGTCACACACAATGGTTGCGTGATGTTTTGCTAACCAGTCCATACCAATAATGACGTCGAAACTAACCAGATTTACGGGTATCAAATGAATGTCGAATAGATGATTCAGAGGGTTTAAGGTACAACCTCTTAGAATAGTATTAGTCTCGATGATTTTACCGTCTGCTAATTCAACTCTGTAACAGTCATCTAGCTGTGTAGGAGTGATGCCTAGTAAACTAATAAACTCTATGGAGATAAAACTCCTATCGGCTCCCGTATCAAACAAAATAGTTGCATAACGATTGTTCAGAAGAAACGTACCATTAACTACATTGGAGTCGGGGTTGGTTCTGGCATCTCCTATAACATAAATTCTGGCTGGTGCCCCTCCTTTGTTCTCGTTCTTAACTGTTCGCTTTGGGCACTCGGGTATGATGTGTCCGGTCTCTCCGCAACCATAGCAACGAACTTCCCAATGTGCCATATTACTACTGCCAGTGTGCTGGCGGTTTCCCTGCTGTCTACTTCTGCGGGAGTTCTGGCCGTTGCCATTATTAGGCCTGTAATTGGTACTGGAGTTGTTCCTGTTGGCCTGAGCATGTGTGTTTCTCTCTCCGGGCCTTCGGCATTCTGCATTAGGGTAGTGATGGAAATTACACTTAGAATATTTTGGTTTGTTACCTACATATGGAGGTGGTCCAAAGGAAACAACACTGCAGATCTGACCTAAGCTTTGTCTCTTTGGTTGTTGGGCCTGGTGATGATTACAATAGTTATCGTCAGCTTTCCTCTTGTACTCTAACTGCCTAAGTAAGTGATCACGTCCCCGTTTGTCCATCAATTCTGTGGCAAACTCAATGGCACTCTCGACCTTAGTGGGTCGAGATGCGAGTACACTGTCATGAACAGAATTAGGAAGTCCACTAACGTAATTCTCTATCTTATCTTTTACTTCAGGGAAGATTCAAGTACACATCAAGGTCAATTCCTGAAATTTCTGATTGTAGGCCGTGATGTCATGATTTGTGCATTTGAGGTTCCAAAAGTCAATCTCTAGTTTCTTGATTTCACCGCGAGGACAGTATTTCACGGTAAGTATTTCTTTCAATGCAGCCCAAGTCATCCCATAGGCTTCATCATGCCCAAGGGTAGCAACTAGGGAGTTCCACCATGTGAGAGCATGTTGAGTATAGGTAGCAAATTTCACCTTGTTTTCTTCCGTACAGTCACTAATACGAAACACAGTCTCGGTTCTCTCGAACCATTGCATGAGTTCAACTACCCCTTCCTTGCCCTTGAAGTAACTGGGCTTGCATTTTAGGAAGTCAGGGTAAGTACATCCTCTGGCAACTCGATCTCTAGCATTGGAGTTTTGGCTGTTGCCTTGGTTCCCGCTGGGATGTGTTTCCCTGGCGACTAGAGCGTCAGCGATGCCTTGACCGATAAGCACTCTAAGTTGTGCTTCCAAAATAGTCGATGTGAGAGCAACTTCGGGATTCTGTCGAGTGACTCTTTGTGCCATTTTTCTATAATACACAAGGATGAAATCTATTAGTTGATCAATAAGATGGTTATATTAAGCTGCATGGAAAATGTGTATGCATAGAATTCACAACAAATTGGATAACCTGTCAAGAGTTCATGATAATATAAATACAAGCAAACAAGTAGATGATAACATGTCATTTCAGGTGAATAACAATATAATGTAAGTACAACCAATCTAAGACAGGGATACGACAAACCTGTCTGAAATAGTGGTACATATGTTTGTAGTACAACAAAAGATAACCTACCTACTACGGTTAGGTGCTAATGATAGAGATACAACCGAAACGAAATACAAGTGCAAAAGTCCTAAATCATGCAAGATGAGATGCAACTCAATGCTTGGCATGATATACAAAGATATCTATCCTACACTAGTGTGACTGTCTGCAGGTGCGGCTGGTCCGGCTGGTAGTATGGGTGCATGAGCATCCTGCATGTCGATCATGGCTCTCCTGGTCTCTCGGGAAATTCTCATAGTCTCTAGTAACTGAATCTGGCGTGCGGTGTCAGCACTCCGAAGATAATCCGTCTCAGCAGTAATCCCCTATTGACGAATCTCTGCCAGGTCGATGAAGATCCCGAAGGTCTCCTCCTGGGTGAGTACAACAGTCTGGGTCTCGTACTGATCACCCTCTAGTGATGCTAAACGGTATCGGAGGTAAGAAGTCTCATCAAGAAGCCATTGTATGGTATCCTGGGCTGTCCCCAAAGAACTCTTAGTAGCATGTGACTCAGCAGCCACTGTCCAGTAGAGAGAGTTAAATCTCTCCTGAAGTATAGCGCGTCCCTGCTGGTCCGCATATAGTAAGGCGTGGATAAGTGCAGTATCATGTGCATGTCGCGAAGGACTTAAAAATGAGGTTTTTGGTGTTATTGGACAGAATTGGTGCCGTTTTCCCACGCCTCATTTTCCATAATAT
The DNA here is from genome assembly GCA_025667525.1 of Glebionis coronaria. NCBI lineage: Eukaryota > Viridiplantae > Streptophyta > Magnoliopsida > Asterales > Asteraceae > Glebionis > Glebionis coronaria. The sequence continues at coordinate 627,986,270 of CM046874.1, read as the reverse complement.
GATTACGAGCTACCAGTGCGTCAACCTATGCCTATAGAGCGTCAAGTCTAGCCTGACCAGCTCCTGAACCCTCTCCTACCTCGAAGGTCGAGACAAGAGTAGAGTCACGCCTCCTCTTGCGAGGTGGAAAGGCCCTGGTGGGATAACAATGGAGTGTAGAAAGTGGTGGTAAGGGTGGTAGAGTAGGTACAACCTGATCTGCCTCCCTAGGTGGAGATGCAGGTACAACTGGTAGAGGTGAAGTAGGAGAAATAGGCATAGCAAGTGGCGATGGGGTAGGAGAATCTAAAAGTATGATAACTCCGTCTGCCTGGTGCTCTCTGGACTCAGTGTCGGATGCATGTCCGTCAAGTATTGATGTCGGCGATAGAGGTGCGATGGTAGGAGTCATGAGCTCCTCGAAAGTAGTCATAATAGTAGGTGTCGTCATGATATATGAAAATAATAGCATTTCAAAGTTGAGTAAGCATTAGCTTACACAATTCAAAAAGTTTTCAAAATGCATATGCGATGCAGTTTATGTCTTTTAACAATGCTCGTTAAAAGTAGGTGTAGATACTTAGGTGATTTAATAACTTGGAGGTTATAAATCAGTGTACAGTTAGTTCACATAATATGCACGCTCTATGTGCTATATGCCTAACTATAAAGGTTCCCCAAAAACCAATTTTTCTTTTAATTTAATTGATTTAAAAATCCAGTTATAGTCCAGTTTAAAAATTTTATTATTTTAATAAATTTTATTTCTGATCTGGTTCTCTATTACTATGCGCTCTAATACCATTCTGTAACACCCCTATAATGGTCAAATGTAGCGGAATAACACGTGGGGTTTTACTTTGGTGGATCGATAACACACAATATGTAGAGCAATGAGCATAATAGTCATTTGAAAACACATTACATGAATTAAATTGTACACATTTAGTATCTGTTCTGAAAACAACATTTATTATAAGTTTGAAGAAATATCCCAACCCGATGGTAAACATGATGCTTCCTATGATGCTGGAATCCAATGAATGAACATGTTTATTTTCCTGAGAAAACATATAAAGTAAAATGTGGGGGTCAACACGAGGTTGGTGAATTCATAGGTTTAATTTAATAAATAAAAGTACTGATATGCCAAACACCACGATCATAGTAGGACAATCACAGCCCACTACTATAGAAGTTCCTATTGCCCTGTAGTAGAAGCTAGACATGATGCTCAGGCGCCATTATGGATCATACCCGATGTTGTTTCCCTCAGTCCGACAATGATATAAACCTGTTGCTTGGCCTAAGCGTTTCGTGATAGCAAGTCACGCAGGCCGGGTGTTGTCAATACCCGAATAGATCTATTCATAACATTTCGCGCTACACTATTAACTATTACAGTCCACGGGAATGGGGCAAATAATAGGCAATAAGTTGTTTGTTGATGTTGTTTGTGCATGTTTGCATATATAATGTTTTAGTATGTTTTCTCCCCTAGTTATAAAAGCAGTAAAGATGGGGTCATGAAATCACCTCAACGATAAAACAGTAGTAAAAAGTCACTAGATATGCTGGCTCAGTATGATCACGAAGTGGTAGAAATACCTAAGTAGTTTATGTATGACTCAGTAAATGCACAAATAAAATGCACAGATAATTGTAGTTGATGAAATGCATGATCCAAATATATTTAATGTGATTCGTTTGTTTATAAGGTGTTGTAAATAAATCTTAATAATTTATTTAATAATCAAAATAACTTAATTTAATTTATTACCAAAATAATTTATTAATATTTTAATTAAATTAAATTTACACACGAGTCCTTGTAGTATAATAACTTTCAAAAATAATCTCTAGGGTTTCGTTCGTTAAGTGTATCACATCGTTAGTCCTCGTTTGTTATGTTTATTTTCAAAAAACGCCCTAGGGCTTACAATACTTTCGAAATGTGGCAACAAAGTCCCTAGGGTTTCATTACTTTCGAATAATTACAAACCGAGTACCTAGGGCTCGGTTATCTTTGGTGAAATGACAAAACACCCCCTCCAAGTCTTGAAAATTATAATTAAATAACTAGGGCTTGTTTTAAGTTTCCAAAATGTCACATTTAGTCCTTGTGGTTTATTAAAAGTTCGGCTAAAACAAAGTATAACCCTATACTTTTGAAAATGGCAAGTTTAGTCCTTATACTTCTCAAAAGCCACGAAACAAGTATATATGTTTTATAAATTTATGTTTTCGACTAATACTTTCACCAATTGGCATAAATGGAACAAAAAGTCTCTAATTTGTAGATTTAGTGTTAAATGGGCTCGGTTGGCCCATTAAGGGTCCGGTTTGGTTTTGTGGGCCTAACGGGATCATGACATGGGCTAATTAAATTACTAGTATTTTTATTTAAGCAAACTAAATAATCCAAACTTGTTTCTAGGGCTTAAGGGCTTATAAATTTTTTGGCTTATCGCTTATTTGTGTTTCGGCTCATGGCTTATTTGTGCTTCGGCTTATGGCTTATTTTGGGTAACTTATTTAATGTACTAGATTTCTAGTAAGTCCTCTACTCCTAAACATTATTCTAAACCTAATGGCTTATCAAATCAATGGGTTAGGCTCGGCATATAAATAAGCCGAGACTTATGGCTTGTTGGTTGAGCTCATTGTTTAGTTATCTAGTGCTATAATCTAGTACGAATAATCCTAGTTTCATTAGTGTTTCTTAAGTAAGGTTCTATAGGTTTAAGATCTAGATTCGTTTAACCCTAAGGCAATTTCAAACCATGGGTTTTTCTAGTTAAGTTTTAGTATACATTTACGTGTGCATGCATCCTTAGCTTCGTTTTCTAGGATCCTACGTGCATGATATGTAGTGACGAGTAAGAAAGAATTGAAATGGAGGTGTGGAGGTTTATACTTACTTGTTTTGTAGAGAAGATGATGAATGATCAAGAACTAGGGACTTATACGTGTCAGGTACTCCTTAGACGTGACCTAGGATGGTCTTGGCTTGCTTTGACTTCCAAGATTCGGGTGTGGACTAGCACTAAATGTTCTTGAGGCAATGATTTGGTAGTAAATGAGGTAGGATATATGTTTCGTGTCTGTGGGATACAATAGATCCGAAATGAATGTGAAGTGAGTAAGTAGTGTGAGTCTTAAGATAGTTAAGTATCCAAGTGAGGAAGGAATGTGTGGTTCGGGCGCTACATACGACGAGAGAGAGAGAGATAGCTAGATTTGGGATGATCTTCATGGTACATATTAGTACTAGGTTTTAATAACAAAGTTCGTACAATTGCCTCTTTCATCTCCCCATGCCGTCACATCTATGGGGTGTAAGAGGACAAAGAGTAAGCCAATAATGTTAGCATTAATGTTCCCAAGTTGTGCAAGGTTTATTTTATGTCTAAGGTAAGTTTTGAAAAGTTTAAAGTTAGTATAGTTGTGAGCTAGGTAGTATTCAGCTAACATGTTGTGTCTAGGATAGTTTTTAGTTCAATTATAGTGTTTTTGTATGGTTATTAGGAGCCTAGGTATTTTATTGTATGAGTAGGTTCAAATCCAAGTCGATTTTGTTAAGTTTTGGGGTCCTTGGTGAAAGTATAGTCTTACTTAGATAATGTATATAAATTTATCTTATTTAATATGTAAGACCATTAAGAAAAGAGTTAAAGTTGATAATTGCAATTTCTAATAATGAAAAGTAAATTATGTCGACTCCTAGTATTGTTTATAAGGTGAATGAAATATATATAGCGAAGCATAAATAGTTTCTTGGTAACCTTATTAAACTATTATCATGGGTTTCGATTTTTATAAATCCAATTGATGTATGCATATGTTCAAGTGTTTGAGGTGACTTAACAGTCCCAAAAGAAATGATTGATTAAAGTCTCGTATGCTCATAGAAATGTAGTCATACAAATGTTCTTGTGTCCTTATGATTAAATACTCATAATCATAAGGTAATGTTTATTGATCAAATGTTTTCAGTAGTTCCCAAATACTATAAAATGTTCAATGTCCTAATGATTTAAATGATGTATGCTCATGCATGATGCATATGATTGTACAAAGTTTTCATGCAAAGGTGGTAATATATATTGATATCATGAGGTGACGTGTACAATGATGTCATAGTCAAAACTTGAAAACTACAAGTTTTACAAGAACTATCAAAAATCCCCTTTGATAAGTCCTTGTCAGTTAAAGTTATCCCAGTTTTGTCCTAAATATATCCTAGGCCTGACTTGTCATAATACCCCATTTGTGAATTAATCAGCTTACCCAATCCTTTAGAGGATTTTTGCCAATGATTAATCACTTCCCTTTCATTACAAAGACTGGCTTTTAAAGCTTCATTTTCTACTGATACTTTTAAAAGTTGTTTTCAAAATCTTTATGATGAGACTGCAATTATACATAGTCTCATCATCTAAATTGGGCTTAAAACGCTTAAAATATCATTAAAATACCCCAAAATATGCTTGTGTTTGTTCAATGTGTATTTTAGGTACGGATATCGTAAAATCAACAGAAGATCAAAGGAATCAAGCAAAAACGAACATGAGAAACGAAGCCGTACAAAGAACCGGACCCGGGTATGGATTTTCCAAAAATACCCTTGAAGTTTGAAGATTTGTCAAGATTGATCCCTCAATTTTGAAGACTTGTCACAAATGACCCTCCTTTATTCATTTGTACAAGAAATATTCTTAAAGATTGAAGACATGGCATTAATGGACCTTGAGGATCAATAGACTTACAATTCTAGTCCTCATTCCATGTTTACTAAACAACAAGGACTGAATTTGCAAATTTCCCTAAGTTAATAACAAAGGAAATGAGTTGTTATTGCTGAAAACTTCAAACGAAGAAAGTTTAGGACTGGACTAATATGGGCAGACAAGATAACTTATCCCAGCCAACCAAACCACCACGTCACTCCATTCATCCAATCACCTCCCACAACCTCATCACCCCATTGCCAACTCACCTTCCACTAACAACTTTATTAACAGATTTATTAAAAATCTGTTTAACTTAAGAAATTAGTGGGAAACTCGATTTTAAACATAAAACACAATCAAACCCACACTGCTCATCACCCCTAATCCCAAGAACCCTAAAACCTAATCTAACTCTAATCAAAGGGGTTTTAACCCTAAACCTCTAGATAACCAATATAACCTTTTCTCACCAAAACCCACTCACATTTTTCCCTCCCCGTGACTCCTATATGGTCCCACAGTGTTCCCTTGTCACACTTAAAATGGTAAAAATCAAATCAAGCAGAGAATCAACGATCCCAACTCAAAACTTGGTCCCAAAGGCTCACAATAAACGACTATGATCAAGCAAGGACAGCTGCACATCACATGATGCATTTGACCAAGAATCAAGAATTCAAACAAGGGGCATTTTAGGGCATTTCTATGCTAGGGTTTTAGTCATTCTAGATAGTTCTATTAGCACTATAAAAGGAGCATGAGACATGTGCATAACCCTTTGTTCCAGTTTTTATGTAAGAAATTTTCAAAGTTAATAAAATAGTTAAAGTATTTTCTTTAAAAGCTTGCATTTAAAACTGAGTTCCATTTACAGTTTTTCTTAGTGTAAACGTTTATTTTTATGCAAAGTTAGTTAAGATTTTATCAAAACAGGTTTTTGGTTTATGGATACTTAGCCAAAAATTTCATTTTCGGGCTCAACTTATAGGGACTTGAATGCTTATTTGACTGACAATCAAACAAGTAAACCAAGTTTGTATAAGCTGGTTGTTGTTCTTGTTTCCAAAGTTGGACGTTTTCAAAAGTTTGGTTTTGCAAAAAGTCTTTGAGGCATATTTGTTCTTTCTAACTCATTCAGGGGTTATAAGTCTCATAAGCTAGCTTAATTCACAAGCTTAGCTTATGAGCATATTGATTATATTTGCTTTCACTTGTGTTTGTTATTCTTTTTCAGGTACCAATTTACTTTCAAGATATATAGGGTATTGGACTGTTGTAGTCCATACCATCATTTCTCTACATTCAGCAACACCACACCCCATAAGCTCAAGCTTGGCTTGATGTAGATGGCTTTTCAGCCATAGTGGGACCCGGATGTGGGTCCCACAAGGTAAAAATCCTAGGCTTGAACCCTCCTTAGCTAAATTTTTTGAACTTGTGATGTGTGTGATAATCTGTTTTATGTTAGTTTAAGCTTTGATTTATGTTTGTTTATGTTTTAAATGCATGTTAGAGTAAGTCTAAATCAGATTTAAGTAGTTTTGTTCAATAAGTCTTGGTTAAAAATTTGTTATCAAGTTTTAAGGGGTGTTTGGGATTAGGTTTTAAGGCAAGTAATTGACAAATCTTTGGCTTAAAATTTGCTCAAACAGGCTCAATTGGTTAGTGTTAGGATAGTGTCACTTTTGGTTTCAAGTTTGGTAGGTAAAAAAGAAGTTTGCATGTTAAAAATTTGGTATAAATTGCTTAAACATTCAGTAGGCCATTTGAAGTTTTGATTTTGTGATTTGTGAGTCCAAATCTGATAATCTGCTAGTATAAGTCATATTTTAGGTTTGTCAGTAGTCTAATGGTATTTTGGTATGCTATTTTGTTAGTCTTGGTGGTTTGAATCTCAACTTTTGACCATGTAGATCAGACCTAGGCCATCAGACCTCATTAAGTTCATTAGTAACTTATTTTTGCTTGGTGGTGAGATTTTGTGCATTGAACTTTATGTTTTTAATCTTGTTGTGACTCCCCACAACCCAAGTAGTTGTGGGGGTGCCCTTGGTTCCAAACAATTCCAACAAACAAGCCTAAAAAGGCCCTAATACGTTTTTCTGTGTTGGTTGGTGGGAACCAAGTTTCCACTGCTAATGTAATTCTAGCCACTGACCTGCAAAAAGACAAAGTCCACAGACCTGTCAACATCAGATTCTGGTTCTTTTGTCTTTAGTGACAAATTTTTTTATTGTTTTTCATTCTTTTTAATTTTCCTGAATTATTTTATTTGTTTTGATATTTTTAGAAAAGATTTATTTTATTTTACTGTTCATTTTATTATTTTTAGATTTAATTTAAGAATTAAACAGTTTTATTTAATATGTTTTTTGTCTTTTAGTGTAAAAAAATTAGTACTTTTCAAATTTTCCAATTTTCATAGTTTCAGTAAAATGTTTTAAGATTTTTAGAATCAAAAGTTCACTGTTCACTTTATTTTATTATTTTTTAGAATTAATTTAAATTTAAAAAGGTTTTAATTCAAATTGTTTTTGTCTTTTAGTAGAAAATTTTACTTTTTTCAACATTTTTTATTTTTCTACTGTTTAGTAATATAATTTAGGATTTTTCATAAAGTCAAATTAATTTTAGCATTATTTTATTATTTCTAATCATTATTTTAGTTTACAAAGTATTTTTAGCATTTAAAAAAAAATAGAAAAATAATTTCTAAAATTTAGGAAAAATACTTTTTAGTGTTTAAATAATATAAGTGAGATATTTGTTTGATAAAATAATATTTTAGGCTTTTTATTAATTATATATAATTTTAGGGCTTTAATTAGCATTTAAAATTGAATATTTAATTAATAAAAGGTTTTAAATTTTATTTATTGATTTTTTATTCTTATTTATATTATTTTAAAATTATTTTTTATTTTTAATTAATTTTTAGCTTAAATTTTTAATTTTGTCGCGTTTTACGTAAATACGTTCGTGTTTTACGTCGTAGTGTAATCGTAGTGTAACTCGTCTTTAATTTTCTCTCTTAAAACCCAAAAACGACACTAATCCAAACTTGATTTTATATTATTGGCACCATACAAAGACCTCCGCCGAGAACGAACTCGCATTTATCGAGCATTCGCGTTTTCCTAAACGTGAACGTTTAATACTTGCTACACATACGCGTTTTTCCTAAAACGTGTATGATTATACCTACAATCATTTTGGCACCGCTGTCGAGGAGGTGTGTTTAGTGCATTTTTGCTTTTCAATTTTTGGAAAGCGTAAATATCGTACATACTCATTTTTGTTATTTTTCTCTATTATACTATAAGATCCAAATAAATCGTGTCTAGTTTTCCTAAACTAAACACAAAACAATCATTTTACTATATTGTAGATATATTGGTTTTCGTTTTCTTTGTGAATATTATTAATATATTGTATACGTATCACAATAAATTTATAATATCTCCAAAAGCGTGAAAACATAACCTTAATTGGGATTTCATCACTCAATTATTGTATTCGAATCTAAAGCAAAAGTTTAAAGGCAAAATAGATAAATACTTTCGTGAGGCTTAATTTTGATTAACACAAACTATAAGGTGGGTATAAGGCGGTTGTATTACACGACCTAAGGGAAAAAGGCTCTTAAGTGCTTAGCGCCGCCACGTTTCCTCCGCTTACTTGTGCGTGTTTTGAGAAAGAGGGCTAATCGAGGGTTTGCCGCCCAAGTATTATCTACGTACATAATATTTGCTTGTTTTCAAGATTAAACCCTCTTGAACGTTTTGGTGTTCCACCAACTTTCTAAAGTCATCGAAGACGTTCACTCCACGTGATCGTTTTCATTCCTTGAGGCTCCTTTAATCGAGAAATTGATTCGAGGAGAGATTTGTAGATTTGATTCTACGTAATAAACAAAAAATCCAAAAAATAAAAAACAACCAAAAACCAATTTTTTTATTTTTGAAAAAACCAAAAAACCGCGAAAAGAATCTTCTTTGCTACCCCCATTCTACGCTTAGTGCATGCGCACTCGATCGAAGGATTATTATAATTCTAGCGACGCTTCGTATCGACGCAATCGAAATCGAAGGAATCGACAATGTAGACGAGAACTAGAAACCGACGTTCCTAATATCGTTGTTGAAGAGACCGTAGACGAGATGGCCGACAATCGTTCGATGATGGAATTGCTCCAAGCGCCCACCGAGGGTTACGGAGACGCGATCGTAATTCCCGCTATCGAAGCGGAGAATTTTGAGATTAAGAGCGGAATTCTTTCGTTGATACAAGCTACGAAGTTTTGAGGTCGTGAGGTGGATAATCCTCACGATCACATTCGGAATTTTGATCGTCTTTTGGCCACGAGCAAGTTTAAGAACGTCGACACCGATGTCGTCAAGCTTATGCTTTTTCCGTACTCGCTCGATGGTGCCGCCAAGGATTGGTACGAGAAAGAGCCACCTAATTCCATAATTACGTGGAAGGATCTCGTCTCCAAGTTCGTTAATCAACTTTTTCCCACCGTCTAAGACGACTTTTTTCAAAAACGAGATTACAAGATTTGAGCAAAAACCGAATGAATCGTTTAGAGACGCGTGGGATCGTTTTAAGGAATTGCTTAGGCAATTTCCTCACCATGGAATTTCCGAGTTGCACCAAATCGATACGTTTTACAACAGTCTTAGTTTTCAAGAACAAGATTCGTTGAATTCCGCCGGCTGTGGCAACTTTTTGTGTAAGACTCCGAAAAATGCATTAATGATTATCGAGAATCGATCCAAGGTTTACCAACTCCGCAACGCACCGAGTGTTGCCAATGTCGCCAATGTTAGTAATTCTAATCGCGACATTAAGAGGGTTGATGCGAAAGTCGACAAGTTGACGAATGTGTTTACGTCTTTTCTCATTGAGATTCAAAATAAAGACGCTCCCGCTACGGTGAAAGCGGTTGAGGCATCATGTACGTTTTGCGGTGGACCACATAATTATTACGAGTGTGCGGCTACGGATGGCCAAACGTCGAGTGTAAACGCGTTAAACAACAATTTTTCAAATCAAAATCAAAATAATGTCGGTCCATCGCAACAAACGAACAACAACAATCAAGGCAATAATTTTAATCGTGGAATGATTTTTCAAATCAAAACCGTAACAATTTTCAAGGAAATAATCATGGTAATCAAGGCAACTATAATCAAGGTCAAAATTTGAATTGCCAAAGTCGAGGTTTTAACAACAACAATCAAAACCGGAATTTTAACAATGGGCAAAATTCAAAATTTTCGAACAACGCTAATCAAGGGAACAATTTTCAAGGGAATCAAAACCAAGCTTTCAATCAAAACTTTAATGGCTCAAATGATTTTCAAAATTACGTTAAATCAAATGACGCTAATATGAAGAGATTAGAAACGCAAATTGGTGATATGAAAAACGAATTTTCCAACACGTTGAGAGGACAAAACAACAAAACTGAACAAGCACAAATCGACATAAAAAAGATGTTTTCAGCTATTATGAACAAGGCCTCGGGTGCGTCATCGAGTTCGTTCCCTAGTGACACCGTTGCTAATCCGAAGGAACAATGTAAAGCCACCTCGTCTCGTGAGAAAAGTCGTGTGATTACCCCTAACCTTGATGGATTTAGAGTTGTTCCTTCTTCTCAACCCTCGACTTCTAAGACGTCTTCTTGTTCTAAAGTCGATGGGGTGAACGTGGCGACCAAGGAAAAGAGTGCACAACCTCGTGTACCTCGAGTTCCATCCACGGTTCAAAAAGAGTGCTTTATCGACCTCACCCAAGTAACCCTTGAAGAAACTTGTGCTTCGATCCTTCTTAAAAAAACCCAAAAGGCATATGCCGAGAAAGGAAGAGGATCCAGACCAATTTCTACTACCTTGTGATTTTTTCGAGATTGAGGGATGTTTAGCCCTTGCCGATTTAGGTGCTAGCATCAATCTCATGCCTCGTTCTCTTTGGAAATTGATGATATTGCCTAGTCTTACCCCCCACGAACATGACTATCGAGCTTGCAAACTATACACCTTTAGAACCAATTGGAATAGCCGAGGATGTCGATGTTAGGATTGGAAAGTTTGTTTTCCCCTCGTACTTCGTCATATCCGATTACGAGTGTGACCCTAAATGTCCCATTATTTTAGGTCGACCCTTTTTATCGACGGATCGAGCCGTAATCGACGTCCACGGTGAGAAACTCACTATGAAATATGGGGAAGAAAAAATGGACTTTTTCACGAATAAATCCCAAGTTTCAAATGACCATGATAAAAGCAAGGTTTCAAAACCCGAGATTTCAAATTCTAATGATTTCAAAATGTTAACTTTATCGGAAAATATGAGGCTTGATTCATGTTTTGAAAGAATTAAAATGAACGGTTTTAAAGATGACGATTTTAACGATAAAGAATATGTGTACTTAATTCAAAAGGGTATTCGTAGATTTATGGATGAAAAATCATGTTGGGATCTATTCGGTGAAACAAGTGAACAACCAATTCTGAAGGGTGACGTTAGTACCATCACGACAATGACCAAAATGGACTCGTCTTCACCACCTTCGAAGGACCACGTCTTTGAGGCTTCAACTTCTAATTCCAATGAAGTGCCTCCATTTCCTAGTCCAACACCCGTTGAGGATAAAGGTTTTATCGACATCGATCCGCTTGTCATAGAAAAGTCACCTAAGCATAGCCTAGGGCTTGTAAGACCATGGTTGTGAGTGCTCACATCGACTCTTTCTTTGATGATGACGATGACGATTTTACCGAGATTGATCACGTGCTTAAAAATCCACATGCAATTTTTGATTCTCCTAAAAAGAATTCTAAGTGTGGTAAGTATGATGATTATGAGTTTGATCCCGAGATTGAGGAAATTATTGAACGAGAGCTAGCTCTTTTGCCTCCACTTCCACCTACGAGTGAGGTTGATCTTTCCAAAATCGAGGATGAACTTAATGATTTGGAACGCCTTATTTTCGATGACGAACCAACTCACGTGACCCAAAATCCCATTCTCGAGGAGTTACCTAATCAATACTCCTCAAATGAGAATGACGTTTATCACATTCATGAGAAGTTACCTAATCAACACTCCTCCCTTATGAATGGTGATTTTGTGCTTGATCGTGATCTCTTTGAGAGAATTTCAAATATCATTAATGAGGTTTATGAAGAGCTTTGGTTCGATAAGCCTATTTACGATGAAGAAATCGATGAGATGCGCGTTCATGAGGATGATGAATATGTTGACCCTGAGGGGGCGGTGTTCTTTGTTGATCGACGTTTTGAGAACTTATACAATCCACCACCTCCTAACCACGACTTAAATGTGAGTATTTTTAGCGTGACCAATCTTGAGTTTGAAACGCCAAATATGTTCGACATAATTCAATCGGGTTTTCATAAAAAGTTTTTAAACGATGAAAAAGGAAAAGATTTTACAACTGATTTAAAAGATTTTTCTACAAGTTTAACTCTGTTATCACCGCGTTTTATGAGTACTATCACCTCGTCTACTCCTTTTGACGACGGTGTGTGTGGTTTTAGTGTGGGGGAAGCCCCTTATGTTCCCTCACATTTCTCCACCGAGGACGAGATATTCGATCCTTGAATCGCTTGTAAAGGGAAATCTCGGTCTTCCACCGATGCAATAAATGGAAATCTTATTCATTTGCTTGGTGTGAGTATATCTCGAGTAGCTCATGGTTATGCATTACCCATTGTCCAACCCTTCTAATTCTCATCTCTTTTCTTTGACCTCTTTGAGGTTTTGGCTTCGGTTGAAGTAGCGTTGTTTCGTCTCTCATCCGAAAATGAAGACGCTATCTTTTAACCCGATATACGTGTATCGGGTTTTTAAAGTACTCCATGTACTTTTGGGCATTGTTTATCATGTAAGACCCACCAAAAATGAGCATACCATGATTATCCCTAAATGATCACATTTATGGGGATTCGAGTCGAGCTTTTGACTCGGTTATCAAAAACAAGGTGCCTCGTGGGGGATTCTCATACTTATCCTTGTTAATATTATTGATTTCTAATAGTGTAACGAGGGGACTTGTGCTCTTCCAACCTTTGTTCCGTTGTTGTTTGTGATTGCGATTCATTAGGTTCATCGTCATCATTGAAGCCTCTCGTGTTCGTTTTACGGATCACTCGAGCTTCGATCGTTGCCTTTGGAGATTCCGATATCCGATGATATCCTTTTATTGTTCTAACGTTTATTTTATTAGCATAATTCATAAACGGCTTTTAGGTTATTCGTTTTATCCTTTCCATGCTCGAGATTAAGCATTCGACTTCGTCTCTAGTATGGGGGTGTTTTCACCCCTAGACTCGAAACATTGAGGATAATGTTTAGTTTTAGTATGGGGGTGAGTAGATACTTCACCTTGCTTACGTCATCACGCAATCTAATTTTCATCTTTTTGTTATCGTTTTATGCAAAATAAGGCTAAAAATGGCCAAATTTTAAATTTTTTCTTGTTTTTCATTAGTGTTTAAGACACGAATGTAGGTTTTTCGATGGTGAGAATAAGAGTAATTTTTGACTCGACCGTGCATGTTGAGCACTTAGCTTCGATTCCTTAACTTTTTAGGCTAAGTCTCTTAAATGAGGACGAGAAAGATAGAGTTAATTATAAGTTACGTAATCTTTCACGATCTCATGTGTAGTAATTATTAGCTTATTCTCCTCACGCTTTTATTTAAATAAATGCAATAAGTAAGGTCGTACGATTTAAAAGGTTACTTAGCTTCCAGCCCAAGATCGTTTAAAAGTTGATCATGTTCGAATAGTGTTCTAGCCAAGGCATAACTTATTGAAGCGGGATGCGAAGATTGACAAAGTTCCAAAAAGGCCCTAACAAGGCATGAGGAACTCCATTTTATTGCTAAAGATCCAAGATGATGTGATGTATCATTATTCCAAAATCAATATGAAGGATCGAGACACACGACGAGAAGCAATATACTCCCCTAAAGATCATGGAGAATTCTATACAAAAAGACCCTAACAAGGTATGAGGATAGATATATCCAATTCCTAAAAGGAGGCGGATCGTTGTATATCAAAATCCCAAATAAAGATCGAAGAAAAATGATGAAGTCGTGGTCTAAGTTTGAAGAAATCCCATATATGAAGAGAAGAATATTATTTCAAGAACGTCTTCCAAGATTTGAAGTATGAAGTACATGCCAAATATCGGTCCGAGAAAGGTCTCAAATCGTGAAACGCGTTATGCCAAGATATGAACTTAAGGAGATTACGAGAAGCCGTTTTAAAAGATCGTGTCCTTTAGCTAACTATCAAGTAAATCGTCCTACTTTATTTTCGACCTTAACAAAATATCGAAATAAGTCAATGATGTATTCTCGTGATCATTAAGACAAAAATAAAAGATAAGAGATACACTTAGGAATAAGGGAGTCTAAGTGCGTAATTAACACTCATGAGTAATGATTGTATTGCTAACTTATAATAACAATGATCTCGTTACACGCTTAGCATGGAATTGGGTGAAAATCGAGGATGACGAACTTATCTCTATGAGGCATTCACGTGTTCTTATTCTTTGACCCTAAAAGTCACTTAATCGTGACGAAAACAATACATTATGTCTAAAACACATGTAGTAGTTTATTTAAGTTTACGTTTTCAATAAATGTCAAATAAAAATGAATTTTGGAAGTGCTACGATACTTAATTCTAGCATTACGTAAGGACACGGAAATGGTTTAGTATGGGGGAGTGATGAGACTGCAATTATACATACTCTCATCGTCCAAATCGGGCTTAAAACGCTTAAAATATCATTAAAATACCCCAAAATATGCTTGTGTTTGTTCATTGTGTATTTTAGGTATGGATATCGTGAAATCAACAAAAGATCAAAGGAATCAAGCAAAAACGAACACGGAAAACGAAGTCGCATAAAGAACCGGACCCGGGTATGGATTTTCCAAAAATACCCTTGAAGTTTGAAGATTTGTCAAGAGTGGTCCCTCAATTTTGAAGACTTGTCATAAATGACCCTCCATTATTCATTTGTACAAGAAATATCCTTGAAGATTGAAGACATGGCATTAATGGCCCTTGAAGATCAATAGAATTATAATTCTAGTCCTCATTCCATGTTTACTAAACAACAAGGACTGAATTTGCAAATTGCCCTAAGTTAATAACAAAGGAAATGAGTTGTTATTGTTGAAAACTTCAAATGAAGAAAGTCTGGGAGTCAAAGGACTAATATGGGCAGACAAGATAACTTATCTCATCCAACCAAACCACCACGTCACTCCATTCATCCAATCACCTCCCACCACCTCATCACCCTATTGCCAACTCACCTTCCACTAACAACTTTATTAACAGATTTATTAAAAATCTGTTTAACTTAAGAAATTAGTGGGAAAAACGATTTCAAACATAAAACACAATCAAACCTACACTGCTCATCACCCCTAATCCCAAGAACCCTAAATCCTAATCCCACTCTAATCAAAGGGGTTTTAACCCTAAACCTCCAGATCACCAATATAACCCTTTCTCACCAAAACCCACTCACATTTTTTCCTCCCCGTGACTCCCATGTGGTCCCACAGTGTTCCCCTATCACACTTAAAATGGTAAAAATCGAATCAACGATCCCAGCTCAAAACTTGGTCCAAAAGGCTCCCAATAAACGGCTATGATCAAGCAAGGACAGCTGCACATCACATGAAGCATTTGACCAAGAATCAAGAATTCAAACAAGGGGCTTTTTAGGGCATCTCTATGCTAGGGTTTTAGTCATTCTAGATAGTTCTATTAACACTATAAAAGGAGCATGCGACATGTGCATAACCCTTTGTTCCAGTTTTTATGTAAGAAATTTTCAAAGTTAATAAAATAGTTAGTATTTTCTTTAAAAGCTTGCATTTAAAACTGAGTTCCATTTACAGTTTTTCTTAGTGTAAACGTTTATTTTTATGCAAAGTTAGTTAAGATTTTATCAAAACAGGTTTTTGGTTTAAGGATACTTAGCCAAAAATTTCGTTTTAGGGCTCAACTTATAGGGACTTGAATGCTTATTTGACTGACAATCAAACAAGTATACCAAGTTTGCATAAGCTGGTTGTTGTTCTTGTTTACAAAGTTGGACGTTTTCAAAATTTTGGTTTTTCAAAAAGTCTTTGAGGCATCTTTGTTCTTTCTGACACATCCAGGGGCTATAAGTCTCATAAGCTAGCTTAATTCATAAGCTTCGCTTATGAGCTTATTGATTATATTTGCTTTCACTTGTGTTTGTTATTCTTTTTCAGGTACCAATTTACTTTCAAGATATATAGGGTATTGGACTGTTGTAGTCCATACCATTATTTCTCTACATTCAGCAACACCACACCCTATAAGCTCAAGCTTGGCTTGATGGGGATGGCTTTTCAGCCATAGTGGGGCCCGGATGTGGGTCCCACAAGGTAAAAATCCTAGGCTTGAACCCTCCTTGGCTGAATTTTTTGAACTTGTGATGTGTGTGATAATCTGTTGTATGTTAGTTTAAGCTTTGATTTATGTTTTTTTATGTTTTAGATGCATGTTAGGGTAAGTCTAAATCGGTGATAAGTAGGTTTGTTCACTAAGTCTTGGTTAAAAATTTGTTATCAAGTTTTAAGGGGTGTTTGGGATTAGGTTTTAAGGCAAGTAATTGACAAATCTTTGGATTAAAATTTGCTCAAACAGGCTTAATTGGTTAGTGTTAGGATAGTGTCACTTTTGGTTTCAAGTTTGGTAGGTAAAAAAAGAAGTTTGCATGTTAAAAATTTGGTATAAATAGCTTAAACATTCAGTAGGCCATTTGAAGTTTTGATTTTGTGATTTGTGAGTCCAAATCTGATAATCTGCTAGTATAAGTAATATTTTAGGTTTGTCAGTAGTCTAATGTTATTTTGGTATGCTATTTTGTTAGTCTTGGTGGTTTGAATCTCAACTTTTGACCATTTAGACTAGACCTAGGCCATCAGACCTTATTAAGTTCATCAGTAACTTATTTTTGCTTGGTGGTGAGATTTTGTGCATTGAACTTTGTGTTTTTAATCTTGTTGTGACTCCCGACAACCCAACTGGTTGTGAGGGTGCCCTTGGTTCCAAACAATTCCATCAAACAAGCCTAAAAAGGCCCTAATACGTTTTTCTGTGTTGGTCAGTGGGAACCAAGTTCCTACTGCTAATGTAATTCTAGCCACTGACCTGCAAAAAGACAAAGTCCACAGACTTGTCAACATCAGATTCTGGTTCTTTTGTCTTTAGTGACCATTTTTTATTGTTTTTCATTCTTTTTAATTTTCCTGAGTTATTTTATTTGTTTTGATATTTTTAGAAAAGTTTTAATTTATTTTACTGTTCATTTTGTTATTTTTAGATTTAATTTTAGAATTAAATAGTGTTATTTAATGTGTTTTTGTCTTTTAGTGCAAAAAATTTAAATTTTTCAAATTTTCCAATTTTCATAGTTTCAGTAAAATGTTTTAAGAGTTTTAGAATAAAAAGTTCACTGTTCAATTTAATTTTTTCAACATTTTCTATTTTTCTACTATTTAGTAGTATAATTTAGGATTTTTCATAAAGTCAAATTAAATTTAGCATTATTTTATTATTTTTAATCATTATTTTAGTTTGAAAAGTGTTTTTAGCATTTAAAAAAATAGAAAAATAGTTTCTAAAATTTAGGAAAAATACTTTTTAGTGTTTAAATAGAATAAGTAAGATATTTGTTTGATAAAATAATATTTTAGGCTTTTTCTTAATTACATTTAATTTTAGGGCTTTAATTAGCATTTAAAATTGAATATTTAATTAATAAAAGGTTTTAAAATTTATTTATTGAAGTTTTATTCTTATTTATATTATTTTAGACTTAGTTTTTATTTTTAATTAATTTTTAGCTTAAATTTTTAATTTCGTCGCGTTTTACGTCGTAGTGTAATCGTAGTGTAAGTCGTCTTTAATTTTCTCTCTTTAAACCTAAAAACGACACTAATCCAAACTTGATTTTATATTATTGGCACCATACACACACCTCCGCCGAGAATGAACTCGCATTTATCGAGCATTCGCGTTGTCCTAAACGTGAACGTTCAATACTTGCAACACATACGCGTTTTTCCTAAAACGTGTACGATTATACCTACAATCACTTTAATTTCCACATCTTTTTCCCTCATTTGAAGAGTCAAAATTCTGATTTTCTCTTCATAGTTTTGTTGTCCCTTTTTATACAAAACTAAATTTTCCTCTAACTTAGCAACACCCTGTTTATAGGCATTTGTTTCTACAGTGCATGTGTTGACTTTTTGATACTGTTCATCTAGTTCTACTTTTAAGCTATTAAATTTAACAACACAATCTTTAGAACAAGGATGTACCTCAGTATCTTCATGTGAGAAAGCCATCAAACCAAGCTCTTCTTCTTCCTCATCATCAACCCAGTTCACCACTCCATCTACAGTTACCAATGCTTTGGTTCCTTTGGGACTCTTGATGTTTCCTTAAGCTTTCAGAAATTCTTGGACTGTTTCTATAGCTGTTTTTAGACGTTTGACTGCTACTTTCAGCCTTGTCTCTAGTGCACTCCCTTGCAAAATGTCCATTCCTTCCACAGTTATAGCATTCAACTTTACACTTGTCATATCCTAATGGCTCATTAGGATCAACAGTCATCTTCCTCCCAGTCTTCTTAAAGAACCTATTAGATCTCACAAAGATTATAGCAACTTGCCATTTGAGATCCATCTCTTCAACATCAGCATCATCCATTTGGAACAAGTCATTGAGAGTCAATCTTGGTCTGTTGTCTTGCCCAGCAAAGAATGAGAAGGCATCATTGTCACTAAACAATGGTGAAGATCTCCCTTGTGGATTTTGAGAGACTATAGGATTGCCTTCAATACTTTATGAGTAAGTACCACTTGTAAGTCCTCCAGCGGTATTTTGGAAGTAAGTACCGCTGCTTGATCCACTAGAGGTATTTTTAAAGTAAGTACCGCCTTTACCTTCATACACAAAAGCCAAGTTTGACTTTGTTGTTGCTGCTGCTTTGGTCACCTCAACGCCTTTGACATCCATCTCATAAGCTCTAAGATTGTTGTAGAGATGATCAAAAGGAATTGAATCCAGATCATCCTTTGTGATGAAGTGCATCCACATAGCTTTCCACTCTTGTGGAACACTCCTTAAGAATTTAAGATTATCTTCTTCATTAGGAATTATTTGTCCATAAACTGCTAATTAAATGAGCAGCTTACTGAACCTTCCATAGCCACTATGGATTCCTTCTATACTGGAAATTAAGAAGTTATCAAATTATTGTTTCAGAATAATCTTCTTCATTTTCTTAGATTTGTCATTACCTCCAAATCTAAGTTTGATGGCATCCCACATAGCCTTTGCATCCTTGTAGTGATGAAAGCTAGGTAAGATGTCCTCTGAAAGTGCCATTTCCAAAGCAGTTCTGGCCTTTATTTCTCTTATCTCTGCTTGTACCTCCTCAGCAGTCACAACAGGTAAAGCATAGCATGTATTATCAGGCAACCAGTGTAACTTCATAGGTGTATTCCCATTCTTGATAACTTGCCACATAGTATGATCTGTGTGATAAAGTAATGTTCCATCTGCATAGCCCATGTCTCATAGTTATCACCTTTGAGAACTGGAAGTTTGACAGCAGAAATAGTATGGGAAGGTGTTGTAGTTTTAGAAGTAACTACATCATTTATGGCTTGAACACCTTGTGGTGGTGCAGGATGCACAACTTGAGGCTGTCCATGTGGTATTGGATCAGGATCTGGAATGTCTTCCAAGTGAGGGTCATCACCAGGTTGAGACATTGAGTTTTAGTATAAGTGGAGTTTTAGGGTTGTGTTCTTCTTTTCACAATTTCTCAACAAGCACTGATACCACTTGTTGATCCCTTTGGTTGGATATATATTCTGTTAAGAACTAGTATAGTAGTTTGTAATCAAACTAAAACACTTTGAGAACTCTTACTCAAGCTAAATAAGTTATGCAGAATCTAACTTATAAAGCACAAAAGAACATAATTACTTTTAACTATTCGATTCTCTTATTAATCGACTTGAATGAGGTACATGAATGTCATCGTACCTATGTTCCTTTTATAGAGTAAGGAACCCTAGAAACCTTAGAATATTCTATAAAGATAAGTATATCATAAACGATATATTATCAATATTCTAACTATTAAGTATATCACATAAGATACACTTTAACTATAACTATGACATATCTTATACAAAGATATATTCGTCCTAATCAATATAGCAGTACTTACTTTATAGGTAGCAGTACTTACTATGTACCACGTTAACACTAACGGTACTTGAATAATACTAACAGTACTTAAATTCCACTGACGGTACTTGACACTTAACAATAATTCCCGACAGACTCCAACGTGAGAGTAAGTATTCATGTTGTCAGAAGTACTTGTATGTATTTGGAAGAGTTAGAAAATCATACCTCGTTTAGTGTGCAAAGGAGTACTATTTATGGGAAAGTACTGGGCTTTTTCATAGTATTTTGGATAGTACTTGTGGGCGTGCCTTGGTGGTACAAGGGGCCATTTTTTTTTTGAGTGTTAATCGTGACCTACGGATTCATTCTTGAGAACTTATCCACAGGGATCCCGGGCGTTCTTTACAAAGGTGCGTCCGGTGTTGTATGGTGGATCCGCTCTTGGAGAGCTGATCCATTTAGAGCTTTGCCACAGTGGTGGGATTTCATGTACTTTGGTCTGGGCCCAAGGTTTCGTGTATGGTTTTAGGCCCAATGGACCATATCCATGCAATACACCATCAAGTCCCCCCAGTCTAGTGGTTCTTGCGTCGGGCGGATGGATCGCTGGACTTTTTAGAAAATGTCCTAGTCCGTAAGCTTTGGTTAGCCCTTATCTCTTTGGTAATTGAGACTCTTGACACGTATGGCTTCTTGATTAACCTTTTTTACTGATAGGGTATAATGTGTCAGGTGTATTGTACCACTTTCCGTGTCGCATCTTTTGGTTATCCCCATCTTGACCGTTTGTTGTGTTAGTGGGTTACACGTGCCGTGGTCATGTGGGTTAACCGTTTCCGATGATATAAATAAGGGTTTTCACCCTTTTTCACCATTCTTTATCTACTTTTCACTTGCTTTGCTGCCCTTAACAATTTTTCAAGTTTCACTTCTTTTGATCTTCAGGTTGTCATCTATCTTTTTTGGTAGTTTCTTCTATTTTTGTACAATGGTTATAGTAGGCAGTTATAGATCTGTGTTGACTCAACCTATTTTGGATGCTTTTTGCGAGAAGTGTTTATTCCTTCTTGCGTTCATCCCATCCTGGCGAGTCCGAATAGCAGTATTCATAACGCTCCTCTTGGGAAAATTGGGGTGTACACTCGCCTTTTTTATTACGCGTGTTACCGTATTCCTTTTTCCACCTTATTTTTTGAAGTTCTTGGATATTTTGGTATACACCTTTCTCAACTCCATGCCATTTCCGCCATCAAGATTTCTCACTTCGAGGTGTGTTGTCGTGTTGGTGGTTTTACGCTGACGGTTGGGTTGTTTCGTGTTTTTTATGTGAACATTTACAACAAGGGATGGATGTCCTTTAGTAAGCGTTTGCCTTCTGGACCTATTTGTTATACAAAGGAATTAAATTATGTCAAGAATTGGATGGATCGCTTCTTTTTCGTGGATTCTTTGGTCTTTAGTTTTCCCATATCGTGGTCTGATGGGAAGTTGTCGCGGCATCCCGCTCCTGGTCCTCATGAGTATAATTCGTGGGAGGCGAGTTATCTCATGAATCATCCCGCCCCCTTCTGGAATTACCAGAGGCCCTTTTGTGTGTGGTTGGTATAAGCCGCCATTACATGCTTAGGAGGGATTCTTATCCTGCTTTTAAGAACTCTTTCGAAGAGGGTGGTTTCTTTTAATTTCATGTCTTTTCTTTGTATATGCATGTATATTTCGTTGTTGATCTTCCTTTTTTTTTGTAGAGATGTCTTTCTTCGAGTTTATCTCTTCTTTTGACCCTAGTAAGGTGAAGATTGTTGTTCAGCCCCTGCAGCCAGATCAGATCCATGTGCTTTAGGCGGTCAGTGGTCGTACTGTCCATTTGGAGGGGTTTGTTGATCCGGTCGCTGAGGATACTAGTGTCATTGCTCAAGTTTCTAAGGCTAGTTCTTCTATGTGTGTTCCACCTCTTTCTTCGGTTTAATGGTGGACGTGTTATTAGGGAGTCCAGTGTTGGGACTTCCGCATGAGGTGGTGGTTCTCGAAGGAGGAGGAAGTCTCCAGGTTCTAGCTTTGCTAATTACCCTCCTAAGAGGTTAAGGGGGATTATTGTTCATCCTTTATCCCAACTAGCGGAGGTAAGTCCCGGGAGGTTATTGCTTTATTGCTTGCTGCAGGACTAGGTAATTCATGGATCTTTTTTACCAGGTTCTTTGACACCTTCTCCTACTTCGGATGACGGTGGGGATTCAGAATCTAATCTCCTTTGTACTTGAAATCCAGCTGTGAGGTTTGTTGTCTCTTCATATTGCTCTTGTGAGTTGAGAATGGGAAAACAAGGTGCTGATGAGTTGGGTGTTAATACTTCTAGGTCGTTTGTGCCTACTGCTCTTGTTACAGATACAATAGTGGTTTCTATCCCTTCATCTGGCATGCCTACGGCTCTCGTGTGTCCGCTGTTGTGGTGTCTGTTGCCCCCCTCCTGTTTCACATGTCGCTTGTTCTCGTGCTCTAGGTACAAGTATTTGATATGATGGGAGGGGGTCCTTCCCGAACTACTGGAGAGCGTAATGATGACGAGGATTTCTTCCAGAAGATGCTTATTTCTGATGAGCGCATTGGGCCAGGAGATGCTTATATTTTGTCACATTTTTTTAAATGTGAGTTTTAAGGTTAATTACTTTTAATGATCACTAAACATGTATAAGATATGTTTGTGTAAGACTTAAATAATTATTACCTTCATGATAGTGTAAAACCCGCTTAAAATACCTCAGAACATTAAAAGCATGGAAACACGTATAAATTAAAACTTTACAATTTATTTATATATGACACGTATCATGAACATTTAATGTAATTATTACGTATATTAATTAATTACGACAGGTATTACGTATCTTAATATTATTATTAAATCATGATAAGTATTTACGTATAATACTTAAAAACATAACAAGAATTAAAACACGACACTAAAACACGAACACACATGATAATTTAGTTAAACACGAAAAGCGAAAATCATATATGTGAAGGGGTGTTTGGACGACACAAGGAGAGGAAACAAAGGGCCTTTGTCCGTGGCACCACAAGAACACAAGAAGGATTTTTGGTTGTTGATCTTTAATTAATTACGGGTTTGTGTTCGTGTTCATTATTCCAAACATTACACATACGGTATCATTAAAAGCCTTCATTCTTTTTCAATTATTCTTTCATTAATTCATGTAGTTAATTAAGATTAATGATAAGATCATGGTGAATTAATTAAAACATGTAATGGAGGGTTTTTTGCTCGGTTTATCACGGGAACCGAGACTTTAAAGGTCTCGGTGGGGGTTTATCTCGGCCAGTCGCACCCTTAATAGGGGCGGTGGCTGTTGGCTTTTGTCAGCCGCAACACCAAGACCACCAAACGGGGGCACGTTTGGTTTGGCAGTGGCAACAGAGAGCCCCATGGCTCTCGATGGGTGACTGTTACATGCAGGGGGAAGCCAACAAGCAGTTGGGGTTGCGTTGGCCTAGTAGAGGCAAGCCACATAAATTTGGTTGTGGTGCTGCGTGTGGTCTGAGCGACGCCGAGACCTCAAGGTCTCGGTGTGTCGTTTTTTTGGGGCTCGGGTAGAACAGAAACACACCAAGGGGGTGTTTGGTTAATTTTGATAAAATACTTTATGTTTATTAATTAATTAATTATATTAATTAATACATGGTTTATATATAAATTAATTAATTAAAACAAGACTTATGATATAATTATTTATATAATTATCATGATATAAAACATGACCATTTTGTTTAAATAAACTATAGGTTATAATAATTATCAATATAATTATTTCATGTTACATTAATTAATTAAAACCGAGCTTAATTTATTCTATTTTAACCAAGGTTTAATTAAATTAAAAACATACTTTAATTTAATTATACAACAATCACTAAGGTAAAGTTTAATATAATCATGTAATATTATTAACTAATAATTACTTACAATATCATGTATTATATTATTAATTAATAATCATATGTTAAGACTAAAATATTATTATCAAGAAATTTTACTATATTATTATATATAATAATCATGGCTTATAATATATGCTTATTAAACTATAGCTTATATCATATACTTATTTAATAAGCTTATTACTAATTATGGAAACATGCTAAATATGGAAACATGCTAATTATGGAAACATGTTATTTATAGAAACATACTAAATATGGAAACATGCTATTTTTGAAAGCATACTAATTATGGAAACTTTTTATTTTTTGGAAACTTACTAATTGTGGAAACTTTATATTTTTGGAAACTTACTAATTGTGGAAACTTGCTATTTTTGGAAAGTTACTATATATGGAAACCTACTATTTTTGGTAAGTTATTATATATAGAAACCTGCTATTGTTAGAAAGTTACTCATTATGATACAACAAGTACAATAACACATAAAACATGAAATACACATTGATCAAGAACACACGAAACACTAAGAAACACATGTTAAAACATGGAATAGTAAAACAAGTCAATAACATGTAAAACCAGACAAGAACAAGTAAAACAAGTTAAGAACACGTCAAGTAAACTATTAACCAGTATGTTTACGTTCAACAGACAACTCATTCATGTCCCTTTCATTATGTATCACTTGTGAAGTCGGAGTAGATCTTCCGCTTTCATCCTATTTTTCATTACTAGACATAAGGTACGGATATTCTGTCCTTCAGTAAGGACATTCTCTTCCTATAGTTAGGATTCCCCGCTTGCAGCCATCTGTTTTCCCTAGTAGTTTACATTAAACTAATCAGTAATTAATATGTTTAGCATTTTAAACTACCTGAGCTATATACATGCATGTTAGTTCCACCTAGTTATGGAGGTACCATAACCATAACACTTGAGGCACCTGTTTTATGACTCTTCCGCGATGAGAGTGATTGCTCGCGGCGTTCCTTCAGTTATTTGGCCTTTTATATATTATTATCATGTGGGGCAAATGGGTGCATACTAGTACATGTTTAGTAGATTACAAGGTAACTGTGGTGTGTGCTCTACATCTGTTACATGGAGTTGATCCCTCCACCCAGACTATTATAATTAGAGGCAACCCCTCTAATTGCATGACGAGGTCACCCCTCTATGTATTCATATACGTTGACACCTTCATGACCTATATGGGCTCTTGGGCATTTAAAATACAATTTTTACAAAATAAACATAAGTCTTTTCAGATATAACCCAGTTATAAACATACTCTAGGTTTTCCAGGACTTACACTTATTCCGTTGCTTTGTTATATTTTACTTATGTTTTTGTCATTCATATCATTGTCATATATCTGTGCACTGAGCGTATTGCTCAGCCGTATTTTCTTTCCATGTCCCCATACGGCCGGTACTAAAGGGCAAAGCTAAGCAATAAAGAGTACATGAATTTGGATGGAGGCTTCCTTGAATTCATTTCTTTTAATGCATTTATATATTTCTGCTTTGGTGGACATTGTTTAGTCCTTATTCTACATTCTTTATTTATGCATTGTGTGTGATCTTATGTTGGGACGGATGTTTGTTTCCGGTTTCCTTTATGGTCATTAATGTTTTTAGACATTTACCTTTCATGCTTTGATGACACGCCATAATTATCATGTAACTCTCCACTTGTCAAAGTGGGGTGTTACAGATAGTGTTTGTTAAATAATTCTTCTTACGGTTATCTTTGACGGTAAATGTTTTTACACTTTGTCGTGATCAAAAGCAAGAGAGACTAGTTTTTATAAATAATGTTTTAGGCATCGGTTGCATTTACATATCCCTTGTGTATCGGTAGTATTGAATTTTTACAAGATTCCCCTGGCCTATACTAGATGTATAGGAACTGACCGTTGGAAACTTTAGAAAGGGATTTACAAAGGATAGGTTGACGCTATCTGGAGTGTATTAGCGCTTATTGGTCACCGCTTTCTCTGAGCTTCAGTGTTTAAGATACGCAAGTAGCTCATGTGGCAGAGCTAGAATAACATGGTCATATGGATAGGTGTGGTTCTATTACTATCGACTTTATATACGATGCTAGTCGGGAAAACAGTAGTAGGGATTTAGAAGACATAGAGTAAGGACTAATGAACAAATAGGCATACTGATTTTATGGCCGCTAAACAGTTAATATAAACACTAGGTTATTATTTATTTATGTAGTATGCTCCTACTTTGAGTTCCTACATGTAGTGTGTGGGAGTTTGAACCAGATTATATATGTGCATAGCATATCTCTTAGATCACTGATACGTAGGTCACTATCACAACTCAATAATATTAAAGTATCTAGGCCGGTACATTTAAGAATAAAATGGTCACATGGTAGAGTTAGAATAGCATGGTCATATGGATATATGTTGTTTTATCACTATCGACTTTATATAAGCTTCTAGTCACGAAAGCGGTAGTACGGATTTATAAGACACAGGGTAAAGGCTATTGGACAAATAGGCATATTAACTTTATGATCACTAAACAATTAATATAAACACTAGGTTATCGTTAATTTATGTAGTATGTACTTTGAGTTCCTACACGTAGTGTGTGGGATTTTGAACCATATTATATCTCTACATAGCATATCTCTTAGATCATTGATACCTATGTGACCATCACAACTCAGTAATAATAAAGTAGCTAGGCCATTATAATTTCTCTTTATTGACTCTATATGATATTTCCTTTTCAGTTATTTACTATCTGCATCTATTATTTATTTAGTTTTTATTATTTTTATTTACGACACTTTCAAAACTAAAACTAAATTTACACTTAGCTCATTGGAAGATCTTAGATTTACCATTCAAAATACATCACGCGGCCGGGTTCTTTTGCCCGTTAGTGCATTATAGGTGTATCAAAGTTTTTATAAATTTAAAACTTGATTAATAATGATTTGTAATAAAATACGCATCAAGCTTTTGGTGCCGTTGCCGGGGAGTTAAGAGTTTGTTTTTTGTTTCTATCGGTTATTATGACGCACAGCCAGGGAAAGCAGATTTTTGCACCTCTAGATGACCCAGAAGACTTTTTAGAAATCGGAAGAAACCGGAATCAACCCTCATTCATAACATGTACTCTTTTTACAATACTGAATCGTCCTAGTTAGAGGCAGATGACACCTACAAGGTTGAAGATATTATATTAACCTTGGATAAGTACCTCAGACGTAAAACTAAACGCGTATGTGCCCGAATTTATGAGTTATCTCTATTGGTTAAATTGCTAAAGTTAATCAGAAGAATCCCTTTCTATGGAGTAGAAGATGAAAATGACCGTGAACACGTACGGAGAGTTGCTGAAATTATAGACCTCGTTAATATTCCTTGGACCACCCAAGAGGAGATTCTCATAAGAGTTTTTCTTGTTACGATGATTAGTGATGCTAAACTTTAGATGAATAAACTTCTAGATGACATTACTAGCACATGGTCTAGTATGGTACAAGCTTTCATTAATAAATATTGCCCATCATCTTTAACTATTCAAGTTCTTGAACTCATCCATAAGTTTGAACAAGGATATGACGAGTCCTTACATCAAGCTGGGGATAGATTTGATGATCTCTTGTTTCAATGCCCTAACCATAACCTTAGTGACTATCAACTTATATCCATATTAATTCAAGGACTAAAAACCTTTCTCTTAGAAACAAGGGCACCCATTCTGAAGCTTATACATTAGAAGCCCTGGAAGCTATTTGCAAGGTGGTTGATCACTCCTTAAATTGGTATGAAATAAGTTACACCATTAATAAAAAAACAGTACAACATCATATTTTTTCTAAACATATCAGGAATAAAACAAAAATGTTTTACACCATTAATGAAACTGAAGAAAGGATGGAGTTAGAATAGATTAAGTGCATATCAACTAAAATTGATAAAGAGGAAGTTTTGACCAAAGAAGCAAATGTAAATGGTGTCATAAGTAAATACTTAGAAGAATCACGAAGAAAGTAAGAACTTTTAAGTGAAAGGACTTGTATGTTGACTCAAAATGTTTAGTAATAAGTTCATTGAACAAGAGGAATCCCTAAGAAAATTAGAAAAGAAAAGTAAACAACTTAGTATGATCATTACGAAGAGGAATGAGGAAACTATCAAACCTATCACTTTTTCTAAAAATGTAAAGAAACGTAAAAAAGAGGAGAAAGTATTCTTTAACAATTTAGAACAAGCTCCTGTAGATTCTTCAATAATAAGCACTATAAAGAACGAGCCTAATTTTACTAAAACTTTGCAACATTTGTTATCTAACAAGATTAGTATAGAGCAGGTTTCTATGGTTAGATTGAATGCTCGATACTTGATTGTCCTCCAAAATGAGCTTCCCCCATAATAGAAACATCATGGTAGTTTCATCCTCCCGTGCATTATAGGTAATACTATTGCAAGTAACACTTTAGTGGATCTTGGAGCTAGCATTATTATAATGTATTATTCTTTTTTTAAAACACTAGGGTTAGGAGAACTTAAACCAGTCAAAATGGTTATTGAATTAACTGATCGTTCTATGCAATCACCTATGGGTACTGTGGAAAATGTACTAGTAAAAATATACAAATTCATATTTCTTGTATATTTTGTCATTTTAGATATCATGGAAGATATTAAAGTTCTTATAAATTTAGGACGACCTATGGTATCTACAGTTCATGCTAAGATTGTCATCTTCAAAAAAAATGATCCCGTTTGAAGTGGGAGGGAAAAAGGTAATGTTTAGTGTTAATGAAGTAACATGAACTTTAACTGTTGCATCCGCATGTTTTATTAATATTTTTCAGGTCCCGAAGACCTTGAGAAACACTTAATGGCTGACGATGAAAGTTTTAATAGTATATTCCCTACCCAGGATGAAAGTAGAATTATTGATGAAAGGATGAATGAGGATTTCATCATATGATTAGATGATTTTGATTGCCTTGATAACTGAGACACGTCTGAACCAACTGGGAGAAGTATAGATGATAGAACTCTAGACAGCCAACCATATCTTCATGAATGTGGTAATAGAGTTCACTTTCGTAATCTTTAAAATCTTCAAATTCAATGTAAGATAGGTCGAATATACTTCACACCTTGTATTGATCAAAATGCTCCTTTTAATATTATGTCTAGAAGTCATAATATGATTATGAGTTTATGACTAAATAGATTTTTTCTATAAAGGAAATCATTGCCTAGGAGTAACTAGGAATATGCATATCTCACTCTAAAGATATATGTGTTAACTGATTTTGTTATTTAATTAGATGTTAACGAATTTATTGAAAGATATATGACTAAAATATTATTAGGAATACCTTTGATAGACATAATAGGGTTAAAGATATATCCGCTTGTAGGGAAATTATGCTTTAGTATGAGTAATGATACTACTATATTTTATATGCTTAGAGCTCACCATAGATATGATAATTATTCGATAATAAGGCAAAATAGGGCATCCCCTATCTTAAGGTTAAGTGAGAATGATCTTTTGAGGGAAATCAATACTTATGAGAAAAAGAATTCAGAATTTTACAAAGAATGTAACTATTTGGGGAAGGAGTACAAGTGGTCGGATGAAGACAAAACGTAAAATAGGGCTTGAGTTTAACTTAAAGACTCGTTAATAAAAAAAAGTGTTTGTTGGGAGACAACGGGTCTATTTTTAATGTTTTATTTGTTTGATTCTGCAGGTTTATGTTTTTCTGAAATGAATACAGGGACATGAAACAAGGAGAATGTTGGTGATCATCTCATTGGATCGTAGTTTGTGGAAAGAATTTGTTGTTGCATTACAACTACGGCGTAGACACCATTAAAATTTTAAAATAATGGTTCTTTTCACATCTCTACGGCGTATGTAGTTTTCGTCTACGTCGTAGAACACCTGTATACGAGAAACTTTTTCAAATCGTTTTCAATTCGTTTTCAAAAGAATTTCATTTAACCATGTATTAGATTTTTAAAAGAACTTTGTGGGTTTGTTCATTGTAAACCGTCACGAGACAAAACTCGTCCACTTTGGACAATAAGTGGTTTAACGACTTGTTGCATATGCCAAATGCATCCGTGATTCTTACGAAAGTGAGCTAGATTTTATGTGTATTTTATTTGTTTCATTATTGTACAGGCTACATACTTGGAGTAATAGGAAAATTATAGGGTTGAGGTTGTTGAATTAGAAGAAGTCAATTTGGGAAACTCGACTTCGTTATTCATACATGGACCAATACTCAAGAAAATTTCCAGTGTTAATTCTACTTATTTCTCTTTATTCTTTATTGACCATATGTGTACAAGAGGGACATTGTACAATACAAGTGGGGGATGAGAGTAGAATTACCACTTGAGTAACTTGTTCAGATGTAACTAGAAAAAAAATCGAAAAAAAGTTTGTCGAAAGTATATCGAAGTTCCCTCAAATGAAATGCAATAAATATACTTGTTGTTATAATGTATTTTTTGTCGGTTGACGATTTGATATTTTAATTTTTAAAAAGAGGTGGAAAGCAAGTTTTTTTTGTTTTGATTACAAAATAATTGGATATTATTTTTTTATTGAATTTTACGAAATATAAATTCAAATGCTTTCATGTATATGACATGTTTGGCACGCAAACTTACAAAAAATTATCCAACCATGTCCTTATTTTTTTATAATAAATATGAGTCATCTTTAAAAATAAGTCTCGCCGGCCTTTGCCATCACGTCACCCCTCTTCGTCGTGCCTTTGTCATATTTTGACGAGGAGATAGAAGGGGGAAATCGGGCCCCACACAATTGTTTTTGTTTGTATGTATTTTTCGTGTGTGTTTTTTACGAAGAAAAGAAATGAATGGAGGAGATACACTTTTCACAAGGTAGGATATATATATATTATTTCTCATTTTATTTTGTAAAAAGTATATTTACATAATAAACTTTTTTAATCATTTATTTGTTTATTTTGAGTTTAAGTTTACAATATTTTTTATAATGTGTTTTATAAAAACAAATTTAGAATTTAGAATTTATAGTTTTTAGTTTTATGTGATATTTTATTTTAATAAAATGAATTTATATAGTTTTGAAAAATTAAATAAATAAATAAATTATGAATGGGTGTGGCTAAAATAGAGAGGAGAGAGAAATGTATTGAGTGAATGAGTACTCTCTCCGTCTCATATTTAGTGTTTAGATTCTTAATATACAAAGTTTTAGATATATTATATTCTTATCATTATTAGTTATTCAAATGACAATTATACCCTCATTTAATACAATAAGTCAAAAAGAAAAAGCACAACATAAATATAGGCCACATATTAAAGGACATAAATGGAAAATTAGTTATCAAAATTCCCTCATTTATTATAGTGGACACTTAATATGGGACAACCAAAGATTTTATAGTGGACACTTAATATAGGACGGAAGGAGTATTTTTTTTTAGTTGTTTTAATATAATGTAACGTTAATATAAGAAACAATTTCATGTTTGGTCCCTATTGTTTACACCAAAAATCAAGTTTGGTCCCTATTTCAAATTAAGTCCGCAGATCATCCATATCGTTTGCATTTTGGATCAAGAATAATCTCTATCTTGGATGGGAGTTAATTTTGGCCGTTAAGTCAAGTGAGAGGAGGGGTATTTTGGGGTTTTTCATATTATACATTAATTCTTTTATTAATTTTATTATATATTCTTTCTTTTAATTTTTTTCTTTCTTTCACTCTCTCACATCTCTCTCTCACATCTCTCTTTCTCTCTCTCTCTCTCTCTCTCTCTCTCTCTCTCTCTCTCTCTCTCTCTCTCTCTCTCTCTCTCTCTCTCTCTCTCTCTCTCTCTCTCGCTCTCTCTCTCTCTCTCTCTCTCTCTCTCTCTCTCTCTGTGTGTGTGTAAATCTTCATCTTCAATTCTAACAAAAAAATTAATCTTTATCCTAAACCAACCGAATCAAACCCACACCACCAGATTCTTCATTACTCCTACAAAAATTTAGAGATCAGTGATTGAAGTGGTTCAATATCTGTGCAAAGATCTGATGAAGGGGTCGTTGTTCTGGGGGTCAACACAGCGACAGGGTTGGGTTAGCTTCACGATAGGTTCACAACACAGCGACCATGCTTAGTGACTGAGGTCAAGATCAAGGTCTGGTGGTTTATAAAACCAAGGTTGCAACCTCTGATTATTTCATCGGTTCGTCTTTGAAGCTCGACACTGACTTCACCAGAAACATTTTATCAACTTCTTTGAAGCTTGATACAAACACCACTACATCCTTTTAACTCAAGCTGGGAAACTGGCTGATCTTATCAGCTTTTCAATATACCAAATCCAATGATCCATATCCACTTTTCTAGCTATTTAAGCTGATACAACCAGGTTCAGCGGCTAGGTTTTCAGCTGGGTGTTCACATCAGTGGTTTTAAAACCAAGCCCGTGTGCTGAAATTGAGCTGATAACCATCAGCTCCCTGTCCAGTTTTTTTTTATCGACGGGGTTAGGGACATCCTTTACCACTGACCCTTTTATGCCTATCCAACACTCCCCCGTGGTGTTCTTCTTGCTGAACTAAACACACCTACGTGGTGCTTATCAGTAAAAAAATCAAACGCACTATCTGATGTGCTTAAAACCTACGCGCAAACGCACCCCGATGGTTGTATTTAAGTAGGAACAAACAACCTCCCATTAACCGAAACATGCACCCCATCAATGGTTTGACACAACCGGAACGAACACACCACCAAAGTGGAGACCTGGTGGTAATGACAGCCTCTTGTAGATCTAATAGATCTTGCTGTTGTAGATCTAATAGATCTTGCTGGTGGTGACGTCTATATGACGGTCGGACATAGGAGTGTTGCTGGCGTCTAACATAGATCTGACGGATCTAATGTGGATATGATGATGGTTTAGGTGGTGATGTTTGACGAGCTGTTGGAGGAGATAGATTTGGTGGTAAGCGGCTGTGGTGATGACCACAACAGTGGTGTCTGTTTATGGCGGCTTTGGTGAAGGGTGATGACGGCGAGGTTGGTGGACGACGACCAGCAGTAGCGAGAAGAGATGGCGACGGTGGTTTCTAGTGATGAGATGGTGGTGGTGGTTGCACAGCGGCTAAGGCCACGATGTTGGTGTTTTATGGCAGATAGTGGATGGTGTAGGCTCGTGGTGATGGTGGATGATTTAAAAAAGGAGAGAGAGAGAGAGAGAATGAAAAAAAAGAAAGTGAGTGTATATATGCAGAAAAAAGTAAAAACCCCAAAATACCCCTCCCCTCACTTGACTTAACGGTCAAAATTAACTCCCATCCAAGATAGGGACTATTCTTGATCCAAAATGCAAACGATAGGGATGATATGTGAACTTAATTTGAAATAGGGACCAGACTTGATGTTTGGTGTAAACGATAGGGACAAAACATGAAATTTTTTCTTAATATAATAACAGTGAAACTAAAGTAAAAAAATGTTTACTCTCCACTGTACCTTATGTTCTAAGAGACAAGGGTGTAACAACAAGGCAACCCCTCAAAAATTTGCCTAATCAGCTGCCAACTCAGCGCCACATCACACCAACACAACTAACAAAAGTACCCCCTCACTCACAACACACCCAACCCCTCATCACTTGGGACCCACCACTATCCTTTCTTTTTGTTTTTTCATTTTCACACAAACTAAAATTTATATCATTCAAATAAAACATTGCAAATACGGAAATAAAAATTACATTGATACGAAAAAAAAGAAATACGATACGAAAAAAAATTACGAAAATTTAAAAACACAACAATTAATATAAACTACTCATTTTGGGGTTGACGATGCTCCCAAATATGGTCAATAAGACAATGTTGAAGCCTTTTCTGTGTCGGCTTATCACGAAGTTTTTTTTGTTGTCTTTGACGTATTGCACAACGCTCGACCCATGTCCTTAATATATTTGCCTATGGACAAACATACATTTCTACAGCTTCAGATATCGCACCCCCTGATTTTTCAAAATCATGTTGTGCAATATGACGCAGGTGTACATGATTCTACGCAACTTGTTCACAGTAAATTGACGCGCTAGCTGAGCTATAATACGCCATCTCCCTTGTAAGACACCAAATGCCCTTTCAATATCCTTTCAGGCACCTTCTTGACGGCGTTTGAAAAAAGCTATTTTTTCATCGCGTGCAATACTAAATGATTTCACAAAAGCTTATCATTGTGGGTAAATCCCGTCTACAAGGTAGTACCCTCTATGAAAAGTTTTCCCGTTTACAACATACGGGGCCTCGGGTTCATTCCCATCCAAAAGATCACCAAATAAGGGTGAATGATTGAGAACAGTAATATCATTGTTTGAACCTGCAACCCCGAAAAATGCATGCCAAATTCACAAATCGTATGATGTAGTAGCCTCTAGTTTTATGGTTGGGTATTTTTTATCCCCTCTACGATATTGGTTGTGCCATGATCTCGGACAATTAATCCATTCTCAGTGCATACAATCTATACTACCAAGCATCTCGGAAAACCCATGAATCGTATTATGAGCGGCATATAGCTTTTGAATGTCAGCTGGTGTGGGTTTTCTTAAAAATTCAGGTTGAAACAAATCTATTACGCACATCATAAAGTAATCAAGACAATCGCGTGCGCAATGTGTACCCATTTGTAAGTATTCATCTAATGAATCTGGCAGTGTATCGAACGCCAATTGGCGTATGGAAAATGTGCATTTCATAATTACACTAAAACTTTTTAAACCCGTTGCATCAATGCGGCTAGTAAAAAAGTAAAAGTGTTTGGGTAGAGGATTATTTGATTGATTGTAATTTTCAATACCTTGAACAATCTCTAAGAAAAGAGAACGCCGCATTCGATACCGCTTCTGGAAATACACCTCGTGATACTTTGGATACGGGCCGAAGTAATCTTCCATTAAACGTGCCTCGGCGATGTCACGTTGACGGTTAATGTATATAGGCCTTTTTATTGCCTTAGCTTCTTCTTGTGCTTCTTCTTCTTAAAGCTGGTGTTGATACAAAAGTTGGGTGATCCTTGCTAGACCCGAATTAGGCTTAATTCGGGTTGGCTGGACTCCGGCTCCTGCACCAAGTGAATTATCTGGTTGGGATCCTGCACACTAAACAACACGCGTTAGGCTTACCGTGGGAATGTTTCCCATGATTAGACTCCAGCGTGAGAGTAAGTAATCGGTTAGGGTTATAGGAATCAGATGAGAGTTGAAAGTGTGTCGAATGTAATACCTTTGTGGAACCCTTGGGGGTTCCTTATATAGGCAGTGAAACCCTAATGGGCTGTCACTGATGCTTCGGCCCCAATGAAAGGATAACCACCAGATTTAGATTGATTGTTATCTTCTAATTATGGTGAGTGAATATCCTTCATTTGGGATAAATCCTAATCATTGTAGGAGTATGATTCTGTCTAACCCTGCACCGGGCATGCCGGGCCGTAGGCCGCACACGTGTGTGCGGTTACTGTTCATCCAAGCCCATAAGCTCAAATAACATTATTCCCACCCATCTGTGATGGGCCGGATACGGGTAGTACCCGTGGGCCGGGTTCATGACCCGGCTGGGGACTATACGTCATCATGTCCCCCCAGTCTAGTTGTTACAGTCGTAGGCTTAACCTCTAGACTATTAAGATGCTCCCCGGACGTACCAAGAAAAATCTTTAGGAAATAACAAATTTTCAAAATTTTGTTTCGGCCGCACGTGGAAACCTTACACGGATTAAACTCCAATGATACCCCAGCCGTACGTGACGACCGAGACAAATTAAATGCAGCATTAAATATAGTCTTACGTATGACCGCATATCCCGACACAAGAATGAATGCATTAATGGTAGTCAACTAGTCAGTCGCACACCTGCAAAAGTGCACCATTAATGCCCACCATTGAGCCACATAAAACTGCTAAGAAGTGACCCTTGGGTCCCTTCTGACGTTTTCAGAAGTGTCAGAAATCCCATCCGTTAGATGGGCGTAGTGGCTTACATGTGGCAAACATCTACGTTACCTCGGAAATCGAGGCAACCCTGTATAAGAGTCACACATAGTTTATATTCATTCCGCCATTGTCATTCCCAAGCTTCTTCCTTCCATCTTTTGCCTCTTATTCCACGGATTCCCACCACCGCAGGTTAGATCATCACGCCTTTCAAACCCTTTTTATAAAACATGGTAAAGGACAATCCCCTTATTATAGATGTCCTGAACGTGATGCCTGCGGAGAAATACATAGACTTTTTGTCTAAGTATTATATTCCCGAAAGCGTACACCCCACCTATCCAGGTGAAGGTGAAGCGATTACGGATGCGCCGAGGGGGAAGATAGGCGTGTACACGCACCTATTCGATTCGGCTAACTACCGCATCCCCTTATCTAAGTTTTTGGTAGATCTGCACCTATATTATGACTTCCACATAACCCAGTTGCACTGCATAGGGGCGTGTAAAATCAATCAATTTGAGATTACCTGTCACACATGCGGAGTAACCCCGACAGTAAACCTATTTAGGGTCTTTTACTCCCCCCAACTAGTGAATGGGTGGCTGTCGTTCAAAAAACAGTCCGGGAACGCCCCATGACATATAGGAAGCCCTTAGACTCCCTTAAGAGCTGGTACGATCATTACTTTTTCGTGGATGAGAAAGTATTCCCTACCCGTTCGTCCTCAAAACCAGATTACCCAAAGATTTTCCTCCCAAATCCAAAGACTATAGTAGTAAGGACTTGAAAATTCTAGATACCCACCGCACAGAATTTCATAGGGGTTTGCCGGAGCACTTTCTGTGCTTAGTAGGGATAAGTCGCCACTACTATGGGAGGGAGGATATGTATCCGTGCTTTCTGACTGAACGTAGGCAGGGTAGGTACACTTATATTTGCAGATGTAATATATGCCACATTTGCATGTTGTGAACTTACTAATCCGTATAATTGCATATGTCCGCAGAGATGAACCTTCATGTACTATTGCGCTAGGGCGACCCAATGAAAGTGCCTGAAGGATTCCGTCCGCTGAAAGAGAATGAACTCCCTCTTCTTGATGCCACCGCAGACCGAACCATCCCGCTGGAAGAAACCACCGAGCAGAGATCAGATGAGGGAGAGCCCGTGATCGAGAAGTCCCCGCTTGACTTCCACAACGAAGATGGTGGAGAATTGCTGCTGGAGGGCGCCGTGCCGCACCAAGAGGAAGCAGAAGAAGAGGATTTCACCAATCCTGCTGACAACCGTACTGGTGAGGATGAAGAAACTACCCAAGCCTCTGGGTCCCCCAAGCCCACATCCAGAAAGAGAAAGACCACTAGGAGCGTGGCAAAGACTCTAGGGGACGGGGCATGGGTATCTAACGCTCCCCCGAAGAAACTAAGGAAAGACCATTCGCAGTACCAGGAAGGAAGCAGCACTGCTACAACCCAGGTCGACCCCTCACTGCACGTGGGTGAACAAGTCTGGATGGCCACCCCCGTGAATGTCTTAGATCCTACCGTCACGGAACCCATGACTGGTACTACGTAAGTACCTCCTTTCACTTTTTTTTTAAAGATATAGATTCACAAGAAAAATTAATGTGTGTTAATAACAGGGCGGATCCGTCGACCGTAGCCCAAGAAGAGGAGGTGGAAAGGTAACCTTCACCCACGACATCAACAAGACCTCCATCCCCTCCTGTGACACATGCCGAGGAGCCACGTCCTGAGGGACCGGACACCAGCCTACGCCTAGCATGGAATTTATCCAGCTTAACAAGGTTGGAGGCGGAGTTGAGTGCACGGAATTCATCGAACACATCACTCCCTCGGCTATGGCGCAAGACTTGGACGAATTAGATCATGAGACACTGTTGGAGCAGTTCGATGTGTCATCGGCACACCAAGTGACAGTTGGTGCGGCCTTACGACGCCGTCTGATCAAGGCCTTGGCTAATGTGAAGCGTGTTGATAAAAAGATAGCTCGTCGTGAAGCACTAGTTGAAAAGCACGAGAAGACTATCATATCCTTGCAGTCGGCGTTGGTCGTAGAAGAGTCCACCGTTAAGGAGCAGGCCCATCACGCCAACACTCGTGAAAAACGTATTGCCGAGCTGGAGGCCCTTTTAGCCGCATCCAACGAGAAGGTATGCTCTCAATATGAATGTTTATTTGTATACACACAAGAAAAACTACATTATTCCTGTAATAACTCTAAGTGTCATATGTAGGTGTCCGCAGCCGAAGCCTCCACCAAAGCCGTAACCGTACAAGCATTCAACATTGCTCAAGAGCGCGACGCGCTGAAGGATGAGCTAACCCAAGCGCGGATTACTGTGGATGAGCAAGCTGCGGCAGCTGAGGGAGAGCTAAGCAAGATGGCCTCGGACTGTGCTGAAAGGATGTGTCCTCCTTTTCTCACACCCATAGCTGGGCGCAGATGGATGGTTGGCCAGGGAATGCGGCTTGCCGTGAGCAAGGTGACGGAAGCTCCTTACCTGCTACATGCATTTGCTAACATTGTATCAGATGGCATTGAACATGGTAGGCACGAGGGACTGGTCAAAGCTGCAGAGCTGATAGGTAAGGAGGAAGATATTACTCAACACGCCTACCACAACCCTTTAGCCGCGGACAAGATGACTGCGTCAATGGATGCTCTTGCTGAAATCCAACATCCTCTCTTAGACGAGCTAGAAGCGCTAAAGGATGCTCCTAATGAGGTAATAATGTCCAAGCTTACTGCCGATCCCATCCAACTGACCTTGCCCACCTACGACTCTGTGTCGAAGGCGATGAAAGGTGTAAAGCTGCTTGCCGAGGCGTTGGATGCGAATATGATCAAGGCACAAGATGGGAAGAATGCTCGCGGGGAGGCCCTACGCACCTTGATTGAAGAAGGAAAGAAGGAAATAGGGGAGTTCCTACCTCCGTTGTAATTTACATTGTAAACATTTGTATCTTTATTCATCCGTGTATGTATACGGCTAAAACTGATGTTTGAAATAACTTGTCATATATATGCAAGCAAGTCCGTGATGACCACGGCTATTTTGTTGTTATGAATTTGAAACTTGTGTATTTTTTGTTAGATATCATATACCTGTACTGCATGACATGTCACGTCTTACTCAAAAAATACAATCAAGTCTATATTTTACTAGACGTGCGGCGTGCGTCTTTACCATGCAAAGCACTACGTGAGTGCGTCATATGGAAACTTATCACAACGTCTTGTGAGTAAGGTGTCTAGTAAGGATACATGATCCGCGTCACTGGTGTTGCATCCCTCTTATGCGACAAGTTGAATTATTAGGTTCACTTAATCCTCTTACCCCGCCTGGAGGCGCATTGTACATGTACGGTATTGAATGAATGCATATGAATAAGATATATCACATTGTAATAACAACTAAATCCATACGACGATAATAGAATCTAAAGAATAAAAACAATTTGCACAAAAACGAGTCGTGGAGCTAGCTAGGCACCACGTCATTTTATTAGAACGTTTACGTTTTTTGTTTTAACAAGAATTGGAAATCCTAGAAACAAAAAAGGAACCTAGAAAGCAAAAAAAACAAAACAAAGAGAACACATGGATCTTCATTGAAGCCAGATATAGCAAAGTGTCCATGCGGAGCCGTAGCTTTCAAAGATAGCACCTTTTAAGATTGCAGATATTCCATGTGCGTTCCAGGTCGTGGCCATCCATGTCACGTAACTTGTACGCACCCCGTCCTAAGGCTTCCGTGACCTCATACGGTCCTTCCCACTTAGGTCCTAGCTTTCCTGTATTCTCTGCTCGACTTGCCTCGTTAGCACGATAGACATAATCTTCCGGTCGAAAAGAAACACCTTTAACCTTAGCGTCATAATAAGCCTTCATCTGTGCCTTGGATATGGCCTCATTGATAGCCGCTATCTCCTTTTTTTCCTCCAACAAATCCAGATTGATCCGGAGCTGCTCGTCGTTTGTGACGACATTAACCTCCGCTGTGCGGATGGTAGGCATTCCTATCTCTGCTGGTATAACAGCTTCAGTGCCGTAGGCCAATGCGAATGGGGTGTCCCCGTTGGCTGTTTTGATCATAGTCCTATGTGTCCATAGAACATGTGGCAGTTCGTCCACCCATTTGGCACTTCGTTCCTCTAGGCGTGCTTTGATGCCTTCACCTAAGCTTCTATTTTCTCGTTCCACATGACCATTTGTCTGCGGGTGCTTAACAGATGCGAAGCGCCGTTTGATATTCAATGTTGCGCACCAGTCCTTGAATGGATTATCCGCGAACTGCTTCCCGTTGTCCGAGATGATTTCTCCTGGTAAGCCAAAACGGCACACGATGTTCTCCTAAACAAACTTTTTAACTTGTTTGCCTGTGATGGATTTGACTGCCTTGGCCTCTATCCAGCGTGTAAAGTAGTCCATTGCGACAATCAAGAACTTAACTCCCCCCGCAGCTACGGGAAAAGGTCATGCGATATCAATCCCCACTTATAGAATGGCCATGGGGATGTAATGGGTGTAAGTTCCTGCTGCGGATGTCGTGGTACTGGCCTGTGCACTTGGCAATCACTGCACTTGCGAATCATGTCGCGTGCATCCCTATACATGGTAGGCCAATAATATCCTGTGCGTAGAGCTCGGGCTACTACGGATCGGGGGCCCGCGTGCATGTCGCATAACCCCTCATGTATCTCACTGATCACATAGGTAGCCTGGCGTGGCCCAACACACCGTAACCACGAATGTAAGAAAGAGCGCTTGTAAAGGACACCTTCTCGAAGCTCGAAGTGATGCGACTTCCTTCAGATGCGTCGTGCCGCCTTTTCCTCGTCTGGAAGGGTTTCATTAGTCAAATAGTTGATGATCGGGGTCATCCATGTAGGTCCATCTTCCTCGACTATAGTTGCGACTTCCCCTTCTGTTATAGACTTTTCCTTGAGTATTTCCACCAAGACTTGCTTGGATAAGTGGGCGAAGCTCGTAGACGCGATCTTGCTAAGAGCGTCCGCCTTCTTGTTTTCGCCTCTTGGTACCTGCTTGATAGAAAACTTACTGAAAGCCGCGATGAGTGACTTGACTTTCTCCAAATATTGAACCATGTTATCCTCCTTGGCTATGTACCCCCCCTAGAATGTGGTTCGTGACAAGCCGTGAGTCCACGTAGGCCTCAAGGTTGCGGACTCCCATTATAGCGACGATTTTTAAACCCGCAATCAACGCTTCATACTCTGCCCCATTATTAGTGGCTGTGAACTCAAAGCGCAGGGCGTACGTGAATTCCATTCCTTCCTGATTCGTAAGGATGAGACCAGCTCCTGATCCATCCGTGCATGAAGATCCGTCTGTAAATAATACCCATGGTTCTGATGGAGTTTCCTCTCGTTGTGCGATTGGTCCTTCCTCATCCGGCTTCTCTACCAAGAAATCTGCCAAGATTTGGCCTTTAATAGCCGTCCTTGGTCTATAAGATATGTTATGTTCTCACAATAGAATGCTCCACTTCTGTAGCCTACCAGCCACATCTGGTCTAGAGATGACTTGCTTTATTGGTTGATCGGTAATAATTACAATTGGGTGCGCCTGAAAGTACCGGCGCAACCAATTTTTCCATGGAAGAATAATTCAACTCCGGCCCTTGTAGTGTTCTACTTATAAAGTAGACCGGAGTTTGGACTGTGTCCCTATCCGTCATGAGTACCGCACTTATTGCTCCATGTGTGGCTGATAGGTACATGATGAGCTCCTCCTTGGGCCGGGAAGGTACGAGCATGGGGAGAGATGCAAGGTGTTGCTTGAGTTGACCAAATGCTTCCTCAGCTTCCTTTGTCCACCGGAAGTCTCCCTTCTTAATGCACTTCTTGAGTGTTTTGAATAGGGGGAGTGATTTCTCCGCGGACTTTGATAAGAACCTGTTCAGCCCGGCCAACTTCCCATTTAAGGATTGCACCTCTTTCCGTGTCTGAGGGGATGGTAGCTGTATTACTGCGTCTGACTTTTCCGGGCAAGGCTTGATGCCATTTGGATCAATCATATATCCAAGGAACATTCCTTCCGTTGCCCCAAACGTGCATTTCTTTGGATTTAATTTCATATTAATCCTCCTCAATGTGTCAAACGTCTCTTGGACGTCTCGGAGAAGTGCATCCTCCGTATGACTTTTGAGACTAAATCATCAACATAGACCTCCAGGTTGCGACCTATCTGTGAGTCGAAGGCTTTGTCAACAAGCCGCTGATATGTTGCCCCGGCATTCTTTAGTCCAAATGGCATTTTTGTATAACAGTATACACCTTGACTAGTATGGAACGCCATCTTCTCTGCGTCCTCTTCTGCCATCTGGATCTGGTGGTATCCTTTATATGCATCTAAGAAGCACTTACAGGGATATCAACATAGGGATTACACCTTCCAATCAATCTCCGGTAACGGATGGCAGTCCTGCGGACAGGCTTTGTTCAGATCTCTGAAGTCCACGCACATGCGCCAACTTCCGTCATGCTTTTTGACCATGACTGGGTTGGATAACCACTCGTGGTAGTATACCTCGCGCATGATACCTGCATCCACCAATTTCCGTACTTCATCCAATATTACTTGGCTACGTTCGGGTGCCTGACCGCGCTTCTTTTGCTTAACGGGAGGATATCCCTAGCGGATCTGGAGCTTATGTTCTGCTATCGCACGCAGTACGCCCGTCATATGCTTGGGCTCCCATGTGAATACATCTAAGTTTGCTTTCAGGAGAGAGCACATGGCCCTCTTGCCACTATCCGAGAGTGTTCCCCCTATGGATACCTCTTGTTCTGGGTAATCAGGATGGACTGACACCTTCCAATTGGGAGGTAGTGATCCGTCCTTGGGGGAACAGGTGGGACCGGTGTTGTCACGGCATGACACTCGGATGCTGGTATGATTGTGTTATAGATAGTGACAATTCCTCCTTCCACAGGGATTTTGATCATCCCGTGTGCCGTGGAGGGTACCGCTCGTATGGCCAGGATACCTGGTCTGCCTATGATTCCGTTGTATGGAGAGTGTGAGCGTATCACCATAAAGTTCATCCACGCCGTGGTAGAGTGCTCTTCATTCCCAATGGTTACAAGCAGACGCAGCTGTCCTATTGGCCAGATGGTGTCTCCACTAAAACCGATGAGCGACGCCGTAGCCGGTACTAATTGGCTTCTTATTTCTGGTCGTAACTGTATAAAACAGTGTTCGTATAGTACTTTTGCTGATGACCCTCCATCCACATACATACGACGGACATTGTGTGTTCCAATGCTTATCTCAATAGTGAGAGGCGCATCAATCACATCACTTGCCGTGACGGGGGGAATGAGATTTCTCTGCCGCGTGAAAATTTTTGACTAATTTTCTGCCTTGTGCGGCGCTTCCTGGATTGGATCATGTATATAGTTGAAGGTTTGTCCTTTTGGGGATCCTTCTTGTCATACTTCTTGCTGTCTTTTTCATCCTTCCAATCCTTGACTAAATGTTTGAGTTTGCCTGACTTGATCAATGACTCAATGTGCTTCTTGAGCTGGATACATTCCTCCGTGCCATGTCCCTTGTCGTTGTGGAATTCGCAGAAGCAATTTCCTTGACGACGATCCAGCGGAGTCGTCATTGGAGGAGGTCTCGGGAAATTGGCCCCTTCCGTCAGCAAGATCTCCCGGTAGGACATCTTTAGAGGGGTAAATTTGTCCTCCGGTCGTCCTCCTTTGTTTTGGCTCTTG
Source organism: Glebionis coronaria (assembly GCA_025667525.1). Classification (NCBI taxonomy): domain Eukaryota; kingdom Viridiplantae; phylum Streptophyta; class Magnoliopsida; order Asterales; family Asteraceae; genus Glebionis; species Glebionis coronaria. The sequence goes on along the minus strand of CM046874.1, from coordinate 627,942,491 downwards.
TAGTCTGAGCCCCTCCCACTATTCTGGTTGTTTTGTCCGCCCGACTGTCTCCTGGACTGGTCGTTCGCTCGATAGCTGTTTCCTTTTGAAGGGTAAGCCGCGGCTACCGCGGTTTCTCCCTCTATGAAGTTTCTGACCCTTTCCATAAGGTCATCATACCTCTCCGGACGTTTGTCATTGAGACGTCTGATTAATTCCTTGTATGTTATGGCGTGCATATAATCGGAAATTTTCAGAAGTTCCGACATTGTCTTTGTGCGTGTGCATTCGTCATTGAAGCGTTCAGTGAAGGCTTCCGTAGATTCCCCTGGTCGTTGCTTGACGGTTGCCAATGAGACCGGGTCCCTATTATACTTCTTTCGCTGAGTATAATTATTCTTGAACGCAGTACGTAGTTCAGTGAATCTATCAATGCTTCGCGGAGGAAGTCCCTCAAACCAATCACGAGTATTGACGATCAAGGTTGAATTGCACATTTGGCACCATATAGGCATGGGCCATCGTTCAATTTTCGCCTGCGTGTCAAATATCTTTAGGTGATCATCCAGGTCACCAGTCCCATCATAAGTCTTGACACACGCCGGCATGCGACGCTTTGTATCCTCGGAGTAATTCCGTATACGGAGAGTGAAAGGATCTTCCCTGGGATCAGCCCATGGACGGGTGAGGCTAGGGTCGCACCACGGGCGGGAAAGATCTTCTGCTTCCGCCTCTCGATAATAGGGGCCGCCATAGTACTCCTCATTGTCTGGTGGCGGTGGAGGAGTACGCCTAGGTCGGCGACGCTTGGGTGGATGATCATCCGAGTCCTCCCCTGATGGACCGGGAGAAGGGGGCGGTGCCCCATCCTTTGGGTGAGGATCGCTCTTGTGAGAAGAGCTAGGAGCCTTCTTCCCGGTATTCATCCTGTCCCACACGCTTGTGCGGCGATTAGTTCTGGTTAGCTCCAGATCTGGTCGTTCGGGTGAACCGTCGGACCTCTCCTCCTCACGGGATTGTATTAGTTCCTGCCTGAGACGATCCCCTATGCGTTCGAACACATTTCTGGGTGGGGGAGTTTCCTCAAAGAGGTTCCGCTCCTAAGGTCGTGTCCTTCGCTTCCTTTGAGTTTGAGAAGAGGTGCCTGGTCCGGTGTTGCCAAAGTTGAGCCTAGATTGGAGGTCCCTCCCTAGGTTCAACCTTGATGCAATTCCTGGGACGATCCTCTCAAAGTTCTGCGTGAGAACTCGAGTGAGATCTTCCTCGCTGAGTGGTTCGACCTCTACTTCTTCCTTAGTCGATGGTCTGCGCGGCTCCTTGTTAGGGGGGTTGGGCGCACTCCCTGGATCAGGGTTATCCAAGGTCGAAGTAGGTGGTGGGTGACAGAGAACGTGCTTGTCATACCCATGGACTGAAGACCACTTCGGTTGTTTGGTCCGCCGGCTTGATTGCTAGGGGATCGATTGGGAATGAGTATCCCTTCCCCTAGGGACTTCCGATTCCCAGGATTTGTGTTCCTGGGATTTCCCTGCGGATGCCCCTTCATCATTGAGAATTCGAGATGACGTTTTGCTCTAGCTTAGTGTAATGGTCCCACGGATGGCGCCAACTTGTTGATACAAAAGTTGGGTGATCCTTGCTAGACCCGAATTAGGCTTAATTCGGGTTGGCTGGACTCCGGCTCCTGCACCAAGTGAATTATTTGGTTGGGATCCCGCACACTAAACAACACGCGTTAGGCTTACCGTGGGAATGTTTCCCACGATTAGACTCCGGCGTGAGAGTAAGTAATCGGTTAGGTTTATAGGAATCGGATGAGAGTTGAAAGTGTGTCGAATGTAATACCTTTGTGGAACCCTTGGGGGTTCCTTATATAGGCAGTGAAACCCTAATGGGTTGTCACTGATGCTTCGGCCTCAAGGAAAGGATAACCACCAGATTTAGATTGATTGTTATCTTCTAATTATGGTGAGTGAATATCCTTCCTTTGGGATAAATCCTAATCATAGTAGGAGTATGATTCTGTCTAACCCTGCATCGGGCATGTCGGGCCGTGGGCCGCACACGTGTGTGCGGTTATGGTTCATCCAAGCCCATAAGCTCAAATAACATTATTCCCACCCATCTGTGATGGGCCGGATACGGGTAGTACCCGTGGGCCGGGTTCATGACCCGGCTAGGGACTATACGTCATCAGTTGGGTTATGTAATATAAATCGTCCATATCTTCTTCACCGGACCATTCGTTATTCATTTTTTGTATAAGGTTTGTTGTTTGAAAGAGAGATTTTAGTTGTGTGTGTGTGTTAAAAATAAGAAAATTAGGATTATCTATAAGAAAAAAAATTAATTAAAAAAACTTACCGTTAGAAAATCCTAACGGCTATATACCCACTAACTTTCGTCGTTCATATTTCGCAAACACAAAATTCTCTCGGCGAAGAGGGAGTGGATGTGGTGATGGAGCTCGGCGAAACTCGGCGAAGCTCGGCGAGCTTGACACGTAGACTCGGCGAGCTTGACACGTAGACTCGGCGAGGTACTTTCGTTGTGGTACCTTCCTTCCTAAGAATCTGCTCCGAGAATGCACTCCAATTTCTGATGATTTACCAAGCATATCTATAATATTTTAATATTATTCTATTATGAAACTATCCAACATTTGTATTTTCCTGTGTGTACAAAACATGGGTCTATAATATTCCTTATAGCCTAAAAGGTTAAAAGCACAAATAATTGTTGTAACCATAAACGGTTTGTCTACCTTATACTTGCATGCATTGGTTATCTTATTCATATTTGTTCTTTGGGAAAAATTAATGTAAATGACAAAACCTACAAAAATCGACAAGTAAATGTAAAACAAATATCTTCCTAGATATTTCTTTTACTTTTTCGACATCGATAGTGATCTATAAATATTGGCTCCACACCCTCTTTAATTTAGCTCTTTGTCGTATACGCCTCTAATAATTCATTTTGGTCGCATTATTTAATTTTTTTTTTTTACTTTCTAACATGTTTAATGCAATGCAATAGTAATTGTAAGGGTTTTTTTATCGTATATTTTAAAGGCATATGATAAAAATATAAAATGTACATCGGATCTTACAAAAAAATAAATATAAATTTATATTTTGTGATTCCTGTGTATTTTTCTGTGGAACTCGATATACTTTTTATATACTTTATATATTCTTATCATGTGCCCTTAAAAAAATTAGAAAAACACAAATTGTAATAAGGGATTGGTTCAATTCTTTCTTTGGTATTTGATTGATGCCTTTAACCGATTGGATGTACTACTATATATGTTTATGGAAAATTACCTTTTTGTGTGACGAAACTTTTTGGTGTTTGAAAACCAACAATTATTGGTTTTTTTGTTTCTACTTTCTAGAAATGTACTTTCATCTTTATGTGAGAAAAACAAGCAAAACATGTTAGAGTAATATTGTAGAGGTTTGATACGATTTGAGTTGCATGCACTTCAATATGTATAAAGAAAATGTAAGCGTCATTAAAATAATGAGCGAGATATTATAAATAATACTACGTATTAGTCTAGGTGTAAGGGAGATCATGAAGATCACCGTTACATAAGCTTCTCAGGGGGTGTTTGGGATTCCATTTTCGTTTTGAAAACTCCATTTTTAAAAACTCCATTTTTGAAAACTCCATTTTTGAAAACTCCATTTTCGCAGCTGGACCTCCTAACCAACTTTTACAAAACGCCGTTTTACTCCATTTTTGAATAACTAAACGCCGTTTTGGCCTTTTTTACCCAAACACCTTTTTCTAGTTTTTCTCCAGTTTGAAACTGGGATTTAGAGATTATTTGTGGTGAAACGCACATCCAAACACCCCCTCAGTATTCGATCAACATTATCGGCAAATTAATATTTTTATTTTTGTTGCAGTGGAAGGGCAAAAGCCCCAAAACTAAAAAGCTACAATTCTACGTTTCTATGTAACGCCTTTAAGGTCTCCAAGCAAAATCGAGCCGAGATTAGATGAAGCAGAATCAAACATAATCTGTCTTTCCTCTTGTTCACATCCACGATTCGCTAACCAGTCCGCCGCCCTATTAGCTTCGCGATAACAATATTCAAGTTTCACTTCCCACTCCGTATTTCTCATAAGATCTTGGCACTTTTTCACAATGAAATATGTGTTATTGTGGCGAGCAATATCACACTCCATTAGTTGAACAACTACTTGAGAGTCGACCTTAACACACAACTTTTTTATGCCCATCTCTCTTGCCATAGTAATGCCCCGCATAAAGGCAAGAAGTTCTGATCTGGTAACCGTACATTTTCCATAATTTTCAGCAAATGCACGAATAAGGCGTCCTCGATAATCCCGTAAAATTCCACCCCCACCTGCATCTCATGGATTCCCTTTTGAGGCTCCATGAGTGTTTAGCATTACCCAACCAACCCAACCAATAAAGACATCTTTCCGTGTCTTATAACAACCTTGTTTCCGCATATCATCTTTTAACAAAGCATCACTCATTTCTTGCAACTTTGTATACAGAAATCGAATGGGATCAATTGGAATTTGCTCATCACGCCCAAATACCTTCGTATTTCGCCATTTCCACAACCACCATGTTGTAATGGCGAACATCATTTGGCCCATGGAGTCATTGTTCAGGCGACTAGTATTCAAGTTGTCCATAATCCATTCACCTAAAGGAAGCGTCCAGAAGGATGAGCCACGAGGAAGAGTACGAAGTTTCCTCCAAATCATAAATGAGAACGGACATCTTCGTAGAATAGGATCAAGAGATTCTTCATCTATGAGACCCCCAAATCTGACATGGAAAAACTAGGCAACGAGGGGGTAACACGTCATAGTACAAGAAACAATGAATTACAGTTCATACAAAGCTGGCGAAATAAAAACATGTACATTACATCATAAAAGGTCAGAGTTTTTTTAAACATAGGTCCCAGAGTTTTAGAAGCGGAAAATTATATTATTTCGTCTCAATTTATAACATAAGTTGCCCAAAAGATAGAATAAAATCCTGACAGTTTTTTTTTTACTAAAAACAGTCTTTTAAAAGCATCACAGAAATCTCCAAGCTGCGATAATCTCCTGCGGGCTCCCATCCAAGCAAAGCTAAGTAATAATACCTGAGATTAAACATGTAAAATCGTCAAGACAAAGTTGAGTGATATTCATAGGTTTAGCAGTAAACGTGTGGAACACAATAGAATTTGTAAAACACGTAATGGGGGGATAACTATGTACGTACATAGTCACGATGCATATTATTGATGTTTAGTCTCATGAACCGAAGCTTAACTCAAATGTAAGTTCCTCTAGGGAGTATCCAGCTTAAATACTCAAGTATAAACGAATATTAGTGCGCCAAAGTAATCGGGACGGGGATTGTCAATCCCGATGGATCCACCCACAACATTCGCGCTTAGCGCAAAGCATACGGGACAATTAACGGTTCATGATAGGAGAGGAAACTCAAGGCTAACGTCTAAAAGCAATAATACCATTGAAATCATCTGTAAAGCATACACGTTCAGAATAACATACGAGTTCTGGATAGCAATACAATTTTTAATTGGTTGTGTTCCACCATGTAAAATCTCACCCCGTGTTTAGAAATCATGTACAAGTAAAAGGGGGCTATGAACTCACCTTAGCCACGTAGTAAGTCAATCACGGTACTCAGCAACTGAGTAGAAACAATGGTAGCGAGACGATCACCGACGATATGGATGCCCGGGAAAACGAAAGCCGCAACCTATCAAAATAAGGCGCGCGTAAAGACTCTAACTCAAGTATCGATATGTACTAAATATAACATGACTCAAATGTTTTCAAAGTATTCATGTTTCAAAACCAGTGACACGAACCAAATGAATACATTTATCCAACGTTACATGCTAAAACACTTGAATACTTAAAAATGACCCGTTATACGACGCCAAGTCAACGCAAGTCAAACTATCCTTTAACCTTACTTGGACCAGTAGCTAAGTCATTTATATAATGACTAAGCACTTGAATAAGTCATCATGTCCGATGATGAATACTCAAACCCACGCAACACAAACATTGAACTACGTGTCCAAAATAAAAATCAGCAAGTACACCCCGAATGTACACACCGATCTACCCTATCTAGACTTGTCCGTTTTAGATGAAAATTGGTGTCAAGGTCACTCATAACCTGTATAAGACCTCACCAAAATTTGAGCCAAAGTTCACACTTTAAAATCCATCAGCTCGACACTTTACTCGACTCCAAATTTGGGACAGATTTGTGCACTTGTTTTGTAAAACCGTTTGGACCACTTTAAAAGTACTAACTCGACAATCCGTCTTTTGAAATCACTACTAGACTCATAAAAATCAGTTTGTAAACTTTGAAAACCAGTAGATACATTTATCTAACCAAGCCTAAAGTCCCCGAGAGTCGACCCAAAATCAGCCACAATTTCGGATTGTGCCGACTTGCGTCTCCCGGTACACGAAAATTAAAACTACCATAACTTTTGACTCGTAATGACTTAGAAGCTCTATCTTATACCTAAACGACCGTCTCGGAAAACTCTACAACAATTTTAACTAATATTAGCCTTTCACAGACCTTAAACCCACGAAACATACTGTTTAAGGCTGCTGTCCCATATTAGATTTTTAGAAAACATGACAAATCAAATTTTCAACCAAATCCACTCATACCCATACCTCTAGGATCACTATACTATCATTCCTATCAACCAAACACTCCTAAAAACACTTGCATGCAAAATCTATCAAAATCAAAGATCAAAAATACAATTTTTAAGGATTAAAATGTGATGATCTTACCAAAAACAATGCATGTAAGATGATTTAAATATCAATCCACCATGAAATCATAACTTCTCTTTAAGTTGATGCATTTGCTTGAATTTGATATCATTAGAATCACAAGAAAATTCTAAGAATGGGTATTTATTTTGTTTTGATTAAATCATGGTGGTTGATGGTGTTTTGAGGTGGTGAAGCTCACGGCAAAAAGGGGGTGGGGAGGGAGTTGGTGTGTTTTTTTTATAGAATGCATGTATGTGTTTTTGTGTAAAAAAATTGATTTATATATGTTGGTAGTGGAGGGACCTAAGTTGCCAATTTGCAAACTTGTGGACTTAAAAATAATTATTAGTTTTAAAGGATAGAAAATGGTTATTGGTAAATACTGAAAATATTTACGGGGCTCGGGTTTCGTAAAAATACTTTTCAAAAGTTACCATGCATCATAAAAATGATTATATGATTTCCCGACACGACTTAATACTTAATTAAAACGAAATCGTCGAAAATATTAATTATCGAAACAATCGATAAATAAACGTAATATTTTGGGCATCCGTCGGTATCGCGATCACCAGGAATTCTCGTAGTACATTGATTTTGAATAAACTCGTTGTAAAACGCACGCGGGTGATTTTAAATCAAAAACATTGATTTAAATTAAATATGGAAAAATAAAATAAAAACTTTATAATTCCATACAAAGTATTTATCGATGATCAGAAAAATACTTAAAAAGTATAATTTACAAATCTCATGATTTACATATAGCAATACAAGAAAACGTAATACGTTGGAAAATTCAGAAACACGAATGAAAAGAATAAAATAATGCTGGGAAAGTACGGGTTCTCACAGTCTTCCCCCCTAAAGGAACTCTGGTCCCCAGAGTTCTCTTGAAAACAGTAGAAGATGCAAACAAGAGGAGGTACAAAGTGTAGAACAAAATTCATTGCTTCCCAGGTAATTTCCGTACCACGACGAATCTTAACGGTTAGAATTCACTATGCTTCAGTTTGTTAACTCCTTTTCGTATAACGTTTCAGTCTTGGATTAGAATAACGATCTTTCAATACGGGGATACATCAAGAGATAGAATTGTTGGAAATACGTGCGATAAACTAACAAGAATGAACACAAGAATCGCTTAAACAGGCAAAGTGCGATAAAATGAACCAAAATTGTAAATCAACAAGGGTCGCAAATCGTGCAACTGTAAAACGTGAAAATCTTAAAATGAAAGAATCTAGTCACAAGCGAAATAGAAGGGAAAAATGAATAACATATGATCATTTAAAATACAAGCTGTCAAAATCAGTTGTCTAGGATTTTGGTATTACTTTAAAACTTAGTTTTAAATATTTTCTTTATTAAAAGAAAATTTTACAAGGTGTAGTGATTTAAAAAAAATCAAACTCTATATAAAATGAGTGGGTAAACAGTTGTCAAATCTTTTACTTGATCAGGACTTCAAGGTAAAAGTAACTCAGTTCAAATAGTTATTTAGCTTAAGAGCTTTTCGGGTGACTACATGAAATTTCCGTTAAAAACTCAGGTTTATCGTTACTATTAGGAAATCAGATTTTCCAAGTTATTTAGAATCATTGTTAGAAATTATAAATCAATTTAGTAACTTCATTAGACTGACAGTAAAGTATGATAAAATCAATTACTTTAAAGATACAACTTGACACTGTTTAAACATAAGTTATAAATTTACCCAAGAGGATGTACAACTTCGATATTAAACTTGAAATGGGTATTTTGACAATTTAAACATTTGGTAAAACGTATAAAACGTTCTTAAAAATTAACAATAAATTTTAGAAATTCAAGAAAGTGTTTAAGATATCAAACGATAAACACGTAACAGTTTCTGGTTTTCAGAAAGTGACAAAATAGCAAACGATTATGAAACGAATATCGATCAACAATTAGTATACAAGCAATAGCACGAGGGAATAAAACGGAAGTCGTATCAACTCTTAACGAACATGATAGAATAGATGCATCGATGATAAGGACAATAAGAAACAAAGGATTATAGCAAGATTAATTCACGAGTGTGGTTGGCGTCACCAATAACGGCTTATTAAGTTCTCGGTGGTCGAAATACGATCGAAAGGTAAATGCCACTCAACGAACTTTTGAATCAGAGAAAATTATTAAGAAGTCAATTGAGAGAAGGGAAATGCCACTCAACGAATTTTTGAATCAGAGAAAATTATTAAGAAGTCAATTGAGAGAAGTTCCAGTAAAATGAACAACATTATAAATGAGAGGCGAAATCGACACAGGATTCACACGAATGAAATTTCCAAGGCGATAGTGTCTTAACACATATCATGAAAAATACACGGAATTATCGTTCACATCCAATCGTAAATCATTAATCGCGTCCAGAGACGTTTCGAAGGTCTACCAAAAGAGATAGAGAAGGTCGGTCGATGTAGAAGCATAACAACGTTGAAACTTTCAAGTAGGGTATCAATGGTAAGAATTTAGGTAAATGGTAACGAAAATCGTATCATGAGGATGACGAGGTAACAGGTAAAACAAAGGTCGTTGAGTAAGGAAATATGTGTTTGAGGCATGTACTTTGTTCAAGAAAAGATAAGGGTTCATGAGTGTATGTCGTGAACTGTTGCTACTCACATAAGATGTAAAAGTTTTCAAAACTTTTATTTTATCTAACTTTTTAAGGAACAATATTAAAAGTTGATTGTTGGTCAAATATTTAGGGCGTCTACTATTCGGCCTTGCATGGCTCCTTCTAAATTAAACATAGGTGATCAGGCCATGCATAATTTAGGACTAGCAATGCGATGCTCATCTTCGTCAAACCAGTATTACATGTCATATTATTTAAAATATGTATATAATGCCATTTGTAAAAACAGAAATCAAAATAGTTTATGAAACTATTCGCCAATAAGTTACTCGCTATTTAATTCAACAATTGTAATGTAACAAGATTCTTTACAAGACCCAAGGTAGAACAATTTATGAGTATACATTGTAAAATTAATATAAATTAATTTTGTAAGATAACATTCAAATATTTAAGAAAGCCCAAATGAAACCTTTTTTGTGAAATGATTCGCAAAAAAGACCTGTTTGAGTTTATATGGTAACATGACAATAGTTTATAATGTAGCGAGTGGGTTACAAGAGGGAAAAATAAGGAGTAGTTCAAGACAGTCAACGAAATGGTTACAAGGTAATAAGGTTTCAAGAGATTTAGCCGAAATTGTCAGGAGACACGTGTCAAAAGGATAACGAACGATACGAAAACAAGATCTTCAATTCTCGGTCCAATTCAGTGGTACGATATAAACAAAGAAAAGGCGATGTAGAAAGACGAATAAGCCATAAATAAAAGAAAGGATAAAGGAATCCATATGTGTGCACATCGTGATTAATTTGACAATAATATACCTTAAGAAAGTAGGGTATCAGTTAACAAATAGTACAATCACACCGAAAAGTTTCTATATTAGGAAGTTACCGAATTTCAAAAGTTCAAGATCTATGCATAAGTATGACCGAACTCAAAGTTACTCTTTTATACTTGTTCCAACGCAATCATTGTTTTTAGTTTACAAAATATCATTAGTTAAAGTTTTACGAGCTCAAACGAACTCAACAACGCTTGAAATCATATTTTTTTAAAGTCTATCAGTTTTGACACTCTTTCTGTCAACTTTGACTTTTGGGTTTGACTAGACCAATTGACTCATTAAATGATATTCTAAGACTCAAAGTCTAATGCATTTCGATATAAAACAATGTTTTGAACAACTTTCTAATTTTACCCGAGACTTGAAACGGAATAAAAATGGACGGAAATGCCCTTGCATTAAATCTGTCAACAAAACGATATTTTAGAACTACGCAAAAATAAGTTCTTAAATTTCACAATCTCAAATGAGCGTAACCTGCTCGATTTTTAAAGTTTACTGGTCAAATTTTATGTCCTAAACGGACGTCTCAACAAGTAGAAATATATATTTTTATGTCTAAAGTTATAAAAAAATATTTTCTCGACACTGTTAAACTTCCTGTAAAGTTTCTATACAAAGTACATTTTTCGACACAGCTTGAAATTAAATCCAATTTCATAATAACCCAGAATTAATGTACACACAAGACTTGTGGATTCCATAAAGAAGAAAGAAGATAAACTATATAATTAGACATGTAAAGAAAACACAGTATGGAAATGGTTCAAGAATGCCAACGGTAATCTGAGAGATAAAAAACGACGCATATCGTCCGTGTCTTCGGCTGCAAGATGCAATGCAGGAAGGTCTCCTGGCGGCGTGATTTTCCAAAATCACAAGACATACCGAGAAAGAAATAGAATATTAACAAGTCACACTCCTGAGGCGAGGAGGTTTAATGAAAAGGGGGGGATACAAGTAGGATCGTATTCCAAACATTCGTCACATAATAAATGACGATCATGTGTTCAAGGTATAACGGATGTTGTAAGTCGAAGTCGAAACGTAGAATGGTCAATGAAATAAGATGTAATCCATGTACAAGTGTCGTGTAAAACGGTGGCGTAAAGGTAAATCAAGATTACGAAAACTCACGATATTATTCAGCACTGATTCAACGAATGCTTCGAGATGTGTGACTCACATGGTGTTCTTTAGTCTTTTCGGAGACACATTGAGCTACACAATGGTCTATAGAATAGACATTCAATTACGAATGGTCGGAAAGAAAATCTACGTATCTAAATAGATACTTTAAAAGAGATGAACAATGAAAGCAACACGCACGGTAGTAAAATGAAAATCAGGAGTTCCGTCGAAAACAACACTTCTTCAATTCCGAACAATGGTATCACGAGAGTATGGAAAACATGTAGCAGCGAGTCGAGAAAAACAGATGATTCAAAACGAACGAGTATATGGAGTCAGTCGTATCACGCATAAATGAAATAGCAATAGTACTCAGAAAAATGAGCATGAAAAGTCGGCAGCATGCGCGCTCTGAATACAAGTAGGTAACGTTATAACGATATAAAATCATCGTAACCAGATCAGTTCACAAGAACAAGAATTCCAGATATATAGTAAGAGCAGATGTAATCACAGTAATATCGAATGAAAATCCATGAAGCACAAGGCTTTGAAAAGACATAGTAATTATCGTCATTAGGATAACGTAATATTTCAAAATGTAATCAGTAGATGAAATATTATGACGATAACTAAAAGTAAATAATAAGGATTAGAGATTTACCCGCGCAGATATCGAACAACAATGGCAGATTCTGTGTTTGACACTTAAAACATGAAATATTTGAACTTTCGGCTATAGACTAAGTTTTGAAAATGACTCAGTTCCCTATAACCATCACTCTAATACCACTCTGTGAGACCCCCAAATCTGACATGGAAAAACTAGGCAACGAGGGGATAACACGTCATAGTACAAGAAACAATGAATTACAGTTCATACAAAGCTGACGAAATAAAAACATGTACATTACATCATAAAAGGTCAGAGTTTTTTTAAACATAGGTCCCAGAGTTTTAGAAGCGGAAAATTATATTATTTCGTCTCAATTTATAACATAAAGTTGCCCAAAAGATAGAATAAAATCCTGACAGTTTTTTTTTACTAAAAACAGTCTTTTAAAAGCATCACAGAAATCTCCAAGCTGCGATAATCTCCTGCGGGCTCCCATCCAAGCAAAGCTAAGTAATAATACCTGAGATTAAACATGTAAAATCGTCAAGACAAAGTTGAGTGATATTCATAGGTTTAGCAGTAAACGTGTGGAACACAATAGAATTTGTAAAACACGTAATGGGGGGGATAACTATGTACGTCCATAGTCACGATGCATATTATTGCTGTTTAGTCTCATGAACCGAAGCTTAACTCAAATGTAAGTTCCTCTAGGGAGTATCCAGCCTAAATACTCAAGTATAAACGAATATTAGTGCGTCAAAGTAATCGGGACGGGGATTGTCAATCCCGATGGTTCCACCCACAACATTCGCGCTTAGCGCAAAGCATACGGGACAATTAACGGTTCATGATAGGAGAGGAAACTCAAGGCTAACGTCTAAAAGCAATAATACCATTGAAATCATCTATAAAGCTTACACGTTCAGAATAACATACGAGTTCTGGATAGCAATACAATTTTTAATTGGTTGTGTTCCACCATGTAAAATCTCACCCCGTGTTTAGAAATCATGTACAAGTAAAAGGGGGCTATGAACTCACCTTAGCCACGTGGTAAGTCAATCACGGTACTCAGCAACTGAGTAGAAACAATGGTAGCGAGACGATCACCGACGATATGGATGCCCGGGAAAACGAAAGCCGAAACCTATCAAAATAAGGCGCGCGTTAAGACTCGAACTCAAGTATCGATATGTACTAAATATAACATGACTCAAATGTTTTCAAAGTATTCATGTTTCAAAACCAGTGACACGAACCAAATGAATACATTTATCCAACGTTACACGTTAAAACACTTGAACACTTGAAAATGACCCGTTATACGACGCCAAGTCAACGCAAGTCAAACTATACTTTAACCTTACTTGGACCAGTAGCTAAGTCATTTATATAATGACTAAGCACTTGAATAAGTCATCATGTCCGATGATGAATACTCAAACCCACGCAACACAAACATTGAACTACGTGTCCAAAATAAAAATCAGCAAGTACACCCCGAATGTACACACCGATCTACCCTATCTAGACTTGTCCGTTTTAGATGAAAATTGGTGTCAAGGTCACTCATAACCTGTATAAGACCTCACCAAAATTTGAGCCAAAGTTCACACTTTAAAATCCATCAGCTCGACACTTTACTCGACTCCAAATTTGGGACAGATTTGTGCACTTGTTTTGTAAAACTGTTTGGACCACTTTAAAAGTACTAACTCGACAATCCGTCTTTTGAAATCACTACTAGACTCATAAAAATCAGTTTGTAAACTTTGAAAACCAGTAGATACATTTATCTAACCAAGCTTAAAGTCCCCGAGAGTCGACCCAAAATCAGCCACAATTTCGGATTGTGCCGACTTGCGTCTCCCGGTACACGAAAATTAAAACTACCATAACTTTTGACTCGTAATGACTTAGAAGCTCTATCTTATACCTAAACGACCGTCTCGGAAAACTCTACAACAATTTTAACTAATATTAGCCTTTCACAGACCTTAAACCCATGAAACATACTGTTTAAGGCTACTGTCCCAAATTAGATTTTTAGAAAACATGACAAATCAAATTTTCAACCAAATCCACTCATACCCATACCTCTAGGATCACTATACTATCATTCTTATCAACCAAACACTCCTAAAAACACTTGCATGCAAAATCTAACAAAATCAAAGATCAAAAATACAATTTTTAAGGATTAAAATGTGATGATCTTACCAAAAACAATGCATGCAAGATGATTTAAACATCAATCCACCATGAAATCATAACTTCTCTTTAAGTTGATGCATTTGCTTGAATTTGATATCATTAGAATCACAAGAAAAATCTAAGAATGGGTCTTTATTTTGTTTTGATTAAATCATGGTGGTTGATGGTGTTTTGAGGTGGTGAAGCTCACGGCAAAAAGGGGGTGGGGAGGGAGTTGGTGTGTTTTTTTTATAGAATGCATGTATGTGTTTTTGTGTAAAAAATTGATTGATAAATGTTGGTAGTGGAGGGACCTAAGTTGCCAATTTCCAAACTTGTGGACTTAAAAACAATTAATAGTTTTAAAGGGTAGAAAATGGTTATTGGTAAATATTGAAAATATTTACGGTGCTCGGGTTTCGTAAAAATACTTTTCAAAAGTTACAATGCATCATAAAAATGATTATATGATTTCCCGACATGGATTAATACGTAATTAAAACGAAATCGTCGAAAATATTAATTATCGAAACAATCGATAAATAAACGTAATATTTTGGGCATCCGTCGGTATCGCGATCACCAGGAATTCTCGTAGTACATTGATTTTGAATAACCTCGTTGTAAAACGCACGCGGGTGATTTTAAATCAAAAACATTGATTTAAATTAAATATGGAAAAATAAAATAAACATTTTATAATTCCATACAAAGTATTTATCGATGATCAGAAAAATACTTAAAAAGTATAATTTACAAATATCAGGATTTACATATAGCAATACAAGAAAACGTAATACGTTGGAAAATTCAGAAACACGAATGAAAAGAATAAAATAATGCTGGGAAAGTACGGGTTCTCACATCTTCAGCTCCGCATCTAGTACAACACGGGTTATTAGTTAGATTACGAGCAACTCGTTGTACATTCGAGAGCAAACGGTCATGCAGGGCCAACCACAAAAATATTCTAATACGCTCCGACACCGGAGCTTTCCATATTATATCCCATTTCTTGTCGCATTGAGGGTTATCTTCATTTCGGATGAGGCTAATAGCATATTTAATGGAAAATTTTCCAATACTCGAGCCACCCCAATACATGTAATCTTCATCTTCGCAACCCGAACTCACATGGTGTGATGCAATGACTTTAAGGGAATCAGGAGACAAAAAGTTAGATAATTCATCCCACTTCCACTCACCATTTCCGTTTGTGTTCCAATATTCATTGACTGTCTTGTCTTGATCTTCAATAGGTATGGGGGAGATTGCCATTTTCGAAAGTGGGACCTCAGATTCCCAACAGTAGTCCCAAAAAAGAGTGTGACGACCATTCCCCACATTAAATCTCGTCCCTTGCCTAACATATTTAGCATTTTCAACTATTCCTTGCCAAACGTTAGAGGAGTTCTTTTTAGCACAAAACATATCAAGGTCGCACCTGCCCTTACAGTACTTAGAACGCATAACCTGTGACCATAGAGACCTTGGTTCTGCCAGCATTCTCCATCCAAGTTTGGTAAGAAAGGCCGCATTGTCTTGTCTCATAGAACGAATATCAATGCCTCCTTCTTTTCTTTGTTTCTAAAGCATGTTCCATGAAAGAAGGTGAATTTTTCTGATCATCAGAGCCTCCCCATATAAACATCCTAAATTTTCGATCCACGAAGTCACAAACAGATCTAGGAATTTTAGATGTTTGCATCGAGTAGTGTGCGAGAGAAGACAAGACTGATTTGGTGAGAGTTGTTCTTCCTGCGAGTGAGATACACTTAGCCTTCCACCCACTCAACCTTTTGTCAACCTTATCAATGATATGCTGAAATGTGGCCTTGGTAACTCTTCCATTAATAGTAGGCATTCCGAGATAGAACCCCAAGTCATCAGTATGGTCTATTCCCAGAATTCCGCTTACTTCATGCGCTCTCTCTTCTGAAACGTTACTTAAGAAATAAACACGTGATTTCAGAAATGATATGATCTCCCCAGAAGAATCACAAAAGCGTTGTAAACAATCCTTAATCAAACACGCCTGTTCTGAAGTTGCCTCGGCAAAAGAACAATATCATCTGCAAAAAACAAATTTGTAATCATCGGTCCACCGCGACTGCAATAAATTGGTTTCCATTGACCTCGTTCAACCGCTTCTTTGATCACGTGGTTCAACCGCTCCATACACATAACAAAGAGATAAGGAGAAAGCAGGTCACCTTGGCGAATTCCCCTAGAGGGACGAAACTCATCAGTAGGTTCTCCATTCCAAAGAATTTTCATGGAGGGTGTAGTGACACATAACATGATTATCTCAAGTAACAACTGTGGAATTTTCATTTCAAGTAAAGTATCCCGAATGAAATCCCAACGAAGTCGGTCATATGCTTTAGCTAAGTTAATCTTAATTGCCATATATCCTTTCTCCCCTCGCTTCTGTTTCATCGAGTGTAATGCTTCCTGAACAATCACGATGTTATCAGTAATTTGTCGGCTAGGAACGAAAGCACCTTGGGTTGGTGAGATCATATATGGAAGAATCTTTTAAGCCCAATAACTTTTGTAACCGTCTTATACAAGACATTGCACAAACTGATCGGTCTAAATTGAGAGACATTTTCAGGGTGATCAACTTTTGGAATAAGCACTAGGAAGGTTTCATTGAGCCCGTCCGGAATTTCTTGACCATGCAAAATTTTCAAAGCGGCTTCACAAAAACTATCTTGAACAATATCCCAATGTCGTTGAAAGAAAATAGCTTGCAAACCATCTGGACCCGGAGCTTTGTAAGAACCCATAGAAGATATGACCACCTTAATGTCGTTAATCGTAAAAGGCCTCGTGAGCTTCTCATAATCAGAATCATGGATGGGTGGAAAGTAGTTGGTAGGTAACTGTAAGTGAGTATTAACCTGGCCCGTGTTCGTATACAATTCTGTAAAGAAAGAGACCATAAATTTTTTTAGTTCATCTTGGTCGAAGATCCACTCGTCGTTATTATTTTTTGAGGCCTCAATCCTGTTGAATTTTCGACGAATGATCGTTGATGTGTGAAAGTAAGTAGTGTTACGATCCCCGTCTCGAAGAGATTCCATTCGAGATTTCTGAAACCATAACTCTTCCTCTTGCGCAAGAACGTTATTATATTCACATTGGAGGTGAGCCTCAAGCTTTAAGAGGTAAGCACTGCTTCCCTCAGTGAGAGCTTTTTGAAATCCTGCAATGCGATACCAAAGATGGCGCTTTTTTCTAAATATATTTCCAAAGGTATTCTTGTTCCATTCTTGAAGATCTTCTGCAAAAATTTTGAGGAAAGGCACAATTGGAACATCATTTCGCCATGTTGTCTTGACAAAGTTATGAAAATTTTCGTGAGACAACCAAGCTGATAGAAATCTAAATGGTTTTTGCAGACCAGTAGTAGCATGAACAAACCCACTTGTATTTATGAGCAATGGTGAGTGGTCAGAGTTAATAGCTGGTAGATGCTTAACAGATGCCTCCTCAAATCGAGTCCGCCAATTCAAGTTACACAACCCTCTATCTAACCGTGCAGCCTTTCGGGTTTCAATTGTTTTACCTCTAGTCCATGTGAATTTCGCGCCCGAGTATCCCAAGTCAATAAGAAAGTTATTCTCAATCCAATTTTTGAATTGATTGCATCTCTGGTGCATATCATAATTACCACCATGTCGTTCGTCAAGTGTGGTCGTCTCATTAAAATCCCCCGCTAAAAGCCATGGCTCAGTTACAGTCCTTGAAAAGGTTGATAGGTTATCCCAAAGATCTTGTCTTTTAGTAATGTCCGGGCTGGCATAAATTGCACAGAAAATCCATGGTTCCTAATCATCTCGTGAGATCCTTACTGTAAGTTGTTGGTTATGGTAGAAAATGATATCAAGATTGACTAGTGTTTTCTTCTAATATAGCCAAATGCCTCCACTATGCCATGCTACGTCTACCCGAGCATGACCATCATATTGAATTTGGTTACCAAGACGTTCTGCTCGGTCACCATCAAGTTGAGTTTCTACAAGCGTAATTACACTAAGCTCGTTCATTCGCATTATTTCTTTTAAAGTTTTAAGAAAGTTGGAGCTTCCAGCACCTTGGACATTCCAAACCAATAAACTTAATGGCTTGAGATTCTCTAAGTTTCTAGAGTCTCTATCTTTCATGATACAACACATGGTAGTTAGGTGAACCATGAAGGTCAAACATGATCAAACTGATCATAGGTCTTCTCAAGAGGCGACGTTGTCAAGCACAACGTATCCTTTAGGGCGATCATCTGGTTCCATGTTCGAATGAATTAAACTTTCTTCTATCCCACCTTTTGCATTGATACCATCATTAGGCACTTCTGGTTCATAAGGGTTGTTTATGGTAGTGGTATTTTTGACATGCTGAGTTTTTTGAAGAGTCGATGTGGAAGTGAATGTGGGTGATGGACGAGAGTTGGGGTCTTAGTTTTCGTTCGAAGTGGTGACTGCTTTTGTGGCACTTTTATTGGCATTGAGTTTAGCATTAGTTGTCATGGATTTTTTGGCATATTGTTGAGGCTTGTTATTCTGCTGAGGTGTCTTCGTCTTGGCTCCTCTATTCCCATTAAAGGATGCATTTAACTGATCATTATGTGTAGATTTACCAACGTCAAACTTTTTTAGTATATTAGCATCTTCAACATCTATCACCATCGTGGTGTCTTCTTCAGTCGGCTGTTGTGTGCTCAAGTCATTGATATCATTTTCCGTTGTTGCATTTTGTAGGTCGTCCACCATATGTTCGTATGTTTGATTTGTTTCCTTATGTATTTTTGCACTATCCTCTCCTACCATATCAGCTAGTGCTCCAAACCTTGACCCTCCAGTATTTTTTTGTCGCTGAGGTACATCTTTTTTATTCTCATTCCTTTCACCATTCTTGGTAGTCTCGCGGAACTTCACATTTTCCTTTATATTGCGTTTCCTGGCTGGTTTCTTAGCGTGCATCCATGAACCATATGGTTCATTAAGTTTAGGTTCCTGATTCACAGCAGCAGTGCCATTATTATCCTTGGCTTTGTCGTTTTTTCTTGATTCTGCTTCTCTATAAAGGCTACATTCCTCTTTGCAATGTACAATTTTTCCGCAATCAAAACATATTAGTTTGAGGCCTTCCCATTGGATGTGCCATCTCCTATTGTGCAAACGAAACATAGACAACAGAGGTTTAGTGAGGTCAACTTCAACACTAATTCTAGTGAATTGAGCTCGCTCCATAGTTGTAGTAGTTTGATCCACTCGAACAATTTTTCCAACTTTATCAGCTAGGCGTTTAAGGAAGTTAGCATCCAAATACTCTATTGATAAGAAAGGAATGCGAATCCAAGCAGTAAGAAAACGGATAGGTGAATCATCAGGGACAAAATCATCGACCCATTTCCTTACAGTAAGGTAACTATCATTAATCATCTAAGGGCCATGAGTCAAAACATAATTGTAATCATCCATACATGTAAATTTTGCAATATAACAGTCATAGCCAAAGTCAATGAGTGAAAGACCTCCCTTCAAACTCCATTTCTGTTTAAGTTTCTTCATGAGTTGATAGTACCCGACCTTTCTACCAAACATTTTGACAATGAGTGTATTTTTCCATGGACCTCAAAGCCTTTTTTTCTCCTCTTTAGTTAACAGTATAGTTGGACATCGCAGGTCCTCGTGTTCTTTTGGAATTGGTTCATCGTCATCTAAGACGTATTCATCTTCTTCCATGACCATATCCATAAGAGTACCAAATTGCTGAGAGTTTCCCAATGTGGGACCGTTTCTTAGTTGATTAACATAAAAGTCTTCCACATGATCAGTCATCAGTTGGTTGGGCGTGTATTGATTGGGCGTGTATTGATTTGGTGAATGATTAGTTTCGGGAACCACCGAATCCATGCTTTAGGATTCAAAGGTTGAATGAAAAGATTGTAGATCATATGTTTTTCTTTTGATTTTTTTATTTGATCGAGTGATTAGATCTTGTTCTTGTGGTGAAGGAGTTGAATTAGGGGTGGAAACCATTATTTTTAAGACAGTGGTTTATATAGCCGTTTCTTACGAAACAATTCTATCGGCAAATTAATGTAACACGACAACCAAATACAACACCTAATTATACATTTATACGTCACAAATACTCATAGGTGTTGTTTGTTTATTAAGAGACTCTAAATTTAAATTTGATTCGTACATTTAAATCTGAATATTTGATAAAAAAACATATAAATCTGATATTCATCTGAATCTGAATTAACGGATTTGAATCAACTAAAGTTTACAATTTAAACATAATACGAGTGCATTCACACAAAAAAAATTAACTTTACTAGATATAAGATAACAAAATTTATAATAAAATCGATTTAAAGCTAAAAATCTTTTAAACAAAACAGGCAATCTCATGTTTATTTGACTAAAATAAATATGTCACAGTTTAAATCTAACTTTAAAACGATAAACTAAATTGATCATGTTAGAGTTAGAGTTAACATACATGAAACCAAACCCTTCAGTTTGAACATTATCGTCATAAATCATGTTTATTTGACTAAAATAAATGTGTCGGAGTGTAAATCTAACTTTAAAATGATAAATTGAATCGATCACGTTAAAGTTAACATACATGAGTCCGAAACCAAACCCCTCAATTTGAACAATATCCTTACAAATCATTTTATAAACTCTTTATCTAGCAAAATATATGCAACGATTTTAAAAGACAAAGGTGAAATAAGAAAAGAATGAAAAAAACCACCCAAATAGAAATAACAAAAAAAACAAAAATTAAGAATAAGAAAAATGACATTAAGTGATGTTAAGAAATCCCATATACATCTATCTCAATCAGACATTTTTGTCTCTTACTGCCTCTTAATGATTAAAAAAACAAACGCTCTTAACACTGATTGTCTCTTAGTGCATCTGAATGATGAAATAACAAACAGTCATAATAACCTAAATGTCTGACTACATCTGAATGAGTCAGATTAAGACGATGTTAAAAGGCATTTCTAAAAAAACAAACACCACCTTACATATGCATAAGTGATGGAAAATATAGTGAAGAGTTGGTAGATGAAGATAACCCAGTTGATTATGTTCATGTTGACATGGAAACATTTGATAAGAACAATGCTGATAGAATGGGAAATGTTTGTAGAGAGAATGAGTCCAATGCAAATGATATACTAGATTTGGATGTTGATGCGATTGATACTAAAGAGTTTGAGAGTGCTTCAGATGAAGATGGGCTGGACAGAATTAAACAAATAAAGTTAAGACAGTTGAGAAAGCAAAACAAGCCAAAACATGATGACGTTCATTAGTGCTACTTTTATGCGAGACGAGAATTTGTGAGTAGAGAGGAGGTTAAACATAAGGTGCACACACTCAAATAAAACAAGGAGATAATTATTTTTGAATAAAAAAGATAAACAAAGAGTTAGAGCTGAGTGCAAGGGGATACACAAAAAGCTAGGAAGTAGTCTGCTAGAGAAGATATTCAAATCGTTAAGAATGGTAAGTTTGTCTAGGAGCGCAAAGAGTGTTACTTATGTGTTGTGCAAGACCAAAGGACATAATAGAAGCAGCTGCAGAGGTTCTAGAATAGGTCAAGGTAGCAAGAAAAAAATAGGCAAGGGGCACGTAACAAGAAAAAGTATGGGCAATGTACAAGTGTTAGAAAAGGTATTATAACAGGTCAGGGTAACAAGACAAACAAAATCTCAGCAAATGAATCAAGTAGAGTGAACGGTGTTGCAAATAAGTAGAAGACTAGTCATGTTTCTCAACCTACCTAAACTTCAAGCATTGCTGCAAACAAATCTAACAAGGGAAAAAGTATTGCTTCCTCATCATAACCATCATGGAATCAAATCATATGGTCTCATAGGATTATTCTAAATCTAGGATAGTTTCAAGTTTTATGTTTTGTTTTACTGTTTTAATGGTGTTTGTTTATGTACCAAAGACTTTGTTTAGTTTCTGGTACTGTAATCCTTTCAGATGACTTTCTTTCATGGTAATGATGTTTTAGGTATGTTTTTTAAGGATCTTAATGTATGAAAGGTATTATTTTGGGACCAATCCTTTGTGATGTGACATGCTTAGGATAATGTATTTTTAATGTCATTTGCTTACAGTTGACTAGCATATAAGGTCACTCATACAATACCACACAATCTTACCCATTAAAGTACAAATGTACTATAAACCATTTGTAGGTACTTCATATTCATATAAAAACAAAATGTAGTCAATGAATATCTCATAACATATCAAAATAGAGATAACTTAGATTCAATACAAAAAGATCATAATATTATGTCATTGAGTACAATCAAACACCAAAATTGGTCTTTTGCGTCCACATACTTCTTAAGCATACTAAACATAACATAAATATCACAATCAATAACTGCTTAAACAATCTTAGTGACCTAAATATACACAGGAAATCCCAACTAAGAAAGACATAAATATTTCCTAATCCTTAATCGATCTTGTTCAAAAACATTTCTTCCCCTTAACAATCCTGGTATATGGAAGTAACTCCTTGATAGATGAAGGGATCAAACCAATCAATGAATGGATATTCAGAGCCCTACAAATACAACGATTTAAATTAAACCGTATGAACCCTAATTTAAAACATTAATCAATCGAACTTTAATAAACCATATTACCATTATTGGATATGCATAAAAGCTACGACCAAGGTTATAGTTGGTCAAGGATGTACGAATAACTACAACACGACCACAAGCACAAAGTATCATTTTCAATTAAGATTTATGTTTATGTGTGTGGTTTACTCAGGGTAAGAAAATGAAGAGGCAAATGAAAAAATAAAAGGAAAATATTTTATAGCGTTTGAAAAATTAAAGACAAAAAAAAGGACAAAAGTACCCCCACGTGCATGACGGTAGGGAAACCCAGTTAAAAATACCAACGAACGTTTTGGATTGGGATGAACAGTGTTATCAAACTATGAGATAAAGAGGAACCAAGAAATAAATATATCTAGGGACAATGGTAGTGATTTTGGTCGAAACACAGGGAAGAATGGTGCGACTTACTATACATTAAACAGTACTACGGATATGATTTTTATGGACCAGATGCATTTAACAAAAAGATAATAATAAATCAAAAATTTTAAGCATAATTAACAGTACGTCACAAATATCCACGGGTGTCCCAAATCCCTCGGGACATCCTTTGGTTCCATCTGTGGGTGGTACAACTTACATAAAATAGACACGTGCTACTACCTCCTATTAGACAAGCATAATCTAACGTCTATTATGTCCATGGAGACTTATACCAAGAGCGTCGCAAAATGCTTGTTGATCTTTCTGACAAATCATTTTACACATCACCATCATCATACGGATCATGCTCATTAGCCTCTTTTCAACGATCATATAAAACCTTACTTAAATCGCCTCATCCGCTCTTAGGCTCTATTAAGCTCGTTGTTTCGTCAAAAACAAGTTCCACGTCACTTCCACTATCCTCATCAACACGATCATCTCACTTAGAAATACCATTAACAATATCAGCCTTAAGATTCGTATTTGTACCCTTAGATGTTAATGCCATAGACGCTTAATTTTTTGCACCTACATTTGAAAAAGATTCTTCGTTTGAGTCTTACCATAATTCTTGTCCTCTATATCTCGGTCCCTCGTTTCAATAATTGAAAACAGATTATGATTTTAACAACCCCATTATCAATAGTATTTTACTTGCTTGTTTCCACATGCTTACATGGTGATGATGTGTTTGAGACATGCATCTAAACAAATTTAAATTTGGTATTAAAACCATAGTTTTACCCAACTTGTTTCTTTCCACCATGTCTAGTATCGCTTTAGTTCATATTTTTAATACCTCAAGAACCATTAACATGAACCTCATCTGGATTCATGAACTTAGTAGGAACCCTTATAGAGCATAGGTCCAAAGAATAGCCAAAGTCCATTCAAATTTGACATTTAGTTGGGTTATACTCATAATCCACGTGAATTAAATGCAAGACATATACACCACCTTCAATTTTAGGCACTCGTATAACCATAGTGTCTTTCAACTCGCATTAGCTCAAAGATCAATCATTGTTCTCATAAATTAGATAGACCTCATGCACATAGAGGTTGTATATGTATCTAGCATCAAAGAGGTGTCAAGTTTTGTAGCCATAACACTCAATCCATCCTCCATGAACACATTGATAGAAATATCATGGAGTTTAATCCATACTAGGACACTTTTAAGTATTCCTTAGAAAAATTCACCATATGAGACCATTTACGAATAATCAGTGACACATTACGTATCACACGTCATCTACTTTTAAGCATTGTTTCATACGAGTGCTTGAGTTTCATTTAATAAAGAAAATGCTTATTGCATTCTGTCATTGACCATAGTACGAACAAGCCCAAAAAGATTGGACACATTCTTAACATATTTAACTCTTACAAAAAAACATATGCAAAATTCTCGAAGCGTTTTTTGATCTCTAAGACATATTTCAAGAGAACATCAATAATCATCCTCATTACCAGCCCAACTATTAAGGTATACAATATAAAAGAGTAGATGTGTGCGTTTAACATAACAATTTTATGTAGAATTTCTCATTCTATAGACAAGTATAAGTGATTGTTTACAACAAATCAGATAAGGTTGGGCGTAACAAGTTACTGGACGACACATTTCCCTCTTTTCAATGATACGTCTTGTCTACTACAAACTACCTAACAACGTGCCTTAGGATGTGAAAAAGAAATAGAAGATGGTGTTGTAGACCTGACTTCTCATGTTGGTTTATCACTCCCTTCTTTAGTTTCCCCACACTCTTCATTTTCCCTAACATCTTCACCATAGCAATTTTGTCATCCTTAATAGCATATAGAACAGCCTTACCCTTCCTAACATCCTTTCCCTTTCCAGAATCATTATCATTTCCAACACTTTGCGGTATTTACTTATCTTAAACAACAAAACTATCTAAATCCAAAAATTGATCAAAGTCTAATAACGCCTTATTTATACATGTTTGTAATGATGCATTTGTCCTTGTTTGATATGTAAATAAATAAATTATGTGTTGAATTGTTACTAATAAGGAGTATTGTTTTAATTATAGTGAAGGAATGAAAATATGAAGCAAAGAAGTGAAGAAATAAAAAGAAAAGGACTAGAAAATAAATTGTGCTGAAAAAGAGCCAAAGTGCGGCGCACAACTGAAAAGTGCAGCGCACATTCAATGAACTACGATTTTGGAGAACTATCCAAAGTGCGGCGCACAAAAGAAAAAGCGTGGTGCACATTTTCAACTCAGAAGTGCAGCGCACATTTGAGAAAGTGCGGTGCACATTTTGCTGCAGTTACACATATTAAGTGCCATTATGCATGGCAATAATGTGGAGACTCTTGGTATACTTCTAGGTCTCCTTGGATACGTTTTTGAGGTTATAAAATGGACCTAAGTCAGGCATTGTAATCATCCAACTTCATTCCATAAAACTCCATTGTTACAAGGTTTTGAGAAATGAAGGATTTTCCAATCCTTGATTATTGTTACTAGTGAACCTTAGTTGGTTCATGCTCATTGTACATGTGGAAAAGAAACTAAGTCAGAATCATTGTATGTTTGCAATAAGTTGATCAAAACTTATATACACTTTGGAGCAATATATTGAATTCACTTTTGTTGGTATAATTCTCATTTCAGTTATGTTATTTATTTCCTTTAATTTACATATTGTTGAGATGGTTATTTTTACTATTATTATGGAGTAGTTTGTTGTGCAAATGGTTAAGGATTAACATTCTTATGATTAGATAGATTTATATTGCTTTGCGAGGGCAAAGTGCGGCGCACAATTAGTTTTGTGCGACACACTTTCCTCCTTGGTTCGTGACTATGAGTATGATTTAGATGCTTTTATATTATATGCTATTATGTAAGACCATTGTTATATGTTGAATTTATTCATGATCATAACTAGTACTCATGTGAATAGATGAATTTCATGTCATCTAGTAATGAATCTTGTTATTTAATTTTGCCGCGGTTAGTGGAATAAAACATATAACAACTCTTGCCTAATCTCATCTACTACTCTAGTTATCGAAAACATGCATAAACCATTCTTAATGCTTTTGATATGACATGTGTTGGGTCTAATAGATGTAGATCTTGCAGCCTGTCAGGACCGGTGAATGACTTCTGTAATCACAAGTCAAATCACAAAGAGACTCTATACACAATATGAATGTAGAATACAAATACAATAAAGAAGAACAGAATAACTATAAAGACTTGATCCTTTCTAAGGATTTCTAATATTGATAAATCACTAGAACTATGTTTTTGTGAAGGTGTATATAACCCTTCTGCCTAAGGTTCCTTTTATACTACAAGGAAACCCTAATACAGCATTAAAGAAAACGTGTAAAATTGATATGCATATCCTTTCCTAACATATCTCATGCATATCCTAACAGAATATTAAGTAAATAATAAAGTTTGACTTCGACTAGGACCAGGAGCAGGACTTGCTCCTACTATTACTAGGACCAGGAGGAACTACATACCTCCTAGTCTACCTATTACATTTAACTATTACAATGGTCCTAACAATCCTCCCCTAAACTTGAATTTGACCTGTTGAGTTCAAGTTTCCTGGAAAACGTGCAAATAAAGCCCGAGGATTGTATCAGCAAACAAATAGCAGCATCATAAAGATAAGAATCAGAGTAACCGCCGCAACATGAAACACTAGAAGCTTCTCCAAAGCTTGGAACAAATCAGCATCGTGTTGAATCTTCTCAGCAACATGAGCAGATTTGATGAGCCATTACCAAGTAGCTGCTCGCTCTTGGGCTAGCCAGTCTTTCTGGTGGAATAAGCATCACCCTGGGAGACTAGAACCCAACCCAACTCTTAGAACGTGAATCAATGGTGAGTGGGAGTACCCTGATGATTTTAGGCAAACCATCACAACCGTCAACGGATTTGATACGTCTTTACCAGAAGCCGTACCCCTCTGGACTCGCCAACTCTTAGCAATGAAGCATCGGTGAGTTGAAAACCCTATAGATTTAAGCAAGCTATTACAGCTATCAACGGATTTGATAAGATCTTTACCAAGAGCCGTACCCCCTTGGATTAGCCACTTTTCAGTCCAAGACTATGGCAAGTGAAAACCATCCAGTTTTGGGTAACCTGGCAACCATCAACGGATTTGAGAATCGCACTAGGAGCCGTACCCTCAAGGTGAATCAACTTTTCCTTGTCGATTAGACATGGTAAGTTGAGAACCATTTGTTGTGTGGACCACAGTCCAACACCAAGTGAAACCAAGTACCAGTACAAGCACAAATCAGTAACCAGAACCCACAATGTGAAGCAGCCAAGGGTATCATACTCACAAGTATAAAATCCAAGATGTGTTAAAAGTATAAGCAGATATTATATAAAAAGTATATATATTTTTTTTATTTTTTTTTTATAAATTGTTTTAAGTTAGTCTAATTTTTTAATGTTTATTCTTAT
The DNA here is from genome assembly GCA_025667525.1 of Glebionis coronaria. NCBI lineage: Eukaryota > Viridiplantae > Streptophyta > Magnoliopsida > Asterales > Asteraceae > Glebionis > Glebionis coronaria. The sequence goes on along the minus strand of CM046874.1, from coordinate 627,914,681 downwards.
TTGTTTTTTTTTTGTTTTTAACTATAAAGAATGAAATGCACCAATCACTGTACATATTGGTGAAAAGAATGAAAATAAGAACAAATAAACAAAAATACAAAATATAAACACTTACAACCCAATCACATCACAAACCAGAAGCAGCCTTCTTATCTGCTATCAACCGCGCCTGAATTCCTTCCACCAATGCCGTGGCCATAGAGGACTCATTTCCAGATGGAGCATTAGAAATTTGCAAGTGACTAGCCAACATCGCCTCCATCGAAGAAATCGTCAAAGGATAATCCACATCCATCAGCATAAAAACCATATGACCAGATTCTAATTCCAACATATGCACACCACATCCTGCATATAACTTCCAGCGCTGAATCTCCCATTGCATTTGATCCTTCCATATACCCGAAACAGGAGCATGAGGAGGTGCATCGAACATCAGCTTAAGATCAGCCCAGATACGCAGACCAGGCCATGAAGACACAGCCATGGGGTCAAAAGGCATGCTAGAATCCACTAATCCATATAAGGCCATAAGATCCATACGATCAGCCCAAGACAACACACCCTGCAAACCCGAAGCCAAACGCACAGACCCATCACTCAAAGTAATTCTATGGGATACCACACCAGGAAGAGTTATGGAACGCTCAACCGTGTAACCAGTAATGTTCCCATTTCCCAAAGGTAAGTCAGAATCACTGTCAGAAGCTGCATCAATCAAATTCTCAGGATCACGCTTCTCATAAGGGACTGTCTTACCACGGCGAACACGACGAGCTTGTTTCTGGCGAAGCGAACGTCTAGGTGTGGGATCACTAGGTGTGGGTTCAACCTTTACCTTAACCTCAGCAGCAGCAGTGGGAGTAGGAGAAGTAGACTCATGAGTTTGCCCACCCAATGGAGTAATAGGAGCTGCATCAGAAGTAGGAATTGGTTGAGTTCCAGGAACCGGTGGTGATGGAGATGCCATATCCGGGGTAGCAGTTGTTGTGGTTGTAGTAGCAAAGGTGGTGGTGGTAACAGGTGTGGTGGTGGTGGTAACAGGTGTGGTGGTGGTGGCAGGACCAGCAGAAGAACCCAAAGGAGCAACCAAAGGAGAAGGAGAGGTACCAACTGAAGTAGCAACAAAACCCGAAGGACTAGCAGCAGAACCATGAGTAGGAGCAGATGAAGGACCAGTAGAAGCAGCAGGCGAAGAAGAGGTCACACCACGAGGATGGTAAATAAATCTTTCCGGAATTGGTTGACTCTGTCGCTTAACCATACGCTCATAAAGTTCCTTGAGCTCATCAAAAGTTAAAGCCCGAACCCTGTCCCACTTCCAAGGAGCATTAAAATGAGCAGCAGACTGATACTTCACATACGGCTGCATCTGCTTGCGCTCCTCAGTCCTAGATAAAGGTCTGTTCTTTCTCTTTTCCCTAAGCTGTGCAGCAAGGGCCAACTGTTGCTTGCGCATCAATACCATAGCTCTCGGAATACAGTTGTGCTCATCAACATCGTCACCCAAAAGATCTGTAAACTGAGCATAATCCCTGGTGAGAATAGTCAATACCTGCATCCAAGCACTATCACTCCAATGCATGGCATCGTGCTGAACTTGTTCACGCCTCCGCTGTCGAAGCTCCTCATCTGCAGCCCTTTCAACCTCTTCAATCTCAACTTGGATCCGACGAGCAGCCTCCTCACCTAGCCTTTCCTCTTCAAGCTGTCGACGGGTACGCTTGTGAGATGGTGATGGAGCATCAGTCATTGGGGCCTTGCCCTTCAAATCATGGGAGGGACCAGCATTGGAACCAGCAGCAGGACCAGAATCACCATCCATATGAGTGGGAATAGCACCAGGAGAAGGAACACTGGAGGATGTCGGAGGAACCGAAAAATCATCATACACTTTATCAGCAAAGGCATCCTTTGCCAATAATGTCAAACCATCCTCAACATGCCCGTACCCTCCTCATCAGAATCTGAATGGATCACATGCTTCTTTCGGCGTCGTTGCTGAGTTTCCAAAGCTTTGATGCGATCAGCCAGAGGAAGAACAAACTCCCTAGTAAGTTTCCGGTGTTGGTTCAAATCAGCTTCCAATGAAACCATCCTCTCATGATACCTGCGCATAAGATCAAGTAAAGACATAAGTGTAGTAGGCTCCTCCGCCTGCCCACCAAGAGAACTTGGGTCAGGGAAAGCGTCATTGGAGCCCGAAGCAACATATGGGTCAACCTGTGGAGTACTAGTACCAAAAGGTATATCAGCCGAGTGTGGAGCAGGACTAGGAGGTGGAGTCTCCACAAATGGAGACTTGTGTGATGCTGAAGAAGGACCAGCCTTGGAGGGGGATGGTTTTTCAACCACCACCTCCTCAACCAGCTCCTCCTCAACCACATGAGAATGACCACCAGTAGGAGCCTCCTCCTCTATAGGGTCATCATCAATCACAACAAACTCAGGAGCCTCCTCCTCCTCACCCATAGGGCCCTGAGCCAATCCCAACATGGCCTCAGTCAGGGGCCTCCATTCCCTGGTATACCTATGGACCATATTGTAATACACTTTTGCAGTAAGTTTAGACGGCACATGTTCAGTCCTATCACGAGGAATGCAAACCAGTATTTGCTGAAGAAACCTAGGATACATAAGAAACTTCTTTCTAGAACCAGCATTAGATAGATTACTAACCATCCCCTCAAATATATAATGAGAAAAGTTAAAAACTCTACCCTGGGCTAAGCAAATAAGACCAGTAGCCAAGGGAGTAGGGAAAGCATCCCAACTCCCAGACTTGGGACTCATACAATGGATTAGAAAATGCACCAGAAGCTTCCATTGGGGGGAAAACCTATTTTTCTGGAAGTTAAACCTCCCCTCATGTTCGTATCCTAAAGCAGCCATCCCCTCCAATACCTCCGAATTGGGGATGGACTCAGCACCACCCTCATCCTGAAGATGAAGGGAAGATCGAATAGAAGCCTCAGTCACCACGTATGCACGTCCATCTATGGTAGCATGGAGTGCACGTGGACGACCAACCACATCCACAAGTCGAGCAGATGCCCAAAATTTACGAATAACACTATCACAAATAGTGGGACATACAGTAAACGCAAACCTTAGGTTGGAAGCTTCAATGAAATCTAGAATGTCAGCAAAACGATCACGATGTGGACCATCACCTAGATAAGCAACTCGGTTGTGAGCAGGTTGATAAGCAAGAGCAGCCATGGATCTTGATTAATTGATGGAAGAAGGATTTTGGTTAGGGTGGAGATAGTAGGATCGGTTTTGTGTGTGTTTTGATTGAAATGAGTGAGTCAAGGGGTTAAGTTGACCAATAATAAGGAAAAGTGTAACTGTTCATTGACCCCTATTAATGGGGGGTTGCCCTTTCAAATTTATACATAATTGCATAGTAACCACTTGCCCTTTTTAACATAATAACCACCTCCCAATTTACCATAGTTAATTAAAAAGGTAAATACCAGGATTGGGAGCGTTGACCAAAAGTCAAAGCACACAAGGGTCAGACCAGGAGCAAAACGTGATTAACAAAGGACAAAAGGAATGAACAGTGTCCCTGACCAGTACCAGGAGCCAATCACCACTTGACAAGGAAGGATTTTGAACCACCAGAAGCCACCAATTATGACTAGAAGCTGACCATTGAGGAGCAGAAGCCAGTCATTTAAGACCATATCCACCAGAAGTAAGCAAAATCTTCCACCAGAAGTACCACACACTACCAGAACCAATAAAAAATGTTGTTAAAATCTATCAATACGTTAGACTGTCCTACGAATATGTACACAAAGCCTCCCCTTAGGCTTAGCCTCCCCTCAATCCTAGACCTCAAGGATTGACCATCCCAATATGAACCACCAAGTGGTTAAACCGAGGACCATCAAATGCTTTAGTCAGCAAATCAGCAACATTATCATCCGTATGAACCTTAAGAACCTGAATCAACTTCTTCTCATTGGCATCCCGTATAAAATGATGCCGAATTTCAATATGCTTCGTTCGCTGATGAAAAACAGGATTCTTCACAATGCAAATAGTGCTTTGATTGTCAATAAAAATTTTGGTGTTCATAAAATTGAAACCATAATCCAACATCTGATTTTGGATCCACAAAACTTGTCCACAACAACTAGCAGCAGCAACGTATTCAGCTTCTGTTGAAGAAGTAGCTACTATTGTCTGTTTCTTGTATTGCCATGAAATAAGTCGACGACCCAAAAATTGACAACCACCAGTAGTAGACTTCCTGTCATTATTAGCACCAGCATAGTCGCTATCACTATAGGCTTCTAGAACAAAAGGTGATTCTCTAGGATACGATAAGCCCAGTTTCGGTTGAGCCTTGATATACTTGAAAATCTTCTTCACTGCATTTAAGTTCGAAACCGTTGGAGTCACCTGGTGTCTAGAACAAGTACTTACTGCAAACATGATATCTGGACGTGAGGCAGTCAAATACATGAGGGAGCCAATAATAGACCTGTACATGTGAACATTGACCGGAGGGTCTGGCTCATTCTTAAGTTTGATTTTAGCAACTTCATAAGGAGTCGCTGCTGGTCGAAGAGGATCCATGTCAAACTTCTGAAGTATCTCATGAACATATTTATCTTGACTGATGAAAATCCCATCCGATTGTTGCTTGACCTGAAGACCAAGGAAGAAAGAAAGTTCTCCCATCGCACTCATCTGAAATTCGCCTTTCATCAAGTGTTCAAACTCATCACACCATTCCTTCCTAGTAGAACCAAAGATAATGTCGTCCACATAAACCTGAACAAGGATAATGTCCTTGGAATTCCTCCGAAGAAATAGTGTTTTGTCAATAGTACCCCGTCTATAGCCATTCTTTAACAAGAAAGTGGAAAGACGCTCATACCAAGCTCTAGGAGCCTGGTGTAACCCATAAAGAGCCTTGACCACCTTGTAAACTTTCTTGGGATGAAGTGGATCAACAAAGCCCTTAGTTTGAGTGACATACACCTCCTCATCAATTTTGCCATAGAGAAATACACTCTTGACATCCATTTGAAACACCGTAAAGCCCACATAAGAAGCAAAAACCAAAAACAGACGAATGGCCTCTATCCTTGCAACCGGAGCAAAAACTTCAGTGTAGTCAATGCCCTCAATTTGAGTGTGGCCTTGGGCGACAAGCCTAGCTTTATTCCTTACTACAATTCCCCGTGCATCCTTCTTGTTCTTGAGAATCCATTTGGTATTGATTGCTGTCTTTCCATCTGGTAAGTCAACCAGAACCCAAACATTCTGAAACAAGAATTGCTGCATTTCCTCCTGCATAGCCTCCACCCAACTTTGATCCTCAAGAGCATGAGAAAATGACCTAGGTTCCACCTGTGAAAGAAAACAAGCAAACAAACAGTGTTGAAAGTCCGTATGATTATTACGCTTTTGATCTTCAATATAGCTCACAAGAGCATGATGATCAGACGAGGCCTTCTGCTGCATTCTGCGTGTCTTGACAGTAGAACCAGGATCTCCAATGATTTGGGTGGTAGGATGATCTTTGTGTGATTGCAAAACCGGATTGGAAGAGACCTCCACTTCTGGTGCCAAGTTACTGAGATCACCAACAAAGTCAGCATCATATGAGGCCGTGTTGAAAATCCCATCTACTGGTTGTTTATGAATATCATCCAGCTTGGTAGAAGACTTCTTTTGATGGTTCCCCAAATCAGAAGGACTGGAGAAACGAGTATTAGAACCAGACGCACTAGCCGGAGTACCAGTAGGTGATAAGCTAGCATTAGGAGCAGAAGCTGGATTACTAGGAGCAGCTTTGTCAGTAGGATCAGTCAAGGGAAACTCAAAACCGCCTTGATCAGCTGCTGTAGTAGCTTCTTGTTGTTGTTTGAGGAGAGTGTCAAGAGCTACTTGGGAATCCAGTACATCCAATGGAGTTGCATCACTAGGAGGAGTAGGAGAGACAGTGGTGGAGTAGGATGGAACCACAAAAATGTCATCCTCATCATCTGAATCAGAAAGATTAGAAGGAACACCAGTACTAGAAGTTGCAAACACTTATGGTCCTGCATCATGGTTAGTTTTGAAACGAAAATATCCTAACGAATCACTAAGATAGTCAAGATCAAAATACCATTCAGGACCCTTGCCTTGGATGTTTGACTTCTCTTCAAAATACCTGAGATTTATAGTTTCAATGATCCGCTTGGCTTGGAGATTGTAGACACGATAAGCCCGAGAATGAGCTGAATATCCCACAATGTATCCTTCATCTGCCTTGCCATCAAACTTCCCCAAATAATCACTAGTATTCAGAATGGTGACTGGACACCCAAAAGGCTTCAAATGAGCAATATTTGGAACTTTGCCTGTTAGAAGCTCATAAGGAGTCTTCTTGTGAGGATTGGTAATAGAAACCCTATTCAAAATGTAACTTGCAGTATTAACAGCTTCTGTCCAGAACATGGTTGGAAGCTTGGAATCGGCAAGCATAGTTCTTGCTGCTTCTATTAGTGTCCTATTCTTTCGTTCTGCCACGCCATTCTGTTGAGGAGTCCTTGTTGCACTATAATCTCTTTTGATGCCTTTAGCATTACAAAGTGCGATGAGGTCTTTATTCTTGAACTCGGTTCCATTATCGCAACGAATACCTTTAACCTTCTTGGTCAACTGGTTCTCAATTAGGGTAAGAAAATCCCTAAGAATTGAGTAGGTCTCACTCTTGGCAGCCATGAAGAACACCCATGAAAACCTGCTATAACCATCAGTTACCACCAGACAGAATTGCTTGTGGTCAATGCTTCTAATGGAAGTAGGACCAAATAAATCCATTTGTAGTAGCTGCAATGGTTTAGTAATAAGACTAAGAGCAGTAATGGCCTTGAAGGATGCTTTGTGTTGTTTGCCTTTGCTGCAGGCAACACAATTTATATCATTTCTAAACGACTTAGGAGGTAAACCAGAGACCAGATTCAGATGTGCAAGTTTGTGAATGGTCTTGAAGTTCACATGCCCCATCCTTCGGTGCCATTGCGTAGCTTCATCTTCTGAGGCTTTAGCAACTAGACATGCTAGCTGACCAGTAGGATTGACTTCATTCAGCTTGATACTATAGAGATTGTGTCTTCTAGGGATTCTGAGGAGAACTTGTGAGTCATCCAGAAGCTGAAAGTCTTTGGAGAGCACAAGTGCATCAGTATCGGTGAAGAGAACAAACTGCTTCTTGTCACAAATCTGAGAGACAGATATCAAGTTGAAATGCTGAAGTGCTTCCACGTAGTAGACCTGCTCAAAATTTAGATTTGGCGTCTTAATTGTTCCTTTGCCAGTGATTCTGCCTTCACCCCCACCAAAATAGACCTTGCCTCCATGAAATGGTACAAAGTTAGAGAGAATACTTTTATTGCCAGTCATGCTCCTGGAGCAACCACTATCAACAATGCGTAGACTAGGATCCTGGTATGGAGTAACCTACAACAACAAGATAATAACAATGCAAAAGTTAGTGTCTTAAGGGGACCCAAACCTTTTCAGGTTTGAGCCTGCCTTGTGGATCTTTAGAAGAGTGCCAAGAAGATTGATGAGATCCACCGTTGTTACTTGGTTGCCAATGCATCATATGGGTATTATTATTTGACCAAGAACAACCTGCTGAGGGCTTAACAGCAGTTCCCAAATTTCCCAAACCAAAATACGTGTGGTCCAAATTATGTGGATAAACTGGATTAAAATTTTGAAAATAATTACTAGAGGTTTGTAATCCAATGTTTCTCCAATGATCAGGCACTAAAGGAGAGGACCTTCTAGAAGAAGAAAACGATCGAGCACTAGGATTAAGTCTTCTAGTAGCATATGGGGCAGCTCCTGGTGGACCAGGAGCAGGACCAGCATGATTAACAGAAGCATGTGTGTCATAATAATCACAATCTTTAATTAAATGAAAGGCACTGCCACAAACAAAACATGTTTTGAAAGACCTTTTATTAGAATGAGATTGTTTCATACTGCCTACTTTATTACACATAATTCTAGGAGAAACATTCTTCCTAGGATTCAATAAACTAGGACCAGACACACTTGACATAACAGCAACTCTTTCTTCACACTTCCTAGCACCAGTAGCAGCATGATCATTCAACTTGGAACTTGTAGGTCTTGACTCTTCACTTGAACCACTAGATGCAGAGTCACTGGCTTTGTCACTGAAAGTACATGAGACAAAGTCATTAGTATTAGTAGAACTTGTTGGGGACTCAAGCATCTGTGGTCCATCCAAGTCATTATGCCATGAAGTGGGCATAAAATTTCCAGTAAGAGGAGGAGGGACAGCATGCATTTCTGCTGCTGGTTTAAACCTATTGTAACTAGGTTTTCCCTCATCCTCTTTGTCGGCATCAAAGACACTTGAAAAAGATAAATCAAATACATCTTCTGAATCAGTATATTTTTCAAATCCTAAACCTCTTTTAGTTCTACCAGACATGCTACTATTAATTAATTTTGAAAGATTTTTAGGTGCCTTTTGCCATTTTTCAAATCTTAGCATTGTAGCATCTAATTTTCCTTGCATCTCCTCTTTTTCTTTGATACTAGCATCTCTTACTATTTCTGTATATTTAAGCATATTTGTCGTGTTTTCTAAATCGATGCTTAGTATCCTGATTTTATCCTCATACGCACGTTGAGTATCTTGTAACCACCTCTTTTGTTGTTTCAATGTGTTTAATGAAGCCTTATAGGCTTGAACCTCTAAAAAGTACTTATCATTTTGATCATTTACTTCATTAAATTGGGACAACAATTCTGAGTATTTATCATGACAACCAATAGGACAATGTTGTACCTGAGGTGAGATGCCCATAAGAGCAAACTCGTCTGCTTCTTCTGCATCAGAGAGATTCCCAGCAATCATTGCAAACACGTCAGTCGAGGACTCGGCTGATTCCAGAGTAGAAGCCTGATGATCACTCCAGTTGACCATAGAGTCAACAGATACCAAAGCCTTCTTGTCATCTTTTACCTCCTGAACCTTAAAAGCTGAGTACCTGCTCTTCTCCTGGTCATTCTTGCTAGGGCATTCCCTTGCAAAGTGCCCTTGTTGCTGGCAGCTATAGCATCGAACTTTGCTTCTGTCGAATCTTGTTGGCTCCCGAGGATTGTAATTATATTTTCGACCTGCTTTCTTCTCAAACTTGTGAACCCTAAGAGTTAGCATGGCCATCTGCCATTTAAGATCCATTTCATCCAGGTCAAGTTTATCGACCTGTTTGAAGTCATCAAAAGCAAGTTGTTGTTGAGCATCAACATCAGCCACAAAAGAATGGAGAACAGCTTCTACCATACTACCAGACTTGGCAGTAGGATCAGGAGCAGAGGTATGCTGAAAAGTATGCTGAGGGGAGACAGTATTGCTTGGCTACCTGCATATGACATGGGACTAGATGCCATAGAACTCACAAAGGAAGAATTTGCAGGAGTGGGAAAAGAGTTACTCGAAAATCCTCTCACATGAGGTTCGAAAGTTCTGAGCTTATGAAACAGATCATCAAAGTTGAGATAGTCAAGCCCACCTTTGGCTTTGAGAGAGATCACCACCTGATTCCATGAGTAGGGTAAGGCTTTAAGAAACCTTGCATTAATATCACCATCATCAGGTTTTGACCGAAGTTGATTCAACTGGCTCAATATCTTCTGGAACCTATCATACCCTTGATGTAGACCTTCAGTTTCTGAGATTTTGAATTCTGTGAATTCATCTCTCAGCATGGATCTTCGCATTTTCTTTGACTCCTCATTCCCACCAAACCTTGCTTTTATGCCATTCCAGATCTCTCTGGCATCATCCAGATGGTAGAAGTCACCCATGTGATCTTCAGGAAGAGATTGAAGCAAAATCGTTTTTGCTTTGACCTCCTTCTAAATAGCTATGATTTCCTCATGAGATTTAGGATCAAGAAGGGTAATATTACCATTCTTGTCTCTTCCAGTAAGCTTCCTGCTGTTCCCATTCAGAATGATCTTCCAAAGATCTTGATGAGTATTGGTGATCCACCATTCCATCTTCATTGCCCAGTTATCATATTCACCCTTTTTCAGAAGAGGGAATTTACCATTCGTGTTTGAGACCGTAGCAAGGATCTGCTGAGGTTGCATAATTTTAGGAGTGTTGTCTTCTCCTGTTTGAGTAGAAGTTGAGGCAGACATGATAAAAAAAATTGTCAGTAATAAGAAAACTTGATTCTTCTTGTATAGAGACCCTCCCAGGCTCTGATACCACTTGTTGGGTCTAATAGATGTAGATCTTGCAGCCTGTCAGGACCGGTGAATGACTTCTGTAATCACAAGTCAAATCACAAAGAGACTCTATACACAATATGAATGTAGAATACAAATACAATAAAGAAGAACAGAATAACTATAAAGACTTGATCCTTTCTAAGTATTTCTAATATTGATAAATCACTAGAACTATGTTTTTGTGAAGGTGTATATAACCCTTCTGCCTAAGGTTCCTTTTATACTACAAGGAAACCCTAATACAGCATTAAAGAAAACGTGTAAAACTGATATGCATATCCTTTCCTAACATATCTCATGCATATCATAACAGAATATTAAGTAAATAATAAAGTTTGACTTCGACTAGGACCAGGAGCAGGACTTGCTCCTACTATTACTAGGACCAGGAGGAACTACATACCTCCTAGTCTACCTATTACATTTAACTATTACAATGGTCCTAACAACATGATCTTTAGTCGGATTTTTGTTATATTAATTATATGTTCCGTGTACAACTAGTAATCGGCATGTTGTCTTACATTGTTTATGTGCTCATATTCATCATTGCTACATATCTCTCATATGTTTGTGACCTTAACCAAACTCACCTTTAAAACCATTTGATAAGTATATCTTTAGAACTTGTGACACTCTAGAGGTAATTGTTTTATATTTTATAACATCAATCCCATAGAACAAACTAGACTTACCTTAACACTATGTTATACATGATAGGGTATACTTGCCCGTGTTTGTGTTTCTAGTCAATTGTGTGGTAATATCTTGTAGTAAAAATTTAAGACTTGCAAAACGAACATCAAGTTTTTAGCGCTGCTGCCGGGGATTGATTTGTTATTGGTTTAAAACATTCTGAAATACTTGGTAAACTAAAATTTCTAAACACGCTGTGCAGATTTCTGGAAATCTGAAAAAGTTTTTTACAAAACAGTAAAAAATTGCACTACACAATTCAAAAGTGCGCCGCACATTCGTGTCGAATTTACAAAAATGTTAGTATAAACTATCCCAAAACACCACCAAAACCTTTTACTCTCAACATTTACTGCTGAAAACATGAGAATTGTTTTGTGTGTACTTATGCTTTTTGAGCTTTTGTGTTTGTTAATATTGCATCTAAAGAAAAACCAAGAATATTTGCTTTAAAAAATTTATTTTCTATTTTATTTGCTCTTTGGTAAAATAATTTGCTTTGGTATGACTTGTTTGGTATTTATCATGATTTGTGGTAATTTTTCTGAAATTTTAGCTATAATAAAAATACAAAAAAATGAGAAAACAAATGAAAATGAAAACATGGCTTATTCTTGCAAAATACTTATAGACACATTGCTAAACTTGGTCATAATTTCTTATTTCGACTACTTGTTAAGAAATTGCTATGGAAAATGTCTTATAACTTGGTTTGATTGGCTAACAAATTATAAAGTTGTGAACAAATTTTTTTTCGCACAAAGTGCGCCGCACATTCCGTATGTGCGCCGACTTTTTTGTGTCGCGCAAAAGTGCGCCGCACTTCTCAAATGTGCGCCGCACAACTAGAGAAACTGGAAGCAGAAATTGCTTATAACACACTCAAATGGAAATATTCATTGAAACTAATGAGTTGCCTAAAAACTTTAGGGTATGAAATATCATTTGAATTTTATGGCACTAACATACTAATGTTTCTTTTGATGTGTTATTGTTTTAAAATTGAGATGGACCCAAATACTAGCTTGGGTAGAATATCCTTAGGAGTGGATGACCATATTAGTCTCAATGACAAAATTGAATAGGAAGGAGAATGGACAAGATCTGAATGTAAGGACTCAGCCGATAGTGAGGTTCAAAAGGTCTTAACTTTCTATCGTATGGAAGACTTGACACCTAGTGAAAAGTACTTGATGCCTTGTCGTGTGGAAGGAAAATTTGCTTATGATAGGCAAGTAGATTTTTGAGGTGGATAGAAGCTTGATTAGTAACGAATTTGTAGTTGAGCTTGACTTAACCTACAACACTCATCGTAATGGAGACAAGGAGATAGATAAAAAGCTCATTGTCATGATTAAAGACGAATTGTTTTTTGTTGACTTCTTGTCAATCCAGAGGAGGACGATTGTGAACCATGTGTAATATTTGGGAGATCTTTCCTAAAGCAAGCTAATGCACAACTTGACATCACTCGTGGCATACTTACCTTATGGCCAAAAGTGAATGAAAGCTTAGACTTTGGGGAGATTGATGAAATACCTGGTAACCTCAATTTTGATGATTCGGCACCTATTGAAACCGAGGAGATTGATGCTCCTAGATTTGTTTATAGCATGGGAAAAAACAAAAGAAATAAAGGCAAGAAACCCGCCCACACTTACAAGTTGAGCTATAATAGTGAAGGACCTTCACTCACCATTAACAAACCTTTGACTAGAGAAGAACTATCAATGGAGGAATTACAAGAAGAAATTAAAGAAAGAATCATGTTGTTGAACATGAATCGACCAATCATTGAAACTTTGAAATATAGTGATAAATATAAAATGATTGTTGATGGAGTTTTGCTTGACAAGTTGAAAGTTGAAGATGGATTAACACCAGAGTGTGAAGATGTGGCTATACAAATGCTTCGCGAGAACAAGGTAATGCTTGAGAAAGAAGATCCGGGGTACTTTATCCTACCAATAAGGTTGGAGGGTAAGACTACTTATAATGATTTAGTTGATACCGGCTCAAATGTTAATGTTATGCCATATGTAATCTTCAAAATGTTAGATGTTGGTAGAGTCAAACCAAGGTTTGATCGTATCAAAATGCTTGATCACTCCTATGCGGAGGGATTCAGACGTTTACTTGGAGTTCTTTGTCAAGTGGGAAAAACTACACTACTAGCCGATTTCATGCTTCTCGACATTCCTATCGATCGAGATATTCAACAAGTGGTTGGAAGAAAAATTTTGCACACCATTGGTGCCAACATAGATGTTGGAAAAGCTATTATGACTAGCTTTGATGGGTTTGTCCATCAAAACTATGATGTACTAAAATCAAAGAAACATGATGATAGCGATGATGAAGATGATATGCACTACACCGTGAAGAGAGATGAGAACGGTATGCCAATTTATGGTCTACATTTGCAACCATGGACAGAACCGGAAGAACTTTTGGATGAATCACTAAGCGAAAGGAGATACCATAACCCTTTCTTTGACATATGTGTATACAAGAAGATTATGTGAATGCTTGGAGCACTTCCCGTCTCATTGAAATACAAAGATTGGCAAGTAGGGAACAAGCGAGAATTTGAAAACATTGCTAAAGATGGAGATAGTGAATGGCATGTCGCCATGGTAATTATTGATCCATGTGGGAAGAGGTACGAAAAGGTATACGAGACAAAAGACACCAATAGAGAGGTTTCGGGACGTTACACGGAGAGTGATATCATGTCACCTCTAAAATTCTGCTATAACTAAAGATATGGAGGAAATGAGGAGTGCATCATTGGCTCCTAGTTACTTTATGCATTTTTATCTTTTTGTATGTAGATAATTAATAAAACGAAGTGAAATCTAAGAGTCCTAGAAGTTTTAGGATGGTCTTAGAAGAAGAGAATGTTTTCCTAGTAGGTCTTGTTATTTTTCTTTTATTAAATCGAATGAATTGGAGGTTTTCTTTGAAAACTTGTGTCTAGTGTACTTAGAAACAGAAATGTGGTATGTGAGCACAAATGTGCGCCCACTTCTGGGCGGATTTTTTGTATATACTTCATTTTTCTCATTTGAAACTAAAAAAAACACACCTGACGATTTCTTGAATCATCACCAAAAATATTTTTCGATTCCTACTCTAATTCATACTCGAGATCATGTCTAAGGTAAGTTTTTATCTTTAATACATATATATTTTATTTTATTAATTTTAAATTTTTGATTAATTTTTCAATTAGGGTTCTTATTAGTTGATAATCGGATTAAATTCGATTTGTAATTAGAAATAGGGATATTGATTAGGATAGAATTAGATTATTAGATGATACTGAAAAAAACATAAAAATAAAAATGAGGGTTTTGAAATTAAACCTTAAAATTGAGCAATGTCGCGGATTAAAATGAATTGGGAATGGTTTAGCGTTCGATTCTAGCCACTGTTGTTGATTTGTAACCATTACTTTGCGGATTTGGTTAAGATTACTAGTCATCCTGACATATGCTGAGATACGCAGAATGTGCGTCGCACTTATCATATGTGCGCCGCACTTTAGCAAGTCTTTCCCAGAAAGTACGCCACACTTTAGCAAGTCTTTCCCAGAAAGTACGCCACACTTCTCATATGTGCGCCGCACTTTTTGTCTGAAAACCAAACAGAATGATCAGAACACCAACATAGGGATGCCGTTGACTAGGGTGAGCATGGTGCGGTGCGATGCGGATTCTGGCAAAAACCACACCGCATCCTCAATTGCGGTTTTTAAAATTTTTGAATCCGCACCGCGCGGGTTTTGCGGTTTGGGATTTGCGGTTTTTATGTGGTTTTTGTGGGTTTTGCGGTTGTCAACCGCACAACACCACCACTTATATTTTATATAAGTAATGTGGGTTTTTGCGGTTTTTGGCTCATAAAGTTAGTATTTTTTATTATAACAATGCATATATTTAGTGTAAACATACAAGTTATTTAGAATATTAATGATAATATACACTAGAACCCATATAACACACGTTAAATTATCAATATGCCGTTTTTCGGTTTATATAACTAAGGTGCGGTGCGGTGCGGATTTTGTGGTGCGGTTTTACGGGCCAAACCGCAACCGCACCGCATTTTGCGGTTTTGCTTTTTTTTAAACCGATCCACCGGTTTTTTATGCGGTGCGGTTTTTGTGGTGTGGTTTTTTTGCGGTTTTAGCGGTTTTGCGGTTTGCGGTGCGGTTCTGCTCACCCCTACCGTTGACCCCTAATATTTATCTAATGTTAATATATGTTTGTTTGTGTGATAAATTTTGTAGAACACATGTTCTGGAAACTATGAGACCGGCTCGTCTAGCCGAGCAAAGAGACGAAAGCCTATCGAGTCGGCGAGTGCCGCACTCATGGGAGTTCCAAATCATCCATTTTTGAATTGGCCTGGATGTACGAATGATGCTAAAACCATTTACAACAATGCTCTTAGTCTTCTACTACTGAAACAAATTTTCGCACCTAACATTGTGGATTTTAGAGTTTTGAATGAACTTGGTTGTGAAGCTCAAATTAGGGAGATGTTTTCAATAGTTGTGATAGAGGCTGGAGGAAATGAAGATTTGTTTCGATCCGATGCTTGGGTCCGTGCTTTTACTTGTAGGGAGAAGATCTATTCGGAGCTTGTTCTTGAGTTTTTCTCAACATTTCATTTTGATGAAGATGTTGATGATGATGAGCTATTGACAAAGAAAATTATGAGTTTTAGACTTTGTGGGAAAGGACACTCTTTGACTTTGAAGGAATTTGCTAAATACTTAGAGTTGTATACTAGAGAGGAGCGAGGCGAGGAAGGATTTGAAGTGTATTTTCAAGGGGGAGAACGTGAGCATGGTAATTTCAATGCTAATGAATTTTGGGCATTAATTTGTCTAGATAAGGATCCTTTTAGCTTGTCTAGGAGCTCAACCACCAGGATTTCTAGTCCACTTTTAAGAGTGCTCCAAAAGATGATTGCTTACGCGGTTTTTCAATGAACCATGAGATATGACAAGGTTCAAAAGAATGATTTGTGGTTATTGAGCATGTTTAGGGACAAGAAGCGTGAGCAATACCCTAATGTGGCTTGGGTGATTGCAAAGTGGATGAAAAGGAAAGGTAATGGTAGTCAAGCAAGTAGTATGATTGTGTGTGGACAATTTGTGACTATGTTAGCCCGAAGAATGAGACTTTTAACTAAACAAGTTGTGGGTAGTCTGAGTCCGCCGATCATATGTGATACCATTGACAAAATTACTTTGAGAGATTTGATTGGAGCATATGGAAGGTTGATTCGAGAAGACGCGTCGGCGAGAGCACTACGTGTGAACATGCCGCGAGCTCCTCGTGCATCACTCAAAGATGTTTGTGATAGGATGGGAAGGATGGAGGTTAGGCAAGACCAACTTGGGTTTATGATGGAGCGACAATGTTATAGCATAGATAGATACGCTCCGATTTTTGAGAGAATGGCGGAACAATATAGCGTTCTGATCAGTGGACCTTATGGACCTCCCGGATATCACCATGAGCCATTCTACTATACCCAACAACCACCACCTTATCCACTACATTTACACCCATCCAATGCTCCAAGGAATGATGAAACTAAAGAGGATATGTGATGCCTCGTGTGTTTGTGACTTTTGTGCTAGTCACAATTTCAAACAATTTCAAATAATTTATTTCATTTGGTTATGTAATATGCCTTTGTTGGCATGTAGGACAAATTATTACTTTGTGTGTGGATTTTTATTTTATTTGGTATGTGAAAAATATTTGCGTATATATTGTTTGTGTTAAATTGCAGAAAATAAGCGAGTCAATGCATAATAAGGCGAAGATTGAAGATATCGGCTTCGTTCGTGACTCGGAATAAAAGGGGAGTATTATTCTTATTCTCCTCTATTTTTATTTTTTCCTTATGTTTAGCATTAGGAACAATGCTCATAATAAGTATGTGGGGTGATAAGTGGAAAATAAGAGCGTTTTAAGTTGAAATTTTTTGAACTTTCTGTGACCAAAAGTACGCCACACTTTTGAAATGTGCGCCGCACTTTCTGGCAGGTTTTTGAAAATTTTGTGGATATATATATATATATATATATATATATATATATATATATATATATATATATATATATATATATATATATATATATATATATATATATATATATATATATATATATATATATATATATATATATATATATATATATATATATATATATATATATATATATATATATATATATATATATATATATATATATATATATATATATATATATATATATATATATATATATATATATATATATATATATATATATATATATATATATATATATATATATATATATATATATATATATATATATATATATATATATATATATATATATATATATATATATATATATATATATATAAGAGTTTTCGTTAAAAGATTGATAATTCCTGTAATTGTAAAGCTATTTTGACTCGGAATTGATAATGTTACTTACACAATATCTTATTCACGATTGTGAGGATTTTAGCCTATAATTCGTAAGCATTCTTGCGCTTTAAATCAATTTTGTGAGTATGCCGATGATTACTTTAGTTTTAGAACTTGTGCTTGGTAATCTTTACGAGACCGTAGTGGGATCATACTTGTATGATAAAAAGTATTTTGATAAAGAGGCAAAATAAAAGAGAAAAGATTGAAAGTTTTTGCCAATGTTTTAAGACGATAATATATTGTTGAAAATCATGTTGCGAGATGATAGTAGATCGTAAGTATGGGGAAGACATATTACCACAAATGTTTAGTATAAAAATATAAAAAAAATAAAAAAAATAAAAAAAAGAGATGGATAAAAGGCAAAAAGGAGCCTATAAGTGTGTAGTGCAAACTATAGAAACAATAAACATGGTGGAAAATGATATGTTGTTTACTCTTTTAAACATGTGGTGGTAATAAAAGTTTTGAAAAAGACATCTTTTAATATTTTACTTGGTGCTTACGCCAAATTGGTTTAGTTTAGTTCCTTGTACAAGCTTATGATAATTTACTTTTCATGACGGTGCTTTTGAGCGATAATTCACCCATATAAAGGAGGGTGTGTGAAATCAAAATGTTTACTCCGTGAGGTGTTTTGTGGCGTTATCTTTGCTTTCAATTATTGGCCTTATCTATTCTTTTGACACCTATTAAAAATACATTTTTACCTTACTTGAGGACAAGCAAGAAGTTAAGTACCGGGGAATTTGATAACACCTCATTTATACATGTTTGTAATGATGCATTTGTCCTTGTTTGATATGTAAATAAATAAATTACATGTTGAATTGTTACTAATAATGAGTATTGTTTTAATTGTAGTGAAGGAATGAAAATATGAATCAAAGAAGTGAAGAAATAAAAAGAAAAGGACTAGAAAATAAATTGTGCTGAAAAAAGCCAAAGTGTGGCGCACATTCAATGAACTATGATTTTGGAGAACTATCCAAAGTGCTACGCACAAAAGAGAAAGTGCGGCGCACATTTTCAACTCAGAAGTGCGGCGCACATTTGAGAAAGTGCGGCGCGCATTTTGCTGCAGTTACACATATTAAGTGCCATTATGCATGGCAATAATGTGGAGACTCTTGCTATACTTCCAGGTCTCCTTGGCTACGTATTTGAGGTTATAAAATAGACCTAAGCGAGGCATTGTAATCATCCAACTTCATTCCATAAAACTCCATTGTTACAAGGTTTTGAGAAATCAAGGATTTTCCAATCCTTGATTATTGTTACTAGTGAACCTTAGTTGGTTCATGCTCATTATACCTGTGGAAAAGAAACTAAGTCAGAATCATTGTATGCTTGCAATAAGTTGATCAAAACTTATATACACTTTGGAGCAATATATTGAATTCATTTTTGTTGGTATAATTCTCATTTCAGTTATATTATTCATTTCCTTTGATTTACATATTGTTGAGATGGTTATTTTTACTGTTATTATGGAGTAGTTTGCTGTGCAAATGATTAAGGATTAATATTCTTATGATTAGATGGATTTATATTGCTTTGCGAGGGCAAATTGCGGCGCACAATTAGTTTTGGGCGGCGCACTTTCCTCCTTGGTTCGTGACTATGAGTATGATTTAGATGCTTTTGTATTATACGCTTTTATGTAAGACCATTATTATATGTTGGATTTATTCATGGTCATGACTAATACTGATGTGAATGGATGAATTTCATGTCATCAAGTAAATGAATTTTGTTATTCACTTTTGTCGCGATTAGTGGAATAAAACATATAACAACTCTTGCCTAATCTCATCTACTACTTTAGTTATCGAAATCATGCATAAACCATTCTTAATGCTTCTGATATGACATGATCTTCAGTCGGATTTTTGTTATATTAATTAGATGTTGCGTGTACGACTAGTAATCGACATGTTGTCTTACATTGTTTATGTGCTCATATTCCTCATTGCTACCTATCTCTCATATGTTTGTGACCTTAACCAAACGCACCTTTAAAACCATTTGATAAGTATATCTTTAGTACTTGTGACACACTAGAGGTAATTGTTTTATATTTTATAACATCAATCCCGTGGAACGAACTGGACTTACCTTAACACTATGCTATACACGATAGGGTATACTTGCCCATGTTTGTGTTTCTAGTCAATTGTGTGGTAATATCTTGTAGTAAAAATTTAAGACTTGTAAAACGAACATCAAAGTCATTATCTACAATTAATGGATCAGAGGCAGAGTAAAATGAATCATCAAAGACATTAAGTTGTGTCATGTTTTGTAAGGAATGTTAACTGCTTTCACTTATCTCCTTTGTGCCTTGACTAGTCTGACCAAGATCAACATCCCTAATACTAGAGTCATTAACCTAGTCTAGCATTGACTTCATAGCCGATTGTGCTCTAACATGTTTCCTAGGTTGCAACTTACTAACTTGCATTTAAGGCACAACATCATCTTCAATATCCCGAATAACGCACTTTATTGTGCTAAAGTCAGCATCTTCATAAGTGGTATAGTATGTATCTAGAGTAGTCTTTTCATGTTCTATGTAAACCTTTATTATTTTATTTCTATGCCTTACATACTCAACTAACCTCCTAACATCATGATCGTTGCATAAAACATGCATTCCAGTATCCAAATCACCACGAGGTTTTCTAAAATGATAATACATTATCACCTTACCACTGAAGCCTAATATTTTTACAAGATCATCAAGTTCATGAACAGAAAACGCATCTAAGTCACATACATCAACATAGCTAAATGTCATATTCACATAAGTCGGAGTGAACATGCCAACATAATGAATACTCATATAAAAAATATTATTATGATTTTCTGATAAGATTAAAGAAAACACAATCGTCAAATTTAAGGTTTCAAAATAATAAGTTAATCTTAAAAACAAAGTATTATCTTAAAATAAAATTAACATTATCTGGTATCATATTCCTAAACTATATAAAAAACGACACTAAAAATTTATAGAAAACAATATACGTACCATACATACAGTAAACATCAATTTCTTCATATGTTGTTTTTATTGTCCACATTGGAACCGAATTAACGCTATCATGCACCACTGATCGTGATAGGATTACGGGTTTTACGATTTTGAAGATGAATGGTTTGAGTAGGTGAGAAGGAAACAAATGGGTATTTAAGGGGATGAATTATGAAGTGATTGGCATTCAATTCGATGATAGTATAGATGGAAAAAGAAAAAGACCAAAATACCTTCATGTGCATGGCATGTGGGAAAGCCTAGTTAAAAAACTAATGAACGTGTGGGATAAAGATGAACGATGTTATCAAACTATGAGAAAAAGAGGAACTAAAAAAAAATCGAGAGACGAGGGTAGTGATTTTGGCTAAACCAAAGAGACAAATGATGCAATTCACTTTTTTAATTTATTGTAAATGCAGATGGTGATTTTGTGTCCTAGTTCATTAATCACCTATAAAAACGGTTTAGACGTGAGATAAAATTACATCATATGTTATTAAATGTCGTTTCATACACACACACACATATATATATATATATATATATATATATATATATATATATATATATATATATATATATATATATATATATATATATATATATATATATATATATATATATATATATATATATATATATATATATATATATATATATATATATATATATATATCGGGTGAACCGCTCACCATATTAACACTCTTTAACATAGGTAAAATAGTGATGAGTAATATATTTCTTCTGTCTTAAATTTATACTACACATTTGTTTTTATGCTTTAATGTAATTATTCACTACTAAATGTTATTAAATATTGATATATAAGTTTGATTAAGTTTATCATATTATTTTTATTTAAAATTGTCATTATAAATTTAAAAAATTTAAATTAATTAGTTAAAAGTAAAATTATCACTCTGCTAAAAATTAAAAAATAAGTTGTAATAAATGAATTTTTTTTAAATAAAGGTACTTGCAATGAAATAATAATTTTGAAACGAAAAGAGTAATCGTTTTCGATATAACATAATACTTAAAAAATAGTTCAATCCATAAAGACAACAGGCAATATTTTAATTTGTGTGAGTAAAATAATACTAACAATACAAAGAGAATGAAAAATATAAAAAATTTAATGTATAACTTGCAACATACAAAAGTTAGGTACACACAAAAATCTTCATACAATCGAGTTTAAGAATAAACTGAACAATGACCTTAAAGTATGTACTAACTTGGTGCTACAACAAACTATCATCCATTTTGTTTGCTTAACTTAATTCCTAAACTTAAACATGTTTGACTATAAATTTAATTACAACTCGTGACAGTTAAATAAATATAACACATCTAGTTAGAATCTTAACTTATATATTTAGACATCTAGTTAGAATCTTAACTTATATATTTTGAGTTTTGCTAACAGCAGTTCTATCAGTTTTTTTTAAGTATATAATTTATATAAAATAGTATTAAATGAACTTATTATTTTATATTTATTTATATTTAAATATTAAAATTATATAAAGTATAATTAAATATAAAATGATTTATTAGAATTAAATGTTAAATTTTTAATTATATTATTTAAATATGAAAAATATTTTATTAAGGGATAATAGGTTCTAAATGTAACATTGTTGTCCATTTTTACTATGTTATGCAATCACTTATTAATCTTACTAAAAAACGCACCCACCATTACTAATCCCTACTATTCTAACACTATTATCCTTTCCGTTTGATTTTGATGACGTGGCACCGTTACTATATGTTTGACCCGTTAACTTTTGTTTGACCCCGTTAACTTTTGTTAACTTTTGTTTAACTTATATGGGAGGGGAACTCTCTCTCTCTCTCTCTCTCTCTCTCAACCTACCCATTTTCATAACCTAAACCTAGCCTCCATATTAAACACACATACTATTCTTCTCTTTTCATAATCTGGCAGCCGCTACAGGAAAATATTTCTGCCACCCACCGCCGTCTACTGCTGCCTCTCAAATACCACCATCTATCTCACCACATCACCGCCACAAATATATTTTTTAAACGTAACCAACCACCACGTCCTTATCCGTCAGTCACCGCCGCTCACTGCCACCCTCACCATCGAAACCGCAGCCACCGTTCACTACCACTACACCCACCAGAATCCACGTCGTCACCCCACCACACCACCAGATCCATTCACAGTGTTCTTTTCTCTCAAACAACAAACCCAACAATCCCTAGATGTTATTCCCGTTTTCCGGTGACTAAAAACTTAATCTTGTTGATATTACAGTCCATTTACAATTATCTGAGCTTGATATCTTCAATTTTTCAGATCTTCGATTTTTTAAAGCTCAACTTCATAATCAAGTTCCCAAATCAATGTTCTTCAAATTCAAATCATAACCAAGGTGGTGGAGAGACAGATTCGAAACGAGGTCGAAGCTTCTTCACCTCTTTGCTGAGATGGTGAAGAGACTATTAATTATCGGAGATAGTCGGAGTGGGCGGCGATGAGGTGGTGATGGGCGATGAGGTGGTGATGGGCGACGATGAGGTGGTGATAGTCGGAGTGGGCGGACATGTTTGATGCTTAGTTTAACCATGTGCTTTCTAATCTTGTTATAGATGGATCGATTATAGTTTCAATTTCTACTGTGTTGACGTGATGAGGATCGGTCTTTGTGAGGGAAGATGAGTGGGGGAAGATCAATGGCGGATATAAGGTGATTGAACTGATATGGAGATGGAAAAAGGGAGATGTAGGATCGGTCTTTGTGAAGGAAGATGAGTGGGGGAAGTCAAAGACATGTTATATCTTCTTAACTGTTGAAAAGAGATGGAAAAAGGAAGATGTAGGATCGTTCTTTGTTGAAAAAACAAGTAGGGTATAAAACAATTGATATTTATCTTCTTAACTGTGCTAGTATCTATTTAACAAAAGTTAAACAAAAGTAAGTTATCCCCTCCCATATAAGTTAAACAAAAGTTAACAAAAGTTAACGAGGTCAAACAAAAGTTAACGGGTCAAACATATAGTAACGGTGTCACGTCATCAAAATCAAACGGAAAGGATAATAGTGTTAGAATAGTAGGGATTAGTAATGGTGGGTGCGTTTTTTAGTAAGATTAATAAGTGATTGCATAACATAGTAAAAATGGACAACAATGTTACATTTAGAACCTATTATCTCTTTTATTAATTAAATGTTAATTTTTATTTATGATATATTTATAAAAAAAATTTATAAAACTGTTGTTAATAAAACTCATATGTTTAATAATGATTTAATAAGGCCATACTAATTGGTGGAATATAAGTCAAAGGATGCAGATAACAAAATTTGAGAAAGAAAAGACTAAACATGAACCTGAGAATGAGCATGTAGTAGTAGTAGTGGTCTAGTGATAGTACTGTTACTGTACTGTACTATTCATAGTGTGTGTGTGAGAGAGGATTTTGACTATGACAAACTAACAACTTTTCTGGCACAAGAAAGATCCAACGGCTTTGACACTTGACACGAATTATATAACTTGTTCTCTTTCTCATCACTATAAAACCAGCATCATTTGCTACCCAATGTACTATATCTACCGTCGTATATCAATAAAAATGCGGGCTAAGTATAAATATGGACATAAGTACACTACATGGTCCCCTACCTAGACTTTTTTTTTCAAAATTCCAAAAAGAGACTTGTACTTTTGATCAACTGATCTACCTACTTAATATTTTGCCACGTGTCCAACTGATCAACCTTTTTTATTCACAAATATAACTTAAATTACAAATATACCCTCACCTTTATCTTTTTATTCTCACCCTTACCACTCCATCACCACCACCACCAACCTACCATTTCATCACCACCATCACTACCAACCTATCACTTCATCACCACCACCACTACCAACCTACCAATGTAACTATAAGGTGAAAATTCTTTAAAATGATTCATAATTTTTTCAAAGATAAATACTAACTGTGAGCTAAAAGGCTTTTGATTTTGTTAAAAAAAAGGCTTTTGATAACAATGTATATTAAATGTGTTTGGTACGAAATTAACTAGAGGTAACTGTGGTATTCTTAAACAAATGGAAAGTCGAATGTATCGTTTTCATGTCATTTGGAAACCTTAATCGTGGCAACTAACTTGTGGTTGTTTAGCAGAAGATTCTGAGTCCACTACAGTTGTATAATAAGTTTGAATGTGATAGTTATTTAATGTGAAAATCGATTGGACCCAATACAAAAACGTTATCAGATCCAGTAGTAGGTCGGTAATGATGGTGATGATGAAATGGTGGTTGTGATGAATTGGTAGGTTGGTAGTGGTGGTGGTGATGAAGTGGTAGGTTGGTAGTGATGATGGTGATGAAATGGTAGGTTGGTGATGGTGGTGATGGAGTGGTAAGGGTGGGAATAAAAAGATAAAGATGAGGGTATATTTGTAATTTAAGTTATATTTGTGAATAAAAAAAGTTGATCAGTTGGACACGTGGCAAAATATTAAGTAGGTAGATCAGCTGATCAAAAGTACAAGTCTCTTTTTGGAATTTTGAAAAAAAAAGTCTGAGTAGGGGACCATGTAGTGTACTTTTGTCTATATTTGTACTTAGCCCTAAAAATGCTTTTATTTTGGGAAATTTTTTGAAAGAATTCATTGTCTATTGGATTTTTTACACAAGTCTAAAAATGTTGTTTGTGTCAATTTAGTTCAGGGCAATTGTATGTAAAGTGTGTCACAAGTCATGTTTTGTCCGCTGTTGACTTATTTTTAGGGTAACCTTAAAAATTTTCGCTTATTGTTAAAAGAGATAAATGAAAAATGCTTTGGACCTTTTCGAAAATTTTAACTTTAAAATTTTAGTTTGATTACTCACACTTTACTTTTTTTACAAGTAATACCTCTTTTAAAAATTTTTATTTTTTTATTTTCATAATTTTGTTCGTATTAGGGAATTGTGATATAAAACAAAACAGAAATTATAAAGTTTGTTAGTTAAAAATAATAAAACATAACAAATGTGAGGCAATAAGTTGTCTTTTCCTGTTAATAAAGTGAATAAAACTACAAAAAATGTGAAACAAAGATTATAAACTTTTACAGTTTAAAACTTATAAAATGTAAAAAAATCCGTACAAAAGAATACAAAAACTGTCTTTTCCTTATCAGTATTCCGATTTCCGAGTATTAAGGGTATTAGTAATAGAAAATGCTTTTAACCCTAAAATTTTAGAAGTAAATCATATAGTACTTAAAATATACTTTTAAATCTCTAAATTTTATTGTTTTAGATTCATTTACATACAAAATTTTATTTGAATATGGACTAATATTCATCTTTCATTTTTACATATTATTTTGATCCAACTGATTAAATTAAATCAAAATTTGTTTGCATATTTTTAAGAAAATATTAATATTTATTAAACCGTTAATTGTTAAGCGAAATAAAATATATTATCGCGACGAACATTAAATTATCTTTATGTATGTATGCATTATGATATATCTTTGGCAAAAAAACTCGTTTCTTTCACGTTTATTTCGGGGGGTTTTCGTTGCTGAAACTTACATAAATAAATCATATATGATATTACACTAATTTGAATTTTTGTATAAAGTTATATAAACACTAATATCATATGTGATTTAACACAAATATCATATTTAATTTAATACTATTCTCGTGTATGATTTTTCAATCAAGTTTCAACAACAAGAAAAAACGTAAAAAAAACGAATAATTTTTTTAAATGCGTATTATAGTACGTAGAGGTGGCAATTTTTGACCCATGGTTAATTTTTGGGTCAAGATGATTAAATTAAAAAAAGAAAGGGGTCTAGTTGTGTGACAACCCAAAACCGAGGTCATTGCTTAATCTTATTTTACGATTATTTTTGAAATTTTTGGATGAGTTTGAACTATATTTATTTTTGGAGGTTTAAGTTAAACCGATGTTGGAAGGTTTATATTTTATATTTATTAAGTATAAGGAGTATTAGCAAGCGTGATGTCGATGGATGCCAAATATTTTACGTCTTATTGTCGGTTGTTCGATTTTTGTCATTTTTGATGTTTTATTTTAAATGACGTGTTAAGCCGAGTCGAGAGTCGATATTATTATTTTTGAGGTACGTTTTAAATTTTTAAAAGTATCTTTATGAAACCCAAGCCCCGTAAATATTTTGAAAATTGACTAATAGTTATTTGCCGCTTTTTAGCTAACTATTTTCATTTTTAGCCACAACTATTGCCAAATTGCAACCAATGTCCCTCCACCACTATATAAAAAGCTAAAAACAAACACACACTCCATTTCTTCCACTCAAAAAAATTTCACCCATCTTTTCTTTCTCTCTCTGTATTGCCGAAACACCACCCACCACCCCAAATCCATACATTTTCAAATTTAACTTGAGTTTGAGGATGATTTGAGCTAAACCAAAGCTAGACCCACTCTTAGAATTGATCAAGGATCATATTGGTATAAGAATTTTACACATGCAAGGCATTTTTTTATGTTGGTAGGTAGAAACCATGATCATGCATGGTGTTCTTGCCATGATCAATGGTGATTGTTGCAAGAATCTTGTTAAAAACTTCATTTTGATTCAAAGGTTTTAATTTTGATGATGATTTATATGTTATGGTTCATATATGTTGATGTTAGGGTATAGGAATGATCATTTCTATGGTTGGTTTTGATCAAAAAGTTGATTTTGTATAAGATTTTGGTAGTCATTTTATAACAGTAAGTAAACAGTAAAATCCGAATTTTTATGTTTTGAAAATGGCCTAACTTATAGCCTAGGGTTGTAGATAATTTTATTAGCTTCGATTTGATATAAGGTAGAGCTTCTAGCTCCAAACGAGCACGAAGTTATGATGTTTTGAATGATCGTGTACCGGGAGACGAGTATCGGCATTACATATAGTTGTTGTCGATATTTGATCGAATCTCGGGGACTCTAAATGGAAGTTTTGAAATATGTAACCTACTGATAATGAGGTGTTTACCTTAGAGGTTGAGTTTACTTTAAAACCCGAGTGTCGGTTTTGTAAACGGAGTCGTTTAAATAAGTTAAAACGGTTGTATGAAAAATTAACGTAAATCTGTCCGGATTTTATAGTTTGAAAATGAGTCGGGTAAATGACTTTAAAAGTAATTTCATTTGATAAACTTCTAGGAGGACTTTCTATATATAGTAAGTTAGTTTATCGAGTCGTTTCATAAATGGTTGACGAGTTTAAAAGGGGGTAAATAAGCTAGTACATATAGTATGTGCCGGCGGACTTTGTTAAAAGTGTAAAATGGTAAAGTAAATGTGTAGTAAAGTATAATGAAGTTATTTATATCGTTTTCTCTCGAGTTTATTGTGACTTTATGAGTTTGAGTTTGATGTTGTTATATATGTATGATTTATTTCTCGAGTCATTATTAACGAACGCGCCTTATTTGATAGGTAGCGGTTCTCGTGTTTGAAAGACATCCATTATCATCGACGATCATCTCGCTAGATCTCTTATACTAAGGTGAGTCTGTAGCCTCGCTTTTTATGCTAGCTACTAAATGTTTTATACCCGCGAGGGGGATACATGCTATTTGAAAATAAATGAACACAAGTCATGAGTAATTGTTGGACCCGAATGTTGCCTAAAGTTGAATTTATTGTATTGAGTAACTTGTTGCTAAAGACCCTAAATTCATGAGCCGTTAACTATCTTCTGACTTGATGTTGTGAGTCGGGAATAGCCGCTTATTCTAATGATAATACTATTGGGTTGACCACCCTATCTGAGACCAGGGCATTACGTTGAGTAACCCGCTAGGAAGGATAATTTTACGTGAATAAGATTGTGGTATTCTAGCAACTGATACCCTAGAGGGGCAATGGTTTTATTCTAGTCATACCGTCATTTGGCGTGGGTGACTATTTGATTTTCTTCTTGTGTTCAAATGTGATTTGATAAACCTATAGACTCGCTCAACATTATTGTTGACTCGTTTTATGCATGTATTTCAGGTAATAGGAAGTGATGGAGCATGGAGCTTTGCTGTGGAGGTTGTGGCTTGGCTTTTGGAAGAATGTTGGTCTAAAAACTGTTTCTACCTTTACTGTTGAACAACTTACTTTATGTTGATGTACTGTACTAAACTTGTTGGTTGTTGGTCGAGATCCATGGGGACTAAACGCTTTACTCTGGTGTCGTGTCAGAACAATTATGGGATGAAATTTATGTTTTAGACCTTTTATGAAAATCTTGTTTATAATTATGTGTAAACGTCTCATTTTTGAGTCGTTTAATATACCTTGTGTGATAATGCTTGTGTCTAGCACCCAATTGTGTATTTCCGCTGCGCAATGTAAATTGGGGGTGTTAGAGATTGGTAATCAGAGCTGCAAGTTATAGAGAACTGGGTCGATTTTGAAAATTGTCCTAAACTATAACTTTGGTTTCGAAAGTATTTATTCTTCAAAAGCACACAACTCCTCTGCAACGCTCCGGTAAGATCACTTTTAGTTTTGTTTTGCATTGTAGATGTATCCCTCATAACTGAAATGATTTCCCGAGTATTTATTAAGTAAATACTACGATATTGTATTGGAATTATTGAAAGTACGTTGAGTGCTTGTCAGTATCATATTTATTTTTTTGCGAGCATTGCATAAACATCATTTGCATTGTGTTCCATAGCATGGATTATGTATGACATTTGCATAAGCATGGCATACTAATTATTATTTTATTAACGATGACCTTAAGTATCCTTGAACCCTTATAATTATAGAAAATGACTGGTTTACCTCGTGAGGATGGATGGATTGATATGACTAATGTAGTGGATGGTGAAGAAGTGGATAACTTTGGTGCTAGTGAAGATGAGGAGCCTTTTGAGTTTTTAGATGATGGGATTCCACTTACTGCAGTTGGTCAGACAGAGCCTGAGTTGATACAAGGTAGTTATGTTCCAAGGGTCAATGTTGTGCCACAGACTCCTCCAGATTGTCAGCGACCTGTTGTTCGTTCTTCGACTCCTACTTGTGATGCTTATATTAGCAGTTTGCCTGGGATTGCATTTGCTAGGGGTGATGTTCCAGTTGAGTCGAGTAGGGCTGCTAGTGCTCGATCTATTCATGATGGTATTCCTAAGGTTTATTGTCGAGGTCCTAGGTCTTATGATGATATTTTCTGGTTTCTTAAGAAGTTTGATAGGTCTTTGTTTGAAAGGTATTTGGTTGAGACCCGTATGATTAGGAGGTTTGAGCAGAATGAGAAAAAGTGTTAATGCAAGTGATGCCTAAAAACATTATTAGTGTTAACTAATCTTTCTTAGTTTTGATCACAACAAACTATACAACACATTTAGTGTAAAACATAAAACAAATTATTTAACTAACACTATCATCAAGGTAATAATCATATCATTAACCTTTCTTAATCATACTTAGTGATCATCAAAATGATTATCCTTAAAACTCACTTTTGTTAATATGACAAAAGACTTTTTAATAAACTTTCTTTTTTAGAAAATGTTTTATTAAAATGGAAAATGAAAATTTGAAAATAGCATATTCCATATGCTATTAGAAAATCCTTTGAAGGCTTCAAATACCTCAGATATTCCTACCCCACTAAAAGACAAAAAACGGAGCGTACTCTAGGGGCAGAACCTTAAGTAGATAGGCGGTTCCCTAGCGATAAGGAACCGCCGGGCTAGATAAGGTACCGCGCCCAGATAGCCGTTATATATTCGTTATACTTTGTCTCCTTTAAATAGTGGGTCAAATCTCATTTTCCAACAAGCCTCTTGGACGTTTTTCTCAGCCCCCTTTCTCTTTTCTATAACATAATCATTAGTAAATGATTACTTAAAGTGTTAAGGATGTTTACATATGATTATCCTCTTGATCCCCTCCTTTACCTTGTCCAATGAGAAGATCACTCACTCACTAGTGTTGTGATAAAGATGAATCTATGAGCTAGTGATACTATGATTTTACTAGTTGAAAAGTTCGTTTCTCGGTATCTTCTCGAATTAATTTCCGATTCAAAGTACGACTCAATTGTTTTTGGTGAAAAAGAATATTTTTGGTTGTTTTTAAAATAAATGTGCAAGACGTAAAAGTAAAGAGCATGTAAATTTAAATCTAAATCTAATTTAAAATAAATGGCAAGTATTTAAAAGCGTGACAAAAAGTAAATGGGCAATTAATATAAATAACGCAAACTTAAATCTATCTAAGGCAAACTTAAAACGCAACTAAAACTTAAACTAAGGCAAAGCTAAAATAAATCTAAGGCAAGTAATCTTAAAGTGCAACTAAGTAAAAAGGCGGGAAAAGTAAAGTTTGAAAATTAAAAACAGAAAGTTAAAAACTGAAATTAAAAGAACCTGAAAAATAGCTCATCCGGAATAATTCTTGGTTTGGAATAATCACTCATCCGGAATGTCACCTTCGTTCGGAATGATTCTTCTTCACTCGGAATATTTACCAAAACCCTTGATCCGGAATAAATCCTTTATCCGGAATATGTCACTTATCCGGAATAAAGTCTTGATTCGGAATACTTAAGCTTGATCCGGAATGTTGCTGATCCGGAATGTTTTCCGAATGAATCCCCTTGATCCGGAATGTTGAAGATTCCGGATGAAGACCTTGATCCGGAATAATTAATTATTCCGAATAAAACTCCTTGATCCGGAATATCTCCTTGATTCGGAACTTTCAGTGATCCGGAATGTTTGGTTGATTCGGAATGAAAGGCTGATCCGGAATGTTTGGTTGATTCGGAATGAAAGGCTGATCCGGAATGTTTGGTATTCCGAATGAAAGGTTTGATCCGGAATAATAAATTATTCCGAATAAACACTACTGATCTCGAATGTCTAATATTCCGGATGAACAACCCTTGATCCGGAACTTCTTGAACAGCACTTTGATTCGGAATGTACCTGGGAAAACAAGAAGAACGAAGAACACGAAACAAGAAAAAATAACACGAATCTAATCTAGATCAATCAAAATCAAACAAAAGATTAAATCAAACTAAGCAAATAACATCTACTAATCATAAACAAACAATCCAAATCAATCAAACTAATCAAAATAATCAAAACCCACTTTAATCAATAAAAACTCAAAAACATAAACATGAACATAAACATAAAGATCAAAGATTAAAGAAAGGTAGATAGGAGATGAACAATAAAAATAAAGATTGACAAGAATTAAAAGGAACCTTACTTGAAATTAAATGTATTTAAGGTGCAACACAAGTATTTAAATTGACATGAAAATTAAATGTGCACAAAATTAAAGGTGGAAGAACTAGTGTCACTCTAGCCAACAAAAACAAATGAGTACACTAATAAACTATTTATAGGGGAGATTAGGGAGGTGCTTAGGAAGCTTCCTCCCTTCTTTCTTCTTTCCTTAATTGCATGTTTAGTCCTTAATCTCCAAATTCTTCTACTTTAGTATTTTAATCTTATAAGTTCTTCGACATTTGTCTCGGGATCAATAACTCGTCTTGTAATTTCTTCAATAAATTAGACTTGAGTTATTCGGCTTTTAGTAAACTTCCGTCTTTTGACTTTTTCTTCGATAAATCTTCAGAATTGGTCTTGGACTTCCGTTCCTTTTGCACTCTTGACTTCTTGACTTCGTCTTTCGTCTTTTTCTTCGATAAAAGCCCGTGAATGCTCGTGTTTTCTCCATTTTTCACCTTTTCGTCCTAAATCACAACAAAAACACAAACCACGCATAATTCCGACATTTACGACATAAAATACACGTTTTGGTCCGGTTATTATTGTAATTAAGTGGTAAAAAGGATGGGTGTTTACACACCTATCAAATCCCCTACACTTGACCATTGCAATGTCCTCATGCAATGCATTAGTTACAAAGCAAGATTACATTTCCCATCATAATCAATCCATATTGGCCTTTATTAAAGAGATAGAAAATTATAAACGTTCAAAGTAAAGAAATCAAAAACATACCTTGGGTTTTGGAAATGTCATGAATAATCATCATCCTCAAGTTTTCACTTTCTCCAAACCAAGCTTAAAAACGAGATCATTGTTATTATAAGTTAGCAAACCAACACGAACTCATGTGGGCCAATTATTTACTTACACTCCCTTCTTCCTAGGTGTATCTCTTATATTTTATTGTTGTCTTGAATGATCAAGAGGATGCATTGTTGACTTATTTCGATAGTTTATTAGGCTGAAAATAAAGTGGGACGATTTAATCAATAGTTAGCTAAAGGACAAAATCTTTTAAAACTGCTTCTCGGGACCTCATAAAGTTCATATCTTGGCATAACTCGCTTCGCGATTTGAGACCTTTCTCAGACCGATATTTGGCAGCGACTTCATTCTTCAAACCTTGAGAGACGTTCATGAAATAATGGTCTTCTCTTCATAATAGGAATTTCTTCACTTGAACTATTTGAGAGATTCTTCATACTTGGACCACGACTTCTTCATTTTTCTCCAATCTTTATTTTGGACTTTGATATACAACGATCCGCCTCCTTTTTGGACTTGGATCTATTTATCCTCATACCTTGTTAGGGCCTTTTTGGATAGACTTCTCTATGATCTTTACGGGAGTATTTGCTTTTCGTCGTGTGTCTCGATCCTTCATATTGATCTTTGATAAATGATTCTTCACATCACTTTGGATCTTTAGTAACAAAATGTAGCCCTCATGCCTTGTTAGGGCCTTTTCGGACTCGCCAATCTTCGCACCCCGCTTCAATAAGTTATGCCTTGGCTATGAACTCTAATCCATACCGAGCAACTTTTAAACGATCTTGGGCTAGAAGCTAAGTAACTTTTCAAATCGTACAACCTTATTTATTGCGGATAAATTTATTAACAAGCGATGGGAGAATAGGCTTATAATTAACTCACATAAATTCACGAAAGAATACCAAACTTATAATTGACTCTATCATCTCTCGTTCTCCACAGTTTAAAATCTCAAGGAATGAGACTCGTGGATGCTTAGCCTATTAAATCAAAGTTTTGGGTTTTCGAGTCGCCTATAGGATCTTGCAAATTCTTAGACTCTTTCAAGTTTAGAAATCGCATTTTAAAGTTCCTTTGATAAATGACTCTCTAGGATCAATTATAGGAACTTGCGAAAAGTTCTTGTTCTTAACCCGTGAGAGTTAAGACTTTCGCGTTTTATAGCTCCCTATATAAAAGCCTAGCAAAACTTGAGTTAAACATGTTAAGGATACTAGCTAGAGTAAACTTAGATAAGTAAACTCGGGTTGAGTCAAAAGATTCACAACGTTTGAAAATTAAAACCACTTTATTAAAATTTATTAGTAAGGAAAGAAAATAACTATACAAAGGGAAAACTAATAGGCCAAAATAGATCAAAATTTTTGAAAAATGTCGAAAAATTGATTTTCCGGTTAAAATGAGGACAAATACAAGGAAAGAGCCACTTAACTTCGATAGAAGTCCCCCCTACACTTAATATAAACATTGTCCTCAATGTTTAAGCATGTGGGAGTAAACTCCCCTACAATTAGGACATTGTGCACTTTGTTTAAATCTTGCTAAGGAAGAGACAACTAAAGAGATTCCTATTTTAATATTGGAAAATATAAAATAGTGAATCGAAAAGAGTTTAGGATAGAACCGGGAAGAAGGGAACACGGAATCACGGATCGTCAAAAATCATCAAGAGTAGATCATTGAGCGCTCGAATCCCTGAATAGTAGAAGAGAGGAAATAGCCAACACCAACGGGTCTCCCCCCTACACTTATGGTAAAAACAAAGAAAAAGATAGATAGATAGTCGGGTTGCCTCCCGAGAAGCGCTTGATTTTTGTTCACCGAGTCGTGAGCCTGACTCGACCTTGATTAGCATAGGAAGAAGCATGAAACATATCCACCGGGATCAAAGACATAGTTTTCGTCCATCAAATAGCACAAGCTTAAGGCGAACAAGGCAAGCCAAAGAAGAGTAGGTAAGGTTCCCTTAAGCAAAGATGGAGCACGGTGGAATCAAGTATGGTGAGGTGCAAGCATATCTTCAGTAGTTCCAAAAATATTTCCTTTTATTTCATTAGATGGATACTGAGATGGCTGAAGAATATCGATACCGGGGTCGAACACCTTTTCCTTTAGGGGAAAATAGCACTCAGGCTCAGCAGAATGTGAAGAAGATCCGCGAAGAAAATGCACAACCTCGGCCTCAGAAGGTGGACAAAGAGGTGTCAAATCATACGTGCTGCGGATGTTGGTGTCGTCCGGTTGCTTCTCCTTTGAAAGAAATTTATTCAAATCCAAAGTAGGATCAAGACCATAATCATCAAAGTCTAAAGGAGGTGCATCACTCTCATGAGGGAAGTATGTATTGAGAAAAGTAGAGAAGTCTTCCTCAAATGAGTAGTCATCCAAAGTAGGATTAAGCATGAATGGCGGAGGATCTTCATCATGTGAAGAATCACTCGAAAGAGTATCGGCCTCATCAAAATCATCATAAATGGGCATGTCGGGATACTCGGAAGTAAAGTCATCATAATCATCCGAATATGAGCTAGAATCATCATCATAAGCATCAAAGATCGGTGGAGAATCATAAATGGGTGAAGGTTCCAAATCGGAGAGAGAATCATCCACATCATCTTGAAAAAGTGGATTATCAATGCAAGAATCGAATAAAGGATTGTTGTAGATGACAAAATCATCGATTACATTAATCATATTCGCAGATTCTCGTCCAAAGGATTTGCTTGTAAGCTTCCCCATTTTGAACACTTGTTGTTCATTCCCGACCCTTAAAATTAATTCACCTTCGGCAACATCAACTAAAGCTCGTCCGGTTCTCAAGAATGGTCGACCAAGTATTAAAGGAATACTAGGTTCCATTTCATAATCAACAACAACAAAGTCGACCGGAAAAGTGAAGGTGCCAACTTTGATGAACACATCTTCGGCAATACCAACAGGGTAAGCGAGAGTGCGATTTGCAAGCTCAAGAGTCATTTTTGTTGGAGTAAGGTCGGGTAATGATAGTGCTTTCCAAACACTTAAAGGCATCAGATTAATACTGGCCCCGAGATCAGCTAGGGCAGTAAATTCTTCGGTTTTGTTAAAAATGCAAGGCAACACAAAACAACCGGGATCTCCAAGTTTTTCCGGAAGTTCTTTAAGAATAACTGCAGAACAGTTTTCATTTAAGCATGTGTTGGCAAGCTCAATCAGCTTCTCCTTCTTGTTAAGCAATTCCTTGAATGCTTTGACAAATTTCGGCATGTGGACAAGTGATTCAACAAGGCTAATGTTGAAATTCATTTGAGATATCATCTTCAAATAATTCGACACTTGAATGTCATCCTTAGTTTGCATTTTGGTCTTGCCTAAGCGAGATGGATAAGGAAATTTGGGTTTGGGTGGTGAAGGTGTAGGTGTAGCAGGTAAAGGTTGAGATGTTGAAGGTGGGTTTGGTGGAGGATTCTTGGTGGGTACTTCATCACGACGAGGCGGAGACGGTAATGGTGTACTAATACTAGGTGTGGGAGTAGTAGGGATAAATGGTGGTGGAGGAGGTGTAGATGATGGGGGTGGGGTAGGTGGTCCTACTATGGTAACTCCACTACGGGTAGTAATAGCACTCACATTCGCTCGCGGATTGGTGACGGTGTTTGAAGGCGAAGAACATCCATTGTGGCACCGGGCAACTTCATGCTTTGGGTGATTGTAATGAATTTGTCGAGGTGTTTGTTGGCATCATCATCAGGCATTCCAGCGAATGGATTAGTTTCCACTTGCTGAATCATGTGGTGCTTCAACGAAAACTCCGGAGCCATGATTTGAATCGGCGCAATCGGTCCTCCTCGTCCAAACATGGTAGGTTGACAAAGCTCCTCCATTGTCCGAAGATCGGGCTGTGGATGAACATTGTTGTTATTGTTGAGGTGCGGTGGATTATTATTGTTGTTAACACCTGCCATATCTAAATCTTCTCGAGTCTCGGTGTAAAACCCGCATGCTTTTACCATGCATAGTACCTTAAGTTCGTACGTACTAGTTAAAAAACTTTCCTAATATAGCATGATCACGATTACGTGTTAGGAGTTTATGTATTACGTACGTGTTAGAACACGATAAATATTTTATTTGTGCGATCACGTAATAATTATTTAGCAATAATTAATCACGAGCATACAATCACGAAATCACGAGCGTAATTAAAACACGAGCTATTATTAATTACGTATATATATTTAATACGAGTGTAATTAAATATATAAGAGTATGGTATTTACGTAACGGGAACTTTTAAAACACGAACATAATTAAACATAAATGTGTACGAAATTACAAGACACGAAACGAGGTACGGGACCCCCACAAGGGAGTCCCTACCCGCGGCCAAAACAAGGGTAATGGGCCAAGCCCATTACCAATTTTTACTAAAAGAAGGGTTAAGTAATTTTTACTACTCAAATCACTTTACAGAAGAATTTTAAGAAAAACCTAAAACCCTTCCTCCTCCTCCTTTTTGTGTCGCCACCTACAATCACCAACAAGGTGATTCCATTGATCCTGGATCTTGTTAAATTAGTGTTTGTTCGTGTTTGTTCTTCACCCTCTTGATCCACGAATACGGTAAAACCTTTTTAAACCCTTTTCTTTTAATTAATCTTTTATTTAATTATGAACACGTGATGTTTTTCATAAAAACACATTAATTAATCATAGATCTAACATGTTTTGATCATTAATTAATCAAAGGGTCGATCTAAGGGGTGTTTGTTTTTGGGCCGCAAGGTACAACCGACCCCAAGGGGGGTTCGGTTTGTTTTTAGCCGACCACCACCAAGACCTTTTTGGTCTTGGTTGGTGCGTGTGGGTCCCACGGCAGCAAGGGGGTACCCCGATTTGGTTCGGGGTACGATGTTGTTTCATATCCGGTGCATGTTTTTAGGCTTAGATCCGGATCATGATTATGTTAGTTGTTTATGTTATAAACTTATGTTAAGAATTAAATTAATAAGATATAATTAATTTAATAACATGACTTAGGTTAACTAATTGTTAATAAACATGAATTATTTTTAACCTAAGTATTTATATTATTAAGACTTATAATTAATTAATTATTTTAAAAACCATGGATATAATTAATTAATTAAACATGACTTAGGTTATATTATTAGTATTTAATAATACATATTTAACCTAAGTATTTAATATATTTAATTAAAACATGTCATACTTTAATTAAATATTATAACCTATAGTTTAATTAAATTACATGAAATAATTATTAAACTATATAATATATCATATGACTTAGGATATAATCATGAAAACACTTAGGCTTATTTACTTAGCTTATTTAACCAGCTTATTTCTAATTATGGAAACTTTCTATTTTTAGAAAAATTAATTAAATAAGGCAGCTATTTTATTTATGGAAACCAGCTATTTTTAGAAACTTATTTATTTAAGGCAGCTAGTTTATTTATGGAAACTTATTTAATTAAGGCAGCTAATCTATTTATGGAAACTTTCTATTTTTAGAAACTTATCTATTTTAAGCAGTGAATCTTGTTTTGGAAACTTTCTATTTTTGGAAACTTTCTATTTTTGGAAACTTTCTATTTTTGGAAACTTTCTATTTTTGGAAACTTTCTATTTTAGGAAACCTGCTATTTTTGGAAAGTTACTTATTATTACACAGTAAGTATAATAACACATGAAATATCAGAAATACTTAATCAGAATGAACAAGATATAAGATTTAACACAGTTTAAGGCTTTAAACAGTGTAAATAGTAAGAACACATAGAATAAGCTAAGACACGATATAAAACCAGTTATGTATGTAGTAAGCAGATACTTATTTCATGTACGTATTTATGTAGCACTAGTGTTTCGGAAGTAGGATTCTCGCAGTTCATCGTTCTCGTTCACTGGACATAAGGTACGGATTCCCGTCCTTTCAGTATGGACATTCTTTCCTTATTAGGATTTCCCCGTATGCAGCCAAACTGTTTTCCCGTAGTATAAGTATGAGTTTGATTGCTTATGTTTTAAATATGATTACCTATAGCCATATACATGCATGACCAGTTTCACCTAGTTATGGAGGTACCATAACCATAACATTAGAGACACTTATGTTATGACTTCACCACGGCGGAGTGATTGCTCGTGGCGTCCCTTCAGCTTTTGGCCATTTATTTATATTTATCATGTGGGGCGTATGGGTGCATCCTAGTTACACGTTTTATTCAGGATTACATGGTGAATGTGGTGTGTGCCTTGCATCCTTCACAAGGAGCTGATCCCTCCTACCCATAAAACCAGTATATTAAATTAGAGGCAGCCCCTCTAATTTGCATGATGAGGTCACCCCTCCAATTATTCATGCACGGTGGATATTCATGACCTATATTGGCTAAATGGTAAAATATGACAAACAGTTTTTGTAAGATAAACATAAGACTTTCAAACTATAAAACCAGTTTTATTAAGACTTAACCAGGTTACTCGGGACTTAGTTTCTTTCGCTGTTATTATGTTATATGCTTATCCTATTCATGCTTTATTGTACACCCGTGCACTGAGCGTATTGCTCAGCCGTTTTCCTTTTCTATGTTCCCAAAACGGCAGGTACTCAGGGACGCTCGTAGACACTAAGAGTACGTGCATATGGACTGGAAGCTGTCTAGCCTTCTTTACATTATGCATTTCTTTTCTTTATGATACTATGCTTTGGACATTGTTTCGTCCTTATTCCTTACTATACTATGTTTGTGTGTGATGAGCTTTACTTTTGGACTACCGATGTTTGATTTCGGTATTTTCCTTTATATGGTCAAGTAATGTTTAGACATTTTACCTTGTATGCTTTGATGACACGCCATAATTTCTGTGATATTTCCATTTCCAAAATGGGGTGTTACAATTATGGTATCAGAGCCAAGGCTTCGACCTGTAGGCTCTCAAATATGACCTGTGATTAGTGGGTAGTCACTACGGTCTTCCTAGAACTGACAGTTGTTTTCATGCATTCATCATTTTTAAGCATACATATATATGTCATTGTTACAGGGTTTTTGACTAAGTAATGGTTGGTACAGGACTGGCCCTATTTAGTCGCATGTGTTTTATCGAAAATTTTAGATTTGGGACCGACCCATAGGCGTCCCCTCGATATGTCTTTTGTTTTGAGTGAACTGACCAGAGGCGTTCACTCTCGAGCATCCAAAGTTTTCATAAAACTGCATCATGCATTCATACAAAAATTTTCTTGCATAAAATTTTTCCCGTGAAATTTTTAGTATAAAATTTTTTCATGTATATATTTTCTATTTTATGTTTTGAACTGTTTAATCATAGGTTTTATTGTTATACTGTCAGATGGTTCTCACACGCGAACAGGAGCAGCTCAATGCTACAATTCAGGCTGCCATGCAAGCCTTACTTCCGCAACTGAGGAATGACATCCGTGCTGAAGTCCAAGCTGCCAACAATCAGCAGCAGCAGAATCAGGCACCTCCTCCTCCTCCTCCAGTGATATTAGCAGTATGGCTGGAGAGATTCAACAAGCTCCGCCCTCGAGCTTTTGAGAAAACAGATAGCCCCAGCGATGCTGAAAGCTGGTTGGCTCACATTGAGAAGATCTTCAACGCTATGGGCTGTGACCCCGCATACAAGGCGAGGTTGGCATGCTATCGGTTCGAAGGCGATGTACTTAACTGGTGGTTAGCTTTGATGCAGTCTGAAGGTGGTGATGAGTGGGTTGCTGGTTTGACTTGGGCTCAGTTCAAGGACAGGGTGATGGAGCAGTTCTTTCCCAAGGCTGAGCAGGACAAACTCAAGAGAGAGTACCATGGGATCCGTCAGAGAGCTGGGGAGAATAGCAACGAGTTTATGCAGCGCTTTCTTCGCTTGGCTGGTTTCCTTGGTGCGGCAGCAGGTACTCCAGAAGAGCAGGCACATCACTTTAGATGGGCTCTTCGTACATCGGTCGCAAACAATCTGGTGTGTGCTACGTTCAATACTGTAGCACAAGTGGCCGATGCAGCACAGAAACTGGAGATGCTACAGGAGAGGGATGAGTTCGGGAAAGCTGAAAGACCCGACAAGAGGTAAAACCTTCATATTTAAGCGGAGATCAATCCGTATATCTTCCATATGTCAATTATTCATCTCTTTAAATGTATCTTCCAGGCAGAAAACTGGGGACCGGTCTCAGCCGGCTACTCAGCAGCAGCCTCATCAGCCCAAGGGAAATGGTCAGACTAATGACCGATCTGCTACGGATAGGCGTGGCGGTAATGACAATTACCGTAACAACGCCGGGAAATCCAGCAACAGCAGGTCTTAATACTTACGAAATTCCTTATGTTTTATGTTATAACTCATATTCTCACTTTAAGCAAACTTCTACCAGGAACCATGGAAACGGTAGGGACCAGAACTAGAGAGGTTCGCAACCTAGCCGTCCAGCTATCACTGGTATTCAATCTTACGATTATCCGCTTCGTTCATTGTACCCAACTATTATGTCTCATGTAAAACGTTTTATCAGGTCCTCAGCCAGCCAGAGCACCTGCTGGAGGATACACTCATCCTCTTAGCTCTACTTGCCACCATAGGCACCCAGGACCATGTCGCCGTAATACTGATGCGTGCTTCAAGTGTGGTCTTCCTGGCCATATTATGAAGGATTGCCGTAAGGGCGAGATGGAGGGTACATCGGGACATGCTGATACCAAGCCACCTCCTACTGCCGGGCGTGTCTACACGACATCTCGAGACCAGGCCAACAAGTCTACAGGTACCATCACTGGAATCTTGTATATGTATGGTCGCGCTGCATGTGTTCTTTTCGATACGGGTGCTACTCACTCGGTTATTTCTACTGCTTATGCTAAGAACATTAGGATGCCTCCCTTGCCACTAGAAAATAGGCTTACTATTTCCACGCCTTTGAGGGACTCTGTATTAATCACCCATGTATACAAGAGTCTTCCCCTAGAATTCAATGATAAGGTTCGACCTGTCGACGCACTTCCGCTGGACATGAATGACTTCGACATGATTTTGGGCATGGATTGGCTATCCAAATATCATGCTACTATAGACTGCCATTCATATCGAGTTATCTTCGGTGATGTCAATGCAACAGAGTACATTCATAATGGGTTCATACCCGGACGGTCTGTACAAATCATATCCACCCTGCAAGCGCGTGCACTACTGTCACATGGCTGCGAGGGATATCTAGCTACGGTTCACGACATGGATGCTGAATCTCCATCGATTCAGGATCAACCAATAGTGTCGGAATTCCAAGACGTGTTTCCAGCAGAACTTCCGGGCATACCACCTGCACGAGAAGTGGAATTCAGTATCGAGCTGGTTCCAGGAGCTGAACCAATCTCCAAGGCTCCTTATCGCATGGCTCCCATAGAGCCGAAGGAGCTGAAGGATCAACTGCAAGAACTTCTCGAACGAGGTTTCATTCGACCAAGCGCATCTCCATGGGGCGCACCGGTTTTGTTTGTTAAGAAGAAGGACGGCAGTATACGTCTTTGCATAGACTATCGCGAGCTCAACAAGATTACCATTCGAAATAGATATCCACTGCCACGCATTGACGATCTGTTTGACCAACTCCAAGGGGCCAAACACTTCTCCAAGATCGATCTTAGATCAGGCTATCATCAGTTACGAGTCAAGGAGCAGGATATTGCTAAGACTGCCTTTCGTACTCGTTATGGCCACTACGAGTTTGTAGTTATGCCATTTGGCCTGACAAATGCTCCAGCAGTGTTCATGGATCTGATGAACAGAATCTTCCATGAATTTCTGGACAAATTCGTCATTGTTTTCATCGATGACATCCTGATTTTCTCTAAGTCCAAGGAGGAACACGAAGACCATCTTCGTACAGTACTACAGATTCTTCGCCAGAAGCAGCTGTATGCTAAATTCTCCAAGTGTGAGTTCTGGTTAGACAAGGTGGCATTCTTAGGTCACATTGTATCAGTAGAAGGAATCACTATAGATCCAGCGAAGGTTGAGGCCATCACTAAGTGGCCGAGGCCGACATCAGCGATGGAAGTCCGCAGTTTCTTAGGCTTAGCTGGCTATTACCGTAGGTTCGTGGAGAACTTTTCCCGCTTAGCACTACCTTTGACCAAACTGATGCGGAAAGGGGAGAAATTCGTCTGGACTGAAGATCGAGAGAAGAGCTTTGAAGACCTGAAGCAGAAGCTAGTATCTGCACCTATTCTTACTCTACCATCTGGTACGGGTGGATTTCAAATCTACAGCGATGCATCGGGGAAGGGACTTGGCTGTGTTCTCATGCAACATGGGAAAGTGATCGCGTACGCTTCACGGCAGCTTAAGCCTTATGAAGAGAATTACCCCACGCACGATCTGGAACTTGCTGCAGTCGTGTTTGCATTAAAGATATGGAGACACTACTTATATGGAGAATCATGTGACATTTTCACGGACCACAAAAGCTTGAAGTATATCTTCACTCAACGTGAATTGAACATGAGGCAGAGAAGATGGTTAGAGCTG
Source organism: Glebionis coronaria (assembly GCA_025667525.1). Classification (NCBI taxonomy): domain Eukaryota; kingdom Viridiplantae; phylum Streptophyta; class Magnoliopsida; order Asterales; family Asteraceae; genus Glebionis; species Glebionis coronaria. Next base: position 627,871,530 of record CM046874.1, on the reverse strand, counting down.
TTGAAGGATTATGACATTAATCTTCAGTATCATCCCGGAAAGGCAAATGTAGTAGCAGATGCCCTTAGCAGGAAGTCCGGAATGATCAACAACATTAGAATCGAAGAGGAAATCATAAGAGACTTGGAGCGACTAGACATCAAGATCGTGGTATGTGGACAACACGGTTACTGGGCTAATCTTAGAGTAGAACCCGAGTTACTAGGTAAGATCAAGGAAGCTCAGAAGGATGACGGAGAAATATGGGCGATAATACAGAATTTGGAGAAGCAGACAGAATTCAGAGTAGATGCAGATGGTGTCGTATGGTAGGGCACTAGACTTTGTGTTCCTGATGACCAAGAACTCCGGGAAGCTTTGCTAGCAGAAGCTCATAACTCCCCATTCTCGATACATCCTGGTTCAACTAAAATGTACCATGACATCAAGCAGTACTTTTGGTGGAGTGGTATGAAGCAGGATGTGGCCACTTACGTCTCCAAATGTCTTACCTGCCAGCAGGTTAAGATCGAGCATCAGTGACCTGGCGGTCTCCTTCAACCGTTAGACATTCCAGAGTGGAAGTGGGATAAAATCACCATGGATTTTGTTACCGGTCTTCCGCCTACCAAAAGGAAGCACGATGCAATTTGGGTTATCGTTGATCGACTTACCAAATCAGCTCATTTCTTACCGATCCGCAAGGAAGATCCGGTAAGTAAACTTGCAGATACGTACAGACGAGAGATCATGAGACTACACGGTGCACCATCCAGCATCGTCTCAGACAGAGATCCTCGTTTCACTTCGCGCTTTTGGAAAAGTCTGCAGAAAGCTTGGGGTACACAACTTAAGCTTAGCACGGCTTTTCATCCTCAAACGGACGGACAATCGGAGTGAACCATTCAGACATTGGAGGATATGTTGAGGTCATGTGCGTTGGAATGGACGGGTGATTGGGACGAATACATCTGTTTGGTGGAGTTTGCGTACAACAACAGCTGGCACGCGAGCATCAAGTGTGCTCCATTTGAGATGTTGTATGACAGGAAGTGTCGCGCCCCAATCTGCTGGGATCAGGTTGGCGAGCGAACACTCGAAGGACCAGAAATCATAGAGATGACAAACGAGAAGATCGCAGTAGCTAGGCAGAAGATTCAGGAGGCACGGTCACGTCAAAAGAGTTACGCCGACAAGCATCGTAGGGATTTACACTTTAACGTAGGAGATCACGTCTTCCTTAAGGTTTCGCCGGCACGTGGTGTTAGACGCTTCGGGATTAAAGGGAAGCTCAGTCCTCGTTTCATCGGACCGTTTGATATCATTGAACGAGTCGGTGAAGTATCTTACCGATTGGCGTTACCTCCGCAGCTTTCGCATGTGCACAATGTGTTTCATGTGTCCTTACTCAGAGGGTACCAATATCATCCCCTTCACATGTTTCAGTATCCACTGGAACAGATTCGTGAAGATCTCACTTTTATAGAAGAACCCGAACGAGTTCTTGACAGGCAAGAACGAGTCATGAGAAAGAAGACGATTCCATTCGTCAAAATTCTATGGAGGGATCATACCGAGCGGGAAGCCACTTGGGAAACGGAGGAGTCTATCCGGGCTTCTTACCCTCATTTCATATTTTGAATTCGGGTATGTTCTTCTTTTCCAGTTACTTTATCTATAATTCGGGGACGAATTATTCTTTTTAGGGGGGAAGAGTTGTAAAACCCGCATGCTTTTACCATGCATAGTACCTTAAGTTCGTACGTACTAGTTAAAAAACTTTCCTAATATAGCATGATCACGATTACGTGTTAGGAGTTTATGTATTACGTACGTGTTAGAACACGATAAATATTTTATTTGTGCGATCACGTAATAATTATTTAGCAATAATTAATCACGAGCATACAATCACGAAATCACGAGCGTAATTAAAACACGAGCTATTATTAATTACGTATATATATTTAATACGAGCGTAATTAAATATATAAGAGTATGGTATTTACGTAACGGGAACTTTTAAAACACGAACATAATTAAACATAAATGTGTACGAAATTACAAGATACGAAACGAGGTACGGGACCCCCACAAGGGAGTCCCTACCCGCGGCCAAAACAAGGGTAATGGGCCAAGCCCATTACCAAGTTTTACTAAAAGAAGGGTTAAGTAATTTTTACTACTCAAATCACTTTACAGAAGAATTTTAAGAAAAACCTAAAACCCTTCCTCCTCCTCCTTTTTGTGCCGCCACCTACAATCACCAACAAGGTGATTCCATTGATCCTAGATCTTGTTAAATTAGTGTTTGTTCGTGTTTGTTCTTCACCCTCTTGATCCACGAATACGGTAAAACCTTTTTAAACCCTTTTCTTTTAATTAATCTTTTATTTAATTATGAACACGTGATGTTTTTCATAAAAACACATTATATAATCATAGATCTAACATGTTTTGATCATTAATTAATCAAAGGGTCGATCTAAGGGGTGTTTGTTTTTGGGCCGCAAGGTACAACCGACCCCAAGGGGGGTTCGGTTTATTTTTAGCCGACCACCACCAAGACCTTTTTGGTCTTGGTTGGTGCGTGTGGGTCCCACGGCAGCAAGGGGGTACCCTGATTTGGTTCGGGGTACGGTGTTGTTTCATATCCGGTGCATGTTTTTAGGCTTAGATCTGAATCATGATTATGTTAGTTGTTTATGTTATAAACTTATGTTAAGAATTAAATTAATAAGATGTAATTAATTTAATAACATGACTTAGGTTAACTAATTATTAATAAACATAAATTATTTTTAACCTAAGTATTTATATTATTAGGACTTATAATTAATTAATTATTTTAAAAACCATGGATATAATTAATTAATTAAACATGACTTAAGTTATATTATTAGTATTTAATAATACATATTTAACCTAAGTATTTAATATATTTAATTAAAACATGTCATACTTTAATTAAATATTATAACCTATAGTTTAATTAAATTACATGAAATAATTATTAAACTATATAATATATCATATGACTTAGGATATAATCATGAAAACACTTAGGCTTATTTACTTAGCTTATTTAACCAGCTTATTTCTAATTATGGAAACTTTCTATTTTTAGAAAAATTAATTAAATAAGGCAGCTATTTTATTTATGGAAACCAGCTATTTTTAGAAACTTATTTATTTAAGGCAGCTAATTTATTTATGGAAACTTATTTAATTAAGGCAGCTAATCTATTTATGGAAACTTTCTATTTTTAGAAACTTATCTATTTTAAGCAGTGAATCTATTTTTGGAAACTTTCTATTTTTGGAAACTTTCTCTTTTTGGAAACTTTCTATTTTTGGAAACTTTCTATTTTTGGAAACTTTCTATTTTTGGAAACTTTCTATTTTTGGAAACTTTCTATTTTAGGAAACCTGCTATTTTTGGAAAGTTACTTATTATTACACAGTAAGTATAATAACACATGAAATATCAGAAATACTTAATCAGAATGAACAAGATATAAGATTTAACACAGTTTAAGGCTTTAAACAGTGTAAATAGTAAGAACACATAAAATAAGCTAAGACATGATATAAAACCAGTTATGTATGTAGTAAGCAGATACTTATTTCATGTACGTATTTATGTAGCACTAGTGTTTCGGAAGTAGGATTCTCGCAGTTCATCGTTCTCGTTCACTAGACATAAGGTACGGATTCCCGTCCTTTCAGTATGGAGATTCTTTCCTTATTAGGATTTCCCCGTATGCAGGCAACTGTTTTCCCATAGTATAAGTATGAGTTTGATTGCTTATGTTTTAAATATGATTACCTATAGCCTTATACATGCATGACCAGTTTCACCAAGTTATGGAGGTACCATAACCATAACATTAGAGGCACTGATGTTATGACTTCACCACGGCGGAGTGATTGCTCGTGGCGTCCCTTCAGCTTTTGGCCATTTATTTATATTTATCATGTGGGGCGTATGGGTGCATCCTAGTTACACGTTTTATTCAGGATTACATGGTGAATGTGGTGTGTGCCTTGCATCCTTCACAAGGAGCTGATCCCTCCTACCCATAAAACCAGTATATTAAATTAGAGGCAGCCCCTCTAATTTGCATGATGAGGTCACCCCTCCAATTATTCATGCACGGTGGATATTCATGACCTATATTGGCTAAATGGTAAAATATGACAAACAGTTTTTGTAAGATAAACATAAGACTTTCAAACTATAAAACCAGTTTTATTAAGACTTAACCAGGTTACTCGGGACTTAGTTTCTTTCGATGTTATTATGTTATATGCTTATCCTATTCATGCTTTATTGTACATCCGTGCACTGAGCGTATTGCTCAGCCGTTTTCCTTTTCTATGTTCCCAAAACGGTAGGTACTCAGGGACGCTCGTAGACACTAAGAGTACGTGCATATGGACTGGAAGCTGTCTAGCCTTCTTTACATTATGCATTTCTTTTCTTTATGATACTATGCTTTGGACATTGTTTCGTCCTTATTCCTTACTATACTATGTTTGTGTGTGATGAGCTTTACTTTTGGACTACCGATGTTTGATTCCGGTATTTTCCTTTATATGGTCAAGTAATGTTTAGACATTTTACCTTGTATGCTTTGATGACACGCCATAATTTCTGTGATATTTCCATTTCCAAAATGGGGTGTTACACTCGGGCTCTTGATAAGTAGAAGATCTAGTACGCATACACCTGCGAAAGCAAAAGAAAACAATACAAAACACAAAGAGAATATATATACACAATAAAAATAAAATCTTTTTGGATTTTTGAAATTTTTTAATTTTTATGGATTTTTAACAATTTTTAATTTTTATGGTTTTTTAAAATTTTTAAACAAGAAAGCTCACAAGTGAACGGATCCCAAAAAGCAACGCGTCTCTCACAGAAAACCGTTAATCTTTAGTAAAAGAGCCGGCAGCGGCGCCATTTGATACTATGATTTTACTAGTTGAAAAGTTCGTTTCTCGGTATCTTCTCGAATTGATTTCCGGTTCAAAGTACGACTCAATTGTTTTTGGTGAAAAAGAATATTTTTGGTTGTTTTTAAAATAAATGTGCAAGACGTAAAAGTAAAGAGCAGGTAAATTTAAATCTAAATCTAATTTAAAATAAATGGCAAGTATTTAAAAGCGTGACAAAAAGTAAATGGGCAATTAATGTAAATAACGCAAACTTAAATCTATCTAAGGCAAACTTAAAACGCAACTAAAACTTAAACTAAGGCAAAGCTAAAATAAGTCTAAGGCAAGTAATCTTAAAGTGCAACTAAGTAAAAAGGCGGGAAAAGTAAAGCTTGAGAATTAAAAACAGAAAGTTAAAAACTGAAAGTAAAAGAACCTGAAAAATAGCTCATCCGGAATAATTCTTTGTTTGGAATAATCACTCATCCGGAATGTCACCTTCGTTCGGAATGATTCTTCTTCACTCGGAATATTTACCAAAACCCTTGATCCGGAATAAATCCTTTATCCGGAATATTTCACTTATCCAGAATAAAGTCTTGATTCGGAATACTTAAGCTTGATCCGGAATGTTGCTTATCCGGAATGTTTTCCGAATGAATTCCCTTGATCCAGAATGTTGAAATTCCGGATGAAGACCTTGATCCGGAATAATTAATTATTCCGAATGAAACTCCTTGATCCGGAATATCTCCTTGATTCGGAACTTTCACTGATCCAGAATGTTTGGTTGTTTCGGAATGAAAGGCTGATCCGGAATGTTTGGTTGATTCGGAATGAAAGGCTGATCCGGAATGTTTGGTATTCCGAATGAAAGGTTTGATCCGGAATAATAAATTATTCCGAATAAACACTACTGATCCCGAATGTCTAATATTCCGGATGAACAACCCTTGATCCGGAACTTCTTGAACAGCACTTTGATTCGGAATGTACCTGGGAAAACAAGAAGAACGAAGAACACGGAACAAGAAAAAATAACACGAATCTAATCTAGATCAATCAAAATCAAACAAAAGATTAAATCAAACTAAGCAAATAACATCTACTAATCATAAACAAACAATCCAAATCAATCAAACTAATCAAAATAATCAAAACCCACTTTAATCAATAAAACCTCAAAAACATAAACATGAACATAAACATAAAGATCAAAGATTAAAGAAAGGTAGATAGGAGATGAACAATAAAAATAAAGATTGACAAGAATTTAAAGGAAACTTACTTGAAATTAAATGTATTTAAGGTGCAAGACAAGTATTTAAATTGACATGAAAATTAAATGTGCACAAAATTAAAGGTGGAAGAACTAGTGTCACTCTAGCCAACAAAAACAAATGAGTACACTAATAAACTATTTATAGGGGAGATTAGGGAGGTGCTTAGGAAGCTTCCTCCCTTCTTTCTTCTTTCCTTAATTGCATGTTTAGTCCTTAATCTCCAAATTCTTCGACTTTAGTCTTTTAATCTTTTAAGTTCTTCGACATTTGTCTCGGGATCAATAACTCGTCTTGTAATTTCTTCAATAAATTAGACTTGAGTTATTCGGCTTTTAGTAAACTTCCGTCTTTTGACTTTTTCTTTGATAAATCTTCAGAATTGGTCTTGGACTTCCGTTCCTTTTGCACTCTTGACTTCTTGACTTCGTCTTTCGTCTTTTTCTTCGATAAAAGCACGTGAATGCTCTTGTTTTCTCCACTTTTCACCTTTTCGTCCTAAATCACAACAAAAACACAAACCACGCATAATTCCGACATTTACGACATAAAATACACGTTTTGGTCCGGTTATTATTGTAATTAAGTGGTAAAAAGGATGGGTGTTTACACACCTATCAGCTAGTCATATTCATCATGATACCCTTTTTGTTTTATGTCAATCCATTGTATTTATGAATACTTGGACTAGTTGTGTTCATCCAAGTTATTTGTGAATACTTGGATTTGTTGTGTACATCCATTGCATATGTGTTTGCTTGGATTTGTGTTGTGTAGATCCAAGCTACATGTGTGTACTTGGATATGTCTAGTTGAGTTGTAATAGATTTGATTAGTAGTTCTCACTAAACTATAAAGTGATGTGGTTGTGTCTTGTGAGTTCTCACTAAACTTGAAATTGATTAGTAGTTGTGTTGTGTGAAGTTCTCACTTAGCTTCAAAGTGAAGAGTCGTGAAGATTGGTTCTATCTTAGGATTAGAACTCGACATCTAGCCTTGTGTCGTAAAATGGTGAAGTAGGCAACGTCGTGAAGATTGGTTCTACCTTAAGATTAGAACTCGACATCTAGCCTTGTGTCGTTAAATTGTGAAGTAGGCAACATTGTGTAGATTGGTCCTAGCTAAAGATTAGGTCTCGACATTTAGCTTAGTGTCAGAAAATAATGTAAGCGACGATGTAAGGTTTTCTCCGCCAAGAAGGGAGTTTGTGGATATAGTGGAAATCTCGAGTAGGTGTACTCGAGGAGTGGAGTAGAAACGAAGATAGAGCCTCGTTGTCGAACCACTATAAATCTTGGTGTCTTCCCACTAGGTTGTCTCTTTCCTTACTCTTTACTTATTTCGTTATCATTACACTTACCTATTATCTTTGCTAGTGCATTTGAACTGAACCTAATCATTATGCAACTTAGCTTCATGCAAAAGATAGTTTTGATATAAATCAAATTGAAAGTAATTTTAATTTGGTTGCCAATCGAAGAGAAACTATTCAACCCCCCCCCCCCCCTTCTAGTTTCTACAATTGGTATCAGAGCGATGGTCACTAAAGATCTTTGAAGTATATTGTAGTTTGAAACTTGGATCGATCCATTGTCTCCTCAAATTAGAAGGTCAAGTTGTACTAAAGTTTCTCTTTGTTCAAAACTATTTTGTTTTTGAAAAATAGGTCTTTTAATTGATAATATTGCATCCCTCTTAAGATTAGTAGTCTTTATGAATTTTAGATCTACTCTTGAAATGTATCTACTAGTTTGCATCTTGCTTTGTGTAGGTACTCATGAAGATCAATCACTTAATTGGTCGTGGATTGAGTTACTTGCACTTGTAGAAGACTCATCTTCATTGATCTTTAACATCTTTGAATGATGATACCAAGATGATTGGGAATGATACTAGTCCTTGAAGACTTAGTACTCATCATAGTCACTGTTGGGCATAGCATTGACTCCTTGATGGATTACTCTTTGTGGCCAAGGTACGCTTTTGTTCTTCCACACGCCCTTTGATCATTCTTTTGATCATTACTTGACTATGTGCTTGTTCTTGGCATCCTTGCCTTGACATTTGTTTGTGGTTTGTGATTCTTTTCTTTTATCCTCTCAAACCTTCATTGCTTGGATACTTGACTCACTATGGTGATGTAGAGTGAGTTAGTAGTAGCTTAAAGTATCAAGCATGATTTTCATGGTTTGCACCCATACGGTTAGTAGGCCCATTTGTGGGAGAGAAAGTGAAATAATACCTTGCTCATATTTTGGTTTAGACTAAGACTATTATTGAAAGTGATCTTAGTATATACATGAATAATTGCTTTGTGTTTATCCATTACCAAAGCCGTTTAACGTTTCGCCGGAAAGGCACGTCTTAAACCACTATATATGACACAAGCTCTTCGTTACCACTATTTGAAGATTGTCATTAATCCCTTGAGCATTGGTCCTAGTCTTGATTCACTTCCCTTGACTTCTCTCTACTTTGTTGTTTTGCTACGAGTAGTCGTTTGTCCGTTTCGGTTCTTTTCGATCTTGATTCAACTCGTAATCCTTCATTAAAACATATTGCCTAGTGTTTTGATGATCCAATGTTATTCTAAAAGGTTCATGATATATTTTTAAGTATCTTAGAAAAACTTGGTTTTTAAAATTTGGCGTTTTTCATTGATAAAAACCTGCCTCTGTAGGCGGTTCTTTATCTAGGCGGCTCAAACCCCCGATTCCTTATCGATAAGGTACCGCGGGCAGTAAAGTTTGTCAGAGCGCCAGTTTGATTATTTTATTCTTTTTCAAACCACTATCTCTCTCTCCCAAAAACACACAGCCGACGTTTTTCATCTTTTCCACCATTGTTGAAGCTTCCAAAACCTTCAATCACTCAAATTAATTGATTCCAAGTTGTGGGTTTCACTCATCCTTCATCTAACATCAATTAATTGTAAGTATTTCCTTTCAATTTCATCTATTTTGCTCTAGGGTTCATCCTTTCATAATTGGGGATTTTTAAAATTGAAATTGAATTAAAACCTTAATAGGAATGTGGGTTGACATGGTTACTTTACTATGATTCCTTAGGTTCATATTTATTAAGATTTCACTAAAACCCACTTGTAGAACAAATCCGAATTTTGGCTAAATGATTTTGGTTAAAAGATGGATTTGATATGAACCCATGAACAAATAGGTAATGACATTGTTAATGCTTACCTAAAAACCTTATTTTGATAAACCAATGTTCTAAGTCCATTGTTGATCCAACATAGTTCATATGTTCTTGGTAAATAATGGAATAGCTACATTGTGAACATGAGAATGATATGGATTCAATCCTTTGTTTGTCAAGAAACTGATATAACACATTCTCATATTTTTTATTTTTTATTTTTTATTTTATTTTTTTTCATATGAGTGATTGGAGAAATATTGTCTTATGTTTGTATTAGGTACTAATCATGCCTTCTCAATATCAAAAGGATCATCAACTTACTAGACAATACATGCCAAACCTTTCCCAAACCTATGCTTCCCCTCAACTTCGAAACACATTTCCATCCCTTTCTACTCGTTGTTTCCATGAGGGTAGAGTCGTTGACGATGGAATAACGGGTTATGACTATATCCAATCTATGTTTGAGCTTTCGGGGTTTGATTGTTTTCTCAACATAGAAGAAGATATTTACCCTTTATTCCTTCTTGAATTCTTTAGCACCTACTCCATGCTTGAATACAATGGAGAAATCTTCATTCGTTTCGTGTTGAATGATCAACTGATTCAATACTCCCTCGAAAACTTTGGTGAAATTCTCGGTGTGCCATATGAAGGCACCTGTCGTTTTACGGATAAATGGAGACTTGATGCTCTCTTGGAATCCTAAAATAAACCTCCAAATGACCTCACCGAAATTGATCTAGAGTTTATCCTTGACATCATTTCGAAAGAGCGTGATGGAAACGTTGTGAGAAGCCTTCATTCAAATGTACGAAATGTGAATCGATATGAAGTGCTCTCTAGCAACCTTAAGGATTTTATGGTCCAATGGGCAAATATCCTTAGGGAGAATGTCTTTTGTCTTGGTGGAAACCGAGATCATACCCCAGCTTGTATGGTGCATATGTTGAGTTGCATCTTTACATCCACCAAGTACAATTTGGCATTCTATATCGCTCGACGAATAAATTATGCCCTTTCAAAGACCAAAACAAATCTTCCCTATGCTATGATTCTTACTCGCCTTTTCAAAAGGGTTGCTCATGATTTTCCCCACCTCGATCTTTCTCGCTTCCACCCGGTTCATCGGGTTATTTTGCCTATTCAAGAGGCATATGCAAGAAAGACAAGAAGTGATCGAGGTTCGCGAAAATCCGATCATCAAGAGATGGATGATGAGGACACCTACATGCCAACAAGTGATGGTGATGGCATAGGTACTAGTTCTCACTTCAACTCTTCGAGTAATTCCCACCCATCCTCAAACTCATTCGTGGATGGACTTGAAGACTTAGCTCCTCCACCTCATTACTCCTCTAGTGAATTACCGGAAGATCTCAACATGGAGCATCTCTACCGTGAAAATCTTAGGACTAGAGGTGAATTGCATGAACATCGGGTTGAGTCAAGGAAGGGATTCAAGTATTTGGGGAATATGATCAAGGGATTGGGCAAGAAGAGAAGGTGAAAGCTTTGAAGTATTTCAAAGAATACATGTTGGTAAACATGTAATGTTGAACAATTTTTTTTATTATCTTGGATATGTATTAACTTATGCTACATGTTTGGATTGTTATTTATTTTAATCCTAAATGTTGTTTATGCCATCATGTTTGTGATTTACATAGCTTTGTGCATGCCTTATGATAGTTAGCTTCTTAGATTTTGGTCAGTAGTTAACTTTGGCTTGTGAATCCTTTGGTAAAAATCCCTAACCAAAATTTGGGATGTGAATTTTTTGAAAGACCTCTGGCCGCGGTTCCATATCAACCCGCGACTCCTTATCAATAAGGAACCGCCGGTCCTAGATAAGGAACCGCCGCCACTGTGTCCGACAGAATCTTTTGCTTTACACTCTTTTCTTAAATCTGTGTAAACTTTGCATGATTCTTTGCAAAAACCTGCATATTTCCTAAACTAGGTTACCTAAATTCATTATTCACCTAAAATGATTTTAACCCATTACTAGTTTGGATCATCCCCTCACCCATTTAAACCCACCTTGTTAGTCATGTTCTTCACACATCAAAACATCCTTCCCTAACCCTTAAACCACCCTTGTCAACCATGGTTTCTACAAAAACCTCAAACACCCCAAGGAAAACACTTAAGATTAGGATTAAGGTACCCAAGCCTAACTACTCACCCTTTCACACACCCATAAATGAGATGGTTCCAATCCTCATTTCCTCATCACCTTCACCACCCCTTGCACCATGCAAGACAACATCCACCCATGGTACTAACCACTCCATTGGTTCTACCTCCTCTTCATTCAAATCAAGAATGAATGAGCTCTCTTCACCCTTCACTCCAAGTGCACCCTTGGATGTGACCACACAACCCCAACCAATCCAAAGCATTCCTTTTGTGAATGACTTTGATGACACCTTGGTGACTTCACCATTTACCCCTCCTAACTCACCCATTTCACCAACCTTGGAGAACATACCTCCACACTCACCCATTTCCCCTTTGGGGAACATGCCTACACTCTCACCCACATCACCCTTGGAGAACATGCCTCCTCCACCTCCACTACACTCAAACATTCCAATTTTTGGTGTCCCACTTTCCCTCCTCTTGGGTGATCCTTACTATGGGTTTCAAGAGACTCATGGTCCTAATTATCCATGTTGTCTCTACAACCACTACATCATCCATAACCTGAGGATGGAGATGTTTGGACTACATAGGAGATTGCAAGAGTTCTTGCTCACCTTATTCTCCATGCCTCCTCCTAGGAGATGAATGATGAGTTTTCTAAATAAATGGTTTTCAACAAAACCAAGCCAAAGAAGACTACTCATCTAGATTTAATGTTAAGCTAGCTTTGTATTAGTTAGTTTTTTCATTTGTCATTGTATTTGCTTCCTTCATGAGTGTTTCATGAAGTTGTTCTATGGATTTAGCTTTATGTGTTTCTACTCTTATGTGCACATTAATCAACTTTAATTTGAAATTAAAATTGAACCTAAATCTATCACAACCTCTAAAAACTTGACTAAAATTGGTTCAAAATGTTATCTGAATATTTTGTCACCCTTTGTCAAGACATTCTTTGTGAATGTGTTGCTTTTATGCAACCCTAGCATAATTTAAAGCTAATAGAGGTAAAATTCCAAGATTTGCATTTTTTTGAAAAAGTCTTAGTTTTTCTCAAAACCCTGGAAAAACTTGGTTTCAAGTCCACTGCACACGGATCCTTAAAGTCCCGCGGTTCCTTAAGTGGTAAGGAACCGCCGGTCCCTATAAGGTACCGCGGACAGAAACTGACTTTTGACTCGTTTTTGGTCAAAATTCTTTAAACCCTATACCCTGTCAAGATTCCTTGTTTGCTCAATTTGGCTAAACATTCCTTGACATTTCACTTTTTGTATTCAAATTCTTACCTTGATTACATTTTACTTATACCCCAACCTTGATATTTCATTCTCACACCTTCTGATGAGATGGCATTTATACATGATCTCATCGTTCTTTTCGGGCTTTAAATGCATAAAAATGTCATAAAATACCATATATATGCTTGTGTTTGTTTACTTGTGTATTTTAGGTATGGATATCGTGAAAAAGACAAAAGATCACAAGATACAAGGAAAAACGAACACGAGAAACGAAGCCGTACAAAGAACCGGGCCCTAATCATGGAATATTCAACAAATACCCTTGAAGACTTGAAGACAAAACAAGATTGATCCTCCAAGAATGAAGAAATGACACTTAAAACCCTTGTATATTGATAATTACAAGTTTGGTCCCTTAAGTTTGTCAAAATTGCAAAAAGGTCCTTCAACTTTGAAGAAATGACACAATTGGTCCCTCAACAAAATCAATTTGTCAATTATGGTCCCTCATGAAGTTAAAGATACAAAGAAGACCTTGGAAGATCAACAATGTTCAAAATCAGCCCTTGCAATATTCAAAAGTGTCAAAAATAACCCTTGATAACCTTTTTATTAAGTTTGTGCCAAAAATGACAAAATGTGAAAGTTGATACAAGCTTAATAAGGCGCTGATGGGTTTTAAAAGAGAAAAGACAAAAGAAAGGAAGGATAAGGACTTAAGTTGTGCATTTTGAAACTTTCAAACAAGAAAACGCGCCTAACATGTTTACTTCCCCCAAAATCGGATCAAAGGAAGTACTGTATATCTTTTTCACCACCCAGAATTTACCCCAACTTAAACAAGGTTAAAATACAATTAACCTTGCACACGCATGATTCACACACGCAGGAACTAATCCCACACACCCAATCCCCAATCCCACGCGTGTGGTCCCTACCCCCAATTCCCCATTCCACCAATCAGCTTACACCTTGTCCTCCAAGGCATGTGACGTGTCCCAAATCAACCACCAAGGTTATTTGCTTACTCTCAACGCCAAAACAAACGTCAAGGATCAAATGTGGACAGCTCATCACCAAAAATCGTCTAGAAGCTTTAGGGGCAAATTTGGGAATTTCTACTGATTAGGGTTTTAGTTTTAGCCTTCTAGTATGTTCATTAGAGTACTATAAATAGAGGCTCCAACCTGTGGATGTCCCTTGTTCCAGTTTCAAGCTTTTCTCCTTGTAATTCCTTTTTAAAGAAATAAAAGTTTGGTTTTTGATTTATTCAAGTGTAATGCCTTTTTATTGTTTTTAAAAGTTGTGTGAAGTGTGAAAGCTTGATTCTGAGTTCCATTCTTTATTTGGTTAAGTAACTTTGATGTTCAAAGTTATTTAAGGTTTCTGAAATTTAAGATTTTTGGTAAGAAATTTGTTCTGAGTTTGTGTGTTAAGAGGTAAGTGTTAATCAGTGAAATAGTGTTATTGAAACATGTTTTCAAGGTTTTAAAAGTTTTTGGATGGTTTAAGAAGAAAGAAAGAAAATCAGAAAATATATTATTGCTTGTTTTTGTTTTGTTTTGATTTAAGCAGGTATTGAAGGTTGCTGATTTGTTAAAGGATCTGCACCAACCCGTGTTGGTAGGGAGGAGGATTTTACATCCTCTAGGGTCTTGGATGTAAGACCCTAAGGTATTCCCTTTTACCTTTGTTGAAATTTCAGAAAATTGAAGTGATGTGTGATCTTGTTTGATAAGTGTTGGATTGTTGATTAAACTGCTTGATTTAAGTCAATAAGTTGTGTTATGCATGTTTGATGCTAATAGGATCAAATTGGTTAGGTTTTAAAGTGTTTTGGTGTGTTAAAAAACGTTTTCAAGTATTTAACAGGGTGTTTGGCTACAAGGATTAGCAGGGCACTAGTTTTGATTTAAGTCATTAATAAGTGTTAGAAGGTTGTTAAGAGGTTGAGATAGTTAGGGTAATAGTTATAGGTCAATTTGGATCAGTTTGGAAGCAAGTTTGTATGCTAAAAGTAAAACAAGTAAGCTCAAAACTGCATATCCACATTCTGCTTGTTTTGGTCATGTTTTTTTGTGCTTGATCTTGGTTTTCTGTTAAAGAGTTAGGGTAATTTAGGTTTGTTATTGCTTGAGTACAATCTTGTGAGTGTGTGTGCCAAATATTGGCTTGTGAAGTTCACTAGGGTACTAGTTATTGGCCATTAAAGCCACCAGACCTTGTTAATCTGTCACAGCAACTCTCATTTGCATTTTTGTGATTGATTTGTGCTCATTTGGTGTGCAAAGTGTTGTAAACTGCTTGATTTTTACCTGCTTTTGACTCCTTGTGCTTAAATAAGCACAAGGGTGCCCTTTTGTACCAAGAATCATACCAAATAAGCTTAAGCCAAGTCCTCTTGGCATCCAGTTTGTACAAGTGTGCACTCAACACTTGTTCATCAGTGTGCAAGTAAATCTGTCACATTTTGTTTGAGAAATTTGGACTTAATCTAGCTAAAAAGGGAGTTTAATTGTGTTTCTAGCAAGATTACAAGGTCACAGTTTTGTTTGGAAAGTTTAAAAAAATAAAAAAAAATAAAAAAGTATAAAAAGGGGTTGCTAAGACTCGAACCCTGGTCTCCACACTCACACACATCATCCTTAACCATTGCGCCCTTGGGTCTTTTACTGACTAAGGGTGCAAAGGTTAATTACTTAACCCGTTTTTCATTTCTGGCTTAAATAAAAAGCCGTGGCTTATTTTGCATTTTTCAGCTTATTTGATAATCGTTTTTGCTTATTTTGATTTTTCCTAGGATCTTATTAGTTATTTAGACTTTTCTAGCCAATTTTTATATTTTTCCTTTTATTTATTTATTTTCTAGCAATTATTTATTATACGTTTTTTATTAAGTCATTAAAAAATAGAAAAAAGATTTTTAATTTTTAGGAAAAATAGTTTTTAGCTTTTAAAATATTATTTTGAGGTTTACATTAAGTTTTGGTTTTATAAACTTTAATTTTTAATTTTATATTATTTTAAGGTTTTTTATAAACTTTAAACATTTTTATAAAATTATTAAAAAGGGTTTAGGAGCTATAATTTGTGTTTTTCTCTTAGTTAGAATATTTTAAGTTTTTAGAAATTTTTTAGAATTAATTTTATAAACTTTTTATTTTTAGCAATATTTTAATATTATTTTAATATTAATTTTTCAAAATTTTATTTTTCTTTCTTTTTCATTTTTCTTAGGATCTTTATCATTAATTAGGACCTTTTCCATTTTTAGAATATTTTTATAGCCTTTAGATTTATTTTTATAATTATTTTAAGTTTAATTAAGTTTTAATCATTTTTAATCATTTTTAGAGTTTTAAAAATAGTTTTAATAGCTTTTAATTTTTAGAAAATTACTTTTTAGTCTTCTAATAATATAAGTTAAGTGATTATTCAATAAAATCATATTTTAGACATTTGAATTAGTTATATTTAATTTTAGGGCTTTAATTAGCATTTAAAATTAAATATTTAATTAATAAAAGGTTTTAAAATATCTTTGTTGGATTTTTGTCTTTATTTATATTATTTTAGACTTCTTTTTAGTCTTTTTAATTATTGATTTTGTTTTTGGTCTTAGTATAATAATTTTTAATTTGGGTAGTTTTTCACGACTTTACGTCTTTTTCGTCGTAGTTTAATTTTAACGAATCCGTCTTTCATCTTCTCATCCCCATTCTTCTCAATATTAATCTCAAATAACTACAAGTTAATTCACAACACATATACCTCCTTGGGAAACGAACTTTTTCTCTTTTAAGTGATTGGGTCATTACTTGTGGTTTTCCTAAATCACTCGTTAATACTTACCTCTATTTTGCGTTGCTTTGTTTTTCCTAAAATAAAGTATACATAAAAAGACTACAATCACCTTCCCAACCTTGAGAATTCATTCTCACACAACCTTGAGAATTCATTCTCACACAACCTTGAGATTTCATTCTCACACCTTCCCAACCTGAGATTTCACTCTCACACCTTCACAATGCCTAACTCCTCCATTCCTAACCTTGACATTTCTTTGTCATAACCCCACTCACCCAAAGCTTCCTCATCCAAGCTTTCAAAGAAACCAAAAATCTCGGTTCGACCTATTTGGGTTAAGAAGAATGAACCATCTTCTTCTAAACCACCCAAAAACCCTACCTTCTCTCCAATCAAGTATTGGAATGAGACTTATACCATTAACCCCATCACCACATTAGGAATTTCAACCGTCTCACCGCTACTAGCAAATTCAAGGATGTTCCACATGACGCCATTAAGATGATGTTGTTTCCATATTCGTTGGATGGACCCGCAAAAATTTGGCTCGAGAAAGAACCGCCAAATTCGATTTTGACATGGGCCGATCTCGTTTCTAAGTTTGTGAACAAGTTTTTTCCACCATCTAAAACAACACACTTAAAAAATGAGATTTCACGATTTGTGCAACGTAACAATGAAAGTTTTTCAATGGCATGGGAACGATTTAAAGAGATGTTACATGAATGTCCTCACCATGATTTTTCGGAATTGCATCAAATTGATACTTTTTATAATGGGCTTAATGATCATGAACGAGATTATTTGAACGCCGCCGCGGGTGGTAATTTTTTGTGCAAAACGACAAATGAGGCTTTACAAATCATTGAAAATCGATCTAAGGTTTATAGCCCTCGTAACACACCGAGTGTTGCCAATATGGGTTCGTCATCTTCGTCACAATCGTCTCGTAGCATTAATGCCTTACATGATGAAGCTAATGAGGAAAATCGGTTTTTTGATAGATTTGCTAATCTAATGTCCCATTGGAAGGCTCAAGAAGCTTCCAATTCCGCTTCGGTTAAAGCGGTTGCTAAGAGTTGTTTATCTTGTGGGGGAGCTCATGATCTTTCCGAGTGTATTACCGCGGATGGTAACACTTCGAGTGCTTACGTAGCAACAGGAACTTATAACCAAAACGGCCAAGGTTCCCGCCAAAATCAAGCTCCACCAAATCAAAATGTTAACAATTATCGAAACAACAACCAAGGTAATTACCAAGGCAACACACGCAATTACAACAAAGGGAATTATCAAAGTGGGAATGGACAAATCTCTAATCAAAACCAAAACCGTGATTTTCAAAACACTACACAAGGTTTTCAAAATGCTCACACGAAAAATTTGCAAGGAGAATTTTTAGATTATGCAAAAGCAAATGATGCTAAATTTGATAATATGCAACGTGAGATGATTAGCTTAAGGTCCGAGTTGAAAAACAAGTTTAAAAATGAACTTGCTAATGAACTTAAAACTCATGCAAACAAAATGGAAGGAAATGTACAACGTCTTCAACAAAACCAACAAAAGATGGAATTAGGACAACATGAGATTAAGCAAGAGTTATTGAAAGCGGATGCTAGGCAATCAAAATTTGAGGACCGAATGGCTAAGATGTTTGAAGCAATCATGTGTAAGCCCTCTTCATCGGGTGGTCTTCCTAGTGATACCATTAACAACCCGAGGGGAGAATTGAAGGTTGTTGCTACACGAAGTGGTAAAACTTTCAAGGAACCAATCTCTCGTCCAAGTACTTCTAAGGAGAAGGAAATCGAGAAAGAACCCGAGGTGATGGTCGAAAAAGAGCACATTACAATCCCACGAAGTACCGCTCAAACCACACCTACGGTTGAACCTACACCAATTATGGAACCCGAGTTTCCAAGGCCGTTGCCTAATGACCAACCCACACCACCTTTACCCTACCCTTCGAGACGAAACAAAGAGAAAGCACAAGAAAGGAACAATTATCAATTTGAGCTATTTATGAAAATGTTTCGTGATTTGCATTTTAACATAAGTTTTGCCGATGCTTTAATCATGATGCCTCGATTCGCTGCAAACTTCAAAAGTATGCTAAACAACAAAGAAAAGTTACAACAATCGTCTAGTTGTTCATCGGTTTTTCTAAGCCGCATACCACAAAAAGTCGGTGATCCCGGTAAATTTTTGATTCCGTGTGCTATACAAGATATGGAGGAATGCTACGCCTTGGCCGATCTTGGTGCTAGTATTAATTTAATGCCTCTCGAGATTTTCAAATCGCTTTCGCTTCCGGCTCTTACTCCTTCGAACATGTCCATCGAGATGGCCGATCATTCTACGATCATGGCATGTGGAGTAGCCGAGGACGTTTTCGTTAAAGTCGGAAAGTTTTACTATCCCGTTGACTTTATCATTGTAGACATTCCTATCGATCGAAAAGTTCCTCTCATTTTGGGTCGTTCATTTTTGGATACATCAAGAGCACTTATCGATGTTCATGCTCGTAAAATCACCCTTCGTTTCAATGAAGAAGAACTTGTCATCAATGCAACACAAAACTCCAATCTTTCTCATGTATATTCTATTACAACTTTAAACCATGGTGACTCGACCAATGTCGTTTGCAAAGAATTTTCACCAAGAGTTTTAGGGAATGTCTCCAAAAACAATTTACCATTTCCTCCGCCGGTGGAGGTTATGAGTACAAAGCCTACAAAGAAGAAACCATCAATACTTGAATCGAAAAATCCTTCGCCTCATCTCGAACATTCATTCTTGAAAAGTGTTGATAAGTTGCCGGTTTCTACGGAAGACCTTTCGGATGATGAATATGTTGACCCCAATGGGGAGGTTTTCTTCGTCGATAAACGTTTTGAGAACTTGCCACCACCAAAACCAAAACGCTTTCAAAATGTGAGAATTTTTAGTGTAACTAACATCGTCTTAGAAACACCGAATATTTTCAACATAATCAAAAAGGGTTTTCATAAGGAGAGTTTAAAAGATAACAAAGAAAAAGATCTTAAATGTAATTTAATTGATTTTTCTACAAATCTAACTCCGTCATCACCACGTGATTTGAGTGCTACAAACTCGTCTACTCCTTTTGACGATGTTTTGTGTGGTTCTAGTATGGGGGAAACCCCTTATGTTCCCTCATCCTTGTCCACCGAGGACGAGATATTCGATCCCGGAATTTCATGTAAAGGGAAATCTCGGTCTTCCACCGATGCAATAAATGGAAACTATATCTATTTGCTTGGTGCGAGTCTACCTCGAGTAGCTCAAACGTTTGTCTTACCAATTGTCTCACCCTTCTACTTCTCATCTATTTTCTTCAAACTCTTTGAGTTTATGGCACATGTTGAAGTGGCGTTAATTTGTTTTTCCAATAGAAACGAGAACGCCATCTTCGACCCCGGTATTTTGCATCAACTAAGGACTTAGTCCTTTATACCGGTTGCTTTTTGGGCCTTGTTTATCATGTAAGCCCCACCAAAAATTGACCACACCATGAATTTCCTTAAATGTTCACATTTTGAGGGGATCGAGTCGAGCTCATGACTCGGTAATCAAAAACGAGGTGCCTCGTGGGGGAGATCCCATGCTTATCTTTTATTCACTAATAAGGGGACTTGTACCCTTCCAACTCGTTGTCTCGTGGTTGTTTGTGATTGTGTTATCTAGATCATCATCATCATCTACGATTGAAGACTCTCGTGTTCGTTTACGTGAGCCTCTATCGTTCGTTTGAAGAAGTTTTTCACGATTCCATGACATATCCTTTATTGTTCTAACAATTATCTTTTAGCATAATTAATAAACGGCTTTAGATATATTGTTGATCACCCTTTCCATGCTAGATCCTAAGCATTCGATTCTTCGTCTCTAGTGTGGGGGTGCTCCACCTTTAGACTCGAAACATTGAGGACAATGTTTACTTTTAGTATGGGGGGGTGAATAGGTACTTGCTTTGCTACGCCCTCACGTTTCCAACTTTCAAAGTTTTGTTTTGCTAATAAGGCTAAAAATGGCCAAATTTTAAAATTTTTCTTAGTTTTCATAAGTGTTTTTAAGACACGAATGTATATTTTCCGATGGGTAGAATAAGAGTTAATTTTTGACTTGATGGGCATTTGGAGCCCTTTACATTCCTTAACCCGCTCAATTCAAGTTTTGCTAGACTTTTATATAGGGAGCTTTAAAACGCGAAAGTCTTAATTCATTCGGGTTAAGAACAAGAACTTTTCGCAAGTTCCTATAATTGATTCTAGAAAGTCACTTATCAAGGGAACTTTAAAACGCATTCTCTAAACTTGAAAAAGTCCAAGAAAGTGCAAGATCCTATAGGTGGCTTGAAAACCCAAAACTTTGATTTGATATAGTCTTAATGAAAGCTAATCCAAATTTGGCTTAATTTTGACTTGCATGGCTAAGTATTCACGAGTCTCTTTAATTAGAGGTCTTTATATAGTGAAGAACGAGAAATGATAGAGTTAGACAAGTGATCATGCTAAACGTAGAACATGAAAATGTTCTTTCAAAAACTCATATGTTTTTAATTGTGGCTTTTTCTTCCCATAAGATCAATGCATTAGGAATAAATCATAATTGCAATAAGTAAGGTCGTACGATTTGAAAGGTTACTTAGCCTCTAGCGCAAGATCGTTTAAAAGTTGCTCGGGGTTGAATAGAGTTCATAGCCAAGGCATAACTTATTGAAGCGGGACGCGAAGATTGGCGATCATCCAAAAAGGCCCTAACAAGGCATGAGGAGCCCTATTTTTGCTAAATATCCAAAGATGATGTGAAGTATCATTATTCCAAAATCAATATGAAGGATCGAGACACACGACGAGAAGCAATTACTCCCCTAAAGAATGGAGAAAGTCTATCCAAAAAGACCCTAACAAGGTATGAGGATAAATATATCCAAGTCCGAAAAGGAGGCGGATCGTTGTATATCAAAATCCAAAGTAAAGATTGAAGAAAAATGATGAAGTCGTGGTCCTATATGAAGAATCTCTCAAAAACGTCAAGTGAAGAAATTCCAAGTATATTAAGAGAAGACCATAATTTCAAGAACGTCTTCCCAAGATTTGAAGTATGAAGTACATGCCAAATATCGGTCCGAGAAAGGTCTCAAATCGTGAAACGAGTTATGCCAAGATATGAACTTAAGGAGATACACGAGAAGCCGTTTTAAAAGATTTTGTCCTTCGGCTAACTATTGATCAAATCGTGCTACTTTGCTTTCGGACTAATAACTACTCAAATAAGTCAATATGAATCACTTGTGATCCATGACAAATAGATAAAAAATGCTAGTAACCCATTTCCTTTTATAATAACTAGGATTGCGGGGAGAAAAAGTATTACACAATTTGGACGTATGAGTAGTGTTAGCATTGTGACTTGTACCAACAATGATCTTGTTTTTGCACTTAGCATGGAATGTATGACAATCAAGGATGACGAAATTTACTCTAAGGGACATTAACTTGTTTCTATTCTTTGACCCTAAAATTCACCTTTTGGTGATGAAAATCATACATTATGTCTTTACACATTCTCGTAGTATGTTGCAAGTCTTTTACTCTTCAATAAAGGTTAATAAAATTGAACTTTGGAGATGCTTAGATACTTTATTCTAGCATTGCGTGAGGGCACGGCAATGGCTTAGTATGGGGAGTGATGAGATGGCATTTATACATGATCTCATCGTTCTTTTCGGGCTTTAAATGCATAAAAATGTCATAAAATACCATATATATGCTTGTGTTTGTTTACTTGTGTATTTTAGGTATGGATATCGTGAAAAAGACAAAAGATCACAAGATACAAGGAAAAACGAACACGAGAAACGAAGCCGTACAAAGAACCGGGCCCTAATCATGGAATATTCAACAAATACCCTTGAAGACTTGAAGACAAAACAAGATTGATCCTCCAAGAATGAAGAAATGACACTTAAAACCCTTGTATATTGATAATTACAAGTTTGGTCCCTTAAGTTTGTCAAAATTGCAAAAAGGTCCTTCAACTTTGAAGAAATGACACAATTGGTCCCTCAACAAAATCAATTTGTCAATTATGGTCCCTCATGAAGTTAAAGATACAAAGAAGACCTTGGAAGATCAACAATGTTCAAAATCAGCCCTTGCAATATTCAAAAGTGTCAAAAATAACCCTTGATAACCTTTTTATTAAGTTTGTGCCAAAAATGACAAAATGTGAAAGTTGATACAAGCTTAATAAGGCGCTGATGGGTTTTAAAAGAGAAAAGACAAAAGAAAGGAAGGATAAGGACTTAAGTTGTGCATTTTGAAACTTTCAAACAAGAAAACGCGCCTAACATGTTTACTTCCCCCAAAATCGGATCAAAGGAAGTACTGTATATCTTTTTCACCACCCAGAATTTACCCCAACTTAAACAAGGTTAAAATACAATTAACCTTGCACACGCATGATTCACACACGCAGGAACTAATCCCACACACCCAATCCCCAATCCCACGCGTGTGGTCCCTACCCCCAATTCCCCATTCCACCAATCAGCTTACACCTTGTCCTCCAAGGCATGTGACGTGTCCCAAATCAACCACCAAGGTTATTTGCTTACTCTCAACGCCAAAACAAACATCCAGGATCAAATGTGGACAGCTCATCACCAAAAATCGTCTAGAAGCTTTAGGGGCAAATTTGGGAATTTCTACTGATTAGGGTTTTAGTTTTAGCCTTCTAGTATGTTCATTAGAGTACTATAAATAGAGGCTCCAACCTATGGATGTCCCTTGTTCCAGTTTCAAGCTTTTCTCCTTGTAATTCCTTTTTAAAGAAATAAAAGTTTGGTTTTTGATTTATTCAAGTGTAATGCCTTTTTATTGTTTTTAAAAGTTGTGTGAAGTGTGAAAGCTTGATTCTGAGTTCCATTCTTTATTTGGTTAAGTAACTTTGATGTTCAAAGTTATTTAAGGTTTCTGAAATTTTAAGATTTTTGGTAAGAAATTTGTTCTGAGTTTGTGTGTTAAGAGGTAAGTGTTAATCAGTGAAATAGTGTTATTGAAACATGTTTTCAAGGTTTTAAAAGTTTTTGGATGGTTTAAGAAGAAAGAAAGAAAATCAGAAAATATATTATTGCTTGTTTTTGTTTGTTTTTGTTTTGTTTTGATTTAAGCAGGTATTGAAGGTTGCTGATTTGTTAAAGGATCTGCACCAACCCGTGTTGGTAGGGAGGAGGATTTTACATCCTCTAGGGTCTTGGATGTAAGACCCTAAGGTATTCCCTTTTACCTTTGTTGAAATTTCAGAAAATTGAAGTGATGTGTGATCTTGTTTGATAAGTGTTGGATTGTTGATTAAACTGCTTGATTTAAGTCAATAAGTTGTGTTATGCATGTTTGATGCTAATAGGATCAAATTGGTTAGGTTTTAAAGTGTTTTGGTGTGTTAAAAAACGTTTTCAAGTATTTAACAGGGTGTTTGGCTACAAGGATTAGCAGGGCACTAGTTTTGATTTAAGTCATTAATAAGTGTTAGAAGGTTGTTAAGAGGTTGAGATAGTTAGGGTAATAGTTATAGGTCAATTTGGATCAGTTTGGAAGCAAGTTTGTATGCTAAAAGTAAAACAAGTAAGCTCAAAACTGCATATCCACATTCTGCTTGTTTTGGTCATGTTTTTTTGTGCTTGATCTTGGTTTTCTGTTAAAGAGTTAGGGTAATTTAGGTTTGTTATTGCTTGAGTACAATCTTGTGAGTGTGTGTGCCAAATATTGGCTTGTGAAGTTCACTAGGGTACTAGTTATTGGCCATTAAAGCCACCAGACCTTGTTAATCTGTCACAGCAACTCTCATTTGCATTTTTGTGATTGATTTGTGCTCATTTGGTGTGCAAAGTGTTGTAAACTGCTTGATTTTTACCTGCTTTTGACTCCTTGTGCTTAAATAAGCACAAGGGTGCCCTTTTGTACCAAGAATCATACCAAATAAGCTTAAGCCAAGTCCTCTTGGCATCCAGTTTGTACAAGTGTGCACTCAACACTTGTTCATCAGTGTGCAAGTAAATCTGTCACGTTTTGTTTGAGAAATTTGGACTTAATCTAGCTAAAAAGGGAGTTTAATTGTGTTTCTAGCAAGATTACAAGGTCACAGTTTTGTTTGGAAAGTTTAAAAAAATAAAAAAAAATAAAAAAGTATAAAAAGGGGTTGCTAAGACTCGAACCCTGGTCTCCACACTCACACACATCATCCTTAACCATTGCGCCCTTGGGTCTTTTACTGACTAAGGGTGCAAAGGTTAATTACTTAACCCGTTTTTCATTTCTGGCTTAAATAAAAAGCCGTGGCTTATTTTGCATTTTTCAGCTTATTTGATAATCGTTTTTGCTTATTTTGATTTTTCCTAGGATCTTATTAGTTATTTAGACTTTTCTAGCCAATTTTTATATTTTTCCTTTTATTTATTTATTTTCTAGCAATTATTTATTATACGTTTTTTATTAAGTCATTAAAAAATAGAAAAAAGATTTTTAATTTTTAGGAAAAATAGTTTTTAGCTTTTAAAATATTTTTTTGAGGTTTACATTAAGTTTTGGTTTTATAAACTTTAATTTTTAATTTTATATTATTTTAAGGTTTTTTATAAACTTTAAACATTTTTATAAAATTATTAAAAAGGGTTTAGGAGCTATAATTTGTGTTTTTCTCTTAGTTAGAATATTTTAAGTTTTTAGAAATTTTTTAGAATTAATTTTATAAACTTTTTATTTTTAGCAATATTTTAATATTATTTTAATATTAATTTTTCAAAATTTTATTTTTCTTTCTTTTTCATTTTTCTTAGGATCTTTATCATTAATTAGGACCTTTTCCATTTTTAGAATATTTTTATAGCCTTTAGATTTATTTTTATAATTATTTTAAGTTTAATTAAGTTTTAATCATTTTTAATCATTTTTAGAGTTTTAAAAATAGTTTTAATAGCTTTTAATTTTTAGAAAATTACTTTTTAGTCTTCTAATAATATAAGTTAAGTGATTATTCAATAAAATCATATTTTAGACATTTGAATTAGTTATATTTAATTTTAGGGCTTTAATTAGCATTTAAAATTAAATATTTAATTAATAAAAGGTTTTAAAATATCTTTGTTGGATTTTTGTCTTTATTTATATTATTTTAGACTTCTTTTGAGTCTTTTTAATTATTGATTTTGTTTTTGGTCTTAGTATAATAATTTTTAATTTGGGTAGTTTTTCACGACTTTACGTCTTTTTCGTCGTAGTTTAATTTTAACGAATCCGTCTTTCATCTTCTCATCCCCATTCTTCTCAATATTAATCTCAAATAACTACAAGTTAATTCACAACACATATACCTCCTTGGGAAACGAACTTTTTCTCTTTTAAGTGATTGGGTCATTACTTGTGGTTTTCCTAAATCACTCGTTAATACTTACCTCTATTTTGCGTTGCTTTGTTTTTCCTAAAATAAAGTATACATAAAAAGACTACAATCACCTTCCCAACCTTGAGAATTCATTCTCACACAACCTTGAGAATTCATTCTCACACAACCTTGAGATTTCATTCTCACACCTTCCCAACCTGAGATTTCACTCTCACACCTTCACAATGCCTAACTCCTCCATTCCTAACCTTGACATTTCTTTGTCATAACCCCACTCACCCAAAGCTTCCTCATCCAAGCTTTCAAAGAAACCAAAAATCTCGGTTCGACCTATTTGGGTTAAGAAGAATGAACCATCTTCTTCTAAACCACCCAAAAACCCTACCTTCTCTCCAATCAAGTATTGGAATGAGACTTATACCATTAACCCCATCACCGGATCAAAAGAAAATGTTCCCCCACCACCTCAATCCTTCAACACCCCTCAACTTAATGACCTTTCAACCTTCCCAAACCTCACAAGGCATTGTGAAAACATTTCCTACCCTATTACCCCACCACCACCAAACCCTAGGTTTGATGCCCTACCCCCATCAAACGATTTTGTGTTGCATCATGGATCATCGTGTGCTTGTTGTAGATTTCAACAAATTGAACTTGCTCATGTATATGAGAAGTTAAATTTCCTTGAATTCCTCCTCACTCGACCTCATATCCAAGTTTTCGTTCCGGTGGACAAAACTTCGAATGATGCATCGTCGTCTTATTTTTCCAACTAAAGGACTAACTACTCTTAGAGTCTTTATTACTTTAGTTGTTTTAGAGTCTTTTATTTTTTAAGCAATCTTGGAAAATTATCACTATTAGAATAGCTTATGCTAAGTGGTTTGTTTTCCATATTTTTTGCTTTAGATACTCATATTGTGTGTATGACTATCTACCTTGTTATGTCTTTTCTTTTATGTAACCTTTGGGTTGTTTGTGTGTTATTTCCTTAGTTCTCTTTTGAGTTGATCATGGTTAATTTTTACAATTGCTTATGGGTGATTCCATCAATTCTAAACTTTAACCCATTGACAAGTTTATCATCTTTATTGGATTGAAGCTTGATTTTGTCCATTACCTTTTTGGACATACTTAGCAAAATACTTGCTTCTAATTTGAGATTTCTTCTCTTTCTCCCTCTCAAGTTACTTAGTAGGTAGTGATCATATATGCATTGGTGTTTCTTTTCTTTCTACTAACCTTTGTGTAGCATGTCACCTTAGCTCACATACTTGGTGCCCCAAGCAAGGGGGAGCAACCACCAAGGGGAGCTACTAGCAAAGTCCGATTTTCTTCAAAAGAATTGTGCTAACCTTTTTGCTACGACAAAGGGGGAGAAATAATAGTGATAAACTCGTTAATAATTCGATATTTTGTGTTTCTACGTAAATGAGTTTATCGTTTGTCGTAATCAAAAAGGGGGAGATTGTTAATGCAAGTGATGCCTAAAAATATTATTAGTGTTAACTAATCTTTCTTAGTTTTGATCACAACAAACTAAAAACACATTTAGTGTAAAACATAAAACGAATTATTTAACTAACACTATCATCAAGGTAATAATCATATCACTAACCTTTCTTAATCATACTTAGTGATCATCAAAATGATTATCCTTAAAACTCACTTTTGTTAATATGACAAAAGACTTTTTAATAAACTTTCTTTTTTAGAAAATGTTTTATTAAAATGGAAAATGAAAATTTGAAAATAGCATATTCCATATGCTATTAGAATATCCTTTGAAGGCTTTAAATACCTCAGATATTCCTACCCCACTAAAAGACAAAAAACAGAGCGTACTCTAGGGGCAGAACCTTAAGTAGCTAGGCGGTTCCCTAGCAATAAGGAACCGCCGGGCTAGATAAGGTATCGCGCCTAGATAGCCGTTATATATCCGTTATACTTTGTCTCCTTTAAATAGTGGGTCAAATCTCATTTTCCAACAAGCCTCTTGGACGTTTTTCTCAGCCCCTTTCTCTTTTCTATAACATAATCATTAGTAAATGATCACTTAAAGTGTTAAGGATGTTTACACATGATTATCCTCTTGATCCCCTCCTTTACCTTGTCCAATGAGAAGATCACTCACTCACTAGTGTTGTGATAAAGATGAATCTATGAGCTAGTCATATTCATCATGATACCCTTTTTGTTTTATGTCAGTCCATTATATTTATGAATACTTGGACTAGTTGTGTACATCCATTGCATATGTGTTTGCTTAGATTTGTGTTGTGTAGATCCAAGCTACATGTGTGTACTTGGATATGTCTGGTTGAGTTGTAATAGATTTGATTAGTAGTTCTCACTAAACTATAAAGTGATGTGGTTGTGTCTTGTGAGTTCTCACTAAACTTGAAAGTGATTAGTAGTTGTGTTGTGTGAAGTTCTCACTTAGCTTCAAAGTGAAGAGTCGTGAAGATTGGTTCTATCTTAGGATTAGAACTCGACATCTAGCCTTGTGTCGTAAAATGGTGAAGTAGGCAACGTCGTAAAGAATGGTTCTACCTTAAGATTAGAACTCGACATCTAGCCTTGTGTCGTTAAATTGTGAAGTAGGCAACGTTGTGTAGATTGGTCCTAGCTAAAGATTAGGTCTCGACATTTAGTTTAGTGTCGGAAAATAATGTATGCGACGATGTAAGGTTTTCTCCGCCAAGAAGGGAGTTTGTGGATATAGTGGAAATCTCGAGTAGGTGTACTCGAGGAGTGGAGTAGAAACGAGGATAGAGCCTCGTTGTCGAACCACTACAAATCTTGGTGTCTTCCCACTAGGTTGTCTCCTTTCTTACTCTTTACTTATTTCATTATCATTACACTTACCTATTATCTTTGCTAGTGCATTTGAATTGAACCTAATGATTATGCAACTTAGCTTCAAGCAAAAGATAGTTTTGATATAAATCAAATTAAAAGTAATTTTAATTTGGTTTCCAACCGAAGAGAAACTATTCAACCCCCCCCCCCCCTCTAGTTTCTACAAAAAGTTTGACAGGTTTGTTGGTAGTGTGAGGAGGTCAGAGTTTGTTAGGGTAAAGGAAATGGATGAGGTTGTTAGATTAAGATCTATGGTGTTGAATTTGAGTGGGCATGTTGAAAGGTTACGTAGGGAGCAAGAAAGGAATGCAAGGTTGAGTGCGTGGGGTTTTCCGATGAGATCTTTTCCTAGTCAAGGTGTTGTGATTCGTGATGTGCCGAATCAGGTTGAAGCTCAAATGTTGGTGAAGCCAAGTGAAGGAGGTAGTCGAAAGGGGAAGGAAAAAGTGGAGGAAGAATCTGAAGATGATGATAGCAACAATGATGATGAGCCGATGTACAAGAAGCTGTGGGGATCTGATGTTTAGTTCTTTATGTTGTTTTTATTAGTCTTGTTGTAATAGAACTTATGTAGACTCGTACTGTAGTTTGTGATGAAACTTAATGACTTTAAGTTTGTTGTGATGAAGGATTGTAGTGACATTACTTGTCACAATTTTGTGGAGATTTTCCAAAGCAATCCAAAATTACCTTCATGACTTATGATTTGTCTTATTAGTTCTTGTGTGAATTGGTTAATGATTCATTGTGAATTGTGTTGTTGGTGCATATAGTATCCATGTTACATCTTGATAGAGAAATCCTTCTTCTTATCTTGATATGAATACTTACTTGTTCTTTCTCTGTTATGGTTATACAGGAAGGAGTTGGGAGGCATTTTTCTGACTTTACTAAATTATTGTTTGGTTAGTTTCCTGTAAACATGCCGCCTAAATTGACGACTGCTACTGTTAATACCATGATTGAGCAAGCTATTGCTAGAGCTTTGGAAGCTGAACGTGCTGCAAGGAACCAAGAGGCTGAGAATAGGAATGCTGCTGGTCAGGATGGAGGGAATGTTGAAAATCAGGTTAGAGGTAATGCTGATGAACAAGCAGAAGGAAATGTTGCGGGACAAGTTGGAGGTAATGCTGTTGTTCAGCAGGTTCAGAAGGAATGTTCTTATGCTAGTTTCATGAAATGTGGACCTACCCAATTTCGTGGTACTGGTGGTGCATTGGAATTAAGGAGGTGGATTGAGAAGATTGAAAGTACTTTTGAAATCAGTGGATGTTCAGAAGCTAGTAAGGTGAAATTTGTTGCAGCTACTTTTCAGGATGATGCGTTGAGTCGGTGGAATAGTCAAGTAGCTACTGTAGGATTGGTTGAAGCGAATGCTAGAACATGGACTGTGACCAAGGGACTGTTAACTGCTAAGTTTTGTCCTGAGGAAGAGTTAGGTCAGTTGGAAGATGAATTGAGGCATTTGGTGCTGAGGAACAATGATATTGTAGCTTATACAAGGAGATTTTCTGATTTATGTTTGTTATGTCCTGATGCGTTTGTTGATGACCGTAAGAAGATGAAGCAGTATATTAGGGGTTTATCTAGTAATATCAAGGGAGAAACTACTTCGTCGAAACACCAATCATTTGATGAAGCTGTTCAAATGGCTCATGCTTTAATGGATGTAAAGCTGCAGGATCGAAAGGATAGTATTGCTGAAGGGAATAAGAGAAAGTGGGAAGCTGCACACTCAAGCCAAGGGCAGAATCGAGGTGGTTATCGTAATAACAATAACCAAGGACCGAATAGGAATCAACAATACAATTTAAGAAGGAATGATGGTGTTCGTGCTGCCACAGGAAATCAAGGTAACAAAGTGAATCCGAAGTGTGGTCGGTGTAATCTGTATCATGTTGGAAATTGTCCACCTGCTTGAAACAAGTGTGGGAAGGCCGGACATAAGATGGCAGATTGTAGAAACAAGGGTGTAGCCACTGGGCCAATGTTGTTAAGGTAGTTTACTGTTCTGGATGTGGAGGCCGTGGACATAAGCAAAGGAACTGTCCGAGGGTTGGCATACGACAGGGAGGCAATGTTGCTGCTGTTGCTGCTGGGATTGCTGCTCCATCCTATGTCGTGGGAGATGCTGACAAACCTCAAGGGCCGAACGTGGTGACTGGTACGTTCTTACTTGATGCTTGTTATGCTAGTGTGTTATTTGATTCTGGATCCGATAGAAGTTTCGTAGATGTTAGATCCAGTCAGCTATTGGATAGAGAACCAGTGAGATTGACAACTAGTTATAATGTGGAGTTAGCTGATGGTAAGGTTGTAAGCACTAGTTCTATACTGAAAGGTTGTTCCTTGAAGTTAGGTAATTATGTGTTTAGTATTGATTTGATGCCCATAGAATTAGGATCTTTTGACGTGATTGTTGGAATGGACTGGTTAGTTGGTAATGGTGCAGTAATTGTTTGTGGAGAAAGATTAGTTCAGATACCGCTAAGGAATAGGGTATTGAGTGTGAAAGGTGATGAATGTACTTCTCGTTTGAGAGTTGTTTCTTGTTTAAAGATGATGCGGTATATAGAAGCAGGTTGTGATGTGTTTCTTGCACAGATAAGTAATGATGGTGTGAATGAAAGGAAATTGGAGGATGTGCCTGGGATTAGAGAGTATCCTGAGGTTTTCCATGAGGAATTTCCAGGATTACCGCCGCATCGTGAAGTGGAGTTTCGTATTGATTTAGTGCCGGGTGCTGCGCCTGTCGCTCGTGCACCGTATCGTTTAGCTCCATCTGAGATGAAAGAATTATCTGATCAATTGAAGGAATTGATGGATAAGGAATTAATCAGACAGAGTTCGTCGCCATGGGGTGCGCCTGTTTTGTTTGTTAGGAAGAAAGATGGTACTTTTAGAATGTGTATTGATTATAGAGAGCTTAACAAATTGACTGTCAAGAATCGGTATCCACTGCCGAGGATTGATGATTTGTTCGATCAGTTGCAAGGTTCTTGTGTATACTCGAAGATCGATTTGAGGTCTGGGTATCATCAACTGAGAGTTAGGGAAGAAGATATTCCTATAACAGCTTTCCGTACTCGATATGGACATTTCGAATTTCAAGTGATGCCTTTTGGGTTAACAAATGCGCCTGCTGTATTTATGGATTTGATGAATCGTGTATGTAAACCGTATTTGGATGAGTTTGTTGTCGTATTCATTGATGATATTCTCGTTTATTCCAAGAGTGAAGAGGAACATGAGAAGCATTTGAGGATAATTTTGGAATTGTTGAAGAAGGAGAAGTTGTATGCGAAATTCTCTAAGTGTGAATTTTGGTTGAAATCAGTGCAATTTTTGGGGCACGTGATTGATAGTGAAGGTGTTTGTGTGGATCCTGCTAAGATTGAGGCAATTAAGGATTGGTCAGTGTCGAAGACGCCGACTAAAGTTCGCCAATTTCTTGGTTTGGTTGGGTATTATAGAAGGTTTATTGAGAAGTTTTTGCTAATTGCTAAGCCGTTGACTAAGCTTACAGAAAAGAATCGAGTGTTTGAATGGGGATTAGAAGAGGAATCTGCATTTAGTATGTTGAAGGATAAGTTGTGTTCTGCGCCGATATTGTCTTTGCCAGAAGGATCTGAGGATTTTGTAGTGTACTGTGACGCGTCTCATAAAGGATTTGGAGCTGTATTGATTCAAAGGGAGAAAGTAATAGCGTATGCATCGAGACAATTGAGGAATCATGAAGAGAATTACACTACGCATGATTTAGAACTTGGGGCTGTTATTTTTGCTTTGAAGCTGTGGAGAAACTACTTGTATGGAACCAAGTGTGTGGTTTTCAATGATCATAAGAGTTTGCAGTATATTTTGGATCAAAAGGAATTGAATATGAGGCAAAGAAGATGGGTTGAGTTGCTGAGTGATTATGACTGCGAGATTCGTTACCATCCTGGTAAAGCGAATGTGGTAGCTGATGCACTTAGTAGAAAGGAAAGAGATAAGTCTATAAGAGTTAGAGCTTTGACAATGATGGAAAGTGTTGATTTGATAGAAGCGATATTGAAAGCCCAAACTAATGGATTGAAGGAAGAGAATGTTAAGGCAGAAAATTTGGGTAGAATGTTGAAACCATTGTTTGAAGTAAGGCCAAATGGATTGAGGTATTTTAAGAATAGGATTTGGTTACCGTTGTGTCCGTCTGAGGAAGATTCGTCAGGGGTGCGAGATTTAGTGATGAATGAATCTCATAAGTCGAAGTATTCAATACATCCTGGATCGGACAAGATGTATCAAGATCTTAAGAAAGTTTATTGGTGGCCGAATATGAAGGCAAATATAGCACAATATGTTAATAAGTGTTTAACTTGTGCGAAGGTGAAGGCTGAACATAAGAAACCGTCTGGATTATTAGTGCAACCTGAAATTCCTGAGTGGAAATGGGAGAAGATTACAATGGATTTTGTGACAGGTTTGCCAAGGGCTGCAAGTGGTAATGATAGATTGACTAAGTCTGCTCACTTTTTGCCAATGAAGAAGACAGATAGTATGGAGAGGTTAACAACAGTGTATGTGAAGGAGATTGTTTGTCGACATGGTGTGCCTTTGTCGATAATTTCTGATCGTGATAGTAGGTTTACTTCAGAATTTTGGAAGTCTTTGCAGAAAGCGATGGGAACGGAGTTATGTTTAAGTACAGCATATCATCCGAAAACTGATGAACAAAGTGAGAGAACGATTCAAACGTTAGAGGATATGCTTCGTGCATGTGTGATTGACTTTGGAAATGGTTGGGATAAGCATTTGCCATTAGTTGAATTTTCGTACAATAATAGTTATCATTCTAGTATTAAAGCCGCTCCATTTGAAGCTTTATATGGACGTAAGTGTAGATCACCAGTGTGTTGGAGTGAGGTAGGAGAAAGTCAATTGACTGGGCCTGAAATGATATTTGAGACGACTGAAAAGATTATGCAAATTAAGAACCGTTTGTTATCTGCCAGAAGTAGACAAAAGAGTTATGCTGATAACAGAAGGAAACCGTTGGAGTTTGAACTAGGAGACATGGTTATGTTGAAGGTATCTCCATGGAAAGGAGTAATACGTTTTGGAAAGAGAGGAAAGTTGAGCCCGAGATATATTGGACCATTTAAGATTATCCAAAGGATTGGATTGGTGGCTTATAAGTTAGAATTGCCTGATGAGCTTAATGCTATTCATAATACTTTTCATGTGTCTAATCTGAAGAAGTGTTTAGCTGAAAGGGATGTGGTGATTCCATTGGAGGAAATTAAACTTGATGATAAGTTGCATTTTATAGAGGACCCTGTAGAGATAATGGATAGGAAAGTTAAGAAGTTGAAGCATAGTAGAATTCCGATTGTGAAAGTGAGATGGAACTCTAGACGTAGGCCATAGTTTACGTGGGAACGTGAGGATTTCTTTAAGGACAAGTATCCTCATTTGTTTAGGAAGGATTAAGCGCCGCGGACGTCGCTTCTTTTAAGAAGGGGGGGGATGTGACAACCCAAAACCGAGGTCATTGCTTAATCTTATTTTACGATTAGTTTTGAAATTTTTGGATGAGTTTGAACTATATTTATTTTTGGAGGTTTAAGTTTAAACCGATGTTGGAAGGTTTATATTTTATATTTATTAAGTATAAGGAGTATTAGCAAGCGTGATGTCGATGGATGCCAAATATTTTACGTCTTATTGTCGGTTGTTCGGTTTTTGTCATTTTTGATGTTTTATTTTAAATGACGTGTTAAGTCGAGTCGAGAGTCGATATTATTATTTTTGAGGTACGTTTTAAATTTTTAAAAGTATCTTTATGAAACCCGAGCCCCGTAAATATTTTGAAAATTGACTAATAGTTATTTCCCGCTTTTTAGCTAACTATTTTCATTTTTAGCCACAACTATTGTCAAATTGCAACCAAGGTCCCTCCACCACAATATATAAAGCTAAAAACAAACACACACTCCATTTCTTCCACTCAAAAAAATTTCACCCATCTTTTCTTTCTCTCTCTATATTGCCGAAACACCACCCACCACCCTAAATCCATACATTTTTAAATTTAACTTGAGTTTGAGGATGATTTAAGCTAAACCAAAGCTAGACCCACTCTTAGAATTGATCAAGGATCATATTGGTGTAAGAATTTTACACATGTAAGGCATTTTTTTTATGTTGGTAGGTAGAAACCATGATCATGCATGGTGTTCTTGCCATGATCAATGGTGATTGTTGCAAGAATCTTGTTAAAAACTTCATTTTGATTCAAATGTTTTACTTTTGATGATGATTTAGATGTTATGGTTCATATATGTTGATGTTAGGGTATAGGAATGATCATTTCTATGGTTGGTTTTGATCAAAAAGTTGATTTTGTACAAGATTTTGGTAGTCATTTTATAACAGTAAGTAAACAGTAAAATCCGAATTTTTATGTTTTGAAAATGGCTTAACTTATCGCCTAGGGTTGTAGATAATTTTATTAGCTTTGATTTGATATAAGGTAGAGCTTCTAGCTCCAAACGAGCGCGAAGTTATGATGTTTTGAATGATCGTGTACCGGGAGACGAGTATCGGCACTACATATAGTTGTTGTCGATATTTGGATCGAATCTCGGGGACTCTAAATGGAAGTTTTGAAATATGTAACCTACTGATAATGAGGTGTTTACCTTAGAGGTTGAGTTTACTTTAAAACCCGAGTGTCGGTTTTGTAAACGGAGTCGTTTAAATAAGTTAAAACGGTTGTATGAAAAATTAATGTAAATCTGTCCGGATTTTATAGTTTGAAAATGAGTTGGGTAAATGACTTTAAAAGTAATTTCATTTGATAAACTTGTAGGAGTACTTTCTATATATAGTAAGTTAGTTTATCGAGTCGTTTCATAAACGGTTGACGAGTTTAAAAAGGGGTAAATAAGCTAGTACATATAGTATGTGCCGGCGGACTTTGTTAAAAGTGTAAAATGGTAAAGTAAATGTGTAGTAAAGTATAATGAAGTTATTTATGTCGTTTTCTCTCAAGTTTATTGTGACTTTATGAGTTTGAGTTTGATGTTGTTATATATGTATGATTTATTTCTCGAGTCATTATTAACGAACGCGCCTTATTTGATAGGTAGCGGTTCTCGTGTTTGAAAGGCATCCATTATCATCGACGATCATCTCGCTAGATCTCTTATACTAAGGTAAGTCTGTAGCCTCACTTTTTATGCTAGCTACTAAATATTTTATACCCGCGAGGGGGATACATGCTATTTGAAAATAAATGAACACAAGTCATGAGTAATTGTTAGACCCGAATGTTGCCTAAAGTTGAATTCATTGTATTGAGTAACTTGTTGCTAAAGACCCTAAATTTATGAGTCGTTAACTATCTTCTGACTTGATGTTGTGAGTCGAGAATAGCCGCTTATTCTAATGATAGTACTATTGGGTTGACCACCCTATCTAAGATCAGGGCATTACGTTGAGTAACCCGCTGGGAAGGATAATTTTACGTGAATAAGATTGTGGTATTCTAGCAACTGATACCCTAGAGGGGCAATGGTTTTATTCTAGTCATGCCGGCATTTGGCGTGGGTGACTATTTGGTTAAGGGGTCGGTGTCATGAGCTTAAATACAATGTTTGTTTATTATTATTATTATTATTGCCTTGAATATAAATTGTGTGTACGACAATTCTATAAATGATTATGATTGATTTTCTTCTTGTGTTCAAATGTGATTTGATAAACCTATAGACTAGCTCAACATTATTGTTGACTCGTTTTATGCATGTTGTAGAAACTAGAAGGGGGGTTGAATAGTTTCTTAAAATTTACTTGTTAAAAAATGATTTCCAAAAATCCTTTTTCAAAAACTTAGGCTTGAGGAAATATGTGAAATCTTCTTATGCACAAATATGAACAATGATAGTGTAGCTAAACTAATAAATATATCCACAAAGAATAAAGAATGATAGTGTAGCTAAACTAATACTAACAAAAAATATATCCACAAAGAATAAAGAATGATAGTGTAGCTAATCTAATATTAACACATGTATATGCAAAAAGTAATAAGAAATGTAAAGAGTTAAGGGTAAAGAAAGATCAAACCGAACACCAAGGATTTATAGTGGTTCGGCAACGAAGCTCACTCCTCGTTCCTACTCCAATCCTCGAGTACTCCTTACTCGAGAGTTCAGTACACAACAAGCTCCTTATGGTGGAGAAAACCGTACACGTCGCTTAACCAATTTCCGACTCTAAGCTAAAAGTCGAGCCCTAATCGTAGCTAGGACCAATCTACACAACTATACTTATTACATACACAACTTCCAAATAGACACAACTACTTGGATCTTCACAACAATGACACAACTACAAGAATATACAAATTGATCTTCAATAGATCTTTGGTGGTGGACTCAACACTTCACTAGGATAGTGTTCTTCTCTTTGCACTTGGAGAGGAAGAGATGGAAGAACAAGATTCACTTCTTAAACAAGTAATAATCAAACAAATGATCAAAGGTTTGAGTGATTAAAGAAGGGGTTTGAATCTAGAAATGAATGTGCAAAAGAGGTGAGGTGAAAAGCTGAGAATGGCCAACTATTTAAAGGACAAAGGAGCCAACGGCTATATCTGCCCGCGGTACCTTATCACAGCCTGCGGTACCTTATCGATAAGGTACCGCCTAGGCGCTAAGGTACCGCCGGACTAGACTCCGCTCCTTTTTGTCTTTTAGTGGTGGAGGTCTTATCTGGGTATAAAAATATCCTGAAAGGATATTCTTAACAGAATAAGAATATGCCATTTTCAAATTTCAAATAATTAATTTAATAAAACATTTTCTTAAAAATAAAGTTTAATAAAAACTTGTCACTTTTAATAAAAAGTGAGTTTTAAGAAAAGATTAAATCCCTTGATCACTTGATTAAGGTTAGTACTTGTTTATCCATACCTTAAGTGAAAATGGGTAAAATGAAAAATACTTGAACTCAAGAATTCGTTTTTCGTTGTTTTCGTAAATGCTTGTTTTTACATATTGTCGTAATCAAAACTAAGCGAGACAGAAAAATGCAAGTAACGTTTTTAGTCATTATTGCATTAACAATTTCCCCCTTTTTGATTCCGACAATACATAAACTCAATCACACAAAAACAAGATTTTCGAAGACGAGTTTATTCATTTCTCCCCCTTTGTCGAAGCAAAAAGGTTGCGTAATCCGGTGTTGAAGAAACGGACTTTGCAAAGACTCCCCCTTGGTGCTTACTCCCCCTAGCTTGGGGCACCGAGGAATCGAGATATGGTGACAAGCTACATAGAAGGGTTAGTTGAACAATAGAAACAACCAACAATATATAGCAATAGGTCACATAAAAGATAAAATAAAAAGAGAAGAAAACACAAAGACAAAGACCCAAGATAGGTTACTAAAAGAACATCATACAAAGAAGTATGAAAAAAGAAACAAGCCAAAAGCATAAATCTAATCCTAGTTATTCTAGAATTCTAAGATTTGCTTGAATGTGGTGTCTTGAGGATAAGCAATCAATGCTTATATGAAAGACAAGGCAATAGCGGAGGTTGGTGGTGGTGGCTTGTTGGAGATCTCATAATCAAAGTGAAGAGGAGGCTTGATTAAGAGACTCTTGATGTAGCTCAACTCCTCATAGATGTGTGCCATAGCAAGATGTTGATATTGACAACAATGACAATATGTTCCATGGTGCATGACATTATCATGAGAAGGAGGAAGAACACTAAAGGGTGGTGGTGGAAGAAAAGAAGTTCCACAATCAACATTCTTGGTAGGAGAAATGTGATTAAGAGTGTTCTTGGGTGGGTTTGGATTGAAAGCAATTGGAGAAAATGGAGGAGATTCAAGGCTTTCATTGGGGGAATAAGACATTTTGGATGTGAAGTAATGCAAAATGCTTATGGTTTAAATAAGGAAGGCTTAGGGTATTTTTGGGGTGGTCAAAGGGTTTGAAACAAAGATTCTCAAAAAGGATGGAGCAAATCTGGAGTTTCAGACAAAAACCCGAAAAGGAAGGCCACTGTAGGCGGTTCCTTATCTATGGTGGCGGTACCTTATCAATAAGGTATCGCGGTTCACATAAGGAACCGCCTGCAGAAGCAGGGTTTGGTGTTTGGAGGAAGATTTTCAGCAAATCTTATTTTTCTAGTCTAACTTATCATAGGGATATGCTTAAAAGCAAAGATAGACAAAGAAAACATATGCAAACTTACCAAATAGAGATTTGACCAAAATACATGAATTAATTAAAAAAATCAATGTAGGAGGTGTGTAAGACAAGACCTTAAGTCATGACACAATGATCCTCCATGATTCAATCTTGTTCTTGCTATGTTTGAGAGAATCATACATATGAATTATGTAAGCTCTATATTAATAGCGAGAATCTATGAAAAATCGTTTTTAGATTGAATTAACAATGTCAAACGAATTTCTCAACCATTTTCGAAAGAGACTTTGAGAATTTTGAAAAGGAGATGAGAAGATTTTTCAAAAGGAGTTTAAAGGACTCAAGGACTCAAAGTCGTAATAGAAAACACACAATAAGAAAGGAATTTAAGGAAGATGTTCCATTAATCCTAGACCTAGACGCAAGTAATAAAAAGGTTCCCTCTTAAGTGGCTTAGTGAAGATATCGGCTAAGTTGTCCTCGGAGGGCACCTTTTCAATAGTAATGTTCCCATTTTGAACATTATCCCTAAGGAAATGGTGTCTAATTTCTATGTGTTTGGTTCGCGAATGTTGCACGGGATTCTTGCTTAGGTCTATAGCGCCTTTATTATCGCACATGATGGGAACATCATCAAGAGAAATCCCGTAATCAACAAGCGCTTGCTTCATCCATAGATCTTGTTGGCATGCTTTACCGGCACTCACATACTCGGCTTCCGTGGTGGATATCGCAAGAGCGGTTTGTTTCTTGGAGAACCAAGAAGTTAAACAACAACCCATGAAGGTACAAACTCCACTCGTGCTTTTCCGGTCCACATAGTCTCCCGCATGATCCGAGACCGCTTAGACAATGGTTTCTACACCGGTCCCTTTAGGATACCATAATCCTAAATGTATAGTGCCTTTAATGTATCGGAAGATACGCTTAACCGCTTCAAGGTGAGAGGTTTTGGGAGCCTCTTGGAAGCGAGCACAAAGGCAAACACTAAACATGATATCTGGTCGACTTGTCGTTAGGTACAACAAACTACCAATCATACCTCTATATTTGGTGTTGTCTACCGACTCACAATCATCATCTACGGTGAGTTTAGTATCCGAGGCCATAGGGGTATTCATTGGTCTAGATTCTTCTAATCCAAATTTCTTTAGCATTTCTTTAGCGTACTTAGATTGACTAAAGAAAATACCATCGTCCATTTGCTTAATTTGGAGTCCTAAAAAGAAGTTAAGTTCTCCCATCATACTCATTTCAAACTCATCATGCATGATTTTGGCAAAGTCATCACACAATTCTTGACAAGTTGAGCCAAATATAATGTCATCAACATATATTTGTACGATTATGAGGTGAGAACCTTTCTTCTTTGTAAAGAGTGTATTGTCTACCATACCCATGGTATACTCATGTTTAACAAGAAACGCTTTAAGTCTATCATACCAAGCTTTGGGTGCTTGTTTGAGTCCATAAAGTGCTTACTTAAGCTTGTAAACATGGTCCGGTTTCTCAAAATCAATGAAGTCGGGAGGTTGAGCCACATATACCTCCTCATTGATCAAACCGTTAAGAAATGCACTCTTTACATCCATTTGTTGAAGCTTAATATCTAAGGCACAAGCGTAGGCTAAAAGGATTCTAATTGATTCTAATCTAGCTACCGGTGCATATGTCTCGTCATAATCAATCCCTTCTTGTTGATTATAGCCTTGAGCTACAAGTCTAGCCTTGTTACGAGACACAACACCATTCTCATCTAGCTTATTCCTAAATACCCATCTGGTTCCTATAATGGTAGAACTTCTAGGTGGAGGAACAAGTTCCCAAACATCATTGGCAATGAATTGATTCAATTCTTCTTGCATTGCAATGACCCAACTCTCATCCGTCAAAGCTTCTTTAACATTCTTAGGTTCAATCAAGGAGACAAAACAAAAGAAGTTTCTTTGGTTTTGGACTTGAGATCTTAGGGTCCTTTGATTTAAGCAATGACATTATTGAGAGTATGATCCCTAGATTCCTTAATGTTTACTTCCTTTTCAACACTAAGGTCTTCAACTTCTATTTTTCTAACCTCTTTGGCTTTAACTACTTCTAATTCATCCAAGTCATCATCAACCAATGGTGGTGTCTTGGGTGAAGGAGGGGTTTCATCAAAGGTTACGTTGAGTGATTCTTCAATAACCCCTGAGGTTCTATTTAGGACTATGTAGGCCTTACTAGTTTGGGAATAACCTAAAAGGATACCTTCGTAAGACTTTGGGTCAAACTTGGTAAGGTAGTCTTTGGTGTTGAGGATAAAGCACTTGCTTCCAAACACCCTAAAGTATTCTAATGAGGGTTTCTTACCTTTAAGAATCTCATAGGGGGTCTTTCCTAGGAAAGGTCGAATAAGAATTCGGT
The DNA here is from genome assembly GCA_025667525.1 of Glebionis coronaria. NCBI lineage: Eukaryota > Viridiplantae > Streptophyta > Magnoliopsida > Asterales > Asteraceae > Glebionis > Glebionis coronaria. The sequence continues at coordinate 627,830,062 of CM046874.1, read as the reverse complement.
TGAGAATATAAGTCGATGTATCTACGGCATTGCACCAAAACTTTTGAGGCAAAGATTGCTCGTTTAACATCGTCCTACTCATCTCTTGGAGAGTCTTATTCTTCCTTTCAACTACCCCATTTGATTGTAGAGTGCGAGGAGCCGAGAAGTTATGGGTAATACCATGAGCTTCACAAAAGGCACCAAATTGCACTTCATTATCAAATTCCCTACCATGATCCGTCCTAATAGAAACAATTGAACATCCTAGTTGATTTTGAATTCTTCGACTAAAGATTTCGAAATGATCGAAAGCTTCATTCTTAGATGCCAAAAATCTAGTCCAAGTGAATCTAGAATAGTCATCAACTATAACTAGGGTATAAAGGTTACCTCCATAACTCCGTATGGCGGAAGGTCCAAAGAGATCCATATGTAGGAGCTCTAAGCACCGAGAGGTCGAAACCAAATTCTTGGCTTTGTGACTTGAGTGAACTTGCTTTCCAACTTTGCAAGCATCACAAAAGTGACTATCAAACTTAATATTGGGGAGGTGTCTTACCAACTCCTTAGAGACTAAAGATTGAATTAAACGCATATTAGCGTGACCTAATCTCCTATGCCAAAGAGTAGAACTATCATCTATAGTCGCAAGACATATGTTGTCTTTTGACTTCTTATTAACCTTCATGACATAAAGCCCATGCTTTCTAATACCTTTTCCAATGACTTTTCCATCTTTTACGATTTCACTGTCATGTTCCGAAAAGATAACCTTACACTTATTATCACAAATTTGACCTATATTTAAAAGGTTAAAACCTAAGTTATCTACGTGCTCAACATTTTCAATGGTCATGGAGTCAAGAGAAACCGTACCTTTGCCAATGATATTACCACGTAGACTACTAGCGAATGTGACGTTACCTCCATCATATGTTTTGTAATGCGAGAACAAACTTCGATTACCCGTCATGTGTTTAGAACATCCACTATCCTTAATCCACTCATCGGGCTCCCAATCAATTCCCAAGCATATCTCTTTAGAAGTGTGAGCCATAAGACATTTCTCCTCTTTGGGGTTGTCATCATCATCTTCACCGCTATCGCTCCAAGCGCCACTAACGAATGCCGTGTGGTTCTTATCACGAGCGGGCTTTGGACAATCACCAATGAAGTGATTTGGATCACCACATCTAAAGCAACTCCTATCACCTTTTTCGTTCTTGACAAACCGATTCTTTGACAATGGTTTCTTGTCATAGTTTGGTTGCCTAACGTGTTGACCTCGTCTCTTGAAGAACTTCTTGAAATCTCTCACCGCCAATGCATACTCCTCGTCATCACTTTCCGAGGAACTATCATGGTCACTTTGTGCCTTCTTGGCTTTAAGTGCAAGAGATTTCCTTTCACTCTTGGTTTTTACTAATTCCGAGTCCTTCAAAATTATCATCTCATGAACCTTCAAGTTTCCTATGAGTTCATCGAGTGATAAAGTTGAGAGATCTTTTGACTCTTCAATAGCCGTGACTTTTGCTCTCCACTTTGGATGTAAGGCCCTTAGAAACTTCCTAACATTGTTCTTGCTAGAAAAACCTTCATCAAGTGCTTTTAGACTAGTAATAATGGTGTTAAACCTAGCAAATGCACTATCAATAGTTTCATCTTCTAAGATGACAAATTGTTCATATTGTTGGACAAGAAGATCGATTTTACTTTCTTTGACTTGGCTATTACCTTGGTGGGTTACTAAAAGAGTGTTCCAAATATCTTTAGCGGTTTCACACATAAAAATTCTTTCATACTCTTTCTTAGGCAAAGCATTATAAATCACCATTTTAGCCTCATTATTTTTTGAAAGTTTCTTTTTAGTATCATCATTAGATTTGTCAAAAGTGACTAATTCTTTTGTTTTCGAAACTTCATTAAATTGAAAGGGTAAAAAATCACCATTGGTAATAACATGCCAAAGATCTAAATCTTTTGATTTCACATAAGTTTCAAATCTATTTTTCCAATAAATAAAACTATCGGTTTCAAAAAGTGGTGGTCTTTGCATAGATTGCCCTTCTAGGTACTTGTTGGAATCCATAGATCGATTCAAGTTTTAAAATACAATATAATTTAAAAATCCTTGAGCAACCCGCTCTGATACCAATTGTAGAAACTAGAAGGGGGGGGGGGTTGAATAGTTTCTTAAAATTTACTTGTTAAAAAATGATTTTCAAAAACTTAGGCTTGAGAAAATATGTGAAATCTTCTTATGCACAAATATGAACAATGATAGTGTAGCTAAACTAATAAATATATCCACAAAGAATAAAGAATGATAGTGTAGCTAAACTAATACTAACAAAAAATATATCCACAAAGAATAAAGAATGATAGTGTAGCTAATCTAACATTAACACATGTATATGCAAAAAGTAATAAGAAATGTAAAGAGTTAAGGGTAAAGAAAGATCAAACCGAACACCAAGGATTTATAGTGGTTCGGCAACGAAGCTCACTCCTCGTTCCTACTCCACTCCTCGAGTACTCCTTACTCGAGAGTTCACTACACAACAAGCTCCTTATGGTGGAGAAAACCGTACACGTCGCTTAACCAATTTCCGACTCTAAGCTAAAAGTCGAGCCCTAATCGTAGCTAGGACCAATCTACACAACTATACTTAGTACATACACAACTTCCAAATAGACACAACTACTTGGATCTTCACAACAATGACACAACTACAAGAATATACAAATTGATCTTCAGTAGATCTTTGGTGGTGGACTCAACACTTCACTAGGATAGTGTTCTTCTCTTTGCACTTGGAGAGGAAGAGATGGAAGAACAAGATTCACTTCTTAAACAAGTAATAATCAAACAAATGATCAAAGATTTGAGTGATTAAAGAAGGGGTTTGAATCTGGAAATGAATGTGCAAAAGAGGTGAGGTGAAAAGCTGAGAATGGCCAACTATTTAAAGGACAAAGGAGCCAACGACTATATCTGCCCGCGGTACCTTATCGATAAGGTACCGCCTAGGCGCTAAGGTACCGCCGGACTAGACTCCGCTCCTTTTTGTCTTTTAATGGTGGAGGTCTTATCTGGGTATAAAAATATCCTGAAAGGATATTCTTAACAGAATAAGAATATGCCATTTTCAAATTTCAAATAATTAATTTAATAAAACATTTTCTTAAAAATAAAGTTTAATAAAAACTTGTCACTTTTAATAAAAAGTGAGTTTTAAGAAAAGATTAAATCACTTGATCACTTGATTAAGGTTAGTACTTGTTTATCCATACCTTAAGTGAAAATGGGTAAAATGAAAAATACTTGAACTCAAGAATTCGTTTTTCGTTGTTTTCGTAAATGCTTGTTTTTACATATTGTCGTAATCAAAACTAAGCGAGACCGAAAAATGCAAGTAACGTTTTTAGTCATTATTGCATTAACACATGTATTTCAGGTAATAGGAAGTGATCGAGCATGGAGCTTTGCTGTGGAGGTTGTGGCTTGGCTTTTGGAAGAATGTTGGTCTAAAAACTGTTTCTACCTTTACTGTTGAACACTTTACTTTATGTTGATGTACTGTACTAAACTTGTTGGTTATTGGTCGAAATCCATGGGGACTAAACGCTTTACTCTGGTGTCGTGTCAGAACAATTATGGGATGAAATTTATGTTTTAGACCTTTTATGAAAATCTTGTTTATAATTATGTGTAAACGTCTCACTTTTGAGTCGTTCAATATACCTTGTGTGATGATGCTTGTGTCTAGCACCCAATTGTGTATTTCCGCTGCGCAATGTAAATTGGGGGTGTTAGAAGTTGGGTTTCCCTTAATATCTTAGATGGGTCTAGATGGGTCTCCTCATATGTTATATGGGTCTAGATGGGTCTCCCTTTATATTACAAATGGGTCTTGATGGGTCACCCAATAGGTCTAGTAATATTAAAAATGTATTTTTTCCAATTTTTTTCACAACCTTGTCAAATTTTCACACTTGTTAGTTTTTTTACGTCTTCACCGTTTTTCACGTTTTCTCGGTTCTTTTACGCTTTCCTCAGTATTTTACGTTTTCATCAGAAATATTATGATTCTTTAGAAAATTTACATTTTCATCAGAAATTTTACGCTTTCATCTAGGGATGGCAACGGGTCGGGTTTTAGTGAACCCGCACCCGTACCCGTTTATAATATACGTACCCGTATCCGCTCTATCACCCAACGGGTACCCGCTTAGTATTACCCATCGGGTTTTCGGATTTTACCCGCGGGTATCAGGTATCCACAATTAAATTTTCGTTGGGTATTATTGTGTGTATAATGTTAAGAAAAACCACTCGAAAATGACCAAAATACCCTAATATATATTTTAAGTGTTTAGAAGATAAAAAAAATACTTTACAATATTATTCATGCGATTTAATATATCGAATAAATCATGGTTTTTATTTTAAAGTTACAAAATCCAAATATAATTGATCACAAACATGTTAATGCACACAAAATATAACTAATATGCTCATTCAATTCGTTCAACAATCTTCGTCTACTATTTCACATAAATTTAGAACTTATATAAAATAGCAACAAAAGCGGGTACGGATTCGGGTAAACGGGTACGGATTCGGATACGGGTAAAGGGGCGGGTATTAGTAGAACCCGTACCCGAACCCGTACCCTAGAAAAAAAGAATATTCAAACCCGAACCCGTATCCAAACCCGCCAACCCGACTCCGAACCCGACCCAACCGGTTCGGGTTTCGGTTTTCCCCATCGGTTTCGGGCGCTTTTGCCATCCCAACTTTCATCAGAAATTTTACGTGAAAAAAGTAACAAAGCCTAGAAAAATTAATAAATACAGACAAGAACGTGAAAAACATACGAAAACGTTAAAAAATAACGAAAGCTTATAAAACAGATGAAAACGTCATAATTGACGAAAACCTGAAAAAATTTACGCAAAGGTAAAAAATTTGTCAAAACGTAAAAAAATAACGAAAACGTGCAAAACGGACAAAAAGGTGAAAAACATACGAAAACGTAAGAAAAATGACAAAAAAACGGGTGAAAACGTAAACACTTGACAAAAAACAAACGTAAACGTGAAAACGGATTAAAAAGTGAAAACGGACGAAATATGAAAAACATATGAAAATGTAAAACAATTGCCCAAAAACATATCAAAACATAAAAACTAGCGAAAATGTGAAAAAAAAAAACATTAATAAAAAATGTAAAAGAACACTAAACATGAAAACGGACGAAAACATGAAAAACATGCGAAAACGTAACACAATTGATCAAAAGAAACATACGAAAAAGTTAAACCTAGAGAAAACGTGAAACTACATGAAAACGTAAAAAACGGACGAAAACGTGAAAAACATGCGAAAACGTAAAACTGTTGACCAACAACAGACTAAAAGTTAACTCTAGGGAAAACGCGGAAAAACATAACAAAACGTAAAAACAGTTGGAAACGTGAAGAACAAAAACGTGAAAAACATGCGAAAACGTGAAAACTTACGAAAACATAAAAACAAAAAAACGGAAGAAAACGTGAAAAACATGCGAAAACGTAAAACAATTGACCAACAACAGACGAAAAGTTAACACTAGCGAAAACACGCAAATACATAAGAAAACGTAAAAAAACAGTTGGAAACGTGAAAACTGATGAAAACGTGAAAAACATGTGAAAACATGAAAAACGTACGAAAACATAAAAAACCGCAAAAACGTGAAAAACGGAAGAAAACATGAAAAACGGAAGAAAACATGAAAAACAGAAGAAAGCATGAAAATCGGAAGAAAACATGAAAAACATGCGAAAACGTAAAACAATTAACCAAAAGCAGACGAAAAGTTAAACCTAGCGAAAACGTGCAAAAACATAAGAAAACGTAAAAAACAGATGGAAATGTGAAAACGGATAAAAACGTGAAAAACATGTGAAAACATGAAAAACGTACAAAAACATAAAAAACAGCAAAACGTGAAAAACGGAAGAAAACATGAAAACCGGAAGAAAACATGAAAAACATGCGAAAACGTAAAACAATTAACCAAAAGCAGATGAAAAGTTAAACCTAGCGAAAACGTGCAAAAACATAAGAAAACGTAAAAAAAACATATGGAAATGTGAAAACGGACAAAACGTGAAAAACATGCGAAAACACGATAAACGTACGAAAACATAAAAATGGAAGAAAACGGAAGAAAACGTGAAAAACATGCGAAAACGTAAAAAAATTGACCAAAAATAGACAAAAAGTTAAACCTAGCGAAAACGTGCAAAAAATAAGGAAACGTAAAAAACAGCCGGAAACGTGAAAAGCGCACGAAAACGTGAAAGACATGTGAAAACGGAAAAAAACATACGAACTGTGGTTTTTTTCTTGTCCGTTTCATTGTTTTTGTTACGTTTTCTTCTGTTTTTTCAAGTCTTCATGTTTCGTTTTCGTCCGTTTTTACGTTTTCGTCACGTTTTCGCCAATTTTGTAGGTTTTCTCATTTTTCGTTTGTTTTCACGTTTCCAACTGTTTTTTTTACGTTTTCTTATGTTTTTGCTAGAGTTAACTTTTGGCATGTTTTCACGTTTTCTTCCGTTTTTCACGTTTTTGTTGTTTTCTATGTTTTCGTAAGTTTTTCACGTTTTCTTCCGTTTTCACGTTTTTGTCCGTTTTCACGTTTCCAACTGGTTTTTTTTACGTTTTCTTACGTTTTTCCCCGTTTTCGCTAGAGTTAACTTTTCGTCTCTTGTTGGTCAATTGTTTTACATTTTCGCATGTTTTTCACGTTTTCTTCCGTTTTTACGTTTTTGCTGTTTTTATGTTTTCGTAAGTTTTTCACGTTTTCACATGTTTTTAACGTTTTCGTCCGTTTTCACGTTTCCAACTGTTTTTTTACGTTTTCTTATGTTTTTTCCCGTTTTCGCTAGAGTTAACTTTTCGTCTGTTGTTGGTCAATTGTTTTACGTTTTCGCATGTTTTTCACGTTTTCTTCCGTTTTCAAGTTTTTGTTGTTTTTATGTTTTTGTAAGTTTTTCATGTTTTCGCATGTATTTCACGTTTTCGTCCGTTTCACGTTTTCAACTGTTTTTTTTACGTTTTCTTATGTTTTTGCGCGTTTTCGCTAGAATTAATTTTTAGCCTGTTGTTGGTCAACTGTTTTATGTTTTCGTAAGTTTTTCACGTTTTCGCATGTTTTTCACGTTTTCGTCCGTTTTTTACGTTTCGGCAGTTTTTTTTACGTTTTCGTGTAGTTTCACGTTTTCGCTAGGTTTAACTTTTTTGTCTGTTTTTTGGTCAATTGTGTTACGTTTTCGCATGTTTTTCACGTTTTCTTCCATTTTCACGTTTTAGTGTTCTATTTTTTACGTTTTCATATGTTTTCACGTTTTCTTTAGTATTTGTTAAGGGTTTTTTCCAACCATTGTTAGTTTTTTTAACATTTTCACCGGTTTTTTTATGTTTTCGTCATATTTTTCACATTTTCGCCAATATTTCATGTTTTTGTCGGTTTTGACGTTTTTCATCTGTTTTGTAAGTTTTCTACCCTTTTTACGTTTTCGTCAAATTTATTTAGGGTTTTCATATGTTTTTTGTTCTAATTTTTTACGTTTTCATATGTTTTCACGTTTTCTTCAGTATTTGTTAAGGTGTCTTTTTTCGAATTTTGTTAGTTCTTTCACATTTTCGCCAGTTTTTTACGTTTTCGTCTTATTTTTCACGTTTTCGCCAACTTTTCAGGTTTTTGTCGGTTTTGACTTTTTCATTTGTTTTATAAGTTTTCGATCATTTTTACGTTTTCGTCCGTTTTTTCATATATTAGATACATTTTAAAGTTTTCGTCTATTTCTCTAGTGAAAACATAAAAAACGAACGAAAATGTAAAAAAAAACGTATAAGTGTAAAATTATTTGTAATTATAGCGAACGAGAGTCATTGAGAATTTTATTACAAATTTCATGATTAAAATAAAAAAAAATGTTAAACAAAATTAACCATTTTCATAAATACCTATAGAGACCCAAAAACCCAACATTTTTCTAAAGACCCATTATATAACCAAACCTATTTGAACTCAAACCCATCTAGACCCAACCCATCTAGACCTATCCTTCTAGAAGACCCATATAAACTCAAACTCGTCTAGACTCATGACCCATCTAGACCCATGACCCAAACCCAACCCAGCCCATCAATTTGCCACCTCTATTAGTACGTATTAGTAGAAAAATAAACAAATGTTTATCGCGATAGTATATTTCTTTTTGTTTAATGATTAAAAGTTTAATAAATATTTAAATTATAAAAATTAAGTGAAGTGAACAAATGTTTCAAAATGATTAAAATAAATGCCCTAATATTTTAAAAAATTATGGAATACAAACGTTTTAACTTAATGAAATGAAAGTTAAAAAAGTTAGCTCGACAACTTTTTAATTAGAATTTTGAAAGAAATTCAATTTTAATTTAATTGACAAAAATTATTTTCTACTTTTATTTTTTACTACGTATTAAAATATCAATCTCACTTTTTATTTGTTTTTTATCTGATCATGAGGGTTAACTTAAGAATTAAAAAAAACACAGATGGTTCAAAATTGCCAAAATGTACAAAATTCATAAATAATAATGAAATAAATAAAGTTGTAAATATGACGAAATAATAGCTATCGATAGTGATAAAGATATTATTAGTGATTAAAACAACGAAATATAACTAATAACATTTTTAATTTTTTTTGGTTATTAATAACTAGTATTACGTCATATTTATAACGTTTATACATTCGCTTTTTTTACAAGTTTTGCACATTTTGAAAATTTAAGTCCTTTCGGTACCATCTGATTCTAGATGGTCAATGATAATTTTTAAAATAAAAGATAACTCATCTCAACATTAATAATTTTTAAAATCTATCACAGACATTACTGTTTAAGAAATATCGTATTACAACTATTTTTGTTATTGTGTTACTTTTTCGTCTTATAATTATTGTTTATATATTTAAAAAATACATTTGTTATTTTTTACTTATTATATTTTTTAACAAAATGATAATTTTATTTTTTAATTTAATTAACTAAAAAAAATTAATTTTTTTAATAATAATTATATAGAAAAATAATATATTAAATCTTAATTTAATAAACTTTTATATCTATTTTTAGTCATGAAATATTAAATTAAAACCTCTCAAAGAAAAAAAATGAACAATAAAAATAGGACCAAAAGTAATGCACACATCTTTTGTCCAAAGTAGTTGTCCTATGAATTTTTAAAGATTTTTAAAAAAATGTGACGTATATTTGTTTTCTTTTAAACTTAAAAGTTATACAACTACAAAAATATTAAAAGGCAAATATATATGTCGTATAAATTATTACATGTATATAACACAACAAAAAATCTATCAATACTATATATAAAAGAGATTGAAATCTGTCTCTTATTAATTATTTAAGTAGTACACTTTTATATTCTTAATATACAAGCTATCTATAACATATATTTAAGTAATACATACTTGAATTATAAATATTTATATGCACAATGTACAAATTAATATAACAATTCAGTTACAAAACTTGAATTGAATTTTTTCATTATAATCATCTCATTATTAATTTAATAAAAACATGTTAAAAATAATAAAACTTTATATCATTGGAGTCCAAAAATTAATATGAAATTTACGATAATTATTTCTTTAAATTTTCGTCATGCGTAAATTCGTTAATATAAAAATACGAAATCAAACAATATCACTCGCCAAAATATAATTACAGGTACACCGCTGCATTGCGCGGGTACCCTGTTAGTACTGTAAAATTTTTAAAGGGATGTAGCAATTAATGAAAATGATTGAAAAAATATCTTTTTTATTGTGTTTTTTTCTGTATTTTCTTTCTTGGGTTTTGCTAACCACCACCCTATGGGTGTTTTTTAAACATTTTATAATTAAAATTTGGTTTTTACAATTAATGAACTTCAAATATACCATATTTAACATAATTAATATTAATATATACCATATTAAAACTTGAGGAAATTGCAAGTTTGCTCCCTGTGGTTTGCCAAAATTGCATGTTTGCTCCCCAACTTCATTAAAATGCAGGCGGCCTCCCGGAGGACGAAGGTAATTAGCAACGATGCTCCCTGGATCTAACTTCCGTTATATGGCTGTATTTTTGTGGGGGTATATTTGTCCATTCCCTTATAAAGACATTCAAAGTCTTTAAACTTCATATAGAAATGTGAAAAACTTTGGAAGGAGATTTCTGTAGGGTGGAAGGCTGGAAGCTTGATGAATTAACAGCACGCGTAATTGCTTTTGATGTTGGAAGGCTGGAAGCTTATGGATAACATATCATTCTGTATGAATCACAATGCTGCTTTTCATGTGGCGATTCAGCTGCAGCTCGATCTACAGATCCTTTGGATTCTTCAAATGAATCTTTGCAACACCTTCTTACTTTTTGCTGGCTTTAAACATAGAACTATAGAAGTTTTTTTTTTGGTTAAATGGTTTCAGAAGCAAAGATTACAGAAGGATGGGACTTATTATTTACATTTAACTTTTAAGTAAATAGAACTACTTGAAATGGTCAAGCTGTGCAAGTCGATCATTAAGCTACTAACCTAGTGGTACGGTACACTCATTTATTGGTGTATAGCTAGCAAGAAATACTATTTGAGTTTATATATAGCTGCGAGCATTGATTCATAATAATCTAACTAGATCCACTTTATCCTCACTCATTGACTGGGCAATTTTACGAGCTAACACACCCGAGTCAGGCATTGTATCGTTGCCTTCGCAAACCCGCACAGCCACACCATGGTCCTCAACCAACAACTTAGCGTTCACAGAAATCTCCTTCCAAAGGTGGGGGTTCTGCAGGTGGAAATATGGGCGGGGGTGGTGGAATATGACCGGGTGGTGGCCGGGGTGGCGGATATGGTGGCAGAGGTGGTGGAGATGGTGGTAGATATGGTGGTAGTGGTGGTGGAAATACAGGTAGAGGTGCTGGTGGTTTTGGCTCAGGACCAGGCAACTGGGGCGGATATGACAACGGGGGAAGTCCATACGGGGGTAATACAGGAGGAGGATTTACGGGTGGAGGTGGATTCGGGTCTAAACCGCATAGGTAATGGTGGTTTTAGTGGCGGCTTCAGTGGTGGTTTTAGTGGGGGTATTGGTGGTGGTAATAAATTATGCAATGAAATTAAGGTAGGTTAAAAATAAATTATGAAAAGACATCAATACCCTTGAACAATGAAAAGTTAACTAGCAAAAAATAACATAACTTAGATCCAGGGAGCATCGTTGCTAATTACCTTCGTCCTCCGGGAGGCCGCCTGCATTTTAATGAAGTTGGGGAGCAAACTTGCAATTTTGGCAAACCACGGGGAGCAAACTTGCAATTTCCTCTTAAAACTTACTTACTTTAATTACAAGTGTTAGAATCATGCATTTATGGAAATAATTAGTTTATATTTGGAATTGTTTTTATTTATGAAAGTTTAAAAAAACACATAGGGTGTTTGTTAACAAAACATTTATATTTGTTTTTACCATTTTATATTTTTTGCAATCTGGCTCTCAATCCCGGTTCGTATTTCAATCATAATATCACAACCACGATCTCGCTCTCGATCCTGATTCGTAATTTACAGATTCACACATAATGTTTTTGAAACTTACATCACTTACAATTAACCAAAATAGTGACACCTTTAGGAATCTAGAACAGCTTTTACTAAAATTCAAGAAAAAGCTAAAAATGTAAGGAGAAAATAGTGTGACACCTAATGTTATTTTGCATGAAGTGTTAAAAGATTATTTCGTTACTTTTATAAAATTCTTCTATCATTTAAGTGTAAAATAACCAAATGTGTTTTTATTGATTGAATGTTTTCTGTGATTAAATAATGAGAATTACATATGTATTTATAATGAATACATAGCTTTGCAAATAAGCTATCTTAACCTTAAACCTAACGGACCCTAAGTCTATAGGCTTTGGCCTCGTCTAACTAACAATCCCCCGCAGTTTGAACGGGAGGCTTCTCGACGCACAAACTGGAACACATGATGAAAGCTCTTTCTTCAATCATCTTCTTTTTCTTTGTTGAGACGGATGTATAATTGTATTTGACGACATAGTTGTTAGCTGCTTGCGGCTTCCTCCTTTGCGTGCTTGCTTTGCCTTTAGTTAGGAGCGGCATTTTTTTACCAACTATTTTTGTAAAATGGCAATGATCTCTGACGGGAAAACAAAAAAATAATGGTGATTGAGGAAAAATATAATTGTTGATTATATTGGAGATGTGTTATGACGGCTAGGGTTTTAGAAGTTATGATTTATTCGATAAAAAAGAAACTAATTATGAAAAAGTGAAGAGAAAAAGGAATTAAGCGGGATCTCTCCGAATCATCGTCGTCGATGATTGGAGGATAACTTTATTATGATGGGTTGTACCTAAAGCTCGGACACCATGTAAAACAATGAATATAGTTTATTGATTGAGTGTCTTAATTACATAACATAGCATATGTATTTATAATAAATACATAGCTTTAACAATAAGCAACTCTAATAGACTCAAGCCCACAAGCGGGTTGAACCCTAACCTAGTTATCTAACATTAAGTATAAAAATAACTTTTGACTGTAATGTTACTTTCTGTGAGGTTTAAAACATTGAAGTGGTTATTATTTATTATATTTTTAACTTGTGTGTTTTATTCAACATTATTTCTTAATTATATATTAATATTATTTTTTTATATTACTATTTTCACGTTTATTAGAAATTCAAAAAATTTACAGCAAAAATTCAAAATACTAGTGCTTATCTGGGTTTCCACTCTTTTAATAATAGCAAAACTAATCCTGGTAAATATATGTACGGTAACACGAGCTCCAATGTCCTGGACCAGGGAGATCCGAATGCGCTTCAGCAAAGTGACCGCATCTTTCTCTAATTCCCCAAAACAAGAAAAAGAAAAGGGAAGAAATCCATATCCAATAACTGCACACTTAGCCAAATACTTAACACGTTTACGCTTTGCAGAATAAACCACCGCACCAACCAGGTATAAATTCAGCCATCCTAATTATTGAGCTTTTAGTCCGACCCGTCTAAGAGAAAACATGTATTATAGAGTATTAAGGTTTTCTTAATAACAATCGCTCTTTCATTTTTTTCGGTATGCAGAGGCGGTGCTAGGAATCTTTTTAAAAGGGGGAAAATGTTAAGAGTAATATCAAGTTGGGTCATGTCACTAGCTCATCCTTTGTTGTTGTAACAATAGTTATTTTTTTTTAACGGAAATGAATTTGTTTAGGTAGAACCAAAACTTTATTATATGCATAATATTTAGAACATACTTACTTTCAAGGTCGTCTTGTTTCTTTTGGATGCCTAAAGCGAAAATATGATCTAGAAATTTCGGATACATACAGTTTCGAATAATGGTTTTATATGTCAACTAGACGAGACTTATTTTTAAAACTAACTTATATTTATTTTATAAACTCGTGTTCTGATAAGCTTTGGTAAGTTTGAACGGCAAACGTCACAAAAAAATTTGTGTTTTTTTTAATCTTGGGTGTAAATGATTAAAACTGATACATTAATATGTAATAAAAATAGAAATACAAAATAACTTTTGTTTATTATATATTTTTCGTAATAGTAAACATATCGATGACATTGCTTAAACAATTCATAATGATGAATAGAATAAGAAAACTATGTATCGTCATTGATAATTGCAGTTTAGTATATAATGGTTGTCTTAGATTCAAATTTTTATTTTAGAATTTCATGATTTTATGATAAAATAACTAAAAATAATTTTGCAAATTTAAAATCTTATAGGACTTCGATCTTGACATAAGATCTTAAAATTTACTCAGACTCGATCTTACATTTCTCCAACAGCAAACTAAAACACTACAAATTTATGAGTTGTATTTTGTAAAGTTAAAAAAAAAACATGTTAAACTTCTTAAATATTTCATAATTACATTCATATATTTTTTATGTTTATGTTAAACAATTATTTATAAGTTTGTATAATGTTACAAAACATATTTATAAAGTAACATTATAGTATGATTTTATGATTTTGATCGTTAAAAAACGAAAACGATCCTGATTTTAAAAACCCTAGTATATATATTACATGACTTTGTCACATTGGTCTAAAATAAATCATATGTGGTAAGATTAGATAAATATGATACTCCCTCCGTCCCACTTTTATTGTCCTCATTTGACTTTTCGAAGTCTTACTTTTTCAACTTTGATCTTAAATAATTTTGGTTGTGTTATATAATAATTGATGAAAAGTATATGAATGGATTTGTTTTTTAATGTATTTTCATTGATATAATTTTCATAAAGTATTATACTAACATAAACGAAATTATTAAAGATCAAAGTTAAAAAAATAAGACTTCAAAAAGTCAAATGAGGCCAATAAAAGTGGGACGGAGGTAGTATGTTGATATCTGAAAGATATTATGTAGTAATGAAAATAGAAAATATTTAGCTTTGACAAAAGTTTAAATACAACTTTATTTTTTCTCATAAGTATGAAGATAAATTTCTACCATCCATTTTGGTTTTATTTAAAAGTAAAGATTAATTTAAAATTAAAAAAAAAAACACAGAAGGACCATTTTTACCAAAAAATCCAAAAGTTTCAAAAATCGGGCGGAGGGACTAAAATTGTAAATTTTCCGAACTGATTTTTATTAATAATGATATTTCACTAGTGAAAAAAATAATAAACTATCACCGGTGATAAAATAATTTTATCACTGGCGATATTTCACTGGTGAAAAAAAGAATGAAATATCACCGGTGATAAAATATTTTATCACTGGTGATATTTCATTTTATCATTAGTGATATTTCATTATTTTTTCACTAGTGAAATATCACCGTTAATAAAAATCAGTTCGAAAAATTTACAATTTTAATCCCTCTGCCGAGTTTT
This sequence comes from Glebionis coronaria, assembly GCA_025667525.1. Classification (NCBI taxonomy): domain Eukaryota; kingdom Viridiplantae; phylum Streptophyta; class Magnoliopsida; order Asterales; family Asteraceae; genus Glebionis; species Glebionis coronaria. Next base: position 627,815,057 of record CM046874.1, on the reverse strand, counting down.
TGCAATTTTTTTACATTTTGGCAAAATGCCCTTTCATGTTTTTTTTATAAAATTTAATCTTAGATAATGAATGATTAAGATTATTTTCTTTTCAAAATAACTCAACTCATTCAGTATATGTTAATTTTATTCAACATATAATAGTTCATTTAGCATTTTTTTTTCATGTAATAATAATTATTATCATTTCATTATTAGAAATATGTTTGGCTTAGTTGACAAGCCAAAAAAAGAAAGTTGTATTAATATATGATGAGTACACTCTTGAAGATGCTTTAGTGTGAAACTTTGAATTTATCACATGATGGTGATAATCATCACATATATGGCTTTTAAACACGCATGATGTACGGACATGTTGCACAAAACTTTCAAAAGGCTGTGTTTGTATTCCTTAAATAAAAGTTTAAATTTAAGAAAATTGTTGTAATAATTTTTTTTATTAGCAGAGTTTCGAAATTAATATTACAAGTTAATTAATCTTAGAACGACTATTTTTTTTATAATTTGAAGTGTGCTTTTTTTCTTATATAAACAAATGAAGTTTTCTTTCTTCAACTTATATGTGAAGGTATTGTCGTATTAGCACTAATTATAATTTCTAACTTTTTCCACGATCAACCGTGAGATATGTGATTAGTGAGGTTTGAACTTTGAACCTAAGACTACCTGCAACGTACCGGAAATTTTTCGGTCGCTAGTCGGTCGCGACCGAATTTTCGCGTTGCGGCGATTCGGTCGCCGTAGTCGGTCGCGCACAAAACGACCCTGGTCACGACCATGTTATGATTTGTGTCTCGGTATGATTTGTGTTCAAAAAAAAAGGGTAACATTTTTCTAGCCACATTTTCCAAAAAAATCAAACGGTTACATTTTAAACATTTTCTATAAATACCCTATCTTATTACCAATTATCACAAAAAAGTAACACACAAATCTCCAAAAATGTCTTATGAATTGTTTTTTGCCGACTCTTCTGACAACGAAAAAGAAGTTACTAGTGAGTTAGAAGCTTTTACGCAAGCTTGCGCACAGGCTTATGAAGCATCACGCCCCAAAAAACGGGCGTATATATATAGAGATTATCAGGGTGCACATAATCATCTAGTAGATACGTATTTTACTGAAGGGACGCAATATGTTGCAGAGACATTTCGTGAACGATTCCGAATGGATCGCGATTTATTCTTACAAATTGTTGACGATTTGAAAAATAACTATTCTTATTCTCGAAACTCAACGGATGCTTTGAATCGAGAATGTCTTTCGCCCTTGCTGAAGTGCACATCCGCTATTCGTCAATTGGCGTACGGAGCCGTGCCTGATTCTCTAGACGAATATTTGCAAATGGGTGCGACAACAGCCCGACAGTGTCTTCGACGGTTTTGTACCGGCATAATGCAATTATATGGTACAGAGTACTTGCGAAAGCCTACTTATACTGACATCGAGAAACTTTATGCTCGTCACGAGGAAAAACACGGGTTTCCTGGGATGCTAGGAAGTATCGATTGTACACATTGGCCGTGGGAGAATTGTCCCGTTGCTTTCAAAGCTCAATTTAGTAGGCGTGATCAGGGGTCAACACCGTTCATTTTATTGGAGGCGGTTGCATCGCAAGACTTATGGATTTGGCATGCATTCTTTGGTGTAGCTGGGATGAATAACGACGTGAATGTTTTACGTCAGTCCCCTATTTTTAATGATCTTAAATCGGGGAAAGCACCTGAACTGGGATTCGTGGCTAACAACGTGCATTATCGTCGAGGATACTATCTTACTGATGGGGTATATCCGCAATGGTCGGTTCTTATTAAGTCTATAAAAGATCCGCCGACAAATGATCAGAAACGAAGATTGTATAAAACGAAGCACGAAGCAGCAAGAAAAGATGTTGAGCGAGCCTTCGGTGTATTGAAAACAAAATGGAAGATGATTGATATCCCGGCCCGAGGATTGTCAAAAAGTCGACTGTCAGACATAATGTACACGTGTATCATATTACACAATATAGTTATTAAACATAGGGGGCGGCGATATCACCCATTTATCATCAAGTAGAAGAACATGCTGATAATGATCCGATGAATACGCATGAAGAAAGGATACAAATTACTCAGCAAATAGTCGACCCACATCTACATCTCAACCTAAAAGCCGATCTAGTGGAACACATTTGGAATAATCGCAATGAATAATGGCGATATCACCCATTTAATGTTTAATGTTTTTTAAATTCGAATAATTGTGTAATGTTTTTTTATTAAATTTATTGTGTTCTAAAAAAAAAAAAAAAATTCAACTAGGTCGCCGGGTTGTGGCAAATAGGTCGCACTAGGTCGCCGGCCGAAAAACTAGGTCGCGACCTTCATGCGTTGTGGGTAGCCTAAGAACTGATATGAGATCACTACGATGTATGTGACCAGTACGTCACCGTTGTATTGTTGGTGGTTTTTCTTACGTTCATGTCGTGAAATGAAAATGTCACTTGTAAAAGAAAATCAGGAGAAGAAATAAGTTGATGGTCGATTGATGTTACATCTAGAGAGGGCGCGTAATGGTGTGCAAGAGGTGCATGGCGCGTAAGGGTGTGTAAGAGGTGCAGTTACATAGAACATCCATTTAAAAAGAACCATATTTTATTAAGTTTGCATACACATACGTATGTTCAAAACCACCTAAAACAACGAGACAACCCTGCTTAAGTCTAACATATACTCTCTTGTTACATACTGTTAATTTACAATTATTTGCTGGGGTCCTAAAAGCTGGATATGTCCAATTATGGGTGTATATAATATATAGCAACATTACATCTTATCATATTCAACAACTGTCTTAAGCAAGGAAATTTGCACTACTAATAGACTTTGATGGTCATTAAAAGTAAATGAAAAAGTTGAATCACTTACTGTATGTCAATTATCCAAGTTAGGTAAACATTTCTCTCAAACAAAGATTAGACATTATCTCTACTGAATGTTTTCTAACATTTACAATAGCATAATATCACAAGACTACTTTTCGCTTGCTATAACCTCTCACGGCAACAGGCTTCTTAGGCGCAAAGTTATTATTTTTACAGTATGCTTTGTTAAAAACAACAAGTAAAAAAGGGATTAATCAAGTTAGACTCGTTACTATTCGATGGTTCAGGTCTAAAAAGAGGATACAAATGACAAATGCAATTATAAAGAAAATCAAAAATTTAGGTTTTAGCATTTAGGTACCACATGATATGAATAATTTGGTAGTAGTATGGTCCTCAATAGAACATTGCTTCTGCTCACATCGATAATTCCAAAATGTTTATGATACACATCAAGAAAGTTGGTCCGACAATGTTATTGGTTAACCACTCCTAACAACAAGCATACTAAAAGCATCAATTACTTCTTGTTCTTGGACTTTTTCTTAGACGGCTCACCTGCTGTCGCGATAAACATTTCAGCGTCGATATTCTCAGCAGATTTACTTTTCCCAAACTCCTTTGCCTTGTTCTGCAATATTTAACGGCTCCAATTAAAATCCAAACCACATAGATCATATTAATAAAGGTGACAATTATGAATCAGATGATAAGTTTTACTTTTAACAGCGTCCAACACAAAAACAATAAACTTACAAAGGAACATGTCAAATGGGCCGGACAGGTTTCAGTCAGCCAAAGTGTATTTATAAGGCACGCAAAATTTTAGTTAATTTTATCCATTTAGGTTAGTTCTATTCCTGAAAACATTGTTTATAAAAATATCCAAAACAAGGGACATAAGTGTTTAGGCAAGCCCAAACCAACTAGCAGAATTTTTTTACGTGTTTTGAACCATTACCCAACCCTGCTCAGTTTGACAAATACACATATTGCACATCAGATGATCGTATATATAAGGTACCTTCAAGGATGCAGCCATCGCTGCAGTATCATCCTTCTCGTTTTTACCATTATCTTGCATTTTGGGTTCCTGAAAATCCCAAATATAATACGATTAATAAAAAACTGATATTGTATAAGTTAGAAAGAAAGTACATATTATGAGCATGATCTTAATGATATACCTCTGGAGGCTTAAATGCTTCTTCCCTCTTGCGCTTGTTCTCAGCAGCTTTTTCTGCTTGTTTTGCCTGCCTTTCTTGCCATTGCTTTTTACTCTTCTTTTGTTCATTTAAGAAGTATTCACCGTTTTCTAGTTGCAGGTCGATCTGAAAACATATAAAGCCGCGTTTCGTTACAAGTTCTATCATTTTAGTTACAAAAGTATTGAGATGTATTTTGTAAGTGATATGTAGCATCGGATCATCAGTATCAAATGATCACTTATAAATAATTATCTTGTAAGTTTGAGTGTCCTGAAAATGGTGATCGCTCACCTTGCTTGGAGGTTGTGGTGGAGGGAAAGGTGTATATTCTGGCTTTTCCTTACTCTGGACCTTCCTTTGTTTAACATTTTTCCTGAAAAAGAAGATAACCAGCTGTTATATTTAATTCTACACATGCAAATCGATAAGACTTAAGAATAACAGAAACATCCATACTTTTTGAACTTCGGAAGAAACCTATCCCAGTTCTCATTTGCTAGTTCTGGGTTATTCGCAAGATCTCTCCTCATCATTAAAATCTGTTGAAAAACATAGGCATTACAGGATGTGTAACGCGTGAAGTATACAACACATTTACCAGTATATCGGCTAGAATTCCAGCATACAAATATAAGACTGTGTACACAAGAAAAGAGCTTACTTTAATATTATACAAGGGATGCATTTGATTCAACATGCATTCAGTTACAATCCTCCTCACTTGTTTTAAACCTTTAAATGAGCCCATCGCAGATACCGAGTTTCCCTTTATTAACAGATAGAAAGCAAATAAAGTGTTAAATTAAGGAACAATATCTTGTGCTATAAGCAAAGAAAGTGAACTAATTTAAGAAGTTATACCACAGCGTAAATATAGCAGCCTGTCAAAATCTCCAAAGCCTGCATTTAAACAAGATTCTCAGAAACAAACACACATATAAATCAATACTGTACAAAAAAGGGGGGAGGGGGGGAGCTTGACTTGAATTAGAATGTAGCTGAAACAAAACGTTACGAGTATAAATATAAGTTGACTAATAGGAAAACAAGGAAAACATGTTGGGCAAAGAGTATGTGATGGATAACAGGTCAAACAGATCCAAAAGATAACAGTTAGCTCATGTTAGGTCAGGTCAGTCTCAGTCGAACTTGTATGAACCGCTAATACTTTTTAATTGCCATATGCTTCGTCTCATAAAATTACTCTAGTGTCAAACATAATTACATACCAATAATGCTAAAAATATGTATTTTAACAGAATAATGTATGAGGCTGTACATACTTGCCGTATGCTATTTGTCCCTTATCTCGGTTGAGTAATATTACATAAATATCATCATAATTATGAGATTGCGATATAAAACAATAATGAAATACACACCTTTAAAGTGGACTTATTAGGCCCAATCAACCGATCCCTTCGTTTGATAAATTTTTCCTGTAAATATAATGGCAGTCAAATTTCTTGCATTAAATCTTACAGAATAATGAACCATTCAGACAACAACGACATAAGCTACACGTCAGTAATCACTACCTTGTTTCTTACTAAACCACCAATCTTGATAATGTCACATTGCATTTCATCATTTAAAATCTTGAGTGCCTACAACAACAATCACTTGGGTAAGAACTTGACATCAAAGCAAATCACATTAAGCGGATAGTTCACGAAGTACTAAACAGTGAATATTCATGTATTAAACATGCGTACCTGAGGTGCAGCAACACTTCTTGACAAAAGCTTGATCAGATCCCTAGCTTTTATTATAATATAGGGATCGTACGTCTTTTTAGTGGTGGAAACGGTCATAGATCCTTTAACCTAAACATTCACTAGTACAAAATAAGAAAACTAAGCAAAAATAGATGCTAATTGACAGAATTACAAAGAAGAATGTCTTGATTATACGAACCAAATCCAGGTGACCTTTAATTCCATGTGGTTTCAATGCATTCTTAACGATAGGCCAAACTTCCTGTAAATACTTCTCTGCATACCAGACATCTTAAGTTAGGCTCTCTAAATACATCTTATACACGAAAAAAAACAGCTACACATGTCAAGAAAATGTTCAGCTTCTTGTATACATGATTACAATTGAAATTTAAAGAAAGCACACAAGTACTCGAGCAAAAATGGTACCATGTGAATAAGAAATCAATGATAAAGAACACCTAGGCATGATGTAAAATACATATAAAAAATAATATATGCAACTACTCTTGGCACGCATCTTTAATAAATTTGATCTGTTTTAGCTTTTATGGAAAAAAAGTTCTTGTTGATAGAAGTCCTTTTTAGATGACGAAACTTTAGCTTTTATTTTGAATAAAAGAACTAGGGCAATCCTTGTCTATGTCTTTTAAAGTCATTTTCAGCTACATCTACTACTACTACTAATAGTTCACGAGTACAGCTAACTTTCCCAAACACTCAGTATATCAATCAAAGCAAACATGAACACTGGTTCATTTGTTAACTCTTAGCACTTTGGCAAGTTCAAATCCGTATAACATTAAGAGGATAAAACAAACCTTCTTAATATATGATCAATGGTGTCAGTAGTTAGCACTAAAGTGGCGACCGACAATTCCATTTTCATGTTAAGTATGATACAATCAGTAGTTAGCACTAAGGTGGCGGCCGACAATTATATTCATGTTAAGTGTGATACAATCTTTACAAAGAAAACACTACATGCTTTAATTGGACTTACTAAAAGCCTAAAATATATATATTGTGAAATGAAAGTCTTACACATATTAATATTTTACACAAACTTACAAGAAACAATCGTAGGAACTTTACTAATAGTTAAACTGGTAACAATTAACTTTGTTAGAAGGTGTTAGTAACTTTGTAAGTGCTCCAGCCGTAAGATAGAAGTTCGAATACTGGATAGACCGTTGTTTACGCAAGTTTAGGCTTAAAAAAACTTGTGCAATTCAAAAGCCTCTATATTTATCACAAACATAACACTACAACCTTTTGTGTACAATCTTACAAAATCACCTTAAAGGAGCCTAATCTCTTTCTAAAAATAGACAATATGAGAATGTCGGGGTGTTTGACTTTAGCATACTTAGCCTGCATCTGGGCATATTTAATTACAAAAAGCCGATAAGCTCACTTTTAGAGCTTACAAGCTCACCAACATACGTTTATTCATGAGATCTCTTGAAAAATAAGTTTTTCAGCTTTCTTTAATAAAATGTAAGGTTGTGTTTGTTTTTAGAAAATGTTATCTGAATACCTCTGCATCTGACCGAATCATACATTTTAGGAACTGTGGGTGTTTGTTTTTTAGTCAGATTCAGATTTGAAAATGTCTAAATATCTTCTAATTCGGTTAGACATTCATAGATCTCTGTTTTCCTCTGATTCATTATATACACGTGAGCCCCATTTGATACTTATAAATGTTATAATATTTCAAGTATAGTATGAGGGAATAGTACAAAAGTCAATCGATTGAGATATTATTTTTCTAAATGTTAGTATGATATAGGATTATATAACTTTATTTTTTATATAAGCTATTTGAATTTCAGAAAATATTATCATTATTATTATTCAGACGTTTTTCGTTAAAAACAAACAACTTTGAATGAATTAGATTCAGACATTTTAAACAGGTCTTATTAATCAGACTTAACATTCAGATTCAGACTCAAAACCTCTTAAAAAACAAACACCACCAAAGCATATAAGCAGGCTGATTAATCTTAATCCAAATACCCCCACCAAGTAAAACTCACTATACACATAAAGTTGACTAACATTTAAACAATGATAGTACTAACAAAAAGCAAGTGGTATCTAAATAAAAGTAATGCAATAAATGTGCGGAATACCTTGGTATGCAGGGAAGAGAGTAGAAAAAGAGCTTTCTTCAAGTAAACTACCACCCAGATTATGTTGAGGCTCAAACTTTTCAATCTTCCAACGATCAATATCTATGTCATCCCATGGCTTTGGTTTATCGTGTTTTCCCTTGTGTTTCTTTCCTTTCCCATTCGTACTAAAATCATTCTCGTTATTGTTGTTATCCATCACTTGTGCACCATCGTCTTCCATATTTTATTAGAAATTCTGAAATTAAACACACACAAAAAAATAGTGACATCAAACTATGCAAAGATTGATAAAACACAACAATATCATACACGATGTCAACTTTAGCTTATTTAATGGCACATCAGCTTAAACAAATTTCATAAAAAGCCAACAAGCTCACTTTTTTTTTGCTTATAATGGTAGATAAGCTCAAAATAATGACCTTGGTAGCTTTTAGAAAAATCTGAGTAAGCCGATAGGGCCATACAATAAGCTACTCCACACAACCCCCTGAATGCACATGTAGTTACACATTTTACAGCAATAATATATACTCAAGATTTATGTAAATACAAATATTTCAAGATTGATAAACCCTGATATAATATCATACAATAAACATAATTAACACAAAAATCGTATACAAGATACAAACTTTATACATAATTAGATCAACTAATACTTGTCAGACAACTTATAAAAAGCCAACACACTTGTGTTTTTCGCCTATGAGCTAATCAGCTTGAGCTTCTGGCATATGGCTTATTTAAGTACATAAGCTCAAGCTTCTTCGCATTTCTCCTAAACTCGAAAAGCCAATAAGCTACTTCAAACAACCCACTAACTAAATCAAATAATACTACTTACACATATTATAAAAAGCCAATAAGCTTGTGTTTTCGCCTATGAGATAATCAGCTTGAGCATCTGGCTTATTTAAGTACATAATCTAAAGCTTATGTCCTAACCTCAATAAGCCAATAAAAAAAAAAAGCTAACCAACCAAACTTTTAGAGGGTGTTTGTTTAGGCTTATATGTGGGCTTATGAGCTTATTTGATTTCACCTTATATTTCATAAGCCTCATTTTCTCAGCTTATTTTGAGAGTTTTATACAAGTTCATCATTTCATGATAAACTTAAGTATAAGCCCACAAGTCTCAGAATAAGCCAGAAAACTGAGGCTTATAAAATATAAGCCAGAAAAAAAAAAGCTCATAAACCCACATATAAGCTTAAACAAACACCGCCTAAAAGCTAGTTTGGAGTAGCTTATTTTATGGGCTTGCTGAGTTTAATACATAAGCTTGAAATTATGCACTTAAATAAGCCAGAAGCTCAACCTGATAAGCTCGTAGGAGAAAACACCCCCTCTGATACTTATTCAAATAATAAAAAGCCAAAAAGCTCCCTTTTTCGGATTACAAACTTATAAAATTAAGTTTTTTTTAAAAAGGAATTCAAAAGCTAATAAAATAAGCTAATCCAAACAACCCTATAATTAATCAGCTATATAAGATTGAAATTTTTATATAAAAAATGAAGGGAAGATAATTACCGACGAAAAGAATGGATTTAGTGACGGTGGAGTGATGTGGCGACCAAGATGATAATGTATGAATGTGTTGCAGAAAATGTTCAGTTTGGGGATTTAGGGTTTTTTCTTAAACCCATTCATTTTGAACCAGCTCACTGTTTTTAAGGTCCATTGGGCTTTCTTTTTAGGTTATTTTTAGGCTCATTTTGTTTAGCCCGTTATCTATGCCTTGGGTCCAGAACTCCATGAGGTCAATCTTTTATATAATAATATAATTAAATTATTTGAGAATTTTAATAAAAAGTGAAGATTGTAGAAAAAAATTATTGAACCAATCAAATGGCTTGATTTTGACCCATAAGCAAAATTGAGCGATGTGATTGGTAGAGAAAATTCAAAATTAAATTCAATTTAGTCAAAATTAAAGATTTTGGTAGAAGATTTTGATGTAAACCCACAAATATATATATGTCAAATTTGTGAAAATAAAAACTTAAAAAATAGGAGGGGATTAATAAAACTTTAGTAGTTGAATTTTAAATAAATTAGATGAAATTAATTGTAAACTTTTATAATTTTCCATATTTTTTAGTAACTTTATAAAATATACAAAATACCCCCTTAAACTTTATATCCTCTAAATTTATATTTTAAAAACACAACATATATGTTATATTAAAAAAAACAATAAATCACATGATTATAAATATAAAAATAAAAACACAAATTGTTGTCTTTGTATTTGACACTTAACAAAGTCAAATAATACAACTTACGTAAATTATTATTAACATGAATATAAATATCAAAATGAGTGCAATAAGTGCAGAACCTCAGACATCGGTGTATGATAAGAATAAATAGACGGGATTCTACATATTACAACAACATATGTTTTTTCAAGGTCATTATATGTTACTTAACACACAATGTCTAGAAAATGATAGTTAACATTTCAGTTAAACAAAGTTAAATCTTTTATGAAACAAATATTTATTCAAAGTATTAATTAATATTATCACATAATGAAAAATCAAGTAAAACCCATGGATCCATGAGCATCGTAACTATTTGAGTATTAAAAAATTTAATATTGTTTTATAGAACAATATTAAACATTACAAAATCATGGATTTATAATCGTGTGCGTGTAAGCTAATAGTAAATAGTTTGTTGATTAATAATTAAGATATAACTATTTAGAATTAAAATATTCATAGTAAAAAGAGTATGAAATTCAAAAAATAAAAAATTAAAGTGAGTTTATATTAATTTACACGGTGCACAGTAAAATAACAGTATAATCAAATATATAAATATTAGGTATTTTTTAAAAACATATATAATATATACATAAAATCGTAACGACAAAATTACTACTTAATTTATCTTCTATATTCAAGTCTCGTGCGTGCACGGGCATTAAAACAAGTAATTGTTACGAGTGACATTTAAAACCATCGTCATCACAATTGTTTTTCTTTTAATCAATCAACTTCATCCCCGAGGATATGATAATATAACAAATTTCATCTTTCAAAACATACTCCCCTTAAACAAAAATATGCACAAAAACCATTTAATAAAAACACACATGAAAAGTTTCCCCGTCTTCTCACGAGCGAGTTTTCGCTTTTTTACTTAAGTCGCGTCTCATCACTCTCACTTGAATGGTCGTGGCAACATAAGTGCACGTCTCAGTTGGCCAGCTTGGACGATGACTCTCTTCGTTGTGTTATTAGGAATGGTCCAAGTTTTTTTAGTGATTAATGAAAGATAGAGGACAGGGCGGTACTACAACGTGGGTAGCGTGGGTAGTTGCCCCCACAAGGTTTCTAGCCTATGCTAAGACTCTATCACTGTCGATTTCTTTTGAATATAAGCTTTAATTTTACAAATAGTATAATGATAAAAGATTAACCAATAGGTACATATAAGTATAATAGTTAACGATATTCTTTACTTTCAGATAGATCTAATATTTGAATCATGTTATCTAAAGTTTTGGATCCGCTTTCTCTAATGGTATTAACATCGGTCTGGAAAAGTAAGTAAATGTATCTCGAGGGTAAAGCTAACGCTTTAGGCCTCCGACTTTTTAAGGCCTCCAAACTACATACATGTATATATTTCGAGTTTTATGTGTCCTGGCTTTTTAAGATATCTCGAAGTATGATATAGCTCGTAATTACTTGCTTATATGAATGAAACAAAAAATAAAATTTCGTCTAAATGTAAATGACTTATAAGGAAAAGACTGTTATTAGAGGTGATCATAAATATAGATATTCAGATATCCGAAAATTTGATTGGAATTAATTCAAAAATGAAAATATATGAATTGTCACTATGAAACATATATATAAAAATTTTAAAAAATTCAAACTATTTAGATACCCAGTTTCGGATATTCGAATACATAAAACCATTATTCGAAACTTTATATATCCAAAATTTACAGATCATATTTTTTATTTAGGCCTCCAAAAGACACGAGACGACCTTGAAAGTAGGTATGTTCTAAATATTATGCATATAATAACAGTTTTGGTTCTACCTAAACAATTCACTTTCGTTAAAAAGAAAATAATTTCCTGTTACAACAATAAAGGATGAATTAGTAACATGACCCGACTTGATATTTACTCTTAACATTTGCCTCCTTTTAAAAATATTCCTCGTACCACCTTTTCATACCATAAGAAAAATGGAAGCGCGATCAAAGTTCGAGAATGTAAGGAGAGATAAAGCATTAGAGGTGCTAATTGTTAATAATTATAGGTTTTTTTAAAATATTATTAGAACAACTTTCAATGTATCATAAGCGCATCAGTGGCCCAGATCAAAAAATTTAGCGCATTTCCACATCTTTCTCTACGTAAACAAAGCCTTCATCTGTAGGAGATGTTTCATATTGTTCATTTTCAGCAGGAATCTTGGACAAACCAGCAGCAACTTTAGACATAGTTTCTGACGAACGGATCATCTTTGGCATAAAGGGTTTAACAAGAGTTGGGACACACGTTCGCGTAAATCCATCAGTTTTACAATAGTAAAAAACACCAACTTAAACCTCATGGATTAAGGAAACATAACCACAAGCGTGGCAAGATACTTTTTTATCCCAATGATCGAATCAGTTAGGTCCTCCGTATCCTCCCCCTTAAGTAAATTGCTTACTGCGTCAATCAGCGCCCAGTAGTCAGTCCTAATATTTAGCAAAGAATCTTCCCTCAAATTACGATAACTACATGTGTGTACAAAAAAACGTAGAATTAGGAATCAAATGAGCATCCCCCTCATGGCCAATCTCGAAACACCGACCACCACAAATCTGAAAGCCGACAAGATATAAATTGTCGCGCTTAATAAAAAGTGTAACCTCGCCTATGCTGATGGCTGTCTTTAGCTTAAAAATAACTTTAGATTTATGATCCTCTTGAATTCACCAACACAAAATACTATAGCCTCCCTAAATGACTTAAAAAGAAAAGACTATTATTAGATGTGGTCATAAATATACATATTCGGATATCCGAAAATTTGATTGAAATTAATTCAAAAATGAAAATATATGAATTGTCACTTTGAAACATCTATGTAAATTTTTTAAAAAATCAAAACATTTGGATACCTAGTTTCGGATATCCGAATATATAAAACCATTATTCGAAACTCTATATATCCAAAATTTCTAGATCATATTTTTGATTTAGGCTTTCAAAAGACACGAGATGACCTTGAAAGTAAGTATGTTCTAAATATTATGCATATAATAACAGTTTTGATTCAACCTAAACAAGTTCACTTTCGTTAAAAAGAAAATAGTTGTCGTTACAACAACAAAAAATGAGTTCATAACCCGACTTGATATTTACTCTTAACATTTGCCTCATTTTAAAAAGATTCCTAGTACCACCTCAAAAAGAGTATATAATCTCTTTTTTTTAATGGTGATAATAGAACCTCTTATTTTTTTCGTATGTGTTTAATTTTATTTAACGATATCATTCACTAATTTTTTAACTGTTTTCGGGTTATATTGTATTAAAACATTGGGTATCGTATTATAAATATATTGAGTTTACAAAAAGTGTTATGAATAAGGAATAAAATTATGAAACTATTTTTGAATGTAATCTTTTGCATATCTATATAAAAATTTTCGACTTTTATCAAAATCAAATTTAAAAAAACATCACGCATTTCGTTTTCTCGCGAGTGATCACGTTTTTCACTCCTCATCTCACTTCAAACCTTAAGGTCAAGCCATGGTCTATTGTGTGGCGTGGAAGTCAAGATTCGCGCATTTTCGAGGCTATGGCGAGCCTTTTAAAACCTTGCTCATGCGTGGGTAGGTTATTATAGAGGAGAGAGTGGTGAAGAACTCATTAGTAGTGAGTTTTTATATTGTTGTCTATTTCTTTCAATTTAAAGTATTATATTTATAAATGTGTGTGAGTATATATACTATTTATAATGAATAGTTTATAACAATATTTTTTTTGTAACTAATACAATTGAATGATGAGTTTAAATGAGTCGTATGAACGAAGAAAAAACTGTTGGATTATGTACATGTAATAAACGTATGTCCCGAAGTCGTCCCGAGCCTAAGGAGATGCACACGTAAAACGTTAAGTAATAATAATAAATATTAAATTAATATTAATTATGTATTAATTATGTGTTAAACAAATAAACAATAAAAGAGAAGTCGAGAAAAAGGAAACAAAGGATCTTTCCTTTGTGGTATAGTCGGTCGACCCAACTCATGGGCTTGGGTTGGTTTTGGCTAGTATATTAGGAGGTCCTTGATACATCCTTATTCACAAGTTAATACCAAAATCCTTCTCCCTTTTCCTTTGGTCCGATCGGTCGAATAAACCTACAAAGGGGTGTTCGACTTTTGTGTCGACGCATGAAGAAAGAAACCAAAGGGTTTCTAGTTGTTGATTGATTTCAAGTGTATTGGTTTATTATTGGTTTAACACTTACGTACTAGCATACTTATTGCTTAATAACGTATTGTGTGTGTATACCTAGAGATATCATTGTTTGGTCTTTATTGGGATTTTCGTTTATATAGGTTGTTGGATGATGAGACTGCAATTATACATAGTCTCATTGATACATAATTTTTGTATGGGTTCTCTAATATTCTCTCGATATCTTCTCGAATTGATCTTGGTTCTAAGTGGAATGATTGTTCTTGGTTACTAAAAAAGGGGTTTAATTTTCCAATCTACTAAAAAGTTTAAATGCTCTAAAATGTAAACTTAAATTTAAAAGCAATTGAATTAATAACAATTAATAAAACTTGAATTAAAGTTAAAATTAAAATTAAAATTAAAATTACAGTTAAAATATAAATATGAAATAAAGAAAGAAACATAAAGAAATTATTAAAAATGCTCAAAAGAAATTTGATTCGGAAGTTTTGACCTTGATTCGGAAGTTCACTCGGAACTTGGTTCGGAACCCTTGATCCGGAACTTCGTTCGGAAGTTTACTCGGAACCTTCACTCGGAACTATTGATCCGGAAGTTGATCCGGAACTTTCTTCGGAACTTTGAGTCGGAAGATTATTCGGAACTTTCAACTGATTCGGAACTTTTGAGACTCATTCGGAACTTTGGGTTCATCCGGAACTTTGTACTCATTCGGAACTTCTAAAATTGACTCGGAACTTTAAAAACAAAAAATGATTCGGAACTTTTTAAACAAACATTCATCCGGAACTTTCAGTTCATTCGGAAGATTAGGTTCATCCGGAACTTTCAGTTCATCCGGAAGTTTTGGTTCATCCGGAAGTTTTGGTTCATCCGGAACCTGGGAATACTCAAGAACAGTAACTTACCCGAAAAAACAGGGGAACTCGAATTTGATCCAAAAATCACCAAGTTTTTCACCAAAAACTTAAATAAACTAATCACTAAGCATCTACTAACCATAAACTACAAATCCCATCAATAAAAACATGAAACCCAACAACTTTTGAAGATCAAATCAATCAAATAAAAACTTAAGAACTTGAAATGAAAGATGATGATGAACAAGATGAAATGGAAAGATTAAACAAGAACTTGTATTGATGATTAATGTTTTAACAATCACAAAACAAATATTAAAATTACAAGATTGAAAAACAAAGATCAAAATCACCAAACACCCTAGTGGTGTTGGTGATGCTACGAACAGAAAGGGAGAAAAAGAAGGAGGAAAGAAAAACTAAAAAACTGGATGGAAAGTGTGAGGGGATCCCTTTATATAGGTGTCCCCTTTGGTTGGTGAGTGGGCTTTCTCCCGTTCTTCTTGTCTTCTCGTCTTTTCAGAAAAGTTGACGTTTTCGATTCTGATTCGGGATTTGTCGTCGATTAAATCCAACTCGTCTTTTAATTTCTTCGTTTAATAGACTTGAGTTTCTTCGACTTATGTAAATCTTCCATCTTTGGTCCTTTTCTTCGATAAATCTTCGAATAGGACCAGTGACTTCAAATCTTTTGCATCTCTTGGACAATAGACTTTATCTTGAGTATTTTTCTTCGGTAAAACCCGTGCAATCCCATGTTTTCTTCAGTTGTCATCCGGTTGGCTCTGAAAACACAATAAACACAAAAACCACGCATAATTCCAAACAAATGATATTAAATACGCGTTTTGGTCTTGTTTTAGCCAGAATTAAGTGGTAAAAGGATGGGTGTTTACACACCTATCAAATCCCCTACACTTAACCATTGCCATGCCCTCATGCAATGCTTAGTGATAAAGCAAATTTTTGCACTTTCCTCGTAATTAATCAACCTTGGCCTTGTTAAAATACTACTAAACAAAAATTAAAATACTAAGAGAAATTAAACTTTAAAGGAAACAAAAGGATAGAAAACCATTTTCACTTGAAAATAGCTATACGAAAATAACTTGCAAAGAAATCAATGACTTACATTAGGGCTTTGGTGCTGCGAAGATTTATCACCCTCAAGTTTCACGTTCCCCAAACTAAGCTTGAAAACGAGATCATTGTTATTATAAGTTAGTAAATCGAACACTTACACACATGGCTTAATTATATGCTTAAACTCCCTTATTCCTAGGTGTATCTCTTATATTTTATTTTTGTCTTAGAATGATCATGAAGATGCATTTTTGGACTTATTTCGATAGTTTATTAAGGCTGAAAGCAAAGTAGGACGATTTGATCAATAGTTAGCTAAAGGACAAAATCTCTTAAAACTGCTTCTCGGGATATCAAAAAGTTCATATCTTGGCATAACTCGGTTCACGATTTGAGACCTTTCTCGGGCCGATATTTGGCATGTACTTCATACTTCATATCTTGAGAGACGTGCTTGAGATAATGGTCTTCTCATCGTTCATAGAGTTTCTTCACTTGGAGACTTTTGAGAGGTACTCCAACTTTGTTGACCACGACTTCATGATTATTTCTTCAATCTCTATTTGGGATTTTGAGATACAACGATCCGCCTCCTTTTCGGACTTGGATCTATTTATCCTCATACCTTGTTAGGGTCTTTTCGGATAGACTTCTCCATCATCTTTATGGGAGTTGATTGCTTTTCGCCGTGAGTCTTGATCCTTCATATTGACTTTGGTAATAATGATTTTCACATCACCTTGGATCTTTAGCAATAAAATGGAATCCTCATGCCTTGTTAGGGCCTTTTCGGACTCGTCAATCTTCGCGCCCCGCTTCATAAGTTATGCCTTGGCTATGAACTCTTATCATTACCGAGCAACTTTTAAACGATCTTGGGCTAGAAGCTAAGTAACTTTTCAAATCGTACGACCTTACTTATTGCAGATAAATTATTAGCAAGTGATGGGAGAATAGGCAAATAATTACACCAAGTGAGCTTGTGCAAGAATACCGACTTATAATTGACTCTATCATTTCTCGTCCTCCACAATTTAAAATCTCAAGTAATGAGACTCGTGGATACTTAGCCTAATAAACCAATTAAGGTCTACATGGTTAAGGATACTAGCTAGAATAAATTTGGATAAGTCTATTCGGGTTGAGTCAAAATAAACGCAACGGGCCTAACATGTCAAAGATTTCAAAACTAGCTACACCACTTTATTAATATTTTTGACTTTATTGCGGGATATATACATATGAAATCAACAATAAAAATTTAAAAATTACGACTAAATGGCCAAAGTTAATAAAAAATTTGAAAAATGTTGAAAAATAGGATTTTCTGGTTAAATGAAGGCATTTTCATGGAAAAGTCCACTTAAAACTTCGATAGAAGTCCCCCCTACACTTAAGATAAACATTGTCCTCAATGTTTAAGCATGTGGGAAAAGTCTCCCCTACACTTATGACATTGTGCACGTTGGTTAAATCAAGTTAAGGAAGAGACGACTAAAGTGATCAATTTCAAATGTGAGTATGAAGAAAATTGAATCACGATAGTTGAGAGATAGAACCGGGTTTCGGATAACACGGGAGCATGGTTCTTCAGAGATTCCAAGAGTGCACTTATCCCTGTAATCACATCACCACACAAAGACAAAGAACCTATAGAGGTCCCCCTACACTTAGGGGGTAAAAACATAAAAGGATAGATACTCGGGCTGCCTCCCGAGGAGCGCTTGTTTTTGATAACCGAGTCACGAGCCTGACTCGACCCAAAATTAGTTCATGGGAAACGTGGTGAGGGATGGAATCACCTCCTGAGAGGTGTCCTCACCAAAGTACAACTTCACTCGTTGGCCATTCACCTTAAAATTTGGTCCATCAGGTTGAGCGAGCTCGAGAGTACCATATTGAAAAATTTGGGCAATGGTGAATGGGCCGGACCAACGAGATTTCAGCTTGCCAGAAAAGATTTTCAACCGAGAGTTAAAAAGTAAGACTTTGTCTCCAACATGGAACTCTCGGTTTTTAATCTTAGAGTCGTGAATGAGCTTAGTCCTTTCCTTATAGATTAAAGAATTTTCATAAGCCTCATTACAGAGTTCATTCAGCTCATTGAGTTGGATCTTACGTAGGTCACCGGCTTTGTTGATATCAAAATTAGCCCACTTCAAGGCCTAGTAAGCCTTGTGCTCCAACTCAATGGGGAGGTGGCACGCTTTCCCGTACACGAGACGATATGGTGTGCAACCAATCGGAGTCTTGTATGCAGTACGAAAAGCCCACAAAACATCATCAAGTTTATCAGCCCATGAGGCACGATGCTCTCCGACGGTTCTTTCCAGAATTCGCTTTAATCCTCGGTTGGATATTTCAGCCTGGCCATTAGTTTGTGGGTGGTAGGCTGTGGAAAGTCGATGATTTACACCATACTTAGCCATGACTCTAGCAAATTGGTCATTGCAAAAATGAGTCCCACGATCACTAATAATGGCACGAGGCACACCGAATCTAGCGAAAAGAGCTTTTAAAAAGTTACAAACCACCCTTGCGTCATTAGTGGGTAAAGCTTTGGCTTCAACCCATTTGGAGACGTAATCAACGGCAACAAGGATGTATTTGTTTCCTTTAGAAGAAGGGAATGGCCCCATAAAGTCGATACCCCAAACATCAAAGATTTCACATTATTGTATGAAATTCTGAGGCATCTCGTCTTTATGTGTGATCGTGCCTTATTTTTGGCAAACATCACATCGTTTAACCATATTGTGAGCGTCACGATATATGGAGGGCCAATAAAATCCCGAATCAAACACTTTTTTGGCGGTGTAGTTGGGACCAAAGTGACCACCGGTGGGTCCTTTGTGGCAAGCATCAAGGATTTTTAAAGCTGCCGGTCCATCAACACATCGGCGAATAATCAAGTCGTCACATTGTTTGAATAGGTAAGGGTCGTCCCAAAAGTAAGTCTTAATGTCGGTGAAGAACTTTTTCTTTTGTTGGGACGTCAACCCTTCCTTGAGAATTCCACCCGCCAAGTAGTTTGCAAAGTCCGCAAACCACGGGGTTTCATCAGAATTCGAGTTGATAGACATTAAGGTCTCCAAGGGAAAAGAATCATTGATTTCTTTGTTCGGATGATCCCCTTGGTAAGGATCCTCAAGTCTGCTGAGATGATCCGTGGCTAGGTTTTCAGCTCCTTTTTTATCGCGAATTTCGATTTTAAATTCCTGGAGCAGCAAAACCCAGCGAAGAAGTCTTGGTTTGGAATCTTGCTTTGTCAACAAGTACTTCAACGCGGAATGATCGGTGTAAACGATTGTGGTGGAAAGGACAAGATAGGGGCGGAACTTTTCAAAGGCATAGACAACAGCTAAAAGCTCTTTTTCGGTTGTCGTATAATGCAATTGTGCCCCAGTCATTGTCTTGCTAGCGTAATGGATCGGTTGGAAGTGTTTGTTCACACTTTGTCCCAGAACCGCTCCAATAGCAAAATCACTAGCATCGCACATCAACTCGAAAGGCAGCTCCCAATTAGGGGTAACCAAGACGGGTGCCTTAGTTAGCTTATCCTTAAGCGAGTTGAAGGCTTCAAGACACTCTTTGGAAAAGATAAAAGGAGTATCTTTTTCCAAGAGGTGGGTCATCGGGCGAGCGATTTGAGAAAAATCTTTGATGAATCGACGGTAGAAGCCCGCATGACCCAGAAAACTTCTCACACCCTTCACGGTTGAAGGTGGAGGAAACTTAGCGATAACATCAACTTTAGCACGGTCTACTTCAAGACCGACTTTGGAAATCTTGTGTCCCAGCACGATGCCTTCTTTTACCATAAAATGGCATTTTTCCCAATTCAGAACAAGGCGGGTGTCTTCGCACCGCTTAAGCATACGTTCCAAATTGGCAAGGAAAGAAGAGAAGGAATCCCCAAAGATCGAGAAATCATCCATGAAGACTTCCATGGTTTGTTCAACCATGTCATGGAAGATAGCTAACATGCACCTTTGGAAAGTACCGGGGCATTGCATAAGCCAAAAGGCATTCTTTTGTAACAAATGTGCCATAGGGACAAGTGAATGTTGTCTTCTCTTGATCTTGGGGATCGATGGGTATTTGGAAATAACCCGAGAAACCATCAAGAAAGCAGGAATATTCATTACCCGCTAAACGTTCAAGCATTTGGTCCATAAAAGGTAGAGGGAAATGATCCTTTCTCGTGGCATCATTGAGTTTGCGGTAGTCTATACAAACTCTCCACCCAGTAACGAGACGAGTGGAAATCAACTCGTTGTGTTCATTGGGAACAACGGTTATTCCGCCTTTCTTAGGCACACAATGGATTGGACTAACCCATGGTGAATCCGAAATAGGGTAAATCATACCCGCATCAAGAAGTTTGATAACCTCTGTTTTGATGACTTCATGTATTTTTGGATTCACCCTTCGTTGGCTTTGAATTGTGGGCTTAAAGTCGTCCTCCATGAGAATTTTGTGTGTGCAGAAATGAGGATCAATTCCACGAATATCAGAGATTTTCCAAGCAATAGCCTTCTTATGATCTTTCAACACGGTGATAAGTCGGGATTTTTCTTCTTCCTTTAGGTCCTTAGCAATGATGACTGGCGACTTCTTCTCTTCTTCAAGGAATACATACTCAAGATGGGGCGGCAACTCCTTAAGTTCTAAATCCGGAGGATTTTTGACGGGAGGCGTATTCAAAGTCGGAGTATCGATAGCAATAACCGTAGGAGATGGAGGAGAAGGATTGTCTTCGTTGAGAAGGTTGTCAAAGAAATGCATGTCTTCATCCCCATCGGTGGGAGAATCATCAGTATCTAAATTCACATCTCCCATGGTGTCTTCAAGATTGTTCCAAAACAAATCACTTTCTCCAAATAGAGACAGTGATGAATGAATAGAGGAAACGGTTGCAACATTGGGAAGAGAGGTAGGAATACTCTTACAAGCATCTTTGAAGTGTTCTTCACAAGCCTCATCCAGAACGTCAATACAATTAACACTCTCGTATGAATAAGGTTGTTTAGACAACTTTCCCATGTTGAAGACGATTTTATCGTCACCCACTCTCATGATAAGCTCACCGGCTTCAACATCGATGAGAGTACGACCGGTCCTCAGGAATGGACGACCCATGATCAAGGGAACACGAGGGTCCATCTCGTAGTCGATGACGACGAAATCGGCAGGAAAAGTGAATTTGTCGACTCCTACAAAGACGTCTTCGGCTATCCCCACTGGATAAGCAACCGTACGGTTAGCTAATTCCAAAGTCATTTTGGTGGGGACTAGCTCAGGGAGAGATAATTGCTTCCAAACGCTTAGAGGCATAAGATTAATACTGGCACCTAGATCGGCTAGGGCCATGCAATTCTCTACTCCCGGGAAATTGCAAGGGATTAAGAAACGACCCGGATCACCAAGCTTGGTTGGCAATTTCCTTAAGAGCACTGCAGAGCAATTCTCATTAAGTTGGGTGTTGGAAATATCGAGAAGCTTTTCCTTGTAGCTCAGAAGATCTTTAAACATTTTCGCGTACTTAGGCATGCGAGCGAGAGCCTCAGCGAAGGAGATATTGAAATTCAATTGTTTGAACATCTTAAGAAAGTTCGAAACCTGAATATCATCCTTGCTTTTGAGCTTCTCTTTCCTCAACCTAGATGGATAAGGTATATTGGAAGAAGAGGAAGGCTTTGGAAGAATAGGATCACTCACATCCTTGGGTGGAGGAGGGGTAGAAGGAAGAGGTGGAGAAATTGAGGAAAGAGAAAGATGAGGAATAGGAGCAGGTGACTCGTTCTCCTTAGTCACAATCACCGGTGGAGGTATAGGAAGCTCGGGTTCCTTGGTACCTTTGCCACTGCGAGTGGTGATTGCTTTCATCTCCCCTTTTGGATTCGCAACGGTGTTACTCGGAAGAGTACCCGAAGAAGAGGGTTGATTACCTTGGAAGAAACTAGCCATCATGTTCTTCAAGTCATTCGTTTGACTATCCAAAGTATTTCTCATGTCGGCTCTCAAATCGTTCCCTTGTTTGACCAAGTCTGCTTTCAGGTTGAGCACTTCCCGCTGAAGATTTCCCACGATCACATCGTTAGTCCTCATATAAGTTTCCACTTCTTGGTGAAGAGTGGTGGGTTGGTTGGGAGGAGCATTGTATGCGGGTGGTTGATAAGCAGGTTGCTGGTATACTTGGTTGTTTCGTTGAGGTGGTTGTTGCTGCTTGTGAGGAGGGATGTATGGTGTACGAGGTTGTTGTTGTTGTTGAGGAGGGCGGTTGAGGTTTTGTTGTTGGTTTGGGTTGGTAGGAGGAAAACCGGGTGGTGAAAGATAATTGTTGGAGCGGTAGCTAAGCAAATTACGGTCACCTTGAGGTCTAGCTTGATAAGCAGGTTGAGGATAGGTGCCATATGCCACATTCACATTTTCAGAAGGGTAGTCTTGGGTGGCGGTACAAGTGGTGTAAGAGTGAGGACCCCCGCATATCTCGCATGGTTGGCTAACAGCATTGACTTGAGCGTTTTTAGCGTTGCTGCTGTTGGTGTTGTTAACGGTGTGGGTAACAAGCGATTCAAGAAGCGTAGTGATTTTTTCAAGTCGCTTATCGCTGTCACTAGTGCTAGCACTAGCGACATTGGTCCGAACACTCTTGGTTTGCACACGAGACTTATTCTCAATGATATCCCAAGCAGCATTGGAAGTCTTAGCCAAAAGATTACCCCCCGAGGCACTGTTTAGTGAATCTTGGTCACTCATGCTTAAACCATTGTAAAAAGTATTAATTTGATGTACTTTGGTAAAACCATGTTGTGGGCATTTTCTTAAAAGATCTTTAAAACGATCCCAAGATTCACTGAACGACTCATCGTACTTTTGTTCAAAATTTATGATTTCATTCCGCAAAGCGGTAGTACGAGAGGGTGGGAAAAAGTAATTGATAAACTTGGTTTCCAAATCCGTCCACGAGAGAATACTCTATGGAGGTTCCTTAGCAAGCCAATGCCGGGCTTGTCCCTCTAAAGAAAAGGGAAAAAGTTGTAACCTGATAACCTCTTGTGGAACACCATTGAACTTGACCGTGTTTGTGAGTTGCAAGAATCTCTTGATGTGGTCGTGTGGATCATCAATGGTACGCCCCAAGAATGGTTGAGCGGAGACCATCTGGATAAAGCCTGATTTGAGCTCAAAGTTGTTGGCGGCAATTGGAGGTATGACAATTGGATCATTGTTGCCGTCTACATGAGCTTGCAGCAGTTCAATCATCGGCCGATTATCCGGTTGAGGCTCATTGTTGTTATTATTATTCATGTTGTTGAAAGGTGGGTTGTTGTTGTTATTATTGTTGTTTTGAGGTGGTATGTTGTTGTTGTTTTGTACACCGGCCATGTCTAAGTGATCGAGAGGCTCGGGCTCTTGATAAGACGTGGATCGAGTGCGCATACACCTGCAAAAGAACTAACAAGAGAAAAACAAAGCAAAATATTTTTGGTTTTTTATGTTTTTTAATTTTTTGGATTTTTTGAAAATTTTATATTTTTTTAGTGTTTTTTGGAAAAATTTTATGAAAAAGTAACGTTCACGGAGAACGGATCCCAAAATCCAAGTTCTCACAAAAAACTTTTGATCTTAACGAGAAGAGCCGGCAGCGGCGCCATTTGATACATAATTTTTGTATGGGTTCTCTAATATTCTCTCGATATCTTCTCGAATTGATCTTGGTTCTAAGTGGAATGATTGTTCTTGGTTACTAAAAAGGGGGTTTAATTTTCCAATCTACTAAAAAGTTTAAATGCTCTAAAATGTAAACTTAAATTTAAAAGCAATTGAATTAATAACAATTAATAAAACTTGAATTAAAGTTAAAATTAAAATTAAAATTAAAATTACAGTTAAAATATAAATATGAAATAAAGAAAGAAACAGAAAGAAATTCTTAAAAATGCTCAAAAGAAATTTGATTCGGAAGTTTTGACCTTGATTCGGAAGTTCACTCGGAACTTGGTTCGGAACCCTTGATCCGGAAATTCGTTCGGAAGTTTACTCGGAACCTTCACTCGGAACTATTGATCCGGAAGTTGATCCGGAACTTTCTTCGGAACTTTAAGTCAGAAGTTTATTCGGAACTTTCAACTGATTCGGAACTTTTGAGACTCATTCGGAACTTTGGGTTCATCCGGAACTTTGTACTCATTCGGAACTTCTAAAATTGACTCGGAACTTTAAAAACAAAAATTGATTCGGAACTTTTTAAACAAACATTCATCCGGAACTTTCAGTTCATTCGGAAGATTAGGTTCATCCGGAACTTTCAGTTCATCCGGAAGTTTTGGTTCATCCGGAAGTTTTGGTTCATCCGGAACCTGGGAATACTCAAGAACAGTAACTTACCCGAAAAAACAGGGGAACTCGAATTTGATCCAAAAATCACCAAGTTTTTCACCAAAAACTTAAATAAACTAATCACTAAGCATCTACTAACCATAAACTACAAATCCCATCAATAAAAACATGAAACCCAACAACTTTTGAAGATCAAATCAATCAAATAAAAACTTAAGAACTTGAAATGAAAGATGATGATGAACAAGATGAAATGGAAAGATTAAACAAGAACTTGTATTGATGATTAATGTTTTAACAATCACAAAACAAAGATTAAAATTACAAGATTGAAAAACAAAGATCAAAATCACCAAACACCCTAGTGGTGTTGGTGATGCTACGAACAGAAAGGGAGAAAAAGAAGGAGGAAAGAAAAACTAAAAAACTGGATGGAAAGTGTGAGGGGATCCCTTTATATAGGTGTCCCCTTTGGTTGGTGAGTGGGATTTCTCCCTTTCTTCTTGTCTTCTCGTCTTTTCAGAAAAGTTGACGTTTTCGATTCTGATTCGGGATTTGTCGTCGATTAAATCCAACTCGTCTTTTAATTTCTTCGTTTAATAGACTTGAGTTTCTTCGACTTATGTAAATCTTCCATCTTTGGTCCTTTTCTTCGATAAATCTTCGAATAGGCCCAGTGACTTCAAATCTTTTGCATCTCTTGGACAATAGACTTTATCTTGAGTCTTTTTCTTCGGTAAAACCCGTGCAATCCCATGTTTTCTTCAATTTGGCTCTGAAAACACAATAAACACAAAAACCACGCATAATTCCAAACAAATGATATTAAATACGCGTTTTGGTCTTGTTTTAGCCAGAATTAAGTGGTAAAAGGATGAGTGTTTACACACCTATCACTCATCGTCCAAATCGGGCTTAAAACGCTTAAAATATCATCAAAATACCCCCAAATATGCTTGTGTTTGTTCATTGTGTATTTTAGGTACGGATATCGTGAAATCAACAAAAGATCACAAGAATCAAGCAAAAACGAACACGGGAATGAAGACGCATAAAGAACCGGACCCAAACAATGAATTTCCAATCAAGTCCTTGAAGTTTGAAGATTTGGCAAGTTTGGTCCCTCAACTTATGAAGACTTGGCAATTTATACCCTTAAAAAACTCATGAATTGCATTTAGGTCCCTAAATTATCAAGACAATACAAGATATGCCCTTGAAGAAAGACAAGGGACTGTTTTGGGCAGACAACATAACTCATATCCCCCTATCCCATCCTGACACGTCACCTATCACCACATCCCAGCCAATCACATATCCCCCTACTCCCACGTCACCCTATCCCATCTTGACACGTCACCTCCCCACATCTATGTGACTTAAACAATCTACAAACAACCCTCTAGATGATCTCAAGACTCAACTCAAAGACTAGGTACCCTCAACATCCCAAATCATAAGTTTAAAACTACTATTTAAAACTCAACCTTGAACCCGACACTTGCACAAAAATTTCGACCAAGCTACTGACCTCCCATGACTATACATCCCGCATATTTGAAAAGTACGTTCCGAGTACATAATTTTAGGCTTTTTAATACCCAAAAAAACTTTAAAAAAATAATAAGTTACGACCAAAACAATTTTATACTAGTTGTTTTAAAAACTAAAGAATCATCTTAGTGATTAATGTAATCCTTTTAAATAAATAAAAAAATAATTGTATGTGAAATTTTCATGAACTCAATATAACCTTGTATAAATAATTATAAATGACGTAAATCGGTTAAACCCAATTATATAAACTATTTAAGTATAAAGAAATTTTATTTCCCTTTATTTTATAGAGTCTTTTAGAATTTTGAAATAAATAAGTGTTGATTTAAATTCTTATTGTAGGATGTTTACACACGAACCAAATACGTAAAGTCTTGAACTTTATGTATCAAAATGAAGAGATGACGAACTAGATAATAGAACAAGTGTAAAGATGATGAAGAACTAAAAGAGATGATGAAATAGATGAAGATTAAGCAAGGATTAAACTAAAAAAGAAAGATTAGATTAAGGAAGGAAAAAGAAAAACAAAGATGGTGATTTTCCTAGTGAGAGAAACAAACATCTTTCTCTCTCTAAAACTAATCAAATGGAAAACACACACACAAATGAGGCTTAGGAGGCCTTTTATACTAAGTAGTAAGTGTTTAGGAGGCCTTCCTCATTTGTGTGTTCGGAACTAATTCCCGTTACATAAACATTAATAACTAAGAACTCTCGACACCGTTGAATAGTATTTTTCACGAGCTTCGCAACGGTATATTATATGACCATCACTTTAAATACGGCTAACAATCTCCCCCTAAGGGGTGGTCATGTAATATGTGACTTCACTTCGTTGGTGTTGCAGACTTTGAAGCTCGTTGTCTTGAGAGTTCTTTCATAGTTCCTTTCATGACTTGTGATCTTGGATCTTTGATCTTTGCTAGCTTGTGTTCTTGTGTCTTTCTCCACATACTCATGTTTTGTGTTGACTTGAAAGCTTGTAAACAATCTTCCTTGATCATCAGAGTAGCGGAAGTCTTTGTCTTTAGATGTTCTTGAGCTTTCGTCAATAATCTTGAATATGTGGCCTTGAATTGCGACTCTTGAGATAACGCCACCGTTTGCATTCCACCGGTTTCCCGTTATACAGTACGAATACTGTACCTGTGATCAGGTAAGTTCAAAGAACTTCCTTGACAGGATTTCCAGCTGTGGTAGCCGTTCTCAATACTTGAATATATCGAAAGATAATTTAAAGTAAGGAGTGAATCATGCAGTTCCATTCTGATGATTAAGTCGTCAATTCACTTTCCTGGAACAAGTCTGAATCAATTAAGAATCAAACCATCGTTGCTTTCCAGTTGACACAAGTTTGATTCATATAGAATCGCACAAGTTACCTACCGCAGTGCTGTTTGATGATGACACTGGAAGGATTTCCATTCGTCACTGTAAATACTGAAAAGTATTACTCTGAATGTTCTGGCAAGATCATAAAGATATTGCGTAGAGACCTGGAACGAGTTTGAATCAATTAAGAATCAAACCACTGTTGCTTTCCAGTTAGCATATGTTTAATTCAAACTGAATCGTACATATGACCTACCGCAGTGCTGTTTGATGTTAACACTGGAAGGATTTCCATTCATCACTGTGAATACTAAAGAGTATCACTCTGAATGTTCTAGCAATACCACAAGGATAGAGCGTAGGACTCTGTAAATCATCGCTTGTGTTCTAATGATGAACAACAATTGATCTATGGAATAAGTGTCCTAATGAGATTTTTTGATGAATCTCGTTAGCTCTAGACTCTATAAGTGCACGTTTATTTGGTAATCGGAGGCTGGAGCAGACTGCCACCTATTCAATATCTATTATCTCGGAGTGAGAAAGTCGATAGAAATGAGTTGAACTCCGTGACAATAAAACAAACTTCTTTTGAGAGAAGCTTGAGTAGGCTGGGAAGGGTTGTGCATTGCATCACTGGGTCCATGATGCTTTGTCTTCGATACCAGAAATCATCAACATGATTCTGATAGTAGATGTATTGACCCGGTTTCTGCCTAAGTTGTATAGAGGGCTTCTTTCTTTACACCCTTTATCCTTACATTTTTTTTCATTCTTCAACCACTTCAATGCTTACCAAGACGTCATAACTAGCACCTTGTTGTGATTGTTCCAGTGCTAGCTTAAGTCATTAGTCGGCATTATTCCCGTACACTCAACTACTCCATCTTTCCTAAGGACTTCTATTTTCTAATGGATTGTCCCTGGGAAGATCCCTCCGGTTCTGGTTGGATCATAGGACGAATACCTAACCACCTTTTGACACCAATACCATCGTGAATTTATGTGTTGAAGGGTATAGATATCGTAACCAGAAAAATCAATTGAAAATACAGTCAAGGTGTTGATGAAATCAATGTTTACACCTTGAAAGTTTTCTATATCACCAAAAACGCTCCCCCTACATATGTGCATCATAAAAGGAGAGATTTTTGCACTTATTAGGAAGAGAAAGCACTTACATCAAAGATCTTATTCAAGATAACACATTTTAATCACTATTCTCCCCCTCAAAAATTGCATGAAATTGAAATTTTTGTGAAACTAATGATGAAACATGGTGAGAATAATGTGTCATGAAACTTTGGAACAAATGTTTATGAAAACATTATACTCCCCCTCGAAAAGAGATTCTATTTAAATAGGAGAGTATATGAGCACATTGTTTTGAAATACTTTGAAAAATTGTGCTCAAAAGTCCGAGAAAAATTGTGTTCATGAGCTTACAACTTTGAATGTTTTGATATAAGCTTATGACCGAGAAAAATGAATTTCTCGTTGTTGAGGATAAGTCAAAGACTTTCCTTTATTTAGGGACCGGGTTATAGTCTGACATGTGACTATAAGCCATTATGAGAAGAAAAAAAGAAAAGACATGTTTTGAAAGCATTTGAACTCTCATTCGAACTTTATGTACGTACCCGTGTCGTTATTGAACAACATTTCTAAGCACGTCCATATTATCGATGCTGAGAGACATGTCGGAGAAGAATATTTTTGGTATTTTTTGAAAGATTTTCTCATTTTTTATTTTGTTTTTATAGGTTTTATATTTTTGTATTTTGATTTTCTGATAGATATATACAAGGTTACTCCGAACGTGCAAGACGTTCAAGTTCATCAGGAGTGAAACTACGCATACCAAGTCGACGAACCAAGAATTCAAATCTGTCTTGAGAAAGAGCTTTGGTGAAGATGTCGGCTAGTTGGTAGTCCGTCTTGACAAAGAACAGTTCGATCGTTCCTTTTTCCACATGCTCCTTAATGAAATGGAATCGGACAGCTATGTGCTTGGTCTTGGAGTGTTGGACCGGGTTGCAGGATATGGCTATGGCTGATTGTGAATCACAATAAATAGGGACTTTGTTAATGTAGAAGCCATAATCCGTGAGTTGTGTTCTCATCCAAAGGACTTGAGCACTACACACGGATAGAGACACATATTCTGCTTCCGCGGTTGACAACGCTGTACAGTCTTGTTTCCTTGATGACCAACTCACTAGCTTCTCACCCAAGAATTGTGCCCCACCGGAAGTGCTCTTGAATGTATCATGACACCCTGCATGGTCGGCATCTGAAAACCCAGTGAGATTAAAACCAGAATCCTTCGTATACCAGAGACCCATGTTAATGGTTCCCCGAAGATAACGAAAGATCCTTTTAACCTCCTTGAGGTGCTTCTCGGTTGGCATAGCCTGGTACCGAGCACATAAACAAGTAGCATGCACAATGTCCGGTCTGCTTGAGGTTAAGTACATAAGGGACCCGATCATACTTCGGTATTTTGTAGCATCTACAAATGTCCCTTTCTTATCCAAATCAAGCTTGTGTTTAGTGTCCATTGGAGTACCAATAGGATCACAGTTATCCATACCAAATTTCGTTAGAATCTCAAGCACATACTTGGACTGATTTATGAAAATTCCACGGGGGGATTGGTGAACTTGGAGACCAAGGAAAAACGTCATTTCCCCCATCATGGACATTTCGAATCGACTTTTCATAAGGTCGGCAAATAATATGGAATATTTTGGGTTACTAGAACCAAATATAATATCATCTACATAGACCTGAGCCACCAAGATGTCGTTGCCGTAGTGCTTGATAAACAACGTTGGATCAATAGTTCCTTTGCTGAAGTGATTTTGGAGAAGAAATGATGATAATTCGTCATACCATGCCCTCGGTGCTTGTTTCAAACCATAAATTGCCTTTTTCAACTTGTAGACATGGCTTGGATGTTCAGTATTGATGAAACCTTCAGGTTGACATACATACACATCTTATTTTAACGGCCCATGCAAGAAAGCCGTCTTCACGTCCATTTGATTCACAGTGAACGATTTGTGTGCAGCATATGCCAAGAAAATCCTAATAGCTTCCATCTGAGCAACCGGGGCGAAGGATTCTGCGAAGTCAATTCCCTCCTTCTGTTTATAACCTCTCACAACTAATCGTGTCTTGTTCCTAATGACCGTTTTCTCCTCATCCATCTTGTTTTTGAATAACCATTTCAGGGTAAGCGGATCGATATTGTCCGGTCGGGGTACTAACTCCCATACATCAAGCCGGATGAACTGATTGAGTTCTTCTTGCATAGACTCAATCCATGATGCATTGGTCATTGCTTCTTTCACACTCGTTGGTTCCATTGTGCTGACTGATAGTGCATAGATACACATATCACCATCGGTACGCAGCTGATTTCGAGTTGAGACCGGTCGTGAGAGATTGCCAATCACTTGTACCAAAGGATGATTCTTAGTCCATTTGTGTTCATGTGGAAGTGTGTGAGAAACTTGATGCGAGCTCGACGGATCCACATATGATGTTGAAGGCTGACTAGAGCTTGTGGAAGCCGCAAATGGATTAACAAACTCGTGTTCATTGAGCATCGCATTGTTTGCATTTTCAGCAACTATTTCATTATGAAGATGAACATGATTTGGAATTTGATGAGAATGTTGTTGAGTTGCGTCAGCAGTCGGAGACGTTGTTGGAATGTTTGGAGTCAATATGGTTGAGGTTGACGTAGATGGTGCAAAAACGAATGCCGTTGATGTAGATGCAGCTGGTGGTTCTGGAACTACCGCAGGTGCAGCCGGGGCATTTTGAGGAACACCAAATGACGAAGGACCCTCCATATATTCATCATAGATTGGCCCAAATAAAACTTCCAAGTCACGTTCTGATGGTTGTAACGATGAGATTGCTGACGGTGCAAATTGAAGCGCGAGTCCTGAACTTACGTGTCCAGAAGTCTGACCTTGAAGCTCGGGATGTGAACTTCTATGCTGAGATGCCATACCCGAGAGTTCATCAAAGGTAACGTTCATAGTCTCCATTACCTTTTTTGTCCTTCGATTATAAACCCTGTAAGCACAAGCAGTTGAAGAATAACCAATGAAAAATCCAATATCACCTTTAGGTTCAAGTTTACCGATATCTTCACGATCATTCTTGGGATAACATAATGCGCCAAAGACATGTAAGAATGAGATATCCGGTTTTCTTCCATTAATGATCTCATAAGGTGTTTTGTTGAAACGGGTGTGAATTATGGAGCGGTTTTGAGTATAACATGCAGTTGCTATAGCGTCAGCCCAAAGAAATAACGGTGCACTAGAGGAGAGAAGCATCGTTCGATCAGCTTCAACTAACGTACGATTCCTCCGTTCCACAACTCCATTTTGCTCTGGAGTTCTTACAGCCGAAGTTTGATGAGAAATCCCAACTTCGTCAAAATAAGCTTTCAATTTCTGATTTGTGAATTATGTACCGTTATCCGTTCTCGCAATAATGACAGGGGCTTGCAGTAGTACTGATGTTTTCTTCAAGAAGTTAATAATTACATCAGGGGTTTCATCTTTCGAAGCAAGAAAATGAACCCATGTGTAACGAGAATAGTCATCCACAATGACCAGGACATACCGCTTTCCATTAATACTTTTGATTCTCATTGGGCCACACAAATCCATATGTAGGAGATGTAACCTATTCGTTGAGTTGGGAACAAGTTTGGGTTTGTGAGGCTTCTTCTTACTTTTACCTTGCTCGCATGAAGGACAAGATGGTCTTTTGTATATTTGAACTTTGGAAGACCGGTAACGAGATCATCTTTCGCGAGATGGGTGATGGCATCAAAATTGAGATGAGATAACCTTTGATGCCATAACCACGACTTTGTTGATGTGGCTCGGGCCATGAGACAAACTGGAGAAGCAACAGACATTTGAAAAAGATCAATGGTGTAAAGGTTGGTGGTACGATTTCCTTTCAACAAATCAATTCGATACCACTTGTAGGATGTTTACACACGAACCAAATACGTAAAGTCTTGAACTTTATGTATCAAAATGAAGAGATGACGAACTAGATAATAAAACAAGTGTAAAGATGATGAAGAACTAAAAGAGATGATGAAATAGATGAAGATTAAGCAAGGATTAAACTAAAAAAAGAAAGATTAGTCTAAGGAAGGAAAAAGAAAAACAAAGATGGTGATTTTCCTAGTGAGAGAAACAAACATCTTTCTCTCTCTAAAACTAATCAAATGGAAAACACACACACAAATGAGGCTTAGGAGGCCTTTTATACTAAGTAGTAAGTGTTTAGGAGGCCTTCCTCATTCGTGTGTTCGGGACTAATTCCCGTTACATAAACATTAATAACTAAGAACTCTCGCACCGTTAAATAGTATTTTTCACGAGCTTCGCAACGGTATATTATATGACCATCACTTTAAATACGGCTAACACTTATGTTACATCTTGTTTTAAACACGACTCCAACACCTTACCCTTATTTTACCGAATACAACCAACTATCCAACTCTATAGTAGATTTCCAAGTCTTTTCAATATATACCGACCAAAAGGAATGTAAGACTCAACACAAAAGATTTCATTATCCTAAAACAAATCCCAAGTTATTTCGATAGACTTAAAACCAAAAACACCATTTTAAAACGGACACGTGAAATAGGAAACTCGAAGAATACGCTACAACGGAGGTTGAATATCTAAAAAGAAGCGAGCTAGCCACCCTCCTAAGGATACAATCGATAAAAATAGGGGATCATACATATATAAGCATATTGTGATACATATACTCAAATCCGTCCAACATTTACTCTACAAGCATGTATTAGTCCTCTTTCATTCAATCATACTTAGGAATCCATTGAAGTTGTGGTACTTGTATAACTATGTTGGCCACCATACTTATACAATTACCCTTTCCATAATGCACTCCCTCATATGATGACACTTATAAGAATCAATACAACACATAACACATACATCCATCAACTCATCTAAGCACATAACCACATAAACAATAAGGTCAAAAACTCCAACTATTAAAATAACATAGTCAAACTCCTGGAATACAGAAATCCATAGTCTAGCTAAAACAGCAATGACAAAATCCAAAACGAAAACATAATCAATTATAAGTCATGTCGCCCATCAGAATGGAAACAGCTTAAAATCCTTCCTATCCACGTACTCCTAATAACTCGAACCACCACATGATTCTTAGGGAACATGACTTAAACATTAAAAAAATACTATACATCATGTACATAAAATAACTTAACAAAAGACAGAAACTACCATGTACCAAATTATGTACTATAATGTACAATTTAAGCAAAATACAGCAATGACTAGCGTGGACGATTATGGTTCAACCCGCACTAGCCACAACCCGAAAAGAAAATAACATGTGGCTAAGTATGAACTACTATGGTTCAACCCATACTAGTCAAAACTTAACGCACATCGCAAGTAAAAACCAATAACATCAAGAAAAATTTCAATTAATATCAAATGCACACATACTCCTACGACGCCTATATGCGAGGACCCTTAAGCTATATACTAGGCAACCTAATTCTCTATAACCATTGTCTCTGATACCATTCTGTCACACCCTATCATGGCGGATTATGGGGCGCGACGTATGGATATCATCACAATATGGCGTGTCTATAGAGATAACTAAATGAAATAAGAAATGTCATAAAATGGTGACACAAATGTCATGACAATATCTCAACAATGTAGGAGTCTAGGTAAGTAGGTAACGGTCCTACCGCTTACCCGAGACAAACAATTAACATAAATAAATCAAACATATAGGTGTCAACAAAGTGTCACTTATTCAAATATCAAATAAAGACTAAGAGGAAAGGGGATTCCTCCAAATGCAATCCTAAGCCTCTAAAGCTAGCCACTCCTATTCTCATGCTTAACCACATTCTCACCTGAAAGAGACACTAAAACACGTTAACATAATGTTGGTGATAGCCATAGGTTTAGACTCCAACTCCAAATCAATTATAAGCTATGAATAACAACCATTAACAAAAGAACATATGGACAATGTGCTACAATTATGTATTAACAACTAGCATTCAAGATTAACCAATCACCACAAATCCAAGGCTCCAAGCCTTACCAATAACCACAATTCCAAGGCTCCAAGCCTTACCAATAACCATGGTCTCATAGGCTCCCATACACCTATGAACCAATCCCAAGGCCCCGCCTTGTCAACATCTCCTTGGTACCAAGTCAAACCATAATAACTGAGACGGTACGTGTCCCCCGATCCAAATTATAAACACAATCAAGAATCACATAGCAGTTAATCACATAAGTGCACACACAAGTCCATCACAAACCATAAAAACATTTACAACATTAGTTACAAAACCATACAATGTCTCTTTCATCCCATCTGGAAGTCAAAACAATTATACTCATAAAAACATGGGACTATGAAATTCACCTGATTCAAGCTTCTCCAAATATCTGCGCTCTAGCGAAAATCTAAACACACAAACATATACAATCAAGAGATGAACCACATACCAAAATGGCTCATCAATCTATGATGGATATCTAACGTTATCCTACAACTTAACCTCATTTATGTGCTATAAGCATCCCATTACACCCCTCTATAAGCCCTTAACTTAGTTAAGTTCATAACCTGTCCCGTTAACATTTTACCCAAAACAGTCCCTATTTTCATACTCCGTATTATGAGCCAAACGCCCACCAAACCTAACCCACATTACTTGCAATGAAAACCCAACAAACTTATATGTGTTAACTAAAATCAAAGCCCTTTCCCCAACATTAAAACTAATTTTACGTCCCTGATATACAAGTTATACTTTCGCCTATCCAGATTTTACCGATTTTGAACATATGAAAAGTTTGTTATGATCAGAAGGTCTTCCACTATCCCAATTGATTAGCCCTCTTTCAGATATCTTATATAACATATAAAATAACTCTCATGTTCGTTTGAATGTCCAAATGTACTTTTAAGTACCCTAACCACCTTAAAACATTAAATTAAACCTGACTGATTTCCAAAACTGTTTTGAGCTCCGACTGTTGTAACCTGTTTTTGACCCACTTCCCGACCTCTAATTCAATTCTAGTTTCTTGTATTTGAAAGCCAATTCAATTACCTTTTTAGGGACATAAGATTCGAAAATTAAAAGTTTGTATAACTCTAGATATGATCAAAACAATGGACCAAAAATTCTGCCTAATTTTAAAAAACGAATTTAACACAACTAGTCTAATTAATTATCCACATCATGTATAATTATTAACCCTAATTAATCTAAACATGTTTATATCATTAAAATACAGAATTTATGTTTAACCTAACCCTAGATCCATCATCTATTGATTAATTACATGATTAGATCAATTAAAATCATACATTAAAGAAGAGTTTTGAAGATTTTACCTTAGAAATCAAAGGAAGTAATTGTTTTTTATGAAACCTAATTCCACCATTGATGGAATTCGACTAGGAGAGATCATGGTGAGTAAAAATCTGATGTTTTTTGGTTATGGTATGGGTTTAATGTAATCCTAAAGGCCTCCTAACCCAGTTACAAGTCCATTGGGCCTGTTTTTGGGCTTTTTGGTTATTTTCTTCCTCCCTTTTCTTTTGGCTGCCCAAACCAAGCCCAAAGCACCTAAGGATCTGGTTTTTAACCTTATTTTATAACTTATATCATTCTTAAACTAAACCTTACATTCGGGTTACTTCCGGGCCAAAACTCTAAAGCCTTACGTTGATTTTTTCGACTTTCTACGCGATTTCCGAACTAACCGTCATTTCCAAAAATTTCTAATTATGGAAAGTATCTATAAAATTTATCCTAATCATATAATATGTACTTAATACATACATAGAGCATACGATACCTACACTAAACCTTGTAAAAACAATATTCGAACTTTCCCGCAGTTCATTTCTGAACTCATTTCATTTCATTTCATTTCTGACCCGTACCATGATGTACAAATCATGTACCTAATTTCGTCCATTCTCATCCCAAAATCACACGTATAAACTCATAAATCACATAAAACATATAGTCACACAAAATACCCCAAAAATAAGACTAAGTGACGAACCTCAAAAACCGGGGTTGTCACAGAGGGAAACGAATACTATTGAGATTTAACCCCTAATCCCCAGTCGAAGAACACCCAAGAACCCTAATTACGAATTGAGTCAAATCAAAGGGTTAAGCTCCAATATTTTCCAGAATGTTAATTAACATAAAGCTAAACCTACCCCAACCTACATATTCCATTCACACATACCCAACTGTCCACTATGGACCACCCCTGCACGTCCCTTTCTTCCAAAACCTAATACCCTGACATCATCAACAACTCATATTCAATCCTTGGTCCCAAAGGTTTAATAAACGCTTGAGATTGAAGATTCCAACTGGACAATAACTGGCAATCACATGTGAGAGTTTCTTGACCAAGAACTTGAAGACTTTTCAAAGGACATTTTAGGATTTCGAGTATTAGGGTTTACCTTCATTGTATTTTTTATTTAGTTTCTAGTATCTTCCATTAGCATGTATAAATACACCCGTATGTGGGTAGTATTTTCTTTTGTTCTAGTTTTTGTAAAGTTTTAAATTATTAATGAAAATGAACCCTTAAAATTTATGCAAAGACTGAGTTCCTTTTTCTACTATTTTGTTAGTTTAACATTTACATTTATTTGCAAATTAGTTCAAGTTTTCAAAAGTTTTCATTTTACAAAATATTTTCAGAAAATCAGTTTTTCTTGAAGGTTTTTGGACCCAAGGCTCAAATCTTTGTGGTTTGTTGACGTGACAACTAAAATAAATCACAAGGATTGAGGCTTGTTACTTTTTGTTTCCAAGATTTGGTTTTTAAAAGATTGGTGTATCAAAGGTTTGTCAAAAAATCTTTGTCATTTTTTTATAGCTTACTGTAGCAAACATCATAGTCACAAGCTTCTGACAAGGGCTTGTGACCTAGTGTATGTTACTTGAAGGTTTTCTGGTTTGTTTGTGCTTGTGTTTAGGTACAAGAGACAAAGAAGCTCATTGCATCACCTCTTTGGGACAGTTATTGTCCTACCAACAAAGAGGCCATAAGCCAAGCCACTTCTCTAGCTGTATTGTTCAAAGAAACTAGGCTGGTTGAATCAACCAACAGCCTAGCTTGGTTTGAAAGAACCAAGAAAGGTATTGGTTTTGAACTCCCCCTATTTATTTGAATATAATACATGCTGATATGTGATTCTGCTTATGTGATTATTTTTTTAATTTATGTGTTTATTCCATGTTAATTTAGGGGTTTATGACATGTTTTTATTGTTTGATTTAGTTGAGTTAGTGTAATTGTTAAAAAATCTTTGTTAAGGTTTGTTTCAGTAGGATAAAGGGGTGTTTGGGATACTGTTCAATCAGACTTTGGGTGACACAAATCTTGGCTAAATCAGTTAAACACACTTAAAAAGTTAGTGTTAGGTTATGTTAGTGGTAGTTTTTAAGTTTGGTAACAAATAAACATGTTTTGTTTGTTAATATTTGGTAAAAACTGCTTTAAACAATCAGTAGGCTGTAACTAGTCATTTTTGTGATTTCTTGGTTCTTAATTTGGTCACCTGTTAGTTTAAGTTGGAATCTAGAGTTGTGTGTTGCTTATATGTGATTTGGTGGTTATTTGAACAAGTTATGGTGGTGAGAATCTCACCATTTTGCATATTAAACCAGCAATACATGCTCAGACCTGTCATGCTATATCAGTAACTGTACTTTGCCTATTTTTGTTTGATTTGTGTATTGGATCTGTTGTTTTTACTCTTGTTGTGACTACCCACAACCCAAATGGTTGTGGGGGTGCCCTTGGTTCCAAATCAAACAAGCTTGATTCGACCATCTTTGTGTTTTCTTTGACCAAGTAGTGGGACAAAGGATTGTGAGGTGTCCTTGTCAGCTTATTGTTTTTTTTTGTCTTTAGTGGGCTGTCCTGTTTCATTATTTTTAATTTTTCCTGTTTTGTTATTTTATTTTATGAATTTTCATTGAGTTTGTTTTTATTTTACTGTTTATTTGTTATTTTTTAGATTTAATTCAATTTAAATTAGTTTTTATTAAACTATTTTTTTGTCTTTTAGTGCAAAAAAGTAATATTTTTAAGTTTTTTAAATTTTCATAGTTTCAGTTTAATATTTTAAGATTTTTAGTTAAAAAAATTTATTGTTCACTTTATTTTATTATTTTTTAGATTTAATTTAAGTTTAAATAGTTTTGAATTCAAACTGTTTTGTCTTTTAGTCGTAAAAATTATTGTTTTCAACTTTTTAAATTTTTCTACTGCTTAGTAATATAAAATAGGATATTTGAAACAATAAAATTAATTTTAGCATTATTTTATTATTTTTAATCATTATTTTAGTTTAAAAAGTGTTTTTAGCATTTAAAAAATAGAAAAATAGTTTTTAAATTTTAAGAAATATACTTTTTAGTGTTTAAATAATATAAGTGAGATATTTATTTGATAAAATAATATTTTGGGATTTTTCTTAATTTTAGGGCTTTAATTAGCATTTAAAATTGAATATTTAATTAATAAAAGGTTTTAAAATTTATTTATTGGATTGTTATTCTTATTTATATTATTTTAAACTTAGTTTTAATTTTTAATTAATTTTTAGCTTAAATTTTTAATTTCGTCGCGTTTTATGTCATTCGTTTTACGTTTTACGTCGTAGTGTAATCGTAATGTAACTCGTCTTTACTTTTTCTCTCTCTAAACCCAAAAACGACACTAATCGAAACTTGATTTTTATATAATTGGCACACAACTTATACACCTCCTTTCAGAACAAACTCATTTGTCGATCTTTACGGTTTTCCTAAACCGTCGAGTTTAATACTTGCCGCTCATACGCGTTTTTCCTAAAACGTGTACGATTTTACTACATCAATTTTGGCGCCGCTGCCGGGGAGGTGTGTGTAGCCTTATATATATCGTGTTTATGTGAGTAGTGCGTTTTTGCTTTTTATTTTTGGAAATCGTATATAACGTACATACTCATTTTTGTTATTTTTCCTTAATATATTATAGTATCCAAATAAATCGTGTTTAATTTTCCTAAATTAAACACACAACAATCATTTACTATATTGTAGATATATCGATTTTCGTTTTTCTTGTGAATATTATTAATATATTGTACTACGTATCACAATAAATTTACAATATCTCCAA
Source organism: Glebionis coronaria (assembly GCA_025667525.1). NCBI lineage: Eukaryota > Viridiplantae > Streptophyta > Magnoliopsida > Asterales > Asteraceae > Glebionis > Glebionis coronaria. The sequence continues at coordinate 627,775,158 of CM046874.1, read as the reverse complement.
AAGCGTGAAAACGCAACATTAATTGGGATTTCATCACTCAATTATTGTATTCGAATCCAAAGCAAAAGTTTAAATGCAAAATAGATAAATAATTTCGTGAGGCTTAATTTTGATTAACACAAACTATAAGGTGGGTATAAGGCGGTTGTATTTCACGACCTAAGGGAAAAAGGCTCTTAAGTGCTTACCGCCGCCTCGTTTCTCCCGCTTGCTTGTGCGTGTTTTGAGAAAGAGGGCTAATCGAGGGTTTGCCGTCGAAGTATTATCTACGTATATTATATTTGCTTGTTTTAAAGATTAAACCCTCTTGGACGTTTTGGTGTTCCACCAACGTTCTAAAGTCATCGAAAGCGTTTACTCCACGTGATCGTTTTCATTCCTTGAGGCTCCTTTAATCGAGAAATTGATTCGAGGAGAGATTTGTAGATTTGAGTCTACGTAATACACAAAAAATCCAAAAAAAATTAAAAAACAATCAAAAACCAAAAAAATTGAAAAATCGAAAAACCGCAAAAAGAATCTTCTTTGCTACCCCCATTCTACGCTTAATGCATGCGCACTCGATCGAAGGATTATTCTAATTCTAGTGACACTTCGAATCGACGCAATCGAAATCGAAGGAATCGACGACGTAGACGAGAATTAGAAACCGACATTCCTAATATCGTTGTTGAAGAGACCGTAGACGAGATGGCCGACAATCATCCGATGATGGAATTGCTCCAAGCGCCCACCGAGGGTTATGGAGACGTGATCGTAATTCCCGCTATCGAATTGGAGAATTATGAGATTAAGAGCGGAATGCTTTCGTTGATACAAGCTACGAAGTTTCGAGGTCGTGAGGCGGATAATCCTCACGATCACATTCGAAATTTTGATCGTCTTTTGGCCATGAGCAAGTTTAAGAACGTCGACACCTATGTCGTCAAGCTTATGCTTTTTTCGTACTCGCTCGATGGTGCCGCCAAGGATCGGTACGAGAAAGAGCCACCTAATTCCATAATTACGTGGAAGGATCTCGTTTCCAAGTTCATTAATCATTTTTTTCCACCGTCTAAGACGACGTTTTTCAAAAATGAGATTACGAGATTTGAGCAAAAACTGAATGAATCATTTAGAGACGCGTGGGATCGTTTTAAGGAATTGCTTAGGCAATGTCCTCACCATGGATTTTCCGAGTTGCACCAAATCGATACGTTTTACAACGATCTTAGTTTTCAAGAACAAGATTCGTTGAATTCCGCCGCCGGTGGCAACTTTTTGTGTAAAACTCTGAAAGATGCATTGATATTATCAAGAATCGATCCAAGGTTTACCAACTCCGCAACGCACCGAGTGTTTCCAATGTCGCCAATGTTAGTAATTCTAATCGCGACATTGAGAGGGTTGATGCGAAAGTCGACAAGCTAACGAATGTGTTTACGTCGTTCTTAATCGAGATGCAAAAGAAAGACGCTCCCGCTACGGTGAAAGCGGTTGAGGCATCGTGTACGTTGTGTGGTGGACCTCATAATTATTAAGAGTGTGCGGCTACGGATGGCCAAACGTCGAGTATTAACGCGTTAAACAATAATTTTCAAAACCAAAATAACGCGGGTCCATCACAAGGAAATTATAACCAAGGCAACAATTTTAATCCAAACCGAAACAATTTTCAAGGAAATAATCAACAATGAAATTTTTCGAATCAAGGAGGTTATAATCAAGATCGTAATTTGAATTTTACAAAATCGAGACAACAATCAAAACTCGAATTTTTCAAACAACAACAATCAAGGAAACAATTGTTCAAATGGTAATCAAGGGAATTTTCAAAGAAATAATCAAAACCAAGGGAACTTTAATGCTAATCAAAATAGTCCGTCAAACGATTTTCAAGAATACATGAAAAAGAATGAGGCTAATATGAGACGATTAGAGGGACAAATTGGTACTTTGAAAAACGACTTTTCCAATACTTTGAAAAATCAAAACACGAAGATTGAGCAAGGACAAATTGATGTTAAAAAGATGTTTTCCGCTATTATTGAACAAAGCCTCGGGTGCTTCATCGAGTTCGTTACCTAGTGACACCGTTGCAAATCCGAAGGAACAATGTAAAGCCGCCTCGTCTCGTGAGAAAAGTCGTGTGATTACCCCTAACCTTGATGGATTTCGAGTTGTTCCTTCTTCTCAACCCTCGACTTCTAATACGCCTTCATGTTCTAAATTCGAGGGGATGAACGTGGTGACTAAGGAAAAGAGTGCACACCCTCGTGTACCTCAAATTCCAACCACGGTTCAAAAAGAGAGCTTCATCGACCTTACCAAAGTAACCCTTGAAGAAACTTGTGCATCGATCCTTCTTAAAAACCCAAAAGGCATATGCCAAGAAAGGAAGAGGATCCGGGCCAATTTCTATTACCTTATGATTTTTCCGAGATTGAGGGATGTTTAGCCCTTGCCGATTTAGGTTCTAGCATCAATCTCATGCCTCATTCTCTTTGGAAATTGATGAGATTGCCTAGTCTTACCCCCACGAACATGACAATCGAGCTAGCAAATTGTACGCCACTAATACCAATTGGAATAGCCGAGGATGTGTTGGGTCAAAAAGTTGATGTGGCAGAAACTCAAAACGAAGAAAATATGAAGCATTTACTATAACGCTGACACATTGTGTCTAAGCGTTGACAAGAGTTAATGCAACGCTGACAGAAGTCAACAGAAGTCAAACGCTGTTGGAAATATCTATTTAGGATAAGTATTCAGACTATTATTTATGAATATTATGTATTAGTTATTTAAATAGAAGATTTACATGTTTATTCATAGTTATCTCTTGTAAACCCTAATCCTTAGTCTATAAAAGGAACAAGGGTCTTAGGTTTTATTCATATCATTCATACAAGATGTAAACCTAAAGCGTGTGTCGACTAGGTGTGAGATTCAATGTATACACACCTAGTGATTGTTGATTATTAATATAATTAGCAATCCAATTGTTTAATTCGTATGTTCTTGTGCCCAAACACCTTGTTAATGGTTATTGTTCTAATTCCGCTTTGATTATGTTAATCATATGAACAATTATCATTCTTAGTAGCTAAAAGATCAAGGAAACCAAGGTTTCCACAGTTGGTATCAGAGCCTCGTGGCTCGTGATGCTAGGACCAACAAGGTGTTCCTGTTTTGAGAAGAAAAGAAAAATCCGTATAGGTTTTTCTGGGCGATTTTATGTGCGCAGCAGTATTCAGAAGGCCATAACTTTTTATTGAACCGTTGGATCGCCACAAAATATTTGTGTGTGTTCTACACACATATATCTAGGTATCCACCAGAGGGATTGTCGAGATCTATCCCCGAAAAAAAGTTATTAAGCGTCAAAGTCAGCAGTGATCATATGCTGTTTTCTGTGAACAGTAATAGTAAAAACGTGATTTCTCCTTCGTTAACTATTGGATCGTCGTGAAATTCGCGTTGTAGGTTCTTGACACTTGTGTCTAGGATCTCACCGAAGGGATCTTCAATCTGAGCTCTCACGAAGAAGATATTCGATGTCGAAGTTCACTGCAGTTTATGGTTTTCACATAAAATCGTGATTTTGGGTTTATAAAACCCTAGATCAAGTAGCTGCTGATGTATGTTATTTAGACGCTGATGGATGTTGGTGTGACACTGATAGATATTGGTGTAACGCTGACAAGGCATGGATGAGACGCTGATGGCCAGGCGCTGACAAGTTTAAAGTTGGCGCTGACAGGAATAAAGTTGACGCTGACAGGAGGCGTTGACACTTGTTGTCCGATATATACATTTTCAAACGATGACAAGTGTTGTACGATATTGGACAATATACAGTGTTGATATCTTGTGAAGGTCTACGCTTTCTTAGGATTTGGTAAACTATGGATTGATCTATTGATTTAATGGTGGAGATGGGGAAGAAGGAGATGAGGGTAGAGAGAGAAATGAGAGAAAAGAAAGATAGAGAGAGAAAGTAATTTGATAAAATGAAAAATATGAAAATGAAAGAACCACCCCTCCTAACATGCTAGGAGGGGGTATATATAGCCCACCCTACATGTGGGCTATGTGGACTATATTGTTTACAAATGGATCACGAGCCCAATACTAGAATATATCTTTGGAGTGACCGATCCTTTCTAAATACGTAAAAACGTATTTCCAACAATCTCCCCCTAAGGGAGGTCACTCCAAGTTACAATGTCCTAAATAGTCTATAGCTCGTGATCTATGCTAATAATGATGTGACCGAGACTTTCTTTGGGAAAACGTATTTCCAACAATCTCCCCCTAAGGGAGGTCACACCATTTTACAAAATCTTAAACCTAGCATACTATGCTTGAGTCTTCGATCTTGTTCTTGTGAATATGCTTGATGTGATCTTTGACTTTAGTCTTGAGCATGTTTCCTTGCCTTGACCTGGTGCATTCATCACTTGTGAAATTTGCCTCTTCGTGATTTCATGTTCCGCATACTTATACCTTTAAATTCTTGAAAGCTTTAGAGTTTGATACAGCGGAAGACTTGACCTTCAGACTTTCTTGAATTCGTTGAAGTACTAAGTGTATGTAGTATAAGCATGTGGTGACGACTTCTTCTGGATTGTACACCGCAATGCCACCTTTTTGTTACGCTGCATAAGACAGTTAGCAACAAAACATATACACGGATGAAATGGCCTTGAACATTTCATTCTAATTCGGTAGCATTTTACCTGCGGTCGGCGAAGACCGTTGGACGATATTAAATATCGTACTTGTGGCAGGTAGTTTCAATAAAGAACCTCCTTGACAAGATTTCGCGGGTAAACCCGTTCTCTTTACTCGACCGTCCAAAGATGACTGCGAACGTAAAGAGTGAATCATTTGGATAATATTATCCGCATGATTTGAAGCCGTCAATTCATGTTCCTGGAACAAGTGAAATTCAATTAAGAACCGCACCATCGTTGCTTTCCAGTTGTTACGAGCTTGATTCGTATAGAATCTTGCAAGTTACCTACCAAGTGCTGTTTGATGTTAACACTAGAAGGATTTCCATTCGTCACTGTAAATACTTAATAGTATTACTCTGAATGTTCTGGCAAGATCACTAAGATATCCCGTAGAGGCCTGAAACGTGTTTAAATTCATTTAAGAGTTTAAACCACTGTTGCTTTCCAGTTATCACAAGTTTGATTCATAAATAATCGCACAAGCACCTACCATGAGCTTTTTGATGTTCGCTCAAGAAGGATTTCCATCTTCATTGTAAATACTTTCGTATTACTCGGATGTTCAGGCAAGATCATGAAGATTTTACGTAGGACTCTTAATATCTTTCTTACTTTTCACATTGTGTGAACAAGCAAGGAATAATGAAAATGTGTCCTAATGAGATATTTAATGATCTCAACTGGCTCTAGACTCGATCGTGCATATTGGATTTTAGTGATCGGAGGCTGGAGTGGAGTGCCACCTTTTCAATACCAATTTATTCGGAGTGAATAAATCAATAGATAATGTGTTGACTCCGTGTGATTAAAACAAATATCTTTTGAGAGATATCTAAGTTAGCTGGGATGGGTTGTGCCTTGCATCACTGGGTCCATGATGTCTATCTTCAATATAGAGAATCATAAATGATCTCAATAGCATATGAATTGACCCGGTTTCTGCCTAAGGTTGTAAGGAGGGCTTCTTTCTTTACACCCTTTATCTTTACAATTCTTTTTCATTCTTCAACCCCTTCAATGCTTACCAATACGTCATAACTAGCACCTTGTTGTGATTGTTCCAGTGCTAACTTAAGTACTTGGTCGGCATTCAGCTACATTCACAATCTTTCTCCATCTTTCCTAAGGACTACTATTTCTAGGTATGGAATGTCCTTGGGAAGATTCCTCCGGTTCTAGAGAAATCATTGGACTTAACCTATCCTACCATCCTTATGTCACCACAATCTTCACCGTCGTGAATAAAGATGTTTTGGGTAAGTGTATGTCACCATGAAATCCATTTTGAAGTGCAAATCCATTTTGCTCCCCCTAACATATGCCACGATATCCGAAAATATTTCGCACATGTCGGGATGAGCTAACACGTTAAGTCAAACCATTTGTGATTAATCATTTCCCATATTAAATCACATTTTCTCCCCCATATTAAAAATATTAACCCAATCGATGTTTTTAATATCAATTGATTTAATAGCATTTTAAGAAAATTTGGGAAGAAAAATGCAAAGCCAAGTATCTTCATGAGTTACACAAGCTCACCCTCAAATTAATGAGGGTCTACTTGAAACGTAAATTAAATACCTTTTAAACACAAGTGTAAGGTATTTATTACGTGCAAAGATCATATATGATAATGAATTCACAATATTAGCAATTTACGAGGTTGGACCTGAATGATGGAGAACATCATATGAAAGAAGCACATGGTTCTTGTTCACGAATGTTGGTCTTCCTCGTAACTTCTGAAATTATCTTCCCCTTTACACCACATGGACAATAGATATCGTTGTCTTGACACCAACTTGTGAACTATGGCACTTTCGGCATCGAAGATTCTGAATGCTGGACGATTGCTCCCCCTCAATTGTTGACCCGTGTTCTACTTAAAGAGCGGTAGTCGTCGTTTGAGCAGTCACATCGTCTAGTATATAGATATCAATTGCAACGAACTTCGGATTTTGGAGTTGATAACTTCGGATTCTGAAGTCAAAGCTTTCCGGTGAAATGCTTGACTTCAAAGTGAAAAGCGGGTTACTATCCGTTAAAAATAGCAAACCATATGGAGCATGTTTTAAATGTTTTAAACTTCTGCTCGAACTTTATTTGCAACCCCGTGTCATTATTGAATGACATTTCTAGGTTCGTAAATATTATCGATTCCAGAAGACATGCTCTTTTTATCAAAACGTTTTTGAACACACAATTTTGAAAGATTTAGAAAAACCTTTTGAGAAATTCTTGAAAAATTGTGTTCAATGTTTTGAAAACCAATTACTTGAGCTTAAGATGTTGAATATCTTAAGGGCGAGCTCAAGTCCGAGAAGTTGTAAACTTACCGTTGTTAAGGATAAGTTACCATCGGCGACAAACTTTCCTTTTATCTGAAGGACGAGTCCTAAGCTGACATTTACTTAGAAGTCGTTTTTATGAGCTTGAAAACTTTGACTGTTTTAACGGAAAGCTCATGACCGAGAAAGGTTAATTTCTCGTTATGAGGAAAAGTTCTCTTATTTAAAAGATACACTTTCCTTTCTGAGCTTAAAACTTCGAATGTTTTAAGACAAGCTCATGACCGAGAAAATTGAATTTCTCGTTATGAGGATAAGTTTATCATTAATGATAAACTTTCATTTATTTGAAGTTCGAGTTACAGTCTGACATTTAACTGTAAGTCATTGTGCATGAGCTTAAAAACTTGGAATGTTTTCGATATAAGCTCATGCCCGAGAAAAATTAATTTCTCGTTGTAAGGATAAGTTTATCATCGGCGATAAACTTTCCTGCCTTTGAAGAACGGGGCATAAACTGTAATGTGATTATACGCCATTGTGCATGAGCTTAAAAACTTGGAATGTTTTTTTTATATATAAGCTCATGCCCGAGAAAAATGAATTTCTCGTTGTTAGGATAAGTTTATCATCGGTGATAAACTTTCCTTTCTTTTGAGATCGAGTTACAGTCTGTTATGTGACTGTAAGTCCTTGTGCAGCAGCTTAACCATGAATCCCCTAAGACAATTTTTTTTCTGATATCTGCTTCTTCAGCAACCAAACTCTAAGAGTGTCCTTAGTTGAACGGTATACAATGATTGGACCGCTTCGTTCTTTTGGAACATCAACTTTGGTACCTGCATTCTCATTAGGAATTTGCATGCTTTGACATGGGTTAGCGATATCGATTATAGAAGCACGTGGGGGTTCACAGTTGGCTTTACTTGTGTCAGAGGCGACCTGAGTAGATGATTCACTTATCTTAGCTGGCAAACGTTTCGTTTTATGGAAAACCTTAAGTTTAGGCTTAAGTGAAGTATCATCTTTATCAATTTCCTCCCTAGTAGTTTTAGAAGAAACGGAGACTATCCTAGTTAAAGGACACTCGTTTCCTACAAGAGTGAAATTTCTACCAGTGGGGTGCCAAACTTACCAAAGGGTTTGATTTTAGCTATCCACTGGGACTTAATTCTAGCACGGGAGTTCACCTCATCAAGTAATTTCTTGACACAAGAATCATGATTTGCCGTAAAGACACATTTTCTACATGTTTTACAAGTAGCATTTTTAATGTCCGAGTAATTCCTAGATGATTGATCGATTCTCCTAGGAGATGACATGCTACGGTTAGCAGTGTTGGGTAATCTAGAAGGCATCTGACTAGGTTGGACATTGCTATCTCTTGCATGTGTCTTTTTCTTAGCTTCCCCAAGACCAGATTTATGGCAAACGTCATTTGAACTAGTTCTAGACGTGGTCTTGGTATTTTTAGGGAAACTAGAGGCAATCATGTTATTAGGTCTTGCTAAAGCTGTTTTGGTCACATAGGGCCTAGTTGCTGGAGTGACTGGTCTAGAAAGATGAACCAAATCAACTTGGGAGGCAAACCGCGGTCTCGAGGATTGTGGTCGCTCGGATCTAAATGCAGTAGGTTGTCTGACAAACGGTTGTCTGACGAACTGATTTGTAGGCGGTTTCCCCAAGATTGATGGTTTTTCAAGCTTAGTGTCCACACTAGGTCCTCTATTTTTCCTTAACTCGTTTTTCAACGCAGCTATAGCAAACACCTTTTCTTGGACTTGAGCTTTTAAAGTCTCATTCTCTTTGAGCAATCTATCTTGGGATGCCAATTTAGACTCTAGTAACTGAATTTGTTTCAAAAGATTTTCCTTTTCAGCTTTAGAATCTAAAACTTTTTGATCCAATTTTCTTTCAAGAATAACATTTGACTTTTCATGTTTTTCAAAGTATGTTTCAAATTTGTCCGTTTTCTTAGAAAATTCAAGTTTGGCATCCTCAAGATCTTTTGATTGTTGAGCTACAATCGTTTCGAGCTCTCTAATCTTGGAATCAGAATCAGTTAACGAAGCAGTTATAAAGCATTTATCATGATGTACTATAGCATTCTTAACAATCTCTCCCCCATTATGACTTACATCGGATGAATCAGAAGTGCTATCACTCTTTTCCATCCCATGTTTGTCATAATTAGGTTCAGAATGCTCAAAATGCGGCATATCATCAGCATATACATCATAAACAACATTACATTGTACCATGTTTGCAGGCTCTGCGTCATAAATGGGTAAGGTGTCATCAAGAGAAATCTCGTGAGCATTCCCCGACGTGCCACTGGTATCATGTTGTCCTCCTGATTCCGTGCTCTTACCATCGTTATGCTCCAAGTTGTCAACCGTATGATCAATCTCCTCTTGCATATGCGTCATTGATTCTTGCACTCCATTATTATACACTTGCTGAAGTTGTGATCTTTGATAAATCGAAGACGAGACCGATGTCATGAGTTTCAAAATTGTTTCACGGAAAACTCGAAGCTCGGTATGTGTGTCTCGAAGAAATGATTGGAAAATCACTGAACTTTCAGGCTTGATGATATTGAATTCGAGGAAAGGCGTGAGTTGTGTCACAAGATCCTTATATGCAAGTGCCGATGCAGAGTGATTAAAGTTGTCATGGTTGAGTTGCTCGACGAGTTGGGTCAAAGTGGTGAATATTGAGTCGATGAATATATGACGATCTTGTCCAAAGATGGTCACAAATTCGCTCCCTCCTTGAATCCCCGAAAGAGTGACAAGATGAGACTGAATCATTTGAAATGAAGTGATGCCACTTTTTCTAACTTTGTTTTGCATTGAATGCGATACTCCCTCTTGATTTTTCGATTTCAACGAATCCATTGAAAGTTTGATGACGAATAATTGTGGTCGTTGTTGATTTCAGGATTTTACAGCTCGTGAAGAGACTTAGAAATTGAAATTCACGGGATTGAGGATATAACTCTTTTCTCGGCTGAATAATTTCTTATCCGCTCAAACGTTGATAAAACAAACCGAAGATCAATACAAATAAAGCTCACTCTAAAAATAAAGTCCGTCAACTAATAAATCCAAGCTACGCTAAATTAAATGATCGGGCCGTCAAATATTTTACCTCTTTGGTTCTTTCGAAATACCCGCCTCAATACGATGTACCAAAAACTAATATAAAAAATTAACTTAATTTAAAAAAGAATATTTTGATATTTAAAAATAAAAAAAATAGAAAAATATCAACTTAACTTTGAATTTGATATTAAAAAGGTGTAAAGAAAAATTTGATTTTTAAAAAAAAATAAAAAAAAATTAGAAAGATTTTCGTGGCCAACTTTGTGCCAGAAAACGTGTAATTTACTTTCCCACAATAACACATGTATCCCACTAAGTCAAAAATACGTGTCCCGCTTCTTTGTAAACTCCGCCCCTAAATTATATCTCTCTCTCATTAACTAATCTCTTCACTCAACTCTGTCTCAAATACTCCGCCCCTTCGTTCTCTGTTATCTCTCTCTCTCCCAATCAATCCCACAAACACAAACCTAATCTCAAATCAACAAGAAAAAAAAATCTGCTCTTATCTTATACAACTATAATCAAACCCACGAAACAAATCATACGAATCCCGTAACTCAAATTATCTTTAGGTTTGAATGCAACAATCCTTTGAAGAACACAATGATATTATGGCTTCAAGATCTTGTATTGGGTCTCGGGTAGGTATTTTCTTTCATAATTTTGACGAGAGTATTGATTGAGTCTTTCTATCATCTGTAAGAGTCTTTCTGTCTAGGTGAAGTGTGAGGGAGTCGAGGGTGAGTGAAAAATTCGAGAGTGTGAGTTGTTGTCGAGGGTTGATGATGTCGGGTCTAGGTTGTGTTTGGGTTTTGTGATGGGGGAAACAGAGATCTTTCTGTTTTAATGGGGTTGGTGTCGAGTCTGATGAGGGTGTGGGGTTCGTGGGTTGAGTCTTTTAACTATGTCGAGGTCTTGGTGGATTGTTAGAGTGGTGTCGGAGAGAAATGTGTAACGAGGGTTTGGGTGTCCGAGTTCCAGATTGTTTTAGGGTGTTTGTTTGGGGGAGTCTGATTGTTGAAAGTGGGTGAGTCGAGTGCTGAGGTGAGGGGTGAGGCGAGTGATGATGTTGTCGAGAGATGAGTGAGGGTGTTTTAGTCTGAGGTGTTGTGGTGTCGAAGTCTTGAGTCCTGGGGGTGCACTGTGTGTTTGAGTTTGAGAGGGAGAGGTCGAGTCTAAGTCTAGATTCCCGTTTTGTTTGAATCTCTTTTTATTCCTTATGCGGAATAATCCCTATGCGGAATAATCCCTATGCGGAATAATCCCTATGCGGAATAATCCCTATGCGGAATAATCCCTATGCGGAATAATCCCTATGCGGAATATCTTGCTATCCGGAATAATCTGTTATTCGGAATATCTTGGCTTATCCGGAATAACAAGAAACTGATATTCCGGATGAAAGTGTTCGTTCAGAAAAAGTCTTTCGTTCGGAATAAATTTGGACCAGATTGGACAGATGGGACGAATTGGACAGATTGGACAGATTGAGGATTTTTGACTTAAAAGCTGATGATAAGAAAAACCTGATGGATAGATTTGATACGAATATATGAGAAAAATTGATTATTTAAAAACAAATTTAATAAAAATAGATGATTTAGAAATTGATAAAATTGATAGATTAAAAAAAAACTGATTAATTTAAAAATTTGATAAAAAACTGATTAATTTAAAAATTTGATAAAAACTGATTGGACAGATTTGGAAGAAAGAAAAAAAAATGAGACGAAAGGATTCAAAAGAAAAAACAAAATAAAATAACAAATAAAAAATTATAAAAAGAAAATCAATAGATAAAAAACGCAAATCCTAAGATTTAACCATGGCTCTGATACCAATTGAAGGTCTACGCTTTCTTAGGATTTGGTAAACTATGGATTGATCTATTGATTTAATGGTGGAGATGGGGAAGAAGGAGATGAGGGTATAGAGAGAGAAAGGAGAGAAAAGAAAGATAGAGAGAGAAAGTAATTTGATAAAATGAAAAATATGAAAATGAAAGAACCACCCCTCCTAACATGCTAGGAGGGGGTATATATAGCCCACCCTACATGTGGGCTATGTGGGCTATATTGTTTACAAATGGATCACGAGCCCAATACTAGAATATATCTTTGGAGTGACCGATCCTTTCTAAATACGTAAAAACGTATTTCCAACATCTTGGACAAAGGAAGATATTGGACAACAAAAGCAATTGCTGTTGTTTGGAAAATTGGTTAGATTTGGGAACACAAAAGAGGTATTTACACACGAAGGTACATGGGATCTCCGTTTTTATTCAGAATATCAAGTTGATATTTATGGCTCGGATATTTAAAAAAAAAGGGGATTAATGATTTTAATGAAAGTTAGCACCAATTCGTGAAGTATTTGATTCGAATGATATTTGATTTGATTATGTAATCGGGGTAGCCTTGTAAAAGAGTTATCCACTGAATTATTTTACATATGATATGAAGATATGATAAAAATTTGTCATGAAGAGGTGTTGGCTTAAGGGGAAGAATTCGTATGGTAAGTTTGATGTTTGAAGAAGATTTTCGCGAGTTTATGTTCTATCATATCTTAAAGTTGTGCACTCCTAGTCATTGACTTTTAAGATAACTTGTTTGTGCTTTTAATGATTGGTGACGAAGACTTGTCATAACACTTGAAGGAGTTACATTATCGTGCTCAGTGTCTCACAAAGGATGAGAATGTTGACAAGGGATCGAGGTCTACTTATATTTTGCAATGGGTATAAGTTCTTCATCACATGGATAGTACAAGACATGGAACATAAGGTTGGGTTATTCTACTTCTACATCAAGATTACTTTATTTATTTTTCTTCAAGGTCATTACACAGAGCCTACATTTGGAGAATCTTCAAGATTGCGTACATTGTTTACTTCCCCGTTGATGTGACAAAAAGGGGAAGACATACATGCTACAATTGAGGGGAAGCAATTTGAAGATGATGTACCACTTACAAGAGATACACATAGAGTTTTGCCGACATCAACTAGGGGAAGATTGTTGGGTCAAAAAGTTGATGTGGCAGAAACTCAAAACGAAGAAAACATGAGGCATTCACTTCAACGCTGACACATTGTGTCTAAGCGTTGACAAGAGTTAATGCAACGTTGACAGAAGTCAACAGAAGTCAAACGCTGTTGGAAATATCTATTTAGGATAAGTATTCAGAATATTATTTATGAATATTCTGTATTAGTTATTTAAATAGAAGATTTACATGTTTATTCGTAGTTATCTCTTGTAAACCCTAATCCTTAGTCTATAAAAGGAACAAGAGTCTTAGGTTTTATTCATATCATTCATACAAGATGTAAACCTAAAGCGTGTGTCGACTAGGTGTGGGATTCAATGTATACACACCTAGTGATTGTTGATTATTAATATAATTAGCAATCCAATTGTTTAATTCATATGTTCTTATGCCCAAACACCTTGTTAATGGTTATTGTTCTAATTCCGCTTTGATTATGTTAATCATATGACACAATGATCATTCATAGTAGCTAAACGATCAAGGAAACCAAGGTTTCCACATGATGTCTATGTTAGAGTTGGAAAGCTTGTTTTTCCCGCGGATTTCGTTATATCCGATTACGAGTGTGACCCTAAATGTCCCATTATTTTAGGTCGACCATTTTTATTGACGGCTCGAAACGTAATCGACGTCCACGAGGGGAGACTTACTATGAGATATGGGGAGGAACGAATGGACTTTTTTGCAAATAAATCCCAAGTTTCAAATGATCATGATAAAACCGAGGTTGCAAAACCCGATGTTTCAAATCCTAATGATTTCAAAATGTTAACTTTAGCGGAAAATATGAGGCTTGACACATGTTTTGAAAGAATTAAAATGAACGGTTTTAAAGATGATGATTTTAATGATAAAGAATACGTGTACCTAATTCAAAAGGGTATTCGTAGATTTATGGATGAAAAATCACTTTGGGATGTATTTGGCGAAACAAGTGAACAACCAATTCCGAAGGGCGACGTTAGTTCCATCACGACAATGACAAAAATGGACTCGTCTTCACCACCTTCGAAGGACCATGTCTTTGAGGCATCAACTTCTAACTCCACCGAAGTGCCTCCATTTCCTAGCCCAACACCCGTTGACGCTAAAGGTTTCATCGACATCGATCCTCTCGTCTTAGAAAAGTCACCTAAGCATAGCCCTAGGGCTTGTAAGACCATGGTTGTGAGTGCTCACATCGACTCTTTCTTTGACGATGACGGTGGCGGTTTTGCCGAGATTGATCACGTGCTTAAAAATTCACATGCCATTTTTGAGGATTATCCCAAAAGACCTCGTTACATGTGAAGTACGATGATTACGAGTTCGATCCCGAGATTGAGGAAATTATCGAACGAGAGTTAGCTCTTTTTCCTCCACTCCCACCTACGAGTGAGGTTGGTTTTTCCAAAATCGACGATGAACTTAATGAGTTGGAACGTCTTATTTTTTATGACGAACCAACTCACGTGACCCAAAATCCCGTTCTCGAGGAGTTACCTAATCAATACTCCTCAAATGAGAATGACGTTTACCACATTCATGAGGATCTAACTTATCAACGATCACCACAAAAGAATGATGGTTTTGTGCTTGACCGTGATCTCTTCGAGAGAGTTTCTAAAATCTTACATGAAGGGAATGAAAAACCTTGGTTTTACAAACCCATCTATGATGAAGAAATCAATGAGATGCACGGTCACGAGGATGAATAATATGTTGACCCCGAGGGGCGGTGTTCTTTGTTGATCGACGTTTTGAGAACTTATACAATCCACCACCCCCTAACCGCGACTTAAATGTGAGGATTTTTAGCGTGACTAATCTTGAGTTTGAAACGCCAAATATTTTCGACTTAATAAATCGGGTTTTCATAGAGAGTTTTTGAACGATGAAAAAGGGAAATATTTTAAATGTGATTTAAAAGATTTTTCTACATGTCTAACTCCGTCATCACATCGTTGTTTGAGTGCTACCACCTTGTCTACTCCTTTTGACGACGGTTGGTGTAGTTTTAGTGTGGGGGAAGCCCCTTATGTTTCTTCACACTTTACCACCAAGGACGAGATATTCGATCCCGGAATTGCTTGTAAAGGGAAATCTCGGTCTTCCACCGATGCAATAAATGGAAATTATATTCATTTGCTTGGTGTGAGTCTACCTCGAGTAGCTCATTATGTTGTCCCACCCATTGCCCCACCTTTCTACTTCTCATCTCTTTTCTTTAAACCCTTTGGGTTTCTAGCACATGTTGAAGTGGCGTTGGTTCGTTTATCCCATGAAAACGAGGACGACATCTTCGATCCCGGTATTTTGCATCATCAAAGGATTTAGTCCTTAATACCGGTTGCTTTTGGGCATTGTTTATCATGTAAGCCCCACAAAAAATGACCAAACCAAGATAATCCCTAAATGATCACATTTACGGGGATTCGAGTCGAGCTTTTGACTCGGTTATAAAAACAAGGTGCCTCGTGGGGGATTCTCATGCTTATCCTTGTAAATATTATCGCTTTTCTAATAGTGTAATGAGGGGACTTGTGCTCTTCCAACCTTTGTTCCGTGGTTGTTTGTGATTGTGATTCATTAGGTTCATCCTCATCATTGAAGCCTCTCGTGTTCGTTTTACGGATCACTCGAGCTTCGATCGTTGCCTTTGGAGATTCCAATATCCGATGATATCCTTTTATGTTCTAACGTTTATCTTATTAGCATAATTCATAAACGGCTTTTAGGTTATTCGTTTTACCCTTTCCATGCTCGAGATTAAGCATTCAACTTTGTCTCTAGTATGGGGGTGTTTCACCCCTAGACTCGAAACATTGAGGAAAATGTTTAGTTTTAGTATGGGGGGTGAGTAGATAATTCACCTTGCTTACGTCACCACGCAATCCAATTTTCATCTTTTTGTTATCGTTTTGTTGCAAAATAAGGCTAAAAATGGCCAAATTTTATTTTTTTTCTTGTTTTTCATATGTGTTTAAGACACGAATGTAGGTTTTCCGATGGTGAGAATAAGAGTAATTTTTTACTCGACCGTGCGTGTTGAGCACTTAGCTTCGATTCCTTAACTATTTTTAGGCTAAGTCTCTTAAATGAGGACGAAAAATGACAGAGTTAATTATATGTTACGTAATCTTTCACGATCTCATGTGTAGTAATTATTAGCTTATTCTCCCCACGCTTTTGTTTACATAAATGCAATAAGTAAGGTCGTACGATTTAAAAGGTTACTTAGCTTCTAACCCAAGATCGTTTAAAAGTTGCTCGTGTTCGAATAGAGTTCATAGCCAAGGCATAACTTATTGAAGTGGGATGCGAAGATTGGCAAAGTTCCAAAAAGGCCCTAACAAGGCATGAGGAACTCCATTTTGTTGCTAAAGATCCAAGATGATGTGAAGTATCATTGTTCCAAAATCAATATAAACGATCGAGACACACGACGTGAAGCAATATACTCCCCTAAAGATCATGGAGAAGTCTATCCAAAAAGACCCTAACAAGGTATGAGGATAAATATATCCAAGTCCTAAAAGGAGGTGTATCGTTGTATATCAAAATCCCAAATAACGATTGAAGAAAAATGATGAAGTCGTGGTCCAAGTTTGAAGAAATTCCATATATAAAGAGAAGACCATTATTTCAAGAACGTCTTCCAAGATTTGAAGTTCGAAACACATGCCAAATATCGATCCGAGAAAGGTCTCAAATCGTGAAACGAGTTATGCCAAGATATGAACTTAAGGAGATTACGAGAATCCGTTTTAAAAGATCGTGTCCTTCGGCTAACTATCAATTAAATCGTGCTACTTTATTTCCGGCCTTAATAAGATATCGAAATAAGTCAATGATGTATCCTCGTGATCATTAAGACAAAAATAAAAAATAAGAGATACCAATTAGGAATAAGGGAGTCTAAGTGTGTAATTAACACTCATGAGTATGATGGTGTTGCTAACTTATAATAACAATGATCTCGTTACATGCTTAGCATGGAATTGGGTGAAAATCGAGGATGACGAACTTATCTCTATGAGGCATTCACGTGTTCTTATTCTTTGACCCTAAAAGTCACTTAATCGTGATAAAAAGAATACATTATGTCTAAAACACGTGTAGTAGTTTATTTAAGTTTATGTCTTCAATAAATGTCACATAAAAATGAATTTTGGAAGTATTACGATACTTAATTCTAGCATTGCGTGGGGACACGGAAATGGTTTAGTACGGGGGAGTGATGATGTTAGACCCCCAGAATCTGACATGGAACAACTAGGCAACGAGGGGGTAACACGTCATGGTACAAGAAACAATGAATTACAGTTGACACAAAGCTGACGTAATAAAAACATGTACATTACATCATAAAATAATCAGATTTTAAACGTAGGTCCCAAAGTTTTATATGCGGAAAGATTTATTATTTCATCAAGGTTTATAACACTTAGTACTAAAAATATAGAAAACTATCTTCTGATAGCTTTTAAATTTGACCAAGTTAAATTATACAGAGAAATCTCCAAGCTGCGATGATATCTTGTGTGATCCCATCCAAGCAAAGCTAAGTAATTATACCTGAGATTAAACATGTAAAATCGTCAACATAAAGTTGAGTGATACTCATAGGTTTAGCAGTAAAGGTGTGGAACACAATGGAATTTGTAAAACAAGTAACGGGGGGGGGGGGGGGGGGGATAACTATGTATATTGTCCATAGTCACGATGTATATTATTGTTGTTTAGTCTCATGAACCGAAGCTTAACTCAAATGTAAGTTCCTCTAGGGAGTATTCAGCCTAAATACTCAAGTATAAACAAATGTATGTGCGTCAAGGTAATTGGGACGGGGATTGTCAATCCCGATAGATCCACCCACAACAATCGCGCTTAGCGCAAAGCATACGGGATAATTAACGGTTCATGATCAGGAGAGGAAACTCAAGGCTAACGTCTAAAAAGCAATAATACCATTGAATTCATCTCTAGCATACACGTTCTGGATAGCATACAAGTACTAGATAACATACAGTTTTTTAATTGGTTGTGTTCCACCATGTAAAATCTCACCCCATGTTTAGAAACCATGTACAAGTAAAAAGGGGTTATGAACTCACCTTAGCCACGAGGTAAGTGCATCACGGTACTCAAAAGCTGAGTAGAAACGGTAGTGGTAAGATGATCACCAATGACATGGATGCCCGAGAAAACATGAAAGCCGCAACCTATCAAAATAAGGCGCGCGTTAAGACTCGAACTCAAGTATCGATATGTACCAAATATAATATGACTCAAATATTTTCAAAGTATTCGTATTTCAAAACCAATGACACGAACCAAAAGAATCCATACTAACCCATTTATCCAACACTACACGATTAAACACTTATGCACTTGAAATTTACCCGTCATACGACGCCAAGTCAACGCAAGTCAAACTATTATCTTACCTTACTTGGACCAGTAGTTAAGTCATTTATATAATGACTAAACACTTGAGTAAGTCAATATATCCAATAGTGAATACTCAAACTCACGCCACACGAGTATTGAACTAAGTGTCCAAATACCAATCAACATGTACGCTCCATATGTACACACCGATCTACCCTATCTACACTTGTCCGTTTTAGATGAAACTTGGTGTAAAGGTCACTTATAACCTATATAAGACCCTGCCAAAATTTGAGCCAAAGTTCATACTTTAAAACCCATCAGCTCGACACTTAACTCGACTCCAAATTTGGGACAGATTGTGCACTTGTTTTATAAAACCGTTTGGACCACTTTAAAAGTACTAACTCGACAATCCGTCTTTTAAAACCACTACTAGACTCATCAAATTAAGTTTTTAAACTTTTAAAATCAGTAGTAGCCATAGTATAACCAAGCCTAAAGTCCCCGAGAGTAGACCCAAAATCAGCCACAATTTCGGATTGTGCCAACTTGCGTCTCCCGGTACACGAATACTAAAACTAGCATAACTTTTGACTCGTAAAGAGTTAGAAGCTCTACCTTATACCAAAACGAGCGTCTCGGAAAACTCTGCAACAAAATCAAATAATCTCAGCCTATCTTAAAACTTAAACCCACGAAAAATCTGTTATAGACCTGCTGTCCCAAAATACCCTTTTAGAAATCATGTCAAATCAATTTTCTAACAAAAACTAATCATTCTCATACCTATAGAATCACTCTACTATCATACCCATCAACCAAACACTCCTAAAAACACTAGTATGTAAAATTTAACAAAAATCAAAGATCAAAATCCAAAGTTTTTAGGATCAAAAAGTGATGATCTTACCAAAAATAACACATGCATGATGCTTATAACATGAATCAACCATGGAATCATAAAATTTTCATAACTTGATGCATGTATGAAATTTTTACATCATTAGAATGACAAGAAGATTTGGAACATGGGTCAAATTTTAGTTTTGATTAGATCATGGTGGATGATCATGATCAAGGGGTGTTCTGTGGTGTTTATGTGGCGGCAAAACAAGAGGGTGAGGAGAGATGTGTTTTTTTACAAATGATGTATGTGTTAGTTAATGGAAGAAATAAGTTTATATATGTTGGTAGTAGAGGGACCAATGTTGCCAAGTTTAAAACTTGTGGACTTAAAAAACAATTTACTAGTTTAAAGGGTAGAAAATGGTTATTGGTAAATATTGAAAATATTTATAGGGCTCGGGTTTTGTAAAAATACTTTTCAAAAGTTACAATGCATCGTAAAAATGATTATATGATTTCCCGACACGACTTAATACGTAATTAAAACGACATCATCGTAAATATTAATTAACGAAACAATCGATAATAAAATGTAAAGTTTTGGGCATCCGTCCGTATCGCGATCACTAGGAATTCTCGTTGTACATTGATTTTGAATAAACTCGTTGTAAAACGCACGCGGGTGATTTTAAATCAAAACTTTGATTTAAGTTAAATATGGAAAAATAAAATAAAATTTTTATAATTCCATATAAAGTATTGTCAATGAACAGAAAATACTTAAAAGTTATAATTTATTAAAATTTATCATGATCTCAGGATTTACATAAGAATACAAGAAAACGTAATACATTGTAAAATTAAAGAAACACGAATAAAAGAATAAAATAATGCTGGGAAAGTACGGGTTCTTACAGCTTCCCCCCTAAAGGAAATCTGGTCCCTCAGGGTTCTCTTGGAAACAGTAGAAGATGCAAACAAAAGGAGCTACAAAGTGTAGAACAAATTCATTGCTTCCCAGGTAATTTCTGCACCACGACGTACGTTCACGATTGGAATTCACTACGCTTCAGTTTCTTAACTCCTTTTCGAATAAGATTCAAACTCGGATTATAATAATGACCTTTCAATATCAGGAGATAGAATGAACACAACAATCTCTTAAACGGACAAAGTGCACCAAATGAACCAAGATTGTTAATTAACAAGGAATCGCAATACGTGCAACTGTAAACATGACAGTCTTAAAACGTAAGAATCTATTTACAAAAGAAATAGAAGGGAAAATGATTTACATATGATCATTTTAAAATACAAGCTGTCACAATCAGTTGTCTAGTATTTTCGTATTACTTTAAAACTCAGTTTAAATATTTTCTTGATTAAAAGAAAATTTTACAAGGTGTAGTGATTTAAAATGAAACTATCTATATTTAGTGAGTATGCTGCTGCTATATCTTTTTCTTGATCAGGATTACGACGTAAATAGTAGAACAGTTCAAAATAGTTATCCTGATCGGCTTAATAACTTTTGGATGACTGTATGAAATTATCGTTAAAAACTCAGGTTTATCGTTACCATTAGAGAAAATTCAGATTTTCCAAGTTATTTAGAATCATTGTTAGAAATTATAAATTAATTTAATAATTTCATTGTATTGAAGGTAAAGTATGATAAAATCAATTACTTTAAAAGATACAGCCTGATATCCTTTGAAACACTAGGTAAATTTTACCAAAAAGGATGTATAGATCCGATATTAAACTTGAAATGGTTATTTGGTAATTTAAACACTTGATAAAGTGTATAAAACGTTCTTAAAAATAATAATAATTTTTAGAAATCCAAGAAGGTGTTTACTGCATCAAATGGTAAACATGTGACAGTTTCTGGTTTTCAGAAAGTGACAAAATAGCAAACGATTATGAAACGAATAACGATCAACCGTTAGTATACAAGCAATAGCACGAGGGAATAAAACGCAATTCATACCGATTCTTAACGAACATGATAGAATAGACGCGTCGATGATAAAAATAATAAGAAACAAAGGATTATAGCAAGTCATCACTTCTTGAGTGCAGTTGGTGTCGCCAACAACGGCTTATAAAGTTCTCGGTGGTCGATACACAATCGAAAGATAAAAGCCACACAACAAATATTCGAATCAAAGAAATTATTAAGAAGTCACTTGAGCGAAATTCCAGTAAAATGAGCAACATTAGCAATGAGAGACGAAGTCACACGTGGTTCACACGAATGAGTTTCAAGGCGATGAAGTCTAATACACATAATGACGGATACACAAAATCATTGGTCACTTCCAGTCATAACTCACTATTCACGTCCAGAGATGTTTCCAAGGTCTACCAAAAGAGATAGAGAAGGTCGATCGATGTAGAAGCATAACAACGTTTAAAATTTTCAAGTCTGGTATCAATGATAAGAATTCAGGCAAATGGTAACGAAAATTGTATCATGAGGATGATGAGGTAACAAGTAAAGCAAAGATTGCCGAGTAAGGAAATCTGTGCTTGAGGCATGTACTTTGTTCAATAAAAGATAAGGGTTCATATGTGTAAGTCGCGAACTGTTGTTACTCACATAAGATGTAAAAGTTTTCAAAACTTTATTTATCCAACTTTTTAAGGAACATAATTAAAAAGTTGATTCTTGGTTAAATATTTAAGGTGACTACTATTTGGCCTTGCATGGCTCCTTCTGAATTAAGCATAGGTGATCAGACCATGCATAATTTAGGACTAGCAATGCGATGCTCAGCTTCGTCAAACCAATATTACATATCATATGATTTAAAATATGTATATAATAGCATTTGTAAAGACAGGAATCAAAATAACATATGAAACTTTTCGCCTATAAATTACTGGCTAACTGTTTAAATCAACAATTTGTATAGTTACAAGGGTTCTTTATAAGACCGTATTAGAACAATTTGTGAAAATACATTGTAAAATTAATATAAATTAATTTTATTAGATAACCTTCAAGTATTTAATAATGCCCAAGTGGAACATTTTGTAAAATGTTTCGCAAACAATACCAGTTTGAGCTTATATGGTAACTTATAAAATAGCGAGTGGATTACAAGAGGGTAATAAAGAGTAGTTCAAGACAATCAATGAAATGGTTACAAGGTGATAAGGTTTCAAGAGATTTAGCAGGAATCGTCAGGAAATAGGTGCCAAAATGATAACGAACGATATGAAAACAAGATCTTCAACCTCGGCCCGGATCAGTGGTACGATAGAACCAAAGAACGACAATATAGAATGAAAAATAAGTCATATATAAAAGAAAGAATAAAGGAATCCGTAGGTGTGCACATCGTAATTTATTTGACAAAAATACACTTTTAAGAAAGTAGAACATCAGTTTATCAAATCTTTAGTTCCTAGAAGTTCAAGATTTATCTATGACCGAGCTCAAGTTACTATTTGTAAACATTTTCAAACGCAATCAATGTTTCACGGTTGAAAAATATCATTAGTTAAAATTTTACGAGCTCACACGAACTTAAAATGCTTCAAACCATATTTTTAAATTCTATCAGTTTTGATCTTTTTAGTCAACTTTGACTTTTGGGTTTGACTCTTGGGTTTGACTTGACCAATTAACTCGCTAAATGATATTCTAAGACTCGAAGTCTAATGCAAATTGGTGTAAAACGATGTTTTGGACAACTTTCTAGTTTTACTCGAGACTTGAAACGGATTAAAAATGGACGAAAATGCCCTTGCATTAAATCTGCCAATAAAATGATATTTTAGAATTATTCAGAAAATGACTTCTTAGATTTTACAATCCCAAATGAGCGTAATTGGCTCGATTTTAAAGTTTTACTGGTAAAATATTATGTCCTAAACAAACATCTCAACACGTAAAAATATATTTTTATGTCTAAGTTTTAAAAATATTTTCTCGACACCGTTAAATTTCCTGTAAAGTTTCTGTACAAAGTATATTTTTCGACACAGCTTGAAGTTAAATCCAAATTTCATAATAACCCAGAATTAATGTACACACAAGACTTGTGGATTCATAAAGACGAAAGAGAATAAACTGTAAAATTAATCATGTAAAGAAAACACAGTATAGAAATGGTTCAAGAATAACAACGAAAATCTAAGAAATAAAAAGCGACGCATGACACCCGTGTCTTCGATTGCAAGATGCAAATGCAGGATGGTCTCTGGGTGGCATGATTTTCCAAAATCTCAAGACATAGTGATAAGAAATGGAACATTAACGGGTAGGAGAGGGGGTTTAATGAAAAGGGAGGATACAAGTTTATAGGAATAGAATTGCATTCCAAACATTCGCTACACAATAAAGGATGAATCTCAAGATGACAATGATGGTTTCAAGGTACAAACGAACGTTGTAATTCGAAGTCACAACGTAGAATGGTCAATGAAATAAAATGTAGTCCATGTAAAATTGTCGTGTAAAATGGTGACGTAAAGGTCAATCAAGATTACGAAAACCCACGGAATTATTCAGTAGTGATTCAACGAATGCTTCGAGATGTGTGACTCACACGATGTCTTTTAGTCTTTGTGGGAGACACATTGAGCTACACAATGGTCTATAGACTAGACATTCAATTACGAATGGTCGGAAAGAAATTCTGCAAATCTGAATAGATACTTTAAATAGGTTTCATAATGAAAGCAACACGCACGGTAGTAAAATGAAAATCAGGAGTTTCATCGAAAACAACACTTCTTAATTCCGAACAATGGTATCTCGAGAGTATGCACAACATGTAACAGCGAGTCGAGAAAAACAGACGGTTCAAAACGAACGAGCATATGAAGTCAGTCGTATGACGCATAAATGAAATAGCAATAGTACTCAGAAAAATGAGTATGAAAAGTCGGCAGCATACGCGCTTTGAATACAAGTATGTAACGTCATAACGATATATAATCATTGCAATAAGATCAATTCACAAGAATTCAAGAAATACAGTATAGGCAGATGTAATCACAGTAATATCGAATGATAATCCATGAAGCACAAAGCTTTGAAAAGACATAGTAATTATCGTCATTAAGGTGATGTAATATTTCAACATGAAATCAAGAGATGAAATACTACAACGATAATTAAAAGTAAATAATAAGTATTAGAGAGTTACCCGCGCAAATATCGAACAACAATGGCCGATTCTATGTTTGACACTTAGAAACAATAAAATATTTGAACTTTCGGTTATAGACTAAGTTTTTGAAAACGACTCAGTTCCCTATAACCATCGCTCTGATACCAATCTGTGAGACCCCCAGAATCTGACATGGAACAACTAGGCAATGAGGGGGTAACACGTCATGGTACAAGAAACAATGAATTACAGTTGACACAAAGTTGACGTAATAAAAACATGTACATTACATCATAAGATAATCAGAGTTTTAAACATAGGTCCCAGAGTTTTATATGCGGAAAGATTTATTATTTCATCGAAGTTTATAACACTTAGTACTAAAAATACAAAAAACTATCTTCTGACAGCTTTTAAATTTGACCAAGTTAAATTATACACAGAAATCTCCAAGCTGCGATGATATCCTGCGGGATCCCATCCAAGCAAAGCTAGGTAATTATACTTGAGATTAAACATGTAAAATCGTCAACATAAAGTTGAGTGATATTCATAGGTTTAGCAGTAAAGGTGTGGAACACAATGGAATTTGTAAAACAAGTAATGGGGGGGGGGGGGTAACTATGTACATTGTCCATAGTCACGATGTATATTATTGCTGTTTAGTCTCATGAACCGAAGCTTAACTCAAATGTAAGTTCCTCTAGGGAGTATTCAGCCTAAATACTAGAGTATAAACAAATGTATGTGCGTCAAGGTAATCGGGACGGGGATTGCCAATCCCGATGGATCCACCCACAACATTCGCGCTTAGCGCAAAGCATACGGGACAACTAACAGTTTATGATCAGGAAAGGAAACACAAGGCTAACATCTAAAAAGAAATAATACCATCGAATTCATCTGTAAAGCATACACGTTCTAGATAGCATACAAGTTCTGGAGAGCATACAGTTTTTTAATTGGTTGTGTTCCACCATGTAAAATCTCACCCCGTGTTTAGAAACCATGTAAAAGTAAAAAGGGGCTATGAAGTTACCTTAGCTACGAGGTAAGTGCATCACGATACTCAGAAGTTGAGTAGAAACGACAGTGGTAAGACGATCACCGATGATATGGATGCCCGAGAAAACACGAAAGCCGCAACCTATCAAAATAAGGCGCGCGTTAAGACTTGAACTCAACTATCAATGTGTAACAAATATAATATGAATCAAATGTTTTCAAAGTATTCTATTTCAAAACCAATGACACGAACCAAAAGAATCCATACTAACCCATTTATCCAACACTACACGATTAAACACTTGTGCACTTGAAATTTACCCGTCATACGACGCCAAGTCAACACAAGTCAAACTATTCTTTTACCTTACTTGGACCAGTAGTTAAGTCATTTATATAACGATTAAACACTTGAGTAAGTCACCATATCCAATAGTGAAGGCTTAAACTCACGCCACACGAGTATTGAACTAAGTGTCCAAATACCAATCAGCATGTACACTCATATATACACACTGATCTACCCTATCTAGACTTGTCCGTTTAGATGAAACTTGGTGTCAAGGTCACTTATAACCTATATAAGACCCTGCCAAAATTTGAGCCAAAGTTCATATTTTAAAACCCATCAGCTCGACACTTTACTCGACTCCAAATTTGGGACAGATTGTGCACTTGTTTTATAAAACCGTTTGGACCACTTTAAAAGTAATAACTCGACAATCCGTCTTTTAAAAACACTACTAGACTCATCAAATTAAGTTTATAAACTTTGAAAATCAGTAGTATCCATAGTCTAACCAAGCCTAAAGTCCCCGAGAGTCGACCTAAAATCAGCCACAATTTCGGATTGTGCCGACTCTCGTCTCCCGGTACACGAATACTAAAACTAGCATAATTTTTGACTCGTAAAGAGTTAGAAGCTCTATCTTATACCAAAACGAGTGTCTCGGAAATTTTACAACAAAATCAAATAACTTCAGCCTATCAAACCTTAAACCCACGAAAAATCTGTTATAGACCTGCTGTCCCAAAATACCCTTTTAGAAATCATGTCAAATCAATTTTCCAACCAAAACTAATCATTCCCATACCTATAGAATCACTCTACTATCATACCCATCAACCAAACACTCCTAAAAACACTTGTATGTAAAATTTAACAAAAATAAAAGATCAAAATCGAAACTTTTTAGGATCAAAAGTGATGATCTTACCAAAAATAACACATGCATGATGATTATAACATGAATCAACCATGGAATCATAAAATCTTCATAACTTGATGCATGTATAAAATTTTTACATCATTAGAATGACAAGAAGATTTGGAACATGGGTCAAATTTTAGTTTTGATTAGATCATGGTGGATGATCATGATCAAGGGGTGTTTTGTGGTGTTTATGTGGCGGCAAAACAAGAGGGTGAGGAGAGATGTGTTTTTTTTATACAAATGATGTATGTGTTAGTGGAAGAAATAAGTTTATATGTGTTGGTAGTAGAGGGACCAATGTTGCCAAGTTTAAAACTTGTGGACTTAAAAACAATTTACTAGTTTAAAGGGTAGAAAATAGTTATTGGTAAATATCGTAAAAATGATTTTGATTTCCCGACACGACTTAATACGTAATTAAAACGACATCATCGTAAATATTAATTATCGAAACAATCGATAATAAAATGTAAAGTTTTGGGCATCCGTCGGTATCGCGATCACTAGGAATTCTCGTTGTACATTGATTTTGAATAAACTCGTTGTAAAACGCACGCGGGTGATTTTAAATCAAAACTTTGATTTAAGTTAAATATGGAAAAATAAAATAAAATTTTTATAATTCCATATAAAGTATTGTCAATGAACAGAAAATACTTAAAAAGTATAATTTATTAAAATTTATCATGATCTTAGTATTTACATAAGAATACACGCAAACGTAATACATTGGAAAATTCAAGAAACACGAATAAAAGAATAAAATAATGTTGGGAAAGTACGGGTTCTTATAGATGAGACTGCAATTATACATAGTCTCGTCGTCTAAATCAGGCTTAAAACGCTTAAAATATCATCAAAATACCCCAAAATATGCTTGTGTTTGTTCATTGTGTATTTTAGGTACAGATATCGTGAAATCAACAAAAGATCACAAGAATCAAGCAAAAACAAACACGGGAAACGAAGCCGCACAAAGAACCAGACCCGAACAGTGAATTTCCAATCAAGTACTTGAAGTTTGAAGATTTGGCAAGTTTGGTCCCTCAACTTTTGAAGAATTGGTAATTTATACCCTGTCAAAACTCATTAATTGCATATGGGTCCCTAAATTATCAAGACAATACAAGATATGCCCTTGAAGATTGGTAAACAAGTTTGGAAAACCTTTTGTGGCCAAAGTTGAAAAAATAAAAGTTTGATATAAAGGGAATTACACTTTTGGGCTGTTAAAGTTTATATGGCAAACAATTGCAAGACAAGGGACTGTTTTGTGTAGACAGCATAACTCCTATCCCCCTATCCCATCCTGACAGGTCACCTATCACCACATCCCAGCCAATCACACATCCCCCTACTCCCACGTCACCCTTCCACTAATCCTATTTCATTAATATTTTACAAAGTTTTAAAACCTGTTTTATATTAATTTCATTGGGAGGGAAACGAATACTATTGAGATTTAACCCCTAATCCCCAGTCGAAGAACACCCAAGAACCCTAATTACGAATTGAGTCAAATCAAAGGGTTAAGCTCCAATATTTTCCAGAATGTTAATTAACATAAAGCTAAACCCACCCCAACCCACATATTTCATTCACACATACCCAGCTGTCCACTATGGACCACCCCTGCACGTCCCTTTCTTCCCAAACCCAATACCTTGACATCATCAACAACTCATATTCAATCCTTGGTCCCAAAGGTTTAATAAACACTTGAGATTGAAGATTCCAACTAGACAACAACTGACAATCACATGTGAGAGTTTCTTGACCAAGAACTTGAAGACTTTTCAAAGGGCATTTTACGATTTCCAGTATTAGGGTTTACGTTCATTATATTTTTTATTCAGTTTCTAGTATCTTCCATTAGCCTGTATAAATACACCCGTATGTGGGTAGTATTTTCTTTTGTTCCAGTTTTTGTTAAGTTTTACATTATTAATGAAAATGAACCCTTAAAATTTATGCAAAGACTGAGTTCCTTTTTCTACTGTTTTGTTAGTTTAACATTTACATTTATTTGAAAATTAGCTCAAGTTTTCAAAAGTTTTCATTTTACAAAATATTTTTAGAAAATCAGTATTTCTTGAAGGTTTTTGGACCCACGACTCAAATCTTTATGGTTTGTTGACGTGACAACTGAAATAAATCACAAGGATTGAGACTTGTTACTTTTTGTTTTCAAGATTTTGTTTTTAAAAGATTGGTGTATCAAAGGTTTGTCAAAAAATCTTTTGTCATTTTTTTACAGCTTACTATAGCAAACACCATAGTCACAAGCTTCTGACAAGGGCTTGTGACCTGGTGTATGTTACTTGAAGGTTTTATGGTTTGTTTGTGCTTGTGTTTAGGTACAAGAGACAAAGAAGCTCATTGCATCACCTCTTTGGTACCATTGTTGTCCTACCACCAAAGAGGCCATAAGCCAAGCCACTTCTTTGGCTGTATTGTTTAAAGAAACTAGGCTGGTTGAATCAACCAACAACCTAGCTTGCTTTGAAAGAACCAAGAAAGATATTGGTTTTGAACTCCCCCTCTTTATTCGAATATAATACATGCTGATATGTGATTCTGCTTATGTGATTATTTTTTTAATTTATGTGTTTATTCCATGTTAATTTAGGGGTTTATGACATGTTCTTATTGTTTGATTTAGTTGAGTTAGTGTAATTGTTAAAAAATCTTTGTTAAAGTTTGTTTCAGTAGGATAAAGGGGTGTTTATGTTTAATGTTTAATCAGACTTTGGGTGACACAAATCTTGGCTAAATCAGTTAAACACACTTAAAAAGTTAGTGTTAGGTTATGTTAGTGGTAGTTTTTAAGTTTGGTAATGCAACACCCCCAAATTGCACAACGCAGCAGAATACCACTTTGGGTGCTACTTCATAGTCACAAGCACATGCACATAGGGAACGACTCAAAAAGAGACGTTTATAAAATTTTAACCCATTCGATTAATAAAACATCATAGTTTGTAAATAAACAGGTCCCAACAAACAAGTAATAATACACAGTTTTAAAAATGTTTATCGAATTGTAATAACTATCATTGCCTTCAATATATCTCGTGCCACTCCATGCTCCAGCTGCTTATAAACCTGAGATAAAA
Organism: Glebionis coronaria; assembly: GCA_025667525.1. Classification (NCBI taxonomy): domain Eukaryota; kingdom Viridiplantae; phylum Streptophyta; class Magnoliopsida; order Asterales; family Asteraceae; genus Glebionis; species Glebionis coronaria. The sequence goes on along the minus strand of CM046874.1, from coordinate 627,745,293 downwards.
CATGCTATAAAGTCAACACAAAGGTTGAGTGAATTCATAGAGTTTAAATGAATAATAGGTGAACACAAAAATTTTTAATCATCTCAAACTTGCGGATCAGATAAGTTGTATATATAAAAATGCAACCTTTGTTAACCTTAATCAAACCGGAACCTCTGACGCCCCTACAAAGGTAATATTGCCATATACCAACAACGACCCTCTTATACATAATATCCCTTTCAGGTGGTACCACTTATGGATACAGACCCTAGGATAGGGGTGTCAAGCCTAATAGATCTATCAAATGTATTAGCGTTTACCCTTTCGAGGTAATTAACAGTGCATGAAATTCAGGGACTTCATAAGGCAATAGGTACTTATCACACCCCACCATGGCGGAATATGGGGTGCGACGTATGGATATCATCACAACATGGCGTGTCTATAGAGATAACTATATAAAATAAGAAATGTCATAAAATAGAGACACAAAGTCATGACAATATCTCATCAGACTCAGGAGTCTAGGTAAGTAGGTAACAGTCCTACCGCTTACCCAAGACAAACAAATAACATAACCAAATAAATATATGTGCCACAGTATCACTTATTTAAATGAGCAAATAAAAACTAAGAAGGAAACGGGGATTCTCCTTCTACATGCAATCCTTAGCTTCTCCAATCCTAGCCACTTATGTTCTCATGCTTAACCATAGTATCACCTGAAAGAGACACTAAAACACGTCAACATAGAGTCATAGGTTTAGATTCTAACGCTAAATCAGTTACAAGCTGTGAATAACAATCATCAACCAAAGAACATATGGACAATGTGTTACAAATATGCATTAACAACTATCAATCAAGATTAATCATACCAAACCAATCCAAGGCTCCTACCTTGCCAAACAACATCATGGTACCATAGATGATCACACTATGTACCTATCCCAAGGCCACTACCTTGGCAAACCACAAGGCCACTACCTTGTCAAACCACAAGGCCACTACCTTGTCAAACCACAAGGCCACTACCTTGTCAAACTACAAGGCCACTATCTTGTTAAACCACAAGGCCACTACCTTGTTAAACCACAAGGCCCCTACCTTGTCAAACCACAATAACTGAGACGGCACGTGTCCTCCGATCCAAATCATACACAATCAAAAATCACGTAGCAGTTAATCACATAATGTACACACAAGTCCATCTCAAATCACAAACACATTCACAACATCAATTTAGAAAATAACTCAACACAGTGTCTCTTCCATCCCATCTGGAAGTCAAAATCAATATTAAACAAGGGACTATGAAACTCACCTGATAGCTTCTTCACAAGTCCTCGCACTAGCAACAAGCTAACAAACCAAAAACACGAAATCAATACACGAACCTATCACTAAGATGGCTCGTCAACCTATGATGGACATCTAGTATATTCCCATATAAAAACTTCATTGATAAGCTCTAACCATCCCATTACCCTTCCTTAACAAGTCCTTAACTTGGTTAAGTTTAATAACTATCCCGTTCATAATTTTACACAAAACAGTCCCAGTTTTAGGTCTCAAAACTTTAAGTCAAACGTCCACTTAAACATACCCATGGTTTCTATAAAAGGAATATTCACACGTTTATACATGTTAGCTAAAACCTCCCACTTTCCCTAACCTTAAAGCTACTGTTAAGGCCCAGATATATGTGTATATATTGCTACCTATCTAGAATTCAATGATTTTAAATGTATGAAAAGTTCATTACCATTAGAGGGTCTTACCCTAAACCAAAATATTAGCCCAAGTGCATATACTTACTAAAATATATAAACCATCTCTCATGTTCGTGAGAAGATCCCAATGCAACCCTAAGTACCCCAAACAACCCAAAACTTAAAAAGAAAATAGGCTGAATTCAAAACCGTTTTGACCTCTGACTGTTGTAACCTATTTTTGACCCACTTCCCGACCTCCAATTTTAGTTCTAGTTTCTTGCATTAGAAAGCCACTTCATTTACCTTTTCAGGGATACTTGGATCGCATCTTGAATGTTCCTAGAACTCCCGATATGATCAAAACAATTGACTCAAAATTCTGCCCAGTTTTTAAAAACGGGTTTAACAAAATCAACCTCATTAATTAACCTTAATCCCTCTAATTACAAGCCCTAATTCATGTAATCATCCTAATATGATTCTTACAACATTAATTCACTGTTTTTAAAATTAAACCTAACCTAAATCCATCATAAGATGATCAATTAAACATAAAAATAATTTAATTAAAAAGATTTAAAAAGGTTTTACCTTTAATTTAATGGAAGATGAAAAAAAAACCATGAAAACCCTAAAAACACTCCCAAACCGTCAACCTTTATTTTTTTCTCCAGGGATTATGATGGATTTGATCTACTTAAAATCCTTATATAGTTTTTTTTCAAGAATCCTAGCCCAATACAACCCACTTTCCTTTTTCTCTTTTTTTCCTTTTTTCCTTTCTTTCTTGCGTCTAAACCGACTAACACCCCCTTAATTTTCGTTTTTTTTTCTTTTTATTATTAATATATGTATTAATAATATTACCTTAATTTTACTTAATTTATTTCAGCTCCTAAAGCCTCCAAAACCCCAAAACCGTAAAACTAGTCAGTTTTTACGCGTTTTACCGTAAAAGACGTAAAATATACACTTTTATAAATAAATCTCAAATTATGAAATAAACTTTATAACTAAGTCCTAAATGACTTAAAACCATCCCGAAAAATATTCATATGGATAATTACCTCACCCGAGACCTCTAAATGCTAAACCGTAAATACTAAAAAAAAATACTATTACTATAATACTTATACGTATACGTAAACACCACAATATCACCATTTTCATTTCATAGTCACTAATTGTGAGCTCATGAACATGAAATAACCGTTCCTCGATTTACCTATGAGTACTTCTATACTCATAAACGATAACCACACCAACCTCGTTCACACAAAATAAACACGTAATCACACAAATCAAGTAAGCACACATAAAATAACCTAAAAGTAAGACCAAGTGACAAACCCAAAACCACGGTTGTCACATCACTCCCTCCTAATAGAAATCTCGTCCCGAGATTCACTCCCAAACTCAAACTTATTCTCAGCAAACAAACGAGGATGCATATTGTTGGAAATACGTTTTACGTATTTATGAAGGATCGGTCGCTCCAACGATAATTATGTAATAGGCTCGTGGTCTACTTAATAATGTATAGTCCATATAGCCCACATGTAGGGTGGGCTATATATATACCCCTCCTAGCATGTTAGGAGGGGGTTGGTCATTCATTCATTTCACACTTTCATTAATCTAATCTTACTTTCTCTCTCTACTTTTCTTCCCTCTCCTTTCTCTCTCTACAACCAATCTCCTTCTTCCCCATCTCTTCCACCAAATCCATAGATCTAATCCATCATTTACCAAATCCTTAGAATTAGTAGGCCTTCAATTGGTATCAGAGCCATGGTTGAATCTTAGGATTTGCTTATTTTTCATCTTTTGATTTGGTGGTAAAAATCCTTTCTTTTCTAATTTTCTATCCATCTTTTCATCATTTTGATCAATTTTTTATCAATTTTTTATAAATTTTTATCAATTTTTTTTTATTATTATCAGTTTTATTCTTTTTTCGTATGTTTTTTTTACCATCAGTTTTTGATTATCAGTTTTTTAGTATCATTTTATCAATTTTTTTTAAATAATCAGTTTTTCTTTTTCAATAATAAGTTTTTTATAATCACATTTTTTTTAATTTTTTTAATCAAGTCAAGTTTATCTATTTTTTTATTCAGTCAAGTTTTTTTATTCAGTCGTTCTTTTTTTCATTTTTTAATCAATTTTTTTTAATCAGTCACTTTTTAATTATTTTTAATCAAATTTTTTTTAGATCAGTTATCAGTCCAAAGGTTTTTTCTTGGTCAAAACAGTCCATGTGTCCAATCCAAACAGTCCAAAATTGTCAAGTATCATCTGTCTTTTTCCATCAGTCTTTCAATTTTTTTGAGATCGAACGATTTCATTTTTCAGCATAAGAGAACTTTCCGAATAGACAACACTTTCCGCATGACAAAAAATTCCGCATGACAAAAAGTTCCGCATGACAAAAAGTTCCGCATAGACAAAGTTCCGCATAGACAAAGTTCCGCATAGACAAAGTTCCGCATAGGGAAAGTTCCGAATAGGGAAAGTTCCGAATAGGGAAAGTTCCGAATAGGGAAAGTTCCGAATAGGGAAAGTTCCGAATAGGGAAAGTTCCGAATAGGGAAAGTTCCGAATAGGGAAAGTTCCGAATAGGGAAAGTTCCGAATAGGGAAAGTTCCGAATAGGACTCTCATTTGACTCCCTCGACACACTTAACACTCTCTCAAAACCTTTAGACTTAACCAAAACTTCTTAGACTCACCCAATCACACCCATTTCGACATCATCACCCTCACACCTCTCGTCTAAAAACTCTCCCTCACATTCTCTAGACACACAGTCCCTCAAATTCTCGACCCCCCAAACACAACCTCTTGACTGCCACCAACAGTTTCACAAACTCGACAACCCTCTCGTACAACCTACCCACCCTCACTCTCTCGACAACTAAACTGACCCAAACACAAACTCACCCCTCACACCCTCGAACACACCCTCGACTCCATCCCAAACCCACCCTCGTCACAAACACACCCTCAAAACACATACTCTTTATCCGAAAAAGATTGTTTTTAAACAAAAAGACTGATTTTTTACAATAAGCCACAAAAACTCTCGATCTCACTTTTATTCAAAAGGATCATTGATCCAAGACTCATCACAGAATGACGCTACAGATGAAGAGAGGGACTCAACAGAAAAATTAAAAGAGGACCTACCCGAGACCGTATACACGATCTTGACGCCGCTTCTTTGTTTAAGTGATCATTACTCGAACAAGTATAACCCCGACCTTATAACTGACGTTATTTGACTTTGATTGAAAGGATATTCAAGTGGTGTACTCGTTTGATTTAAGATAAACTAATTTGTGGTGAAGGTTTAGAGGAGTAGATTTGCGGCTGTTTTGAAGTATTTGGGCGAGGAGAGAGAGTTTCAGTGTTTGGGAGAGAGAGACGGAGGAGTTATCTGTGAGAGAGAGATAGGTTTTGTCTTGGAGAAGGGAGATAAGGTTTCAAGGGACGGAGATAACAAGAGAAATTTTTGGGAATTGATATATTGTGGGGCGGAGGTTACAAAGAGATTTTTGGGGCCACGTGTTTTAACTGGACGGAGAAAACAAGGGAGCATTTTTAATATCTGTTTTATTTTGTTACACGTTTTATTTCCACATTCTAAATATATCAGAAAACGATTTTTTTTTATCACATTCTAAATATATCAGATTTTTTTCTTTTATTTCCTTTTTCTATTTTAGTTATGTTGTTTACACATTTAAATTTGTGTAACTTCCAGCGTTTTAGTCAAGTTTGGGAAAAGTTTTAATCAAATTTTTCTACTTTTTAGTTTAAATTTCAAATTTTTCTAATTTGTTTAGTTTAAATAGATAATCACAATTTTCTTTTTTAAAATAAGTTAATTTTTTATATTAATTTTTTGGCAAAATCGTATTGAGGCGGGTATTTTAATAGAATTAACGTGGAAAAATATTTGACGGGTTCAAATTTTTCTGGCCGGATTTGAAGTCAAATTTACGAGTGACAGTAACGGGATATATTTTTAGCAATTACGGATTTTTGATCGGGTTTTATTCATAATCTTTTGAGCCGATAACAATTTTTGAGCCGAGTCGTCTTGTTCAAACCCGACAACAACAACAGCCACATCGTTTTTCCTCGATTACCAATGGAATCGTTAAAATCGACACTTAAAGAGGGAGAATCGCATCACGTGCAAGCCAACGCTAGGGAAAGTGGTATAACTTCATTTCGAATGCTTCAGTATCATCTAGTTAATCTTTCACGGATTCAAGGAGGGAGCGAATTTGTGACAATCTTTGGACAAGATCGTCATGTATTCATCGACTCAATGTTCACCACTTTGACCGAACTCGCCGAGCAACTCAACCGTGACAACTTTAATCAATCTGCATCGTCACTTGCTTATAAGGCTCTTGTGACATAACTCACACCTTTCCTCCAATTCAATATCATCAAGCCTGAAAGCTCAGTGATTTGCCAGTCATTTCTTCGAGATACACATACCGAGCTTCGAGTTTTCCGTGATACGATTTTGAAACTCATGTCATCAGTCTCGTCTTCAATTTATGAAAGATCTCGACTTCAGCAAGGGTATGATAATGGAGTGCAAGACTCTTCGATGCAAGAGGAAACTGGTCATACGGTTGACAACTTGGAGCCTAACGATGGCAAGAGCACGGATTCAGAAGGACAACATGATATCAGTGGCACGTCGGGGAATGTTCACGAGATTTCTCTTGATGACACCTTACCCATTTATGACGAAGAGCCTGCAAACATGGTACAATGTGATGTTGGTTATGATGTATATGCTGATAACATGCCGCATATTGAGCATTCTGAACCTAAGTATGACAAACATGGGATGGAAAAGAGTGATAGAAATACCACTTCTGATTCATCCGATGTAAGTCATAATGGGGGAGAGATTGTTCAGAATGCTATAGTACATCATGAAAATTGTATTATAACTGCTTCATTGTCTGCTTCTGATTCCAAGATTAAAGAGCTCGAAACGATCGTAGCTCGGCAATCAAAAGATCTTGAGGATGCCAAACTTGAATTTTCTAAGAAAAAGGTCAAATTTGAAACATACTTTGAATAACTTGAAAAATCAAACGTTGTTCTTGAAAGACAATTGGATCAAACTGTTTTAGATTCTAAAGCTGAAAAGGATAATCTTTTGAAACAAATTCAACTGCTTGAATCTAAGTTGGCATCCCAAGATAACGTGCTCAAAGAGAATGAGAATTTAAAAGCCCAAGTACAGGAAAAGGTATTTGCTATAGCTGCGTTGAAAAACGAGTTAAGGAAAAATAGAGGAACTAGTGTGGACACTAAGCTTGAAAAACCATCAATCTTGGGGAAACCGCCTACAAATCAGTTCGTCAGACAACCGATTGTCAGACAACCTACTGCATTTAGATCCGAGCGACCACAATCCTCGAGACCGCGGTTTGCCTCCCAAGTTGATTTGGTTCATCTTATTAGACCAGTCACTCCTGCAACTAGGCCCAATGTGATCACTCCAGCTTTAGCAAGACCAAATCATATGATTGCCTCTAGTTTCCCTAAAAATATCAAGACCACGTCTAGAACCAGTTCAAATGACGTTTGCCACAAATCTGGTCAAAGGGAAGCTATTGAAAAGACACATGTAAGAGATAGCAATGTCCAACCTAGTCAGATGCCTTCTAGATTACCCAACACTGCTAACCGTAGCATGCCATCTTCTAGGAGCATCGATCAATCATCTAGGAATTATTCAGACATTAAATATGCTACTTGTAAAACATGTAGAAAATGTGTCTTTACGGCAAATCATGATGCTTGTGTCAAAAAATTACTTGATGAGGTGAACTCCCGTGCTAAAATTAAGTCCCAGTGGATAGCTAAAATCAAACCCTTTGGTAAAGTTTGGCGCCCCACTGGTAGAACCTTTACTCTTGTAGGAAACGAGTGCCCTTTAACTAGGATAGTCTCTGATTCTACGAAAACTACTAGGGAGGAAATTGCAAAGGATGATACATCACTTAAGCCTGAACTTAAGGTTTTCTATAAAAGGAAACGTTTGCCAGCCCAGACTAGTGAATCATCTACTCAGGTCGCCTCTGAAACAAGTAAAGCCAACTGTGAACCCCCATGTGCTTCTATAATTGATATTGCTAACCCACGTCAAAGCATGCAAATTCCTAATGAGACTGCAGGTACCAAAGTTGATGTTCCAAAAGAACGAAGCGGTCCAATCGTTGTGTACCGTTCAACTAAGGACACTCTTAGAGTTTGGTTGCTGAAGAAGCAGATATCAGAGAAACAAATGTCTCAGGGGATTCATGGTTAAGCTGCAAATAGGACTTATAGTCACGTCACAGAATATAACTCGATCTTCAAAGAAAGGAAAGTTTATCGCCGATGATAAACTTATCCTAAAAACGAGAAATTCATTTTTCTCGGGCATGAGCTTATATCAAAAAAACATTCCAAGTTTTTAAGCTCATGCATTATGGTTTATCATTAAATATCAGATGGTAACCCGTGCTTCAAATAAAGGAAAGTTTATCGCCGATGATAAACTTATCCTTACAACGAGAAAGTAAATTTTCTCGGACACGAGCTTACATTTAAAACCATTCAAAGGTTTTAAGCTCGTGTACACGACTTCTAAGTAAATGTCAACTTAGGACTCGTTCTTCAGATAAAAGGAAAGTTTATCGCCGATGATAAACTTATCCTTAACAACGGGAAGTTCACAACTTCTCGGACTTGAGCTCGCTTTTAAGATATTCAACATCTTAAGCTCAAGTAATTGTTTTTCAAAACTTTGAACACAATTTTTCGAGAATTTCTCAAAAGGTTTTTCTAAATCTTTCAAAATTGTGTGTTCAAAAACGTTTTGATAAAACGAGCATGTCTTCTGGAATCGATAATATTTACGATCCTAGAAATGTCATTCAATAATGACACGGGGTTGTAAATAAAGTTCGAGCAGAAGTTCAAACTTTTAAAACATGCTCAAAATGGCTTGCTATTATTTCAGATAGCAACCCGTTTTTCATAATCAAGTCAAGCATTTCACCGGAAAGCTTTGACTCAACAACAAGAATTAATTTTCTCGGGGACGTGACGAGGTGACCATCATTCGTGAACAAGAACCATGTGCTTCTTTCATATGCTGTTCTCCATTATTCAGGTCCAACCTCGTACATTGCTAATCTTGTGAATTCATTATTATATATGATCTTTGCACGTAATAAATACCTTACACTTGTGTTTAAAAGGTATTTAATTTACGTTTCAAGTACACCCTCATTAATTTGAGGGGGAGCTTGTTAAAATCATGAAGATAATTGGATTTGCATTTTTCTTCCCAAATTTTCTTAAAATACTATTAAATCAATTGATATTAAAAACATCGATTGGGTTAATATTTTTAATATGGGGGAGAAAATGTGATTTAATATGGGATATGATCAATCATAAATGGTTTGACTTAACGTGTGAGCTCATCCCGACATGTGCGAAATGTTTTCGAATATCGTAGCATATGTTAAGGGGGAGCAAAATGGATTTGCACTTCAAAATGGATTTCATGGTGACATACACTTACCCAAAACATCTCTATTCACGACGATGAAGGTTGTGTTGACATAAGGATGGTAGGATAGGTTAAAGTCCAATGATTTCTCTAGAACCGGAGGAATCTTCCCAAGGACATTCCATAGCTAGAAATAGTAGTCCTTAGGAAAGATGGAGAAAGATTGTGAACGTAGCTGAATGCCGACCAAGTACTTAAGTTAGCACTGGAACAATCACAACAAGGTGCTAGTGATGACGTATTGGTAAGCATTGAAGGGGTTGAAGAATGAAAAAGAATTGTAAAGATAAAGGGTGTAAAGAAAGAAGCCCTCCTTACAACCTTAGGCAGAAACCGGGTCAATTCATATGCTATTGAGATCATTTTTGCTAATGATTCTCGGTATTGAAGAAAGACATCATGGACCCAGTGATGCAATGCACAACCCTTCCCAGCTAACTCAAATATCTCTCAAAAGGTATTTGTTTTAATCACACGGAGATCAACACATTATCTACTAGTTTATTCACTCCGAATAAATTGGTATTGAAAAGGTGGAACTCCTCTCCAGCCTCCGATCACTAAAAATCCAAAATGCACGATCGAGTCTAGAGCCATTTGAGATCATCAAATATCTCATTAGGACACACTTTCATATCTACTTGCTTCTTCACACACTGTGAAAAGTAAGAAAGTTCTTAAGAGTCCTACGCAAAATCTTCATGATCTTGCCTGAACATCCGAGTAATACGAAAGTATTTACAATGAAGATGGAAATCCTTCTTGAGCGAATATCAAAAAGCTCATGGTAGGTGACTTGTGCGATTCTTTATGAATCAAACTTGTGATAACTGGAAAGCAACAGTGGTTTAATTCTTAAATGAATTTAAACACGTTCCAGGCCTCTACGCATTATCATATGATCTTGCCAGAACACTCAGAGTGATTCTTTATTGATCACAGTGACGAGTGGAAATCCTTCTAGTGTTAACATCAAACAGCACTTGGTAGGTAACTTGCAAGATTCTATATGAATCAAGCTAGTGACAACTGGAAAGCAACGATGGTGCGGTTCTTAATTGAACTTCACTTGTTCCAGGAACATGAATTGACGGCTTCAAATCATGCGGATAATATTATCCAAATGATTCACTCTTTACGTTCGCAGTCAGCTTTGGACAGTCGAGTAAAGAGAACGGGTTTACCCGCGAAATCTTGTCAAGGAGGTTCTTTATTGAAACTACCTGTCACAAGTACGATATGTAATATCGTCCAACGGTCTTCACCGACCGGAGGTAAAATGCTACCGAATTAGAATGAAATGTTCAAGGCCATTTCATCCGTGTATATGGTTTGTTGCTAACTGTCTTATGCAGCGTAACAAGAAGGTGGCAATGCAGTGTACAATCCAAAAGAAGTCGTCACCACATGCTTGTACTACATACACTTAGTACTTCAACAAATTCAAGAAAGTCTGAAGGTCAAGTCTTCCGCTGTATCAAACTCTGAAGCTTTCAAGAATTTAAAGGTATAAGTATGTGGAACATGAAGTCAGAAGAGGCAAATTTCACAAGTGATGAATGCACAAGGTCAAGGCAAGGAAACATGCTCAAGACTAAAGTCAAAGATCATATCAAGCATATTCACAAGAACAAGATCGAAGACTCAAGCATAGATGCTAGGTTTAAGATTTTGTAAAATGGTGTGACCTCCCTTAGGGGGAGATTGTTGGAAATGTATTTTCCCAAAGAAAGTCTCGGTCACATCATTATTAGCATAGATCACGAGCTATAGAATATTTAGAACTTTGTAACTTGGAGCGACCTCCCTTAGGGGGAGATTGTTGGAAATACGTTTTACGTATTTATGAAGGATCGGTCGCTCCAACGATAATTATGTAATAGGCTCGTGGTCTACTTAATAATGTATAGTCCATATAGCCCACATGTAGGGTGGGCTATATATATACCCCTCCTAGCATGTTAGGAGGGGGTTGGTCATTCATTCATTTCACACTTTCATTAATCTAATCTTACTTTCTCTCTCTACTTTTCTTCCCTCTCCTTTCTCTCTCTACAACCAATCTCCTTCTTCCCCATCTCTTCCACCAAATCCATAGATCTAATCCATCATTTACCAAATCCTTAGAATTAGTAGGCCTTCACATATCCCTGATAAAACCTTCACGTTCAAACGTGAACTCAGTTTACAAAATAATCTCAACCAACAACACATGAGCCTTAACCGTCAGCGAGGAAACTTATCAAAACCATAAAGTTATGTAACCAGCCTAACTAAATCTCGCAGCTCATCAAACAAGAACTGTCTTGAAACCAAGTTAGGAGCCGTCACATAACTCAACGGGTTTAAAACTGTCACCCCGATTTCAGTCTTACTCATAAATACCATAAATCAAAACTCATCAAAATATAACCACGTATAATAAGGTCTAAAGAACTCTCAAATTCCTTCCCAACTCATCTCTATGTTAACCCTCCAAGTGTTCATTACCGCAAAATACCCAAAACACGAGTTTAAACCATGTTGTCCGAAAATTAACCTTGAAATCAACACTTGTACAATTAATTCGACCAAGCTACTGACTTCCAATTACGAAACTTTCTGAATATTTGAAAAGTATGTTCCGAGTGCATAATATTAGGCTTTTGAATCACCCAAAAACCTTTAAAAACGAATAAGTTATGACCAAAACGATTTTTCTCAAAATCTGCCTAGGCCTTAGCGACAGTTTCTGACAGTTAGCGACATATTTTGACAGTTTAGCGACAGTTTCTGCCTACTCCGATTTATACCAAAAAAAAGAACGATTTTTTAAACCCTAAAACCCCCCATTAATTACCAAAACTAGAACCTAATTTATTTTAATTCCAGAAAATTAAAACTCTATTAATTACATGATTTTGACATATTTCACTAAATAAGAACAAAATTTTTAACTTAAGAACAATAACTTTAGGTGATCAAAACCAAAATATTTTAAAATAACTGAGTCATGCTTATATGTTAAAGAATTTATATTCCACCTTATTTGAAACATGATCCCGACACTTCCTTATTTCATCGACTACCAACAACTATTTTTTTTTTCAATTTGCAAGTTCTATTTTTTTTACCATGTATAACTCGAAACAAAAGACATCGTTACCCCAAAAAGAAATCTCCACCATCTCAAAATCCATCACGCCAAAAGTACCGTACAAACAAACACGTGAAATGAGGACCCGAGAAATGCGCTACTACAGAAGTTGAACATCTCAAAGAGAAACGAGCTAGCAACCATCCCAAGAATACAACCGATAAGTAAAAAATAATTTTACATACATAGGCATAAGCATACATACACTCAAATCCATCCAACATATACTATACAAGCATATATTAACTCTCTTTCATGCAATCATACTTGAAACTCCAGTGGTGTTGTGGCACATATATAATTATGTAGGCCTCCATAATTATACATGTCCCCTTTCACCAATGTACTCCCTCCTATGATGACACTTATAAGAAATTAATACTACACATCACACATAATCCATCAACTCACAAGCACATAACTACACAAAATAAGGTCCAAAACTCCATCTATTAAAATAACATAGCCAATGCATGAAACACATAAAATCGTAGTCCAGTTGAACCAGCGTAGACAAAATTCAAAATGTATAAAGAACATGAAAACAAAATTAAGCGAAATCCAACAATGACTAGTGTATACGACCATGGTTCCACCCGCACTAATCAAAACTCGTAAAGAAAATAACATGTAGTTAAGTATGAACCATAGTAGTTCATAACCTAACAAATACTGCGAAAATAATATTCAAACACATCAATTACAATAAAATGCACACATACTCCTATGACGCCTATATGCAGGGACCCTTAAGCTATAGACTAGGCTACACGACTAGGCAACCTAATTCTCTATAACCATTGTCTCTGATACCATTCTGTCACACCCCACCATGGCGGAATATGGGGCGCGACGTATGGATATCATCACAACATGGCGTGTCTATAGAGATAACTATATGAAATAAGAAATGTCATAAAATGGAGACACAAAGTCATGAGAATATCTCATCAGACTCAGGAGTCTAGGTAAGTAGGTAACAGTCCTACCGCTTACCCAAGACAAACAAATAACATAACTAAACAAATATATGTGCCACAGTATCACTTATTTAAATGAGCAAATAAAAACTAAGAAGGAAACGAGGATTCTCCTTCTACATGCAATCCTAAGCTTCTCCAATTCTAGCCACTTATGTTCTCATGCTTAACCATAGTATCACCTGAAAGAGACACTAAAACACGTCAACATAAAGTTGGTGAGAGTCATAGGTTTAGACTCCAACGCTAAATCAGTTACAAGCTGTGAATAACAATCATCAACCAAAGAACATATGGACAATGTGTTACAAATATGCATTAACAACTATCAATCAAGATTAATCATACCAAACCAATCCAAGGATCCTACCTTTCCAAACAACATCATGGTACCATAGATGATCACACTATGTACCTATCCCAAGGCCACTACCTTGGCAAACCACAAGGCCACTACCTTGTCAAACCACAAGGCCACTACCTTGTCAAACCACAAGGCCACTACCTTGTCAAACCACAAGGCCACTACCTTGTCAAACCACAAGGCCACTGCCTTGTTAAACCACAAGGCCCCTACCTTGTCAAACCACAATAACTGAGACGGCACGTGTCCCCCGATCCAAATCATACACAATCAAAAATCACATAGCAGTTAATCACATAATGTACACACAAGTCCATCTCAAATCACAAACACATTCACAGCATTAATTTAGAAAATAACTCAACACAGTGTCTCTTCCATCCTATCTGGAAGTCAAAATCAATATTAAACATGGGACTATGAAACTCACCTGATAGCTTCTTCACAAGTCCTCGCACTAGCAACAAGCTAACAAACCAAAAACACGAAATCAATACACGAACCTATCACTAAGATGGCCCGTCAACCTATGATGGACATCTAGTCTATTCCCATATAAAAACTTCATTGATAAGCTCTAACCATCCCATTACCCTTCCTTAACAAGTCCTTAACTTGGTTAAGTTTAATAACTATCCCGTTCATAATTTTACACAAAACAGTCCCAGTTTTAGGTCTCAAAACTTTAAGTCAAACGTCCACTTAAACATACCCATGGTTTCTGTAAAAGGAATATTCACACGTTTATGCATGTTAGCTAAAACCTCCCACTTGCCCTAACCTTAAAGCTACTGTTAAGGCCCAGATATATGTGTATATATTGCTACCTATCCAGAATTCACTGATTTTAAACGTATGAAAAGTTCATTACCATTAGAGGGTCTTACCCTAAACCACAATCTTATCCCAAGTGCAGATCCTTACTACAATATATATGTTCGTGAGAAGATCCCAATGCAACCCTAAGTACCCCAAACAACCCAAAACTTAAAAAGAAAACAGGCTGAATTTAAAACTGTTTTGACCTCTGACTGTTGTAACCTATTTTTGACCCACTTCCCGACCTCCAATTTAGTTCTAGTTTCTTGCATTAGAAAGCCACTTCAATTACCTTTTCAGGAATACTTGGATCGCATCTTGAATGTTCCTATAACTCCCGATATGATCAAAACAATTGACTCAAAATTCTGCCCAGTTTTTAAAAACGAGTTTAACAAAATCAACCTCATTAATTAACCCTAATCCCTCTAATTACAAGCCCTAATTCATGTAATCATCCTAATATGATTCTTACAACATCAATTCACTGTTTTTTAAATTAAACCTAACCTAAATCCATCATAAGATGATCAATTAAACATAAAAACAATTTAATTAAAAAGATTTAAGAAGGTTTTACCTTTAATTTAATGGAAGATGAAAAAAAAATCATGAAAACCCTGAAAACACTCCCAAACCGTCGACCTTTATTTTTTTCTCCAGGGATTATGATGGATTTGATCTACTTAAAATCCTTATATAGTTTTTTTTCAAGAATCCTAGCCCAATACAACCCACATTCCTTTTTCTCTTTTTTCCTTTTTTTCTTTCTTTCTTGCGTCCAAACCGACTAACACCCCCTTAATTTTCGTTTTTTTTTTCTTTTTATTATTAATATATGTATTAATAATATTACCTTAATTTTGCTTAATTTATTTCATCTCCTAAAGCCTCCAAAACCCCAAAACCGTAAAACTAGTCAGTTTTTACGCGTTTTACCGTAAAAGACGTAAAATATACACTTTTATAAAAAATCTCAAATTATGAAATAAACTTTATAACTAAGTCCTAAATGACTTAAAACCATCCCGAAAAATATTCATATGGATAATTACCTCACCCGAGACCTCTAAATGCTAAACCGTAAATCCTAAAAAAAATACTATTATTATAATACTTATACGTATACGTAAACACCACAATATCACCATTTTCATTTCATAGTCACTAATTGTGAGCTCATGAACATGAAATAACCGTTCCTCGATTTACTTATGAGTACTTCTATACTCATAAACGATAACCACACCAACCTCGTTCACACAAAATAAACACGTAATCACATAAATCAAGTAAGCACACAAAAATAACCTAAAAGTAAGACCAAGTGACAAACCCAAAACCACGGTTGTCACAGTACTTATGCATTTATCATCACATTCGGGTCCAGCATACTGAAAACAACTTGTGTTCAATTTATAAAACTAGCATGTATCCCCCTCGCGGGTTTATAAATTATTTCTAAATGAAATTTAAATGCGAGGCTATGAACTCACCTTAGTGACATCGATATCAAACAAAAAGAACGATCAAAATATAGTGACATGAGTGAAACGATGAAATAAGATAAGCCGAGAAACCACCAGCTTCTAACAACGACCTAAAATAAAGTTGACGTGTCTTAGAGATATAAACGACAATAATAAACGGGTTTTACATAGGTTATCTAAAATATATAGTTTGGACTGGCTTTGAAAGGCATAAAATGACAAAAAGACTAAAAGTGTCACTTTAAGAATCTATAATGTTTATATGTCTATAGATTTAAAGGTTAGGGACAAAAATTGTCAATTTGCATTAGAATTGCATGAAAATGACGTAGGAGTCATATTCTTCATTCTCTTTTGCAAATTACATATCATAGAAAATTTCAACGCATGGTTTTTGTTTTTGTTTATTTCGTTCGAATAGTAAAACCGATAGCAAATCGTAATATTGGATCGATATCGAATAATACCTTGGCTTCACGTCGGGATACGAGTGATTTGGAGTTGTGAGGCATGAGAATAAATGCGGACGAACACGAATACTAATGAAGTTAAAATCTGCCCGAGTTAAACCGGCCCTCGATAAGAAAACCAAAGCTCAAACCATACCGGTATGAACCAACACCATGATTGACCCCGAACCGAAATATATAATAAATCCTAACCGGCGCTTTATCGACATAGGGGGTGTTTGTATGTGCGGTTAGAATGAGATTATCTCCAAATCTCAGTTTTAAAATGGAGATAACTTAAAAAAAAGTGTTTGGGTAATAAATGGAGATAAATGATTATTTGCGTTTAGAAGCTTCAAAATGGAGTTTTGAAAAAGTTAGTGGAGAGCTACTTATTTCATTTTCAAAATGGAGTTTTTGAAAAGTAAGCTTTTAAAATGAAGTTTATTATCAAATAATCAAATTTGTCAAACACTAAAAAAAGTGATTATTTAATTTTTGCGATTTCAAACTGGAAATCAACTCCAAACACTATTTTTTAAAATGGAGTTTTCAAATTGATGATTTTTCAAAATGGAGTTTTCAAAATGAATAATTTGTTTTCAATAAGCACATCCAAACACCCACATAATAAGATGTGATGTCGAGAAAATTTTCCATTCTTATCATATTCACCAAGACCCTCCTTAAACATGATCGGTCCGACAATTTCTGTATCTCGATGGATGGTGGAGCATGAACATCATAATAGTCAGGTGAACGAACCAACGCCTTTTACATGAACACCAATCGATCGAATTTTGAGGTAAATGGAATACGGTGTATCTTTATTTGCGCATAAACTAAGAACTACAACTATGACTTGGATTCTTTTCTTAAAAAAAGAACTAAAATTATGTGATTGAGATAATAAGGGAGATTGCTACGTGTCTTTTGAAATTGATATTTCTATATGTGAAATAGACGTGTAAACATAATGTGACACGTGTTTTATGGGTAGTACGGATGAAAGTATAGAAAGCCCGTGTACTAGACTAAGGAGGTGTTTGGTTTAACTTATATAACGTAAGCCGATTTCGGCTTATATTATATAAGCCTCAGTTTTATGGTTTATGGGCTTATATAAGTTTGTTATATCATGATAAACTTATATAAGCTCACAAGTCTCAAAATAAGCTACAAAATTTAAGGCTTACGTTAGATAAGCCAAAAATAAACTATATTTCGGCTTATATTTCATAAACCCTAATTTTTTAAGCTTGTAGGTGACTTATGGGCTTATATAAGTTTATGATATCATCACAAACTTAGATAAGCCTATAAATCTATAAATAAGCTACCAAATTGAGACTTATGTTATATAAGCCGCAATCGGCTTACGTTATATAAGCTAAAACAAACAGGCTCTAAATATTCTTCAGCGTTAAGGATTATATATCAATACTTTCTCATAATTTATAAATGCGGGTATTATTAAAATCCAAATGTTTTTAAATTTACGTGATTTGAAAGTTATGCATAAAACAAAACAAAAATAAACGCTCAATATAAAGTAAAAACATCGACATTCAGAGAACATTTGTCTCATGGTTAAAATATTTAAAGGTTGTACACTTGACGTAATTTAATGATAAAGCGTTATTATTGTTTATGCTACAATTTTGCCGATAAACCAAAGAATAAAATATTATTGTAAAAATAAATATGTTGAATGAACATTGGAATAAATAATAACTTGGAAAAATATATTAATTATCGTATCATGGGCGGACATAATTAAATGAAGAATTATGAACGAGACACGTTTAAATACATTCGACAAACAATTTAATTGATAAATCAAAAAATTAATTTTTTTCATAAAATAACCTATTATAAATAAAACTCGGGGAATAAAATAATGGCGCGAAAGGTACGAGATATTATAGGTAACAAATAAACAGGTTTTGTTTGTTAATATTTTGTAAAAACTGCTTTAAACAATCAGTAGGCTGTAACTAGTCAGTTTTGTGATTTCTTGGTTCTTAATTTGGTCACCTGTTAGTTTAAGTTGGAATTTAGAGCTGTGTGTTGCTTATATGTGATTTGGTGGTTATTTGAACAAGTTATGGTGGTGAGAATCTCACCATTTTGCATATTAAACCAGCAATACATGCTCAGACCTGCCATGCAATATCAGTAACTGTACTCTGCCTGTTTTTGTTTGATTTGTGTATTGGATATGTTGTTTTTACTTTTGTTGTGACTCCCCACAACCCACCTGGTTGTGGGGGTGTCCTTGGTTCTAAAAATTCCATCAAACAAGCTTGATTCGACCATCTTTGTGTTTTCTGTGACCAAGCAGTGGGAAAAAGTTCCCACTGCTAAGCTTATCTTTCCCACTGCTGCACAAAAGGACAAAGGATTGTGAGGTGTCCTTGTCGCATATTGTTGTTTTTGTCTTTAGTGGGCAAAAATTGTCCTTTTTCATTATTTTTAATTTTCCCTATTTTGTTATTTTATTTTATGAATTTTCATTGAGTTTGTTTTTATTTTACTGTTCATTTGTTATTTTTTAGATTTAATTCAATTTAAATTAGTTTTTATTAAACTATTTTTTTGTCTTTTAGTGCAAAAAAGTAATATTTTTAAGTTTTTCAAATTTTCATAGTTTCAGTTTAACATTTAAGATTTTTAGTTAAAAAAGTTTACTGTTTACTTTATTTTATTATTTTTAGATTTAATTTAATTTTAAATAGTTTTTAATTCAAATTGTTTTGTCTTTTAGTGGTAAAAATTATTGTTTTCAACTTTTTAAATTTTCTACTGATTAATAATATAAATAGGATTTTTGAAACATTAAAATTAATTTTAGCATTATTTTATTATTTTTAATCATTATTTTAGTTTATAAAGTGTTTTTAGCATTTAAAAAATAGAAACATAGTTTTTAAAATTTGAGAAAAATAATTTTTAGTGTTTAAATAATATAAGTGAGATATTTATTTGATAAAATAATATTTTGGGCTTTTTCTTAATTATATTTAATTTTAGTGTTTTAATTAGCATTTAAAACTGAATATTTAATTAATAAAAGGTTTTAAAATTTATTTATTGGATTTTTATTCTTATTTATATTATTTTAAACTTAGTTTTAATTTTTAATTAATTTTTAGCTTAAAATTTTAATTTTGTCGCGTTTTACGTATTTACGTCATTCGTTTTACGTTTTACGTCGTAGTGTAATCGTAGTGTAACTCGTCTTTACTTTTTCTCTCTCTAACCTAAAAACGACACTAATCCAAACTTAATTTTTATATAATTGTCACACAACTCATACACCTCCTTCGAGAACGAACACATTTGTCGATCTTTACGGTTTTCCTAAACCGTCGAGTTTAATACTTGCCGCTCATACGCATTTTTCCTAAAACGTGTACGATTTTACTATATCATTGGATAAAGGTGATTTAATCTGTTACTAAAAGGTACGCAATTCTATTGTTTATGTTAATTACTAGTCTATACGTTATTCTTTATTCCGCTGCGTACTCGTGTTATTAATATGGTTAAGTGTTACTTAAATTCTAACAGTTGCATCACGAGTCATTCGTATAGCCTTTAATTACATAAAAAAATGAAATAGATAAAATCGTGTAAACTTACTATGATTTGTTTGAATTATTTTATTTGATGATTAGGTTTTCATAAACCCTAACTAGGGTTAATAAAATTAATTAGACAATCCTAAGTTGTATGCAATTTTTGTTGATAAATATGTTGTTAATTGTTAATTAGTCGTTATTTATGACGTTGTTAATTATCATGTGTTATTGTTTAATTGAAGTCATGATTGAGGCGGTATGCATGAAGTATGTGATTAAATTTTTAATTGGCTGTATGTTTTAGGTTAATGTTTATTTTTTTTTTCTTTTGATTATAATTGTTGTATATCATGGTTCAAGCAAATGGTTTTTCGAAAAATAAAAATAAACCGAACTAAAACTATATGATATTTGATTTATTATAATCTTGTTCTTGCATGATCACATGAGGCAACAAATTAGTCGCCCTTACATGGTTTTAAATCTAAGTTACGTCGTGATTAACAAAATCAAGTTTATAATGTGCTTTCTATTTTAAAGTTGTAAAAATTTTTTAATGACGAAATTTGCAAAAGTATTATCTACTTGCAAGGCTAAGGTTCGGGAAGACTCATCAAGACTTCAGTCTTGTAGATACCATTTCCTTGTAATACCAAACTACTTGTAGTTTCCTTACCTTGGATACTATTTAGGAAGCCGTGAATGGTATAGGGTTTGAATGATTTTATTCATTCTTTAATATTTTTCCGTGATAAAATTAAACTTCTTTAAATAGAATACACGTTGAATCGTTAATTTTTATGATATCACTCTTTATACAATTGAATTACGAGTTAAATATGTGATGTCTATAATTAATTAATTGACTAAATTTTATAAATTATCGTGATACAAAGATGTTGTATGCTTCTTTATACATGTTTTTGAAATTATCAAAATTTGTACCCTTTGAAATAAGTTTATTTGCCATCCAACGTGTAAAAGCACTTGAACTTACTCTTTTACCATACGTGGGACGGTGGTCATTTTGTAACCCAAGGTGATATAATACACTCGATTGTGAAACGTCGGTGCTATATAATCATGATTTTTGGTTGGATGAGTTAAGCAAGTTAAGATAGGTGAGACCTTAACTCGTGGCAATATATGGGATAAAATGCTCGCTTTTTCACTTTTGAATTGTCACAAGTGATGTAAATAAAGTTGAGTCCCATAACTCTAGAAGTTGTGTTGGATGCAATTATTGAACGTCAATTACCCTTTTGAATATCATCATCATTAGAAGATCAATTGATGCGGTGGTGGTATGTCTTGGTGGATTCTACCTTTAAAAAAATTAATTGTTTATATATATGGGTATTTAATTTTCTATAAAGGTTGTATTATTGAAAAATACTAATTATTGAACTTTGTTTATTTATATATGGCAACAAACAATGCCCAAACCAAACAAACAGTTCGGCTTTCAGGTCGTTGCTTGAGAAGCAACAACTTAGTGGTCCTAACTTCAACGAGTGGTTACGCGCGCTCAAACTAGTTGTACATGTGGAGAAGATACAAAATGTGTATGTCAATCATATGCCTAACCATGATGGTGCTACTGCTACTAATGAACAATTAGCAGAATGGAATGCTCTTTATGATCATCATAATGAAGTTGCTTGTTTAATGCTTGGAACTATGATTCCAAATCTTTATCAGCAATTTGAAAACAAAAGTCCTAAGGACATGATAACTGAGCTCCAAAAGATGTATGGAAATCCTCCTGGTGTCGAACTACAAGAGTTAGTACACACTTTCCATTCATGCAAGCAGGAAGAGGGTCAATCCGTTAGCGATTATGTTCTATTGATGAAAAGCTATTTGGATAATTTGCCAACTCTCAACTATGTTCATCTAGAAGTTGTCTTTGTCAACTTGATTCTCAATTCACTTTCAAGTGATTTTGAGGGCTGTGTGCAAAATTACAAAATGCGAATCATTGGGAAGTCAATTGGTGAATTCCATTCTTTGCTTACTGAATTTGAGAAAGGATTTAAGAAGAACAAGAAGTCAAATGTTGCGTCTTCTTCTACACCACAAGTAATGGTGATTCAAGGTGGTAGGATCTAGAAGTACAAACCGCAAGGTGGTAAGGCTAAAGGTAAAGGTAAGGATAAGGTTCTAAGAACTCTTATCCTTCTAAACCTAAAAACCCTCAATCTTACAAGAAAGAGCATCCGACAAAATATTCCACATGTCACCACTGCAAGGAGGTTGGACATTGGAAGAGGAATTGTCTTGTTTATATAGAAGAGTTGATGAAAAAGAATAAGCAAACTGGATCGTACACTTCTTCACGTATTTATACTATTGAATTATTTGTTTGTTTTAAAAATTATTTAGTGTATGATACTAGTTGTGGTACTAACATTTGTAACACAAAACAGGGGCTTAGAGGAGCAAAGAAGCTGAAGCAAGGTGTTGTCTACTTGTATGTTGGAAACAATGTACGTGCTGAAATAGAAGCTATTGGAAGTTTTGACTTAGTTTTACCTAATGGTTTAATTCTAGTTTTGGATGATTGTCATTATGCACCTACTACAACTAGAGGTTTTGTTTCGGTTTCTTGTTTGCATGATAAAGGATTTATTCATAAATTTATGGATTCTTGTTTGACTGTTTCATTTAATGATATGATTTGTTTTAATTGTATCCGTGTTAATGGTATTTTGTGAAATTGATATACATGATCCTACTTTGCAACTTGTGAATTCCAATGTATTATATTAGCAATAAGAAATCTAAAGCAAGTTTAGATTCGACTTACCTTTGGCATTGTCGACTTGCTCATATAAGCAAGAAGCGTATTGAAAAGTTGCAACATGATTGAATTTTAAACTCAACGGATAATGAACCGTTTGATCAATGCCTCTCTTGTATATCAGGCGAGATGACAAGGAAATCTTTTCCGCATAAAACGAAAAAGGTGAAAAGTCTACTTATATTAATCCATACCGATGTATGTGGTCCACTTAGACATGTGTCAAAGAAAGTTGCTACATACTTCATTACTTTTACTGATTATTATAGTCGTTATGGTAATTTTATTTACTTAAGCATAAACATAAAGTCTTTAAAACATTCAAGGTATTCAAGAATGAATTAGAAAATCAACACGGAAAGACTATTAATGTCATTCGATCGGATCATGATGGTGAATATATTAGTCAAGATTTTAAAGATTATCTAAAGGCTAGTGGAATTGTCCAAAAAATGAGTCCTCCTTACACGCCACAACATAATGGTGTTTCTAAGAGGAGAAATCAAACTTTGCTAAACATGGATCGATCAATGATGAGTCTTTCTACTTTGCCACTATCCTTTTGCGATTATGCTCTAGAAACTGTTGTACGCATTCTCAATATGGTTCCAACCAAGAAGGTTGTTGGTCCCTTGTAATTAGTACTATACTTAAGTATACTAAGTATAGTCCTAACCCATGGTTAAGTAATGCAATAAACTTAATACAAGTAAGTAAATAACACAATGTTTTCAAAGTTTAACTATTAGCTTTATTAAAGAATTATACCCTATTGTATACGAAGCTACAATAGGGATTGAATAGACAATGTGTGGTTTTGTGATCTCCTCACTAACAAGCTAGTCCAATCCTAACGATTGCTAAGCTTGACGATTCTATCAACAGGAGTTTAGAACTCAAGTGTGTGATCGTGTTTGGAGGAGAGAAAACTTGTTTGTGAATGTCTAAAGCATTTAGTTCACAAAACTTGGTTTTCTCTCCTTTACAAGCATCCTATTTATAGAAGGAAAGTGGGTAGAAGACAATAATTGCCCATGTGCAATTCTTGTCTTATTGGTATAGTGTAGTATTTTGTCTTAACCTATTCTATGTAGTAAGACGTAAGTCCTTTACACATGTCAGTACCCCATCTATCCCAAAAGGGTAAGTCACGCTAATTGTGTGATGTACTTCATCTTGTCACAATTTAACTTATCCCACCTTTTCTTCAGTCTTGAAGAATGCTTGTTTTCTTCAGGGAGATCGTATGGGGTTCAGTGAGTCTATTGCCACAACTCACTGAACCCATCACCTTCTTCTTCATCATAGAAGACATTCGTTGAGCTTCGCCTCTCTGAATGCTCGAGTTTTCCTTTTAGAATCAGTCTAGGAACTCGAAGTCAACTCACTGAGTGACTGTTCACTCAGTGACCTCGTTATGTTCAAGGTTAATAATTCACTTAGGCTGATTGTTATTCAAATCCTTCAGGGAGGTCATTAGGTACTGAATTGACCTAACAATCTCCCCCTATTTGGATATAAAATTTGCCTAAGTGAAATTGTTATAAGTGAGGAAAGAGGCTTCTTCTTATTACAAACTATTCTACTTGATGAAAAGACTTAATATAACAAAGTACTTCATTTTCATTCATCATTACGTAAGACTGAATAGTCTGATACAAGAAACAAAAAAACAAATGATTATTGTTATTCAGGAATCCATTACTTCCCTCTTCACCCTTGATGACTTTAACACCTTTTCTTTGTTAGGCCTCCTAGCAATTATCTCCCTGAGCTTCTCACCAAATCTTTTATTCTCATCAGTCTGAATTTTTCCAGCCATCACAAGAAAGATGAGAACACTCTCAGTGGTGCATTTCTCTATGTCACTCATTCTTTGAAATGCTTGATCCCCAAATACATCAATGAAGAAGATACCCCACTCAGGTTTCTCTATAACCATGTTGTTCACAAAGGGGACATTTTCAAGGAGAGTACGATTGCATTCTAACCCAGAGATCTTAGTCTTAGCTTCAAGCTAAACTCTTTTTCTCTTTCTTCCCTGGGCTTTGGTAGGATCCTGTTCAGATAACGGAAGATCTTCAGTGATTCCCAATTGTTCCTTCATTTGATTCAACCTCTCATATCTCTTACTGAGAGAGTTGAGTATCTTAGGGACACACTTGTTTGTTTTGGTCCTTAAAATCCTTCCCATTTCGTCCCACTCACTGAGACCGAAATCACCAAATGAAAATTTCTTCATGACTTCAAAGTTCCTCTCATCATTGTTTCTGTAAACAGATACTGAGACTGGTGTGGTATGAGGAATGATCTGAAGATTAGTTATTGGTTCAGGCTTTCTTCTTTGGGTGACGACTTTGGTGTATTAGTCATACAATTTCTTAAGTTGTGTGGTTCTTTGTTTTTGCTTCAAGACCATTTCATCCTGAATGGCCTTGAGTTCTTCCTCCTGCTTCTGAATAAACTTCTCTCCCCCTTTCTTGCTCAGCAAGACCTCAGGGTTACCACCCACTTCTTTTACAAACTCAGTGGATACCTTCAAGATCTCAGCCTTTGTTGCTTCATTAGCCTTAGCCGACTCCATTCTATCTAGATACACTTGGATTTGATCAGGAGTCATTTGGTACATTATTCCATTTATCTCATATGGTACCAAGACCAAGGCATAAGGGTCGGGCCTTACTTCCCTTAAAGCCTTTACAAGTTTCTTTGGAGGTGCTAGGGTTTCATCAGCTATACCTTTGCCCCTATCTGACTTAGATACTGAGGGCTCAGGTTTGGGAGGAATTGAGTTTAAGGGTTGGGGTTGTGATAGTCTTTCCTGCTCCCCCTCAGTGTGAGAAGGAGGTTCATTCCATGTTAACATCATTGGTGGCACATTCTCCCCCTCAAAAGGTGAAGGATCAGCCTGACTAATCCCAACTTTTGCCCTTTGTGAGGATACTGAGGTGGTGGAAGATCCCTTAAAAGCCTGAAACATCTCAGTCACCATTTCCTTCATGGACTGAGTGTCTACTTTTATAGTTCGAACATCTAACTGAATAAGGGATTGAGTGTTTTCAATGGTGGTGATCCTTGTCCTGAGCCTAGGAATATCAGCTTCTTTCAGGGATTTGGAGATGTCAGAGAGATTGGTGGCATTAGCCATGTATCCTTGTGCAGCCCTTGACAGTCTGAACTCTGCTTCAGCATCCATATGAACATCCTCATAGATGGCATCGCATTTCCCTTTAACCATATCCAAGTCAGACTTGAGAGAGTCTAACCTAGTGAAAACCTTAGTGAGCCTGTCCACCTTCAGGAAATCAAGTAATTGACCAACTCTGGAATTGGACTCAGTGGTGCTAGTGATCAGTCCATCCAGAGTTGTCTTCAAGGACACCTTCGCTTCGACCGTAGGAAGAGCATGGTTAAGGAAGTTGATGAGCTTCTTTTCCTGATTTTCATGACTGTTGTTAATAGAGCTGATGAATTCCATTTGATTATCTACCTGAATTCTCATCTTCTCCTCAGCCACATCAAACCTATCACCATATGTCCTGAACTCAACAAGGAGTTCATCAGCCTTTGAAGCCAAATCTTCATGAGCCTGAGTTATCTCAGCCTACAAGGCTTTCAAAGATGTCTCATCCAGAACCACAGTCTGAGTCCCCAATGTAGAGGTGTCAAGCTTTGCCTCATGGGAGGGCTTTTTTGGTGCCTCGGGGGAGGGCTCCTTTTGTTCGAATGCCTTAGGAGAGGGCTTTTGTTGAGCCTCAAGGGAGGGTTGTATGTCTGCGAACAAGGGTGGAGACTGTGGCTTCTGGTCTGATTGAGGAGGGGCCTGAGTTTCAGGTTCTTCCCCAACCTCAATCATTTCATCGTCGTCACAGAACCCTTGGAGTAACTCATCAGGCTTCTCAAGTAAACTTATAAAATCTCCAAAGTTCAGTGACCCCTTAGGTTTATCCAGCTCCCCTTTAGAAGAAGGTTTGCCTTTGTTATCGTCACTCCCTTCCCCAAATCCTGAGGCTTGGGATCTAGACAACTGATACTCAGGGGCAGTTTTTGATTGATTAGTTGTGGAGGTAGGATCCCTATCAGCGGGGTGTTTTACCCGTGGGCGTCCCTCGGAGTCTTTGGGATCAAGAGTGGTTCCCTCAGGCAAAGACTTTTGTTTTAGTGTTCCTTCATCGGGAGTTGTGGAAGGGAGATTCCTATCAGCGGGGTGTTTTACCCGTGGGCGTCCCTCTGAGTCTAAGGAATCAAGTTGTGGGTCCACAGGCAAAGACTTTTGAGCTAGTGTGCCTTCATTGGACTTGGTAGAAGTGATAGGCCTATCAACGAGGTGTGTTACCCGTGGGCGTCTCTCTGAGTCTTTAGCCTTAGTTTTGACCTCAGGCAAAGGTTGTGATTTACGAATGCCCTCATCGGTCTTGTGGAAGGCAATCCCGTAGAAGAAGGTTGTTTGTTTCCTTCTCCATCAAGAGGACCAGTAGGTTGGCCCGTCGACCCTGATTGTGATGTTTCAGGGCCTCCCGTAAGCTCTTTCCCTTGGGGTATTTGAAGCTTGGTCTGAACAAGGGTAGTCTTTTTAGCCTTGGCCTTTTTGGGTCGTGCCTCGGAAGCCTTAGGGCCCTGTGCCTTTGTTGGTTTGGTCTTTAGCACAGTCTGAGTCTTCTTGTTCCCCTTCTTTGGTAAGAATGGAATGGGAGACATGGATGATTTATGACTGATCACCTCAGTCATGTGAGCCGTCAATGCAATGGGGTTGACTTCAGATGGGTTCTTTGAAAAGTTTGTGGAACTCAGGATTGGAGTAGAAAAAACATTGAATTTTTCCTGAGTGTAAAGGGAAGCCAGTAACCGTTCTAAGGCGCATGATATGAATCTTGGGTAAGAAACATATTTTTGCCTTGAATCCTTCAGGAGCCTGGTTACAAGATCATTATAAACAATCTCTCCTATGTCAATCTTCAGTCCATTAATAAGATTGTAGATTAGCATCTGTTGAGTAGAATTAACTTGCTCAGTAGATGAGTAGTTCCCACCGATCACCTGAATCACAAAAGTGATCATGATCCTCCAAGCCATGGGGAAATCAGTTTTGATCAATGGGGTTTTAGTCACAAGTAACTCAGGGACCCCGATTTCTTTTAGTCCTTTTTTAACTGACTCCATGTCAGGATGTTTTCCATTGTTATAATCAAGTCCACTGCTTTGACAAAATGTTTTGAAGTCTAAAATCAATGGTGTCTTCCCATTGTTTGCAGTGAACATGATGACACAGTTCTTATGTGACTTGATCTCAGACCCCTGAGATCCTTCAGGCCCTTGGGTAGGGGTTACAACCACAGCCGTAAACCAGAACTCCCTGAGATATTCATGGTAGAAGACTGAGGGGTTTTTTGTAAAAGCATCAGCCCAATCACAGTTTTTCAAAAATTTGCAAATTGGTTTGTAGGCTGATAAACTACTTGGGTAATTGAAATTTCCCTCATAGTTGTTTCCTGCAAAACGGACACCCTCATTGGTGAGATGTTCAGCCTGAGGGGCATATTTGATAGCCTTGGACATTGCCATTAAAGATAGATTTTAAATATTTGAAAAAGGACAATGGTAATTTATGGAATCAAATCAAGACTTGCTTCTTGTTATAATACAACAAGATTCACCAAGTGACCTAATGAGAACTTTTGCCTTATAAAAAGGATCAAGAGTTATAAACAATAGGTAACTTTGATTGTTTGTGCTATATAACAATGAAACGAGTGATTAATGTGATCGCCTTGTTTACAAGAAACCTTTTCTGGAAACTAGTTTGAACACACACACCTTTTCTTTGAGAGAAATTTTGGTAGAGAAAAATTGCAAGTTCTTTGTGTGTGTGTTTGTTGTGATGGTGGGGGTATTTATAGGCTCGGATGTGAAGAAGATTTTTTATTTGCTATAATTTCTTTTCACATCCGCATTTAATGAAAGCATACAAGTGGTCCCCCTATTTTCTTGGCAACTGTTCCATTACTGCAAAGATAACGCTTTTTCCAGAGATGACGTGGGGTCACGTGCATTTGAAAGGGTGTTTTTACAACGGATTTTGCTAGAAAAAGGGTAAGCATTTAATGCTTAGTGGGATACTTGTCATGAGTGACCCTTTGACTGGTTTTATGACAATTTATTGAAGGAATATATGTTCCTTATTTAATATTGTGACTCACCAATCTAGGACATTAAGTAACTAAATCCTTAGAGCATTTAGTTACATCATTTAATGTACCTTAGTGTCAAAGGGTGGACAATAAGATATATTTACTCAGAGAGAAGATAAAGAATATACATTATACTGAATCCAATGTCATCAGGGAGACTGATTAATCAATATTCAACATACCAAGTTCAGCTTTCAGTCTAGTGAACGTTGGTTCATCCAAAGGTTTGGTGAAAATATCAGCTAGCTGATATTCAGTGGGGATGAAGTGTAATTCAATATCTCCTTTTAAGATGTGATCCCTGAGGAAGTGATATCTTATGTCAATGTGTTTAGTCCTTGAATGTAGGACTGGATTATTTGAAATGGCAATTGCACTGGTGTTGTCACAAAAGATTGGAACTACTTTGTATTCCACATTATAGTTGTAACACCCCATTTTGGAAATGGAAATATCACAGTAATTATGGCGTGTCACCAAAGCATACAAGGTAAAATGTCTAAAACATTACTTGACCATATAAAGGAAAATACCGGAATCAAACATCGGTAGTCCAAAAGTAAAGCTCATCACACACAAACATAGTATAGTAAAGGAAAAGGACTAAACAATGTCCAAAGCATAAGTATCATAAAGAAAGGAAATGCATAATGTAAAGAAGGCTAGATAGCTTCCAGTCCATATGCACGTACTCTTAGTGTCTACGAGCGTCCCTGAGTACCTGCCGTTTTGGGAACATAGAAAAGGAAAACGGATGAGCAATACGCTCAGTGCACGGATGTACAGTAAAGCATGAATATGATAAGCATATAACATAATAACAGCGGAAGAAACTAAGTCCCGAGTAACCTGGTTAAGTCTTAATAAAACTGGTTTTATAGTTTGAAAGTTTTATGTTTATCTTATAAAAACTGTTTGTCATATTTTACCATTAGCCAATATAGGTCATGAATATCCACCGTGCATGAATAATTGGAGGGGTGACCTCATCATGCAAATTAGAGGGGCTGCATCTAATTTAATACACTGGTTTATGGGTAGGAGGGATCAGCTCCTTGTGAAGGATGCAAGGCACACACCACATTCACCATGTAATCCTGAATAAAAACATGTAACTAGGATGCACCCATACGCCCCACATGATAAATATAAATAAATGGCCAAAAGCTGAAGGGACGCCACGAGCAATCACTCCGCCGTGGTGAAGTCATAACATCAGTGCCTCTAATGTTATGGTTATGGTACCTCCATAACTAGGTGAAACTGGTCATGCATGTATATGGCTATAGGTAATCATATTTAAACATAAGCAATCAAACTCATACTTATACTACGGGAAAACAGTTGGCTGCATACGGGGAAATCCTAATAAGGAAAGAATGTCCATACTGAAAGGACGGGAATCCGTACCTTATGTCCAGTGAACGAGAACGATGAACTGCGAGAATCCTACTTCCGAAACACTAGTGCTACATAAATACGTACATGAAATAAGTATCTGCTTACTAATTACATAGCTGGCTTTACGTCATGTCTTAGCTTATTTTATATGTTCTTACTATGTTTTACTGTTTAACGCCTTAAACTGTGTTAAATCGTATATTCTGCTTAATCTGATTAAGTATTTCTGGTATTTCATGTGTTATTATACTTACTGTGTATTTATTAGTAACTTTCCAAAAATAGCAGGTTTCCTAAAATAGAAAGTTTCCAAAAATAGAAAGTTACCAAAAATAGAAAGTTACCAAAAATAGAAAGTTTCCAAAAATAGAAAGTTCCCAAAAATAGAAAGTTTCCAAAAATAGAAAGTTTCCAAAAATAGATTTACTGCTTAAAATAGATAAGTTTCTAAAAATAGAAAGTTTCCATAAATAGATTAGCTGCCTTAATTAAATAAGTTTCCATAAATAGATTAGCTGCCTTAAATAACTAAGTTTCTAAAAATAGATGGTTTCCATAAATAAATTAGCTGCCTTATTTAATTAAGTTTCTAAAAATAGAAAATTTCCATAATTAGAAATAAGCTGGTTAAATAAGCTAAGTAAATAAGCCTAAGTGATTTTCATGATTATTTCCTAAGTCATATGATATATTGTATAGTTTAATAATTATTTCATGTAATTTAATTAAACTATAGGTTATAATATTTAATTAAAGTATAACATGTTTTAATTAAATATATTAAATACTTAGGTTAAAATATGTATTATTAAATATTAATAATATAACCTAAGTCATGTTAATTAATTAATTATATCCATGGTTTTTAAAATAATTAATTAATTATAAGTCTTAATAATATAAATACTTAGGTTAAAATAATTTCATGATTATTAATAATTAATTAACATAAGTCATGTTATTAAATTAATCTCATCTTTTATTAATTTAATTTTAACATAAGTTTATAACATACAAACAACTAACATAACCATGATCCGGATCTAAGCTTAAAAACATGAACCAGACATGAATCGACACCGTACCCCGACCCAAATCGGGGTACCCCTTGCTGCCGTGGGACCCACACGCACCAACCAAGACCAAAAGGTCTTGGTGGTGGTCGACTAAAACAAACCGAAACCCCCCTTGGGGTCGGTTGCATCCTGCGGCCTAAAAACAAACACCCCTTAATCGACCCTCTGATTTAATTAATGATCAAAACATGTTAGATCTATGTTTAATTAATGTGTTTTTATAAAAAAAACATCACGTGTTTATAATTAATAAAAGATTAATTAAAAAGAAAAGGTTTAAAAGGTTTTACCGTATTCGTGGATCAAGAGGGTGAAGAACAAACACGAACAAACAATAAATCAACAAGATCCAAGATCAAGAAATCACCTTGTTGGTGATTTGCAGGTGGCGGCACAAAGAGAGGAGAAAAGAGAGATTTTAGGTTTTCTTGAAATCTTCTATAAAGTAATTTTGAGTAGTAAAAATCTACTTAACCCCCTATTAGTAAAATTGGTAATGGGCTTGGCCCATTACCCTTGTTTGGCCGCGGGTAGGGACCCCTCCCATGGGGTTCCCGTACCTCGTTTCGTGTCTTGTTATTTAGTACTCGTTTATGTTTAATTATGTTCGTGTTTTAAATGTTCTCGTTACGTAAATACCATACTCTTATATATTTAATTACGCTCGTATTAAATATATATACGTAATTAATAATAGCTCGTGTTTTAATTACGCTCGTGATTTCGTGATCGTATGTTCGTGATTAATTATTGCTAAATAATTATTACGTGATCGTTCATATAAAATACTTATCGTGTTTTTTTACACGTACGTAATACGTAAACTCCTAACACGTAATCGTAATCATGCTATATTAGGAAAGTTTTTAACTAGTACGTACGATCCTAAGGGTACTATGCATGGTAAAAGCATGCGGGTTTTACAACTCTTCCCCCCTAAAAAGAATAATTCGTCCCCGAATTATAGATAAAGTAACTGGAAAAGAAGAACATACCCGAATTCAAAATATGAAATGAGGGTAAGAAGCCCGGATAGACTCCTCCGTTTCCCAAGTGGCTTCCCGCTCGGTATGATCCCTCCATAGAATTTTGACGAATGGAATCGTCTTCTTTCTCATGACTCGTTCTTGTCTGTCAAGAACTCGTTTGGGTTCTTCTATAAAAGTGAGATCTTCACGTATCTGTTCCAGTGTGCACATGCGAAAGCTGCGGAGGTAACGCCAATCGGTAAGATACTTCACCGACTCGTTCAATGATATCAAACGGTCCGATGAAACGAGGACTGAGATTCCCTTTAATCCCGAAGCGTCTAACACCACGTGCCGGCGAAACCTTAAGGAAGACGTGATCTCCTACGTTAAAGTGTAAATCCCTACGATGCTTGTCGGCGTAACTCTTTTGACGTGACCGTACCTCCTGAATTTTCTGCCTAGCTACTGCGATCTTCTCGTTTGTCATCTCTATGATTTTTGGTCCTTCGAGTGTTCGCTCGCCAACCTGATCCCAGCAGATTGGGGCGCGACACTTTCTGCCATACAACATCTCAAACGGAGCACACTTGATGCCCGCGTGCCAGCTGTTGTTGTACGCAAACTCCACCAAACAGATGTATTCGTCCCAATCACCCGTCCATTCCAACGCACATGACCTCAACATATCCTCCAATGTCTGAACGGTTCGCTCCGATTGTCCGTCCGTTTGAGGATGAAAAGCTGTGCTAAGCTTAAGTTGTGTACCCCAAGCTTTCTGCAGACTTTTCCAAAAGCGCGAAGTGAATCGAGGATCTCTGTCTGAGACGATGCTGGATGGTGCACCGTGGAGTCTCATGATCTCTCGTCTATACGTATCTGTGAGTTTACTTACCAGATCTTCCTTGCGGATCGGTAATAAATGAGCTGATTTGGTAAGTCGATCAACGATAACCCAAATTGCATCGTGCTTCCTTTTGGTAGGCGGAAGACCGGTAACAAAATCCATGGTGATTTTGTCCCACTTCCACTCTGGAATATCTAACGGTTGAAGGAGACCGCCAGATCGCTGATGCTCGATCTTAACCTGCTGGCAGGTAAGACATTTGGAGACGTAAGTGGCCACATCCTGTTTCATACCACTCCACCAAAAGTACCGCTTGATGTCATGGTACATTTTAGTTGAACCAGGATGTATCGAGAATGGGGAGCTATGAGCTTATGCTAGCAAAGCTTCCCGGAGTTCTTGGTCGTCAAGAACACAAAGTCTTGTGCCTTGCCATACGATACCATCTGCATCTACTCTGAATTCTGTCTGCTTCTCCAAATTCTGTATTATCGCCCAGATTTCTCCGTCATCCTTCTGAGCTTCCTTGATCTTAGATAGTAACTCGGGTTCTACTCTAAGATTAGCCCAGTAACCGTGCTGTCTACGTACCATGATCTTGATGTCTAGTCGCTCCAAGTCTCTGATGACTTCCTCTTCGATTCTAATGCTGTTGATCATTCCGGACTTCCTGCTAAGGGCATCCGCTACTACATTTGCCTTTCTGGGATGATACTGTAGATTAATGTCATAATTCTTCAACAGCTCTAACTATCTCCTCTGCCTCATGTTTAATTCACGCTGAGTGAAGATATACTTCAAGCTCTTGTAGTCCGTAAAAATGTCACATGATTCTCCATATAAGTAGTGTCTCCATATCTTTAATGCAAACACGACTGCAGCAAGTTCCAGATCGTGCGTGGGGTAATTCTCTTCATAAGGCTTAAGCTGTCGTGAAGCGTACGTGATCACTTTCCTATGTTGCATGAGAACACAACCAAGTCCCTTCCCCGATGCATCGCTGTAGATTTGAAATCCACCCGTACCAGATGGTAGAGTAAGAATAGGTGCAGATACTAGCTTCTGCTTCAGGTCTTCAAAGCTCTTCTCTCGATCTTCAGTCCAGACGAATTTCTCCCCTTTCCGCATCAGTTTGGTCAATAGTAGTGCTAGGCGGGAAAAGTTCTCCACGAACCTACGTTAATAGCCAGCTAAGCCTAAGAAACTGCGGACCTCCGTCGCTGATGTCGGCCTTGGCCACTTAGTGATGGCCTCAACCTTCGCTGGATCCATAGTGATTCCTTCTGCTGATACAATGTGACCTAAGAATGCCACCTTGTCTAACCAGAACTCACACTTGGAGAATTTAGCATACAGCTGCTTCTGGCGAAGAATCTGTAGTACTGTACGAAGATGGTCTTCGTGTTCCTCCTTGGATTTAGAGAAAATCAGGATGTCATCGATGAAAACAATGACGAATTTGTCCAGAAATTCATGGAAGATTCTGTTCATCAGATCCATGAACACTGCTGGAGCATTTGTCAGGCCAAATGGCATAACTACAAACTCGTAGTGGCCATAACGAGTACGAAAGGCAGTCTTAGCAATATCCTGCTCCTTGACTCGTAGCTGATGATAGCCTGATCTAAGATCGATCTTGGAGAAATGTTTGGCCCCTTGGAGTTGGTCAAACAGATCGTCAATGCGTGGCAGTGGATACCTATTCCGAATAGTAATCTTGTTGAGCTCGCGATAGTCTATGCAAAGACGCATACTGTCGTCCTTCTTCTTAACAAACAAGACCGATGCGCCCCATGGAGATGCGCTCGGTCGAATGAAACCTCGCTCAAGAAGTTCTTGCAGTTGATCCTTCAGCTCCTTCAGATCTATGGGAGCCATGCGATAAGGAGCCTTGGAGATTGGTTCAGCTCCTGGAACCAGTTCGATACTGAATTCCACTTCTCGTGCAGGTGGTATGCCCGGAAGTTCTGCTGGAAACACATCTTGGAATTTCGACACTATTGGTTGATCCTGAATCGACGGAGATTCAGCATCCATGTCGTGAACCGTAGCTAGATAACCCTCACAGCCATGTGACAGTAGTGCATGCGCTTGCAGGGTGGATATGACTTGTACAGACCGTCCGGGTATGAACCCATTATGAATGTACTCTGGTGCATTGACATCACCGAAGATAACTCGATATGAATGGCAGTCTATGGTAGCATGATACTTGGATAGCCAATCCATGCCCAAAATCATGTCGAAGTCATTCATGTCCAGCGGAAGTGCGTCGACAGGTCGAACCTTATCATCAAATTCTAGGGGAAGACTCTTGTATACATGGGTGATTAATACAGAGTCCCCCAAAGGCGTGGAAATAGTAAGCCTATTTTCTAGTGGCAAGGGAGGCATCCTAATGTTCTTAGCATAAGCAGTAGAAATAACCGAGTGAGTAGCACCCATATCGAAAATAACACATGCAGCGCGACCATACATATACAAGATTCCAGTGATGGTACCTGTGGACTTGTTGGCCTGGTCTCGAGATGTCGTGTAGACATGCCCGGCAGTAGGAGGCGGCTTGGTATCAGCATGTCCCGATGTACCCTCTATCTCGCCCTTTCGGCAGTCCTTCATAATATGGCCAGGAAGACCACACTTAAAGCACGCATCAGTATTACGGCGACATGGTCCTGGGTGCCTACGGTGGCAAGTAGAGAAAAGAGGATGAGTGTATCCTCCAGCAGGTGCTCTTGCTGGCTGAGGACCTGATAAAAACATTTTACATGAGACATAATATTTGGGTACAAAGGACAAAGCGGATAATCGTAAGATTGAATACCAGTGATAGCTGGATGGCTAGGCTGCGAACCTCTCTGGTTCTGGTCCCTACCGTTTCCATGGTTCCTGGTAGAAGTTTGCTAAAGTGTCAGAATACGAGTTATAACATAAAACATAAGGAATTTCGTAAGTATTAGGACCTGCTGTTGCTGGATTGCCCGGCGTTGTTACGGTAATTGTCATTACCGCCACGCCTATCCGTAGCAGATCGGTCATTAGTCTGACCGTTTCCCTTGGGCTGATGAGGCTGCTGCTGAGTAGCCG
This sequence comes from Glebionis coronaria, assembly GCA_025667525.1. Taxonomy (NCBI): domain Eukaryota; kingdom Viridiplantae; phylum Streptophyta; class Magnoliopsida; order Asterales; family Asteraceae; genus Glebionis; species Glebionis coronaria. Next base: position 627,708,799 of record CM046874.1, on the reverse strand, counting down.
GATGAGACCGGTCCCCAGTTTTTTGCCTCTTGTCGGGTCTTTCAGCTTCCCCGAACTCATCCCTCTCCTGTAGCATCTCCAGTCTACGTGCTGCATCTGCTACCTGTGCTACCATATCCAACGGAGCACCTGATAAGTTATTTGCAATCCTTGGATTTAGAGCCCAACGAAAGTGTATTGCTTGTTCTTCAGTGGTGCCCACAGCTGCTCTCAGGACACCAGTATAGCGAAGGAAACGTTGCATGAAGACATTGCTGTCTTCGTCAGGTCGCTGTCTGAGGCTATAGTATTCCCTCATGAGCCGATTCCTTCCTTCCATGGGAAAGATGTTAGGCGGGGGAGGATAACCGTCGTTATGAAGAAGAGCGTCTTGCATCTCTGCATCAGCAGCTACAAATATTGCTCAGATATCGTTTGCGTTTGCCATCTGACAGTATGACATAAAACGTATGATTAAACAGTTCAAAACATAAAATATAAATATATATACATGAAAAAAAAATTTATACTAAAAATTTCACGAGAAAAATTTTATGCAAGAAAATTTTTGTGTATGAATGCATGATGCAGTTTTATGAAAACTTTGTATGCTCGAGAGTGAACGCCTCTGGTCAGTTCACTCAAAACAAAAGACATATCGAGGGGACGCCTATGGGTCGGTCCCAAATCTAAAAGTTTCGATAAAACACATGCGACTAAATAGGGTCAGTCCTGTACCAACCATTACTTAGTCAAAAACCCTGTAACAATGACATATATATGTATGCTTAAAAATGATGAATGCATGAAAACAACTGTCAGTTCTAGGAAGACCGTAGTGACTACCCACTAATCACAGGTCATATTTGAGAGCCTACAGGTCGAAGCCTTGGCTCTGATACCATAATTGTAACACCCCATTTTGGAAATGGAAATATCACAGTAATTATAGCGTGTCACCAAAGCATACAAGGTAAAATGTCTAAAACATTACTTGACCATATAAAGGAAAATACCGGAATCAAACATCGGTAGTCCAAAAGTAAAGCTCATCACACACAAACATAGTATAGTAAAGGAAAAGGACTAAACAATGTCCAAAGCATAAGTATCATAAAGAAAGGAAATGCATAATGTAAAGAAGGCTAGACAGCTTCCAGTCCATATGCACGTACTCTTAGTGTCTACGAGCGTCCCTGAGTACCTGCCGTTTTGGGAACATAGAAAAGGAAAACGACTGAGCAATACGCTCAGTGCACGGATGTATAGTAAAGCATGAATAGGATAAGCATATAACATAATAACAGCGGAAGAAACTAAGTCCCGAGTAACCTGGTTAAGTCTTAATAAAACTGGTTTTATAGTTTGAAAGTCTTATGTTTATCTTATAAAAACTGTTTGTCATATTTTACCATTAGCCAATATATGTCATGAATATCCACCGTGCATGAATAATTGGAGGGGTGACCTCATCATACAAATTAGAGGGGCTGCCTCTAATTTAATACACTGGTTTATGGGTAGGAGGGATCAGCTCCATGTGAAGAATGCAAGGCACACACCACATTCACCATGTAATCCTGAATAAAAACATGTAACTAGGATGCACCCATACGCCCCACATGATAAATATAAATAAATGGCCAAAAGCTGAAGGGACGCTACGAGCAATCACTCTGCCATGGTGAAGTCATAACATCAGTGCCTCTAATGTTATGGTTATGGTACCTCCATAACTAGGTGAAACTGGTCATGCATGTATATGGCTATAGGTAATCATATTTAAACATAAGCAATCAAACTCATACTTATACTACGGGAAAACAGTTGGCTGCATACGGGGAAATCCTAATAAGGAAAGAATGTCCATACTGAAAGGACGGGAATCCGTACCTTATGTCCAGTGAACGAGAACGATGAACTGCGAGAATCATACTTCCGAAACACTAGTGCTACATAAATACGTACATGAAATAAGTATCTGCTTACTAATTACATAGCTGGCTTTACGTCATGTCTTAGCTTATTTTATATGTTTTTACTATGTTTTACTGTTTAACGCCTTAAACTGTGTTAAATCTTATATTCTGCTTAATCTGATTAAGTATTTCTGTTATTTCATGTGTTATTATACTTACTGTGTATTTATAAGTAACTTTCCAAAAATAGCAGGTTTCCTAAAATAGAAAGTTTCCAAAAATAGAAAGTTACCAAAAATAGAAAGTTACCAAAAAATACAAAGTTACCAAAAATAGAAAGTTTCCAAAAATAGAAAGTTTCAAAAAATAGAAAGTTTCCAAAAATAGAAAGTTTCCAAAAATAGATTTACTGCTTAAAATAGATAAGTTTCTAAAAATAGAAAGTTTCCATAAATAGATTAGTTGCCTTAATTAAATAAGTTTCCATAAATAGATTAGCTGCCTTAAATAACTAAGTTTCTAAAAATAGCTGGTTTCCATAAATAAATTAGCTGCCTTATTTAATTAAGTTTCTAAAAATAGAAAATTTCCATAATTAGAAATAAGCTGGTTAAATAAGCTAAGTAAATAAGCCTAAGTGATTTTCATGATTATTTCCTAAGTCATATGATATATTGTATAGTTTAATAATTATTTCATGTAATTTAATTAAACTATAGGTTATAATATTTAATTAAAGTATAACATGTTTTAATTAAATATATTAAATACTTAGGTTAGTATTATTAAATATTAATAATATAACCTAAGTCATGTTAATTAATTAATTATATCCATGGTTTTTAAAATAATTAATTAATTATAAGTCTTAATAATATAAATACTTAGGTTAAAATAATTTCATGATTATTAATAATTAATTAACCTAAGTCATGTTATTAAATTAATCTCATCTTTTATTAATTTAATTTTAACATAAGTTTATAACATAAAAACAACTAACATAACCATGATCCGGATCTAAGCTTAAAAACATGAACCGGACATGAATCGACATCGTACCCCGACCCAAATTGGGGTACCCCTTGCTGCCGTGGGACCCACACGCACCAACCAAGACCAAAAGGTCTTGGTGGTGGTCGGCTAAAACAAACCGAAACCCCCCTTGGGGTCGGTTGCATCCTGCGGCCCAAAAACAAACACCCCTTAATCGACCCTCTGATTTAATTAATGATCAAAACATGTTAGATCTATGTTTAATTAATGTGTTTTTATAAAAAAACATCACGTGTTTATAATTAATAAAAGATTAATTAAAAAGAAAAGGTTTAAAAGGTTTTACCGTATTCGTGGATCAAGAGGGTGAAGAAAAAATACGAACAAACAATAAATCAACAAGATCCAAGATCAAGAAATCACCTTGTTGGTGATTTGCAGGTGGCGGCACAAAGAGAGGAGAAAAGAGAGATTTTAGGTTTTCTTGAAATCTTCTGTAAAAGTAATTTTGAGTAGTAAAAATCTACTTAACCCCCTATTAGTAAAATTGGTAATGGGCTTGGCCCATTACCCTTGTTTGGCCGTGGGTAGGGACCCCTCCCATGGGGTTCCCGTACCTCGTTTCGTGTCTTGTTATTTAGTACTCGTTTATGTTTAATTATGTTCGTGTTTTAAATGTTCTCGTTACGTAAATACCATACTCTTATATATTTAATTACGCTCGTATTAAATATATATACGTAATTAATAATAGCTCGTGTTTTAATTACGCTCGTGATTTCGTGATCGTATGTTCGTGATTAATTATTGCTAAATAATTATTACGTGATCGTTCATATAAAATACTTATCGTGTTTTTTTACACGTACGTAATACGTAAACTCCTAACACGTAATCGTAATCATGCTATATTAGGAAAGTTTTTAACTAGTACGTACGATCCTAAGGGTACTATGCATGGTAAAAGCATGCGGGTTTTACAATAGTCCCTGAGTTGACTTTTCATCCAAAGGATGTTTGCACAACAACCAGCGGCTGCCACGTATTCAGCCTCAGCAGAGGACATTGCGACTGACTGCTGTTTCTTTGCACTCCAACATACTAGCTTACCACCAAGGAATTGACATGCACCTGAGGTACTTTTTCTATCCATGTTGTAGCCAGCATAGTCTGAGTCTGAGTATCCTTTAAGATCGAAGCCTGAACAACGAGGATACCATAGACCCAGTGAGGGAGTACCCTTCAGATACCTAAAGATTCGTTTAACAGCAGTAAGATGTGATTATTTTGGATCGGCCTGATATCTTGCACATAAGATTGTTGAGAACTGAATATCAGGCCTGGTTGCAGTTAGGTACATTAATGATCCAATCATTCCTCTGAATAAGGTTTGATTGACTGGTTTACCAGCAAGATCAGGACCTAAGTTGTTGGGGGAACCATGGGAGTCTTTACTGAAGCACACTCAGAGATATCATATTTCTTAAGTATTTCTCTGGTGTATTTTTCTTGACAGACTGAGATCCCTTTGTCCCCCTGTTTGATTTGTAGTCCAAGAAAATATGTTAATTCTCCCATCATACTCATTTCAAATTTCTTTGTATAAGTTTTTCAAACTTTCTACAAAGATCATAGTTAGTAGATCCGAATATGATGTCATCAACATATATCTGAACTAGTAGAACATCCTCCTTGGTTCTGAAGATAAATAAGGTGTTATCTATCTTCCCCCTGACAAATTTGTTCATTATCAGGAATGTATAGAGAGTTTCATACCATGCCCTTGGTGCTTGTTTTAGTTCATAAAGGGCTTTCTCAAGTTTACAAACATGGTTTGGGAACTCAGAACTCTCAAAACCAGGAGGCTGAGCAACATAAACTTCTTCAGTGATCTTTCCATTCAGGAAGGCACTTTTTACATCCATTTGGAAAACTTTGAAGTTCATGTAGGTAGCATAGGCAAGGAAGATCCTGATGGCTTCCATTCTTTCTACAGGGGCAAAGGTTTCCTCATAGTCGATCCCTTCAAGTTGACCACACCCTGAACAACCAGCCTAGCTTTGTTTTTAATGACAATTCCATCTTCATCAGTCTTGTTTTTAAATACCCATTTTGTACCAAGAGTTGATTTCCCTTTAAGGAGAGGAACTAGTTTCCATACTTTGTTCCTGAGGAATTGGCTGAGCTCTTCTTGCATGGCCTCAACCTACCCTGGATGTGTCAGGGCCTCTGAAAACTTCTTTGGTTCAATTTCAGAGAGAAAGTCTACAAACAGACATTCATGGGCTGAGGCAGCAGAGAGTTTAGCAGCCTGACTGCGTGTGAGCATCCCCTCAGATACATCACCAATTATGTTTACAAGCTCTATGTGTTGTTGTCTTGACCATCTATCCTGAGGACTTGGATTAGAGCTTGTTGATGGTTGGTGACTATCAGGGACCAGAGATTCAGTACATTGTACTGGGACATCACCTCCTTCTAAAGGATTTTCAGTAATAGGGGATTCAATATTTTCATCACTTGTCCCTTCAGTGTTCTCATAGATGGGTGAATCGTTTGATTCATTAGCTTGAGAAGTGATAACTTCAAGGACATGTTGAGGTGTGATTAAATTATTAATTGACCTATTATGAGGTGATATATGGAAGAAAATATCAGCATCAGTTAGATACTGTTTTGAGGGACAATGTTTATACTCATCATGAGGATATCTTGATGAGTCATTGATCCCTATTTCTTCCATTGATTGGTTTGTGAAGTTAATGGCATCCATACTTTCATGAAAGATGACATGAAATGACTCTTCAATCTGTTGTCTCCTTGTGTTAAAGACCCTGAAGTATTTGGAGACAAAAGAGTATCCAAGAAAGTATCCATCATCAGCTTTGGCATCAAATTTACCAAGATGGTCCTTTTGATTGTGAATGAACACAGGACAACCAAACACATGAAAGTAGCTGATATCTAGAATGTTTTCCCTGAATATTTCATAAGGAGTCTTATCATGTATTTTGACAATGATACATCTGTTCTGAGTATAGCAAGCTATTTTTACAGCCTCAGTCCATAAGTGTTTTGAAAGATTGGATCTATTAAGTATGGTTCGAGCAGCTTCAATGAGAGTTCTATTCTTCCTTTCAGCCACACCATTTTGTTTAGGTGTGTAAGGAGAAGAGAAGTTCTGAGAAATTCCTTTCTCATCACAAAAACTCTCAAGCTCTTGGTTCCTGAATTCTGTTCCATTATCAGTTCGTATTTGTTTAACTTTAGTATCATTTTAATTTTCTACTTGCCTGATAAAAGACATTATGAATTCAGGAGCTTGACTCTTCTTTTTCAGAAAGTATACCCAAGTGTATCTAGAGTATTCATCAACAATCACAAGAGTGTATTTCTCATAATTTATAGACATTGGACTGACTGGTCCAAACAAGTCCATATGAAGAAGATGAAGACACTTCTTGATAGAAAAGTTTTGTTTTGGCTTAAAAGAAGCTCTCTTGTGTTTACCTTTTTCACAGGCTGAACAAGGTTTGTCTTTTACATACACAAGAGAAGGTAAGCCAAGAACTTTGTTTTGTTTTGCAAGTTTGTTCATATCTTTGAAATTTAGATGTGACAGTCTCTTATGCTAAAGCCAATTGACAGAGTCTGAGGCTTTAGCCAAGAAGCATGCTCCTGAGTTTGTTACAGATGACATGTCTAGGACATATACATCATTTCTTCTTGGAGCAGTGAACACAATTTCTTTGTTAGCACGGAAGATTGTACCTTGCTAATCATCAAACTGAATGATGTACTTAGCATCACACAGTTGGCTGATACTGATGATATTGTACTTCAGATCGTTTACAAAAGCCACTTTTGAGAAAACTATTCCACCACATTTAATTGAACCATATCCCTCAGTAACACAAGATGAATTATCACCGAATACTACCTTAGGACCTGGTTGCTCCACGTATTTGTGCAGATAACTTTTGACCCCTGTCATACTTCTTGAACACCCATTGTCTAAGTACCAGACATGCTCCTTGAAGTGTTTCTTTCTCATGGTGATGTCAACCCATTCTCCATTTCGAGCATTATTCTTTCCAACTGATAATTCATCATCAGCTAGAGCCATTAACACTTGATACCTGACTTCCTCCTCTTCTGAGGACAAATCTTCATCATCCCAATCAAAAGTTTCAGATACAAGACCTTTGGCTTTGTTTTGAGCAGGCTTTTGAGTCTGAGCAATGGTAGGTTCAGCTTCCAAGAGTGCAAGTTTAGCTTTTACCTTTTTATACTCAGACCTATAGTCTTTCTCAATTTTCTTACTATTATGAAAACTTTGATTAATTGGAGAAGCCTGAATTAGTTTTGGTGTAAACTTGGGTTGAAAATTGTCATTCCCTGATGAAAAACTTTGATTTTTATAAGAGGCCAAAGGTGTTTTTGAAAGACAATATTTAGCAAGATGCCCAGTTTTACCACACCGATAGCAATCCACTCCCTCAGTGGATTGGTTACCAACAAATCTAGTTCTTTTAATATAACGTTTGGTATTTGCCAACATGGCCCTTTCATGATATTCCCTGTTCAAATCTCTTATGTATTCAGTACTAGATCTTTCATCCACATCATCATCTGAGGTTTCCTGAAAATTTTGAACAATTGCATTTGAGTAAAAAGCTGTTGAAATGGGGCCATTATCAATTTGAGTGGGTTTGGCTGAGGTATCTGTTATTAAGGCCTTCTTGGACTCAGGATATCTTCTATTTATCAGATTATCTTCATAGATGAATCTCCCATAAATATCTGCAAGATCCTGAGTCTGTATGTGATTAGCATTTCTCAGTCCTTGAGAAAAAACAAGCCATTTTTCAGGGAGACTGTTTACAAAACCAACATTGATTTCATGCTTAGACAGTTTCACGTCGTCATTCGTTAGCTCATTGAGCAAGGTTTTATACCTGGTGTAAGTCTGAGGAAGTGTTTTAGATGTTTTGGCCCTGAAAGTGTTATATTCCAACTTCAGGTCCATAATCCTATTTTCCTTTGTGTCAGATGGTCCTTTGAAACTATGAACAAGATATGTCCAAGTCTCTTTGGCCGTCTCACACTCGATGACAGCCTCCATAATATCGTTAGGAAGACAAGATATTATGATGCTTTTGAGACGTTGGTGTTGATTGACCACTCTCCTTTCATCGTCAGACCATTGGTTTTCAGGTTTGCCATCACCAGTTGCTGTTTTTGGTTTGAATGGACCATCCTTAATACAAGTTATGCAATAAGGTTCCATTCCCATCAAATAACATAGCATTATTTTCTTCCATTTGTTAAATCTTTCAACTTCTAACTTAGGAGCGTTAACAGAGTAACTCTCTCCTTTCTTGTTAACAAGTTGAGGTACATTACTTTCAGCCATAATGGATCAAGGTTTTAAAAACTTTGAGACGGTGGTTAAAAGTTTTATAATCCTACCGCTCTGATACCACTTGTTGGTCCCTTGTAATTAGTACTATACTTAAGTATACTAAGTATAGTCCTAACCCATGGTTAAGTAATGCAATAAACTTAATACAAGTAAGTAAATAACACAATGTTTTCAACGTTTAACTCTTAGCTTTATTAAAGAATTATACCCTATTGTATACGAAGCTACAATAGGGATTGAATAGACAATATGTGGTTTTGTGATCTCCTCACTAACAAGATAGTCCAATCCTAACGATTGCTAAGCTTGATGATTCTATCAACAGGAGTTTAGAACTCAAGTGTGTGATCGTGTTTGGAGGAGAGAAAACTTGTTTGTGAATGTCTAAAGCATTTAGTGCACAAAACTTTGTTTTCTCTCCTTTACAAGCATCCTATTTATAGAAGGAAAGTGGGTAGAAGACAATAATTGCCCATGTGCAATTCTTGTCTTATTGGTATAGTGTAGTATCTTGTCTTAACCTATTCTAAGTAGTAAGACGTAAGTCCTTTACACATGACAGTACCCCATCTATCCCAAAAGGGTAAGTCACGCTAATTGTGTGATGTACTTCATTTTGTCACAATTCAACTTATCCCGCCTTTTCTTCAGTCTTGGAGAATGCTTGTTTTCTTCAGGGAGATCGTATGGGGTTCAGTGAGTCTATTGCTACAACTCACTGAACCCATCACCTTCTTCTTCGTCATAGAATACATTCGTTGAGCTTTGCCTCTCTGAATGCTTGAGTCTTCCTTTTAGACTCAGTCTAGGAACTCGAAGGCAACTCACTGAGTGACTGTTCACTCAGTGACCTCGTTATGTTCAAGGTTAATAATTCACTTAGGCTGATTGTTATTCAAATCCTTCAGGGAGGTCATTAGGTACTGAATTGACCTAACAAAGGTTAACAAGACTCCATGTGAACTATGGCTCCGAAAAGTTCCTAAATTATCTAAAGTTATAAAAATATTTTCTCGACAGTGTTAAATGTCTTGTAAAGTTTCTGTACAAAGTATATTTTTCGACACAGCTTGAAATTAAATATAAATTTCATAATAACCCATAATTAATGTACACACAAGATTGTGGATTCCATAAAGACGAAAGAGAATAAAATGTATAGTTAATCATGTAAAGAAAACACAATATATAAATGGTTCAAAAATACCAACAAAAATCTAAGAAATCAGAAACGTCGCATTCGATTTCAAGATGCCATGCAGGAAAGTCTCTTGGCAGCGTGATTTTCCACAATCACAAGACATACCGAGAAAGAATTGGAACATTAACGGTTCACACTCCTGGAGCGAGGAGGTTTAATGAAAAGGGAGGGATACAAGTTTATAGGAATAGAATTGCATTCCAAACATTCGCTACACAATAAAGGATGAATCTCAAGATGACAATGATGGTTTCAAGGTACAAACGGACGTTGTAATTCGAAGTGGAAACGTAGAATAACCAATGAAAGAAGATGTAATCCATGTACAAGTGTCGTGTAAAACGATGGCGTAAAGGTAAATCAAGATTACGAAAACCTACGATATTATTCAGTACTGATTCAACGAATGCTTCGAGATGTGTGACTCACATGATGTCCTTTAGTCTTTCTGGGAGACACATTGAGCTACACAATTGTCTATAGACTATTTTCCAAGACATTCAATCACAAATGGTCGACAAGCAAATTGGATATCTAAATAGATATTTTAAAGAGGTTTAACAATGAAAGTAACACGCACGGTAGTAAAATGAAAATCAGAAGTTTCATTGAAAACAATACTTATTCAATCCCGAACAATGGTATCATGAGAGTATGCACAATATGTAACAGTGAGTTGAGAGAAAACATAGACGGTTAAAAAGAACGAGTATATGAGGTCAGTCGTATCGCGCATAAACAAGATAACAATAGTACTCAGAAAAGTGAGTATGAAAAGTCGGCAGCATACACGCTCTGAATACAAGTATGTAACGTCATAACGATATAAAATCATTGCAGTAAGATCAATTCACAAGAGCAAGAGTTCAAGAAATACAATATAGGCAGATGTAATCACAGTAATATCGAATGATAATTCATGAAGCACAAAGGCTTTGAAAAGACATAGTAATTAGCGACACTATGGTAATGTAATATTTCAACATGTAATCAGGAGATGAAATACTATAATGATAATTAAAAGTAAGTAATAAGGATTAGAGAGTTACCCGCGCGGATATCGAACAACATTGGCAGATTCTGTGATTGACACTTTAAACATGAAATGTTTGAACTTTCGGTTATAGACTAAGTTTTGAAAAACGACTCAGTTCCCTATAACCATCGCTCTGATACCAATGTGTGAGACCCCCAAAATCTGACATGGATCAACTAGGCAACGTGGGGGTAACAAGTCATGGTACAAGAAACAAATAATTACAGTTGACAAAAAGCTGACGTAATAAAAACATATACATTACATCATAAAAGATCAGAGTTTTAAACGTAGGTCCCAGAGTTTTATATGCGGAAAGATTTATTATTTTATCATGATTTATAACACTTGGTTACCAAAATACAGAAAATCTTTTGACAGATTTTAGATAAAACTAAAGTTGAAATATTCACAGGAATCTCCATGCTGGGATAATATCCTGCGGGCTCCCATCCAAGCAAAGCTAAGTAATTATACATGAGATTAAACATGTAAAATCTTCAACATAAAGTTGAGTGATATTCATAGGTTTAGCAGTAAAGGTGTGGAACATAATAGAATTTGTAAAACAAGTAATAGGGGGATAACTATGTACATTGTCCATAGTCACGATGTATATTATTGTTGTTTAGTCTCATGAACCGAAGCTTAACTCAAATGTAAGTTCCTATAGGGAGTTTTCAGCCTAAATACTCAAGTATAAACAAATGTATGTCCGTCAAGGTAATGGGACGGGGATTGTCAATCCCGATGGATCCACCCACAACATTCGCGCTTAGCGCAAAACATACGGGACAATTAACGGTTCATGATCAGGAGAGGAAACTCAAGGCTAACGTCTAAAAAGCAATAATAACATCGAATTCATCTGTAAAGCATACACGTTCTAGATAGCATACAAGTTCTGAATAGCATACAGTTTTTAATTGTTTGTGTTCCACCATGTAAAATCTCACCCCGTGTTTAGAAACCATGTACAAGTAAAAAGGGGCTATGAACTCACCTTAGCCATGAGGTAAGTGCATCAAGGTACTCAGAAGCTGAGTAAAAACGGCAGTGGTAAGACGATCACCGATGATATGGATGCGCGGGAAACACGAAAGTCGCAACCTATCAAAATAAGGCGCGCGTTAAGACTCGAACTCAAGTATCGATATGTACCAAATATAATATGACTCAAATGTTTTCAAAGTATTCACGTTTCAAAACCATTGACACGAACCAAATGAATCCATACTAACCCAATTATCCAACACTACCCGTTTAAACACTTGTACACTTGAAATTGACTCGTCATAAGACGCCAAGTCAACGCAAGTCAAACTATCCCTTTACCTTACTCGGACCAGTAGCTAAGTCATTTATTTAATGAATAAGCACTTGAGTAAGTCAACATGTCCAATAGTGAATACTCATACTCACGCAACACAAGCATTGAACTACGTGTCCAACATACAAATCAACAAGTACACTCCGAATGTACACACCGATCTACCCTATCTAGACTTGTCTGATTTAGATGAAAATTGGTGTCAAGGTAACTTATAACCTCTATAAGAACTCACCAAAGTTTGAACCAAAGTTCACACTTTAAAACCCATCAGGTCGACACTATACTCGACCCTAAAATTTGGGACAGAATTGTATACTTGTTTTATAAAACCGTTTAGACCACTTTAAAAGTACTATTTTTGAAAATCCGCCTTTTTAAACCCACTAATAGACTCATCATATTAGCTTTATAAACTTTAAAAACCAGTAGTAGCATTTATCTAACCAAGCCTAAAGTCCCCGAGAGTCGACCCAAAATCAGCCACAATTTCGGATTGTGCCGATTTGCGTCTCCCGGTACACGAATACTAAAACTAGCATAACTTTTGACTCGTAATGAGTTAGAAGCTCTATCTTATACCAAAACGAGCATCTCAAAAAACTCTACAAAAATACCAAATAATCTCAGCCTAAATCAAATCTTAAACCCACGAAAAATCGGCCTAAACCCACTGATGTAATATATACTTTAGAAAATCATGTCAAATCAATTTTCCCACCAATTCTAACCATTCCCACACCTCTATAATCATCCTACTATCATACCCCTCAACCAAACACTCCTAAAACACTTGTATGTTAAATTTTATCAATAATCAAAGATAAAAAATAAACCTTTTTATGATAAAAACAAGATAATCTTACCAAGATCATCACATGCATGATGATCAAAACACTTTCAAACCACAAAATCATAAAATTATGAAAACTTGATGCATGTGTGAAATTCTTGTATAGATAGAATCATTTTTCAATTCTAAGGGAGGGTCTTATTTTTGTTTAGCTCAATTCATGATAGATGTTGATGTTTTAGGGTGTTCTTGTGGTTGAAGGTGGCGGCAAACAAGAGGAGGGGTGGGAAGAGATGTGTTGATTTTTATAAACTTGTGTTGTGTGTGTTTTTTGGTTAGAAAAAGAGTTTATATATGGTGTAAAGTTAGGGCCAAATTTGCCAAGTTTTGAAACTTGTGGACTTAAAAAAATTAATAGTTTAACGGGTAGAAAATGACTATTTGTCAATCTTGAACATATTTACGAGGCTCGGATTTTGTAAAAATACTTTTCAAAAGTTACAATGCATCATAAATATGATTATATGATTTCCCGACACGACTTAGCACGTAATTAAAACAAATCTTCGAAAATAAAAATTATCGAAACAATCGATAATAACATGTAAAATTTTGGGCATCCGTCGGTATCGCGATCACTAGGAATTCTCGTTGTACATTGATTCTGAGTAAACTCGTTGTAAAACGCACGCGGGTGATTTTAAATCAAAAACTTTGATTCAAATAAATATGGAAAAATAAAATAAGAATTTTATAGTTCCCGATAAAGTATTTATCAATGATCAGAAAATACTCGAAAAGTATAATTTATTGAAATTATCATGATCTCAGGATTTACATATAAGAATACAAGAAAACGTAATACGTTGGAAAATTCAAGAAACACGAATAAATAACGCTGGGAAAGTACGGGTTCTTACAGTCTTCCCCCTAAAGGAACTCTGGTCCCTCAGAGTTCTCCTGGAAACAATAGAAGATGCAACAAGAGGAGGTACAAAGTGTAGAACAAATTCGTTGCTTCCTAGGTAATTTCTGCACCACGGCGTACTTTCACGATTAGAATCCACTATGCTTCAGTTTCTTAGCTCCTTTTCGAATAAATTTTAAAACTCAGATTAGAATAATGACCTTTCAGTACGGAGAAATATTCAAGAGATAGAATGAACACAAGAATGCTTAATCGGACAAAGTGCGTTAAAATGAATCAGGACTGTTAATTAACAAGGAGTCGCAAATCGTGCAACTGTAAAACATGACAATCTTAAAACATAACAATCCAGTTACAAAAGAAATAGAAGGGAAAAATGAATTACAAATGATCATTTAAAATACAAGCTGTCACAGTCAGTTGTCTAAGATTTTGGTATTACTTTAAAATTCAGTTTAAACATTTCCTTGATTAAAAGAAAATTTTAAAAGGTGTAGTGATTTAAAATCAAACTATCTATATTTGGTGAGTAAGCTGTTGTTATATCTTTTTCTTGATCAGGATTTTCAAAGCAGAAGTAGAACAGTTCAAAATAATTATTTTGATTGGCTTAAAAGCTTTTGGATGACAGTATGGAATTATTGTTAAAAACTCAGGTTTATCGTTACCATTAAAGAAAATTCAGATTTTCCAAGTTATTTAGATTCATTGTTATAAATTATAAATTAATTTAATAATTTCATTATATTGGAAGTAAAGTATGATAAAATCAATTACTTTAAAAGATACAACTTAACATATTCTGGTTTATTTTTAAAAGGTGACAAGACAGCAACGAATATGAGACATATAAAGGTCATCAATTTGTATGTGAGCAATAACACAAAGGAAATAAAACGAAAGTCATATCAATTCTTAAAAAATATGATAGAGTAGACGCGTCGATGATAAAAATAATAAGAAACAAAGGATTATAGCAAGTCATCACTTCTTGAGTGCAGTTGGTGTCACCAACAACGACTTATTTAATTCTCGATGGTCAATACATGATCGAAAGAGAAAAGCCACACATTAAATTTTTCGAATCAAAGAAAATTCTTAAGAAGTCACTTGAGAGTAATTCTAGCAAAATGAATATCCTTAGAAATGAGAGGCGAAATCAATACGTGGTTCACACGAATGCATTTCAAGATGATGAAGTCTAACGCACATAATGACGGATACACGAAATCATTGGTCACTTTCAGTCATAACTCACTATTCGCGTCCAAAGATGTTTCGAAAGTCTACCAAAAGAGATAGAGAAGGTTGATCGATGTAGAAGCATAACAACGTTAAAATTTTCAAATCTGGTATCAATGGCAAGAATTTAGGTAATTGGTAACGAAAATTGTATCATGAGGATGATGAGGTAACAAGTAACACAAAGTTCGTTGAGTAAAGAAATATGTGCTTGAGGCCTGTACTTTGTTCAAGAAAGGATAAGGTATCATATGTATAAGTCGCGAACTATTGATACTCGCATAAGATGTAAAAGTTTTCAAAACTTTCATTTATCTAACTTTTTAAGAAACATACTTAAAAAGTTGATTCTTGGTTAAATATTTAAGGTGACTACTATTCGGCCTCGCATGGCTCCTTCTAAATTAAGCATAGGTGATCAGGCCATGCATAATTTAGAGCTAGCAATGCGATGCTCAGCTTCGTCAAACTAGTGTTACAGGTCATATTATTTAAAATATGCATATAATGCCATTTGTAAAAACAGGAATCAAAATTATTTATGAAAATACATCGTGAAATTAATGTCATTCAATTCTATAGAGTAACGTTCAAGTATCTTGTAAAGCCCAAGTAAATTATTTTGTAAAATGATTTGCAAATAATATCTGTTTGAGTTTATATGGTAACTTGTAAAATAGCGAGTGGGTTATATGAGGGTAATAAAGGGTAGTTCAAGACAGTCAGTGAAATGGTTACAAGGTGATAAGGTTTCAAGAGGTTTAGCAGGAATCGCCAGGAGACACATGTCAAGATGATAACGAACGATATGAAAGCAAGACCTTCAAATCTTTACCCGAATCAGTGGTACGATAGAAACAAAGAACGACAATATAGGATGACAAATAAGTCATATATAAAAGAAAAGATAAAGGAATCCATATGTGTTTACATCGTTATTTAATCGACATAAATATGCATTTTAAGAAAGTAGGGCATCAGTTAACAAATAGTTCAGCTACTCAGAAAAGTTTATATTTTTAAACGTTTTCAAATGTAATCAATGTTTTTAGTTGTAAAGTATCATTAGTTACAGTTTTACGAGCTCAAACGGACTAAAAACGCTTCAAACCATATTTCAAACTTTTTATCAACTTTGACTTTTGGGTTTGACCAGACGCATTGACTCACTAAACGACATTTTTAAGACTCAAGTTTAAAGCAATTTGATGTAAAACGACGTTTTGAACCACTTTCTAGTTTTACTCGAGACTTGAAACGGATAAAAAATGGACGAAAATGCCCTTGCATTAAATCTGTCTACAAAATGATATTTTAGAATTTTTTTTTCAGAAAAATAACTTCTTAGATTTAACAATCCCAAATGAGCGTAA
The DNA here is from genome assembly GCA_025667525.1 of Glebionis coronaria. Lineage (NCBI taxonomy): Eukaryota > Viridiplantae > Streptophyta > Magnoliopsida > Asterales > Asteraceae > Glebionis > Glebionis coronaria. The sequence goes on along the minus strand of CM046874.1, from coordinate 627,692,577 downwards.
CCTACTCGTTTTTAATATTTTCTAGTCGAATTTTATGTCCTAAAAGAACATCTCAACAAGTAGAAGCATATTTTTATGTCTAAAGTTATAAAAGTATTTTCTCGACAATGTTACATTTTTTGTAAAGTTTCTGTACAAAGTATATTTTTCGACACAACTTGAAATTAAATCTAAATTTCATAATAACCCAGAATTAATGTACACACAAGACTTGTGGATTCCATAAAGACGAAGGAGAATAAATTGTATAATTAATCATGTAAAGAAAACACAGTATAAAAATGGTTCAAAAATACCAACGAAAATCTAAGAAATCAGAGACGTCGCATTCGATTTCAAGATGCCATGCAGGAAAGTCTCTTGGCAGCGTGATTTTCCACAATCACAAGACATACCGAGAAAGAACCTGAACATTAACGGTTCACACTCCTGGAGCGAGGAGGTTTAATGAAAAGGGAGGGATACAAGTTTATAAGAATAGAATTTCATTCCAAACATTCGCTACACAATAAAGGATGAATCTCAAGATGACAATGATGGTTTCAAGGTACAAACGAACGTTGTAATTCGAAGTCGAAACGTAGAATGACCAATGAAAGAAGATGTAATTCATGTACAAGTGTCGTGTAAAACGGTGGCGTAACGGTAAATCAAGATTACGAAAACCCACGATATTATTCAGTACTGATTCAACGAATGCTTCGAGATGTGTGACTCACACGATGTCCTTTAGTCTTTCTGGGAGACACATTGAGCCACACAATGGTTTATAGACTATTTTCCAAGACATTCAATCACAAATGGCCGAAAAGAAAATTGGATATCTAAATAGATATTTTAAAGAGGTTTAACAATTAAAGTAACACGCACGGTAGTAAAATGAAAATCAGAAGTTTCATTGAAAACAACACTTATTCAATCCCGAACAATGGTATCAAGAAAGTATGCACAATATGTAACAGTGAGTTGAGAGAAAAAAAAATAGACGGTTCAAAAAGAACGAGTATATGAGGTCAGTTGTATCACGCATAAACAAGATAACAATAGTACTCAGAAAAGTCAGTATGAAAAGTCGGCAGCATACGCGCTCTGAATACAAGTATGTAACGTCATAACGATATAAAATCATTGCAATAACATCAATTCACAAGAGCAAGAGTTCAAGAAATACAGCATAGGCAGATGTAATCATAGTAATATCGAATTTCATGAAGCACAAAGGCTTTGAAAAGACATAGTAATTATCGCACTATGGTAATGTAATATTGCAACATGTAATCAGGAGATGAAATACTATAATGATAATTAAAAGTAAGTAATAAGGATTAGAGAGTTACCCGCGCAGACATCGAACAACATTGGCAGATTTTGTGATTGACACTTTAAACATGAAATATTTGAACTTTTGGTTATAGACTATGTTTTGAAAAACGACTCAGTTCCCTATAACCATCGCTCTAATACCAATCTGTGAGACCCCCAAAATCTGACATGGAAAAACTAGGCAACGAGGGGGTAACACGTCATGGTACAAGAAACAATTAATTACAGTTGACACAAAGCTGACGTAATAAAAACATATACATTACATCATAAAATATCAGAGTTTTAAACATAGGTCCCAGAGTTTTATATGCGGAAAGATTTATTATTTCATCATGATTTATAACACTTGGTTACCAAAATACAGAAAATCTCTTGACAGCTTTTAGATAAAACCAAAGTTGAAATATTCACAGAAATCTCCATGCTGCGATAATATCCTGCGGGCTCCCATCCAAGCAAAGCTAAGTAATTATACCTGAGATTAAACATGTAAAATCGTCAACATAAAGTTGAGTGATATTCATAGGTTTAGCAGTAAAGGTGTGGAACACAATATAATTTGTAAAACAAGTAATGGGGGGGGGGGGGGGGGTGGGGGGATAACTATGTACATTGTCCATAGTCACGATGTATATTATTGCTGTTTAGTCTCATGAACCGAAGCTTAACTCAAATGTAAGTTCCATTAGGGAGTATTCAGCCTAAATACTCAAGTATAATGTGCGTCAAGGTAATCTGGACAGGGATTCTCAATCCCGATGGATACACCCGCAACATTTGCGCTTAGCGCAAAGCATACGGGACAATTAACGGTTCATGATCAGGAGAGGAAACTCAAGGCTAACGTCTAAAAAGCAATAATACCATTGAATTCATCTGTAAAGCATACACGTTCTGGATAGCATACAAGTTATGGATAGCATACAGTTTTTAATTGGTTGTGTTCCGCCATGTAAAATCTCACCCCGTGTTTAGAAACCATGTACAAGTAAAAAGGGGCTATGAACTCACCTTAGCCATGAGGTAAGTGCATCACGGTACTCAGAAGCTGAGAAGAAGCGATAGTGGTAAGACGATCACCGATGATATGGATGCCCAGAAAACATGAAAGCCGCAACCTATCAAAATAAGGCGCGCTTTAAGACTCGAACTCAAGTATCAATATGTACCAAATATAATATGACTCAAATGTTTTCAAAGTATTCACGTTTCAAAACCATTGACACGAACCAAATGAATCCATACTAACCCAATTATCCAACACTACCCGTTTAGATACTTGTATACTTGAAATTGACCCGTCATAAGACGCCAAGTCAACGCAAGTCAAACTATCCCTTTACCTTACCCGGACCAGTAGCTAAGTCATTTATATAATGACTAAGCACTTGAGTAAGTCACCATGTACAATAGTGAATACTCATACTCACGCAACACAAGCATTGAACTACGTGTCCAACATACAAATCAGCAAGTACACTCCGAATGTACACGCCGATCTACCCTATCTAGACTTGTCCGATTTAGATAAAAATTGGTGTCAAGGTCACTTATAACCTGTATAAGACCTCACCAAAGTTTGAGCCAAAATTTACACTTTAAAACCCATCAGCTCGACACTATAAAAAAAAATAAAATAAAGGATCCCAGAACAAGGAAACTCGACCCTAAAATTTGGGACATAATTGTATAATTGTTTTATAAAACCGTTTAGACCACTTTAAAAGTACTATTTTTGACAATCCGCCTTTTAAACCCACTAATAGACGCATCATATTAGGTTTATAAACTTTGAAAACCAGTAGTAGAATTTATCTAACCAAACCTAAAGTCCCCGAGAGTCGACCCAAAATCAGCCACAATTTCGGATTGTGCCGATTTGCGTCTCCGGGTACACAAATACTAAAACTAGCATAACTTTGGACTCGTAATGAGTTAAAATCTCTATTTTATACCAAAACGAGCGTCTCGGAAAACTCTACAATAATATAAAATAATCTCAGCCTATCTCAAATCTTTAACCCACGAAAAATCATCCTAAACCCACTGATGTAATATATACTTTAGAAAATCATGTCAAATCAATTTTCCCACCAATTCTAACCATTCCCACACCTCTATAATCATCCTAATATCATACCCCTCAACCAAACACTCTTAAAACACTTGTATGTCAAATTTTATCAAAAATCAAAGATAAAAAACAAATCTTTTTATGATCAAAACAAGATAATCTTAACAAAATCATCACATGCATGATGATCAAAACACATTCAAACCACAAAATCATAAAATTATGAAAACTTGATGCATGTGTGAAATTCTTGTATAGATAGAATCATCTTTCAATTCTAAGGTAGGGTCTTATTTCTGTTTAGCTTAATTCATGATAGATGATGATGTTTTAGGGTGTTCTTGTGGTTGAAGGTGGCGGCAAACAAGAGGAGGGGTGGGAAGAGATGTGTTGATTTTTATAAACTTGTGTTGTGTGTGTTTTTTGGTTAGAAAATGAGTTTATATATGGTGTAAAGTTAGGGACAAATTTGCCAAGTTTTGAAACTTGTGGACTTAAAAAACAATTAATAGTTTAAAGGCTAGAAAATGACTATTAATCAATCTTGAAAATATTTACGGGGTTCGAGTTTCGTAAAAATACTTTTCAAAAGTTACAATGCATCATAAATATGATTATATGATTTCCCGACACGACTTAACACGTAATTAAAACGAAATCTTCGAAAATAAAAATTATCGAAACAATCAGTAATAACATGTAAAATTTTGGGCATCCGTCGGTATTACGATCACTAGGAATTCTCCTTGTACATTGATTTTGAGTAAACTCGTTGTAAAACGCATGCAGATGATTATAAATAAAAAACTTTGACTTAAATAAATATGGAAAAATAAAATAAGAATTTTATAATTCATGATAAAGTATTTTTCAATGATCAGAAAATTCTCGAAAAGTATAATTTAATAAAATTATCATGATCTCAGGATTTACATATAAAGATACAAGAAAACGTAATACGTTGGAAAATTCAAGAAACACGAATAAAAGAATAAAATAACGCTGGGAAAGTACAAGTTCTTACAATAATCAAGTATGGAGACTTGTAGATTTACCACCAACGCGATAGTCATAAAGGGTAAATGGATTTACAAGAAGAAGACTGACATTGATGGCATTGTACACACCTTTAAAGCTCGTTTTATAGCAAAAAGGTTTACACAAACTTATGGTGTTGATTATAAGGAAATATTTTCTCCTGTTACAGATTTAAGAGCTATTAGGATTCTCATAGCTATAGCGGCATAGTATGACTATGAAATACGGCAAATGGATGTAAAACCCGCGTTCTTGAATGGTTTCTTAGAAGAAGACATCTATATGGAACAACCTAAAGGTTTTGTTGATCCTAAGTATCACATAAAAGTATGTACGCTTCAAAAATCCATTTATGGACTTAAGCAAGCATCAAGAAGCTGGAATAAAATATTTGATGGAGAAATAAAAAAGTTTGGTTTTGATCAAAATCTTGATGAGCCATGTGTATATCAAAAAACTAGTGGGAGTAACGTTGTTTTTCTAATCTTATATGTTGATGACATAATCATTATAGAAAATAATATTCAAGTTTACAAGAGGTAGAGACCTATCTTGGGAAGTGTTTTTATATGAAAGATTTAGGGGGAATCGACATTTATTTTTGGAATCAAAATCTATAAAGATAGATCAAAGTGGTTAATTGGACTAAGTCAAAATGCATATCTTGATAAGATCTTGAAGAAATATAGAATGGATAATTTCAAGCATGGTCTCATTCCTATACAAGTACAAAGTGACTTAAATAAAACACAATGTGCTACTACATCTAAAGAGATGAAGCGTATGCAGAATGTTCATTATGCTTCGGTTGTAGGATCTATTATGTATGACGTGAGGTGCGTAAGACCTAATGTTGCATTTGCGTAGAATATTACAAGTCGGTTTCAGCAAAATTTAGACGAGAGTCACTGGACAGTTGTGAAAAATATTCTTAAGTATTTAAGACATACTAAGGACACGTTTTTGGTTTATGGTGGAAACCCTAAAGTCGTTGAGCTGCAAGTTAACTGTTATTGTGATGCTGGATTTGAAACCGATAGAGATGATACTAAATCTCAAACTGGGTATGTTTTCGTTTTTAATGGCGGCACTGTAAGCAAAGTACTACTGCATAGTCTGCCACATAAGTAAAATATATTGCTGCTTCTGAAGTTGCAAAGGAAGCTGTTTGGATGAGGACGTTTATTGGAGAGCTTGACGTAGTTTCTACCAATGAATAACCTATAAAGATGTATTGTGGCAACTCAAGTGCATTCATCATAGCTAACAAAACGGGAGTTCTGAGAGGCGCCAGACAGTACCAAAGGAGTATCACTATGTTCGTGAATGTATCGTATTGGGTGAAATTGATCTATTTAAAGTTCATACAAATAATAATTGAGCATATCCTTTTACGAAGGCTTTACCTGGTAAAAATCTTACTCAACATGCTAGGAGCATGGGACTTCGTTATGCTAGTAGTTTCATGTAATATGTGTTAGTATTTGGATAAAAAGATATTATTAAACAATATTTATTTTATGAATTAAAGTATTAGATATGTTCGTTTTTTAAATATTTGTTAGTCCTATTTTGCATGTTTAAATCCTTGAATAATATATTATTCTATTGTCTATGTCAATTAATTTTATGGAAATATAATTGAATTAAGACATATATGAGAGATGGTAATATTCGTAAAATATGTAAAAACGGTTCACCAACTCATACAATATTCAAAAGTTATATATTGGACATCTCCTACTAACAAGTCAATCACTTTATGGATCAATGTTTTTAAGTGAAACTTGTAAATGATTTACATTACTAAATGCTTGGACTTGAGATGCAAGCATGTCTTATATATGTGAATGATACTTTTTGGTATAGTTCTAACACTATCTTGAATAAGGTAGTAATAAATGCTATAATCATTTGTATCTTGAAGCATGTAAGAGGCACATGTAGTCAAGATAAAATTTGTTCATTCAACTAGGATTGAAGAATAATGCTAGTGGGTCCCTCGTTAATTAATTAGATGTTTGTATGGTCATACACAATAGTAATCTAGATTTGTCTCGATTAGATTGGTAATGTATATTAATTGTGTAATACGAGAAACAGAATAGTTATAATGGAACGACTTTTTTCCATATCCATTATTGATATGGCATATGAGAAACAAAGGGATTGTAAATGTTTAAGGCATGTAAATTTACTTAATGGAAAGCTACACTCGAGAGTTTCCGGTAACATTGGTGTGTTGCTAGACACTAACCAATAAAATATTACTTTATTATCGCATGTCCAAGTTGGAGCTGTTCGATTATGTACATGTAATAAACGTATGTTCGGAAGTCGTCCCGAGCCTGAAGAGACGCACACGTAAAACGTTAAGTAATAATCATTAATATTACATTGATATTAATTATGTGTTAAACAAATAAACAATAAAAGGATAGCCGAGAAAAAGGAACAAATGATCTTTCCATTGTAGTATAGTCGGCTGATCCTACTCATGGGTTTGGGTTGGTTTTGGCTAGTATATAAGGAGGTCCTTGGTACCTCATTATTCACAAGTTAATACCAAAATCCTTCTCCCTTTTCCTTTGGTCCGGTCGGTCGAACAAACCCACACAGGGGTGTTCGCCTTTTGTGTTCGACGCAAGAAGAAAGAAACCAAAGGGTTTCTAGTTGTTGATTGATTCAAGTGTATTGGTTTATTGATTGGTTTAACACTTACGTACTAGCATACTTATCGCTTGATAACGTACTGTGTGCGTATACTTAGAGAGATAATTGTTTGATCTTTATTATGGTTTTTGTTTATATCGATTGTTCGATAAAAGTGATTTAATCCGTTGCTAAAAGGTACACAATTCTCTATTGTTTATGTTAATTACTTTTTATATATGATTTTTTATTCCGTTACGTATCCGTATTATTAATATGGTTAATATGATTAAATGTTATTTAAATTCTAACAAAAACAAGTATAGTGCTCGCGTGCAAGCAGATACCAACTCCTATTCTCCTTACTCTTTAGCCTTTTATTGCTTAAGGTTTATGCATATGCTAGATTAGGGCTAAGCATCGGTTCGGGACCGGACCAGATCGAGGACTGAAATGGTTCGAAACCTCGGACTGAAATGGTCCGGTCCGGGTTGGTCCAGTCCGGTTTGGTCCTCGGTCCGGTCCGGTCCTATTAAGCCAAATCGGCGAGATTTTGATAAGACCGAACCGAACCGACCGGACTGAGGACCGAATTCGTCCAAAACTCCGGATCGAGTACCGGACCGAAATTGTCCGGTCCGGTTCGGTTCAGTCCGGTTTTCTGATCCAGGTCAGTTTTAGATCTACCGTGCTCAGCCGTATGCTAAATGGTTAGATTTTATGTATCGCATGAGAATGCCTATAAAAAGTGTATATGAGTTCAGACTATCTCAAAAGTGTGTAATCACGTTTTACGCAATTTTTTTTCAAAGGTAATGAGATCACTATGGTCAAATGTAGTAAGAAAATATAATGTGGACTCATCTTAAGTCAACAAAAGACCAAAGAAACGACAAACAGGAAAAAAGAATTACAAAGTTGGGTTTACACAGAAAAACAAGTCGGCTTGGTTTAGCCGACTAAGCCGAGCCGAAGGTGATATTAAATAAGGGAGAAATGAGCCGAGGGTGTAGAAAGTTACATTTCGATTAGAGAAATGATTTTTTCTCCTACAATTTATTCCTACTTATATGCCTACTCACAGGATTCTGACACGTGTCAGAACTGATGGTTTAGATGCAGAGAGATAATAAGTGGAGATAAAATATATAATATTATTATGTGTGTAGGAGGATATATAGGAGGATATTGTAGGATGATATAGCAACACTCTTTCGATTAAGATTTCTGGGTAGATTTATTTTTAGGGCTAATTTCTAAAAGGGTTTATTGTCTAATTGTATTTTTTCAAACAAAGATAAAAAATATTGTATGTGTTAATTTAGTTCAAAGCAACAGAAAAAATTAGGGTAATCAGATGCAGAATGTGTTTGGTTATACTAGCAGTTAGCAGTATTAGTTAGCAGGAGCAGTCGTAGTTAATAATAGCAGTTAGTAATAGCAGTTAGTTAGTAGTTAATTTATAAAAGTGTTTGATAGATTATCAGTAGCTAATTTAAATGTGTGAAAAGAAATAAAAGGACATACATATATAAATAGAAAATTTTAAATTAAATGTGTTATATTAATAAGCGTATTTAAATAATTAATTAAGTCTAAAACTCTTTCACTAATAATGCTAATCTAAAAATGCTCTTGTAAAAAGCATATAAAAAGTAGTATTTTTATAAGAAATGTTAATAGTCATTCCTCTAACCAAACAAGTTTTTTAAACAAATATACTAAATGCTAATGCTAATTAAAAAAAACGCTCTTAAAAAAGTTATTACCAAACACAACTGCATAGTGGTTATATAGCATTTTATGTCTCTTGTTGTTTTATTTTTTTGGAACAATCTGTCGGGGTTGTCCTATGTTTTCGTACTTTTTTGGTCACGTGTCAAAATCTTTCGCTTATTGCTGTGTTTTCTTTGTTGCCCTAAATTTATATGGAAAAACATGATTTTAGGTCTCAAAGAGAAAAATAAAAAAGTCTTTGAACCTTTAATTTTCTCTTGTTTTTGTTAACTTTGGACACATGCGTTGATGTTATCGTGTTAGCGGAAAAATATTGTTACGTCATCATATTTTTCTTATGATTCGGAATTCGTAACTTAAACCCAAAATGTATGTCTTCCATAATTCGCGTCGTATCCATCATCAGTTGCACTATATGACATCAATGCGAGCAGGGGCGGACTCACATGAGAGCCAAATGTATCACGGGTTACACCCTATTTTAGTTCATGAAAAAGTAATTTTTTTTTAAAAAATAAGTTTTTTTCGTTACATGCAACAACCATTTTTAACTAATGCGTGATAACTTTAATAATAATCATAAAAATCTATAACACCTCGTTATAAATCTTGCGTCCGCTTCTACATGCGGATGTTATCAGTTGTCAGGATAACATTGACCTTTATGACACGAAGATTTCGTGCTCGCGTTATGGGCTCGTGTTATCGATTGTCACGAGGTATGTTCCGGCCATTGACACCGAACCCTTTTAGAAAACAAACTAAAAGTTGATCGATATTATTATTATGTGACGAGGCGTTTGATGAATCGAAGTGTGTGTGAGAAGAGTCTGTCTATCCCCCCCATAAGAAAGCATCATCATTATGTCTGCATTCTCGTGCTTCGCCGACTTCTTTAATCTCACCCCATCAAGAAATGTGTATGTTTATTATTTATATACTTCAATAATAAAGTAAGACAAGTAGGGGTGTTTAGTGTTTGGTTTGAGACCGAACAAACCGAAAAAGAAACCGGACCAAAACTAAATAAAACCGGACCGAATTTTTTAAATGGTGCATGGTTCGGTTTGAGACCGAACCGAAGTATTTAATTGGTGTATGGTTTGGTTTTGGTTTTAATAAATAGAAAACCAAACCAAACTGAAAAAACCGAATAACTTTATTTATGTACAAAAAAATTTAAATTATATATATATATATATATATATATATATATATATATATATATATATATATATATATATATATATATATATATATATATATGTATATATGTATAATCTTTTCTTTATCCTTAACAAACTCTCCAGTTGTTTTTAAAATATTTATAAACTGATAACCTGAAATCAAGTATCTAATGTATATCCAATAGGAATGTTAAACCTAATTCACTCCTATATATACACACATGTCGTACCATTTGGTTTTCTTTTAAAGTTTTTTTGAATTTGGTTTTCTTGGTTTTAACCGAAACCAAATCGAATTTTAATTTGGTGTATGGTTTGGTTTTACGTGCTTTATAATTGGTTTGGTTTGGTTTTGGTTTTGATTTTAAAAATCTCAAAACCGAGTAACCCGAACCAAACAACCCACAAATCCGAAAACCGAACCGATGAACACCCCTAAAGACAAGTATAATTGTTTGTTATATTTAAATATCAAAAATTATAATTTAAATCTTAATCTAATTTAAATATTAAATATTTATATAATACATTAGATCCAAAAATCAAACTCAAATCTAAATTTATATTCAAATGCAAATTTTATTCCTAAACCTCCCCATAAACCAAACGGCTCTAATTAAAAATATAATAAATCAATCAACTCAAGTTAGAGTCTATAATTAATGCTTTTGGTCACAAATCATAATCAAGAAAAAAACTATTCACTGAACATTTCATCGGATTTGAAAGAATGTTTAAATATTATGAGGGGCCGTTTGGTTCAAGATATTAAAATTCTGGAATTCTAAATTCTAGTATATTAAAATTTCTCAGAATTTAAAATTCTAGAATTTAAAATGCCTAAGCCTGTTTGATTGACATAATTTAGAATTTTTTAAAATCTTGATTTTAGGTTGAACCGATTAACGGATAAATATTTTTTTATATATATTTTCTATTTAAAAGATTAAAATTCGAATTTTCACATTTTATATAAATTTTAAAAAAATTATATAAATTTTATAAAAAATATATAATAATTTTATTTAAAATTTATAAAAATATATATATAAATATTATAAGAACTTATATAAATTTTATAAAAGCATTATATAAATTTTTTAAATTCTTATACAAAATTTATAAAAAGTTTATATAAATTTTATAAAAATATATATATAAACCTTATAAAAAGTTTATATATTATAAAAAAAATCATAAATTTTATAAAAAAAAATTATATAAATATTATAAAAGAATTCATTGAGTTTTATAAAAATTTAATAAAATTTCAAAAAAAAATTTATATAAATTTTATAAAAATCTTATAAAAAATTTATATAAATTTTATATAAGTTTTATAAAAAAATTCATTAAAATTTTTTAAAAAAAATCATTTAATTTTATAAAATTATATATATTTTATAAAAAATTCATTAATTTTATAAAAAAAGTATTTAATTTTTTTAAGAAATTTCAATAAATTTTATAAAAGTTATATATATATATTTCATAAAAAAATTCTATATAAATATTTACTTGAATTTATATAAATTTTATAAATTTTATATAAATTTTTAAAATTTTATAATTTTTTATTTAAAGATAAAAACCGAAATAATAACAAGAAAAAAAATTTATGAAAAATAATTTTCAAGTAAATTAAAATTCCTCACTTTTTGGGGGAATTCTAATATCCCTCATTTTGGGAATTCAAGGAATTTTAAATTCCTTCTTTGGTTATACCAAACACAATATTTGGGGGATATTAAAATGCAAAAATTTTGAATATCCCCCAATATCCTTGAATATCCCCGAACCAAACGGCACCTGATAGTATTTCTTTTGCGAAGGAAGAAAAAGTACATACATATTTAAATTTGAGACTTCGAATCATCTCACGAAGAGAATATCAACCTCCATGTTAGTCATCCAGTTTCTTATTAAAGGGCTTTAAAGCATTGCGATGGGATTCATACCCGGCTGTCAATTCTGGGAAAATCCCCCATATGGGGAATGACAGAAGTCGAACCCCCTGACTTCCCCCACATAAAAACTATAACCAAATACATCTATCCAACTGAGCTAGACTTCATTTACACATACATAATTAAATTATTGGACAAAGATGTGAAAGAAGAGGTTAAGTTTTTGACAAGGATATATAACCAATAATTAATTATTGCATGTGAAATATACCAGACAAACGAAGGGAAACAACAAAAACAACAAGCTCAATATACACTTGCCCGTGATGAACGTGAACATTTACTATAGGAGTAGTTAGCACTTAGCATCCTTGGGTCCACAATTGTGTTCCCCTTCGATGGAACAAATTACATGCATAGTGGTTTTACTTCATGCCAAAAAGTTTTGTTAAAATCGGTTTTCAGTACTAAAGATCGAATATTGTACTGAAAACCGATTTGATTTAAAACATCAAAAAAAAGTTTGAATAAAAATGTTTGATCTATGATCAGTCCAGTTCAACAAGACATAATTGCCTAGTTAGACGGCTACATTGAGCCGCTTCTCCTAACATTTGTCAAACCCTAGTCGCCACTCTTTTTTCTTTATAATTTTTTTTAGTTTTTGGTTTAAACTCTAGCTGCTTACATTTTCTGTCATGAACTCGTAAGGATTTAGAGTACTCAACACCATTCTCTTCGTTTTTCAAACCCAACTTGAATCACCTCTCGGCCACAGATCAAACCCATTTGTGGTTGTAAACTCGTTTTAGAGTTAATAATAAAGAATACACGTTAAATAGTTAAAACTCTTATCTCTTTTGCCGTGGTGATTCAAACAATTAATTGGATTATTCAGCGTTACAAACATTTTCACATTAAGCCTCCTAGAAACTCTTATAAAAATTGTATTTGTGTCCTGGTTCCGTCCCTGCTTATAGAGATGATGATATTATAACATTATCGATCCATATATGAGTAGGAAAATTCGTCCAACATGAAATGATTGGATCAATGATCCAAAATTTGATGATATATTTTCATTGTAATCCTCTTGTCTTTTTACTTCCTTGCTAGAGTTGCTAATAATCCTTTTGTCCTTTTACTTCATTCAGACAAGTCTTAGCCCTAGTCAACATTTTATTCAAAGTAACAAGCTTTGCATTTTCAGTATCACGTAACTCTCTCAAATAACTTAAACTTTCCAAATCAACTTCAAGCTCTTCATCTTTGTTTTCAAACTCAACAATCATTAAACCAATCCTAACCAAATTATTCTTCACATTCTCAGCTTGCTCCCTCAAAACACTAGCAAAGCTTTCCTCATTCACAGCCATTTGATTAAAGTAAAAACCCATGATTTTCCCAGTTTCAGTATGACCACAAATGTCTTTGAGTTCTTTCAAAATCAAATTAGGGTTTGCCATTGATAAGCAGAGAAGTTTAAGATGAATAGAAAAATTAATATTAACTTAAGATTGATTGTAACTACACTACCGCAACTCATCATTATATAGAACAAAATTACACAAATTCAACGTGTAAACAGTACCTAATTAATGCAAACGCGCCCTTTCATTAATCTTGATTGCCCTTTACTGTTGAAAATTAAAAACCGTAACCTTTTGGAGTCCTCTAAAAAGAAGCAAAAGAGAGTGTGTGAAATGAGAGTGTGATTTTGCCACCAACAATTTTCTTAATTTTTAGTTTCGTCTTTATACTTTTCTTTTATCTTCTATAACTATACTTATCAATTTTTAAAAACACCATACATTGTATCATATTAACAACTTAAACCCTTAAAAAATACAAAGTTAACATAAATATTTAAAATATTACAAATACTTTTTATAATTTGTTTAATAGCAGCATATATCATGCTCCAAAAAGAGCAATCCACGCCTCCTAGTGCAACGCACGAGTTCCAGATACCTCGTTGTTGTAATGCTAGTGTAGATATCCCAATCAAGGCCATGAAAAATGAAATAGGGTATTTTCTAATGGTCCCATGTTGACCCAGAAAATGACCTCCATCACCAATTTAGTGTTTTGGACCTTTTAGTAGCTATACAACATGTTGCAACAGGAAGTAGTTTGTATTTATTGGGCTTTACAAATCTGGTATATACAAAGTACTATCTTTTTCTCAAAAAACCAGCTTGACATTTTATTTTATCACAGAAAGTGTCGAAGAAGACATTATAAAATCATACTCCATAACATGTTACACATATATCTTAAGGGCAATTCCATATATACTAAACCTCTCGGTACGGTAAACAAGTGTTTCAGTTTTTACTAAAATGCTACGCGAAAACGTCAAAGTCCACACCGAGTGTCTCGTTTTAGAGTCAGGCGTCATACTTGCCAGTCTATATGGTCTCGGAAAACGTCACACGACGGCGCGTGACAACACACTGAGGCTCGCGTTTTTGTGTTCTCGCGCCGTCTGGTATCTATTTTTTTTTTTTTAAATGAGATGAATATAATATTAGAATTTGTGGTGTTAACTGAGGTTATAGTACCCAACTAGGCAGCTATACTCACTAAGTCTGTCAGTCTTTTAAGTTTTAACTACTAGGTAGCAATTAGATTTGATTTTTTTATATAGTGATGTACATCTAAATGCTGCAACATAACTTGGGTATGAATCCAGATTCATTAAAGAAACTAGCAAAAAGTTGGGCATTTTCGAGGTTATCATCACACAATGAACGATCAAGTCAAACCATATTAGTCTAATTGTCTAAATTGCATTTAGTGGGCAAATCTCTTGTGTTCATGGGCCAGGCCTAACATCGGATCTTTAGCCCATTTGATAAATTATAACGACCCACAATTAGAGGTGCAAATAAACCGGATTAAACCGGATTTGGATTTTCGAAATCCGGATTTGATAAATCCGGATTTTTGAAAATCCGGATTCGGATTCGGATCGGATTTTTTCGGATAAAAGAGTTCGTATCAATTGTTTTCGATTAAAATTTTCGTTATCGGATTTTATCAGATTTTTTTCGGATCGGTTTTTCGGTTAAAAATGTTCGGATCGGATTTTTTCGGATAAAAATGTTCGGATCGAGTTTCAACATTGCCATCACCCATTATATTCAAAGATTTTTTTTTGCCAAATTGACATATACATTTTTAGTTTTTTTTCTTAATTAAAGTTCTCAGTCAATTTTTCTAATATAAAGCCATTTTTTTTGATATAATATAAAGCCGAATTGATATAATATAAAATGTTAGTGTAAAAATACATAAATATAAAAATTTTAATTCACAAATTCCTAGGATGTGGATAGAAATCATAAAAGGTCTTGAAACTGTCACCACAAATGCATGGAAACCTAGACCCGAGCAGTGCTAGTCCCAAAACAACCCTTAAAATTTAGGTTATTATTTTTTCTAAGTTTCTTCAATTCATCACCAATCCGGTTTTATCCGGTTTAATCCGGTTAAACCGGTCAAAAAATCCGGATATATTTATAAAAAACATCTTAAAATATTAAAAATCGGATTTATCCGGATTTTTAAAAAACCGGATAAATCCGATAAATGATCCGGTTTTTATCCGATTTTCGGAAAATATGGAAATCCGGACCGGATTTTTAAAATCCGGTTTGTCGAAAATCCGGATCGGATTTTTGGACCGGATTTAAAAAAAACCGGGTCTGGCTTTCACCTCTACCCATAATTAAACATCCCTTAATCCCTTTATCTCTATTACTTATAAAGGCTGTATCTTTTTTTTCTTCAAAAATCTCTTCATCTCTTCATTCCTATAATTAATAGTTTTCCTCAACAATACCTTAATTACATACTCAAAATATCCATAAAAAGAAACCCCCTACAATGTGAAAGTTGTCAACGCAGGAGAAAAACATATGTTTATTTCTGGCATTCTTAATTACACATACGTTTCATCTCCTAAAACTTCTCCAATACTCTTCTTCATTCAAATACACACGATCATTCTATAAACCCTAAAATAAAACACATAATCTCCATTTCTCTCTCTCTCTCTCTCTATAAAAGTCACAGCCGCCACAAGCCACTTCGTTGCCGTCAGCTTCTTTGTTGCCACCGTTCATGGTATGCGGCGTTGATGGTCGGCAGGTGACGTCGACGAGGTTATGTGGTTGTTTTCTTTGCGGGTGATCTGATTTATTGAGGATGTGTATGTTTGGTTATATTGTTTTCAGATTCAAACAAATCCACTGCCTCTGAATCACTCTAACAAGGTAACAAACACCAGGCCAATGATCTAGACCACCACATACTTCGTTGCCCGCCGACGTCTTTGTTGCCTCCGTGCATGGTATGTTTTCTAATGCTTCAGTCCTCCCTATGTTTAAGTGAATGATCTCTAATGTCTAAAGTAAGAGTTTGTTATGAGTTGTTTGGGATTACTTTTTCATTCTTAAAATAGCAAATAAGCTTAAGCCCAATCTTTTATCAAAGCATCGACATAAAATTTATGTGTTATAATCCTCAACCTCTTCTACAAGCACTGCTTATTTCACCCCCAACAAGTATTGCGCATTTTTTTCCCCTAGTTACTTTGTCGTATGTACTCTATCTCTTACAAATGTCGTGTCCCATTGCTTCTTAAAAACTATGCCAATTTTCTATAGTATGTTTAGATTCTGACATAGGATCTCCTTTTGGCCTTTGAGGTTAAATTATTTATTCTTGAACTCACTTTGAAGCATACGGGCTTCCTTTACTGATATTTGCACCTTGCTACACATAATTGGTAGCATTTTGCAAGAGAGGATCATACACAAAATCTTAAAGAATCTTATGATCTATTTAGTATAAAAAATGCAACAAATTTGCAGAATGTTGTTCGCTTATTTTCTTGAAGTAGTCCCGTTTATATGTTTATAGTTTTTTTCAAAAAATCTTAGTAATGCATCAAAGTGAAGGTAAGTAATTTTTTTTCTTAAAACTTGGGTTTGTGACAGATTTGGAAGGCCTTATGACACACAGTCTAATGTAGTGACTTTGTAAGTTTGCCTTTCTAAAGGTGTATTTGTTATAGCTTTTTTTAGGTTTATGAGCATATTTGGTTTGGCTTATACTTAATAAGCCCATTATTTTCTTTCTTATATTAAGAAGTAAAACCTTATTATGGCTTAAAGATAGAAAATGAGCTCTTAAATTACAAAATAAGTCTGTGTTGATCCCAAACTTAGATCGATTTAGTTTGTGTAAACGAGATTAAATCAAGTTAAACACGTAGACAAACTTTGTTGTGTATAAAACAATTTAAGTATTATGCGGAATTAATACTCAAACAAGAACACACAAACAATGTAAACCAAACTTTCACTTTAATTTATATAACAAACTTGCGTACAATGAAAGTGTTAAAACGTATATCAAACTTATAACCTAAAGGCCTCCTTTTATAGGCATAAGGGGCCTTGTACAAGAGTCTACGTATCAGCTATTTTAGGTAAAGATAAACATAAGAAATACATTATCGATCATATCTTTACTAGAAACATACTAGAAACATAATACGTGTAGACTAAGTCTTTATCAGTGCTTGACTTCTTCTTATCAACGCTTGACTTCTTCCTGTGAACGCTTGTCCTATCAACGCTTGATTTCTTCTTAACAACGTCCAAATTGCTCTTGTCAGCGTCCAAGTGTACTGGCTACATTTTATTCCCAACAATCCTCCCCTAAACTTGATATCTACTCTAGTAATCAAGTTTCTGAATAAAAACTAAGAACTAGGAGGATTCTTACAAATTGCATTATATTGGAAATAAATATATCTAATTAAATCTTTGGCCACGTCACTTGAGTAGTCTATCTCTAGCTGTGTTGTCATCATTTTCTTCAAAACTTCTTTGGACATAGGATACTCAGCATCCAAAAGAAGATATTCAGAAAACTTTATAGAACTCAAATGATACACACCAGCTGCTGAATATAGACGCCATTAATGTCCACTGATATCATCCTCAAGATCCTTCCAAACTGGATCTTCTTCTTCTGGTGCACACATTCTCTTGAATGTTGACCAAAGCTTTATTCCATTGACTGAAGTAGGTGCTTCAGTCTCATACTTGGCCAGCAGTAACTTCCAAAGATCTGCCAATTCGTCCCTATCCATACTTGCAAACAAAGACATAAGAGTAGTAAAAGTATGTACCTCTTTCCCATATCTGCCAATCATCCAAAACCCACTTGCATCTTCTTCATAACTAATGATAGAGTTTCTGGAATCATGAGGTAATACTTTCACCATATCTGAAGCTTCCATGGGTGAGAGCTTAATACTCTTTCTAATGACAGCTTCAGTGGGATTTACTCTATTCAAATTTGAAGGAAACTTAAGTGGAACTTCCTTCGTTAATGGTCTTGGTACAATCATAGCCTTTTGAATCTCCATCTCCTCTGCAAGTTCTTCTTTCCTTTCAGCTGAAAGAAGTCTGATAGTGTTCATCTCTTGCACTCTTGCCCAAATAGGATAAGCCTTATATTCCAATTCATCAAAGGATAATTCTTGTAACTTCTGAAAAGTCCAACCTCCTTGATGACATCTAAGCAACATATAATAAAGCTCCCTTCTATCTCTCTTAGACTGTGAGAAAACTTTGCTAGCCTTATACTTGAGGATCACCTGGCAATCCTTTTGAATCCTAAAGAATCTCCAGTCCCCAAATCTGATCCGATAAAGACATATCTGGATTCTCCATGAACTTATTTTCCTAAGCAAAGTACATCTGGGAAACTTATGGCATCTCATAATCCACCTTCAGTTTTAACTCTGCAAGTTTCTCTCTTGCCAACACATCACCATATTCAAGTCTTTCTGGTTCTTCAATTATCATAACACTTGAATCTGTGCTTTCATCATTACTTCCTTCTTGTTCCTCAAAAGTAACCACAAATGATGACTCAACAACCTTCTTCTTTTCCTGTTCCATAAGTTGTGCAGCCAACATTGAATCAAATTTTACTTGTGCTGCATCCTTTGGAACCTCTGTTTCTACCATAATTCCTTTACCCTTATCTAATGTATCAATGATGGGTAAAGATGATGATGGTACATGTGACACTTCTTTGATGATAGCTGATGACTGGAATACATCAACCATATCTGCAGGTTTATCAACGTCCAAAACCTGTGTGTCAATGCCCAACTTACTCTTGTTAGCGCTTGACTTATCAGTGTCAAAAATCTGCTTGTCAACGCTCACCTTACTCTTGTCAGCGTTTCTTATGAACTGCTCCATCATATCTGTAAAGGAAAAATTCAATTTTGTAGGAGTAACCAAAGAGACATTAAAACCTGGTTGCTTCTTCAAATCTGTAAGAGCTTCAGCCACACCCAAAGATTCTCCATCATGTGAGCCTTTGTCACTCACATGTATCTTCTCATCCTCCCCTTTGGAAGAATCCTCCACACCACGCCTATTGTTAGCACCCTCCAAAAGAACAATCCTCTCCCTCAATTGCTTGAGTTCAAGGCCTTGTGTAGTGACAGTATGTACCAGGTCTGCATTTTTCTTTTGTAAGCTAATGCAGACAGCCGTCAATTCTAACATTGTATATGGTTCCAATCTGCCCTCCTCTAGAATGGGGATTTGACCTCCCAAAATAGAGTCATGGGGCATGGATGAGGTCTTAATGATGTTAGGACTGGCTTGGCCTACATCTAAGCGAGTACCAATAGTCCTAGCCTCACCCATATCACCAACCACACTTGTGGTGGTGGTTCTCTCTGCAACATGGCTAGGACCACCAGAGGAGAACACTCCAATGGTCCTTTGGCATTTTTCCATCCTATAGTCTGGGGGTGAAGAAGATGATGTGGATTGGGTAGTAGTTTTAAGGTTAAGGGGTGTTTGGGTTTGTTGTAGAAAGGTGTCAACGTTTGGATTTGAAGTATCAACGCCAACATTTAATGTGTCAGCGTTGAAGGGATCTTGGTCAAGTTCCATATGTAGAGGTGAAGGTAATGGTTCTGGTAATGGGTCAAGTTGTGGTTGAGGGTCAGGTTGAGGTTGTGCTACTGCAATAACAGCAAGCATGGCTTGAATAAGGGGTAAGTCTCTGTGAGGGGGTGAATTCATCTTACTAAAAATAACTTTCTTTTGCACAGGGATCGCATAAAAGTCATCATGATCCCTGGTGCAATACCTTTGTTCATCAAAAATCATTTGTAAAAATCTTGGGTAAGCCAGAGTCATCTTGTTACCCTTGTTTTTACACATGCCATCAAAAATCAGTTTAGAAAAATTATACTTTTGCCCATTAGTAATACACACAATTACACTAGCAATAGATCTGTTAATTTCATTATGTGCAGTACATTTGGGACTTAAACATTGAAGGATGACATGTATTAAGTACTTCCAAGCTGGGGGAAATTCCTGTTTATTATATTTGTTTAAAGTACCCTCTCCAGGGAAAGGATACCCCAAAGCTTGAAGTCCATGTTCTATCTCACCAATGGGTAGAGTGGTTATACCATATGCATCATTAAGATGCAAAGCCTGGCGAACCAAGGCTTCAGTAACCACCCATGGACGCCCATGGATAATAGCAGTTAATGTAGTCACATTATTAAGTGTTGAGGAACTAACAGTGTTCCAAAACTGTTTAATATGAGTGACAGGGATAAGAGGAGCATGAGAAAGAGCATACCATAGTGGAGATGCATTCAAATACGCCACCATCTGAGTGTATTGAGGAAACAAAGCATCATCAGCCTCCAAATAGGCAACCATGTTATGCTGACTTCTGAATACCAATACCAAGTCACTCGGTTTAAACTTAGGCGCCATTGATGTAGAAAGTTGTGTAAAAGGTTATGAAAGATGAATATTGAGAGAAAAAAATTGTTAGACAAGAATAAGCAAGTACCCATTTACAAAATAAGGAGCCAAATTTATAAGAGAGGTAGGCACATGTGATTGGTAAAAAATGAGGCAGTTATCTTCAAAATATAATGATGAAAATATTGAAAAGAAAATAACTTATCTTGTTCATTAATTAAAAGTTACCAACTCCTAAAATTACGGTCCCGATTTTCGTCAAAAATAACAACTGGGTAGGACCCAATGAGTGTCAACGGTAAAAAATAACCCATCAACGCCCAACGGCTATATTCTTGTCAACGCTGGAAAAAGCCATGGCAACGTCTAAATTGGTCACAACAATGTTTGGAAATAAATCTGTCAACGTCCAAAAATAAAAATAATAAAAATGAAAAAGGACTTTAACAAAGTGATTTATCCTAGTGAAGATAACCTATAAACCTCAAATTACTATAGGGTGGCAAGCACTGTCCAATCATGCACACTTGCTTATGCAAGATAGACATAACAGTCCTCTAGTGTCCCTTGCTAACCAAAGTACTTAACAGTGAAGTTATCTCATAAAATCCTTTGTAACTTCCCAGGCAAGCCCAATAAAAATCATACCCAAGTCTCCCAACAGACCACTCCCAATTCTAGGCCAAAAAGTCTTGGAAGCGTGCATAGTATATCAACTTTGCATGCTACAGTGCCTCATGAGTTAGTAAACTAATTCATACTCACCAGTGGACACAATCTAGAATTATGATAAGAGTATTATGTGAATACCCAAAAAGTCCTAAAAGGTTCCTAAACCTCCCCTTAAACTATGATACATAAGTTGCTAAATAATATGCATGTAATAAAAATTTATGTCAAGATAGGAATATAAATATTCCAACCATCATCCATAAACTGAAACATGCTCCAATAATGCTCCAAGAATCCATAAGCAACTCTGTATCCAATGGTACAATGCTAACAACGCCTGCATATTTAGATCAAAAACCACAAAACTAACATGTTGCTGACAACGTCACGTTAACACTTATCAACGTTAAAATAACCTTTGTCAGCGTTAGACAAATAAAGTGGAAAATCTAATTTTGTATAAAGACCAATAACAAATGCATATCCTGTACATACTTTTACAATAAGATCCCAAAACACATATTAAGTGAGATTGATCATCCCAATACTTGTTACCAAGTATTGAAATCTTCCAGTATCAAAAGGTTTAGTTATTAAATCAGACACATTTTCTTCTGTGTCAACCCTATCTGGTTGTATTAAACCTTTTTCAAAACAATCTCTTATAAAATGATGTCTAATTTCTACGTGTTTTGTTTTAGAGTGATGTATAAGATGTTTAATAATGCATAAAGTACTGTTATTGTCTACAAAAATCTTGGTATGCATGAAATTATACCCATAATCCGACAGCTGGTTCTGAATCCATAAGACTTGCCCACAACAAGCAGCTGCAGCAACATACTCTGCTTCAGTGGTAGAATTGGCCACCACTGTTTGTTTCTTGCATTACCAAGATATCAATCTACTCCCAAGAAACTGACATCCACCAGTTGTGGATTTTCTATCAAATTTGTCACCACCATAATCACTGTCTGAATATGCAATAAGCTCCAATAGGGAATCTTTTGGATACCATAATCCCAGGTCTGGATAAAACCTAAGGTATCTAAAGATCCTCTTGACAGCATGAAGATGACACTCTTTGGTAGTCACTTGATGGCGTGCACATGCACACACAACAAACATAATGTCAGGTCTTGAAGCTGTGAGATACATCAATGAACCAATCATTGACCTATAATGCCTGACATCCACCTCTTTTCCATCTCCAACTTTTCCCCAAGGATGTTCCCTATCCATAGGTGTACTAGCCCGTTTCTCATGTGGAGAAAAACCAAACTTCTTCAAGATTTCTGCTACATATTTATCTTGAGAGATGAAGATACCATCTTCATTCTGCTGAACTTGTAACCCTAGAAAGAAGTTCATCTCTCCCATTGTACTCATCTTGAACTTGTCTGTCATGAGTTTGGAAAAATCTTCACTCATCTTTGGACTAGAAGAGCCAAAGATGATATCATCCACATAGACCTGTACAAGTAAGAAATCCTTACCAGTCTTGTTTGTAAACAAGGTCTGGTCTATGGTGCCCCTTTTGAATCTATTTTCCACCAGATAGGTGGAAAATGTGCCATACCATGCTCTTGGGGCTTGA
Source organism: Glebionis coronaria (assembly GCA_025667525.1). Taxonomy (NCBI): domain Eukaryota; kingdom Viridiplantae; phylum Streptophyta; class Magnoliopsida; order Asterales; family Asteraceae; genus Glebionis; species Glebionis coronaria. The sequence goes on along the minus strand of CM046874.1, from coordinate 627,669,547 downwards.
TGAACTCCATACATAGCTTTCTTCACTCTATACACCTTGTCTGGATGTTCTGAATCTTCAAAACAAGGAGGCTGCATTACATAAACCTCCTCTGCAATTGTGCCATAAAGAAAAGCACTCTTCACATTCATTTGATAGACTATAAAGCCCATGCAGGAAGCATAGGCTAGAAAAATCCTTATAGCCTCAATCCTTGCAACAGGTGCAAAGACCTCCTCATAGTCTATCCCTTCTTCTTGTGTATATCCTTGTGCCACTAAACGTGCCTTGTTTCTGACCACAATGCCTCTCTTATCCTTTTTGTTTCTAAGAACCCATCTTGTCCCAATAGGCCTGACATGTCTGGGACAGTCAACCAACTCCCAAACATCCTGGATAGCAAATTGGTGAAGCTCATCCTGCATTGCTTCCACCCAACTTGGTTCTTTGAGAGCATCAAAAATCTTCTTGGGTTCTTGTTGTGACAGAAAACAGGCAAACAAACATGCTTGAACAAGAGGGGTATCAACCTTCTTGTGAATATTGACTATAAATCCTCCATGATTCTGATGAGACCTTCTAGTTTGCACAGGAGTCATCACATCACCAATAATTAGAGAAGGAGGATGATTTTTGATTGTAGAAGTAAGCACTCCTCCTTCAATAAGTGTGTTGTCCTTAATCTCATCTTCCATGTCACTAATATCCTCTTCAGACTCTCTTCCATCATCATCTGAATGAACCTCTCCATTTCTGTTTGAAGGTTCACCTTGTTCAAAATTATTGGAAGAGAAAAGATGGTCAAAAGATCTATCAACGCCTGAACCAAAGCTGTCAGTGTTTGAGCCATCAACGCCTGAATTTGTCTTGTCAGCGCCAGAATTTCCTTTGTCAGCGCCTGAAGGATTATGCATGTTATCAACTGCTGATACTTGGGGACCACCTTTTTCCTTTCCAGCAGCAACAACAACAGCAAATGCATATGTCCATATGGGAATGGTACATACTCAAGAATGGATGCTGATTTGTTTGCTTGTGATCCAACCTCTTCATCAACCTGTTTACCTGAAACATAAACAACTGGTTCTTCCACAACATTTGAAGTCACCTTCACAATGTTTGGATTAGTAACAGGCATATAATTCAATGTCCTAGATAGAGGTTCCAAGTCAAATAACCAATTTGGACCACTTACAGGATCACTAGGTTTACTCTCTAAAAACCTAACATGTACTTTTTCAAGTATACATTTTTATTTCTTAAGATAAACTCTATATCCTCTACTCTGCACAAAATAACCCATGAAGTAGCCTTCATCACCTTTAGCACTAAACTTACCTAAGGCATCACTAGTGTCCAACACAACTACATGACATCCAAAAGGTTTAAGAAAACCAATATTAGGTTTCCTCCCCCAAAGTAACTCATAAGGTGTTTTGTTATGTATCTTGTTGACTAATGCCCTATTCTGAACATAACAAGCTGTATTCACAGCCTCAACCCAAAAAGTAATGGGAAAGTAAGCATCAGCCAACATAGTCCTGGCTGCTTCTATAAGGGTTCTATTCTTTCTCTCAGCCACCCCATTTTGTTGTGGGGTTCTAGCTACACTAAACTGTCTAGTAATCTCTTTATTGGCACAAAAGTCATCTAATAACTTATTTCTGAACTCACCACCATTGTCACTTCTAAGCATCTTAACCTCATTACCAGACTTCTTTTCTATTTGGGTAATAAAGTTAATCAAAGTATCAGCAGTGTCACTTTTCAAAGCTAAAAAGAAAGTCCAAGTAAATCTAGAAAAATCATCAGTGATGACAAAACAGTAGGATTTACCATTTAAGCTTTCTATATTAGTTGGACCAAACAAGTCCATATGCAGCAAGTGAAGTGGTTTAGAACTAGAGTGCACTGGTTTAGACTTAAATGAGACCTTGTGCTGTTTGCCTTTAAGGCATGCAACACAAGAGTGGTCATTGTGGAAAGCCTTTTCAGGCAAACCATCAACCAAACCATGTCTCACAAGTCTATTTATATTTTTAAAATTAATGTGCCCTAATCTTCTGTGCCAAAGATTACTTTCATCAACTGAAGCCTTAGCATATAGACATGACAAATTATTATTCATCCTAATTCCATTAAGATTCACATTATAAATGTCCTTATGCCTAGGTGTTCTATAATCAATAAATTTCTCATCTGGTATTTTAAAATCTTTGCTCAACACCAAGCATTCAACATTAGTGAAAAGAACCTTATTTTTGTTATCACACACTTGTGATACACTAAACAGATTATAGTCAAGTTCTTTTACCAGAAACACGTTTTCAAAACGTAAATTGTTGGTGAGAAGAGTGCCTTTGCCTGTGATAGTTCCATATCCACCTCCAAAGTACACTTTGTCACCATCTTTAATGGGGATAAAATTGGTCAGATAATCTTCCTTCCCCGTCATGTGCCTAGAGCATCCACTATCCCAATCACCATAATCATTAACCCGCTTTTGAATGCCCTGCACATAAAGAAAACAAATTAGTTTTCTTTGGGAACCCAAGCCTGAGCAAACTTGGATTCATTTGGTTGTTCAACAAGAACAGACTTAGTCCTTATGACACCCCTTTGTTCATCCCTTTTTGGATTAAACATCCAGTTAACCCCAATTGGTTTTGTTATGACCTTTTAAATATAATGAAATCTGTTACAGGTCATAGAAATCCCATCTGAATTAGGGTTTTGGTCTTGCTTAGGTCTCCATGTCAAAATAGAAGAAGCTTTAGACCCTTTTCCTTTTGGTTGCAAATATTTACCATTATTTGGTCTGGCAACATTCCTGTCAGCGTTTAATTTGTTCTCGTCAACGCTGAAATTACCCTTATCAGCGTTGAACCTAGGGTTTGCTACAGGAACCCATTGTTTGTTAGACCATGTATTGGTCTTCTGAAAAGGTCTTTGTCCATAAGTATTAGACCCTTTAGTAAAGAATAGAGCTGGTTTAACAACTTGTGGACTTTGCTGGACAAAAGGTTTGGGTTTGACAGTGTTTAACTTTCTATCAGCGCTGACCTTTGAAGCATTGACACACTTATAGGCTAAATGTGAAAAACTTCCACAAGTATAACAGGCTTTTCTAGACATAGCTCTAGGTCTAGAAGAAAAGAAACCTGCCCCATTATCACTAATTTGGCTTTTTGGTGACCTAGGTTTTCTATACATTTTTGCATATTTAATACTAAGTTTTCTATCAACGTTTAAGCCAAGGTCAACAGTCTTGACAGTGGTTGGGTTTGTCACTTTTATTGGTGGACTCATTTGGGCTGTCACTAAGCGTGCCACCCTTAACAAACAAGGTAGGGTTGGCTTTCTTCCATTGGTCCAAATCAGTCAACTTTTGCTTGTATTCCTCTACTGGGGTAAGAACTCTTGGTGGAGGAATAAATTCCTCTTCTTGGAGTTCTAGTATACCAGTACAAGACAATTCATTTCTAGGAACACAAATAGAAGTTCCCTGCAGGTGGTGGAACACCACCATACTCTTTCATCCCAATCCCAGTCATATCCCTAGAATCCCTTTGTTCACTAACACATTTTTCTAAGGTTTGTGAAGCTTTATCAAATCTCTGAATTTTAAGATCCACATTATCTTTGTTTTTGATAGCCTCATCTAACTTAGCCTATAAAGCACCATTGGCTCTTTCCATGATGTTTCTAACCTCAACACTAGCATTTAAATCATGAGTTAAAATATTGATTTGATCTTTTAGTTCAAACTTCATTTTCTTATATTCAGCCACAGTCTTTTTAGTTTGAGTAAGAGCAAGTTGATAGTTAGATAACTTGCATCTTTCATTAACCACATCTGTTGTCAATTTTAAAACTTCTTTGTTAAGTTTTTCAGTGTTTAGACGACAACCCTTACTACAAAATGCATCATCATATATGTGACAACCCTGGTTTTGAGGTTCGTCACTTAGTTTTATTTTGTGCTAGTTACATGTCTTTACGTGTTTATGTGCTAGTTGGTGTGTATAGATTGTGGCTTGGATATCGTTTCCGGTACGGGGTACCTTGTGAGTGAAACGATGTGTGATGATTTCATGTTCATGAAGTTCACATGGTAGTGACTATGAAATGAGATGGTGTTATTTAGTGGTTTTACGTATACGTATACGTATTATAGAAAATCGTATTTTTACGATTTACGGTTTAACATTTAGAGGTCTCGGATGAGGTAATTAGGCATATGGGTATTTTTCGGAATGGTTTTAAGTCATTTAGGACTTATTTAATTAGTTTATTTCAAAATTTGAGATTTTTTTAAAGCTGTATATTTTACGTCTTTTACGGTATTCGTGTAAAAACTGACTAGTTTTACGGTTTTGAAGTTTTGGAGGCTTTAGGAGCTAAAATAAATTAAGGAAAATTAAGGTAATATTATTAATACATATATTAATAATAAAAGGAAAAAAAACGAAATTGGGGGAGGGTAGGTCGGTTTTGGACGCAAGAAAAGGAGGAGAAAAAAAAGGAAAAAATTAAAAAAAGAAGGTTGGGTTTGGGATGGACTAGGATTCACCCACACCCTATATATTATATTATTCACTACCAAAAAATCATAAATCCCTGGAGATAATAAAAAAAGGGTCGACGGTTTATAGAGAAGAATTAGGGTTCTTCATAAAATTGGGTTTTTTTAATCTTCCATTAATTTAAAGGTAAAACCTTCTTAACCCTTTTCAATGTAATTGTTTTAATGATTTCTTAATCATCTTATGATGGATTTAGGTTAGGGTTTAATTTAAAAACAATATATTAATGTTATAATAATGATGTTATAATGATTACATAAATTAGAGCTTGTAATTAGTGGGGTTAGGGTTAATTAATGAGGTTAATTTAGTTAAACCCGTTTTTAAAAACTGGGCAGAATTTTGAGTCAATTGTTTTGATCATATAGGGAGTTCTACAAACTCTTATTTTACGATCCAAGTATCCCTGAAAAGGTAATTGAAGTGGATTTCCAATGCAAGAAACGAGAACTAAGTTGGAGGTCGGGAAGTGGGTCAAAAACAGGTTACAACAGTCGAAGGTCAAAACAGTTTTGAAGTCAGCCTGTTTTCTTGTTAAGTTTTGGGTTGTTTGGGGTACTTAGGGTTGCATTGGGATCTTATAACGAACATGAAGGATGGTTTATATATTATTGTAAGTATCTGCATTGGGGCTAAGGTTGTGGTTTAGGGTAAGACCCCCTAATCATAACAAACTTTTTGTATGTTTAAAATTAGTAAATCTGGAGTGACAAAAGTATATATATATATATATATATATATATATATATATATATATATATATATATATATATATATATATATATATATATATATATATATATATATATATATATATATATATATATATATATATATATATATATATATATATATATATATATATATATATATATATATATATATATATATATATATATATATATATATATATATATATATATATATATATATATATATATATATATATATATACTAGTGGCAAAACCCGTCCGATGGACGGGTATGACTTTTGATTGTCGTTTTACTTTTTTTTATTTGGTTAATAATTTTTTTGTAATATTCGATTGATGGGTATAAGTTCTGATTGTTTGTAAAAAATTATGTAAAGAAAAATCAATTACAAACATAAACATAGCTTATTTATCAAGTTTATTAACAACGAAGATAAGTGAGTGTTCATCCAATATGACAAATAAAATTTGTTAAGTATCGGCAAAAGAAAGTCTATATAAATTTAAGAAAGAAAAATAAGATAAAACCTCTTCTAAAATATACAAAAAGTACAGATTGATTAAACCAATGAGATGGTAATTATTTATTCAAAATGAACTTTGAATAAGATTAAAAAATCACTAATTTAATTAACTCATCACCCTCATGACAATTAAATACACCAAAGTAATGCGCAAGAGACTCATCATTCAAGCTCATTCTTTGACGAAATACAACAAAAAAATATCACATTTTAACGATATAAAGTTCCGATTCATAACAACTCAATCCTCTATATGCCTCTGCCACCTTGACCCGTTATTAAGCCCCATGACACACCAAAACTTATCATTCGTATACATATCTCCACGATATTAGCTGATCGTAGTACAGTCAATGTAGTTGATATTGAAGGTTGCAATTAGAGAGTACACTTGAGTTGAGAAAAACTAAAATACCAAGTTGAACATTAACAACATGAAGCACTACCAAAAATTATTGACATGAAACCCAATCATTCTTGGACTCGAATCAAAGTTGTTTATCGGTCCTTTTAACCATTTTGGGTGGTCGCCGCTTAACACTTTGTTAAACCCGCATAACTCGCCAAATTTAACATAAATCATGACGCAAACAATTTCAACTACTTAAAACCAATTTTTCAAAATCCGGGTTTTTAAATCGACCCGGTCGAGTCACCGGGTCCGGGTCAATCCGGGTTAACCCGTTTTTTAAATAAAAGTATATTTTTTTTTCATATTTATAATAATTAACAAAATATAAAAAACATAAAAGTTTTCGATTGAATATTTACCAACCAATATAATATAATAAAATAAAATTCCATTGCAAAAATATAAATTTACATATTTTTAAAAAAGAACCAAAAAATATCAAAACCCGACCGGGTGTTGAGAACCGGTTTGATCCGGGTCACCCAAACCCGGAAGGTCTTGCCGGGTTTCGAGAATGTGAAACCCGGGTTAGTATGGTCCGTTTTTTCGACCAGAGCCGGGTCAACCGGTTGACTCAGCCGGGTCAACCCGGGTGTGAAAACATTGCTTAAAACCACCAGCAACAAATTGTTAAATGAATTTGCAATTTTACTTCAATAATTTATGTGTTTGATAGTATATTTGATGTACATTTAACCTGTTAACAAAAAAGGTGTCACTCATAAACTTGTTCAATAAAGGTGAACACGTGAAACATCAACATAATATTTTTAGATACTTAAAATCAACTGGTTTTGGCTTGCTTTATGATTCTGTTGAGAATGCCAAAAAGTATGAGCCTAAGTACAGGCTTATCAAGGTATGTTAACATACTCTTGTTACTATAAATTCTCGGTATATATACAGCTTACCTTTTCTACCTATATTTCATATGCTTTTTGGTGTCTCCTTTTCTCTAAGATCTTTCATGAATTTATGCAGAACGGACTTGATACCGAGATTGAGAGGTCCAGGAACACCCCTGAAGATATACAATAAGGTAAAAATTTACAATGTTGCTAGATACGATAGTGGGATGTTGTAGGATTCTTTACGCACTGCAAGTACTTCAGAGACATTTAGTCTTTGTGCTACATATATATCTACGACCTGGCTGTAATCGAAGATGCTTTGCCCATTCTCTATTCATCATATGCTCTTATAAGGTCTGTTCCACTATCTCAAATGCACCGGCCTGTAGATACGTCTTTGTCTGCTAAGAATTTAATATTTTCAAAGAAAAACACTAAACAAAACAAACATATTGCAAATATGTAGCATGAGTTTCAGACCCAAACACAATACAAATTTTGGAGGAAATTCAGATACAAAGATAACTTATGGGCCATTGGGCTATTAATTTGAATATAGTTTCATAGTCAAAGTTTGTGGGTGAACATAATATTAGGCATAATAGTATACAACATCAGGTTAATATGGCTACTGCAGCAACATGACTTGTAAACTAAATGGCAAATTCTTGCATTTTATATGTAATAAAACTAACATTTATATGATATTCATTTCTTTAGTCTGCTAAAATGGAACCTTACACGTTATTCAGAGACAAATGTCCGTTGCTAAAGAAACCTCACATGTTAGTAGGAGCGTTCTTCACCTTTTGAACAACGTAAACAGCTGCTTGTAGTGGGCAGTCTGCAACAATAGGTTTGTTTACTAAAATGTGTTTGCAAATTTTCCGCATGCGTTGTATGGTTCTATGCACATATTCTAGTATCTTTTCAGGTTAGTTTCAATCAAAGGGTTTGTCTCACGAACCTGTATGTCTTGCACTCAACCAAAGTGGACCCTTCACCTCTTCTAGCACGTCTGATGGCTTCCATTCCCATTACCCTGGCCTTGAACGCATCCATACCATCAACATGGAATTTTAAATAAAAAGGAGAAGAAGATTGAGAAATCAAAGAAAATATGGATGAGAACGGAGAGAACAAAAGTAAAAATAAAGCAAAAGTAGAAATGTTTAAAAGTGATTAACAATCGAGATAAATACCTGATATAAGTCGTTCAGGAACTAACTGGGAAGATGCAATTTGCCTGCACTCTTAGTCTCATCAAGGACGTTTGTAAATCTGTCGGTAAACTCATCCACTATAACTTTTGTGTCACCATCATAGTTAAATGCTATGATCACTTGTTCGATTGTTTGATCCTTGCCCAGTTTATTCCGCCTAGAAATCCAACAACCTGAGAAAAAAATGAACTTTCCATTCTAATCCCTCGGATGTTGAAACACAAGCATCAAATGATTGATTTTGTGAATCACCATTCTCTCATTTGACTGATCTTGCATAATACGTAGTAAAAACAAAAAAAAAATACCAAAGAAACTATTTCTCAACTGTAACAGAAAACTATTTCTCAACTGTAACATAAACTATTTCTTTATGCGCTTTCATAACTTTCTTATAAGCAATTAGTGTGTCACGTATGCTTATAAACATCTATTTATTTCTGTATTGATAAGCAATCAGAATAATATGACTTACAATGTTCTAAAGATGTTAGAGTTTTCTGTTGTACCTTTTAATGTTTCCTTTTTGCTGTGTAATTCAAGTTTAAATGATTCAAATTAAATATTGATTATAAAAGCCTCCTATTTTTTGTAAAATAAGCACAAACACATATAGAACTCAGAATTATTTCTACAAATGCTACTTCAGGAGCCATCCTTAACCCTTTTATAACACCAAGACTTTGTTTAGAACTGCTCAGCTACAAAGAAACGATGATATGATGTTAAAAAAATAACTTTCAGCTAATTAGTGTGGTTACTCCAAAAAACAAATTAACCCTTTAAATCTACTTTTGTATCGGCCAAGGACTAAAAAATATAGAACCGAAAGAAGTTGTTGACATAAGTACCCAACGATTAGGAATACACGGGATCGAACAAACGTAAGGGTGGAAGTTTGAAAAGTGATATCTGTTATGAATAAATGTAAGTGTGTGAGCTTCTCAAGCCCATTTGTGATCTTTGGCTCCAAGTTTTTATCCAAGTTTCTCGTGTAGATACTTTACATTTTTGTGCAACACAAGATGCTACATTCATCCTTGTGATCCAATTGGCGCATAAACTGATCGAAAAACTTAAAATGAGAGTGAAACTAACCAAACCAATATTAAAAATCTGGCCAATATTTAAAGAAACATGATATGAAGAAATTACCCAATATTAGAAAAATAAAAGGAAGAAAACTACCATCAGGCCACGGTTTTCATCAACGAAGAAGTTTCCAAACTTCAAGTCATGAAAAAATGTTTATTGCGAGGAGATACGTACTTTCGATCTCACAAAGATTGGTATCGAAAGAGCTGGCTGATCATTCTGGAGCTAAAAACAACTTGCATCTTTCTTGGACAAGTAATTTATGAAGTTCCATTAACGTAGCCATACCCTGGCTGCTTCCACCAATATCAAAAGCTACCCATTTTGAAGCCAGCTCGCCCAACATATACTTTTGATACTCTATAGCACACACATAAAAATCAAGTCACTTACCATTAGAAGCCACAGCTAAGAAATTGTCAATTACAGAAACCTATAAATCAGTAAATCTGTAGCAATAACAACCTTACTCTTTCTACTTTCAATACCTACAACATTGAATATCTCAACGGGTTGAGTGGTGTAAGAAGCATCCTAAAGAAACAAAATATATATGTATAATTGTATATAAGCATCAACATATTTAAAATTAAAAGGTAGAAATGCCACGCTATTTAACATTACTATTGTACCAAGCTTACAGGTGGTTTAGTGTGTTGAGCCTTTTTAATGAGTGATAAGAATGGGTGTCGTTAAAAACATAAAAGACTGAGGTTGATCACCTTTAAATGCAATTCACTCCCTTCTATTGGTTGTAACTTGCTGCAATATGTTTCTACATAATTGTAGAGTGCTTTGTGTTCCTTGTTTGCACAAGGTGGTCGAATCCGAGAATTCACAGAGATTCCAAACCATGTGACGCAAGCTTATCATAAACGCCCATTAGATATATTGACTGGAATAGTAGCTTAATGGTCTGCTCAAATGATATATATGAGGAAAGTGTGTGTGGACTGCAAGATATAGCTGGTCACATAATAAAAATTCCTGTCATTGCATTTCATCTGGATGACAACACCATCACCATCACTCGCGTAGCTTGAATTTCATGTGGTTTAAAAGCAAGAAACTATGCAAGAAATACTATCTTCAGTTGTTATGTACCAGCAGTTGTTGACCCGTTATTTTAAATATTGTCATCAGTTTTGCTAGGTGGATCATTCATCAACAAAGATTGTAACTATGTATATAAGACACAACAATATAGATATACATCAAGGTTGTGAAGAATGATATTTAACTTCCCTACAGTTCGTTACTATTGGGAAGATTTTAAATAAAACCACTTATTTCTAACCAAACTGTTTAGATTAATAAGCAGTTACGCTGACCAAAATTTCATATTTTGATAGCAAATCGTGTGCACCCTCACTCTTACAATAGACAGTTAATCTAAACATGGTTAAAGAAGTAAACGCCGTTTCACGATTTATTAAGAGCTAAACCTGAATTTACAAAATCTACATGAATTTCATACCTCGCTTTTCAGTACTTCCACTTGTGCTTTCCCATCTTTGCACAAATAAGGTAACAATCGAAGCAAGAGGATGCATCCGCCATGGCTGCAACAGTATTAATTTGCCCTGCCAAGACATGGTCATCTCATCTTCATGGAAACACCTATACTCATCACAGCCTGTAACAAAAAGCATGTGCAGGATAGGAGGTTACGGCCCCATGGCTGCAAATTTTGCAACCATGCCCCGCCAAGTTGCACGCATTCCAAATATTAAACCAACCCGCTAAATATACGTTCAAATTTTAGCATCTCAATCATGTAGAACCGTTATCATCAATGCCTTATCAAACTGTTCCAAAATGGCTCAGAATTGCATGTGCGGAATCTGATATAAGGGTACTCGACCCGCCATGGCTGCAAACACGAATCGCGCTGCCCCGCAAAGATACTGGTCGATTCCACCCATCATGATCCAAACGCGATAGTATCTTCATTTCCTGTAATAAGCTTAAAGTACAACATATACAGGTACAATTTACGGGGATTCCCATGGCTCACAAATGGAAAACCCACGCGCTGTCTATATATTAGCTCAACTAAACCTTCTATTATTCCCGGTTCCACCCATGTGTGACGACAAAGATGCATGTCCCTTAATTAAGGTGTGTATTTTTAAAACTAACCATAAACACTTTAATATGTAGGCTGGTAATATTCTTGTGGTTTCATAGGTGTGCGTTACAAAACTACAGTAATCAAACACCTCTGACACGGATATGCATGACATATGAAGGGGTTGATTTTGGTTATGGGTGATCTTTAACGGGCCAAATATTGTATACCAATCAGCGAAAAGGAATTATAAAAATTGAAAAATAATCGTTTTATCAAGGTGAACATACTTGCTTCGTATAAATTAGAAAAGCTACAATAAAAAAAACTACAATCAGAATTACCTGCTTGAAACTGGTACTTGTACCATATCCTGAACATCTACTCAAAAGAAGGTTTGTGGTGCACTTTGGTCGTATAACCCCCCTCCCAAGTGTTTATGTGCCCCTCTTCTTGATATGAACCATCATCATTATCCTAAAAGTGTGGGTTACCAACACAGTGGACAAAACAAAGTTGCAACATTTAGCATGCCCATAATAAAATATGCCATCGGAGTCGAACATTTACAGTAAGAAACTTTCCTTCGTCTTCTTCTCCATCCCCACTGGCACACCAAATGCCATATTCAGCAAGCATCTCATGGATTTCAATTATCAGTTTAACCTAAAAACAGCATGACCAATAAGATGTCAAACATTAAAACATAAGATAAATCAGCTTATACAGGACTAAAAGTAAACCAATTTATATATGTTCCGATAAAATCTGCATTTATAGAAAATTGACCACAAAGCTTCAAGATCAACCCATCCTTTGAATCAATTTTGAAAATGACCGATTCTTAGTCAAACATGCTGGACCCACATTATCTAGGCGGTACGCTCAAACTATGCAAAACATACAGTTTAGGCTTTGGAGGACAGTTTCCTAGGAATCAAAAATAACATCTATAAGCATCATATTATTCTCTTCCTCGATATGTCCAACTGTTCTCAATAGCCTCCAGGAGGTGCTTCGATGCTAATCTTATGATTTTTTCATATATACCCAGATACTTTAATGCATTGCACGCTTTCTTTGTTTGCTTCTGATCTGTGCCTAACTCCCTTCATAGGCTTGTTCTAAGAATTTGTTCATAGTTGGTCAATTAGAGACGGGTATCCGGTATCTTTTAATTGTTTTTTTAAAGCAACATATGCATTCCCCCAGTATGGAATTATGTTTAATAAAATTGAATTATGATTTATACCCCTGTCCTTCATGAAAAAAGATCAGATAAGACTTACATTTTTTCCGCCATTAAGCCTTGTTATCCGTAAACTCACTAATAATATCCGAGCGCATTCAGCAAAAAACCTCATTAATTGGGATCACAGTCGTAATCATATTTTTGGTGCCAATATAACCGGCGTTGATCACAGATTCAGCACAGTCAATAGAATTATCTAATTCGGTAGCAACGTTATTTGACACTGGTAGAGCCATAAATCCCCTGAAAAAGCACAAAAAATATGAGTTAGTTCTTAGATAATTCAAGGGGAATATTTGTGCACATATCCCCTGAACAAACGAATTCTGAATCAATTTAAAGCGTGGACAAAGTTTGTTAAGCAGTTATAAAGCATGTGACATATTTAAGGGGAATCAGTTTTTTCACTATATGAACACAAACCACTCTTGGAGGAGGCACGTACTCTTTTCATACCTGAAGATATAAGCACCAAACATTGGCCATGACCACAATGAAAATCTTGACAGGTTAGCAGCAACCATTACCCTGCCGATAGCTCCTAGAGAGCAGAAGATACGAACCTTATTAGCATGACCCAACAATTATTTGCTGAATATAGTTATTAATCAAAGCTAAAAAGTATAAGCACTATTAGCTAACTAATCAATGGTACAAATTGGTTACATATGGTATGTTATAGAGGTTCTGAACTAAAGTAGATTGTCTGATTATTACATGAGCAAAAAACATATATCGTTAATCGCCCTATCAATATACCCATTATATTACTTGGTAAACAAAACGGAGTATGCATATGGTATACAGATCAAACAGACAAATCTCAACCTACAATAAAACCAATAAGCTAATTTTAAAACCAATAAGCTAAGTATAAAATATCTTTTGCTTAAACTTACAATTTAGTGTAGTATAATCAACAAAAGGTACCTGTAAGCTGTCAATCAGCCTCAGCATGGACAACCATCAAATTAGTATGGCAAACTGGACCATAAAACATGTTGCAATCCACTTCTTCAAAGTTTGGTGCATTGCTCAAAAGTCAAAACCTACCCATTCCAGTAGATCCATCTGGTATAATCAACAAAAGGTACCTGTAAGCTGTCAATCAGCCTCAGCATGGACAACCATCAAATTAGTATGGCAAACTGGACCATAAAACATGGTGCAATCCACTTCTTCAAAGTTTGGTGCATTGCTCAAAAGTCAAAACCTACCCATTCCAGTAGATCCATCTAGTAAGGAAGGCATTTGATTTCATTTTTCCTAATTCCAGTATGCATTAGCAAGAGCTAAACAAAGAATAACCAAAGAGATATTTGTCAAAATAATGATTACTATATGGTCCTGATCATATAAATAAAATAATAAAGATGAAAATAATACTAACAATATTAGATAAGAAGACTGACAATCTTTAATAAAAACGTAATTATTAGGATCTGTACTTTTAGGTCATGTTAGTGCTCAAAAAGGTGAGGAACTAAGTGGTTGTCGAATGGATGCATTCATAATCTGAATAAGGAAAACAAAAAATAACATCAACTACGAAAACAATGAGAACATACATGCATGTTTAATGATATTAGGGTTAGGGTTTGAGAAGAAGGAGACGCACACGCATCTTTTTTTTTATGTGCGCTTCTTGTACGTGTTGTTGTATTTTCTGTTAATCGATTGTGTATTAGTTAATGATAATATGATATGCATTATATAAGTTTTCAGTTTAAATTCCTTGATAAGTTTTGTATATTAATTTAGTTTTGCTGTAGGATGACACAAGTATTGGCTTGGTCTAATGGTTGAGGCTCTTTCTTGTGAACTGTAGGTCTCTAGTTCGAATCCCTGCATGCCTAAAATTTTTATAATTCCGAAATTATGGCTATTCCGAAAATATGGCTGCTGACGTGGATTAAGAGCATGATTATGTGGCATTTCCCTCCTCTTATATATAATGTAAAGATATATATATATATATATATATATATATATATATATATATATATATATATATATATATATATATATATATATATATATATATATATATATATATATATATATATATATATATATATATATATATATATATATATATATATATATATATATATATATATATATATATATATATATATATATATATATATATATATATATATATATATATATATATATATATATCGGGGCCTTAACAGTAGCTTTAAGGTTGGGGCAAATGGGAGGTGTTAGTTAACATATGTAAGGGCATAAATATTCCCTTTACAGAGATCATGGGTATGTTTAAGTGGGCGTTTGGCTTATAGTTTAGAGACCTAAAACCGGGACTGTTTTGGGTAAAATGTTAACGGGACGGGTTATGAAGTATAATGAGTTAAGGGCTTTATAGAGGGGTGTAATGAGATGCTTAGAGCATATAAATAAGGTATTTTTATAGGAGGAGGTTAGATGTCCATCATAGGTTGATGAGCCATCTTAGTGATTGGTTCATGTTTTGATTATGTGTTTTTGGTTTGTTAGCTTTTTGCTAGTGCGAGGACTTTTGGAGAAGCTCAAACAGGTGAGTTTCATAGTCCCATGTTTACTAATGTTTATGACTTCCAGATGGGATGGAAGAGACACTGTGTTGTTATTTATAAATTATGCTGTGAATGTTTTGCGTTGGTAATGGACTTGTGTGTGCATACTTACGTGATTAACTGCTAGTTGATTCTTGATTGTTTATGTTTTGACTTGGTACCAAGGGGATATTGGCAAGGCGGGGCCTTGGGATTTGGTTCATAGGTGTTTGGATGCCTATGAGAGTATGGTGTTTGGTGAGCCTTGGTTTTGGATTTGGTTTGGTTGTTTAATCTTGAATATTAGTTGTTAATGCATGTTTGTATCACATTGTCCATATGTTATTATTTGGTTATTATTCACAGCTTATGGTTTGATTTTGGCGTTTGAGTCTAAACCTATGACTCTCACCAACTTTATGTTGACGTGTTTTAGTGTCTCTTTCAGGCGATACTATGTTTAAGCATGAGAACATAAGTGGCTAGGATTTGGAGAGCGTAGGAAATGCATTTAGAAAGAGATCCCCGTTCATTCTTTGTTTTATTTGTTCATTTAATAAGTGATACTGTTGGCACACATATGTTTGTTTTGGTTATGTTATTTGTTTGTCTTGGGTAAGAGGTAGGACTGTTACCTACTTACCTAGACTCCTGCATTGTTGAGATATTGTCATGATTTTTATGTCACCATTTTATGACATTTCTTATTTCATATAGTTATCTCTATAGACACGCCATGTTGTGATGATATCCATACGGCGCACCCCATATTCCGCCATGGTGGGGTGTGACAGAATGGTATCAGAGACAAAGGTTATAGAGAATTAGGTTGCCTAGTCGCGTAGCCTAGTCTATAGCTTAAGGGTCCCTACATATAGGCGTCATAGGAGTATGTGTGCATTTTATAATAATTGATGTGTTTGGATGTTATTTATTGCGATGTTTTGACTAGTATGAATTGAACCATAGTATGTTCATACTTAGCCACATGTTATTTTCTTTTCGGGTTGTGACTAGTGAAGGTTGAACCATAATCATCCATGCTAGTCATTGTTGTATTTTTGATTAAATTGTACATTATAGTACATAATATGTACCTGAGGTATAGTATTTTCTTTTGATGTTTAAGTCATGTTCCCTAAGAATCATGTGGTGGTTGGAGTTACTAGGAGTAGGTGGATAGGAAGGATGTTAAGTTGTTACCACTCTTATGGGTGACATGACTTATAACTGATTATGTTTTCATTTTGGATTTAGTCTATGCTGTTTTAGCTAGACTATGGATTTATGTATTTCAAGAAGTTTGACTATGTTATTTAAATAGTTGGAGTTTTAGACCTTATTGTTTATGTGGTTATGTGCTTAGGTGAGTAGATGGATCTATGTGTTATGTGTTGTATTAATTCTTATAAGTGTCATCATAGGAGGGAGTGCATTGGGGAAAGGGTAATTGAATAAGTATGGTGGCCAACATAGTTATACAAGTACCACAACTTCAATGGGTTCCTAAGTATGACTGCATGAAAGAGGGTTAGTACATGCTTGTATATGATGAGATGTGGACTTTGGGTATATATATAATATATGGGTTTATGCAACGGCTGCCTACGATATGGCTATTATTTTTAGTATGTTATATGTTTTGAGTTATAGTCGTGTTGTGTGATTATAGGGTCACACGATATGGGTTGGTTTTGGTGATGGGTTTTGTGCCTTGTTGTGGCATGGTGAGATGGTGATATGGGGATTACTCGTATGGAAAAACGAGTGTATGACGCGATTGATTGACTTGATATGTATGATAACGAGTATGTTTTGGGAGATTTAATAGGTATATATATGCGGATGTATATATACTACTATGTGTTAAGTTATGATATATGGTCGTTCAGTAGTTATTATAACTTGAACGTACCTTGTGTTTGCTCGTGTTTTATGGTGCTGGAGTTTGATGGAGTTCCAACGACGTTTTGAGTCTTTTGGATGTGTGTCTACATTCGGGTATGTATCTTTATTAATGCGAACTACTAAATTTTCTTGCAAATAAGTCTAGCTGATTATAGGAAAACAGTTTTGAAAATAATTTGTAAGTGTATGGTATGATATCGTGACTTACATATTTTTTTAAGTTTGTGGTAGTAAGTTATACAAAATTTTGTCTTGAAAATAATTGGATTAGTTTTCTATGTAACATGTGATAATACATTTTAAAGGGGTAAAGAAATTTTACAAAATTTTTCTTAAGTGTAGTTAAAATTTTAGAAGTATTTAACTAGACGGAAAGAGTAAAAATGGATATTTTATTATAGTAACGATAATAATAACACCACACCTTGTAAACTTGTAATAGTTTAGTTATAACCAGCCTAAATGGATTTTATAAAATAATAATAATAATATAGAATAAAATGAAAATAAAACACTGTATTTTATAAACATGTATTGGTTTCATAAAAACAAGTGAAATAAGTTTAATATGGGTAAATAAGATAATGGTTAGAATAAGATTGTAGTATACTAACTAGTTGATATCTGGATAAAATGATGAAGATAAACGGATGAGTTATTGATTAAAAATGAGTATGATTGATTTTGGTAGTATTGAAGTTTGGTTCTTATGAGGAGTAACTAAATGGGGAGGAAGTTTAAAATTTTCTAATGTATCGAAATTTGGTAATACTAATCGTGACGAGTCTAATTTTCCGTTGTTGGCACACTCCATTGATCTTTCGGATTACATTGTTTTGTTTTCAGTTGTTTTGGCTAGGGTTCGTTTTACCCTATATTTTATTTTGGGACGCGATTGTTTGGAATTCTTTGGGTTACACGTCATGGTTGATTTATTTATGCAGTTGTGGGAACGTTAGGATGAGGGGATAGAGTTGGGTAGTATTACTTATGGTTAGATACTATAATGGAGATATGTGTTTTGGTTTAAAGGTTGTGTTGAAGGAGTGATTAAGATTTGTGGAGTCTTAGAACTTAGATTGGTTACGAGAATAAGGGAGTAAGTAAAGTTAGTTGACTGGTCGTGAGAACGAGACGTCATGCTATGAAAAGTTGGTTGAAGTACCATTAGGAGATTGATGAAAGTACCAGCGGATGTGAGGGTAGAGTAGAAATTTTCTACTAAAGATTGGGCAAATAACACGCAAGGGATTGGTATAGTTATGGAGGCAAGGTAGTAGTAGACACGTGAAGGGAAAACAAGAATGTAAAAGAATGATTGGTAGGAGGCTAATTAACGGTGAAGTACAACAAGTAAGGAAGAGTGAGCCATTGAGGGGTTGAAGTAATTTTAGAAATATTATGGTAGGTGAGATGAAGTTAGAAGCTATTGGTAGTGTAAAGTTCCTAGGTAACATCATGGAGACGAGAAGGAGGGCGTAAAGAGCTACATCGCGAAGCAAGGAGCTGAAAGGACTACGTGTCGGCTACAAGAAGGATGCAAGAGATTTCGAAGGAGTCACAAAAGTTGCGAGGACTGGAAAGGTGACAAGCACTATGATGGGAAATTTACATATGGTTCGTGACGAAGAAGGGCAGATCGAGTATCGGAGTGGAGCTACAAAGAGCTGAACCGGTGGATCATGATGAAATGAATACATGACAAGGGAGATTAAGAACTCGTGGAAGTAACAAGGGGATCGAGGGATGAGAAGTGAAGCTGAGCTGAATAAGTTTCATGGAGAAGTGATTAGAGAGTCGGTTTTGTGAAGGTGTTATAAAAGATCTTTGGAAGAGACAGCTATGCATTATCCAATGCACTAGTTATTTCCATAGAACTGATGAATGAAGTATGGAATTTTTGTTGGACGGGATAGTGTAGGAATAAGGGAGAACCATGGAAGGAGAGAACCAAGTATTCCTAGAAGATGATGATTGAAAATACCTCATGTTGGGTGCAAGATCAAAGTAGAAGTATGAGATTTGAATAAGAATTCAAAATGTGGCTTAGTAGACAAATGGAAACCAATGTGGGTATAAGATCAGAGTGTGATCCACATGGAATCACATGAAACTCTAGTCTGTCCCTATTAGGAGGGAGTAGGAGAACTGGATGTGAGAAAAACAAGTGAAGCTACTTGGAAAATTTTGGCGTATAGATGACTAGATAGACTTAGTTAGTGGAGTTGGATTATTCTATATGCCTAGAATGCTAGAGGCATTTGGGGTACGAGACGTAGAGAATGATCTATACAGATCATGAACGTCTCCAATACATATTTAATCATCTTGATTGAACATTTGGAAAAGGTGATGGGTGGAGTTAAGTGATGAAAGAAAATTGCAAGGCCAAGTACCATCTGGGAAAGGGAAGAATAGTTGATGAGACATGGAATAAGAAGAATGAAGTGAAGATGAGACGAACTTTAACTATATGGATGACGTATTAGCATGGTTTGGATGAAGGATGTAGGTTGCACGAGTTGAGTTGTCTAAAGCAGAGAACGCGTCAACATGTGTGTTGCGTGGCTTGGACAATCATATGGAGAAAAGGGACGTAGACTATACTTCCTACATAGATAGGAGTAGCTTAGAAAGGGCGATGTAAGGAGGAAGTTAGTGAAAGGGATACATAATGGGGTGGAGGAATAAGTACGATGAGAGTTGGGTGATAGTCGATAGACTGACTAATTCATCTCATATTTCAAGAGGAATGAGAAGTCACGTGGTTGAGAAGTTGGAAGGGTTGCGTACGGATGTGATGGAATAGAGGGTTTTGCGTAAAAGTTAACCTAATATGTATGGAATGCCTTATGAAGGATTATGGCAAGGGAAGAAACGATGGGAAGCATCACATCGTGATGTATGGTAGGAGTTGAGGAGGAAGAAGGAAGTGTGTATAGAAGCGAAGCATGAATGAAATAGGTCGAGATAGGAACCAAAGGTAAAACTTTGGTAGAGCTTAATGAGTAGAATAAAGCACAATGCAGGCTAATACTGTCGTAGTGTGGAAAAGGAAATGGCACTGACCTATACTGATTGTTTGGGAGGCTTAGTATCGATAATCGAATAGATGAGGAGTTATAGGTGTGATGTGCCATAGGGACGAAGGGCTTGATCTAACTGAGACAAGATGAGGAGCAACGTAACCTTGAAGGTAAGACATTGTGTAGGTATAAAAGAAGTGTTGAGTATAAAAAAATCATCATGAAGAAAAGTGAGAAAGAAGTGTATAGGTGCTACTAATGAGCTATCCAAATTTAATGGAAGTAGTTGTATCATAGGTTTGGATGGCAGTTGATAGACTAACTGAGATAACCGTCCTTTTGATGATGTGTATAGATCACAAGTTGATTTGGATTGGAAGAACTAAGGGATATGTGAAAGACCGTCATAGGTCACTTTGTAAGGAAATTGGAATTTTTAAGTAGTTTGGAGTACGGACTAAAGGGAGTTGATGAACATGATTGGATATGAGTATATCCAGCTAACTGGAAAAGGATAGGCAAGTGAGATATTTATACAACCTTAGGTGTTACACTGAGGGCATGAGTGATTGATTAGAGGGAGTTAGGAAACTCGTTTGCGATGACTGAGTTTTCATATAATGATAGTTATCATACTAGAATTTGATAAATGCCATTTGAGGCACTATATGAAAGGATAGGGTGAGTTGTCCCCATTGTGGACTAGAATTGGTAAAAGAGGCTACTAATGTGGTAATGGTGTTTGTGGACAGAATGAGAGCAACAAGGGATGCTATGTAGAAGAAAAGGAAACCACTAGATTTAGTGACAAAGTTATGTAGGGAGTTTCACCCATAGTAACGGGTGGTATGTTTTGGTAAAATGGAAGAGTTGATGTAGAGTTTTGTAGGTCCATTTATGATCTTTGGAAAGATCGGACCAGTAGCTTATGAGCATAGAATTACCTGGGGGGAAATGAGTGGTACACATGTTATATTTCATGTATTAAGGTTGGTAAATGTTGTTGGAGCATGCATATTTGTATGTACGGTTATTCGGGATTTGTGTTGATAAGAGTTTTGTTTTATCAAAGAGTCATTTGTGAGATTTATTGACTATGAGGTCAAGAGTTTGGCAATGAATTTAGATATTGTTGGTTAGTATATGTGGTAATTTGAGACTTGAACTAAAGTTCACGTGGAAATGAGAGGAGTTCATTTAAAACAAGTATCCTCAGTTATTTGCTAATGGTATGTTTGATCCTAAGGAGTAAATCTCGGGACGAGATTTCTATTAGGAGGGAGTGATGTGACAACCCTGGTTTTGAGGTTCGTCACTTAGTTTTATTTTGTGCTAGTTACGTGTCTTTACGTGTTTATGTGCTAGTTGGTGTGTATAGATTGTGGCTTGGATATCGTTTCCGGTACGGGGTACCTTGTGAGTGAAACGATGTGTGATGATTTCATGTTCATGAATTTCACATGGTAGTGACTATGAAATGAGATGGTGTTATTTAGTGGTTTTACGTACGTATATGTATTATAGAAAATCGTATTTTTACGATTTACGATTTAGCATTTAGAGGTCTCGGATGAGGTAATTAGGCATATGGGTATTTTTCGGGATGGTTTTAAGTCATTTAGGACTTATTCAATTAGTTTATTTCAAAATTTGAGATTTTTTTTAAAACTGTATATTTCACGTCTTTTACGGTATTCGCGTAAAAACTGACTAGTTTTACGGTTTTGAAGTTTTGGAGGCTTTAGGAGCTGAAATAAATTAAGGAAAATTAAGGTAATATTATTAATACATATATTAATAATAAAAAGAAAAAAACGAAATTAGGGGAGGGTAGGTCGGTTTTGGACGCAAGAAAAGGAGGAGAAAAAAAGGAAAAATTAAAAAAAGAAGGTTGGGTTTGGGTTGGACTAGGATTTACCCACACCCTATATATTATATTATTCACTACCAAAAAATCATAAATCCCTGGAGATAATAGAAAAAAGGGTCGACGGTTTGTAGAGAAGAATTAGGGTTCTTCATAAAATTGGGTTTTTTCATCTTCCATTAATTTAAAGGTAAAACCTTCTTAACCCTTTTCAATTTAATTGTTTTAATGATTTCTTAATCATCTTATGATGGATTTAGGTTAGGGTTTAATTTAAAAACAATATATTAATGTTATAATAATGATGTTATAATGATTATATAAATTAGGGCTTGTAATTAGTGGGGTTAGGGTTAATTAATGAGGTTAATTTAGTTAAACCCGTTTTTAAAAACTGGGCAGAATTTTGAGTCAATTGTTTTGATCATATCGGGAGTTCTACAAACTCTTATTTTGCGATCCAAGTATCCATGAAAAGGTAATTGAAGTGGCTTTCCAATGCAAGAAACGAGAACTAAATTGGAGGTAGGGAAGTGGGTCAAAAATAGGTTACAACAGTCGGAGGTCAAGACATTTTTGAAGTCAGCCTGTTTTCTTTTTAAGTTTTGGGTTGTTTGGGGTACTTAGGGTTTCGTTGGGATCTTCTAACGAACATGAGAGATGGTTTACATATTACAGTAAGTATCTGCATTGGAGCTAAGGTTGTGGTTTAGGGTAAGACCCCCTAATCATAACAAACTTTTTGTATGTTTAAAATCAGTAAATCTGGAGTGACAAAAGTATATATATATATATATATCGGGGCCTTAACAGTAGCTTTAAGGTTGAGGCAAATGGGAGGTGTTAGTTAACATATGTAAGGGAATAAATATTCCCTTTACAGAGATCATGGGTATGTTTAAGTGGGCGTTTGGCTTATAGTTTAGAGACTTAAAACCGGGACTGTTTTGGGTAAAATGTTAACGGGACGGGTTATGAAGTATAATGAGTTAAGGGCTTTATAGAGGGGTGTAATGAGATGCTTAGAGCATATAAATGGGGTATTTATATAGTAGGAGGTTAGATGTCTATCATAGGTTGATGAGCCATCTTAGTGATTGGTTCATGTTTTGATTATGTGTTTTTGGTTTGTTAGCTTTTTGCTAGTGCGAGGACTTTTGGAGAAGCTCAAACAGGTGAGTTTCATAGTCCCATGTTTACTAATGTTTATGACTTCCAGATGGGATGGAAGAGACACTGTGTTGTTATTTATAAATTATGCTGTGAATGTTTTGCGTTGGTAATGGACTTGTGTGTGCATACTTACGTGATTAACTGCTAGTTGATTCTTGATTGTTTATGTTTTGACTTGGTACCAAGGGGATATTGGCAAGGCGAGGACTTGGGATTTGGTTCATAGGTGTTTGGATGCCTATGGGAGTATGGTGTTTGGTAAGGCTGGGAGCCTTGGTTTTGGATTTGGTTTGGTTGTTTAATCTTGAATATTAGTTGTTAATGCATGTTTGTATCACATTGTCCATATGTTATTATTTGGTTATTATTCATAGCTTATGGTTTGATTTTGGCGTTTGAGTCTAAACCTATGACTCTCACCAACTTTATGTTGACGTGTTTTAGTGTCTCTTTCAGGTGATACTATGGTTAAGCATGAGAACATAAGTGGCTAGGATTTGTAGAGCATAGGAAATGCATTAAAAGGAGATCCCCGTTTCTTCTTAGTTTTAATTGTTCATTTAATAAGTGATACTGTTGACACACATATGTTTGTTTTGGTTATGTTATTTGTTTGTCTTGGGTAAGAGGTAGGACTGTTACCTACTTACCTAGACTCCTGCATTGTTGAGATATTGTCATGACTTTTGTGTCACCATTTTATGACATTTATTATTTCATATAGTTATCTCTATAGACACGCCATGTTGTGATGATATCCATACGTCGCGCCCCATATTCTGCCATGGCGGGGTGAGACAATATACCTCATTGTCTGATGAAGATGAAGAGTGTGCCATGAGATCATAGTGAACATGCTCTTCTTCTTCCTTTTCTGCAACCAAAGCTTTGTTTTCTTCCTCATCCTTAGCCAAATAACTCCAATCCCAGCCAACACCATCAATGTCTTGCATGGCAACCATAGCTTTGGAATCCTGAGCCTTGATGATTCGGCTTGTGGGTTTTCCAGTATCAGATCTTCTTGGAGATCTGCATTCTCTCATAAAGTGTCCCATTCGATGACAATTATAACACTCAACCTTGGATTTATAAAATCCAGCAGTGTCCTTAGCATTAAAAGTCATCTTCTTCTTAAATCTTCGATTCCATCTATTTGCCCTTATGCTTGGAAGAGCCATATTTCACTTTATGTCCATCTCCTCCAAATGCTCATCACTAATTTGCTCAAGGTCCTCATATGTAATCACTGAACCATTGGGCAATGAAGCAATGTATGCACAAACAGTATCTAGATCAATACCAACAGGCTTAACTCTTGGAGAGTCAACATTGTATGTGTCAGCGTCTGAATGTGAGGCGTTGACAAAGCTTGATCCAGCATTGACACAAGGTGATCCAGTAACGAGGTGCATGTATGACTCCTTTTGATCAAATTTTTTAGTGCAAACATTACGATGCTTTGTCGATATAATCTCTTTGTGTTTTGTTGATGACAAACGTATAATTCGCAATACGTTATGTAAAATGTTAAGGTACTCGTAATCACTCAAGAATACATTTGTATACTTCTCTCGACACCTCCAAGACCGCATTCGGCATGAATCACTCAAGGTATGTACAAACATGTCATTAACCTAACTAAGTGATCAAGGATTAATATTTTCTTAAAACTCACATTTTAATCAAATGTGACAAAAGATTTTAATTAACTTTATTTTTAAGAAAATGTTTTATTAAAAAGAAAATGGAAATTTGAATTTGGCATATTCCATATGCTAAAGGAATATCCTTTGAGGGTATAAACTACCCAGATGGCATATCCCCACTAAAGGACAAATTTACACGGACTCCGACGCGAAGGTTCCTTAAAGGAACCCGCGGTTCCTTATTGATAAGGTACCGCGGGTAGAGATAAGGAACCGCGTGTGTTTTTGACCGTTGCAATGTTGTCCTATAAATAGTGGATCATTTCCAAGTTTTCTTTCAACCCTTTTTGCACAGTTTCTTTCAAAACCATCTTAGATCCTTGATTAGTTAGTTTTGATTAATCTTGTTTAAGATGTGATTCTATCCTCAATCTACTCAAGTGCAAAGAGAAGAACACTTTCATCACTATGAAGTGTTGGGTTCACTACATGATGAAGATTTATCCTTCTATAGATCTAAGTTATGTTTTTAGTCTTTCTACTATGTATATGTAGAAGATCCAAGTGTTGGGTACACTTGGATGTGTTTGTAAGGGTATAATATCCAAGTGATGGGTATCCTTAGATTAGGTGTTAGTTGTGTAGATCCAAGTCTTGTTAGTACTTGGATATAGTGTTAGAGTTATAGATCTAAGTGTTGTGAGCTTAGATCTATATGGTTTATGTGTTTAGGCCATAAAACACAAGGTTTGTTATGTTGGGCCATAAAACATAACTAGTGGGTAGATTAGGTTGTGTCTTGGTAGTTCTCACTAAACTATAAAGTGATGTGGTTGTGTCTTGTGAGTTCTCACTTAACTTGAAAGTGATTAGGTGTTATGTGAAGTTCTCACTTAGCTTCAAAGTGAGGAGTCGTGAAGATTGGTTCTAGCTTTCGATTAGAACTCGACATCTAGCCTTGTGTCGTTAAATGGTGAAGTGGGCGACGTTGTGTAGATTGGTCCTACCTAAGATTAGGACTCGACTTTTAGCTTAGAGTCGGAAATTGGATAAGCGACGTTGTGTATGGTTTCTCCACCTTAAGAAGTTTGTTGACTAGTGAATTAACTCTCGAGTAAGGTGTACTCGAGGAGTGGAGTAGGGCGAAGAGGAGCTTCGTGACCGAACCACTATTAATCATCGTGTCGGTACTTTCCTTTACATTTATGTCTTTACCTTTGTAGATGTATTTATAGTTGCATACTTGTGTTGTGTGTTGTGTGTTGTGTGCATCTCATAATCTAAACATCTAAGTTGCGAAAAGCTATGGCTTAGTACGTGTGTGCTTCGTGTTTAGATTATGGTCAAGTGTACATCACTTAGTCTAAACATCCTAGTTACGGAAAAGCTTATGCTTAGTACGTGTGTGCTTAGTGTTTAGAATATTGCTTGATGTACTCTTGATTTGATGTGTTTGTGTTTTTACTTACTTGTAGTATTTATCTTTCAATCAAACACATCTCATATCTAGTCAAGCTTGATCGAGAATTTGATACAAAGGATTGTCAAAGTTTAAACATGTAATAAACGGTTTCCTCCACTGTTGGCGGTTCCATAAATGGACCGGCGGTTCTTTATTGATAAGGAACCGCGGGTACACATAAGGGACCGCGCACAGTGGATTAAGCCGAAATGTTTTGAAAACTAACTAGAAACTATTCAAACCCCCCCCCCCCCTTCTAGTTTCTACAAAATTGACCTTCACTATGTGAGAAGAAGGCCATATTTCCATTGGTAGACTTGCTTCCTTGATCCAAAAGAATTTCATTCTATACCAGCCTCAGTTTATTGTAAACATCATCAAAAGTAGAACTTTTGTGAGTATTATTAGCAATTATAGACCTTGCTTCAATCTTCCATGCATCACCAAGACTTTTAAGAAAAGTGGTGATGATATCAGCATCACCAAGCACTGTTCCCATAAAGGACAACTTGCTTGTAATGTCAAGAAGTCTGCTTCTCACTCCACTTAGCTTTTCATTAGGTTGAGCTTTTAAAATAGCATACTCATGCAAGAGTTGCTTCTTTTTCTCTTGTACAGTATCAGCATTACCACCATAAGCAACTTCAAGGGCTGCCCAAAGATCTTTTACAGACTCATAGCTTCTATATTTGTGCTGATTGGCTTGTCCCAAAGAGAGTTTGAGAATGCTTAGGGTTTTCATGTCATTCCTTCTCTTTGCTATGTCCTCAGCTGAGACAGCTCTACCATCTTCAGGTTTTTCTTTTCGATCCTCTTTAGTAGAGCCTTGAGTTGATCTTGTCTGGATAGCAGCTACAATCTTTTCAGCCTTATTGAATGTGTTTCCATATTCAATAATTTCCCATAGGGTGTAGTCATGGATTTGAAGATACTGTTCAAAGTTAAACTTCCACAACTCAAAATTGACTGGGTCTAGCATGGGAATCTTGATGTTGGGGTTTGAGGAGGAGGAGGAGTTTAACTCTGGAGTAGACATGTTGTGTTTAAGGTTTCTTGAAAATTAGGGTTTTTGGCGATTTAGGGTTTTTGTGTTCTTTAGATCAAAGTTTCTCAACAAGCTCTGATACCACTTGTTGATCCCAAACTTAGATCAATTTAGCTTGTGTAAACGAGATTAAATCAAGTTAAACACGTAGAGAAACTTTGTTGTGTATAAAACAATTTAAGTATATGCGGAATTAATACTCAAACAAGAACATACAAACAATGTAAACCAAACTTTCACTTTGATTGATAAAACAAACTTGCGTACAATGAAAGTGTTAAAACGTATATCAAACTTATAACCTAAAGGCCTCCTTTTATAGGCATAAGGGGCCTTGTACAAGAGTCTACGTATCAACTATTTTAGGTAAAGATAAACATAAGAAATACATTGTCGATCATATCTTTACTAGAAACATACTAGAAACATAATACATGTAGACTAAGTCTTCTATCAGTGCTTGACTTCTTCTTATCAACGCTTGACTTCTTCCTGTCAACGCTTGTCCTGTCAACGCTTGATTTCTTCTTAACAACGTCCAGATTGCTCTTGTCAGCGTCCAAGTGTACTGGCGACATTTTATTCCCAACAGTCTGCAAAATAGGAGCTTATATAATTTTCAATTGAACCAAATAAGCTCAACACTAAGCTTAAACAAACACTTTCTTATAGAAAAGAAAGAATAACTCTATAGATGTATCCTAAAGGTGTTCTACTTTTCATTAATTGAATACGTTTTAAAGAGTGTGACTTACGAATGTCAAATTGAAGGAAAATCTTTTTATAGCCTTTTTCGCAAATATATATAAATAGTGTAGATGCATATGACATAATAACATGGACATAGACTTGTCACTTTTTTATTTTATCTTGTACACTTCACGCTAACTGTGATTAACTTACACTCGAAAATAATTAACAGGCACTAGCATTGATGGTTGTTTCAACTTTGCTTCCTTCTACTTGTAAAAATATGGTTGGTTCATCATCATACCCTTCTCAGCTCCAAGTTATCATGTTTCTCATTTCGCTATATATTTTCTCATTTGCACAATGTGGTCACAAGCCATGTGTTCAGGGTTTCAGGGCTGACCAGATTGATGCGAATAATCTAGAAGAGCACAAAATCAAAAGCTTATTCTTCAATTGGTGGTATTTTAGATTGTATGCTGGATGAACTATTGGCATCTTTGCTCTTAGTTACATACAATACAATCTTGGGATTCTTTGCATAATCATGGGTATTTCCTTGTTAACTATTGAATAGCGACGTATACAGAGAAAATTGAAAAGAATAGTGCTTTTGCTAGAATTGGTCCGGTGTTTGTTAAAGTAGCTCAAAATTGGCGAACTACTCCCTCGGCAATAAGTGCACAAACTCTCCAACCTTGCCTCGTCTTCTAAACTATTTATGTAAGACTATGCAAACAACATATGGGATTGTTTATTTAGCAAGATAGTTTTTAAGATTGCCTAATCAGGAGCACCTCTGCATTTTTGGAGTCCATATAATTGTCCAATTATTAATAGTGTGGCCATAATTGAAAACGATTTTATAGTTCTTTTTATAATAGTTTAAGTTTAGAGCGAAGTTCATCACTAGCCTTTGAGCACTCAGTTGAACACAATTGGCGAAAGCTATAAGAGATCTTAACTGACCACTGTACAGAAGTTAGTGATTGGTTTTGGCATGAGAGTGTTTGCCTACATAAATTTCCAGTAGGTGGGCTCACATACATGCACATCGTAAGTTATATTAAATTCCATAAGTTATATTTAATTCCTTTTGGATGCATAATAAAGAGTGCTTATATGATAAGATCTAATAACTTCCTCTAGGTAGCATGTTCTGACCCATTAATTTTCTAAACCCTTGGTTTCTTTTTGCAGTGAGCTGTTGTACAAGAGTTGATGACAAAGTTTCTGTATTGACGTGAGTATTTAGAAAATCTAAAGGGTGATTGCAACATGTAAGTTACGTACTCTATTCTGTAGAGATGTGTGCAGCATAACTACTTATTTTACCTGAAGCCAACGTACTATTTAAGTATGCATATCATACATTAAAAACAATTAACTTTTTAGTTTTTCTATAATAAACTTTGCTTTTTCTTTCATTCGGTTGCAAGGATGACTGCATTCGAGTATACTTTTGTAGACCGATGGATCTTTTTTAACAATTTCGCTACTTAGTTCAAGTTTTGATTTGATTGAGATGTGATCTTCTTGAGCGTACAACCTCTAAGGTTAAATCACAACCAGTTGGCTAATAACTCAACGTTATGGGTTCTCTCTATTGTTGGAAGCCGGTGAAATTTCTTAACATTGTTCTATATAAGTAAGATCAGATGTTTTCAACCATCTTATATAATTTGTTTTTATTATTGATCCATTTGCATTGTGACTTTTACGTTCATCGGCTACATTTTGCAGTCACATTCTTTGTTACCAATATTTTTAATTTTCATACGAAAAACAGCTTTTGTCACTCAATAAACAATATGCGGTCTTTGATGCTAAGGTTCTGAGTAAAATCCCAATAGGTCCCTTGAAAGGCAAGAATGCGTGAATGATTCTAGTTTCCTTGTTGTTTTAACCCACCTCTGATGTCATTTTATTCAGATAGAAGTTGGACATTATAACTTATAATAGTTCATCATACACATCTTCTGAGACTAATGAACAGTGAATGTATATTTTACTATTTTTTTCCAATTGTTTATTATTTTTCCCACAGTTGAGAAAGAAAATATTTTACCCACATGTCCTACTCACAGGCAAATTTATTCAGGATTTTGCTATTTGAGATACACGCGTTTATCTTAAACACATTCCAGCCATCTTCGTTCAGTCATTCCTCCTCTCCTTCCTTCCACCTGTAGTCCACTTTTTCCATCTCATATATACGGTTTCTTTCTATTTCTAACAGATCTGAATCATCATTTGTTTTCACCAAAAAACACACACAAATCCTTTTTCAGTTAAAAATTACCAGGTGGTGTTGTTTTTGTTTATTGAAGATTGGTTAACCTTGAAAATCATCAGGTGTGTTTCTCGATTTGGTGTTTAAAGGCTTTTTTTAATATTCTAGTTTTTAGTTTTTGATTGTGATTTTAGATGCGGGTGCTTTTGGGAATGTGATGGATTATTTGGATTTTTGCGGTGGTAATCCGATAATCTCTATTAAGGTACTAATCTAATTTCTTTTTACCTCGAGTTTGTTATTATTATTTTTTTCAACTGATCGTACCACCAAATCCTACCACTCTAATCGTTTGGTTTTGTTTGTTTAGCTTCGAGAGTTTGGCCACCATTCGAAGATGGACCGGGACTAGCAGACGATTGTATTTTCTGGATATATTTTGTTTCAAGATTATAAAGTGGTCTCGCTTCTTGGAGTCTCTCATTGATTTGATTCATTCTTCATCGTTATCATGAGGTTAGTGAATGTATTTAAAAAACTTTTAATTATTTGCTGCCTTTTCCATTTATAATAAGTAGAATTACTTATCATTTAAAGTGTGTTACTGTCTTACGACTTTGTAACGAATTCAAATGGAATTTGAATAGCGTAGATTATGTAATTTTTTTATTTTAGAATAATTTTTTGTGTCGTTATGAAATTCATTGCTCCATCTTTACCTAATGTTGCTGGAATTTTTATTGTGGCTGTTTGGGATTGATATATAATGCGTTTTAAGGTTAGGCATAAGGGTAAATTGATGTTTGTCCTGATATAAGGTAGATAAACGGACGAAGATGAACTATTATAAATCCTTTGGCATTGTGTTTGTGTTCTCATTGCCTATTTTTTCAGAAAAATAGGATGTAAATCACAATATTATTAGACTGATGGATGTAATTGTATGCCTTATGTGTGCTTGATGTCAAACATTACTCTAAACCACCTTAAGGCTTCTTTTTTTATATAATATATGCTTGGATTTGTAAAAGATTAGAATCGTTAAACTGAGTTGTGGATACTGAAATGGTTCTTTGTTTGTATTACAAAATGTTCATGTGGGTTTTGCAACATATGTATAGCAAATACAGTTTAGCTGGACAATGAGGTGATTATGTATTAGAACAACATATGTTTACCTAAAGAGGACATTTATTTTTCAATCATATAAAACACTTGGTGGTACCATTCTTCACTACTTAGTATTCGATGCCACCACATATGAAGTATGAATTCAGTAGTTACGTATTTGTAGCTGCAACATAGACGGTTAATAGGATTCAAGCTTTCGGGCTAATGTAGCTATTGTTTCATGGTTATTGTCGGCTTTAGCAATCATCTAAAATCTATTATGGTCTTTTAAAACTATAAACTAATGAAAATTTGCCCACATCGTGAATAATGAGTACCAAAACCCAACTATGATACTGGATCACATATCTTAAATCAATGATGGGACCTTTCAGCCAAGACCTAAACGTATGAGGAAAAGCAGAAAAGCGAAGATGTAAAGTTAAAGCTATAAATATATTAGTATTGTCAATCAAACTATCTTGGCGTTTATATAAGTGTTACCCATTGCAAGTTTTCTAAGAGCAAGTAGTAAGCTGTATATTAAGTTCTGATTCTATTGTTTATATTCCTCTACTCCTATGTGTGTCTGCTGTCAGCTCAAAAATAAAAAGTAATTATTTCTTGGCATTTGCAGGTACCATCATGGACAAGCACTGCAGATTTCAAAGTGGTTTGGAAGAAGCTAATTTGGCTGGAAGTATTTTGCTAGGAGTCCTTGTCATAAACATTTTGTACACTTGAATTAGAACCACTGTTACTCGGCCGTCATAGATTGTTGTTGGATTTCTCAATTATTTTTTGTCCAGAACCCTTTCTTTGTTTAGGGAATAATTGTACCTAAATAAAAGAAAAAAAATTACTTAGGCGAAATTTTTGTAAGAAGACCACTGCGGCGAAGCGCGGGTTTTCAGTACTTGTGTTTACTAAGTTTAGATATATCAAAATGGTGGTTATTTGTATTACTTTATTATGTACTCTTATATCTTAAATGGTACTCGTACACTATTAATTTACTTTTGAGAACTAATTATTAATTTATCTTCTTGACGTGAAAGTATAATATCAAATAACAACTTCAAATGGGCGTGTTTTGAAAAACTTGCGACTATTACTAATTAATATCACTTTTTGAATTAAAAGCAATGATTTGAAGAAAAAAAACTTGGTATCTATCAAGTGTTTGAAGCAAAGCCTTTTTCACAAATTGACAATGAAACACTCAATTCAAGACCTCTTTTTGAATGACTTGACACTTTTAAAATAGCACTTACATTGAATATGTTACTTGTACACCAGATTATTCAAAGCCTCTTTTTGAATGACTTGACACTTTTAAAATAGCATTTACATTGAATATGTTACTTGTACAACAAATTATTAGTTTTGGTCGATTGGTCGTTGGAACAACCCAAAGTGTTGGGGTCTTTGTTAATAGCACTTACATTGAATATGTTACTTGTACAACAGATTATTCAAAGCCTCTTTTTGAATGACTTGACACTTTTAAAATAGCATTTACATTGAATATGTTAATTGTACAACAACTTATTAGTTTTGGTCGATTGATTGTTGGAACAACCCAAAGTGTTAGGGTATTTGTTCTGGATTAGGGATACCGTACCGACCCAGTATTTAATGAATGGTATCAAGTTTTTTCTGAGCATAAATGAATGTTACCTGTACCGTATCGAACGGGATTCAGATATCGGTACCGGTATCATTACCGCTACCGGGAAACAGTATTTTTCTTTATTTTCAGGAATTTCCTGATTTGGTACATGTCATGTACCGAATTAGTGGTACTGAATTTTGTTTCACTTTATTTCGTAATACCGGTACCGTACTAAACGGGATTCGGGTACCGGGAATCAGTACATTTCCGGTTCGATTTCGGGATTCGGGTCCAAATGCTCATCCCTACTCTGTATGTTGTTCGTACGATGCGAAAGCAGTTGGTTACATAGTTTTAGAATTGCTTATATCATTTTACAACTATTTGCAATTACATTTTGATATTTTCATGTTTTATTTTATACATTGCACGAAACACTTACCACGATGATGTTGCATATCGTTAATTATTAGTCGTTAGCAAATTCCGCGACTAAGCGCGGGTATTCACCTAGTTAACATTAATAAGAGCATATATAGACTAATAGCCAACGAAAGTTGTTTTTGAGGCTACTGTTGCCTATCCAAATATCATCGCAGAAGGAAATTACTAACCCGTCTCCTACCTTTGTACACATGATCGATTAATATGTTTGCTTTGGAGAATAGGAAATATGTTTGGGTCAAAACACAATCAAATTCTCTGATTTACTCATATTAAGGAAGGGCTTTATTTATAACCTTACAAAGAAAATAACCACATACTAATCCTACCTAAAGACCATGTACCGATAATCCACGTACACCATGTACTGATGTATACTTCCACAAGAACCGGTAAACTAAATACCAATTCTAACTAAAAACAATGATAAAACATGAAATACTTATTACATTAAACCTTTAGGCATGCACCATGCATACGTGAATACTTTAACAAACGAATAACCCAACAATCACCCCCTTAATCATTTGCTCGGTTCTTCATCACAACATTGTCCAAGACCTTTGTTGGACACCCGACCTCTTCCCCGGTCATGTCGAAATTCAATAGCTTACTAGCTCAACCACTCACAACACTTGTAACATATAACACGACATCCCGTGGGAGACATTCATTACCATCCTGACTTTTCCCGGACTCACGACCTACTCCTCGACCAAATCTAAAGTCACCCGTTTTTTTACTTCCACTGCCATAATCTTCACACCGTGTTGTTTCTTTATTCTCTTCTTGTCTTAACAACCACACCTTTGCCAATCAATTCCATTCTATGATATTCTTCCACCGATGAAGAAAACAAGGTTACCATTACATTTACCGTCTTCTAATACCCTGTAACACGAACAAAACTCAAAGCCACATGCTTTGATTTCCTATAGCACGTCTTTTCCATGCCTCGGGTAATCTCACAAACAATCGATCAAGGATGAAACCTGTGATTACAACATCACAACCCCTAACATCTTCACATAACCTTGTTCCAAGAGTACTCTTCCACCGATCAAGAAAACACAGTCACCCGCTTCTACCTTTTTCTTTCACCCGCTAAACGAACCGAATCAAAGCTACCCGCTTTTCACGACTCCTCCCGTCCGTTTCTCGAGGCCCCGGTTAGTCTCTCACGACGAACAAACATGAAGATAACACCCTTTACCGATCAATCCCGTTCCACGAGACCCATTTCACCGACCAAGAAGACAAGCTACACACTTTATCATCTTTCTACACCTGCAGAACGAACCAAATCCAAAGCCACATGCTTTGACGGATCCTTCCCATTCATTTTACGCACTCCTGTCGGTTAATCTATTCAATAAAGAACAACTTATCAAAGGTAGCATACACACCCCAACGCCTCTTAAAGACAACACTCGGTTCCTACTGCGTCTGCCCAGAAGAGCTACGCCTTATCTTGAAACCGACTCTCAAAGCCGCCTTTAACTGGACGAAGCTTTGATACCAAATGTAGAATAGGAAATATGTTTGGGTCAAAACACAACAAAATTCTCTGTATTACTCATATCAGGGAAGGGCTTTATTTATAGCCTTACAAAGAAAAGAACTACATACTAATCCTACCTAAAGACCGAGTACCAATAACCCACGTACACCATTTACACTTTCACAAGAACCAGTTAACTAAATACTAATTCTAACTAAGAAACAATAATAAAACATGAAATACTTGTTACATTAAACCTTTAGTTATGCACCATGCATACGTGAATACTTTAACAAACGAATAACCCAACATGCCTAAGTCTATGATGTTTTTCCAAGGGACTTGGGGGTACTTGTTGTGGACGAATTGGAATTAATAAAAAAACCACCTTAAGGGCCATGAATTAAGACGAATAGGTTCTTCAAAAGCAAGTTAGGTTCTGATGGTCCACGATACTTGTGCAAACATCGAATCAATGAAGATCTATGAAGAACATTTGCACAATTAAACCAATTGACTAACTAATAACAAAGCTTGTACTTTTCATCGTATGTATATCTTATTAATAATGAATCAACAAATATACAAGACTTGACCGGTTGTTTGCGGAATAACAACTGGGCGATGAATGACAAACTAAACTCCCATGTTCATAGCTAGCTAAGCATATGAAACAATGGGAGGATGAAAACCCCTATCCACTAAAGTGTTACATGTGTGTTTTCTGTGGTGGGAATCATTAGCCTATTCTATTACAAGGACCACATATATATAGTGGGTGTAAAGCTTCCTTGAGAAGCCTTTACTAAAATACAAGTAACCACCTTGTACTTTGTAGTCTTCCACTAATACTTCAGACAGACACTTCTTCAGGTCTTCTAACGTCTTTAGGTCTTGTAATAAGTAATAGTCTCGAGGAGTTAGTAAGTTGTTATGTCATCACTTACTAACTTCATCATCCTTGATTCTTTGCACACTTACTGAGATCCGCCTCAGCTAATGACGAGTCTATCTCGTAGACTCTAAAGAACTCTAAAGAATGACACACTGAACTTGTAACATACGTAAGTTCAGTGACTAACACTACTTAGTCTGCCTTTCATACAAATCCTGTACAAGGGACAAATCAGGCTCTGAATTGACCCAACAATCTCCCCCTATTTGGATAGAAAAGTAGCCTAAGTCAAATAGCAGTAAGTGAGCATAAAGGCTTCTTCTTACATGATATGTTACAACAATGAATACCAAAATAACTAACTTCTCTAGCTGAAGTTATCCGCTGACTTGTTTGGCCTGTTGTAGTTGTTACTAAGCTGATACAATCTATGATCATGTATAATGAGAACTTGAACAAACTCCCTGATGCTTCTATAGTAGAACCCCAATGAATACTTCACTTTGGTTAAGAGTGAAGTGTATATATGCCTGTTCATTACATATCATATGCCCTCCACTAGCATATATAAAGTGTGGCATATTCTATCAATTAAGATCTGGAGTTCATTTACCTTTAAACAGCGGAGTGGTCAATGGTTGATGCAGCAACCATAATAGATCATAGAGTAAGCTAAGCAACCCATCTTCAGCGACTTGGCGCAATAAGCCATATATGTAAACATGAAGTCCCTGAAGGTTATGTGTTGTGATATATGATAGTGTGTATGTAACGTGAGTAAACTTGATGTTTCTTCACATAAACACAAGTTTACTTCCGTCCTCGTTTCTCTCCCCCTCAAAATTTGCTAGGGAACCAAGCAACTTTTGACTGGCTACACACTAGTACACAAGGATAACGTGATGGTGTTCATCTCGCCTAAAATACAACTCCCCCTGAATTTCATCTCCTACCAAACGCCTGATGTTATCAAACCCCTGTATAAGCAATGTTTCACCAATTCCCTGTAACACAGCCTGGTCTCTCAAAAACTGTGGCTGGGGTTACAGCGGATGGGGTCACAACGGTGTGGGGGGGGGGGGGGGAGGGTGACAGCTGCTGGGGAGGGGGGGGGGGGGGGATGTGAAGATATCTTCTTACTTTATCTTGGTGTGAGAAAATAGTTCCTGAGTGACCAAGTCCTTCAAATGCAAATGATGAAGGCTTTGAAGATAGCATATTGAGTGTCTTGCACTCGAACAAATCCTTTGTTGATGTAGTTGCTTCAGCAACTTGAGTTTAGTGTAAGGATATGTTTAGGTTCAGTGGTGTGGGTCACATCAGTTCGATTCGAACAGCTTTTGTTCAGCGGGTTGCCTCATCACAGCTACTCAATCACCTCTTGAAACTTCATCTCTGAGAGTTCAGACTTGCTGGTGGTTCAGAGACAGAGGCTTCAGCAGCAACAAATAGGGACAGGTTCACAGAGGGTTCAGATCTGCTGAGAAAGTTCAGCTACCTCTGGGGGTTCAGCTACCTCTGGGGGTTCAGCTATTTGTTTGCTCAGGATTCGCTGACCTGGGGTTCAGCTGGGGTTCGCTGCCTGGATTACAAGGGTCGCTGTGAGGGTTCAGCAACAGAGGTCCAGCGTTGGCAGTATTTTTATCACAGCCAAATGTAATAGTGAAAAACGCCTGAGGTTTCATCCTGCATCAGGCTGTTGTGGTATCAATGGCTGTGTCGACTGAAGTTTTCAGAGATCAAGATTCCCCTGATAAACTAACAACCTCTAATGTGTATTCCCCGACTCATTAAAGTACCCTTCCACAACTGCCATTTGATTGTTCGAAGCTCAGCTCCTAAGTTTCTAAGGCACATTTAATACTTAAACAATCGCCAGTAACTGTATATCATGTTTTCACAGCTTTTCATTGAAGCTAAACACTAACCTCAAAACCACAGCTGATAATTTTATCAGCTTTCTTTTAACATCAACTCATTACTTCAATTTTTTTCTCATCACCAGTGGATCAAATACATCATTTGGTTGACTGATGTATTTTCATCAGCTCAAACATACCCCTTTTAACAGTTAACAACCGTCAGCCCATGAGTTCTATAACTCATCAGCGGTACCCAATCCATTCACCATTTATTTCAACCTTTAATTTCCATTTTCAGCCATCCCTGCGCTATAATCTTGAAAATTAATCAGCTTTTTAGCAAGCTTTATCAGCTTCTCCATGAGAAGATTTATCTGCAAACACATCTAATTTAAACACCATCTTCATCGTTAACAGCACCATCTCATTTTGGGACTGGTTAAACATAGCCGCCATCTTCATTCATCATCAATTAATCCTTAATCTATCGAAACACTCAACAACTTCAACAACTCGTATTGAT
This sequence comes from Glebionis coronaria, assembly GCA_025667525.1. NCBI lineage: Eukaryota > Viridiplantae > Streptophyta > Magnoliopsida > Asterales > Asteraceae > Glebionis > Glebionis coronaria. The sequence continues at coordinate 627,631,283 of CM046874.1, read as the reverse complement.
CTGTTCATCACAATCGTCACAAAAAAATCAATCTTCTTTTCAACTCCATCCCCTGGCCAAGAGATGATATCCACCACATCTTAGTGAATTGTTTTTTATTTCCCGATTTGATTTTAAAGGTTTGTAAAGCTTGAAGCATAATCCATTTTTTTTAAAGTTGTTATATGATGAGGGAATCAAAATAAATTGTGTGTACATCATAATTGAGTGGATTCGGTGAAGATGGTAAATGATAAGATTTGTGTGAATCTTGTTTTTTTAAGATGACGGTAGGTGACGGAGGGTAGATTAGAGGTGAGATACGGGTTTGAGATAGAAACAAGATTTGAGAGAGATTAGAGACGAGATACGTTTTTTTTTTGTTTTGGTGATGATGGATTTTGGTAAAGTGGATATGCTTTTTGTTCATGAATGGTGAATCGGTGGGTTTAGAATATATGATACCCAGATTTGTTTTTTGTTTTGATTATGTGTGGGACGGAGGATTTTTAAGGATGTGAGAAAGTAGAAAATTTGGATTAGGTTAGTATGTTTGTGATTTTTGTGAGGAAGAAGGAAAGTGTCGGTGGAGGTGATGTTAAGAAAGTAGATGACACGCGGGTAAAGATAAGATTTTAGGTGGTGGTGGGTAGGTAGATCAAGTAGCAGTGTATTATTTCTTCCTTAAAAACTGCACAAACTACATTAGCAGTAGCAGTTTTTTTTAATCAACACTGAAATTTGACGATCTAAATATGTTATTAGCAGTCATATACTGAACGGATCTGAATAGTAAATTAATCCAACCCGCTCTGATACCAATTGATGGTCCACGATACTTGTGCAAACATCGAATCAATGAAGATCTATGGAGAACATTTGCACAATTAAACCAATTGACTAACTAATAACAAAACTTGTACTTTTCATCGTATGTATATCTTATTAACAATGAATCAACAAATATACAAGACTTGCGCGGTTGTTTGCGGAATAACAACCGGGCGATGAATGACAAACTAAACTCCCATGTTCATAGCTAGCTAAGCATATGCAACAATGGGAGGATGAAAACCCCTATCCACTAAAGTGTCACATGTGTGTTTTCTGTGGTGGGAATCATTATCCTAATCTATTACAAGGACCACATATATATAGTGGGTGTAAAGCTTCCTTGAGAAGCCTTTACTAAAATACAAGTAACCACCTTGTACTTTGTAGTCTTCCACTAATACTTCAGACAAACACTTCTTCAGGTCTTCTAACGTCTTCAGGTCTTGTAATAAGTAATAGTCTCGAGGAGTTAGTAAGTTGTTATGTCATCACTTACTAACTCCATCATCCTTGATTCTTTGCACACTTACTGAGATCCGCCTCAGCTAATGACGAGTCTATCTCGTAGACTCTAAAGAACTCTAAAGAATGACACACTGAACTTGTAACATACGTAAGTTTAGTGACTAACACTACTTAGTCTGCTTTTCATACAAATCGTGTACAAGGGACAAATCAGGCACTGAATTGACCTAACAGGTTCCAAATTATATCTCAACCTTTAACCAACATGGCAATATTAGATGCTTGTAGACTACCATTTCCATGACCCTCTACAACTTGACGAGGAACATACATGCATGATTCCATGCAATATGAGACAACTTGTTGTGATCATCTCAGCCTTGTCACAAAAAGTTAGGCCTAAGATTTTCAAGGTATAATAATATTACACATTTAGGATCCACAAAATGATAGACGGAGTATGTACCAATAGGACCAAATACTAATTCAGGGTTACATTAAACCAAACTTGATCCAGAAAACTGACTTACGATTCAAGGGTTAGTCGTGTTTTGATCAGATTGCGTATATTTGGTCACTTTCCTCTTTAATTAACATAGAGAGCTTCGAAGGGTTCTTGGTAATAATAACCGCGATTAAGGGTGTATAGATTTACCGGGTGTTGTCCAAACTTGTGATCCGGTGGTTAAGCCATTGAGTAGTTGTGAAGTGTATTAGAGACTTGAGGTTTTTTTATAAAGTGCATTTTATCAGGTTGAAAGATCGTAAAGGATGCGATTAAGCGCGGTTTATGAAGTACATGATAAAACACATTGTACCACTAAAGGTGAAAAAATATAAACAAATAAGAAAAGTGACAATGTGCAAGAATTAATGATATAAATTATTATAAATGTCTTCATATTTTTTTCAAGAACAATGGATATAAAATATAAGTTAACTCTAGTTGTGTCATTGAGTTTGTAGTATATATGAGCCTTATTACGCGGTTTTACTTGTTTACAAGACCCTTTAATCCTTTATTACATGGTTAATGAAATATGTATGTTTAGTAAATAGAAAACTTCATAAGTACAAAAATTATGTTTTTATGTTTGATAATGGTATAGGCTAATGTGCATATTATATTAAACTATATTAGAACTATATAAGTGCTCTATGTTGAACAATGTGAAGCAATAAAAGTGTTTATATATATTTGGTTAGATAAACAAAAAAGTGAATGTACGAGTGACACCATATTATTCGACTTTAATATAAAGTCAAGTGCAAGTGAAGCACATTTGGTCATAAACTAGTTGTTTATGTATCAAGATTTCACATAAAATAAAGTACGGTTAAAGCATAAAAGTGGTTATAAACAATAAGTTTATGTGGCAAGATTACCTTATTGTGTGGCATGAACAGTTAGACCATTCTGAGTTAATGATGATGCAAAATATATAAAAGAATGATATGCTCAAAACTTGCATGGTTTCCAACGTAAGCTCAACGAAAATATTACTATACAAGTCAGGAATCACGGGTTCCTAAATTGCAACCCTTAAAATCAAGGTGTAGACCAAACAAATGATTTTAAAGTTTGACCGAACAAATCGTTTGATTTTGAGTTGGAGTACCATCAGTTTTACATGGTTGCATCCGTAAGCTCTAGTTCTTATAAGCGTTAAGCTTTGCTCCAACCACTTGCGCTAAGTCGCTCACATCACCATGAAAATCATAACAATGAAAGTGGCCATCTATAAACAAAAACTTACTAAATCACGTGTGATTATCATAGTCACATGTCATTAAACACACTGTGTGTATCAACAACTCTAACAACAATCACAATAAGGATAAATACAAATACAACAACCTACCAAAATAAACAACAAAAACCTAAAAAAAACAAAAAAGAAACAAAAAAAAACCCAAAAAAACTAAAATCTTAAAACGCTAAAAACCTAAATACGCAACATTGACTGCTTATATCTAAAATAAGCAACACAAAATAAACAAAATAAGCAAATCAACTATTAAAATATACAAGTAAGCAATTAAACTTAAGAATCTTAATTGCGGCAAAAAAAACAAGCAAAATCTAGTGATTGTATACCAACATAAATGAAAAAAAACATACGCATACTAAAATCCATAGCTCGAGTCTTATTTTTATTGAAATCCGACAACAAAGATGATTGGGGCAACGGATCACCTTTAGAAAATGTTATTTCGTCTCGTATGTCTAAGTACAACATCAATTATGATCAATTTTGGATGCACAATGGTTAGTGTTTATCTTGGGAAATGGTTAAATAGTATGTGTCGAATCTGTGGGGTGAAAAAATGAGAAATGAGTCCCAGACCCTCGCAAGTTTGAGTTAGTGATATGTGGATCGAATTTATATAAGCATGTGATTGAGTAATTTGTTCCTTGACTGAGTAACGTCCACAATCCCAACTTAATCTCATGATTTATTCATGTTCCATGTTGAACTTTTGTCGTTAAAGTAATTGTCACGAAATATGTGTAATGATAAACATAAAGTTGCCGAAAATTTTAACTACAATACTTATCACCGCAACATGTAGGTAGGGGTGTTCAGTGCTTAGTTTGACATCGAACAAACTGAAAAATAGATCGGACCAGAATCGAATAAAACCGGATCGAAACTTTTAATTGATGTATGGTTTGGTTTTAGGCCGAACCGAAGTATTGATTGGTGCATAGTTTGGTTTTGGTTTCGAGAAATAGAAAACCAAACCAAATAACTTGATTTGCATAAAAAATTTAATTTATATATATGTATAATCTATTCATTCAAGTTTTATTTTTAAATATATCTTTTAAACTAAGAATCCTCAAATTAAACATCGAATGTATATCTAAGAGGAAGAATTAACTTTTTCTTTTTCTGAACAGCGGTGAATGATAATTGTCTCATTTATGCATTCCTTTAACCTAATTGACTCTTTAAGTTCACAAATATGTTGTACCACTTATACCATAATTTCACACACCATCTCTATCACCTAATGATTTTTCTTCTACCATTTGAAATCGTGTCTAATTGTTAAGAGAGTGAATAGGTAGAAATAAATTTAGTTTTACATTTATAAAGTATATAACGGATATTGGAATGAAAAATAACATCATCACTTTTATTTGTCACGATGAACAAAATATATCAGTAGGTAGAAATGAACTTGGTTTACATCTCTAAAGAATGTAAAAGCAATAGGGTATTGAAATAAAAAATATGTTACTTTTGACTCTAACTCGTGTGGAGAGTGGAATAATATCACCTACAACTTTTATGTAAAATTACGTTAGTTGCTTTCATTTATTTTAGTTAAGATTTGAAAGTTTTTGGTTCTTAAACTTTTATTTTCCTAATTCACTTAAGCACTTTGTGAGATCTTTTGGTTTATAAATTTATTTGAAATTTTAGGTTTTTATATGGGACTTCGTTATAATATTTCAAGTTTATTTGAATTCGGTTTTCTTGGTTTTTACGAAATTAAATCAAATTCTAAATTGTTCTATGATTTGGTTTTACGTACTCTAAATTTGGTTTGGTTTGGTATTGGTTTTGATTTTACAATTTTCAAAACAGATAAACATGAATCCACAAATCCGAAACGAACCGATGATAGTCGTATGCTTTTGTAAAATAACATAAGACAAGATAGAAATCTGAGAATTCTTGAAGGGCCAATATTAGATTATATAAAAACTTACCATATAAAATACCTAGTTATAGTAAGCGGGTTGTGGAGTAATTTCTCTTTTATCAATCAATCGCTGAAGGCAAATCGACCCTAGATATATCCATCAGTTCATTTCATGGTAATTAACTAACTATTCGAATTTATCATTTATTTAAGTTACAATACTATGATGGTGTTTTTTTTATCTTATTTAGAATTATGGATGTTTATTTCATTTAAGTGTTTGTTTTGGCTTATATGGGGGCTTATGAGCATATTTCGTATCAGCTTATTTTTAGACTTATGGGCTTATATAAGTTTATCATTTTTCAAAATTAGCCGGAAATATGGGACTCCCAAAACAAATAAGCTCATAAGCTCACGTATAAGTCGAAACAAACACCCCCTCAAATGCTAATGTATGCAGCTTACAAAAATAATCTCTATTTTTTTAGCTCTCCCTCCATATATATTTACAACATACCCATAGTTGAGTATTATTTGAGCTTTGAATAATATTTACTACTTAGTAGTACTTGAAACATATTATTATTATTCTGGTTAAAGTTCTTGCATTATTACCTACTCGACAGATGGATTTGGTAAATGGAGACGGTGGTTGGCAACATGGTCTGTTAAACACATCTGATCTAAACCAAATTCCAGAAGGAACTCAACACTTGCAGCAGCAGGAAGATAAGAGATGGATATATAAAGATGTAGTTTCAAAGGTATTTGATGACGCGATCAAAGCTAGTTTCCCTGAATTAGACAAAGAAGAAGAGGCTGAGATTATGACCTGCCCAAAAGGGGTGCCTGATGATTTCGTATGGTATTTATCATATATGTTGTTTCTGTCTCTTTTTTACTTTCTTTTGCATGTAACATATCATTTAGTTTTTCCGTTTGCATGAATTGATGACAGCCTAAATGTCTTAAGTATATGGCCCCAACTAAGAAAAAGCCCTAAATTAAGAGAAAGGTATCCGCATATTCATCATCCTAGACTTATTGGAAAGGTTTGTCGATTTTTGGTTTATTCATATGCTATTAGAGTTTTTCTTAACTGCTGTCATTTTATGTGGTGTTATATTTCTGTTGTCATAGGCCATCAGAAAAAATCTCCCGAAATCTGCCAAAGACATGATAACACGATGCTCCGTACTTGGTATTGGTTATGTAACTTGTTTGTTATCACGGAAATGGATGGCTCAGGTATTCTCTTTTCTTTTCTTTCGTAATTTGTTTAAACCAGTTTTCACATAGATTCTTTTTTTTTCCCTTTCCTTGCAGAGCATTCATAAGATGATACAAGTTGGTAATGGTATAGACACATGGGCACCAAAACTTCCTGTGGAAAGGGTATATGTAGACTTTCCCTCATTGGACGAGGATATACATGTGGGTTTGTTGAGACGACAAGCTATCAAATGCACGCTCATTCGTATGCTTACGTATTCTAAAGTTGAGGTGTTGTCTAAGGGGAATTTTGGCGGCATAGATTTTCAGGGGCACGACATACTGAAGAGATGGTTTTCGGTTAAAGAAATACAAGGAGATGACGGGAATGTGGTGATAGATGCTAAAGGAATACTGCCTTTTATTCTTGCCAAGAAAGATTTCATCCATCTTTTTAAAGATCTCGAAACTTTGAGGTACTTTACCTGCTGACTTTTGTAAAACTCAATTGCCTAGATTGTTGTTAATTTATGTGAATAATAACTTTCAAATATTCTGTCTGTATATGTAGGTATGTGATTGAAGAGAAAAAACCAGATTGGATAGTAAACGTGACTCCTGTACGCCAGCAAGAGTATAATGAAATGTGCTTCACTGTAAGTAACTTCTACACACGAACAAAGCTGATAACATGCTCAAATATGAGGAACTGAATACTATTTTTTTTCCAGGCTGCTAAACTTGAAAAGTGGATCCAATCTGATATGGAGGGGAAGTGGGACCCATCTCAAGAGAACGAATACCCTGTATTAACTTATGCTGGATATCGAAGTTGTGGTACTAAACAGGACGAGCTGACTAATTTGTTAGACAAAGTCAAAACTCGTTGTGTAGAGGTGGCAGAAGGTATGCAATCTAGCTTTAAACCCGTTTGACCTGTTTCATCTTGATATGTTTTTTCTTAACCCTATACTCCTATAGATATAAAACATGTCCAAATCATCAATCATCAATCCAGTAGTAATATAATGGGACCGATTTCTAAATTGCTAATTTCACATTTTTCTTTTTATCAGGTATGGCTGCTAAGTTGCTTGGGTATAATGCTGAAGAAGTTCTCGACTGTGTTCTTGCGTAAGATTTTTAATGCTTTTATCTTAATTTTTACTCTTATTTTGTTTGTGCCATCGGTATGAATAGATTAATTGGTAAATATCAATTTCCTATGCACTTCCAGTTTTTTATTTATTGAATTTAACAATGTCTAAACTGAGATATTTTACTTTTAGAGCAAGTTTCGTAGTTATTCATATTCAAGGCTATAGGTTTTGTGATCTTAACAGGTATACATTCCTGAAAAACCGTAGATTGGATGATTGTACATTCAGTTTTGATGAGATGGTTAATGAAGAGGTATTCTAATAATGTTCTTCGGTTCTTCCATTACTAGTGATGTTATGCTATTACTCTGTATTTATTGTATGTCTGATAATCTTTTACTGATTTTGTTTTTCATTTGCTTAAATTCATTGATAAATAGGAGAATACTTTTGTTTATTTACTAAATAGACGATCTGAAATTCATACAATTGTCGAGAATTCTCGTGAAGACATCAATAAGTTAAAGAAGGTAAGAATTTCTTTTCGTTTCAATGTCATTGCAACTTTATTATTTCGGACCCAAATTTATTGCTTGTTCTTGGGTATCCAGTTAACAGATATATATGTTTGCAACAGGCTTCACAGTTGATATTGGAGGATGGTGAAGAATGTGGGAAAGGTGAAGAACGTATGTTGGAACTCCAATTACTCCATTTTTGTGGGGTAAGACGAATATATTAGTGAACAGTTACTACTTCTTTGAACATACAAAAGCGCTAGTAGCTGGTCATGTGTTAGGCCCACCTTCTAGCTAGTAATCAGTCTGTATATAAATTTTGGACTTTTCTGGTCATTGATAGACGAGAGGCGTAGGCTAATTGGACTTTTCTGTGTATAAATTCTGAAATTATATGTGTATGATAAATTTTGACATGAATGAATAAGTTGGCCTAAAAAATATTTGATGTTATACGTAGAGCTTTTATGTAGTTAAATCAGGGTTTAAATGTTACGATCAAGCTCAACAGTACGGAAATAATGATCATCTTCAATGCAATAATACTGTTATTTGAAGATATTGATATCTTCTGTTTCTTGATTTTGAGTTTGTGGTGGAAGAGGTGAAGTGTTTTTTTGTGTGTTTGGAGATGTTTATGGTTTTAGGGGCATTAATGGGGCTTATTGCGTTGAGAGGTTAAACCCTGTTTGTGAAGAATGAAGTTTACTTGGTATAAGCACATTTGGTTTTTAGGTCCCACTATATACTAGACTGGATCTAACATTCTGACCAAGGATTACACTGGACATACTCATTTTCGAGAACCAAATACCACCCAATGTTTTCAAGTCGTTTATATTTTATGCTTTATCTTTAAGTAAAAAAAATACGTTATTCAGACTTGTTTGTTTATCTGCTTATTATTAGAAAAAAGAAGCAGTAGGATGTTGCTTACTTTAAAGTGTCTATGTAACTGGAGTTACGGGTGATGCATGGCCAGTTTGGGCATTTTTGATAAAACGAAACCCGAACCAAAAGTTAGGGTATTTGAATATAACAATATTCAACAACCTTCATTAATACAATGTTTAGATTTTGGAATGAAAACATGGTTTTATACCTTCAAGTTAACATTATAGTTTCTTCTAATTTGCTCAAATGTATGCTTGATCTAAGTTATCCACTCCCATGTTTATGGGTAAGCAATAATACGAAACGATATGTGGCGTACTAGACTATGAGGAAAATTTGAGAATAGTGAAACAGATAATCAGACAGACTGTATGCCTATTAAAAAGCTTATATGTGGAAGCTCAATGGAACTGAACTCATTCCTTGATGAAGCCTTTATACAAGAGCCTCTGTGTTCATGTGTGAGTGGAATCTGCATTCGAGTAAGGGTAGGGTGTTTGTATTAGAAGGAAATGTTACTGGTGCTTGCTGCTCTATAGCTAGACTGTTTTCATTTGTTCTAGCTAGTATGTTGACTTGTATTTCTATGGTTTGCCTTCTTAAGTCAGTTTGGGCACGTTCATTCAGCCTAAAGTATGCTTTAATATTTGTTTTTATTGTGGTGATAATGAATGTTCACCTTTTACCAATTAAAAAACCTAGCTCTGTTGCTAACTAGTTTTATTGATATGATTATGTAAATTACATTATTGTTTTAATAATCTAACTTTCTTTTTCAGGCTCTCGAAGAGTCTTGTTTATCTGTCATACCACATATCCTGTGCGAATACCTTTACCAATTATCAAAGAAATTTACCAGTTACTATTCATCTGTGTACAAGGTATATGCTTTTCTCGTACGCTACTGAAATTAATTTCTGGTTTTCTTAAACCAAGTCAATATTCTAAAAGTTGATTTGATTTTTAAAAAGGCATCTGATTATTTATGTAACTTAAAAAGTTTTGGCAGGCTGGCTCTGCTGTGAAGACAAGCACATTATCGTTGTGTGAAGCGACTGCAATCGTAATGGATAAGTGCTTTTATCTTTTGGGAATCACTCCGGTATGCATTATCTAGTAGACTTTTATATATGTTAACTTTTATCGGGTTTCTTCCGGATTGTTTTATGCAGAACTATTTTTTGTTTATAAACCATAGATTATTTTACTCTTTTCTTGGAAGGCGGTATTGTAGATTCATTTGAGTTTTGTGTTTAGGCTCTTCAGGTTAAATTGGTTTAGGTATATTAAGATAGCATTAAAACTCATTACCATACTATTGAATCAGCTCTCATGTTCAAAAATTCATTATGAAGAAGTGAAGCGTAAAGGAATTTTCAAAAACCGAGTCAAGTTTAAAACAAAGTTAGTCAGGATTCCACATTTTGTAACCAGTTTCAAACTTCCTTTATTGTGTAGGAATTATCAACGTTATTGAGATCAGAATCATCTGTGAAAGAAACGATGGATGTAAATGCTCCTTTGGTGATAGAAGTGGCTACAGGAAAACAAGAGGCTGGATATTTTGAGGATCGTTGCATTATTCCATCTTCTGTTTCTGTTGCTAGGTAACTGCCGGTTTATTGAAGTAATCGATACTTTCTATGCTAAGTTTATTTCATTTCATGCAATTTAAGTAAATGATGGATATAGAGATTATGCTCTGAAAAGGTACTCCTTTGAGATTCAAGATGTTTTACATGTCTATGTTGAAAATCACCCGTTTCCCCGGTCCTCTGTTTCTATTGCAGAATCTCCTGTTTATCACAATTTAGTTATCATAGTAGTAATTGTTTTAGTTTTTAACTTATGGTTGCTACTATGATTTTCATCAGGGATCAACCAAGAAATTCCCGTTTTGAGGTGGTTTCGATTGATCACTCAGTTACACCAGATTCCGCGATTATAACGGGTAGGCTGTTTGGGATGATTGCAGTATCAGATCAGTACGGTTTATTATCAGATAGGGCGTATCACTTATGTGAGCCGGATTTTGCATATCTTCCTGTATTCGACCTTGATTGGCGTCATTCCATATACGTACTCAACGGTGGGTATTTAGACCTTGCCAATCCCAGTGCTCCTCAATCAGTACCATTCTCTTCCACCATTGTGCTTCGTGTGGAACTTTATATTATTCCCAACATGAAGAATGGGTGTTTTCAGCTTTGCAGTCACAAGTCTGTATTACTATTATCAGATTTTTGGAAAAAGAAATCAGATAGCAAGTGTGGTTATGTTGATGCTGAAGGCGAGGGCGGGAGTACACGGTTGCACTACATTTTATTAAAGGATGCAGCAGATACTGCTCTGAAGTTGAGGTTCAAAACGAAGAAGTTTCAAGGGTATAAAGTTTCTGGATTTATTGTTGCTTATTATGGATCTAAATTTAAGTATCGAAATAATGATAAAGATCCCTACACGTCAACCCTGTTGCATTGCGATTTCCCCATCCTTTTAAAGGATGGTTGCGAAATTCGTTTGAAGAAATCTATGATACCTGTACCCAAGAATGGCTCCCTCAAAATTCAGGCACACCTAATGGACAATGATAATGGTAGGCAAGTGATTCTCAGTGGCATTTGGGAATTCTTTCTGCCAACCATAGGTACTAAAACAGAAGGTAGCTGCATAGGTCAGATTCATGGGAAAAAGGGGTCAGAATGCTCTTTGGATGTGGAAGTCGGCTGGAAATACCAAGCTTAATATCTATCTGATGGATATGTTCTGTTATTATATTATGTTATGATAATCTTACATATTATGTTATGACCATTAGCACTAGTATTCGACAACTCAGGTTGGTTTGTAATTTGGTAAATCAGCACCAAGTTCATTTTTACATCACTAGTTGTTTACATTTTGTGATTATCTTTTAGCTGTTCATTGTTTGATTCTGATGAATCAGCAACAAGTTTCATTTTGTAATTCTTGAGTAGTGTCTTGTTTTGGGAAAAAGTTCAAAAAAAACCTCAAAAATTTCAAAAAAAACCTCAAAATTTCCCACATGACAAAAAGATATCCATGAATAAACTGCGGTACGCTTCCTTCTGATCTTCCACCAAATCGTCCACAAAGTTTTTCGGAAAGTCGTGGAAAATTTCTCACGATTTTCCCACTAGTTGCACATTATTTTTGTTATTTATACATCCGTGGGGAAGTCATTACAAATTTTCAACGAATTTCTCACTATTTACACATTATTTTTGTTATTTATACATCTTACGGAAAATTTGTGGCAAATTTTCCATGAAGTTCTCACTATTTATACACCCGTGAGAAAGACGTGTCATATTTTCTCACGGATTTCCCACTGTTTTTCTTTAAACATCCGTAGGAAAGTTGTGACAATTTTTTTCATGGATTTCCCATTATTATTTACACATTATTTTTGTTATTTGTACATCCGTGAGAAAATCATGACAAATTTCGCAAAGACCATGTCCTTGAACAAACAAACCCGGCCCCAACACTAACATTACGACTTTACTGGATTGACGCGATGACTAGACCCGGTTGACCTGGTGGTCAAACTTGTGATTGGGTGACTCAACCGTGTTGACCTGGTGGTCTATCTCGTGACCCGATTACTCGACCATGTTGACCTTATAGTCGAACCCATAATCCAGTGACTCAACCGAATTGACTGAGTGATCCATCTCATGACCTATTGACTTTATCGGGTTGACTTACTGATCGAATGCGTAATTCGATAACATTGTGCGAAAATACTGAAATGTATATTAAAATATGTTAGAAAATTTTAACTTTTCAAAAAGAGAAGAGTAATTTTTTTATTATGTATATGGATATATAGATACATATAAATATATAGATAAGCCGGAAAGGATTATTACTCCACATATGTCAATGTTTACTACAAGTAAGTTAATAAAAATTGAAAAAATCAGATTTGCACATAAAAGAATGTAATCTTAAAACATACGTTTTAGGATGAAAATGACCGGGGCTTAAAATATTAGACTAATTATGTTTCTAACAAATATGATAATAAGCAAAGTATTTTTTAACTTGATACCCGAACCTGATTAATATTTAAATTAATCGAAGACTAAATCGAATTAGATTTAAAACGCAAGCAACCCGACATGAATAGTCTTATGCGGGTTCTATTTTGGGTCGGGTTCAGGTCGTATGACCTTTATGACACCCTTATTTGTAATCACAAATTGTTTACAAGAAATTACTTATTGAATAATACTCACACAACCAATAAAATGGGTAAAGTTATGGGTATTTGAAGTGGCCACGTCAACCTCCTGAAAAGGGAGGGTTTTACCTGGTTTGAGTCTGTGTGGCGGTGGGCTCAAACCCCGTGGATTAATCGGCCAATGAGTCAGAAATCACGGTTACCAAAAAAAATAATAAAGTCATGGGTATTTATAATATTCACCCACAAAACACTTATATAAGCTCACGCACTCACCAATAAAATGATATTTGTATTTCGTGGGTAAATATCATTTACCCACTAAATTACCCACAAATATACTCACAATAAATCACTACGTATCCGTGAGAAATGTTTTGGCGCTAATTATTTACCCACGTGTTTCACACTAAAAATATTTATGTGGCTATTTGTGTGGGTAAATTTGTGGCAAATTCGAGGGAATACAAAATCGACTTTGAATGTCACTAATTGTGGGTAACAAGTAGGTATTACGTAGGTAAATTCCCTCCAAATGATGAGTGTGGGTAATTGTCGTGGGTATTCGCCTGAATTCTTGTAGTGTCGGAATGTATGATACTAATTAAAAAGAAGTGTACTTACATATATAATGGATCCATGAGTTATTCAACTCTTAGTAAGGTAAATAATCTTGGTGAATACTTAAACACATGTCTTAATCAACTCCTAATGTCTCGAATGAGTGACAACTCAATTCTTCCACCTAAACAGTAAATTACCCACAAAACAAAAACCCTAATTTCAAAACAAAACATATATCTTTGACATTTTCACAAACACTTGAGTGCATCTTAGATAGCAAGCTCATTTTTTCATAACATATGCAAATTGTCTATATAATGTTTCATTGTTGCAACCTTAGTTCACCAAAACAATTAGAAAAGTATGAAAACATAAGACGAAAAAGTTACCTGTTTGATAAAATCAACAGTTTGGAAAAAATCACACAAATTTGTCAAAAAAATATCATCTCACTTTTGAGGTATGAGATATGAAATCACAAGATCAGATATCTAGAAACATAAATTTAAATTTTGAATTCGGACGAAAAGAAATAAGAAAAGGAAAGTGCAAAGGTGTGACTTTTGATGTACATAATGTGAAATACGTGTATTTTTTATTAAAAAAATATTCATGGGTTATAACATAAGCATGTTCAAGTTAAGACACGTTAGACAAATTGCACTTTAATGATGTCAGCACAAACTATGTTTTAATAGAAAGTATAGATTTGGTGGGCCCAATTTCTTAGAAGTACATGGGTATATAAACCCATCAAAAGTAAAAAAAGGTCCCGATCGAATTATTTATTAAATTAAGGTTCCACATAAGTCCCGTCTCATTATCTTTTTAGGTTATCTTCATTGCCGCTCAAGAACCAATCTGTTCATTTATTAGTTTGTGTGAATTATTAATTCGATGGAGCAAGTTCCAGATCCAAATTCCCTTACAAGGGAAGCACTTGTTTCGCTAAACGATAGATCAACGGATCTTGAGGATGTCCGAGCTATGTTTAATGGTAATTTCTCAAGTAACTGATACTGAATCTATTTTCAAACCCTAGTTTTTTTTTCTTTCTATTGTCTACTTTTCACCGTAACTCTTTGCTGATTTTTTTCTTTCTTTTAATTTATCTTTGCACGTCATCTTGGTTTTTATATGTTTATATGCATGCAGTCGACTTGGAGTATCTTAAAGCAAGGTTGTTGCAAGAAAACATATATGTTTGGGAATCGTCCAATTTTGGACGAGTAAGGATCCATATGGGAGATAGTTATGCCATACATCTTTGTTTCAAGAAATTACGCCTCGCCTTTGATGTTAGGTCCACGCAGCCGCTTAAACATGTTATCAGTATAATTGAGATCGAAACAGACCTGTCTCCTGGATATTACAAACTAACCTGCAAGCATCCGTCAGAAAAACGGGATGTTTTGCTCCAGACAGATCGTGACTGGCACTTTGCTGTTGAGTTATTCAGGGGGAAAGATTTACTTATGTATTTGGACTTGAAACCTTCTGTTTCCACTTCTGCTGTAATTTTCCTATCCTTCATCACCACCACTTTTTTGATTTAGATATATGTATGTATTTGAATCTGTTTTGTAATTTTTGATTGTTTGTGCAGATTTATCTCTCATATAATTGGAAGCAAGTTCCAGTTTCCTCTAAGCAACCCACAAAAGATTCCAAACCGGTGAGTAGTTTTTACAAATGGTTATGAGGCGTGTGAGATTCTGATAGTTGAGATTTATTGGAACAGTGAGGTTTTTATAAACAGTTGTGTGGTTTCTGATGTTGGTGAATGGTGATGACTGAAATAGGTTGTCTAGAGACCCCTTTAAACATCTAAATATAAGAATCTAATTCAAAAAAAAAAAAAAAAAAAAACAAGTCTAGTTTTTCGGAAATACTAAAGTTTCAGTTGTAAAAATAGGTATCTTTAAGAATTGGTTAAATTCAAATAGTCACAGTCCAAAATATTCGCAACCTTGGATCAAATTACAAAGGGCTCCAAGTAAAATTCAAATAGTTGAAAAACTAAAATATTCCCAGTTCAAAATATCAAATTGAAAGGGTTCTATCATAGAACTTCTATGCCCTTTATAAGTCCTCACTGCCACTTCTCAAGAACCAGTAAACTTTTCTATCTCTGTTTATCTGTTTGTATTTGGATTTGTTAATTTATGTTTGGTTGATTAATCTATGACAGGAATCGATGGGGCCTAATTATATACGTCGCCAACGTGAACTTATTTTGAAGCTAAACAACGGATTACACACTTTTGAGGATGCCCGATCTTCGATTAATGGTAATTTCTGAAAAGTAACTGATAATAAATCTATTTTTAGACTACTAGTTTAAGACACGTGTAATACACGGGTTTTTTCATGTATGTTAGATATAGAAGCAAATAAAACGCTATCTAACAAATTACTCCGTATGACTTTTGAAGTCTTTTTTCAGTAAGAATTACACATCTTAAGAAAAATGTATTAATTGCTGTTTTGGTTTCTACGAAAGCAAAATAAAGACATATTTGCCCTTGGTAATTAATTTGTGCCTTCTTTTAGTTTTGTAAATATAGATTTGGACCAAGGGTAATGAAGTAAACTTAAACAAACTCGACTACTATTTTTATTCAATAATTTTGAGACAAAAAAAAACTGACAATAATTTTGAAATTGAGGTAGTATACAATATAACACAAACAAAAATATTAAATAACCCAAATAAAACTTGAAAATAAATGTAAATAAAAGACTTCACCTAAAAATATGAAGACAAAACAACTATTCAAGCCTAACAACAAATACAAAATTACAATTATAATCCATGACCGAATATACTTATACACTAATTAACAAAATTACAACCATAATTCATGACTAATATACACTGATATATTTGGAAAAAAAAACCGTGAAGAACTAACATGAAATGTATTTAACTTCATCTTACACGTTTTTTTCAAACTATGCTGCACACAAAAGATTGAAAAAACCTTTAAGCATTAAATCTATTAACTGTATCAAGTATACAAAGGATGATAGAAAAGCATCTGGTCAATGTCTTTGTCAAACTGTGTCAGGACATGTATGTTTGTAACTCGTTTGCACGAAGACAGGGGGGAATGCCAATACTTGCAATGCAACTTTTTAACACGTTGAAAAACATTAAAAGGTAAGATGAACACTTAAAATACTTTTTTCGTTACTTGATGTACATGACTAAAGGCTCCATCTATTCAAATTATGCATTTATGCCCACTCCATTCACGCTCAATGTCCAACGCCAATATCTCACACATACAATTTTCAAAAGGTAAGATACTAAGATGACGAACGGTATACTTTTTTTCACCACAAAACAGATTGTCAAAATCTATTTAAAGTTTTCTTTACACATCATAAATAGTACTAATCAAATAGGAGATACATGCCATCACAAGCTATAAACAAAAACAATAATAGTCGTAAGAGGTTCAATCATAAGATTTTGCTATATAAGGAATGGGTCTAAAATCAAACCACAGTTAACTGGCCTTCACAAATTTGACTCTGTGACACTCTTTCTCAGACATGAAATAGATGAGCAATACGTACAGATAAAACACCATATAGTCGTTTTCATAAATGACATATTTTGATCAAAGAAATCAAGGTGGTTGTAATACCAAAAGCTCAGATTTGATAAGAATATTAGTCGAAATATTTTCATGTTTCCAAGCAACAATATTCTCTTTAATTTTTATCTTCTTTCCATTTTAGTAAACCTATGATACTTTCGGTATGATACCCTTTCAACCGTTAACACGGCGCGGCTAGGTTCAGGGGCGGACATACTAACAAAGTTTGGGGGGCGGCGCCCCCCATGGCTAGCCCGATAAAATGAGATTTTAGTGTAAATTTTGTCCGATTTTAAGCATTTTTCGAACGTGCCCCCCCACCCATAAACCAAATTGCCCCCCATTTATATATTAAAACACAATATTTAACTCTCTAACACCTTATAAATCCCTCATTTCTAAGTAAAAATATCCGGTTTATCATTGCGATAGTAGTTTTATTTCCGTATATTGATGTCATTGTCCAAAAAAAATTTTTTGCACCCCGTCTTCTATATTCCTGCGTCCACCACTGGCTAGGTTTGAAAGATTCAATTTTTAAAGAAAACATCGAGACGATTTCAATTAAGTTCACCAGTAGGGGCGTTTGGCTACGCTTAATCTGATCAGTTTGTGATTGTTTATAAAGGCCATCTGAAAAAGCATATGCATAATAGCTTATTCCACCCTAAAAATATCGAGAAGCTTTCAAATAAGCTTTGCGAAAAACCTTGAAAGAACTAAACATGGGTATCAAGCTCCCCAAGCAATAACCTTAAGGTCCTTGCTGAAAACGAATAATCTTTACAATTTAATGAGCTCAGCTATCATAAAAGCAAAACATATACTACTAACATAAATCTTTTCTTAAATAGAGAAATTACTTCATTAACTATCACTTTGACTAACCACAAAAGTTCTTATTATAGTACTAAACTTGCTTACATGTATAAAGAAATGCAAAATCATGTTCAGATACTACAGCTCCGTCCATACCAAATAAATTCATTTCACAACTTCTGTTTTAAACAAAATTTGTTTCATAACAGTATAGCACCAACTATTTTTATAACATTATCCACATTTGAAAAGATTGGATAAGTAATCATTTGATCTAGACTATGATGTAATCAAGTTTTGAATCATATTCGTTTCAAATCCTAATAAGTAATCATTTGCTTGTGGTCTAGTATCAAATCTAGTAGCCTTAGAAGAGGCATTGCCCTCAGCCCTAACATTCAAATATTCAGATACCTGACACTCTTAAATCAGTTCCAGAACCGTCATCAGAACAGCGCCCTTACCCATAACATTCATATTCTCAACAGAATGCATAGAGGTTGGTGTGTTAATAGACGTTGGACCAACAGACACTACAATCCCCACGTCATAATTCTGACCCATACCAGGATTGGAAGTCTGCTCGAGTGAAGCATCCCTCATCTCCCTTGATTTTCTCATACGGTCAAGAAGCCTCTCAGACTTCCTGGTCTTATCAGACTTCATGGTCTCATTATATGATTCACGCTATCCATCTCTCACCCCACAAACCAAAGTAACCAGCGAACACAAAGATTAGAGAAATAATAAAAAGGTCACGAACCCTAAATTAGTGTAAACTAATGTGTTTACCGACAAAAGAAAAGGAAAAGACAAGCACAACTATTAAGATTGACAAAAGAATAGTTGGGAAAGTTTTTGGCATGTGAAAGTTATGAAGATTGAATTACGGCAAGATATGATCTACCATGTTTGACTACTATACACTACTATGCAAATGATGTCTCTTTGTTTTCATATTAGAATAGTTGTACTACATGAAGCCTATAAAGGCATGAACTAATTGTTAGTAGCATGTACCTGCTCCTAAAAACAAATAATTCAAAGTGTTTCAAGTTTTCAATAACATTTGAGTGTCATTGTTTATCAAATAACCAAGAGTTATTCAATACTTTGTTCAAATAATTTTGTGAGCAATATTTTTATGAGAGTAACATCTCATATATCCAACAATTAGGTTTCCAACACAGATCCACCACCCCCGAACCTTCCTCTATGATTTCGACCATCAATAAATAATAATGAAAACGATGAAGCCCTAGGAATCAACCAATCGAAAAAACAACCCTTCAATAAAGACGATATAGAACCCTAAAAATATCAAGAACCGCAGCCAAATAAAAAGAGGTAAAAGTGAACAATCAACAGATTTAATCACTGGTTACCAGTTGTTATATGGAATTATAGTGAAATCAAATCAAAGGCTCGAACGATGAGAAATTTTCTTTTTTTTAGGGCTTAAAAAATCGGTATAGAGAGAAAAACGGGGGGATTAATCCTAATTTTGTAAAACTGTAATTTTTTTGATTCTCTATTTTTCACCAGAACTCTTTGATGAAATTTTTCTAAACGTAAATTTGTACCAATTCTTGGTTTTTATTAGGGATATATGAAAAAAAAACAAATGCAAATAATTTTTTTTTGTGTCGCTGATGAAAATTAAAAAATGTTTTTCAGTATACGGATATGTAAATAATGCTGATGGAAAATAAATTCGAAACTGAAAGAAAAAACTACTACGTAATTGATAAAGCGAAGTTAATATTAACTTATCTTCTATGAATGTACAAATCTAATAATTTAAGTTTTTATATGTTTATATGCAGTTGACTTGGACGATTTTAAAAAAGTTCTGTTCCAAGAAAACATCTTTGTTTGGAATGATAAACAGGATGGACCAGTAAGGATCCATGGGGGAGATTATGTCATACATATTTTTATCAAGAAATTACGCAAGTCCTTTAAAGTGGGTTCCACTGTTTCGTTCAAAGAAGTTATCAGGATGATTGAGAGAGATCTTAAGCTGTCTCCTGGATCTTACAAGCTAACCTACAAGCATCCATGTGGGAATAGGAATGCTGTGATCAAGACAGATCGTGATTGGCACTATGCGGTTGAATTTTCCGGGAAGACAGGTTTTAAGATGTGTCTGGACTTGAAGATTAACAAGAAATGCAAAAAATCAAATTAAGAAAGGCAATATGTATTTGTTTATGTTTTCAGTATTGGTATTGGATGTGGTTCTTGTAAATGGTTTTATGTTTAATTAGCCTTTTTAGTTTTCATGCTGCTTATTTTTGGCTTGACATACGACAGTTTGGGATTTGGTGACGTAATGATAAACTAGCTATTTTATATCTCCGTTTAAAATTTATCATTCCTTGACAAAAAAAACATAGTTTTAGAAAGTGCATATTAATTAATTAAGAAAACATGTTTTCGAATAATAACAATGTTAGTTTTAGCTAATTAATTTTTTCAAAAGAAAGATAATCTGTTAAATGTGATCAATCTTCCTTAAATTCTTTTCTTAACAAAGCAAAATGCTTTTTAGAAAGGTGTTTGAGATTGCTTATTTCGTTTATCGAGTTATCTCAGAAAGGACGTCCTTTTTGTTATGGAGTATAATGCAAAAAGCTAAAAAACGCAAAAGGTAATATTATTATGGATTATGAATATCATACTAAACAATGTGAAAAATTAATTAGTGTTGTTTTTATAGGTAAAAAAATCAAGATACATACAGTAACCTTGAGTACATGTAGTAAGGCAGTAACTGTGTGGCCGGCAATCCTCCCTGGGAAATTGAATTTCTATTGAGAAGATGTTGCGGGGTAAATGTAGTTAATACCTTCATCACAAGACTCGAAAAATTTAACAGCGTCCATAGTCGTTAGATGCTGCATCGCGACCTTCAATATTTGGAACTTTTGTATTACGGGTTTTAGAACGACATCAATGAACACCTTTCACGATATGTCAATTTCTGGATTAGTAACTTCTCCTTGGTTGGATTATTTTACCATCACATTTGGTTAAACAAAGGAAAACGAACCTCTTCTAAACTCTGCCTCTGGTGCAAAGTCCTTTACTTCGATTATTTTTACCAGGTTCTGCTTGGTTTTCAAACATTATAGAAATAATAACCTTTTCAAATAAAAAATGTTCATAAAAAAGCACTCTAACATATATTTTACCTTGATATTCCACTAATCTTGAACACGTGAGAACTGCAAATAAGGATAGTACATGTCAAGAACACAACCTTTAATTAACTACCAAACATGTGTCATGTGTGTATATGATTAGTTAGCTAGTATTACACATACATGGAGCAAGTTCATAGAAACATTCTTTAGTACCGCGCCAACAAAAATATGTGGTGATAATTGTAGAAAAGTTACCTGATTGTCCCGAAGGGTATGGGTCTTAAAACCAACAGCACAGTAATCAAAGTACTGATCTTCACTTCTGATATAACAGACTTCACTTTGGATTGCTTTGGCTGAAAACATGGCTTGTTAATTCGATTCTTAGACCTTTTAATTCTTGGGATCGATACGGGCTTCTTTCCTGTCAGGTACTCTGGCGAGTTTGAAGGTGAACAGATCTTGGTTTTCTATTAGTACACTCTTCTTAATTCTTGGAGACTGATCTGTTACCTGCTTTTTAGCCATATGGTTAGCATTGTGAATACCTGCCATCATCATAGTTTCTGTAGCCATCATCATAGTTTCTGTAGCCATCTTCATAGGTCTTGTGGCCTGATTCATGGGTTCACGTCTCTTGGGAGAGATAGTCTTCTTGCCCTCGGTGAACCGAATTGGCCACTTTTCTGGTTATCCAGAGACTGCTCTTTGTTTTCCTACACTCTTCTTGTGGTTCGCATTATTTAACGTATCTGGTTAAGTTCTTTGAGATCTTCCATGGTGTTTTAAATTCAAGTGCACTCGATCTTTTCTCCATCTCACAGACCCATCTATCTTGGGCCACAACACCTGATGACGACCTATTTGTTACTTCCTACCATTACTATCATATTGAACGAATTTATGGTGTATGAAAGGTTTCGGAGAACCAAACATGCTTCATAACACAGCTAACTTGTTCATCTCTTTTCACGTGGATCTATGTAGTCATAATGTCTTGTGGCATTGTAACATTAATCTCCTGATTATCTCCTGCATTATTATTATTTTGAGCCCAATTTACCACTAACGTCTTGTGGCAATGTAACATTAATCTCATGCATTATATGTTTTTTCGCATTGTAGCATTTCCCCTGAACCATTAAAAAATCAGCTTATTAATACAATCACCTTACATTTCAAACACCTCAAAGATTTTCCTTCTTACTTTCTCATGAAAACAAATTTTGCAAAACCAAACAATTCTTAAATAAGAGGGAGTAATGTCATTGTGTCAACATTAGTGTCAGCTGTCTTTATACATTAGCATATAGACAAAAGTAGTCTTTCCTAAACAAAATACTATTTATAAGTGCCTAGTTTTGTTTCTTTCACTGTTAATTTTGTAATTTGCTTGAATCCTCATTAAACCGATGTTTACAATATATAAGTTTCAAAGGTGGGCTAAGCCTACAAAATAACTAAAGCCCAATACATAATAATCATTCACTAATACTCCCCCGCAGTTTGACACTCAAACTGGTACGAAATTCCTCAAACAAAGCCGAAGGCAACCCCTTAATGAAGATGTCAGCATACTGATAACGGGATGGCACATGAAGAACACGGACCTGACCCTTAGCAACCATGTCACGAACGAAATGAATATCAATTTCTATATGCTTTGTTCGCTGATGTTGCACAGGGTTAGCAGATAAATAAATAGCACTAACGTTGTCACAATACACAAGTGTAGCAGACAATAAAGGGTTATGTAGTTCCCGAAGTAGATTCTGAATCCAAGCAGTCTCAGCTACTGTGTTGGCAACCCCCCGGTATTCAGCCTCTGCACTAGACCTAGATATGGTGTGTTGACGCTTGGAAGACCAAGAAAGAATATTATCTCCCAAATATACACAATAACCAGAAGTAGACCGTCGAGTAGACGGGCAACCAGCCCGATCAGCATCAGAATATGCAATAAGAGAACCAATGGAAGAAGCAAACAGTTGTAGGCCAAATTCTAAAGTACCGCGAACATACCGAAGAATACGCTTGAGAGCCGCTAAATGAGGCTCCCGAGGGTCATGCATATAAAGACAAATCTGCTGAACCGCATAAGAGATATCAGGACGAGTAAATGTAAGATATTGTAACCCACTTGCAAGGCTCCGATATAATGTAGGATCCGAAACAGGATCCCCTTCAGGACCAAGCTTGGATTCCGTATCAACAGGGGTTCGGGAAGGATTACAAGAAACCATGTGTGCTCGCTCTAAAAGCTCCATAGCATATTTCCTCTGAGAAAGGAACATACCTGCAGAATCACGAGTAACAGAAATCCGTAAAAAATAATTAAGGGCCCCCAAATCTGTCATCTCAAACTCCTGATGCAAAGATGTAATGATGTGTTGAAGTAAACTTGTAGAAGATGCGGTCAGTACAATATCATCAATATATATTAATAAGTATGCAACCTCGTTACCATGGCGGTAAATAAACAAAGAAGAATCACATCTACTAGAAGAGAAGCCAAATCGTAGAGCATAACTCGCAAACCTGTGAAACCAAGCCCGAGGTACCTGCTTCAAACCATATAAGGAACGTTGTAACTGACAAACATGATGTGGAAAACGAGAATCCACAAAACCCGGAGGCTGGTACATATAAACTGTCTCTAAAAGATCACCCTTAAGAAAGGCGTTCTTAACATCAAGTTGATGAACAGGCCATCCACGAGACAAAACAAGGCTAAGAACAGTTCGGATGGTAGCCGATTTAACAACCGGGCTAAATGTATCATCACAATCAATACCAACCTGCTGAGTGCGCCCATTGGCAACAAGTCGAGCCTTGTACCTACTCAAAGACCCATCTGCATGATATTTATGTCTAAACAACCACATAGACCGAACCACGTTAGCATTAGGTGGTTTCGGAACAAGCATCCAAGTATTGTTTTTAACTAAAGCATTATATTCATCATACATAGCATCACGCCAATGAGGATCAGACAAAGCAATAGAAGGAGATTTAGGAAGAGGAGATATATGAGAAGTATGAAAATTAAACCGAGGATTACGCTTAACAGTACCAACTTGAGCACGTGTGACCATAGGGTGAGTTCGAGTTGGAGCGTGTTGAGTCGATGAAGTAGGGCCGGTAGGTGTAGGGGAATGAGTTGCATGATATGGCATGATAGGTGTTGGAGAATGGGTTGTTGTAATCGTCTGTTGGTGTTGGGTCGTAGGTGTTAGGGCGTGGGTGGTGGGAACAGGTTGTTGGTGGGATGGATTTGTTGGTTCAATAGAAGATGTTGGAGTAGGTTGGGTCGAGTTTGTGGGAGAATAAGTGTTATAGATTAGAGTTCGGGTAAGTGGAGACGGGTTAAGAAACTCATAAGAGGGAGGGGAGGTGATATCGGAAATAGTGTTGTAAGGGAATTGGGTTTCGTCAAACGTGACATGTCGAGAAAGTATGATTTTGTTGGTGGAAAGGTCAAGGCAACGGTATCCGCGATGGTAGGCGGGATAGCCCAAAAAGATGCATGGTGTGGCTCGAGGGGCTAATTTATGAGGTGAATCAAGGTGTGGGTAACATAAGCATCCAAATATGCGAAGACGAGAATAATCTGGTTCCTTGTGAAATAATTTTGTGCATGGTATCTCATTGTTAATTGCAGTTGATGGAAGTAGGTTAATAAGGTAGGCAGCCATATGAAGTGCCTCGACCCAAAATGTAGGCGGAAGATGGGCTTGAAAAAGAAGTGTACGGATGACATTGTTAATAGTTCTAATCATCCGCTCTGATTTTCCGTTTTGTTGAGAGGTTCGGGGACAAGAAAAACGAAACTGAATTCCATTTTTCTCAAAAAGATGAAGTAGGTTGGTGTTATCAAACTCATCACCATGGTCACATTGGAAAGACTTAATTTCACACTTAAATTGATTTTTGACATAAGATCGAAAATGTATAAATTTTTCAAACACATATGATTTGTTACGCAATGGGTAGATCCACACGTAATGAAAAAAATGATCCAGAAACAACACGTAATATTCAAAACCACCAACACTGATGCAGGGCATGTTCGCTCCGGCTCCTCGGACTTAGCCGCCGGTTCTTCGGTAAACATGTGAAGTCAAGTGTTCACTAGTTCTAATAGATTGAAGGGTGAAAAGCGACAATTCATAATTGTCGTAGTCTATCTTTTTTATATTATGTTTTTCGATTTGTTTCCTTGTTTTTACTTGATTCTTGTCTTTCTCTCCCAAGACAATATCATGCTATAAATGTACCTGTTAGTTTTAGGTTTAAACAGATTATGAGTTTATAAAATAAGAGTATTTCTCTTGAAGTCACGATTGGGCACCCTTTTGAGGGTTCATGGAATTCCTTGTTCATTGTTATTGTGTAGTTTCTAGCATTCACAACGGTCCCGCCATCATTTGGTATCAAGAGCTTAGGTTGGAGAAGAAACAACACAGCTTATTGAAGCCTTATCGCGAGAAACAAAATTTTTTGTTTCCGTTCGTCATTTTCTGCACAGCCGTGAGAAAATTGACGGCACGCGTTCGTTCACCGTTGGATCTCTATAATTTTTGGGCACGATGTTCAAGACACATAGATCTATGATTCCACCGTTCGGATTTGCGATTGGAGATTTCTACAGGGAGATACACCTGGCTGAAGTGGCTGTTTTTTTTCTGCAGAATGGTTTTTGATATCTTTGGCTATACTTACCCCACGAATGTGTGGACGTGGAACACATTTGGTTATATAGCTCGTAGATTCGCCGGACGAGGCAACGAAACAATTAACCAAGTACCACGTGTTGTAAAGAATGAAGACCTCCTAAAACAAGTGAAGGACCTTCAAGACGGATTCCAAAATCAAGCTAACCGTAGACTCGCCGATTGAGGCAACGGTCACGTGAGTGAGGATGATGTCACTTCACCCGGATCATCTTATTGAATGGTTGGCATGATGAAACGTGATTCTCGATAGAGAAGCCGTATTAAGGAAACGGAGGGGGGTTAGAAAGTTTCAGAGTTCGAGACTTGGAAAGACAAGACTCGAGGACGAGTCTTTTCCAAGAGGAGGAGAATGATGCAGGGCATGTTCGCTCCGGCTCCTCGGACTTAGCCGCCGGTTCTTCGGTAAACATGTGAAGTCAAGTGTTCACTAGTTCTAATAGATTGAAGGGTGAAAAGCGACAATTCATAATTGTCGTAGTCTATCTTTTTTATATTATGTTTTTCGATTTGTTTCCTTGTTTCTACTTGATTCTTATCTTTCTCTCCCAAGACAATATCATGCTATATATGTACCTGTTAGTTTTAGGTTTAAACAGATTATGAGTTTATAAAATAAGAGTGTTTCTCTTGAAGTCCCGGTTGGGCACCCTTTTGAGGGTTCATGGAATTCCTTGTTCATTGTTATTGTGTGGTTTCTAGCATTCACAACGGTCCCGCCATCAAACACTAACAATAGGAGAAGTCCAAATATTAGAATGAATAATATCAAAACAAGAAGAGACACGAGTATCTGAACTGACAAACGGAAGCTTCACATGTTTGCCAAGTTGACAAGCATGACAAATATGTGAAGACTTCTCTTTACTGCACGAAATGAAATTACGAGAAATAAGAGATCGTAACACTTCCGTACCGGGGTGTCCGAGACGTTGGTGCCATGTAGTGGGAGTGACAGAAAGCAAAGCACTAGGTGTAGGAGATGGTTTGGTAACAGGGTAAAGGTCTCCAGAACTGTCACACCTGAGGAGGATATGACGAGTCAAGAAATCCTTTACAGAAAAACCAAATTCATCAAACTCAACAGTACATTTATTATCTTTAGTAAACTGACGTACAGAAATAAGATTTTTAATTATATTAGGAGTGACAAGAATATTATGAAGATACAAAGGACGACTAAGAGTTGGCAGGATGCTATGACCAGTATAGTGACAGGGATAGTTTTCCCATCACCTACACGAACAGATGGATATAAACAATTGTTATAAACAGTACTTAAATTACTTGAAGTAAAGTTTAAATGTGAAGACGCACCCGTATCCATATTCCATGTTGAATCCTCCACTGACATAGCAGAAAAAGCACTCGGTTGTTGTTGCTGCCTAGTAACATAGGAACCATACGGGGAAAAAGAATGTACTCGATTTCCACTGTATGTCCCATTATTATTCCCTTTAAAAGATATACCATTCATCATGATGCTTTTGATTATTATAACAGCCCAAATACCAACTCAATAAATAGATACAAACACACGTGTGGAATCTTTGATATCCTTGATTATAATAGTATATTTCAATTGTTGATAAATTGAAGATAAATCACATACGTGGCATTGTGTATGCCCCCCACAGATCACAAAATAACTAACGACGAATTAATAATGTACCTTTGATTGCGATGAATTTTTTTTAAGGGTTTTGAAGGGTTGAGGAAAGAAGAGACGTGTTGGGAAGATAGATGGAGAAAAATTAGGAGAAAAATTAACTGGCTCTGATTACCATGTTAATTTTGTAATTTGCTTGAATCCTCATTAAACTAATATTTACAATATATAAGTTTCAAAGGTGGGCTAAGCCTACAAAATAACTAAAGCCCAATACATAATAATCATTCACTAATGTTCACTTGTATGTCATTTCCCTATAATCATTCAAAGTAGGTTAGAAGCTGTATTAATTACTTTGTAATTTGTATTATCTGTGGTATTTTGATTGAATATATTGATGTAGCGTACCTCTTTGTCCAATAGCATTATTTGGTTTTTACGTTCGTATCAAATCCATTTTTTTGTAGACCAGGACTTCAGTTGTTTTGTTGTTGTGCGTTGGTTTGATATCACTGAGGTTGATGATTTCTTTTTCATACAGTATTATTTTCCCTTTGTCTGTTGCTTTGGGAGTTGTGTTACTGGTTTTTGCCATGGTTCTGCAACATAAGAGGTTAGTAGCGTTCACTAAGAATTTAGAAAAGTTGGTTTATCCATATACATAGAACATCAAGATGTAACATGATTGCAAAAATCAGTATTAACAGAACATATATACGTAAATGTAGGTTGTGGTTGTATAATATTGTCCAAAATAAGGTGAAAGAATATGTGCGGAAGAACAATTACCTGCTAGCGCATTGTTGTGATTGGCATATATCTGTGGAGTTGCAGTCAGCACAATCGGCAGTGATGCAATATTAATGCAGCTATGTACATCCTTGTCGGTAAGTGAGCCTTCCATTACCATAGGCTCTTTGCTCAAGGACGATCCCTCGTTATACAGGTGGTTTGAGATATGGCCGTCAACATTGGTGAGACAACCATCACCAAATGTATCGACACGGTCAAAATTTTATCTTTTATTAACAGGGGGCAGTTTTTTAATTAGGCTACGTATATTCAGAAACTATGAGATATTTGTGGCCTATAAGGCAACTATGGTCAGTGGCAATTGTCACTTAAGCAAGGGGTAATGACAAACTATAATTGTAGAGTAAGCAACAAATATTATTTGTATATTGTAGTTAATATGGTGAATAAAGATGAATGATCGCAAAAAGACACAAAGTAGACTAATCGAAGAGAAAAATAAGCAAAAAGACACAGTGAATAACAAACCTGATGGGATTATCAAATTAAAGATGAATGATCGCACAAAGATGTAGGAACTACAACGTACTTTCTTCTACAGGAAATTGATTGCACATATTCACAAACTACAAGCAAAGGTTCTTCTAGAGAAATATGGAATGACACGAAGGGAAAACAAAAGTATACATGTGAAGCGATAAAGGGCGACAAAGTTGAGCTATGACAGTTAGCCCGCTGGGAAAAGAAAGTGGGCTATAGGTAAAACGACGTCATATTCGCCTTCTAATGATGGTATTTATCCCAATAAAACCCAACCAAGGTTCTTCTATAGTAACAAAACTGTCAGTGAAAGCACATAACATAAGGATAAAATACATTTGCTCATGCAATACACGGTCCAAAAAAGTGCTAGACTACTCGTGCATATGAAGAAGACAACTGAATATATACTATTATTAGAAGTTCGAATCACATTTAAACTTTAGACATGATAACAAAGCCTTTTTCTTTATGAGCTATACGTAAACTTAAGACTTTACAATATGGTCTTACCAAAAAAAGAAAGCCTTTAGTAAATAACGGAAACAACTTGGATTAAGAAGTAAATGACAAAACTGACCTTGTGTAACGCCTTTATTTGAGCTGGTATGATATACTCAGAAAATTCCTTTACATAGGAATCCCTGCGACCTTAAGATTGCCCATTTCAATGGCTATTTTTTCTGAACGGAGTACCTCAGGCATAGATATAGGTCACAGAAAAAGTTAATGCTTAGAACAACATATTCAGCTAAATTTAAGTTTATCCGAGATGAATTTGTACCTGAAACTACAGATTTCCTAACTTATTAACAAATTATTAACAAATTAGATGAATTTAAGTTTATCCGAGATGAATTTATACATAGCCATTTGTAACATTATTGTTGGACTTGTAATATCTGTAATGCCAAAATAACAAACGTCTACAATGTTTTATGGTTTGGACCGCATATCCATCAAGCCCATTAGGAAAATATGGCAGTTATATTGAAGGGATGCGTTTGTTGGTTTCACAGAACCATCACAACGCTTCAAGATACCGATTCACTTTGTATAAATAGATTAGGAATTTTGTAATTCGAACCAACCCACTTGATTTAATATATCAGAAAGTATATTAGGGTTCATATCCCTTTGTTCTTTATTTTCTTATTTTGTGATGTCGATATGATGATATGATAGTTGCTGGAAATCATGATGTTGTTTGGTTATGATCGATCCTGGAAATCACGACTTGAAGGCCTGTGCAACAATTATTAACAAATTAGATTGAGAAAAGGCAAATTGCGGGCTAAATTTGCGTAAAAAATTTCAACGGGAGAATCTTTAGAGTAAAACATATGCACCAACATTAACTTGATATCAGAACTACATCTATAAAGAAACTCGTAAGATTCAAGCCTAGCAGTTGAGCATTCATTTCTGTTTCTTGGCAGATTATCAAATGTTGTTTTTTACACATGAAAATGCAAATTCAGATACTATTAAACTGATACTGCTACACATGTTCTGAATATTATCAAACCTTTTGTCTTCAGGTTCCACACCCCAGCCAGGAATACCTGGCATCCATAAACTGTTGCATGCTAATATGATGCCTCCCATGCATGGTCATTAACCACTGAAATATAATCAGCCGAAAGAACCGTTGTTACTCGTGAAAATCGTTTAGCGGGAAACTATAATTACCAAATATATTATTCTGTACTAATTTATCTGGGTCCAAATATGAGCAACTGTATTACAAAATGCAAAAAAATGAAATCCTAAAACCTATGACGGTATAAAAGGCGGTAAACTACGGTGTACCTTATCTTGGAATTCTTTT
Organism: Glebionis coronaria; assembly: GCA_025667525.1. Lineage (NCBI taxonomy): Eukaryota > Viridiplantae > Streptophyta > Magnoliopsida > Asterales > Asteraceae > Glebionis > Glebionis coronaria. The sequence continues at coordinate 627,600,802 of CM046874.1, read as the reverse complement.
TCTGCTTTAGAAGATTCAAATGAATTGTCGTCATCCTAGCTGGCAGTGTGCATGGTTACCCACATGTTCCATTAAGCCAGAAAGTTAGGATATCAGAGTGCTAACTTGAAATAGAAACAGGAACAACGGTACGAACTATGAAGTAACCTTTTTATCTTTGGTTGATCTAACAGTGTCATCTTTATCAGAAGGAAGACCAGAAGAAGACGCTGAGGGGTTCTTTGTAAATTCAATAAGTTGTCCAAGTGCCTCAGAAACATCAGGCCTTGTTGCAATCTGCAGGTTGCATATTTTTATTAGATTGTACACTCAATTTAATCAAAGTTAAGAAATGATTTATAAAAGTAAAATCAAAGCTTTGCCAATGCATAAAAAAGATGCCGAAGTTCATATATTACTCTAGAATCACTATGGCAGTATGTACATAAACATATTATAATTTCTTCACAGATGTATATAAAATGTTAAGGTTTATAACCTTCATTGTTGTTTGCATCTGCACTATGCGCTTCTTTCCCATTAAATTTTTCTTTCAGTTTCAGAAAAGATGAAATATCCAAAAGAGGTTAAACCTGTCGTTGATACATGTCATAGTCAAAGTGGGTATTTTTAGTACAAACGTGTAAATTTATAATCAGGATTTGTATCAGATAGATAGCTCCTAATGGACTTTTTAGAAAAGAAAGACATAAACCAATTTTTTTACAATCATTTCTCATGTATGTCTAAAATAAGAAGTCGAGGAATTACATATCAGGCAAGCTAATAAGTCGTAAGCTGATACTATTATTACATCTTTTTATTGCGTAAGTTGTTGTTTAACTTTTGGTTATGTCGTTAACTTTGCTTATATATGTCCCTTATAATTTGTATGTACTGTTTCTCATGGGTATTGGCTTCTAGCAGATCCATATAATTCTAAAAATTTGTAATTCTATTACCATTTTTTGTCTTAGCCTGGTCCATTCTAGCAGATCCATATAGTTAGGCTGACCATTTTCCATATAGCCTGTTACCTTATGTAGGATCATATTATAGGGATTTCTCTATAAGAAAATGCATCAATCTTTGTTATTAATATGTTACAGTGGTTTTTAATGTTCAATTAACATTGGATCTATTATTGTGTTTAGCATATCAAGAAAGGACAATGTTGTTTCTATATTTAATTTTTTTGTTTAGCTTAACTATCATGGGCTTACTGATATAGTAGAATTTAAGATTCAACGTAAGAAGTACTAATTTTAGAAAATAATATTATTTTTGTTAAACCATGTCTTTTGATTGATAATTTACACAATTGCTCCATGATTACATTTTTCCACGGTTTCACTTTAAAAAACCTTTGTAATTACGATGCTAATGTTATCTTCATATCAAAATATTTATCTTCTTCCATATTATAAGTAACCAAAGGGCCAGGTTTGACAATGGTTCCATCGAAATCCTTTGTGTTGTAAGAGACAATATTATCTTACGTGTTTGTATTCTTAGGTCGTGGATGCAACTAATGAAAACTAAACCAAATGGTGAAAACATGAAACTCATCCTAATGGACGAGCATATATGACAATTTTCTTTAGAAAAATACATGTTTTTATGTGGTGTTATGACTATCTACATATTCTGAGTACCTTAAATACTTTTTATTTTGTTAGGGCTCCTCTAAATTACATGCTTCACTTAGAATGTATGTGCTACCTATCTTAAAACAACAATTGAATGAAAGTGATGCCGTTGTGTTGCCGATGTACAGTTTGGGACAAATCGACCTACATATTTAGTTGCCACCAACCATCTAAAACTAAATTTTGTTAGCAAGACCTAGGTCAGCAAGTGTGTTGATTTTAAGGGTCAGTTCATGGCTTTGACATTAAGTTTTTCAAAAAGATTCTACAATGTAAAACATAGCTATGGGCCAATTTGGTAAATTATGAACCTGTATTATTTTGATTAAGTTAAGATTGTATTTTTTATACATATTTTACAATAATTTTTTCTTCAAGTAATCGATTCTCTGGAATTATAGAACTATGGTGGAGCTGGTAAACCAAGGAAAAAGAAACCTTTCAAGCTCATGGACCTTGAGTATGTCTATTGATAGTAATTGCAGTTGTTATTTGTATAGGGTTATAGTACACGATTTCTATATTTAAAGTGGCACACAACTAAATTGATGATAAGGGTGATTATGCTGATCAATTTATGGTGTTTTTTAAATCATATGACAATGTTGGATTGCTTATTGTAGTTATCCAACTTGGCAAAATAAAGAAATGAGGTGGTAAGTTGAAACAATTACAAACTTATCATCAAATTTCATATAAAATTTCACATATGTTATTCTCAATATATATTTGTTACAAGTGTGATGCAGGTGCAAAATGCCTTCTTTAATACGAGATTATTTATGCATAACCAGAAGAAAAACATTTTGAACCTTGATTTGAAAGAAATTTAGGATTTTAGAAAATGGTATATCAATATCTTAATACGTATTTCGAACAAATATAATACAAACTTTGGCTACTAACTACAATTTTTTCTTTGTGATGTAGTTTGTTGTTGTTGCCTAGGAGAGAATTGTTTCTTAATAGCTCCTCAAAAATATCTACAACCTCAAAGTTCTTGACACACGATGAGTTTGTAACTAAGTATCGATTCAGGAACATTGGTGAGCTTATTGACCTTCCAAAAGTATGCATTTCTCTTACAAACCATTTATTAAATTATAAATAATTATTGTACTTTGCATTCTTTTTTTGTCACATAACTAATTTTGTTGGTCTAGCCAATTCTTTTATGGTAGGGGAGACTTCGTAACTATGGAAACCGTCGTCCTCGTCCTGGAGGAAGAGGGTTGGTGGTATTCTGGATGTAGACAGTGTAATAAAAAGATTGTGAGTAGTGAAGAAAAACTTGAACCAAAAGCTGCTAATACCACTTCTTCTACTAAAGGCAATATGAGTAATGTTTCGTGTTCAAGTGTTGTCACAAGATAATGTTTCGTGTAATGTTTCGTGTTCAAGTGTTGTCACAAGGTATTCGTATAATAAAGGATACCTTTTTTTGTGATGTACCATTGTGTTTCATGTGACGTTTCTATGATCGCCATTAATAGTATTATATTTTACGTTCTTTATCCATATGTGAATTTTTTTAACTAATAATACGCATTGTGATTTACTAACTTTTTTGACGTTTCTTTTAAGATACCCGTGAATTTCACGGGTCTTTTAGCTAGTTGTTATTAATATGTTACAGTGGTTTCTAATGTTCAATTAACATTGGATCTATTATTATGTTTAGCATATCAAGAAAGGACAATGTTGTTTCCATATTTAATTTTTTTGTTTAGCTTAACTATCATGGGCTTACTGATATAGTAGAATTTAAGATTCAAAGTAAGAAGTACTTGCATCATTCGGCGATGTCTTTCTCCAACCCAGTGGAACTACACCAGTAAACATTCAACAATTATATTTCATTGTAAAATCCATTAAAGGGTTTGAATTTGATGGGAGATTTAAGCTGAAACTGAATCGACCATAGTCAACCTAGTAACGCCTAACAATAAATCCATCATACCTATCTCGAAATTTTCTTCCCTTTGACTTCCACTCGCAGGATTACCCGGTGTACTACAAAACAAAAACACACAAAGGTGACTCAAATATTAATACAACTGTTAAAATTCGAACTCATTACAACTTTAACTTTAACTTGATTAAAATTTCAATCTCATTGTACTGTGCTTAAAGGTGGGGCCACACTGGTTCAGAAGGACAAATTATTTCTAAGATCTAATTTTTCATGCGACATGGCACATAGTGGCTTTCATAATGAACTCCACCTCGTAGCATATATCGGAAGCAACACCCAAAGAGCATATAGTGTAAAGTGTAAGAAAATAGTTTAGCATGTCATGCAAAACATAAAGTGATATACCCGACATATAAGGACTGAACACTAAACAAAGCACCTACTTTCAGATGCCAATCAGTCACGTTGACATATAGAGATCCAGCTTGTTTACCAAGTGCTAATCGACCAGAAGTATTTAAATCATCAGTGGATGTATTTATAGACTCGCATTTGACTGTTGATACATAATATCAGATATAAACGCAGGAGATGAGGCTTACACATTCAAAGTGGATGAGAGTATTTTTTGTTTTAATTACACATTATCAGTAACGCAAATGTGATTCATAATAGAAAGCATTCATGGTTGACTGAAAATGCTCGCCCTACAGACGTAATATTGAAATATTTATTTAAGTGAAGGGCTATGAAACCCAAAAGAGGAATGATTAGATAAAAGATACACTGAAAGATACCGAGATGCTAAAACATTGGGATGAGGAAGAGTTCCTAACACTTTAAAAGAAGTATTCGAGAACTTTAATGAAACATACTATTGTCATCATACTCTAATTATGTTAGTCTTTCACGATGATGGTAAACTGTTTTCACCATGAATCTGAACACCTCAAGATTATCGTAGCGTAAAGCAAGGTCTATAATTGTGATGACCTGATTTGGGACATATAGTTTAAGAAATCATATAGGCGTAAAGAAAAATAAATGTATATCGTAACATACCACTCCTATAGAAAACTGATCATGTATAAAAACAACCATATGCTTTCCACTATGAGCATGACCAGCACTGACGTAACCTCTCTTCATCTTATTCTTCCTCAATCTAGCCATCTTTTTTTATCAGTTCGCCTGGTGGTTTTGGTTCACAGAAAAAAGAGCTGAGTTTCTTTTTTGACAAAGATTCGAAGACCAAGAAGAATATTCCAAGTCAATAATATATTGAAACTTATCATCTAAAAAAATTATTCAACCCCTAAATACTCACGCAATCAGAAACACAATTTTTAAATCCAACTATAAGTGCCAATGATCATTTGCAAAAACTAAATCTAAACACCCCTAAATATTAACTATTTTCCAAAAAAATCATCAAATTATTGAAATCTAGACCTGTTCCATTAGCCAACCTACAGTTATCGATAACCAATATCTTTACGCACCCGTAGATCTAAGACCAAGCAATTTCATTTTAGGATATCCACACATTGGGTGCCTAAGTATCATATTGGATAAAACAAAGCCAAGAGCAGTAGCAACAATACCTTCTGACACATGTACATCTTTGCCCATAGCATGTTTGTTTTGATATTATTATATAAAGGCATGGTTTTATTATAACAAACACCGTCCTTAGTCCCTGCAGCATTCAAATTCCTCATTCATTGAAACAACCACTCAATATCATCCACCTTTATATAAAAATTGAACAATGATCAGCACAATTATTTAAATCATAGGTTGCTATTCGGAAATTCTATTTGGAATAAAGACTAAATACTCACGTGGGTTAATGTAGTCACTCCATTTATTTATGTTAGTGAATAGTTGCTATTTTTTAGTTACACATTTAGGTAAACAAGTGCAGACTGAATGGGTAATTTTTTAGTTATACTAAGAACTTGTGGGGATCAAGTACAGATTGAATGTGTTTGTTTATTACTCCCTTTAATTGTGTTTAAGTTAGATTACCCTCCATTTGTTATGACTAATAACTTCTATGTCTAACATTAATATCTCAGATTAAAAAAACGAGCAAAAAAGTTCAAGTGATTGAGTTGAGTGAGTCTAGCAGCGGAGATCTGTTTTGTCCTAGTGGAGATGATGGGTGGATTGAACCGGGGTGTGAAGGATCTTCAAAGCACCGTGCACTTCCTCCTTTAGGAACAGCCAAATGGCATAGGCTTGCTGTTACGGCTGAGGTTGCTTACATGTTTAGGATTGGTTATATCTCAAAGGAGCATCTACAATGGTATGGATATGTTGATGTTGCTGAGTATAAAGTCGATTCACAATATTGGGAGACTTGGGATGAAGATAAAGGTAGTCCATTTGCTGATACCTCTTCTGATGATAAAGATGATGTTGATGAAGAACTTGAGTTCTATGAAGACACCCTAAAGAAAAGAGGTCCTAATGTGAACTATGTAGCAAAAAACATTCTGAAAAGCTCTTCCCGTATTAACAATGCCGTTCTTGGACTTTCTAACAATACAACATGGGAACAGATTGTCCAAAAAATGGGAAAAAGGCCTGGTGGTTCAAAAGGGAAGGGGAAGGAAAAGGATGGTTCCAATGGGAAGGGGAAGGGTAAGGCAAAGGCCTGAAGCTTTTTAGATTTGTTTAGGTGTTTCTGTATTTTTCTATAAACTAATTTTTCTATGCTTGTTAAGACATTGGCAGTAATCATGTAATGACACTTTTATGTAATGAAACTTGTATGGTTATGTTAACCAGTATGCTGATGTAAAGTCACTTTTATGGTTATGTTTGTATATAGTTCATCCTTTTACTTGTTATGTTGTGTGTAGGCTTACTGTAACCTCACATAGGTTGAAAGTTTCTATAACCTGTAGCATTATAGACAGCAAATCTAGACAATCACATATACAAACATAGCACAAGAAATTGTAACATAGTTAGACCTTTACTTGTTATGTTGTGTGCATGCTTACTGTAACCTCACATAAGTTCATAGTTGCTATATACTGTAGCATTATACACAACAAATCTGGACATTCATATTTACAAACATAGCATAAGAAACTGTAACATAGTTCATCCATGCATTAAACTTGAAACTTTTAAATTGATACCAAATACAAACATTGTTAACTACCATTATTCAAATACAAAATGTTTAGGAACCAAATACAAACTAGCTGATGCATCAACTTTCTTTTTACCCTGCTCCAGGATATGCTCCCAAGTTTTCCCATTTGCTAACCCTAGCACAACTCTGGTTACTGGGATAGGGCTTTTGGCAATTCCACAATCTTTGGTTCTGTTACCCAGACAAAGATACTTGCCTTCAATGGCTTTTGTTGTAGTACCTGCACATTGTGATATATAAAAATTGTGACATAACAAACAAGGGTTATAAAAATATTTACATGTATGCATGGTTGGTGTTCCAAAAAAGTAAATAAATATATGGAAACCTTTTAAATTTTTAAAAATGGTATAGTCATCAAGTGGGATTGTGTATGCATTCATCAAGTGGTGCCATTTGAGTATCTTGCTGAAAAGTAAGTGATTTTGACACATTTGTCTTAACCAATATGTGGATACTATATTTGAGGGATTATTTTTTTCTACTTTGGGTAAGGGATGCTTTGGTGAGGACATGTGTTATAGGAAAGTGTGTTTCCAAGTTGTAAGTGAACTAAGCTGGTTGTAAGTGTGCGATAACTTTGGTTATCTACTTGGACTAAATGGTAACTAGAATCTCAACTGTAGAAACAGTAGAGTCCCAAGTTATGCTAATTAAGGACATGTGTGCATTGGTTAATCTCACACAAATCAGTTAACTACTTTGCCAAACCTAAACAAAGAAAAAATGGCATATGTTCCTAGAATATAGGCATTGGAAGCTGAGACCGGGGCTACGGATTTGGGCAGCCTGTTTATTTATTTGGGCAAAGACATCAAAGCAGAAAAAGCATGGAAGACTAAACTAGAGAGGGTCCGTATAAAGGTTTTCAATGGCGTCATCCAGCGTGAGCACTTTATCCAAGAACTGAAGACCTTTCCAATAGACTATATGAATGGCATGATGATAGCCATGTTAGACAAGAAACAGGTGGAAGAGAATGCTTTCATCGAGAAGCTGCAGACAGAGGTAACCACGATCCAGAATATGATCGCTTTGAAGGAGGATTTTCTTGCCAAGCTCAAGGTCAACGGACCCTGGTGAACGGAGTCTGTGGTTGTTGGTGTTCAGGTCTATAAAAAAAGTCCTAGGTTGTTGTGTGTCAAGTCTTTAGGGTAATGTCTTTATGTATGCATGTACGTGTTTACTTTATGAGTCTAATGTTGTGTCTGTATGATCGGGTCAGTGAACCGTTAGTAATGTAATATATTTTGTTTAAAACGCTTCTAGTTTGGTGCACATGTTTTCAGCGTAGATGAACATAGGCTAATAAATATGTTATATGAATATGCTATATTAGAGATTATAAGTAAAGATGGCGCACCTTTTTCTGTTGGGAGTTGGTTTGATGGACCTTCCATTTTTAGGCATTGGTTGAAGGGCATTCTCTAGTTGTTTTGACATTCTTGGATGCACCAACAACACTCTTGGATGGTTTACTTTCTACTTCATCAGTGGATTCCTTTAAAACCTTTCCCGAGAAACCACCAATTGTATTTCTTACAAAAATCTTCATGAAATAGTCAGACCTATCGGAGATACATGTATGTTCTTACTCTTATTCTGACCTAAAGCCATGAAAGTCTAGGAAATCTTTTGTTGCACCTTTAGTTCTCAATTTGTAAACGGCTTTTTTTTGCTTCAGCAGTTATAGGAAACCCAGGATCATTTTCATAAGCTTTATATCTACCTGGTTCCTTAAAACCCCCGATGGTATGTTTCACAAATGAATTTATGTAATAATCTGACCCATAATACAAACAATAATTTTTAAACTTTTCTATTGAGTCTCCACAGCCATGATAGTCAAGCAATTCAAGACTTGGACCTTCACTTTTCAATTTTGTTAAGGCTTGTTTTGACTTTTTTGTGATAGGTGACCCAGGTTCCCTTGGAAATGAGTCTATGCTAAAAGAATACATTGGATCATAAATAGACCAAGAAGATAAATCACTAGCAACTGGTGTGGCTTTGTTACTAGGTTTAGGGCCACTAATGGTACTAGCAGCTATACCTAATGAAAATTAAAATATAAATCATAGAAGAACTTAACATAATCATCTTTTCTAGAAATAAATTGAAGCTTAATATGAATCATACCTTTGCCTTTATCCATTTAGCTTAGTTATCTAATTAAGATCAAATTAAGTGTATTATTAAATCTTCATTTTTTTAGGGTTCTAATAATGAGCTAGCCTCATAAATAACAAAACAAACATCAAGGATAGAAGAACTTACCTTAATGTTTACAAAGAAGATGGTGATGTGTCGTTGGTGTTCTTGGCGAAAATGGAGACAAAATGGATCGAGTGTGTGTTTTTTGGATCGAGTTGGAGGGATGGAAAGGAGAAGGGTTCTTTGTGTTCCTGGAGAAATGAGAAAGAATTGGTGACACTAGATCAATATGGAGATGAAATGGGGGTGTTGGTGATCGAGTGTAGGTGATACAACTTATGTTTTTGGCAATAACCGGTAACCCAACTAGTGGGCCCGATCCAACAAATAAAAAAAGTCAAAGTTTAAAATATTATTCAAATGGGTATTTTTCACATAAAATAGTAAACTGGGTATAATGGATAATATGGAAAAGTACATTGGGTATTTTTGACATTTACCCTAAAGTTGCTTATCTTTCTGCATAATAACACAATACATACAATATCTACCAGGCCAGTAAAACAAACATATACAGAAAATCAAAATAATACCACAGTTTCATTAATATTAGGGTTTGAAAAAACATATACTTCAAATAAGATCCAACCTTGAAACAAAGAAACCAATGTGCATATGAAAACTATAACACAGTTCGTGATTAAGGGTTTGAGAAAAGGACGCCTAGTTTTACTTTAATATTATTCCGGTTTATTAATATTTACGTGTGTATATGTATTTGATTTTTTAGTTATATATCGCAACAATTGGTACCATACAATGGTAGAGGTTGTTTCTATCGAACTGCAAGACTCAAGTTCGAATCTTGAAAAGACCCAAAAATTTTAACAATTTTCCGGAAATAAATGAAAAAAAATGATGACATTATATATATATGTGTAAGGTTCTTTTCAGAACCAAATAAATGTACAAAACTAAGACGATGAAAATACATACTATTCATCGCGAAGATAGTTATGATACAAGCGAAACAAAATACACGTGCATGGTCTGAAAATACATTATCTAGCGATCTAACATGATGAAAATCCATGAATATCTACTTAATGAACTAACATGATGAAAATACATGTGCATTTTAAGAGTAAAAAGCTGGTTCTCACAGTTCTGTACATTTATTTGGTTCTGAAAAGAACCTCAACCTTATATATATATATATATATATATATATATATATATATATATATATATATATATATATATATATATATATATATATATATATATATATATATATATATATATATATATATATATATATATATATATATATATATATATATAAAATATAATATAAAGATATATATATATATATATATATATATATATATATATATATATCTTTATATTATATATAACAGGAGGGAAATGCCACATCATCATGCCTTTAATCCATGTCAGCACTTTCTGATTTTATGAAAATTCGTAAATTCGAAATTTTATAAAAAACTTGTCACTTAGAAGTATTCAAACCTGGGTCTTTATGTACAAAAGCCAGCATGTCAACCAGTGGAGCTAAGCAATTACTTGCTTTCAAATTTGTGAAACAACATTAATATCTAACACTGTAGTCAAGTTTGACGAAGTTAAGAATACAAATTATCTTGATAACTACTCCTGTTGATCATCTTCACGCATCCTCATTCCTCGAGATAAAAAACCTAGACCTAAAAAAATCATGGATCCAGAAACATGTTCGATAATTACATATTTATACTGTAACCCGACTTCAATTGGTTTTCCCTAAACCCTAAACTAATCGCCACCACATAAACCCATCCATCAACACCTAACCCCTTGCATCTAATCCACATCTTATTTGGATGATTTAGATTTATCAAATAGCTTATGAGGTTATTTGATTTTAAAACCCTGATGAGTGAATATTATTAAAACTAACTGCAGAGTCACAAAAAGCTGTTATGTAAGCTAACAGTTGCAGGTTTGCTAAAAAAAGAAGGTAATACTTGCATGATTGCAGAATCACAGGTTCTTTCTTAGAACATAAGCCTTAATCTTAGCACCCGATAAAGCTAATCATATAATATTCTGATTACATAATCTGTTTTTAGGATGCAAGCTTTCATTCTCTACCTTGATTGTTCTGCTCTTTTTTGTTGTAGTAGATATTTGATGGAATATTTTGGCATTACGAGGTTGTGATTGTGGCTTTTGTAATTTTTGCTGAGACTGAGTGGGAGTTCACTACAATATTCGCTGCCTTCCCTGGCCAAATTCGCGACGTTTCCCTGGCGACATGTCGCCAGGGAAGATGAATCCCTGGCGACATGTCGCCAGGGAAACCTCGCCAAGAAAGGCTGGTGCGGGATTGTTTCCCTGGCGACAAATTAGGATTTCCCTGGCGACAAGTGGGCCCCGCAAACTCTTTGGTTCAAAAATTGGTGCCACGCTGGAGTTGGTGCGGGATAGTATCCCTGGCGACATGTGTCGCCAGGGAAAATATGGCTGATTAAGGAACTTAAGTTAAACAGGTTATTAAACCTCACTTTTCCCTGGCGACATGTCGCCAGGGAAACTAGACGTTACGTTGACAAGTCAACGCCTGGCGTTGACAAGTCAATGTTCTTCTCGAGTTTCCCTGGCGACATGTCGCCAGGGAAACTAGACGTAACGTTGACGAGTCAACGCCTGGCGTTGACAAGTCAATGTTTTTCTTGAGTTTCCCTGGCGACATGTCGCCAGGGAAACTTTGCTGACTTTTTAGAAAGTCAAATGAGCCAAAGTTTCCCTGGCGACATGTCGCCAGGGAAACTTTGACATTTTTTTTAGCTGCCTGCACAGGAGGCTGTTTCCAGATTTTTTCCGGAATTTTTCCGGAAAAAATCTACCAAAACCTGGGAATACAAATACAAAACCTGAAGATAAAAATACTAAAAATCTACCACGAATCTAGTACCAAAACACAATAACATGTAACCTCTCGATCAATACAAATACATGTCACAACTTGAGTACAAAGTTCCTAGTTACACTTATTAAACTTGCAATTCGGGGTTTACAATTATTAAACTTGCATGCTAAGGTAGGAAAAACAAGACAAGCATACTAACCATTACCACTCCCACCGGCGCCACTACCGCTGCCTCCCGTGCCACTCCCGCTAGCACCACCCGATAGAAATGTTGCGAACGCATCGACAAACCTATCATCACTTCTCATAAAGTTAAACACTTGAGACCCTTGTTCCAACCGTGGGTCGACGGGAGGAGGAGGAGGAATATAGTGAGCACTCCTTCTCGGCACTATCTGGCCGACACCGGGCATGTGGCCTCGCTGCTTTCCACCTCGGACGATACGGTTGATCTCGTCGTCCGTATGTTTTCCTGCAGCCTTCATCGCAAGCATCTCCTCCTAATGAAGTGACAAAAACAAACGACAGTTAGTATATTATATATTAGTCGGGTTGGTACATTATTTATCGGCAAGGAATAGTAAAAAACCAAGGCATATCCAAAAAAAATTAATTAATTAATTAATTTAAAAAAAAATACTTACATACATAACGCGGTCCGCATCGCAAGGAAAATTCCCATCCTGGTCGGTGTGCGCAATGAAGAAGTGATCAATGACAGTCGGGGGTGGCACATCAGCTTCAATTGCAGCTTGCGTCTGTACATACATAGACACGCATATATAGAATGAACCAAATTCAAAACAAAAAATCACAACACACCAAAACATATAATCAAAGACATATATGTATGTAAATTAATTATAGAATTTCTCACCACTTGGTCTCGAAGGCGTGCCAACGATCGGGATCCCTGCCGACTCGGCGTCTTCTGCTTAGACCGGTTCTGGGAGTTCGTCTGGCATCTTTTCTCGTAATCCGGATTACTCCAAAGTGCGATCTGTTTCTCCCAGTCCTCTGAAGTAATTTCCTCTGGACGCTCGCTGCGGACTCTGTCGATATCTACCCTGCCGGTATCGATGTCTCGGACCCAATGCTTTGTCTTGAGCGTATTTTTTCGAGAATTATAACTCTTTGTAAGCATTTGATTGACTCCGCCACGTATTTCCTTCCATCTACCAGGATCACTCTTGTGTGGCGTCAAATTAAACTTAGCCTGCATTCATATACAACAAATAAAACAAACACAGAGTTAGAGTTAGAGATATAATTTATACATTATTTTGTTTATTTATTTAATGGCTTAGTCATTTATTTAATTTTTTATAATAAAAACAACTTATCCTGATAAGCATAAGCTTTTTGAAAACAACTTGTTCTGATAAGCTTATCAGGACAAGCTGTTTGAAATCAGCTTATCCTGATAAGCTTATCAGGACAAGCTGTTTGAAAACAGCTTATCCTGATAAGCATATCAGAACAAGCTGTTTTCACACAGCTTGTTCTGATAAGCTTATCAAGATAAGTTGTATTCAAACAGCTTGTTTTGATAAGCATATCAGGATAAGCTGTTTGAAAACAGCTTATCCGAAAAGCTTATTACATTATTCTCATCAAATATATATTTATTTAAATTTTTTATATTTATTCTAATTTTTTTATATATATTTAAAAAAAATTTATATGATATAATTAAATAAGATACAATTTGTATATTTATTTAAATTTGTTATTTATTTATATGATATATGTTGGAAATACGTTTTTACGTATTTATGAAGGATCGATCGCTCCAACGATATATTATTGTATTAGGCTCGTGATCCAATTTATAGCAAATATAGTCCATATAGCCCACATGTAGGGTGGGCTATATATACCCCTCCTAAATGTGTTTTCCCAAAGAAAGTCTCGGTCACATCATTATTAACATAGATCACGAGCTATAGAATATTTAGAACTTTGTAACTTGGAGCGACCTCCCTTAGGGGGAGATTGTTGGAAATACGTTTTTACGTATTTATGAAGGATCGGTCGCTCCAACGATATATTATTGTATTAGGCTCGTGATCCAATTTATAGCAAATATAGTCCATATAGCCCACATGTAGGGTGGGCTATATATACCCCTCCTAGCATGTTAGGAGGGGTGGTTCATTCATTTACAACATTTCATTAATCTAATTTCACTTTCTCTCTCTACTTTTCTTTTCTCTCCTTTCTCTCTCTATATCTCATCTCCTTCTTCCCTATTTCCACCATCTAATCAATAGATCATCCATCATTTACCAAATCCTTAGATATAGTAGACCTTCAATTGGTATCAAGAGCCATGGTTAAATCTTAGGATTTGCATATCTTTTTATCTTTTGATTTGGTGGTAAAAATCTTTTCTTTTCTTATTGTCTATCTTTTTTTATCATCTTTTTATCTATCCATTTTATAAAGTTATTTATCAAGTTTATCAATTTTATAAAGTTTTTTCAATTTTATAAAGTTATTTTTGGATTGTGTTGCTTTTTTAGTTTTTGAATCAATTAGTGATCTTTAGAAAAAATCAATCTTGAATCTTGTTGTTTTTGGTGTTTTTGTTATTGGGATTGATTGATAAGGATTGGGTTTAGTTTTTTTTTTTTTTTTTTTTTTTTTTTTTTTTTTTTTTGGTAAAAATCATAAAACTTTTTGTGGTTTTTGATCAAAAAATCGGATTTAAAGCTGTTTTCTAAGTCTCGGACTGATATTTCCAGAACATTCCGAATAGGTATTCCGAATAGATATTCCGAATAGGAGAATTTTCAGAATAGTAGGATTTTTGTTTTTCCGAATAGGCTGTTTTTCCGAATAGGCTGTTTTTTCCGAATAGGCTGTTTTTTTCCGAATAGGCTGTTTTTCCGAATAGGCTGTTTTTCCGAATAGGCTGTTTTTTTCCGAATAGGCTGTTTTTCCGAATAGGCTGTTTTTTCCGAATAGGCTGTTTTTCCGAATAGGCTGTTTTTTCCAAATAGGCTGTTTTTCCGAATAGGCTGTTTTTCCGAATAGGCTGTTTTTTCCGAATAGGCTGTTTTTTCCGAATAGGCTGTTTTTCCGAATAGGCTGTTTTTCCGAATAGGCTGTTTTTCCGAATAGGCTGTTTTTTTCCGAATAGGCTGTTTTTTTTTTTTTTCCCAATAGGCTGTTTTTTTCCGAATAGGCTGTTTTTAAGAGGGAAAATTGCATATATTGCAAGACGATACAAGAAGCAGCCACAAGAGAAAAGAATCAGGAGGAAAACGGGAACCAAGTAGCATGTCAGGTACAGATAATATTCTTCATATGTTGTCTGAAATGAATGCGCTAATTAACAATCCTGCTAATAGTTTTACGACTGCTTCATTAACCAATTCTGTGTCTAGGACTGAAGAGCTTGAAACCATTTTCGCTCAGCAATCCAAAGAGCTTGAGGATGCCAAAATTGAATTTTCAAAGAAAACGGAGAAATATGAAACATATTTTGAAAAACTTGAAAAGTCAAACGTTGTTCTTGAACGAAAATTGGATCAAATAGTTTTAGATTCTAAAGCTGAAAAGGATAATCTTTTGAAACAAATTAAGTTGCTTGAATCTAAGTTGGCATCCCAAGATGAATTGCTCAAAGAGAATGAGACCTTAAAAGCTCAAGTTCAGGAAAAGGTTTTTGCTATAGCTGCGTTGAAAAACGAGTTAAGGAAAAATAGAGGACCTAGTGTGGACACTAAGCTTGAAAAACCATCAATCTTGGGGAAACCGCCTACAAATCAGTTTGTCAGACAACCGATTGTCAGACAACCTACTGCATTTAGATCCGAGCGACCACTATCCTCGAGACCGCGGTTTGCCTCCCAAGTTGATTTGGGTCATATTTCTAGAACAGTCACTCCACCAACTAGGCCTAATGTGACTAAATCAGTTTTAGCAAGACCTCATCACATGATTGCCCCTAGTTTCTCTAAGAATAGTTCAATGAACACGTCTAGAACTAGTTCAACTGATGTGCGCCATGATTTTGGTCAAAGGGAAGCTATTCAAAAGACACATGTAAGAGATAGCTATGTCCAACCTAGTCAGATGCCTTCTAGATTACCCAACACTGCTAACCGTAGCATGTCACATCCTAGGAGCATCAATCAATCATCTAGGAATTCTAGATCTTACTCGGACATTAAATATGCTACTTGTAAAACATGTAGAAAATGTGTCTTTACGGCAAATCATGATTCTTGTATCAAGAAATTACTTAATGAGGTGAACTCCCGTGCTAGACTTAAATCTCAGTGGGTCGCTAAAATCAAACCCTTTGGTAAAGTTTGGCGCCCCACTGGTAGAACTTTCACTCTTGTAGGAAACGAGTGCCCTTTAACTAGGATAGTCTCCGATTCTACTAAGACTACTAGGGAGGAAATTGATAAAGATGATACTTCACTTAAGCCTAAACTCATGGTTTTCTATAAAAGGAAACGTTTTCCAGCTAAGATAAGTGAATCATCTACTCAGGTCGCCTCTGACACAAGTAAAGCCAACTGTGAACCCCCACGTGCTTCTAAAACTGATATCGCTAACCCATGTCAAAGCAAGCAAATTCCTAATGAGAATGCAGGTACCAAAGTTGATGTTCCAAAAGAACGAAGCGGTCCAATCGTTGTTTACCGTTCAACTAAGGACACTCTTAGAGTTTGGTTGTTGAAGAAGCAGATATCAGAGAAACAAATGTCTCAAGGGATTCATGGTTAAGCTGCAAAAAGGACTTACAGTCACATAACAGACTGTAACTCGATCTCAAAAGACAGGAAAGTTCATCCCGATGATGACTTATCCAAAAAACGAGAAATTCATTTTTCTCGGGCATGAGCTTATGTTAAAAACATTCCACGTTTTTAAGCTCATGCACAAGGACTTATAGTCACATCACAGACTATAACTCGATCATCAAAGAAAGGAAAGTTTATCGCCGATGATAAACTTATCCTAAAAACGAGAAATTCATTTTTCTCGGGCATGAGCTTATATCAAAAACATTCCAAGTTTTTAAGCTCATGCATCAAGGCTTATAGATAAATGACAGTCTGTAACCCGTTCTTCAAAGGCAGGAAAGTTTATCGCCGATGATATACTTATCCTTACAACGAGAAATTAATTTTTCTCGGGCATGAGCTAATATTAAAAACATTTGAAGTTTTTAAGCTCATGCACAATGACTTACAGTTAAATGTCAGACTGTAACTCGAACTTAAAATAAAGGAAAGTTTATCTTTTATGATAACTTATCCTCTTAACGAGAAATTCACCTTTCTCGGTCATGAGCTTGTATTAAAACATTCGAAGTTTTAAGCTCAGAAAGTAAAGTGTATCTTTTAAATAAGAGAACTTTTCCTCGTAACGAGAAATTAACCTTTCTCGATCATGAGCTTTCCGTTAAAACAGTCAAAGTTTTCAAGCTCATGAACACGATTTCTAAGTAAATGTCAGCTTAGGACTCGTTCTTCAGATAAAAGGAAAGTTTATCGCCGATGATAAACTTATCCTTAACAACGGGAAGTTTACAACTTCTCGGACTTGAGCTCGTTTTATAAGATATTCAACATCTTACGCTCAAGTAATTGGTTTTCAAAACTTTGAATACAATTTTTCAAGAATTTCTCAAAAGGTTTTTCTAAATCTTTCAAAATTGTGTGTTCAAAAATGTTTTGATAAAAAGAGCATGTCTTCTGGAATCGATAATATTTACGAACCTAGAAATGTCATTCAATAATGACACGGGGTTGTAAATAAAGTTCGAGCAGAAGTTTAAAAGATTTAAAACATGCTCCATATGGTTTGCTATTATTTTCGATAGTAACCCGCTTTTCACATTGAAGTCAAGCATTTCACCGGAAAGCTTTGACTTCAGAATCCGAAGTTATCAACTTCACAATCCAAAGTTCGTTGCAATTGATATCTACATACTCGACGATGCGACTACTCAAACGGTGACTACAGCTCTTTCAATAGAACACGGGTCAACAAATGAGGGGGAGCAATTGTCCGGCATTCAGAATCCTTGATGCCGAGAGTGCCAAGTTCACATATTGGTGTTAAGACAACGATATCAATCATACACATGGAGTCAAGAGATAACTTCAGAAGTTACGAGGAAGACCAACATTCGTGAACAAGAACCATGTGCTTCTTTCATATGCTGTTCTCCATTATTCAGGTCCAACCTCGTAAATTGCTAATCTTGTGAATACATTATCATATATTGATCTTTGCACGTGTTAAATACCTTACACTTGTGTTTAAAAGGTATTTAATTTACGTTTCAAGTACACCCTCATTAATTTGAGGGGGAGCTTGTGTAATTCATGAAGATAATTGGATTTACATTTTTCTTCCCAAATTTTCTTAAAATGCTATTAAATCAATTGATATTAAAAACATTGATTGAGTTAATATTTTTAATATGGGGGAGAAAATGTGATTTAATATGGGAAATGATTAATCACAAATGGTTTGACTTAACGTGCTAGCTCATCCCGACGTGTGCGAAATGTTTTCGGATATTGTGGCATATGTTAAGGGGGAGAAAAATGGATTTGCACTTCAAAATGGATTTCATGGTGATTTATACTTACCCGCAACCCATTTATTTCACGACGATGAAGATTGTGGTGACATAAGGATGGTAGGATAGGTTAAAGTCCAATGATTTCTCTAGAACCGGAGGAATCTTCCCAAGGACATTCCATAGCTAGAAATAGTAGTCCTTAGGAAAGATGGAGAAAGATTGTGAACGTAGCTGAATGCCGACCAAGTACTTAAGTTAGCACTGGAACAATCACAACAAGGTGCTAGTTATGACGTATTGGTAAGCATTGAAGGGGTTGAAGAATGAAAAAGAATTGTAAAGATAAAGGGTGTAAAGAAAGAAGCCCTCCTTACAACTTAGGCAGAAACCGGGTCAATTCATATGCTATTGAGATCATTTTAATGATTCTTGATATTGAAGATAGACATCATGGACCCAGTGATGCAAGGCACAACCCATCCCAGCTAACTCAGATATCTCTTAAAAGATATTTGTTTTAATCACACGGAGACAACACATTATCTATTGATTTATTCACTCCGAATAAATTGGTATTGAAAAGGTGGCACTCCTCTCCAGCCTCCGATCACTAAAAATCCAAAATGCACGATCGAGTCTAGAGCCATTTGAGATCATCAAATATCTCATTAGGACACACTTTCATTATTCCTTGCTTGTTCACACAATGTGAAAAGTAAGAAAGATATTAAGAGTCCTACGCAAAATCTTCATGATCTTGCCTGAACATCCGAGTAATACGAAAGTATTTACAATGAAGATGGAAATCCTTCTTGAGCGAATATCAAAAAGCTCATGGTAGGTGACTTGTGCGATTCTTTATGAATCAAACTTGTGATAACTGGAAAGCAACAGTGGTTTAATTCTTAAATGAATTTAAACACGTTCCAGGCCTCTACGCAACATCTTAGTGATCTTGCCAGAACATTAAGAGTAATACTATTAAGTATTTACAGTGACGAATGGAAATCCTTCTAGTGTTAACATCAAACAGCACTTGGTAGGTAACTTGCAAGATTCTATATGAATCAAGCTAGTGACAACTGGAAAGCAACGATGGTGCGGTTCTTAATTGAACTTCACTTGTTCCAGGAACATGAATTGACGGCTTCAAATCATGCGGATAATATTATCCAAATGATTCACTCTTTACGTTCGCAGTCAGCTTTGGACGGTCGAGTAAAGAGAACGGGTTTACCCGCGAAATCTTGTCAAGGAGGTTCTTTATTGAAACTACCTGTCACAAGTACGATATTTAATATCGTCCAACGGTCTTCGCCGACCGGAGGTAAAATGCTACCGAATTAGAATGAAATGTTCAAGGCCATTTCATCCGTGTATATTGTTTGTTGCTAACTGTCTTATGCAGTGTAACAAGAAGGTGGCATTGCGGTGTACAATCCAGAAGAAGTCGTCACCACATGCTTATACTACATACAATTAGTACTTCAACAAATTCAAGAAAGTCTGAAGGTCAAGTCTTCCGCTGTATCAAACTCTAAAGCTTTCAAGAATTTAAAGGTATAAGTATGTGGAACATGAAGTCACGAAGAGGCAAATTTCACAAGTGATGAATGCACAAGGTCAAGGCAAGGAAACATGCTCAAGACTAAAGTCAAAGATCACATCAAGCATATTCACAAGAACAAGATCGAAGACTCAAGCATAGTATGCTAGGTTTAAGATTTTGTAAAATGGTGTGACCTCCCTTAGGGGGAGATTGTTGGAAATGTGTTTTCCCAAAGAAAGTCTCGGTCACATCATTATTAGCATAGATCACGAGCTATAGAATATTTAGAACTTTGTAACTTGGAGCGACCTCCCTTAGGGGGAGATTGTTGGAAATACGTTTTTACGTATTTATGAAGGATCGGTCGCTCCAACGATATATTATTGTATTAGGCTCGTGATCCAATTTATAGCAAATATAGTCCATATAGCCCACATGTAGGGTGGGCTATATATACCCCTCCTAGCATGTTAGGAGGGGTGGTTCATTCATTTACAACATTTCATTAATCTAATTTCACTTTCTCTCTCTACTTTTCTTTTCTCTCCTTTCTCTCTCTATATCTCATCTCCTTCTTCCCCATTTCCACCATCTAATCAATAGATCATCCATCATTTACCAAATCCTTAGATATAGTAGACCTTCAATATAAATAAATAAACAAATTTATTTAAATATATACACCATTAAATAAATAAACACAATAATGTTATGAACATAAAAATGATAACTGACCTCTATGTTCGCCCAAACCAATGTATCGATCTCATCAGGGACATCAGCCCAACTTGGGTAGTACAGTGGCACGAGCCTCCTGATACAATCCCCGATGTAATTAGATAAATGCTGAGCATGCGTGCCGCGAGGCCGGAAAGATTTTTCTTCAAAATCTATCGGGACAGGGCCATGCTCACCAACTTCCTCCAACAAATCGATACATCGGCTAATGCCCCGAGTCTTTCTACCGGCCGCTCTGCCGCCCAAATTTTCTTTTCTTTTGCCTTTGCCTGCAAAAATCAAGTGAGTGACAAAGTCATAAAAATTCAAGGCAAGCAACATATATATGCACCAAATTTTTGATTGTGTTACAATAATCCAAATATTCTTACCTTTATTTCTAAATAAGGCAAAACAACTGTTGCGGATGTTTGCCGTAGGAGGTTCATCCTCACCACCACCGTCACCACCGTGTGATCCTGCAACATCTGCTGACATCTGTACAAGTACAATTAGCATAACATAGACAAATTCATGAACAAAATAATATAAGCATGCACAAATCCAAATACAACACATCCAAATAAATATACACATTTAAAAAATCCACAACAATTAGATTCATTAATTCAAACAAATAAGTGTCTTTTGCAAGTTACAACTAAAGGTCAATCTTCTTCTTCACTAGAATAAACTCTGTCTTCACCATCATCATCATTCACACGTTCTTCATCACTTAAATCATGAGGGACGTCTTCATCATCAGTAATACCATCGTCTTCATCATCAACATCAATGATATTTGGCGGTGCATCAACCTCCGTTTCATGGCCATCTATATTCAAGGTCACATCACCCAAGTCATTCAAATCAGTGGAAAGTGGTAGATCAGATGAGTTGTCGAAATGTATAATATCAGGAACGGCATCTGACACTATGACACCCCCGTTGGAAAACGTTTTATGATTAACATGTTCAACGACCTTCCAGTTGGGTTTGTTCTGATCTTCAATGTAGAAGACTTGTTTGACTTGTGTTGCGAGAATGTATTGTTCATCTTTCCAATACTCAGCTCTTGTGTCGGTGAGTTGAGTCATGTTGTTTCTATAGATAAGACGTTTTTTACGTAACATGGGGCGATTGTCGAACCACTTAACTTTGAACAACACAACACTGAACGACAAATAACGAAACACGAGGATCTGTTGAAGCTGACCATAAGCCATTGTGTTCTCAAGGCCAGGCGCACAAATGCCGCTGTTTTGAGTTGTACGACGTTCATCGCGACTGTGCACGACATACCTCACACCGTCGACTATGCAAGAGTTTATTGAGATTGGATGCGGTGATGGTCCACAAGCCAAAGCGAATAACTCGCTGGTTTGGATAACCTCTGGGTCTTTGTCATTGTCTACGTGACGTTGACGGATCTATGAGGAATAAAGGATTAGGTACAGAAAACTATTTATAATAATATTATTTTTTTACAGGTAAGTACACAAGATAAGTCTAAGTTTACCATTTTCCCAAACCACGCGGAGAATTCTTTTTTCTCGTCTTTGTCAGGATATAATCTGAAAAACGTTCATGGTATTAGAATAAGTCGCTATTGTTAAGAAAAAGAAGTTTCAAAATAAAATAAAAAACGCGTACCTCTTGAACTCAGAAATATACTTGTCGATTTCAGGACTGTTGTTTAGTACATACCATTCCACTTTCTTGAACTCTTGATAAGGGAACGGAATATACGACTTTTTCCCAAGCGGGTTACATACCGATCGGAACACCTGAAACTGACACGTTGGGGGAGGGGGGTCCACATTACGGTCGAGACGATTAAATTTAGTGGTAACATCATCCCGAAAATACTTAGAACAGAAATTCAATGCTTCTTGTGCAACATAACCCTCCGCAATCGAACCTTCTGGCTTAGCTTTATTTCGTACAAAACCTTTTAGCTCTTTCATGTATCTTTCAAATGGATACATCCACCGGGGGCGGATAGGCCCGCCTTCAATGGCCTCATCAGGCAAATAGATAACCAAGTGAACCATAATGTCAAAGAAATCAGGAGGATATATGAGCTCAAGATCGCACAAAATGTCAACCACCTTTTTTACAGCAGTCAACATGTCATCCACCATTAAAGTTGTAGAGCAGAGTTGCTTAAACAAGTTACATAGGTCGATCAGTGGTCTTGCAATCTCAGCAGGCAAGTATTCCTGAAGTGCGAAAGGAAGTAAACGTTGCATCATTATATGACAGTCATGAGACTTCATGCCCGTTATATTGGTATCGTTATCGGTCACTTTGTGCTTGAAGTTGGATCCGAACCCATCTGGTAGTTTAACACTCTTGATGTACTGACAAAACTTTTTCCCGTTCTCTGGTGTGAAGGAATACGAAGCCTGAGGCTTCTTGCACTTCCCGTTTTTACTTTGGGTGAGCCACAAGCTTTTTCGAATGCCCAACTTTTCCAATATTGTCTTGCCTTGACAGTGTCTTTAGATTTGTCATTCATCAACAAAGTGTTCAGGATGGCCTCCAACACATTTTTTTTGATATGCATGATGTCTAAATTGTGTCTTAGTGAAAGAAAAGGCCAATACTCAAGCTCGTAAAAAATAGACCGTTTAGACCAGTTAGGCTCAACACGAAAATTGCGTGTTATCTTCACACCCCCAAAATTCTTATGTTTACCGGGCAGTCGATTTGGCAGTGAAGCGTGTTGCTCGTCAATCTGGTCCACGGTAAATGTTCTAGGACGGGGCTGGTGTTCGGGTTTACCATTGAATAAAGTGAAGTCCTGGATTTATGGCGGGGCGGTAAGAATCTTCTGTGGCCAACATAAGCTATTTTGCTTGCCACATGAAGAGATGGAGTGTCGTCATTACATGTAGGGCAAGCCTTGTAACCTTGCCCACTATACCAAAACAAACTACTTCGAGCCGGAAAATCATTGATGGTCCATAAAAGCATCGCTCTCATGGTGAATGCCTCGCCTGTAGCTTGGTCTATAGTACTCACACCATCCCATAAAAGTTTTAGATCATCAATTAAAGGTCTCAAGTAAACATCAATGTCCTTGCCCGGGGATTTAGGGCCAGGAATTAACAGCGTCAGCATTAAAGAACTCTCTTTCATACACAACCACGGAGGCAGGTTCTATGTTGTCAATATCACCGGCCACATGCTGTAAGTCTGACTAAGGTTGCCGAATGGATTGAAACCATCAGCAGCCAACCCTAATCGAACATTTCTTGGTTCTGCTGCAAAATCACCATACTTGGCATCAAATTTCTTCCAAGCCGCACCATCACACGGGTGTTGCATCTTACCGGGCTCCGTACACTTTCCAGTAGCATGCCAAATCATATCCTTTGCACTTTTACTAGACTTGTACAAACGTTGTAGTCTAGGAATGATCGGAAAGTAACGCAGCACCTTCTTAGGAACTTTCTTCCCCGGCGTGTTAGTGTCTTTCCATCTACTTGTATTACACACCGGACAGAAATCTAAATCGGCGTATCCTTCCCGAAATAAGCAACAATCGTGTTCACAAGCATGTATCGAATCGTACCCTAACCCGATCGTTTTAAATGTCTTCTTTATTGCATAGTATGACGGTGGGAGCTTGAATCCTCTGCTTGGGGGAAAGATAGTTTGGAACCACTCTAGAATATCATTGAATATGGTATCGGTGATTTTACCTTTGGCCTTATAATGTGTAAACTTTGCCATGAAGTCTAATCGAGTCGCTTTTACACAACCAGGGTACAGCGGCTCATTGGCACTGCGATATAACTCTTCAAACTCGTTAGCTTGAGTCCGTCTGTTACTTGAGTTGGGAGGAGGTGGAGGAGGAATATAGTCCGGAGGCATATAGGTAAGGTCATCAAGTAACGATGTCATGTCAGTTATAAAAGGTTGTCTTGTGTTATCTATTATTGGCAGTGGTGGCGGTGGTGGTGGTGGTGGAGGAGGTGTAGGTGTAGGAGGAGCCGGTTCACCATGGTGTACCCATGTTGTATAACTGTTGTCAAACCCGGACTTCATAACGTGGTTCGAAAGAAGGTCAATATCTACCAGGAGTCTTGTTCGACAACGCTTGCATGGACATGGTATCTCATTCAAACGATTCACAAACTTCCTAGAATGCTTGACAAAATTGGCAAGACCCAATATATATTCTGGCTGATGACGCTCTAACCGTGTCCAACTCTTATCAATGAGTACCATAACTATGTTATAACGATACATTTAGTTATTATATGCAACTTAATTAACACAAGGAATTTTAAAAAATAATTATTATATATTTCATAAATAATAATATGTATTATATCAAATTATAAAAAATAATTATAAAATATATAATTATTATTTATAAAGTATATAATTATATAATAATATTTATTAAAAGATATAATTATCAAGTATAGAAAATAGTATGTTCACCTAGCGCAACTATGGAAGGCAATCCTAACCCACCCTTTGAATGTTTCGTCTCATATATGAATGCGTATAACCGATTTACTATTTGAGAAAATTTCGGCAGCATTTCCCCTCAACTCCCCAAATATGTGTTTAAAGACATATTCGTAGGAGTAAAGGAGAAACATTGTCGAAATCATCTCAAATACTAAATCGGTTATACGCATGCATATCCTAAATGAGACAAAACATTCAAAAAGCAGTCCCAAACAGGGGACTTTCCGAAGTTAATTCCTAATAAATTAACTTCGGACGGGTTTTCTATAGGTTGATCAATTTCAGACGGGAATTTTCCGAAATTAATCGCTAAAATCCTAAAACATTCCTAAGGCTTAGTCCAATAAAACATTTATATCATATAATAAAAACAGCTTATTCTGATAAGCTTATCAGAATAAGCTGTTTGAAAACAGCTTATCCCGATAAGCTTATCAGAATAAGCTGTTTTCAAACAGCTTATTTTGATAAGCTTATTAGAATAAGTTGTTTGATAACAGCTTATCCCGATAAGCTTATCAAAGTAAGCTGTTTGAAAACAGCTTATTCTGATAAGCTTACAAGGATAAGCAGCTTATTCTGATAAGCTTATAAGGATAAGCTGTTTTTAAACAGCGTATTCTGATAAGCTTATCAGGATAAGCTATTATCAAACAGCTTATCCTGATAAGCTTATTAGGATAAGCTGTTATCAAACAGCTTATTCTGATAAGCCAGGTTAACCTGTTTGAAATCAGCTTATCCAAAAAAGATTATTAGAATTTATTATCATCAAATAGGTAACATAAGGAGTGTTTGGATTTACGTTTAAAAAAATTAACAAGTTTAAACATCCCGGACGACATGTCGCCAGGGAATCTAAAAAAAACTAAAAAAAAACAATATGTATTATCAATTACAATTAAAAGTTAAAAAAACATACCTTTAAATAGTGGTCGGGTCTCGGCTGTGGTCGGGGCGCGGGTGTGGTCGGGGCTCGGCTGCGGTCGGGTCTCGGCTGTGGTCGGGCTCGGCTACGTTCGGGACTCGGCTGCGGTGACCGGATATGTAAAAACAAAACCAAATATACTATCAATTATAATATAAGTTATATAAAAAAATCAATTACAATATAAATTATAAAAAAAATTATATAAAAAAAACCTTAACAATTACAATATAAATTATATAAAATACCTTAATATATATTGCGGTGGTGGTGGTGCCGGTGAATGTAGATGGCGTGGTGGTGGTGTTGGCGACTGGAGATGGTGGTGAGTGGTGGTGAGTGCACGTGTGCAGGTGTGGAGGAGAGTGATGGTGAGTGGTGGTGGTGAGTGGTGGTGGTGGTGAAAAGGCAACGATCGGGATGTGGAGGAGAGTGGTGGTGGTGGTGATACAGCAGCAACGCGAAGAAGAAGGAGATGTTTTTTTTGTTAAGTGTTGTGAGAAAAGATAAGGTATCTGGTCAATAAAGCGCTTTTTTTTCCCCGGCGACAATCCCTGGCGACATGTCGCCAGGGATACTTTTGCCTTTTGTCGTTTAGCCAAAAGCGCGCGTTATTGAAACATTTTGGAGGGGTGTGACGAAGTTTCCCTGGCGACATGTCGCCAGGGATACCTTTGACTTTTCAACGCATATGCACGTACCTATAACTTTTGTCGTGTCTCCCAAACCTTCCCTGGCGACATGTCGCCAGGGAAACTTGGCTGACTTTTTAGAAAGTCAAGTGAGCCCAATTTTCCCTGGCGACATGTCGCCAGGGAAACTTGGCTGACTTTTTAGAAAGTCAAGTGAGCACACGTTTCCCTGGCGACATGTCGTCAGGGATAGTTTCCCTGGTGACATGTCGCCAGGGATAGTCAAAGATGTCGCAAGGGATAATTTTTGTGAAAATAAAGTTTCTTGTTACTTATGTATTATTATAATTAGTAATAAAATAATAATAATAATTATTATTATTTATGAAATAATAATTATTATTATTACAATTTATAAAATAATTATTATTATTTATAAAATAACTATATCATCCCGGTCAGTTTAATTTCTAAATTCATTCCGATTTATTCCGTTTAGTTTCTCGATTTATTCTAATTCGGTAACCATTTAACATCTAACGTTTAACAAATGCATACCGACTCATCCATTGAACATCTAACATGTAACCAAGACATGGCGAGTCATCCATTGAACATCTAACGTGTAACCAAGACATGCCGACTCATTTATTGAACATCTAACGTGTAACCAACACATACCGACTCATCCATTGAACATCTAACGTTTAACAAATGCATACCGACTCATCCATTTAACATCTAACGTGTAACTAAGACATGCCGACTCATTTATTGAATATCTAACGTGTAACAACACATGTCGAGTCGTCTATTGAACATCCAACGTATAACAAATGCATACCGACTCATCCATTGAACATCTAACGTGTAACTAAGACATGCCGGGTCATCCATTGAACATCTAACGTGTAACCAAGACATGCCGACTCATCCATTCAACATCTAATGTTTAACAAATGCATACCGACTCATCCATTGAACATCTAACGTCTAACCAAGACATACCGACTCATCCATTGAACATCTAACGTCTAACCAAGACATGCTGACTCATTTATTGAACATCTAACGTGTAACCAACACATGTCGAGTCGTCCATTGAACATCTAACGTCTAACCATAACAAACCGGATCATCCATTGAACATCAAACGTATAACCATAACAAACCGGGTCATCCATTGAACATCCAACGTTTAACTATTGGCGGGAAAATGTTGGCGGGAAAACATTGGCGGGAAAATGTTAACCATTTCCCTCACTTTTTGACCATAAAAGGATTCACACACACTTATCATCAGCAGATCACACACACACACACACTTATCATCTCCTACCAAACTCACCACCACCACCACCTGATTTGGTAGCAGATGGATCCCCGTGAAGCTTATAAGTGTACATGTAGAAAGGGATATATTGTGTTGAGACAGTCACATCAACCTCATAGCTTTGGTAAACTCTACTATGCATGTCTTTTTTCGTAGGTAAACAATCAAATGTTTTAGTTATGTAATACGTGTGATTATTAAATGACATGTCATGTTATTTGTTTACTTTGTAACAGCCAAAAACAAATGATTATGGATGTAAATATTTTAAATGGAAGGATGATTTTGATCTCGAACTCCGTATAAGATCTTCCCCTGGATCTTCAACACCTCAAGGTTCACATCCAAGTTCTTCTACAGGTCCTTCTCAATCTGCACCCACTGAGTGCTCAAATTGCAAGATCAAAGATCTAAAGATAAAGATGTTAGAGGCAAGACTAGAAATGGAAAGGCATCCTGAAGACCACGCATGTCAATCGGCTGCAATACTTCATGAGCTTTTAAATGAAATGGAAAATCTTAGCGTTGAGTAGTAATCGGCTGCACTACTTCATGAACTTTAAGTTGATTAGTAATGTCTGTTTTTAAGTTTTCCATTTGATTCCACAAGGGCTATGTATAATATTATGAATAAATAAATGTTTGTTTTATAAATGTCTCATTTTTATTATATAAACGTCGCAAAAATTAAATAACATCGGATCGATAGTTAATATAATAATTATTTGGAATAAATAAATATTTGTTTTATAAATGTCTCATTTTTATTATATAAACGTCGCAAAAATTAAATAACATCGGATCGATAGTTAAAATAATAATTAACAAGCAAAAACAAAATAAATATATGTCAGGGAGTTTCCCTGGCGACATGTCGCCAGGGAAACATTTGGGATTTGGCGGGTAAAAGCCCGCCACACATTCTTGACATGTAATTAAACATTTGTGTTTAATTTTGAAACTAATCACAAATGGCAACGGTTTCCCTGGCGACTTGTCGCCAGGGATAATCTTGACATGTAATTAGCAAACATACTTTTTGTTAAATACGATGGACGAGTTTTCCCTGGCGACATGTCGCCAGGGATAAGTTGGTCAAAGTTTGACTAGGTTTTCCCTGGCGACATGTCGCCAGGGAAACCTTGGAGGGAAAATTTCGCGCTCTTTCACTTGGTATCTGATTTTGGACCGATTATCCCTGGCGACATGTCGCCAGGGAAACCCTAGTCAAACTTTGACCAAAAAGTAAATCTACTTTACCGCCACGTCAGCGTTGTCGCCAGGGAAAAGGTGTTATCCCTGGCGACATTTTGTCGCCAGGGAAACCCCCGTCATCTGTTCTCAACTTTCTTGTAGTGGCGTTTATCATCAAGTTCTGAAAGGTTGTTTCTAATGCATTTTTTGTTTAGTTTGTATACTTTTGTGTTGTGTGATTATAATGGTAACTGATGATTATCTGTACGTAGAAACAATGCCAAAGACTCCCTAAGTGTATATTAATTTTTTTGAACGACCCTAAGTGTATATTAATTATTGTGTCACATTGTGAGAAATTGCCACTACAAAAATCTCATGGGATGATCTTAACCCAATTCTGGTCGTTGTTCCTTCTCACCCATTACAATACTATTACTATCATTAATAAGAATCAATGTTAATGTTCTTAGGAATCATCCTTCTTAAGCAGGTGGGTGAAGAGGGAATGTAGCTTCTTAACAGCAATGCAGAATTACATGATGGTATTAATGGTTTCCCGACGACATCAAACAATGCCCCATCGCACTCGGGTAAGTCCCACATGAATGAACCAGTGTTACTATCAGACGCCTACTACACTTTAAACTAATGTTAGCATTAGGTTAGTAAGGTTGTTTGAGGTTGCTTATACAAAATGGTAATACTGTTGGGTTTGGAATTGCAAAAAAAATCGGAAAAATACAATTATGTACTGATCTGACATGAGTCTAAGCCCACGTCTTCGGGTGTACGAGTTTAATAGAATCTGATTAACTTTACTAATAATGTATGTTTGTATGGATGGGGTCTGATAAGGGCTTTTGTATCTGAGTAACCAGTTATGTCACCTGTTATTTTTTTTTATCAGTCTGTCTGTGAAACAGAATCTTAAATATGTTATTACTTGGGCCTTTTTTAACTGAAATCCATAGATAATCAGAATATGACTAACGGGTGTGTTTGGGATTTCTTCTTAAACTTGTGTTGTTTTTTGTAGCTTCCGTTGCACATATAAGACTTGTTTTATATTGAAAGAAGGGCGCGTGGGTGGGTTTAGTAATGGGTTAAAACCGGCAGAAGCAGGTTTCATTTCTTAAAACAAATCTGGTGCATCCCTTGAAGACTCGTGAGTTCATACTAACTTCAGTATATTGTTGCAGTGTTATTCTTTGAGCATATACAAGAATCGGTAGTTTTATAATAATAAAAATTACACACAATAAAAATCCATCGAATTCCAAGAATCTTTATGTTGTGATTAATCATGTACATATCTATGTGACATGGACACAATGGGAAGCATTGTAACCGTGTACGAGAAGAATGAACACATGGCTATTCTTTCAGAGTGAAGATATCCCAACCGCGATTAAACCATACACAACTTTCCAAAAGGAAAATAAGTTAGAACTTAGAAGATAATGATCTTAGCGAAACGGTTTTTCAAGGATAGTACCCTGTCAGGTTTGTAACTTTTAACTTTGAATTTTTGTAACTGACTGTGACTATGAAAGTTCACCTTCAATACATGTGATTTATTATTGGATGTCAATATTCAGTTTGTAATTAATTATATATCAATGTATCAGAATTTAATTCTGAAGTTATATGTTTAAATCTTGAATCTTTATTAACAATATTGTGTCTAATTTAATCCGTTTTAATTTTCATTTATTGATGAAATCAGCAAATAAAGTTTGCGGTACAGTTAGCACTGGGAAAAGCATAGGGGATGTCGAAATGGTTCTTTTCTTTACAGCGTTGACAGAACCAACCACTTGCAAACCTTCTTCCAAACCGGTCAAACGAAAGACGCTATTTGAGTGCACTTTCTTATCAGCAAATAGAAAACGCACTCCTACTAAGAGGAATATAACAAAATGATTGGCAAAAAACGAGTCACCATGAATATTGACATTCACATCAAGTTAAGTAGTCCTTTTCCCTTTATTTCTGGTTCTAATTTAAAGTTCATGCCATGAAAGTCCTGATGGTATACTACTGGCGTCACAAGAGCAAGTCTCTATCTTAAAATTATCTTATGCAACAGATTTGATTTTCAACATATTTGATTCTCAATAGAAGCAGTCATCCTAAAAATTGGCACAACAAAACCATGGTAGTACTCGAGGTGCTCAAGCTGCTTGCGCAAAATTTTACAAGACTCCTCAGGCCCACAATGCAAAGACCATGGGCTACAACCGGCAACCAATTACAGGTGACTAAAATACTCATAAACAAATTTAAAAAATACTCTTTTTATGTGCGTGTATGTTTCTGATGGAATGATAAACAATCAGGAAGCCGACAACAATATTAAGCCACACATTGATGATGAACTTGATTTGGGCAAACTTGAGATGAGACAGATTCTTGAAGAACAAAAACCATGGCTGCATATTGGGACAACTATTTTGCTATGTAAGGCTCTCACAAAGATTTACAATGTATTAAGTGTATCTATAACAAAAAGTTAGCTCGAGAGATCCTTTTGGTCAGATATATAATTGTATTTTTAATATTTTGTAATTGCATATATGAGTACTGTTATGTATCTTATTGTAGTTTCATCTGAATGAAGGGTGATGTTTATCCTGATTTGTTCTTCTATAGTGATTTGTCCAACAATACCTTAAAGCTTAGACTAAACTAATTTAAGATGTCAAATGGGTT
Source organism: Glebionis coronaria (assembly GCA_025667525.1). NCBI lineage: Eukaryota > Viridiplantae > Streptophyta > Magnoliopsida > Asterales > Asteraceae > Glebionis > Glebionis coronaria. Next base: position 627,568,883 of record CM046874.1, on the reverse strand, counting down.
TAAGGGTGTGAAAGGAGTGAGCAGGGCGTAATAACAGCTGTAAAGTTCTCCGTGAGGCATTGCAGACCTGCATCAATCCGTGGGTGAGGGTTTGAAAAGAGATGGGCGACACACGTGAGCAAATATTAGAAGCACAACCATTTATCGTGGGTATGTCTATTTAATTATCAGTGTATTGTAGTCTATTCCTTGAATATAATTTCTCATCTATTTGCATCAATGAAACACTTATGGATATGAAGTCTTGGCAACAGTCAACCCCTTTATTCCCAAGTCTTTTCTTCAATCACAGCAGATCAGTTCGATGAACAAGATATGCTCACAGCTACCACATTGCTGATTCTTATCATTGCTCTATGTATTAACGATTTCTTATTATAAACATTAGTGTATAGGTGTTCGCTAACGTACAATTATACACATAACCATATAGACATAAAGTGGTGCTTTAGGGAACACTATATGAGAATGGAAAAAGCTACTAAAGCTAATTTGTACTTCTAAATGAAAGCAGGCTAATAGATTGCATTTCCCTGACATTGACTGATAAGCATATGGTCAAATTCTCAACATAGCACAGTTCTGTATAGCCCATAACATTTCTTACAGTTCAATTATACCAAGTTTATAATTTATCTTAACAATAGCAATATCAGAACTCAAATCTACATTCACTACTGTACCCTTAAATTTACAACCATCTGTAATGTCACATGTACCAAGAAATTACTCTATACCTAAATCTCTTTGATGGCTTTTTGAAAGCATAGAAGTTGAGTACATGAGCTGATGCCTCACAATGTATTATTTCAATATTCTGAGCTCAAAAAAGTCTACCCTCTTTCAAGTATTCTTGTACGTTTTTAATGTATTGTTTGCTAAGCCTTTAATTAAGGTTGAGCTTCCTATATCACTTAGACTCATTGCTTAGTAGTGACCTCATGTTAATAGTAACGTGTTGTGAAACTTCGTAAGAGCACAAACTTATTCAACAAAAGGTTAGACTACAAAACCATATTCTAATTATTCAGTCTATGTTTTTTTAGTGTCGTCTTATGTTTTAGTGATATCTTTACTAATAAAAGGTAATAAGAAAAATGTTGTATGTTGGAAATTATTCTAATAATTTCAATTTTTCGTGTGGATATCACATACACTAATCTTCTCCCACCATATGCATTTAAATGATGTAACAGGAGAAAGATGAGAGTTTGAAGTTGAACCCAAACCTTATTTAACTGTGATACTGTAAGTTTCTCAGTTTTTGATAAGCTAGATACGCTATTGAAGGTGATTTCCATTTCTTGATACAGATGGAATGAGTGATCATATCATTTATTCTATTTAGTTTTAATCTTAGACTGAGAATGATTGTAATAACGCATGTTATGTATGAAGTTTTTGGTGAAAGATAGATGTACATTTACCTATCTCTGGTTTAAATCATAAACAGTTACTTCGAAAACACGGATCAAAACAACCTAAATCTCGATACGTGACAACTGGATACCATCAGATTTGTGTTGTAGGTTGGTAGGTATAAGCGAGAAGAAGTAAAGCTACAAACTTGGGAAAATCATGAAAAAAAGGAAAGCCAAATTGGAATGGAAAGATTAAAGGTATTTTTGATTTTTTTTTGTTTCTTCAACAATACAAGCGTACTTTGTGTTTCTATAAGTTCAGGTTTTATCACTATTATCTCACTTCGCAGTATGAAAAACCACAATTTCTTGTTTCATAGTGTCTAATATCTGATAGATGACCGCATAATATAAGAGGTGAAAATCAGACCCATCTACATGAAAATGGTTTGATTTGGGTTATATTTTATTGATAATGGGGTCTGTCCTTTGATTTCCTCAGTGGAAGTATCATAGGGATTTTGTTCCCCTAAGTCCTGAAATCCTCAAAACTTCCACGTTAATTTCCAAGATACTGCAAATAAGTGCAAGGATAAAATCCATGTTATGAGTAGATGAATGGCTTTGAGCAACAGGTATTGTATTGTTTTACAGGATATAGGCTGCTTTTGGTATTGTATTTCAGGTCTTTTGGATGCTGTAAGGATCCGCAGAAGAACCTCATCCACATCAGGGCAAAAAAAGATATGATATATATGTAAAATACTTCAATATAACCCTACTATACAATCACAATACAGGCCTGTGTCACATATTTTGCATTATCTGATACAAAAGTGAAATTTATATGATAAGAACCATAAAAAAATTCATAGCTTAGATTTTCCAAGGCACTAACCCTATAAAATTACAAATAGATGGACTAACCCTGTACGGTCCTGATTGTATGATAAGTGGGGAACTTGCTGCTATTATTATCAAGAAGAAGACTAAAGAAAACTACGGAGGCTTAAGGAGCTCAAATAGCAATGTGGTGGTGATTCTTCCTGTTGGTAGTCATAGCTTACCAAAAGGCGGGGAGCCCTTTTCACTGATTAAGAGATGGAGATCTGGTGGAGCGTGTGATTGTGGAGGATGGGACATTGGTCGTGAATTTTGAGTCTTGCCCGACGAGAATGAGACTAATGAAATTCCAAAAGCGTCCACCTCATTTTCTGAATCTTTTCTACAAGGTACATGCGTTAGTTTACATGATGAGTAGAGGCCGAAAAGTGTGTGGGTTGGGTAACATGTCAAATTGGGTTAGTTTTGGTAATGGGTCAAAATGGGTAAGCAAAGTGTGAAATTGAAATGATTTAGCTGGTTTTAGGCATTAAAGCTATACCTCTGGTGACCATCATTTTTTGAACTAACTTTTTTATTTTAATTTTGACCCGTTAGATCTGATAACACAAGCATATCAACCCATATGCATGTAAGTGGGTTGAAATAGCCAGCTAAAACTGTGGTCAATCTTCCTACCTTTAATTGTTGCATTTATTTTCAGAAATCTAGAGTCCAAACTATTCTATAGCCAGCTAAAACTGTGGTCAGTCTTCCACGTATTTTCTAAGAAAAGAAAATATAAAGTATCTTTTTTGGTTACATGTTTGGTATCAAACTATTTTGATTATGAATGAGTAAAATAATGCAAGGCCAAACATAAAGTCCACTTTTATTAGTGTCTACTTTTGCAACAGTAATGTCAAAGCATTTTAGCATAGGTGCACGAAAACCTGCGCACAGAAAGACGATCATTCTAAATAGATTGCTTTAATGGAGGCCAAGATAAAGACGCTGCGATATAGTGTGAAAGATAGTTATGTGAACAAAAGAAAATATAGGAAGGAAACATGCACTATGATGAGGAAATAGTTAATAATGAGAAAGTTTACTTCTTGAAGCAAACAAATAGGAAGAACAAGATTCCGGTTGTACATGTAAAATTTGTGATGTATGTTTCCATAGTGATAAAATTATTAACAAATGATACGGTTATTGTTTTTTTTTGGGAAAATATGTAGAAGTAAAGTTTCTTCTTGGGTAGTTGTGACAGAGTCCCACATGTAAGATAGCAATAAAACTTAAAACTGGGAGCAGCAAAACGTTTTTAAATCAAGAGGTAGTGTGTATGGTCTTATGAATTTTGGCATTAAAGAGTATTCCGTAGTTCCTTTCATTAACCAATAAAAGTATATTGTCCATTTTCTAACCATTCGACTTTACTGACGAAAACTGAGGTTCAAGCCAATACAACCAATGTTTTTAGACCCGGGTTGACCTGGTTTCGGCCGAAAAACGGGTCATATTAACACGGGTTTCACATTGGAAAGCCGGCTAGACCCTCCGAGTTTGGGGTGACCCGGGTCAACCCAGTTTTCGAGACCCCGCCAGGTTCCGATTTTTTTGGGTTGTTTTAAAAAAATATATTTAAATTTTACGTATTTGCGACGGAGTTTGTTTTTACATATTATGTTGGTTGGTAAATAATTTATTTTTACGAAAGTTTTTACGGTTATTATATATAGTTTCTGTTAATTATTAAAAATATGAAAATAAATATTTTTTTTAGAACCGGGTTAACCTGGACCCGATGACTCGACCAGGCCGATTTAAAAACCGGGTTTCAAAACATTAAATACAACTACTTCAACATAGACCGGTGTTGAACAACTAAAACGAGGATACATTAAAATATTTAAAATTTATAAATTACATTTTCTTATGTGTAAGTTAAAAAACCTTTAAAAAAAATAAAATAAATAAGAACAAAGTTTTAAAAATAATAACTTCTAATTTTTAGATATAGGTAACAAGAGGGTGCTTATGCCCCGATGGTGGGGCCTTATGGGGAAGGGCCCGACCCAATATGGACACCACACCCCCCACTTCAAGCGCACCTCTGTATCGACTGAATCACTCTAAAGGACTTAATATATGTCTTTTGATATTTTTTCATGTACAATTTTCAACATAACTAATATAAATTTAATACTTTTACTATTTTATTTCAAAAAACATAACATGTTCATAACAATATCTTAAACACAAATAATTTGATAAACATTGCTACTATTCTTAAAAATTCATCATAAAATATACAATTTTTAAACACCACTATTTCTCTAGAAAAAATATGAACAACTGGTAACCGTCAATTGGTTATTACATCCAAATATTTATAAAGAAAAAGTTAAACAAAAATCATAAGTCATACTCGTCAATCGGACATTACAAACAAATATTTATCAAATAGAAAAAATTAAACGACCATTAGAAGTCATACCCGTCCATCGGACGAGTTTTGCCACTAGTATATATATATATATATATATATATATATATATATATATATATATATATATATATATATATATATATATATATATATATATATATATATAGAGAGAGAGAGAGAGAGAGAGAGAGAGAGAGAGAGAGAGAGAGAGGAAGGTTAATGTGAGAGCTTTTTTAAAGTTGTAAAAATGAGAACTAATTTAAAACACCAATAAAACATTGATACATAACCATATTACCAGTAATACACCAAAATATACATTATTTATACAACTTAACATTCTATTGACTAATAAACGACGACTTAGTGTGTAACGTATTACTGATACACAATTAAAAATGTGATACACATACATCAAAATCTCAACAAGATAATATCTTATACATAAAATGGTACATTTGATACATAACCACCACTAAATAACATGATACACGATACCAAGACATGATACAAATCACACCTTAAATCAAGATGTATCACCTAGAATTCGTCAATTTTTAAAAGAAAGCCCATCAAATTATTAAAAAAACTTAGTTTTAGTTAATCTCGTTTAAAAATTATTTGAAGTAGAGTGTCATTTGTGAGATTTTAGCTGGTTCTTATTTTTTTCAACTTTAAAAAGTTCTCATTTGAACCGAAACCTATATATATATATATATATATATATATATATATATATATATATATATATATATATATATATATATATATATATATATATATATATATATATATATATATATATATATATATATATATATATATATGTGTGTGTGTGTGTGTGTGTGTGTATATAATGCTTAAATTGAGTATTAAGCTTAGTAAAAATTATAGGATATACCTAAGATATGTAATGTCATAGGGTTGAGTTTACAGAAAAGGATCATGATTTTAAGTAATTTATTTACTTACGGTTTTGAACACTAAAATCAGGACTGTTTTGAGTAAAACGTGAACGAGTTGAACATAGAGAGTTACTAGTGAATTGAATGCATAGAGAGTATAGAATGAGAACTGAACATGATGATTTACTTACATAATGATTGGACTAGTATTGATACTGATGTTAACATTCGTTTATTTATTGTACGTTATAGATTGTGATAGCTTGTTCGAAGAACTCGAATTCCTTTTCACAAGATGAGTTGTACTAAATCCCCTTTTCTTTTTATGTTTCGCAATGCAAATGATACAAGGTATTTTATAAACTTTGTTTTATAATGTTTTGCTAAATTAGAATGAACATGAGTATGTGTATGCGTATGTGATGGTATGATATGTGTCACACTGGCGGAAGGCGCAATGGTATAGTAAGTCGCGACCATATGTGGAGAGAGTGGTATAGACAAACGGGTACATCACATGAGTGCATTTGTGATGGGGTAATATCCAGAGTGCGATTTCGTAGGAGTGAAGGTTCGCCACCTTCTTCGAGATGGTTGGATATAGCGCTTATTCCTGTTATCATAGTTAGAAATAAGTATGATGTTAATGATAATAGGAGAATGAGATAACCTTATGAAGGTTACGATATGAGATAGACGATTGACGATATGTGATAGATGATTTACGATATGTGATATATGATTTACGATATGTGATTATGCGATAGAGATATGTTCATGGTTTTGGAAATGGATTTATATAAACTTTTTGCTTAAAATCTAGTACTCTCACCAACCTTTGTGTTGACAGATTTTAGTATCATTTTTCAAGTAATCGCGCTTAGTAATTATGAAGTTACTTGGATTAGCTGGAGCTTTAGGATTTACATTGCGGATTCGAGTTGCTTATGCTTAGGATTTGTTTTTGAACTTATGTTTGTTTTGCTATGACTTGCATTATGTGAGCGTTCTGTGTTGCATTTGGATAGATGTTATCATGACACGCTTTGTGTTGTGTTTATTTGAATGAATGTAATTTTAGATATTGTTTCTCTATTGTGACGCCATTGTGTCGTGATGTCTATTTGCTCACGCCTCGTGATTTCCGCCTTGACGGGGTGTAGCATTAACTATTCTAAGCTTAATATCATCAATTTCTGTTTTACCACTACTATTAAAAAATCTATTGAGCCTTCCACCTGTTATGAGGCCATTAAAGATGACATATGGGTTAAAGTCATAAATAAGGAAATTGAGACCGTCATTAGAAAAAATTATTGGACCTTATGTGATCTTCCCTTGGGAAGAAAAGACATAGATTACAAGTGGCTCTTCAAGATCAAGTACAAATCCTTTGGTCATGTGGATAAGTCTAAGGCCAGAGTTGTTGCTAAAGGTTAAAGTCAAAAAGAGGGCATTGACTTTGATGAGACCTTTAGCCCTGTTGTCAAAATGGTTATTGTTAGATGCCTTATTTGCCTTGTTGTCTCTAATGACTTCCCCCTTTTTTCAGTTAGATGTCAAGAATACTTTCCGTTATGAAGAGTTAGATGAGGACATTTATATGACTTTTCCCCATAGTTTTGACTGTCAAGACAAAACCAAGGCGTGTAAACTCAACAAAGCTCTTTATGGGCTTAAGCAAGCCCCAAGGCAGTTGAATCCAAACTCACCATAGTCTTGGCTGAGCATGGCATTGTCTAGAGCAAGTTTGATTATTCTCTCTACATTAAGCACACTAAAACAGTCTTTGTTGCCTTCTTGTCTATGTTGATGATTTTTATCATAACTAGAAACTGTCTTGAAGAAATTGAAAGTTTTAAGAGCTTTCTCAAAAGCAAATTCATGTTCAAGGATCTTTGGGTGATGAATTATTTCATTGGCATTGAAATTATGTTGCCAATGGCATTTGTATGACCTAGAGTAAAAATTGCATTGAGATGATTCATGAATTTGGCTTGCTGGCTGCCTAGCCAGCTGCTACCCCTTTACCTGAAAATTGTGTTCTTGCAGTTGATGAGTGTGAAACTGATAAGTACCTTAAGAACATTTTTCAATATAAAAAACTTCTGGGAAAGCTTATTTACCTCACCCACACCAGACCTAACATTTCATATGTTGTTCAATGTCTGAGTCAGCACATGCATGCACCTCTTGAATCTCACTTAAAGGCTACCTTAAGAGTTATCAGATATTTAAAAAACTCACTTGGCACTAGAATTCAAATTTACAAGGATAATTCCTTAAAAATTGTCTTGTTTTACTGACTCTGACTGGGCTAAATGCTCGAGGACTAGAAAATATGTGTTTCCCTTGGAAGGTATCTTGTCTCTTGGAAGAGCAAGAAACAATCAACAGTTTTTAGGTCCTCTACTAAGGATGAATATAGATGCATGGCTAGTGCCACTTGTGAAGTGATGTGGATCACTAATGTTCCATGTGATCTTGGATTAAAAAACTTATTAATTGCTGCTAACCTTGTGTTTCATGAAAGGACCAAACACTTTGATGTTGATGTTCTTTTGATAAGAGAAAAGGTTCGGGATGGTGTTGTAAACACTATCAAAATTGCTTCTGGTAATCAAACTACTGATCTCTTTACCAAGGCTCATGGTGCTGCTCAACGTTTGAAACCTTGCAATCACTTGAGTCTGGTGAACATGTTTGGAAAGTGACTTGTGTTCTCACCCTGTCTAGTTTAAGGAATGGTGTTATTGTATCAAACTATCATGGTATTATGTGCTCTTTGTTTTCTTTGTTATTTCAGGTTGGAGGACTACTTGTGTCATTTATTCAAAGTTGACATGTGTTGGGCTCCTGTATATCTGTTATGATGGGCTTGTGAGGCTTATGGGCTTGAGACCGTTTGGTAGCTATGGGATATAACCCTAACTCATTCATGAGTTAGGGTTATCACCTCATTCTTACACACACAGTCGCTAAGTCACCTCTCTCTCTCTCTGTGTCTCATGATCTGGAAGATATTGTTTCATCTTTGTATGTGTGATTGAGTGATCTATTGTAGTGAGGTGATAAGACCAACATAGTTGGGACTATCAATTTTTATTTTGTATGTTTGATTAGCACTCGTTTGAGGACTAATCTATTGTTTTTATCTTATACTTGAATCGTTAATAAATAATCACTAAGGGAGGCTGGTTGAGTAATTCAAATCTGGTTCCGTGTTACTTGTTAATACTTTTAACAATTACGCTCGCATAATTTTAATTTTATTAAACCCTCTTATTAGTAGACAAATGTTTTAGTAAATACATGTGTATGTTGAATAAGAAACTCATAGCAGCAAGAGTTTCAGACTCCAGAACTATCACAGTCAGAATACTTAAAATAAATGGAGATATGAAACTCTGGAGGGCCAATAATAGATATTTTGAAAACTTCCTGTATAAAACACCTGCTAGTCTTAATTTTAATTATAATATAGTACGTGTTATTTTCATAGAAAACCCCCAAATTTATATATATTCTTCGCTTCAATTTCCGGTAATTAACTATCGAATTTATCATTTATTTAAGTTACTATACTACGATAATGTTATTAGATGCTATTATGTTTGGTTGATTATTTAGGGTACGTTTCGTGGTTTACTTATAATTTAGTTTCGGTATGGTATTTTTTTCTTCTTCTTTTGAATTATGGATGTTTCGCAAAAAAGATTACGATTAAGTTTGTCTGGATGTCGCAACTCAGAAAAATAATCTTCCATAATTTAGGTAATCAAGATTGTGCCTCTATGAATTTCTAGCTGAATTGTGCCTTGATCATCAATCCTCGTTTCCAGTTTGGGTAATCAAGATTGTGTATGTATCATTTACAAGTGCATATCCATAGATACCTACATAAAAAAAGAAAAAAAGAAAGAAGACAAAATTACATTTGTAGTTATTTTGATGAAGAAGAAAAATATCAAATGGTTAATGGATTTAGGTGTTTTTGTAGAAATGTAAATCTTGCTTATGTTTTAGAGAGAGAAAGAGATAGAAAGATGATGGATTACACACAATTCTAGAGAGAGAAACTTAATAAGAACTATGTGAAAAATGATTAACCACACACCCTCTTCATCTAAGGAGAGGGTTTATATACCCAAGCCTTGTGATGGGCTTGGGCTTACAATGTTGGGCCGGCCTACACATGTTGTAGGCTAGGCTTGACTTTGTTTGTTTAATAAAGATATCTAGACTACGAGCTACTACTTAATATATTGTCGGAGTGACCGAATCTTCCTAAATACGTAAAAATGTATTTCCAACAATCTCCCCCTAAGGGAGGTCACTCCAAAGAAGGGCGTTACCCGAGTTACAATAATGAAATAAACCTAGCATACTATGCTTGTCTTGAGCTCGTAGTCTTCGTCTTTCTTTTCTTTTTTTCTTTTCTGGTGAACATGCTGATGTGATCTTTGATATCAATCTTTAGCATCAATCTCTTTCCTTGATCTCGTGCATCCATCACTTGTGATCTTCGCCTCTTCGTGACACCATGTCCCACATACTTATACCTTCGTAATTCTTGAAAGCTTTAGAGTTCGATACAGCGGAAGACTTAACTTTTAGGCTTTCTTGAATTTGATGAGGTATTAAGTGCATAAAGTATAAGCATGCGGGGACGACTTCTTCTTGGATCCCGCAACGCCACCGTCTTCAAATGCCGCAGCATAAGTAGACACGAACGAAATGGCTTTGAACATTTCATTCTAATTCGGTAGCATTTTACCTCGGGTCGGTGAAGACCGTTGGACGATATTAGATATCGTACCCATGACGGATAGTTTCAATTAAGTAACTTCCTCACAGGATTTCGCGGGTAAACCCGTTCTCTTTATTCGACCGTCCAAAGCTGACTGCGAACATAAAGAGTGAATCATTTGGATAATAATATCCGCATGATTTGAAGCCATCAATTCATGTTCCTGGAACAAGTGAAATTCAATTAAAGAACCGCACCATCGTTGCTTTCCAGTTGTCACGAGCTTGATTCGTATAGAATCTTTCCAGTTACCTACCAAGTGCTGTTTGAGGTTAACACTAGAAGGATTTCCACTCATCGCTGTGAACACTAAGGTATCACTCTGAGTGTTCTGGCAAGATCACTAAGATATTGCGTAGAGGCCTGGAACGTGTTTAAATTCATTTAATAATTAAACCTCTGTTGCTTTCCAGTTATCACAAGTTTGATTCATAAAGAATCGCACAAGTCACCTACCATGAGCTTTTTGATATTCGCTCAAGAAGGATTTCCATCTTCATTGTAAATACTTTCGTATTACTCGGATGTTCAGGCAAGATCATGAAGATTTTGCGTAGGACTCTTAAGATCTTTCTTACTTTCCACAGTGTGTGAAGAAGCAAGGAAATGTGAAAGTGTGTCCTAATGAGATATTTGATGATCTCAAATGGCTCTAGACTCGATCGTGCACTTTGGATTTTAGTGATCGGAGGCTGGAGAGGAGTGCCACCTTTTCAATACCAATTTATTCGGAGTGAATAAATCAATAGATAATGCGTTGTCTCCGTGTGATTAAAACAAATATATTTTAAGAGATATCTGAGTTAGCTGGGATGGGTTGTGCATTACATCACTGGGTCCATGATGTCTATCTTCAATATCGAGCATCATTAAAATGATCTCAATAGCATATGTGTTGACCCGGTTTCTACCTAAGGTTGTAAGGAGGGCTTCTTTCTTTATACCCTTTATCTTTACAATTCTTTTTCATTCTTCAACCCCTTCAATGCTTACCAATACGTCATAACTAGCACCTTGTTATGATTGTTCCAGTGCTAACTTAAGTACTTGGTCGGCATTAAGCTACGATCACAATCTTTCTCCATCTTTCCTAAGGACTATTATTTCTAGCTATGGAATGTCCTTGGGAAGATTCCTCCGGTTCTAGAAGAATCATTGGAATTAACCTATCCTACCATCCTTATGTCACCACAATCTTCATCGTCGTGAAATAAATGGGTTTTGGGTAAGTATATGTCACCATGAAAATCTATTTTGATATGCAAATCCGTTTTGCTCCCCCTTAACATATGCCACGATATTTGAAAACATTTCGCATATGTCGGAAAGAGCCAGCACATTAAGTCAAACTACTTGTGATAATATCCCATATTAAATCACATTTTCTCCCCCATATTAAAAATATTAACCCAATCGATGTTTTTAATATCAATTGATTTAATGAAGTTTTAACAAAGGTTTTGGGAAGAAAAATGCAAGTCCATTTTATCTTCATGATATCAAACGTATGAGATATGATACAGATTTGTAACATGATCACATATTCACCATACTAGAAAAGAATTGACAAGGTTGGACCTGATTGATGAGAACATCATATGATAAGATCAAATGGTTCTTGGCAGCATATATTGGTCGCCTCGTCATGTCTGAAGTCATCTCTTGACACCACGTGTACGATTGGTATTGTTGTCTTGACACCAATTAGTAAACTTGGCACTTTCGGCATCGAAGATTCTGAATGCTTGACAATTGCTCCCCCTCAATTGCTGACCCGTGTTCTATTGAAAGAGCTGTAGTCGTTGTTTGAGTAGTCGCATCATCGAGTATGTAGATACCAATTGTAGATTGCTATGGTAGTAGAGATGATATCTTCATAAAAACAAGACTTCTCTTGTTTTAACAAATAAATGCACTGAAGCGTACATTAATTTGTGTTAGACCAAGTTATAAAGTAAACTTGATCCCTTACAAGGTTTTAAAGTAAACCTTGCCCGAGAAAATTAATTCCCGTTGTGAGCCAAAGCTTTCATAAGAAATACTTGACTTTAATATGAAAATCGGGTTGCAGTCAGAAATAACTACAAGCCATAAGGGCATGTTTTATGAAACATTTACAACTTTTGTACGAACTCTATTTATGGCGTCGTGTCGATATTAATCAACATTTCTAAGGCCGTAAATATTATCGTACCAAAAGACATGCCTTTGAAAAATAAAGTAAAAATATTTTTGGATTTTTATGAATTTTTCAATTTTTATGGTTTTTATATGGTTTTATATTTTTGTATTTTGCTTTTGTAGATAAAAATATAAACAATATATACAAATGATTACCAAGGATACGGAGAATAGTTTTACCACCACTATTCTTTCGCTTCATCTGCCAATTCCTTTAGAGTCTCAGGCGAGAAGGTTCTCATTCCTAGCTTGTCGGCCAAAAATTCAATTCGAGCGCGATCTAAAGCCTTCGTGAAAATATCCGCCAATTGATACTCAGATCGGACAAAGTAAAGCTCGATTACTCCATTTTTCACTTGCTCCTTGATGAAGTGGTAGCGAATGTCAATATGCTTCGACCGGGAGAATTGAACGTTGTTGCAGCATAAGGCAATTGCACTCTTGTTGTCACAGTACATCGGAATTTTGTTGAAACCTAGACCATAGTCGGTTAATCGTGATCTCATCCAAAGAATTTAAGCACAGCAACCGGACATAGCTATGTATTCTGCTTCCATACTTGAAATTGCAGCGCTTTTCTGCCTTTTCGATGCCCAACTGATTAATCGATCTCCTAGTAGTTGCAATGTTCCACTCGTGCTACGCCTTGTATCTTGACAACCCGCGTGATCCGCATCTGCATATGCCATTAGTGCAATCGAAGAGTCCTTCGAATACCAAAGTCCCCGATTAATGGTTCCTTTAGGATATCGAAAGATCCTTTTAATAGTAGCTAAGTGTAACTCAGTAGGCCTAGTTTGATACCTAGCACACATACATATAGCAAACTGAAGATCAGGTCGACTGGCTGTGATATACAGAAGAGTACCGATCATTCCACGATAAAGTGTCGGATCAACGGCAACTCCATGTGGATCTGCATCAAGCTTATATTTTTCCACCATTGGAGTATCCACGGGGTCGCAAGATTCCATCTTATACTTCTTTAGCGATTCAAGGGCATACTTGGATTAATTGATAAAGATGCCTCTGGGACTCTGAGATATCTGAAGACCTAAGAATAATGATACCTTGCCCATCATTGACATCTTAAACTTGGAAGACATGAGTGTCCCAAACTCGTCCGATAAGGTTTGGGTCGAGGCTGCAAATATAATATCATCAACATATATTTGTACCATAATCATATCTTTACCTCGTTTCTGAATGAACAGCGTGGGATCCACCTTGCCTTTAGCGAAGCCTTGCGTAATGAGGAATTGTGACAATAGATCATACCATGCGCGTGGAGCTTGCTTCAACCCATAGAGAGCCTTCTTAAGCTTGTACACATGATTAGGATATCTAGGATTCACAAAACCATCCGGTTGTTGAACATAGACCTTTTCCTTGATTTCACCATTCAGAAATGCCGTCTTCATATCCATCTGATAGACGATCATATTCATGTGGGCTGCATAAGCGAGGTATAGTCTAATAGCTTCCAAATGGGCAACAGGTGCAAAGGATTCCATAAAGTCGATGCCCAATAATTGCTTGTATCCACGAGCTACTAGTCGAGCTTTGTTCTTTAAAATTCCGCCTAACTCATCTAGTTTCACCTTGTAAACCCATTACAAAGTGAGTAACTGCACTTGATCCGGGCATGGGACAAGTTCCCATACTTCAAGACGTATAAATTCATTAAGTTCTTCTTGCATAGCTTTTATCCAACATGATTGAGTAAAAGCTTGTTGCCATGTCTTAGGTTCAACTTCAGTGAGAAAAGCATCAAAGTGACAAAACAATGCGCTTTCATGTAACTGACTTCGTGTGGATACCAGACGATTAGGGTCACCAATAATAGAATCTATAGGATGACCCTTTGTCCACTTGCTGTCATGTTCACGAATCCGTGGATTGGAGTAAACTGTAGTAGGAGCTTCCTCTGAGGTGGACGACCCGGCTTGATTAGGGTCGGGAATAGGTACACCAAAGAATGGAAGTTCACGCATTTGAGCGAATTCCAAATCGTGATCATCATCATCCTCTTCATCATCAATAGGCATGACATGGGTAGTTGATTCGGGTGTTGGTTGAGAATTACTAGTTGATGGTATATCTAGACCAATTGTAGGTGCAGATGTGTCTGATTGTGCTTCGGTTGCTGGAGCGACAACTTCGGTTACCGGAGCTATTACCTCAAGTTCTGGAGCAACAATACTTGGAGGAGTAAATAATTCATCAAAGAACGGTTGAAACAACGGATCCCAGTCATTCCTAGTAGGTGGTATAAATGATGAAGTAGGGTTGTTTGAGACAAGACCAGAACTAATGTTACTGGGTCCCATTTCATGAAGTGCGGGTTCAGAGCTGCTTTGCTTAGAAGCCATTGCTGTCAGCTCATCAAAATCAACATTCATAGTTTCGAGGATCTTGCGTGAGTTACGGTTGTAGATCCGGTATGCTTTCTTTGCGGGTGCGTAACCAATGAAAATACCAATATCAGCCTTTGGTTGAAGTTTTCCCAAATTGTCACCATCATTATTTGGATAGCAAAGAGAACCAAATACATGAAGATATGATAAATTTGGTACTTTTCCATGGAGAAGCTCATAAGGTGTTTTACCATGGCGTTTACGAATTAGTGACCGGTTTTGGGTGTACACTGCTGTAGATACTGCTTCTGTCCATAAAAACAATGGAGCCTTTGCGTAAATTAACATCGTTCGAGCAACTTCCATAAGTGTGCGATTTCGCCTTTCAACGACACCGTTTTGTTGTGGAGTGCGTGCAACGGATGTTTCATGAGATATGTTAACTTCTTCATAATAATCACGCAAGATTTGATTCACGAATTCGGTTCCATTATCTGTATGAATGCGTCGGACAGTAGTGTTGAGACGCACTTGAATCATCTTGAGAAATCCGATGATGAATTTAGGTGCCTCATTTTTGGCTTTAAGAAATTTCACCCATGTAAACCGAGAGTAATCATCCACAATAGCGAGGATGTACTTTTTGCCACTAAGACTTTCAACACGCATTGGCCCACAAAGATCCATATGAAACAAATAAAGCTTCTCTTGGTTGGTGTCTTCCGTCTTGGGTTTGTAAGATTTCTTAGTGCTTTTCCCCATTGTACATGCGGAACACAAATGATCCTTGTGAAATGAAAGTTTAGGAAGACCACAAACAAGTTCGTTTTTCGCCAAATGATTAATAGCGTCAAAGTTAAGATGAGATAACGGTCGATGCCATAACCATGACTTAGTCTTCGATGCTTTGGAGAGAAGACATACGGGAGAAGCGACCATCATGTCTTGTAGAGACAAAGTGTACAAATTATTTCCTCGAGTACCTTTCAATAAATCAACCCTTCCAAATTGCGTATGAAGCAGGTATGCTCTTGAAAAGCAACTTCTAGGTTTGCATCACAAAATTGTCCCACAGAAAATAAGTTGTGACCGAGACCTTCCACATAATACACTCTCGAAATTATAACATTCCCAATATGATATTCACCATAACCCATTATTTTTGCAATATGATCATTCACAAATCGAACCGTACCAAGAAACTTGCTGACGAAATTTCTGAGCTGAGAGCGATCTCCGGTCATATGCTTGGAGCAACCAGAGTCCAAATACCAGAGAAAAATTTGGAGCACCTGTTTTCAATAACAACAGTAGACAATGCATTGGAAACTATTGGTTCCGGAGTGTTAGAAGATATAGATATAGAATTATCAGAATTGCTAACATTTTTTAGACCCTTAGATTTCCTGCGTTTTCTAATGTGAGTCTTAGCACTAACAGGTTTTACTGTTCCAACTTTCTTAGGTTTTGGATTATTCGCGGGCACTACAGTGGGAGTAGACCTATTTAAAGGGCACTTGGTTCCTACGGTAGTGTCGGTGTTCCTAGTTAAAGGACACGCTTGTGTTTTGGTAGCCTTGGTACTCCTAGTTAAAGGGCACGCTTTCTTCGCTTTAGTGGAAGTGATCCTAGTCAAAGGGCACGTATTTCCTACTATAGTGAAAGTTCTACCGGTGGGGCGCCACATCCAACCAACTTGGGTTAACACTTTCCCAGTCGGTTTCCATTCTAATCCATTTTTCCGGGCATACATCTCATTCACGTGGTCAATAAGGCAAGAATCATGACGACTAGAAAACATACATTCATTGCAATTCCAACATTTCAAATTAGAATTCACACTAGGCTTAAAACGCTACACAACCGCAGAGCCTTTAGGTTTAGCTACATGATTCTTTTTATTCAAAACAGAAATAACATTCCTAGGATGGGCTTCTACTTTCTTCTTCACTTGACTACTAGATGGGGGCAAGATCCTATCATTCTTCTTGTTTCTTTTAAGCTTAGATCTTTGAGCCTTAGTAGTGGTGCTTACTCCTGTAGAAGGCAACACGGGAATATTAGAAGCTGGTTTTGATTCTGCCTTATCTTTAGTGACCAAAGTTTGAGATGGTTTAGTCCTAGGGCCCTTGTTAAGTGGTGTGACGGCTATAAGGTTCCTTTTGATTGCACTAGAGGACGATGCTGAGACAGTGGCTGCGTTATCCACAACATTCTTACCTTTTAGAGTACGAAGTGTTTCCTTTAACTCAGCCAAGACCAGATTCTTATCACAAATTTGTTCCCTCAAATCAGATATTTCCATCGACTTTCGATTCAATTGTTCAATCAATGATTGATTCTGTGTAGTGGTATCAACACATGCGGGCTTTACTGAATCGAAGAGTCGTGTATTTTTCTGTTTTAAGTTATCAACTTTGGACAAAATCTTGGAAACTCGATTATCTAGGTCCAGTTTAAAATTCTCAGTGGCCTCAAGTACGTTCACACAGTTAAGCTCCTTAGATTTCTCTATTTCTATCGGCAAAGATGTAGCAACTTTGTCACTTGGCCGACGCTGTTTTGATTGTAAATTCAATTGAAAATTCTTTTCAAAGTTTTCATCATCGATATTAACACCTTCGAATGACGTTTCAAAGATTTCTTGAATAAATTGTTGCTTGCATTCAAGCGAAATACAATGTGTTTGAATCTCATCAAAACGTTTTGAAAGCGAAGAATATGAGTCTTGAAGCTTTAAAAATTCAGCGTCAGATTCGTGACAATTACTATCTACCACATTATCCACAGATTCAACATTATGCACAATAGAATAATTATCAACACTTTTATTCACACAGACAGAAACTATATCATGAGACATCACTTGCTTCAGAAGCTGATCATTTTGGCGTGAAACCCGTTCTATTTCGAGTAAACTATTTTCAAAAGCATCTTCCATTTCATTGAAAACACGTCTAAGTTCTTCTATTTCCAAAAACAAATCTTGATCAAGATTACTAAGACAAGCCTTAACATTGTCGACAAACGGAACAATTTCATCTCGGAACGCAGCTCTAGTGTGCTCAAATTTCCATTCACCTTCCATTATGGCCGAAGCCGTCGTACGTTCCAAAATGACCTTGTCAAAATCGGCTAAGTGTTGGTGAACCGCATTTAAGTTAACGGACGCCTTGCTTACCGGTGGAATTAACTTTGTTAAATCCGTTTTGACAAGTGTAGGAGACGTACTAGGAAGGTTTTCATTTGACAAACTTTGGGGCACAAGAACTGTCAATTATGCTAATTCCTTTTATAAGCGAATGCGTGTCTTTTTCAAAAATTGATCTTTGTTATGTTGATCATAATCAATTGTATGGAATTTTGAAAGCATTTTAGAATGAGTTTCATCCGCAAGTGATTGTGTCTCCTCAGTACTACGAACAAAAGGTGCTTCTTTCGATTTGCCAATTATGGTCATATCATAAAGACCGGGAATATATTCCTGAGCTTGTTTTGCATAACCGGGATTAGGTGGTAAATCTTGAAGACATTTAAGTTCGAGTTCTTTAAATGATTTAGTTAAAAGATGAACCTTTTCTATGGAAGCGTATTGTTTTAAAAGCTGTTGTTCCTTGAATTTAAGAAGTTTGGTAGCATTAATTTTTTATTCAACCTTTTTAGACTCGAGAGTTTCGAAATCCATTTTAAGTTTCTGAAAATCATTGACAACCGACTCTTTTGCTTTTAATTCATTGGAAAGATTAGCTTTTAATGATTCTATTTCTTTCAAGTGTTCAATCTTTTCAAAACGAAATTGGTCAAATTCAGAACATGTTATTTTCTCTGCTTGAGGGACCATTTCAAAAGTTTTGACTTTTTCTTTATGCAACGCAAGCTCAGCAGTTAGGGTGGAATTGGTATCTACAGATTGTCTGAGGGCCATATGCATCTGATCAATAATATGTTTAGGTACCATGACCAAATCATGTTGAGCATAAGATTCCATACCCGTCGTAGCATTTGGTTGAGGTTCACTCAAATGTGTAGGATTGGGTACCACTTCATTTGAGTTACTAGTTCCCGAATGCTGTTCGAGGTTGTCATTTTCATGCCCAAATTGATGTTGGTTATCATCAATATTATTAGATGTGGTTGGTACCTCACTGACGACATCAGAACCGTAGTGAGAGAGATTAGCAACGAGATCAGCTTGGGCAGAGTGAATGTCATCACAATCCGAATCATATGCATCAAGATCATCTGCTTGATAAGCTGCATTAGAGGTATAAACGACTGCAATGCCTTCAGTATCTGCTGCCCCTGGGTCTGCAAGAAATGCTAACTCCTCTGAATCCAAAATCTTCCCCTTAGATTGAGCATCAACCAAATACATCTTCTCACGAAACCATGCATCATCCCTTCTCCTCTTCGGTTGAGTGCATTCCCTAGCCATATGACCTTGTCCTCGACAATTGTAGCAAGTCACAACCTTTTTAAGACTAATAGGACTTCCATTTCCACTAGCTTGAGAATTCACAGCTTGATTGTTCCCAGTCCTTGTAGGAGGTCCATATGAAGTTTGCCTTCCCTGAATAGGTTGCACTGTCACTTGACCATCTTGAACAGTGGCTTGTTGTCGAGGATTTGAAGAGGTGCGGAGCTGACTGTTTGTTGGTGGAAATCCTCTAGTTGCAACAAGTTTTGACAAGTAAGCAGTGAGATGGTTTAGAACATCAGCTGGCGTATCATTTAGAGTAAAGACCGGTGCTTGGATTGGTGGAAGTTCATTAGAGTAGAAAGCTTGTGCTGGTTGTGCTTGAATAGGAAAGTATCCTTGCTGAGGGGTATAGCCCATTGGAGAAGTGTTGGCTTGTGATGGTGATGTCTGATATGGTGGTTGCGGGGAAAAAGATTGTTGATGAACACTTTGTTGAAATGCTTGATGTGGCATCATTAGTGGTGGATAAGATGGTTGCTGATAGTTGTGTGGTGGTGGCTGCTGCAAGTATGATGGTTGCTGATAAGTATAAGCCATGTTTTGTTGAGAAGCATACATTGCAAGTGGATCATGAACTTGAGGTGTAGACAATCGAGCCTCGATCACATGACATTCGTGTTGTTGAAGAAAGGCTTGAAGTTGATCCACATTGGTGTTATGCAAGTCCTTAGCCAATTTAACATCCGTCACGTATTTTTTCCATTCTGGAGGAAGAGTGTTCAAATACTTGGTGTTCAATTGAAAGGTAGGAATTGCCATGCCATAGATATTAAGCTCATTCAACAATAGGGTAAATCTCAGATAGTAGTCATTGAGAGTCTCCCCTGGCACATAGGCAAACTTATCAAAAGTATCATAAAGCTTACACTCTCGTTCTTGTTTAGTTAACAAGGTGCCTTGCATTAGAACACGAATTCTATCCCATAACTCTTTGGCAACTTTATGTTTGCTGACGAGTTTGTAGACATCTGGAGGAAGGGCTTGGAGAATGATGTTTGTAGCATACTTATCACATTTATCTTGAATCTTCATATCTCCAGTCAATTCACCCGTTGTGCGAAGACGAGTAGTTGTACCTTCCGTCACTGTACCATAATCTAATGGTCCATTGAGCACCGATGCCCAAATAAGATGTCCGTTCTCCTTGTTCAACATATAAAGTTCCATTCGGGAAGTCCAATCCTCGTACATAGACTTCTCCAACATTGGTGGACGATTATCCGTACCCGAGAGGATGGACTTATCCGTAAGAGATGTGTACTCCATTTCAATAAGTTAAGATTTACAAAGTTGATCGATCAATGAAAGAAAGTAAATGTATTTGTTGTTGTGTGTTAAAGCCGAGAAATAACGTTGAAATCCCCTAAATTATGTCCTCGATAAACCAAAAATTCCAAGATGAAATTGCACAATTTTCAAAAACACGTTTTTGAAAAAACTGTTGGATCGCAGTGGGGATCGTACTCAGATCGCACTCGTGGATCGTACCCAACGATCGTGCTCTGATCGCAACGAGTGATCGCACTCACTATGATCGTACCCAACAATCGTGCTCTGATCGCAACGAGTGATCGCACTCACTATGATCGCACTCACTATGATCGTACTCCCAGATCGTATTGCGATCGTACTCCCCTATCCTAGTCAGTGATAATATTCTGATCGTAGCCTTGATCGTACTAAGCTATCGTATTGAAGAGATCGCACTCTGATCGGATTGATGGATCGTACTAAGGATCGTAGTGAGCTATCGAAGTCAAGATCGTAACTTGGATCGTACTAATGATCGCAGTTAGATCGTAACAACAGATCGTGACGATGGATCGCAAGTAGAAACCCCCAGGGTTTATGCAAACACAAAGTCAGATCGTACTAGATACCAACTTACCTTTTGTCTCGAACAGTACACGAACACAAACAATTCAAGATTCTAAGCCAAAAAATGAATCAAACAACCAAAAAAATTTGTGTTTTTAACCCAAATAACAATACCAAATCACTATAACAAGTAATAAGATGAAGTAAATCAAGATTAACCCATAAAAACACAAAAAAAAAAATTGGTTCGTGTGAAAATAGATCAAAAATAGCGAGAGAATCAAGAACACAAACACAAGAACTAAACAATCATCCCATGGCTCTTGATACCATTTGTAGAAATGTAAATCTTGCTTATGTTTTAGAGAGAGAAAGAGATAGAAAGATGGTGGATTACACACAATTCTAGAGAGAGAAACTTAATAAGAACTATGTGAAAAATGATTAACCACACACCCTCTCCATCTAAGGAGAGGGTTTATATACCCAAGCCTTGTGATGGGCTTGGGCTTACAATGTTGGGCCGGCTTACACATGTTGTAGGCTAGGCTTGACTTTGTTTGTTTAATAAAGATATCTAGACTACGAGCTACTACTTAATATATTGTCGGAGTGACCGAATCTTCCTAAATACGTAAAAACGTATTTCCAACAGTTTTTGTGGCCAATTGATATTAATATGTGAACATATCCATTTAGTCACTAAGCCCAACCCATTGAAACATGTATTTTACACACCTAAGTTGTTTGTATTACATCTGCACTTAACTTACTTTCTAAAAAATAATTTTTTGCTTTTATTTAGTTTGCTCTATTTGGAAACTGTCTTGTGACACCCTAGAATCGAGGTCATTAACGATACCCTAAATTACGCTAATTTTTGAAATTTTTGATAAATTATAATTTCTATAATTATAAGTATTTTGGTTAGAGCCGATGTTCGAGGTTATAATTTTTACGGTTGACGTTTTGAGAAGGACGATGACGATTACGATCCCGAGAGATGCCCAATTTTATATAATTTTTGACGATTTATCGATAATGTAATTTTTCGGGAATTTTATTTACGGTACGTGTTAAGTCGAGTCGTGTGAGTTTTATAGCCTTCCAAGTACATTTAAAGTATCCCAAAAATATTTTGGAGCATTCGGGAAGATTTCCGACTCCCGTAAAATTTTCAAAATTGACAAATGGGTCAAACCCGCAAAGTTTTGAGGTTGTTTTCTATTTAAGGACAAAAGAAGCCCAAAATTGCATTTAGGTCCCTCCTAACTAACAAAAAGGGGCAAAGTGGACAAACACACAAACACATACAAAAATTCACAAGAAAAATCAAACACTCCCTCCCTTGTCTCTCTCAAACTCACGGCACACCCCAACCCAACAAAAATCCACCTAAAATCTTTTCTACTTGATTTTTCAAAAATCTAAGGTTAGACCACGCTTAGTTTGGTCATTACCCACCTATTCATGTAATCAAATCCAACATGCATTGATAAAAATTTTTTCAAGATTTTTCATATGATCCAAAATTCGTTTTTGTGGCTATTTGAGCTAATGCATGTTGATGTTTAGTGATATGGAAGTATAAACACCATGAAAACCCACCAAAATTAATTTGGTTGTGGTGATTTGGTCACCCAAACCCCACGGCAAATGGGGGTGTTTGGGGAGCCATGGTGGTTGTTGATCATGCATGTTATTATTGTGTTTGGTTATTTGTTTTATGATGATTTACATAGGTGTTACTACTTGCATGTGTATTTTTCTTTGATCTTGATATTGAGATTGGTTGATCAATAGGGGTAGGATGGAAGTTTGATGCTAGGATATGTTTGGGAAGTCTTAGGATGATGTTTAGTGTTGGTTAGAAGTCTTGAAATCGAGTCTAAGCATGTTTTTGGTATAGTCATTTTTAGGCAGAAACATTTGGTCTATTTTGGAAAAATGATTTTTGTTTCAAGTCTTGAAAACTAAATATAGTGATAGAGGGT
This sequence comes from Glebionis coronaria, assembly GCA_025667525.1. Taxonomy (NCBI): domain Eukaryota; kingdom Viridiplantae; phylum Streptophyta; class Magnoliopsida; order Asterales; family Asteraceae; genus Glebionis; species Glebionis coronaria. The sequence goes on along the minus strand of CM046874.1, from coordinate 627,545,700 downwards.
TTTTCTAGCTTTGATTTGGTATAAGGTAGAGCCCGTGACTCAAAACGAGCTAAAAGTTATGACATTTTAAAGATCGGGTACCGGGAGACGAGGACTTTCACAATCCGAATTTGTGCAAAGTTTTAGTCAAATCCCGAGGGTCACAAGTATAATTTGGTGAATGATCAAGGGTCAAAACTTGGTCCCTAACCTGTACAAATGAGTCTATATGTTGACTTATGAGTCAAGAAAGTCAAAGGTATTTTTCATATAGGTCAAAGTGGTCAAAATTGGTCGAAGCGCAATTTCAGCCCGTAAAATGTAGTCGTGGAAATGAGTTGCGTAACGGGTCGTAAAAGTGAAAACTTTTGTTGGACTTAAAAACATGTTATCTACAGGTCATATAGGATTTTTGGAAATTTTGTCAAATTTTATAAGCATGGTTTAATAAGGTAAAACAGCCCGTACTTTAGTCAAGTACCGGCGAGAACGTGTAAAAATGGACAACGTAGGTTATAAGAACGAATGGAATAAAATGAATGATACTTGTTGTTTTTGTTTTTGGCGTGAGTTATATTGGTCTTAAGTGACTTATATATATGTATTTTATACAGTACCGTAAGTATTTAAATGAGATTACTCATTACGCGTTATTTGTGATAGGTGTTGAATTACCCGGGCATCCGTAACATCGTCAGTGAACACTCCTCGAACTACCGACTACTTAATATCTAAGGTGTGAATTTATAGCCTCGCTTATATTATTTCAAATTGTTTTACCCGCGAGGGAAATGCATGCTAGTTTTTAAAAGGAACGTATATCATGAATGATTATTAGACCCGAAAGTTGCCTTAGAAATTGTGTTGAGTACCAAAGTTGCAAAAGTCCCTAAATTCATGAACTATTAACTATTGTCTTGCCCTTGCGAAGGGGGAAATAGCCGCTTATGCAATTTGTAGTACTACGGGGTTAACGACCCAATGCTAGCCGAGAAGCTGTACTTATAGTAAGTTCTGCGGTAGATTATTTTGTATGAGAAATAAGGTATAATTGCAACTGATGCCTTTAGAGGGGCACTGGTTTCATCTGAATCATGCCGGTATATTTACGCGGGTGATTGAGTTAACGGATTAGTGTCATGAGCTTAAACACAATTGTCAGTATCCTGATTATAGTTTGTTTGATCGACAAGACTATAAATGATCACGAATGGTTTTAATATATATACGTTCAAATGGATTGAAAAACCTATGAATTCCACTCAACGTTTTCGTTGACCAAAATTTTGGCATGTATTTCAGGTAACCGCTGAGCAGTAGGATGGAGCATGCATGGGATGGATGTTGTGTGATCGGCTTGGTGTCCGCTTGTTTTTCCCTCCTTTTCTACTTAAACAATTTTTATGTTTAATGTCATGTGGTTGTAAAACTGAAGTTTTTGGGGTTGAGATTCATGGGGACCGAAACGCTAAACTCTGTGCACTATTTGGGGTTGGAAAAACTGTGGACATGTATTATTTAACAACTTTAAATTTCAATTTTTAAGATGACGTCTTTTTAGCGTCGTTTGATATCTCTTGTGTGCAATGAATACTGTGTAGCACCCATTGTTGTAGTTCCGCTGCGCATAACAATTGTGGGGGTGTTACAGATTGGTAATCAGAGCCACGAGTTATAGAGAACTAGGTCGTTTTTGAAAATCCTAAACTATAACTTTTGGTGTCGTAAGAAAAGGGTCCAAGCACACACAACTATCCTGCATGGCTCCGGTAAGATTTATTGTTGTATTTATGGCATTTGACGTATACTTTTGAGTAAAGTATATATGTGGGTAATTATTATATAAGTATGGAATTACTTTATGTAGACGTTAAATTTTACGTGAAATATCCGACATCGTAATTTTCGTATTAATCATGCATGAGCATCATATTATTACATTTCGGGCATATGTACCACCTTTGCATTGCATTTGCATGCATATAATTATAATTATTGTATAATTACTTATGTACCCTCCGAAATTCGCTGTTATTGCAGGAATGGCCGAGGTACCACCCAACGATAACGGGAACGATTACGTCGTAGGTCACGAAGGGGGACCGTTACCTCCGAACCCGCCGGACAATAATAATGGATGGATCGCTCCAGAAGACGAAATAGGACCGGAAAATGACAATGGCGAAAGTGAGGTGGATAATTTCAGCATGAGTAGTGACGACAATGAGGATTCCGAAGAAGAGCCCGAGGAGCTATTGGATGATGGCATTCCCGAGGATGCCGTAGGCCAGACCGAACCCGACTTGTTTCAAACCCCGAGTTCGCCGAAGGGTTATGAGGTACCACCGACCGGTCGTTATGAGCAGCAACCTTTTGATCGCCCGATGGACAATAGTAATGGGAGCAGTGGAGAGTCATCCAAGTCGCCATCGATTCATGAGAATATTGCAAGGGTCTATTTTCCGAGACCGAGTCACTACTGGGATCCCGCAGGTCGTTTGGGGAGGATGGAAAGGTTAATGTATGAGCGGTTTGTAGTTGAGACTAGGGTGATTAAGAAGTTTGATAAGACTGAGAGGGAGCATCAAAGATTGTTGGAAAGGACTTCAAGGATTGCGTATGATGGGATGATGAACGCAAGTGCCATCAACAGTTTGAAATCAATGGTTGCAAATTTAAGTGCTAGTCTTGACCGTGTGAGGGAAGACCAGATGAGGTTGTCGAGGATGCAGAGTTGGGAGCATCGTGTGAGGGATTCATTGCCCCCGGATTGGAGATTCGTGGACGATGTGGAGATGGAGGCGAATGACTTCATGGTTCAGCCGCCTACTGGAGGTGCTTGTACTTCGGTGGGAAGTCAAGGAGCGATTGAGCATGGATCCACATCAGGGACGAAAAAGGAAACAGAATGTGGGCCAGATGAGAAAGGAAAGGGAAAAGTGGATGATGTGGACGAGGACGTGAGTGATGAGGAAACCGAGGACGACGACGAGCCGCCATCCAAGAGGCCGTGTGGATCACCACATGCCTAGTTACTTGTTTTGTATTTTTCTTTGATCATTGTAATAGAACTATTTTAGACCTTTGTATGATGGTATTATGACGAGAAACTCAAGTACTTGATGTTTTGTGGTGAATGATTGTAGTGGCATTACTTGTCACGATTTTGGTTAACTATCAATACAATCTATGTTACCTTTCATGATCTGTGATATGTCTTAAATTTGATCTTTTGTGGTGTGAATTGATGAATATTAGTAACTCCGTAGTGATGTGTCGTTGTATGTATTTTATGTCTGGGAAACTTGATATGAATACTTACATTGTTTTTCTATTTTTCTTGTCTTGCAGAAAGAGATATTCGATAAAACAATGCCTCCAAAGTTGACTGCCGATCGTGTTAACAACATGATTCAGGAAGCGATAGCTAATGCGTTGGAAGCAGACCGAGCTGGGAGAAATCAGGATCCAGGAAGGAACGCGGGGAGACAACCAGCCCCGAGAGTGTGTACCTATTCAAGCTTTATGAAGTGCGGTCCTACGCAGTTCCGTGGATCGGGTGGAGCACTAGAACTTAGACGGTGGTTGGAAAAAGTTGAGAGTACGTTTGAGATCAGTGGTTGTGCAGAGGCGGATAAGGTAAAGTTTGCAGCAGCTACGTTTCTGGATGATGCGTTAAGCTGGTGGAACACCCAGGTAGCTACGGTGGGATTGGCTGTGGCAAATGCGAGAACGTGGAATGCGACCAAAGCTTTGTTGACAAAGAAGTTCTGCCCAGAGGAGGAATTGGGGCAATTGGAGGACGAATTGAGACATTTGACCTTAAGGAACAACGATATAGCTGCTTACACCAGGAGATTCAATGAGTTAAGTCTTTTGTGTCCGGACATATTTGCCAATGACGCCAAGAAAATGAAGCAGTATATTAAGGGTTTATCTAGCAACATCAAGGGTGAAACAACTTCGTCGAAACCTGGAACGTTTGACGAGGCGGTTCAAATGGCACACGCTTTGATGGACGTTAAGCTTCAGGATAAGCAGAATTACATTGCTGAGGGTAACAAAAGAAAATGGGAGGCAGCACAAGGTAATCAATCCCAAGGCCAGAACCGAGGAGGAAATCGAAACAACCAAGGGCCGAACCGTAATCAGCAGTTTAATCAGAGAAGGAACGAAGGAATGAGGGCCGTGACAAACCCTAGAGGTGTGAAAGTGAACCCCCATTGTGGAAAGTGCAACTTGTATCATGTTGGAAACTGCCCGCAGGCATGCGGCAAGTGTGGAAAGGCAGGTCATAGGACTGCTAGTTGTCGAATGGGAGGAGTAGCCACTGGGGCTAATGCTATCAGGATGAGAGGATGTTATAGCTGTGGAGAAAGGGGGCATGTGCAAGCAAATTGCCCGAAGACAGGGAACAGACGGGGAGGAAATAATGCGGCAGCTGTGTATCAAGTGGGAACTGCTGATAAACCACAAGGTCCCAATGTGGTTACCGGTACGTTTTTGCTAGACGCTTGTTATGCTAGTATTTTATTTGATTCTGGCTCCGACAAGAGTTTTGTAGACGTTAGATTTAGTCGTCATATCGATAGAGAACCGGTATTGTTAACGACTAGTTATAATGTTGAATTAGCCGATGGAAAAATTGTTAGTACGAATTCTATACTGAAAGGGTGTACCTTGAAGTTAGGAAACTACGCTTTTAAAATCGACTTGATGCCTATAGAGCTAGGATCGTTTGACGTGATTGTGGGAATGGATTGGCTAATGGCGCATAGTGCTACAATCGTCTGTGGTGAGAGATTGGTGCAGATTCCGCTGAGGAATAGGGTTTTGACGGTAAAGGGAGACGAATGCACTTCTCGTTTGAAGGTGATTTCGTGTTTGAAGATGATGAAGTACGTAGAGAGCGGATGCGATGTGTTTTTGGCACAAGTTTCGAGCGATGGTGATGTAGAGGCGAGGATTGAAGAGGTACCAATTATTCGCGAGTATCCGGACGTTTTTCCAGACGAGTTGCCAGGTTTACCGCCTAATCGTGAGGTCGAGTTTCGAATTGATTTAGTGCCAGGAGCTGCGCCGGTTGCACGTGCACCTTATCGCTTAGCACCATCTGAGTTAAAGGAGTTATCGGATCAACTGAAGGAGTTGATGGACAAAGGATTTATTAGGCCGAGCTCATCACCTTGGGGAGCGCCAGTGTTGTTCGTAAAGAAGAAGGATGGTTCGTTTAGAATGTGTATTGACTATAGAGAACTCAATAAGCTGACGGTTAAGAATCGGTACCCATTACCGAGGATTGATGATTTGTTCGATCAATTGCAAGGGTCCAGTGTATACTCAAAGATCGATTTAAGATCAGGGTATCATCAACTGCGTGTAAGAGAGGAGGATATTCCTGTAACTGCCTTTCGTACGCGGTATGGACACTTTGAATTTCGAGTGATGCCGTTTGGGTTGACTAACGCGCCTGCTGTATTCATGGATCTTATGAATCGCGTGTGCAAGCCGTATCTAGATAAGTTTGTTATTGTTTTCATCGACGACATACTTATTTACTCTAAGAGTAAGGAGGAGCACGAGAAGCACCTGAGAAAGATTTTGGAGTTGTTAAGGAAGGAGAAGCTGTATGCAAAATTCTCTAAGTGTGAGTTTTGGTTGGAATCAGTGCAGTTTCTAGGTCATGTGATTGATAAGGAAGGAGTTCGTGTAGATCCTGCTAAGATCGTAGCAATCAGGGAATGGTCAGCACCGACGACGCCGACTGAAGTTCGACAATTTTTGGGTTTAGCTGGGTACTATAGAAGGTTTATTGAAGGATTTTCGTTGATTGCGAAACCATTGACGCGGCTTACCGAGAAGAATAGGGTGTATGAATGGGGAATTGAGGAAGAGCTTGCTTTCGAAACGCTCAAGGATAAGTTATGTTTCGCGCCGATTTTATCATTGCCTGAAGGAACCGAAGACTTCGTGGTGTATTGTGATGCGTCTCGTAAGGGTTACGGAGCAGTATTAATGCAACGTGAAAAGGTGATAGCTTACGCGTCGAGGCAATTAAGGAAGAACGAGGAGAACTACACGACGCACGATTTGGAATTAGGAGCGGTAGTTTTTGCGTTGAAGCTGTGGAGACACTATCTGTATGGGACAAAGTGTGTTGTATTCACTGATCACAAGAGTTTGCAGCACATTTTAGATCAAAAGGAGTTGAATATGCGACAAAGACGATGGGTTGAACTACTGAGTGATTACGACTGTGAAATTCGCTATCACCCTGGGAAGGCGAATGTTGTAGCGGATGCATTGAGTAGGAAGGAGCGGGAGAAACCTTTGAGGGTTAGAGCTTTAGTGATGAGTGAGAGCGTTGACTTAACCGAAACCATACTGAAGGCTCAGGAGAGAGGATTGATGAAAGGGAATGTTGAAGCCGAGAATTTGGGACGAATGTTGAAACCTCTTTTCGTGATTAGGTCTGACGGACTAAGATATTTTGAGAATCGAATTTGGTTACCATTGTGTCCATCTGAGGAAGGAAAGCCTGGAGTTCGAGAATTGGTTATGAATGAGTCGCATAAGTCGAAGTATTCGATACATCCTGGATCGGATAAGATGTACCACGACCTGAAGAAAGTTTATTGGTGGCCGAATATGAAGGCAGATATTGCTCGTTACGTCAGTAAGTGTTTGACTTGCGCGAAGGTTCAGGCAGAACATAAGAAACCATCTGGATTGTTGGTACAACCGGAAATCCCAGAATGGAAATGGGAGAAAATCGCAATGGATTTTGTGACGGGTTTACCTAGGACTCCTAGTGGATGCGATATGATATGGGTAATTGTGGACAGGTTGACGAAATCTGCTCATTTCTTACCTATGAAGAAGACGGACAGCATGGAAAGACTCGCCAGCGTGTACGTGAAAGAGATCGTCTGTAGACATGGAGTGCCGTTATCGATCATTTCGGATCGCGACAGTAGATTTACGTCGGAATTTTGGAGATCGCTTCAACGTGCGATGGGCACTGAACTGAGTTTAAGCACGGCTTATCACCCGGAAACTGACGGCCAGAGTGAACGAACGATTCAAACGATGGAGGACATGCTCCGAGCGTGCGTGATTGATTTTGGAGGAAGTTGGGAACGCCACTTGCCTCTGGTGGAATTTTCGTACAATAATAGTTATCATGCGAGTATCAAAGCAGCACCGTTCGAAGCATTGTATGGAAGGAAGTGTAGATCGCCCGTGTGTTGGAGTGAAGTAGGGGAAAGTCAATTGACTGGACCCGAAATGGTTTTAGAAACGACAGAGAAGATCGTGCAGATCAAGAACCGACTACTTGCTGCGAGAAGCCGACAGAAAAGTTATGCTGATAACCGAAGGAAACCGTTGGAGTTTGAAGTTGGAGATATGGTTATGCTCAAGGTATCGCCATGGAAGGGTGTAATTCGTTTTGGAAAGAAAGGAAAGTTGAGTCCGAGGTATATTGGACCGTTTAAGATCGTTGAACGAATTGGACCAGTAGCGTACAAGTTAGAATTGCCGACCGAGCTTAGTGCTATTCATGACACGTTCCACGTATCGAACCTGAAGAAGAGTTTGGCGGACAAGGAATTGGTGATTCCTTTGGACGAGATTCGACTAGACGACAAAATGCACTTTGTGGAAGAACCTGTGGAAATCATGGACCGGGAGGTCAAGCGGTTGAAGCATAGTAGGATTCCCATTGTGAAGGTCCGATGGAATTCTAAGCGTGGACCGGAATACACCTGGGAACGTGAGGACTTTTTCAAGGAAAGGTATCCTCATTTGTTCCAGTAAGACGAAATGTGAGCCCAAGAAGAGGCGAGCGCCGGGACGTCGCTCTCTTTAAGGAGGGGTGGATGTGACACCCTAGAATCGAGGTCATTAACGATACCCTAAATTACGCTAATTTTTGAAATTTTTGATAAATTATAATTTCTATAATTATAAGTATTTTGGTTAGAGCCGATGTTCGAGGTTATAATTTTTACGGTTGACGTTTTGAGAAGGACGATGACGATTACGATCCCGAGAGATGCCCAATTTTATATAATTTTTGACGATTTATCGATAATGTAATTTTTCGGGAATTTTATTTACGGTACGTGTTAAGTCGAGTCGTGTGAGTTTTATAGCCTTCCAAGTACATTTAAAGTATCCCAAAAATATTTTGGAGCATTCGGGAAGATTTCCGACTCCCGTAAAATTTTCAAAATTGACAAATGGGTCAAACCCGCAAAGTTTTGAGGTTGTTTTCTATTTAAGGACAAAAGAAGCCCAAAATTGCATTTAGGTCCCTCCTAACTAACAAAAAGGGGCAAAGTGGACAAACACACAAACACATACAAAAATTCACAAGAAAAATCAAACACTCCCTCCCTTGTCTCTCTCAAACTCACGGCACACCCCAACCCAACAAAAATCCACCTAAAATCTTTTCTACTTGATTTTTCAAAAATCTAAGGTTAGACCACGCTTAGTTTGGTCATTACCCACCTATTCATGTAATCAAATCCAACATGCATTGATAAAAATTTTTTCAAGATTTTTCATATGATCCAAAATTCGTTTTTGTGGCTATTTGAGCTAATGCATGTTGATGTTTAGTGATATGGAAGTATAAACACCATGAAAACCCACCAAAATTAATTTGGTTGTGGTGATTTGGTCACCCAAACCCCACGGCAAATGGGGGTGTTTGGGGAGCCATGGTGGTTGTTGATCATGCATGTTATTATTGTGTTTGGTTATTTGTTTTATGATGATTTACATAGGTGTTACTACTTGCATGTGTATTTTTCTTTGATCTTGATATTGAGATTGGTTGATCAATAGGGGTAGGATGGAAGTTTGATGCTAGGATATGTTTGGGAAGTCTTAGGATGATGTTTAGTGTTGGTTAGAAGTCTTGAAATCGAGTCTAAGCATGTTTTTGGTATAGTCATTTTTAGGCAGAAACATTTGGTCTATTTTGGAAAAATGATTTTTGTTTCAAGTCTTGAAAACTAAATATAGTGATAGAGGGTTTTTCTAGCTTTGATTTGGTATAAGGTAGAGCCCGTGACTCAAAACGAGCTAAAAGTTATGACATTTTAAAGATCGGGTACCGGGAGACGAGGACTTTCACAATCCGAATTTGTGCAAAGTTTTAGTCAAATCCCGAGGGTCACAAGTATAATTTGGTGAATGATCAAGGGTCAAAACTTGGTCCCTAACCTGTACAAATGAGTCTATATGTTGACTTATGAGTCAAGAAAGTCAAAGGTATTTTTCATATAGGTCAAAGTGGTCAAAATTGGTCGAAGCGCAATTTCAGCCCGTAAAATGTAGTCGTGGAAATGAGTTGCGTAACGGGTCGTAAAAGTGAAAACTTTTGTTGGACTTAAAAACATGTTATCTACAGGTCATATAGGATTTTTGGAAATTTTGTCAAATTTTATAAGCATGGTTTAATAAGGTAAAACAGCCCGTACTTTAGTCAAGTACCGGCGAGAACGTGTAAAAATGGACAACGTAGGTTATAAGAACGAATGGAATAAAATGAATGATACTTGTTGTTTTTGTTTTTGGCGTGAGTTATATTGGTCTTAAGTGACTTATATATATGTATTTTATACAGTACCGTAAGTATTTAAATGAGATTACTCATTACGCGTTATTTGTGATAGGTGTTGAATTACCCGAGCATCCGTAACATCGTCAGTGAACACTCCTCGAACTACCGACTACTTAATATCTAAGGTGTGAATTTATAGCCTCGCTTATATTATTTCAAATTGTTTTACCCGCGAGGGAAATGCATGCTAGTTTTTAAAAGGAACGTATATCATGAATGATTATTAGACCCGAAAGTTGCCTTAGAAATTGTGTTGAGTACCAAAGTTGCAAAAGTCCCTAAATTCATGAACTATTAACTATTGTCTTGCCCTTGCGAAGGGGGAAATAGCCGCTTATGCAATTTGTAGTACTACGGGGTTAACGACCCAATGCTAGCCGAGAAGCTGTACTTATAGTAAGTTCTGCGGTAGATTATTTTGTATGAGAAATAAGGTATAATTGCAACTGATGCCTTTAGAGGGGCACTGGTTTCATCTGAATCATGCCGGTATATTTACGCGGGTGATTGAGTTAACGGATTAGTGTCATGAGCTTAAACACAATTGTCAGTATCCTGATTATAGTTTGTTTGATCGACAAGACTATAAATGATCACGAATGGTTTTAATATATATACGTTCAAATGGATTGAAAAACCTATGAATTCCACTCAACGTTTTCGTTGACCAAAATTTTGGCATGTATTTCAGGTAACCGCTGAGCAGTAGGATGGAGCATGCATGGGATGGATGTTGTGTGATCGGCTTGGTGTCCGCTTGTTTTTCCCTCCTTTTCTACTTAAACAATTTTTATGTTTAATGTCATGTGGTTGTAAAACTGAAGTTTTTGGGGTTGAGATTCATGGGGACCGAAACGCTAAACTCTGTGCACTATTTGGGGTTGGAAAAACTGTGGACATGTATTATTTAACAACTTTAAATTTCAATTTTTAAGATGACGTCTTTTTAGCGTCGTTTGATATCTCTTGTGTGCAATGAATACTGTGTAGCACCCATTGTTGTAGTTCCGCTGCGCATAACAATTGTGGGGGTGTTACATGTCTTTTTCCCACATTTAAATTTATACGGCTTATATGATATTTAGATTTCAAATGTAACTCGATTGGCTTTATTTGAGTTTTTTAGGTATCATTTTTTAAAATTGTTTATGTTTGTGGTCAAGAAGGTCATTAAAACTTCAAAAAAATTAATGACATCAATTTTTGTCTTATTGGATCGATAACACAACAAGCTAACCCCAGAAACCCGACCCGAGAAAACCTAATTCCGAAAAACCAAATGTATTGATACGTCTACTAAAATTGTGTATACCTTATTTCGAATTTCTAGATTCATCACTGATCTAAAAGTCGTGACAAATTTCGTACGCGCCTTGTCCTTTAAACAAACCAACCCTATCCCAACACCAACACTACATCCTAAACACTTATAAACAACCTATATGCAATGCCCAAGTGCCCAAGTACAAAGTTATAAGTTGGTTAACAAAAGTAACAATTTGATTTTTCTCAAAAATCAAGTACGATGTAACGCATAGGTATGCACGTCTCGTAACGATATATGATTTTATAGACCCAAAGTAAATTAAAATAATACACAGACGATCTTTAAGGTTTGCATTAACTTACATATTTGATTATTTCACTTTTTTCTAACTTCGGTAGTGTTAATTCTCAACCCATAACAGTGAGAGTCGTTTGACCAAACAGACGTCTTGTTAAGCTGTTAAATTATCATATGTTTCATACACGTGAGGGTACCTTTAGTGTTGTTCTTTCACTTTTCATTCTCTATTGTTCTTTACAATATCTCTCTTCATAAATATAACAAGAAAGGGGATCCTTTAGCCCCCAAAAATGTTAGTTTAAAAAAGAAGGACGTAGTGGGCGTTTAGTTTGGCTTATATAACGTAAACATATTTCGGCTTATATAATATAAGTTTTAATTTTATGGCTTATTTGAAAACTTATGAGCATATATAAGTTTAATATATCATTATAAACCTATATAAGCCCTTAAGTCGCAAAATAAGTCATAAAATTAGAGCTTATGTTATATAAGTTATAAATAAGCCATATTTCAACTTACATTCATAAACATAAAATTTTTTGTAACAACTTGAATTTTCGCGTCTATTTTAATAAGACGTGCCCGTTGTAAGACGTTTCTCTAGTTAACATTTTGTGTCGGTTATTAAAGTTTATTAAACCTTCGAGAATACACGTATCCACACTAGTCTAAGTATTGCAATTTAAACTCCGTAACATTGATTGTTATTAAGCATCAACACATCTAAGGATTTACATCCGTCTTAAATAACCCTTGGTGGGTCGAGTGTTGCTTACGGACCGAGTATTACTGCTGGACCGTGGATTGCTAGTGGGTCGAATGTTGCTAACCATAATGGACAGAAAATATATATATGGTAATGTACAAAATTTTCAAAATATGAAATGGGAAAACAAAACTTTATAAACTCTGTGACAATTTTGAGTGTCACAACTCAGTCAAACCAAGTCAAACTAAACATATAATAAGCTTCCACTAACCATATCAATCCAACACATTTGCCTAAAATACCTAATATGGGTATGTCACAAGACACCCAAAACTGGATTTAGACTAACCCTATGCTAAAAATACTAGTTAAGTACCAGCCTCTCCTTCACAGCCTCAACACAACTTCAAACCACCACACAATCTAAGAATTTCAAAAATTAGTTCCTGCTTACATCAAGCAGTGTTAGTTACAAATTTTGGGCAAACTACACCAAAGAAATTGAGGTTTGAGCACCCCAGCCGAGCCACTCCATCACTTCTGTCCGGATACACCAAGCCGCAAACCTCCCTCATTGTGAGTACTTTGCACCATTCTTTTTATTTTGCATCCATACTAGAATGTCGCCAAACAAAACCTGCAAAAATAAACGAACGAGATTAGTCATATAGAAAAGTCTTACATGATTTGTAATAGATTAACATAATATTGGTAATAACACATATCAACCCACTGTAAATTCATACCGAGACTCTAATCACATTTTTAACTTATTAACAATGGCAAATAAACCAAGTATACCCATCACAAGTCAAACCCTAATCGAACCATCATGAACCAACCGACCAAGACCCAAACGTTACTAATAACCAACAAAAACATGTAATTAATATCACACCTTGCACAGAAACATCACCCACACATAGATAATCAATCGGTTATGAAAACCCCCAAATATTACAAAACCTAAATTTTATTAAACACCTTAAAACCCTAGTTAAACGTTAATTAAATGTAAATCTACCATTTAATTAGACAATTAAACAAGATTTGATGAAACCCTAAAAGTCAACGAAACCCTAAAACTATTAATCGGTCAAATCAATTCAATTAACATGATTTAATTAATAGAAACGTTAATTTAAAACGTGAATACACAAGATCTATTAAAACCCCAAAATTTCCAGAAACCCTAATTTGTAGATTTAACAAATCCGAGTCAAACCCATCTAATTGAGGTCGAATTAAACGTTTTTATGACAAGGAATCCAGGTATTTACGAAGTACTATAAGAAAAACACAAGATTTCGATTTATATAAAAACTAAACATAAATCAAACTTATCTTTTAATGAAAAGGACCATAGATAATCAACGAACATCATCAAGAATCGGAGTTAGGATCGAAAGAGATGAAACCCAGATTATACGAATCAAGAACCCAACCAAAAACATCATCTCATGGTGAATATGAATCGCATGTGTTAATAAACGAGGCTAGAATAATAAGATATGTATTAGGATTGAAGGACTTGATCAAATAAAACCCAGAATAAGTATGAGTTAGGGAGAGAGAGAGTTTGGGCGGTGTGTTTGAGAAGTGTATGTTTTTGAGACGCGTAACTCATACAGACAGATAGTATAACTCTATGTCCCCCCTCTCTCACTTTGTTTTTAACGCCCCATGGGCTGGGCCAAAACCAGCATGGGCCAAGAATAATAAGTAATGGAATTGTGTTGGATCATGGACTCTCATGTGGGCCAGACTAATAAACCTTGTGGGCTGAGTTACATACTTGGGCTGGATAACTAAAAACTGGGTTGTGTAAGCCCAATAATAAACTTGTTAATACCCAGTTTAAATGTAAAGCCCACTAAAAATGTAAGTTTGTTTTTGAGTCATTTTAAATAAAAACGCAACGTCAAATACTTAGGACATCATGCAGTTTATTTATGCACTATTCGTTTTGTAACACGGTCGATACTTAACTAGGTCATGGATAACGTGGGCGTATTCTTGAGCTCTCTTGCATTTCATCCATTTGCTTAACTAACGAGGTGAGTTTATAGCCCCACTTTTAATTGCTTTTAACTCTTTGGGGTGAGAACATTGCTTGTTTTTACGGATGAACATAAGTACCTTAAAACTCATACGTGCCTACATGATGTCTAAGTAGCGATACCCCTAGATGCTTTAGCCCACTATCATGAACCGTTAATTACTTTGTGTAAGCGCAAATATTATGGATAGATCTATTGGGATTCGCCTCCCTATCTAATGTTGGTTGTGTGACCAAATTGGGTACAAATACATTTGAGGTTGTTACGGATACTTTGGGGTAGTATTTTATTGGGCTTTCATATTATGTTGCTAGTATGGTTAACGCTTCGGTGTCATGAGCTTAGACGTAGGATATCGTGAACGTATGCCATTTTGATAATAATCTTGTATTTGTTATAAGATTATTTGTTGGTTGCCTAACTAAAATCTCATGGTTCATCACACTACTTATACTTAAACCTATAAACTCACCGACCTTTGTGTTGACGTTTTAGCAATGTTTTTCTCAGGTGTCAAGGCGGAGGAGTGACGTGGTTGTGCTATGGAGATTAATAAAAATTATCATGATTTAACTTTGAGACTTGCTCTGGATGTATGACATTTGAAAACTTCATTTATGCTATTATGATGTGTAAAACAATTTTCTTTGGGACCAATTCTATTTTTATGCTTTATGAATGAAAAATGACTTTTCTTAGTTATTCTTGTATCTATGTCTCTTGGTTGTCATGATAGTCACATCCTCGTGTAATTGTACACGTGGGCCAAATTGAGGGTGTGACAGATTGGTATCAGAGCCATGGTTATAGAAAACTAGGTTACTTTTATAAAAATCATTTTTACAAAGGTTTTTGTCAAAAATGAAATTTTGGAAAAAGAGTAATACTAGAATATAACTACCTCCATCTCCATAGACCACATCACTTCTCGCATTCGACAAGTAAGTTGTAACTTTAAGTTGTATCATTTCATTGCTCTTAGTACTCTACTAAGTAAATTGCTAAAAGTATCAAGTAACGTAATTTATGACTATATGCTAAATGGTTTGTGCCATGCTACGTGAATCAAAATTGATGTTTATTTCGACACTACGTGAAACTCTATGCTTAATGGTTTGTGCCATGCTATACGAATACAAAATCGAATTTTATTTCGACACTACTTGAAACTACAGGCTTAAAGGTTTGTACCATACTATACGAATACAAAATTGAATTTTTTTTCGACACTACTAGAAACTTTATGCTAACTGGTTTGTGCCATGTTACGTGAATGAAAAATTGATACTATTTTGATATTTCTTGAAAACCCTACGTTAAATGGTTTGTGCCATGTTACGTGAATGCAAAAATTGATGCTATTATACTTCTTGAAAACCCTACGTTAAATGGTTTGTGCCATGCCATGCGAATAGAATATTGATCTTGTATCAACATGACTAAAATTTATTTTTGTGCTAAATGGTGTGTGTCATGACAAACTAAAACTACAACATATTGCAAAATCGATTAGTTCTTACACATGCCTTTCTTGTTTTGGCAGTGACATGTCTATCTCGTCCGAAGATTCGTTGTACTACTTGAGCTCATCTACGGATGAAGCACGACGCGGATCCTCTACTAGTGGTGCTTCGCCCTTATCATCCACTCGAGGAGAGCCAAGTGCTCGTGCGCCTACTCGCTCTTCGCCACCGCCACTCATTTGCTACACAAGGCGTGGCAAGGCGCCCATGGTTCCTCCATCCACATCCTCATCTCATGCCCCTAGGGCCCCTCGCCAAAACCGTACCGCGAGGATGTCAGTGAGAGGTTCTATGATTGGGAAGAAGTGGCCCTAAGACATGTGAGCTCTACCCGCACTACCCATAAGTTTTCGAAGTCACCATCCGTGAGAGTGCCCCCAAGGCACAATGCCTCTTTTAGACCTACTATGCCCATGCCACCCCCACCTTGCGGCCTTAATGGAGCCAAATGCTCCGCGGCCGCCGAGGCTCGTGGAATGCCCCTTTATCGTTTTGCTAGGCTTGCTACATTACGAGGCAAGGTGACCCACGTGCTTCGTAATTTGGGTGGTTTGTCTCATGAGTCATTGGTTCGACTCGAGACTTGTTACGAGGCGGTCATCGCGGGTTTGGGTAGGAATGGCCCACCCCCACCCGACCATTTCGCGGGATTAGCTAGGAGGGTCGAGGACCAACATTACGAGATCGGGGATTTGCGCACCCTTCTACATAGGGAATTGATTGATTTATCCGAGAGGATTGCCGCCTTTGAGCACCGTTTCTATTAGATTTATGACGATGGCACCAAAAACCCGCAAGAATAGAGCCGACCCGACTTCGGCCGCACCCATCACTATCGACCCATCGGTGTCGAGCCAAATGATAGCCGATGGAGTTGCCGCCGCCCTTGCCGCCAACGAGACAAATCCAAGCACACAAGAGGAAACTAATCAAGTGCCAATTCCGGTACCTCCTACTCGTGCGTACTCGTACAAGGAGTTTTGCTCATGATTCACTAGCACCTTTAATGGCACCGAAGGTGCCGTGGGCCTTGCACGATGGATTGAGAGACTCGAATCTCAATTTAGCGTGAGTAATGTCGCCGAAGGTGACAAGGTGAAGTTTAGCTCTAGCACTTTGATTGATGGTGCATTGACTTGGTGGAATATTCATGTGAAAGCCATCAGTTGGGAAGCGACCAATGCTACTCTTTGGGCTCATTTCAAGGGAATGCTCCTAAAAAAGTATTGCCCTAGGAATGAAATGAAAAGATTGGAAGCCGAGTTGTGTAACCTCCGTGTACATGGAGTTAACTTGATGGCTTACACTCAACGATTCCAAGAGTTGAGATTGATGTGTCCCGAAATGATACCAAATGAGACACGAGCCGTGGAAAGATTCATCGTTAGACTACCACCTTCTATCCGAGGAGATGTCATCTCTTCAAGACCCAATGATTTGAATGAAGCCATTGAAATGGCGAATGGTTTGATGGACTCTGTCACCTTGGAAAGTGGTGATAATAAACGGAAATGGGAAGGGAACCTTGGCCCCAATCATGGTGACCACCCTAACAAACGCCAAGATGTGGTAAAGGTGTTCAATGTGAACGGTGGATCCGGTTACCAAGGAAATCTACCCTTTTGTGGTAAGTGTGGCAAACACCACAATGGTGCATGTGGAGGCACGTGTCACAATTGTGGGAAACCCGGCACTTCGCCAAGGATTGTCGTAGTGCACCGAAGCCCACGAACCAATGGACTCCTATCGCTCCAAATGCTCAATACGCGGATGTCACTTGCTATGGTTGTGGCAAAAAAGGTCACTTTAAGAATAGGTTTCCTAAAGCTACCACTCAAGGCCGAGGAAACCAAATCCGAGGCAACAACAACAACAACCAAGCTCGTCAACAACCTCGTCAAAATCATGGAAATCCTAATGGTCTGAACAATGGGAATCAAACGGGAGCACCGGGACGTATGTACGCTTTATGTGCCGAAGCGGCCATCCAAGACAACAACGTGGTCACCGGTACGTTCCTTATCAATAACATCTATGCTTCCGTATTATTTGATTCTGGTGCCGATAGAAGTTTTGCATCCATTGCCTTTAGTGAACTATTAAATGTGAAACCCACTCCGTTAGATGTCGACTATAATGTGGAATTAGCCAATGGTAAATCGATCACTACGAACACCGTACTTAAGGGTTGCACCTTAAGTCTCCAAAATATCCCTTTCATCATCGACCTTTTACCTATCGAACTTGGAAGCTTTGACGTTATCGTTGGTATGGATTGGCTATCCAAGTACCATGCGGAGATAATTTGCCACGAAAAACAAGCCCGTGTTCCCTACGAAATCCGAACTTTAACCATACTTGGTGAAAAGAACGGTGCGAAAAGCCGGCCTAGTTTAAATGTCATCTCATGTACTAAAACCCAAAGGTACATCGAAGAAGGTCGTCCTATTTTCCTTATTCAAGTTACTAGTAAAAACAAAGTCGAACCGAAGGAGAAGAAAATTGGAGACGTCCCAAATGTGTGTGACTTTCCCGAAGTTTTTCCCAAAGACATACCCGGATTACCTCCACTTCGTCAAGTAGAATTTCACATCGAACTAACTCCCGGAGCCGCACCCGTTGCAAGAGCACCTTATCGACTAGCGCCCGCCGAAATGAAGGAATTAGCCGATCAACTAAAAGAGCTTACCGACAAAGGATTCATAAGACCGAGTTCCTCACCTTAGGGAGCCCCAGTTTTATTTGTGAAAAAGAAAGACGGATCGTTCCGCATGTGCATCGATTATCGCGAATTGAACAAACTCACTATAAAGAATCGTTACCCTTTACCAAGGATCGATGATTTGTTTGATCAACTTCAAGGTTTGAGCATTTATTCCAAGATTGACCTTAGGTCGGGTTATCATCAACTTAGAGTCCGAGAAGAAGACATTTCCAAGACGTCGTTTCGAACCCGATACAGTCATTTTGAATTTCAAGTTATGCCATTTGGGTTAACCAATGCACCCGCGGTATTCATGGACCTTATGAACCGCGTGTGTAAACCTTATTTGGACAAGTTCATGATTGTGTTTATTGACGATATCCTTATCTACTCTCGTAGTAAGGAAGAACACGAGGAACATCTAAAGAAAATTTTGGAATTGTTGAAACAAGAACAATTATATTCCAAATTTTCAAAGTGTGAATCTTGGATTCACACGGTACAATTCCTTGGACACGTGATCGATAGTAGTGGTATCCATGTGGATCCCGCTAAGATCGAAGCGGTAAAGGATTGGGCGACTCCTACGACTCCTACGGAGATTCGCTAATTCCTTGGACTTGCCGGTTACTATAGACGATTTATCGAAGGATTTTCGAACATCGCTAAGTCTATGACGGAATTGACTCAAAAGAACAAGAAGTTTATTTGGGGAGACGACCGAGAAACTTCTTTCCAAACTCTCAAACAAAAACTTTGTGGCGCGCCCATTCTCGCACTACCCGAGGGTAGTGAAGACTTTGAAGTATATTGTGATGCTTCGATTAAAGGCCTAGGCGCGGTTCTCATGCAAAGGAAAAAGGTCATTGCTTATGCTTCTCGACAACTAAAACCAAACGAAGAAAACTACACTACTCACGATTTGGAGCTAGGCGCGGTTGTATTTGCTCTAAAAATTTGGAGACACTACCTCTACGGAACTAAGTGTGTAGTTTACACCGATCACAAAAGTCTTTAACATATCTTGGACCAAAAAGAACTCAACATGAGACAACGACGTTGGTTGGAACTTCTTGGAGACTACGATTGCGACATTCGTTGTACCCCGGGAAAAGCTAACGTTGTAGCCGATGCTTTGAGTAGAAAACCTCGCGAACGACCTCTAAGGGTTCGAGCCTTAGTGATGACTATTGGTTTAAACATACCCGCGAAAATCTTAGAAGCCCAACGAGAAGCTATTAAGATAGAAAACATCGATAAAGAAGAAGCCGGTGGAATGATCACCAAGAACCTCGTTGCACGTGCCGATGGAACATTGTGTCTTGACAATAGAAGTTGGTTACCTCGTTACGGTAATGTTCGAGCCCTAATCATGCATGAATCGCACAAGTCCAAGTAATCGATCCACCCCGGATCGGACAAAATGTACCATGACATGAAAAGGTTCTATTGGTGGCCAAACATGAAAGCCAACATCGCGACTTATGTTGGTAAATGCCTAACTTGCGCCAAAGTTAAGGTTGAACACCAAAAGCCTTCTGGATTACTAGTCCAACCTAGGATACCGGAATGGAAATGGGAGAGAATTACTATGGACTTTATTACAAAACTCCCTAAAACGTCCGCGGGTTTACGACACCATTTGGGTCATCGTTGATCGTTTAACGAAGTCCGCACACTTCCTCCCGATGAAGGAAAACGACAAGATGGATCAATTGGCACGATTATACGTGAAGGAAATCGTTGCTAAGCACGACGTACAAATTTCTATCATATCGGACCGAGACGGTCGATATTGCTCAAGATTTTGGCAATCTCTCCAAGAAGCGTTAGGAACGCAATTGGACATGAGTACGGCTAATCATCCTCAAACGGATGGCCAAAGAGAAAGAACCATCCAAACGTTAGAAGATATGCTTCATGTATGCGTAATCGACTTTGGAAACGGATGGGATCGACACTTACCGTTAGTAGAATTTTCGTACAACAATAGTTACCACACTAGCATTAAAGCGGCACCGTTTGAAGCACTTTACGGTCGAAAGTGTCGTTCACCCGTTTGTTGGGCGGAAGTTGGTGATGCACAACTTACCGGTCCGGAAATTATTCACGAGACGACGGAGAAAATCGTACAAATCAAGAGTCGTATGCAAGCGGCTCGTGATCGACAAAAATGTTATGCCGACAAAAGACGAAAGCCTTTGGAATTTAAAGTCGGAGATAGAGTAATGTTGAAAGTCGCGCCATGGAAAGGTGTAATCCGTTTTGGCAAACGAGGAAAGCTAAACCCTCGATATATTGGACCTTTCGAAATTATTCAACGCGTTGGTGACGTTGCCTATCGTTTGGAGTTACCTCAAGAACTTAATCGTATGCATAATGTCTTTCACATTTGTAACTTGAAGAAATGTCTATCCGACGAAACGCTCGTCATACCTATGGACGAAATCCAACTCAACGACAAGCTCGTGTTCGTTGAAGAACCCGTCGAAATTATGGAACGAGAAGTTAAACGACTCAAACAAAGTCGTATACCTATTGTTAAAGTGCGTTGGAATGCACGACGAGGACCCAAATTTACTTCGGAACGCGAGGACCAATTTAAAGCAAAGTACCCTCACTTGTTTACTAATGTGGTGTCGATTTAAAATGTATCGTTTGTTTTGCTTTGCGGACAAAGCCCTCTTTAGGGAGAGCGAATGTAACAACCTGAATTTTCGCGTCTATTTTAATAAGACGTGCCCATTGTAAGACGTTTCTCTTGTTAACATTTTGTGTCGGTTATTAAAGTTTATTAAACCTTCGAGAATACACGTATCCACACTAGTCTAAGTATTGCAATTTAAACTCCGTAACATTGATTGTTATTAAGCATCAACACATCTAAGGATTTACATCCGTCTTAAATAACCCTTGGTGGGTCGAGTGTTGCTTACGGACCGAGTATTACTGCTGGACCGTGGATTGCTAGTGGGCCGAACTTTGCTAACCATAATGGACCGAAAATATATATATGGTAATCTACAGAATTTTCAAAATATGAAATGGGAAAACAAAACTTTATAAACTCTGTGACAATTTTGAGTGTCACAACTCAGTCAAACCAAGTCAAACTAAACATATAATAGGCTTCCACTAACCATATCAGTCCAACACATTTGCCTAAAATGCCTAATATGGGTATGTCACAAGACACCCAAAACTGGATTTAGACTAACCCTATGCTAAAAATACTGGTTAAGTACCAGCCTTTCCTTCACAGCCTCAACACAACTTCAAACCACCAAACAATCTAAGAATTTCAAAAATTAGTTCCTGCTTACATCAAGCAGTGTTAGTTACAAATTTTGGGCAAACTACACCAAAGAAATTGAGGTTTTAGCACCCCAGCCGAGCCACTCCATCATTTCTGTCCGGATACACCAAGCCGCAAACCTCCCTCATTGTGAGTACTTTGCACCCTTCTTTTTATTTTGCATCCATACTAGAATGTCGCCAAACAAAACCTGCAAAAATAAACGAACGAGATTAGTCATATAGAAAAGTCTTACAAGATTTGTAATAGATTAACATAATATTGGTAATAACACATATCAACCCACTGTAAATTCATACCGAGACTCTAATCACATTTTTAACTTATTAACAATGGCAAATAAACCAAGTATACCCATCACAAGTCAAACCCTAATCGAACCATCATGAACCAACCGACCAAGACCCAAACGTTACTAATAACCAACAAAAACATGTAATTAATATCACACCTTGCACAGAAACATCACCCACACATAGATACTCAATCGGTTATGAAAACCCCCAAATATTACAAAACCTAAATTTTATTAAACACCTTAAAACCCTAATTAAACGTTAATTAAACGTAAATCTACCATTTAATTAGACAATTAAACAAGATTTGATGAAACCCTAAAATTCAACGAAACCCTAAAATTATTAATCGGTCAAATCAATTCAATTAACATGATTTAATTAATAGAAACGTTAATTTAAAACGTGAATACACAAGATCTATTAAAACCCCCAAATTTCTAGAAACCCTAATTTGTAGATTTAACAAATCCGAGTCAAACCCATCTAATTGAGGTCGAATTAAACGTTTTTATGACAAGGAATCCATGTATTTACGAAGTACTATAATAAAAACACAAGATTTCGATTTATATAAAAACTAAACATAAATCAAACTTATCTATTAATGAAAAGGACCATAGATAATCAAGGAACATCATCAAGAATCGGAGTTAGGATCGAAAGAGATGAAACCCAGATTATACGAATCAAGAACCCAAACAAAAACATCATCTTATGGTGAATATGAATTGGATGTGTTAATAAACGAGGCTAGATTAATAAGATATGTATTGGGATTGAAGGACTTGATCAAATAAAACCCAAAATAAGTATGAGTTGGGGAGAGATAGAGAGTTTGGGCGGTGTGTTTGAGAAGTGTGTGTTTTTTAGACGCGTAACTCACACAGACAGATAGTATAACTCTCTGTCCCCCCTCTCTCACTTTGTTTTTAACGCCCCATGGGCTGGGCCAAAACCAGCATGGGCCAAGAATAATAAGTAATGGATTTGAGATCATGGACTCTCATGTGGGCCGGACTAATAAACCTTGTGGGCCGAGTTACATACTTGAGCTGGATAACTAAAAACTGGGTTGTGTAAGCCCAATAATAAACTTGTTAATACCCCGTTTAAATGTAAAGCACACTAAAAACGTATGTTTGTTTTCGAGTCATTTTAAATAAAAACGCAACGTCACATACACTTAGGACATCATGCAGTTTATTTATGCACTACTCGTTTTGTAACACGGTCGATATACTTAACTAGGTCGTGGATAACGTGGTCGTATTCTCGAGCTCTCTTGCATTTCATCCATTTGCTTAACTAACGAGGTGAGTTTATAGCCCCACTTTTAATTGCTTTTAACTCTTTGGGGTGAGAACATTGCTTGTTTTTACGGATGAACATAAGTACCTTAAAACTCATACGTGCCTACATGATGTCTAAGTAGCGATACCCCTAGATTCTTTAGCCCACTATCATGAACCGTTAATTACTTTGTGTAAGCGCAAATGTTATGTATAGACCTATTGGATTGGCCACCATATCTAATGTTGGTTGTGTGACCAAATTGGGTACAAATACATTTGAGGTTGTTACGGATACTTTGGGGTAGTATTTGCTTGGGCTCTCATATTATGTTGCTAGTACGGTTAACGCTTCGGTGTCATGAGCTTAGACGTAGGATCTCGTGAACGTATGCTATTTTGATAATAATCTTGTATTTGTTATAAGATTATTTGCCGGTTGCCTAACTAAAATCTTATGGTTCATCACACTACTTATACTTAAACCTATAAACTCACCGACCTTTGTGTTGACGTTTTAGCAATGTTTTTCTCAGGTGTCAAGGCGGAGGAGTGACGTGGTTGTGCTATGGAGATTAATAAAAATTATCATGATTTAACTTTGAGACTTGCTCTGGATGTATGACATTTGAAAACTTCATTTATGCTATTATGATGTGTAAAACAATTTTCTTTGGGACCAATTCTATTTTTATGCTTTATGAATGAAAATGATTTTTCTTAGTTATTCTTGTATCTATGTCTCTTGGTTGTCATGATAGTCACATCCTCGTGTAATTGTACATGTGGGCCAAATTGAGGGTGCGACATTTTTAAGCTTATTTGAAAACTTACGAACTTATATAAGTTTATTATATCATAATAAACTTATATATAGCCCATAAAGTCTCCAAATAAACGTAAAAAGTTTGAGGCTTATGTTATATAAGCCAAAATTATATAAACTAGTACAAATAGACGCATAATAATAAAATTATGAACAGTAAATTCAGAGCAGATGAAACGTAGAATCAACTGTGGTAAAAAGTTAGGTAGTAGTCCCCAAAGTTAGCAGCCCGTTGAAAGATTTGTCCTTTTTCTTAAGGTCATTAGTTAATGACTAACTTGACAACCTCAGGGATTGTTTATTTACAAATTAGTTACAGAAATAGTCGACGAGGTTATCGGTTCGTTGCAACGTTAGTTATTTTGCTTAACGGTCGTTACTTAAAAACTAACTTTGCGACGAACCGATAACCTAAGAGACTGTTTCCGTACAAGTTTTAAAAAGTTTATATTTTTGATGCACACGTAGACAAACACCTCCTCGCGACGCGGAATACCAAAAACTCGTTCCTCACCTTATCCACCACTAACCGAAGAAAAAAGGCGAGAGTTTTAACTGTCGAATTTAACGTCTGTTCGATCAAACAACTCCCAAGTCAAGAGTTTCAGACTCGAGAACTATCGCAGTCAGAATACTCAAAAGACCAAACACGCAAATCAACGCAAACCATAAAGAGAGTTTGTTCGTGTACTTTACTCTAAAATAAATGGAGAATTGAAACTTGGGAAGGGTCAATGTTAGATATTTTGAAAACTTCGTTTATAAAACACCTGCTACTCATCTTAATTACAATACAGTGTTCTTATATAGAAAACCCACAAACTTATATATATGCTTCACTTCAATTCCTGGTAATTAACTAACTATCGAATTTATCATTTATTTTAAGTTACTATACTATGATAATGTTATTAGATGCTATTATGTTTGGTTGATTATTTAGGGTTTACGTTTTGTGTTTTACTTTTAATTTAGTTTGGCAAACAAGATTATGATAATGATTAGGGTGTTTGTTTAAGCTTATTGGTAGGCTTACGAGCTTATTCTATTTCGGCTTATATTTCATAAGCCTCATTTTTCCGGATTATTTTGATATTTACGGGCTTATATAAGTGTTTCATATCATAATAAGCTCATTTTTCCGACTTATTTTGATAATAAGCTGAAAATCGAGGCTTATGAAATATAAGCCAAAACAAAAATAAGCTCATAAGCCACATATAGGGGGTGTTTGGTTAAACTTATGAGTTGGGCTTAGCTTATATTATGTAACCATTTATGGCTTATATAATATAAGCTTATAAGCCTATATTTTAGTGTTTGGTTTAGTTTGTTAAAATTAATAAAGTAAAATGACAAAAAAGCACATAAATATTAAATAATGTAATTATTAAATGGGGGTATAAAAGTCTTTTTATATGTTATTGTTATATAAGCCCACCATTCCTTGTAAAAGCCACAAATGTTTGGCTTACCAAAACCCCCCTTATATAAGCTTATAAGCCCACGTATACAAGCTTAACCAAACACTTGATTTCGGCTTATAAGCATATATAAGCTAATAAGCCCACTATATAAGCTAAAACGCTTAAACAAACACCCCATAAATTTAGGGGGTGTTTGTTTCGTCTTATCTGTGGGTAGGCTTATGAACTCATTTGATATCGGCTTATGGGGGTGTTTGTTTCGGCTGATATAACCGGTTTGTGACTTAGTATTTGGTTTTGGGCTTATGTTTTGCAAGTCCACTTTGTGTGGCTTATTTTTAAACTTTTCAGCTTATATAAGGGGTGTTTGTTTTACCTTATATAGTGGGCTTATAAGCTTATTAGCTTATATAAGCTTATAAGCCGAAATCAAGTGTTTGGTTAAGCTTATATAAGTAGGCTTATACCTTATAAGCTTATATATATATGAGGGTTTTGGTAAGCCAAGAATTTGTGGCTTATATAAGGATAGGTTGCTTATATAAGACTAGTATATGTGTTCCAAGTACCGTTAGTACCTCATTTAATAATTACATCCTTTTTATTTTTTATGTACTTTTTTGTCATTTTACCTTATTAACTATTTAAGCTAAACCTAACACTTAAGTAAGGCTTATAAGCTTATTAATATAAGCCATACATGACTTATATAACATTAACATTATATAAGCCCAATACATAAGCTTAACCAAACACCCCATAAGTTTATTATGACAATGAACTTATATAAGGTGAAAAGTTTCAAAATAAGCCACAAAAAGTGAGCTTATGAAACATAAGCCCAAACTCAAATAAGCCATAAGCCGGCTATGTAATCCGAAACAAACACACCGTTGATATCGGCTTATATTTTCTGGATTATTTTGAAACTTATGGGCTTATATAAGTTTGTCATATCGTAATAAACTTATATAAACCCACAAGTCTCAAAATAAGCCGGAAAATTGAGGCTTATGAAATATAAGCCGAAATCAAATAAGCTCATAAGCCCACATATAAGCCGAAACAAACACCCCCTCACATGCTACTTTATGCAGCATACTAAAATAATCTCTATCTTGTTAGCTCCCCCTCCATATTCGAGTATTATTTGAGCTTTGGATAATATTATGAGTTAGTAGTACTTGAAACATATTATTATTATTCTGGTAAAAATTCTTATATAATTTCCTACTAAACAGATGGATTTGGTAAATGGAGACCGTGATTGGCAACACGATCTGTTAAACAGCCATTCGATATCTGATGTAAAGCAAATTCCAGAAAAAACTCAACAGTTGCAGCAGCGGGAAGATAATAGGTGGATATATAAAGATGAAGTCTCAAAGGTGCTTGACGACGCGATCAAAGCTAGTTTCCCTGAATTAGACGAAGAAGAAGAGGCTGAGATTATGACTTGCCCAAAAGGGGTGCCTGATGATTTCGTCTGGTATATATTATATATGTTGATTCTGTCTGTGCTTTTACTTTCTTTTGCATGTAACATATCATTACTAATTTTTCCGTTTGCATCAATTGATGACAGCCTAAATGTCTTAAGTATATGGCCCCAACTAAGAAAAAGCCCTAAATTAAGAGAAAGGTATCCGCATATTCATCATCCAAGACATATTGGAAAGGTTTGTCGATTTTGGTTTATGAATTTGCTATTAGAGTTTTCCTTAACTGTTGTAATTATACGTGGTATTATTCTTCTATTGTTACAGGTCATCAGAAAAAATCTTCTGAAATCTGCCAAAGACATGATAAAGCAATGCTCTGTACGTGGTATTGGTTATATAACTTTTTCGTTATCACGGAAATGGATGGCTCAGGTATTTTTCTTTTCTTTCCTAACTTGTCTAAACCAGTTTTCTTATAGATTCTTCTTTTTTTCCTTTCCTTGCAGAGCATTCATAAGATGATAAAAGTTGGTAATGGTATAGACACATGGGCACCAAAACTTCCCGTGGAAAGGGTATATGTAGACTTTCCCTCATTGGACGAGGATATACATGTGGGTTTGTTGAGACGACAAGCTATCAAATGCACGCTGATTCGTATGCTTACATATTCTAAAGTTGAGGTGTTGTCTAACGGGAATTTCGGCGGCAGAGATTTTCAGGGGCATGACATATTGAAGAGATGGTTTTCGATTAAAGAAATACAAGGAGATGAAGGAAATGTGGTGATAGATGCTAAAGGAAAACTACCTTTTATTCTTGCCAAGAGAGATTTCATTCATCTTTTTAAAGATCTCGAAGCTTTGAGGTAATGACTTTCAAATCTTCTGTCTATTGCATTGCATTGCACTGATGGTATGTGAATAATGACTTTCAAATCTTCTGTCTGTATATGTAGGTGTGTGATTGAAGAGAAAAAACCAGATTGGATAGTATACTTGACTCCTGTACGCCAACAAGAGTATACTGAAATGTGCTTCACTGTAAGTAACTTTTACACACGAACAAAGCTGATAACATGCTCAAAGAGAGATGAGGAACTGAATACTATTTTTTTCCAGGCTGCTAAACTTGAAAAGTGGATCCAATCTGATATGGAGGGGAAGTGGGACCCATCTCAAGAGAATGAATACCCTGTATTAACTTATGCTGGATATCGAAGTTGTGGTACTATACAGGACGAGCTGACTAATTTGTTAGACAAAGTCAAAACTCGTTGTGTAGAGGTGGCAGAAGGTATGCCAGATACTGTTCGTAACTTCATTTATTTATTTATTTATTTTTGTGCACAAATAGTGTGATTACCATAGTTTTTATTACAAAAATCATACCACATTCATTGATTAAGCAATCTAGCTTTAACCCGTTTGACCTGTTTCATCTTTAGTGAGAAGTATGTTTTTTCTTAACCCAATAGAGATAAAACATGTCCAAATCATCAATCATCTATCCAGTAGTAGTATAATGGGATCTATTTCTAAATTGCTAATTTCACATTTTCCTTTTTATCAGGCATGGATGCTAAGTTACTCGGGTGTAATGCTTTAGAAGTTCGACAATGTGTTCTTGCGTAAGATTCTCATGCTTTTATCTTAATTTCCAGTTTTTTATTTATTAACTTCAACAATGTCTAAACTTAGATATTCTACTTTTAGTTTCGTACTTATTCATATTCAAGGCTTTGGGTTTTGTGATCTTAACAGGTATACATTCTTGAAAAATCATAGACTGGATGATTGTACGTTTAGTTTTGATGAGATGGTTAATGAAGAGGTATTCTAATAATGTTCTTCGGTTCTTCCATTACTCGTGATGTTACTATTACTCCGTTCTTATTGTATGTCTCATAATCTTTTTACTGATCTAGTTTTTCATTTGCTTAAATTCATTGATAAATAGGAGAATACTTTTGTATATTTACTAAATAGACGATCTGAAATTCATACAATTATCGAGAATTCTCGTGAAGACATCAATAAGTTAAAGAAGGCAAGAATTTCTTTTCGTTTTAATGTCATTGCAACTTTATTATTTCGGACCCAAAATTTATTGCTACCTGGTATCAAGTTAACAGATTTATATGTTGGCAACAGGCTTCGCAGTTGATATTGGAGGATGGTGAAGAATGTGTGAAAGGTGAAGAACGTATGTTGGAACTCCAGTTGCTCCAGTTTAGTGGGGTAAGACGAATATATTAATGAACTTCTACTACTTCTTTGAACATACAAAAGCGCTAGTAGCTAGTCATGTGGTTGGCCCACCTTCTAGCTAGTAATCAGTCTAGAGCGGGGACTAGGCGAGAGGCATAAATGAATAAGTTGGCCTAAGAAATATTAGATGTCGGGCGCTAAATATAGATAGAGCCTTTATTTAGTTAAATCAGGGGTTAAAAGGAAATGGGCAATTGAAAAAAACCCTCTAAATTTCAATTTGATAAGTTTTATAATCAAGCTCAACAGTACAGCAATAATGATCGTCTTCAATGCAAACATTAGTGGGGCTTATTGGGTTGAGAGGTGAAACCCTGTTTGTGAAGAATGAAGTTTACTTGGTATAAGCCCATTTGGTTTTTAGGTCCCACTATATACTGAACTGGGCTTATTGGGGCTTATTGGGGCTTATTGGGGCTTATTTGGATTTTAGGTCCCATTTGGTCTAACCAAGGAGTCACACTCATTTTCCAGAATTAAATGCCACCCAATGTTTTTCAAGTCGTTTCTATTTTATGCTTTATCTTTAAGTAGAAAAAAAAACGTTATTCAGACTTTCTTGTTTATCTGCTTATTATTAGGTAAATAAGCAGTAGGATGTTCCTTACTTTAAAGTGTTTGTGTAACTGGAATTACGGGTGATGCATGGCCAGTTTGGGCATTCTTTTGGCTAAAGTTAAACTCCGACCGAAATTTCAGTTTTATGTTTCTATAAAACGAATATAACAATATTCATCCTTCATTATTACAATGTTTAGAATTTGGAATGAAAACTTAGTTTCATTCTCCCAAGCTAACATTATAGTTTCTTTTAATCTGCTCAAATGTATGCTTGATCTAAGTTATCCACTCCTATGTTTAAGGGTAAGCAATAATACGAAACGATATGTAGCGTACTAGACTATGCGGAAAATTTGAGAATAGTGAAACAGATAAATCTTTTGACTTGTATTTCTCTGTTTGCCTTCTTAAGTCAGTTTTGACTCGTATGTTTGTTTTTTATTGTGGTTATAATATATGTTCACCTTTTACCAATTAAAAAACCTAGCTCTGTTTCTAACTGGGCACAAATGTAGAAGAAAAATTTAAGTTTGATTTATCTATAGATATTACTAGTTTTGTTGATATGTTTTAATAAGTTTGTAAATTATATTATTGTTTCAATAATCTAACTTTCTTTTTCAGGCTCTCGAAGAGTCGTGTTTATTTGTCACACCACATATCCTGTGTGAGTACCTTTACCAATTATTGAAGAAATTTACTAGTTACTATTCGTCTGTGTACAAGGTATATACATGCTTTTTCTCATACGCTATTGAATTTAATTTCCGGTTTTCTTAAACCAAGTCAATATTCTAAAACTTGATTTGATTTTTAAATGGTATGTGATTATTTATGTTGGTATTTAGCATAACTGAGAAAGTTTTGGCAGGTTGGCTCTGCTGTGAAGACAAGCACATTATTGCTGTGCGAGGCGACTGCAATCGTAATGGAGAAGTGCTTTTATCTTTTGGGAATCAATCCGGTATGCATTATCTAGTAGACTTTTTTTTTTTCACTTTCTCGTGTTTCTATCGGATTGTTTTATGCGGAGCTATCTTTTGTTTATAAACAATAGATTATTTTACTCTTTTCTTGAAAGGCTGTATTTGAGATTTATTTATGTTTTGGGTTTAGGTTCTTCATGGTAAATTGGTTTAGGTATATTAAAATAGCATTAAAACTCATTACCATACTATTGATCAGCTCATGTTCAAAAATTCATTATGAAGAAGTGAAGCGTAAAGGAATTTCCAAAAACCAAGTCAAGTTTAAAACAAAGTTAGTCACGTTTCCACATTTTGTAACCAGTTTCAAACTTCCTTTTTTGTATAGGAATTATCAATTGTATTGAGATCACCATCATCCTCGAAACAAACAATGCACGTAGATGAGGTGCCCTGGGCAGCCCCATTTAGAAAGAAGGGTCCAAGTTTTTGGGATCCTTTGGTGATAGAAGTGGCTACAGCAGGAAAACAAGAGGCTGGATATTTTGAGGATCGTTGCATTATTCCATCTTCGGTTTCTGTTGCTAGGTAACTGCCGGTTTAATATTGAAGTAATCGATATTTTCTATGATAAGTTTATTTCAGTTCATGCAATTTAAGTAAATGATGGATATAGAGAATTATGCTCTGCAAAAGGCACTCCTTAGAGATACAAGATGTTTTTCATGTCTACTGTATACAACTGTTGAAAACCACCCGATTTCCCAGTCCTCATTATTGCAGAATCTGCTGTTTATCACAATTTAGTTATGTTGTTATTGTTTTAGTTTTTAATTTGTGGTCGCTATTATGATTTTCCATCAGGGATCAACGAAGAAATTCCCGTTTTGAGGTGATTTCGATTAATCCCTCAGTTACACCAGATTCCGCTATTATAACGGGTAGGCTGTTTGGGATAATTGCAGTATCAGATAAGTACGGTTTACTATCAGATGGGGCGTGTCACTTATGTGAGCCGGATTTTGCTTATGTTTCTATATTCGACCTTGATTGGCGTCATTCCATATACGTAGTCAATGGTGGGTATTTAGGCCTTCCCAATCCCAATACTCGTCAATCAGTACCATTTTCTTCTTCCATAGAGCTTCGGATGGAACTTTATATTATTACCAACAGGAAGGATGGGTGTTTTCAACTTTGCAGTCACAAGTCTGTACTAGAATTATCAGAGTTTTGGAAAAAGAAATCAGATAGCATGTGCGCTTATCTTGATGCCGAAGGTGAGGGCGGGAGTACACGGTTGCATTATATATTATTAAAGGACGCAATAGATACTGATCTGAAGGTGAGGTTTAAAACGAAGAAGATTGATGGTCATAAAGTTTCTATATATATTTATGCTTACTATGGATCTGGATTTCAGTATGGACGTGTTGATAAAGATTCATACACGCCCACCCTCTTTCAATCCAAATTTCCTATCCTTTTGAAGGATGGCTGCGAAATTTGTTTAAAGAGATCTATGATCGCTGTACCCAAGAACGGCTCCCTCATAATAAAAGCACGCCTAATAGAGTTTAGTGAATCTAAGCAGCGAGTGATTCTTAATGACTCTTGGGACTGTGATATGCCAACCATAGGCAAGGAAACAGAAGGTAGCTGCAAAGGTTATATTTATGGGAAAAAGGGGACAGATTGCTCTTTGGATCTGGAACTCGGCTGGAAATACCAAGCTTAATATCTATCTTATGGATATGTTCTGTTATTATATACTCCGTATTATGTTAGATGGCTAGATAATCTTATAATCTTAGATGAGACTATTAGCACTAGTATTCCACAACTGATGTTGGTTTGTGGATGTTTCAAGGAAAATCAACAATCTGGTGAATCGGCAACAAGTTTCACTTTTTACATCACTAGTTTACATTTTGTTATTATCTTTTAGCTGTTCATTGTTTCATTTTGTGATTCTTCAGTAGTGTCTTGTTTGGTATCTCCAGTAGCACTAGATGTTACTTGGATATCAACAAGTTCAGAATCAGAAACTGGCAAACATGTGAACCTTTTTCACTTGAACGAGCCCAGCCATATCAGTATCCACAATCGTATATTTAACCAAATCTTGCCCATCTTCCGAGCTTTGTTTTTGCCTTTAGCGGAACATCGTTTTCTAGAAGCTGTGGTTCAAGGAGTCAAAATATTAACCTCCTTTCTCTAAGCC
This sequence comes from Glebionis coronaria, assembly GCA_025667525.1. Lineage (NCBI taxonomy): Eukaryota > Viridiplantae > Streptophyta > Magnoliopsida > Asterales > Asteraceae > Glebionis > Glebionis coronaria. Next base: position 627,512,938 of record CM046874.1, on the reverse strand, counting down.
ACTTCTTGAAAGCTTAGCAAGGTTATCTTGTGGTCTGCTCATAGTGCAATCCTTAGGCTGAAAGCGGCTCCACCCAGAAGACCTCACGTAACTTCGCTTTGCTTTCAAACATAACTAGCAGGGTACCCGCGCGTTGCGGCTACGGGTACCCTGTAACATAATTTTCGACGAACACTATTTTTAATTTTATGTTTTCTTTACAACGAAATCTCAGATTACGATAATTGTAGCTTGTTTATATCGTATAATATGAAAATATTAGGCACCAAAGATTATCGTAATTTTGAGTAGTGAGGTGTTTTAAAAGTAGTAATTAATTGTGTGTTTTAATGTATTTATGCATTGAAAAGTTGTAAAAGTATATTTTTACCTGTATTGTTATTACTTAAATTTTACATAGTATTTAGTTATAAGGAAATTGTGCATTTAAAGTTGTATAATATGCTTCAATCACTACAAAAAAGTATGCCATTCTACACACTTTTTTTTCACACTTGTAAAAATGTGATTAAAATTTCATGTTGTTCACAATTATAAATGTGCAAAAATTATACACACTTTTAAATGAGAAAAACAATTAAAACTCACACATTATATAGTAAAGAAAAAAGTACACACCTAAAAATGTAATTACATAATATTCATAGTTACAAGTGTGAAAAAATATTTTATTTCTTAAACACATAAAAGTGTGTAAAATATATAAAAAAGTTTCTAACACATTTACCAGTAACAAATATATGGAGAAAACAAATAAATGTTATTTTACATTTTAAAGAGTGAAAAATTGTTAAAAGTATAAAATTTAAGTTTATACATATAGAAGTGTGACCTTTTGAAAACACGTGTCACTCTCACACCTAACTTCACAAAATTCCCAGTTCACTTTATATCAATTAAAAAACCCCAATTCACTTTTAAAAAAACCCGGCTTCTTCAAAAACACACAAAACTAATTATTCGTTCACAACTTATTCAAATCGTTCAATTCATTCACAGCTTATTCAATTCCCATGGTTTATTCGTTCACAGCTTCTTCCTATGGTTAGGGCTAATTCGGTCCCATCTTCAATTGGTTAGGGTTCATCAATCAGGTATCATTTCGTTAGCTTAACAATCAATCCATCAGCTTATGATTTCGTTAGCTTAACAATCATATCGTTAATTTCGTTAGCTTAACAATCAATCCATTAGCTTATGATTTCGTTAGCTTAAGATGATATTTATCAGGTATTGATTGTTAAAAGTTAGCTTAAATTTTTTATTTCTTTGTTAATTTGATGTGGTGAATTGATTGTTAGTTTCATTATCACGTATTGATTGTTAAAAGTTTGTTGTGGTGAAATTGATTGTTGAAATTGATTGATGGTTCATCTCACCTACCTCGATCTTAGTCGGAACAACTTAACCGGTCCCATCCCTTTATCTCTTAGCGATTTATTTAGCCGTTGTAGATGTTAGCTTGATGTGGTGAAATTGATGTGTTCAGACGGTTGTTGTTAAATAGGGTAGAGGGGTGTTTGGAGTTAAGCTATAACATCAGACGGTTTGAACCTAATACTTCTTTTGAGAACATCAGAGTGTCTAACCCCTAGGCTATGTTGGTGGTTTTGTGTAATTCAATAACAACTCGTTTCGTACCGTGGATGTGTAGACTGTAGATTGGAGTAATACATGTAGATTGGAGAACATCAGAGTGTCTAACCCCTTGAAATGCATCACACGGTTTGAACCTAATACTTCTTTTGAGAACATCAGAGTGTCTAACCCCTTGAAATGCATTCAGCTGTGTTTGTGTAGACTGTAGACCAAGTGTCCGACGAATTGTCTCACTAGTGCTAGACCAAATGTGTGACTAACTGTTTGTTTTTTGCCAAATCATAGGTAGCTGACTACTACTGTAGTACGGATATACGACGATAGGTAGCTAACTACTAGTACTGATATACTCACACGAGTTGCACAAAGTAGCGCATATCAATTGTGAGTCGTTGATTAGTTTATGAATCACTTTGTGTAACTGTGTGTTGATTTGAATGAATTTAAAGACACTAAAACACTGTTAACTCACTCTTCGCTTAATTGACAATCCGTGTGGTGTGTTTAACTCAAGATAGATTTGCTTATATAACTTTTTCCATTCATCGCCTGTTTGCACGTGTATGCCAAATACACTTAACTCCAATCTTAATATTACCTATATTTTCTACAACGTCAAATGTGTATCTAATTTCTTTTTCAACTACGGTTCATAATATATTCATATATGTTACACACGCACAAGCCGTGGATTTATATGCATGCTAAGTAAGGTATATAAAGTTATGGTATATTTTTTGTAGTCATTTCTTGGCTCAGCAAGCAGCTTCTAATGATAAACCCATGAACGCAAAGATAAAAGAGAAATTGATGGTTGAAGTTTTTCCACAGTGGCTTCAAGAGCAGGTTACAAAATTTGTCGTCACTATATTAGTTCTTTCATTTTCGGTCACCATAAACTAACAAGTGTATTAAAAACTGTAGGTTCCATTATTAGAAAAGATTAAGTTTGACGAAGAAGTGGTGTCCCTTGCTAGTGGCCCTAGAACTATTGCTAAACAATATAGTGGCATAATCACGAATGGTTATAGATTTCTTACTAGAAGACGTGAAGAATTCAAAAAGACCCAAAATTCAGGAGTCATGGTGGAAGTTGAAGGAGGAAATTACTATGGGAAACTTTCCGACATTATCGAGCTAGAATATTTTGGTGGATACAAAGTTGTGCTTTTCCGTTGTGATTGGGCCGACATTCGACCTTCGAGAGGGCTAAAGAAAGATAAATATGGATTTCCTCCTGTAAACTTTTCTAGGCCTTTAATACACACAGGCGAAAAATTGCAAGATGATCCTTTTATAATCTCATCTCAAGCGAGACAAGTTTTCTACATAGATGATTTAAAAAATTCTGGATGGTCGCATATAATTATAGCCTTGCCGAGAGATATATTTAACATGGGGAAGAAAGGAGTTATAGATGATGATGAGTCTTATACCCAATGCATGCCTTATAATCTTCCAACTCTTTATGATGTCAATGAGGCAACAAATTAGCATAGGGAGGACATCGAAATAGAAGATGATGAATAACACCAAATTTATGTTTACTGTTTTCCTTATGTGTTATGTAATGTTATTTATAGACTTGTTATATTAAAATGTTGTTTAGCTTTTGCAAGTGCGTTCCAATAATGTCTACTTATGAATTCTAGTCTACATGATAGTTTTTTAGTAGGAGTGGTGTTTTAAGCTTAAAGTTATATGTGTTTGTTGCAGGTAAAAAAAGGAACAAGACTTTACTTTTTACTACACTGTCTTCTTCTGTTGAAAGGTACCCTCACTCAATTAACCAGAACTCGCTCTCTTGTTTTGATTTGGAACATAACTATCAGTCTATCTCTATGTAACACCCCCAAAATAGGCCCAGCGGAAGCACACTAGTTTTGGGGCCTGTTATGTCATGATTATCCGAGTCTTGATCCGAGAGAACGACTTCTATGCCAAATATCACAACGCAGACTCCAAATAATCATACAGTCAAGTACCTGAGAATACATGCTTAAAACGGTCAACATAAAGTTGGTGAGTTCATAAGTTTTATTAAAAAGTTTACGACACTTCAAAAGTTTATAGAGTCCACTACCGAAAGTAGTAACGTAAAAGCGTTTAGAAATCCAGAGTTTCTCAACAAAAGCAACGTTCACCAGAAAGTTCAGTCATATCACAACATTTAGCCAAAAGCATTACAACCAACACAAAATAATTCAGTTCATATTCAAGCTTCATATCAACATCACATGCAAGATTCATATCAAGATCACATGCACAATTCATATCAAGATCACGTATAAGAAGCATATCAAGATCATACAAGATTCACATTTCAAGATCAATACGAGATCATAGCAAGATGGATCACAAGATCAATTCAAGTTCAGAATCATAGCAAGCAATGGACCGCAAAAACATAGATAAGATATGCAAGACCATCATGGGAGATATGACGTCAAGCATATTGGGTACAACACAGTGTTTATGATAGCACTAAGCTCATGAAACCGAACTATGGCAAGTACGCCGAAACATCGCGCGCATGAAATACAAGTTGCCCCAGTAGGTGTCTAACCTAAGACCACCTAGCACAACATCAAATGGTATACGTCCGTTTGGCAGTGGCGATTTACAAATTCCCGGACGGAGGTTGCCAAAACCTCAATAGATCTATCCATAACATCAGGTTCACTTTACCGGTCATCCAGAAGTGATTAACGGTTCATGAAGGGGACTAAGAAGAACGTGGGTTAAAGCTACTTAGGCATATCCATAAACCATACTTCAATAAAAGTATACGACAAGAGCACATTTTGCGTCCAAGCAAGTAACAAGGCATTATCTCATCGATAAACAATATCTCAGCGAAGTATTTTATACAAGCACAGTTTGCATCCATAAGCAAATAACAAGGCATTATCTCTCCTAAATAGATTAAGCATATAGCGCAGATAAGGGAAGCAATGACTCACTCACATATTCACAATATGTAGCATAAACAATAATTACAAGGTATAAACACGTATGCATCACAAACAATACTTGAGAAGTATAACCACGTATGTATCACAAGCAATCATCAAACGTATAAACACGTATTTGACATCGAAAAGCATGCATCTCCCCCAAAAGAGATTAAAACATTTATAAGGAGATTCCGAAAATAGAAAGAGGGGGGGTATGAACTCACCTAGCGACGCAAGAGAATAATAATCATGGAATCAGATCACGCAGATGCAACCTAAATTAATATTAGATTGAGTTACAATCTATAATGCAAGAAACGCATGAATGTCATACGCATATGTCACCCTTTTACCACAGTTTAAGTTATAAATATTATACTCAAATAATTGTTTGTGAAATACTCGACCCAAACTTATAAGTAAAGAAAAAAAAATCATCTTGACTCAATATAAAAATTCGACAGCTTTGACGTTATGTATAATTTAGCTATTTTAAACGACACCTAAAATCACATTAATTAAATTCGACTAGTCACTATTAAACCCGAAACCTCGACCCCATTTAAATATAACTCGCCTTAAGAAAATAACTTGTCTTATTTTACCATTTTAACATTACTTAGTTAATGTATACTTAACACATGAATTAATTTTACCAATACATTTTATCTCTTTGAACATGCCAATTAAAATAGGAGTACCATACTCCCACGGATGCACCAATCTTGAAAACAAAAGATAGGCTGTCGGTGAGAGTAGGACATGGAAGTATTAAACAAGTCATATCCAAACTCCCACTACTCTGTCCCTTTCACTTCTCGATATAACAGCAACAAGCATTTGTGAAAATTATATTTTGTTATCTTTCGTTATAAAACAGCAAAGAAAAGAAATAGTTTTGCCCTCATTCTCGTCTCTCTCTCTCTCGCGTTTCTATATAATCCCTGTAAACATTTTGCTTTTCTCTCGTTAAAACACAGCAAGGAAAAAGAACAGTTCATAAACAATTGTTTCAACGCAAGTTTGTGCACCCAAAGTACGGTTTTTGACTCCACAACTCATGCTCACAAAACTCTCTGAACAAAAACAGTGGACTCCCTCATTATTTTGGCATCACACTCGCAAAACTCTCACCACCACACTCGTCTCGCATAACTCTCTACAACAACTCGATTTCAAATGTACCGGCCCATTTAGTTTAACATACACCAAAAGACAAACTCACGAGAGACCTCAACTCTCGCAAAGCTTAACATCAAAACCCTCCGCAACCATGCAACTCTCGCCTCACGTGTACAAACCCTCACAACAACATGTCCACAGCTCTCGTCTCATGTTTGCTTTAACTTATTCACAACTTAAAACTCAGTTTGACACGTACCCATTTAACTCAACTTCACCCAAAATATGTACTAATGTGGTTCATAAAGTCGCTATTCGTAAAACTCATTTCAAAGTATGCTTCAAATCCTTTTTATGAATCTAGTGATGTTAAGTTTTTAAAAGCTTTATAAACCATATTCTTCTGAAACTTAATGTGTGGTGACATATGAGTGCATGACAAGAATGCAGCAAGGAGAAAATGAAAGTGAAATGGTAGCTCGAAGTAACCTTGTCGAGCTCGTGATGAGTATGTAACGATGCTAGAAAATGAACGAGGCGTCGACCCACACAAACCGCGGCAACCCCAAACTCGAGCTAAAACCTTCGATCTAGAAAACCGCGTCAGAAACCCGTACTCACTTAGCGAAAATGAAACCATAACCCAACTTAACTTGTGACCAGCGTCGTCTTGTAACTCAGTTCACCAACAGCAGTTAGAAACTCGAACAAGAAAGACCCACGTCGTGTAGAACTCTCGTCGACAGCAACCGCAGCTAGAAAGCTTGAACACCGAACACCCTCAAGCCAGAAGAACCCACGTCGACTTGTAAGTCTACCAAACTCGTACCCACTCCACATGTTCGTAGCCCTTCATCGCCTCAGTCCAGAAACGATGTTCGAAAGATGGTGCTTTGTAAGCGTGTGTGTTTAGTACTGTACTAGTTTTAGAAGAATACTTTGTGTGAAAGTGGAGTTTTATTTACAAGGGTTTTGTTCTATGAGAAGTTTTAACCGAGAGATTTCATTAAAGTGTGGAGGAGAAGAAAGTTTCTACACTTTGATTTTATAAGGGTGTGTGTGTTTTCTGCTATACGAGTGTGTGTGCTCCTAGGTGAGTGAAGATAAAAGGGTGATATGTGGATATAAGGGAGGCATAGGCACAGATGTTTTGCATGACTTGGGGGACCAAAACCATCGGCGAATAGGAGGAAAAGGGAATCAAAGGACGGGTACTACTGCTTGGGGTTAGGAATATACAGTTTGAAATTTTGAAATGTGTTGTTTTGGGTTTGTTGTTTAGGTGGAGGAAAGCAAAAGTGGAGAATCAGTGTAACATACTCTTATCTTGACAATTGTTTTAATGTTTTAATATATCGTCACTAGACATATTTTTATCGTGTCAGTGCGCAGACTACGTGATTTTTCAGATTTTGCAAAATATGACTGTTTTCAAATCCAATAGGTTTAATAACGCTAAAAAAAAATAAATTTCGAATAATAATTAATATAATTTATTATTATTTAATTTACGAAAAATTCTCGGGTGTTACACTCTATCTCTAAGCGAAGTTGTAGATCAGCCGGCAATGGTGCTCACATTGTAACTTTATCATAAATGTTCTAAACACATAAGTTAATAATCAATTTCTACCAAGTCCAGATAACTCGTACATCAATATCTAAAATCGTGGTTATATTACACCAATTGCTTGCTGCATCATAGATATTTCTTATGTACGCTGATCTTGTAATATCATTGTCTCTATATGTTGTTTTTGGCAACCTTCCTTTGTTATAATCTCTGTTTGCTCTCTTTGTTGTAACAAGTTTTATGTTCTTGGGCCTTGGTTTTAAGCAAGAAGATGAAATCTCAAACCACAATGAAGAATCCAACACTGTACAGTGACAATCAAACACAGCCGCCAATGCCCTCATCCCAGTTTCAATCTTATTTGGACGCTCTTGCCGAGCCACATATGCAGAACCTCATACAATCTTACAAGCAAACCCGTGATCAGTCACATATGGATTCTCCAGGACAACCACGTATGCAGAAAATTAGACAACCAGATTTATCCATTGGTAAGTCACGTATGCAGACCCTTCAACAATCACAGATGCAAGTAAATGACCAATCTCTCGACTACTCCCACCAAGCATCATATTTCCTCCACACACCTCTGGAACCTAACCTTTTTTCTACTATTCGCCAAAATAATTCATCATCTTCATCAGCATCTACCTATTCTCAATCCTTACGATCTGAAACAAGTGCATACAAGTCAACTTTGCATCAGCCTTCATCTTCCTCAGCACCTCCTATGGATGAGCAAGATGAAGATTTTGAGGCTTATGAGATGACGTTATTAAGCGAGGCTGAGATAAAGACAACTTTATTCTTAACATATTATGTACATAATGCTATATTCTAACCATTTATATTTATCTAATAGATCGCGATGGCAACTTTCTTCGGACACAGACAATGACCACAAAAGACGTATATAAGCTAAACGAGGGGGAGATGATTGTGGTTCCTTTCAATGACCTCAATCAGCCCATTAAATCTGCAGCAGGTTTATTTACACGATTCATGACCCTGCTTATGAAGAACCCAAGTTATGCCCCCTCGATGCTAAGGACCAGAGAGTATTAATACTTGTATTGTTTAATTATTTGCCATTAATCAAGACAAAAATATTATAATGTGTATTATTGTTTGAACAAAAGATTATACAATATATTTCAATAGTTGTATTACTTAATTTTTTCATTAATGAAGAAAGAGATTCTATTTTTTATTTTTAATTTGTTGCATTAAAGGTTGTATAGTGTGCTAAAAAGGTTGTATTACTTAATATTTTGCAATTAATAATGAAAGAGATTTTAATCTTTATTATTAGTTTGTTGCAATAAGAGTTGTAGAATGTGCTAAAAAAGGTTGTATTACTTAATTTTATTTGTAATTAATGAAGAAAGAGATACTAATTTGTATTATATGTAGTATAGATTTAAAATGATGTTGTCAGCTTGGAACTACAAACCTCAAAGGTCAGAATTCTTAGTGTGTTTGGTTAAACTTATGTATTGGGCTTATAAATGTTATATAAGTCATTTATGGCTTATATATAATAAGCTTAAAGCTTTACTTAAGTGTTTGATTTAGCTTATATAGTTAACAAATAATATAGCCCGTGCTTCACGGCGGAGGGTGCAAGAGTGATGGCTGTAATGGATTGATAATGCGAAATATTGTTGGTGTCAATGACTGGGTTGGCAAAGAACGAATAACCGCAAAGACTTTTTTAATAAAGATAAACTGAAATATAAATTAACTTTCAACATTTAAGGGGCGGTCTTGCGCATTTGTTTTACTTATTTAGGTCCTCGACCATCTCTGTTTTATGACGTCGTTCGCGACATATATCTCGTGTTTCGTGGCGAAGCGTGTAGGACTAACGTTGCAGGACCGATAATACAAAAAGCTTATCGCGCCAATGAACGGTTTTGAAAAGAATAGTTTGACCTGACAGACTACTTTTGTAATATTTTTTTTAACATATGTATTAACTTTTGACATTTTGTTATATAACCATACGTATATCAAAAGCTTTGTAATTTGAGCTGGATTGGTTTGAAATTTGATGATCTTTTCAATGGTATTTTTTTCCGGATGACTCGATAGTTACATCTTGGATATTTAATAACTAAAGTTTGTTGTATTGAAAAGGCATAAATAAAAAAAAGTTGAGCGTGTATTTTGTAAAAATTTGTTTACTTGAAGTTGATGAAAGCGACATTCAAAATCTGAAACAAACACACAATGAAACAAAACGACGTTCAAAATGACGCTACGATGTCGTTTCCTGCCAAATTTAATATATATATATATATATATCAAATCAAATCAAATCAGATCAAATCAAATCAAAAACCCTTATATAGGAAGGATGGTGAAACAATGCCTTAAATACAAAATTCCATAAAAATGACACATGTAATTCATTAAAGGGTTTCCATAAAATGCTTTAAAAAAATAGGAATTACAAATGATGCATTAGATACAAAATTCTATAAAAATATATAAGGAAGGATGGTGAAATAATGCCTTAAATATAAAATTCTATAAAAATGACACTTCATTAAAGGTTTCCATAAAATACTTCAAAAAGAAAATAGGAATTACAAATGATGTCTTAAATACAAAATTCTAAAAATGACACATGTAATTCATTAAAAGGTTTCCATTAAATGCTTCAAAAAGAAAATAGGAATTACAAATGATGCCTTAAATACAAAATTCTATAAAATATATATATATAAGAAGTATGGTGAAACAATGCCTTAAATACAACATTTTATAAAAATGACACATGTAATTCATTAAAGGGTTTTTATAAATGTTTCAAAAAGAAAATAGGAATTACAAATTATGCCTTAAATACAAAATTCTTTAAATATAAAAATTATATAGGAAGATTGGGAAACAATGCCTTAAATACAAGATTTTAAAAATGACACATGTAATTAATTGAAGGGTTTCATAAAATGCTTCAAAAAGAAAATATGAATTACAAATGATGCCTTAAATAAAATTTTTTATAAAAATATATAAGGAAGGATGGTGAAAAAATGCCTTAAATACAAAATTCTATAAAGATAACACATGTAATTCATTAAAGGGTTTCCATAAAATGCTTCAAAAAGAAAATATGAATTACAAATGATGCCTTAAATACAAGATTCTAAAAATAACACATGTAATTCATTAAAGGGTTTCCATAAAATTCTTCAAAAAGAAAATAGGAATTACAAATGATGCATTAAATACAAAATTCTATAAAAAAAATATAAGGAAGATGGTGAAACAATACCTTCAATACAAAATTATATAAAAATGACACATGTAACTCATTAAAGGGTTTCTAAAAAATGCTTCCAAAAGAAAATAGAAATTACAGATGATGCCTTAAATATAAAATTTTATAAAAATGACACATGTAATTCATTAAAGGGTTTCCATAAAATGCTTCAAAAAGAAAATAGGAATTATAAATGATTCATAATAGTTTGACTAACTAAAATAAAAATATTTTTAGATATTCGGACTGTCAAGTTTTGGACTGGGCTATATACTGTTGCTATGTTATACACGTGACAAAAAATAATATCAGGAATGAACTTTTTGGGCTTACTTTTGTTAGAATACATTTTACCATAATACTTACAAAAATAAGAAATTTCTAAAAAATATTTAACTATAATGTGTTTGCTAAAAAAAACTTAACAATAATATTAACTTCAAAAAATTAATGTAAAAAAGTTATTCATAACATTAACATATACAAAATTTATTACCTCATAAAATTCAAAAATACATAAAATATTTATACAATATTATTAAAATTCTAAAAAAAAATTAATGTAACAAACTTATTCATAATGTTAACATATGCAAATTTAATTAACTTATAATATTCTTAAATAAATAAAATAACTTAAACTACGTTATTTTTGTGCATTTAATGCTACATAATTAAAATATTAATCTCATAACTAACACTACATATACTAAACTTCTAATACAAACACACATACCTTTAATTTTCATTAAAAAACTATATATTTAAAGCTAGCCCGTCCATAGGACGGGTCTAAAGGCTAGTGTGTATATATATATATATATATATATATATATATATATATATATATATATATATATATATATATATATATATATATATATATATATATATATATTAATAAAGTGAAATTATATATAAAAAATAAAGATGATAGTAATTATTAAATGAGGGTATAGATGTCTTTTCATATAATATTCTTTTATAAGCCATATATCTTTTATATAAGTCACAAATTATTGGCTTACTAAACCCCCTTATATAAGTTTATAAGCCTACTTATATAAACTTAACCAAACACTTGATTTTTGCTTATAAGCTTATATAAGCCACATCAGATTGTTCATAACTCACCTTACCATGGGAATAAGGAACAAAAAACTCACCTCCAACTCACTCAACATTTTATAAAATATATCCCATTAATACCCCAATACACTCACAGTTTATTAAAAAAAATAAAAAAATAAAAAGTTAACACATATACCGAGTGGTAAGAAAGTGACAAGTTGCACCAAAAGCTTTTAGCAAAGGTTTACAAAGGGTTTACACAATGACTTTGCATACACAAAGTCTTTCATACAAATTTGCTTGTTAAATGTATGTTGTATTTAATGCATTATATGCAAAAAGTTTAAAAGGATTTACCGATTGCATATGCTCTTAGTAGTGGAATATTTCATGAAGGTCGTCTTTGTTCTTAAGTATTCCAACCTTATCAAAGCGTGCAAAATGTTAGTAAATGGTTTTATGCTCAGTGTATTGAGTATAATGTGGAATACTAAGGTTTCGTTTGTTTTTAAGAGGTTTTACCTTTTCTTCTGCAAACCACGTCTGCAAAAGAAGAGCTGTATGTAAAGTCTTCGTCTACACGGAATAGACCATTTGTTTTTATGCTATTGAAGTACTTCTTTCTTACTTATAATATCTTTATCTTTTTCAATATTGTGTGGGTATGATTTCGTACGTTTTGCTCATTTTTAAATTTTCGTACATTTTTGTTTGATTTTTACATTTTCATACGTTCTTTATACGTTTTTGTTCATTTTTTGTAGCTATGAAAATGCATAATAACGTATAAAAACATATAAAATTTGGACATGTAAAAAACAGACAAAGTCGTACGAAAACGTTAAAAACAAGACAAAAACGACGGAACCGTAGAAAAATGCACGAAAAAATAGAAAGATGTGCGAATCACGAAAACATAGAAAAATGCGTAAAAAACACATGGGTTTTTATAGGGGTAATGGTGGGTTTTGTGACATGTAGGACTCACGAGTGGTTTATACCCCCACTCCCCAGCCTTAGTAGTGGAATATTTCGTGAAGGTCGTCTTTGTTCTTAGTATTCGAACCTTATCAAAGCGTGCAAAATATTAGTAAATGGTTTTAGGCTCACTGTATTGAGTATAATGTGGAATACTAAGGCTTCGTTTATTTTTAAGAGGTTTTACCTCTTCTTTTGCAAACCACGCCTACAAAAGAAGAGGTGTATCTAAAGTTTTCATTTACACGGAAAAGACGTTTGTTTTTATGTCATTGAAGTACTTCTTTCTTACTTATAATATCTTTATCTTTTCACTAGTGTTTGGGTATGATTTCGTACGTTTTGCTCATTTTTACATTTTCGTACATTTTTGTTTGATTTTTATGTTTTCATACGTTATTTATACCTCTTGTTCGTTTTTTGTAGCGATGAAAGCACATTATAACGTATAAAAACATGTAAAATATGGACATGTAAAAACGGACAAAATCGTACGAAAACGTTAAAAACTAGACAAAAACGAGTGAAGCGTAGAAAAATGCACGAAATCATAGAAAGATGTACGAAAACGCAGAAAAATGTACGAAAACGTAGGAAAATGTACGAAAACGTACAAAATGGACAAAAAGATAAAAAAACGCAAAAAAAACAACAAAACGCATAAAATGAAAGGAAATGCATAAAAACGTGCAAAAAATACGAAATGAATCACTTCGTTATAAAAAGTATAAAAATAAAAAAATGAAAACAATATTGAAGGTTGTGGTGGGAAGTGCTTTTGTTTTTTGTGAACCACTCCGGTATGCATTATCTGGTTGACTTTCACTTTCTCGGGCCTTTCCTGGATTGTTTTATTATGCGAAACTATCTTTTTGTTTATAAACCATAGATTATTTCTCTTTTTTTGAAAGGCAGTATTTGAGATTTATTTGAGTTTTAGGGTTTAAGTTCTCTAAATTAAATTGGTTTAGATATATCAAGATAATATTAAAATTCATTACCATACTATTGAATCAACTTATTTTAAACCTTTTTATGAAATGAAGTATAGGATTGATTGATGGTTTATAAAGCCTGTGTGACCCCTCCTCAAACAAACTAGTTTTTTGAATGAGTTCTACACTTGGACTTATACTACATTTGGACTTATAAACCGATACAAGCCTAGTATGCGAGCCTAGTATGAGATGGGTTTGCATCAAATGATATAAGAACTTTATAAACGAACCTATCCCATGCTAGGCTCGTATCAGTTTATAAGTTAAAGTGTAAAAATCACTCAAAAATCTAGCTTGTTTAAAGAGAGACACATTGGCTTTATAAACCATCAACTAATCCCATACTTGGTCGTGGGATCATAACAATAATTAACGCTTCGAAGAGGCAACGTCTTCGTTGGTCACGTCTATGTTCATAATGGTTGGCACACCTCTTTGGGTTCAAGCTTCCACTCCATAAGCCACCACTCCGAGTGTTGAGATCTCGAAAGGTAAGGCTAACTCTAATACCAAATGATACGAACCTATCCCATACTAGGCTCGTATCGGTTTATAAATAAGTGTATAAATTACTTATAAATCTAGCTTATCAATCAAATAAATATCCTTGTGTGTTTTGACTTTCTCTCAGAAGTCAATGGAAAGAGAAGATGGCGAATTCATCCCAGGAAACGACGCAGTGGCGGGACCTGTGTATCACGACACGACAGGAAGACATTAGACATCGATGGCTGAAAAACCTTTAACAACCTCGTTTTTCTTCACCAACTTTCTAGCGGGAGTGGCCATGTCTAGTCTTTGGACAACTTTTGCTAAACACGGTAAGGTTTTTGACATTTACTTGGCAAAGAAAAAGACCACCAACGGTAAGGAGTTAGTTTTACTATATTCATTAACATAACAAATCGATATGCTTTTGAAAAAGCCTTAAAAATCACTATTGTCGATAAACATCGTCTTAGTCTTAATGTTGCGAGACTCGAACGCTCGAACAAATCACCAAAACTCAGTAATACCAGCTATACCTATAACCACCCATTCTTGCCTGAACCTAAACAACACTCTCGCTAACTCCATTGTGGTTAAAATTGTTTTGATTGACACCGTCTCGAACCTTTACATAATTTGTGACGAAGCCGGTATACCTGCTACAAAAATCAAATATCTTGCAGGTCTCCATGCACTTTTAGAACGAAAACATAAGTTCCATATCAATACCATCCTCTCCTAGACATCTCATCTAGATTGTTTCTAAAGCATTCAACTATTGACCAAAAACTTCCAACTACTTAATCAACTCGCTTGGATTTCAACTAAAGGGCTCCCCCTTCACAAGCTTGGCATGAAGATGCGTTTACCCGTATTGCCCCGGCTTGGGGTGAAATCATCTTCTCGAAAAAATATTAAACAAATAACTTGATCCTTGTTGCTGGGAAAGTTCGTATCCATACCAAGTGCTTGGATATAATCCAACACAACATGATGATCTTTGTGGACGGTTTACTCACTTGTGTTCGTATTCAGGAACTCATTGGCGAATGTTATGAATTATGTCCAACAACCTCATCCACATCAGACAAGGAGGTTTCTACTAGTTATGGTGACAAGTTCATAGCCAACGAAGTTGTCATGGGTCATAATTATGCTTCAGGATAAGATGGTTCCTCAAAGGATACTGATGACTCAAAAGAATATTTGTTCAACAATGAGCACTTGGACGGTATTGGCTCCATCAGAAACTGTTGGAAATATAGTTCAATTGTGGGTCAGTTCATACTGGTGAATGGGGAAGGAGGTACGGAGTGTACACCCATAAGTCCCTGAACAACCTGACTCATATTGTGGTTAAAGTTTGTTCAGCATCGCTGATGATCTTCAGAGAGTGGAACTCTGGACTGAAGGTATTCATCAGGGAGTAACACCACTGAAGACATGTCTTCAGTTTTTACTCATCAGCTAGTCTACTTCAGTACTGAAGACTTCAGCAGGAACACCCTTCAGGGTTTGCTGATGCTTCAGTAGGATTGAAGGATGGACTAATGCTGGAGCTGAACAAGTATGCTTGTAACGGTCTTTGACCAATTCAAGTGTTTTAAAGACCACGTTTAATTGGTCTTGTAACTACTTTGACCTGGTATTATGGAGCATATTAAGAGGAGTTAATAGGCCGTTAAATCCTCTTAATACCATTGACCAGAAGTTGAGTACACACAGAAACAAGAAACACATAGCAACAAAAGGGTTAGATATTTGTGCCTAAATCACTAACTGCATTTGGTCTTATCCCAAGTAGGTATTCATGATACCCAGGCATTAGGGTCGAATAATTTGCTTTGGAAAGTGATTACACGATTCCAAGTGATATCCTATAACCATTGTTTTGGTACGTAGCTAGGATTGATTATCTACACTCTGGTTAGGACGAAGTAAACACCAACAATCAAAGTAAATAAATATTGTGATAATCAATGGCGGCTGCTATGAAGCATATGGTGGCTAACTTCTCCAAGCTGGATAAGTTTGAAGGGATGGATTTCAGGAGATGGCAGAAGAAGATGCACTTTCTTCTTTTCACCATGAGCTATGGGATTCCTTGGAAGCCAAATATATGGCTGAGGATGCACCAAGTAAGAAGTTTCTTGTGAGTGATTTCACAGATTACAAAATGACTGATTCAAGACCAGTCATGGAATAATACAATGAACTTCTTGGTATACTTGGTAGATTCACACAACATCATATGCACATGGATGAGACCATTCAGGTATCTTGTGTCATAGATAAACTCCCTCCTTCTTGGAAAAATTTCAAGCACACCTTGAAACATAAGAAGGACGATTTAACTCTTGTTGAGTTGGGCAGTCATTTGCGCATTGAGGAATCCCTCAGAGTGCAAGATAGTGACAAGCCAAAGAGAAACAATGTTGCTAGTTCATCAGTTGTCAATATGGTGGAGCATAACAACTCCTCCAGGTACAATGACAACAAGGGAAAACGTAAGCATCAGGATAACACCAAAACTAATCCAAACAAGAAGTCCTCAGTGGCTTGTTAGAAGTGTGGGAAACCTGGACACTTCAAAAGGGATTGGTTCAGTGATTGGTACTGGCAGCAAAGCTAGTGGATCAGGCACAAATGGTTCAGTGATTGGTTCAAACAACACAACACTGAAAGGTCAGAATATGTTTAATGAATCTCTCCAGATTTATTATGTTACATATGTATCTGAAGCTTATTTTGTGCAGGATGATGATGTTGCGTGGTGGGTTAATTCTGGAGAAACTGTTCATGTGTGTAAAGATAGATGCTGGTTCAAGACTTATGAGTCACTGAATGATGGATCTATTCTTCACATGGGAAATGAATCAACAACCCTAGTGCATGGACGTGGTTGTGTAGATCTTAAGTTTAGTTCTAGAAAGATTGTTAGCTTGTTTAATGTTTTGCATGTTCCTAATATTAGGAAGAATCTGGTTTCTAGTAGTGTTTTGAATAATCGTGGTTATAAACAAGTGATTGAATCTAATAAATTTGTTTTATCCAAACATGGTGTGTTTATTGGTTTTGGTTATTTGAGTAATAAAATGTTCAGGCTTAATATTGAAACAACCACTAGCATTAACTCAGTTAGTACTGGTAGTGCAAATATTTGTTTAGCCTCAGTGTCCACCAGTAAACTGAAGGATTCTTCACTATGGCATGCTAGGCTGGGCCATGTCCACTTGAAGAGGATGCAAGATATGTCTAAGGATGGGTTAATCCTAGTATTTGACATGGACACTGAAAAGTGTCAGACTTACATGCTGAACAAAATAACTAAGAAACCATTTCAAGATGTAAAACGTGAAACTGAAGTTTTGAAGCTAATCCATAGTGATTATGTGATTTGCATGCTACTCCCTCATTAGGGAATAAGAAATACTTGGTAACATTTATTGATGATGCTTCTAGGTTTTGCTATCTTTACTTGTTACATACTAAGGATGAAGCATTAGATAAATTTAAATTATTTAAAACTGAAGTTGAATTACAACAAGGAGCCCAAATCAAAAGATTTAGGACTGATAGGGGAGGTGAGTACATGGATGCTCAGTATTTTCAGTCTGTTGGTATTATCCATGAAACGACTGCTCCCTATACCCCTCAGCAAAATGGTATATCTGAAAGGAAAAATAGAGTACTGAAAGAAATGGTTAAATCCATGTTATCCTATTCAGGATTGAGTCAAGGGTTTTGGGGAGAAGTTATGTTAACAGATTGCTATTTACTAAATACGGTTTCCAACAAAAGGAACATAATTACCCCTTATGAACTCTGGACTAAAAGGAAACCAAACTTGAACTATCTCAAGGTTTGGGGTTGTAGGGCAGTTGTAAGACTCCCTGATCCAAAGGTGAAAACCTTGGGTGAAAGAGGCATTGAATGCATCTTTGTTTGATATGCTGAGTATTCCAAGGCTTATAGGTTCTATGTAATTGAACCTAATGATTCAGTCTCAATAAACTCAATCATTGAATCAAGGGATGCTAACTTTGATGAGGATAGATTCTCATCAGTCCCTAGACCAAGCCTTAGGACTCCTACTGGAGCTGAGGATATTGGTGCTTCATTGGAACCTGAAAGGGTCAATGATGAGATTGTGGTTCAACAACCTAAGCCTAAGCTTAGAAGAAGCACAAGGCCTAGGACTCCAAGGAATTTTGGGCCTGAGTTCCAACTATATTTAGTTTAAGGGACAAGAGATGAGGTCTCTGACCAATACTCCTGTTAATTTAATGTTGAGGATGACCCAAAACATTTGATGAAGCAATGAAGTCCCAGGATGTTGCTTTCTGGAAGGAAGCAATAAATGATGAGATGGATTCCAACATGGGCAACAACACTTGGGTGTTGGTTGATCTACCTCCAGGTTGTAATCCACTTGGTAACAAATGGATTATCAAAAGGAAAATGAAGGTAGATGGAACTGTTGAAAAGTTCAAGGCAAGGCTAGTCATTCAAGGCTTTAAACAAAAGTCTGGGATAGACGATTTTGATACCTATGCTCCAGTAGCACGTATCAGTACCATAAGAATGTTAATTGCTCTAGCAAGTATTCACAATCTGATTATTCATCAGATGGATGTGAAGACAACATTCTTGAATGGTGATTTGGATGAGGAGGTTTACATGAACCAACCTCTAGGTTTCATCATGCCTGGTCATGAAGGCAAGGTGTGTAAACTGATTAAGTCCTTATATGGACTGAAGTAGGAACCTAAGCAATGGCACCAGAAATTTGGTGAAGTGATTTTGTCTAATGGTTATTCACTTAACCAAGCGGACAAATGTGTATATAGCAAATTTGATGAATCTGGTAAAGGAGTCATCATTTGCCTATATGTTGATGACATGTTAATCTTTGGTACTGACCAAGCTAAGGTTGATCAGACAAAGGAACTTTTGTCATCAAAGTTCTCCATGAAAAACATGGGGGAGGCTGATGTTATCCTTGGCATTAGGATCAAACATGAAAGTGATGGTATTGTAATTTCGCAGTCTCATTATATTGAGAAGGTCTAAAGAAATTTAATCACTTTGATTGTACTCCAGTGAGTACACCAATGGATACAAGTGAGAAACTGATGCCTAACAATGGTCAAGCTGTCTCCCAGCTTAAGTATTCTAGGGTGATTGGTTGCTTGATGTATGCCATGACAAGTACTAGGCCTGACATTGCATTTGCTGTGGGTAAACTGAGTAGGTACACTAGTAATCCTAGTATTCAGCATTGGCAAGCAATTCAGAGAGTACTGAAGTATTTGAAAGGAACAATGGATTATTGTTTGTCATAGACTGGATATCCTTTAGTGTTGGAAGGTTACACTGATGCAAGTTGGATCAGCAATACTGAGGATAATTCATCCACCAGTGGATGGGTATTCCTACTTGGTGGTGGTGTAATTTCTTGGGCATCCAAGAAACAAACTTGCATTACTAGCTCTACTATGGAATTTGAGTTTGTGGCTCTAGCAGCTGCTGGTAAAGAAGCTGAATGGTTGAGAAACTTGCTTCTTGAGATTCCATTATGGGTTAAACCTATGGCACCCATTTCTATCTGTTGTGATAGTGCAGCTACGTTGGCTAAGGCATATAGCCAAATGTACAATGGTAAGTCTAGACACTTAGGTGTTAGACATAGCATGATTCGTGAGCTAATCATGAATGGGGTGATTTCAATAGAGTTTGTGAGGTCTCAACAAAATTTAGCTGATCACTTGACGAAGGGATTGGCTAGAGACTTGGTTATAAAGTCTGCTGAAGGGATGGGTTTAAAAGTCCACTCTAGTCACTGAATGCTAGGACACCCAACTCACTCCTAAGGAAACTTGGGAGCTGAGTTCAATGTGGAAAGCTGAACATTTAGGGGACTGAAGCACATGCATCCCAAGGATGTGCTTGTACTTGCTGAAGGAGGATGAAGTTATAAACTTATGTGTATTTTATCTTCAGGTATTCAAAGTAGTTGAAGGGTTCAATTCTTAGAACACCCTGATTCTCAAATGTTTGAAGTGATGTACTAAGATGGAAATTAAATCCTTAGGATATTTTCATTTATGCACTGGTTTTGTAAATGTTAATTTTCATGCAAAAGGAATTATACTATATTGGGGAGGATTGTTAGAAATATAGTTCAATTGTGGGTCAGTTCATACTGGTGAATGAGGAAGGAGGTACGGAGTGTACACCCATAAGTCTCTGAACACCCTGACTCATATTGTGGTTAAAGTTTGTTCAACATCGCTGATGATCTTCAGAGAGTGGAACTCTGGACTAAAGTATTCATCAGGGAGTAACACCACTGAAGACATGTCTTTAGTTTTTACTCATCAGCTAGTCTACTTCAGTACTGAAGACTTCAGCAGGAACACCCTTCAGGGTTTGCTGATGCTTCAGTGGGACTGAAGGATGGACTAATGCTGAAGCTGAACAAGTATGCTTGTAACGCTCTTTGACCAATTCAAGTGTTTTAAAGACCACGTTTAATTGGTCTTGTAACCACTTTGACCTGGTATTATGGAGCATATTAAGAGGAGTTAATGGGCCGTTAAATCCTCTTAATACCATTAACCAGAAGTTGAGTACACCACCTATAAATGAGTGATCAAAACTTGCATGAAAGATACACAGAAACAAGAAACACATAGAAACAAAAGGGTTAGAGATTTGTGCCTAAATCACTAACTGCATTTGGTCTTATCCCAAGTAGGTATTCGTGATACC
Organism: Glebionis coronaria; assembly: GCA_025667525.1. Lineage (NCBI taxonomy): Eukaryota > Viridiplantae > Streptophyta > Magnoliopsida > Asterales > Asteraceae > Glebionis > Glebionis coronaria. The sequence goes on along the minus strand of CM046874.1, from coordinate 627,492,106 downwards.
CAGGCATTAGGGTCGAATAATTTATTTTGGAAAGTGATTACACGATTCCAAGTGATATCCTATAACCATTGTTTTGGTACGTAGCTAGGATTGATTATCTACACCCTGGTTGGGACGAAGTAAACACGAACAGAAACAAATAAAACACACCATACAAGTCTTCCCTATCATTTCACGATGAAGAACGATTTTGTGGTGGTTTTTGCTGTCACTTTAATCAGGACACAAACGCAACAATGGATAAATCAGAGTTGTCCGAGTAAGTCAATTCAAATTTTCTGGTAAACGCTAAAAGTGAGGCCACTCTCTCACCTCATAACACTTTGGGTAATATTGATAACTTTAAATTTGATGTGGTTGTCGAAGACTCCCTTATCAATGATAAGTCACACTCAACTTACAAAGTAGGAAAACATAAGGTCAATTGTGAGGGTTCAGTTGCTGTTAGCGCATCTCCCAATGGTTCTCGATCCTCACCTCGTGATACTTGTGGGTCTAATGAGAAAATCCCCAACAGAAAGGTCAATAAGTTTTAGAATGTTGTTGGGCTTGCTAACTTAAATAAACCCATCATGGGCCGATAGTCTTTGTATTGCTTAATTCAAAGGGCCTAAGTCTAACCTGAATAAAGTCAAATCCAGCTTAAACACCTCTACCTCTGATAACGAAATTCTATCTGATTTCAAGCAAAACAAAAGAGAAAATTATCTTCCCACAAACGAAAACCTAGATCCACTCGCCGACTTTGAACCATCAAACTAAAAGATGTTATCCAATCAAAAGCTAAACTTAACAAAAAGTAAGGTAAAGGGGGGTTTTGATAGAACATGTTTAGATGTTACAAGATCATAACTTAGCGCCTCAAACTCCGAATCCAAGTTGAAGAGATGAGAAGTTATAATTTTGAAGAAGAATAGTTCTCAAATGATGGCTTCAATGGATTCTTTCAATGCTTCAACGCATAAACTTTGAAAGTGGACAAATCAATTGGTTTTGACATGGAAGATGTAAGTATCCGTGTTAAGCAACGTAGAAGACTTGGTGACACCTTTCCTTTGTTCTCTTAATGAAAGTTCTATATCTTAATATTTGTGGTATGGGTCAAAGCTGTAAAAGATCATGGTTAAGAGAGTTAATCAGTAGGCTCAATCTAACTTTTCTAGGGATTCAAGAAACATGGAAAGTCAGGTGGTATTCTTAATGTGTGGGATCGAAATTCATTTTTAAAAAAGTGGTGGTTTTAGGAGATGGTTTCACAGCTATTACCGGTAACTGGAGGGATGTTATTGGTGACTTTATCCTGGTCAATGTCTATGCGCCTCAAAATGCTCACGAGAAGTCTAAACTATGGTCAGACCTACTTCATCGTAGAAACACCAAAATGGGCTCCTAGATTTGTTTTGCCGATTTTAACATTGTAAGAGAGGAATTTGATAGGAAATGAACCTTTTGATCCAAACATAACTTATGCTTTTAATAAATTTATTGGCTAGGTTGAGCTACAAGAAGTTGTCATGGGCGCCAGAAGTTTCACAAGAATTAACAAGAAAGGGACTAAATTAAGCAAAGTTGGCATGTTTATAATCTCCAATGAGATTCTCCATACTTGGCCTTCTATCCATTATACCGCTTCCTAGAAAACTTTTAGATCACTACCCCATCCTCTTGGAGTTGAGTTATGCTGATTTTGGGCCTCTCCATTTTTAAGTTTTTTTAGTTATTGGTTAAACGAGGATTTAAGAAACTTGTTAGTTCAGTCTTCTTGAGGTGGATGAACTAGGTTGTTGTCCTGATGTTAACCTTTGCAAAAATTTGAAAGCTCTAAAGGCGAAACTGAAGCCATAGAGTAAAAACCTCATGTAGAATCGGTCCAGAAGAGTGCTCTTTTGACAAAGCATCTAGAAGAACTCGATTTGAAAGAAGAAATCGTTGTTTTATGTGAGTAGGATGGCAATTTAAGGTGTGACATTTCAAATGTTTGTTCGAGTCAGAATCCAAAAACATAAAAGACTTGCAACAAAAATCTGGATGTCGGTGGGCTTTAGATGGGGACAAAAACACCGTGTTTTTTTAACCCGATTATCAACGAAAAATCGACGCCAATTGGTTCATGAAATTATGATTAAGGGGTTGTGGGAGACTAAACCGTGTATCATTAGAGATCTCTTTTATCAAGTGTATTCTGATAGATTTACAAAGATTTTACCTCGTAGAACTCGCTTTATTAGTAACAAGTTCAAGTCAATCTTAGAGCTTATGAAATGGTTTCTTCAAAGACCTTCTGAATATGATGAAATTAAGAAGGTCGTTTTAAGCTGTGGAGAGGATAAGGCGCCTAGTCTGGAAGCATACACTTTCGGGTTAATTATTTTTTTTAGGAAGGTGATTGGTGACGATTTTTAAGAGTATGATAAGGTTGAAACCAAATTTAATTGATAAACCAGAAACAAATAAATTAATGATAGCAAACTTTGACAAAGAAAAATAGAAAAGGTACCTCCTGTTATTAGAGAAAACAAGAACAAACTCCTAAAGATCGACTCACCAAAAACATACCAGACTTATGACCCTAAAACCCTATATACAGTTAACAATGACTTGGAGAACAAGCCTTATTCTAAATAAAGAAACTAGTGAAATAGGATATACTAATATACTTAATTAACCCCTTCCAGCTTGAGTTATTACAATCCTACCCTTGTATTTATTCCCACTACGCCTTTGGTAAACTTCTTTAAACCAAGTCTTAACAATACTTCCCACCCACACAGCCACCTTGTCCTCAAGGTGAAACTCGGAAAATTGGTTCTTAATTGTCACAAATGGCTCCCAAGTAGATTCAAAACCAGGCAAATCCTTCCACTTGATTAAGACTTCTCTTTCAGCTTCATACGCACCTCCACGAAGTCCCTATACCAATTCAGGTATAAGAATAATTTCCATATCTTCAGTTAGAGTAGCAGACAACTTTGAACCTTCATTATTCCCCGTTGCTTTCTTTAACAATGACACATGAAAAACTGGATGGATAGAAGTTGTTTCGGGTAACTCAAGTTTGTAAGCAACCTTTCCAATTCGAGCAATAACTTTGAACGACCCATAATATTTTGGTTCCAATTTTTCATTACGCCTTCGGGACAATGATTGTTGTCTATAAGGACGAAGTTTGAGATAAACCCACTCACCTTCAACAAACTCTACATCCCTACGGTGCTCGTCAGCATGACGTTTCATTCTTGCTTGAGCATTATTTAATTGCTCTTGCAGTAGTTTAACACTCTATCTCTTTCCTCCAAATATCAATCTACCTCAAACACCAAAGATGAAGCTTTTCCATAATGAACCAGGTGTGGAGGATCTTGCCCATATAAGATTTTAAAGGGGTCATCTTTGTCGAGGTATGGTAAGATGTGTTATACCAATATTCACCCCATGAAATCCAACGTGACCATTGCTTAGTAGTGTCTGATGCAAAGCATCGCAGATAAGTCTCGGTGCATCTATTAACCACCTCCGTTTGCCTGTCGGTTTGTGGGTGATAGGCGGTACTATACTTGAGTTGAGTTCCTTGTAACTTGAAAAGCTCTTTCCATAAATTACTTATAAATTTTTTATCACGATCCGACACGATGGATTCAGGAATTCCGTGAAGTCGGATAATCTCTCGCAAAAAAGATGCTGCTACAGTGATCGTGGTGTAAGGATGTCGCATTGGTATGAAATGAGCATACTTGCTCAACCGATCAACAAACACCATAATCACTGTATGACCATCTGATTTTGGTAACCCGTCAATAAAGTCCATGGAAACTTCTGCCCAGTTCTTTGTAGGCAACTCTAAAGGTTGCAGCAACCCTCCGGGCGCCATAGTAGAGTACTTTTGACGTTGACAAACTACACAATCTGCAACTAATTTCTTGATATCTTTTTTCATACCTATCCAATACAACTCCGCTGCCATCCTCTTAAAAGTCTTAAGTACCCCAGAATGCCCACCAACAACACTACTATGGAAGACTTTAAACAACTCTGGAATCTAAGGGGAGGATCGAGGCAAAACAAGACGACCTTGGTAGAGTAACCGACATCCATCAAGTTGATAATCATCCGATTTTTTTCTCCCTTTAACAACTTCGGACGTATAGTCTGCAAATCAAGATCGTTCTCAATTTCTTCACTTAACTTCTTCCAATCTAATACATATGGAGCTGAAAAAGATCCAAGTTGCGTTGACTCCATCCGACGAGATAATGCATCTGCCGCATGATTTTCTTTCCCCAGAAAATATTGAATTTCAAAATCGTAACCCAACAACTTAGATACCCAACGTTCATGCTCACCTGGCACGATTTGTTGCTCCAACAAATACTTAAGACTATTTTTGTCGGTACGCACAACGAACTTCCTTCCCATCAAATAAGGACGCCACTTTTTAACAGCTAACACTATAGCCATTAGTTCTCGCTCATAAACAGATTTAAGTCTAGCTCTAACCCCAAGTACCTGACTATAGAATGCTATTGGTCTCTTATCTTGCATTAAAACAGCTCCAACACCATACCCGGAAGCATCCGCTTCGATAACAAAGAGTCGATTAAAATCTTGCAATGCAAGCATTGGTAACTCTGCCATTCCCTTCTTCAAAACTGCAAAGGCAGTAGTAGCATCCTATCCCCATTTAAAACTATCCTTTTTCAATTGATCGGTTAAAGGAGCAACAATAGACCAATAACCTTTCACGAACTTTCGATAATAACCTGTAAGACCTAGAAAACCACGTAGTGTCTTTCAAAGTTCTTGGACTAGGCCACTAAGTCATCGCTGAAATCTTGGCTGGATCAACCGATACCCCCTCTTTCGTAATTAAATGGCCCAAGTATTCTATTTGATTTTTAGCAAAAGAACATTTTTTGGATTGGCATATAACTTACGTTGACGTAATTTCTCTAACACAGCATTCAAATGTGCATGATGGTCTTCAAGTGTTTGACTATAAACGAGAATATCATCAAAAAAACTAAAACAAATCGACGTAAGAAGGGTTTAAAAACCTTGTTCATAAGAGACTGAAATGTGGCTGGCGCGTTTGTGAGTCCAAATGGCATCACAAGGAACTCATAATGACCCTCATGAGTTCGAAAAGTGGTCTTAGGTATGTCACCTCTCTTCATTCGAATCTGATGATAGTCCGATTTTAAATCTATCTTAGAAAATAACCCTACTCCTTGTAATTCGTCCAACAATTCATCAATGACTGGTATTGGAAACTTGTCAAGGACAGTTGCCTTATACAAAGCTCTATAGTCCATGCAAAATCGCCAACTTCCGTCTTTCTTTTTAAAAAGTAAAATGGGAATAGAAAAAGGACTCACACTTGGCTGAATGATTCCGGCTTCCATCATCTCATGTACTAACTTTTCAATTTCATCCTTTTGAACTTGCGGGTAACGATAAGGACAGACATTAACAGGCGCCACCCCATCTTGTAAAATTATTGCATGCTCATGCTCCCTATTGGGAGGTAAGGTATTTGGCATCTTAAAAACGTCTCCATAGTCATTTAACAACCCTTCCACCGCCTCCGCCTCCTCTAGCACATTCAGCACCCCTAGTGTCTCATTAGTTGCCACATTACGTAACCCTACCCAAAAACCTACCCCATCCATTTGCAAAGATCTTGCGGCTGCTTTATATGACACCTCAGAACGACATAATCCATGATCTCCTAATAATGTGATTTTTCCCTGGTCTCCCATAAAAGTCATGGTTAGTAACTTCTAATTCACCTTTACATCACCCAAAGTTTGCAACCACTTGATTCCCAAGATTACATCAGTACTCCCCAATTCCAATGGCAAAAAATCATATATTAATTGCATTTCTAGAAGTGAAACAATCACTCCCTTACATGTTAATTGCATTTATATCATTTGTGCTAACCTCATGGCATCTCTTAAACCGTTTGGCTGTAGAATGCAAAGACCCGCTCGTATCTCGAGTTTCAAACCCTTAATGAAAGTACTATATAGCACTTTTTTTGGATATCCTCGTCAATTGTCCAGCTAGTTTTTCAAATAAACTTCTGTATTCCCTCATAGTCCCTGTTTGCATAATTGATAAAAGTTGCTGATATAAATCACCTTCTTTTGTAAACTAGAACCGATCCAATAATTCTTCCTTTAGGTGATCCTAAGACTCAAACGGTTCCTGTTGTTCATACCATCGATACCATGCTAATCCTTCTCCTTCTAAAAATAATGCGGTTGCCCGAAGTCGTTCCCGACAAGTGATACCTTGAATCTCAAAATATCGATCCAAGCATCATCACCCTCAATGATCGGCATCTTGAGCTTCCTCATTCGGTAATCAGATCCAGTAATTCTACTCCCTCCACTACCATTACCAGGTTGAAAAAATGTATCATCCTTCCATTGTGCTTACCCTTGTCATCTAAAGGAGTATGACCAGAGATTCCTTTGGTCACATAAGGGAGCCCGAGATCATCAAACCGTTGTTCTGGTTTGTTCACCCCCTTCGTCTGGTCAACAAATAACTCGGATGAACTTTCATGATGATGAATTCCTGAATTATTCTTGATCACTGAATTTGTTCCCTTTGCACTTTTAGTTGACTTTTGAATTGCCTCTAGAATTATTTTTTCCATTCTCTGTTCCATCGCTGCAAATTGTTCTTGTGATTCTAACCTAGCAGTAACAAACTTTTCATCAATATTCTTCCAATCCTCAGCAACCTGTTCTTTAATCTGAGCAATATCTCCTTCAATGGTCTCAGCCCTCCTGATGGTAGTAGCCATTATGATCACTTTTTTCCCTTTTTTTCACGGAACCCTAGAATCGATTGCTCTGATACCAATTGATAAGGTTGGAACCAAATTCAACTGATAAACCAGAAACAAATAGATTAATGATAACAAAGTTTGACCAAGAAAAATAGAAAAGATACCTCCTGTTATTAGAGAAAACAGGAACAAACTCCCAAAGATCGACTCACCAAAAACATGCTAGACTTATGACCATAAAACCCTATATATAGTTAACAATAACTTTGAGAACAAGCCTTATTCTAAATAAAGAAACTAGTTAAATAGGAAATAATAATATACTTAATTAACCCCTTCCAGCTTGAGTTATTGCAATCCCACCCTTGTAGTTATTCCTGCTACGCCTTTGGTAAACTTCTTTAAATCGGGTCTTACCAGAGTAGTTAAATATTTTGAGATCCACAAATCAATTTCTAGGGGACGCAACTATTCTTTCATCTCCTTAATTCCAAAAATCACTAAACCGCTTCTTCTATAAGATTTGCGTCCTATCAGTCTTGTGGGTTGCTACTACAAAGTTGTTTCAAAGTTTCTTGCTATCTGATTAGAATCAGTCATGAGTATATAATCAGCAATGCCAGACCACATTCCTAAAAAATTGTCAGATTACAAATGGGCCTTTGGTTATATATAAAGTGAATCCTTTGACTAAGAAAGTGGACAAAAACTCATGATTTTCAATGTGGATTTCAAAAAATATTTTGACTCAATAAACTGTAACTTCATCGATGACATTATAGGTCAAATGGAGAGACTGGATTTTTGACTGCCTTTTTTTTTCTTCGATCCTCATAAGTGGCAACCCGTCTAAGGAGCTTAAGGTGAGAAAAGCTTCGAGACAAGGGGATCCCCTGTGTTCATTTCTATTTATAATTGAAATGGAAGCATTTCACATTGATATGATGGAAGCAAGAGAAAAAGGAGTGTTCAAAGGTGTTGAAGTAGGATAGAATAAGGCGGTGATTTCTCACCTTCAATAAACATACGATGCTCTTCGTGTAGGTAAATGGTATTATTTGAATGTAACTAACTAGATCGTAATCTTAAGATGTTTTCAAGTATCCTCAAGTCTTAAAGTTAATCTCAACAAAATACTTTTTTTGGTATGAGTGTGAAAACTGATGACATTATTAGAGTAGCAAGGTCTATTAAATGTAAAAATGAAATTATTCCTTTCATATACTTAGGATTACCGGTTGGTTCAAGTATGAGGAAATTAAATAGTTGGGATCCCGTAGTCACTAAATTTCAAGATAAAATGATGAAATGGAAGGTGAGGCCTCTTTCATTTTTTGGGCGTTTGACTCTCTTCAAAGCTGTCGTATCAAGTTCGACGACTTATTTTTCTCTTTTCAAGGAACCAACTTCTCTTATAAATGATTTGTAGGAGACTAAACCATGTATCATTAAAGAAAACCTCTAAGATATGGGAGGAAATACTAACAAGAGCTGCTCACTCCAAAAGAAAACATGACAAGATTGGCCAGTTCCTTGGTATTAATGTTGAAAATTCACTAGATGAGAATGACCTAATCCTGGAGCTGAAAAAAATGGCCAATGTAATCAAACCTGGTTGTTAATGAAAAGTGATGCCTAAAAACATTATTAGTGTTAACTAATCTTTCTTAGTTTTGATCACGACAAATTAAAAAGACATTTATCGTCAAAGACAGTCGTAAGACGAATTATTTAACAAACACTATTATCAAGGTAATAATCATTTAAATATTGCACTAACATATCTTAATCAAGATTAGTGATCATAAAAGTGATTAGTCCTAAACTTGCATTTTGTCAAATGTGACAAAAGACTTTTAATAAACTTTCTTTTTAAGAAAATGTTTTATTAAAATAGAAAATGTAAATTTGAATATGGCATATTCCAAATGCCATAGGAATATCCGTTGAAGGTAAAACTTACCTCAGATATTACTACCCCACTAAAGAACAAAAAGGAGCGGAGTCTATAACCACAGTTTCTCAAATAGCTATGCGGTTCCCTAGTGATAAGGAACCGCAGGCACAATTAAGGAACCGCGGTCAGATATCTGTTGGCCTTTGTGTCCTATAAATAGTGGATCAAATCCACATCTTCCATGAACTTTTTTGGACATTCTTTCTGTCATCTTTCTCTTTTCTAATTCCTATTCATTTATAAATGATCACTTAATGTGTTAAGTATGTTTACTTATGATTATCATTTTGATCTCCTTCTTTACGTTGTCCAAAGAGAAGATCACTCACACACTTGTGATGTGATTAAAGATGAAGCTTTGTGGAAGATCAACCTACCTTAGATCTAGTCATGTTCATCATTTTTATTTGAGTCTTGTGTAGATCCAATGCATTTGTGTATACTTGGATTAGTTGTGTTAATCCAATTTATTTATGAATATTTGGATTAGTCTTGTGTAAATCCATTGTATATATGTATACTTGGATTTGTCTTGTGTGGATCTAAGTTACATGTGTATACTTGGATATGTTTTTATTGAGTTGTAAAGTGTTGTGTGTTAGTTCTTACTAAACTACAAAGTGATTTGTGTATGTGTCTTGTGAGTTCTCACTTAGCTTCAAAGTGAAGAGTTGTGAAGATTGGTTCTATCTTTGGATTAGAACTCAACATCTAGCCTTATTTCGGAAAAGAAGATGGGCGACGAAGATTGGGTCTAGCTTTCGATTAGAACCTGACATCTAGCCTTGTGTCAGAAAATGGTGAAGTAGGCGACGTGTGTAGATTGGTCCTAGCTAAGATTAGGTCTCGACATTTATCTTAGTGTCGGAATAATGCAAGCAACATTGTAAGGTTTTCTCCGCTAAGAAGGGAGCTTGTGGATATAGTGGAAATCTCGAGTAAGGTGTACTCGAGGAGTAGAGTAGGAACAAAGATAGAGCTTCGTTGCCGAACCACTATAAGTCTTGGTGTCTCCCTATTAGGTTGCTTCTTTCCTTACCCTTTACTTACTCTCTATATTACATTTTATACATCTAATATTTGTCATTGTTAATGCATTAGAATTGAACCTAATCATTTTGCAACTAGCTTTCAAGTAAAAGGTAGTTTTGTGACAAACCTAATTAAAGAAATTTTAATTAGGACATAAACCGAAGAGAAACTATTCAAACCCCCCCCCCCCCCTTCTAGTTTCTAAATTTGGTATCAGAGCGATGGTCACTCAAGGTCTTTGAAGTATATCGACTCTAAAACTTGGATCGATCCATTGTCTCCTCAAATTAGAAAGTTTCGTTGTACTAAAGTTTCTCCTTGGTCAAAACTATTTTTTCATTGAAAATAGGCCTTTTAATTGGTAATATAACATCTCATCTAGATTAGTAGTATTTATACATTTTTATTTACTCTTGAAATGTATCTACTAGTTTGTATCTTGCTATGTGTAGGTACTCATGAAGATTAATCATTTAATTGATTATGGATTGAGTTGCTTACACTTGTAGAAGACTCATCTTCCTTGATTTCCAATATCATTGAATGATGAATCAAGATGGATGAGAGTGATACTAGTCCTTGAAGACTTAGTAGTCACTTTAGTCGTGTTTGGGCATTATATTGGTTCTTAGAAGACTTGTTTTGCGGCTAAGGTACGTTTTCTTCCTTCCACACGCCCTATTGATCCTTCTTTTGATCATTACTTGACTATGTGCTTGTTCTTGGTATCCTTGCCTTGAAATTTGTTTGTGGTATGTGATTCTATTCTTATACCCTCTCAAACCTTCATTGCTTGGATACTTGACTCATTTAGGAGATGTAGAGTGAGTTAGTAGTAGCTTAAACTATCAAGCATAATTTCCATGGTTTGCACCCATACGGTTAGTAGGACCTATATCATGTGTAATATGTGCAACTGATCTCATCTATAGGATGATTAATTAATCCCCTGAGATACCAAACTACCCTATAAGTTGTAGTTGGGATATTACACATTTAGGATTGAAATATTCCAAGGATATTGTTATTATAAACCCTAGCAATAATAATTGTTTGATCATGTAGGAGAGAAAGTGAATCTATACTTTGCTCAAATTTTGAAATAGCTTAAGACTATTCTTGAAAGTGATCTTACTCTATTTATCAAAATTGCTTGGTATAGTTCATTACCAAAGCCGTTTAGACTTACATTGGAAATACACGTCTTAAACCACTATAAATGAAAAAAGCTCTTCGTTTCTACAACTTGAAGATTGTCACTTGTCTCTTGAGCATTGAACTTGGTCTTGATTCACACCCCTTGGTTTATCTCTTCTTTGTTTCTTTCCAACGAGTAGTCGTTCTTCCGTTTCGGTCCTATTCGGTCTTTTCAGTTTCGATTTAACTCGTAATCCTTCATTAAGGCATTATCACCTAGTATTGAAGTGGTCCAATAATTTACAAAAGGCTTTAGATATACTTTAAGTATTTTAGAAAAACTTGTTTTTGAAAATTTCATTGATTTTCTTTGTTAAAAACCACCGTCTGTAGGTGATCCTTTAATTGTCACAACTCAAAGGCACGGTTCTTTATCGATAAAGAACCACGGCCCACTAGTGACTAAATTATTCATATTTTATTAAAAATCACTTTTTCAAAAAACCCCACCCTTTCTTCTTCATAGAGGTGACGGGGTTCATACCATTCCACCATTTTTGATCTCCCAAAAAGCTTCAATCACTCAAGATTAATTGATTCCAAGTCGTGGGTTTCACTCACTCCTCTTCCAACATCAATTAATTGTAAGTACATTCATTCAATTTCAATCAATTTGTTCTAGGGTTCTTATTTTCATAATTGGGGATTTTTAAAATTAATATTAAATTAGAACCTTACTAGGAATGTGTGTTGACTTAGTTATATTACTATGATTCCCTAGGTTTGAATTCATTACGATTTCACTAAAACCCACTTGTAGAATAATCCGAATTTTGACTAAGTTATTTTGGTTAAATGATGGAACTGATATGAACCCATGAACAAATTGGTAATTGCATTGTTAATGCTTACCTAAAAACAAATTTTTGATAAACCAATGTTCAAGTTCATGGTTGATTTTACATAGTTCATATGTCCTAGTCAATGATGAATTTGGTACAATGTGAACATGGGAATGATAAGGATTAACTCTTTATTTGTTAAGCAATTGATCAAACATATTCTCACGATTTTGATCTTTGTTCATTACATAACATAAGAGTGATTGGAACATTTTATTATTGTATTTAGGTACTTAATCATGCCTTTGGAAACTCGAAAAGATCATGAGAAAACTAGAGAATACATGCCTACTCTTTCTACCTCGTGTCAATATCGTTTCCTCAAAATACTATTCGGTCTCTAGAATCTGGTAGTTGTTATGAAGCACGCATTATCCCTTCTAACTTCCATGGACTTGACTTCATTCGATTCATGTTTAAATCCATTGGCTTTGATTGCCTACTTGACATTGATGAGCCAATATTTCCTTCCTTTCTCTTAGAGTTCTTTAGTTCATTTACATTAATGTGCATCAATAATGGTTTATCGATAAGATTTTCCATCAAGGGGAAAACCTTTGTATACACTCTTGAAGAATTTGGAGAAATTCTCAAGGTTCTATACAATGGTAAATGTAGGTTCACTGATGCTTAGAGTATCAACTCTTTAGAATCAGCCTCTATTGATGTGCATTATGTGACCGAGCTACCTTCTCCTTCGGTCATTTCTTGTGCTATTGCCAAACCTCATGAACATCCTGTTCTTGGTAAAATTGAAGGAGAAATTCGTGATCTCACTCCTTAGGAAATACTCACTAGCGATCTTAATGATTTTATGATCCCTTGGGCCGACATCATTAGGGAAAATTCAATGTGTCTCGGTGGTAATCGCAACTTTGTGCCCGCTTGTCTTGCACATATGTTGTATTGTGTTGCAACTTCCATCTTATACAACCTTGCATTTTTCATAGCTAGAAGAATTAACTTTGTTCTCCTTGAGTCCCATTCAAGTCTCCCTTTTGTTACGATTTTCTCTCGCCTTCTTAGAAAAGCTCTTCTTGACTTTCCACCTTTAATGCATCATCATTTTGCTTCGTTGATCGTGTTATGCTTCCCGTTTAAGGGAACCTTTCACTTGAACCTAAGTATGATTCAAATGAAGATGGAAAAGTTCATCAAGAGGACTCTCATACCATTGATGACTCTTCTCTTAACTCTAATGACACTTTGTCATCTACTATTTCTCAATTCTCATCTCTAGAAATTGATTCCGACCTTTAATTCTATCTTAAGCATTATCTTCTAGAAAACCTAAGGAAAGGATCAAGGCAATAGAGAAATGTTCATGAAAGAAAGCGAGTTGAAGTATTGCTCTTGGTTGTTGCCACGATTATAACTCGGACTTTGTTTCTTATCTCTTCTTTTAGGATTTGGATTTGTTTAACTAATACTTTGTGTTTGGATTACTTAATATTTTAATCCTAATGTGTTCATGCTATCGATCTTTCAATTTGTATGACGTTGTGCAATTTATGTGTTAGTTAGATTTCTAGATTTTGGTTAGTAGTATACTTTGGCTTGATAAATCCTTGTCTAAAACATGGGCTGTTAAATGTTGCTGGAAGTCCACCATTTTGAAGCCTCTGCCCACGGTTCTTTAAATTCGGGTGGTTCCTTAGTGATAAATAACCGCGACCTTATTTAAGGAACCACAGGCTCTGGATTTGACATAATCTTTGCTTTACACTGTTTTCTCTAAATCTTTGTAAACATTGATGAAATTTTTGCTAAAAACCAGCTTTTTCCCTTTTTAGCCTATCTAATTTCATTATTCATCATAATGAATTATAACCCATTACTAGTTTAGATCATCCCTTCTCCTTCTTAAACCTCCCTTGGTTGTTCTTCTTCTTCATCTTCTAAGCCTTCTTCTAAACCTAAAAACACAACCATGGTGTCTACTAGATCATCAAATTCTTCCAAACAATCCTCATCCAAAAGTTACCTTAAGATTAAGATCAAGTTTCCTAAACTCGGATCTTCATCTTTTCTTACACCCAAGAATGAGATTTCTCCAATTCTCATTTCTTCATCACCTTCACCACCTCTTGCTCCATGCAAGACTAGCTCAACTCATGGTACTAACCACTCACCTGGTTCTACCTCCTCTTCATTCCAATATAGGATGAATGAGTTGTCCTCACCCTTTACTCCAAGTCCTCTCTTGGATGTGAACCCTTAACCTCTCCAAAGCATTTCCTTTGTGAATGACCTTCACTACAAGAATTTAGGTGAATGCCCACACTCATCAATTGGCCAGAATTTACCCACCTGATACCCACCTGTTACCCATAATTAGTGATTTTCATAGTCAATTTGATTTTCCGTCGGTCTGCCCACGAATTTACCCACACAAGCACCCACATATATATATTTAGTGTGTAATATGTGGGTAAATAATTTGGCGCCAAGACATTACCCATGGATTACCCACATCGTGAGTTATGGTGGCTATACTTGTGGGTAATTTAGTGGGTAATGTTATTTAACCACAAATATGGGTGTTTTGAGGGTAAATTTATACCCATGAATTTACCCATCTTATTGTTGGTGCGGGTACTTTACAATGCGTAACTTCTTACGAACAAGTTGTGGTTACAAAAAGGGTGTCATAAATGTCGACCCGACCGACCACAAATAATACTGTTCGAGTTGGGTTACTTGAGTTCATAATCTTATTTGAGCTAGTAGGGTTAATCCGACTAACTTTAGCATGTTTGGAAATACACATAGTTCATTCACCTACGATGACTCTGAGCCGTCCAAAAAAAGAATAATCGTCCTTGGACTAGTCGGCTTGCAGTGTCAAGTCGCAACCCACGTTAATATAGGTCATTGAGTCTAAGTTGTACATAATGTCATAAAGCCAACGTTAATCTTCCGTCATTAAAAGTCATCGACACCAAGTTATGTATAATTAAAGCCGAGTTTGCCACAATAGATAGTCACGCCTAATGAATTTGTGCATTTATAAGGGTGAAATTTAAAATACTCTTGTTATTTAAAGATAATACTTCACAAATAATCCAACCCAAACAAATAATCTAATGAATTTATTCATGTTATTTTTAGGGAAAAAATTTCATTAATAATTGCCAAATCATAAAGTAAGTATTCATTATTGAGTAACTCAATGAGTCTCGACATTTATGTTAAGGTTCATCTTTAACTAGCTCACTTTAAGAGTAACTCAAAAATTGTGTTTCATTTACTCCCATTCTTGTATCGATTATTATTATGCCTATAGATGAATGCGAATATACAAAACTTGAAGTTAAGTTAATCAAGACAAAGTGTTTTTGATTTGTTTATGTTTTAAAAGATGTAAAAGATGTAAAAACGTAAATTAATAAGGATGTTTATTAAAAATTAATGACGAAACCCATTTGCAAAAGAAGAAAATTGGTATTCAAAAAACGAGGTTTGTTTTTTAACCTAACTGGATCAAACTATTTGATTGTAGGATCGGGTGCAAATTTGGTCAAATAACTGTAATTGGGGAAAAAATTAATTATTAAATGATACTAATAATAAGAAAATAATAGTAACGGGTAGGTGTACGAAGCTCAAGCTCGAGAACGTTAAATCAACGAATATCTTAGTTGATCTTGAGTTCGAGTACTAATTAACCTTTAATTTAAAAGTCAAGCTCGGGTTGAGATTGTTTAGCTAGATTTTAAGTGGGGCTTAATATAATTATTTGTCCTTTATGTAATCCGAGTTCAATTATCTCACAAGTAGCTCATTTCATTTAAAAATTTACTTGAGTCGATTAATACAATGTCTATGTTTACACATAACTTGAAGGTAAGCTATTTAAGGACATACACGTTTGCATTTAGTTATGCTGTAAAATATGTAAAATAGAAACTCGGTACCTGTATACAAATATATCGAGACAACCCTTTTGTGAAAGAAAAGAGATCATACATCTATTGCGCGTATGTTAGTAAGTACCCTGGTAACTTGATTGACCTGAACTCAACAAATGTATTAGAATATAATTTTGAGTGTGTGTTGTTTTTTTAACATCATATAGACCTGAATCCGATTAAGCCTATGTAGGTCAATCAAATTAATCCGAATTCAAATAAAATCATACCTAAGCATAAAATTTTTAATCTTAACATTACTTTGACCCAACTCGAATTGATCTCGCTCCGAGTAATTTTACCCGACTAACACTCAAGTGTAATTATAATTTAGTCCTTGAAAAAAACTTATTCATCATATATAGTACGTAGTAGGATGATCACGGTACCGGTCACGTACCGAATCAGTGGTATCGATTTTTTTTCTAAACATAAACAAGTGGTATTGGTATTGTACCGAGCTGGATTCGGATATCTGTACCTGTATCAGAAAATTGGATTTTTCCCGTTTTTTTAGAGAATTTCTCAATTTAGTACAGGTCCCGTACCGAATTAGTGATACCTATTTTTTTACTTTATTTCATACTATCGGCACCGTATCGAACGAGATTCGGATATCGGAATCGGTTCGGTTCCGGATTTGGGTAGAACGTAGTATCGAACATACACTCTCCTAGAACAAAGATGCGGTTATCCACTTTGATGAAAAAGTTGGCACCCTTGTTGAAATAATTTGGCGCCCCTACATATGTGGGGATCGTGGATCTCTTTAATAGAAGGTTTATATTACGATTTATCATATGCAAAGGACTTTCAGGAAGCAGTTTGATATGATGTCTTCATACACCATTCACTATTTTGGATCTTAATTTCTGGTAATTAGTTCTAATTAAAACTTTAATTTAAGTTTATGGGGTTAAATGATGGAGTTTGATTGCATGATTATAGTTAATTAGGTAATTTATAACCTTTCAATTTTGTGTCAGTAACCTAAGATTTTTTGTATTAGCATGATAAGTGTAATTGTGTGGATAAATAAACCAACTGTTCGATTCTGTTTACCATTAATTTAAATTGTGAAATCTGTTTTTTGATTTATAAACCGTAATATTAATTGGAATGGGAAAATTATAGAAAAAGAAATATTATTGTGTTATTGTAATTATATTTAAGAATTTGTGAATGTTACTCTTCATTTTAGGAAGCTATCTGAAGTTAAAGGTCTCATCTTTATTTTAAAGTACATATAATATAGGGATGAGCAGAGGACTAGTACAATACCAAACCCGTAATGTTTATGTGGCACTATTGTTACTCCCGGCCAAAACTGTTGTACTCTTCCTGAAACCGAGAGCCTCTTCAGTAGCAGTTCTACGCGATTCGGTTAAACATGTACAACACTGGTTTTTGTATACACAAGTTAGAGTTCCAATGGTTAAAGATTGTATTAGTTAATTAACAGTAGGTGATAGGATAGTTTTATATTAACACATGCAATACGCACAAATTTGTATTCTCTTCAATTAGTACCGTAACGATTTCGATGGTACTGAGAATTTTTAGCCTGTTTAATAGTTCTAGTACCGTAGCGATTATCATGAACCTGTACCGGTTCGGTTATGGTGAAATCCTAATTTTCTTGTACCAATACTCGTCTTTAACATATATCATATGTTAAAAATTGTATGCGATACAGTGATGATCATTTAAACTACATATGTCTAGTGATAAATCTTTTTCGAAGTATAATGTTGGATTTGATTGTCATAAGCTAACAGGATGCATGACATTTGTTTGTCCTACCTATAATTTGGTTGTCTTATTAGTTTCGATGCATATCATGCGTAAATGATGCATGACATTGGTGTGGCCTGCTGATTGTGGTAAATTACAACCCTTTAGGAAAAAGGAGTAAATGCGGTTAGTATTAAACAAGTGATTTAGGAAAATCAAGTGTTAATGACCCAAATAAGTTCGTTTCCCAAGGAGGTATTTGTGTGTGAATAACTTGAAATGATTTTGGATTAATATGAAAGAAAGAAAAGATGAGAAAAGAGATTGGCGGATACGTTAAAATTATACTACGACGACAAAACGAAAAACCGTAAAAAGTGACAAAATAAAAATTAATTCTAAAAAATCCCAAAAAATTACCAAAAATAGCTAAAAATGAACTAAGAGTTTCCAAATGATCAAAACTTTTTCAAGCCTTTTAATTAAATATTAATTTTTAAATGCTAATTAAACCCCTAAAAATCCAAATACTTAATAAAAAGCCCAAATAAAGATTTTTCACTTTGTAAAACTCTAAAATGATTTAATTAAACTAAAAACTATTTTCATGAAATTAATTCTAATGAAAACTATTTTTAAATGATTAAGAACTATTAAAATATTAAAATAATCCTAAAAACTAATAAAATGATGAGAAAAATAATCTAAAAGTTTTAAAAATCCTAACTTAATGTATTTGACCTAGGAAAAATGTAAAAGTTGCAAAAATACTATTTTAAACCTAAAAACAATTTTTAATAATAAAATAATAATAATATAATATTAAAAATCCAATAATTATAAAAATTTCTAAAAACTTTCAAACTAGTTTATTTTCACCTAAATAAACAGAAAATAAAAGTGAAATTACCAAAATACCCCTATTGGGCCCCCAAATGGGCTAAAAACAAAAACAGTCCAAATAAATGGACTTTTTGGCCCAATAAGATCAAACTCAACCAAATAAGCTGAAAATCACAAGTCTGACTCAAAATTCAATTTTAAGAACAAAAGCCTAAAGGCCCAAAAGCTGAAAATGTGCTTATCACAGCTTAATAATACAACAGCTTATTCTTAATGGGCTTTTTGGCCCATTAAGTTATAAGCCAATGCCATAAGCTCTAATTTGACTCACAACCTTCTTTTGGGATGCTTAAGAGATCTGTAAAAAGAAATTTTGAAAAATCTTGACCAATAAGCCAGAAATAAGCCAAGTACAATTTCACTAAAAGACAAAATAGTTGACTTGGAGTTTTAGACCACTTCAGGACTTGATTCAACTTGTAAAAGACTCTAAATGACTTAATTAAGACATCAATCAAGAAAAATCCAATAAGCAAAGCCAAATAAACAAAATAAGTTAATAAGCACTTACGAAAAAGTCAAATAAGTTGGTTTTCTAGTCAAACCTTAAAGTCAACAACCCAAAAGCTCCAGAATGAATAAATGGGTCAAATGAGAAAGACTGATTACCAAATCAAAGTTGTTGCACGTTTTGATAAGCTAGAATAGCTTATTGATAAGCTGAACCAAGATTAACACTAGCACTGGCTAGTAGCAGTGGGAAAGGGTTCCCACTGCTTTGACTATTTGACTTGATGATTTAAGGAGTTCTACTTGATTTAATGGACAAAAAGGGCACCCTTACAACCAGTGGGTTGTAAGGAATCACAATCAAGCAATTAAACACAAAATGATCCAGCCAAATGATACAGTTAATTCAAACAGTCCCCAGATATGACACAGATGTGATTAATTAACAGTGAACAATGAAATAAGTAGTTTAAGCTAGAATAAGCCCACTAGATTGCACCAAAAGCATACACAATCTCAATCAAGCTTAATTAAACACAAAACAACTCAATTCCAACACTGGTTCAATGATTAGATCTAGTTTGAATCCCTAAGTTGCTTACTAATGAACACAACTCCTTTTTGCTGAACTAGTTGACCACATATCCAAATTCAAAACCCTAAAACTCTTACTCATGTTGCATTAACTTAGATTTAGCACTTGTTAACCCTAGTATTGCTTATATTCTAGGTGTCCTCAAAATCTCAGTCCAAAACAACAAGAAATACAGATATTATGGCCAATTGTTGGATTATGGTGATACAAAGCTCAAAACCTACAGATAAACAACTCACTATGCAATATAAGCAAGAAAAAACATAAAGTACCAACTAACACCTACTCAGTTTAACCCAATCCTTGATTATGCAGTAAACCCAAACACCCCTTTATGACAGATTTCACACTTTTTTCAAAGGAATAGTTTGATAAATACCACAAAACAGGATTAAATCAACTAATTATCAACTAGTAAACTCTAAATAACCAGATTCAACAACTAAAACACATAATCATAGACCAAATGTCATAATCATCACATATCATGAAAAATATGCATAAAAGTAAAAGGGTTTAGAGATGTGCACCTCCAAAACATACATCCATGCTTTGGATTGCGAGAGCTTATGTGGTAGCAGAACAACCACTAGCTTCCACCCTGCTAAGATGAACAAAGTTAACCAACACAAATAATACAAAACTGATTTTTTTCACTTTTCTCAAAAACTTTCCACAAACTTTTGCAAATACAGAAACACAAGATCAAAACTTTCGAAATATGGAACTCAGATCCTCTTAGCCTAATACCAACTTTTTAACAATAAAAAGGAACTAGAATTTTTAGAAAACTAAACCAACTTTTATTAAAATTTAAAAAGGGATTACAAAGCACTAAGAGAAAATCTGGAACAAAGGGATCACCACATGTTGGGTCTCCTTATATAGGCCACGAATTGGGCACTATTCATAAACCCTAAAGCTAAGAAAATCCCTAAAATAACCCTATGAAGCTTCCAGAATGCATTTGGTTGTTGACAGGCTGTGAGGAGAATCTTGGACGCTTATTTACTTCTTGGTGACCAAGGAATGAATGTATGCCCATGATGTTGCCATGTCATAGAAATTTGCCATGTGTCGTCATGTGGTTGGTCCTTGTGGGGTCTTCCTGGTAGTAGAGATTGGGGTTTTTGGTATGGGATGTGATTCATGTGAGGTGAATCACACGTGAGTCTAACCAATTTCACTTTCCCCTTTGTTTTGCTCTATTTTGATCCTGGGTAAAAAGGTGTTCTTGGTGTGGTAAAATTTCTACAGTAAATGTTACCCGCGTATAATTAGGATTCAAAGTTTGGAAATGGCAATGGTAGTCCTTGTATTTTGGGAAAAGGGTTATAACAAGTTTTTCAGCCAAAACAAATGCATCCCTTTGTTAATGAAGTTTCAGATTTCATGCACTGGCCACAAATAGTTTTCAAAAAGGGTTTTAGGGCTTTTATAACTTTGGTATAATTACAACATTAGTCCTCTTGATCTTTTATCCATTTAAAAAGGATTAGATGTGTAATAATCTTGATCTTTAAGGTCTTCTTTGTAAGTTTGACTTTGAGGAGGACCATTGTTGACAATTTAGAATTCTTGAGGGACTAAACTTGCCAAATATTCAAAGTTGAGGGACCTTTTTGTAATTTTGACAAACTTAAGGGAAAAAACTTGTAATTATGAATATAAAAGGGTATTAAGTGTCATTTATTCATAAATGAGGGATCGTTCTTGTACATCTTCAAGTCTTCAAGGGTTTTTCTTTGAGAAATCCATAACTAGGGCCCGGTTCATTGTGCGGCTTCGTTTCTCGTATTCGTTTTTCCTTGTTTCTTGTGATCTTTTGTCTTTTTCACTATATCCATACCTAAAATACACAAGTAAACAAACACAAGCATATATATGGTATATTTATGACATTTTATGCATTTAAAGCCCGAAAAGAACGATGAGATCATGTATAAATTTCATCTCATCACTCCCCATACTAAACCATTGCCGTACCCTTAGGTAATGATAGAATAAAGTATCTAAGCATTTCTAAAATTCAATTTTATTAACCTTTATTGAAAAGTAAAACTTGCTACAACACTACGAAGATATGTTAAAGACATAATGTATGATTTTCATCACAAATGTGACTTTTAAGGTCAATGAATAGAAACAATTGAATGTCTCATAGAGTAAAGTTTGTCATCCATGATTGTCATACATTCCATGCTAAGTGAAAAAACGAGATCATTGTTGGTAGAAGTCACAATGCTAACACTAGTCATACGCCCAAATTGTGTAATACTTTTTCTCCCTGCAATTCTAGTTATTATAAAAAGAAAAGGTTTCTATAATTTTTTAACTATTTGTCATGGATCACAAGTGATTCATATTGACTTATTTTAGTATTTATTAGTCCGAAAATAAAGTAGCACGATTTAATCGATAGTTAGCTTAAGGACAAAATCTTTTAAAACGGCTTCTCGTGTATCTCCTTAAGTTCATATCTTGGCATAACTCGTTTCACGATTTGAGACCTTTCTTGGACCGATATTTGGCATGTACTTCATACTTCAAATCTTCGGAAGACGTTCTTGAGATTATGGTATTCTCTTCATATTTTGGAATTTCTTCACTTGACGTTTTTGAGAGATTCTTCATACTTGGACCACGACTTCATCATTTTTATTCAATCTTTATTTTGGATTTTGATATACAATGATCCGCCTCCTTTTAGGACTTTGATATATTTATCCTCATACCTTGTTAGGGTCTTTTTGGATAGACTTTCTCCATGATCTTTAGGGGAGTAATTGCTTTTCGTCGTGTGTCTCGATCCTTCATATTGATTTTGGAATAATGATTCTTCACATCATCTTGGATCTTTAGCAACAAAATAGAGCTCCTCATGCCTTGTTAGGGCCTTTTTGGATCTTCACCAATCTTCACGTCCCGCTCCAATAAGTTATGCCTTGGCTATGAACTCTATTCAACCCCGAGCAACTTTTAAACGATCTTGGGCTAGAAGCTAAGTAACCTTTCAAATCGTACGACCTTTCTTATTGCAATTATTTTATTCCTAATGCATTGATCTTATGGGAGAAAAAGCCACAATTAAAAACATATGAGTTTTTGAAAGAGCATTTTTCGTGTTCTACGTTTAGCATGATCACTTGTCTAACTCTCTCACTTCTCGTTCTTCACTATTTAAAGACCTCTAATTAAAGAGACTCGTGAATACTTAGCCGTGCAAGTCAAAATTAAGCCAAATTTGGATTAGCTTCATTAAGACTATATCAAATCGAAGTTTTGGGTTTTCAAGTCACCTATAGGATATTGCACTTTCTTGGACTTTTTCAAGTTTAGAGAATGCATTTTAAAGTTCCCTTGATAAGTGACTTTCTAGGATCAATTATAGGAACTTGCGAAAAGTTCTTGTTCTTAACCCGTATGATCTAAGACTTTCGCGTTTTAAAGTTCCCTATATAAAAGTCTAGCAAAACTTGATTCAAGTGGGTTAAGGAATGTAAAGGGCTCCAAATGCCCATCAAGTCAAAAATTAACTCTTATTCTACCCATCGGAAAATATACATTCGTGTCTTAAAAACACTTATGAAAACTAAGAAAATTTTTAAAATTTGGCCATTTTTAGCCTTATTAGCAACAAAACAAAACAAAACGTTGAAAGTTGGAAAACGTGAGGGCGTAGCAAGGCAAGTATCTATTCACCCCTCATACTAAAATTAAACATTGTCCTCAATATTTCGAGTCTAAAGGTGGAGCACCCCCATAATAGATACGAAGAGTCGAATGCTTAGGATCTAGCATGGAAAGGGTGATCAACAATATATCTAAATCCGTTTATAAATTATGCTAAAAGATAATTGTTAGAACAATAAAGGATATGTCATGGATTCGTAAAAAACTCTTCAAGCAAATGATCGACGCTCATGTAAACGAACACGAGATTCTTCAATCGTGGCGATGATGATGATCTAGATAACACATTCACAAACAACCACGAGACAACGAGTTGGAAGGGCACAAATCCCCTCTCATTATTACATTAGAAAGCGATAATATATACAATGATAAGCATGGGATCTCCCCCACGAGGCACCTCGTTTTTTATTACCGAGTCATGAGCTCGACTCGATCCCCTCAATGCTAATTATCATTGGGGAAGGTGACTTGGTCGAGGTCGTACAAATAAGGGACTTCCCCACTGAAGTTGTGCTTAAGCCTATGTCCATTCACCTTGAAATTAGTACCATCATTTTGAGCTAGCTCGATGGTCACATAAGGAAACACTTGTGTTATGGTGAACGGACCCGACGAACGAGATTTCAATTTCCCGGAAAATATCTTTAAACGAGAGTTAAAAAGTAACACGTGATCACCAACGTTAAAAACCCGGTTTTTAATTTTGAATCTTGAAAATTTTTAGTATTTTCCTTAAAAATCAATGAATTTTCATAAGAATTATCTCTTAATTCATCTAATTCATTAATTTGTATTTTCCGGTGATCTCTCGTGGTCTTTAAGTCATAGTTGGCATGCTTTAGGGCCCAATATGCCTTGTGTTCCAATTCAATAGGCAAATGACAATTCTTTCCATAAACCAACTTATAAGGAGTACAACCGATAGGTGTCTTATAAGCGGTCCGGAAGGCCCATAAAGCGTCATCGAGTTTGTCGGACCATGAAGCACGGTTTTCTCCAATCGACCTCTCCAAAATCCCCTTCAAAGATCGGTTTGAAACCTCGACTTGCCCACTCGTTTGCGGGTGATAAGCCGTAGAAAGACGATGTGTAACTCCATATTTCTTTAGAACCTTTTCGAATTGGTCATTACAAAAATGGGTTCCACGATCGCTTATAATAGCACGAGGGGTTCCAAACCGAGAGAATAGTTGCTTCAAAAACTTCACTACCACACGAGCATCATTCGTAGGTAAAGCCTTAGCTTCCACCCACTTAGAAAGGTAGTCGATGGCGACGAGGATATACTTGTTTACATGAGATGATGGGAACGGACCCATAAAGTCAATGCCCTAAATGTCAAAAATCTCACACACTTTAATTATATTTTGCGGCATTTCATCCTTTTGAGACGATTTTCCTTGGCATTGGCAAGAATCACATGACTTCACAAGTGCGTGTGCATCACGATAGATCGTAGGCCAAAAGAAACCGGCATCGAACACTTTCTTAGCCGTGAGATTAGTACCGTGGTGACCACCCGTGGGTCCCTCTTGACAAGCTCTAAGGATGTTAGAAGCTTCGGTACCAAAGACACAACATCGAATGAGTTGATCCGCACAAACTCGAAAGAGATAAGGGTCGTCCCAAAAATAGAACTTGACGTTACGAAAGAATTCTCTCTTTTTTTGTGTCGTCATACCCTTGATTATGAAGTTCCCCGCATGGTAATTTGAAATGTCGGCAAACAATGGGGTGTTGTCCTTAGAATTCACTACACCGAGAGTCTCGAGAGGAAATCTTTGGGTAATTTCCTTGTTCTCGAAAGCATCTTTGTGAGGATCTTCTATACGAGAGAGATGATCGGCCGCTAGATTCTCTGCTCCTTTTTGGTCAAGCACGGTGACATCAAATTCTTGGAGGAGGAGCATCCAACGAAGCAATCTCGGCTTAGCATCTTGCTTAGCTAAGAGGTACTTGATACCCGAATGCTCCGTATACACGATGCTTTTAGTCAAGATGAGATAAGGTCGGAATTTCTCAAAAGCATAGACCACGGAAAGGAATTCATTTTACGTTGTGGTGTACTTAAGTTGAGCCTCGGTCATCATTTTGCTAGCATAATAGATAGGACAGAAGTGCTTTTCATAACGTTGCCCTAAGACGGCCCCTATTGCATAATCACTTGCATCGCACATGATTTCAAAGGGTAATTTCCAATTAGGATCAACAAGAATGGGAGCTTCGGTAAGTTTCCTTTTAAGAGTTTCGAAAGCTCTAACGCAATCCTCATTGAGATTAAAAGGTGCATCCTTCTCGAGAAGGTGTGTCATAGGTCGAGTGATTTTCGAAAAGTCTTTGATGAAACGAAGATAAAAGCCCACGTGGCCTAGGAAACTCCTAACTCCCTTGACGGTTTTAGGATGAGGTAACTTGGTGATGACGTCTATCTTAGCTTTATCGACCTCAATCCCCGCTTTTGAGACCTTGTGCCCTAAGACGATTCCTTGTTTACACATAAAATGACATATTTCCCAATTAAGCACAAGGTTGGTTTCTTCACAACGTTTTAACATTTTCTCGAGATTAGATAAACACGACGTGAACGAATCACCAAACACCGAAAAGTCATCCATGAATACTTCCATCGACTTCTCGATCATATCATGAAAAATAGCCATCATACACCGTTGAAACGTTCCCGGTGCATTGCAAAGTCCGAAAGGCATTCTACGATAAGCAAACGTTACATAAGGACACGTAAACGTAGTTTTCTCTTGATCACGAGGGTCGATAGGGATTTGAAAGTAACCGGAAAAACCATCTAAAAAGCAAGAGAAGTAATTTCCCGCAAGTCGCTCCAACATTTGATCCATGAAGGGCAAGGGAAAGTGGTCTTTACGAGTGGCGTCATTTAACTTTCGGTAGTCAATACACACCCTCCAACCGGTCACAACACGAGTGGGAATTAAATCGTTGTATTCATTGGGCACAACTGTCATTCCTCCCTTATTAGGGACACAATGGATTGGGCTCACCCATGGGCTATTAGAGATAGGATAAATCCTTCCCGCGTCAAGAAGTTTTAAGACTTCCTTTTTGATGACATCGTGAATTTTGGGGTTTACCCTTATTTGACTTTGAATTGCGGGTTTATAGTCCTCCTCCATTAAAATCTTGTGAGTACAAAATTTTGGGTCAATACCCTTAATGTCGGAAATTTTCCACGCAATTGCCCCTTTATGAGCTTTAAGAACTTTCAAAAGTGCGGTTTTTTCATCATTAGCAAGATATTTTGCAATAATAACTGGAAACTTGTCATCACCTTCCAAGAATGTGTATATAAGGTGAGATGGAAGATCTTTCAATTCAAGGATTGGCGGTTCCTCGATCGAAGATTTTTGTTCAACACTCATAACTTCCATCGGCGGAAGAAATGGTGGAATAAGAGTATCATTACCAATAATCACCTCATCTTCGTTGTCGATTTTATTTGAAGTAAAATCGCCTCCTTGGAATGGAGTGAGATTTGGTGTAGAATTAACAAGAATCAGATCCAACATAGTGGGATTGCCACTTGACGAACTATCGGAAAAACCTAACACTTCTTGTGAAAACTCATCGCAAACCACATCGACTAAGTCAATATGGTTGATGGTAGCGATTGCATAAACATGAGAAGGTGTCTAGTTTTGAGTAGCGTTTATAACAAGAGCCTCTTCGTTGAATATCAAAGTAATAGTTCTTGCATGAACGTCGATAAGCAATCTCGAGGTGTCTAAAAATGGACGACCTAAAATTAGAGGAACTTGAGGATTCGCGGGGATGTCAACTACTATGAAATCAACAAAAGTATAACTTCCCCACTTTCACGAAAACATCCTCGGCTACTCCACATGCTAAAATCGTAGAATGATTGGCCATCTCGATAGACATGTTCGATGGAGTAAGAGCCGGAAGCGATAGCGATTTCCGAATGGAAAATGGCATCAAGTTAATGCTCGCACCAAGATCGGCCAAGGCAAGGCATTCTTTCATATCTTGTATATCACAAGGAATGAGAAACTTCTCGGGGTCACAAACTTTTTCCGGTATTCGATTAAGATAAATCGAAGAACAATTAGATAGCTTCGAAAGCTTCTCCTTATCGCTCATCATACCTTTGAAAGTGGAAGCGAAACGAGGCATGTATAACAACGCGTCGACTAAACTCAAATTAAAATGAACTTGTTGAAATATTTTTATAAAAATCTCAATTTGTTGTTTGTTACGTTCTTGCATTTTCTCTTTGTTTCTTCTTGATGGGTAAGGTAAGGGTGGTGTGGGTTGGGGCATAGGCAACGGCCTTGTAATCTCGGGTTCCACAATTGGTATTGGTTCAACCGTAGGTGTGGTATGAGCGGTACTTCGTGGGCTTGTGATATGCTCTTTTTCGACCATCACCTTGGGCTCTTTCTCGATTTCCTTCTTCGTAGAAGTACTAGGACGAGAGATTGGTTCCTTAAAAGTTTCACCACTACGAGTAGTAATAACCTTCATTTCTCCCTTCTGGTTTGTAATGGTATCACTAGGAAGACCACCCGAGGAAGAGGGTTTACACATGATTGCTTCAAACATTTTAGCCATTCGATCTTCAAATTTTGATTGCCTTATATCCGCTTTTAACAACTCTTGCTTACTCTCATGTTGACCTTGTTCCATTTTTTGTTGATTTTGTTGAAGACGTTGAACGTTTCCTTTCATTTTATTAGCATGAGTTTTCAATTTATTAGCAAGTTCGTTTTTAAGCTTGTTTTTCAATTCGGATCTTAAGCTAATCATCTCACGTTGCATGTTATCAAACTTAGCATCGTTTGCTTTTGCATAATCCAAAAATTCTCCATTAAGATTTTTACTATGAGCATTTTGAAAACCTTGTGTAGTGTTTTGAAAATCACGGTTTTGGTTTTGATTTTGAACTTGCCCATTCCCACTTTGGTAATTACCCTTGTTGTAGATACGTTGATTGCCTTGATAACCACCATTTTGATTGTTTTTTTGATAGTTGTTAACATTTTGATTTTGGGGAGCTTGATTTAGGCGGGAACCTTGGCCGTTTTGGTTGTAAGTTCCCGTTGCTACGTAGGCACTCGAAGTGTTACAACCGGCGGTAATGCACTTGGAAAAATCATGAGCTCCACCACAAGATATACAACTCTTTTCAACCGCTTTAACCGATGCAGAATTCAAAGCATCTTGTGCTTTCCAATGTGTCATAAGCGTCGAAAATCTATCGAAAACCCGATTTTCCTCATTTGCTTCATCATGTAAGGCATTCATGTTACGAGACGATGACGATGAACCCATATTGGCAACACTCGGTGTGTTGCGAGGGTTATAAACCTTAGATCTATTCTCGATAATCTTTAAAGCTTCATCGGTCGTTTTGCACAAAAAATTACCACCCGCGGCAGCATTCAAATAATCTCGTTCATGATCATTTAGCCCATTATAAAAAGTATCGATTTGATGCAATTCCGAAAAATCATGGTGTAGACATTCATGTAACATTTCCTTAAATCGTTCCCATGTCATTGAAAAACTTTCATTATTACGTTCTGTAAACCTTGAAATCTCATTTTTCAAATGTGTTGTTTTAGATCGTGGAAAAAATTGGTTCACAAACTTATAGACGAGATCTCCCCTTGTCAAAATGAATTTGGGGGTTCTTTCTCGAGCCAAATTTTGCGGGTCCATCTAACGAGTATGGAAACAACATCATCTTAATGGCGTCATGTGGAACATCCTTAAACTTGCTTGTTGCGGTGAGACGACTGAAATTCCGTAAGTGATAATGCGGGTTGTCTTTCTCATGACCTCGAAACTTGTTTGCTTGTAGCATCGACATTAAACCCGTCTTAATCTCGAAATTCTCCGCAAGGATGGCGGGAATCACAATAGCTTCTCCAAAACCCTCGGTGGGTGCTTGAAGCAACTCCATCATAGTACGATTAGCCATAATGACTATTGGTTCTACAACGGGTTCGACAATTGGAGTTTCTTCTTCAATCAAATTTCCTTGGTTTTGACGACGTTTGCGAGCTCGTATTGCTTGATTACGAGTTTGCATAAACGTGACGTAGAACGTAGAGGTGAGCAAAGAAGATTTTTTTGGGTGTTTTATGGATTTTCATTTTTTTTTTGTGTTTTTTATTGTTCTTAATTTTTTTGGATTTTGTGTGTATTCGTAGACAACAATCTACCAAATCTCTCCTCGAATCAAACTCTTGATTAGAGAAGCCTCAAAAGAATGAAAACGATCACGTGGAGTGAACGCTTTCGATTAACTTTAGAACTTTGGTGAAAACCAAATTGTTCAAGAGGGTTTAATGACAAAAAAACCAAGCAAATATATATGATACGTAATAATACTTTGGGCGGAAAAACCCTCAATTAGCCTTCAATATCAAATACTCACAAGTGAACGGGGGGAATGAGGTGGCGCGAAGCACTTAAGTACGTAGCTTCCCTTTAACGGCCTTTTATAGCACGTTGCCTATCTATTCACCTTATAGTTCGTATTTTTCCAAATCGAGCTTCACGAAAGTATTTATTTATTTTTGCCTTTTTCTATTTGTTTGAGATTCGAATACAATAATTAGGAGATCAAATCCCAATTAAGGTTGTGTTTTCACACTTTTGGAGATATTTTGTATTTGTTGTGATACTTATACAATATAGTAATAATATTTCACAAGAAAAACGAAAAAACCGATAATACGTATTAGTA
Organism: Glebionis coronaria; assembly: GCA_025667525.1. Classification (NCBI taxonomy): domain Eukaryota; kingdom Viridiplantae; phylum Streptophyta; class Magnoliopsida; order Asterales; family Asteraceae; genus Glebionis; species Glebionis coronaria. The sequence goes on along the minus strand of CM046874.1, from coordinate 627,462,242 downwards.
GAGTTCTACTAATACAAATGCTATTTATGGTTAGATATTAAAAACAAAATGAACAAATTAATCACCTCCCCGGCAGAGGCGCCAAAATGATTGTGGTGATTTACACTACCTTTGACTTTAGGAAAAATCAAAAGGGCGTAAAATAGCGGTAAGTATTAAACAAGTGATTTAGGAAAATCAAGTGTTAATGACCCAAATAAATTCGTTTCCCAAGGAGGTATTTGTGTGTGAGTAACTTGAAATGATTTTGAATTAATATGAAAGAAAGAAAAGATGAGAAAAGAGAATGGCGGATACGTTAAAATTATACTACGACGACAAAACGCAAAACCGTAAAAAGTGACAAAATATAAATTAATTCTAAAAAATCCCAAAAATTACGAAGAATAGCTAAAAATGAACTAAGAGTTTACGAATAATCAAAACTTTTTCAAACCTTTTAATTTATTAAATATTAATTTTTAAATGCTAATTAAAGCCCTAAAAATCCAAATACTTAACAAAAAGCCCAAATAAAGATTTTTCACTTTGTAAAACTCTAAAATGATTTAATTAAACTAAATTTTTTTTTTATGAAATATAATTCTAATGAAAACTATTTTTAAATGATTAAAAACTATTACAATATTAAAATAATCCTAAAAATTAATGAAATGATGATAAAATAATCTAAGAGTTTTAAAAATTCTAACTTAATGTATTTGACCTAGGAAAAATTTAAAAGTTGCAAAAATACTATTTTAAACCTAAAAACAATTTTTAATAATAAAATAATATTACAAATCCAAAAATTATAAAAAATTCTAAAAACTTGTAAACTAGTTTATATTGACCTAAATAAACAGAAAATGAAAGTGAAATTACCAAAATACCCCTATTGGGCCCCCAAATGGGCTAAAAACAAAAACAGTCCAAATAAATGGGCTTTTTGGCCCAATAAGATCAAACTCAACCAAATAAGCTGAAAATCACCAGTCTGACTCAAAATTCATTTTTAAGAACAAATGTCTAAAGGCCGAAAAGCTGAAAATGTGCTTATCACAGCTTAATAAGTCAACAACTTATTCTTAATGGGCTTTTTGGCCCATTAAGCTATAAGCCAATGCCATAAGCTCTAATTTGACACACAACCTTATGTTGGGATACTTAAGAGATCTGAAAAAAGAAATTTTGAAAAAGCTTGACCAATAAGCCAAAAATAAGCCAAGTATAATTTCACTAAAAGACAAAATAGTCGACTTGGAGTTTTAGACCACTTCAGGACTTGATTCAACTTGAAAAAGACTCTAAATGACTTAATTAAGACAAATCAATCAAGAAAAATCCAATAAGCAAAGCCAAATAAGCAGAATAAGTTAATAAGCACTTATGAAAAAGTCAAATAAGTTGGTTTTCTAGTCAAACCTTAATGTCAACAACCCAAAAGTTCCAGAATGATCAAATGGGTCAAATGAGGAAGACTGATTACCAAATCAAAGTTGTTGCACATTCTGATAAGCTAGAATAGCTTATTGATAAGCTGAACCAAGATTAACACTAGCACTGGCTAGTAGAAGTGGGAAAGGGTTCCCACTGCTTTAACTATTTGACTTGATGATTTAAGGAGTTCTACTTGGATTTAATGGACAAAAAGGGCACCCTTACAACCAGTGGGTTGTAAGGAGTCACAATCAAGAAATTAAACACAAATTGATCCAGCCAAATGATACTGTTAATTCAAACAGTCCTCAGATATGACACAGATGTGATAAATTAACAATGAACAATGAAATAAGTAGTTTAAGCTAGAATAAGCCCATTAGATTGCACCAAAAGCATACACAATATCAATCAAGCTTAATTAAACACAAAACAACTCAATTCCAACACTGGTTCAATGATTAGATCTAGTTTGAATCCCTAAGTTGCTTACTGATGAAGACAACTCCTTTTTGCTGAACTAGTTGACCACATATCCAAATTTAAAACCCTAAAACTCTTACTCAGGTTGCATTAACTTAGATTTAGCACTTGTTAACCCTAGTATAGCTTATTTTCTAGGTGTCCTCAAAATCTCAGTCCAAAACAACAAGAAATACAGATTTTATGGCCAATTGTTGGATTATGGTGATACAAAGCTCAAAACATGCAGATACACAACTCACTATGCAATATAAGCAAGAACAAACACAAAGTACCAACTAACACCTACTCAGTTTAACCCAATCATTGATTATGCAGGAAACCCAAACACCCCTTTTATGACAGATTTCACACTTTTTTCAAAGGAATAGTTTGATAAATACCACAAAAGAGGATTAACTCAACTAATTATCAACTAGTAAACTCCAAATAACCAGATTCAACAACTAAAACACATAATCATAGACCAAATCTCATAATCATCACATATCATGAAAAATATGCATAAAAGTAAAAGGGTTTAGAGATGTGCACCTCCAAAACATATATCTATGCTTTGGATTGTGAGAGCCTAAGTGGCAGCAGAATAACCACTAGCTTCCACCCTGCTAAGATGAACAAAGTTAACCAACACAAATAATACAAAACTGATTTTCTTCACTTTTCTCAAAAACTTTCCACAAAATTTTGCAAATACAGAAACACAAGATCAAAACTTTCGAAATATGGAACTCAGATCCTCTTAGCCTAATACCAACTTTTTAACAACAAAAAGGAACTAGAATTTTCAGAAAACTAAACCAACTTTTATTAAAATTTAAAAAGGGATTACAAAGCACTAAGAGAAAATCTGGGACAAAAGGGATCGCCACATGTTGGGTCTCCTTATATAGGCCACGAATTGAGCACTATTCATAAAACCTAAAGCTAAGAAAATCCCTAAAATAACCCTATGAAGCTTCCAGAATGAATTTGGTTGTTGACAGGCTGTGAGGAGAAATCTTGGACGTTTATTTACTTCTTGGTGACGAAGGAATGAATGTATGCCCTTGATTTTGCCATTTCATAGAAACTTTCCATGTGTCGTCATGTGGTTGGTCCTTGTGGGGTCTTCCTTGTAGTGGAGATTGGGGTTTTTGGTGTGGGATGTGATTCATGTGAGGTGAATCACACGTGAGTCTAACCAATTTCACTTTCCCCTTTGTTTTGCTCTATTTTGATCCTGGGTAAAAAGGTGTTCTTGGTGTGGTAAAATTTCTACAGTAAATGTTACCCGCGTATAACTTGGATTCAAAGTTTAGAAATGGCAATAGTAGTCCTTGTATTTTGGGAAAAGGGTTATAACAAGTTTTTCAGCCAAAACAAACGCATCCCTTTGTTAATGAAGTTTCAGATTTCACACATTGGCCACAAATAGTTTTCAAAATGGGTTTTAGGGCTTTTATAACTTTGGTATAATTACAACATTAGTCCTTTTGATCTTTTATCCATTTAAAAAGGACTAGATGTGTAATATGCTTGATCTTGAAGGTATTCTTTGTAAGTTTGACTTTGAGGAGGACCATTGTTGACAATTTATAATTCTTGAGGGACTAAACTTGCCAAATCTTCAAAGTTAAGGGACCTTTTTTTGTAATTTTGACAAACTTAAGGGACCAAACTTGTAATTATGGATATAAAAGGGTATTAAGTGTCATTTATTCATAAATAAGGGATCATTCTTGTACATCTTCAAGTCTTCAAGGGTTTTTTCTTTGAGAAATCCATAACTAGGGCCCAGTTCATTGTGCGGCTTCGTTTCTCGTGTTCGTTTTTCCTTGTTTCTTGTGATCTTTTGTCTTTTTCACGATATCCATACCTAAAATAAACAAGTAAACAAACACAAGCATATATATGGTATATTTATGACATTTTATGCATTTGAAACCCGAAAAGAACGATGAGATCATGTATAAATGCCATCTCATCACTTGTTGTTACCATTTGTTATTAGTGTATAGGGTTAATATACACAAAATTACTATAGTTTGCCAAAAAATTCGATTTTGTTACTAAAGTATAAAACGTTACAAATAGGTTACTCAAGTATACAGGTTCATTTTATGGGTTACTGAATTTACTCATAAGATGGGCAACCGGATGTTTCCTTGTCCACGTCATCACTAAAGTTTAAAACGTTACAAACAAGTTACTATAGTTCATAAAATTTTTAAATGGGTTATTAAACCTTAGAAAAAGTTACACTCAATAAATAATTACACATATATATTTATTTCATTCGTTTTCCTTTGTTTGCGTCTGTTTTAATACAATTTGTATTTCTTTATACAGATTTCTTCGTTGTATTGTGGTAACCAAATTTTGTATTTCTTTATAAAATATTATATATTTTTACCCATTTTATTTACATTATCTTATCCATTAAAAATAAAAGTTGGAAATCATTTTCCTTCATTTTCTATATTTTGTTTTGTAGAAAAAGAGAAAGGATTTTCAATTTCACAAAACACTTAAAAATTTAAAAATCGCGTTTAGTTAGAAAAACATATGTTTGGGTTTTTCATTTTTCAAAACTAAAAAACATGCTCACGTTTTCTTGTTTTCTATCTACATTATATATATATATATATATATATATATATATATATATATATACTAGACGAGTACCCGCGCATAGCGGCGGAATTTGGTTAGTGGCAAATAATTTACAGTATGCGATATTGTGGTAAGTGTTTCATGTATGTTCAAAATAAAACATGAAAAGATCAAATTGAAATTATAGAATGTTTTAACATATGACAATTCAATGCTAGATAAAATATTAAATAAACGTGTATCAAAAAGCTTATAAAAACTTTTAGTAAAGCTGAAAGTAAAACATTACATCATAGTTTTTTAGCTAACTAATAATACACGTTACTCGTTACGTAAACCCTACATATTATATTAGTTGGTAAACAATTTAGAAAACTGGGTTAATCCGAGTTTACCCGATGACTCGACCAGGTCGATTTAAAAACCGGGTTTCAAAACATTAAAAAATGGCATCGTTCATAACTTCATATGTTTATTTATTTTCGTTGCACGTCAATAATTCATCTCCAAATGACTTTAGTGTGTTCACATAATATAGTTTATATATGCATTATGATGTTTGAAGTATAAATGTAGTATAGATTAGTGGGACCCACATTTTTCAACCATTCAATATTTTCAACTTTCAACCAAATAGATACACCATTTATAATGTAATATATATATATATATATATATATATATATATATATATATATATATATATATATATATTTATATTATAAAGATATTTTCGAAAAACGAAAACATTTATCATAAACTAACCAATTAAATGATAAAACAACTAAAAAAACTTATACGAGAAAGTAAAAAAAGAAAGTAAAATTTAACATAAACAAAATGAAAAAACGAGAAATAAAAATTTTAAAAAGTAAAACAAGGTGTTTTCCCTCTAACTAAATGCAACCTAGATATTTCTATCATTTTTTACGATTTCATACTAGTTTTATGTATTCTGTTATTTTATACGTGCGTGTACATTTTCAAATGTCTTTGTAAGTTTTCGAAGTTTTCATTCTGTTGCGTTGCTTTATATGTTTTTTATGTATAAAAATGTAAAACGAAAGTGTAAAAATGTTTAAAAACATTAAAACACGTAAAAAACTGTATATAATATAATGTTTAAAAGTTCCTTTTTAAAAATTAAAAAAATAACGTAAGTAACTTATCTGTAACGTTTTAAACTTTAGTAACATAATCGAACTTTTTAGCAAACTTTAGTAACATCTCTGTCTATTAACCCTGCCACGTAACTGCCACGTAGATGGTTTACCGGTATTAATAGGTAATACATACGGAGTAACCTGCGTAGCCGGTAAACCAAACTTTGGTAACATATCTGTTAGGTTTTAATCTTTAGTAACAAAATCAAATTTTTTAGCAATCTTTAGTAACTTTTGTGTATATTAACCCTTTGTGTATATTATATAATGAATGGTCTTTATTATTTGCAAATGTGACAAATTAAAGTGACACTCATTAACTAGTTGTTATACAATAAACTAGTAAACATAACAGTAAACGTAGTAAATTGACAAATGATTTAGGTTATGAACGTCTAACGATCTTTGTTGTTTTCTAATTGCTACTGACACAAAGTGACCTTTTTTGGGTTATGAATGGTCCTTGTTATATAGAAGAACTAGTAAAGATAATAAAGATGACAAACAACCAAAATCGACTAACAATTAAAATCTAAAATCGACTAGAGTGTTTCGGTTTCTTTTGTCAGTTTATGCTATTTTCAAAATAGTTTTTCACGTCGGTTCGAGTTTGGTCGGTTTGGTTTGTTGAAGTAGTAATTCAAAGTGGCTAAGGAAAAGTCAGGAGTGCATTTGTTGTCAAGGAGCTACCAAGTTTTTCATTCATTAACATTCAAAGATATCTTCATTAGCTTTGATTATTGTCTTTTCACTTTCTTTTTTAATTTTACTGTAAGCTCTATTTAAAGAACAATATGCAAATGAATAAAACATCAAATCTTCTGAGCACATGTTTTAGCTTATTATTTCCAACATTGTGGTATCACATCCAGGTTTCATTAAGCTACCCGTGCTCATCAGACAACATAAAATGACAAGTAACACAACAGTGAACGTCTCTCAGCCAAGTATTCCAATCTTCAAGGGCGACTCTTACGAGTTCTGGAGTACAAAGATGAAGACTCTCTTTAAGTCTTAGGATCTATGGGATCTTGTAGAGAACAGTATTTCCGAAGGAAGTTCGGATGAAGGAATAGCTATAGAGACCTTGAAGAAAGATGCAAAAGCCTTGTTTTTCATCCAACAAGCAGTCGATGAAACCGTTTTTGCAAGGATTGCTGCAACAACCACATCCAATCAAGCATGGAATATACTCGAGACTGAGTATCAAGGTTCGGAAAAAGGTTATTACTGTGAAGTTACAGTTCTTGGGAAGAGACTTTGAAACCGCAAGCATGAAGAACAACGAGTCGGTTATGGATTATCTTGCTCGTACACCCTCTATTGTTAGTCAGATGCGTGCATATGGAGAAACGATCAGCGATGAGATCATTGTCGCAAAAATACTCAGAAGTTTGCCACCTAAATTCGACCATGTTGTAGCCGTAATTGAGGAATTAAAAGACCTTTCTGTAATGTCTGTTAAGGAACTCATGGGTTCATTACAAATTCATGAGGCCATAATTAATCGACGAGCAGCAAAAGAAGAGGAGCAGGCATTTCAAGTTCAAGGGGTAAGAGAAAGGCCCTTCCAAAATCGAAACAGAGGTCGTGGGCTAAATTCTAGTAGAGGAAGATGGCGTGGCCGAGGTAACCCTATTCAATGCGACTATTTCAAAAAGCTTGGACATAAAGAAGAAGACTATTGGAGCAAAGAGGATCACGCAAAATTTGTTGAAGAATCTGAAGAGCAAGATGATTACTTGATTATGGCCCATGTTGGTCTTCGTTCTCAATTCAACGAGATATGGTACCTTGATAGTGGGTGTTCCAACCACTTAACAGGAGACAAGACAAAGTTTAAAAGTCTTGATGAAACGCATAAGGCGCTTGTCCGGTTAGGCAACGACAAACAAGTTCAAATCGAAGGCAGAGGAACTATGGTTATATATGTTGATGGAAAGGAAAAGCTTATAAGCAATGTGCACTTTGCTCCTGATGTGGTTCATAATTTAATTAGTCTCGGTAACTTATAAAGAAAGGTTACGTCGTATTCTTTAAAGACGAAGCATGTGTTGTTAAACAAAAAATGGTGATACTCTTTTTAGAGCCAAGATGACAGATAACAATATGTTTCCTGTTAATCTTTCCTTTAAAAATGAATGTGCACTGATGAGTAGCACATCAGTTGACTCGGAGGTATGGCATCAACGATACGGCCATCTATATGTTAGAGGGTTGCAATTGCTAGCTAGTAAGGAGATGGTAAATGGATTACCATTCATTAATGATCTGGATCATGTGTGTGAAGGGTGTGCATTAGGGAAACAAGCAAGAAAAACCTTTCCAAAAGGTAAGTCCAGGCGTGTAACAGAGAAACCCGAGTTGGTATACGCAGATATATGTGGGCCTATGAAAACACCATCACTCGCTGGAAGTAAGTATTTTATCCTTTTCATTGATGATCTCACCCGAATGTGTTGGGTGTACTTTTTATGTTTGAAATCAGAAGCTTTTGAGTATTTTTGAAAGTTCAAAGCATTGGCAGAAAAGCAAAGTGGTTACAAGATAAAAACCCTTAGAACAGATCGTGGGGGAGAATTTTGTTCTACTGAATTTATTGAAATCTGTGAAAGTGAGGGCATAAAGAGAGAGCTTACTGCTCCCTCTACCGCTGAGCAAAACGGTATCGCTGAGCGAAAAAACAGAACTGTGGTAGAGATGGCGCGTTCTATGATTAAGTCAAAGAAACTTTCAGATGATTTTTGGACCGAAGCCGTTGCCACGGCTGTTTATTTGTTGAACATTTCTCCAATAAAGTCTGTGTGGAACATGACACCATATGAAGCTTGGTACGAGTATAAACCAACGGTACGTCACTTACGAGTATTTGGATGTGTTTGTTATGCTTTGATTACATCTAATAGGCGCAAGTTGGATCAGAAATCCAAGCGATATATATTTGTTGGTTATAGCTTGTGCACAAAAGCATATAGGTTGTATGACCCAGAAAGCAAAAAGATTGTTATTAGTCGGGATGTTAACTTTGACGAGAAACGATTTTGGGATGACACATCTGAAGATGTAATTCCTAACCTGAGTATAGTAAATAACGAGGTACATGGGGAAGAGATGAATGTTAGTTCACCTACAAGGTTGCACATTGATACTCCAACAAGTTCTCTGCCCACTACACCATCAGGATCATCGTCGAATTCCTCTCCAAATTCATCACCAGAAGGTAACCACAAGTTCAGGTCATTAGAAGATTTATATGAGAACACATATGCATTTTTTCTTGGTGATCCTGTAGACGCTCAAGTAGCCATGAATCATGAAGTATGGAGAGAAGCAATGGAAGATGAAATTGCAGCTATCAATAAAAATGAAACATGGGAGCTCACATATTTGCCTGAAGGTAAGAAACAAATAGTCCTCAAGTGGATATTTAAAAAGAAATTTCACTCGGATGGTACCATACAAAAGCATAAAGCAAGATTGGTGGCGCGAGGTTACACACAAAGACAGGGAGTTGACTTTGTAGAAATGTTTTCACCAGTGGCTCGATTTGACACGATTAGAATGATTCTCTCACTTACTGCAGAACATTCTTGGAAAATATTTCAGTTTGATGTTAAGTCGACGTTTTTGAATGGAGACTTAAAAGAAGAGGTATATGTACAACAACCTGAAGGTTTCGCGGTGAAAGGAGATGAGCATAAGGTATATAAGCTCAAAAAGGCTTTATACGGACTTAAACAAGCCCCTCGAGCTTGGTACGGCAAAGTTGACGAGTTATTTCGAATAAATGGGTTTCAAAGAAGTCCAAATGAGCCTACACTGTATGTGAAGAAACATGAAGATGGTAGTATTGTGTTGGTTAGTGTCTATGTCATTGACATAATCTATACGGGATCTTCGGTTAATCTTTTTTTGGAGTTCAAAGACGCTATGATGAGCAAGTTTGAGATGACTGATCTTGGAAAACTGCACTATTTTATGGGTTTAGAGTGGATCAAACAGATAGTGGGATTTTTGTATCACAAAAGAAGTATGCAACAGATTTGATTCAACAATTTGGCATGACTGGTTGCAAGATTAACACAACTCCCATGAATACTAGTGAAAAGTTGCAGGTACAAGATGGTACTAAAATGGCAAAGGGTAACAAATTCAGGACCTTAATTGGGCGTCTGATTTATCTCACACACACCCGACCGGACATTTCTTTCGCTCTGGGAATATTGTCAAGATTTATGCACTGCCCCACTCAACATCATTTTGGTGCTGCTAAAAGGATTATGATGAGGTACATAGCAAGAACAAGTGACTTCGAAATTTGGTACTTACACACTAAGAACTTTCAGTTGAAAGGGTACAAGGATAGTGATTGGGCAGGCTCACAAGATGATAGAAAGAGTAGGACTGGCAATTGTTTTAGCATGGGTTCTGGTGTTATTTCACGGGCATCGAAAAATCAAAATTCAGTTGCCTTGTCATCCACCGAAGCTGAATACGTGGCAGCAGCAACAAGTGCGTGTCAAGGAGTTTGGCTTCGAAGGTTGTTGGAGGATATGAATCAAACTCAACTAAAAGCGACATTGCTGTTTTGTGATAATCTCTCCACTGTGGCATTGATGAGAAATCCCATCATGCATGCACGAACAAAACATATAGAAATAAAGCACCATTATATCAGGGAGTTGGTTGCTCGTGGGATTATCAACATTACGTTTTGCAGGACTGAGGAACAGGTAGCTGATATGTTCACAAAAGCGTTGCCGCAACCCACGTTTGAAGAGCTTTGAAGGTTGTTGGGTGTCACCAACTTTAAATCACGAGGGAGTGTTGAAGTAGTAATTCAAAGTGGCTAAGGAAAAGTCAGGAGTGCATTTGTTGTCAAGGAGTTACCAAGTTTTTCATTCAATAACATTCAAGGCTATCTTCATTATTAGCTTTGATTATTGTCTTTTCACTTTCTTTTTTAATTTCACTGTAAGCTCTATTTAAAGAGCAATATGCAAATGAATAAAACACCAAATCTTCTGAGCACATGTTTTAGCTTATTATTTCCAACACGGTTTGGTTTTAATAGGAGCTTAGCTCCACATAGGATATCATTCAAAAGTGACTTGTGTTAAGTCAATGATGTTGTGTTAGGATTTACTTATGCTATGTTAGTAGGAGCATATACATGTTAGTTACTCATGTTTAAAAGTACATATATCTTGCTTTAAAGTACATATATGTTATGTTAAGTCTGTTTTAAAGTCTAATTTTGAATATCATTATCTCATAAATTTTTGGAAATTTCTCACAACCCTTTAAAGGCAAAAGTAAATGACTTTAATAAATAGTCCATCAGGTTTTTACAGATATAAAAACATTCAGGAACTAATATCCTTTTTTATCAGGTCTTTTAATGCTTTTCACCCTGTTTGCATTTAATCCAAAGTAAAAAAGTAAGCCTTGGATTGTGAGTGTCGTTCGGGGTAAAATGATTTTGCGAATATGTTTAACATGTTGATGCAGAATAATAACTAGATTACTGAGATTTGCAGGCAATTATAATTGTGTTATGCATAGACCAAATACATATACATCGATTCTTTCGTAATATTTTAAAATCATGATCACATTAGTTTACGGTAGGAAACATATAGCCTTCACAAGAATGGTCATTTAAACTCACATCTGTAAAAAAAGTGACATTTATGAACTGCATCAATTGCAGTTCAAGGCTTGCTTCTTTTGAATAGTATGTTGTTTGGTTTTATTTATTCTTTAGTTTGTTTAGTCACGGACCGGTCATTATGTCATCCGTGTAAATGAGTGTGTTGTTTGGGGTTGATATCATAGTTGGAACTTGCAACCCGCAAGTTCATCTAGTGAACAAATATTAATGATGCACCATGTACCTAAAGCGTAGATTACACTATATGTGGCGACCTATTTTGTATCATACTAGCTTAGCGGGGGTATAATTTCCACCACATAGGTTAACCTAAAATCCTGATCGTCTCATGAAAATCTCAAATAAATAACAGTAAAATACCAAAACTCATTCATGGTTTGGCTAGGTTGGTTCGTTTTTTACCCAAGCTTGGTCCTAGATAGGATATCATATATAGAATTCTTGTGATAAGTTACTGATGATTTCTTAGGATTTACGCTAATTTATAAGGAACATATATACAGTGTTAGTTATTCATGTTGAAAAGAGCATATATCTTTCTTTAAAGTACATATACTGTATTAGTTATTCATGTTGAAGCGTAGGCCAGCGAAGAGTAGGCCAGCGTTGAGGGTTCGCGTATACCAATTTGTTTTTGGCTATGTGTACCAACTTTAATAAGTGTTTGCAGTGTGATTCAATGCTACATACATACAACTCTAGTTAATCAGATACGTTAAAATGTTCATGTTTTTACTTTCTTTGTGTTTAACAACCTAACATAGCCATTAATAATATGAACAAAAAAAAAACTTAATGGTAATCAGATCATATCTAATAAGAGTACTAGTCATTTCCAAAATCTAAGAGAAATGAACAACATGTTGACGAGAATGTTTGACACATTATGATGTGATTTTCTGTCCACCACTTTAGCAAAATTATCACGAGTAACAGTTTAGAGAGGTTCTTTCTAGTTGAAAATTGAAACGACTGGCACATAAAAATTTAAAGATTAAGTAAGGTATACGGTGGTTCAGAAACTAAGTGTTAGTTTGGCTCTCCGCAATCTAAAATAGATAGTATTAGTTTTTATAACGTTATATAAATGTGTTTTTTATGAATTTCTGATCGATGTAATTAAGCATAAAATAAACTCGGTTACTTGGTTGCAGAACTCTTACTTTCTTTTTCCTAATCTTTTTTCAAACTTTCTGTTAGCTTATATAAAATTGTCGTTCAAAAATAAAGTAAAGTACATGCCTCTTTTAATCTGGCTGAAAGTATTGGCAACATAAAGGTCAATGTTTTAAAAATCGTTTTTTTAATCGAACCGGTCAAGTCTTCGGTTCACAGGTCAATCGGTTTAACCGGTTCAACCGCCGAGTCAAACCGGTTTATGCAAAAAGAAAATTACCACATATAATGTGTATATAGAAAACATTATTGCTCGTTACTACTCTTGCATAAACCCAAATACTAATATATTGAAGATACTAATAATGAAGATGCTGATTATTCCAAGGTCAAAACATATACTCCGTATTGAAAATAAACTATCATTCCAAGGTCTAAAGTAGAGGTGGCAAAATGGGCGGGCGGGCGGGCACGGGCGGCGGGCTAAACGGGCAACGGGCTAAACGGGCGGCGGGCTAAACGGGCGCAGGCTAAACGGGCACGGGCGAAACGGGCGGGCAAAACGGGCGGGCTAAACGGGCGCAAGCTAAAAAAGGAAAAAAAACATATAAAAACCTACCAATAAAAAATAAAAATACTTGTTTGAAAGCCGGGATAAAAAATTTAATAAAAAATATTCGTCGAGTATACTAATTTGTATCTTACAAGTGCGCCCGTTAAGCCCATTTAGTTTCTTACATATGCGCCCGTTTAGCCCATTCATTATAAAGAATGGGCAAAAAGTGCCCCATCCTTTTTTGAAAATGTGCAAAAAGTGTCCATATGTATCAAAATGGGCAAGATTTGCCACCTCTAGTCTAAAGTGTATTCCATTTTTCAAGAATTAAGTGTTGTAGCATCCCATGATATCCACAAGTCCACAACCGACTCACGTGTATCACTATGTTGTACTAGTAGTATAATTTCTTTTCTATCTTCTTTAGTTTGAATAAACAAGATCTAAGATCTCATTTTCATTCGCAAATGAATCCTTGATTTCACACACTTCTTATCATCCATATATCTCCGCAAAGAAAGATCCACACATCATGTATATACATCGACTCATCGAAGCAGCGTACGGTTCAACAACATATCAAACTTCTCAAAGTTCATCATCTGATGTTAGATTGTTGTCTTCTTTTACTTTGATGTGTCGAACCGGCCGGTTTTGGTCCGGCGGTTTGACCCGAGTCGACCAAAACCTGGCGGTTCAATCCGGGCCGAGTTACGGTGAAAACCCGGCTCACAACGGCCCGGTTACAACTCCGGTTTTCGGTTCAACCGGTTGAACCGGCCGGGTCAAATCGGTTTTTAAAACATTGATAAAGGTTCGAATATACATATCGTGCATTAAATCTTGACGTAAAGAATTTCAGTCTTGAGAGGAAGTAGATTTGTGTCTGCTATATGCTTATTTCATTCATAAAAGACCTTAAATTAATATCTAGTAAAGATAAATACATACAAACAAAACAGAAAAGTTATGCGCACTAAAAAAGAAAGATCTGTATCTATAGAAAACGCTATTTAAATGAAACTTCCTATTGAGACTTGGAAAATTTACCCTTAAATTTCTCCATATGCTTTTTTTTTCTCCTTATAAAGTGCATGGTTTGTCATTCTATTTTCCACAAACCTAACCTTTTTTTCCCTTTATAACTAAGACCAAAATACCCCCAAATATCGTCCATATTTCCACTACTTTCTCTATCACTCTAAAGTTTAAACCATGGCACAAGCTCTCCCAAAACACATGCTTAACATTTTTGCCCTATTGGTATTCTCATTAATAGTTCAAGCACAATCCCATCAATTTTCAAAAAAAATTCCACATAAATCACTTGGTTTAATGAAAGAAAAGTTGAGCCATCTCCATTTTTACTTCCATGACATAGTTAGCGGTAAACACCCCACCGCCATCCCTATTGCTCGAGCCGCTACGACCAACACCTCTAGTACCGGATTTGGTTTTACGGTCATGATTGACGACCCATTGACAGTAGGTCCAGAACGAACTTCCAAGATTGTGGGACGAGCTCAAGGGATGTATGCAGCTGATGACTTAAATGAGCTTTCTCTTCTAATGGTGCAAAATTACGTTTTTGTCGAGGGAAAGTATAATGGAAGCACTTTGAGTCTATTAGGGAGAAACTTGGTGACAGCAAAGGTGAGGGAGATGCCAATTGTTGGTGGGAGCGGGCTTTTTCGATTTGCGCGTGGTTATGCACTTGCAAAACCACATTTTCTAAACGTTAGCACTGGTGATGCTATCGTTGAATACAATGTTTATGTCCTACATTATTGAGTATTATAATGGACGTTAACAACGTCAATATATGTTTGTAAGATTTTGTAAGGTCGATTTCCTATTTTGGTAATCTGGAACTTCTAAACACCCCCTAAATGGTGTCAATAAGTCAAACTTTACTTGTATCGCGTTGGTTGCAAATTCTGTTTTACAGTAAAAGATAGTTCGTTCCAAAGGATACAGAAAACTATTATCTAATGCATAATCTGACATTTTCTTATAAACTTAATGATTTATTCAGATTTCATCAAAATAGGATTTACATAATATAGCCGAAGGCAAACATATACGACGTATATAACAAGCTGAGCCGCTAGCATTTTTTAAGTTGGAAATTTTCAGATAAACTAATAATTGCAAAACCCAAGATAATTTTACCAGTTTAGTTATTTAATACACCTGTCTAAAATTTCTTTTACAACTTCTTTGATAGAATCTGCCAAGCCGTATTCATAGGTGTGAGGACCTAACAGGGCATCAAAGTTTTTAAAGGCCTCAAAATATATGTCCTTTTACATATTTTGGAGCGTCAAATTCACTTTCAACCTCAAAATGTTAACGATGTATGTTACTAGGTTATGATTTGTTAAACTCGTTTTCAAGTGGTCGAGAGTGATGAAGGAATTTGAAAAATTAAAGCTAAATGGTTACAATATATCTTTATCGTCATATTTAGGTAACATATAACTTTTTGCACAAAGTCCCCGCAAACTCAGTTACGTCACTGATAATCGAGGCTTTATAGGTTAATTAACGGATGCAACGTGCGTGATTTGTTGAAAATGAATTTTATGACCCTGGATACAGAATAGAGTCTGCGTTATGGTTAGGCCATCTCTGAGTGTGTGCAAGATGGTCGACTGCTCATGGTTTCAAATTTTTAGGGACTCCAAAACTCGTCCGACAAATAATTATAAACATATATACACATATTTTTCACCAAAATTTCTTCTGAATATGTAATTTCGCTCATTGCTTTAAATTTTTTCTTAAATTTAGAGACGGTCTTGGTCATCCAACTTTAAGCTTTTGCGTGATTGCTCGACTCACATACACTGGTATTAGGCTCTGGATGAAATTGGTAAAATCTTATCTATTCGGCTTCATGACAATGGACCATTTCAACTTGTACAATTTTACTGTTTATTAAAGATTAGTTAGATAAAAAAAGGTTATGTCCCATTTCAAGATTTCAGCAACTCCGCTCTACACAATTATTATAAAGAGAAGTACAAAATACATCTGGTTTATAAAAAGTGTGAATTACATTCCTCGTCAGTAATTCGAACATAATACATCTAACCGTAACATACTTTGAGCACGGTACATCTTTTGAACGGATGATACAAATAGTTTTTTGTTAAGTACTAACGAGGGTTTATAAAGAATGATATTTTTACTTTTTTTATTATAGATGAATGTATTTTGCACTAAACTAAAAAAAATAATATTTTTTTTAATATTATTAAAAAAAAGTATTTTTTCAAAAAAAAAAGTATTTTTTTTTCAAAAAAAAGTATTTTTTTTTTCAAAAAAAAGTAATTTTTTTTCAAAAAAAAGTATTTTTTTTTCAAAAAAAAGTTTAAATGTTTTTTCAAAAAAATTTTTAATTTAAAAAAAAAGAAATTTAATTTTTTCGAAACCATTTTTTGAAAAAATTTAAAATTACACTTCCTTTTTTCGAAAAAAATTAAACTTTTTTTTAACACATTAAAATTACTTTTTTAAAATAAAATTTTACCTTTTTAAAAACTTTATTTTCGAAAAATAATTAATTTTTTAGAAAAATTAATTTTTTTCCGAAGAAAGTGTAATTTTTAATTTTTTTCAAAAAAAAAAAACTTTACGAAAAAATTAAACTTTTTCTTCCAAAAAAATTAAACTTTTTTTCGAAAAATATTAAATTTACTTTTTTTTAATAAAAAAAATTTTAAAAATATATTTTTTTAGTTTAGTGCAAAATACATCCCTATATTATAGAAAAAAAGGTAAAAATATCATTCTTTATAAACCCTCGTTAGTAGTTAACGAAAAAAATATTTGCATCATCTGTTCAAGGGATGTATCGTGCCCAAAGTATGTAACGGTTGGATGTATTATGTTCGAAGTACTGACGAAGGATGTAATCCACACTTTTTGTAAACCACAGGGATGTATTTTGTACTTCTCTCTATTATAAACTTGTTCGCGTATCTGGCCGTTCGGCCAAATTCATATAAACCATCTTCTAGAAGCAAGATTGGCCTTGCGGACTTGGCAGTCCGGCCCACCCACTAAACACGAGTCTAGAAGGAATCCTCAAAAGTAGTGTCACAACATTGGGAAGGAGCGGCGCACCTTATTATCTAGGGGACTCTCACATGGAACCCGGATAAAAGGTTGACTCACCTACACACCTCAAAAGCAGGGGAGATTCTCTTGGGAACAACTAATACATCCTATTATCCGGGGGACCTCATATTAGTTGATGGACCAAAGGCTGGACTATCAGATCACAAGGTTCAAGGAGAACAACCTCCAAGGAGCTACAGTAAGTTACAGTGTTCTCAACACTATAAATACCCCCGTCGTATTCAATGTAGGCCAGACATTCTCACTCATATATATTACACATACTTGTTGGTCATCCGGCTCTCAATATTATTGGCCTCTCGGCTCTCAATCAGATCATTACTCTCACACTGGAGTTGGTCTCGGGCCTCCCACCCGTGGCGAGCTAACATGTGCTACTTTCTTATAGGCTTGTGGAGAAGATAACCCAGACGACCCAGAGGCGTTCTCAGCCCATTTGGAGGCCCAACGGACTTTTGCATCTACAAACTGGCGCCATCCGTAGGACCCTAAATTAGATCTACCAAATAGCTAAAGAATGGCGGGTCCTGCACCAACATCACCTGAAACTGAAACTCATGATGACACCCACAACAACCTCACGAATAAAGAAATTATCGAAGGGCACCTCTCGGCCTTGAAAGAGTTGATAAAGGATAAAAGTAACCGGGATTACCTCAAACCAAGGCTAATTAGTTTTGATGGGGAAGGAGAAACTTCGGAAGACAATGGGAAGAAGAAGGAAGGCCAAGGTAACGGGGAAAAAGACAAAGGAAAAAGGGTGGCACATGATGATTTGCGAAAACCTTTCAAGTCATTGGCTAAATGCCCTATCAGTAGGAGGATCATTGAGTACTCATCCCCTAATCATAGAATGCCATCCAATGTTAGGATATACGTGGGAAAGGGAGATCCGGCCGACCATATC
Source organism: Glebionis coronaria (assembly GCA_025667525.1). Taxonomy (NCBI): domain Eukaryota; kingdom Viridiplantae; phylum Streptophyta; class Magnoliopsida; order Asterales; family Asteraceae; genus Glebionis; species Glebionis coronaria. The sequence goes on along the minus strand of CM046874.1, from coordinate 627,444,183 downwards.
AACCACTTCAAAGGGATGGGAAATCAAGGAGAATGGCCTATGCCCGTGTGGTGCCGAATGTTCCAGCAGACGCTAGATGCCAAGGCCAGGGCTTGGTTTGACGAGTTGCCACCGGGAAGCATAGATGACTGGGAAGATTTGTGAGAACTCGTATTTTTCCCGATAATTAAATTATTCTTTTATTTGTACTTCTCGACTTTACAATGTTTTACTTGTTCCTCTTTATTTTTTTTTATTTTCATACGTAAATCTTGAGATCTCGAGAAGTTTAATTAAATTATATTTTAATTATTTTTCTAATTATTGATAATATTTTATTCGGAATTATAAACCGACCGACCGAGTTGGAAATTTGTTTTTTCATATTTATTTACTGTAGTATCCCGAAATTTAAAATCAACATATAGACCAAGTTCTAATATTATTCATAATATTCGGATCAATAATTATTAATCAACTTTTATTTGTCGTGTTCGTTCTACGAATAATATCAAATTCTTGACTAGCCGGCAGGGTTAGAGATTTAACGTATCAGATATGTGTCATTTATTATTTTTCGATAAAGTGTATGTCCGTCATCGACCGTGAACATTTTTGTTATGACATAAAATATTTTCTATTGTCGTCGTTTTAATTTATCATTTTACGAGCATTGTTCATAACTTACGTTAAACCTTTAGCCGTCGTTCGTTATATGACACGCTAATTTATTTTAAATTACAAGCCTTCGTTTATTTATCAAAATATCGACGTGATCCGAATGTCGAAGTTTTTATTTTATATTGAGCGTTTATTTTTCGTGTTGTACACATATTTTTTGAAATCGCGTAACTTTTAAAATATCGAGTTTTAATAATATCTGCTTTTACAAAATGTAAAACAAACAAATAAGAATTAAACTAAAAACTACATGTTCCCTAACACTACACGTCTTGTGTAAAATAGTGATCTAAGATATATATTAGTTACAATTGCATGTACAAACTACATCTTATGTAAAATAGTACTTATATGTTAATTCTTTTGATAGCTAAAAGTCTGTGGTTTGTTTTATACTACTAAATTAATCACACACACAAGAGCTAGATCAAAATGTCTCGTTATTTTGCTAAGAATTGAACCAAGATAATATCCAAAAGGTTGACACCTCATGATCAAAGTCGTGAAGGTTTCCCCTTTGATCTTCCACGTGTACTTAGAGCTATAATCTAAAACGTGGCTAATCACATGCAAATCTCGTAAGTCACTTACACTTGATAATTATACTAATGTATTTCTTTATCGGTACCCCTTTTATCTTCATTCAACCGAGTTGGATTTTCTTCTAAAAGAGAAATCAATTACTTGAAGCTTTCATGAAAAATAAATATCAATAAATATGGTATCTATGTACATGTTACGTTGATCAAAAGTTCAACGCCTGCATGCATATTTTGATCCAAAATTACTTGATAACATAATGAATGATAAGTTAAGATCATCTTTTGACTTATCATGGGCAGTACTTAGAGTTTTCATAACAAAGCACAATCATTTGCTAGTAGTTCATAGATGATATGACAAGTACACAAGTCATGAATGATTTTGGATTCTCGCTTGTTTGTTGGAGTTTCGTTGTGCTCATGTCACACACGTTCCATCTTTATGTGAGTAGATACACCTTCTCTTTTCTAGCTTACGTTTTCGTGTCACTAGTAGTTGTGCTTGAGGCGTTTTAAATCAGACTACAAGTTGGTTTAGATGTCGAAAAATATAACTTTGTTAAGTGTTACGACACGACCTTTTTCGACCCCATTTTGACCCTCGAAACATCGTTGCCCCAATCAGTTGAACAACGAAAGTTGTAGACGGCCATGCCATCGACACGGCCATACCTTTGGTTCGACCCGAAGGTCACTATCAAGTACTTTAGACGAGGTCAAAACTGACCCAGTAGACCTCGTAACACTCGAAACAGTTTCACGGACCTTACTTCAGACACGATTTTAACCCATCAAAATACCTAGATTTATAAATCTTAATATGAGGGTCTATAGATGACCCGACTGGCTATCTAGCAGTACTTTTAGTTTGCTCCGCGAGCTACTAACGAGCCCGCTATTTACTCCGGAAAATTGTCGATATTACATTTTTTCGAACTGTCTCTCGTTACCAGTCCGCCTACTTTTCAAAATGCACATATTCAAGCTAACGTTCAGGTTTCACAACATGAAACATTCTTTAAATTAAATAAAATCAAAACAATTATAAATGCTATTTATTTAATATATTTTTAATAATAATAATAATAAAAATAATATATATAATATATTTAGGATATTTGACCCATTAAACGACCCAACTAAATAAACCGTTCCAACAACGAAATGTCCATTTTTCCTATATATATTCCGATTAAATGACTACAATTTATTAAAATGTTAACCTTCTCAAGTGTTAAAAAAATTATCGATTTATTTAAATAAACTCAAGCACATACTAGGGGACTAAATGCTACATTTATTATCGTTATGTTTTTATAGTAATACATACTTTATTTAATTTAGGCTACGGGTTTTTTCGAGCTATTATATATCCATGTCTACATTATACAATTTTAACCGTTGCTACTACTTCAAGGTGAGTTCATCGCCCCTTTGACTATTTATAAAATGTTTCTAAAACGCGGGGTGAGATTTTCATGTTGGAACACAATCTTTTAAACTGTAAGGTATCCTGATCTGTATGCTATCCTGAACTGTATGCTGCCAGATGAATACAATATATTATTGCTTTTAGTTTCCATAGCCACTAAGTTTCCCCTCAATATCATGAACCGTTAATAATTCACAGTTTGCAAGCGCAAATATTGTGGATGGATTCATCGGGATTGACAATCCCTGTCTCGTATTACTTTGACGCATTACATTTGTTTATACTTGAGTATTTAGGCTGAATACTCACTAGGGGAACTTACATTTTGTTAAGCTTCGTTGTCATGAGCTAAATAGCAATAATATACATCCTGACTATGGATAATGTACATAGTCATCCCCCCATTACTTGTTTTACAAATGAATGCTTGTGTTCCACACCTTTACTGCTAAACCTATGAATATCACTCAACTTTGTGTTGATGTTTTACATGTTTAGTCTCAGGTAACAATACTAAGTTTTTCTTAGATGGGAGCCCGCAGGATATTTTCGCAGCTTGGAGATTTCTGTGTTATATTTTAAACTTTGGTTTTGGTAAAAGCTGTCAGAAGTTTATCCTATATTATTGGTAACCATATATTACAAAACCATGTTTAAATAATAGATTTTTCTGCTTACAAATCACTGGGACCTTTGTTTAAAAACTTTGATCTTTTATGATGTAATGTAAATGTTTTATTACGTCAACTTTGTGTCAACAGTATTTTATAGTTTCTTGTACCATGACGTGGAACCCCCTTGCTGCCTAGTTGTTTCCTTGTCTGATTTTGGGTGTCTCACAGATTGGTATCATAGCGATGGTTATAGGGAACTGAGTCGTTTTCAAAACTTAGTCTATAACCGAAAGTTCAAATATTTCATGTTTCTAAGTGTCAAACACAAAATCTGTCATTGTTGTTCGATATCTGCGCGGGTAACTCTCTAATCCTTATTATTTAATCTTAATTATCGTTATAGTATTTCATCTCTTGATTACATTTTGAAATATTACATTACCCTAATGACGATAATTACTATCTCTTTTCAAAGGCTTTGTGCTTAATGAATTATCATTGGATATTACTGTGATTACATCTGCCCTTACTGTATATCTTGAATTCTTATTCTTGCGAATTGATCTTGTTACAATAATTTTATATTGTTATGACATTCATACTTGTATTCGGAGCGCGTATGCTGCCGACTTTTCATACTCACTTTTCTAAGTACTATTGCTATTTCATTTATGCGTGATACGACTGACCTCACATACTCGTTCGTTTTCGACCGCTTGTTTTTCTCAACTCACTTTTATATGTTGTGCATACTCTCGTGATACCATTGTATGGGATTAAGAAGTGTTGCTTTCAATGAAACTTTCGATTTTCATTTTACTAACCTGTGCGTTACATCCATTGTTAAATCTCTTTAATATATCTATTTAGATATCCAAATTCTTTTCCGACCATCGGTGATTGGATGCCTTGAAAATTAGTCTGTAGACCATTGTGTAGCTCAATGTGTCTCCGAAAAATACTAAAGAACACTGTGTGAGTCACACATCTCGAAGCATTCCTGAATTAGTGTTGAATAATATCGTGGGTTTTCGTAACCTTGATTGACCTTTACGTCACCGTTTTACGCGACACTTGTATATCGATTAAATATTAATTCATTGACCATTCTACATTTCGGCTTTGAATTACAACGTTCGTTTGTACCCTGGAAACGGCATCGTCATCTTGTAACTCATCGTCTAGATGCGCTTGATTAATATACTATTTTACTTGTATAGATTTTTAACATCCTCTTTTATTAAATTTTCTGCTCCATGAGTACGACTCGTTGAGATTTCATTCTTTTCTCGGTATCTTTTTGTGTTTTAGAAAATCATGCCATCAAGAGACCTTCCTACCCTGCATCTTGAAATCTAAGACATGGATGTCATGCACCGGTTTTGATTTCTCAGATTATCGTTGGTATTCTTAAACCATTTTTATACTATGTTTTTCTTTATATGCTTAATTATACAATCCATTCTTTTCATTCTTTATGGAATCCAAAAGTCATGCGTGTACATAAATTCCGGGTCGTTATGAAGTTTGATTAAATTTTAAGGTGTGTCAAAAAATATACTTTCTGCAGAGAATTTATATGTAATTTAACGATGTCGAGAAAGTTTTTTTTTAACTTAGACATAAAAATATGTTGCTACTTGTTGAGACATTCGTTTGGGACATAAAATTTGACCTGTAAATTTTTAAAAAAAAGGGCAAGTTACGCTTATTTGAAATTGTAAAATTTAAGGACTTATTTTCTACGTATTTCTAAAATATCATTTTGACATGTGTCTCACGACGATTCCGGCTAAACCTTTTGAACTCTATCATCTTGTAAACATTTCATCCATTTCGTAGTAGTTACTCTTTACTACCCCCGTGTAACCCACTTGCTATTTTATAAGTCATCATAATGTCACCATATAAACTCAAACTGATATTGTTTGCAAATCATTTTACAAAATGTTCCACTTTGGTCTTATTAAATACTTGAATATTAACTTATAAAATTAATTGACATTAATTTTACGGTGTATTTTCACAAACTGTTCTACTTTGGTCTTATAAAGAAATCTTGTAACATTAAAATTGTTGAATTAAAATATCTAGCCAATTACTTACTTGTGGAAAGTTTCATAAGTCATGTCAAATTCTATTTTACAAGTGGCATTATATACATATTTTAAAACTTATGACATGTAATACTAGTTTGACGAAACTGAGCATCGCATTGCTAGTCCTAAATTATGCATGGCCTGATCACCTATGCGTAATTTAGAAGGAGCCATGCGAGACTGAATAGTAGTCGCCCTAAATATTTGGCCAAGAACCAACTTTTTACTTGTGTTTCTAAAAAGTTTAGATAAAAGAAAATTTTGAAAACTTATACATATTATGCGAGTAGCACCCGTTCGTAACATATGCACATGTTTCTTTACCTCTTTCTTGAACGAATTACGTGCCTGCAAGTACATGTTTCTTTACTCAACGATATCTGTTCTACTTATTATCACTCGTCTAATTACCGACCATTGATACCAGACTTAAAAGTTTTAATGTTGTTATGCTTCTACATTGACCAACATTCTCTATCTATTTTGATAGAATTTCGAAACATCTCTGGACGCGGAATATGATTTACGACTGGATGTGAACGATAATTTCGTGTATTTGTCATGATGTGTGACATGCCCTATTGTTTAGAAATTCATTCGTGTGAACCACGCATTGATTTCGCCTCTCAGTGCTAATGTTGTTCATCTTACTAGAATTACTCTCAAGTGACTTCAAGAATTTTCCTTGATTCGAAAATTTTATTGAGTGGCTTTTCTCTTTCGATGGTGTATAGACCACCGAGTACTTAATAAGCCATTGTTGGTGACGCCAACCACACTCGTGAATTAATCACTTGCTAAATCCTTTGTTTCTTATTGTCCCTATCATCGATGCATCTATTCTATCATGTTTGTTGGAAATCTGATTTTCTCTAATCGTAACCATAAACCCGAGTTTTAACAATAATTTTATGCAATCATCTAAAAGTTCTTAAGACGATAAGAATAATTTTTGAAATGTTTTACTTTTACTTTGAACACCATCTTTATCAAAGAAAAGACATAGCGATGGTTTAGTCATTCAATATATAATTTCGGTTTAATCCCAAAGTAACATAGTAAAAAAAAAAATTTCCTTTACTAGTAGTTTTGATTTCAAAACACCAAACACCTTGATAAGCAAAGTATCCCTATTTATTCCCGTCTCTTTTCGTCTCTAGTTGAACTCTGAGGGACCAGAGTTCCTTTAGGGTGGACGACTGTGAGAACTCGTATTTTTCCCGATAATTAAATTATTCTTTTATTTGTACTTCTCGACTTTACAATGTTTTACTTGTTCCTCTTTATTTTTTTTTATTTTCATACGTAAATCTTGAGATCTCGAGAAGTTTAATTAAATTATATTTTAATTATTTTTCTAATCATTGATAATATTTTATTTGGAATTATAAACCGACCGACCGAGTTGGAAATTTGTTTTTTCATATTTATTTACTGTAGTATCCCGAAATTTAAAATCAACATTTAGACCAAGTTCTAATATTATTCCTAATATCCGTATCAATAATTATTAATCAACTTTTATTTGTCGTGTTCGTTCTACGAATAATATCAAATTCTTGACTTGCCGGCATGGTTAGAGATTTAATGTATCAGATATGTGTCATTTGTTATTTTTCGATAAAGTGTATGTCCGTCATCGACCGTGAACATTTTTGTTATGACATAAAATATTTTCTATTGTCGTCGTTTTAATTTATCATTTTACGAGCATTGTTCATAACTTACGTTAAACCTTTAGCCGCCGTTCGTTATATGACACGTTAATGTATTTTAAGTTATAAGCCTTCGTTTATTTATCAAAATATCGACGCGATCCGAATGTGGAAGTTTTTTATTTTATATTGAGCGTTTATTTTTCGTGTTCTACACATATTTTTTTAAATCGCGTAACTTTTAAAATATCAAGTTTTAATAATATCCGCTTTTACAAAATGTAAAACAAACAAATAAGAATTAAACTAAAAGACTACATGTTCCCTAACACTACACGTCTTGTGTAAAATAGTGATCTAAGATATATATTAGTTACAATTTCATGTACAAACTACATCTTATGTAAAATAGTACTCATATGTTAATTCTTTTGATAGCTAAAAGTCTGTGGTTTGTTTTATACTACTAAATTAATCTCACAGACAAGAGCTAGATCAAAATATCTCGTTATTTTGCTAAGAATTGAACCAAGATAATATCCAAAAGGTTGACACCTCATGATCAAAGTCGTGAAGGTTTCCCCTTTGATCTTCCACGTTTACTTAGAGCTATAATCTAAAACGTGGCTAATCACATGCAAATCTCGTAAGTCACGTACACTTGATAATTATACTAATGTATTTCTTTATCGGTACTCCTTTTATCTTCATTCAACCGAGTTGGCTTTTCTTCTAAAAGAGAAATCAATTACTTGAAGCTTTCATGAAAAATAAATATCAATAAATATGGTATCTATGTCATGTTACGTTGATCAAAAGTTCAACGCCTGCATGCATATTTTGATCCAAAATTACTTGATAACATAATGAATGATAAGTTAAGATCATCTTTTGACTTATCATGGGCAGTACTTATAGTTTTCATAACAAAGCACAATCATTTGCTAGTAGTTCATAGATGATATAACAAGTACACAAGTCATGAATGATTTTGGATTCTCGCTCGTTTGTTGGAGTTTCGTTGTGCTCATGTCACACACGTTCCATCTTTATGTGAGTAGATACACCTTCTCTTTTCTAGCTTACGTTTTCGTGTCACTAGTAGTTGTGCTTGAGGCGTTTTAAATCAGACTACAAGTTGGTTTAGATGTCGAAAAATATAACTTTGTTAAGTGTTACGACACGACCTTTTTCGACCCCATTTTGACCCTCGAAACGTCGTTGCCCCAATCAGTTGAACAACGAAAGTTGTAGACGGCCAGGTTATCGACACGGCCATACCTTTGGTTCGACCCGAAGGTCACTATCAAGTACTTTAGACGAGGTCAAAACTGACCCAGTAGACCTCGTAACACTCGAAACAGTTTCACGGCCCTTACTTCAGACACGATTTTAACCCATCAATATACCTCGATTTATAAATCTTAAAATGAGGGTCTATAGATGAACCGACTGGCTATCTAGCAGTACTTTTAGTTTGCTCCGCGAGCTACTAACGAGCCCGCTATTTACTCCGGAAAGTTGTCGATATCACATTTTTTCGAACTGTCTCTCGTTACCAGTCCGCCTACTTTTCAAAATGCTTATTTTCAAGCTAATGTTCAGGTTTCACAACATGAAATATTCTTTAAATTAAATAAAATCAAAACAATTATAAATGCTATTTATTTAATATATTTTTAATAAAAATAATAAATATAATATATTTAGGATATTTGACCCATTAAACGACCCAACTAAATAAACCGTTCCGACAACGAAATTTCCATTTTTCCTATATATATTCCGATTAAATGACTACAATTTATTAAAATGTTAACCTTCTCAAGTGTTAAAAAAATTATCGATTTATTTAAATAAACTCAAGCACATACTAGGGGACTAAATGCTACATTTATTGTCGTTATGTTTTTATAGTAATACGTACTTTATTTAATTTAGGCTACGGGTTGTTTCGAGCTATTATTTCTCCATGTCTATATTATACTATTTTAACCGTTGCTACTACTTCATGGTGAGTTCATAACCCCTTGACTATTTATAAAATGTTTCTAAAACGCGGGGTGAGATTTTCATGTTGGAACACAATCTTTTAAACTGTATGCTATCCTGATCTGTATGTTGCCAGATGAATACAATATATTATTGCTTTTAGTTTCCATAGCCACTAAGTTTCCCCTCAATATCATGAACCGTTAATAATTCACAGTTTGCAAGCGCGAATTTTGTGGATGGATCCATCGGGATTGACAATCCCCGTCTCGTATTACTTTGACACATTACATTTGTTTATACTTGAGTATTTAGGCTGAATACTCACTAGGGGAACTTACCTTTTGTTAAGCTTCGGTGTCATGAGCTAAATAGCAATAATATACATCATGACTATGGATAATGTACATAGTCATCCCCCCATTACTTGTTTTACAAATGAATGCTTGTGTTCCACACCTTTACTGCTAAACCTATGAATATTACTCAACTTTGTGTTGATGTTTTACATGTTTAATCTCAGGTAACAATACTAAGTTTTTCTTGGATGGGAGCCCGCAGGATATTTTCGCCGCTTGGAGATTTCTGTGTTATATTTTAAACTTTGGTTTTGGTAAAAGCTGTCAGAAGTTTATCCTATATTATTGGTAACCATATATTACAAAACCATGTTTAAATAATAGATTTTTCCGCTTACAAATCACTGGGACCTTTGTTTAAAAACTTTGATATTTTATGATGTAATGTAAATTTTTTATTACGTCAACTTTGTGTCAACAGTATTTCATAGTTTCTTGTACCATGACGTGGAACTCCCTTGCTGCCTAGTTGTTTTCTTGCCTGATTTTGGGGGTCTCACACGATTTGGAGGCCAAATTCCTCACACGATTTGGGATGTTGAAGGCATGTGCAAAGGACCCTACTGACATCACAAAGATCATCCGTAAGGCTAACGAAAGCCTCCCTGTGTTTAAAGAGAGATGGGTAAGCGAATCTAATTCCATTCTTTATGTACCCGACCTTATGATGATCTCTTCGTTTATGGGTTCACACAAATGTCCCGGGATGGCCAAACAGTTTGTTGAGAGCATACCAAAGACGGTTGACGAAATGTTGAAGCATGTGGATGACTTTGTTCGTGCGAAAGCAGCATTCAAAGATGCCGAATTGCCTAAAGGGGAGTTCATCCGAGGGGACAGTTCCTCGACGAGAGGCCAAAGGTATGACCAACCAAAGAGGAGAGGTTTTGGAGTAAGAAGGGGTGGAGGTCGAGGCGCCTATCAAAACAGAACCCCTTATGCTCAGCCTTACACTTTGCCTTATAGACCTCCCTAAAGTCCATAAGAGGTGAACATGATATTTACTCTAGAAGACTTGTCTAGTACACCGAAGGAAATTTTGGCAGCAAAGCACCAACTAAACCTTCTGACCCCACCTCCCTTGATAGGGACGCCGAAGAAGGAAAACATGGACAGATATTGTGACTATCATGGTGCGAAGGGACATCAAACAAATGATTGCTTTTAGTTGATGAGACAATTGGAGGCCGCTTTGGAATCTGGAAAGCTCAACCAGTTGATCAAAGACGTGAGGAAAAAAGGGATGGGCGGCCAAAAAGGCCACCCACATAAGGCCAAGGTGATCAATATGGTATCTGGGTATAGTGATAACCGGAAGAGGATATCAAGATGGGTGAACGAGGACTTGATGGACGTCCCAATAACGTTCCCACCATGCCCAGACGAAGACTTGTCAGAAGAGGCAATCATGATAGAGGTCGAAGTCGAGGGGTATCTGGTAAGAAGGGTACATGTGGATGGTGGTGCGTCCGTGGAAATAATGTACGAGCACTGTTTTAATAGCCTCTACCCAAGCATACAAGCTAGAATGACCAAGACGTACAGTAACGTATCAGGATTCTCTGAGGAAAGCGTGAAGCCATTAGGGAAGATAGAATTGGAGGTATGCTTTGGAGACGGAGGTTTGTTTTGTAGGGCCATGATGAGATTCATCGTCATACCCGCCCCTTCTCCAAATAACATCATCCTAGGAAGGCCATGGATAAGGAAGCTACGAGCCATTCCATCTACCATCCATGCTATGATGACATTTCCAACACCCCAAGGTATTACAGCTCTTGTCACCTCGTCTTCAATTATTAATGAATGCAGGGAAAAAAAAAGATGTCAAAAGAGGAGCCAGAAAAGGAGGGCGGCCAAGAGGTCAACTTTATAGAGGAGGTTATGATCAACCCGGCCTTCCCTGACCAACTTGTTACCATTAGGGGAAACCTATCAAAGGAAGGCTCGAAACAGCTAAAGCAGTTGTTGAAGAACAACCTGGATGTTTTCGCATGGGAACCGCAAGACATGACCGGAGTGCCATGGAGGATAGAGCAACACAAACTTAATGTAAATTCCTCAGTGACACCGGTGAGCCAAAAACGAAGGGTATTATCTGCTGAAAGGAGGCCTTCCAACAGATGAAAAAAATGGTGTTAAAGATACCATCACTCACCACACCTCGGCCCAAGGAAACACTCTCCATATACCTAGTGGCAGCAATATGAGCAATCAACGCAGTACTGTTGGCAGAGAGGAATGGAATCCAACGGCCAGTTCGTTATGTTAGTCGAAAAATACATGAGGCAGAAAGAAACTATGCACTATTGGAAAAGCTGACCCTGTCCCTTCTAAGCACATCAAGAAGGCTAAGGCGATACTTTGAAGGCCACCCAATCAAAGTCATCACATACCAACCGGTAAGGCAAATTCTGAACAAGGCCAAAGCATCAGGCAAGCTTGCAAAGTATGCTATAGAATTGGGGACATACGATATCATTTATGAGCCAAGGAGTGCGATAAAAGGCCAGGTTTTGTCATACTTTTTAAACGAGGTGCCAATAGGGACGGACACTTCAAAGGACCTTGAAACGCATGTCTCCAAAGAGGAAAGGGTTGATAAGGAGGAAGTATGGGTATTGTACACCGACGGAGCATCAAACCCGAAAGGCTCAGGTGCAGGTCTAGTGTTGATCAGCCCCAATGGCATGGAGTACACGTAAGCTTTGAGATTGAAATTTGGCAGTACGAACAATGAGTCAGAATACGAAGCCTTGCTAGTTGGGTTGAGGATAGCTGAAGAAATGAAGGTGGAACACTTGCTAGTAAAAGTAGACTCAAAACTTGTGGCAAGTCAAATTAATGGATACTTCGTGGCAACAAATGAAAGCATGATCAAATACCTAAGCAAATCCAGAGAGCGCGTGAAAAGATTCAAAAGCTTCAAGATCATGAACATCCCAAGAAGCCAAAATCAAAAGGCTGATGTATTGAGCAAGCTAGCATCGGTGGCATTCAATCACTTAACAAAGGAGGTGTTAGTAGAAGTGCTGGAAAAGCCCTCCACAGACCGAAAGGAAGTAAATGCCATCGTTGAAGAGGAAGGGGATAACTGGATGACGCCTATCGTAAGACGTTTGCAGCAAGGAATATGGCCGGAAGACCATAATGAGGCATGTGCCCTCCGGATGAAGACTAATCAATATGTGATAGAAGGAGGGGTGCTATTCAAATCTTATCTGATGCCAATGTTAAGGTGTGTGGGCCTACTCCAAGCCAACTATGTAATCTGAGAGATACACAAAGGAGCTAGCGGTATGCACTTGAAAACAAGATCTATGGTGGCAAAGGCATTAAGACAAGGGTATTACTGGCCCATGATGCACCAAGACGTGAGGGAGGAGACGAAAAAATGTGATGCATGCCAAATCCATTCTCCAGTGCCAAAAATGCCCAAGACACTAATGACATAAATTATGGCTCCATGGTCGTTCTTTAAGTGGGACATGTATGTGTTAGGCCCATTCCCTGTAGCGCCAGGTAAAGTAAGGTACATCATTGTGGCAATTGATTATTTCACTAAGTGGTTAGAAGCAAAACCCTTGGCCAATGTTAAAGGCAAATATGTGATCAAATTTGTGTGGGATAACATCGTTTGTAGATTTCGCCTACCACATGTGATGGTAACTGACAATGGAACTAACTATGTGAATGATCCATTTAAAACATGGTGCAAAAAGCTCAACATTAAGCAAATGAATACAACATTGGCACACCCACAGGCCAACGACCTTATAGAAAGAGCAAACAAATCACTAATGGTGGGGCTAAAGACAAGGCTGAGGCGTGATAGGACTGGATAGGTAGATGAGCTCCCAAATTTACTTTGGGCACATAGAACCTCACTGAAAACAAGTAATGGAGAGACGACATTTAGCCTAACGTATGGAAGTGAGGCCGTGATCCCTGCGGAGATCAGCTTGCCAACCCATCAGACGTTGATGATCAAGGACGCAGAGGCCAATGATGAAGAGCTCAGACTCAACTTAGACTTATTGTAAGAAAGATGGGAGGCCGCAGCCATCTGGGAGGCTAAATATAAATGGAACAGTATTACAATAAGGGGGTCAGAGCCAAGTCCTTCAAAGTAGGAAGCTATGTTTACAGGAATACGAAGCTAGCCGTGTGGAAAAGCCCGGGAAGTTGAGCCCAACTTAGGAAGGTCCCTACAAAGTGACAGAGGCATACATGAATGGTTCATACAAATTGGAAACAGTGAATGGCAAGACAGTGCCACGAACTTGACATGCAATCAATCTAAGGGAATGTCATATGTAGGCTAGCATTTGAACTTATCATATTGTTGTAACATTCGAACATTGAAGTTAATGAAAGCTATCTCCCAATTATGGATTAGCAATTTTCCGTATTATGATAAAGGAGTGTAAACATAAGTGAAAAATAACCCCCTCCGAAAGGCCAACACCTTCGGCAGGAATGTGTGTCCAATGTTTACCACCACCCTTTTTAAATGAACAAACACATAAGTGGCTCCACATAGCCAATGTTCGTAGATAAATGAAAAGAGATTCTATGTAATAGATATCTAAACAAAATAGGCAAAGCATAAGCGACCTCGACGAAAGGTTCGCAACCTCCAAAATCGAAAAATATGGTCGATGTCTATGGGAGGGGAATGAAGGATTAGGTGACTCTGGGTGGAACTTAGATCCCTCCATCCGATATATGTAGTCAATATTCCCTAACCAAAATTAGGAGTTGAATAAATATTCAAGTGGCGCCGGAGGGTAGGTGATTCCTCCCGGCCGATCTATGTAGCCAAGGTTCACTCCCTAGGTGATAAAATGAATACATGCCAAAATACCTACAAAACTAAATGTGCAAGGCCAAGAACAATAAAGTACAAAATGAGGCATAAACAAAATGGCACATCGGCCAAGTCATACAAATTTAGCTAAGTGTTTTAAAGAGTGCATAAGGCCGTAGGGCCATCAATTGTTATTACAGACAAGAAAAATAGTACTAATGCAAGTTCAAGTAAGTCACTAAACAGAGGCACAGTCATGCGGCAAAGGTCCTTGGCCAGGAGTGACTTCTCCATCCGGCATAACATTTTAGAGCTCCATGGGGCTCTTAAAGCAAGACCGGGAGACCTTATCCACATATGGATACTTCTTCACAAACAATGCATCATAAGCCTCTACCAAACTGGTCTTTGTAACGGAAGAGTCAACCTCTAAAGCTTCGGCCAAGATGGCAGCCACCTCCTCCTCTGTTCTGCCACGGTTCATGGTCTGCATGAAACCCAGAGAAAGAGCAAGGCTAAATACCTCCTCATGAGCAGACTTATACTCCTTGCTGGCCACGAGGCGTCGAATGAGCACTAGAAAAAGGTCATTCACAAGATATTTTCTTAATGTGGCCTCACGACCAGGATCAACAGCCAACCTGGTGTTGTCAGCCCTAAGCCCCCGAGCATCTTCTTCAGAAGCTTTCAACTCACTCTCTAGGGCAGTAATCTTAGTATCTTTGGCTGCAAGAGCCTCATCATGAAGCTTTTGTCCCTTCTCGAGAGCGACCAAGCGCTCAGCCAGCTCCATCTCAGAAGAAATAACAAGATCATGCTCACCAAGGAGTTTGTCATAATCATGGCGGCTCTTCAGCAAGTTATCATTGGCAGTGGCAAGGGACCTTCGACATTCCTCCAACTCAGACTGGGTAGAAACACATGCACTATGCTCTTCTAGCGAGGATTCAAAGCAAAACAAGACACTGGATTGCATTTGGGTACTTTGGGTCTAGCGACAACAGCTAAACCGAATGGCCATATGGTGGTCAACTCCGTCATTGAAATACACTTGATTGGCCGGAGTAAAAAGATTGGAGAGAATATAACGGCAGTCTTTGGACTTGTCCACTCGACAAGATTCCGTGAGGCCCCACTGGGGGGGTGAAAGGACGACTACCAAAACGTGCATAAGGATCACCTTCCAAAAGATAAGGCAAGTATAAGAAGAGAGGCACACACCAACGTGCACAAAACAATAAATGAAAAGAGGGATAAGTGGCCTTACGGAAAGAACTCTCAGCTTCATCAGGAACAACCTCAACATCCAAATTGATAGGCTTCGAAGCATTACCTGAGAAAAAGTATATATTAGAAAAAAGAGAGGAAAGACAAAGGAAAAAATGTGCACACACAATAGAAAAAGGAAAGAGGAGGGAGAATTCACCTCCTGGGAAGACAATATTATCATCACCGGCACCAAGGGAGAAATGGTTATTTCCAGGTGCAACGGATGCAGTACGAGGAGGGGATGAAGGAGGATGTTCCTCCATATGGGGATCCTTCTCAGAAACATGAGGCTGATACAGAACATCATCAGTGTACTCTCAAAGATCATTCATAACATTAGGCCCCTCGACTGAAGGAGTAGGAGTATGAGACCCATTCCCATCACCTGGCTCCCTAGTAGGAGTAGAAGGCTCAACATGTGAAGCAACGGTGACTCGAGTGGCCTTGCTTTTCTTATAAGAAGAACCCTCACCATTAGCCTTCTTTTTGGACTTCCTTGTGTGAGTGGTGGCTCGAGTAGACCTAGTGCCAACCCTGTGAGAACCACCAGCCATTACATCCTCTCGAGCAGCCTTTTCAACAGCACGTCTTTGCTTTCTCTCTCAATCAGCAATCACCCTCGCGTCAACTAGTTCAGCCTGCTCCATGGCAAGAGTTTTTGCAGGAATGGGAGCACCCTGAGGCAAAGGAGGTGTAGTATGGGTAGCAATGATTGAGCCCTCTGGCAAAGGGTTTCCTTGACGAATGGCCGCACTTGAGAAGTGGGAGATCCTTAGAAACTTAACCATAGTAATATCTGCAAAAACAAGAAGGAAAATTAGACAATGCATGTGACACGAAGGACCAAACAAGAGAAGAAGGAAAAACACTACTCTCCCCAGCTGGACCGTTGAAGGAGCAATCAAAACCAGGATGCCTCCAAATAGGAGTAAGACGACCAACATATAAAAGGCTCGCGTATGGCTTACGAAGGGGAATAGAAAATTCACAAAGCTTCTTAGCATACAACGGATTTCACTTAGAAATCTTAGAAAGAGGGTCGGTCGTACTGGAGTCATGATGCCTCCAAGGCATGGCAATGGGAGCGTCCCTCCGGTCAACAAGGAAAAAGAGACCTTTCCATCCTTTTAGGCCCGTAGGGCCATCCTTAAGGAAAGGACGATAAGGTTTAGAGCCTCGGCTCTGAAAAGAAAACCAATCACCTACCTTTCAAAGCTTATAGAAAAGGCGGAACAATGGCACGAAAGGATCAATATCTAGACTATGACAGTAGATCTCAAAAGGAGTGGCTTTATTTACACCAATAGGCACCAATTGTGAAATATGTACACCAAAGTGCTCGACAACACGAAGAAAGAAAGAAGAAAAAGGGATGCGAAGGCCCCCTTGATCGAAATGATGAACGTAAAGTCCAATGAGATGAGAGGGGATCTCATTCATGCAAAAGTTGGGAGGAGGTGCAGAAGGGTTAAGATCTAAAGGGATGTGATAGGCGTCAGCCACGCGCCACACATGGTCCGAATTTAAGTCAGATGTATAAAGGTGCATGCCAAACTTTGGCACCACCTGAGCCTCATTAATGGCATCACGTTGCTCCTGATTAGGGAGACCCAACTCCAAAGACCCATCAGAGGACATAACGACAGGCCATGGAGGACCAAGGAAAGAAAGGAAAAGAAAGCAAATAAAAGAAGAAAAAGACACACCTGAAAGGAAGGATGTACCTCACGGCTCTCGACCGTAAAAAAGAAGAAGGTAAGAGGTGAGAGGAGAAGAGGGATATTTATAGACATCCAAGGGTCAACCAAGGGTTATCTCAGCAACAGTAGACACACGTGGCGCAGCAACAGCTACAAGATGCACAAGTGGTAGACAGCTGGCAGACAAAATGCATAGACATTTAATGAGGCGCGACAACCTATATTTTTACTGAAAGTAATTATGAGGATAGGTGCGACCGAGAAAAAAAAAGAAAAAGAAAAGGAAGAAAAAAAAAATCTTTTTCGGGAAAGTTATTAATAAATAACAAAAAAGAGGACGAAGGAAAAGGCATTGCCACTTAAAGTATTGGATCACCAACATTTCACATTGATAATCCAATACTGGGGGGAGATGTTCGTGTATCTGGCCGCTCGAACAAATTCATATAAACTATATTCTAGAAGCAAGATTGGCCTTGCGGACTTGGCAGTCCGGCCCACCCACTAAACATCGGTCTAGAATGAATCCTTAAAATAGTTCCACAACATTGGGAAGGAGCGACGCACCTTATTATCCAGGGGAATCTCACATGGCACCCGGATTAAAGGTTGACTCGCCTACATACCTCAAAAGCAAGAGAGATTACCTTGTGAACAATAGATACATCCTATTAAATAGGGACCTCATATTAGTTGATGGACCAAAGGCTGGTTTGTCAGATCACAAGGCTCAAGGAGAACAACCTCAAAGGAGCTACAGTAAGCCACCGTGTTCTCAACACTATAAATACCCCCTTGTATTCAATGCAGGTCAGACATTCTCACTCATATTTATTACACATACTTGTTGGCCATCCGACTCTCAATATTATTGGCCTCTCGGCTCTCAATCAGATCCTTACTCTCACCCCATAGTTGGTCTCGGGCCTCCCACCCGAGGAGAGCTAACGTGTGCTACTTTCTTATAGGCTTGTGGAGAAGATAGCCCAGATGACCCAGAGGCATTCTCAACCCATTTAGAGGCCCAACAGACTTTTGCATCTACAAAACTCATGACACAACTATGTGTGAATTAGGGTTTTTTTTACACACGTTATTATAAACTCACGATAGAAAGAGGTTTTATCTAACATTCCTATTAAGAGAAAAATCGGTGTTAAAAAGGAGCTCTCTCAGTAGTTGGAAACATTAACCAATATAATAGGCCGGGTATGAGTTATTGCATGTGGGTTTTTTTCAGAACAAATAAAATGTAAAGAGTTGCGAGAATTATTATTTTTACTTTTAACAACGCATATGGACT
This sequence comes from Glebionis coronaria, assembly GCA_025667525.1. NCBI lineage: Eukaryota > Viridiplantae > Streptophyta > Magnoliopsida > Asterales > Asteraceae > Glebionis > Glebionis coronaria. The sequence goes on along the minus strand of CM046874.1, from coordinate 627,425,748 downwards.
TGTATCTTTATGTTTAAATTAAAGGTTTACTAATATAATTGTTTTATTGGTTACTGGTTTATTGATCCGTGATATTCACGGAGCGTTAATAAACCGCTGATAGTGTTTATATAAGATTAGTTTTGCGGCTTGAAATTAATCGTATGTAATTTGATACAACTGCATTATGTTACTCATTGTTAAATTGACGACACCAATGCTCAAGTGAAGAATCATAAAAAACAATTGAAAAATGTAAGTACTTCAACAAAAACATCATACTTTTTATTCAACATCGATCATAACATAAAACACATGAAAATAATTGAAGAACGTTAATAACAAATAAAAGATAAATAAAAGTAGTGCACATACTTTTATCTACTTGATAAGTCACTCACTTAGTTTATTACACTATGGCCACTCACAGATCCTTTTTTCCCAATTTCTTCGTAACCATCTCCGAGTGTTTGAGTCGATAAGTACGGGATATTGACTCTGGACCAAATAAATATCCAAAGCATGTCCAATATAAATATTTTCCAAAAATAAAGGTAGAATAATATCATATTATTATCTTGACATCTCAATTGTTGGAACTCGAAAATAATATATTAAAACATCCTTGTATTGGCTAAGATGTTTCCTTACTAAGTTTTTTACGGTGTGTAGGTTAACATGACTTGTTTTATTGCATATCTATGTTCATCACCACTCCAATAATCGTAAAGTTTATTTGTTGTTAGAATTCTACCTCCATGGTGAACACATATGTCGATTGTAGGAGAAGCAGTATCACAAGAACTTAAGGAAAAATAAATATTTAATGGAAAATGCATATGTTATCGAGTGTGCACAAACCATTAAATGGATCAATATTCCTTAACAACATTTCTTAAATGCTTCAGAAGATATCTCTTAAATAACTCCAAGAAGTATAATGGCAAGGAGATCCATAGTGTTATAATAAGGTACCATGTTATTGATATTGAACATGATGAGACCTCCTTCCCTAAATAATCTACACTTTTTGTTTTTACAATACTCTATCAGAGAATTTAAAACCACAACAACTACATCAGTAGTGAAAAAAGTTCTCCGTAAAAGAACGCTTTGCCACCTGTAAGATGTTAGGGGTTGGATTTGATAACCAGAAACGTAGTAAAAACCAGAACAACCTTATGAATCTCACGCAGACAGATTTAATAACCAGAAAGGTAGTAAAAATCACCCGCTTGTAAACTTAGTATTTTGTTTGTAAATTTATAATAAGCTAATTATGTTACCCAAATTTTTTTTGCATTAGCTCACACAGCCTTGTGAATCGCATGCGTCAACTCTTTGTTATTATTACATAGATGTATAACCAACTTATATCTGATATCATAACATAACATTGCCCTTGCCCCATTCTTTGTTTACAATGAATTTCTCAATAAGATTACATGCTTTATTAATGCTATGTTATAAAGCATTTGGGTCTCTCATTAAAAGACCAATTAAATGCAAATAGCGACCATATATGTTTTGATTATTTTCAAAATGCAAGTTTTATTCGGAACCACTTTAATATTTTATTTGTTATCACATATATTGTGACGAAAGATTATAACGAAAATTAAACATAAAATTATTATAGATGTGTTGGCACTATGGGTAAAATACTGCTTGTAAAAGTCAAATCGATATATTTAAGAAATTTAGATAAAACAAGCCAAAAGCGAAAAGTTTAACTCACAAATTAATAGGCGTAACCCTAACCAACCCTATTTAAGATAATTGGATGGCAAAAGCAATTAAACCACAAAACCATCAACCTAAACCCTAATTAATATAGGGAAATTGGACGATAGACGTAATAAATCACAACACAATCCGCCGTGACCCCAATAAAAATATGGGATAATTGATAAACTCGATGGGGAGAAGCTTTTGGAGAAGAAAAAAAGAGGCAAATGTATTGTGTGTGTAGTTGTAGAATTTTAATATGTGTTTTATGGGGAGAACACGTATGTATATATACGTGTTGATATTATTTTCACGCCATTAAAATTTCTGGGAATATAATAACTGGGATAATACTATTATAATGTTTACTGCTCAACAACACTCAAAGTGTAAACGCTAAACAGTAACCAACTTGTATCTATGATGTAGAAAAAGTTTGATTTTGGTTTTCAACAAAATTAGAGTATGATTGTAAAATTTTAATAATATGGTTTTTTGATCATATTCAAAATGTTCTGTTTTATATAAATCAATAAAAGAAAGCTTGAGATGCGACCTACCATATAACCCCTTTTTACCATTACTAAAAATTTCCCCATTTTCACCCGTTACCCAACCTGCTCACTGTGCCTTCTCTCATATTGTTAGTTATTTTATTGAATAAGTGTGATTTTTTTACATCTATCTTGTAACTATTTTCAATGAGAACCTACTCCGAATAGATTCCATCTCCTTTAAAACACCTCTAGTAACTTTAAAGATAAACATAGTCTATAAAGGAGATGCTCCAAGAACCGACTTAAAAAGAGTTAATCTTCCGCCAATAGAGATAGTTTTTGCCTTGCACTTAGAAAGACACGATCTCAACTTAGTAATCACATCGACCCAAGCCTTATGACGATACATACTCTATCCCACCATTACCCCGAGACATTGAAATTGAGTATGCATGATAGAGAAACCAATGGAAGATGCCGCCACTTCAACAGTAGACCAAGGAACACCAACACCCAAAACTTGACTCTTAAGAATATTAATTTGTAGCCACGAAGCAAGGAAAAAACACTTAAGGATATTAATGATACCCCTCAAGTTTACATCAGACCACTCCCCTAAGAATACAACATCATCCTGTTAGAACTCGTATTTTTCCTGGTGATTAATGTTATTCTTTTATTCATGCTTCTCAATTTTTTCATCATGCTACCATTTTTTTGTATTTTTCGTACGTAATCCTGAGATCTCGAGAACTTTAATTAAATTATATTTTTATTGATTTTCTGATCATTGATAATATTTTACTCAGAATTATCAAAATTTTATTTTTATTTTTCCATATAATTTAAATAATTTTTTTATTTAAAAGCACTTACGCGCGTTTTACAAAATGTTTACCCGATTCGATAGAACGAGAACCGATGACTATATATTTCGACTTTATGAAGTCAAAAATACTATTTTTCTATAAATATTTTGTTTTCGTAATATAACTTGCACCGATTCAAAACGATTAGCTTTGTAAGAAATTAAGTCGGGCTAAGACTAATTGCATTTTGGGCTTTAGTTGGATAATAATAAGAATTAAGCTATAGGCCAAAGCTCAATCCTTCTTTTTCTTTCTTTTGACCGACACCCCAAACACACACATAAACATCACCAATTATGTTTTTACCAAAAATACTATCTCCTTCCTCCTTGTTCTCAATTGGTGCGACGAACAACACACAAAACAGCCCCATAGATTAAATTTTCTTGCTCAATTCCATAATTAACACCACCAAAACCCTTATTGGTAAACCCTTATCAATCCTTCATAGTTATTTTTCACATGCAGTTGATTTTTAAGAAATCATAAAAAAATCAAGAATTAGTGATATTGCATGTTTGATCAAGGGAAGAACCATGCATTGTGTTTATTAGATTATATGGCATGTTGAATTGTTAATAATTTTGACCATGAACACCCATGGTTGGTTAATGGTTCCATGACCAAAATCATGAACTTGAGCCATTGGTTACCTTACCTTTCACTCCACCAAATTCACCCATCTCACCATTGGACACCATGCCTCCTGCTCCTCCTCCCTCTAACACTCCACTTTTGGGTGTTCCCATTTCCAGTTTCATGGGTGATCCATACTTCTTTGGTTTCCTAGAAGCTCATGGCTCTAATTGTCCATGTTGCCTATATAACAACTACATCATTCAAAACCTAAGAATGGAGATGTTTGGACTTTATAAGAGGTTGCAAGATTTCTTGCTTACTTTGTTCTCCATGCCTCCACCTCCTAGGATATGAATGATGATTTTCTAAAAATGTGTTTTAAAGAAAATCAAGCCAAATAAGTCTACCACATCAAGAACTAGTTTAGCTAACTTTGCAATAGTTAGTTGTTATTTCATTTCTTGTATTTCCTTTTTCTTAATGAGTTTTTCATGAGGATGATTTATAGATTATGTCTTTGTGTGTTTCAACCTATGTGCTCACACTAATCACCTTCAATTTATTTAAAATTAAACCTCAATCTATCACAACCTCTAAAACTTGACTAATTGGATCAAAATTTTATCTAAATATTTTGTCACCCTTTGTCAAGACACTCTTTGTGAGTGTGTTGCCTTTTGTGCAACCAAAGCAGAATCTAGTGCTAATAGAGGTAAAAATCCAAGATTTGCAAAATTTTGAAAGAGTCTTATTTTTCTCAAAAACATTGTAAAATTAAATTTTCAAGTCCATTGTATGCGGCTCAGTAAATGTTGCACGGTTCCTTATAATTAAGGAACCGCATGTTCATTTAAAGAACCGCGGACAGCAAGCCAGTTTTTGGCTTGTTTTTGGTCTTTCTTCTTTGACCACTGTCTTTTTCAAGATTCTTTGTTTGCCAATTTTGGCTAAACATTTCTTGAGACCTTTTGTTTACATTTCAAATCTTTGCCTTGTCTACTTTCTTAAAATTCTCTTGTTTTGGGAGTTCTTCTTCTCATCCCTCACAATGTCTAACTCTTCCAATCTTAACCTTGACACCTCTTTGTCACAATCTAGAAACCCAAAGCTTCTTCTTCTAAGCTTTCTAGAAACCGAAAATCTCGGTTCGACCCGTTTGGATCAAGAAGAACAAGGATCATCATGACTTCTCTTCTCCCAAACCTTGCAAGACTTCTTCTTTCTCACCTATTGAGTATTGTAATGAGACTTTATCTATCAATCCAATTTCTAGAGAAAGAGAAGCTCTTCCACCACCACCTAAACCTTGCAACATACCTAACCTCAATGACCTCTCTTCTTTCCCAAATCTCACTAGGCATTGTGAAAACATCTCTTATCCATTATCTCCCTCTCCACCACCAACTTCTCATCTTGATGGTCCTCCCCCATCAAAAGAATTTGTTTTGCATCATGGAAGCTCGTGTGCTTGTTGTCGATTTCAACAAATTGAACTTGCTCATGTGTATGACAAGCTAAATTTTTTTGAATTTCTTCTCACTCGACTTCCTCTCAAAGTATTTGTTCCCATGAAAAAATCTTCGAATGATTCCTCGTCGTCTTATTTTTCCAATTAAAGCACACTTTGTGTTTTAGTTGTTTGAGTAAATTAAAACCTTAAGCAATCTTGGAGGATTATCACTATTAGAGTAGTTTATGCTTATGTGGTTTATTTTCCTTATTTGTTGTTTTAATATTCATATTGTGTGTATGAATATTTTTCTTGTATGTTCTTTCATATTTATGTAATATGAATGTTATGTGTGTTATTTCCTTCCTCGCTAATTTTTTTATCACACATATTGTTAAGAGTTGATCATGGTTAAAATTTACAGTTGTTTTTGGGTGATTCAAAAAATTCTAAGTTTCTAACCCTTTGACATATTATCATTTCAATTGGTATGGATGTTTCTTTTCTACCTTTCTTCTACCAATTGCACTTTGATTTTGTCAAAACACCCTCAGTATACTTAGCAAATACTTGCTTCTAATTTGAGATTTCTTTTCTTCCTCCCTCTCAAGTTATATAGTAGGTAGTGACTATATCTACATTGGCGTTTCTTTTCTTTCTACTAACCTTTGTGTAGCATGTCACTTTAGCTCATTCACTTGGTGCCCCAAGCTAGGGGAGTAAGCACCTAGGGGGAGCTACTAGCAAAGTCAATACTACTCTTCTTGAAAGACTTGTGCTAACATTTTTGCTTCGAATAAGGGGGAGAAATGATAGTGATAAACTCGTTAATAATTCGAATAATTTTGTATTTTACATAAATGAGTTTATAGTTTGTCGTAATCAAAAAGGGGGAGATTGTTAATGCAAAGTGATGCCTAAAAACATTATTAGTGTTAACTAATCTTTCGTAGTTTTAATTACGACAAATTAAAAAGACATTTATCGTCAAAGACAATCATAAGACAAATTATTTAACAAACACTATCATCTAGGTAATAATCATTTAAGTATTGCACTAAGATATCTTAATCATGATTAGCGATCATAAAAGTGATTAGTCTTAAACTTACATTTTTTCAAATGTGACAAAAAAATTTCAATAAACTTTCTTTTTAAAAAAATGTTTTATTAACATGGAAAATGTAAATTTGAATATGGCATATTCCAAATACCATAATAATATCCTTTAGAGGTAAAACTTACCTCATAATTTACTACCCCACTAAAGGACAAAAAGCAGTGGAGTCTATAACCACGGTTTCTCAAATAGCTATGCGGTTCCCTAGTGATAAGGAACCGCATGCACAATTAAGGAACCACGGTCAGAGATCCGTTGGCCTTTGTGTCCTATAAATAGTGGATCAAATCTACATCTTCCATGAACCTTTTTGGACATTCTTTCTACCATCTTTCTCTTTTCTAATTCCTAATCATTTGTAAATGATCACTTAATGTGTTAAGTATGTTTACTTATGATTATCCTGTTGATCTCCTTCTTTACCTTGTCCAAAGAGAAGATCACTCACACACTTGTGATGTGATTAAAGATGAAGCTTTGATGAAGATCAACCTACCTTAGATCTAGTCATATTCATCACTTTTATTTGAGTCTTGTGTAGATCCAATATATTTGTGTATACTTGGATTAGTTGTGTTAATCCAATGTATTTGTGAATACTTGGATTAGTCTTGTGTAAATCCATTGTATATGTGTATACTTGGATTTGTCTTGTGTGGATCCAAGTTATATATGTATACTTAGATATGTTTTTATTGAGTTTTAAATTGTTGTGTGTTAGTTCTCACTAAACTACAAAGTGATTTGTGTATGTGTCTTGTGAGTTCTCACTGAGCTTCCAAGTGAAGAGTTGTGAAGATTGGTTCTAGCTTTGGATTAGAACTCGACATCTAGCCTTATGTCGGAAAAGAAAATGGGCGACGAAGATTGGTTCTAGCTTTCGATTAGAACTCGAGATCTAGCCTTGTGTCGAAAAATGGTGAAGTAGGCGACGTGTGTAGATTGGTCCTAGCTAAGATTAGGTCTCGACATTTAGCTTAGTGTCAGAACATAATGTAAGCAACGTTGTAAGGTTTTATCCGCCAAGAAGGGAGCTTGTGGATATAGTGAAAATCTCGAGTAAGGTGTACTTGAGGAGTGGAGTAGGAACGAAGATAGAGCTTCGTCGCTGGACCACTATAAATCTTGGTGTCTCCCTATTAGGTTTCTTATTTCCTTATCCTTTAATTACTCTCTATATTACATTGCATACATCTAATATTTGTCATTGTTAATGCATTAGAATTGAATCTAATCATTTTGCAACTAGCTTTCAGGTAAAAGGTAGTTTCGTGACAAACCTAATTGAAAGGAATTTTAATTAGGACATAAACCGAAGAGAAACTATTCAACCGCTCCCCCTTCTAGCTTTTACACTGGTGTTGGTGAAATTTTCATCACCACCAAGAAATACAAAAATATTGTTAAGTTTCAGAATCATCTCCCTGGCCATGTACTTGAAGAACAAGAGTTGGGAATGATCTTATTCAAACATCTAGAAAGACAAGACTTCGTAGGCATTAGTGATTTGGATGAGATGAATAATGAATCTCTATGGAATGTTTAGAGGGTATCTATCCACGTCACAGAGGAGCGGGATTAACTGAAGCTGCTATGACTTCCAGCTTATGTCTGTTGGAGGTTCTTGACATTCGAAACGTGGACCCACAAGTACAAACTCCAGTCATTGAAAAGCTTAGAGCTGAAAAAGTTTAGAACAATCATTTGTATCTTTGTTTTGTAACTTGTAATATTTCATCAATGAAAGATTCTTAGAATGGTTAATGTATCTTTATTATTAGTGCATGTAAGAAGAAGTTGTTATGCTCACTTACTACTGATTTTACCTTAGGCTATTTGTATATCCAAATAGGGGGAGATTGTTGGGTAAGTATTTGCTGACCCTGAAGCAACTATAGGATTTGAACATAAAATATCCTAAGTGTTTAGTGCTTATCAGAAAGGTGGTTCTACTGATGCAAGCCTAGAGGAACGAATATTCCTACTGAAGAAAGTCTAGCTGAATACAGTTCAGCTTTAACTCTTCCAGAGAACTTTGAAGACAAGAAGTCTTCGCTTAAGAAACTAGGCAGTCTAGTTGTTGAAGACCTCCTGAATAAGATCTTTAGTTCATTATGGTTTGACAATGTTATACTGAACGATGTCGATCTACTATTGGACACTGAAGACACTTCAGTTATCCTGAAGGTTTACAAAGGAGGGAAACGATCTGCTTTAAGTCAAAGCTAAGCATATATCATTGGGAATAAGATTGCTTGTAAAGTTAGATAACAGTAACAACTTTTTATGTGCATTACTTTATAGACATTACTAGGTATGGTTTGTTCCATGGGTTCTCAACCACCCGCCGGATAAGCAAACACATGTTTAGTCGTGCCCTTTGTAAACAATAATGTGTTGCCTATAATAGGAACACATTTAGGAGTGAGAAGACAACCTCTTGTATTAGAAAGTTAGAACACTTCCATGAGCTGTTTATCTCCCAACATCAACCTAACCATCTTGGTGAGTGTTGATGAACGTTAAGGTTGAGACTTAAACTCATAACTTTGGTTTGTAGTTTAAGTAGTGGATATCACCCAATTATTGTCATTCACACACTTTACTATTTTGCAAGCAAGTGTGTCATAGATTCTTTATTAAGTTTTTAATAGATTTCTATACGTTGAAAAGTATTTTGGTATTGTTGTCTTACTTTTTCGTATTGTTATTATTTTGTTAATACAACTCACTTGAATCCATGATGCAAGATAATACTTAAGGTTGATAAGTATTATCGAGTTAAAAAAGACCAACAAACTTTAGTATAATTTTTATGAAAAAATTAAATATTACATAGATAGATTTATAAATTATCACAATATTTAACTTAAAAATATTATTACCTATTATAATATATGTTCAAACTTCATTCGTACATGAACTAAAATTAAGAGTTATGATATTTACGCCTATAAAATAGACTTAGAAATAGAACTACATCCTTAATATTTTGACAAGTGTCAAACACTAATTCTCTCTTCTAATATTAACCAATCAAAATTTGAATTCAATCAATCAAAATTTGAATTCAACCAATCATAATTATAAGTTAATTTTTATGCATACAATTTAGGCTTACTAATCATTTTTCCAAAAATTAATGCTATAAACATGACTTCTATAAAGTGCACTTTTTCATAAGAATTCCTTTTGGTTGGTACTTAGATATTTTAATAAATAAAATATAACAACTCATGTCATAGAACACATTGACCCGATTGTACTCGCTAAACCAATTGTTATACCGGCTCGAAGTCTGCTCCAACTTATGTAATATACATAATGTTATGTCTAGTAAAAACATTTTTAAACAACTTTTTATAGTAAGTGGCAGAACTTAATTGATTTTCCTGGAGGATTGAAATCGTGGTTATATTTGAAAGAGAAATATAAAGCAACTAGGGGTTCTTAATTTGGGTTTGACCAACAAAAAAAATCGAATCGATTCGAACCCGAACTAGAACCGAACTAAAAATAAAAGTCGGGTTTTGAGTCATAACCGAACCGAACAACATATATGACTTTCAAGTTGAATATGGGTTTAGCATTCAGACCCGAGAATTGAACCGAGAATCGAAAATTATACAAATATATATGTTTTTTATATATTTATATATATGATAGTTATTAAAATTTAATTTAATTCTAATATATAACCTTTTGTAATTTTATCTTCTTATCATGTGCTCATAGTGCATAAGATAGAAAAATCTATTAAAATATAATCTTAATATAAAAAAGTAATTTTTATATTTGAAATAACTTTTTGCTTAAATATCTAATAATTATATATACTTTTTAAAATCGGATAATTCAGATCAACCCGAAAACTAAATAAAATTCAAATTCGGTTATCGATTCGATTCAATTCGATTTTTGAGTTAACCTAAAAAAAAGTTAACTAAATAAACCGAACAATTTAAGAACCAAACCAAAAAACACCCCTAAAAGCAAGTTAGTCATTGTGTCATGATATATAATATCTTGGAGTGCAAAAGCGGCGTCGTTTTGGTTGTGGAGTGGGCAGGATGTGAGTGAGTTGGGCTAAATTGCGTTGTTTGGGGGTCAAACGAAGTCGTTTTGGGATGACTTAGATAATTTAAAGCGCCTACTAAACTAATTAACGTCGTTTTGCATGTTAAAAAGTGTCATATAATAATGAATTAAACAAGAGACGGAGAAGTGAAAACAAAATTACCACACTCATATTAAGAATAAATGAGTCCAACTCATAATCACATTAGAGTAAATGCAAATATTGTTGTAGTCATGGCTGTAATAGGTTTCCTTGTATAGTCCTAGAATTACTCTTATAATTCCTCCTGTAATTTTGTATATCTCTGTTATATATACATGAATAATACCAGAGGCGATCATTAAAGCCTTTTACATCAAACTCTATCATGGTATCAAGAGCCTTCTAACTCGAAAGAGTATATCGATCCTCCATTTGTTTGCTCATCTTCTTCTAACTCATTCTGATGACAACCTCACAAACCATAATTCCCATCACCACAACAACTCACTTCCCCACCAAACTTACCTCACAAAATTTTCTTGTATGGCGACGTCAAGTTTAATCCACCTTAATTGGACTAGGGCTTGACAACTTCATCGCCGATGACAATGCTCCGGCAAAGACAATCCCTGAAAAGGAGGCAACTAAAACAAACCCAGAATACGCCGTCTGGTATCGACAAGATCAAATCTTGTTCAGTTCTATTCTCGGATCATGCTCTGATGAGATTCAGCCGGTTATTGCATCAGCATCGATTGCTAAAGAGGCATGGGATCGTCTTACATCCAGCTATGCAAGCAAATCTAGATCCAAAATTATCTACCTTAAATCCAAACTTGCAAAGAACCCAAAGGGAAATCGCTTAGTTGCGTTTTCTTGAATGAAATGCGATCAATTGCCGATGAATTGGCCTTGGTTCAGAGCCCAATTCATGAAGAAGACCTTCTTGTTCATATCCTTACCGAACTTGGTGAGGAATACAACTCCATTACTGTTGCCCTTAAGGTACGATAACAACCGATTTCTTACCCCAAACTCTTTGACAAACTTGTTGACTTTGAACGGTCCCTTAAAGAGGTCGAACCTGTTGTTTTCAAATTTTCACTACTAATGCCTCACAACGGCAACCGGGTCATTCCCAATTTAGATCTACCAATGATCAGTCCACATGGAACCAAAGGTCCCATTCCGGATACTCTCACAGGCCCTATCGGATGACGAACAATTCACAGGCTAACTATTCTCGACTGAATAAAAGCAATCAGTCTTGCAACTTCTGCAACTTTCAAGGTCATGATACACGAGACTGTCGGAAACTTGCCAAGTTTTTGAAAGATCATCACATCACCTTCAATACCAACCTGACTGCTCCGGTTGCTAATGTCGTCTCATCAACTTCTCAATCACCACAACAATGGATGATGGACAGTGGTGCTTCTCACCACCTAACCTCATGTCCATATGCCCTCTCTTCCGTTTATGAATACGGAGGACCAGACGAAATCATATTAGGTGATGGTACGAATCTTTCTATTTCTCATACTGGTTCCACTAATATTTACACTTCGTCGAAATCATTAGATTTACCTAACATTCTTTGTGTTCCTAAACTGCGTAAAAACATGATTTCGGTTGCAAAATTATGTCGTACTAACCATGTCTCGGTTGAATTCTTCCCTTCTCATTTTTGTGTGAAGGATCTCAAAAAGGGGGCACGTCTCATGCGAGGGGAGAACATCCATGATGTCTACTACCTAAATATCTTATATCATCTTCCTCAAGTCAACGCTACTTCATCAACATCACCAATCCAATGGCATCACACTCTTGGGCATCCGTGTTTTCATAGTTTTAGTACTATCTATAAAGACTTGGGTCTTAATTTCAAATCATTGTCAAGTTCTACCTTTCATAGTCAATCATGCGCGATCAATAAATGCCACAAGTTGCCATTTGGTCAAAACTCACTTTTTGTTACGAAACCGTTACAGCTTCTCTATTCGGACGTATGGGGTCCGGTGAAAAAATCTATTGACGGCTATCTATATTATGTTGTGTTTGTTGATTACTACTCCATATATGTTTGGCTTTACCCCCATCAAATCCAAGTCTGATGTGGCAAAAAACTTTCCCCAATACAAATTACTTGTCGAAAAGTTCTTTCAAACACCGATCTTATCGCTCTTCACTGACAATGGTGGTGAGTATATCGGACTTGCTCCATTCCTTCAATCCAATGGAATTTCTCATTATACTACCCCCCCTCATACGCCGGAACAAAATGGAATTGCTGAACGTCGACACCGACATATTGTTGAAACCGGACTTGCCCTCTTACACTATGCTGGATTACCACTCACCTTTTGGTCTCATGCATTCCAAACCGTTGTCTATCTTATCAATCGTCTTCCCACTCTAATTTTTGGTTCAAAATCTCCATACCAGGTTCTTTATGGCACCTCACTAAATTACAAAAGATTAAAACCATTTGGTTGCTTGTGCTACCCATGGCTTAAACCTTATGCTCCTTCCAAGATACACCCACGGTCCCAACCGTGTACGTTTTTAGGCTACTCCTCCTCTAAGTCGGCCTATAAATGCCTTGATCCTAAAATGAACCGTTTGTACCACTCTTGGCATGTGGTTTTTGTTGAAAATCAATTTCCTTCTAAAAGTGGTTCTACAAAAACACCATCCCGTGCTCCTATTCACGTGAATATTTTTTGAAGCAAAAGACCATCACCAACCCTCAAATAATTCAACCTCTTCAACCTTCTCATGCTACACCACCCACCACTACACAAACTCCATTCACATTTGTCATACACCAGACTAACTCCCCAATAATCACTAATAACACTCCACCCTCACCCTCACCCTCACCCTCACCCTCACCCTCACCTTCACCTTATGTGACTTCTACCCTATTATCTACTCATAGTCTAGAAACAAACACTCAATCTCCAACTCCCTCACATATCTCCTCCCCCAACAATCCGCCCCGTCACCTATCACCTCGTCTCCAACATCCACTTCTCCAGGTTCTTCGCCGTCTCCAATTTTACCACCCAGAACCCACAAACCAAACGTCAAGTACTACAACCCACACTTTGTCAACAATACCACTCTTCACCCAATACCTCCTGCCTTTGAACCCTATACTTACCTCCAAGCCTCCAAAGACCCTTTATGGCGTCAAGCTATGGACAATGAGTATAACGCATTGCTTCGTAATCACACATGGGAACTTGTTCCTCCCACTTCTCGTCATCCTATCAGATGCAAGTGGGTCTTCCGTATTAAACGACACCCGGATGGTACTGTCGACAAGTATAAGGCAAGGCTCGTCGCAAAAGGATGTTTTCAAGAGTTTGGTAAGGATTACTTTGACACGTTTAGTCTTGTTACTAAACCTGCTACTATACGAATTGTTATTTACCTTTCCTTATCTCGAGGATGGTCGCTACGTCAACTTGACGTAAATAATGCATTTTTACATGGCAGTTTAGAAGATGAGGTCTACATGGAACAACATCCTGGCTACACGAACCCACAATATCCAAATCATATTTGTAAGCTCAAGCGATCTCTATATGGTCTCAAACAAGCGCCACGAGCATGGTATATGGCTCTTACATCATTCCTACTTGACTTGGGTTTCAAAAAGTCCTTTGCTGATGCTTCCCTTTTTATATATAATCGTGATGGTATATTGTGTTACTTTATGATTTATGTTGATGACATTGTACTAACCGGTAACAAAAAATCTTTCTTGATTAGTTTGTTACTAAGCTAGCCTTAAGATTATCTATCAAATATTTAGGTTATCCAAGTCATTTTCTTAGAGTTGAATTAATACCCACAGATCATGGTTTGTTCCTTTCGTAACACAGACACATACTTGATTTATTAACCATGCATCACATGGATGGGGCCAAACCTGTTCTCACACCATTATGTTCGTCTGAGACTTTTAAACTTGATGATGGTACACCAAGAGTGGATCCCTTACCTTACCGCAAGCTAGTTGGATCTCTTCAATACCTTGCATTCACAAGGCCAGATATTTCTTTCGCTGTCAACAAATTGTACCAGTTCATGCACGATCCATCTCAAACACACTGGCAAGCTCTTAAAATTTTGCTCCGTTATCTTAAAGGGACCCTGTATCACGGTTTATTTTTGAACAAGAAATCACCCATGGAACTCACAGCCTTCTCAGATTCAGATTGGGGAGGGGTATCAACAGCAAGAAGGTCTACAACATCGTACATTTTGTACATCGATTCGAACATCATTTCGTGGAAATCTGCTAAACAAAAATCGGTGTCACGTTCCTCCACCGTAGTCGAGTACAAAGCACTCGCTAACGATACTGCTGAATTAGCATGGGTGAAAAATCTGTTGATCCCTTTGATTGGATCTATATTCTGTTAAGAACTAGTAGAGTAGTTTGTAATAAAACTAAAACACTTTGAGAACTCTTACTCAAGCTAAATAAGTTATGCGGAATCTAACTTATAAAGCACAGAAGAACATAATTACTTTTAACTATTTGATTCTCTTATTAATTGACTTGAATGAGGTACATGAATGACATTGTACCTATGTTCCTTTTATAGACTAAGGAACCCTAGAAACCTTAGAATATTCTATAAAGATAACTATATCACAGACGATATATTATCAATATTCTAACTACTTAAGTATATCACATAAGATATACTCTAACTATAACTATGACATATCTTATACAAAGATATATTCGTCATAATCAGTATCGCAGTACTTACTTTATAAGTAGCAGTACTTACTATGTACCGTGTTAACACTAACGGTACTTGAAAGAGAACTAACAGTACTTGAATAACACTAACGGTACTTGACACTTAACAAATAATTCCCAACAATCCTCCCCTAAACAAGAATGATAACTTGTTGTCTTCTTGTTTCTCTTGTACTGGATGTATTTAGAATACATTTCTTCAGTCTTTCCTTCATTCTTGGATTGAACTTGGTAATTTATATTTGTATCCAACTGAATGTAGCCAAACACTTCAATGTAGATCTTTTTCTGATAAGATAATCTTCAAACATCATGAACATCATTTTTGTCTTCAAACTATGATCTTCTTATGTCTTGTAAACATTCATTTATCTTTACAGCATCAGTAATTGTCTTCTTGAGTTAAATATGAACTCTGAATCATGAACTTTAGTCTTGATTTGACTAGACAAAACCTTCTAAGTATTTTCTTCTTAAATACTTCTTTGCTTGCAATCTTCATACCAGTTAGCCGTACACTCTGGAATAGCCAATACTTTATTCATGAAGAATAAGGTGTACTGATAACCGTACAATTTTTGGTAAATTATCAACCATCAACGGATTTGATGAAGTCTTTACCTAGTATCGTTTGTCGACTAGCCAAATCTTTGTCTCAGAACAAGGTGAGTCAGAACCATATAGTTTTTAGCAAACTATCAGCTTTCAACGGATTTGAGAAGTCTTTACTACAAACCGTTTGCTTATGGACTAGCCAGTTCTTATGTGTGTTAGACATGGTGAATTGAGAACCATTTGTGAAGTGTGACTGAAAGTCAAACACTTAAGGCTCTTTCTCAGCTTCTTCCTCATCTTTCAAATCCTTGATTTGTTGTTTAACCATTCTGATCAACTCCAAAGCATCAACAGATTCTTCTATAACTTCCAATTGTTGTTCCAACATTCTTTCCAACAATCTTATTTTGAATGGATAACTCTTCTCTTGTAGCATATAGTAGGTAACATCATCTATATCCAAAATATGCAATCCACATGACCTATAATATCTCCAGTAACTAGGAACCCGATTCTCTAATTCCTTCAACATTTCTTGATCACAGTTATGTGGTTCATACATGAAGAGCATTTCCCTATACAATAGTGATACTTCAGTTTTACCACTTGAACTAATCTGAAAAGATCCTAAACATCTTATCTATCAAGAATGTGAAGAATATCTTCCAAAAGCCTGAATATTCTTGTTGTGCCATCAGTTCTTTGAATTCCTGAGCTTCCGGTCCTTGATCCATAGAGTATATCCATCTAGCAATAGATGATCTTTTTCTAAAAATCTTTGTATCAATACATTGATCTTCAAATTTTACTATCTTCAAGTACTTCTTCAAGCTCTCATCATCATTACTATCTTCTGCTGTTGATTTATCCCTCTTGGATTTCTGCTTTCTCTTTGTTGATCTTTTCCTTTTAACACCCTTGGAGGTTCCCTCAAATTCTGTTGAACCCTCTTCCAAGTTTGTATGTACCGTTTCTTCAGTATGTATTGTTGATTATGTATGTACTGCTTGTACATTTTCAGTCCGAGCAATATCTTGAGCTTTATCTCCTTCATTCATTCTTTGAGCAATCTCTTCCTCCTTTGAACTTACCTTCTCCTTCTTGATAGTTGGAGATGTATTTGTAGGTTCAGCAGTACTTGACTCAATTCTAGGAGTGCTTCCAAATTCCCTTTGTTGTTGCAGGTGTCTTCTATGTCTTTCAACAGCCATTCTATCTGCTTCATATCCAATCTCAACAAAATTCAATTCAGTTCTCTTATGTTGCTCATAAAAAGTCCTGATTTCTTCAAAATTCTTCTTAATCGGCTGAATATGAGTGAAACCCTTAACTTTCTTGAGAAAGTTCATCATTTGATTCCTAATCTGCATAGTAGTTGGAGGCTTAATCTTTTCTCTTCTTCTCTTTTCAGTAAAGAATCTTTGTTGCTCCCTTACTAGATCATCAATCAACTTTGATTTATCTTCTTCATCATAAGCATCTCTCTCTTCAGCTATCAATGAGTCTGCAAGAAGCTCACTTGCATGTAATTCAGCTTGAATCCTATCATACTCTTGTATGTTCCATTCTTGTTGTATTCTCTTAGCTTCTAGAAATGCTGCTTAGCTTCAAGTTCTTCTTGTAAGTCTTCTTCATGAATCTAAGCTTGCATCCTAAGAGCATATTCCTCATCATGGTCCAATTGATTAAATCTATACATGACTTTGCTTATATCTTTATCTGAATCACTTTCATTTTTAGATTCTGATAGTATTTGCTTCTTCCCCTTATCCATTAGATTAATATTAGGTAGCTTCTTCTTCAGCTTGGAAGCTCTTTCCTCATCAGCTTGCTGTTGAATAACTATACCTTTAGTAGGGTGTGAAGCTTGAACTTTCTTATCTTTAGTTAGATCCTTTTGGCAAGAACTTCTTGTTTTGTCTTCTTTTTTGCCTATGCTTGCTTTGCTTTCTCAGCTGAATTCTTCTCTCTTAAGTCAAGCAGTATTTGGGCTAAAGTCTCATCCTCTCCAAAAGGAGTTTGACTTTCTAGTGAATGATGATCACCAGCGGTACTTGCAATCAGCTTAGTTGGCTTAGCAGTACTTGGGTCTTCAACAATGTCAGCAGTATTTGTAGTCGGCTTAGTTGGCTTAGTAGTACTTGGATCTTCAACAATGTTGATTTCACCAGTATTAGACATATTTGTTTCTTCAATCACTTATGTATCTTCAGATACTCTTTCTTCCACTGAAGCTATCTTTTCAACTTGCACCTCTTTAGTCTTGTCAGATCCAATGCTCATTCTTGATCTAGACAGTACTTGAAAAGATTGTTTCTTGTGAAACCAAATTTGTCTTTGTGGTGGTGGAGTTGAGGATACAAGAAATTGAACATTTATTTCCTCCAACTTCTCATAGAAAGTACTCCAATTTACTTGAAGTGGTGATTGAGGTGTTGGTGCTGGTTGAGTTACCATCATTTCTTCAACTTGTGGCTCCTCATGAGTAGGTTGTGGTTCTTCCTGTTGAAACTCCATGTTTGTAGGTTCATCCACAACAGTCTCTAAACCAGTTCCATCTTCATAAGTCCCAATGACATCTTCATCCAACTCAAAATTGATGTCCTTTCCAGAGATCCTTGTCTGCTTATCAGAAGAAGGTGGTTGTTCGTCATAATTCCTCCCCTGTTTGGTTGCATTCAGTTTCCTTTTCTTGTGGTTTCTGAATCTTTGCTTTTTGAGTGCATCCTTCTGAATAGATCTATGTTGCCTCATCCGAGGTGATACTTTGTTCCTCAACTTGATTAGGCTAGCTTCCAATTCAGCAATTTTCTTGTCTTGAACAAGGTTTTCTTTTTGCAACACCTGTACCTGTTGGGACAAACTAGTACACAAAGCAGTTAAATTTGCAACATCCACCACCTCTGGTGCTTGTGCTGGTGGTGAACCACTAGCAGAAATAGAAGCAACAGGTGTATGGATCATCTCATCAGTATTTGGTGTAGAACCAACATTGTGAGAAGAAGATTGTGAATCTTCTAGGGAATGGGAACTCTGGTGAGAAGGATTTTGTTGAGAAGCACTAGCATTGCTAGGTTCCTCACCTTCTTGGTTGGCAGGTTGGGTTAACATATGAGCAAACAATGGTGTAACTATTCCTGTAAAGGCATTGCCTTGTTTGGTCAAGAAAGAGAAAGTTCTCTTTGTGAATGTAGGAACATCTCATTTATCAGTTAACTCTAGTAGGTTAGGTATTTGGTCACTAACTAAAGTCTTAATGAATCTAGGATACATCAAACACTTCTTAGTTCCTTCCAAATTCCTAGTCATGCATTCAAAAATTAATCTTGAAAGATTAAAAACCATGTTATTTGCTAGACAAATACCAGCTGATGCCAATGCATCAGGAATTTGATCAAAAGATGTACTTTTAGAGCTCAAACAGTGAATAATAGCATGAAAAAGCAATTTCTATTGAGGTGAAAATAAAGCTTTAAAGAAAGTAAGACTTGTTGGAGTATGCTCGTGTCATAATAAATAATTATACGGCTAGACACATGTGAGCCTATGGGGTCACACACATATACACAGAGGTACCACTTAATATATCGTGTCTAATGTATTTACGATATCTATATAACCTACGTAACTCAGGATTGCTATTGGGCTTCTAATGACTAAGTAAAGTACTTAATCCATTGGACTAGAACAAACAAATGGAAAGCCCGTTTGGGCCCTATAGTGGCCTACCACATAAATGAAAAGGAAGGTTTTGTTTTTTGGATGAGTATGAATTGATTAGGCATTCATTTCTCATTGATTACCATAAACAAGTTACCAAAACACCATCTTTCTTTTCCTTGACCAAAACCACGAAATTATACAGCCTTAATGAGAGGGTTTTGAGGTTTTGATCATGAATCTTGAATCTTGTTCATTCAAGACTTGTTTTCAAGAGTTACGGAGTTATAGACTAGCATCTACGGGGTATACAAGGACGTGTAGTATGGATACATCATAGAGGTGATCTATTTTGATCATTTGGTTTCTTGGTTAGATCATGTGATTATTATCTCCTTACATCATTTGTTATCTCCGGTTGTTCTTACCGAATCACGCTACAAAGGTATACTTTTATCTCTATTTTTATTGATTAATCATATGACTCTATGGATCCGTTAATAGGTGATCTTTCCGTTGCGTTTATTATTTATTCATATCATGTTTATATGGATAATCACCTGTAGTGGTATCACGATCCATCATATGATGTCATATGATTATCGGGTATGCGTAAAAGTGGCCAAATCGCGTGTTTTTGGAGGATTAATAAAGAAAAAAATTAAAACAGCCCCAAGGGCTTAATTTTCGTGTTAAAACAGACCATAATATGGTCTTATGATCTGTATTTTTTTATTCCATGGCCACCGGTTACGCATATCTTAATTAGTTTTGTTGCCGGTACGTATAAAATGACCAAAAATGCGTGTTTTGGCACGATTTTTGAATCGGTTTTAGAACAGCCCTATGGATATGATTTCTGTAATTATATGATGATTATAAGGTGTTTAAAATGTGGTTTTAATATCCTAAGATCACCGGTTATACGTACCAATCGGGGTTTAATTAATTGTTGATTATTTCTTCAATTTCGTTGGCTAACAAGTGTTTCTTGTTGTTTAATTTTGTTTCCATGACAAATACATGCATGTTTGGCCATGGACTTAGCCAACACCTTATTATATTCATAATCTTATGGTATTATTATGTTTCGTATGCAAAGCCGATGAAAACCTAGACCAAATGTGACATGTTGTGTATTGATTTGTATTTAATTTCAGTTTTGGGGTTTGCCATTGTTTCGGCTTAATTAATATATTTTTGATGTTGTTTACAGTCATTGTTTGGTTACTTTACAGTAGTTTAATGATAGGTTAAATGTTTTTAGTCATAAATCAATTGTAACCGATGCTTGGATGGGAATAGCTAATGAATTAAAGACATATTGTGAAATTCGAAGCTGCTGTGTGACCTGCACTAAAACGTGATTTCCCAGAGTTCTATAAGGAGATAGAAGCCAAATTTTGGTGTGCTGATTCACAACTCATGGGCCTTCAAAAGTCTCAACTAGAGCTCAGGCTAGGGAGGACTCCTTCTATGGATTTTGGGCCCTAGAAGTCGACTGAAATTTTATGGCAGATTTGGGCCTCATGTTCACTTTGGGTTCTACTTGCTCTAGATGGTCTTGGAGCAAGTGGGAGCCCACTTTGTGGTTGTGTTGACTTAACCTTAGTTGACTTCTTGGTCCTCATGATGGCTCACGAGATCAAGCTTAGGTTTTTCATCGGTTCGAGGCTTTGCATACTTGTGGTTGTGTGGTTGCTTATTTGCTTGATATCTTGCTATAACTTGCAAATGTTTTTATAAAACTTGATACCAATCACAAACCATTTATAAAACTAAATTTTTGATTTAGTTTAAAGTTTAAATACGATTTAAAACAAAAATCTTGTTTTCATAATAATTCATAACATGTTATGAATGTTATTTATTTTATGCATTGCCTAAACTAATAATACTTCCACTTAGTTTTTATATTAGTCTTTAACTTTGACAACTTGACACGCATAAATTAAAACAAGATTAGACTTAAGTTAAGAAATGTTTTTAACTTGTGCTACGATGGATGAATGCATGCTTTCTCGTACACACTTTTGATTTGTGAATCAAACTTTTATACTCGTCTCAAATTTAAGTCATGTCGTCCAATCGTTTGAGATCACTTGCAATTACTTTTTGCATCTTGTGAGACGGATGTGAATTGTAACCCAAGGTGATTATTATCTATGCATGAGACCTAGACTTATTCTCGCATGTTCTCAAATTGGGTGACTTAATCGGTACAACGGTGAGACCTTGACCGAGGCAAGGATGGGGCTAAACATGCCAGTTTGACATTTAGTGAAATGTTTACTTGTGTCATGAGTCCCATAAGGATCTAAGAATTGCACAAGATTTGCAATTGATGAACGTCATCTACCTGTTGAATCTATCATTGCTAGCATATCAACTGTGTGGTGGTGGAACCTCAATGAGGATATTAGCCTTTTCGTAAAATTAATTGTTTTTATAAACTTGGGTAGTTAATTTTAAAAGGATAATTATTGAAAAATACTAAATATGAACTTTGTATTTCTATTAATTATTTTGTGCAACACAAACCGTAAACAAAGTTTGTTTCCTTCTGTGCTAGAGGAAAACAAACTAAGTCTTCTTTCCTTGTAAGAATAAGACTCGTTCCCATCCTTTCTCCTTGTATGAGAAAGCTTTAATAGGAACACTTGAATCTTATCAATTCTAATCAATCTTAATACACACCCACTCAAGAAATCGCATTGTCTTGTAAGTCTAAACGATTAAGTACGGTTGCATATCTTAAAGTGTTAAGATATT
Source organism: Glebionis coronaria (assembly GCA_025667525.1). Taxonomy (NCBI): domain Eukaryota; kingdom Viridiplantae; phylum Streptophyta; class Magnoliopsida; order Asterales; family Asteraceae; genus Glebionis; species Glebionis coronaria. The sequence goes on along the minus strand of CM046874.1, from coordinate 627,403,693 downwards.
GTATGAGTCTTGATTAGAAATTGAAGTCTCATTAAACCGTGAGAGGAAAGGAAATTACTAGCATGTTTTTATAGTATATTTTCCTTACACAAACAAGTTCCATAAGATTCTACACACCTTCGAGGTAAAGTAGAAAGAGGAATTACATGCAAAACTTTCAAGTTAATGGCATCGATGGAAATCTCATCACAAATATAGTAGAACTTGTTACTTTTCTTTGAATATCTATGTACATATTTACTAGTCTACGAGACTCACATTGGCTATAGTGTGTAGACATTCAAAGAACTAGAAAGTATACAAATTGCTACTTTCTTTTTCACTAGTATAGATACATTAAAAATGTTTTCTAAACTAATGGGAGCAATGCATTTTTTTTAACCATAGGACACACTTGTAAAGTTGTCTTATTCAGTGGGAGCTATGAGCTTATCACCTTGTAAGTGACCCAATTAATTTCTAGATTGTCTTGAAATAACATCAAAGTTTTCTAAGCCTTATTGCATATTATTTTAAAAGATAACTAGTCGCTTTTCTGATGTCGCTTCCCGAAATGTTATCTAAAAATAGTTATGCATGATTGCTTATTAAACGATGAAGTTCTACATAACCCTTCTATACAAGCTTGATTTAAGTATGACTTAAATCTTATTATATCTATGATATTTTAATATTATTCATATATGATGTTGTGCCATGCGCAAGTGGGAGAATTATTAGAGTGGGCAAGGTACAACACAAAATGGCTAATAATATTCTATTAGGACTTATACATATTGATGTATGTTGTCTAATAGAGAACTAATGTCAAGAAATAATAAAAATTACTTCATCGCATTACCTAAATGTTTTAGCTAATAAGCATATGTCTTCTTGTAAAGACATAAATATGAAGTATGTAAATTAACTTGAAAATACCATTGAAGCCAAAAGTAGGCATTCAATAATACTTTATTTCTAGTATATTTATGTCTTCAAGTAAAGACATAAACATGAACTTCCTTGAATTGTTCAAAGACTTATAAAATAAAGTAAGTACTTGACTTGTTGTGTCTTCCTGTTAGGGCATATACAATGAAGTTATTGGATTGTTCAATATCTTATAAAGTATATTTAGCGACCAACATGTTATGTTTTCTTGTTAAAACATGAACATGAAGTTCTTGAAATACTAAAATAATCATACTTTATAGCATGCAATCGGCTTAAATATATTGTTATGCAATTTGGTTTGGCCAAATTATAAAATATGTGAGCCAAAGAGTATTATGTTATCAAAGGAATTGTGATACTGTCTCATAATTGCAACACTATGTCATGTGTAAAATCAAATACTATTGTTATTATTTGATCCTTGATAACATTAACTACTCTCTCTCTTGTATCTTATTAAGGTTAACAAAAATTTGAATATGCCCGTGCTTATTCAATATGTTTCCAAACAAGAAGGTAACTAAGAAACCATCAATTTATGAAATGGGATGACTCCCAGTAAGTCTTAGTTGAAGTCTTGAATTAGTTAAAATCATGTTAGACGTGTTATTAATAAAACTTGAATCAAGAAATTTCAGTGTATTTTATACATCCCAAATGAGAACAATTCATTGTTGCTCGACATGCTATGTACTTGGAGAAAGTATCCTCTTACAAGAAGCAAGTGGGAGCCTTTGTGCATCTTTGTAGAAAGTAAGAAATAAAATACAACCTTCTAAATACACTAGTGAACGACATAATGAGGCTGAGCATGTAAATGCAAAATCCACAAATTGTTGTAACTCCCATTCGCATATCCGCAAGGATACCTCAAGCACCTGAAGATATGAATGTCATGTCAATGTTGAGGAATATGAGTTAGAGGATCATTTTGAACCTCATAACTATCGAGACTCATTTTTAAATGTAGAATCTAATGAATGACTCAAACTATGAATGGTTAGATGTAGTCCATAAAAGAAAATCAATTTTGGAATTTGATTAGCTTTCACTAAGCAGTAAGACTGATAGGTTATAAATGGTCTTCTATGAGAAGATAGATATGGACACAATTGTACACATTTATCGACACTCTCTTTGAATAGATTTTAAGGCATGCTCAAGCAATTGATCATGATTTAAGGCTTTCTTTTCTTACGAGTGTTAAATTAATGAAGTTATTAATTGCCATACTTGATTTCATGAATATGAAATATGGTAATTGGTGTACAAACTCTAGAAATCCAAGTGTGGATTAGAGCATGCATCTAGGAGCTGGAATCTTAAGTTTGAATCAAGGATATGATCATGATTAAAACAAAGATAACTCTCGAGTACCCTTAAAGCTAGTAGGAGCATATTATTTTGTTTGTTTTAAATCTCATATGTTGTTAACATATTGGAAATATTATTCCGTCAAAGCTAGTTTTTAATCCTTGACTTGGAATATATTTCTATTGAGAGATAAAAGAAGTAAAACATATAACCTTGGGACATATGCTTATTATAATAAGACATAGGCGGTTAATAAGTCTAAATATGACACATCATTGAGAAAGTCTCAAAGTTTAATCTGACGTGATAAGATTGATTATGTACATGGAAACCTTTAGTTTACCTAGTGGATTCATTACATATGATATGTTATGTATTAACACTAATGTTGATACTTACATGAATGCATGATGAACTGATCACAAAGTATCTAAGTGAAAGTCATTAGAATACTATATACTTGATTATCGTTTACGGATTTTAGCTAAGAAGATTAGTGTTGAGTTTATACACTAATGCTTACTTTGATTGAGATGGTACTCAATACTAGTGATAGTAGGATTTCATCTTCAATGATAATACTACTACCTAGACGTGCTTGATGAAAAGCATTGTTGCACTACTCATTAGTAAAATAAGAATACTTTACAGTTTGGGAAGCTGTTAAGAAGATTGTCTTAAATAGGTGTTCTACTTGCTTCAAACAACCTATGTAATGTACTATGGCGATGCTAGTATCACTGTATTAGCACTTGAGCGCACATAATGACAATCATCGTATTATTCAAAATCTTTACTATTTGTGAGTTTCTGAAATAAGTATTCTCAAAGTTCACTCAGATGACAACTTAACAGGTCCTTGTGTAAATTCAATGTCTTGTAGTCAAACATGTTCATCATGCTTGGAACATTAGACTTTGACCTTAGAGTAGTCTCATGTATATCAGTTTTTTTAGTATTTGGATAATAGAACGTTAAGCAGTTTTAGTAAATAATGAATTGATATACTTGGTAGATCGTCTTCATTTGTACTACTGTGTTCTATATTAACATGTTTAATCCATGAATAATTTAGTTATTCTAAATTATCCATTGTCAGTTGACGATACGGGAGTATTGTCGAATTAAGACAAATGTGAGTTGGTCATATTCATTAGGAATGATGAATATTAATTGATGATGCCGCCAAACTCATATGTGTTCATTGGATGAACATTGGATTGACCCAACCTACGAGAATTCACTACATGGATTGTCGTCAATAGTGAATCTCGCAAGTGGTTAAATATCTCATCCTTAGACTTGAGATGCAAGTAGGTTTTGTATGTGTGGAATGTCAATATTTGATATGGTTAAACGTTGTCTTGAACAAGGCTGCTATAAAGACCATTTTCAGGTGCGATGTGAAACACATGAACGACACGTGCAGTCAAAATAGGATTTGTTCCTCCACTTGTATTGGAGTTAGATACTAATGGGCCCCTCGATGAATTATACAGATGTATGTGTGGCCACACCCAAATGTAATTAAGATGACACTTGATTAATTTGGTAATCTAGTTCAATATCAATATCGAGAAATATAATAGTTAAACTTAAGAATGACTTATGATCCATGTCTAAAGTATAACAGAGTATCTGAAACAAAAGGATGACTGATATCTAAACCATTTAAATGAGATGTTTAAGAAACTACCCTCATATGTTTCTAGGGGCACTGGCGTGTTGCTAGACGCTAACCATTTCTTGTATAATTACATGATTATTATGACGTGCGCAAGTGGGAGCTCTTGGAGTATGCTCGTGTCATAATAAATAATTATACGGCTAGACACATGTGAGCCTATGGGGTCACACACATATACACAGAGGTGCCACTTAATATATCGTGTCTAATGTATTTACGATATATATATAACCTAAGTAACTCAGGATCGCTATTGGGATTCTAATGACTAAGTAAAGTACTTAATCCATTGGACTAGAACAAACAAATGGAAAGCCCATTTGGGCCCTATAGTGGCCTACCACATAAATGAAAAGGAAGGTTTTGTTTTTTGAATGATTATGAATTGATTAGGCATTCATTTCTCATTGATTACCATAAACAAGTTACCAAAACACCATTTTTCTTTTCCTTGACCAAAACCATGAAATTATACAGCCTTAATGAGAGGGTTTTGAGGTTTTGCTCATGAATCTTGAATCTTGTTCATTCAAGACTTGTTTTCAAGAGTTACGGAGTTATAGACTAGCATCTACGGGGTATACAAGGACGTGTAGTGTGGATACATCATAGAGGTGATCTATTTTGATCATTTGGTTTCTTGGTTAGATCATGTGATTATTATCTCCTTACATCATTTGTTATCTCCGGTTGTTCTTACCGAATCACGCTACAAAGGTATACTTTTATCTCTATTTGTATTGATTAATCATATGACTCTATGGATCTGTTAATAGGTGATCTTTCCGATGCGTTTATTATTTATTCATATCATGTTTATATGGATAATCACCTATAAGACTTTACCTACCACCCTCATAGCCCATGGCTACAAGGCCATCATGTATCTCTGTGTTATTAAGCATACTAAGTCCATTTTCATCATTTAATCTCAAACTTGCCCTTAGCAGTACCTCAGTTACATATATATTTCTATGATTCACCGTAGCCCTAATGCAAGGTTGATCAAACCGAGTACCTAACATGGTAGTGTTCTAAAATTGTTCAACAATGGAAACATAGACAATGGGACTTACAGTGAGTGCAAAACGAACATGACTTCAAGATAAGAAACCAAGAATCTCATGGAATCCAAGAGAGTCATCATTCACAACAAGATTCACAACCAAATTATGCTTAGAGATCACTGGTAAAGCAGCCATTAGTATTTTTGATGATCGAAAAATTAGAGAGAATGTTATAGAATTAAGAGATAAGAATAAAAGATTAGGTAAATCAATTGTGTAATTGGAGTAAGTATTTATGTAAATAACAAACCCAAGCGCGAAGAAACCGCCAAATTTACAAAAGAGACCCTTAACGGTACAACGGAGATGTTGCGGTACATGGAACATACTCGGTACTTGAATTTGTGTTAGCGGTACTTGGAGTTATAACGGTACCTCACAATTTTGACCAGTTCATGCATTCCACTATCATTATAACCACTTTTATCTTTTTCTATCAACCTGCAATCACATCAAAAACACAAAACATAGACTATACAATAGAAATTAGTATAAAAATTGTACAGCTATTACCTCCCCTCAACATATGCAGCAGTCTATTGGTTGAGCATACCAATATGTGTCACCAATAATTCAAATCTCTTTGCATCAAATGCCTTGGTCAACAAATCAGCTACATTGTTGTCTGTATGAATCTTCAAGACTTGAATAAGCTTCTTGTCATATGCATCTCTTATGAAGTGATGTCTTATTTCAATATGCTTGGTCTTGGAGTGAAATACTGGATTCTTGACAATGCACATAGTACTTTCATTATCAATGTAAATCTTGGTGTTCATGAAGTTAATGTTGGAAATTTAGTGCAATTGTGGGATCAAGTCATACTTGTAAATGGGTTTGGAGGTACGGAGTGTACACCCATTAAGTCCCTGGCCTCCCTGGACTCAATTTAGTGGTTGAAAGTTCATCAGTATGAAGCTGCTCCTGGTTAGGAAGTTGCTCCTGGTGAGGAGGTTGCTCCTGGTCAGGAGGTTGCTCCTGGTCAGGAAGTTTCTCCTGGTTAGGACGCTGCTCCTGGTGATGCACAAAGTCTTTGTAACCTCTTTGACTAATCAATAAGGGTTGAATATTGACTTGATGACCAGGTTTATGGTCATGTAACCACTATGGTTTCATGTAGGTAATTATGAGCTTAATTGGCCGATTAATGCTCTTAATTACCATTGACTATGAGTTACATCCTTCTAGGACTAGGATCACTATAAATAGTGATCATATTTGCATGATGAGAGATACAAAAACAAGAAACACTTACACGCACAGAGTTCTTGATTTGTGCCTAAAACAAGAACTAACTCTTGGTTTTATCCCAAGGAGGTATTCGTGTTAACCCAGGCATAGGGTCGAATAATCTTCTATGGAAAGTGATTACACGACTCCAAGAGATATCCGGTAACCATTCATTGGTACGTAGTTAGGCTATTGATTATCTTCACCCTGTTGGAACGAAGTAAACCCCAACAATCAAAGAAGATTATTTTGTGATAATCAATGGCGGCGGCAATGAAGCATATGGTGGCTAACTTCTCCAAACTGGACAAGTTTGAAGGGGTTGATTTTAGGAGATGGCAGAAGAAGATGCACTTTCTTCTTTCTACCATGAACGTGGTGTACGTGCTGACCACTCCCATTCCTGATGGTGGTGATGATGCTACTTTGGAGGAGATGCGGAAAAGGAGCAAATGTGAGAATGATGATTATGTGTGTCGCGGCATAATTCTCAATGGTATGTCTGATTCTTTATTTGATATTTACCAAAATGTTGAATCTGCTAAAGAACTATGGGATTCCTTGGAAGCCAAATATATGGGTGAGGATGCATCAAGTAAGAAGTTCCTTGTGAGTGATTTCACAAATTACAAAATGACTGATTCAAGACCAGTCATGGAACAATACAATGAACTTCTTGGAATACTTGGCAGATTTACACAACATAAAATGAACATGGATGAGACCATTCAGGTCTCGTGTGTCATTGACAAACTGACGTGGTTGTGTAGATCTTAAATTTAGTTCTGGAAAGATTGTTTCTTTGTTTAATGTTTTGCATGTTCCTAATATTAGGAAGAACTTGGTTTCTAGTAGTGTTTTGAATAATTGTGGTTATAAACAAGTGACTGAATCTAATAAATTTGTTTTATCTAAACATGGTGTGTTTATTGGTTTTGGCTATTTGAGTAATCAAATGTTCAGGCTTAATATTGATTCTAGTATAAATGTTGATTCTGTCCTGATGACTACCACTAAACTGAATGATTCATCACTATGGCAAGCTAGACTAGGCCATGTCCACTATAAGAGGATGCAAGATATGTCTAAGGATGGGTTAATTCCATCTTTTGACATGGACACTGATAAGTGTCAGACTTGTATGCTGAACAAAATTACTAAGAAACCATTTCAGGATGTAAAACGTGAAACTACAGTTTTGGAGCTAATCCATAGTGACCTATGTGATTTGCATGCTACTCCCTCATTAGGGAATAAGAAATACTTGGTAACATTTATTGATGATGCTTCAAGGTTTTGTTATGTCTATTTGTTGCATACTAAGGATGAAGCATTAGATAAATTTAAAGTATTTAAAACTGAAGTTGAATTACAACAAGGAGTCCAAATCAAAAGATTTAGGACTGATAGGGGAGGTGAGTACATGAATACTCAGTATTTTCAGTCTGTTGGAATAATCCATGAAACAACTGCCCCCTATACTCCACAACAAAATGGTATATCAGAAAGGAAAAATAGAGTACTAAAAGAGATGGTTAACTCCATGTTGTCCTACTCAGGACTGAGTCAAGGGTTTTGGGGAGAAGCTATGTTGACAGCTTGCTATTTATTAAATAGGGTTCCTAATAAAAGGAACAGGATTACCCCTTATGAACTCTGGACTAAAAGGAAACCAAACTTGAACTACCTCAAAGTTTGGGGTTGTAGGGCTGTTGTAAGACTCCCTGATCCAAAGGTGAAAACCTTGGCTGAAAGAGGCATTGAATGCATCTTTGTTGGATATGCTGAGCATTCCAAGGCTTATAGGTTCTATGTTATTGAACATAATGATTCAGTTTCAATAAACTCAATCATTGAATCAAGGGATGCTAACTTTGATGAGACTAGGTTCTCATCAGTCCCTAGACCAAGCCTTAGGACTCCTATAGGAACTGAGGACACTAGTGTTTCAGTGGAACCTGAAAGGGTCACTGATGAGGTTGTGGTTCAGCAACCTGAGCCTAAGCTTAGAAGAAGCACAAGGCATAGGACTCCAAAGAACTTTGGGCCTGAATTTCAACTATACCTAGTTGAAGGAACAAGGGATGAGGTCTCTGACCAGTACTACTATTGCTTTAATGTTGAGGATGATACCAAAACATTTGATGAAGCAATGAAGTCCCAGGATGTTGCTTTCTGGAAAGAAGCAATAAATGATGAGATGGACTCCATCATGGGCAACAACACTTGGGTGTTGGTTGATCTACCTCCAGGTTGTAATCCACTTGGTAACAAGTGGATTTTCAAAAGGAAAATGAAGGTAGATGGAACTGTTGAAAAGTTCAAGGCAAGGCTAGTCATTCAAGGCTTTAAACAAAAGTCAGGGATAGACTATTTTGATACTTATGCTCCAGTAGCACGTATCAGTACCATAAGAATGTTAATTGCTCTAGCAAGTATTCACAATCTGATTATTCATCAGATGGATGTGAAGACAGCATTCTTGAATGGTGACTTGGATGAGGAGGTTTATATGAACCAACCTTAAGGCTTCATCATGCCTGGCCATGAAGGTAAGGTGTGTAAACTAATTAAGTCCTTATATGGACTGAAGCAGGCACCTAAGCAATGGCACCAAAAATTTGATGAAGTGGTTTTGTCTAATGGTTATTCACTTAACCAAGCTGACAAATGTGTATATAGCAAATTTGATGAATCTGGTAAAGGAGTCATCATTTGCCTATATGTTGATGACATGTTAATCTTTGGTACTGACCAAGCTAAGGTTGATCAGACAAAGGATTTTTTGTCATCAAGGTTCTCTATGAAAGACATGGGGAAGGCTGATGTTATCCTTGGCATAAGGATTAAACATGAAAGTGATGGTATTGTAATTTCTCAGTCTCATTATATTGAGAAGGTCCTGAAGAAATTCAATCACTTTGATTGTACTCCAGTGAGTACACCAATGGATACAAGTGAGAAACTAATGCCTAACAATGGTCAGGCTGTCTCCCAGCTTGAGTATTCTAGGGTTATTGGTTGCTTGATGTATGCCATGACTAGTACTAGGCCTGACATTGCATTTATTGTGGGTAAACTGAGTAGGTATACTAGTAATCCTAGTACTCAGCATTGGCAAGCAATTCAGAGGGTACTGAAGTATTTGAAAGGAACAATAGATTATTGTTTGTCATATACTGGATATCCTTCAGTGTTGGAAGGTTACACTGATGCAAGTTGGATCAGCAATACTAAGGATAATTCATCCACAAGTGGCTGGGTATTCCTTCTTGGTGGTGGTGTAATTTCTTGGGCATCCAAGAAGCAAACTTGCATTACTGGTTCAACAATGGAATCTGAATTTGTGGCTCTAGCAGCTGCTGGTAAAGAGGCTGAATGGTTGAGAAACTTGCTTCTAGAGATTCCATTGTGGGTCAAACCTATGGCACCCATATCTATCCGTTGTGATAGTGCAGCTACATTGGCTAAGGCTTATAGCTAGATGTACAATGGTAAGTCTAGACACCTAGGTGTTAGACATAGCATGATTCGTGAACTGATCACGAATGGGGTGATTTCAATAGAGTTTGTGAGGTCTCAACAAAATTTAGCTGATCACTTGACGAAGGGATTGGCTAGAGACTTGGTTATAAAGTCTGGTAAAGGGATGGGTTTAAAAGTCCACTCTAGTCACTGAATGCTAGGACACCCAACTCCCTCCTGAGGAAACTTGGGAGCTGAGTTCAATGTGGAAAGCTGAACATTCAGGGGACTGAAGCACATGTATATCATCCCAAGGATGTGCTTGTACCTGCTGAAAGGAGGATGAAGTTATAAACTTCTTAATGGTTAATTTCTTTGAAAAAGTGCTTAAGCAGGAGCATGAACTAAAGAGGAACCACCTATGTAAATGTTGAGGTTTCGCCGCCTCAAGGAGCATGGACTTTGGCTCTTACAACATTTATGAATTGGATATGCACACATGGCTTGTATGGTTTCAGGAGTGTTTTAAGTGTTTGAAAACTTGTGTGTATTTTATCTTCAGGTATTCAAAGTAGTTGAAGGGTTCAATTCTTAGAACACCCTGATTCTCGAATATTTGAAGTGATGTACTAAAATGGAAATTCAATCCTCAGGACATTTTCATTTATGTACTGGTTTTGTTAAAGTTGATTTTCATACAAAAGGAATTGTACTAAATTGGGGAGGATTGTTGGAAATTTAGTGCAATTCTGGGATCGAGTCATACATGTAAATGGGTTTGGAGGTACGGAGTGTACACCCATTAAGTCCCTGGCCTCCGTGGACTCAATATAGTGGTTGAAAGTTCATCAGTAGGAAGCTGCTCCTAGTTAGGAAGTTGCTCCTGGTGAGGAGGTTGCTCCTGGTCAGGAGGTTGCTCCTGGTCAGGAAGTTGCTCCTGGTTAGGACGCTGCTCCTGGTGATGCACAAAGTCTTTGTAACCTCTTTGACTAATCAATGAGGGTTGAATATTGACTTGATGACCAGGTTTATGGTCATGTAACCACTATGGTTTCATGTAGGTAATTATGAGCTTAATTGGCCGATTAATGCTCTTAATTACCATTGACTATGAGTTACATCCTTCTAGGACTAGGATCACTATAAATAGTGATCATATTTGCATGATGAGAGATATAGAAACAAGAAACACTTACACGCACAGAGTTCTTGATTTGTGCCTAAAACAAGAACTAACTCTTGGTTTTATCCCAAGGAGGTATTCGTGTTAACCCAGGCACAGGGTCGAATAATCTTCTTTGGAAAGTGATTACACGACTCCAAGAGATATCCGGTAACCATTCATTGGTACGTAGTTAGGCTATTGATTATCTTCACCCTGTTGGAACGAAGTAAACCCCAACAGTTAAACCCATAATCTAACAATTGATTTTGAATCCAAAGTACTTGTCTACAACAATGAGCAGCAGCTACATATTCAACTTCATTTGTAGAAGTAGCAACAATAGTTTGCTTCTTACACTACCATGATATGAGTCTTCTGCCTAGAAATTGACAACCTCCTATTGTGGATTTTCTATCATGATTAGCTCCAGCATAATCACTATCTGAGTAAGCTTCCAATTCAAAGGTGGAATCTCTAAGATACAATAATCCTAAATTGGGTTGACTTTTAAGATACTTAAAAATCTTCTTCACAACATGTAGATGTGACACCTTTGGATTAACTTGGAACCTTGAACAGGCACACACAGAAAACATAATATCTGGCCTTGAAGCAGTAAGATACATCAATGAACCAATCATTGATCTGTATAGATGAATATCAATACTTTCTCCATGTTCATCTTTTGATAAAGACTTCTTAGCTTCAAAAGGTGTGCTTGTACTCCTTGTATCCATACATGAAAATTTCTTTAAGATTTCCGCAACATACTTATCTTGGATGATAAATATTCCATCTTTCCTTTGTTTGACTTGCAGTCCCAAAAAGAAAGTTAGTTCTCCCATAGAACTCATCTGAAATCTTCCTTTCATCAAAGCCTCAAACTCTTTACACCATGTGTAACACCCCCAAATTCATACAACTTAGTTCAGCGGAAGACTAGTTGGTGTTACGGGATAGCACATTACTCACATCATAGACAACGCTTAAAAATCGCGTCGTTTAATAATAAATCATTTCCATTCATAAATATCAAAGTTACATAGGTCCCAAGTCATATTATTTCATACAAAGTTTTTACAAAGTATTTGAATGGAAATATTGTTAAAGTGCGGGCCATGAATTCTTGTCGTCTTCCCGAGAATTACCTTCAAGTACCTGAGATAAAACATGTTAAAGAAAAGGTCAGCGATAACGCCGAGTGAATTCAAAGAGTTTAATAAATTCCATCAATATAACTTTGGTATAAAATTAGTACCAAAAATCAATTCGTACAAATCATTGTAATAGGCCGTAAAATAGCCAAAATCATTTTATATAAATCTTTGTAATAGGCCATAAAATAGCCAAAGTCATTTTATACAAATCCTTATCGAAAATCATAATATAGGCATTTGCCTTAAAAATTATTATACGAGCCAATGTCGTAAAAACATCATACAATACGTCTTATGACGTTGTATGAAAATAAAAACCGTTATATGAATATGGTTATGAAAACCAAAACACGAACATAATATCAATAGTATGACCCTGTATTGCTAGTCAGGCAATACATCGTAATTCGGAGCGTCTAATAGTATTTCGTTAGTTTTGGATTATTACAAGCCGCATGACATTGTTACCTTACTAAACCAAAACGGGTAGCTAACCCGATACCAATTTTGCCCATCTAAAGTAGCGTGTCGTCACAAAGGTCATGCTATGGAAATCTTCTCATACATAAATTCGCTTACCAATCAGTGTGGCACGACGGGGATCAACCGTCAAGGCGCGAACTGGGGTGATCGTCCCCAAATAGTACTATTAAATGCATAAGCGTCTACCAACTCCCGGTAGTTCACAATTCATGCTAATGGGACTTTTAGTGACATAACCTAACTTTAATAATCCATTTTATTTCATCTATCGGGTCCATTAATCATTTATCGGGTCATACAATCGGGTCATTCAATCATTCGGGTCCAAAAATCAGTAAACAAACAATCGGGACAAATGGTGTCCTATTTTTATAAAACTAACATGTTATCTCCCTCGCGGGTTTATAAAACATTTATAAAACATTTAAAAGAGTGCGAGGCTATGAACTCACGTTGATGTGGGAAGGCGGGTTATCGGCAATTCGGACGTACGGTACGTGCTTCAATCGCGGAAACCTAGACAAATAATACTCGTCTTAGACTCATGTCCAATGACTTTATAAACTAACAAATATGTATACATATGATGATTATATATATATGATGATCAAGTGGGTTTACATATTCTCGTTTACTCATTTTTAGTATTATATGTAGATAACTATTATACTAGCTTACTAGTTTTACCCATTAACGTGTTTTAAGTCCAATAAACTTATTATAAGTTCTTTAACTTGTTTTAATCCATGTTATACTCATATTATCAGTATCTATGCTTTACAAGTTGGGCCTAAATGGGTTAAGCCCAATAATAAGTTCATAAGTATTTGAGTCCATTTTTGTTGTATTATTAGTCCAATAACGTTAATTTAGTCCGTTAACGTCCGTATGTCCTATAGTTCGGGTTTTATCGGTTTTTACTTGTTATACATGTCTATATATCAGTATATAAGTTTTATAAAGTTTTCATTAGACGGGTCCAACCATCTAAGTTTTATTTAACAAAAACGTTAATTTTACGGCAATAGCTGAAAAAGTCGTAAAAATCATGTTTATAGTTTTATAACTTATAAAACTTAACAAGTTTCCATTTTTATCATTTATACACTTATTTCACCTTTTATATATTTATATAAATAGAATCCATGAGTTAGTGGGTTTTAATTTATATTTTATACATTAAAATTTTGAGTGCTTATATAATATTATTATACTTTTAATTTCCAAAATCTGATTTTTATCTTCACTTTCACCAAAACTGCCATATCTTGAGTTCTATATGGAGATAGAAGCTCAAATTTTTATCACATAAACTAAATAATATGTGCTACATTTAACTCTTCTATTGCTACTGTTGAATCATCTTCTAAGTATTTTCTAAAAATCGTCCAAAACAGTAACCTCAGATTTATACCTTAAACTTGTTTTGATCATATCTCACTCATTATTTTGATTCCATTGCATGGCCAACTCTCACATGTGTACAAGACCCATAGCTTACTGTAAATCCATTCTACTTCATCATTTTATCAGTTTACCATATGGTTCTTTACTGTTTTTATACAGCCAATCATTTAAACAAGATTTACTCATTTTTACTTGTAGTTTTTCATCTTTTTATCCATGATTATCAACAACAAATCCCCACATAACATTTTTATCATCATATAATCATCATATACATATACAATAGGAAATAAAATACATGTTTACATAATCAAAATAACAAGAAGATGAGGAGGACAATCTTTATACCACCATGATGATGTAGGTTGATCAAAACATGGATTTTTGATGGAGAAACTTGTGATGCACCAAGACCATCTTCATGACCACCATGCTTCATGAACTCCTTGTGGAAAATCAGCCCCAAGACACCATGAATACTCCTCCTTAGATGTTATAAGCACCACCAATCAATAGAGTTTTAAGAGGGCTTCAACATATATGTAAATAACATAGGCTTTGTGGTTGAATCAAGATCAAAGGTGGTGTTTGATGGTGGAGTAGGGACGGCCAAAAATGAGTGTGTGAGAGAGAGGAGAGTCGTTTTGCATGTGTGAAATGAGAGTGTGTTGTTTTGGTAGCTAATTTTGTGGGATGGTAAGCTTAAGTTGTAAGCAAAGGACATGTGTAAGCTAAGTTAGCTTACACTTGACACATCAAGTGTGTCATGCACAAGTTAGGCCGGTTTTGGAGTGGGGTGGGACAAGTGTCCCACTTGTCTCATCCCATTTATTTACGGGTACTCCTCGATTCTAGTTTCCTCGATTTGCGTGCCCTCGGGTCGTTTTACAAAAACGTTTTTATAAATTATGAATCAACGGCACAAAACGAATCCAATAAAAATTGTCTCATAAAAAACGGAGTTCGAAAACGTAAATACGTAATCCTAGGGTTTCCGGTTTAGTCGTAAAGGACGTTAAAATAAAATCATAAGTCCTAATCTCTTCTCGTAAATTTGTGAGTTTATGAACCAACATAAATTTAAAACTCCAAAATAATATTCATGGATAAATTTATTTTCTGAAATGTCGGACTGTCACCAAGGACGGTGTATGTAAACGTAAGCACGTAACGTTGAATCCTCCGGTTTAGACGTAGTCGATGCTACTTCAAGACGTAAATCCAAATTTCTTCCCAAAAATAAGTGAGTTCATATTGTAACATTAAAATAATGTTTTCAAATAAATATTAAGAATAAAATATCAACCATAAATTGACGGATTGTCACAGCATTTACCCCTAAACAGGATCTTTGTCCTCAAAGATCATCTTACCTTACTACTCGCTTCTTATAGAGTTAAAGCCATATGGGTATTTCCTCCACATTCGGTCTTTTCTCACAAGTGCAATCTATTACAATACGCGAGTTTCAGCACAAATAACTATGGGAATAAGATCAGGCTTAATGTTGACTTACTTTCTCTATCCATGATGTTCACGGGTTTTTGATGAATGCAACTTTTCGCCGATCTAAACATTACTAAGAACTATCAGATTTTCACTTGATAGATATTCCATCAAGTTCGATTTACGAAACAAAATTCACGCAGTTTTTGAAGTCCTAGGGTAGATCCAGCTTATATGCCTTTCAAACCAACTTTTACATTATCTCAATGGTCCCATACAACGGGGACTTATATCCCATGATTTGTCAGATCATGAATTCATTTTTCCAAGGTTAAAAATTGTGGCATAACTTCGCTGTTGGGTCAAAAAGTTGATGTGGCGGAAACTCAAAATCGAAGAAAATATCAAGACATTTGTTCAAGCGTTGACAAGAGTAACTCCAGCGTTGACAAGAGCAAATTGGGCGTTGACAGAAGTCAACAAAAGTCAAACGCAGTCAACAAAGTCAAACGCTGATGGATGTTGAAGATTTGATGGAGAATTCTATTTAGGGAATATATTGAGTATGTTATTTATGATATACACAATATATAGTTTATCTAAATAGAAGATTTAGATGTTTATTTGATATTATCTCTTGTAGATTCTGTTCCTTCCACTATAAAAGGAACAAGAGTCTTAGGTTTTATTCATATTATTCATTCACAATGTAAACCTAAAGTGTGTGTCGCACTAGACGTGGGATTCAATGTATACACGTCTAGTGGTTGTTTGTTATTAATATAATGAACAATCGTTGAGTAATTTATGTGTCTTGTGCCTAAACACCTTGTTATGATCATTGTTCTTATTCAGCTATGTTATCATATGAACGATGATCAACCTAGATATAATGGTTCATAACCATTGAGTCTAACGATCATTGGACTCCACAATTGGTATCAGAGCCTAAGGCTCTTGATATCTAGGTCCGACGAGGTGTTCGTGTATGGTGAAGAAAAGAAAAATTCGTATGGATTTTTCTGGACGTTTTTGTGTGCGCAGCAGTATTCAGAAGGTCATAACTTTTGATTGAACCGTTGGATCGTCACGAAATTTTATATGTGTGTTCTACATACATAGATCTAAACATCCACCGGAGGGATTGTCGAGTTTTATCCCCAGGCAAAAGTTATTAAGCGTCAAAGTCAGCAGCAGGGTATATGCAGTTTTCTGTGGACAGCCATGTTCAAAACACGATCTCTGCTTCGTTAACCGTTGGATCTTCGTGATTTTTGAACTGTAGATTCTTGGCACTTGTGTCTTGAATCTCACCGGAGCGATCTTCGATCTGAGCCCTAAAGAAGAAGTTATTCAAGGTCGAAGTTCACTGTTTAAAGGTATCAATGTTTTTGCTTTTCACATGAAATCATGAACTAGGGTTTCTTCAAACTCTAGATCACCATAAAAAGGCAGAAAGATTGTAAACTTATGGCTGTTATGATGGAAGTATCAAGCTAGGATTATTTACAAACCCTAATTAAGGTTTCGGTTCTTAAACTTTTGAAACCCTAGATCTCTTGATAGTTACAAGTTTATAGCAGCAGCTCATGGTTTCTCAACAAGCGTAAAGGACAAAAGAAACGTAGAAGATTGCTGCAATCGATTCTATATCGTATGTGATCATCACGTGGGATTGGACTGATGAGTATTTTGATTGGTCATGGGCTATTGTGATTATATTCGTGGCGTGATTAGAATTATTCAGAAAGAAAAAAAAAACACGAGTATTGCTTAAACTTTGTAGATTCTGTTCACACGATTCAATTTTTCTCATTGGTAGAGAAAATTGCGTTCATACGATCAAAGAATGAAAGCAATTGACGTTAGATTCAGTTTTGTGTTCACACGGTTCTAGTAATTTGATTGGTTAAAGGCATTTTGTGTTCACACGGTGCTTTACATGTGATTGGTGGATATCTCTTGTGTTCACACGATCATAGAAAACAAGGAAGTGTGACGTTGATATTTATTATTTTGACGTTGACAAAGTTTTGGTGAAACGCTGACAGAATGAGGAAGACGCTGACAGATATATGTTTGACGCTGACAGAATAAGTCAACGCTGATAGAGTTGACAGTGTTGTCCGATATATGAACTTCAACGCTGATAGGTATTGTCTGATATCGGACAATACATCTGACCAAGATATTGGACAGAAGAGGATATTGGACAACACAAGGTTTGCTGCTGTTTGAGAAAACTGGTACGTTTTAAGCACACAAAAAGGAGGATTATACACACAAAGGTACATGGAATCTCCGTTTTTATTTAGAATATCAAGTTGATATTTATGGCTCGGATATTTTTAAATGGATTAATGATTTTAAAGCGAGTTAGCAATTATTCGTGGGAATTTGATGGATATTTAAACTATGTCATCGGGATAGCCTTGCAAAAGAGTTATCCAGCATAACACTTTTACATATGGTATGAAGATGTTATTTCATTGAAAGTCATTATGAAGAGGTGTTAGCTTAAGGGGAAGAATTCTTATGGTAAGTTTGATGATTGAAGAAGATTTTCGCGAGTTTGTGTTCTATCATATCTTAAAGTGCCATAGACTTTAAAGGTAACTTGTTCGTGCTTTACATGGTTGGTGATGAAGACTTGTCATAACACTTGAAGGAGTTACATTATCGTGCTCAGTGTCTCACAAAGGATGAGAATATTGACAAGGGATTGAGGTCTGCTTATACATTGCCTAGTATAAGTTCTTAGTCACATGGATAAAACAAGACATGGAACACAAGATTGGGTTATTCTACTTCTACATCAAGAATATCTTATTTATTTTTCGTCAAGATCATTACATAGAGCTACATATGGAGAATCTTCAACATTGCATACATTGTTTACTTCCTTGTTGATGTGACAAAAAGGGGAAGAAAATACGTGCTACACTTGAGGGGAAGCAATTTGAAGATCATGTACAACTTACAAGAGATACACATAGAGTTTGGCCACTATCAACTAGGGGAAGATTGTTGGGTCAAAAAGTTGATGTGGCAGAAACTCAAAATCGAAGAAAATATCAAGACATTTGTTCAAGCGTTGACAAGAGTAACTCCAGCGTTGACAAGAGCAAATTGGGCGTTGACAGAAGTCAACAAAAGTCAAACGCAGTCAACAAAGTCAAACGCTGATGGATGTTGAAGATTTGATGGAGAATTCTATTTAGGGAATATATTGAGTATGTTATTTATGATATACACAATATATAGTTTATCTAAATAGAAGATTTAGATGTTTATTTGATATTATCTCTTGTAGATTCTGTTCCTTCCACTATAAAAGGAACAAGAGTCTTAGGTTTTATTCATATTATTCATTCACAATGTAAACCTAAAGTGTGTGTCGCACTAGACGTGGGATTCAATGTATACACGTCTAGTGGTTGTTTGTTATTAATATAATGAACAATCGTTGAGTAATTTATGTGTCTTGTGCCTAAACACCTTGTTATGATCATTGTTCTTATTCCGCTATGTTATCATATGAACGATGATCAACCTAGATATAATGGTTCATAACCATTGAGTCTAACGATCATTGGACTCCACATTCGCTACCCATTTGGCACTTCAAGATCTACCTTTCATATTCACATAACCTCCTGTCCACTATCGGTAGTCAATAATCGGATCCTAATTTCAACAATCATTTCAGATCTCGCGGGTCGGGTATTTTGCAAGGATAGGTTCGCCATCATAGGAAACCTTAAACCTAAAAGACATGTCCAACTCACAATGGGTGTATGTCGGGTGTCTTCATCTCAACTCATGCTTACAGATGCTCTAAGATTTAGATCCTAACAAGATTAGATCTCGGTCCTAATACGATAGTTATCAAGGATAATCTTTCCAAAGAAAAACGATTATACGGTCTATTACCAAAGGTCCATCATTCAAACATAAAACAACACTTATATTACCTTGTATCGTTACTTTACCTCGTCCCTTCGATTTGGGGTGGTACATAGTACTCTCATCAAGGTTCGTTCTCCATGATTTCTGAGCAATTCTCTAGAAATTCAACGCGAAGCGAGGATCTTGATATAGATGTTCGATACAGGCACACTATGTTTACATAACTCTTTTGCATTTATCATTAACGGAAATGATATTAGCAGATTTGGTCAGTCTGTCGACGATGATCCAAATTGAATCCAATTCAGATGATGACCTTTGCAATAGCTAGACGTTTACTAATGTATGAGGCGATGTCTGCCTTCATAATTTGTTATTAGTACAACTTCTTCAGACAAAGATGCTTTTGGTCATAAATGACATAAATAGAATACTTATACTTATACTTACAAAATTCCAACATAACTATATCTCACAATTTTCCATATTTAGGCAACCACAAGTGGTCTTCTAAACATTTAATACTATTGGCTTCTCAATTATAATGGTTCACATTAGCCGTGAAACCCTTCACTATTTATATTATCCTTTTTACAAACATCAGCTATTTTATATTGTTCGACACTTTATTTTGCACCTTCATTATTAAGAAATATATCTTAATTGGTTCTTTAACCTTTTTATATAATACGTCAGTAATTACGTTCACTTTCTTCTGATAAAATAAATATCACAACCGTATTTATTCAAAATTCTTTCTTCATATCTTCTCTGTTTTAGTTTCGTCTTTACTATCATTTTTTTTATCCGTTTTACTCAATCCGTCGTCTAAAGCGTCGATAATTATTATAATTAATTAAATAGTTATTAGTTAATTTTTATGAAGCGTAAACGTAAAAGTTTTTAAATTTCTTAGTTCGACCAATTATATAAAATGTTCAAAAATAATTTGAATTTAATTAACAAGATTTTTGTTGAATTATCGAAAATATTTAATAAGATTTCGTGAATGTTCGAAAAACCTTTGTTTATACTTTGGTCAAAAGTTTTCTTAGTTAAAAGGCAGAAATTATCGTTTCAAATTTCATGTTATGGTTTAAATGTTTTCCTCAATCCCTCTTAGGTTATCTTGAGGTATACACAAACATTTACCCCTAAACAGAAGTTTAGTTAAATGGTTTGTGTATAAGGGAATAATCCCTTTAAAATCCTTTGTTAAAACATTTGTCAAAATATATTTCCATTTCTTTTTAGTATAACTCAAAGTTCTAAATGACTTCTAAATATTAAAGAGTCAATATATATTCCATTATCTATTAATCACATAGTCAAATACTGTAAAGGTTTAAGTTTTTAATCGCATATCAATTATTCAAGGTTCAGGTTTTCATTGTTCGGCCAGTTCGGGGAAATCTATAATTAATTATTAACTCGTTATTATTCTTATAAACAAACAAATAGTTCTTAATGATCACGAGCATGAATTTATCAAATTACAGCCTACACACGTGATTCACCAAATTTATGAATACTACATGTGTATTAGTCAATTCCAAACGACATCGCGTGAAACTCATAATGTTCATTACAAGTACCGGATGTAGTGATTGGAATAGATAATCTTCTTTGCAGATGCGAAGTTGATGATAACCATGCTGAGGATCAAAAACCTTGTAAATGATCGAACAAATCTTCTATTTCGAGCTATGGATATCGTTTTCGATTGTCAATTTACCCAGTTACAGTAATCTATAAATATAAGGAATGATAACACCACAGCTCTTCAGGATGACAGGCTTGGTATAATAAAATCTTTTTTCGACAACTCTCTCAGTTGTACGATAATTCCTTTAATTCAGATGGTGCTGACGTACAGTGCACACGCCACAAGTGCAGCACCGAGAATATAATCAATACTCATTTCAACTTGCCTTAATGGCAAAAGTCTAGGTAAGTCATCAACAAATACCTCCTAAAGTTTCAGATATCATAAACATCTTTTAATAAATTCATATTAGGTTCTTTCTAGATTACAATATCTATAACTAGTTCACAACCATTCATGGTATAATTTCAAGTCTTAATACAGGATATCGTCATCCACCAAGAATTATTTAGATCATTTTGATAATCAACATCTTATCTTTTAGGGGAGTTCTACTCGAGTTCCCATTAATTAAGACAATGTCGTCATGTCATAATCAATCAATCCATTCTACGGGCACTATCAACTTTTCCAGTTGCATTGCCGTCGATAAGATGTGAAATTCTCAAAAGACTAATAATAATTCATAATCCTTCACAATTTCGGGGATATTAGGATACACAACTACTATTAAAAGAGTAAGGTCATCGCATAATGTACGCGAGAGAACTTCAAATCAGATATAGACGAAAACATTTAGCGATTATGAATATATCCCATGTTTTCATGATTCGAGTACGCATTCGAAAGCTCCTCGGATTGTTGCCCAGGTCATTCAAATGAAACCAAATCAAAAGAAATGATAAGAATGTCAATACATCCAGTCGGGTATCAACACTCGGTAATCAGATACTTTTCCTAAGAATCTCACTACGGGAGAATTGGACAAGAAAGAATTGTCAATTGTCAATTAAGACAATTTTCACAGATGAGTAAATTCGACTCAGAAGAATAGATGCTACAGGCACATATGTAGGTGTCCCTAACACTATGTCCTTATTTTTCACTTCTTGCAGATCTCATAAAATTTATTCTTTCACAATCTTCAAAGAAAATTCAGTGTTTATTCATTAGTTTTATGGTGACTACTAATCAGCCTTGCATAGTCCATTCCAAATTGTATGTAGGCGCGCAACTATATAAAATTTCAAGATTAACGATGCAATACTCAGTTCGTCAAAACTTTATCATCATGTTTATAATAAAACATTTTCATGCTTAATTCTTAAGTAAGAATCAAAATATATTTACAAATATTTTCCTTGTTATGAAAACAACTAAGTTTTCCAAGGTGTTTTATAAACAACTTCATTTCGATAACAATCACTTATAAATCTCACTTTGAATAATCCTTATTGTGATGAAAATTAAATTTTCTCAAAGGATACCGTTTTAACTTTATAAAATCAATGTGTGATCTGCAGAAGAATGGCGAAGAGTCGTCCACCAAGAACTAACTACAATATGATAAGAAATGAGCTTTAGCCAAATAATCATGAGGTTCATGACCTTGATGGCACTCAACAAGAATAATCCACAACGTAACTCAATTCAAGATGAGTACTTGTTCAATGGTTGCATCACTAATGCGAACACTAGGATGAAGCAAGAAAAGATAGATAACATCGATACATGTAGAATTTAGCAATCAAAGGTAGTCTTTTCATTAATCACAAACAAGTCAAAATTGTACCGTAACACATTACGCGTCACTATGTCATACAATTCTCAGAACTCATCCTACCAACTGATATCTCAGTTAAGTTAGGGATTTTTAAAAGATACCACAATGAATACTAATCTACAAGAGTCATTAGGTGTTCCATATGTCCCAGAAGATCCATCGGTCTCAATTCAGAAGAAGATTTCTTCAATTTATTTCTTGGACACTGGGCATCCTCGTTAGTGGACAATGGCCTAGGAACAACCCTTAACACGAATCAACAATCAATTAAAACCTTATAATTCAATCACAGAACTTAACGACTTCCTCTTATCAATCTCTTATTCCAATACAAGTTAAATTTTACTTTATTCAAGTTTCAGCCAAATCATACTCAATTCGATATCCTACTTCATTCTCCAATACTTTCAATCTTATTCTTCGGCCTTGTAAAGGCAATACAATCTCAATATGAATCAACACTTAATTTCCAATCCTATTAGCTCTTACAACAACAATTATCAAATGAGTCATTAATATGAAATGACTTGATCATTCAACTAGACTTCTCGGAAAGGTATTAGTGGCATGAGGCTTTTGGGTAATGGTTCCAATAACAGCCTCAAGTGCAACATTCACCCTTTCGATTTCAATTTAAGAATTGGGTGATAACGAATTAGATGACATCTTTCTAGGTGATAACGTTTTGTCAAACCCCACTCTATAAGGAAAGATCGTCATAACATCGATATCAGATTTAATCTCGCCAATTCTTTTTCAATATCACAATCAACTAATATCTACCTTTCTACGAATATTAACCATTTGTCGGGATCATAAATATCCACAACTTGGTTTAGATCTAGTGATAGCTAGAATTCCTACGAGAATAGCTTCGATTAATTTACTAGGGGATTTAGGGTTACTTGTGACAATCTACGTCGTATAAATACCTCGTATAAATATCAAAATAATCATCAAACAATCATGTAATAAAATTACATCATATATATATAATCCAAGTTATATATATATTAAAATAACACTTCTCAGTCTTGGCCTTGTCGGTAACTCGGGAATTCTTCGGCACCGTTATAGTCAAAAGATTTTTAGACATTTTTAGAAAAATGTTTATAGTTAAATGATTTTGAAATGTTTTATTCAAAACCTTAGTTTTAAAAAATATTTCGTTCTCTATAACGAGAGCTCTGGTACCAAACTGTAACACCCCCAAATTCATACAACTCAGTTCAGCGGAAGACTAGTTGGTGTTACGGGATAGCACATTACTCACATCATAGACAACGCTTAAAAATCGCGTCGTTTAATAATAAATCATTTCCATTCATAAATATCAAAGTTACATAGGTCCCAAGTCATGTTATTTCATACAAAGTTTTTACAAAGTATTTGAATGGAAATATTGTTAAAGTGCGGGCCATGAATTCTTGTCGTCTTCCCGAGAATTACCTTCATGTACCTGAGATAAAACATGTTAAAGAAAAGGTCAGCGATAACGCCGAGTGAATTCATAGAGTTTAATAAATTCCATCAATATAACTTTGGTATAAAATTAGTACCAAAAATCAATTCGTACAAATCATTGTAATAGGCCGTAAAATAGCCAAAATCATTTTATATAAATCTTTGTAATAGGCCATAAAATAGCCAAAGTCATTTTATACAAATCCTTATCGAAAATCATAATATAGGCATTTGCCTTAAAAATTATTATACGAGCCAATGTCGTAAAAACATCATACAATACGTCTTATGACGTTGTATGAAAATAAAAACCGTTATATGAATATGGTTATGAAAACCAAAACAAGAACATAATATCAATAGTATGACCCTGTATTGCTAGTCAGGCAATACATCGTAATTCGAAGCGTCTAATAGTATTTCGTTAGTTTTGGATTATTACAAGCCGCATGACATTGTTACCTTACTAAACCAAAACGGGTAGCTAACCCGATACCAATTTTGCCCATATAAAGTAGCGTGTCGTCACAAAGGTCACGCTATGGAAATCTTCTCATACATAAATTCGCTTACCAATCAGTGTGGCACGACGGGGATCAACCGTCAAGGCGCGAACTGGGGTGATCGTCCCCAAATAGTACTATTAAATGCATAAGCGTCTACCAACTCCCGGTAGTTCACAATTCATGCTAATGGGACTTTTAGTGACATAACCTAACTTTAATAATCCATTTTATTTCATCTATCGGGTGCATTAATCATTTATCAGGTCATACAATCGGGTCATTCAATCATTCGGGTACAAAAATCAGTAAACAAACAATCGGGACAAATGGTGTCCTATTTTTATAAAACTAACATGTTATCTCCCTCGCGGGTTTATAAAACATTTATAAAACATTTAAAAGAGTGCGAGGCTATGAACTCACGTTGATGTGGGAAGGCGGGTTATCGGCAATTCGGACGTACGGTACGTGCTTCAATCGCGGAAACCTAGACAAATAATACTCGTCTTAGACTCATGTCCAATGACTTTATAAACTTACAACTATGTATACATATGATGATTATATATATATGATGATCAAGTGGGTTTACATATTCTCGTTTACTCATTTTTAGTATTATATGTAGATAACTTTTATACTAGCTTACTAGTTTTACCCATTAACGTGTTTTAAGTCCAATAAACTTATTATAAGTTCTTTAACTTGTTTTAATCCATGTTATACTCATATTATCAGTATCTATGCTTTACAAGTTGGGCCTAAATGGGTTAAGCCCAATAATAAGTTCATAAGTATTTGAGTCCATTTTTGTTGTATTATTAGTCCAATAACGTTAATTTAGTCCGTTAACGTCCGTATGTCCTATAGTTCGGGTTTTATCGGTTTTTACTTGTTATACATGTCTATATATCAGTATATAAGTTTTATAAAGTTTTCATTAGACGGGTCCAACCATCTAAGTTTTATTTAACAAAAACGTTAATTTTACGGCAATAGCCGAAAAAGTCGTAAAAATCATGTTTATAGTTTTATAACTTATAAAACTTAACAAGTTTCCATTTTTATCATTTATACACTTATTTCACCTTTTATATATTTATATAAATAGAATCCATGAGTTAGTGGGTTTTAATTTATATTTTATACATTAAAATTTTGAGTGCTTATATAATATTATTATACTTTTAATTTCCAAAATCTGATTTTTATCTTCACTTTCACCAAAACTGTCATATCTTGAGTTCTATATGGAGATAGAAGCTCAAATTTTTATCACATAAACTACATAATATGTGATACATTTAACTCTTCTATAGCTACTGTTGAATCATTTTCTAAAAATCGTCCAAAACAGTAACCTCAGATTTATACCCTAAACTTGTTTTGATCATATCTCACTCATTATTTTGATTCCATTGCATGGCCAACTCTCACATGTGTACAAGACCCATAGCTTACTGTAAATCCATTCTACTTCATCATTTTATCAGTTTACCATATGGTTCTTTACTGTTTTTATACAGCCTATCATTTAAACAAGATTTACCCATTTTTACTTGTAGTTTTTCATCTTTTTATCCATGATTATCAACAACAAATCCCCACATAACATTTTTATCATCATATAATCATCATATACATATACATATACAATAGGAAATAAAATACATGTTTACATAATCAAAATAACAAGAAGATGAGGAGGACAATCTTTATACCACCATGATGATGTAGGTTGATCAAAACATGGATTTTTGATGGAGAAACTTGTGATGCACCAAGACCATCTTCATGACCACCATGCTTCATGAACTCCTTGTGGAAAATCAGCCCCAAGACACCATGAATACTCCTCCTTAGATGTTATAAGCACCACCAATCAATAGAGTTTCAAGAGGGCTTCAACATATATGTAAATAACATAGGCTTTGTGGTTGAATCAAGATCAAAGGTGGTGTTTGATGGTGGAGTAGGGACGGCAAAAAATGAGTGTGAGAGAGAGAGGAGAGTTGTTTTGCATGTGTGAAATGAGAGTGTGTGGTTTTGGTAGCTAGTTTTGTGGGATGGTAAGCTTAAGTTGTAAGCAAAGGACATGTGTAAGCTAAGTTAGCTTACACTTGACACATCAAGTGTGTCATGCACAAGTTAGGCCGGTTTTGGAGTGGGGTGGGACAAGTGTCCCACTTGTCTCATCCCATTTATTTACGGGTACTCCTCGATTCTAGTTTCCTCGATTTGCGTGCCCTCGGGTCATTTTACGAAAAACGTTTTTATAAATTATGAATCAACGGCACAAAACGAATCCAATAAAAATTCTCTCATCAAAAACGGAGTTCGAAAACGTAAATACGTAATCCTAGGGTTTCCGGTTTAGTCGTAAAGGACGTTAAAATAAAATCGTAAGTCCTAATCTCTTCTCGTAAATTTGTGAGTTTATGAACCAACATAAATTTAAAACTCCAAAATAATATTCATGGATAAATTTATTTTCTAAAATGTCGGACTGTCACCAAGGACGGTGTATGTAAACGTAAGCACGTAACGTTGAATCCTCCGGTTTAGACGTAGTCGATGCTACTTCAAGACGTAAATCCAAATTTCTTCCCAAAAATAAGTGAGTTCATATTGTAACATTAAAATAATGTTTTCAAATAAATATTGAGAATAAAATATCAACCATAAATTGACGGATTGTCACACCATGACTTCTTGGTAGAACCAAAAATGATGTCATCAACATAGACTTGAACTAGAATAATATCCTTAGCATTCTTCTTGATGAACAGAATTTTTTCAATGGTCCCTATCCTATATCCATGCTCTAACAGAAAATTGGATAGAGTTGCATACCAGGCCCTTGGAGCTTGATGCAGACCATAAAGTGATTTGATAACCTTGTAGACTCTGTTGGGGAATTTAAGATCTACAAAACTTGGAGGTTGTGAAACATATACCTCCTCTGAAATAGTACCATAAAGAAAGGCACTTTTCACATCCATCTGATAGACTATAAAACCCATATATGATGCAAAGGCCAAAAATAACCTAATGGTTTCTATCCTTGCCACTGGTGAAAAAACCTCATCATAATCTATCCCTTCTTCTTGTCTATAGCCTTTAGCAACAAGTCTTGCCTTGTTCCTCGCAACAACTCCTCTTTCATCCTTCTTGTTCCTGAGAACCCACCTAGTACCAATTACTCTCTTTCCTGAGGGAAGATCCACAAAAATCCAAACCTTTTGTAGCTCAAATTGTGTTAATTCTTCTTGCATGGCATCTACCCAACTTTCTTCATCAAGAGCCTGAGAAATGTTTTTGGGCTCTACTTGTGATAAGAAACAGGCAAACAAACAATGTTGAGTATCTTTATGATTAGTTCTCTGCTGTTGTTTGACATAACTCACAAGTGCATGAGTTTCAGTATTGGTTTGAATTTTGTCTTCTGGTTTGTACAACAGACTTGGGATCTCCAATGATCTGTGTAGTAGGATGGTTGTTTTTGACTCTATGAGTGGGAATAGAACTGACTGGAATTTCTGTTTCCAAATTGTTGAAATCAGTTACTGAACCCTGCTCATCATAGGAAGCTTTGGAGAAGATTCCTTCAGCTGGACTAGCATACACGTCTTCATCGTCCATAGCTTGTAAAATATCTTCTAATGAATCAGCAGACTTTGCAGATTTTGACTTAGCAGTACTTGTAGATGAAGTACCTCTAGGTGTAGTATGTATTGCTGAGTGATGTGACTCAAAAGATTCTTCTCCTGAATGCTTATTAGCATATGTAGCATTCTTTTCTTGATCTTGAAGCCTCTGAAGCTCTTGGGAGGCTTGATCATTTGTTGATGGCATGGTTTGCTTCTTGGGAGTAGCAGACATGGGAGTAACAGTAGGCATATTGGGTACATAGATATGAACATCATCATCTGATGAAGAAACTTCTTCTTGAGTACCTGCATTAGTTGCACTAGACTCCTCACCCGCATTGTTAGTTTGACAATCCTTTTGCATAGAATAGTAATCCATGGAGGTAGTTAGATAATCTAAATCAAACATCCAAGCATAACCTATTCCTGGTACATTGGGTTTATTTTCTAAGAAATTAACATGGGCATTTTCTTCAACCTTTTTAGATGCCAAATTATAAACCCTATATGCTTTACTTTGCAATGAATATCCTACAAGATATCCTAGATTAGACTTTCCATCAAACTTTCCCAAATGATACTATGGACCCATGACACCCAAAAGGTCTTAAATGACTTATAGTTGGCTTAACACCAGTCAAAAGTTCATAAGGTGTTTTGTTTTGAGGCTTGGCCACTAAGACTCTATTTAACACATAACATACAATATCGATTGCTTCTGCCCAAAAGGTATTTGGCAAAAGAGAATCAACCATCATAGTTCTAGCAGCCTAAATTAGTGTCCTATTCTTCCTTTCAGCTACTCCATTTTATTTTGGAGTCCTAGGATTACTAAATTGTCTCTTAATGCCTTTAGACCTACAGAATTCATCAAATTCAACATTCTTGAATTCTGTCCCATTATCTGTCCTAATGATTAAAACTTGTTTAGTGAACTGCTTTTCAACTAAAGTGATAAAATCTGTAAGTAATTTATTGGTTTCACTCTTAAGAGCTAAAAAGAAAACCCAACTGAATCTACTATAATCATCAGTTATGACTAAACAAAAGGTCTTATGACTAATGCTTCTTACAGAAACTGGACCAAACAAATCCATATGCAAGAGCTGCAAAGGCTTTGTCACAGTATTAACAGTCTTGGTCTTACAAGAGGCTCTATGTTGTTTACCTTTTTGACAAGCAGCACATGTGAAATCATTTTAAAAAGATTTGTTAGGTAACCCTCTAACCAAATTCCTATTCACTAATCTGTTAACATTCTTGAAATTCACATGACCTAACCTTCTATGCCATAAATTAGACTCATCATAAGAAGCCTTAGCTAGCAAACATGTAACACCACCTGTTGGAGTAATAGTATGAAGATTAATGGTGTACATATTTTCTTGCCTGGGTACTTTAAGCAGTACTTGAGATTCTTTAGGCATCTCAAAGTCTTTAGACAGCACCAAGCAGTCTTTGTCTGTGAACAACACCTTGTTCTTCTTATCACACATTTGTGATACAGAAAAGAGATTGAACTCATCCAATTCTTTCACAAAGAACACATCTTCAAATTCCAACTTCCCTGTATTGATTTTTCCTTTTTCCAGTAATTCTACCTTTGCTACCTCCAAAGGCTACTGGTCCTCCTCTGAATTCTTCAAATTCAGCAAGGAAATCTTTGTTTCCTGTCATGTGTCTTGAGCATCCACTATGCACTATACCTTTGTCTTTCAATTCATCAATTAGATGCCCCTGCACATAAACAAAACTTATTAGTTTTTAACAGGGACCCAAGCCACATTTGGCTCGGATCTTGTGGGACCTACACACTTAAGAGTCTGTTCAAAAGCATTTCCAGTAATGCTGCTTTTACTCTTATACTTCATGGTTTCAGCTATGTAGTCAAAGACATAGGGTGACTTTATGTGCTCAGACTTCTTTGCCTTAAATACTGCTTTAGCAGTACTTGATTTAACACATGGTTTTTCTCTTTTAGGAACCCACATTTGCACTGGTTTGTTATTAAACTTACTTCTAGATATTTTGGCTTGTTCAACAACATTCTTAGAAGTCTTGGAGAACTTCGTTTTAACAAACTTGAACCAACAGTACTTGAGCTTGGTCTAGCACTACTTACAGGTCTAGACTTGCCGGTACTTGGTTTACCAGACTTCAAAGGTACTAGACATTGTTTCATAAGTACTGCTCTAGGAACAAAACTTTTGGTAGAGTTATTTTTAACCTGTTTAGCTACCCTTTTTGAGTGATCAAACTTAGGTTTATCATTCTTAAGTTTCTGTTTCCTATTAACCTGTGCATTTTTCCCGTTATTGTTTTTCATGACCTTTTGTGCAGCCTTTTGTTTCACAATTTTATCTTCATGCAAAGTACAATCTTTGATAAAAGGACTTAGACTACCACAAACATAACATCCTTTTCTTCTCAATAAAGACCCAAAACATTGTTTTGACTTAACTTTCTCAAAACCTAACCCACCCCTCTTGGTTTTATTATGTTTTACATCATTATCCAATATCTTGCTAGGAGTTTTTACCTGCTTGGGAGCATAACTAGTCTTAGATTCTTTAGAAACAAAATTGTTCATTAAAGGTGGATAAACAATGTTCTTGGTCACAACAGTCTTATCTTGGGACAAAGTACTAGAGTTTGAGGTATTTTTAACCTTTGGTTCTTCTAACTCTATACTTGTATCATTACTAGGGGCATGAAAATTCCTGATAATGGTAGAGGAACTGCCTTCATTCCTTCAGTATATCTATCATTCTCAGGTGTACTATGAGACTCACTAGAACTATCAAAAATCCCCTTTGATAAGTCCTTGTCAGTTAAAGTTATCCCAGGTTGGTCCTCAATATATCCTAGGCCTGACTTATCATAATACCCCATTTGTGAATTAATCAGTTTTCCCAATCCTTTAGAGGACTTTTGCCAATGATTAATCACTTCCCTTTCATTATAAAGACTGGGTTTTAAAGCTTCATTTTCTGCTGACACTTGTCTTTCAAAGGCTATAATTTCCACATCTTTTTCCCTCATTTGAAGAGTTAAAATTCTTATTTTCTCTTCATAGTTTTGTTGACCCTTTTTATACAAAACTATATTTTCTTCTAACTTAGCAACACCCTGTTTAAAAGCATTTAGTTCTACAGTGCATGTGTTGACTTTTTGATATTGTTCCTCTAGTTCTAATTTTAAGCTATTAAATTTAAGAACACAGTCTTTAGAACAAGGATGTACCTTAGTATCTTCATGTGAGAGAGCCATTAAACCAAGCTCTTCTTCTTCTTCATCTTCAGCCCAGTTCACCACTCCATCTATAGTCACCAATGCTTTGGTTCCTTTAGGACTCCTGTTGTTTCCTTTTAGAAAACTTTTAGTTATTCTAGGACTGGTTCTATAGGTGTTCTTAGACTTTTGACTGCTACTCTCAGCTTTGTCTCTAGTGCATTCTCTTGCAAAGTGTCCATTCCTTCTACAGTTATAGCATTCATGTTTGGACTTGTCATATCCTAATGGCTCATTAGGATCAACAGTCATCTTTCTTCCAGTCTTCTTGAAGATCCTGTTAGATCTTACTGACACCATAGCAGCTTGCCATTTAAGATCCATCTCTTCAACATCAACATCATCCATTTGAAACAAGTCATTGAGTGTTAGTCTTGTCCTGTTGTCTTGTCCAGCAAAGAATGAGAAGGCATCATTGTCACTAAACAATGGTGAAGATCTTCCATGTGGATTTTGAGAGACTATGGGGCTGACTTCAGTACTTCGTGGGTAAGTACCGCTTGAAAGTCCCCCAGCGGTATTTGTGAAGTATGTACCGCTGCTTGATCCACTAGCGGTATTATGAAAATAAGTACCGCTATTTCCTTCTGACATAAAAGACAAGTTAGACTTTGTTGTAGCTATTGCTTTGGTCACCTCAATGCCTTTTACATCCATCTCGTATGCTCTAAGATTGTTGTAGAGATGATCAAAAGGAATTGTTTCCAGATCATCTCTTGTGATGAAGTGCATAGCCATTGCTTTCCACTCTTGTGGAACACTCCTTAAGAATTTTAGATTAGCTTCTTCATTAGGAATTACTTGTCCATAAACTGCCAATAGAATAAGCAGCTTACTGAATCTTCCATAGCCACCATGTCTTTCCTCTATACTGGAAATTGAGAAGTTATCAAATTCTTGCTTAAGAACAATCTTCTTCATCTTCTTAGATTTGTCTTTACCTCCAAATCTAAGTTTTATGGCATCCCACATAGCCTTGGCATCCTTATAATGATGAAAGCTAGGTAAGATGTCTTCTGAAAGAGCCATAGCCAAAGCGGTTCTGGCTTTTCTCTCTCTGATCTCTGCTTGTACCTCCTCAGCTGTCACAGCAGGTAGAGCATAACATGTACCGTCAGGCAACCAGTGTAGCTTCTTAGGTGTATTCCCATTCTTGATAACTTGCCACACAATGTGATCTGTGTAATTAAAGTAATGTTCCATCTGCATAGCCCATGTCTCATAATTGCCACCTTTGAGCACTGGGAGTTTGACAGCAGAAAGAGTATGAGAAGGTGTTGTAGTTGTAGAAGTAGCTACAGCATTCACGGCTTGAACATCTTGTGCTGGTGCAGGATGCACAACTTGTGGTTGTCCCTGTGGTATTGGATCAGGATTTGGAACATCATCCAAGTGAGCATCATCACCATGTTGAGACATTGAGTTTTGGTATGAGTGGAGTGTATGGGGTTGTGTTCTTCTTTTTTTAGAGTTTTGAAACAAAGTATATTGAAGTTCGTTTCTCTCGGTTCTTGACCAATTGAAATTCCTAAAAATCTCAAGTTTATGATTGTTCTTGGTTGATAGGGTTTTTTGGATATTCTATGTCTATTTCACACAACAAGTAAAAATGGTGAAAAATATTAAGCTATTTATCCGTAAAACACTTAGCAATTACCAAATTTTATTCACAAAAGGACAAAATATAAAAACATGAAAGTAAAGTGCTCAAATTGTAAAGTAAATGAAACTACAAAGCTTGAAATGTAAAGTTTAGAAAGTAAAAGGACCAAAAGTGAAAATTTTAACCAACTAACAAAATGTCTAACTGAAAATGACAAGTAACATAAAGTTAAAGTGTCTAACTATGCAAACCCTAATTAATTACACAATTAGCTATAATTACAAACAGTGACAATCTACAAGGACCAATATGCAAATAATGGGAACTTTATATCAAAAACGGGCTCAACCCAAGAATAAGCTCGTTTAAGCTCAAATCAAAAGCTTATTCAAAAATTCTTTTTACAAACGTTTTTAAATAAAAAATTAGCTAGGGAAAGTAAAGCTCATAAGCTGTGGTGACCTAAATCTCTCAAACAGATTATCCAATAAGCTCCTAATAAGCTCAAATGGAATCCAAATAAGCACAACTTAAATTTTAAGTCCAAACTTGTTAAGCAGCTTATTAAAAGTAGGGAATGTCTTTTATTTTTTAAAATGGTCAAAAGAATAAGCAGGAAAATGGAATAAGCAAAAACGTAGCTTATTTGACCAAGTTTGACCAAATTGTGAAAAAGCTGAAAACTTCCAAAATTACTCAATACAAGTTTCTAAACAAGTTTATGAAAGAAAATAACCAGATTTGTGAAGTGGAAATTGCTATACAGGAAAACAGTCCAACTTTAACATCGGAAACTTGCATTTGCTAACCAGCTTATTGAAAAGCTGAATTCTAGCTTAATTCTGAAAACTGTAGAAATTCCTTGCACATGCTTAAACCTTGGATGTTAAGCTTCAATTAAAAACTGGTTTCAAGCTATTTGGTTAAGTATTGAATAAATTTCATAGAATTGAAAAGAGCTAGTTTCTGAATAAAAGTGAACTCAGACTTTGACCCAAACTTTTTCTCAACCATTTGCCTTTTTGACCTTAGCTTTGACTTAAAAATTGAACAAAACTGCACCTACTGGTTTACTGGACGTGGATGAACAAGACTCAACAAGATTAACCAACTTGTTTTACAAAAACTATGCAGATCCAAACACTAGTTATCAAGACTGATGAACTTTTTATGAAGAAATTTTTAGTAAATGGTTGAACCAGACTTTGACTTGTATCAGAACATGTTCAAGTAGTAAAACGAGTAGTAAATGTACCAATAACGTCCTTGTTCAAACACTAACACACAAATAACACTCAAATGGTCTTGACTGATGAAAACAAGATGAAATCAAGTAAAAACAGGTTTAAAGGCTACAAGACTACTCAAGAGCTATCAAATCATTCAAGATTACACTAAAACAAGTTCTAACACATGATCATAATAGCACAGATAGTTTACACTAGAAATTGAGCATGCAATCTTCAATTGAGTGGAAATTAAAACAGAACTTGACAAACTTTTTGCTAAAGGCCTCCTTTGATGGAGTAGATAGGCACTGAGCCTTCTAGAAATCTGCACTAGAACACAATTACACCATTATTAACCAATCAACCATCTACAATCATCATTTCTAATCAAAATCAACCCAAAATCAGCTACAAACTTCAGTACAGCTACTAGGAGGAACTGGATCAAACTAAACAGGAACAGGTACTCACAAAGCTTCCATTGATCAATTGTGATCAATGGAAACTATCAAGAACAGTAGTAGGAGTAACAGTATGAAGTGAACAATAAGAAGATTGAAGGGAATTTGAGTGAATTTTATTGAATTGAGTAAAGTCTGTTACAAAAGGAAGGTAAAGCTGTTATAACTACTAAAAGACTCAAGAGGTTGTCAATCTCTTGAGTTGTTAACTACTTTCTAACTGAATTGAAGAAGAAAAGACAAGTGTGTGTGTTTTTCATACTTTCTACGTTACAACAAATGAGACCTATCCTCTCTATTTATAGACTTGAAATGAAGTGTAGGGGCCGTCAATGATGTGTTGCCACCAATCAAATACTGCCATGTGTCATAAATTTGATAATTGAAACTAGCCGTTGAAAGCTTGAATTTGGGTGTTACTTTTTGGTTGACTTTCAGGCTGATTGAGTGAGTGGGTTGAAATCCTTGCTTGAAAACGATCACTTTTCATGTATAAAACTTTTTATGAAATGTAATATAACTCTTTGTTCGATATGGGCTGTGGTGTTGAAGAAGACACCACGTGGAGTTCTTTGATTGGATCTCTTGCCCTCACACGGATTATTATCCATTTCCTCAAATTCTATTGGTGGATCAGTAAAAGTGGGGATTGGTCAGTTATTAATTAGAGAGATAATAAGTGGGGTTGAGTTGGAAATCCGAGTAGAGTTAATTCTTTTTTCTCATTGGTTGGTTTGCAAGCACATGGACCAAGCTTCATATTAACTTCCAAAAATGGCAGTTTTAGCCCCTTGACTTTGGCAGTTTAATGTTTTGAGCTAATATCTTCATTCTTACGGCAAAATCAGTCCTTTCACTTGCATACTTGAATATTTGAGCCCTTATGACTTGGTTGACTTGAGAATTGACCAGGTTTGACTTGAATCTTGACTTTGTCCAAATTGCACTTTAGCCCCTCAAGTTTAGAATGTTGTCAAGATAGGTCCTTCATCTTTAAAGTCTTGTCATTAAGCATCCTTCTTGTCTTTTTCATCACAAATAAGCTTGATTTCTTCTTGTTTGCTTGAAAATGTATCCTTGTTACCTATTGAAGCACAAACATAAAACACACCACAAAATTCTGCTTTATAGCACAAAGGTTAGGTATTTTCCATGTGTTTTAGGGTGATTTATTGATTAATTGATATGAGATTTAACTCATATCAAATCTCCTACACTTGAACATTGCCATGACCTCATGCAATGCTATATTTTAAAGCACAATTTTATATTTTCCTCATAATTAACCCACCTTGGCCAAAATGGAATGCTATTACACTACTCTACTCTATATGATGCATGATTTTGATTTTGTACAATGCAATGCAAAGAAAACAATTCTATTTATATATTTTTGAATTTTCTTGAAATGGTTTTGATGGAAAAACTCATAAAGAAATCAATGACTTAAATTAGGGCTTTGGTACCATGGACACTTATCACCCTCAAGTGTCGCTTTCCCCATACCAAGCTTAAAAATAGGATCATTGTATTCACAAGTAAAAGGTGCATCAACTTATTCATGACAATTAAATGTGGAACCGGTTATTATTTGAGCAAATTGCTTTTGGGTAAATTTGTCATAATTTGAAGTGTGAAATATAAGAAATGCAAAATCCAAAAATAAGGAAGCACGGTTTTAATCCTAAGTAATCGTCTCATCCATTACTTGAAAAACCGCTCACAATTAATATAAGTCCGTTTCAAGAGTAATAAGTCGTTCGCCTTATGTGTAAAATCCTCATGCCATGCATTAATAAGTAGCTACACACTCGCTAAGGAAAGAAAAATAAAACTCACGCAATAATTTACATCCTCTGCCTTTTTTGAGACTTTGGATCTTCAATCCCGCAACCCGTCAAGGTAATATTGGATTGGAGCAACTACTAAATCCCCGCAACCCGTCAAGGTAATATTAGAATCTAATAGTTACTATAATTAACACTTCACTGCCCCTCTTGGGAGTCTTGTATAATTATTTTTCTTTTCTTTTCTTTTCTTTTTCTCTTTTTTTTTCTAGCCACTCATTTTTTTTGTAAGCCGCTCTTATTTTTCTTTATTCCTCACAATTAAATTTGAAAAGAATAAAAGGGAAAACACCCGCTAAATATTAAGCATGACATAAGTCTAGTACACATAAAACGTTCTAACTTAGAATCATAAAACATACTTATACCAACCGTGAATGATTAGTCAAAAATGCATAAGAGATTACAAACCGATTAAAACCGTTCTTGATTATTTATTAACATATATACATGCGAAGAAAATAGAGGTAAAGAAGAGAAGGGTTTAGCCACAAGTAATTATCATGAAGTTTATCTAGCCCTTTTATACTTGCTTCAACTCTATCATTTCCCATTCTCCACAAATTTAAAATCTCAAATAATGAGATTGGTGGATGATTAGCCTAATAGACCAATGAAGGACTACATGGTTAAGGATACTAGCTAGAGAATACTAAAATAAGCAAACTCGGGTTGAGTCAAAGTATCCATGGCGGGCCTAATATGTCAAAGAAGTTAAATTTGTTAAACCATACCCTTTATTATATTTTTTTTCTTCTTTTTATATATTTTTGATGAAAAATAAAAGAAAAAATATATACAATGCAAATGTGTTATGCAAATAAAAAATGATTAATGGAAAATTTATGAATGCATATTTTTTGTGGCCAAAGTAGATCAAAAATTTGAAAAAAATGTTTGAAAAATTAATTTCTATGTTATCATGAAGGTCAATGACAAAGTCTAGGTAAGGTCACTTCGATAGAAGACCCCCTACACTTAAGCTAAACATTGCCCTTAATGTTTAAGAGAATGGAAGTATAAACTTCCCCTACACTTATGACAATGAATAGACTTTGCTTAACCAAAGCTAAGGAAAGATCAACTATAGTGAATTGATTTTTTAAGCACAATATGTCTATGAAAAATCACAATAGTAACGAAGTGAATCGGATACACAGGCCTCCTCCATAAGCTACAAAGCACATGATGAGTGAGCAACCCGTCAAACAACATGAAGACAAAAGAAGGTCTCCCCTACACTTCTCATCAACTCTCCATCCTTATTTCTAACCTACAACACTCTAAGTCTAAAACTTCTAAACCTAGTTATTCAAGCTTGATTTAAGGAGTCTCTAACTTGACTCTTCCCACACTTAAAAGTGTCTAAAACCTATCATGGAGAATAAAAGTTTTCCCTTTTTAAGAAAAATCTCCATGATGAGGTAAAACAAGTTTTCAATTATCAAAACTCCATAAATATCCCCCGGGATCAAATACATAATTACCATCCCACTTATAACATAATCAACAACTAACTTCCCAAGCAATGGTGAAAAAGGTGAGGTGTGGTTCTCCAACATGGTTTCCCATATGTTCTTCAAAAGGTGATAAGGTGATACTCTTAAATCTTGCACAAGTTGTCCTTTTGTTGCATCAGGCGGATATAGAGATGGTTTAGCAAGCTCTATACCAGGATCAAAAGTCCGTTCCTTGATGGGAAAACAACAAGTGTTGGTTGCCTTAGAAGATTCTCCCTTGTAAGTCACATGGTGAGAGAAAATTTGTGGAGAAATGGGTAACAACAAGCTCTTGGAAAAAACTATCATGACTTGTTTTCCTTTATCACTTTGAAAGGTTGAGGGTGACAAGGAAGAAGGTAAAGGATCTTCATGCAATAGAGATTCTAGAAAAAGTATGTCCCCCTCCTCATCAACATATCCAAGATTGTACTCCAAAGGTATATCAACCTCTAAAAACTCATCACTCTCATCCATGATAGAATCCTCCTCATCACCATAAACATCATCCATTGGTCTATCAAAGATTGGTGATTCCTCAAAACTCAAGGAAGTGTGATCATCAACAAATGGAGAGTCACAAGTGGAGAGCTCATCATCACTATAAGCATCATATGTTCGTGTATCACAAAGAAGATATTCATTATCACTAAGATCCTCATTGATGTCTTCATAATGGTGGAAAAGTGGGTTATCATATGAGGTTTCAAAGAGAGGATTGGAATAAATCACAAAATCACCAAAGTTAAGCTCTTGAGGTTCATGAAAATCCAAGGATGAAGTAATGGAAGCAATGGTCTCAACATGAGGAAGGTCATAATCTCTACTTGAGCAAGCTTCATAAAAATATTCATCACAAACTTCATCAAGGATATCATCTTGAGTTTCCTCCTCATTTACAACATCAATATGCTTCACCGCTTCGGGCTCATTAGACCTCTTTGACAACTTTCCCATGTTAAACACAACTCTTTCATCTCCTACCCTCATTGTAAGTTCACCCTCCGCCACATCTATTAGAGTTCGACCCGTTCTCAAAAATGGCCTACCAACAATCAAAGGAACTCTCGGATCCATATCATAATCAACCACCACAAAGTCCGTGAGAAAGGTAAATCTATCAACCCCAACAAAAACATCCTCCGCAATTCCCACCGGATAAGCTATAGTACGGTTGGCCAACTCAAGAGTCATCTTAGGAGTGAGCTCAGGAAGTGAAAGTCTCTTCCAAACCGATAATGGCATGAGATTTATGCTTGCTCCTAAATCCGCTAATGCCATGCAATTTTCCACCCCCAGGAAATTGCAAGGAATCAAAAACCTCCTCGGATCTCCAAGCTTAGTAGGCAACTTCTTAAGCAAAACCGCGGAACAATTTTTATTCAAGGAAGCATTAGGAAAATCCATCAATTTCTCCTTGTTAGAAAGTAATTCCTTGATCATCTTAGCAAACTTAGGCATATTGGATAAGGCTTCCGCAAAGGAGATGTTTATGTTAAGTTGCTTGAACATCCTCAAAAGGTTTGAGACTTGTATATCATCCTTGTTCTTAAGCTTTTCCTTTCTCAATCTTGATAGGTAAGGGAGACTTGGTTTTGGTTGTGGTTGAGTGGATGATGAAGGATTTTCCTTGTTGGTTTCTTCATGAGTAGGTGTGGAAGGTAAAGGAGAAGTGGGAGAACTTGAGGATGGTGAACTAGATGTAGAAGACTTTTCACAAGATGGAATCATAGTAGGTGTCACCAAAGTAGTTTTGGGTGGTGAAGGATCATGAGTTTTCTTCCCACTTCTTGTTGTGATAGCATTGACATTGGCCCTCGGGTTTGTTTGTGTGTTAGAAGGAAGAGCCCCTTGTGGCCTTTGATTTAAAAGCATCATAAACTTTTTGTTTGTTTCCTCATGCATTTCCCTCATTCTTTTCTCATTAGCTTGGAACCTCCTTTCATTCTCTTGATTCGTTTTGTGAAGAAGCTCAATGGTGTTATAATCATGTGGCACATTCCCTTGAAAACCTTGGGGTTGGAAAGGTGGAGGTTGATTATAAAACCCTTGGTTGTTGCCTTGAAAAGTGTTTCCTTGAATTTGAAAAGTGTTTGGTGCTCTATAGTTGTTCCCTTGATATTGTGGCCTTGGCCATTGGTTCCTTTGTAAAAATTGAGGAGAATTGTGTTGTATTTGGGTGGGTGGTTGGGGTGGGAAACCGGGTGGGGCAAGGTAATTTTGTGATTTGTAGGAGAGATTGTTTTGATTATTATTTGGTTTGAAATGCTCTCTATGTTCTTCTTGGTAGGAATAACATTCACTTTGATAACCTTGCACCTTATCACATTGTTGAAAAGAATGTGGACCTCCACAAGTCTCACATGAAAGAGC
This sequence comes from Glebionis coronaria, assembly GCA_025667525.1. Lineage (NCBI taxonomy): Eukaryota > Viridiplantae > Streptophyta > Magnoliopsida > Asterales > Asteraceae > Glebionis > Glebionis coronaria. The sequence continues at coordinate 627,363,118 of CM046874.1, read as the reverse complement.
AATAGCATTCACATCATTGGTGGAATTCTTGTTCAAAGAGAGTTCACAAAATTTTATGAGTGTGTTGGTCATAGTATCAAGCTTTTGAGAGATCATTTTTTCCATTTGAGGAGTAACACTTTCTTGCATCACATGGACTCTTTCATCAAATTGTGTATTGGTTTGCACCATTGATTTGGTCTCAATAATATCCCAAGCTTCTTGAATGGATTTAGAAAGAATATTTCCACCCGCGGAAGAGTTGAGTGCATCTTGGTGGTGTGGTCTTAATCCATTATAGAAAGTGTTGATTTGGTGAACCTTATTGAATTCATGATTTGGGCATTTTCTCAACAACTCCTTGAACTCCTCCCATGCATCACTAAAGGTTTGGCTAGGTTTTTGTTGAAATCCAATAATTAGGTTCCTCAAAGCCGTGGTCTTAGATGGGGGAAAGAACTTATTCAAAAACTTCTTAGTGAAATCATCCCAAGTAGTAATGCTCTTAGGTGGTTGTGTATCAAGCCAATACTTAGCACTTCCCTCTAGTGAAAATTGGATCAAGATTAACTTAATGGCATCATGGGGAACTCCATTGTACTTAATTGTGTTGCAAAGAGATAGAAACTTCTTAATATGATCGTGTGGATTATCACTAGGTCTCCTCAAAAATGGTGTGTTTGAAACCAAGGTAATCATAGATGTCTTAAGCTCAAAGGTATTGGCAGGAATCTCGGGTATCACAATAGCATCGGCATATCCTTGCACATTGGATTGCAAGTGCTCCATCAAAGGTCGAGTGTCAACGCCGGCATGGCTTCTTGTTGTGTGTGGATCAAAGCACGATTCTCGGGATCGGCTTGATGGACGGTGGTGTTTTTACTCTTTCTCTTTTTCTTCCTTTTGGGAGGAAGGGGTTGTACACCAAATGGTATTTGTGCACGCCCGCGAGTGAGCATGCAACTCAATACAATGAGTGAGAGAGAAGCTCTCTGATGTAGTGCTTTTGCAACCCTTTAGGAAAAGAGAGGCAAAGTAGTGGTAAGCGTTAAGTGTCGGTTTAGGAAAACCGAGCACTAATGACCAAACAAGTTCGTTTCCCAAGGAGGCAAGTGCGTTGTGTGTTGAATTGATATTGATTTGTGATTATATGATTGATAAAGAAATGGGATTAGAAGAGAAAGACGGTTACGAAAACGAATTAAACTACGACGAAAAAGGCGAACACGTAAAGTCGTAAATAGTACAAAAATTAAAATTTTAACCTAAAAATTCCTAAAAATTACTAAAAATCCCCAATAATATTTGAAGAGTTTACAAAAAATCCAAACTTGCTAAAACCTTTTAATTAATTAGATAATGACTTTTTAATGCTAATTAAAGCCTTAAAAATCACTTTTAATTATTAAAAGGCCTAAAACAAGATCTTATAGTTTGTAAACCTAAAAAATGTTCTAATTAAGCTAAAAAATATTTTTAAAAATTTTAAAACCAAATTAAACTATTTTTAAACACTTAAAAACTATTAAAATCACTTAAATCTTAAATTAATTCTAGAAATTAACTAAAAAGTCTTAAAAATATTTGGAAAGTGAAAAAACTCCTAATTAAGTGTCCTTAACCTAGGAAAAATGTAAAAACTAAAAAAAATAAAACTTCAATTTTTAATAATAAAATAATATTAAAATAATCAAAAAAATTCAAAGTTCATAAATAAAATCTAAAAAATTACCAAAAATCTAGAATATTGTAACTAAGACAAAAATGCAATTAAAATTTTCTGAAACCTATTTAATAATTTAATATTAAATTTTAAATTTAGCTAAAAACCCTAAATTCCTATAAAATCAAAAATAAGCTAAATTGAAAACTTAATTAGCTGTAAACCTCAAAAATATGATTAAAAACCTAAAAACAATTTTTCCAGATTTTTAATATACCTTTTTCTATTTTTTTTATGACTTTTCAAAATTTAAATTAAAAAATAATCCTAGAAAAATAATTAATAATGGAAAAAATAAACTTTTTGGACAGAAAAGTCCTAAAACCTAATTCAAACCTAAGAAAAATGCTAATTGGTAAAAACCTCAATGAAATAAGCCAGAAAAAGCTTATTAAAAAGCTGTTATGTAAATAAGCCACCAAACAAGCACACCTTAAATAGATTTTGAAATGAACTCTATCAGTCAAAGTCCCTAGGGCGCAATGGTTAACACGTTTGGTTGTGGGAGGAGTGGCGCAGGTTCGAGTCCTGGCCACGTCCTTTTTGGTATTTTTATTTTTATTTTTTTATTTTTTTACTTTAATAACACAATCCAGTGACCTTTTTAATCACAAAAACTCAAGTACAAACCCAATTCAAACAAGATTAAGTCAATCTGGACCAAAAAAACGTGCTCAGTTCTCCTTTGTTTCTAATGAACACAAGTGATATTCTTCACTTGTGCAGTTTAAAGACAAGAGGGCTTGTCTTGTGATTTTGGTGGTGATTTTGGTGGATAACAGGCACCCTTATACTCCTTTTGAGTATAAGGAGTCAAGAAAAACACAAAACAAGCAAGATCAAACTCAAATCAAGCACAATGGACCAAAGAAAAGTTACTAATATGCATACTCAATGTCTGGGGGTGTTTACTGATTTTATATGCACACAAGTGAAATTCAATGGCTAATATCTTGCATATAGTCAAACCAAATGGCATACAAGCAATCAAAAACCCTAAAATGACCTACAATCTAACAACCAACAAGATTAGACAGCAAAATTCCTCACAAAATCAGACACAAAAGCAGTTTTCTGATTTTAGGCTATGTTTTCAATATTTAGTATGCAATCTTGCTTAAAAACCTCCCAAACTGAAAAATAAACCAACCTATAACCTAATGACAAGCAAATGAGTGATTATAACAGGATTTAACACACAAATTTCCAAAGAAGCTCAGATAAATATGCAAATCCAAACACCCCTTTAAATTGACTGAAATCAAAATTTTCAAAGCAACTCTTAACAAAACTCAATCAAATCAAATCTAAGCTATCTAAACATGCATACAATACCTATATAAGCAGTTTTAAGCATTCAAACATACACTTAACAACTTAACATGCAGAATCACATAAAGCACATAATTTTTTCAGAAAACTAAAAAATGAAATGAGAAACAAGGAGCTACCTTAAGGGACCTACATCCAGGTCCCTTAGTGGTTGCTTAACCACCTCCAATAGGCTGGGGCCTATGCAGAACTTTGTTGAGATGCTGATGAAGTTTTACTTAACAAAAATGGATGAAAAATGGTCCTTGTTTAGAACCTGCTAAGATCAAACCACAACAACAAGAGTGACCTGGTATGAGAGCCAATAAGCTATAAGAATGACTTATAGACAAGTCTCCTTATAGCTTATAGCTTTTTAAATGAAACAGTGATGTTAAAAATAAGCAAAAAGGTTTTTTTACCTCACTTTGCCCTTTTTACCCAAACCTTTATACCCACTACACCTTGATATCTCCAAGATATCAGGGTGATATGGTCATATACAAGCTTGAATATAAGAAGCTTATGTGGTTTAACAACCTTTCTAAAAAGAAAACGTATTTAAGAACTTAAAAAGAAAACTTGAAAATCAGAAACTTGAAATGCCTTTTTAAAAGAAATATTTCAAACCAAACACAACATGAAAATATAAAAGGTACTCAATCTTTCTCATCAACAACACTTAAACCATTTTCATTCATTAAAAACTGGATTTACAAAGCTGTGAAAAAGGAGAAAAATTAAGAACAGAAAAAATGAAAGTCCTATAAGGCCTTTATATAATAGGCTCACAAATGACTCTAGAACTGATAAGAAGCTAAAACCCTAATGACTTGAACTTCCCAACTTGCCCTTGGACGAATTTTGAATTTTCAGCCAAAAAGTTATGCCATGTGATGATTCTTGTTTGTTTGTGAGATGCCAGCAGTGGAGAAGAGATCTTGGACGTCCATTTTGCTTGGAGAGGTGAGTAACCATATTAGGACCCTTGGATGTCTGTTTCCCTTTGTTTTTTTAGCCAAATCATGTGCAGGGGACCATTGGGTGGGGCAGTAGGGTGAGAGTGATAGGTTTTTGGGGAATGGGTTTTGGTGAGGATGAGTGTAATTAGTGATCTGGAGGTAATTAAGCATTTTCCCTTTGTTTTGATTGATGTTCATACTGGGAAAATTTTAGGGTTTAAGGGTGTATTAGGGAGAGTTTAATCCGGTTTGGGATTAAGGTTAATTTAAAAATGTGTTTGGGAGGGAAGGGATTAAATAATCAGATTTGATTATTTAAGTTGGGTGGGAATCTGACGTGGGGAGGAGGTGGTTTGTGATTGGTTAATGGGTGTGAGTGGGTGAGGTGTCAAGCAGGGAGTGGAGGGTGAGAGTTTGTTTGTCTGGCAGGAATGGCCCCTTACTTTTCAAACTTTGTTCAAGTTGTTTTAAATGGGTATCAACGCCTAAATAACACATGACAACTTTTGGGCAGTTGTCATTTTTGGCACAAATACTTCCAAACTTGAAACAAGGACCAAACATGCAATTTCTTCATTCTTCAAGGACTGTTCTTGACATGTCTTCATACTTTAAGGCTTTGACTTGTTTGTTGACTTCTTGGAGGACCATTATTGACAATTTAGTTTTGTTGAGGGACTAAATTTGCCAATTCTTCAAAGTTAAGGGTCCTTTTTGTAATTTTGACAAACTATAGGGACCAAACTTGTAATTATGAAGATACAAGGGTATAAAGTATCAATTCTTCAAACTTGGAGGACCAATCTTCATAAGTCTTCAAATCTTCAAGGACTTTCTTTGGAAAATTCTTCATTAGGGCTTGGTTCATCGTGCGGCTTCGTTTCCCGTGTTCGTTTTTGATTGATTCTTGTGATCTTTTGTCATTTTCTCAATATCCGTACCTAAAATACACAAGCAACAAACACAAGCATATATTTGGGTATTTTGATGATATTTAATGCATTTTAAGCCCAATTTGGACGATGAGACTATGTATAAAAGCAGTCTCATCACTCCCCCATACTAAACCATTGCCGTGCCCTCACGCAATGCTAGAATAAAGTATCATAGCATCTCCAAAATTCATTTTTATTCACTTTATTGAAATAATAAACTAGCTAGACTACCACTATTACTACTACTTACGTTTTAGACATAATGTATGATTTTCATCGCAAAATGGGACGTTTAGGTTCATAGAATAAGAACACGTGAATGCTTCGTTAGAAATAATTTCGTCGTCCTCGATTTTCACTCCAATTCCATGCCAAGCGTGCAACGAGATCATTGTCATTATAAGTTAGTAATGCTAACACTACTCATATGCCCTAATCACGTACTTATCCTCCCATTATTCGTAAGTTGTATCTCTTATATTTTATTTTGTCTTGAATGTTTCACGAGGATACATTGTTTGACTTATGCGATAATAGAGATTTAGGTCTAAAAATAGAGTCCTAACGGTGTAACTAAGACCATCAAATCAATAACCCCTCCCAATAGACAACGATGTTAAAAAATTAAGTTGACAAGAAGAATCGATAAACACGGTTTTATAAGGGTTTTGAACATGAGACTTATTACCAAGACTTTTATATGCCCCCTAACGGAAGGGCCTTATTATCTTTGGTTTACCTCCATCTTTTATTCAACTTCGCCATGAAGCTTTTATTATGACTTCGGTCTTGCCTTGCCTTTTATTATCCGCCTCATCGGTGGTTTTATTAGCCAAAGACGTATATCCTCACGCTAAAGCGAATTTTGGATCTTTAAAGCTTCGAAGATTAAGGCTTGATTCACTTTCAATTTTTGCATAGATTTTAGGCCTTGTGGGGCTTCAAATTGTTTGCTAGATTTAGGTGAGTGATGAGACTGCAATTATACATAGTCTCATCGTCCAAATTGGGCTTAAAACGCTTAATATATCATCAAAATACCCAAAAATATGCCTGTGTTTGTTCATTGTGTATTTCAGGTACGGATATTGTGAATTCACCTAAAGATTACAAGAATCAAGCAAAAACGAACACGGGAAACGAAGCCACACAAAGAACCGGACCCGAACGATGAATTTCCAAAAATGTCCTTGAAGAAATGAAGATGTACAAGAAAGGTCCCTCAACTTTAAAGAAATGACACTTTATACCCTTTTAAATCTCAAGATACATGTTTGGTCCCTAAAGTTTCATTAATGTCCAAGAATGACCCTTGAAGTTCAAAGATATGACAAATATAGTCCTTTTCCAAGTTATATGAAGATACAAGGACTAAAAGTGACAAAGGTTCAAAGTAATTTACAAAGGAGTTTGGCAGCTTTAGTTTGCTAATACCAGAGGGACCAAATGTGACGAATTGCAAAGTTTAAACTGAATTTTAGTAGAAAACATAAAGTGTTTACTCAAATCAAATTAGACATCTCTGCTAAGAACCCTAATCCCTAACCCAGTAACAATCAAACTCGAATCAAAGGGTAAATTACAATTACTTTTGATAAAGTATTATTCATCACACCATAAACCAACCCATGTGCCATTTTCAGTTGCCAGCTCACCATTTGGGTCCTCACAAGTCACGGGTTTCATTTTTTTCTGACTACATTGACTCAATGGAGGGATTTGATCATATTGCTTGTTGCCCACAACAAATCAACCATCCAGATTACATGGAAACTTCAAGAAGGCAGCATCTAAAATGGCATATTCCAAGATCCAAGGGCAATTGTGGAAAGAGGAGGACGTTTTAGGGCTAGGGTTTTGATCATCTCACATGTATAAATAGCTTAGCTTTGTAGTTTATCAGTTTTTTGTTCCAATTTTTATCAAGATTTTGTATGATACGAATCTTTAAATATCAATTGAGTTCCACCTTTATTTACCTTGCAATTTACCTTTGAATGCACTTTAAATTTCCGTCACTTTAAATTCTTGCAAATTTACCTTTCTTGCATTATCTTTTAATTTCTCAAAAGTTTTAAATCCTACCCATTCACTGTAGCATAAGCCTTTTCATAAGCTGTCCGACAAACAGCTTTTATTAAGGTACTTTGATTCATGGTTTGGAGGTGATACACTGTTGGAAGTCTATTTTGTTCTTGTTACTTCGGTTTGAAGAAAGTCCTTTGGTTCCTTATAAGCTCATAAGCTGATTGGTTAAAGCTCCTTAACAAAGAGTTTATTCAGGAAGTTTATTGAGCTTCGTTGTTGAAGATTTGAAGCCGTGGAGGTTTAGTGTAGATGTTAGAATTGGTTTAAAGAATTCTGGTGTTGGTGTTGATTTGCTTATTTGAATAAGCTGGTTTAGGTGATAAGCTTTGAATCACAAGATGTTTTATAAGCTCTCAAGGCTTGGATTTTGGTTGAGAAGGAACTGAAGTACATGTCACGGTTGAGCTACTGGACTTTCAGTAAGTGTCCCTACATTGTGCTTTACATTTTACTCCTAATAATTTTTGCTATTGCTTATTTTATATACTTGTGTGTAAACGGCTTATTTGCCTATTTTGTTATCCTGCTTGCTTAAGTCTCTGTTTATTTTACTTAATTGATGTTCACTTTATTTTCTTTCTTTTAATCAAGCTTTTCATAGTTTTTTTTTTACTGCTCATTAAATTAGTGTTTGGAATAGGCCTTAGATCTATCATAGGCTTAGGTTTTAGCTTTGGTTCTTATTGCATCTTACACTAGAGGTTAGAGGTAGTTTAGTTTAGCTTTGTTTTCATGCTAAAACTTAAAAAGATACAGAAAAGAGTGTTTTCTGTTTTTTGTCAGTCGAGAATCAGTGGGTTTGAGATATGTGGTTATTGATGTTATTTGTTTTTCTTGGCTGTGCAAATTCATTCGTTATCAGACAAAAATAGATACCATCCAGGACTAGTGGTGTAGAAACCATTTGGGCTGCAAACTGAGTTCATAGGCTGGCAAAAGTGGCCAGGTTTGTGCCATTAACACCAGCAGCCCTTATAGATTCGATTTAAGGTTATAGAGGTTAGGCTTTGGTTAATCAATAGTTCATAGGGTAGTTTAAGTCTCTTTTAAGTTGTTGGGAGATTAGAAGCTCATTAACAGTTTGTAGCTTTAGTAGAAATTGGCCTATAACTGCTCTTTGCACTAGTTCCCATAAGATGTTGCCTCTATTTCCGTTCATTAGTTTTGTTGTAGTTGCACTCATTCATAGTGAATGTTGAATTGTTGGTTTGCTGCTTAATATCTCGGTAGTTATTTGAGTCGCCATTGTAGTTGTATTAGTCATTTTCAATAGACATGTTAGTTACTGTTAGGAATAGCTTTATACTAGTTTAGTTACAACTCATATTGTCATTAGTTACTGTTAAAGTTTGTCATTATCAAATTGAATATAGTGGCTGTCGAAGTGTATTTTCTGTCATAGGCTTGCTGTTGAGAGTTGGGGTTGTCAAAAACGTTTGATATCAAATAGCTTTACCTGTTTTAGATGTTCTCTTATGTTAATTTAGTATTTTGACTTGTATCTGCTGTATTGTTAGTCACAGAAAATGACATCTCAAAAAGTTAAAAGAAAACTAAATTGACATAAGCAGGTTTCGAACTCCCAGACTTGAGACAGTAAACAAACACAACATAACACCCCACAACCATCTGCTCTGGGAGAGTTTTTTGTTATAAGTTACAGTTTATTTTCTTTTAAACTCTCTTTTTTTTATTTCCTAAAAAAGAAAAACAAAAATACAAGAGAAAGGCCACAGTGGGGCTCGAACCTGTGACCCCCAGCTCAACAGCCAAGCGCCTCAACCAACTGCTCTACACTTTCTTTTTGTGTTCATTTGCATAATCTTGGCTTTATACTCTTTGTGTTTTTACATTGTTTTTGCTTATAAGCTCATTCAAGCTTATTGGCAGCTTATATGTAGCTGATTTTTACATCTTGTATTTTTCTTGTAAACTCTACATCTTTATCTATCTTCTATAATTTTTTAGGGATTTTATAAAATCGTTTAGTATTTTTTATGCATTTTTTAGATTAAATTCGTTTTTAATTCATAAATAAATATTTAAAAGTCAAAAAAATATAAGTCTTTTTCTGAAAATTTTCTTCTTTCATATAGGATGTAGGAAAAATAAATTGGTTTTCGTAAAGTTTAGATTTTGGTATTTTGCTTTAATATCGCGTTTTTTTGTTTTTGTACTATTTTCGTTCAAATTCGTAAAGTTGTTTTTTAGCCCATTTGTTTTACATAAAATAATTTGTATTATCCTTTTTAAGTTTATAAAGTTTATTTTTATTTAATTTTTCAAATAAGTTTTTATTTTGTCTTTTTCTTAGCTAGTTTTATTTTTAGATTTTTTTTAATTAAATTTAAAAATTAATTTAAATTAATTTAAAAGTTTTCAATTTTTTTGGTATGCGTAGTTTTCTTAGTTAGACTTTTTAGGTGTTTTTAGTAATTTTTAATTATTTTTTAGGTGAAATTTTTCGTTGGGTCGCGTTTTTCCATTTGTACGTTTAGGCGTTTTCGACCGTTTTGAGCGTAACTCGTCTCCTTTTTCTCTTTTTTTCGTCTTTCCAAAAACGTAATCTCTCAATTAAATACGTCTATAATTTTTGGCTTAAACACCATACCTCCACCGAGAACGAACTCGATTTGTCGGTATTTGCGTTTTTCACAAAACGTAATTACTAATACTTGCTACGACTTTGGTTTTTGCTTTCTTTTTCCTAAAAGATAGTAAACGACTAAAATTTACAACATCATTTTGGCGCCGCTGCCGGGGAGGTGTGTTTAGCCATATTTACTTATCGTGTTTATTTGAGTGTTTACGTTTTTATCGTAAATACTTCTTTTTATTTTTCTATACTATTAGCCATACAAATAAAAAGTGTTAAATAGAACTCTATTAACACAAAATTGTTTTCTCGTTTTTATTGTGCATAATATATTGTATTTACGTAGAACAATTAACACACAATAATTATCCAAATACGCGAGAAATCTCACCTCAATAGTTGAGCGTTCCGGTCACTATTGTTGTATCGAATTCAAACGAAATCAAAGGCAAAATAGATAAATACTCTTAATTGGTTTAATCTCGATAAATACAAACTATAAGGTGGGTATAAGGCGGTTGTATTTCACGACCTAAGGAAAAAAGGCTCTTAAGTGCTTCGCGCTGCCTCGTTTTCTCCGCTCGCTTGTGCGTATTTTGAAAGTGACGATTAATTAGGGGTTTGCCACATCAAGTATTATTAATCTATTTTTGTGAGTTTTAATTATTGAACCTCGAAACGTTTTGGCGTTCCGCCAACGTTTCAAAGTCGACGAGGGTTTTTACTTCACGTAATTGCCTTCACTCCTCTTGGATTGATTAATCGAGACCTTTGATTAGTGGATAGTTTTTGTAGATTAATTTCTACGTAATACACCAAAATTCCAAAAAATTAAAAAACCAAAAACAACAAAAAGATTATTCGATTTTTTCCTCTATTTTCATAATTCTCTTCTTTCACCCTCTATAACGTTTAATTCTCGTAACACCGTTCTCGTTGCATCATGTCGAACCATGGTGGTTATTACTCGTGTCCATATTGTGGAGGCCCGCCCGATGGTGCCAATTGTTTTAATTGTAAGGTTATTGGAGGTCGAGAGGGCTATATCTATAACTCCGCTCCACGTGATCATGGTGATAATTTTCAATCTTACGACCAAGATCACCCATCGTCTTCGTTCTACTCGTCACATGATTTGTCTTTTAATTGTGATCAAAATCAAAATGATGAGATGAATCAAAACGCTTTTTATGACTATGTGAGACGTAATAATGCAAACTTAATGATGATTCAAGAACAAGTTGGGAACCTTAAGGAACATCACGAAAAACAATTGGAAACTCAAAAGGAATTTTACTTAAAAGAAATGGCCTCCATGAGAACCGAGTTGGAAAACGAATATGATGCCGCTTTTAAAGAACATGAACGTTTATCTGACCAAGTTGTCGAGAGATGGGATAAAATTGTTGACAAAATTGTGGAGGCTTACACTATTAAGCAAAATGAACTTCTTTCAACGATTGAGACCTTAGAGAAAAAAATAGCTTCATACGAGTCGAGTTCTTCATCGAACGTCACCAATCCTAATCTCGAGGGAGAGGTTCAAGTTATTTCGACTCCTAAGACTCGTACGTCTCGTATTGATCCCAATCTCTCGAATTTTAGAGTCGTGCAACCTTCGTCGTCTTGCAAAAACTTTGAGGAAACAAAAACGTCATCCAACGAAGTTTTGAAAAATGTTTTTGAAAGTAAACCAAAGGAAAAACTCGTAGGATACTTGGGATATTTAAATCTTGTACCTTCTAAACCTAATTTTTCTAATGAGGATGAAATTATTGAGGATTTTCTAAATCAATATACACTTAATTTTGACGAAGAAATTCCATCAAATGATTTTAAAAAAGAAAAATGTGAAAAGGTTTTAAAGGAAATCGTTAAACCCTCGTTTTTACAAGATGAACGGAAATTAATTCCGAAGGGACGTGTTAGTAATTTTGCTAAAATGTTTGAAAACCCACGTTCGATCCCTTCGAAGGACAAGGTTGAAACCGTCAAGGCAAAATCGTCACGAGACGAGCCTTTTACTCCTAATCCCACACCGTGTGAGATTTTGGATTTATCGTGTGAGAAGTCCGCCGATGGCCTTGCTCACATCGATACGTTTTTCGATGTCGAGGTCGAAACGACAAAGGCAAAATCTTCAATCGAAGAGCCTTCTTTTCCTAGTTTCACGACGGTTGAAGCTAGCAACTCGATTATCGACGACTTTATTGCTCGACCTCTTCCACGAGGAAGAGAAGACGTTTTTGATCCCGATGGAGACTTTTCCAAGATCAAACGTATTCTTGATGATCCGCCTTCTATTTTTGAGTTTGATGAGGACCGTTGCGTTAGCCCGGAGGGGGATGTTTTATTGATCGATTCACGTTTTAAAAATTCAAATCCTCCTCCCGCCTTCAAGATAAATGTGAAAATTTTAAGTGTGCCTAGAATTGTTTTAGAAACACCAAATATTTTCAATTTAATCAACTTGGGTTTTCGTAACAAAGAGTTAAAAAATGAAAATGGAAAAGATTTTACAAGTGATTTGAAATTTTTTCCAAAGATAACTCCGTCATCACCTCGATTAATTGAGCTTGCTACAAACGCGTCTACTTCTTTTGACGACGTTTTGTCTGGATCTAGTATGGGGGAAGCCGCATTTGTTCCCTCAGACTTCTCCACCGAGGACGAGATTTTTGACCCCGGTATCACGTTTAAGATAAAATCTCGGTCTTTTACCGAAGTAGTCACTAGAAATCCTTTCTACACTTACGGTGAGAGTTTACCTCGAGTAACTCAATTTTTATGCCCAACCATTGTCCCACCCTTCTCTTCTTATGCTATTTTCTTGTGTCCCTTTGGGACGTTGTTACTTGAAGTCGTGTTGTTTCGTTTATCATCCGAAAACGAAGACACGATCTTTGATCCCGGTATAGAGGTTTTGCCTTTATTCACGGTTGCTTTTGGGCCTTGATTACATGTAAGTCCCACCAAAAATTGACCATACCATGATTATCCCTAAATGATCACATTTATGGGGATTCGAGTCGAGCTTTTGACTCGGTTATCAAAAACAAGGTGCCTCGTGGGGGAGACTCATGCTTATCCATGTACATATTATTGCTTTCTAATGTAGTTTAATGTGAGGGGATTTGTGCCCTTCCAACCTTTGTTTCGTGGTTGTTTGTGAATTGTGGTTTTTAGATCATGATCTTCACGATTGGAGCCTCTCGTGTTCGTTTTTTGGGAGCACTCGATCGTTTGCTTTGAAGAATTTCTCGATATCCACATGATATATCCTTATTTGTTCTAACCTTAGGTTTATAGCACACTTCATAAACGGCTATTAATTTATTGGTTACACCCTTTCCATGCTAGATTAGGCATTCGACTACGTCTCTAGTATGGGGGTGTTTGCACCCCTAGACTCGAAACATTGAGGACAATGTTTAACTTTAGTATGGGGGGGTGAATAGATACTTGCCTTGCCAAACCTTCACGCTTTCCAAAGTTTATCTTTTTGTTTATCGTTTTGTTGCAAAATAAGGCTAAAAATGGCCAAATTTTAAAAATTTTCTTGTTTTTCATAAGTGTTTAAGACACGAATGTAGGTTTTCCGATGGTAAGAATAAGAGTAATTTTTGACTCGACCGTGCGTGTTGAGCACTCAGCTTCGATTCCTTAACTTTTTAGGCTAAGTCTCTTAAATGAGGACGAGAAATGATAGAGTTATTTATAAGTCTCGTAATCATCACGATCTCATGTGTAGTAATTATTACCTTATTCTCCCCACGCTTTTGCATAATAAATTGTTAATAAATATTGATTTGGCGGTTTAGTCACTATTGTTGGTTTCTAATTTGTTTTGGTAGCTTCCATGTAATTAAATTGGGAAAACATTAAGGTATCGCCAGCGTCACGGTTTTGAAGTATTGGCACCCGAATAATCGAAAGCTTCACCTAATAATAAGATTTCAAGTGCTCACCTAAATTAAGCAAAAATTTAAAGCTCACAAGGCCGAAAAATCTATGCCCAAATTAAAAGTGAATCAAGCCTTAATCTTCGAAGCTTTAAAGATCCAAAATTCGCTTTAGCGTGAGGATATACGTCTTTGGCTAATAAAACCACCGATGAGGCGGATAATAAAAGGCAAGGCAAGACCGAAGTCATAATAAAAGCTTCATGGCGAAGTTGAATAAAAGATGGAGGTAAACCAAAGATAATAAGGTCCTTCCGTTAGGGGGCATATAAAAGTCTTGGTAATAAGTCTCATGTTCAAAACCGTTATAAAACCGTGTTTATCGATCCTTCTTGTTGACTTAATTTTTTGACATCGTTGTTTATTAGGATGAATTATTAATTTAATGATTTTGGTTACACCGTTAGAACTCTATTTTTAGACTTAATCTCTATTCACGCATAAGTCAATGATGTATCCGTGTGATCATTAAGACAAAATAAAATATAAGAGATACCAAGTAGGAATAAGGGAGTTTAGGTTCGTAATTAACACTCATGAGATGTGATCGTGTTGCTAACTTATAATAACAATGATCTCGTTACACGCTTAGCATGGAATTGGGTGAAAATCGAGGACGACGAAATTATTTCTAACGAAGCATTCACGTGTTCTTGTTCTATGACCCCAAAAGTCACATTCTCGTGATGAAAACAATACATTATGTCTAAAACACGTGTAGTAGCTTATTTAAATTTATGTCTTCAATAAAAGTCACAATAAAAATGAATTTTGGAAGTGCTACGATACTTAATTCTAGCATTGCGTGGGGACACGACAATGGTTTAGTATGGGGGAGTGATGAGACTGCAATTATACATAGTCTCATCGTCCAAATTGGGCTTAAAACGCTTAATATATCATCAAAATACCCAAAAATATGCCTGTGTTTGTTCATTGTGTATTTCAGGTACGGATATTGTGAATTCACCTAAAGATTACAAGAATCAAGCAAAAACGAACACGGGAAACGAAGCCACACAAAGAACCGGACCCGAACGATGAATTTCCAAAAATGTCCTTGAAGAAATGAAGATGTACAAGAAAGGTCCCTCAACTTTAAAGAAATGACACTTTATACCCTTTTAAATCTCAAGATACATGTTTGGTCCCTAAAGTTTCATTAATGTCCAAGAATGACCCTTGAAGTTCAAAGATATGACAAATATAGTCCTTTTCCAAGTTATATGAAGATACAAGGACTAAAAGTGACAAAGGTTCAAAGTAATTTACAAAGGAGTTTGGCAGCTTTAGTTTGCTAATACCAGAGGGACCAAATGTGACGAATTGCAAAGTTTAAACTGAATTTTAGTAGAAAACATAAAGTGTTTACCCAAATCAAATTAGACATCTCTGCTAAGAACCCTAATCCCTAACCCAGTAACAATCAAACTCGAATCAAAGGGTAAATTACAATTACTTTTGATAAAGTATTATTCATCACACCATAAACCAACCCATGTGCCATTTTCAGTTGCCAGCTCACCATTTGGGTCCTCACAAGTCACGGGTTTCATTTTTTTCTGACTACATTGACTCAATGGAGGGATTTGATCATATTGCTTGTTGCCCACAACAAATCAACCATCCAGATTACATGGAAACTTCAAGAAGGCAGCATCTAAAATGGCATATTCCAAGATCCAAGGGCAATTGTGGAAAGAGGAGGACGTTTTAGGGCTAGGGTTTTGATCATCTCACTTGTATAAATAGCTTAGCTTTGTAGTTTATCAGTTTTTTGTTCCAATTTTTATCAAGATTTTGTATGATACGAATCTTTAAATATCAATTGAGTTCCACCTTTATTTACCTTGCAATTTACCTTTGAATGCACTTTAAATTTCCGTCACTTTAAATTCTTGCAAATTTACCTTTCTTGCATTATCTTTTAATTTCTCAAAAGTTTTAAATCCTACCCATTCACTGTAGCATAAGCCTTTTCATAAGCTGTCCGACAAACAGCTTTTATTAAGGTACTTTGATTCATGGTTTGGAGGTGATACACTGTTGGAAGTCTATTTTGTTCTTGTTACTTCGGTTTGAAGAAAGTCCTTTGGTTCCTTATAAGCTCATAAGCTGATTGGTTAAAGCTCCTTAACAAAGAGTTTATTCAGGAAGTTTATTGAGCTTCGTTGTTGAAGATTTGAAGCCGTGGAGGTTTAGTGTAGATGTTAGAATTGGTTTAAAGAATTCTGGTGTTGGTGTTGATTTGCTTATTTGAATAAACTGGTTTAGGTGATAAGCTTTGAATCACAAGATGTTTTATAAGCTCTCAAGGCTTGGATTTTGGTTGAGAAGGAACTGAAGTACATGTCACGGTTGAGCTACTGGACTTTCAGTAAGTGTCCCTACATTGTGCTTTACGTTTTACTCCTAATAATTTTTGCTATTGCTTATTTTATATACTTGTGTGTAAACGGCTTATTTGCCTATTTTGTTATCCTGCTTGCTTAAGTCTCTGTTTATTTTACTTAATTGATGTTCACTTTATTTTCTTTCTTTTAATCAAGCTTTTCATAGTTTTTTTTTACTGCTCGTTAAATTAGTGTTTGGAATAGGCCTTAGATCTATCATAGGCTTAGGTTTTAGCTTTGGTTCTTATTGCATCTTACACTAGAGGTTAGAGGTAGTTTAGTTTAGCTTTGTTTTCATGCTAAAACTTAAAAAGATATAGAAAAGAGTGTTTTCTGTTTTTTGTCAGTCGAGAATCAGTGGGTTTGAGATATGTGGTTATTGATGTTATTTGTGTTTCTTGGCTGTGCAAATTCATTCGTTATCAGACAAAAATAGATACCATCCAGGACTAGTGGTGTAGAAACCATTTGGGCTGCAAACTGAGTTCATAGGCTGGCAAAAGTGGCCATGTTTGTGCCATTAACACCAGCAGCCCTTATAGATTCGATTTAAGGTTATAGAGGTTAGGCTTTGGTTAATCAATAGTTCATAGGGTAGTTTAAGTCTCTTTTAAGTTGTTGGGAGATTAGAAGCTCATTAACAGTTTGTAGCTTTAGTAGAAATTGGCCTATAACTGCTCTTTGCACTAGTTCCCATAAGATGTTGCCTCTATTTCCGTTCATTAGTTTTGTTGTAGTTGCACTCATTCATAGTGAATGTTGAATTGTTGGTTTGCTGCTTAATATCTCGGTAGTTATTTGAGTCGCCATTGTAGTTGTATTAGTCATTTTCAATAGACATGTTAGTTACTGTTAGGAATAGCTTTATACTAGTTTAGTTACAACTCATATTGTCATTAGTTACTGTTAAAGTTTGTCATTATCAAATTGAATATAGTGGCTGTCGAAGTGTATTTTCTGTCATAGGCTTGCTGTTGAGAGTTGGGGTTGTCAAAAACGTTTGATATCAAATAGCTTTACCTGTTTTAGATGTTCTCTTATGTTAATTTAGTATTTTGACTTGTATCTGCTGTATTGTTAGTCACAGAAAATGACATCTCAAAAAGTTAAAAGAAAACTAAATTGACATAATCAGGTTTCGAACTCCCAGACATGAGACAGTAAACAAACGCAACATAACACCCCACAACCATCTGCTCTGGGAGAGTTTTTTGTTATAAGTTACAGTTTATTTTCTTTTAAACTCTCTTTTTTTTATTTCCTAAAAAAGAAAAACAAAAATACAAGAGAAAGGCCACAGTGGGGCTCGAACCTGTGACCCCCAGCTCAACAGCCAAGCGCCTCAACCAACTGCTCTACACTTTCTTTTTGTGTTCATTTGCATAATCTTGGCTTTATACTCTTTTTGTTTTTACATTGTTTTTGCTTATAAGCTCATTCAAGCTTATTGGCAGCTTATATGTAGCTGATTTTTACATCTTGTATTTTTCTTGTAAACTCTACATCTTTATCTATCTTCTATAATTTTTTAGGGATTTTATAAAATCGTTTAGTATTTTTTATGCATTTTTTAGATTAAATTCGTTTTTAATTCATAAATAAATATTTAAAAGTCAAAAAAATATAAGTCTTTTTCTGAAAATTTTCTTCTTTCATATAGGATGTAGGAAAAATAAATTGGTTTTCGTAAAGTTTAGATTTTGGTATTTTGCTTTAATATCGCGTTTTTTTGTTTTTGTACTATTTTCGTTCAAATTCGTAAAGTTGTTTTTTAGCCCATTTGTTTTACATAAAATAATTTGTATTATCCTTTTTAAGTTTATAAAGTTTATTTTTATTTAAGTTTTCAAATAAGTTTTTATTTTGTCTTTTTCTTAGCTAGTTTTATTTTTAGATTTTTTTTAATTAAATTTAAAAATTAATTTAAATTAATTTAAAAGTTTTCAATTTTTTTGGTATGCGTAGTTTTCTTAGTTAGACTTTTTAGGTGTTTTTAGTAATTTTTAATTATTTTTTAGGTGAAATTTTTCGTTGGGTCGCGTTTTTCCGTTTGTACGTTTAGGCGTTTTCGACCGTTTTGAGCGTAACTCGTCTCCTTTTTCCCTTTTTTTCGTCTTTCCAAAAACGTAATCTCTCAATTAAATACGTCTATAATTTTTGGCTTAAACACCATACCTCCACCGAGAACGAACTCGATTTGTCGGTATTTGCGTTTTTCACAAAACGTAATTACTAATACTTGCTACGACTTTGGTTTTTGCTTTCTTTTTCCTAAAAGATAGTAAACGACTAAAATTTACAACATCAGTGAGCACTTGAAATCTTATTATTGGGTGAAGCTTTCGATTATTCGGGTGCCAATACTTCAAAACCGTGACGCTGGCGATACCTTAATGTCTTCCCAATTTAATTACACGGAAGCTACTAGAAAAGACTAGAAACCCAACAATCCTAACTAAACCGCTAAGTCAATATTTATTAAGCAAAAAATATTTACATGCGAAGGGAGAATAAGCAAACAACGAGAACACATGAGTTTTTGAAAGAATACGAGTACTCTACGTTTAGCATAGTAACTTATAATTAACCCTATCTTTCTCGTCCTCATTTAAGAGACTTAGCCTAATGTGTAGTTAAGGAATCAAAGCTAAGTGCTCAACATGCATGGTCGAGTCAAAAATTACTCTTATTCTCGCCATTGGAAAACCTACATTCGTGTCTTAAACACTTATAAAATATGAGAAAAATTTAAAATTTGGCCATTTTTAGCCTTATTTTGCAACAAAACGATAAACAAAAAGATAAATTTTGGAAAGCGTGAAGGTTTGGAAAGGCAAGTATCTATTCACCCCCCGCATACTAAAGTTAAACATTGTCCTCAATGGTTCGAGTCTAGGGGTGCAAACACCCCCATACTAGAGACGTAGTCGAATGCCTAATCTAGCATGGAAAGGGTGTAACCAATAAATTAATAGCCGTTTATGAAGTGTGCTATAAACCTAAGGTTAGAACATCAAAACGATATATCATGGATATTGAGAAATGTCTCCAAATCAAACGATCGAGTGCTCCCATAAAACGAACACGATAGGCTCCAATCGCGAAGATCATGATCTAAAAACCACAATTCACAAACAACCACGAAACAAAGGTTGGAAGGGCACAAATCCCCACACGTAAGCTACATTAGAAAGCGATAATATGTACATAGGATAAGCATGGGACTCCCCCACGAGGCACCTCGTTTTTGATTACCGAGTCATGAGCTCGACTCGATCCCCTCAATACTAATTATCATTGGGGAAGGTGACTTGGTCGAGGTAGTTCAAGGATGGAACTTCCCCGCCAAAGTAGTGCTTCAACCTATGTCCATTCACCTTGAAGTTAGGACCATCATCTTGAGCTAGCTCGATGGTCCCATACGGAAACACTTGAGTCACGGTGAATGGACCGGACCAACGGGATTTCAATTTACCGGAAAAGATTTTTAATCTTGAATTAAAAAGCAAAACTTGATCCCCAATGTTAAAAACCCGGTTTTTAATTTTAGAATCATGCAACTTTTTAGTTTTCTCTTTATAAATCAATGAATTTTCATAAGCAATGTCTCTCAATTCATCCAATTCATTTAATTGCATTTTCCGGTGTTTTCCCGCGGTCTCCATGTCATCATTACAATGCTTTAGGGCCCAATAAGCCTTGTGTTCTAACTCGATAGGCAAATGACAATTCTTTCCATCACAAGCTTATAGGGAGTGCACCCAATGGGCGTCTTATGAGCGGTCCTAAAGGCCCATAAAGCATCGTCTAACTTATCCGACCAAGATTGTCGGTTTTCCCCAACGGATCTCTCCAAGATCCGCTTCAACGCTCGGTTTGAAACCTCGACTTGCCCACTCGTTTGTGGGTGATAAGCCGTAGAAAGCCGATGTGTAACCCCATATTTCTTTAGAACCCTTTCGAATTGGTCGTTACAAAAATGGGTTCCACGATCTCTTATGATAGCACGAGGGCTTCCAAACCGAGAAAACAATTGCTTCAAAAACTTGACTACCACACGAGCATCATTGGTGGGCAAGGCCTTGGCCTCCACCCACTTAGAAAGGTAATCAACCGCAACAAAAATGTACTTATTACCACGAGATGATGGGAACGGCCCCATAAAGTCTATACCCCAAACGTCAAAGATGTCACACACTTGGATGATATTTTGTGGCATTTCTTCTTTTTGTGAGGCTTTTCCTTGTCGTTGGCATGCTTCACAAGACTTCACAAGAATTTGTGCATCTCGGTAAATAGTAGGCCAAAAGAAGCCGGCATCAAACACCTTTTTAGCCGTGAGATTAGCACCGTGGTGACCACCCGTGGGTC
This sequence comes from Glebionis coronaria, assembly GCA_025667525.1. NCBI lineage: Eukaryota > Viridiplantae > Streptophyta > Magnoliopsida > Asterales > Asteraceae > Glebionis > Glebionis coronaria. The sequence goes on along the minus strand of CM046874.1, from coordinate 627,342,798 downwards.
CCTCATGGCAAGCTCTAAGGATGTTAGAAGCTTCGGTGGCAAATACACAACGTCGGATGATTTGATCCGCACAAGTTCGAAACAAGTAAGGGTCGTTCCAAAAGTAGAACTTGACGTCACGAAAGAATTTTCGTTTTTCTTGAGTCGTCATACCCTTAACGATGAAGTTACCCGCATGGTAATTTGCCAAATCCGCAAACCATGGGGTAGAAGAATCAATCTTAGAAGTCACTACACCAAGTGTCTCGAGCGGAAATGTTTCGGTGATTTCCTTGGGCTCATAAACACTTTGGTGAGGATCTTCCAAACGAGAGAGATGATCGGCCGCTAGATTCTCGGCTCCTTTTTTGTCAACGATTTTGTGATCAAATTCTTGAAGGAGGAGAATCCAACGAAGTAATCTCGGCTTAGCATCTTGCTTCGCCATGAGATACTTAATAGCCGAATGGTCCGTATACACTATGCATTTCGTCAAGACGAGATAAGGTCGGAATTTCACAAATTCATACACCACGGCAAGGAACTCCTTTTCCGTTGTAGTGTATTTTAGTTGAGCCTCGGTCATCGTCTTGCTAGCATAGTGAATAGGCAAGAAGTGCTTATCATGACGTTGCCCCAAAACGGCCCCAATAGCGTAATCACTAGCATCACACATAAGCTCAAAGGGGAGGTTCCAATTGGGAGCAACAAGAATGGGAGCTTCGGTAAGTTTCCTCTTAAGGATCTCAAAGGCTCGTACACAATCTTCGTCAAAGACAAAACGTGCCTCTTTTTCAAGAAGATGTGTAATGGGTCGAGAAATCTTTGAAAAATCCTTGATGAATCGACGATAAAATCCCGCGTGGCCTAGGAAACTCCTAACTCCCGTAACGGTTTTGGGATGAGGTAATTTGGCGATGACGTCTACCTTAGCTTGATCTACCTCAATCCCCGCTTTCGAGACCTTGTGCCCTAAGACGATTCCACTCTTAACCATAAAATGACACTTTTCCCAATTGAGCACAAGGTTGGTTTCCTCACAACGTTTCAACATTCTCTCTAGATTCGACAAACACGAAGTGAACGAATTACCAAACACGGAAAAGTCATCCATGAAGACTTCCATCGTCTTCTCGATCATATCATGAAAAATAGCCATCATGCACCTTTGAAAGGTTCCCGGTGCATTACAAAGTCCGAATGGCATTCTACGATAGGCAAACGTTCCATATGGACACGTAAACGTAGTTTTTTCTTGATCACGAGGATCGATGGGAATTTGGAAGTAACCGGAAAACCATCTAAAAAGCAATAGAAATCGTTTCCCGCAAGACGCTCCAACATTTGGTCCATGAAGGGCAAGGGAAAATGGTCTTTTCGAGTGGCTTCATTCAACTTTCGATATTCAATGCACACTCTCCATCCGGTCACGAGTCTAGTAGGAATTAACTCGTTGGCATCGTTTGGCACAACGGTCATCCCTCCCTTTTTAGGGACACAATGAATAGGACTCACCCAAGGGCTATCGGAAATAGGGTAAATCATTCCCGCGTCAAGGAGTTTAAGGACCTCCTTTTTGATGACATCGTGAATTTTAGGGTTCACCCTTCTTTGACTTTGGATTGTGGGCTTGAAATCCTCCTCCATTAAGATTTTGTGGGTACAAAACTTGGGATCGATTCCCTTAATGTCGGATAACTTCCACGCAATCGCCCCTTTGTGGTCCTTAAGAACATCGACAAGTGTGGTTTTTCATCATTCGAAAGATCCTTCGCAATAATAACCGGCAACTTGTCGTCCTCCTCCAAATAAACATATTCGAGGTGAGGAGGTAAATCTTTCAACTCGAGGATATGTGGTTCCTCAAGTGAAGATTTGGGCTCGATACTCATAACCTCCTCGGGTGGAGGAAATGGGAAATCGTTGAGAAAATCCTTGATAATCGAGAAGTCCTCATCGTTGTCGAGGTCTTCGTCACAAGTACGTGGAACATTACATTCTTCCAACGTAAAACCACCACCTTCAAAAGGAGTGAAGGTTGGTGTCGAATTATCAAGAATTGGATCTAACATAGTGGGATTGCCACTAGTTTCTTCATCACCAAACCCTAAAACTTCTTGTGAAAATTCCTTGCAAACCACGTCGATCATATCAACGAGGTTTATGGTAGCAACGGAATAAACATGAGAAAGTTGAGAATTTTGAGTTGCGTTTACAACAAGTTCCTCGTCGTTGAAATGTAAGGTGATCTTTCTAGCATGCACATCAATTAAAGCCATAGACGTATCTAAAAACGAACGACCTAAAATAAGAGGAACTTGAGGATCCGTGGGGATATCAACAACGATAAAGTCTACGGGATAGTAGAACTTCCCCACTTTCACAAAAATGTCTTCCGCCAAACCACATGCGAGAATTGTGGAATGGTCGGCCAACTCAATAGACATTCGTGAAGGAGTAAGTTTAGGAAGATTGAGCGACTTGAAGATTGCAAGTGGCATCAAATTAATGCTAGCACCAAGATCGGCCAAGGCATAGCATTCTTCTATATCTTGAATGGCACAAGGGATCAAAAATTTACCGGGATCACCGACTTTTTGAGGTATGCGATTAAGATAAACCGACGAACAACTAGACAATTGACGCAATTTCTCCTTGTTGTTCAACATACTCTTAAAGTTAGCGGCAAATCGAGGCATCATGACCAAAGCATCGGTGAAACTCACATTAAAGTGCAACTCACGAAACATTTTCATAAAAAGCTCAAATTGGTAGTTGTCGTGCTCTTGTCGTTTCTCCTTCCTAAGTCTTGATGGGTAAGGCAAGGGTGGTGTGGGTTGGGGCATAGGCATAGCCTTTGGAATCTCGGGTTCCAATATGGGTGATGGGTCAACCGTAGGTGTGGCATGAGCGGTACTTTGTGGGCTTGAGATATGCTCTTTTTCGACCACCACCTCGGGTTCTTCCTCAATTTCCTCCACCGTTGGAGTAATTGGTTGAGGAGTCGGTTCTTTAAGTGTCTTACCACTACGTGTAGTAATCACTTTCATCTCTCCCTTCGGGTTTGAAACGGTGTTACTAGGAATACCACTCGAAGTAGAGGCTTTGTTCCCCATGACGGCTTCTAAAATGGCATTAAGCTTAGCATCTTGACTATTAAACTTCAAATCTTGACTAGCGGCTTTTTGGTCAATTCTTTGTTCAAGCCTAGCATGACTTTGTTCAATCTTATTGTTTTGACCTCTAATTTGATTAGCAAAATCATTTTTCAACTCATTTCTCATGCTAAGATTTTCCTTCACAAAATTAGCCAACTCCTTGGTGTTTTTAGCCGTGTCCCTAGCTTGATTAGCCAATTGCTCTTGAATGTTTTCCAAAATCTTATCATTTGTCGTAGCGTAATTCAAAAAGTCCATTGGAAGTTCTTTAGTGTAAACATTTTGAAGACCTTGACTTGTGTTTTGAAAATTACGGTTTTGATTTTGATTTTGCAATTGGCTACTAGTTCCTTGATTCCCATAGTTGTTATTACCCTTGAAATTGTTCCTTTGATTGCTTTGGTAACCAACTTGATTGTTTCGATAATTGTTAGCATTTTGATTTGGTGGAAAACCCGGTAGAGTTAATTGATTAGTGCGAGGAACTTGACCGTTTTGGTTATAAGTTCCCGCGGCCGCGAAGGCACTCGAAGTGTTACCACCGTTGGTAATGCACTCGGAATAATCGTGAGCTCCACCACAATACATACAAGAAACCTCAACCGCTTTAATCGTAGCGGGAGCGGGTTGTTCACCAACTTTAAACTCAATTAACAATCCTTTCAACTTATCAAAAATTTTGTTCTCCAAATTAGCCTCGATTTGGCAAGCATCAATGGTATGTGACAATAAAGGCGAAGGTGTAGACGAAGTCTTATGAACACTCGACGTGCTACGGGGACTATAGACCTTAGACCTATTCTCAATGATTAACAATGCTTCCTCGACCGTCTTACACAAAAAATTACCACCCGCGGCGGCATTAAGATAATCACGCTCATGATCGCTCAAGCCATTGTAAAACGTGTCAATTTGATGCAAGTCGGAAAAACCATGATGAGGACATTCGTGCAACATTTCCTTAAACCTATTCCAAGCCGTTGAAAAACTCTCATTATACTCTTGTGAAAACTTTGAAATCTCGTTTTTCAAGTGCGTAGTCTTAGAGGGCGGAAAAAATTGGTTCACGAATTTTGAAACGAGATCCTTCCACGTCAATATAGAATTGGGTGGCTCTTTTTCTAACCAAATTTTTGCGGGCCCCGCTAAGGAATACGGAAAAAGCATCATCTTAATCGAGTCGTTTGAGACGTCCTTAAACTTGCATGTGGCGGTGAGACGATTAAATTGGCGAATGTGGTTATGAGGGTTGTCCTTTTCGTCACCTCGAAACTTGTTGTTTTGAATCATGGACAACAAACCCGTCTTAACCTCAAAATTCTCCGCAAGGATAGCGGGAATTACAATCGCTTCTCCATAACCCTCAGTGGGTGCTTGAAGCAACTCCATCATAGTTCGATTAGCCATGGGTGCTTCTTTCACTATAATGGGTTCGTCAATAGGAGACTCCTCACTAGTAGGAGTGATTGATTTGTTTCTTCGTTTACGAGCACGTCTTGCTTTGGAGCGAGTTTGCATAAACGTCACGTACAACGAGAAGGTGAGCAAAGAAGATTCTTTTTGGTGTTTTTACTTTTTCAATTTTTTTTGTGGTTTTTGATTGTTTTTACTTTTTTTGGATTTTTGGAATGTATTAGGTAGACACAAATCTACAAATCTCCTCCTTAATCAAATCTCTCGATTAAAGAAGCCTCAAGGAATGAAAACGAACACGTGAAGTGAACGCCTTCGATGACTTTAGAACGATGGTGGAACACCAAATCGTTCAAGAGGGTTTAATCAAATGAAACCAAGAAAATATATATGATACTTAGTAATACTTTGGGCGGCAAAACCCTCGATTCACTTTCAAAATCAAATACGCACAAGCAAGCGGGGAAACGAGGCGGCGCGAAGCACTTAAGAGCCTTTTTCCTTAGGATATATTTTATAATATCCGCCTTATACCCACCTTATAGTTTGTATTATCAAAATTAAGCTTCACGAAAGTATTTATCTATTTTTGCCTTTTTCTTTGGTTTGAGATTCGAATACAATGATTGGGTAATGACCTCCCAAGTCAAGGTTGTGATTTCTCACGTATTTGGAGTACTTGTAAATTTATTGTTCTACGTATACAATATAGTAATAGTATTCACAAAAAACGAAAAACCGATAATACGTATTAGTAGAGTGCTACTAATACAATTACTTTTATGGGTATATATAAAAACAACAATTGTCCAACCAAAACACAACACGCCTCCCCGGCAGCGGCGCCAAAATGATGTAGTGCTTTTGCAACCCTTTAGGAAAAGAGAGGCAAAGTAGTGGTAAGCGTTAAGTGTCGGTTTAGGAAAACCGAGCACTAATGACCAAACAAGTTCGTTTCCCAAGGAGGCAAGTGCGTTGTGTGTTGAATTGATATTGATTTGTGATTATATGATTGAGAAAGAAATGGGATTAGAAGAGAAAGATGGTTACGAAAACGAATTAAACTACGACGAAAAAGGCGAACACGTAAAGTCGTAAATAGTACAAAAATTAAAATTTTAACCTAAAAATTCCTAAAAATTACTAAAAATCCCCAATAATATTCTAAGAGTTTACAAAAAATCCAAACTTGCTAAAACCTTTTAATTAATTAGATAATGACTTTTTAATGCTAATTAAAGCCCTAAAAATCACTTTTAATTATTAAAAAGCCTTAAACAAGATCTTATAGTTTTTAAACCTCAAAAATATCCTAATTAAGCTAAAAACTATTTTTAAAACTTTTAAAACCAAATTAAACTATTTTTAAACACTTAAAAACTATTAAAATCACTTAAATCTTAAATTAATTCTAGAAATTAACTGAAAAGTCTTAAAAATATTTGGAAAGTGACAAAACTCCTAATTAAGTGTCCTTAACCTAGGAAAAATGTAAAAACTAAAAAAAATAAAACTTCGATTTTTTAATAATAAAATAATAATAAAATAATCAAAAAATTTCAAAGTTCATAAATAAAATCTAAAAAATTATCAAAAATCTAGAATATTGTAACTAAGACAAAAATGCAATTAAAATTTTCTGAAACCTATTTAATAATTTAATATTAAATTTTAAAGTTAGCTAAAAACCCTAAAATCCTATAAAATAAAAAATAAGCTAAATTGAAAACTTAATTAGCTGTAAACCTCAAAAATATGATTAAAAACCTAAAAACTATTTTTCCAGATTTTTAATATACATTTTTCTATTTTTTTATGACTTTTCAAAATTTAAATTAAAAAATAATCCTAGAAAATTAATTAATAATGGGAAAAATAAACTTTTTGGACAGAAAAGTCCTAAAACCTAATTCAAACCTAAGAAAAATGCTAATTGGTAAGAACCTCAAAGAAATAAGCCAGAAAAAGCTTATTAAAAAGCTGTTATGTAAATAAGCTACCAAACAAGCACACCTTAAATAGATTTTGAAATGAACTCTATCAGTCAAAGTCCCTAGGGCACAATGGTTAACACGTTTGGTTGTGGGAGGAGTGGCTCAGGTTCGAGTCCTGGCCATGTCCTTTTTGGTTTTTTTTTTTAATTTAATAACACAATCCAGTGACCTTTTTAATCACAAAAACTCAAGTACAAACCCAATTCAAACAAGATTAAGTCAATCTGGACCAAAAAAACGTGCTCAGATCTCCTTTGTTTCTGATGAACACAAGTGATATTCTTCACTTGTGCAGTTTAAAGACAAGAGGGCTTGTCTTGTGATTTTGGTGGTGATTTTGGTGGATAACAGGCACCCTTATACTCCTTTTGAGTATAAGGAGTCAAGAAAAACACAAAACAAGCAAGATCAAACTCCAATCAAGCACAATGGACCAAAGAAAAGTTACTGATATGCATACTCAATGTCTGGGGGTGTTTACTGATTTTATATGCACACAAGTGAAATTCAATGGCCAATATCTTGCATATAGTCAAACCAAATGGCATACAAGTAATCAAAAACCCTAAAATGACCTACAATCTAACAACCAACAAGATTAGACAGCAAAATTCCTCACAAAATCAAACACAAAAGCAGTTTTCTGATTTTAGGCTATGTTTTCAATATTTAGCATGCAATCTTGCTTAAAAACCTCCCAAACTGAAAATTAAACCAACCTATAACCTAATGACAAGCAAATGAGTGATTATAACAGGATTTAACACACAAATTTCCAAAGAAGCTCAGATAAATATGCAAATCCAAACACCCCTTTAAATTGACTGAAATCAAAATTTTCAAAGCAACTCTTAACAAAACTCAATCAAATCAAACCTAAGCTATCTAAACATGCATACAATACCTATATAAGCAGTTTTAAGCATTCAAACATACACTTAACAACTTAACATGCAGAATCACATAAAGCACATAATTTTTTCAGAAAACTAAAAAATGAAATGAGAAACAAGGAGCTACCTTAAGGGACCTACATCCAGGTCCCTTAGTGGTTTCTTAACCACCTCCAATAGGCTGGGGCCTATGCAGAACTTTGTTGAGATGCTGATGAAGTTTTACTTAACAAAAATGGATGAAAAATGGTCCTTGTTTAGAACCTGCTAAGATCAAACCACACCAAAAAGAGTGACCTGGTATGAGAGCCAATAAGCTATAAGAATGACTTATAGACAAGTCTCCTTATAGCTTATAGCTTTTTAAATGAAACAGTGATGTTAAAAATAAGCAAAAAGGTTTTTTACCTCACTTTGCCCTTTTTACCCAAACCTTTATACCCACTACACCTTGATATCTCCAAGATATCAGGGTGATATGGTCATATACAAGCTAGAATATAAGAAGCTTATGTGGTTTAACAACCTTTCTAAAAAGAAAACGGATTTAAGAACTTAAAAAGAAAACTTGAAAATCAGAAACTTGAAATGCCTTTTTAAAAGAAATATTTCAAACCAAACACAACATGAAAATATAAAAGGTACTCAATCTTTCTCATCAACAACACTTAAACCATTTTCATTCATTAAAAACTGGATTTACAAAGCTGTGTAAAAGGAGAAAAATTAAGAACATAAAAAATGAAAGTCCTATAAGGCCTTTATATAATAGGCTCACAAATGATTCTAGAACTGATAAGAAGCTAAAACCCTAATGACTTGAACTTCCCAACTTGCCCTTGGATGAATTTTGAATTTTCAGCCAAAAAATTATGCCATGTGATGATTCTTGTTTGTTTGTGAGATGCCAGCAGTGGAGAAGAGATCTTGGACGTCCATTTTGCTTGGAGAGGTGAGTAACCATATTAGGTACCTTGGATGTCTGTTTCCCTTTGTTTTTTAGCCAAAGCATGTGCAGGGGACCATTGGGTGGGGCAGTAGCGTGAGAGTGATAGGTTTTTGGGGAGTGGGTTTTGGTGAGGATGAGTGTAATTAGTGATCTGGAGGTAATTAAGCATTTTCCCTTTGTTTTGATTGATGTTCATACTGGGAAAATTTTAGGGTTTAAGGGTGTATTAGGGAGAGTTTAATCCGGTTTGGGATTAAGGTTAATTTAAAAATGTGTTTGGGAGGGAAGGGATTAAATAATCAGATTTGATTATTTAAGTTGGGTGGGAATCTGACGTGGGGAGGAGGTGGTTTGTGATTGGTTAATGGGTGTGAGTGGGTGAGGTGTCAAGCAGGGAGTGGAGGGTGAGAGTTTGTTTGTCTGGCAGGAATGGCCCCTTACTTTTCAAACTTTGTTCAAGTTGTTTTAAATGGCTATCAACGCCTAAATAACACATGACAACTTTTGGGCAGTTGTCATTTTTGGCACAAATACTTCCAAACTTGAAACAAGGACTAAACATCAATTTCTTCATTCTTCAAGGACTGTTCTTGACATGTCTTCATACTTTAAGGCTTTGACTTGTTTGTTGACTTCTTGGAGGACCATTATTGAAAATTTAGTTTTGTTGAGGGACTAAATTTGCCAATTCTTCAAAGTTAAGGGTCCTTTTTGTAATTTTGACAAACTTTAGGGACCAAACTTGTAATTATGAAGATACAAGGGTATAAAGTGTCAATTCTTCAAACTTGGAGGACCAATCTTCATAAGTCTTCAAATCTTCAAGGACTTTCTTTGGAAAATTCTTCATTAGGGCTTGGTTCATCGCGCGGCTTCGTTTCCCGTGTTCGTTTTTGATTGATTCTTGTGATCTTTTGTCATTTTCTCAATATCCGTACCTAAAATACACAAGCAACAAACACAAGCATATATTTGGGTATTTTGATGATATTTAATGCATTTTAAGCCCAATTTGGACGATGAGACTATGTATAAAAGCAGTCTCATCACTCTCGTTCGACTTTGAAGAAGAAGGGATTATCCTCTTCGAGATTCAATATGAAATATCCACAAGAAAGTATAATATATGTAATTACTACTTGGGTGCAAGACCCCCAATCAAGCCCTCCTTCTTAGAATACGCACTAGTGAACGGGGGGTTAGGTGGCGCGAAGCACTTAAGTACCTATTAACCCTTAGATGGCATTTTATAGAACATCTCCTTTCTATTCACTCTGTAGTTTGTATTCTTCGAATAATTGCCTATTGGAAGTATTTATCTATTCTTGCTTAATTAAATTTGATCGATACACGTGTCAAGGACCGAAACGCTCCCTAACACGGTGTATTGCAAAAGCAATACTTATGGAGATATGTGTATTGGTTGTTCGTATATGTATACGTATCTACATATAATAATATAGAGAAAATATTTTTGTATTTATTGGGTTTTTTAAAGAAAATACTATATGTACGTAAAACCGAGGAAATCTAATAATATATATTTTTGGGTGCAATCTCTTAGGAAAAAGATTGCTTTTTGAATTTTTTATTTTTTTGGTCAATTCTTTAGGAAAAGAATTGTTTTTGTTATTTTTTACTTTTTATATTTTTATATTTTTGATTTTTTTTATGTTTTTGATTTATGATACGTAAAAAATAGCGTTCACGAGGTGAACGGATCCCAAAAGCCAATAAAAACCGTCAACTGATAGTCTCTCGTAAAGTCAAAGAACCGGTAGTGACGCCATTTAAAATTGAGTATATTGAAGTTCGTTTCTCTCGATTCTTCACCAATTGAAAGTCCTAAAAATCTCAAGTTTATGATTGTTCTTAGTTTATAGGGTTTTTTTGGATATTCTATGTCTATTTCACACAACAAGTAAAAATGGTGAAAAATATTAAGCTATTTATCCATAAAACACTTAGAAATTACCAAATTTTATTCACAAAAGGACAAAATATAAAAACATGAAAGGAAAGTGCTCAAATCGTAAAGTAAATGAAACTAAAAATCTTGAAATGTAAAGTTTAGAAAGTAAAGGACGAAAAGTGAAAATTCTAACAAATTTGTAACTAATTTTAACCAACTAACAAAATGTCTAACTGAAAATGACAAGTAACAGAAAGTTAAAGGGTCTAATTATGCAAACCCTAATTAATTGCACAATTAGCTACAATTACAAACATTGACAATCTACAAGGACCAATATGCAAATAATGGGAACTTTATATCAAAAACGGGCTCAAACCAAAAATAAGCTCGTTTAAGCTCAAATCAAAAGCTTATCCAAAAATTCTTTTTGCAAACGTTTTTAAATGAAAAAATAGCTAGGGAAAGTAAAGCTCATAAGCTGTGGTGACCTAAATCTCTCAAACAGATTATCCAATAAGCTCCTAATAAGCTCAAATGAAATCCAAATAAGCACAACTTGATTTTTAAGTCCAAACTTGTTAAGCAGCTTATTAAAAGTAGGCAATGTCTTTTCTTTTTGAAAATGGTCAAGAGAATAAGCAGGAAAATGGAATAAGCAAAAACGTAGCTTATTTGACCAAGTTTGACCAAATTGTGAAAATGCTGAAAACTTCCAAAATTACTCATTACAAGTTTCTAAACAAGTTTATGAAAGAAAATAACCAGATTTGTGAAGTGGAAATTGCTATACAGGAAAACAGTCCAACTTTAACATCGGAAACTTGCATTTGCTAACCAGCTTATTGAAAAGCTGAATTCTAGCTTAATTCTGAAAACTGTAGAAATTCCTTGCACATGCTTAAACCTTGGATGTTAAGCTTCAATTAAAAACTGGTTTCAAGCTATTTGGTTAAGTATTGAATAAATTTCATAGAATTGAAAAGAGCTAGTTTCTGAATAAAAGTGAACTCAGACTTTGACCCAAACTTTTTCTCAACCATTTGCCTTTTTGACCTTAGCTTTGACTTAAAAATTGAACAAAACTGCACCTACTGGTTTACTGGACGTGGATGAACAAGACTCAACAAGATTAACCAACTTGTTTTACAAAAACTATGCAGATCCAAACACTACTTATCAAGACTGATGAACTTTTTGTGAAGAAATTTTTAGTAAATGGTTGAACCAGACTTTGACTTGTATCAGAACATGTTCAAACAGTAAAATGAGTAGTAAATGTACCAATAACAACCTTGTTCAAACACTAACACACAAATAACACTCAAATGGTCTTGACTGATGAAAAATAGGATGAAATCAAGTAAAAACAGGTTTAAAGGCTACAAGACTACTCAAGAGCTATCAAATCATTCAAGTTTACACTAAAACAAGTTCTAACACATGATCATAACAGCACAGATAGTTTACACTAGAAATTGAGCATGCAATCTTCACTTGAGTGGAAATTAAAACAGAACTTGACAAACTTTTTGTTAAAGGCCTCCTTTAATGGAGTAGATAGGCGCCAAGCCTTCTAGAAATCTGCACTAGAACACCATTACACCATTATTAACCAATCAACCATCTACAATCATCATTTCTGATCAAAATCAACCCAAAATCAGCTACAAACTTCAGTACAGCTACTAGGAGGAACTGGATCAAACTAAACAGCAACAGGTACTCACAAAGCTTCCATTGATCAATTGTGATCAATGGAAACTATCAAGAACAGTAGTAGGAGTAACAGTATAAAGTGAACAGTAAGAAGATTGAAGGGAATTTGAGTGAATTTTATTGAATTGAGTAAAGTATGTTACAAAAGGAAGGTAAAGCTGTTATAACTAGTAACAGACTCAAGAGGTTGTCAATCTCTTGAGTTGTTAACTACTTTCTAACTAAATTGAAGGAGAAAAGAGAAGTGTGTGTGTTTTTCACACTTTCTACGTTACAACAAATGAGACCTATCCTCTCTATTTATAGACTTGAAATGAAGTGTAGGGGGCGTCAATGACGTGTTGCCACCAATCAAATACTACCAGGTGTCATAAATTTGATAATTGAAACTAACCGTTGAAAGCTTGAATTTGGGCGTTTCTTTTTGGTTGACTTTTAGGCTGATTGAGTGAGTGGTTTGAAATCCTTGCTTGAAAACGATCACTTTTCATGTATAAAACTTTTTATGAAATGCAGTATAACTCTTTGTTCGATCTGGGTTGTGGTGTTGAAGAAGACGCCACGTGGAGTTCTTTGATTGGATCTCTTGCCCTCACACGGATTATTATCCATTTCCTCAAATTCTATTGGTGGATCAGTAAAAGTGGGGATTGGTCAGTTATTAATTGGAGAGATAATAAGTGGGGTTGAGTTGGCAATCCGAGTAGAGTTAATTCTTGTTTCTCATTGGTTGGTTTGCAAGCACATGGACCAAGCTTCATATTAACTTCCAAAAATGGCAATTTTAGCCCCTTGACTTTGGCAGTTTGATGTTTTGAGCTAATATCTTCATTCTTATGGAAAAATTAGTCCTTTCACTTGCATACTTGAACATTTGAGCCCTTATGACTTGGTTGACTTGAGAATTGACCAGGTTTGACTTGAATCTTGACTTTGTCCAAATTTCACTTTAGCCCCTCAACTTTAGAATGTTGTCAAGATAGGTCCTTCATCTTCAAAGTCTTGTCATTAAGCATCCTTCTTGTCTTTTTCATCACAAATAAGCTTGATTTCTTCTTGTTTGCTTGAAAATGTATCTTTGTTACCTATTTAAGCACAAACACAAAACACACCACATAATTCTGCTTTATAGCACAAAGGTTAGGTATTTTCCATGTGTTTTAGGGTGATTTGTTGATTAATTGATATGAGATTTAACTCATATCAAGTTTCTCAACAAGCTCTGATACCACTTGTTGATCCCTTTGATTGGATCTATATTTTGTTAAGAACTAGTATAGTAGTTTGTAATCAAACTAAAACACTTTGAGAACTCTTACTCAAGCTAAATAAGTTATGCGTAATCTAACTTATAAAGCATAGAAGAAAAGAATTACTTTTAACTATTCGATTCTCTTATTAATCGACTTGAATGAGGTACATGAATGACATTGTACCTATATTCCTTTTATAGAGTAAGGAACCCTAGAAACCTTAGAATATTCTATAAAGATAACTATATCACAGACGATATATTATCAATATTCTAACTATTTAAGTATATCACATAAGATATACTCTAACTATAACTATGACATATCTTATACAAAGATATATTTGTCCTAATCAATATAGCAGTACTCACTTTATAAGTAGCAGTACTTACTATATACCACGTTAACACTAACGGTACTTGAAAGATAACTAACAGTACTTGAACAACACTAACGGTACTTGACACTTAACAAATAATTCCCAACAAAATCTCCTCACAGAACTTGGTTTAACACTTCCAGCTGCTCCACGACTGTACTGTGATAATATAGGTGCTACATATCTATGGGCCAATCCCGTGTACCACTCTCGCATGAAACACATCGCCTTGGATTATCACTTTGTATGTGAGAAAGTAGCAGCCGGTTCTTTGCGAGTTCATCACATCAACTCTAAGGATCAACTAGCTGATGTACTCACTAAACCGTTGTCTCGAGCTCCATTTTTATCGCTGCGTTCCAAGATTGGAGTCTCCGACGGATCCTCCATCTTGCGGGGGCGTATTAGGAATAAATGAGTCCAACTCATAATCACATTAGAGTAAATGCAAATATTGTTGTAGTCATAGCTGTAATCGGTTTCCTTGTATAGTCCTAGAATTACTCCTATAATTCCTCCTATAATTTTGTATATCTCTGTTATATATACATGAATAATATCAGAGGCGATCATCAAAGCCTTTTACATCAAACTCTATCAACTCACACCCACAAATCGATACACAAACATAAACACTTATGCATGTCATTTATATATATACACACAAGTTTTACAATCCTCCTATGCAGGTACTAACCGTTGTAGTTCTATTACACTACAACAGTCGACTCCTTCCCCATGGTTTTTTGGGATTTCTCCATCGACAAGTTGATGGGGATACGTTTCCCCAGCGACTCCTTCCCCAGAGGTTCAATGTATTAGATAAGGTTCAACATTAGAGGTTTATTGTATTAGATAGGGTTATGCATTAGAGGTTCAATGTATTAGATAGGGTTCAACATTAGAGGTTCAATGTATTATATAGGGTTCAACATTAGAGGTTCAGTGTATTAGATAAGGTTCAACATTAGAGGTTCAATGTATTAGATAGGGTTATGCATTAGAGGTTCAATGTATTAGATAGGTTTCAATATTAGAGGTTCAATGTATTAGATAGGGTTCAACATTATAGGTTCAATATATTAGATAGGGTTCAACATTAGAGGTTCAATGTATTAAATAGGGTTATGCATTAGAGATTCAATGTATTAGATAGGGTTCAATATTAGAGGTTCAATGTGTTAGATAGGGTTCAACATTAGAGGTTCAATATATTAGATAGGGTTCAAAATATTGGCGGAAAAACAGTGGCGGGAAAATGTTAACCATTTCCCTCACTTTTTTACCATAAAAGGACAACCACACACACTTCTTATCATAACAACTACCAGCAGATCACACACACACACACACACACACACACACACACTTATCATCACAAACACATTGTTATTATGAAAATGTTAAAGCATGAAGCTTTTTCGTACAAGTGTGGACATGGAGATGTAGTTCTTCGAAAATTGTGGCAAACTGAATCCTTTGGTAGACAGTACTATGCTTGTCCACGTTCATAGGTTGAACCTCCAGTTTCATATGGATGCAAAAAAATTTTATGGAAAGACGAACGCGTCCAACTACTAATCAATTCTCTAGGAGGTTCAATGAGCTTTTCGCCTCCAAGCTCTTCTTCGAGACCTTCAACGAGCTTTTCTACTCCAAGCTCTTCTCCCAGACCTTCAACGATTCCAATTTCTTCTCCAAGCTCTTCAACGTGTGCAAACTGTGTGCGCTTGAATGGAATGATAAAGGTACTTGAGAGTATAGTAGAGTTGTACAAACATTGCGATAGGCACACAGTGGATTCAACTACACTACTTCACGACCTTTACGATGACATTGGGAACATTCATTTGAACTAGTTTATGATGTATCTGTTTTCGTGTTTATGAGTCTATTATAGTTTTAATATGCATGTTTAATTAAGCACGTGTTTAAGTGTCCGTGTAGAATAAAGTTATGTTTAGGCGTGTCTGTTTGTAAGCCTCAATGAATATTAACAATTTTTAATTAATATTAACAATGAATGTTAACAATTATCAGTGAATGTTAACTTTTGGCGGGAAAACATTGGCGGGAAAACATTGGCGGGAAAAATGTTGGCGGGAAAACATCGGCGAGAAAACATTGGCGAGAAAATTTAACCATTTCTCTCACTTTTTTTATCATAAAAAGACATATAATTTTTTTTAATGGTAAAATAGTATTTTAAATTTTAAGAACTATATTTTTTATATATATTATAATTTTAAATATACATTACATATAGAATATTAAACATCGCATGTATCCCCTGCGACATGTCGCTGGGGAAACACTTTGTTTGTCGTTTGTAAGAAAAGCGCGTTAACGAAAATCTTTTGCAGGGAATCCTGAAAGTATCCCCAGCGACATGTCGCTGGGGAAACTTTGTAACATTGAATAAACAATTCATTAACACTAATCAATCTGATTAGTCTATGAAAAACGTTTCCCCAGCGACATGTCGCTGGGGAAAACTGGGCGGGATAATCTCCCGCTTACATTTTTGTTGAAGTATTTGGTCAAATTTTAGTCTACGTTTCCCCAGCGACATGTCGCTGGGGAATCTTTTCGATATACTTTGGTCAAAAATTCTACGAGCAAGGTGCCACGTGGACTCGTTTTGTCATTTAGTGGGTTTCTCCAGCGACATTTTGTCGCTGGGAAAAACCTCGATGGGGAAGGGCTGGATTGTTGTAGTGTTAGCCAATTATTCAGATATATCGATCGTTTTCTAAGGGAACAATGAGGTACGTTCGAAATGTGTGTTACTTAGGTCTAAGGGTTGAGGATAATTATTTTTGGTCTTTTTGTATAGTCTTGAACGACCGGTAACTAAATTAAACTACTCTTATTCATGTTGATATGTAAAATTGGTAAGAATTCGTATAGGTAAACAAAGGTGCTTGTTTGCTCACGTAAGCAAGTAGCTCCCGAAAACGCTACTCCCACCAAATAGTTAAACCACGCACAGAAATTACTTACTTCATGTAATTAGTCAACTTTCAATAGACGTCACCCAATTTATAACTAGTTTTCTACTAGATACTTTGTGCAAATATCTAAAAGCAAGAAACAATAGATCAAATATCACAACTAATGTCTCTCCAAAATTATATGAATATCCAAGGGCATAAAAAGCCCTACAGTCACAGCTCCAAAGGCTTTTCAAGTTTTCACACGTTTTAATGAATTTAATGAGAGAATATATATATATATATATATATATATATATATATATATATATATATATATATATATATATATATATATATATATATATATATAGAAAACTGATTCTATATATATGAGTGGAGCTATAGCACGATGTTCGCTAATGTGCTAGGGTCGCATATGATTATGGTTTGCATCAAACGGAAGTAGTTTATACGTAGTATTTGCAAATCGTTCAAGGTACGTTCACATGCATGTATGATTGAGTGATTATTTCATGTAACGCATAGTGGTTGACAAAAGTAACAAGATGAACCAAGTTAATCCAGAGACCAACATCAAATGTAAATTTGATGAAATTTATTTGAAAGGGAGGTGCAAATTGTTGTGGGATACTATATATTTTGAGTAATATTCTTCGGTTCTACATGGCACGTAATTAGCTAATTAAAGGCCAATTCGGAATTTAAATTTTCAGAAACCTCAACAAGCTCCAAAAGTTCACAAGTGATTTATATGAGGGAGCTATGTAAGATTAAGGGAGAAGCTCTTCTGCACTTCAACAGCAAGCTCTTCAACACTAAGCTGACATTCCAGTCCAATCTGCACGTAACAATTGATACGTTGACAAAATATTACTACTAGACACAAGATATATATAAATCAATCACGTCAAGCTCGATCAAGATTGCCAAAAATGTTATGCACTAGAACATATTGTATACAAAATGTATGCCTGTGATTAAATGGTCACCGGCTTGTGATTGTATCACAAAATTTTTGGCCTTTCATCTAACTGATATATGCTTTTGCATTGAAACTTGAATCTAGAGGGGGTGCACTTGATTACATTTTCGATGCCCGTTAAATTAACTCTAAAAACTATTATCTTAATGCAAGAATAATCAGAAGAAGATTTGAAACCGCAGAACTATCTTATGATCCTCCGATTACATAGGAAAGAGGATAAATGCCAGAGGACAGCTTATTTGGTTTCAGGTTTGTTCTTTAGTTGTCAACTACGTACTATCTAGCATATTTCTTGAACCGTATGATCGATCCTGGGCTTAAAACTAAAGGCTAAGGTGTTCTACAGTCCATTGCGTGTAGTTTTGTGAGTTGTAACATAAGAATATCGAGCAGACGAGCTATATTGCCAGCATAAGAATATACCTTTATGACAAAAGAGTAAAGGACAGTGTCCTCCATGCTGCTGATATTTAGATGCATGATCTCAAGAGAAAGTTTTTCCAATAAATTGATTATCTTAACTACTTGCCCTGGAATTCTTCGTGATACGGTTCTCAAGATGACGTTTGACCCTGATAGCTTTGCTTCCACGTCTGCGACCGGTGAGTTACAGGATGCTCCAAGTTCTTTGACATTCTCATGTGAAATTATAGACCGCTCCGACTGTGGAGTCTCAGGTTGCAATATTGGCTTTGGGCTAGGACCAGGACTAGGACTTATGCTCCTACGCCTTTTCTTCGATTCCAAGGACTGTAAAACTAGTTGCATTTCCTTGATGAATTCTATTACACCTCCTATGATTGATGCTTGATCTCCCTGTCATATAATGTCCCAAACAGAAATAAAAAATAAATTAGTGTAATCATTATTAAGAATATTCCATCTCATATAATAGACGATATAAGTGTAATCATTGTGGACTTGCTGAGACTATCTCGTATCTTTAGAATGGGTGTGATTAATTAGAACTTTTATGTATATAATTGCTCTTAGATTCCAAATTTAGCAACTCTAGACTTAAAAATCATTCTCACCCTTGTCCACCATTCTATTTTTATCCCAAAAATATTGCCCACTTCTACTTTCAGCCAATAAAGAAACTTTAAAAACGTGAATAATAGCATTGTTTTTTTAATAATTTCTGGGTTCTTTTCGATTGACGATATAGTTTTGGGACGCTAGCATCGTGTATGCTCAATGCCTTGGGTTAAAAGCTATGATGTTATATATAATGACAATGGATAAATAAACATGGAAGTTTTTTTAGATTAAGTAGCCAAGAGTTTCAATAAACCCTAAATCATAAATCATCTTAAAATATGTCATGATAAACTAACGTCACAATATGTTGATCGAAGACTTATCAGGTTCTTAACGAGTCAATTAATTAAGAATTTTTCTATTGTTTCAATTTTTGAGTATGTATGTTAGCTACAAACAGTGATCATCAAACTTGCTAACTTAACAAACATAACACGACCAAAATTACACTAGAACGACTGATTTTAGCAATTGTAGTTTGTTTTACTTGATGAACCCTAGAGCTCTTTCCTATTTTTACAAGTACAATAATTAACCACTAAGCGTACCATAACTTCACTTTTAAGGAACTAATTCGCTAAGACACATTCATATAATTGGTTATTCCTCTCTTTAGCACCTCTTAGCAAACGACCGACATATATGCCGAGGCAAGTTGACACAAGGATGAACAAACAATTACATAATAAAATTTTCCAAAGAGAACCCTAATTTTATCATTTCATGAATATAAACTTAATTAAAAAAAATTATTAGGGTTTTACATATAAGTGAGAAATATACAGACCCTTTTGACATAGAAGCATGGTGTCATAGATCGCAAGACCTTGAGATGTTCATTCATCTGCCTTCTTCTATTTCTCTCCACAGCTATATGAGACATGTCTCAACCTAGCTAGCTTTCTATTCTTCAATATCGGCTGCTGGTCAAGGAAAAACACCAAGTTGATGTATATGCGTAAGTGAAGACATATTTATAGATATATATAAGCTGTGTTTACGTGTGTGGATTGGGTGTGTGTGCATAAGTCCACTACATACAACTAGCTAGGTTCTTATAAATGCTATGTGTTGCACTCTCGTGAGGTTAATAAGTTATTTTTTTACTTCATTCATTCATTCTCTCTATCTATCTATATCTTTCTCTCTCTTGGGTGTGTAGTTTTGATGTCTCATGTTTATGATACATGGAAAGATATCGTGCTACCGCGGTTAATTCTTGATCATGCACATTGTACTGTGTTCATCTACTACTCGCTTCATCTAAAAGAAATGATAAGAAAAATACGCTGCGGCCAATTGAGAACCAGAAAAGCCTACAATTTCACAAAAGAAGATGTGATATATTCATTAGAAACATGAGTAATGCATGAAGCAATTATCTATGTAGTTAAAGCCAGCTAAAATGTGGATGACGAGATTATACAATTTTTTATTAACTCTACGATAAAAATTTATATTGGATAATTGGAGAAGTTTTTTTAAGCTAGATAATTGGGGAAGTAACTAGAGATTTTTCAGTTCTTTCAAAATATTAAGTTACACCTAGGGCTGAGCATAGGTTCAAAACCGAATCGAACCGAAAACCGATTTTGGAAAAAAATCAAACCGAAAATCGAACCGAATTATATCGAGCAAAACCGAAACCGAATCAAACCGAGAAAAATCGAACCGAATATGTAGTTTAGGCGTATTTTTCGTGTTTTTAACCCGAAACCGAACCAAACAGAACCGAGCAAGACCGACAAAAATATACAAAACCGAAAACCGAACCGAAAATGGTCGATTCGCTTCGGATCGGCCCGGTTCGGCTCGGTTTTTCGGTTCGGTTCGATTTTCCGGTTGTTTTTCTCAGCCCTAATTACACGCGTCATCTTGCATATTTTATTAATTTTTCAGGTTGCAGAAATCGATGGATTATAACTAGTCGGTTGGGTAATGATTAACAATTAATCGGTTAGACGGAATTAATCGAGAATTAATCGAATTAAACTTTTTACTATATAAAATTTTAAAAGAATATGTCCGATTTCCTCGAGTTAGCCGATTTTTGGCTGATTGATCCCCGATTTCGTCGACGTGTATCCGTAATAAAGTTGGCCGATTTAGCTAATTTGACCGATTTATGTCCGATTTAACCGGTTTTTATCCAATTAATTTGTATGTTGATCGATTTTTAGAAAAAACCGATTAATAAGACCGATTAGTTAAAATTAAGACGGTTAATGCCCGGCTAAGCCTAAACGCTGATAATCGATTGTCTAGATCGATTTTTGCAACACTAATAATTTTTATTAAAAAAATCAATGAAATACTGAAAGTATGTTATCAGATTTGACTAAGTATAATACTACGATACAAATATATGTTTATCAGATTAAACTAAGTATATTATTACGATACAATTACATTAGATAAAAAATACATAGGAAACCTAATTGTTAAACAACGTAAACAACGCGTTGGGTCTATATGTCTTATTAGCTCTCATTTCCTTCAAACTCGCAATGTCGCAACGATAGAACATTTTAGTTTGCCAAATATAAAATTAACAAAAACAGAAAATCAAACACAAGCGAAGCGCCCCAGAGTATAGACTCGGTGCTAGACGAAGTCTTAATCTGATGCAATCCAAGCTGTAACAAGCCGAAATATGGGTCTTGAACAAATGGACCACGTCGATGCAAAACCAAAACCGATTGGAAAATCAGAGCATGCCAACCTAAATACGGTCATGAACGAGAGAAGATTCACGTAGACAAATGCATGCAAATTAGATTCGGGGAACAGGGGCCGACGAAGTGTAACATCCCATTTTGATAAATGGAATATCACAGGATAATTATGGCGTGTCATCAAAGCATGCAAGGTAAATGTCCAAAAACATTAAATGACCATAAAAGAAAATATCGAAAACAAACATCGGTAGTCTAACATAAGCTCACACACATGAATGTAAGTACTGAAGTGAAAGGACTAAACAATGTCCAAAAGAAATGAAGTAATGTAATGTATGGAAATGCAAAAAGTAATGAAGGCTAAATAGCTTCCATCTGTATGCACCTACTCTCAAGTCCTACGAACATCCCTGAGTACCTGCCGTTTGGGAACGTGAAAGGAAAACGGCGGAGCAAAATGCCCAGTGAACGGATATACAAACATAGTATGAAATGACATAAGCATAATAAGACTAATAGCAACGGAAATGTATAAGTCCTAGATAACCTGGAACATGTTCATAAAAACTGGTTTAATAGTTTGAAAAGACTTATGTTTTTATATGAAAACTGTAGTTAATTAGCCAATAGCCCATATATGTCATGAGGTTCCACCGTGCATGAATACTTGGAGGGGTGACCTCATCATACAATTAGAGGGGATGCCTCTAATTAATTTAGTCTGGGTAGGAGGGATCAACTCCTTGTGAAGGATGCAAGGCACATACCACATTCACCATGAAAATCTTGTAAAAACATGTAACTAGGATGCACCCCCATACGCCCCACATGATTATTGGCCAAAAATGAAAAGAGACGCCATGAGCAATCACTCCGCCATTGGAAAGTCATAACACTGGTGCTTCCAGTGTTATGGTTATGGTACCTCCATAACTAGATGACATGGCATGCATGCATATGGCTTAGGCATTTAAAACTAAATATAAGCAGTCAAAACCTATAAAATAAATACTTAGGGAAAACAGTTGGCTGTAAACGAGAAATCCTAATAAGGAAAGAGAATGTCCATACTGAAGGACGGAATATATGTACCTTATGTCTAGTGAACGGGGAAAGATGAAACGATGAAAAGTCCTATTCCGACCTCACTGGTGCTACATAAATAAGGGACATGTATGAGTTATCTGATTACTGAATGTGTTACCGGTTCTTGTATGTTCTTAACTTATTTTATATGTTCTTGTCTTATTTTACTGTTTTAAATGATATATTGTATTATTCATGTATTTCATGTCTTCTGATGATGTATTTTCATGTTTTCTAGTATTTATTATACTTGGAGTGTAATAATAAATAACTTTCTAAAAAATAGCAGGTTTCAAAAAGGGTAAAAGTTATAAAATACCATCTTACATATTGATTTATGCCGACTTTAAACACTTACTATTTAATCTCATGACTTTACCATTTTACTTTCAAATTTGTTCCTACTATACCAATATAAGCCTAAAATGACTATATTACCCCTTAAAATGATTAAAATACCCTTTTGTCAGTTTGTTTGAACCCACATCTATACCATTCATTCCAATCCTATATCACGTCACAAAGTCTCCATCTCATAAGATACCTCAGATATTTGAAACCTCGTCAATATGCTCCCATCTCATCTAATAATACTATGAATCTTACCCACTTGATAGCATATCATAGAAACATAACCCATCGTGAACTTCTTTTAGTTAAAGGAGAACAGTGACACCCAATCTTGCTCATGTAGCATACATCTTCTTATGATTCTTGTTCAAACAAAGAAACGGCTTGAAGGTCATTTAAGGGTCTCGGGTAGGTTTGACTTTTGATTGTTTAAGATCGGTGATGATTTCATGTTTCGAGCTTTTGATCTTTATTGATCCAATATGAATTTGAGTTTCGAATCATGAAGTGGGGGTATGGTTTTAACAGTTGGGTTTAATCAAGGAAAATCTTATATACACTAAATCTGATTTCAGTTGCGTAAAGTCGAATGCCCAAACATTCAAGCAAGTGTGTTTCGTTTGATCATAAATCCTTTTAACCTTATGTTTTGTCACGTGGGCTTACTTTAAATACTATAAGCACTTCTAAAAAGCAATCTAAACAATCCTGGGCAGACACTTTTTAAGGTTAGTTACATAGAAATACGGGTGTTGCTGATTAGAACTGTTTATATGCTTATTGAGATTTGGTACAGTGGACAAAAAGGTTTATCTTTTTCTTATGTAAAACTGTGAATCTGATTTTGTTACTCGTTAGTTTGTCACATGCATCTAAGTAGAATTAGAAACCAATTGAACTGCTCTGTTTTGTTGGGAATAAATCTATGCTTACTTGTTACCCCTGCTAGTTGATTATCTGTACCCCTGCTAGTGTAAGTTCCCCCTGCTAAATCACAAAGGCAGGGGGATTGGTTCCCCTGCTGAAGTCAAAGGCCCTGCTGTCAGAGATAAACTTGGAATATATTTTTACGCGTTTCAGTTATTATTCCTTAATACTTTCCAAGTTTGTTAGTAGTAATCTTGTACGTGAGTCCTTATGGCTATAAAAGGACTCACTAGGTTAGCATGCAAAGTGTGTCTTTTCTCTATTGTCTTTCATTGTCATACTTTAAGGTTTTGTAAACCATAATACCATTTTAGGGTATTCGTATATC
The DNA here is from genome assembly GCA_025667525.1 of Glebionis coronaria. Lineage (NCBI taxonomy): Eukaryota > Viridiplantae > Streptophyta > Magnoliopsida > Asterales > Asteraceae > Glebionis > Glebionis coronaria. Next base: position 627,318,796 of record CM046874.1, on the reverse strand, counting down.
ATTGATATATTAAAGTTCAACGTTTCAATCATATTGTTCTTGTGCTAAACATTATATTCCGCATCTTGTTTAGTTACTTTGCTTTGCAAAGTTTCTCTAGTGTTAGATTGAATTCTTTCTTTCTATCACAACCCTTAAACAAGCTATTAAGGTTTAAGATCTGACTTTGGGATCAACAAGTGGTATCAGAGCTTGTTGAGAAACTTTGTCTAAATCAAGAACAAAACCCTCATAGCAACCATGTCTTCAGACTCTTCCTCAAACAACAACAACCACAATAACCTCAAGTTACCTATGTTGGATCCTGAAAACTTTGAATTATGGGAATTCAGAATCCAACAATACCTGAAAATGGAACACTATGTTCTCTGGGAGATCATAGAATTTGGTGATCAATTCAACAAAATGTTAGTAGTTGAAGAGGGCAAGGAAGAAGAAAAAGGTGAAAGTTCCAAAGGTAAGGACAAGAAGAAATCTGCTGCTCTTTGTGATAAGGAAATACTGGCCAGAAGGCATGATGTCAGGGCTCACAGCTCATTGCTGTTTGTGACAATCCGTCAATTTATGGTCGATATTTTATTCTCAATATTTATTTGAAAACATTATTTTAATGTTATAATATAAACTCACTTATTTTTGGGAAGAAATTTGGATTTACGTCTTGAAGTAGCATCGACTACGTCTAAACCGGAGGATTCTACGTTACGTGCTTACGTTTACATACACCATTTTTGGTGACAGTCCGACATTTCAGAAAATAAATTTATTCGTGAATATTATTTTGGAGTTTTAAATTTGTGTTGGTTCATAAACTCACAAATTTACGAGAAGAGATTAGGACTTACGATTTTATTTTAACGTCCTTTACGACTAAACCGGAAACCTTAGGATTACGTATTTACGTTTTCTAACTCCGTTTTTGATGAGACAATTTTTATTAGATTCGTTTTGTGTCGTTGATTCATAATTATAAAAACGTTTTTCGTAAAACGACCCGAAGGCACGCAAATCGAGGAAACTAGGATCGAGGAGTACCCGTAAATTAGTGGGATGAGACAAGTTTACACTTGCCTCACCCCACCATGGGATGGCTAAAGCTTGTCAAACACACTTGAAGTGTGTCAAGTTTCTAGCTAAAGACTAGGACACTTGTCCTAAGTCTTCCACCACAAAACCATCTACACTTTAAAACAACTAAACATAAACAACAATACTCATTTCTTACATGCAAAACTAATAAAAATCTCTCTTGTTCTCTCTCTATGAACGTCCACCATGCTCCCAAAACACCCCATTTGATCAAAAATTCAACCATGAATCATGTGTTTAACTTGCACAAGTTGAATACCCTTTGAAGATATGAAGATTGGAGGTGATCCTAACCTATGAAAAGGAGTTTTCAAGGGAGTTTGGGGCTGATTTCTCAAGGAGTTTTCATGAAGAACAAGGGCTGATTTTTGGAGGAATCTATAAATACTTGGTGATCCTAGAAGTGGTGTTGATATCTCATAAGATTGGTTACCCAAAACCAAGTCTTGTTCATCCAAAAACTCATCATTTCATCACCTTGGTGGTATAAAGATTGTTCTTCCCATCCTCTTGATATTTTGATTATGTAATCATGTATTTTCTTTCTTATTGTATATGTATATGATGAATATATGATGATAAAAATATTGTGTGGGGATTTGGTGTTGATAATCATGGGTAAAAAGATGAAAAAAACTATATGTAAAAAGGTTAAAATCATGCTTAAAATGATGGCTGTATAAAACAGTAAAGAACCATGTCATGAACTGATAAAATGGTATATATTAATGGATATACAGTAAGTAATATGTCTTGTACACATGTGAGAGTTGGCCATGCAATGGAATCATTAGGATGAGTGAGATATGATCAAAACAAGTTTAGAGTACAAATCTGAGTTCACTGTTTTGGACGATTTTTAGAAAATACTTAGAGGCTGATTCAACAGTAGCTATAGAAGAGTTAAATGGAGCACATATCATGTAGTTTATGTCATAAAAATTTGAGCTTCTATCTCCATATAGAACTCTAGATATGGTTGTTTTGGTGAACATGAAAGTAAAAATCAGATTTTGGAAATTAAAGTATAATAGTATTATATAAGCACTCAAATAAAAATAGTATAAAATGTGAATTAAAACCCACTAAATCATATAATAAATTTATATAAATATGTATAAGGATAAATAAATGGACATTTTATAAAAATGGTAGTTTGATAAGTTTTATAAGTTATAAAACTATAAACATGATTTTTACGACTTTTTCGGCTATTACCGTAAAATTAACGTTTTTGTTAAATAAAACTTAGACGGTTGGACCCGTCTAATGTAAACTTTTATAAACTCATATACTGATATATAAACATATATATAACAAGTAAAAACCGATAAAACCCGAACTATAAAACATACGGACATTTACGGGCTAAGTTAACGTTATTGGACTAATAATACAACAAAATGGACTAAAACACTTATAAACTTATTTATTGGGCTTAACCCATTTGGGCCCAACATGTAAAGTATAAATACTGATAATACAAGTATGAAATGGATTTATACAAGTTAATGAACTTATAATAGGCTTATTGGACCTAAAACACGTAAATAGGTAAAACTAGTAAACTAGTATAAAAGCTATCAACACATAACACTAAAATGAGCAAATGAGAATATGTAAACCCACTTGATCATCATATATATAAAATCATCATATTTATACATAATTGTTATTTTTATAAAGTCATTGGACATGAGTCTAAGACAAGTATTATTTGTCTAGGTTCCGTGATTGAAGCACGTACCGTACATCCGAATTGCCGATAACCCGCCTTCCCACATCAACGTGAGTTCATAGCCTCGCACTCTTTTAAATGTTTTTATGAAATGCTTTATAAACCCGCGAGGGAGATAACATGTTAGTTTTATAATAGGACACCATTTGTCCCGATTGCTTGTTTATTGATTTGGACCCGAATGATTGAATGACCCGATTGTATGACCCGATAAATGATTAAAGGACCCGATAGATGAAATTAAATGGATTATTAAAGTTAGGTTATTTCACTAAAAGTCCCATTAGCATGAATTGTGAACTACAAGGATTTGGTAGACGCTTGTGCATATAATAGTACTATTTGGGGACGATCACCCCAGTTCGCGCCTTGACGGTTGATCCCCGTCGTGCCACATTGATTGGTAAGCGAATTTATGTATGAGAAGATTTACATAGCGTGACCTTTGTGACGACACGCTAATTTAGATGGGCAAATGAGTTTCGGGCTAGCTACCCGTTGTTTGTTGTAGTAAGGTAACAATGTCATGCGGCTTATAATAATCCAGTTAATGAAATACTGCTTTAAGCATTGAATTGCGATATATTGCCTGACTAGCAATACAGGGTCTTATCTTTGATATTATGTTCGTGTTTTGGTTTTATATAACCATATTCATATAACGGTTTTTATTTAATCTATACAACGTTGTAAAACGTATTGTATGATGTTTTTACGACATTGGCTCGTATAATGATTTTTAAGGCAAATGCCTATATTATGATTTTGATAAGGATTTGTATTAAATGACTTTGGCTATTTTATGGCCTATTACAATGATTTGTACAAAATGATTTTCGGTAATAATTTTATACCGATGTTATATTGATGGATTTTATTAAACTCTATGAATTCACTCGGCGTTATCGCTGACCTTTTCTTTTAACATGTTTTGTCTCAGGTACTTGAAGGTAATTCTCGGGAAGACAACAAGAATTCATGGCCCGCACTTAAACAACAATTTCCATTCAAATGTTTTGTAAAAATTGTATGAAATAATATGACTTGGGACCTATGTAAATTTGATATTTATGAATGGAAATGCTTTATTATTAAACGACGCGATTTTTAAGCGTTGTCTATGATGTGAGTAATGTGCTATCCCGTAACACCAACGAGTCTTCCGCTGAATTGAATCGTATAAATTTGGGGGTGTTACAGTTTGGTACCAGAGCTCTCGTTATAGAGAACGAAAGATTTTTAAAACTACGGTTTTGAATAAAACATTTCAAAATCTTTTAACTATAAACATATTTCTAAAAATCTTTTGACTATAACGGTGTCGAAGAATTCCCGAGTTACCGACAAGGCCAGACTGAGAAGTGTTATTTTAATATATATATAACTTGAATTATATATATATATGATGTAATTTTATTACATGATTGTTTGATGATTATTTTGATATTTATACGAGGTATTTATACGACGTAGATTGTCACAAGGAACCCTAAATCCCCTAGTAAATTAATTTAAGCTATTCCCGTAGGAATTCTAGCTATTCTAGATCTAAACCAAGTTGTGGATATTTATGATCCCAACAAAATGGTTGATATTCGTAGAAATGTAGATATTAGTTGATTGTAAAATTGAAAAAGAATTGGCGAGATTAAATCTGATATCGATGTCATGACGATCTTTCCTTATAGAGTGGAGTTTGACAAAACGTTACCACCTGGAAAGGTGTCATCTGATTCGTTGTCACCCAATTCTTAAAAATTGAAATCGAAAGGGTGAATGTTGCACTTGAGGCTGTCATTGGAACCATTACCCAAAAGCCTCATGCCACTAGTACCTTTTCGAGAAGTCTGATTGAATGTGTGAGTCATCTCATGCTATTGACTCATTTGATAACTACTGTTGTAAGAGCCATAGGATTGGAAATTAAGTGTTGTTCATATCGAGCTTTTATTGCCCTTTTGAGGTTTATGAATAAGGTTGAAAGTATTGGAGAATGATGTAGGATATCGCATTGAGTATGATTTGGTTGCAACTTGAATAAAGTAAAATTTAACCCGTATGGAATATGAGATTGTTAATAGAAGTCGTTAAGTTCTGTGATTGAATTATAAGGTTTTAAATGATTGTTAGTTGGTGTTAAGTGTTGTTCCTAGGCCATTGTCCACTAACGAGGATGCCCAGTGTCCAAGAAATAAATTGAAGAAATCTTCTTCTGAATTGAGACCGATGGATCTTCTGGGACATGTGGAACATTGTAGATTAGTATTCATTGTGGTATCTTTTAAAAATAATCCCTAACTTAACTGAGACATCAGTTGGTAGGATGAGATCTTGGAATTGTATGACATAGTGACACATAATGTGTTACGGTACAATTAGACTTGTTTGTGATTAATGAAAAGACTACCTTTGATTGCTAAATTCTACATGTATCAATGTTATCTATCTTTTATTGCTTCATCCTAATGTTCGCATTAGTGATGCACCCATTGAACAAGTACTCATCTTGATTTGAGTTACGTTGTGGATTATTCTTTTTGAGTGCCATCGAGATCATGAACCTCATGATTATTTGGCTAAGCTCATTTCCTATCATATCGTAGTTAGTTCTTGGTGAACAACTTTTCATCACTCTTTTGCAGATCACTCATTGTTTTTATAAGTTGAAACAATATTACTTGAGAAAAATTGAGTTTTCATCACTATAAGGATTATTCAAAGTGAGATTTATAAGTGATCGTTATCGAAATGAATTTGTTTATAAAACACATTGGAAAACTTAATTGTTTTCATAACAAAGAAAATCTTTGTAAATTTATTTTTGATTCTTATTTAAGAATTAAGCATGATAATGTTTTTATTATAAACATGATGATAAAATTTTGACGAAATGAGTATTGCATCGTTAATCTTGAAATTGTATATAGTTGCGCGCCTACATACAATTTGGAATGGACCATGCAAGACTGATTAGTAGTCACCATAAAACTAATGAATAAACACTACATTTTCTTTAAAGATTGTGAAAGATTAAATTTTATAAGATCTGCAAAAAGTGAAAAATAGGGACATAGTGTTAGGGACACCTACATATGTGCCTGTAGCATCTAATCTTCTGAATCGAATTTACTCATACGTGGAAATTGTCTTATTTGACGATTGACAATTCTTTCTTGTCCAATTCTCCCGTAGTGAGATTCTTAGGAAAAGTATCTGATTACCGAGTGTTGATACCCGACAGGATGTATCGACGTTCCTATCATTTCTTATGATTTGATTTCATTTGAATGACCTGGGTAACGATCCGAGGAGCTTTCGAATGCGTACTCAAATTATGAAAACATGGAATATATCCATATTCAATAAATGTTTTCGTCTGTATCTGATTTGAAATTCTCTCGCGTAGATTATGCGTTGACCCTACTCTTTTAATGGTAGTTGTGTCTCCATATATCTCTGAATTTGTGAAGGATTATGAGTTATTATTTGTCTTTTGAGAAGTTCACATCTTATCGACGGCAATGAAACTGGAAAGTTGATAGTGCCAGTAGAATGGATTGATTGATTATGACATGACGACATTGTCTTAATTGATGGGAAATCGAATAGAATTCCCCTAATTGATAAGATGTTGATTATCAAAAGTGATCTAAATAATTCTTGATGGATGACTTGAAATTATACCATGAATGGTTGTGAATTAGTCATAGATATTATAATCTAGAAAGAACCTAATATGAATTTATTAAAAGATGTTTATGTTATCTGAAACTTTAGGAGGTATTTATTGGTGAATTACCTAGACTTTTGCCATTAAGGCAGGTTGAAATTGGTATTGATTATATTTCTAGTGCTGCACCTGTGGCTTGTGCACTGTACGTCAGCAACATCTGAATTAAAGGAATTACCGTACAACTGAGAGAGTTGTCGGAGAAAGATTTTATTCTACCGAGCTCGTCATCATGAAGAGCTATGGTGTTATCATTCCTTATATTTATAGATTACTGTGAACTGAGTAAATTGACAATCGAAAACGATATCCATAACTCAAAATGGAAGATTTGTTCGATCATTTACAAGGTTCTAGCGTATGTTTTAAAGATTTGATCCACGACATGGCTATTATCAACTTCGCGTTTGCGTAGAAGATTATCTATTTCAATCACTACATCCGGTACTTGTAATGAACATTATGAGTTTCACGTGATGTCGTTTGGATTGACTAATGCACAGGTAGCATTCATAAATTTGGTGAGTCACGTGTGTAGGCTGTATCTTGATAAATTCATGCTTGTGATCATTAATGACCATCTGTTTGTTTATAAGAATAAGAAGGAGTTAATAATTAGTTATAGATTCCCCTGAATTGGCTGAACAATAAAAACATGTACCTTGAATATTTAACATGAGATTTAAAACTTAATCCTTTACATTATTTGACCTTGTGATTAATAAGATAATGGAATCTATACTGACTTTTCAAAGTTAGAGCCATTTGAAACTTTGGGTTTTACCAAAAAGAAAATAGAAATATGTTTTGACAAATGTTTTAACAAAGGATTTTTAAGGGATTATTCCCTTATACACAAATCATTTAACTAAACTCCTGTTTAGGGGTAAATGTTTGTGTATACCTCAAGACAACCTAAGAGGGATTGAGGAAACCGTTAAACCATGAATTAAAAATTTAACGACAATTTCTGCTTTTCAACTAAGAAAATTTTACCAAGGAATAAACGAAGGTTTTTTTTTCGAACATTTACGAATCTTATTAATTATTTTCGATAAATCAGCAAAAATCTTGTTAATTAAATTCAAATTTATTTTGAACATTTTTATATAATTGGTCGAACTATGAAATTTAAATTTTTTACGCTTGTCTTTCATAAAAATTAAATATTTATTATTTAATTACTTGTAATATTTATCGACGCTTTAAACGTCAGATTGAGCAAAACTGATAAAAATGATAGTTGAAACGAAACTGAAACTTAGAAAATATGAAGGAAGGTGAACGTAATTACTGACACATTATGTAGAAAATATGAATAATCAATTACGATGTATTTCTTAATAATGAATGTGCAAAATAAATTGTCGAACGATCTAAAAATAAACAATGCTTGTAAGAAGGATAAAATAGATAATAAAAGGGGTTCACGGCTAATATGAACCATTAGAATTGAGAAGCTGAGAGCGTTAAATGTTTTAAAGACCACTTATGGTTGCCTAAATATGGAGGTTTGTGAAATTTAGTTATGTTGGAAACTTGTAAGTATAAGTATTCTATTCCTGTCATTTCTGATTTAATGTATCCCTATCTGAAGAAGTTGTACCGATCGCAAACTATGAAGGCATACATCGCCTCATACATTAGTAAACGTCTAACTATTGCAAAGGTCACCATCTAAATTTGATTCGATTTGGGTCATCGTCGACAGACTGACCAAATCTGCTAATATCATTCTTGTTAATGATAGATTCTTGATGAAGAAATTGACTCTTTATATTTAAAGGAGTTGTGTAAACATAGTGTGCTTGTATCGATCATCTCTATCAAGATCCTCGCTTCGCATTGAATTTCTAGAGATTTGCTCAGAAGTCATTAAGAACGAATCTTGATGAGAGTACTGTGTACCACCCCAATCGAAGGGACGAGGTAAAGTAACGATACAAAATACTATTAGTGTTGTTCTATGTTTGAATGATTGACCTTTGGTAATGAACCGTATAATCGTTTTCCTTTGGAAGGATTATCATTGATAATTATCGTATTAGGATCGAGATCGAATCTTGTTAGGATCTAAATATTAGAGCATCTGTAAGCAGGAGTTGGGACGAGGACACCCGACATACACCTATTGTGAGTTGGACATGTCTTTTAGGTTTAAGGTTTCCTATGATGGCGAACCTAACCTTAGAAAATACTCGACCCGCGAGACCTGAAATGATTGTTGAAATTAGGATCTGACTATTGACTGCCGGTAGTGGGCAGGAGGTTATGTGAATATGAAAGGTAGATCTTGAAGTGCCAGATGGGTAGCGAAGTTATGCCAAAAATTTTAACCATGGAAATTGAATAGATGATCTGAAAGATCATGGGATATAAGTCCCCGTTGTATGGGACCATAGAGATGATGTAAAAGTTGGTATAAAAGGCATTTAAGTTGGATCTGCCCTAGGACTTCAAGAGCTGCGTGAATTATGTTTCGTATATCGAACTTGATAAAATATCTATCAAGTAAAAATCTGAATTCTTCTTAATACAGCTTAGATCGGCGAAAAGTTGCATTCATCAGAAACGCGTGAACATCATGGATAGAGAAAGTAAGTCAACATTTAGCCTGATCTTATTCTCGTATTTATGTTTGATGAAACTTGCGTATTGTAATTGATTACACTTGTGAGAAAAGACCGAATGTGGATGAAATACCCACATGGATTTAACTCTATAAGAATCGAGTAGTAAGGTAAGATGATCTTTGAGGACAAAGATCTTGTTTAGGGGTAAATGCTGTGACAATCCGTCAATTTATGGTCGATATTTTATTCTCAATATTTATTTGAAAACATTATTTTAATGTTATAATATGAACTCACTTATTTTTGGGAAGAAATTTGGATTTACGTCTTGAAGTAGCATCGACTACGTCTAAACCGGAGGATTCTACGTTACGTGCTTACGTTTACATACACCGTTGTTGGTGACAGTCCGACATTTCAGAAAATAAATTTATTCGTGAATATTATTTTGGAGTTTTAAATTTGGGTTGGTTCATAAACTCACAAATTTACGAGAAGAGATTAGGACTTACGATTTTATTTTAACGTCCTTTACGACTAAACCGGAAACCTTAGGATTACGTATTTACGTTTTCGAACTCCGTTTTTGATGAGACAATTTTTATTAGATTCGTTTTGTGTCGTTGATTCATAATTTATAAAAACGTTTTTCGTAAAACGACCCGAAGGCACGCAAATCGAGGAAACTAGGATCGAGGAGTACCCGTAAATTAGTGGGATGAGACAAGTTTACACTTGCCTCACCCCACCATGGGATGGCTAAAGCTTGTCAAACACACTTGAAGTGTGTCAAGTTTCTAGCTAAAGACTAGGACACTTGTCCTAAGTCTTCCACCACAAAACCATCTACACTTTAAAACAACTAAACATAAACAACAATACTCATTTCTTACATGAAAAACTAATAAAAATCTCTCTTGGTCTCTCTCTATGAACATCCACCATGCTCCCAAAACACCCCATTTGATCAAAAATTCAACCATGAATCATGTGTTTAACTTGCACAAGTTGAATACCCTTTGAAGATATAAAGATAGGAGGTGATCCTAACCTATGAAAAGGAGTTTTCAAGGGAGTTTGGGGCTGATTTCTCAAGGAGTTTTCATGAAGAACAAGGGCTGATTTTTGGAGGAATCTATAAATACTTGGTGATCCTAGAAGTGGTGTTGATATCTCATAAGATTGGTTACCTAAAACCAAGTCTTGTTCATCCAAAAACTCATCATTTCATCACCTTGGTGGTATAAAGATTGTTCTTCCCATCCTCTTGATATTTTGATTATGTAATCATGTATTTTCTTTCTTATTGTATATGTATATGATGAATATATGATGATAAAAATATTGTGTGGGGATTTGGTGTTGATAATCATGGGTAAAAAGATGAAAAAAACTATATGTAAAAAGGTTAAAATCATGCTTAAAATGATGGCTGTATAAAACAGTAAAGAACCATGTCATGAACTGATAAAATGGTATATATTAATGGATATACAGTAAGTAATATGTCTTGTACACATGTGAGAGTTGGCCATGCAATGGAATCATTAGGATGAGTGAGATATGATCAAAACAAGTTTAGAGTACAAATCTGAGTTCACTGTTTTGGACGATTTTTAGAAAATACTTAGAGGCTGATTCAACAGTATCTATAGAAGCGTTAAATGGAGCACATATCATATAGTTTATGTCATAAAAATTTGAGCTTCTATCTACATATAGAACTCTAGATATGGTTGTTTTGGTGAACATGAAAGTAAAAATCAGATTTTGGAAATTAAAGTATAATAGTATTATATAAGCACTCAAATAAAAATAGTATAAAATGTGAATTAAAACCCACTAAATCATATAATAAATTTATATAAATATGTATAAGGATAAATAAATGGACATTTTATAAAAATGGTAGTTTGATAAGTTTTATAAGTTATAAAACTATAAACATGATTTTTACGACTTTTTCGGCTATTACTGTAAAATTAACGTTTTTGTTAAATAAAACTTAGACGGTTGGACCCGTCTAATGTAAACTTTTATAAACTCATATACTGATATATAAACATATATATAACAAGTAAAAACCGATAAAACCCGAACTATAAAACATACGGACATTTACGGGCTAAGTTAACGTTATTGGACTAATAATACAACAAAATGGACTAAAACACTTATAAACTTATTTATTGGGCTTAACCCATTTGGGCCCAACATGTAAAGTATAAATACTGATAATACAAGTATGAAATGGATTTATACAAGTTAATGAACTTATAATAGGCTTATTGGACCTAAAACACGTAAATAGGTAAAACTAGTAAACTAGTATAAAAGCTATCAACACATAACACTAAAATGAGCAAATGAGAATATGTAAACCCACTTGATCATCATATATATAAAATCATCATATTTATACATAATTGTTATTTTTATAAAGTCATTGGACATGAGTCTAAGACAAGTATTATTTGTCTAGGTTCCGTGATTGAAGCACGTATCGTACATCCGAATTGCCGATAACCCGCCTTCCCACATCAACGTGAGTTCATAGCCTCGCACTCTTTTAATTGTTTTTATGAAATGCTTTATAAACCCGCGAGGGAGATAACATGTTAGTTTTATAATAGGACACCATTTGTCCCGATTGCTTGTTTATTGATTTGGACCCGAATGATTGAATGACCCGATTGTATGACCCGATAAATGATTAAAGGACCCGATAGATGAAATTAAATAGATTATTAAAGTTACGTTATGTCACTAAAAGCCCCATTAGCATGAATTGTGAACTACCAGGATTTGGTAGACGCTTGTGCATATAATAGTACTATTTGGGGACGATCACCCCAGTTCGCGCCTTGACGGTTGATCTCCGTCGTGCCACATTGATTGGTAAGCGAATTTATGTATGAGAAGATTTACATAGCGTGACCTTTGTGACGACACGCTAATTTAGATGGGCAAATGAGTTTCGGGCTAGCTACCCGTTGTTTGTTGTAGTATGGTAACAATGTCATGCGGCTTATAATAATCCAGTTAATGAAATACTGCTTTAAGCATTGAATTGCGATATATTGCCTGACTAGCAATACAGGGTCTTATCTTTGATATTATGTTCGTGTTTTGGTTTTATATAACCATCTTCATATAACGGTTTTTATTTAATCTATACAACGTTGTAAAACGTATTGTATGATGTTTTTACGACATTGGCTCGTATAATGATTTTTAAGGCAAATGCCTATATTATGATTTTGATAAGGATTTGTATAAAATGACTTTGGCTATTTTATGGCCTATTACAATGATTTGTACAAAATGATTTTCGGTAATAATTTTATACCGATGTTATATTGATGGATTTTATTAAACTCTATGAATTCACTCGGCGTTATCGCTGACCTTTTCTTTTAACATGTTTTGTCTCAGGTACTTGAAGGTAATTCTCGGGAAGACAACAAGAATTCATGGCCCGCACTTAAACAACAATTTCCATTCAAATGTTTTGTAAAAATTGTATGAAATAATATGACTTGGGACCTATGTAAATTTGATATTTATGAATGGAAATGCTTTATTATTAAACGACGCGATTTTTAAGCGTTGTCTATGATGTGAGTAATGTGCTATCCCGTAACACCAACGAGTCTTCCGCTGAATTGAATCGTATAAATTTGGGGGTGTTACTGTGACAAATCTAACATTTTCAGGTAGTAAAATATTTTCTCGTATAATATTTTGAAACTTATTTTTGTGTTGGTTGACGAACTCACAATTTACGGATTTAAATTTGGGCTTACGTGCATAATTTGGCGTCTTTTACGACTAAACCGGAAACCTTAGGATTACGTATTTACGTTTTTGAACTCCGTTTTTGATGAGACAATTTTTATTGGATTCGTTTTGTGACGGTGATTCATAATTTATAAAAACGTTTTTCGTAAAACGACCCGAGGGCACGCAAATCAAGAAAACTAGAATCGAGAAATACCCGTAAACTAGTGAGATGGGACAAAACACTTTGCCCCATCCCACTAGCTTATATGGGACGGCAAGGAGGACACCACCACACATAGGTGGTATCAATTTGGCTAAGTTACACAAGTGTAAGCTTTAGCTTACACTTTAAGCCAACACATTTTACCACTAAACAAAACTAGCTAATGGTTTTCATTCTTACCATTTCCTACATGCAATTCACTCTCAAACTCTCTCTACTCCACCCTTTGTGCTGTCCCAAATAAAGCAACAAACATCCCAATTGATCTTTTCTAGCTACAAACCACATGTTTACTAGTCCTATTAAGGTGTTTCCTTGAAGCCTTGATCATTTGGTGGCCATATAAACAGCTTTGGAGGTGATTTGCTTGTGTCCTAGGGCTGATTTTACAACATATGATCTTGATATTTGATGGTCTTGGAGATACTTGTTGTGTTCATCAAGTTCTTGCCTTCCTAAAACAAGAAATCCACTTGGATTGGTAAAGAAGATCATCCTCTATATTTTTCTCTTATTATTTTGTAAAGAACAAATATATTTTCTTTCATTTTGTATATGTATATGATGTATATATGATGATAAAAATGTTGTGTGGGGATCAAGTGTTGATAAACATGCTTAAAAATGATGATAACCATAAGAAATGAAGCTAAAATCATGACTAATTAGTTGGCTGTATAAAAACAGTAGATAACTAAATGATGAACTGATAAAAATTCATGGTTTGATCTATTTACAGTAAGTAGGTGATGTTATACACATGTGAGAGTTGGCCATGCAATGGAATCAAAATAATGAGTGAGATATGATCAAAACAAGTTAGGTGGTACAATCTGAATAAGCAGTTTTGTAGGGACTGTTAAGGCAACTTAGACTTAAAATGGGCAGTAGCTATAACTAAGTTATATGTAGCACATATTATGAAGAAGTTGTCATCCAAAAATGAGCTTCTAAGTCATTGTAGAACTCTAGATATGATAAAAATGGTGAATATGAAGTTAAAAATCAGATTTTGGAAATAATGTTTATTATTATTATATAAGCACTCACTTTATAATGTATAAAATGTAAAATGTAAACCCACTAACTTATAAAACTTATTTATATAAATGTATAAAAAGTTAATTAAATGGGTAAATTATATAAATGGTGGTAAAAATAATATTTGTAAGTAATAAAAACTATAAACTTGATTTTTACGACTTTTTCGGCTATCGCCGTGAAATTAACGTTTTTCGTCAAATAAAACTTAGACGACCAAACCCGTCTAATGTAAAGTTTATAAAAGTTATATACTGATGTATAAGTAACTAAGACAAGTAAAAACCGATAAAACCCGAACTATAAGAATTACGGACTTTTACGAGCTAACTAATCCTATTAGACTAATAATTGGACTTAATAAGATAAATACTTGTAAAAAGAGCTTATTGGGCTTAACCCAATAGGGCCCAACATGAAAGATATATATACTGATCATATAGGTATATAATGGGTAAAAACAAGTAAAAGAACTTATAAAAGACTTAATGAACTTAAAATAGGTAAAATCGGTAAAACTAGTGAACTAGTAAGACGATACAAAAACGTAAACACTAAAATGAGTAAATGAGGATTTATAAACCCACTTGATCATCATCATATGTACAAAATCATCATATGTATATTGTTATTTTGATAAAAGTCATTGGACCGAGTCTAAGACCGATTATTATTTATATAGGTTTCCGTGACCGAAGCACGCCCGTAGCCGATAATCCGCCTTTCATTAACAACGTGAGTTCATAGCCTCGCACTCTTTTAAATGTTTTATAAAATGATTTGTAAACCCGCGAGGGAGATAACATGCTAGATTTTTATAAAAATAGAACACAAGTAGTCCCGATTGTATGCTTAATGATATGGACCCGAATGATGCTATGACCCTATATTCAAGACTAAAAGGATTATTAGTAGTTAGGTTATGTCACTTAAAGTCCCATTAGCATGAATTATGAACTACCGGGATTTGGTAGACGTCTATGCATTTGATAGTACTATTTGGGGACGATCACCCCAGTTCGCGCCTTGACGGTTGATCCCCGTCGTACCACATTGATTGGTAAGCGAATTTATGTATGAGAAGATTCCATAGCGTGATTTTTGTGACGAACGCTAACTTAGATGGGCAAATTGTTTGTCGGGTTCGTGGCCCGCTGTTTTCACAGTAAGGTAACAATGTCATGCGGCTAATAATAATCCTACCTAATTCAGATACCATGTATCCTAATACAATATAAGACATATATAATAAAAAATAACGACGCTATTACGATGAATATATTACCTAACATGGTAATATAGAGACTACGGTCTCATGGACGGTTTCAGATGTATGCTTGATTTATATATTGCCTGACTAGCAATATGTGGACTTACTTCCGATATTATACTTGTGTTCTGATTTTAAATGATTGTAAATGATTGTTTTATATAACGGTTTTCATTAAACTCTATGAATTCACTCGGCATTCGCTGATATTATTTTTGCATGTTTTCTATCTCAGGTGCTTGAAGGTAATCCGGATGGAGATCGACTCTGATGGCCCACACTTAATATTAAAAATGTTCATTCGATATGTGTTTTGTAAACTTAATGACCTGTATAAGTTGGGACCTGTTGTACACTTTTAAACCTTTTTATCGAATGAATGTTTGTTAAACCTTGTACAACCATTTTTATGTGTTGTCTATGATTGGAGTTATTGTGCTATCCCGTAACACTCTGAAAGACCCTTCCGCTGTACCGATACGAAAAATGAGAGTGTTACAGTTTGGTACCAGAGCTCTCGTTTTAGAGAACAAAAGATTTTAAAAAAACCAAGGTTTTGAACAAAACTTTTCAAAATCTTTTGACAATGAACATTTGAGAAAATATTTGAAAAAAATCTTTTGACTATAACGGTGCCAGAGATCTCCGACGTTACCAACAAGCCCTATTGAGAAGATATATATTTTGATATATATAATTTAATTTATATATATGTATATATTGTGACTTTATTATGTAATTGCTTAACTAGTATGTTATCCTAATACGAGATAAATATATATAAATGCAGATTGTCATGGCTGACCCTAATATTCGTGTAGAAAACCATGCTATTCCCGAACCTAATATAGAAGATGATCCTTATTTAGACTTAGTAGATTTTGATATTGATGATGAGGAGGAACCATTTGAGGATCCCGAGCCCGAGTTAGGACTAGGAGATCAGATTGCCCCTCAGGTTGACTTAGTAGAGAATGAGATTGAGAATGTGGGTAATGAGAATGTGGATATTGAGAATGTGGGTAATGAGAATGTGGAGATTGAGAATGCTGATATTGAGAACGATGATGAGATTGGGTTAGATAATTTAGATGACGAGATTGACGACGAGGATGTCGAGGAGGATGTAGGTATAGATGTTGAGGTTGATGACGATGAGGAAGCTGAGCTTATTTATCCGTATGATGTTCCAGAGGGCGAGCCTTTGCCCCCACCAGTTTGTTTGTCTGATTCCGAGGATGAGTTACCTAGGGATGAAATGTCTGAATCTGATTCTGAATCAGAGGAGGATGAGGATGACGATGCACCTGACGGTACCGATGGTATTGATACTCGTAGACGTGAGATAGGAGAGTCGTCTAGTACTCGAGAGGCTACTTATATTGATGGTCTTGCACCATGGGCCTTGAGACGTGATCTAGATGCTTCCCGTGTTAAGAGTTGTGTGACAGAGGTTGGATTAGGTGTTGTTCAGACTCAGGTTGCTTATTTGGAGTCGAAGACAAAGGTTGGCGAGAAAGAGCGAGAATTGCTTAGTTTGGATTTGAGTGATGTAGAACGTGGTTTGAATGAGGCATTTAGGAGGTTATCGGTATTAGAAAGTGGTGAGTATGCTGCTATGAAGAGAAAAGTGAATTCTATGGAGATTCAGTTGAGTGTGGCTCGTGCGATGCGTGAGAAAGCTGAAAAGGAGTTGAATATATCTGTGGGTTGGAACAGTAGATTTTATGCCGACATGGTTGAAAGAGGAGTAATCCGTAAGCGCCCAGCTGAAGATGTGTCTAGTGATCGTCCGGCGAAGATCCAGAAGACGATGGATGATAGACCATCTGGCGGTTCTCAGTAGACCAGTCTGTATTTAGTAGTGACCTTTATATCTTTTGTGTTTGTAGCTTTGACCGAACCGACTTGTTAGTAGTAGACTTGGCACGAATTTTGAGTGTATATAGTGTTAGAACTTTGATATGGATGTACTAAGACAATACTTTTGTTTCAGATCGAATGAAATATGTATCTTGTCTTGAATTCCATATTGTGCCTTATTTGTATCTTGATTATGAATTCGATCCATATTATATGAATCCTTTGTTGGATGAATGCTTAATGCTTTGAAATTGTGGAATTATAGAACTATGCCGCCCAAGAAGGCTGTGACTGAGGATGATGTACGTAGGATTATTACGGAGCAAGTTACCGCATCTATGACTGAATTTATGGCAAACGCTAGAAATGAAGCTGGCGGTAGTGAAGCTGGCGGTAGTGGAGCTGGCGGTAGTGGAGCTGGCGGTAGTGGAGCTGGCGGTAGTGGAGCTGGCGGTAGTGGAATTGGCGGTACTAATGTGAATGTGAATGCTAATAATGTGAATGCTAATGCTGGAGGAAATGTAGGAGGACTTGGAACGAATGCACCTGAAGATGGTGGCTGTACTTATGTGACCTTCATGAAGTGTGAACCTCTACCTTTTAATGGAACTGAGGGTGCTGTAGGATTAAGCCAGTGGATCGAGAAGATTGAATCGGTGTTTAGGATTAGTAAGTGTAAAGAGGAAGATAAGGTGACTTTTGCTATGGCTACTCTTAAAGGTCGTGCATTGACTTGGTGGAACGGGAGAATTGCTTTCATGGGTCTTGATGCTGCTAATGCTACTCCTTGGGCTGAAATCAAGAAGTGGATGACTTTGGAGTTTTGTCCTCGTAGTGTGATCATTAGGTTAGAGCAAGAGTTGATTCATTTGAGAATGAAAGGTGTGGACGTTGATAGTTACACGAATCGATTCCATGAGTTGGCCTTGCTATGTCCTCGATTGGTTGAACCCGAAGAGATCCGAATTGAGCAATATGTGAAAGGGTTGACCAGGAATATCCGGGGGGACGTGACATCATCTAAACCACTGACCATTGATGATGCTGTTCGAATGGCTTACCAACTCATTGGACAGATAATTCAGGATAAGGAAGATGAAGCCCGTGTAGGTGAGAAAAGAAAGGGAGACGGTGATCGTGTAGATAGAGGTGATAATAGGAAGAACTTCAATCACCGTCAGAACAAGAGAAAGGGGAATGCAAATGCTATTACCAACAATGCACCGCGCAACGATGATAGATGTCCTAAGTGTGGCAACAAGAGGCATCCTGGCGACTGCTGGAAGTGCCGAAATTGCGGAAAGCTTGGACACAAGGTTGAAAGGTGTAAGAAGGGAACGATTTGCTTCAACTGTAATGAAGAAGGTCATAGGAAATCGAAATGCCCCAAGTTGAAAACGATTGTACCTGGAAGAAACCCCCAGGGTGGTATCTACCAACTTGGAACAATTGAGGTGAAGAAAGAGGATCCGAATGTCGTTACCGGTACGTTTTTACTCAACAATCATTATGCTGTTGCTTTATTCGATTCGGGTGCCGATAGGAGCTTTGTATCCACTAAATTTAGTGCCCTTATTGATATTGAACCTGTTGAGATAAGTACCAGTTACGAGGTGGAATTGGCTGATGGTAAATTAGTGAAAACTAATAAGCCATTAGAAGGATGCTCTCTAAATCTCTTGAACCATTCCTTTCCGATTGATTTGATGTTGATAGAATTAGGTAGTTTTGATATTATTATTGGTATGGATTGGTTGTCGTTGAATAATGCTACTATTTTATGTGGAGAGAAGAAGGTTAAGATTCCTCTTAGGAATAGGACGTTAGTAATTGATGGTAGTCGAGGTGAATCCCGTTTGAAAATCGTTTCATGTATTAAAGTCCAAAAGTACATCAGGAACGGTTGTGAGTTATTCTTAGCTCAAGTGACCGGGAATGAGTCTAGGGAGAAACGATTGGAAGATGTACCTATTATTTGTGAATTTCCTGAGGTATTTCCTAAAGATTTACCCGGACTTCCACCGATAAGGCAAGTAGAGTTTCGAATCGATTTAATTCCTGGTGCTGCACCGGTGGCACGTGCGCCTTACCGATTAACCCCTTCTGAATTAAAGGAGTTATCTGAGCAACTTAAGGAGTTGTCTGATAAAGGTTTTATTCGACCGAGCTCGTCGCCTTGGGGAGCTCCAGCCTTGTTCGTTAAGAAGAAGGATGGATCTTTTCGTATGTGCATTGATTATAGGGAACTGAATAAGTTGACAGTTAAGAATCGATATCCTTTACCTAGGATTGATGATTTGTTTGATCAACTGCAAGGATCTAGTGTGTATTCTAAGATAGATTTGCGGTCAGGATATCACCAACTTCGCGTCCGTGAAGAAGATATTCCTATAACTGCATTTAGAACTCGTTATGGACACTATGAATTTCAAGTAATGCCATTTGGGTTAACTAACGCACCTGCGGTTTTCATGGATTTAATGAATCGAGTGTGCAAGCCCTACTTGGATAAATTTGTGATCGTGTTTATTGACGATATTCTAATCTATTCAAAGAATTAAGATGAGCATAGAGAACATTTGAGGATTGTTTTGAAGTTGTTGAAGGATGAAAGGTTGTATGCTAAGTTTTCGAAGTGTGATTTCTGGTTAGATTCTGTGCAATTTCTTGGTCATGTGATTAACAGAGATGGAATTCATGTTGATCCTGCAAAGGTTGAAGCTATTAAGAATTGGTCTGCACCGATGATGAGATGGCATTTATACATGATCTCATCGTTCTTTTCGGGCTTTAAATGCACAAAAATGTCATAAAATACCATATATATGCTTGTGTTTGTTTACTTGTGTATTTTAGGTATGGATCTCGTGAAAAAGACAAAAGATCACAAGATACAAGGAAAAATGGACACGAGAAACGAAGCCGTACAAAGAACCGGGCCCTAATCATGGAATTCTCAACAAAATACCTTGAAGATTTGAAGACAAACAAGATTGATCCTCATCTATTGAAGAAATGACACTTAAAACCCTTGTATATTCATAATTACAAGTTTGGTCCCTTAAGTTTGTCAAAATTACATAAAAGGTCCTTCAACTTTGAAGAAATGGTAAGAATAGTCCCTCAACAAATCAAAATTGCCAGTAATGGTCCCTCATAAAGTCAAAGATACAATGAAGACCTTTGAAGATCAAGAATGTTCAAAATCAGTCCTTGAAATATCTCAAAATGGCAAAAAGAACCCTTGAAAACCCTTTTGAAAAGTTATGTGCCAAAATTGCCAAAAGATGAAAGTTGTTACAAGCTTAAATGGGCGCTGATGGGTTTTAAAACACAAAAGACAAGAAAAAGGAAGAACAAGGGCTGAACTTGTGCAAATGAAACATTTAAACACATTTTTGCGCCAAACAACTTCCCACTCCACCAAAACCGGATCAAAGACTTTACTATTCACCCAAGAAACCAGTTACCATCTCACTTAAAACAAAGGGTAAAAACAAATTACCCAGGCACACGTTTGATTCACATGTGCAGGAACCTATCCCACACATAAAACCCTCATCTCCACTCACTATGGACCCCACCCCAATACCCTTTCCACCAATCAGAGAGCAACTTGGCCTCCAAGCAAAGTGACGTGGCAAAATCAACAGCATAGACTCTTTGCTTCATATCAAAGCTGAAATGAACGTCTTGGATCACTTTGGACAGCATATTCCATCAAACCATCTAGAAGAACCAAGGGCATTTTAGAGAATTCAGTTGCCAGTGTAGCCAAGCATTTGCCTATATAAAGACTCCTCAACATGTGAGAGAGCTTTTGTTCCAGTTTTAGGCTATTAATCTTTGTAATTCCTTTTTAAGTTAAATAAAATTTGAATTTCTGAAAATTTGAAATCTCTTTTTGATTTAGTTAAAAGTTTGGTGTTTGAGTAGCCTAATTCTGAGTTCCATTTGATTGTGAAGGCCTACCTTAATCTTGTGGTTAAGGCACGTCTTGTTTCATAAGGTTTTTAAGGTTTGAAAACCTTGAAATCCTAGGTTCTGTTTTGGTTATTTTGTGTACTAACCCTTGACCATTAGCTATAAGCTCTTACAAGCTTGTTGACACCAAGCTTGTGAAGGGATTAGAGCCCTTGGTTGAGTTGTTTGCTGTTTGTGTTGAAGATATAAAGTCCTTGAGGTTCTACTTTGAACCATCAACCAAGGCAGTTTGCATCATCTTCATTGAAGTACCTTGGTCTTGTTCTAGTTGTTGAACAAGGTCCAAGGAGCATTGCTGGCCTTCCTAGGATGTTGTGGAAGGCAGGTATAATCCCTTGTTAAGATTCCCCTAAAAATTTCATGTTTATGACTGTTTTTGATTTGGTGCTTTGATTTTGAGTATTGGTGTTTGTGCTGGTGATTTTTGAGTTTGATTGTGTTATTTGCTATTGTTTAAGTGTTTTTGATCATTAAAATCAGTAGGTTATTAGTTAAAATCAGAAGTTTGTATGATAAGTGCTTGATTAAGGGTTGTTTGGGATTACTGGTTATCAAGGCCTTGTGGCCTTGTACCCTTGGTTCTTTGGGTTTGGGTGGTCTAAACAAGCTCTAATATACAAGTTTTAATCATTGGTTAGCTTTCTGAAAGTTTGGAAAAGAGATTTGGAGTTTTGCAAAAATCTGATAAAAGTGGTTTTGAATTTGGTCAAACACATCAGATCCAATAACTTCTTTGTTAGTTGGATCTAAGGTCTGAAATCAGGTTTGGGAATAGGTTGGGTGATAAGCTATCTTCTGGTTATCTGCTTGTTGAATTTGGTGGCTTATTGTGGTTTTTATAGCTTATCAAAGTCTGCTGAAGTGGTCATTTGCATCAGCAAAGTGACCACCTCATTTGGTGTTGCATTGTGATTTCTAGCATTAGGATTGTTGTTTTGTTGCTTGGACCTTATTTGTTTGCTGCTTGTGAGGATATTTGGCTATTTGGATTGCTTTGTTCATAGCTCATAAGCTCACTGGCTTATTGGCTTATTTGTGCCAAAATACATCAAGTTTACCCAACTGGTAAGCTTTGATTCACAAGGTTTGCACTCAAACCTTGACCAGCAGGGTGAAAAACAAGTTCTCACACTTCATTAAGTCTGTCAACGCCTACTTTGTTCCTGTCAGCGTTTGATTTCAACTTATCAGCGTTTGACTTTTGGTCAAACTTGGTTTTCAGCTTATTTGAATCTGTTTTGCTCATTGGTACATGCAACAACTTAGTTTTTGTAATAGAAATCATTTTTCTCAGCTTAATATCAAGTCTGGAAGTTTACAAGTCTTTTGGTTAAGCTTTTGCTAGAAAACTAGCTTATTTGGCTTTTTCAGCCAGCTTATTTGCTCCTATAGCTTATTCTACTTGGCTTTTTGTGATTTTCTTGATTGATTATTCTTAGTTAAGCTATTTGTGAGCTTTTGCAACAAACTAGAGCTTCTGAGGTGCCTTATTTCTCAAACCCGACTATTTTGTCGTTTTGTGGAATTTTGCTTTTCTATTTTCTGGCTTATTGAGTGAGCTTATTGAAAATTTCCTTTGACAGATCTCTTAAGCATCCAAAAAGAGGGTTGTGTGTCAAATTAGAGCTTATGGCTTAATGGGCTGAAAAGCCCAATAAGAATAAGCTTTGTGTTCAATAAGCTGTGATAAGCACATTTTCAGCTTTTGGGCCTTTAGAGTTTTGTTCTTAGAATTAAATTTTAAGTCAGATAGGGCTTTTCCAAGTCAATTGGGCCAAGTTTGGCCTTTTGGGCCCAAAAGCCCATTTGTGTTGACTGTTTTTGGATTTGGCCCATTTGAGGGCCCATTAGGGGTATTTTGGTAATTTCACTTTCATTTTCTGATTATTTAGGTTAAAATAAACTAGTTTGCAAGTTTTTAGAATTTTTTATAATTTTTGGATTTTTAATATTATTTTATTATTATTTTATTATTATTTTTAAAATTTCACTTTTTCCAACTTTTTACATTTTTCTTAGGTTAAATACATTAAAATAGGAATTTATCAATTTTTAGAATAATTTTATCACTTATAGATTAATTTTTATAATTATTTTAAGTTTTAATAGTTTTTAATTCATTTTAAATAGTTTTAAAATTTCTAAAAAAATAGTTTTTAATCATTTTAGGTCATTTTAGAGGTTTATCAATTGAAAAATCTTTATTTGGGCTTTTTGATAATTTATTTGATTTTTAGGGCTTTAATTAGCATTTAAAAAATGAATATTTAATTATTTAAAAGGTTTGAAAAAGTTTTGATCATTGGTAAACTCTTAGTTTATTATTTTTGATTTTTGGTCAATTTTGGTAATTTTTAGAATTTATTTTAATTTTGGTGATTTTTTTAGTCTCTACGTCTTAACTTTCTAATAGTGATTTTTAGTTATTATTTTTATTTTTACGACTTCGTCATTTTTCTCTTCTAATCCCCTTCTAAACCAATCATTAATCACAAACATTTGGCAAGTTTTTCACACACATATACCTCCTTGGGAAACGAACTTACACACCATAAAGGGTCATTAGTGTTGATTTTTCCTAAAATCATCACTCGATACTTACCGCTTTTACGCTTTTTTTTCCTAAAAGGTGTATATTACCACAATCACTTTGGCGCCGCTGCCGGGGAGGTGTGTCGTGATTAATTTGCATTGTTGTTTTTAATATTAACCAAATAGTATTTGTATTAGTAGAACTCTACTAATACGTATTATCGGTTTTCTTGGTTTTTCTTGTTCAAATATTATTAATATATTGTATTAAGTATCATAATAAATTTACAATATCTCCAAAAGTGTGAAAACACAACCTTAATTGGGATTTGATCTCCTAATTATTGTATTCGAATCTAAAACAAAAAGAAAAGGCAAAAATAGATAAATACTTTCGTGAAGCTCGATTTTGAAAAATACAAACTATAAGGTGGGTATAAGGCAGGTATTATAAAATATACCCTAAGGAAAAAGGCTCTTAAGTGCTTCGCGCCGCCTCGTTTCCCCGCTTGCTTGTGAGTATTTTGAGATTGAAGGCTAATCGAGGGTTTTGCCGCCCAAAGTATTATTACGTATAGTATATTTGCTTGGTTTCTTTGTGATTAAACCCTCTTGAACAATTTGGTTTTCACCAAAGTTCTAAAGTCATTAGAAGACGTTCACTCCACGTGATCGTTTTCATTCCTTTGAGGCTTCTTTAATCAAGAGTTTGATTCGAGGAGAGATTTTGTAGATTGTTGTCTACGAAGATACACCAAAATCAAAAAAAAAAAAAAAAAAATTAAATATCATCAAAAACACAAAAAAATTTGAAAATTCGCAAAACACCCAAAAAGAATCTTCTTTGCTCACCTCCCATTCTTCGTGAAGTTTATGATCACTCGTAATCAAGCAAAACGAGCTCGTAAACGACTTCAAAAACAAGCCAATCAAGAGACGTTGATTGTTGAAGAACCTCCAATTGTTGAACCTATTGTAGAACAAGAAGTCGTCATGGCTAATCGTACTATGATGGAGTTGCTACAAGCACCCACCGAGGGTTTTGGAGAGGCTATTGTGATTCCCGCCATCCTTGCGGAGAATTTCGAAATTAAGACGGGTTTAATGTCGATGTTGCAAGCAAATAAATTTAGAGGTCACGAGAAAGACAACCCGCATTACCACATTAGGAATTTCAACCGTCTCACCGCCACTAGCAAATTTAAGGATGTTCCACATGACGCCATTAAGATGATGTTGTTCCCTTACTCGTTGGATGGACCCGCAAAAATTTGGCTCGAGAAAGAACCGCCAAATTCGATTTTGACATGGGCCGATCTCGTTTCTAAGTTTGTGAACAAGTTTTTTCCACCATCTAAAACAACACACTTAAAAAATGAGATTTCACGATTTGTGAAACGTAACAATGAAAGTTTTTCAATGGCATGGGAACGATTTAAAGAGATGTTACATGAATGTCCACACCATGATTTTACGGAATTGCATCAAGTGGATACTTTTTATAATGGGCTTAATGATCATGAACGAGATTATTTGAATGCCGCCGCGGGTGGTAATTTTTTGTGCAAGACGATAAATGAGGCGTTACAAATCATTGAAAATAGATCTAAGGTTTATAACCCTCGTAACACACCGAGTGTTGCCAATATGGGTTCGTCATCTTCGTCACAATCGTCTCGTAGCATTAACGCCTTACATGATGAAGCTAATGAGGAAAATCGGTTTTTTGATAGATTTGCTAATCTAATGTCCCATTGGAAGGCTCAAGAAGCTTCCAATTCCGCTTCGGTTAAAGCGGTTGCTAAGAGTTGTTTATCTTGTGGGGGAGCTCATGATCTATCCGAGTGCATTACCGCGGATGGTAACACTTCGAGTGCTTATGTAGCAACGGGAACTTACAACCAAAACGGCCAAGGTTCCCGCCAAAATCAAGCTCCACCAAACCAAAATGTTAACAATTATCGAAACAACAACCAAGGTAATTACCAAGGCAACACACGCAATTACAACAAAGGGAATTATCAAAGTGGGAATGGACAAATCTCTAATCAAAACCAAAACCGTGATTTTCAAAACACTACACAAGGTTTTCAAAATGCCCACACTAAAAATTTGCAAGGAGAATTTTTGGATTATGCAAAAGCAAATGATGCTAAATTTGATAATATGCAACGTGAGATGATTAGCTTAAGATCCGAGTTGAAAAATGAGCTTAAAAATGAACTTGCTAATGAACTTAAAACTCATGCAAACAAAATGGAAGGAAATGTCCAACGTCTACAACAAAACCAACAAAAGATGGAATTAGGACAACATGAGATTAAGCAAGAGTTATTAAAAGCGGATGCTAGGCAATCAAAATTTGAGGACCGAATGGCTAAGATGTTTGAAGCAATCATGTGTAAACCCTCTTCTTCGGGTGGTCTTCCTAGTGATACCATTGCAAACCCGAAGGGAGAAATGAAGGTTATTACTACACGAAGTGGTAAAACTTTCAAGGAACCAATCTCTCGTCCAAGTACTTCTAAGGAGAAGGAGATCGAGAAAGAACCCGAGGTGATGGTCGAAAAGGAGCACGTTACAATCCCACGAAGTACCGCTCATAACACACCTACGGTTGAACCAATACCAATTGTGGAACCCGAGTTTCCAAGGCCGTTGCCTAATGACCAACCCACACCACCTTTACCCTACCCTTCAAGACGAAACAAAGAGAAGTTGCAAGAACGTAACAAACAACAAATCGAGCTTTTTATAAAAATGTTTCAACAAGTGCATTTTGATGTGAGTTTAGCCGACGCGTTGTTATATATGCCTCGTTTCGCTTCCACTTTTAAGAGTATGATGAGCGATAAGGAAAAGCTTTCAAAGCTTGCTAATTGTTCTTCGGTTTATCTTAACCGCATACCGGAAAAAGTTGGTGATCCCGGAAAGTTTCTCATTCCTTGTGACATACAAGATATGAAAGAATGCCTCGCCTTGGCCGATCTTGGTGCGAGCATTAATTTGATGCCATTTTCCATTTGGAAATCGCTTTCGCTTCCGGCTCTCATTCCTTCGAACATGTCCATCGAGATGGCCGATCATTCTACGATTATGGCATGTGGAGTAGCCGAAGATGTTTTCGTGAAAGTGGGGAAGTTCTACTATCCCGTTGATTTTATAGTAGTTGACATCCCCGCGGATCCTCAAGTTCCTCTAATTTTAGGTCGATCATTTTTAGACACTTCGAGATCGCTTATCGATGTTCATGCGAGAACTATCACCTTGAGATTCAACGAAGAGGAACTTGTTATAAACGCTACTCAAAACTCGAAACCTTCTCATGTTTATGCAATCGCTACCATCAATCACATTGACATCGTTGATGTGGTTTGCGATGAGTTTTCACAAGAAGTGTTAGGTTTTTCTGATAGCTCGTCAAGTGGCAATCCCACTATTTTGGATCCGATTCTTGCTAATTCCACACCAAATCTCACTCCATTCCAAGGAGGCGATCTCACTTCAAATGAAATCGACAATGAAGATGAGGTGTTGATTAGTGATGATACTTCTATTCCACCATTTCTTTCGCCGATGGAAGTTATGAGTGTTGAACCAAAATCTTCAATCGAGGAACCACATATCCTTGAATTGAAAGATCTTCCTTCTCACCTTGAATATGCATTCTTGGAAGGTGATGACAAGTTGCCGGTTATTATTGCAAAAGGTCTTGCTAATAATGAGAAAACCAAGCTCTTGAAAGTTCTTAAGGCTCACAAAGGGGCAATTGCGTGGAAAATATCCGACATTAAGGGTATTGACCCAAAATTTTGTACTCACAAGATTTTAATGGAGGAGGACTACAAACCCGCAATTCAAAGTCAAAGAAGGGTGAATCCCAAAATTCACGATGTCATTAAAAAGGAGGTCCTTAAACTCCTTGACGCGGGAATGATTTATCCTATATCCGATAGCCCATGGGTGAGCCCAATCCATTGTGTCCCTAAAAAGGGAGGAATGACCGTTGTGCCTAATGAAAATAACGAGTTAATTCCCACTCGTGTTGTGACCGGTTGGAGGGTGTGTATTGACTACCGAAAGTTAAATGACGCCACTCGTAAAGACCACTTTCCTTTGCCCTTCATGGATCAAATGTTGGAGCGACTTGCGGGAAATGAATTCTATTGCTTTTTAGATGGTTTTTCCGGTTACTTTCAAATCCCTATCGACCCTCGTGATCAAGAGAAGACTACGTTCACGTGTCCTTATGGAACGTTCGCTTATCGTAGGATGCCTTTCGGACTTTGTAATGCACCCGGTACGTTTCAACGGTGTATGATGGCAATTTTTCACGATATGATCGAGAAGTCGATGGAAGTGTTTATGGATGACTTCTCGGTATTTGGTAATTCGTTCACGTCATGTTTATCTAATCTCGAACAAATGTTAAAACGTTGTGAAGAAACCAATCTTGTGCTTAATTGGGAGAAATGTCATTTCATGTGTAAACAAGGAATCGTCTTAGGACATAAGGTGTCAAAGGCGGGGATTGAGGTCGATAAAGCTAAGGTAGACTTCATCGCCAAGTTACCTCATCCCAAAACCGTTAAGGGAGTTAGGAGTTTCCAAGGCCACGCGGGCTTTTATCGTCGTTTCATCAAGGACTTTTTGAAGATTTCTCGTCCTATGACACACCTTCTCGAGAAGGATGCTCCTTTTAACTTTAATGAGGATTGTGTTAAGGCTTTCGAGACTCTCAAAAGGAAACTTACCGAAGCTCCCATTCTTGTTGCTCCTAATTGGGAATTACCCTTTGAAATCATGTGCGATGCAAGTGATTATGCTATAGGGGCCGTCTTAGGGCAACGTTATGACAAGCATTTTCGTCCTATTCACTATGCTAGTAAGACGATGACCGAGGCTCAATTAAAATACACCACAACGAAAAAGGAATTCCTTGCCGTGGTTTATGCTTTTGAGAAATTCCGACCTTATCTCGTCTTGACTAAAAGCATTGTGTATACCGACCATTCGGCTATCAAGTATCTCTTAGCTAAGCAAGATGCTAAGCCGAGATTGCTTCGTTGGATGCTCCTCCTCCAAGAATTTGATGTCACCGTGCTTGACAAAAAAGGAGCCGAGAATCTAGCGGCCGATCATCTCTCTCGTCTAGAAGATCCTCACAAAGATGTTTTCGAGAACAAGGAAATTACCGAAACATTTCCTCTCGAGACTCTCGGTGTAGTGAATTCTAAAGACACCACCCCATGGTTTGCCGACATTGCAAATTACCATGCGGGCAATTTCATAATCAAGGGTATGACGACACAACAAAAACGAAAATTCTTTCGTGACGTCAAGTTCTATTTTTGGGACGACCCTTATCTCTTTCGGATTTGTGCGGATCAACTCGTTCGACGTTGTGTGTTTGGTGCCGAAGCTTCTAATATTCTTAGAGCTTGTCACGAGGGACCCACGGGTGGTCACCACGGTGCTAATCTTACGGCTAAGAAAGTGTTCGATGCCGGTTTCTTTTGGCCTTCTATCTATCGTGATGCACACGCACTTGTGAAGTCGTGTGATTCGTGCCAACGTCAAGGAAAATCATCTCAACGTAATGAAATGCCGCAAAACATAATTCAAGTGTGTGAGATTTTCGACATATGGGGAATAGACTTTATGGGGCCGTTCCCATCGTCTCATGGTAACAAATATATCCTCGTCGCGGTGGACTACCTTTCTAAGTGGGTGGAAGCTAAGGCTTTGCCTACTAATGATGCTCGTGTGGTAGTGAAGTTTTTGAAGCAACTATTCTCTCGGTTCGGAACCCCTCGTGCTATTATAAGCGATCGTGGAACCCATTTTTGTAATGACCAATTCGAAAAGGTTCTAAAGAAATATGGGGTTACACATCGTCTTTCTACGGCTTATCACCCACAAACGAGTGGGCAAGTCGAGGTTTCGAACCGAGCTTTGAAGAGGATTTTAGAGAGGTCAATTGGAGAAAACCGTGCTTCATGGTCCGACAAACTCGATGACGCTTTATGGGCCTTTAGGACCGCTTATAAGACACCTATCGGTTGCACTCCTTATAAGTTAGTCTATGGGAAGAATTGTCATTTGCCCATTGAGTTGGAGCATAAGGCATATTGGGCCCTTAAGCATGCTAATTTTGACTTGAAGACCGCGTGAGATCACCGGAAAATACAGTTGAATGAATTGGATGAATTAAGAGATAATGCTTATGAAAATTCATTAATTTTTAAAGAAAAGACTAAAAAGTTTCATGATTCAAAGATTAAAAACCGGGTTTTTAACGTTGGTGATCAAGTGTTGCTTTTTAACTCTCGTCTTAAGATATTTTCTGGGAAATTGAAATCTCGTTGGTCGGGTCCATTCACCATTACACAAGTGTTTCCATACGGGACCATTGAGTTAGCTCAAGATGATGGTCCTAATTTTAAGGTGAATGGACATAGGCTTAAGCACTACTTTGGTGGGGAAATTCCTTCAATGGTTGCCCCCGACCAAGACACCTTCCCCAATGATAATTAACATTGAGGGGATCGAGTCGAGCTCATGACTCGGTAATCAAAAACGAGGTGCCTCGTGGGGGAGATCCCATGCTTATCTTTTATGCTCACTATTCACTAATAAGGGGACTTGTACCCTTTCAACTCGTTGTCTCGTGGTTGTTTGTGATTGTGTTATCTAGATCATCATCATCATCTACGATTGAAGACTCTCGTGTTCATTTACGTGAGCCTCCATCGTTCGTTTGAAGAAGTTTTTCACGATTCCTTGACATATCCTTTATTGTTCTAACAATTATCTTTTAGCATAATTAATAAACGACTTTAGATATATTGTTGATCACCCTTTCCATGCTAGATCCTAAGCATTCGATTCTTAGTCTCTAGTATGGGGGTGCTCCACCTTTAGACTCGAAACATTGAGGACAATGTTTACTTTTAGTATGGGGGGTGAATAGATACTTGCTTTGCTACGCCCTCACGCTTTCCAACTTTCAATGTTTTGTTTTGCTAATAAGGCTAAAAATGGCCAAATTTTAAAATTTTTCTTAGTTTTCATAAGTGTTTTTAAGACACGAATGTATATTTTCCGATGGGTAGAATAAGAGTTAATTTTTGACTTGATGGGCATTTGGAGCCATTTACATTCCTTAACTCGCTCAATTCAAGTTTTGCTAGACTTTTATATAGGGAGCTTTAAAACGCGAAAGTCTTAATTCATTCGGGTTAAGAACAAGAACTTTTCGCAAGTTCCTATAATTGATTCTAGAAAGTCACTTATCAAGGGAACTATAAAACGCATTCTCTAAACTTGAAAAAGTATAAGAAAGTGCAAGATCCTATAGGTGGCTTAAAAACCCAAAATTTTGATTTCATATAGTCTTAATGAAAGCTAATCCAAATTTGGCTTAATTTTGACTTGCATGGCTAAGTATTCACGAGTCTCTTTAATTAGAGGTCTTTATATAGTGAAGAACGAGAAATGATAGAGTTAGACAAGTGATCATGCTAAACGTAGAACATGAAAATGTTCTTTCAAAAACTCATATGTTTTTAATTGTGGCTTTTTCTTCCCATAAGATCAATGCATTAGGAATAAATCATAATTGCAATAAGTAAGGTCATACGATTTGAAAGGTTACTTAGCCTCTAGCACAAGATCGTTTAAAAGTTGCTCGGGGTTGAATAGAGTTCATAGCCAAGGCATAACTTATTGAAGCGAGACGCGAAGATTGGCGATCATCCAAAAAGGCCCTAACAAGGCATGAGGATCTCTATTTTTGCTAAAGATCCAAAGATGATGTGAAGTATCATTATTCCTAAATCAATATGAAGGATCGAGACACACGATGAGAAGCTATTACTCCCCTAAAGAATGGAGAAAGTCTATCCAAAAAGACCCTAACAAGGTATGAGGATAAATATATCCAAGTCCGAAAAGGAGGCGGATCGTTGTATATCAAAATCCAAAGTAAAGATTGAAGAAAAATGATGAAGTCGTGGTCCTATATGAAGAATCTCTCAAAAACGTCAAGTGAAGAAATTCCAAATATATGAAGAGAAGACCATAATTTCAAGAACGTTTTCCCAAGATTTGAAGTATGAAGTACATGCCAAATATCGGTCCGAGAAAGGTCTCAAATCGTGAAACGAGTTATGCCAAGATATGAACTTAAGGAGATACACGAGAAGCCGTTTTAAAAGATTTTGTCCTTCGGCTAACTATCGCTCAAATCGTGCTACTTTGCTTTCGGACTAATAACTACTCAAATAAGTCAATATGTATCACTTGTGATCCATGACAAATAGATAAAAAATGCTAGTAACCCATTTCCTTTTATAATAACTAGGATTGCGGGGAGAAAAAGTATTACACAATTTGGACGTATGAGTAGTGTTAGCATTGTGACTTGTACCAACAATGATCTTGTTTTTGCACTTAGCATGGAATGTATGACAATCAAGGATGACGAAGTTTACTCTAAGGGACATTAACTTGTTTCTATTCTTTGACCCTAAAAGTCACTTTTTGTGATGAAAATCATACATTATGTCTTTACACATCATCGTAGTATGTTGCAAGTCTTTTACTCTTCAATAAAGGTTAATAAAATTGAACTTTGGTGATGCTTAGATACTTTATTCTAGCATTGCGTGAGGGCACGACAATGGCTTAGTATGGGGGAGTGATGAGATGGCATTTATACATGATCTCATCGTTCTTTTCGGGCTTTAAATGCACAAAAATGTCATAAAATACCATATATATGCTTGTGTTTGTTTACTTGTGTATTTTAGGTATGGATCTCGTGAAAAAGACAAAAGATCACAAGATACAAGGAAAAATGGACACGAGAAACGAAGCCGTACAAAGAACCGGGCCCTAATCATGGAATTCTCAACAAAATACCTTGAAGATTTAAAGACAAACAAGATTGATCCTCATCTATTGAAGAAATGACACTTAAAACCCTTGTATATTCATAATTACAAGTTTGGTCCCTTAAGTTTGTCAAAATTACATAAAAGGTCCTTCAACTTTGAAGAAATGGCAAGAATAGTCCCTCAACAAATCAAAATTGCCAGTAATGGTCCCTCATAAAGTAAAAGATACAATGAAGACCTTTGAAGATCAAGAATGTTCAAAATCAGTCCTTGAAATATCTCAAAATGACAAAAAAAACCCTTGAAAACCCTTTTGAAAAGTTATGTGCCAAAATTGCCAAAAGATGAAAGTTGTTACAAGCTTAAATGGGCGCTGATGGGTTTTAAAACACAAAAGACAAGAAAAAGGAAGAACAAGGGCTGAACTTGTGCAAATGAAACATTTAAACACATTTTTGCGCCAAACAACTTCCCACTCCACCAAAACCGGATCAAAGACTTTACTATTCACCCAAGAAACCAGTTACCATCTCACTTATAACAGAGGGTAAAAACAAATTACCCAGGCACACGTTTGATTCACATGTGCAGGAACCTATCCCACACATAAAACCCTCATCTCCACTCACTATGGACCCCACCCCAATACCCTTTCCACCAATCAGAGAGCAACTTGGCCTCCAAGCAAAGTGACGTGGCAAAATCAACAACATAGATTCTTTGCTTCATATCAAAGCTGAAATGAACGTCTTGGATCACTTTGGACAGCATATTCCATCAAACCATCTAGAAGAACCAAGGGCATTTTAGAGAATTCAGTTGTTAGGGTTTGTGAACAGTGTAGCCAAGCATTTGCCTATATAAAGACTCCTCAACATGTGAGAGAGCTTTTGTTCCAGTTTTAGGCTATTAATCTTTGTAATTCCTTTTTAAGTTAAATAAAATTTGAATTTCTGAAAATTTGAAATCTC
This sequence comes from Glebionis coronaria, assembly GCA_025667525.1. Lineage (NCBI taxonomy): Eukaryota > Viridiplantae > Streptophyta > Magnoliopsida > Asterales > Asteraceae > Glebionis > Glebionis coronaria. Next base: position 627,285,099 of record CM046874.1, on the reverse strand, counting down.
TTTTTGATTTAGTTAAAAGTTTGGTGTTTGAGTAGCCTAATTCTGAGTTCCATTTGATTGTGAAGGCCTACCTTAATCTTGTGGTTAAGGCACGTCTTGTTTCATAAGGTTTTTAAGGTTTGAAAACCTTGAAATCCTAGGTTCTGTTTTGGTTATTTTGTGTACTAACCCTTGACCATTAGCTATAAGCTCTTATAAGCTTGTTGACACCAATCTTGTGAAGGGATTAGAGCCCTTGGTTGAGTTGTTTGCTGTTTGTGTTGAAGATATAAAGTCCTTGAGGTTCTACTTTGAACCATCAACCAAGGCAGTTTGCATCATCTTCATTGAAGTACCTTGGTCTTGTTCTAGTTGTTGAACAAGGTCCAAGGAGCATTGCTGGCCTTCCTAGGATGTTGTAGAAGGCAGGTATAATCCCTTGTTAAGATTCCCCTAAAAATTTCATGTTTATGACTGTTTTTGATTTGGTGCTTTGATTTTGAGTATTGGTGTTTGTGCTGGTGATTTTTGAGTTTGATTGTGTTATTTGCTATTGTTTAAGTGTTTTTGATCATTAAAATCAGTAGGTTATTAGTTAAAATCAGAAGTTTGTATGATAAGTGCTTGATTAAGGGTTGTTTGGGATTACTGGTTATCAAGGCCTTGTGGCCTTGTACCCTTGGTTCTTTGGGTTTGGGTGGTCTAAACAAGCTCTAATATACAAGTTTTAATCATTGGTTAGCTTTCTGAAAGTTTGGAAAAGAGATTTGGAGTTTTGCAAAAATCTGATAAAAGTGGTTTTGAATTTGGTCAAACACATCAGATCCAATAACTTCTTTGTTAGTTGGATCTAAGGTCTGAAATCAGGTTTGGGAATAGTTTGGGTGATAAGCTATCTTCTGGTTATCTGCTTGTTGAATTTGGTGGCTTATTGTGGTTTTTATAGCTTATCAAAGTCTGCTGAAGTGGTCATTTGCATCAGCAAAGTGACCACCTCATTTGGTGTTGCATTGTGATTTCTAGCATTAGGATTGTTGTTTTGTTGCTTGGACCTTATTTGTTTGCTGTTTGTGAGGATATTTGGCTATTTGGATTGCTTTGTTCATATCTCATAAGCTCACTGGCTTATTGGCTTATTTGTGCCAAAATACATCAAGTTTACCCAACTGGTAAGCTTTGATTCACAAGGTTTGCACTCAAACCTTGACCAGCAGGGTGAAAAACAAGTTCTCACACTTCATTAAGTCTGTCAACGCCTACTTTGTTCCTGTCAGCGTTTGATTTCAACTTATCAGCGTTTGACTTTTGGTCAAACTTGGTTTTCAGCTTATTTGAATCTGTTTTGCTCATTGGTACATGCAACAACTTAGTTTTTGTAATAGAAATCATTTTTCTCAGCTTAATATCAATTCTGGAAGTTTACAAGTCTTTTGGTTAAGCTTTTGCTAGAAAACTAGCTTATTTGGCTTTTTCAGCCAGCTTATTTGCTCCTATAGCTTATTCTACTTGGCTTTTTGTGATTTTCTTGATTGATTATTCTTAGTTAAGCTATTTGTGAGCTTTTGCAACAAACTAGAGCTTCTGAGGTGCCTTATTTCTCAAACCCGACTATTTTGTCGTTTTGTGGAATTTTGCTTTTCTATTTTCTGGCTTATTGAGTGAGCTTATTGAAAATTTCCTTTGACAGATCTCTTAAGCATCCAAAAAGAGGGTTGTGTGTCAAATTAGAGCTTATGGCATTAGCTTATGGCTTAATGGGCTGAAAAGCCCAATAAGAATAAGCTTTGTGTTCAATAAGCTGTGATAAGCACATTTTCAGCTTTTGGGCCTTTAGAGTTTTGTTCTTAGAATTAAATTTTAAGTCAGATAGGGCTTTTCCAAGTCAATTGGGCCAAGTTTGACTTTTTGGGCCCAAAAGCCCATTTGTGTTGACTGTTTTTGGATTTGGCCCATTTGAGGGCCCATTAGGGGTATTTTGGTAATTTCACTTTCATTTTCTGATTATTTAGGTTAAAATAAACTAGTTTGCAAGTTTTTAGAATTTTTTATAATTTTTGGATTTTTAATATTATTTTATTATTATTTTATTATTATTTTTAAAATTTCACTTTTTCCAACTTTTTACATTTTTCTTAGGTTAAATACATTAAAATAGGAATTTATCAATTTTTAGAATAATTTTATCACTTATAGATTAATTTTTATAATTATTTTAAGTTTTAATAGTTTTTAATTCATTTTAAATAGTTTTAAAATTTCTAAAAAAATAGTTTTTAATCATTTTAGGTCATTTTAGAGGTTTATCAATTGAAAAATCTTTATTTGGACTTTTTGATAATTTATTTGATTTTTAGGGCTTTAATTAGCATTTAAAAATTGAATATTTAATTATTTAAAAGGTTTGAAAAAGTTTTGATCATTGGTAAACTCTTAGTTTATTATTTTTGATTTTTGGTGAATTTTTGGTAATTTTTAGAATTTATTTTAATTTTGGTGATTTTTTTAGTCTCTACGTCTTAACTTTCTAATAGTGATTTTTAGTTATTATTTTTATTTTTACGACTTCGTCATTTTTCTCTTCTAATCCCCTTCTAAACCAATCATTAATCACAAACATTTGGCAAGTTTTTCACACACATATACCTCCTTGGGAAACGAACTTACACACCATAAAGGGTCATTAGTGTTGATTTTTCCTAAAATCATCACTCGATACTTACCGCTTTTACGCTTTTTTTTCCTAAAAGGTGTATTTTACCACAATCAACCGACAACGCCAACGGAAGTGCGACAGTTCTTAGGATTGGCTGGCTATTATAGACGATTCATTAAAGAATTTTCTTTGATAGCTAAACCCTTGACTAAGCTTACTCAGAAGAATAAACCTTTCGTTTGGGGAAGTGATGAAGATGGAGCATTTCAGACATTGAAGCAAAAATTATGTAGTGCGCCAATCTTATCATTACCCGAAGGGAGTGAAGATTTTGTAGTGTATTGTGATGCATCTCTTAGAGGTTATGGAGCTGTTTTGATGCAGAGGGAGAAAGTGATAGCTTATGCTTCTAGGCAATTAAGGAAGAATGAGGAGAATTATACTACTCATGATCTTGAGTTAGGAGTTGTAGTCTTTGCTCTTAGGTTGTGGAGACATTATCTGTATGGCACCAAGTGTACGGTATTCACCGATCACAAAAGCCTACAGTATATTCTCGACCAAAAGGAATTGAACATGAGGCAACGAAGATGGATAGAGTTGTTGAGTGATTATGACTGTGATATAAAATATCACCCAGGAAAAGCCAATGTGGTTGCCGATGCGTTGAGTAGGAAAGATAGAGAGCCTATCAGGGTGCGTTCTCTAGTCTTGACCGTGCACAATAATTTGCCTGAGCAAATTAGAAATGCGCAAATAGAAGCTTGTAAGAAGGAGAATTTTGTTAATGAAGGGTTCCGAGGAGAAGGAGATCCTTTAGAGGTTAGAGCTGATGGAGTGAAATGCTTAAGAGGTCGTATGTGGATACCTAAGTTTGGAGGATTAAGAGATTTGATTATGTTAGAATCCCATAAATCTAAGTATTCCATTCATCCGGGATCTGATAAGATGTACCATGATTTGAAGAAGTTGTACTGGTGGCCGAATATGAAAGCTGACATAGCTATGTATGTTCTTCAATGCTTGACTTGTGCTAGAGTTAAAGCTGAACATCAAAAGCCATCAGAACTACTTCAACAACCAAAGATTCCTGAATGGAAGTGGGAGCGAATTACAATGGACTTTATCACCAAGCTTCCTAGAACATCATCTGGAAACAATTCGATTTGGGTTATTGTCGATAGACTGACCAAATCAGCACACTTCATTCCGGTTAAGGAGCAGTTCTCACTGGAGAAGCTGACTCGAATATACCTTGATAATGTTGTATGCAAGCATGGAGTGCCTGTATCGATCATTTCAGATCGAGATCCTAGATTCGCATCGAATTTTTGGAAATCTCTCCAAAGATCTTTGGGAACGAATCTCGACATGAGCACTGCTTATCACCCCCAGACTGATGGGCAGAGTGAAAGGACGATACAAACACTGGAAGATATGTTGAGAGCTTGTGTGTTAGACTTTGGTAAGAATTGGGATAAACATTTGTCGTTAGCAGAGTTTTCGTATAACAATAGTTACCATTCTAGTATTAAGGCTGCACCGTTTGAAGCTTTGTATGGTAGGAAGTGTAGTTCTCCTGTATGTTGGAGTGAAGTTGGGGATACCCAGCTCATGGGACCGGAATTGATCCGGGAGACTACGGAGATGATAGTTCAGATTAAGAAGAGGTTGTTGACTGCCCGTAGTAGACAGAAAAGTTACGCGGATGTGCGGCGGAAGCCAATGGAGTTTGAAGTGGGTGACCGAGTAATGTTGAAAGTATCGCCATGGAAAGGCGTTATAAGATTTGGAAAACGAGGAAAATTGAATTCCCGTTATATTGGACCCTTTAAGATTTTATCTAGAGTAGGTCCAGTGGCTTACAAACTAGAGTTACCCCCAGAACTTCATGGTGTTCACAACACATTCCATGTATCTAATCTGAAGAAATGTCTAGCAGTGAGTGATGAGAAAATTCCGTTAGGTAAGGTTCGAATAGATGGGAAGTTGCATTTTATCGAAGAGCCCGTAGAAGTTATGGACCGTGAGGTAAAGAAACTAAAACAAAGTCGGATACCTATTGTCAAGATCCGATGGAATTCAAAGCATGGACCGGAGTATACTTGGGAACGAGAGGATGAAATGTGGAAGAAATATCCGCACCTCTTCGATTTCAATAAGAAACGGACATCCAAATGAAATGGATCACGAGGACGTTGATCCCTTTTAGGAGGAAAAGCTGTGACAAATCTAACATTTTCAGGTAGTAAAATATTTTCTCGTATAATATTTTGAAACTTATTTTTGTGTTGATTGACGAACTCACAATTTACGGATTTAAATTTGGGCTTACGTGCATAATTTGGCGTCTTTTACGACTAAACCGGAAACCTTAGGATTACGTATTTACGTTTTTGAACTACGTTTTTGATGAGACAATTTTTATTGGATTCGTTTTGTGACGGTGATTCATAATTTATAAAAACGTTTTTCGTAAAACGACCCGAGGGCACGCAAATCGAGAAAACTAGAATCGAGAAATACCCATAAACTAGTGAGATGGGACAAAACACTTTGCCCCATCCCACTAGCTTATATGGGACGGCAAGGAGGACACCACCACACATAGGTGGCATCAATTTGGCTAAGTTACACAAGTGTAAGCTTTAGCTTACACTTTAAGCCAACACATTTTACCACTAAACAAAACTAGCTAATGGTTTTCATTCTTACCATTTCCTACATGCAATTCACTCTCAAACTCTCTCTACTCCACCCTTTGTGCCGTCCCAAATAAAGCAACAAACATCCCAATTGATCTTTTCTAGCTACAAACCACATGTTTACTAGTCCTATTAAGGTGTTTCCTTGAAGCCTTGATCATTTGGTGGACATATAAACAACTTTGGAGGTGATTTGCTTGTGTCCTAGGGCTGATTTTCCAACATATGATCTTGATATTTGATGGTCTTGGAGATACTTGTTGTGTTCATCAAGTTCTTGCCTTCCTAAAACAAGAAATCCACTTGGATTGGTAAAGAAGATCATCCTCTACATTTTTCTCTTATTATTTTGTAAAGAACAAATGTATTTTCTTTTATTTTGTATATGTATATGATGTATATATGATGATAAAAATGTTGTGTGGGGATCAAGTGTTGATAAACATGCTTAAAAATGATGATAACCATAAGAAATGAAGCTAAAATCATGACTAATTAGTTGGCTGTATAAAAACAGTAGATAACTAAATAATGAACTGATAAAAATGCATGGTTTGATCTATTTACAGTAAGTAGGTGATGTTATACACATGTGAGAGTTGGCCATGCAATGGAATCAAAATAATGAGTGAGATATGATCAAAACAAGTTAGGTGGTACAATCTGAATAAGCAGTTTTGTAGGGACTGTTAAGGCAACTTAGACTTAAAATGGGCAGTAGCTATAACTAAGTTATATGTAGCACATATTATGAAGAAGTTGTCATCCAAAAATGAGCTTCTAAGTCATTGTAGAACTCTAGATATGATAAAAATGGTGAATATAAAGTTAAAAATCAGATTTTGGAAATAATGTTTATTATTATTATATAAGCACTCACTTTATAATGTATAAAATATAAAATGTAAACCCACTAACTTATAAAACTTATTTATATAAATGTATAAAAAGTTAATTAAATGGGTAAATTATATAAATGGTGGTAAAAATAATATTTGTAAGTAATAAAAACTATAAACTTGATTTTTATGACTTTTTCGGCTATCGCCGTGAAATTAACGTTTTTCGTCAAATAAAACTTAGACGACCAAACCCGTCTAATGTAAAGTTTATAAAAGTTATATACTGATGTATAAGTAACTAAGACAAGTAAAAACCGATAAAACCCGAACTATAAGAATTACGGACATTTACGAGCTAACTAAACCTATTAGACTAATAATTGGACTTAATAAGATAAATACTTATAAAAAGAGCTTATTGGGCTTAACCCAATAGGGCCCAACATGAAAGATATATATACTGATCATATAGGTATAAAATGGGTAAAAACAAGTAAAAGAACTTATAAAAGACTTAATGAACTTAAAATAGGTAAAATCGGTAAAACTAGTGAACTAGTAAGACGATACAAAAACGTAAACACTAAAATGAGTAAATGAGGATTTATAAACCCACTTGATCATCATCATATGTACAAAATCATCATATGTATATTGTTATTTTGATAAAAGTAATTGGACCGAGTCTAAGACCGATTATTATTTATATAGGTTTCCGTGACCGAAGCACGCCCGTAGCCGATAATCCGCCTTTCATTAACAACGTGAGTTCATAGCCTCGCACTCTTTTAAATGTTTTATAAAATGATTTGTAAACCCGCGAGGGAGATAACATGCTAGATTTTTATAAAAATAGAACACAAGTAGTCCCGATTGTATGCTTAATGATATGGACCCGAATGATGCTATGACCCTATATTCAAGACTAAAAGGATTATTAGTAGTTAGGTTATGTCACTTAAAGTCCCATTAGCATGAATTGTGAACTACCGGGATTTGGTAGACGCTTAAGCATTTGATAGTACTATTTGGGGTCGATCACCCCAGTTCGCGCCTTGACGGTTGATCCCCGTCGTACCACATTGATTGGTAAGCGAATTTATGTATGAGAAGATTCCATAGCGTGATTTTTGTGACGACACGCTAACTTAGATGGGCAAATTGTTTGTCGGGTTCGCGGCCCGTTGTTTTCACAGTAAGGTAACAATGTCATGCGGCTAATAATAATCCTACCTAATTCAGATACCATGTATCCTAATACAATATAAGACATATATAATAAAAGATAACGACGCTATTACGATGAATATATCACCTAACATGGTAATATAGAGACTACGGTCTCATGGACGGTTTCAGATGTATGCTAGATTTATATATTGCCTGACTAGCAATATGTGGACTTACTTCCGATATTATACTTGTGTTCTGATTTTAAATGATTGTAAATGATTGTTTTGTATAACGGTTTTCATTAAACTCTATGAATTCACTCGGCATTCGCTGATATGATTTTTGCATGTTTTCTATCTCAGGTGCTTGAAGGTAATCCGGATGGAGATCGACTCTGATGGCCACACTTAATATTAAAAATGTTCATTCGATCTGTGTTTTGTAAACTTAATGACCTGTATAATTTGGGACCTGTTGTACACTTTTAAACCTTTTTATCGAATGAATGTTTGTTAAACCTTGTACAACCATTTTTATGTGTTGTCTATGATTGGAGTTATTCTGCTATCCCGTAACACTCTGAAAGACCCTTCTGCTGTACCGATACGAAAAATGAGAGTGTTACAGTTACATTGTTGGCTCTACCTGATAGACATCAACTCAGATTCAGAAAATACAAAACAGCTAAGGAACTATGGGAAGCCATAGGCACAACCTTTGGAGGAAATGAAGCCACAAAGAAGAAGAAGAAGAATCAAATGCTGGATGATTTTGCTTCTTTCAAAGCAATTGGTGATGAATCAATTGGAGCTATTTACAATAGGCTTCAAGATATGGTGGCCCATTTGGAATTCTTTGATATTGAGGTGTCAAGAGAGCAGGTGAATACCAGGTTTCTTAACAGCCTCCAGAAAGAATGGTTTGTCTATAAGGCAATTTGGCAGAATAAGGATGACTTGGACAACAAGAAAATTGATGACATATACAATAACTTAAAAGTTTTTGAACCTGTTGTCAATGAGATGAAGTCAAAAGGAATGATTCCCACCAACTCAAGTGGATCCACTGATTCCCCTGCTAACATGGCATTCATATCACAAAGCAGTGGAATCTCCAAAAACAGTGGAATTGAAGTAGCCCCTGCTGCTTATTCCCCTGCTACCAGGTCTGGATCATCTTATGATGAAGAAAGACCAGCTACATTCAGCCTTGATACTGCTTGTGCTTTTATAGCATGTCAAGGGCCACAAGGATCTACTGTGTTACATGAAGATCTAAGTCAAATCAGTAAGCAAGGGCTAGAAGAGATGGATATCAAGTGGAATATGGCTCTGCTTAGCATGAGAGCCAATAGGTTCTACAAGAAGTATGGGAAGAAGATCTCAATCAATCCCTCTGATGTGGCTGGGTTTGATAAAACAAAAGTTGAATGCTACAACTGTGGCAAGAAGGGTCATTTTGAAAGGGAATGCAGAGGACCTAAGACTGGAAACAACTATAGGAAGGAAACCAGAGATGATGATTCTGGTGCTAAAGCCATAGTGGCCATGCAGGGGATAGATGGAGCAGGTGGATGGGACTGGAGTGCCATGACAGAGAATGTGGAAAGAAATCAAGCTTTGGTTACTAAGGAAAAAGAAGAAGAGTTTACACTAATGGCCATGTCAAGTTCCAGCTCTAACAATGAGGTATATGACGATTCATATTGTACTAAAGCTTGTAGGAAAAATACTGAGTCTTTGAATGATCAAATCAGAAAGGTAAAAGCTGACTATATCAATTGTGATAATGATCTTGATAATTATAGACGTGCTTTAGAACATTTAGAGTCCACCATAAGAGAGTTTAAGCAAAGAGAATGTGATTATAGGGATCACATTGTGATTCTAGAAAGAGATGCCAAGGAGAATAACCAATCTATTAAGGAGTTGACTGCTGAACTTAAAATCTTTAAATCTAACAAAAAGATGAATGAGGAAGCTGTTGAAAAATTTGGAAAATCTTCAAAAGATTTAACCAAAGCAGTTGAAATTGGTCAATCTCCTAGGGACAAAACAGGGTTTGGGATTAAAAATGAGCATGCTACCATACCACCACCCCCTGCCAACATCCATGCACCTTTTCCTAGAAAAGACCTATCTTGGACTGGTCTCCCTTGTTTTCAAAAACAGGATGACATTGAGTTTGACTTGAGTGCTTACATACCTAATAATCTTGATACTGAAAAGTCTCTAGTAAAAACTAGTGTTATTAGGGAATTTGAAAAGGAACAGGTTGCTTTAAAACAATGGAAAATCGATAACCCTGTTCTATTTTCATGAGAAGGACTTTTTGGTAGTAATTCTAGTGCTAAGAGTAGCTCACCCAAATCTATAACCAGATCACAGTCTCCTAAGTCCACCATTAAATATGCTGGTATGTACAGGACTGTCAGAGGTAATCAAAGAAATTGGAATGACCAAAAGTCTCATCAATTAGGAGAAGACTTTGTGATTAACACCAAGCCCTGCTTTACATGTGGCAGTTTTGAGCATACTTATCAAGAGTGTAAGGCACCATTAGAAGTGGTGGCTACAAATCCTTTAAAGGATATGAAACCTAAAACCATTCTTCTAAATGCAGGGGCAAAATCATTTTCCCCTGCCAAGTATGTTGCCCCTGCCTTGAGAAACAGGGTGACTAACAAATATGTTGTTCCTGCACTTAGAAAGGAGAATGATGTTCACACCAAGCCCAGCACTTCTGTGACCATCCCAACACCTTATAATGCATATAGATCTGGCCCTAGACCTTACCAACACATGAATAGAGGCCAAAACAAAAGATGGGTTCCCTCTGCTAAGCATAGGGATTCCCCTGCTAAAACTGGGGTATCCCCTGCTAACAAAGTTTTGCCTTCTAGGAGCATGGGTAGATGGGGAAAAGCTGTGAAAGCCTCAGCTCGTTGAGTTTGGGTACCCAAAAGGGGTGCTCAATCTAATGGTGTATCTCTAGTTTTTGATAAACTATCCTACATTGATACACGAGGTAGATCCAAGTCTGTAATGGCTTGGGTCCCCAAGAAAAACTAACTTGTTTTTCGTTTTGCAGGTGACAAAAAAGACAAAGGATGATAGAGCATATTGGGACAGTGGATGCTCAAGAAGCATGACTGGACAAAAATCTTATCTGTCCAACTTTGTGCCCCTGCATGACAATGATGGTGTTTCTTTTGGAGATGGGCATGGAACAATAACAGGAAAAGGAACTATTGTCACCAATGGGATGACCTTTGACAATGTTTACTTGGTGAAAGAACTCAAGTACAATCTCTTCAGTGTGTCACAGATGACTGATAACAAGAATTTTGTCTTGTTTACTGACACTGAATGCCTGGTGTTAGGAAAGGAGTTTGTCTTACCACCAGACACTCCTATTGTACTCAGAACACCAAGACAAAAGAACATGTACACAGTTGACCTCAAGGACATCTCTCTCCAAGATAATGAAACCTGCTTCATTGCCAAAGCCTCAGTAGATGAATGTAAGAAATGGCATATAAGACTTGGTCATCTGAATTTCAAGAACATGAACAAACTAGTGAAATATAATCTGGTTCATGGTCTTCCTTCCAAGTCTTTTGTCAATGAACATACTTGTGTTGCCTGTTTGAAAGGGAAGCAACACAGAGCATCTTGCAATTCAAAAACAAGTATGTCCACCACCAAGCCATTGGAACTACTGCATATGGATCTCTTTGGTCCTACTTCTGTGGCAAGCATAATGAAGAAATGGTACTGCCTAGTGATTACTGATGATTTTTCGAGGTTCACATGGACATTCTTTCTATTTCAGAAGAGTGACACAGCTGATGTACTCATTGGCTTCATCAATCAGATTGAACTATCAAAAAGCATGAAGGTAGTCACCATGAGATCAGACAATGGTGGTGAGTTCAGAAATTAGAAACTGGACTCTTTCTGCATAAACAAAGGAATCAAGAGGGAATTCGGCATTGCAAGAACACCTCAACAGAATGGAGTGGCAGAAAGAAGGAATAGGACACTCATTGAAGCTGCAAGAACTATGCTTTCTGATTCCAAACTTCCAGTTATCTTTTGGGCTGAAGCTGTATCCACTGCTTGTTATGTACAAAACAGGGCCTTGGTGGTTAAGGCACACAACAAGACCCCCTATCAGCTGTTCAATGGAAGACCTCCTTTAATTGACTTCTTCAGACCTTTTGGATGTCATGTGATCATCTTGAACACTATTGACAACCTGGGCAAGTTTAGTGAAAAGGGTGATGATGGATACTTTGTGGGTTATTCATTAAACAGCAAGGGATATAGGGTCTTCAACAAGAAGACAAGCAAAATCACAGAAAATCTTCATGTGAACTTTCTTGAAGACAAACCTGAAGATGTTCAAACAGGTCCTGACTGGTTCTTTGATATAGAAGTACTTTCAAAGTCTATGAATTATGTACCTGTTGCTTTGCAGAACACTAACATTTCAGGTACTCAAGAACCAACTGGTGCAGAGAAGTCACCCCTGAGGTACATGAATGTACCCTCACTATTTCCTATTGAAGCTGATGATCAAGAAGATAATTCTTCTCTAGGAAAAGAACAGCCAATCTCATCCCCTGCTATGTCACCTCCTGAAAGCAGCGGAATGGCTGAAGGCAGTGGAATCCAAGATTCCCCTGCTAGACCAATTGCTCCCCCTTCCACAAAGGATCCTGTTGCTAATGATACTAATGATGAAGAAAGAGAATCCCCACTCATTTCATCATCTACACCCATATCTGATGGTCCTATTATATCCAGCAGTGGAAGCAGAATAATCAAGAGTGGAGGCCCAAGTTACTCAGAGCTTCATTCAGCTCACCAGCACCCATCTCTAGGTCATGCTGTATCTTTTGGAAGTTCCTTTGAGGACTTCTTTCCTAATCAAAATAGCCCCATCAACTCTGATTTGGAAGAAGATGAAACAGAAGTAATCATGCAGCCTACCTACAGAATCAATAAGGATCACCCTATCTCTCAAATCATTGGTAATCCTGAAGCCCCTAGACATACAAGGTATACAACAAAGGAACACAGCTTCATTGCTAACATCACCATGAAGTTCAATCATGACAACATGCAATGTTGTTTGTTTACTGCATTCTTGTCACAAGAAGAGCCAAAGAAGATTTTCCAGGCTTTAAATGACCCAAGCTGGGTTGAAGCCATGCAAGAGGAGCTCTTACATTTTGACATACAAGAGGTTTGGATTCTGGTAGATTGTCCAAAATGGGCAAGGCCCATTGGGACAAAGTGGGTACTCAAGAACAAAAAGGATGAAAGGGGGATAGTTGTTAGGAACAAAGCAAGACTAGTGGCACAAGGGTATACACAGGAAGAATGAATTGACTATGAGGAGGTATTTGCTCCAGTTACCAGGATTGAAGCCATTAGATTATTCCTTGCTTATGCTTCATTTATGGATTTCACTGTTTTCCAAATGGATGTGAAAAGTGCCTTTCTATATGGAACCATTGATGAAGAAGTCTATGTTATGCAACCTCCGGGGTTTGAAGACCCAGAACATCCAGACAAAGTATACAAGGTGAAAAAGGCTATGTATGGACTTCACCAAGCTCCCAGGGCCTGGTATGGTACTCTCTCTAAATATCTCTTAGATAATGGATTCAACATGGGGAAGATTGATCAGACCCTGTTTATCAAGAAACAAAAGGGTAACCTTCTGCTAGTACAAGTCTATGTTGATGACATCATCTTTGGATCTACTAACTCTATGCTTAGCAAAGAGTTTGCCAAACTGATGCAGGATAAATTTCAAATGAGTGCCATGGGAGAGCTAAACTTCTTTTTGGGGTTACAAGTTCAGCAGCGGAAAGATGGGATATTTATCTCACAAGACAAATATGTGGCTGAGATTGTCAAGAAGTTTGGCATGTCTGATGGAAAGAAGGTGTCCACACCAATGGACAAGGATCATCCATGGGGTAGAGATGGTCTTGGAAAGCTTATTGATGTCAGGAACTACAGGTCTATGATTGGGTCTCTTATGTATCTCATAGCTTCAAGACCTGACATCATGTTTGCAGTCTGCTTATGTGCAAGATACCAGGTGGCACCAACAGAGTGTCACTTATTTGCTGTAAAAAGAATTTTTAGGTATCTAAAGTGTCATCCCACCTTAGGACTTTGGTATCCAAAGGAGTCACCATTTGAGTTGATAGCTTACTCAGATAGTGACTATGCTGGTGACAACAATGATAGGAAGTCCACAACAGGGGGATGCCAATTTTTGGGAAGCAGACTTATATCTTGGCAATGTAAGAAGCAGACTATTATGGCCACATCCACAACTGAAGCTGAGTATGTAGCAGCTGCTGCATGCCGTGGTCAAGTACTTTGGGTGCAAAATCAACTGCTTGATTATGGGTATAACTTTCTTAAAACCAAGATATTCATTGACAACAACAGCACCATTTGCATTATTAAGAACCATGTTTTTCATAGCAAAACTAAACATATTGAAATTAGACATCACTTTATCAGAGATTGTTTTGAAAAAGGACTGATTGTCCCTGAGAAAATTGATACAGAACTTAATGTTTATGATCTTTTAACAAAAGCTTTTGAAGTAGGGAGGTTTCAGTACCTGGTTGTAGGTATTGGAATGGTTACCCCCTAAAAACCGATGTCTATTTTGTCATGTATATTCAGGGTTGCTTTACTGCTGTTGTTGTATAGCTGTTAGTCCATTTTTCCATCACTTTTTATTCCACTGCTTTTTAACACAGATTCCCCTGCTGGGGGTTCATTCCCCTGCTAAGAGAATTTTTCTCTTTAAGCTGGGTTTGTTCTTTTTACAAAGTGGTTATATGTGGTTTTAGACCAACAATGCAGAGTTTCAAGTGGTTCATACTATTCTCATTGGTGAATTAGGTATATGCTCTATGTTTCAGGGGAGGTTAGGTCACACCTTTAGGACTCAGGGTATCCTTAGGATACTCATATATGATCTTAGATCATATCCATTGGTGAGTGAGGGTTCAGGGTGATGAGGACTTGCTGCAAAGCTTGTCAGAACTCTGAAACCTTGAGGCACTGTAATGGGTGCTTACACTTCTCTATTAAAACAGCTTGATGTTCAAGTACAGATGTGTGGTACACATTGCCAAGACTAACTGACCATAAGTAAGGGAAAATGTAGAAAAGCTAAATCGGATCCGGTGGTCTAATGTGGTGGTAAGTGGTGGTGGAAGCCATTGATGGCTTAGAGAGAGAGAAAGAGAGGTTGAGAGCAAAATATGTTTGTTCCTCAAAATGAACAAATACAATCAACACCCCTCCTTGGAAGCTAAGGAGGGGTATATATAGTCACGCACGTTACAAAGAGCCTAGTCTAGTCTAAATGTGCGTGACTATGATAACTAACGGGAATTCTTAAATGTCGTCACATAAAGTGAGTTTCCAACAATCTTCCCCCATGGGACGACGTGTAGAATTCCTTACAATATTCTACCTATCAAGTACAAAATAATTAAGAATAAGAGCTTTCTTGAAGCATCCAATGCTGATGAAGTCTTCTGAGGCCTTCGTCTTCAAAACGACTCATCTTTAACTTGTAGTAGAAATACTGTAACGGCACGAGCTAAGTAACCCATACACTTCTGGTTAAGGAGAAGCTTCTGAATTAGCTTCCCCCTAATTCATGCCACGTAAACTTGATGTAGAAGCATTTTAAATAGCTTCCCCCAAGTAGATCAACAACTTTTCATCTCACGCTTGAATAATTTTTCTGAATTTTTCTTCCCCCTGAGAGTTCAAGTTATGCATACCAGAAAGAATCAAGACACTTCTTCCCCCACATAGTTGAAGAAGGTAAATCAATCCCAATTATGAAGCTCAAATACTGAAGTGGACACTTTATCCCATTCATGAAGTTGACATCGTAACACCAGAGTCAATCAAGTCCCGGAAATGCACACGTCTTCTTCCGGAGATGCACCAGAGTCAATTAAGTCCCGGGAGTGCATATAGGATAATGATGATGTTTAATTGCAACAATCAAACAATTAAACCTCGAATCAGTAGTGTACCGTTTGGAGATTGATAACGACAAGAGTTAAAACACTGATTTTCTCTGCGGCTATGACAAATGTCATCCCGGAATATCTTCAAATCAAAAGAAGGTATGAAGTTCATCACGTGTACTCGTTGTGCGTTCAATGTGTCTGCTTCTTCCCCCTTGATGGTTTCGAAACTCGGAACCATCAATAAATTGTACGCACATGAACCTGAAATCTCGTGAGAATAATAAATAAGCTGAATTATATATTTTGTGAGAATCAGCTGTTGATCGAAAATCTCTTCTCATAAACTCCCCATGGCCACCTTTACCATTCCACGTGAAAGCAATTTGAAGTGACCACTGAAAGAATGAACCAGATACGACAAACGTGAAGCTGAATAAAAATCCTTCGATCTTGTGACTTAAGCTTGCACTATTGTTGAATGAAGAACGGTGGAGAAATCTCTAAGTACTCAATGCATCACTGAAGAAGTCTATAAGCACAACACCTCTTGAAATTATCCACGTCGACGAAGCGCGTGACACTGAGTACAACAATGTAACCCCTTTAAGTGATAGTTATCCGAGTCATCAACCATCCACCCCGAACCCGGAAACCAGATAACCAAGTCTTCATTCTAGGATTAAGCACGAGCAAGTTATCTAGTAAAAGATAAAATAAATACACGCCTTCGAAAAATCCGTCTTCAACGTCACGTAATTAATACCCGATCAAACAAAATCTGAAGTCACTAAAAAATCGCCCATTCTTTCTTGGTCTCGTTAACATAAATTCTCCTCACAATTTGTCACGTCAATTTGTCGCGTCACATTTCTCGTCACCCAATCGGTGTCAAGAAAAAATTAAAGAACCCCAAATGCGACAAAAAAACTACAAATTCAAAAAAGGAATTTGCTTGTTTGAGCATCTATTATCCTTAACAATTTCTCGACACTTTTTGTCCCGACCCGATGTCACGATGAATTAAAACGTAATACACAACAAATTTATTTAAAAAAATTTAAAAAATTTGTGTGTATGTGTTATTAAAACACACGGTTTAAAAACATTCCATTTATCCAAAATTCAACCAAATTCGAGTGTCCAAAAATTTCATAGGCCCAGTCCAAACACCAATGTGACACCCGGTCTAATACCTGTCCAAAATGAGTAAACACTTTCCTTGGCCCATCACTTGTCCAATAACCCGGTCCATCCAATTCACATTGTTATGTCCGCCCCATTTAATTACTGGCCACGTTTATAACTTGGTTTAAACAAAGTCAAACCCTAAATAAACTCATAGTTAACTCCGTCCCAAAACACATCACCTAGTAAAATCCGCCCCCAACAAATCCTTCATCTCAGTCAATCATCTCAAATCAAACCGATTGATTCTCAAACCTTCAATCATGCAACAAACACTCCTTCATCTCATCTCAGTCTACCAAATCCCAACAAATCTCATCTTCTCCCACTATAATCCGATCAAACCATTTGGCTTCAAGATCATTTAAACATATGGTCTCGGGTAAGATAAATATCAGTACATGTTGGTTTCTTTAAATGTTTCATTTAAACATTTGGCTTTAAGATCATTTAAACATATGATGCTCTGATACCAAATGTAGAAAAGCTAAATCGGATCCGGTGGTCTAATGTGGTGGTAAGTGGTGGTGGAAGCCATTGATGGCTTAGAGAGAGAGAAAGAGAGGTTGAGAGCAAAATATGTGTGTTCCTCAAAATGAACAAATACAATCAACACCCCTCCTTGGAAGCTAAGGAGGGGTATATATAGTCACGCACGTTACAAAGAGCCTAGTCTAGTCTAAATGTGCGTGACTATGATAACTAACGGGAATTCTTAAATGTCGTCACATAAAGTGAGTTTCCAACAGAAAAGGTAGGGATGGTGACTAGGGTATGCATATTTTCTTGGGCTGATCTGGTGCAGGGTGACTTATGTGTTGACTTTTTGTGCTGAGACATTTGCTTAATAGAGGACTCTTGAGTTTCTATGTATCTATCTTGTGTATACAAGTGTGTGCATTAGAGCAGAGCTAGTTAGCATTGGTCTCTCCATGACTAGTTCAATACCCCTAGGAAAGTTTCCCCTGCTTTCACCTTTTGCTTCCCCTGCTTTCATAACATTCCCCTGTTTGACCGTTGACCGACAATACCGTTACCCTGTTCATAGCCGTTGGGCCTGCTAGCATAAATTTTGGTTAGGGAATATTTTATTTTTTTTAAAAGATATTTAAGGCGCTTTCTTCGCTGATTGGTAATCTTTTCTTTATTATTTCAAATAAATTACTTTTTTATCAAGATTTATCTTTGATATTTTTTCAATTTGAAAATTTTGGTCCAATCACAGCTCTTCAATTCGCCTATAAAAACTTAATTCCCTTCACCAGCAGGTCCATCTCACTCTCTCGACTTAATCCCACCTACCTCTCGCCTTTATAAACCTTCAAAATATTTTCAAACTTTATCATGCCTCTCAAAATTGCTGCTAATCATAACCAAATCGCTTTATTACATGATGAACCAGTAGAGTTTGCTGATGCTGTGGCCTTTCTAAAGTCCTCGTACTTTAGAGTGGCCCTTCTCATCAACCCTAGAATTTATACCTCACACATTCAGCAGTTCTGGTCTAAATCTATGACCAAAACAGTGAATGGAGAGGTTACAATTCAAAGCACTATAGATGGTTATCCCAAGGTGATTACACTTGCCTCCATCAGGGAGAATCTTCTTCTTGATGATGAGGATGGGATAACCAACCTATCTGAGGCTGAAATCTTTGCGGGTCTTGTTAAATTGGGGTACACTCTTTCTAAAAACCAGAAATGTAAGTTTGCTAAAGGTCAGTTTGCCCCTCATTGGAAGTATTTGATTCATACAGTTTTGCAATGTTTGTCACCAAAAACCACTGCTTTTAATGAATTTGGTAGTGAGATGGCTTCTGCCCTGATCTGCTTTGCAACAGGGAGGAAGTATTGTTTTTCTCAAATGATTTTTAAAGGAATGGTTAAAAATGTTTCAAGCAACTCAAAGTTTTGTATGTACCCAAGGTTTATAGAACTTCTGCTGAATATGAGTGATCATGGCCCAATTAAACATAAAAACTATTTTTCAGCAACCAAGCATACCACCAAACTATTCACCACACTTCTTGCACCATCACCACAGTTTTCTGGCAGGTCCATTCCACTCACTTCAATTATGATGAACCACATCAGACAGCAAGAAGTCAAGAATCAAACAGCTAAACACCAACCTTCTGATTCCCCTGCCAAGCACCTACACCCTGCCAGTCCTTTACCCCCTGCTGATCCGCAACATGAAAGGCGATCTAAATCCAGGTTTGCCAGGTCTCCCTTGCCTGGTGAATCTTCACAAGCAACAGATAGGAGAGTCTCCAAAGGTTTGGAGCAACCTGAGGGTTTTGCTGCCACTACTGTCTCATCCTTAAGGGGTGAGCAAGACAGTGACACCATCAGTAAGTCCTCTCCCTCACTCCATGATATCCAAACAAGGGAGAAATCCCCTTATAGGATTGAGAGCAGCATGAAACCTTTGACCAATTTGGAATTGACGAAAATGTGTATGAGTCTGAAAAGGCAGAATGCACAACTGGTACAAAATGTCAAAAAGCAAGGCCTGGTTATCAATAACTTGGAAACCAGACTTGCTACTCTTGAGGGGAGGAGAAAGCCCAGACTTATTATATCCACAGATGAGGATGCTTCCAAAGGGGAGGAAGTTCCAAATACAGAAGAGTCTACTCAGTACTATTCATATCCTGGTGGTGTCCATGGAAAGATAGCAAGTGCTGAGAAAGGGATAGAGAAAGGAAGTGCTGATAAGGGAAGTGACAAGGGGAGTGCAACCAAAGAAATTGCTCAAACAATGCTCACCATGGGCAATCAAGAAGAAGCCCCTGCTTCAAAGGTTTCCCCTGCTGTAAGTCGTTCCCATGCTAAGAACATTACTCAAACTTTTGTTAGAAAGAACATAAAGCAACCAGCTCAGAAGGGGATTACAATCAAAGAACCTGCAGCTAAAGTTAAACCAGCACCAGCAGTGGATCCAGAAGACAAAGGAAAAGGAATCATGGTTGAACATCCCAAAAGAAAATACAAGCATCTAACTCCTGAACAGCAAAGGGCTCAAGAAGCACATGATGCACAAGTAGCTCTCAGGCTACAACAAGAGGAGATGGATATGCAGGATCAAAGAATGCAAAAGATGAGGCCCAAAGATATGCTCAAGCAGGTTGAGATTATGCATAGAGAACTAGATGACAGGGTACCTCATGTTGGAGAATTTCTTGATCAATGGGAGAAGGAGTTAATAAATGCTCCTTTGGAAGATAGGTATGAGTTGACTTGCCTTGTTTACAAATATCAAACTGAGTATCTGGAAAGAAGGGCAAATCAAATTCAGAGAGAGAAGTATTTAACTTCACAGAAAGGGCAACTTGAACACTACAAAGTTTTGCTTAAGAGACATAAGAAGTGGAAGGATGGTGACTTCAGAGATATGAGTTTTGAAGCCATAAAAAGAGCAGTCAGACCAGTCCTAAGGGAATATGATGTGGAGGATTGGATGACTATGAACTCTCCTGAGGAAGCTGAGAATCTTAGGAGACAAAGTGAAATGTTGTAGAAAGCTAGGGAATCTAAGAAAAGAAAAGCTGAAACTACACAAGCAGGTGCATCATCCCAAGCAGGTGCATCATCACAAGCAGGGGCGTTACATCAAGCAGGTGGAAGTTTTTTCCAGAAATTGAGAAGTCTGCACTTAATATACAAAGGGCAGCCAAAAGACTCAAGAGAATGAAGAAGGTTGGCACAGTTACTAAGGAGTCTCAATGGCCTTCAAATGATGAAATTGATAAACAGCTAATTCTGCAGGAAAATGAACGATATCTCACCTAGTGAGCTTGGAAAGAAGTTTGCTATCGTAGAATATGCTGTTTATGAACACAAAGGGAGGACTTGGTGGAAGCTTACGAGAGCTGACAATTCAGCACAGACATTTCTAAGTCTAGATGTCATGTTTCAAACTTTAGATAGTGAGGACTTAGAAGATCTGTGGAAAATTTTGAAGAAGACTTTTGCTGCAAAACCTCCTACCATGGATGGTGTGGAGAAGGATTGGGTAATCTGGGAGTGCATGCATAGGATGTATGAGTATGAGTTATTTGATCCTATATTTTATGCAGTGAATAAAGGAGATTTGTTGTATTGGAAGCTATTTACCAATTCTGGGGTCTATGAGGTAGTGATGGAAGGAGTAACTGTGTACTTGATCAATCATAGGTATTATCCCTTCACTCAGGAGACCTTGAAGAAACTATCACAGGCTAACTTGATTGTAGATGCTAAAACGCCTGTTGCTTATGATCTGGTAAGAATGATTCACAGTCAGATTTGGCCAGAAAGTTTGTAAGCATCCTCATCAACTAGGATTTATTCAGAAACTTGTCTTTAGGCGAAAGCACAAGTTTAGGGGAGGATTGTTAGGAATAAATCAATGCTTACTTGTTACCCCTGCTAGTTGATTATCCGTACCCCTGCTAGTGTATGTTCCCCCTGCTAAATCACAAAGTCAGGGGGATTGGTTCCCCTGCTGAAGTCAAAGGCCCTGCTGTCAGAGATAAACTTGGAATAGATTTTTACGCGTTTCAGTTATTATTCCTTAATACTTTCCAAATTTGTTAGTAGTGATCTTGTACGTGAGTCCTTATGGCTATAAAAGGACTCACTAGGTTAGCATGCAAAGTGTGTATTTTCTCTATTGTCTTTCATTGTCATACTTTAAGGTTTTGTAAACCCTAATACCATTTTAGGGTATTCGTATATCATTGATATATTAAAGTTCAACGTTTCAATCATATTGTTCTTGTGCTAAACATTATATTCCGCATCTTGTTTAGTTACTTTGCTTTGCAAAGTTTCTCTAGTGTTAGATTGAATTCTTTCTTTCTATCACAACCCTTAAACAAGCTATTAAGGTTTAAGATCTGACTTTAGAATCAACATGTTTCGTTAGATCAGAAGTGAAATCAAACATTATCCTTTTTACATTTGACTGCAGTCACCGGATTAATTAGGGTAGTAGATGTAATTATAATGAAAAAGATAAGGGTAATATAGTCATTTTAGGCTTATATTGGTATAGTCGGAACAAATTTGAAAGTAAAATGGTAAAGTTACGAGATTAAATAGTAAGTGTTTAAAGTCGGCACAAATCAATAAGTAAGATGGTATTTTATAGCTTTTACCCTTTCAAAAAATAGAAAGTTTTCAAAAATAGAAAGTTTCCAAAATAATCAGTTTCTAAAAATAGAAAGTTTCTAAAAATAGTAAGTTTCGTGAAATAGAAAGTTTCCAAAAATAGAAATAAGCTGGATTAATAAGCTAATAATATAAGTTGTTGATTATTAATCATATATTATAAGTCATGATGATTATTTGTAAAGTTTATTAAATTTAAATACTTAGGTTAAAATGTTAATTAATTAATAATAATAATCTATGGTTTATTAATTAATAAAGTATCATGGTTAAATAATAAACTTTACCTTATATGATTTTAATTAAATTAAGTCATGTAAAATAATTAGGTTATAACATGTATTATTAATTTTAGAGTAAATTACATCGTTCGTCCTTGTGGTTTACGTTGACCGACACGGTTCGTCCCTTGACCAAAAAAATGCACCATCCGTCCCTAAGTGGGAAAGTTATGTAGCGTTGGTCCCTCCCTTTTAACAGCCCACTAACTAGTGTTATGCTTGCATCCTCTGAGGGTATTTCCGTCTTCCAACCATTAATATTTTTTTAATACAACCAAATAAAGAAAAACATGTGTGTGCCCACCACCACCTAGCATTTATTTATTTCTTCTCCATAGATCATAACTGCACAAAACACCATTATTCACCAACCAACAATTTAAATAACTTTACCTTTTTCTTTTTACGTCTTCATCACTATTATACATTTTTCTCCATAAAAATATAAAGCTTAGTTACATCATACTCTTTTTTTTCCTATAATTAAAAAGAGCTGCACTCAATTATTCAACATAGGTAATTCTCTCTTTTAAAATTTTAACAATTCATTTGTCTTCTTTATTTTTTTATTCTTCAATTATTTTCGTATTCTTTTTCATTTTTATTTTTTAAATTCGTTATTGAGTTTTCATTTGCACGGCAACCGGCAGTGGTCGTGTATTCCAGTCATGGTCGTGGAGTCCAATCATGGTCGTGGAGTCCAATCATGGTCATGGTCGTAGAATCTATGACAACGGCGTTGTAGTGGTCATGGAGTCCACATGGTCTTGAGTTTTTATTGAATTGCAACGCGTGAAAGTATGTGAAAGTCTCAGATCTGAAGGATGTGACGGCGCATGACTGTCAACCGCTTCGAAGAACATACGACTGTAAATTTGAAAGGATGATGATGGTATCTGGTATTCTGTGTAAACACAAAATAGGATAACATATGACTGTAAATTTGAAAGGATGATGATGGTAGTTGTTATTATTAATTTGATATTTTTAAGATGTGGTTGTTGTTTTTTGTGATGATTTTTAAATTTATACTTATATAAGATATTTTTTAAATGATGCATCCAAGAATTTATGAGAATCAGTAATCTGGATATTGATGCATTCAAGTATTTTTGAGGTACAGATTTTTACTCCGTATATTCTTGATTAGAGTAAATGATGGATGTTCTTGATTAGAGTAAATGATGGTGAGATTTAGGAATGGAATGTGTTCGTAATAATTAATGATGACGATATACCAAATGAAATCTTAGTACTAATAGGATGAAGCTGGTGATGTTTTTGTCATGAGGTTGATGAAGATGATCGAAGGAGAATATAGTGGTAAAAAGACCAAAATATCCTCACATGCATATCACGTGTGGTAATATAACAAGAGTTAGTGGGGTCGTTAAAAGGGAGGGACGAACACTACATAACGTTTCTCATTCAAGGACGAATAGTGCAATTTTTTTGGTCAAAGGACGAATCATGTCGGTCAACGTAAACCACAAGGACGAACGATGTAATTTACTCTTAATTTTAATAATAAAACCTAAGTCCTAGTTTTAATTTAATTAAGCCTAAATAAAATACTTAGGTTATACATGTTTTATTTCATTAAATAAAAATAACCTAAGTCATAATGTTAATTTAATTATACATGTATTAAAATAAATTAAATTAACCACATGAGCATATTAATTTTTAAAAATCCCGGGCCCGAACCCGTGACCATAAATCAATCGGGTACCACAACGCGAAAGCCATGGCCCCGTCCGTGCGACGTCCAAATCAAACACCCACATCGAAAGCCTAAGCTCTCGGTTGGTGCTGCCCGAAACAAACAAACATACCTCAGCGCAAGCCAGGGTTTCCCTTTCTGTCCGAGAACACCACCGAGACCCCCAAAGGGGCTCGGTGTGGTGGTGGTTCAGACAGCATGGGGACCGAGAGCCCTAAGCTCTCGGTTGGTGGACGCTGGCGCCGAGAGTCATACGACTCTCGGTTGTGTGCCGAACCAAAACCAAACACCCCTAAACCCGTAACTTGTTTAATTAATTAACACTGACATGTTTTTAATTATGTTTTTAAAGATCTAGTCACATGAACATAATTAAATAAAAAAAATAAAAGGTGAAGGTTAATGATTATACCGTTTACGTGAATTGAAAGAGATTGGAAACACGAACACAACTATGTAACAACCAAAGATCAAAACACGACGGATCATCCTTGTGTCCTCCTTGTGTGTCGCGGATGTGGAGAGGAAAGGGGGCTAGGGTTCTTCAATTTTTGTTAAAACTCTCTATTATGTTTTCCTATAAATTAATTTTTACTAGTTAATTTTCAAAGGTGGGCTGGGCCCCTTCCTCCTTTGGTTGCCGCGGACACCAAGCCCAACAAGGGTCAAATCGGGCTTTTGTCATGTTTAAATATTATTCGTGTTCATTTGTGTTTATTATTCGTGTTATAATTATTATACGTAATAATTATTTACCGTGCATCATAACATACGTAGTTTCTCGTAATTAATATTCGTGACACGTGTACATAACATAAATGGAAACTTTTAATTAGTTCGTATGTTTACGTGGTGTACTGTTCATGGTATTTATATGCGGGTTTTACAATTCTTCCCATCTAAAAAGAATAATTCATCCCCGAATTATAGATAACGTAAACTGAAATGAAACATACATGAATCAAAATTGGAAATGAGGGTAAGAAGTCTGGATAGACTCCTCCGTCTCCCAAGTGGCTTCCCGCTCAGAATTGTCCCTCCAAAGGATTTTGACAAATGGAATCGTCTTCTTGTTGATTACATGATGATTTCGTCCTCATGTTGATTACATCTTAGGTCTCTTTTGTTGCTTATGCTTTCATGCAAGACACTGTTGGAATTCATTTAAATCCTGCTCTCATGATAGTCATGGTTGAGTTTCATTAATCATGCTTTTAGGAAAATCATGGTTGGAATTCGTTTAACCACACGTTAGCATTTATCCATGCAACCAGAATGAGGTATATACTGGCATTGCCAGGTTATCATGATGGTTTTTCTAACCGTTTAACCGATTATAGTTCCTTTAAAATCATGACAAATGATCGACCCCATACCGATCATTTCATGTGAATTCCATGTGTGCTCCATGTACCGTATTTCATGTGTATTACACGTACCTTAATCCATGTGTATTTCATTTGCAATACTTCACGAGTATTCGGTAGTCAATTCTGAATCATCTCAGGCGTATTTTCAATTGCTGATATTCTACAAGATTGCTGATGCCACTCATAACTTGGAGATGTTACTAAAGGTTGATGCTGCTGACATTTGGAGACGCTATGATATGCGGATGCTGTTCACAACCTGGAGATCCTACAAGACGAAGACAAAGGCGTTAGAGCAAAGCAATTGGATGAGAAGATGCTTTACCATCAGACGATTTCCATCAAGCATTGTCCCTAATTCTTAGTTACATGACACACGTCATTCAGTTGTCGTTTCAGTCATATGAGTGCAAACAGGTATCAGCCAGCCACTCAACTGAATAGTTACATGAATCACAGTCATAAGAATGACCGTCATGGAACTGACAGACAAGACGATAGTAACCACTACTACGACAGCAACTATCCTAGCAATCGCAACCGAAGCTCCAACCGCGGATGTGATCAGAAATACAAAGGATCAGTAGTCCAACCGATTTGCCAATTCTTTCATAATAACCTAATAGTTGTAGTTCTATTTGTTTCACATCTCGAGACACATGTCAAGACATCAGTCAAGACACATGTCTCAAGTATACTTTCTGAAGACACATGTCATGACACCACTCGAGACACATGACATGCTTACATTTCCCAAGACACGAGTCAAGACACATGACTCACGTTCAATTATGGAACATCTCTAAGAAATTCAGGGTACCCTCCAAAGGGTATATCCATTTTGTTGTGCCATGTATTAATCAGGCCACAAGAATTTTAGTACCATCACCGGTGTATCAGTAAGGTCAGTCACGTTCGATCGATGACACTTTCATTTCTTTCACCATATTTCATATATTCATGACCATGAAGGACGCCATTCGTATTCCCCAAGTATATGAAGGTTTTCCTTCAGCCTAATGATAAGATCCAAGCTGCTAACGCATTACCTCGGACAGATGCGAGTTGAATTTTATCCTAATTATGGACTACGAACAACACACCATGCTACGATTCATACTTATGTACAGTGATGTTCAGGCTTCTGAATACATTCAGCTTGATTTTCCATCAGGAAAATCTGTACAAATTATCTAAGCTTACAAGCATGTGCGTTGTTAGCCATGGTCGCTAAAATTTTCTAGCTGTCAGTAAGACACGACTACTGAAGTCCCTTTACGCATAGCCAGTTGATTATTCCAAAATCTTCCCATACATTCCAGAAGTACCTTCAAGGAGAAGGACGGTACCATGAGATTATGTGTCGGCTACCGCCGATTTAAACAAATCACCATTCATAACCGTTATTCTCCTCCACGTATTGATGACATGTCCAATCAACCGTATGGTGTTAAGCATTTTTCCAAGATCGGATTCATGATCATGCTACAAACAGTGACGAGTGAAAGAGCAGGACATTTCCATGACTGCTATTTATACACAACTTATTCATGCTAGATTCATGATTTTGTATTAGTCTCGTAAATGCCCCAGCAACATTATGGACTTAATAAATGGAGTTTCCATGAACTCGTAAACAAATTCATCAGTGTTTTCATCAAGGACAACCTGATCATATTTATGTCTAGGGAAGAGCAGGAAGCTCATTCTGCACTATGTTGCAAATTCTACAACGAGAAAAAAAGAAATTCACCCTTAAATTTTTCAATATAGATTCTGGCTGATTACAGTGACACGCTGAATTCCATGGATTCGCATGGTTAATCTTACCATGACTCAGCTTATGCGTAAAGGAGATAACCCTACAGTCCTACACTATATTAGGTGTTCTAGAAAATCCTACGCTAAGAAAAGTCTAATTTCGGAGACTTATAGTTCTGCAAATTCCTATGTATCAAGTTTCTACGAAGCAAGATATAGTTACGTTCATATCTAAGTACCTGACATACCAATAGGCTAAGATAGAACACCAATAGACTTGTACGTTTTTCCATCATCAGAAATTGTGAACAGAAATGGGACAAGATCTCCATGGATTTTGGTTACCGGATTAACGCAAACTCAAAAGAAGCATGATGCTATCTGAGTTATCGTCAAAAGTTTGATCAAGTCGGCAGAATCCTTACATCCGCGGGGATTTCAAGAACCAACAGATAGATCAGACATGTTCCAGCCAAGGCTCATCCAATCACTTGGTAATCCCTCAACTAACGGGCCAGACAAAGGTTCGCAATTGTGCTCCTTATTTACGTTCACGTCCTTGCTCTAATTTCACGACTTGATTTTGCGCTCACGTTCATGACACTATTCACGTTCATGATCGTATCCTGGCTTACGATTTTACGATCATTTTCGTTCTGGGAAGTTTTGCAAGAACTTGAGAGACCAGACCCAAGTTTAGTATAACTCTCTATTCTCAGACAGACGTTTCACGTCACATTCCGCGTCTCACCTTATAGCGTTTGGCGTTACCACCGCCGTATTCCATGTTCACGATATGTGTCACACCCCACCATGGCGGAATATGAGACGCAACGCGTGGATATCATCACAACATGGCGTGTCCATAGAGATAACTAAATGAAATGGAAATGTCATAAAATGGTGACACAAATGTCATGACAATATCTTCACAAAATGTAGGAGTCTAGGCAAGTAGGTAACAGTCCTACCTCTTACCCAAGACAAACAATTACCACAAACAAACATCATAATGGTGTCCACAAAGTATCACTTATTCAAAACACATAGAAATAAACTAAGAAGGAACGGGGATCTCCTTCTAAATGCAATCCTAATGCCTCCAAATCTAGCCACTTCTATTCTCAAGCTTAACCACATTCTCACCTGAAAGAGACACTAACACACGTCAACATAAAGTTGGTGAGAGTCATAGGTTTAGACTCCAACGGCAAAATCAAACCATAAGCTGTGAATAATAACCAAATTTAAGAACATATGGACAATGTGATACAAACATGCATTAACAACTAATATTCAAGATTTAACAAACCAAACCAAATCCAAGGCTCCCAGCCTTACCAAACACCATGGTACCATAGGCGCCCATACACCTATGTACCAATCCCAAGGCCCCACCTTGTCATTATCCATTGGTCCCATAGATGCTCACACATCTATGTACCTCCCCAAGGCCCCGCCTTGTCAACATCCCCTTGGTACCAAGTCAAAACATAAAACAATCATGAATCAACTAGCAGTTAATCACATAAGTATGCACAAGTCCATCACCAAACACAAAACATTCACAGCATAATTTATAAAAACAAGATAGTGTCTCTTCCATTCCATCTGGAAGTCAAAATCATTAGTAGACATGGGACTATGAAACTCACCTGATTGAGCTTCTCCCAATAATCTGTGCACTAGCAAAAAGCTAACAAACAAAAACACAAAATCAAAACATGAACCAATCTCTAAAATGGCTCATCAACCTATGATGGACATCTAGTCTTCTCCCATATATGTTCCTCATTCATATGCTCTAAACACCCCATTACCCTTCCCTAACAAGTCCTTAACTTGGTTAAGTTTGATACCTATCCCGTTCATATTTTACACAAAATAGTCCCAACTTTTAGGTCTCCAAACTATAAGCCAAACGCACACCTAACCAAACCCATGACCTCTGTAAAGGAAACCCTATGCCCTTACATATGTTAGCTAACTCCTCCCTTTTTCCCCAACCTTAAAGCTACTGTTAAGGCCCCGATATATATATATATATATATATATATATATATATATATATATATATATATATATATATATATATATATATATATATATATATATATATATATATATATATATATATATATATATATATATATATATATATATATATATATATATATATATATATATATATATATATATATATATATATATATATATATATATATATATATATATATATATATATATATATTAGGGGGTCTTACAAAAAGTTTGTTATGATTAGGGGGTCTTACCCTAACCTATTTTCTTAGGGGGTCTATCCGGATTTTACTGATTTTGAACATACAAAAAGTTTGTTATGATTAGGGGGTCTTACCCTAACCTATTTTCTTAGCCCCACCCCTGGTCTCTTATTTAAAATATGAACCAACTCCCATGCCCATTAGAGGGCTCAAGTGTACTCCTAAGTACCCCAATCACCCTAAAACATTAAACCAAACCCGACGAATTTTAAAACTGTTTTGACCTCCAACTGTTGTAACCTATTTTTGACCAACTTCCCGACCTCCAATTTAGTTATCGTTTCTTGCATTTAAAAGCCAACTCAATTACCTTTCCAGGGATACTTGGATCGCAAAATAATAGTTTGTAGAACTCTATATATGATCAAACAATTGACCTAAAATTCTGCTCAGTTTTTAAAAAACGAATTCAATTAAATTAACCTAATTATTTACCCATAACTCCACTAATTACAAGCCCTTGTAACACCTCACTTGGATAAGTGGACCGTTACGTGTGTTTCATGGCGTGTCATCAAAGCATAAGGTAAATGTCCTAGAACATTAACTGACCATAAAGGAAATACCGGAATCAAACATCGGTAATCCAACATAAGCTCAAAACATGAAAAGTTAAAACTGAAGGAAATGACTAAACAATGTCCAAATAAGCACAATAATGTAAGAAATGCATAAAGTAAGAAGTCTGGATAGCTTCCATCCAAATGCACATGCTCTCAGAATCCTAAGAGTGTCCTGGTGTACCTGCCGTTAGAACATGAAAGGAACTACGGATGAGCATAACGCTCAGTGAACGGATATAAAGCATGATAAGGAATTTCTGAAATGAAACAGATGATAAAATACTAGAGCTGTAAGACTCTGTAAAGTCTGATTTATAAAATAATAAAGCTGAACTGTTATCTGTTAAATCTAAAAACATGCATTTACTGTATTTTAATTGCCAGAGCTTATATAGGTCATGTGCTGTAACAACGGTGCATGAATAACTGGAGGGGTGACCTCGTCATGCTGTAGAGGGGTGACCTCTAAATAACTGTAGAGGGGTGACCTCTAAATACTGTGCTGGGTGGAGGGATCAGCTCCAATGTGAAGGATGTAGAGCACACACCACATTCACCCTGATAACTTGTAAACTGATAAGCCTAGGATGCATCCATACGCCCCACTAAACATACATATAAAAAATCGCCAAACTGAACATGAGTGGGACGATGCAGGAAATCACTCTCCTGCATGTGAGTCACGACACCGGTGCCTCTAGTGCCGTGGTTACGGTACCTCCGTAACTAGTACATAAACTGGCCATGCTTGTATATAATGCTCAGGCAATTTATTTAGTTATTAACATGATTACTGATAAGCTTAAACATATACCGGGGAAAACATTTGGCAGAAGACGGGGAATCCTAATCATGCATAAAAAGGAAGTCCTTAATGAAAGGACAGAAAATCCGTACCTCGTGTCTAGTAACCGACCGAGATCAACTTATAGAAAGTCTACTTTGATTTCACGCGAGCTACATGAATAAGGGACGCGAATAAGTAAACTGATATTCGTTTATTTAATTTACTGATCTTATTAGCTTTTCATTTATTTGTTTTATTTCTGGAATCTGTATGTATATTAGCTGATGAATCTAAATTTAATAATAATTCTCTCAATATTAATGACCTAATAATATATACGATATGAACGTATTCTGACATGATATTAATACTATAATAAGTGACTCGTAAATAATACAAGGTTTTCTAACTTATAAAGTTTTCAGAATCATTTAATTCATATAATAAAATTATACCCTTTTAAAATATTAAAACTATTTTAATTTAACTCATTTAAAATACAATTTAAAACATTTATAAAACAATTAAGTAAAAAGGTATAATATAAAAATCTTTGTTTTATATGTATAAAATGTATCCCGAGCCTACCGAGATACCCCCATCTCGGTCGCACTAAACAATTCCACATACTATATTAAATCTATCTATATGAAATTTACGACAGAAAAACTGTCGCTAAAAACTGTCACTAAAAGCTGAGTTTTAAAAACTGCACATATAACAATTCTGCGACAAAAATTAGCGTCGCTAATCTGTCGTTAATTTCAGACTAAAACTTTTATTTTCTGCTTAAAGTTTGTTTCCACTGCTCCTTATAACATTCCCACTGTTAGTTACTTAGTTCCCACTATTATTACAAGGTTCCCACTGTTTTCACTAGTGTCAAACCCAAACACCCCCTTATTGTCTGTGCTCACTGTCCAGCAAACCAAACACCCCCTGCTAGTTGTTTGCTGCTGTCGTCACACCCACATCCCCATTTGGGGTTTGTTTTCGGCCTGATCACTAAAAGAAAACCACCGAGACCATATAGGTCTCGGCTGTGTACACTCAAAACCCACCGAGAGTTAATACAACTCTCGGTTTTCGTGCAAAACATAAAACCCGACTAATTTAAATGGTTTACAGCATTCGTGATCAAAGGAAAAAGAAAGAGAACGGGTTATTACCTTGCACCTGATGTTAGGACGAATGAAGTACACTAATCACTTGCTAACAGTTTAATCGAAACCCCTTTTTATTTCTTTGTTCTTTCTGTCGGCAACCACAAGATGGAAAAACCCGCAACCCTAATTTTTCTGTGTTTTCAGTAGTGACCAAAAGGGGTGGGGGTTTTACCCCGTTTTTTTAGTACCCAAAATGGGCTTAAGCCCAACTTCTTCCTTTTTTTTAAAACAACCCGCCTACCATTTTTGTTATTTATATAACTTTTCATTTTTTTTGCCTAAAGTATTATTTACGTGCCTTCGTATTTCATTCTCGCGATATTTCTGAATTCCCGCCTTTTATTTCTGTCTATTAAATAATACTTATATAATTTATTAAAATCAAAACTGCGTATTTTATTTGAAATCTTAAATGCGGGTTTTACAATTCTTCCCTCTAAAAAAAATAATTCGTCCTCGAATTAAGGATGCGATTATACTGGGTTTTACAATTCTTCCCCTCTAAAAAGGAGAAATTCGTCCTCGAATTAAAGGTAATAAGCTGATGAAGTTATAGGAACTCAATGAACACGTAAACTGAAAAGACAATTAAGCTGAAGAATAATTTGTCTTCTAATTAAGACATAATGCTGCTGATAGGTATAAATATGACATGACTGAAGTGATCATGTAACTTGACATGGCTGAAGAGAACATGGAATGTGACGTGACTAAAAGGACTTAACTGGATTTATTAAAGGAAAAGTAATGAGAGGTCCGGATGGACTCCTCCATTTCAAATGGCCTCCCGCTCGAAACGATTCCTTCAACGATCTAACATAATAAAAAAATCTTGGTCCTGATGACCCTGTCCTGATGAATGCTGAATAGTTTCTGGTTCCATACCTAAGATGGATTTTCTGAATCTGATGGAATGCATAAGCTATAGCATGTAGTATACATGAACTGGTACGTACAAATATCCTGACAAGATAACATTTATATCTCTATGCAAGCTGCGGAAACATATAGGGACGAACTACGTGAACAATTGTGAACGTGCTACGAGAGCAAATATGAATGTGGTTCGCGATTAAATGAGGAACGTTGTGCATGAAGTATACCGTGAATGTAATACGTGAAACATACTGTGGACGTGATACTACAACATACCATGAACGTATGCTGGTTAAGGAAAGAATGCCAACCGATACGGCCTGCCTGGTTATGGAATAGCTATGCTAAACTTGAGTCTGGTTTATTAAGTTTTCTGTAACCGTATTCGGTAATATACTGTGAAACGTGTATCGTGAAATGGCACACGAACTTGAACGTGAACAATGTTATGATTTCTAATGTGAGCTTAAATCATGAGATAGCACGAAACATGAATTGGAACAACATCATACTACGAATGAGACGTAAACGTGAAAGTGAAAATAAACGTGAATGTGAATGTGAACGTACACGTGATCATGAATATGAACGTGAGCGCGATTCGCGAACGCTAATTTCCATCTGACAAGACTATTGATGGAATAAGTTGGAATCATACGATCTATTGCTGAATTTCCTGCGGATTTGTTACTACGTAATCATCTCGGATAAAAGAAGACGTGTAGGTTGGGTTAACTGGTTAACACTGACTTAGATAGCATCATGCTTCGTCTGAGTCTGTGGTAACTGACAATAACCTCCATGGAATCTTATCTCATTTATATTCAGAAATTTCTAATGGTCGTAATAACTCATTAGCATGTCGGTGTCCTACCTTGAACCTGCTGGAATGGCAGGCATTAGGTATGAACATAGCTGCCTCAACGTGTTATACTGTTTATATCAAAATTCTGCCTGGAATTTTGGTACATTCTGGTGGAACCTGAGTGAATATTCACAGAAAAGTATACATAATTCAGTGTAGGTTCCCTTCTTTATGCGTAAGCTTAGTCATGGAAGGCTGATCGTGAGAACTGTTCGGGGATTTCCGCGGTAGTAGTTTTCTGAGTTCTAGAAATTTTGTATGTTTGTCATCGACGTCGGTCTTGACCACTCAGTGATGGGCTTCACCTTCGCATGACTGTCTGAAATTTTTACTTCTGAAATAGGGTGGCTTAGAAATGTCACCTTGTTCATCTGGAACTCACATCTAGGAAGTTGCGTATATAATTTCCTCCTATCGGAGAATCTGCATGGCCGTGAGAAGATAAATCTCACGTTCTTCTTTAGGATTTAGTGGATCAGAATGTGATCAATGAATATACTGACGATTTTGTCTGAGAATTCATGGGAATTTTTTTATTAATAAGTTTCATAACATAGATGGAGCATTAGGGAGCTCTGGAGTGTGGATCAAAATTTTTGAGAGGCTATGGTATGTGTAACAGCAGTCTGGAGAACATCACGTTCTTCCTCTCACCATTGATGGCAGTATGATCGAGAATTTTTCTGAAAATATTTAAGACATCGTAGCAGGTCAGGTATACCTTTTATACGTGGAATGAACATCGACTAAGAATGGGGATCTGGAAATTTTCCGGTGGTCGATACATGATCTCATGTTACCGGCCTTCTTTCTGATAGACAAGAATGGTGCACTTCCTGGTGGTGCGCCAGGGCGAATAAAGCCTCATTCAGGTAATTCTTGCAGCAATTGCTACATCACTTTTAACTTAGCTGCAGTCCAACAACAAGAGGTTTTGAAAACATGTTCTTTTCTTGAGGCAAACTCGATGTAGAATTTTGTTTCGTGGCTAGAAAGGAATTTCTGAAAAACTTTCTGAAATTATGTCTGGGAACTCTGGAGTAATCTGCTGGTCATGAGTTTAAGGAATTTCAGAAGTGAATTTATAACTGGTAGTTAGACAGTCTTCGTAGCTACGGACTGCTAAGTCACGCGCTTGTAAGGCAGAAACAATTTGTACTGATTTTTTCTGCAGAAATATAATGAATATATTTGGGATTTAGTAAGACGGATCTTGTCGTTAACTGAAAGAAGGACCTTAATAAACATGGGTGGTACTGTGGAGTCTTTTCTGGCTGAGATGCAGGGGACTACCTGATCTAAGATAAAGCTGACATAGGAATACGTGAAGTAAACATGGCTACTTTTCATTGAATGTTTTTTTTTGTTTGTAACCTCACAGAATGAATACTGCGTGTTTAAACTAAATAATACTCTAGTGGTGGTGACTGAATTTTTGAATGATCTGGTTCATGTGTGGCATAATAGAACGGGTATACCCCCTTTGGAGGGTACCCTGAATTTCTGAGAGCCTGATTTAACAATATACGGAGTTATGAGTTCTGACTCGTACTCTGAGAAGATATTCGTATGACGTGTACCATGACTGGTGCCCTGATGTGTGTCTTCCGAAATGATACCTGAGACCTATGTCTTGACTGATGTCTTGGCACGTGTTTTAGTAGATGAATCTGAACAAGACTGAAGAATTTTCGGTAATTGCTAGGGTTAGCGGACCGGTTAGGCTACTGACCTCTGTATTTCTGGTCACGTCCATTCCAGAGTTCTGATGGTACTGACTGGTTAATTATAAGCACGGTGTTTGTCACTACTACTTTGTCGGTCAGTTTCCTGACGGTCGTTATTATGACTGTGATTCATGTAATTATTTCTGCTGAGTGGCCGGCTGGTTACCGGTTCCTACTCTTCTGACAGAAAGATTAGCTGAGTGAAGTGTGACATCTAACTAGGGAAGTAAAAGCATGGAATAGGATTGTAGTATCTGATGGTTGAAATTTATTCTTGTCAGGAATTTCAAATTTATAATTTTTTTCGTCCTTGTTCTGCAGAGTCTTCATAGTATAAACGGCATCAGCATCTTGAGAAATCTCCAAAGTATCAGCAGCATCAACATTTGTGAGGTCTTCAAAGTGTTAGCAGCATCAACATCTGGTACAATCTTCTACTCACAAACAGCATCAGCACCTGGTGAAATATCGACAAGTGGCAACGTCTGAGATGATTGAGGATCGATTAGCAATATCCATGCAGTAGGGTACCTGGAGTACACCTGTACTACTGTACATGAAGTACAAACTGAATACTGCACATGGAACATATTTGAGGCGCTGTACGTGGAGTACTCATGAAATACTATTCATGGAGTATGCTGAGACACTGTACATGGGGTATATATGGAATACGGTACATGGCACTGGTGGAAATTTTATGGGATGATCGGTACTGGTGTCGCTTGTCTGACATGATCAAAGAAATAAATGGATTTAAACGGTAGTAAACTGATCTGAAATAAGTAACATGATAGGCTGACAATTCCTGCATCGACTTACTACTGGTTGTATCGAGGCTGAAAGTATGATAAAATCGAAATCACAACAGTGGTCAGCATGAAGCATGATTAATGAAGGCCAATCATGATTTATCATGAAAACGGCTTTTACTGACATTCTTGTGTATCTCAACATGAAAACATCTTTACTTTGTTGAAAATATAATCCTCGTAAGGAGACATGAAACTGAATCATCATGAAGACGACATCAACGTGAGGGTATGAAAATTTGACTGTTACAAGGAACATAAAAAGTCAATTCAACTGAGGTGTGATATCAACTGATGTGGACGGCTATGGTTCAATCCACAGAATTCAAGAAGAAAACATGAGACTAAATATGGGTTATTCTGGTTCGATCCATACTGGTCAAAATTTTCTAAGAACTGTCATGTATAGAAATTTATAATCTGGTATTAAATATGGATGGCTTTAGTCCAATCCATACTTGTCAAAATTTATAGAATGTCATGATATGAGCAAAGGTGAACGTCTATGGTTCAGTTCACAAAACAATATTCGACTGAAAGCATGAAAATTGACCTGAATAATGAACGTTTTTAGCTGGTTCACCCGGTAATATTTGACTGAAACATGAATCTAACATGAGTAAGGGTAAACGTCTATGGGACGGTTTACCAATAAAAAATCTGAACGGTCAAGGGTGAACGCCTATGGGTCGGTTCACCAAAACAAAATTCGAATGAAAAGCACATGCGACTAAACTTGGCAAGTCCTGTACCAACCTTTTACTTAGTCAAAAACTTTAAGAAAACCGATTGATAACTAAAGCAAACTGACTCATAAATGCATGAGAAACATGAAAGATAACAATGCCAAAATCTGGAAAGTTCGTGGTGACTACCCACTAGTCACAGGTCAAGTTTTAGAGCCTATAGGTCGAACCTATAGCTCTGATACCATAATTGTAACACCCCACTTGGATAAGTGGACCGTTACGTGTGTTTTATGGCGTGTCATCAAAGCATAAGGTAAATGTCCTAGAACATTAACTGACCATAAAGGAAATACCGGAATCAAACATCGGTAATCCAACATAAGCTCAAAACATGAAAAGTAAAAACTGAAGGAAATGACTAAACAATGTCCAAATAAGCAGAATAATGTAAGAAATGCATAAAGTAAGAAGTCTGGATAGCTTCCATCCAAATGCACATGCTCTCAGAATCCTAAGAGTGTCCTGGTGTACCTACCGTTAGAACATGAAAGGAACTACGGCTGAGCATAACGCTCAGTGAACGGATATAAAGCATGATAAGGAATTTCTGAAATGAAACATATGATAAAATACTGGAGCTGTAAGACTCTATAAAGTCTGATTTATAAAATAATAAAGTTGAACTGTTATCTGTTAAATCTAAAAACATACATTTACTGTATTTTAATTGCCAGAGCTTATATAGGTCATGTGCTGTAACAACGGTGCATGAATAACTGGAGGGGTGACCTCGTCATGCTGTAGAGGGGTGACCTCTAAATAACTGTAGAGGGGTGACCTCTAAATACTGTGCTGGGTGGAGGGATCAGCTCCAATGTGAAGGATGTAGAGCACACACCACATTCACCCTGATAACTTATAAACTGATAAGCCTAGGATGCATCCATACGCCCCACTAAACATACATATAAAAAATGGCCAAACTGAACATGAGTGGGACGATGCAGGATATCACTCTCCTGCATGTGAGTCACAACACCGGTGCCTCTAGTGTCGTGGTTACGGTACCTCCGTAACTAGTACATAAACTGGTCATGCTTGTATATAATGCTCAGGCAATTTATTTAGTTATTAACATGATTACTGATAAGCTTAAACATATACCGGGGAAAACATTTGGCTGAAGACGGGGAATCCTAATGATATGTGTGAAAACACACATCTTTTCTACCACTTAATTACAATAATAACCGGACCAAAACGTGTATTTTATGTCTTTTATGTCAGAATTATGTGTGGTTTGTGTTTTTGTTGTGATTTAGGACGAAAAGGTGAAAAGTGGAGAAATCACGGGAATTCACGGGCATTTACAGACTTTTATTGAAGAAAAAGACGAAAGACGAAGTCAAGAAGTCAAGAGTGCAAAAAGAACGGAAGTCCAAGACCAATTCTGAAGATTTATCGAAGAAAAAGTCGAAAGACGGAGGTTTACTTAAAGACGAGGAACTCAAGTCTTATTTATCGAAGAATTAAAAGACGAGTCCAAAGAAATCCCGAGCCAAAAGTCATCACATTCCAAGATTAACAAAAAGATTAAGAAGGAAGGACTTAATGGGCAATTAAGAAGAAAAGGAAGAAGGAGAGGAAGCTTCCTCTAACCACTCCCCTAATCACCTATAAATACCGCTCTTATTCATTCATTTACTCTTGTTGGCTAAGTTTGACAAACTAGTTCTTCCACCTTTATTTTATGCACCTTTAATTACTTGCACATTTAAATACATGTTATGCACCTTAATTACCTTTTAATTCCAAGTAAGTTTTTAATTTGTGTTCTTTAAATTCTTGTCTTTAATCTTTCTTTATCATTTGATCAAGTCTTTTGATCACACTCATTCTACTCTTCTCTTTTCATTTTTGTTTCAGTTTACATTTCGGATTAAGCAAGTTTTGCTTAATCCATTTGCTTATTTAACCAAAAGTCACGTCCTTTTAAGTTCTCATACAGAATAAGCCACGAGGTTGACAACCTTGTGTTCTTATTTGGTGTTTTGCTTAAGTATTTTCAAAGTTTTCTTAAAAGTTTTGATTTTTAAGTTGTGATTTCATTTAAGTTTCGTCTTTTAAAGTTTGAAAGATTTTAACTTTTTAACTTATTGCTTCGTTTAGATTTCATTTCATTAGAGTTTTTGGTCACGGCTTATTAGAAGTAGCTTGTTTAGTACTTGTGCTTATCACGAATTTGGACTCCATCGGAAAAGAAGGGTTAACACCACATTGCGACAACCTGCTTCTCCTCATTCCGATAGTGACAGTATTGGGCTTAAGGGATTTGCTTTCCGATCCCGGATTGCGATCTGGTGTATCATTCTCCTCATTCCGATCTGGGGATTGCGATCGCATATTGCGATCGCTCTTTCTGACGGCTCTTGAGGCTTACTTAGACGAAGTGCTGCCCAATTTTCCTTAGCCACATTCCGATTGGTGATATTCCGATAGGACACATTCCGATAGCATCATTGCGATCTGGGGTGTTGTGTACATTCCGATCTGGGTTTGATTGGTATTACGATCAGGAGGTAAGTGACAGTTATTCCGATCTAGATCCATTCCGA
Organism: Glebionis coronaria; assembly: GCA_025667525.1. NCBI lineage: Eukaryota > Viridiplantae > Streptophyta > Magnoliopsida > Asterales > Asteraceae > Glebionis > Glebionis coronaria. The sequence continues at coordinate 627,245,830 of CM046874.1, read as the reverse complement.
TCTGAAAGGTAGGTACATTCCGATTGCACCGATCGGAATATATTCCGATGGTGGGTATACTTTTTATATTTTGTCTTGTTTAATTTTTACGTTCTCATTTTAATACTTGTCTAATTTTTAATTCTCGTCACGCTTTTATTTTTTAGTCATTTCATTATTTTACTTCCCGTCATGTTTTTAAATATAGCACATTTATTTTAATTAGATTTAGATTTAATTTCACGCCACTTTACTTTCAACGACATTTACTTTTAAGTTTTGCACATTTTTATTTAAAAACAACCAAAAATATCCTTTTTCACCAAAATAAAACTGAGTCACACATTAAACACAAGTTTTTCAATTCGAAGAGACATACTTAGAACGATAATTTTTAACTGGGAAAATCTTAGTTATTAAAATGGCGCCGATGCCGGCTCTTTTCGTAAAGATTAACGGTTTTCTGTGAGAGACGTGTTGCTTTTTGGGATCCGTTCACTTGTGAGCGTTATTTTCTTGCTCAAAAAAAAAATTCAAAAAATCATAAAAATAAAAAAATTGCTAAAAAAACCATAAAAATTAAAAATTTCAAAAATCCAAAAAGATTTTATCTTTATTGTGTATATATATTGTCTTTGTGTTTGGTTTCTTTTTCTTTTGCATTTTCAGGTGTATGCGTACTAGATCTTCTAATTATCAAGAGCCCGAGACTCAAGAAGATTTAGCTATGTCAGGTGTCAACAACAACATTCCACCGCACCTCAATAATAATAATAATAACAACAATGTTCTTCCACAGCCCGATCTTCGGACCATGAAGGAGCTTTGTCAACCTACCATGTTTGGACGAGGAGGACCGATTACGCCGATGCAAATCAACGCTCCTGAGTTTTCGTTGAAGCACCACATGATTCAGCAAGTGCAAACAAACACATTCTGTGGATTGCCTGATGATGATGCCAACAAACACCTCGACAAGTTCATTACAATCACCCAAAGCATGAAGTTGGCCGGTGCCACAATGGATGAACTTCGCCTACAACTCTTTCCACACACCCTATTACATCATGCCGAGAAATGGTTTGATCGTCTCCCGAAGAATTCTATTCACACTTGGGATGACATGACTCAACGCTTTTTGTCGCGCTATTTTCCACCATCCATGGTCACGAGCCTTCGCAATCAGATCAGTGGTTTCATGCAAGATCCCGATGAATCTCTTTTTGATGCTTGGGAAAGATATAATGTCTTGATCGATAGATGTCCAAACCACAACATGCTCCCTGTGACATTAATTGATACTTTCTACAACGGATTGACTTTTCGTGATCGTGATACGATTAATGCGGCCGCCGGTGGCACATTTATGAAAAGGAGACCCGAGGAGTGTAGAGAGCTCATTGAGAACATGACTACTCACCACAAAAACTGGGATTCCTCTGCTTCTTCTAGGAACAACCCGAGAGTCAATGTTTCTTCCACCTCAGCAAACCCTGATATGACCGAACTCACCCGTGTGCTGATTGAAATGAGCAGAAGTATGCAACTCTTGGCTTCAAACCAACAACAACAACAAGTTAAAGCGGTTGCTAATCCCTGTGAAACATGCGGCGGTCCTCACTCATACATCGATTGTCCTTCTACACAAGGAAATCCAGAAAATGTGTATGCAGCTTATGGTAATTATTCACCGGAAAATTACCAAGCTAGACAACAAGGGGATAGAAATCTGCTGAGTTACCGATCCAACAATTACCTTTCACCCGGTTTTTCTCCTCAAAACCAAAACCCCGCCAACAACTACAATAGAAGCAACCAAATCCCACCAAGAGCTTCTAATCCTTATCACCCACCCACTCAACAAAACCCACCCATTAATCCCGATGTTGAAGCCATCATGAGAACTCAAGGTGAGCAAATCAAGAATCTGCAGAGCCAAATTATCAATCTTAAAGGAGATATCACAAAGCAAGGAAATGAGATTAGATCCGAGCTTCGAGATAACATTCAATCCTCCTTCAGCAATCAAACGACTGATTTGAAGAATATGCTTGCTAGTTTCTTGCCCGCAGCTCAACCTTCTACTTTAAGTTCTCTACCTTCAAACACCGTCACCAATCCGCGAGCCAATGTGAGTGCTATTACTACTCGTAGTGGAGTCACCATCGTAGGACCAACAATCCCACCACCATCATCTACACCTTCTCCACCACCATTTATCCCTACTCCTCCTACACCCAGTATTAGTGCACCATTACCGTCTCCGCCTCGACGTGATGAAGTTCCCACCAATGACCCTTCAACATCTTAACCTTTACCACCTACACCTGCACCTTCACCACCCAAACCCAATATCCCTTATCCCTCTCGTTTAGGCAAGACCAAAATGCTAACCAAGGAGGACTCCGACGTGACACGCTATGTGAAGATGATTTCTCAAATAAACTTCAACATTAGCTTTCTTGAAGCACTTGTCCACATGCCCAAATTTGTTAAAGCATTTAAGGAATTGCTTAACAAGAAGGAGAAGTTGATTGAACTCGCCAACACACGACTAAATGAAAACTGCTCTGCAGTTATTCTTAAAGAACTGCCGGAAAAGCTTGGAGATCCCGGTCGTTTTGTGTTGCCTTGCGTGTTCAACAAAACTGAAGAATTTACTGCCCTTGCTGATCTCGGGGCTAGTATTAATCTTATGCCACTAAGTGTTTGGAAAACACTATCATTGCCCGACCTCACTCCAACAAAGATGACTATCGAACTTGCAAATCGCACTCTCGCTTACCCCGTTGGTATAGTCGAAGACATGTTCATCAAAGTTGGCACATTTACTTTCCCGGTCGATTTTGTCGTAGTTGATTATGAAATGGACCCTCGTATTCCTTTAATACTTGGTCGGCCTTTCTTGAGAACCGGACGAGCTTTAGTGGATGTGGCCGAAGGTGAGTTGATCTTAAGAGTCGGGGATGATGCACAAGTTTTTAAAATGGGGAAGCTTACAAGTACAACCTTTGGAGGCCGCGAATCAGTGAATATGATTAATGTGCTCGATGACTTTACCGTCTACGACAATCCTCTATTCGAGACTTGCGATGATAATCCACTTTTTCAAGATGATGTGGATGATTCTCTCCCTACTTTGGACGCTTCTCCCATTTATGATTCTCCACCGGTCTTTGATGCTTATGATGATGATTCTAGCTCAGATTCGGATGATTTTGATGATTGTACTTCTGAGTATCCCGATCTGCCCACGTATGATGATTTCGATGAGGCTGATACTCTTTCAAGCGATTCTTCTCACGATGAAGATCCTCCGCCATCACTCGATCCTACTTTGGACGATTACTCATTTGAGGAAGACTTCTCTGAATTTCTCAACACTTACTTCCCTCATGAGAGTGATGCTCCTTCTTATGATTTTGAAGATTATCGTCTTGATCCTACTTTGGATTTCAAGCACATTCTTTCTAAGGAGAAGAAACCGTTCGACACCGAAATCCGCAGCACATATGACTTAACACCTCTTTGTCCCCCTTCTGAGGACGAGGTTGTGCTTCTTCGCGGATCTTCTTCACACTCTGCTGAGCCTGAGTGCTATTTTCCCTTAAAGGAAAAGGTGTTCGACCCCGATATTGAAGTCTTTAAGCCATCTCAGTATCCACCTGATGAAATAAAAGGAAAAATCTTTGGAAATTTTGAAGACATGCTTGCACCACTTCACCCTTGCTTCCACCGTGCTCCATCGTTGTTTAAGGGAACCTTGCCACTTCTTCTTTGGCTTGCCTTGTTCGCCTTAAGCTTGTTCTTATTGATGGATGAAAACTATGTCTTTGATCCTGGTGGATATGTTTCATGCTACTTCCGTTGATGATCAAGGTCGAGTCAGGCTCACGACTCGGTAAACAAAAACCAAGCGCTTCTTGGGAGGAAACCCATGCATCTATCTTTTCGCTTTCTTTATCATAAGTGTAGGGGGACCCTTTGGTTTGCTATTTCCTCTCCTCACTTCTTAATCAGGGATTCGAGCTTCAATGATCCACTCTTGATGATTCTTGACAACCCGTGATTCCGTGTTCTACTTCTTCCCGATTCTATCCTAAACTCTTTTCGATTCACTATTTTATATTTTCTCAATATTAAAATAGGAATCTCTTTAGTGGTCTTTTCCTTAGCGAAATTTAAACAAAGTGCACAATGTCCTAAGTGTAGGGGAGTTTACTCTCACATGCTTAAACATTGAGGACAATGTTTATCTTAAGTGTAGGGGGACTTCTATCGAAGTTAAGTGGTCTTTTCCTTGTATTTGTCCTCATTTTAACCGGAAAATCAATTTTTTGACATTTTTCAAAATTTTTGATCTATTTTGGCCTATTAGTTTTTATCTTTGTATAGTTATTTTCTTTCCTTATTAGAACAAATGTTTAATAAGTGGTTTTAATTTTCAAACGTTGTGAATCTTTTGACTCAACCCGAGTTTACTCTAGCTAGTATCCTTAACGTGTTTAAGTCAAGTTTTGCTAGGCTTTTATATAGGGAGCTATAAAACGCGAAAGTCTTAACTCTCACGGGTTAAGAACAAGAACTTTTCGCAAGTTCCTATAATTGATCCTAGAGAGTCGTTTATCAAGGGAACTTTAAAATGCGATTTCTAAACTTGAAAAAGTCTAAGAATTTGCAAGATCCTATAGGCGACTCGAAAACCCAAAACTTTGATTTAATAGGCTAAGTATCCACGAGTCTCATTACTTGAGATTTTAAACTGTGGAGAACGAGAGATGATAGAGCCAATTATAAGTTCGGTATTCTTTCGTGAATTTATGTGAGTTAATTATAAGCCTATTCTCCCATCGCTTGCTAATAATTTATCTGCTAATAAATAAGCTTGTACGATTTGAAAGGTTACTTAGCTTCTAGCCCCAGATCGTTTAAAAGTTGCTCGGTATGGATTAGAGTTCATAGCCAAGGCATAACTTATTGAAGCGGGACGCGAAGATTGGCGAGTCCGAAAAGGCCCTAACAAGGCATGAGGGCTATATTTTGTTGCTAAAGATCCAAAGTGATGTGAAGAATCATTTATCGAAAATCAATATGAAGGATCGAGACACACGACGTAAAGCAAAACTCCCCAAAAGTCATGGAGAAGTGTATCCGAAAAGACCCTAACAAGGTATGAGGATAAATAGATCCAAGTCATAAAAGGAGGCGGATCGTTGTATATCAAAGTTCAAAATAAAGATTGGAGAAAAATGAAGAAGTCGTGGTCCAAGTATGAATCTCTCAAAACTTCAAGTGAAGAAATTCCTTTATGAAGAGAAGACCATTATTTCATGAACGTCTCTCAAGATTTGAAGTATGAAGTCGCTGCCAAATATCGGTCCGAGAAAGGTATCAAATCGCGAAACGAGTTATGCCAAGATATGAACTTTATGAGGTCCCGAGAAGCAGTTTTAAAAGATTTGGTCCTTTAGCTAACTATTGATTAAATCGTTCACTTTATTTTCAGACTAAATAACTACCGAAATAAGTCAAACAATGCATCCTCGTGATCATTCAAGACAAATAATAAAATATAAGAGATACCCTAGGAATAAGGGATTCTAAGTGAATAATTAGCCCACATGAGTTCGTGTTAGTTTACTAACTTATAATAACAATGATCTCGTTTTTAAGCTTAGTTTGGAGAAAGTGAAAAGTTGAGGATGATGATTATTCATGACATTTCCAAAACCCAAGGTATGCTTTTTAATTTCTTTGCTTTGAATTTTTGTGATCTTCTATCTCTTTAATAAAGGCCAACATGGATTAATTATGATGAAAAATGTAAACGTGCTTTGTAACTAATGCATTGCATGAGGACATTGCAATGGTCAAGTGTAGGGGATTTGATATGTGTGAAAACACACATCTTTTCTACCACTTAATTACAATAATAACCGGACCAAAACGTGTATTTTATGTCTTTTATGTCAGAATTATGCGTGGTTTGTGTTTTTGTTGTGATTTAGGACGAAAAGGTGAAAAGTGGAGAAATCACGGGAATTCACGGGCATTTACGGACTTTTATTGAAGAAAAAGACGAAAGACGAAGTCAAGAAGTCAAGAGTGCAAAAAGAACGGAAGTCCAAGACCAATTCTGAAGATTTATCGAAGAAAAAGTCGAAAGACGGAGGTTTACTTAAAGACGAGGAACTCAAGTCTTATTTATCGAAGAATTAAAAGACGAGTCCAAAGAAATACCGAGCCAAAAGTCATCACATTCCAAGATTAACAAAAAGATTAAGAAGGAAGGACTTAATGGGCAATTAAGAAGAAAAGGAAGAAGGAGAGGAAGCTTCCTCTAACCACTCCCCTAATCACCTATAAATACCCCTCTTATTCATTCATTTACTCTTGTTGGCTAAGTTTGAAAAACTAGTTCTTCCACCTTTATTTTATGCACCTTTAGTTACTTGCACATTTAAATACATGTTATGCACCTTAATTACCTTTTAATTCCAAGTAAGTTTTTAATTTGTGTTCTTTAAATTCTTGTCTTTAATCTTTCTTTATCATTTGATCAAGTCTTTTGATCAATCTCATTCTACTCTTCTCTTTTCATTTTTGTTTCGGTTTACATTTCGGATTAAGCAAGTTTTGCTTAATCCATTTGCTTATTTAACCAAAAGTATCGTCCTTTTAAGTTCTCATACGGAATAAGCCACGAGGTTGACAACCTTGTGTGCTTATTTGGTGTTTTGCTTAAGTATTTTCAAAGTTTTCTTAAAAGTTTTGATTTTTAAGTTGTGATTTCATTTAAGTTTCGTCTTTTAAAGTTTGAAAGATTTTAACTTTTTAGCTTATTGCTTCGTTTAGATTTCATTTCATTAGAGTTTTTGGTCACGGCTTATTAGAAGTAGCTTGTTTAGTACTTGTGCTTATCACGAATTTGGACTCCATCGGAAAAGAAGGGTTAACACCACATTGCGACAGCCTGCTTCTCCTCATTCCGATAGTGACAGTATTGGGCTTAAGGGATTTGCTTTCCGATCCGGGATTGCGATCTGGTGTATCATTCCCCTCATTCCGATCTGGGGATTGCGATCGCATATTGCGATCGCTCTTTCCGACGGCTCTTGAGGCTTACTTAGACGAAGTGCTGCCCAATTTTCCTTAGCCACATTCCGATTGGTGATATTCCGATAGGACACATTCCGATAGCATCATTGCGATCTGGGGTGTTGTGTACATTACGATCTGGGTTTGATTGGTATTGCGATCAGGAGGTAAGTGACAGTTATTCCGATCTAGATCCATTCCGATCAGAAAGGTAGGTACATTCCGATTGCACCGATCGGAATATATTCCGATGGTGGGTATACTTTTTATATTTTGTCTTGTTTAATTTTTACGTTCTCATTTTAATACTTGTCTAATTTTTAATTCTCGTCACGCTTTTATTTTTTAGTCATTTCATTATTTTACTTCCCGTCATGTTTTTAAATATAGCACATTTATTTTAATTAGATTTAGATTTAATTTCACGCCACTTTACTTTCAACGACATTTACTTTTAAGTTTTGCACATTTTTATTTAAAAACAACCAAAAATATCCTTTTTCACCAAAATAAAACTGAGTCACACATTAAACACAAGTTTTTCAATTCGAAGAGACATACTTAGAACGATAATTTTTAACTGGGAAAATCTTAGTTATTACCTAATCATGCATAAAAAGGAAGTCCTTACTGAAAGGACAGAAAATCCGTACCTCGTGTCTAGTAACCGACCGAGATCAACTGATAGAAAGTCTACTCTGATTTCACGCGAGCTACATGAATAAGGGACGCGAATAAGTAAACTGATATTCGTTTATTTAATTTACTGATCTTATTAGCTTTTCATTTATTTATTTTATTTCTGGAAATCTGTATGTATATTAGCTGATGAATCTAAATTTAATAATAATTCTCTCAATATTAATGACCTAATAATATATACGATATGAACGTATTCTGACATGATATTATACTATAATAAGTGACTCGTAAATAATACAAGGTTTTCTAACTTATAAAGTTTTCAGAATCATTTAATTCATATAACAAAATTATACCCTTTTAAAATATTAAAACTATTTTAAGTTAACTCATTTAAAATACAATTTAAAACATTTATAAAACAATTAAGTAAAAAGGTATAATATAAAAATCTTCGTTTTATATGTATAAAATGTATCCCGAGCCTACCGAGATACCCCCATCTCGGTCGCACTAAACAATTCCACATACTATATTAAATCTGTCTATATGAAATTTACGACAGAAAAACTGTCGCTAAAAACTGTCACTAAAAGCTGAGTTTTAAAAACTGCACATATAACAATTCTGCGACAGAATATAGCGTCGCTAATATGTCGCTAATTTCAGACTAAAACTTTTATTTTCTGCTTAAAGTTTGTTTCCACTGCTCCTTATAACATTCCCACTGTTAGTTACTTAGTTCCCACTGTTATTACAAGGTTCCCACTGTTTTCACTACTGTCAAACCCAAACACCCCCTTATTGTCTGTGCTCACTGTCTAGCAAACCAAACACCCCCTGCTAGCTGTTTGCTGCTGTCGTCACACCCACATCCCCATTTTGGGTTTGTTTTCGGCCTGATCACCAAAAGAAAACCACCGAGACCATATAGGTCTCGGCTGTGTACACTCAAAACCCACCGAGAGTTAATACAACTCTCGGTTTTCGTGCAAAACATAAAACCCGACTAATTTAAATGGTTTACAGCATTCGTGATCAAAGGAAAAAGAAAGAGAACGGGTTATTACCTTGCACCTGATGTTAGGACGAATGAAGTACACTAATCACTTGCTAACAGTTTAATGGAAACCCCTTTTTTCATTGTTCTTTCTGTCGGCAACCACAAGATGGAAAACCCCGCAACCCTAATTTTTCTGTGTTTTCAGTAGTGACAAAAAGGGGTGGGGGTTTTACCCCGTTTTTCTTAGTACCCAAAATGGACTTAAGCCCAACTTCTTCCTTTTTTTTTTGTAAAAACAACCCGCCTACCATTTTTGTTATTTATATAACTTTTCATTTTTTTTGCCTAAAGTATTATTTACGTGCCTTCGTATTTCATTGTCGCGATATTTCTGAATTCCCGCCTTTTATTTCTGTCTGTTAAATAATACTTATATAGTTTATTAAAATCAAAACTGCGTATTTTATTTGAAATCTTAAATGCGGGTTTTACAAATTCACCTAATCATTATAATATCATTAATATATAGTTTTTAATTTAAACCCTAACCTAAATCCATCATAAGATGATTATAAAAACATTAAAAACAATTAAATTGAAAAGGGATTTGAGGTTTTACCTTAAGATTAATGGAAGATAAAAAAAAAACAATGAAACCCTAAAAAAAACTCTTGTGAACCGTCGACTTTTATTTTTCTCCAGGTATTTATGATGTGTTTTGGTTTATAACAATGCTTTATATAATTAACATACTAATCCTAGCCCAATACAATGTTTCCTTTTTCTCTTTTTTCCTTTTTTTCTTTCCTTCCTTATGTTTTAATTGCATATACCGGCTATATACCCCATAATTTCGTTTTTTTTATTTAATTTATTAATACTTGTAATAATAATATTACCTTAATTTTCCTTAATTTATTTCAGCTCCTAAAACCTCCAAAACCTCAAAACCGTAAAACTAGTCAAATTTACGCGTTTACCGTAAAAGACGTAAAATATACAGTTTTAAAAAAATCTTAAATTTTGAAATAAACTTTATAACTAAGTCCTAAATGACTTAAAACCATCCCAAAAAATACTCACATGACTAAACACCTTACCCGAGACCTCTAAATGCTAAACCCCAAATCCTAAAAAAAATATAATTTACTATAATACTTACACGTATACGTAAAACACCAAAATAACACCATTTCATTTCATAGTCACTAATTTGTGAGCTCATGAACATGAAATAACCGTTCCTCGATTTACTTATCAGTACTTTATACCTATAAACGATATCCACACCAACCTCGTTCACGCAAAATAACATGTAAACACGCAAATCACATAGTCACACATAAATTAACCTTAAAATAAGACCAAGTGACGAACCTCAAAACCACGGTGGTCACATCACTCCCTCCTAATAGAAATCTCGTCCCGAGATTTACTCCTTAGGATCGCCATTATCAATTAGCTGAGGATACTTGCTCCTCATAAATCCTTCCCGTTCCCACGTGAACTCTAGTCCACGTTCCAAATTCCATCTACCCATAACTATGGTATATTACCCTTTTTATCCAACGTCCTAGCTTCACGACCCAAAATCTCTATCAGCTCTACGATAAAACGAAGACTCGTATCCATACTAATATCATCTAACGGTACTTGCAAGTCAGTTCTTGCTAAGCATTTCCTCAATTTTGATACATGAAATACGTCATGCACACTACTCAATTCCTCCAGTAATCTCAACCTATACGCCACTAGCCCAATCCTTTCAAGGATTTCAAATGGACCCATAAATCTAGTTGCTAACTTCCCTTTTCTTTCCAAACCGCATCACCCCTTCCATGGTGAAACCTTTAGCATAACTTTATCTCAAATCTCAACGGCTTACGCCTCTTGTCCGAATATCTCTCTTGTCGGTTCTTTGCTATTTTCAACCTCTACTTAGTCACTGCCACCACCTCCATAGTTTTCCGATCCACCTCCGGTCCAATATGTTGGCCGCTTCTAACTTCATCCCACTGTAACGGTGATCCACCTCATCTCCTATGAATTAACTCCAGTAGTTTCTACTATAATTCCTATCACCATACCTAACGGCTGCTATCCTCTACGGATTTTCCATCATTCGGAAGTTCTCCCAACCTTAAACACATCCAATGGTATATGTAGGATTGCATAGCCAAAAGCTTCCCATAATATTCACAAGAAACATGTCATAACCACCACCTCATCCTTGCTTTCCCATGATCGGAACCAAGTAACTAACCATCCTTCATACTAACATGTGTTACACCTTTTCTCTAGGTGGACGTTCCATTGTTCGTGACTACTAACCTCTTGCTCTAACAGTTTCTCTTCAATATCACCCCACTATCTTCACAACCTCTTGCTCCCTCGAATCATTCTTTCTCCATACTACTTTTCGCTTGTCTCTCCACAATCTTAATTTCCATGCCATCTTATATCCCGTCTTCAGCATATAATTTAGGTGTTTCCTCCTTTATTCCTTACATCCTCATCAATGGGGAATATGCCCCTCTCACCGGTGACTCTCTCTTTGTAGGAGAATTCTTCCTAATATAATGGGTTCTCTAACTATCTCCAAATCTCACGCCAATGCTCTAGGCGTCTTTCTCAATTACCCCTATAGTATGCTCATACCAAACATTAGTTTATCAACGGTATACTACGCTTGCTTCCCATCGTTTCTTCCCTTGCCATAATCCTTCATAAGGCATTCCATACATATTAGGCTAACTTTTACGCAAAACCCTCTATTCCATCACATCCGTACGCAATCCTTCCAACTTCTCAACTACGTGACTTCTAATTCCTCTTGAAATATGAGTTGAATTAGTCAGTCTATCGACTATCACCCAACTCTCGTCGTACTTATTCCTCCACCCCATTATGTATCCCTTTCACCAACTTTGTCCTTACATCGCCCTTTCTAAGCTACTCCTATCTATGTAGGAAGTATAGTCTACGTCCCTTTCTCCATATGATTGTCCAAGCCACGCAACATACATGTTGACGCGTTCTCTGCTTTAGACAACTCAACTCGTGCAACCTACATCCTTCATCCAAACCACCCTAATACGTCATCCATATAGTTCAAGTTCGTCTCAGCTTCACTTCATTCTTCTTATTCCATGTCTCATCAACCATGCTTGCCTTTCCCAGATGGTACTTGGCCTTGCAATTTTCTCTCATCACTTAACTCCACCCATCACCTTTTACAAATATTCAATCAAGATGATTAAATATGTGTTGGAGACGTTCATGGTCTGTATAGATCATTCTCTACGTCTCGTACCCCAAATGCCTCTAGCATTCTAGGCAGATATAACAATCCAGCTCCACTAACTAAGTCTATCTAGTTCTTCCAAATCTTTAGTTCCCACAACGTATAAACAACCGCCTTTCTTTGTCGTTCTCGTATACATCCAAATCCTTGCTCCACGTATCGTCATGCTTCGCGAATTCATCCAGTTCTTCCGATAATTCCAAGATCTGCTCATTATCCAATCCACCTTTTCAGCCTCCAAAACGCTTCCTCACCCTTCTTTACTTTGCCCCTTGCTGGTTCCACGATATGCCATCATCTTTGACTACTCGTCCTGGCCAACTTAATCCTAAAACTCACACTTGAAAATCTCACGTAAAATTCCCTTTCCTAACAACTCCAAAACCAACTCATAATTCGCCTCACTCTCCTTCTTAGATTTGAGTAGATCAAGATGTCGTCGATACTCCCGATGACAACTCGTTTATATATTGTCATGCACCCTCGGTTCATTGACTCCATGAAAACTGCTAGCGCCTCGGCGAAGCCAAAATCATAACCGTAAACCCAAAGCATTCATACAACATCCTTAGCAGTTTCAACTATGTCCTCCTTTCACCCTCTCATAGAAGCAATACGAATAAATTTCTACCTCGTTCTACTCGCGAAAATCTACAGGTATTCTAAAAGACCAATACTTCCTCTTATCAGACCACTCAACCGCTTTTCACAGCCAATCTACTACTAATCAACTCAAATTTTACCTTGCATCCGTTGCAATTTCTAACAACTCTTGCTCTTAAAATCATTCCATCAACAATTTCCTTGGAAAGGCACTAACTACAACTCCTCTCACTTCTCCTACTTGCTCTATTTATGGTTCTACCTCACAGTAATTGGCAAACCTACTAAATCTCAGGAAATTTTCGGAAAACTTACATGCCTTATGAACAATCATAAATACCTTTGAGGTATTATATCCCCTTCCAACACTCTCTATGGCGCGTTACTTGTGCCAATATCCATACATTATACAAATCTCTATTCATCTCCCTTTGCACTCTTAAGAGACCTCATGACCACATTAGTTCGTCTACGAACTTTTAACTCTTTCATCCCCACTAAGGGCATTCCGACCATTCTCTCAGTGTAACACCCCCAAATTTACACAATTCAATACAGCGGAAGACTAGTTGGTGTTACGGGATAGCACATTACTCACATCATAGACAACGCATAAAAATCGCGTCGTTTAGTAATAAAGCATTTCCATTCATAAATATCAAAATTTACATAGGTCCCAAGTCATTGTATTTAAAACAGGTTTTACAAAGCATTTGAATGGAAATAAGTATTCAGGTGCGGGCCGTGAATTCTTGTTGTCTTCCCGAGAATTACCTTCAAGTACCTGAGATAAAATATGTTAAAAGAAAAGGTCAGCGATAACACCGAGTGAATTCATAGAGTTTAATAAAATCCATCAATTTAACATCGGTATAAAATTATTACCGAAAATTATTTTGTACAATTCATTTTAATAGGCCATAAAATAGCCAGTCATTTTATACAAATCCTTATCAAAATCATAATATAGGCTTTCGCCTTCAAAATCATTACACGAACCAATGTCGTAAAAATATCATACAATACGTTTTATAACGTTGTATGGAGTTAAATAAAAACCGTTATATGAATATGGTTATATAAAACCAAAACACAAACATAATATCAATAATAAGACCCTGTATTACTAGTCAGGCAATATATCGTATCAATGCTTAAAGCAGTATTTCGTTAATTGGATTATTATAAGCCGCATGACATTGTTACCTTACTAAACCAAACAACGGGTAGCTAGCCCGAAACTCAATTTTCCCATCAAAATTAGCGTGTCGTCACAAAGGTCACGCTATGGAAATCTTCTCATACATAAGTTCGCTTACCAATCAATGTGGCACAACGGGGATCAACCGTCAAGGCGCGAACTGGGGTGATCGTCCCCAAATAGTACTATTATATGCATAAGCGTCTACCAAATCCCGGTAGTTCACAATTCATGCTAATGGGACTTTTAGTGACATAACCTTACTTTAATAATCCATTTTATTTCATCTATCGGGTCATTTAATCATTATCGGGTCATACAACCATTCGGGTCCAAATCAATAAACAGACAATCGGGACAAATGGTGTCCTATTTTATAAAAACTAACATGTTATCTCCCTCGCGGGTTTATAAAACATTTATAAAAACATTTAAAAGAGTGCGAGGCTATGAACTCACGTTCATGTGGGAAAGCGGGTTATCGGCAATTCGGATGTACGGTACGTGCTTCAATCACGGAAACCTATATAAATAATAATCGGTCTTATACTTTTGTCCAATGACTTTATCAAAATAACAATTATGTATACATATGATGATTTAATATATATGATGATCAAGTGGGTTTACATATTCTCTTTTACTCATTTTAGTGTTTATGTATTGGTAACTTCTAACTAGTTTACTAGTTTTACCTATTTACGTGTTTTAGGTCCAATAAGCCTATTATAAGTTCTTTAACTTGTATTAATCCATTTCATACTTGTATTATCAGTATTTATACTTTACATGTTGGGCCCAAATGGGTTAAGCCCAATAAATAAGTTTATAAGTGTTTTAGCCCATTTTGTTGTATTATTAGTCCAATATGCTAACTTAGCTCGTTAATGTCCGTATGTTTTATAGTTCGGGTTTTATCGGTTTTTACTTGTTATATATGTTTATATATCAGTATATGAGTTTTAATAAACTTTACATTAGACGGGTCCAACCGTCTAAGTTTTATTTAACAAAAACGTTAATTTTACGGTAATAGCCGAAAAAGTCGTAAAAATCATGTTTATAGTTTTATAACTTATAAAACTTATCAAACTACCATTTTTATAAAATGTCCATTTATTTATCCTTATACATATTTATATAAATGTATTATATGAGTTAGTGGGTTTTAATTCATATTTTTATACTATTTTTATTTGAGTGCTTATATAATACTATTATACTTTAATTTCCAAAATCTGATTTTTACTTTCATGTTCACCAAAACTGCCATATCTAAAGTTATATATGGAGATAGAAGCTCAAATTTTTATGACATAAACTACATGATATGTGCTCCATTTAACTCTTCTATAGCTACTGTTGAATCAGCCTCAAAGTATTTTCTAAAAATCGTCCAAAACAGTGAACTCAGATTTGTACTCTAAACTTGTTTTGATCATATCTCACTCATTTTGATGATTCCATTGCATGGCCAACTCTCACATGTGTATAACACCTAATACTTACTGTATATTGATTCCACTTTACCATTTTATCAGTTTAACATTTGGTTACCTACTGTTTTTATACAGCCATCATATTTAGCAAGATTTTAACCATTTTACATGTGGTTTTCCATCTTTTTACCCATGTTTATCAACACCAAATCCCCACATAATATTTTTATCATCATTCATCATCATATACATATACATAAATAAAGAAAATACAAGATTACATAATCAAAATAACAAGAGGATAGGAAGAAACAATCTCTATACCACCATTAGTGATGAAAAGGTTGAGATTTTGGATGAACAAGGCTTGGTTTTGGTAACCAATCTTATGAAATATCAAGACCACCTTCAAGATTACCAAGGATATGAAGACACCTTTAACAAATCAGCCCTAAACTCCTTCTTGAAAATCAGCCCAAAGACCTCCATGAAAACTCCTTTTTATATGTTAAAATCACCTCCAATCTTCATCTTTTGGTGTGGTTATCAACATATATTGATTATATCTTTTGTTTATGGTCAAAATTTGATGATGATGGTGATATAATGGTGGTGTTGGACATTCAAGGGGAGAGGAGAGAGTTGTGTGTGAGATTTGCATGTTGTAAAATGAAGTAAATGGTTTGTGGTGGTGGTTTTGATGTTAGATGGTTTAGGTGGAAGACTTAGGACAAGTGTCCTAGTCTTTTGCTAGAAACTTGACACACTTCAAGTGTGTTTGATAAGCTTGTCACCCATGTAGTGGGGGATGGGGCATGATTTATCTTGTCTCATCCCCATTATTTTACGGGTATCCCTCGATTCTAGTTTCCTCGATTTACGTGTCCTCGGGTCATTTTACGAAAAACGTTTTTATAAATTATGAATCAACGGCACAAAACGAATCTAATAAAATTTGTCTCATCAAAAACGGAGTTCAAAAACGTAAATACGTAATCCTAAGGTTTCCGGTTTAGTCGTAAAGGACGTTATATTATAATCGTAAGTCCTAATCTCTTCTCGTAAATTTGTGAGTTTATGAACCAACACAAATTTAAAATTCCAAAATAATATTCACGGATAAACTTATTTTCTGAAATGTCGGACTGTCACCAAAACGGTGTATGTAAACGTAAGCACGTAACGTTGAATCCTCAGGTTTAGACGTAGTCGATGCTACTTCAAGATGTAAATCCAAATTACTTCCCAAAAATAAGTGAGTTCATATTATAACATTAAAAATAATATTTTCAAATAAATATTGAGAATAAAATATCAATCATGAATTGACGGATTGTCACACTCAGGGCCACCTACTTAATCGTATAGGCGCGACCAAGTCTTTCATATGTCTACCTCAGCGCTCCCAATCAATACGAACCCAAAACTACATCCTGAATCCACTAGATACGATTAACGAATCAAACCCACGGATAACTAACGACATTTCATGTGCACGAGTTAAAACAGACCAAAACCACGAAAACTCAAAAGGAAAAGTCAAACATGTACCAATTCAAATGACTCATGACAACGAAAAATGATCCAAGAAACACTTAATGGCAACCAAAACATCTTATGCCCCGCGACATATTATTTAAACCGTGCACAAGATCGACTTTTCCAAAAGAATATTTTTTTAATTCCTCACCACATCTATGTGACTCAAACAATCTACAAACAACCTTCTAGACGATCTCAAAACTCAACTCAAAGACTAGGTATCCCGTGCATCCCAAATCATAAAAAAAACTATTATTCAAAACTCAACCTTGAACCCGTCACTTGTACCAAAATTTCGATCAAGCTACTGACACCCCATGACTATACATACCAAATATTTGAAAAGTACATTCCGAGTACATAATTTTAGGCTTTTGAATCACCCAAAAATCTTTAAAAACGAACAAGTTATGACCAAAACAGTTTTATACTAGTTGTTTGTTTTAAAAAACTAAAGAATCCTCTTAGTAATTAACGTAATCCCTTTTAAATGAAAAGAAATAAATGTATGTGAAATTTTCATGAACTTTGTTTAGTCTTGTATAAATAATTATAAATGACGTATATTAATTAAGCTCACTTATATAAACTATTTAAGTAGAAAGAAATTTTATTTCGCTATATTTTAAAGTTTTTAGAATTTGAAATAAATAAGTGTTGATTAAAAAAAATCTTATGTTACATCTTGTTTCAAACACGACTCCAACACCTTACCCTTATTTTACCGAATACAACCAACTATCTAACTCTATAGTAGATTTCCAAGTCCCTTTTTTTTAATATATACCGACCAAAAGAAATGTAAGACCCAACACAAAAGATTTCATTATCTCAAAAGAAATCCCAAGTTATTTCAATATACTTAAAACCAAGAACACCATTTTAAAACGTACACGTGAAATACGAAACTCAAAGAATACGCTACAACGGAGGTTTAATATAAAAAAAAAGCGAGCTAGCCACCCTCCTAAGGATAAAATCGATAATTGTAGGGGATCATACATATATAGGCATATCGGGATACATATACTTAAATCCGTCTAACATCTACTATACAAGCATGTACTAACCCTCTTTCATGCAATCATACTTAGGAATCCATTGAAGTTGTGTTACTTGTATAACTATGTTGGCCACCATACTTATACAATTACCCTTCCCCAATACACTCCTTCCTATGATGACACTTATAAGAATTAATACAACACATAACACATATATCCATTTACTCACATAAGCTCATAACCACATAACCAAAAAAAAGTCCAAAATTGAATCCATTAAAATAACATAGTCAAACTCTTGAAATACATAAATCCATAGTCTAGCTAAAACAGCATAGACTAAATCCAAAACGAAAACATAATCAGTTATAAGTCATGTCGCCCATAAGAGTGGAAACAGCTTAAAATCCTTCATATCCACCTACTCCTAATAACTCGAACCACCACATGATTCTTAGGGAACATGACTTAAACATAAAAAGAAAAATACTATACTTCAGGTACATAAAATAACCCAACAAAAGATAGAAACTACCATGTACCAAATTATGTACTATAATGTATAATTTAAGCAAAATACGACAATGTCTAGCGTGGATGATTATGGTTCAACCAGCACTAGTCACACCCCGAAAAGAAAATAACATGTGGCTAAGTATGAACTACTATGGTTCAACCCATACTAGTCAAAACTTAACAAACATCGCAAGTAAAAACCAATAACATCCAGAAAACTTTAATTAATATAAAATGCACACATACTCATATGACGCCTATATGTAGGGACTGTGGAAACCTTAAATCACGGATCGATTAAGCTTACTAGGATAATCAACGTTCATATGATAAACATAGCGGAATTAGAACATTGATTATGAACAAGGTGTTTCTTTTCCAACGATTACTTGTATTAAACTTCAAACGATTACAAGTAACAAAGCCTAGACGTGTTTACAAGAACACACACGTCTAGAACACATGACACACGCTTTATGACTACATTGTGAATTATGAGATAATGAAAACCTACGCATGTGTATTCTTTATATAATAGAATACAAGACTTTTCTTACAAGAAAACTTTAATTACATTAGAAGTCCCTCCATCTTTTGCTAATAAGTCTTCCTTGTTGTATGAAAGGGCTCCATATTCTTGTAAAGCTTGATATTTGCATATAAGTCCTTCTTGTTTCATTATTCTTGTTTTGTCTCATCAAATTAATTCCCAACAATCTTCCCCTATTTGATGATGACAAAACCAATCTTCAAATCTTGATCTTTCACGAATGAAAAAAAGCTTCCCCTTAAAGTAAGATTACTTTTAAAACATATCACCACATAAAATTAAGTTGCATACCTTGATCTTTGAATCTTCTTCCCCTTTTTGTCACATCTAATAGGGGTCTTCTAAAGATAAACAACTAATAAACTCTTCCCCTTGAGTGGTGCATGTAAATAAATCTCGAACTATGTAGACTCTAATTGTAGATTACGAATAAAGAAAAACGAATATAACCTATTTGTTGAAGAAGTGAAATCTCCCAAGCTTGTACCTTATATCTTGCACTATTCACGTGACGTCGAACTTATATGATGAGAGTAAATATAAGTAGACCTCGGTCTCTTGTCAAAATCCTCATCCTTTGTGAGACACTGAGCACGATAATGTAACTCCTTCAAGTGATAGCAAGAGAAGATTGCTAGATATGACAAGTCTTCGTCACCAACCATTAAAAGAACAAGCAAGTTATCTCAAAAGAGAGGCGAGTCTTTTGAGATATGATAAAATGCAAACCTGCAAAAAAACAACTCCAACACCAAATAAGCAATAATCAATCGTCTTCATTGAAACCTCCAATTTGCAATGAAAATCATCTAAGTACAATATCATCCTCTTCTTTTATGCAACTGCTGCCTATGTCGGCGTTCTGCTTCTAATCCAAGTCGGTACGTAACCGCAAGGTTAGCCTTGTCACATAATCAAATAAAACTTTATTGTATCAAACACAATCTTCAAAAACGAGCCATAAAATTTTAAACAGTCAGTTATGTCCGAGATCCTGAGTCATCCAATATATCATCAGTATGTACTGTCTTATATCGGACAATACGTGTCAGCGTTTGAAAACCATATATCGGACAACACACTATAGCGTCTAAATATAACGTGTCAGCGTCGTCTCTGTCAGCGTGTGTTTTACTCTTGTCAGCGGCTCGACTATGCCACTGACACCATCTGTGGCTACAACCTCTTGATAGCGGCTGTTGCGTATCCCTGGTTTAACTCAGCAATCACTTTCAGATCATCTCTGAATATAACCCCACGTGAATTCCATAATTATCTATATACTCTTCTCATGTGATGAAGAATAAAAACAATCTCTTTTTGGCCTTAAAAACTACATCACGTAAACAATACTTGTTAATTAAAAAATATCTTTACTTTGATACACACGTACGTGAATGTTGTAGCAGCCAATGGGAAACAAACCGTCTTTTCTTCCAAAGATTCAATTCATTACTACTTTGGATCACTGTGAACCACAAACTTATAATAAACGAAAACATCAACACTAAGCTCGATGCGTCTTTTGTGTTCACTTCTTTCTAGATGCGCACATAAAAAAAAATCCTTGTAAATCTGCTCCACGTCATTAGTACCATATAAAATAACTCCAATATCTTCATAACGTCATTGTCTTATTCTTAACAAATGGCCTATGTTCCTTTTCCTCCTTATCACGTGAGAGTACCATATATATTTATAATATCAGTCAATCAAAAGCATACCTAGACCATATGATAAATAATGCGAACATGATACAAACCCTTCTTTTAGTATCTGGCCAAAACCACGAATCTGACATATGTTCACATGTGTGAGATTAATTGTTTTCCTTTATGAGACTGAATAAAGCATGAGACCAGTTCACATGTCATCTTGAACCAGTAGCAAAATAATTTGAATTCAAGTTGTTCTTCTTGTACCGATCTAGGATCTGCTCTCCATGTTACTGATGTTACTTTAATCAGCACAAGCAAGATATGAACATCGCTTGATAATCAGCAGCTATGCAAACAATATGTCACGATCTAACTGCCATATACTTGCTTTCTATTTGCACAAACAGATCCCTCCCATAACAGATCTAGGTTGTTGGACCGAACCCTAACAGCTTCAAAACATGTACAATAACATCTTTTCTGTTTATAAATCGATCTAGGGTTTATAAATTTAAGGATCGAAACCCTAACCTAGGGTTTGTAAATCGACCTTAGCTCGAATCTAGTATCATAACGTATTATAACAGCCACGAACCACATATTCTCTGCTTTTATGTCGATCTAGGGTTTAGGGGAAGAAAACCTAAATCTTGTTCAATAAAAAACAAAAACAGAAAATTCATACCATACTCTGCAGCCAACTTCGACGAGCTATAACTTTTTCTTGATACCTGAACTCGACGATCGCTCCGCTGAGATCGAAGAAACATACCATGAGAACATCCAGCTGAAATTTCACGACGATCCAATGGTTAACGAAGGAGATATCGCTGTTTGAAAACAGTTGTATAGTGAGATCCGAACATAAAATCATGGACGGATTTTTAAGCTTTCTTCGCGCTGATACCACTTGTTGATCCCAAACTTAGATCGATTTAGCTTTGTGTTATCGAGATTAGATCAAGTATAACACGTAGAGAAACTTTGTGTATTCGACAATCTAAGTATTATGCGGAAACTAATACTCAGAATGAAGAACAAACAAAATATATGAATACCAAACTTTCACTTTGATTAATAATAACAATGAAAGATTACAATGAAAGTGTTATGAGATATGTGGAAGAGGTGTATGTGAGATATGTTTTATGTCTAACCCTAAGGCCTCCTTTTATAGGTTTAAGGAGCCTTGTACAAAAAGCTAAGATCAACTATTTTAGGAAGAGACATAAGATAAACATAATCAAATAACTTATTGACTAAATCTTTTTAAACATTAAGAATATATTCTGAATTCTTATCTTCATATTTTGTCCACCAGCTTGAAGAATTCATCATTGGCAGATTTAGTCCTTGTCTTTGTCTTTAAAATTCTTCTTGTCAACGCCTTGATAATTCTTATCAGCGTCTCACCTGTCAGCGCCCTGTTTACTCTAGTCAGCGTCCAATTTCCTCTTGTCAGCGTTCCAGTGACTTAGCTAATTTTATTCCCAACAATCCTCCCCTAAACTTGATATCTACTCTAGTAATCAAGTTTCTGAATAAAATAAAACATACAGAGAGGATTCTTACACATATACTTATCCCTGAATTTGAGTAATAATAAATCTCGAAAAGTCAATCACTCAAATCACTTGTATAGTTAGCCTTCACTTGGTCTTAATCATCTTCAGCACATGTAGAGTCTTTGGAGCTTTCTTTATTACTTTTGTCACTCAAATTCGATTGCTCCTCCCCTTTTTAAGACTCCTCTCCAAGATCAAAATACAAGGACGAAACTAAGAACGTCCTCCTTGCATCAGCTTCTAAAACAACAAGTCTATCAGTTCAAAACAATGATCCTTGACAATTTGTACCATTTCTGTATTATGCTTTTACAAGCTAATACAGATTTTCGTCAATTCCATTAATGTCAAAGGTTTCATACTGTCCTCATCCACATTCGGGAAATGAATCCTCAATGTTGATTCATAGGATATGGGGATGGACTTACTGATGATAAGACTGACTTGTCCTGCATTAAAGCTAGTGCCAATAGTCTCAGCCATCTCCATAACACTATACACCCTTGTGAAAGTGATCTCTTCTGCAAGTAGATGTCAATCACTAGGAAAAACATCTCAATGATCATTAGGCTTCCAGATATCTAAAAATTTGAAAAATGAAAGGGTGATGAAACATTTTGGGACTATAAAGAAGTTTATAAATCACACCAGCTAAGATGTCATAGCATAAAATGGAATTGAGAATATAGAAAACTTTAGTTAGAACATAAACAAAGGTAATAATCCTAAGGAAATTAACTAGACTCTAATAAGCAAGAGTGACAAACACTGTTCATGCATACACACATGCAAAAGTATGATAGAAACACATGAACTCAAGATTCCTTTGTTCACAAATGCCTCAAAGAGAAAGTTAACTCATATAAAACCTTTGCAACTCCCCAAGTAAGCCCAAAAATATATCTACCCCAAGTCACCCATACGACCACACCCAATTCTAGGTCAAAAGTCTTGGCAGCATGCATGAAAAATAAATTACGTGCATGCTACAGTGCCTCAAGGTTTAGAAATTCCAAAAATTTCATAAGAAAAGAGCCTTCATTATTTCTAACCCCCACTCACCAGTGGACACAATCTAGAATTTTGAAAGAGTGATCTAAGAGTACCCAAAAACCTAGAGGTTTACCTCCCCTTAACAGAAGCATACAAATCATTATATGTGAAGAAGCAAAATTTTATCTCAAGATAGGAATGTAAACACTCCAACCATCATAAATAAAATTTTGCAACTTTGTATCCATCCTAATGTAGCTCCATTTTCCTGCATAGTTAGACAAAAACCACAAAAACACACACACCAACAGAGGCTACCCTGGCCCATGAAAATGGGTAGAGATAACATGTCAGTGGATAAAAATAATATCAGTGGAAAGACCAACAATGCATGTTCCTTGAGCATCCACTATCCCAATATCCTTGATCATTAACCTGCTTTTGGATAGGCTGCTCAAAAAGAAAACAAATTAGTTTTCTTTGGAGATCCAAGCCTTGTCAGACTTGGATCTATCTAGTTGTTCAAATAGAGTAGTCTTATTCTTTACCATAAATCCCTGCTCATCCCTTTGTGACCTAAACACCCAATTTGTTCCAATGAGTCTAGTAATGACCTTCTCAAGATATTTAAGTCTATTGCAACTCATTGAAATACCATTAAAATTGGAGTTTTGTTCTTGTTTAGGTTTCCAAGTTAAGTGGGATGATGCTTTAGACCCTTGACCCTTATTAACCAAGTATCTTTGTTTATATGGTCTAAAATACGGTCTCATACCAAACTTGGAGCTATCAGCACTGCGTTTGTGCCTGTCAGCGTTGAATTTGTTCCTGTCAGCGCTGAATTTGTTCTTGTCAGCGCTGAATTTGTTCTTGTCAGCGCTGAATTTGTTCCTATCAGCGCCCAAATTAGGGTTTGCTACAGGAACATACTGTTTGTTTGACCAAGTGTTGGTCTTTTGAAAGGGCCTTTGTCCATGGATATTAGCTGCCTTAGAGAAGAAAGGAGCTGGTCTAGTAGCCTGTGGTCTAGTGTGGACAAAAGGTCTATGGTTGACATTGGATGACCTATTGTCAGCGAATGAATTGTATTCACTCACACAATTATTGGCCAAATGTGAGAAGCTCCCACATGAGTAACAAGCCTTTTTGGACACAAACTTAGGCTTAGACTGATAAAACCCTGTCCCATTAACACTTTCTTGGCTTTTGAGTGACCTAGGTTTCCTATACATTTCAGCATATTTAACACTAGGTTGTTTCTTAATTGGGGAGCCAAGATTAACAGTTTTTCCAGTGATTGGGTTAGTAACCTTAATGGGTGGTGATTCATTAGGACTTTCACATAGCAAACCTCCCTTAACAAATAAAGTAGGGTTAGCTTTCTTCCACTCATTTAGGTCAGTCAATTTTTGTTGATACTCTTCCACTGGAGTGACAACTCTTGGTGGAGGAATGAATTCCTCCTCTTGAAGCTCTGGTAAACCAGTCTAAGATAGATCCTTTCTAAGGACACCATAGAAGTCCCCAGCAGGTGGTGGATCAGCAACATATTCTTTCAACCCAATCCCAGACATATCCCTAGAATCCCTTTGTTCACTAACACATTTTTCTAGGGTTTGTGAGGCTTTATCAAATCTCTGAATTTTAAGGTCTACATTATCCTTATTTTTGATAGCCTCATCTAACATAGCCTGTAATTCAGCATTGACTCTCTCCATGATGTTTCTAATATCATTACTTTAATTTAAATCATGTTTTAAGATATTGATTTTATCTTTTAGGTCAAACTCCATTTTCTTCAAGATCGATTTAGCTTTGAAGATTCTCCAAATGTAAACAATGAAGTAAACAATGATTTTATGTCACATCAACAAGGAAGTAAACAATGTATGCAATCTTTGAAGATTCTCCAAATGTAGCTCTATGTAATGATCTTGAAGAACAATTAATATGATATTTTTGATGTAGAAGTAGAATAACCCAACCTTGTGTTCCATGTCTTGTATTATCCACGTGATGAAGAACTTATAGAGGAAATATAAGTAGACCTCGATCCCTTGTCAATATTCTCATCCTTTGTGAGACACTGAGCACGATAATGTAACTCCTTTAAGTGTTATGACAAGTCTTCATCACCAACCATGTAAAGCACGAACAAGTTACCTTTAAAGTCACAAGTGCTTGACTTTAAGATATGATAGAACACAAACTCGCGAAAATCTTCTTCAATCATCAAACTTACCATAAGAATTCTTCCCCTTAAGTCAACACCTCTTCATGATGAACCAATATCTTTGTATGTAAAAGTTAGAAGTCGGATAACTCTTTCACAAGGCTATCCCGATTACATACTCAATAAATTACCTCATGAATTATTGCTAACTCGCATTAAAATCATTAATCCCTTTCAAAATATCCGAGCCATAAATATCATCATGGTATTCTAAATTAAAACGGAGATTCCATGTACCTTCGTGTGTAAATCCTCCTTTTTGTGTGCTTAAAACGTACCAATTTTCTCAAACAGCAGCTTTCCTTGTGTTGTCTAATATCCTCTTCTGTCCAATATCTCTATCAGTTGTATTGTCCAATATCGGACAATACTTATCAGCGCTTGAAATACCATATATCGGACGACACTGTCAACCTGTCAGCGTTGACTTATTCTATCAGCGTCAAAATTCTTCCTGTCAGCGTCAATTTCATTCTTGTCAGCGTCTCTGTTTCTGCTGACGTCATCAGTGTCTATAAACTTCCACAGCAATGTTTATATCTTATTTCCATAAATGAAAATGGAAACAAAATATATTCACCTAAATTCGAAACAAAATATATTCACCTAAATTCAAACCTTCTGTTTGATTGACTAATTCGTGTGAACATACAAACCTTTCCACCAATTAGAAAGTGAGTATCGTGTGAACATGATTGTTTTCCACCAATAAGAATGAACAGCTCATGTGAATACCATGGAATAGCAAGTACTTGATTTAAACCAAAACACATACATATTCTCCACTTCATGCAGACATGCATATATTTTCCCTTTGCATTAACCTTCACGTGATCCAACACACTTTTTCCTTCTGCTATGAACAAACGTCCCATTTTCTACTCCATAAATAATGCACCGAATATTTGGTGCCCTAAAAATCAGGGAAGTATATCAGCAGACCTATTTAAATATCACACGTACCCTTTTTTCTTAATCCTGAAAATCAGCCAACTTACTTCCAATAATTCATGCAGCCTAGATTCCCATCACACATGTCTTTTATATGATAAATAAGAAAGTCACAGCAATTCCTGATTTTAAGGGAGTCCACGTTTGAAGCATATCCCATAAAATCAAAGATTTTATATGACCGTACCTTTTCTTTCTTTTGACTGTTGATCGTGTGTATACAACTCCCACATGAAGCTTTGAAGACGCATCTTTCCTTAATTCACGTAACAGCATGTATGACTTCTTCGTGTGAACACATCTGCTCTCCTTAATTCGTGTGAACGCAAGTTTGTAGTAATCATGTGAACACTTAATAACCAACCAATAGAAAGACTTACACCGTGTGAACATAAAGGCTTTCTCATGGGAACACATAAATCAATCAACAAATACTTTGCTGATTATGCGTGACTGTCAACGCTTAATAATCTGACTTGTATCAGCGTTGAGGATGTGAACACATAAAAGTTTGTATTATAAGCCTCCTCACGTGAACTTCTTTTGTCATTAAGACCCTTTATGCGATTTCCTTCTTCAAAAACTGGCTTGTAAGCTTTAATCAGATCTAGGGTTTATAAACAAAACCCTAATAACAAATAACCTTCAACACCGATCTAGGGTTTTGTAACACCCTTTTCCTTGCTGATTTTATCAATTCAACACGCTGAAAACATTCTCCTTTTCTGTGGTAGAGACGATCTAGGGTTTTCAGAAACCATAAATCATTATTTTATGCAAATCTGAAAATCTGAAAATCATCTCTACAGCCAACTTCGACGCTTAATAACTTTTGCCTGGGGATAAAACTCGACAATCCCGCCGGTGGATGTTTAGATCTATGTATGTAGAACACACATATAAAATTTTGTGACGATCCAACGGTTCGATCAAAAGTTATGACCTTCTGAATACTGCTGCGCACACAAAAACGTCCAGAAAAACCCTAGACGGATTTTTCTTTTCTTCACCATACACGAACACCTTTTTGGTCCTGGCATCACGTGCCACGAGGCTCTGATACCAATTTTGGAAACCTTAAATCACGAATCGATTAAGCTTACTAGGATAATCAACGTTCATATGATAAACATAGCGGAATTAGAACATTGATTATGAACAAGGTGTTTCTTTTCCAACGATTACTTGTATTAAACTTCAAACGATTACAAGTAACAAAGCCTAGACGTGTTTACAAGAACACACACGTCTAGAACACATGACACACGCTTTATGACTACATTGTGAATTATGAGATAATGAAAACCTACGCATGTGTATTCTTTATATAATAGAATACAAGACTTTTCTTACAAGAAAACTTTAATTACATTAGAAGTCCCTCAATCTTTTGCTAATAAGTCTTCCTTGTTTTATGAAAGGGCTCCATATTCTTGTAAAGCTTGATATTTGCATATAAGTCCTTCTTGTTTCATTATTCTTGTTTTGTCTCATCAAATTAATTCCCAACAGGGACCCTTAAGCTATAGACTAGGTTACTAGACTAGGCAACCTAATTCTCTATAACCATTATCTCTGATACCATTCTGTCACACCCCACCATGGCGGAATATAGGACGCGACGCATGGATATCATCACAACATGGCGTGTCTATAGAGATAACTAAATGAAATGAAATGTCATAAAATGGTGACACAAATGTCATGACAATATCTCCACAAAATGCAGGAGTCTAGGCAAGTAGGTAACAGTCCTACCTATTACCCAAGACAAACAATTACCACAAACAAACATCATAAAGGTGTCCACAAAGTATCACTTATTCAAAACACATAGAAATAAACTAAGAAGGAACGGGGATCTCCTTCTAAATGCAATCCTAATGCCTCCATATCTAGCCACTTCTATTCTCAAGCTTAACCACATTCTCACCTGAAAGAGACACTAAAACACGTCAACATAAAGTTGGTGAGAGTCATAGGTTTAGACTCCAACGCCAAAATCAAACCATAAGCTGTGAATAATAACCAAATTTAAGAACATATGGACAATGTGATACAAACATGCATTAACAACTAATATTCAAGATTTAACAAACCAAACCAAATCCAAGGCTCCCAGCCTTACCAAACACCATTGGTCCCATAGATGCTCACATATCTATTTACCTCCCCAAGGCCCCGCCTTGTCAACATCCCCTTGGTACCAAGTCAAAACATAAAACAATCATGAATCATCTAGCAGTTAATCACATAAGTATGCACAAGTCCGTCACCAAACATAAAACATTCACAGCAATATTTATAAAAACAAGACAGTGTCTCTTCCATCCCATCTGGAAGTCAAAATCATTAGTAGACATGGGACTATGAAACTCACCTGATTGAGCTTCTCCTTATAATCCGTGCACTAGCAAAAAGCTAACAAACAAAAACACAAAATCAAAACATGAACCAATCTCTAAAATGGCTCATCAACCTATGCTGGATATCTAGCCTTCTCCCATATATGTTCCTTATTCATATGCTCTAAACACCCCATTACCCTTCCCTAACAAGTCCTTAACTTGGTTAAGTTTGATACCTATCCCGTTCATATTTTACACAAAATAGTCCCAACTTTTAAGTCTCCAAACTATAAGCCAAACGCCCACCTAACCATACTCATGATCTCTGTAAAGGAAACCCTATTCCCTTACATATGTTAGCTAACTCCTCCCTTCTGCCCCAACCTTAAAGCTACTGTTAAGGCCCCGATATATATATATACTTTTGTCTATCCGGATTTTACTGATTTTGAACATACAAAAAGTTTGTTATGATTAGGGTGTCTTACCCTAACCCATTTTCTTAGCCCCACCCCTGGTCTCTTATTTAATATATAAACCAACTCCCATGCCCATTAGAGGGCTCAAGTGTACTCCTAAGTACCTCAATCACCCTAAAACATTAAACCAAACCCGACAAATTTCAAAACTCTTTTGACCTCCGACTGTTGTAACCTGTTTTTGACCCACTTCCCGACCTCCAATTTAGTTCTCGTTTCTTGCATTTGAAAGCCAACTCAATTACCTTTCCAGGGATACTTGGATCGCAAAATAAGAGTTTGTAGAACTCTATATATGATCAAAACAATTGACCTAAAATTCTGCCCAGTTTTTAAAAAACGAATTCAATTAAATTAACCTAATTAATTACCCATAACTCCACTAATTACAAGCCCTAATTCACCTAATCATTATAATATCATTAATATACAGTTTTTAATTTAAACCCTAACCTAAATCCATCATAAGATGATTATAAAAACATTAAAAACAATTAAATTGAAAAGGGATTTGAGGTTTTACCTTAAGATTAATGGAAGATAAAAAAACAATGAAACCCTAAAAAAACTCTTGTGAACCGTCGACTTTTATTTTTCTCCAGGTATTTATGATGTGTTTTGGTTTATAACAATGCTTTATATAATTAACATACTAATCCTAGCCCAATACAATGTTTCCATTTTCTCTTTTTTCCTTTTTTTCTTTCCTTCCTTATGTTTTAATTGCATATACCGGCTATATACCCCATAATTTCGTTTTTTTATTTAATTTATTAATACTTGTAATAATAATATTACGTTAATTTTCCTTAATTTACTTCAGCTCCTAAAACCTCCAAAACCTTAAAACCGTAAAACTAGTCAAATTTACGCGTTGACCATAAAAGACGTAAAATATACAGTTTTAAAAAAAATCTTAAATTTTGAAATAAACTTTATAACTAAGTCCTAAATGACTTAAAACCATCCCGAAAAATACTCACATGAATAAACACCTTACCCGAGACCTCTAAATGCTAAACCCCAAATCCTAAAAAAATACAATTTACTATAATACTTATACGTATACGTAAAACACCAAAATAACACCATTTCATTTCATAGTTACTAATTTGTGAGATCATGAACATGAAATAACCGTTCCTCGATTTACTTATGAGTACTTTATACCCATAAACGATATCCACACAAACCTCGTTCACGTAAAATAACATGTAAACACGCAAATCACATAGTCACACATAAATTAACCTTAAAATAAGACCAAGTGACGAACCTCAAAACCACGGTTGTCACAATATGTTTCACATGTCATGTTCATTCCACGTTCCTCATATCACGTTCACGATATGTTACACGTATCATTGATCACGATATGTTTGCTCATACTACACTCACCATGTCTCCACGTATCACGTTCAAAATTTTTCACGTATCACGTTCAAAGTTTTTCACGTACTACGTTTCAATATGTCTCGCGCATCGTTGCTAATTATCAGTTAGGTTAGATTATTTTCGCTTTATAACGTTTCAGTTACCCTTGCACGTTAATGCTTATTCCCTCGATTAAATTCAGGGGATCTATCTTACGTTGATAACCATGAACATTTAAGTATGTTCAAGTCAAGGTCAGGAGGACCAAGATTTATCATTTGTGTCAAGATCTTGTGAAGGAACCGTTCCAAGCGGGAGGACCAAGATTTCTCTTATTGATTAGATATGTCCTTTCAGTCACGTCACGTTCAATGTCCTTTCAAGACATGTCACGTTTCACGTTCCTTCTACCATGTCACCTTCATGTCCCTTTTATCTTACATACCCTCTCAGTTGGATTCGGGTATGTTCCCGTTTCAGCTTACTTTATCTATAATTCGGGGACGAATTATTCTTTTTAGGGGGGAAGAGTGGTAAAACCCGCATGCTTTTACCAAGAACAGTATACTAATAATCGTATGTACATGATTAAAACTTTCCTTTTATAGCACGTTACATTTCACGAATACGAATTACAAGAATTACGTACGTGTTATTACACGATAATTATTATGTACGTATTAAAACACGATAATTATTATCAACAATAATTATAATCACGAACATGAAATCATGAACGTAAGAATCACGAACATATAATTATGTGTTTACGTATATTATTAATACGATTATTGTCGTTACGTACAAGTATTTATTATAACACGAATATTTAGTAATATCGAAACACGTAAACACGAACACACGAACATGTAATAAAATAGACACGAGAAAGGCTTCGGGTTCCCTTGGTGGGCCCTACTAGCCGCGACATCCAAAGAGAAACGGGCCAAGCCCATTTGATTTTTATAAAATAAACAAAAAGGGAAACAAATATTCATTCACAAGTTTTTCCAAGAAAATTAAGAAAAAAAAGGCAAGATTAAAACACATACCTTTTGAGAGATATTTGAGTTAGCTGGGAAGGGTTGTGCATTGCATCACTGGGTCCATGATGTCTTTCTTCAATATCGAGAATCATTAATCAATGATCT
This sequence comes from Glebionis coronaria, assembly GCA_025667525.1. Classification (NCBI taxonomy): domain Eukaryota; kingdom Viridiplantae; phylum Streptophyta; class Magnoliopsida; order Asterales; family Asteraceae; genus Glebionis; species Glebionis coronaria. Next base: position 627,214,197 of record CM046874.1, on the reverse strand, counting down.
CAATAGCATATGTATTGACCCGGTTTCTGCCTAAAGTTGTAAGGAGGGTTCTTTCTTTACACCCTTTATCTTTACAATTCTTTTTCATTCTTCAACCCCTTCAATGCTTACCAATACGTCATAACTAGCACCTTGTTGTGATTGTTCCAGTGCTAGCTTAAGTACTTGGTCGGCATTCAGCTACGTTCACAATCTTTCTCCAACTTTCCTAGGACTTCTAATTCTATCTAGGGAATTGTCCTTGGGAAGATTCCATCGGCTCCGATGAATCATTGGTCTAAACCTATTCCTACCACCCTTTTCTCACCACATTCGTCGTGAATTAAGCGTGTTTTGGGAAAGTATAGCCACCATGAAAAATCTTTGAAAATCACTTAAGGTACTTGTGATATTGAAATCAAAAGTTTTGTACCTTAGGTGTTTTGTTCATCAAAAACGCTCCCCCTTAACACGTGCTGTACACATATTAAGTTGGATTATCGTTAAGTCTTTTTCATCTTTTAGCCAAGTATCATTTAAGTCTCCTTAATCCCATTTTACTCCCCTTATCCATAATGTTAACCATTAATATTTGGGATATTTAATGGATTAACCGGTCTTTGGGTAAAAATGAAATCGATGTTTGGCCATAGAACATGTTAATGCTCCCCCTTAAATTAATAAGGGATAGTTGTAGTGCTTTAGTATGATATATTTTGAAAGATTTAGAATCTCGTGAGAAATTCTTGAAAAATTATCATACCGTAACACTACATCAAGCCGTAAAAGCACAATATTCACAAATTTACATATTCACAATTAAAAACCAATATAGAGTAGACCTGAAATGTACGAACCATTAGATGGATCGTTGCAATAACTTGTGGTGCACTCCATATGGTCTACCACCAACGAATCTTTCTAAGCTCCTCATCAATCTACGTTCACGGAGCTTTTGATCAATCTTCTTGATCACATATTTCGCCATTTGCTGATAACCCTGATGCCAGTCCTCGGTCATCTCTGGTAAAGATCCACCCGAATTAAGATGCTCCAATTTTCCTCTGACGTATATGAGAGTCCCATCACTGTACTTATAAAGCTCACCTACCCTCATAAACTTCATTATCCCTCGACTGTTCAAGTAGAAAATCCCGTAACTCGGAACAGTAATGCCGGTAGAGGGACATCTTGTGACATGTTGAGGTAGAACTTGATTCATTGGACGGGTTAGGTTAAGCTTCCTTTGGTAGCTTTCAACTCCCAATTGAATATCTTCAACTCGTTTCTTGATAACAACGCTTCGTGTGAACATACGAAGTGCTGTATTCAAGGCAATGATTTCTTCACGAGTAAGATGGGTGAGTTGATCAGGGGTCATCATAAGCAACATGTCTTCGATATCTTCAAGGCGAATGATAGAAAAATCTCCCTGCTGTATTATGTATTCTCTGTCATCCTCCCTTTTTAGACGAATCTCCGTCACATGATGATAGCCGTTCTTGGATTCAGTTTTCAGTCCCAAAATGCTGGAGATGCGAATATCGGATCTAACGTTGCTTCCTGAATTGGCTAAGCAGCAACCTCTGTACGCCCTTCGGACTCGTTCGTCCCAATGTGATGCACCTATAACATCATACATATCATAATTACGAGTTACCTTTGGGACCCAGAGTCGGTTTACCTTTTCCTCGATCCAGGGTATTGTCCCCCAGTTAGCAGCTTTCAGCAAGGTCAGGGAGGTTGCGTACTTTGATGAACCCTTGAGGAGATAATCAAGATCATAGGTGACGAAGAAGTCGAGAGCAATTTGATTATCTTGAGAAGGATCAAGTGGAGGTGGAGCTCTTTCTAATTCATGGAGGCCTGGCCTTTGAACGGTGTTAAGAGCTTTCAGGACCTCGTCAGCATAATACTCGTACTCCATGCGGCTTAACCTGGTTTTAGCGCGAATTCTCTTATCCTTTAGCGCTCTCTTCACCAAAGACGGAGTGACCGAAGATTTATAATCATGAGCCAGAAATGCACACAAGTCAATCGGACTACGGATACGAAGATATAGAACATCTCTGTCAGCGTCTGTGATTGGATCATATTTAGCAGTTGCCGTGATCCAAGCTTGTGACGGTGCAGTTTCATCAATCTCCAATGTGTCCGTCCAGTCCCGTGTGCTTGACTCGGGAACAGTAGATTGTGGTTCTTGTTGAAGAGGAGTAGAGACATGAACATCTGCTGGTTCTGATTCAGGCATCTCGGCGGTGTCATGAACAGGCGAGTGTTGTGCAGATTCAGGTTCAGTTACTGATTCTGCAATCACAGGAGCAACAAAAGAACTAATAGGATTAGTGGTAACAGGTATAGAAACAGCAACAGATGTACCAGGAATCGATGACGCCGTAGTATCATTCACATCATGGCGCCACTTGGATCGTCTTGATTCCGTTGATGTGGATTTTTCCTTTTGCGCAGCATCCTTCTGAGACTTGGTACCAGACTTAGATGGTTTCTTTGTGCTGGCAACCTTGTCCCGCGTTTCAGGCTGTTTACCATCATCATCCTCATCGTCATCCTCGTTGCTTCCCTTAGAACTTTCCTCATTTCGATCACCACCATCACCACCATCATCATCATCATCATCCTCATCATCATCACCATCATCGTCACCATCATCATCATCTCCTTCTTCTTCTTCTTATTCTTCTTCCCCGTCACCCTCTTCTTGTTCACTATCTTCCTTTTCCTCTTCAGGCAGAATGTGGTAAGGTACCACACTTCCAAACATTTTAAACAACCGATCATCCTCCGAGATAGCTTCATTGAGTGATTTGTAGAGTGTCCGTTGAACTTTAGATTTATCAAAAGATCCAACTTCCCTCATGCAAGCTTTGAGGATCTTCTTTAATTCAAAATCCGTCAAGTCATATGCAATTTTGTAGGCGGATTCGGAAGGATTGGACGACTTAATCATCAAATTATCAGCCGCGAGTTTCTTCATCTCATCATGCAGTTTTGGCATAAGGGACTCAACGGATTCTTTCACTCTCTCTTCAATAGAAGCTTCAAGTGTATCTTTCTGCCCCTTGTATTTATCCTTCATAGCTCGAAGTCTTGTGATTCGTGCTTCATACTTATCAGCTTCAGCCTGTTTGACCTGAGCAAGTTCTTCTGCATGAGCTTTACGTGTCAACTCCATCTCTGCAGCGAACTTAGCTAGCATCTCTTCTTGGGCTTTCTTGGATGCTTCTTCACTTTGAACTCGTCTAAGTAGCTCTTGGCGAAGATTATCCATCTCTTTTCTTTGATTATCTGTGTGTTTATCCAAGAGTTATGCCATTACAAATGCAGTCATTGAAGATGATGCAGAGCTACTCTGGGTTGGTTGAAGAGGCTCGGTTGTGACTATAGTACTGAGGATGGGAGTTATTGGAGGTGGAAGGAATGGTGTTGGTACCGGTCGGGTTGGTAAGGGCTGAATTGGTGGAGGTTGAGTTACTAAAGGCTGGGTAGGTACCATGATTGTAGGGGCACCGGACTCCTTTTCAACACTTGTTGAAACAACAATGGATGTCTCCTTCGAAGTAGATACCGTTCAGGTGATCCAAACTCATCAATATCATCTGGCTCCTGGTACTCTTCTTCAATATTCATCTGTGCACCCGAACCACTCCCGCCCGTGTCTCTCCTACTCTTTTCAATAGCTATCTTCATTAATTTTCTCTCAGTCTTGTCAAGAGTAGGATCGACATCAACATCTTCTTCGTCGTGAAGAACGAACTCATCAGCCGTGCTCTTTCCCTTCTTAGCCTCAGTCTTTTTCTTCTTGGTTTCGGGTTCAGATAAATCAGCTGGTTTCTTGCGTTTACCTTTACTCTTGACCGTAGTAGACGAGTCTTCTCCTGTCCGAAGGCTTGCTTTTAGCTTCTTGATTTCTAGTAGCAGTAGTTTGTAATCAGCAAAAGCTTTAATTTTATCCGTCAGAAGATAATCAGGAATAGGACCAGGAATAACAGCACTAGATGGTCCTTCATGCCTTAGATCCACAGTGTGATCAGCCTCTTCAGTGTGATGACGACTTGCTGCACGCTTATCAATAGAGATATCATTCTTCATAAAATAATTAATAATAAGCTTGATAAACCGAGGTTAAGGAAAGAAATTAGTCTTCAGCTTCTTGTTTTGGAAGAGTTGAAAGTTAAATTCTTCCCACATCAATAATGCATAATCTGCATTTGAGCCTTTGTACATTCCATAGAAGATGTTCATAATTGGACCACGCAAAGCATCATGCCCACTTGTTTTAGGTGTAAGACATCTACTGAGAATACCCAAGATTGCTCTCCAAGGTTGACCCACTTTAGCGGTGGTAAACTCAGACACAACTCATATGTCAGGACATCCAAGAGCATCGAACATCTCCATGAGTTCGTCTTTGGTAGGATCCCTAGAAAATGACATACCTTTGGGTGTATCCCGTATTCCAAATATCTTGCGGAAGTCTGAAATGGTAAGTGTCTGCTGCTTGTTGTCGAGAGAGAAGGTGATCTTGTTTGAAGTACTTTCCTTGGTAGCCTAAAATTCATACATGTAGTCATATGGCACCGAAGCAGTACTCCTTAACGCATTCTTGAAGTGGGATTGATCAAGGATTGCTATGGCGACTTTGAATCCATGGTGAGTTTGAAACTTGCTTCAGCCGGTAATTGTTTGGTATAAACTTGAGGGCTCTTGCATCGGCAATTGCGGCCGCTCTAGCATCTTGGAGTTCTTGTACTGTTGGATTAGTCATCGTGTCTGCTTAAGATAAGACATAAAAGTTTGATGCACAAAAAATATATAGATATATATCATTATGACTTCTAAGCATAACAGATTTCAACAAGTCATTATAACAAGCAAACAACTATCAATCCAACAACCCTTCATTCGGAACTCTTCATCCGGAACTCTTCATCCGGAACTCTTCATCCAGAACTTTTCATCCGGAACTCCTTCATTCGGAACTCTTCATTCGGAACTCCTTCATTCGGAACTCTTCATCCGGAACTCCTTCATTCGGAACTCTTCATTCGGAAGTTTGTTCGGAACTCTTCATTCGGAAGTTCGTTCGGAACTCTTCATTCGGAAGTTCGTCCGGAACTCTTCATTCGGAAGTTCATCCGGAACTCCTTCATTCGGAAGTTCGTTCGGAACTCCTTCATTCGGAAGTTCATCCGGAACTCCTTCATTCGGAACTCTTCATTCGGAAGTTCGTTCGGAACTCTTCATTCGGAAGTTCGTTTGGAACTCTTCATTCGGAAGTTCGTCCGGAACTCTTCATTCGGAAGTTCATCCGGAACTCCTTCATTCGGAAGTTCGTTCGGAACTCCTTCATTCGGAAGTTCATCCGGAACTCCTTCATTCGGAAGTTCGTTCGGAACTCCTTCATTCGGAAGTTCGTTCGGAACTCCTTCATTCGGAAGTTCGTTCAGAACTCCTTCATTCGGATGTTCGTTCGGAACTCCTTCATTCGGAAGTTCGTTCGGAACTCCTTCATTCGGAAGTTCGTTCGGAACTCCTTCATTCGGAAGTTCGTTCGGAACTCCTTCATTCGGAAGTTCATCCGGAACTCCTTCATTCGGAAGTTTGTTCGGAACTTCGTTCGGAAGTTCACTAGCCATGTTCATTCGGAAGTTCACAAACGCACCCTATTAATGATTATTCTAAGCGCTATAGTGAGTTTTAAGGCATTCTAAGGCAACCATAGTGTTCTAATCCTAATCCGATCCAAAACCCAGCAAAAACCCCTAATTAATTAACCCTAAATTAAGCACAAACCCTATTTGGATTTAACCTAATTAAAATGAGTTAATTAAGTTGATGAGTAACGAATTTAGACAAAATGACACGCGGGTATGTACCTTAGAGATGAGAGAGACGGATTGAAATGGATTGAATGATTAAACCACGATTTTGTGAGAGCTTGTGTGTGTGTTAATGGCGGAGGGAGAAAAGCAGAAGAAAGAAAGAAGAAGAAAGAGACGGGGGGGGGGGGGGGGTTGGTTTGACTAGGTCAAAATTTTTTACAACTTTCACAAATGTCACCTTTAACCCTACAGTTTTCACTTTTACTTTTTATTCCTTGTCTTTTCTAGTCTCCCTAACCATTGTTAAATTTAGCCAACTTAACCTTCACACAACTTAAGCATCGCATCCTATTAGCAAATCTCCGAGATCTAAATCAAGTCCTATCTCATTGAGCGAGCACAAGTCGTATTCTAAAGCAAAACCACTCATAAACCATTTAGCCAATTAATTTTCCACAAACACTTTTGAAAATCGTTTTGATGACGAAGATGATTTAATATTTTCTCCCCCTTAAACGATGACCCGTTTTCTATTTAAAGAGCTGTAGTCATTGTTTAAAGAGTCAAATATTGATAAAAACATTTCCAATTAATGTCTTGAAAAGATTGATTCGTGGTGGCAATAAGATTTCTCTTATTTAGACAAATTAATGCACTGAGACGTACCCTAACTCGTGTTAGACCAAGTTGTAAAGTAAACTTGATCCCTTTGCATGATTTGGCTTGTAAATCATGCCCGAGAAAATTAATTCCCGTTGTGAGCCAACGTTTTCCAAGGAAATACGTGACTTTAATGCGAAAAACGGGTTGCGGTCTAAAATAACTACAAGCCATAATGGGCATGTTTTAAAAATGTACAACTTTTATACGGACTCTATTTATGGCGCCGTGTCAATTTTGATCGACATTTCTAAAGCCGTAAATATTACCGTACTAAAAGACATGCCCGATTTAAAAATGAAAAATATTTTTGGTTTTTCTTGATTTTATAATTTTTATGGTTTTTGTAGGTTTTATATTTTTTATGGTTTTTCTTGGTTTTATATTTTTGTATTTTTCTTTTTGTGGTTTATCTATATACGATAATCTACATGATCACGAACAAAGGATACGCCTGAATAGTTTAGCACCACTATTCAGCTGATTCTTCTGCCAATTCTTTGAGAGTCGCTGGAGAAAATGATTTCATGCCAAGCTTGTCGATCAAAAACTCAATTCGTCCTCGATCTAAGGCTTTGGTGAACATATCTGCCAGCTGATACTCAGTGGTGACAAAATACAGCTCGATCACTCCGTTCTCCACCTGCTCTTTAATGAAATGGTAGCGAATGTCTATGTGCTTGGCCCGGGAGTGTTGAACGTAGTTGTAGCAAAGGGCAATGGCGCTCTTGTTGTCACAATACATCGGGATCTTTTTGAATCCCAAACCGTAGTCAGTTAGTTGTGATCTCATCCAAAGAATTTGAGCACAACAACCGGACATGGTGATGTATTCAGCCTCCGTGCTAGAAATTGCAGCGCTTTTCTGCCTTTTTGAAGACCAACTAATCAATCTGTCTCGAAGGAGTTGCACAGACCCAGAAGTGCTACGCCTCGTGTCTTGACACCCAGCATGATCGGCATCTGCGTATGATATTAAAACAATGGAGGAATCTTTCAGATACCATAGACCACGATGAAGTGTTCCTTTGAGATACCGAAAGATCCTTTTAACAACATGTAGGTGCTTTTCGGTAGGCCGAGCCTGATACCGGGCACACATGCATACGGCAAATTGCAAATCAGGCCTTCTAGCAGTCAGATAGAGAAGGGTGCCGATCATCTCACGGTAAAGTTTTGGATCGACAATAATCCCATTCCTATCTTCATCTAACTTGGATTTCTCCACCATTGGAGTGTCCACGGGGTCACAATTTTCAAAGTTATATTTCTTTAACGATTCTAGAGCATATTTGGATTGATTAATAAAGATGCCTCTGGGATTCTGAGAAATTTGTAATCCTAAGAAAAATGAAATTTTTCCCATCATTGACATCTGAAAGCGTGTGGACATTATCTTCTCAAAGCGTTTTGACAATTCTATGTTAGAGGCAGCAAATATTATATCATCAACATAAATTTGTACCAGTATCATGTCGTTGTCCTCCTTGAGAGTTAATAGAGTGGGGTCCACCTTGCCTTTGGAGAAGACTTCCGAGATGAGATATGTTGAGAGGAGATCATACCACGCGTGTGGAGCTTGTTTCAACCCATAGATGCCTTCTTAAGCTTGTACACATGATTAGGAAACTCCGTGCTAACGAACCCATCCGACTGACTAACATAGACTTCTTCCCTTAGTTCACCATTCAAAAATGTCGTCTTCACATCCATTTGATAGACGATCATGTTCATATGAACAGCATACGCAAGGAATAGTCTAATAGCCTCCAATCTTGCAACAGGAGCAAAAGATTCTTCAAAGTCGATACCTAAGGCTTGTTTGTATCCTCTAGCAACCAATCTAGCCTTATTCTTCAAGACTGCACCCATCTCATCGAGTTTAACCTTATAAACCCACAAAAAAGTAAGGATGTTAACCTTGTCAGGGAGAGGAACTAATTCCCATACTTCAAGTCTTTGGAATTCATTTAGTTCCTCCTGCATGGCTTCAATCCAAGATGATTGAGTCATAGCCTGTTGCTAATTTTTAGGTTCAACTTCGGAGAGAAATGCATCAAAATAGCAATAGAGTGCACTCTCTTGTAATTGATGGCGTGTAGAGACTGGTCGATCGAGACTTCCAATGACATTCCTAATTGGGTGATCTTTTGTCCATTTGGTGCTATGTTTTTCAATCCGTGGTGGTCTGGAATGAACAATTGAAGGAGCTTCTTCTGAGGTAGACGCGGCTGAAGGGTTTTCAGGTATCGGTACACCAAAGAAAGGAAGCTCTTGTAGGTGAGCATATTCCAAATCGTGATCAATAGAATCCTCTTCAACATCATTAGCCACAAGTAAGGGTGACGATTCAGGTGTAGTTTGAGAATCACTTGGTAGAGGTGCATCCGGTTCAATGTTAATTGAAGATGCATTTGATAAAGCTTCATTAGCTTGAGCAACAGCTTCAGGGATTGGAGCTATCACTAAAGGTGCTGGAACTTCATCATTTGGGGGATCAAAGAATTCATCAAACAATGGTTGAAATAGTTTATCCCACTCGGGCCTTGTAGGTGGTAAAAATGATGTAGAAGTAGGATTATTGGGAACTAATCCAGAACTAATAGCACCGGTTCCCATCTCATGAAGCGCGGGTTCAGAGCTGCATTGCTTAGAAGCCATCGCTGTTAGCTCATCAAAATCTGCGTCCATAGTTTCTACAATCTTACCAAGACGACGGTTGTAACTTCAGTATGCTTTCTTGGAGGGTGAGTAACCAATGAAAATACCTATATCGGCTTTCGGTTGAAGCTTGCCCAAGTTCTCACTATTAATGTTTGGATAACAAAGAGCCCCAAACACATGAAAAAATGAAACATCGGGTTTACGATCATGTAGAAGCTCGTAAGGTGTTTTTCCATGGCGTTTCCAAATGATAGAACGGTTTTGGGTGAAACATGCAGTAGATATAGCTTCTTCCCACAAGAATAATGGAGCGTTCGCATAAATCAGCATTGTCCTAGCAGCTTCCATAAGCGTACGATTCCGTCTTTCAACGACACCGTTTTGTTGTGGAGTATGTGCAGCGGATGTTTCATGTGAAATACCAACTTCTTCATAGTAATCACGAAGAGTCTGGTTGACGAACTCTGTTCCATTATCTGTACGAATACGGCGGAAAGTAGTATTCAAACGTACCTGAATGAATTTCAGAAAAGTGATGATAGCCTTCGGTGCTTCATCCTTTGTACGTAGAAATCTAACCCATGTAAACCTGGAGAAATCATCCACAATAACAAGAATGAATTTCTTACCGCTCACACTTTCGGTTCGCATTGGCCCACACAAATCCATATGCAAAAGATGAAGTTTTTCTTGATTGGTGTCTTCAGCTTTAGGCTTGTATGATTTCTTGGTACTTTTCCCCCTTGAACACGCGGAACATAAATGGTCCTTATGAAATTTGAGCTTTGGAAGACCTCGAACTAATTCGTTTTTAGCCAGATAATTAATAGCATCAAAGTTGAGATGAGATAATCTGCGATGCCATAACCATGACTTGGTCTTAGATGTTTTAGAGAGAAGACATACTGGAGAGGCGGCCATCATGTCTTGTAAGGACAAAGTATAAAGATTTGCACCACGAGACCCCTTCAACAAATCTTTTCCTTCCAAGTTGCGGATGAAACAAGTATGTTGTCGAAAAGCAACCTCTAGGTTGGAATCACAAAACTGTCCTACTGAAAATAAATTATGACCAAGACCTTCTACATAGTATACCCTTGAAATCGTAACGTTTCCAATCTGATATTCACCATACCCCATTATCTTTGCAATATGATCATTACCGAATTTAACCGTTCTAAGAAACTTGCTGACGAAATTTCGGAGCATCGAGCGATCTCCAGTCATATGCTTTGAACAACCGGAGACCAAATACCAGAGGATGATTTGGACCACCTGAAAATATCACCAGACGAGGACAATGTATAGGTTTCAGAATCTGAATGTTCCTTGTTATTAGCAGGTACAGATTTAATAATCTTAGATTTGGTAACTTTAGGTTTCTTAGATTTCCTAGCCTTCTTCCTAGTTGGTGGTGTAGATTCAAGTTGGCTTAAATCCCAAGGTATTTCTTCACTGATAGGCACTATAGTGGGGGCTGACCTAATTAAAGGGCGCTGTTTCCATACTTTAGTGCTAGTGTGCCTAACTAAAGGACGCTGAGACCTAACCTCAATGGATGCATTCCTAGTTAAAGGGCACATTTTTCCATCTAATGTAAAGGTCCTACCAGTGGGACGCCATTGCCATCTAACTTGGGTATGAGTTCTCCCAGTGGGCTTCCATTCAAGATTATTCCTAATGGCATTCATTTCATTTACATGATCAATAAGACACAAATCATGACGTTAGGAAAATATGCACTCATTACAATTCCAACAATTCAAATTAGAATTCACAAATGGTTTAGGCTTCTGCACAGGTGCAGAGCTTTTAGTCTTAGCAACATGATTCTTTTTATTTAAATCTGACATAACATTCCTATGGTGAGCTTCTTTTCTTCTTGTTGTTACTACTAGTGGAGGGCTTGATCTTATCTTTCTTGAGTGGCGATCCTTTAGCCTTAGTAGACTCTTTTAATCCTGTAGAAGGCAAAGTGGGAACATTAGCAACAGATTTTAAAGGTGCCTTACTTGATGGTGCCAATGACGGTTTTGCTCCTGGGGTCTTATTGAATGGAGTTACAGCAATGGGTCGATTAGTGAGTAGTGCAGAACCCGGTTTACCTATGTATTGCAAATATGCTAAGCAATATTGAACTCGCTTAATATATTCATGAGTTGAATAAAAGTAACTGCTTGAGGTATCTAACGCATATAAATCATCTAAAATATCCCTAACAAGATCTACATGCTTAATAGCATTCCTCATATAATCATCGTAGGTAACCGGGTTTTTCTTATGGAGCGGGTTCTTATAAAGCACTACTGACTTGGTTGTTGGTGCACTAGAGGACGGTGCAGAGTTGGTAGCTAAGTTATTAACAGCTTCTTGTCAGGTGAGAAGAAGTGTCTCCTTTAACTCGGCCAAAACCATGTTTTTGTCAATGAGCTGGATATTTAAGTCAGAGATTTCCTCACATTTTTGGTTCAATTGTTCAACATAAGATTGTTGCTGTGCCGCATTAAAAGCGAATCGTTCTTCTAGTGAACCATAAAGTTTGGACATTCCCTGTCTTGCACGATCCATCTCCCCTAGAATAGACGAAAGTCTAATTTCTAAGTCCTGGTTTTTAGACTCTGCATCCTCTAGTTCCAATTTTAATGTTTCATTTGATGACACATCTCTCTTTAATCTCATAATCTCTTCCTCTAATGCCTTAACTATTGCAATCATCTTGTCACTTGTCTCAACACTGTTTTCACAACTATTTGTTATCAAAAGATCCTCATTTTGAGTTTGTTGTTTTAATTCTAAAGATATACAATGTTGTTCAAGTTGATTAAAGCGTTTTGAAAGTAAATTGTAAGAATCTTGAAGCTTTAAAATTTCAGCGTTAGATTCGTGACAAGAATGATTATCTACCTCATTTACAGTCTCAGCAACATTTACATAGAGATCACACACATCATCACATATATTCACAGCATCACATTTAATCATAGCGGATGTAAGCTCATTCGAATAATTAAAATTCACAGTAGTAAGCACATCACACGAAATTACTTGGGACAAGAATCGGTCATATTCAGATAAAATATTTTCCTTTTCAATTAATTGTAGTTCGTAAGCGGTGTCCATTTCATAAAACACTTTTTGAACTTCTACAATTTCAAACTCAAGATTTTCCGAAAGAGATGCAAAACTTCCTTTTAGTCTTTCGACAAACGGATTGATCTCATTCTTAAACACCTCGTTCATGTGTTCGAAAGTCCATTCTCCGATGTTTAGGCCATTTGAAGTCGTACATTCCAAAATGACCTTGTCAAAACTAGCAAAGTATTGATTAATCTCTTGCAAGTTTAACCATACAGTGCTAACAGGTGGAAGATCCTTTGGAATTTCCTTAGGTCCTTCCATTTTGACAAGTGTAGGAAGTGTACTAGGGTTTTCTTCATTTAACATGTAGGTTGGTGCTGTGATGAGATCTTTATCCATATGGAAGCGAATTCTAAAATCCGTTTTTGCAAGCTCCTGATTCATTTTAAAATAATCACACTCGGGATATTTTGCAAAGTTGTATGACCGATTCTCATCAACTAGATCCTTATTTGTGCGATCATCGAAAATAACAACCGGGTCTAAGACCAATCCTAATTGGGTTGCATTATAAAGTCTTGGACTATGGATAAAAGCTTGTTTTGCATACCGTGGGTTAGGGGGAAGGCCTTTTTGACGTGATAAGTTAAATTCTCTAAACAAAGCATCAAATAAGTGCACTAGTTGAGAGGCAGCGTATTGTCTTAAAAGCAAATAATCTAAACTTCTAATCTTATTAGCCGCATTAATTTCCATTTCATTCTTTTTAGACTCGAGTAACTCAAAATCCGTTTGAAGTTTATGAAAATTAGTGACCACTAACTCTTTTTCTTTAAGTTCGTTAGAAATATCTGCTCTTAAGGTTTCAATTTCTTGTAAATGACTCATTTGTTTGTTTCTAAAATGATCATATTCGGGATTTCTTAGAACAGTGGACGAAGGAACTAATTCCAAAGTTTGAACCTTTTCGTTGCACAAAGCAAGCTCAGCAGACAAATTCTTATTCTTAGCTAGGGTTTCTAAGAGTGCAATATTCATTTGGCTAAGTAATGTAGCATGAACCATGACCAAATCTTGTTGAGCAGGAATATGCGTATGCGAAATGGCTCCCGGTTGTGATTCACTCAAAGTCTGGGGACTCACATTGATATTACTATCATTGATTGTCTCCTCATTTGAAAGACTCACCACCGAAGACTCATTCGGATCAGCACCCTCTTGCCCAACTTGATGTGGTTGAATACTAGTATCAGTGGTATTATCAGTGGTATTAGTAAGTACCTCAGATATTTTTTCTGGCCCTAAGCTAGAGATAGTTGCCATAAGAGCTGCCTGTGCAGATTGAAGTTCATCACAGTCTGAATCGTAAGCATCAAGATCATCTGCTTGGTATGCTGCATTCTGTGTAGTGAAAACGTCTTGTTCAGCAATCCCTGGATCAGCAAGAAATGCAAGCTCCTCTTCATCAAGTTCCCTTCCTTGTGCCTGAGCGTTCACCAGATAAATCTTCTCTGCAAACCATTGACCATCCCTTCTCCTCTTGGGTTTTTTGCAATCCCTGGACATGTGACCTTCTTCCTTACAGTTGTAGCATGTAATCATTCTCAACTTGCCTGTGGAATTAGCCCGTGGAGGAGTTTTGACCATTGGAGCAGGATTGACCGTGCGTGCATTGGTAGTTGATGTAGTAGGTCTCCCCTGATAAGGTTGAATAGGTTGAACCATTACCCTGCCATTCTCAATAGTAGCTTGTTGGCGACAATTGGATGAATTCCTCAGCTGATTGTTAGTAGGAGCTGGTCCTCTAAATCCTCGTTTGCTTAAAGTCCTTGTGAGATAAGCAGACATCGTGGCTAACACTTCAACTGGGTCAGTTCCTTGTTTGAATTCACGAATGGGGACTTCGTCATTATCACAATACAGTGCCTGGTCTTGTTGAGCTGCATAAGCACTAGAAGGAATACTCATGTGGTTAGAGTAGCTTGATGGATATGCTGCATTCTCTTGATAAGAAGAATATGAAGACTAAGCATAAGGTGCAATGCTTGCTGGGTGAGGTTGTGAAGCATATTGTGATGAAGGTGCATTAAACCGATATTGTTGCTGATGTGAGGTGGGTGGTTGCGGTAGAATCGAATATTGGGGGAAGCTTGGAGTCAGGTACGGTGATGGATGATAGGCTTGGTGTCCCATTATATAAGGAGTGTTGTTGTATGACAAGCTTGGTTGATTCGCCATCAAAGCTAAAGAATCAGGGTACATACCTCGAGGCAAACGGTGCATGATCACATGTTTCTCATGCTGCTGAAGAAAAGCATAGAGTTGATCCAAATTGCACTTATGCAAATCCCTGGTTAACTTAACATCGGTAATATACTCACCCCATTCAGCTTGAGGTAAAGTATTCAAAAACTTGGTGTTAACCTGGAATGGAGCAATCACGAGATTGTATACATTCAGATCATTCATGAGAGTAGTGAATCTGAAGTAGTAGTCGTGAAGCGTTTCCCCTGGGCTGTACGTGAATCTATCAAACAGATCATAAAACTGACATTCCCTTTCCTGTTTGGTAAGAGATGTACCTTGTAGCAACACCTTTAGATGTTCCTATAAATCCTTTGCAACCGTATATTGACTGACCATTCGATAGATGTCATGTGGAAGAGCTTGGAGAATGGTTTGAAGAGCCTTTTCGTCTGCATCGGCAACAAGTTGTTGAGCTGATGTAAGTTCTTCAAACTCCCGTGGTCGAGTCACATTGTTAACCACGATGGTACCATAATCAAGTGGACCATTTAGAATTGACTTGACCATAAGCCTCCCATATGTCGGTTTTCCCTTTATGTATGACATCATACGGCCTTGCCATGCTTCAAAGACTTCTTTAATGAGCATTGGAGGGCGATTATCCGTTCCCGTAATGACGGAAATATCCGTAAGTGATGTCATTTGAGGCATTAATGAATTCGGATTCATTTTGATCACTTCAAAGAGACAAAGATTATCGGTTGATCGAGTAGTGAATTAAAGTTTGTGAGTTGTGTTGAGTTTTTGTGTAAGAAACCAAGATTAAATCCTCAAAAAAATCGTCGAAAAAAACAAGTAAAATATCCCCTTTTCAGAACAATTGTTGATTCGGAAGTGTTGATTCGGAAGATTTTGGCTCGGAACTCCTTGATCCGGAACTTTTGGTTCGGAAGATTTGATCCGGAACTTTCCTTTATCCAGAACTTTTGATTCGGAAGAACTGAGTCGGAACTTTGCTTGATCCGGAACTTTTGGTTCGGAAGATTTGATCCGGAACTTTCCTTGATCCGGAACTTTTGATTCGGAAGAACTGAGTCGGAACTTTCCTTGATCCGGAACTTTTGGTTCGGAACTTTTTGATCCGGAACTTTCCTTGATCCGGAACTTTCCTTGATCCGGAACTTTTGGTTCGGAACTTTTTGATCCGGAACTTTCCTTGATCCGGAACTTTTTGATCCGGAACTTTTTGTTCCGGAACTTTCCTTGATCCGGAACTTTTTGATCCGGAACTTTTTGATCCGGAACTTTTGGTTCGGAACTTTGCTGGGAAACAGAAACTGGTTCGTGTAACAGTCGATCAAATAAATGAAGAAACAAACCCAGATTTTTACCAAATTACCCAAAAAGTTTTGTGATTTCTACTAAAATACGTAAAACCCAATACTTATCTACTAATCCCAATCAACAAAATCACCAAAAACTCCAAGAATCAAGATAGATCTTCTTAAAGAACACTAATACAATCAAAAACTAAATAACAACACAAATCATTACCATAAATCACCCCATAGCTCTTGATACCAAATGTAGAATATTGATAATCTTGTTAATCTATGAAGTGGGTTGAAGATTTCTAGAGAGAGAAACTAGTGATAGAAAGTGAAAGAGAACTATGTGTTTTTCATTAAATGATGAAATAGAATAATCAACAACCAACCCCTTTCCATGGTGGAAAGGGGCATTTATATCCAAGCCACTATTGGGCTTGGGCCGACCCATGACAATCCCATGGGTCGTTTCTTACTTAACTAAATAAGCACACATCAACTACGAGCTATTACAACATTAATACTATTGTGGAGTGACCGATACTTCTAATATACGTTAAAACGTATTTCTAACAATTCTGACTTTTACGACATAAATTACACGTTTTGGTCTTGTTATTATTGGAAATAAGTGGAAAAAGGATAAGTGTTTTCACAGTTATTAGTAGCACACAAGTAGGTGATGCACCTACTTTTCATTGCTTGGAAAATATCTTAAAACAAGTAAAGTATCTGATTTTTAAAGTTAGAATGGGAGGGAAACGTTTGAAATGGGTTTTTGGAGGGAAAACATAAAACCGGGTCTAAATTAGGGCTTGTAACTTTATACTTTGTAATTTTGGTAATTAAGGGTTTAGGAATGTTATTAGTTATGTATTAGGGTATAATTATGGTATATACGTTGTATTTAAGAAGTTTGGGTCTTTGGTTTGAAGTTTAACGAAGGTTTGATGTGAAAATGGGAAGAAAACTTAGGCGGGTTAGGGTTTCTAATGATCTAGGTCTTAATCCTTGTAAAACTTATTCTCCTTGGTTTAGATACTGATGTAAACTCATTTTTTACTTCCTACATTGTCCTCAATGTGTTCCTTAAGTCCATAGATTGGTTTTACGAAGTTATTCTAAGTAAACATGTCTAACGGGTGAAAATACCTATTTTGACCTAATTTACAAGTCATGCATTCAAATCTTGTACCTTATGAAATAGGGTACTTTTACGTTATCTTAACATAATCCTATAACCTTAATGAAGTGCTATGGGTGTTTGTATACTTGTCCTAAAAGACTAGGCAGTGATTCTATGTAGATTTTTAAATATAAGCGTTTTTAGGTCATTAATCCTAATGACTTTCTATTTTGGGTGATTAGGTTTTATATCCTCATGTAAACTTATT
Source organism: Glebionis coronaria (assembly GCA_025667525.1). Classification (NCBI taxonomy): domain Eukaryota; kingdom Viridiplantae; phylum Streptophyta; class Magnoliopsida; order Asterales; family Asteraceae; genus Glebionis; species Glebionis coronaria. Next base: position 627,197,004 of record CM046874.1, on the reverse strand, counting down.
CTAGGGCTTATATGATATGTTTATGACTTCTATGGTTTCTACATTCTTCGTTTAAGGGTTTATATAGGTTCATCATAGTCTAGGTATAATTATGCGATCTTAAGATCCCATGCTTTGATAACTTGTACCTTATGCTTTATTAACTTGTTACTTAACTTAAAATAAATGTATAACCTTAATATGATACTTAGTTGTGTTTTATAATCGGTTGCAAAAGATTAGACTCTAATTTCTTATAGAATAGATTTTATATGCGAATATTGGCTATAGATCATTTACTTGTAATTAGCTTGAGATTAGTGAATATTAGTATTGTGATTATTTACCTTTCCTTTATATGTTAGTATAGTGTCTTTGATAATAGTACATAGATACTATGTAGTTATATTGCTGAAACATTGTTTACCAAGGGTTTCTAGGTGATGATCTAGACTATTATGTACATTTACTTGTACTTAGCTTTGTATGGTTTGTTCTTGTTATTCTTAGGTATTATTATGTCTTCAAATTATAGTTTATAAGTTGTTTATAATCCTTAATTACTTATTCATATGTACTTTCCATTCATAGTCTATCATTCTTGAGTTTACAACTCATTTTTAGTGAGTCTAGGGTTTCTAAGGGAATTTAGGGCATCATAGTTATATTTGAGATGTTATTATCAATATTGAACTTATAAGATTACTTTGAGATCTTAGACTTGACATATACATTGTGTTTAAAATATATAGGAATATGTTGTAGTGGCAGTTCAGGTTGTGAGAAGCAGTTCATCCTAAGTAAGGTATAAAAAGTAAAAATTTCTAGCCAAATTTTCATATTGGGACAGTTATAGCTTATAACACATATGTGAAATTTGAGGATTGTCACAGTGAATTCATAATGTTCAAAGTTAACTTATACTTAGGCGTAATGATGTTCAAATCCATCAACGAGGTAACCTTGTACATAATTCGTCATTTTGATGATCAATCAGTACAAGGCTGATCTAACAATAACTTTTCTAAAAATTAATCAAACAAGGCTAAAGTTATGTGTTTTATGCTAATGAGTGAAAACCAAATCAATGCTAAAACATAGTGGAATCTTTTGAGCATAAAATCACAAAAAAATTTGATACGAGCTAAAAGTGAGTTTAATATGCCAAATCAAATCAAATCAAACACAAAAACAAGTCAATCACCTCGTGGCTCTTGATATCAGTTGTAGATCTATGATTATTCTTAACTAGTACTTAGAGAAAGAGAGTAGAGAGAGGTTGGCACTTGACACACACATACTTGTAGAGAGATAAACTAGAGAGAGAAAGTGTGAAATTCTATGGGTAAATTACGAGGAACCAACACCCTTTCCATGTGTGGAGAGGGTTTATATACCCATGACCAAAGCATGGGCTTTAGTACATGGTTTGGGTTAAGTATGGCCTTAGGCCATGTTTATTTATTAACAATTGTTCTACTTACAAAGCCATTACATTAATATTGTCGTTGGAGCGACCGATCCTACATAAAACGTATTTCCGACAATACCATGATTATATGTTGAGTTTGAGATTATGTTACAACCGATATAGGACATTGGCTTTGCACAGCCAAAAGATGTAAATCAAACTAAAACCAGGCTAAGATTACAACTGAAAACGAGAGAGAATAAAGATATGAGTGAGATGTAAAAAGTAAACCTGGAAACCACAACCTTACATCATTCCATTGATTAGTAAGTTGAGCACTATTAGCAGTAGTAGCATTAAAATAAGTACCATTAACAAAAACCATTTTGTTTCTAGCTTGTAAAGAAATATTCATAGCAATAGTCATCCTTTGTAGTTTTTAGTGCAAGCATGTTAAAGAATTATCAAATTACCACAATTATTATAATTATTAATTTGTAAATAAAAAGGATTCCCAGCATTCAAATGACTATTTACCACAGGCCCAGACATGATTAAAACATATTGTAAATTAATAGTCACACAAAATATAACAATCAAAAACCAAAATATTAAACTAAACACTCACACGACCCACCAAGTTAATTCAACTACTAGTTAAAAGCCATGTATGACGAGTAAGTTTCCTTACACCTTAGTAGAATTAGAGCAATATTTACCAATACCCTCAAGGAGTTTAACCAAATAGTTAATAGATTAAAAGGAGTAGAGATTCACTTACAATTCTTTGAAGAAACAGTGGAAGACTTTAAATAAATCACAGTGGCTCATGTTATAAAGACCCCCCAAAAATACAGTTGGTACCCCCTCTGTTTTTTGAACTTTTTTGAATTATTTTTTTTTATAATTTTATTTATGTTATAAAACTGAGATCCTGAAAATACGAAATGAAAATTATAAAGTTTAATAGGTCTAAAGTTAACAAACAGACAAAAATACGGAACCAAAACTGATAAAAAAACTGTGCAGAACTGTAAACTAGGGGGACAAGGGGACAAAAAGTACAAATTTTTGTACTTTTTTGTACTTTTTTAGATAGTAGGGGGTATTAATAGTAGGACCAAATCACAATATCACTTAGTTAAGAGAATCTTATGACTCTCAACGAGCCTACAAAATTAAATAATCACTCAACTTGCAAAACATCCAAATTAAATCACATCACAAAATCAGGGATTTTGTAAGAAAAAACCCTGATTTCACAATTAACCTCAAATTAACCAATCCAAGCATAATTAACCAAACTAATTATTAATCTAAACCACCCAATCAATGATTTAACCAGTTAGGGTATAAAACCCGCTTTAAAATCCTTAAGATCATTAAATGCACAAATTTACGGTCAAATTTAAACTTTTTAATTATTTAATATACGACATGAATCATAAACATTTAATACGAACGTTATGTATATTAATTAATTGTTATAAGTATTACGTACATAAACATGAATATTAATGCACGATAAGTATTCACGTAAAATACTTAAAACGTACAAGACATAAAACACGAATATTAAAAACGAACACACATGATGATAAATTATTTTATTTATTTTTTTGGGTAAAGGGGATAAGACCCCGGTAAAATGCATTACACCAAAAAGACATTGGAGTACAATGGATGAGGGTGAAGTCCCTCATCTCGGCCCGTTACATAGGCAAAATACAGCAAATAATAAATTTGCTACATCCCTTTCTATTACATAAGAACGACATGTCGATCTTATGACAAAACAAAAATAAATTACTTCCTATGACTATGCAGCTTGAAATCAAAGTGATCACTAAATTCTTGATAGAGTCCCGAGTATTCATCAAAATGATCATCATAGTCATCATAGGCATTTAGGACCTCCTTTTCCAAAGAATGCCCTCCCCCCAACGAAGAGCTAGGAAAAGAAGATCCCTCACCAGGTAGTACAACTTCTTCTATGTCAGTATCCGAATCTGCATTAAGAACGTCCATAGAAGAATCCGGTTTCGTAGACGAAACCTTAGCATCCGATGTCCCACGAACTACAGCCCTCATTATTATTATTCCCAATAAATTCAAGTATGATGATAAATTAAGACACAAAAAATTAAAACGAATGTATATGTGTGTGCTATAGGTGGCGTCCAAACAAGAAGTAAGAAAAGGGCTTGGCTCAACCCATTTGTAATACATGTTTTAACCAAATAAGGTCTCTAGGAAATTTTCATAAAAACATAAACACATTAAAAAGTTAAAACCCTGAAACGCTTCCTTCTTCTCTCTTTTAGCGGCAGCACCAAGGACACCACAAGGACGATTTATTGCTTCTTGATCTTTGGTGATTACGTGATTGTGTTTGTGTTTCATTCCTAAATCTAACCACGCATTTGGTATTAATCGAATCTTAATCTTTTTAATCTTATTATTTTAATTATGATCATATGTTCATGAATCTTTAAAAACATTGATTTAAACATGTTATGGTAAGGATTAAAACAAGATTTGAGCTTAGGTTTTTGGTTTTGTTCTGATCGCAGGCAAACCGAGACCACGTAGGGTCTCGGTGGTGTTGGTTTTCCATCAGCCGCAACCCCTTTGGGGTCAGCGTTGGTTTTGGTTGCCCAGCCACAACCCCAACTGCTATAGCAATGGGGTGCGTGGCCCAAACAGTGGGAACCGAGACCTTAAAGGTCTCGGTGGGTTGTTTTTTCGCAGTAGGGGGACGAATGGCAGCAGCAGTGGCAACTGCCTTAGCCAAGGGCTGCACATGCAACACAGTGGCACCGACAACCTGTCGGTGGCTGTTGTTGGGTTCGGCCGCAAGCCACCGCTGTCCGGCTGTGGTGTTGAGTGGACTTCGAGGCAACACCGAGATCCCATGGTCTCGGTGGGGTTTCGATTGGGGTTCGGTTAACACCAAAACACGCAAGGGGGTGTTTGGCTTAACTTTTTCAAAAGCATGTATGCATTTAATTATTAATGCTTTAATTAAAAAATGGTTAATTAAATTAATTAATGTTTATGACTTCGGATATAATTTATTTAAATAAAATCATCTAATTTTGTATGTTCATTTTATTTAAATAAAATTTAGGATAAAATAATTATTTACTTAATTATTCATGTACATTTAATTAATTAATTAAAACTTAGCTTAATTCATTAATATCATTTTAAGGTAAAGTTTAATTACATTAATCATGCAACATTATTAATCAATAATAACTTATGTAATATCATTATTAATTACTAATTATAAGTTAAGCCTAAGTATTTAATCATTATTAAACATTACAATATAATTACACATGACATATTATAAGCTTATTTAAACTATATGTTATATCATTTAATTATCTAATAAGCCTATGATTAATTATCGAAATACATTAACTATGGAAACATGTTAATTATGGAATTATACTAATTATGGCAACATGATAATTATAGAAACACACTAAACATGGTAACATGCTATTTATGGAACTATACTAAATATGGTAACATGCCATTTATGGAAACATGATAAATATAGAAACTTTCTATATTTAGAAACTTACTATTTAAGAAAACTTGCTATTTTTGGAAAGTTACTATATATGGAAACCTGCTATTTTTGGAAAGTTATTATATATAGAAACCGGCTATTTTTAGAAAGTTACTCATTATGTTATAACAAGTTCTATAACACTTAAGACATGAAACACAGGAATCTAAAACACATGAAACACTAAGAAACACATGATTAAGCATGAAATAATAAAACAAGACAAGAAAAAGTATAATGAGTATGAACACGTCTAGTAAACTAAATAACAAGTATGTATAAGTAAAACAAACACTTATTCATGTCCCTTTATTATGTAGAAATCGTGAAGTCGGAGTGATCTTCCGTGTTCGTTTTCGTCTTCATTTACTAGACATAAGGTACAGATATTCCGTCCTTCAGTAAGGACATATATCCTATATGAGAATTCCCCGTTTGCAACCATCTGTTTACCCCAATAGTGTATGTGTCTTAAACACATTCTGTATATGTTACGTTTATTTTATATGGCCTGAGCTATATACATGTATGCTAGTTTCACCTAGTTATGGGGGTTCCATAACCATAGCACTAGAGGCACCTGTGTTATGACTCTTATGCGGTGAGAGTGATTGGTCGTAGCGTCCCTTTATAGTTATTTGGCCTATGTTATTATTATCATGTGGGGCGAATGGGTGCATCCGAGGACAAGTTAGTAAGATTTCATGGTAACTGCGGTGTGTGCCTTGCATCCGTTACAGGAGATGATCCCTCCACTCATACTATATTAACTAGAGGCAACCCCTCTAATTGCATGATGAGGTCACCCTTCTAAGTATTCATGCACGTTGATATAACATGACCTATACGGGCTCCGGACATATTTAAAATATAGTTTTCAGAATAAACTAAACATAAGTCTTTTCAGAAATATAAAACCAGTCTTATAAGCTTAAACCATGTTTACCAGGATATACACTTATTTTGCTGTCATTCATTTCATTTCATTGCTTGCTTATGTTTATGATTTACATTTCATTGTCTTATATCCACACACTGAGCGTATTGCTCAATCGTATTTTTCTTTCCATGTCCCAATACGACAGGTACTAATGCATTTACATACTTTTACTTTGCTGGACATTGTTTAGTCATTTCCTTACATTCTATACTTATTCATTTGTGTGTGGAGCTTATGTTGGAGTCGATGTTTGTTTCCGGTTTCCTTTATGGTCATTTAATGTTTTAGACATTTACCTTGCATGCTTTTATGACACGTCATAATTAATACGTAACAGTCCATTTATCCAAATGGGGTGTTATAATTATGGTATCAGAGCTAAGGTTTCGACCTGTAGGCTCTTAAAATTGACATGTGACTAGTGGGTAGTCATCAGTGTCATCCTAAAACTGACAGTACATTTTACTCATTTCATTTCATGCATCATAATTGTTTTATGTTAAGTTTAGACTAAGTAATGGTTGGTACATGACTGGCCATATTTAGTCGCATGTGCTTTTCATGCAAATTTTATTTTATGAACTGACCCATAGACGTTCACCTTTGCTCATGTCAATTTTGTTATGTGGACCGACCCATAGGCGTCTACTATTACCAATGGTTGTTTTTCGTTGGCTATGCCTTCATAAACTCTTCATGATTTTCTTATGTTTATCCTATGTTCTAATCAGCTTAATCATTCATTTCCTCTTTTAAACTATCAGATGGTCATGACACATGAACAGGAGCTGTCTATAGTTGTCCAAGCAGCACTACAAGCAATGCTTCCACAAATCAGAACCAGAACCAGGCTGAATACTAGAACATCCCGAATCAGAACAAAAATCCTCCTCCTCCTCCACCGGTTACTTTACACACTTGGCTTGAGAGTTTTAACAAGTAGAAACCTCGATATTTTGAGAGGGCTGAGCTATCATCTGATGCGGAAAACTGGATTTCGCATATGGAGAAAATTTTTGATGCTATGGCATGTGATGGAATGTACAAGGCAAGGTTGGCTTGGTATAAGTTTGAAGGAGATGACTTAGCTTGGAATAGGGCATACAAGCTAGCAAATAGAGGTTATGTTTGGTTAGCTGCTTTGACTTGGGATCAATTCAAGATTCTGTTTTATGGTCAGTTCTTTCCGACAGCTGAGCAGGAGAGGCTTAAGAGGGTTATCATTCCATTCGTCATAGAATTGGAGAGACTAACACTGAGTTTATGAAGAGGTTTCTTAGGTTTTTTGGATTTCTAGGCACTACTGCAGGTATTGCTAAGGAACAATCGAAACACTTTCGCTGGGCTCTTCACTCCATGGAAACATATCATTTACTTACTGCTACTTACACTAATGTGGCACAAGTTAATGATGCATCATGTAGCTTGGAAATGCTGCATGAGCGAGATGACTACGAGGAGCAAGCTCATCTAGAGAAGAGGTATAAATTTCAGTCATCAAGCGTTATCATTTTATTCCAATATTTATGTTCATTTATACCTTTTTCCTATCCAATTGTATCTTTCAGACATAAGGGTGGAGACCCATCCCAACCGGCCACTCAGCAGAATGCCAACAAGGGGCACGGTCAATCTAATGACTGCTACGAATCTGATAGGCGGAACGGTAATAAAAATTACCGTAACAATGCCAGCCAGTCCAACAACAATAGGTCCCTAAATTCTCAAACTTTTCTATGTTAGTCTGTTGTATGTTTTACATACTAACATGTCAGCATCATAAACAGGAACTCTATGAGTGGGTGTGACCAGAATGCTAAGGGTCAGCAGCCCAACAACTCGTCTTCATCTGGTAAATTATCACTTAAACTTCAGTCCAGTCATGTTTATGCAAAGTAATCATGTCTCACGCATATTTTCTTAAACATGCTCTCAAGTAGCAAGGGTACCTCCAGGAGGTTGTACCTACCCTATCTGCACGACTTGTAGTCGTAGATATCGCATACCATGCCGAAGTTTGTTTCAAGTATGGACAATCCAGACACATGTTGAAGGACTGCAAGAAGGGAAATACTACTGGTACTTCTAGTACTGCTCTTCCTAAGCCTCCAGCTTCGGGTCGTGTCTACACTACCACAAGGGATCAAGCAAATAAGTCTTCAGGTACTATCACTGGCATCCTCTTTATGAACGGTCATACTGCTTGCGTTTTATTCGATACTGTAACTCATTCAGTCATATCCACTACGTATGCCACTAGTATTAATAAAATCACTATGCCACTAGAGAATATATTAAGTATATCTACGCCTATGCGAGACTCTTTACGCATTACCCAGGTGTACAAAGATCTTCCACTAGAATCCGATGATAAGATTCGCCCAGTATACGCACTTCCTTTGGATATGTGCGTGTTTGATCTCATCTTAGGCATAGACTGGTTATCCAAGCACCATGCTACTAACGACTGTCATACCTATCGGGTTATCTTCGATGATGTTCAAGCACCAGAGTACATTCACAAAGGTTTTATACCAAGAAAGTCTGTACAAAGCATTTCCGCCTTAGAAGCTCGTGCTTTACTATCTCATGGTTGCGAGGGCCTCTTAGCTACAATTCAGGATATTACTGCAGAAGTTCCATCGATCCAAGATCAAGTAGTTGTTTCTGATTTCCTCGATGCATTTACAGAAGAACTACTGGGTATACCACCTATCCGCGAAGTAGAGCTTAACATTAAGCTCATCTCAGGAGCTCAACCAATCTCTAAGGCTCCTTATCATGGCTCCCATAGAGCTTAAGGAGCTAAAAGATCAGCTGTAGAAATTACTAGAGTGAGGTTTCATCCATCCGAGCGTATCACCATGGGGTGCACCAGTACTTTTCGTCAAGAAGAAGGATCGCAACATGCGTTTATGCATTGACTATCGTGAGCTAAATAAGATCACGATTAGGAACCGTTAGCCACTACCGTGTATCGATGATCTGTTTGACCAACTACAAGGTGCCAAGCATTCTACAAGATTGATCTAAGATCCGGTTATCATCAGCTGCGAGTGAAAGACCAGGATATTCTTAAGACTGCTTTTCACACAAGATATGGCCATTATGAGTTCGTAGTCATGTGAGACCCCCAAAACCAGGTAAGGAAACACGTAGGCAACGTGGGGGTTCCACGTCATTGTACATGAAGCAATTAATTATAAATTTCTCGAAAATGACGTAATAAACGTTTATATTACATCATAAAAGATCAGAGTTTTTGAACTAAAAGGTCCCAGAGTTTTATTAGCGGAAAATGTATTATTTAAACATGGTTTTGTAATATATGGTCACCAATAAGATAGAATAAACTTCTGACAGTTTTTACTAAAAACAGTCTTTTAAAAGCATCACAGAAATCTCCAAGCTGCGATAATATCCTGTGGGCTCCCATCCAAGAAAAGCTAAGTAATAACACCTGAGATTAAGCATGTAAAATCGTCAACATAAAGTTGAGTGATATTCGTAGGTTTAGCAATAAGTATGTGGAACACAAGCATTCATTTGTAAACAAGAAATAGAGGAAAATGGTTATGTACAGTAACCATAGTCCGAAACATATTATTGCTGTTTAGTTCATGAACCGAAGCTGACAGGCATCAAAAACCCACCATGGTTTGGGTGGTCGGGGATGATCAAAGAACATGTATGCCATTGTTGTTCTTAGTGAGAGAAAGTTAGAGAGAGGTGAGAAGAATGTGTGTTTTATTCCAAGTGAAAATAAAACAAAAGAAAATGAACAAACTTCCACACCCCCATGGAGAGTCATGGGGGGTATTTATAGACCTATCCTACCTAGACTTTCCATCCTTCACATAATAAGTCCCTGCGTATAGCAAAGGATATAAATCTAGTCCAACTCACGTGAAAGGCGCCAGCTTACCAAAAAGTAAGTCTAACAATCTCCCTCCAAGATGGTGACTCACGTGAGTTGGTTACAATGATTCCTACAAGCAAAAATAAAGAAAAATAATAAGCTTGAATTCCAGCATTCCTTGAGACAGTCTTCAGTGACCTTCATCTTCTTGAATACTCCAGCTCTATTTCTTCAGCTTTGTAGAATCTAGTTGAGTTTTACTCCCTCCTAACTAGAAGGCCTTTCATAAAACAAGCAGTAAAGACTGCTCCCTCCCAAACAGATCATACATAGGAAATCTGTGGGAGGTGATAACGTCATCAACATTTTCTCACAAATTGAAGCAATCCCAGTCTTGGTTCTATGATAGATTACCAGAAGTACACACTCTATCCCGAACATGAAGTCAAATTGTAGCACCAAAGTCAATTAAGTCCCGGAAATGCACATTTCTCCTTCCAGAACAGTGATGATAAAAAGTTGCCACATCAAAGTCAATTAAGTCCTGAATGTAGTCAACTTATCCCTCTATGTAGAAACGGTAACACCAAAGTCAAGTGACCCCGCATGTACACATTTCTCCCTCCAGGATGATACCTATTAAGGGAATCATCCTTTTTGTGTGTACGTGGTATGCCAACTGGAACCGCTTACTTAGCAACCAATACTATGTGAGAAGATGTCAACAGAATCTCTCTAAACAAAATTCTCTCTTGATCACCCCGAACTGAATCCCCTTATCAATTCTGCTGGCTATTGATAGTGACCACTGATGAAGATAACCCGATAATGCAAACTTGAAACTGAAGTAGAATTCCCCAAACTTGAACTTAAGCTTGCACTATAGTAGAATGAAGAGCGATGCAGAGAAGTCTTAAACGTACCCAATACCAAAAGGCGGTATTAAAAAGGTACAACCTCTCTAAAGTACCCTATACCAAAACAGGCGGTATAAGAAAAGATACTACATCTCTTGAAGAAATCCACAACTTCAAGTGCGTGTGACACTGAGAATCGCAACGAAGCTCCCAAAAAATGATAGTTATCCATGTCGTCGTCCATCCTCCCCTTGACAATGGAAACTAGATACTTCAAGTCTTATTCATAACCGTATATGTTTGAACAAGTTATCTTAGAAAGTCGTAAGTACTCCTTTCAAGATAAAATAAGAACGCCTCTGAAAAATCTCACTTCAACCTCAAATAAGTAGCATCGAATCATCTTCGTAATCACATAAACCGTAATAGCCGTAAGGAATTTAGGTGAATTTTTGATAAGGATCGTTTTAGTGTAATGTATCGTGTTTGTTGTGTTTATTGTGTTTGTAGTTCGTGAAAAAATGATATGATCGAAAACGGATATCCGGCCAGAATGTCACTGTTTAAACGGACTGCCAAAGTAATAAAATCAAGTCCCATAAGCCTTTGAGCTGACAAAATATTTTACCACTTGGTTCTTACGAAATACCCGGCTCAATCCAATAACCCCGTCAACCAATACCGACAAGATTAATTTTGCAATATTCGGATATAAAAACGGTCATCCCGAATAAAATTTGCAAAAATAATCGACCTACAATATGCCTTCAGTAAAATATAGTAATTGGCCCGTCAACTAATACCCAAATGTAATAGGCCAAAATCTGAAACAAAATGTGCAGCCCATTAAATTGAGATGTACAATCGACCCAATAAAAAATCCAGTATGAGCCCAATGTAAAACAAATGTGCGGCCCACCAAGTTTTGCTGCGCAAAAAACACAATATACATCCAACATAAAATCGTTGGACAAAGCCCATGATTGCCCATGTGCAAGCAAAACCAATTTACCAAGAAAGCTTTGTTATAACCGCCCCCATGGCCACGTGTCTTCCACTACCGAATGTCATGGGAATATAAAACTTAATCAGACCAAAGCCACTTGCTTTCCTTGTTACCACCGCCCTTAATTGTTTTCTCGATACCTCTGCTCCACATTGAAAATACCGCCCCCATCTTTTCACATATCTATCCCAACACCTCCATATCTTAACCCAAAACTCAACATCATACACTAATCTCGTTAAATCCGCCCACAACCCCCATCACTCATCAGACAAAGTAAAAGAAGCTTCATAAGAAAAACCCATCTCACACCAAATCTGATCAGAAAAAAAAACCCAATCTCATCTTCACACCGAATCATATACACGCCCACAAAGATTGAAACCCTTACAAGTGCAAGAATACGTCCCCTTATGCGATGATGGCATCAAGATCATTTTCATTTGATCTCGGGTAGGTGTAAGTTGTTGCATGTTGATTGATTTGAGATTAAGGATTTTGTTAAAGTAAAAATTCTTTTTTACAGATAAAAAAACATTTTAACAAACTTAGGTCAGTATTGAGTGATTTTGAGTCAATGTTTTTCGAGTGAATGATTTAGTGGGAAGGGGTGGGTAAACGTAGGTTTAGGGGATGATGTGAAAAAAATTGGATGTTACTGGGTTTTAAATAAGAGAGTTGTTTGGTCTGAATATGATTAATGGTTGTAGTAGTGATTGGTCATGGGTCACGGTCAAAATTTTCAGACCATCGCAATGTTTCAATGTTCAATTTTCTTCCATCGCAATGTTTGGTAATATGCATAAATGACAGTCCATCTCAATGTTTTTCTTTCATCACAATGTTCAACTTCCATCGCAATATTTCAGAACCCATCGCAATAAACTTGTACACATCGCAATGTTGGAAAATTTTTGGCAGCATGACGACTTAAAATTTCCATTTCGATGAATCAGGCCATCCATCGCAATGAGGACAGCCCAACCCATCGGAATGTAAAAAAAACCCATCGGAATACATCCGAAAAAGAAGTCGTCGTAATGTGTTCCTCTGAGAAAGTATCGCAATGCCATCGAGACTCTCATCGCAACATCCCATCTTAAAATATTTTTGAACCATAATTTTTGTACCCCGAAAAAATTGGATCTGAACCAAAATTTTTCGTCCTTATCCCCATAAATAGATATACAGGGACAAACAACAAAAAAAACGGGTAAAAATAAAGGAATGGATAAGGGATTTTGATAAGCATCATGACTAGACACAACAGAATTGGACAATAGATTCGTGACTTTCGACAAATTCAAAAGACTTGACAAGATCAAAAGATATTAAATCAAGACATGTTAAAAATCTGATAAAGATTTGAATCCAAAAAGTACGAACCTTGAATCTTAACTACATAACACGAATCTGATGATACCACACAAACACACGGATACAAAACACCCCTGGTTAGCTCTGATACCAATTGACAGGCATCAAAAACCCACCATGGTTCGGGTGGTGGGGGATGATCAAAGAACATGTATGCCATTGTTGTTCTTAGTGAGAGAAAGTTAGAGAGAGGTGAGAAGAATGTGTGTTTTATTCCAAGTGAAAATAAAACAAAAGAAAATGAACAAACTTCCACACCCCCATGGAGAGTCATGGGGGGTATTTATAGACCTATCCTACCTAGACTTTCCATCCTTCACATAATAAGTCCCTGCGTATAGCAAAGGATATAAATCTAGTCCAACTCACGTGAAAGGCGCCAGCTTACCAAAAAGTAAGTCTAACAGAAGCTTAACTTACGTAAGTTCCTCTAGGGAGTATTCAGCATAAATACTCAGGTATAAACAAATATTAGTGCGTCATGGTTAAACAACCGCAACATGGGACGGGGATTGTCAATCCCGATGGATCCACCCACAACATTCACGCTTAGCAACAAAAGTAAATTAACAGTTCATGATCAAGAGAGGCAACTTAAGGCTAAAGACTAAAAGAAATAATAATAATGATATCAGTAAGAAATCCTCAAGTTCTAGAAAGAATACAAGTTCTGGATAGCGTACAAATTCTGGATAGCATACAAATTCTGGATAGCATACAAGTTGAGGATAACATACAATTTTTAAATGGTTGTGTTCCACCATGTAAAATCTCACCCCGTGTTTAGAAACCATGTACAAGTAAAAAGGGGCTATGAACTCACCTTAGCGATAAAGATATGAACCGATGATAGCAATAGAGATGATAATGACAAGAGTAGAACGACAAAATAGGATAAGACGGGAGGCCGCGAGTATCTAACAATGACCTAGAATAAAATGGCGTGTCTTAGAGATATAAACGACAACGTAAAAAATTGAAATAAGTTTTATAAAAGTCTCCTGAAAATATAGTTTGGACTAGATTTTAAAGACATAAAATAAATAAGGGTCAAAAGTGTTATTGTAATAATCTATAATATGTATTTTGCATATAGCTTTATAGGTCAAGGACCAAAAATGTTATTTTAAAACTATATATCATTTATTGTGAACATTTTAATAAACCAAGGACTAAAAATTATGCAATGAAATTGCATAAAATGACGTGAGTTATATTGTTCATTCTTGTGGCTTTATTCAAGTTTGGCAAACGAAAGTTCATAATTTTAACTATTTTGTTCAAATGGTACCCACAATAACATGTCGTAATATAAAACTAAAAATACTACAATTTTGACACAATTATTTTCTAAGCTAGTTCCTTATTAACAAAATAAATCTTACTTAAGTAAGTTTTAATAAAGACAAACATAAGGCCATATATTCTTTACCTTATGTCGTATGGGTTGCGAGTAAAGCTTATGTCAACCAAGTTTATAAACTCACTTCAATCTAAGAAGTAATGAGAAACACGATCAATAATTTCCTCTTTTATTATATCGACTTAGCAGCCCCCATACACATGTATTCTTGCTTTGTTCCCCGGTTACCCTACTGGACAAAGATATGAGATGGAAATGGAATGGTAACCGAACCACCAAAAGGATATTAGATGTCGGTCTCTTTGCCTCTGCTTATGATGTTACCCTTTTGTGTTTTTGTAGTCTTTATATTTAACTAAACATATTTTTCTTTAATAAAAAAATAGAGAAATTTAGATATCTATAGACATGTCAATTAGATAAAACAAAGGCACACATGGATTTGTGTTATGACACGCATCCTTAGATGTGAGGTGTCGTGATATGTTTGATTTTGTTTCATTAAATATATCACAAAATTTATTAAAACGGGTATTAACGAAGCTCGATATTTTAAAAGTTACACGATTTGAAAGTTATACGTAAAACAGGAAAAATACACGGTGAATATAAAATAAAAACATTGACATTCGGATCACGTTCATATTTTGATATATAAATATATAAATGAGGGTTTAATATTTAAAACATGTTAACGCCGTTATATGAACGAATGTCGCCTAAAGGCTTAGCGTAAATAACGAATAATGCTCGTAAAACGAAAAACCTAAACGCCGACAATATAAAATATTTCTATGTCATAACAACAATATTACGGTCGATGATGAACATAAACTTTATCGTTAAATAATAAATGACGCGTATATGATGCGTTAAAGCCCTAACCTTGTCGGTTAGCCGAGAATTCATTATAATCCACAGAAACATCATGACAATTAAAAGTCGAGTAATAAATATTGGTCTGAATATTAGAAATAAGATTAGAGTTTGGTCTAAATATTGATTTTGAATTTTGGGTTACTACAGCAAATAAATATAGAAAAATAAAAATAACTTTTTTATAATTTTGAATAAAATATTATCAATCATCAGAAAAATAACTAAAATATTATTTAATTAAAATTCTCGAAATCTCAAGATTTACGTATGAAAAAAATAAAGAGGAACAAGTAAAACATTGTAAAGTCGTGAAGTACAAATAAAAGAATACTTTAATTATCAGGAAAAATACTAGTTCTCACAAGTCATGCCTTTCGGGCTCACTAATGCTTCAATGGTATTCATGGACCTTATGAACCGCGTTTTCCACGAGTACCTAGACAAATTTGTTACCGTTTTCATCGATGACATCCTTATCTTCTCCAAATCCAAGGAAGAACATGAAGAACATCTTCATATTATGCTACAGATTCTTCGTTAGAAGCAGTTGTATGCCAAATTCTCCAAGTGTGAATTATGGCTAAACAAGGTGGCATTTCTAGGCCACATTGTCTCCGTAGAAGGGATTACTATGGATCATGCGAATGTTGAAGCTATCACTAAATGGCTGAGACCGACGTCTGTAAGTTCGTAGTTTTCTGGGCTTAACTGGTTATTATCGCAGATTCGTGGAGAAATTTTCAAGACTATCCTTACCTTTGACCAAGTTGATGCGGAAAGGAGAGAAATTTGTTTAGACTGATGAGCGGGAGAGGAGCTTTGAAGAACTCAAGCACCTGTTTGTATCTGCACCTATTCTCACTCTCCCATTTGGCAGGGTGGATTTCAGATCTACAACGATGCTTCGGTTAAAGGATTAGGCTGTGCACTCATGCAACATGGGAAAGTGGTTGCATATGCATCACGTCAGCTAAAGCCTTATGAGGAGAATTATCCTACCCATGGCTTGGAGATAGAAACAATAGTCTTTGCACTTAAAATATGGAGACATTATCTATATGGTGAATCATGTGACACCTTCACTAATCACAAGAATCTCAGGTATATATTCACTCAAAGAGAGCTTAATATGAGGCAGAAAAGATGGTTGGAACTGCTTAAGGACTATGACATCAATCTTCAGTACCATCCCGGTAAGGCGAATGTAGTGGCAGATGCTCTCAGCAGTTAGTCAAGCATGATTAACGGCATCAAGATACAAGAAGAAATCATACGTGACTTAGAGCGATTAGACAATAAGTACTTAGTACGTGGACAACATGGGTACTGGGATAATATGAGAATTGAGCCAGACTTATTTTCTCGGATCAAGAAAGCTCAGAAAGATGATGGTGATATTTGGGCTATTATTCAGAATCTTGATCGGTGGACAAAATTTCATGTAGACGAAGAAGGCATCGTATGGCAAGGAACTAAGCTATGTGTTCCGGAGCATCAGAAACCCCGAGAAGCTTTATTAACAAAATGTCATAGCTCTCCATTCTCTATTCATCCCGGATAGACCAAAATGTACCAGGATATCAAAAAACATTTCTGGTAGAGTGGCATGAAGTAGGATGTTGCTACCTTCGTATCCAAATGTCTAACCTGACAGCAGGTTAAGATCGAGCATCAGCGGGCTAGTGGTTTATTACAACCGTTAGAGTTTCTAGAATGGAAGTGAGACAAAATCTCCATGGATTTCGTCACTGGACATCCATTGACTCAGAGAAAGCATGATGCTATATGGGTTTTAGTAGATCGTTTAACTAAGTCAGCTTATTTTCTTCCAATTCGCAAGGATTTCTCAGTTAGCAAATTGGCAGATATATTCCTTAAGGAGATCATGCGACTACATGGTACTCCATCTGACATCATATCAGACAAAGATCCTCGTTTCACGTCTAAATTATGGAAAGGTATGCAGAAAGCTTAGGGCACCAAACTTAAGCTTAGCACTGCCTTTCATCCTCAGACTGATGGTCAATCAGAGAGTACCATTTAGACCTTAGAAGACATGTTGCGAACTTTTGCATTGGAATAGACATGAAGTTGGGACAACTACATTTGTTTGGGTGAGTTTGCCTACAACAACAGTTGGCATGCAAGTATTAAGTGTGCACCTTTCGAGATGCTCTATGGCAGAAAGTGTCTTGCTCCAATCTGTTGGGATCAAGTTGGAGAACGAATCCTTGAAGGAACAGAAATGATATAGGTGACCAATGAAAAGGTTGCCATCGCCAAGTCAAAGCTACAAGAAGCTCGTGCTCGACAGAAGAGCTATGCTGATAAACATCGTAGGGATCTAGAATTTAAGATCGTTGATCATGTTTTCCTTAAGGTATCACCAGAACGTGGTGTCAAGCGTTTTGGACTCAAGGGAAAACTCAGTCCTCATTTCATCGGACCGTTTGAAATCCTTGAACGTGTCGGTGAAGTATCATATCGTCTAGCTTTACCTCCTCAGCTATCTCATGTGCATGATGTGTTCCATGTATCCTTACTCAGAGGTTATAATTACCATCCATTGCATACAGTTTCGTATCCATTCGAGAGGATCTATCTTACATTGAGGAACCTGATAAAGTTCTCGAACGTCAAGAATTATTCATGAGGACAAAGACGATTCCATTCGTCAATATCCTTTGGAGGGACCATTCCGAGCGGGAAGCCACTTGGGAAACGGAGGAGTCTATCCAGACTTCTTACCCTCATTTCTATCTATGATTCGGGTATGTCATTTTCAGTTTATCGTATCTCTAATTCGATGACGAGTTATTCTTTTAGAGGGGAAGCGTTGTAAACCCCGCATTAAAATCCTTAAGATCATTAAATGCATGAATTTACGGTCAAATTTAAAATTTTTAATTAATTAATATACGACATGAATCGTGAACATTTAATACGAAGGTTGCGTATATTAATTAATTATTATAAGTATTATGTATGTAAACATGAATATTAATGCACGATAAGTATTCACGTAAAATAGTTAACATACAAGACATAAAACACGAATATTAAAACGAACACACATGATGATAAATTAACACAAGAAAAATTAAAACGATTGTATATGTGTATGCTATAGGTGGCGTCTAAACAAGAAGGAAGAAAAAGGCTTGGCGCAACCCATTTGTAATCCATATTTTAACCAAATAAGGTCTCTAGGAAATTTTCATAAAAACATAAACATAGTAAAAAGTTAAACTCTAAAACCCTTCCTTCTTATCTCTTTTGGCCGTGGCCCCAAGGACACCACAAGGACGATTTTATTGCCTCTTGATCTTTGGTGATTACGTGATTGTGTTCGTGTTTCCTTCATAAATCCATCCACGCATTTTGTATTAACCGAATCTTAATCATTTTAATCTTTTTATTTTAATTATGATCATATGTTCATGAATCTTTAAAAACATTGGTTAAATATGTTATGGTAAAGATTAAAACAAGATTTAAGGTCGGGGTTTGGTTTTGTTCCGATCTCATGCAAACCGAGACCACGTAGGGTCTCGATGGTGTTTGTTTTCCATCAGTCGCAATCCCTTTGGGGTCGGCGTTGGTTTTTGGTTCCCTAGCCGCAACCCCCACTGCTATAGCAGTGAGGTGTGTGGCCCAAACAGTGGGAACCGAGACCTTTAAGGTCTCGGTGGTTTGTTTTGTCATAGCAGGGGGACGAACGGCAGCAGCAGCGGCAACTGGCTTAGCCAGGGGCTGCGAAGGCAGCACAGTGACACCGACATCCTGTCGGTGGCTGCTGTTGGGTTCAGCCGCAAGCCACAGCCGTCCGGCTGTGGTGTTGCGTGGACTTCGTGTAAGAACTCATATTTTTTCCTATATTATTTTATTCTTTTATTCGTGCTTCTTGAATTTTCCAACTTATTATATTTTCTTGTATTCTTATATGTAAATCCTGAGATCATGATAATTTTAATAACTTATTCTTTTTAAGTATTTTCTGATAAATGATAATACTTTATTTGGAATTATAAAAATTTTATTTTATTTTTCCATATTTATTTAAATCAAAGTTTTTTATTTAAAAACACTCGCGTGCATTTTACAATGAGTTTACTCGAAATCAATAAATAACGAGAACTACTAATGATCGTGATATCGACGGATGCCCGATATTTTACATTTCATTTTTTACTGTTTCAAAGTTCGATGTTTTCGATGTTTTCTTTTAAATGACGTGTTAACTCGAGTCGGGAGACTATAATTGTAACACCCCATTTTGATAAATGGAATGTCACGCGTGATTATGGCGTGTCATCAAAGCATACAAAGATAAATGTCTAAACATTACATGACCATAAAAGAAATACCGGAATCAAACATCGGTATCCTAAAAGTAGAACTCATCACACACAAACATAAGTACTGTAAATGAAAGGACTAAACAATGTCCATGGAAATGAGTATCAAAGTATAAAGAAATGCATAAAGTAAAGAGGCTAGAAAGCTTCCAATCCATATGCATGTACGCTTAAAATCTACGAGCGTCCCTGAGTACCTGCCGTTTTGGGAACATGAAAAGGAAAACGGCTGAGCATAACGCTCTGTGCACGGATATACAAGTAAACCATGAATAATATAAGCAAATAAACATGAAGCAGCGGAAAAGACTAAGTCCTGAATAACCTGGTTATATCTTAGTAATACTGGTTTTATAGTTTGAAAAGCCTTATGTTTATCTTGTAAAACTATTTAACATAATTACCATTAGCCAATAGAGGTCATGAAATATCAACGTGCATGAATACTTGGAGGGGTGACCTCGTCATGCAAATTAGAGGGGCTGCCTCTAATTTAATATACTGGTTTTTGATAGGAGGGATCAGCTCCTTGTGAAGGATGCAAGGCACACACCACATTCACACTAAATAATCTACTGAAAACATGTAAACTAGGATGCACCCATACGCCCCACCTAATAATAATAATATGGCCAAAAGCTGAAAGGGACGCCACGAGCTATCAGTCCGCCGTGGTGAAGTCATAACATTGGTGCCTCCAGTGTTATGGTTATGGTACCTCCATAACTAGGTGAAACTGGTCATGCATGTATATGGCTTTAGGTATTCTAATTAAACATAAGCAATTCAAAAAAATATAAAACATATACTGGGGAAAACAGTTGGATGCATACGGGAAATCCTAATAAGGAAGAATGTCCATACTGAAAGGACGGAGAATTCGTACCTTGTGTCCAGTGAACGAAGAAGACGAACGGAAGAGAGTCCTACTTCGATATCACTAATGCTACATAAATACATACGTGTATAAGTATCTGATTATTGAGTACGTAACTGGTTTTATAACATGTCTTAGCTTGTTTTATATGTTCATGTCATGTTTTACTGATTTAAGCTTTATACTGTGTTTATCATGTACTTTGTCTATTCTGTTTAAGTATTACTTGTATTTCATGTATTATTATACTTGTTGTGTAATAATAAGTAACTTTCTAAAATAGAGGTTTCCTAAAATAGAAAGTTTCCAAAAATATAATGTTTCCAAAAATAGATTTACTGCTTAAAATAGATAAGTTTCTAAAAATAGAAAGTTTCCATAATTAGATATAAGCTGGATAATTAAGCTAATTATATAAGCTTAAGTGTTTACTGATTAATATTCTAAGTCACGTAATTAAATAGTATAGTTTATTAATTATTTCATGTAAATTAAATAAACTATAGGTTAAAGTATTTAATTAAATATAACATGGTTTAATTAAATAACGGTAAAAATACTTAGGTCAAAACATGTATTATTATCTATTAATAATATAACCTAAGTCATGTAAATTAATTAATTATAAGTCATGATTTTAATAATTAATTAACTATATAGTCTAATTAAATGGAACTTACTTAGGTTACAAATTCATGTATTAATAATCAAATTAATAACCTAAGTCATGTAAATTAAATTAATCATGTTCATGTTGTAATTAATTTAATTTAAGTCTTGTAAAAAAAAATATAACTTGTAAAAATAATTAACCTTGTAAAAAAAGGACACATGAACCGAACCGTGTTTTAAATCTAAACATGTGTGAACCGGGTTTTAACCCATGAACCGGAAACAAACACACCCTTTGTCAACTAGCCGCCGGCTAGCCAAGGGTTACCACCGGCTAGCCGGTGTTCCCCTTGCTGTCGTGGCCTACCCGATCACCACCATGCCCCGACCGAGGTCGGGGTCTCCCTTTCTTGCTGCTGCCGAGACAACAAGACACCAAACCGAGACCTTGAGGTCTCGGTGGTGCGAATCAAAACCAAGCCGAGACCCCCTTTGGGGCTCGGTTCCTTGCGTCGCCCACAAACAAACACCCTTAAACCCTTAATTAATTTTTACCCCATGATTAATTATATGTGTATACTTGTTTTTAATTTGCTATTAAAAACATTCATGATTTTATGTGATTAGTAAATCAAAACATAAAAGAAAAGAGGTTTAGGGTTATACCGATCACGTGAATCAAGGAGGATGAACACACCACGATCCTTGTAATAAATCTAACACCAAAAATAAACCAAACACCCCTTTGGTGTGTGTAGAACCCGGAGGCCAAAGGAGAACCAAAAGGAAGAAAAAGATTTTTAGGGTTTCTTGTTTTTCCTAAATTTGTGTTATTATGAAAATAACTTTTCCTTTAATTTCATGTTTAGTAAATTTGCATGGGCTTGTCCCTTTGGTCTTGTTGTGTCCGCGGGTAAGGGGCCCACATAGGGGTAACCCGAACATTTTCCGTGTCTAAGTAATAAGTGTGTTCTCGTGTTCGTGTTTTACGTGATTTATTTAGTTATCATTCGTGACTTAATATATTTATTCGTGATCGTAATAAATATATATATACATACGTAATACTAAGCTCGTGATTAATTTACGTTCATGATTTCATGTTCGTATGTCCGTGATTATAATTATTATTGAAATAATTATCGTGTGTTAATACTTAATAAATACTTATCATGTTATAACACGTAAGTAATACATGTAATTCTTGTTCGTGAAACGTAAACGTGCTATAAAAAGAAAGTTCTAATCATGTACGTACGATCGTAAGGGTACTATTCATGGTAAAAGCATGCGGGTTTTACAACTCTTCCCCCCTAAAAAGAATAATTCGTCCCCGAATTATAGATAAAGTAAACTGGAAAAAAGAACATACCCGAATTTAAAATATGAAATGAGGGTAAGAAGCCCTGATAGACTCCTCTGTTTCCCAAGTGGCTTCCCGCTCGGTATGAACCCTCCAAAGGATTTTGACGAATGGAATCGTCTTCCTTCTCATGACTCGTTCTTGTATGTCAAGAACTCGCTCGGGTTCTTCTATGAAAGTGAGATCTTCACGAATCTGTTCCAGTAGATACTGAACCATGTGAAGGGGATGATACTGGTACCCTCTGAGCAAGGACACATGGAAAATGTTGTGAACATGAGAGAGCTGCGGAGGTAATGCTAAACGGTAAGATACTTTACCGACTCGTTCAATGACATCAAACGGCCCGATAAATCGAGGACTGGGCTTCCCTTTGATTCCAAAACATCTAACATCACGTGCTGGCGAAACCTTAAGGAAAACGGGAGCTCCTACGTTAAAATGTAAGTCCCTACGATGCTTGTCTGCATAACTCTTCTGACGTGACCGTGCTTCTTGCAGTTTCTGCTTAGCTACTGCGACCTTCTCATTAGTCAACTCTATGATTTCTGGTCCTTCTAGTGTTCCCTCACCAACCTGATCCCAGCAGATTAGGGCGCGACACTTCCTGCCATATAACATCTCGAAAGGAGCACACTTGATACTTGTGTGCCAACTGTTGTTGTATGCAAACTCCACCAAACAGATATAATCCTCCCAATCACCCGTCCATTCTAATGCACATGACCTCAACTTGTCTTCTAATGTCTGAATCGTTCGCTCTGACTGCCCGTCTGTTTGAGGATGAAAAGTCTTGCTAAGCTTAAGTTGTGTACCCCAAGCTTTCTGCAGACTTCTCCAGAATCGGGAAGTAAAACGATGATCTCTGTCTGAGACGATGCTGGATGGAGCATCGTGAAGTCTCATGATCTCCCTTCTATAAGTATCGGCGAGTGTACTGACTGAATCTTCTTTGCGAATCGGTAAGAAATGAGTTGATTTGGTAAGTCAATCAACGATAACCCAAATAGCATCGTGCTTCCTCTTGGTTGGCGGAAGACCAGTAAAAAATCCATGCTGATTTTGTCCCACTTCCACTCTGGAATATCTAACGGTTGAAGAAGACCACCAGATCGCTGATGCTCGATATTAACCTGCTGGCAGGTAAGACATTTGGAGACGTAAGTAGCAACATCCTGTTTCATACCACTCCACCAAAAGTACTGCTTGATGTCATGGTACATCTTGGTCTAACCAGGATGAATAGAGAATGGTGAGCTATGAGCCTCAACTAACAATGCTTCCTGGAGTTCTTGGTCATCAGGAACACAAAGTCTCGTGCCCTACCATAAGATACCATCTGCGTCTACTCGAAATTCTATCTGCTTCTCCAAATTCTGAATTATTGCCCAGATTTCTCCATTATCTTTCTGTGCTTCCTTGATCTTAGAGAGTAACTCGGGTTCTACTCTAAGATTAACCCAGTAACCGTGCTGTCCACGTACCATGATCTCTGTTAATGCAAGTGATGCCTAAAAACATTATTAGTGTTAACTAATCTTTCTTAGTTTTGATCACAACAAACTATACAACACATTTAGTGTAAAACACAAAACGAATTATTTAACTAACACTATCATCAAGGTAATAATCATATCACTAACCTTTCTTAATCATACTTAGTGATCATCAAAATTATTATCCTTAAAACTCACTTTTGTTAATATGACAAAAGACTTTTTAACAAACTTTCTTTTTTAGAAAATGTTTTATTAAAATGGAAAATGAAAATTTGAAAATAGCATATTCCATATGCTGTTAGAATATCCTTTGAAGGCTTAAAATACCTCAGATATTCCCACCCCACTAAAAGACAAAAAAACGGAGCGTAGTCTACGGGCGAAACCTTAAGTAGCTAGGCGGTTCCCTAGCGATAAGGAACCGCCGGGCTAGATAAGGTACCGCGCCCAGATAGCCGTTATACTTTGTCTCCTTTAAATAGTGGATCAAATCTCATTTTTCAATAAGCCTCTTGGACGTTTTTCTCAGCCCCCTTTCTCTTTTCTATAGCATAATCATTAGTAAATGATCACTTAAAGTGTTAAGGATGTTTACATATGATTATCCTCTTGATCCCCTCCTTTACCTTGTCCAATGAGAAGATCACTCACTCACTAGTGTTGTGATAAAGATGAATCCATGAGCTAGTCATATTCATCATGATACCCTTTTTGTTTTAAGTTAATCCATTGTATTTATGAATACTTGGACTAGTTGTGTTCATCCAAGTTATTTGTGAATACTTGGATTTGTTGTGTACATCCATTGCATATGTGTTTGCTTGGATTTGTGTTGTGTAGATCCAAGCTACATGTGTGTACTTGGATATGTCTAGTTGAGTTGTAATAGATTTGTGTAGTAGTTCTCACTAAACTATAAAGTGATGTGGTTGTGTCTTGTGAGTTCTCACTAAACTTGAAAGTGATTAGTAGTTATGTTGTGTGAAGTTCTCACTTAGCTTCAAAGTGAAGAGTCGTGAAGATTGGTTCTAGCTTTGGATTAGAACTCGACATCTAGCCTTGTGTCGTAAAATGGTGAAGTAGGCAACGTCGTGAAGATTGGTTCTACCTTAAGATTAGAACTCGACATCTAGCCTTGTGTCGTTAAATTGTGAAGTAGGCAACGTTGTGTAGATTGGTCCTAGCTAAAGATTAGGTCTCGACATTTATCTTAGTGTCAGAAAATAATGTAAGCGACGATGTAAGGTTTTCTCCGCCAAGAAGGGAGCTTGTGGATATAGTGGAAATCTCGAGTAGGTGTACTCGAGGAGTGGAGTAGAAACGAGGATAGAGCCTCGGTGTCGAACCACTATAAATCTTGGTGTCTTCCCACTAGGTTGTCTCCTTCCTTACTCTTTACTTATTTCATTATCATTACACTTACCTATTATCTTTACTAGTGCATTTGAATTGAACCTAATCATTATGAAACTTAGCTTCAAGCAAAAGATAGTTTTGATACAAACCAAATTGAAAGTAATTTTAATTTGGTTGCCAATCGAAGAGAAACTATTCAACCCCCCCCCCCCCCCCCCCCTCTTCTAGTTTCTACAATTGGTATCAGAGCGATGGTCACTCAAGATCTTTGAAGTATATTGTACTTTAAAACTTGGATCGATCCATTGTCTCCTCAAATTAGAAGGCCAAGTTATACTAATGTTTCTCTTTGGTCAAAACTATTTTGTTTTTGAAAAATAGGTCTTTTAATTGGTAATATTGCATCCCTCTTAAGATGAGTAGTCTTTAAGCATTTTAGATCTACTCTTGAAATGTATCTACTAGTTTGCATCTTGCTTTGTGTAGGTACTCATGAAGATAAATCACTTATTTGGTTGTGGATTGAGTTACTTGCACTTGTAGAAGACTCATCTTCATTGATCTTTAACATCCTTGAATGATGATACCAAGATGATTGGGAATGATACTAGTCCTTGAAGACTTAGTACTCATCATAGTCATTGTTGGGCATAGCATTGATTCCTTGATGGATTGCTCTTTGTGGCCAAGGTACGCTTTCGTTCTTCCACACGCCCTTTGATTTCTTTTGATCATTACTTGACTATGTGCTTGTTCTTGGCATCCTTGCCTTGACATTTGTTTGTGGTTTGTGATTCTTTTCTTCTATCCTCTCAAACCTTCATTGCTTTGATACTTGACTCACTATGGTGATTTAGAGTGACTTAGTAGTAGCTTAAAGTATCAAGCATGATTTCCATGGTTTGCACCCATACGGTTAGTAGGCCCTTTGTGGGAGAGAAAGTGAATTAATACTGTAGATTTGCTAAAAGCTACCCGGTGGTCTAACATGGTGGTAGATGGTGGTGGAAGCCATTGTTGGTTTAGAGAGAGAGAAGAGAGGTTGAATGTGTGTGAAAAATGTGAAATGTATTAAAATGAGGAATGAAAAAACACAAGCAACACCCCTCCATGGAAGCTAAGGAGGGGTATATATAGTCACACACACAACATAAACTATACAACGAACCTAGTCTAGTCTAAATGTGTATGACTATGATAACTAATGGGAATTCTTAAATGTCGTCACATAAAGTGAGTTTCCAACAATCTTCCCCCATGGGACGACGTGTAGAATTCCTTACAATATTTTTCCTAACAAGTACATAATGATAAAGAACAAGAGCTTTCATGAAGCGTCCAATGCTGATGATGTCTTCTGGGGCCTTTGACTTTAAAACGACTCATCTTTAACTTGTAGTAGAAATACTGTAACGGCACGAGCTAAGTAACCCATACACTTCTGGTTAAGGAGAAGCTTCTGAATTAACTTCCACCTAATTCATGCCACATAAACTTGATGTAGAAGCTTTTAAATAGCTTCCCCCTAAATCGACAATCCTCATAAGCAACTTCAAAGCTTTCAATAAAGCTTAGAATGATTAAGCGCACAGCGGAATCTAACAAGAAAATCCCATCATATAACATGATAACGTTGCTAAGAGGGATTGAAAGTAAGGGGTACACCAAGTAGATCAACAACTTCTCTTCTCACGTTTGAATAATTCTTCTGAATTTTTCTTCCCCCTGAGAGTTCAAGTTATGCATACCAGAAAGAATCAAGACATTTCTTTCCCCCACGTAGTTGAAGAAAGTAAATCAATCCCAATTATGAAGCTCAAATACTGAAGTGGACACTTGATCCCATTCATGAAGTTGACATCGTAACACCAGAGTCAATTAAGTCCCGGAAATGCACATATCTTCTTCCGGAGATGCACCAGAGTCAATTAAGTCCCGGGAATGCATATAGGATAATGATGATGTTTAATTGCAACAATCAAACAATTAAACCTCGAATCAGTAGTGTACCGTTTATAGATTGATAACGACACGAGTTAAAACACTGATTTTCTCTGCGGCTATGACAAATGTCATCCCGGAATGTCTTCAAATCAAAAGAAGGTATGAAGTTCATCACGTGTACTCGTTGTGCGTTCAATGTGTCTTCCCCCTTGATGGTTTTGAAACTCGGAACCATCAATAACTTGTACACACCTAAACCTGAAGTCTTGGGAGAATAATAAATAAGCTGAATTATATATTTTGTGAGAATCAGCTGTTGATCGAAAATCTCTTCTCATAAACTCTCCATGGCCACCTTTACCAACCCACGTGAAAGCAATTTGAAGTGACCACTGAAAGAATGAACCAGATACATCAAACGTGAAGCTGAATAAAAATCCTTCGATCTTGTGACTTAAGCTTGCACTATTGTTGAATGAAGAACGGTGGAGAAATCTCTAAGTACTCAATGCATCACTGAAGAAGTCTATAAGCACAACACCTCTTGAAATTATCCACGTCGACTAAGCACGTGAGACTGAGTACAATAATGTAACCCCTTTAAGTGATAGATATCCAAGTCATCAACCATCCACCCCGAACCTGGAAACCAGATAACCAAGTCGTCATTCTAAGAGTAAGCACGAGCAAGTTATCTATGAAAGATAAAATAAGTCCACGCCTTCAAAAAATCCGTCTTCAATGTCACGTAATTAATACCCGATCAAACAAAATCTGTAGCCACTAAAAAATCGCCCAATTTTTTTCTTGGTCTCGTCTCAAATAAATTCTCGTCACGTTGTCTCGTCTTTTTGTCACGTCACTTGTTTCTCGTCACATTTTGTCACTTTTTAAAAAATAGTTAATCAAAATATTTTCATAGAAAATAAAATGATAAAACACTATTTTGAAGTAACAAATTTTTATCCAACAAAAAAATGCGGCCCATCCAGTATTTTGCGCGTTACACAGGAAACTCAATTTAACAATTTAGGAAAAGCCCTTGGCCCATTGCTTTGTTAAGATTTTGTGAGTCCATGGCCCATGAGAAAAATACCCGGTCACAAAAGTTTTTAATACCTAAAAATTAGGTATAAAACACCTTAACCCTAATCAGCATCATATATCTCAAGCCGTTTTCTCATATTCTCTCAAAAACTTCACCAAACTTCACACACCTAATCCACTTACATAGAACAATCCGCCCCACCTCTCTCACAGTAAACAAACTTCATCTTTTCCAGTCAAACCTAGAAACATCCGTCACCTCACAATCACCATCTCAAATCCATCTTTATCTCAATCTATTTAATCATCCATCTCAATAATCATCACATCTAAAATCCATCATATGAATCCAGTTGCAACTGTAACCATTGAACCACAAATCAAATTCGATTTTGTTCGATACATCACGAAGATGCGACGTCAAGGTCTCCTTTGGGGGGTCTCGGGTAAGGTTGAAACTGACTGCATGTCGCATTAGATTAATTAAAACGAATCAAAGATCGAATCTAACAAACTTGTTATGATTCGTTCTTAATTTTCGTAAATTAATAAAGGTGTATGCCTTGACATGAGTGATTTGGATTGCATGTGTTGATTTATAAGTCGAAACAAAGATTGGTTTTAACAGGTTTGTTGAAATCCCTTCTTATTATTCGAATATTAAAAAAGATGTGCTTCTTATAGATCTGTGATGAATAGATTTCGATTCAAAAATATATTTGATGAATCTTGGAATAAACGAACGAGATATAATACGAGATCAATTCATTTTCTGTTTTTAATTCGAGTCTAGATGGGATAGGTGTCGACGGGTTTAGGATAGATGTTGTTGGTGTTGGGGAGAAATAAGGTTGGCAGTTGAGTTTAAACTCAGTGAGTTAAATTGGTTCAGTGTTGAGTCGACTCAGTGAGTTAACTGAGTCAACTCGGTAATTACCGAGTTGACTCGGTTGTGATGGTGTCAGTTTTGGTCACATTTTTGGCATACTGATTTTAAAACACAGTCCATCGGAATGTCAAAAAATGTCCCATCGGAATGTTTTTTTTTAATATGGTCTCATCGGAATGATTAAGTAACCATCGGAATGAAAGAAACATCCCATCAGAATGTTTGTGAAATATGGTCTCATCGGAATGTTTTTGTGAGTCTATCATCGGAATCAAACAAACACCCCCATCAGAATAAGCGTAATCTGAATCCCCATCTGAATCCCAATCGGAATCCCCATCTGAATCCCCATCGGAAACCCAATCAGAATCCCCATCGGAAAAGGGTTTTGACCCTTTTTCATGGTTTTTCCAAAAAAGTGGATCTGTAAACTTTTGTCCTTATCTATCACAAAACATGAATAAAGAGGCCCAGAAACAGTGGAAATACCAGATTTGAATTAACTTTTGACCATGATATGATAGAACCGAGAAAGAGCATTGATTAATAAATTGTTACCACAAAACTGTTTGGACTGATTGGACAAAGAATAGACGACGTGACAAAAAAGTTGTGACAGATTGGACCAAATAAGAACAATACGTGACAAAAAATGATATATTCGGATCCAAGGAACGAACCAAGGCTCTGATGCCAAATGTAGATATGCTAAAATCTATCCGGTGGTCTAACATGGTGGTAGATGGTGGTGGAAGCCATTGTTGGTTTAGAGAGAGAGAAGAGAGGTTGAATGTGTGTGAAAAATGTGAAATGTATTAAAATGAGGAATGAAAAAACACAAGCAACAGCCCTCCTTGGAAGCTAAGGAGGGGTATATATAGTCACACACACAACATAAACTATACAACGAACCTAGTCTAGTCTAAATGTGTGTGACTATGACAACTAATGGGAATTCTTAAATGTCATCACATAAAGTGAGTTTCCAACAAATACCTTGCTCATATTTTGCTTTAGACTAAGACTATTATTGAAAGTGATCTTAGTCTATACATGAATAATTTCTTTATGTTTATTCATTACCAAAACCGTTTAACGTTTCGCCAGAAAGGCACGTCTTAAACCACTATATATGACACAAGCTCTTCGTTACCACTATTTGAAGATTGTCATTAATCCCTTGAGCATTGGTCCTAGTCTTGATTCACTTCCCTTGACTTCTCTCCACTTTGATATTTTGCTACGAGTAGTCGTTTGTCCGTTTCGGTTCTTTTCGATCTTGATTCAACTCGTAATCCTTCATTAAATCATATTGCCTAGTGTTTTGATGATCCAATGTTATTGTAAAAAGTTTATGATATATTTTTAAGTATCTTAGAAAAACTTGGTTTTTAAAATTTGGCGAATTTCATTGATAAAAACCAGCCTCTGTAGGCGGTTCTTTATCTCTGGCGGCTCAAACCTGCGGTTCTATATCGATAAGGTACCGCGGGCAGTAAATGAACCCTAGAGCAAAATAGATGAAATTGAATTAAAACCTTAATAGGAATGTGGGTTGACATGGTTATTTTACTATGATTCCTTAGGTTCATATTCATTAAGATTTCACAAAAACCCACTTGTAGAACAAATCTGAATTTTGGCTAATGATTTTGGTTAAAAGATGGATTTGAGATGAACCCATGAACAAATAGGCAATGACATCGTTAATGCTTACCTAAAAACCTTGTTTTGAAAAACCAATGTTCTAGTCCATTGTTGATCCAACATAGCTAATATGTTCTTGGTAAATAATGGAATAGCTACATTGTGAACATGAGAATGATATGGATTCAATCCTTTGTTTGTCAAGAAATTGATATAACACATTCTCATGTTTTTGAGTTTTTGATGAGACTGCTTTTATACATAGTCTCATCGTCCAAAAAGGGCTTAAAATACATTAACTATCATCAAAATACCCATATATATGCTTGTTTTTGTTGCTTGTGTATTTTAGGTACGGATCTTGAGAAAATGACAAAAGATCACAAGAATCATGCAAAAACGAACACGGGAAACGAAGCCGCACAATGAACTAAGCCCTAATGAAGAATTTCCCAAGAAAACCCTTGAAGATTTGAAGATTTGTGAAGAAGGGTCCTCCAATATGGAAGAATTGACACTTTATACCCTTGTATCTTCATAATTACAAGTTTGGTCCCTAAAGTTTGTCAATATTGCAAAAAGGGCCCTCCACTTTGAAGAATTCGAAATTTTAGTCCCTCAACAAAACTAAAATGTCAATATTTATCATCCTCATAGTCAAACATACTAAGAAAGACTCCAAGTTTCAAGAATTACAAGTTTGGTCCTTTGAAAATATCAAAATTACTAAAAGGACCCTTGACTTTCAACATTTGGCAAGAATGGTCCCTCATAAATGAAGACTTGGCAATTTCAGTCCTCCAAAAAGTCAATTATACAAGTTCAGACCATAATCCTTCAATAAAATGCCAAATCAGTCCTTCAAGAATCACAAAATGGCAAGAAATACCCCTGAAAATACTTTGGAAAAGTATTTGGGGCAAAAGTGTGAACAATAAAACTTCATTAACAAAGGAAATGAAGAATGGACGGATTTATTTGCAAGTGAAAGGTTTATTAAAGATAAGGGGTTAAATGTGGCCAGACAAGGAAGTTACCTAGACCAGTAGTGGGGTGACACGTGCCCCACTACCACTCCACAACCAATCAAAATCCACCATTCCTCCACCTAAGCAATCCACTCATCCGGTTTATTAATTTCTTAATCCTTGGCGCCTTAAACACTTATTTAAATCTTAATCACTCCTTAAACAGATCAAAACCCTTGTTCATCATGTTCTTGACAAAATTAGGCTTTTGTTATTTACTCACAATTAAACCTTAATTCTTTCCAGAAGTATAATTAAGGTTACACTTAACATAACCCAACCTTAATATTGGCCACCACATCATTCACGTGTCCACATGGGACCTCCCCTGCTACACCATTAAGCAAGAAGACAAGAAGAGGCCAGTCATCCAACATCTCACAATCCAGCTTACATCCTAAGCTTATTTTTCACCATTTGATCAAGTTTTCACACTGCTAACTCATGCTACAAGCCAAATGCAGTCACATGATTCACAAAAGTTCAAACAAGACAAGGGCAAATTTGGAAGTTCAAGGCTAGGGTTTTCACTTACTTTTCAGCTTTCTAGTTCACAATGTAGCCTATATAAAGGCCTTAGGACCCTGCATTTACGTTTGCTTTTGGTTTTTCCTAGTTCACAAACTTGTAAATCCTACTTTCTGATTAATGAAATTGTGTTGAGTTTGATGAAGAAAGACCAAGGGCCATTTAATTTTAAGCTTTTTTATGTTATATGTTAACTGAAATTGAACCTGAAAACGTTTTGTAAACCTTGTGTAAGAAATTACACATTGGACTAAAACTTGATATTTTGCTAAGTTTTCTTGGTACATCTTGGAATTTTTTGGGATATAAGCTGATCATAGCACCCTAATTGTGATATTAAGGTGTTGTGAAGCTCATATCTTGGGGATAATCAAGAGTGGGTACAAGAAGTTACATTAATCAAGTTTATTTTCCAAAAAGGTCACCTTTCTGTTTTGATAATCTGCTTCTAACCTTCTTGAATCTTAGCAGGGTTGCTGTTGGAAGCTTGTGTTTGTTCTTGCTAGCACATAAGCTCTAACATTCGTGGGTGTGGATGTACATCCATGAGGTTTGTCTTAAAACCTTGAAATCTGATAAATTTTGGATTTTGGGTGAATTTGTGCTCTACTTGTGTTCTTTTTGTTTTCTTAGTTTGAATCTGCTTAATCTTGCATGTTAATGTTGTTAGTATGCTAGATTAATCATTTGGTAAACTGAATCACACTTATACTTGTTTAATTTTTGGATTGAAAAGATAAAGGGGTGTTTGGGATTACCTGTTTGAGTTCATAATTGGTTATTGTGTTGTTAGAAGGTTGTATTTGTGCTTGTTATCTGATATATGCTTGGTTGAGAGTACTTTGCTGCAAGTTTGTGAGTTTGAAACCTCATTTCATACATTGTGCTATAACTAAGTGAGTTTGACTGATTTTGGCCTAAGATTTTGGAAAAACCTAGATATTATGCATGCTTAGGGATAAAAGTTTCTTAAACATCATTTGTATAACCTATGTGATAGATTTGAGTGGTTGAATCTGGCTTGTTGGTCAATTGCATCAGCAAAGTATAAAACTGCATGTGTTAGTGTTCATCAGTAACTTAAGGTGCTTGAATCTTGCTTAATACTTTGAATCATTGCATGAAACCTGTTTAGACTTGTTCATTTGAGTTTATAATAGCTTGTGTATGCATTTGGTTAAGTTTGGCTGGCTGAATATTGCTAAAAGTGCTTATTGAACCTAATCTGCTTATTTGTTCATGTCTGTGTTATATCTGGTACTTAATTGATTAAACTGTATCAATTGGCTGTTGCTTGTTGTGATTTCTTTGTTGTGATTGACTCCTTATGATCCACTGATCAATTGGGTGCCTTTGTGAAACTTGAATCTTTAAAAAAGTCACTAAAGACAAAAAAGTCAACAAGTCAAGCAGTGGAAAAGGTTTCCACTGCTCAACACCCAAAACTAGCCCCTACTAGTACAAATTTTCAGTTTGCTTATCAATAAGCCATATTTGCTTATCCAGACCTGCAACAACTTATTTTTTGTGATAGATCTTCATTATTTGACCCATTTGATTAGATTGGAGCTTATTGGACTTTGACTTTGACTTTTTGCTAGAAAACCAACTTATTTGACTTTTTCATAAGTGCTTATTTGCTTTTTCCAGCTTATTAACTCAGCTTATTTAAAAACTTTTTGTTGAATTAGCTTATTTAAGTCATTTAAAAGCTTTTGCAATTTGAATCAGCTCTTGGGATAGCCTAGAACTCAAAAACGACTATTTTGACGTTTTCTGTAGATTGCTTTTTGCATTTTCAGGCTTATTCCTTTTGCTTATTTCAAATTTCTTTTTATAGAAGTCTTAGTTAGTTCAAAAGAAGCTTGTGTGTCTAATTTGAGCTTATATCATTAGCTTATAGCTTAATGGGCCAAAAAGCCCATTAAGAATAAGCTATTTGGTATAAGCTTGCTTATTTCACATTTTCAGCTTTTGGGCCTTTGGAGAAAGTTGTTTAAAATCAAATTTTGAGTCAAGTAGTGCTTTTTGGGCTTATTTGGGCCACTTTTTCATTTTGGGCTCAATTTGACCCATTAAGGAGTCTGTTTTGGGTTTAGCCCATTTTCTAGGCCCATTAAGGGTATTTAGGTAATTTCAAGTTCATTTTTGAGTTATTTAGGTTAAAATTAGCTAGTTTGCAACTTTTTAGATTTTTTAGGATTTTTGGATTTTTATTAATATTTTATTATTATTTTATTATAAAAATTAAAAGTCTGATTTTCTAAGTTTTTATATTTTTCGTAGGTTCTAGACACTTAATTAGGAATTTTACAACTTTCCAAATATTTTTGGGGTCTTTTTTTTTTTTTTTTTTTTTTGGTATACCTAGGTTTCCGACTCGACATTGCGAGCCGACTAATCCCAGGGCGACTACCCTTTTGGATAGCCCGGAGTCGTCGCAGGTGAACCTCCGTGGCCACCCCCAAGTGTACACACCTAGTGAGGTTTGAACCCTTGACCTCTCCTTTGAGAGTCAAGGACCTTACCACTAGGCCACTTGATGGGGTCTTTTAATTATTTTCTAGAATTATTTTAAGTTTTTTATAGCTTTTAATAGTTTTTAATTGTTTAAAAATAGTTTTTAGTGGTTTTAAAATTTTGAAAAATACTTTTTAGTTAAAAGGTTTTAGCAAGTTTGGATTTTTTGTAAACCCTTAGAATATTTTAGTGGATTTTTAGTGATTTTTAGGAATTTTTAGGATAAATTTTTAAATTTGGCGCTTTTTACGGTTTTACGTGAACGACTCTTTCGTCTTAGTGTAAATCGTCATCGTAACCGTCGTTCTCTTCTTATCCCCTTTCTATTTTCTCTCTTATAACAATATAGTCACATCACTAATCATTTCATTACACACACACCAAGCCTCCTTGAGAACGATCCCCACTTTGGGTCATTTGTGCACGATTTTCCTAAATCGTCGTACTTACCCTAATTCGCCCTCTTTTCCTAAAGAGTGGTAAAAACTCCAACATCATTTTGGCGCCGCTGCCGGGGAGGCGTGTTGTGTTTTAATTTGGACATTGTTGTTTTTATATACTAACCATAATAGTATTTGTATTAGTAGCACTCTACTAATACGTATTATCGGTTTTTCGTTTTTTGTGTGAATACTATTACTATATTGTATACGTAGAACAATAAATTCACAAGTACTCCAAATACGTGAGAAATCACAACCTTGACTTGGGAGGTCATTACCCAATCATTGTATTCGAATCTCAAACCAAAGAAAAAGGCAAAAATAAATAAATACTTTCGTGAAGCTTGATTTTGAAAAATACAAATTATAAGGTGGGTATAAGGCGGATATTATAAAATATATCCTAAGGAAAAAGGCTCTTCAGTGCTTCGCGCCGCCTCGTTTCCCCGCTTGCTTGTGAGTATTTGATTTTGAGAGCTAATCGAGGGTTTTGCCGCCCAAAGTATTACTAAGTATCATATATAATTTCTTGGTTTCATTGAATAAACCCTCTTGAACGTTTTGGTGTTCCAACAACGTTCTAAAGTCATCGAAGGCGTTCACTTCACGTTATCGTTTTCATTCCTTGAGGCTTCTTTATTCAAGAGATTTGATTAAGGAGGAGATTTGTAGATTTTGGTCTACCTAATACAATCACAAAAATCCAAAAAAAAAGTAAAAACAATCAAAAACCACAAAAAAATTGGAAAAATACAAAACACCAAAAGAATCTTCTTTGCTCATCCCCTCGTTTTACGTGACGTTTATGCAAACTCGCTCCAAAGCAAGACGTGCACGTAAACTTCGTCAAAAGGAAGGAAACCAAACATCTTCTAGTGAGGAATCTCCCATTGTTGAACCCATTATAGAGAAAGAACCAACCATGGCCAATCGTACTATGATGGAGTTACTTCAAGCACCCACCGAGGGTTATGGATAGGCTATTGTGATCCCCGCTATCCTTGCGGAAAATTTTGAAGTGAAAACGGGTTTGTTGTCGATGATCCAAAACAACAAATTCCGTGGTGATGAGAAGGACAATCCACACAACCATATCCGCCAATTCAATCGTCTTACCGCCACTTGCAAGTTTAAGGATGTCTCTAATGACTCGATTAAGATGATGCTTTTTCCGTATTCCTTAGCGGGGCCCGCAAAAATTTGGTTAGAGAAAGAGCCACCAAATTCTATATTGACGTGGAAGGATCTCGTGTCTAAGTTTGTGAACCAATTTTTTCCGCCCTCTAAGACTACGCATTTGAAAAACGAGATTTCAAAATTTTCACAAGAGTTTAATGAAAGTTTTTCAATGGCTTGGAATAGGTTTAAGGAAATGCTACATGAATGTCCTCATCACGGTTTTTCCGACTTGCATCAAATTGACACGTTTTACAATGGACTTAATGATCATGAAAGGGATTATTTAAATGCCGCCGTGGGTGGTAAATTTTTGTGAAAAACGGTTGAGGAAGCTTTGGTGATAATTGAGAATAGATCTAAGGTGTATAGTCCTCGTAGCACGTCTAGTGTTCGTAAGGCTTCGTCTTCGGCTTCACCTTCTTTGTCTACTACCTTTGATGCTTGCCAAATTGAGGCGAATTTGGAAAACAAAATCTTTGATAAGCTTAAAGGTCTTTTGATTGAATTCAAAGTAGGAGAACCAAGTGCTCCCGCTACGGCTAAAGCGGTTGAGGTTTCATGCATGTATTGTGGTGGAGGTCATGATTTCTCCGAGTGCATTACCAACGGTGGTAACACTTCGAGTGCCTACGCGGCCACGGGAACTTACAACCAAAACGGTCAAGTTACCCGCTCTAATCAATTGACTCCACCGGGTGTTGGGTTAAAAAGTTGATGTGGCAGAAACTTAAAAACGAAGAAAACATGAAGATATTGTCTAAGCGTTGTCAAGAGCAATTTAGGCGTTGACAAGAACAAATCCAGCGTTGTTGGCTCAAGAGTTGTCATGTACAATCTAAGCATTGTTACATGCAATTCAAGAGTTGATAGAATCATAGACAAGAAGCTTATGGAAGCTTCTATTTAGATAAACATGCAAGATATATTCTGCATAAGTTTATTTAAATAGAAGATTTACTTGTTTATTTGTTATTATCTCTTGTAAACCCTAATCCTTACACTATAAAAGGAACCAAGGGTCTTAGGTTTTAATCATCAATTCATTCACAATGTAAACCTAAAGTGTGTGTGCACTAGACGTGGGATTCAATGTATACACGTCTAGTGGATGTTTGTTATTAATATAATGAACATCCCTTTTTGTTTTAATTCATGTTATTCGTGCCTAA
This sequence comes from Glebionis coronaria, assembly GCA_025667525.1. Lineage (NCBI taxonomy): Eukaryota > Viridiplantae > Streptophyta > Magnoliopsida > Asterales > Asteraceae > Glebionis > Glebionis coronaria. The sequence continues at coordinate 627,159,291 of CM046874.1, read as the reverse complement.
ACACCTTGTTAATGTGTCATGTTCTAATTCCGCTTTGATTGTATAATCATATGAACATGATACATTCCTAGTTGCTTAAAAGATCCGGAAACCAAGGTTTCCACACCGGGTTTTGGTTCAAATCAAAATGCTAACAACAACTATCGTAACAATCAAGTTGGTTTCAAAAACAATTACAACAAGGGAAACTATGGCAATCAAGGGGCTAATAATCAAGTTTTAAACAAAAATCAAAATGATTTTCAAAACAACAACAAAAGTTTGCAAACGTTGAAAGATCTTCCAAATGAATTTGTTGAATACGCTAATGAGAATGATGCTAGGTTTGACAACATTCAAAGAGAAATCATTAGCCTAAGATCCGAGTTTAAGACTAACTTAAAGAAAGAGTTGAAAAATGAGTTAGCAAATGAGCTTAAAATCCATACCAACAAGACGGAAGGGAATGTGACTAGGTCACAACAAAACCAACAAAAATGGAACAAGGGTAACATGAGATAAAACAAGAGATGATTAAAGCCGAGAAGAGGCAATCCATGTTTGAAGATAAAATCTCATCTATGTTTGAGGCAATTATGTGTAAACCATCTTCGAGTAGTCTTCCTAGCAACACCGTATTAAACCCTAAGGGTGAGATGAAAGTGATTACCACACGTAGTGGTAAGACACTTAAGGAACCGACTCCTCAACCAATTGCTCCTACGGAGGAGGCAATTGAGGAAGAACCCGAGGTGGTGGTCCAAAAGGAGCATGTCCCTATCCCACGAAGTACCGCTCATGCCACACCTACGGTTGACCCATTACTAACCTTGGAACCCGAGATTCCAAAGGCTATGCCTATGCCTCAACCCACACCACCTTTTCCCTATCCATCGAGACTTAGAAAGGAGAAACGTCAAGAGCGCGACAATGACCAATTTGAGCTTTTTATGAAAATGTTTCGTGATTTGCACTTTAATGTGAGTTTCGCCGATGCTTTGGTCATGATGCCTCGATTTGTCGCTAACTTTAAGAGTATGTTGAACAACAAGGAGAAATTGCACCAATTGTCTAGTTGTTCATCGGTTTATCTTAATCGCATACCTCAAAAAGTCGGTGATCCCGGTAGATCCCTTGTGCAATCCAAGATATGGAAGAATGCTTTGCCTTGGCCGATCTTGGTGCTAGCATTAACTTGATGCCACTTGCAATCTTCAAGTCGCTCAATCTTCCTAATCTTTCTCCTTCACTAATGTCTATCGAGTTGGCCGACCATTCCACGATTCCCGCATGTGGATTGGCGGAAGACATTTTTGTGAAAGTGGGGAAGTTCTACTATCCCGTAGACTTTATCGTTGTCGATATTCCCACTGATCCTCAAGTTCCTCTCATTTTAGGTCGTTCATTTTTAGATACGTCTATGGCTTTGATCGATGTTCATGCTAGAAAGATCACCTTACGTTTCAACGACGAGGAGCTTGTTATAAACGCAACTCAAAACTCTCAAATTTCTCATGTTTATTCTGTTGCAACCATAAACCTCGTTGATATGATTGACGTGGTTTGCGAGGAATTTTCACAAGAAGTTCTAGGTTTTAGTGATGAAGAAAATGGTGGCAATCCCACTATGTTAGATCCCATCCTTGATAACTCGACACCAACCTTCACTCCATTTGAAGTTGGTGGTTTTACGTTGGAAGAATTCTCTGTTCCACGTACTTGTGACGAAGACCTCGACAACGATGAGGACTTCTCGATTATCAAGGATTTTCTCAACGATTTCCCATTTCCTCCACCCGAGGAGGTTATGAGTATCGAGCCCAAATCTTCACTTGAGGAACCATCTATCCTCGAGTTGAAAGATTTACCTCCTCATCTCGAATATGTCTATTTGGAGGAGGGCGACAAGTTGCCGGTTATTATTGCGAAGGAACTTTCGGATGATGAAAAAACCGCGCTTGTCGATGTTCTAAAGGATCACAAAGGGGCAATTGCGTGGAAGTTATCCGACATTAAGGGGATCGATCCCAAATTTTGTACCCACAAAATCATAATGGATGAGGATTACAAGCCCACAATCCAATGTCAAAGGAGGGTGAACCCCAAAATTCACGACGTCATCAAAAAGGAAGTCCTTAAACTCCTTGACGCGGGAATGATTTACCCTATTTCCGATAGCCCTTGGGTAAGTCCTATTCATTGTGTCCCTAAAAAGGGAGGAATGACCGTTGTGCCAAACGATGCCAACGAGTTAATTCCCACTAGACTCCTGACCGGATGGAGAGTGTGCATTGACTATCGTAAGTTGAATGAAGCCACTCGAAAAGACCATTTTCCCTTGCCCTTCATGGACCAAATGTTGGAGCGTCTTGCGGGAAACGATTTCTATTGCTTTTTAGATGGTTTTTCTGGTTACTTCCAAATCCCCATCGATCCTCTTGATCAAGAAAAAACTACGTTTACGTGTCCATATGGAACGTTTGCCTATTGTAGAATGCCATTCAGACTTTGTAATGCACCGGGAACCTTTCAAAGGTGCATGATGGCTATTTTTCATGATATGATCGAGAAGACGATGGAAGTCTTCATGGATGACTTTTCCGTGTTTGGTAATTCGTTCACTTTGTGTTTGTCTAATCTTGAGAGAATGTTGAAACGTTGTGAGGAAACCAACCTTGTGCTCAATTGGGAAAAGTGTCATCTTATGGTTAAAAGTGGAATCGTCTTAGGGCACAAGGTCTCGAAAGCGGGGATTGAGGTAGACCAAGCTAAGGTAGACGTCATCGCCAAATTACCTCATCCCAAAACCGTTAAGGGAGTTAGGAGTTTCCTAGGCCACGCGGGCTTTTATCGTCGATTCATCAAGGATTTTTCAAAGATCTCTCGACCTATTACACATCTTCTTGAAAAAGAGGCACATTTTATCTTTGACGAAGATTATGTACGAGCCTTTGAAATCCTTAAGAGGAAACTTACAGAAGCTCCCATTCTTGTTGCTCCCAATTGGAACCTCCCCTTTGAGCTCATGTGTGATGCTAGTGATTACGCTATTGGGGCCGTATTGGGGCAACGTCATGAAAAGCACTTCTTGCCTATTCACTATGTTAGCAAGACGATGACCGAGGCTCAACTTACATACACTTCAACGGAGAAGGAGTTCCTTGCCGTAGTGTATGCATTTGAGAAATTTCGACCTTATCTCGTCTTGACGAAATGCATAGTGTATACGGATCATTCGGCTATCAATTATCTCATGGCTAAACAAGATACAAAGCCGAGATTACTTCGTTGGATTCTCCTCCTTCAAGAATTTGATCACAAAATTGTTGACAAAAAAGGAGCCGAGAATCTAGCGGCCGATCATCTTTCTCGTTTGGAAGATCCTCACCAAAGTGTTTACGAGCCCAAGGAAATCACCGAAACATTTCCGCTCGAGACACTTGGTGTAGTGAATTCTAAGCTTGATTCTTCCAGCCCATGGTTTGCGGAAATCGCAAATTACCATGCGGGCAACTTCATCATCAAGGGTATGACGACTCAAGAAAAACGAAAATTCTTTCGTGACGTCAAGTTCTAGTTTTGGAACGCCCCTTACTTGTTTCAAACTTGTGCTGATCAAATTATCTGACGTTGTGTATGTGGCACTGAAGCTTCTAATATCCTTAGGGCTTGTCATGAGTGACCCACGGGTGGTCACCATGGTGCTAATCTCACGGTTAAAAAGGTGTTTGATGCCGGCTTCTTTTGGCCTACTATTTACCGAGATGCACAAGATCTTGTGAAGTCATGTGATTCATGCCAACGACAAGGAAAAGCCTCACAAAAAGATGAAATGCCACAAAACATCATCCAAGTGTGTGAGATCTTTGACGTTTGGGGCATCGACTTTATGGGGCCATTCCCATCATCTCGTGGTAATAAGTACATCCTTGTTGCGGTTGACTACCTATCTAAGTGGGTGGAAGCTAAGGCTTTGCCCACCAATGATGCTCGTGTGGTAGTCAAGTTTTTGAAAAGCTTGTTTTCTCGGTTTAGAACCCCTCGTGCGATCATAAGCGATCGTGGAACCCATTTTTGTAACGACCAATTCGAAAGGGTCCTAAGGAAATATAGGGTTACACATTGGCTTTCTACGGCTTATCACCCACAAACGAGTGGGCAAGTCGAGATTTCAAACCGAGCGTTGAAGAGAATCTTGGAGAGATCCGTAGGGGAAAACCGACAATCTTGGTCGGATAAGTTGGACGATGCTTTATGGGCTTTTAGGACCGCTCATAAGACACCCATTGGGTGCACTCCCTATAAGCTTGTGTATGGGAATAATTTTCATTTGCCAATTGAATTGGAACACAAGGCTTATTGGGCCCTAAAGCATTATAATGATGACATGGAGACCGCGGGAAAACACCGAAAAATGCAATTAAATGAACTGGATGAATTAAGGGATATTTCTTATGAAAATTCATTGATTTATAAAGAAAAGACTAAAAAGTTGCATGATTCTAAAATTAAAAACCGGGTTTTTAACATTGGGGATCAAGTTTTGCTTTTTAATTCTCGTTTGAAAATCTTTTCCGGAAAGGTGAAATCCCGTTGGTCCGGTCCATTCACCGTGACTCAAGTATTTCCATATGGGACAGTCGAGCTAGCTCAATATGATGGCCCCAATTTCAAAGTGAATGGACATAGGTTGAAGCACTACTTTGGCGGGGAAGTTCCATCCTTGAACTACCTCGACCAAATCACTTTCCCCAATGATAATTAGTATTGAGGGGATCGAGTCGAGCTCATGACTCGGTAATCAAAAACGAGGTGCCTCGTGGGGGAGTCCCATGCTTATCCTATGTACATATTATCGCTTTCTAATGTAGTAACGTGTGGGGATTTGTGCCCTTCCAACCTTTGTTCCATGGTTATTTGTGAATTGTGGATTTTAGATGATCATGATCTTCACGATTGGAGCCTCTCGTGTTCGTTTTATGGGAGCACTCGACCGTTTGCTTTGAAGACTTTCTCAATATCCATGATATATCCTTTGATGTTCTAACCTTAGTTTTTTAGCACACTTCATAAACGGCTTTAAATTTAACGGTTACACCCTTTCCATGCTATATTAGGCATTCGACTACGTCTCTAGTATGGGGTGTTTGCACCCCTAGACTCGAAATATTGAGGATAATGTTTAACTTTAGTATATGGGGTGAATAGATACTTGCCTTGCCAAACTTTCACGCTTTCCAAAGTTTATCTTTTTGTTTATCGTTTTGTTGCAAAATAAGGCTAAAAATGGCAAAAGTTTAAAATTTTTCTCATGTTTTATAAGTGTTTGAAGACACGAATGTAGGTTTTCCGATGGCGAGAATAAGAGTAATTTTTTACTCAACCGTGCGTGTTGAGCACTTAGCTTTGACTCCTTAACTTCACATTAGGCTAAGTCTCTTAAATGAGGACGAGAAATGATAGGGTTAATTATAAGTTACTATGCTAAACGTAGAATACTCGTATTCTTTCAAAGACTCATGTGTTCTCGTTGTTTGCTTATTCTCCCTTCGCATGTAAATATTTTTTGCTTAATAAATATTGACTTAGCGGTTTAGTTGGGATTTTTGGGTTTCTAGTCTTTTCTAGTAGCTTTCGTGTAATTAAATTGGAAAGACATTAAGGTATCGCCAGCGTCACGGTTTTGAAGTATTGGCACCCGAATAATCAAAAGCTTCACCCAATAATAAAATTTCAAGTGCTCACCTAAAACAAGCAAACAATTTGAAGCCCCACAAGGCCGATAAATCTATGCAAAATTTAAAGTGAATCAAGCCTTAACCTTTGAAGCTTTAAAGATCCAAAATTCGCCTTAGCGTGAGGATATACGTCTTTGGCTAATAAAACTACCGATGAGGTGGATAATAAAAGGCAAGGCAAGACCGAAATCATAATAAAAGCTTTTTAGCGAAGTTGAATAAAAGATGGAGGTAAACCAAAGATAATAAGGCTCTTCCGTTAGGGGGCGTATAAAAGTCTTGGTAATAAGTCTCATGCTCAAAACCGTTATAAAGCCGTGTTTATCGATCCTTCTTGTTGACTTAATTTTTTGACATCGTTGTCTATTAGAAGGGGTTATTGATTTGATGGTCTTGGTTACACCGTTAGGAGTCTATTTTTAGACCTAAATCTCTATTATCGCATAAGTCAAACAATGTATCCTCGTGAAATATTCAAGACATAATAAAATATAAGAGATACAACTTAGGAAAATGGGAGGATAAGTACGTGATTAGGGCATATGAGTAGTGTTAGCATTACTAACTTATAATGACAATGATCTCGTTGCACGCTTGGCATGGAATTGGGGTGAAAATCGAGGACGATGAAATTATTTCTAACGAAGCATTCACGTGTTCTTATTCTATGAACCTAAACGTCCCATTTTGCGATGAAAATCATACATTATGTCTAAAACGCAAGTAGTAGTAATAGTAGTAGTGTAGCTAGTTTATCATTCAATAAAGTCAATAAAATGAATTTTGGAGATGCTACGATACTTTATTCTAGCATAGCGTGAGGGCACGACAATGGTTTAGTATGGGGGAGTGATGAGACTGCTTTTATACATAGTCTCATCGTCCAAAGAGGGCTTAAAATACATTAATTATCATCAAAATACACATATATATGCTTGTGATTGTTTTTTGTGTATTTTAGGTACGGATATTGAGAAAATGACAAAAGATCACAAGAATCAAGCAAAAACGAACACGGGAAACGAAGCCGCACAATGAACCAAGCCCTAATGAAGAATTTCCCAAGAAAACCCTTGAAGATTTGAAGATTTATGAAGAAGGGTCCTCCAATATGGAATAATTGACACTTTATACCCTTGTATCTTCATAATTACAAGTTTGGTCCCTAAAGTTTGTCAATATTGCAAAAAGGGCCCTCCACTTTGAAGAATTGGCAATTTAAGTCCCTCAACAAAACTAAAATGTCAATATTATCCTCAAAGTCAAACATACTAAGAAGGACTCCAAGTTTCAATAATTACAAGTTTGGTCCTTTGAAAATATCAAAATTACCAAAAGGACCCTTGACTTTCAACATTTGGCAAGAATGGTCCCTCATAAATGAAGACTTGGCAATTTCAGTCCTCCAAAAAGTCAATTATACAAGTTAAGACCATAATCCATCAAGAAAATGTCAAATCAGTCCTTCAAGAATCACAAAATGGCAAGAAATACCCCTGAAAATACTTTGGAAAAGTATTTGGGCAAAAGTGTGAAAAATAAAACTTCATTAACAAAGGAAATGAAGAATGGACGGCTTTATTTTCAAGTGAAAGGTTTATTAAAGATAAGGGGTTAAATGTGGCCAGACAAGGAAGTTACATAGACCAGTAGTGGGGTGACACGTGCCCCACTACCACTCCACAACCAATCAAAATCCACCATTCCTCCACCTAAGCAATCCACTCATCCGGTTTATTAATTTCTTAATCCTTGGCGCCTTAAACACTTATTTAAATCTTAATCACTCCTTAAACAGATCAAAACCCTTGTTCATCATGTTCTTGACAAAATTGGGCTTTTGTTATTTACTCACAATTAAACCTTAATTCTTTCCAGAATTATGATTAAGGTTACACTTAACAAAACCCAACATTAATATTGGTCACCACATCATTCACGTGTCCACATGGGACCTCCCCTGCTACACCATTGAGCAAGAAGACAAGAAGAGGCCAGTCATCCAACAGCTCACAATCCAGCTTACATCTTAAGCTTATTTTCACCCTTTGATCAAGTTTTCACACTGCTAACTCATGCTACAAGCCAAATGCAGTCACATGATTCACAAAAGTTCAAACAAGACAAGGGCAAATTTGGAAGTTCAAGGCTAGGGTTTTTACTTATTTTTCAGCTTTCTAGTTCACAATTTAGCCTATATTAAGGCCTTAGGACCCTGCATTTACGTTTGCTTTTGGTTTTTCCTAGTTCACAAACTTGTAAATCCTACTTTCTGATTAATGAAATTGTGTTGAGTTTGATGAAGAAAGACCAAGGGCCATTTAATTTTAATCTTGTTTATGTTATATGTTAACTGAAATTGAACCTGAAAACGTTTTGTAAACCTTGTGTAAGAAATTACACATTGGACTAAAACTTGATATTTTGCTAAGTTTTCATGGTACATCTTGGAATTTTTGGGATATAAGCTGATCATAGCACCCTAATTGTGATATTAAGGTGTTGTGAAGCTCATATCTTGGGGATAATCAAGAGTGGGTACAAGAAGTTGCATTAATCAAGTTTATTTTCCAAAAAGGTCACCTTTCTGTTTTGATAATCTGCTTCTAACCTTGTTGAATCTTAGCAGGGTTGCTGTTGGAAGCTTGTGCTTGTTCTTGCTAGCACATAAGCTCTAACATTCGTGGGTGTGGATGTACATCCATGAGGTTTGTCTTAAAACCTTGAAAATCTGATAAATTTTGGATTTTGGTTGAATTTGTGCTCTACTTGTGTTCTTGTTGTTTTCTTGGCTTGAATCTGCTTAATCTTGCATGTTAATGTTGTTAGTATGCTAGATTAATCTTTTGGTAAACTGAATCACACTTATACTTGTTTAATTTTTGGATTGAAAAGATAAAGGGGTGTTTGGGATTAACTGTTTGAGTTCATAATTGGTTATTGTGTTGTTAGAAGGTTGTATTTGTGATTGTTATCTGATATATGCTTGGTTGAGAGTATTTTGCTGCAAGTTTGTAAGTTTGAAACCTCAATTCATACATTGTGCTATAACTAAGTGAGTTTGACTGATTTTGGCCTAAGATTTTGGTAAAACCTAGATTTTATGCATGCTTAGGGATAAAAGTTGCTTAAACATCATTTGTATAACCTATGTGATAGATTTGAGTGGTTGAATCTGGCTTGTTGGTCAATTGCATCAGCAAAGTATAAAAGTGCATGTGTTAGTGTTCATCAGTAACTTATGGTGATTGAAACTTGCTTAATACTTTGAATCATTGCATGAAACCTGTTTAGACTTGTTAATTTGAGTTTATAATAGCTTGTGTATGCATTTGGTTAAGTTTGGCTGGCTGAATATTGCTAAAAGTGCTTATTGAACCTAATTGCTTATTTGTTCATGTTTGTGTCATATCTGGTACTTAATTGATTAAACTGTATCAATTGGCTGTTGGTTGTTGTGATTTCTTTGTTGTGATTGACTCCTTATGATCCACTGATCAATTGGGTGCCTTTGTGAAACTTGAATCTTCAAAAAATTCACTAAAGACAAAAAAGTCAACAAGTCAAGCAGTGGAAAAAGTTTCCACTGCTCAACACCCAAAACTAGCCCCTGCTAGTACAAATTTTCAGTTTGCTTATCGATAAGCCATATTTGCTTATCCAGACCTGCAACAACTTATTTTTTGTGATAGATCTTCATTATTTGACCCATTTGATTGGACTGGAGCTTATTGGACTTTGACTTTGACTTTTTGCTAGAAAACCAACTTATTTGACTTTTTCATAAGTGCTTATTTGCTTTTTCCAGCTTATTGAGTCAGCTTATTTGAAAACTTTTTGTTTAATTAGCTTATTTAAGTCATTTAAAAGCTTTTGCAATTTGAATCAGCTCTTGGGATAGCCTAGAACTCAAAAACGACTATTTTGTCGTTTTCTGTAGATTGCTTTTTGCATTTTCAGGCTTATTTCTTTGTCTTATTTCAAATTTATCTTTACAGAAGTCTTAGTTAGCTCAAAAGAAACTTGTGTGTCTAATTTGAACTTATGGCATTAGCTTATAGCTTAATAGGCCAAAAATCCCATTAAGAATAAGCTGTTTGGTATAAGCTTGCTTATTTCACATTTTCAGCTTTTGGGCCTTTGGAAAAAGTTGTTTAAAATCAAATTTTGAGTCAAGTAGTGCTTTTGGGCTTATTTGGGCCACTTTTTCATTTTGGGCTCAATTTGACCCATTAAGGAGTCTGTTTTGGGTTTACCCCATTTTCTAGGCCCATTAAGGGTATTTAGGTAATTTCAAGTTCATTTCTGAGTTATATAGGTTAAAATTAGCTAGTTTGCAACTTTTTAGAGTTTTTTAGGATTTTTAGATTTTATTAATATTTTATTATTATTTTATTATTAAAAATTAAAAGTCTGATTTTCTAAGTTTTTATATTTTTCCTAGGTTCTAGACACTTAATTAGGAATTTTACAACTTTCCAAATATTTTTGGGGTCTTTTAATTATTTTCTAGAATTATTTTAAGTTTTTATAGCTTTTAATAGTTTTTAATTGTTTAAAAATAGTTTTTAGTGGTTTTAAAATTTTGAAAAATACTTTTTAGCTTAATTAGGTTATTTTAAAGGTTTACAAACTTTAAGATCTTGATTTGGACTTTTTTTAGTTAATATTGATTTTTAGGGCTTTAATTAGCATTAAAAAGTTAATATTTTATTATTTAAAAGGTTTTAGCAAGTTTGGATTTTTGTAAACCCTTAGAATATTTAGTGGATTTTTAGTGATTTTTAGTGATTTTTAGGAATTTTTAGGATAAATTTTCAAATTTGGTGCTTTTTACGGTTTTACGTGAACGACTCTTTCGTCTTAGTGTAAATCGTCATCGTAACCGTTATTCTCTTCTTATCCCCTTTCTATTTTCTCTCTCATAACAATATAATCACATCACTAATCATTTCATTACACACACAACAAGCCTCCTTGAGAACGATCCCCACTTTGGGTCATTTGTGCACGATTTACCTAAATCGTCGTACTTACCCTAATTTGCCTTCTTTTCCTAAAGAGTGGTAAAAACTCCAACATCAATTTTAATTTTATTTTTCATATGAGTGATTGGAGAAATATTTTCTTATGTTTATTTAGGTACTAATCATGCCTTCACAAACCAAAAGGATCATCAACTCACCAAACAATACATGCCAAACCTTTCCCAAACCTATGCTTCCCCTCAACTTCGAAATTCATTTCCATCCCTTTCTACTCGTTGTTTCCATGAGGGTAGAGTCGTTGACGAGGGAATAACGGGTTATGACTATATCCAATCTATGTTTGAGCTTTCGGGGTTTGATTGCTTGCTCAACATAGAAGAAGGTATTTACCCCTTGTTCCTTCTTAAATTCTTTAGCACCTACTCCATGCTTGAATACAATGGAGAAATCTTCATTCGTTTCGTGTTGAATGATCAATTGATTCAATACTCCCTTGAAAAATTTGGTGAAATTCTCGGTGTGCCATATGAAGGCACTTGTCGTTTTACGGATAAATGGAGACTTGATGCTCTCTTGGAATCCTACGATAAACCTCCAAATGACCTCACCGAAATTGATCTAGAGTTTCCTTAGGGAGAATGTATTTTGTCTTGGTGGAAACCGAGATCATATCCCGGCTTGTATGGTGCATATGTTGAGTTGCATCTTTACATCCACCAAGTACAATTTGGTATTCTATATCGCTCGACGAATAAATTATGCCCTTTCAAAGCCCAAAACAAACTTTCCCTATGCTATGCTTCTTACTCGCCTTTTCAAAAGGGTTGCTCATGACTTTCCCCACCTCGATCTTTCTCGCTTTCACCCGGTTCATCGGGTTATGTTGCCTATTCAAGAGATATATGCAAGAAAGACAAGAAGTGATCGAGGTTCGCAAAAATCCGATCATCAAGAGACGGATGATGAGGACACCTATATGCCAACAAGTGATGGTGATGGCATAGGTACTTGTTCTCACTTCAACTCTTCGAGTAATTCCCACCCATCCTCAAACTCATTCGTGGATGGACTTGAAGACTTAGCTCCCCCACCTCATTACTCCTCTAGTGAAGTACCGGAAGATCTCAACATGGAGCATCTCTATCGTGAAAATCTTAGGACTAGAGGTGGATTGCATGAACATCGGGTTGAGTCAAGGAAGGGATTCAAGTATTTGGGAAATATGATCAAGGGATTGGGCAAGAAGAGAAGGTGAAAGCTTTGAAGTATTTCAAAGAATACATGTTGGTAAACATGTAATGTTGAACAATTTGTTTTATTATTATCTTGGATGTGTATTAACTTATGCTACATGTTTGGATTGCTATTTATTTTAATCCTAAATGTTGTCTCTGCCATCATGTTTGTGATTTACATAGCTTTATGCATCCCTTATGATAATTAGCTTCTTAGATTTTGGTCAGTAGTTAAATTTGGCTTGTGAATCCTTTGGTAAAAATCTGGGTTAACCAAAATTTGGGATGTGAAATTTTTGAAAAACCTCTGGTCGCAGTTCCATATCGACCAGCGGCTCCTTATGGATAAGGAACCGTCGGTCCTAGATAAGGAACCGCCGCCACTGTGTCCGACAGAATCTTTTGCTTTACTCTATTTTCTTCAATCTGTGTAAACTTTGCATGATTCTTTGCAAAAACCTACACATTTCTTAAACTAGGTTACCTAAATTCATTATTCACCTAAAATGATTTTAACCCATTACTAGTTTGGATCATCCCCTCACCCATTTACACCCTCCTTGTTAGTCATGTTCTTCACACATCAAAACATCCTTCCCTAACCCTTAAACCACCCTTGTCAACCATGGTTTCTTCAAAAACTTCAAACACCCCAAGGAAAACGCTTAAGATTAGGATTAAGGTACCCAAGCCTAACTCCTCACCCTTTCACACACCCAAAAATGAGATGGTTCCAATCCTCATTTCCTCATCACCTTCACCACCCCTTGCACCATGCAAGACAACCTCTACCCATGGTACTAACCACTCCATTGGTTCTACCTCCTCTTCATTCCACTCAAGAATGAATGAGCTCTCTTCACCCTTCACTCCAAGTGAACCCTTGGATGTGACTACACAACCTCAACCAATCCAAAGCATTCCTTTTGTGAATGACTTTGATGACACCTTGGTGACTTCACCATTTACCCCTCCTAACTCACCCATTTCACCAACCTTGGAGAACATACCTCCACACTCACCCATTTCTCCTTTGGGGAACATGCCTCCTCTCTCACCCACATCACCCTTGGAGAACATGCCTCCTCCACCTCCACCTCCACCACACTCAAACATTCCAATTTTGGGTGTCCCACTTTCCCTCCTCTTGGGTGATCCTTACTATGTGTTTCAAGAGACTCATGGTCCTAATTGTCCATGTTGCCTCTACAACCACTACATCATCCATAACCTTAGGATGGAGATGTTTGGACTACATAGGAGGTTACAAGAGTTATTGCTTGCCTTGTTCTCCATGCCTCCTCCTAGGAGATGAATGATGAGTTTTCTAAAAAATGGTTTTCAACAAAACCAAGCCAAAGAAGACTACTCATCTAGATTTAATGTTGAGCTAGCTTTGTATTAGTTAGTTTTTTCATTTGTCATTGTATTTGCTTCCTTCATGAGTGTTTCATGAAGTTGATCTATGGATTTATCTTTATGTGTTTCTATCCTTATGTGCACATTAATCAACTTTAATTTGAAATTAAAATTGAACCTAAATCTATCACAACCTCTAAAAACTTGACTAAAAATGGTTCAAAATGATATCTAAATATTTTGTCACCCTTTGTCAAGACATTCTTTGTGAATGTGTTGCTTTTATGCAACCCTAGCATAATTTAGTGTTAATAGAGGTAAAATTCCAAGATTTGCAACTTTTTTGAAAAAGTCTTAGTTTTTCTCAAAACCCTGGAAAAACTTGGTTTCAAGTCCACTGCATGCGGCTCCTTAAAGTCGTGCGGTTCCTTAAGTGATAAGGAACCGCCGGTCCCTATAAGGTACCGCGGACAGCAACTGGCTTTTGACTCGTTTTTGGTCAAAAAAATTTAAAACCCTATACCCTGTCAAGATTACTTGTTTACTCAATTTGGCTAAACATTCCTTGACACTTCACATTTTGTATTCAAATTCTTACCTTGATTACATTCTACTTATACCCTAACCTTGAGATTTCATTCTCACACCTTCCCAAACTTGAGAATTCATTCTCACACTTATCTAACCTTGAGATTTCATTCTCACACCTTCCCAACCTTGAGATTTCATTCTCACACCTTCACAATGCCTAACTCCTCCATTCATAACCTTGAAATTTCTTTGTCACAACCCCACTCACCCAAAGCTTCCTCATCCAAGCTTTCAAAGTAATCGAAAATCTCGGTTCGACCTATTTGGATTAAGAAGAATGAACCATCTTCTTCCAAACTACCCAAAAACCCTACCTTCTCTCCAATCAAGTATTGGAATGAGACTTATACCATTAACCCCATCACCAGAGCAAAAGAAAATGTTCCCCCACCTCCACAATCCTTCAACACCCCTTAACTCAATGACCTTTCAACCTTCCCAAACCTCACAAGGCATTGTGAAAACATTTCCTACCTTGTTACCCCACCACCACCAAACCCTAGGTTTGATGCCCTACCCCCATCAACCGATTTTGTGTTGCATCATGGATCCTCGTGTGCTTGTTGTCGATTTCAACAAATTGAACTTGCTCATGTATATGAGAAGTTAAATTTCCTTGAATTCCTCCTCACTCGACCTCCTCTTCAAGTTTTCGTTCCGGTGGACAAAACTTCAAATGATGCATCGTCGTCTTATTTTTCCAACTAAAGGACTAACTACTCTTAGAGTCTTTATTACTTTAGTTGTTTTAGAGTCTTTTATTTTTTTAAGCAATCTTGGAACATTATCACTATTGGAATAGCTTATGCTTTATGGTTTATTTTCCATATTTTTTGCTTTAGATACTCATATTGTGTGTATGACTATCTACCTTGTTGTGTCTTTTCTTTTATGTAACCTTTGTGTTGTTTGTGTGTTATTTCCTTAGTTCTCTTTTGAGTTGATCATGGTTAACTTTTACAATTGCTTATGGGTGATAACATCAATTCTAAACTTTAACCCCTTGACAAGTTTATCATCTTCATTGGATTGAAGTTTGATTTTGTCAATTACCTTTTTGGACATACTTAGCAAAATACTTGCTTCTAATTTGAGATTTCTTCTCTTTCTCCCTCTCAAATTACTTAGTAGGTAGTGATCATATATACATTGGTGTTTCTTTTCTTTCTACTAACCTTTGTGTAGCATGTCACCTTAGCTCACATACTTGGTGCCCTAAGCAAGGGGGAGCAACCACCAAGGGGGAGCTACTAGCAAAGTCCGGTTTTCTTCTAAGACTTGTGCTAACCTTTTTGCTACGACAAAGGGGGAGAAATGATAGTGATAAACTTGTTAATAATTCGATATTTTGTGTTTCTACGTAAATGAGTTTATCGTTTGTCGTAATCAAAAAGGGAGAGATTGTTAATGCAAGTGATGCCTAAAAACATTATTTGTGTTAACTAATCTTTCTTACTTTTTATCACAACAAACTATAAAACACATTTAGTGTAAAACACAAAACGAATTATTTAACTAACACTATCATCAAGGTAATAATAATATCACTAACCTTTCTTAATCATACTTAGTGATCATCAAAATGATTATCCTTAAAACTCACTTTTGTTAATATGACAAAAGACTTTTTAATAAACTTTCTTTTTTAAAAATGTTTTATTAAAATGGAAAATGAAAATTTGAAAATAGCATATTCCATATGCTATTAGAATATCCTTTGAAGGCTTAAAATACCTCAGATATTCTCACCCCACTAGAAGACAAAAAACGGAGCGTAGTCTACGGGCGGAACCTTAAGTAGCTAGGCGGTTCCCTAGCGATAAGGAACCGCCAGGCTAGATAAGGTACCGCGCCCAAATAGCCGTTATATAGCCGTTATACTTTGTCTCCTTTAAATAGTGGATCAAATCTCATTTTCCAATAAGCCTCTTGGACGTTTTTCTCAGCCCCCTTTCTCTTTTCTATAGCATAATCATCAGTAAATGATCACTTAAAGTGTTAAGGATGTTTACATATGATTATCCTCTTGATCCCCTCCTTTACCTTGTCCAATGAGAAGATCACTCACTCACTAGTGTTGTGATAAAGATGAATCCATGAGCTAGTCATATTCATCATGATACCCTTTTTGTTTTAAGTTAATCCATTGTATTTATGAATACTTGGACTAGTTGTGTTCATCCAAGTTATTTGTGAATACTTGGATTTGTTGTGTACATCCATTGCATATGTGTTTGCTTGGATTTGTGTTGTGTAGATCCAAGCTACATGTGTGTACTTGGATATGTCTAGTTGAGTTGTAATAGATTTGTGTAGTAGTTCTCACTAAACTATAAAGTGACGTGGTTGTGTCTTGTGAGTTCTCACTAAACTTATAAGTGATTAGTAGTTGTGTTGTGTGAAGTTCTCACTTAGCTTCAAAGTGAAGAGCCGTGAAGATTGGTTCTAACTTTGGATTAGAACTCGACATCTTGCCTTGTGTCGTAAAATGGTGAAGTAGGCAACGTCGTGAAGATTGGTTCTACCTTAAGATTAGAACTCGACATATAGCCTTGTGTCGTTAAATTGTGAAGTAGGCAAGGTTGTGTAGATTGGTCCTAGCTAAAGATTAGGTCTCGACATTTAGCTTAGTGTCGGAAAATAATGTAAGCGATGATGTAAGGTTCTCTCCGCCAAGAAGGGAGCTTGTGGATATAGAGGAAATCTCGAGTAGGTGTACTCGAGGAGTGGAGTAGAAACGAGGATAGAGCCTCGTTATCGAACCACTATAAATCTTGGTGTCTTCCCACTAGGTTGTCTCCTTCCATACTCTTTACTTATTTCATTATCATTACACTTACCTATTATCTTTACTAGTGCATTTGAATTGAACCTAATCATTATGCAACTTCGCTTCAAGCAAAAGATAGTTTTGATACAAACCAAATTGAAAGTAATTTTAATTTGGTTGCCACTCGAAGAGAAACTATTCAACCCCCTCCCCCCCCCCCCTTCTAGTTTCTACAATCTCCATGTCTAGTCGCTCCAAGTCTCTAATGATTTCCTCTTTTATCTCAATGCCGTTGATCATTTCGGACTTTCTGCTAAGTGCATCTGCCACTACATTCGCCTTGTCGGGGTGATACTGCAGATTAATGTCATAATCCTTCAATAGCTCTAACCATCTCCTCTGTCT
Source organism: Glebionis coronaria (assembly GCA_025667525.1). Classification (NCBI taxonomy): domain Eukaryota; kingdom Viridiplantae; phylum Streptophyta; class Magnoliopsida; order Asterales; family Asteraceae; genus Glebionis; species Glebionis coronaria. The sequence continues at coordinate 627,142,226 of CM046874.1, read as the reverse complement.
CATGTTCAATTCACGCTGAGTGAAGATATACTTCAAGCTCTTGTGGTCCGTGAAAATGTCACATGATTCTCCATACAAGTAGTGCCTCCATATCTTCAATGCAAACACGACTGTTGCAAGTTCCAAGTCATGCGTAGGGTAGTTTTCCTCATAAGGCTTAAGCTGCCGTGAAGCGTACGCGATCACTTTCCTATGTTGCATGAGAACACAGCCAAGTCCCTTCCCTGATGCATCACTATAGATCTGAAATCCACCCGTACCAGATGGGAGAGTAAGAATCGGTGCAGATACTAACTTCTGCTTTAGGTATTCAAAGCTCTTCTCTCGTTCTTCAGTCTAGACGAATTTCTCCCCTTTCCACGTCAGTTTGGTCAATGGTAGTGCTAAACGGGAAAAGTTTTCCATGAACCTACGGTAATAACCAGCTAAGCCTAGGAAACTGCAGACTTCAGTCGCTGATGTCGGCCTCGGCCACTTGGTAATAGCCTCAACCTTCGCTGGATCCATAGTGATTCCTTTTGCTGACACAATGTGACCTTAGAATGCCACCTTGTCTAACCAGAACTCACACTTGGAGAACTTAGCATACAGCTGCTTCTGGCGAAGAATCTGTAGCACTGTACGAAGATGGTCTTCGTGTTCCTCCTTGGACTTAGAGAAAATCAGGATGTCGTCAATGAAGACATTAACAAACTTATCTAGAAATTCATAGAAGATTCTGTTTATCAAATCCATGAACACTGCTGGAGCATTGGTAAGGCCAAATGGCATGACTACAAATTAGTAGTGGCCATAGCGTGTACGAAAAGCAGTCTTGGCAATGTCCTGCTCTTTAACCCGTAGCTGATGATAGATTGACCTTAGATCAATCTTGGAGAAATGTTTGGCCCCTTGGAGTTGGTTAAACAGATCGTCTATACATGGTAGTAGATACCTATTCCTGATGGTAATCTTGTTGAGCTCGCGATAGTCTATGCAAAGACGCATACTGTCGTCCTTCTTCTTCACGAATAAGACCGGTGCGCCCTATGGAGATGCGCTCGGTCGAATAAAGCCTCATTCCAGAAGTTCTTGCAATTGATCCTTCAGCTCCTTTAACTCTATGCGAGCTATCCGATAAGGAGCCTTGGAAATCGGCTCAGCTCCTGGGATGAGCTTGATATTAAATTCTACTTCACGTGCAGGTGGTATGCCCGGAAGTTCTTCTGGAAACACATCTGGAAATTCTGACACTATCGGCTGATCCTGAATTAATGGGGATTCAGCATCCATGTCATGAACAGTAGCTAGATAACCCTCGCAACCATGTGAAAGTAGTGCACGTGCTTGTAGGGTTGATATGATTTGTACAGACCTGCCGGGTACGAACCCGTTATAAATGTACTCTGGCGCATTAACATCACCGAAGATGACTCGATATGAATGGAAGTCTATGGTAGCATGATGCTTGGATAGCCAATCCATGCCCAAAATCATGTCAAAATCATTCATGTCCAGCGAAAGTGCGTCAACAGGACGAACCTTGTCATCAAACTCTAGGGGAAGGCTCTTGTACACATGGGTTATGCGTACAGAGTCTCTCAAAGGCGTGTAGATACTCAGTATATTCTCTAGTTGCATGGGGAGTATCCTAACATTCTTGGCATAAGCAGTAGAAATGACCGAGTGAGTAGCACCCGTATCAAACAAAACACATGCAGCTTGACCATACATATACAAGATTCTAGTAATGGTACCTGTAGACTTGTTGGCCTGATCACGAGATGTCGTGTAAACGCGTCCACTAGTAGGAGGCGGCTTGGTATCAGCATGTCCCGATGTACCCTCCATCTCGCCCTTGCGAGAATCCTTCATGCGGTGGCCAGGAAGACCACAATTGTAGCATGCGTTGCTGTTGCGGCGACATGGCCCTGGGTGCCTACGGTGGCAAGTAGAGCAAAGAGGATGAGTATATCCTCCAACAAGTGTCCTGACTGGCTGAGAACATGATAAAACACTATACATGAGACATGATAATAGGGTACAAAGGACAATGCGGATAATCATAAGATTAAATACCAGTAATAGCTGGACGGTTAGGCTGTGAACCTCTCTGGTTCTGGTCCCTTCTGTTACCATGATTCCTGGTAGAAGATTTGCTAATGTGTCAGAATTAAGAGTTATAACATGTAATCATAAGAAAATGAGTAAGTATAAGGACCTGCTGCTGTTGGAGTGTCCAACGTTGTTATGGTAATTATCATTACCGCCACGCCTATCCGTAGCAGAACGGTCGTGAGTCTGACAGTTTCCCTTGGGCTGATTACGCTGTTGCTGAGTAGCCGGCTGAGACCGGTCCCCAGTCTTCTGCCTGGAAGATACATTTCAAGGATATGAAGTACTGACATATACGGAAACAATACGGATTGGTCACCGGTTGAATACAAATATTTACCTCTTATCGGGTCTCTCTGCTTCCCCGAACTCATCTCTTTCCTGCAGCATCTCTAGCTTACGTGCTCCATCGGCCACCCATGTTACCGTGTCTAACGGAGCACTTTCTAAGTTATTGGCAATCATTGGAGAAAGGGCCAATGAAAATGTTGTGCCTGCTCTTCAGTGGTGCCCGCGGCTACTCTCAGGACACCAGCGAACCGAAGGAAACGCTGCATGAAATCATTATTGTTTTCCTTAGGTCGCTGCCTAATAGTGTAGTATTCTCTCATGAGCCTATTCCTTCCTTCCGTGGGGAAGATGTGAGGTGGGGGAGGATAGTTGTCGTTCTGGTGAAGGATGTCTTGCAAGTCTGCATTGGCAGCTGCAACCATCTCCCGGATATTGTGTGTGTTTGCCATCTGACAGTATAACATACAATACATGATTAAACTTATTAAAACATAAACTATATACATGAAAAAAAAAATTATACCAATAAATCATGAGAAAAATTTTATGCAGGAAAACTAGTACATGAATGCATGATGCAGTTCTATGAAAACTTTTGTATGTACGAGAGTAACGCCTATGGTCAATTCACTCGAAACAAAAGACATGGCAAGGGGACGCCTATGGGTCGGTCCCAAATTTAAAAGTTTCGATAAAACACATGCGACTAAATTGGGCCGGTCCTGTACTAACCATTACTTAGTCATAAACCTGCGACAATGACATATATATGTATGCATGAAAATGATGAATGCATGAAAACTGATTGTCAGTTCTAGGAAGACCATAGTGACTACCTACTAATCACAGGTCGTGTTTTGAGAGCCTACAGGTCGAAGCCTTGGCTCTGATACCATAATTGTAACACCCCATTTTGATAAATGGAATGTCACGCGTGATTATGGCGTGTCATCAAAGCATACAAGGATAAATGTCTAAACATTACATGACCATAAAGGAAATACCGGAATCAAACATCGGTAGTCCATAAGTAGAACTCATCACACACAAACATAAGTAATTTAAATGAAAGGACTACACAATGTCCATGGAAATGAGTATCAAAGTATAAATAAATGCATAAAGTAAAGAAGGCTAGAAAGCATCCAATCCATATGCACGTACGCTTAAAATCTACGAGCGTCCCTGAGTACCTGCCGTTTTTGGAACATGAAAAGGAAAACGGCTGAGCATAACGCTCAGTGCACGAATATACAAGTAAAGCATGAATAATATAAGCATATAAACATGAAGCAGTGGAAAAGACTAAGTCCTGAATAACTTGGTTATATCTTAGTAAAACTGGTTTTATAGTTTGAAAAGCCTTATGTTTATCTTGTAAAACTGTTTAACATAATTACCATTAGCCAATATAGGTCATGAAATATCAACGTGCATGAATACTTGGAGGGGTGATCTCGTCATGCAAATTAGAGGGGTTGCCTCTAATTTAATATATTGGTTTTGGGTAGGAGGGATCAGCTCCTTGTGAAGGATGCAAGGCACACACCACATTCACACAGAATAATCTGCTGAAAACATGTAAACCAGGATGCACCCATACGCCCCACCTGATAATATAATATGGCCAAAAGCTGAAAGGGACGCCACGAGCTATCACTCTGCCGTGGTGAAGTATAACACTGGTGCCTCCAGTGTTACGGTTATGGTACCTCCATAACTAGGTGAAATTGGTCATGCATGTATATGGATTTAGGCATTCTAATTAAACATAAGCAATTCAAAAACATATAAAACATATACTGGGGAAAACAGTTGGCTGCATACGGGAAATCCTAATAAGGAAGAATGTCCATACTGAAAGGACGGAGAATCCGTACCTTGTGTCCAGTGAACGAATAAGACGAACGAAAGAGAGTCCTACTTCGGTATCACTAATGCTACATAAATACATACGTGTATAAGTATCTGATTACTGAGTACATAACTGGTTTTATAACATGTCTTATTTTGTTTTATATGTTCATGTCATGTTTTACTGATTAAGCTTTATACTGTGTTTATCATGTATTTTGTCTATTCTGTTTAAGTATTACTTGTATTTCATGTATTATTATACTTGTTGTGTAATAATAAGCAACTTTCTAAAAATAGCAGGTTTCCTAAAATAGAAAGTTTCCAAAAATAGATTTACTACTTAAAATAGATAAGTTTCTAAAATAGAAAGTTTCCATAATTAGATATAAGCTGGATAATTAAGCTAATTATATAAGATTAAGTGTTTACTGATTAATATTCTAAGTCACGTAATTAAATAGTATAGTTTATTAATTACTTCATGTAAATTAAATAAACTATAGGTTATAGTATTTAATTAAATATAACATGGTCTAATTAAATTACAGTAAAAATACTTAGTTCAAAACATGTATTATTATCTATTAATAATATAACCTAAGTCATGTAAATTAATTAATTTTAAGTCATGATTTTAATAATTAATTAACTATATAGTCTAATTAAATGGAACTTACTTAGGTTAAAAAATTCATGTATTAATAATCAAATTAACAATTAAGTCATGTAAATTAAATTAATCATGTTCATATTGTAATTAATTTAATTTAAGTCTTGTAAAAAAAATATAACTTGTAAAAATAATTAACCTTGTAAAAAATCACTCATGAACCGAACCGTGTTTTAAATCTAAACATGTGTGAACCGGACCCGTGTTTTAACCCGTGAACCGGCAACAAACACACCCTTGGTCAACTAGCCTCCGGCTAGCCAAGGGTTCACACCGGCTAGCCGGTGTTCCCCTTACTGCCGTGGCCCACCCGAGCACCACCACGCCCCGACCGAGGTCGGGGTCTCCCTTTCTTGCTGCTGCCGAGACAACAAGACACCAAACCGAGACCTTGAGGTCTCGGTGGTGCGAATCAAAACCAAGCCGAGACCCCCTTTGGGGATCGGTTCCTTGCGTTGGCCACAAACAAACACCCTTAAACCCTTAATTAATTTTTACCCCATGATTAATTACATGTGTATACTTTTTTTTTAATTTGTTATTAAAAACATTCATGATTTTATGTGATTAGTAAATCAAAACATAAAAGAAAAGAGGTTTAGGGTTATACCGATCACGTGAATCAAGGAGGATGAACACACCACGATCCTTGTAATAAATCGAACAAAAAAAATCAGCCAAACCCCCGTTTGGTGTGTGTAGAACCCGGCGGCCAAAGGAGAACCAAAAGGAAGAAAAAGATTTTTAGGGTTTCTTGTTTTTCCTAAATTTGTTTTATTATGAAAATAACTTTTCCTTTAATTTCATGTTTAGTAAATTTGCATGGGCTTGGCCCTTTGGTCTTGTTCTGTCCGCGGGTAAGGGGCCCACATATGGGTAACCCAAACATAATCCGTGTCTAACTAATAAGTGTGTTCTCGTGTTCGTGTTTTACGTGATTTAATTAGTTATCATTCGTGACTTAATATATTTATTCGTGACCGTAATAAATATAAATACATACATAATACTAAGCTCGTGATTAATTTACGTTCATGATTTCATGTTCGTATGTCCGTGATTCTAATTACTATTGGAATAATTATCGCGTGTTAATACGTAATAAATACTTATCGTGTTATAACACGTACGTAATACTTGTAATTTTTGTTCGTGAAACGTAAATGTGCTATAAAAGGAAAGTTCTAATCATGTAGGTACGATCGTAAGGGTACTATTCATGGTAAAAGCATGCGAGTTTTACAATAATATCAGATCTATGATGCATTTTAACTTTTGAAAAGTATTTTTACGAAACCCGAGCCTCGTTAATATTTTCAAATTTTACTCATAGTCATTTTCTACCCTTCAATCAATTAAATTGCTTTTAAGTCCAAACATTTCAAAGTTGGCAAGTTAGGTCCCCCCACCTACCACTATATAAATATTTACTTTCACAAAAACACACACACATAAGTTTTATAAAATTCAAACATCACCTCTCTCCCCTCCTCCTTCTTGCCGTGAGACCACACACCAAAACCATCAAAGACCATCAATTTTTATCTTGTTTTGACAAAAACTAAACCAAGACCCTATCTATAAATTTAAAGGTGATCCTATTGGTATATATTTTTTACACATGCATCAAGTTTCTAAGTTTTTTATGATTTTATGGTTGGTATGAGTTTTGATAATCCTACATGTGATGATCATGATAATGTCACCATGTTTCGATGATAAAAAGATTAAGTTTTTGATTTTGATTTTTGTTTATGTTACATGCAAGTGTTAAGATTGATAAGGGATACTATAAGATGTTAGTATTGGTAGAAAAATGGGTAATTGGTGTTGAAAAAGTGATTAGGTATGATTTTTAATGAGGTAGTTTAGGGCAGTAAGTTTGAGGCTGATTTTCGATGTCTTAAGCTTGAATTATTGTTGTACAAATGAGATAGTGTCGTAGATATTTTCATTACCTTCGTTGATATAAATTTGAGCTTCTAACTCAAAACGAGGAAGAAGTTACGCTAGTTGATTATTCGTGTACCGGGAGGCGAGTATCGACACAATCCGAATTTGTCGTTGATATTTGGATCGAATCTCGGGGACTATAAAATGCGTTTTACAAATGGTCAAGGGCTTTTCTCATGCCCTAAACTTAGCATTTTTAGTCAATTTTCAAAGTCAATGGTCTATTTTTCTAATGGTAAAGGTTAGGTTGGTCAAAATGGTTTCACGAGTCAAGTGTACAAATCTGTCCAGTTTTTCAAGTCTAGAAATGTGTTGAGCAGGTGGTTCTAAAATGTAAATCATTGAATGAAATTTAAAATGAGTTTTATTCAGGTTATGATTGAGTTTTTCACCAAGTTTCATAAATATCCGAGTTGTCTTAATAAGGTAAATGAGCTTGTACATTTGGTATGTGCCGGAATATTTTTGTTATCGAGAAATTCTTAATAAAGTTACCATATAAAAGGGTATTGTAGTACCACTTGCATCATTGTTCTTTCGGGTTTGTCATGGTTTTGTAATGTTGAGTTTTATATTATTAAGTATGGTTTATACTTGAGTTAATTATTAATAAAATGTGCGCCTTATTTGGTAGGTTGCAGCTTTCGTATTTATCGGGCAACCATATCGTCGGCGATCGTCTTACTGCTACTTTTCTACTCAGCTTCTGAGTTCAATGATTCACTTACCTCATGGCTAAGGTGATTTCATAGACCCTTTTTACTTGCACATTGTTTCTAAACGTCGGGTGAGATTTTACATGGTGGTACACATCCATTTAAAAATTGTATGTTATCCAGAACTTGTATGCTATCCAGGACTTGTATGCTTTCCAACAATTTTCATTGATATTATTGCTTTTAGTCTATAGCCCTTAAGTTTCTTCTCTTTATCATGAACCGTTAATTTACTTGTGTTGCTAAGCGCGAATGTTGTGGGTGAATCCATCGGGACTGACAATCCCCGTCCTATGTTGCGGTTGTTTAACCATTGACACATTACATTTGATTTGTTACTTGAGTATTTGGGCTGAATACTCACTAGAGGAACTTACATTGAGTTAAGCTTCGGTTCATGAACTGAGTAGAAATAATAATGGTTTCGTACTATGGTTAATGTACATAACCATTTTCCCTATTTCTTGTTTACAAATGAATGCTAGTGTTCCACACTTTTACTTCTAAACCTATGAATATCACTCAACTTTATGTTGACGATTTTACATGTTTAATCTCAGGTATTAATACTTAGCTTTGCTTGGATGGGAACCCGTAAGATATTATCGCAGCTTGGAGATTTCTGTGTATATTTAAAGTTTGGTTTTGGTAAAAATTGTTAGAAGTTTATTATATATTCTTGATAAGTATATGTTACAAAACCATAATTGAATAATAGATTTTCAACTTATAAAACTCTGGGACCTTTGTTTAAAAACTCTGATTTATATGATGTGATGTATATGTTTTTATTACGTCAACTTTGTGTCAATAGTATTTCATTGTTTCTTGTACCATGACGTGGAACCCCCTTGCTTCCTACGTGTTTCTTGCCTGATTTTGGGGGTCTCACAGATTGGTATCCGAGCGATGGTTATAGAGAACCGAGTCGTTTTTTAAAACTTAGTATATAACCGAAAGTTCAAATATTTCATGTTTCTAAGTTGTTCCATATCTGCGCGGGATACTCTCTAATCCTTATTATTTAATTTTAGTTATCGTTTTAGTATTTCATCACTTGATTATATTTTGAAATATTACATTACTCTAATGACGATAATTACTAACTCTTTTCAAAGCCTTTGTGCTTCATGAATTATCATTGAATATTACTTGATTACATATGCTCTAACTGCATTTCTTGAGTTCTTGTTCTTGTGAATTGATCTTGTTACAATAATTTGATAATTTTATGACATTTCATGCTTGTATTCGGAGCGCGTATGCTGCCGACCTTTCATACTCAATTTTCAGAGTGCTATTGCTATTTCATTTATGCATGATACGACTGACCTCACATACTCGTTCGTTTGGGACCCTTTTTTTTCTCGACTCACTGTTACATGTTGTCGTATTCTCGTGATGCCATTGTTCGGGATTAAATAAGTGTTGTTTTTAATGAAACTTCTGATTTTCATTTTACTACCGTGCGTGTTACCTTTATTGTTTAACTCTTTTAAGATATCTATTTAGATATCCAAATTGTTATCCGACCATTCGTGATTGGATGTCTAGTCTATACAACATTATGTAGCTCAATGATTCTCTGAAAGGACTAAAGGATATCGTGTGAGTCACACATCTCGAAGCATTCCTTGAATCCGTGTTAAATAATATCGTGAGTTTTCATAACCTTGATTGAACTCTACGTCACCGTTTTACACGACACTCGAATATAGATTAATTATTGCTTCATTGATCATTCTACGTTTCGACTTTGAATTACAATGTCCGTTTGTACCTTGAAAACACCATCGTCATCTTGTAATTCATCCTCTATTATGTAGTGATTGTTCGGAAAATGATTCTATTTCTATAAACTTGTATCCTCCCCTTTCATTAAACCTCCTTGCTCCAAGAGTGCGACTTGTTAATGTTCCATTTCTTTCTCGGTATGTGTTGTGATTTTAGCAAATCACACCACCAAGAGACCTTCCTGCATTGCATCTTGAAATATAAGACATGTGTGTACATAAATTCCGGGTAGTTATGAAGTTTGATTAAAAGTTCAAGGTGTGTCGAAAAATATACTTTCTGCAGAAAATTTACAGGTAATTTAATGGTGTCGAGAAAATATTTTTATAAAGTTCAGACTTAAAAATATGTTTATACTTGTTGAGACGTTCGTTTAGGATATAAAATTCGACCCGAAAATCTTTAAAAAACGTGCAAGTTATTCCATTTGAAATTGTAAAATTTAAGAACTTATTTCTGCGTATTTCTAAAACATCACTTTGTTGACAGATTTGATGCAAGGGCATTTTTGTCCATTTTTTATCTGTTTCAAGTCTCGAGTAAAACTAGAAAGTTGTTCAAAACATCGTTTTACACCAAATTGCTGTAGACTCCGAGTCTTAAAAATATCATTTAGCGAGTCAATTGGTCTGGTCAGACCCCAAAAGTCAAACTTAAAAGTCAAAGCTAATAAAATTTAAAAATATGGTTTGAAGCGTTTTTGAGTTCGTTTGAACTCGTAAAACATTAACAAATGAGATTTTACAACTACCAAACGTTGATTGCATTTGAAGACGTTTAAAGATAGAAATTTTTTGGGTTAGTTGTATTATTCAAAAACTGATATTCTAGCTTTCTTAAAAGCATATTTATGTCAAATAAATTACGATGTGAGCGCATATGGATTTCCTTTACCTGCTATTTTATACATGACTAAATTGTCATTATATATTATGTTTCTTTTCTTCTAACGTAACACTGATTTGGGTCGAGGTTTGAAGTTCCTGTTTTCACATCGTTCGTTATTATCTTGACACCTGTCTCATGACGATTCTGGCTAAACCTTTTGAAACTTTATCAACTTGTATCCATTTCATTGATTGTCCTGAACAACTCTTTATTACCCTCATGTAACCCACTCGTTATTTTGTAAGCTATATCATGTCACCATATGAATTTAAACTGGTATTGTTTGCGAATCATTTTATAAAATGTTCCACTTGGGCCTTATTAAATACTTGAATGTTACCTTATAAAATTAATTTATATTAATTTTACAAGTACTTTCACAAATTGTTCAACAATTGGTCTTGAAAAAAATTCTTGTAACAATAAAATTGTTGATTTAAACATCTAGCCAATTAGTTACTGACGAAAAGATTCATAAATTATTATGATTCCTGTTTTTACAAATGGCATTATATACATATTTTAAATCATATGACATGTAATACTGGTTTGAAGAAGCTGAGCATCGCATTGCTAGTCCTAAATTATGCATGTCCTGCTCACCTATGAGTAATTTAGAAGGAACCATGCGAGGCCGAATAGTAGTCACCTTAAATATTTGGCCAAGAACCAACTTTTTAATTATGTTTCTTAAAATGATAGATAAAATAAAGTTTTAAAAACTTTTACATCGTATGCGAGTAGCACCAGTTCGCGACATACACATATGAACCCTTATCTTTTCTTGAACAAAGTACATGCCTCAAACACATATTTCCTTACTCAACGATCTTTCTTTTACTTGTTACCTCATCTTCCTTCGTGATATAATTCTCGTTACCACTTGTCTAATTTCTTAGCATTGATACCAGACTTGAAAGTTTCAACATTTTTATGCTTCTACATCGATTGACTTTCTCTATCTATTTTGGACCTTCGAAACGTCTCTGGACGCGAATAGTGATTTATGACTAGAAGTGAACAATAATTTTGTGTATTTGTCATGATGTGTGTTAGACTGTATCATATTTAAATTCATTCGTGTAAACCATATGATGATTTAACCTCTTATTGCTAATGTTGTTCATCTTACAGGAATTACTCTCAGGTGACTTCTTAAGAATTTTCTTTGATTCGAAAATTTGTTGTATGGATTTTCTCTTTCGATCGTGTATCGACCATCGAGAACTTAATAATCCGTTGTTGGTGACGCCAACCACACTCGTGAATTAATCTTGCTAAATCCTTTGTTTCTTATTGTCCTTATCATCAATGCATTTATTCAATCATGTTCATTAAGAAATTTTTACGAATTACGTTTATCCTCTCGTGTTATTGCTTACATGCTAATTGTTGATTATTATTCGTTTCATACTCGTTTGCTATATTGTCACCTTTTGATATCCGAACATGTCACATGTATATCATTTGATGCATTAAACACCTTCTGGATTTCTAAAAAGTATTCTAAATTTTTAAGAACGTTTTACACATTTTATCAAGTGGTTAAATTACCAAAATACCGGTTTCAAGTTTAATGTCGGATCTATACATCGTCTTTGATAGATTTATAACTAGTGTTTAAAAGGATGGCATGATTTATCTTCTAAAGTATTTGATTATATCATACTTTACTTTCAGTCTAATGAAATTATCAATTTAATTTATAATTTCTAACAATGATTATAAATAATTTGGAAATTTGATTTTCTCTAAATGGTAACAGTAAACTTGAGTCTTTGACAATAATTTTATACAGTCATCCAAAAGTTCTTAAGCCGATCAAGATACCTATTTTGAACTGTTCTACTTTTTGGCTTTGAAACCCTGATCAAGAAAAAGATATAGCAACTGCTTACTCACTAAATATATATAGTTTGATTTCAAATCACTAAGCCTTGTAAAATTTTCTTTTAACCAAGAAAATACTTAAGCTAATTTGAAAGTAATACCAAATCCTAGACAAATAATTGTGACAACTTGTAATCCAAATGTCTATATGTAATTTAGATTTCCCCTCTATTTTTCTAATAAGTAAATTGTCATGTTTTACAGTTGCGTGATTTGCGATTCCTTGTTAATTAACAATCTTGATTCATTTTAGTGCACCTTGTTCGTTTAAGAAGTTCTCGTGTTCATTCTATCTCTTGATATTTCTCTGTACTGAAAGGTCATTATTTTAATCCAAGTTTAAAAATTTATTCGAAAAGGAGTTAAGAAACTGAAGCGTAGTAAATTCCAATTGTTAAGGTACTTCGTGGTGCAGAAATTACCTGGGAAGCAATGAATCAGTTCTAAACTATCTATCTCCTTTTGTTTGCCTCTTCTGCTGCCTCTAGTGGAACTCTTAGGGACTAGAGTTTCTTTAGGGGGATCGACTGTAAGAACTCGTATTTTTCCCGATATTATTTTATTCTTTTATTCGTGCTTAAAAATTTTCCACCGTATTATATTTTCTTGTATTCTTATATGTAAATCCTAAGATCATGATAATTTTAATCAATTGTACGTTTTAAGTATTTTCTCATCATTGATAATACTTTATTTGGAATTATAGTTTTTTTTATTTTTCCATATTTATTTAAATCAAATTTTTTTATTTAAAAACACTCGCGTGCATTTTACAATGAGTTTACTCAAAATCAATAAATAACAAGAACTACTAATGATCGCGATATCAACGGATGCCGGTATATTAAATTTCATTTTTGATTGTTTCAATGTTCGATGTTTTCGATGTTTTCTTTTAAATGACGTGTTAAGTCCAGTCGGGAGACTATAATATTACATCTATGATGCCTTTTAACTTTTGAAAAGTATTTTTACGAAACCCGAGCCTCGTAAATATTTTCAAAACTTAGTAATAGTACATTTCTACCCTTTAAACTATTAAATTGCTTTTAAGTCCAAAGATTTTAAAGTTGGCAAGTTAGGTCCCCCCACCTACCACTATATAAATATTTTTCTTTTACAAAAACACACACATACAAGTTTTATAAAAATCAAACATCACCTCTTTCCCCCTCCTCCTTCTTGCCGTGAGACCACACACCAAAACCATCAAAGATCATAAATTTTTATCTTGTTTTAACAAAAACTAAACCAAGACCCTATCTAGAAATTATAGGTGATCCTATTGGTATCCATTTTTCACACATGCATCAAATTTCCAAGTTTTCTTATGATTTTATGGTTGGTATGAGTTTTGATCATCATGCATGTGATGATCATGATAAGATCACCATGTTCTGATGATAAAAAGTTTAAGTTTTTTATTTTAATTTTTGTTTATGTTACATGCAAGTGTTAAGATTGATAAGGGATAATTATAAGATGTTAGTATTGGTAGAAAAATGGGTAATTGGTGTTGAAAAAGTGATTTGGTATGATTTTTAATGAGGTAGTTTAGAGCAATGAGTTTGAGGCTAATTTTGGGTATCTTAAGCTTGAATTATTGTTGTACAAATGAGAAATTGTCGACACAATCCGAATTTGTCGTTGATATTTGGATCAAATCTCGGGGACTATAAAATGAGTTTTACAAATGGTTAAAGGCTGTTCTCAGGCCCTAAACTTATCATTTTGAGTCTATTTTAAAAGTCAATGGTCGTTTTCGCTAATGGTAAAGGTTAGGTTGGTCAAAATGGTTTCACGAGTCAAGTGTACAAATCTTTCCAGCTTTTCAAGTCTAGAAATGTGTTGAGCAGGTGGTTCTAAAATATAAATCATTGAATGAAATTTAAAATGAGTTTTATTCAGGTTATGATTGAGTTATTCACCAAGTTTCATCAAAATCCGAGTTTTCTAAGTAAGGGAAATGAGCTTGTACATTTGGTATGTGTCGGCAGATTTTTGTTATCGAGAAAATAGTTTAATTAAGTGAACATATAGAAGGGTATTGTAGTACCACTTGCATCGTTGTTCTTTTGGGTTTGTCATGGTTTTGTAATGTTGAGTTTTATTTTATTAAGTATTGTTTATACTTGAAACAATTATTAATAAAGTGCGCGCCTTATTTGGTAGGTTGCGTCTTTCGTGTTTACCGGGCATCCATATCGTCGGCGATCTTCTGACTGCTACTTTTTCTACTCAACTTCTGAGTTCAATGATTCACTTACCTCGTGGCTAAGGTGATTTCATAGCCCCTTTTTACTTGCACATTGTTTCTAAACGCGGGGTAAGATTTTACATTGTGGAACACATCCATTTAAAAACTGTATGCTATCTAGAACTTGTATGCTATACAGGACTTGTATGCTTTCCAAAAGTTTTCATTGATATTATTGCTTTTAGTCTATTGCCATTAAGTTCCCTCTCTTGATAATGAACCGTTAATTTACTTGTGTTGCTAAGCGTGAATGCTATGGGTGGATCCATCGGACCGACAATCCCCGTCCCATGTTGCGGTTGTTTAATCATTGACGCATTACATTTGATTTGTTACTTGACTATTTAGGCCGAATACTCACTAGAGGAACTTACAATAAGTTAAGATTTATTATATATGGTTTCGGACTATGGTTAATGAACATAACCATTTTCCCTATTTCTTGTTTACAAATGAATGCTTGTGTTCCACGCTTTTACTGCTAAACCTAGGAACATCACTCAACTTTATGTTGACGATTTTACTTGTTTAATCTCAGGTATTAATACTTAGCTTTGCTTGGATGGGAGGCCGCAAGATATTATCGTAGCCTGGAGATTTCTTTGTATATTTAAAGTTTGGTTTTGGTAAAAACTGTCAGAAGTTTATTATATATTCTTGATAACTATATGTTACAAAACCATAATTGAATAATAGATTTTCTGCTTATAAAACTCTGGACTAATAAGTGTGAAAACACTTATCCTTTTACCACTTAAAACAATTAAAAACGAGACCAAAACGTGTATTTAATGTCGTAAAAGGCGGAATTATGCGTGGTTTGTGTTTTTGTTGTGTTTTAGGACCAAAAGATGAAAAAGGAAGAAAACACGAGCTTTCACGGGCTTTTATCGAAGAAAAAGACAAAAGACGAAGTCAATAGACCAAGAGTGCAAAAGATTGGAAGTCAATGGGCCTATTTTGAAGATTTATTGAAGAAAATGATCAAAGACGGAAGATTTACAAGTCGAAGAACCCAAGTCTAATAAATGAAGAAATTATAAGACGAGTTCAAGATATATATCGACAAATCCCGAGCCAAAGTCAAAAACGTCAATTTAATTAAAGACGCGAAGACAAATTAAAAGAAAGAAGGAAATCAACTCACAAGCCACCAACCAACCTCCTCCCTATAAATACTAACCCTTCCCCTCATTTGGAAGGTGTTAACTAATTTATTAGCTCTCCATTTTTCATACTTGTCTTTTAATACTTGTGATTTATTTTCTTGTCTTGCTTTTAATTTGTAGGATCTTAATACCTTTAATTTTGTGGTTGAATCTTTATCATTTAATCATGTTTTACTATTAATCTCATCCTACCTTTCTTGTTTGATTTAATCCTTATAGCTTATTGGTGCTTATTGTTTATTTTGATTGTTTGATTGATTTGATTAAGTGGATTTGGTAGATTAATATTTTTTTTAAAAAAGTTGATTTTTATATATTTGGTTGATTTGGTGTTTGCTAGATTTTTATTTGTGTTTAGTTTGGCTTATTTTTGGTTCCTGGTTTTTAGATCTAGAATCGTACTATTTAGACTGCGTTCTGCTAAGCTTCGGAAAAGGGTTTTATTATTCCGAAGAAAGCAATTATTTCGTAAATATATTAGTCTGTTATTCCGAAATAGATTTTATCCGAAATAGTTGTTTATCCAAAAATCATATTTTTCCAAAAATACTCATTTATTCCGAAATAACCCTTTTATCCGAAAATCACCCTTTTATCCGAAAATAATCTTATTCCGAAAAGGGTTGATTGTAGTGTTTTACCACACCTTTAGGAAAAGGAGGTAAATAGGGAAAGTATTAAATACGAAGGTTTAGGAAAACCGTGTACAAATGACCCTAGTGAAGTTCGTTTCCCAAGGAGGTATATGTGTGTGAATAATTCGTAATCGATTTGAGATTAATATCTAAAAGAAGGGGATGAGAAAATAGAATGACGAAGACGTGAAATTAATTACTACGAAGATTAAACGTAAAACCGTAAAAATAGCTAAAATAAAAACTAATTCTAAAAAGTCCCAAAAAATTACCAAAAATCAAAATAAATAAACTAAGAGTTTACCAATGATCAAAACTTTTTTAAACCTTTTAATTAATTAAATATTAATTTTTAAATGCTAATTAAAGCCCTAAAAATCAAATTAATTATCAAAAAGCCCAAATAAAGATTTTTCAATTGGTAAACCTCTAAAATGACCTAAAAAGATTAAAAACACTTTTCATAAATTTTTAAAGTAAGAAAAATTATTTAAAATGATTTAAAAACTATTAAAACTTAAAATAATTATAAAATGAATCTAAAGATGATAAAAATAATCTAAGAGTTGCAAAAATCATATTTTAATGAATTAAAGCTAAGAAAAATATAAAAAGTGCAAAAATGTGAAATTTGAAATTTAATAATAAAATAATATTAAAATAATATTAAAAATCCAAAAATTATAAAAAATTCTAAAAACTTGCAAACTAGTTTTTTAACCTAAATAATCTGAAAATGAAAGTGAAATGACCAAATTACCCCTAATGGGCCCCTAAATGGGCTAAAATCAAAAAACAG
The DNA here is from genome assembly GCA_025667525.1 of Glebionis coronaria. Taxonomy (NCBI): domain Eukaryota; kingdom Viridiplantae; phylum Streptophyta; class Magnoliopsida; order Asterales; family Asteraceae; genus Glebionis; species Glebionis coronaria. Next base: position 627,125,213 of record CM046874.1, on the reverse strand, counting down.
TCAACCTTAATGGGTTTTTGGGCCCAAAAAGTCAAACTAGGCCTAAATGACCTAAAAAAACCCTATCTGACTCAAAATTTAATTCTAAGCACAAAAGTCTGAAGGCTCAAAAGCTGATTTTGAGCTTATTGCAGCTTAAATAGCAAACAACTTATTCTTATTGGGCCAATAAGCCCATTAAGCAATAAGCCAACGCCATAAGCTCTGCTTAAACACACAACCATTTTTTGAGATGCATAAGAGATCTATAAAAAGAAATTTTGAAAAAGCTCACTCAATAAGCCATAAATAAGCAAAGAACAATTTCACTAAAAGACAAAATAGCTGGGTTAGTGTTCTAGGCTGTTTCAGAAGCTCTAGTTTGTTGCAAAAGCTCACAAATAGCTTAACTAAGAATAATCAATCAAGAAAATCACAAAAGCCAAGTAGAATAAGCTGTGTGAACCAATAAGCAGGCTGAAAAAGCCAAATAAGCTAGTTTCCTAGCAAAAGCTTAACCAAAAGACTTGTAACCTTCCAGACTTGTTATTAAGCTAAGAAAAATGAGTTCTATTACAAAATCCAAGTTGTTGCATGTATCAATAAGCAGTTCTCAAAAATAAGCCAAATTGTGCTTATTTGACCAAAAGTCAAAGTGCTTTAAAGTTCACCAAATGATCAGAGATGGTATATCGGCTTGTTATAAGCAACTTTTGTGAAGAACTCAAGGAGGAGTCCTTGTGAATCAAGAGGTCAGTTGACCAATTGATGACAGATTTTGGCAAAAAGGGCTTAATAAGCCAGTTAGCTTATAAGCCAGATACAAGGCACACCAAATAGCATAATTCATTCACAAGCAGCACATAAACAAGATCCAAGCAACAAAACAACAAGGCATACACTAAAGTTACAAATGCAAGCACAAAATGAGGTGGTCACTTTGTTGATGCAAATGACCACTTCAGCCAACTTTGATAAGCCTAGCTCCTTCAATAAGCCACCAAATTCAACAAACAGATAATGCATAGATATCTTATCACCTAAACTATTCCCAAACCTGATTTCAGACCTTAGATCCAACAAACAAAGAAGTTATTGGATCTGATGTGTTTGACCAATTTCAAAATACTTTTTATCAGATTTTTATAAAACTTCAAATCCCTTTTCCAAACTTTCAGAAACTTAACCAATGACTAAAACTTGCTTAATATGACTTGTTTAGACCTCCCAAACCCTAAGAACAAAGGGCACAAGCCCACACGGCCTTATGAACCAGTAAACCCAAACAGCCTTTTATAAGCCCTTTTTCAAAGCAACTTCTTAATTCTACAAACAACCTACTAATTTTAATTATCAAATAGCTACACTAGGTGACAACTAACAGATACCAACCATAAAACACAAAGAACAAACACAAAATCACCAAATCACATAGCAAAACATAAAACAGTCAATATCATGTGATTTTTAGAGGAATCTTAACAAGAGGTTATACCTGTCCTCCACAACATCCTAGGAGGACCAGCAATGCTCCTTGGACCTTGTTCAACAACTAGAACAAGACCAAGGTACTTCAACAAAGGAGATGAATGACTACCTTGGTTGATGGTTCAAACTAGAACCTCAAGGACTTGATTTCTTCAACACAATGAACAAACATCCCAACCAAAGGCTCCAATCCCTTCACAAGCTTGGTGTCAACAAGCTTGTAAGATCTTATAGCTTTTGGTCAAGGATTAGTACAAGAAAAATAGAAAAATCAGAAACCACTTTTCAAGCTTATTTCAAACTTGAAAACCTTACCAAACATAAACGTCCTTAAACCACAAGATTTAAGCACACTTATAACATATAATGGAACTCAGAATTACCCTTAAACAACACCAACTTTCAAAAACATAAAAAGGACTTACAATTTTCTTAAAATACCAACTTTTATAAAATTTAAAAAGGAATTACAATGTTTAAAAGGTAAAACTGGAACAAAGGCCTCACCACAGGTTGGGGGTCATTTTATAGAGTACAAGGGATGATTCTAGAACTAGAAAATCCATGAAACCCTAGCTAGGAATTACCAAATTTGCCCTTGAGTGCATTGAGTTGTTTAGCTGTCCAAAATGATCTTGAGCGTTCCTTTTAGCTTTGTAACCAAGCAAAGAGTGTCAGCTATTGATTTGGACACGTGGCATTCCTTGGAGGTTAAGTTGTGATGTGATAGGTGGACGGATTGAATGGTGGGGCCCTTTGGTGAGTGAGAGTGAGGGTTTTGGGTGTAGTATGAGTTTCTGCATGTGTGAATCAAGCGTGGGTAAGGGTAATTGCAATTTACCCTTTGTTAAGTGGATGGTAAATCTGGGTGGGATGAATGGTGAATAGTGGTAAGTTTGATCCGTTTTTGTCGGAATAGGAGTTGTTTGGCGCAAAAAGTGATTTGAATGTTTAACTTGCACACTTTTGGTCCTTGTGTTTTGGTGAAATGGGTAAAACAAGTTTTTCAGCCACAAAACCCGTTTTCCTTTGTTATGAAAGTTATGAATTTCATACTTTTGCCCCAAAACTTTGGCAAAAGTATTTCAAGGGTTGTTTTTGCCATTTTTGCATATTTGAGGGACTGATCTTGGATATTCTTGATCATCAAAGGTCTTCATTGTATCTTTGACTTCATGAGGGACCATAGTTGACAATTTAGAATTGTTGAGGGACTAAACCTGCCAATTCTTCAAAGTTGAAGGACCATTTTATAATTTTGACAAACTTAAGGGACCAAACTTGTAATTATGAATATACAAGGGTTTTAAGTGTCATTTCTTCATATTTTGAGGATCAATCTTGTATATTTTCAAGTCTTCAAGGGTTAATCTTGGATAAATCATGAACTAGGGCCCGGTTCTTTGTACGGCTTCGTTTCTCGTGTCCGTTTTTGCTTGTTTCTTGTGATCTATTGTCTTTTTCACGATATCCATACCTAAATCACACAAATAAACAAATACAAGCATATATATGGTATTTTATGACATTTTTATGCATTTAAAGCCCGAAAAGAACGATGAGATCATGTATAAAAGCCATATCATCACTCCCCCATACTAAGCCATTGCCGTGCCCTCACGCAATGCTAGAATAAAGTATCTAAGAATCACCAAAGTTCAATTTTATTAACCTTTATTGAAAAGTAAAAGACTTGCAATAATACTACAAAGATGTGTAATGACATAATGTATGATTTTCATCACGAATGTGACTTTTAGGGTCAATGAATAGAAACAAGTAAATGTCCCATAGAGTAAATTTCGTCGTCTTTGATTGTCATACATTCCATGCTAAGTGCAAAAACGAGATCATTGTTGGTACAAGTCACAATGCTAACACTACTCATACGTCCAAATTGTGTAATACTTTTTCTCCCCGCAATCCTAGTTATTATAAAAGGAAATGGGTTACTAGAATTTTTTAACTACTTGTCATGGATCACAAGTGATTCATATTGACATATTTGAGTATTTATTAGTCCGAAAGCAAAGTAGCACGATTTAATCGATAGTTAGCCGAAGGACAAAATCTTTTAAAACGGCTTCTCGTGTATCTCCTTAAGTTCATATCTTGGCATAACTCTTTTCACGATTTGAGACCTTTCTCGGACCGATATTTGGCATGTACTTCATACTTCAAATCTTGGGAAGACGTTCTTGAAATTATGGTCTTCTCTTCATCTTTTGGAATTTCTTCACTTGACGTTTTGAGAGATTCTTCATACTTGGACCACGACTTCATCATTTTTCTTCAATCTCTATTTTGGACTTTGATATACAACGATCCGCCTCCTTTTCGGACTTGGGTATATTTATCCTCATACCTTGTAAGGGTCTTTTTGGATAGACTTTCTCCATGATCTTTAGGGGGGTAATTGCTTTTCGTCGTGTGTCTCGATCCTTCATATTGATTTTGTAATAATGATACTTCACATCATCTTGGATCTTTAGCAATAAAATAGAGCTCCTCATGCCTTGTTAGGGCCTTTTTGGATCTTCACCAATCTTCGCGTCCCGCTTCAATAAGTTATCCCTTGGCTATGAACTCTATTCAACCCCGAGCAACTTTTAGACGATCTTGTGCTAGAAGCTAAGTAACCTTTCAAATCGTACGACCTTACTTATTGCAATTATTTTTTATTCCTAATGCATTGATCTTATGGGAGAAAAAGCACACAATTAAAAACATATGAGTTTTTGAAAGAACATTCTCATGTTCTACGTTTAGCATGATCACTTGTCTAACTCTATCATCTCTCGTTCTTCACTATTTAAAGACCTCTAATTAAAGAGACTCGTGAATACTTAGCCATGCAAGTCAAAATTAAGCCAAATTTGGATTAGCTTTCATTAAGACTATATCAAATCAAAGTCTTGGGTTTTCAAGCCACCTATAGGATCTTGCACTTTCTTAGACTTTTTCAAGTTTAGAGAATGCATTTTATAGTTCCCTTGATAAGTGACTTTCTAGGATCAATTATAGGAACTTGCGAAAAGTTCTTGTTCTTAACCCGAATGAGCTAAGACTTTCGCGTTTTAAAGTTCCCTATATAAAAGTCTAGCAAAACTTGAATTGATCGGGTTAAGGAATGTAAAGGGATCCAAATGCCCATCAAGTCAAAAATTAGCTCGTCTTCTGCCCATCAGAAAATATACATTCGTGTCTTAAAAACACTTATGAAAACTAAGAAAATTTTTAAAATTTGGCCGTTTTTAGCCTTATTAGCAACAAAATCAAACATTGAAAGTTGGGAAACGTGAGGGCGTAGCAAAGCAAGTATCTATTCACCCCCCATACTAAAAGTAAACATTATCCTCAATGTTTCGAGTCTAAAGGTGGAGCACCCCCATACTAGAGACGAAGAGTCGAATGCTTAGGATCTAGCATGGAAAGGGTGATCAACAATATATCTAAAGCCGTTTATGAATTATGCTAAAAGATAATTGTTAGAACAATAAAGGATATGTCATGGATTCGTGAAAAACTTCTTCAAGCAAACGATGGAGGCTCACGTAAACGAACACGAGAGTCTTCAATCATAGCGATGATGATGATGATCTAGATAACACAACCACAAACAACCACGAGACAACGAGTTGGAAGGGCAAAAATCCCCTCTCATTATTTATTTAGAAAGCATAAAAAAATAAGCATGGGATCTCCCCCACGAGGCACCTCGTTTTTTATTACCGAGTCATGAGCTCGACTCGATCCCCTCAATGCTAATTATCATTGGGGAAGGTGACTTGGTCAAGGTCATCCAATGAAGGAATTTCCCCACCAAAGTAGTGCTTAAGCCTATGTCCATTCACCTTGAAGTTAGGACCATCATCTTGAGCTAGCTCGATGGTCCCATAAGGGAACACTTGTGTAACGGTGAAAGGACCCGACCAACGAGATTTCAATTTCCCGAAAATATCTTTAGTCTATAGTTAAAAAGTAGCACTTGATCACCAACGTTAAAAACCCGGTTTTTAATTTTTGCATCATGAAACTTTTTAGTCTTTTCTTTGAAAATCAATGAATTTTCATAAGCATTATCTCTTAGTTCATCCAATTCATTCAATTGTATTTTCCGATGATCTCCCATGTTCTTCAAGTCAAAGTTTGCATGCTTAAGGGCCCAATATGCCTTGTGCTCCAGTTCAATGGGCAAATGACAATTCTTCCCATAGACTAGATTATAAGGAGTACAACCGATAGGTGTCTTATAAGCGGTCCTAAAGGCCCATAAAGCGTCATCGAGTTTGTCGGACCATGAAGCACGGTTTTCTCCAATCGACCTCTCTAAAATCCTCTTCAAAGCTCGGTTCGAAACCTCGACTTGCCCACTTGTTTGCGGGTGATAAGCCGTAGAAAGACGATGAGTAACTCCATATTTCTTTAAGACCTTCTCGAATTGGTCATTACAAAAATGGGTTCCACGATCGCTTATAATAGCACGAGGGGTTCCGAACCGAGAGAATAGTTGCTTCAAAAACTTCACTACCACACGAGCATCATTAGTAGGTAAAGCCTTAGCTTCCACCCACTCTCAGAGAAGCTGTGTTGACTAAAGCTCATAGTTCTCCATTCACCATACATACTGGTTCTACCAAGATGTACCATGACATCAAGCAACACTTTTGGTGGAGTGGTATGAAGCAGGATGTTGCCACCTTCGTTTCTAAGTGTATGATCTGCCAACAAGTGAAGATCGAGCATCAGTGTGCTAGTGGGTTAAACAACCATTAGATATTCCAGCCTAGAAGTGGGACAAAATCTCCATGGATTTTGTTACTGGTCTTCCGGTTACTCAGAAGAATAATGACGCAACCTGGGTCATTGTGGATAGGTTGACTAAATTTGCTCATTTTCTACCGATTCGCAAGGAGCATCCGGTCAGCAAATTACTAGACACATTCCAGAGGGAGATCATGAGACTGCATGGTACTCCATCAGAAATCATCTCTGACAGAGATCCCTGTTTAACATCACATTTCTGGCAGAGTCTGCAGAAAGCTTGGGGCACCAGACTTAAGCTCAGCAATGCCTTTCATCCTCAGACCGACGGACAATCGGAACGTAACATTCAGTCATTGGAGGACATGCTACGATCGTGTGCTCTAGAATGGTCAGGAAGCTTGGATGATTATTTAATCTTAGTAGAATTCGCATACAACAACAGCTGGCACGCTAGCATCAAGTGTGCTCCCTTTGAGATGTTGTATGGCACAAACTGTCGCGCCCCAATCTGCTGGGATCAAGTGGGCGAACGACTTCTTGAAGGTCCAGAGATGATTGAAGTGACCAATGAGATGGACATTGTCATCAAGGCAAAACTTCAAGTTGCTCGTGCTCGTTAGAAGAGCTATACTGATAAACGTTGTAGAGATGTGTCTTTCAACATAGGTGACCATGTTTTCCTCAAGGTATCACCTGCACGAGGAGTTAGCCGTTTTGGAATCAGAGGAAAGCTCAATCCTCGCTTCATCAGACCGTTCGACATCATAGACCGCGTTGGTGAAGTGTCATATCGTTTAGCGTTACCGCCTCAGCTATCAAACGTTCACAACGTGTTGCATGTGTCCTTATTCAGAGGATATAACTATCATCCAGTTCATGTTGTCCAGTATCCACTTGATCAGATTCGAGAGGATCTTTCATATGTCGAAGAACCCGAGAGAGTTCTTAAGCGACAAGATCGTGTCATGCGGAGGAAGACGATCCCTTTCGTCAAAATCCTCTGGAGGGATCATCCTGAGCGAAAAGCCACTTGGGAGACGGAGGAGTCTATACGGGCTTCTTACCCTCATTTCCAGTTCTAATCCGGGTATGTTTTTCTTTCAGTTTACGTTTATCCAATTCGATGACGAATTGTTGTTTTAGAGGGGAAGAGTTTTAAAACCCGCATTAAAAACCTATGAACAGTACACGTGAATAGTAACTTACAAAAACACGGTAAAATTTAAACTTTCCATTTATAATATTAATACACGTGTCACGACAATAAATAACGAACAATCATGAATATTATAAATGTGACACGATCACGAACACCAAAATCTCAAATATTAAATCACGAACACACTCGATAAAAAATTAGACTCGAGAAAAGCTACGGGTTACCCATTGTGGGCCCCATAGCCACGACAACAAGAGAGGAAGGACCCAGGTGGGCCTTTTGGCCCATAACCAAAATTAATAAAATATCAGGAGATTATATTTTCTCATAATTTAGGTTTTACAAAATTTTGTCTTCTCTCTCTCCTGGTTCACCCTTGTCGCCGGCCTACACACACAACAAGGCAAACCCAGACGATTTTTTGTGTTGATTAATTATTCGTGATCACCTAATCATTCTACGCATAGTGGTATATTCAAAAACCTTGTCTTTTCATTTTATTTTTCTTATGATTTCATGCTTAAAATTAATTAATCTCAAGAACATGTATTAAGTAACTTGGATTAATTAATTTTGGGACAAGGGTACGTTTGGTTTGTGTTTCTGGTTCGGCCGAGGCACCAAAACCCCCAAAGGGGGTGTTCGATTTGTTTTTATCACCACCACCGAGACCATACAAGGTCTCGGTTGGGCTTGGGTGTGGCTCGGACGCAGCAAGAACCCCGACCAAAGGGTCGGGGTGTGTTTGTTTTCGGTTTAGGGTGGAGCCAAGAAACCACTGAGACCCCAAGGGGTGCTCGGTTGGTTTTGTTGATTAGACCCGAGACAAAAGGGACCCTGTGTAACACTCTCATTTTTCGTATCGGTACAGAGAAAGGGTCTTTCAGAGTGTTACGGGATAGCACAATAACTCCAATCATAGACAACACATAAAATGGTTGTTCAAGGTTTAACATACATTCATTCGATAAAAAGTTTTAAAAGCGTACAACAGGTCCCAAATTATACAGGTCATTAAGTTTACAAAACACAGATCGAATGAACATTTTTAATATTAAGTGGGCCATCAGAGTCGATCTCCATCCAGATTACCTTCAAGCACCTGAGATAAAAACATGCAAAAATCATATCAGCGAATGCCGAGTGAATTCATAGAGTTAATAAAAACCGTTATATAAAACAATCATTTAAAATCAGAACACAAGTATAATATCGGAAGTAAGTCCTCATATTGCTAGTCAGGCAATATATATCAAGCATACATCTTAAACCGTCCATGAGACCGTAGTCTCTATATTACCATGATAGGTAATATATTCATCATTAATAGCGTCGTTATCATATATAGGATACATTGTATTTGAATTTATATATGTTTTATAGGATTATTATTAGCCGCATGACATTGTTACCTTACTATGAAAACAGCGGGCCTCGAACCCGACAAACAATTTGCCCATCTAAGTTAGCGTGTCGTCACAAAAATCACGCTATGGAATCTTATCATACATAAATTCGCTTACCAATTAATGTGGTACGACGGGGATCAACCGTCAAGGCGCGAACTGGGGTGATCGTCCCCAAATAGTACTATCAAATGCATAAGCGTCTACCAAATCCCGGTAGTTCACAATTCATGCTAATGGGACTTTAAGTGACATAACCTAACTACAAATAATCCTTTTAGTCTCGTTTATAGGGTCATAGCATCATTCGGGTCCATATCATTAAGCATACAATCGGGACTACTTGTGTTCTATTTTTATAAAAATCTAGCATGTTATCTCCCTCGCGGGTTTACAAATCAATTTATAAAACATTTAAAAGAGTGCGAGGCTATGAACTCACGTTGTTAATGAAAGGCGGATTATCGGCTACGGGCGTGCTTCGGTCACGGAAACCTATATAAATAATAATCGGTCTTAGACTCGGTCCAATGACTTTTATCAAAATAACAATATACATATGATGATTTTGTACATATGATGATGATCAAGTGGGTTTATACATCCTTGTTTACTCATTTTAGCGTTTACGTTTTGGTAACGTTTTACTAGTTTACTAGTTTTACCTATTTACCTATTTTAAGTCCATTAAGCCTTCTATAAGTTCTTTAACTTGTTTTTATCCCTTTTATACCTATATGATCAGTATGTATACTTTTCATGTTGGGCCCTGAAGGTCTACAGATTCTAAGGATTTGATAAATGATGGATAGATCTAAGGATTTGATGGTGGAAATGGGGAAAAAGGAGATGGAGTGTAGAGAGAGAAAGGAGAGAAAAGAAAAGTAGAGAGAGAAAGTCTAATTAGATTAATGAAAAGTGTAAAAATGAATGAACCACCAACCCCTCCTAACATGCTAGGAGGGGTGTATATATAGCCCACCCTACATGTGGGCTATATGGACTATACATTACTAAATGGACCACGAGCCCATTACATAATTATCGTTGGAGCGACCGATCCTTCATAAATACGTAAAACGTATGTCCAACAATCTCCCCCTAAGGGAGGTCGCTCCAAGTTACAAAGTTCTAAATATTCTATGGCTCATGATCTATGCTAATAATGATGTGACCGAGACTTCCTTTGGGAAAACATATTTCTAACAATCTCCCCCTAAGGGAGGTCACACCATTTTACAAAATCTTAAACCTAGCATCTATGCTTGAGTCTTCGATCTTGTTCTTGTGAATATGCTTGATATGATCTTTGACTTTAGTCTTGAGCATGTTTCCTTGCCTTGACCTTGTGCATTCATCACTTGTGAAATTTGCCTCTTCGTGACTTCATTTTCCACATACTTATACCTTTAAATTCTTGAAAGCTTCAGAGTTTGATACAGCGGAAGACTTGACCTTCAGACTTTCTTGAATTTGTTGAAGTACTAATTGTATGTAGTATAAGCATGTGGTGACGACTTCTTCTGGATTGTACACCGCAATGCCACCTTCTTGTTACGCTGCATAAGACAGTTAGCAACAAACAATATACACGGATGAAATGGCCTTGAACATTTCATTCTAATTCGGTAGCATTTTACCTCCGGTCGGAGAAGACCGTTGGACGATATTAAATATCGTACTTGTGACAGGTAGTTTCAATAAAGAACCTCCTTGACAAGATTTCGCGGGTAAACCCGTTCTCTTTACTCGACCGTCCAAAGCTGACTGCGAACGTAAAGAGTGAATCATTTGGATAATAATATCCGCATGATTTGAAGCCATCAATTCATGATCCTGGAACAAGTGAAGTTCAATTAAGAACTGCACCATCGTTGCTTTCCAGTTGTCACTAGCTTGATTCGTATAGAATCTTGCAAGTTACCTACCAAGTGCTGTTTGATGTTAACACTAGAAGGATTTCCACTCGTCACTGTAATCAATAAAGAGTCACTCTGAGTGTTCTGGCAAGATCATATGATAATGCGTAGAGGCCTGGAACGTGTTTAAATTCATTTAAGAATTAAACCACTGTTGCTTTCTAGTTATCACAAGTTTGATTCATAAAGAATCGCACAAGTTACCTACCATGAGCTTTTTGATATTCGCTCAAGAAGGATTTCCATCTTCATTGTAAATACTTTCGTATTACTCGGATGTTCAGGCAAGATCATGAAGATTTTGCGTAGGACTCTTAAGATCTTTCTTACTTTTCACAGTGTGTGAAGAAGCAAGTAAATATGAAAGTGTGTCCTAATGAGATATTTGATGATCTCAAATGGCTCTAGACTCGATCGTGCATTTTCAATTTTTAGTGATCGGAGGCTGGAGAGGAGTGCCACCTTTTCAATACCAATTTATTCGGAGTGAATAAATCAATAGATAATGTGTTGTCTCTGTGTGATTAAAACAAATATCTTTTGAGAGATATCTGAGTTAGCTGGGATGGGTTGTGCCTTGCATCACTGGGTCCATAATGTCTTTCTTCAATATCAAGAATCATTAAAAATGATCTCAATAGCATATGAATTGACCCGGTTTCTGCCTAAGGTTGTAAGGAGGGCTTCTTTCTTTACACCCTTTATCTTTACAATTCTTTTTCATTCTTCAACCCCTTCAATGCTTACCAATACGTCATCACTAGCACCTTGTTGTGATTGTTCCAGTGCTAACTTAAGTACTTGGTCGGCATTCAGCTACATTCACAATCTTTCTCCATCTTTCCTAAGGACTACTATTTCTAGCTATGGAATGTCCTTGGCAAGATTCCTCCGGTTCTAGAGAAATCATTGGACTTTAACCTATCCTACCATCCTTATGTCACCACAATCTTCATCGTCGTGAAATAAATGGGTTGCGGGTAAGTATAAATCACCAAGAAATCCATTTTGAAGTGCAAATCCATTTTGCTCCCCCTTAACATATGCTACGATATGCGAAAACATTTCGCACATGTCGGGATGAGCTAACACGTTAAGTCAAACCATTTGTGATTGATCATATCCCATATTAAATCACATTTTCTCCCCCATATTAAAAATATTAAACCAATCGATGTTTTTAATATCAATTGATTTAATAGCATTTTAAGAAAATTTGGGAAGAAAAATGCAAATCCAATTATCTTCATGATTTTAACAAGCTCCCCCTCAAATTAATGAGGGTGTACTTGAAACGTAAATGAAATACCTTTGAAACACAAGTGTAAGGTATTTATCACGTACAAGGATCATATATGATAATGTATTCACAAGATTAGCAATTTACGAGGTTGGACCTGAATAATGGAGAACAGCATATGAAAGAAGCACATGGTTCTTGTTCACGAATGTTGGTCACCTCGTCACGTCCCCGAGAAAATTAATTCCCGTTGTTGAGTCAAAGCTTTCCGGTGAAATGCTTGACTTGATTATGAAAAACGGGTTGCTATCTGAAATAATAGCAAACCATTTTGAGCATGTTTTAAAAGTTTGAACTTCTGCTCGAACTTTATTTACAACCCCGTGTCATTATTGAATGACATTTCTAGGTTCGTAAATATTATCGATTCCAGAAGACATGCTCTTTTTATCAAAACATTTTGAACACACAATTTTGAAAGATTTAGAAAAACCTTTTGAGAAATTCTTGAAAAATTGTGTTCAAAGTTTTGAAAAAACAATTACTTGAGCTTAAGATTTGGAATATCTTGGGAAAGCTCAAGTCCGAGGAGTTGTAAACTTCTCGTTGTAAGGATAAGTTATCATCGGCGATAAACTTTCCTTTTATCTGAAGGACGAGTCCTAAGCTGACATTTACTTAGAAGTCGTGTTCATGAGCTTGAAAACTTTGACTGTTTTAACGGAAAGCTCATGACCGAGAAAGGTTAATTTCTCGTTACGAGGAAAAGTTCTCTTATTGAAAAGATACACTTTCCTTTCTGAGCTTAAAACTGCGAATGTTTTAATACAAGCTCATGACCGAGAAAGGTGAATTTCTCGTTAAGAGGATAAGTTATCATAAACGATAAACTTTCCTTTATTTTAAGTTCGAGTTACAGTCTGACATTTAACTGTAAGTCATATACACGAGCTTAAAACCTTTGAATGGTTTTAGCATAAGCTCGTGTCCAAGAAAACTTAATTTCTTGTTAAGAGGGTAAGTTATCGTTGCGTAGATAAACTTCCCTGTCTCTGAAGTCCGGGTCGTCGTCTGTCATTTAACGAGGAGCCATTAGTGCATGAGCTTAAAAACTTGGAATGTTTTTTATATAAGCTCATGCCCGAGAAAAATGAATTTCTCGTTTTTAGGATAAGTTTATCATCGGCGATAAACTTTCCTTTCTTTGATGAGCGAGTTATAGTCTGTGATGTGACTATAAGTCCTAGTGCATGAGCTTAAAAACGTGGAATGTTTTTAACATAAGCTCATGCCCGAGAAAAATGAATTTCTCGTTTTTAGGATAAGTCATCATCGGGATGAACTTTCCTGTCTTTGGAGATCGAGTTACAGTCTGTTATGTGACTGTAAGTCCTTGTTTGCAGCTTAACCATGAATCCCCTGAGACATTTGTTTCTCTGATATCTGCTTCTTCAGCAACCAAACTCTAAGAGTGTCCTTAGTTGAACGGTACACAACGATTGGACCGCTTCGTTCTTTTGGAACATCAACTTTGGTACCTGCAATCTCATTAGGAATTTGCATGCTTTGACGTGGGTTAGCGATATCAATTATGGAAGCACATGGGGGTTCACAGTTGGCTTTACTTGTTTCAGAGGCGACCTGAGTAGATGATTCACTAGTCTTGGCTGGCAAACGTTTCCTTTTATAGAAAACCTTAAGTTTAGGCGTAAGTGAAGTATCATCTTTATCAGTTTCCTCCCTAGTAGACTTAGTAGAATCGGAGACTATCCTAGTTAAAGGGCACCCGTTTCCTACAAGAGTAAAAGTTCTACCAGTGGGGCGCCAAACTTTACCAAAGGGTTTTATTTTAGCTATCCACTGAGACTTAATTCTAGCACGGGAGTTCACCTCATTAAGTAATTTCTTGATACAGGAATCATGATTTGCCGTAAAGACACATTTTCTACATGTTTTACAAGTAGCATATTTAATGTCCGAGTAAGATCTAGAATCCCTAGATGATTGATTGATGCTCCTAGGATTGGGCATGCTACGGTTAGCAGTGGTGGGTAAACTAGAAGGCATCTGACTAGGTTTGAAATTCTTATCTCTTACTTGTGTCTTTTGAATAGCTTCCCTTTGACCAAAATCATGGCGCACATCATTTGAACTAGGTCTAGACGTGGTCTTGGTATTTTTAGGGAAACTAGAGGCAATCATATGATTTGGTCTTGCTAAAGCTGGAGTGATCACATAAGGCCTAGTTGCTGGAGTGTCTGGTCTAGAAAGATGAACCAAATCAACTTGGGAGGCAAACCGCGGTCTCGAGGATTGTGGTCGCTCGGATCTAAATGCAGTAGGTTGTCTGACAATCGGTTGTCTGACGAACTGATTTATAGGCGGTTTCCCCAAGATTGATGGTTTTTCAAGCTTAGTGTCCACACTAGGTCCTCTATTTTTCCTTAATTCGTTTTTCAACGCAGCTATAGCAAAGACCTTTTCTTGTACTTGAGCCTTTAATGTTTCTTGTACTTGAGCCTCTAATGTCTCATTCTCTTTAAGTACTCTATCTTGGGATGCCAATTTAGACTCTAGTAACTGAATTTGTTTCAAAAGATTATCCTTTTCAGCTTTCGAATCCAAAACTTTTTGATCCAATTTTCTTTCAAGAACAACGTTTGACTTTTCAAGTTTTTCAAAGTATGTTTCAAATTTGTCCGTTTTCTTAGAAAATTCAAGTTTGGCATCCTCAAGATCTTTTGATTGCCGAGCTACGATCGTTTCGAGCTCTTTAATCTTGGAATCAGAATCAGTTAACGAGGCAGTTATAAAGCATTTATCATGATGTTTAGCATTTTGAACACTTTCTCCCCCATTATGACTTACATCGGATGAATCAGAAGTGGTATTGCTATCACTCTTTTCCATCCCATGTTTGTCATGATTAGGTTCAGAATTCTCAATATGCGGCATATCATCAGCATATACATCATAAACCACATTACATTGTACCATGTTTGCAGGCTCTGCGTCATAACTGGGTAAGGTGTCATCAAGAGAAATCTCGTGAACATTCCCTGACGTGCCACTGGCATCATGTTGTCCTCCTGATTCTGTGCTCTTGGCATCGTTAGGCTCCAAGTTTTCAACCGTATGATCAGTTTTCTCTTGCATCGAAGAGTCTTGCACTCCATTATCATACCCTTGCTGAAGTCAAGATCTTTCATAAATCGAAGACGAGACCGAGGTCATGAGTTTCAATATTGTATCACGAAAAACTCGAAGCTCGGTATGTGTATCTCGAAGAAAAGATTGGCAAAGCATCGAACTTTCAGACTTGATGATATTGAATTGGAGGAAAGGCGTGAGTTGTGTCACAAGAGCCTTATAAGCAAGTGCCGATGCAGAGTGATTAAAATTTTCATTGTTAAGTTGCTCTGCGAGTTGGGTCAATATGGTGAACATTGATTCCATGAATATGTGACGATCTTGACCAAAGATTGTCACAAATTCGCTCCCTCCTTGAATCCGTGAAAGAGTGACTAGATGACACTGAATCATTTGAAATGAATTTACACCACTTTCTCTAGTTTTATCTTGCATTCGATGCAAGTCTCCCTCTTTAAGTGTCGAATTGAACGAATCCATGGAAATTTAATGAAAAATAAAGGAAGGATTACTTATCGATGAAAAATCCGATTTCACTTACAAATACCCGATCAGAAAGTCGTTGGCAAAATAAACATATTCACTTTATCACGTTGTCACGTCACTTTTGTCACAATACTTAGTCCCAACTAGAAGTTAATAACCCAAAATTTAATCAAAATAAAAAGAAAATAAAAACAATTTAAATAAAAAATATAAAGTTGTAAAGTAAATTTGAATCACACTTACTCAAAATAAAAACAATTTGAAGAAAATAAAAGTTAATATCCAACAAATAAAATTTTCAAAAATAAAAAACTGATAAATAACTTAAATTAAAAAGCTTTCGAAAATATATGTTTTTAAAAATGGAAAATATAAGTTTTTAACTGATAAGTTTTTAGTCGTTGGCAAAATATACACGTGGCCCAATAACAATCGATCCACCGCCCACCCCACTATGTATCCGCCCAAAATAAAAGTCAAACCTAATCTCTCTTCTCTCTTAACTCTCTCTCTCACACAAAAAAAAAAACACACACTCGCAAACCTGCGTCTATACCACTTCTTGTAACCTCCGCCTGAAAAATCCGTCTCCCAATAGATCTTGTAAACTCCGTTTTTTACTATGTTTAAAAACTAGAAACCTAATCTCAATAACTCTCTCTCTATAACTTGTTTCCACCGTCCTTTCCACTCTCTTCCTCTGTTATTTCTCTCTCCCAATCAATCCCAGAAACACCTTGAATAAAACTGAATAACGCCTTGTTTATCAATTGATTAGAAATCAATTAATCTAACGCCTTGTTTAATCCGCCCCCTTCTTTTTCACATCACAAAAAATAACGCCTCTCTACTGTGTTGTTTCCTCCGTCAAACGAAGCTTGCGTATGCAAATGAAGAAGAAAATCCATGAAAATGACTTCAAGATCTTTAAAAAGATCTCGGGTAGGTGACTTAATTTTATTGCATGTTATTTAATTGAGTCCCTCTCTTCATCTGTTGTGTCTTTCTTGTGAGTCTGTGTTGTTGTTGTAAATGGGTAGAGTGTGTATTAAAGTTGTGTCGAGGGAGAAAGAATCGCGTCTGATTGATATAGTAATAAAATCTAAGTCAAATTGTGAGTCTGTTTTGAGTTAAAGTGACAAGGGAATAGGGTCTGAGTGAGTGTCGGGTATGGATTGAGTTGAGAGTCTGAGTGAGTGATGAGTCTAAAACTTTTTTGTGTCAGTCGAGAGGTGAGGGAGTGATGAGGTGAGAAGGTGTTTGTTTGTGTTTGTGTTTAGACGAGGGTGAGGTTTTTCATGGGGTTTGAATCAGACGAGGGTGATGGTGTGTCGAGATAGAGAGAGAGGGTTTGAGGGTGTGAGTCGTGTCAGGATGAGAGGGTGAGAGGGTGTTTGTTTCGGGTGAGTTTTGGGTGTGTTTTTGGAGTCGAGGCTGGGAATGGTTTGAGGGAGTTTGTTGATGTCGAGAGTTGTGAGGGAGTGAGTCGGTTTAGAGTGAGTCACTGTTTGGGTCGAGTCGAGAGGTGTGGTGTCAGTCGAGTGGTGTGGTGTCAGTCGAGTGGTGTTTATTCCGAATAGACTTCTATTCGGAAAGTGTCTATTTAAAAAAAATCTATTCGGAAAAAAATCTATGCGGAAACAGTGTCTATGCGGAAAAAGTGTCTATGCGGAAAAAGTGTCTATGCGGAAAAAGTGTCTATGCGGAAAAAAAATGTCTATGCGGAAAAAGTGTCTATGCGGAAAAAAAAAATGTCTATGCGGAAAAAGTGTCTATGCGGAAAACTTTGTCTATGCGGAAAAAATAGCCTACGCGGAATAACAGCCTACGCGGAAAGCTTATTCCGAATACTTATTCGGAAAACCTATGCGGAAATCTGATACGAAAACTGAAAACTTTGGATAAAAAAAAAGGACTGATGACACTTGACAGATTTGGACTGTTGACAGATTGGACGGTTTGGACTGATAAGAAAAATGAAGAAGAAAATTGAAAGAAAAAAGAAAAAAAATACTGATTAAAAAAATATTAAAAAGTGACTGATTAAAAAAGGATTAGGCAAGGTTGTACCAGAAAATAAACTGATAAACGAAAAAACTGATAAAAAGAAGAAAATTTTGACTGATTTGGACTGATTAAAAAAAACAGATAATAAAAAACTGACACACGAAAAAAAATAAAACTGATAAAAAAAATAAAAATAAAAATTGATAAAATTTATAAAAATTGATAAAAAGTTGATCGAATGATGAAAAGATTGATAAAAAATTAGAAAAGAAAGGATTTTTTTCACCAAATCAAAAGATAAAAAAATGCAAATCCTAAGATTCAACCATGGCTCTTGATACCAATTGAAAGTCTACAGATTCTAAGGATTTGATAAATGATGGATAGATCTAAGGATTTGATGGTGGAAATGGGGAAGAAGGAGATGGAGTGTAGAGAGAGAAAGGAGAGAAAAGAAAAGTAGAGAGAGAAAGTCTAATTAGATTAATGAAAAGTGTAAAAATGAATGAACCACCAACCCCTCCTAACATGCTAGGAGGGGTGTATATATAGCCCACCCTACATGTGGGCTATATGGACTATACATTACTAAATGGACCACGAGCCCATTACATAATTATCGTTGGAGCGACCGATCCTTCATAAATACGTAAAACGTATTTCCAACAGGCCCAAATGGGTTAAGCCCATAAGCTCTTTTTACAAGTATTTATCTTATTAAGTCCAATTATTAGTCCAGTATGTTTAGTTAGCTCGTAAATGTCCGTATTTCTTATAGTTCGGGTTTTATCGGTTTTTACTTGTATTAGTTACTTATACATCAGTATATGACTTTTATAAACTTTACATTAGACGGGTTTGGTCGTCTAAGTTTTATTTGGCGAAAAACGTTAATTTTACGGCGATAGCCGAAAAAGTCGTAAAAATCAAGTTTATAGTTTTTACTACTTATAAATATTATTTCACCACCATTTATATAATTTAAACATTTAATTAACCTTTTATACATTTATATAAATAAGTTTTATAAGTTAGTGGGTTTATATTTTTACATTTTATACATTATAATGTGAGTGCTTATATAATAATAATAAACATTATTTCCAAAAATCTGATTTTTAACTTCATGTTCACCATTTTTAACATATCTAGAGTTCTATAATGAATTAGAAGCTCATTTTTGGGTGACATGTTCTTCATATTATGTGCTACATTTAACTTAGTTATAGCTACTGCCCATTTTGAGTTTAACCTGCCTTAACAGTCCTTACAAAACTGCTTATTCAGATTAGACCACCTAACTTGTTTTGATCATATCTCACTCATTATTTTGATTTCATTGCATGGCCAACTCTCACATGTGTATAACATCTTCTACTTACTGTAAATGGATCGAACCATGCAATTTTATCAGTTCATCTTTTAGTTATCTACTGTTTTTACACAGCCAACTAAATAATCAAGATTTTAGCCTCATTTCTTATAGTTATCATCCTTTTTAAGCATATTTATCAACACTTGATCCCCACACAACATTTTTATCATCATATATACATCATATACATATACAAAATGAAAGAAAATACATTTGTTCTTTACAAAATAACAAGAGAAAAATGGAGAGGATGATCTTCTTTACCAACCAAGTGGATTTCTTGTTTTTGGAAGACAAGAACTTGATGAACACAACAAGTATCTCCAAGACCATCAAATATCAAGAACATAGGTTGGAAAATCAGCCCTAGGACACAAGCAAATCACCTCCAAAGTTGTTAATATGGCCACCAAATGATCAAGGCTTCAAGAGAACTCCTTAATAGAGCTAGTAAACATGTGTTTCATGGCTAGAAGAGATCAAATGGGGTGTTTGTTGGTTTATTTTAGACGGCAAAGGGGAAGAGTTTGAGAGAGTTTGATGTTGGTTTGCATGTGAGAAAGATGGAATGAGAAAACAAGTAACTAGTTTTGCTAGTTAGTGGGAAAAGTTAGCTTAAGGAGTAAGCATGGCTAACACTTGTAATGTGTTAGCTTAACTTGATGCCACCTTCATGGTGTGGTGTCAAGTTGCCGTCCAAACCAAGCTAGTGGGGTGGGACAATGTGTTTTGTCCCATCTCACTAGTTTACGGGTATTTCTCGATTCTAGTTTTCTCGATTTGCGTGCCCTCGGGTCGTTTTACGAAAAACGTTTTTATAAATTATGAATCAACGTCACAAAACGAATCCAATAAAAATTGTCTCATCAAAAACGGGTTCAAAAACGTAAATACGTAATCCTAAGGTTTCCGGTTTAGTCGTAAAAGACGCCAAATTATGCACGTAAGCCCAAATTTAAATCCGTAAATTGTGAGTTCGTCAACCAACACAAAAATAAGTTTCAAAATATTATACGAGAAAATATTTCACTACCTGAAAATGTTAGATTGTCATCCTCATCCTCCTCTGATTCAGAATCAGATTCAGACGATTCAGACATTTCATCCCTAGGTAACTCATCCTCAGAATCAGACAAACAAACTGGTGGGGGCAAAGGCTCGCCCTCTGGAACATCATACGGATAAATAAGCTCAGCTTTCTCATCGTCATCAACCTCAACATCTATACCTACGTCCTCCTCGACATCCTCGTCGTCAATCTCATCATCTAAATTATCTAATCCAATCTCATCATCATTCTCAATATCCACATTCCCAATATCCATATTTTCAATATCCACATTCTCAATATCCACATTCTCAATATCCACATTCTCAATATCCACATTCTCAATCTCATTCTCTACCAAGTCAACCTGAGGGGCAATTTGATCTCCTAGTCCTAACTCGGGCTCGGGATCCTCAAATGGTTCCTCCTCATCATCGATATCATAATCTACTAAGTCTAAATAAGGATCATCTTCTATATTAGGTTCGGGAATAGCATGGTTTTCTACAGGAATATTAGGGTCAGCCATGACAATCTGCATTTATATATATATCTCGTATTAGGATAACATACTAGTTAAAAAATTACATAATGAAATCACGATATATACATATATATAAATTAAATTATATATATCAAAATATATATCTTCTTAATAGGGCTTGTTGGTAACGTCGGAGATCTATGGCACCGTTATAGTCAAAAGATTTTTCAAATATTTTCTCAAATGTTCATTGTCAAAAGATTTTGAAAAGTTTTGTTCAAAACCTTGGTTTTTAAAATCTTTTGTTCTCTATAACGAGAGCTCTGGTACCAAACTGTAACACTCTCATTTTTCGTATCGGTACAGCGGAAGGGTCTTTTAGAGTGTTACGGGATAGCACAATAACTCCAATCATAGACAACACATAAAATGGTTGTTCAAGGTTTAACATACATTCATTCGATAAAAAGTTTTAAAAGCGTACAACAGGTTCCAAATTATACAGGTCATTAAGTTTACAAAATACAGATCGAATGAACATTTTTAATATTAAGTGGGCCATCAGAGTCGATCTCCATCCGGATTACCTTCAAGCACCTGAGATAAAAACATGCAAAAATCATATCAGCGAATGCCGAGTGAATTCATAGAGTTAATAAAAACCGTTATATAAAACAATCATTTAAAATCAGAACACAAGTATAATATCGGAAGTAAGTCCTCATATTGCTAGTCAGGCAATATATATCAAGCATACATTTAAACCGTCCATGAGACCAGTCTCTATATTACCATGATAGGTAATATATTCATCGTTAATAGCGTCGTTATCATATATAGGATACATTGTATTTGAATTTATATATGTTTTATAGGATTATTATTAGCCGCATGACATTGTTACCTTACTATGAAAACAGCGGGCCGCGAACTCGACAAACAATTTGCCCATCTAAGTTAGCGTGTCGTCACAAAAATCACGCTATGGAATCTTCTCATACATAAATTCGCTTACCAATCAATGTGGTACGACGGGGATCAACCGTCAAGGCGCGAACTGGGGTGATCGTCCCCAAATAGTACTATCAAATGCATAAGCGTCTACCAAATCCCGGTAGTTCACAATTCATGCTAATGGGACTTTAAGTGACATAACCTAACTACTAATAATCCTTTTAGTCTCGTTTATAGGGTCATAGCATCATTCGGGTCCATATCATTAAGCATACAATCGGGACTACTTGTGTTCTATTTTTATAAAAATCTAGCATGTTATCTCCCTCGCGGGTTTACAAATCAATTTATAAAACATTTAAAAGAGTGCGAGGCTATGAACTCACGTTGTTAATGAAAGGCGGATTATCGGCTACGGGCGTGCTTCGGTCACGGAAACCTATATAAATAATAATCGGTCTTAGACTCGGTCCAATGACTTTTATCAAAATAACAATATACATATGATGATTTTGTACATATGATGATGATCAAGTGGGTTTATACATCCTTGTTTACTCATTTTAGCGTTTACGTTTTGGTAACGTTTTACTAGTTTACTAGTTTTACCTATTTACCTATTTTAAGTCCATTAAGCCTTCTATAAGTTCTTTAACTTGTTTTTATCCCTTTTATACCTATATGATCAGTATGTATACTTTTCATGTTGGGCCCAAATAGGTTAAGCCCAATAAGCTCTTTTTACAAGTATTTATCTTATTAAGTCCAATTATTAGTCCAATATGTTTAGTTAGCTTGTAAATGTCCGTATTTCTTATAGTTCGGGTTTTATCGGTTTTTACTTGTATTAGTTACTTATACATCAGTATATGACTTTTATAAACTTTACATTAGACGGGTTTGGTCGTCTAAGTTTTATTTGGCGAAAAACGTTAATTTTACGGCGATAGCCGAAAAAGTCGTAAAAATCAAGTTTATAGTTTTTACTACTTATAAATATTATTTCACCACCATTTATATTATTTACCCATTTAATTAACCTTTTATACATTTATATAAATAAGTTTTATAAGTTAGTGGGTTTATATTTTTACATTTTATACATTATAATGTGAGTGCTTATATAATAATAATAAACATTATTTCCAAAAATCTGATTTTTAACTTCATGTTCACCATTTTTAACATATCTAGAGTTATATAATAAATTAGAAGCTCATTTTTGGGTGACATGTTCTTCATATTATGTGCTACATTAACTTAGTTATAGCTACTGCCTATTTTGAGTTTAACTTGCCTTAACAGTCCTTACAAAACTGCTTATTCAGATTAGACCACCTAACTTGTTTTGATCATATCTCACTCATTATTTTGATTCCATTGCATGGCCAACTCTCGCATGTGTATAACATCTTCTAGATCAAACCATGCAATTTTATCAGTTCATCTTTTAGTTATCTACTGTTTTTACACAGCCAACTAAATAATCAAGATTTTAGCCTCATTTCTTATAGTTATCATCCTTTTTAAGCATATTTATCAACACTTGATCCCCACACAACATTTTTATCATCATATATACATCATATACATATATAAAATGAAAGAAAATACATTTGTTCTTTACAATATAACAAGAGAAAAATGGAGAGGATGATCTTCTTTACCAACCAAGTGGATTTCTTGTTTTTGGAAGATAAGAACTTGATGAACACAACAAGTATCTCCAAGACCATCAAATATCAAGAACATAGGTTGGAAAATCAGCCCTAGGACACAAGCAAATCACCTCCAAAGTTGTTAATATGGCCACCAAATGATCAAGGCTTCAAGAGAACTCCTTAATAGAGCTAGTAAACATGTGTTTCATGTCTAGAAGAGATCAAATGGGGTGTTTGTTGGTTTATTTTGGACGGCAAAGGGGGAGAGTTTGAGAGAGTTTGATGTTGGTTTGCATGTGAGAAAGATGGAATGAGAAAACAAGTAACTAGTTTTGCTAGTTAGTGGGAAAAGTTAGCTTAAGGAGTAAGCATGGCTAACACTTGTAATGTGTTAGCTTAACTTGATGCCACCTTCATGGTGTGGTGTCAAGTTGCCGTCCAAACCAAGCTAGTGGGGTGGGACAATGTGTTTTGTCCCATCTCACTAGTTTACGGGTATTTCTCGATTCTAGTTTTCTCGATTTGCGTGCCTTCGGGTCGTTTTACGAAAAACGTTTTTATAAATTATGAATCAACGTCACAAAACGAATCCAATAAAATTTGTCTCATAAAAAACGGAGTTCAAAAACGTAAATACGTAATCCTAAGGTTTCCGGTTTAGTCGTAAAAGACGCCAAATTATGTACGTAAGCCCAAATTTAAATCCGTAAATTGTGAGTTCGTCAACCAACACAAAAATAAGTTTCAAAATATTATACGAGAAAATATTTCACTACCTGAAAATGTTAGATTGTCACACCCCGACTTCGAGTTGGGGTATATTTACATGTTAGTTGTTTAAGTAGTGTCAACTGAGATTCTTTCCAAGGACTCAATGGGACTTGTTTATAGCTTATTTGATTCGGCTTATATTAAAACACGGGCTCGGGATTCGGGTTTTTATAAAACTATTTTTATAAAACATGTCATATTAAACTTTAGGTTAATTAATTTATTTAATTAACTCATGCATAACCTAAGGTATTTATACTTAGTTATTTTAATTAAACATGTATTTTAATTAAAATCATATAACCTATAGTTTAATTAAATTAACTAGTTATTTAATTAAGCAACTATAACCATGACTTGTATTGTACTAATTTAACTAATTTATTATTTATAATTCACCTTAATTATAATTATGGAAACTTAGTATTTTTGGGAACTTTCTATTTTTAGAAACTTTCTATTTTTGGAAACTCACTATTTATGGAAACCTGCTATTTTTAGAAAGTTACTTAGTATTACAATACAAGTATTATAATACACTAATACATGAATAATACACAACAGAACATCATAATAACTACAGTTAACACAGTAAACAGTAAAACGTGACAGAATACGTATAACAAGCTAATAACACACGGAACCTATAAAACACATGTAATTCAGACAACTCATACACGTCCATATTTATTATGTAGTGTTATCCGTCAAGGCGGATTAGTCTTCATCATTTCCGTTAGCTTCTACTGGACATAAGGTACGGATTTCCCGTCCTTTAGTAAGGACAATCTCTTTCTTCATTAGGATTTCCCGTATGCAGCCAACTGTTTTCCCCAAAAGTTACAGATTAAATGCTTATGTTTATTAGTTACCTTAGCCATATACATGCATGGCCAGTTTCACCTAGTTATGGAGGTACCATAACCATACCACTAGAGGCACTAGTGTTATGACTTCACCACGACGGAGTGATAGCTCGTGGCGTCCCTTTTCAGTTATTTGGTCATTTTATTATTATACTATCATGTGGGGCGTATGGGTGCATCCTAGTTACATGTTTCAGTCAAGATTTTCATGGTGAATGTGGTGTGTGCCTTGCATCTTTCACAAAGAGCTGATCCCTCCTACCCACTGACCAGTTAATTAGAGGCAACCCCTCTAATTGCATGAGGTCTCCCCTCCAAGTATTCATGCACGTTGTTGAACTCATGACCTATATTGGCTATTATGGTACATTAACTAATATAGATTTTCATAAGTAACATAAGCTATGCTTTCAGAACTAAAACCAGTTAACATGACAGACAACTAGGTTTTCCAGGACTTATTCATTTCCGCTGCCATTCATTCTTTATATTCTTTATATGTTTCCATACTCTATGTATTCTATGATTTATTGTATATCCGTGCACTGAGCGTTATGCTAAGCCGTCTACTTTTCCATGTTCCCAAACGGCAGGTACCCAAGGACGCAAGTAGGAACTCCAGAGTATGTGCATTCGGATTGGAAGCTATCCGGCCTCTTTTACCTTATGTATTTATTCCTACTTTATCATACATTATATCTTTTGGACATTGTTTAGTCCTTTCCATTTACATTACTTATATTGCTTGTTTGTGATTTACTAAACTACCGATGTTTGATTCCGGTATTTCTATTTATGGTCATGAATGTTTAGACATTTACCTTGCATGCCTTGATGATACGCCATAATTTACAATAGCACTCTATCCTATTAAATGGGGTGTTAGAACGTACATTTAAACATAATATCATTTATGCATAGGAAAAATATTAAATACGCATAAACATACACATAATCATGGAGAATAGCAGTACAGTTATCTACATTATTCTTTTAGCAACACTCGCTTTGGCACGGAGGAATTTCTTGAAATTATTTTAAAAATAGTTATAGTCAAGATTTTAATTCTTGTTCTCTATAGCCATGGCTCTGACTACCGATCTATAACACCCCCATATTACCTTTACGCGGAGGAATATAGATCTGGGGTATTACTTCATAGAACATAAGTCATAATGATAAAAAAACAACTCAAAAGAGTGACAAAATCAACTTTCTTTATATATCATTAAAAAATCATAGTTTTATAATATGAGGTTCCCAAAATATAGAATAATAATTTTAGTCTTGTGCCTCTTCATGCCATCCTCATGCTGCTCCATTCTAACAATCTTTAAAACCTGAGATATATGCTTAAAATCAACATAATGGTTGAGTGAATCCATAGGTTTAAAATAATTTTGAATACAAGATCCTTTTCCTGAGCCACGTTATTATTTGCTCACATACATTAATCAATTATTATTGCACTAGCTCGTACCCCGCTACTTGACATACCGGAAACCCAACAAAATGCCCTTAAGCAAGCAGTCTGCCAAACTCCTGTGTTAGCAAAATAAATTGTATCCGTTTAGCCTAGGTCAAAGCCATCAGCATTCCAGCAAGTGCGACTTGCCCAGATAGGGGATGTTAGTCCCCAAATAGTACTATTCATAATATTAGTATTTACCTTCTAGGATGATTAACGGTCACGATTAAAAAGGGACTTTTAAAGGCATCAGTAAACGTAGTGTCAATAATCATATCTGATAAGCATACAAAAAAACTTGTATTCCATTTTAGCATATATCTCCCTCACGGGTTTTCAAATCATTTATAAATTAGATCTAATGAGGCTATGGACTCACCTGGGATCCACAAAGGCTGAGTTATATCAGATATATTTCATTCATAGATAAACAGCTTGATCACACAAACCACACCTTGGTCTCATAAACAACAGCTTGATCTCACACAAAGCTGGATTAACACATTTTGTATAGTATCAAGTCTTTGATATTTAGTTCCATATTTCTAAGTATTTGTTATATATTTCTTATTTAATATTTGGTTGTAATTCTAGCACCATTGTTCAGGACATCATACTCAGAAGCCAGTCTATAAACGTTTGAGGAGCGAGGGCACTTTAAATCGTAAACCCAACCACTCAGTCAGAACGTAATATCGAGATGGAACATCTTTGTACAAAGCTGCCTACTAACATGATACCTTCATTACTTCCTCATATTTATAATTAATCTTCTTTAGTTTCAAAATTGGCAAAAATAGCCCTTTACGTTATACTTTGGTATAATTACACTTTTAACCCCTAAAGTATATAGTTTTAGTATTTGCATTTTAAACCCTCAATATTTAACCTTAGGGTCTCAAACTATTCAACATTTATTCTCGTAACTTTTACATTTACAAAATGACACTTTTGGCCCAAAATGTTAAATAGTTCAAAAATGATAGTTTTACATCCTATACTTGTAAAAATAACATAACAACCTCAAAAATGGACCAAATGATCTAGGATTTTAAAACAATGTTTCAAAATATTTTTATAATCATAATAAATCTTTTTACCAGAATTATAGGTTTTGAAATGGATTTTAAGTCATTATTTCATGTTAAATATTAAACTAGCGTTTTAAGACATCTTTAGCTTATAACTTTCATTTAAAATGATCAAATGCCCTAAATTCTTTTGGATTATCTTTCTAACATTATTTTGGCATTATAACAAGTCTAATAATTCATTATAACAAGATCAAAGCTTAGGTAACATAGAAATTACCCAGGTAGCTCCAAAATAGCTCATTATGGCTTCCTATGAGCACCACTTGCTATC
Source organism: Glebionis coronaria (assembly GCA_025667525.1). Classification (NCBI taxonomy): domain Eukaryota; kingdom Viridiplantae; phylum Streptophyta; class Magnoliopsida; order Asterales; family Asteraceae; genus Glebionis; species Glebionis coronaria. The sequence goes on along the minus strand of CM046874.1, from coordinate 627,097,620 downwards.
AAAGCTTCAAGAGCTTCAATGGCTTCCATCTATACCTGTTTTTTGGTCATATAGGATGTCCTAGGATGTATATAGAAGTGGAAATGGAGAATGGGTAGGAGATACAATGGAAACAGGGTGCAAGTTCTAATGTGAAGTATTCACCCCTATTACTCTATGTATCTTAGTTACTAAGGGAGCCTAGAAGAGATATATGCAAGTTTATAGGAGCTAGATTCAAAGTTATCTTCAACATATGGCGAAAAATGGTTCACGGCTAGAAATATATAAGTATGGTGATGGGTAGCACACAAGTAGGTGATGCACCTACTTTTCATTGCTTGGAAAATATCTTAAAACAAGTAAAGTATCTGATTTTTAAAGTTAGAATGGGAGGGAAACGTTTGAAATGGGTTTTTGGAGGGAAAACATAAAACCGGGTCTAAATTAGGGCTTGTAACTTTATACTTTTTAATTTTGGTAATTAAGGGTTTAGGAATGTTATTAGTGATGGATTAGGGTATAATTATGATATATACATTGTATTTAAGAAGTTTGGTCTTTGGTTTGAAGTTTAACAAAGGTTTGATGTGAAAATGGGAAGAAAACTTAGGCGGGTTAGGGTTTCTAATGATCTAGGGCTTAATCCTTGTAAAACTTATTCTCCTTGGTTTAGATACTGATGTAAACTCATTTTTTTCTTCCTACATTGTCCTCATTGTGTTCCTTAAGTCCCTAGATTGGTTTTACGAAGTTATTCTAAGTAAACATGTCTAACGGGTGAAAATACCTATTTTGACCTAATTTACAAGTCATGCATTCAAATCTTGTACCTTATGAATTAGGGTACTTTTACGTTATCTTAACATAATCTTATAACCTTAATGAAGTGCTATGGGTGTTTGTATACTTGTCCTAAAAGACTAGGTAGTGATTCTATGTAGATTTTTAAATATAAGCGTTTTTAGGTCATTAATCCTAATAACTTTCTATTTTGGGTGATTAGGTTTTATATCCTCATGTAAACTTATTCTAGGGCTTATATGATATGTTTATGACTTCTATGGTTTCTACATTCTTCGTTTAAGGGTTTATATAGGTTCATCATAATCTAGGTATAATTATGCGATCTTAAGATCCTATGCTTTGATAACTTGTACCTTATGCTTTATTAACTTGTTACTTAACTTAAAATAAATGTATAACCTTAATATGATACTTATTTGTGTTTTATAATCGGTTGCAAAAGATTAGACTCTAATTTATTATAGAATGGATTTTATATGCGAATATTGGTTATAGGCCATTTACTTGTAATTAGCTTGAGATTAGTGAATATTAGTATTTGTGATTATTTACCTTTCCTTTATATGTTAGTATAGTGTATTTGATAATAGTACATAGATACTATGTAGTTATATTGCTGAAACATTGTTTACCAAGGGTTTCTAGGTGATGATCTAGACTATTATGTACGTTTACTTGTACTTAGCTTTGTATGGTTTGTTCTTGTTATTCTTAGATATTATTATGTCTTCAAATTATAGTTTATAAGTTGTTTATAATCCTTAATGACTTATTCATATGTACTTTCCATTCATAGTTTATCATTCTTGAGTTTGCAACTCATTTTTAGGGAGTCTAGGGTTTCTAAGGGAATTTAGGGCATCATAGTTATATTTGAGATGTTATTATCAATATTGAACTTATAATATTACTTTGAGATCTTAGACTTGACATATACATTGTGTTTACAATATATAGGAATATTTTGTAGTGGCAGTTCAGGTTGTGAGAAGCAGTTCATACTAAGAAAGGTATAACATATTGGGACAGTTATAGCTTATAACACATATGTGAAATTTGAGGATTGTCACAGTGAATTCATAATGTTCAAGGTTAACTTATACTTAGGCGTAATGATGTTCAAATCGATCAGGGAGGTAACCTTGTACATAATTCGTCATTTTGATGATCAATCAGTACAAGGCTGATCTAACAATAACTTTTCTAAAAAATAATCAAACAAGGCTAAAGTTTTGTGTTTTATGCTAATGAATGAAAACTAAATCAATGCTAAAACATAGTGGAATCTTTTGAGCATAAAATCACAAAAAAAATTTGATACGAGCTAAAAGTGAGTTTAATATGCCAAATCAAACACAATCAAACACAAAAACAAGTCAATCACCTCGTGGCTCTTGATACCAATTGCAGATCTATGACAATTTTTAACTAGTATTTAGAGAAAGAGAGTAGAGAGAGGTTGGCACTTGACACACACATACTTGTAGAGAGATAAACTAGAGAGAGAAAGTGTGAAATTCTATGGGTAAATTACGAGGAACAAACACCCTTTCCATGTGTGGAGAGGGTTTATATACCCATGACAAAATCATGGGCTTTAGTACATGGTTTGGGTTAAGTATGGCCTTAGGCCTTGTTTATTTATTAACTATTGGTCTACTTACAAACCCATTACATTAATATTATCGTTGGAGCGACCGATCCTACATAAAACGTATTTCCGACAATACCAAGATTATATGTTGAGTTTGAGATTATGTTACAACCGATATGGTATATTGGCTTTTCACAGCCAAAAGATGTAAATCAAACTAAAACCAGGCTAAGATTACAACTGAAAACGAGAGAGAATAAAGATATGAGTGAGATGTAAAAAGTAAAACCTGGAAACCACAACCTTACATCATTCCATTGATTAGTAAGTTGAGCACTATTAGCAGTAGTAGCATTAAAATAAGTACCATTAACAAAAACCATTTTGTTTCTAGCTTGTAAAGAAATATTCATAGCAATAGTCATCCTTTGTAGTTTTTAGTGCAAGCATGTTTAAGAATTATCAAAATTACCACAATTATTATAATTATTAATTTGTAAATAAAAAGGATTACCAGCATTCAAATTACTATTACCACAGGCGCATACATGATTAAAACATATTGTAAATTAATAGTCACACAAAATATAACAATCAAAAACCAAAATATTAAACTAAACACTCACACGACCAACCAAGTTAATTCAACTACTAGTTAAAAGCCATGTATGACGAGTAAGTTTCCTTACACCTTAGTAGAATTAGAGCAATATTTACCAATACCCTCAAGGAGTTTAACCAAATAGTTAATAGATTCAAAGGAGTAGATATTCGCTTACAATTCTTTGAAGAAACAGTGGAAGACTTTAAATAAATCACAATGGCTCATGTTATAAAGACCCCCCAAAAATACAGTTAGTACCCCCTCTGTTTTTTTGAATTTTTTTGAATTTTTTTTATAATTTTATTTATGTTATAAAACTGAGATCCTGAAAATACGGAATGAAAATTATAAAGTTTAATAGGTCTAAAGTAACAAACAGGCAAAAATACGGAACCGAAACTGATAAAAAAACTATGCAGAACTGTAAACTGGGGGGACAAGGGGACAAAAAGTACAAATTTTTGTACTTTTTTGTACTTTTTTAGATAGTAGAGGGGTATTAATAGTAGGACCCAATCACAATATCACTTAGTTAAGAGAATCTTATGACTCTCAACGAGCCTACAAAATTAAATAATTACTCAACTTGCAAAACATTCAAATTAAATCACATCACAAAATCAGGGATTTTATAAGAAAAAAAGCATGATTTCACAGTTAACCTCAAATTAACCAATCCAAGCATAATTAACCAAACTAATTATTAATCTAAACCACTCAATCAATGATTTAACCAATTAGGGTGTAAAACCCGCTTTAAAATCCTTAAGATCATTAAATGCACAGATTTACGGTCAAATTTAAACTTTTTAATTATTTAATATACGACATGAATCATAAACATTTAATACGAACGTTATGTATATTAATTAATTGTTATAAGTATTACGTACATAAACATGAATATTAATGCATGATAAATATTCACGTAAAATACTTAAAACGTACAAGACATAAAACACGAATATTAAAAATGAACACACATGATGATAAATTAAGACACAAAAAATTGAAACGAATGTATATGTGTGTGCTATAGGTGGCGTCCAAACAAGAAGTAAGAAAAGGGCTTGGCTCAACCCATTTGTAATACATGTTTTAACCAAATAAGGTCTCCAGGAAATTTTCATAAAAACATAAACACATTAAAAAGTTAAAACCCTGAAACCCTTCCTTCTTCTCTCTTTCGGTGGCAGCACCAAGGACACCACAAGGACGATTTATTGCTTCTTGATCTTTGGTGATTACGTGATTGTGTTCGTGTTTCATTCCTAAATATATCCACGCATTTGGTATTAATCGAATCTTAATCTTTTTAATCTTATTATTTTAATTATGATCATATGTTCATGAATCTTTAAAAACATTGATTTAAACATGTTATGGTAAGGATTAAAACAAGATTTGAGATCAGGTTTTTTGTTTTGTTTTGATCGCACGCAAACCGAGACCACGTAGGGTCTCGGTGGTGTTTGTTTTCCATCAGCCGCAACCCCTTTGGGGTCAGCGTTGGTTTTGGTTGCCCAGCCGCAACCCCAACTGCTATAGCAGTGGGGTGCGTAGCCCAAACAGTGGGAACCGAGACCTTAAAGGTCTCGGTGGGTTGTTTTGTTGCAGCAGGGGGACGAATGGCAGCAGCAGCGACAACTGCCTTAGCCAAGGGCTGCACATGCAACACAGTGGCACCGACAACCTGTCGGTGGCTGTTGTTGGGTTCGGCCGCAAGCCACCGCTGTCCGGCTGTGGTGTTGAGTGGACTTCGAGGCAACACCGAGACCTCATGGTCTCGGTGGGGTTTCGATTGGGGTTCGGTTAACACCAAAACACGCAAGGGGGTGTTTGGCTTAACTTTTTCAAAAGCATGTATGCATTTAATTATTAATGGTTTAATAAAAAACATGGTTAATTAAATTAATTAATGTTTATGACTTAGGATATAATTTATATAAATAAAATCATCTTATTTTGTATGTTCATTTTATTTAAATAAAATTTACGATAGAATAATTATTTACTTAATTATTCATGTGCATTTAATTAATTAATTAAAACTTACCTTAATTCATTAATATCATTTTAAGGTAAAGTTTAATTACATTAATCATGCAACATTATTAATCAATAATAACTTATGTAATATCAATATTAATTACTAATTATAAGTTAAGCCTAAGTATTTAATCATTATTAAACATTACAATATAATTACACATGACATATTATAAGCTTATTTAAACTATATGTTATATCATTTAATTATCTAATAACCCTATGATTAATTATGGAAATACATTAACTATGAAAACATGTTAATTATGGAATTATACTAATTATGGCAACATGATAATTATGTAAACACACTAAACATGGTAACATGCTATTTATGGAAATACATTAAATATGGTAACATGCCATTTATGGAAACATGATAAATATGGAAACTTTCTATATTTAGAAACTTACTATTTAAAGAAACTTGCTATTTTTGGAAAGTTACTGTATATGGAAACCTGCTATTTTTGGAAAGTTATTATATATAGAAACCGGCTATTTTTAGAAAGTTACTCATTATGTTATAACAAGTTCTATAACACTTAAGACATGAAACACAGGAATCTAAAACACATGAAACACTAAGAAACACATGATTAAGCATGAAATAATAAAACAAGACAAGAACAAGTATAATGAGTATGAACACGTCTAGTAAACTAAATAACAAGTATGTATAAGTAAAACAGACACTTATTCATGTCCCTTTATTATGTATCTATCGTGAAGTCGGAGTGATCTTCCGTGTTCGTTTTCGTCTTCATTTACTAGATATAAGGTACGGATATTCTGTCCTTCAGTAAGGACATATATCCTATATTAGAATTCCCCGTTTGCAGCCATCTGTTTACCCCAATAGTGTATGTGTCTTAAACACCTTCTGTATATGTTATGTTTATTTTAGATGGCTTGAGCTATATACATGCATGCTAGTTTCACCTAGTTATGGGGGTTCCATAACCATAGCACTAGAGGCACCTGTGTTATGACTCTTCTGCGGTGAGAGTGATTAGTCGTAGCGTCCCTTTATAGTTATTTGGCCTATGTTATTATTATCATGTGGGGCGAATGGGTGTGTCACACCCCACCATGGCGGAATATGGGGCGCGACGTATGGATATCATCACAACAACAGCGTGTCTATAGAGAGAACTAAATGAAATTGAAATATCATAGATGGCGACACAAATGTCGTGACAATATCTCAACAATGCAGGCGTCTAGGTAAGTAGGTAACAGGCCTACCTCTTACCAAAGACATACAAATAAACAAACATCAAACATATAGGTACCACAACGTTCACTTAATCAAAACACAAAATAAAATCTAAGAGGAAAGGGATTCCTCCGAATGCAATCCTAGCAGCCTCTATACTCTAGCCACTTCTAACATCATCTTGCACAACTACCTCACCTGAAAATGACACTAAAATCTGTCAACATAAAGTTGGTGAGAACATAGGTTTAAGTTATCTAGAACATCATAAGAAACCTTGACATCCGCTGTAAATAAGTTGAAGAAAAATTTTTTTTATAGTAATGGACCATAATGTGATAATCATGCTACATGCATCCACAACAAAACTCAAGCCAAGTACCAATCACATCTACACTATCCGGATCTTTCCCACACCACCTGTGGAAGATGAACTATATCCCCGTCGAGATATCTTGCCTCCGAAGAGACGATGCACAAGTACTCAGGACGGATCGTGCCCCACGCTCCACACACATCACAACTGGTCCCATAGACGCCCATACATCTATGTACCAAAGCCAATCACAATCCAAACAAGATTCACATAGCAGAACACGTACCAAAGCACATATGAGAACACATAAGCACGCAAGTCACACAATAACACATTTATGTCCACACATTTTATAACATAGTAATAAATCATGTTAAAGAACATTTCAAGTGTCATATCCATCCCATACTGGAAAAAAAAACATTTAAAAACGTAGTAAAATGGGACTATGAACTCACCTGATTGCTTCTCCAAAGTCCTTGCTCTAGCCCCAAGCTAATAATCCAAAAACACATAAATCAATACATGAACGAACCTCTAAAATGGTTCATCAACCTATGATGGACATCTAACCTCCTCTCATATAAATACCCCATTTATAACTCTAAACACCCCATTACCCTTCTTTAGCAAGTTCTTAACTTGGTTAGTTTAATAACTATCCCGTTCATATTTTACACAAAACAGTCCCAGTTTTTAGGTCTCAAAACTTTAAGTCAAACGTCCACTTAAACATACCCATGGTTTCTGTAAAAGGAATATTCATACCTTTACATATGTTGGCTAACACCTCCTACTTGCCCTAACCTTAAAGCTACTGTTAAGGCCCCGATATACATATATCTACTTTTGTCATTACAGATTTCCTGATTTTAAACGTACTAAAAGTTTGTTACCATTAAGGGGTCTTACCCTAAACCACAACCTTAGCCCAAGTTAAGATACTTACTACAATATATAAACCATCTCTCACATTCGTGAGAAGATCCCAATGCAACCCTAACTACCCCAAACAACCCAAAACTTAAAAAGAAAACAGGCTGACTTCAAAACTGTATTGACCTCCGACTGTTGTAACCTGTTTTTGACCCACTTCCCGACCTCCAATTTAGTTCTAGTTTCTTGCATTAGAAAGCCACTTCAATTACCTTTTCAGGGATACTTGGATCGCATCTTGAATGTTCCTAGAACTCCCGATATGCTCAAAACAATTGACTCAAAATTCTGCCCAGTTTTTAAAAACGGGTTTAACAAAATCAACCACATTAATTAACCCTAATCCCTCTAATTACAAGCCCTAATTTATGTAATCATTATGAACTCATTATTATAAAATTAATTTAGTGTTCTTAAATTAAACCCTAACCTAAATCCATCATACGATGATTAAAGAAAACATAAAAACAATTTAATTAAAAACGGATTTGAAGATTTACCTTGGATTTATGAAAACCCCCAAATTTTATGAAGAACCCTAATTTTTTTTATAAGACTCACGAATTTCCTTCATCTCCAGGAGAAAAATAATGAATTTGGTTTAGTATATACATTATATAGGGTATGGGTGAATCCTAGTCCAACGCAAAGCCCACTTTCCTTAAATATTTTCCTTTTTTTCCTTTTTTTTTCTCTTCTAAACCGACCCAAACACCCCTAATTTCGTTTTTTCCTTTATTTTTTTTTCTTTTTATTGTTAATTAATATCTTATTAATATTACCTTAATTTACCTTAATTTATTTCAGCTCCTAAAACTCCCAAAACCTCAAAACCGTAAAACTAGTCAAATTTACGCGTTTTACCGTAAAAGACGTAAAATATACACTTTGAAAAAAAATATCTCAAATTTTGAAATAAAATTTTTAACTAAGTCCTAAATGACTTAAAACCATCCCGAAAAATATTCATATGGATAATTACCTCACCCGAGACCTCTAAAGGTTAAACCGTAAATCCTAAAAAAAATACTATTACTATAATACTTATACGTATACGTAAACACCACAATATCACCATTTTCATTTCATAGTCACCACTTGTGAGCTCATGAACATGAAATAACCGTTCCTCGATTTACTTATGAGTACTCTATACTCATAAACGATAACCACACCAACCTCGTTCACACAAAATAAACACATTTACACACAATTCAAGTAAGCACACATAAAATAACCTAAAAGTAAGACCAAGTGACAAACCCAAAACCACGGTTGTCACATCACTCCCTCCTAATAGAAATCTCGTCCCGAGATTCACTCCCAAACTCAAACTTATTCTCAGCAAACAAACGAGGATGCATATCCCTGATAAAACCTTCACGTTCAAACGTGAACTCAGTTTACACGAAAATAATCTCAACCAACAACACATGAGCCTTAACCGTCCGCGAGGAAACTTATCAAAACCATAAAGTTATGTAACCAACCTAACTAAATCTCGCAACTCATCAGACAAGAACTGTCTTGAAATCAAGTTAGGAGCCGTCACATAACTCAACGGGTTTAACACTGTCACCCCGATTTCAGTCTTACTCATAAATACCATAAATCAAAACTCGTCAAAATATAACCACGTATAATAAGGTCTAAAGAACTCTCAAATTCCTTCCCAACTCATCTCTATGTTAACCCTCCAAGTGTTCATTACCGCAAAATACCCAAAACACGAGTTTAAACCATATTGTCCGAAAATTAACCTTGAACTCAACACTTGTACAATTAATTCGACCAAGCTACTGACTTCCAATTACAAAACTTTCTGAATATTTGAAAAGTATGTTCCGAGTACATAATTTTAGGCTTTTGAATCACCCAAAAACCTTTTAAAACGAATAAGTTATGACCAAAACGATTTTTCTCAAAATCTGCCTAGGCATTAGCGACAGTTTCTGACAGTTAGCGACATATTTTGACAGTTTAGCGACAGTTTCTGCCTACTCCGATTTATACCAAATTAAAAAAAAATGATTTTTAAACCCTAAAACCCCCCATTAATTACCAAAACTAGAACCTAATTTATTTTAATTCCAGAAAATTAAAACTCTATTAATTACATGATTTTAACATATTTCACTAAATAAGAACAAAGTTTTTAACTTAAGAACAATAACTCTAGGTGATCAAAACCAAAATATTTTAAAATAACCGAGTCATGCTTATATGTTAAAGAATTTATATTCCACCTTATTTGAAACATGTTTCCGACACTTCCTTATTTCATCGACTACCAACAACTTTTTTTTTCAATTTGCAAGTTCTATTTTTTTACCATGTATAACTCGAAACAAAAGGCATCGTTACCCCCAAAAAGAAATCTCCACCATCTCAAAATCCTTCACGCCAAAAGTACCATACAAACAAACATGTGAAATGAGGACCCGAGCAATGCGCTACTACAGAAGTTGAACATCTCAAAGAGAAACGAGCTAGCAACCATCCCAAGAATACAACCGATAAGTAGAAGGGAATTATACATATATAGGCATATGCATACAGACACTCAAATTCATCCAACATATACTATTACAAGCACGTATTAACCCTCTTTCATGCAACCATACTTTGGAATCCATTGGTGTTGTGGCACATGTATAATTATGTAGGCCTCCATAATTATACATGTTCCCTTTCACCACTGTACTCCCTCCTATGATGACACTTATAAGAAATTAATACTACACATAACACATAATCCAACAACTCACAAGCACATAACCACACAAGATAAGATCCAAAACCCCATGTATTAAAATAAGATAGCCAATGCACGAAACACATAAACTCGTAGTCCAGCTGAACCAGCGTAGACAAAATTCGAAATGTATAAAGAACATGAAAACATAATTAAGCGAAATCCAACAATGACTAGCGTATACGACCATGGTTCCACCCGCACTAATCAAAACTCGTAAAGAAAATAACATGTAGTTAAGTATGAACCATAGTAGTTCATAACCTAACAAATAATGCAAAAATAATATTCTAACACATCAATTACTATAAAATGCACACATACTCCTATGACGCCTATATGCAAGGACCCTTAAGCTATAGACTAGGCTACACGACTAGGCAACCTAATTCTCTATAACCATTGTCTCTGATACCATTCTGTCACACCCCACCATGGCGGAATATGGGGCGCGACGTATGGATATCATCACAACAACAACGTGTCTATAGAGAGAACTAAATGAAATTGAAATATCATAGATGGCGACACAAATGTCGTGGCAATATCTCAACAATGCAGGCGTCTAGGTAAGTAGGTAACAGGCCTACCTCTTACCAAAGACATACAAATAAACAAACATCAAACATATAGGTACCACAACGTTCACTTAATCAAAACACAAAATAAAATCTAAGAGGAAATGGATCCCTCCGAATGCAATCCTAGCAGCCTCTATACTCTAGCCACTTCTAACATCATCTTGCACAACTACCTCACCTGAAAATGACACTAAAATCTGTCAACATAAAGTTGGTGAGAACATAGGTTTAAGTTATCTAGAACATCATAAGAAACCTTGACATCTGCTGTAAATAAGTTGAAGAAAAACAATTTTTATAGTAATGGACCATAATGTGATAATCATGCTACATGCATCCACAACAAAACTCAAGCCAAGTACCAATCACATCTACAATTCACAAAGCACATTATAACAATCAAGAAGTATCCCGTCACACGCACAAGAACACACACCACACTATCCGGATCTTTCCCACACCACCTGTGGAAGATGAACTATATCCCCGTCGAGATATCTTGCCTCCGAAGAGACGATGCACAAGTACTCAGGACGGATCGTGCCCCACGCTCCACACACATCACAACTGGTCCCATAGACGCCCATACATCTATGTACCAAAGCCAATCACAATCCAAACAAGATTCACATAGCAGAACACGTACCAAAGCACATATGAGAACACATAAGCACGCAAGTCACACAATGACACATTTATGTCCACACATTTTATAACATAGTAATAAATCATGTTAAAGAACATTTCAAGTGTCATCTCCATCCCATACTGGAAAAAAAAACATTTAAAAACGTAGTAAAATGGGACTATGAACTCACCTGATTGCTTCTCCAAAGTCCTTGCTCTAGCCCCAAGCTAATAATCCAAAAACACATAAATCAATACATGAACCAACCTCTAAAATGGTCCATCAACCTATGATGGACATCTAACCTCCTCTCATATAAATACCCCATTTATAACTCTAAACACCCCATTACCCTTCTTTAGCAAGTTCTTAACTTGGTTAGTTTAATAACTATCCCGTTCATATTTTACACAAAACAGTCCCAGTTTTTTGGTCTCAAAACTTTAAGTCAAACGTCCACTTAAACATACCCATGGTTTCTGTAAAAGGAATATTCATACCCTTACATATGTTGGCTAACACCTCCCACTTTCCCTAACCTTAAAGCTACTGTTAAGGCCCCGATATACATATATCTACTTTTGTCATTACAGATTTCCTGATTTTAAACGTACTAAAAGTTTGTTACCATTAAGGGGTCTTACCCTAAACCAAAACCTTAGCCCAAGTTCAGATACTTACTACAATATATAAACCATCTCTCACATTCGTGAGAAGATCCCAATGCAACCCTAACTACACCAAACAACCCAAAACTTAAAAAGAAAACAGGCTGACTTCAAAACTGTATTGACCTCCGACTGTTGTAACCTGTTTTTGACCCACTTCCCGACCTCCAATTTAGTTCTAGTTTCTTGCATTAGAAAGCCACTTCAATTACCTTTTCAGGGATACTTGGATCGCATCTTGAATGTTCCTAGAACTCCCGATATGATCAAAACAATTGACTCAAAATTCTGCCCAGTTTTTAAAAACGGGTTTAACAAAATCAACCACATTAATTAACCCTAATCCCTCTAATTACAAGCCCTAATTTATGTAATCGTTATGAACTCATTATTATAACATTAATCTAGTGTTCTTAAATTAAACCCTAACCTAAATCCATCATACGATGATTAAAGAAAACATAAAAACAATTTAATTAAAAACGGATTTGAAGATTTACCTTGGATTTATGAAAACCCCCAAATTTTATGAAGAACCCTAATTTTTTTTATAAGACTCACGAATTTCCTTCATCTCCAGGAGAAAAATAATGAATTTGGTTTAGTATATACATTATATAGGGTATGGGTGAATCCTAGTCCAACCCAAAGCCCACTTTCCTTAAATATTTTCCTTTTTTCCTTTTTTTTCTCTTCTAAACCGACCCAAACACCCCTAATTTCGTTTTTTCCTTTATTTTTTTTTCTTTTTATTGTTAATTAATATCTTATTAATATTACCTTAATTTACCTTAATTTATTTCAGCTCCTAAAACTCCCAAAACCTCAAAACCGTAAAACTAGTCAAATTTACGCGTTTTACCGTAAAAGACGTAAAATATACACTTTGAAAAAAATATCTCAAATTTTGAAATAAACTTTATAACTAAGTCCTAAATGACTTAAAACCATCCCGAAAAATATTCATATGGATAATTACCTCACCCGAGACCTCTAAAGGTTAAACCGTAAATCCTAAAAAAAATACTATTACTATAATACTTATACGTATACGTAAACACCACAATATCACCATTTTCATTTCATAGTCACCACTTGTGAGCTCATGAACATGAAATAACCGTTCCTCGATTTACTTATGAGTACTCTATACTCATAAACGATAACCACACCAACCTCGTTCACACAAAATAAACACATTTACACACAATTCAAGTAAGCACACATAAAATAACCTAAAAGTAAGACCAAGTGACAAACCCAAAACCACGGTTGTCACAGGGTGCACCCGAGGACAAGTTAGTAAGATTTCATGGTAACTGCGGTGTGGGCCTTGCATCCGTTACAGGAGATGATCCCTCCACTCATACTATATTAATTAGAGGCAACCCCTCTAATTGCATGATGAGGTCACCCTTCTAAGTATTCATGCACGTTGATATAACATGACCTATATGGGCTCCGGGCAAATTTAAAATATAGTTTTCAGAATAAACTAAACATAAGTCTTTTCAGAAATATAAAACCAGTCTTATAAGCTTAAATCATGTTTACCAGGATATACACTTATTCTAATGTTATTCATTTCATTTCATTACTTGCTTATGATTATGCTTTACATTTCATTGTCATATATCCACACATTGAGCGTATTGCTCAATCGTATTTTTCTTTCCATGTCCCAATACGGCAGGTACTAATGCATTTACATACTTTTACTTTGCTGGACATTGTTTAGTCATTTGCTTACATTCTATACTTATACATTTGTGTGTGGAGCTTATGTTGGAGTCGATGTTTGTTTCCGGTTTCCTTTATGGTCATTAAATGTTTTAGACATTTACCTTGCATGCTTTTATGACACGCCATAATTACTACGTAACAGTCCATTTATCCAAATGGGGTGTTATAATTATGGTATCAGAGCTAAGGTTTCGACCTGTAGGCTCTTAAAATTGACATGTGACTAGTGGGTAGTCATCAGTGTCATCCTAAAACTGACATTATATTTTACTCATTTCATTTCATGCATCATAATTGTTTTATGTTAAGTTTAGACTAAGTAATGGTTGGTACATGACTGGCCATATTTAGTCGCATGTGCTATTCATTCGAATTTTATTTTATGAACTGACCCATAGACGTTCTCCTTTGCTCATGTCAATTTTGTTATGTGGACCGACCCATAGGCGTCCACTATTGCCAATGGTTGTTTTTCGTTGGCTATGCATGCATAAACTCTTCATGCATTTCTTATGTTTATCCTATGTTCTAATCAGCTTAATCATTCATTTCCTCTTTTAAACTGTCAGATGGTCATGACACATGAACAGGAGCTGGCTACAGTTGTCCAAGCAGCACTACAAGCTATGCTTCCACAAATCAGAACCAGATCCGGGCTGAATACTAGAATATCCCGAATCAGAACAACAATCCTCCTCCTCCACCGATTATTTACACACTTGGCTTGAGAGTTTTAACAAGTAGAAACCTCAATATTTTGAGAGGGCTGAGCTATCATCTGATATAGAAAACTGGATTTCGCATATGGAGAAAATTTTTGATGTTATGGCATGTGATGGAATGTACAAGGCAAGGTTGGCTTGCTATAAGTTTGAAGGAGATGACTTAGCTTGGAATAAGGCATACAAGCTAGCAAATAGAGGTGATGTTTGGTTAGCTGCTTTGACTTGGGACCAATTCAAGACTCTGTTTTATGGTTAGTTCTTTCCGACAGCTGAGCAGGAAAGGCTTAAGAGGGTTATCATTCCATTCGTCATAGAATTGGAGAGACTAACACTGAGTTTATGCAGAGGTTTCTTAGGTTGGTTGGATTTCTAGGCGCTGCTGCGGGTATTGCTGAGGAGAAATCGAAACACTTTCGCTGGGCTCTTCACTCCATGGCAACAGATCGTTTACTTAGTGCTACTTACACTAATGTGGCACAAGTTAATGATGCATCACGTAGCTTGGAAATGCTGCATGAGCGAGATGACTACGAGGAGCAAGCTCGTCTAGAGAAGAGGTATAAATTTCAGTCATCAAGCGTTATCATTTTATTCCAATATTTATGTTCATTTATACCTTTTTCCTATCCAATTGTATCTTTCAGACATAAGGGTGGAGACCCGTCCCAACCGGCCACTCAGCAGAATGCCAACAAGGGGAACGGTCAATCTAATGACTGCTACGGATCTGACAGGCGGAACGGTAATGAAAATTAGTGTAACAATGCCAGCCAGTCCAACAACAATAGGTCCCTAAATTCTCAAACTCTATGAGTGGGTGTGACCAGAATGCTACGGGTCAGCAGCCCAACAACTCGTCTTCATCTGGTAAATTATCACTTAAACTTAAGCCCAGTCATGTTTATGCCAAGTAATCATGTCTCACGCATATTTTCTTAAACATGATCTCAAGTAGCAAGGGTACCTCCAGGAGGTTATACCTACCCTATCTACACGACTTGTAGTCGTAGACATCGCATACCATGCCGTAAGGCTGCCGAAGTTTGTTTCAAGTATGGACAATCCGGACACATGTTGAAGGACTGCAAGAAGGGAAATACTATTGGTACTTCTAGTGCTGCTCTTCCTAAGCCTCCAGCTTCAGGTTGTGTCTACACTACCACAAGGGATCAAGCAAATAAGTCTTCAGGTACTATCACTGGTATCCTCTTTATGAACGGTCATGCTGCTTGCGTTTTATTCGATACTATAACTTATTCAGTCATATCCACTACGTATGCCACTAGTATTAATAAAATCACTATGCCACTGGAGAATATATTAAGTATATATACGCCTATGCGAGACTCTTTACGCATCACCCAGGTGTACAAAGATCTTCCACTAGAATCTGATGATAAGATTCGCCCAGTAGACGCACTTCCTTTGGATATGTGCGTGTTTGATATCATCTTAGGCATAGACTAGTTATCCAAGCACCATGCTACTAACGACTGTCATACCTATCGGGTTATCATCGATGATGTTCAAGCACCAGAGTACATTCACAATGGTTTTATACCAAGAAAGTCTATACAAAGCATTTCCGCCTTAGAAGCTCGTGCTTTACTATCTCATGGTTACGAGGGCCTCTTAGCTTCAATTCAGGATATTACTGCCGAAGTTCCATCGATCCAAGATCAACTAGTTGTTTCTGATTTCCTCGATGTATTTACAGAAGAACTTCCGGGTATACCACCTATCCGCGAAGTAGAGTTTAACATTAAGCTCATCTCAGGAGCTCAACCAATCTCTAAGGCTCCTTATCATGGCTCCCATAGAGCTTAAGGAGCTAAAAGATCAGCTGTAGAAATTACTGGAGTGAGGTTTCATCCATCCGAGCGTATCATCATGGGGTGCACCGGTACTTTTCGTCAAGAAGAAGGATGGCAACATGCGTTTATGCATTGACTATCGTGAGCTGAATAAGATCACGATTAGGAACCGTTATCTACTACCGTGTATCGTTGATCTGTTTGACCAACTACAAGGTGCCAAGCATTCTACAAGATTGATCTAAGATCCGGTTATCATCAGCTGCGAGTGAAAGAGCAGGATATTCTTAAGACTGCTTTTCGCACAAGATATGGCCATTATGAGTTCGTAGTCATGTGAGACCCCCAAAACCAGGCAATGAAACACGTAGGCAGCGTGGGGGTTTCACGTCATGGTACAACAACTAATTATAAACTCCTCGAAAATGACGTAATAAAACGTTTATATTACATCATAAAAGATCAGAGTTTTTGAACTAAAAGGTCCCAGAGTTTTATTAGCGGAAAAATGTATTATTTAAACATGGTTTTGTAATATATGATCACCAATAAGATAGAATAAACTTCTGACAATTTTTACTAAAAACAGTCTTTTAAAAGCATCACAGAAATCTCCAAGCTGCGATAATATCATGCGGGCTCCCATCCAAGAAAAGCTAAGTAATAATACCTGAGATTAAGCATGTAAAATCGTCAACATAAAGTTGAGTGATATTCATAGGTTTAGCAATAAGTATGTGGAACACAAGCATTCATTTGTAAACAAGAAATAGAGGAAAATGGTTATGTACAGTAACCATAGTCCGAAACATATTATTGTTGTTTAGTTCATGAACTGAAGCTTAACTTACGTAAGTTCCTCTAGGGAGTATTCAGCCTAAATACTCAGGTATAAACAAATATTAGTGCGTCATGGTTAAACAACCGCAACATGGGACGAGGATTGTCAATCCCGATGGATCCACCCACAACATTCACGCTTAGCAACAAAAGTAAATTAACGGTTCATGATCAGGAGAGGCAACTTAAGGCTAAAGACTAAAAGCAATAATAATAATGAAATCAGTAAGAAATCCTCAAGTTCTGGAAAGAATACAAGTTCTGGATAGCATACAAATTCTGGATAGCATACAAGTTGAGGATAACAAACAATTTTTAAATGGTTGTGTTCCACCATGTAAAATCTCACCTCGTGTTTAGAAACAATGTACAAGTAAAAAGGGGCTATGAACTCACCTTAGCGATAAAGATATCAACTGATGATAGCATTAGAGATGATAATGACAAGAGTAGAACGACAAAATAGGATAAGACGGGAGGCCGCGAGTATCTAACAATGACCTAGAATAAAATGGCGTGTCTTAGATATATAAACGACAACGTACAAAATTGAAATAAGTTTTATAAAAGCTCCTAAAAATGTAGTTTGGACTAGATTTTAAAGACATAAAATAAATAAGGGTCAAAAGTGTTATTGTAATAATCTATAATATGTATTTTGCATATAGCTTTATAGGTCAAGGACAAAAAATATTATTTTAAAACTATATATCATTTATTGTGAACATTTTAATAAACCAAGGACTAAAAATTATGCAATGAAATTGCATAAAATGACGTGAGTTATATTGTTCATTCTTGTGGCTTTATTCAAGTTTGGCAAACAAAAGTTCATAATTTTAACTATTTTGTTCAAATGGTACCCACAATAACAAGTCGTAATATAAAATTAAAAATACTACAATTTTGACACAATTATTTTCTAAGCTAGTTCCTTATTAACAAAATAAATCTTACTTAAGTAAGTTTTAATAAAGACAAATATAAGGCCATATATTCTTTACCTTATGTCGTATGGGTTGCGAGTAAAGCTTATGTCAACCAAGTTTATAAACTCACTTCAATCTAAGAAGTAATGAGAAACACGATCAATAATTTCCTCTTTTATTATATCGACTTAGCAGCCCCATACACATGTATTCTTGCTTTTTCCCCGGTTACCCTACTAGACAAAGATATGAGATGGAAATGGAATGGTAACCGAACCACCAAAAGGATATTAGATGTCGGTCTCTTTGCCTCTGCTTATGATGTTACCCTTTTGTGTTTTTGTAGTCTTTATATTTAACTAAACATATTTTTCTTTAATAAAAAATAGAGAAATTTAGATATGTATAGACATGTCAATTAGATAAAACAAAGGCACACATGGATTTGTGTTATGACACGCATCCTTAGATGTGAGGTGTCGTGATATGTCTGATTTTGTTTCATTAAATATATCACAAAATTTATTAAAACGGGTATTAACGAAGATCGATATTTTAAAAGTTACGCGATTTTAAAGTTATACGTAAAACAGGAAAATTACACGGTGAATAATAAAAACATTGACATTCGAATCACGTTCATATTTTGATATAGAAATATATAAATGAGGGTTTAAAATTTAAAACATGTTAACGCGTTATATGAACGAATGTCGCCTAAAGGCTTAACGTAAATAACGAATAATGCTCGTAAAATGAAAAACCTAAACGCCGACAATATAAAATATTTATATGTCATAACAACAATATTACAGTCGATGATGAACATAAACTTTATCGTTAAATTATAAATGACGCGTATATGATGCGTTAAAGCCCGAACCTTGTCGGTTAGCCGAGAATTCATTATAATCCGCCGAAACATAATGACAATTATAAGTCGAGTAATAAATATTGGTCCGAATATTAGAAATAAATTAGAGTTTGGTCTAAATGTTGATTTTGAATTTTGGGTTACTACAGTAAATAAATATGGAAAAATAAAAATAAATTTTTTATAATTTTGAATAAAATATTATCAATGATCAGAAAAATAACTAAAATATTATTTAATTAAAATTCTCGAAATCTCAAGATTTACGTATGAAAAAAATAAAGAGGAACAAGTAAAACATTGTGAAGTCGTGAAGTACAAATAAAAGAATAATTTAATTATCGGGAAAAATACTAGTTCTCACAAGTCACGCCTTTCGGACTCACTAATGCTTCAATGGTATTCATGGACCTTATGAACCGCGTTTTCCACGAGTACCTAGAAAAATTTGTTATCGTTTTCATCGATGACAT
Source organism: Glebionis coronaria (assembly GCA_025667525.1). Classification (NCBI taxonomy): domain Eukaryota; kingdom Viridiplantae; phylum Streptophyta; class Magnoliopsida; order Asterales; family Asteraceae; genus Glebionis; species Glebionis coronaria. The sequence continues at coordinate 627,078,086 of CM046874.1, read as the reverse complement.
CCTTATCTTCTCCAAATCCAAGAAAGAATATGAAGAACATCTTCATATTATGCTACAGATTCTTCGTTAGAAGCAGTTGTATGCTAAATTCTCCAAGTGTGAATTATGGCTAAACAAGGTGGCATTTCTAGGCAACATTGTGTCCGCAGAAGGGATTACTATGGATCATGCGAATGTTGGAGCTATCACTAAATGGCCGAGACTGACGTCTGCAACTGAAGTTCGTAGTTTTATAGGCTTAACTGGTTATTATCGCAGATTCGTGGAGAAATTTTCAAGACTATCCTTACCTTTGACCATGTTGATGCGGAAAGGAGAGAAATTCGTTTAGACTGATGAGCGGGATAGGAGCTTTGAAGAACTCAAACACCTGTTAGTATCTGCACCTATTCTCACTCTCCCATTTGGCAGGGTGGATTTCAGATCTACAACGATGCTTTGGGTAAAGGATTAGGCTGTGCACTCATGCAACATGGGAAAGTGATTGCATATGCATCACGTAAGCTAAAGCCGTATGAGGAGAATTATCCTACCCATGACTTGGAGCTAGCAACAATAGTCTTTACACTTAAAATATGGAGACATTATCTATATGGTGAATCATGTGACACCTTCACTGATCACAAGAATCTCAAGTATATATTCACTCAAAGAGAGCTTAATATGAGGCAGAGAAGATGGTTGGAACTGCTTAAGGACTATGACATTAATCTTCAGTACCATCCCGGTAAGGCGAATGTAGTGGCAGATGCTCTCAGCAGTTAGTCAAGTATGATTAACGGCATCAAGATACAAGAGGAAATCATACGTGACATAGAGAGATTAGACATTAAGTACTTAGTACGTGGACAACATGGGTACTGGGATAATCTGAGAATTAAGCCAGACTTAATTTCTCGGATCAAGAAAGCTCAGAAAGATGATGGTGATATTTGGGCTATTATTTAGAATCTTGATCGGCAGACAGAATTTCATGTAGACGAAGAAGGCATCGTATGGCAAGGAACTAAGTTATGTGTTCCGGATGATCAGACACCCCGAGAAGCTTTATTAACAAAATGTTATTGCTCTCCATTCTCTATTCATCCCGGATCCACAAAAATGTACCAGGATATCAAAAAAAATTTCTGGTAGAGTGGCATGAAGTAGGATGTTGCTACCTTCGTATCCAAATGTCTAACCTGACAGCAGGTTAAGATCGAGCATCAGCGGGCTAGTGGTTTACTACAACCGTTAGAGTTTCTAGAATGGAAGTGGGACAAAATCTCCATGCATATCATCACTGGACATCCATTGACTCAGAGCAAGCATGATGCTATATGGGTTTTAGTAGATCGTTTAACCAAGTCAGCTTATTTTCTTCCAATTCGCAAGGATTTCTCAGTTAGCAAATTAGCAGATATATTCCTTAAGGAGATCATCCGATTGCATGGTACTCCATCAGACATCATATCAGAAAAAGATCCTCGTTTCACGTCTAAATTATGGAAAGGTATGAAGAAAGCTTGAGGCACCAAATTTAAGCTTAGCACTGCCTTTCATCCTCAGACCGATGGTCAATCAGAGAGTACCAATTAGACCTTAGAAGACATGCTGTGAACTTTTGCATTGGAATAGACATGAAGTTAGGACAACTACATTTGTTTGGGTGAGTTTGCCTACAACAAAAATTGGCATGCAAGTATTAAGTGTGCACCTTTCGAGATGCTCTATGGCAGAAAGTGTCTTGCTCCAATCTATTGGGATCAAGTTGGAGAACGAATCCTTGAAGGAACAGAAATGATATAGGTGACCAATGAAAAGGTTGCCATCGCCAAGGCAAAGCTACAAGAAGCTCGTGCTCGACAGAAGAGATATGCTGATAAACATCGTAGGGATCTAGAATTTAAGATCGTTGATCATGTTTTCCTTAAGGTATCACCAACACGTGGTGTCAAGCGTTTTTGACTCAAGGGCAAACTCAGTCCTCATTTCATCGGACCGTTTGAAATCCTTGAACGTGTCGGTGAAGTATCATATCGTCTAGCTTTACCTCCTCAGCTATCTCATGTGCATGATGTGTTCCATGTATCCTTACTCAGAGGTTATAATTACCATCCATTGCATACAGTTTCGTATCCATTCGAGAGGATCTATCCTACATTGAGGAACCTGATAAAGTTCTCGAACGTCAAGAATTATTCATGAGGACAAAGATGATTTTGTTCGTTAAAATCCTTTGGAGGGACCATTCCGAGCAGGAAGCCACTTGGGAAACGGAGGAGTCTATCCAGACTTCTTACCCTCATTTCTATCTATGATTCGGGTATGCCATTTTCAGTTTATCGTATCTCTAATTCGATGACGAGTTATTCTTTTAGAGGGGAAGAGTTGTAAACCCCGCATTAAAATCCTTAAGATCATTAAATGCATGAATTTACGGTCAAATTTAAAATTTTTAATTAATTAATATACGAAATGAATCGTGAACATTTAATACGAAGGTTGCGTATATTAATTAATTATTATAAGTATTACGTATGTAAACATGAATATTAATGCACGATAAGTATTCACGTAAAATACTTAAACATACAAGACATAAAACACGAATATTAAAACGAACACACATGATGATAAATTAACACAAGAAAAATTAAAACGATTGTATATATGTGTGATATAGGTGGCATCCAAACAAGAAGGAAGAAAAAGGCTTGGCGCAGCCCATTTGTAATCCATATTTTAACCAAATAAGGTCTCTAGGAAATTTTCATAAAAACATAAACATAGTAAAAAGTTAAACACTAAAACCCTTCCTTCTTCTCTCTTTTGGCCGCGGCACCAAGGACACCACAAGGACGATTTTATTGTCTCTTGATCTTTGGTGATTACGTGATTGTGTTCGTGTTTCATTCATAAATCCATCCACGCATTTGGTATTAACTGAATCTTAATCTTTTTAATATTTTTATTTTAATTATGATCATATGTTCATGAATCTTTAAAAACATTGATTAAACATGTTATGGTAAAGATTAAAACAAGATTTAAGGTCAGGGTTTTGGTTTTGTTCCGATCTCATGCAAACCGAGACCACGTAGGGTCTCGGTGGTGTTTGTTTTCCATCAGTCGCAACACCTTTGGGGTCAGCGTTGGTTTTTGGTTCCCCAGCCGCAACCCCCACTGCTATAGCAGTGAGGTGTGTGGCCCAAACAGTGGGAACCGAGACCTTAAAGGTCTCGGTGGTTTGTTTTGTCGCAGCAGCGGCAACTGGCTTAGCCAGGGGCTGCGAAGGCAACACAGTGACACTGACATCCTGTCGGTGGCTACTGTTGGGTTCGGCCGCAAGACATAGCCGTCCGGCTGTGGTGTTGCGTGGACTTCATGTAAGAACTCATATTTTTCCCTGTATTATTTTATTCTTTTATTCGTGCTTCTTGAATTTTCCAACGTATTATATTTTCTTGTATTCTTATATGTAAATCCTGAGATCATGATAATTTAAATAACTTATTCTTTTTAAGTATTTTCTGATAAATAATAATACTTTATTTGGAATTATAAAAATTTTATTTTATTTTTCCATATTTATTTAAATCAAATTTTTTGATTTAAAAACACTCGCGTGCATTTTACAATGAGTTTACTCGAAATCAATAAATAATGAGAACTACTAATGATCGTGATATCGACGGATGCCGGATATTTTACATTTCATTTTTTACTGTTTCAAAGTTCGATGTTTTCGATGTTTTGTTTTAAATGACGTGTTAAGTCGAGTCGGGAGACTATAATTGTAACACCCCATTTTGATAAATGGAATGTCACGCGTGATTATGGCGTGTCATCAAAGCATACAAGGATAAATGTCTAAACATTACATGACCATAAAGGAAATACCGGAATCAAATATCGGTATCCTAAAAGTAGAACTCATCACACACAAACATAAGTACTGTAAATGAAAGGACTAAACAATGTCCACGGAAATGAGTATCAAAGTATAAAGAAATGCATAAAGTAAAGAGTCTAGAAAGCTTCCAATCCATATGCACGTACGCTTAAAATCTACGAGCGTCCCTGAGTACCTGCCATTTTGGGAACATGAAAAGGAAAACGGCTGAGCATAACGCTCAGTGCACGGATATACAAGTAAAGCATGAATAATATGAGCATATAAACATGAAGCAGCGAAAGACTAAGTCCTGAATAACCTGGTTATATCTTAGTACTACTGGTTTTATAGTTTGAAAAGCCTTATGTTTATCTTGTAAAACTGTTTAACATAATTACCATTAGCCAATATAGGTCAGGAAATATCAACGTGCATGAATACTTGGAGGGGTGACCTCGTCATGCAAATTAGAGGTGCTGCCTCTAATTTAATATACTGGTTTTTGATAGGAGGGATCAGCTCCTTGTGAAGGATGCAAGGCACACACCACTTTCACACTAAATAATCTGCTGAAAACATGTAAACTAGGATGCACCCATAAGCCCCACCTGATAATAATAATATGGCCAAAAGCTGAAAGGGACGCCACGAGCTATCACTCCGCCGTAGTGAAGTCATAACACTGGTGCCTCCAGTGTTATGGTTATGGTACCTCCATAACTAGGTGAACCTGGTCATGCATGTATATGGCTTTAGGTATTCTAATTAAACATAAGCAATTCAAAAACATATAAAACATATACTGGGGAAAACAGTTGGATGCATATGGGAAATCTTAATAAGGAAGAATGTCCATACTGAAAGGACGAAGAATCCGTACCTTGTGTCCAGTGAACGAAGAAGACAAACGAAAGAGAGTCCTACTTCGGTATCACTAATGCTACATAAATACATACGTGTATAAGTATCTGATTATTGAGTACGTAACTGGTTTTATAACATGTCTTAGCTTGTTTTATATGTTCATGTCATGTTTTACTGATTTAAGCTTTATACTGTATTTATCATGTATTCTGTCTATTCTGTTTAAGTATTACTTGTATTTCATGTATTATTATACTTGTTGTGTAATAATAAGTAACTTTCTAAAAATAGCAGGTTTCTAAAAATAGAAAGTTTCCATAATTAGATATAAGCTGGATAATTAAGCTAATTATATAAGCTTAAGTGTTTACTAATTAACATTCTAAGTCACGTAATTAAATAGTATAATTTATTAATTATTTCATGTAAATTAAATAAACTATAGGTTAAAGTATTTAATTAAATATAACATGGTTTAATTAAATAACGGTAAAAATACTTAGGTCAAAACATGTATTATTATCTATTAATAATATAACCTAAGTCATGTAAATTAATTAATTATAAGTCATGATTTTAATAATTAATTAACTATATAGTCTAATTAAATGGAACTTACTTAGGTTAAAAATTCATGTATTAATAATCAAATTAATAACCTAAGTCATGTAAATTAAATTAATCATGTTCATGTTGTAATTAATTTAATTTAAGTCTTGTAAAAAAAAATATAACTTGTAAAAATAATTAACCTTGTAAAAAAAACACACATGAACCGAACCGTGTTTTAAATCTAAACATGTGTGAACCGGACCTGTGTTTTAACCTGTGAACCGGCAACAAACAAACCCTTGGTAAACTACCCGCCGGCTAGCCAAGGGTTCCCACCGGCTAGCCGGTGTTCCCCTTGCTGCCGTGGCCTACCCGAGCACCACCATGCCCTGACCGAGGTCAGGGTCTCCCTTTCTTGCTGCTGCCAAGACAACAAGACACCAAACCGAGACCTTGAGGTCTCGGTGGTACGAATCGAAACCAAGCTGAGACCCCCTTTGGGGCTCGGTTCCTTGCGTCGGCCACAAACAAACACCCTTAAACCCTTAATTAATTTTTACCCCATGATTAATTACATGTTTATACTTGTTTTTAATTTTCTATTAAAAACATTCATGATTTTATGTGATGAGTAAATCCAAACATAAAAGAAAAGAGGTTTAGGGTTATACCGATCACGTGAATCAAGGAGGATGAACACACCAAGATCCTTGCAATAAATCGAACACCAAAAATCAACCAAACACCCCTTTGGTTTGTGTAGAACCCGACGGCCAAAGGAGAACCAAAAGGAAGAAAAAGATTTTTAGGGTTTCTTGTTTATCCTAAATTTGTGTTATTATGAAAATAACTTTTCCTTTAATTTCATGTTTAGTAAATTTGCATGGGCTTGGCCCTTTGGTCTTGTTGTGTCCGCGGGTAAGGGGCCCACATAGGGGTAACCCGAACGTTTTCCGTGTCTAACTAATAAGTGTGTTCTCGTGTTCGTGTTTTATGTGATTTAATTAGTTATCATTCGTGACTTAATATATCTATTCGTGATCATAATAAATATATATATACATACGTAATACTAAGCTCGTGATTAATTTACGTTCATGATTTCATGTTCGTATGTCCGTGATTATAATTATTATTGAAATAATTATCGTGTGTTAATACGTAATAAATACTTATCGTGTTATAACACGTACGTAATACTTGTAATTCTTGTTCGTGAAACGTAAATGTGCTATAAAAAGAAAGTTCTAATCATGTGCGTACGATCGTAAGGGTACTATTCATGGTAAAAGCATGCGGGTTTTACAACTCTTCCCCCTAAAAAGAATAATTCGTCCCTGAATTATAGATAAAGTAAACTGTAAAAAAGAACATTCCCAAATTTAAAATATGAAATGAGGGTAAGAAGCCCGAATAGACTCCTCTGTTTCCCAAGTGGCTTCCCGCTCGGTATGATCCCTCCAAAGGATTTTGACGAATGGAATCGCCTTCCTTCTCATGACTCGTTCTTGTCTGTCAAGAACTCGTTCGGGTTCTTCTATGAAAGTGAGATCTCACGAATCTGTTCCAGTGGATACTGAACCATGTGAAGGGGATGATACTGGTACCCTCTGAGTAAGGACACATGGAAAACGTTGTGAACATGAGAGAGCTGCGGAGGTAACGCTAAACGGTAAGATACTTCACCGACTCGTTCAATGACATCAAACGGCACGATAAACCGAGGACTGGGCTTCCCTTTGATTCCAAAACGTCTAACACCACGTGCCGGCGAAACCTTAAGGAAAACTTGATCTCCTACGTTAAAATGTAAGTCCCTACGATGCTTGTCTGCATAACTCTTCTGACGTGACCGTGCTTCTTGCAATTTCTGCTTAGCTACTGCGACCTTCTCATTAGTCAACTCTATGATTTCTGGTCCTTCTAGTGTTCGCTCACCAACCTGATCCCAGCAGATTGGGGCGCGACACTTCCTGCCATATAACATCTCGAAAGGAGCACACTTGATACTTGTGTGCCAACTATTGTTGTATGCAAACTCCACCAAACAGATATAATCGTCCCAATCACCCGTCCATTCCAATGCACACGACCTCAACATGTCTTCTAATGTCTGAATCGTTCGCTCTAACTGCCCGTCTGTTTGAGGATGAAAAGTCGTGCTAAGCTTAAGTTGTGTACCCCAAGCTTTCTGCAGACTTCTCCAGAATCGGGAAGTAAAACGATGATCTCTGTCTGAGAGGATGCTGGATGGAGCACTGTGAAGTCTCATGATCTCCCTTCTATAAGTATATGTGAGTGTACTGAATGAATCTTCCTTGCGGATCGGTAAAAAATCAGTTGATTTGGTAAGTCGATCAACGATAACCCAAATAGCATCGTGCTTCCTCTTGGTTGGCGGAAGACTAGTAACAAAATCCATGGTGATTTTTTCCCACTTCCACTCTGGAATATCTAACGGTTGAAGAAGACCGCCAGATCGCTGATGCTCGATCTTAACATGCTGGCAGGTAAGACATTTGGAGACGTAAGTAGCAACATCCTGTTTCATACCACTCCACCAAAAGTACTGCTTGATGTCATGGTACATCTTGGTCGAAACAGGATGAATAGAGAATGGTGAGCTATGAGCCTCAACTAACAATGCTTCCCGGAGTTCTTGGTCATCAGGAACACAAAGTCTCGTGCCCTACCATAAGATACCAATTGCGTCTACTCGAAATTCTGTCTGCTTCTCCAAATTCTGAATTATCGCCCAGATTTCTCCATTATCTTTATATGCTTCCTTGATCTTAGAGAGTAACTCGGGTTCTACTCTAAGATTAGCCCAGTAACCGTGTTGTCCACGTATCATGATCTCTGTTAATGCAAGTGATGCCTAAAAACATTATTTTTAACTAATCTTTCTTAATTTTGATCACAACAAACTATACAACACATTTAGTGTAAAACACAAAACGAATTATTTAACTAACACTATTATCAAGGTAATAATCATATCACTAACCTTTCTTAATCATACTTAGTGATCATCAAAATGATTATCCTTAAAACTCACTTTTGTTAATATGACAAAAGACTTTTTAATAAACATTCTTTTTTAGAAAATGTTTTATTAAAATGGAAAATGAAAATTTGAAAATAGCATATTACATATGCTATTAGAATATCCTTTGAAGGCTTAAAATACCTCAGATATTCCCACCCCACTAAAAGTCAAAAAACGGAGCGTAGTCTACGGGCGGAACCATAAGTAGCTAGGCGGTTCCCTAGCGATAAGGAACCGCCGGGCTAGATAAGGTACCGCGCCCAGTTAGCCGTTATATAGCCGTTATACTTTTTCTCCTTTAAATAGTGGATCAAATCTCATTTTCCAATAAGCCTCTTGGACGTTTTTCTCAGCCCCCTTTCTCTTTTCTATAGCATAATCATTAGTAAATGATCACTTAATGTGTTAAGGATGTTTACATATGATTATCCTCTTTATCCCCTCCTTTACCTTGTCCAATGAGAAGATCACTCACTCACTAGTGTTGTGATAAAGATAAATCCATAAGCTAGTCATATTCATCATGATACCCTTTTTGTTTTAAGTTAATCCATTGTATTTATGAATACTTGGGCTAGTTGTGTTCATCCAAGTTATTTGTGAATACTTAGATTTGTTGTGTACATCCATTGCATATGTGTATGCTTGGATTTGTGTTGTATAGATCCAAGCTACATGTGTGTACTTGGATATGTCTAGTTGAGTTGTAATAGATTTGTGTAGTAGTTCTCACTAAACTATAAAGTGATGTGGTTATGTCTTGTGAGTTCTCACTAAACTTGAAAGTGATTAGTAGTTGTGTTGTGTGAAGTTCTCACTTAGCTTCAAAGTGAAGAGTCGTGAAGATTGGTTCTAGCTTTGGATTAGAACTCGACATCTAGCCTTGTGTCGTAAAATGGTGAAGTAGGCAACGTCGTGAAGATTGGTTCTACCTTAAGATTAGAACTCGACATCTAGCCTTGTGTCGTTAAATTGTGAAGTAGGCAACGTTGTGTAGATTGGTCCTAGCTAAAGATTAGGTCTCGACAGTTAGCTTAGTGTCGGAAAATAATGTAAGCGACGATGTAAGGTTTTCTCCGCCAAGAAGGGAGCTTGTGGATATAGTGGAAATCTCGAGTAGGTGTACTCGAGGAGTGGAGTAGAAACGAGGATAGAGCCTCGTTGTCGAACCACTATAAATCTTGGTGTCTTCCCACTAGGTTGTCTCCTTCCTTACTCTTTACTTATTTCATTATCATTACACTTACCTATTATCTTTACTAGTGCATTTGAATTGAACCTAGTCATTATGCAACTTAGCTTCAAGCAAAAGATAGTTTTGATACAAACCAAATTGAAAGTAATTTTAATTTGTTGCCAATCGAAGTGAAACTATTCAACCTCCCCTCCCCTTTCTAGTTTCTACTATTGGTATCAGAGCGATGGTCACTCAAGATCTTTGAAGTATATTGTACTTTAAAACTTGGATCGATCCAATGTCTCCTCAAATTAGAAGGCCAAGTTGTACTAAAGTTTCTCTTTGGTCAATACTATTTTATTTTTGAAAAATAGGTCTTTTAATTGGTAATATTGCATCCCTCTTAAGATTAGTAGTCTTTATGCATTTTAGATCTACTCTTGAAATGTATCTACTAGTTTGCATCTTGCTTTGTGTAGGTACTCATGAAGATAAATCACTTAGTTGGTTGTGGATTGAGTTACTTGCACTTGTAGAAGACTCATCTTCATTGATCTTTAACATCCTTGAATGATGATACCAAGATGATTGGGAATTACTAGTCCTTGAAGACTTAGTACTCATCATAGTCATTTTTGGGCATATCATTGATTCCTTGATGGATTGCTCTTTGTGGCCAAGGTACGCTTTCGTTCTTCCACACGCCCTTTGATCATTCTTTTTATCATTACTTAACTATGTGCTTGTTCTTGGCATCCTTGCCTTGACATTTGTTTGTGGTTTGTGATTCTTTTCTTTTATCCTCTCAAACCTTCATTGCTTGGATACTTGACTCACTATGGTGATGTAGAGTGAGTTAGTAGTAGCTTAAAGTATCAAGCATGATTTCCATGGTTTGCACCCATATAGTTAGTAGGCCCTTTGTGGGAGAGAAAGTGAATTAATACCTTTCTCATATTTTGGTTTAGACTAAGACTATTATTGAAAGTGATCTTAGTCTATACATGAATAATTGCTTTGTGTTTATTCATTACCAAAGCCGTTTAACGTTTCGCCGGAAAGGCACGTCTTAAACCACTATATATGACACAAGCTCTTCGTTACCACTATTTGAAGATTGTCATTAATCTCTTGAGCATTGGTCCTAGTCTTGATTCACTTCCCTTGACTTCTCTCTACTTTGTTGTTTTGTTACGAGTAGTCGTTTGTCCGTTTCAGTTCTTTTCGATCTTGATTCAACTCGTAATCCTTCATTAAAGCATATTGCCTAGTGTTTTGATGATCCAATGTTATTATAAAAGGTTTATGATATATTTTTAAGTATCTTAGAAAAACTTGGTTTTTAAAATTTGGCAAATTTCATTGATAAAAACCAGGCTCTGTAGGAGGGTCTTTATCTCTGGCGGCTCAAACCTGCGGTTCCTTATCGATAAGGTACCGCGGGCAGTAAATGAACCCTAGAGCAAAATAGATGAAATTGAATTAAAACCTTAATAGGAATGTGGGTTGACATGGTTATTTTACTATGATTCCTTAGGTTCATATTCATTAAGATTTCACTAAAACCCACTTGTAGAACAAATCCGAATTTTGGCTAAATGATTTTTGTTAAAAGATGGATTTGAGATGAACCCATGAACAAATAGGTAATGACATTGTTAATGCTTACCTAAAAACCTTGTTTTAAAAAACCAATGTTCTAGTCCATTGTTGATCCAACATAGCTAATATGTTCTTGGTAATTAATGGAATAGCTACATTGTGAACATGAGAATGATATGGATTCAATCCTTTTTTTGTCAAGAAATTGATATAACACATTCTCATGTTTTTGAATTTTAATTTTATTTTTCATATGAGTGATTGGAGAAATATTTTCTTATGTTTATTTAGGTACTAATCATGCCTTCACAATACCAAAAGGTTCATCAACTCACCAAACAATACATGCCAAACCTTTCCCAAACCTATGCTTCCCTTCAACTTCGAAACTCATTTCCATCCCTTTCTACTTGTTGTTTCCATGAGGGTAGAGTCGTTGATGAGGGAATAACGGGTTATGACTATATCTAATCTATGTTTGAGCTTTCGGGGTTTGATTGCTTGCTCAACATAGAAGAAGATATTTACCCCTTGTTCCTTCTTGAATTCTTTAGCATCTACTCCATGCTTGAATACAATGGAGAAATCTTCATTTGTTTCGTGTTGAATGATCAATTGATTCAATACTCCCTCGAAAACTTTGGTGAAATTCTCGGTGTGCCATATGAAGGCACTTGTCGTTTTACAGATAAATGGAGACTTGATGCTCTCTTGGAATCCAACGATAAATCTCCAAATGACCTCACCGAAATTGATCTAGAGTTTCCTTAGGGAGAATGTATTTTGTCTTGGTGGAAACCGAGATCATATCCCGGCTTGTATGGTGCATATGTTGAGTTGCATCTTTACATCCACCAAGTACAATTTGGCATTCTATATCGCTCGACGAATAAATTATGCCCTTTCAAAGCCCAAAACAAACCTTCCATATGCTATGCTTCTTACTCGCCTTTTCAAAAGGGTTGCTCATGACTTTACCCACCTCGATCTTTCTCGCTTTCACCCGGTTCATCGGGTTATGTTGACAAGAAGTGATCGAGGTTCGCGAAAATCCGATCATCAAGAGACGGATGATGAGGACACCTATATGCCAACAAGTGATGGTGATGGCATAGGTACTAGTTCTCACTTCAAATCTTCGAGTAATTCCCACCCATCCTCAAACTCATTCGTGGATGGACTTGAAGACTTAGCTCCCCCACCTCATTACTCCTCTAGTGAAGTACCGGAAGATCTCAACATGGAGCATCTCTACCGTGAAAATCTTAGGACTAGAGGTGAATTGCATGAACATCGGGTTGAGTCAAGGAAGGGATTCAAGTATTTGAAGAATATGATCAAGGGATTGGGCAAGAAGAGAAGGTGAAAGCTTTGAAGTATTTCAAAGAATACATGTTGGTAAACATGTAATGTTGAACAATTTTTTATTATTATCTTGGATGTGTATTAACTTATGCTACATGTTTGGATTGCTATTTATTTTAATCCTAAATGCTGTCTCTACCATCATGTTTATGATTTACATAGCTTTGTGCATCCCTTATGATAATTATCTTCTTAGATTTTGGTCAGTAGTTAACTTTGGCTTGTGAATCCTTTGGTAAAAATCTGGGTTAACCAAAATTTGGGATGTGAAATTTTCCTCTGGTCGCGGTTCCATATCGACCAGCGGCTCCTTATTGATAAGGAACCGCCGGTCCTAGATAAGGAACCGCCGCTACTGTGTCCGACAGAATCTTTTGCTTTACACTATTTTCTTCAATCTGTGTAAAGTTTGCATGATTCTTTGCAAAAACCTGCACATTTCCTAAACTAGGTTACCTAAATTCATTATTCACCTAAAATGATTTTAACCCATTACTAGTTTGGATCATCCCCTCACCCATTTAAACCCTCCTTGTTAGTCATGTTCTTCACAAATCAAAACATCCTTCCCTAACCCTTAAACCACCCTTGTCAACCATGGTTTCTTTAAAAACCTCAAACACCCCAAGGAAAACACTTAAGATTAGGATTAAGGTACCCAAGCTTAACTCCTCACCCTTTCACACACCCAAAAATGAGATGGTTCCAATCCTCATTTCCTCATCACCTTCACCACCCCTTGCACCATGCAAGACAACCTACACCCATGGTACTAACCACTCCATTGGTTATACCTCCTCTTAATTCCACTCAAGAATGAATGAGCTCTCTACACCCTTTACTCCAAGTGAACCCTTGGATGTGACAACACAACCCCAACCAATCCAAAGCATTCCTTTTGTGAATGACTTTGATGACACCTTGGTGACTTCACTATTTACCCCTCCTAACTCACCCATTTCACCAACCTTGGAGAACATACCTCCACACTCACCCATTTCTCCTTTGGGGAACATGCCTCCTATCTCACCCACATCACCCTTGGAGAACATGCCTCCTCCACCTCCACCACACTCAAACATTCCAATTTTGGGTGTCTCACTTTCCCTCCTCTTGGGTGATCCTTACTATGGGTTTCATGAGACTCATCGTCCTAATTGTCCATGTTGCCTCTACAACCACTACATCATCCATAACCTTAGGATGGAGATGTTTGGACTACATAGGAGGTTGCAAGAGTTCTTGCTTGCCTTGTTCTCCATGCCTCCTCCTAGGAGATGAATGATGAGTTTTCTAAATAAATGGTTTTCAACAAAACCAAGCCAAAGAAGACTACTCATCTATATTTAATGTTAAGCTATCTTTGTATTAGTTAGTTTTTTCATTTGTCATTGTATTTGCTTCCTTCATGTGTGTTTCATGAAGTTGATCTATGGATTTATCTTTATGTGTTTCTATCCTTATGTGCACATTAATCAACTTTAATTTGAAATTAAAATTGAACCTAAATCTATCACAACCTCTAAAAACTTGACCAAAAATGGTTCAAAAATGATATCTAAATATTTTGTCACCCTTTGTCAAGACATTCTTTGTGAATGTGTTGCTTTTATGAAACCCTAGCATAATTTAGTGCTAATAGAGGTAAAATTCCAAGATTTGCAACTTTTTTGAAAAAGTCTTAGTTTTTCTCAAAACCCTGGAAAAACTTGGTTTCAAGTCCACTGCATACGGCTCCTTAAAGTCGCGCGGTTCCTTAAGTGATAAGGAACCGCCGGTCCGTATAAGGTACCGCGGACAGCAACTGGCTTTTGACTCGTTTTTGGTCAAAAAATTTTAAAACCCTATACCCTGTCAAGATTCCTTGTTTACTCAATTTAGCTAAACATTCCTTGACACTTCACATTTTGTATTCAAATTCTTACCTTGATTACATTCTACTTATACCCTAACCTTGAGATTTCATTCTCACACCTTCCCAACCTTGAGAATTCATTCTCACACTTACCTAACCTTGAGATTTCATTCTCACACCTTCCCAACCTTGAGATTCCATTCTCACACCTTCACAATGCCTAACTCCTCCATTCATAACCTTGACATTTCTTTTCCACAACCCCACTCACCCAAAGCTTCCTCATCCAAGCTTTCAAAGAAACCGAAAATCTCGGTTCGACGTATTTGGATTAAGAAGAATGAACCATCTTCTTCCAAACCACCCAAAAACCCTAACTTCTCTCCAATCAAGTATTGGAATGAGACTTATACCATTAACCCCATCACCGGAGCAAAAGAAAATGTTCCCCCACCTCCACAATCCTTCAACACCCCTCAACTCAATGACCTTTCAACCTTCCTAAACCTCACAAGGCATTGTGAAAACATTTCCTACCCTAATACCCCACCACCACCAAACCCTAGGTTTGATGCCCTACCCCCATCAACCGATTTTGTGTTGCATCATGGATCCTCGTGTGCTTGTTGTCGATTTCAACAAATTGAACTTGCTCATGTATATGAGAAGTTAAATTTCCTTGAATTCCTCCTCACTCGACCCCCTCTTCAAGTTTTCGTTCCGGTGGACAAAACTTCGAATGATGCATCGTCGTCTTATTTTTCCAACTAAAGGACTAACTACTCTTAGAGTCTTTATTACTTTAGTTATTTTAGAGTCTTTTATTTTTTAAGCAATCTTGGAACATTATCACTATTGGAATAGCTTATGCTTTGTGGTTTATTTTCCATATTTTTTGCTTTAGATACTCATAATGTGTGTATGACTATCTACCTTGTTGTGTCTTTTCTTTTATGTATCCTTTGTGTTGTTTGTGTGTTATTTCCTTAATTCTCTTTTTAGTTGATCATGGTTAATTTTTACAATTGCTTATGGCTGATTCCATCAATTCTAAACTTTAACCCCTTGACAACTTTATCATCTTCATTGGATTGAAGTTTGATTTTGTCAATTACCTTTTTGGACATACTAAGCAAAATACTTGCTTCTAATTTGAGATTTCTTCTCTTTCTCCCTCTCAAGTTACTTAGTAGGTAGTGATCATATATATTGGTGTTTCTTTTCTTTCTACTAACCTTTGTGTAGCATGTCACCTTAGCTCACATACTTGGTGCCCCAAGCAAGGGGGAGCCACCACCAAGGGGGAGCTACTAGCAAAGTCCGGTTTTCTACAAAGACTTGTGCTAACCTTTTTGCTACGACAAAGGGGGAGAAATGATAGTGATAAACTCGTTAATAATTCGATATTTTGTGTTTCTACGTAAATGAGTTTATCGTTTGTCGTAATCAAAAAGGGGGAGATTGTTAATGCAAGTGATGCCTAAAAACAAACACTAATCTTTCTTAGTTTTGATCACAACAAACTATACAACACATTTAGTGTAAAACATAAAACAAATTATTTAACTAACACTATCATCAAGGTAATAATCATATCACTAACCTTTCTTAATCATACTTAGTGATCATTAAAATTATTATCCTTAAAACTCACTTTTGTTAATATGACAAAAGACTTTTTAATAAACTTTCTTTTTTAGAAAATGTTTTATTAAAATGGAAAATGAAAATTTGAAAATAGCATATTCCATATGCTATTAGAATATCCTTTGAAGGCTTAAAAGACCTCAGATATTCCCACCCCACTAAAAGACAAAAAACAGAGCGTAGTCTACAGGCGAAATCTTAAGTAGCTAGGCGGTTCCCTAGCGATAAGGAACCGCCGGGCTAGATAAGGCACCGCACCCAGATAGCCGTTATATAGCTGTTATACTTTGTCTCCTTTAAATAGTGGATCAAATCTCATTTTCCAATAAGCCTCTTGGACGTTTTTCTCAGTCCCCTTTCTCTTTTCTATAGCATAATCATTAGTAAATGATCACTTAAAGTGTTAAGGATGTTTACATATGATTATCCTCTTGATCCCCTCCTTTACCTTGTCCAATGAGAAGATCACTCACTCACTAGTGTTGTGATAAAGATGAATCCATGAGCTAGTCATATTCATCATGATACCCTTTTTGTTTTAAGTTAATCCATTGTATTTATGAATACTTGGACTAGCTGTGTTCATCCAAGTTATTTGTGAATACTTGGATTTGTTGTGTACATCCATTGCATATGTGTTTGCTTGGATTTGTGTTGTGTAGATCCAAACTACATGTGTGTACTTGGATATGTCTAGTTGAGTTGTAATAGATTTGTGTAGTAGTTCTCACTAAACTATAAAGTGATGTGGTTGTGTCTTGTGAGTTCTTACTAAACTTGAAAGTGATTAGTAGTTGTGTTGTGTGAAGTTCTCACTTAGCTTCAAAGTGAAGAGTCGTGAAGATTGGTTCCAGCTTTGGATTAGAACTCGACATTTAGCCTTGTGTCGTAAAATGGTGAAGTAGGCAACGTCGTGAAGATTGGTTCTACCTTAAGATTAGAACTCGACATCTAGCCTTGTGTCGTTAAATTGTGAAGTAGGCAACGTTGTGTAGATTGGTCCTAGCTAAAGATTAGGTCTTGACATTTAGCTTAGTGTCGGAAAATAATGTAAGCGACGATGTAAGGTTTTCTCTGCCAAGAAGGGAGCTTGTGGATATAGTGGAAATCTCGAGTAGGTGTACTCGAGGAGTGGAGTAGAAACGAGGATAGAGCCTCGTTGTCGAACCACTATAAATCTTGGTGTCTTCCCACTAGGTTGTCTCCTTCCTTACTCTTTACTTATTTCATTATCATTACACTTACCTATTATCTTTACTAGTGCATTTGAATTGAACCTAATCATTATGCAACTTAGCTTCAAGCAAAAGATAGTTTTGATACAAACCAAATTGAAAGTAATTTTAATTTGGTTTCCAATCGAAAAGAAACTATTCAACCCCCCCCCCCCCCACCTTCTAGTTTCTACAATCTCCATGTCTACTCCAAGTCTCTAATGATTTCCTCTTTTATCTCAATGCCGTTGATCATTTCGGACTTTCTGCTAAGTGCATCTGCCACTACATTCGCCTTGCCGGGGTGATACTGCAGATTAATGTCATAATCCTTCAACAGCTCTAACCATCTCCTTTGTCTCATGTTCAATTCACGCTGAGTGAAGATATACTTCAAGCTCTTGTGGTTCGTGAAAATGTCACATGATTCTCCATACAAGTAGTGCCTCCATATCTTCAATGCAAACACGACTGTTGCAAGTTCCAAGTCATGCGTAGGGTAGTATTTCTCATAAGGCTTAAGCTGCCGTGAAGCGTACGCGATCACTTTCCCATGTTGCATGAGAACACAGCCAAGTCCCTTCCCTGATGCATCACTGTAGATCTGAAATCTACCCGTACCAGATGGGAGAGTAAGAATCGGTGCAGATACTAACTTCTGCTTTAGGTCTTCAAAGCTCTTCTCACGTTCTTCAGTCCAGACAAATTTCTCCCCTTTCCGCATCAGTTTGGTCAATGGTAGTGCTAAACGGGAAAAGTTCTCCATGAACCTACGGTAATAACCAGCTAAGCCTAGGAAACTGCGGACTTCAGTCGCTGATGTCGGCCTCGACCACTTGGTAATAGCCTCAACCTTCGTTGGATCCATAGTGATTCCTTCTGCTGATACAATATGACCTAAGAATGCCACCTTGTCTAACCAGAACTCACACTTAGAGAACTTAGCATACAACTGCTTCTGGCGAAGAATCTGTAGCACTGTACGAAGATGGTCTTCGTGTTCCTCCTTGGACTTAGAGAAAATCAGGATGTCATCAATGAAGACATTAACGAACTTGTCCAGAAATTCATGGAAGATTCTGTTTATCAAATCCATGAACACTGTTGGAGCATTAGTAAGGCCAAATGGCATGACTACAAAATAGTAGTGGCCATAGCGTGTACGAAAAGCAGTCTTGGCAATGTCTTGCTCTTTAACCCGTAGCTGATGATAGATTGACCTTAGATCAATCTTGGAGAAATGTTTGGCCCCTTGGAGTTGGTTAAACAGATCGTCTATACGTGGTAGTGGAT
Source organism: Glebionis coronaria (assembly GCA_025667525.1). NCBI lineage: Eukaryota > Viridiplantae > Streptophyta > Magnoliopsida > Asterales > Asteraceae > Glebionis > Glebionis coronaria. Next base: position 627,059,591 of record CM046874.1, on the reverse strand, counting down.
ACTTATTCCTGATGGTAATCTTGTTGAGCTCGCGATAGTCTATGCAAAGACGCATACTGTCGTCCTTCTTCTTCACGAATAAGACCGGTGCGCCCCATGGAGATGCGCTCGGTCGAATAAAGCCTCGTTCCAGAAGTTCTTGCAATTGATCCTTAAGCTCCTTTAACTCTATGGGAGCCATGCGATAAGGAGCCATGGAAATCGGCTCAGCTCCTGGGATGAGCTCGATATTAAATTCTACTTCACGTGCAGGTGGTATGCCTGAAAGTTCTTCTGGAAACACATCTGGAAATTCTGACACTATCGGCTAATCCTGAATTGATGGGGATTCAGCATCCATGTCATGAACAGTAGCTAGATAACCCTCGCAACCATGTTAAAGTAGTGCACGTGCTTGCAGGGTTGATATGATTTGTACAGACCTGCCGGGTACGAACCAGTTATAAATGTACTCTGGCGCATTAACATCACCGAAGATGACTCGATATGAATGGAAGTCTATGGTAGCATGATGCTTGGATAGCCAATCCATGCCCAAAATCATGTCAAAATCATTCATGTCCAGTGGAAGTGCGTCAACAGGACGAACCTTGTCATCAAACTCTAGGGGAAGGCTCTTGTACACATGGGTTATGCGTACAGAGACTCTCAAAGGCGTGGAGATACTCAGTATATTCTCTAGTGGCATGGGGAGTATCCTAACATTCTTGGCATAAGCAGTAGAAATGACCGAGTGAGTAGCACCCGTATCAAACAGAACACATGCAGCTTGAAAATACATATACAAGATTCCAGTAATTGTACTTGTAGACTTGTTGGCCTGATCACGAGATGTCGTGTAAACGCGTCCACTAATAGGAGGTGGCTTGGTATCAGCATGTCCCGATGTACCCTCCATCTCTCCCTTGCGGCAATCCTTCATGCGGTGGCCAGGAATTCCACACTTATTGCATGCGTCGCTGTTGCGGCGACATGGCCCTGGGTGCCTACGGTGGCAAGTAGAGCAAAGAGGATGAGTATATCCTCCAGCAGGTGTCCTGACTGGCTGAGAACCTGATAAAACACTAGACATGAGACATGATAATAGGGTACAAAGGACAATGCGGATAATCGTAAGATTGAATACCAGTAATAGCTGGACGGTTAGGCTGTGAACCTCTCTGGTTCTGGTCCCTTCCGTTACCATGATTCTTGGTAGAAGATTTGCTAATGTGTCATAATTAAGAGTTATAACATGTAATCATAAGAAAATGAGTAAGTATTAGGACCTGCTGCTGTTGGAGTGTCCAGCGTTGTTATGGCAATTATCATTACCGCCACGCCTATCCGTAGTAGAAAGGTCGTGAGTCTGACCGTTTCCCTTGGGCTGATTAGGTTGTTGCTGAGTAGCCGGCTGAGACCGGTCCCCAGTCTTCTGCCTGGAAGATACATTTCAAGGAGATGAAGTACTGACATATACTAAAAGAATACGGATTGGTCACCGCTTGAATACGAATGTTTACCTCTTATCGTGTCTCTTTGCTTCCCTGAACTCATCTATTTCCTACAGCATCTCCAGCTTACGTGCTGCATCGGCCACCCGTGCTACCGTGTCTAACAGAGCACTTTCTAAGTTATTGGCAATCATTGGAGAAAGGGCCCAACGAAAATGTTGTGCCTGCTCTTCAGTGGTGCCCGCAGCTTCTCTCAGGACACCAGCAAACCGAAGGAAACGCTGCATGAAATCATTACTGTTTTCCTTAGGACGCTGCCTAATAGTGTAGTATTCTCTCATGAGCCTATTCCTTCCTTCCGTCGGGAAGATGTGAGGTGGGGGAGGATAGTTTTCGTTCTGGTGAAGGATGTCTTGCAAGTCTGCATTGGCAGCTGCAACCATCTCCCGGATATTGTGTGTGTTTGCCATCTGACAATATAACATAAAATACATGATTAAACTGATTAAAACATAAACTATATACATAAAAAAAAATTATACCAACAAATCATGAGAAAAATTTTATGCAAGAAAACTAGTACATGAATGCATGATGCAGTTTTATGAAAACTTTTGTATGCATTAGAGTGACGCCTATGGTCAATTCACTCGAAACAAAAGACATGGCGAGGGGACGCCTATGGGTCGGTCCCAAATTTAAAAGTTTCGATAAAACACATGCGACTAAATATGGCTGGTCCTGTACTAACCATTACTTAGTCATAAACCTACGACAATGACATATATATGTATGCATGAAAATGATGAATGCATGAAAACCGACTGTCAGTTCTAGGAAGACCATAGTGACTACCTACTAATCACAGGTCGTGTTTTGAGAGCCTACAGGTCGAAGCCTTGGCTCTGATACCATAATTGTAACACCCTATTTTGATAAATCGAATGTCACGCGTGATTATGGCGTGTCATCAAAGCATACAAGGATAAATGTCTAAACATTACATGACCATAAAGGAAATACCGAAATCAAACATCGGTAGTCCATAAGTAGAACTCATCACACACAAACATAAGTACTATAAATGAAAGGACTACAGAATGTCCACGGAAATGAGTATCAAAGTATAAAGAAATGCATAAAGTAAAGAAGGCTAGAAAGCATCCAATCCATATGCACGTACGCTTAAAATCTGAAAGCGTCCCTGAGTACCTGCCGTTTTTGGAACATGAAAAGGAAAACGGCTGAGCATAACACTCAGTGCACGGATATACAAGTAAAGCATGAATAATATAAGCATATAAACATGAAGTAGCGGAAAAGACTAAGTCCTGAATAACCTGGTTATATCTTAGTAAAACTGGTTTTATAGTTTGAAAGCCTTATGTTTATCTTGTAAAACTGTTTAACATAATTACCATTAGCCAATATAGGTCATGAAATATCAACGTGTATGAATACTTGGAGGGGTGACCTCTTCATGCAAATTAGAAGGGTTGCCTCTAATTTAATATACTGGTTTTGGGTAGGTGGGATCAGCTCCTTGTGAAGGATGCAAGGCACACACCACATTCACACTGAATAATCTGCTAAAAATATGTAAACTAGGATGAACCCATACGCCGCACCTGATAATAATAATATGGCCAAAAGCTGAAAGGGACGCCACGAGCTATCACTCCGCCGTGGTGAAGTATAACACTGGTGCCTCTAGTGTTATGGTTATGGTACCTCCATAACTAAGTGAAATTGGTCATGCATGTATATGGCTTTAGGCATTCTAATTAAACATAAGCAAATCAAAAACATATAAAACATATACTGGGGAAAACAGTTGGCCGCATACGGGAAATCCTAATAAGGAAGAATGTCCATACTGAAAGGACGGAGAATCCGTACCTTGTGTCCAGTGAACAAAGAAGACGAACGGAAGAGAGTCCTACTTCGGTATCACTAATGCTACATAAATACATACGTGTATAAGTATCTGATTACTGAGTACGTAACTGGTTTTATAAAATGTCTTAGCTTGTTTTATATGTTCATGTCATGTTTTACTGATTAAGTTTTATACTGTGTTTATCATGTATTCTGTCTATTCTGTTTAACTATTACTTGTATTTCATGTATTATTATACTTGTTGTGTAATAATAAGTAACTTTCTAAAAATAGCAGGTTTCCTAAAATAGAAAGTTTCCAAAAATAGAAAGTTTCCAAAAATAGATTTACTTCTTAAAATAGATAAGTTTCTAAAAATAGAAAGTTTCCATAATTAGATATAAGCTGGATAATTAAGCTAATTATATAATATTAAATGTTTACTGATTAATATTCTAAGTAACGTAATTAAATAGTATAGTTTATTAATTATTTCATGTAAATTAAATAAACTATAGGTTAAAGTATTTAATTAAATATAACATAGTTTAATTAAATAACAGTAAGAATACTTAGGTCAAAACATGTATTATTATCTATTAATAATATAACCTAAGTCATGTAAATTAATTAATTATAAGTCATGATTTTAATAATTAATTAACTATATAGTCTAATTAAATGGAACTTACTTAGGTTAAAAATTCATGTATTAATAATCAAACTAATAACTTAAGTCATGTAAATTAAATTAATCATGTTCATATTGTAATTAATTTAATTTAAGTCTTGTAAAAAAAATAAATATAACTTGTAAAAATAATTAACCTTGTAAAAAATCACTCATGAACCGAACCGTGTTTTAAATCTAAACATGTGTGAACCGGACCCGTGTTTTAACCCATGAACCGGCAACAAACACACCCTTGGTCAACTAGCCGCCGGCTAACCAAGGGTTCACACCAGCTAGCCGGTGTTCCCCTTACTGCCGTGGCCCACCCGAGCACCACCATGCCCCGACCGAGGTCGGGGTCTCCCTTTCTTGCTGCTGCCGAGACAACAAGACACCAAACCGAGACCTTGAGGTCTCGGTGGTGCGAATCAAAACCAAGCCGAGACCTCCTTTGGGGATCGGTTCCTTGCGTCGGCAACAAACAAACACCCTTAACCCTTAATTAATTTTTACCCCATGATTAATTACATGTGTATACTTGTTTTTAATTTGTTATTTAAAACATTCATGATTTTATGTGATTAGTAAATCAAAACATAAAAGAAAAGAGGTTTAGGGTTATACCGATCACGTGAATCAAGGAGGATGAACACACCACGATCCTTGCAATAAATTGAACACAAAAAATCAACCAAACCCCCGTTTGGTGTGTGTAGAACCCGACAGCCAAAGGAGAACCAAAAGGAAGAAAAAGAATTTTAGGGTTTCTTGTTTTTCCTAAATTTGTGTTATTATGAAAATAACCTTTCCTTTAATTTCATGTTTAGTAAATTTTCATGGGCTTGGCCATTTGGTCTTGTTGTGTCCACGGGTAAGGGGCCCACATAGGGGTAACCCAAACATTTTCCGTGTCTAACTAATAAGTGTGTTCTCGTGTTCGTGTTTTACGTGATTTAATTAGTTATCATTCGTGACTTAATATATTTATTCGTGATCGTAATAAATATATATATACATACGTAATACTAAGCTCGTGATTAATTTACGTTCATGATTTCATGTTCGTATGTCCGTGATTATAATTATTATTGTCATAATTATCGTGTGTTAATAAGTAATAAATACTTATCGTGTTATAACACGTACGTAATACTTGTAATTCTTGTTCGTGAAACGTAAACGTGCTATAAAAGGAAAGTTCTAATCATGTAGGTACGATCGTAATGGTACTATTCATGGTAAAAGCATGCGGGTTTTACAATAATATCAGATCTATGATGCATTTTAACTTTTGAAAAGTATTTTTACGAAACCCGAGCCTCGTTAATATTTTAAAAATTTACTCATAGTCATTTTCTACCCTTTAATCAATTAAATTGCTTTTAAGTCCAAAACATTTCAAAGTTGGCAAGTTAGGTCCCCCCCACCTACCACTATATAAATATTTTCTTTCATAAAAACACACACACACAAGTTTTATAAAAATCAAACATCACCTCTCTCCCCCTCCTCCTTCTTGCCGTGAGACCACATACCAAAACCATCAAAGACCATCAATTTTTATCTTGTTTTAACAAAAACTAAACCAAGACCCTATCCCACACACAAAACCATCAAAGACCATCAATTTTTATCTTGTTTTAACAAAAACTAAACCAAGACCCTATCTATAAATTTAAAGGTGATCCTATTGGTATCTATTTTTCACACATGCATCAAGTTTCCCAGTTTTTTATGATTTTATGGTTGGTATGAGTTTTGATAATCCTGCATGTGATGATCATGATAATGTCACCATGTTTCGATGATAAAAAGATTAAGTTTTTGATTTTGATTTTTGTTTATGTTACATTCAAGTGTTAAGATTGATAAGGGATAATTATAAGATGTTAGTATTGGTAGAAAAATGGGTAATTGGTGTTGAAAAAGTGATTTGGTATGATTTTTAATGAGGTAGTTTAGGGCAGTAAGTTTGAGGCTGATTTTCGGTATCTTAAGCTTGAATTATTGTTGTACAAATGAGATAGTGTCGTAGATATTTTCATTACCTTCGTTGATATAAATTTGAGCTTCTAACTCAAAACGAGGAAGAAGTTACGCTAGTTGATTATTCGTGTACCGGGAGACGAGTATCGACACAATCCGAATTTGTCGTCGATATTTGGATCGAATCTCGGGGACTATGAAATGCGTTTTACAAATGGTCAAGGGATTTTCTCATGCCCTAAACTTAGAATTTTTAGTCTATTTTCAAAGTCAATGGTCGATTTTGCTAATGGTAAAGGTTAGGTTGGTCAAAATGGTTTCACGAGTCAAGTGTACAAATCTGTCCGGTTTTTCAAGTCTAGAAATGTGTTGAGCAGGTGGTTCTAAAATGTAAATCATTGAATGAAATTTAAAATGAGTTTTATTCAGGTTATGATTGAGTTTTTCACCAAGGTTTCATAAAAATCCGAGTTGTCTTAATAAGGGAAATGAGCTTGTACATTTGGTATGTGCCGGAATATTTTTGTTATCGAGAAATTCTTAATAAAGTGACCACATAGAAGGGTATTGTAGTACCACTTGCATCATTGTTCTTTCGGGTTTGTCATGGTTTTGTAATGTTCAGTTTTATGTTATTAAGTATGGTTTATACTTGAGTTAATTATTAATAAAATGTGCGCCTTATTTGGTAGGTTGCATCTTTCGTGTTTATCGGGCAACCATATCGTCGGCGATCGTCTTACTACTACTTTTCTACTCAGCTTCTGAGTTCAATGATTCACTTACCTCGTGGCTAAGGTGATTTCATAGACCCTTTTTACTTGCACATTGTTTCTAAACGTGGGGTAAGATTTTACATGGTGGAACACATCCATTTAAAAATTGTATGCTATCCAGAACTTGTATGCTATCCAGGACTTGTATACTTTCCAATAATTTTCATTGATATTATTGCTTTTAGTCTATAGCCCTTAAGTTTCTTCTCTTGATCATGAACCGTTAATTTACTTGTGTTGCTAAGCGCGAATGTTGTGGGTGAATCCATCGGGACTGACAATCCCCGTCCTATGTTGCGGTTGTTTAACCATTGACACATTACATTTGATTTGTTACTTGAGTATTTGGGCTGAATACTCACTAGAGGAACTTACATTGAGTTAAGCTTCGGTTCATGAACTGAGTAGCAATAATAATGGTTTCAGACTATGGTTAACCATTTTCCCTATTTCTTGTTTACAAATGAATGCTTGTGTTCCACACTTTTACTTCTAAACCTATGCATATCACTCAACTTTATGTTGACGATTATACATGTTTGATCTCAGGTATTAATACTTAGCTTTGCTTGGATGGGAACCCGTAAGATATTATCGCAACTTGGAGATTTCTGTGTATATTTAAAGTTTGGTTTTAGTAAAAACTGTCAGAAGTTTATTATATATTCTTGATAAGTATATGTTACAAAACCATAATTGAATAATAGATTTTCCACTTATAAAACTCTGGGACCTTTGTTTAAAAACTCTGATATATATGATGTGATGTATATGTTTTTATTACGTCAACTTTGTGTCAACAGTATTTCATTGTTTCTTGTACCATGACGTGGAACCCCCTTGCTTCCTACGTGTTTCTTGCCTGATTTTGGGGGTCTCACAGATTTGTATCCGAGCGATGGTTATAGAGAACCGAGTCGTTTTTTAAAACTTAGTATATAACTGAAAGTTCAAATATTTCATGTTTCTAAGTTGTTCCATATCTGCGTGGGATACTCTCTAATCCTTATTATTTACTTTTAGTTATCGTTGTAGTATTTCATCACTTGATTACCTTTTGAAATATTACATTACTCTAATGACGATAATTACTAACTCTTTTCAAAGCCTTCGTGCTTCATGAATTATTATTGAATATTACTTGATTACATATGCTCTAACTGCATATCTTGTGTTCTTGTTCTTGTGAATTGATCTTGTTACAATAATTTAATAATTTTATGACATTTCATGCTTGTATTCGGAACGCGTATGCTGCCGACCTTTCATACTCAATTTTCAGAGTGCTATTGCTATTTCATTTATGCATGATACGACTGACCTCACATACTCGTTCGTTTTGGACCCTTTTTTTTCTCGACTCACTGTTACATGTTGTCGTATTCTCGTGATGCCATTGTTCGGGATTAAATAAGTGTTGTTTTTAATGAAACTTCTGATTTTCATTTTACTACCGTGCGTGTTACCTTCATTGTTTAACTCTTTTAAGATATCTATTTAGATATCCAAATTGTTATCCGACCATTCGTGATTGGATGTCTAGTCTATACACCATTATGTAGCTCAATGATTCTCCGAAATGACTAAAGGATACCGTGTGAGTCACACATCTCGAAACATTCCTTGAATCCTTGTTAAATAATATCGTGAGTTTTCATAACCTTGATTGACCTCTACGTCACCGTTTTACACGACACTCGAATATCGATTAATTATTGCTTCATTGACCATTCTACGTTTCGACTTCGAATGACAACATCCGTTTGTACCCTGAAAACACCATCGTCATCTTGTAATTCATCCTCTATTATGTAGTGATTGTTCGGAAAATGATTCTATTTCTATAAACTTGTATCCTCCCCTTTCATAAAACCTCCTTGCTCCAGGAATGCGACTTGTTAATGTTCCATTTCTTTCTCGGTATGTCTTGTGATTTTGGCAAATCACACCACCAAGAGACCTTCCTGCATTGCATCTTGAAATCTAAGACATGTGTGTACATAAATTCCGGGTAGTTATGAAGTTTGATTAAATTTCAAGGTGTGTGAAAAATATACTTTATGCAGAAAATTTACAGGTAATTTAATGGTGTCGAGAAAATATTTTTATAAATTTCAGACTTAAAAATATGTTTATACTTGTTGAGACGTTCCTTTAGGATATAAAATTCGACCCGAAAATCTTTAAAAAAACGAGCAAGTTATTCCATTTGAAATTGTAAAATTTAAGAACTTATTTCTGCGTATTTCTAAAACATCACTTTGTTGACAGATTTGATGCAAGGGCATTTTTGTCCATTTTTTATCTGTTTCAAGTCTCGAGTAAAATTAGAAAGTTGTTCAAAACATCGATTTACACCAAATTGCTGTAGACTCCGAGTCTTAAAAATATCATTTAGCGAGTCAATTGGTATGGTCAGACCCCAAAAGTCAAACTTAAAAGTCAAAGCTAATAAAATTTAAAAATATGGTTTGAAGCGTTTTTGAGTTCGTTTGAACTCGTAAAACATTAACAAATGAGATTTTACAACTACCAAACATTGATTGCATTTGAAGACGTTTAAAGATAGAAATTTTTTGGGTTAGTTGTATTATTCAAAAACTGATATTCTAGCTTTCTTAAAAGCATATTTATGTCAAATAAATTACGATGTGAGCGCATATGGATTTTCTTTACCTGTTATTTTATACATGACTAAATTGTCATTATATATTATGTTTCTTTTCTTCTAACGTAACACTGATTTGGGCCGAGGTTTGAAGTTCTTGTTTTCACATCGTTCGTTATAATCTTGACACGTGTCTCATGATGATTCCGGCTAAACCTTTTGAAACTTTATCAACTTGTATCCATTTCATTGATTGTCCTGAACTACTCTTTATTACCCTCATGTAACCCACTCGCTATTTTGTAAGCTATATCATGTCACCATATGAATTTAAACTAGTATTGTTTGCGAATCATTTTATAAAATGTTCCATTTGGGCCTTATTAAATACTTGAATGTTACCTTATAAAATTAATTTATATTAATTTTACAAGTACTTTCACAAATTGTTCAACAATTGGTCTTGTAAAAAATTCTTGTAACAATAAAATTGTTGATTTAAACATCTAGCCAATTAGTTACTGAAGAAAAGATTCACAAATATTATGATTCCTGTTTTTACAAATGGCATTATATACATATTTTAAATCATATGACATGTAATACTGGTTTGACGAAGCTAAGCATCGCATTGCTAGTCCTAAATTATGCATGACTTGATCACCTATGCGTAATTTAGAAGGAGCCATACGAGGCCGAATAGTAGTCACCTTAAATATTTGGCCAAGAACCAAATTTTAAATTATGTTTCTTAAAATGTTAGATAAAATAAAGTTTTGAAAACTTTAACATCGTATGCGAGTAGCATCAGTTCGCGACATACACATATGAACCCTTATCTTTTCTTGAACAAAGTACATGCCTCAAGCACATATTTCCTAACTCAACGATCTTTGTTTTACTTGTTACCTCATCTTGCTTCGTGATATAATTCTCGTTACCACTTGTCTAATTTCTTAGCATTGATACCAGACTTGAAAGTTTCAACATTTTTATGCTTCTACATCGATTGACTTTCTCTATCTATTTTGGACCTTCGAAACGACTCTGGACGCGAATAGTGATTTATGACTAGAAGTGAACAATGATTTTGTGTATTTGTTATGATGTGTGTTAGACTGTATCATATTTAAATTCATTCGTGTAAACCATATGATGATTTAACCTCTTATTGCTAATGTTGTTCATCTTACAGGAATTACTCTCAAGTGACTTCTTAAGAATTTTCTTTGATTCGAAAATTTGTTGTATGGCTTTTCTCTTTCGATCGTGTATCGACCACCGAGAACTTAATAAGCCGTTGTTGGTGACGCCAACCACACTCATGAATTAATCTTGCTAAATCCTTTGTTTCTTATTGTCCTTATCATCAATGCATTTATTCAATCATGTTCATTAAGAAATTTGTACGGATTACGTTTATCCTCTCATGTTATTGCTTACATGCTAATTGTTGATTATTATTCGTTTCATACTCGTTTGCTATCTTGTCACCTTTTGATATCCGAACATGTCACATGTATATCATTTGATGCATTAAACACCTTCTGGATTTCTAAAAACTATTCTAAATTTTTAAGAACGTTTTACACATTTTATCAAGTGGTTAAATTACCAAAATACCGATTTCAAGTTTAGTGTCGGATCTATACATCGTCTTTGATAGATTTATAACTAGTGTTTAAAAGGATGGCATGCTTTATCTTTTAAAGTATTTGATTATATCATACTTTACTTTCAGTCTAATGAAATTATCAATTTAATTTATAATTTCTAACAATGATTATAAATAATTTGGAAATTTGATTTTCTCTAAATGGTAACAGTAAACTTGAGTCTTTGACAATAATTTTATACAGTCATCCAAAAGTTCTTAAGCCGATCAAGATACCTATTTTGAACTGTTCTACTTTTTGGCTTTGAAACCCTGATCAAGAAAAAGATATAGCAACTGCTTACTCACTAAATATATATAGTTTGATTTCAAATCACTAAGCCTTGTAAAATTTTCTTTTAACCAAGAAAATACTTAAGCTAATTTGAAAGTAATACCAAATCCTAGACAAATAATTGTGAAAACTTGTAATCCAAATGTCTATATGTAATTTAGATTTCCCCTCTATTTTTCTAATAAGTAAATTGTCATGTTTTACAGTTGCGTGATTTGCGATTCCTTGTTAATTAACAATCTTGATTCATTTTAGTGCACCTTGTTCATTTAAGAAGTTCTCGTGTTCATTCTATCTCTTGATATTTCTCTGTACTGAAAGGTCATTATTTTAATCCAAGTTTAAAAATTTATTCGAAAAGGAGTTAAGAAACTGAAGCGTAGTAAATTCCAATTGTTAAGGTACGTCGTGGTGCAGAAATTACCTGGGAAGCAATGAATCAGTTCTAAACTATCTATCTCCTTTTGTTTGCCTCTTCTTCTGCCTCTAGTGGAACTCTTAGGGACTAGAGTTCCTTTAGGGGGATTAACTGTAAGAACTCTTATTTTTCCCGTTATTATTTTATTCTTTTATTCGTGCTTAAGAAATTTTCCACCGTATTATATTTTCTTGTTTTCTTATATGTAAATCTTGAGATCATGATAATTTTAATCAATTGTATGTTTTAAGTATTTTTTGATCATTGATAATACTATATTTGGAATTATAATTTTTTTTTAATTTTTCCATATTTATTTAAATCAAATTTTTTGATTTAAAAACACCCGCGTGCATAAGTTGTGTGAACCAATAAGCTGGCTGAAAAAGCCAAATAAGCTAGTTTCCTAGCAAAAGCTTAACCAAAAGACTTGTAACCTTCCAGACTTGTTATTAAGCTAATAAAAATGAGTTCTATTACAAAAGCCAAGTTGTTTCATGTATCAATAAGCAGTTCTCAAAAATAAGCCAAATTGTGCTTATTTGACCAAAAGTCAAAGTGCTCCAAAGTTCACCAAATTATCAGGGATGGTATATGGGCTTGTTATAAGCAACTTTTGTGAAGAACTCAAGGAGGAGTCCTTGTGAATCAAGAGGTCACTTGACCAATTGATGACAAATTTTGGCAAAAAGGGCTTAATAAGCCAGTTAGCTTATAAGCCAGATACAAGGCACACCAAATAGCAAAATTCACTCACAAGCAGCACATAAACAAGATCCAAGCAACAAAACAACAAGGCATACACTAAAATTACAAATGCAAGCACAAAATGAGGTGGTCACTTTGCTGATGCAACTGACCATTTCAGCCAACTTTGATAAGCCCTAGCTCCTTCAATAAGCCACCAAATTCAACAAACAGACAATGTACAGATAGCTTATCACCTAAACCATTCCCAAACCTGATTTCAGACCTTAGATCCAACAAACAAAGAAGTTATTGGATCTGATGTGTTTGACAAATTTCAAAACACTTTTTATCAGATTTTTATAAAACTTCAAATCCCTTTCCCAAACTTTCAGAAACTTAACCAATGACTAAAACTTGGTTAATATGACTTGTTTAGACCTCCCAAACCCTAAGAACCAAGGGCACAAGGCCACATGGCCTTATGAACCAGTAAACCCAAACATCCTTTTATAATCCCTTTTTCAAAGCAACTTCTTAATTCTACAAAAAACCTACTGATTTTAATGATCAAATAGCTACACTAGGTGACAACTAACAGATACCAACCATAAAACACAAAGCACAAACACAAAATCACCAAATCACATAGCAAAACATAAAACAGTCAATATCATGTGATTTTTTAGAGGAATATTAACAAGAGGTTATACATGTCATCCACAACATCCTAGGAGGACCAGCAATGCTCCTTGGACCTTGTTCAACAACTAGAACAAGACCAAGATACTTCAACAAAGGAGATGAATGACTGCCTTGGTTGATGGTTCAAAGTAGAACCTCAAGGACTTGATTTCTTCAACACAATGAACAAACAGCCCAAACAAAGGCTCCAATCCCTTCACAAGCTTGGTGTCAACAAGCTTGTAAGAGCTTATAGCTTTTGGTCAAGGATTAGTACAAGAAAAATAGCAAAATCAGAAACCACTTTTCAAGCTTATTTCAAACTTGAAAACCTTACCAAACATAAACGTCCTTAAACCACAATATTTAAGCACACTTATAACATATAATGGAACTCAGAATTACCCTTAAACAACACCAACATTCAAAAACATAAAAAGGAATTACAATTTTCTCAAAATACCAACTTTTATAAAATTTAAAAAGGAATTACAATGTTTAAAAGGTAAAACTAGAACAAAGGCCTCACCACAGGTTGGGGGTCCTTTTATAGAGTACAAGGGATGATTCTAGAACTAGAAAATACATGAAACCCTAGCTAGGAATTTCCAAATTTGCCCTTGAGTGTATTGAGTTGTTTAGCTGTCCAAAATGATCTTGAGCGTTCCTTTTAGCTTTGTAACCAAGCAAAGAGTGTCAGCGGTTGATTCGGACACGTGGCATTCCTTGGAGGTTAAGTTGTGATGTGATAGGTGGACGGCTTGAATGGTGGGGCCCTTTGGTGAGTGGGAGTGAGGGTTTTGGGTGTGGGATGAGTTTCTGCATGTGTGAATCAAGCGTGGTTAAGGGTAATTGCAATTTACCCTTTGTTAAGTGGATGGTAAATCTCGGTGGGATGAATGGTGAATAGTGGTATGTTTGATCCGTTTTTGTAGGAATAGGAGTTGTTTGGCGCAAAAAGTGATTTGAATGTTTAACTTGCACACTTTTGGTCCTTGTGTTTTGGTGAAATGGGTAAAACAAGTTTTTCAGCCACAAAACCCGTTTTCCTTTGTTATGAAAGTTATGAATTTCATACTTTTGCCCCAAAACTTTCGCAAAAGTATTTCAAGGGTTGTTTTTGCCATTTTTGCATATTTGAGGGACTGATCTTGGACATTCTTGATCTTCAAAGGTCGTCGTTGTATCTTTGACTTCATGAGGGACCATAGTTGACAATTTAGAATTGTTGAGGGACTAAACTTGCCAATTCTTCAAAGTTGAAGGACCATTTTGTAATTTTGACAAACTTAAGGGACCAAACTTGTAATTATGAATATACAAGGGTTTTAAGTGTCATGTCTTCATATTTTGAGGATCAATCATGTATATCTTCAAGTCTTCAAGGGTTAATCTTGGATAATTCATGAACTAGGGCTCGGTTCTTTGTACGGCTTCGTTTCTCGTGTCCGTTTTTGCTTGTTTCTTGTGATCTTTTGTCTTTTTCACGATATCCATACCTAAATCACACAAGTAAACAAATACGAGCATATATATGGTATTTTATGACATTTTTATGCATTTAAAGCCCGAAAAGAACGATAAGATCATGTATAAAAGCCATCTCATCACTCCCCCATACTAAGCCATTGCGGTGCCCTCACGCAATGCTAGAATAAAGTATCTAAGCATCACCAAAATTCAATTTTATTAACCTTTATTGAATAGTAAAAGACTTGCAATAATACTACGAAGATGTGTAATGACATAATGTATGATTTTCATCACGAATGTGACTTTTAGGGTCAATGAATAGAAACAAGTAAATGTCCCATAGAGTAAATTTCGTCGTCCTTGATTGTCATACATTCCATGCTAAGTGCAAAAACGAGATCATTGTTGGTACAAGGCATAATGCTAACACTACTCATACGTCCAAATTGTGTAATACTTTTTCTCCCCGCAATCCTAGTTATTATAAAAGGAAATGGGTTACTAGAATTTTTTAACTACTTGTCATGGATCACAAGTGATTCATATTGACTTATTTGAGTATTTATTAGTCCGAAAGCAAAGTAGCACGATTTAATCGATAGTTAGCCGAAGGACAAAATCTTTTAAAACGGCTTCTTGTGTATCTCCTTAAGTTCATATCTTGGCATAACTCGTTTCACGATTTGAGACCTTTCTCGGACCGATATTTGGCATGTACTTCATACTTCAAATCTTGGGAAGACGTTCTTGAAATTATGGTCTTCTCTTCATATTTTGGAATTTCTTCACTTGATGTTTTTTAGAGATTCTTCATACTTGGACCACGACTTCATCATTTTTCTTCAATCTTTACTTTGGACTTTGATATACAACGATCCGCCTCCTTTTCGGACTTGGATATATTTATCCTCATACCTTGTAAGGGTCTTGTTGGATAGACTTTCTCCATGATCTTTAGGGGAGTAATTGCTTTTCGTCGTGTGTCTCGATCCTTCATATTGATTTTGTAATAATGATACTTCACATCATCTTGGATCTTTAGCAATAAAATAGAGCTCTTCATGCCTTGTTAGGGCCTTTTTGGATCTTCACCAATCTTCGCGTCCCGCTTCAATAAGTTATGCCTTGGCTATGAACTCTATTCAACCCCGAGCAACTTTTAAACGATCTTGTGCTAGAAGCTAAGTAACCTTTCAAATTTACGACCTTACTTATTGCAATTATTTTTTATTCCTAATGCATTGATCTTATGGGAGAAAAAGCCACAATTAAGAACATATGAGTTTTTGAAAGAACATTTTCATGTTCTACGTTTAGCATGATCACTAGTCTAACTCTATCATCTCTCGTTCTTCACTATTTAAAGACCTCTAATTAAAGAGACTCGTGAATACTTAGCCATGCAAGTCAAAATTAAGCCAAATTTGGATTAGCTTTCATTAAGACTATATCAAATCAAAGTTTTGGGTTTTCAAGCCACCTATAGGATCTTGCACTTTCTTAGACTTTTTCAAGTTTAGAGAATGCATTTTATATTTCCCTTGATAAGTGACTTTCTAGGATCAATTATAGGAACTTGCGAAAAGTTCTTGTTCTTAACCCGAATGAGCTAAGACTTTCACGTTTTAAAGTTCCCTATATAAAAGTCTAGCAAAACTTGAATTGAGAGGGTTAAGGAATGTAAACGGCTCCAAATGCCCATCAAGTCAAAAATTAGCTCGTATTCTACCCATCAGAAAATATACATTCGTGTCTTAAAAACACTTATGAAAACTAAGAAAATTTTTAAAATTTGGCCGTTTTTAGCATTATTAGCAACAAAATAAAACATTGAAAGTTAGGAAACGTGAGGGCGTAGCAAAGCAAGTATCTATTCACCCCCCATACTAAAAGTAAACATTGTCCTTAATGTTTCGAAACTAAAGGTGGAGCACCCCTAAAAGTAAACATTGTCCTTAGGATCTAGCATGGAAAGGGTGATCAACAATATATCTAAAGCCGTTTATGAATTATGCTAAAAGATAATTGTTAGAACAATAAAGGATATGTCATGGATTCGTGAAAACCTTCTTCAAGCAAACGATGGAGGCTCAAGTAAACGAACACGAGAGTCTTCAATCATAGCGATGATGATGATGATCTAGATAACACAACCACAAACAACCACGAGACAACGAGTTGGAAGGGCACAAATCCCCTCTCATTATTTATTTAGAAAGCATAAAAAAATAAGCATGGGATCTTCCCCACGAGGCACCTCGTTTTTGATTACCGAGTCATGAGCTCGACTTGATCCCCTCAATGCTAATTATCATTGGGGAAGGTGACTTGGTCAAGATCATCCAATGAAGCAATTTCCCCACCAAAGTAGTGCTTAAGCCTATGTCCATTCACCTTGAAGTTAGGACCATCATCTTGAGCTAGCTCGATGGTCCCATAAGGAAACACTTGTGTAACGGTGAAAGGACCCGACCAACGAGATTTCAATTTTCCGGAAAATATCTTTCGTCTATAGTTAAAAAGTAACACTTGATCACCAACGTTAAAAACCCGGTTTTTAATTTTTGCATCATGAAACTTTTTAGTCTTTTCTTTGAAAATCAATGAATTTTCATAAGCATTATCTCTTAGTTCATCCAATTCTTTCAATTGTATTTTCCGGTGATCTCCCGCGGTCTTCAAGTCAAAGTTTGCATGCTTAAGGGCCCAATATGCCTTGTGCTCCAATTCAATGGGCAAATGACAATTCTTCCCATAGACTAGCTTATAAGGAGTACAACCGATAGGTGTCTTATAAGCGGTCCTAAAGGCCCATAAAGCGTCATCGAGTTTGTCGGACCATGAAGCACGGTTTTCTCCAAACGACCTCTCTAAAATCCTCTTCAAAGCTCGGTTCGAAACCTCGACTTGCCCACTCGTTTGCGGGTGATAAGCCATAGAAAGACGATGAGTAACTCCATATTTCTTTAAGACCTTCTCGAATTGGTCATTATAAAAATGGGTTCCACGATCGCTTATAATAGCATGAGGGGTTCCGAACCGAGAGAATAGTTGCTTCAAAAACTTCACTACCACACGAGCATCATTAGTAGGTAAAGCCTTAGCTTCCACCCACTTAGAAAGGTAGTCGA
Organism: Glebionis coronaria; assembly: GCA_025667525.1. Taxonomy (NCBI): domain Eukaryota; kingdom Viridiplantae; phylum Streptophyta; class Magnoliopsida; order Asterales; family Asteraceae; genus Glebionis; species Glebionis coronaria. The sequence continues at coordinate 627,041,894 of CM046874.1, read as the reverse complement.
CCGCCACGAGGATATACTTGTTACCATGAGACGATGGGAACGACCCCATAAAGTCTATGCCCTAAATGTCTAAAATCTCACACACTTGAATTATGTTTTGTGGCATTTCATCACGTTGTGACGATTTTCCTTGACGTTGGCACGGATCACACGACTTCACAAGTACGTGTACATCACGATAGATAGAAGGCCAAAAGAAGCCGGCATCGAACACTTTCTTAGCCGTGAGATTATCACCATGGTACCACCCGTGGGTCCCTCGTGACAAGCTCTAAGGATATTATAAGCTTCGGCACCAAAAGCACAACGTCGAACGAGTTGATTCGCACAAATCCGAAAGAGATAAGGGTCGTCCCAAAAATAGAACTTGACGTCACGAAAGAATTTTCGCTTTTGTTGTGTCGTCATACCCTTGATTATGAAATTGCCCGCATGGTAATTTGCAATGCCGGCAAACCATGGGGCGGTGTCTTTATAATTCACTACACCGAGAGTCTCGAGAGGAAATGTTTCGGTGATTTCCTTGTTCTCGAAAACATCTTTGTGAGGATCTACTAGACGAGAGAGATGATCGGCCGCTAGATTCTCGGCTCCTTTTTTGTCAAGCACGGTGACATCAAATTCTTGGAGGAGGAGCATCCAACGAAGTAATCTCGGCTTAGCATCTTGCTTAGCTAAGAGATACTTGATAGCCAAATGGTCGGTATAGACGATGCTTTTAGTTAAGATGAGATAAGGTCGGAATTTCTCAAAAGCATAGACCACGGCAAGGAATTCCTTTTCCGTTGTGGTGTACTTTAATTGAGCCTCGGTCATCGTCTTACTAGCATAATGGATAGGACGGAAATGCTTTTCATAGCGTTTCCCTAAGACGGCCCCTATAGCATAATCACTTGCATCGCACATGATTTCAAAGGGTAGTTCCCAATTAGGAGCAACAAGAATGGGAGCTTCGGTAAGTTTCCTTTTGAGAGTTTCGAAAGCTCTAACACAATCCTCATTAGAGTTAAAAGGAGCATCCTTCTCGAGAAGGTGTGTCATAGGTCGAGAGATTTTTGAAAAGTCTTTGATGAAACGACGATAAAAGCCCGCATGGCCTAGGAAGCTCCTAACTCCCTTAACGGTTTTGGGATGAGGTAACTTGGCGATGACGTCTACCTTAGCTTTATCGACCTCAATCCCCGCTTTCGAGACCTTATGTCCTAAGACGATTCCTTGTTTACACATGAAATGACATTTTTCCCAATTAAGCACAAGATTGGTTTCTTCACAACGTTTTAACATTTGCTCAAGATTAGATAAACACGACGTGAACGAATTGCCAAACACCGAAAAGTCATCCATAAACACTTCCATCGACTTCTCGATCATATCATGAAAAATAGCCATCATACACCGTTGAAACGTACCCGGTGCATTACAAAGTCTGAAAGGCATCCTACGATAAGCAAACGTTCCATAAGGACACGTAAACGTAGTCTTCTCTTGATCACGAGGGTCGATAGGGATTTGAAAGTAACCAGAAAAACCATCTAAAAAGCAATAGAATTCATTTCCCGCAAGTCGCTCTAACATTTGATCCATGAAGGGCAAAGGAAAGTGGTCTTTATGAGTGGGGTCATTTAACTTTCGGTAGTCAATACACACCCACCAACCGGTCACAACACGAGTGGGAATTAACTCGTTGTTTTCATTAGGCACAACGGTCATTCCTCCCTTTTTAGGGACACAATGGATTGGGCTCACCCATGGGCTATCGGAGATAGGTTAAATCATTCCCGCGTCAAGGACTTTTAGAACTTCCTTTTTTATGACATCGTGAATTTTGGGATTTACCCTTCTTTGACTTTGAATTGCGGGTTTGTAGTCCTCCTCTATTAAAATCTTGCGAGTACAAAATTTTGGGTCAATACCCTTAATGTCGGAAATTTTCCACGCAATTGCCCCTTTATGAGCTTTAAGAACTTTCAAGAGCTCGGTTTTTTCATCATTAGCAAGACCTTTTGCAATAATAACCGACAACTTGTCATCACCTTCCAAGAATGCATATTCAAGGTGAGAAGGAAGATCTTTCAATTCAAGGATAGGTGGTTCCTCGATTGAAGATTTTTGCTCAACACTCATAACTTCCATCGGCGGAAGAAATGGTGGAATAGAAGTATCATCACTAATAATCACCTCATCTTCATTGTCGATTTTATTTGAAGTAAAATTGCCTCCTTGGAATGGAGTGAGATTTGGTGTGGAATTAGCAAGAATCGGATCCAAAATAGTTGGATTGCCACTTGACGAGCTATCGGAAAAACCTAACACTTCTTGTGAAAACTCATCGCAAACCACATCAACTAAGTCAATGTGATTGATGGTAGCGATTGCATAAACATGAGAAGGTTTTGAGTTTTGAGTAGCGTTTATAACAAGTTCCTCTTCGTTGAATCTCAAAGTGATAGTTCTTGCATGAACGTCGATAAGCGATCTCGAGGTGTCTAAAAATGGACGACCTAAAATTAGAGGAACTTGAGGATCCGCGGGGATGTCAACTACTATAAAATCAACGGGATAGTAGAACTTCCCCACTTTCACGAAAACATCCTCGGCTACTCCACATGCTAAAATCATAGAATGATCGGCCATCTCGATAGACATGTTCGAAGGAGTAAGAGCCGGAAGCGAAAGCGATTTCCAAAGGAAAATGGCATCAAATTAATGATCGCACCAAGATCGGCCAAGGCGAGGTATTCTTTCATATCTTGTATGTCACAAGGAATGAGAAACTTTCCGGGGTCACCAACTTTTTTCGGTATGCGGTTAAGATAAACCGAAGAACAATTAGCAAGCTTTGAAAGCTTTTCCTTATCGCTCATCATACTTTTAAAAGTGGAAGCGAAACAAGGAATATATAACAACGCGTCGGCTAAACTCATATCAAAATGCACTTGTTGAAACATTTTTATAAAAAGCTCGATTTGTTGTTTGTTACGTTCTTGCAATTTCTCTTTGTTTCGTCTCGAAGGGTAAGGTAAGGGTGGTGTGGGTTGGACATTAGGCAACGGCCTTGGAAACTCGGGTTCCATGATTGGTATTGGTTCAACCGTAGGTGTGGTATGAGCGGTACTTCGTGGGCTTGTGATATGCTCCTTTTCGACCATCACCTTGGGCTCTTTCTCGATTTCCTTCTCCGTAGAAGTACTTGGACGAGAGATTGGTTCCTTGAAAGTTTTACCACTTCGTGTAGTAATAACCTTCATTTCTCCCTTCGGGTTGGCAATGGTATCACTAGGAAGACCACCCGAGGAAGAGGGTTTACACATGATTGCTTCAAACATTTTTGCCATTCGGTCTTCAAATTTGATTGCCTAGCATCCGTTTTTAACAATTCTTGCTTAATCTCATGTTGTCCTTGTTCCATCTTTTGTTGATTTTGTTGAAGACGTTGAACATTTCCTTCCATTTTATTTGCATGAGTCTTAAGTTCGTTAGCAAGTTCGTTTTTATGCTCGTTTTTCAACTCGGATCTTAAGCTAATCATCTCACGTTGCATGTTGTCAAATTTAGCATCATTTGCTTTAGCATAATCCAAAAATTCTCCTTGAAGATTTTTAGTGTGAGCATTTTGAAAACCTTGTGTAGTGTTTTGAAAATATCGGTTTTGGTTTTGATTAGTAACTTGTCCATTCCCACTTTGATAATTCCCTTTGTTGTAGTTACGTGAATTGCCTTGATAACCACCATTTTGGTTGTTGTTTCGATAGTTATTAACATTTTGATATGGTGGAGCTTGATTTGGGAGGGAACCTTGGCCGTTTTGGTTGTAAGTTCCCGTTGCTACGTAAGCACTCGAAGTGTTACCACCGGCGGTAATGCACTCGGAAAGATCATGAGCTCCACCACAAGACAAACAACTCTTAACAACCGCTTTAACCGAAGCGGAGTTCAAAGCATCTTGTCCTTTCCAATGAGTCATAAGATTTGAAAACCTATCGAAAAACCGATTTTCCTCATTAGCTTCATCATGTAAGGCATTAATGCTACGAGACGATGACGACAATGACGAACCCATATTGGCAACACTCGGTGTGTTACGAGGGTTGTAAACCTTAGATCTATTCTCGATAATCTTTAAAGCCTCATCGGTCGTTTTGCACAAAAAATTACCACCCGCGCGGCGGCATTCAAATAATCTCATTCATGATCATTAAGCCCATTATAGAAAGTATCTATTTGATGCAATTCCGAAAAATCATGGTGTGGACATTCATGTAACATTTCCTTAAATCGTTCCCATGCCATTGAAAAACTCTCATTATTTCGTTGTGTAAACCTTGAAATCTCATTTTTCAAATGTGTTGTTTTAGATGGTGGAAAAAATTGGTTCACAAATTTGGAAACGAGATCATTCCATGTCAAAATCGAATTTGGCGGTTCTTTCTCGAGCTAAATTTTTGCGGGTCCATCTAACGAGTATGAAAAAAACATCATCTTAATGGCGTCATGTGGAACATCCTTAAACTTGCTAGTTGCGGTGAGACGATTAAAATTCCTTATGTGGTAATGCGGGTTGTCTTTCTCATGACCTCTAAACTTATTTGCTTGCAACATCGATATTAAACCCGTCTTGATCTCGAAATTCTCCGTAAGGATGGCGGGAATCACAATGGCCTCTCCAAAACCCTCGGTGGGTGCTTGAAGCAACTCCATCATAGTACGATTAGCCATGACGACTTCTTGTTCTACAATAGGTTCAACAATTGGAGTTTGTTCTTCAATCAACGTCTCTTGATTTCCTTGATTTTGACGACGTTTACGAGCTCGTTTAGCTTGATTACGAGTTAGCATAAACTTGACGTAGAATGGGAGGTGAGTAAAGAAGATTCTTTTTGGGTGTTGTGAATTTTCAGTTTTTTGTGTTTTTGATTGTTTTTAATTTTGGTGGATTTTGGTGTATCTTCGTAGACAACAATCTACCAAATCTCTCCTCGAATCAAACTCTTGATTAAAGAAGCCTCAAAAGAATGAAAACGATCACGTGGAGTGAACTCCTTCGAATGACTTTAGAACTTTGGTGAAAACCAAATTGTTCAAGAGGTTTTAATCTCAAAGAAAACAAAGCAAATATATATGATACGTAATAATAATTTGGGTGGCAAAACCCTCGATTAGCCTTCAATCTCAAAATACTCACAAGCAAGCGGGGAAACGAGGCGGCGTGAAGCACTTAAGAGCCTTTTTCCTTAGGGTATATTTTATAATACTCGCCTTATACCCACCTTATAGTTTGTATTTTTCAAAATCGAGCTTCTCGAAAGTATTTATCTATTTTTGCCTTTTTCTTTTATTTGAGATTCGAATACAATAATTAGGAGATCAAATCCCAATTAAGGTTGTGTTTGCACACTTTTGGAGATATTTTGTATTGATTGTGATACTTAATACAATATAGTAATAATAATTTCACAAGAAAAACGAAAAAAAACCGATAATACGTATTAGTAGATTTCTACTAATACAAATACTATTTATAGTTAATATTAAAAACAACAAGACAAATTAATCACGACACACCTCCCCGGCAACGACGCCAAAATGATTGTAGTGTTTTACCACACCTTTAGGAAAAGGAGGTAAATAGGGAAAGTATTAAATACGACGGTTTAGGAAAACCGTGTACAAATGACCCTAATGAAGTTCGTTTCCCAAGGAGTTATATGTGTGTGAATAATTCATAATTGATTTGAGATTAATATTTGAAAGAAGGGGATGAGAAAATAGAATGACCAAGACGTGAAATTAATTACTACGACGACTAAACATAAAACCGTAAAAATAGCTAAAATAAAAATTAGTTCTAAAAATTCCCAAAAAATTACCAAAAATCAAAATAAATAAACTAAGAGTTTACCAATGATCAAAACTTTTTCAAACCTTTTAATTAATTAAATATTAATTTTTAAATGCTAATTAAAGCCCTAAAAATCAAATTAATTATCAAAAAGCCCAAATAAAGATTTTTCAATTGGTAAACCTCTAAAATGACCTAAAAATATTAAAAACTATTTTTATAAATTTTTAAACTAAGAAAAACTATTAAAATGACTTAAAAACTATTAAAACTTAAAATAATTATAAAAATTAATCTAAAGATGATAAAATTAATCTAAGAGTTGCAAAAATCCTATTTTAATGTATTAAAGCTAAGAAAAATATAAAAAGTGCAAAAATGTGAAATTTGAAATTTAATAATAAAATAATATTAAAAATCCAAAAATTATAAAAATTCTAAAAACTTGCAAACTAGTTTATTTTAACCTAAATAATCTGAAAATGAAAGTGAAATGACCAAATTACCCCTAATGGGCCCCTAAATGGGCTAAAATCAAAAAACAGTCAACCTTAATGGGCTTTTGTGCCCAAAAAGTCAAACTAGGCCCAAAATGACCTAAAAAAGCCCTATCTGACTCAAAATTTAATTCTAAGCACAAAAGTATGAAGGCCCAAAAGCTGATTTTGAGCTTATCACAACTTAAATAGCAAACAACTTATTCTTATTGGGACAATAAGCCCATTAAGCAATAACCCAACGCCATAAGCTCTGCTTAAACACACAACCTTCTTTTGAGATGCCTAAGAGATCTGTAAAAAGAAATTTTGAAAAAGCTCACTCAATAAGCCAAAAATAAGCAAAGAACAATTTCACTAAAAGACAAAATAGTCGGGTTAGAGTTCTAGGCTGTTTAAGAAGCTCTGGTTTGTTGCAAAAGCTCACAAATAGCTTAACTAAGAATAATCAATCAATAAAATCACAAAAGGCCAAGTAGAATAAGCTGTGTGAACCAATAAGCTGGCTGAAAAAGCCAAATAAGCTAGTTTCCTAGCAAAAGCTTAACCAAAAGACTTGTAACCTTCCAGACTTGTTATTAAGCTAAGAAAAAAGAGTTCTATTACAAAGCCAAGTTGTTGCATGTATCAATAAGCAGTTCTCAAAAATAAGCCAAATTGTGCTTATTTGACCAAAAGTCAAAGTGCTCCAAAGTTCACCAAATGATCAGGGATGGTATATGGGCTTGTTATAAGCAACTTTTGTGAAGAACTTAAGGAGGAGTCCTTGTGAATCAAGAGGTCAGTTGACCAATTGATGACAGATTTTGGCAAAAAGGGCTTAATAAGCCAGTTAGCTTATAAGCCAGATACAAGGCACACCAAATAGCAAAATTCACTCACAAGTAGCACATAAACAAGATCCAAGCAACAAACAACAAGGCATACACTAAAATTACAAATGCAAGCACAAAATGAGGTGGTCACTTTGCTGATGCAAATGACCACTTCAACCAACATTGATAAGCCCTAGCTCTTTCAATAAGCCACCAAATTCAACAAACAGATAATGCACATATAGCTTATCACCTAAACTTATCCCAAACCTGATTTCAGACCTTAGATCCAACAAACAAAGAAGTTATTGGATCTGATGTGTTTGACCAATTTCAAAACACTTTTTATCAGATTTTTACAAAACTTCAAATCCCTTTTCCAAACTTTCAGAAACTTAACCAATGACAAAAACTTGCTTAATATGACTTGTTTAGACCTCCCAAACCCTAAGAACCAAGGGCACAAGGCCACAAGGCCTTATGAACCAGTAAACCCAAACAGCCTTTTATAAGCCCTTTTTCAAAGCAACTTCTTAATTCTACAAACAATCTACTGATTTTAATGATCAAATAGCTACACTACATGACAACTAACATATACCAACCATAAAACACAAAGCACAAACACAAAATCACCAAATCACATAGCAAAACATAAAACTATCAACATCATGTGATTTTTTAGAGGAATCTTAACAAGAGGTTATACCTGTCCTCCATAACATCCTAGGAGGACCAGCAATGCTCCTTGGACCTTGTTCAACAACTAGAACAAGACCAAGGTACTTCAACAAAGGAGATGAATGACTGCCTTGGTTGATGGTTCAAAGTAGAACCTCAAGGACTTGATTTCTTCAACACAATGAACAAACAGCCCAACCAAAGGCTCCAATCCATTCACAAGCTTGGTGTCAACAAGCTTGTAAGAGCTTATAGCTTTTGGTTAAGGATTAATACAAAAAAATAGCAAAATCAGAAACCACTTTTCAAGCTTATTTCAAACTTGAAAACCTTACCAAACATAAACGTCCTTAAACCACAAGATTTAAGCATACTTATAACATATAAATGGAACTCAGAATTACCCTTAAACAACACCAACTTTCAAAAACATAAAAAGGAATTACAATTTTCTCAAAATACCAACTTTTATAAAATTCAAAAAAGGAATTACAATGTTTAAAAGGTAAAACTGGAACAAAGGCCTCACCACAGGTTGGGGGTCCTTTATAGAGTACAAGGGATGATTCTAGAACTAGAAAATACATGAAACCCTAGATAGGAATTCCCAAATTTGCCCTTGAGTGCATTGAGTTGTTTAGCTGTAAAAAATGATCTTGAGCGTTCCTTTTAGCTTTGAAACCAAGCAAAGAGTGTCAGCTGTTGATTTGGACACGTGGCATTCCTTGGAGGTTAAGTTGTGATGTGATAGGTGGAGGGCTTGAATGGTGGGGCCCTTTGGTGAGTGGGAGTGAGGGTTTTGGGTGTGTGATGAGTTTCTGCATGTGTGAATCAAGCGTGGGAAGGGTAATTGCAATTTACCCTTCGTTAAGTGGATGGTAAATCTGGGTGGGATGAATGGTGAATAGTGGTAAGTTTGATCCGTTTTTGTAGGAATAGGAGTTGTTTGGTGCAAAAAGTGATTTGAATGTTTAACTTGCACACTTTTGGTCCTTGTGTTTTGGTGAAATGGGTAAAACAAGTTTTTCAGCCACAAAACCCGTTTTCCTTTGTTATGAAAGTTATGAATTTCATACTTTTGCCCCAAAACTTTGGCAAAAGTATTTCAAGGGTTGTTTTTGCCATTTTTGCATATTTGAGGGACTGATCTTGGACATTCTTGATCTTCAAAGGTCTTCATTGTATCTTTGACTTCATGAGGGACCATAGTTGACAATTTAGAATTGTTGAGGGACTAAACTTGCCAATTCTTCAAAGTTGAAGGACCATTTTGTAATTTTGACAAACTTAAGGGACCAAACTTGTAATTATGAATTACAAAGGGTTTTAAGTGTCAGTTATTCATATTTTGAGGATCAATCTTGTATATCTTCAAGTCTTCAAGGGTTAATCTTGGATAATTCATGAACTAGGGCCTGGTTCTTTGTACGGCTTCGTTTCTCGTGTCCGTTTTTGCTTGTTTCTTGTGATCTTTTGTCTTTTTCACGATATCCATACCTAAATCACACAAGTAAACAAATACAAGCATATATATGGTATTTTACGACATTTTTATGCATTTAAAGCCCGAAAAGAACGATGAGATCATGTATAAAATCCATCTCATCAAGGGTGTCTTTTTCCGAGAATTCAGTTATGCCTAATATTCCATTTTATCCGAAGATAGCAAAGAATTGTATTCTAAAGAAAAATTGGTCCTAGCTTTTCCGAAGATATATAAACACACTCCGAAGAAACCTTGTAAAATATTTTACCGAAGAACTGAATTAACATGCTTTCTTGCTTGCTTGCTTTGACCTACGTGCCTACTAGCTTAATTTTTCCGAAGAAACAAAATCTTAGTATTATGTTGACATGCTAGCTTGCTAGCTTGGTTACTTTTCCCGCCAAAACCATTGTCCCCTTCATGGGGGCATGATTCCACTAGTGTAACATTTGTTATGTAATCGATTAGTTTTATCTAAAAGTCGTGTTAATTTTTATTCTGAAAGTCAGGTATTTTTAGTTATATTTTGTCGTCAAATTTTAGAATTAGTATTTTTTCGAAAAGTTTAAGTTTTAACTTTTATTTAGTGCCTGTTTTAATATTTGCCTCGTTTAGTTTTAAATTAGCCACATAGTCCAATTTCTTTCTTTTCCATTAAGTAAGTTTTATTTTCAAGTCGAAAGTTTATTTTTGTTTTTAGTTTTATTTTTATTAATTGTTTTGTTTTAATTTTCGTTTTATTATTTGTATTCTTTCGTTATTATTAGTTATTTGCTTTTAGCTTATTTTTATTAATATTCGCATTTACCTTTTAAGTAAAAATAGATAACGAAAATTCCCTTTTAGTTACCAAAAACGATAAGTCCACTTTGAACCGTCAATCCATTCGAATTGAATCGAGTATGAACAACACACACTATACAAAATCTATACATTAAAATCCATTCGATTAGACACCGAGAACAACGATCTTTTAATTATACAAACTCTAGTTATCAAATGGCGCCGCTGCCGGCTCTTTTCGTGAAGATTAACGGTTTTTGTGAGAGACTCATTGGCTTTTGGGATCCGTTAATTTTTTAACGTTATTTTTCTGATCAAAATTTTTCAAAAATCCATAAAAATCAGAAATTTCAAAAATCCAAAAACATTTAAAAAATCAGAAAAAGCATTTCTTTTTCGAATGTTTTGAACCAAAAATATTCTTCTTACTTATCTATTGTGTTTAATGGATTCGTTTGTTGATTGTGTAGGGTGTGGAAGACCATCTTCTGGTAGTGAATCCTGTCAATGGTGTTCATGCGAACGGTGCAGAATGGATATCCTTAATTACGAATTTGGTCGTTGTCTATCGTACAGTTCGATCAATTCATACTTCAATTCATCCTTCCCTTCTAATGACACTATTTTACCCTCTCCCATATATGACGATCCATATCCACAAAATGCACCGGGTTTTTCTCAATACCCGTGTTGCCACGTTTGTGGGGGCCCTCATGATACCTTTTCTTGTCAACCGATGAATTATTATGAGCCAAATCCGTGTTCTAATTCTTCTCAACCGATGAATTATTATGAGCCACATCCGTGCTATAATTCTGGTTTTCAAAATTTTGAGCCCCCACAATACTCTGTCGTTCATCAACCTTCTTTTGGAATGAGTGAGGAACTACTCACTAGTTTGGATGGAATTATAGAACAATTAAATCGCCTCCCAGCTATCTTGGAGAAGGCAAGCCGACAAGATCAAATATCAAATATCGAGGCTTATACTCCTCCTCCTGTGCATCCATAATATTATGATGATGATGACGATGAGAATACTATTTCTTGGAATGATCTTGTTTCTCAACATCCTAGTGCAATTGTAATTCCTTCTCTCGATCTCCCAAATGCGTCTAAGGATTGTGATACATAGAGTGAGATTAGTGAATTTGGTCTCAACAACTTATTTGAGGAGGTTTGTGATGTACCGACTTTTGCTGAGCTTACGGGCGAGGTCGCTCTTAATGATGATTTTTCTCCATGCTATGAGAATTTCACTTTTGAAATTTCTCAATCTCCCCCGAGAGATGAGGGTGATATTGATTTATTCTCTCCGACTTACGAGAAGTTCACCACTGAACTTGGTCTTGTAGATGAGGTGGAAGACGTTATTCTTCGCGACAAATTAATGAAAGTTCATCTTCTTATTGCTGAAATTGAAGCGTTGAATTCTCCTCCTGTTTCCAAGTCTTTACCTCCATCTATTACTCCCGTTGAGACTAATGACACATTTATAGAAGAAATCGACATTCACTCAATACCTCCGAGTACTGATGATGATGACACAGAGGAGGATATTCTTTTTGATACTTTAATACCTGAAGATATTGTCCCAAGTCCCCCTCCCGAGCACCTTTTATCCCATACTTTGGAGACCATTACTGAGGATGAGTGCTTTGACCCGGGAGGTGACATTGACCATTCTATGATTGAAACCTTTATGGATTTGCCGCTTAGTGATAATCATATTTCTTTTGGGGATGACATTTTGATTCCTTTACCCACCCCACCTCCTGTGGATCACGATTTCACATACTTCTCGTATGTTGAGAGGACCTTTTTACCTTTCATGACTTATCCTCCGGCCTCTCCTGTTTTATTTTCCTTCGGGAAAGAGGACAAGATCTTTGATCCTGGTATTACATTCGAGGCTTTCCCATGAACCATTTAATTCGGGGACGAGTCAGGCTCGTGACTCTGTTAACAAAAACAAGCGCTTCTCGGGAGGCAACCCGAATATCTATCATTTTTATCTGTTTTTCATCCTAAGTGTAGGGGGAGTCCCGTTGTTGTTGTTGTTGTTTTCTTTATTATGATGTGCAAGGATTGGAGCTTTCAAAGAACCACTTTTGATGACTTTTGATGACTCGTGATTCCGTGTACCCGTCTTCCCGGTTATATCCTAAACTCTTTTGATTCACTATTTTATATTTTGTCAATATTAAAATAGGAATCACTTTAGTTGTCTCTTCCTTATCAAGATTTAAACAACGTGCACAATGTTCTAAGTGTAGGGAAGTTTACTTCCACATGCTTAAACATTGAGGACAATGTTTATATCAAGTGTAGGGGGACTTCTATTGAAGTTAAGTGAGATTTTCCATAAATTTGTCCTCATTTTAACCGGAAAATTTAATTTTTCGACATTTTTTTCAAAATTTGATCTATTTTGGCCTAGTAGTAGTTTTCATTTATCTTCTTTTATGTTCTTTCCTTTTGTCATCGCATCGTATGTATATATTTCATTTCAAGAATAAAGTCAAAATAAAAATAAATTAATAAAATAGTTTTAATGAGTTTAGATGTCTTTGATATATTAGTCTCGTCATGAATCTTTTGACTCAACCCGAGTTTACTTATCTAAGTTTACTCTAGCTAGTATCCTTAACATGTTTAAATCAAGTTTTGCTAGGCTTTTATATAGGGAACTTTAAAACGCGAAAGTCTTAACTCTTACGGGTTAAGAACAAGAACTTTTCGCAAGTTCCTATAATTGATCCTAGAAAGTCATTTATCAAGGGGACTTTAAAATGCGAATTCTAAACTTGAAAAAGTCTAAGAAGTTGCAAGATCCTATAGAAGACTTGAAAACCCAAAACCTTGATTTAATTGGCTAAGCATCCACGAGTCTCATTCCTTGAGATTTTAAATTTTGGAGAACGAGAGATGATAGAGTCAATTATAAGTTTGGTATTCTTTCATGAATTTATGTGAGTTAATTATGAGCTTTTTCTCCCATTGCTTGTTAATAAATATAATGCAATCAATAAGGTCGTACGATTTGAAAAGTTACTTAGCTACTAGCACAAGATCGTTTAAAAGTTGCTCGGGAGTAATTAGAGTTCATAGCCAAGGCATAACTTATTGAAGCGGGATGCGAAGATTGGCGAGTCCGAAAAGGCCCTAACAAGGCATGAGGGATACATTTTGTTTCTAAAGATCCAAAGTGATGTGAAGAATCATTTATCAAAAATCAATGTGAAGGATCGAGACACACGACGAAAAGCAAATACTCCCCTAACGATCATGGAGAAGTCTATCCGAAAAGACCCTAGCAAGGTTTGAGGATAAATAGATCCAAGTCCTAAAAGGAGGCTGAAACTGGGATTTTTAGTCCTTTAAAATTAAGTTCGTTTTTTCCTCGATTCGACTCGAATTGATTTCCGGTTTAACGTAAGATTATATTTTGTTTTTGGTAAACAATATTTTTGGTGTTTTATCTATTTAATATTAAAAACTAATTAAACAATTTAAATAAAACTAATCTAATTTAAAAGTTAAGCTAATAAAAACTTTTAAATGAAATCTATTTTAAAATAAAACTTCAAACCTAGTTAATTTTAACCTAAAAAACTTTTTAATTTAAATCTAAAGAAATTTTAAACTAAATTTAATGACATAAAAGAAAACTAGATTAAAACAAAACTTAATTAAAACTTTTATCTAAATTTTAAATAAACTAAAAACTTTAATTAAACTAAATTTAAATCAAATAAAATTTAAACTAATTTTAAAAGTAATAAAAATTAAAATATATTTTTTTTTTCTTTTTATTATTTTATAAAAACAGATTAAAAGAAAATTTAAATTAACTTTTTAAATATAATTAATAAACTTTAAATTGATTTAAACAAATTAATTAAAAACTACCAGATTAAAAAAAACCTATATTAATCTAACTTTGCAAAGATAAACACAAAAAGAAAGCTAGCACAAGTGGTTGGGGCATATGGCTGGTAAACGAGAGGTCTGGGGATCGAATCCCACCCCAGACGCAATTTATTTGCTATTTTTTTTAGACTATTTATGATTCAGTCAATTTAAGGAAACAGAATAACCATTTGACAGCAATAAATCACACGAATGATAAAAATAACGTAGAATTCACTAAACAATAGTAAAGCAGATAAAACAAAAAATGCAGTAAATAAAGTAACAATCATTATAGGCAACTAAACAAATGCATATCTGAATATCAGCTATTACAACTGGAGCACTCAAAATCAAATGAAACATCCTAAGCATCACTACAAGAATGTAGCAATCAATATCCATACAAAACTGATATAGCAACTCATATTTAATCACAAATCTAGCAGACTTTATTATAAAAAGAATAGATAAAATATAACACTTAAAATCAGAAATAGAAACTAATGAAAACTAAGCAATTTTAATAAAAAAAACAACCACATAGCATAATAGATTCATGTTTAACAGAACACAATTATCAGACTAAGCAACTAGCCGTCCAAAACTAGCTTAATTCAAATAGTAATAAAACTTAAGCATAAAGAAGATATAAAACTCAGACAAGATAATACTAAGAAGATTTGATTAACACTAACTAGGGGTGAGCATGGGGCGGATTGGGGCGGTTTTTAACTAAAACCAAACCCCAAACCAAGGACTTCGGTTTTTAACAATTTCAAACCATTCACTTTCGGTTTTTAAGATTAATCTAAACAAAAAGAAAATAAAAAGAAATTATGAACCTGATGTCGAAAACCATTGAGCCGAAGGTTGGCGCTGAGCCACCTTGTGAACCGGATCGAATCAAAACAATCACCACCTTCGAATCAGTAACCGAACCATCAGCACTTCTCGAACCAATTATACTCGAACAGTAACAGGTACCGAACAATGATTCACTTCAGCAGTAAACTTTGATAAATCTCCAGTAGGGAGATTTATTACTTTCCTCTTTTTTTTTTTTTTTTTTTTTTATAATGATAATAACGAAAAATAGTATATAAAAAAAATGAAGCAGATTAAACGAATAAAAAAAAATAAAAATTAAATTCGACTGAAAAAAAATAGATGAGACCAAAATAATTAAAGATTAACTTTTCATTAATAATCAAAAATTACAATAACTTGAAACTAAAAATACAATTAACCTAATCTAATTTTTTTCAGAAAAAAATAAATCTAATTTAACCTACTCCTAATTTAATTAAATAAAACTAAAAATAAAGAAAAGCTTCAATGATTCAATTACAAGATGTGGGGGTTTTATAGGCAACCCCAAAATGCCTTCTTCTTAGCTTCATCTTCAAGCAAATCATCCAGGCCGTTAGATTCGTCATTTTGCATTCTATTTCTATTCTTCTCTTGATTAAACGGTCTAGATCATCCCATGAGTCACGGATTACCAGCCTGGTGAGATGTGGGGTGTTTGCTCCGAAAAAAAATGGGATTTAATTATGGATGTGAAGAACACGCGCTTTCAAATATCAAAGGTTGAAAAACCCCCAAATTTTTAGGGTTTGGGTGATGGCTGTTATTTATTTTTTAGAGAGATGAGAGAATAGTGAGAATGTGTGTGTCTTTGTTATTAACGAAACATGGGGTGAGGAAAAAATAAAAAAAAACGTTTTATTTTGATAAATGTGTGGGAGGTGTGAGAGGATAAGACAAACGGTTGGTTGGTGTGGGGATTGAGGGTAAGGATAAAAAAATACGTTTTATTAAAAGAAAAAAAACTGGTGAGAATTAAAGTTAACGTGGGGGTGGAGTTGGTAAGGGTAAAATAAAAACTGTGTGTTGGGATTGACTGGATTTACTAACTTTGTTTTTATCTAAAAGTGAATAAACCTCATTTTTTTAACCGTCCCATGTTTTGGGCTTGTGGGTATGGATTTTGGTTAACCGATTATTATTATTAAACCGTCCAACAACTTTGGCCCAAATATCTTTTTCTTGTATTATTATGGTCTTCATGATTTTGTTAAGTTTTGGTAAATCATCCCATAAATGGGCTTGTGGGCCCATTAAGCAAAGGTGGGACCCACAAGGCCCAAAACCTTCGTAAATCATTAAATCCACTCAAATAAGCTCGATTCCGGCTTTCTTGTTCAAATCTTCAAAACCGTATTGATTTTGCCGGGTTTCGTGATCTTCGGCACACTTTTGACCTTTTGACTTTGTCTTCGTCTCTTTTTGGACTTTTCTTCAACATTTGACCGTGAAATCCCGTGTTTTCTCTTCTTTTGATCATTTGTACCTATTTTCACACAAAAACACAAAACCACGCGTAATTCCGACTTTTTCATTATTAAACACATGATTTGGTCTTGTTTTTCCTTGATTTTAGTGGCAAAAGGATAAGTGTTTTCACACTTATTAAATCCCCTACACTTGACCATTGCAATGACCCCATGCAATGCATAGTTTTAAAGCATAAGTTACATTTTTCTCATAATCAATCCATCTCGGCCTTTATTATTATTACTACTAATACAATAAAAAGATAAGAACTTAAAAGGAGACAAAAGTTATAATCTTGAAATTATTCGATGGAAGAAACTCGTAAAGAAATCTAAGACTTGAATTAGGGCTTAGGTGTCATGAATATTAATCACCCTCAAGTTTCACGTTCCCCATACCAAGCTCAAAAACGAGATCATTGTTACTATAAGTTAGCACAACTAACACTTACTCATGTGGTTTAGTTAATCACTTAGACCCCCTTATTCCTACGGTGTATCTCTTGTATTTTATTTTTGTCTTGAATGATCACGAGGATGCATTTTTGACTTATTTCGATAATTTATTAAGGCCGAAAATAAAGTGGGACGATTTAATCAATAGTTAGCTAAAGGACAAAATCTTTTAAAACTGCTTCTCGAAACCTCAAAAAGTTCATATCTTGGCATAACTCGTTTCACGATTTGAGACCTTTCTCGGACCGATATTTGGCTTGTACTTCAAACTTCAAATCTTGAGAGACGATCTTGAAATTATGGTCTTCTCTTCATTTTGGTATACATCTTCATAAGGAGTGAAAGATGCTTCAAACGTTGACCACGACTTCTTCATTTATCCTCTTCTTTTTTTAGGATTTTGATATACAACGAGCTGCCTCCTTTTCGGACTTGGATCTAGTTATCCTCATACCTTGTTAGGGTCTTTTTGGATAGACTTCTCCATGATCTTTAGGGGAGTAATTGCTTCTCGTCGTGTGTCTTGATCCTTCATATTGATTTGGATTAATGATCTTCACATCATCTTAGGATCTTTAGCAAAAAGTGAATCCTCATGCCTTGTTAGGGCCTTTTTGGACTCGGGTATCCTCATGCCTTGTTAGGGCCTTTTTGGATAAGCCAATCTTCGCATCCCGTTTCAATAAGTTATGCCTTGGCTATGAACTCTAATTAATACCGAGCAACTTTTAAACGATCTTATGCTAGAAGCTAAGTAACCTTTTAAATCGTACAACCTTATTTATTGCAAATATATTTATTAACAAGTGATGGGAGAAAAAGCTCGTAACTAACTCACATAAGTTAATGAAAGAATACCGAACTTATAATTAACTCTATCATTTCTCGTTCTCCACAATTTAAAATCTCAAGTAATGAGACTCGTGGATGCTTAGCCTAATAAACCAATTAAGGTCCATATGGTTAAGGATACTAGCTAGAGTAAACTTAGATAATTAAACTCGGGTTGAGTCAAAATATTCACGACGGGCCTAATATATCAAAGATATCTAAACTTATTAAAACCATTTTAGTTATTTATTTCTTTTATTCTTGAAAATAGAAAATATAAATATGATGCAAAGAAAAGAAAATAAAAGAAAAATACTACAAGGCCAAAATAGATCAAAAATTTGAAAAACGTTGCAAAATTTTTAAAATTTTCCGGTAAAATAGGGTCAAATTCATGGAAAAGGCCATTAAAATTCGATAGAAGGCCCCCCTACACTTAACATAAACATTGTCCTCAATGTTTAAGCATGTGGGCGAATAAACTCCCCTACACTTAGGACATTGAGTACATTGTTTAAAATCGAGCTAAGGAAGGGACAACTAAAGTGATTACATTTATTTGTTTTATTTATGTACAAGATTGAATCAAAATAGCAAAAACTTATCGAAGGAACCGGGTACATGGGTAACACGGGAACACGGGTCTCGTCAAAAGTACCAAAAGTGGATCATCAAAGCACATGTACCTACACAATCACAACACACAAAACAAACAACCTACACGGCTCCCCCCTACACTTATTGTAGAAAATAAATAAAAGATAGATAATCGGGTTGCCTCCCGAGAAGTGCTTGTTTTTGTTAACCGAGTCACGAGCCTGACTCGACCCCGAATTAAATGGTCCATGGGGAAGCCTCGAATGTAATACCGGGATCAAAAATCTTATCCTCGGTCCCGGATGAACATAATAAATGAGAGGCGGGAGGATAAGTCTTGGATGGGAGAAAAGTCCGCTCAACATACGAGAAGTATGTGAGGTCGTGATCCACGGGAGGTGGGGTGGGTAAAGCCGTAAATGTATTAATCAAAGAATGGTCAATGTCACCTCCCGGGTCAAAGCATTCATCCTCATGAACGTGAATCTCTTCGATTTCTTCATCATAGATAGGCTCGTCAAACAAAGGTTTGTCGTTCCCTTCATTGAGGATTTTAGAAATTCTCTCGAAAAGATCACGATCAAGTACGAAACCATCATTCATTTGTGGGATTTGTTGATAAGATAAATCCTCACGAATGTGGTAAACGTAATTCTCATTAGAGGAGTGTTTATTAGGTAACTCCTCGAGAATTGGATGAGAATCGATAGTAGAATCAAAAGTAATTGGCGAAGAGGCAAATGTGAATTTGTCAAAATCCGAGTTCTCAAAATCAATATCAATATCAAGTTTTAAAACACCATTTGCCTTCTCATCAATACCATGATCACAATTAAGCTCATGCGAGAAATCCAATAACACGGGATCATAAAAAGCATCCTCGTGATGGAATTTCTCGATACTTAGGGTATAAAAGTCATCACTAAGGAGTAAAGAATCCGATAAATCATTATCATGGTTTTCAAAAGTCGGTCTTGGTAAAATAGGCGAATCATCCTCACCCGATCCCGAGGAATAATTAAAAATGTAGTCGGAATCACAAGATAACTCATCCCTATCTACAAACTCCTTAGGTGTAGGATAACTTATGGGTTCTTCTTCTATGCATTCACACTCCTCAAAAATTGGTTTCTCAAAACATGTCTCGCTAAGAGGATTTGAAGAAAGCATAAAGTCATTTGAAGGGGTAGGTGAAGGAGGCATAAAAGAAATAGGGTCATTAACGGGTAATGAAGGCTCAAGAATAATCTCGGGAATTTCCTCAATAGGTGGGGAAAGAGGAGAGCTAATAGTATCCGTGGGTGTCAACACCGGAGGGTGAGTAAAACTCATGATAATCTCCGGGCCTTGTCTCTCCTTTATTGGCGGAGAGATGGAAGGATCCACAGTGGGAACATCACTACTAGTAGTGGTGTTAGCCTCAATATCATCACTCAAAGACGGCTCAATATCATATTGATCTTGATAGGTTTCTAAAATGAGCATGAATTTCCTATCGGTGGACTCTTGCATTTGTCTAGTAGATTCTAACATTTCTTCCATGATTTTCTCATGTTCGGTCAATTTTTGTAGAATCAAGTCCATTTGAGGGTTGTGCATGTCCATTTGATTAAAGTTTTGAAAATTGCCGTTATTTGGAAAACCTTCATTATTTGAAAACCCTTGATTTTGAAATTCCCCATAAAACCGTTGATCATATTGTGGTGGGTCACTATTTGTAGGAAAACTAGGGGAGCCAAAATAAGTATTTTCCTAATTATTATAAACCTCCTCATAAGTTTTGTCACAATTAAAATAAGCATGAGGCCCACCACAAGTCGAACACTCCTCGGACATAATCTTATAACGCTCTTCTTGCAAGATTTCCCAAATCGGACGATTATCCATGGTAGTGTCGAAAGAAATCGAAAATAACAATGATTATTAAGTTACGTAATATATTATAATAAAAGAAAAATCTTTTTGTATTTTTTAGAAAAATATATATATAAATAAGAAAAATCGAAAGAAATCGAACTAAAAATTAACACTAATACGTAATATTTTTGGTGTAATACTTTTAGGAAAAAGTATTACTTTTGGATTTTTTAATTTTTTTGGTGCAATTCTTAGGAAAGAAATCGCTTTTGTGATTTTTTTTAATTTTTTGTATTTTTAAGTTTTTGATTTTTTAGATTTTTGATTTTTTTGTGCAAGAAAATTAACGTTCAAAAAGAACGGATCCTAAAATCCAAACGTCTTCACGAAAAATCGTCAATCGTACGAGCGAAGCGGCAGCGGCGCCATTTGAAACTGGGATTTTTAGTCCTTTAAAATTAAGTTCGTTTTTTCCTCGATTCGACTCGAATTGATTTCCGGTTTAACGTAAGATTATATTTTGTTTTTGGTAAACAATATTTTTGGTGTTTTATCTATTTAATATTAAAAACTAATTAAACAATTTAAATAAAACTAATCTAATTTAAAAGTTAAGCTAATAAAAACTTTTAAATGAAATCTATTTTAAAATAAAACTTTAAACCTAGTTAATTTTAACCTAAAAAACTTTTTAATTTAAATCTAAAGAAATTTTAAACTAAATTTAATGAAATAAAAGAAAACTAGATTAAAACAAAACTTAATTAAAACTTTTATCTAAATTTTAAATAAACTAAAAACTTTAATTAAACTAAATTTAAATCTAATAAAATTTAAACTAATTTTAAAAGTAATAAAAATTAAAATATATTTTTTTTTTCTTTTTATTATTTTATAAAAACAGATTAAAAGAAAATTTAAATAAACTTTTTAAATATAATTAATAAACTTTAAATTGATTTAAACAAATTAATTAAAAACTGCCAGATTAAAAAAAACCTATATTAATCTAACTTTGCAAAGATAAACACAAAAAGAAAGCTAGCACAAGTGGTTGGGGCATATGGCTGGTAAACGAGAGGTCTGGGGATCGAATCCCACCCCAGACGCAATTTATTTGCTATTTTTTTTTAGACTATTTATGATTCAGTCAATTTAAGGAAACAGAATAACCATTTGACAGCAACAAATCACACGAATGATAAAAATAACGCAGAATTCACTAAACAATAGTAAAGCAGATAAAACAAAAAGGGGCATTTACATATATCCCCATTAAAACTTCATAAATTACATATATCCCCAAAACATGCTTTAGTTGCATTGTACATTATGCATTAAAAAGTTGTATTTTGGGGAAATATGTAATTTATGAAGTTTTATTGGGTATATATATAAAGTAACAATCATTATAGGAAACTAAACAAAAGCATATCTGAATATCAGCTATTACAACTGGAGCACTCAAAATCAAATGAAACATCCTAAGCATCACTACAAGAATGTAGCAATCAATATCCATACAAAACTGATATAGCAACTCATATTTAATCACAAATCTAGCAGACTTTATTATAAAAAGAACAGATAAAATATAACACTTAAAATCAGAAATAGAAACTAATGAAAACTAAGCAATTTTAATAAAAAAAACAACCACATAGCATAATAGATTCATGTTTAACAGAACACAATTATCAGACTAAGCAACTAGCCGTCTAAAACTAGCTTAATTCAAATAGTAATAAAACTTAAGCATAAAGAAGATATAAAACTCAGACAAGATAATACTAAGCAGATTTGATTAATACTAACTAAAAATTAAGATTAATCCAAACAAAAAGAAAATAAAAAGAAATTATGAACCTGATGTCGAAAACCTTTGAGCCGAAGGTTGGCGCTGAGCCACCTTGTGAACCGGATCGAATCAAAACAATCACCACCTTCGAATCAGTAACCGAACCATCAACACTTCTCGAACCAATTATACTCGAACAGTAACAAGTACCGAACAATGATTCACTTCAGCAGTAAACTTTGATAAATCTCCAGTAGGGAGATTTATTACTTTCCTCTCTTTTTTTTTATAATGATAATAACGAAAAACAGTATATAAAAAAAATGAAGCAGATTAAACGAATCAAAAAAAATAAAAATTAAATTCGACTGAAAAAAAATAGATGAGACCAAAATAATTAAAGATTAACTTTTCATTAATAATCAAAAATTACAATAACTTGAAACTAAAAATACAATTAACCTAATCTAATTTTTTTCAGAAAAAAATAAATCTAATCTAACCTACTCCTAATTTAATTAAATAAAACTAAAAATAAAGAAAAGCTTCAATGATTCAATTACAAGATGTGGGGGTTTTATAGGCAACCCCAAAATGCCTTCTTCTTAGCTTCATCTTCAAGCAAATCATCCAGGCCGTTAGATTCGTCATTTTGCATTCTCTTTCTATCCATCTCTTGATTAAACGGTCTAGATCATCCCATGAGTCACGGATTGCCAGCCTGGTGAGATGTGGGGTGTTTGCTCCGAAAAAAAATGGGATTTAATTATGGATGTGAAGAACACGCGCTTTCAAATATCAAAGGTTGAAAAACCCCCAAATTTTTAGGGTTTGGGTGATGGCTGTTATTTATTTTTTAGAGAGTTGAGAGAATAGTGAGAATGTGTGTGTCTTTGTTATTAACGAAACATGGGGTGAGGAAAAAATAAAAAAAAAACGTTTTATTTTGATAAATGTGTGGGAGGTGTGAGAGGATAAGACAAACGGTTGGTTGGTGTGGGGATTGAGGGTAAGGATAAAAAAATACGTTTAATTAAAAGAAAAAAAACTGGTGAGAATTAAAGTTAACGTGGGGGTGGAGTTGGTAAGGGTAAAATAAAAACTGTGTGTTGGGATTGACTGGATTTGACTAACTTTGTTTTTATCTAAAAGTGAATAAACCTTATTTTTTTAACCGTCCCATGTTTTGGGCTTGTGGGTATGGATTTTGGTTAACCGGTTATTATTATTAAACCGTCCAACAACTTTGGCCCAAATATCTTTTTCTTGTATTATTATGGTCTTCATGATTTTGTTAAGTTTTGGTAAATCATCCCATAAATGGGCTTGTGGGCCCATTAAGCAAAGGTGGGACCCACAAGGCCCAAAACCTTCGTAAATCATTAAATCCACTCAAATAAGCTCGATTCCGGCTTTCTTGTTCAAATCTTCAAAACCGTATTGATTTTGCCGGGTTTCGTGATCTTTAGCACACTTTTGACCTTTTGACTTTGTCTTCGTCTCTTTTTGGACTTTTCTTCAACATTTGACCGTGAAATCCCGTGTTTTCTCTTCTTTTGATCATTTGTACCTATTTTCACACAAAAACACAAAACCACGCGTAATTCCGACTTTTTCGTTATTAAACACATGATTTGGTCTTGTTTTTCCTTGATTTTAGTGGCAAAAGGATAAGTGTTTTCACACTTATTAGAGGCGGATCGTTGTATATCAAAATCCCAAATAAAGATTGGAGAAAATTGAAGAAGTCGTGGTCCAAGTATGAATAATCTCTCCAAAACTTCAAGTGAAGAAATTCCTATTATGAAGAGAAGACCATTATTTCAAGAACGTCTCTCAAGATTCGAAGTATGAATTTAATGCCTAATATCGATCCGAGAAATCTCTCAAATCGTGAAGCGAGTTATGCTAAGATATGAACTTTATGAGGTTCGGAGAAACAGTTTTAAAAGATTTTTTCCTTTATCTAACTATTGATTAAATCGTCCTATTTTCTTTTTAGCCTAAATAAACTATCGAAATAAGTCAACAATGCATCCTCGTGATCATTCAAGACAACAATAAAATATAAGAGATACACCTAGGAATAAGGGGGTCTAAGTGAATAATTGAGCCACATGAGTGAGTGTTAGCTTACTAACTTATAATAACAATGATCTCGTTTTTAAGCTTAGTTTGGGGACGTGAAACTTGAGGATGATAAACATTCATGACAAACAAAGCCCTAATGTAAGTCTTCGATCTCTTTACTTGTTCTTCCTTCTAGCATTTTGTTATTTTCTATCTTTTTGGTTTCCTTATTGTCTAGTATTTAATAAAGGCCATGGTGGGTTAATTATGTTGAGAAATGTTAAACTATGCTTTGAAATTATGCATTGCATGAGGGCATTGCAATGGTCAAGTGTAGGGGATTTAATAAGTGGGAAAACACTTATCCTTTTACCACTTAAAACAATTAAAAACAAGTCCAAAACGTGTATTTAATGTCGTAAAAGGCAGAATTATGCGTGGTTTGTGTTTTAGGACCAAAAGATGAAAAAGGAAGAAAACACGGGCTTTCACGGGCTTTTATCGAAGAAAAAGAAAAAAGACGAAGTCAAAAGACCAAGAGTGCAAAAGATTGGAAGTCAATGGGCCTATTTTGAAGATTTATTGAAGAAAAGGATCAAAGACGGAAGATTTACAAGTCGAAGAACCCAAGTCTAATAAATGAAGAAATTATAACACGAGTTCAAGATATTTATCGACAAATCCCGAGCCAAAGTCAAAAACGTCAATTTAATTAAAGACGCGAAGACAAACTAAAAGAAAGAAGGAAATCAACTCATAAGCCACCAACCAACCTCCTCCCTGTAAATACTAACCCTTCCCCTCATTTGGAAGGTGTTATCTAATTTATTAGCTCTCCATTTTTCATACTTGTCTTTTAATACTTGTCATTTATTTTTCTTGTCTTGCTTTTAATTTGTAGGATCTTCATACCTTTAATTTTGTGGTTGAATCTTTATCATTTAATCAAGTTTTACTATTAATCTCATCCTTCCTTTCTTGTTTGATTTAATCCTTATAGCTTATTGGTGCTTATTGTTTATTTTGATTGTTTGATTGATTTGATTAAGTGGATTTGGTAGATTAATATTTTTTTTAAAAAAAGTTGATTTTTTTATATATTTGGTTGTAGGTCCATAACTTCTTAGGATTAAGAAATGTATGATATATCTATTGAGAAGGAAGGGAAATGGAAGAACTAGAGAGAGAAAGGTAGAGAGAGAAAGGAGAGGAAGAGAGAAAGAAGGTTGATTGAATGAAATGTGAAAAATGACAAATGAGCAACCCCTCCTAACATGCTAGGAGGGGGTATATATAGCCCACCATACATGTGGGCTATATGGACTATATGTTTACATAATGGATCACGAGTCCAATACTTGAATATATCATTGGAGTGACCGATCCTTTCTAAATACGTAAAAACGTATTTCCAACAATGTCCCCCAAAGGGAGGTCACTCCAAGTTACAATATCCTAAATATCACAAAAAAAAAACTTATCATTGGTTTATTTGGCGTTTGCTAGATTTTTATTTGTGTTTAGTTTGGCTTATTTTTGGTTCCTGGTTTTTAGACTGCGTTTTGTTAAGCTTCGGAAAAGGGTTTTATTATTCCGAAGAAAGCAATTATTCCGTAAATATATTAGTCTGTTATTCCGAAATAGATTTTATCCGAAATAGTTGTTTATCCGAAAATCATATTTTTCCGAAAATACTCATTTATTCCGAAATAACCCTTTTATCCGAAAATAATCTTATTCCGAAAAGGGTGTCTTTTTCCGAGAATTCAGTTATGCCGAATATTCCATTTTATCCGAAGATAGCAAAGAATTGTATTCCGAAGAAAATTTGGTCCTAGCTTTTCCGAAGATATATAAACACATTCCGAAGAAACCTTGTAAAATATTTTACCGAAGAATTGAATTAACATGCTTGCTTGCTTGCTTTGACCTACGTGCCTACTAGCTTAATTTTTCTGAAGAAACAAAATCTTAGTATTATGTTGACATGCTAGCTTGCTAGCTTGGTTACTTTTCCCGCCAAAACCATTGTCCCCCCTCATGGGAGCATGTTTCCACTAGTGTAACATTTGTTCCGTAATCGATTAGTTTTATCTGAAAGTCATGTTAATTTTTATTCTGAAAGTCAGGTATTTTTAGTTATATTTTTCGTCAAATTTTAGTATTAGTATTTTTTCGAAAAGTTTAAGTTTTAACTTTTATTTAGTGCCCGCTTTAATATTTGTCTCGTTTAGTTTTAAAGTACCCACACAGTCCAATTTCTTTCTTTTTCATTAAGTAAGTTTTATTTTCAAGTCGAAAGTTTATTTTTGTTTTTAGTTTTATTTTTATTAATTATTTTGTTTTAATTGTCGTTTTATTATTTGTATTATTTCGTTATTATTAGTTATTTGCTTGTGGCTTATTTTTATTAATATTCACATTTACCTTTTAAGTAGAAATAGATAACCAAACTTCCCTTTTAGTTACCGAAAATGATAAGTCCACTTTGTACCGTCAATCCATTCGAATTGAATCGAGTACGAACAACACACACTATACAAAATATATACATTAAAATCTATTCGATTAGACACCGAGAACAACGAACTTTTAATTATACAAAATCTAGTTATCAGGGACCTTTGTTTAAAAACTCTGATTTATATGATGTGATGTATATGTTTTTATTTCGTCAACTTTGTGTCAACAGTATTTCATTGTTTCTTGTACCATGATGTGGAACCCCTTGCTGCCTACGTGTTTCTTGCCTGATTTTGGGGGTCTCACACTTCGAGGCAACACTGAGACCCCATGGTCTCGGTGGGGTTTTTATTAGGGTTCGGTTAACACCAAAACACACAAGGAGGTGTTTGGTTAAACTTTTTCAAAAGAATGTATGCATTTAATTATTAGTTGGTTTAATTAAAAACATGGTTAATTGAATTAATTAATGTTTATGACTTAGGATATAATTTATTTAAATAAAATCATGTTATTTTGTATGTTCATTTTATTTAAATAAAACTTAGGATAAAGTAATTATTTACTTAATTATTCTTGTACATTTAATTAATTAATTAAAACTTAGCTTAATTAATTAATATTATTTTAAGGTAAAGTTTAATTACATCAATCATGCAACCTTATTAATTTATAATAACTTATGATAACATGTAATATCATCATTAATTAATAAATAGAATTTAAGCCTAAGTATTTAATCATTATTAAACTTTACAATATAATTACACATGACATATTATAAGCTTATTAAAACTATATGTTATATCATTTAATTATCTAATAAGCCTATGATTAGTTATGGAAATACATTAACTATGGAAATATGTTAATTATGGAATTATACTAATTATGGCAACATGATAGTTATAGAAACACACTAAATAGTAACATGCTATTTGTGGAAATATACTAAATATGGTAACATGCCATTTATGAAAACATGATAAATATGGAAACTTTCTATTTTTGGAAACTTACTATTTAAGAAAACTTATTATTTAAGAAAACTTTCTATTTTTGGAAAGAACTATATATGCAAACCTGCTATTTTTGGAAAGTAACTATATATAGAAACCTGCTATTTTTAGAAAGTTACTCATTATGTTATAACAAGTACTATAACACTTAAGACATGAAATACAGAAATCTAAAACACATGAAACACTAAGAAACACATGATTAAACATTAAATAATAAAACAAGACAAGAACAAGTATAATGAGTATGAACACATAAAGTAAAATAAATAACAAGTATTTATAAGTAAAACAGACACTTATTCATGTCCCTTTATTATGTAGCTATCTTGAAGTCGGAGTAATTTTCTGCGTTCGTTTTCGTCTTCATTTGCAGGACATAAGGTACGGATATTCCGTCCTTCAATAAGGACATATTTCCTATATTAGGATTCCTCGTTTGCAGCCATATGTTTTTTCCAGTAGTATACGTGTCTTAAACACATTCAATATATTAGATTGCCTAAGCTATATACATGCATGCCAGTTTCACATAGTTATGGGGGTTTGATGAGACTTCAATTATACATTGTCTCATCATCCTAAACGGGCTTAAAATGTGTATAAATGTCGTAAAATACCGGAAAATATACTTGAGTTTGTTATTTGTGTGCTTTAGGTATGGATATCGTGAAAAAGACAAAAGATCACAAGAAACAAGCAAAAAGCGAACACAAGAAACGAAGCCGCACAAAGAACCGGGCCATGATGTGAATTTACCAAAGAGACCTTGAAGAATTTAAGATTGGAAAAACAAGTCCCTCAAGAAATGAAAAATGACGCTTTATACCCCTAGGAATCTCAAATACACAATAGGGGTCCCTAAGGTTTGAAGACTTGGCAAAAACAGCCCTTCAAGATTGGCCATTAATCCTTTGTTATCCATTTGTTAGCAAGAGGACTATTAATGAAATGCCACAAGGATTTAACTTGAAATGCCATGAGGATTAACGGTGCAAATATTACTAAAGACTGCCATTGATGGCGGACCAAAGTTGTCAATACCCTAAACTTAACTTAACCTAACCAACAAACCACCATTAATCCCCTGCCACATCATACCCTACTTACCTCATCCACCAACGAGATTTCACCCAGCCCCCACCTAATTTCCCACTTTAGATTAATTAATAATAATATTCAAAATATTATTAACTAACCTAAAATGCGCCAAACACCTAATTACCCAACTAATATAGATCAAACGACAGTTCTTAAGCCAAGAACACATAATTGGGGATTTTATGATTAATGACAATTAGTTCATAATCTCCTCCAGATTGATGATTAAACAAGTTTTAATCCTAACCCCACATTCACTTTGGTCCCCCCATCACACAGTTAGCCTACACGTGTCTCCCCTGCCCCACCCTTCACCTTCAAACAAATGTTACCCAGGGAATCAACGACTAAAGGGTTATTCTTTGATCCTAAGCATATTTAGACGTCTAAGATGGCTTTATGACAACTCATCCTCAACTACAGTCCAAGAATTCTTCACATGGCTTGCAAAATTTGAAATCTTCCAATGGTACATTTGGAACATCACAACTAGGGTTTTAGTATTTTCCATGCATTCTAGAACCTTTGTAATCCCTATATAAGGCACCATTAGGCGTAGCTTAGTTCTTGTTCTCAGTTTTTCCTTTAATCAAACGTTGTAACACCTTTTTATGTTAATGAAAATTTGGTGTTGAGTTGTGATAGAAAATGTGAGTTCTACTTTCTTGATTGTTGTTTGAGTCATTGTGTGTCATGAATTTTGCTTAAACAAACCTTGAATCATTCCAAAATTCTCCTAATAGCCTATAATTCCTTTTTCTTTATGAGGTAAAGAAAAGTTGGTACGTGCTTGTGAGAGGTTTGATTCATTGAGTTATTTTTTAAGTGACATAAGTCACACTCAAGCTTGCTTGAACATTGTTAATTGCGGTAAGGTTTTTAAAAGAAATTTGTCAAGGGAATTGCTAAGTACTTGTGGTTCAACAACCTTGTTATTTGAGCTTAAGACTGATCATAGCCTCCTATTCTTGACTGATTAAGGGTTGGTGAGGTTCTAAGGGAAGATTCAAGGCCTTGTGGGGCTTGAGTGTTGCAAAGATTTGACCTTTTTACCATTGGATTGATATTACTTGTTGTAACCATAAGTCCAAGCCTTGGGTTGTGATTTTTCTTGATCTTAGTAGTTGGAAACTGGTGGTTGTTTAGCTAGCACCAAAGCTCTTTTATTCCAAGGTGTGGATGTGCATCTTGGAGTTTTGAAAACTCTCTCCTTTCATTTTCTATCAAACAAATGCATGCTATGTGATTTTGAATTCCATGCTTGCAAGTTGTGTTCTTATTTCTCGAATCTGTCACATAGGGTTGTTAGAACATATTTGTGTAATAAAATTTCATGCTTCAAGGATAAAATCAAGAATTGCTTTGAAACTAGTAGGTTTAAGTTTTGTTTGAAATAGACTGTTAAAAGGGCTTAAGGCCTTTGTCCTTTGGTTCTCTTGTTCTTATACCATTTCTTTGCTTATTTTAGGTGTTACTTGATCTTTGTTAAGTTGTGAAAACAGATAAACAAGAGTATGCATGTTAACCACTTTTCCACTTAAAACAAGGTCAAACACATCAGAAGGTCTAATTTGTTTGTTTGTTGGTTTTAAGATCTAAAAATTGGTTTGCTTATAGTTATTGTGGGTGTTCATCTCTACCTCATCTGGTTTTGAAATTTGGTGGCTTATAGAAAAAGTTATAGCTTATTGAATCTCACCTTTTTGGTCAGTTACATCAGTGATATGCATATTATGAGATTTGCCTTTGTTGAATTGGGTTGTGTGATTCTTTGCTTTAAATTAGTTTTTTGGTGCCTACTTGTTGTGTTTTAAGTGTTTTTAGCTTATCTTACAAGCTCATAAGCTCACTTGGCTTATTGAGCTTTCTGTCCAAAATCAAGCAAGCTCACCAACTGGTGAGGCTTGTTCATTGTCTTTTGAGCTCAAAATCTTCCTCCATTAAAGCTATTTCACTACCTTAAACAGCTTATAAAGTCATAAGTCCAAGAAAACAAAGTTTGACTTTGGTCAACAAGCTTATTGAATCAGTTTAGCTTATTGGTGTTTGCAACAACTTTAATTTGGTAATAGGTGTCATTTTTCTCAGCTTAATATCAATATTGGAAGTTTGTAGCTCTTGTGGTTAAGCTTTTACTAGAAAATATACTTATTGTGCTTATTCAGCTAGCTTATTGCCTTCTACAGCTTATTTGAGTTAGCTTTTTGGAAATTTTATTGTTGATTATTCTTAGTTAAGCCATTTAGAAGCTTTTGGAAAAAGAATCAAGTCTTAAGGTGGTCTAGAACTCAAACCCGACTATTTTGTCGTGTAGTGAAAAAGTACTTTGCTTAATTCTAGCTTATTCAGAAAGCTTTTTCAAATTTTTTTTACAGTTGTCTTTATAATCCCAAGAGAAGTTTGTGTGTTGAATTTCAGTTTATAGCATTAGCTTATAGCTTAATGGGCTTATTGGCCCATTAAGGTTTAGCTTATTGTCTGATAAGCTGTGATAAGCTGACTTTCAGCTTTTGGGCCTTTAGAGTTTTCTGTTTAAAATCAAATTTTAAGTCAGACTGTGCTTTTTGACCTTATTTGGTTGATTTTTTTGCTTATTCGGCTTAAAACCCATTTGAGTGGACTGTTTTAGGTTTTGGCCCATTTGGGGCCCAATAGGGGTACTTAGGTAATTCCAAGTTCATTTCTTGTTAGTTAGGTCAAAATACACTAGTTTGCAGGTTTTCAGAATTTTTTTTATTTTTGGATATTTAATTATTATTTTTTTAATTAAAAATTATTTTAGGGTTTTTAAATAGATGTAATAGGTTTAAAATTTTGGAAAAATAGTTTTTAGTTTAATTAAAATATTTTTGAGGTTTACAAAGTGACAAATCTTTGTTTGGGCTTTTTGTTAACTTATTTGATTTTTAGTGCTTTAATTAGCATTTAAAAATTAAATATTAATTAATTTAAAAGGTTTCAAGAAGTTTTAATCATTTTTAAACCTTTGTTATATTTTTAGGAATTTTTTATGCTTTTTTGGAGTTTTTAGAGTAAGTTTTACTTTTGCCTAGATTTGCGTGTAAACGCGTTTTTCTTCTTAGAGTAATTTTCACCATTATCCGTCATCTCTTTCCCTTTCTCTCAATATTAATCAAGAACAACATATTTAACACACACTTCAATCCTCCTTGGTGAACAAACATACGTGGGGTCATTAGTGTTTGATTTTCCTAAAATCGATCATTTAATACTTACCATTTATACGTCTTTTCCCTAAAAGCGTATTTTACCACAATCAGGGTTCCATAACCATAGCACTGGAGGCACTGGTCTTATGACTCTTTTGCAGCGAGAGTGATTGCTCGCAGCGTCCCTTTACAGTTATTTGGCCTATGTTATTATTATCATGTGGGGTGAATGGGCGCATCCTAGGACAAGTTAGTAAGATTTCATGGTAATTGTGGTGTGTGCCTTGCATCCGTTACATGAGCTGATCCCTCCACTCATACTATATTAATTAAAGGCAACCCCTCCAATTTTATGATGAGGTCACCCCTCTAAGTATTTATGCACGTTGATATAACATGACCTATATGGGCTCCGGGCATATTTAAAATACAATTTTCAGAATAAAATAAACATAAGTCTTTTCAGAAATATAAAACCACTCTTATAAGCGTAAACCAGGTTTTTCAAGACATACACTTATTCAGTTGTTATTCATTTCATATCATTACTTGCTTATGTTTATGCTTTACATTTATTTGTCATATATCCGCACGCTGAGCGTATTGCTCAGGCGTATTTTTCTTTCCATGTCCCAATACGACAGGTACTAAAGGGAAAAGCTAGGATTCAAGAGTATGTGCATGAGATGGAGGCGCCTACTCTTTTTTCTCTTTTAATGCATTTATATACTTTTGTTTTGCTGCACATTGTTTAGTCCTTTCCTTATGCATTTGTTGATACAAAAGTTGGGTGATCCTTGCTAGACCCGAATTAGGCTTAATTCAGGTTGGCTGGACTCTGGCTCCTGCACCAAGTGAAATATCTGGTTGGGATCCTGCACACTAAAACAGCATGCGTTAGGCTTACCGTAGGAATGTATCCCACGATTAGACTCCGGCGTGAGAGTAAGTAATCGGTTAGGGTTATGGAATCGGATGAGTTGAGAGTATGTAGAATGTAATACCTTTGTGGAACCCTTGGGGGTTCCTTATATAGGCGGTGAAACCCTAATGGGCTGTCACCGATGCTTCGGTCCCAAGGAAAGGATAAGTACCAGAATTAGATTGATTGTTATCTTTTAATTATGGTGAGTGAATATCCTCTTCTTTAGGGTAAATCCTAATCATAATAAGATTATGATTCTGTCTAACCCTGTACCGGCCGTGATGGGCCGTGGGCCGCACACATGTATGTGGCTACTGTTCATTCGAAGCCCATAAGCTTTGAATGACATTAATCCAACCCATTAGTAACAAGCCAGATGCGGGTAGTACCCGTGTGCCGGGTTTATGACCCGGCTGGGGACTATACGTCATCATGTCCCCCCATTCTAGTTGTTACAGCTGTAGGCGGAATATCTAGACTAACAAGATGCTCCTCGGACGTACCAAGAAAGATCTTTAGGGAATGATAAATTTTCAAAATTTTGTTTCGACCGCACGTGGCAACCTTATTAGGATTTTATTCCAATGATACCTCAGCCGCACGTGACGACCGAGACAAATTAAATGCAGCATTGAATATGGTCTTACGTATGACCGTATATCCTGACACAATTGACTGTTCACCTGCCACTTGACTGACAAAGTGCAAACAGTCAGAACCTCGAGCGGCGTAAACTTCTGAGTCAGAAGTGACCCGTGGGTCCCACCTGACTTTTCACTTGCCACTTGCATCCCAACCACACGATCTAGGATAGTGGCAAACACGTGTCATGTATCCAACGAACCATGACTTCCAAGGCAACCCTATAAATAAGTCGCCCCCACGGTTGTGTGTGACACACAGTCTTTTCCTTCATTTCTGCCATTAAATCTTTCCTTCTTATCACCACCTTCTTATGCACGGATCCCTTCCTACGCAGGTTAGAATACCACGCCCTTATCTTCTTTATTTAGTAATGGCTCAAAGAAACATCCCTTCTATTGGATATGTGCTCAACGTAATGACTCAGGAGAAATTAGAGCACTTCTGCACTGATTTCTTCATTCCTAGCAACCTACACCCTTCTCTCCCTAGTGTAGGGGACCTCATAACTGAGGCACCCCAGGGAAAGAATGGTCTATACACCCGTCTATTCGATGCGGCCAACTAACGCATTCCTTTCACTCGTTTCCTCGTAGATCTCTTAGGTTATTATACGTACATATCACCCAACTACACTGTATAGGCGCATGTAAGATTAGCCAGTTTGAAATCCTTTGTCGCGCAAGAAGAATCCCTCCTACCGTAGAGTTATTCAGGCTATTTTATACCCCCCATTTAGTAAATGGATGGCTTTCCTTTAAGAAACGATCCCCAAACAGCCCCACAGCCCATAATAAGGCCATGGATTCGCTGAAAAATTGGTACGACCATTACTTATTCACTGACTCAATAGTGTGGCCGACCGATTTCGTTTTTAAACATAGATTATCTCCTGACCCTTCTCCGCGCGCTGGTACATATAATCCCCAATTTAACACCCCCAAATTTACACGTAGCGGAATACATCTTTGGGTGCTAAACAATGATACTACAACACATAATTTATAAAGAACAACTCAAAAAGAGACGTTTTAGATTTATCGTTCCTAAAACATTTGTCAGAGTAGCGTAGTCCCAAGACATCGTAACCAAAGTACAACCAAAACAAAAGATTTAAATTGTTTTGAACAAAAGGAACGACAAATATTCAAAGAGTTTATATTGCAAAGTAGTACACAACATTCATTCCCGTGGCTTCCAAGCTTCACCCTTCCTGATTACCTGAAATACATGTGAGTAAAACATCAGCAAAAATGCCGAGTGAATCTATAGGTTTATGAAATCAATTTGAACACAAGCAAAGATTATAAGTTTGTGGCATGCTTATAAGCATCAAATAATAATTTGCATCAACAATGATAATTGTATATAGCATAAATTGCAATAAGCTCATGGAACCGAGCCCTTAGACACTCCCTTTAGAGGTCTGATAAGACAGGAGATTTATTAATTGTCGGTTACCTCTAGATTAATGGTACATTGCCGTATACCTGACTTCTCAATACAATATGTCCAAACAGTGTGGAGGTCGGGCCTAAGCTTCTATGACAAGTCCACAAAAACTGAACCGGGGTGGCTTCCCCCATAGATCTATTAATTGTACTAGCGGTTAACCCATCATAGGTTAATTAACGGTCCATAATTGAGTTTTTAACAAAGGCAATCACTTAATGCAATTTAAAGGCAACCACGGGCCATTCATAGAGGGACAAAGCATACCATAAAAATCTTGTGTTCTAAGTTTATAAAACATGCATTCCCCCTCGCGGGTTTAAAATCATTTAATAACTAGTATAAAGTAAGGCTATAGACTCACCTTAGCCAATAGTGGTAATGAGACGATCGCTGACGATAGATGATGCCTTTCAAACACGAGAACCGCAACCTATCAAATGAGGTGCGTTCATTAATAATAGACTCGAGAAATAACCCATACATAAGAATATAAAACTCGACTCATAAAATCACGACAAAATCGAGAGAAAACGATACAAGTGATACTATTACACTCTCCTATATATTCATTTTATTATTCTACGCCTTTAATAAAAATCTGCCGGAACATACCGTATGTCCAAGCCGTTTTCCCATACTTAAACATATCAACTTTTTATGATACTATTCAGAGAACTCACTTACTATATGTAGAAAGTCCTCCCAAGAGCCCATTAAAAGATTTTACTTCTAAAGTTCCCTGCCCGACTCATCTTTGAATCACAAAATCCGGACAGTTTAGCGACCTTGACTTACGAAACTATTTTGACCATTCTAAACAACTCCATTTGTAAAACCGCCACTTGATTCTAAAAATAGACTCAAAATTCTAAACTTGGAGCCTGAGAACAGCCCTTGAAACATTTTGAAACTCATTTTATAGTCCCCGAGATTCGATCCAAATATCGACAACAATTTTTGGATTGTGTCGACACTCGTCTCCCGGTACACGAAAATCAAACTAGTGTATCTTCCACCTCGTTTGGAGTTGGAAGACCTACTTTATAACAAATCGAAGCTAACGAAATTCTCTACGACATAATCCCATAATATCATCATATATCCAGACTTAAGACCCTCGAAAATGGCCTCAAACCTACTGCCCAAAAATGACTATTAAAATCTCTTACAAAATCAAGTTTTTGATCAATTCCAACAACTTTTATCATCATTCTAACATCATAATATCACCATAAACAAATCCTAACACTTGTATAATCATCAAAATCAAAACACAAAAATTAAAAATATATTTTCTTTACAAAAATAACATGATCTACACATGATTATCACTAGATAATCACATGCAACATCATCTAACAACTTTACTCACCAAGATTCTTGATCAAAATTTCAAAGTTCATGCATGTTGATGAAAATGGTATCAAAATGTAGCCCCTTAAAAATCTAGGATGGGACTTTGATTAGTTTTTGAAGATTCAAACAAGAAATTAAGAAGATTGAAGGTTTTGGTGATGGGGTTCTTGGTGTTGTATGGCAAAGAAAGAGAGAAAGGAAGGAGAAAGTGATTTTTTTGATAAAAAAAATGTGATGTAGTTAGTGGGAATTTTATATATAGTGTATGGTTAGGGTAGTTTTTGCCAATTTGTGATAGTTTTGGTCCAAAATGTAATAAAATTGTTTAAAAGGGTGGAAATTGTAAATTGTAAATTTTGAAATATTTACGAGACTCGTTCGTAAAAATACTTTAAAAGTTTAAACGCACACGAAAAATAATAATATAACGACTCGATACGTAATTAAAACGATATCGTCGAAAGTATTAAATATCGAAACGATCGATAATAAAATATAAAAATTTTGGCATCCGTCGGTATCGCGATCACTAGTAGTCCTCGTTGCTCGTCAAAATATTAAAATATAATATTTAATATCGGTTTCAACTTAAACCATTAAACATAATAATATTTAACGTTATAAAATACTTCAAAATAATTGAAAATAGAATTAAATTATGACCTTATTTTTATGGGTTTTACACCCAACATTCCCAAGAAATAGATAGGAATAGGACAGGGTTCCATATGAACCTACCCGAATCATTCCTTTGTTTGCTAGGGATTAGCCGCAACTACTTCGGCCCATCCAACAGATATCCTGTGTTTTGGAGGAGGCGTGGTGAAGGTAGGTATAGCATCTTGGTGGAAGTTGAAGACATTGTGTGACTTCATGTTTGCATCTTGGTTTCTTTCTAGTTTACTTGCATTGTAGTTCTAGATTAGTCTGTGCTTATGCCATGTCATAACCACGTGTTAACATGCTGCCTGTAGCATGCGTTTAATGTGGTATCTTAGCCACATTCCTTTGTACTTCAACGCTTTTTTGGTTAATATATTTACCGGGGAAACCCTTTACCAAAAAAAGGTAGGTATAGCATCCGCACATCAAAGACACACATACGCCTATTGGCTATAACTAACATACTTTGTTTGTTTTGACAGAAATGAATTTCTTTGGAATCCTTCGTCAGGGTGATCCAAAACTTATACCAGAGGGAGCCCGTCCTAGACGTAAGAATGAGCTACCCCTCCTCGAGCATACCCGAAACATGACAATCGCCTTAGCAGCCGTACCAGACCCCCAATCTGACGAAGAAGACACAACACTCCTGATGACCCCCGTCGATTTTGACAATGAAGATGGTGACAACCTGATGCTGGAGGATGAAGTCGGGCCCTCCTCTCTGCCTAAGACTGCTACCCCTGCACACGGGGAAGAGCAGGGTGACAACATTGAGAGGACCACCTCCAGCCTTCGCCAAATGTTGGGCGATGACGAGGAGGAAGTGCAACAAGTAGAGGAGGAGGAAGAAGAAGAAGCCCAGCCCGCCCCCAAGCGTACCCGCAGGAAGAACAAGCGGGTAAGAAGAGTTGCTCAGGCTGAGGTCGGGGAACGCAATGCCCCTATAAAAAGGCTGCGCGAGGATCACCCCTGCTATCCATCTGTTGAGAGCACCACCCAAGCCTCCGAGACGGTGCGGGCTGCACCTATGGATCCGGACGTGCCGTTAACAAATGCTGAGCCAGTCACTCAAGTTCCCCCACTACATTAGAACTAGGAAGAACCATGTAAGTCGGTCGCACTCATTTAGTCAAAATATCCATTATCCAAGTAAAAGGTACGGATTTCCACAGACAATATTTAATATCTATTCCAATTATTGCAGGGATGAACAAGTTGGTGCCGCACCTACCCAGGAGGCACAGAAGGAGAAGGAGAAAGAGACGGAGAAGGAGAAAGAGAACGAGAAGGAGGAGGAACCTGCCCCGCATACGGTCGCGACCAGATCTAGCCCCGCCTTTGAGGAAGGTACCCCAACAGCTTCACAAGAGGTACCGGCGTCCGACCCTCATACACAGTTCAACCCTGACTGGAAGATCACCACCGCTTCACGGATGAGACAGGACGAAGAATGTCGTTATTATCTGAATAACTGTATCCCTCCCGGTTTGGTAAAGGATGTAAATGCACTAAACCATGTGGACCTGGTGGATGAGTATAATGGTGCCTTGGTACATCAAATGGCCATGGGTACTTCCATGCGGGTAAGATTTGAGGCTGCCTTAGAGCATGTTGATTCCTTGAAGAGAAAAGTTGGCCGAAGAGAGAAGATGATTGAAGACAATGAGACCCAGATTGCCGCCCTCCAGTCCTAGCTTGCTACTGCCGAGGCTACTATTAAAGAACAAGCAGCACATGCCAATGCTCATGACCAACGTGTAGCCGAGCTTGAGACTGAACTTGAGGCTGCAACAACTAAGATATGTATCCGCACCGCATCATGCCTTCGTCACACTATCCTGCATTCTAATACTTGATGTATCACTTACAGGTGACCGCGGCAGAAGCTTTGGCCAAGTTCTCCTCTGACCAAGTGTCCATCCTTTCACAAAAACTTGAAGACGCACATACATTGATCCAGGGTGAGGAGAGACTAAAAGAGGAACTTGCTCATGAGAGGATCATGGCGGAACAATTGAAGGAGGCTTCCACAAAAAAAGACACACTGGTGAATGCCCTTACCTCCGAGCATGATGATGTGTTGTATCCCCAACTACTAGCAGCCATTGCCGACCGTAGGTGGATGGTGGGTCATGGGACGCGCCTAGCCGTCACGAAGGTGTTGGAGGCCCCGCAATTCGTACAACAGTTTGCAGAACTCTTGTCGGATGGCATCGATCATGGCCGTCATGAGAGGATGGTCATGGCCGCAGAGCTAATAAGAAAGAAACAAAAATTCACAAAGCATGCCTTCTTCAACACTAGAGCCGCTGAGAAGATGACTACCTCTAAGGCCGCTATGCGAGATCTCAACTACCTTTTCTTGGCTGAGCTGGAGGCTACAAAAGATGCATCCAATAAGGAGATTATGGAGAAGCTAAGTCTTGGTGCCTTCTTCAACACTGGAGCTGCTGAGAAGATGACTGCCTCTATGGCCGCTATGCGAGATCTCAACTACCCCTTCTTGGCTGAGTTGGAGGCCACAAAAGATGCATCCAATAAGGAGATTATGGAGAATCTAAGTCTTGGTGCCTTTTCTCAGGACGAGGGACACTCCCGGACTCCCTTCACTCCCTCCCACAGCCAACTCACTCTTCCTATTTATGAAGACGTCACCAGGATCGTAGTTGATGAATAGCTATTAAGCGAGGTGCTAGAGGTGAATGCGGCTCAAGCTCTGGAACGGAAGGAACGTGGTGAGGTATTGCCCCGCCTAAATGAAGAGCAATTGGAGATAGGTAGGTTTCTCCCCCCCCCCATGTAGGGTGTTCCCAAATTTGTTATAACTCCTGAATAATTTGGTATGTGTAACCTAAATATTCGTCGTGGATGTCCACAATATTTTATCCTTTTGTAACATTATTGTGAACATTTAGAATAGTATTTATAAGTCCGTTGTGGTCACGGAAATTTTGATAGTTGGAAACTTGCTTATATTCTTTTTTAGATATCATATATCTACGTCGCATGACGTGTCACGTCTTACCTAGAATAAAACCAAGTCTATATGTTACTAGACATGCGGCGTGCGTCTTTACCATGCAAAGCACTACGTGAGCACAGCATATGGAAACTTATCACAACGTCTTGTGAGTAAGGTGTCTAGTAAGGACACATGATCCGCATCACTGGGGTTGCATCCCTCTTATGCGAAAAGTTGAATTATTAGGTTCACTTAATCCTCTTACCCGGCCTGAAGGCGCATAGTACATGTATGGTATTGAATGAATGCATATGAATAAGAGATAACACATTATAGCAATAACCACTAAATCTATACGACAATAATTTGTTCATAGAATAAAAAATAAGACAATAATTTGCACAAGAACGAGCCGTGGAGCTAGCTAGGCACCACAACATTTTATTAGAACGTTTACGATTTTTATTTTGACAAGAATGGGAAATCCTAAAAACAAAGGGAACCTAGAAAGCATAAAAAAAACAAAACAAAGAGAACACATGGATCTTTATTGAAGCCAGCTATAGCAAAGTGTCCATGCGAAAGCCATAGCTTTTCAAAGATAGCATCTTTTAAGATTGCAGATATTCCATGTGCATTCCAGGTTGCGGCCATCCATGTCACACAACTTGTACGCGCCCCGTCCTAAGGCTTCCGTAACCTCATACGGTCCTTCCCACTTAGGGCCCAGTTTTCCTGTATTCTCCGCTCGACTTGCCTCGTTGGCACGATAAACAAAATCTCCCGGTCGAAAAGAAACACCTTTAACCTTGACGTCATAATAAGCCTTCATTTGTACCTTGGACTTGGCCTCATTGATAGCCGCTATTTCTCTTTTTTCCTCTAACAAATCCAGATTAATCCGGATTTGCTCGTCGTTCGTGACAACATTAACCTCCGCTGTGCGGATGGTCGGCATTCCGATTTCTGCTGGTATAACAGCTTCAGTGCCGTAGGCCAGTGCAAATAGAGTGTCCCCATTGGCTGTTTTAATCATAGTCCTATGTGCCCATAGAACATGTGGCAGTTCATCTACCCATTTGGCACTTCGTTCATCCAAGCGTGCCTTGATGCCTTCACCCAAGCGTCTATTTGCTCGTTCCACACGACCATTTGTCTACGGATGTTTAACAGATGCGAAGCGTCGCGTGATATTCAATGTTGCGCACCAGTCTTTGAATGGATTATCCGCGAACTACTTCCCGTTGTCCGAGATGATTTCTCTTGGTAAGCCAAAACGGCACACGATGTTCTCCCAAACAAACTTTTTAACTTGTTTGCCTGTGATGGATTTAACTGCCTTAGCCTCTATCCAGCGTGTAAAGTAGTCCATTGCGACAATCAAGAACTTAACTCCCCCTGCAGCAACGGGGAAAGGTCCTACAATATCAATCCCCCACTTATAGAATGGCCATGGGGATGTAATGGGTGTCAGTTCCTGCTGCGGATGTCGTGGTACTGGTCTGTGCACTTGGCAATCACTGCATTTGCGAATCGTGTCGCGTGCATCCTTATGCATAGTAGGCCAATAATATCCTGTGCGTAGAGCTCGAGCTACTACAGATCGGGGACCCGCGTGCATGCCTTATAACCCTTCATGTATCTCACTGATCACATAAGTAGCCTGGCGTGGCCCAACACACCGCAACTACGGCTGTAAGAAAGAGCGCTTGTAAAGAACACCTTCTCGAAGCTCGAAGTGCTGCGACTTCCTTCTGTTACGCCGTGCCGCCTTTTCCTAATCCGGAAGGGTTTCGTTAGTCAAATAGCTGATGATCAGGGTCATCCATGTAGGTCCATCTTCCTCAACTATAGCTGCGACTTCCCCTTCCGTTAAATACTTTTCCTTTAGTATTTCTACCAAGACTTGCTTAGATAAGTGGGCGAAACTTGTAGACGCGATCTTGCTAAGAGCGTTCGCCTTCTTGTTTTCACCTCTTGGTACCTGTTTGATAGAAAACTTGCTGAAAGAAGCGATGAGTGACTTGAGTTTCTCCAAGTATCGAACCATTTTATCCTCCTTGGCTACGTAACCCCCTAGAATGTGGTTCGCGACAAGCCGTGAGTACACGTAGGCCTCAAGGTTGCGGACTCCCATTCTAGCGGTGATTTTTAAACCCGCAATCAACGCCTCATATTCTGCCTCATTATTGGTGGTTGTGAACTCAAAGCGCAGGGCGTATGTAAACTTCATTCCTTCCGGATTCGTAAGGATGAGACCAGCTCCTGATCCATCCGTGCACGAGGATCCGTCCGTAAATAATACCCATGGTTCTGCCGGAGTTTCCTCTCGTTGTACGACCGGTCCATCCTCGTCCGACTTCTCTATCAAGAAATCTGCCAAGATTTGGCCTTTAACAGCTGTCCTCGGTCTATAGGAGATGTTATGCTCTCCCAACAGAATGCTCCATTTCTGTAGCCTACCGGCCACGTCTGGTCTGGAGATGACTTGTTTTATTGGTTGATCAGTAATAACCACAATTGGGTGCGCCTGAAAGTACCAGCGTAACCGTTTTGTGGCAAATACTAATGCCAAAACCAATTTCTCCACAGAAGAATAATTCAACTTCGGCCCTTGCAGTGTTCTACTTATGAAGTAGACCGGAGTTTGGACTGTGTCCCTATCCGTCATGAGTACCGCGCTTATTTCTCCATGTGTGGCCGACAGATACATGATAAGCTCCTCCTTAGGTCGGGGTGGCACTAGCATGGGAAGAGATGCAAGGTGTTGCTTAAGCTGACCAAAAGCTTCCTCCGCTTCCTTTGTCCACCGGAAATCTCCCTTCTTGATAGACTTCTTGAGTGTTTTGAATAGGGGGAGTGACTTCTCCGCGGATTTCGACAAGAACCTGTTTAGCCCGGCCAGCTTCCCATTTAATGATTGTACTTCTTTTCGGGTCTGGGAGATGGTAACTGTATTACCGCGTTCGTCTTTTCCGGGCAAGGCTTGATGAAGTTTGTAACAATCATATAACCAAGGAACATCCCTTCCGTTGCCCCAAACGTGCATTTCTTTGGATTCAATTTCATATTAATCCTCCTCAATGTGTCAAACGTCTCTTGGACGTCACGGAGAAGTGTCTCCTCCGTATGGCTTTTGATGACTAAATCATCAACATAGACCTCAAGGTTGCGGCCTATCTGTGGGTCGAAGGATTTGTCAACAAGCCGCTGATATGTTGCCCCGACGTTCTTTAGTCCGAATGGCATTTTTGTATAACAGTATACGCCTTGACTAGTATGGAACACCGTCTTTTCTGCGT
Source organism: Glebionis coronaria (assembly GCA_025667525.1). Taxonomy (NCBI): domain Eukaryota; kingdom Viridiplantae; phylum Streptophyta; class Magnoliopsida; order Asterales; family Asteraceae; genus Glebionis; species Glebionis coronaria. The sequence goes on along the minus strand of CM046874.1, from coordinate 626,998,872 downwards.
CCTCTTCCGCCATCTGCATCTGGTGGTATCCTTTGTATGCGTCTAAGAAGCACTTAAAGAGATATCCACATAGGGATTCCACCTTCCAATCAATCTCTGGTAACGGATATCAGTCCTACGGGCAGGCTTTATTCAGATCTGTGAAGTCCACGCACATGCGCCAGCTCCGGTCATGCTTCTTGACCATGACCGGGTTGGATAACCACTCGTGGTAGTATACCTCGCGCATAATACCTCCATCCACCAATTTCCATACTTCATCCAATATTACTTGGCTGCGTGCTGGTGCCTGACCACGCTTCTTTTGCTTAACAGGAGGATATCCCTGGCGGATTTGGAGTTATGTTCTGCTATCACACGCGGTACGCCCGTCATATGCTTGGGCTCCCACACGAATACATCTAGTTTTCTTTTAGGAGAGAGCACATGGCCCTATTGCCTCCATCCGAGAGTGTTCCTCCTATGGATACCTCCTGTTCCGGATAATCAGGATGGATTGCCACCTTCCAGTTTGGAGGTGGTGTCCATCCTTGATGGGAATAGGTGGAACTGGTGCTGTTACGGCATGACATTCGGATGCTGGTATGATTGTGTTATAGATGGTGATAATTCCTTCTTCCACAGGGAATTTAATCATTCCGTGAGTTGTAGAGGGTACTGCCCGTATTGCCAGGATACCCGGTCTGCCTATGATCCCATTGTATGGAGAGTGTGAGCGTACCACCATAAAGTTCATCCACGCCATGGTGGAATGCTCTTCATTCCCAATGGTTACGAGCAGACGCAGCTGTCCTATTGGCCAGATGGTGTCTCCACTAAAGCCGATGAGCGGCGACGTGGCCGGTACTAATTGGCTTCTTATTTCTGGTCGTAACTGTACGAAACAGTGTACGTATAGTACTTCTGCCGATGATCCTCCATCCACATACATACGGCGGACATTGTGTGTTCAAATGCTTATCTCAATCGTGAGAGGTGCATCGGCTACGTCACTTGCCGTGATGGAAGGGAATGAGATTTCCCTGCCGTGTGAAAATTTTTGACTAATTTCTGCCATGTGCGGCGCTGCCTGGATTGGATCATGTATATGGTCGAAGGTTTGTCCTTTTAGGGATCCTTCTTGTCATGCTTCTTGTTGTCATTTCCGTCCTTTAAATCCTTGACCAAATGTTTGAGTTTGCCTGACTTGATCAGTGACTCAATGTGCTTCTTGAGCTGGATACATTCCTCCGTGCCGTGACCCTTGTCGTTGTGGAATTCACAAAAGCGATTTCCTTGACGACGGTCCACCAGAGTCGTCATTGGGGGAGGTCTCGGGAAGTTGGCCCCTTCTGTCAGCAAGATCTCCCGGTAGGACATCTTTAGAGGGGTAAATTTGTCCTCCGACCGCCCTCCTTTGTTTTGGCTCTTGTAGTCCGAGCTCCTCCCCTGGTTGCTTTGACCACCCGACTGTCTCCTAGACTGGTCGTTCGATCGATAGCTGTTTCCTTTTTAAGGTTAGGCCACGACTACCGCGGTTTCTCCCTCTATGAAGTTCCTGAGCCTTTCCATAAGGTCGTCATACTTCTTTGGTCGCTTGTCATTGAGACGTCTGGTTAATTCCCTGTCTGTTATGGCGTGCATATAATCGGAAATTTTTAGAAGTTCCGGCATTGTCTTTGTGCGTGTGCACTCGTCATTGAAGCGTTTGTGAAGGCCTCTGTAGATTCCCCAGGTCGTTGCTTAACGGTTGCCAACGAGACCGGGTCCCCCTTAATACTTCTTTCGCTGAGTATAATTGTTCTTGAACGTAGTACGCAGTTCAGTGAAGCTATCAATGCTTCGGGGAGGTAGTCCCTCAAACCAATCGTGAGCATAGCCGATCAAGGTTGAATTGAACATCTGACACCATATGGGCATGGGCCATCGTTCAACTTTTGCCTGCGTGTCAAATATCTTTAGGTGATCATCTGGATCACCAGTCCCATCATAAGTCTTGACGCACGCCGGCATGCGACTCTTTGTATCCTCGGAGTAATTCCGTATGCGGAGGGTAAAAGGATCTTCCCTGGGATCAGCCCATGGACGGGTGCGATTAGGATCACAACATGGGCGGGAGAGATCTTCTTCTTCCGCCTCGCGATAATAGGGGCTGCCGTAGTACTGTTCATTGTCTGGTGGCGGTGGAGGAGTACGCCTGGGTCGGCGACGCTTGGGTGGATGGTCATCCGAATCCTTTCCTGATGGACCGGGAGAAGGGGGCGGTGCCCAATTCTTTGGCTGAGGATCGCTCTTGTGAGAAGAGCTAGGAGCCTTCTTCCCGGTATTCATCTTGTCCTACACGCTTGTGCGGCGATTAGTTCTGGTTAGCTCCAGATCTGGCTGTTCGGCTGAATCGTCAGACCTCTCTCCCTCCTCACGGGATTGTAGTAGTTCCTGCATTATACGATCCCCTATGCGTTCGAACACATTCCTAGGTTGGGGGGTTTCCTCAAAGAGGTTTCATTCCTGGGGTCGTGTCCTTCGCTTCTGATACAAGGTTTTTACAATGATGAAAGTTCGATTCTCGGAATCCTCTCGAATTGATCTTGGTTCTAAGTGGAATGATTTGTTTTTGGTGACAAAGAGTGGGATTGGTTTTCTATTCTAAAAAAGATGTAAATAAATGCAATAAATGAGGGTTAGAATAGAAACAGTAAATGCATTAATCACAAAATTAGAATTGTTAAACAGTCAAATAATGAGACTACTAAAAGATCCTTACTGAAAATACTCCATTCGGAATGTTTGGCTATGCGGAATACTGGTGCTTACTCGGAATAATGGACAATTCGGAATGTGGGGATCTATGCGGAAAAACTGATCTATGCGGAATAAATGCTCTATTCGGAAAATTCAGGTTATTCGGAAAAAGAATGCTATTCGGAAAATTCAGGTTATTCGGAAAAAGAATGCTATTCGGAAAGAAAGGACCTATTCGGAATAAATGCCTATGCGGAGAAATAGTCCTATTCGGAAAAGTTGGGCTATTCGGAATAAAGTTCAATTCGGAAAAAAATGGCCTATGCGGAAAAGATGTTTTATTCGGAAAAACAGCTCTATTCGGAATGTCAAAACATTCCGAGTAAGGAAAAATCTAAACAGGCAATTCGGAATAACTGAAAGATTCCGAATTAAGGAAAGTACATGAGCTCTATTCGGAAAGAATGGTCTATTCGGAATATATCTGGGAACGAAGAACAGTTACAGCCATGAAACAGGGGACACGAATTTGATCACAAATAAAACCAAATAAGCAAAAAGGTTTTACCAAATTAACCACAAATCATTTAAAGGTCATAAGTAACAAATCCCACCAATAAAAACACTAAATCAACAACTTTTAAAAGATCAAAATCAATCACACAAGAACTTAAGAACTTTTGAATAAAAATGGAGATGAACAAGATGAATGAAAAGATGGAATTGAAAGATTAATGTAAAGGTAACAAGAGTAATGATTAACACTTACAAGATTGAAGGAAAAATGAAAAATCACCAAACACCCTAATGGTGTTGGTGAAGATACGAACCAAAAAGACTGGAAAAAGAAAAATGAAAAGCTAACTCCCTAATTGTGTGTGTAGGAGATCTTTTTATAGTCCTTAGTGGTTGGTTGGTGAGTGGGCTTTCTTCTCTATCTTTCGTCTTCTCGTCTTTTCAGAAAAGTTGACGTTTTCGATTCTGATTCGGGATTTGTCGTCGATTAAATTCAACTCGTCTTTTAATTTCTTCGTTTAATAGACTTGAGTTTCTTCGACTTATGTAAATCTTCCATCTTTGGTCCTTTTCTTCGATAAATCATCGAATAGGCCCAGTGACTTCAAATCTTTTGCATCTCTTGGACAATAGACTTTATCTTGAGTCTTTTTCTTCAGTAAAACCCGTGAAATCCCATGTTTTCTTTAATATTCATCCGGTTAGCTCTGAAAACACAATAAACACAAAAACCACGCATAATTCCAAACAAATGATATTCAATACGTGTTTGGGTCTTGTTTTAGCCAGAATTAAGTGGTAAAAGGATGGGTGTTTACACACCTATCAAATCCCCTACACTTAACCATTGCCATGCCCTCATGCAATGCTTAGTGATAAAGAAAATTTTACATTTTTCTCATAATCAATTAACCTTGGCCTTATTAACATACTACTAAACAAAAATTAAAGTACTAAGAGAAATTAAAACTTTAAAGTAAACAAAAGGATGGAAATAACTTGCAAAGAAATCAAGGACTTACATTAGGGCTTTGGTGCTGCGAAGATTTATCACCCTCAAGTTTCACGTTCCCCAAACTAAGCGTAAAAACGAGATCATTGTTATTATAAGTTAGCAATTCAAACACTTGCACACATGGCTTAATTAAATGCTTAAACTCCCTTATTCCTAGGTGTATCTCTTATATTTTATTTTTGTCTTAAAATGATCATGAAGATGCATTTTTGGACTTATTTCGATAGTTTATTTAGGCTGAAAGCAAAGTAGGACGATTTGATCAATAGTTAGCTCAAGGACAAAATCTTCTAAAACTGCTTCTCGGGATATCAAAAAGTTCATATCTTGGCATAACTCGGTTCACGATTTGAGACCTTTCTCGGGCCGATATTTGGCATGTACTTCATACTTCATATCTTCGAGAGACGTTCTTGAGATAATGGTCTTCTCATCATAATAGAGTTTCTTCACTTGGAGACTTTTGAGGGGTACTCCAACTTTGTTGACCACGATTTCATGATTATTTCTTCAATCTCTAATTAGGATTTTGAGATACAACGATCCGCCTCCTTTTCGGACTTGGATCTATTTATCCTCATACCTTGTTAGTGTCTTTTCGGATAGACTTCTCCATGATCTTTATGGGAGTTGATTGCTTTTCGTCGTGAGTCTTGATCCTTCATATTGATTTTGGGAATAATGCTTTTCACATCACTTTGGAGCTTCAGCAATAAATGGAATCCTCATGCCTTGTTAGGGCCTTTTCAGACTCGCCAATCTTCGCGCCCCGCTTCATAAGTTATGCCTTGGCTATGAACTCTCGTCATTACCGAGCAACTTTTAAACGATCTTGGGCTAGAAGCTAAGTAACTTTTCAAATCGTACGACCTTACTTATTGCAGATAAATTATTAGCAAGTGATGGGAGAATAGGCAAATAATTACACCAAGTGAGCTTGTGCAAGAATACCGACTTATAATTGACTCTATCATTTCTCGTCCTCCACAATTTAAAATCTCAAGTAATGAGACTCGTGGATACTTAGCCTAATAAACCAATTAAGGTCTACATGGTTAAGGATACTAGCTAGAATAAACTTAGATAAGTCTATTCGGGTTGAGTCAAAATAAACGCAACGGGCCTAATATGTCAAAGACTTCTAAACTAGCTACACCACTTTATTGCGGGATATATACATACGAAAGCAACGATAAAAATTTAAAAATTACGACTAAATGGCCAAAGTTAGTAAAAAATTTGAAAAATGGTGAAAAATATGATTTTCCGGTTAAATGAAGGCATTTTCATGGAAAAGTCCACTTAAAACTTCGATAGAAGTCCCCCCTACACTTAAGATAAACATTATCCTCAATGTTTAAGCATGTGGGAAAAGTCTCCCCTACACTTATGACATTGTGCACGTTGGTTAACTCAAGTTAAGGAAGAGACGACTAACGTGATCAATTTCAAATGTGAGTACGAAGAAAATTGAATCACGGTAGTTGAGAGATAGAACCGGATTTCGGATAACACGGGAGCACGGTTCTTCAAAGATTCCAAGAGTGCAGTTATCCCTGTAATCACATCACCACACAAACACAAATGACCAAAATAGGTCCTCCCCTACACTTAGGGGGTTAAAGGGATAGATACTCGGGCTGCCTCCCGAGGAGCGCTTGTTTTTGATAACCGAGTCACGAGCCTGACTCGACCCAAAATTAGTTCATGGGGAACGTGGTGAGGGATGGAATCACCTCCTGAGAGGTGTCCTCACCAAAGTACAACTTCACTCGTTGGCCATTCACCTTAAAAATAGGTCCATTAGGTTGAGCGAGCTCGAGAGTACCATATGGAAAAATTTAGGCGATGGTGAATGGGCCGGACCAATGAGATTTGAGCTTGCCTGAAAAGATTTTCAACCGAGAGTTAAAAAAGTAAGACTTTGTCTCCAATATGGAACTCGCGGTTTTTGATCTTTGAGTCGTGAATGAGCTTAGTTCTTTCCTTATAGATCAAAGAATTTTCATTAGCCTCATTCCGAAGTTCATTCAGCTCATTGAGATGGATCTTGCGTAGGTCACCGGCTTTGTTGATATCAAAATTAGCCCACTTCAAGGCCCAATAAGCCTTGTGCTCCAACTCAATGGGGAGGTGGCACGCTTTCCCGTACACAAGACGATAAGGCGTACAGCCGATCGGGGTCTTGTAAGCAGTACGGAAAGCCCACAAAGCATCATCAAGTTTATCAGCCCATGAGGCACGATGCTCTCCCACGGTTCTTTCCAGAATTCGCTTAAGTCCTCGGTTGGATATTTCAGCCTGGCCATTAGTTTGTGGGTGGTAGGCTGTGGAAAGACGATGATTTACACCGTACTTAGCCATGACTCTTGCGAATTGGTCATTGCAAAAATGAGTCCCACGATCACTAATAATGGAACGAAGCACACCGAATCTAGCAAATAGAGCTTTTAAAAAGTTACAAACCACCCGTGCGTCATTAGTGGGTAAAGCTTTGGCTTCAACCCACTTTGAAACATAGTCAACGGCTACAAGGATGTATTTGTTTCCTTTAGAAGAAGGGAATGGCCCCATAAAGTCGATACCCCAAACATCTAAGATTTCACATTCTTGAATGAAATTATGAGGCATCTCGTCTTTATGTGTGATCGTGCCTTGTCTTTGGCAAACATCACATGTTTTAACCATATCGTGAGCGTCACGATATATGGAGGGCCAGTAATATCCCGAGTCAAACACTTTTTTGGCGGTGTAGTTGGGACCAAAGTGACCACCGGTGGGTCGTTTGTGGCAAGCATTAAGGATTTCAGACGCTGCCGGTCCGTCAACACATCGGCGGATAATCAGGTCGGCACATTGTTTGAATAGGTAAGGGTCGTCCCAAAAGTAAGTCTTGATGTCGGTGAAGAACTTTTTCTTTTGTTGAGACGTCAACCCTTCCTTGAGAATTCCACCCGCCAAGTAGTTTGCAAAGTCCGCAAACCACGGGGTTTCATTCGACTTCAAGTTTATAGACATTAAGGTCTCCAAGGGAAAAGAATCATTGATTTCTTTGTTCGGATGATCCCCTTGGTAAGGATCCTCAAGTCTGCTGAGATGGTCCGCGGCTAAGTTTTCAGCTCCTTTTTTTTCGCGAATTTCGATTTTAAATTCCTGGAGCAGCAAAACCCAGCGAAGAAGTCTTGGTTTGGAATCTTGCTTTGTCAACAAGTACTTCAGCGCGGAATGATCGGTATACACAATTGTTGTAGAAAGGACAAGATAGGGGCGGAATTTTTCAAAAGCATAGACAACAGCTAAAAGCTCTTTTTCGGTTGTCGTATAATGCAATTGTGCCCCAGTCATTGTCTTGCTAGCGTAATGGATTGGTTGGAAGTGTTTATTCACTCTTTGTCCCAGAACCGCTCCAATAGCAAAATCACTAGCATCGCACATCAACTCAGAGGGAAGCTCTCAATTAGGGGTAACCAAGACGGGTGCCTTAGTTAGCTTATCCTTAAGCGAGTTGAAGGCTTCAAGACACTCTTTGGAGAAGATAAAAGGAGTATCTTTTTCCAAGAGGTGGGTCATCGGGCGAGCGATTTGAGAGAAATCTTTGATGAATCGACGGTAGAAGCCCGCATGACCCAGGAAACTTCTCACACCCTTCACGGTTGAAGGTGGAGGCAACTTTGCGATAACATCGACTTTAGCACGGTCTACTTCATGACCGGATTTCGAGATCTTATGTCCAAGCACGATGCCTTCTTTTACCATAAAATGGCATTTTTCCCAATTCAGAACAAGACGAGTGTCTTCGCACCGCTTAAGCATACGTTCCAAATTGGCAAGGCAAGAAGAGAAATAATCCCCGAAGACCGAGAAATCATCCATGAATACTTCCATGGTTTGTTCAACCATGTCATGGAAGATAGCTAACATGCACCTTTGAAAAGTCCCGGGCGCATTACATAGGCCAAAAGGCATTCTTTTGTAAGCAAATGTGCCATAGGGACAAGTGAATGTAGTCTTTTCTTGATATTGGGGATCGATGGGTATTTGAAAATAACCCGAGAAACCATCAAGAAAGCAGTAATATTCATTACCCGCTAATCGTTCAAGCATTTGGTCCATAAAAGGTAGAGGGAAATGATCCTTTCTCGTGGCATCATTGAGTTTGCGGTAGTCTATACAAACTCTCCACCCAGTAACGAGACGAGTGGGAATCAACTCGTTGTGTTCATTGGGAACAACGGTTATTCCGCCCTTCTTGGGCACACAATGGATTGGACTAACCCATGGGGAATCCGAAATAGGGTAAATCATACCCGCATCAAGAAGTTTGATAACCTCTGTTTTGATGACTTCATGGATTTTTGGATTCACCCTTCGTTGGTTCTGAATTGTGGGCTTAAAGTCGTCCTCCATGAGAATTTTGTGTGTGCAGAAGTGAGGATCAATTCCACGAATGTCGGAGATTTTCCAAGCAATAGCCTTCTTATGATCTTTCAACACGGCGACAAGTCGAGCTTTCTCTTCATCCTTCAAATCCGTAGCAATGATGACTGGCGACTTCTTCTCTTCTTCAAGGAATACATACTCAAGATGGGGCGGCAACTCCTTAAGTTCTAGATCCGGAGGATTGTCGACGGGAGGCGTATTCGAAGTCGAAGTATCGATAGCAATAACCGTGGGAGATGGAGGAGAAGGATTGTCTTCTTTGAGAAGGTTTTTAATGAAGCTGAGATCTTCATCCCAATTGGTAGTAGAATCGTCATTGTCTAAATGCACATCTCCCATGGTGGCTTCCAAATCTTTCCAAAGGAAATCACTTTCTCCAAATAGAGATAGTGATGAGTCGATAGAGGAAACGGTCTCAACATTGGGAAGAGAGGTAGGAATATTTTTACAAGCATCTTTGAAATGTTCTTCACAAGCCTCATCAAGAACGTCAATACAATTAACACTCTCGTAAGAATAAGGCTGTTTAGAAAGCTTTCCCATGTTGAAGACTACTTTATCGTCACCCACTCTCATGATAAGCTCACCGGCTTCAACATCGATGAGAGTGCGACCGGTCCTCAAGAATGGACGACCAACAATCAGTGGTACACGGGGGTCCATCTCGTAGTCGACGACAACAAAATCAGCAGGAAAGGTGAATTTGTCGACTCCTACAATGACATCTTCGGCTATCCCCACTGGATAAGCAACCGTACGGTTAGCTAATTCCAAAGTCATTTTGGTGGGGACTAGCTCTGGGAGAGATAATTGCTTCCAAACACTTAGAGGCATGAGATTAATACTGACACCTAGATCGGCTAGGGCCATGCAATTCTCTACTCCCGGGAAATTGCAAGGGATAAGAAAACGACCCGGATCACCAAGCTTAGTTGGCAATTTCCTTAAGAGCACTGCAGAGCAATTCTCATTAAGTTGGGTGTTGGCAATATCGAGGAGCTTTTCCTTGTCGCTCAGAAGATCTTTAAACATTTTCGCGTATTTGGGCATGTAAGCGAGAGCCTCAGCGAAGGAGATGTTAAAATTCATTTGTTTGAACATTTTAAGGAAGTTCGAAACCTGAATATCATCCTTGCTCTTTTGCTTCTCTTTCCTCAACCTAGATGGATAAGGTATATTGGAAGAAGAGGAAGGCTTTGGGAGAATAGGATCACTCACAACCACGGGTGGAGGAGGGGTAGAAGGAAGAGGTGGAGAAATTGGGGAAGGCGAAGGATGGGGAATAGGAGCAGGTGACTCGTTCTCCTTAGTCACAACCACCGGTGGAGGTGTAGGAAGCTCGGGTTCCTTGGTACCTTTTCCACTTCGAGTAGTGATTGCTTTCATCTCCCCTCTTGGATTCGCAACGGTGTTACTCGGAAGAGTACCCGAAGAAGAGGGTTGATTACCTTGGAAGAAACTAGCCATCATGTTCCTCAGATCATTAGTTTGGTTATCCAACGTGTTTCTCATGTCGGCTCTCAAATCGTTTCCTTGCTTGACCAAGTCTGCTTTCAAGTTTCGCACTTCCTGTTGGAGATTTTCCACAATCACATCATTGGTCCTCATGTAGGTTGCAACCTCTTGGTGTAATGCAGTGGTGGTTTGGTTGGGAGGAGCATTGTATGCGGGTGGTTGATAAGCAGGTTGTTGGTAAACTTGGTTGTTACGTTGAGGTGGTTGTTGCTGCTTGTGAGGAGGTATGTATGGTTGTCGAGATTGTTGTTGTTGTTGAGGAGGGCGATTAAGGTTTTGTTGTTGGTTTGGGTTGGTAGGAGGAAAACCAGGTGGTGAAAGATAGTTGTTGGATCGATAGCTAAGCAAATTACGGTCACCTTGAGGTCTAGCTTGATAAGCGGGTTGAGGATAGGTGCCATATGCTGCATTCACATTCTCAGCAGGGTAGTCTTGGGTGGCGGTACAAGTTGTGTAAGAGTGAGGACCACCGCATATCTCACAAGGTTGGCTGACAGCGTTCACTTGAGCGTTTTTGGCGTTGTTGCTGTTGTTGTTGCTTACGATGTGGGTGACAAGCGATTCAAGAAGCACATTGATTTTGTCAAGTCGCTTGTCGCTGTCACTTGTGCTAGCACTAGCGACATTGGTCCGAACACTCTTGGTTTGCACACGAGATTTATTCTCAATGATGTCCCAAGCAGCATTGGAAGTCTTAGCCAATAGATTACCCCCCCGAGGCACTGTTCAGTGAATCTTGGTCACTCATGCTTAAACCATTGTAAAAAGTATTAATTTGATGTACTTTGGTAAAACCATGTTGTGGGCATTTTCTTAAAATATCTTTAAAACGATCCCAAGATTCACTGAACGACTCATCGTACTTTTGTTCAAAATTTATGATCTCATTCCCCAAAGCGGTAGTACGAGAGGGTGGAAAAAAGTAGTTGATAAACTTTGTTTCCAAATCCGTCCACGAGAGAATACTCTGTGGCGGTTCCTTAGCAAGCCAATGCCGGGCTTGTGCCTCTAAAGAAAAGGGAAAAAGTTGTAACATTATAACCTCTTGTGGAACACCATTGAATTTGACCGTGTTGGTGAGTTGCAAGAATCTCTTAATATGGTCATGTGGGTCATCAATGGTACGTCCCAAGAATGGTTGAGCGGAGACCATCTGAATAAAGCCTGATTTTAGCTCAAAGTTGTTGGCGGCAATTGGAGGTATGACAATTGGATCCGTGTTGCCATCGACATGAGCTTACAGCAGTTCAATCATCGGGCGATTATCCGGAAGGGGCTCATTGTTGTTGTTATTGTTCATGTTGTTGAAAGGCGGGTTGTTGTTGTTATTATTATTTTGAGGTGGTACACCGGCCATGTCTAAGTGATCGAGAGGCTCGGGCTCTTGATATGACGTGGATCGAGTGCGCATACACCTGCAAAAGAACAAACAAAGAAAAACAAAGCAAAAATATTTTTGGTTTTTAATTGTTTTTTTTTAATTTTTAGGATTTTTGAAAATTTTATATTTTTTAGTGTTTTTGAAAATTTTTATGAAAAAGTAACGTTCACGGGGAACGGATCCCAAAATCCAAGTTCTCATAAAAAAATTTTGATCTTAACGAGAAGAGCCGGCAGCGGCGCCATTTGATACAAGGTTTTTACAATGATGAAAGTTCGATTCTCGGAATCCTCTCTAATTGATCTCGGTTCTATGTGGAATGATTTGTTTTTGGTGACAAAGGGTGGGATTGGTTTTCTATTCTAATAAAGATGTAAATAAATGCAATAAATGAGGGTTAGAATAGAAACAGTAAATGCATTAATCACAAAATTAGAATTAAAGTTAAACAGTCAAATAATGAGACTACTAAAAGATCCTTACTGAAAATACTCCATTCGGAATGTTTGGCTATGCGGAATACTGGTGCTTACTCGGAATAATGGACAATTCGGAATGTGGAGATCTATGCGGAAAAACTGATCTATGCGGAATAAATGCTCTATTCGGAAAATTCAGGTTATTCGGAAAAAGAATGCTATTCGGAAAATTCAGGTTATTCGGAAAAAGAATGCTATTCGGAAAGAAAGGACCTATTCGGAATAAATGCCTATGCGGAGAAATAGTCCTATTCGGAAAAGTTAGGCTATTCGGAATAAAGTTCAATTCGGAAAAAAATGGCCTATGCAGAAAAGATGTTTTATTCAGAAAAACAGCTCTATTCGGAATGTCAAAACATTCCGAGTAAGAAAAAATCTAAACAGGCAATTCGGAATAACTGAAATATTCCGAATTAAGGAAAGTACATGAGCTCTATTCGGAAAGAATGGTCTATTCGGAATATATCTGGGAACGAAGAACAGTTACAGCCATGAAACAGGGGACACGAATTTGATCACAAATCAAACCAAATAAGCAAAAAGGTTTTACCAAATTAACCACAAATCATTTAAAGATCATAAGTAACAAATCCCACCAATAAAAACACTAAATCAACAACTTTTAAAAGATCAAAATCAATCACACAAGAACTTAAGAACTTTTGAATAAAAATGGAGATGAACAAGATGAATGAAAAGATGGAATTGAAAGATTAATGTAAAGGTAACAAGAGTAATGATTAACACTTACAAGATTGAAGGAAAAATGAAAAATCACCAAACACCCTAATGGTGTTGGTGAAGATACGAACCAAAAAGACTGGAAAAAGAAAAATGAAAAGCTAACTCCCTAATTGTGTGTGTAGGAGATCCTTTTATAGTCCTTAGTGGTTGGTTGGTGAGTGGGCTTTCTTCTCTATCTTTCGTCTTCTCGTCTTTTCAGAAAAGTTGACGTTTTCGATTCTGATTCGGGATTTGTCGTCGATTAAATTCAACTCGTCTTTTAATTTCTTCGTTTAATAGACTTGAGTTTCTTCGACTTATGTAAATCTTCCATCTTTGGTCCTTTTCTTCGATAAATCTTCGAATAGGCCCAGTGACTTCAAATCTTTTGCATCTCTTGGACAATAGACTTTATCTTGAGTCTTTTTCTTTAGTAAAACCCGTGCAATCCCATGTTTTCTTTAATATTCATCCGGTTAGCTCTGAAAACACAATAAACACAAAAACCACACATAATTCCAAACAAATGATATTAAATACGTGTTTTGGTCTTGTTTTAGCCAGAATTAAGTGGTAAAAGGATGGGTGTTTACACACCTATCAACTTCCTTTGAGTCTGAGGAGAGGTGCCCGGTCCGGCACTTCCAAAGTTGAGCCTAGATTGGAGGTTCCTCCCTAGGTTCAACTTGGATGCGATTGCTGGGACGATCCTCTCGAAGTTCTACGTGAGAACTCGAGTGAGATCTTCCTCACTAAGTGGTTCGACCTCCACTTCTGCCTCGGCTGATGGCCTGCGCGGCTCCTTATTAGGGGGCTTAGGCGCGCTCCCTGGATCAGGGTTGTCCAAGGTCGTGGTTGGTGGTGGGGTGATAGCGGACGTGCCTGCTCCACCCATTGACTGAAAAACGCTCCGGTTATTCGGTCCACCTGTTTGGTTGTCAGGGGACTGAGTGGGAATGAGTATCCCGTCCCCTGTGGACTTCCGATTCGCAGGATTTGTGTTCCTGGGGTTTCCTTGCGGATGTCCTTTCATCATTGAGAGAGATTGAGATGAGATTTGCTCTAGCTTAGTGTATTGGTCCCATGGATGGCACCAACTTGTTGATACAAAATTTGGGTGATCCTTGCTAGACCCGAATTAGGCTTAATTCGGGTTGGCTGGACTCCGGCTCCTGCACCAAGTGAAATATCTGGTTGGGATCCTGCACACTAAAATAGCACGCGTTAGGCTTACCGTGGGAATGTATCCCACGATTAGACTCCAGCGTGAGAGTAAGTAATCGGTTAGGGTTATGGAACCGAATGAGTTGAGAGTATGTAGAATGTAATACCTTTGTGGAACCCTTGGGGGTTCCTTATATAGGCGGTGAAACCCTAATGCGCTATCACCAATGCTTCGGCCCCAAGGAAAGGATAAGTACCAGAATTAGATTGATTGTTATATTTTAATTATGGTGAGTGAATATCCTCTTCTTTGGGGTAAATCCTAATCATAATAAGATTATGATTCTGTCTAACCCTGTACCGGCCGTGATTGGCCGTGGGCCGCACGCATGTATGCGGCTACTGTTCATTCGAAGCCCATAAGCTTTGAATGACATTAATCCAACCCATTAGTAATAGGCCGGATGCGGGTAGTACCCGTGGGCCGGGTTTATGGCCCGGCTGGGGACTATACGTCATCAGCATTTGTGAGTGGAGCTTATGTTGGAGCCGATGTTTGTTTCTAATTTCCTTTATGGTCATCTAATGTTTTAGACATTTACCTTTTATGCTTTGATAACACGCCATAATTTCTACATAACGATTCATTTATCCAAATGAGATGTTACATAGGTCTCAATATCAAAACCCTAAAAGATTAATCGAGTTACTCAATCAAAATACCAAGATTCATTAGAAAGTTCTTGAATCAACCACTAACAAACCAGATCTATCAATAGTTCATAAAAGCCCCACAAAACTTTAAAGCCCTAATCATGATACATCAAACGAGAGCTCTGATACAGGTAACAATATCAACTATAACACAATAAATCTTAATACAACAAATACCCCTTTACTAATGTTACAAAATCAAGAAGAATTATCCCTAAACGATTGCTAGCTAATCCATGCAAAGAATACAAATTTTCCCAAAAATGATCAAGAAATACAATACTCAAACTATAAATACTTTTTGTAACCAAATGATTACAAGATGTAAACAGACCAAAACAAGACCAAGATTGCAACCAAATACCTAAAGATAATAAATACTATAGAGATGTAAACATTGAGTTATGAAAACCCAACCCCGATGAAATGCTTTGATATGCTTCATTTTCCGTGTGTAATGTAATATACTTAACAAAAAACTGATTCGAAATGTTAAATCTTTGAGAAAAAAATTAGTCCTTAGATTTTAATTATATCAATATAAGTTTTGTAAACCTCTTTGTTTTAACAAGAACTTATCTTATGACTTTGAAAGTACTATTATAGGAGAATAAGTGGTCATCAAATGATCAAGTTAAGTTCTTTTATTGTGGAAATCGTCATCAAAATAGCTCACTTTTATGCCATTAGGTGGTAATTAAACGAGCTCATACTAAACTAATGACGATAGTTGTCTACCAAATTCGAAATAATAAACAAAAGTCTCTAAATCATTCTAAAGATTGTTTAAGGCCTTGTTTATTTCTTTTTTGGAAAAAAACCTCTTATTGCCTCTTCTCACCTCTTTTATTTGAAGCGGAAAAAGGATTTTTGTTTATTTACTTGCATAAAAAAGGTAAAAAAAGCACTTATCTCTTCTTCATACATCAAACATCATCTTTCTCTTCTCACCTACTCTTTCCACTTTTTAAAAGGGAAAAAGACCAAAATGGTCAAGTTGAGCACTTACCATCCACTACATGGTCAAGCTTTAAGATTTTGACATATTTGGTCATCACCACCCATATTGTGACAAGTGTCCAACGTTAAGTGATCAAACGACGGTGCTCAACCCCCAAAGGCTCAACTAACTACAGTACATTTTATTGAAAAATGGAAAAAGTTATCTCTTTTTGTTCTCCTAAATATCCGAGCTATAATTTCATTTTTACCCACTTATATTTTCAAAACCCCCCTCGTTTTACTAGTACAACTATTAATTTTTTTAACCCATTTACATTTTTAGTTTTTTTATCATATTGTGCTTTTACACCCTTCATTAAGCCATTTCTCCATGAATCGACTAATACACCTTTTTTTCATTTTTACATCGTTCTTTTATCATTTCTCCATCAATCTATTATTGGTTTCATTGTTTCTTAATTGTAATTAGATGTAAATGATAGCTTGTTTGTTGACCTTATTATAATGTACCTTTGTATAAGGGGATTGGAATTTTGTTTAGAAAAAGAACAAGTGCGTAACTGTGGTATTGAACCAATAAAAACTCAGTATTTTGTTATCATTATATTGGAGATAAACCAATGAAAACTAAGTATTTTGTGCTGTATTTCCTTTGCATATTTTATATAGTAATTAATTTTCTGTGTCTAGGAATATCATGCGAAGATTCACATGAAAAGCGAAGTCCATTACTTTCGTATGATGAAAAATAAATTAGGTTTAACAAGGAGTAAGCTGTTTAGGTCCATCTGCTTTGGTCCTTGGTTGGATTTAAAGTATGTTGATAATGAAGATAGTCTCATACATTTTATGCTTCAGAAGTAGAAACATTCAGATAGCGATCATTATGATTTGCCCTTAATTTATCACGTTAATGGTACTACATTACACTTTGGTCGTCGTGAATTTTGTATCATTATTGCTTTTAAATTTGGCCATCAAAGCTTTGGTAAGTTTAGGGCTGGTGAAATCACATTCCAGGATAGAGTTTTACCTAAGAAGATAGGTGATTTTGTTAAAAACATTGATCTTCTATGTATCATTGAGGATGATGAGTGCTTTAGCAATTTATAAGAAGAAGACTCTGTAAGGGTTTGTCTCCTTTTAAGTTTGGAAGTTATTTTTATGGGCCATGAGTTGGAAGCTGTTGTTGATGATGTATTTTTTCAGATGGTTGAGAACATTGAAGTTCGGAATGAATTTTATTAGGGTGAATACATTTGGCGTGAGTTATACTCCGCCATTAGGAACGTGACTTCAAAACATCCTGATACTCACTATAAATCATTGGAAAGAAATCCCGACTTTCTTCTATCATATTCATTATCTGGGTTTCTATTAGCTTACAAAGTGAGTATTTACTAATTTAATAACTTATGTTATCATCTCATTAACTAATCTAACATCCTTTGTTATATTTACCAATTGTAGATTTGGATTTTAGAGTCTTCAGGTGTCAGTGCTTCTTGGTGGACCAAAGTGCTTGATATGATGCCTAGAGGAATTTCCTGGTCTAAGCATAGGAATTTTCTATGATATGATCAACTTTTTCCCTAAGTGATTGCAATTTTTTTGTCAAACTTTATATTTTCTATTGATTTTTAATATTAGGGGAAAATTTGTGATTATATGATCAACTATTTCCACTTCTGATCAACTATTACTCTTGACATTGTATTTTTTATCCCCCTGTTTATGACAATGGTCCTAAAAGTTCCCCCTGACAATGTATTTTTTATCCCCCTATTTTTGAAATTTTTATAAAGTTCCCTCTGTCATGTATTTTTTATCCTCCTGTTTTGAAATTTTTATAAAGTTCCCCCTGTCATTGTATTTTTTTAACCCCCTATTTTTGAAATTTTTCTTAAAATTGCCACTGACATTGAATATTTAATAGCTGTTTGAAAGTTGACTGATATTTTACTCTGTTGTCTCGGTATATTTTTTGAACTGTAGGGGGTAGTTTCAGTTTGTGACATTTATCCAAGCAAAACTGAGTATCAAACGTGTTGGTATAAACGAAGTAACCATTATTTCAAGTGGTATACACCTAGAGCCCCTCCTGTTGAGTACAGAGGCCTTTCTGGTGATTATCTTAAAAAATTAGTGAAAGCCCCTAAAGCTCAGGAGGAAGATGGAGAGACATCAAAAGGTATGCTAAGCAAAGAGCCTTCCGTTGAGAACCATCTTCAAGCTTTAGAAAAATTAGCCACTAGTTTAATGATTCTACCTAAAGAGATAAAGAGTTTAAAAGCACGTGTTCACAAGCTCGAGACTATCTATAAAGTGAGTTTTAAAAAGAGTCATATTATCGCATGTCCAGACATTTACATGTCATTATACAGTCTTATATCTTAATTATGCATGTCCTAAGACAAAAAGGCAATAAAGTTATGGCTAAGGTCAATACAGGTTTACAAGAGGTATATTTTATATCTTATTAAGGTTTAACAAATTGTTATATTTGATCAATATAAATATTTTATTTAAAAATACATGATAAAATTGATAGTGTTGATAAGCAGTGTGATCTTGACGACAAGTATTTGAGCGATGATGAAATACCATATTTTTCATTTAATTGTTCTCCAATTGGAAAATCGAGCAAAGACCTGTTGAGGAGTTGGTATGCGTTTTAGATGAGTTTGATGCCAACGTACAATTTATATCAGCAAAGATTGCTTTGTTTGTTGTGATGGTCCTATATTCTAACGTTTGTTTAAAAATGTAAATAGGATCGTAGATTTGTGAATAAAGGTGTTGAATTAAGTAATCACACGAAAGCTGAAAAGCTGGAGGCTGAGAACAACAGGCTAGCCGAGGTGAAGAGAAAAAGGATGAAATTATTGTCAGAGGAACAACGTGGCATGAGGACTATAGATAAAAGTAAATCCAGTCACGTGAAAGTTGTAGTACAGAAAACGGGAAGCATAACAATGAGAAGGTACGTTAACGTGGAAAGGCTACCAATTCAAGTAAATCCAGATACTACAATACCCATCATGAATACATTAAGAAATAAGAAGAACGTCCTTGATGGATTTATGATTCAAATGTTCAAGAATCTTGAACCGTGGAAAGAGGTATGTGAACGAAGTTTAATTTCTTTAATGACCTTATTTCTTACTTATGTTTTGAATTTTTTCATTTTTTATAGGATCTCATTCGACCAATTAAAAGGATTGACAAAATATTTTGTAATTATGTGTTGGAGTTTTTTCTGAATAACTTACTAATTTCTCGTTGCAAGTTTGCTTGGTGCAATGACATATATGTAGATTGTACCTTCTGGGATAGTTTTGTTGGTTTGGATGATGAACGAGTTGGTTGGTATATGGATGAGGTAATTATAATAAATTCTGATTAAAGCTTTGGTAAGTTGTGTTTGTTTATTTGATTCAATTTTTTTTTATTACAACACATTGAACTATGGGTATGGTACATGTGCCATTTTAGACAAGCATCGCATGATTGGTTAATGGTTAGCTGTTACTTTTTTAAAATTTTAATCGAAGAATCGTTGCCGCTGTTTTATGCAACTGATGAAATCTACCCATTGTCGTGGAGGGATGTTTAATAGGTAATTATTTCATTTACATACATTTTTTAGCAAAACATATAATCTTGAATTTAAGTACGGATTACAAAATTTGTAGGTCTTCATTCCAATCAATGAAACCAAACGACATTGGTTCCTAGCTCGGTTCCACATCACATCTGGAAATGTAACTTTTTATGATAGTAAAAATACTTATGGTGAATGTAGTGACTGGTATTTGAAAGTAAAGCACTGTTTAGAGAATAAACTTCCTGTTGTTTTTGAAAAAACTGGTGTGCTTGAAAGCAAAGTCATCGATCGAGTATCATACACCATTAACGTTAGTCGTGCAAATGATGTTCCCATCCAAGGTGGCGTATTCGGTGACTGTGGAGTATTTATGTACCTTTTCCTTTATAGGTTAGTAATTTGATATTTACAGATGTGATGTGAAACCGTATTGGTTTATTAAGTGGTCAATTGTTTTTACTTAATGGCAAATTTATGTATACTTTATAACCTGCTTCTCATAAGTGTTTTTGTTGTAAAATAGGTTGGCCCATAGGATGAGCCTGCAGGTCGAAGATCCAATTCAAACCGTCCTCACATTTCGAGAGAAAATGCTGGAATTCTTTTTCAAGCACAAGATATCATGTCAACCGCATATATATGTGGTTAAGAAATTAGTCAACTAGTATGTGTTATTGAAGGTTGCGAATTATTGTGTACCATTGTAACTTAATCATTATGTAGTTTTGTGACTTAAAATATTATGTTATTTGCAGTTAATCTATTATAGATGTTATTCTCAAGTACTTTTTAAACCTTTGCTCTTTTATTATTCTTAAAAAACAAGTGGAAAAAATTTGCATACTAGGAGGAAATAAATTGCATAACATGTGTTCTTGTTGTTCTTGGTGTTACTGGCGAGTTTTGATCGTGAATATGTGTTCCCCCCCAAAAAAAACGAGGTACCATAGGGACACAGGCAATCATTGGTTACCCCAATTGTGGGACCGGTCAAGTGGGTTAAAAAATAATAGTCAAACATCTAATTTCCAGTCAAATAAGAAAATTGTACATAAAAAACAGGTGGAAAAAATATCCATAACAGGTGGAAAAAAGTTCGATAACAGGAGGAAATAATTAGCATAACAGGGAGACCACATGATCAACTTTTTCCAAAATTGATCAACTATTTCCGTAAGTTGGCCTATTTTTTACCACTGTTTGACGTTTATTAACGAGAAAAAAAACAGTTATCAATGTTGACCGTCGTTTGACCTATAATTAACGAGAAAAAATACAGTTATCCTGTTTGGTTTCATCATCACTTGGTTTAACCATTCATTTATTTCAGTTCACTCAAATCAAAGCAATATCATTTGTTTCAGTTCACTCAAAAACATTTTTGAATCAAGTCATCTATTGTAATCAATAAAAACCCACCAATAATCTCACACAGTAAACAATCAATCATTTTCAATCAACTATGACGAATTTAAAGTTTCACGATTATCACAACATGGTGGCCAATTTGAAGAAGAGTGATGATCATCGGGAATTTCATCAGATTGTGGACTATCTTGGTGCTTGTTATTTTAGGTTTGCACTTCAGGTAAATCCTAGAATCTATATACTTCACACATAAGGCAATTTGGGACTAATGCCCATATAAATACTGTTGGTGGAGAAGTTACTATTAAGAGTAAGGTGGATGGCATTAGTAAGTACATCACCGTCTCTTCAATCAGAGAGTCACTTCTCTTGAATGATCGAGATGGTGTAAGTATTATGCCTGATAAAGAACTGTTTCAAGAAATTGGATTGTTGGGGCATAATATTGATGAAGATCAGAAATCAAAGTTTTTAAAAGGAAATTTGCGCCTCATTGGAAATATTTGATACATACAATCTAACAGTTCTTAAGTCCAAAAACAACATCATTTAATGAGTTTCGAAGTAATATAGCAACTGCACTAGTATGTTTGGCAAAAGGGCAAAGATACAATTTTTCGCGAATGATTTTCGAGGGTATGTTGAAAAATATTAAAGGCAAGAAAAAATCTTGTATGTACCCAAGATTTTTTGGTTGTGCTTATAGACATGGATCGGGAGACCAAACACAAAAAGTTTTATATGATGGCCAAACACAAAGACAAATTATTCACCACCTTAAAACAAAACACATCTAACTTTTCTAGGAGATCGTCCCATTAACCCAACCTATTATTGATGTCATTCGAGTTGAAGGCCAGAGGAAGAAAACCTGGTCAACATGTGTACATTCACATGTGGCAGAGGAGGATCATAACACAAGCGACGAGAGTAGTATGGGTGAGGATGTCGATAAAGAGCCAAGGAAGAAATCTAGGCAGGATTGTGGAAACATTGGTGAGGGTAGTTTGCAACATATGTCAATTATAGAATTGACTGTTTTGTTTAAAAGTCTGTAATCACAAAATGCAAAATTTGAAAAACAAGTGAAGGAGCAGGGTGTGGCTATTGAAAATTTAAAAACAATAGTTGATAAAGGTGATAGGAGGAAAAGAAAAGGTTTGGTTCTTTCCTCTAATAAGGGTAATGAAGATGATGACGATGGCAAAAGGGAACAAGACACAAACGAGACAACTGGAACTGCATATTATGTTACATGTTCTTAAAATGATAGTTTTCATAAAGTAAGTGACAGCGTTAGGGATAATGGTAGCCACAACACAAACGATATTGCTGACACATTGGCTAAAATGTCAACCACTTCTGCTCCAACACTTGCACCTGAAACCACAATAGTGTCCCCTACCATTGTAAGTGTTCCCCCTGAAACTGTTACGTTTCCACCTGTTTCAGATACAATTGTACCTTCAGCTACAACAACTATTTCTCCTACAAGTTAGGTTACTACGATACAAACACAAACAAATACTGGAATTGTAATTGGAAGAAGTAAAACATAGTCTTTGTTATCCAATGTTGGTCCAAAGGATAAGGGAAAATCTATTCTTGTCGAAGAGCCAAAATATAAGTCCAAAAAAGAACAAGAAAAATATGATGAAGAGTTGGCTAAGAGAATGGAGAAAGAGAATTTGTTAGAGCAATAGCAAATATTGAATAATAGAGATGCTAATCCATAGATGATCGATGAATTGCAAATAACAGAAGAAATGGTGCAAGGACTGCTGAGTCAAATAGACCCCAATATACACAGCCTTCTGGATAACTTCTTGAAAGATTATCGTGAATGGGTATAGGATGAACCCATTAAAATTAGGTATGATAATGTTTTACTGGCTCTGGAACATCAGTAGAAAGTTACTGAAAATAGAAAGAGTGAAGCAAGGAGAGCACAATATATGTGTTCAGTTCCTAATCTAAGAGTTTACTACAAATGTATCCTAAAGACTCACGTTGG
This sequence comes from Glebionis coronaria, assembly GCA_025667525.1. Lineage (NCBI taxonomy): Eukaryota > Viridiplantae > Streptophyta > Magnoliopsida > Asterales > Asteraceae > Glebionis > Glebionis coronaria. The sequence goes on along the minus strand of CM046874.1, from coordinate 626,976,252 downwards.
TTATGGGAAAGAACATTTTAAAGGGTTAACTTTTGAAGAGCTTGAGAGAAGAGCTGTTCCCGTTATTGAAAGGGCTGAGGAGTTTTTTGAGATGGAATCAGAGGCAGAAAGAGAGAAAAGTGAGAAATGGGCAGCTTGGATGGAGAAATGTAGAGAGAATGCTAGAAGAAATGCTGAGACTGGTGCATCTATTGGATCATCTAGTTTAGCTGATCATGAAAAATAAAAAAGATTGAAAAGGATGGAAAGGATATGGAAGTTTGATGGTGAAGTTCTAGGTCCATCTGATGAAGAGATTAATAAGAAATTGAAGTTAGTTCTTCTTGAGAAATTCAAGCCTGATTCAATGGTTGCTAGGTACCCTGTTATTAATTAGGAAGTTGTGTTCGATAAAGGTATGAGTTGGTGGAACCTCTTTAGGACAAATGGTAACTATGAAGCCTATCAAAGTTTATAGAAATGTTTCAGGCGTTAGACAAAGATGATCTTAATGATCTTTGGAGTGTTTTGAAAGCTAAATTCAAGTCTAAGCCACCTAGAGATGACATGTAAAAAGATTTTGACATCTAGACAACAATGAAAAGAATGTATGAGCCTGACGTTAAAGATGTAATTTGTGCCACTTTGAAGGGTTCTGATATCGTATTTTGGAGGTTGTTTTCGTATTTCGGAGTGTATGACTTAATGATGCCAAAGATAATCGTGTACTTGTTGGTTGATCAAAAATATCCTTTCACACAGGTTACTTTGAAGAAGATGGTTGAATTTGATTTATAGGTTGATTGTATCAATCATGTAGCTTATGAATTTTTTAGATTCTTGCACTCTCATATTCTCCTTTGAATACGAAGGTTTTAAATGCACCAAATAATTTTACTTATAGGTGTTTTGTTTAACTAAATAAATTGTATGTTAGTTTGGTATGTTTATTTAAACTTGTTATTTAAAATGCACAAATGTTTAACTTGTTGATCCCAAACTTAGATCGATTTAGCTTGTGTAAACGAGATTAAATCAAGTTAAACACGTAGAGAAACTTTGTTGTATATGTAACAATTCAAGTATTATGCGGAATTAATACTTAAATAAGAACACACAAACAATATAAACCAAACATTCACTTTGATTGATTAATCGAACTTGCGTACAATGAAAATGTTAAAATGTATATTAAACTAAAACCTAAAGGCCTCCTTTTATAGAATAAGGAGCCTTGTACAAGAGTCTACATATAAGCTATTTTAGGAAAGATTAACATAAGAAATACATTGTCAATCATATCTTTACTAGAAACATACTAGAAACATAATACGTGTAGACTAAGTCTTTTATCAGTGCTTAACTTCTTCTTATCAATGGTTGACTTCTTCCTGTCAACGTGTCCTGTCAACGCTTGATTTCTTCTTAACAGCGTCCAAATTGCTCTTGTCAGCGTCCAAGTGTATTGGCTACATTTTATTCCCAACAATCCTCCCCTAAACTTGATATCTACTCTAGTAATCAAGTTTCTGAATAAAAACTAAGAACTAGGAGGATTCTTACAAATCTTTTCAAATTGGAAATAAACATATCTAATCAAATCTTTGGCCACGTCACTTGAGTAGTCAATTTCCAGCTGTGTTGTCTTCATCTTTTCCAAAACTTCTTTTGACATAGGATACTCAGCATCCACAAGAAGATATTCAGAAAACTTTGTAGAACTCAAATGATACACACCAGCTGCTGAATATAGACGCCATTGAAGTCCACTGATATCATCCTCAAGATCCTTCCTAACTGGATCTTCTTCTTCTGGTGCACACATTCTCTTGAATGCTGACCAAAGCTTTATTCCATTGATTGAAGTAGGTGCTTCAGTCTCATACTTGGCCTGCAGTAACCTCCAAAGGTCTGCCAAGTCTTCCCTATCTAAACTTGCAAACAAAGACATAAGAGTAGTAAAAGTATGTACCTCTTTCCCATATCTGCCAATCATCCAAAACCCACTTGCATCTTCTTCATAACTAATGATAGGAATTCTGGAATCATGAGGTAATACTTTTACGATGTGTGAAGCTTCCATGGGTGAGAGCTTAATACTCTTTCTAATAACAGCTTCACTGGGATTTACTCTATTCAAATTTGATGGAAACTCAAGTGGAACTCCCTTCTTCAATGGTCTTGGTACAATCATAGCTCTTTGAATCTCCATCTCCTCTGCAAGTTCTTCTTTCCTTTCATCTACAGGAAGTCTGATAGTGTTCATCTCTTGTACTCTTGCCCAAATAGGATAAGCCTTATATTCCACTTCATCAAAAGATAATTCCTGCAACTTCTGAAAATCCAACCTCCTTTATGACATCTAAGCAACATATAATAAAGCTCCCTTCTTTCTCTCTTAGACTGTGAGAAAACTTTGTTGGCCTTATACTTTAGGATTACCTGACAATCCCTTTGAATCCTGAGAAGAATCTCCAATCCCCAAATCTGATCTGATAAAGACATATCTGGATTCGCAATGATCTTTTTCTCCCAAGCAAAGTACATTTGGGTAACTTCTGGCATATCATAATCTACCTTCAACTTCAATTCTGCAAGTTTTTCCCTTGCCAACACATCACCATATTCAAGTCTTTCTGGTTCTTCAATAATCATAACACTTGAATCTGTGCTCTCATCATTACTTCCTTCTTGTTCCTAAAAAGTAACCACAAATGGTAACTCAACAACCTTCTTCTTTTCTTGTTCCATAAGTTGTGCAGCCAACATTGAATCAAATTTTACTTGGGTTGCATCCTTGGGAACCTCTGTTTCTACCATAATTCCTTTACCCCTATCCAATGTATCAATGATGGGTAAAGATAATTCCTTGATGATAGCTGATGACTGGAATATATCAACCATATCTGCAGGTTTATAAACGTCCAAAACCTGTGTGTCAACACCCAACTTACTCTTATCAGCGCTTGGCTTGTCAGCGTCAAAAATCTGCTTGTCAACGCTCACCTTACTCTTGTCAGTGCTTCTTGTGAACTGCTCCATCATTTCTGTAAAGGACAAATTCAAATTTGTAGGAGTAACCAAAGAGACATCAAAACCTGGTTGCTTCTTCAAATCTGTAAGAGCTTCAGCCACACCCAAAGATTCTCCATCATATGAGCCTTTGCCACTCAAATCAATTGGCTCTGTAGCAGCTTCATGTGAGCCTTTGTCACTCAAATTAATTGGCTCTGTAGCAGCTTCCTCCCCTTTGTAAGAATCCTCCCCTGATGAAAGGACTCTTGTCTGCCTTCTCCTAGCCTCAGCAATTTCCAAAACAACAATCCTCTCCCTCAATTGCTTGAGTTCAAGGCCTTGGGTAGAGACAGTATGTACCAGGTCTGCATTTTGCTTTTGTAAGCTAATGCAGACAGCCGTCAATTCCAACATTGTATATGGTTCCAATCTGCCCTCATCTAGAGTTGGGATTTGACCTCCCAAAATAGAGTCATGGGGCATGGGTTGAGGTCTTAATGATGTTAGGACTGGCTTGTCCTGCATCTAAGCGAGTACTAATAGTCCTAGCCTCACCCATATCACCAACCACACTTGTGGTGGTGGTTCTCTCTGCAACATGGCTAGGACCACCAGAGGAGAACACTCTAATGGTCCTTTGGCGTTTTTCCATCCTAAAGTCTGGGGTGAAGAAGATGACGTAGATTGGGTAGTAGTTTGAAAGTTAAGGGGTGTTTGGGTCTGTTGTAGAAAGGTGTCAATGTTTGGATTTGAAGTATCAACGCCAACATTTAATGTGTCAGCGTTGAAGGGATCTTGGTCAAGTTGTGGTTGTGGGTCAGGTTGAGGTTATGTTGCTGCAATAATAGCAAGCATGGCTTGGGTAAGGGGTAAGTCTCTGTGAGGGGGTGAATTCATCTTACTAAAAATAGCTTTCTTTTGCACAGGGATCGCATAAAAATCATCATGATCCCTGTTGCAATACCTTTGCTCATCAAAAATCATTTGTAAAAATCTTGGGTAAGCCAGAGTCATCTTGCTACCCTTGTTTTTACACATGCCATCAAAAATCAGTTTAAAAAATTTATACTTTTTCCCATTAGCAACACACACAATGGCACTAGCAATAGACCTGTTAATTTCATTATGTGCAGTACATTTGGGACTTAAACATTGAAGGATGACATGTATTAAGTACTTCCAAGCTGGTGGAAATTCCTGTTTATTATATTTATTTAAAGTACCCTCTTCAGGGAAAGGATACCCCAAAGCTTGAAGTCCATGTTCTATCTCACCACTGGGTAGAGTGGTTATACCATATGCATCATTAAGATGCAAAGCCTGGCGAACCAATGCTTCAGTAACCACCCATGGACGCCCATGGACAATAGTAGTTAATGTAGTCACATTATTAAGCGTTGAGGAACTAACAGTGTTCCAAAACTGTTTAATATGAGTGACAGGGATAAGAGGAGCATGAGAAAGTGCATACCGTAGAGGAGATGCATTCAAATACGCCACCATCTGAGTATATTGAGGAAACAGAGCATCATCAACATCCAAATAGGCAACCATGTTATGTTGACTTCTGAATCCCAATACCAAGTCACTCGGTTTTAACTTAGGCGCCATTGATGTCGAAAGCTGTGTGAAAGGTTATGAAAGATGAATATAGGAGAAAATTTTGTTAGACAAGAATATGAAATTACCTTGTTTAAAAAGAAGGAGCCAAATATATAGGACAGGTAGGCACATGTGATTGGTAAAAAATGAGGCAGTTATTTTCAAAATATAATGATGAAAATCTTGAAAAGAAAATAACTTATCTTGTTCATTAATTAAAAATTACCAACTCCTAAAATTACGGCCCCAATTTTCGTCAAAAATAACAACTGGGTAGGACCTAATGAGTGTCAACGGTCAAAAATAACCCATCAACACCCAACGGCTATATTCTTGTCAACGTTGGAAAAAGCCATGTCAACGTCTAAATTGGTCCTAACAACGTTTGGAAATCAATCTTTCAACGTCCAAAAATAAAAATAATAAAAAATGAAAAAGGACCTTAACAAAGTGATTTATCCTAGGGAAGATAACCTATAAATTTTGAAAATTACTACAGGGTGGCAAAGACCTCCTCATAGTCTATCCCTTCCTTTTGTGTATATCCTTGTGCCACTAAACGTGCCTTGTTTCTGACTACAATGCCTCTCTCATCCTTTTTGTTCCTAAGAACCCATCTTGTCCCAATAGGTCTAATGTCTAGGACAATCAACCAACTCCCAAACATCCTAAATAGCAAATTGATGAAGCTCATCCTGCATTGCTTCCACCAAACTTGGTTCTTTTAGAGCATCAAAAATCTTCTTGGGTTCCTGTTATGACAGAAAACAGGCAAACAAACATTCTTGAACAAGAGGGGTATCAACCTACTTGTGAATATTGGCAATAAATCCTCCATGATTCTGATGAGACCTTCTAGTTTGCACAGGAGTCATCACATCACCAATAATTAGAGAAAGAGGATGATTTTTGATTGTAGAAGTAAGCAATGCTCCTTCAATAAATTTATTATCCTTAATCTCATCTTCCATGTTACCAATATCCTCTTTAGACTCTCTTCCATCATCATCTGAATGAATCTCTCCATTTCTGTTTGAAGGTTCACCTTGTTCAAAATTATTGGAAGAGAAAAGATGGTCAAAAGATATGTCAACGCCTGAACCAAAGCTATCAATGTTTGAGTCATCAACGCCTGAATTTGTCTTGTCAGCGCCAGAATTTCCTTTTTCAGCGCCTGAAGGATCATGCATGTTTTCAACTGGTGATACTTGGGGACCACCTTTTTCCTTTCCAGCAGCAGCAACAGCAACAAATGCATCTGTTTATATGGGAATGGTAACATACTCAAGTATGGGTGCTGATTTGTCTGCTTGTGATCCAACCTCTTCATTAACCTGTTTACCTGAAATATCAACAACTGGTTCTTCCACAACATTTGAAGTCACCTTCACAATGTTTGGATTAGTAACAGGCATATAATTCAATGTCCTAGATAGAGGTTCTAAGTCAAATAACCAATTTGGACCACTTTCAGGATCATTAGGTTTAATTTCTAAAAACCTAACATGTACCTTTTCAAGTATATGTTTTTCTTTCTTAAGGTAAACTCTATATCCTCTACTCTGCACAGAATAACCCATGAAGTAGCCTTCATCACCTTTAGCACTAAACTTACCGAAGGCATCACTAGTGTCCAACACAACTACATGACATCCAAAAGGTTTAAGAAAACCAATATTAGGTTTCCTGCCCCCAAAGTAACTCATAAGGTGTTTTGTTATGAATCTTGTTGACTAATTCCCTATTCTGAACATAACAAGCTGTATTCACAGCCTCAGCACAAAAAGCAATAGGAAAGTGAGCATCAACCAACATAGTCCTGGCTGCTTCTATGGGGGTTCTATTCTTTCTCTCAGATACCCTATTTTGTTGTGGGGTTCTAGCTACACTAAACTGTCTAGTAATCCCTTTCTTGGCACAAAAGTCATTTAACAACTTATTTCTAAACTCACCACCATTATCACTTCTAAGTATCTTAACCTCATTACCAGACTTCTTTTCTATTTGGGTAATAAAGTTAATCAAAGTATTAGCAGTGTCACTCTTCAAAGCTAGAAAGAAAGTCCAAGTAAATCTAGAAAAATCATCAGTAATGACCAAACAGTAGGATTTACCATTTAAGCTTTCTATATTAGTTGCACCAAACAAGTCCATATGCAGTAAGTGAAGAGGTTTAGAACTAGAATGCATAGGTTTAGACTTAAATGAGACCTTATGTTGTTTGCCTTTAAGGCATGCAACACAAGAGTGGTCATTGTGGAAAGCCTTTTCAGGCAGACCATCAACTAAACCATGTCTCACAAGTCTATTTATATTTTTAAAATTAACGTGCCCTAATCTTCTGTGCCAAAGATTACTCTCATCAACTGAAGCCTTAGCATATAGACATGACAAATTATTATTCATCCTAATTCCATTAAGATTCACATTATAAATGTCCTTATGCCTAGGTGTTATATAATCAATGAATTCTCATCTGGTATTTTAAAATCTTTGCTCAACACCAAGCATTCAGTATCAGTGAAAAGAACCTTATTTTTGTTATCACACACTTATGATACACTAAACAGATTATAGTCAAGTTCTTTTACCAGAAACACGTTTTCAAAACGCAAATTATTGGTGAGAAGAGTGCATTTGCTAGTGATAGTCCCATATCCACCTCCAAAGTACACTTTGTCACCATCTTTAATGGGGATAAAATTTGTCAGATAATCTTCCTTCCCCGTCATGTGCCTAGAGCATCCACTATCCCAATAGCCATAATCATTAACCTGCTTTTGAATGCCCTGCACATAAAGAAAACAAATTAGTTTTCTTTGGGAACCCAAGCCTGAGCAGACTTGGATTCATTTGGTTGTTCAACAAGAACAGACTTAGTCCTTATGACAACCCCTTGTTCATCCCTATTTGGATTAAACACCCAGTTAACGCCAATTGGTTTTGTTATGACCTTTGAAATATAATGAAATCTGTTACAGGTCATAGAAATCCCATCTGAATTAGGGTTTTGTTCTTGCTTAGGTCTCCATGTCAAGCTAGAATAAGCTTTAGACCCTTCCCCTTTGGTTGCAAATATTTTCCATTACTTGGTCTGGCAACGTTCCTGTCAGCGTTTAATTTGTTCTTGTCAACACTGAAATTACCCTTATCAGCGTTGAACCTAGGGTTTGCTACAGGAACCCATTGTCTGTTAGACCACGTATTGGTCTTCTGAAAAGGTCTTTGTCCATAAGTATTAGACCCTTTAGTAAAGAATAGGACTGGTCTAACAACTTGTGGACTTTGCTGGACAAAAGGTTTGGGTTTGTCAGTGTTTGACTTTCTATCAGCATTGACCTTTGAAGTATTGACACACTTATAGGCTAAATGTGAAAAACTTCCACAAGTATAACAGGCTTTTCTAGACATAGCTCTAGGTCTAGAAGAAAAGAAATCTGTCCCATTATCACTAATTTGGCTTTTTGGTGACCTAGGTTTTCTATACATTTCTGCATATTTAATACTAGGTTTTCTATCAACGTTTAAGCCAAGATCAACAGTCTTTCCAGTGGTGGGGTTTGTCACTTTTATGGGTGTAGACTCATTTGGGCTATCACCAAGCATGCCACCCTTAACAAACAAGGTAGGGTTGGCTTTCTTCCATTGGTCCAAATCAGTCAACTTCTGCTTGTATTCCTCTACTGGGGTAAAAACTCTTGGTGGAGGAATAAATTCCTCTTCTTGGAGTTCTGGTATACCAGTCCAAGACAAGTCCTTTCTAAGGACACCATAGAAGTTCGCAGCAGGTGGTGGAACACCAGCATACTCTTTCATCCCAATCCCAGTCATATCCCTAGAAATCCCTTTGTTCACTAACACATTTTTCTAGGGTTTGTGAAGCTTTATCAAATCTCTGAATTTTAAGATCTACATTATCTTTGTTTTTTATAGCCTCATCTAACTTAGCCTGTAAAACACCATTGGCTCTTTCCATGATGTTTCTAACATCAACACTAGCATTTAAATCATGAGTTAAAATGTTGATTTGATCTTTTAGGTCAAACTCTATTTTCTTATACTCAGCTACAGTTTTTTCAGTTTGAGTAGAGCAAGTTGATAGTTACATAACTTGCATCTTTCATCAACCACATCTGTTGTTAATTTTAAAACTTCTTTGTTAAGTTTTTTAGTGTTTAGACGACAACCCTTACTACAAAATGCATCATCATATACCTCATTGTCTGATGAAGATGAAGAGTGTGCCATGAGAGCATAGTGAACATGCTCTTCTTCTTCCTTTTCTGCAACCAAAGCTTTGTTCTCTTCCACATCCTTAGCCAAATAGCTCCAATCCCAGCCAACACCATCAATGTCTTGCATAGCAACCATAGCTTTGGAATCCTGAGCCATGATGAGTTGGCTTGAGGGTTTCCAGCATCAGATCTTCTTGGAGATCTGCATTCTCTCATAAAGTGTCCCATTCGATGACAAATATATCACTCAACCTTGGATTTATCAAATCCAGCAGTGTCCTTAGCATTAAAAGTCATCTTCTTCTTTATTCTTCGATTCAATCTATTTGCCCTTATGCTTGCAAGAGCCATATTCCACTTTATCTCCATCTCCTCCAAATGCCCATCACCAATTTGCTCAAGGTCCTCATATGTAATCACTGAACCATTGGGCAATGACGCAATGTATTCACACACAGTATCTATATCAATACCAGCAGGCTTAACTCTTGGTGAGTCAACATTGTATGTGTCAACGTCTGAATGTGGGGCGTTGACAAAGCTTGATCCAGCGTTGACACAAGGCGATCTAGTAACGGGGTGCATGTATGACTACCTTTGATCAAATTGACCTTCATTGTGTGAGAAGAAGGCCATATTTCCATTGGTAGACTTGCTTCCTTGATCCAAAAGAATTTCATTCTCTACACGCCTCAGTTTATTGTAAACATCATCAAAAGTGGAACTTTTGTGAGTATTATTAGCAATAATAGACCTTGCTTCAATCTTCCATGCATCACCAAGACGTTTAAGAAAAGTGGTGATGATATCAACATCACCAAGCACTATTCCCATAAAGGACAGCTTGCTTGTAATGTCAAGAAGTCTGCTTCTCACTCCACTTAGCTTTTCATTGGGTTGAGCTTTATAAACAGCATACTCATGCAAGAGTTGCTTCTTTTTCTCTTGTACAGTATCAGCATTACCACCATAAGCAACTTCAAGGGCTGCCCAAAGATCTTTTGCAGACTCATAGCTTCTATATTTGTGTTGATTGGCCTGTCCTAAAGAGAGTTTGAGAATGCTTAGGGTTTTCATGTCATTCCTTCTCTTTCCAACGTCCTCAGCTGAGACAGCTCTTCCATCTTCAGGTTTTTCTTTTCTACCCTCTTCTGAAGAGCCTGGAGTTGATCTTACCAAGATAGCAGATGCAATCTTAGCAGCCTTATTGAATGTGTTTCCATATTCAATAATTTCCCAGAGGGTGTGGTCATGGATTTGAAGATACTGTTCAAAGTTAAACTTCCACATCTCAAAATTGTCTGGGTCTAGCATGGGAATCTTGATGTTATGGGTTGAGGAGGAGGACGAGTTTAACTCTGGAGTAGACATGGAGTTTTAGTTTTAAGGTTTCTTGAAAATTATGGTTTTTGGCGATTTAGGGTTTTTGTGTTCTTTAGATCAAAGTTTCTCAACAAGCTCTGATACCACTTGTTGATCCCAAACTTAGATCGATTTAGCTTGTGTAAACGAGATTAAATCAAGTTAAACACATAGAGAAACTTTGTTGTATATGTAACAATTCAAGTATTATGCGGAATTAATACTTAAATAAGAACACACAAACAATATAAACTAAACTTTCACTTTGATTGATTAATTGAACTTGCATACAATGAAAGTGTTAAAACGTATATTAAACTAAAACCTAAAGGCCTCCTTTTATAGAATAAGGAGCCTTGTACAAGAGTCTACATATCAGCTATTTTAGGTAAAGGTAAGCATAAGAAATACATTGTTGATCATATCTTTACTAGAAACATACTAGAAACATAATACGTGTAGACTAAGTCTTTTATCAGTGCTTGACTTCTTCTTATCAACGCTTGACTTCTTCTTGTCAACGTGTGTCCTGTTAATGCTTGATTTCTTCTTAACAACGTCCAGATTGCTCTTGTCAGCGTCTAAGTGTATTGGCTACATTTTATTCCCAACACAACTTTTGCTTATGAAATTAAATGATGTCTCTGCACAAATTCTCATTTTTATTACAACAGGTGACAGAAATTTACTGTAGGGGAAATTATGCACAACAGGGGAACAAAAGTGATCTACTTTTATACCTGATTAATCCAATCAATATATAAGTGATCAACTATTTCGATAAGTGATCAACCTTTTCTTAATTGATCTACTATTTCCTTACAAGTATCAACTATATGAAAATTAAAATCATATAACAAACATTTTGATAGAACTAAAAGCAACACACAAATTGTTTGATACATTAGGCAAGACACAAATTTTTCATATACTTAAAATAAACAAATTCAGGGTACATTAACAACTCCGTAACATGAAACTCCAAAAGATGATTTAGATCTATGCTTCATCCAAGTTAACAACTTCTAAAGAGTACGACATTGTTTGCTATCTGTTGTTATTAGCTTCCTGTGTGATTTCATCGTCGTACATCTTTTCCTAAAACATATAAATAACATTATATAATGTAAGGACACAAAACATAACAAAATACAAAAATTTTGGAACAATATTTTATATTACCTTTTGTCCTAGAAGTAGTTCTCTGTATGTTTGTCTGTTGTGGCCACGACTACCGCATCTTCCACATCTAATTGGTGCCTTTTCTTCACCTTTAGATCTTATACGATCCTTATTCTTTGGTCTGCCAGGTGGGCGTTTACCAAAAAGTGGTGGCCTAACAACTTGCAAGTAGTTTGGATGTTGCCAACTTGAAACTTCTCCCACAGGATATAACAGTTCTTCGTATGTGGCTTTAAGTGTTGCTTTTTTAAACCATACTTGCGCCAAATGATTAAACTCTATCAAACCAAGAACTCTACATATCGCCAAAGCATGGGCACAAGGCAGACCTGAAAGTTGCCATACTCGACATGTACATGAGTAGTTCTATATCTCAACAGTATGCATTCTACGAGTATCGTCAATTTGGTAAATTCTAAACTTCTCAATTCATGTCACAGACCAACTAACTCCTTTTGACCACCGCTTATTTATTTTTGCTTTAGCCTATTTACTCAGTTCATCGTCCAACAGTTGTATCTGCAAAAAAATTATCTCATAAGTGTATTAAATTTAAGCATGTTAAATATTGACCAAAAAATTATATAAAGAATGTACCTTTATATTTATCCCGACGACTGCAGTACCATCTCTAAACTAGCTTTATAAAATACTCCATAAGGTTAGTGATTGGAAGTTTTCTTTTATTTTTTATTAAAGCATTGATTGACTCAAAATAGTTAGATGCCAGGATATTGTAACGATTACTACTACAATGTGCCATAGACCACTTGTTAACACCAGCATCAATAAGGGTTTTTGTATGCTTTTGGTCTTTTTCCTTTAATCAAAAATTTATTGAGGTTTCATTTATTAATTCCAAAGTTAAAAACTAATTGTTGTGGCAGAGGGAACACCAAACCAAACAGGTGCAAAAATTATTAAATGGTGAAATCATAAACTTATTTAGGGTTCTTGAATCGACTACTTCAATACCTTAAATGAGAAAAGTATCAGCTAAATTAGTTTGTTCAACAACCTAAGAAACAGAAGAAGATGATTCATTCGATGAATTAAAGGATATATGGCATAAATATAATTTGAAAAGAAAATTAATGTATTTGTTAGCCGTATCTAAAGTGATGGTCAAAGAAGTGAAGTCACATATTATAAGACCACTCCTTATGGGGAGACTGTTAGAAGTATTTAAAGTGATGGTCATATAATATACCGTTACGAAGCTCATGGAAAATGATACTCAACGGTATCAAGAGTTCTTATATAATGTTATGTATGTAACGGGAATTAATCCCGAACACACAAATGAGGAAGGCCTTCTTACACAAGATCTTGTACTATAAAAGGCCTAAGCCTCCTCATTTGTGTGTGTGCCTTTCCATTTTTCTTTAGTGTGTTAGAGAGAGAAACTCTCCTTAGTTCTCTCTCACTAGGATTACACACTCTTTGTATCTTTCTCTTTCTTCTTCATCAGTCTAATATTCCATTCTTAGTTTTAATCTTGTTCTTCATCATCTTTAATCTTATTTTATAATTCGTGTTCATCATCTCAAACCCTCGTCCCATCTAGATCTTGTCACGTCTCTAGTAGATCTTAGATTTTCGTGTTTGGATTTCATGTGTAAAGGTCTTACAAGTGGTATCAGAGCCAAGGGATTCGTGGTTAGCGTTTTGGTGTTTTTTGTTGGCTTAAAACCCTTAAAAGTTGCGAAAAATAGTGCCAAAATTCGTCCTTTTTCCGAGTTCCACCTTTCTAGGATATCTGCATCAATTTCGCAATATTTTGAATATTGCGGAATTGTGTCTTCTTTGTGTATTGCGGAATTATACCTATAGAGAAATTACGGAATCATTGTTTTGACAATTATTGCGGAATCACTGATTTTCTGATATTGCCGAATTGAACCATCTAAACATTGCGGAATCATTGTTTTTTCATTTATTGCGGAATCATTGATTTTTGGACATTGCGGAATTGAACCATCAAGGCATTGCGGAATCTTACCACTATTGAGGAATTGTTAATTTCGAATATTGCGGAATTATTGATTTGACACATTGCGGAATCATTGATTCTGGCATTGCGGAATCTTACCACGATTGTGGAATTGTGTCTCATTTGCGGAATTATAACAATATTGCGGAATTGTGACAATATTGCGGAATTGTGGCATTTTTGTGAAATTTTGGGACATTGCGGAATCTTACTTTTTTGTGATTGACGTATTTTTAGACTTAGCCACTATCTAGACTAGGTTCGTTGCATTGTTTCCAAAAAAAATTAAAAAAATAAAAAAATAAAAAATAAAAAATAATAAAAAATAATAAAATCGATTAAATTTTCCTAGACCATTTTTAGGCCATTTAAGCTTCAATTTCAAATTTTGGCAAAACGAAAAATTTTTCGACCCAAAATTCAAATTTTTTTTTCGGTTTTAATTTTTGTCAAAATTTTTCAATTTTCGAATTGTTCCCTACTAGTTTTTGGCTATTTGTAAGCTGATTTCAAAATTTGGCAATTCGGAAAATTTTCCAGATTATTTTATATCGGAATGAGGTATTTTTTTGTCGGACTGGAAAATTTCGGCAAAATTTGATTTTTTGAGAATCCGAAACGCGCTTTCTACGAATTGAGATCCTGATTTACACACGACTTCTACAATGACGTATCAACAAGACAGTGATGCTGCGGGTATTGAGAATCGTAATAGCACTACCAGAAAGAAGAGGGAGGTTGCCTATCTCCAGTCTCAGCTTCTTATAACACAAAAGGAAGAAGCAGGAATTCCACTTCTAGCTGAAGAGTTTGATCTCATGGCATCTGCCGCAGCATATGATGAGGAAGAAGAGGTGACTACAAAATCCATCTTGATGACTAATTCGCAGCAAGCATCACCATCGGTAATTCAGGCTGACAGAGCTCATGTGTATGATTCAGACGGTTCATCTGAGGTACACCCACGTCTCAATGATAATGAGTTATATAATATGTCTAATAAGAAGGAAGAGTATACTGAGTCACTTGATCCTTCTACAGAGACACACGGGGATCAAACGAATAATAGCAATATTATTTCTAATGCGCCCAGTGTGGACCTTAGTGGAGATCAAGTAGCCCAACCTACAACCCTTCCTGCCGAGACGCCTGCGTATTATAAATCATTATTTGATAAGCTTGCCAAGGATGTTGCTTATGCGAATGTGGTTAATAATAAGTTTAGAGAAACTAATGCCAAATTGACCACTGATCTTGCGGGATATAAGGAACGGGGGAAAAGTTTTGAGATTCATCATGCTAAAATCAAGGAACTTGAACAAGCTCATGCTACATCCGTTTATCAAGAAAAATGCACCACTAAGAAATTAAATGCCTTACATTTAAGTAGTGCTAAAAAGATAAGCGAATTGAATGATGAAATCACCTGTCTTAATAAATAGCTTTCAACTGAAAAATCCATTATTTTGGATTTAACAGAAGAACGAAAAAAGATGAAACATGATTTCAAAATTCGAGAAGATGGGATTCTTGAGGATTTTTGCAAACCTCAAGATAGGATTAGGAAATTAGACAACTTTTTGGTAAAACATGGCCAAACTATGCAAATGATAAATATGCTCGCACCTAAAGTGAATGAGATAAATTACACCCGTTACAAAATGGCTTTAGATTGCCCTCTTCCCCCCAATCCCGAATATCTTAAGCAAGTTCAGGCCACAAATCAAACTCTATATAATGGTAGTGTGCTCTTGTCTGAGGATCATGATCCTCCTAGTGTGCATGATTCTGAGGAAACTACTGAACTTGTAGTAGAGACTCGTTTAAGAATGAAAAAGCTTGATAATGAAGTGAAACCCGTTTATTATCCGAAAGTTAATCCTCCAACTGTTTTTGTTCGGAGTAAAATGAGTACTGAAACGCTTTTGATACCGAGTGAAGAATTGTCGGACGATCCTCCTAAACCGAGAGTTGCACGACGATTTCTTAACGTGCTAAAAGATAACTTTGTCATTCTCAAACGTGTTGTTAATTATAAAATTACTGGAGGAAACTTTACTTCACCCGTTCAGATTGAATTTCATAAAATTCTTCACAACGAGATTAATCTGATCATTAATCAAGTTGATGCTAGGATAAGCAATCTTGAAAACGCTTTTCTAAAAGAACTAGCAAAATTTGTTGAAGACTTTAAATCTTTGGCGAAGGAGGCTGATGAATCTCTTGATAGAATTAAAGTTTTAGAAAGCGACCTTGCATGTCTCTCAAAATCAAGTGACAGTGGTGATTGTGTTGATAGTAACCCCGTTGTGGTAAACATCTCTGTGTCAGATAATGAATCCCTCCAAAATGAGCTTGATCGTACAAAGGAGAAAATGGAGTCTTATGTCATCAAAAAGGACAACGAATTCACCGATCTTTGGAATAAATATGTCAAAAAATGTAACGAATGTATGGATTAAAAACTTCCGTATGATAAAGCTTACAGTAAAATGAAACAAATAATCGAACTATTGCAAGCTCAGTTAGGAGGTGAATGTCGTGAGAGCGGGCCTTAAACAAATGTTAATCAAAAAGAGTTCACGATTCTTCAACACCGATATGATTTCCTTCAATAACATTGCCACTCTCTTGAACTCGCTTTGCAAAACAAGGTTGGAAAATTTCCAAATGATGGTACTTTGCAAGTAAAACTCCCTGAATCATTTCGCGAATTGAATGAAAAGAGTAAGGACATTTCTGATCTTAAATCTCAGTTGCAAGACAACAACATCGCAATCAGTGAGTTGAAGAAACTTGTTGGAAACATAAGTGGGAAAATGGTGGAACCTAAGGTTGTAAAATCAGTTGTTAGACAACCAATGCGTACAAAGTGCCAAAGCCATCTATCTTAGGAAAACCGCCTTCTAATGTATCTAGGTTACCTCCTAATACCGATGTGCCACCGACTGTTCCAAAACCAGCCATATCACCCTTTGTTCCTCCACTCCGAAAACCCACTTTTGCTAAGCACAACCCTGTGAATGCACCTTGCACTACTACTAAGAGTACTCCCAACTGTGTGATTCTTACGCCCACAAAGGAATCTAAAGGTTCAAATGACGTTGGTCAAACCAAAAACCTAAGGGATGGTAAGCCAAAAGGGAACATTCTGAAAGTAAACCATGTATATTCAAAAACCAGTCAACCAACAACTACTAGAGTTCAACACACTCTTAATGGTAGTCAACCAAAACCTAGGATCCCTTACCAGCAACCTAGGAATTGGCAACCACCAATGAGTAGTCGTGTATCAAACAAGGTGCCTGAACGTTCAGCAAAACCTAGGTACACAAGGACTTTCGAGAATCCCAAACTCCCCATATGCCCCACGTGCAAAAAGGGCATTCACTATGGAAACCATGCTCATATCATTCTGCAATACCTGTATGAGGTAAATTCTCGTGCCTTCTCACAGAGAAAGAATGCAGAATCCCATAAGACAACAAGGAGATTCACATCCGTCACAAAAAAGCAATGACAAGAAATCCTCAAGGAGGATCAACGCAGGACCTAGTTTCTCTCCAAAGAAGTCTTCCGCTGTACAAGAGAACACTACTCCTAGATCTAGTCTTAAGTGGAAACCAACTGGTAGGATCGTCAAGGAACTTGGTCTTAAGTGGATTCCCATCGAGAAGAGCGATGACACCTGCTCCAACACTAATGCGAGTGTTCTGAATGTAGAAAATGCATTTGTTACTCCTAACACTAGTATTTGTGCCAACTCTTCTTCTGTCATTGCAGGAACTTCAGCGGATTCTGAACCCACTTCTTCCCCAAAGGGTCTAATTTTGTACATTCGATATTACCCTCTCCTGCTGTATAAAATTCTATTTTTGATTATTTCCGAAAAACTTGAAAAATCCAAAAATACAATAAAATGTAAATATCCATATAAAAACAAAATTAAAAATTAAAAATCTTTGAAAATACCAAATATATTCTTCTCGACATGTCTTTCAGTATCGATAATATGGACGGACCTAGAAATGTCGCTCAATAACGACACGGGTGTGTACATAAAGATCGAATGAAAGTTCAAATGTTTTTCAAAACATGTCATTTCTATTTTATTCAAATGATTTGCAATTACTTCAGATTGTGACTCGTTCTTCAAAGAAAGGAAAGTTGATCACGGATGATAACTTATCCTTAACAACGAGAAAATAAAATTTTCTCGGTCATGAGCTTTCGATAAAAACATTCCATGTTTTTAAGCTCATGAACACGACTTACAGTTAAATGTCAGACTGTAACTCGAACTTTAAATAAAGGAGAGCGTCTCTTTATAGATAACTTATCCTAATAACGGGTAGAGAAATCTATCTCGGGTTGAGCTTGTCACAAAACATTCAACGTTTTGAGCTCAACATAATGGCTTATAGTCACATGTCAGACTATAACCCGGTCCCCAAAGAAAGGAAAGTCTATGACTTATCCTCAACAATGGGAAATTAATTTTTCCCCGTCATGGGATTATATTAAAACATTCAAAGTTTTAAGCTCATGAACTCAAGCAAAATGTTCATTTATGTACATTCTTCCTCCTTAACGGGAAGTTAAATTTTCTCTGATTTGAGCACAATTTTTCAAGATATTTTCAAAAGATTTTATTCAAATTCTTTAAAAATTGTGTGCTCATATACTCCCCTAATTTTATCAGTATCCTTTTTCGAGGGGGAGTATAAATATTCTCATAACATATAGTTCCAAGATTTCATGAACATTATTCTCTCCATGTTTTATCACTAGTTACACAAAAATTTAAATTTCATGCAATTTTTGTGGGGGAGAATAGTGATTAAAATGTGATCAAAAATGCTTTATTCTTGGATTAGATCTTTGATATAAGTGCTTTCTCTTCCTAATATGTGCAAAAACCTTCCTTTTATGATGCACATATGTAGCGGGAGCGTTTTTGGTGATATAGAAAGTTTCACTGGTTACGATATCTATTCCTTCAACACAATTATTCACGATGATATTGGTGTCAAAAGGTGGTTAGGTATTCGTCCTATGATCCTACCAGAACCAGAGGGATCTTCCCATGGACAATGCATTAGAACTTAGAAGTCCTTAGGTAAGGTGGAGTAGTTGAGTGTACGGGAATAATGTCGACTAATGACTTAAGCTAGCACTGGAACAATCACAAGAAAGTGCTAGTTATGACGTCTTGGTAAGCATTGAAGGGGTTGAAGAATGAAAAAGAAATGTAAGGATAAAGGGTGAAAAGAAAATATCCCTACATACAATTTAGGCAGAAACTGGGTCAATACATCTACTATCAGAATCACATTGATGATTTCTGGTATTGAAGACAAAGCATCATGGACCCAGTGATGCAAAGCACAACCCTTACCAGCCTACTCAAGCTTCTCACAAAACAAGTTTGTTTTATTGTCACGGAGTTCAACTCACTTCTAACAACTTTCTCACTCCGAGATAGTAGATATTGAAAAGGTGGCAGTTTGCTCCAGCTTCCGATCACCAAATAAACGTGCACTTATAGAGTCTAGAGCCAACGAGATTCATCAAAAGTCTCATTAGGACACTTATTCCATATATCAATTGTTGTTCATCATTAGAACACAAGCGATAATTCAAAGAGTCCTACGCTCTATCCTTGTGGTATTGCTAGAACATTCAGAGTGATACTCTCTAGTATTCACAGTGATGAATGGAAATCCTTCCAGTGTTAACATCTAACAGCACTGCGGTAGGTCATATGTAAGATTCACTTGAATTAAACATATGCTAACTGGAAAGCAACAGTAGTTTGACTCTTAATTGATTCAAACTCGTCCAGGTCTCTGTGCAATATCTTTATGATCTTGCCAGAACATTCAGAGTAATACTTATTAGTACTTACAAGGACGATTGGAAATCCTTCCAGTGTCATCATCAAACAGCACTACGGTAGGTAACTTGTGATATTCTATATGAATCAAACTTGTGTCAACTGGAAATCAACAATGGTTTGATTCTTAATTGATTCAAACTTGTTACAGGAAATTTAATTGACGATTTAATCAGCAGAATGGAACTACATGATTCACTCCTTACTATGAATTATCTTTCGATATATTCAAGTATTAAGAATGGTTACCACAGCCAAAAACCCTGTCAAGGAAGTTCTTTGAACTTACCTAATCACAGGTACAGTATTCGTACTGTATAATGGGAAACCGGAGGAATGCAAACGGTGGAATAATCTCAAGAGTCGTGATTCAAGACCACATACTCAAGTAAATGAAGAAAGCTCAAGAACATCTAAAGACAAAGACTTCCGCTACTCTGATAATTAAAGAAGATTATTAACAAGCTTTGAAGACAACACAAATATGAGTATATGGGGAAAGACACAAGAACACAAGTTGGCAAAGCTTCAAGATCAAGTCAAGGCAAAGATCAAAGATCCAAGATCACAAGTCATGTAAGGAACTATGCAAGAACTATCAAGACAACGAGCTTCAAAGTGTATAACAACAAAGAAGTGAAGTCACGTATTTCTTGATCACCACTTAGGGGGAGATTGTTAGTGTTGGGAATTCATTTGATGAGATAAAACAAGAATAATAAAACAAGAAGGACTTATATGCAAATATCAAGCTTTACAAGAATATGGAGCCCTTTCATACAACATGGAGGACTTATAAGCAAAAGATGGAAGGACTTCTAGTTAAAATAGATTTCTTGTAGAAAGGGGTATGTGTAGTATAGAAACACATACACCCTACGTGAATTAATCATTCCCATTATTCACAATGTAGTCATAAAGCGTGTGTCTAGACATGTGTGATCTTGTAAACACATCTAGGTTAGTTAGTTGAGTGTTAACGTTTAATGAGAAGTAAACGTTGGAAAAGTAAACACCTTGTTTATGTATCGTGTTCTATTCCACTATGTTAATCATATGAACATGATGCATTCCTAGTAAGCTTAATCGATCCATGAATATTGGATTCCACAATTGGTATCAGAGCAGGTGGCTCTCGATGCTAGGATCAACAAGGTGTTCTAGTCGAAGAATGGTGAAAAAGTCTAAAAATCCGTATATGATTTTTAATTCATATCTTTCTGCGCAGCGAGTTTTAAACAGCGATAACTCCTTCGTTCGTTGGATCGTCGTGAAATTTTGGCTGTAGGTTCTCGACACACGTGTCTTGAATCACACCGGAGCGATCGTCGATCTGAACAGTTATGAGAGAGTTATTAATGGTCGAAGTTTGCTGCAGAGAAAGAGGTATTAGTTTTCTTTTTTTGTTTTTATTAAATAAGATTTAGGGTTTCTTCCCCTAAACCCTAGATCGACTTTAAAGCAGAAGAGTAAGGGATTTTTGGTTGTTATAATGCATAATAGTACAAGATTCGAGCTAAGGCTGGTTTATAAACCCTAAGTTAGGGTTTCAGTGCATAAATTTGTTTATACACTAGATTGATTGGTACAAGCTGTGATGTTACCTGAGATATTTGTGGCTACTGCTATGTCTGATGTGTGAGTAATAAATCACATAAATCACAATTAGGGTTCAGTGGTATATTCTTGATGATGTCGAAGCTACATCAGGTCGTTTTTGTTGTGATTCATGATCTACAGATGTTAGTTCTAGGAGATGGTCCTTGGTTTGGAATGGATCTCATCGTGTGTCAATCTCGTACACATATGGTAACATGTTTTATGAGCTGCTGAGCGGGGTTTATATGGGTATTATTTATCGCTAAAAGATATGGACGTATTTTATTTAGCATATGTAATATTCGTTGAAACTATAATCTGTATATTCATGGCATGAATGCTACTGTGACCAAAAGTGATATTCATGTGGTGTTTGATAGAAGAAAAGAGAAAAATAGGATGGTTTATATCACGTGATAACAAACTTTGTTTTGGGAAATTAAAACACAAAGTTGGAATGATGATGGTTCACGTGAGTTAGAGAAGTAAAAGGTATGTTTCACATATGATATACTTTATATACTTAGACATTGGTATTGAAAAAGAAACAAAGAAGGGTTCACGTAGGTTGCCGTAAGAAAAGAATCGGGTATAGTACAACAGTTAGTAACGTGATGATGGATTAACGTTGAAGCCACAGATGGTGTCAGTGGCTGAGTTGAGCCGCTGACAAGAATAAAACACACGCTTACAAGGAAGACGTTGACACGTTGTAATGTAGACGCTGACAGCGTGTTGTCCGGTATATGGTTTTTAAGCGCTGACACGTATCGTTCGATATCGGACAATACATACAAAAGATATATTGGATGACTCAGGATCTCGGACAAAACTATCTGTTTAAATTTTTATGGCTCGATTTTGAAAATTGTGTTTGATACAATACAGTTTTATTTTATTATGTGACAAGACTAACCTTGCGGTTACGTACCGACTTGGATTAGAAGCAGAACGCCGACAGAGGCAGCAGTTGCATAAAAGAAGAGGATGATATTGTACTTAGATGATTTTCATTGCAAATTGGAGGTTTCAATGAAGATGATTGATTATTTGGTGTTGGAGTTGTTTTTTGCAGGTTTGTGACTTATCATATCATTATGTCGTGACTGACATTCACGGACTTTAAAGATAACTTTTTTGTGCTTACATTGTTGGTGACGAAGACTTGTCATATCTAGCAATGCCATTTACATTGCTATCACTTGAAGGAGTTACATTATCGTGCTCAGTGTCTCACAAAAGGATGAGGATTTTGACAAGAGATCGAGGTCTGCTTATAGTTTCCTGGTTTATATAAGTTCGACGTCACATGGATAGTGCAAGATATAAGGTACAAGCTTGGGAGATTCCACTTATTCAACAAATAATTTATATTCGTTTTTCTTCATTCGTAATCTACAATTAGAGTCTACATAGTTCGTGATTCATTTACATGCACCACTCAAGGGGAAGAGTTTATTAGTTGTTTATCTTTAGAAGGTCCCTATTGGATGACACAAAAAGGGGGAAGAAGATTCAAAGATCAAGGTGTACAACTTATTTTTATGTGGTGATATGTTTTACAAGAAATCTTACTTTAAGGGGAAGCTTGTTTCATTCGTGAAAGATCAAGATTTGAAGATTGTTTTTGTCATCATCAAATAGGGGAAGATTGTTGGGAATTAATTTGATGAGACAAAACAAGAATAATGAAACAAGAAGGACTTATATGAAAATATCAAGCTTTACAAGAATATGAAGCCCTTTCATACAACATGGAGGACTTATTAGCAAAAGATGGAAGGACTTCTAGTTAAATTAGATTTCTTGTAGAAAGGGGTATGTGTAGCATATAAACACATACACCCTACGTGAATTAATCATTCCCATTATTCACAATGTAGTCATAAAGCGTGTGTCTAGACGTGTGTGATCTTGTAAACACGTCTAGGTTAGTTGTTTGAGTGTTAACGTTTAATGAGAAGTAAACGTTGGAAAAGTAAACACCTTGTTTATGTATCGTGTTCTATTCCGCTATGTTAATCATATGAACATGATGCATTCCTAGTAAGCTTAATCGATCCATGAATATTGGATTCCACAGGTAGCCGTATCTATATGGTTTGGCGGGACTATAATGGGGTTAATCGGCCGTTTTCTGTGGCTTTCGCATGGGAGTCTATACGGATGAGGTCGAATAATGTTACTTGGTTTCATGTCGTTTAGTTTCCGCAGTGTGTTCCGAGACATGCGATTCATATGTGGTTAGTTCTGAAGCAGAAATTGAAAACGCAAGACCGGCTTAAGCAATGGGATGTTGGGCCTCATGTTGATCTTTCGTTGCTTAAGTGCCCCTTGTGTAACCAGGTCCCTGACTCGCATAATCATCTTTTCTTTGAATGTTCTTATTCTACACAGGTTTGTTTACAATTGCGTGGGAGGTGTGGTATGCACAATATTTCTCCGCGTATGATCGATATTGTTGAGTTTATTAGACCCTTAGCTAAGGGGTGTTCGGTTGTTAGTATCATTTCTCGGGTTGTGTTAGCGACTTCGGTCTACTTCATCTGGAGAGAGCGAAATAATAGGCTTTTTAACAAGAAGTCTTTGACGGTTGCTAAGCTTGTGACTTCAGTTTGTGATACGGTTCGGCTCAAGCTTCTCACTTTTAAATTCAAGAAGATTTCTTCAGTGTCTTTAGTCATTCTTGAAGATTGGAAAATCCCTAAGGTGTTTATTGATCCTGATGGGAGTGCTGGGTAAGGGTCGTACTCGTTTTCCCTTTGCGGGGTTTTTCCCATTGGGTTTTGCTCGTAAAGGTTTTTTAAGGAGGCGGCCTTACTTGGATCTTTTGCTCTCTTTATGTTGTTGCTGGTATGGTGAGTTGGTCGCATGGTTTCAAGAATTTTTCTTGTTGGCATTTGCTAATGTTGCATTTATGTCTATTAGTAGAAGTATGTATTAGGTTTTGGTGTTTCATTTCCTTTTGTTAACAAGCTGCCTGTAGCTTGCGGTTAATGTGTTATCTTAGCCACATTCCTTTGTACTTCAACGTGTTTTTGGTTAATATATTTACCGGGGCAACCCTTTACCAAAAAAAGGTAGCCGTATCTAAAGTGATGGTCAAAGAAGTGAAGTCACATATTATATGACCACCCTTTAGGGGGAGATTGTTAGAAGTATTCAAAGTGATGGTCATATAATATACCGTTGCGAAGCTCGTGGAAAATGATACTCAACGGTATCAAGAGTTCTTATATAATGTTATGTATGTAACGGGAATTAATCCCGAACACACAAATGAGGAAGACCTTCCTACACAAGACCTTGTACTGTAAAAGGCCTAAGCCTCCTCATTTGTGTGTGTGCCTTTCCATTTTTCTTTGGTGTGTTAGAGAGAGAAACTCTCCTTAGTTCGCTCTAACTAGGATTACACACTCTTTGTATATTTCTCTTTCTTCTCCATCAATCTAATATTCCATTCTTAGTTTTAATCTTGTTCTTCATCATCTTTAATCTTATTTTATAATTCGTGTTCATCATCTCAAACCCTCGTCCCATCTAGATCTTGTCACGTCTCTAGTAGATCTTAGATTTTCGTGTTTGGATTTCGTGTGTAAAGGTCTTACAATATCTAACTCAGATGTGTAATGTATATGAAAGTGTAGTTCAAATCTGAAGTATTTAGATATAAGTGTGTGAAATTAAATTTATAATATTATCTGATAAATATATGGTTAAAATACTAAAAAAACTAAATGTGCTTGGTTTATAATATTATTGATATTAATATTATTTTATTAAGGATACCAATTGACCATATAACTAACAAATGGGTATCATTAACACATATCACCGATCAAAAATTACATACCATCACCAAAACCCTAATTTATCAGATCAAAAAAATCATTAACGATGGACAATGATAAAGTTTAGTATCATCTTAAAAATATCTTCATCTTTATTTTACATAATTCAATTTAATCCCAGTGTATAATTGTTATGCGATTTATAAGTTTAATTAGATGAAATTGATAATTGTGGATCTGGTATAAAAGTACATATAGTATATGCACATGATGTATTGTTGTTGAATAGATTTAGTGTATTTAGAGTCATATGCCATAATGGTTAAGATGAAATGCTTATGAAGAGATTATGTGTATTTAGAGTCAGTGATTAGTGATAGTATATGCGTAGTATGTAAAAATGAAGTATTATTCTCGAACAGATTTGGTGTATTTAGAGTGGTATCTTGCACTTTGGTGCTTCTACTATTAATTTTTGAATTATTCGTGTCAACTACCTAACTTGGGATTCCACCTAACAATTGTAGATTATATTGAAAGTTTAAACGGTTCAAACACCCTAGATTTTGATTCTGATTCAGATGAAAGCTATTCATCTAGTTCATCCAGTTCTATTGTTGAAATGGAAAATGTCTCAAACAAGGGACCTTTTGGTAAGCTACTCAACTGTTTTGATGAAGAGCCTGACAAAGATGATCCAGAAATTTTCTTCCTACAGCCGAAAAATCTACAACTAAGGAAGGAAGAAGATAGTAGTTCAGAGGAAGAAAAATGTGGGAAGCTTCCAAACCGAAAATCAAAAGTCCCTTTTTAAGTTACGGTGATGATACTTCGAAGATGGCTTTAAACGGGAAAAACCTACCAAAGATGATGAAGTTTCTGATGCAACATCGAAACCACCACGTACTAAGATTTAAAAGGTAAAGGTAAAATGTGATGACTACAAGTTGTGGAATCTAATCTTTCGTATTACCTTATATCGGCATCTAATATTTTGGATCTTCACCCAATGTCATGGATTTGAATTATGGGACATGTAAAATAACATATGTATCTAATATATGTTTCCTTTCGTATACATTTTGATTCATTTGCTATACATTGTACATCCTCACTGTTTTCCTTATCTGGATACTTGAAAGACTTTAGGCCCTGTTCTTTAAGGTTGTTTGATGTAAAAAGGTACAAATATATAATGCAAGTGATCAAATGAAGGTGTGCAAGTGATCAACTAGTAACCAAATTTTGATTAGACTTATCATACAAAGTCAACTATTTGCTTGTAGGACTTTAGACCCTGTTCTGTAAGGTTCATAGATGTAAGAAGGTACAAACATACATAAGTATGGATTGTGCAACTGATAAACTGAAGGTGCTCAAGTGATCAACTAGTATTCATTTTTCCTTGACTTCTTAAACAAAATCAACTGACTGTCAAAGGGTAGTATGTTCTTTAAGGTTGTTTGTGTATTTAATAAAAAATGTTAATAGTCATAAAGATACCATAACAATCAATGACTAATTAGGCAAGGCAATGTATCATCCTCATTTTCCTTTATAAATATCTCTCCACAAACTTAATTACCACACACAACATACCCAAACAGGTCTAATTACATACCAATCAAAATCCAAAGAGAAATAATGCTTAGGCTCCATGTTAGAGATCTATGTAGATGTCGTAAATTCTGCATGTCACTGAAATCTTGCATTGACGTAAGAGATTTTTATTTACAATACCGTTCTCATGAGGTTGCTAATTGCATCTTCATTTTACAATACAAGCAAGACATGGTGGGTATCATGTATAAGGTGGGTGCTGACTTAGAGTTCACACGTGTGGCAAATTCAGGATTAAGTTGTGTTAATCTGCATACATTCGCAACTTCTGAAGGCATATGGTGTTTTATTTATACAGGCAATATTGCATTGGTCCTATAGAACCTAACCGTGGACAATAATGTGACAATCTTGTGTCCGTGGGATGAGCACCACATTCAAAAAACGTTTTTGGTTTTGGTGTTTCTCATGCAAGTAAAGTAACAACATTTGTGTGTATAAAAAATCTGGTCATACAGGGACGTATAATGTGCGTGAAAACACTCACATTTAATAACCCTAAAACCATTAAAACACAGCCAAATATATCAGTTTATATCTTGAAATATCAAAATTACGCGTGTATTTGGTGTTTCGTGTGCTTCAGGTAAAAAGGATACATTGTGGAGCAAACACGTGCTTAAACGGGACTTATATGAAGAAAAGACGAAGAAAAAGACAAAATAAGATTTAAGGACCATTCTTTCCAAAATAATAAAGATTCAAGGGCCAAAGATGCTACATTTCAAAGATAAAAAAAAGCTGATAATGGAGATGTACAAAGATTATATAAAGAGGGACTAAAGATGCTAGATTTGGAAACTTATATAAACTTTAACCAAATGGCCCAGTCATGAGCCAAAGAATAAAGTCACATAGATTGAGAATTAAACAACCAATTAATTTCATCATCCAGATAATGATCCGTGCCTTATCTTTTCGACAAATAAAACACGGCCACGTCATTAAGGTTTTCAATCCAAAATCAAAGACAATTGAGGGGATTTCAGGAGAAGTTTCAAATAGCAAAATTGGTCCTTACAAAATCCTCTACAAGCCAACATAACTCAATTGCTCTCAAATCGCCTCAAGAGAAAATCCCCAAATCTAGGTACATTAACCCTAGGTGACGTGACAACGTTTAATTGGTGGAACCACGCCACTCTCCTTATGCTCACTTCATTCCCTGGCTATATATACCTCTCCCAACCCTTTATTTGGAGCAGCTAGCATTAGGAGTAGTTTTCACAAAGTAGGTTGGTTCTAAGGAGTAGATAGTTATACTTTTGAAACTATTTCTATTATTTTGTTACAAAGCTTTGATTCAGTCCCATTTTCAGTTAATATAGTTGTAACAAATTTTTCAAGTTCTTCCATTAATGAAAATTCTGTTCATCTTCAAGCTTTATATCTTTTTTGAGTTCATAAGCTCAAATGAGTTGTTAGAGATTTTGTAATCATTTTTAGTTGTAACGGTTATCCATTAATGAAAACTCAAGATTTCTTTAAGCTTTTCTTCTCATAACTCCTAGTTCTGTTTTCATTACTATGATTCTGCAAGTTCTAATTGTGAAAGTTGAGTTTGAAATGAAATTCTGTTAGAACACTTAGTGTAAAGTTTTTTAATGTTCTGTGCAGTCAGTTGTAACGATTTCTTCTCAACAATAAAAGTTTCATTTTTTGAATCTCATTAGTTTTGCATTTAAGAGTTCTTCATATTCACGAGTGCTCAAATCTGTTGGTTAACTGTTAGTGAGGTTCGGGTTGTGCTTGGTACAAATTTTGCAGTTTGATATAAGTTTGTATGATGGTTCAAGTATGTTCGCAGCATTGTCGATACTTACAGAGTTTCCTTATAGCGATCAAATAGCAGATAACATAGCTTCTACGACAACTGAGGCCGGGATATCAGGTAACACATTTGTTCTGGTTATCTTTGACTGCTGAATTTTAGTCATATTGTATTGTAGCTACGCTTTGATTTTTATATTACACTAATTATTTTAGTTGTGATTATGTTGTAAGTACATCCTTTAAGTACTTAGATCATAATTCAGTTCATAGGATTTTTAATTGCATTCTATAAGTGATGTTTGGGATAGGCTTTTAGTGACTGTTCTTGAAGATATAGAACGGAACTTGAGTTGTTGTTTATAGTCTGATAGAGTAAAAAGTTAAACAAGTGCAGCTGATAAGAATTTGTTTCATTTTATTAGAGTGTAAATTAGTAGCTGTTAGATAAGTCGTAGGCCAAGTTTTTATAAAAAAGAATAAAAAGGATTGCAGCCAGATTCAATCACTAGACCTTATGCTCATAAACGAACATACTTACCATCTCAGCTGGTGGGACGTTTTATAGGTGTTTTTCAAAGTATCTACTTTAAAATGTTTTAAGCCTTGGTAAATGGTTTAGAAAATAAGTTGGTTTCAACTTTTAGTCACGTCTTTATATCCGTATAAGAACTTATAGGTCTTTTCATGCCATAAGCTTTAAGCTGTGTAGCTTATTTTCGATTGTAAGTCCTTTGAAATTTGTTTTATTTGATTTCATTCACTAGTGTTTGAACTAGCTCATTTTTACATAGGTTACATTTTGTTTGAATGTTTTATCAATAATTCACGTTTTGTAGTTGAACTAGTTTGCATCGTTGCGCCATAGTAGTTACTAGGATGTAGAAGTATTTGTATCTTAGATTGCTTAGGAGTGGATTAATACAATGGATTCACCAAGTATGAAAGCTCATTGAACCAGTCTTTTCGAATTGATTACCAGTTGAAAGTGCGACTCAGTCATTCTTGGTGGAATATAAAGGAAAAAGGTTATCTATTTTAAACTAAAATTAAAATGAAAATGAAATGTTGTTAAGTAAAAGTGGAAGTTTGAAATTTAAAACTAAAAATTAATACTTAAAAATAAATGACGAAAATTAAAACTTTAAAAAGTAAATTTTGAAAACTTAATAAAAATGAAAACTTCAAAATAAATCTAAGTTAAGACAATTAAAATAACACTAAGTAAAAATGGCGGGAAAAATAAAATTGGAAATTAAAATAAAAGATAAAAATAGAAACTTAAACCCATCGGAATGCTATTGTCGGAATCCCATGTGAATGTATCAAAAGAATGCTGTCGGAATAACTAATAAGGTATCGGAATAATGCAACTCTATCGGAATGATCCGTCGGAAAGCAATCGGAATAAAGTGTAGGAATACTGATCGGAATAACGATTGGAGTCCAAAACCCTAATCCGATACAATGATTGGAATAATAAATCGGAAAACAAAACCCTTTTCCGATACAATGTATCGGAATAACAGTAGGAAAAGTAAACCCTTTTCTGGCGCAATTAAAATGGAAATAATCGAAACTTACCAAATCAAACAATAAAAAGAAATAGATAAGCACTAATAAGAAACTTTCAAAACACTAAATAAACAAGATTTATAAGATAAACTACAAGAAAAAGATTAAACTTATGAAAACACTTAAAATTGAAATAAGCATAAAGATTAAAACTTGAAGATTAAGCAAATCAAACAAAAGATTTTTTAAAACAAGAAGAGAAGAATGAGAATGATTAAATACTTGATTAAAAAGATTAGAGATCAAAGATTTAACACAAGATTAAAGAAAAATCTTGAAAAAGATTAAGAAAAACTAGAGAGAGAAAGCATATTAATCTACTCCTAATTACCTTACAAAAATTAGAACTAAAATCTACTACTCCCTTATGAAGTGTTTAAGGACTATATATAGGAGGAGGAAATGTTGATGTTCTCTTCTTTCTTTCTTCTCGTCTCGACTTGATTTAAATTCTTTGTCTTTCTCGACGTCGTCTCGAGATTTGTCGATATAAATTGAACTCGTCTTATAATTATCTTCTTTAATTAGACTTGGTTCTTCGACTTTATTAAACTTCTGTCTTTAAACCTTTTCTTCGATAAATCTTCATAATAGGTCTTGGACTTCCGTTCTTTTTTTGCACTCTTGATCTATTGACTTCGTCTTTTGTCTTTTTCTTCGATAAAAGCCCGTTAAAGCCCGTTTTTTTCTTCCCTTTTCACATTTTGGTCCTAAATCATAACAAAAACACAAACCACACATAATTCCGACATTTACGACATAAAATACACGTTTTGGCTTGGTTATTATTATAGTTAAGTGGTAAAAGGATGGGTGTTTTCACACCTATCATGGATCTATAATAGAATTGATATTATTCCGTTCCATTTTAGAATAGTTTAGGTTCATTTTATTTTAGCAATATTATATTCATAATTTTCCTCGTTTTACGTGCGTTTATATTTTGCAATTTTATATTGTTTCATTACGTATTATATTGCTAGTATAAATTTTAGATCAGAGTTACGTTTTGTGTGCAATTAGTATTAAATTCCAAATACACTTTTTTTAACCAGAAACAATTAAGTCGAAAGGAATAAATCCGATTTCAATTCAATTAGATACCGAGAACACGAACTTATACTAAATAGCGAATATTAAATGGCGCCGCCGCCAGTTCTTTTCGTTCCGATTGACGGTTTCTTATGAGATGTATTGGATTTCGGGATCCGTTCACCTTGTGAATTTTATTTTTGTTGCAAATCAAAAACAAAAAAAATAAAAAAATAAAAAATGTAAAAATACAAAAAAATGTAAAAATATCAAAAAGCAATTTCTTTCCTAAGAATTACACAAAAAATTAAAAAATCCAAAAGTAACTCTTTCCTAAGAGTTACACCAAAAATACTATGTACATATTACTTTTCTACTTCGATTTCTCTCTCGGTTTTCTCGTGAATATATTCTCTTATAAAAAATAAAAATAAAAATATTTTCCTTTATAATATTATAAGAAAATATTACATATACGTATACGAACAACTAATCTATCTACCACCATAAGTATTGCATAGCAATACACCGTGAGTGGTGGCATTCCGGTGCCACTTACGTGTATCGACAAATTTAATTAAGGCACAATAGATAAATAATGCAAGCTATTTGATCTTGAGAGAGAAGTCATTGTATGGGGGGGTATAAGTATTGTGT